>JAPDNY010000017.1:5095000-9895000 GCA_029375565.1 Gekko gecko | reverse complement strand
AGGGCATCTGCTTGGCATGCAGAAGGTCCCCGGTTCAATCCCTGGCATCTCCAGCTAAAAAGGACCAGGTGATGTGAAGGACCTCAAGCTACTGACCTTGATGGACCAACAGTCCGATTCAGTATAAGGCAGCTTCATGTGTCCCTGTACTACAAGGAAGGGCTGTGGTTCAGTAACAGAGCATTTGCTTAGCATGCAGAAGGTCCCAGGTTCAATCCCCAGCATCTCCAGTTAAAGGTCCAGGCAGGAGGTGATGGGAAAGACCTCTTCCTGAGACCCTGGAGAGCTGTAAAGAGGGCCATGGCTTAGTGGAAGAGCCTCTGCTTGGCATGCAGAAGTTCCCCGGTTCAATCCCCGGCATCTCCAGTTAAAGGACCAGGCAGTAGATGATGGGAAAGACCTCCGCCTGAGACCCTGGAGAGCAGCTGCCAGTACTGACTTTGATGGACCAAAAGTCTGATTCATTATAAGACAGCTTCATGGGTTCAGTTATTGGGAAGCGACTGTGGCTCAGTAGAAGAGCATCTGCTTGGGCATGCAGAAGGTCCCAGGTTCAATCCCCGGCATCTCCAGTTTTAAGGACCAGGGAGTAGGTGATGGGAAAGACCTCAACCTGAGACCCTGGAGACCAGCTGCCAGTCTGAGTAGACAATACTGACCTTGCTGGACCAAGGGCCTGATTCAGTATAAACAAGCGTCATGTGTAGTTGGTATAGGGATCCACTTCAAACCCCCCCCCCCAGAGCATTCATGAATCCTGTAGAAAGATTTGTTGTCCATTACCTGGAACGACCTGCTGTGTAGCTCGGTGGTAGAGCACCTGCTTGGCATGCAGAAGGTCCCAGGTTCACATCCCGGCACTGAAGGATCCCATGAGCAGGTTCTGGGAAAGACTTTTCTCTGCCTGATAACCTTCTCGGCCACTGCCCATTACAGTAGATAATGCTGAGTTAGGTGGACCGATAGCTTGACTCAGCATCAGGTGGACAGAGCTGACAAAGAGAACTTTTTTCTCTTTCTCCCCAAAGACTAAAACTGCAGGGCATCCAATGAAGCCAACGGGCAGTAGGTTCAGGACAGAGAAAAGGAAATACTTCTGTACATGATAAGTGATTAAAATCTGGGACTTGCTGCCAGAGGATATTGTGATGGCCACAAACATGGATGGCCTTAAGACAGTATTGGACAGATTCATGGAGGAGAGGTCTATCAGTAGCTAAAAAGCTACGTTGATTAAAGGGAACCTCCACAATCAGAGGCAGTCAGCCTCTGAATCCCAGTGCCAGGAAACCACATCAGGGCAAGGCCTCAATGTGTCTGCCCTGTTGTTGGACCTCCAGAGCAACTATTTGGTCACTGTGCAAACAGGATGCTGGACTAGAGGGACCCCTGGTCTGTTCTGGTTCCTCTCATGTTCTTCTCAAAAGAAGGCTCTGCCTCTATCTCCTGTTGCTGAACCTCTCGAGGAACTGGGTGGCCACTATTTTAGGCAGGGTGGCGGGACTAGATGGACCACTGGTCTGATCTAGCAGGGCTCCTCTGATGTTCTTATGAGGTCCTTGTCCTCCACGCTCTGTTGCTGGCCCTCCAGAGGAACTGGTTGGCCACTGTGTGAGACAGGATGCTGGACTAGATGGACCACTGGTCTGATCCAGCAGGGCTCTTCTTATGTTCTAATGAAAGCCTCGGCCTCCATGCCCTGTTGTTGGCTGTCTAGAGGAATTGGTTGGCCACTAAGTGAGACAGGATGCTGGACCAGATGGACCACTGGACTGAACCAGCAGGGCTCTTCTGATGTTCTTATAAAGGCCTTGTCCTCCATGCCCTGTTATTGGACCTCCAGAGGAACTGGCTGGTCACTGTGTGAGACAGGATGCTGGACTAGATGGACCACTGGACTGAACCAGCAGGGCTCTTCTGATGTTCTTATAAAGGCCTTGTCCTCCATGCTCTGTTATTGGACCTCCAGAGGAACTGGCTGGTCACTGTGTGAGACAGGATGCTGGACTAGATGGACCCCTGGTCTGATCCAGCAGGGCTCTTCTGAAGTTCTTATGAAGGCCTCGGCCTCCATGCCCTGTTGTTGGCTGTCCAGAGGAAATGGTAGGCCACTACGTGAGACAGGATGCTAGACCACTGGACTGATCCAGCAGGGCTTTTCTTACATCCTTATGTTCTTAAGGTAGTTTTGTGTGTGTCCATATATTTCATCAAGTCCTTCATATCTCCTTCAAGACCCACTGGATCTTTCCAGGGCAAGGTAGCCACATCACACCATTTCCGAAATGATTTCTCACCACCAGACCGATAAACAAGCGCTGTGGAGCATTACGGGGGGTCTTCATAGCAGTTGCACAGACCTTCAAATCAAGCTGGGAGGTTTAGCTAAATTCAGAGGGAAGGCCGAGATACGGCCGGTTGTCCGGAGCCGACGTCTGTTTGGCCAATCAATCCGGAACGCCTCGGTTTCCTGAGGCTGAGGGACCCTACGCCGTTGACGATGCGACTGCTGGAATGAAGAGGCTGTAAAGCTACTGAAATAACATCAGGGAAAACAAGAGGGTTATGCAGCTTTAAAGCCATAATCTAGTAAAATGCCTCAGAGGCGAGCGAGGGAATTAATGCTAAGAGACGGCGAATTACCCATTAAGATCTCATTCAGGGCTTTCACGGCAGTGACGCTAACCGAACGGGAGAGGCACTCGGTTGAAAAAGGAGGCTTGGTTAGAAAGCGAGAGGGCGGATGAGAACAGGAGGGCGGCCATCTCACAGTGAGGCCGTGGACGGAGGTACCCCCACCTCTGTGGCGATACCTGCTGCGTCCGTTTCCCAGGAGGAGGGGCTGTGGCTCAGTGGTAGAGCATCTGCTTGGCATGCAGAAGGTCCCAGGTTCCATCCCCGGCATCTCCAATTGAAAGGACCAGGCAGCAGGTGATGGGAATGACCCTGACCTGAGACCCTGGCTCAGTGGTAGAGCATCTGCTTAGCATGCAGAAGGTCCCAGGTTGAATCCCCCCCATCTCCAGTTAGGACCAGGCAGTAGGGGATGTTAAAGGCCTCTGCCTGAGACCCTGGCTCAGTGGTAGAGCATCTGCTGAGCATGCAGAAGGTCCCAGGTTCGATCCCTGGCATCTCCAGGAGCAGGAGATGGGAAAGACCTCTGCCAAGAGAGAGATGCCGAACATTTACAATACTGAACTTGATGCAGAGAGGTGGTGGCTCCGTGGAAGAGCCTCTGCTTTGCTTGCTGACAACCCCAGGTTCAATCCCTGGCACCTCCAGAAGTTGGGGATGGGAAAGACCTTTGCGGAGACCCTGGAGTGCTGCTGCCAGTTTGAGTAGACAAGACTTACCTTGATGGACCGAGGGTCTGATTCAGTATAGGGCATATTCATGTGCTCAGTTATTGAGGAAGGGCTGTGGCTCAGAAGTAGAGCATTTGTTTGGCATGCAGAAGGTCTCAGGTTCAACCCCCTGTATCTCCAGTTACAAAAGACCAGGTGGTGATGGGAAAGACCCTGGCTCAGTGGTAGAGCATCTGCTTGGCATGAAGAAGGTCTCAGGTTCAACCCCCTGTATCTCCAGTTAACAAGGGCCAGGCAAGAGGTGATGGGAAAGACCCTGGCTCAGTGGCAGAGCATCTGCTTGGCATGAAGAAGGTCTCAGGTTCAACCCCCTGTATCTCCAGTTAACAAGGACCAGGCGGGAGGTGATGGGAAAGACCCTGGCTCAGTGACAGAGCATCTGCTGAGCATGCAGAAGGTCCCAGGTTCAATCCCCAGCATCTCCAGTTTAAAGGATCAGTTAGTGGGTGATTTGAAAGGCCTCTGCCTGAGACCCTGGAGAGCCGCTGCCAGTCTGAGTAGACAATACTGACCCTGGTGGACCAAGGATCTGATAGAATATGAGGCAACTTCCTGTGTTCAAGCATTCGTGCGATTTCCTTGATTAATGACCTGAATTGCTGCGTTCATCATTACCAATATCGGATCCTCACGTGATTAGATAATGTACTCTCATAATCATTGGAAGATTGTTTCAGAGGGCAGCCCTGTTGATGTGCAGTAGAACAGTCACATTCGAACCCAGGACCACCTTAGAGACCGAGAAGCTTTCAAGAGTTAGAGTTTCGGCTCTCAGAAGCTCATCGCTCGAAAATCTTGTTGGTCGTTGGGGCTCTACTTTGGATTTCCAGCTCTGGGTTGGGAAATAATTGGGGATTGGGGGGTGGAGCCCAGGGAGGGCGGGGTTTGCAAAGGGGAGGGGCCTCAGCAGTGTACAAGGCAGAAACTTCGGGCAAGGAATATGTCAGTGAAATCCCCCTCCCCCTTTGGAGCAGAAGACTGAGAGTTCTATCTTTGTGAAGAAACCTCTGACGGAACGCGGCTTGTTATTACTTGTTATTACTTGGTTAGGCGCGTGGACTCTAATCCGGGAGAACCGGGCTTGATCCCCCATTCCTCCACTTGCAGCTGCTGGATGACCTTGGGCCAGTCCTAAGTTCTTTCAGAGCTGTTCTCGAAAGAGCGGTTCTGGAAAGAGCCTCTCTCAGCCCCGCCTACCTCCCAGGGTGCCTGTTGTGGGGAGGGGAAGGGAAAGGAGTTCGTAAGCCGCTCTGAGACTCCGAGCGAAGGGCGGGGTATTATAAATCCAATCTCCTCCTCCTCCTCCTCCTCCTGCCAGAGGGAATGAAGCCACCGCCTTCCCACCGCGACATGATCCAAACACAAATGAGGTCCTGGCACGTCTGCCGTCTTAACCACAGAACTCCATGCATATTACATAGTTTGACCTTCTGCGAGGAACGGTCCCCTCTGCTGATAATATATATTGTAAAAACTCTCCTTTCCCCGAGCGGCTTCTGTTTGCTCTGACCCAGAGAGGAGAAGCCAGAGGCATTGTTAGGAAAACTAAACTGTTCCTCGGGAGGAAGCAGGACTCCGCGGGGGAAGCGGTAATGAGGCACGGAGACCTCGCCGCTCAGGGAGCTGAGTGCGAAGGGGGAGCGGTTCCCTAGAAGGGGTGGGAGAGCAGAGCAAAGAAACCCGTGCGTTTGAGACCGGCTTTCTGTAGGAAAAGGGATGGAACGACCCCTCTGGAATTGTGGCATAAATAGAACTGTGACTTCTGAGTGTGCCTGTCTGGTAGGGATGCCAGCCTCCAGGTGGGACCTGGAGAGCCCCAGGAATCACAGCCCATCTTCCTTCTGGCTTTCTTCTTCACACAGAGAGTGACTCAAATGCGGAATTTGCTGCCAGAGGATGTAGTGAGGGCCAGAGGCGTAGGCAGCTGGAAAAAGGGATTTGATAGAATCACGGAGGAGAAGTCTACCAGCCTTGGTGGCTGAGGGGAACCTCCACATTCAGAGGCACTAAACCTCTCAACCCCAGAGCTAGGAGACAACACTGGGGAAGGCCTCAGCCTCTATTCCCTGTTGCTGGCCCTCCAGAGGAACTGGCTGGCCACTGTGTGAGACCGGATGATGGACTAGATGGACCCCTGGTCTGATCCAGAAGGGCTCTTCTGATGTTCTTAGGCAGGCCTCGGCCTCTGTGCCCTGTTGTTGGCCCTCCAGAGGAACTGGTTGGCCACTGGGTGAGACAGGATGCTGGACTAGATGGACCACTGGTCTCATCCAGCAGGGCTCCTCTGATGTTCTTATGAAGGTCTCGGCCTCTCTGCCCTGTTGCTGACCTTCCAGAGGAATTGCTTGGTCACTGTGGGAGACTGGGTGCTGGACTAGATGGACCACTGGCCTGATCCAGCAGGGCTCTTCTGATGTTCTTATGCACAGTGTTCAGTTCCCCTGGTGAAAATGGCTGCTTTGGAGGGTGGACTCTGGCATTGTACCCCACCAAGGTCCCTGCTCTTCCCAGGCTCTAACACCAAAACTCCAGGAATTTCCCAACCTGGATCTGGCAACCCTTCCCCCCAACCCCTGCCGGTGGCCAGAGCAGACCTGACAACCCTACTGCTTGGGGGGAAGCAGCCAAGGGCCAATAATCATCCTCTGTCTCCTCTTGGCTTGCAGGTGCGATCCCGACCCCGGCCCCAAACGAATACTACGTGGAGAAAATACACCCTCCGGAAGAGCCCAATGCCCCGGCGTACAGCATAGGCTTCCGCACCCGCTATTGGGAGAGCAGCCCGTACCCGGCTCCTAACAGATACACCCTCCCAAAGACGCTCGGCCCCCAGCTCCCGGTCAGAGAATCCGCCCCCTGCCTCTCCATGGCTTCCAGCGCTTCTGTGTGGGGCTACGCCACCGACCGGGTTAAAGGGCCTGGCCCGGCGGCCCACACCTTACCCCACCCTGATTTCTACCTGCACTGCCAGCCGGCCTACAGCATGTCCCAGCGGCTCCAGGCCTCCAGCAAGGAGCACACGCCGGGGCCCCCGGAGTACAACGCCGAGCGGGTCACCTTGCACAAGCCCAGAGCTCCACAATTCAGCCTGGGGATCCGCCACTCCGAATACGCCCACGGCACTCCTCCGGTGTGCATCATCAAGGAATGAATCGGGGAGCATCCGTGGCGGGACACAGAGGCCTTGCGCTGAATGCTTAACCCGCCTGGAAGAGACTCTTGTCCCCTGAGCTAGGGTACGATCTCTGCCAAGGCGGGGTTCACATACGCATAAACGGTTCTGGGTTCGGAACAAGATCTCCGTCGGCCTGCCAGGTTATGGCTTTGCTCACGTTCCCGGTTCAAGCCTTTGTCCTTCTTCACCTTTCCGATGTACCCTGCTAATATCTACCGATTCATATATATATATATATATATTAAAGAATTATTTTTGACACTTCATGTTGGAAGCGGCTTCTGAATCAGCAGAGCCCCAAGACGGCCCTCTTTGGGATGGTGTGTCACACCGTTGGATTAAACCCGGAAGTGACGTCATTGCATTGGGCATGTTTGGGGGCAGGACCACGATTGTTCGAGGGGAAAACCATAGAGTTTTCCCTCGAATGATAGAGCGTCCCCCCCGCAACATGCCCGACGCGATGAGGTCATCTCTGGGTTACGTCACTGCACTGGGCACGCCTCTGTGATCCTGGCGCTTTGGGGAGTGGGGTTCCCCCCCGGCGGCCCAATCCGGGCTGGAGGGTAATGGACCCATTGAGCAGTGTTTCTCCCCCCATCCCAGGGGACCTGGCAACCCTAGATGCCAACCTCCAGGTGGGACCCAGGAATCCCCCCTGGGATTATAACTTGTCTTCCCAGACCACAGAGATCAGCCCCCCCAGAGAAAATGGCTGCTTTGGAGGGTGGACTCTTGGGCATGGTACCCAGTTGAGGTCCCTGTCATCCCCAGGCTCTGTCCCCAGATCACCAGAAGTTTCCCAACCCGGAGCTAACAACCCTATACCCAGGGCTATTTTTGGACAGGGACGCCCAGGAACAGAGTTCCGGCTGGCTCCCGAGTTGGCCACGCCCAGCAGGAACTCATTAGCATGATAGGCCACACCCAACAGCAGAAACCCATTAGGATTGGCTACATTAGGGGTGTGTGGCCTAACATGCAAAGGAGTTCCTGCTACAGAAAAAGCCCTGGGTTTTGACAACAAACAAGGTAAACAGAATAAGAAGCAAAAGGTGGGTGTGGCCGGAGGACCACCCTTCTGGTAAAATGGGGGCGTGGCCTAATATGCCAATGAGCTATGCTGTCAGGGGCGTGGCCTAATATGTGAATGATTTTCTGCTGTTGGGTGTGGCCAATTATGCTACTGAGTCCCTACTGGGCTTTTTCTACAAAAAAAGCCCTGCCTACACCCCATCCCCTGCTGGGGCTAGGGGGGAACCCGAAAACCCTGAGTGGAAGAGAGAGGGTTGCCAGATCCCAGTTTGGAAATACCTGGAGATTTCCAGGGTGGAGCTTGAGGAGGGAGGGGTTTGGGGAGGGGAGGGACTTCAGTGGGGTATAATGTCATAGTGTCTACCTTTCAAAGTGACCATTCCCCCCCAGGTGAACTGATCTCTGCTACCCGTGGATCAGTTGTCATAGCAGGGGATCTCCAGACACCGCCTGGAGTCTGGCAACCCTGAAGACAGGAGACTCAGCCCTGTGACGGGAAGTCGGCTTCAGTCACCGAGTAGCAGGCGTTGGCCAGCAGATGGCAGCATTGCATTGGCATTTCCCAGAGATCTCCCGGCAACGGCCTTCTCTTGCGCATTATGTTTTTTGCGGCCTTTAGGGGGCAGCAGTGCAGCACAGAAGGGAAACGGGGTGTGGGGGGGGGAAGGACGCCTGAACCTCTGGGAAACTGGATGTACTGCAGGGCATCGCCAAGCAAGAAAAGAAGGTGTCTTATGCAACATATATGTCTTGCGTGGGTATCTACGGCCAAAGCCTCGTCATCTCTCCAGGCCCGTGCAAATGGTCTCCACAGGAGGTGGAGACAGCCACAAAACAGCTGCTACGGCTTACCTGCAGCCACGCAGTGGAGATCCTCGTGCTGCGGTGGCAGCTGCCGCCAATGCAATGCTTTTTTGTAAAATCTGCAGAGCTGATCAAATCTCTAATGGCCAGTCGGAAGCCTGGCTTGGCCAAAGCCCCACCTAGAATCACAGAACTATAGAGTGGGAAGGGACCTTCAGGGTCATCTAGTCCAACCCCCTGCACAATAAAGGAAGTTCACAAACCCCTCCCCCTAAACACCCCTCCCCCAGTGACTGCTGTTCCATGCCCAGAAGATGACAAGAAACCTCTAGGGTCCCTGGCCAAACTGGCCTGGAGAACACTTGCTTCCTGACCCCAAAGTGGCGACCGGGCATGTAAGAAAGGGCCAGGAGAACTAAGCACAGAGGCGACCCTTCCTGCCCTCCCTTCTCATGATCTGCCTGAGTTCACAGAATCGGCATTGCTGTCAGATGGCCATCTGGCCTCTGAAAATCTCCAAAGGAAAGCCCACCACCTCCTGAGGAAGCCTGTTCCACTGAGGAACCGCTCGAACTTCCTAATGTTTAGCTGAAAATTCTTTTAATTTAATTTCAACCCCATTGGTTCTGGTTTGACCTTCTGGGGCAGCAGAAAACAACCGCCCCGTCCTCTATGTGACAGCCCTTCAGTTACGTGGAGATGGTGATCATTTTACCTCTCAGTCGTCTCCTCTCCAGGCTAAACCTACCCGGCTCCTTCAGCCTTTCCTCACAGGACCTGGTCTCCAGACCCCTCGCCATCTTCATTGCCCTCCTCTGGACACGTTCCATGTTGTCGACATCCTTCTTAAATGGTGGTGCCCAAAACTGAACCCAATACTCCAGGTGAGGTCTAACCAGAGCGATGCCATCACTCTGCGAGATCTTCTGTTGATGCAGCCCAAAAATCGCATTTGCCTTTTTCGCTACCGCATCACGCTGCTGACTCATGTTCAGAGTTATGGTCCACTAAGACTCTACACTGATCTGACGCCACCCACCTTCTGAAAACACTTGGCGGGCACCAGAAAAGGTGCCAGCATGTGCCATGTTGCCCACGGACATCACTTCAAGGATGCCCAAATTGCAGGCTTAAAGTTCTAATACCACCTGGCCAAATTTAAAGTCTTCTAAGTTCCTCTCTTGGCCCTAACGTGGATGGCCCAGGCTAGCCCGATCTCAGCAGATTTCGGAAGCTGAGCAGCGTTGGCCCTGGCTAGTGTTTGGATGGGAGAACACCAAGGAATACCAAGGCCGTGACGCAGAGGCAGACCATGGCAAACCACCTCTGAATGTCTCACCTTGAAAACCCTATGGGGCCGCCATAAGTGAGCTGTGACATGTCGGCATTTCTGCCACCAGTTTGGTTTGGTGGTTAAGAGCGGCGGACTCTAATCTGGAGAACTGGAGTTGATTCCCCACTCCTCCACATGCAGCCAGCTGGGTGACCTTGGGCCAGTCACAAGTTCTCTCAGAGCTGTTCTCTCAAGGGCAGTCCTCAAAAAAAAAAAAGAGCTCTCTCAGCCCCACCTGCCTCATAGGGTGTCTGTTGCAGGGAGGGGAAAGGAAAGGAGATTGTAAGCTGCTCTGAGACTCCTTCGGGTAGTGAAGGGTGGGGTATCAATCCAATCTCCTCCTCCTCCTTTTGCTCACTTCTCCCTCCTGTGGATTCTACCGATCCTGTTGTCAGATCTGCCACCACAGCTCGGAGCTTCATTTGAAACCCAGCTATTACCGAAGAAGGCAGGAGAGCCCAGATGTTTAAGTGAAATCTTTTAGACCTGTCCATTTTGATGTCTGCTTATTAACATAACGTATTATACACTTCTGTCAATCAGCGGCTGCAGGCTCTGTCGTTAAGTGACGGGGAGAGAGAGCCTTCCGGTTGTTCCGCAAAAACCCGATAGTCAATTACACTTTCCGATACTCACCCACTCGACATGGGAGGGAGCCCAGCTCTGGGTTTGGAAATAACTGGGGGATTTGGAACCTGGGGTAAGGGGGTTTAGGGAGGGGAGGGAACCTCGGTGGGGGATAATGCCACCCAGTCCCGTCTTCCAAAGGAGCCCTTTTCTCAGGGAGAAGTGGAATAAACGTGATTTAGGGAGACCGGAGATCAACAGCAATTCTGAAGAGAAGAAGAAGAAGATTAGATTTATACCCCGCCCTTCACTACTCAAGGGAGACTCAGAGCGGCTTACAAACTCCTTCCCCTCTCCACAACAGACACCCTGTGAGGTAGGTGGGGCTGAGAGAGCTCTCTCGAGAACTGCTCTTTCAAGAACAGCTCTGACAGAACTGTGGCTTGCCCAGGGTCATCCAGCCGGCTGCAAGTGGAGGAGTGGGGAATCCAACGCGGTTCTCCCAGATTCAAGTCCGTGCACTTAGCCGCGACACCAAACTGGCTCTCTCTGGGAGATCTCTGGCCCCTACCCGGAGGATGACGAAGCTGGGGGTGTGTGGGAGGGGAAACAGCTGTCTTGTCTAACTGCACTGCAAAGCCTGCAGTTTCTTGTTCACCCTTTAAAAGATGTAGAGAATCGTCTTGAAAGCGGATGGCGTGAGATGAAGTTAGGGTTGCCAGGTCCGGGGGGGAAAGCCCTGGAGATTTAGGGGTGGAGCCCGGGGAGGGCAGGAGGAGGGGCCTCAGAACAGTACAGTACCATGAAGTCCACCTTTCCAAGGCAGCCATTTTTCTCCAGGGGGACTGACCTCTGTTGTCTGGAGATACTGCTGCCAGGTCCCCCCGGACCCCGGTGTGTGGGGGGTAGGGTTGTCAGATCCAGGCTGGGAAACTCCTAGAGATTTGGGTGGTCAAGCTTGGGGAGGACAGGGACCTAAGTGGGGTACAATGCATTCATTCATTCATTCATTCATTCATTCATTCATTCATTCATTCGATTTATATCTCACCCTCCCCCCCAGACCAGGCTCCGGGCAGCTGAATGCCTCAGAGTCCACTCTCCGAAGCATCCATTTTCTCCAGGAGAACTGCTCTCTGTAGTCTGGAGATGAGCTGGAATTCCAGGGGATTTCCAGCCCCCACCTGGAGGTTGGCAATTCTATTCAGAGTGCCTTTAACGAATTAGATCTGCACAATCACTCGAATCAAAGGAAGCCTCCTCCTTTTTAATGACGACATTAAACAGGTTAGGGGTTGGACTAGATGACCCTGGAGGTCCCTTCCAACTCTATTATTATTATTAGAGAGCCAGTTTGGTGTAGTGGTTAGGAGCGCGGGCTCTAATCGGGGATGACTGGGTTTGATTCCCCCGCTCCTCCGTGTGCAGCTGCTGGTGTGACCTTGGGTCAGTCACAAGTTCTCTCAGAGCTGTTCTCTCACAGGGTGTCTGTTGTGGAGAGGGGGAGGGAAAGGAGATTGTAAGCCACTCTGAGACTCCTTTGGGTAGTGAAGGGTGGGGTATAAATCCAGTCATCTCCTCCTCCTCCTCTTTTTTCTTCTTCTTCGATTCTATGATGCTCACATCCTGTCCTTTCTCCAAGGAGCTCAAGATCTCCAGTTAAAAGGAGCAGAAAGTAGGTGACGTCTAAGACCTCTGCCTGAGCCCCTGGAGAGCCGCTGCCAGTCTGAGTAGACAATACCGGCCTTGATGGACAATTTCCCTGATTAAATATAAGGCAGCATCATGTGTTCATGTATGATATGGGAGGGGCCGTGGCTCAATTGGTAGAGCTGTCTGCTTGGCATGCAGAAGGTCCCTGGTTCAATCCCCGGCATCTCCAGTTAAAAAGGACCAAACAGTATGTGATGGGAAAGACCCGGGAGAGCCGCTGACAGTCTGAGTAGACAAGACTGCCCTTGATGGACCGATGGTGTGATTCAGTTTCAGGCAGTCTTCGTGTGCTCATGGGGTATGCCGTGCCCCCTCCTCCTCCATGTTATCTTCACAACAACCCTGCGAGGTAGCTTGAGGCACAGAATGAACAACTGGCCCTGGATCACCCGGGGGATTTCCTGGCTTGAGTGAAGACTTGAACCCCCTGACCATAACGACTCTCCTCCGTCTATCCAGGTGGGAAGGAACGGGAAGGAATAGCCTCCAAGATACGCCCAGTGTTCTGCTGTGATCTGTAATATCCAGCGGGCCGCCAAGGACACTCGAGAGGAGACAGATGCCGGTACATAAAACGCCCCCTCCTCCCAATAAAGAGGACGCTCTCTGCAGTGGAAACGGCAGAGGGCTTCATATTCCAAGGCTCATCTCGGTGGAAGCAGTCGATAAAACGCCAAGGAGAGTTAAGGCATACGCTGCTATGATATCAATGCAATCGCATAGATATCCTTTACAATCTGCCGCCTGGGATCGATCACACGCGGCCCTATGGCTCCCGAGCAGCAGTAAGGAGCTAACTGACGGTACGACTCTAAAATGTGAATCCGAAAAGGGAACGAGAAGCTCGCAAAATGTGCCTCCCTCTTCTGTTCCGGCATCCAGGGTAGGCGCTGTGGGATGACTGTCAAAAACCCCCTGGGTTCAAGAGAGCCAGTGACCAGCCGTTAGATACCAGCGACCACCAATGCGTAGAACAGCCAATTTCAAGTTCGGTAGCATCTGAGAAACCAAGAAGATTTTCCAGGGCATGAGCGCCCAAAGAGTCAAAGCCCCCTTCATCAGATGCCACTGACGGATTTGTCCACGTCGAGTGTGATGGAACAGGCCTGCTCTGGCCTACAGACCCTGTTCTGCCAGCCCCCTCGTTGGCTTGCACCAATTCCTGGAGGGTGCTATTCCACTTCCTTCCACTAGGGTATGCTGCCACCACTGTCCTGTTGGGGGTCTTCCTGCCAGGAGGGACAGACTCCTGACACCCCTTCTCAAACTGAGGCCCAGCCTCTGGTCTCCTGCTACCCAGCGCCTGGTTACCACAGGGACCAAATTCCTTCTGGGGACCCCTGGAGGACTGGAAACGAGTGCCTTGACTGCTTGCCGTCCCCCTTCCTGGGACTCCCCTCTTAAAGTAGCATGGTCTAAGGCGGTTGGGGAAACCATGTGGTCCAGAGAACATGATCAGCTTCAAAGAGTAAAATATTTATCAAAAAGAGAAAAAAGGTTGCAAGCCTACTTCTAGCATGGCGCCAGATCGGCAACCAGAAGGACAAAGAAAAGTTGGTGAGAAATGCATCCTCCTTTCCCTGGTTCTAAAAACACACTCTGCTAGATGTTGAAATAGAGTAGGTTCAGGGCTGGCCCGAGGTTTTTCAGTGCCCTAGGCGGGGCTACCTTGTGGTACTCCCCCGCCACCGGAGCTCCCCAGGGCGAGGCAGGGCTCCCCTCCTCCTCCTCCTCCTCCTCCTCCCCCTCTCACCCACCCCTGGGGCACGCCGGCAAGCCAGGAGAAGGGGTGGGGGGCTTTTGGCGAGGCTTTTGCTGGGGGTGGGGGCCTTTTGGCACCCCTAAGGGCTGGTGCGCTCTAGGCGAACGCCTAGTTCGCCTAGTGAGCGAGCCGGCCCTGAGTAGGGTATGTACAAACTATAGGCAGTTGCACAAGGTTCTAAAGATGCCTCATTACCTGAGGCTCCCTGCAGCCAGTGGGCCAGGCCGCATGGCCAAGATGGCTCCTGACCTGTGGAACAGAGCTCAGCAGTCTGTCCTCTTCCAGAGATCACCAAGAGCCCCTCCCTCCTGGGAGCAAGCCCTTTTATTAAACCTCTGACTTCACCCATTCTACATCACTCTCCCCACTCCTCTTGACCTGGTCCTCCCAGGTCACACAGGTGGATCCTGGGGCACCCAGGTGCATCCTGGGGCATGCAGGTGCATCCTGGGATGCCTCCTGAAAGGCGTTCTAGAAGCCTGTGTGACAGAGCGTTGGACTGGATGGGCCATTGACCCCCTCCCCCGAGCACCTGGATGTATTTTTTGGGCTAAGAGAGCTCTGAGAGAGCTGTGACTGAGCCAAGGTCACGCAGCTGGCTTTGTGTGGAGGACTGCGGAATTGAACCCACTTCTCCAGACTAGAGTCTGCTGCTCTTAACCACTACACCATACTGGCTCCCTGGTTAGTACCTGGTTAGTACCTGGAGACCACCAAGGAAGTCCTGGTTTTCTACGCAGAGCCAGGCAATGGCAAATAATCTCTGAACATCTCTGGCTTTGAAAACCTCAAAGGGTCGCCATATGCCAGCTGTGACATCACGACCCTTTACACACACACACATTTGTACAGGGCGTTTTTTTGTAGAAAAAGCCTAGCAGGAACTCATTAGCATATTAGGCCACACCCTGATGGCACAGCTCATTAGCATATTAGGCCACACCCCATGTTACAGAAGTGTGGTCATCCAGCCACACCCACCTTTTGCTTCTTATTCTATTTACCTTGTTTGTTGTCAAAACCCGGGGCTTTTTTTGGAGCAGGAACTCCTTTGCACACACCCCAAATGTAGCCAAACCTAAGGCGTTTCTACTGTTGGGTGTGGCCTATTATGCTAATGAGTTCCTGCTGAGTGTGGCCAACTCAGGAGCCAGCTGGAACTCCATTCCTGTGCGTTCCTGCCCCAAAATAGCCCTGCATTTGTACATGGCGCTGTTGTGTGGGTCGTCTGAGCCATACTCCGGGGCTGTGTTTAGAATTAGATACGTAGGTTCATCGATGCGCTTTTCAAAAAGTATCTTCCCAAAACGATCAAATCGGTTGCGATGGTCATCTTTCAATGATCTCTGATCTTTGGGCTGCCCGCCACTTTGAATTTACTTTGAAAAGCGATATAGGAACGCCCCAAAGAGAAACGTCGGGCAACAAGCGCAGACCGTGCCCATCTAAGAATTAAACAGGCGACGGTGATGGACGGCCCAGAGCAGACGCTGTCCGATAACTGACCTTGCCCTTTCGACACACCAGGCTTGATCCGTGCGAGCTGGTTACGACCGCGCCTCGCCCGCTTGGCAAAGGGCCGTTTGCTGCCATGTTTAAATGCCATGAGCCATTACTACGGCAGTCATTTTTTATACAGGCAGCAGATGGGGGTATAATGGTGCCCATCCATCAACAGTTTGGGGAGAAGGAAAACGAGGGAGAGAGGCAGGGAAGGGGATTGAAATGAAAGCTGATGGGTGTTCGGGGGGGGGAATAATCAAACTGCAACCCCCCCTCCAACTAGAGATTTATTAATATAACGTATATGGTGAGGGGAGTTGGAGTACCTTCCCTAGGAGTAAGGTGCTGAAGATTCTGGGACTTTTCAGTTTGGGAAAGGGATGACTGGGAGGGCGACATGATAAGAGGTTAATAAAATTACGCATGACAAAGAGACCTTCTCCTCCCTCTCCCAAAGGACTGGAACTCGAGGGCATCCAATCAAGCTGACGGGCAGTAGGTTCAGGGCAGACTTCTTTACACAGAGAGTGATTAAAATGTGGAATTCGCCGCCAGAGAATGTAGTGATGACCAGAGGAATAAACAGCTTTCAAAGGGGGTTAGGTAAGATTCATGGCGGATAAGTTTATCAATGGCTCCTATCCATGGTGACTGAGGGGAACCTCCAGATTCAGAGACACTAATTTATTTTATTTATTTATTAAATTAGATTTACGAGGCTTCCCTTCCCTAGAAGCAGGGCTCAGGGCAGCTTACAAGAAAATAATGTAAGCCTCTGAATCCCAGAGCCAGGAGGCAACATCAGGGGAAGGCCTCAGTCCGGAGGAAGTGGTTGGCCCCTGTGTGAGACAGGATGCTGGACTAGATGGACCACTGGCCTGATCCAGCAGGGCTCTTCTGATGTTCTTATCAGGGGAAGGCCGCGGCCCTCATGCCCTGCTGTTGGCCCTCCAAAAGAACTGTTTGGCCACTGTGTGAGACGGGAGGCTGGACTGGGTGGACTATTTTAACCCATTTCCAATCAAGGGGGGCACAGGATGTGTGTGTTGGGGTCTTCTTCCCCGCCCCATTCCTCCTTGCCCGTGAAATGTTACTTAATATTCTTAATTACGCACCTGTTTCTTGGCCTCTTATTATTATTTACTTTGTTTGCTTGAGCATTGGCTCAAGTGGTTAAGACGCCGAACTGCAGGCCAGAAGGTCGGTAGCTCAGCAGTTCGAGACCCGAGTGCTGCGTGACAGAGTGAGCTCCCGTCTCTGGCCCCAGCTCCTGCCAACCTGGCAGTTCGAAAGCAAGAAATTGCACGTAGATAAATAGGTACTGCTTCGGTGGGAAGGTCACAGCGTTCTGGGTGCCTCGTCATTTAGTCATGCTGGCCACATGACCACAGAAACGTCTTTGGACAGCGCTGGCTCTCCGGCTTGGAAACAGGGATGCAACCCTAGAGTTGGATTCGACTGGCTTTCGAGCAAGGGAAAACTTTTACCTTCACTTTACCCCAACTTTCTCCCCAGTGGTGAACGGGGCTTACATCGTTCTCCTCTGCTCCTTTTCATCCTCACACCAGCCCTGCGAGGTGGGGCTCAGGCTCAAGAGCATACGACCGGCCCAAGGTCACCTGGTGAGCTTCCATGGCAGCGTGGGTGGATTCAGACTTGGGAGTCCCAGATCCTGGTCCGACACTCTCACCGCTACACCACACCAGCTGGTTTGGACAGGGCTCTCACATGACTCGAGAGCCATCATGCAGAATCCCCAGGGTTGCCAGAGTCCCCCTGGCAATCAGTGGGGGGTAGGGGGAGGTTAGGGTTGCCAGCTCCAGGTTGGGAAACTCCTGAAGACAGAAGAAGAAGAAGAAGAAGGAGAAGAAGGAGAAGAAGGAGAAGAAGAAGAAGGAGAAGGAGAAGAAGGAGAAGAAGAAGGAGAAGAAGGAGAAGAAGGAGAAGGAGAAGGAGAAGAAGGAGAAGGAGAAGAAGAAGAAGGAGAAGAAGGAGAAGAAGGAGAAGAAGGAGAAGAAGGAGAAGAAGGAGAAGGAGAAGAAGGAGAAGGAGAAGAAGGAGAAGAAGGAGAAGGAGAAGGAGAAGAAGGAGAAGGAGAAGAAGAAGAAGAAGAAGAAGAAGGAGAAGGAGAAGGAGAAGGAGAAGGAGAAGTAGAAGTAGAAGAACAAGAAGAAGAAGAAGAAGAAGAAGAAGAAGAAGAAGAAGAAGAAGAAGAAGAAGAGATTGGATTTATACCCCGCCCTTCCCTCGGAGTCTCAGAGCAGCTTACAATCTCCTTTCCCTTCCCTTCCCCACAAGAGACACCCTGTGAGCAATGCTCCCTCTAAGCTGTGGAGTCCTGTGAGCAAAAATTCTACTTTGTGAGCTACCGGCATTAACGTTGTGAGTGAGCGGTTTGGCTGCTGCATACATTATTTTGCTCTGGAGCCATCCTCCCTGAGCTGAGGCAAAAATGTGTGAGCCGGAGGCTAAAAAACTGTGAGCCAGCTCAGACTAACTCAGCTTAGAGGAAACACTGCCTGCGAGGTAAGGTGGGGCTGAGAGAGCTCTCTCGAGGACTGCCCTTGAGAGAACAGCTCCGAGAGAACTTGTGACTGACCCAAGGTCACACCAGCAGCTGCACATGGAGGAGTCAGGAATCAGATCCGGTTCTCCCAGATTTGAGTCTGTGCCCTTATCCATTACACCAAACTGCCATTGGGGGGTGGAGCCTAGAGATGACAGGGACTTCAGTGGGGTACAATGCCACAAAGCATACATTTCCCCCCACAAAGAAACTGGTCTCTTTAGCCTGGAGATGAGTTGTAATTTCCGGGGATCCCCAGGTCCCACCTGGAGGCTGGTATCCCTCAAAAAATAAAATAAAATCCACACCTGGTATGATATTTTCAGATTCAGTAGTCAGCTTATCCTAGGGAAAGTCTTTTCCCTAATTCATTGCTGGCCCAAACTACCAGGCAGCTAACTATAAAGGCTGAGACGAAGAGAAAGAAACTAAAAAATAGCTACGGACGTAGTGCTAAGGTACAAGATATCATATATCATTTAATTATACATTGAAAAGTGCTAAGGTATCATTTTAAAAACCACAATCCTATGATTCTGCGTATAAGTACCTATTCCTAATATAAAGACAAATGTCCGATGATATAAGGTTAAAAAGGTACAAATGACATCCCTATACAAGAACCAATACCAAACGTGTCTCGGTTAAAAGCCTTCCTCAGGGGTAAAATTCAAACGGAGCACTCCATAACATTTAACAAAAATACACATAAAAGTCATCATGCACAGAATGGACCTTACTCACACTGAGATGCTCACCTATGGAGTAAGTGGTGATAAATATTCATAAGGACATAAGAGAAGCCAATGTTGGATCAGGCCAATGGCCCATCCAGTCCAACACTCTGTCACACAGTGGCCAAAAATACCAGGTGCCCTCAGGAGGTCCACCAGTGGGGCCAGGACACTAGAAGCCCTCCCACGCTCAGTCTGGGGCAAGTGAGGCTCTGAATTCTTGGTGCTTGGGGGGGTCAACAGTGGGAGGACTTCTGGTGTCCTGGCCCCACTGGTGGACCTCCTGATGACACCTGGTATTTTTGGCCACTGTGTGACAGAGTGTTTGACTGGATGGGCCATTGGCCTGATCCAACATTGGCTTCTCTGATGTTCTTATGTTCACTGTTGCCCCCACTCCCATGCACCAACAATACAGAGCTTCACTTGCCCCAGACTGAGAGTTCCTACCTATACCTTGTGGCTAATAGCCAATGATGGACCTCTGCTCCATATGTTGATCTAATTCCCTCTTGAAGCCGCTCTTGAGATGCAACATGGGCCACTCATCAAGATGTACAATATTTCCTGTGCCTAGGGCTTTTTTTTTGTAGAAAAAGCCCAGCAGGAACTCATTAGCATAATAGGCCATACCCAATAGCAGGAAGTCATTAGCATATTAGCACAGCTCATTAGCATATTAGGCCACATCCCCATGTTACAGGAAGTGTGGTCGTCCAGCCACACCCACCTTTTGCTTCTTATTCTGTTTACCTTGTTTGTTGTCAAAACCCCAGGGGCTTTTTTTGATAGCAGGAACTCCTTTGCATGTTAGGTTACATACCCCTAATGTAGCCAATCCTAATGAGTTTCTGCTGTTGGGTGTGGCCTATTATGCTAATGAGTTCCTGCTGGGCGTGGCCAACTTGGGAACCAGCCGGAACTCTGTTCCTGTGTGTTCCTGCCTCAAAATAGCCCTGCCTATGCCCATGGATTTAGGCCCAATGTGCAATGCTCAAAGCTTCAATGGGGTGCTCAGGTAGAACCTGCTAGGCCCCCAGGATTACCAGCTCTGGGTTGGGAAATACCTAGAGATTTTGGGGGTGGAGACTGAGGAGGGTGTGGTTTAGGAAGGGAAAGGACCTCAGTGTGGCATCATGAATAATTATCATCTGGCATTGTGTGCAGAACAGCCAGGAGATCCTAGGATCGTCTGGCAGCAGCATGTTCTAGCTCTCAGCGTTTGCACCACTAGGTGGTGAGCTAGACTTGTTTTTAGGGGCTGCAAGAGCTCTGAAAAAAAACTGCGACTGGCCCAAGGTCACTCAGCTGTCTTCACGTGGAGGAGTGGGGAATCGAACCCGGCTCTCCAGATCAGAGTCCGCTGCTTTTAACCGTTACACCAAACTGGCTCTCTTTAGTGTGGGTATAATGCCATAAGAGCCACCCTCCAAAGGAGCCGCTTCCTCCAGGCGAGCTGACCGCCAGGAGATCTCCAGCAACCCTAAAACCATCAATACGTGCAGGGATGGGGGCCGGGGATTTCACCCCCAACCCCTCTCTGGTTCTTCATGGATATCTCTGCTCCCGAACATTCCCAGCTTGCATTTATTTTTTCCGATTGCCCCTTAGGGGACGGCCGCTTTTAACATGCAGAAATAAATATATATATATGTATACACATCTCCCCTGATTTATGGCGCCGCTCCCCGGCTTTATTTTATTTTGTAGCCTTCTGTGAATTCTTTTACACCCGAGCAGTTTTTAAAAGGCCGTTTTGCCAAGGCTCCAAGCCGCACAATTCACTTCCCTCTGACAGGGAACCGAGTCGCTTGGAACACCGATGCGTCTGTGCGCTCTCTTTCTCTCGCATGCACAGATGCCACACGTACCCACGATGCCATCGGAAAAGCTCTTCTGGAGCTGTTCGGAACCCATGCCCATCTAATCCGGCAGGGCTGGCACCAGGAGAGAATCGCAGACACCCTCCTGAGCTCTGGGGAGAAGGGCACGATAAAAAATACATCGACAGAGAGGTGTATTGTAATTTTCGTTAACACTGATTGCTTTGTTGCATGTTTATGTTGTGTTTTTACGTGCAAGTGTGGGGTGTCTGGAAATCTCTCACCATTACGACAGATTTCCAGGCGATCTCCAGTTCAGCGGGAGAAAATGGCCACTTTGGGAAGGTAGACTCTATGGCAGGGGTGTCAAACATGCGGCCCGGGGGCCGGATCTGGCCCCCGAGGGCTTCTATCAGGCCCGCACAAGAACTGGCCATCTCTGGTTTCCAGTTCTGCTGCTGCTGCATCATCGCTTGCTTTGCCAGACTCTCTCAATCGCTCAGGCATTTCATGTTTCCCCCTGGGTCCTAGACTCAGAACTCCGAGCATGAGATTTCTGGGGTGAATGTCCATAAATCAAAAGTAGGTTTGCGGCTTACAGACACACACCCCTGAACAGCATACTCAGGATGGCAACAGCACAGACATTTGGATGCAATCATTCAGAGCAAGAGGTTGTCAGCGATCAGAGACTGCTGAATAAACAAAGTATTGCAAGAGTGCTGATGTTCTCAGCATGTTTTTTATTTTAAGTAAAAAGAAATAAATCTTTGTGTTTGTGTCCTTTATAAAGTTTATCTCTCCGCTACCCGGCATTGCGTTTTATGACACACACGGCCCGGCCCAACAAGGTCTCGTTGAACTCAGATCCGGCCCTCGTAACAGATGACTTTGACGCCCTCGCTCTATGGCATTCTACCCCATCCCCTCCCTCCCCTCCCCAAACCCCGCCCTCCTTAGGCTCCACCCCCAAAATCTCCGGTTATTTCCCAACCCACCCGGGCAACTAATCTCTCCCTGTCTCTCTTAAGAAAAGCCTTCTGCTCATGGACCTGGGATAGGTTTGCCAACTTTGGGGGACATGACAGAGGTTTATAACATTATGCAGGGGGGTGGAGAGAGTTGAGAAAGAGAGCTCTTTCTTCCTCTCCCAAAATGCTAGGACTCAGGGGCATCCAGTGAAGCTGATGGGCAGTAGGTTCAGGGCAGACAAAAAGAAAGAGAGCAATTAAAATGTGGAATTCTCTGCCAGAGGATGTAGTGATGGTCACAGGCATAGACAGAGGACTTTAAAAGAGGATGGGACAGAGTCATAGAGGAGGTGTCTATCAGTGGCTATTAGCCCTGGTCACGGAGAGGAACCTTCACCCACAGAGGCACTAATCCTCCAAATCCCAGAGCCAGAAGGCAGCCTCAGGAGAAGGCCTCAGCTTCTGTGCCCTGTGGTTGGACCTCCAGAGGAACTGGTTGGACACTGTGTGAGACAGGAGGCTGGACTAGATGGATCTTTGGCCTATTCCAGCAAGGCTCTTCTGATGTTCTTATGAAAGCCTCGGCCTCTTTGCCCTGAGGTTGGTCCTCCAGAGGAAGTGGTTGGCCACTGTGTGAGACAGGATGCTGGACAAGACGGACCACTGCTCTGATCCAGCAGGGCTCTTCTGATGTTCTTATGAAGGGTGCAGACTCTCTGCTCTGTTGTTGACCTTCCAGAGGAACTGGTTGGCTACCGTGTGAAACAGGAGGCTGGGCTAGATGGACCACTGGTTTGATCCAGCAGGGTTCTTCTTAGGTTCTTATGAAGGCCTTGACCTCTCTGCCCTGTTGCTGGCTCTCCAGAGGAACTGGTTGGCCACCGTGTGAGACAGGATGCTGGACGAGATGGACCCCTGTTCTGATCCAGCAGGGCTCTTCTGATGTTCTTATGTCACATTCTTACGGGCTGGGAAATTCCTGGAGACTCAGGGTAGAGCCTGCGGAGGGCAGAGTTTTGGCACTAGGGAGGGCACGGAATGGGATGTGATTCTGTAGAGTCTGAAGCTGCCATTTCCTCTGGGGGAAACTGATCTCTGTAGCCTCACAATCAGTTGTAACGCTAGAGGAACTTTGGGCCCCACCTGGAGGTTGGCCACCTGGCCTGGTAGACCCTGCGACCTCTTAAGTCAAGTGCCGCATACGGCTGTTATTTCCCAGCTCCGTTTAGCTATTTCAGGACATGACGAGACAGAAGAGTGGCCAATGCTCCCATCTAAGATTTATCATCCGCAACGCTGGTGACAACGTCTTTCAGCGCTGAGGCCTATCCAATTATCCGGAGGGTTTCAGGGGGGCGCGGGGGGGGGGAGTACCGAGGAAGAGAGGCAGATGGAATCGCTGATGTTCAGAACCAGAGCAGGCGATAACAACCCATCGCCCCCCCGGTCCCTTCCACGTGCCTCTTTAAATGACACCTGGGTTTTAATTGGAAGCGGAAAAGAAATGGACAAAATTTCAAAGTCAATCTCCTCCGTCCGTCTCCGACTCTCTCTCTCCCGGGCAATTCTCCATGTCATTGTTTTCTTCCTGCCCAGGTTTCGCTGGTGAATTCTGGTCTCCTCCGAGGGACCCATCCGTCTTCCGGCAGATTAGAAAGTTGTCACTTTGTCGACAGAATCATTTATCATGGGCAGCTGGAGGAATTAGCAAAAATGTCCAGGCAAGCAAGTTCCCGGGCCGGAGGATTCGGGCCTGGTGCCGGGCTGCTGAGGAGAACCATTCCCGAGATGAGTTTCGAGCCCTCTTCACCTGTCCCCCCACTTGGCCGTTGGAGGGCTGAGAGAGTGAAAGGTCATTTGTATTTCATTCGTGGCTTCGGGACGGGCAAGAGAGACCATCTGAGAACCAGGTTGGCGATAAGGATTCCATTTGCCCTGCTGGGGTTTCGGAAAGAGGTTGCTTTCTGGATAAGCGATCGGTGGCCCGAGAGAAAAGAGGAACTGATCCAAAGAAGAGGTCCGCAAAAGCCACAGGAGAAGAAAGGTTGCCACCGGTGCTCCCTTTATCCGGTTTGGTGTAGTGGTTAAATGCACGGACTCTAATCTTGGAGAACCGGGTTTGATTCCCCCACTCCTCCACTTGCAGCTGCTGGATGACCTTGGGCAAGCCATAGTTCTGACAAGAGCTGTCCTTGAAAGAGCAGTTTCTGTCAGAGCTCTCTCAGCCCCTCCTACCTCACAGGGTGTCTGTTGTGGGGAGGGGAAGGGAAAGGAGTTTGTAAGCCGCTCTGAGACTCTGAGTGAAGGGCGGGGTATACATCCCATCTGTTCTTCTCTAAGCTGTGGAGTCTGTGTGACACAGAGTGTGGGAATGGATGGGCCATTGGCCTTCTATAACGTGGCTTCTCTGGTGTTCTTATGTCTGGGGCAGTGATGCGCTGTATTCCTGGTGCTTCGGGGGCAAGAGTGTGAGGGCTTCTGGAATTCTAGCCCTGCTGGTGGACTTCCTGATGGCCCCTGGGTTTTGGCCACTGTGTGACACAGAGTGTTGCACTGGAGGCCATGTTCCCTTTAAGCTGTGGAGTCCTGTGAGCAAAAATTCTACTTTGTGAGCCACTGGCATGAAAGTTGTAAGCGAGCGATTTGGCTACTGCATAAAATTAGTTTGCTCTGGAGCCATCCTTCCTGAATTAGATAAAAATGTGTCAGCCAGAGGCTAAAAACCTGGGAGCTGGCTCACACTAATTCAGCTTAGAGGGAACATTGCCACCCTCCAGAGAACTCTGTGGACTCTACGGCGTTATAACCTGCTGAGGTCTAGGGGTGCCATGTCCCCCCGGCTACCGGCAGGGGATGGGGGAGGTAGGGTTGCTAGATCCAGGTTGGGAAATGCCTTGAGATTTGACGATGGAGCCTGGGGAGGGCAGGGAACTCAGTGGGGTACAATGCCACAGAATCAACCCCCAAAGCATCCATTTCCTCCAGGGGAATGGATCCAGAGGAACTGAGAGCCAGTTTGGGGTAGTGGTTAAGAGCGCGGACTCCAATCTGGGAGAACCAGGTTTGATTCCCCACTCCTCCACATGCAGCCAGTTGGGTGACCTGGGGTCAGTCACAAGTTCTTTCAGAGCTGTTCTCTCAAGGGCAGTTCTTGAAAGTGCTCTCTTAGCCTCACCTACCTCACAGGGTGTCTGTTGTGGGGAGGGGAAGGGAAAGGAGATTTGTAAACCGCTCTGAGACTCCTTTGGGTAGTGAAGGGCAGGGAATAAATCCAATCTCCTCCTCCTTTCTACGGAGCACACTTTTACCAGAGTCACAGTCTGTCTGGTTCGGTGCATACTCATGTCAGATCCAATTTTCTCTTTTTGTTTGGTCACATGCTGATCCCAGATGGAATCACACATGCCTTTCCCCTTCACTGTCACACTGCGTTATGGGTTTTGTAGTCTTACTCTGAAGTGTCTATTTTGCTTGCGCTGCATTATGGGGGATGAGCAAGAAAATCCAGAGCTTGGGTTTGGGGAAGGCTGCTTACAGTTTCATTGTCTGGTGGACAGGGGTGCAAACTCTGGGTTGGGAAGTCCCTGTAGATTTTTTTGGGGGGTGGGTAGAGCCTGAGGATGGCATAGTTTGGGGATGGGTGGGACCTCAGCAAAGTATAATACCATCGAGCCCATTGTCCAAAGCAGCTCTTTTCTCCAAGCGCAGTCCTACTCTGACATTTTAAAAAAGGTCTCTATGGCTTGGCTAACAGAACCTGTTCTCCCTTAAATTTAGGGATGGTTCCCAATGCAAATCTTCCAGCTGTATATCTCTATCAACTTATACCTCCAAATTTGTGCAGAGCCATCTCCTTGGCCAGATTTAACGTTCTTCCTTCCGCTCTTCTCTCTGGCAGATTCCGGAGGATCCCCTGTTCTAGCAGGTGCTGTTGTATGAAGGACTGTGTCGAAACTGTCCCCCACATTCTTCTTCAATGTCCCTTTTATTTGGCACCCCGTCAGGTTCTTCTGTACCCTATATCAGCTCAATTTTCAGTGATTCCTGACAATTTTAAGGTTCTTTCTTTTGATCAGTAATCCAGATACGGAAATAACTGAAATGGTAGCAAGGTTTCTTCTTAGTGCTATGGCTATAGTAAAGGTCAAGGTCAAGGTTTCCCTCACTCGAAAGCCAGTCGAATCCGACTCTAGGGTTGCGGTGCGCATCTCCGTTTCCAAGCCGGGGAGCCAGCGCTGTCCGAAGACTTCTCTGTGGCCATGTGGCCGGCATGACTAGATGCCGAGGTGCACGGAATGCTGTTACCTTCCCACCAAAGCGGTACCCATTTATCTACTTGTTATTTCTTGCTTTCTGACTGCTAAATTGGCAGGAGCTGGGGCCAGAGACGGGAGCTCACTCCATCATGCGGCCCTCGGGTCTTGAACAATGTTCCCTCTAAGCTGTGGAGTCTTGTGAGCAAAAATTCTACTTAGTGAGCCACTGGCATTAAAGTTGTGAGCCGACCATTTGGCGACAACATAAATCAGTCTGCTCTGGAGCCCTCCTTCCTGAGCTGAGACAAAAATTGATGAGCCGGAGGCTAAAAAACTGTGAGCTAGCTCACACTAACTCAGCTTAGAGGGAACACTGGTCTTGAACTGCTGAACTACCGACCTTACAGTCTGCAGTTCGGCGCCTTAACCACTTGAGCCACCGCAGCCCCTTTATGGCTATACATCCTGATAGGTTTTTATGTTTTTATTCTGCTTTTCTGTATTGTAGCTCCAATTTTACCCTGTATAGATTTGTATTTCCTGATCTATATTTAATCTGATCTCCTACTGTCTGTATATACATATGCCAATAAAGGCTTGCCAAAGAAAAGAGAAAAAGGTCAAGGAATATTTGCTTTCCCCCTTTCTAGGATTAATAGCTACAACTCTCAGTTTGGATTGGCTAGTGTGATGGCTCCCCTGCAAAACCACAGGCCCGATCCCGAGTGGGGCACTGTGCAGGCACTGTGTGCCTGTTTAAAGAAGCTGGGGAGGTCTCCCATGGGTTCGGTGTGGACATCAGGTTCCAAAGGGGAAGCAACTGGCAGGAGGCTGGCTCAGGATGTTGGGCTGCCAGGTCAAGGCTGGAAAACTGGGCTAAAACAAGAAGGAGAAGGAGAAGGAGAAGGAGAAGGAGGAGGAGGAGGAGGAGGAGGAGGAGGAGGAGATGGTGGTGGAGGAGATTGGCTTTATACCCCACCCTTCACTACCCAAAGGAGTCTCAGAGCGGCTTACAAACTCCTAACGTGTGAGGTAGGTGGGGCTGAGAGAGCTCTTTTGAGGACTGCTCTTGAGAGAACAGCTCTGAGAGAACTTATAACTGACCTACGGTCAAACAGCTGGCTGCATGTGGAGGAGTGGGGAATCAAACCTGGTTCTCCCAGATTAGGGCAGGATATAAATCTACTCTCCTCCTCCTCTTCTTCTTGGAAGAATAATAGGAAGAGATTGGATTTATACCCCGCCCTTCACTACCCAAAGGAGTCTCAGAGCGGCTTACAAACTCTTTTCCCTCCCCCTCCCCACAACAGACACCCTCTGAGGTAGGCGGGGCTGAGAGAGCTCTGACAGAAACTGCCCTTTTTCAAGAACAGCTGTGCCAGAACTACGGCTTGCTGAAGGTCATCCAGCAGGTGCAAGTGGAGGAGTGAGGAATCAAACCCGGTTCTCCCAGATTAGAGTCTGCACACTTAACCACCACACCAGACTTGCTCAGCACGATGACAAGCTAACAATCACAGTTGCTGACATAATCACCTCTGTCAGAAAAGAGGATGGAGGTTGGTGGAAAGGACGGCTAAAAGGCAGAACAGGAAATTTTTAAAAAGATGTGGGAAAAGAAAGTCTTGCCCACCAAGCCTCAGAAAAGTCTATATGTGAAGTTTCCCATGGAAGCCCTTTACTGAACACACGAAGCTGCCTTCTACTGAATCAGACCTGCTTGGTCCATCAAAGTCAGTATTGTCTACTCAGACTAGCAGCGGCTCTCCAGGGTCTCAGGTGGAGATCTTTCCCATCACCTCCTGCCAGATCTTTTAACTGGAGATGCCGGGGATTGAACCTGGGGCCTTCTGCATGCCAAGCAGATGCTCTGCCACCGAGCCACAGCTCAGTGTCGGAGACAAGTGTCAGAGACAATTATTGGACCCTCCAAGAAAGGGTCCTATGTAGTTTGATAGGGCATCGGAAAGGAGAGATCACATTCACAGAAATGAGGTCTCCAGCCATAATCTTCGCCAGATAACGGATTCCTCCTCCTTCGTCATGTCCTTGACCTCTGATCGTTGGAGACTTTTGATCACAAGAAACTATAAGGCCACACGGTCCAAAACTGGTTCGAGATAAATCCACACACTGTCTGGAGGACTGTTTTAAAGAATGTAACGAATGATTGATTTATTATAATTTCAACTTTGTCCTGTTGTGTTTTGTCCCACGGTTGCGCATCGCCCAGAGCCCCGTGCACTCGGGGATTGGGCGACCCATACGTTTAAATTATGAATACCTAAAAGCCTCTTCCCCCTCCAGAACCCCCGATGTCCCGTCCCACCACATTTCGGGAGGCATGCTTGCTTCCCTAGCCGCCTCCTCCCATCTTCCATCTGTGCTTTCAGTCCTTCGCGCCGCCTGGACCCACGTCCTTCTTTACAGTGACAGCGACAAGCTGAGACAAAAAAATAATACAGCGGAGGAGGAAATTTTGTGCCCGTCTCTGGGAAAATGGCTCTATTTATGCCCCCGTCACCATCTGACAGGCCTCCCTGATGGCTTCGTTCTGGTGGGGCTGGAGCGGTGAAGCCCTCCTCCGCAAGGAAATCAGGAAAGGGGGGGAGATGAGCGTGACCCTGGCACCCCCCTGGGGCCAGGGAGCTGCCACTCTGAGTGACACATTTAATACCACTCTGATCATTGGCGTGACTGGAATGGGACTGTTTCCACAAGAGTGTTACAGAGCTTTCCAAGAGGGGAGGTTTGGGACTTATTAGGATTCTATTCTCATGTAGGCGTTCTCAATGTCTTCAAGCTTGACTCTGTCTTGTCGCCGGTAGTTCAAGGCCCTCTGGAAGTCACGCAGTGGCAGAGCATCTGCTGGGCGTGCAGAAAGTCCCAGGTTCAATCCCCGGCATCTCCCCGGTTAAAAGGGAAGGTAGGAGGTGATGAGAAAGACCTCTGCCTGAGGCCCTGGAGAGCCATAGAGAGTAGGCATAGCACAGTGGCAGAACCTCTGCTTGGCACGCAGAAGGTCCCAGGTTCAATTCCGGGCACCTCCAGTTAAAAGGGTCAGGTATCGGGTGATGTGAAAGACTTCCACCTGAGACCTTAGAAAGCTGCTGCCAGTCAGAGTAGACAATACTGACCTTGATAGACCAAGGGTCTGATTCAGTATAAGGCAACCATGTGTCTAGACTTCATGGAGAGAGCTGTGGCGTGCTGAAGGTCCTAGTTTCAATCCCCAGGATCTCCAGTTTCAAAGGACCGGGCAGGAGGTGACGTGAAAGACCTCAGCCTGAGACCCTGGGGAGTGGCTGCTAGTCAGAGGAGGTAACACTAACCTTGATGGATCCAGAGTCTGATTCAGGAGAAGACAACTTCATCTAGCCACCCAAGTGTATCGATTGCAAGCCCTTGACATTATTGAACTCATGGGCACTCCAAGAAATTGCTGAGCAGTCAGGTTAGAACAGATAAAAGGAAGTACTTCTTCTTCACCCAAAGAGTGATTCACACATGGGATTCACTGCCACAGGAGGTGGTGGCAGCTACAAGCATGGACAGCTTCAAGAGGGAATTGGATAAACATCTGGAGTAGAGGTCCATCGGTGGTTATTAGCCACAAGGCATAGATAGGGACTCTGGGACAAGTGATGCTCTATATTCTTGGTGCTTGGTGGGGTCAACAGTGGGAGGGCTTCTAGTGTCCTGGCCCCACTGGTGGACCTCCTGATGGCACCTGGTATTTTTGGCCTCTGTGTGACACAGAGTGTTGGACTGGATGGGCCATTGGCCTGATCCAGCATTGGCTTCTC
Source organism: Gekko gecko (assembly GCA_029375565.1). NCBI lineage: Eukaryota > Metazoa > Chordata > Lepidosauria > Squamata > Gekkonidae > Gekko > Gekko gecko. The sequence goes on along the minus strand of JAPDNY010000017.1, from coordinate 9,865,587 downwards.
TCTTATGTTCTTAAGCCAGTTCTCAGCTGAAGGACATGGCTTCAGTCCCTGGCCTTCAACGTATGAGTCAAGGAGACCCATCTGCTGATTCACAAGACCTCAGAGATAGGGTTGCCAACTCTGGGTTGGGAAATTCCTGGGGATTTTGTGGGTGGAGCTTGTGGAGGGCAGGGTCTGGGCAGGGGATGGAGATCAACAGAGCAAAATGCCATAGAGTCTGTCCTCCAAAGTAGCCAAGCGCTAACCGGGGCCGACCCTGCTTAGCTTCTGAGATCTGATGAGATCAGGCTAGCCTGGGTCCTTCAGACCGGAGGGGGGGTCACAGACCAGGCCTGTAGCAACAGCGGGGCATCTTGGGGCCTGGCCCCCTGACTTACTGCCAAGGCGCCCCCCAACTCCCAATTTTTATTTTACTTGTGGAACTCTCTTGAGGGTATGTGTCCGGGGTGCCCCCTGACTTATTTAAAGCTCCCCCCCAAATTAAAAAATCCTGGCTACAGACCTGCTACAGACTTAGAGGATGCACACGCTGCCTGCCTTTCCCGGTGTCTCTGCTTTTGATTCTTTCTCTCAGCCACTAAGTGGAACATTTGTCAAGTGCCTACGGATTGGAGGGGGCATTAAGCACCAGTCTCCTGCTGTCTCCCGAAATCAGCCGCGCCATCGGGGGAAAAAAGGCAATGATGTCAAGATAAAAGGTGGGGGGGGAAGGAGAGGGGTGGAGGGGAGGAGGCAGGCTTTATTTCATCCAGACGAAGCGCTGGCAGAGGTAAGGTTCGAGGGAAGCTCTTTCATTGTGATCTCCGGCTGTGCTTGTATTAAGTCTGCTCTCCCCCCACACACCTGGGGAAAGCGGTGGCAAAGGGAGCGCTTTCCTCCAAGACATCCTGACACAGTTGCCAACCTCCAGGTGGTAAGATAAACCAAGAAAGGGATCGCAATTATGGGAAATTAGAATCATAGAATGTTAGAGTTGGAAAGGACCTTGCAGGTCATCTAGTCCAACCCACTGCACTCTGCAGGAGCAGAGCCGAAAGAGAGCCCTACATACTTACAAAATACCCAAAAGATGGTTGTCCAGCCTCCGCTTGAAAACATCCAGCGAAGGAGCATCCACCACCTCCCGAGGCAGACTGTTCCACCGCTCAACCACTGTTACAGTTAGGAAGTTTCTCCTGATATCTAGCCGGTAACGACTGCCTTGTAATATCCACCCATTAGATCTAGTCTTGCAATCCAGAGCAAGAGAGAATAGATCTGCTCCATCTTTTACATGATAGCCCTTCAGATATTTGAGGACTGCCATCATGTCCCCTCTAAGTCTTCTCTTAGGAAGCAAAAAGAAGAAGAAGAGAAGATTGGAATAATACTCTGCCCTTCACTACCCGAAGGTGTCTCAGAGCAGCTTACAAACTCCTTTCCCTTCCCCTCCCCACCACAGACACCCTGGGAGGTAGGTGGGGCTGAGAGAGCCCTGACAGAAACTGCTCTTTTTTCAAGGACAGCTCTGACAGAACTATGGCTTGCCCAAGGTCATCCAGCAGCTGCAAGCGGAGGAGTGGGGAATCAAACCTGGTTCTCCCAGATTAGAGTCTGTGCTTCTAACCACTACACCAAACTGGTTTGTAGGTCAAACTCCACTACCGATTCCGCAATTTATGTCGAGCTGGGACTCCGCCAAGGCAGGCTGAAGGTTTGAGGGAGCTGCAGATTTGGGTAGCGGAAAGAGGGGTCAAAAAGAAGCGACAGAGAATACGAGTGCACAGTGCTCCGTAAACATAAAGAATGAAACACGCTCTGGGTATTTTAAGCTGCGAAGGGATGTTTTGGAACTCAGCTAGAAAGGTTCTGCATGCCTGTCAATCATCCCCATCACTTTGTGCATTGATCGGAACCTTGGATCAAGTTTCCTTTTTAAGGAGCAAATTGGGCAGAAGATGCCGAGCACCAGCAATTAATTATGTGTAGGGGGGATAACCTATTGGGAATCCTGGTCCCAGATGGCCAATTGGGAATCCTGGTCCCAGACAGCCAATTGGGAATCCCAGTTGAAGATAAGAAATTGGGAATCCCAGTCTTCCCCTCTAAGGTACTAGAAACTAAATCAAAAGAGTTTTCAGCTAAACATTAGGAAGGACTTCCTGACAGAGCAGTTCCTCAGTGGGACAGGCTTCCTTGGGAGGTGGTGGGCTCTCCTCCTTGGGAAGTTTTCAAGCAGAGGCTAGATGGCCATCTGACAGCAATGCTGATTCTGCAAATTTAGGCAGGACATGAGAGAGAGGGCAGGAAAGATAGCATCAGTGCTTAGTTCTTGTGGCCCTTTCTTAAGCACCCCAGGGAAATGCCAATTGCCATTTTGGGGTCAGGAAGCAATTGTTCTCCAGGCCAGTTTGGCCAGGGATCCTGGAGGTCTTTTTGCCATCTTCTGGGCATGGAATAGGGGGCACTGGGGGTGTGGAGAGGGTAGCTGTGAATTTCCTGCATTGTACAGGAGGTTGGACTAGATGACCCTGGAGGTCCCTTCCAACTCTATGATTCCAAACTCTCAAGGATTTGAGTAAGCCAGTTGCCTAATCTCTCCTATCCCCCCACATAATGTAACTAACTCTCAACTATTCCCAACAGTCTCCAGGGTCTCAGGAAGAGGTCTTTCACATCACCTACTACTGCCTGGTTCTTTGAACTGGAGATGCCGGGGATTGAACCTGGGAACTTCTGCACGTAAAGCAGAGGCTCTGGCACTGAGCCATGGCCCATCCAGAGAAGCTGCTACAGAATATGAGGGCCCCCTTTGAACAATGTATGGGTGAAATTGGGGTAAAAATTAACTACCAGAATCAGCACCGTCCCAGGGAAAACGTGACTGAGTTGTGATCCACTTAAGGGTTCCGACCCACAGTTTGAGAATTGCTGGGATCAACTGTCTACTAATCAGAAACCTGGATTGTAAAGAGACAAGAGTGTCCAAGGCGAGGGAAAATGGACAGAAAAATCTGAAACAGACAATACAGGGTGTTTTTTTTAAATGTCTAAACTGTCTGAAATAAAAGTCATCTCATTAGCAAGGCTGGTGAATAGACGAGTGAAAAAGGACTTTCAAAGATGCCTCGAAGAAAACTGGTTTCTAAATTAACGATGCCTATTAAATGCTTATTAAAAAAAACAACCCCTCAATTCCACTTTACTTTTGTGAAGTAAATGGCTTCTGCTTTACTTTTAAGTCTCGTGCAAATACAGGGAGGGGCCGTGGCTCGGTGATAAGAGCATCCACTTGGCATGCAGAAGGTCCCAGGTTCAATCCCCGGCATCTCCAGTTAAAAGGATCAGGCAGGAGGTGATGGGAAAGACCTCGGCCTGAGACCCTGGACAGCGGCTGCCGGTCTGAGTAGACAACATTGACTCTGATGGACCAGTGGTGTGATTCAGTATAAGACAACTCCCGTGTTCATCTGAGAAATCCAAGGGCATTGTAACACTGTAATAATAACAACTAGTAATTAGTTGGATGATGTCTGTACAGCTTGGAGTCCTTTCTGATAAACTTAGGCCCAACAGATCATCACGCCAGTGTGATGCTGTATCCCAAGGAACTTAATTATCTATTAGGGCTGTTGAAGTTGCTAACACCATCGCAATGCGAAAATAAAATGTGTGATAAATTAAAACATTGAAAAGGTAGTCACCAAGTTGAGAGAGAGAGAGAGAGAGAGAGAGAGAGAGAGAGAGAGAGAGAGAGAGAGAGAGAGATTACCTGCAATCAATAAGGACAGATGCAAATAAATTCACGAGTATCCCCCTCCAGAATTCCACACTGTGTTTGTGCCTTTGATGGACATTCTGAAGAACGTTGCCTCAAGATGTGAAGGAGGGACAGAGATTGTGGTGTCACAGCCAGGCTGTTGTAACGGTTAGAGCAGGGATCCCCCAACCTCTTTGAGTCTGCGGGCATTTTTGCAATTCCGACATAGTGTGGTGGACATACTTCAAAACGAGAGCCAGCAGGGTGTAGGGGTTAAGAGCGATGGACTCTAATCTGGGGAACCGGTTTCGATTCTGCACTCCTCCACATGCAACCAGCTGGGTGGCCTTGGGCCAGCCACAGCTCCGTCAGAGCTCCCTCAGCCCAAAAAACAAGTCTAGCTCGCCACCTAGTGGTGCACGAGGCTAAAAAGAGCTAGAACTTCAGGCTGCCAGACAATCTTAGGATCTCCTGTCACGATGCCAGACGATAATTCTTTGCACAAAATGGCTGCTCCGGCTTCCCTTCATTCCCACAGTGAAGAACCTTGTGCTGTGGCGGCAGCTGCTGCCAAAGCAACATTTTAAAAAAAATTTGCACAGGCAACCAAGACTCCAATGGCCAATCAGAAGACTTGCTCGGCAAAAATCCCACCTGGCCCAACCTACTTTCTAAGAACACTTGGCGGGCACCAGGAAAGATGTCAGCAGGCTCCGTGGCCCATGGGCACCACGTTGGGTACCCCTGGTTTAGAGTGTCAGATTAGAGCCTGGGAGAGCCAGGTCCTAACCCCCACTTCAAAATGAAGTTTATAACCCACCTCGCAAGGTTGTTGTGAGGATAAAATGGGTGGGAGGAGAACACTGCATACCTCTGAGAGGAAGGCCAGGATACCAATGTGGTAGATAGGTAACCTTCCTCACTCAGTGAGCCTCAATGGGCTTAGAAATTATATATGGTCCAGCCACACACTCCCATCTGTAGCCCCCAAAGAACACCGGATTGCACTTGCCAGATGAGCTCAAAAAGCCAGCTTGGTGTAGTGGTTAAGAATGGTGGACTCTGATCTGGGAGAACCAGGTTTGATTCCCCACTCCTCCACTTGCACCTGCTGGATGACCTTGGGCAAGCCATAGTTCTGACAAGAGCTGTGCTTGAAAAAGAGCAGTTTCTGTCAAGAGCTCTCTCAGCCCCACCTACCTCACAGGGTGTCTGTTATGAGGAGGGGAAGGGAAGGAGATTTAAGCCACTCTGAGACTGAGTGAAGGGTGGGGTATAAATCCAACCTCCTCTTCTTCTTCTCTTCTAGGTAGGGCTGAGATAGCTCTTCCAAGAACAGCTCTGAGAGAACTTGTGACTGACCAGGGATCACCTAGCTGGCTTCATGTGGCGAACCAGGCTTGATTCCCCACTCCTCCTCCATATGCAGCTAGCTGCGTGACCTTGAGTCAGTCACAAGTTCTCTCAGAGCTGTTCTCTCAGGAGCAGTCCTCAAAAGAGCTCTCTCAGCCCCACCGACCTCACAAGGTGTCTGTTGTGGGGAGGGGAAGGGAAAGGAGATTGAAAGCTGCTCCGAGACTGCTTTAGGTAGTGATGTGTGAGGTATAAACCCTCTTTCTCATCCTCCTGCTGATCAAATGTTTCCAAGATGCATAACAAACAAGGCATCTTGACATAATCACAGGTATACTGCCTTTGCACATGGCAGTTCCAGGGAGTGGTGTCTAATAGCTTCATCTGGAGTTCCCTCCAAAGCTGCAGCATGTCATTTTTCACACACAATGAGACACTTTTTAAAATTTGGTTAACCCTCTACTGTAAGAAAGAGGTTTCTGTTAGTGGTTGTTGCAGAAAGAGGTTTTCAGCCTTGTAAGCAATGTGCATCTCTTTTCCACTGCTGTGGGATTTCCGAACTGTTTCAGGCAAAAAGAGTCCAAAGTGAACAAACAGCAGGGCTTTTTTTCCCGGGGGAATGCGCCAGAACAGAGTTCCGGAACCTCTTTGACAACATTCTTTTTAAAATGTTTAAAAGTTCGTGAGTTTTCAGTATACAGACTGAAAACTTCCTTTCCCCCTTGAGAGTTTGAGCACCTCTGTGTCCGAAAAGGAAGAATCAGCCCCGGCAAACAGGGTTAATAAACCTGATGCTAAACGGAGTCTTTGCCAATTTTCAGAACACCTCCTGATGAATGCACGCTGCTACCGTCAGATAGGAACTTAGAGAGGGATGTTTCTTCTGCCTCCTAGTGGTTGATTTTGCCTCCCGAACTGGGATCCATCAGCCTTAATAGCATTGCTAATCCCACATCATTATAGAAATGCATCACATTTAATTACCGCACAGATAAAACTAATTTTCTGTTGCGTGCTGATGACTGCTCGTCATGCCAACACCTCCACAGCCATATTACTCTTGGTTTGTTTTCCCTTCTCAACCAGCAGCCCGCACAACAGACACATTTGATTTTCTCAAGATGGGGCGCAACCGGTGGTCATAAATGCCATTCTAGCGGCACTGCTGCGGAGTGGATTCTGCAACCAGGCAGAAAAAGCTCCAAGGAACAGCACAAAGGGGAATTGCCAACCAGGCTGGGAAATCAGGGCAAATGAATTCCTGGTTGTAGAAACTCCAAGGCATTTTTCACTCTGTATCAGCCTGCTGTGGTTACATTCTGCGTTGGATCTCATTTCTTAAATTAAACACATTAGATTACTTGAGTGCCAGCCTGGGGTACTGGTTAAGGCTGTGGTCAGACACATAGCTACAGTGGGGCTCCTGGGGGCTCTGCCCCCTTTCTTAAAGGCACAGCCCCACAAGGATTTCTCCAGTAAATGCTTTCCCCCAAAAAATTTAAAGCTGTGTGCTCCTTTAAGCAGAGTGGGGTTCTGTAGCTGATTAATTCCCACAGTGAGCAAGGGGGTTGGAGTAGGTGACATCTAGGAACCCTTCTAACCCTGTGTCAAGAAACTGGCTGCCAGTCTGAGTAGACAATACCATGTTTGATACCGATGGTCTGATTCAATATAAGGCAGCTTCTTATATTCATGTATAAGACTTTCTGATCAGGAATTAAAGGGGAGGGGATGTGGATCAGTGGCAGAGCCTCTTCTTTGCATGCTACAGGTCCCAGGTTCAATCCCTGCCATCTTCAAGTGAGGATCAGGTTGTAGGTGATCTGAAAAACCTCCGCCTGAGACCCCGGAGAGCTGCTGCCAGTCTGAGTAGACAATACTGACCTTGAAGGACCAAGGGCCTGATTCAGTAAAAGGCAGTAACATATGTCCAAGTATTAATACAGGTGGAGCAGTGACTCAGTAGTATAGCATCTGCTTGGTCCCAGGTTTGATCCCGGGCAGCTCCAGTTGAAAGGACCAGGTAGCAGGTGAAGTGAAAGACCTTGCTCTGGGACCCTGGCTCAGTGGCAGAACATCTGCTTGGCCTGCAGAAGATCCCAGGTTCAATCCCCGGCATCTCCCATTAAAAGGACCAGGAAGTGGGTGATGGGAAAGACCTCCACCTGAGACCCTGGAGAGTGGCTGCCAGTCTGAGTAGGCAAGACTGACCTTGATGCACCAAGGGTCCGATTCAGTATAAGGCAACTTCATGTGTTCATGGGAATGCCCGACTTAGAATTTCAAAATGGTTGAGCCAGGATCAGCTCCTTGGGACACGCCTTCTGGGTTTCCCTCCACCGTTCTAACATAACCTGATGGCCAATCTCGCAAACTGCTCTATCTCGCCCATCTGGAGGAGCCGCTGAAGATGAACGAGGCATCAGACGCCTTCGGCAATCTGTTTTATACCGTGGGGCGTGATTTACGGAGGGGCCCCCCTGATTTTATTCCACCTCTGATTATATAATAGCTTTGATGGAGCGGCGTGCCGGCCGTTCTGTACGGCTCCCGCGTCCACCCAGTATTAATGCCGATGACAAATTTGCCGAATAATTGGCTAGGAGCCCTTGGAATGAAGACATTCCACCCAAGTGACGGGCGGGTACTTAGTTTAGATGGCCTCTTGCGAAGATGTTTATCTTTTCTTCTGGGTTTATTGAGAGAATATGAAAAAGAGCCCCCTTAAATCAGACGAAAGGTCTGTCTGAGCCAGCAGCCTGTTTTCCAAAGGAGCCACTGTGGTGTAGCGGTTAAGAGTGGGGGGCTCTAAACTGGAGAAACGGGTTCGAATCCCCACTCCTCCACATGCAGCCAAGCTGTGTGACATTGGGCCGGTCACAAGTTCTCTCAGAGCTGTTGTCTCAAGAGCAGCTCTCTCAAGAGCTCTCTCAGCCCCACCTACCTCACAGGGTGTCTATTATGGGGCAGGGAAGGGAGAGGAGATTATAAGCCGCTCTGATTCCTTCAGGTAGTGAAGGATGGGATATAAAACCACCTCCTCTTCCTCCTCCTCTTCTTCTCTTCCTTCAGGTAGTGAAGGGTGGGGTATAAAACCAACTCCTCTTCCTCCTCTTCTTCTCTTCCTTCAGGTAGTGAAGGGTGGGGTATAAAACCAACTCTTCCTCTTCTTCCTCCTCTTCGCCAGATGCCTATGGGCTTCCCAGAGAGTGCAGACACAATAATCCTCCCTTGCTAGGAAATCCCAGCAACGGATATTCAGAGGTACACCGCCTCTGCGCCAAATACTGGAGAAGAAGTGAAGTTCCCTCAAAAGAAGAAGTTATAAGCAAAATACTGGAAACAGCTGAGATGGATAAATTAACTATAATTTTAAGAGGGGACAATCAAGAAGATTTTGAGGACACACGGTCAAAGTTTTACGAATGGATGAAAGAAAATAATATTTAAAATCCCCGGGCTCTTAACCGAAATAAAAGGAAATAAGAACTATATACTCAATGTTTAGTGAAAGAGATGTATTAGAATTATAAGGTGGATTAAAAAAAAATCAGATTTTCTGCCTATAGTATGAAGTCAAGGATTGTGATAAATACATATAAAGGGAAATTCCTTTAATGTCATTTTTAAGTATGTTTGTGTATTTGTTTGTTTTATATTTTATGGGGGGGAAAGATAGACTGCCTCTGAACGTGGTGATTCCATTGAGCCCCATGATGGCCAATACGGTCTGATGAAACTATCCTCCGTTGATTCCTTCTGTAACGCTGTCGAAACCAGCGGACGTCACCTTTGGATGGCCAGCGGGTTGCAAAGATTTCTGACTCGCTTCTGCTTTGTAGGCTACATTCCAAGCTCCTGCATTGCTTCTTCTAGCTCGGTTTTCCCAAACCTTTTGGGATCCTGTGGGCACATCTGGAATTTTGAGAGAGGTGGGAGAATTGCCCCTGAGAGAACAGCTCTGAGAGAACTCGTGACTGACCCAAGGTCAAAGCAGCAGCTGCATGCGAAGGAGTGGGGAATCAAACCTGGTTCCTCCCAGGTTAGAGTCCACACTCCTAACCACTACACCAAACTGGCTCTCAAATCCAGGATTCTCGGGCAGAAGTCTATCACATAATCTACTGCTTGGTCCTTGACCTGGAAATGCCAGGGATCGAAGCTGGGACCTTCTGAGTGCCAAGCAGATGCTCTACCACCGAGCCACAGCCCTTCCCGAGCCTTTATGTAGACCAGCAGATGAAAGAGCTAACGAGCACCCGCTCAGGTCAGTGGAGTGGTAGCCAATAGGGATAAGCTATCAGTTTCCATTAATGCAAGGACGCTCTAGATTCCAATGTCCTTTACAGCAATGTTTTTAGCTGCTAGGGACACAAAATCAGAGAGAGAGAGAGAGAGAGAGAGAGAACAAACACAGTGCCGTGCCCCAAAGCAACATGAAGATGTGTGTGGGCGTGCACAGGGCAGCAGCATCAATGTGTGCCTGTGTGGGTGTTTGTGTTGGAGGTGTCTGCTTACCAAGAAATCATTATTCATGTGACGGGTTCAAGTCAGAACCAATTTCCTGCCTCTTCCTTCTTGCCAGGAGTAGCTAATGAGACATTCTTGGAACTGCAGAGCCTCCCCGAAAACCGGTCAATGAATGCAAAAAGCCGCAATGTGCAGGATCTCAACCCGATGAGCTGGGATGGGGAGTAGAGCAAAGAAATGGTGCAACAAAGCCCTGGAAGGGAAGGATTTGTGCTGAATGGAAGACAGAATTCACGACAAAAGACGGGGTGGGGTGGGGAACTTAACCAACAATAAGTTGAATTTAGAACCAATAGATAGATCCAGGTGGGCAGACATATTGGTCTGAAGCAATAGAACAAAGTCAGAGTCCAGCGGTACCTTCAAGACCGACAACGTTTTATTCAAGGTACGAGCTTCTGTGTGCATGCACACTTCCTCAGATACAGCGAAATGGAACTTGCCAGTCCAAACATATAGGCAGCGGTTGAGCAGTAAATTAGCATACAACATAATGAGGATGTTTATCGGAATCAGGAATAACAAGCTTGGTTTACGTGGTTACCGTTTAACCAGGGCTTGTTTTATTTATTAATTTAATTTATTTATTAATTCAAGTTTTATCCCGCCCTCCTTGCATAGCAGGCTCAGGGCGGCTTACAATAGGTTAAAACACGTTAAAACACAGATGCACTGGGACGCGCCGGAATGGCGTTCCGGAACCTCTTCGACAAAATTCTTTTTCAAACGTTTAGAAGTTCATGAGTTTTCAGTGTACAGATCGAAAAACTTCGTTTCCCTCTTGAGAGTTCCGTTGCCTCTTTTTCAATAAAGTAAATAAGGAAGGAAAGAAAGAAGGAAAGAGAGAGAGAGAGAGAGAGAAAGAAAAAGCCCTGCATTTAACATAATGAAGATGTCTTAACAGATGTAAAAAGCAAACAGAGGACCGTGTGGACTTAACTTGTTCTCTCTGTTTGGTTTTTACATCTGTTAAAACATCTTCATTATGTTAAATGGTAAACACATAGAAATGGACCTAGAAATTAAATGGACCGAGAAGTTCCACCCTGGAATAGAGGCTAAATCCCACCATGCCATGTTGGTCTTTCACAGCTGCCTAGTTGATGCAGGGGTCTGCATTTGGAGTCCCTTCTATCTGCCCAAGTGGAACAATGACACCGACTGTCCCAAGGGGCTGTGAAAACCTATTCTGGGTCCACCGTCTCCCCTCCTCTCTAATTCTCTTGTATTCAGGGCATTTTTTGGTAGAAAAAGCCCAGCAGGGACTATTTATTTATTTACTTTTTTCAATCTGTATCCTGCCCTGCCAGGGAACTGGCTCAATTCGCATAATAGACCACACCCAACAGCAGAAACTCATTAGCCTATTAGGCCACACCCCCATGTTACCAGAGGTGTGGTCATTCAGCCACACCCACCTTTTGCTTCTTATTCTATTTACCTTGTTTGTTGTCAAAATGGCCAGGGCTTTTTTTGGAGCAGGAACTCCTTTGCATGTTAGGCCGCACACTACAATGTAGCCAATCCTAATGAGTTTCTGCGGTTGGGTGTGGCCTATTGTGCTACTGGGTTCCTGCTGGGCGTGGCCAACTTGGGAGCCGGCCGGAACTCTGTTCCTGTGCGTTCCTGCCCCAAAACAGCCCTGCTTGTAATACATAAGCAACCATTTCCTTCGGCTCTTCCCCAAACTCCTCCCCCACCCCCGGCGGAACAGCTGTGCTCCGATCTTTCCTTCCTTCCTTCCTTCCTTTTGGAATGGAACGTGTCCATCTTTGTTCCTGCGCACAAACCTTGTAAAGAGAGGAAGAACAGGCAGGCCACCAGGGGAAACCTCATTTCTGGGGCACTCTGTTTGTTATTCTGCCAGGGAAGAGAAGAGAAGCCAACCTCTGTGTACTGCCCAGGGGCAGAATCACAAAGGGTGGGGGTCGCACAAACAGTGCTGCCGTCTTCCATGGCTTGACAGTCTTTTAGTCTGTGCACTGCCCCATCCATTGTCTCTGCGGCTGCCGCGCGCTCCCCGTGGGATCCCTCGTTACGGTGCGCTGACATCCACTCCCTTTGTCGTCCTTGACGCAAAGGTCACCAGTTCTATTTTATTTGTGTATTCCTCGGCAGGAGTGCGGAGGAGGAAGAAAGCAGTGTGAGCCAGCAGGAGCCAATGCTTTCTGCCGGAGAGGTGCCGGCAGATTTAAGCAACGTGAGCCGCTTTTGGGTGCATAGGCACGGAGCACTTTCATACAAGGAACTCCGGGCAGCTGTGAGCCATGTGGGGAGCCGCACATGAGGACGTGGAATGGAAAACAGGGGCTCAGAAATGCCGATGGTGTGAAATGGTGGACGGCTCGAAAGCACTCAAAAGGAAATTGCGTTTTTGAGCACTTCTGCAAGGATCGCAGGATCATTAGTTGCTGTCGATTTTCCGGGTTGTGTGGCCGTGGTCTTGGCACAGTAGGACCTGACGTTTCGCCAGTAGCTGTGACTGGCATCCTCAGAGGTATAACACAGAAAGTGTAGAGAGTACTTCCATCTTTCTGTGTTATATCTCTGAGGATGCCAGTCACAGCTACGGGCGAAACCTCAGGTCCTACAATGCCAAGACCACGGCCGCACAACCCGGAAAATCGACAGCAACTGATGAACTCCAGCCGTGAAAACCTTTGACAACATATTGATCGCAGGATCATTCAACAAAAGTAAGAACATCGGAAAATGACCCCTAGATTTGAGTCCGGTGGCATTTTAGAGACCAACAAGATCTTGGGGGCAGTGTTCCCTCTAATGTGAGTTAGTGTGAGCGAGCTCACAGTTTCTTAGCCTCCGGCTCGCACATTCTTGTCTTAGCTCAGGAAGGACGGCAGAAGAAGAAGAAGAAGAAGAAGAAGAAGAAGAAGAAGAAGAAGAAGAAGAAGAAGAAGAGGAAGAAGAAGAGGAAGAAGAAGAGGAGGAGGAGGAGGAGGAGGAGGAGGAGGAGGAGGAGATCGGATTTATACCCCGCCTTTCAGTGCCCAAAGGAGTCTCAGAGCAGCTTATAAGCTCCTTTCCCTTCCCCCTCCCCACGACAGACACCCTGTGAGGTCAGTGGGGCTGAGAGAGCTCTGACCGAAACTGCTCTTTTTCAAGAACAGCTGTGCCAGAACTATGGCTTGCCCAAGGTCATCCAGCAGGTGCAAGTGGAGGAGTGGGGAATCAAACCCGGTTCTCCCAGATTAGAGTCCGCACACTTAACCATGACACCAAGCTAATTCATGCCGCAGCCAAATCGCTCGCTCAGAACTTTAATGCCAGCAGCTCACAAAGTAGAATTTTTGCTCACAAGATGCCACAGCTTAGAAGGAGCATTGCCGCAGGGTCATAAGCTTTTGAGGGTCAACGCACCCTTCAACAGATACCAAAACAGAACCAGGTTGGGGAATGCTTGTATAAACTAGACTAAACAACGATCCCTGGGAGCAGAGGAAATGCTCCTTTGGAACAGCAGTCCGTTTCTATTCCAACGTGCTCCATTACAACCGTCTGGCATCCACAACTGTATCAAAGCAATAACAAATCATCCCCATTTAAAGCTTAAGAACCCACAGACAGACAATCTAAACAGGCTGGCAAAATAATAATAGATACATTTTTTTATAAAAACATCTGCTCTTCTCTTCAACGTCAGCGATATTAACGCAGCCGGAGGAGCGAGAGGCGCCAGCACGGCTCTCTCAGCCACTGCCAGCGAAGTCTGTAACGATCTATCGCGCCAGGCAAGACATGGCATACCTGGACAATTACACGGCTGGATGTCACAAATTCTGGTGGCCTGCCAATAATGTGATTGGAGACTACAAGAGAGGGGAAGCCAGCGAACAAGAGTCCTGAGGGAGGAGAAATGTAGTTGGCCAGAGAGTGAGTAAAAAGCAGGACAAAGTAAACCCTTGTGAGCGTGTAGGATGCACATTTCCAGAGATGATTCAATTGCCTTGGGAAAAAAAAGAAAACCACTTGCCAATCGAAGGTACCAAGAAACAGGGTCCTCTCGAGTCAAGCTTCTGCGGCGTCTGTTTCCACTCGAGCGGAGCACACCCCGCCTCCCACACAATCCCATCAAGCGCAAAGTGCCTGTGGATCCAGTTTCAGTTAAAAAGAAATACACTTGGCTTTGGGAGCCGAGGCAGGCAAAATGAGCGAGGCGTGCCAACCCGGGATGCCCAGCAGGGGGCACTCTATAATGACAGATGGCTTGGCTCAAGGGGAGGGGGCTTTCACAGGGAAGGTGGAACTGTGCACATTCTTGCGGGTAGCAGAAGTCTGAGTACAAGAAGCCGAGTCGCGAATCCAGTTTCAGAGTCAAGGCCCAAGAAAGACACGACTGGGGGATTGTCTGAAAGGCAGAGTCAGGCAGTCGAAAAGTTACAAGCAGGGATCACAGAGCCAAGAGATGCCATCAGGAGCTGGTCTAGAGTCACACAAGTGGGGCAGGGTCCAATGCAGTAGCCAAAGAGTCAGCAAACAAATGACTTGTTGCTTCCACGCGTAACAGCCTCCCTTGGCTGTTTTTTTTTTAGACATGTGCCTAAGGGTCAAACTTGCAGCCAGCTGCTTGGGAATAATTCTGCAACTACTTAAGCAGCTGGCGCCAGGCCAGGAGACAAGCACTTTGCCGTCTCTCCTGTAGTCCTGCTTGTAGCCTCTGTCTGTGGCGCTCAAAGGGTGTGGGTGATACTGGAGGGCTGGGAACGGTTAATTTAGTTCCACCTGCTGACTAAGGGCTGGAGACTGCTGGTGGCTCTTCACCAGCTCTTGGCTGTGAATCCTGACAAGCCTGCAGTTCCTCTTCCTGCTTGCTGGCTTGTGCTGACTCAGAGCCGGCTCCTTTTCTCCTGAGGAGTCTTCTTTGAGGCCTGACTGACCTGTGACAGGGTCTCAGCTCAGAAAGAGAAAGTTTTCCCCACCATCCCTTCCTCCTCACTTGCAATTCCATTCCCATCTTTGCCCCTGTTTCTCTGGGGGGGGGAAGTCCTCCTTGCAGGCCCGTAGCCAGGATTTTTTGTTTGTTCCGGAGGCATTTAAATATTTAGGTAAATGTTTCCCTTGGTCGAAAGCCAGTCGAATCTGACTCTAGGGGTGCGGTGCCCATCTCCGTTTCCGAGCCAAAGAGCCAGTGCTGTCCGAGGATGTTTCCGTGGTCATGTGTCCAGCATGACTAGACACCGAGGTGCATGGAATGCTGTTACCTTCCCACCAAAGTGGTACCCAATCTACCTGCAATTTCTTGCTCTCGAACTGCTAGGCTGGCAGGAGCCGGGGCCAGAGATGGGAGCTCACTCCGTCACGCAGCACTCAGGTCTCGAACTGCTGAACTACCGACCTCCGGTCTGCAGCTCAGCATCTTAGCCACTGAGGGGTAGTTCAATGACAGTTAATTAAATTCATCTGAAAGCCTGTCTTTAAAAGGGGAGGCTCCAATTGCTGGAGATGTATTGTCGGAGAAGTACTGAAGGTACCCCTCTTGAGTGCCGTTCTAAGCTTTCTTGCCCTGTGGAATGCCCTCTGAGCTTTCTTTTCCCAGGTCCCATGATGTCCCCAGAAAATTCCACTTGGGGAGGGAGAGGAAAGCCCGAGCTCTCACCCTGGCTGTCCCCAGTAGCAGGCAGCAGGGGGGTCTCTCCTAAAAAAATAAGGTTTCTGGCGTGGTTCTTTATGGGGCAGGGCTTTTAATTAAGGGGGCGGTGCCCCAAATGCCCCACTGTAGCTATAGGCCTGCCTCCTTGGCTCCTTCACATATGACCACCCATGAAGCTGCCTTATAATAGACCATTGGGCCATCAAGGTCAGTATTGTCTCTAAGTTCTTAGGCAGAGGTCTTTCCCATCCCCTACTGCCTGGTCCTGTTAAGTGGAGATGCCGGGGATTGAGCCTGGGACCTCCTGCATGCCGAGCAGAGGCTCTTCTGCTGAGCCACAGCCCCTCCCCTCTAATACATGAAAGCCAACATGGTGTAGTGATGAAGAGCGGCAGACTCTACTCTGGAGAACCTGGTTTGATTCCCAGCTCTTCCACATGCAGCCTATCGGATGGCCTTGGGCCAGTCACAGCTCTCTCAGAGCTCTCTGAGCCACACACACAAGGTACTTGTTGTGGAGAGAAGGCGACAGTAAGCTGCTTTGAGACTCCTTAAGGCAGAGAAGAGGAGGAGGAGGAGGAGGAGGAGGAGAAGAGATTGGATTTGCATCCTGTCCTTCACTCGGAATCTCAGAACGGCTTACAAACTCCTTTCCCCTCCCCTCCCCACAACAGACACCCTGTGAGGTAGGTGGGACCGAGAGGGCTCTTTCGAGAACTGGGGTATAAAAACAAACTCTTCTTCGTATACGGAATCAGAACTTTGGTCCTACTCAGATGGACAATGGGGTCTCCAGGGTCTCAGGCGGAGGTCTTTCCAATCACCTACCGCCTGGTCCTTTAAACTGGAGATGTGGGGGATTGAACCAGCGACCTTCCGTATGCCAAGCAGATGCTCTGCCACCGAGCCATTACCAGTGCGTGCTTGACACAGCTTTGCCCCCATATGTCTTGCCCCTAAAGACTCATAGGTCACCGTCTAGATCTCTCTTTGTGCTGTGAAAAGCCTCATCTACTCTTAGAGGCATAACTGCAGGCAAGGATGATACCCAGGGCAGTTGACAACTGTAGAGAAAGATGAACCACAGTGGGCATTCGGTGACCGCGTCATGATGGTGGACTGACTGATTGCCAGATCTTGCCGAGGGTTTATGTCGGGGCTCATTGTCCCGTCTTTCCGGGGGCAGCCTGGATGCAGACATGTTGAGAGAGGAATCGAAGGGCTGGGGAGAATAATTTCTTATGAGTTGTGCGTTCTGTGTCCCAACATATTTCTCCGAAGAGCTCGTACAGGAAACAAACAATAAATACGAGGGGGTTTGATGTGATAGGAATCGTGTTCTTAATCCACTATTGCCCACAGGTGAGCACTAAAGAATCCGATATTTAGTGTTCTGTTCTTCGGCAAGCAAAGAACATTACCTGATCTCATTTATGCTTCCTTTTCTCCTGCTGTTTGGCCTCTCTGAAACAAGGAATCCAGGTCCCCCCTGGCTGGGGGAGGATAGGGGGAGTAGGGTTGCCAGATCCAGGTTGGGGAACCCCTGGAAATTTGGGGATGGAGCCTGGGGAGGACAGGGACCTCAGTGGGGAACGACACCCTCCAAAGCAGCCATTTCCTCCCGGGGAGCTGATCTCTGTCGTCTGCAGCTGAGTTGAAATTCCAGGGGATCTCCAGGTCCCACCTGGAGGTTGGCATCTTTAGTATAGACCAGGGGTCTGGGAAAAACAATGGAACCAAATCTGGGGATCCCAAGTCTACAATTCAAGATCCTTTCCTATTGAAACACAAGCAACCAAAATTCTATATAGATGGTATCTGACGCCAAGCAAACTGGCACACGTGATACCGTCTCAGTCCCCTCTATGCTGGAAATTACGTGGCGATCACGGACCCTTCTTCCATTGCTGGTGGTTGCGTCCGCATATTAGTAATTTCTGGCCAGAAATCCTCAAAGAGATTAAAAGGGTAACTGGATTTGCTGTTCAGAAAGATCCTCCCTTAACCCTGTTTAGATCTACGGCCTGAATCTCAAATTAATAACCGAGACAGAGAACTAATCTCAATCCTATTTACTGCCGCAAAACGCACCACGGCAATGAAATGGAAGGTCAATACCGTGCCTACAATTGAACAGCGGTACAGAAAAGTTTGGGAGTGTTTCATAGCTGAGAAAAAAATCACAGAACGGACAACTCAACACGAGACATCAACCGAACATAGGAACGTAATGCTCAAATGGACTCAATTTACAGAATCGCAAAACAGTATAGTTAAACGATGCTGTTCGAATGAATTGGGTAGATCAGTCTGCTCTGTTATTGTTTCTTTAGAAGGGATTAATCCCTGGGAACAAAAAAATGGAAAGGGAGGAATTAAGCAGAGGAAAACAATAGCGATAAAGTAACTGCGGAATGACACAAAGAATTGTGCGAATATTGCAGTTGTCAGATCTTCCTGTGTTGCAAGCCATGGACTGTATAATGTCACATTGTGATTTATAGACTCTTGCATTGTATCTTGTTTTAATTCGCATACAATAAATTAATAGTTTTGTTTTGTTTTTTAAAGGAACCGAGTCGGCATCTTTAGTAGAGACTGGGGTCCCAACTTTTTTTTAACCTGCAGGCACCTTTGACACAGGGTGGTAAGTGCTGTCACAAAATGGCCGCCGCCGGAGACGGAGATAGCAACAAAATGGCTGCCGTGGTGAAGACCCTTTGGCTGTGGTGGCAGCTGCTGACAGAGCGTCTCTTTGAAAATTCTGCCCAGCCAATCAGATCTCCATCTTGGGGGAGTGCTCCTTTACATTTGCCCGGCATCCACATCTGTATCAAAGCAATAACAAATCAGCGGCTGGTCTTTGAAAGGAAGGTATACAGGATAGGAGATGAGGGGAACCATGGCCCGGGAGATGCATCTTCTGCCAAAGCATTTGGTGGGGACTGTGGCTCAGTGGTAGAGCAAATGCTTTCTAGCCACAAGATCCCAGGTTCAAGCCCTGCCATGCCCAGTTAAAGTAGCAGGTGTTGGAAAAGTTCTTTTTGTTCCAGTGTTTTATTACTTATTTCACTTCATATATACCCTGCCTTTATTTTATTTATTTTTATTTCGGTTACTTATAGTCCGCTTTTCTTTCTGAGACTCATGGCAAACGGCATAGTCCAGCATCCTGTCACACCCAGTGGCCAACCACTTCATCTGTGGGTCCAACAACAGGGCATAGAAACTGAGACCTTTATAAGAACATCAGAAGAGCACTGCTGGATCAGACCAGTGGTCCATCTAGTCCAGCATCCTGTCTCACACAGTGGCCAACTAGTTCCTCTAGAGGTCCAACAGCAGAGAACAGAGGCTGAGGCCTTTCCCTGTTAAGAACCTAAGAAGAGCCCTGCTGGATCAGACCAGGGGTCCATCTTGTCCAGCATCCTGCCTCGCACAGTGCCCAACCAGTTCCTCTAGAGGTCCATCAACAGGGAAGAGAGGCTGAAGCCTTCATAAGAACATCAGAAGAGCCCTGCTGCATCAGACCAGTGGTCCATCTAGTCCATCATTCTGTCTCACACAGTGGTCAACCAGTTCTGGAGGGCCAGCAGCAGGGCAGAGATGGAAGTCATCCCTTGATTAGATTGTAAGAAGACCCTGATTAGAACATAAGAAGAGCCCTGCTAGATCAGACCAATGGTCCATCTAGTCCAGCATTCTGTCTCACACAGTGGCCAACCAGTTCCTCTGGAAGTCCAATGATAGGGCATAGAGGCTGAAGCCTTCCCATGATAAGAACCTAAGAAGAGCCCTCCTGGATCAGACTAGTGGTCCATCTAGTCCAGCATCCTGTCGCACACAGTGGCCAACTAGTTCCTCTAGAGGTCCAACAGCAGGGCATAGAGGCTGTGGCCTTCTCTGGCCCCAGCATTCAGAGGCTGACTGCCTTTGAACATGGAGGTTCTCTTTGATTACCACAGCTAGTAGCCACTGATAGACCACTCCTCTGTGAATCTGTCTAGCCCTCTTTCAAAGCTGTCTGTGCCTGCAGCCATCACCACATCCTCTGACAGTGAATTCCATGTTTTAATATAGTCCTGTTCAATGCGCCCTCTAAGCTGTGGAGTCTTGTGAGCAAAAATTCTGCTTTGTGAGCGACTGGCATTAAAGTTGTGAGCTGAGTGATTTGGCTGCTGCATAAATTAGTTTGCTCTAGAGCCCTCCTTCCTGAGCTAGGGCAAAAATGTGTGAGCCGGAGGCTAAAAAAACTGTGAGCCAGCTCACACTAACTCAGTTTAGAGGAAACGCTGGTCCTGCTCTCTTTCTCTGCCCTGTCCAGTCCCCCCAGTTTGATGCACCTTCTTCTGAGATGACATGTTGGCTTCACAGGGGGGGTTCAATATTGGTTGCTACTGAATCTCCTCCTCCGTCGGAACGGAAAAGGTCAGCCCGCCACTCGCAAACTGACTTGCTTGGGATGCATGTCTTAATTTCCAGTTGCCGCTTGCTCCCCTTGAGGGGCTCACGCTCAACACGGTGCTCCTGATTGCCCCTTGTCTGAAGGAATTAGGGAGGCGAAGTCCTCTCCTTCACTCCATCGATTTAGCTTAGCAGCCTGTTCAAACCCATCAGGCCGGGCAATCCATTCTGTAGCTAGCGGCGCCGCTCCCCTCCAGAAAGACCTATTGCTTTCACCTCAACTCACGGAACAGGCACGTGAAACAGTTGCTGGAATGAAAATCTGGCATCTAGGGGGTGACTAATGCTGCATACTTCTGGGATACACGCACAGATGACTGGTGGCGAAGAAGCACATGGGATCCCAGGCAGAGAACTTTGGGGTCCCTAGCAATGCTCCGTCTAAGCTGTGGAGTCTTGTGAGCAAAAAATCTACTTTGTGAGCTACTGGCGTTAAAGTTGTGAGCGAGCGATTTGGCTACTACCTAAATGAGTTTGATCCAGAGCCATCCTTCCTGAGCTAAGGCAAATATGTATATATTTGTTACTTGTAATCTCAGAAGCTAGGCAGGGCCATCCCTGGTTAGTACTTAGATGGGAGACCGCTAAGGAAGTTCAGGGTTGCTATGCAGAGGCAGGCAATGATGAACCATCTCTGTCCGTCACAATTCGCTCAGAACTCTCTCAGCCCAAAAAGCAAAACCTAGATCACCGCCACATTTTTGCAGTGTGGATCGGTTCATGGTTGAACCCAAACCAAACCATGAACCCATACAAACCAGGAGGTTGCTTCTCAAACGGACCTGGTTCGTATGGGTTCGTGAACCATTTAAAATTTAAACCCCTGCTTTCTGCTTCCCACAGCTTTTCATGAGAAGCAGAAAGCAGGGATTTCCAAACAGCTGAGCAGCGGGATCGCCATTCAGCTGTTTGGTTTAAATGGCTCCAAGCCATTTAAACCCTGCTTTCTGCTCCTAATGAAAAATCGTGAGGAGCAGAAAGCAGGGATCTCCAAACAACTGAGTGGCAGGGACTGCCACTCAACTATTTGGTTTATATGGCTCTTTTTTCATGTGTGTTAAGAGCAGAGAGCAGGGGTTCTTCATAAACCGTCACGACCAGCGCCAAAATTCATAGAACTTCATGGTGGTTCTTCAGTTCGCAAACTCCAAATCAGCCAAAATTCATGACAAATTTCAATGTATCAGCTGGTTTGTGCCCATCCCTATCAGGGAGAGGCAGTCCCTGCTGTTTTGTCTCCAGTGTCTGTAATGAGATCAAGTTAGTTCATACAACAGCATCCCCTGTTGTTATGTATGGGTGTGAAAGTTGGACAATGCAGAGAGCTGACAGGGAGAAAGTGGATTCCTTGAAATGTGGTGTTGGAGGAGTGTTTTAGGGATACCGCGGACTGCCAAAAAGACAAATGATTGGGTTCTAGATCAAATCGAGCCTGGACTCTCCCTAGAAGTGAAAATGACTCAACTGAAGCTATCATACTTCAGACACATTACGAGAAAGTATGAGTCACTGGGAAAGACAATGCTTGGAAAAGCTGACGGCGTCAGGATAAGAGAAAGACCCAACAGGGGAAGGGTTCACTCCATCAAGGAAGCCACGGCCCTTGGTTTGCAAGACCCGAGAGAATCTGTCGACGATAGGACATTTTGGAGGACATCGATTTATGGGGTCGCCATAAGTCAGAAGACACTTGACGGCACTTAACGGACACACAATTCTCCTCCTCCTCCTCCTCCTCCTTTGCTGCCGTTTTATCATCATTGCATTTTAGTTGTATTTATCAATGGCTGCTCAGTTTCAACGGTTGCGTCTCCTGGTTTGCCCACCTCACTCTGGTCTCGAGAGAGGCGGCCTCTGGATTTGCTAGGGAAATAAAAAGAATATCTTTTCCCCCTCCCCTGTGGGGTAAAAAGCAGCCGGGGTGGCAGGTTTCTCTTTTGCGGCAGAAAGCAATTAAAAAGTGCGCCGGCGACTGCAGGCTCCTGACAGCGAAGCCCTTTTAAAAAAACACACACCATGGTGATATGAGTTAGATTTATCTCCCCGGTTCCTCTCGTTGGCACCGTTCCTCCTTATTGATAGATGATCCCGCGCCGGGTATTCTTTTCGTTTAAAGGCTTCACTTACTCACCATTTGCATAAGTTTAGATAATTGCTGGGGGCCGGCGTGCGGAAAAAAGGGAAGGGACCCTCCTTTTGCATGCAAATTGCGATGCGAGAAAACGTTATTGCTCTCGTAATCTCTCCGCGGACATTTGAGTGATTGATGGTCCCTTTGGAAGGGACTTTTTTCCCCCCTGCATCATTCACACCAGCCGGCGGGTGTCCAGGAAACCTTCGTTTTGATCGAATCCCACGTAGGCCTTGCAAAAATTGGACTGGCGCAGGAAAGCAAGTGACCTTCTCTTGTTCTCAGAGGGGGAGTCTCCGGGCAGCTACGGATGGCTGGTGGGTGATTGTGAACAGGTGTCATGGGCATGGATGAGGATGAGCTGGCAGAGCCTGCAGAAACCACAGTCGGCCCCTCCGAAGCAACAGAGGAGGAGAGCTGGCAAGTGCCTGTAACAGCAGTCTTCACACCCGGCCCAGATAAGGGGGAAGAACCCCAAGCTGAAAGTCCTCCTGACTCACCCCAACGTGTGACTCGTTTAAGGGAGTGACTGCGGCAAAACTTAGCAACCAGGTGAAGAGAGGCCAGGCTACAGGGAAGATGCTCGGCCAGCCCAGAGTTCTAACAGGAGCCTGGCCCATCGTGCAGCTGTCTAATTGGTAGCAGCATTTAACTCCACATTCTGGGCAGTACCCTTCATGGAAGCAACAAGTCAGCTTCGTGCTGCTAACAGCCACTCCAGCTTGGCTCTTGCACCTAGACCTCCGGACCCCTGGCTTTGGACTTGGCTCTGTGTTCCTGGCTCCTGACCCCAGCTTGGCTTTGGGACTACGCTTCCGGTTAGTGATTTTGGACTTGGTTCTGTGTTTCTGGCTCCTGACCCCAGCTTGGCTTTTCGGACTTTGCACTGTCTTCTTGGCTCCAGACCTTGGCCTGTTCTGGACTCCCTTTGACTGGCACCCCAGCCTGTGACAACAGGTGGATTAAAGATAAACACCATCACGGAGCACTGCCAAGGGTAGAAGGCACCACAAATGAGACTGCTCAGAGAGAAACCCTGCGCAGGCCTACTGAGCAACCTACCGTGGTCTACTCAATAGGGCCTGTGCCCAGAGATGTGTGCTTAGGATTGCACCCTGAGATTGGTTTCAGGTGTGTTGGAATACTGAAGGGTGAACATGAACATCCGTGGCTTGCCTTGGATGACTCCGCCACCAGAAAAGCAGGGATGCTGGTGACCCCAGGAGGAGGAGGAACTGGCTTCCTCGAGAAGCCTAACCAGCAGTGTGGTTCTAGGCAGAGTTTGCGTGTGTATTGAGTGCCATCAAGTCACATCCAACTTATGATGACCCTGTGATTTAATGACCCCCCAAATGTCCTATCCTGAGCCTTGCTCAGGTCTTGCAAACTGAGGCCTTAGGCTTCCTTGATGATGATGATGATGATGGAGGAGGAGGAGGAGAAGAAGAAGAAGAAGAAGAAGAAGAAGAAGAGATTCTTGGATTTATACCCTGCCCTTCACTACCCAAAGGAGTCTCAGAGTAGCTTACAAACTCCTTTCCCTCCCCCTCCCCACAACAGACACCCTGGGAGGTAGGTGAGAACTCTGACAGAAACTGCTCTTTTTCAAGGACAGCTCTTGTCAGAACTACAGCTTGCCCAAGGTCATCCAGCAGGTGCAAGTGGAGGAGCAGGGAACCAAACCCGGTTCTCCCAGATTAGAGTCCGCACACTTAACCACTACATCAAACTGCAGTCCATCCATCTCCTGTTGGGTCTTCCTCTTTTCCTGCCACATTTCCACCTTTCCTAGCATTTTATCTGGGACCTTCTGCATGGCCAGCAGATGCTCTGCCACTGAGCCACAGCCCCTCCGTAAATGTATTTCAAACGCATTCAAAGGAGAAAGAAGTATATTGTCAATGCTTACGGAGGCAAGCAAGTTCGAAGGGCACGAGGCCGTATGTAAGAACTGAAACGTTATTGATGAGAATATTAATAGTTTGAAAAGGGAGAGAAACAAGGACTGGAACTATATCCACGCTCTCTTAATATTCCATTGCCCCCCCTCCAATCAGGGAGGCAGGGACATCCCCCCTCCGCAACTTCCTGTCTCTTGCCTATGAGAGTCGCCCTATTCGGTTCTTTTCCGGCCTCAACAGGGAGAGCAGCTTAGATCAGCCTTTGCCTTTATCTAATCTTTAAAACCCTTTAAAGGCAATTTAAAACTTTAAGACAATTGACTCCGCCCCGCCCCACCTTCCTGAGCAGGTATAAATTACCTGCCTACCATTTTGCTTCTCACCTTGACACAGAGAGTACTCCACCTTTCTGTGTTATACCTCTGAGGATGCTAATTACGGCTAATTACAGCTGCTGGCGAGACGTCAGGTCCTACAATGCCAAGACCACGGCCATACAGCCCAGAAAAATTTACAACAGAGAATGAACTCTGGCCATGAAAGCCTTCGAAAAAGGTTGGAACACCTTCCCTATGGAGAAGGGTTAAAATGCTTGGGGCTCTTTAGCTTGGAGAAACGACGGCTGAGGGGTGACATGATCGAGGTTTATAAGATTATGAATGGGATCGAGCAGGTTGAGAAAGAAGTACTTTTCTCCCTTTCTCACAATACAAGAACTCGTGGGCACTCCATGAAATTGCTGAGCAGTCGGGTTAGAACAGATAAAAGGAAATACTTCTTCACCCAAAGAGTGATTAACGTATGGAATTCACTGCCACAGGAGGTGGTGGCAGCTACAAGCATGGACAGTTTCAAGAGGGAATTAGATAAACATATGGAGCAGAAGTCCATTAGTGGCTATTAGCCACAGGGTATAGATGGGAACTCTCAGTCTGGGGCAGGTGATGCACTCTATTCTTGGTGCTGGGGGGGCAGCAGTGGGAGGGCTTCTAGTGTCCTGGCCCCACTGCTGGACCTCCTGATGGCACCTGGTATATTTTGGCCGCTGTGTGACAGAGTGTTGGACTAGATGGGCCATTGGCCTGATTCAACATTGGCTTCTCTTATGTTCTTATGTTCTTATGTTATGTTCTTATTTAAAACTCTAAATTCCTTATTCAGCCTCATATATCTTCTATCTTAACTACTTCAATATACTTCCTATAATCCTTTCCCTGTTCTTCCCTATATTCTGACCCTTTCTGTAGAAGAACAGCAATGTTATAGATAGAGGCTGTCTTCAACAGCCCCAGTCCATAAAAAGATAGATCATGGGCTGTGGCTCAGTGGAAGAGCATCTGCTTGGTATGCAGAAGGCCCCAGGTTCAATCCCCAGCATATCCAGTTAGGAGGACCAAGCAGGAGGTGATGTGAAAGACCTTGATCACCTTGGCTCAGTGGTAGAGCCATCTGCTTGGAATGCAGAAGGTCCCAGGTTCAGTCCCCAGCATCTCCACTCAAAAGGACCAGGTAGTAGGTGGTGGGAAAGACCTTGACCTAAGACCCTGGCTCAGTGGTAGAGCCATCTGCTTGTCATGCAGAAGGTCCCAGGTTCAATCCCCGGCATCTCCAGTTGAAAGGACCAGGCAGGAGGTGATGGGAAAAACCTCAGCCTGAGACCCTGGAGAGCTGCTGCCAATCTAGACAGGCAATATTAAGCTTTATGGACCAATAATCTGACTCTGTATAAGGCAGCTTTGTTTAGGAAGGGACTTAGTGGAAGAGCCTCTGCTTGGCATGCAAAAGACCCCAGGTTCAATCCCCAGCATTTCCAGTTAGAAGTATCAGGTAGTTGGTGATGGGAAAGACCTCAGCCTGAGATCCTAGAGAACCATCACCAGTCAGAGTAGACAATACTGATCTTAAGAACATAAGAACACCAGAAGAGCTCTGCTGGATCAGACCAGTGATCCATCTAGTCCAGCATCCTGTCTCACACAGTGGCCAACCAGTTCCTCTGGAGGGCCAACAACAGGGCACGGAGGCTGAGGCCTTCATAAGAACATCAGAAGAGCCCTGCTGGATCAGACCAGTGGTCCATCTAGTCCAGCATCCTCTCTCACACAGTAGCCAGCTATTTCCCCTGGAGGGCCAACAACAAGGCATAGAGGCCGAGGCCTTCCCCTCATGTTGCCTCCCGGCTCTGGGATTCAGAGGCTTAGTGCTTCTGAATGTGGAGGATCTCCTGAGTCACCATGGCTGGTAGCCATTGATAGACTGATCTGCCATGAGGGTCTGATTCAGTAGAAGGCATCTTCCTGTGGTCCATCTACTGATAAGTGCAAATTCTCCAGGGCCTGGTATGTCTTCCTGTAAACCGAGGACTGTCGAGTTGGGTTGGAACAATCCATTTCTGCTTATAGGAAGACTCCGCGGGACACAGCCAGAGCCCTCCTGAGGATGAGGCAAGTGGAAACCACGCCCTTCTATTACAGATGTTTGCAACTGCATCGGACCGCTTGGCCAGAAGCCTGCACCCCTCCCTTCCTCCTCATCCCCACACTCATCTCCGATGCAAAGTGTGCTGGGGAATGCATCTCGCCCAGAATGTGACAGCATCAGTGGAGGATTGGCAACCGTTCTTCAGCTACCAGATGCTCCGTGGAATGAATTAACTAGAATTCCCAGCCAGGCAATTCCGCGGGGCTTTTACATCTTGCAAGAGCAGATGCTTCTGGGGGAGGTTGCTCTGGTGCTCCCACGCCGCCATGGCCTAGACAGATGGGACTACCTCTAGTATCAGGGTGTAAGGTTGACAAAACCATCGAACCCCCTTCAATTACCCGAAGAGTGATTAACACATGGAATTCACTGTTACAGGAAGTGGCAGCAGCTACAAGCATAGACAGCTTCAAGAAGGGTTTGGATAAACATCTGGAGCAGAGGTCCATCAGTGGCTATTAGCCACAAGGAATAGATGGAACACTCTGTCTGGGGCTGTGAGGCTCTGTCTCCTTGGTGCTTGGGTGGGGGAACAGTGGGAGGGCTTCTGGAGTTCTGGCCCCACTGATGGCACCTGGGTTCTGGCCACTGTGTGACACAGAGTGCTGGACTGGATGGACCACAGGCCTGAACCAACATGCCTTCACTTATGTTCTTATGGCTGGGGACGCTCTGTACTCTTAGTGGTTGGGGGGCAACAGCGGGAGGGCTTCTGGAGTTCAGGCCCTGCTGGTGGACCTCTTGATGGTAGATATAGATAGCAACTCTCGGTCTGGGGCAAGGGATGCTCTGTATCCTTGGTGCTTGGGGGGGGCAACAGTGGGAGGGCTTCTAGTGTCCTGGCCCTGCTGGTGGACCTCCTGATGGCACCTGGTATTTTTGGCCACATTGTGACAGAGTGTTGCTCTGGATGAGACATTGGCCTGGTCCAACATGGCTTCTCTTATGTTCTTATATCTGGGGCAGTGATGGTCTGTATTCTTGGTGCTTGGCAGGGGGCAACAATGGGAGGGCTTCTGGAGTTCTGCACCCACTGGTGGACATCCTGATGGCACCTGGTTTTTGGCCACTGCCTGACACAGAGTGTTGGACCGGATGGGCCATCAGCCTGATCCAACATGGCTTCTCTCAAGTTCTTAATGAGAATGCTAGCCACCATCATACCAGTGGTCAGCAAAGCCTCTTTCTGGCCAGGTGGGTTCATTCTTGGCTCAGCTGAAATCCCCCCCCCTCCGCTGGACAGACCTCCTGTTGTTTCAGCAAATCAGTTCCAGATCTCACTCATGGCCCGACTGGACCACTCCCCTGCATTAGTGGTTGACGGAGCCTCAGAGTGCCGGTATTGGCAGGAATAAATGGAAGATTGCGGCACCTGTCGCTAAAGCACATACGGCCAATGAATTCTGCAGTTACGGAAGAGAGATTCAGAGATGGGTAACATCGGACAGCAGCAACAAGTAACGCTTTAGAAAAATGCACAATGTATGAAGCTGCTTATCAGTTGCGATGGGCTGCTTTAAGGTTGACGATAAAGAGAGCGACAACGGATGGAACAGACTTTGTGTCCAGTGGTGCCTTTAAGACCAACAAAGTTTAATTCTGGGTCTAAGCTTTCGTGGGCACGCACACTTTGTCAGATGCATTGATACAGACTTCCAAAAGCATTATGTATGCTTAGAGGGTGGGGTGGGGGTTAGTTGCCTAGAATGGCTAGTTGGAGCCAAGATGCATAAATAACTGAGCGATAAATATAGCTAAGACTGGATTAAAAACAGTTGGTGAGACCTGTGAATAGCAACAAGTTAGCATACAGATAATAAGAGAGTTAACAAACAGATGGGAGATCTAATTTTGAGTCCAGTGGCACCCTTACGAACAACAAAATTTAATTCTGGGTTTAAGTGAGAGCTGAATGACTTAGCATCTGAAGTGAGATAAGAACCCAATATCTCAGTTAAGCCCTGGGGGTTTTAATAATGTGCTGTAGTAATAATGAAGAAAATGATATTGTTCAGGTTTTTTCTCTTCCTTGGCTCCATCATCCACCAAAAGGGAGGCCTGCGACTAAGAAATCTGAAGGAGATTGATACTGGAAAGGGGAGCCATGAAGGAGCTAGAAAAGATTCTGAAGTGTGAGGATGGGTCACTGGTGACTAAAATCAAGTAAAAGACCTCAGCCTGAGACCCCAGAGAGCCGCTGCCAGTCTGAGTAGACAATACTGACCTTGATGGACCAAGGAGGGTCTGATTCAGTATCAGGCAGACTCAGGTATTCATGGATTATAGGGGAGGGGCTGTGGCTCAGTGGAAGAGCCTCTGCTTTGAATGCAGAAGGTCCCAGGTTCAATCTCCGGCATCTCTAGTTAAAAGAACCAAGCAGGAGGTGATGTGAAAGACCTCCACCTGAAACCCAGGAGAGCTGCCACCAGTCTGAGTAGACAATACTGGCCTTGATGGACTGATGGTCTGATTCAGTAGAAGGCAACTTTATGCACTCACATTTTAACCTTTAATAATCATCACCTTGGGGGGGGGGCTGAACGGGTGGAAAGGCAGCATAGAACTGTTCCCAATAAATAAATAAAACAATGGATATGAATAAAACAAAGAGCAACTCCGAAGAAGGAGCAACCGATCTGAACGGGAGAAAAGGCTCGCTGCTGTCGATGAGGACATCAGAGCGGGGGAGAGAAGTAGCCAAGACACCCATCCAACGCTCCCTCTAAGCTGTGAAGTCTTGTGAGCAAAAATTCTATTCGGTGAGCTGCCGGCATTAGAGTTGTGAGTGAGCAATTTGGCTGCTGCATAAATCAGCTCCCTCCCTGAGCTAAGACAAAAATCTGTGAGCTGGAGGCTAAAAAACTGTTAGCTAGCTCACACTAACTCAGCTTAGAGGGAACACGGCACCCGTCTGTCATGCCTGGGTGCTGCTCCCATGACAGCCCTTCTCGCTTCCAACTTCTACGGATGAGACCTTCAGGGAGAGAGCTGGCAGCAGCCAGGAAGGTGCCTGCCTCAGGTTGGCATTTCCAGATTGGGAAATCCCTGGAGATTTGGAGATGAACCCTGGGAAAGGGGGCAGTTTGGGGAAGGATGGAACGTCAGCAGAGCACAGCACTATAGAGTCAGCCCTCTGAAGCCCCCATTTTCCCCTGGGGAACTGATCCTTGTAATCTGGAGATCAGCTGTAGCTCTGGGAGATCTCCAGGCCCCACCTGGAGGTTACAAATTATTATAACGGAATGCAGTGTTAGAATCATAGAGCTGGAAGGGATCTCTGGGGGTCATCTAGTCCACCCCCTGGCACAATGCAATAAATCCACAAATACCTCCCAACCTCACATCCCCAGTGACCGCTGCTCCACACCCAGAAGGTGACAAAAAAACCTGCAGGATCCCTGGCCAAACTGGCCCAGAGGAATATGGCTTCCTGACCCCAAAGTGGCGATTAGCATTTCCCTGGGCACGTAAGACAGGGCTGGTAGCAAAAACACAAAAGTCACTGTGTACACACAAATTCTAGGGGCTGTGGTGGCTCAGCGGTTAAGATGCTGAGCTGCAGACTGGAAGGTCTGTAGCTTGGCATTTCGAGACCCGAGTGCCGCATGACGGAGTGAGCTCCCGTCTCTGGCCCCAGCTCCCGCCAACTTAGCAATTCGAAAGCAAGGAATTGCAAGTAGCTAAATAGGTACCACTTTGATGGGAAGGTAACAGCGTTCCGTGTGCCTCAGCATCTAGTCATGCTGGCCACGTGACCATGGAAACGTCTTTGGACAGCGCTGGCTCTTTGGCTTGGAAACGGAGATGAGCACCGCACCCCTAGAGTCGGATTTGACTGGCTTTCAAGCAAGGGAAACCTTTACTTTTACCTAAGAGCAAAGGCTAACTGTTGTATAAAATTAAAAAATACAGACATATATAGAATTCGTATGTATAGTGTGATTTTAGGTTCAATTCAGTCCAATCTATCGCTAGAATAGAATGCAATCTCATAAAGTAGAACTTTGAGCATATATGTATACACCACATCAAGGGACGAAACACATGGAAATACAAAACAGAGCCCAAGTCATCCAAAGTTGCTCCGCACAATACTGTTATTCTCATGAAGACATTTAGGCAACAAGACGTTCCATGGCTTCTACACTTCCAGTGATGATTCTAGTAGCAGGTATATCATATATCTTGCAGTGGACTGTATAACTTTCCAGCTGACTAGTGTGTCTCTCAGGTAAGGCCACGTTTCCGGTCTTTGTCAGAGTCAAGGAGAAACATTTTCATACGGTGCTCCCAAACTCACGACAATTCTCTCCGTTTCCCATAACTCGAGGAGCTAACGGCTTCAGACTCGGAAGGGTTGGTAGCAGGGCTCTTTATGTAGCAGGAACTCCTTTGCATATTAGGCCACACACCTCCAATGTAGCCAATCCTCCAAGAGCTTACAGTGGCCCCTGTGAGAAGAGCTCTGTAAGCTCTTGGAGGACTGGCTACATTAGGGGTGTGTCGCCTAATATGCAAAGGAGTTCCCACTACAAAAAGAGCCCTGGTTGGTAGAATGAAAGGTCTATGAAGCCTGCCCTTCGGCCTAGCTCCAGCTCTGCCAGGAATCAAAGCTGAAGAAACTCTCCAATGGAATTTTAACGCCATTTGCACTGCTTTTTTAGAAGAAGAAGAGGAAGAGGAGGAGGAGGAGGAGGAGGAGGAGATTGGATTTATACCCCGCCCTTCACTAGGAATCTCAGAGCGGCTCACAAACTCCTTTCCCCTCCCCTCCCCACAACAGACACCCTGTGAGGTAGGTGGGGCTGAGAGAGCTCTCTCAAGAACTGCCCTTGAGAGAATAGCTCTGAAAGAACTTACGACTCACCCAAGGTCACACCAGCAGCTGCATGTGGAGAAGTGGGGAATCTCCCAGATTAGAGTCTGCGCTTGGGGAGCCAGCTTTGTCCAAAGCATTGTGAGTGTGTAAATAAACTCTTATGACAGTCCGCCACCATTCCCGACATATTTTTGGTGCCGATTCTTGCAAGGAAGGCACGTAGATCTGCAGTGCGCTATAGGAGGGATAGATGATGCGTCGCAGTGGCAGCTACAGAAAGGCCCCCGCTGCCGCACCCCCTCGGATGGCTGGGTCCCTGTCACCAGCGATGTCGTTCTAGGTGTTGACGATTGCGGCATGCAAATGTTCCTAGCCAGAGGGAGACAGAATCCCAATGTTGTTTTGATCGAAGTGTTTTTACACCCACTTGGCGCCCGGTCCCACGGGAGATTGCCTGGGAATGCAGCTGTCATTCAAACGCCGGGGAACCTCATCTCTCCTGGGACCATCGATTCTCAGATGCCTATTTGCATTCCTCACAGCTGCTTTGCTTCCCTCCCCCCTTCTCACCCCCCACTCCCAATAACAATCCCGTCGCCCGGGCAGCTAGCAGAGTTCCATATGGACTGCGATCATCACGTTGGTGCTTAGCTTCGGTGGCACGTTGCACCTTCCAAGCGCCGTTTGAACGATTGCTAATTAACCCCCGCAAGGGTCTGATTCGGTATAAGGCAACTTCAGGGGAAAGACTGTGGGCTCAGGGGTTAGAGCGTCTGTTTTGGCATGCGGAAGGTCCCAGGTTCAATCCCCGGCATCTCCAGTTGAAAAGATCAGGTAGTAGGTGATGGGGAAGACCTTGACCTGAGACCCTGGCTCAATGGAAGAACATCTGCTTGGTATGTAGAAGATCCCAGGTTCAATCCCCTGCATCTCCAATTGAAAGGATAAGGTAGTAGGTGATGGGGAAGACCTTGACCTGAGACCCTGGCTCAGTGGAAGAACATCTGCTTGG
The DNA here is from genome assembly GCA_029375565.1 of Gekko gecko. Taxonomy (NCBI): domain Eukaryota; kingdom Metazoa; phylum Chordata; class Lepidosauria; order Squamata; family Gekkonidae; genus Gekko; species Gekko gecko. The sequence goes on along the minus strand of JAPDNY010000017.1, from coordinate 9,833,549 downwards.
CATGCAGAAGGTCCCCGGTTCAATCCTCAGCATCTCCAGTTAAAAAGGACCAGGCAGCAGGTGATGGGGAAGACCTCTCTGCCAGAGACCCTGGGGAGCAGCTGCCGGTCAGAGTTGACAATACTTGGGGAAACATGGGTCTGACTCGGCGTGGCAGCTTCATGTGCTTTTGACATGTTCAGATGTCAGATTGGGCACCTGTCTAATGTTGGAGGAGTGGGGAGATGATGACTGAGTCAGCTCAGGGTACAGCAAGAACAAACAGCCCCACTGGTGGACCTCCTTATGGCAGTTGGGATTTTGGCCACTGTGTGACACAGAGTGTGGGATTGGATGGGCCATTGGTCTGATCCGCCATTGGCATCTCCGATGTTCTTCTGTCTGGGGCAGTGATGCTCTGTCTTCATGGTGCTTGGGGGGAGTGCAACAGCGGGACGGCTTCTGAAGCTCTGGCCCTGCTAGTGGACCTCCTGATGGCCCCTGGGTTTTGGCCGCTGTGTGACAGAGAGTGTGGGACTGGATGGGCCATTGGCCTGATCTGACATTGCTTCTCTGATGTTCTTATGTCAGGGGCAGTGATGCTCTGTATTCCTGGTGCCTGGGGGCAACAGTGGGAGGGCTTCTAGAATTCTAGCCCTGCTGGTGGACCTCCTGATGGCACCTGGGTTTTTGCCACTGTGTGACACAGAGAATGTTGCACTGGATGGGCCACTGGCCTGATCCAACTTGGCTTCTCTGATGTTCTTATATCTGGGGCAGTGATGCTCTGTATTCCTGGTGCTGGGGGGGAACAGTGCTGGGGGGCTTCTGGAATGGGAGGGCTTCTGGAATGGGAGGGCTTCTGGACCTCCTGGTAACCCCTGGCTTTTGGCCACTGTGTGGCACAGAGTGTTGGACTAGATGGGCCACCGGCTTGATCCAAAATGGCTTCTCTCATGTTTTATGTTCTGTATTCTTGGTGCTTGGGGGGCAACAGCAGGAGGGCTTCAGAAGTTCTGGCCCCACCGGTGGACCATTGGCCTGATCCGACATGGCTTCTCTGATGTTCTTATGTCTGGGGCAGTGATGCTCTGTATTCTTGGTGCTTGGGGGGCAACAGTGGGAGAGCTTCTGGAGTACTGGTCCTGCTGGTGGGCCTCTTGATGACACCTGGGTTTTGGCCACTGTGTACTACAGAATGTTGAACTGGACAGGCCATTGTCCTCATCCAACATGGCTTCTCTTATGTCCTCTTCTGTAAATCCACCATCAGTGCACTCTTAAGGAGCCAGAGCAAGAGATGAACAGAGACGGTTTGCCATTGTTTGCCTCTGCATAGTAGCCCTTGACTCCCTTGGTGGTCTCTTATCAGGACCAGTGCTTCAGAGATCTGATGAGATTGGGCTAGCCTGGGATATTGAGGTCGGCGGAAAGTACCGCCAAGTCGTAGCTGACTTATTGTGACCCTGAAGAGTTTTCAAGGCATGAGAGGATGGTTTTTTGCCTTTGCACAGCGACCTTGGACTTCCTTGGTGGTCTCCCATCCACGTATGAACCAGGGCCAACCCAGCTTAGCTTCTGAGATCTAACAAGATTGGGTTAGCCTGGGATATTGCAGTCAGGGGAAAGTACCATCAATTCGCACCTGACCTATGGCAACCCCATGTGGTTTTCAAGGCAAAAGGGGGGCAGAGATGGTTGCCTGCCTCTTCAAAGCTACCCTGGACTTCCCAGGTGGTCTCCCATCCAAGGACTAACTAGGGCTGCCCCCGCTTATCTGACAAGATTGGGCTGGCCCAGTTAGGGCCATGTTTTCATAGCAGAATGTGAAAAACAGACGATAGGAGATGGATGTCGAACCGAAAGTTGTAATTGGGCTTCTTGGCTGGTTCACGGCCCAGCAGTGCCAACCTTTGGCCAGAGGGCCGCACAGGCTCAATCCCTTTCTAACAGCTCCCGAGTCCCAGAGTCTGGATTTGTTGCAAACCTGAATCCTGACTCAGACGATTTAAGAAAGGTAGTAAGGTCAAGGTTTCCCTTACTCGAGAGCCAGTCAAATCCGACTCTACGGGGCGGTGCTCATCTCTGTTTCCAAGCCAAAGAGCCAGCATTGTCCAAAGACTTCTCTGGGGTCACGTGGCTGGCATGACTAGATATTGAGGTGCACAGAACACGGTTATCTTCCCGCCAAAGTGGCATCCAGTGTTCCCTCTAAGCTGAGCGAGTGTGAGTTAGCTCACAGTCTCTTAGCCTCCGGCTCACACGTTTTTGTCTTAGCTCAGGAAGGATGGCCCCAGAGTAAACTAATTTATGCAGTAGCCAAATCTCTTGCTCACAGCTTTAATGCCAGAAGCTCACAAAGTAGAACTTTTGCTCGCAAGATCCCGCAGAGGGAGCATTGACTGTGACGCCTAGAAAGGTAGTACTGGGGGTCTATAATCCATTGCAAAGCTCTGTGGCTCACCTTCCCAATGCAATAGGTCTCCCGTAACCCCGAGGTGCACGGGCAATGGTCAGACTGACTGGCGAGAGAACTCGCAGAAACATCATGTTGCGAGAATGTGCTCCGAATCTCCAGGCACGAGTTACACCGTGATGCGCGCCACACACGCCACTGCTGAGCACAAGCCTCTCGGTCCATCACAAAACTGGCTAATTGATCCAAGCTTCCAGAAGGGATGTTTACCTGGTGTTGGGATAAAAACATCTCTCCCTCTCGCCACTGTTCTCACAGAGGTCAGGACACGACCCAGCATTTTAAAAGGCCCCATTTGGACGGGAGGGCGCAATCATTAGCACGGCTCCCTCCGAGCACTCAAGAGAAATTATCTCTCCGAGGCACTTTGAGGGGGGAATCAGACAACAGCTCTCGTCTTTAGTGCAGCAAAGGGCCGGCCTCACCTCCCATTCCGGCCACAAAAGAAGTCATTACCGGGTGAATGGCTCGTCTTCGGTGATGGGCCTGATCAACTTCCTGGAGAGCCATTGAGAACGAGCCACCATTATGTGGCTTTATAACCCCCTTATACGTTCCTTAGGCCATTGACTCGGGAGGGTAATCACCTTCTAAGTGACTTCCCGCAAAACGAGTCCAGATGTCTGGGGTTACAGCAGCCTTGGAGGGAAAAAGATGTCACTTGGGCCTTGCTGATAGCGTTATGACAAGACAACAAAAGGACTCGTGCTTACAGTCAGGATGATACCGAGGATAAAAGCAGTAATGGTGGACTGTTCCTCGGCTTGACTCAGTCTTGGACTTCGTAAATCCAAGTAGAATCGGATACTCTTTGTCCCTGACCTGGATGACTCAGGTTAGCCCAGTCTTGTCAGATCTCTGAAGCTAATCAGGTTTGGGTCTGGTTAGTATTTGCATGGTCGACCATCAAGGAAGTCCAGGGTTGCTACTCAGAGGCAGGCAATGGCAAATCACCCCTGAGAGTCTCTCACTTGGAAAACACTATGGATCTCAACACACTGACTGTGACTTGATGGAACTTTCCATCACCACCACCTTTGGGGGAAAAAAATCCTCAAGAAGCCACACACGGAAAATTGGGATGCCATATCCAAGTTCTTGAAAGAGCCGCACGCCCTGTTCAACTTGCATGCATCCTTCAACTCAGCGGGGGGTACATGTTACTTTACACAAATGTCCAAGTGCAAAAAGGCAAAATGAAAATAATCTCTTTGTTACAGTGAAGTCAAAGACAGGTCAATTTGCAGTTTTATTCCAAGGGTCAAATGGCTTGAGAATTATCATTGTCTTGATAGAGTGGAGATTCTATCTAACTGGATTGTGTCCGACTGGAATGTCCGTCTTTTCAAATGGCTACGATATCTACCCCTTCAAGGGGTATCTGATCTGTGATGGTTAAGGGGGAATCCCATTATCTGTATTCCATGAAAAGAGTCCACACTGACTTTTTTTAAAAAAATATAATTTTTATTTAAGAATTTAATAACAATACAAGGTAAGTACAATAGATGTCTGCAGGTGAAGTACAAAAATAGGTTAGAAAAAACATTCATGCTTAACTATGTCCAGGCTGAAGATGCCAGAGAACTGTATTACACATTACAAAACATCTCTTAAGGCAACAATCGTATAATAAATACATATATTTACAGGCAAATTTTAAATCAGTGTTCTGAAAGTAACTTCAGATCTTATCTTAGATCTAAGGCAAATAATGTTTCAGGTTCAAGTTTCAAAAAGTATGTCATTGATCTGTATAAAGTAGTTTCTGGAATTACATCAGATTCAACCATATAGTTAATGAGCGAATACCATGCCGATTTCTATCAATCATCAAACCTATTTGCTATGTTTTTATCTTGCACATCCTGGAAGGAGCTCAGGACTCCAGACGTGGTTTCCTGCTTATCCACTTTGTCCTTAAAACCAACATGTGTGGTAGGTTAGGCTTAGAGCGTGACTGATAAGGTTAAAAGTCTGAGTTGGGAAAACTTGGGAGATATGGGGCGGGGCATAGCCCAAGGAGAGGGGGCTGCATTGGCTCAGAGGTTAAGATGCTGAACTGCAGACCGGAAGGTCTGTAGTTCAGCAGTTCGAGACCCAACTGCCGCGTGATTGAGTGAGCGCCTGTCTCTGACTCCAGCTCCTGCCAACCTAGCCATTCGAAAGCAAGAAATTGCAAGTAGATAAATAGGTACTGCTTCGGTGGGAAGGTAACAGCATTCCGTGTGCCTCAATGTTTAGTTGAGAGCCAGTTTGGTGTAGTGGTTAAATGCACGGACTGTAATCTGGGAGAACCGGGTTTGATTCCCCACTCCTCCACTTGCACCTGCTGGATAACCTTGGGCAAGCCATAGTTCTGGCAGAGCTGTTCTTGAAAAAGGGCAGTTTCCGTCAGAGCTCTCCCAGCCCCACCTACCTTACAGGGTGTCTGTTGTGGGGAAGGGAAGGGAAAGGATTTTGTAAGCCACTTTGGGTACTGAAAGGCAGGGTATAAATTCAATATCATAATCTTCTTCTAGTTATGCTGGCCACATGACCATGGAAACATCTTCGGACAGTGCTGGCTGTTTGGTATGGAAACGGAGGTGAGCATCACTCCCTAGAGTCAGATTTGACAGGCTTTCAAGCAAGGGAAACCTTAGCCCAGGGAGGGCGGGGTTTGGGGAGGGACTTCAGCAGGATATAATACCATAGAGACCACCCTCTAAATCAGCCATTTTCTCCAGGGAAGATCTCCAGGCCCCACCTAGAGACTGACAGCTCTAGTTCCTGACCCATGGTCACCTGGGCAGGCTTCAAAAGAAGAGGAAGGATTTGAACCCATGTCCCACCCCCCCGAAGACCAAACCTCTATTACAGGCAGAAGAACGGAGTAGCCCCCCCCTCGTCAGTTCAAAACCTGTGATTATTCTTGGGGACTTTCAGATTTGACTCAACAATAACCAAACTGGAGCCAGCAGAGGCGTGTCATGCTGGAAGCGACTTCCCGAACTTCTTTGAGGCAAACAGCAAGAAAATTATTTCGGGATATGGAAAATTCAAGAATAGTGCTGAATAGTCTGAGGCTGCTAAGAGACGAAGGAAGTAAAGCTGGTTCTTTCTGAGGACAAGAGTGCTCTTGAGGACGGAACATCTTGTCTGTGCCTGTAGAAGACATTCACATCCCTTCCCATCCTTTGATCGCGAAGGATCTTGAAAGGAAATTCTGCAGCGCTTGAAGACAGGGGGAGAGGAGGAGGAGGAGAACGGAACATCTCCAAACCTGGTGTCGACCCGTCAGCTAATAAGCCGAAAATAACGATCAAGGGCTCGGTTCTTTTTTGGTTAGGGCTGATAAATTTAATGATGAAATGCCAGTGGTCGTTCTCTTTATTTTAACAGCGACCGAAGGTCCAGGAGCATCCTCCTGGACCAGCTCAGGATAATAACCATGCAGCCGCTAAAGAAGGACTGTGGGTTGCCAAACCTCCAGGCGTGGGCTGGAGAGCCCCCAGAATTAACAACAGAACTCCAGAGAGCAGAGATAATGGCTGCCGGGGATGGTGTTCTCTGGGGCGTTAGACCCCACTGAGGTCCCTGTCCTCCCCAAACCCCGTCCTCCCTGGGCTCCACCCCCACATCTCCAGGTACATCCCAAGCAGGAGTTGGCAACTCTAGCCCTCTGCTTTCCTTAAAGGCAGGGCAATAAAAATCAATTTCCATTTGTTTTGTTTTTTCTAACAGCATTTTCATGGTATACACCTTTTTAGGCTATTTGGCCGTCTGTTGACCCCGGCAAAAACGGGTATAAATTCTAAAGATGCGATTGCTGTCAAACTCGAATCCGTAACGTTGGGAGGAAGGGTGGGTCAGGTAGGCCTCTGGCTGTTCTACCTGGCCACGGATGTGAGGGGGGGACGCTGGGATTTTAACTTTCATATCTGCAGTCTCTCCACTCTTCCCTTATCTATGAAACCTTCGACCTTGAACGGCTGGTATAGTTTTCTCCCGAGAATTCTCGCCTATTACTTTGACGGGGTTTTACCTGTCCTCTGATCGGACCCGAGCCATCAGGGGACCCCCTTGAATATTGTATATCTGCTTGCTTCGCGCGCTTCCTGCCAGTTCTAACGCTACAGGTGTTCAGATATCTGCGTACTCTCGATGTCTCAATAAACTTTACTTCTTTGAATGACAGCTGTTGGGAACTGGTTGCTGCAAGCGTCTGACCAGAAGTGGCACAAAGTTTGGTAACGTCCCATATAAACTTTTGTGCAGTTTTGGAAACTGTCCGGCTAGCACCGCCCGGACTTCGCTCTTTTCCTCAACATAATCCATGCAGGCACTCAAGGGTCATTCCCATGTCGGGAAGGCCTGGCCAAAACTGGCCTTCTACTTCAGTGGGTTCTCAGCCTGTTCATTATAGTGACCCACAAGCAGTGTTCCCTCTATGCTGAGTTAACATGAACTGGCTCAGTTTTGTAGCCTCCGGCTCCCACATTTTTGTCTTACTTCTTATGCAGCAGCCGAATCGCCCGCTCACAACTTTAATGCCAGTAGCTCACAAAGTAGAATTTTTGCTCACAAGACCCCACGGCTTGGAGGGAGCATTGCCCACAAGTCCAAATTTAACTTTGCACTGTGACCCATCCAGGGCTGACCAGAGGTCTTGGTGCCCCGGGCAAACTACATTCCATTTTCTGCAATGGCTACATTTGGTGTAGTGGTGAAGAGCAGTGGACTCCAATCTGTGGAACCGGGTTTGGTTCCCCACTCCTCCTCCACACGGAGCCAGCTGGGTAACCTTGGGTCAGTCACTGTTCTCTCAGAGCTGTTCTCTCGAGAGCCGTTCTCTCGAGAGCGCTCGCCGGCTTCCCTCACAGGGTGTCTGTTGTGGGGAGGGAAAGGGGAAAGGAGACGGTAAGCCGCTCTGAGACTCCTTCGGGTAGTGAAGGGTGGAGTATAAAGCCAGTCTCCTCCTCCTCCTCCTCCTCCTGAGTGCCTACAGAGCTCGAGATGTGAGCATTTATGCATACATTTTTCAGACACTGGTGCTTTACTCTTTATAGGCAGACATACCCACGCAGAAATCTCGTTCTCCCGCCAGACACCCTCCCACCACCAGGTTTCTCCCCGGCCTTACCTCCTACCTTCTATTCTTATATTTCAAAAGCTCCTGTTCTTCTCTTATCTTTACTCTTCTGAATGCCTCAATAAAAATATATATGTAACTATTAAACTTCTCTTTCCCATTGCTTTCTCTTCCCCCTTTTAGAATTTATGAGTCACAAAGAGCCAGAACTGAGTGTTACAGATGTGCCAGTCCCAAAATAAATAGTAGACATGTCAGCCTTGACATTCAATTATCCACCACTCCACTGTCTCGCCGGCTTCTTCAGCCTTTCCCTCTTCCACTTGTACATCATCATCTCCCTCCTCTTTAGCGAATCGAAGGTAGTCATGTACCATTTTTCCCCCCTAATGTCAGACGTCGGCAGCGCAGGCTGGATGGGTGTATTTTAACAAGCCGACAAAAAATTAACACAGGATTCGTCCTGCCCCTTGTGCACAATGAATCCATGGATGCCGTCGGAGGGAGGAAGAGAGAGGCCCAGATCGGATATCGTGCAAACCGTGGTTCAGTTCAACTAACGTTGGTTAGCCTGATTGCCTGGAACGTCGGCCAATCCGCTGACAGTGCCGTCTTCAGTGGAATTCTTCCCTTCTAAATTGAAGTCAGTGGCTTAGAAGGCTGTGATGGCTACAGGCGTAGACAGATTTAAAAGGGGATTCAATAGATTTGTGGAGGAGAGGTCTATCGGTGGCTACTGGCCACGGTGGCTAAAGGAAACCTCCACATTCAGAGGTAGTCAATCTCTGAATCCCACTGCCATGTGGCAATGTCAGGGGAAGGCCTTGACCCTCTAGGCCTTGTTGTTGGCCCTCCAGAGGAAATGGTTGGCCACTGTGTGAGACAGGATGCTGGACTAGATGGACCACTGCTCTGATCCAGCAGGGCTCTTCTGATGTTCTTATGAAGGCCTTGGTCTTTCTGCGCTGTTGTTGGCCCTCCAGAGGAACCGGTTGGCCACTGTGTGACCGAAGAGATAACAAAAACTGTGCAGAATATTGCACTAATAAATTTTAATATTGATCAAAAAGATTTCATACAATAAAGTACACAATGTTTACATAACGTATCAAATGTAGGTGAAGACGGTGATCTCCAGAATGTTCTGCCATTTCGACGCAAGTCTTCTGAACAATAATGTATGACATGTGGTGTCTCTCTATTTCATTTCAACTGATTCATCATCAACAGTTCCATGGATCTCTCAGGATCATCATATGCATTATAGAGACAGTTTCTAGAAACGCCTTTCCATGGGCAGATGAAGATTGAGTGTGAGCCGGAGGCTGAAAATCTGTGAGCTAGCTCACACTAACTCAGCTGAGAGGGAACACTGCCCGTGAGGTAGAATTTTTGCTCACCACACTGTGGAACTCAGCGGAAACATTGACCAGGGGACAAGACTGCATGTCTTATATTTGAGGGATTTGGCCGACACAGCCTATAAACACATTTGCAGGAAACCAGGTTTCCAGTTTTTGAATCCACAGCCCTTAATGTTCTGCAGCATGGGGGGGGGGGTGGATACCTGGCAGCTCTTGAAGAATGGCTAACGGGTTCAGAATGTCAAATGCCTCCAGGTGAGCAGAATGACCTTTCTTCTCCTCTCCCTTTGCCAGAGGCCTGCTGTTAGGCAGCTGAGCCTTCCGTGAGCCGACCCGCCACTGAAACCGTAATATTGTTTCTCGCTCGTCTGCTAGCTGTTTTTCTATCAGTCATGGTTCACTCTTCTCCCTCCTCCCCTTCGGTTAATGTTTTCCATTGATTCCCCCCCCACACAAAGAGATATGATATAAAAGTCTGAAACAAATACAGTTCTCACAGATGGTCTGAAGCTTTGCATGGGTTGTATCAACCTTGGATACAGGCTGGGATTTACAGGACTGAATGTGGTTCTGTCTATGTCAGGCAGGGCTATTTTGGGGCAGGAACGCACAGGAACGGAGTTCCGGTTGGCTCCCAAGCCGGCCACGCCCAGCAGGAACTCATTAGCATAATAGGCCACACCCAACAGCAGAAACTCATTAGGACTGGCTACGTTAGGGCTGTGTGACCTAACATGCAAAGGAGTTCCTGCTCCAAAAAAAAGCCCTGGGTTTCGACAGCAAACAAGGTAAACATAAGAACATAAGAGAAGAAGACAAAGAAGAGATTGAATTCATACCCCACCCTCCACTACTCGAAGGAGTCTCAGAATGGCTTACAATCTCCTTTTCCTGCCCCTCCCCACAACAGACACCCTGTGAGATAGGAGGGGCTGAGAGATCTCTCTTGAGAATTGCTCATGAGAGAACAGCTCTGAGAAAACTTATGAATGACCCAAGGTCACACCGCCAGCTGCATGTGGTGGAGGAGTGGGGACTCAAACCCAGTTCTCCCAGATTAGAGCCTGCGCTCCTAACCACTACAACAAAGTTGGCCATGTTGGATCAGGCCAGTGGCCCACCCAGTCCAACACTCTATGTCACACAGTGGGCAAAACCCAGGCGCTGCCAGGAGGTCCACCAGTGGGGCCAGAACTCCAGAAGCCCTCCCGCTGGCTGCCCTCCCTCAAGCACCAAGGAAACAGAGTAGGCAAGGCTAGGTGGGTTTTTTTTTCTTCAGCAAGGCCTCCGATTTGCTGTGCAGATTTTGAGAAGCATTGCTTTGGCATCAGCTGCCCCCGCAGCACCAGAATCTTCACTGTGTGACTGAAGGGAAGCTGTGGCAGCCATTTTGAGGTTGGTCCTACCTCCCGTGGCAGCCATTTTGTGAAGGCCATTTTGTGACTCACACTGTGACAGAATTCCAAAGGTGCCTGAAGGCTCAAAAATTTTGCCGACCCTTGCTCTATATTTACTTAAAAAAAAAAACCCTCCTCCACACCAAAAGCAATTTTTTTTGTTTACTCCAAATATTTGTACACTGTATAACTCCCAAAATAGGCTCAAGATAGAAGATGAATACTAAAATGGGATCGCTACCCCCACCAGCATCATCAACATTGTCAAAGCAGCACTCTTGTAAACAATATTTCACTTCATAATGTAAATTAAGTATCATATGGCAGTGTGTGTAGTATAGCCAGGAGATCCTAAGATTGTCTGGCAACCAAGAGTTCTAGCTCCTTTTCTAGGTGGCACAAAACAAAAAACTAAGAGCAGAAAAAAACCCTCACTGAAACACATGGAGGGCCAGTGCGGTGCAGCAGTTAGAGTGCTGGACTAGGATCTGGGAGACCCAGGTTCGAATCCTCACATGTGCCATGGAAGCTTGCTGGGCGACCGCTTGGGCCATTCACATCCTCTCAGCCTAACCTACCTCACAGGGTTGTTGTGAGGATAAAACACACGAGAGGAGAACGATGTAAGCTGCTCTGGTCCCCCACCAGGCAGAGAGGCAGAATATAAAGTGAATAAAATAAATAAAATAAGGAAATGAATTGCTTTGTCGCTGTCATGGAAAACTAGGAATGCAGGCCCTTCCTTCCCTCCTTTGGCAAAATGACCCATAGGATTAGTGCCTCGACTGAAATACAAAGCATGGATCCCCACAGCGGAACCACTGAAGGCAGGGAGGTCATAACTCTGCCCACATGACTTCCTGTCACATGCTTACAGCTCAGTGGGAATCCAAGTGTAGAAAGAACAAAAAACACCAGTTTAGGATATGAAAGACTGTGGTGGGCCTTTGGATTGCGCCTGGAGACCAGAAGGCAAATAACGTCACTTTGGAATTGTTGCCAGAGGAGAAAGAAGGCCTCCAGCTCTGTGCCCTGTCATTGGGCCTCCAGTGGAACTGGTTGGCCACTGTGTGAGATGGGATGCTGAACTGGATGGACCACTGGTCTGATCCAGCAGGGCTCTTCTTAAGTTCTTATGGAGGTCTTAGCCTCTAAGCCATGTTGTAGGACCGCAGGAGTTACTGGTTGGCCACTGTGTGAGACAGGATGCTGGACTAGATGGGCCACTGGTCTGATCCAGCTGGGCTCTTCTGATGTTCTTATGGAGGCCTCGCCCTCTATGCCCTGTCATTAGACTGCCAGAGGAATTGGTTGATCTCTGTGTGAGACACGATGCTAGAGGAGGGCTCCAGGAGGGCTCTTTTTAAGTTCTTATGAAGGTCTCAGCCTCTGTGCCCTGTTGTTGACCCTCCAAAGGAGCTGGTTGGCCACTGTGTGAGACATGATGCTGGACCAGATGGATCATTGGTCTGATCGAGGAGGGCTCTTCTGATGTTCTAATGAGGGGATGACCATCATCTCTCTGCCCTGCTATTGGCCCTCTGGATCTGGTTGGCCACTGTGTGAGACAGGATACTGGACTAGATGGACCACTGATCTGATCCAGCATGGCTCTTCTGATGTTCTTATGAAGGACTTGGCCTCTATGCCCTGTTGCTGTACCTCCAGAGCAACTGGTCGGCCTCTGTGTGAGACAGGATGCTGGACTAGGTGGGCCAATGCTGTAATCCAGCAGGGCTCTTCTGAAGTTCTTAGGAAGGCCTCTATGCCCTATTGTTGGACCTTCAGAAAAACTGGTTGGCCTTAGGGTGCTGGACTAGATAGACCACTGATCCAGCAGGGCTCTTCTGAGGTTCTTAGGAAGGCCTCTATGCCCTGTTGTTGGACCTTCAGAAAAAGTGGTTGGCCTTAGGGTGCTGGACTAGATGGACCACTGATCCAGCAGGGCTCTTTTGATGTTCTTAAGATGAGGAGCCATCTCAGCTAAGAATACTGAAGGATTCCCCCCGCCCCTAGCTCCAAATGCTGGCATGAAAAAGTATAAGTCTTTCCATTGCTTTTACACGAGACAATCCCAGTAATGTAAGCGGAGGCTAGAGGACAGCATTTGGTCTCGGATTTGTCAAGGGGCCAACCTTGATGGCCTTCCAGCTTGCCATCGGGAACATTCAGTCAATTATCACAGAGCAGAGAGCAAAGGGGGGTGTCAGCCCCAATTATGAAACGCGTGCCCGGGCATCTATTCAATCTCAGCCTTCCTTTTTGGCCTCTGGACACCCACAGATTCCTTTCATCCTTGCAAACAAATGAATTTGCAGATGCCAACCACTGTCAATCTCCCTGCTGCCACCACCTTTGCCCGTTCGAGGCAGAACACAATTAACGCCTCCAATTTAACACCAAGAACACAGCCCAGTGGTCGGAAGCAGTGTTTGAGTTTCGATAACATGCTAGGCAGTGGAGCTTTGTTAATTCCGGCTAATGGAAGGGGAAATGAGGGGATTCCAGCTATTCAGCGAGCCAATGCATGCTCACGCAACCCTTTCGCTTTGCAGCAAAGGAAACGAGTGCAAAGGGATTCCACGTTGGCATACGGTGTGAACCAGCCAGCTTGCTTTAGACCACAAAAACCCACCCAGCAGCTGAAGCAGAAATGAGCACGTCCTTTCCCAAAATCCATATAAAATGCAGTGAATAATTGGCTACCTGAGGAGGTGGCATTGAAATGCCAGCTTGAATTCCCAGCTACTTAAGGTTCCGTGGCCATGGCTTTTACTCGGGAGAAAGCCCCCATTTAACACAGCGGGGCTTGCTTCTGAATCAACGTGCCGAGGATTTCACTGAAGCCTTTGCAGAACAATTTCCAAGAAAGCCGCTCTCTGAAGTCAGCCAATGAATGTGTATTCAATCATTCTCAGGGCTGGAGCACTACGTAATGGTGAAACAGTTCTTACTGATTCACCAAGAGATCATCACTTACATTTTTCTGCTTGGTTCCCAACAGCATGAGTGATGTTCGTTAGCTGCTGTAGATTTTCCGGGTTATGCGGCCGTGGTCTTGGCATTGTAGGACCTGACGTTTCGCCAGTAACTGTGACTGGCATCCTCAGAGGTATAACACAGAAAGACGGAGTACTCTCTGTGTCAAGGCGAGCAGAAAAATGGTAGGCAGGTAATTTATATCTACTAAGGAAGGTGGGGTCGGGCTGAGTCATTATCTTGTAGGAGTTCTCCAGGCTGTGAACATGCTAATGGGGGAGCTTTCCTGAGGAGGTTCTTTTGTCTTGGCATTGTAGGACCTGACGTTTCACCAGTAGCTGTGACTGGCATCCTCAGAGGTATAACACAGAAAGACGGAGTACTCTCTGTGTCAAGGTGAGCAGAAAATCCCAGAAAAATCTACAGCAACTAATGAACTCTGGCCGTGAAAGCCTTCAACAACAGCATGAGTGAGGGTTCAGATGTGACAGAACTTGAGAATCTGGGATTAATGGTCTGAAGACTTGTATGGTAATGAAGACTTCAAATGCAGGACAACTTGTTTCAATGAGGTCTATACTAGGAAGTCCCTGCAACCTGATTTTTGCCTCCAGCTGGGGCTGCTGTTTCTCGGTGATGCAATTACACACTTTGTGATTCCCAGCACACCTGACAAAACACTCCTCTAGCCTTCTCTGCTCTTCCAGAACACCAGATTAACACCACGTTGTTGCGATTAACCTTACTGGCTACCTCGACAGAGCTCTAAATTTTCTTGACCTGACCCTGATAGAACTGACTTGATCACCTGGGCTGGTGTGAGCTTATCAATCTGACAGCACTTGTCCCAGGGTCAATCCAATCTTCTCTATCTCTCCTCGAATTCATGCTCTTTTGGTATATATATTTTGCTGGAAACCCCCCTGCCCCAAAGATGAGGTCTTCTTCTGACTGGTCAATAACCAGTGGTGTGAGTTATGGTTCTATATTACACTACCCCTAAATCAAGACGGGTAGCCCTGTCACTCTGTCTGCACCAGTAGAAAAATGTAACAGTCCAGTTGCACCTTAAAGACTAACCAAATTAGTTACTTACAACATTTGTTAGCCTTTAAGGTGCTACTGCACTCTTATTCTTTTCTACCATCCCTAAATTATACGCCTTGTATACTCCTTTGCTACTATTTAGTTATTATTGGGCTTTTCCAAAGTTTTATTTTCCCTGCTTGTAAGTTCTTGTTTCTTCAGGGTTGTTCCCCCCTCGTTCTGCACATCTTTCCCTCCCTCTAGTGGTCAATTCGATATTACACTTGGTCATGTCCAGCATATCCCTGCACACTTCACCTGCAGGTTTTTATGCCGGACATAAACCAGAATAACATTGAAACAACCACTGGAGGGTGCAAGAGACATGCGGAACAGACACCCCCAACCCTCGAAGGAACATGTCAAGGTCTGGAGCGCAGGCAGAGGGAAGTCAGAGTTCAGTTCGAGGTCTGGAGCCAAAAGGGCGAAGCAGGAGCCGAGAGTAACAGTCCATATCACAAACCAGGAGCTGGGTTGATTGAGCCGGGGTCAGAAGCCAGAAGCAGATAGCAGGAACGAGGTCTCGGAACCAGGGGGTGGAGAGCGACAAGGCATCACGGAGTCATGACGATACTCCGGCAACTGCTTTGCAGGATCTCTTTCCCTTCTTCTTAATACCCTGCCACCTTGGAATTCGCCATACAGACTTCTCTCCCTCGGCAGCCTCTCTCGCATACCACGGACCAGATGGTATCAGCAGGCCCATAGCCAGGATTTTGTGACTCCCCCCCCCAGTGGAGCTGAAGTTCTCAGTGCAGAAGGAAAAGCCATTGAGCCAAAAGAAAGCTGTGACCAGGACAGATCTCTAAACTACAAGCTGTCGACCACTTGAGTTGGCGGTTCTCAGCTGCTGCAAGTTAATCACTTCTGCCAGCCTAAGCAACAATCCTGAGAACAAGCTGGCAGGTGGGGGTGATGACTTCTGTAGTCAAGAAAGCTACCACTTTGGCAGAAAAACTCCCTTAAAGGAGACTGGTTTCTTGACACAGAGTTAGAAGGGATCCTAGAGGTCACCTACTCCAACCCCCTTGCTCAGTGTGGGAATTAGTCAACTACGGCACCCCACTCTGCTTAAAGGAGCGCACACCTTTAAAATGTTTTTTTTTTGTAAAAACTCTCCTAAAGAGGAGAGGATTTTATTCTTTTTATATATAGAAAAAAGGAGGGTATATAGTTGGACAAAGAAAAGTTGAGAGTGAGTTTACTGTTAAATTTGTTAATGTTGATTAATATAAAAATCGCTTTGGCATTCACCGTGGTTAGAGAGTCTCTTTTAGTCAACTAAAGAGTCCAAAAACAATCTGTTAGTCAGGTTAGTAATGTCCTCTGGGGTTAGTCATTAATCATCTCCTTTCCTCCGCGTCTACGAACTATTACTTCTTGGGATGTCTTCCTTTAGTGTCCCTCAAGTTGTATGATGGGCCCTTTTTCTCTTCAACGTCTCCCGCTCCGGCTCCTTCCTCCTCTGAGTCGCTGTCTTTTTCGCTACTCAAATCTTGCCACGTTGCGAATGCTGCATCTTCCTCCATGCTGGCGTGTCTCTTCAGAAATTCTTGTGCTTTGAAGATGGAGTCAATTCTCTCTCTTTTGTCCTTAAACTTAAAGTCCAGTCCTTCAGGAAATCTCCATCTATAGGTGATCTGATGGTTTTGTAGGAAAGTGGTCAGATTTTTGTAAGCCTTCCTTTTCATTCGAATTTCATATGGCACATCTTTCAGTGTTCTTATAGTCTGTTCCTCAATCTTCAAGGGCGTCGCTGAAACTGCTCTCAATATTTGATCTCTGGTACGCTGTTTAGTGAACTTGACAACCACTTCAGCTGGCAGATTATTTTTCTTTGTATAAGTGGAGTAGGCCCTATAGACCACATCCATCTCTTCTTGTAATTCTCGCTTTTCTCTGCCAGTTACTGGTGCCAAGGCCTTCGCTAGTAACAATCTGAGATCTTCTTTCTCCTCTTCTTTAATGCCCTGAAAACGGAGTATCAGACTTGATTTTTCCATTTGTAATTGCAGAATCCTTTTTTCTTGCTCATCCTGATGTTTTTCCAACTTGTTGACCCTTTTCTTTACTTTCTTAGTATCTTCCGTTGAGACCAGACATTTCTGTACTAATTCCTCCATCTTCTTTGACGTTTCATTCATTTGCTTTTGCAGACTGTTGAGAACACCTTGCATGCTGCTTAATGTTTCATTGGTTTTCTGCATTTGCTCCAGCAGAGGGTGCAGTAGCTCGCTTTTCGGTTGACTGACAGCAGACTCTTGAGGGGGATTTCCCGGACCGGAAGTCCCACCTCCCTTCTTTTCCGGTTTGATCGGGGCTTTTTTCATTGCCGACATTACTTTTGTTTACTTTTCCCAAAGTTCGTGCCGCGCCCCTCCGGAGATGCGCCAACACTTTACCTCGGAAACCCCAGAGGTACTTCACCAGCCCTCTCCGCTCTTTCACCTCCCCCTTTCCTTTTAACAGTCCCGTTCCTTAGTGGGGGGGAAACTCCCCTCCTCCCGCTTGTTCTCGTAAAGGGGGGGGTTTAGATTTCCACTTTAATTTAGACCTCCAACTCACGGTTCAGTGCCGATTCATCTTTTTATGTTAGTTCATCTCGCTTTTACTCACTCCTGGAAGTCGGCGGCGTTGCTAAGCCCCATTCGGGACGCACTACGCAGCGGGGCCAATTGGGACGGGGAGAAAGCCTCAATTTCCCGGCAGTGTGCCGGCAAAGAGGCTACTCCCCAAAGCGCCCCCGGTTCGGAGCCTTTAACTAAGGCTCACTAGGGTCTATCGCACATGCGAAGACCCCCCCAACCGCGTGTGGGCTAACCACCTTCGGGAGTGCCCCGAAAGGTGGCCGCCATTCGCAACGTCGAAACTGAAACCCCCACCTTTAAAATGTTTTTAAAAGACTGAAGAAAGCATTTCCAGGAGAAATTCTTGCAAGGCTGTGCCTTTAAGAAAGGGGGCAGAGCCCCCCCCAGCCCCATCATAGCTACGGGCCGGATTATCACCCACCTGAACTTCCTTCCTTCCTCTTGATCCATCCCTATTCTTATTCCATCTATGGTATGTGTATGCATTCGGGAGGGAGAGGGTGGTACAGGATGACCCTGTGTAGTTTAATGCAGTTTATTCATACCTCAGTCATGATTATTAGCAAATCAACTTTCTTTACTTTGGCATGTGCTAGCTCTCTTTCTTGGATGCTGCGCCACAATAAAACCCTGGTATACACAGATAACAGATCCACTGTTTCTCCATCTGGAAACCCAGTAACATGCTAATTCCCTCCTCCCCTCTCTCTGGGTCCTTTTCCGGTAACTATGCCTGTGTGTTAAGCCTACTTGTAGCTGAGTTCATGAAAGATCTTGGTGATAAGCAATTCAAGCTTTTATTAAAGACAAGCACCACAAATAACAGAATGAAGAAGAGAGAGAAAAATTATATAAAATAAAAGGAGGCTCCTGATTTTCTCTGTGACAAATATAAGTAGGATTACAAAGTATTCTCTTACTCCAAATTGGTGTAGAAGTTAGGTGCGTGCACTCTGATCTGGGAGAATTGGGTTTTATTCCCCATTCCTCCACATGCAGCTGCTGGTGTGACCTTGGGTCAGTCACGAGTTCTCTCAGAGAGCTGTTCTCTCAGGAGCAGTCCTTGGAAGAGCTCTCTCAGCCCCACCTACCTCACAGGGTGTCTGTGGTGGGGAGGGGAAGGGAAAGGAAATTGTAAGATGCTCTGAGACTCTGAGTGAAGAGCAGAGTATAAATCCAATCTCCTCCTCCTCCTCCTCTGTTTACAAAGAAAAGCTCTCTTTTTCCTATTGTCTGAATTCATTATTCATCAAACCCACAGATCCCCAAATCATTATTATCTGTTTCACACAGAAAGCTTATAAGGGCCTCCCAATTGGCGATGAACGAACTTATTGTCTTTTCTCTAACCAGTGAAGTAAGTTTAGACATCACTGCAAATTCGAGCACCTTCACCAGCCATTCCACTGTTGTAGGAAATATCAGATTCTTCCACTTTTTGCGCATATAATAATCTCGCTGCTGTTGTCATATATAAAAACAAGTTCCATAACGTCTTTCCAGCTGAGTATCCATTAATCTCAAAAGAAAGGACCAGCGTTTCGATTGTATATTAATCGTTAAAGTCTTCTGAATTATTAATTCTATTTGTATCCAATTTCTTTTCTTTTTCTTTTTTGCTTTCTTACATGCCCACCACATATGGTAAAATGATTCTCCACAGTTTTTTTTTCACATTTCCAATGTAAACTCCAAGTACCTTTATACATTTGGGCCAATCTCATAATGAGATGAGAGGCCCGTCTTGACTCAGTTATATCTGGACACAACAAGTTATCGTTTAAAAAACTGCCATGTTTTCTTTCATCAAAGCGCATGGGCCATTTTTTCATAGGCCGCAAGCCAGAGGGGATTCTATGTCTTATTAGTGCTGAGTTTTGTATGCCGTACGGGTCTTCTGTTTGGTGTAGTGGTTAAGTGCGCGAACTCTAATCTGGGAGAACCGGGTTTGATTCCCCACTCCTCCACTTGCATTCCTTGGGTCATCCGGCAGGTGCAAGTGGAGGAGTGGGGAATCAAACCCGGTTCTCCCAGATTAGAGTCCAAGCACTTAACCACTACACCAAACTACACCTGGAGAGTTCTGGCACAAGCCCAGGTCCAAATGGGTTAGCTGTAGGGTCCGGGAGTGACAAACGGAGATATTTCCTCCAACAACAGAACAATCCTCTTAAGGAACTCACTCTAACAATAGACAGCCATGGCCGCTATTTTGTTTTTAAAGGAAGGATTTGACGGGTGCCTGGAATATGGCCCACCAGTAGCTATTATTGAGCAAGGCATCGCTTCCTATCAGTTTCACTTTGAGAAGCCCTGATACGGATGGCCCAGGCCAGCCTGATCTCAGCAGATCTCAGAAGCTAAGCAGGATCGGTGCTGGTTAGTGCTTGGATGGGAGACCACCAAGGAAGTCTCTGGATGCCATGCAGAGGCAGGCCATGGGAAACCGCCGCCAAACATCTCTCGCCTCGAAAGCCCCATAAGTCACTGTAAGTCGGCCGTGACTCGCTAGCATTTCACACACACGCTTTGAGAATGCACACTGCTTCTGTTCCCACGCAACTGACAGCATTCAGCAGCCGACACATTTATCACACAACTGCCGGAGCAGAGTTGACGGAATTACCTACAGTTTCCCAGGGACGTAAAGTCACACGGGACATTTGCAAACCAATTTAGAACGCCCAGAGAACAGGAATGAGGCTGGGATCGGTGGAGGGGAGGGGGGCAAAATCAGCTAGGCCAGAATATTCGGAAAACTAGTCACATCATTTCATCTCTCTCCTCTTCAGCAACCGCCCCCCCTCCCGGAAATCATCTCTTTGCTAAGCAGATAACATTTTTTCTTTGGAGGGCTCAGGCAAACTGTGGACAGTGGAGGGGAGCAGCTGTGCAGAGACTTCTGTGCTCACGGCTCTTTGCAGCCCTTTCAAGCACTTGGTGAACATTTTCTCCCAAGCGTTCGAGAGCAAGACTCGTCATTTGCAACGCGAGTGGCCCCTCACCTTGCTTTCCATGACTAGGTTACATTGAAGGGTTTCAAACCCCAAACCCTGCCCACCCCAAGCTCCACTCCCAAATCTCCAGATGTTCCTCAAACCAGAGTTGGCCACCATAAGACCATAAGAGAAGTCATGTTGGATCAAGCCAGTGGCTCATCTAGTCCAACACAGTGGCCCAAAACCAGCTATCAGGAGGTCCACCAGTGGGGCCAGAACTCCAGAAGCCCTCCCACTCTTGTCCCCCAAGCACCAAGAAGACAGAGCATCACTGCCCCAGACATAAGAACATAAGAGAAGCCATGCTGGATCAGGCCAATG
Organism: Gekko gecko; assembly: GCA_029375565.1. Classification (NCBI taxonomy): domain Eukaryota; kingdom Metazoa; phylum Chordata; class Lepidosauria; order Squamata; family Gekkonidae; genus Gekko; species Gekko gecko. The sequence continues at coordinate 9,813,286 of JAPDNY010000017.1, read as the reverse complement.
GCCCATCCAGGCCAACACTCTGTGTCACACGGTGGCCCAAACCCAGGGGCCATCAGGAGGTCCCAGAAGCCCTCCCACTGTGACCTGCCAAGCACCAAGAAGACAGAGCATCACTGCCCCAGACATAAGGACATAAAAGAAGCTATGTTGGATCAGGCCAATGGCCCATCCAGTCCAACACTCTGTGACACACCGTGGCCAAAACCCAAGGGCCATCAGGAGGTCCACCAGTGGGGCTGGGACACCAGAAGCCCTCCCCCTGTTGCCCTCCTGCACCAAGAATACACAGCATCCCTGCCCCAAGCATAAGAAGGTAAGAGAAGTCACACTGGATCAGGCCAATGGCCCAGCCTGTCCAACACACTGTGTTACACAGTGCCCAAAACTTAGCTGCCCTCAGGAGGTCCACCAGCAGGGCTAGAACTCCAGAAGCCCTCCCACTGTTGCCCCCCCAAGCACCAAACATACATTGCATCATTGTCCCAAGCATATACTATGGTGCTTTCACACACACTAAATAATGCACCTTCGATCCACTTCCAACGCACTTTGCAACTGAGTTTTACTGTGCGAAACGGCAACATTCACTCAAAAACAGTCGCTGAAATGGATTGAAACTACATTATTTAGGCATGTGTGAAAGCACCCGCATGCTAGTGTGCCATCTCTACCTTGTAGCTAATAGGCACTGATGGACCTCTGCTCCATCTGTTCATCTAATCCCCACTTGAAACTGCCTATGCTTGTAGCCGCCACCACTTCCTGCGGCAGTGAATGCCATGTGTTCTTTGGATGCAGAAGTACTTCCTCTGATCTGTTCTAAGCCTACTCCTCATTAATTTCATGGAGTGCCCACGAGTTTTTGCACTGTGAGAAAGGGAGAAAAGGACTTCTTCTTCTGCCTCCTCTGTCCCATGCATAATTCTGTAGACCTCTCTCATGTCACCCCCTCAATTGTCTTTTCTCCAAGCTAAAGAGCCCTAACCTCTTTAACCTTTCTTCACCAGGAAGGTGTTCTCTCCCCTTAATCATCTTAGTTGCCCTCTTCTGCACCTTTCCCGGTGCTATAGTATCTTTTTTTTGCAATGCAGGGTCCAGAACTGTACACAGTATCCCAAATGAGGCCACACCATAGATTTATACAGGGGTGTTATCATGCAGGGGGGCCTGCAGTGGCTTGGAGGTTAAGACGCTGAGCTGCAGACCGGAAGGTCTGTAGACTGGCAGTTCGAGAGCCGAGTGCCACGTGGCGGAGTGAGCTCCCATCTCTGGCCCCAGCTCCTGCCAACCTAGCCATTTGAAAGCAAAAAACTGCAAGTAGACAAATAGGTACTGCTTCGGTGGGAAGATAACAGCATTCCACGCACCCCGGTGTTTAGTCACATTGGCCACATGACCACGGAGGCACCTTCAGACAGCGCTGGCTCTTTGGCCTGGAAACGGAGATGAGCACCACCCCCTAGAGTTGGATTTGACTGGCTTTCGAGCAAGAGAAACCTTTCCCTTTCTCTTTATTATCCTGCAGGCTGATTTGTTTACAACCCCCTTCCTAATCGTCCCTGGCATCACATTTGCCTTTTTTGTCACAGTCACACACACCGAGTCGACATCTTCAGTGAATTAGCTACCACAATGAGTTATCAATGTGGGACAGGGACAGGCTAGAGGGAGAACTCACTTACCTGGGACCAGACGGTACTCCTTGCGAGGAAAACCCTGAGGAACGACTGGGAGCAAGAGGGTACGCCAGCAGCTCACAGAATCCTGCTCTGGAAAGGACAGGCAAGCCCCAGGTGGTGCTGGTGAGGGCTGACAAACCTGGAGATGGGCGGAGCCAGCAGCTATTAGCAGCAGCAACTGGGAACAGGTGAGGCAGCAGTTCATCCAGACCAGGTTGCTTGTTAGGCTAGCTCTTAAAAACCTCAAGGAGAGACTGGCTGTGGAGGGTTGTCAGGTCTAGGAAATATCTGGAGATTTTTTTTTGGGGGGTGGAGCCTGAGGAGAGGGGGTTTAGGAAGGGGAGGGATTTCAATGGGGTAGAATGCCTTAGAGTCTACCTTCCAAAGTGGCCATTTTCTTTCCAGGTGAGCTGATCTCTGGGTGCTCTCCAGCCACATCCTGGAGGTTTGCAGTTTCAAGTAACTTCAGTGTAGTGGTTAAGTGTGCAGACTTTAACCTGGAACAACCGGGTTTGATTCCCTGCTCCTCCACAGGCAACTGCTGGTGTGACCTTGGGTCAGTCACAAGTTCTCTCAGAGCTGTTCTCTCAAGAGCAGTCCTCGAAAGAGCTCTCTCAGCCCCGCCTACCTCACAGGCAATGTTCCCTCTAAGCTGTGGAGTCTAGTGAGCAAAAATTCTACTTTGTGAGCTGCTGGCATTAAAGTTGAGAGCAAGCAATTTGGCTACTGGATAAGTTAATTTGCTCTGGAGCCATCCTTCCTGAGCTAAGACAAAAATGTGTGAGCTGGAGGCTAAAAAATTGTGAGCTAGCTCACACTCATGCAGCTTAGAGGGAACATTGCTCACAGGGTGTCTGTTGTGGGCAGAGGAAGGGAAGGGAAAGGAGATTGTAAGTTGCTCTGAGACTCCTTTGGGTAGTGAAGGGCGGGGTATAAATCCTTTAAAAAAATAAAACACATACGACACGTCTGAATTGTCCACAATGAGAACTATTGCCAACGGCGTTAGACTGGGAAGCCGGCAGCTGACTTTGAAAGAGTTAATTATTGGCAACTCAGTGCAGGAAAATTCCCATGCCCTGGTTCCAGACTTAAAAAGAGACCTACTTCTCTGAGTGTCCAGGCTTTGAAGAAGATTCACATTTGAAACGGACAGGAATCTAGATGCTTGTTGGCTGTTGATGCTGAGAGGACCTTCAAGTATTTCTTGTTGGGGACAATTCAGATGTGTAATAAGTATTAATTGGTACTGTAATAATCCACACCATTGTATGGATTATAGCTTTGTCACTGAGGTCTGTAAGTCATTGCATTGCTTCAGTGATTGTGACCAGTGTTCCCTCTAAGCTGAAGTAGCGTAAGCCAGATCACAGTTTTTTTAGCCTCCAGCTCACACATTTTTGTCTTATCTCAGGAAAGGATGGCTGTAGAGCAAACTAATTTATGCAGCAGCCAAATTGCTCACTCATAACTTTAATGCCAGGAGCACTACAGTGTTCCCTCTAAGCTGAGTTGGTGTGAGCTAGCTCACAGTTTTTTAGCCTCCACCTCACACATTTTTGTCTCAGCTCAGGAAGGAGGGCTCCAGAGCAGACTAATTTATGCAGGAGCCAAATCGCTCAGCTCACAACTTTAAGGCCAGGAGCTCTACAGTGTTCCCTCTAAGCTGAGTTGGTGTGAGCTAGCTCACAGTTTTTTAGCCTCCGGCTCACACATTTTTGTCTTCACTCAGGAAGGATGGCTCCAGAGCAAACTAATTTATACAGTAGCCAAATCGCTCGCTCACAACTTTAATGCCAGCAGCTCACAAAGCAAAATTTTTGCTTATGAGACTTCACAGCTTAGGGGGAGCATTGCTTGTGACTGTATGTTAATAAGTGCTAGAGACGAAAGTGTTGTTGATTATAACCACCAGGAGGCTGGTAACCCTAAGGGCAGTTTGGAGTAGTGTGGGGAATGTCTGAGTGTTGTGAACTATTTACTTGCCCTGGATGTCTGAAAGACTGAATAAACCTCTGACTGAACTGACTGGAGAGTCCTGTGTGAATGGGAGGTCTGGGGGAGGGGGAACTTTGAACTCTAGAGCCAGCACGGTGTCGTGGAGAAGAGCGGTGGACTCTAATCTGGGACAACCAGGTTTGATTCCCCGCTCCTCCCCATGAAGCCTGCTGGGGGGGCTTGGGCCAGCCACAGTTCTCTCAGAGCTGTTCTCTCAAGGGCAGTTTTCGGGAGAGCTCTCTCAGTCCCACCTACAGCGGTAGATGAACCATCAAGCAGACTGAGCACGTGCTTAGGGCGCCAGGGCCAAAGGGGGCACCACAAAGTTGGGGAAAGGGTGAAAAAATGTAGAAAAATGCCTTTCAGGGTCATGAATATTGGGACTTTGATACATTTCACTTGTGAAATATCAAAATAGATGTCGTATTGCATATCTGTAGAACTTTATGTCGCCAAAGCTGGGCTTAGTTTGTACAGTATACTGTGCTATCATGTGAATAAATGTTTGTATTGCTGCAACCTGCATTGTATATCTGGTCGGACAGGTCAACAACTAACATGGACTGGGGGTCAGTGTGGAAAGGAGGGGGGCACCAAGGCTGGTCAGTGCTTAGGGCACCCAGTGAGCCTTAATCTGCCCCTGCCCATCTACTTCACAGGGTGTCTGTTGTGGGGAGGGGAGGGAAGGGAAAGGAGACTGTAAGCCACTCTGAGACTCTGAGTGAAGGGTAGGATATAAATCCAATCTCTTCTTCCTCTTCCTCCTTCTCCTCTTCCTCCTCCTCTTCCTCATCTTCTTCTTCCTCTTCCAGAGCTCTCTCAACCCCACCTACTTCACGGGGTGTCTGTTATGGGGAGAGGAAGGAGAGCGTAAGCCTCTCTGACACTCCAGGTGAAGGGTGGGGGTATAAATCCAATTCTCCTCCTTCTCCTCTTTCTTCTTCTTTTCCTCCTCCTCCTCAGCCCCACATACCTCCCAAAGTCCCTGTGATAGGGAGAGGATGGGAAAGGCAACTGTACACACGGACATATGACGATGCCGTATGCGGAACCAAGCTCGTGGTCCATCAAATTCAGTATTTTCAACTCAGTCTGGCAGCAGGTCTCCGGGGTCTCAGGCTGAGGTCTTTCACCTCACCTGCTGTCTGGTCCTTTAACTGGAGATGCCAGGGATGCCGAGGATCCAACCTGGGACCTTCTGCATGCAAAGCTGAGGCACTTCCACCAAATCCTGTTAGCAATATAGGACAGTTTCTGGGAAGGAGGATGTAGAAAGAGACAGAGGCACAATTTCAACCAAGACTTGTGTTAGCCTGGTCCAGGGGTCATTTAGTAGAAAAAGAGGTGCAGGGACTCATTAGCATGACTCATTAGCATAACTCATTCGTATATGCCACGCCCCCTGACATCAGCATAACGGAGTCAGAAGGCAACACCCACCACTCAGACTACACCCCAAAAATCTCCAGGTATTTCCCAACTCAGGTTCAAACCTGGGTCTCCCAAATCCTTGTCTGGAATGCTAACTACTACACAAGACTTCATGGGGCAGCCCCTATTGAGCAGTAGCAACTGCATGAGTTATGCAAGTTGCATGATGGCTGCTGTCAGGCCTGACATGCTCTTTCCCCCTATATTTTACTGACAGAAACAAATGCTTGAAGGCTAGGAGCCTTAGCAGGAAGTCAGGGGGCCAGGCCGGGCTTGTTACTCCCGGAACGCCGTTCCTGCATGTTCCTGCTCAAAATGACCCCTGGCCTGGTCCATAACGTTACAATGCCATCCTATAAATTGTGTCCTGCTGGCGTCAGACAATTAATTCTTTTCTTCAAACAGCCCAGATGAGCCAGTCAGTCGGTCGTTTAAATCCACAATCATCCTCAGAGCCCTTTTGCTTCCTCCTTAAAAACAAACAAACAAAAAAACGACTGGTCCTGCACTTTGGGTTGTGATTGAAAGACCGTTTTACTCCTTGACAGTCTCACTTGTGAATGGTAACAAGACAAAGTCTGTCCAGCAAGGCTGGGATTTCTTCCAAAGGTCTGGCAATAGATTTAGTGAGTCATTGATCAGCTTAAATTGGGCAAGGCAACGTTTCGCCAAGTAACTGCCCGCGTCCAGCCATCAGCCGGTAATATACTCACCCTTGCCTTAATGCTGTTATATATTGCAAGGCCAGGATCCTTCACCTGCTTAAATCTTCAAGGCAGCAATGATTCCCCAAGAAACGGAGAGGTTAGAGCACGGTACGTCGGGCGTGAGGAGACAGAGCTTTCCCTTGTTATTTTGACTGGGCTGCCAAGGTGGAAGAGACATGGCTGATACAAAGGAGGCGATCATTAGTAGTTGGCTTTTTCCAGCAGTGGCCCATTCAACAGTGAGCTTCTCCATAAGAACATCAGAAGAGCCCTGCTGGATCTGGCCAGGGGTCCATCTAGTTTAGTATCCTGTCTCATACAGTGGCCACCTGGTTCCTCTGGAGGTCCAACAACAAGACTTAGATTCCAAGGTCTTCAAGAGGAAATCAGGAGGACCCTGCTGGTCAGATCAATGGTCCATCTAGTCCAGTGTTTCGTCTCATACAGTGGCCAATCAGATCCACTGGATGGCCAACAACAGGGCCTAGATTCCAAGGTTTTCATAAGAACATCAGAAGATCCTTGCTGGTCAGACCAGTGGTCCATCTCATCCAGCATTTTGTCTCACACAGTGGCCAATCAGTTCCTCCGGAGGGCCAATAAGAGGGCATAGAGGCTGAGACCTTCCTAAGAACATCAGAGGACCCCTGCTGGATCAGACCAATAGAAGAAGAAGAAGAAGAAGAAGAAGAAGAAGAAGAAGAAGAAGAAGAAGAAGAAGAAGAAGAAGAAGAAGAAGAAAGAGATTTGATTTATACCCTGCTCTTCACTATCCAAAGGTGTCTCAGAGTGGCTTACAAACTCCTTTCCCTTCCTCTCCCCACAACAGACACCCTGTGAGGTAGGTGGGGCTGAGAGAGCTCTTGACAGAAACTGCTCTTTTTCAAGAACAGCTCTTATCAGAACTACAGCTTGCCCAAGGTCATCCAGTCAGGTGCCAGTGGAGGAGTGGGGAATCAAACCCAGTTCTCCCAGATTAGAGTCTGCGCGCTTAACCACTACACCAATAGTCCATCTAGCCCAGCATCCTGTCTCACACAGGGGCCAACCAGTTCCTCTGGAGGGCCAACCTCAGGGCACAGAGGCCAAGACCTTCATAAGAATATCAGAAGAGCCCTGCTGGATCAGATCGGTGGTCCATCTTGTGCAGTACCCTGTCTCACACAGTAGCCAATGAGTTACAGTCTTCTAAACCCATTGACTTTAATGGAGTTAGAAGGATGTAACTTTGTTTAGGAGGCAGCGGGCATCCATAGATGGCCTCCCTGAGGTGTTTGTAATTCTGTTAACAACTACTGGCTATGGCCAGGAACCTCCCACGGCCAGAACATTTCTTTGTTATTGGCTGTGGCTGCCATTTTAATATTTATGACTATGTTTCACATTTGATTTGATTGTATTTTGTATAAATGAATTGTTGTTACCCGCCCTGAGCCCTCCACTAGAAGAAGAAGAAGAAGAAGAAGAAGAAGAAGAAGAAGAAGAGAGAAGGAGGAGGAGGAGGAGGAGGAGGAGGAGGAGGAGGAGGAGGAGGAGGAGGAGTTTGGATTTATACCCCGCCCTTCACTGCCCAAAGGCGCCTCAGAGTAGCTTACAAACTCCTTTCCCTTCCCCTCCCCACAACAGACACCCTGTGAGGTAGGTGGGGCTGAGAGAACTTCTGACAGAAACTGTCCTTGAGAGAACAGCTGTGCCAGATCTTGTGACTGACCCAGGGTCACATCAGCAGCTGCAAGTGGAGGAGTGGGAAATCAAACCCGGTTCTCCCAGATTAGAGTCCGCGCACTTAACCACTACACCAAATGTGAAGAAACAAAATAATAAAATAAACATAAATTAGGATGGCACTGGTAGTGTTTCAGTGGCTAGCCTGGGCCATCCAGGTCAAGGGAAGAGAAGTTCAGAAGTGGTTTGCCCTTGCCTGCCTCTGCATAGCAACCCCTGGACTTCCTTGGTGGTCTCCCATCCAAATACTAACCAGGGCTGACCCTGCTTAGCTTCCAAGCTATGATGAGATTGGGCTCGCCTGGGCCATCCAGGTCAGGGCATGGGACTAACAGAGGTGGTTTGCCATTGCCTGCCTCTGCGTAGCAACCTTGGACTTCCTTGAAGGTCTCCCAGTCAAATACAAGCCAGGGCCAGTCCTGATCAGCTTCCAAGATCTGACAAGAACGGGCTAGCCTGGGCCATCCAGGTGAGGGCAAGAGACGTTCAGAGGTGGTTTGCCATTGCCTGCCTCTGCGTAGCAACCCTGGACTTCCCTTGGTGGTCTCCCATCCAAGTACGAACCAGGGCCGACCCAGCTTAGCTTCTGAGATCTGATGAGATCAAGGTAGCCTGTGCCACCCAGGCCAGGGCAGATGAACAAAGATGGTTTGCCTATTGCCTGCCTCTGCACAGCAACCCCGGACTTCCTTGGTGGTCTCCCATCCAAGTACTGTGAGATCCGATAAGATCGGGCTAGTCTGGGATATCCAGGCTGCGTTGGGGAACCCTGAACGGAAAAGGAGGAGGAAAACGACCTACGCTACCCCGATCTCCTTATAAGAAAGGTGAGATTTAAAAAATATACTGAATAATTAATTACAATAATATTATTGTAATCTCCAACTGGACTCTGGGAACATGGGTTCATTGTGCACGTTTGGCATGGACTGTTTTCTCCTTAGAGCATTTCTTACCGCCCTGTTTCCAGACTGTATTTTTAGGAAACAGTTTTGGTTTTTTAAAAAAAATAAAATCTGCATCTGGAGTAATAGCTGATTAACGCAAGCCGCACAATAATAATGACCCGACACGATGAAAGAGCTATAATAACAATAATTAAGGGGGGGGGATATATAACAACAATAATTACCCCCTGAGTCATTATTTATCTAGCGGATGAATGCCGTCACTGTCGGAAGTGTTTTTACGCAAGAGGGACTGAGGCAGGGCTGTAATTAGCCCAATAGCGATGGGAAATTATTATAAAAATCTGTCGCGGTTCCATAAACACGAAAACGGAGGATATTCGGGCAGCTCCGCGACAGGTGAAGCCAGGTGGTTTACGGGAGATAACAACCGGGCGTTCCATTTTCGTAACGGTTGCCGGCTGATGCTTCTCCAACACTACCCACCTTGGATGGATTGATACCTCTGGAAAGACAGTCGAATCCGACTGTAGGAGTGCAGTGCTCATCTCCGTTTCCAAGCCGAAGATACACCCCCCCTCCATTTTTTTTCTGCTGTCGAGTCACAGCTGAAGTACGGAGATCTGCAGGTTCTTCAAGGCGAGAGACGTTGAGTGGTGGTTGGCCATTGCCTGCCTCGGTGGAGCAGCCCTGGAATTCCTTCTCCGTCTCCCATCCAAGGACTAACCAGGGTTGAGCCTGCTTAGCTTCTGAGATCTGACGGGATCAGGCTAGCCTGGGAAGAGAACAGCCGTTTCCTGACACCTGAAGTCCTTCTAGCTGGAGACCCCAAGGACTGAACCTTGAGTGTTATTTACGCAAAATCAGGTGCTTGACCACAGAAGGAGGAGGACACTCAAGGAAATTGCTGAGCTCTCAGGTTAGAACGGATAAAAGGAAGACCTTCTTCACCCAAAGAGTGATTAACACTTGGAATTCGCTGCCACAGGAGGTGGTGGTGGCTACAAGCATGGATGGCTTCAAGAAGGAATTAGATATGCATATGGAGCAGAGGTCCATCAGTGGCTGTTAGCCACAAGGTATAGATAGGGACTCTCAGTCTGGGGCAAGTGATGCTCTGTATTCTTGGTGCTTGGGGGGGCAACATTGGGAGGGCTTCTAGTGTCCTGGCCCCACTGCTGGACCTCCTGATGGCACCTGGTATTTTTGGCCACTGTGTGACAGAGTGTTGGACTGGAGGGGCCACTGGCCTGATCTAACATTTGGCTTCTCTGATGTTCTTATGAGGAGGAGGAGACTGGATTTATACCCCGCCCTTCACTGGGAGACTTACAATCACCTTCCTTTCCTCTCCCCACAACAGACACCCTGTGAAGTAGGTGGGGCTGAGAGAGCTCTGACAGAAACTGCTCTTGAGAGAACAGCTCTGAACTTGTGACTGACCCAAAGTCACCCAGCTGGCCTCATGTGGAGGAGTGGGAAATCTAAACCTGGTTCTACAGATTAGAGTCCGCCGCTCTTAACTGCTACACCAAACTTGCCGTCGCTCTTCCTCATTCCATGGCTTAAATGCGCTCAGTCTGGATTGGCGTTCTCCAATATGTCAGCTGGTCTGAGTGGCATGAATAGGCTTGCCAACCTCCTGCTGACACCTGGAGATTCCTTGCTGTTACAACTGACCTCCAGATCAGTTTCCCTGGAGATAATGGCTTCTTGGGAGGGTAGACCCTATGGCATTATATGCAGCCAATGTCCCCCCTCCGCAATCCCCACCCTCCCCAGGCTTCACCCCCAAAATCTCCAGGTATTTCCCAACCCAGAGATGGCAACGCCTTGGAGCGGGGCATGAGCGCGCAAGGGCCTGGCGACGTTTCCCTGCAACCAAAAGGGAATTAAGAAGGCCGCTGCTTCCCCCATCTTACGGCACGCTGAGCGGCGTGAAGAATCGCACGCTAAATGGGCCATTGAGAAGTGGCCGGGAGATAATTTTCTCATTTTTCACTTTTCATCTCTCGGCACTTCTTCGACGCGCCCTCCCTTCGGCAACCTGGCTCCGCGCCCTCCGGCAGCTGATGGCAATCAGACGGCGTTTGATCCTGTCCCCCGGAATGCAGAGAAGAAAACCAGCCAATGCGCTCCTGAGCTGTCCCCCCTCTAAAAGTGACACTCTCTCTCTCCTCTCCCCCCCCAGACATTTACATAGCTCAGACAGTCACCTCTGGAATTGTGGTCCTCCCACAAGAAACAGCATCCTTTTGTCTCTCTACGGAGGTTATCTGTGTGATGAGTGAACTTCAAGGCATTGCGAAGAAAACCCTCTCCCCATGGCTGCTCAGATCCAAGCAGGGTGAGACAAAGCTTCAGATATCTTCAGCGGGCAATTTTCGACCGGATCGTTCCTGCCGCCTTCAGTTGCTTCTGATCGCCTGCTCTTGAACTGTCTATTTCTGGATACGTCGATTCTCGAAATATTAGGGCTGCCAGGTCTGGGTTGGAAGATACCTGGAGACTTTGGGGGTGGATCCGGGAGAGGGCGGGGCTTGGGGAGGGGCCTCAGCGTGGTCCAATGCTGTGGAGTCGGCTTTTCAAAGTAGCCATTTTCTCCAGGAGGAGGAGATTGGATTTATACCCCGCCCTTCACTCGGAGCCTCAGAGTGGCTGACAATCTCCTTCCCCTCCCCACAACAGACACCCTGTGAAGTAGGTGGGACCAAGAGAACTCTTTCGAGGACTGCCCTTGAGAGAACAGCTCTTGAGAGAACTTGTGACTGACCCACGGTCACACCAGCAGCTGCACGTGGAGGAGTGGGGAATCAAACCCGGCTCTCCCCGATTAGAGTCTGCACTCCTAACCACTACGCCAAACTGGCTCTCAAGCCCTGGAGGAAATGGCTGCTTTGGAGGGTGGACTCTATGGCGTTATACCCTGCTGAGGTCCCTCCCCTGTCCAAACCCCATCCTCCCAAGGTTCCCAACCTCCAGGTAGCAGCTGGATATCTCCCGCTATTGCAACCCATCTCTAGGCAGCAGCGATCAGTTCCCCTGGAGAAAATGGCTTCTTCGGAAGGGGGACTGTATGGTGTTGTACTCCATTGAAGCCCCTCCTCTCCCCAAACTCCGCCTTCCTCAGGCTCCACCCCCAAAAACTTCAGGTATTCCCCGACCCAGATCTCGCAACCCTCCACAGGCTCCACCGCTGAAATCTCTAGGTATTTCCCAACGCAGAGCTGGCTACCCTAACAGAAGGGAGAACGTTTGCAAGCGAGTAGGCAAGCGAAGGGCGTGCAGGCGATTGGCAGAGGAGATATGCGGGTGGAAGCCGGGGGCAGCGGGCCCAGCTGGAATCCCCGAGCCTCGGTAGATGCCCCACCTAACTGTATGGTGATGCTGTCCCCTGCGACCAGGCCTGGAGCTGATGCGGGGCCCTCGGGGGCATAGCCCCCCAGCATTTCTTCCTGGCCCCCTCCCCCCGGCCCAGCCCCAAATTGAAGCCACATGATCAACTTTGATTTAATTAGCTCAGCTCCCCTCCCGAGCCCCCCTCCCCCCAAAATCCCTAGCAACGGTGCTGCCTGCAACAGACTCGAAATATGGCTGCTCTGAAGGGTCCCCTCCCCTTCCCTGAAATCCCTCACTCCTGGAAGCGGCTTGCTAAGAAGGCCTTGCCTTGGCGGCTCCTTGGTGCGCTAATTGTTTGAAGCTGCATCTCACGGCCTAATTCCCTCAACGCCGCACCTTCGATTGCCGCGTCTGCTGAGGCGGCGTTATAAGATTTTCGCAAAAGTGCCATGGGATGCCCCCCAACGGGAAGCTGGCCGGCTTAGCTCCAGCTGCTCTCTCCTCCTCCTCCTCCTCTAAGCCCAGCCTCTCCCTTTGATCTCTGTGATCGGATTGCCTGTACTGAAGCTGTGCCGGAGAGGAGGAGAACAGTCTCCCAACTGCTGACAGTCAAAGGACTGGGGGATGAGATTAGGGAGGGCGATAAGGGCTCCGAAAAGAGCAGGGCTTGTGGAAAGCCCATCCTACTGACCAGGGAGCACTGTCCAGTAGGATTGCCAGTTGCAGGTTGGGAAATACCGAGGGTTGCCAGCAGGGCTCTTTTTGTAGCAGGAACGCCTTTGCATACTAGGCCACACACCCTTATTTAACCAATCCTCCAAGAGCTTACATTGGCCCCTGGAAGAAGAGCTCTGTAAGCTCCTGCAGGATTGGCTACATTAGGGTGTGTTGTACAGGGCTCTTTATGGCAGGAACTCCTTGCATATTAGGCGACACTGCCTTATTTAGCATCCTCCAAGAGCTACAGAAGCCTCTGTAAGAGAGCTCTGAAGCTCTTGGAGGATTGGCTGCATCAGGGGTGTGCCTATGCAGAGTTCCTGCCATAAGAGCCTTGGTGCCAGACTGCTTGGTGTGGGTGGGGGTCTCCCACTTTCGGGCACTCCTCTCCCCCTCAAATCACCCCTCTTACTGGCAGGAACCCAGAAATGATTTGCAACATCTCTGCGAAAACCGGAAGTGGTGTAGGCATGTTGGGGACGTTGGAGGGGTGATGCTCTAGTCTTTGGGCAAAACTATGATTTGATGGGCTGCAGCAGCTGCAGACTGGAAGGTCAGTAGTTCGGCAGTTCGAGACCCAAGTGCCACGTGATGGAGTGAGCTCCTGTCTCTGGCCCCAGCTCCTGCCAACCTAGCCGTTCGAAAGCAAGAAATTGCAAGTAGATAAATAGGCACCACTTCGGTGGGAAGATAACAGCATTCCATGCACCTCGGCGTCTATTCATGCCGGCCACATGACCATGGAAACGTCTTCGGACAATGCTGGCTCTTCGGCTTGGGAACAGAGATGAGCACTGCCCCCCTACAATCAGACTCGACTGGCTTTCGAACAAGGGAAACCTTTACCTTTACCTTTTACTATGATTTGAAGATTTACCTTTTACTATGATTTGAAGCTAATTCTACCATAGAGTTTTGCCCCCAAACCAGAGCGTCCCTCCTTGATGTCCCTGACGTGTCTGCGGCACTTCCTGTTTATGCATGCACATCGTGATGCTCCTCCCCACTCCCAGGAAGTCCCTCCCCCCCACCGGTCCAACGATAGGACCTGGCAACCCTAGAAATACCTGGAGATTTGGAGGTGGAGCCTATGGAGGGTGAGATTTGGGGAAAGGCGGGACCTCAGCGTGGGGTATGATGCCACAGATACCGCCTTCCAAAGCAGCCATTCTCTCCAGGGGAACTGATCTCTGTAACCCTGAGACAAGGTGCAATTCTCGGAGATCTCTGACCAGGGGCGGATGAAGGCTCACGGGTGCCCGAAACACTGACCAATCTTGGTGCCCCCCCTCCTTTCCACACGGACCCCCAGTCCATTTCAGTTGTTGACCTGTCTGACCAGATATACAATGCAGGTTGCTGCAATACATAAATGTATTCCTATGGTAACACAATATACTATACAAACTAAGCCAAAGCTTTGGCTATATAAAGTTCTAGTTTTATCATTTATTTTTTTACAACTCTTAATTCGTTTTTCTTTTCTTTTCACCCTTTCCCCAACTTTGTGATGCCCCCTTTGGCCCTGGTGCCTTAAGCACGTGCCTTAGTCTGCTTAATGATTCATCTGCCACTGTCTCCGACCGACAGCTCTTCGGAAGGCAAGAAGAGTTAATAAGTAGAATTAGGAAGATGCAGCAGGGTCTATCATGCATGGACACTGTGGGGCTGGGAAAAGTACCGAGGAGGGCAACCAGGATGATTCGGGGGTCGGAGCACCTTCCCCAGGAGGAAAGGCCAAAGAGTCTGGGAATTTTCAGTTTAGGAAAGAGACGACTGAGGGGGGACGTGAGAGAGGTTTAGAAAATTATCCATGGGGTGGAGAGAGATGGCAAAGGGAACCTTCCCTCACTTTCCTAAAAGGCTAGAACTCCAGGGCCTCCAATGCAGCTGATGGGCAGTAGGCTCAGGATGGACAAAAGGAAATACTACTTTACACAGAGAGAGATGAAATGTGGAATTGGCTGTCAGTGGATGTCGTGATGGCCACAGGAATAAACAGCTTTAAAGGGGGGTGACGTATCTTCCTGGAGGATAGGTCTATCAATGGCTACTAGCCACGGTGAATGAGAGGAACCTCCACATGCAGAGGCACTAAGCCTCTCAATCCCAGATCCAGGAGGAAACTTCGGAGGAAAGCCTCAGCCTCTCTGCCCTGTTGTTGGCCATCCAGAGGAACTGGTTGGCCACTGTGTGAGACAGGAGGCTGGGCTAGATGGGCCACAAGTCTAATCCAGCAAGGCTCTTCTGATGTTCTTATGAAGACTTCAGCCTCTCTGCCCTGTTGTTGGCCCTCCAGAGGAACTGGCTGGCTGCTGTATGAGACAGGATGCTGGACTAGATGGGCTATTGGTCGATCCAGCAATGCTCTTCCGGGGTTCTTATGAAGGCCTCGGCCTCTGTGCCCTGTTGTTGGCCCTCCAGAGGAACTGGTTGGCCACTGTGTGAGACAGGATGCTGGACTAGATGGACCACAGGTCTGATCCAGCAGGGCTCTTCTGATGTTCTTATGAAGGCCTCAGCCTGTCTGCCCTGTGGTTGGCCTCTGCGTAAGACAGGATGCTGGACTGAATGGACCACTGGTCTGATCCAGCAAGGCTCTTCTGATGTTCTTCTGAAGGACTCGGCCTCTCTGCCCTGTTGTTGGGCCCTCCAGAGGAACTGGTTGGCCACTGTGTGAGGCAGGATGCTGGACTAGATGGACCACTCGTCTGATCCAGCAGGGCTCTTCTGATGTTCTTACCTTCCAGGGTTCAGGGATAACCTTTAAAGTGTGCAATTTTCCACCACACTTAATGCATCTGGGAGGAGGAAGAATCCAGGTTGGTTTCAAACCAAGAAGAAATAATGAAATTAAAACACCCTCTGGAGAGCTCTGGGTTTGAAGAACCCGTGCTCCAAAGCCGCTGTAGCGGAGATTCGTGCTTTTGTGTGAGGCGAGAACAGGGTGACCCCCAAAGAGCGCAGCGGAATGTCAAAACATCCCGGCAAGAAGCCAAAGGATTGTGGGTAACTTCCTACTTTATGGCTGTCGCAGGCTGGGGAAAGTGACAGAATAATTGCTCGCGTCTTTTCCCTTCCCAGACTCTTATCTCAGGTTTATGATGCAAAACATTTTAAAAGAGTGATTCATTAAAACTGGTAATAATAATAAAATAGGAACTCCTTTTCGGAACGACTGTGAGGCTTAACAGAGACTTAACAACCAGGGCCCAGATCAGGGAGCTGTGAGGAAATGGTACTCAGCAGGAGCAAGAGACAGTAGGATATAGTGGTTAGAGGAGGAGGCTTTAGGGGAGGGGTGGTGGCTCAGTGGAAGAGCCTCTTCTTGGCACGCAGAAGGTCCCAGGTTCAATCCCTGACCTCTCCCGTTAGAAAGGACGAGGCAGGAGGTGATGGGAAAGACCTTGACCTGAGACCTTGGCTCGGTGGAAGAGCCTCTGGTTGGCATGCAGAAGGTCCCAGGTTCAATCCCTGACCTCTCCCATTAGAAAGGACGAGGCAGGAGGTGATGGGAAAGACCTTGACCTGAGACCTTGGCTCAGTGGAAGCGGCCTCTGCTTGGCATGTCAGAAGGTCCCAGGTTCAATCCCTGAGCTCTCCCATTAGAAAAGGACAAGGCAGGAGCTGACTGGGAAAGATCTTGGACGTGAGACCTTGGCTCTGTGGAAGAGCCTCTGCTTGGCATGCAGAAGGTCCCAGGTTCAATCCCTGACCTCTCCCGTTAGAAAGGACGACGGCAGGAGGTGATGGGAGACAGACCTTGACCTGAGACCTATGGCTCGGTGGATAGAGCCTCTGGTTGGCATGCAGAAGGTCCCAGGTTCAATCCCTGACCTCTCCCATTAGAAAGGACGAGGCAGGAGGTGATGGGAAAGACCTTGACCTGAGACCTTGGCTCGGTGGAAGAAGCCTCTGGTTGGCATGCAGAAGGTCCCAGGTTCAATCCCATGACCTCTCACCATTAGAAAGGACGAGGCAGGAGGTGATGGGCAAAGACCTTGACCTGAGACCTTGGCTCAGTGGAAGGGCCTCTGCTTGGCATGCAGAAGGTCCCAGGTTCAATCCCTGAGCTCTCCCATTAGAAAGGACAAGGCAGGAGCTGATGGGAAAGATCTTGCACGTGAGACCTTGGCTCTGTGGAAGAGCCTCTGCTTGGGCATGCAGAAGTTCTGGCCCAGCGTTCAACCTCCTGACCTCTCCCGTTTTAGAAAGGACGTAGCGCAGGAGTGTTGATGGGAAAGACCATTGACCTGAGCACCTTGGCTTCGGTGGAAGAGCCTCTGGTTGGCATGCAGAAGGTCCCAGGTTCAATCCCTGACCTCTCCCATTAGAAAGGACGAGGCAGGAGGTGATGGGAAAGACCTTGACCTGGAGACCTTGGCCTCAGTGGAAGGACCCTGCTTGGCATGCAGAAGGTCCCAGGTTCAATCCCTGAGCTCTCCCATTAGAAATGACAAGGCAGGAGCTGATGTGAAAGATCTTGACGTGAGACCATTGGCTCTGATGGAAGATGGCCTCTGCTTGGCATGCAGAAGGTCCCAGGTTCACATCACCTAGACCGTCTCCCGATTCAGCATAAGGACGAGCTGCAGGAGGCTGATGCGGAAAGACCGTGACCTGAGACCATGGCTCAGTGGAAGAGCCTCTGCTTGGCATGCAGAAGGTCCCAGGTTCAATCCCTGACCTCTCCAGTGAGAAAGGATCGAGGCAGGAGGTGATGGGAAAGACCTCTGACCTGAGACCGTGGCTCGGTGGAAGAGCCTCTGGTTGGCATGCAGAAGGTCCCAGGTTCAATCCCTGACCTCTCCCATTAGTAAAGGACGAGGCAGGAGGTGATGGGAAAGACCTTGACCTGAGACCTTGGCTCAGTGGAAGAGCCTCTGCTTGGCATGCAGAAGGTCCCAGGTTCAATCCCTGACCTCTCCCGTTAGAAAGGACGAGGCAGGAGGTGATGGGAAAGACCTTGACCTGAGACCTTGGCTCAGTGGAAGAGCCTCTGCTTGGCATGCAGAAGGTCCCAGGTTCAATCCCTGAGCTTCTGACCCAATATGAAAGGACGAGCTGTCATGGCAGGTTTGATGGGTATTAATGACCTGTGGACGCTGAGACCATGTGGCTCAGTGGAAGAGCCTCTGCTTGGCATGCAGAAGGTCCTAGGTTCAATCCCTGACCTCTCCAGTTAGAAAGGACGAGGCAGGAGGTGATGGGAAAGACCTTGACCTGAGACCGTGGCTCAGTGGAAGAGCCTCTGCTTGGCATGCAGAAGGTCCCAGGTTCAATCCCTGGCATCTCCAGTTAGAAAGGACCAGATAATAGGTGATAGGAAAGACCTCCACCTGAGACCCTGGAGAGCTGCTGCCAATCTGAGTAGACAATATTGACCTTGATGGGCCAAAGGTCGGAGTCAGTAGATAAGGCAGTTTTTTGTGTGTTCTGAGCTTGCCGGCGTGAAACAGGTTGGTGCAGGCTGGTAAGACAATGGAGACAGAGAACAGGCCTCAGATTGTTCCGAGGAGCGCGGGCAAAATGTTTCATGGGCTGAGTTGGCCCGCACGGCAGAATCCGATTGCAGGTTGTTGATGCTGGGCTTTCCCCCTCAGCGAGCCTCCCCCCCTTGGTAAATCACCCCGCGTTCCAGCATGATGGACATCCACTTGCAGCCCAGCTTGTCTCTCGAGTTATAATTCCTTCCCCCTCAGCTTGGACATAAATCCCAAAGTGATTTGCGGCGGAGCCCGGAGTGAGCCGTCTTTAAGGCCTGCCTAATGCATCTTGGAACATAAGAAGGCAGGGCTGCCACCTCCAGATCGGGAATTTCCTGGAGACTAGAGGGGGGTGGAGCCTGGAGAGGATGGAGTTGGGGGAGGGGAGGGACTTCAGTGGGGTAGAATGCCACAGAGTCCACCCTCCAATGCTACCATTTTCTTCAGGGGAACGGATCTCTGTAGTCAGGAGAGGAGGAGGAAGAGGAGATGATGAAGATGATGATGAAGAAGAAGAGATTGGATTTATTCCCCGCCCTTCACAGCAGCTTACAATCTCCTTCCCTTCCTTGCCCCACAACAGACACCCTGTGAGGTAGGTGGGGCTGAGAGAGCTCTTGAGAGAACAGCTCTTGAGAGAACAGCTCTGAGAGAACTGGGACTGGCTCAAGGTCACCCAGCTGGCTGCATGTGGAGGAGCGGGGAGATCAAACTTGGTTCTCCAGATCGGAGTCTGCCACTCTTAACCACGACACCAAACTGTCTTGGATCAGTTGTATTTCCAAGAGACCCCCAGGCCCCACGTGGACGACAGCAACTCCGTAAGAGCTGGATAGAGAACAACGGTCAGTTTCCCACAGTGGCCAACCATTTGGGTATGAAGGTCAAAGCCCCTCTTCCATATCAGTTGCCTTCTAGCAAATGGCGTTCAGATATACGGTCTCTGAACCTGGAGGTTCATTGAGCCATCGTGGCTGAAAGCACTGATCGGCCTCCTGGGCTTTGCTTGATTTCCCCCTGTAAAGCCATCTCAGTTGTGGCTGTCTCTGCCTCTCGAGGCAGTACGTCTCTGACGTTAATCAGCACTGTTTTTGCCCCGGCCATTATAAGAATCAGCAGTAACAGGAGGGTAAAGCAATGGGTGAGAAGGTCCTGTTAAGTGAACATCTGTATTCTTCTGATTCAGAGAAGAGATATGGTGGGACCAGAAGATGGTACCTTGAGTATCATGTGTTTTCACACTGGATGTGTCCTCCAGAGGTCACTAGTCTCCTTCCCTTTCCAGAGTTGGTTGGATGTTCTTCTGCTACAAATTTGTGCTTGGGGAGAGGCCATAGCTCAGGGGTAGAGCATCTGCTCGGCATGCAGAAGATCCCCCAGTTCAGTCCCCAGCAGCTCCAATAAGGATCAGGTCGTAGGTGATGTGAAAGACCTCACCCCGAGGCCCTGGAGTGCGGCTGACAAAACAAAATACTTCTTGAACCAGAGAGTGATTAAAATGTGGAATTCGCTGCCAGAGGATGTCGTGATGACCAAAGGAATTTAAAAAACACACAACAACTTTAAAATGAGATGAGGTCCCTTTATTTAATCAGGACTTCCTTTCTCCAGAAGCAAAATCATCCTGGCTGCTTAGAGACAAAGACAAACTACCTTGCGTGTGGCAAAATTTCTAGTATTTGTTGTCAGGTCACATGAAAACTTTCGTAGTAGCAACCTTTAAGTTCTTCCATGTTTTCCTGTGGGATGAGGTTTATTGTGGGATGAGGGTTTGCTGTTTAAGACTCTGGTTGCAAAAACGGAAGGAAGGAAGGAAGGAAGGAAGGAAGGAAGGAAGCGAAGGAAGGAAGGAAGGAAGGAAGGAAGGAAGGAAGGAAGGAAGGAAGGAATGAGATTAGATCGATTCATGAAGTATACATCTATCAGTGGCTACCAGCCATGGTGACTGAGGGGAACCTCCATGTTTCAGAGACACTAAACCTCTGGATTCCAGAGTCAGGAGGCAGCCTCAGGGGAAGGCCTCAGCCTCTATGCCCTGTGGCTTGGCTGTCCAGAGGAACTGGTTGGCCTCTGTGCGAGACAGGATGCTGGACTAGGTGGACCACAGGTATGATCCAGCAGGACTCTTCTGATGTTCTTATCAGGGAAAGGCCTCAGCCTCAACACCCTGTTGTTGGGCCTTCAGAGGGACTGGCTGGCCACTGGGTGGGACAGGATGATGGACTAGATGGACCGCTGGTCTGATCTATCAAGGTTCTTGTGTTGATATGAAGGCCTCAATGCCCTGTCGTAGGACCTCTAGGGGAACCGGTTGGTCACTATGTGAAACAGGATGCTGGACTAGATGGACCACTGGTCTGATCCAGCTGAGCTCTTCTGATGTTCTCATGAAGTCCTTGGCCTCTATGCCCTGTTGTTGGCCCTCCAGAGGAACTGGTTGGCCATATGCGAGACAGGATGCTGGACTAGATGGACCACTGGGCTGATCCATCAGGGCTCTTCTGATGTTCTTATGCCGCCAGTCTGAGTAGATGATATTGACTTTGAAGGACCAAGGGTCTGCTTCAATAGAAAGCAGCTTCATGCCTTTGTGAGGTGGCTGGACTCATCTCCCTTTAGCAGCTAGCTTTCTACACGCATGGAAATGGAAGAGCATGGCAATACCAAGGGTTTGATTCAGTACAAGGCAGCTTCAAGCGTTCAGCCAGTGCTTTCAACCCAATCCTCTTCTTCTTTCCCCATTCCGCAGCACTGAACAGAATCGGGGCCTCCTGTTGTCCCTCTGACCCCCCCCCCCACACATATTTTTTTCCCAACCGAGCTGGAACCTCTGGCAAACTCATGCCACTTGAGATCCTCTGACAGCGATTGTGCCAAGATAACAGCTGTCCTCCTCCCACCCACCCAAGGTTCTGACCAGCCGGCTTCTCGTAGACACGAGACCCCTTCCTACTATACCAGCTTCATTTTTCACTGCCTCTGCTCCACGCATATTCACATGCAAGCAAAGCGGCAACTATGGAGAGCAATAAGGGCCAGCTCTTTCCAAAAATCAATAAGTAATTTTTCGCTCTTCGGGGCAAACATGGACTGGGGGGTGGGAGGGCTAGACATGAAAATGCTGTCGCTTAGAAGAAAGAAAGAAAGAAAGAAAGAAAGAAAGAAAGAAAGAAAGAAAGAAAGAAAGAAAGAAAGAAAGAAAGAAAGAAAGAAAGAAAGAAAGAAAGAAAGAAAGAAAGAAAGAAAGAAAGAAAGAAAGAAAGAAAGAAATCTGAACAGTGAGAGAAATCTGAGAATGTTGCATGTACGCTTTGGGCCTGTGTTTTTGTGTATGTTAAGTGACATCAAGTTGCTTCTGACTTATGGCGACCCTATGAATTAATGACTTCCCAAATGTTCTGTCATCAACAGCCTTGCTCAGGTCTTGCAAACTGGAGCAGAGGTCCATCAGCGGCTACTAACGACAAGGTATAGATGGAACACCATGTCTGGGGCAGTGATGCTCTGTCTTCTTGGTGCTTGGGTGGGGGCAACAGTGGGAGGGTTTCTGGAGTTCTGGCCCTGCTGGTGGACCTCCTGATGGACCCTGGGTTTTGGCCACTGTCTGACCCAGAGTATTGGACTGAATGGGCCATTGGGCTGATCCAACATAGCTTCTCTTATGTTCTTAGTGGTTATTAGCCACAGGGTGTAGATGGAACATTCTTTCTAGGGCAGTGATGTTCTGTCTTCTTGGTGCTTGGAGGGGCACAGTGGGAGGGCTTCTGAAGTTCTGGCCCTGCAGCTAGACCTCCTGATGGCCCCCAGGTTTTGGCCACTGTGTGTCACAGAGTGTTGGACTGGATGGGCCATTGGTCTGATCCAACATGGCTTCTCTTAGGTACTTATGAGGGCTATGGCTTCTTTGATGGAGTCAGTCCATCTCATCCTGGGTCAATCTGTCTCATGATGTGCATTTTCACTGGGAACTGGGAAGTAAGTCCCACCCTGTTCAGTAGGACTGGTTGACTTAGAAATTACAGCTTTCCTCCCCTGCATCTCTGGGGAGCCCTTCTTCCAGGTAGGGAAAGACTCTTTTCTAGGCTGCTTACATTCTTACATGACTGGTGCTCATCCATCATTTACTGTTAGAGAAAGACAGACAGACAAAGAAATCTACTTGGTGGTGGTGGAAAGTGCTGACAAGTCATAAACAGCTTATGGAGACCTCTCCTGGGGTTTTTGAGTCAAGAGACATTTAGAGGGTTTCTAGGTGCAAGGCTTTCAGAGGTGGGTTTGCCATGGTCTGCCTCTGCGTAGCGGCCCTGGACTTCCTTTGTGGTCTCCCATCCGAGTACCAATCAGGGCCGACCCTGCTCAGCTTCTGAGATCTGATGAGATTGGGCTAGCCTGGGCCATCTGAGTCAAGGCAAGAGATGAACGGAGACGGTTTGCCATTGCCTGCCTCTGCATACTAACCCTAGGCTTCCTTGGTGGTCTCCCATCCAAGGACTAACCAGGGCTGATCCTGCTCAGCTTCTGAGATCTGATGAGATCAGGCTAGCCTGGGCCATCTGAGTCAAGGCAAGAGAAGAACAGAGGTAGGTTTGCCATTGACTGCCTCTGAGTAGTAACCTTGGACTTCCTTGGTGGGTCTCCCATCCAAATACTAACCAGGGCCGACCCCGCTTAGCTTCTGAAACCTGACAAGAGCAGGCTAGCCTGAGCCATTCAGAACAGGGCAGACTAACAGAGGTGGTTTGTCATCGCCTGCCTCTGCATAGTGAATATGGACTTCCTCGGTGGTCTCCCATCCAAGAACAAACCCGGGCCGACCCTGCTTAGCTTCCAAGAGCTGATAAGATCGGGCTCGCCTGGGCCATCTGGTCAGGGCATTCATTCATAGGGTCGCCATAAGTTGGAAGCGACTCGACAGCACATGACACATGTACAGAAATCTGTGCAATCTGTTTGCTAGTGGCAACGGTAGGATACATACCACCAGGGCACATTTCTTGGCCCTTAAAATTTCTTCTCATTCCTGGACAAGGGCGTTGGGAGTGGTTTCGATAAAGTAGCGTTTCTCCGTGCCTCAAGCAAATGGTGCTTGCTCAGGCCCATAGCCAGGATATTGTGGCTTGTGGGGCAATTTTTTCCCTGGTGCGGCTGAAGTTCTCAGTGCAGAAAGAAAAGCCGTTTGGCCAAGAGACAGCTTGTCCCCAGGATAGATCTGTCAACCACCTGAGACGACAGTTCTCAGCTGCTGCAAGTCAATCACTTCTGCCAGCCTAAGCAACAATTCTGAGAACAAGCCAGTGAGTGGGGGTGATGACTTCTATAGTCAAGAAAGCTAACCCTGAGGCAGAAAAACACTGTTAAAGGAGACCAGTTTCGTGACACAGAGTTAGAGGGGATCCTAGAGGTCACCTACTCCAACCCCCTTGCTCAGTGCGGGAATTAGTCAACTACAGCACCCCACTCTGCTTAAAGGAGCGCACAACTCTAAAGATGTTTTTTAAATGACTGGGGGGAAAGCATTTCCAGGAGACATTCTTGTGGGGCTGTGCTGTTGAGAAAGGGGGCAGAGCACCCCAAAGCCCCATCATAGCTACGGGCCTATGCCTGCTTTCTACAACTTTCCAAATACTGTTGGGAGAGGGAATAACACCTGAGAATCATCTCCAGCTACAGCCTTGGTGGATGAACACAATGAGCCCCCCAAGGAGCCTGGAAAGCACAGGTAAGCACCTTTAATCAGCGAACAAACTGGCGACGAGCAAACACCGCATTTGGAATCAAGTGGTTTCATTAGCGCAGCTCGCCAGACCAGACCGGCTCTCCTCCCACCCTGCTGGCTTCCCCCACCTCGTCTTGCTTATCCAGAAGTAAACTCATTCGAATCGTTATTTGTTGAGGCCATCGCCTTGGAGAGCGCATCTGGAATATTAAGGCGGGCGTAATGGAATATATATATTCCCCGCCTTAAATCAGATCGGGCCTGTGGCGAAAGAGCCTGATAAATCCCGCCGAGAGTGACAAGGCGGGAGAAGGGGGCCGACAAATTTAATTACTTCTTATCATTTCTGATTGATGGGAGGGGGGAAGAGAGAGGGATTTCTCAAAGTCAGCTCGGAGCCTCGTCTTCGGCGCAGTCTCAGGAAATGTAAGCAAAAAGTTGTTTCTTTTTATCATATGTAGTGGACTTGTAATATTGCTAAAAAAATATTGGATATGGATGCATGAGATATTGCAAAAAATGTTAGACATAAACAGGGCTCTTTTTTTAGAAAAAGCCCAGCATAACAGGCTACACCCAACAGCAGAAACTCATTAGCATATCAGGCCACATCCCTGACAGCACAGCTGATTAGCATATCAGGCCACACCCCCATGTTACCAGAAGTGTGGTCATCCAGCCACACCCACCTTTTGCTTCTTATTCTGTTTACCTTGTTTGTTGTCAAAACCCAGGCCATTTTTTGTAGCAGGAACTCCTTTGCATGTTAGGCCACACACGCCAATTGTAGCCAGTCCCAATCAGTTTCTGCTGTTGGGTGTGGCCTATTATGCTAATGAGTTCCTGCTGGGCTTGGCCAAGTTGGGAGCCAGCCGGAACTCCGTTCCTGTGTGTTCCGCCCCCCAAAATAGCCCTGGACATAAATATACCATTTGTTCCGGAGCTGTTTTTGTTAAACACAATTCCAGAGACTTACAAGAAACCGGATATTTATTTGATTACACATGTTGTAACGATGGCTAGGCTTTTATATGCGAGGTACTGGAAAAAAAGAAGTTCCATCAAAAGAAGAAATAATTTATAAGCTACTGGAAACAGCAGAAACGGACAAATTAACTTTACAATTGCAAGAAAGAAAAAGAAGGATTTTTTAAAAAAAGAACTAGTCAGACTCTATAGCCTGTGAAAGTAAATGCTCTACATGCTAAATACTTATACTGGGTGAGGTGTCTATTAGATTGATTCTACTCCCGTATGTTAAGCAGTTATAATGGGTATATGCTCCTTATGTGTTCTGTGTCTAGTTTTCTCTTTGTCTGTAGTGTTGTCTTGCTTTTCTATCCTTAAAAACCAATAAAATCTTTTTTTTAAAGGAAGCCTTGAGGAAAGGAGCGGAGAGGGAAATGTTGGGGGTGCCTCCACTAAACGGGGGCCTCAGCAGCAGAAAGAGGTCATAGAATGAACCCAAGGGAGAGGCTGTGCGGTGCAGTGGTTAGAGCCCTGGATTGGCTTGCTGATTGAACATACTCTGACAAAGTTCTCAAGAGGGCCTCCCATTCAGGCGCAGGCCCATCAGGGGCGGCTTCAGACCATCCCTAGTCTAGCTAGGTAGGATCTCACGTTGCAGAAGGAGGAAAGATTTTGGCCCGTGACTCTGGAGACTTCCTGCAAGCCGCAGTAGATGACGCTGAATCCAGCAGACCAACGGTTTGGCCAGGGCTATTTTTGGGCAGGAACACACAGGAACAGAGTTCCGTCTGGCTCCCAAGTTGGCCACGCCCAGCAGGAACTCGTTGGCATAATAGGCCACACCCAACAGCAGAAACTCATTAGGACTGGCTACATTAGGGCTGTGTGGCCTAACATGCAAAGGAGTTCCTGCTCCAAAAAGAGCTCTGGGGTTTGACAACAAACAAGCTAAACAGAATAAGCAGCAAAAGGTGGGTGTGGCTGGATGACCACGCTTCTGGTAACGTGGGGTATGTGGCAATATACTTCTTGGGAGATCTATTTACTGGACTCAGCATCGTGCTTCTGGGCAAAACTTTGTTGCATGAAACAAATATCCCAATAAGATCACCCAGCAGGCTTCATGGGGAGGCCGGGGGAATCGAACCCGGTTCTCCAGATTAGAGCCCGCCTCTCTTAACCACTACACCACGCTGGCGGCTACCTTCATCCACCCTTTTCCGGCATGTCTGTCTCACAGCTACTGGGGGACCAGTTGAAGAGATGGATGACGGCAGCCAGTTTTCTCGTTTCTATAGCCCACGGTTCTACGTTAGTATCGCGTTCCCCCCTACCAGTCCATTTGCTTCTACCAGATGGTACATTTTATCCAGCCTGAGGACACTCTTTGCTCATAGAAAGAAAGGAAAAAAATAATAAGTGATAGAGAGAGGGATCTTTCAGAGAGTTCTCCATTTCAAGCCGCCGGAAACTTCCAGAAGTTGCAGCGTGAAAAATGCCAAGCGTTCCGGGCCCACCATTATCGGGAAGGCTGGGATGGAAAGGAAAGGGAAAGAAACCGCCCGCCATCTGTTTTCTGCTCAAAACGTGTTCGGATCCATCATCGTCCAGATGGTTTCGAGACTGAAAATGCGTCCGTATCTATCCTCAGGTATCATGAAGGATGTCATTGATCATGAAAAGCGGGCTCCGCTTGCCTCCTGCAGGGCTGTAAAGCCCGTCATCCGTTAGGAAATACCAGGCATGTTTATACCTGGCCTCGGAGACATGTGATGAATTCTTTTTGTGTTGTGTGTCTTCTAGTGCACGGGTTCCCAAAGTTGGCAATGCTGCCCCCTAGGGGACACGGGAACAATCCAGGTGGGCGGCAGGAGCCTTGGATGCAATTGGGGGGTGCTGAATAAAAATAAAGGGGCGGTGGAAGCATAAAGAAAGCAGAGTCCAGGAGCTATTTAAATCAGCCTTTTCCTGGTCTTCCGTGGGATCAGGGAGGGAGGTGGAGGCAGAGGCGGAGGCGGAGGCGGAGAGGGGTCTCCACAGCCAATCACAACCTTCATTATCTTAATTGTCTCTCTGTGTGCAAATGTTACCATGGTTGATTTTATAACATACTTTTATGATTTTGAGCTTCAAAGTGTCTTATTTTCAACGACGTCTTTCTTTACTATGTGCAAATCTGTCACTGCATCTTTATTGTCCACTTCTTGAAGGTAGATTCCCAGGGGGGTGGCATTGAGCAGTGTTCCCTCTAAGCTGAGTTAGCGTGAGCTAGCACACAGATTTTCAGCCACCGGCTCGCACATTTTTGTCTCAGCTCAGGAAGGACGGCTCCAGAGCAAACTAATTTATGCAGTAACCAAATCGCTCGCTCACAGCTTTAATGCCGGGAGCTCACAAAGTAGAATCTTTGCTCACAAGACTCCGCAGTTTAGGGGGAGCATTCGCGCTGAGTAATTTTGTTTTTTTTTCTGAAAAAGGGGCTGTTATGTCCTGACTGGTGAACTGACGGTATTCTTTCTTATGTTAAGCTTCACGTCAGGACAGGATTGTAAGCCTCGACAATCCTATTGGTTGTTGTAAATATGTAACCAATCAGAAACTGTATAATAGTTATGGAGGGAACAAACCTCATTGGTCTTTATCTCTCTACTGTTATTGGCTGTTAACTTAAGAAGGGGCGTGGTTTTGTTAGCCTGCACTGTTTAAAAAGGGAGCTGTGCTCCACTGTTTTGTGTGCTGTCTGATCGTCTTGTTGAGCTGAATAAATCTGAAATCACTATTGAAATCACTCTCTCTTTGCATGCAGAAGGTCTCAGGCTTAGATTTTAACACTGCCAGGTAAAGGATCTTCAGGAAGAGGTGTTGGGAAAAACCTTTTTTCCCCCTGACTAAAATCCTCGAGGGGCTGTGGTGGCTCAAGTGGTTAAGACCCAAGTTCGAGACCCAAGCGCCGCATGACGGAGTAAGCTCCTGCCTCTGGCCCCAGCTCCTGCCAATCGAGCAGTTCGAATGCAAGAAACTGTAAGTAGATAAATAGGTACTGCTTTGGTGGGAAGGTAACAGCGTTTCATGTGCCTCGGCATCTAGTCATGCTGGCCACATGACCGTGGAAATGTCTTTGGACAGCGTTGGCTCTTCAGCTTAGAAATGAGCAACCACAACTCTAGAGTCGGATTTGACTGGCCTTCGAGCAAGGGAAACCTACTACCAGTTAAAGGATCATGGAGAAGAGGTGTTGGGGAAGATTCCCTCCCCTGACTGATATCCTGGAGCAGCTTCCAGTCAGAGTAGACAATTCTCAGCTCCGTGAGTCACAGCTGAGTGGTAGAACAGTGGCTTCATGTGCAGAAGGACCAGAATTCAACCTCCAGAGAAAATAAGGATCTCAGAGAGCGGGTGTCGGGAAAGATCAGTCTCAGCTTTTAGAGAGCGGCTGCCGGTCTGAGCAGGCAACACTGTGCGAGATTAACCCATTATCTGAAAAAGGCAGTTTCATCTGCTCGGCACCTGGAGGCAATAGAACCTAAGCTACAAACCTAGCAGCAAAAAGTAGGGTGCTAAAGCCACCGACAAACAACAGAAAGGAAGAGGAAAAGAAACCAGGGGGTGAACTCTTGATCATAGGAGGGAGGAAGGCTCCTTCTCTATAGTTGAAATCGACACGAGGTTTTCCAAAGGCCACCGTAACTGACAGAACTCCAATTGGCCTGCAGTACGGTAATCTAATCACTGAAGCGCTGTGCAGTAGTTTAGACAACACACAGCTGCCTGCCCATTCCGGCACCAGAATTCCAGAGCTGCATTGCGAGAATGTCCATGCCCCAGACATTATGAGCCAATTTAGAAATCTTGGGAGCCAGAAGTGATGGGGGAGGAGGTCATCATTCGCATCGGATGCTCATAACTAGTAGCCATCATCCAAATCGAATCATTCTATGGCCAACAACCACTAACATCCAATTTGGTTTAGTGGTTAGGAGAGCGGACTCTAATCTGGGAGAACTGGGTTTGATTCCCCACTCCTCCACGTGCAGCTGCTAGTGTGACCTTGGGTCAGTTACAAGTTCTTTCAGAGCTGTTCTTTCAAGGGCAGTCCTCAAAAGAGCTCTCTCAGCCCCACCTACCTCACAGGGTGTCTATTGTGGGGAGGGGAAGGGAAAAGAATTTGTAAGCCACTCTGAGACTCTGAGTTAAGGACGGGGGTATAAAACTCAGGGCTATTTTTGGGCAGGAACGCACAGGAACGGAGTTCCGGCTGGCTCCCAACTTGGCCACGCCCAGCAGGAACACATTAGCATAATAGGCCACACCCAACAGCAGAAACTTATTAGGATTGGCTACATTAGGAGTGTGTGGCCTAACATGCAAAGGAGTTTCTGCTCCAAAAAGAGCCCTGGGTTTTGACAACAAACAAGGCAAACAGAATAAGAAGCAAAAGGTGGGTGTGGCTAGATGACCAAACTTCTGGTAACATGGGTGTGTGGCCTAATATGCTAATGAACTGTGCTATCAGGGGTGTGGCAAGTATGCTAACGAGTTTCTGCTGTTGGGCGTGGCCTGTTATGCTAATGAGTTCCTGCTGGGCGTTTTCTACAAAAAAAGCCCTATTAAAACCAATCTCCTCCTTCTCTCTTGAAGTATTTGAAGGGCTGTCACTTAGAGGAGGGCAGGGAGCCGTTCCTGTTGGCAGCAGAGGAGAGGACTCGCAAGAATGGGTTTAAATGAAGGGCAGGAGGGTACCGGGCTGGATCTTAGGGAAAGCTTTTTGACAGAGTTGTGCCAGAGTGGAATCAGCTACCTACGGGGGTGGTGAGCTCCCCCTCCCTGGCCATCTTTAAGCAGTGTCTGGACAAACCCTTGTCAGGGATGCTCCAGGCTGATCCTGCATCGAGCAGGGGGCTGGACTAGATGGCCTGCGTGGCCCCTCCCGGCTCTGTGATTCTCTGATCCTATTTGGATGGGAGACCACCAAGGAAGTATTGGGTCGCTACGCAGAGGCAGGCAAACGCAAACCACCTCTGCATGCCTCTTGCCTTGAAAACTCTACGGGGTCACCATTAAGTCGGCTACAACCTGACAGCACTTTCCACCACCACCACCACGGCCCTATTGCACCGTTTATTAGATATCTCAGGCCAGAGGTGCCCAATGTGGGGCCTGCCGACAGCTTTCCCGGGGCCCACCAAATGCTTTTAGGAGTGGGCAGGGTGAGGCGGGACTTTTGCCCAGCAGGACTTCTGATTGGACGTGCGGCTTTAGAAATCATCCTGTTCGACAGAGCTTCTGAAATGTCGAGGAGTTACTTCCGGGTGGGTCACCGTGTTGGTCTGAAGTGACAGGACAAAGTCTGAGTCGAGGGGAACCTTGAAGACCAGCAAAGTTTAATTCCGGGGATAAGCTTTCGTGAGCATGCACACTTGGGTGTAGGGGTTAAGAGCAGCAGACTCTAATCTGGAGAACCAGGTTTGATTCCCCACTCCTCCACATGCAGCCAGCTGGGTGATCTTGGGTCAGTCACAGTTCTCTCAGAGCTGTTCTCGAAAGAGCAGTCCTCTCAAGAGCTCTCTCAGCCCCGCCTACCTCACAGGGTGTCTGTTGTGGGCAGAGGAAGGAAAAGGAGATGGTATGCTGCTCTGAGACTCCTTCGTGTAGTGAAGGGTGGGGAATAAATCCAATCTCCTCCTCCTCCTTTTCCTGCTCCTCTTCTTCCTCTCCTCCTCCTCCTCTTCTTCCTCCTCCTCCTTCAGAATTCCAAAGGCTCAAAATGGTTGGGGACTTCTCTCTCATGCTTTCATGCTGTTGGCACTGTTTTAATCCACCTTGAGTCTCAGCGAGAAGGGCAGGCAGTAAATACATAAATAAAGAAGTAAATAAATAAAATATTCATCCCTTTCGTCTCTGTATGTGTGTCAGGGTCTGTCTTTCGGCGTGCGTGTCTCTCTCTCTCTCTCCGGGCCAGGACAGCGACTGGCGGGAGACAATGATGGATCAGATCGACGAGAGGTCTCAACAAGGCGAAATCCTCGTGAAATATCAAGCGCTGCTGGATCTGACACCAGCCGACACGAATTGGAAAATCATCTATAAGGTGCTCGGGAAGGTCAGACCGCCGGAATGAAACTCAAAACGATCAAGCCGGCAACGAAATTGGAAATTGGGCGGACGTGAGACACTTCATTCTGGGCGGATTGCTTTGGTTCGGGCGAGCTCATAGATTCCCACCCCACCCCCCTTCCTTAAACGAGACAATTTCTAATAATAACATAGTTCTGGCTGTGACAGATACTTTGGTGGGGGGGTTGCTTCCCAGGACAGGGCTGGCTCAGATCGCACGGCTGCCGACCTGCAAGCAGATGGCGATTTGGAGGCATCTGAGAATTGTAGAGCGCATACACAGAGGGACCATCTGCAGTGTCGGCGAAGGCCTGCCTGGCGTACGGCAAAGGGACTGACGGAAGAGGACACAGGCATGTGAGTGACTCGGTGTCACTCTGGAGAGTCCTTTACGGATGCACCAGGAGAGGAGATTTACTTTGATGCTCTCAGCTGAAGAGTCCATGGCCCGCCTTTAATGAATCATCACTGGTTCCCAGCACAGGGACTTACAAACAGGGGAGGGGCTGTGACTCGGTGGTAGAGCATCGCCTTTGCGTGCAGGAGTTCCTGGGTTCAGTCCCCAGCACCTCCATTTAAAAAGGACCAGGCAGTCGGTGATGTGAAAGACCTCCGCCTGAGACCCTGGAGAGCTCCTCCCAGTCTGAGTGGACAATAGAAGAAGAAGAGATTGGATTTATGCCCCGCCCTTCACTACCCAAAGGTGTCTCAGAGCGGCTTACAAACTCCTTTCCTTTCCCTTCCCCACAACAGACACCCGGTGAGGTAGGTGGGGCTGAGAGAGCTCTGACAGAAACTGCTCTTTTCAAGAACACATCTGACAGAACTATGGCTTGTCCGAGGTCATCCGGCAGCTGCGAGTGGAAGTCTGGAAGACCTTTACCTGAGGCCCTGAAGAACCATTGCCAGTCACAGTAGACAATACTGATTTTGAACTGATTTAAAAAAATGTTTTAAAATGACTGGGGAAAAAAGCATTTACAGGAAAAATTCTTGTGGGGCTGTGCCTTTAAGAAAGGGGGTGGAGCCCCCAAAGTCCCCCTATGGCTATGGACTTGTAAATGAGTGTGGCTTTCTATAGATTTTAAGAGATACAAGAAGGGCAATGCCATGTGATAGCCTGATCTACTTGCAATCCTGAACCAGAGAGAGAGAGAGGTGTAGAGGGTGGTTGGCACTCTGTGTGAATGGAGAAGGGGTATCACTCCTTCCTTCAAACCGATTCCAATTCCCTTTTTTGGCTACAATCCATGGATGCAAACTGGAGCTCTAGCTATGGACCAAAACCAGAAAATGTGGCATTGGATTTTAGTGTTTCTTGCTGTCCTACAGTTGGCAGATCCTCCGGTGGAGGCTGGGCCCCCCCACTGCCAGGTCCTACTGAGCTGCCGCCAATCAGCTGGCTGTTGGGGGTGGTCTGACTTGGAAAAAGAGCGAGGCCCAGTTGACGCTGCAGCGACGTTTCTCTGTAACTTGCGACATGAAGATAAGAACATAAGAGAAACCAATGTCGGATCAGGCCAGTGGCCCATCCAGTCCAACACTCTGTGTCACACAGGGGCCAAAAATACCAGGTGCCCTCAGGAGGTCCAGCAGTGGGGCCAGGGCACCAGAAGCCCTCCCACTGTTGCCCCGCCCCAAGCACCAAGAATACAGAGCCTCACTTGCCCCAGACCAAAAGTTCCTACCTATACCTTGTGGCTAATAGCCACTGATGGACCTCTGCTCCAGATGTTTGTCCAATTCCCTCATGACATCATCATGTTGGCAACATCAAAGCAACTCTCTGGTATCCAGGCAAAAACTCTATGGTAGAAGCCAAACTTACCGTACAGTTTTTGCCCAAGTACTAGAGCCTCACTCCCAACATCACTGTGTGATGACATCACTTCCGGGTCATCACTTCCTCCCTCCCACTCCCCCATCCCCTATCAGTTTGCCTGGCAACCAATGCTCCCTCTAAGCGGCAGAGTCTTGTGAGCAAAAATTCTACTTTGTGAGCTATGGGCATTAAAGCTGTGAGCGAGCAATTTGGCTACTGCATCAATTAGTTTGCTCTGGAGCGATCCTTCCTGAGCTGAGACACAAATGTGTGTGCCAGAGGCTAAAAAACTGCAGGCTTGCTCACACTCACTCAGCTTAGAGGGAACCCTATATTGTCCCTTCCCCTGAAAAAAATGTAATTAGTGCCTGTTTTGCTATAACTAATGTTTAAATTTGGGTAATTACACCAAAAGCAAGGCAACCTTGTTTCGCTGAATGGCCGTTTCAGCGGGAGAGCGGCGACAGAATGGAAATCCAGCCTGGTTTTCTGCCTTTGCGAGCTGTTAATTGGAATTTATGCAAATGGCGGAGAATCTCATAAAGCTCCGGATGGAAGGCCCGGAGCACTGCTCGCGACGGCTCCAATCATGACTTTTCCCCCCATCAGCAAAACCCAGCCGCCCTCTGTGAAATCTCCATTTCACGTACGCAAAACCTGCAAACGGATTTCTTGGAGGACTTCCTCGCTTTTCGGCTCGCGTTCATGAATTTAAAGTTGCTCCGACTCCTGTGTGGGGAAAGCAGCGTTTTTTTGGTTCTTTGGGAAAGTGTCTTTTGAGTAGGGCAAGATGGCGTTTGAGGCAGATGGATGGTATGTTTGAACTCTGGGCTCCTCTGAATTAATATAGCCTAATGTTGAATTGTGCAGTGTCTCAGGATAAGGCCTAGAATCTCAAACCGTCCCTCGGCCCAATACAGTGGGCGACCTTCCATGGCTCGCCACCCCAAACCTGTTCTGGGAAGGACTCAGAAGACCTCTCAGGTTTCTTGCACAAACACACACACACAATAGGGTGGGACTATACAGATACAACTGTATGGAACAGTCATAACTCGATGGCACAATTGTTTGGCACTGTCGTTCGGGGCACAGAAATCAATGCAGAGTACATTACTCTACTTCCTGACCTGGGCCCTTTCTGCACCTGTATTTTGTTTCGGTTTCTACTTCCTTTCATTCTGCATTCCCTCCAGCTTTTGCTTCCAGACTGTGTTGGGGCTTTCTCTTGTTTCTGCAGGAATCTGCGTTCAGACTGCTTCCAGCACACTGTTGCCCTGCGCCTACCAAAAGTCCTTTTGCTGCGATTCTTTGTTCTCATCTGTTTTTGAATTGCTAATCCTTTCTAAAGTGCAATTGTTTCTGTGGGTATTTAAGAGCAGTACCCACTAACACCCCCCCCCCGTTTATGCCTCTCTCTCTTTAGGTTGACGCTCCCTCCCAGTTCTGTTAAGAAAACAGTTCCCTCCTTCTCCAAAGACAAAGGAGGATGCGTCCTCCCGCGCAGGCAAACTTTTAAAAAGCCAGAGAGAGCATAAGAAGGAGTCAGTAAATATAAAGGACTAGGGGGTTCCCTGATCTCAAATGTGTTGGTCTTGCATGTGTGGGCCTGGATTTCCCCCTCCCTTCCCTTTCTCAGGAGTCCCGGATGGCTCCCGAGTTGGCCACGCCCAGCAGGAACTTAGCATAATAGGCCACACCCAACAGCAGAAACTCATTAGGACTGGCTACATATGGGGTGTGTGGCCTAACGTGCAAAGGAGTTCCCGCTACAAAAAAAAGGCCCTGGGTTTTGACAACAAACAAGGTAAACCAAATAAGAAGCAAAAGGTGGGTGTGGCTGGATGACCACACTTCTGGTAACATGGGGTGTGGCCTAATATGCTAATGAGCTGTGCTGTCAGGGGCATGGCCTAATATGCTAATATATTTCTGCTGTTGGGTGTGGCCTATTATGCTAATGAGTTCCTGCTGGGCTTTTTCTACAAAAAAAGCCCTGGGGGGGGGTCACCATTAGCCAGCTGAGACTCAACAGCACTTGACACACACGTACATATTATCTTTGGGGTTTTTTGGATTTTTCAAAGCAATTTGCTCTCGGGCGGTTCTCAAATCTCTAAATCCCCCTCCTTTTCCCTCAGCCCAGTCTGACTTGGTTGCTGATCGTCTCCCATAGTCTCTTTCCCATCAATGCTTTCTTTCTTTCCCATTCCCAAGCTCCCTCCTCCATCAACCCGCATTTGGTCCCCTCGGCCACTGGCCTTGCGTTTATTTATGTCCTGGTATTAATCAGTTTGGCGGCCCGGGTGGCATTTTTAGTGCAGTACGTATAACGGATGCCATCAGCGTCAGACTCCAATTATTTCTCTATAAATAAGGCCAGCGCTGCTTTCAAGCACCCTTGGGTGGCCGGCCATATTTCCGAATCCTTCCCATTGTGGCTCCCCCTCACGCTCCTTCTCTGTCTGAACGTGGGGCCGAGCCATGTAGAAGCGCCTGACAAAAACCACGTACCGAAAAAAGAAACAGATCCATCCTGACAGGAAACACCAGCCGACTTCCCCCCAGCTCCTTTGCCAACGTCTTTATTAATTCCTTCGGTGTAGGTTTTTGAGCGTGGCTCATCCTTCGTAGATAGGACAGATTACTACAAATGTACCTGAGACAGTCAGATTGGATGAGGAGAAATGAGACGGAAAGGTTCCGTCCTGGCTGCCAAAAGAGAGCGTAAGTAGAAAGGTCGTGTGCGGATTGGGAATGAGGCGGGGTCCCTAAACTTGTTAAGTCAGCGGGTAGCTCGGGAATTTTGGAGAGAATTGCGGAAAGGCGATAGAAAAGAACACACACAAAAACGTGATCGGACTTTATGAGTGTACAGTTCTATAACCCTTGAAAGGTATCATACAGTGTATAGGTTCATGGAATCATAAGTAACAGATGCAGAAGTGAAATACAAATTATACTACACCATTGACTTCAGTGGAAATCACTTTAGAGACCTGTAGTCCCGATTCAGTTCAAAAGGATCCAGGTGCAGAAAATTCCAAAAGACTCCAATCAGTCCACAAGACTGTGCTTTCTGTCCAATAAAGTACTTATCGGATATTATTGAGAGCCAGTTTGGTGTAGTGGTTAAATGCATGGACTCTCACCTGGGAGAACCAGGCTTGATTCCCCACTTCTCCACTTGCAGCTGCTGGATCACCTTGGGAAAGCCATAGTTCTGTCGGAGCTGTTCTTGAAAGTGCATTTTCTGTCAGAGCTCTCTCAGCCCCACCTGCCTCACAGAGACTCCGAGTGAAGGGCGGGATATAAATCCATTCTCCTCCTCCTCCTCTTCTTCTTCCTCCTCCTCTTCCTCTATTACTGTCTTGCTCCTGAGTAGATTTATCTTGAAATTCTTAAGGTGCTTCTTAAAAATGTAAAGTGCTTTGCACGTCATGCCTTTCATATCCATAGATACCCAAATTGCACTTTTACAATTACATGCACATTTACAATCACATGCATCTGTTATTTACAATTCTATGAACTATATACTGTCTGAGGCCTTTCAAGGGTTATATAATAGTACATTCATAAAATCTGATCACGTTTTTTAGTGTTCTTTTTTTTTTTATGGGAACTTTGGAGAGCAGGGAGCAGGAGCGATCACAAAATGGCTCCCATGGGCTACTGGGACCAGTCACAAAATGTGGGGAGCTGAGTCTGAATGGGTGTTCCCTGCAGACACAAAGGTGATGCTCAGGAGAGGCCTAATCAGGGACTGAAGGTTCCAAAGGCGGGTGTGCATAACAGGGCCTTTTTGGTGGTAGTGCCCTCTCTCTCAGAACCCGCTTTTGAGTCAGTTTGGTGTAGTGGTTAAGAGTGACGGACTCTAATCTGGAGAACTGGGTTTGATTCCCCACTCTTCCTCCATATGCAGCTAGCTGGGTGACCTTGAGTCAGGCACAAGTTCTCTCAGAGCGATTCTCTCAAGAGCAGTTCTCTCAAGAGCTCTCTCAGCCCCACTGACCTCACAGGGTGTCTGTTGTGGGGAGAGGAAGGGAAGGAGATTGTAAGCCGCACTGAGACTCCGAATGAAAGGCAGGGTATAAATCCAGCTCTTCTTTCTCTTCTTCTTTCTTCTCCTCCTCCAGATGTTTTCCTGGCCCTATCCTTTCAAAGTGTGAGAAATAAAACCACTTGCTTTTGTTAGGCATTTGGACTCAACTGACAATGGCGATCCCTCAGTTTTTTTAATTCCAGTTTTGTCTTGTTCAGGAGGCAGACAATGGATCCTGGTGGATTACTAGGCCGCTTTGTTTTTATTAGGGTTTGGCATGGCTCTTTGCAGGTTTTCTCGGGTCTCCGGTCTGATTATATGATTGTCGTGCTGTCATTTTAAAGGGCCCTATTGTAGGCCTCCGCGGTAGTCTTAATTTATGGTCTGCTTTTATGATCATTTTATGGGCTGCCGGTTTTCAGCTCCCGTGTTTGGCTGGTTTTACTGCTCAGAGGTGAGTTTAATGAATTGTTTTTAAACGGTTTCAGAGGAGGGTTTTTTTAAAAACACACACAAAAACATTGCTTTGAATTTGCATCTTTCATTGTTTTATGATGTCTTGTTAGCTGATACCTTGGTGAGACAGGGACAGACATGACCTAAATGAATGGAAAGGCAGGATGCTAGGGTTGCCAGCCTCCAGGTGGGACCTGGGGACCTTTTGCTTTTACAATTGGTCTCTCGATGACCAAGATGAATTCCCCTGGAGAAAAAGACTGTGGGAGGAGCTTGGAGAAGGCAGGTTTTGGGGCAGTGAGACCTCACTAGGACATAATGCCATAGAGTCTGCCTTCCAAAGCAGCCATTTTCTCCAGGGGAACTAATCTCCACTGTTTGGAGATCAGTTGTAAACCCAGGGATCCCCAGGTCTCACCTGGAGTCTGGCAACACTGTTGTCCCCCTCCTCCATTCTGTCCTCACAATAACAACCCAGTGAATTGGTTAGTCTGAGAATTCCTTATCACATGGCACTGTGTGTAGAATAGCCAGGAGATCCTTGGATTGTCTGGCAGCCAGAAGTTCTAGCTCTTTTAGCGTTACGCACCACTAGGTGGTGACGAGCCACACTTTGTTTTCAAGGCAAGAGACATTTCAGAGGTGGTTTGCCATTTCCAACCTCTGCGTCATGACCCTGGTACTCCTTGGAGGTCACCCTTCCAAATACCAGCCAACACCAACCCTGCTTAGCTTCTGAGATCTGAAGGGACTGGGCTGTCCTGGGCTATCCAGGTCAAGGCAGTTAGGCTGAGGAATTCCAAGATAAAGTTATTATTAGAAAACCTTAAAATCCTGGGAGCTCCCAAGCAAGCCGTTTGCTTTAACTGCCCCCCCAAACCGTAAGTCTGGTTAGGCTTCCATTGTGCTTCCACGGAAGTATGATGATTCAAACCTGGGTCTCCCAGATCTTAGTCGAACACTCTAACCATTCCACCAGGCTAGCATGGCTGCTGGACACCCAGTGAGCTTCCAGGATTCGAATCTGAGTCTCCCAGATGCTAGTCCAACTCTCTGACACAACCGTTCTGAGCCTGCACCTTTGGGATTCTGACACAGCCTGGTGGGTGCAGCCACAAAATGGCTGCTGACAGAGGTGGAGCCAGGCACAAAATGTCTGCCGCAGATCACCTTCACTCTCTTAGTGAAGATCCTCATACCGCAGTGGCAGCTACTGCCAAAGTAACGTTTTTAGTAATTTGCACAGCCCATTGAATCTCCAGCAGCCAATTGGAAACCTTGCTGGGCCAAAACATCACCTGGCTCTGCCCACTTTCTATAGACACTTGGTGGGCACCATCGTGCCCATGGGCACTGCGTTAGGGACCCCTGCTCTGACCATGACTCCACTTTTGCACGGCTGTCAGCCACAGCCTGGATTTCCGTCACATCCCTCTTTACTTGGCAAAGGAGAGAAGGAGAAGAGAAGAGGTTGGATTTACACCCTGCCCTTCACTACCCGAAGGAGTCTCAGAGTAGCTTACAATCTCCTTCCCCCCCCCACAACAGACACCCTGTGAGGTAGGCGGGCCTGAGAGAGCTCTTTCAAGAACTACTCTTGAGAGAACAGCTCTGAGAGAGCTTGTGACTAACTCAAGGTCACACCAGCAGCTGCATGTGGTGGAGTGGGGAATCAAACCAGGTTCTCCCAGATTAGAGCCCTGCTCCTAACCCCTACACCAAAGAAATGGAAATAGCACGATCCAGCTGGATCGGCTGCCTGTAGTTTTGCAAGCTCCTTAACAATGTCCCGAGCCCCACCCGGCTCTGGACGGTACATGGAAGTAGTTTCCATAGAGATGCGACAAACAGGTGAAAGTTTCGGCCTCCAGAGTCCCCTCCGAGGCCTACTCCGACATCTGCTGCACGGAAAGTTATTTTCTGACCTGATTCTCCTTTCGCCACCGTTTCCCTCCATCGCCTTCCTTGCCGTTGCCATAGAAACCGCCTCCGCAGCCGTCCCTCGTCCTGCCATAACTTAGAGTGACACCAGCCGGTCCCCTTAGGGAAGAGCATACGGACTCAATTTGGGTCTCTCTCTCTCTTTTTTGGCGGGCGTAACTGGGCCACCTCTCTCTCCCCCCCCGCCTCATCTTTTTCGAAAGCACCGACTAAAACATTATTAAAAAGAGACAGGAGGGAGGGAATAAATGAGCTGGTCACGCTTTCCCCATCTGCTTTAGAGGTCCTCTGTACTGAAATGTCTCGGCAGCCGTTACTTCCTGCTGATGCCAGAGGGGCATCCTGTTGGAGATGGTCGCCTTTTTGGTTATGAGGAGACCATGATAATAAGAAAGGACATAAGAACATAAGAATGTTGGATCAGGCCAGTGACCCATCCAGTCCAACACTCTGTCACACAGTGGTCGGAAATACCAGGTACCATCAGGAGGTCCACCAGTGGGGCCAGGACACTAGAAGTTCTCCCACTGTTGACCCCCCCCACCAAGAACCAAGAATACAGAGCATCACTTGCCCCAGCCCGAGAGTCCCTATCTATACCTTGTGGCTAAGAGCCACTGATGGACCTCTGCTCCAGATGTTTATCTAATTCCCTCTTGAAGCCGTCCATGTTTGTAGCCGCCACCACCTCCTGTGGCAGTGAATTCCATGTGTGAATCCCTCTTTGGGTGAAGAAGGACTTCCTTTTATCTGTTCTAACCCGACCGCTCAGCAATTTCATGGAGTGCCCGTGAGTTCTTGTATGGTGAGAAAGGGAGAAAAGTACCTCTTTCTCTACCTGCTCTATCCCGTGCATTATAACAATGGAACTGACAATGGAACTGAAACACCTGTCGGGATGGAGATAGAAAGAGCAAGTTTTCCTGGGTGGGGGGATGTCACGATATGATAGGGTAACCACAAGAATGGGAAAATGCCAAAAAGATGTTGAATAATGAATATTATTATGATAAGAAGAAGAGATTGGATTTATACCCTGTCCTTCACTGGGAGTCTCAGAGCGGCTTACAAACTCCTTTCCCTTCCCCTCCCCATAACAGATACCCTGTGAGGTGGGTGGGGCTGAGAGAGCTCTTTCGAGGACTGGCCTTGGGAGAACAGCTCTGACAGAACTATGGCTTGCCCAGGGTCATCCAGCAGCTGCAAGTGGAGGAGTGGGGAATCAAACCTGGTTCTCCCAGATTAGAGTCCACACACTTAACCACTACACCAAACTGGCTCTCAGGCCACTTATGTCTTTCTTTAAGGGCATCCGAACGCGCAATACCGATTTTCAATATGCAACAAAAGCAGTGTGATTATCCAGTAAGAGAATCACTCTATGATACTTATGTCACATCAAAGACTCTATTTAAACAGGTCATGGGGAACTGCATACGAATCAAGGTATCACAACTCCATTGTGTAGCAATCAAGATCCAAAAATCAGTCCAAGAGTTCATGGTCTTCAGTCTTGATTATGCAGATCAATGAGGACGAGACAAAGACTCCGGATTATTCTATACTTCGTTCCTTGTGGACTTCTTCAAATCATGGACTGCTCTTGTAGCTCAGTGTAGTTACAATAGGCAGCTTCAGCGCAAATAGTATTATTCTTATGGTGCACCTTGCTGCAGTTCTTGCAATGACTTACAATATCTATCTATCTATCTATCTATCTATCTATCTATCTATCTATCTATCTATCTATCTATCTATCTATCTATCTATCTATCTGTCTATCTGTCTGTCTGTCTGTCTGTCTGTCTGTCTGTCTGTCTGTCTGTCTGTCTGTCTGTCTGTCTGTCTGTCTGTCATCCGTCCGTCATCCGTCCGTCATCCATCCATCCATCCATCCATCCATCCATCCATCCATCCATCCATCCATCCATCCATCTATCTATCTATCTATCTATCTATCTATCTATCTATCTATCTATCTATCTATCTATCTATCCATCCATCCATCCATCCATCCATCCATCCATCCATCCATCCATCCATCATCTAGCTATTCTTTCGATTTATATCCTGCTCTTTCTGGAAGCAGTCTCAGGATGGCTCACAACAACCAACATAATACAATCTTATAAAATAAGTCAAGAGTTAATAAAGAACGATATAAAACAGTACAATAAAACAATTCAAAACTCTTAAAGCATTTAAAGCAGGCACTGCTATGGAACTGATCCTTGAATTGTAATAGTTTTGGCCGAGCATCCGGGACATGGCCCGATCCTACGGTCCTCGGGGGAATTCAATTCAGCCTGCCTTTCCCCTTCCTTCCAGTAGAGTTATACCCTGACAGCTCTACAGCTAGATTAGAATTCAATAGCTTGAGGGTTGCCAGCTCTGGGTTGGGAAATACCTGGAGATTTGGGGGGTGGAGCTTGAACAGAGGTGGTTTTGCCATTGCCTGCCTCTGCGTAGCAACCCTGGACTTCCTTGGTGGTCTCCCATCCATGCACCAACCAGGGCCATCCCTGTTTAGCGTCTGAGCTCTGATGAGATCTGGCTAGCCTGGGCCATCCCATAAAGCTCTGTAAAAGTACACACGCACAGAACAGTCCTGTTAACGAGGATGAGTATCGGCTTTTGAAACCCACCGTGTTTATTTATAAATACCGAACAGAACCAGTTTACTATCTTTAAACAATTGCCTGAGGTGCAGCGTGCAGCAATGACAGGTGGCGTGCAGGGGAGG
Organism: Gekko gecko; assembly: GCA_029375565.1. Lineage (NCBI taxonomy): Eukaryota > Metazoa > Chordata > Lepidosauria > Squamata > Gekkonidae > Gekko > Gekko gecko. Next base: position 9,771,490 of record JAPDNY010000017.1, on the reverse strand, counting down.
GGGGACGAGGGATCCCACTTGGCTGCGTGGGAACGTGCGTGGGTGAAATTGTGCTGATGGGCTGCATCGATTGCACACGCACGGGTCCAAATACCCTCGGCCGCGAACTGCCGCAATCTGATGGTCCGATCTGAATCGGAAAGATAATAAAAGCCCCGAGCGCAACTGTGAGTGAATCATAACAATCACAGCGTGCTTCCCTGCCCATGTGCCAAAGGGTGGCTCAGATGTCGAAGAGCTTCTTGTTTGCTCCTACATTATAGATGGGATGTATTTAACTGTATTGTCTCCGGGCCTCTCTCCGAGAATTAACAATAACAAACGCACACATCTCTATAAAGCCCAGAAGCAACATTTTCTTCTCTAGGAGCGAAAGTTTCTTATTAAGTCCTCCCAGGATGAGAATAAAGGAGGGAGAGGTCTTGGCAAAGAGTACTGTCTACTGCGTTCAAAGGGTGCGATTCAAATTAATTACAGACACGCACATAAACATCTTTGTAAAGTTCGGCCCGGAGCTGCCTCGGCTGAGGGCTACTTTGCAAACGGAAGCGGTTTATCCCTGAGTCAAGAGTACTTTGAAGAATTAGATGAGAGGACATTTCAGTCAGATCTGTCAACAAAGACGGATCAGGGTTTTCGTAAACCATCTGCCTTGCATCCCGATCTGAAAGCAACGCTCACCCGGTGCAGGGGATTCTTGTAATCCAATTTGACAGGGGGCTATGGTGCAGTGTACGAGGCGCGTCACTCTACAGGATGGCATGTCACCGATCTGTTATGCTCTCTGCGGTTCTTTCCTAGATCATTAGGTTGCAAGATGGAAAGTTTGGTCCGATGGGTTTCTCTCCATTAAACCCAAATCGTTGTGCAAGCATTCCTCTATTTTATTTTTTTAAAAACAACAGTGCTTAAGGGAGGGGCCATGGCTCAGTAGCAGAGCATCTGCTCGGCATGCAGCAGGTTCAATCCCTGGTATCTCCAATTGAAAGATCTAACAGTAGGTGACGGAAAAGACCACTGCCTTTGACCCTGGAGTGCTTTTGGTAGTCCAAGTAGACAATACTGACTTTGAGGGACCAAGGTTCTGGTTCAGTATAAGGCAGCCTCATGTGTTCAAGTGTTCAGTCAAGGATATTTTATACTGTGATGGCTAGAGCTGCCAACCTCCAGGGGATTACACAACAACAACAACAACAAAAAGAGACAGTTTGGTGTAGTGGTTAAGAGCGTGGACTCTAATCTGGGAGAACTGGGTTTGATTGCCCACTCTTCCACATGCAGCTGCTGGTGTGACCTTGGATCAGTCACAAGTTCTTTCAGAGCTGTTCTCTCAAGGGCAGTCCTCAAAAGAGCTCTCTCAGCCCCACCTACCTCACAGGGTGTCTGTTGTGGGGAGGGGAAGGGAAAGGAGATTGTAAGTCACTCTGAGACTCCAAGCGAAGGACAGGGTATAAATCCAACTCCTCCTCCTCCTTCCTCCTCTCAGGTAGAACCTCTTTGTGTAGTAGAGAAATGACCTATCCAAGTAACAGCATTTTGTGCACCTCGGTGTTTAGCCATGCCGGCCACATGACCACGGAAACGTCTTCAGACGGCACTGGCTCTTCGGTTTGGAAACGGAGATGAGCACCGCAACCCTAGAGTCGGATTCGACTGGCTTGCGAGCAAGGGAAACCTTTACATTGCATAACATGAGACTTTAAAACATTTCATTAAATGGAGACCTGTTACCAGTATGCTGTGAATGTCCTACTGTTGTGCTTGTGTGTGAGTTTTCGGCTAAACATTAGGAAGGATTTCCTGACAGTTAGAGCAATTCCTCAGTGGAACAGGCTTCCTCAGGAGGTGGTGGGCTCTCCTTCTGTGGGGGTTTTCAAGCAGAGGCTAGGTGGCCGTCTGACAGCAATGCTGATTCTGTGAACTCAGGCAGATCACAAGAAGGGAGGGCAGGAAGGGTTGCACCAGGGCTTAGTTCTTGTGGCCCTTTCTTACACACCCAGGGAAATGCCGATCACCACTTTGGGGTCAGACAGCAATTGTTCTCCAGGCCAGTTTCGCTAGGGATCCTGGAGGGTTGGGTGGTTTTTTTTGTTCTTCTGGGCATGGAACAGGAGTCACTAGGGGTGTACTTGTAAATTTCCTACATTGTACAGAGGGTTGGACTAGATGACCCGGGAGGTCCCTTCCAATTCTATGATTCTATGATGTAATTTTCCATCTATGAGGAAGCCTTTGTGAAACAGAGAGATTTATGCTGGCAAATTCCATTGGACGAATGACCCCGGGGTCATTTTGTAAAAGAAAGAGGTGCAGGAGCTCATTTGCATAACTCATTTGCATATGCCACACCCCCTGACAAAGGGCAGGCATGCAAGCATGACTGGGTTCCCTGCATGATCTTCTCCAGGCTGTGGGGCACCTGGAGAAGATCGGGCAGGGAACCCAGGCATGTTTAGAATGCCTTTCTCTCGCTTCCCCATTTGGGGAAGGGAAAGAAAGGCATTTCAATCTCCGCAAAAATGGAGAGGCTCAGGGGAAATGGGGGCATGTCTGCCCACCTCCCCTCCCCTCCTCCAGCCAGCCTGCTTGGCAGGGAGGCAGACATGCCTGGGTTCCCTGCGGGACACCTAGAGGACATCGGGCAGAGAACCCAGGCATGCTTAGAATGGCTTTCTTTCCCTTCCCCAGATGGGGAAGGGAAAGGAAGCCATTTAAATCCCCCCACTCTCCCAAGTTTCTCCACAACAGTGGCGAGGCTCAGGGGAAGGGGGGGCATGTCTGCCCATCTCCCTTCCCCTCCTTCAGCCAGCCTGCTGCCACGGGTTGGCTGGAGAAGGGGAGGGCAGGGCAGGGAGGGCCTGCGCAGGAGGGCCAGGAAAGGCGGTGGTGGTGGGAGCTGGCGGGGCACCCCGGGCTCCTTACTGCCAGAGCGCCGTTCCCCCATGCTCCGGCAGGAAATGACCCTTGGTATTTTCCATTTCTACATATGGGTGTGAAAGTTGGATGACGAAAAAAGCTGACGGGAAAGAAAGGTGGTTGATTCTGAAATGTGGCATTGGAGGAGAGTTTCACGGATGCCGTGGACCGCCAAAAGGACAAATCAGTGGCTTCTAGATCAAGTCAAGCCTGAACTCTCCTTAGAAGCTAAAATGGCTAAACGGAGGCTGTCGTACTTTGGCCACATTCTGAGAAGACAGGAGTCACTGGGAAAGACAAAGCGGTTAACAACAGGATGTTTTGGAGAACATTAATTCAGAGGGCGTCTATGAGTCAGTAGCGACTTGAAAGCACTTAATACATGCACACACACACACACACATGCATGCATGAATTTCATATTTTTTCTGTTTAATAAGAAAATCAAATTAAAAGAAATAAATCAAATTGATCTCGAACAGACCGTCATAACCTTTTTTTTTTTTTTTAAAAAATAATAACCTCCCCCCAAATTGTTCAGGGCTCCGTTCCCCTGAGTGCTACTAATTATCTCGATCTGCTTGACACCAAAATTGGACGCCACAGATGCAATCACGGTCCGTCATTTTTATTGTCAGGAGTGGAAAGTGCATTTATGCAGGTGCTAATCAACATCTCGAAAAGAGCAACAGGTCTACAGATGACTGTTCAGAGAAAGGAGGGAAAGGGCACACCCTGCCTCTTCATATATATGTATATATTTTAAAAAATACTTTACTAATGAGCCTGGTTTGTTAATCAACTTTGATCATGTGAGCAAAGGGGGTCAAGGAGGGGCTATGGCTCAGTGGCAGAGCATCTGCTTGGTATGCAGAAGGTCCCAGGTTCAATCCTCAGCATCTCCAGTTAAAGGGATCAGGTAGCAGGTGATGGGAGAGACCTCCGCCTGAGACCCTGGAGAGCTGCTGCCAGTCAGAGTAGACAATATTGACCTTGATGGACCAAAAGTCTGATTCAGTATAAGGCAACTTCATCTGTTCTGGTGTATTATAGGAGGGGCCATGGCTCAGTGGTAGAGCCTCTGCTTGGCATGCAGAAGGTCCCAGGGTCAGTCCCTGGCATCTCCAGTTAAAAGGGACCAAGCAGTAGGTGATGGGAAAGACCTCTGCCTGAGACCCTGGAAAGCAGCTGCCAGTCTGAGTAGACAACACTGACCTTGATGGATCAAAGGGCTGATTCAGTATAAGTTGGTTTCATGTGTTTTCATGTGAGAAAAGCCTGGAGATCAGTTGTGAAATTGGGAGCTCTCCAGGCCCCACCTGGAGGCTGGCAACCCTTTCTGCTTGCCAGGTGACCACTGCCTGCTCTTCTCTCTTGGGTCCTGGCCGGATGCAGGTTCCTTCTCCACATACGCACGCCATCTGCCTTTGTAGCTCCTCCTTAATAACTTCACCTTGTCTTGCTGTGTGAGGTGGGAGGGAGGAATCCCGCACGCTCTCTTCCCCCAGCAACAGTCAAAGAGAATAACCACCGGCTGGACCATATTGAATTTTGGGTTTTTTTCGAGCCTGAAGAAAGCGCTGAGCCAGCACTGAACCCATCAACGGGATCCTCTGGCTCGGAGAGAGGCTGCTAATGAACCCTGAACGGCGCTTCTTCATCAACACTTTAATACATCGTTGTCCGGTGGGCCTCCCCCCCCCCCGGCCCTTTCATATTCTCACTTGCCTGCATTTTGCTGTTGCATAAGAACTGAGAGGTAGCCACCCAGATAGGGATGCCAGCCTCCAGGTGGGACCTGGGGAGCCCCAAGAATTAAAGCTCCTCTCCGGACGACAGAGATCAGTCCTCCTGGAGAAAATGGCTGATCTTTGGAGGGTGGATTCTGTGGCACTGGACCCCACTGAGGTTCCTGTCTTCCCCGGGCTCCGCCCTCAAATAGGTTGCTCTGTCTCATTGGCAGGGGTCTTTGAGAAGGGGTGTTCTGGGAGTGGGCGGGGCATCTTGCAATGCACTAACATCACCCGGAAGTGGCATCAGCATGTTGGTGACATCGGGGAGGCGACACTCTGCTTTTGGGGCAAAGCTCAGTGGTAAAAACCAGGGCTATTTTTGGGCAGGAACGCACAGGAACGGAGTTCCGGCCTGGCTCCCAAGTTGGGCACACTGAGCAGGAACTCACTAGCATAATAGGCCACACCCAACAGCAGAAGCTCATTAGGACTGGCCTACATTGTTTCTGGCAGGCAAATGCCGTGGGGTGATTGGGTCCTGATCTTTAGTGCCTTTGCTTGAACACAATATATCTGCAATCCCCGCGCTTTCACCTCCAGTCCTAACAAAGCTCGTGTTCCGCATGGTATTCTTCAACGTCTCAAATAAACGAAACTTACTTCGAAGTGAGTGGTGTTGAGAGCTGATTTAACCAGGATTCTGATGCCAGGTTCAATCCCTGGCATCTCCAATTTCAAACGACCAGGCAGTGGGTGATGGGAAGGACCTCTGCCCGAGACCCTGGAGAGCGGCTGCCAGTCTGAGTAGACAACACTGCCTTTGAAGGACCAAGCGTCTCTGATTCAGTACAAGGCAGCTTCCTGCGTTCACGTGTCTTGGGTGCTAATTAGTCACAGCGGGTGAGAAAAAAAGCAGTTTCAGATTTTGATTTTGGGGGGGTGAAGCTATCCAGCGTCGTTGATGAGAAAGTAGAATCCGCCTGAATGAAGCTTCTGTCACAACTGTGGAGGAACCGAACGTCAGCCTCCCACGTCTCCTGCAAGATGACCACCGCTGGCGATCAAAGTTTCGCAGGCTTTGAGTGGAACGCAGACCCTGAAACGCTCACGGGGGTGCGGAGTGCACTGTCGTGCTCGGCTGAAAACACTCACCACGTACTAATTTTTCGAAGTGAGAAACTGCGGTGGGTGGGTTGTGATGATCACGAACGAGCTCGGGGAACAAGCGGGAAGACGCCTGCCGCGGCAAAAATATCGACGCGGTTCGCGCAAGCACAAAGGTCCACCGAAAGGAACCCCCAAAGAGTCTTCCTCCCACTCCTCCAGGATGTTTTCCAAGGGTGTTATCAGCACAGTGATTTCCTGATGTTTCCTAAATGACAAGGCCGTTGGCTTGCCAGCTCCATGTTGGGGAACTCCAGGAAAATTTGGGGTCAAAGACTGGGAAGGGTGGGAGAGGGGAAGGAGATCGGCAGGGCTGAATGCCATAGAGTCCACCCTCCAAAGCAGCTATTTCGTCAGGGGAACTGATCTCTGCCCTCTGGAGGTCAGTTCGAATTCTGGGAGCTCTCCAGAAGAGGAAGAAGAGATTGGATTTATACCCCGCCCTTCACTACCCGAAGGAGTCTCAGAGCAGCATACAATCTCCTTTCCCTTCCCCTCACAACAGACAGCCTGGGAGGTAGGCGGGGCTGAGAGAGCTCTTCTGAGGACTGCTCTTGAGAGAACAGCTCTGAAAGAATTCGTGACTGACCCAAGGTGTCATGATCTGTGCAAGACGGAGACAGGGCCTTGAGGCCTAAACTATAGGAGGGGCCTGTCTGGCAGTGGAAAGCAGACGGCCTACAATCCCCACAATGCTTGGGGATTTTTTATTTTTTTTTTAACAATAGTCCCAAATTTTTAACCAATAGGAATGCAGAGATTCTGGGAGGAGACTGTTGCATTCTTGTGGAGGTGTGTCTTAAGCTGTAGGCTGTGGGGAAATGATGTCTTTCTTTCTTCACACTGGAGTGGATTGAAGGGGACTGTGATAAACTCTGTGTGTTGGGAGGAAACGGATCTTGCTGTCTCTCTGCAGTTTTCCCTCTCACGGAGTCACCGAGGGAGAAGAGCTGGTCTGAGAGGAGAAGGTCCCTCACTAGTCAGAGTGACTGTACAGGTAGTGCGGCCTGGTAAGAAGGCTATAGGCCTTAAGTAGTACCAGTGAAGGAGTAACAGGTAGCTGCGTTAGCTTCGTGTTCTTTTTGCCTTTCAACACTGTTATACCTTTTAAAGCACCTTGCTTTATTTGCCTTGCCCCAGTATTGTTCTTAATAAACCATTTGTTTAAAACTTCTCTGCCTGGTCATCACGCCTAAGGTTCTCGGCTTGAAAGGGGTTTTTTTGGATGGGCCCAAGAGAGTACCCTGGGCCTTCTCAAGGGACTGTAAGTCCAGGGTGGTGGCAGCGGAAGGTGGCGACCCGCTGGGGTCATGACACAAAGTCACACCCGTGGCTGCACATGGAGGAGTGGGGAAATCAAACCTGGTTCTCCCAGACATTGGTGAGTGGGGGGAGTTTGCCAGCTCCAGGTTGGGAGACTCCTGGAGATTTGGGGATGGAGCCTGGGGAGAACAGGGACCTCAGTGGGGTACAAAGCCAGAGTCCACTTTCTCCAAGGGAAATGATCTCTGTAGTCTGGAGATGTGCCGTAATTCCAGGGGATCCCCAGGTCCCACCTGTCAGCTGCCATCCCTAGGTCTCTGGATTGGAGAAGATGTCGGCCTGGGGGCTAAACTTGACATATCACACCAGTCTTGACATCAAAGTCATGGGAGACCAGGAGGCTGATCAGAGAAAGAGCAAGGGGAAGGGAATGCAAATCCCTTTACCTTCCAGATGTTTCTACTGCTTTTCTAGCTGCGGGCCAAAAAAGGATGCAGTGGAAACGTATCAGGAGAAGAGGGACTGGAACATAAGAGGAGCCCATTGACTCCAGCCTCCTGTCTCACACTGCGGCCAACCACTTCCTCTGAAGAGTCAACAACAGGGCAGATGGGCTGAGGCTTTCATAAGAACATCAGAAGAGCCCTGATGGATCAGATCAGTAGTCCATCTAGTCCAGCCTCCTGTCTCACACAGTGGCCAACCAGTTCCTCTGGAGGACTAACAACAGGGCAGAGAGGCCGAGGCCTTCACAAGAACCTCAGAAGAGCCCTGCTGGATCAGACCAGGGGTCCATCTAGTCCAGCATCCTGTCTCACACAGTGGCCAACCAATTCCTCTGGATGGCCAACAACAGGGCAGAGAGGTCGAGGCCTTCATAAGAACCTCAGAAGAGCTCCTCTGATGTTCTTATGACCGAGGGTTTGGGAGAGAATGTTGGTTACCCTTAGACAGCTGCATCTTTCCTGCATGCCTACGAAAACTGCCAGCAAGCTAACTCTACCTAGGACATCTTCAAAGGGCAAGCGAGACCCACAGCCTTGACAAAAGGGTTTCTCCAGGCCTTTCAACCCAGAATGATGGCAAGCTCCCACAGAGAGCGGCTCAGATCCCTCCTTTCTTATCTCCGCTACATATTCAAGGAGTATAATAAATTGGCAGGTTGTCCGTCTGTTCGCTCGTTCGTCGGATGAGTTGACAGGAAATAGAGTAATGTGTCTTTTCCCTCTTCTTCTCGCCGTCTCCTTCGTTGCCTGCCACCTGCCAGCCGGCATTTGAGTGAGTGAAATCTCTGACGGATAACTGATGCCTCAGGGAGAAATGGGTACAGCTGTCGCTTTGCGACTTGGGCGGTGGGCGAGGATTAGGAAGAGAAACTCCCCCTGGCCTGTGAGAGTGAGGGGTGTTCAGAGTTAGTTTTGTTGGAGCGAGCGACACAGCATGCTGGGGGACGCTACATCCCCCTAAGTGTGTATAGGTGTTGTGTCCTCTAAGAAGAGTAGGAGAAGAGTTCAGTGTTCCCTCTAAGCTGAGTTAGTGTGAGATAGCTCACAGTTTTTTAGCCTCCGGCCCACACGTTTTTGTCTTAGCTCACGAAGGATGGCTTCAGAGCAAACTAATTTATGTATTAATTAGCCAACTTGCTTGCTCACAGCTTTAATGCCAGCAGCTCGCAAAGTAGAATTTTTGCTCATAAAACTCCACAGCTTGGAGGAAGTATTGGTTGATTTTATACCCCACCTTTCACTACCCAAAGGAGTCTCGGAGCAGCTTACAATCTCCTTTCCCTTCCTCTCCCTGCAACAGACACCCGGTGAGGCAGGAGGGACTGAGAGAGCTCTTTCAAGAACTGCTCCTGAGAGAACAGCTCTGAGAGAACTTGTGACTGACCCAAGGTCACACCAGCAGCTGCACATGGAGGTGTGGGGAATCAAACCCTATTCTCCCCAATTAGAGTCCGCACTCTTAACCACTATGCCAAACTGGCTCTCAGTGGGTTGTGTCAGGCACCACACCGGGACCTATGGTTGCCAGGTCCTCCCTGGCCACTGGCGGGGTTATAGAGTTTTCAGATCCAGCTTGGGAAACTCTTAAGAGATTTGGGGATGGAGATTGGGGAGGACAGGGACCTCAGTGGGGTACAATGCCACAGAGCCCACCCTCCACAGCATCCATTTTTGTACAGGGGAACTGATCTCTGTAGTCTGGAGATGAACTGCAATTCTGAGGGCTCTCCAGGTCCCACCAGGAGGTTGGCAAACATATTGCGGACTCATGGTTCAGATAGCCTGCCATGGCTCAGGTGGGGCATCACCTGACGCTGCCACCACTCTGGTTTTAGGATCCCTTGAGAAGGCCCAGAGCACCCTCCCAAGACCTTCAGACCCCCCTTATTTGGCCGAATAATCGCCGTGAAGACCAGGCAGAGTAAACAACAAATAAAAGGTTTATTTTTACAGGAAGTCAGTCAAATATGAGCAACAAACAAGGTGCAGGAATAATAACGATAAGTGGGTGAAGAGAAAAGAAACCGAATGCCTTAATGTGACTAGACTCACAGTTCCTAGTCCACTGTCTCAGTTGGGCCTGAGTCTGCTCACCCTTCCTCTCAGGGTGGGGTTCTCTCCCTGCAGCATCCTTCCTTCAGGCCCTGCTCTCTTGGAAGAAAGAACAGCTCTTCTTCTCTACCAGCTCTTTTATTATAAGTCCCCTTTCTCTGTGATTGGCTACAATTGGCGCCAAAACCTCTCAGGGGCTTCTGGGAGTTGTAAGCCTGGCCTCCTCCCACTGCTAGTCAGGCTCCCGGGCTTGCTAGGCCTTTGCTTGCACAGCCCAGATCGTGACATAGCCAAAGCTCCCTTCCTACCTGATAGAGGGAGCTTTGACTCTTGAAAGTTCCTGCCCCGAACATCTCGTTGGTCTCTAAGGCGCTACTGGAATCAAATCTACCGCAGACGAACACGACTGCCCTCTGAAAATAAAATGTTTGTGTTCCACAAAACGAGACAATAAAATTGGGCGTGTGGAAGTCGCTTCTGAAGTGCTCGAAATAGTCCCAGCGTTGACACGACAACCGGAGGCTCGATTCTTCACACCTGCCTTTCAGGAGGTACAGACACAGCCTTGTGTTTCTCAGAACAGAGGAAGAAAAGAGCTTTTATGAGTGGCCATCTTTCCCCGCATGGCCTCTAAGAGTAACTGGCATTTGATCAGCTTGGCGTCGAAAGAAGGGGGCTTCTAATCTCAACAAGGTGAGCTCTTTCTCGCCGGCTTTGACCTTCCCCGGTTCGCCTCCTTCCTTCCTTTCATTGGCATCCTTTTGGTCTGGGGAACGAGGCACTGAAACAGACTGAACAATGAGAGGGAAGCCTTTGAGTAGCCCGGGAAGAGCGCCCGCTATTCTCTGCGGCTTCAAAATCCCTCTCCAAAGCTGAGAGACTAGAAGCGTGCCACTGACAAGATAAGGAACGATGGGTATTTGTTGTTCCTGCTGCATGCTGGGAGTTGACACAAAGTCATTGGCAGGTAGGCGTGCCCGGCTGGCAGTGGGGCATGGGGTGGGGGTAAAGTTGCAAGATGTGGGTTGGGAAACTGCTAGGGATTTGGGGATGGAGCCCGGGGAGGACAAGAAGGTACAATGCCGCAGAGTCCACCCTCCAAAGCAGACATTTTATCCAGGGGAGCTGATCTCTGTAGCCAGGAGATGAAGTGTAATTCCAAGGGATCCCCAGATCCAGGCCGTAGCTATGGTGGGGCTTTTGGAGGCACTGCCCCCTTTCTTGAAGGCACAGCCCCACAAGAATTTCTCCTGGAAATGCTTTTTTCCAATCATTTAAAAACATATTTTTAAAGGTGTGCACTCCTTTAAACAGAATGGGGTGCTGTAGTTGACTAAATCCCATACTGAGCCAAGGGGTTGGAGTAGGTGACCTCTAGGATCCCTTCTAATTCTGTGTCAAGAAACCGGTCTCCTTGTGGAGAGTTTTTCTGCCTAAGTGGTAGCTTTCTTGATTATAGAAGTCATATCCCCCCCACACCTGCCGGCTTGGTAGCAAAATTGTTGCTTAGGCTGGCAGAAGTGATTAACTTGCAGGAACTGAGAACTGTCATCTAAATTGGTTGACAGCTTGCAGTTTAGAGATCGATCCTGGTGACAGCTCTCTCCTGGCTTTTCTTTCTGCACTGAGAACTTCAGCAACAACAGAAAAAAATATTTGCCCCACAAGCCACAAAATCCTGGCTAGGGATCAGCCCAGATCCCTCCTGGAGGCTAGCTTCCCTATTGGCAGAACTGAGCCAAAGTAGTTGAGTATTGGCAGCAAGGTGTTCTCAGGTTTCCTGGCAGGAGCCCAGGTGCAAGGAATCCTGGGACATGGAGATTCCAGGGTGCCTGAATTTGCCCGTTGTACAGAATCCTTTGTACAAATACCATGCTGGGAAAACTACATTTCCCAGAGTCCTTGGCACTCAGACATGGTTGTAGCAGTATTCTAGATACTGGGGAGGGCGGGAGTTCTCTGCTAGTGCCATCCTATAGAAAGCCAGTGAAGGCTGAGACTGTCAATTCTGCTCAGGACTATTTATTTAATTTATAGCCCACCCTCCACAAAGCCGACTACACTCGTAAGCTTTTATTGAGATCCACCCAGTATTGCTGCTGTCCCCTTCTCTCCATATGTGAGAGATGGGTGGTGGGGCAAAATAATTGGTTTACAGGTGGAACCCATAATGACACAATCCTGTAGGGTTGCCAACCTCCAGGTGGAGTCTGGAGTTCTCCTGGAATCACTACTGTTCTCCAGGCAAAAGAGATCGGCTCCCTTGGATAACATGGCTGCTCTGAAGGGTGAACTCTATGGTATTTATCTCCACCGAGGTCCGTTAGCCCTGACCTGGATAGCCCAGGCTAGCCCGATTGCGTCAGATCTGGGAAGCTAAGCAGGGTCGGCCTTGGCTAGTATTTGGATGGGAGACCTCCAAGGAATACCAGGGGTGTGACGCAGAGGCAGGCGATGGCGGACCACCTCTGAAATGCCTCTTGTCTTAAAAATAAGTCTGGCTCACCACCTAGTGGTATATAATGCTAAAAGAGCTAGAACTTCTGGCTGCCAGGCCATCTTAGGATCTCCTGGCTATACTACACACACTGCCATGCAATAATAATAAGTATTATTATTACTGATGTCCCTCCACACACCCTGCCCTTCCCAGGCTCCATCAACAACATGTTCTGGCCACATTCCAGGCATAAAGCCGCATAGGGGACACACATTGGCACCCCAAAGATTTTCCTCAGGAAGTAGGACTGAGGCTATTCTATGGAATTTCCAGCTGTATTGATCCAAATAGGCACCCCGTATAATAACTGGGCCCCTATTTTAGCATTAAAGGCTTTTAAAGCGGCTGGTATATACTGGCTACCTCTTCCTGAAAAATAAAATTTGGCAATCGCTGCCGCATTTACTTTGGCTGTATTAATTGCCGTTTTCCGGTGACAGACCCGAGAGGCATTATATTGGAAATGAACACCAAGCTATTTAAAGACCTTGACCTGTTCTGAGCTCCTCCTCTTCTCCTTCTTCTTCTTCCTCCTCCTCTTCTTCTTCCAGCCTCCCTTTTGCAGCTGAAAAATCGCCTCCTCGACCAGTCGGGAAGCCAGGCCAAAGAAACGGAATCTTCCTTTCACTGTTTTCCGCCAGCCGGCTGCTGAGCCGTTCTCTGGGCGCTCGGCTCTCCCAGGTGCGGGGTGAATGACGATGCCCTCGGCCTCCTCATTGAGATGCGAGCGGTGCCCCGGCGGTCACCATGTTCTCCTTTCCAAGGGCACCCAGAGGCGGCTGCCTTTCCCAGCTCGCACGGTCTCCGTTCCCACCTTGTGCTGAGCTGGGAGAATCCTTATGAGTTGCCTATTAAGGCCACCTCCGGTTCTGCATTGCTAACGAAGCTACCTGTGGCAAGCCGGCCCCGAGGTCTCCGCCGGTTCATTAGAGAGGAGAACTGTGACATCAGAAGCACTGGAGCCGGGGATGAGTCTGCCAACAGGGCAGAAAATGCTCGGCAGAGGGGCGAGGGGGTCACCGGCTTGGTGAAGGGGGGCCTGAGATGAAAGAGGGCCCCCCTCCCCCTGCAGAGTCAGATGGAAATCAGCCAGGGCTTGTCGGAGCCGAACGACTTGCCGTAGAAATGAGCGTGCGGAATGGAGACTTCGGCATTGTTACTCAGCTCCCGTGAAAGAAGGACAATTTCACAGGCCCCGGCAGTCTCAGAGATGGATGCCCCGCTGTTCTCCAGGGATACGGCCGGCGCTGCGTTCGTCTTGAAATTCTGCGCAAACCCAGGGAAGAAGAGGAGTTGGTACTTGGGGCTGAGATGCATTAGGATCTCTGCTTTCTGTCTTAGAAGACCGTGTTCCTAGGCCTGTTGAAGATTGTGTACGGGCAAAGGATTTGGTTGCATTATTATGGAAGAAGAAGAGGAAGAGGAGGAGGAGGAGGAGATTGGATTTATACCCCACCCTCCACTACCCAAAGGAGTCTCAGAGCGGTTTACAAACTCCCTTCCCTTCCCCTCCCCACAACAGACACCCTGTGGGGTAGGTGGGGCTGAGAGAGTTCTGACAGAAACTGCTCTTTTTCAAGAACAGCTCTGACAGAACTATGGCCTGCCCAAGGTCATCCAGCAGCTGCAAGTGGAGAAGTGGGAATCAAACCCGGTTCTCCCAGATTAGAGTCTGCACACTTAACTGCTACACCAAACTGGCTTCTGTTCTGTTCTCTTGCATCATTTTTGAATTGCAGGGTCCGGATTACCAGCATTGTTTATTGTCTGCCTTATTGATTTTTTTTAAGAAATCGAGTCTGAGCAAGAAAGGCAAGCTATTTGAGCTACTTCTTGTGGCAGTGCATTCCACGGGCTAATTCGGAAGAGAAGGAGAAGAAGAGACTGGATTTATACCCCACCCTTCACTACCCGAAGGAGTCTCAGAGCGGCTTACAATCTCCTTTCCCTTCCCCTCCCCCACAAGTGATTAGGAGTGCAGACTCTAATCTGGGAGAACCGGGTTTGATTTCCCACTCCTCCTCAGGCAGCTGCTGGTGTGACCTTGGGTCAGTCACAGTTCTCTCAGAGCTGTTCTCTCAGGAGCAGTCCTCGAAAGTGCTCCCTCAGCCCTACCTGCCTCACAGGGTGCCTGTTGTGGGGAGGGGAAGGGAAAGGAGATTGTAAACCGCTCTGAGGCTCTTTTGGGTACTGAAGGGTAGGGTGTAGATACAATCTCTTCTTCTCTTCCTCTTCTTTTCCCTTCTTTTGGGAGAGGCTCTGTGAGGTCAAGGGCCCATCTAGCCCAGGTGACCCTGCCTTAGAATCATAGAGTCACAGAGTTGGAAGGGGTCATAGAGGCCATCTAGACCAACCCCCTGCTCAATGCAGGATCAGCCTAGAGCATCCCTGACAAGTGTTTGTCCAGCTGCTGCTAAAAGACTGCCAGGGAGGGGAGCTCACCACCTCCCTGGGCAGCTGATTCCAGTCTTGCACAACTCTGACTGTAAAAAAGTTTTTTCTAACACCCACCTGGTGCCTTCCCACCCTTAACTGAAACCCATTCTTGCGAGTCCTGTCCTCTGCGGCCAACAGGAACAGCTCCCTGCCCTCCTGTAAGTGAGAGCCCTTCAGATACTTCAAGAGAGCCGTCCTGTCCCCCCTCAACCTCCTCTTCACCAGACTGGACATCCCCAAGTCCCTCAGCCTTTCCTCATAGGGCTTCTTGGTCTCCAGCCCCCCCCCCCGATCATCTTCATCACTCTCCTCTGCACCTGCTCCATTCCTTCCATGTCCTTTGAGAAGTCTTGGTTGACTTCCGGTGACCCCTCCTGGGGGGGCTGGATGTTTTTCAGAGAGATGACTTGATTAGCCTGCCTCAGCGTCCCAGCCCTGGTATTCCTTGGAGGTCTCCCTTCCAAATACTAGCCAGGGCCGGCCTTGCTTAGCTTCTGAGATCTGACGAGATTGGGCTTGCCTGGGCTGAAGTGAGGCCTCCAGAACGGCAGTTGGAAAGTGCACTGAAAGTGGGCTGGAAGTGGATTATTTCGTGTGTGTGACCGCGGCCCAGGTGCAGCCTGACCGATGCCGTGCACTGCGGGACTATGATACCTTGTGATTTGGATGCTATTCCGAGACCGCATTCGCCTCTTTTGCCGCTGCATCCCACTGAGTGCTCGTATTTATCTGACAGTCCGCCGGTACCCCAAGCTCTTGCAGCTGTGGTTACTGTAGGAGACGGAAAAGAGTTCTCTCTATACACTTTCTCCAAACTATGCATAATTTACATTCATATAAACGCGGCCCAGATATAATGAAATATAAAACAAAGTTGTCCTCTGCTTCGAGAGCGTGCCCACACATTATCTCCCCTTGCCCCTTAAGCCACAGCGGGCAAGAGCGCCACCTGCTGGCAGACACGCGAAAAGCCATTTCCTCGGCTGTAATTAGCTTATTGCCGAGGACTTTTGCTTCCAGCGTGCTTCCCCGTCGTCGCTCCAGTTGCCTTTTCATTGCAGCATGATGTTTCTTGGTAATCATCGTTCCCTGTAGGCAGGATGCACTTTGCAAACAGATCTGACGCAAGGCAGCGTCCCTTTCTCCCTGGCGCATAGAAGCACGCTCTCTCTCTCCCTCCCTCCCTCTCTCTCTCCCACAAATGCTCTCTTCTGCCTTCAAAGAGTCTTTTGTTGCCTAACACAATCCCACCAATTTTTGTCCCCATCAAAACATTTTTTGTTTGCATGCAAAACAGCGCATATGAAACCAACCTTCCCCCTCTCTGAAGCCAACTACACGGGGATGAAACCGCAGGCCTTCGAGGAAGCAAATTAATGCGATTGCCGGAGACGCGGGCCTTGTCTGGCTGATGGAAATTGAACGATCACATCTGACAGGCATCAGTTTGCATAAAAGGAAGATCCACGTCAAGAGCTCGGGAGGCGCTGGGAGCGGCAGCCTACCACTGGAAGGGCCAGGTGGACACACAGGTCTTTTGATCGCTTAACCCTCTGGAATCTGTTTGTCTCACAGAAGTGCACAGTTTGGGATTTCCTGCAGAAAAGCCGGCTCGGCTCTTTAAGAACATCAGAAGAACCCTACTGGATCAGACCAGTGAAGGTGTATCTAGTCCAGCCTCCTGTCTCACACAGCGGCCAACCAGTTCCCCTGGAGGGCCAACAACAGGGCACAGAGGCCGAGGCCTTCATAAGAACACAAGAAGAGCCCTGCTGGATCAGAGCAGTGGTCCGTCTAGTCCAGCATCTTGTCTCACACAGCGGCAAACCAGTTCCCCTGGAGGGCCAACAACAGGGCGCAGAGGCCGAGGCCTTCATAAGAACACAAGAAGAGCCCTGCTGGATCAGAGCAGTGGTCCATCTAGTCCAGCATCTTGTCTCACACAGCGGCCAACCAGTTCCCCTGGAGGGCCAACAACAGGGCACAGAGGCTGAGGCCTTCATAAGAACACAAGAAGAGCCCTGCTGGATCAGAGCAGTGGTCCATCTAGTCCAGCATCTTGTCTCACACAGCGGCCAACCAGTTCCCCTGGAGGGCCAACAACAGGGCACAGAGGCCGAGGCCTTCATAAGAACACAAGAAGAGCCCTGCTGGATCAGAGCAGTGGTCCATCTAGTCCAGCATCCTGTCTCACATAACAGTTAACCACTTCCTCTGGAGGTCCAAGAACAGGGCATAGAAGCTGAGGCCTTCATAAGAACGTAAGAGACGCCAACGTTGGATCAGGCCAATGGCCCATCCATTCCAAAGCTTTATCACACAGAGGCCAAAAATACCAGGCTTTTCTGGCCCTGGCTCCAACCTGGTGGAACTCTCTGCCAAATGCCACCAGGGCCCTGCGGAATTTAATGCAGTTCCACAGGGCCTGTAAGGCAGAATGTTCCGCCAGGCCTTTGGTTGAGGACAGCAACGGTTCCGTCATTGCTGGGACCCTTCTCCTGAGGCCCAGTTTGGTGTGGTGGTTAGGAGCGCGGACTCTAATCTGGGAGAACTGGGTTTGATTCCCCCACTCCTCCACGTGCAGCTGCTGGTGTGACCTTGGATCAGTCACAAGTTCTCGCAGAGCTCTTTCTCTCAAAGGCAGTTCTCTCAGAGTTCTCTCAGCTCCGCGTACCTCACAGGGAGTCTGTTGTGGGGAGGGGAAGGAGATTGTAAGCCACTCTGAGACTCCTTCAGGTGGTGATGGGCGGGGTATAAATCCAATCTCCTCCTCCTCCTCCTCTTCTTCTTTCTTCCTTTCCTCCATCTTTTTGCTTTGGCCCCCTCCCTGCCATACCCGCAAAACGGCAACATCGTCCAGAGTGGGTGAAGAAGAAATACTGACGCCATCGGAGATCCTGTGATGTATATTGATCTTATTGATTTTAATGTTTTTCCACTGCTGTACATCACCCAGAGCTGGTGATTCATAAATTAAATAAATAAACAGCTGATGAGAGCCAGTTTGGTGTAGTGGTTAAGCGCGCGGAGTCTCATCTGGGCGAACCGGGTTGGATTCCCCGCTCCTCGACTTGCAGCTGCTGGATGACCTTGGGCAAGCCATAGTTCTGTCAGAGCTGTTCTTTCGACAGTTCTGGAAAGAGCTCTCCAAGCCTCACCTACCTCACAGAGTGTCTGTGGTGGGGAGGGGAAGAGAAAGGAGTTTGTAAGCCGCTCTGAGACTCCTTCGGGTAGTGAAGGTCGGGGTATAAGTCCAATCTCTTCTCTTATTCTGTTTCTTCAGTGGCCAGTTACAAGCATTCCTTTACAAGAGCCACTCCTGGACACACCTACTGCCTAAAAACACTGGGTGGGCACCGTGTTGGGGACTCTTGCTTCCGACGGTGTCTCCATGTGTACGTATTGGACAGCAACTTGAGGAAGTTTCCACTCATTAAGGGAGTTTCTTTGTATTTAAGGGGGTGTTAATTATGCTTCTGAACTAAAAATAACTGCTTTTTAATACAATTTGCACATCTCTGATGCTAATAATGCAGAGACACCAAACGATACATGGAGACCCCCTTGGGCTTGGTAATGGGGTTAGAGAGTAGCCTTCCAATTAAGAAAAAAAAAAAGCTTTCATTTCTTGGGAGGTAACAGGCTGTCCCACCTAGCAAGAAAGATGGGCAGCAGCATACCCCATTTATTCATCTCATGAATACAGAAACCAGTTTGGTGCAGTGGTTAAGAGCAGTGGACTCTAATCTGGAGAACCGGTTTGGTTCCCCACTCCTCTTGCAACTGCTGGGTGATCTTGGGTCAGTCACAAGTTCTCTCAGAGCTGTTCTCTCGAGAGCAGTTCTCAAAAGAGCTCTCTCAGCCCCACCGACCTCACAGGGTGTCTGTTTTGGGGAGAGGAAGGGAAGGGGATTGTAAGCCGCTCTGAGACTTTGAGTGAAGGGCAGGGTATAAATCCAGTCTCCTCCTTCTCCTGCTCTTCTTCCCTAGGGATGGGCACAAACTGAACCACAAATCAATACGAACTGGGAGGTTGGTTCATGAACTGAACTGGTTCATATGTGTTCATGACATCTGCTTTCTGCTCCCTGCCAAAAGCGGCATGGAGCAGAAAGCAGGGGAGTAAAATGGCTCAGAGCCATTCAAAACTCTGCTTTCTGCTCCTTGCTGCTCAACCGTTTTCCGTGAAGAGCAGAAAGCAGGGGTTTCTGCTCTTCACAAACTGCCAAATAGCGTGTGGTGTCTCGTCAGTTCATGAACCAGAAACCAGACCAAATTCATCGCAAACTTTTGTTTGCGAGCTGATTCATGCCCATCCCTGATCAGACCATTGGTCCGCCTAGCTCTGTTTTGTCTACTTTGATTTGCATCCGAAAACAAGCAAATGTTTGCTGGTTTGTTTCTTTTTGTATTCTTTTTTTCCTTTTTAAAAGATTTCTTTGTGTTGCATGCACGCCTTGCATGGCTTCCACTCGCACACGTCCAACGTCTGACATTTACATTTTATAATATATGCATTAGGTAGAATGCTGTCTTATTGATGCACACAATTACATTGGAAAAATGCATTCATGTTATGGGGAAAATGCAATGCACGGAAGCAGAAAATGGTCTGGAAAACAACCTAAATAAAAAGAATCATGGGCTCAACGTGCACAAGAGTGGCTGGGATTTAAAAGGGGAATTCAGTGTGAAAAATAACGAATAAGAAATTCAGCCTTTCTAATACACGTGTGCATGAAGTTGCCTTCTACTGAATCAGACCATCGGTCCACCAAGGTCAGCGTTTGTCTACCCAGACTGGCAGTGGCTCTCCTGGGTCTCAGGCTGAGTTCTTTCACACAGGCTGAGATCTTTCCCTTCCCTTGGTCCCACAGCAATCAGTCTCAATGACGTTCCTTCGAAAGGATCAAGTTTATCGAGTACAGTAAAGGCAGGTCATCCGTGCATACATTCTGTGTTAGAGGGAGCTAACCCAACGGGCGGGAGAGGGGAAGATATACTGTGTTCAAAGTGGGGTCCCCTGATGGAGTTGAGCCAATCAGAGGTGCAAGCAGTGCGCGCCTAAACTAACGGGTGTCAATTCCCAGGCCGAGTGAAGAGCGTGAAGTACCAAGGCCAGGCAGTCGGACAAATAGATAAGACTCATTAGAAGAAGTAAAAGCTAACATTCCAGCATATTAAGATGCTCACCCAGTGGCCTCCTGCCTCCACCACGAACAATGGCAGCACAGCTGACAGGCGGTGGTTGTTTGTGGTTTTAAATCACTGGCAGGTGTATATAAGCAGAGGCGGTCCTTCACATAGTTTGGACCCCCAATTTTTTAGTCCTCTCAAAGTCAACAACAGCCTTTTGAACCGAGCCTGAAAACAAAGTGGGAGGCAGTGCGGTCGTTAAAGCCGTGGAGTTATTGGCAGGAGCTTTTCAGCCTCTTAGATGGGCCTCATTTTGTGCCAATTCTAGTCTCTGGACAGCCTCGAAAGGCAAATTGAAGGTGTGTGCAATGTTACATGCGATTTCATTAACAGACTTTTTCCTATCGGAGACCACAAAACATGTATCGGGAGACGTTTCTTCTCAACCCCCCCCCGCGATATCTCCCCTGTGCGGTTCGAACTCCGGACTGTCAAGCTTTTTGCAGCCTCAAAATTGATCCGGAGAAATGAGCCCCGAACGGAATGAAAATGTCTGAGATGGAGAGACGAACGAGAGAGAGAGAGCGGGAGGGAGGGAGGGGGAGAGAGACACACAGAGAGAGAACTTGCTGATAACCAGCAGGCTGGGAGAAGAGGCAGAATTCCTTCAGCAATTGATTCTTGGAAACTATTGAGTCAGCCAGAAGAGATGGCCAGCTGGAAGGGTTTTTGTTTTTTTTTATTGCCTGCGACAAGCAGAAAGGAAGAGTAAAATACGGCAAGGGGCTCTGAGAGGCAATCTCTGCTTTCTTTCCCAGTTACAGTTACCCAGTTGCTGCAGGGGTTAGTCAGCTCCGACGGGGTATTCTTGTACTAAGGGGTATTTTTGCACCCCAATTTTCTTTGCATCTTAAGGGAGCACTCACTGGAGAAGACCTTAATGCTGCGAAAGACTGGAGGTCAAAGAAGAAGGGGGATGGCAAAGGATGAGATGGACAGACAGTGTTATCGAGGCTACAAACATGAAATTAAGCAGACTCCGGAGCACGATGGAAGACAGGAGGGCCTGGTGTGATGTGGTCCATGGAGCTGTGAAGAGTAGGACTCAGCTGTGCGACTGAACAACAACAAAGGTAGTGATGGATACATGAAGCTACTTTATACTAAATCAGACCGTTGGACTATCAAGGTCAGTGTTGTCTACTCTGACTGGCAGCAGCTCTCCAGGGTCTCAGGCAGAGGTCTTTCACATCACCCACTAACGGATCTCTTTAATTGGAGACGCTGGGGACTGAACCTGGGATCTTCCGCCTGTCAAGCAGATACTCTACCACTGAACCACAGTCCTTCCCCAAAGTGCATGCATGAAGCAGCCTTATACTGAAGGTTGACTCTTGGTCCATCAATGTCAGAGGTGTCAACTCAGACTGGCAGCCGCTCTCCAGTGTCTCAGGTGGAGGTCTCTCACATAATTGTCTACCTGATCCTTTAGACTGGAGATGCCGGGGCTTGGACCTGGGACCTTCTGCATGCCAAGCAAACGCTCTGCCACTGAGCCATGGCCCCTCTCCTCGTTGACCACCATCAGTGAGATTGTGAACCGTCTAATGGCATTTCTGGAAGATTCAAATATCAGTCTATCTTCTGTGACATCTCATGCCCACTAATGGGGAATTCCACAGGACAGTGCTATCATGAGAAGACATGGGAGTTGAAACTGACACTATAAAATATTAACAACGATGATGATTACATGTTCTTATGAAGGCCTTGGCCTTTATACCCAGTTGTTGGCTGTCCAGAGGAACTGGTTGGCCACTGGGTGAGAAAAGGATAAAAGGATGCTGGACTAGATAGACCACTGGCCTGATCCAGCAGGGCTCTTCTGATGTTTTGATGAAGGCCTCGGCCTCTCTGCCCTGTTGTTGGCCCTCCAGAGGAACTGGTTGGCCACTATGTGAGGCAGGATGCTGGACTAGATGGACCCTCACTGGTCTGATCCAGCAGGGCTCTTCTGATGTTCTTATGAAGGCCTTGGCCTCTCTGCCCTGTTGCTGGCCCTCCAGAGGAACTGGTTGGCCACTATGTGAGGCAGGATGCTGGACTAGATGGACCCTCACTGGTCTGATCCAGCAGGGCTCTTCTGATGTTCTTATGAAGGCCTTGGCCTCTCTGCCCTGTTGCTGGCCCTCCAGAGTAACTGGTTGGCCACTATGTGAGACAGGATGCTGGACTAGGTGGACCATTGGCCTGATCCAGCAGGGCTCTTCTGATGTTCTTATGAGGGCCTTAACCTCTATGCCCGATTGTTGGCCCTCCAGAGGAATTGGCTGGCCCCTGTGTGAGACAGTATGAAGGCCTCGACCTCTCTGCCCTGTTGCTGGCCCTCTAGAGGAACAGGTTGGCCACTGTGTGAGTCAGGATGCTGGACTCAGTGGACCACTGGCCTGATCCAGCAAGGCTCTCCCGATGTTCTTCCACCAGCTGCTGGGGAGCTTGCTGTCACAGTCATCCCACATGTGGACTTCCTAGAGGCAGCTGGTTGAACACTGTGTCTGATCCAGGATGGCTCTTCTGTTAACTTGAAAGGTTTTGAAAAGGAAGGGCTATCAGTGACTACTAGTCATGATGGATATCTACTCCTTCTCTTACCAGTTGCTGGAGAGCACAGACAGGAGGAAGCTGTTGCAGTCATCCTGTTCTTGGGTGCTTCTTGGACTCGACAGTCCCTTGGTCTGATCCAGCACGGCTCCTCTGGTATCCTTACCTGCAAACAGAGCATCCACGTAATCAGAGCAGTCAGTCAACCGACGAGAAAACGAACCCTGCGAAAAACGCACGTTCGCTTTCCGAACTCCTCCTGTGCTGAAACAGATCCACCCCAGCTCCGGCCTTGATTGCATTTTGCCTCGCAACAGCCCTCCCCGTTCCAATGATTCAGAGCTTAACAGTGGCACAGAGACGCAGCCGCTGAGCGCGACAAAGTGCCGGCGTTCCCAGTCGGTTTGTTAACCGGCTTCCCGCTGACTCACACTCGAATGCTGAATTTTTCCAGCTCAGGATGCAAGGGAGTTCATTTGCGAAAGAGCTGCCTTTTTGGGGGAGTATTGTAAAAAAAACCCCATCACTTTGGGTTTCTCTACCCCGCCCCTTGCATTTCGGGAGCCTCTGGCAGTGCAGCCTCAGGCCTCCAGAGGGAGCCGCAGAGCTAAATAAAAAGCCACAATATTTGCCTAGGCAAACAAACAAATGAAACAGGGGAGGTATAGACGTGCATCTAGATGGATCTGGCGAAGGCCATGGAGGCTTTAAATTTGGAAACCGTGCAAGCCAAATCCTTCTGCAGAAAGAAGCAGACTTCTGCAGCCAGCATAATTGAAGCAAAACATGCCAGTGCTCCCATAAATTATATATATATATATATAGTATGATTTGTTCTGGCTTTGATTGTCAAGTACAGGGACAGAAAGCCCTGATGTGGATAGCCCAGGCAAGCCCGATCTCATCCGATCTCAGAAGCTAGGCAGGGTCCATTGTGGTTAGTACTTGGAGACCTCCTTGGAATACCAGCTTTCCTGGTATACCCAGCTGGCTGCATGTAGACCCCCTGGACAGTGCAGGAAATTCACAAATACCTCCCCCTCCACACCTGCAGTGACCACTGTTCCACACCTGGATGATGACAAGAAACCCTCCAGGATTGCTTCCTGGCCCCAAAGTGGCAATCAGCATTTCACTGGGCCTGTAAAAAAAAGGGTTAACAAAGGGATGTGAGAACTAAGTTCAGTGGCACCTTTAAGATCAACAAAGTTCGATTCTGGGTACGAGCGAGACACGAGAAAGAAGAGAGAAGAAGGGAAGAAGAGACTGGATTCATACCCCACCCTTCACTACCTAAAAGAGTCTTGGAGCGGCTGACCATCTCCTTTCCCTTCCCCTCCCCACAAACTTAACATGTGCAGATGCTCACTTCCTCAGATATATTGAAACAGATTTCCTCAAGTGTTTCATATAGGTGGTGGTGGGGGAGTGGGTTAGTCGCCAAGAAGGGCTAATTAGAGTCAAGGTGCGTAAATAAAGAATTAACAACGGATGTGAGAACAAAGTTTGAGTTCTACTTAATCACCTTCATTTTTCAACGGAACAGACTCCCGTGCTCTGAAATATTCCTTGGGGGGAAAAAACCCAGAGTGCCTGATCAGAAGGGCTCATCGTAGTTCTTATAAGGTGAGAAGAAATTGCAGCCCCTGTCTGGGCCCTGAGTGACACCACCAGATTTCGCACGGCGACACTGTCCCTTTCACACTGCGTACGTCACAAAAATTCACCGTCTGCGGACAGCTAATGTACAGGTCTTGGATGAAGCGACGCTCGCACTTTTATTTTATTTTATTTGTGTGATTTTGCTTTTTCCGTCTGCTTTGCATCCGTTCTTTTCCTGCAAATGTAGCCCTGTCTTTTCGATGAAGATCGCACACGGAAAGAGGGTGTCTCTCTCTGTCTGTGTTCGGTGTCATCAAGTCGTTTGCAACTTAACGGCGACACTATGCATGGATGCCCTCCCAGATGTCCTCTCGTTCACGGCCTTGCCCAGGTCTTGCAAACTGAGGGCTGTGGCCTCCTTGACCAAGTCAACCTATATCCTGTTGGGTCTTCCTCTTTTCCTACTGCCTTGAACTTTGCCTAGCATGATGGTCTTCTCCAGCAACTCTTGTCTGTCCACAATGTGGCCAGAGTCAGATAGCCTCAGTTGAGTCGTTTTAGCTTCTAGGGAGAGTTCAGGCTTGAGTTCAGAAAGGATATTATAGCGTTGGAAAAAAGTGCAGAAAAGGGCAACTAGAACGATAAAAGGGTTGGAACACTTTCCCTATGGAGAAAGGCTAAAGTGCTCAGGGCTCTTTAGTTTGGAGAAACGACGGCCGAGGGGTGACATGATCGAGGTTTACAAGATTATGCATGGGACAGAGCAGGCAGAGAAAGAAGTCCTTTTCTCCCTTTCTCACAATATGAGAACTTGTGGGCACTCCATGAAATTGCTGAGCAGTTGGTTTAGAATGGATAAAAGGAAGTACTTCTTCGCCCAAAGAGGGATTACCACATGAAATTCACTGCCACAGGAGGTGGTGGCGGCTACAAGCATGGATGACTTCAAGAGGGGATTGGACAAACATCTGGAGCAGAGGTCCATCGGTGGCTATTAGCCACAAGGTATAGATAGGAACTCTCAGCTTGGGGCAAGTGATGCTTTTTATTCTTGGGGTTTGGGGGGTCAACAGTGGGAGGGCTTCTGGTGTCCTGGCCCTGCTGGCATACCTCTTGATGGCCCCTGGTATTTTTGGCCACTGTGTGACAGAGTGTTGGACTGGATGGGCCATTGGCCTGATTCAACATTGGCTTCTCATATGTTCTTATATGGAGCAGAGGTCCATTGGTGGCTATTAGCCACAAGGTATAGATAGGAACTCTCAGCCTGGGGCAAGTGATGCTCTGTCTTCTTGGTGTTTGGGAGGGCAGCCTGATCCATTTGGTGTTTGGGGGGCCATTGGCCTGATCCAACATCGGCTTCTCTTATGTCCTTATGATCTAGAATCCCACCGAGTTGTGTGTTTGGCGGTCCACGGTATCTCTAAAACTCTCCTCCTCCACCTCATTTCAAGTGAAAAAAGGCGGTTGTGGGACCATTCACTCTAGTGCTCAGTAGAGCTGGGTGAGCACCAAAGCAGCTAGCATTCTTCCGAGCACCCCTTTCCCGTGCTCAGCAGTGCTCGAATGGCATTTGCGGGAGTTTGCCTCCTCCTGCCTCTTTTTGTGAGCGAGGAATTCTGCCCCTTATCTCTCACGAGCAAGGAATTCATCTCCTTATCTGTGTCTCTCCCTAATGCAATCATTAGGTTTTGTTACTGAGGCTGGCCAGGATGATTCTAGCTAGTAATGAGGTACGCCGCTAATGCAGGTCTTGAGTCATTCACCGGTGGTGTCAGAGAGGCTAACAGATTCCTGGTTGGAAATGCTGCTAAAGTATCTCCTGGGGCAGCCGGCAGAGCCGAACAGGGGTAATAAGGTCTTCACTATGGAGAGCAAAGTCGGACGGGCCTCAATAATTGGCATGTCCCTGTCCTTGAGAAGGAAACGTTCCGTTTGCCCCATGAATGTAACAGGGGTGACATTTTCCCAAAAAGTGTCGTCCAGGGAGGGAGTCACTGCACTGCAAACCCCCCACCCCCGTAAGTTGAGTCCCAATCCCTCCCTAGGCATAGGATGCTACCTTATAATGAATCATACTATTGGCCAATTGTGTTCAGTATCGTATTATCCAACTAGCAGGGGTTCAGGCCAAGAATGCATGCATAGTATTTCACTTTGGCGTAGCGGTCAGGAGTCAGTTTGGTGTCGTGGTTAGGACCAGGTTTGATTCCCACACTCCTCCACATGCAGCTGCTGGTGTGACCTTGGGTCAGTCACAAGTTCTCCCGGAGCTGTTCTCTCGAGAGCAGTTCTCGAAAGAACTCTCTCAGCCCCACCTACCTCACAGGGTGTCTGTTGTGGGGAGGGGAAGGGAAAGAAGATTGTAAGCTGCTTTGAGATTCCTTCGGGTAGTGAAGGGCAAGGTACAAATCCAATCTCTTCTTCTCTCTCTTCTCTATTAGGATCTTTCGGGGGGGGGGCTGTGGCTCAGTGCTAGAGCATCTGCTTGGCATGCAGAAGGTCCCAGGTTCAATCCACAGCATCTCCAGCTAAAAGGACCAGGCAGTAGGGGATGGGAAAGACCTCAGCCTGAGACTACAGAGAACTGCTGCCATTCTGAGTAGACAGTCCTGCCCTTGATGGATTGATGGTCTGATTCAGTATAAGGCAGCTTCATGGGTTCATGCATTAGAGGGAAGGGGCTGTGGCTCAGTGGAAGGGCATCTGCTTGGCATGTAGAAGGTCCCAGGTTCAATCCCTGGCTTCTCCAGTTTAATAAAGGATCAGGTAGGAGGTGATGTGAATGACTTCTATCTGAGACCCTGTAGCGCGGCTGCAAGTCAGAGCAGACAATACAGACTTTGACAGACCGATGATCTCATTTAGTATAAGGCAGCTCCATATTTATGTGTGGATGGCTCTCAGATTCACTGGGTACTCTCCTTTCTCTAGAAGAGTGGTCCTCAAACTTTTTGAGCCTGTGGGCACCTTTGGAATTCTGATACGGGGCGGTGGGCCCAATCACAAAGTGGCTGCTGCAGGAGGTGGAGCTAATACAAAATGGCTGTCACAGAAGGCAAAGCCAAGTATGTCAGGGATCATCCTATATATATAAAAGGCAAACCGTGTTGACATGTTGCACCTTGGGAGTTGTAGTTCTCAGCTGGCCTTACTGCAACCATAGCAAAAGGGAATTCGAACTACAGCTCCCAATTTGGGAGGCACAAGGGGCCATCGGGCATCAGCAGGGTAAGTAATCAGCTGGTGTTAAAGGGGAAATAGCTTTGGAACTGAAAGGGGTTGGAGGCAATGCTCCCACTCAGCTTAGAGGGAACACTGGCTGGGGGGAAAGGAAAGGGAAAAATTCCTGAATGCATCTCCCACAGAGAAGCTGGAGGACAGTTCAGTGTGAATGCATGCTGGGTTGGGGGTGGGTGGGAAGACGGCCAAGGGGGGGGGATTAGTGGAGTGCCAAGGGTGCGGGGGTAGTTGAGAGGAAGAGGAAGGAAGTTGAGATAAAGGGAATCGCTTCCTTCCTTCTTCCTTTTCCTGTATCAACCTTCCCCCTTTTTCTCCCCTTTCCCTTATCTGTCAATCTACCCCCTTCTCTTATAACCTACCCCCATTCCCTCCTTTCTCCCATTCCCTTCCCAACAGCTGCCTTCTAAACATGCCTTCCCTGCCTCTGTCTTACCCTTCCCTCCCCCAGCCATGGCTGGGGCATGCACCCAGAGCCTCTTTCAAGAAGAAGAAGAGGAGGAGGAGGAGGAGGAGGAGGAGGAGGAAGAGGAGGTTGGATTTATATCCTGCCCTTCACTCAGAGTCTCAGAGCAGCTTACAAACGGCTTTCCCTTTCCCTTCCCCTCCCCACAACAAAGGGAGTGCTGAGCAAATTTTTCATCCCACTTGGATTTTCACCACGAAAACAGCCCTTCTGGAAGGGACAGAAAGCTCCATGAACCCGCCCCACCCCCATTTGTTCCCACATTTTCTTTGAGGCCATTGTTCATCCAAATAATTGTTTCTATCAGCAGCTATTGAAAACACAGATAGGGTTTTACCAATCAGGCTGGAGGTAGACAGGGATTTATACCCCACCCTTCACTACCCAAAGGAGTCTCAGAGCAGCTTACAATCGCCTTTCCCTTCCCCTCCCCACAACAGACACCCAGTGAGGTAGGTGGGGCTGAGAGAACTCTGACGGAAGCTGCTCTTTCAAGAACAGCTCTGACAGAACTATGTCTTGCCCAAGGTCATCCAGCAGCCGCAATCAAACCAGGTTCTCCCAGATAAGAATCCGCACACTTAACCACTACACCAAATTGGCTCTCAAACTGGCTCTAGAGCTCTTTGTATTTATTCCCACAACAGGCCTTATTCCTAGTGGTTCTATTTAACTCTTACTGTAACTCTACAACACATCAGGCAGAAGCTTTCTTTAACAGGATGCCTTTCAATCTGTGCAGCCAATCAGAAGCCCTGCTGGACAAAAGCTTCCCCTAGCCCTGCCTACTTCCCAAAAGAACTTGCCGAGCGCCAGGGAAGATGTCGGAAGGGCACCAAGGTGCTCTAGAAGGATCAGAAGAAGCTCTATATTGCTTTTGTGATTGCTAATTTAAAAAAAAACCCAGAAACCTTCCAGAGACAATTTGATGGGTGTTCTTTATGCGCGCAGTAATTTTCTCGCAACACCCATATTCCAAGTGGGCCCATGTTCTTGCATCCCAGAAAGATCATAAATCTTTTCGCTTTTACTTACCGGAGACGGGAGTTCTGAGAGATATAATGATTTTTTCAAAAATACAAGAGACCCCGTGACTGCCTTATTTCCAATCTTGTAAAGAAATCGCTCGGCGGCGACTCTGTAACAATAAGTGTCATTAAAGCGACACTGATGAAATCCGCAATATAGAAAGCGCCGTTGATACTTTCAGCTGTGTTGGTTCAATTAATTGGATCGTAGGAAAAAAGGGACATCTAAATGTTACGACGGAACAAACAAATAAAACCAAACAAAGCAGAGGTGCTATTACGGAAATATAATAGCCGAGGGGGCTCGGCGATAAAGGAAGACGCTGCCATGTTGTTGAGTGAGGAACGTTATCTGTCTGTCTGACACATTTCAGAGGCCGCCTTTCCGTCTTCGTAGACTCCGCAGGTGGCCAGCCACCGAAGATTAAAATGATCGGTCATATCGAATATCAACAGAACCAACATGTTGGATTTGTTTTTTAAAGGTAGCCTAAAAACAACCGTCACCACCTCATCATTTATTCCAATTCAGAAGCCTTCTGGAATAGAAACGGCCAGTGTGGTGTAGTGGTTAAGAGAAGAGGGGCTCTAATCTGGCGAACCGGGTTTGATTCACCACTCCTCCGCCTGCAGCCGGCTGGGTGATCTTGGGTCAGTCACAAGTTCTTTCAGAGCTCTCTCAGCCCCACCTACCTCACAGGGTGTCCGTTGTGGGAACAGGAAGTGGGGTTTAAAGACCAACTCCTCCTCCTCCAAAGCCATAAAAAGGATCCCAGCTGACCTCACCTCTGATGAACCCGTGAAGGTGCCTTATACAAAATCAGACCCCTGTGGTCCATCAGGTTCAGTATTGTCTACTCAGACTGGCAGTGGCTCTCCAGGGGTCTCAGGAAGAGGTCTTTCCACATCCCCTGCTGCCTGATACATTTAACTGAAGACACTGAGGAGGATCAGGTAGGTGTTGTTAAAGAACTTCACCAGAGCTTCTGGAGAGCTGCTGCGAGTGACAATAGAGAGTATGGTTCCTTGATAGACCAGCGGTCCAACTCAATAAAAGGCAGCCTACCTCGGAATGCTGTTGTGAAGGGGGGGATCTTGGAAGAACCATACATTCCACCTTGGAGCGCCTTAGATGAAGGACAGAATAAAAATGGTCAGTATTGTCTACTCAGACTGGCAGCAGCTCTCGAGGTTCTCAGGCGGAGGTCTTTCACATCACCTACTGTCTAGTCCTATTTAACTAGAGATGCCGGGGATTGAACCTGGGACCAGTGTTCCCTCTAAGCTGAGTTAGTGTGAGCTAGGTCACAGTTTTCTAGCCTCCAGCTCACACATTTTTGTCTTATCTCAGGAAGGATGGCTGCAGAGCAAACTAATTTATGCAGTAGCCAAATTGCTCGTTCACCACTTTAATGCCAGTAGCTCACAAAGTAGAATTTGTGCTCACAAGACACCACAGTTTAGAGGGAGCATTGCCTGAACCTTCTGCATGTCAAGTGGATGCTTTGCCACAGAGGTCTTTCACATCACTTACTGCCTAGTCCTATTTAACTAGAGATGCTGGGACCTGAATCTGGGACCATCTGAATGCCAAGCAGATGCTCTGCCATGGAGGTCTTCCCCATCACCTCCTGCCTGGTCCTATTTAACTAGAGATGCCGGGGACTGAACCTGGGATCTTCTGCATGCCAAGCGGATGCTCTGCCACTGAGGTCTTTCCTGTCACCCACTGCCTGGTCCTATTTAACTAGAGATGCCGGGGACTGAACCTGGGGCCTTCTGCATGCCAAGCAGAGGCTCTTCCCCTGAGCCACAGCTCCTCTCCATTCCAAGTTTCCTTCTGGGATGATATAAGGCTGCCTTTAATATATTGTTCATCTCTCACATAAAAGTCGCTGAATGTAGATGCAACCGGATGCAATGTGAGATGAAAAGTCCTTCACGTTTTACATCCGAAGACTGTTACGGTCGCTTCCCCAATGCTCCTGCCTCAAAAAAAAAAAAAACCAACCAAAAAACAGGCCCAAGCAGTCGTTTGAAGTCTCTGTCCCCGAGGAGCTTACAATCTCTTTCCCGACCGTGACAGGGACGGCGGCACAGGAACGAGACGCCTTGCGCCATCAACTGTCTCTCGTCAGCTCTGCTTTCAGTCAATGGTGACGGCCCTGTTTCTTTCCACATGCCGGCAATCCAAGAAGGTACATGTTTGTCATCTATACGGGGATTGATGCTGATTGCAGTCTGGCAACGCAGGCGCCAGGGGAATTCTCAGGGAAGGGCTGTTGGCAGGAGGGCCCTCTCTTGACGGCACGCTTCACGCCTCCCCCCGTCCTCGTCGGCAGCTGCTCCACAAGTTACACCTGAGGAGCGTCCCTTTGCAGGAGAGCGAGAGAAACCAGGATGTTGTCACCTGAGCCCTTCTGCCGCTCTTGTGGCAGCTGGACCCTCGGTTGCCCCCCTCTCCGCCGGCTGAAGCCTCCTCTCTCCCCAGCTGGTTCGCACGAGGTCTAACAAGGCCCCAGGGTACAGATAACAGGGAATATAACATGGAGAGCTCTGACCAAACTCTCCGGGGCCTTGTCACATTATTATTTTTTTTTCCTCTGCCTCGCCCGCTATATTATCATATTGCTGAGTGATAGAGCTCGAGGGAGACGCCGCTGAAACCGCACCGCACCGCTTTCGTGCTCCCCACTCTGGTGGAGATTGAGAAAAAGAGAGATTCTCAAATCTGAACATTGCTCATGTTGGACTCTTTGCAATAATGAGATTTGGGGAGTGAGGCTGGAACCGATTAGGCCTGTTATACCGGTTCTTTCCCCGGCCTCGGGATAATATATGCAAGGCTTCTGGAATAGGTAGAGAGGATTTGCTTCTCTCTCTCTCTCTCTCTCTCTCTCTCTCTCTCTCTCTCTCTCGTTCCCTCATAGGTGGGAAATTCAAGCCAGCCCTTTCAGGACCCAGGGCTTTTTGAAGGAGAGAACACTGGAGACTCGCGGCTTGCCTTTGAAAATTCCTTTTGTTGACATGTTTGGAAAGGAGGACGGAGCCACAGGGCTGCGGAGGCTGCCAGCAGCTGGCAAAGGTGCCCCGAGTCCCCGAAGAGAATCGGCGTAAGATGCCGGTTTCAAAAACCCTCGGCAAATCCTATGCTATGAACATAAAACCCGACTGAGTAGATCAGATGGCTCATCTATTTCAACACGATGTTTCCAACAGCGGCCTGCCATCTACTTCTGAAGGCTCATAAAGACAGCATAGGACTCTCCCTCTGGTACTCGATCAATTCAATTTATTATGGTCATAGACTGGCAAACCATACAGTACAGGCAGGGCTCTTTCTGTAGCTGGAACTCCTTTGCATATTAGGCCACACACCCCTAAAGTAGCCAATCCTCCAAGAGCTTACAGAGCTCTTCTTCCAGGGGCTACTGTAAGCTCTTGGAGGATTGGCTACATCAGGGGTGTGTGGCCTAATATGCAAAGGAGTTCCTGCTACAAAAAGAGCCCTGCTAGGCGACACACCCCTTATTTAGCCAATCCTTCAAGAGCTTACAGAGCTCTTCTTACAGGGGCTACTGTAAGCTCTTGGAGGATTGGCTACATCAGGACGTGTGTGACCTAATATGCAAAGGAGTTCCTACTACAGAAAGAGCCCTGAGGAGAGCTATGCTGCCCTTGAACCTGGAGGCTCCCTTCTAGCTATCATGGCTAATCACTAGGGATGGGCACAGATGTTGCTTTTGGTCATTTTTTTGTTCTGGAATATATTCCCTGACCTGGGCAGCCTTAGGCTAGCCTGATCTCATCATATCTTGGAAGCTAAGCAGGGTTGGCCCTGGTTAGTCCTTGGATGGGAGATGAAGAAGGACATCCAGGGTTGCTACGCAGAGGCAGGCAGTGGCCAACCACCTCTGCTTGTCTGCCCTGACCTAGATGGCCCCGGCTAGCCTGATCTCGTCAGATCTTGGAAGCTAAGCAGGTCTGGCCTTTGGGTGGGAGGACCCCCAAGGAAGTCCAGGGGCCCCTACTAGATCTGACAAGATCGGGCTAGCCAGGGCCATCCAAGTCAGGGCAAGGTGGCAACTGGAACCTCACGTATACAAGGAAAGATGAATGGGAACAAGTGATCATGGGCTGCGCTCCTCGACTCATTTGGAATCCCAAAGGTAATGGGACTAAGTCGCGACAGTTATGTGACATTCTTGTCGTGCAATAAAGGGAAACC
This sequence comes from Gekko gecko, assembly GCA_029375565.1. NCBI lineage: Eukaryota > Metazoa > Chordata > Lepidosauria > Squamata > Gekkonidae > Gekko > Gekko gecko. The sequence goes on along the minus strand of JAPDNY010000017.1, from coordinate 9,738,619 downwards.
TCTTTGGTTGCAATCCTTGCCTTCATGTTGTCTGTCTGTGTCCTTTGCGTCAGCCGACCTCTTGGGCTGCACCACATCCCCTTTTTTACCCCCATCATCTTTCCACACTGGAGCCACCAGCGTCCTCCTTCTCTTAACATGGGCCCTAAATCCTCTGTCCCTTCTTCATTGTCCTTTCAGAGGTTGGGTTCTTTCTCATTCTGTGTGCATGAAATGTATTCAGGCCCTGGTCACACGGGCCAGATAACACAGGGGGGGGGGGGCTGTTCGCCCTGGAGCAAAATAAAGCGCGGTAGCCCGATCACACTATCCCCCGAGTCTCCACACTTAGGCTGTTAGCTGCCGATCACACGGTGATGCTGAAGCGTGGCAAAGAAGCGGCGGGATCACACAAGCGGCGATCGCAAGCCACCGCTTCTGGATCAGACGGGCAATTTTTGTTTTCCAACGGTTTCGCGTTTGTGCACATGCGCCGTCCCGTGGACCGGCACTGCTTTTGGTTTTGTGTTTGTGCGCATGTGCAGTTTGGCATTGGTGCGCATCCTGTGGAGACTTACAAAACACATCCAGTTTGCGACATGGGATGCCATGGGATACTAGCACTCCTGCGATCAGACGCCCGCCTTTGCCCTGCATTTTCCGGATACTAGTGCACTTTCCGCGGTACTTTTTAACTTTGCATCTTCAGTGGGATGCCACAGGTTGGCCATGGGAGTGCTATGCTTCCCAGATGTTGTGGTGTGATCGCGCCCCGAAAATCCACCTGACATTCGTGCCTTCTGCGTGGCAAATTCTCCGTGTGACTGGAGCCTCAGTCCACCTTTCTCACAGAGACTCAGTGGATGACAACCCCCCAAAATGCAGTAAGAACAGTATAAGACAGGGGAACAAGTGAACGTCTTTCCTTGCCCAGAGTAACTATGCTGGCGATAAGTGTGTCTACTTTTTTTAAAAAAAAAAAAGAAAAGAAAAAAAGAAGTCAGGCAAGGAAATTTAAACTCTCCCCCTAATTTATGTGACTGAGCTTGGCTGATTTCAGCATTTTCCACCCATCCTGGCTGACTGCAGGTATCAGAATATGGACGTGATGAGAAAAATGCTTCAAGTACTGATATAGGAGGAGTGCAGGATTCCTTTCCGCTCACTCAAATGTGCCAGATTTTTTTTTTAAAAAAAACAAAGTTCTCGTCAACTCACTTGACTCCCAGATTAGAGGACTACCCTTCTTTTCTCCTACCAGGGCACCTAGAAGGATGGTAAAGGGTCAGATTTGTAAAAGCCACAGCTGCTCATTGCTTTTGTATGCTTTTGCATGACACTAGTTAGCAAAGCAGGTCAATTTCCTATCCCAGGAGGTGGAGCTGGGGACTGTTCATCTGCCGGCCTTCAGTCGCCACAACTCTGCCTGTCTGCCAGCTAGCATGTGCAAAGTTGTTTTATCTTTGTAGTCCCCTGCAGGGACAGCCTGTGGCCAAGAGAAGAGGAAAGAAGCCTATCAAGGCCCTCCTCTCTGATTGCAAGACCTGTGCATCTCTTCCGGTTGGAAAACATCCCTGTCAGTTACATCACCTGACAACTGCTTTTCTTTCTTTCTTAAAAAAAGTAATCTAATAAATTTACAGGCCAGCTGGGGTGATAGAGTGCAAAATCACACATCATCCTGGTTAAAGTCAAGGCTCCCTCGGTTGTTGGGCTAAAATTCCTCAAATATAACAACAGAAAAAAAATCATTTTTTTTCCTTTGAATTCAGAATTGTACTGCTGTGTACTGATTAGGTCACACTACCAAAATCATTTCGTGATCTTCAAGAAACCCGAAGAGTCTACCAGCCCCTTTGGGCTAAATTATCTTCCTCTCTTCAGATGGAAATTTAGAAAGTACAACGCAAGTACAACGTAATAACACATTTGGTGTGATGAGATGAATAAGCAAATATTTATTTAAAAAATTGTTTACTGGTTGGGTTTCTATATTCATAACATTGCACTGTCTTGGCAAAAAAAAAATTCTTTCGTTTGAATTGATTTTGTCCGCTGTCTCCTTTTCTAATCCTCATTCTCTCCTGTCCTTGGTGGTGAAAAGTGCTGTCAAGTCACAGCTGACGTACGGCAACTCCATCGGCTTTTCAAGGAGAGAGACATTCAGAGGCCGTTTGTCATTGCCTGCCTCTGCATCACGACCCTGGTATTCTTTGGAGGTTTCCCATCCAAATACTTGCTAGGGCCAAACCTGTTTAGCTCCCAAGTGTTGAAAAACTGGTAAAAATAGTTAGATATTCAGAGGTTGCAATGGATCTTTGTTCACTGGAGAGGAGGCCTTTTCTTTCTATGTAAAAACATGTATTTCTAAAGGGAAGGGCACACAGGAAAATCTACAAAACAACAAACAGACTTAAGACTAGATGCTTGCAACAACAGACACACAGACAGTAATGGAGTTTCTTCCTTTCTTCTTGACCCCTAGAAGGAAATTGCCTGAATGCATTAACCAATGATTGCTAATAAATAGGCTTCAGTTTCCCGGGCTTTCTTTCCATTGGCTTTCTGCCAGGTTCCCTTCCAGGTCAGTCTAAACAATAGCGTACAACATAAGCACATTAGCCCTATAATGACTGGCTTTAGACCTTGCAGCACACATATTTCCAACACCAAGATCTGATGAGACCGGGCTAGACTGGGCTATCCAGATCAAAGCTTAACATACTGTAAAACAAGGTGCGAGGATTATAGGCAGACTTGGAGCATTCAAAATATGACTGACCATTATCAATTTTTCACTTTGGGTAAGTTACAATCACTATCACAATGCACAGAGGTTTTTTGTTTTTTTTTAAAGGTTTAAATTAGTTAATATCTAAATGCACACCCCCTCTCCCTGTTTTTTTCTGCAGGTATCTAAGTAGATGTAAATTGTATGACGTTGTAGGGTACTTACCAGCGGCTTTTCTGTTCTAACAGCTTTCCTGCAACTTCACAGGCACACTCCTTTTCTCTCCACCTTTGCAACAGCTCCTGCGGTGCTTCCAGATTGCTGTGAATTACCCTATAAAGGGAGCGGGAAGCCTCACATTGGCGAAGAGGAGAGAGAAAAAGAAAAGAAAAGAAAAGAAGAAGAGGAGGAGGAGGAGGGAGAGGAAGAGGAGGAAAGGGAGGAGGAGATTGGTTTTATACTCTGCTCTTCACTACCTGAAGGAGTCTTGGAGCGGTTTACCTTCCCTTCCTCTCCCCATAACAGACACCCTGTGAGGTAGGTGGGGCTGAGAGAGTTCTGAAAGAACTGTGACTGACTCAAGGTCACCCAGCTGGCTTCGTGTGGAGGAGTGGGGAGTCAAACCCAGTTCTCCAGATTACTGTCCACCGCTATTAACCACTACACCAAGTTGGTACAGAGATTAGGGGGAGGGTAAGAACATCAGAAGAGCCCTGCTGGATGAGACCAGAGAAGATCCATCTTGTCCTGCATCCTGTCTCACACAGAGGCCAAGCAGTTCCTCTGGAGGTCCAACAACAGGGCAGAGAGGCCGAGGCTTTCATAAGAACATCAGAAGAGCCCTGCAGGATCAGACCAGGGGTCCATCTAGTCCAGCATCCTGTCCCACACAGTGGCCAACCAGTTCCTCTGGAGGTCCAATAACAGGGCAGAGGAGCTGAGGCCTTCATAAGAACATCGGAAGAGCCCTGCTGGATCAGACCAGAGAAGGTCCGTCTAGTCTAGCATCCTGTCCCACACAGTGGCCAACCAGTTCCTGGCCAACCAGTAGCCAGCTGTAACGCATTAAAGTTAACTAGAAGTTCTGCCTGACCTACTTCTCTCCAGAGACTGTCTTCACGCTTCGAGGAATTCATCCATGATCCTGCAACTTCCTCTAATTAAAAAAGACAGAGAGTTGAGATTCTCAGGTGGTTACGTGTTCTTCTGTGATCATTTTCAGATCGCTCTTCTCCCCAACCCTGCCACTAATGGTAGCGTTGCCATTTCCCCGATGGGGGCGGGGTCCCCCCGCTTTTCAAGGCACCCTATCCTTTGCTGCCCAGTGGGTGGACCCCACCCCGAGCAGCCCCATCCATGCCCAATGTGCCCGGCACGATGATGTCACCCAGAGGTGTCATCATCACGCAGAGCATGTTGTGTGGGGGATGTTCTAGCATTTGGGAAAAACTCTATGGTAACCATAGAGTTCCCACCCCCCAAAGCAGGACTCTTTTTTAGCAGGAACTCCTTTGCCTATTAGGCGACACACCCCTAATGTAGCCAGTCCTCCAAGAGCTTATAGTAGCCCCTGTAAGAAGAGCTCTGCAAGCTCTTGGAGGATTGGCTACATTAGGGGTGTGTCGCCTAATAGGCAAAGGAGTTCCTGCTACAAAAAGAGCCCTGCTAAAGCGTCCCCTGCACAATGATGTCACTTCTGGGGAACATCGTTGTGGTGCGCGCGCCAGAAGACTCAAGGAAGATTAGAGCTCCCCGCCAGAACACAGTAAGGACCTGGGAACCCTAAATAACGGCGCTTTGGTGGCTCAGAAGTTAAGATGCTGAATTGCAGACCAGAAGGTCAGTAGCTGGGCAGTTTGAGGTCCTAGCGCGGCCGTGTGATGGAGTGAGCTCCCGTCCCTGGCCCCAGCTCCTGCCAACCTAGTAGTCTGAAAGCAAGAAATTGCAAGTAGATAAATAGGTACCACTTTGGTGGGAAGGTGACAGCATTCTGCGTGCCTTGGCCTCCAGTCATGCCAGCAGCCACATGACCCCGGAGACATCTCTGGACAGCTCTGGAGCCGCCCTTCCTGGTCAAAGACAAAAATGTGTGAGCCGGAGGCTCAAAGACTGTAACCAAGCTCACACCAACTCAATTCAATGCTCCCTCTAAGCTGTGGGGTCTTGTGAGCAAAAATCCTACTTTGTGAGCTACTACTGGCACTGAAGTTGTGAGCGAGCGACTTGGCCGCTGCATAAATCAGTTTGCTCTGGAGCCCTCCTTCCTGAGCCGAGACAAAAAGGTGTGAGCCGGAGGCTAAAAAACTGTGAGCTAGCTCCACACTGTGGAGTCCCGTGAGCAAAAACTGTACTTGGTGAGCTACTACTGGCATTAAAGTTGTGAGCCAGCGATTTGGCTTCTGCATAAATTAGTTTGCTCTGGAGCCCTCCTTCCTGAGCTAAGGCAGAAAGGTGTGAGCCGGAGGCTCAAAAACTGTGAGCCTAGCTCACACTCACTCAGCTTAGAGGGAACACTGGCTCCATTTCCCCCAAATCTCCAGGTATTTCCTGGCCCAGAGCTGGCAACGCTGCCCCCCAAAGTCCCTACTGGTGGCTTTCCTTAGTCAGACAAAATGCAACAATTCCCTACAGGGGCCTGCCTCTCCTCTTTGCGAGTGGTACAACCGTCCTACCAAATGAAACACTCCATTTCCTTACGGCGCAGCAAAAATTTCTGCACAGGGTCCCTCTGGGGATTAAAAACAGTGCTTAGAGTACACTGACGCAACTGGCGCAAGGGGGGGGGAGCTAGAAGTGGGATTGCGGCAAAACAGGCCTGATTCCCCAGAGTTCCAATTTCCGGGCTCACTTCCTCTACATGAAAAGTGAAGTTCTTTCTGCGAAGGGAACCCTACAGAGAGAGGACGGGGTCCCCCCCTGCTTTCCCAACTCCCATTACGGAGGCGGACTTATATGCCTCGCGGTGAACCGCCTAATTAAGACCCCTCTTTTAAGACCTTGCTGCGTCAGAGCCCGGGCGTTTCTCTCTTTATTAATCCTGACATTCTTTTTCCAATCCTCCTCTCGGTCAGGCCTGGGAGAGGTTAGCTAGCGGGGGCTTAAAATATGCTGTGATGCTTAAACGGCTCGCAGCAGGCCCAATTGCCCTCTTAGCGGGTGGTCCTTTCCGTTCGATATGTCGGATACATATGAGCAAATCTCTTATCCGGCACCGGTGCTCCCTCTGAGCTGTGGAGTCTGGTGAGCAAAAAATTCTACATGGTGGGCTACTGGCATTGAAGTTCTGAGCGAGTGATTTGGCTGCTGCAGAAATCAGTTTGCGCTGGAGGCTAAAGAACTGTGAGCTAGCTCACACTAACTCAGCTTAGAGGGAACACTGCCCGGCACCCTTGCCAGATGTGTTGCTGTTGAGACTTAAAGCCAGAAGTGACTTGGATGGCTGAGCAATGGCTATCTCACAAGCACCGTCAGTAAAATGTAAAATAACTGGCATGGGGGCAAAGTTGCCAATCTCCAGGTGTCACCTGGAGATCTCTCACTATTACAGTAGCTCTCCAGACAACACCTGGACAAAAGGGCTGCTTTGGAGGGTGGGCGCTACAGCACTATACCCTGCTGAAGTCTTTCTCATCACCTCCTGCCTGGTCCTTTTAACTGGAGATGCTGGGGATCGAACCTGGGACGCTCTGCATGCCAAGCAGCTGGACACATGACATTACCTTGTGCTGAATCAAATTATGGTTCATCAAGGTCAGTCTTGTCTACTCAGATTGACAGCGGTTCTCTAGGGTCTCAGGCTGAAGTCTTTCACATTGCCTACTGCAAGCTTCTTTAACTGGAGATGCTGGGGATTGAACCTGGGACATTCTGCATGCCAAGCAGCTGGACACATGAAGTTGCCTTGTGCTGAATCAAATTACGGTTCATCAAGGTCAGTCTTGTCTACTCAGATTGACAGCGGTTCTCTAGGGTCTCAGGCTGAGGTCTCTCAGATCGCCTATTGCAAGCTTCTTTAACTGGAGAAGTTGGGGATTGAACCTGGGTCCTTCTGCATGCCAAGCAGCTGAACACACGACGTTGCCTTGCGCTGAATCAAATTACTAGTCCATCAAGGTCAGTCTTGTCTACTCAGACTGGGAGCGACTCTCCAAGGTCTCAGGCGGAGGCTTTTCACAACCCCTGCTCCCTAATCCTTTCAACTGGAGATGTCGAGGATTGAACCTGGGACCTTCTACATGCCAAGAAGACACTCTACCGCTCAGCCACGGCACCTCCCCTACGTATCAGCCACTAAGAACACAGCAAGAGAGAATCAAAACTGAATTAACTGTGACCCAGTGACTTGAAGGTGTAGCATCCAACAGCAAGTTGGGGGAAACGTGAAGACGCCAGGTCAGTGTTCGATTATGTCTCTGAGATCATCTACTTCCCTCTCTTCCACCAGGTTGGCCCCCAGTTTACAAGGCTGGCCTTGCCCAATTGAATAGTACTATTACCGGTTGATTCCTTACCAGGTTCGGCAGGCCCCAGGCCTTTGGCGTTCAATTAACAGCAGACGCCTCAGCGAGCAGGAGGTAATATAAATATTTTTGCAAGTGGTAATAGGACCATTTTTTCCCCGTGCCGTCGACATTCAAATATTGATTTGACACCCGGGTGTCAGACGCAGCCGAGTGATAGAAAAATGGCAACACGGATTCCCTCCCGGTTGGCGGGAGGCGGGAATGATTTCCCCGAGGCTTTTTTCGGCTTCCTTCTTTGCCGAGCGTGGCGTACCCTGACAGGGATATCTATAAACCGCCACTCTGGCGCGATGCTATTAACTGCTGGATTCGTTAAAGATGCAATTAATTATGCACCTGCCTCCGGATCACTCTTTACAGCATTGCAGCTGTAATTTTTTTTTTTTGGGGGGGAGGAAATCCACAGAAACTGACCCTGCCCAATGTGAACACCCTAACATCTGCATGGCAAACTATTGGCTTGATTCGAGTCCGGTAGCACCTTAGAAACCAACAAGATTTTTGGAGCATATGCTTTTGCGTGTCAAAGCTTGCTTCATCAGATGTAAGACGAAGGGAGCTCTGACTCTGGAAAGCTTCTACCTGAAAATCCTTGAAGTTTTCTTTCTGAGGGTGATTCCGCACTAGACCTTAGATCCCAGTCCAACCCTGTCCCCGAACCTACATTCTACACGACACGTGAGTTCACCCCTTTAATTATCTCGGGGTATTTTTTGTTTCCACATTACATTGAAGCCTCCCCGGTTTCACCCCGCACTTGTCCCCGGGATAAATGGATGCTGTTATAGGTAAAGGTTCCCTTGCTTGAAAGCCAGTCGAATCCGACTCTAGGGTTGCGGTGCTCATCTCCGTTTCAAAGCCGAAGAGCCAGCGCTGTCCGAAGATGTTTCCGTGGTCATGTGGCCGGCATGACTAAACACCAAGGTGCACAGAACGCTGTTACCTTCCCACCGAAGTGGTACCTATTTATCTACTTGCAATTTCTTGCTTTCGAACTGCTAGGTTGGCAGGAGCATAACCAGGGATAAATGCAAGGTATTTGTGTCGCGAGTTGAACTCTGATAAAACAGGGATGAGATCCGAGTGCAGAAAGGACCCGAGTCTCCAGTTAAGTTCTTAGAGTAGCAACATGTAAGGATGATATACTTTACTTTTGCTCTCCCAAGTTCCCTTACCTAATCTTTAGTAAAGTTTCCTTTTATAGACAAACACACACGTGTCTGGCTGCTTTAATGGAACTCTGCTGCTTTTGAATCTCAATAGGTTAAAAGTTTGAAGGAGCTGGGTATGTTTCGCCTGGAGAGGAGACCTCTGAGAGGTGATGTGATCACCATCTTCAAGTACTTGAAGGGCTGTCCTAGAGAGGATGGTGCGGAGTTGTTTTCTGTTGCCCCGGAAGGGTGGGGGCAGAACCAGAACCAACGGGCTGAAATTAAATCAAAAGAGTTTTCGGCTAAACATTAGGAAGAACTTCCTAACAGTTAGAGCGGTTCCTCAGTGGAACAGGCCTCCTCGGGAGGTGGTGGGCTCTCCGTCTTTGGAAGTTTGCAAACAGAGGCTCGATGGCCATCGGACAGCAATGCTGATTCTGTGAACTCAGGCAGATCATGCGAAGGGAGGGCAGGGAGGGTTGCCTCAGTGTGCTTAGTTCTCGTGGCCCTTTCTTACACATCCAGGGAAGTGCTGATCACCACTTTGGGGTCAGGAAGCAATTTTTCTCCAGGCCAGTTTGGCTGGAGATCCTGGAGGGGTTTTGCCATTTTCTGGGCATGGAACAGGGGTCGCTGAGGGTGTGAAAGGGAAGGTATTTGTGAATTTCCTGCTTTGTGCAGGGGTTGGATTAGATGACCCTGGAGGTCCCTTCTAACTCTATGATTCTATGAACACCTAACAGACTCAAATCCAGCTCTTCTACAGCAGACCAACGCAACTACCTTCTGTAACAGCCACGGATGTGTTTCTCTTCTGTAAATTTGATCTTCATCCTCAGTTGAGCTAAGCAAAGTAATGCTGTTGTTTCCGACTGGTTTACAAAAGAAGACGGGCTTCTCCAATATCAGGACAGGTTCCTAACATGCACTTCTTTGGGGAAGATTGCACCTCAGATTTAAAGCTGTTCCTAATACCGTACAGATAATGGTTCATCGACACGCTCAGCCGGCTAAAACTTCATGCTTATTATTGTTCAACTCTGGAATGTAAGATTTAACACATGCCTCCTGTAATAAATCTTGGGACTATGGGAAATCCTGTTACACAGCTTTCCCTTTGTTGATTTCCAGTGCTGTAGTGCGGCTCCTGGTTATTGCAATGAAATCTGCGCCGTGTCCGTGTGGGTTGTGTTGAGAAGACTGGCTTGCTTGAAAGACACTGGTCGAATCTGCATTTGCATTTTTAAATCAGTTTCGTGTGGCTGTGATGCCGTCTTTCTCTATGCTTGTTTGAAGAGTTGTTTGGAGAAGATTCATTTAAAGCATTGTGGAGGCGCAATGACAATGGAGCCATTATGAGAGGGCAATAAACATATGCAGACATGCAAAAGTATGCTAGCACTGTTGAAGTGTGAAAACAAAAGCAAATGTAGACAGCTGTTTTGAAGATGGCATCAGAAGGCTGGGACACAAGTGGGAAAAACAAATGCAGATTCAACCACTGTGTTTTTGGACAGTGTTTTGGACAAGTCTGTTGGCACTTCTAGGACACTGAGAAAGGGTTTGGGGTGTCACCACCAGATGGTCGCTGTGGGGAAGATACATCAGAAAATGGCTGACGCAGGTTGGACCAATCACAAGAAGTCAGGAAACCAAACATCAGGTGTCCAAATGGATGCTTTCTGTAGATAAAATGGCAATGCCTTCTGGGTAGTTCTGAAGCGTCCCTTGAACAAGGACATTGCCAATGTTGGTGAGCAATTTCTCGGCCTCGAGTTGGTGGCGAGAAGGGGTGAAATGGCAGCGCTTGAGTCTGCAACATCACGTTCAGCCGCGTAACAGGAAGCCATGCCACTGCACTGCGGGATTCTCTAGGATTAGCCCCAAACTCTATGGTTTTTGCCACAGAGTCTCAGGGAAATCCTAGACCATCCCACGATATGATGATGTGACTTCCAGTTACACAGCCAGAATTAACACTGTGACATCATGGGACACCATTTGGGTAAGTCTCACACCATCCCAGTCTCTTTGGGTTTTTTTTTAAGAGAAGGTGCTGTTTGGTTACAATCTCCAAAGGAAGTCGAAGTTTTGCCCCCTGCACTGCTTCAAGGAGAGGTGGCCAAGCCCAGAGAGATTCTTTCGGAGGATGCAGGGCTGCTTTTCACCTGTCCTGCTAGTCAGTCAACAGGTAGGGTGGAGGGCCCAGCCACAACCCGGGGCACCTTAGGAATTCTGGCTTTGCGTGGTGGGCCCAGCCACAAAACGGCTGCTGCAGCTGACCTTCGGTCACACAGTCAAGATCCTCGTGCAGTGGTGGCGGCGGCTGCCGAAGGGACATTTGTAAAGATCTGCACAGCCTATCAAATTGCCAGTGGCCGCCCTGACCAGGATTTTGATACCTAAGCAGGGTCGACTCTGGCAAGTCCTTGGATGGGAGACCACCTTGGAATATCAGAGGCAGGAGGCAGGGGCAGGATTTAAACACTTGGGGCTCTTTAGCTTGGAGAAACGAAGGCGGAGGGGGTGACATGATGGAGGTTTATAAGATCATGCATGGGATAGGGCAGGTTGAGAAACAAGTCCTTTTCTCCCTTTCTCATAATACAAGAACTTGTGGGCACTCAATGAAATTGCTGAGTGGTCGGGTTAGAATGGACAAAAGGAAGTGCTTCTTCACCCAAAGAGTGGTTAACGCATGGAATTCACTGCCACAGGAGGTGGTGGCAGCTACAACATGGACAGCTTCAAGAGGGAATTAGTTAAACTTATGGAGCAGAGGTCCATCAGTGGCTATTAGCCACAAGGTGTACAGATAGAGACTCTGGGACAAGGGATGCTCTGTATTCTTGGTGCTGGGGTAGGCAACAGTGGGAGGGCTTCTAGTGTCCTGGCCTCACTGCTGGACCTCCTGATGGCACCTGGTGTTTTTGGCCACTGTGTGACATGGGGTGTTGGACTGGATGGGCCATTGGCCTTATCCAACATTGGCTTCTCCTATGTTCTTATGTTCACCTCTCTGAATATCCTCCAGCCCCCAGTAGGGGTCAGTCATCAGAGGTCGCCATGACTTCCAGATGCATGCACACATGTGCATGCATGCACACATATGAAAAAATACAAAGAAGAAGAAGAAGAGAGATTGGATTTATACCCCACCCTCCACTTGGAGTCTCAGAACGGCTCACAATCTCCTTTCCCTTCCCCTCCCCACAACAGACACCCTGTGAGGTAGGTGGGGCTGAGAGAGCTCTCTCGACAACTGCCCTTGAGATAACAGCTCTGAAAGAACTTGTGACTGACCCAAGGTCACCCAACTGACTGCATTTGGAGGAGTGGGGAATCAAACCCGGCTCTCCCAGATTAGAGTCTGCACACTTAACCACTATGCCAAACTGGCTTTCTTTTTTTAGAAAAAAACAAAAACCTCCAGTGGCCAATCAGAAGCCTTGCTGGGCAAAAGCCCCACCTGGCCCCACCCACTTTCTAAAAACAATTGGCGGGCACCAGGAAAGGTGCTGGAGGGTGTTGTGGTGCCCATGGGCACTGTGTTGGGAACCCCTGAGGTGTGGAATGGCCTGGAAGTCCCTTTTGTTCCAGTTCCATTCAGCACCCTTTCCGCCAAAGTCTCAAGAAGCAAAAAGGTGACATAGGAAACACATCAGCGGTGGCCACGGTGCCTCCGGGCACAAGACTGGGAGATCACCACCTTAGGAGGTGGTGTGCAGTTTATGACATCAGAGAGGAGGTGTGACCTGGCCAAAGTCAGCCGTCATGAAAGGGGAAACGACATTAAAATGTACATATCGGCAGTTCAACTGGAGAGCCAGTTGGGTGTAGTGGTTAGAAGCGTGGACTCTAACCTGGGAGAACTGGGTTGGATTCCCCACTCCTCCACCTGAAGCTGCTGGTGTGACCTTGGGTCAGTCACAAGCTCTCTCCAAGCTGTTCTCTCGGGAGCAGTGCTCAAGAGAGCTCTCTCAGTCCCACCTACTTCATAGGATGTCTGTTGTGGGGAGGGGAAGGGAAAGGAGATTGCCAGCCACTCTGAGACTCTTTTGGTTGTAGTGGTTAGGAATGTGGACTCTAATCTGGGAGAACCAGGTTTGATTCCCCACTCCTCCACTTTCAGCTGCGGGGGTGACCTTGGGTCAGTCACAAGTTCTCGCAAGAACTGTTCTCTCAAGAGAGAGCCAGTTTGGTGTAGTGGTTAAGTGCTGTGTAGTGGTTAAGCTGCTGGGGTGACCTTGGGTCAGTCACAAGTTCTCGCAAGAACTGTTCTCTCAAGAGAGAGCCAGTTTGGTGTAGTGGTTAACTATGCAGACTCTAATCTGGGAGAACCAGGTTTGATTCCCCACTCTTCCGCTTGCGCCTGGCTGGATGACCTTGGGCAAGCCGTAGTTCTGATAAGAGCTGTCCTTGAAAAAGAGCCATTTCTGTCAGAGCTCTCTCAGCCCCACCTACCTCACAGGGTGTCTGTTGTGGGGAGGGGAAGTTTGTAAGCCACTCTGAGACTCCTTTGGGTAGTGAAGGGTGGGGTCTAAATCCAATCTCCTTTTCTTTTCTTCTCCTCGAAAGAGCTCTCTCAGCCCCACCTGTTGTGGGGAGGGGAGGGGAAAGGAGCCACTCTGAGATTCTTTTGGGTAGTTAAAGGTGGGGTATAATTCCAATCTCCTCCTCCTCTTCTTCTTCCTCCTTCTCCTCTTCTTTTTCTTTTTCTTCTTCTTCGCAACCTCTTTATTCTCATCTCCCATCATGCCTGATTGTACAAGCAGTATTTGGCGGGGATCATCGAGGTATCGTGACTTCTGAAAGCTTTTCTTGTGATTTATGATCCCAGCACCTGTGGACAAGTCTCTGTTTAAATCCCCCCCCTCCCAGGGGAGCCGATTGAATAAGCCACTACCCTTTCTTCCCTTTTAAATGCAGCGTTTGAGATCTGCAAGGCCAGCACAGACGAGGAGCTCCTTTTCCCGTCTCAAAGCCTTCTGATTTCTCTGCGTCAGGGCCTCATTGCCTTCCCCGATGAAAGATATTGATGGAATCCGTCAACGATGGAGTCTCGTCTCCGCTTGAAAATGAAGAAATCAAATCTGCCCTCCTTCTCCGCCTTCTCTCTGAAAAGCTCCGCTGGCATTTGGCAGGACTCTCTGTTAATTCCATACTGGATACAGAAGCTCATGGAGAGATTAGCTCGTACGGATTTTTTTTTAAAAGGTCAAGGTTGCATTCGCGTTACGCAGATCTTCCACTGGTTGCCAAACCCAAGACCAATTCTTGTGTAAAAAAAGGGGGGGGGAACAGGGCTGAAAGAAAAACGTCCGGGATGCATCAAACACCAATCGGAATGCCAAGTGGCAGAATAATAGTTACTCAAACCCAAAAATAATCGCTACAATCTCCGCCGAGGTTTCATCGCCGGAAATGTTTTCCCCCTGTTTAAACATAACGTGGATGCTTAAGGAAATGGAGAGACGAGAAATCCTCAGAGGTTCCCAGGAACCAATCCGTTTACCAAGGCCCACTTCAAGAGCCAATTACATGAGGCCTTGGCACCCGGTCGTCGTTTTCAATTTCCTTTACCATCTTCATTTTTCTGGTTGCGATCCTGTGAGCAGGGCGGTGCATATTTTAATATATATTTTAGAGAGGCAAATTATTTTCTTTTCTTTTTAGGTGCTTAATAATAACAATAACCCGGAGCGCTTTGACACTGGTGGAAAGCGCTGTGAAGTCACAGCCAACAGAAATCGTTCCGGGGAGCTTAGGTAACAGTGTGGTGCTGGATGGAATAGTCAAGTCACAGCTTAGTCATGGCAACCCTGTAGGATTTTTGAGGCGGGAAATGAACAGAGCTGGCTTGTCACTGCCTGCCTCTGCTTTTTGACCCTGGACTTCCTGGAGAGCCAGTCTGGTGTAGTAGTAAGGAGTGTGGACTCTGTTCTCGGAGAGCCGTGTTTGAAAAAAGGCCTCCCAGACCCTTATCGGACACTCTGACTACAACACTGCATGGCATCAAAGACTGAGAAGTGAGCTAGTTTGGTGTAGTGGTTAAGAGCGGCGGATTCTAATCTAGAGAGCTGAGTTTGGTTCCCCACTTCCCCAGTTCAAGCCAGCTGGGTGACCTTGAGCTAGGGATGTGCATTCGGTTCGTCTGAACCAAATGCACCCCAGAAAATGGCCCATTTGGGCCCCTTTCAGGCTGCTCTGGGCCAATTCAGATTCTCTGAACTGAATCGGCTGGCTGCCAAATTGCCACCGAAATTCGGCAGCAGTTTGGCCCCATTATATCCTATGGGCCATTGAAGTCAATGGCAAAAACATAGGGTATATTCTGGGGGCTGGAGGAGGGGGTTTGAGGGAGAGGCTCCAAACTCGCAGGGTAGCTGCTGGAGCCTCTCCCCAAGATACCCACCAAATTTCAAGAATTCCAAGTTTCCAATTCTACAGGCCCCCAAACAGATTACCCCCCATTACCTCCATTGTTTCCAGTGGGGAAACCCAGCCAGCAGCACTCAAACCCCCTCCCCTCCAGTCCCCAGAATATACCCTATGTTTTTGCCATTGACTTCAATGGCCCATAGGATATAATGGGGCCAAAATTGACATTCGGCTGGGCTCATACTGCTGAAACTGACATGCAGGACTCTTTCTATCCGCCGAAATTGATTCTGCCCAATTCGGCCAAATCCGAATCCAGCGGAATTTATTTTTTTTGCACACTCCTACCTTGAGCAAGTCACAGCACTCTTAGCCTAAAAATAAGCATAGCTCGCCACCTAGTGGTGCCAAAAAAGAGCTGCTGCTTCAGGCAGCCAAACAATCCTTGGAGATCTCCTGGCTATTCCACACACATTAACATATGATTTTTTTAAAAAAAACACCAAAGACTTTATAGACAGTATTCCATAACAGGACCACCACCACTGAAAAGGCCCTGTCTCCAGTCACCCCAGTGCTTTGATTGATCAACCTGTTGTTTCTTGTTTTGGAAATCCAACCTTAAACAGAAGGTAAAGTTCCCTGACACCTTAGGGTTGACAGCTCCAGTTTGGGAAATTCTGGGAGATTTGGGGGGTAGTACCAGGGAAGGGTGGCGTCTGGGGAGGGGAGAGATATAATACCTGAGAATCCTCCCTCCAAAGCTTCCATTTTCTCTAGAGAGACCAATCTTTGCAGTCTGGAGCAGGGTTGCCAGCTCTGGGTTGGGAAAGAGGAAAAACAAAATAAGCTCACCGAAGAAAACCACTGTTCTATGACTTTTAACATACTTGGTCGTACTCTTTATAATGCTTACACTGCAGATTTCTTAACAAGCGTCCTTATGTAAAGTACATGCCATAAACATAGACAAAGCCAGTAGAGGAAGGCGTGAGGTACAATACAAAAGCTTGATGCAAATGCTCTTGACCCCTGTTCTGGCTCTGTTCCTGGAATGTTTTCTCTTCGAGGCGTCTTGATAGAGCTATGAAGTGGGAAAGGAGACTAAGGCTGCGGTCACACGTGCCAGATAATGCCGGGGGGGGGAGGAGTGAGGCTATTTGCTCTGTAGCAATTTGACCTGCATTTGCATGATCATGCGGTCCCGGTTCCCTAGTGAGTTTCCCGACACCGGGAAAATCACGTACTTTCCAGGTATTTGTGCTCTGAATCCACAATTTTCCTGTCTTACCAGATCAGCTTGTTCGCGTTCACACATCCCTGAAGCGGGATGAATGCGCTCTCCAGGGTTTGCTACCACTTTCACCTGGTATTTTTTAAACTTGGGAGGGAAGTGTTACAAGACGGGTTGAGTACGGCTGGGGAACGCCTGACAGATGTGCCTCTGTGAACTGGCCCCTTAATCTGTTTGTGAAACATTTCTGAAACATGCCTCTCTTGGGCCAGACTGCCAGTCTGAACTTGGCCCTCGATCCTCTTAACTGGAGATGCCAGGGATTGAACCTGGGACCTCCTGCATGCAAAGCATGCTGTCCTGATCAGTGTTGTCTACCCAGACCAGCAGCGGCTCTCCAGGGTCTTGGGCAGAGAGGTCTTTCCCATCACCTACTGCCTGGTCCTTTTAGCTGGAGATGCCGGGGATAGATCCTTGGACCTTCTGCATGCCAAGCAGAGGTTCTGCCATTGAACTGTAGCTGCTCACTGTACTACATGAACACATTAAGCTGTTTCAGGGGTGTCAAACATGGGGCCCACAGTGGAACTGGCTGCCTTCTGCTTCTTCCAGTTCTGCTGCTGCTGCATCATTGTCGGTTTGCAGTTTACAGATACACACCTGAACAGCATACTCAAGATTGCAACAGCACAGATATTTTGATGCAATAATCCAGAGCGAGAGGTGTCAGTGATCAGACGCTGTTAAATAAACAAAATATTGCAAGAGTGCTGATGTTTTAAGCATGTTTTTCTTTTAAGTAAAAAAAGAAAACACCCTTTGTGTTTGTGTCCTTTATAAAGTTTATATCTCTGCTACCTGGCGTTACATTTTATGACACACATGGCCCAGCCCAACAAGGTCTCATTTATGTCAGATCTGGCCCTCATAACAAATTAATTCGACACCCGTGATCTACTTTATACTGAATCAGACCATTGGTCCATCAAGGTTGGCATCATCTACTCAGACTGGAACTGGCTCTCCGGGGTCTTTCACATCACCAGCTGCCTGGACTTCTGAAGTGCAGATACCAGGGATTGAACCTGGGACTTGCTGTGTATAAGTCAGATGCTCTACCGCAGAGCCACGGGCCCTTCCACCTATCCAGCTGGCAGCCTGGAAGATCTCTCTGGCACCCTTGTGGCTTCTTACACGCGGTATTTGTTGACCAGCAGGATCTGAGCTGATCTCTCCATTTCTACCAGGCCCTCTCCCGTCTCTTTTCTCCAAAAACTCAGCCCCTGTTTCCAACAACCTCCATTTCCTCTGGAGGGGGCGTGAGCGGTGCCAAATGGAACAAGAGCTGCCACTTTAATGAAGCGTTGGGAAATGCCTTTGTAGCTCCTTTCCAGCCCTCGCTGATTTAACAAGCAGCTCTCGCCTTCATTTGTCATGTACCCGGGGTTGGATGCAATTCCTTCGCAGTCGCAGAGAGAGAAGGCAGGAGGCCTCTCATGCGCGGGCTGTGTGCGGTTGACACGGGGGTTGATTAAAAGGCCGGGCTTTGTTGTTGTTTATTTGTGCAGAAGTGATTTCTCGTGCATTGTTCTCTCCTCGCTTTAAGGAACATTTCATTTGCAAAGCGATTACAGAAAACCGAGGGGGCCGAGCTCGCGATTGACAACGACAGAGGGCTTTGATCTGTGCGCATGCAAATTGCAAAGTTTCTGGCTCAGGGGAGGGCTTGCTGGCTTCTGCAGGGCTGGAGCCTGCTCGCAAAGCTCGATGTCCTCCAAGGACATCAGAAGGGACATGCAAGGATCTCCCAGAGTTGCCAATTTCCAGACGGGGCCGGGAGATCTCCCGTAATCACAACTGATCTCCAGACAACAGAGGCAAACACACAATGTTGGCAAAACCCTATCTGTGCTTTCAATAGCTGCTGATAGAAGCAATTCTTTGGATGAACAATGGCCTCAAAGAAAATGTGGGAAACAATGGCGGTGGGGCTGGTTCGTGGAGCTTTCTGTCCCTTCCAGAAGGGCTGTTTTTGTGGTGAGAATCCAAGTGGGATGAAAACTTCGCCCAGCATTCCCTTTATTTATTTTCATACCAAGTTTCAGCCAATGTATGGCGATCCCATAGGACATGCAAGACGAGAGATGTTCAGAGGTGGTTTTCCATTGCCAACCTCTGCGTAGCAACCCTGGAGTTCCTTGGTGGGCCTCCCCTTCCACCCAAATACTAACCAGGGCTGATCCTGCTTAGCTTCTGAGATCTGATGAGATCAGACTAGCCTAGGCCATCCATGCCAGGGATGCTGAGCAGCTGGGTTAGAATAGATAAAAGGAAGTCCTTCTTCACACAGAGTGGTTAACACATGGAATTCACTGTCACAGGAGGTGGCGGCAGCTACAAGCATGGACAGCTTCAAGAGGAAATTGGATAAATGTATGGAGCAGAGGTCCATCTGGAGCAAGTGATGCTCTGTATTCTTGATGCTTGGGGGAGGCAACAGTGGGAGAGCTTCTAGTGTCCTGGCCCCACTGCTGGACCTCCTGATGGCACCTGGTCTTTTTGGCCACTGTGTGACACAGAGTGTTGGACTGGATGGGCCATTGGCCTGATCCAACATTGACTTCTCTTATGGTCTTAAAAGACATTCAGAAGTGGTTTGCCTTTGCCTGCCTCTGCATAGCAACCCTGGACTTCTTTGGTGAAATCCCATCCAAGTACTAACCAGGGACAACCCTCCTTAGCTTCCAAGAACTGATGAAATCAGGCTAGCCTGGGCCATCCAGGTCAAGGCAAGAGACACTCAGAGGTGGGTTTGCCATTGCCTGCCTCTGTGCAGCAACCCTGGACTTCCTTGGTGGTCTCCCATCCGAGTACCACCAGGGCAGGCCTTGCTTAGGTTCCAAGATCTGATGGGATCAGGCCAGCCTGGGCCATCCAGGTCGAGGCAAGAGACATTCAGAGGTGGGTTTGTCATCGCCTGCCTCTTTGTAGCAACCCTGGACTTGGTCTCCCATCCAAGGACTATCAGGGCTCATCCAGCTTAGCTTCCGAGATCTGATAGGATCGGGCTCGCCTGGGCTATCCAGGTCCGGGCAAGAGATGAACAGAGGCGGTTTGCCCTTGCCTGCCTCTGCATAGCAACCCTGGACTTCCTTAGAGGTCCCCCCTCCCAATACTAACCAGAGCTGATGTTGCTTAGCTTCCGAGGTCTGGCAAGAGATCAGGCTAGCATTCCTTGCGAGGGTGTAACCCCCCCAGTGCTCTGAATCTCACAAATGCGAGTTCATTTTTGGCGGAAGCAGCGTGAGGATCAAACGTCTGTCGACATGGCGCTGCATTCTAATCATTGCCAACGCTGCCAGTTGGCTGCCTGATGATCCATCTGGACCAGCTGTTTGTATTCTTTGCTGGCTAACAGTGAGGCAACTGGTGGACACAGCTGGGGAGAGACCTGGGGGCCTGGAGGAGCTTCCCCATGCTGAGTTCAATCCCCGCCTCTGCATTTTTCAGCTGTCCAGAATCTCCCTATTGGGTGGCTCATTGGCCAGCTGGCCACGTATCATGGAATCAGAGATACAGAGCTCGTCCTACCAGTTTGGGGTAGTAGTTAAGAGCAGTGGACTCTAGGCTGGGAGAACCGGGTTTGATTCCCCACTCCTCCACATGCAGCCAGCTGGGTGACCTTGGGTCAGTCACAAGTTCTCTCTGAGCTGTTCCCTCACGAGCAGTTCTCAAAAGAGCTCCCTCAGCCCCATGTACCTCACAGGGTGTCTGTTCTGGGGAGGGGAAGGGAAAGGAGATTGTAAGCTGCTCTGAGACTTGGAGTGAAGGGTGGGGTATAAATCCAATCTCTCCCCCACCCTGTCTGTCTCTTGCTGAGTATTTTTTGTGTGTGCATGTCTGGAAGTCATGGTTGACTTCTGACAACCCCTAGTGGGGCTTGGACATTTCAGAGAGGTGGCTTACTATTGACTGCCTGTGTGTCCTGGCCCTTGGATTCCTTGGAGGTCTCTCGTCCAAGTAGTTGCCAGAGTTGGTCCTGCTTAGCTTCCAAGATCTGATGAGATTGGGCTGGCCCAAGTGATCCAGGTCACTCAGGAATCATCTTCCCTTCTTGTATCAGGTCAAGGCAATTTAGGAGATGTGTGATCTTTGCTTGAGTGAGTCTTCCAAGAGAGTCAAAGTGGGTACTTAGCAGAGAGTTGACAGCAGATGTTGGGTTGAGAGGATGGGCATATATCCTCCTTTGAGAGCCAGTCTGGTGTAGTGGTTAAGTGCATGGGAGAACGGGGTTTGATTCCCCACTCCTCCACTTGCAGCTGCTGGATGACCTTGGGCAAGCCATAGTTCTGGCACAGCTGTTCTTGAAAAAAAAAAGAGCAGTTTCTGTCAAGAGCTCTTTCAGCCCCACCTACCTCACAGGGTGTCTGTTATGTGGAGGGGAAGGGAAAGGAGTTTGTAAGCTGCCCTGAGACTCCTTTGGGTAGTGAAGGGTGGGGTATAATGTGGCCTAATATGCTAATGAGCTATGCTGTCAGGGGTGTGGCCTAGTATGCTAATGAGTTCCTGCTGGGCTTTTTCTACAAAAAGAGCCCTGCCTTTATTCATTAGAACTCCCAAAGCCTTCCTGCATGGGAGATATGTTCACACCCCATACACAAGCCGACTCTGTCCTTGTAAATCTGGAAAGGTTGAGACAATTGAGCATGTTCTCTTATCTTGTCGATTTTATCACGAGATTTGTCTTGAATATATTATGCCACTAACTGTTGCCTACCCAGGCAGGTCAAATCAGTTTTATTCTACCCTTCCTTTAGCTGGTATTTGTAGTGAAACTACAGCTAAGGTAGCAAGATTTTGTGCCATGGCTATCTTAACCAGATAGGAGACTATTACTTCTTAGAAAATTTTAAAATCCATGTTGTCTTAACTAAAATTTTTACCTGTACCAGTTGTCTGGATGTATTTCACTGTTAACTATACATACCATTTTAAGGTATTTGCTCTTTATAAATCGAATCGAATTGAATCGGACCATCAGTCCATGAAGGTAAATATGGTTTACTGAAGACTGGGTGTAACATTTCAATGTCTCCCAGTCACCTACCCTCTGCTTCTTTTAAGTAGAGATGCCGGGGATTGAACCTGGGACCTTCTGCATGCCAAGCAGATGCTCTAACACTGAGCCAAGGTCTCAGGTCAAGGTCTTTCCCATTACTTCCTACCTGACTCTTTAACCAGAGATGCCAGGGATTGAACCTGGGACTTTCTGCACGCCAGGCAAAGGCTCTTCCAGTGAGACATGGCCCCTCCCTTTTAAACCCCTTTATTATTTCAGTCTTTTTCCTTTCTCAAAACAGCAACATAATAGCACAGAGTTTCTGTCTCCCTAAGGAAGCTGTCAAAAATAGCCCAGCCAAACAGCTGTTTCCATGTTCTCCTATCTACCCACCTCTCCTTTTCCTTGTGGGATAAACTAGCCTTTTATAAGGATGCTATAAAACCCTTCCATCCAAAGCCAGACAGTATAATTCCAGAAGCAGGCAGAATGAAGCAGAGCCCTGTAAAACTTGGCCAAGACACGATGTCCCCAGGCACACACAGTTAAAATGGCCTCATCTGTCCAGTCTTTCAATGACACAGCAGAAAGCAAAATGCTGGGTCAGCCTGAAATCTGAAGTTTCTCTCTGGTGCTCTTCATCTTTAAGCTTTTTAAAAATGTTACACTTCTGTGTTACGCAGTTGGGTGAATTTTGTGCATGTATGTGCAAGTCATCTCAGGGGACTGGAAAGGATAAGGTGTGCTGAGGTTATGGACACTAGCCAAATTATACCCAGCATAAATAGAAATTTTCACCCTGATCTGGGTGGCTGGACTAGATGGACTACTGATCTGATCCAGCAGGACTCTTTGGATGTTCTTATGAAGGCCTCAGCCTCTATGCCCTGTTGTTGGTCATCCAGAGGAACGGGTTGGCCACTGTGTGAGACAGGGTGCTGGACTCGATGGACCATTGGTCTGATCCAGCAGGGCTCTTCTGATGTCCTTATGGAGGCCTCAGCCTCTGTGTCCTGTCATTGGACCACCAGAGGAACTGGTTGGCCTTGGTGTGAGACAGGATGATGAACTCAATGGACTCTTGGTCTAAAAAGCAAAGGCCAACTCATCTGTTGGGATCCTACTTATAAGTCAGGAGCTGGAGTGTAGTGAAACAGTGCAGCTGAGAGAGTTTCTTATAAGGGACAGAAGGAAGGAGAGGTTGAAAAGAATTAGAGTTTTCAGGCATTCAATCCTTTGCTAAAGAGTTGCTGTGGTGGTCAGTATATCCTGAACCTAATTTCTAGCTCAATCAGTCTCAAGATCTATGGAGAGAGCAGGTAGAACATTCAAGACCACTTCTTCATCCAAAGTGTAATTAACAGGTGGAATTCACAGCCACAGGAAGTGGCAGTGGCCACAAGCATAGACAGCTTCTAGAGGTGTTTGGCTCAACATATGGAGCAGAAGGTCCATCAGAGACTGTTAAACATTATGTATAGATGGAACACTTTGTCTGGGGGAGTGATGTTCTGTATTCTTGGTGCTGAGGGAGCAACAGTGGAGTTCTGGCCCCACTGGGGGACCTCCTGATGGCACCTGGGTTTTGGCCAGTGTGTGACACAGAGTGTAGCACTAGATGGGCCACTGGCCTGATCCAACATGGTTTGTCATGTTCTTACATTCTCTGGTGCTATCAGTTATGTTCTCTGGTGCTTATGTTATCTTGGTGTTTGCGGGAGGCAACAGTGGGAGAGCTTCTGGAGTTCTGGCCCCACTGCTGGACCTCCTGATGGCACCTGGGTTTCGGCCACTGTGTGACAAAGAGTGTTGGACCAGATGGGCCATTAGCCTGATCCAACATGGCTTCTCTTAGGTTCTCATGTCCCTTCCTTTGCCATTCCTTTGGCAAAACAGGGCACTCTAGCTTCATTCGTTCCTGAGACTCTGCGTATTGTATTTATTAGTCAACATCAAGAGTCTAGAATGTTGCGTAGTGATGAAGTTTGCTGGGTGGTCCTTGGGTCTGGACCTAATCTACCTTGTAGGGGTATTGCAAGTATATAAAAAAGAAGGTATTATGAGCTGCACAAAATGCCCCCCAAAGCCTTTTAGTGAACAATGAAAGCTGATTACTGATGTTTGTAATGGCAATAATTTCTCCCCACACAAAGCATGGGCAATTGCTCATCCTCGGGCGTAAAATCCCTTAAATATATCCTACAGGAAACTGTGGCCTATTGCACTGATCAATCCATTCAGCTTTATGTCTTTTTATACATATATAAGAAGCAAATAATAGAAGCCTGAACTGGACATCTCACGCCAGGATTCAAATTTGTCTAAAAGCTGGCACAAAGAGGTGCCCGCCCACACGGCCGAGTCATCGCAAAGGAGTAGAGTTTCTCAAATGTGGCCGAAGAGAAGCTTATTCAGAACGAGTCTCTCAAAGGCAGCTCGGTATAGTGGTTGAAGTGTAGGCCCAGGTTCAATCTCTGGTATTCTTCAGCCAAAAGATCTGGCAGGAGGTGATGCGGAAAGACCTCTGCCCGAGACCTTGGAGAGCCACTGCTGGTCTGAGTAGACAATACTGACTGTGATGGACCAAGGGTCTGATTCAGTAGAAGGCAGGTTCATGCGTTTGGGGGAGAGACTGTGGTAAAGAATCTGCTTGGCATGCAGAAGGTCCTGAGTTCAATCCCTGGCATCTCCAGTTGAAAAGGACCAGGCGGTAGGTGATGGGAAAGACCTCTGCCTGAGACCTTGGAGAGCCACTGTCCATCTGAGTAGACAAATACTGACCTTGATGGACCAAGGGTCTGATTCAGTAGAAGGCAGCTTCATGCATTTGGGGAGAGACTGTGGTAGAGCATCTGTTTGGCATGCAGAAGGTGCCAGGTTCGATCCCCGGCATCTCCAATTTAAAAGGACCAGGCAGGAGGTGATGGGAAAGACCTCAGCCTGAGACCCTGGAGAGCTGTGAAGAGGGGCCCTGGCTCAGTGGTAGAGCATCTGTTTGGCATGCAGGAGGTCTCAGGTTCAATCCCTGGTATCTCCAGTTCAAAAATCAGGCCGTAGGTGACATGAAAGACCTCTGCCTGAGACCCTGGGGAGCCGGTGCTGGTTTGAGTAGACAATACTGACCTTGATGGACCAAGGGGGTTTGATTCAGTATCAATCTCATGTATCCACGTGTGTTCATGTGATGCACCTATGAATGCAGTCTATTCACCGGTAGCGGCAGTGGCAAATAAAAACCTGCCTGTGCTCGTCTCATGCCTGCTTTCTGTACTTCCGGGAGGTATGTCGGAAGCTGGGAGAGCCTTCTCTGGGAACAGCGTTGATTGGGGAGAATTCAGGCCCTCTTGGATCATCGCTTTGCTGCTTTTTCTCCCTGATTGCAATCAGCACTGCATTCAGGAGCCCACCGTCACCTGTTCCCGGAGAGGTGCCACTATCACCAGCCAGCTGCAATCAGGGAGAAGGGAAGGAAGATGTTGGCACAAAGTGGGTTGGGAGCCGTTGACCATCCAGGCAGCGGTGGAAAGGTGGTGTGCTTCCTCCAGAGAGCAGGACAACGGGAATTGGTGTCAGAGTACCCTCGTGGGTGTTTTGACTCAGTGTTTTATTGTCAGGCTCTGCCCTGAGCTGGATAGTCCAGGCTAGCCCAATCTTGACAGATCTCAGGAGCTAAGCAGGGTCGGCCTTGGCTAGTATTTGGATGGGAGACCTCCAAGGAATACCAGGGCTGTGACGCAGAGGCAGGCAATGGCAAACCACCTCTGAAACGTCTCTTGCCTCAAAAACAAGTCTAAAATCATTCACACTGAGGCTGTGAGTAATTCACACTGTATAGTTGTGAGTAATGAGAGAATCGCAGAATCAAAGCTGAAGAATAATACACAGTATACAGTGATGGAATTACTAAGGAATATACTTCATCAATTGATCGTTATACTGTCACGGCTCAGGTGAGATGTCACCTGACGCTGCCACCACTCTGGTTTTAGGATCCCTTGAGAAGGCCCAGAGCACCCTCCCAAGACCTTCAGACCTCCCTTATTTGGCTGTGTGGCAGAACAGGCCCACGTCAGTTGGCAGGCCCCGCTCTGCCCACCCCTCCTTTGCCTGACCCGGCACCTGAAGGGGCAGTTTTTCTCCGCTACTTCCGGGTATCGCTGCCACCACTGTCCCTGTCTTGGGCTCTGGTTAGGCGGGACAGCCTCCTAACCTCCCTCTGGTGTTGCTAGGAACCCACCCTGGGGCTTCCTGGTAATCTTCGGGGCTCCCCTGGAGAGTTGGCAACTGGCCTTTCACCTCCTGTTCTCCTCCTCAGGGAGTCCCCGACCCACCTCTGGCGTGTCCAAGCGGCTGGGGGAACTATGCGGTACAGAGGGACTTCTCTAGGTCAACAGTAAAAAGGATTTATTTTGAACTTAACTATGTACAGGCTTGTTAACACTGAGCGGAAGAATCAAAAGAAAAGTGACAAAAGGGCTCCATCTCTCCCTTCTCTAAACTCACACCCTGTCCAGATGGTCTGCAGGGCAGGCACAAGCCCTTCCCTTCCCTGGAGGTCCGATCACCCTGCCTCCTGCAGCCTCCAGCCCCCAGCCTGACCGCCTTCTTCAGAGTTCTCTCAGACTGACTTCCCGCCCAAAAGCTCCCCTGTATCCAACCCAGCAGTTTCCCGCCCAGGAAGTGGCTCCCCCTCCTGCAGCATTCTGGGTCAGATCTCCTCACCACCATGACGGACTTCCTGTCCTCTCTAGGGAGCGGCACTCTGACTGCTGGTTGGAGACAGGAGGGGGAGGATGAGGAGGAGACTAGGCCCAAGCCTCCCTCAGGTTTGAGGGCCCCTCCTATCCAGGCCCCACAAAATGGCGTTTCTCCACAGGCTGAATAATGGGTGTGAGGACCAGGCAGAGTAAACAAATAAAAGGTTTATTTTTACAGGAGGTCAGTAAAATTTGAGAAACAAATAAGGAGCAAGGATAATATCGATAAGTGGGTGAAGAGAAAAGAAACCAAATGGCCTAATGTGACTAAACTCACAGTCCCTAGTCCACTGTCTCAGTTGGGCCTCAGTCTACTCACCCTTCCGCTCAGGGTGGGGGGTCTCTCCCAGTAGCAGCCTTCCCTCTGGCCCTGCCCTCTTGGAAGAAAGAACAGCTCTTCTTCTGTGCCAGCTCTTTTTGTTATAAGTCCCCTTTCTCTGTGATTGGCTAAAATAGGCGCCAAAACCATCTCAGGGGCTTCTGGGAGTGGTAGGCCTGGCCTCCTCCCACTGCTAGTCAGGCTCCCGGGCCTGCTAGGCCTTTGCTTGCACAGCCCAGATCCTGACATATACAATTAACATAAACTAGGAAAACCAAATTAGAAATCTCCCTTTAAGTGCATTTCACAAAATGCATATATTTTACACAGTCAAGTTCGTAAACATACAACTATTCACAATTCCCTTTCAAATCACAGTTCTTATAAAGGATATCCCTATATTCTTCCTGTTTAGCAGCACAGGACACTTCAAAGTCGTAACTGAAGGATCTGAAGAAACAGGAAGCAACTGGAGACATTGATGAAATAATACAAAAAAGCATTCATGATTGATTGGCACGATAGTCATAGACAGGATTTTTTGTGAGTGCATTTTCCATTGTGTGCATGGACCCCTGTGCATTGTGAAAAGAAGAAGAACTGGTTTTTAGAAGAGCCAGTTTGGTGTAGTGGTTAAGTGCGTGGACTCTAATCTGGGAGAACCGGGTTTGATTCCCCACTCCTCCACTTGCACCTGCTGATGTGACCTTGGGTCAGTTACAAGCTCTGGTACAGCTGTTCCTGAAAGCGCAGTTTGTGTTAGACTCCTCAGCCCACTGCCTCACAAGGGTGTCTGTTGTGGGGAGGAGGAAAAGGAGTTTGTAGCGCTCTGAGACTCCAAGTGAAGGGCGGGGTATAAATCCAATCTTTTCTTCTTCTTCTTCTTCACCCAACTTTTCACTAATTGAAGGAGTCTCAGAGCAGCTTACAACCACCTTTCCCTTCCTCTCCCCACAACCGACACCCTGTGAGGCGGTGAGACTGAGAGAGCTCTTTCAAGAACTGCTCTTGAGAGAACAGCTCTGAGAGAACTGTGACTGACCTGAGGTCACACCAGCTGGCTTCATGTGGAGGAGGAGTGGGGAATCAAACCCGGTTCTCCAGATATAGAATCCGCTGGTCTTAACCACTACACCAAACCACTCCACCAAAACACCCCATCAGAAAAATCTGGATCATCCCTATATAACAACCACATCAAATTTACTCCTTTTTTTGCAGTGGGACATGTAACAGTAAGGCGGAAGGGGAAACGTGAAGCGAAGGAACTGAAAGTTCTGGCCACTATGATACACAAATCTGCCTGCATGCTCCTGTTGCCGAATTTGGAAACACACAGTTGGAATCCAACGAGTTAGATGAATATTTGTTGAATGCATTGAAACAGGGAATACAGGGCTGAGTGCCTGAGCACCTCAGCAATTCCAAAGGAAGGGCACAAGGTCTTATACCCCAAATGACATCACGTATATTTTACACATTAAAGAATCTCCAACTGGTACCAAGCAGTTAACATCATACAAGAATCATTTGACTCAGCACGTCTCTCAGTGGTGTCAATAATTACACTTGTTTATCTGGTCTTCAGGACACTGGGAACATTAGAGAACACTGAGTTCCTTTCTTACCTGCGTATGGAGAGCTAGCTGATAAAGGCTATGAATCGCATTAAACTTTGCTCTCAGTGGCCTTGCAACTTCTAAATAGCATTCCTTTCGTATTGCATCCTAATTCCTTCTACAGAGACTTCTGATAATACTTTTGCTTAATCTGGCTTTTTATACAAAAGATGCAGTTATAAAATATATATGTCCTGCTATAAGTTTCTCTAATCAAAAGATTCTAGGTTACATACCAAAGATCTGGGTCTGTTAAACCTTTTAAAGGCACAGTGGCAGCTGTCAGCATATAAACCTGTCAGAGGAAATGTCAGAACCCACATTCAGAAATCGCATTCATTTTCCCCTGGTCCGACAAATATGCACAGTTCTCCGGACACAATGCTGGAAGGGGGAAATAAAATGAAAACACAGGATTTGTCTAATGCGCTGATTCCACTTCAGATACAAGACCAAGTGTTTTGGAAAGCAAAGAAGGCAGTGCCAAATTCTGGACGGGAATTCTGGGCAAAGGCATTCTGTTCCATTCCCTCGAACCCCTTGAAAAAGGACTCGCTCTCGAGCCGGAAGTTCCCACAGGGGTAGAAATCAACTTCGTTGCTATGTTAGCACCAGTCCCAAGTGTGGCTTCACTGGGCCAGGGAGCAGAGCTCACAGACGTCTTCCAGGCCGACTCCTTGGCAGCTGTCCCTCCGTCACTCTCGGCACGCGGAGGGCATTAAAATAGAATGAGGATGTGCCCCGAATGAATCTGATTAGACAAAATACCTTTCCCCAAGCCTGGGTTTTGCCGTGTCCTCATGCGTAATGTCTTCGATCCCCTTTTACAAGCAACGATGTCTTTTTAATTAACTCACCGACCTCTCTTCTCATCTCAGGCCACAGAGGAAGGGGGAAATGGGGAAGCACACAGCAGCGCGATCTGTGCCAACCGTGGGCAGAACGATTCTGATTGGATGCCTAGTTCCTTTATGTCTGCTGGAGTGTTCCACGGAATAGAAGGACAAAGGAGGGGGCAGACCCAGATGAGTAGCCACGTTTCTCTGTCTGTAGCACCAGAAAAGAGCAAGAGTCCAGTGGCACCTTAAGGACTAATAACACTTGCCCCACAGGTAGATCTAGATACAGATAAGACGTGTGTCCATCTGTCCTTATATCTTGGAGAGTGGAGCCATTTCAGATGCTGAATAGCAGGCAAAGGACAGTAGCAGGTGAGTGACAACAGCAGGCATGAATGGATTAGGTATGATATGCAGAGGGTTGGTAGGCATGCAGAAATCAGCATTGGTAACGAGACAGGAAACCTAAGGTCTCTATTCAGTCCAGGAGGACACATTGTCTTGAGCCTCATTATCAATTGCAATTCAGCAGTCTCTCTTTCTAATCTCCCTTTGAAATTCCTTTGTAAAAGAACTGCTGCTGTTAGGTCCCCAACCGAATGTCCTGGAAGGTTAAAATATCCCCCCACTGGTTTTTGAATGCTGTGGTTTCTAATGTCAGACTTATGTCAATTTATTCTTTGTTGTAGGGACTGGCCTGTTTGCCCAATGTAGAGGGTGGAAGGCCATTGCTGAGACATGATGGCATAAATCACATTAGAGGATGAGCAGGTGTAGGAACCTGAGAGGGTCTGGCTGATGTTGCTGGAGCCACTGATGGTGTTCCTGGGATCTATATGAGAGCAAAGTTGGCATCTGAGTTTGTTGCAGGCCTTGGTACTAGAGTCCATGTGACTGTTCAGTAGTTTATCACTGTGGATGAGAAGTTGGTTTATGTTAGCAGACTGTCTGTTAGCAAGAAAAGGTTGCTCCCACCCCCGTGCCTGTGCGAGAGAAGTGTCATTATACAGCACAGATTGTTGGTGATTAATAATACATTGAACTGGGGTTCACCGGTCCACGCAGTCCTAGAAACAGAACCAGTTTCTTGGTGACCAATGCATCAAGGGACTACTAATAGCAAAGATGAAAACAAAGCGGTGGTACCATGGCAACATGTTCCGATTGCGTTCTCAATCCTCAGAGAGCATAAAATGTCGATCCACAGACCCGCAGCCTGGATTTTGTGGTGTGTGGGGCAATTTTTTCCCACTGGTGGGGATCAAGTTCTCAGTGCACAAAGAAAAGCCATTGAGCCAATAGAAAGCTGTGGCCAGGGTAGATCTCTAAAGTGCAAGCTGTCACCCTCTTTAGGTGACAGTTTTCAGTGGCTGCAAGTCAATCATGTCTGCCAGCCAAAGCAACAATTCTGAGAACAAGCCGGCAGGTGTGTGTGTGTGTGTGATGACTTCTATAGTCAAGAAAGCTAACATTTAGGCAGAAAAACTCTCTTCGAGGAGACCAGTTTCTTGACACAGAGTGAGAAGGGATCCTAGAGGTCACCTACTCCAACCCCCTCAGTCAATGTGGGACTCAGTCAGCTACAGCACCCCACTCTGCTTAAAGGAGCCCATGCCTTTTAAAAATGTTTTTAAATTATTGGGGAGGGAAAGCATTTACAGGAGACATTATTGTGCAGCTGTGCCTTTAAGAAAGAGGGCAGAAGCCCCCAGAGCCCCACCGTAGCTACGGGCCTGTTGATTCATCATGGCACAGAGAGGCACGGGACTGTCATATCCTGCCCCAGTGGCCACTGGGCCTCTTCATATAGGCTCTGGCCTTTGTTTCGTGTGGCGTCTCCTCGGCTTCTCTTGGTAATTAACAGTTAACGGTGAACAATTCCTCCCCAAGGTGAGAAAGGAGACAAGAGTCCCCTTGGGGCCACAGGCTGATTTCTCTGCATTGCCATGGTGGCATCTGGATGGAACTGGCACAGGGATACAAGAGGGAGATAAATGGAGCGATAATGAGCCCGGATTTGTTGAGAAGCGGTGGCAGCATGCTTTACTCAAGGAACGCGGCAGGAACGGCTGCACAGAGACAGCAGTCTAAAGCCATCAAGGAAAGGAGAAGGAAATCCAAAGGGAGGTGGAGGGCTTGGGGGACCCAAACAGGAAGAATGGGGCTGGGGCCCAGGGTTTTGATTGAAGGGTTTGGGGTCCATGTTCAGGACCACGGACAGCAGTTCAATTCTAATTTTTCTTTTTTAATCTGGGCACGTTCTAGGGTTGCCAGCTCTGGGTTGAGAGATTCCTGGAGTTCTGAGAATACCACCTGGGGAGGGAGGTTTGCCAGCCTCCAGGTGTGTGTGGGGGGGGGCGGAGATCTTCCGGCATTACAACTCGTCTCCAGATGATGGAGATCAGTTCCCCTGGAGAAAATGGCTACTCTGAAAGGAGGAGGAGGAGGAGGAGGAGGAGGAGGAGGAGGAGGAGAAGATTGGATGTATACCCCACCCTTCACTACCCAAAGGATTCTCAGAGCAGCTCACAATTTCCTTTCCTTTCCCCTCCACACAACTCTTTGGGGCTGAGGGAGCTCTTTCGAGGACTGCTCCGGAGAGAACAGCTCTGAGAGGACTTGTGACTGACCCACGGTCACACTGGCAGCTGCACGTGGAGAAGTGAGGAATCAAACCCGGTTCTCCTGGATTAGTGGCCTCCTAATCACTACACCAAATTGAAAGGCAACCTGTAAGGCATTATTCCCTGCCGAGGCCGCTCCCCTCCCCAACCCTGTCCTCCCTGAGGTCCACCCCTCAAATGTCCAAGTATTTCCCAACCTACTGCTGGCAACCTTGTGGGGAGGGCAGGGTTAGGGGGCAGGAGGAACCCCAGTGGGTGTACAATGCCATACAGTCCACCCTCCAAAGTGGCCATTTCCCCGGGGGAAACTGATCTTGATCTTCCGGAGATCAACTGCACTAGCGGAAGGTCTCCAGCTGCCACCAGGCTGGCATGCAAGGGAAAATATTGCAGACCAAAAGCAACTAGAGGAGGGGAAATTTATATCAGGGAAACTATGGAGAGCCAGTTTGGTGTAGTGGTTAGGAGCGCAGACTCTGATCTGGGAAAACCGGGTTTGACTCCCTACTCCTCCACATGCAGCTGCTGGTGTGACTTTGGGTCAGTCTTAAGTTCTCTCAGAGCTGTTCTCTCAAGGGCAATCCTCAAAAGAGTTCTCTCAGCCCCACCGACCTCACAGGGTGTCTGTTGTGGGGAGGGGAAGGGAAAGGAGATCGTAAGCCGCTCTGAGGCTCCTTCGGGTAGTGAAGGGTGGGGTTATCAGTCCATGTCTACCTCCAACCTGATTTCTCCTCCCTCCAACACTGTGGCTGCCAGAGTAGTGCCGTGGTGGAGGGATTGGGCCGAGGATCTAGGAGACCTGGGTTCGAATCCCTGTGCCACCACAAAGCTCCCTGACGACTGGTCATTCTTTCGCCCTGAGCCTCACCTACCTCACAGGGCTGTCGTGAGGACAGAGTGGAGGGAGGGAGGGCGATACGCACCCCCCCTTGGTGGCAAGCAAGACAGGATTAAAATTGCCATTAAATAAATGAAATCAAGATAAAAGCTGGGGATCTGCTTGTCGATCAGGGCCCTTGGGAAAGAGTCGGAGTTGGCCAAGATTTTAAGGTTGCCATCTCTGGGTTGGGAAGCACCTGGAGATTTTGAGCTTTTTATACCTACTAGAGATAGAGCTGTAAGAGCGATACAGCGTTATGTTTTGATTATCCAGTTAATCAATCGTTACCAATTCCTCATAGTCATAAGATTTTGATCAGTTATTTGAATTGTTTAATGCATTTGTTTCTTCCTCGTCGTTATAAATAATTTTAAATGGTTTTCCGGCAATTTCAAATTGATATAAAAGGTTTGTTGACACAGTTCTTTTCATAGTGTCCCCCCCTCCCCAGATTGAGAATAGCAGATAATGTATCTTAGGGAAGCGGCGTTATTGGTAATGCTATAATGTTATGATGATTTACCTGGACTTATTAATTCATTTCTGTTTATATCATCTTGAATATCTGTACAAAAAAATGCCTTATGTTTATTTTCCTTTTCCCCTCACACTTTTTCCTTTTCCCCTGTATCCTATATAAAATTTAAAATTAAAAAAAAAAATTCTCATTAGAAGATTTTGAGGGTGGAGGCTGAGGAGGGCGGGGTTTGGGGGGGAGGGACTTGCCATAGACCCCGCCTTCGAAAGCAGCCATTTTCTCCAGGTGAGCTGATCTCTGCCGCTTGGAGATCAGATGTAATAGCAGAAGCTCCCCAGCCACCTCCTGCAGACTTGGCAACCCAACACAATCCACTGGACACAGGTAGTGGAAGGTTGCCCCGGTGGGCTCCTAGATGACAACGCAAGCCCTCAGAACAAACGTCCGTTTTGTGAGGGGGTTTGGTTTTATGGTTTTTTTTTAAAAAGAAGAAATTGATTCTTTAAAGTGACAGGGCGCAGAATGAGCTCTGACGCCTGTCCTCTGCCTTGGCACGGCGGTGAAGAAAGGGATGCTATCAGAGGCCTGGATAATCCCTTCAGATTGGGGGAAGTAACCCACCCAAAAACACATACACATTTCTTTACCACCAGGGGCCAATGTTGGCTGAGTTGTGTCAGAACGAATTAAACAATGTCGACATGAAATAACCCAGAATCCCTCACAGCTGGGGAGGAAGAGACAGAGAGATGTGGCTTGTCAGAGAAAAAGGCCTCATGGACTCATGTTGTCTTTTTTAACCCCCCCAGGGCAGAAAACGTTGTGGCGCTTCGGAGACTAACTAGTCTCTAAAGCATCTCCGTGTGAGTTTTTTCTTAGAGGCGAAAAGCTTACCTGTTGTCAGACGCAGGAGGCGGAGGAAGAAATTGGATATAATAGTCAGTGTGGCTTTCCGTCTTCAAACATCCTTTCTTTCTTTTTTTTCCAAAAAAAAATTATATCTCTGTTAGCAAGGTGGGTTTGATAGGGAATCTTATTCACCACAGGTAGAATGTTACTCATGGTGGCACAGAGATGGGAGAAAGCACTGCATACTGAGAAACGGCTAAGGGAAAAGACAGGATGCTATCTTAGCATGCGATTGAAATGTGGAATGCACGGCCAGAGGATGTTGTGAAGGCCGCAGGAATAAACGGTGTTGATGGATTCATGGAGGATAACTCTATCAGTGGCTACTGGCCATGGTGACTGAGGGGAACCTCCACATTCAGAGGCACTAAGCCTCTGAATCCCAAAGCCAGGAGGCAGCCTCAGGAGAAGGCCTCAGCCCCTGTGCCCTATCACTGGCCCTCCAGAGGAACTGGTTGGCCAGTGTGTGAGGCAGGATGCTGGACTAGGTGGACCACTGGTCTGATGTTCTTAGGAAGGCCTTGGCCTCTATGCTCTGTTGATAGACCTCCAGAGGAACTGTTAGTCCACGGTGTGAGACACGATGCTGGACCAGATGGACCACTGGTCTGATCCAGCAGGACTCTTCTGATGTTCTTAGGAAGACCTCGGCCTCTGTGCCCTGTTGTTGGCCCTCTGGAGGAACTGGTTGGCCACTGTGATAGGGCAGGATGCTGGACTAGATGGACCACTGCTGATCTGATTCTGGTGTTCTAATGAAGGACTCAGTCTCTAGGCCCTGTTGTTAGCCCTCCAGAGGAACTGGTCAGCCATTGTGTGGGGCAGGATGCTGGACTAGACAGACTATTGGTCTGATCCAGCAGGGCTTTCCTTATGTTCTTATGTTAATGGGGGGAAATATCTGCATATAGGAAGTGCTGGGATGGAGACAGAGAGGCACCAGTTAGGTTTGTACAAGCCTGGCCTCCCTTCATTACTTTTTGGAATCGCATTCCCAGAATCAATAACAGCCTGGTGCCAGCACATGAATTAGACCTTTGGCCCATCAAGGTCAGTATTGTCCTCTCAGACTGGCAGTGGCTCCCCAGGGCCGTACCTAGAGGTCCCCAGGGCCATACCTAGAGGCCACACCCGGTTCTCCAGATCAGAGTCTGTTGCTCTGAACCTCCATGTGAAGCCAGCTGGGTGACCTTGGGTCAGCCACAGTTCTTTCAGAGCTCTCCGAGCCCCCCAAAATATGTCTAGCTCACCACCTAGTGGCGGGCAATGCTAAAAGAGCTAGAACTTCAGGCTGCCAGACACGCAATCAGACACAATGCCATACACCAATAATAATAACTGACTTTGATGGACAATGGGTCTGATTCATTAGAAAGCAGCTTCACAGGTTTATGTATTCTGTGGATGGCTCAGTGGCAGAGCATCTGCCTGGCATGCAGAAGGTCCCAGGTTCAATCCCCAACATCTCCAGTTAAAAAGGACCAGGCAGTAGGTGATGGGAAAGACCTCTGCCTGAGACCCTGGAGAGCCATGAAGTGGAGCTGTGGCTCAGTGGAAGAGCCTCTGCTGGGCATGCAGAAGGTCCCAGTTTCAATCCCCGGCATCTCCAGTTGAAAAGGATCAGGTTGTAGGTGGTGCGAAAGACCTCTGCCCAAAGAACCACTGCCAGTCTGAGTAGGCAACTCTGATTTTGATGGCCCACGGGGCTGTTTCAGTATAAGGTCATTCCATGTGTGGATTCATGTATGTGACGAACCAGCTGCTCAAGTCCCAGATGGAGCAGAAAAAATATGGAAAAAAACCCACTGTAATAAGATGCTAAATAAATGTGATAGAATAAACCGGTGCAGCATTTTATATCTTCTCTCTCTCTCTCTCTCTCTCTCTCTCTCCCTCTCTCTCTCTCTCTCTCTCTCTCTCTCTCTCTCTCTCTCTCTCTCAATATGTGAAAATTATAGGCAAAAGTAAAGAAATCAGACATTTTCTCCCCAGCAATTCCAGCAGTGATTGGTCTCACGGGACGAAAGGAAGGAATCCAGACATACCAGGAATGGTCTTAACCAAAGGGCGACAGGGGTAGGTGCCCAGGCCTTGTGCTGGGGTGGGGTGGGGTGGGGGGAACTGATCGGCCCTGCCTTATTGACGGAGGGGGAGACACAGATCGGTAGCTGTAACTGCCCATTTCAGTCCCATCTGCAGTAGACAGGAACAGCAAAAAAATGTTTTAAAAAGCACTGTAATAAGACACTAAATAAATACGATGACTATTTGAATAACCTGGTTTAGAATAGTTTTATACCTAGATAGTTAGGTTTCTCGTCGAAAGCCAGTCGAATCCGACTCTAGGTTGGGTGCTCATCTCCGTTCCGCCGAAGAGCCAGCGCTGTCCAAGACGTTTCCGTGGTCATGTGGCCAGCATGACTAAACGCCAAGGCGCACGGAACGCTGTTACCTTCCCACCGAAGTGGGTGCCCGATTACAAAAACATCTAATTCCACTAAGGTCTTGATTATTCCATTGGAATACCATTTTGTAGGACGTTAAGAAAAAGCGACCTAACGGTGAGCAGTATTTGGAAGCATCGTATCAAAAAAATATCAAATTGCGCTCACCTTTTGGCTGACTTTTCTTGACGCCCTACAGAATTGTCTTCCGGGTGAATAATCAAGACCTCAGGGGAATATGTTTTTTGTAACTGGGTATAATTTCCACATATTAAGAGATATCTATTTATAAGGTAGAGGGAGCTGCGGTGGCTCAAGTGGTTAAGATGCTGAACTGCAGACCGGAAGGTTAGTAGTTCAGCCAGTTCGAGACCCGAGAGTGCCGCATGACGGAGTGAGCTCCCGTCTCTGGTCCCAGCTCCTGCCAACCTAGCAGTTCGAAAGCAAGAAATTGCAAGTAGATAAATAGGTACCGCTTCGGTGGGAAGGTAACAGCGTTCCGTGCACTTCGTCATTTAGCCATGCTGGCCACATGACCACGGAAATGTCATCAGACAGCGCTGGCTCTTTGGCTTGTAAACGGAGATGAGCACTACCCCCTAGAGTCGGATTTGACTGGCTTTCGAGCAAGGGAAACCTTAACTATTTATAAGGTATAAAACTATTCTAAACCAGTTTATTCAAATACTTATCGTATTTATTTAGTGTCTTATTACAGTGCTTTTAAAAATGTTTTTGCTGTTCCTGTCTACTGCAATCTTTCTGATGCAAGTCCCAGATGGGACTGACATGGGCAGTTGCAGCTACCGATCTGTGTCTCCCCCTCCGTCAATAAGGCAGGGCCGATCAGTTCCCCACCCCAGCACAAGGCCTGGGCACCTACCCCTGTCGCCCTTTGGTTAAGACCATTCCTGGTATGTCTGGATTCCTTCCTCTCGTCCCGTGAGACCCATTACTGCTGGAATTGCTGGGGAGAAAATGTCTGAGTCCTGAATAATTTACCAGCCGCTCCCCGGCTCCCCCCCCGCTGCCGCCGCCCCTGTTGTCTGTCACTCGGCAATAACCGGTTTTTCACAACATCGCGCCGATGTAAATAATTAACCATCTCCATAGCCCGTTAATGTTTTTCCCTTGTACGTGGGTTTGTTAAGACGGTGCTGGTTAGAGTTTGTGACTGTGCCCGTTGCCCAAGAAAGAAAGAAAGAAATATTGGAGAGAGGCCATTGGTGGGTGGGGCGGTGGAGAAGCTATCATTTCTGCGGAGAGGGTTGGGATGTTAAGCTAGGGGCCCCGGCTAGGGAAATTAGAGAATAAATGGAATTTTTCAGGTTGAGCAGTTCCCCGGTTCCCCCAGAGACTGAGGTAATTCCACCGTCACGAAACTCCATCCTCAATTGCATTGGAGGCTGGATTTCACATAACCGCATCTTCACTGCCCGTAAGATGATATTTGTGGTCACCTGGCCATGGGGTTCATTGCAGATTCGCCCAGATTCGTTAGGCTGGCGAATACGTCTGCTGTATGTTTGCCTCCCGTCTGATGAGCTCTTGACACCCTTGTTCCTTAAAACACTGCATTTGTTCAGGCACATTTATGTATGTGTGTGTTTCTTTGTTTACAAGATTTGCATGCTACATTCTCAGAGAGCAGTTCGCAGTGGCTCATTGAATAAGAGAGGATAAAAATCATAAAATCATTGAAATTTTACCTGCTAAGAACAGACATGCATCAGACAGCTTAGAAACCTCAACAGCATGAAACGTTTTTCATTCTTATGATTGTCCTCTCTGCCCTGTGGTTGGCCCTCCAGGGGAACTGGTTGGCCACTGTGTGAGACAGGATGTTGGACTAGGTGGACCACTGGTCTGATCCAGCAGGGCTCTTCCGGTGCTCTTATGAAGGCTTCAGTGTCCTGCCCAGTTGTTGGCCATCCGGAGGAACTGGTTGGCCCCTGTGTGAGACAGGATGCTGGACTCAATGGACCATTGGTCTGATCCAACAGGGCTCTTCCAGTGTTCTTATGAAGGCTTTAGCCTCTGTGCCCTGTTGTTGGATCTTCAGAGGAACTGGCCACTGTGTGAGACAAGATGCTGGACTAGATGGACCATTGTTCTGATCCAAGATGGCTATTCTGGAGTTCTTATGAAGGCCTCAGCCCCTATGCCCTGTTGTTGGCCATCCAGAGGAACTGGTTGGCCCCTGTGTGAGACAGGATGCTGGATGAGATGGACCATTGGTCTGATCCAACAGGGCTCTTCTGGTGTTCTTATGAAGGCCTCGGCCTCTCTGCCCTGTTGTTGGACCTCCAGAGGAACTGGTTGGCCACTGTGTGAGACAGGACGCTGGATGAGATGGACCATCAGTCTGATCAAGCAGTGTTCTTCTTATATTCTTAGACTGTAAAAGTGATTAAGAAGGTCTAACCCCTACTATTGACCCTGCTCAGCTTCCAAGCTCTGACAAGATTGGCCTATTCCATTCTGCCTTCCCTCCCTTTAATTAATTAGTGCACAGATAATATTGAAAAAAGTGGGCATTTTACAGGGGAAATTCATTGCCAGGAAACAGAAAATGGTGCAAAACAGAAAATGGTGTGAATTACCAGTTTGAATCACACAATGGAGAAGTGATATTGAGGAAAGGGGTTGGTAGGTGGCACCACCATGCCCGCGGGCACCACGCTGGGGACCCCCCGCTGTACGTGCTTGGCCATGTGGACTGCTCAGACCATGGACAGGTGTGGGTTGAGCGACAGAAACACTGAACACTGAACTGCAGGTCCCCAACAGTTGAAACATCTGGATATGTCCTTTGATTGAGAGTCTGTGGTCCCTTCCGCACTTGGATCTCATCCCTGGTTTTATCAGAGTTCAACTCACGACACAATACCTTGCATCTATCCCTGGTTATAACAGCATCCGTTTATCCCGGGACAAATGTGGGGCGAAACCGGGGTGACAGCAATGTAATGTGGAAACAAAAAATACCCCGAGATAATTATGGGGGTGAACTCAAGTGTAGTGTAGAATGAAAGTTCGGGGACAGGGTTGAACCAGGATTTAAGGTCTAGTGTGGAAAGGACCTGTCTGACAATGTTTGGGGACAAAACCAAGGTGAAATGACACATCCAGGGAATGTCCAGGGAAGTTCGAATGAGAGAAACCAGGGATGGCCGAAGAGTGGAATCTGGGTCTGAAAGACAATTTGGAAACAGCTGCTGCCTGCGCAGAGGAGGAAAAAAAAGAACATTGATCACAGAGTCCCACTGAGTCAGGATCTAAATTGAGGCACATCAAAGACAAAGGTAGGGGGAGGTTTCTACTGGGGGGACGCGAGAATTGGAATCTTTTCCATTTTAGACTCTGACACAGTGATCAGAGAAAGCAGACAAATTGAAGCGCGGGAGACAGAGAGCCCCTTAGGCGTCGCTTCCTGCCTGGTGCACCCTTCTCTCGGCATTGTGGGCCTCCGAGGAATTTCGCAGGGTTGGAGGACCAATGAGAGGCTTGAGGTGGGTGCGAACGGAATCCTCCCAGGACCGCCTGAGCCAGACATTTTGTTCCTTTGCTCAGTGGCTCAACGGCTCCTTCTGCATTTAGGCAGAGAGGGAGCCACCGAAGTAAAACATGATGTTTCTATCCGCCCATAATTAAAACGAGCCCACAGTGACCATCAAGAGCACTGTTACTGCCAAAATACAAAAAATCTGCAGGTCGGATCGGATGCGAAAGTTCTGCCTAGGGTGCACGGGAGACTGTTCAGATTCAATTGTCAGGGGAAAATAGCCAATTGTCTTTTCTTCTGCCCTTTTATTTGGGAGGAACTGTCCCCCTTGCCCTGCTGGCCATTGGCACGATCCCTCCAATTATAATTGCTCTCCAGGTGGTGAAGATGGTGACAAAGAAGAGATTGGATTTATAACACACCCTTCACTACCCAAAGGAGCGGCTTACAATCTCCTTTCCCTTCCCCTCCCCACAATGGACACCCTGTGAGGTAGGCGGGGCTGAGAGAG
Source organism: Gekko gecko (assembly GCA_029375565.1). Classification (NCBI taxonomy): domain Eukaryota; kingdom Metazoa; phylum Chordata; class Lepidosauria; order Squamata; family Gekkonidae; genus Gekko; species Gekko gecko. Next base: position 9,698,676 of record JAPDNY010000017.1, on the reverse strand, counting down.
CTCTTTCGAGGACTGCTCCTGTGAGAACAGCTCTGAAAGAACTGGTGACTGACCCAATCATGCCAGCAGATGCATATGAAGGAGGAGATTGGATTTATAGCCCACCCGTCAGTCAGAGTCTCAGAGTGATTTACAATCTCCTTTCCCTTCCCCTCCTCACAACAGACAGCCTGTTAGGTGGGTGGGGCTGAGAGAGCTCTTTCGAGGACTGCTCCTGAGAGAACAGCTCCGAGAGAACTGGTGACTGACCCAAGGTCACACCAGCAGCTGGGTCTCAGTTCCCCTGGAGAAAATGGCTGCTTTGAAGGGTGGATTCTATGGCATTATACCCCTACCTTCCCAAGGCTCCACCCACAAAATCTCCAGAAATTTCCCAACCCGGAGCTGGCAACCCTATTTCCCCCTCTTGCCTGGGAAGTCTTTCACTCTGCTGGGATCGCTAGGTGACTTACCCACAGAACAAACAGTGACTGAGTTTCTCTCAGTGTAAGTGCGGCAGTTAGAATGTCGAGACTAAGAGCTGTTCTCTCAAGGGCAGTTCTCCAGAGAGCTCTCTCAGCTCCACCTGCCTCACACGGTGTCTGTTGTGGGGAGCTGAAGGGAAAAGAGATTGTAAGCCGCTCTGAGACACCTTTGGGTAGTGAAGGGAAGTGTATAAATCCAGTCTCCTACTCCTCCTCTTCTCCTCCTCCTCCTCTCCTCCTCCTCCTTTGTCTTCCCTTCCTCACAGGGTTGTTGTGTGGATAAAACGAAGAAGAGGCGAATAACGTAAGGCCATTTCAGGTCCCCTTTAGGGAGAAAAGCAGGGTATAATCAAAGTACAAAAAATAAAAATTGAGAGTAGAGTCAGTTCAGAAGCAAATGTTTTTTTTTGCAAGAAGTGCTGGGAAAAAAACCCAGAGGCGTTCTTTGACATTTCCAAAAGAAACTTGTGAAGGAATCTGTGAGTACGTATTATCACAGCTCCGGTTCTGGCACTTTGGAAGATTGATCCCCAAATTCCTTCAGCCTTCCAGAGTCTGCCATGTTTCCCATTAATCGATGACATGCGGGTATTCTAGCAAAGTCTGACTCCTAACAATGTCTCGTGCTTCAGTGTCCGCATTCTCATAGTACCTGAACCCTTTTGTGCCAAACTTACTGGATTCCTAAAAATCTATATCCTCCTTTCATGCCAGCGTGTTACTCATTTAAGTCTTCAGGCAGCATAGAAAGAAGCCAAATGTGCCTAAGCAAGAACCAGGGCTATTTTGGGGCAGGAATGCACAGGAACGGAGTTCCGGCTGCCTTCAGCGTTGGCCATGCCCACTACAGCTAAAACCTCTGTGTGCATGGCTACAGAGGGAAGGCCTGGAGAGTGACCTCCTGGCAACTCCAAGGTGGGTGGGCCAGGGGAACCCCTAGAAGAATCGGGGGTCTACAAAAAAGCCCTGGCAAGAACAATTGCGTAGGGGCCTGGAGACTACAAAACCCATGGTGCAGTGTGAGTACAAGCGAAGCTCGTATGTCAGAACCTTTGGGGGCTAAAACAAAGAAACCGGCCAAGTCTTGCTCCCACTAGCAAGTTCTCTAACAAACCACAGGTGGGATACGATTTAGAAACTGACTCACCTCTCTCCAGTGTCAACCGTATGCTTTCTCTTGGGGGGGGGGGGCCTTGCCAGTGCATTCTAAGACAGACACTGATTTTCATTGTGCTAGTCCAAATCTGCCTGTCCCTCCTGTTGGGAGTTTTACTATTATATAAGGTTGCCAGCCTCCAGGTGGTGGCTGGAGATCTCCTGGGATTACATTTGATCTCCAGGCAAGAGAAATCAGTTCACCTGCAACAAACGGCCATTTCGGAAGGTGGATTCTGTGGCCTTGCACCAACTCCCAAGCCTCCAGGTATTTCCCAGTCCAGAGCTGCCATCCCTAAATATTAATACGACTCTATGGAGAGAAGTTCTAAAAAGTGGGTTCTAGATAATATCAAGTCTGAGTTCCAGGCCCGTAGCCAGGATTTCTGAAGTCAGGGGGGCATTTAAATTTCTTAGGGGGCACTGTCTAATCGAATTAAAGGAATACCCAACTCTTTCCCCGCACCTTCCACTGCTTGGGGGCCCTGGGCTGGCTGGGAAGTCGGGGGGGGGCCTTGCCAGTGAGTCAGGGGGCCTAGCCCCGAGATGCCCCACTGTAGCTACGGGCCTGCTGAGCCCTCCCTAGAAGCTCCAGTGACAAAACGGAGGCATATTGTGCTTGGGTCACATAGCGAGAAGACAAGACTCACTGGAAAGGACAGTCATGCTAGGAAAAGTGGAAGGCAGCAGGGAAAGAAGAAGTCCCAACAGGTTATGGATGGACTCCATCAAGGAAACCATAGTCCTCGGTTTCGAAGACAGGAACAAGGCTATTACTGACGGGACATTTTGGAGAACGTTGATTCGTAGGATCACCATAAGCTGGAAGCAATTTGAGGCCAGTTAACACACACCCCCAAAACAGAAAGAGGTTGCACACAAATACTTAGCAAGGGGGGAGGGGTCAGTGGCTCCGTGGTAGTACCGTGACCCCCTCCGACCAGCCCAGCAACTTGGACTCAGAGCATTCAGGAGAAGAACCTGAGGAACCAAAGACCACCGGCTGAAGAGGACCAGTGTGGTCAACCGGGCAACGGCAAACCACTGGTGAACCTCTCTTGCCTTGAAAACCCTACAGGGCCACCCTAAACTGGTTGCAACTTGATGGGTCTTCCTTTGGTGTAGAGTGCGCAGACTCTAATCGGGGAGAACCGGGTTTGATTCCCCACTCCTCCGCATGCAGCTGCTGGCATGACCTTGGGTCAGTCACAAGTCCTCACAGAGCTGTTCTCTCAAGAGCAGTCCTCGAAAGAGCTCTCTCAGTCCCACGTACCTCACAGGGTGTCTGTTATGGGGAGGGGAAGGGAAAGGAGTTTGTAAACTGGGCAGGGTATAACTCCAATCTCCTCCTCCTCCTCCTCTTCTTCTTCCACCTCCTCCTCCTCCACCACTGCTTCTCCTCCTCCTCCTCCTCCTCCTCCTTCTTCTTCCCTAGATAGCCCAGGCTAGTTCAATCTCATTAGATTTCAGAAGCTAAGTTGGGTCGTCCCTGGCCAGTACTCAGATGAGCAACCACCTAGGAAGTCGAGGGTCACTGTTGGTGTTCCCTTTAAGCTGAGTTAGTGTGAGCCAGCTCACAGATTTTTAGCCTCCGTCTCACACGTATTTGTCTCCGCTCAGGAAGGAGGCCTCCAGAGCAAACTGATTTGTGCAGCAGCCAAATCGCTCAGCTCACAACTTCAATGCCGGTTGCTCAGAAAGTAGAATTTTTTGGTCACAGGACTCCACAGTTTAGAGGGTGAACTGGCAAAACCCAGTCTGGAAGTGCACTGGAAGTGGATTGAAAGTGGATTATTTAGTGTGTGTGAACACAGCCCCCGTTGGAGTCACCGTAAGCCCGCTGCGTGTCGACACCGCTTTCCACTGCCCCCAGTTCTATAATATCCGTCGCCAAGCCCGCAAAACATCGCTCTTCGGTCCACCCGGTAGACGAATTCTGGTTTGACTCCAGCCGCGAAAGATTGCATAAGCTTTCCGCCGGCGTGTTTCATGCCCCCCCTTCGCCTGTGTAAATGGAACCGACAAGCTTTAATTAGCTGATGATGGCCAGTAAAAGGGCTAATAATGGTGAGGGAGAATGTGAACCACAGGGGGGCTTCATTCTTCTCACCCCCCCTTCCTTTCCTTGCATCTCTATGTAATTAGGTTTTAATTTAAAGGAAGGGGAAGGAGGGGGGAAGCCATTCCCCCATATCGACAAGGTGTTGCTGGGGATTGCGCGAAACACACGATGGGAGGCACGGGCACGAGTAATACAGCACGCCGGCTTTGGATATAATTTCCATCCTGGATTGTTTCCCCGTCTCTGTGGGGCTAGAAACCGAGCCGCAAAGTAGGATAAATCCTAAAACGACCGAGCATTCATTTTTGAAAAGCAAAGTGGCGGTGACTCGAGGGGGCTCTGGCAGAGGCTTGACCGATGCTTGAGAAAGTGAGGAACGGTGCCCAGGATTTGGGCCCGGAAAAGGGTAGCCTTGTACTCGTCCACAGGGCTTTCTTTGTAGAAAATGCCCAGCAGGAACTCATTAGCATAATAGGCCACACCCCTGACAGCACAGCTTATTAGCCTATTAGGCCACACCCCCATGTTACCAGAAGTGTGGTCATCCAGCCACACCCACCTTTTGCTGCTTATTCTGTTTACCTTGTTTGTTGTCAAAACCCCAGGGGTTTTTTTGTAGCAGGAATTCCTTTGCATGTTAGGCCACACACCCCTAATGTAGCCAACCCTAATGAGTTTCTGCTGTTGGGTGTGGCCTGTTATGCTAATGTGTTCCTGCTGGGAGTGACCAACTCGGGACCTAGCCGGAACTCCGTTCCTGTGCGTTCCTGCCCAAAAATAGCCCTGCTCAACCATAGCTTAATTATTGTAGCCCCTTAGTTATCGGGAAGATTTATGTTGCTGCTGTTGTTCGGTCACACAGTCAAGTCTGACTCTTTGTGACCCCATGGTCCGCATAACGCCAGGCCCTCCTGTCTTCCGTCGTGCTCTGGAGTTGGCTGAATTTCATGTTCGTTGCCTTGATAACACTGTCTGACCATCTCATCCTTTGCTGTCCCCTTCTTCTTTGACCTTCAATCCTTCCCAGTATCAGGGTCTTCTCCAGTGAGTGCTCCCTTCTCATTTGGTGGCCAAAGTATTTGAGCTTCAGCTTCAGACTCTGGCCTTCATGGGAACAGTTAGGGTTGATTTCTTTCAAGACTGACTGATTCCATCTCCTGGCAGTCCAAGGGACTTGCAAAAGTCTCCTCCAGCACCATATTTTGAAAGAATCTATCCTTCGGTGCTCGGCCTTCCTTGTGGTCCAACTCTCGCAGCCATGCATTACTACTGGGAATACCATTGCTTTGACCATATGGACTTTTGTTGGCAGGGTGATGTCTCTACTTTTTATTATGCTGTCCAGGTTTGCCACTGCTTTCCTCCCAAGGCACAGGTGTCTTTTAATTTCACGGCTGCAGTCACCGTCTGCAGTGATCTTGGGTCCCAGGTGTCTTATACGTGGTGTCTTAAGCCACTGGGGTTTGGGGGCAGCAAACAGTAGATAAAATGCACAGCCCGTAGCCACATATCAGACTGACAATAATGAAGTGAAGGTGAAAAGCAGAATTAAATCTATAACTCTTTGTCCAAGAGGGGTAAGGAGTGGGAGAAGGGAAGAAAGAAAGAAAGAAAGAAAGAAAGAAAGAAAGAAAGAAAGAAAGAAAGAAAGAAAGAAAGAAAGAAAGAAAGAAAGAAAGAAAGAAAGGTGGCAAAGCTGTTCCATGGGTCCCAGTTTTGATTCCAGCCCTTGAACAGAGAAGAAGAGACGAGATTGGATTTATACCCCACCCTTCACTACCTGGAGGAGTCTCAGAGTGATTTACAATCTCCCTCCCCTTCCCACAACAGACACCCTGTGAGGTAGGTGGGGCTGAGAGAGCTCTGAGAGAACTGTACCTGAGAGAACAGCTCTGAGGGAACTGTGACTGACCCCAGGTCACACCAGCAGCTGCATGTGGACGAGTGGGAATTACAGTCCGCACTTCTAACCACTACATCGAATTGGGTCTCCAGTTTGGACATATGAAATTGTCAGGGACCCTGCTTTGAACCAAGAATTTCATACCCCCCCCCAAGGCTGGGACTTAGTCAAGAGAGTTTCCTGATGACACAGACTCTAAGATAATGGGAGTGACTTAAGTAAAGGTAAAGGTTCCCTTGCTCAAAAGCCAGTTGAATCCAACTCTAGGGTTGCAGTGCTCCTCTCCGTTTCCAAGCCGAAGAGCCAGCGCTGTCCGAAGATGTTTCCGTGGTCATGTGGCTGGCATGACTAAACGCTGAGGTGCACAGAACACTGTTTCCCTTCCCACTGAAGCAGTACCTATTTATCTACTTGCAATTCCTTGCTTTCGAACTGCTAGGCTGGCAGGAGCTGGGGCCAGAGATGGGAGCTCACTCCGTCATGTGACACGCGGGTCTCGAACTGCTGAACTACCAACCTTCCAGCCTGCAGTTCAGCGTCTTAACCACTTGAGCCACTGCAGCTCCTAACGGGAGTGACATACTGATGGCTAAAAGGAGTCCAAAGGGAAAGAGGACTTTGGATTTTTTCATTCCTTCTCTCTTGACTTGAACATCGTTTCAATTACCCTTTTCTCTCGTGCTAGTGAAGCCCACAACTCATTAGCCTTGCACCGAGCTCCACCCGAAACCCTGGAGACATGCTACTAGTATGAGCAGACAGATCTGACCCTGATGGACTGATGGTTGGATTCAGCATAAAGCAGTTTCACGTGTACATGTTTGTGCCTGTACACACACCCCTCTTAAATGTTTTTCTTTTTTTTCCAGTTTGAGGGATTTTTTTTTTTTTTTTGCAAAGCTGGGAGTGTCCACAGGATTTTAGAAACATCCCCCGTTTCTGTACCTGGCCCTATTGTGCGGGTTAACTGATCCGCACTCGGGGCCCAGGTTCAGAATTATACATTATAAAGATGCCATAAATCTACTGTTCTGTCTGCCACAGGAAAACTGACCTGTAAAGATATTCCCTTGTAACATCTCCCTTCTTGGCAACGGCAAACTTTTTTCAGGCCAGGCGTTTTTTGTTATGGCGTCGTAACGTGACTTAAATGAGGTTTTATTCCTGTAATCTAAAGTTAAACGTTTCTCTGCTGTAATCCGTTATTAAAGCTCAGTAAAACCTGTTTGTGTTATCTATTGCCTATATTTTATAATGGTGTTAGGGTCTTATTTTTTTAAAAAAATATCTTATTTGCCAGCTACTTTGTGTTTCCCCCCCTGCTGATAAAGCAAAGTAGAAATTAAATAAAACTATAAAGCGAACTATCTCTCATTATGGTCGGCTGCTTTCTCCGCTTGCCAAGACAATGAAAAGCTGGCCCTGGCTTCAGACCCATTTCTAAAGAGTTTAGAAGCTTCTCCATTTGGCTGGCACCCAGACGAAAAGTTCCACATGAAGCTTGCATAGACCACGTCTGACCTCTGGTCCACCACACACCATGATCTCTACTCTGACTGGCAGAAGTTTGCCCAGGTATGAAACACTAAAGAACCCTCTGTCTAAAGGGCCCTCTCTCTTGGCATTAGGTAAAGGTAAAGGTTCCCTTGCTCGAAAGCCAGTCGAATCCGACTCTAGGGTTGCGGTGCTCATCTCCGTTTCAAAGCCGAAGAGCCAGCGCTGTCCGAAGACGTTTCCGTGGTCATGTGGCCGGCATGACTAAACACCCAGGCGCACGGAACGCTGTTACCTTCCCACCAAAGTGGTACCTATTTATCTACTTGCAATTTCTTGCTTTCGAACTGCTAGGTTGACAGGACTCTTGGCATTACCCAGGCCTTATTTGACTCTTTCCTGAGCTGGGGAGTTCTCTTGAAAAGATACAATGACTCACATAGAACTGGATTTTGGCTGGCTTTCCGGGGCCAGATGGTCTTCTCTTACGAAAGGAGATATTGTTTTAGAAACACTCAGAGCAGGAGTGTCGAACTCATTTGTTTTAGGGCCGGATCGGACATAAACGAGACCTTGTTGGGCCGGGACATGTGTGTCATAAAGCGCAATGCCAGGGAGCGGAGATATCAACTTTATAAAGGACACAAACACAGAGAATTTTTTTTTTTCTTAAAATGTAAACCTGCTTAAAACATCAGCACTCTTGCAATATTTTGCTTATTCAACGGTGTCTGATAACTGACACCTCTGGCTCTGAATTATTGAATCGAAATGTCTGTGCTGTTGCACTCCTGAGTACGCCGTTCAGGTGTGTATCTGTAAGCTGCAAACCTGCGATGACGCAGCAGCAGCAGACCTGGAAGAAGCAGCAGAAGACAGCCAGTTCCACCGTGGGCCTGATAGAAGCCCTCTGGGGGCCTGATTTGGCCCCCGGGCCACATGTTTGATACCCCGACTTAGAGCCATTTTATCGCATAGCTTCCACTGCTCGGTGTCCTTGCAACCACCAGATACACGTTCCATTCTATTGCACTCTAATTACATCTGCAGAGGCCTCTAATAATAAAACTTTTGCTTAATATAACTTCTTATACAGGAGAATACAATTATAAGATATATATGTTATACTATAACTTCCATCTGGGCTAAATACCAAAACCTGAATATGCTATGATTAAACTCTTATAAAGCCACAGTGACAGCTGTCAATGCATATGTCAAAGAAAATATCAAAAATCACATTCAGAAATCACATCCACTTGGTCCCTTGTCCTATACTCTCCAAGATGTAAGGACAGATGGACTCATATTCTTGCAGCTGAAAAGAGCAAGAGTCCAGTGGCACCTTAAAGACTAACAAATTTTGTGGCAGGGTTAGGGGCTTTTGTGAGGGATTGCTCACTTCCTCAGATATAGCTAGAAAGGGAGCTCATCTGTCCTGTATGCCAAATGACAATAGCAGGTGAATGACAATAGTCAACATGATTGGATTAGGTGTGATATGCAGAGGGGAAGTAGGTGTGGAGAAATCAGCACTGGTTATGAGACAGGAAACCTAGGTCTCAATTCAGTCCAGGAGAATGCATTGTCTTGAGCTCCATTACCAGTTGCAATTCAGCAGTCTCTCTTTCTAATCTCCCTTTGAAACTCCTTTGTAAGACAACTGCAACTCTTAGGTCAGCAGCTGAATCTCCTGGAAGGTTAAAATGTCCCCCCCCACACACACACTGGTTTTTAAACACTGCAGTTTCTAACGTCAGACTTCTGTCCATTTATTCTTTGTTGTAGGGACTGGCCTGTTTGTCCAATGTAGTTGGTGGAATGGCATTGCTGAGACATGATGGCATAAATCACATTAGAGGATGAGCAGGAATAGGAACCCAAGACGGCATGGCTGATGTTTCTGGCCCCACTGATGGTGTTGCTAAGATCTAGATGACAGCAAAGTTGGCATCTTGGTTTGTTTCAGGCCTTGGTACCAGAGTCCATGTTACTATTAAACAGTTTATCCATGTGGGTGAGAAGTTAGTTTTAAGTTTGCAGGCTGTCTGGAAGGAAGAAAAGATTGACCCTCCCCCCAGTGCCTGAGTGAGGGAAGTGTCACCCAGCATGGGTTGTAGGATATTAATAATGCACTGAACTGGCTTAAGTTGTGAGATGCAGGTGACCACCAGTGGTGTTCTGGTCTCATTTCTGTTTGTTTCATATCGTTCCACAGTTTGGTGTAGTGGTTAAGTGCGCGGATGTCACGTAACCCTGCCATGGCTGTGGATGGCCGGGGAAGACATCTTTCAGTGTTCCGGAATGCGGGAGTAACTCAGAGTCTCCAGTCTTACTAATTTAGAATGTCTGTTCTGTGTCTTATCAATGTGCCTGACCTTGGGTCTCATGCTACATTGTCATGGGGAATTTACTGGTCTGAGGTGTTTTTCTTTCTTGGCTTAACGCGCGTGCGAAACGTATTCATTGGCTTGTAGGTGTGTGTGTGTGTGTGGGGGGTAGGTTGAATAGGCTATAATTACCAATGCTCTGTATTAGCTGCCATCACTGACAAAGAACTGGTTCATGTATCTCTATGACTGGTCTTTAATAAATGCTATCTTCTTATGAAGCCTGGTGTTTGACTGACTATCTGGAGAACTTAACTACCTGAACTCTAATCTGGGAGAACCGGGTTTGATTCCCCACTCCCTCCACTTGCACCTGCTGGATGACCTTGGGCAAGCCATAGTTCTGGCACAGCTATTCTTGCAAAAAGAGCAGTTTCTGTCAGAGCTCTCTCAGACCCACCTACCTCACAGGGTGTCTGTTGTGGGGAGGGGAGGGGAAAGGAGTTTGTAAGCCGCTCTGAGACTCCTTTGGGTAGTGAAGGGCAGGGTATAAATCCAATCTCCTCCTCCTCCTCCTCCTCCTCTTCTTCTTCTTCTTCTTCTTCTTCTTCTTCTTCTTCTTCTTCTTCTTCTTCTTCTCCTCCTTCTTCTTCCTCCTCCTCCTCCTCCTCCTCCTCCTCCTCCTCCTCCTCTTCTTCTTCTTCTTCTGTCTTCTTCTATCTTCTTCTACCTCTTCTTCTTCTTCCTGAATGGTTGATCAGATAATTTTTTTATGAAGGGAACAGGATTGTAGCTATCGTTCATAAAATTCTAGGCAATTTTCATCGCACCGACACTGTACATATTATACTGTTCTGTTGTTTTGTTCTCCAGCTTGGTTATCTTACTTTATTGTAGGTATTATAGTTTTCTTAGTGTATTCTCTAATGTTGTCATCCAGGGTTTGGCCCATCCAACACTTTGTCACACAGTGGCCAAAAATACCAGGTGCCATCAGGAGGTCCACCAGTGAGGCCAGGACATTAGAAGCCCACCCACTGTTGCTCTCCCAAGCACCAAGAATACAGAGCATCACTTGCCCCAGATAGAGAGTTTCTATCTATAACTTGTGGCTAAGAGCCACCAGTGGACCTCTGCTCCATATGTTTATCTAATTCCCTCTTGAAGCCGTCCATGCTTGTAGCTGCCACCACTTCCTGTGGCAGTGAATTCCATGTGTTAATCCCTCTTTGGGTGAAGAAGTACTTCCTATTATCCGTTCTAACCCAACCGCTCAGCAATTTCAGGGAGTGCCCATGAGTACTTGTATTGTGAGTTCTTGTACTGCTACAGCTGTAGATTTCCAAAAGTGTAATGTGAGGTGGTCAGACCATTGGATTTTGGGCCAAACTAGGCATGGAACCCAGCTTACAGTCAGTATAGTATACTAGAAGAAGAAGAAGAAGAAGAAGAAGAGGAGGAGATTGGATTTATACCCCACCCTTCACTCAGAGTCTCAGAGCAGCTTACAAGCTCCTTTCCATTCCCCTCCCCACAACAGACACCCTATGAGGTAGGTGGGGCTGAGAGAGATCTTTCGAGAACTGCTCATGTGAGAACAGCTCTGAAAGAACTTGTAACTGACCCAAGGTCACCCAACTGGCTGCAAGTGGAGGAGTGGGGAATCATACCTAGTCCTCCCAGATTAGAGTCCACACACTTAGCCACTACACCAAACTAGCCCAGTATGGGATATAGTAGACCTAGGCTTATATCCCCATACTGTCATGGAGCTCATTGCGTGACCCCGAGACAGTTGCTTGTGGGGATAAAATAGGAAGGAAATGCAGTCAATAAATCAGATATGGGATGTTCTCTCTTCTGCCTCGCACAAACACTTGCGTGTGTATGGGCTGCCAAGTCAAGACTTATGGCGGCCCCAGAAAAGGGCTTTCAAAGTATGTGAGAAGCAGAGGTGGTTTGCCATTGCCTTCCTCTGCAGAATCTTACTTAGTGGTCTCCCTTCCAAGTATTGGCAACCTTGTGCAACCAATTCCTGGGCACTATAATATATAGGAAAAAAGGGATAGATCTTGCACACAATGAAGTGTGTCAAGTCCTTTTACGTTCCTGCTTGTGCATTACTAGATCCAAGCGACTGATCTCTTTTCTGTCTATGCGAGTGCCTTCTGTTTAGTAGCCAATGTCACTCCTTTCACAGTCAGGCTTGAGAGATGGCCGTATTTAATTTTGTAGGTCTCAAGACAGCACCCCCCCCCTTTGCTGAGATCAAAAGATGTGCTCTCAGCATTAATTTATTTAAATTGATTCTAAGCAATCTCACACGTTGCCTTCCTTCTATCAAGTCGTGCATACCTTGCTGAAACCAAAGGCAATCAGAAGAGCCATAGCGTTTTTGTGGCATGGGAGCTATCCGTGGTCATGAGTTGAGAAGAGCTATAGAGCTTTTGTGGCATGGGAGCTACCCATGGTCCTGCACTGGAAAGTGTTATAGCGCTTTTGTGGTATGGGAACTATCCATGGTACTGCATTGAAAAGAGCGAAAACGTTTTTGTGGCATGGGAGCTATCCATGGTCCTACACTGAAAAGTGTTATAGTACTTTGGTGTAGTGGTTAAGTGCATGGATTCTAATCTGGGAGAAACAGGATTGATTCCCCACTCCTCTACTTGTGCTGCTGGATGACCTTGGGCAAGCCATAGTTCTGTCAGAGCTGTTCTTGAAAGAGCAGTTCTTGAAAGAGCTCTCTCAGCCCCACCTACCTCGGGGTGTCTGTTGTGGGGAGGGGAAGGGAATTTGAAAGCTGCTCTGAGACTCTGAGTGAAAGGCAGGATATAAATCCAACCTCCTCCTCCTCTTCCTCCACTCTTGTGGCATGGGACCTATCCATGGTTCTGCATTGAAAAGAGCCCTAGTGGTTCTGTGGCATGGGAACTATCCATGGTCCTGAATTGAAGTGGAAAATTGCCTTTGTCATCCACTAGCCTGTTTTGCTATTAGGGAGGAAGCAGATTAAAAAAAAAATTCCCAGCGTTCTCTTGAAATTTCACATCTACCAGAAGGTATCCTTTTGGCTTACTACCAGTTTCTTGTAAATGATTCTTCCTCCCTGGAACTTGACATCTCGTTCCTGTTCCTCCCATCTGTAACCCAGCCCCATGTCTCTCTCAGTGTGACCACCTGAATCGAAACCGTCACGGCTTTCACGTCCAGATCCAAATCATCCAGCAACTCTGCCTTCCAGCCCAGTCCTAGCAGAGTCACCGTTGCACAGCCAGATCTGGTTATGTAACACGGTGGCACCATACCCACCCATTAAGCGATTCTTGATTGGATGGGATCACCGTTGTGACTCAAAACAGGAAAGAGGAGGACGGAGCAGCTGGTGGCAGATATCTGACTGGAGCCAAAAACAGGCAAAAGAGAAGATGGAGCCAAACAGGATTTTTTTTTTTTAAATAAATAAAAGCAGCTGTTCGCACCATCCAAATGACGGTCAGCACAAAATGTCCGCCCTACCCAAAAATGGCTAGATCGGACCGTCGAAACTGATCGCTATTCAGCGCAATCCCGTCCCTTCCCGCGTCCTTCACAGCAAGCGGAGTAGGGGGGACAAAAGTGAAATGCAGCCGACTCCCCAGCGACGGGTCGATCGGTCCTCCATTCTCTCCTCGCTTCCAACCTCAGTCTTCCAGCTGAGCATCTCCAATTATTCCTCCATCCCGCTTGTTCGGGAGACAGCCGGGGCTCCGTGATTAGGGACAACGTGAATCTGTGTTCGCTGGCAGAAGCGATCTGTGTTCCTCTCCCCGCCCTTTGGTTCTGTGATTGCTTTCTGGCGGAGGTGAGAGAGGATCCCCTGCTGCGGCGGCTTTGTTTACCTTGGCACGGGCTGGAGTTTATCCTAATTTGCCGTAATGGTGGAATAAAAAAAAACACCCCAACAACAACCCAGCATCCCTGTCGGAACAGCGAAAGTGACAGATGTGGCCACTTCCCCTTGGCTCCCAGGGTGTCTGCATCTCAGCCTTGCTCTTTGGCCCTCCCACCAACTTCCTACACTTCCCCTCCAGCCCAAAGGGAGGCCTGCGGACCTCTCGAAGAAATCCAAGTTCCGGCCGGGTGGCTTATCCCGGGCTGGTTCTGTAAAGGAATGGCTCGGTGCAAACGGTACCCTTCGGTGCGGCAGGAGCCAAGATCATTAAAGTTTACTTGCCAGCAATGCTCCCTCTAAGCTGCGGAGTCTTGTGAGCAAAGATTCTACTTTCTGAGCTCCTGGCATTAAAGTTGTGAGTGAGTGATTTGGCCGCTGCATCAATCAGTTTGCTCTGGAGCCCTCCTTCTTGAGCAAAGACAAAAATGTGTGAGCCGGAGGCTAAAAACTGTGAGCTGGCTCACACTGACTCAGCTTAGAGGGAACACTGCTTGCCAGCAAATGGTAAGTAGTGGAACTTGGAATGGCCTGGATGCACCAGGGTTGTGACGCAGAGGCAGGCAATGGCAAACCACCTCTGAAACATCTCTTGCCTTAACACCAAGTCTAGCTCATGACCTAGTGGTGCATAATGCTAAAAGAGCTAGAACTTCTGGCTGCCAGACAATCTTAGGATCTCCTGGCTATTTGCTTGATGATGATGATACCCAATTGGTTCTCCATTCCTGTTCCTTTTCTTGCTACATTGCCTAGAATGCAGTTTTCAGTGTGGTTGTGTATGGGGGGGGCACATAAACAGCTTTCAAAGGGGATCAGCGTGCAGTGGATACAGCTAAAATAAAAGTGAAATGGAGTTTCTTTCAGCTCCTGGTGTGTTGTACTCTAGTTTTCACTAGCCCGATCCTGTCAGATCTTGGAAGCTAAGCAGGTTCAGCCTTGGGTAGTATTTGGAGGGGCGACCTCCGAGGAATACCAGGGTCATGACGCAGAGGCAGGCAATGGCAAACCACCTTTGAAATGTCTCTTGCTTGAAAAACAAGTCTAGCTCACCACCTAGTGGTGCATAATGCTAAAAGAGCTAGAGCTTCTGGCTGCCAGACAATCTTAGGATCTCCTGGTTATACTACACACAATGCTTGATGATGATGATGATGATGATACCCAATTGTTCCTCCATTCCTGTTCCTTTTCTTGCTACATTGCCTAGAAGGCAGTTTGCAGTGTGGTTGTGTATGGGGTGTGTGTGCATGTTCTACCCAATCCATGTGGAACAGGGGAATGCACAAAACAGTGTCAGGGCCAGCTTTGCTATGAGGTGGTGTGTTTGGGGGACTCAGGCAGTGTATTTTGAGGCATGGCAGCCTCCGCCGCTGCTGTCTTATTTTGCCCCTATCCGTGTTCTGCTGCACCTGCCTGTTCATGCTCATGTCGTTGCTTATTACTACTTGATACAGAGAGTTATTCAAAAGTGGAATTCTCTGCCAGAGGATATTGTGATGGGCCACAGGAATAAACAGCTTTCAAAGGGCATTAGATAGATTCATGGAGGATAAGGCTACTAGCCATGTTCAGAGGCACTAATCTTCTGAATCCCAGAAGGATGAAGGCCTCAGCCTCTATGCTGTGTTGTTGTCCCTCCAGAAGAACTGGTTGGCCAGAGTGTGAGACAGGATGCTGGACGAGATGGACCACAGGTCTGATCAAGCAGGGCTCTTCTTATGTTCTTATGAAGTCCTCAACTTCTATGCCCTGTTGCTGGACCTCCAGAGGAACTGGCTGACCACTCTGTGTGACAGGATGCTGGACTTGATGGTCCGCTCGTCTGATCCAGCAGGGCTCTTCTGGTGTTCTTATGAAGGTCTCAGCCTCTACACCCTGTTTTTGGTTCTCCAGAGGAACTGGTTGGCCACTGTGTGAGACAGGATGCTGGACTAGATGGACCCTCAGTGGTCTGATCCAGCAGGGCTCTTCTTATGTTCTTGTATAGGGGCTCTTTCATTAACCCACTGAAGCCCCTCCCCTCACCAAACCCCTTCCTCATCAAGCTCCACCCCCAAATTCTCCAGGTATTTCCCAACCCAGAGCTGGCAACCTTATTAATAAATCACCAAAATGGGTCTGTCTATGAGGGTTATCTGATGACTAGAAATATAGCAAAGATTATTGTTATCCAGCCCTGACCTGAATGGTCCAGGCAAGCCCAATCAGGTCTCAGAAGCTAAGCAGGGTCTGCCCTGGTTAGTGCTTGGATGGGAGGCCACCAAAGAAGTTCAGGGTTGCTACGCAGAGGCAGGCAATGACAAACCACCTCTGTACCTCTCTCGTCCTGACTTGGATGGCCCAGGCTAGCCCAATCTCATCAGAGCTCAGAAGCTAAGCAGGGTCAGCCCTGGTTAGTGTTTGGATGGGAGACCACCAAGGAAGTCCAGGGTTGCTACGCAGAGGCAGACCATGGCAAGCCACCCCTGAAAGCCTTGTGCCTAGAAACCCTGTGAGGTCAGCCTACGTCACCTGGGACTCGACATCCCTTCCTACCACCACATTATCAACTCGATTAGCTGTAATAATTTCTGACTGTAGAGACTTAACGATGGCTTTCGCATATTTCCTATGGAAGTAGAACTTCTACTTTATCATGTGACTCCACTGAATGGGGAGAGTCCATGGTTCGATGGTAAAGCACACGCCTTGCGCATGGAAGGTTGCCGCTTCAGTCCCCAGCACCTCAGGTAGCAAGCAATGGCTGAAAACCCAACCCAGAGACCCTGGAGAGCAGCTGTCGAAAGCCAGTCGAGCCTGACTCTAGGGGGCAGTGCTCACCTCCGTTTCCAAGCCGAAGAGCCAGCGCTGTCCGAAGACTTCTCCATGGTCATGTGGCCGGCATGACTAGACACCGAGGTGCACGGAACGCTGTTACCTTCCCACCGAAGTGGTACCTATTTACCTACTTGCAATTTCTTGCTTTTGAACTGCTAGCTTGGCAGGCGCTGGGGCCAGAGATGGGAGCTCACTCTGTCACGCGGCACTCGGGTCTCGAACTGCCGAACTACCAACCTTCCAGTCTGCAGCTCAGCGTCTTAACCTCTGAGCCACCATGGCCCCAAGAAGACAATACTGAACTGGATAAACCAATGGACTGACTCAGTGTAAAGCATTTCCATAGAATGACTCGCAAAACATGCTCTTTCACTGCCCAAGGGGTTGCTGTCAGAAGACAAGAAAGAGCTCGGTTGACTCAAAATAGGTTCCTGTGTTTTTTTGTCTAAGCAAGCAATATATTTATCAAGGCCAAGCATCACTCCAGAAAGAGTAAAATAAATTTACAGTCCCATAAATCGTAGTACCATACACCCTATAAAAAAAGAACCAGTCACTGACATGTTCCCTTCCAGTTTTTTGATGGACCTTAGCAGTGTTCCCTCTAAGCTGAGTTAGTGTGAGCCAGCTCACAGTTTTTTAGCCTCTGGTTCACACATTTTTGTCTCAGCTCAGGAAGGAGGGCTCCAGAGCAAACTAATTTATGCAGTGGCCAAATCTCTCACTCACAACTTTAATGTCGTAGCTCACAAAGTAGAATTTTTGCTCACAACACAGAGAGAGCACTGGACCTTAGGAATAACAAAAAAAGCAGTCTGGTGTACGGTGTCCAGATGTCTGTTAGCAGGCTCAGAGAAATCATAGAATCAAAGAGCCAGATGGGACTTCTGCGTTCGTATGCAGAAGAAGAAGAAGAAGAAGAAGAAGAAGAAGAAGAAGAAGAAGAAGAAGAAGAAGAAGAAGAAGAAGAAGACGAATGACGACAAGGAGGAGATTGGATTTATATTCTGCCCTTCACTCAGAGTCGCAGAGCAGTTTACAATCTCCTTCCCTTCCCCTCCCCACAACAGACACCCTGTGAAGTAGGTGGGGCTGAGAGAGCTCTTTCAAGAACAGCTCTGAAAGAACTTGTGACTGACCCAAGGTCACACCAGCAGCTGCATGTGAGAAGTGCAGAATCACATCCGGTTCTCCCAGATTAAAGTCCACACTCCTAACCACTACACCAAACTGGCTGAGAATGCGTGACTGGCCTAAAGTCACTCTCTGAGCTACAATCTTATTTATTTATTTATGCTTTAAATGGAGGTAGGCGGGGCTCAGAGAGCTCTTTCAAGAACTGCTCTTGAGACAACAGCTCTGAGAGAACTGTGACTGACCCAAAGTCACCCAGCTGGCTGCATGTGGAGGAGTGGAGAACGAAACCCCATTTTCCAGATTAGAGTCCAATGCTCTAAACCACTAAGGGCTAGCATGGAAGCTTACAATTGGCTTACAATCGCCTTCCCTTCCTCTCCCCACAACTGACACCCTGTGAGTTAGATGGGGCTGAGAGAGCTCTGAGGGACCTGCTCTTGAGAGAACAGCTCTGAGAGAAGTTGTGACCAGTGTTCCCTCTAAGCTGAGTTAGGGTGAGCTAGCTGACAGTTTTTTAGCCTCCGGCTCACACATTTTTGCCTCAGCTCAGGAAGGATGGCTCCAGAGCAAACTAATTTGCACAGCAGCCAAAACATTCACTCACACAACTTTAATGCCAGTGGCTCACAAAGTAGATATTTTGCTCACAAGACTCCACAGCTTCGAGGGCGTATTGCTTGTGACTCACCCAAGGTCACCCAGCTGGCTGCATGTGGAGGAGTGGGGAATCGAACCCAGCTCTCCTAGATTAGAGTCCGCGTTCCTCAGCACTACACCAAATTGGCTGAGAGAGAGAGAGAGAGAGAGAGAGAGAAGAGAGAGAGAGAGAGGGCGTGTAGGGTTACTTATTGTTCTTCCCTAGAAGTAATTCTATTATTGCCGAAAATCTCTGTGCATTTAATTACATCATGTTCTGCGGGGAGTGCGGGGTGGAAGGGAGCCACCGTTGTTTCGGCTTGAAACAAAAAGGGAGCCATAAACCAACTAATTAGCCACTTGACTTCTTCCCTAACCTTGCGCGACTCCTGTGCTCATTTCGCACAGTTTCCGTGCGGCTAATTAGGAGAGCCACCGAGGGAGGTGGCGTGTGTCGTTGTTACGGCTGCGGGGCCTGGAAGAGATGACTCAGGCCCCGAGGCCTGGAGAGGTATCAGAGGCGATCCTGCTAATGAGGGCGGCCGTCCCAGCGATCGGGGCCCGATCCCGGAGCTTTTGTGCATCTTCTTCTGCTTGCGCTTCCTGTCGTTTGGCACTGCAGGAGAAGAAGGTTCCCTCTCCGGGAGCAGGGACTCCATGGGCTTTGAGGAACTGGGGCCTACGAGGGATTTGGTGGACTGAGGTTGATTGATTGACTGGTTGATGGCTTGATTCAGTGTGTGGAAAACTCCCATGTTTCTCCCCAATGGGGGCCCAGGGTGGCTTGTATCACTGCCCCAAGAAGTGGTGGTGGCTACAAGCATGGACAGCTTCTAGAGGGGATTGGATGAGCAGATGGAGCCAGAGGTCTATGAGTGGCTATTAGCCACAAGGTATAGATAGGAACTCTCAGTCTGGGGCAAGTGATGCTCTGTATTCTTGGTGCTGGGGAGGGGGTCAACAGTGGGAGGGCTTCTGGAGTTCTGGCCCTGCTGGTAGACCTCCTGATGGCACCTGGGTTTTGGCCACTGTGTGACACAGAATGTAGGACTGGATGGGCCCTTGGCCTTATCCATCATGGCTTCTCGTATGTTTTATGCTCTGTCTTCTTGGTGCTTGGGGGCCAACAGTGGGAGGGTTTCTGGAGTTCTGGCCCCACTGGTGGACCTCCTGATGGCACCTGGATTTTGGCCACTGTGTGACCCAGAGTGTAGGACTGGATGGGCCATTGGCCTGATCCAACATTGGCTTCTCTGATGTTCTTATGTCTGGGGCAAGTGATGCTCTGTATTCTTGGTGCTTGGGGGGGGCAACAGTTTTCTGGAGTTCTGGCCCCACTGATGGACCTCCTGATGGCACCTGAGTTTTGGCTGCTGTGTGACACAGAGTGTAGGACTGGAAGGGCCATTGGTCTGATCCAACATTGGCTTCTCTTATATTTTATGCCCTGTCTTCTTGGTTCTTAGGGGGCTACAAATGAGTTTTGCGCAGTGTGGAAACCTCTGTTCTCCCCACGGCATGTGTTTGTTGGTCCGCAGTCTCTTGTCCTAAACCGGCTGAGAAGCCAAGGGTGTTTGTTCTTTGGACGACAAGATATATTTGGGGAAACATTATTGTCCTCCTGTTTGCACTGTTCAAAACATAGCTCAGCGGCTACAGCGCGCGAAGGGTCATGCTGTGAGCCACATGAGGCTTTAATGCCCATGTGCATGATTTGGCACTGGTGTGTGCGTCAGAGACAGGATGCTTCCTGCAGCGGTCCTTCCAATTCTCCTGTGCTATCCTTCCCAGCTATTGACCTTCTCGAGACCTTGGAGAGGGAGTGGGAATTCTAAAGAAAGTCTGTGTTTGGACTCACACGATTTTAAACATGGCCGCCCTGAAAGGCAGGGATCAGAGACCAAGAGAAGGGCGGTGATTTTTCCGGGGAGAGGGACAAAGACATGGGGACCGTTTTGGATCAAGGTGTCTCCCCTGCCAGGTAAGTAGTGGGCAGAAATATGTCCCATGGTATTCAACCATCCAAAAAAGACCACTCTAGAACTTCTTGCTCGGTCCATATTACATCATATAACCCGCCCACTCCCAGTGATAGGCTATTTACATGACACCACTTACCTCTTGGTTTGTTCTAGGATCCTAGCGAGCTATTGTTCTAAGGCAGCAAGCGCAACCCTATTACAGCTTGAGGAATGGCTTAGGCTCAATAAACAACACCTTTCCTTTCCTTTCCTTTCCTTTCCTTTCCTTTCCTTTCCTTTCCTTTCCTTTCCTTGCCTTGCCTTGCCTTGCCTTGCCTTGCCTTGCCTTGCCTTGCCTTGCCTTGCCTTGCCTTGCCTTCCCTTCCCTTTCCTTTCCTTTCCTTTCCCCTTCCCTTCCCTTCTTTCCCATCAGCCCATTATTTCCCCCTAGCTCAGCTTCCTCTTCTCAGCTGCCCCGCACAAAGCTGTTCCCTGTGCATCCCCCATTTCTCCCCCCTCCCCGTTCATTAAACGGTGGATTTTCCACTCCAAAGGCGGCTTGTGGCTCCCTTTGAAGTCGACACAATCCTTCTGCCTGTATGCAGGGCTGCTCTGAGTCATGGTGTTTGCATATAAATCAGGAGGAGGGGAAAGGCTGGTGAGCAGGCAGGGAAGGAGGGAGGGAAAGGATACAGCGGCCAGGCAAGCTTCTCTTGGGGGGGGGGAGTTGGGAGGAGAAGGGAGGGAGCCGGCCTGATTTGGCCCTGGGGGTGGCAAGTGGACGACTGGCCTGCCGGCTTCATCGTGGCCGTCTCATCGCCACAGTTCTCTGGCTTCTGGCTCCAGAGCCACGCTGCGGGGGGGATGAGTCAGCTGCTGGCTGCAAATGTGAGCTGTCTTGGTGCGAATCTCTGGAAGCCGGAGGAGAGGAGGGGTTCTGGATTTCTCACCATGAACTCATCTCTCTGAATAGCACAATTCCATGGGGTGATCTAGGGATGCCGGCTTCCAGCTGGGACTTGGGGATCCCCCGGAATGACAGCTCATCTCCAGTTTGGTATAGTGGTTAGAGCTACGGGTTTGATTCCCCACTCCTCCACATGCAGCTGCTGGTGTGACCTTGGGTCCATCACAAGTTCTCTCAGAGCTGTTCTCTCACGAGTAGTTCCTGAAGGGTGGGAAGAGGAAGGGTGTCCTGAAGGGTGTCTGTTGTGGGGAGAGGAAGGGATTATAACCTGCACTGAGACTTCGATGGAAGGGTGAGGTATAAATCCAACCTCCTCCTCCTCCTCCTCCTCCTCCTCCTCTTCTTCTTCTTCTTCCTCCTCTTCTTCTTCTTCTTCTTCTTCTTCTTCTTCTTCTTCTTCTCCTTCTCCTTCTCCTTCTCCTTCTCCTCCTCCTCCTCCTCCTCCTCCTCCTCCTCCTCCTCCTCCTCCTCCTCCTCCTCCTCCTCCTCCTCCTTCTTCTTCTTCTTCTTCTTCTTCTTCTTCTTCTTCTTCTTCTTCTTCTTCTTCTTCTTCTTCTTCTTCCCCTGAGAGCCTAATGCTCGGCAGAACAACATTTACTGGTAACCCCTGGCCCAAGAGCCGTCCGCCTAACCTCAACCAAAGCCTTTTCGGCTCAGGCTCTGGCCTAGTGGAACAAGCTCCCAGTTGAGATCAGGGCCCTGTGGGATCTATTGCAATTTTGCAGGGCCAGTTAAAGGAAGCTGTTCCACCAGGCCTTAGGTTGAGTTGGCGGCTACACCATTATACCCCAACTAGCCTATTCTGTTTCTTACACTGATTTGTATCACAGGCTGGGGGCTGGACCAGGTATTACCTGATGTCTCTTCCTGAATTATACTCTGTTATATCCCCAAGGTCTAGGCTTTACCATTTCACCATCACGTCGGTTTAGTTGGGTTTTGAATTTTAACTTAAATTATGCTGTTGTTCAGTCGCACAGTCGAGTCCGACTCTTTATGACCCCATGGTCCACATCACGCCAGGCCCTCCTGTCTTCTGTCGTGCTCTGGAGTTGGCTTAATTTCATGTTCGTTGCCTTAATAACACTGTCTAACCCTCTCATCCCTTGCCGCCCCCTTCTTCTTTGACCTTCAGTCTTTCCCAGCATCAGGGTCTTCTCCAGTGAGGGCTCCCTTCTCACTGGGTAGCCAAAGTATCTGAGCTCCAGCTTTAGTCTCTGGCCTTCCAGGGAACAGTCAGGGTCGATTTCTTTCAGGACTGACTGATTCAATCTCCTTGCAGTCCAAAGGCCTCTCAAGGGTCTTCTCCAGCACCATAATTCAAAAGAATCTGTTCTTCGGTGCTCGGCCTTCCTTATAGTCCAACTCTCGCAGCCATACGTTACTGCTAGGGATACCATTGCTTTGACCATATGGGCTTTAGTTGGCTTAAATTATATAAATGGCTTTTATATGTTTGTGGTGCACTGTGCGCCCTCCTGAGCCCAGCAAAGGAAAACAGTAAAGGAACAACGGAAGGCAGAGCCACACTCCACAGCTCAGCTGCCGAATCCCCCTGAGGAAAGTTCATCAGAGCACAAACTTGCTTGTGAAGATAGGAACATTGTTTCAAGGTGGACTTAAAGCACCAGTTCCGGATTCTAATCAGAGGAAATGGCCTGTGTTGACAATTGAATGCATTAATTTATTATTCCAGTCCAGGGACACCTTAGGGACCAACAAGAAACTGAAAAGACCGACAAGAAATCCACAAGGAACCTAATCGGGATTCTCGTATCTTTGCACGTCTAAGATTACTACAGGGATATAAGGTCTCCTCAGTCTAGTATTATCATGACTTCTGTTGTTTTCATCACCTGTGTTCATACTATCAATTGTATTGTGTGGACGTGGTCCTTATTATTCATTCAACACCCAGGGAAATGCTGATCGCCACTTTGGGACAGGAAGCAAATTTTTTCCAGGACAGTTGGGCCAGGGATCCTGGAAGGTTGTTTTCTGGAGGGAGTCATCGTCTGGATGGGGAACGGGGATCACTGAGGGTGGGATGGAGGTATTTGTGAATCTCCTGCATGGTGCAGGGGGTTGGACTAGATGACCTGGGAGGTCCCTTCCAACTCTATGATTCTAGGATTCCATTTGAAGAAGATACCAGAAGGACACTGGCCTTTATAAGAACATCAGAAGAGCCCTGCTGGATCAGACCAGTGGTCCATCTAGTCCAGCCTCCTGTCTCACACAGTGGCCAACCAGTTCCTCTGGAGGGCCAACAACAGGGCATAGAGGTCAAGACCTTCATAAGAACATCAGAAGAGCCCTGCTGGATCAGACCAGTGGTCCATTTAGTCCAGCATCCTGCCTCACACAGTGGCCAACCAGTTCCTCTGAAGGGCCAACAACAGGGCACAGAGGCCGAGGCCTTCATAAGAACATCAGAAGAGCCCTGCTGGTTCAGACCAGTGATGCCAGGAATTGAACCTGGGACCTTCTGTGTGCCAAGCAGAGGTTCTTCCACTGAGCCATGGCCCCTCCCCTCAAAATTCGAATCTGGAACCTTCTGTATGCCAAGCAAATGCTCTGTCACTGAGCCACGGGCCCCTCCCTGAATCGAGCTCGAGAATCAATGATTATCTCAGCTTAAAGGGGTCTTATGAACAAGCTTTCAATTTCTCCTTTGCCGCTGCCAGCTAATTCCCCGGCACCCCAGAGAACCGGGATGGCTCGCTCATTAAAAGCGAGCAAAGAGAGAAGTCATGAATGGATGAAGTGTGAAAGGGTGCCAAGAAAGACTACCCTGAGTAGCAGAAGCTCAGCGGGACAGAGACTCCTTATATATTATTTAGCGCCATGTCGTCTTTTCCCCTCGGCACATTGTACAATTTCCCTTGAATTTGGCAGTGGGAGGCAAATTAGATGGCGCTCGAAGGTGGCTTCTGGACAGATTTGCCACCAAGTCTCCCTCGCTCTGCGTACGAAAACACATATTTGCTGCAAGGCGGCGTTGACTGTGTGAGCATCTGGGAGCGTTAACCAGTATCTTTCTTTGCCTGTCAAAACTCGTAAATTTCTCTTCGATAGTAAATGCTTTGAAATGACGGAGGGGGCTCGGAGATCAAGGTAGGGGTGGAAGCAGGCGACTGTCAAAGGCAGAAACATCTCCTTTGTATTCCTTGGCCATCAACGGGAAAATATTCCAGGAGACCCCAAAGCCCGGTCCGACTCTGCTGGTGTACAAATGTTTTTCTGAAAGGGGGCAGAGGTGAGCTATCTTTCCCACTTTGCCTTTCCAGGGCTGTCATTTTCCTTCACAGAAACAAACATAATAGTCAAAAGAACGCAAGAACAACAGTTGTGGATCAGACCAAGGGTCTGCCTAGCCCACCGGCCTCTTACTTAACAACAGCAGCCAGCAAGGTGCCACGAGGAAGTTCACAACTAGGGCCTGTCAGCAACTACTGAATCCCAGAGTCAGGAGGCAACATCAGGGGAAGGCCTCAGCTAGGCCCTGCTGTTGGCCCTCCAGAGGAACTGGTTGGCCACTGTGTGAGACAGGATGCTGGACTGGATGGACCACTGGTCTGATCCAGCAGGGCTTTTCTAATGTTCTTATCAGCAGAAGGCCTTGACCTCTCTGCCCTGTTGTTGGACCTCCAGAGGAACTGGTTGGCCACTGAGTGAGACAGGATGCTGGCTTGACTAGATGGACCACTGGTCTGATCCAGCAGGGCTCTCCTTATGTTCTTATCAGGGGAAGGCCTTGGCCTCTATGCCTGTTGTTGGACCTCCAGAGGAACTGATTGGCCACTGAGTGAGACAGGATGCTGGCTGGACTAGATAGACCACTGGTTTGATCCAGCAGGGCTTTCCTGATGTTCTTATGAAGGCCTCAGCCTCTCTGCCTTTCATTGGTCCTCCAGAGGAACTGGTTGGTCACTGTGTAAGACAGGATGCCAGACTAGATGGATCACTGGTCTGATTCTAGCAGGGGTCTTCTGATGTTCTTGTGTTCTCAACTCCCCTCACCTGTTGACTGCTCCCCAGCATCTGGCAAACAGAGGCCTGCTATTTCTGGATTCAGAGGTCCCAATTAGCTATCAGCTCTGACCTGAATTGCTTAGGCTAGCCTAATCTAATAAAATCTTGGAAGCTAAGCAGAGTTGGCCCTGGTTAGTAATTGGATGGGAGACTGCCAAGAAAGTCCACGTTGCTATTCAGAGGCAGGCAATGGCAAACCACCCATTCATCTGCCCTTACCTGAATGGTCTAGGCTAGCCTCTATGGTCTAGGCTGATAATGAAGCTCAAGACAATGCATCCACCTGGACTGAATCGGGACCTAGGTTTCCTGTCCCATTACCAATGCTGATTTCTCCATGCCTATTACCCCTCTGCATATCTCACCTAAATCCAGTCACTCATGCTATTGTCATTCACCTGCTATTGTTATTTGCCTGTTAAAGTCATTCGGCATCTGAAATCACTCCACTTTCCAGTAAATAGGACGGATGGACTCCCATTCTAGCTGTACCTGACGAAGTGAGCAGTGACTCACAAAAGCTCCTCCCCTGCCACATATTTTGTTAGTCTGTAAGATGCTCCTGGACTCTGGCTCTTTTCTACTGCTAGAGACAGACTAACACAGCTACCCATCCTGATCCACCTCACAGGGCTGTTGTGAGGATAAAATGGAAGAGAGGAGACTAACATGAGGCATTTTGAGTTCTCATTACAGGAGAAGGGCAGGGTATAAACAAGCAAACACACCCCAAAGTCTGACACCAGTAAGGCAATCCAAAAGAAGAAGAGGAGGAGGAGGAGGAGGAAGAGGAGATTGGATTTGTACCCCACCCTTCCCTCGGAGTCTCAGAGTGGCTTACAAACTCCTTCTCCTTCCCCTCCCCTGTGAGGTAGGTGGGGCCGAGAGAGCTCTTTCAAGGACTGCTCTTGAGAGAACAGCTCTGAGAGAACTTGTGACTGGCCCAAAGTCACACCAGCAGCTGCATGTGGAGGAGGAAAGGGGGAATCAAACCCGGTTCTCCCAGATTAGAGTCCACACTCCTAATCACTACACCAAACAGTAGGGATGAACAGATATCCCCCCTTTTATTTTGTCTGATTTTCACTCATGTCTCCCCCCCCACCAGTTTATCTGCTCTGCTTTGGGCTGTTGATTTTGGAGAGTCACATATGCACAGAGTACAGATTTGATATGCAGCTGATATGTCATTTGTACATGCAATGTATTTGATTTGTACACATACTATACGGCCAGTGTATGATACTGACTTCTCGATTCATTGATAATCTTGAAACAGGTGCCGGGGGGGGTAGAGTCGATGGAAGGAAACAGAAACGAGCACAAATATTAAGAATCACATGTCTAATCTTCCCGATGCAACTGCCGAAATATTTTTTATCAATCGACGGTCCCAAAACTAAAAATAGCTTTTACTTTGGCAAGACTGAACGTTCTTCCCTCGGCAGGTTTGGAGGGCAGATATAATAAAGTCTCATACTCTAATAGAATGTGCAGGTGCTCATATCATACAATCGAAACCATTGAACATATGATTATGGAGTGCCCTATATTCGATGAGTTGAGGGCTAATTTAGTCATCCCTTTACTTAAAGATATGGAACTGCTAAATGTGTGAGCCCAGGTGTCATGGCTACTATTGGAGACCAGTGATAGTGTCACCTTCTCAGTGGCAAAATTCATAGGCACAATAATCAAATATAAGAGAAATAATACTGAGTAAAGTCTTTTAAAATATTTTCTTTGGTTCTAATTTCTGCTTAAGGTGATAGCCATATGAGCCGTACTAGATAGATAGATAGATAGATAGATAGATAGATAGATAGATAGATAGATAGATAGATAGATAGATAGATGATAGATAGATAGATAGATAGATAGATAGATAGATAGATAGATTATAGATAGACAGACAGACTAATCTGTGTATAAAAAAATAATCAAACTGGGGATTTCTGGGTCAAGATAGGAGCAATGAGTAATCTGAAATCATCCCAAACCCGGACCTTTCCAGTGTCGAAACAAAATTTATTTGGCCATTTTCAGACATTTGCTTTTTCCACTGAAGTCGCTCGGTTTAGAATCCGTGCATTGTTATCTCTGGCTTTGTCTTCATCAGCCAAGTCCACTGGAAGTTTGCCTACTTCATTAAATATCAAACTGAATCATTGAACTAATTGAATTAATACCCCCACGACAACCCGCCGTCTTCGTTACCTACTCTGCTCTGCCTCCAGCGACGGCGCATTCTCTGAACTATGTTTAACCTCTGCTAACAAAGCCTGCGAGCTTTGACAGTCAAAGCGAGAATCTAGAGAGAGTGCAAAGTGGAAGGGGGGATGCGAGCTGTGTGTATCACAGCTCTTGGGAAGGCAATGGGAAAGTTCACCTGGAAAAAGGAAAAGGTGAATGCAAATGTAATGATCCCATGTTTTGGTGTGTGTGTTCCTTTAAACGTTTAGTTTGAATGCCGTAATATGAGAAGAGTGATAGAGGGTGACAAGTGTGATTTGATTGGCTGCTGACTGAGAGTATGGGAGGAGGGGTGTCTGAGAGCAATCTGTGTGTGCTTGTGTCTTTGAGGATTCTGTGTGTGAAGCTTGAAGAGAGAACATAGTCTGTGTGACCATGGAATTCTGAGTCTAATTCTGTATGAACAAGACCAACAGTTTAGTCTGTGTGTCTAAGAGAGTTGATTCCATTCTGTGTGAATAAAACTCGTCTGCACTGTAATTTTTGCCACTCGTTTGTCCCTATTGTTTCAGGGCTTTTCCCCCCAATGTGTTTCGCTCTCTTGAGTAGGTCCAGAGGGAGCAAAAAACATGTGGAAAAGGGGGGAGGGGCAAAGCAATAGTTTCAAAGAAGTGACAAAAGTGGCAGCATGGACATGGCCAAAGAGACTAGCCTGTGTGATGATAGAATGAGAGAGAGAGTATACTGAGTGTCTATGCCTGTCAGAGCGGAGTTTTGGGAGTTTGAGAGACTGTTTGTGACACCAAGCTTTGCCAGTTATATTTACAAGTTCCTTTCATCAGCAACTGTTCAAAATAACCAGAAATCTATTTTGTTCTTTATTAAATAGATCAATTTTAGTTTAAACTTATCCCAGAAATCAGTACAGTACTTCCTCAGGGCCACATAGTCCTCTGAAGTCCCCAGACCCTAGGTCATACTACCAAAAGAGAGAGATTTGGAATTTTTAATTCCTAGTGGCAGCAGAAAACTACCAAGTTTATATACACAGAAAGGGTTTAAAGGTAAACCCATTTCCCCTATAAGCAAGGGTGTCACAGCGAATGCATGGAAATCAGCTGCCACTGATCGATCGATCAATTGATCTCATTTTTAGCAAGGGCCGTGTTGACATATGTATGTTGGGAGAACCCAATGGGAAATAAAACTATCGTCGAAAGGTTGCAATGTCTATGCTCTTGACCACACAGACATCCGGTTGATAAAAGCTACACTTGGCTTCACACCAACCTGCCTTTGATTAGATAAAAGGATGGGCTAATGAAGCAGATGCAGCACTATGAGGGTTATAGCTCCAACAGGGCTTGGCAGAAGCCATAAAGCAGTAACAGCTCATCCATATTTTGCCAATAATGCTGTACCCCTCTTGCTTTTTGCATTTGAAGAGAAGAGGAGATTGGATTTATACCTCACCCTTCCCTCAGAGTCTCAGAGTGGCTTACAAACTCCTTTCCCTTTCCCTCCCCACAACAGACACCCTGTGAGGTAGGCGGGGCTGAGAGAGCTCTTTCAAGGACTGCCCTTGAGAGAACAGCTCCGAGAGAACTTGTGGCTGACCCAGGGTCTCTCCAGCAGCTGCATGTGAGGGAGTGGGGAATCAAACTCGGTCCTCCCAGATAAGAAGAAGAAGAAGGAGAAGGAGAAGGAGAAGGAGGAGAAGGAGGAGAAGAAGAGATTGGATTTATATCCCGCCCTTCACTGCCCAAAGGAATCTCAGAGTGGCTTACAAACTCCTTTCCCTTCCCCTCCCCACAACAGACACCCTGTAAGGTAAGTGGGGCTGAGAGAGCTCTTGACAGAAGCGGCTCTTTTTCAAGAACAGCTCTTATCAGAACTATGGCTTGCCCAAGGTCATCCAGCCAGGTGCAAGTGGAGGAGTGGGGGAATCAAACCCGGCTCTCCCAGATCAGAGTCCGCGCACTTAACTACTACCAGGGCTCTTTTTGTAGCAGGAACTCCTTTGCATATTAGGTGACACACCCCTAATGTAGCCAGTCCTCCAAGAGCTTACAGCGCTCTTCTTACAGGGGCTACTGTGAGCTCTTGGAGGATTGGCTACATTAGAGGTGTGTCACCTAATATGCAGAGGAGTTCCTGCTACAAAAAGAGCCCTGACCACTACACCAAACTGGCTTTGGTAATGCTTTCTTGTGGACAGATGAAGGATATCCCTATCCCTATCCCTATCCCTATCCCTATGCCTGTCCCTGTCCCTGTCCCTATCCCTATCCCTATGCCTATGCCTATGCCTATGCCTGTCCCTGTCCCTGTCCCTGTCCCTGTCCCTGTCCCTGTCCCTATGCCTATGCCTATGCCTGTCCCTGTCCCTGTCCCTATCCCTCCCTATGCCTATGCCTATCCCTATGCCTGTCCCTGTCCCTATGCCTATGCCTATGCCTGTCCCTGTCCCTGTCCCTGTCCCATGCCTATGCCTATGCCTATGCCTATGCCTGTCCCTGTCCCTATCCCTCCCTATGCCTATGCCTATCCCTATGCCTGTCCCTGTCCCTATCCCTATGCCTATGCCTATGCCTATGCCTATGCCTATGCCTATGCCTATCCCTATCCCTATCCCTATCCCTATCCCTATCCCCATCCATCCATCCATCTTCTATCTATTTTACCTTCAATCTTTCTGTTTCTTCTCTGTGGACATTTTTTCCAGGTATAGATCCAGCGTAATACAGGGGTTAAACCATCTTGGAAACCCGGGTGTGAATTCAGGGATGCTCGCTGGATGACCTTGGGCCAGTCGCCCTCACTCAGCCTAACCTCCCTCACCGGGTTGCCGTGTGGGAAAAAGAATGGAGGAAAGGAGAACAACGGAAGCTTTTTCAGGTCCCCGGTGGGGGTGAAAGGTGGGATAGAAACGAAGTAAATAAAATAAATGGTCACCCTGGCAGATGCAGAGATGCTTTAGAGCAGGGGTGTCAAACATAAGGCCCAGGGGCTGGATCTGTCCCGTCCAGGACTCTTATGCAGCTCACAATGCAAAGGAAGGAGTGCTGGGGGGGGGAGTGGACGGAGTCACTCCATGATGGCTCCAGCGCAGCAGAACAACCTCACCTTCAGCAGTCGAGCATTGTGGGAGCATCTGCCCAGCACTGCACTGCTGCCTCTCCGGTCTGCCTCTGTGGGTTTTCCTCTGCACCCCCCTAGCACCCCAGGGGGCCTGGCAGTGAGGATACCCCAACTCGGAGCTTACCAGCTGCTGTGCTTTATACAGTCTATGGCTGAGTTCAGACTGGCCGTTTGCCCCGTTATAGTCACGTTTCAGCCACATTTCACAAGCGGATTAAAGGGGGCATTCACACAGGCACGTCTGCCTAGCGTTCCCCACTTGTAGTCAACCCGTGCTGTTCTGCTTCGCTCCCACGTTTAAAAGATATGTGGTGAAAGTGGCAGCAAATCCCAGAGAGCCCGTTTATCCCGCTTCATTCCACTGCTGGGAAGTGGGAACGCCAACCCGAAAAGCCGGGAGCAACCCGCGTTGTGCATAAGGCAGCAGCGATATGATTGGCTGTGCTCCGCTCTACCGCCCAATGCAGTGCCAGAGCAACGGGATCCTCCCCAAATCGCCCTGATGAGCGATTTGGAGATAAACTGGAGATGAGTTGAAATTCCGGGGGATTCCCCAGGTCCCACCTGGAGGCTGGCATCCCTAGTTGTGCGGCAACCAGAGACAGTGTCTTTTCAGTGGTAGCACCTTCACTAGGAAATCCTCTCACTCCACGCAGCCGCTTGCCTAGCACCTCATCTGTTAAGCTTTAGGCACCGGCTCCCCCCCCTCCCTTTCCCAGGCATCCTGTGAATTGTATCGTAATATCACATCCTTGTTTTCAGTGCTGGGAGAGTTTTATTCACCGCCGGATGATGAACCTTTTTAATGACCGTTTTCCTTTTCTCGGTTGTAATAGCGGCCTTTGTTTGGAAAGCGTTTTCTCCCACGCGCTTTTAAAACTATTCGTATACTGGTTTTAATTGTGTGTCGTTGTTTCAAGAGAGTGTTTTGATATTTCGTTACAATGCTGCTGGGGGAAGAGTAGGGCTAATTGTGTTTATTCGTTCATCTAGACCAAGGGGTCCCGGACCTTTTCGAGCCTGGGGGCACCTTTGCAATTCTGACACGGCCTGGTGGGCGTGGCAACAAGATGGCTCAATACAAACACACTATATACCATGAGATGGCAACCAATATAAACAGACGCTTCCGTAAAGTTACTAATAAATAATACACTAGTGCCCAGAGTCTAATTCCCTCTTGAAGCTGTCCATGCTTGTAGCTGCCACCACCTCCTGTGACAGTGAATTCCATGTGTTAATCACTCTCGGGGTGAAGAAGGACTTCCTTTTATCCATTCTAACCCAACTGTTCAGCAACTTCATGGAGTGCCCATGAGTTCTTGTCTTGTGAGAATGGGAGAAAAGTACCTCTTTTTCTACCTGCTCTTTTGTTGTTCAGTCACACAGTCGAGTCCAACTCTTCGCGACCCCATGGACCAGATCACGCCAGGCCCTCCTGTCTTCCACTGTCCTCTGAAGTTTGCTCAATTTCATGTTTGTTGCCTCGATGATGCCATCTAACCATCTCATTCTTTCCCGTCCTCTTCTTCTTTGACCTTCAATCTTTCCCAGCATCAGGTTCTTCTCCAGTTCTTCTTCTACCTGCTCTATCCCATGCATAATCTTATAAACCTCAGTCGTGTCACCCCTCAGCCATCGTTTCTCCGAGCTCTTCTTCCATCTTTACTATTTTCTGACCTGGGGATCCCAGGCTATCCCGATCTCATCAGATCTCAGTAGCTAATGAAGATTGGCCCTGGTTAGTACTTGGATGGGAGACCTCCCAAGGAAGTCCAGGGCTGCTATGCAGAGGCAGGCCATGGCAAACCACCTCTGTTCATCTCTTCTACTGACCAGGATGGCCCAGGCTAGAATGATCCCATCAGACCTCAGGAGCTAAGCAGGGTCAGCGCTGGTTAGAACTTGGATGCTACACAAAGGCAGGCAATGACAAACTACCTCTGAACGTCTCTTTCCTTGAAAATCCTACAGGTTCATCATAAGTCAGAAGAAGAAGAAGAGGAGGAGGAGGAGGAGGAGGAGGAGGAGCTTGGATTTATACCCCGCCCTTCACAACCTGAAGGAGTCTCGGAGCGGCTTACAATCAACTTTCCCTCCCCACAACAGACACCCGGTGAGGCAAGTGGGGCTGAGAGAGCTCTCTCAAGGACTGCTCATGAGAGAACAGCTCCAGGAGAACTTGTGACTGACCCAAGGTCACCCAGCCGGCTGCATGTGGAGAAGTGGGGAATGAAACCCGGTTCTCCCGGATTAGAGTCCGCGCTCCGAACCACTACACCAAACTGGCACCAAGCTGCCATTTGATTGCGCTTTCCACCACCATCCTTGCTACCGCGGCACTGTAGGCCCGCATTGTCGAAGAATACAGGCTGAAGAAATACATTCCCCGCGATGGAGCCCAAGTGAGGTATTGTAGGAATTTTCTGTACGTCGGCTCAGCTTGGTCCTTTCGGCCCACACGGCTTCAGAGACGCTTACCGTCGGCGACATCCGTCTCACCACAGAGTACAGTTCCTCTCGTCTCCCTTTTTGTGTTTGGTAAGGGCCCTTGTGGAGACAAAGAATCACGTAACTCTCTCCCTCTCAGCGCGCCAGGCTCCTCACTCAAGATCAGAAAGCTTTCAGGTGCAGAATCCTTGTGACGGCCGCAGACGCGCAAATGCTCGTGGCTGAGAAGCACGCTCGACGAGATCGATCGAGACGGGTCGCACGTGTCGGTCTGCCTCTAGACGGAGAAAAGAGCGAGAGTCCAGTTAGCGCCAGTGTTCCCTCCAAGCGGAGTGAGTGTGAGCTAGCTCACAGCGTTTTCACCTCCGGCTCACACCTTTTTTGTCTTCACTCGGGAAGCAGAGCAAACTAGCTTATGCAGCAGCCGAACCTGCTCACTCGAAACCGTAACGCCGGGAGCTCACAAAGCAGAATTTTTGCTCGCAAGACTCCACAGCTTAGAGGGAGCTTTGGTTAGCACCTTAAGGACTCACAAAAGTTGTGGCCGGTTTCGTGAGTCACCGCTCACTTCTTCAGATGGTGGAAATATATTCAGGGGGGCTGAAGTATGTCTTGTAGCAGGACTCCTCAATGTGGTGCCCATGGAAGCTGTAACGTCTGCCCACCTTTTCTGGCGCCAAGTGTTTTTAGAAAGTGGGCAGGGCCGTATGGAGCTGTCCCCCTGATTGGCTGCACAGATTATTTAAAACGTTGCTTCGGCAGCAGCTACCGCCACAGCACAAAGATTTTTCACTGTGTGACTGAAGGGAAGTGGCGGCGGCCATTTTGTGGCTGGCTCCACCTCCCGCAACAGCCATTTTGTGGCCGCGCCCGCCATGCTGTGTCAGAATTCCAAAGGTGTCTGCAGGCTCAAAAAGGTTGGGGGACCCTGTTTTACAATGACTGCCCAGATGGGAAGATCCCATTGGCTAGTTTTGCCAGATTGAACAATTCTTGGGGCTGGATCTTCTTTACACATCACAAACGCCCTCATGTTTGAACAGTGACATGAGGACTTTGAGGCAGACATGCCTGTGCCTCCTGGACTCACGTGTGCCCTTTTCTCCTTGTCACTGGAGTGTGCGGAAGACACAGGAGCACATGAAGCTGCCTTCTACTGAATCAGACCATCGGTTCATAAAAGTCAGTATTATCTATTCAGACTGGCAGCAGCTCTCTGGGAGTTGTCAGTCAGTCTGTGCTGAGTGATGGCTCAGATTTCTCAGACAAAGAGCTACCTGCTAGCCCTGAGCTGGTAATTAAACAGCTGGCTGCAGGTGGCTCTGAGCCAGAAGGAGAACAACAAGTGATCAGGTTACCAGTTGATTTGGAGTCACAGCCTACAGCTGAAACTGAGCCAACCCCTTGTAGCTCTGGAGCAGTAAACAAGCCCACCTAGCTCATCCACACCCTTTCAGTGCTGCCACTGTCAGAGATACTTAGAGTTGCAAGATAGGTGAAGAAGAGCAAGACTCATGGCCCATCGTCAGCTGTCAATTGAAGAGAAGAATGAGTAGTTTCAGGATGACTGCCAAGGAATTTGCTGTGAGTTTAGCTCATTAAGACTCTGCTATAAATTCAGTAGGGAGAAACAGCAGCTTGTGGATGTAACAAGTACACTTTGCTATTGAGACATCAACTTTGCTGTTACTGGACCTCTGCAACCTTGGACTGGACCTGACAACTGGCTTTTCTGGAACCCTTGACTTCAGACTGGACTTGCTACCTGGAACTCCTTGACTGTAGACTGGCCTTCAGTAAACCTGCCTTCTGGAACCCCTGATTCTTGGACTGGACTTTGGTTACTCATTGCAACCTTGCCTGTGGCCTGCCCTGCTGGACCCCAGGGTTTCAGGCTGAAGTCTTTCCCATCACGTACTACATGGTCCTTTTTAGCTGGAGATGCCAGGGATTGAACCTGAGGCCTTCTGCATGGCAAGCAGAGCGTCTACCACTGAGTCGCAGTCCTTCCAACAGTGGCCTTCCTCTCTGTGCTGTTTTCTCCTCCTGAAACTGCTCTGGGGTTCTGCTAGGTGGCAAAACTTAACAGACAGATCATTGTGCTCTTGCCAGATAAGGCCACTACATCTTGAACAACAATGCTTTGTGTTTATATCAGATTTTATATTGTCTAAAGCACTTTGTATTATCTTCTTGTCATTCTTACAATGATGCTGTAAGGTAGGCCAATTTTATTAACCCTGTTTTGCAGCTGGAGGGATCGAGACCAGAGAGAACCAGAAGCCACTGGGAGCCATGAAGTTCTTGTGGTCCTTTCTGCATTTGCCTGTCACTTCAGATTTTCTCAGTGTTCGAGCTGAGGCAATTTAAGTCCACAGCAAAACAGCATCCAAATAACCCGGGGGCAACAGCAGGCTGAAACTGGGCTGACCGCCGAAGGGAGGTAATGGAATGCAGAATGGGGGGAAAATTTGGAATAAAAAGGGGGTTGAATTTGGTTTTAGTGCAGAACTGAGGCTAATTCTGCACTGGCTTTTCCCTCTGTTGTTTTATGAAACCCACATTAAGACAGAAATTCCTCTCTGCATTGCATGCCGCTTTCGCTTCCTCTGATCATCGGGTTTTATTGTACCCTCTGCACTCCATGACACTTTCGCTTCCTCTGATCACCAGGTTTTATGGTATCTTCCAGACTCCATGCCACTTTCGCTTCCTTTGATCGTTGGATTTTATTGTACCTTCTGCAAAGATTTATGGCCATTGTATGGCTATCCAGGGGTGACTTTGGTCAGTAGGGCTTGGCCCCGGGGTATTTGGATGTGGTTTTGAGCTGCACTTTTCCCTCCCAAGTTGAGAAACTGTGGCGTACATGCTAGATGCAGAATTGCCCTGGGAGGAAAAAAAAAACAGCTTAAAAGAAGGTTGAATTCAATTTTAGTGCAGAATGGGAGGGGGGAACCTGGATTAAAAAGAAGGTTGAATTTGATTTCAGTGCAGAATTGCTTAGAGGACACTGTGGTGAGCAAGGGTTAAAAGGAGAGTGCGGAAAGGGCCTGTGTCTTGGCTCCATCTCCAAGCGACGGCATTCAGTTCTTCACTGTCCCTTGCACTCCTGGGGGAATTCATTTTTAAGGGGTCACCTAGCGTAAGTGGATTTTACAAATGGGAGAGGGAACAATTCATCTTGTGGTGACTCTTTTAAAAACGGGTTCTGTGAATTAGCAAATATTTCCCACAATTTGTGAAGAGAGGTTTCTCCCACCCCTTGGATTGGCATGCACTGTCATTAAACGATAATAGAATTCTAGTCTCTCTTTCTCACACTCGAGTAGGCCGTGTGTGGAAAATACAATTGGGGGAAAAAAACAACCATCACCCTTTTCATTTCATTTCCCTCCCTCCCGCCCTCTGATTCTCTTATTTCTTTTTGCAAAATAGACTCTTGAGTTCCTCCTTTTTAATCTTTTTTGGGGAAAGGGGGTGCCCCCGTCAGCCTTTAAAAAAATTAATATTTATTTTCCTCCCGACTGCCGCGTGCCCGAGCATCCTCGTTTAACTTAATGAAATGTCAAATCCCTCTGGGCTTCGATAAGCCGCCTGCGATAAGTGCCGGCGAGACGCGTCACCGGTTTCCGACTTGGCGGCCGTCTTCCTCTCACTCCCCGCTTCCAACAGGTATGCGGCGTGATTGAAATTCTTCTTATTAAGTCTGCCCCATCGCCGGCTTCCTCCTGTTCTGCACCTATTGTGGTTTCAGAGTCGGAGAAGCCGTCTGCGTTTGCCGAACTAAAGATTCCGGGCTTTGGGGCCTTATTAATATTTTAATTACATTTTCTTCCTTACCATTATTGGTACTTTCATATAATCCAGGCCCCCCCCCCAACATTTGGGGATGAGGTGAAACTAGTATAATTGCCAGACGGTATGGATTTCCTCCCCCATCACTGAAGAATGGAGGGTGGGGTGGAAATTTTATGTAATTTAAACACAGATTGGAGCAAATCTGCCAGGGATTGGGGCCAGTATGCTGAAGTATATGGATGACTTTGCTGGAAAAAAGGAAGAGGCTTTCTGGATCAGCACTTAGAACTAGGGACAGAATAACAATTAGAACTAGGTTTGCCAACCTCCAGGTAGTACCTGGAGAAGAAGAGGAGATTGGATTTATACCCCGTCCTTCATTCAGAGTCTCAGGGTAAATTAAAATCTCCTTCCCCTCCCCACAACAGACGCCCCACGAGGTAGGCGGGGCTGAGAGAGCTCTTTCGAGAACTGCCCTGGAGAGAACAGCTCTGAGAGAACTTGTGACTGACCCAAGGTCACACCAGCAGCTGCATGTGGAGGAGTGGGGAATCAAACCCGGTTCTCCCAGATTAGAGTCCACGCCCCTAACCACTACACCAAGCTGGCTCCGGAGATCTCCGGCTATTGTAATGAATTTCCAGATGGCCAAGATCAGTTTCCCAGGAGGAAATGGATGCTTTGGAGGGTGGACTCTACCCCATTAAACCCTGCTGAGGTCCGGTCCTTCCCAACCCCAAGCCCCGCCCTCCCTAGTTTCCACTTCCAAAATTTCCAGGTATTTCCCAATCCAGAGCTGGCCATGCTACCTTATACCTTTAACTTTCCACCTCAGCCACAAAGCTCAGTCGCTCTCTTACAGCCGAACCTACTTCGTAGGGCTGTTGTGAAGATTAAATGGGGAAGGAAGAAGGATGTCTGCTACCCTGAGCTTCTTGAAGGAACGCAGTAAATAAAACATGATTTATTCTAATGCACATCTAGACGCTTTCTGTGCAGCATCAGGAAACTGCGTGCCGTGAAATAAGTTTTTGTCCATTGGGACACAACGGCATTTCGTCGAAAGAAACAGACAAGGAGAAGATAAACAGAAACGGGAAATGCAGATGAATACTGATTGCTTCCAGTCTTCAGAAGCACTGATATCGCATACATATTATGACGCTAATTATGTGGCTCGTCAAAAGTTATTTATTGACTCCGACCGAACTCTATTTAAAACCGTGGCTTGCCCGGCAAAATCTGAAACCTTCCTCCAACCTGGAACGGGAAGGAAATGGCTCTTCCACCTGAACAAGACGGCATGGATGCCAACACCAGCTCGGGAAAACCCTGGAGATTTGGGGACAATGTTCCCTCTAAGCTGAGTGAGTGTGAGCTAGCTCATAGTTTTTTAGCCTCCAGCTCACACATGTTTGTCTTAGCTCAGGAAGGAGGGTTCCAGAGCAAGCTAACTTATGCAGCGGCCAAATTGCTCACTCACTCACAACTTTAATGCCAGCAGCTCACAAGGTAGAATTTTTGCTCACAAGACTCCACAGCTTAGAGGGAGCATTGTTTGGGGGGGTGGAGCTTGGGGAAGGCAGCTTTGGGGGAGGGAAGGAGCTCAGTAGGTTGCCATCTTTGGGTGGGAAAATATCAGATTTGGGGACCGAGCTTTAGAACATAAGAGAAGCCATGTTGGATCAAGCCAGTGGCCCATCCAGTCCAACACTCTGGGTCACACAGTGGCCAAAAATACCAGGTGCCATCAGGAGGTCCAGCAGTGGGGCCAGGACACCAGAAGCCTTCCCACTGTTGACCCCCCCAAGCACCAAGAATACTGTGCATAAAACATAAGAGAAGCCAGTGTTGGATCAGGCCAGTGGCCCATCCAGTCCAACACTCTGGGTCACACAGTGGCCAAAAATACCAGGTGCCATCAGGAGGTCCAACAGTGGGGCCAGAACTCCAGGAGCCCTCCCTCTGTTGCCCTCCAAGCACCGAGAATACAGAGCATCACTGCCCCAGACACAAGAACATGAGAGAAGCCGATGTTGGATCAGGCCAGTGGCCCATTCAGTCCAACACTCTGTGTCACGCAGTGGCCAATACCAGGAGACTTTGGAGGGTGAAGTTTGAAAAGTGAGTACGGTTTCCAGTAGGGCTCCCAGCTCCATGTTGGGGAAATACCTGGGGATTTTTGGGGGGGGGGTGGAGCCTGAGGAGGGCGGGGTTTGGAGAGGGGAGGGACTTCAGTGGAGTCTAAAGCATTTGTTTAATGGCTGTACGATGCTTTTCTTTTTGGCAGTCTGCACTATGTATGTGGTAGAGTTGCTACTTCTGGAGATTTGGGGGGTGGGGCTAGGCTTGCCAACCTCCAGTTGGCACCTGCAGATCTCCCTCTATTACCACAGATCCCCTGGCCGATAAAGATCGGTGCCCCTGGAGAAAATGGCTGCTTTGGAGGTTGGACTCTGTGGCATTGTACCATGCTGAGGCCCGTCCTCCCACCAAACCCTGCCCTCCCCAGGCTCCACCCACAATATCTCCAGGTCTTTCTCAACCCAGCACTGGCAGCCCTAGATGCAGGCTGGGAATGGTGGGGTTTAGAGAGGGCAGGGACCTCTGTGGGATGTAATGCCACAGAGTCCAGCCTCCAAAGCAGCCATTTCCTCCAGGGGAACTGATCTCTTGGAGAACAGTTGTAATAGTGGGATGCCTCCAGCCACCGCCTGGAGTTTGGCAACGATAGTTGCCATTTCTTCCCAGGTGGGGATAGGGTTGCCAGCTCCAGGTTGGAGACCTCCTAGAGATCTGGGGGCGGAGGAGAACAGGGACCTCAGTGGGGTACAATGTCATCGAAAACCACCCTCCAAAGCAGCCGTTTTTCCTCCAGGGGAACTGGTCTCTGTAGTCTGGAGATGAGCTGTAATTCTAGGAGATCTCCAGCTAACACCTGGAGGCTGGCGACCCTATCAAGAAGTGAGCAATGGGTGGGCTGCTTTCCCAGTAAGGGGGGGGAACAAAGGACATAAAGCCCGAGACCAGGTATGCTCAGTACCCAGGGCACTAAAACTAGATAAACTTCTGGAGCAGAGGTCCATGAGTGACTGTTAGCCACAAGGTCTAGATGGAACACTCTGTCTGGGGCACTGATGCTCTGTCTTCTTGGTGTTTGGGGGGTGGGCAACAGTGGGAGGGCTTCTGGACTTCTGGCCCCACTGGTGGACCTCCTGATGGCACCAGGGTTTTGGCTGCTGTGTGACACAAAATGTTGGACTGGATGGGCCACTGGCCTGATCCAACATGGCTTCTCTTATGTTCTTATACTCTGTATTCTTGGTGCTTGGGGGGCCACAGTGGGAGGGCTTCTGAAGTTCTGGCACAGCTGGTGAACCTCCTGATGGCACCTGGTATTTTTGGCCACTGTGTGACCCAGAGTGTTGGACTGGATGGGCCGTTGGCCTGATCCAACATGGCTTCTTTTATGTTTTATGCTCTTCTGGGTTCTTAAGGGGCAACAGTGGGAAGGCTTCTGGAGTTCTGGTCATGCTAGTGGACCTCCTGATGGCACCTCAGTTTGGGCTGCTGTGTGACACAGAGTGTTGGACTGGATGGACCATTGGCCTGATCCAACATGGTTTCTCTTATGTTTTATGCTCTGTGTTCTTGGTGCTTGGGGGGCCACAGTGGGAAGGCTTCTGAAGTTCTGGCATAGCTGGTGGACCTCCTGGTGGCCCCTGGGTTTTGGCCACTGTGTGATACAGAGTGTTGGACTGGATGGGCCAGTGGCCTGATCCAACATGGCTTCTCTTCTGTTTTATGCTCTGTGTTCTTGGTGCTTGGGGGGCCACAGTGGGAAGGCTTCTGAAGTTCTGGCATAGCTGGTGGACCTCCTGGTGGCCCCTGGGTTTTGGCCACTGTGTGACACAGAGTGTTGGACTGGATGGGCCAGTGGCCTGATCCAACATGGCTTCTCTTCTGTTTTATGCTCTGTGTTCTTGGTGCTTGGGGGGCCACAGTGGGAAGGCTTCTGAAGTTCTGGCATAGCTGGTGGACCTCCTGGTGGCCCCTGGGTTTTGGCCACTGTGTGACACAGAGTGTTGGACTGGATGGGCCAGTGGCCTGATCCAACATGGCTTCTCTTCTGTTTTACGCTGTGTATTCTTGGTGCCTGGGGAGAGGCACAGTGGGGGGGCTTCTGGCATTCTGGCCCTGCTGGTGGACCTCCTGATGGCACCTGAGTTTGGGCCACTGTGTGACCCAGAGTGTTGGAGTGGATGGGCTACTGGCCTGATCCAACATGTCTTCTCTTACGTTCTTACGTTCCTTTCCAAGCAGAGGCCTTCTTAAAATATTAGGTCTTTGCGGTGTTGTTTAATTGTCAACTTTCAGGAGGGGGCTGGAGATGCCCTGGAATTACGAGTGAATTACATCTGATTTCCAGACTAGAGAGGTAAGTTCCCCTGGAGAAAATGGCTGCTTTGGAGAGTGGACTCGATGGCATTATACTTCTCTGACATCGCTTCCTGCCCCAAGCCCCGCCTTCCCCACGGTCCGCCCTCCCAAATCTCCAGGGATTTCCCAACCCAGAGCTGGCACCCCTACCCTGTTTGGCTGTGCTGTGTGCAGTAAGGCCCGAGCTCTCTTGTTTGACAGCGATCAGCCCTCCCATAAAACGCCTTGTCAGTCAACAATAAGCATCGTCAGTGACTTGTATTTGAGGATATTATCTTTGATATGAATAGATCTGTTCGTTTTAAAAGCATCTGTTTGATGGCTGTATGGTTTCTTTTCTTTTCTTTTTTCACAATCTGCAATACATACTCGGTAGAGTTTCCAGGTTCCGGGGATTTGGGGGTGGCGGTAGAGATAGGGTTGTTAATCTCCAGGTGGCACCTGGAGGCCACGCTCCCTCTAAGCTGTGGCGTCTTGCGGGCAAAGATTCTACTTTGCGAGCGACCGGCATTAACGTTGTGAGTGAGCGATTTGGCTGCGGCATAAAATTCGTTGGCTCGGGAGCTCTCCTTCCTGAGATCAGACAAAAATGTGTGAGCCGGGAGGCTAAAACAATGTGAGCTCGCTCATGCTAACTCTGCTTAGAGGGAACACTGCCTGGAGGCCTCTCTCTGTTATAATGGATCTCCAGCTGATAAAGGTCAGAAGAAGAGGAGATTGGATTTATACCTCGCCCTTCACTACCCAGTTTGGTGTCGTGGTGAAGTGCGCGGACTCTAATCTGGGAGAACCGGGTTTGATTCCCCACTCCTCCAGTTGCAGCTGCTGGATGACCTTGGGCAAGTCGTAGTTCTGATAAGAGCTGTCCTTGAAAAAGAGCAGTTTCTGTCAGAGCTCTCTCAGCCCCATCTACCTCCCAGGGTGTCTGTTGTGGGGAGGGGGGGAAGGAGTTTGTAAGCCGCTCTGAGACTCCTTTTACTGAAGGGCAGGGTATAAATCCAATCTCCTACTCCTGCTCCTACTCCTCCACCTCCTTCTTCTTTGATCTGGAGAGCAATTGTAATAGCAGGAGATATCCAGGTGGCACCTGGAGGTTGGCAACCAACACTGGGGTGCACACCCAGCATTTCCTTTCCCTGCACTGAGCGAGGGCTGAGATGACGTTAACTAGCGCAAAAGGTGTCCCACCCTTATCCAGCGTGCCGCACTTCAGCCGCTGACCTTATAAGCCAAAGAACCCCTCCATTATCTTCCAAAACGCTGCCTCGCTGCGGGAGCGAAAGCAGACAATTAAGAACCATATAAACAGGAGTAGCCAGTTAACCGGCCAGACGACAGGCAGGAAATTGCTCGGTGCAGTGGAGCTTTGGCATGCAGAGTGCTACAGGCCAGGAAGGCTTCATTGCCAGCTCCAAGTTGGGAAATTCCTGGAGGTTTGGGGGCAGAACCTGGGGCTGGCAGGGTTTGGGGAAGGGAGGGGCCTCAGCGTGGTAGAAAGCCATAGAGCCCACCCTCCACAGTGGTCAGTGTCTCCATGGCCTGGAGAGTGTGTTGCCAACCTCCAGGTTAGAAGAAGCAGAGAAGAGATTGGATTTATACCCCACCCTTCACTACCCAAAGGAGTCTCAGAGCGGCTTACAAACTCCTTCCCCTTCCCTTCCCACAACAGACACCCTGCTGTGAGGTCGGTGGGACTGAGAGAGCTCTGACAGAAACGGCTCTTTTTCAAGAACAGCTCTGACAGAACTATGGCTTGCCCAAGGTCATGCAGCAGCTGCAACTGGAGGAGTGGGAAGAAGAAGACAACAATGATGACACACCTGGCCCCGCCCACTTCCTAAGAACACTTGGCGGGGACCAGAAAAGATGTTAGTGGTTGCCATGGGGCCTGTAGAAACCATGTTAGGGACCCCTGATCTAGAATAATGAAACAGAGTGTATACTGGCCTGAGTGCCTAGGGGAAGACACTGAATGAATACATTTATGGTCCAATGACACCTTTGCACCACTGCAGGGTTTAATTTGTTTTTTAAAAATGATGACGCCGGCAAGTTTGATATGAAAAACAGCAAAGATATATGGAGCAGGAGAAAAGGAAGAGATTGGATTTATAACCCGCCCTTCACTACCTGAAGGAGTCTCAGAGCGGCTTACAAACTCCTTTCCCTTCCCCTCCCCACAACAGACACCCTGTGAGGTAGGCAGGATGGAGAGAGCTCCTTTGAGACCTGCTCTTTCAAGAGCAGCTCTGACAGAACTGTGGCTTGCCCAAGGTCACCCAGTGGCTGCAAGTGGAAGAGTGGGGAAACTCAGTTCTCCCAGATTAGAGTCCGTGCACTTAACCGCTACACGGTTGCTGGCTCCAGACTGGGAAATACCTGGAGATTTGGGGGGGTGGAACCCTAGAGTATGGGTTGGGGAAGGGAACAAATTTTGTAGGGTAAAGTGCTGTAGAGTTGCCTCTCCTACGCAGCCGTTTGCCACAGTGGGACTGATCTCTGCAGTCTGGAGATAGCGTTGTCAACCTCCAGGTCGGGGTCGCCAGCTCCGGGTTGGGAAATATGTGGAGATTTTGGGGGTCGGAGCCTGGGGAGGGCGGGGTTTGGGGTGGAGGGGGAACCTCAGTCGGGAATAACGCCCTAGAATCGTTCCTCCAAAGCTGCCGTTTTCCTCCAGGGGGGCTGATCTGGGTCATCTGGAGACCAGTTATGATGGTGGGGGATCTCCAGGTGGCACCTGGAGACTGGCAGCCCTTACTCCAGGTGGTATGCTTCCCTGTCTCCACCACTCCAATCGCCAGGTGTTTCTCCACCCAGGAGGGGGCAACCCCATGTTCAAAAACTCTGTTCTCCCTTCTAAATATGCCAACAGGGTTCAAAGATACATGTCTGCCGAGACCAGTCCTTCCGCCTGAAGTGGCACCTGTGTGAAGAGGAGAAACGCAATGCACCAAACCATGCGGCTTTTGAGATGTCCGAGGTCTGAAGTCGCCGGCTGCGGAGCGTTATTGAATACGAACTCTCTTTCCTTTCCCGCGTCGTGTTCGGTTGGAAGCCATGTTCCCCTGAAGCCGTGGAGTCCTGTGAGCAAAAAATTCTCCTTCGGGACCTGCTGGCATTAAGGTGGTGAGTGAGCTGTTTGGCTTCCTGTATCAGTTCGTTTGCCCTGGAGCCCTCCTTCCTGAGCCGAGACAAAAATGTGTGAGCCGGAGGCTAATAAACGGTGAGCTAGCTCACACTCACTCAGCTTAGAGGGAACACTGGTCGGGAGGACGGATCATCGTAAGCCTTTCGGCTCTGGATCGGTGCCAAGATTTTGGGAAAAAATTCCGCCCAGTTACTCGGCAGCCAGATGGCAGGCACGGAGACCGTTCCCCCCCTTAAAACATCTTTTGTGGATTTTTTTCTTTTTTTGTATGCTCACGTTTGAAACTCATTACAAGAGTCATGGCTCTGTGCGTTCCCTTGCTTGCTCGGGGGAGGTGGCTTTTAAAACCAGAAGCTGTGCGCCATGTCTATGTATATATATCTAAGAGCACTGCATTTGAAGAAGCGTGGGTGAGGCACAACATGATTGCTTACCACGCGTGTGGATTGTGTTACTGTCAGGTGATTCTAGGTGCTCTCGTCTGAGTAACCAGGTGCCACTTGGGGGGGGGTAGTCACCTGACCTGGATGGCCCAGGCGAGCCCAATCTCATCAGATCTCTGAAGCTAAGCAGGGTTAGTCCTGGGTAGTACTTGGATGGGAGACCACCAAGGCATCCCAGGGTTGTTACACAGAGGCAGGCAACAGCAAACCCACCTCTGTCTGTCCCTTGCCCTGACCTGGATGACCCAGGTCAGCCCGCTCTTGTCAGATTTTGGAAGCTAAGCAGGGCTGACTCTGGCAAGTACTTGGATGGGAGACCACCAAGGAAGTCCAGGGTCGCTACGCAGAGGCAGGCAAGGGCAAACCCACCTCTGTT
The DNA here is from genome assembly GCA_029375565.1 of Gekko gecko. Taxonomy (NCBI): domain Eukaryota; kingdom Metazoa; phylum Chordata; class Lepidosauria; order Squamata; family Gekkonidae; genus Gekko; species Gekko gecko. The sequence goes on along the minus strand of JAPDNY010000017.1, from coordinate 9,653,788 downwards.
TGTCTGCCCTGAACTGGATGGCCCAGGCTAGCCTGATCTCATCAAATCTCAGAAGCTAAGCAGGGTCTGCCCTGGTTAATAAGTGGATGGGAGGCCACCAAGAAAGTCAAGAGTTGCTCCACAGAGGCAGGCGATGGCAAGCCACTTCTGTTCATCTCTTGCCTTGAAAACCCCGTGGGGGCTCCATAAGTCAGCAGTGATGTGATGGCACTCTACACTGAAAGCCCTGTGTTTCCCCCACTCCCCTGTTGATTCCATTTCTGACTGGTGATGCTCTCCAGTGACTGAATGGACCCCTCTTTGATCTTGAGGAAGGAAGGAAGGGAAGGAAGGAAGGAAAAGCAAATAGGGGAGGGAGTGAGGGAAGGAATGAAGGAAGGGCAAATAGATGGGGGAGCAAAGGAAGGAAGGAAAACCAAATAGATGGGGGGAGCGAAGGAAGGAAGGAAGGGCAAATAGATGGGGGGAGTGAAGGAAGGAAGGGCAAATAGATGGGGGGAGCGAAGGAAGGAAGGGGCAAATAGATGGGGGGAGCAAAGGAAGGAAGGGGCAAATAGATGGGGGGAGCGAAGGAAGGAAGGGCAAATAGATGGGGGGACCGAAGGAAGGAAGGGCAAATAGATGGGGGAGCGAAGGAAGGGGCAAATAGATGGGGGGAGCGAAGGAAGGAAGGGCAAATAGATGGGGGGACCGAAGGAAGGAAGGGGCAAATAGATGGGGGGAGCGAGAAGGAAGGAAGGGGCAAATAGATGGGGGGACCGAAGGAAGGAAGGGGCAAATAGATGGGGGGACCGAAGGAAGGAAGGGGCAAATAGATGGGGGGACCGAAGGAAGGAAGGGCAAATAGATGGGGGGAGCGAGAGGAAGGAAGGGGCAAATAGATGGGGGGAGCGAAGGAAGGAAGGGGCAAATAGATGGGGGAGTGAAGGAAGGAAGGGGCAAATAGATGGGGGGAGCGAAGGAAGGAAGGGCAAATAGATGGGGGAGCGAAGGAAGGAAGGGCAAATAGATGGGGGGAGCAAAGGAAGGAAGGGGCAAATAGATGGGGGGAGCAAAGGAAGGAAGGGGCAAATAGATGGGGGGAGCGAAGGAAAAGAAGGGCAAATAGATGGGGGAGCGAAGCAAGGAAGGGCAAATAGATGGGGAGAGAGGAAGGGAAGAAGTTGTGAACTGTATTTTAGAATATCCAGCAATCCTGGAGGTGGCTCCCTAGGCAGAAAAACAAAAGTTGATTTCTAGATCAGCAGTTCACAACTCTTTTGGGATGGAGACCTACAAGTCCAAATCTACTTGGTATGGTGACCCATTTAAGGATGGCCTGAAGTTTTTTAGTGCCCTGGCAAACATTGACTGTGGCATCCATAGGAATGCCAGCTCTGGGTTGGGAAATACCTGGAGATTTGGGGGGTGGAGCCTGGGGAGGGCGGGGTTTGGGGAGGGGAGGGACTTCAACAGAGCATAAGGCCATAGGGTTCACCTTCCAAAGCGGCCATTTTCTCCTGGTGAACTGATCTCTGTTGCCTGGAAATCAGTTGTAATCCCAGGAGCTCTCCAGCTACCACCTGGAGGTTTTGGTGTAGTGGTTAAGTATGCAGACTCTGATCTGGGAGAACCAGGTTTGATAGGCCACACCCAACAGCAGCAACTCATTAGCATATTAGGCCACACCCCCATGTTGCCAAAAGTGTGGTCATCTAGCCACACCCACCTTTTGCTTCTTATTCTGTTTACCTTGCTTGTTGTCAAAACCCAGGGCTTTTTTTTTTGGAGCAGGAACTCCTTTGCATGTTAGGCCACACACCCCTAATGCAGCTAATCCTAATGAGTTTCTGCTGTTGGGTGTGGCCTATTATGCTAATGAGTTCCTGCTGGGCAAGGCCAACCATGGAGCCAGCCGGAACTCTGCTCCTGCTCATTCCCACCCCCAAATAGCCCTGCATTCAATACTATGCACGTTTCTGATCACCGTATCTCAAAAAGGACATTGCAGAGGTAGAAAAAGCAAAGAGGAGGGTGACCAAGATGATGAGGGGCTTGGAGCCCCTTCTCTATTTATTATTTGCATTTATATCCCGCCCATCCCATGGACGGGCTTAGGGTGGGTAACATCACTATAATAAATACAATTTCAGTTTAAAACATGATAAACCTCTATAAGAATTAAAAACAATGAGTACAGCTTGAAACAGCATCAGTCGGCTAGAAAGTCCTGGACCGATTGTGCAGTGAGTTAAAGGCTGAAGAGTCTGGGACTTTTCAGTTTAGGAAAGAGACGACTAAGGGAGGGCATGATCGAGGTTGATCAAATTACGCATGGGGGTGGAGAGGGTTGACAAAGGGAACTTTTTCTCCCTCTCTCAAAATACTGAAACTTGAGGGCATCCCATGAGGCTAATAGGCAGTAGGATGAGGACAATCAAAAGGAAATAGTACTCCATGCAAGGAGTGATTCAGATGTGGTATTCACTGCCAAAGGATGTCGTGATGGCCACAGGAATAAAGAGCTTTAAAGGGAGTATAGATGGGTTCGTGGAGGATAAGTCCATCAGTGGCTACTAGCCATAGTGACTGAGGGCAACTTCCACATTCAGAGGCACTAGTCCTCTGAGTCCCAGAGCCAGGAAGCAATATCAGGAGTAGGCCTGGGGCTCTATAGAAGAAGAGGAGGAGGAGGAGATTGGATTTATACCCCTCCCTTCACTCAGAGTCTCGGAGCAGCTTACAAACTCCTTTCCCTTTTCCTCCCCACAACAGGCACCCTGTGAGGTAGGGGTGGAGCTGAGAGAGCTCTGGGAGAACTGCTCTTGAGAAAACAGCTCTAACAGAGCTATGGCTTGCCCAAGGTCATCCAGCAACTGCAAGTGGAGGAGTTGGGAATCAAATCTGGTTCTCCCAGATTAGAGTCTGTGCACTTAACCACTACATCAAACTTGCTCTGTTGTTGGCCCTCCAGAGGAACTGGTTGGCCCCTGGGTGAGACAGGATTCTGGACTAGATAGACCACCGCTCTGATCCAGCAGGGCTCTTCTTACGTTCTATTGAAGGCCTCGGCCTCCATGCCCTGTTGTTGGCCCTCAAGAGAAACTGGTTGGCCACTGTGTGAGACAGGATGCTGGACTAGATGGACCACTGCTCTGACCCAGAAGGGCTCTTCTGATGTCCTAATGAAGGCCTCAGCCTCTCTGCTCTGTTGTTGGCCCTCCAGAGGGACTGGTTGGCCACTGTGTGAGACAGGATGCTGGACTAGATGGACCATTGCTCTGATCCAGAAGGGCGCTTCTGATGTTATTATCAGGGAAAAGCCTCAGTCTATGCCCTGTTGTCAGCCCTCCAGAGCAATTGATTGGCCACTGTTTGGGACAGGAGGCTGGACTAGACGGACTATTGGTCTGTTCCTGCAGGGCTCTTCTGATGTTCTTGTGTTAAGGGGGGAAAACCCAACTAATGTGTGGCATGGAAGAGATGATTTCCAGGGTCAGAACTTGGTTTCCAGAATACAAAAGAGAGCACCATAAAGGGATGGAGTGGCCATTTGGGAAGGCCGGTCCATGACCCACCTTTGGGTCCTGATCCACAGGTGGATAACCTGTTCCAGGTGACCCTTGGAGTGCACTTGAATGGGCCACAGGTCGAAGGGTGGGGGGCGGACAAGTCATAGAGGGCTGACTCTTTTGCCTGTCCCGTCGCTTCTGGGAACTCCGCAGGGCACACCTCGAGGTCCCTTCCTGCAGGGCGGCGAGGCTCGAGGGGGTTAATTCGCAACCTGGCGCTCAGCGCCCGAGATAGAGCTGTTGGAAGAGAAGAAAGCCGCATCGGATGCTTCAGGAAGTAATTTGCCCTGGCACTTTCTTATAAGTGCGAATTGATTTTTCCTGTGCCGCGTCAGGCTGAATTATGAATGGAGGGAAGCCGTGCCGGATCTCCCAGAGGTGACGGTGTCATAATGAGTAAGGGCATGAGAGAGAGAGAGACAAAGAAAGAGAGGGAGAGAGAGATCTCCCAATTCTCTTCCTTGTCTCGCCTTAATTCTGGATCGTGTTGGAACAGGACTTCATTTGAAGCAAGCGGTGACAAGGATTCCGCCCGGGGAATCTCTTTTTCCTAGGCAATAAAGTCAAAAATGCCTCTGAGAATATGCAGAGTGTGTTTAGCTCTCTGCGGGTTGCCGTCTCTCTCTCTCTCTCTCTCTCCGTCTCTCGCCCGTCCTTCTACTTAGGATGAACAGACACAGCTAATATTGTTGTCAAGGGTTTTTTTTAAAAAAATGTCATTTTTGACATCGTCAGTGTGCAGCGGATGCAGTTAAAATAAAAGCAAGATGGAGTTTCTTACAGCTCCCAGTGTGTTGTACTCCAGTTTTCGCTAGCCCGATCCCATCAGATCTCAGAAGCTAAGCAGGGTCAGCCTTGGCTGGTATTTGGAAGGGTGACTTCCAAGGAATACCAGGGTCATGACACAGAGGCAGGCAATGGCAAACCACCTCTGAAATGTCTTTTGCCTTGAAAACAAGTCTAGCTCTCCACCTAGCAGTGACCAATGCTAAAAGAGCTTCGTGGTTGCCAGACAATTTTAGGATCTCCTGGCTATACTGCACACAATGCCATATGGTTATTATTAGGGTTGGCCTTGGGTAGTGTTTGGAAAGGGCGACCTCTAAGGAATACCAAGGTTGTGACACAGAGGCAGGCAATGGCAAACCACCCCTGAAACATCTCTTGCCTTGAAAATGAGTCTAGCTCGCCACCTAGTGGTGCAGAATGCTGAAAGAGCTAGAACTTCCGGCTGCCAGACAATCTTAGGTTCTCCTGGCTGTTCTACACACAATGCTGTACAATAATCAAATGACAAGCTTTATGTGTGAAAGGACAGAGATATGTCACAGCATGCATGGAACTTGCTTATAACCTTCAGTCACTTTGAACACATTTTTTTAAAAAGAAAAAGACGACTCAGACAAATCGTGTGCTAACAGTGATGATGAGAGTCTTGAACTGGGACTGGAGAGACTAGGAATTCAGATCTTCATCCAGCCATGGAGTCCACTGGGTGACATTGGGCTGGTCTCCCTCATAATGAGCTTGTTGAGAAAGCAGTATGAAGCTGCCTTCTACCAAATCAGACCATCAGTCCATCAAGGTCAGTATTGTTGACTCAGACGGGCAGCAGCTCTCTGGGATCGTAAGAACATAAGAGACGCTGGGTTGAACCAGGCCAATGGCCCATCTAGTCCAACACTCTTCTGTGTCTCACAGTGGCCAAAACCCAGGTGCCTTCAGGAGGTCCTCCAGCAGGGCCAGAACTCCAGAAGCCCTCCCACTATGGCCGCCCAAGCACCAAGAAGACAGAGCATCACTGCCCCAGACAGAGTGTTCCATCTATACCTTGTGGCTCATAGCCACTGATAGACCTCTGTTCCCTGTTTATCCAATCCCCTCTTGAAGCTATCTATGCTTGTAGCTTCCACCACTTCCTGCAGCAGTGAATTCCACATGTTATTTAGTCTTTACTCAGGTAGAGGGCTTTTCCATCACTTACTTCCCAGTCTTTTTAACAGGAGATGCTGGGGATTGAACCTGAGACCTTCTGCATGCAAAGCGGATGTTCTACCACTCAACCACAGCATTTGCTGAAAGGAGAAGGGGAGAACCATATATCCAGGGCTGCCAGTTCTGGATTGTGAAATTCCTGGAGATTTGGCAGGTGGGCCTTGGAAAGGGCAGAGTTCGGGGTGGGGAGGGACCCCAGTAGGGTCTAATACCACAGAGTCCACCTTCCAAAGTTGCCATTTTCTCCAGGGGAACTGATCTCTTTTACTTGGAAACCAATTCAGGTGGGTAGCCATGTTGGTCTTGAATTTTGTTCTGGAGACCAGTTGTCATTCCAGGAGATCCCCCTACCTCACAGGGTTCCTATTGTGGGGAGAGGAAGGGAAGGAGATTGTAAGCCACTCTGAGACTCCAAGTGAAGGGCAGGGTATAAATCCAGTCTCCTCCTCCTCCTCCTCCACTTTCACCTCCACCACCACCACCGCCACCACCACCTCCACCACCACCTCCTCCTCCTCCTCCTCTACCACCTCCACCTCCTCCACCTCCACCTCTCCTCCTCCACCTCTACCTCCACCACCTCCTCCACCTCCACCTCTACCTCCACCACCTCCGCCTCCTCCACCTCCACCTCCACCTCCACCACCTCCACCTCCACCACCACCACCACTTGGATGCTGACAAGCGTGATAGACACTTGCATATCACAGCTTCCAGTTGACTTGGAGTTCGTGCCACTTATTTCCTTGGGCTTCTGGAGTGTGGTCCGTCACACAATCGGAACAGATATTTGCAATGAAGAAAAATATGGGAGGAACATGATTTAGGAGGGCTGATTCGAAAAAAAAAATAATGCATAAACAGGGTGGGGGAGTAACCCCTGCGGCTCTCTCCCCACGCGGCTACCGACCACGTTTCGAAAGCAGTGACAGATGACTTCGTCGGATCCCTCCCTCCCACACCCTGACACCGAGCCAGGAGCAGATTTGTGGCCGCTAATAACAAATTCCATTTCTTCCCCACTTACGTCGGCTGACCGCTCAATAGGGACGCTACCTTTTTATTGGCCTTGCCCTCGGACATTTATCAGCCGACAGAGGCACACAAATTTGCCAGGAGAAAAGCTTTCCTGGAACACCCTGAGACACGAGGACGTTTCTCAAAAGTCCATGCATCGTTCCATGCTTACGGCATCCATCCTCCAAGAAGTTCGGAGGTGATCTCTTCCCACCACCTCTGTTTTGACCTCACAACGGCCCTGTAAAGTAGGTCACTTTTGATCCTGGTAAGGAGCTGAGGGCTGTGGACGTGGTTCACAGAGCCAGTTTGGTGTAGTGGTTAGGAGCGCAGAGCCTAATCTGGGAGAACCGGGTTTGAGCCCCCACTCCTCCACATGCAGCTGCTGGTGTGACCTTGGGTCAAGTCACAAGTTCTCTCAGAGCTGCTCTCTCAGGAGCAGTCCTCTCAGAGCTCTCTCAGCCCCACCTACCTCACAGGCACTGTTCCCTCCAAGCTGAGCTAGTGTGAGCTAGCTCACAGTTTTTTTAGCCTCCAGCTCACACATTTTTTGTCTCAGCTCAGGAAGGAGGGCTCCAGAGCAAACTAATCTATGCAGCAGCCAAACTGCTCACCTACAACTTTAATGCCAGTAACTCACAAAGTAGAATTTTTGCTCACAAGACTCCACAGCTTAGAAGGAACATTGCACAGAGTGTCTGGTGTGGGGAGGGGAAAGGAAATGAGTTTGTAAGCCGCTCTGAGACTCCTTTGGGTAGTGAAGAGTGGGGTATAGATCCAGTCTCCTCCTCCTCCTCTTCTTCTTCTGAAGCCCAGGGACACCATCAATTCTCCTGGGCTGAGGAAACTGAGTTAAAGAAGACTTTCTGTGGTTTCATGTTGTGATTGCTGCTGGGTGGATGCCTGTCGTTTATCACTTGGCAGAGGGGGAGGGAAGGGCGCATGTGGAAGGTGAGTTTGCGCCCTGCTGTGGGATATCCAGGAAAGAGCCTGACAACGAAGGCCAGACTCCTCTTCCTCTCATTTCCCCGTCGATCAAGATGTTGTTATCACAGGGTGAACCTCCCCCCTCTCTCCGCCCTCCAAGATGAGATGTTACAGTGATTAGCACTTTTATTAATGGCAGCCGGCATGCACGGCAGCTGCTCCCTATGCAGTCGCTGCTGGCCACGGCCCTCGGACTTATGAGGAGCTCCCTGGAGGATCAGCCTTATCAAAGGAGGCTGGAAGTGCCAGGAGAGAGACTACATCAGAAGCAGGGAACTGGGGGTCTTTGCACGCAGAAGTTCCCAGGTTCGATCCCTGATGTATATCTGCAGTTAAAGGAAGTTGAGGATCTGCCTGAGACTCCAAAGAGCTAATGCCAGCCTGAGGTGGCCATATTAAGGGACTAAGAGTAGTAACAATCAGTATCATCTAGCAGTAGGGGAGCTCAGAATCAGAAGCAGTGGAGTTCAGTGGGTAGGGCACAGCTTGCTGAGAATGGGCTGTGGCCTCAAAGGGCCAACTTGCTACAACAATTGCATTGCAAAACGGGAATTCGTGCCCTGGCACAGATGGCCCACGCTACCCCAGTCTCATCAGCAGGGATCGACATAAACTGAATCATGAAGCAAAATTCGTCATGAACTTTGTTCGTGTTTTGCGAACTGTCATTCATGAAGGGTCTATGTCATGAACTTCCACGAACTTTCTAAGCAGTTTGTGGATACAGCAGAAAGCAGGGGTTTAAAGGGACTCTGAGTCCCTTTAAACCCCTGCTTTCTGTTCCCCAGAAAAGCCACAAAGACAGCTGAGAGCACCCTGCTCCCCACCACTTAACTGTTTTTGGGCTTTCTGCAAAAACTGTTGAAAGGGACTGCAGTCTCTTTCAACAGGGTTTGCGGGCTCATGAACCATGGCCCGGTTCAGTTCATGAACCAACCTCCTGGTTTGGTCCATGGTTCATCCATGAAAAACAAACCAACATGAACCACATTTTCCCGGTACATGCCCATCCCTACTTATCAGATCTTGGAAGCTAAGCAGGACCAGCCCTGGTTAGAACTTGGATGGGAGACCACCAAGGAAGACCAGGGTCACTACGCAGAGGCAGGCAATGGCAAACCACCTCTGTGCACCTACCCTGTCCTGGGTGGCTCAAGCTAGCTCTGTCTTATCAAATCTTGGAAGCTCAGCAGGGTCAGCCCTGGTTGGTACTTGGATGGGAGACCGACAAGGAAGTCCAGGGTAGCTACGCAGAGGCAGACAATGGCAAACCACGTCTGAATGTCTCTTGCCTTGAAAACCCTGCAGGCTTGCCAGAAGTCAGCTGCAATCCGTTGGGACTGTACAAACAAAATATAAGTTGCCCCCAGTGTGTTCTCTGAAAACGTGCATTTTATTTGACTTCATTCATACCTCACCTATCTCCCGAATGGAGACTCAAAGCAGAAGAGCCAGATTCGAATCCAGAAGCACCTTAGAGACCAACAAGCTATTCGGGGTATAAGCTTTCAAGAGTCACAGCTCCCTTCATGAGATACAAAATGTCTCTGACGGAAGGAGCTTTGACTGTTCAGAATCCCAGAAATCTTGTTGGTCTTTAAGCTGCGACTAGACTCAAATATCCACCTACCTGGTGGAATGAGCTCCCATACGAGATCAGGGCCCTGCGGGATCTATTACAGTTCCACAGAGGCTGCAAGACGGAGCTCTTCCACCCGGCTTTTGGTTGAGGCGGCGGACGTCCCTCTTCCTTCCTGGCTATCTCCCCTTTAGTGGCCTGGATTTTAACATCAGTATTGCTGAACTGGTATCAGAACTGGCTTGTTTGCACAGTGTTTTTATGGTTTTATTGTTGTTAATTGTTGTTTTAATGATATTGTACTGAGATTGTTGTGAACCGTCCTGAGCCCGTTTACAGGGAAGGCGGTATACAAATCAAATCAATCAATCAATCAATCAATCAATCAATCAATCAAATATCTCCTTTCTAGGGTCTGGTCTTGACCTCTCTTTTTCGGAGGTTGAGGTGTAGCAAACTCAGTGATGCCCCTAGTGGAGAAACCTGGTATGGCTCCTATTATTATCTTTATATAAGCCTCTTCCAAATATCCCCCTGTCGGAATATGAGCTTAAATGTCAAGACTTCCCCTTTAAGAAGATAAGGTTACCGGCAGAAGAATAAAGGCACTTCAGTAAGCAAAAGATTAAATTTAATGCTGAGCAAATTAATACAGAAGACGAGAAGGAAGATTCCAAAGTTAAAGCTAAGGTTTGGTTTTTTTTAAATGATGTTTGTTTATTCTGTGCAGCGCGGCTTGGAGTCTTGGGTGGGAAAAACTGTTCGACTAGGGTTGCCAGGTCTGGGTTAGAAAATACCTGGAGCATTTGGGGGTGGATACAAGAGAGGGCGGGGTTTGGGGAGGGGAGGGGCCTCAGCATGGTACAATGCCATAGAGCAGGGGTGTCAAACAGGTGGCCCAGGGGCCGGATGAGGCCCCCGGAGGGCTTCTATCAGGCCCGCAGTGGAACTGGTGGTCTTCTGCTGCTTCTTCCAGTTCTGCTGCTCCTGCGTCATCGTAGGTTTGCGGCTTACAGAGACACACCTGAACAGCAGACTCAAGACTGCAACAGCACGGACATTTCGATGCAATGATTCAGAGCGAGAGGTGTCCGTTATCAGAGACTGTTAAATAAGCAAAATATTGTGAGAGAGCTGATGTTTTAAGCATGGTTTTTTTATTTTAAGTAAAAAAAACACCACCCTTTGTGTTTGTGTCCTTTATAAAGTTTATATCTCCACTACCTGGCATGACCTTTTATGACACACACAGCCCGGCCCAACAAGGCCTCATTTATGTCAGATCTGGCCCTCAGAACAAACGAGTTCGACACCCCTGCCATAGAGTCCCCCCTTCAAAGCAGCCATTTTCTCCGTCAGCTGGAGATAAGTTGTAAAAACGGGAGATCTCCAGGTCCCACCTGGAGGATGGCAACCCCAGGTCCCACTCTTCAGGAAGCCAATAGCTGCGAGCTCCTTTTGTGGCAGGAACAGGTCCCTGTCTGGCTGAGACAAAGACGGAGGCCACCGAAATAATCTCCAATCAGCTTTCTCCCTGTTTTTTTTGGAGGGTGTGGAATCCCCTGGCTTTGTTCAAAGAAGGGAACAAACGTAACCAATGTTCCCTCTAAGCTGAGTTAGTGTGAGCCAGCTCACAGTTTTTTTAGCCTCCGGCGCACACATTTTTTGTCTTCGCTCAGGAAAGGTGGATCCAGAGCAAACTAATTGATGCAGTAGCCAAATTGCTCACTCGCAACTTTAGAGAGCCAGTTTGGTGCAGTGGTTAAGTATGCGGACTCTAATCTGGGAGAGCCAGGTTCGATTCCCCACTCCTCCACATGCATCTGCTGGATGACCTTAGGCAAGCCATAGCTCAGGCACAGCTGATCTTAAAAAAGAGCAGTTTCGGTCAGAGCTCTCTCAGCCCCACCCACCTCAGAGGGTGTCTGTTGTGGGGAGGGGAAGGGAAAGGGGTTTGTAAGCTGCTCTGAGACTCCCTTGGGGAGTGAAGGGCAGGGAATAAATCCAATCTCTTCTTCTTCTTCTAATGCCTGTAGCTCACAAAGTAGAATTTTTGCTCACCAGAATCCGCAGCTTAGAGGGAGCATTGCCCCTGACCCTGCAAGGGGCTTTGAAAACCCTAGCAGGTTGCCAGGAGTCTTGACGGCACTTTCCACCTCCGAGATGGCCAGAGGCATTATTCTGCACAGCCGGAGACCTCCTTTGACCTTGCTCCTTTGACCTTGCTCAAGCCATGAGCCCACCTTGTTTAAATAATGGCTTTTGTCATCTCATTCTTTGCTTTTCTTCTCTTCTTTCTCTGCATCCCAAACCCAGCAAAAAGGGTCTCTCTCTCTCTCTCTCACATCATGTGTTGGCCTGTGATGCTCCCTTGCCCGTAAATTTCCAACCATCCTGCACGCACTCCCTTCTCTTATGACAATCCGATATTTACTTTGGAAAGCCATGGCATCGATTGCTATTCCAGAACCTGGCCACCGGGGGCACCAAAGCACTCTATTTCCCCTCTCTCTCTTTCCCTTTCTCTCTGCCTTCTGCCTTCTCTTGCAGTGCAAAGTAGACTCCCTCTCGCCATTTGCAGGATTCTGCTGAAGCCGCTCCGGGCATCCCTAGGTCTGCATTATTTGCAGAATACCAAGGCGGACTTTAAAAAAAACAAAACTTCCCAGGAAAAATGCAAATCCCCCCCCCCAGAGGAAAGAACAGCTTTGAGTCACCCTTTCCATCCCAGGAGGACGGAGTGAAGCCAGTCATCTGTGATGCTGAAGGCAACGTCGAGAGCGGCAGCTTCTGAACTGTGATAAGACTCGCCTGTCTAAGGGAGGGAAGCGCCCCTGGTGACTCTTTGCCGGTTGGTCCACACTGAAATTTCCACTTTCCGCCTACAGGGATCGAGTCCCCCGGTTCCGTTAGCAGCTGGATTATGAAACTGTTGAGGGACGCCCCTGCTTTCTACCACAGGGCCTGCAGGAAGATATAATTCTTTAAAAACCTAATTCCCGGAAGTGACCTTAGCAACCTACCCTCGGCTGGGGGATTTTGGCAGTCTGTGGTTTACAACAAATAAAATGAAAGTTTCCACAGAGGAAAGCTGGACTCGATAACCAACATAAATCATGCAATTTTGCCTATACTATTCTCCATTTTAACTCTTTTGCATCTGTATGTTTTAGTGTGGGGGCGGTTATCTGTCACAGGGCTGGGCGCTTTCTTCTAGTGGGCCCTGGAGTTTCTGCGCTGTGTTATTAATTTTCTCCAGGCAAGAGTGATATTGGAAGTTGGAAGTCAGAGGGGGCGGAAGAAAGATGACAAAATAGTTGAACCAGTTTGGTGTCGTGGTTGAGAGCGCAGACTCAGATCTGGGAGGACCGGGTTTGATACCCCACTCCTCTACATGAAGCTGCTGGTGTGACCTTGGGTCAGTCACAAGTTCTCTCGGAGCTGTTCTCTCAAGAGCAGTCCTCTCAGAGCTCTCTCAGTGCCACCCGCCTCACAGGGGGTCTGTTGCAGGGAGGGGAAGGGAAAGGAGTTTGTAAGCCGCTCTGAGACTCCTTCAGGTAGTGAAGGACAGGGTATAAATCCAATCTCCTCCTCCTCTTCTCATTAAGACAGGGATGGGAGGGGCAGGATTAGCTTCCCTCGCTGACAGATATGTTTTTCAAAAAGGCCCTCACACCTTTGAGGATCCCAGGAAAAGCAGAGGAAATGTCCTTTATGTGCCGAATCGTGTTTCCTTTGATCCATTCTGAAGCAGAGAATTTTAATTGCTCCTAGAATGTTGGTGGGCACAGCCACAAAGTGCCTGCTAGAAAATGGCTGCTGCAGGAGGCGGGGCCAGCCACAAAATGGCTGCCACAGGAGGCGGGGCCAGCTACAAAATGGCTGCCACAGATTCGCTTCAGTGACACAGGCAAGTTCTTATGCCGTGGCAGTGGCTACTGCCAAAATGACATTTAAAAAAGTCTGCATGGCCAATCAAATCTCTGATGACCAATCAGAAGCCTTGCTAAGCAAAAGCCCCACCCGCTTTGTAGAAACACTTGGCTGGCGCCGAGAAAGGCGTCATTGGGCACCAAGCTGTGGATTCTTCTGAGCAAAAATTCTACTTTGCAAGCTACCGGCATTAACATTGCGAGCGAGCAATTTGGCTCCTGCATAAATTAGTCTGCTCTGGAGCCATCCTTCCCAAGCTGAGGCAAAAAATGTGTGACCTAGAGTCTAAAAAACTGTGAGCTGGCTCACACTAGCTCAGCTTAGAGGGAACACTGTTGGGGACTGCTGTTTTAAGCACATAAAATGAATACCTGGTATTTTTGGCCACTGTGTGACACAGAGTGTTGGACTAGGTGGGCCATTGGCCTGATCCAAGATGATGTCTTTTATGTTCTTATGACTGGGGCAGTGATGCTCTGTCTTCTTGGTGCTTGGGGGGGGCAACAGTGGGAGGGCTTCTGGAATTCTGGCCCCGCCAGTGGACCTCCTGATAGCACCTGGGTTTGGGTCACTGTGTGACACAGAGTGTTGGACTGGATGGGCCATTGGCCTGATCCAACATGGCTTCTCTTATGTTCTGAATAAATAGTGGAGAGTGTGGCTTAAAGAATCCCCTGCATCCTAGAACAATCCTGCGATCCCAATGAGCAGAGACTTCCTTCCCCCAACCTCACATTCAAGGATGATGTCCACGTACAGCCCGGGCCGGAGTTCACACCGATTAGTCCCCAGCCAATGCCGGAATAACTTGCAGGCCCATTAGCACTGGGCACAGGCCCAGCGGCCCGGCGACGTGTCCGTTTGGAAGTTCCACTGAGTAATGAGCGGTAATTGGATTTCAGGGTTAACTGGCTTGCAGCGAAAAGAAGAAGAAGAGGAAGAAAACGGGGAGGGGAAGGCGACGAGCCACTCTTGTCGTGGCTCATCAGACAATGGAGGTTTATCTCTGCCGAAAATAGCTCTGGAGAGGTGAAGTTATTAGCGACCAACCAAGCATGGGGCCCAGCCGTCTCTCCCTCTAGCAGGGCATAAGTCTGGGTGTCCTTGGCGGAGCTGAGCGGAGGTCTGCAGAGTTCCCTCTGGGGGCTCTGGCGGACGAAGCGGACCGGTGCAGCGCACGGGATGTTATCTGCCATTCGTCCCCCTGAGCCTTGCAGGTAGATAGAAATGTCTCCGGGGCAAGGAGAGAGTGCAGCTCGGTGGGAGAGGCGAGTTGTTGGGTAGAGGGGTTGGAGGGGTCATTTAGGGTTGCCAGCTTCCAGGTGGGGCCTGGAGATCTCCAGGGATTACGACTGATCTCCAGGCAACAGAGATTGGTTCCCCTGGAGCAAATGGGTGCTTTGGAGGGTGGACTCTGTGACGTTACACCCTGCTGAGGTCCCAGCTCTTCCTCCACTTGCCATTGTCCCCCCCACTCACACATCCCTCTCATCCTGCCTGCATTCTCCCCCCCACCTAACCATCTATTCTTTTCCAAACCAATTGCTCAGTTTCCAGTCCTCCCAGTGCTCACCGGCTCTTCCCTGACTACATTGGGCAGTGCAAGCAGCTGAGAGTGTGGGTGTCAAGAGGGCTCACAACAAGTAGACGGACAGCAGGGGAGTTGAGTGGGTGGAGGAGGAGGAGGAGATCACCATGGGAGCAATACCATGTTTCTCCACTAGGGGCACGACTGAGTTTGCTACACCTCAACATCTGAAAAAGAGAGGCCAAGAAGAGACTCTTTTGGGGCCATCCGTGTCAGGGCATGAAGAAGAAGAAGAAGAAGAAGAAGAAGAAGAAGAAGAAGAAGAAGAAGAAGAAGAAGAAGAAGAAGAAAGTTCAATTTATACCCTGCCATTCACTCGGAGTGGCTTACAATCCCCTTTCCCTTCCCCTCTCCATAACAGACACCCTGTTTGGTTGCTGGGGCAGAGAGAGCTCTTTCAAGGACTGCTTTTGAGAGAACAGCTCTGAGAGAACGTGTGACTGACCTAAAGTCACCCAGCTGGCTGCAAGTGGAGGAATGGGGAATCCAACCCAGTTCTCCAGAATAGAGTCCGACATTCTTAACCACTACACCAAGCTGGCTCTCAGGGGGCACCGGCAGTGGGCCCCACCAGAAGACTGTGCCATGGCAGTCTCCCTACCTCAAGGTATCCTGACACCGGCCCTGGATTTGGCCCTGAGTAGGGATTTCAAGCTAAATCTCTCCAGTGCCGGTCTGAAACTTCCACCCAAAGGTCCTCAACCATTTGGACTCTGCGGGCACCTCTGGAATTCTGACACAGGGCGGCGGGCGCAGTCACAAAATGGCTGTTGAAGGAGGGACAGCCAATCACAAAGTATCAGGGAACAAGGTTAGATATAACCAGGTTCCGCAGGGCATGTGAGGCTGCTCTTTTTCGGGTGGCCTTCGGGTGATCGTGATCCACCAGGCAGCGGGTAAGCTTCCGTTGTGTCTTCCCCATCCACGCGCCCAACCCTGCTTGATAGCGGATAGGCTTTAACGGGGATAGATGTGTAATCGTTTTCTATTTTAAAGATTATTTATTGTATCTTCGTATTGTTTTTATTGGGCGTATTTTATATGCTGTTAGCCGCTCAGAATCCCATTCAGGGGAGAGGGAGGGGGAATATGAATTGAATAAACCAATAAATATGTGAATAAAATAAACTGTAATAGTAACTCTTCGGGATTTCGGGCAGTGGCTCCGTTTAATGGGATGCCTTTTAATCTGCACAGTGAACTGGATGCCCTAATTGATGATCATATGGCAGTGGGTGTAGTATAGCCGGGAGATCCGAAGATTGTCTGGCAGCCTGAAACTCTAGCTCTTTTTTGTGATGAGTGAGGTTTTTATTTTGGGCCGAGGGAACTGTGACTGACCCAAAGTCACCCAGCTGGCTTCAAATGGAGGAGTGGGGAATCGAACCTGGATCCAAGCCCGTAGCCAGGATTTTGTGGCTTGTGGGGCAATTTCTCTCTCTCGTGGGGCTGAAGCTTTCAGTGCAGAAAGAAAAGCCATTTAGCCAATAGAAAGCGGTGGCCAGGATAGATCTCTAAATTGCAAGCTGTCAACCACTCTAGGTGACGGTTCTCAGCTGCTGCAGGTTAATCACTTCTGCCAGTTTGAGCAACAGTTCTGAGAACAAGCTGGCAGGTGGGGGCAATGACTTCTGTAGTCAGGAAAGGTAACACTTAGGCAGAAAGACTATCTTCAGGGAGACCAGTTTCTTGACCCAGAATTTAAAGGGATCCTAGAGGTCACCTACTCCAACCCCCTTGCTCAGTGTGGGAATGAGTCGACTACAGTGGTCCACTCTGCTTGAAGGAGCACACACTTTTAGAACTTTTAAAAAAAATGACTGAAAAAAGCATTTTCAGGAGGAATTCTTGTGGGGCCGTGCCTTGAAGAAAGGGGGCAGAGCCCCCCCAAAGCCCCACCGTAGCTACGGGCCTGCCTGGATCTCCAGATTAGAGTCCACTACTCTTGGCCAGTACACCAAACTGGCTCTCAATCTGTCTGACCATAGCTAGCTCAGGCGCCCTGCTTGGCAAACACTCACCTAGCCCGTCCAATTTTCTTAAAAACACTTAGTGGGCACCAGGAAAGGTCTTGGTGGGTACCCATGGGCACCAAATTGGGGACCCCTTCTCTAACCACTGCAGTTTGCAGGCTCTGCTTTGTCTTATCATAAAGGAAGTTAATCCTCACTTCGTTGGACTTCACTGACCGGTTCGGGAACATCTTGAGGGACTCCTGCGCTGTCCGACGAATCTGCAACGAATGAAAGCTTGAGGGACCCCTCCGGAGCAGCAGATGGGGATGACATCTCGATCCAGCGGGATGGATTTGAAGGGCGCCGAGGGAAGAGAGCCGGCGAGGCCCCCGCGTGCTGTCCACCGCCTGTCACCCGGTCAACATCTGCTTTTGTGAGGCAACGGCGCGTGACGTCTGGAAGTGACGCTGGCGTGCCGGTGCCTGAAGGAGTGATCTGAAGGAACGGCGATGACAGCCGTAGCTGGCCGTGCATGTTGCCATCTGCTCGCGGCAAGGTCACGCCCGCCGCAAAGCCGAGGGCCTTCCTGACTCGCAAGGACGAGGACAATCTGCCTTCCCAAATGGCTTCCTCTTTACAATGAAATTGGTCCATAGGGGGTGGGCTGGACACAAAGAAGTATCTGTGTCCCGCTTAGGAGGCCTGAGAACAGAGGTCTCCAACAGGGTGCCCGCGGGCGCCATGGTGCCTGCTTTCACCTTTCCTGGGGCACTCTGTAGAGAAAGTGGGCAGGGCCAGGTGGGGCTTCTGTCCAGCAAGGCTTCTGATTGGCCATTGGAGATTTGATTTTTTAAAGACAACAACCACATTGCTTTGGCAGCAGTTGTCATCACAGAACAAGGATCGTCACTGCGTGAAGAAGAACAGAGAAGAAGGATAGATTGGATTTAGAAGAAGAAGAAGAAGAAGAGATTGGATTTATACTCCACCCTTCACTCAGAGTCTCAGAGTGGCTTACAAACTCCTTTCCCTTCTCCTCCCCGCAACAGACACCCTGTAAGGTAGGTGGGCGTGAGAGAGCTCTGATAGAAACTGCTCTTTTTCAAGAACAGCTCTGACAGAACTATGGCTTGCCCAAGGTCACCCAGCAGCTGCAAGTGGAGGAGTGGGGAATCAAACCTGGTTCTCCCAGATTAGAGTCTGTGCACTTAACCCCTACACCAAACTAGCTCTTCACTCAGAGTCTCAGAGCATCTTACAATCTCCTTTCCTTTCCCCTCACCACAACTGACACCCTGTGAGTTCGGTGGGGCTCGGAGATCTCTTTCAAGGACTGCTCGTGAGAGAACAGCTCTGACAGAACTTGTGACTGACCAGCGTGGAATCAAACCCGGTTCTTCCTGATTAGAGTCCTCCGCCCTTAACCACTACACCAAACTGGCTCTGAAGGAAAGCCGTGGCAGCCATTTTGTGGCTGTGCCTGTAGGCTCCAGTGCTGGGGACCCCACCCCAGTCCATCATACTAGCCATCATGGGTTCATGGTGTTAAAGCAGGAGCTGGGAGAGACAGGTTCAAATCTCTCCTCTTCCAGGGCAGATCACTGGGTGACCTTGGGCCAATCACACCATCTCAGTCTAATCTCCCTTACAGGGTTGTTGTGAGGGTAAAATGGACTTTGGGTCCTCGTTGGGGAGGAAAGCTGTGTATAAATAAGTACATCATCATCACCACCATCAACAGGCATTGTGGGTATTATAGCCAGGAGATCCTAAGATTGTCCGGCAGCCAGATGTTCTAGCTCTTTTAGCATTAAACACCACTAGGTGGTGACCTAGACTTGTCTTTTTTTGGGGGGGGGGCTGAGAGAGCTCTGCAAGGGCTGTGACTGACCCAAGGTCACCCAGCTGGTTTCACGCGGAGGTGTGTACAATCGAACCCACTTCTCCAGATTATAGCACATCGCTGCTCTTAACCACGACACCACGCCGGCTCTCATATAAATAAATAACACACATCAACCACTGCACCACGTTGGCTCTCCGCACAGCACTCCCGAACCACTTCCATAGCCTTTGAGGTTTTTATCTCCACCTCTGCCAGCCGGGGGGGCGGGGGGAGAAGCCAGAACTACCGTCGCTGCATATGGGAAATGGGGGTCTAAACACACCATTGGGCTAAACGCAACCTTAATGATGTTTCTTTTCCTTGCATCGCTTTCTCCCCCTCCCTGAATAATCCCCGGCATCTTGATTGCCCTTTTCCCAGAGGCCGCGGCAGATTGTGTGGTTTTCAAGGAGCTGCGCACGCCACCGCCAAGGCATCTTTCTTGCCTGATAATAGCTAGCTCAGAGTCCGGCGCTGTGTAACCATAATTAGCGTTGTTTTCCCAACGCGTGGCTTTTCCCACTTGTCAGCATTCCACTTCATCCGCCCTGCTAACCGCCAGGGCAGTGCACAGCATTTAAAAAAGGTCTGGGTGTCGGTAGGAGCACGGTGCCACGGCGGCGGACGGGCACCTAATTTGAGTGGCACCTAATTGGCCAGAGGAAGGCAAGGCGACCCAAGCAGCCGGTGAGTTCAGCAAGGGCATCGCGGGGGTGCAGCGCTCCTGAGATTGTCCCACTGAAAATACAACCTTCTCTGCACACAGAAAATCAGCTTGTCAGTGGAAAAGCTAGCCTTTTCCCTTATATGCTAGCTTTCTGCAAGTGAGGATTATTTTTTTTAAAAAAAATAGCAAACAAGGTTCCCGTGCTTTTAATCGCTCCCCCCATGAATTTGCAGAGATAACAGGGTTGCACTCTATTAAAATGTTTCATAAACTTACCTGGATAAAGGAGGAGAAGAAGAAAAAGATTGGATCTATACCTCACCCTTCACTACCCAAGGGAGTCTCAGAGCGGCTTACAAACTCCTTTCCCTTCCCTTCCCCACAACGGACACTCTGTGAGGTCGGTGGGCCTGAAAGAGCTCTGACAGAAACTGCTCTTTTTCAAGAACAGCTCTGACAGAACTGTGGCTTGCCCAAGGTCATCCAGCAGGTGCAAGTGGAGGAGTGGGGGATCAAACCTGGTTCTCTCAGATTAGAGTCCGTGCCTTAGCCACTACACCAAACTGGCTACGGTCTGTACCACTGTGTAGACCTTTTTGTAATTAGGATCATCCATATTACATGAGTTTTTTGCACCACAATGTGCCATGTTAATACTTCGGCTATGCGTCAGCATGGCTCAGTGGTACAGCATCTGCTTGGCATGCAGAAAATCCCAGGTTCAATCCTCGGCTTCTCCAGTCAAAGGATTCGGTTCGTAGGTGATGTGAAAGATCCATTGCAGCTCAGGGGAAGAATATCTGCTTGGCATGCAGAAAGACCCAGGTTCAAACCGCGACAGCTCCAGTTAAAGGCAAGAGGTGATATGAAAACATCTCCATCGGAGACCCTGGAGAGGAGGAGAAGAAGGAAGAGGAGAAGGAGGAGGAGATTTATACCCCATCCTTCACTCAGAGCGGCTTACAAACTCCTTCCCTTCCCCTCCCCATAATGGACACCTTATGAGGTCAGGGGGCTGAGAGAGCTCTGAGAGAACTGGTCTTGAGAGAACAGCTCTGAGAGAACTGTGGCTTGCCCAAGGTCATCCGGCAGCTGCAAGTGGAGGAGTGGGGAATCAAACCCGGTTCTCCCAGATCAGAGTCCACACTCCTCCTGGCTGACAGTACCAACTGTGATGGACCAAGGGTTCTGGTCCTGCACAGGGCAGCTTCACGTACGTCTCCGTCCCCCCGCCGCCGCCACCTTCCCCACCATCCTTTTACAAAAAGTAATTGGTAATTGCTCTCGTGCTAAAATGCTCTTAGCAATTGTTTTTCTCTCTAGCCCTGATGTGGAGCAGCGTGGAAAATCCGGCCTCTCTCTCCCTGGATCTGCTCTCTCTCAGTTTCATCGATCTCAGGCTGCCAGGCGTAATTTTATAACCTTTTATAATTGCTCTTCTTAGGGATTTCCCCCCCTTCCTTTCCAGCCTTAAAAGCTTCACCGTCTAGAAGAGGGAGCATCATCAGCAGGTGTAGCTTCTTGTCTCATCTGGGCAGGAGAATTACAAAGCTCCCTTTTGGGATCCCTGATTCTTAAAGGTACAGGAGCCCCTCTTTGGCTCCAGGTCCTTACAGGTTAAGAACATAAGAGAAGCCGATGTTGGAGCAGGCCAATGGCCCATCCAGTCCAACACTCTGGATCACACAGTGGCCAAAAATACCAGGGGCCATCAGGAGGTCCAGCAGTGGGGCCAGGACACTAGAAGCCTTCCCACTGTTGCCCCCACCCCAAGCACCAAGAATACTGTGCATAAAACATAGGAGAAGCCAGTGTTGGATCAGGCCAATGGCCCATCCAGTCCAACACTCTGGGTCACACAGTGGCCAAAAATACCAGGTGTCATCAGGAGGTCCACCAGCGGGGCCAGGACCTCTGCTCCATATGCTTATCCAATTCCCTCTTGAAGCCATCCATGCTTGTAGCCGCTGCCACCACCTCCTGTGGCAGTGAATTCCATGTGTTAATCATTCTTTGGGTGAAGAAGGATGCCCTTTTATCCATTCTAACCCGACCACTCAGCAATTTCCTGGAGTGCCCACGAGTTCTTGTATGGTGAGAAAGGGAGAAAAGGACCTCTTTCTCTACCTGCTCTATCCCATGCATAATCTTATAAACCTCGATCATGTCACCCCTCAGCCGTCGTTTCTCCAAGCTAAAGAGCCCCAAGCACCTCAACCTTTCCTCATAGGGAAAGTATTTGAACCCTTTTATCATTCTAGTTGCCCTTTTCTGCACTTTTTCCAATGCTATATCTTTTTTGAGGTGTAGCGATCAGAACTGTACACAGTATTCCAAATGAGGTCAGACCATCGATTTATACAGGGGCATGATAATATTGGCTGATCTGTTTTCAATTCCCTGCCTAATAATCCCCAGCATAGCGCTGGCCTTTTGTATTGCAGTCACACACCATGTTGACATTTTCAGTGAGTTATCTACTACGACTCCAAGATCTCTCTCTTGGTCAGTCTCTGCCAGTTCGGACCCCAGTGTATTTATAGTTTGGATTTTTGGCTCCAGTGTGTATCACTTTGCACTCGGCCACATTTCCTTCTAGAGAAAGAAAAGAAAAGAGAGACGGGGCGGGTGGGTTGGATGTGCAAGCAGGGGTTTTATTTTTAAAACAGAAACCCCTTTGGCCACACAGGTCTGTGCCCTCAAGTTGCTTGCTCTCCAGAGCCTTGCTGGTCACTCAGACAGGGGATGTCGAAACTGGTTCAAACTGCTGCAGAACTCTTCCCCAGGTGAGGGCTACAAGGTCAGGACATCTGGTTGGCGTCACCTGCACTGATTGGCCGAGCCTTCCAGTTTGGTGCAGTGATCAGGAACCAGTTTGGCATATGGGTTTGACTCTAATGTGGGAGGACCAGGTTTGATTCCCCACGCCTCCATGTGCAGCTGCTGGTGCAACCTTGGGCCAGTTACAAGTTCTCTCAGAGAGGTTCTCTCAAGGGCAGTTCTCCAGAGAGCTCTTTCAGCCCCACCTGCCTCACAGGGTGTCTGTTGTGGGCAGGGGAAGGGAAAGGAGTCAGTAAGCCGCTCTGAGACTCCTTCGGGTAGTGAAAGGAAGGGTATAAATCCAATCTCTTTTTCTCCTCCTCCTCCTCCTTCTCCTCCTCCTCGTATAGTCCAAATTGTTATCACCTTATCTGCCGTTTTGTGATAATGTGACCTACATTCCCAGAAGCGAGCGCAGCTCAGTAGCTGATCCATTTATTTATTTAGAATATTTCTCCACGGAGCCCTGCTGGAGGCGGCTGACACTTGAAAAACGCAGTTATTAACTGCCAGCCATAAAAATATGAGCGGGTTCAAATGCCTGCTCTGTTAAGAAGTGCAGGGGTAGCGGGTAGGAGCTGGGAGAGCCAGGTTCGAATGCCTACTGCCATGGGAGCTCACTGAGTGACCTCAGTCTGGTCACTCTCAGCCGAACCTACCTCGCAGGGGTGTTGCGAGGATAAAATGGAAGAGGAGGAGGAACAATGGCGACAAGCCGCTTTTAGTCCCTGTTGGGGAGAAACGCAGGGTATAAATGTATCTAAATAAATCAGCTCACTAGGTGGACTGAGAAACCCTCACTCTCTTCCCCACTTCTCCACATGCAGCCAGCTGGGTGGCCTTGGGTCAGTCACAAGTTCTCTCAGAGCTGTTCTCTCAAGGGCAGTCCTTGAGAGAGCTCTCTCAGCCCCACCTAACTTGCAGGGTGTCTGTTGTGAGGAGGAAAAGGGAAAGGAGATTGTAAGCCGCTCTGAAACTCCTTCCGGTAGTGAAGGGCAGGGTATAAATCCAACCTCCTCTTCACTTGGCCTATCTCACAGGGTTGTTGGGGAGATCAAACAGGACCAGGGAGAAAAACCACAGATGCCATCTTCAGCTCCTTGGAGGGAGGGGGAAATGCACCAGATAAAAGAATATCTGGCCATCGGACAGTTATATGGCTGCCTGCATGAGAGAGGTTAAAAAATAAGACACAAACTGAAAGGGAGGAGGCAGTTTAGACTGATAGTGCTCCCTTCAGGAGCATTTCTGCTGTCACAGAATATGCCTCTGTGCATGTGAAGAGTACCTTTTCCCTCCTGGGGGGCAGGGAGAGAAACAAACCTCCATCAAATATAAGTTCCCGGGACCTTTGAATCCTGACATCAGTTTATAAGCGGCACAAAACTATCCCGAACGTCTTTCTCACTGGGGCAAGGCTTCTGAGCATACAAGGAGGGCAGGAGAGCAGTGCCAGCCAACCTGCGACTGCCTGGGGCTTAGGGGGCCGGGCTCTCCCTCTCTGCCCCCTAGCTCCGGTCCCACCCTCTTTCTCCCAAGGCAGGAACCGGCTGGGTTGCCGCCAATTCCGTTCAGTCTCTTGCCAAACTCATCAGAGAGCAGGGACTGGCTTGGATGTAATCAAGAAGATGCCCCAGTTCCCCGATGCCGCGGGGGGGACAGCCCAGACGGGGCGGGAGGAGGCCGATTTCTTCTCCCGCCCCACCTGGAGAAGCCAGCAAGCAAGCCAGCGGCTCCTCGCCGGCTGATGTCATCAGCGGCGCTCGCAGCAGCCTGTGCCTGCCGCCAGCCGCCGAGAGGGGGACCCGCGCCGCCCGCTTGCTCGCTCGCTCTTGCGGGCAGAGGCTCGCGTTGCCAGGCGGGGAAAGGATGTGAGCAGGGCAGCTGCTGTTGCTGCTGAGGCGCGTCGGGCAGGATCGGGGCGCAGGGGGCCGCTTCCCCCGGGACGCCGAGCCGAGAGGATGCGCGCTCCGCCGAGCTCTCCAGCTTCTCTTCCGCTGCGCAAGACCAGCCGTCCCCCGCCCAAGTGAGCCGGCCGG
Organism: Gekko gecko; assembly: GCA_029375565.1. Lineage (NCBI taxonomy): Eukaryota > Metazoa > Chordata > Lepidosauria > Squamata > Gekkonidae > Gekko > Gekko gecko. The sequence goes on along the minus strand of JAPDNY010000017.1, from coordinate 9,629,772 downwards.
GAGGAGGAGGAGGAGGAGGAGGGAAAGAGAGAGGGACGGACGGACGGACACCCCCCCCCTTCGGAAGTCTCCCAGCCTCGCCGGCGTCGGTCGCGGGGAAGGCAGCCGAGCGGAGGAGCCGCGCCCGCCTGCCCGGCCGGGAGAAGTTGGGCGCTGCGTTGCAGACGGGGGAGGGCGCCGCGCCTCCCCCCTCGCCTTGGAGCTTCAGCCGCGCGGGGGGGCCTTTCAGACGGGCGGCTGCCCCCGGGGAAACGACGCGGGGCAGGCGGAGGCGAAGCGGTAAGTGTCCACCCCCCCCCCCGGGGGTGATGTGTGTGTGTGAGAGTGCGCGCTCTTGGCGCAGCTGTCGGGCTCGGCTGTGATTTCTGGAGAGGGCTGGGTTCCGTTCCCTAGCGGGAAGCCTCTTTTAAAAACCCCGGTGTTGTTCAACGCGGTGGGGAGGCTTAAACATCCCTCCCGCTTTAAGGTCTCTCCATATGGCTGCTTTTCTGTCGGGGGGCGGGGGGGCGCCAGGCTCTTGCCTGGAGGATAGAGAATCGCTGTAGTATCTCCAGGGTGCAGGCGCTGCGCTGGCGTATCTCGCGTGAGTCAAATGGAGCTTCCAGGTTCAGGGGCAGTGTACCCCCGAATGCTGGGGGGGCCGTTGTTCTGCTCTCTGGAGACATCTGGCTGCCTTTTGTTCCAATCCTGATGTCTCGAAAGGGGGGGAGTTGGGGACCCCCCAATGCCTGCTTTGCCTATCTCTGTTTGAGGGGCTCGGCGGTGGCCTAGGGGGTGGAGAATGCCTGGAGTATCTCCAGACTGTAGGAGACTGACAGCTCTCGGATGAGCCGAATGGAGCTCCCATGTTCAGGGGCAGTGTACCTCTAAATACAAGGGGGCTACTCTTTTACTGCTTTCTGGAGACCCCGGCCAGCTGCCAGGAATTGGGGGGTGCGCCTCTTGTGGGGGTCACAGGGCCAGGCTCGTTTCTGCGACTCATTTTCTTATGACGGCCGGGTGTTGTGTTACCGTAGAATCGGAAGGGACCTCTGGGGCAGTGGAGCCTTGTGAGCTCCCTCTAAGCAGTGGAGCCTTGTGAGTAAACATTTGACTTTGTGAGCTCCTGGCATGAAAGTTGTGAGCGAGCGATTCGGCGGCTGCATCGATGAGTTCGCTCTGGAGCCGCCCTCCATGAGCTAGGACAGAAATGTGCGCGCCGGAGGCTAAAGAACTGTGAGCTGGCTCACACTAACTCAGCTTAGAGGGAACACCGCCTAATCTAGTCCAACCCCCTGCCCAATGCACAATCCCCCTGCTTTAAAGCGTCTCTTAATATCTGCTCTACCTATCTCTGTTTTGGGAGGGTCAGTGTAGGGGACATCAGACCTTGACAACATTCCCAGGACGTCGGAGCAGAGAGATTTCAAATGAGCCAAATAGAACTTCCATGCTCAGAGGCAGCGTACCACCGAGGAAGAGGGAGAGCTGTTGTCTTGCCGCTTTCTGGAGGCATCTGGCTAGCTGCCAGGAATTAGGGGCCCTGGGGGTTCATTTTTGCAGGGCTCGTGGAGCTGGACGAGTTATGCGGCTCGCTTGCATGTGACGGTTGGGTGGTGCGAATCGGGGCCTTGCCTGCGGGGGGGGGGTCGGCGTCCACTCTGCATAGCCTCGCTGGCTGCTGCAAGAAACGGGATGGTGAGACTTCAGATCTGGGGAGGGCGGCCTCTTCCTGCGTTCCTGGATTTGGTAAGCTCTTGCCAACACGCCGGCTACGGAATCAGGCCATTAGAGTTGCTGACTCTCCAGAGCCTTGCTGGCCAGGATGCCAAAATTATGCCTCTTCTGGGCATGGAGCAGGGGTCGCTGGTGGTGTGTGTGGGGGAGGTATTTGTGAATTTCCTGCATTGTGCAGCGGGTTGGACTAGATGACCCCACGGGTCCCTTCCAACTCTGATTCAGGTCCCTTTGCACTCCTGGTTCAAACCGGTGCAGCGCTCTTCCCAAAGTGAGGGCTGCGAGATCGGAATAGCTGGTTGGTGTCACCTGTGCTGATTGGCAGTGCCTTCCCAGGTCTCCCAACAGGGAAAGGCCTTTCTCACCTCATGGCTGCTGGAGACGCCAACGGCCGGGATTGAACCGGAGGCCTTCTGCATGCAGAGCCCATGACCTATCCGCTGAGCTGTGGCCGCTCTCGCCACAACAAAACAGAAAGCCGCTTCTGAGTTCGAGCATTAGGCCACCGAGCTCAATATTCTGCCCCGGGCTCTCAGGCGAAGCAAGGTCTTTCTAGATACCCGCTAGCAGACGTTGTTCGGCTGCAGGCCCCTGGGGATAGAAAGCAGGACCTTGGGGACTAGAGGCAGTTTTGGAATTCTCTGGGCCAGGGAGTGGGTGCTGTCGCAAAACAGCTGCCATGGGGCGAGGGAGGTCACAAAATGTAGGGAGGCTTTTGTGCCAAGTGCCATCCTGTGGTTGACGTGGCTGGAAGATCCCTGCAGGGATGTGCGTGGTTCTCAAGTTAGGTGGAAGAAAGCTGCTTGGGGGAAGAAGTTAGCGGGTGCCGGGGAGCCCGTTGGCAGGCACTGTGTTGGGGCCAGAGACTGAGATCAGTGGAGAAGAGAAAAGAGAAGAAGTCACTTGGAGTCTCAGAGCGACTTACAATCTCTTTCCCCTCTCCACAACAGACACCCTGTGAGGTAGGTGGGGTTGAGAGACCACCCCCCTTTCAAGCAGGGAACAGAGATTTGGAGGTGTTAAATACTAGAGAGACTTCAGGAAGGAAATTCTGGAGACTTCAGGAAATGCTTATCTCACCTGGCCGGACCTGGTCATTGGGTAGGGAAAAGAGAGGTGATAAAATTCAGGAAGTTCTCTCTCTTTTGTGCTGAATCCATCGGAGCAGACAGAACCCTTAACTGAGGTCTGGAGGAGGCAGCCATTTAACCATGTGCTGTCCTGGATAGCTTGAGGAAGCTTCAAGGTAATGAAAACTCTTTAGAGCTCTGTAACTTCCTAAGCAAAGGAGCTAGTCCTATATTTTAACATTGGATAGGGTGTGTATAAAGAGAGGGACAGAGGAATTGTGCTTTACTCATTTCTTTTGAATCCCTTGCTCAATCTGGTGCTGTGCTGAAAGTATGCTTGTGAACGTTTTCTTTTTAATAAATATAACTTTGGATGCTGGCAGTAGTTACCATAAGAAAATAAGAGAAACCAGTGTTGGATCAGGCCAATGGCCCATCCAGTCCAACACTCTGTTGCACAGTGGCCAAAAATACCAGGTGCCATCAGGAGGTCCAGCAGTGGGGCCAGGACACTAGAAGCCCTCCCACTGCTGCCCCCCCCAGCACCAAGAATAGAGTGCATCACTTACCCCAAACCAAGAGTCCCTATCTATACCTTGTGGCCAATAGCCACTGATGGACCTCTGCTCCATTGGTTTATCTAATTCCCTCTTGAAGCTGTCCATGCTTGTAGCTGCCACCACCTCCTGTGGCAGTGAATTCCATGTGTTAATCACTGTTCCGCATAGACCTCCACAATCTTGGACACACTATTTTAAATGGAGCCCTGGGGGAAGGCAGGCAGTTGGCGAGTGGCCAGTGTTCCAGGGTCACACAAGGTAGTAAACTGTCCTACCTTACAGGGTTGTCGTTGCCCGATGGGGTGAACTCCGAGCTCTTCTGGCTTTTCTTCTGTTCCTAACCTTCTTGGTCTGTTTTGCTGGTGCAGAAGCAGCTGACCTGGGTTTTTTTTTTGCCAGTCTCTGGAAGAAGGGGGCATCCCTTCCAGGAAAGCAACTGTTTGTCCGGCGTCCATTGGCAGCTTTCCTTCTTTCCTGCTCCCAGCAGCACTGCAGACTTTTCGCTATGCTGGCAGCCCTCCTCTCCCTTTTAAGCGCTCGGCGGCAGGTGGGAGCTCGATGGACAGAATTTTCCCTGGCAGCCTTGCTGGAGAAAGAGCGTTGCCCTCAGTCTGTTTTTCTTCCTGCCTGCTGTGTGGCAGTTAAATGTACAGGAGCCTGAACCACGGGGTGGGAAAATGTGTGCATGCACACAAAAGCTTATACGTTGGATAAAACTGTGTTGGTCTTAAAAAGGTCCTACTGGGCTCAGACTTTGTTCTGCTGTGGCTACCTCGCCTGCAGCATCCTTTTCTTTCAGGTGGCACGACTGGTTGTGCAGTGTTATGTCTGCTTTGTCTCCAGATCAGAGAAATACATTTCAATTTACCATTCCAAATTACATCTATATATCTAATAGCGAAGTTGCCCTCTCCGTGCAGATATCTAAATTGGCACTTGGGGAGGTAGAGAGATTTTCCTACACACCTGGAGCAGTCTTTAGGTGTGCAGAAAAATCTAAAAAGTTAAAAGTATACGGGGGATATTTAAATCCCCCCAAAAGTAAAAGAGCGTTCCCTGTACATGCACAGAGAACGCCCTGGCAACTGTCCCGCCACTGCCACCAGAGCAGGAGAGGGTGGGAGAAGGCTTGGCGGGCCCAGCGGCTGTGAGCCACTCAGGCCTCGCTGCCGGGGGGAGGGGGAAAGAGAAGGCTTGGCAGGCTGAGCTCAGGCCTCGCCACCAGTGCCGGGGGAGGGGAGGAGGAGGGAGAAGGCTTGGTGGGCCCGGCAGCTGGGAGCTGCTCGGGCCTTGCCGTTGGTGCCGGGGGGTGGGGAGAAGGCTCACCTGTGGCTGCTTCCTCTTCCTCCACGTGGAGCTCCCCCCCGTGAGTATTGCGGGTCTCCCTTCTTGTTCTACTATTTGTTGCATTACATTACAATCACTATGCAAATCTAGTAAAGATAAAAGGTAAAGGTTTCCCTTCCTCGAAAGCCAGTCAAATCTGACTCTAGGGGGCTGTGTTCATCTCTGTTTCCAAGCCGAAGAGCCAGCGCTGTCCGAAGACGTCTCCGTGGTCATGTGGCCGGCATGACTAGATGCCAAGGTGCACAGAACACTGTTACCTTCCCACCAAAGCGGTACCTATTTCGAACTGCCAGGTTGGCAGGAGCTGGGGCCAGAGACGGGAGCTCACTCCGCCATGCGGCACTCGGGTCTCAAACTGCCGAACTACAGACCTTCCAGTCGGCAGTTCAGTGTCTTAACCACTGAGCCACCGCAGCCCCACAGTTAAGAAGGGTACATTTACACATCAGTATCCAGTTTATTTGCTTCACGGTGTTTCCCCCCGGAATTAAACCCAAACAAATGGCGACCATATAAACTAAGCTCGTTGTTCTGGTTTGGTCCTTGCATCCATTAAACATCTTTTATTACACTGTATGCCAGTTTGCTGCTCAACCTCAGGCAACTTCCACTTCAATGTATCTGATGAAGTGCGCACGTGCACACGAAAGCTTCTACCCAGAATTTAACTGTGTTGGTCTTAAAGGTGCCCCGGGACTCAAACTTTGTTGTGTTGCTTCAGGTCAGCAAGGCTACCCACGGGAATCTACCTTCATGTCCTTTGTGTAACCATCCTATTGCTTAGGGGAATTGTAGTCAACTTGACCAAAAAAAGGATCCTTTTAAAAACTGGCTTGCTCCTGAATTCTTTAACACAAACCGACTTAGCAGGTAGATCCAGGTGGGGTTGCCGTGTTGGTCAGAAGATGCAGAACAAAGTTGGAGTCGAGTGGCACCTTTGAGACCAACAGAGTTTTATTCAAAGTGTAAGCCTTCCTGTGCAAAACACGAAAGCTTACACTTTGAATAAAACTTTGTTGGCCGCAAAGGCACCACTTGACTCAAACTTTGTTCTGACTTAGCAGGTGGATTTTGTTCTCTTCCTCAGAGGGTTCTCCCTGTGCTGGGAAAAAGTCCCCCCCTTTTGCAAGACTAGCTGAGTTCATGGGCAGACACAGAAGACTCACAGAGACACCTAAGTAATAAGTCTTAATGCAAAAAAATCTCAAACAGATCCCACCTCTTTTAATTATGTTCCTTTTAAAGTTCAATGCAGTAGTGGGAGCCGCTGTAAAAATGCACGTGTAAGTCAACAGGAACATTCAAATTCATCCAGGCAGCATCTAAATAGCTCCTTAGAGTGCTCATAGATAGGACGTGAGACTGCACCAGCAGGTGCCTGAGCATGCCTAGTTAATGTAAGGATTATAGCGAGCTAATTCATGTGAAGCAATTTGCATGTTCTAAAAGCCGCAGTCAAATGTTAATTATTAATAACAACAATTTGGAATAAGCTTATTAGGGGACAAATACAGCTTAGCGTTTGACCACCAGCTCAGCATGAAGGAGGTCCCAAGTTCAATCCTCGGCATCTCCTATGAAAAGGCTGTCTTTTTAAGTGTGGGTTGGGAGAAGATCTTCCTCTGCCCGAGACCCTGGAAAAATTGTTGCCTGTCAGAGGAGCGCTGGCATGTGAATGACAGAAAGGGGTGGAAATCTGTGCATGGTTGTCATCTGTTCTAGGAACCGCGATTGAGCATTAGAGTTGGCCATTCCCCTTTCCTACTGCTTTTCTGAGCTGCAAAATAATTATTTTCCTTGAGCAGGGGATTGGTTAACCCTCGGACATTGATTTCCCTGTTTCCATTGCCTTTGCTTTGAATGTAGAAGGTCACACACTCAATCCTACATGTCTCCAGTAGAACGATCTCGGGGCGATTCTGCATCTGGCATTCACTCCACATTTTCTTAACTGGGAGGGAAAAGTGCTGCTCAAAACCACATTCAGATACCTCGGGGCAATGCTGTACTCACTGCAAACGGCCATAAATCTATGCAGAAGGTACCATGAAACCCGACGCTCAAAGGAAGCGAAAGCGGCATGCAATGCAGAGGAGAATTTCTGTTCCAACGTGGGCTTCGTAAAACAACGGAGGGAAAAGCCAATGCAGAATCACCCTTATTTGGCTCAGTTGGGTGTGATCCACCATCCAAACCATCTCCTACACTGCTAATGAGCACTGAGGCAGGTACTGACGCAGGGAAATCTGCATACCAATGCAGGAGAAAGAACAAGTAAATTTATTGTATTAAGCCATTGGCCATTACAGAATACAAAAGACACCACGGCAGTAATAAAAATTACCACCATTAGAATCAGATTAAAATTGACTACAAATCGTGCCAATCAAAGGGCTAAAACCGATTTAATCAGGTAACCAGCCCCTTCGGTCTAATTTTGGATGCTGCTAAAGCAAAGAAAGGAGCTGCGGTGGCTCAAGTGATTGAGACGCTGAACTGCAGGCTGTGGAAGATCAGTAGTTCGGCTGTTCGAGACCCGGGTGCTGCATGACGGAGTGAGCTCCCGTCTCTAGTTTCATCTTCTGCCAACCTAGCAGTTCGAAAGCAAGAAATTGCAAGTAGATAAATAGGAACCGCTTCGGTGGGAAGGTAACAGCGTTCCGTGCGCCTTGGTGTTTAGTCATGCCGGCCACATGACCACGGAAACGTCTTCGGACTGCGCTGGCTCTTTGGCTTTGAAACGGAGATGAGCACCACAACCCTAGAGTTGGATTCAGCCGGCTTTCGAGCAAGGGAACCTTTACCTAAAGCAAAGACAGAAACTCTATAAGATACATATGCATCATTATCTGACAGCAGGAATGGAATCGCCTCAGTTTCTGTGTATGTTTGCATAGGCAATAGGATTCCTGCTAGAAATTTCTCTCTTGGGATACTATATAATGGACAGTAAAGCATGTAGTTAGGAAGGTCCTCTACCACTGACAAGCTACATATGCAGAGACAGCCCTCTTTTGGCGTATCCAGCGCAGGGGCGAGTGTTGAAAACAGAATAGATGGCAAGCTGATACAGGACTTAATGGGCAGCTGATGCAGAAACCAGGGTCCGAGGCAATGCAAGGAAAACAGATATTCCGAAGCAAGGGGAACCCGTTGAGTGCTGAGAAAACGTGGCCCTCCAGAGGAACGAGTTGGCCACTGTGTGAGACTGGATGCTGGACTAGATGGATCCATCGGGGCTCTTCTGATGTTCTTAGGAAGGCCTCAGCCTCTCTACCCTTTTGTTGGACCTCCAGAGGAACTGGTTGGCCACTGTGTGGGACAGGATGCTGGATTAGGTGGACCACTGGTCTGATCCAGCAGGGCTCTTCTGATGTTCTGATGAAGGCCTCGGCCTCCCTGCCCTGTGGTTGGCCCTCCAAAGGAACTGGTTGGCCACTGAGTGAGTCGGGATGCTGGACTAGATGGACAATTGGTCTGGTCCAGCAGGGCTCTTCTGATGGTCTTATGTAGTCAGGAGAACGAGGTCTTTCCAAAATCTTAACATGCAATGGCAGCTCTCTAGGTGCTTATGACCTGGCAGATAAGGCTATGCAACCCACGAAATGTGTGTTTGGGGTCCCAGACCATGGTAGTACAGAGGTGGTGGAGCTCCCCCTCCCCCAATCCAGCTGCCTCTGAAGTCTTAAAATGGAATCCAGGCTGTGGTGAAGCCCAAATTGAACTAAGTGGTGCTGGGTTCCGAAGTTCTGCTTTTGGGGGGTTAAAGGCTTATTCGCAGGGCGCTGATACTGGAAGGGGGTCGAAACCAGATTTAAGATGTTGTCCAGTTGGATTCCACTATCCCCATTTAGATTTTGTTTCTCCTGTACGAGAAGAAGAGGAGGAGGATATTGGATTTATACCCCACCCTTCACGACCCAAAGGAGACTCAGAGCGGCTTACAATCTCCTTCCCATTTCCCTCCCCACAAGAGACACCCTGTGAGATAAGGGGGAGCTGAGAGAGCTCCGAGAGAACTGTGCCTGACCCAAGGTCACCCAGCTGGCTTCATGTGGAGAAATGGGGGAGAGGAAAAAGAGAGAGAGAGATTTGATTTATACCCTGCCCTTCACTACCCGAAGGAGTCTCAGAGCAGCTCACAATCTCCTTCCCTTCCTCTCCCCAAAAACAGACACCCTGGGAGATAGGTGGGGCTGAGAGAGCTCTTTCGAGAACTGCTCCTGAGAGAACAGCTCTGAAAGGACTTGTACTTCACCCAAGGTCACACCAGCAGCTGCATGTGGAGGAGTGGGGAATCACACCTGGTTCTCTCCGATTAGAGTCCACGCTCCTAACCACTACACCAACCCGGCTAACCCGGACGTCTCTGTTTTCACACTGGCATCTCCGTTCTTGTGTCCAACTTCTCTTAAAACGTTTTCAGTGTTGGGTTCCTCCCCCCCCATTTTTGTTTTGCGCCAGTTGCTTTGAAACAACATGCAAGAATCTTCAGCCCGAGACCTGAGGTGACCCCAAACCATGATGTGTGGAATTGGAAGGGGAAAAAAAAGTGAAAATGGCTTTTGTTGGCCTGTCTCTATCAGAAGTGTTGCCTGAAATGAAATTGGAGATGTGTTTAGATGCTTCTTCTCAAGCGACACATTGCCGGAATTTGAGAGGAATTATTTTGACAGGAGTCACAAGTTTTCTCCGGGGGTGGCGAAAGAGGGGAGTCCGCTTGCGTCTGGTCGGTAGTTTGAGATGTGGCATCCCTGCGGTTGCCAACTCTGGGTTGGGAAATGCCTGGAGATTCTGAGGGTGGAGCCCAGGGAGGGGTCTCAGTAGGACATGACACCAGAGCCCACCCTCCAAAGCAGCCATTTTCTCCAGGGGGACTGACCTTGTTCATCTGGAGATCAAATGTAATAGCAGGGGATGTCCAGGTGCCACCTGGAGGTTGGCAACCCTAGGTGTTTCACACATAGGGTGGCCAGGCCTCTGGTCCAGGAGGGGGTTCCACCATTTTTGTGGGCCCCTTTATGCCACTGCCCATCCGTAAATGCCCCAGAATGCAAAAATTCTACTCGGTAAGGTACTGGCATTAAAGTTGTGAGTGAGCGATTTTGGTGACTGTATCCATTAGTTTGCTCTGGAACCACCCTTCCTGAGCTAAGAGAAAAAATGTGTGAGCTGGAGGCTAAAAAAACCTGTGAGCTAGCTCAGACTAACTCAGCCTAGAGGGAACACTGCTTACAGGCCCTGCAGAATTGCACAAGGTCTTGGAGGGCCCTGAGGGTATTTGGCAGAGAGTTCCACTAGGCTGGGGCCAGGACCGAAAAGACCCCGGCCCTGGTCGAGAACAACCGGATAGCTTTAGGGCCAGGGGGACCACCAGTATGTATGTATTTATCTGGGGAGTGTAACACTCTCCTGGGGACGTAACAGAAGAGATGGTCCCGTAGATACGTCGGTCCTTGACCAGTCAAGGCCTTACAGATCAATACCAAAACCTTGAACTGGACTCGGTATTCCACTGGGAGGTACAATGCAAAATGTAAGCTGAAGAGGTACCATGCAGAATGTAATTGGGTATCACCTGGAAACAGCTAGATCTGAATCCAGTACCACCTTACGGACTAACAAGATTTTGGGGGGATAACTTTTTGAAAGCCAAAATTCCCTTTGTCTGGGGTTGCCATCAAGTATCCGCAATGGCCCTTCTACTCTCTGCTTCGGAAGAACAAGTCAGTCCCCATGCATAAGAATAAATAAGTATAAATCTGACATTTTATAAAAAAATCATAACACTCAAAAACCATTGGGAGATAACTTTAATCTTCTGTGGGACATCCCATCGCTGATCTAAGAGTGTCAGTCCTCAAACACAGAAACTTCAAAGGGAGATTACAACGTGAGATCACTGAACCTGAATTCATCCACAAATTCAGAACAATGGAGCCTTCTGTTCGTGCTCATATCTGATGAAAGGATCTTTAACTCTCAAAAGTTCATGCCCCCCTGCTATGTCCTTGGTCTCTAAGGTCCTACCAGGCTCGAATTGAGCCCTTCTACCGCAGACCGACAGGGCTATCCCTGTAAACTATCTGGAAACAAGGTGACCCGTCACAGGAAAACTGCAGATGGCATCACCGTCTTTTTGTGACCGGTCCATTTCCTTCCTGTCCCTGAGCACATCTTCTAATTGAGTCTTTAAGGCATTTTTTTACAGGCGAGATCTGGGTAGGAGCTGAACGAGTCTTGCCTCATCGTCCTCAATGGCAGGCGATTGGAAACCCGAGGGCTCGTAAAGGGCCTTTCCGTTCTGCTCGAAAACGTGCTGCTGGAACATACGGAACATCTGTCTCCCTTCCTCCCCCTCATGGCCCATCTTGTTTGCTCAGCCTCCGGGGCCAGATCAGATTCAGAGCAGATACCGGGAGCACCCCTGCGTGAGCGAGGCGGTAACTGTGGAGTCTCGGGGTGGCCGTCTACTTGTGGCCAAACAGGTTCCGCCTGCTACCCAAGGATCTGTCAGATCGGCGTGGGGCGACACAAATGTGCCATGCTTTATGATGCGCTCGCTCACTCATGCGCCTTTCTTGGCAACGCTTGCTTGTTTGCGCTGATTGCTGGAGCCGCTTCCTGGGATGTGCTTGCACTCTGGTGTGGCTAACAGGGATTCCAGGTCCATCAAGCTCAGTATTGTCTGCTCTGACTGGCAGCCGCTCTCCAGGGTCTCAGGCAGAGGCCTTTCCCATCACCCCCTCCCTGGTCCTTTTAACTGGAGATGCCTGGGATTGAACCTGGGACCTTCTGCATGCCAAGCAGATGCTCAGCCACTGAGCCACACTCCACCCTCTCAAGTGACGAGCCAAACACTCTGTCAGATGGTGAAGCAGTGTAGTGTTAATGTGTCAGACGAGGATCTGGGAAATCCAGGTGCGACTCCCGAGTCGTGTCGGGGATGCTCGCTGGGTGACCGCTGGCTGGCCACACACTGTTGACATAAGAACATAAGAGAAGCCAATGTTGAATCAGGCCAGTGGCCCATCCAGTCCAACACTCTGTCACACAGCGGCCAAAAATACCAGGTGCCATCAGGAGGTCCAGCAGTGGGGCCAGGACACCAGAAGCCCTCCCACTGCTGCCCCCTCCAGCACCAAGGATAGAGTGCATCACCTGCCCCAGACTGAGAGTTCCCATCTATACCCTGTGGCTAATAGCCACTGATGGACTTCTGCTCCATATGTTTATCTAATTCCCTCTTGAAACTGTCCATGCTTGTAGCTGCCACCACCTCCCGTGGCAGTGAATTCCATAGGTTAATCACTCTTTGGGTGAAGAAGGACTTCCTTTTATCTATTCTAACCCGACTGCTCAGCAATTGACCCTAACCTTCTTCACAGGAGACAGCTCAAGACGGGGGCCGTGTCAGTCTGTCCGTAGCAGTAGAAAAGAGCCAAGAGTCCAGGGGCACCTCCAAGACTCACAAAATCTGTGGCCGGGGAGGAGCGTTCGTGAGCCACTGCTCACTTCTTCAGGTACGGCAGGAATGGGAGTCCCTCTCTGTCCTGTATATTGGAAAGTGGAGTGACTTCGGATGCCAAACGACAGTAGCAGAAAAAAAGATGACAAGCAGGCGGATGCCAAGAGCAGATGTGATTGGAGTCGGGGTGATGTGCAGAGGGATGGTAGGCGTCAGTGACCCGCTATTGTCATTCGGCACCTGAGGTCACTCCCCTCTCCAAGATAGGACAGGTGGACTCCCATTCTAGCTGTACCTGAAGAAGTGAGCAGTGATTCCCCAAGTCTCCTAACCCTGCCACAGATTTTGTGAGTCTTCAAGGTGCTCCTGGACTCTTGGCTCTTTTCTACCGCTAGAATGGGAGTCCACCTGCCCTTATATCTTGGAGAGGGGAGCAATTTCGGACAGATGGATTTACATTCTAGCTGCATCTGAAGAACTGAGCCCTGACTCATGAAGTCTCCTGCCCTGCCACAGATGTTGTGAGTCTCTAAAGTGCTCCTGGACTCTTGGCTCTTTTCTACTGCTAGACTGTGAGTCCATCTGCCCTTATATCTTGGAGAGGGGAGCAATGCTCCCTCTAAGCTGTGGGGTCTTGCGAGCAAAAATTCTACTCTTTGAGCTCCTGGCATTACATAAGAACATAAGAATATAAGAGAAGCCAATGATGAATCAGGCCAATGGCCCATCTAGTCCAACACTCTGTCATACAGTGGCCAAAATATACCAGGTGCCATCAGGAGGTCCAGCAGTGGGGCCAGGGCACCAGAAGCCCTCCCACTGCTGCCCCTCCAGCACCAAGAATAGAGTGCATCACCTGCCCCAGACTGAGAGTTCCCATCTATACCCTGTGGCTAATAGCCACTGGTGGACTTCTGCTCCATATGTTTATCTAATTCCCTCTTGAAACTGTCCATGCTTGTAGCTGCCACCACTTCCTGTGGCAGTGAATTCCATGTGTTAATCACTCTTTGGGTGAAGAAGTATTTCCTTTTATCTGTTCTAACCTGACTGCTCAGCAATTAAAGTTGCAAGCGAGCCATTTGGCCGCTGCGGAAATCAGTTTGCCCTGGAGCCCCTCCTTCCTGAGCTAAGAGGAAAATGTGTGAGCCGGAGGCTAAAAACCTCGTGAGCTAGCTCACACTGACTCAGCTTAGAGGGAACACTGGAGGGGAGCGCTTTCAGACCGCTGGACTCCCACTCTGGCTGCACCTGAAGAAGTGAGCCGGCGACTCAGGAAAGCTCATTCCCTGCTGCAATTTTTGTTAGTCTTTAGGGTGCTGCTGGGCTCTTTGCCCTTTTCTGCTTCTGCAGACAGACACACAGACACGGCTGCCCATCGCAGTCTCCTTATCAGGGCACGAGCATTCATGAGTCAAAGCTCACTCCGTCGGATACAAATGTGAATGAAATCCCTTTGCCTCTGAAGAAGGGAGCGGTGACTCACCAAAGCGCCTACCCTGCCCCAAATTTGATGCGTCTTTCGGGTGCTCCTGGTCTCTTGCTCTTTTCCTTCTTCCTTCTCTTTTCAGCCAGCCGCTACCTGTGTCCTGGTGTGTGATAATATTTCAAGGCAGAGCCTTGTCGTTTCCCCTCTCTTGTGACCCGCCCTGGGAATCCAACCGAAGATGGGAGGCCGGGGGAGGAAAGCGTTGACTTTCACAGGGTTTCGGCTCGCCTTGAATCAGTGGCCGTGATTGTATCTCAAGGGCACCTCGCGGTGGCAATGGGCGAGACTGCAGAGTTGTTTACCCGAGGCATCCTGCTGCATTCCAGGGCCTCCTCTTGTGTAACGGAGGTGCCGGTTGTCGGGAAAAGGCCTGGGATGTTAACCTTCTCTTTCTGCCGGTCTGCGGCGCGGTGAGCTGTCCAAATTAAGCATGCAGCGTTGTAACGTTAATCAATTATTCAAGTGTGACTGTCGTAGTCTTTATGGAAAATATTAAAGGAGAGACCAATGGCACATGGAAGACGCGATTCTTTCGGCTCACAAAGCAGGGGCTTCGGGGAGCTGTTATGTGCAGTGATGAGAGAGCCAGTCTAGGGTTAGTGGCTAGAGTGCTGGATGAGGACAGGGGATAGGGTTACCAACTCCAGGCTGGGATATTCTGGGAGGTTTGGGGGTGGAGCTTGGGGAGGGTGGGGTTTGGGGAGGGGATGGACTTCAGCAGGGTATAAGGCTGTAGAGCACATCCTCCAAAGACTGATCTCTGTCATCCGGAGAACAGTTGTAATTCCAGGTGATCTCCAGGCACCTCCTGGAGGTTGGCAGCCCTAAACCCTGATCAGGTAACAGACCTGTATTCTTTTAGAGAGCCAGTTTGGTGTAGTGGTTAAGAGCACGGACTGTAATCTGGGAGAACCGGCAGCTGCTGGTGTGACCTTGGGTCAGTTACAACTTCTTTTGGAGGTGTTCTCTCAAGGGCAGTCCTCAAGAGAGCTCTCTCAGCCCTGCCCACCTCACAGGGTGTCTGTTGCGGGGAGGGGAAGGGAAAGGAGATTGGAAGCCATGCCGGGATGCCGAGTAAAGGGCGGGGTATGGCTTTCTCGATGGAGTCAGGCCATCTCCCGTTGGGTCGTCTTCCTTTCCTGCCGCCTTCACGGTCTCCTAGCACAGTTGTCTTCTCCAGTGACTCTTCTCTTCCCTGAATGTGACCAAAGCACAATAGCTTCAGTTTAGACATTTTAGCTTCTAGGGAGAAATCCAGATTTGATTTGATCTAGCAGCCACTGATTTGTCTCTTGGGGAGAGACGGGGTGTCCCTAAAACTCTCCTTCAACACCACGTTTCAAAGGAATTCTAATATCTTCCTACCCGCTTTCTTCATTGGCCAACTTTCACAGCCGTTCATAGTAATGGGGAATACTTGAGCATGAGAGAGGAAGCATCAGACTGGGGTAATTAGTGGTTTGCAGATGAACATGTATGTCTTCTACTGAATCAGACCACTGGTCCATCAGAGTCACTATTGTCTACTCAGACTGGCAGCGGCTCTCCGGGATCCCAAATGTCAACTTCCATGTCACCTACTGCTTGGTCGGAGATGCTGCCTAATACTGAATGAGACCCTCAGTCCATCAACATCATTATTGTCCACTCAGGCCGGCAGCAGCTCTCTGAGATCTCAGGTGGAGGTCTTTCACCTCCTGCCCGGTCCTTTTAACTGGAGATGCAGGGGATTGAACCTGGGACCTTCTGCATGCAAAACAGAGGCTCTTCCGCCAAACCACAGGCCTTCCCATGAGTCTGTGGTTCCAGTCCCCACTCTGGATGGGGTAGGGGCTGAGAGCGAGTTTGGTGTAGTGGTTAGGAGTGTGGACCGGGAGAACCGCATGCAGCTGCTGGTGTGACCCTGGGTCAGTCACACGTTCTCTTGAAGCTGTTCTCTCACAAGCAGTCCTCAGGAGAGCTCTCTCAGCCCCACCTACCTCACAGGGTGTCTGTTGTGGGGAGGGGAAGGGAAAGGAGAATGTAAGCCACTCTGAGACTCCTTTCAGGCAGGAAAGGGGAGGGTATAAATCCATTCTTCTTCTTCTTCCTCCTCTTCCTCTTCTTCCTCTTCCTCGTCCTCTTCCTCTTCTTCTCCCCCCCCCACCTGATTTCTTTGTGGGAGAGATGGTGTAAAAAATGCAACAGAGGCTCTCTTTCTACCCATGCAGTCCCTGAACGCAGCAAAGGGGGGTTATTTGTCAGAAAATGAATGGGCAGACTGCTTGACACCCAGTGCAATTCTTATATTTCTTCCCCTCCCAGCGGTATGAAGCCAGAGCACAGATAAGATGCGAGTTACCCCTCTCTTCTCGTTAATTGAATTGCTTCTTCTGAGTGAACAAATGAACCTTTTTAGGGAAACGCTGAAGTATGCCCTGACTTTATATCGTATTTTTCCAAGCAAATGAGACAGTCTCTTGTGTTGGGATTTAATTTCCCTTTGCCATTTGTTTGCACTGGGGACGTGAATGGATTTCAGCACGTATGGTGTAAAATCTGGAGCATTTTTTTTTAAAAAGGAATGCTCGGCGTTAAATTCCAGTGATCTCCCGTCCCCCTACCAAAATAATGGCATAGAATGATGCAATACAAATGGCCTTTGTTTTACGGTTGCCAGGTCTGACTCGGGAAAGATCTGGGGACTTTAGGGGTGGAGCCAGGAGTCTTTGGGGGTGGAGCCCAGAGCAAGGGGAGAAGGGAGGGAAGAAGTCCCAGGTTCAATCCCCAGTTAGAAGGACCAGGTAGTAGGTGACTTTGACCTGAGACCCTGGCTCAGTGGCAGAGCATCTGCCCTGGCATGCAGAAGGTCCCAGGTTCAATCCCCAGGATCTCCAGTTGAAAGGACCAGGCAGTAGGTGATGGGAAAAACCTTGATTGGGGACTCTGGCTCAGTGGCAGAGCCTCTGCTTGGCATGCAGAAGGACCCAGATTCAATCTTCCGGTAAAAGGACCAGGCAGTAGGTGATGGGAAAGACCTCTGCCCGAGACCCTGGAGAGCGGCTGCCGGTCTGAGTAGACAATACTGACCTTCACGGACCGAGGCTTTGATTCAGTAGAAGGCAGCTTCACTCTGTGTTCCTTTGTGACAGATCCATCGTTGAGAATTCCAATTGCCTGCGGGGTTGTTTCTTCTCTCTCTCTCTTTTAAGGTGCTCTGGTACCCATCCTTGTTCAGTCGAAAGTGCTTGCCCTGCCAGCGCGATGTGAAGATTGTACATCTTGATTTGCACGCGAATGTGGCGAGGTCGGGTCATATCGAACGAGGATGAGTGATGATCCCGACGGGTTCTCTTTGCCCCCCGGCCCCCCGAGCGGGTGTGATCGGAATGGATTTGGATTCATTTGCGCAGCAAATACGGAAACAAACTGGCGATTTGTCATCTGTGTGGCGCTTTATGGGGAGTCCGGAGGGCGCGCGGCAAAAAAAAATGAAGGCAGAAATCCCTCTGTGTTATCCGCAAACCTGATAGGCTGTTCTCCTTGCTTGCTGTTGAAAGGAACCATGCGTGGCTTTGCTCAGCACTAGCCGGGGCTGTACATGGGTGAAACTCACGTTGAGCTTGGTTTTTCTCATAGGGAATTAATGAAATTTCTGGGGAGACCTAGTACTAGAAGTTTTCAGAGGGTTGCTGTGTTAGTCTGCAGCAGGACAGCTTGATTTGAATCCAGAAGAAGCAGAAGAGGAGGAGGAGGAGATTGGATTCATACCCTGCCCTTCACTCAAAGTCTCAGAGCAGCTTACAAACTCCTTTCCCTTCCTCTCCTGGTTAGCGCCGGGATGGGAGACCACCACGGAAGCAATGTTCCCTCTAAGCTGTGGAGTCTTGTGAGCAAAAATTCTGCTTTGTGAGCTAATGGCATTAAAGTTGTGAGCAAGTGATCTGGCTACTGCATACATTAGTTTGCTCTGGAGTCATCCTTCCTGAGCTGAGGCAAAAATCTGTGAGCCAGAGGCTAAAAAACTGTGAGCTAGCTCACACTAACTCAGCTTAGAGGGAACACTGCAAGGAAGTCCAGGGCTGCTACGCACAGGCAGGTGATGGCAAACCACCTCTGAATGTCTTTTTGTCTTGACCTGGATGCCCAGAGCTAGACTGATCTCTTCAGACCTTGGGAGCTAAGCAGGGTCCACCTTGGTTAGTACTTGGATGGGAGACCACGAAAAAAGAAGAAGAAGAGATTGGATTTATACCCCACCCTTCACTACCCAAGGGAGTCTCAGAGTGGCTTACAAACTCCTTTCCCTTCCCCTCCCCACAACAGACCCCCTATGAGGTAGGTGGGGCTGAGAGAGCTCTGGCAGAAACTGCTGTTTTCCAAGAACAGCTCTGACAGAACTATGGCTTGCCCAAGGTCATCCAGCAGGTGCAAGTGGAGGAGTGGGGAATCAAACCCGGTCTTCCCAGATTAGAGTCCGTGCACTTAACCACTACAACCAAACTGGCTGGGATAAGTTTGCTGGGGTAAGTTTAAACAAATAATGATTTATTTATAAAAGAACAAAATTGGTTTCTGGGTATTCTCATCCTTGCCCACAGTTGCTGCGCAGAAGCAGGCAATGACAAACTGCATCTGCTCATCTTTTGCCTTGATTGGGATGGCCCAAGGTAGCTTGATCTCATCAGATCTTAAATGCTAAGCAGGGTCAGCCCTGGCTAGTACTTGGATGGGAGACCACCAAGGAAGTCCAGGGTCATTTACACAGTGGCAGGCAATGGCAAACCACCTCTGAACGCCTCTTTCCTTAAAAAACTCAACGGAGTTGCCATGTTGACTGCGCCTTGGTGAAACTTTCCATCATCCAGCTTTCAAGAGAAGGGAGCTTTGACTATCAGAAGCTTATACCCTGAAAAAAGCTAGTTGGTCTCTGCAGGGTTGTTGGACTTGAATCTAGCCTGTAACAATTCCATTTTTGGTGTGTGGTGTCTCTTTAAATGTTTAGTTTGACTGCAGTAATGTAAGGAGTGTGATAGAGGGAGACGAGTGTGATGTGATTGGCTGGTGACTGAAAGCGTGGGAGGAGAGATGCCTATAAGGGGATTCTGTGTTCTGGAAGAGACGAGTGTGGTGAGTCTGTATGACAGAGGAAGCAGTTGGAGTTTAGTTAGCCTGTGTGGCTATATGAGCAAGAGAGTAGCCTGTGTGTCTATATATGAGCAAGAGAGTTCAGCCTGTGTGGCTATATATGACAGAGAGTTTAGCCTGTGTGGCTATATATGAGCAAGAGAGTTCAGCCTGTGTAGCTATATATGGGAGACAGATAAGCCTGTCAGAGTCGAGTTTTGGTGTATGAGAGACTGTGTGTGACGCCAGGTTTTCTCAGTTATATTTTCTTTCTTCAACAACAGTTCAAAAATGCCCAGAAACCTATTTTGTTCTTTTATAAAGAAATAATTATTTGTTTAAATTTATCCCAGCAATCAGAACAGTCCATCCTCAGGGCCACGTAGTCCTCTGAAGTGCCCAGACACTGGGTCATTTTACCAAAGTAGAGAGATTTGGAATTTTTAAGTCCTGGTAATGGCAGAAATCTACTAAGTTCACATACACAGAATGTGGTTTAAAGGAGAAACAGTTTCCCCAATAAGTGAGGACGCCACGTGGCTGTTATCCTAGAAAATTGGTGTGCATAAGCCAGTCTCTTGTGCTCATATGCAGTGACTCCTCGGGTTCGAAGAGCAGTTTGGTTGTGATTTGCAAGCAAGGGCATTGAGCACTGAAAACAAATGTTTTCTCTGTATTGAGCACCTGAACTGGTCTTCATCCCAAATGCACCTGTATAGCCTTGCGTTGCTCTCTCTCTCTGGTCCATCAGCAACCCAACAAAATGTACTTGCAGGCTGCAGGATTTCCTACTCGCTCTTGTGTATGTGAACCACCTCCCTTCTTTCCTTTGTGCTTAAAGAGAAGCAGAGGACTCCTTTTGACTCTTCAAAGGCAGGTTTGGTGTTAGACTTCCAAATGAGCAGCAGGAGGGGGAGAAAAATGACGTGGGGGATTCTTCAGAGAAGCCAGCGGGGACGGGTGCTGAGCTCACACTTTGATTATATATTTTTGTCTTGGTTTTTTTCATCAGAACGCTAATGTAAATGTTGTGCCTATCAAAGTTCTGTTTAGCCTTTTGTGATGGAGGAGGAATGGTGGTTAGGGCCCCTAAGCCAAGTTGCCCTCCTAGAAGCAGAACGAGAGGGGCCCAAAAGGCCATCCGGTCCACCCCCAAGTTTGAGAGCTAGTACAACACAGTGATTCGAATGCTAGAGTTTGGGTCTGGGTTTGAGTTTGACTTGGGCCCTCTGAATAGGGTTGCCGGTCCCCAGTTGGGGGGAAAGAATCCCCTGGTTTGGAGGCCCTCCCCCCGCTTCAGAGTTATGAGAAAGTGCGGGGTGGGGGGATGTTGGATCAGGCCAATGGCCCATCCAGTCCAACACTCCTGTGACACAATGACATCACCCAGAAGTGACATCACATCACTGTCGTCAGGGCAATGCTCTAGGTTTTGGGCAAAGCTGTATCGTAAAATCGGCCTCAAACCATAGAGTTCTGCCCCAAAAACTAGAGCATCACCCCCTGATGTCAGCAACACAATGACATCACTTCCAGGTGACGCTAGGGCAGAAGATCCTGGTAAGGACCCGGTAACCCTAATGGAAGTCCCGGCAGGGCCCGCAGTACCCATGGGCGCCACGTTTGAGAACACTCCTCTAGTCCTTAAGACTGCAGAAGAACCTGAGGGGCAGGGACTGGTGAAATCTCCGGCACCAGATAAGTGAGGAAAAGCACCGGTGTAGAAAGCTACATTTGTTCCCTTTCCATTAGCACGGAGCAGCAGATGATGGCTTTATAATTCATGGATGCTGTTTGTCTTGACTCTCGGCCAGGTTTTGTGGCTCGATTTCCCCCTCCCACCCCTCGCCTCTTTCAGGCCAGACCTTGTGGTCTGTTTATCGCTGCTGAGAAGTCCCTCCCCGGCCTCTGTTGCCCTGTCAGTCTTGCTCTAACATCAATTTGTGCCTTTAAAGAGGAAGCATCTTTCTCAGGTTTAATTGCATGTTCTCCCCCCTCCCTCCCCCCGCCCCCCTTTTATGTTTACCGTGGAGATTAATAAGGAACTGCAGCGTAAGGGGATTCTGAGAACGGCTTCTCCTTTATTGTTTAATTTAGGAAAATGCCACGGACGATTGAGTTTTAGCCCCTTCTTGCGCTACAGTTGCGAGGACAATTTGTGCGGGAGATTAGTTGAGCTTCGGCGCTTTCCTCGGCCCGGCCCCGCGGTGACCCGTCCTGGAGCGTGCTGAGTTGACAGAATTAACCGGCGCTTCCCGAAACTGTAGGGTTGCTAGGTTTCTCCTGGCTACTGTTGGGGGATCGGGGGGGGGGTAGGGCTGCCAGCTTCGGGTTGGGAAACTGCTGGAGATTTTGGGATGGAGCCTGGGGAGGGGAGGAACCTCTGGGGGGTACAATGCAAAAGGGCCCTCCCTCCAAAGCATCCATTTTTCCCCCAGGGGAACTGGTCTCTGCAGTCTGGAGAGGAGCTGTAAATCCAGGGGGTCCCCAGGTCCCACTTGGAGGCTTGCATCCCTAATGTGAGACAGGATGCTGGACCAGTTGGACCACTGCTCTGATCCAGCAAGGCTCTTCTGATGTTCTTATGAAGGCCTCAGCCTCTGTGCCCTGTTGTTGGCCCTCCAGAGGAACTGGTTGGCCACTCTGTGAGACAGGAGGCTGGACTAGTTGGACCACTGGTCTGATCCAGCAGGGCTCTTCTGATGTTCTTATGAAGGCCTCAGCCTCTGTGCCCTGTTGTTGGCCCTCCAGAGGAACTGGTTGGCCACTGCGTGAGACAGAATACTGGACTAGTTGGACCACTGGTCTGATCCAGCAGGGCTCTTCTGATGTTCTTATGAAGGTCTCAGCCTCTATGCCCTGTTGTTGGTCCTCCAGAGGAACTGGTCAGCCACTGTGTGAGACAGGAGGCTGGACTAGATGGGCCACTGGTCTGATCCAGCAGGGCTCTTCTTATATTGTATTCTTATGTTGACACTGCATTTTTTGAACACTTCTGGTCACGGGGACCGGGCCTACATGCACACCTTCCCTGTGCATGTAGATTCCCTGTTCAAGGATGGGGGATCATGCACAGAGGTGTGTGGAATTGGAACACTCACGCCTCCTCCCCCCTCGTATGCCCTTATTTCCAGCACGCTTAGTAGCATCTGTAAAGGGCTGCGGTGTCAGATGGCTGGTTTGTCAAGCTTAGTCTTATCCACTGTGACGGGTGGTAGGTCTCCGGGGTCTCGGTTTGAGCTCTTTCCCATCACCTGTTATCTGATCCTTTTTAGACGGGGGCATTGAACCCGGGGACCTCTGTATGCCGAGCACGTTCCCCGTCACTGTGCCACAGCCCCTGCCTTTTGGGAGTTCTGGAGTTAGCGTGCTGTGTTCCAGGAGTGGAATCAGTGCCTTAGGATTCCCCCCCTTTTTAGGCGTTTTATTTTTTTTTAATTATTCTCTTTTACCCCGCTCTCCTCACCGAAATGGGCTCAGGGTCATACTTTCAATATAAAATTTCCTAATCAATTTAAAACCGTAATGTGTCATTGGCGGTAGAGTATAATAAAGTGCGCCTAGAACATGTTCCACGGCGCAACCACTTTAAATAGCTTCAGCTGGCAGATCGGCGCCGGCTCAGTGGATAGGTGCCGCTCCTACTGGAAGGCCTGCTGGAAAAGCTCCGTTTTCATGGCCCTGCAGAACCACTGGAGGTCCTACAGGGCCCTGATCTCACCAGGGAGCTCCTTCCAGTACGTCGGTGCCACCAGGGAGAATGCCCTGGTCCTGGTCGATGTCAACCTGGCGTCCTTAGGACCAGGGAGGGCCAGGCGGTTTTGTGTTCCTGATCGCAGCACTCTCTGGGGAACATGCGGGGAAAGGCAGTCCCTCAGGTAGGCAGGTCCCTGACCTTGTGTGTGGTGTCTTATTAATGTGGGGGGGGGCATGTGCTATGTGGCCAAGGTGTGACTATGGCAAACCCCCCTGTGGGTTAAGTGTTAAGTGCTGCCAAGTCACATCCAACATATGACAACCTTACAAATTCATGTCTTCCAGGACTGTTTTTGTAGAAAAAGCCCAGCAGGAACTCATTAGCGTATTAGGCCACACCCCTGACAGCACAGCTCATTAGCATGTCAGGCCACACCCCCATGTCACCAGAAGTGTGGTCATCCAGCCGTACCCACTTTTTGCTTCTTATTCTGTTTACCTTGTTTGTTGTCAAGACCCAGGGCTTTTTTTTGTAGCAGGAACTCCTTTGCATGTTAGGCCACACACCCCTAATGTAGCCAATCCTAATGAGTTTCTGCTGCGGGGTGTGGCCTATTATGCTAATGAGTTCCTGCTGGGCGTGGCCCACTCAGGAGCCAGCCGGAACTCCGTTCCTGTGCGTTCCTGCCCAGAAATAGACCTGATGTCTTCCAAAAAACATCCTATTAACAGTCTTGCTTAGGGCTTGCAAACTGAGGGCCATGGCTTTCTTGATGGAGTCAGTCCATCTCCCGTTGGGTCTTCTTCTTTTCCTGCTGCCTTCAACTTTTCCTAGCATGATTGTCTTTTCCAGTGGGTCTTGTCTTCTCATAACGAGATCAAAGTATAGTAACCTCAATGTGGTCATTTTAGCTTCTAGGGAGAGTTCAGGCTTGATTAGGTTGAGAACTCACTGATTTGTCTTTCTGGCACCCGTGAAACACTCCTCCAGTTTGGTGTAGCGGTTAGGAGTGCAGCAGCCAGTTTGGTGTAGTGGTTAAGAGCAGGGGGACTCTAATCTGGGAGAACCGGGTTTGATTCCCCACGCCTTCACATACAGCTGCTGGTGTGGCTTTGGGTCAGTTACAAGTTGTGTTTTCTCAAGGGCAGTCCTCGGGAGAGCTCTCTCAGCCTTACCTACCTCACAGGGCGTCTGTTGTGGGGAGGGAAAGGGAAAGAAGATTGTAAGCTGCTCTGAGACTTCGAGTGATGGGCAGAGTATAAATCCAATCTCCTCCTCCTCCTCCTTCTTCTTCTTCACCACCTTTCAAAGGAACGTACTTTTTTCCTGTCAGTTCGAAAGCAAGAAATTGCAAGTAGATAAATAGGTACCACTTTGGTGGGAAGGTAACAGCGTTCCGTGCACCTTGGTGTTTAGTCATGCCGGCCACATGACCACGGAAACGTCTTCGGACAGTGCTGGCTCTTCGGCTTTGAAACGGAGATGAGCACCGCAACCCTAGAGTCGGATTCGACTGGCTTTCGAGCAAGGGAACCTTTACCTTTACCTTTACCTTTCTTTGTTGTCCAGCTTCCACATCTGTGAATAGTAATGGGGAATACTATGGCATGGACTAACTTGGTCTTGGTTGACAGTGACACATCTTTACTGTGAAGGATCTTTTCTAGCCCCTTCATGGCCAGCCCCCTACCCCCCCCATGAGGGCGGGGTATAAATCCAATCTCTCCTCTCCTCTCCTCTCCTCTCCTCTCCTCTCCTCTCCTCTCCGAGGCTGCAATCACACACACTAAATAATCCACTTTCAATCCACTTTCGATTCACTTTCAAACTGGATTTTACTGGGTGAACTGGCAGAATCCAGTTGGAAAGTGCCTTGAAAGTGGATTGTTTAGTGTGTGTGACCACAGCATCTCAGAGCAGCTTACAATCTCCTTTCCCTTCCTCTCCCCACAACAGGACACCCTGTGAGGTAGGTGGGGTTGAGAGAGCTCTTTCGAGAACTTCTCTTGAGAGAACAGCTGTGAGAGAACTGTGGCTTGCCCAAGGTCACCTGGCAGCTGCACGTGGAGAAGTGGGGAATCAAACCCAGTTCTCCCAGATTAGAATCTGCATGCCTAACCGCTACACTGAACTGGGAAGGCTCCAGGTGCCACCTGGAAGTTGGCAACCCAAATGCCAAGGCTGCTTTGCATGGATGCTGGCCTCCAGGTGGGGCCTGGGGATCCTGCAGAATTACAGCTCATCTCCAGACTACAGAGACCAGTTCCCCTGGAGAAAAGGGAAGCTTGGGAGGGTGGACTCTGTGGCATTGCACCCCCACTGAGGTCCCTGTCCTCCCCAGTTTTCACCCCCAATCTCCAGGAGTTTCCCTACCTGGAGTTGGCAACCCTCCTCCCTCCTCCAGCAGTGGCCAGGGTGGGGGAAGAGAAGAAGAGATTGGATTTATATGCTGCCCTTCACTACCCAAGGAAGTCTTCGAGCGGCTTACAATCTCCTTTCCCTTCCATTCCCCACAACAGACACCCTGTGAGGTAGGCGGGGCTGAGAGAGCTCCGACAGAAGCTGCTCTTTTTCAAGGACAGCTCTGCCAGAACTATGGCTTGCCCAAGGTCATCCAGCAGCTGCAAGTGGAAGAGTGGGGAATCAAACCCAGTTCTCCCAGATTGGAGTCTGTGCACTTAACCACTACACCAAACTGTCAACCCTGCTTCTTTAAAATCTTTTCTCTCACTTAGGCGATGTAGCTGCCTCATCCGATCAAACAGTGATCAGTATTTGTCCGAGCAGCCAACGGTGTCCGAGATGAAACGCAGGCCATGTAGCTGGACTGAAGGCCAAAAGGGCTGGTGTCCAGCCGGGCTAGGAAAGCACAGGCCAAGTGGGTTGGCCGGAGCTCAGACAAAGCCGAGGTTAAAGGGGAGGAGAACGAGGTGGAGGTGACGGCTGAAGCTGCCCAGCCTTTGAGAAGGAGCCAAGTATTTCTAGCTGGAGCTGTTAACTGGCTTGCCAGCTTCTGTTTATAGATCTCTGATAGGAGAATTCATCCCAAGAAAGAAAAGAAGTTGGAGAGCCCTTACAAAAGGGACCTTGCACTGGAGTGTCCCTCTGCTTTCGATCCTTGTTTGGAATTGATTGATCGATTGATGCTTTTGGCCTGCCAGCAAGGGAGAACTCACCATCACCATAATGAGCAACCAGTTCATCACCTGAGACAATTTAAAGGACGGGGGGGCAGGCCTGGGTTCACTAAGGAGCATGCCAGGCCTCAACTACTCATTGTTCCAAGAGAATTCTTTAGAAATGTAATTCCTAAAAATTGCATGAAAATGGATTTAAAAGCTGGAAGAACACGGTATTAACTGGACTGCCCCCCATGGCAGATGTTGGGTCTCAAAATGTTCAAATTCTGCACTCAAATTGATTTCACTGATGTTGTCGAAGGCTTTCACGGCCAGAGTTCATTAGTTGCTGTAGATTTTCCGGGGTTGTCTGGCCGTGGTCTTGGCATTGTAGGACCTGACGTTTCGCCAACAGCTGTGACTGGCATCCTCAGAGGTATAACACAGAAAGGTGGAGTACTCTCTGTGTCAAGGTGAGCAGAAAAATGGTAGGCAGGTAATTTATATCTACCCTGGAAGGTGGGGTAGGGCTAGTATCCCACTAAGATAATGACTCAGTCCCACTGTAGAAAACAGCAACTTCAGTCCGTGGGCTCTATAGCATTATCCTCCACTGAGGCCACTCCCTTCCCCAAACCCTGCCCCCTCTGTGCCCTGCCCCCCAATCTCCAGGAATCCCCCAATCTGGAGTTGGCATCCCTATGTAGTACTATCCGTCCTATGCGCTCAGCCTCATTCTGTATCATCTCCTCGCGTTCCCCGGGGGAACTGACTTGTTTTCCTATCTGCCCTGGCACGCGATTCCTTTCCTGTGTTACAAAGAGAGAGGTCGGCTTTGTCACAGGCAGCTGCCGCTCCCCTGAGAGATCTTGCCGAAGGCTTGGAGGAGTGCCAAGCGGGAGCTTTGGCTCCCACGGACTCGTGCTGGGGGGCGGAGGGGCACACGCAACCTGGAACTCTCGGCCCTGTGATGTATTATTTTGTTTGTCAGTCTGTTGGTGCTGCTGGTTTCTGCAAAGGCAAGAGAGAGGTCTTTTCCCAGCACGTGCTACTGAGCCTCCTTTAACAAGAGATGCCAGGAGATGAACTCTGGATCTTGAAGACATGTGCTCCACCTCTCAGCTGTGGTTCCTTCCTAAAGGTACGGAGGCCCTCCTTTGCCCGGAATCTAGAATGGTGAAGTGACCCTCTTCATGGGGTTTTCAAAGCAAGAGACGTTCAGAGGTGGTTTGCCATGGCCTGCCTCTGCGTAGCAACCCTGGACTTCCTTGGTGGTCTCTCATCCAAATATTAACCAGGGCTGACCCTGCTTAGCTTCTGAGATCTGATGGGATCTGGCCAGCCTGGGCCACCCAGGTCAAGGCAAAGAGACACACACAGGTGGCTTTGCTGTTCCCTGCCTCTGCGCAGCAACCCTGGACTTCCTTGGTGGTCTCCCATCCGAGTACTAACCAGGACTGACCCTGCTTAGTTTCCAAGACCTGACGAGATCAGGCTACCCTTATGGTGTTGCCATACATCAGCTGTGACTTGACGGTGAAAAGCAAAGAATGGAGTTACACGACGAGTGATTAAAATGTGGAATTTGCTGCCAGGGGATGTAGTGATGGCCACAGGCATAGACAGATTTAAAATGGAATCAGACACCTTTATGGTGTCTAAAGGGAACCGCAGTTAACCTCTAAAGACCAGCACCAGGGGGCAACTTCAGGGAAGGGCCTTGGCATCTATGCCCTGTTGTTGACCCTCCGGAGGAACTGGTTAGCAACTGCGTGGGACAGGATGCTAAACCAGATGGACCACCCATCTGATCCAGCAGGGCTCGTCTGATGTTCTGATCAGGGGAAGATCTCGTCCTGTATGCCCTGTTTTTGGCCCTCCAATAGGAACTGGTTCACCACTCTGTGAGATAGGAGGCTGGACTAGATGGACCACTGGTCTGATCCAGCAGGGCTTTTCCACTGTTCTTATGAAGGGTTTGGCCTCTCGGCCCTGTTGTTTGACCTCCAGAGGTACTCGGCCACTGTGTGAGACAGGAGGCTGGACTAGATGGACTACTGGCTTGATCCAGCAGGGCTCTTCCAGTGTTCTTATTAAGGCTTTGGCCTCTATGTCCTGTGGTTGGCCCTCCAAAGGAACTGGTTCATGACTGTGTGAGATGGGATGCTGGACTTGATGGACCACCGGTCTGATTCAGCAGGGCTCTTCCGTTGTTCTTATGAAGGCTTCAGCCTCTCAGCCCTGTTGTTTGACCTCCAGAGGTACTCGGCCACTGTGTGAGACAGGAGGCTGGACTAGATGGACTACTGGCTTGATCCAACAGGGCCCTTCTGATGTTCTTAAGAGAACGTTGTCATAGGAAGACTGTTTAGTGGCTGGTCTCTTTCAAAAAAGAATGTGGCCTTTGAGTTCCCCATCTTTAATGATGCCCGGATCACCATCGATGCTGAGCTGGTGTAGGTGAAGTATTCTGAACACTGCGCTCTAGAAACGTGGTTAGCGTTTATTCTTGTAACAACACGGTGACAAATTGATCTGCCCTATTTACTCTCATTTTTTCTCCTCCAGCACCTCTGGCTCCACGTCAGGATGGCCCAGCTAACATGGCTGTCTTGTACCGTCAAGGTGATCCCTGCTGGTAGATCGTGTGCAAGATGAATGCTGATTGCTTGCTTGAGCTGGCGGGGAAAGCGTTGTCACGTTTGATTTGCTGGCATGCCTAAATGCGGGACGTCAAAGCACCCTGCGAGGCTTGTTAATCTGGGCCCAGTGCTTTCTGATGAGGAACGTCCAGCGGTCAGCAATGACAAATGTGGGGCCTGTAGAACAAGCTTGGCGAGGAGGACGATCTCGCTTTGCGATGTGCCGAAGCCTGGAAAGGGTTGATGATCAACAGGGGAGCACCTGCTTGGCATGCAGAAGATCCTAGGTTCAATCTAGGGGCCTTGGCTCAGTGACAGAGCACCTGCTTGGCATGCAGAAGGTCCTAGGTTCAATCTAGGGGGCCTTGGCATGGTGGCAGAGCACCTGCTTGGCATGCAGAAGGTCCTAGGTTCAATCTAGGGGCCTTGGCTCAGTGACAGAGCACCTGCTTGGCATGCAGAAGGTCCTAGGTTCAATCTAGGGGGCCTTGGCATGGTGGCAGAGCACCTGCTTGGCATGCAGAAGGCCCTAGGTTCAATCTAGGGGCCTTGGCACTGTGGCAGAGCACCTGCTTGGCATGCAGAAGATTCTAGGTTCAATCTAGGGGCCTTGGCTCAGTAGCAGAGCACCTGCTTGGCATGTAGAAGGCCCTAGTTTCAATCTAGGGGCCTTGGCGTGGTGGCAGAGCACCTGCTTGGCATGCAGAAGGTCAATCTCTGGCATCTCCAGTTAAAAGGACTGGGCACTAGGTGATGGGAAAGACCTTGACCTGAGACCCTGGCTCAGTGGAAGAGCTTCTGTTTGGCATGCAGAAGGTCCCAAGTTCAATCCCCAGGATCTCCAATCAAAAGGACCAGGCAGTAGGCGATGTGAAAGACCTCCACTGAGACCCTGGAGAGCTGCTGCCAGTCGAAGTAGACAATATTGACCTTGATGGACCAACGGTCTGATTCAGGATAAGGCAGTTTCATGTAGACTCTCCCCAGCTGCTTTTTCTTTAAATTTAAGTTTTGGGGCACGTTAGGGATATCTTATGTTTTTGGACCTCCTCATTCAAGCTTTGTTGGTGTTTATTGTGGAAGGAGCTGTGGCTCAATGGTAGAGTATTTGTTTGGCAACCAGAATGTCCCAGGATCAATCCCCGGCATCTCCAGTTTTAAGTAGTAGGTGATGTGAAAGACCTCAGCCTGAGACCCTGGAGACCCACTGCCAGTTTGGATAGATAATACTGACCTTGATGGACCAACAGTCTGATTCAATATAAGGAAGCTTCATGTTTTGTGTTGGGGAGGGGCTGTGGCTCAGTGGCTGAGCATCTGTTTGGCATGCAGACAGTCCCAGCTTCAGTCCCCGGCATCTCTAGTTAAAAGGACCGGGCAGCTGGTGATGGGAAAGACCTTCACCTGAGACCCTGGAAAGCCTTGATGAACCAAAGGTCTGATTCAGTATAAGGAAACTTCAGGTATTCATGTTGTGGAGGGGCCGGTGGCTCAGTGTTAGCGCCTCTGCTTGGCATGCAGACGGTCCCAGGTTCAATCCCCGGCATCTCCAGTTAAAAGGACCAGGCAGCAGGTGATGGGAATGACCCTGACCTGAGACCCTGGCTCAGTGTTAGCGCCTCTGCTTGGCATGCAGACAGTCCCAGGTTCAATCCCCAGCATCTCCAGTTAAAAGGACCAGGCAGCAGGTGATGGGAATGACCCTGACCTGAGACCCTGGCTCAGTGTTAGCGCCTCTGCTTGGCATGCAGACGGTCCCAGGTTCAATCCCCGGCATCTCCAGTTAAAAGGACCAGGCAGCAGGTGATGGGAATGACCCTGACCTGAGACCCTGGCTCAGTGTTAGCGCCTCTGCTTGGCATGCAGACGGTCCCAGGTTCAATCCCCGGCATCTCCAGTTAAAAGGACCAGGCAGCAGGTGATGGGAATGACCCTGACCTGAGACCCTGGCTCAGTGTTAGTGCCTCTGCTTGGCATGCAGACAGTCCCAGGTTCAATCCCTGGCATCTCCAGTTAAAAGGACCAGGCAGTAGGTGATATGAAAGACCTCTGCCTGGGACCCTAGAGAGCCACTGGCAGTCTGAATAGAAAGCACTGACTCCGATGAACCAAGGGGCTGATTCAGTACAAAGCAGCTTCCTGTGCTTGTGTGTTTGCTGTGCTCCCCTTAACAAATGCAATGTGCAGAATAGCTCCCCGAGTTTTGCTGGGAACATGAATGCTACATACCACATCTTTCTTTCCCCCCTCCCTCCCTCTCTCTCTCTCTCTCTGGTCTGTCATCCCTCATGACTCAACCCGTGTAGATGATTGCCCGACAGATCTCTTCTGTTGTAAAGGATGAATAATACAGTGTCGAATTTTGTTTGACAATGGGTGAGATCTGTTGAATAAGTTATTCTTCAACAATGGCTGCCCTCAGAAATGAGTGAATTGATGGGGAAGGGGCGGTGGCAGAAAGGCGGCAGGGAAGCAGGGAGCCGGCGGCCGGATTTTCCCCGGGTTTCGCACTTGGGCGGCTTTGAATCCGATCCAGGGTGATCTCTACCCCGGGGCTGTGAAATTAGCCCGGAGACGGGCAGATTCGTGGGTTATCTGCCTTCTTGCTGACATTACCAGCTCCGGTGGTGAGACGGAGAACAGAAAACAAAGAAGAGACAGCAACGGGGTGGGGGGGAGACAGGGAAATATAGCTGGAAGAGCTCGGGAGGAGAGAGACTGTGAAGGCTGGAGGGAAGGGATGAGAGGGGAGGTGGGAGAGGGCGCAGGAGAGAATGAGACGGAAGAGATCAGAAAGCGGAGAGGAGGGTTTCAGCTAGAAATGCACGGCAGGCAGTGTTCCTTGCACATCATGCTCATGTTCCTTGCGCACCATGCGCACTCCTCAGTACTAGCAAGGCCCATAGACTACCCCACCTGTCTCTGTGCACCGAGGCCCAAACCAGCATAATTCTCGCAATCCCCTTTTCCGATTGAAAGCGAGTCCCTCCAGAGAGAAGCAACTGCATGGTTCCCCATGCGCTAATGAGAGCCGGTTGCTGTACCGTTTTCTCTTTTGGGGGCAGAATGACTCCTGCTGTGTTTCAAGTGTTTGCTTTCCCCCCCGGGGAGTAGGAAAGTGTGGGGCGTTGGGCCCCACGGGTGATCAGGGGTTAATAACGCCTGCCAAAGACCCCCAGGGGTTAGAAAGCGCATTCTTTCCCCTCTCTATCAGTAATGGGTTTCTTAGTGCATCAAAGCCAAGGTGGCAGAGAGGAGCATGAAACCGAGGAACACCCGGGGGGAGTCGAGTTCAATGAGATTTCCTACGTTCCCTATGACGGCTTTTTAGAAAATAAAAGCCACTGCTCCTCCTATTTCCTTGTTTGTTTCTCTTCTAATTAAGGAGGCGGTCTTTTGCCATGGTAATATCTCACGGCAAACAACGAAGTTCTCCCAAGAAGTGGCGGCGGCTTCAGCCCCCAGAGGTCTTTGAAATTTCTTCTGGATGGCCCGGGTTGTCAGACGTCAGAAGTAGGGGTGCCGGGTCCGACTTGGGAAACATCTGGGGACTTTGGGGGTGGAGCTAGGAGACTTTGGGGGTGGAGCCGGGAGCCGGGATGTGGCATCACTTTTTGTGATATCACTAGTTGGCTGAACTCTGGAGGGAGTTCTGGCCATCACATTTGAAGGGACTGCATTCCTTTTATATGCTTTCCCTCCACTGGAAACAAGGGAGGATGGGGCAGCTTCTTTGGGGGCTCATAGAATTAGACCCCCTGCTCCAATCTTTTTGAAACTTGGGGGGTTTCATCAGGAGAGGCACCTCCAGCTATGCTGAAAATTTGGTGCCTCTACCTCAAAAACAGCCCCCCCAAGCCCCAGATACCCACAGATCAATTCTCCATTATACCCTATGTGGACCAGGGTATAATGGAGCACCCAGAGGCCATTCTCCCCCCACACTTTCTGACAGTCCTGGAGCAGAGGGAGAGGGTCCATACAAGGGGATCCCCTGCCCCCAGCTGGGGATTGGCAACCCCAGTCAAAAGCTAAGCACCCACCTTCAAAAAACACTTGGTTGGGGACACCCGCCTAGCTGGCCAGATCAGCCAAATCAACTCTAGCGATCAATGGGGTGACAGATGTCGCAGAATGTCAAACTATATATATATATATATATACACACACACACACACACACACACGTATACATATACGTATATATATATATATACACATACATATATTTATATTCTGTATCTTTCCTTTTCCCTTCTTTTCCTTTCCCTTTCTCTGTGCATAAACGAATAAAATTCTTTTTAAAAACACACACACTTGGTTGGATACCTTGGTGCCCATGGGCACCATGTTGGAGACCCCTGGGTTAGCCTATGGGACCTAAGTAACAACTCCTGGCGGCTGTGCAAAGCCTGGTTTGTCCGCTGCTTGCATTGCCTCCTAGTAGCGAGGACATCCTCCCTCTCCTGCCATCTCTGCCGCTGCTGCCACTCAACCGAATGTTCGGACGTCCGAACATTTGGATTCGGTGAGTGTGTTCGTGGTGAAATTCTCAGCACGCCCAGGCTTCATCCATCCACGCTCACTTGTGAGGCCTGAAGTCAGCCTCGGCTTCTCAACGATGCCAGTTCCATTGCGGCTGCTCTGCCTGGCATCTTTGTCCGCCCCTCCCGGATCCACATTCCTCTTTCCATTGAGACCGCTCGGCAGGGGCCGTCTGGTTAAACAAGTGGCCTTGCGCGGCGACGAGCTAATGGCTCCGTAAAAGACTGCTTGAAACCGGGGGGTGCTTGACCTCCGTCGGCAACAAATCCTTGTTAGTATTTTTCTTTTTAGCTGTCGGACAATGGGGGAAATATTATTAGCCGGAGATCTAACCGCCGGGAAAGAGGGAGAGATGAATGGACCGGCTTCTGAATGGCTGTGAGAGAGGGAAGCATTGGAACGCAAATGCGTTCCGTTTGCAGAATGTGACGGTGTTCCAGAAACTCTGTGAGGGGTTGTGCAGGTTACTCCACGCACCTGTTCTTTTTCCAGTGAAAGGAGGAGGGCTAGGGGCTGGTTTGACTGTTAATAGCTAGGTCTTGCTTGGATCAGCGGCATGCTGTGGTCTCAGGTAGAGAGACCTTGTGGCACAGTGGTTAGAGTCTTAGACAGTGGAGACCCAGGATTGTACGACTACAAGGAACCCTCTATTGGTCTCTTTCTCTGATGGGGGAAGACTTCGTTATATCATCTGTATACACCCCCAGTAACAGTTATTGGTCCTCCCTCTTGTGTGTTTTGTGCATGTGTTCTTAATTGAATTTTACATTTTAAACTGTATTTTAATTGTTGAACACTGTAATGCTTTCTGTGTTTGCCTCCTTGTGGACCCCGGGTGGTGGGAATGAGGCATAAAATGTTCTGAATAAATACATTCTGGATCAGGCCACTGGTCCATCTAGTCTAGCACCTTGTTTCACACAGTGGCTAACCAGTCCCTCTTGAGGTCCAACAACAGGGCACAGAGGCCGAGGCCTTCATCAGAAGGGCCCTGTTGGATCAGACCAGTGAAGCAGAGGGGATTTGCCTTTGCCACCCTCTGCAGAGCCTTCCTTGGTGGTCTCCCATCCAAGTGCCAGCCCTTCTTAGCTACCAACTTATTGTGAGCCCAGCAAGGGGCTTTCGAGGCACGTGAGAAGCAGAGGTGGTTTGCCATTGCCTTCCTCTGCAGTGCCTTCCTCGGCAGTCTCCCGTCCACAATACTGACCCTGCTTAGTTTCTGAGATCTGATGAGATCAGGCTATACTAAACCGTTCGACATCCCCGAAGTGCAATATAGAAGTATCTTTAGTGCCATTTTCTGTTTTGCCAGTGATGGAAATGAGCCATTTTTATCTTATTTTATTTAAACTCCCCGCCCCCCCCCCCCGGCCAACCCTCTTGACTGCGGAATGCTCACAACTCAGTCTTTAAACATGAATGCCAATAAAGCAGGTAAAAAAGGGTGCCTCAAATCATGTCCTAGAAGCAGATGACAGGCTTTCGTATTAAAATACCAGATGGGAATGGGGGCAGTCCAGCGTTTAGTGGGAGAGCCACTTCTCCACCTTGCCGAATGCGAAATGCAGAATGAGTGCCAGCGTGGTGTAGTGGTTAAAGTGTTGGACTAGGCTTTGGGGAGACCCGGGTTCGAATCCCCACTTGTTCCTTGGGAACTCGCTGGGTGACCTTGGGCCGGTCACACTCTCTCAGCCTGACCTACCTTGCAGTGTTGTTGTGCGGATAAAACGGAGTGACAGAAGCCCCTTGAAGTCCCCATTCGGGAGAGACTTGGGGTGCAATTGAATGAAATAAAACCTACTGAAAGATTTGGAGGAATCTTTGAGATGGGTTCAGATGGGTAGGGCTGCCAGCTCCAGGTTGGGAAATTCCGGAGATATGGGAGGCGGGGTTTGGGGAGAGGAGGGACTTCAGTCAGGGACAGTGCCATAGAATCTACCTTCCTGGTGAGCCAGTTTGGTGCAGTGGTTAAGCGCATGGACTCTAATCTGGGAGAACCGGATTTGATTCCCCACTCCTCCACTTGCACCTGGCTGGATGACCTTGGGCAAGCCGTAGTTCTGTCAGAGCTGTTCTTGAAAAAGAGCCATTTCTGTCAGAGCTCTCTCAGCCCCTCATAGGGTGTCTGTTGTGGGGAGGGGAAGGGAAAGGAGATTGTAAGCCAGGCTCCTTTGGGTAGTGAAGGGTGGGGTATAAATTCAATCTCCCCCTCCTCCTCAGCAGCCATTTTTCTCCAGGGAAATGGATATCTCTCACCTGGAGATCAGTTGTAATAGTGGGATATCTCCAGCCACCACCTGGAGACTGGCAATTCTACAAGACTGGCAGCTTTCCCGCTGGAGCCCTTTGTAGGCTTGCCAGGTGCCTGTTGTCTGCTGGCGGGGGGCTCCTGGCTGCCGCCAAGGATCTTCTGGCACATGCACCATGATGACCTCACCCGGAAACGACATCATCACGCCAGGCACTTCATGTAGGGGATGCTCTAGTATCCAGCCAAAAACTCTATGGTCACCATAGCTGTCGCCATAGAGTGATTCTATGGTTACCATAGAGTTTTCAGCCAAACGCTAGAGCGTCCCCCTGCACGGCGTGCCCAGCACATCGCACCAGGCACCTGGGGTGCAGTGGAGCTCTCACGGGTGGGGCTCTGCCCACCAATGATGTGGCCAGTGGCGGATTGGGCCCCCCAAAATTGGGGGGGAAAGCCCACCCCCGTCGGGGGTGGGGATGGCAACCCAATCCCTTTGCCACGATTCTGTAACTGACGCCGTTGTAACTCCTTGAAAGAGGCGGGAAAAGGAGGGAAATCCGTTCCAATTTATCTACACAGTTTAACTTTTTGCCGATCAATAGAATTAATTCCATTTCTCCCAGCATGGTTAAGGGGGCGACCGAGGGCTCCCTCAGCCCCCTGGAAGGAAACGCGGGCCATTAATGCCATCTCTGCTTGTGTCTCCGATAGATTTTTTTTTTTAAGCGTCGCCTCCGACGGATTCGTCGTCTGTTTCCTTTTGTTTCGCCCCCGTGCACCCCCCCCCGCATCGCTTGTCTAATAAAGGCGATTATCTCTGGCACAAATCTCCTCCGTGCCTCGATTCGGCTCCGCAACCCGTCAGTAATAATAGCTCCACAATGAAGCTTTTAAAGGGGGATCCTTCACCGCCTGCTTGTTCCTCCTCCTTCCCCGCCGGT
This sequence comes from Gekko gecko, assembly GCA_029375565.1. NCBI lineage: Eukaryota > Metazoa > Chordata > Lepidosauria > Squamata > Gekkonidae > Gekko > Gekko gecko. The sequence continues at coordinate 9,593,822 of JAPDNY010000017.1, read as the reverse complement.
AGCCGAAGAAGGAGAGATTAGAGACCGGGGGGAGGTGGTACCCGGGGTGATGAATGGGGCGTCGAGACTACATTAGCAGCAAAGTCGATGGAACATCTTTGGGGACGCCAACGGGGAGACAGCGAGACCCTGATGGGTTCCTGGCAATTAACGTCTGCGGCCCTGTGGCTGAAGAGCAGTGTTCCCTCTAAGCCAGGGATGTCAAACATGCGGCCCGGGGGCCGGATCAGACCCCCGGAGGGCTTCTGTCAGTCCCGCAGTAGAACTGGCTGTCTTCTGCTTCTGCTTCCAGTTCTGCTGCTGCTGCGTCATCGTAGGATTGCAGCTTACACCCCTGAACAGCATACTCAGGACTGCAACATCACAGACGTTTTGATGCAATAATTCAGAGCAAGAGGTGTCCGTTATCAGACACTATTAAAGAAACAAAGTATTGCAAGGGTGCTCATGTTTTAAGCATGTCTTTATTTTAAGCAAAAAATCCCAAACCCCTTTGTGTTTGTGTCCTTTATAAAGTTTATATCTCCGCTACCCGGCATTGCATTTGATGACACACATGGCCCGGCCCGACAAGACCTCATTTATGTCAGATCCGGCCCTCAGAACAAATGAGTTGGGTGTCCCTGCTCTAAGCTGAGCTAGTGTGAGCTAGCTCACAGTTTTTTAGCCTCTGGCTCACACGTTTTTGCCTTGGCTCAGGAAGGAGGGCTCCAGAGCAAACTAGAGCCAGTTTGGTATAGTGTTTAAGCGCACAGACTCTAATCTGGGAGAACCTGGTTTGACTCCCCACTCCTCCACTTGCACCTGCTGGATGACCTTGGGCAAGCCATAGTTCCGGCACAGCTGTTCTTGAAAAAGATCAGTTTCTGTCAAGAGCTCTCTCTCAGCCCCACCTCCCTCACAAGGGTGTCTATTGTGGGGAGGGGAAGGGAAAGGAGATTGTCAGCCACTCTGAGACTCCTTTGGGTAGTGAAGGATGGGGTATAAATCCAGTCTCTTACTCTTATTCTTCTAATCTATGCGGCAGCCAAATTGCTCACTTACAACTTTCATGCCAGTAGCTCACAAAGTAGAATTCCTGCTCACAGGACTCCATAGCTTAGAGGGAGCATTGCCAAAGAGGTGCCTCGGGGGTAGGAACATGTTCCATTTTCTCCTTTGATACATTCGCCAAGCCTTTCTACTCTTGGTCGGTTCCATTTGTGTCACGTCTGCATGTGGTCCAGGTTTTGTAATTGTCATGGAACTGGGGCCTGTATGGAGCCTGAGTCCTCTCTTAAACCTCTGTGACTTTAATTTCTATAGTAATTAGCCTCTATCCTTGGATCTGTGGTTCTGTTTCCCAGGAGGCTTCAGGACTCTGCTAAGTGCTGTGGTCTTCTGGTACCGATAACCGTGTACATGACTTTGGCCTCACATGACTTTTGCCTTCTGGGAATGTTTGTGCATTGCAGAGGTCAGGAGTCACTATCTAATTCTAACAGGAGTGCAGGCAATTTAGCCTCATCTACCTTGTAGGGTTGCCAGCCTCCAGACGGAGGCTGGAGTCCCCCCTCCCCAGAATTAAAGCTGATCTCCATATGACAGAGATCCCAGACCCAGGACCCTGTGAGGTAGGTGGGGCTGAGAGAGCTCTTTCAAGGACTGCTTTTGAGGGAAGAAGAAGAAGAGGAGATGGAGGAGGAGATGGAGATTGGATTTATACCCCGGCCTCCACTTGGAGTCTCAGAGTGACTTACACACTCCTTTCCCTTACCCTCCCCACAACAGACACCATATGAGGTAGGTGGGGCTGAGAGAACTCTAACACAAACTGCTCTTTCAGGAACAGCTGTGCCAGAGCTTGTGACTTACCCAAGGTCACATCAGCAGGTGCAAGTGGAGGAGTGGGGGAATCAAACCCGGTTCTCCCAGATTAGAGTCCACACACTTAACCACTACACCAAACTGGCTCTGCTTGACATGCAGAAAGTTCAACGTTCAATCCCAGCTTCTTGATTTAAAGGACCAGGTAGTGATGCTCTGTATTCTTGGTCTTTGGGGGGGGGCAACAATGGGAGGGCTTCTGGAGTTCTGGCTCTGCTGGTGGACCTCCTGATGGCACCTGTCACAGAATGGTAGACTGTATGGGCCATTGGCCTGATCCAACATGGCTTCTTCTATGTTCAGTAGGTGATGTGAAAGACCCCTGTCTGAGACCATGGCTCAGTGGCAGAACATCTGCTTGGCATGCAGAAGGTCCCCAGTTCAATCCCCGCCATCTCCAGTTAAAAGCATGAGGCAGGAGGTGATGTGAAGGACCTCCACCTGAGACCCTGGAGAGCGGCTGCCAGTCTGAGTAGACAATACTGACCTTGATGGACCAAGGGCTTGATCCCGTATAAGGCAGTTTCATGTGTCCACGTTTGTGTCCGCTGTTAGTGGGTGAAGTGAGTGGGGCTCAGTAGGACAGAGCAAGGCCAGTGGGTTGCCTGGTTGCCCTTTGCCATGCCAGGAGCAGTGCTGGCATGCCCGCCACTTCCCGATGCAGCTGTTTAAGTTGGCGCCGAACCACCCAGCTGCCTTTGAGAGCCAGCCCTCCTGAAAGATGTAAATATTTAATGCCCGCGGCTACTGGTACCTGAAATTGCTGCTTTTAAAGGTGTTTTCTGCTATTACTTGGTTCCCGCATTAACAAGGAAGAAAATAACGTGCATCACGCTTAGGCATGCTCTGCTGTTCAGCCCCCACCCCAGTTGTAATTTCTTTGGAACGGCCAGATAGTTGATAGAAGCAATTTCCCTTGCATTATGGGGAGAATCTGTCCCCAGCATATCATTTGCTGTAACCTTTTAGTGTTTGGGGAGGGGGCTGGCTGGAGGGAGGGTTTTGGCAAAAGCTTGATCCCCTCCCTCCTCCTCCACTTCACCAGTGCGGGATCACAAAAGCATGGCCAGGTAGGTGAAGGGGGCTTGTGATAGAGGAGGAGGAGGAGATTGGATTTATACCCTGCCCTTCACTACCCAAGGGAGTCTCAGAGCGGCTTACAAACTCCTTTCCCTTCCCTTCCACACAACAGAGACCCTGTGAGGTAGGTGGGGCTGAGAGAGCTCTTTCAACAACTGCCCTTTCACGGACAGCTCTTATCAGAACTATGGCTTGCCCAAGGTCATCCAGCAGGTGCAAGTGGAGGAGCGGGGAATCAAACCCGGTTCTCCCAGATTAGAGTCCGCACACTGAACCACGACATCAAACTGGCTCTCGCACCAAACTGGCTCTTAAGTCACACTCAAGACTGCGGAACGAATGAAAGGAAGCCGTTCGCCCGATGCAGAGTTCGCTTTTGGAACTCACTGCCGCAAGATGTAGCTGTGGCTGCCGGCTGACGATGATGTGGCATCAGGTGCTTCCTCCCCTCACAGCTCAATAATGACTGCCACATAGGGTTGCCAACCTCCAGGTGGCACCTGGAGCTCTCCTACTATTACATCCGATCTCCAGGTGACACAGATCTATTTCCAGATGCTGCCTTTTGGCCCAGCTCTTCCTAAGAGCCCGTTTGGTGTAGTGGTTAAGAGCGGCGGACCAAGTTTGATTCCCTACTCCTCCACTTGCAGCTGCTGGATGATCTAGGGTCACTTACAGCTCTTTCAGAACTGTTCTCTCAAGAGCAGTTCTCTCAGCTCCACCTACCTCACAGGGGAAGAGGAGGTGATTTTAAGCCAACCGTAAGCCTCCATGGTGGCTCTTAGTGGTTAAAAGCAGCAGACTCTAATCTGGAAAATCATAGAATCATAGAATGTTAGAGATGGAAGGGATCTTGCAGGTCATCTAGTCCAACCCCCTGCACTCTGCAGGAGCGAAGCTGAAAGATAGCCCTACAACATACCCGAAAGATGGATGTTCGGCCTCCTCTTGAAAATGGCCAGCGAAGGAGCATCCAGCACCTCCTGAGGCAGCCTGTTCCACTGCTCAACCACTCTTAGAATTGGGTTTGTCCCCCCATTCCTTCACATGCAGCCAGCTGGGTGACCTTGGGCCAGTCCCAGTTCTCCTCAGAGCTGTTCTTTCAATGGCAGTCCTCGAAAGAGCTCTCTCAGCCCCACCTTCCTCACAGGGTTGCTGTTCTGGGGAAGGGAAGGAGACTGTAAACTACTCTGCGACTCCAAGTGAAGGGTGGGGTATAAATCCAACTCCTCCTCCTCCTTCTTCTCCCCCCCCAAACAGGGCTTCTCTTATGTCCCTGTGTCCTTCAGTGTTTCCCAACCTGTGGGTCTGGACCCAAAAAGTGGGTTGTGGGCCAGCCCTCCCTAATCCCCTCCTCCGCCCTTTCCATTGTTCCCTTTTATATCTTGGGATACCAAGATCTGACCCTGGAAACCGTCTCTTCCATGTCCTACTTCAGTTGGTACTGTTTTTTCTTCACAACATGCTTTTGTGGATCAAGTAAAACATGTTCTGATGGTTACTAGAGTAAGTTTCTTAGAATCTTAGTTGGGGGAGGAGAGAGAGTAATGGAGAAAAAGAAGGGTGGTCAAACGTAATGTACCTTCCATAGGCAGAGGCTGTGTATGTTAGAGCGTCACTTGCTAGGGGTTCGTAGCTGTGACGGAATTAGAGGTTTATGGGCAGCAGCAAGGTAAACCCAGCAGCTGCTGAGTCACATGACACTGAGAGAGGTGGGGGCCAGGTGGCTCGGAACTCTCAGGGAGATGAGTGACAGATAACGGTACAGAAATGGCAGTTGAGAGCAGACCATTGGGAGAGTCAGGGAGTTCGTGGATTGGTGACAGGGAGTTAACACAGAGAGAGCATTTCTGAGGGAGCTTTGAGAGCACAACAGCCTCTGAGCTCAGTGGGAATCAGCTTGAGAGCAGTTTAGGTGGAAAACTGTGACTGAAAAGTAAGCAGTCTGCTCTGGTGTCCTCCAACATAAAGAGGTGAGTAGCAAAAGAGTGAAAAGTACAAGACCTCAGGGGGTCACAGACCACAATTTCCCTGCTCCATACGAACTTAAGGTGGCTGAGGAAGGCCAAAGGGTCTGGAGGAGTCTGGAGAGGTGGGTTTTGTCAAACCAGTAGACTCAGAGGAGGCCAGGCAGTTAAAGCCCAAAGGTTAACCACAGAACAGGTTCTGGAGAGTGGAGTCAGAGAAGGGTTTTGTGAACCAGAGAACATCTGAGTCAACTGGAGAGTAATAAGCCTACAGCTTATGAAAAGGCAAAGTGAAGGGTTTGTACTACAAAGTATCAAAAGAACCCTGTGTAAATATATCCCATCCCCCTGTTGGAGTTTTCTGTGTAATAAAGATCTGTGCTGTGTGGCATTTAAAAGCCCTGGTGCCTGACTCTGTGGGGAAGAATAATACTGGGCAGTTGTCCTCCATATATCCAGAAGTTAAAGCGAACCCTGAAGAGACTACTGTTAAGGGTGAGCTGATCAGCCCTCAGAGATAGGAATTAGGACTGATCCGTCACCTCATAAGATCACAAACTGAATACAGGGCCATTACATATATTGAAAGGCCACAGCTACCTCACGGCAACGTCCCGGGACAGGGCGGTGCTCGTGATAGTAGTGGAAGCAACTGCACCCTTTGTGTGATGTTTTATGCAGCAGCCAAACTGCTCGCTCACAACGGTAGTGCAAGTATTATTATTTATTGTATTTATTCATTATTTAGTTGTTATTTAGAAGTATGAGCATGGCATGGCATGGCAGTACCGCACAGACATCTAACGGCAGGGCCCCCCCCCCGAGAAAAACATTGGCCCCCTGAGCAAAAAGTTGTTAGCTATGGGGCTGGGTGCTACATGGAGGCAGGTCTGGCCTGTAGCTACAGCAGGGCTATTCAGGGCTCCGCCCCCTTTCCTAAAGGGACAGCCCCACGAGATTTTCTCCAGAAAAAAACCGCTTAAAATCATTTCTAAAAGTTTCTTTAAAGGCGTGTGCGGGTGGTGGTGGAAAACAAAGCAACAGGGTGGGGTGTGCCTTCATCTCCTCTTCCCTATGTTCCTTCCTGTGGTTAAACTCTTTCTTCTAGGGTGGGTGGGTAATGTTGTCCCTTCCTCGGATTAGATCCAAGATGGGAGGATGGCAGAATAGACCCCCCTACCTATTTCACACAGACAGAAAAATAAAGGCTGCCCCACCAAGAAAGAAAATTGCCCCGCAAGCCATTAAATCCCAGCAGTGGGCCTGTGGAGACAATGGCATTGTTTTGTCTCTTACCTCTGTTTGTTACTGTCACCTGGATGGCCCAGGCTAGCCTGATCTTGCCCGATCTGGGAAGCTACGCAAAGTCAGCTCTGGCTAGCATTTGGATGGCAGACCGCCAAGGAACACCAGGGCTGTGACACAGAGGCAGGCAATGGCAAGCTGCCTCGGAAACATCTCTTGCCTTGTAAACACCACCAGGGGGCGCCATAAGCCATCTGTGATTTGATGGCCAGAAAAAAAGAAGAGGGAAGGAGAAGGAGAGATTGGATTTATAGCCTGCTCTTCACTACCCGAAGGAGTCTCAGAGCGGCTTACGATCCCCTTTCCCTCCCCTTTCCCCACAACAGACACCCTGGGAGGTAGGTGGGGCTGGGAGAGCTCTCTCGAGAATGGCCCTGGAGAGAACAGCTCTGAATGAGCTTGCGACTGACCCAAGGTCACAGCAGCAGCTGCGTATGGAGGAGTGGGGAACCAAACCTGGTTCTCCCAGATTAGAGTCTGTGCCAGTGTTCCCTCTAAGCTGAGTTAGTGTGAGCCAGCTCACAGTTTTTTAGAAGAACAAGAGGAGGAGGAGAGGAGGAGGAGATTGGATTTATACCCCACCCTTCACTACCCAAGGGAGTCTCAGAGTAGCTTACGAACTCCTTTCCCTTCCCCTCCCCTCCCTACAACAGACACCCCGTAAGGCAGGTGTGGCTGAGAGAGCTCTGACAGAAACTGCTCTTTTTCAAGAACAGCTCTGACAGATCTATGGCTTGCCCAAGGTCATCCAGCAGGTGCAAATGGAGGAGTGGGGAATCAAACCCGGTTCTTCCAGATTAGATTCCGTGCACTTAGCCACTGCCCCAAACTGGCCTCCAGCTCACAGATTTTTGTCTTCACTCCAGAAAGGATGGCTCCAGGGCAAACTAATTTATGCAGTAGCCAAATCTTGCTCACTCACAACTTTAATGCCTGTAGTTCACAAAGTAGGATTTTTGCTCACAAGACTCCACAGCTGAGAGGGAGCATTGGTCTGCATGCTCCTAACCACTATAACAAACTGGCTCAGAAAGGCACAGTGGAAAATAGCATGCTGAATTAGACTGGTGCCAAGGTCATAGTTTGCCCAGGGCTTTAGAAACTCTGGCCAGTCCTGGATGGGTCACCGTGCCGAGACAATTTGGACTGGTGGGGTCACCGTCAATGCACCCTCTGAGCTGAGGAGTCTTGTGAGCAAAAATTGTACTTTGTGAGCCACTGACATTAAAGTTGTGAGCGATAAAACAACAGATGGCTACTGAAGAGGGAAATGCATAGTTCCTTGCCGTCTCGCAGGTCTGGAAAAATGCAGTAATGCTGCTATAAAACTTCTCATTGGAAAGTAAACTCGGTATGACAGTCCCCAGGCCCCCGAGTGGACGACTCAGTGATGGGAAGGATCTCCCTCAAGGTCAAAAGTTTTCAAAAGCCACAGCTGCGTGAGGCATGCTGCCAAGGAACTTTGTTGAAAAGCAAACTCTGGTGCCGATTTTGCCTTCCTGGCTTAATTTGATTAGGGCCAGGAGCGGCTCTGGTTGTTTGCCACTCTGCCACCTGATCAATGTGTTAAGACATGCCGGCCGGACGTGCTTGGCTTCTGAAAGCCTTAATGATAGAAAATAAATTGGAATCGGAGTGAAATAATCTTCTCGGCATTCTCGGTGGGGCTTTCCTTCCCGCGTTCTTCTCGACCATGTGGAAGGCCGCTGCCGGTCCAGAATACAAATGTGATCCAGGCCTGGTGTCGCTCTTAATCTGTAAGCGATGCTTTCTCACTGCCAGACGACTCCGGCCAAGGAGAGATAATGTTTTAGATGAGATGTGTGCAAGAAAGGGGGAATATAAACCCCTCCAAAAAAGCATGTTTTGGAGAACAAGAAGAGTTGGTTTTTATACCCCATTTTCCTCTACCTTAAGGAGTCTCAAAGCAGCTTACAATCACCTTTCCCGTCCTCTCTCCACAACAGGCAACTTGTGAGGTGGGGCTGAGAGAGTTCTGAGAGAACTGCAATGGGCTTCAAGTGGAGGAGGAATGGGGAATCAAACCGGATTCTCTCCAGATTAGAGTCCGCCACTCTTAATCATCGCAACCACGCTAGAGTGGAATCGAAATATGGAGTCAACATTACAGATTTGTCTATCTCGTTCATTGCAAGGTCTCCGAATGGTTACTCAAGGGGTGGAGAGCATCAAACAACCTCTGGACTCATCAAATTCCAGAGGCTCAGCAGGACCGACATTGGCCAGTATTCAGATGGGAGACTGCCAAAGAATACCAGGGTCATGATATGGAGGCAGGCAATGGGAAAGTACCTATGAATATCTCTTGCCTTGTTTTGGTCAATCGATTTTGTGACCCTGAACACAGGGTACATGTGGGGAAAGGCAGTCCCTCAGGTATGTTGGCCCCTGAGCATATAGGGCTTTAAAGGTAAGAACCAGCACCTTGAAGCGAACACGGAATGCTATTGGCAGCCAGTGTAATGCCTTCAGCACAGGCTGGATGTGCTCCCGCATAGGCACGCCCTTCAGAAGCCTGGCTGCTGCATTTTGCATCTGCTGCAGCTTCTGGATTTGTGACAAGGGCAGCCCCATGTACAGAGCATTACAGTAGTCCAGTCTCGAGGTGACCATTGTGTGGATCACTGTTGCCAAGTTGTTGCGGTTGAGGAAGGGAACCAGCTGCCTAATCAGCCAGAGATGGTAAAAGGCTGACTTGGGAGTGGCTGCTACTTGGGCCTCCATTGTTAAGGAAGCATCCGAGAACACTCCGAAACGCCTAACCTCCGGCGATGGCACCAATGGCGCCCCATCGAAGATCGGGAGTGGGAGCCCTACCCTCGGACCACCCCAGCTGAGGCACGGGACCTCCGTCTTTGTCAGATTCAGTTTCAGCCAGCTCAGTCTAAGCCATCCAGCCATGGCTTGTAACACCTGGTCCAAATCTTCCAGTTTAGAGTCAGACTGGCTGCCCAACAACAGATAGAGCTGGGTGTCATCCGCATATTGGTGATAGCCCAGCCCATGCCTCCAGGTAACCTGGGCAAAGGGGCGCATATAGATGTTGAATAATATCAGGGAAAGCAATGCCCCTTGAGGCACTCCACAATGCAGTGGGAGCCTTCGGGACATCTGTTCCCCTAGCCGCCACCCTTTGTCCCTGACCCTGAAGGAAGGATGTGGGCTATTGCAAGGCAAGCCCCTGAACTCCAGAGTTGGCAAGGTGGTGGATGGTCGACTGTGTCGAACACTGCCGACAGATCCAACAGCAACAGCACTGCCAATCTGCCCCGATCCAGATGCTTCCAGAGGTCATCCATGAGGGCGACCAGTGTTGTCTCCATCCCATGGCCTGGGCAAAAGCCGGACTGGAAGGGATCTAAAATGGAAGCGTCATCCAAAAAGCCCTGTAGTTTTTGGCTAAACATTCGGAAAAACTTCCTGACAGAGTGGTTCCTTAGTGGAACAGGCTTCCTTAGGAGGAGGTGGGCTCTCCTTCTTTGGAGGTTTTCCAAACAGAGGCTAGATGGCCATCTGACAGCAATGCAGATTCTGTGAACTTAAGCAGATCATGAGCGGGAGAGCAGGAAGGGCTGCCTCAGTGCTTAGTTCTTGTGGCCCTTTCTTACATGCCCAGGGAAATGCCAATCACCACTTTGGGGTCAGGAAGCAATTTGTCCCCAGGCCAGTTTGGCTGAGGATCCTGGAGGGTTTTTTGGTCATCTTCTGGGCGTGGAACAGCAGTCATTGTGGGTGTGGGGAGAGAGGTATTTGTGAATTTCCTGCCTTGTGCAGGGCGTTGGACTAGATGACCCTGGAGGTCCATTCCAATTCTATGATTCTATAACAAATGGTCTGGTTTAGTATAAAGCAGCTTCGTGTGTTCATATGTACTGATCGGTGCCCCTGCTTTGTGACAGAGCCTCTGCTTGGCATGCAGAAGGTCCCAGGTTCAATCCCCAGCATCTCCAGTTGAAAGGATCGGGTAGGAGGTGATGGGAAAGGCCTCCACCTGAGACCCTGGAGAGCCACTGACAGTCTGAGTGGACAACACTGACCTTGATGGACCAAGGGGGTCTGATTCAGTATAAGGCATCTTCAAGTGTGTATATGGGGAAGAAGGCTTTTTGGTGCTGAACGTGGAGCAGCCGTCAATCACACAAGCTCCCTTTCCTCTGTGATGCAATAAGGGAGTTGGGTTTGCGATGTGTTGATCTCTGATGTCTCCCTTGCACACACGAGTCAGTGGGGCAGCACACATTTTATGTATTTGAGGAAACCGAGCAGATCCGTGGGCTGTCATCGGAAGGGATCCTCCGCTTGCAATGTGGACAGGCTGGAAATTGGGCCTGTCAGTCTGAGGTTTTGTGAAGGGTGCCAGACAGATTGGGGGCGGGGGAGAGTAAAGGTTATGCTTGGAATCCTAGGAAGCTGAGGACTGTTGCTTTATTTGTTTTGTTTTGTTTTTTGACATTTCACGTTGTGAGTTTGCAATGAAACTGAGCCAAAATGCGGGAGGGGGACATCTTGCAAGGATGTTAACCGTCGTCGGGAATGTACCCACCATTTGGTTAATATTCAGGACTGAGTCACAGAAGGGGAAGGTTTCTGCATCGGGATTCATCCATTCAAGGCATGGTACGGGCTTATGCAGCACCAGCTTGCCTTGGGGCCATGCAGATAAATGAGAGAGATTTAACTCTTCAACTTCAACTTGGCTTCAGTGTCCAAACTGTCCGGCCCTTCTGCTATTAGCGTTTTATTTGTTTGTTCATTTGATTTATAACCTGCACTCTCTCCTCAACAAGGACTCGGGGCCGTTCACAATATACACAGCATCAGTGTTCCCTCTAAGCTCAGTTACTGTGAGCTAGCTCAGTTTTTTATCCTCTGGCTCACACATTTTTCTCTTGGCTCGGGAAGGAGGGCTCCAGAGCAAACTAATTTATGCAGTAGCCAGATCGCTCGCTCACAACATTAATGCCAGTAGCTCACAAAGTAGGGTTTTTGCTCACAGGACTCTGCAGCTTAGAGGGAGCATTGCACAGCATAGCATTAAAACTACAATGCACAATAGAAGAAGAGGACAAGGAAGAAGAGGAGGAGGAGGAAGAGAAGGAGGAGATTGGATTTATACCCCACCCTTCCCTTGGAGTCTAAGAGCAGCTTCAATCTCCTTTCCCTCCCCCTCCCCCAACAGACACCCTGTGAGGTAGGTGGGGCTGAGAGAGCTCTTTCAAGGACTGCCCTTGAGAGAATAGCTCTGAGAGAACTTGTGACAGACCCAAGGTCACACCAGCAGCTGCATGTGGAGGAGTGGGGAATCGAACCCGGTTCTCCTGGATTCGAGTTGGTGCACTTAACCGCTACACCAAACTGGCTCTCTAAAACCTATAAATACAAATGAATTCAATGAAACAGATCCTAATTCGAATTCAACCAATCATCAGCTCTGTGACAGATCTGGATAGCTAGCCAGCTTCTCCATTCTCTTGATTAATCAAATGCTGGACAAAACAAGGCAGCCTTGCGTGCCCTATGGAATCTCAAGAGGTCCCACAGAGCATGAACCTCGGGGAGCTGGTTCCAGAGCACAGGGGCTGCCACCGAGAAGGCCCTTCATCTAGTGGGTGACAAACGGGCTATTTGTGGACCAGGCAACTGCGGGAGGCCCATGATGAAGATCGGGGAAGGAAAAGGGGGTCATAGTGGGTGTGGCAGTCCCAAAGCTATTAGGATCCCGGGGTACCATTTTAAAAGAGGAAAAGATGTATTATAATATTTACAAACAGAAATAGAGAGCTCAGCTTCTGATAGTGAAACCAAGGAGAGGTTGATAGGGTAAAACCCCTTTATTTCCCCTCTGAGGCAGGTTCTGATCTTGATTGAGAGTGATTAAAATGTGGAATTTGCTGCCAGAGGATGTAGTGATGACCACAGGAATAAACAGCTTGAAATGGGGATAGGCTCATGGAGGAGAGGTCTTATCAGTGGCTACTAGCCATGGTGACTGGGGGGAACCTCCACATTCAGAGGCACTAATCCTCTGGATCCCAGAGCCAGGAGGCAGCATCAGGGGAAGGCCTCAGCCTCTGCGGCCTGTTGTTGGTCCTCCAGAGGAACTGGTTGGCCACAGTGTGAGACAGGATGCTGGACTAGATGGACTCTCACTGATCTGATCCAACAGGGCTCTTCTGATGTTCTTACAAAGGCCTTGGCCTCTCTGCCCTGTTGTTGGCCCTCCAGAGGAACTGGTTGGCCACTGTGTGAGACAGGATGCTGGAGTAGATGGACCCGTGGTCTGATTCAGCAGGGCTCTTTTGATGTTCTTAGGAAAGTCTTGGCCTCTGTGCCGTGCTCTTGGCCCTCCGGAGGAACTGGTTGGCCAGTGTGTGTGACACAGGATGCTGGACTAGATGGACCACTGGTTTGATCCAGCAGGGCTCTTCTGACGTTCTTATGTGTATGAGCCCTATGTGGATAAAGCGCTGGTCTGAAATGGGGTAAAGTGCTGGTCTGTCGCAAATGAGGGCAAGAAGCCCTCACTCAGAACAGCCTTTCCAAATGTGCAAATTGAAAGTGTAACAGAAGCATTTTCTCCCTGTTGATGATATCCTCCCACGCTTACAAGCTTCCCGCACTAAACTTAGAGCCTTGTTTGGTTTTTCTGCCTGCCACCTGCATTGACTTGACGCCTCCTCACTGGGGATATATATGACGTGCTTTCTGGTGTGCATATGTCTTAAAAGCAACATTGTTGAATTTTGAGCATGCACGCGTGCGATCAGTTTGTGTCTTAGCTGGGGAAGAAGTCTGTTTTCAGGAGCCGGTCAAAAGCGTGTGCAGTGTTTTGTCGTACGTCGTTGGCTGTGCCAAACAGCTCCACCCTCCCTTTGGGTGCCTTCTTGTATTTTCCATCCCCTCTCCCTGCCCTTGCTTTTGATTTTTGCTTTTCCCGGCTGTGCAAAGCAGGGGACGGAAAGCACCGGGGAACGCAAAACCAAATCAAAACGGGGGGCATCGTCTTATCCTTACTTGTATTGTAGCTGTTATGCATCTTTAAGTGGAAGAGGAAAAAATAATAATAATTTGCCCAGACCAACTGTGAATGAAGTAATGTGCCAAGTGGTTCAGTTCAGATGGGAAGAGCGGGGGAATGCAGTCCACAGTTCTTCACCCACAAGTGATTAACAAAGGCCCTTTCTGCACTCTCCTCTTAATCATAGAATCATAGAATGTTAGAGTTGGAAGGAACCTTGCAGGTCATCTAATCCAACCCCCTGCACTCTGCAGGAGCAGAGCCGAAAGACAGCCCTGCAACATACCCAAAGATGGTCGTCCAGCCTCTGCTTGAAAACGTCCAGTGAAGTAGCATCCACCACCTCCCGAGGCAGTCTGTTCCACTGCTCAACCACTCTTACAATTAGGAAGTTTCTCCAGATATTTAGCCAGTATCGACTCCCTCATAATTTCCACCCATTCGATCTAGTCTTGCAATCCAGAGCAAGAGAGAAGAGATGTGCTCCATCTTCTACATGACAGCCCTTCAGATATTGGAAGACTGCCATCATGTCCCCTCTAAGCCTTCTCTTTCCCAGGCTAAACAGACCCAGCTCTTTCAGCCTTTCCTCGTAAGACTTGGATTCCAACTTTCTCACCATCCTGGTTGCTCTCTTCTGGACACGCTCGAGCTTGTCAACATCTTTCCTAGATGTGGTGCCCAAAACTGGACACAGGACTCCAGGTGAGGCCTGACCATAGCAGAATAGAGCGGAACCTCCCGTGATCTGGATACAGTGCTTCTGTTAATGCATCCTAAGATTGCATTCGCTTTCTTTGCAGTTACATCCATGTTCACTGCTATGCCCTCCAAGCACTTCTGCACTAAGAACTAATCTAATTCAACCTTCTTTTTAATCCAGTCCCCCCCCCAGTTCTTCACTAAAACCGAATTCAACCTTCCTTTTATTCTCTTTTTTCCCCTCTGTTCTGCATTACCTCACCTCCCTTCAGTGGTCAGCCCAGTTTCAGCCTGCCGTTGCCCCAGGTTATTTGAATGCTGTTTTGCTGTGGACTTAAATTGCCTCAACTCAAACACTGAGAAAATCTGGAGTGGCAGGCAAATGCGGAAAGGACCAAAGTGGAGGAAATGGGGCAGAGGGCTCCATTACTGCTTTTCTGGGGCCCATTCTGCATCTAGCATTTGCTCCGTTGTTTTACCAAACCAGCACTGAAACAGAAAAAAGATGCGGCTCAAACCACTTTCAGATACCCCAGGCCCAACGCCATACTGACTACCGAGTCACCCCCGAACAGCCATAAAATGGCCATAAATCTGTGCAGACGGTACCATAAAACCGAGAGATCGAAGGAAGTGAAACCAGCCTGCAGTGTGGAGGCTCCCATAAAATCCGACAAAGAAAGTGAAAGTTGCATGCAATGTGGAAGGGAATTTCTATTCCAACCTGGGTTTAGTAAAACAGCGGAGCAAATGCTAGATGCAGAACTGGTGTAGTGGTTAGGAGCATGGACTCTAATCTGGGAGACCCAGGTTTGATTCACCACTCCTCCACATGCAGCCAGCTGGTGTAACCTTGGGTCAGTCACAAGTTCTCTCAGAGCTGTTCTCTCAGGAGCTGTTCTTGGGAGAGTTCTCTCAGCCCCACGTACCTCACAGGGTGTCTGTCATGGGGAGGGGAAGGGAAAGGAGATTGTAAGCCGCTCTGAGACTCCTTCGGGTAGTGGAGGGCGGGGTATAAATCCAATCTCTTCTTCTTCAGAATGGGCCTGGAACGGCTTCACTAAGGAAGGATCGTGGGTACCACAGAGAGCTGCGACTCACACATGACTCGGTTGAACACCCGCTAAAGGTGTTGTTTCCTGACGCGGACGAGACTCGCGATAAAACCTGTCCGCTGATTGTTTGCCGAGAGCTGGACTTTAATGTTTGGAAAAATCCTATTTCTGTGGAAATGAGAGAGCATGCACACAAAGTTTAGTTAATGGAGCGGGCCTCCGCCGAGACCCATCTACGGCAGATGATAAAGGCAACATATATTAGCTATGCATGAACATTGGCAAGAGCACCGCTTCAGCATTGTGCGGCAGTGGGGGGCTCTGGCAGAGACCGTAACGCTCCCGCCGCGCATCTATTGTGTTTTCTGTTTTTCTGTTTTGTATCTATCACCATGGCAGCGGAGTGTCTTTTGAAAAGTTTCGGGAGGTGGGGAGGACTTGGGGAGGGGAAAATCAGTCGCAAACCCACTCGAATGCAGGTTACTTAGATTTCAGTAACCTTTTGAGTGCACGGTCAGCGATGTGCTGGGAAAGGGGAGCGGTGAAACAGACAGCTGTCATTCCAAACTCGGTGGGTCATTCAGACTCCGCAGTGGTGTAGGTACCGTTTAACAGAGGAGCGTGTGAGGTCAACCGATGTAGGATGAATGCATGAAAATATCATGCGGGGGAGGCTTTCTCTGTACAGTGCTTAAATGAAATGGGGGTTAAGCTATGTGCGATCGAAGCCACCTTGGGTTTATAAGGAAAATGGGGGTTAAACCATGTGAGACTGAAGCTGTCTCAAATCCAGCAGTCTGTGTTTCCCCGCTTTTGCTTTACGAGGGAAGCGCCAAGGGTCGCACTGGGTTCTGAGCATTCCTCCGTCTGTGCGCATTCATTGGGTCCACCCCTCCTTAGCTGCGCCATCAGTGCAGGTGAAGATGCTTCCAGAACAATCTCTGGCACTCGAGAGGCTTCTCAAAGCTCTTCAAGACTGGAGTGTAGCCTCTGATCTGTTTCGCAAACGAATCGGTGTTGGACGTGCCTACGCGGCTCGGTTTTTGATGGGTTGCAATGACGGTTTGTTACCTTGGAGAACAAGGGTGGAATGCTCAAAGGTCCCCAACATGATGCCCACAGACACCTTTAGTGGCACCCACCAAGTGTTTTTGAGAATATGGGCAGGGCCCAGTGGCGCAATGCTCCCTCTAAGCTGTGGAGTCTTGTGAGCAAAAATCCTACTTGGTGAGTGACTGGCATTGAAGTTGTGAGTGAGTGATTTGGCTGCTGCATCAGTTAGTTTGGTCTGGCACTATCCTTCCTGAGCGAAGACCAAAAAGTGTGAGCCGGAGGCTACAAAACTGTGAGCTGGCTCACATAAATTCAGCTTAGAGGGAACATTGGTCCAGGCCCATAGCCAGGATTTTTTAATTCTGGGGGGCCTTTAAATAAGTCAGGGGGCACCCTGCACACACCAAAGGTGAGCACCTGTGATGGATGGAGAGTTAGAGGGGGCCCTGGTGGTAAGTCGGGGGGCTGGGCCCCGGGATGCCCCACTGTAGCTACAGGCCTGCACTGCTCCCCACAACAGACACCTTGTGAGACAGGTGGGGCTGAGAGAGTGCTGAGAGAACTGTGACCAATGCTCCCTCTAAGCTGTGGAGTCCTGTGAGCCAAAATCCTACTTTGCGAGTGACTGGCATGAAAGTTGTGAGCCAGCGAGTCGGCTGCCGCATCAGTTAGTTTGCTCTGGAGCCCTCCTTCCTGAGCTGAGACAAAAATGTGTGTGCCAGAGGCTAAAAAACTGTGAGCTGGCTCACACTAACTCAGCTTAAAGGGAACACTGCCAGTGGGGCTCCTGCCCAGCAAGGCTTTGGACAGCCCCCCAAATATAGTACTGTGTGATGAGAGGCAAGCTACAGCAGCCAATTTGTTGCGGACTGCACCCTCCCCCGTGCGTCAGAATCCCAAAGGTGCCCACAGGCTCAAAAAGGTTCAGGACCCCCTGAAGTAGGTGATAACCCTGCTGGAATGCAAAGAGCTGAGAAGGACCACTTGCTAGACCAGTGCAGGATCCTAGTTCCACTTGGTAGATTCTTCTTCCTCTGCGGTGGCCAGGGTTCAGTGGTATTGCATCTTGGTGTTCCTTGGTGGTGTCTCGTGACCCACCCCACTTAGCTTCTGAGATCTGGTAAGCTCGGGCTATCCCGGGCTATCCAGGTCCAGGTGACAGCATCACTTCTAGCATCACGTGTCAAGTGCCGTCAAGTCGCAGTGGATTTATGGTGACCCCCATGGGGCTTTCAGGGCAAGAGACGTTCAGAGGTGGCTCGCCATTGCCACCCTGCAATCCCCATCCAGATACTAAGGAGAGCTGACCCTGCTTAGCTTCTGAGGGCTGATGAGATCAGGCTAGCCTGGGCCGTCCGGGTCAGGGCAGATGAACAGAGGTGGTTTGCCCTTGCCTGCCTCTGCGTAGCAGCCCTGGACTTCCTTGGAGGTCTTCCATCCAAATACTGACCAGGGCTGTGACCCTGCTTAACTTCCAAGATCTGATGAAATCAGGGTACCCTAGACCGTCCAGGTCAGAACAGATGAACAACGCTGGTTTGCCATGGCCTGCCTCTGTGTAGCCGCCCTGGACTTCCTTGGCAGTCTTCCATCCAAATACTGACCAAGGCTCCCTCTAAGCTGTGGAGTCTTGTGAGCAAAAATCCTACTTGGTGAGCTACTGGCACGAAAGTTGTGAGCGTGCCATTTGGCTGCTGCATAAATTAGTTTGCTGTGGAGCCATCCTTCTGGAGTTAAGACAAAAATGGGTGAGCCGGAGGCTAAAAAACTGTGAGCTAGCTCACACTAACTTCAGCTTAGACAGAACACTGGCTGTGACCCTGCTTATGTTCCAAGACTGAGCAAGCCTAGACTGTCCAGGTTAGAGCAGATGAACGGTGCTGGTTTGCCATAGCCTTCCTCTGCACAGCAATCCTGGACTTGGCGGTCTCCCATCCAAATACTAACCAGGGCTGACCCAGCTTAGTTTCCCAGATCTGAGCAGACTGGGCTATGCTGGGCCATCCAGGTCAGCGGTTTAGTTTTACAGCATCTGATTTCCATCCCTTTACCGCATTGTGAGTTCAGGCGAGAGATTATTTGTAGGATGGACTCTGTCCATGGTGCTGAAGATCTCCATAACGCAAAAGACCATTGAGTCTCTTCTTGTGCAGTACTGAAGGCATCCAGCTCCTGAGCAGGATAACCCATTAAGCTCGTTGCCACCGACTTTCTCTCTTTTTGTGGCAACAAAAAGAAAAAATATGTTCCCGAATGAGAGGCTTAACAATACTCTTTACAAATTGCATGCTTAATATGTCAACACTCTTTCCCCGACAGTGGGATCGCATTGAAGGGAGCCGAGCTCTGTTTTCGTGTCGGCTCTACTTAACGCCGAATGTGGGGAAAAAGTGAATGATGGAAAGATCACTCCATAGATGCTCAGCTTCTGGGAAGAAATGCTTTCTTCCAGCTCTCCTCTTCCCGTGGAGGAGAGAGTGACTCGCTGCGAAAGGGAAACTCCTGTGCATGTGTATGGGGGCAAGTTGGCATGTTTGGCACCAGCTACCAAGTGGCAAAGTGGTAGAGTCAAGAGTTTCAGGGGAGAGATTCAGGACTAGGTTTGGCAATTGTCTATTGGTGACACCTTAGGTTCAATGGAGATAACGCTCTTCCATTTCAAGAGATGGATTAAATTGGGTGGGGGGTCTCCAAAAGGAGATTTGGAAGACCCTGAGGGTTGAAGTGGCCAAGGAAGACTAAAGATAAGGGGTATGTGTGTTGTGAATCTTCATACCCCATCTGCCCTCTAATATCTCATTCCAGTCCTGGAACAAAGTCATAGAATCATAGAATCCTAGAGTTGGAAGGGGCCATAGACCATCCAGTCCAACCCGCTGCCCAATGCAGGACCAGCCTAAAGCATCTCTGACAAATATTCGTCCAGCCTCTTTTTGAAAGTGGTCAGTGAAGGGGAGCTCACCACCTCTCTAGGCAGCTGATTCCACCTTTGAACCACTCTGACCATGAAAAAGTTTTTCCTAATATCCAACCGATACCATTCTGCATATAATTTAAACCCATTGCATCGGGTCCTCTCCTCGGCTGCCAACTGGAATGGCTCCTTGCCCTCCTCCAAAGGACAGCCTTTCAAATATTTAAAGTCCAACCAATGTTTTTGTTGTTGATGGAAGTGGAAGTTGCTGTCAGGTTACAGCCGATTCATGGTGACCTCGTAGAGTTTTCAAGGCAAGGGATGAACAGAGGAGGTTTGGCATTGCCTGCCCCTGCACAGCGACCCTGAACTTCCCTGGTGGTCTCCCATCCAAGAACTAACCATGGCCAATCCTGCTTAACTTCTGAGATCTAATGAGATCAGGCTAGCCTGAGTCATCTAGATCTGGGTGAGAGATGAACAGAAGTGGTTTGCCATTGCCTGCCTCAGCACAGCAACCCTTGACTTCCTTGGTGGTCTCCCATCCAAGAACTAACTGGGGCCAACCCAGCTTAGCTTCTGAGATCTTATGAGATCAAGCTAGCCTGAGCTAGGTGGTGGAAAGTGCCAATGAGTCACAGTGGACTTATGGAGACCCTGTAGGGTTTTCAAGGCAAAAGATGTTCAGAGGTGGGCTTGCCATTGCCTGCCTGTGTGTAGCAGACCTGGACTTCCTTGGTGGCCTCCCAGCCAGATACCGACCAGGGCTGACCCTGCTTAGCTTCTGAGATCAGATGAGATCAGGCTAGCCTGGGCCTTCCAGGTCAGGGCAAATGACATACAGAGGTGGTTTGCCATTGTCTGTCTCTGAGTAGGAACCTTGGGCTTCCTTGGTGGTCTTCCATCTGAGCACTAACCAGGACTGGCCCTGCTTAGCTTTCAGGATCTGATGAGATCGGGCTAGCCTGGGCCATCCAGGTCAGGTGGTGGTGGTGCTCCTCCTCCTCCTCCCCCTCCTCCTCCTCTTCTTCTCCTTCTCCTCCTCCTCCTCTTCCTCCTCTTATTTAGCATCTACCTTTCTCACTAAGACTGAAGATGGTTTACATAGTGTAAATCAAGTCCAGTCAACAGGACAGGACCTCCAACAGGGTTTAGACTACAAAAGAAACAGGAACCTCAAACAGACTGGAGACGCATGGACTTTTAGACATGATATCTTAAGTCAGAGGCCCCTAGCCCTTTTGAACCCCCCACAGGCATCTTTGGGATTGTGATGTAGCATGGCGGGCGCAGCCACAATATGGGTGTCATGAAACAGCTGTTGAAGGGGGCAGAGCCAGCCCTCAAATGGCAACTGTAGCTTACCTTCAGTCACACAGGGAAGATTTTTGTGTTGGGGGGTAGCAGCTACTGCCAAAGCAACTTTTTACAAAAAAAAACCTGCACAGCCAATCCAGTGGCCAGTCTGAGAAAGAGCCAGTTTGGTGTAGTGGTTAGGAGTGCAGACTCTAATCTGGGAGAACCGAGTTTGATTCCCCACTTCTCCACATGCAGCTGCTGGTGTGACCTTGGGTCAGTCACAAGTCCTCTCAGAGCTCTTCTCTCATGAGCAGTTCTTGAAGAGCTCTCTCAGCCCTTTCTCCTCCTCCTCCTCCTCCTCCTCTGAAGCCTTGCTGGGCAACCCCCCCCAGCTCCAACTGCTTTCTAAAGCATTTGGTGGGTAGCATTGTGGGGCACCGTGTTGGGGACCCCTGCAAGAAGTTTTTCATATGGCGGCAGAGAGCAGGAGATTTGATGACAAAGAGGATATGCTGGCCCTTGGATATAATGAGCAATTACTAGCCTGGATCTCAACAGCCACTTCACTTTGAAATCCCCTCTCGATCTGAGGGGTTTTCACTGTGTTTGATAGAAACTAGGTAAGAAATTACCTAGGTTAGACTACCTAGTTCAGAGCATACTTTCCAGTCTTAGGTAACAATACAGTGGGGTCAGCCACAGTCCCTATCCATTTACCAGTGCAATTTTCTGGCCATTTCATTACAGTGCAATTCTGTTTACCTGTGCAGAAAAGCCCTCCTGGATGATTCCATTTTGTGTAGATCAGCACTGTTCGTTATTTGCTAGATGCCAGCAGCATTCTCCCTCCTGGTTCCCAGCATGCCAAATTTGACTTCCTTTGCTTCTAATATGAAGAAGAGACTTTCAGGTCTGAAATCTTCTGTGGCTTGTGTGTGGCTCATCTTCTGTGGCTTGTATCGGAATAAAAGCTCCCCCCATTAATCCTCTGGCAGTGGGCAGTCAGTCAATAAGCAAGGAAAGGTTTCCTGAGCTCTCGTTTCCTTCTTTCCCTTATATCTTAGGCCAGGGGTGCCCAATGGCAGCGCCTGCTGACACCTTTTCTGGCTGTCATCAAATGTTTTTAGAAAATGGGTGGAGCCATTTGGGACTTTTGCCCAGCAAAGCTTCTGATTCGCCATTGGGAATTCAATTGGTTGAGCAGCTATTTGAAAACATAGCTTTTGTACAGCAGCTTACCATCACAACACAAGGATCTTTGACCGTGTGACTGGAGGTCAGCGGTGGCAGCCATTGTGTGGCACCCATTTTGTGGCAGTCATTTCTGGGGTTGTGCCCACCTTGCTGTGTCAGAATTCCAACTGTGCCCACAGGCTAAAATAAAAAGTTGGGGACCCTTGCCTGAGACTGCATTTCTGACAGGGCCCTCAGGGATCATATTTCTGAGAGTGCTCAAGGAGGGGAATTCCGACAAACTCTGAATTCATAAAAGTGCTTCACACCAGCAATTAGGCAGCTTTGTATACACGGCTGCTCAGTCCCTGAAGATCTGTGTCTTTACCACCTGGATTGCCCACTTTATTTACTCCCAAGAAAGAGGTTCCTTGGCGCAATCTTAGATAAATCAGGCCCTTGCTCCACATCTGGAAAAAGTTGTAACTTGACTTGCAGAAGTGGAGCCGGAGTATTTGTACAAGGTTGCATGCTTTGCCCTCACAGCAAAGAAAATCCTCATCGAGTTGACTCAATCCTCTCCAGCTAAATAGCCAGGGCTACCTCAAGGTATTTATGGTCCTTTTTAGTAACTTTACTCCAAACCTTATTTTTATGTATATATGTATATATATGTATGTGTGTGTGTGTGTGTGTGTGTGTATATATATATATATATATATATAGTATATGTATATGTATGTATGTATGTATGTATGTATATGTATACGTATATGTATATATGTATATGTATGTATGTATGTATTTACTTCCTGTGTTTTAATGCAGATCCTATTCTGCATTTTATAAATTGTATTGTATTGTATTCAGGACTTTTTTTGTAGAAAAAGCCCAGCAGGAACTCATTAGTATATTAGGCCACACCCCTGACAGTGCAGCTCATTAGCATATTATGCCTTGGAGTCACCTGGGGGGGGGGTCGCTCTCCAGGCCTCCCCCCTGTAGCCACTCACTAAGAGGTTTTGGCTGTAGTGGGCATGGCCAACTCTGAAGTCAGCCAGAACTCTGTTCCTGTGCGTTCCTGCCCCAAAATAGCCCTGATTGTATTGTACTTGTAACAGCCATTGGCCATATGCAATAAATCAAACTGAACTGAACTCATAAAAGTGCTTGTAAACAGCCAGGCCAATTCCAAACCGAGGCTTGGTGGGCTGTGGGAAGTGGAAGCAGGAGCAGAGATTGGATTTATACCCCATTCTTAAGTTTCAGAGCGGCTTACAATCTCCTTTCCCTTCCCCTCCCCACACCCTGTGAGCTAGGCAGGACTGAGAGAGCTCTCTCAAGAACTGCTCATGAGAGAACAGCTCTGAGAGGACTTGTGACTGACCTGAGGTCACCCAGCTGTGGAGGAGTGGGGAATCAAACCCGGTTCTCCCAGATTAGAGTCCGCGCTCCTAACCACTACACCAAACTGGCTCTCATTGATAACTCACTGATTGCTTGAAGAGGGGGAGCGTGAGTATTTCTGAATCTTTGGTTCCTTCCCTTCCCCCCCCCATGTGGGTATGATCCTTCTTCTCCACTTGCAACCAGGCAAGGAGCTATTTAGGAACCCTTCTTCTTCATCTTCACAATACCCCTGCAAGGTAGGCCTTGTTCTCTGAATACTGAGAAAAAAAGAATGCCAAGAGAGACCCCTTCCAATCCTTCCGCTTGCAAATTGCAGCGTGCTGGAAGGAATCCCAGTGCAACGCTATGCACGTGTGTTCCTTTCTCCCCAGGTTTTTGGTTCAGTTCCTTCGGCCCTTGGTGTGAGCTCTCATCAATTATGGAGCAAGCCAGAGGGGACAGCCTCCTTGCTCCTGCATTAGATTTGTTTCAAGTTTTCCCAGACTCCCTGGAGTTTCAGGCACCAACTCCGGCTGAGCTTTTGTTCCTCTGAGGCACACAAATGAAATACTGTAGACTTTCTCTGCATAGAAAGAGGAGCTTTTTTTGTAGTGGGGAAGTTTTCCTGTGCTTCTTACTTTGGCCCAGGGTAGAAGTTGGTGCTCCCTATAGTTGTCATGTCTCTTGACAATCTCAGGCTTTTGGGACAGGGCCTGGGAAGGGAGAGCAGTGACCCGCCTGTGCAATGCTCGGGTGGTGGCAGTTCACCCCCTTCCTTCCCAGCCATCTTTTCAGACCCTAGCAAAGCTAGCCCTGACCTGGAGAGCCTGGGCTAGTCCGAGCCCATCAGATATTGGGAGCTAAGCAGGATCGGCCTTGGCTAGGATTTGGAAGGGCGACCTCCGAGGAATACCAGGGTCATGACGCAGGGGCAGGCAATGACAAAACGTCTCTGGAATGTCTCTTGCCTTAAAAACTTCAGCTAACGTAACTCTCAAACGTTTTATAAATCTTAACGTTCTGCTTATTTAATATCGGCCTGTTTTAACTTTGCATGTCTGGACGTAACCAATGTACATTTGTTTTAATTTGTTTTTGTTCTGATCTTGGATCATTAAATAAATGAACTGAACTAAAACAAGTCTGACTCACCACCAGTGCTCCCTCTAAGCTGTGGAGTCCTGTGAGCAAAAATTCTACTTTGCGAGCAACTGGCATTAAAGTTGTGAGTTGTGAATTGGCTGCTGCGTAAATCAGTTTGCTCTGGAGTCATCCTTCCTGAGTGAAGACAAAAATGAGTGAGCCAGAGGCTAAAAAACTGTGAACTAGCTCACACCAACTCAGGTTAGAGGGAACACCGCTCACCACCTAGTGGTCATGACACTAAAGAGCTAGGACTTCTGGCTGCCAGATAATCTTAGGATCTCCCAGCTGTTCTACTCATACTGCCATACAATAATAATTATTATTATTCTGGCAAAGCCGATTCCAGGTGTTGCAGAACCTGGGAAAGTCAGTGTGGAGGGCAGAATTCCTCTTCCTGTCTCTTTCATCAGTGGATCAAAGCTTGGAGGGGGAGGGCAATTTCAACGCATGGCTACTCTGTGATGCATACAAAAATGGGAAGTGTAGTGTAACAAAACTTTCAAAAATGATTTGTTTTCATTTAAAAAGGAACTGATGATTGGTATTCCATGCCACAGGGATCCTCAACATAGAGTCCTTGGGTGCCACGACACCCAGAGACTTTTCCCCCTGGTCCAATCTTTTTGAAACGGGGGGAGGGGGTTGAGGAGAGGCACCAGCAGCTATGCTGCAAATTTGGTGTTTTGGTCTAAAAAAACCAGCCCCAGGTGCCCCTGTATCGATTCTCCATTATAGCCTAAGGGGCTCATTGACTATAATCGTTCCCATAGGCTATAGTGGATCCAGAAAAAAAAAATACGATTTTTTTGCACACCCCAATTACACTTTTCCTAGTGTCCACCTAGTATTATTAGAAGGTTGGTGGAGCCAGATGGGGTATTTGCCCAGGAAGGCTTTTGATTGGCTGTGCAGATTTTTAAAAACAGTGTTTTGACGGCAGCTGCCCCCATAGCAGAAGGATTCACAGTTCCCTCTATGCTGCACTATGGGGCTATGGTGGCTCAGTGGTTAAGATGCTGAACTGCAGACCAGAAGGTTGGTTGTTCAGCAGTTCAAGACCCGAGTGCCACATGATGGAGTGAGCTCCCATCTCTATCCCGAGCTCCTGCCAACCTAGCAGTTTGAAAGCAAGAAATTGCAAGTAGATAAATAGGTGCCACTTTGGTGGGAAGGTGACAGCGTTCCGTGCACCTCGGTATCTAATACTGGCCACATGACCACAGAAATGTCTTCGGACAGCGCTGGCTCTTTGGTTAGGAAATGGAGATGGGCACCGCACCCCTAGAGTCAGATTCGACTGGCTTTCGAGCAAGGGAAACCTTTGCTGACCTTTACTAAGCTGCACTAGGGGGCGCTGGCATGTGACATTTCAGAGGCCAGCTCAGAGGATTTCTGTTCAGCTCACAACTAAGCTTCCATAGGAAATAATAGAGGATGGAGCGCCTCCTTCTGGGGCCTATAGAATCAGACCCCCTGGTCCAATCCTTTGAAACTTGGGGACGGATTTGAGGAGAGGTACCAGCAGCTACGCTGCAATTTTGGTATTTCAACCTCAAAAAACAGCCCCCCCAGAGCCCCAGATGCCCCAGATCGAGTGTCAATTATAGCCTAAGGAGCTTAGAGGGAACGTTGATCTTGGCTCGGTGAACAAAGTAAGCCGCAGTGGCCCCTTTGTGGATGGCTCCACCTCCTATGGCAGCCATTTTGTGGCTCTGTACCCACCACCTGGGTCTGAATTCCAGAGGTGCCCGCAGGCTTGAAAAGGTCAAGGACCCCGTCATGCTGTATAAAGCCACATGCTGTTGTCCCTTGCAAACTGCAGACAAAACATCCAATCCTGGAATAAATTGCTGGCTGCATTAGCAACACTGACACCTCGATGGAGTTCGTGACTAACTTGAGAGCCAGTTTGGGATAGCGGTTAAGTGCGCGGACTCTGATCTGGGAGAACCGGGTTTGATTCCCCACTCCTCCACTCGCAGCTGCTGGATGACCTTAGGTAAGCCATAGTTCTGTCAGAGCTGTCCTGGAAAGGGCAGTTCTCAAAAAAGAGCTCTCTCGGCCCCGCCTACCTCACAGGGTGTCTGTTGTGGGGAAGGGAAGGGAAAGGAGTTTGTAAGCCGTTCTGAGACTCTGAGTGAAGGGCGAGGTGCATATCCAATCTCTTCTTCTCTTCCTCTTTAGTGGAGGAGACAAAAATCTGTGCCAAATGCTCACCGGCGTGGTCTGAAATCTTAACAAGGGGGAAAAGCTACTTGTCTTTGGAAGCTGGTGTGTTAGATCAAAAAGATTGGTTTCTAACTGGCACGAGTCCTTGACAACTTGGAGAGAATCTGGGTTTATGCACAACGGGCACACCTGCTGCGTTTCCGTGTCCTCTGTTGTGATCTTAATTAGGAAATTGGCAGCCAGTAACCGCCTTGATAGCAACTCTGATGACAAGCCAGTCCAGAGTGGTGTTGAAAGAAAAGGGAAATATTTTTGGCCAGCAAAAAGTTCTCTCCTCAATGACATTTTAGCATAGGGTTGCCGGCTCTGGGCAACCTGCTTTTGTGAGCTACTGGCATTAAGGCCGTGAGCGGGTGAGTTGGCTACTGAATGAATTAGTTTGCTCTGGAGTCATCCTTCCTGAGTTAAGACAAAACTGTGTGAGCCAAAGACTAAAAAACGGTGAGCTAGCTCACAGTAACTCAGCTTGGAGGGAACACTGATTACAATTAATCTCCAGGTGGCAGAGACCAGTTCACCTAGAGAAAATGACTTCTTTGGAAGGTGGACTCAAGAAGACGGAGGAGGAGGAGATTGGATATATACCCTGCCCTTCACTACCTGAAGGAGTCTCAGGGTAGCTTACAATTTCCTTTCCCTTCCCCTCCCTACAACAGACACCCTGTGAGCTAGGTGGGGCTGAGAGAGCTCTTTTGAGAACTGTTCCTGAGAGAACAGCTCTGAAAAAACTTGTAACTGACCCAAAGTCACACCAGCAGCTGCATGTGGAGATGTGGGGAAGCAAACCCAGTTCTCCCAGATTAGAGTCTGTGCTCCTAACCACTACACCAAACTGGCGCTGGTGCATTATACCCCATAGAAGTCCCTCCCCTCCCCAAACCACACCCTCCTCAGGCTCCACCCCCCAATCTCCAGGGATTTCCCACCATAGAGCCAGCAAGCCGAGGTGTCACATAAAGCCACACTAACTGTGGTTAATAAACCTTCAGAGCCTGATTTTCGCTGACCATGTCCAACCATAATTGGTGGAGCAGCCGGTGTTCAGAGAACAGCATTAACCGGTGTGCGTTTCGTTAGATCACGGCTTGGTGGCCACGTCTGACCGGAGCCTAAATACACACAAAGCTTGCCTAAGTCAATAGAAGTATATTTGCACAATGTCTTTCAGCTGGAGAAAAAAATGAGCTTTTGGGATGTCTCAAAGGGTTTCCCTCGTCTGGGTTTCTAGACTTGCTGACCTGCTTGTACCACTTTTTTTAAAAAAAGATTGGGGTGTAATGAGAAGCCGATTTTGGGATCTGAGGGTGATCGATTGTGGGCGGTGGGGGTGAGACCAGTTTGAGCAGTGCTCCGTGGCAGCGGTGAAAGGAAAAGGAGGAGAGGCAGCAAAAGTGTGGCTGTCTTGTAAAATGATTATAAATGGCCTCGTTCCCGCCCCGCGATAGCTGAGAGCCAGGGATTTGACTTCGAATAAAGAAAGGTTTGGGGGCTCAAGGCGCAGCAGATCAGAGCCGTAAATACAACCCCGGCTCGGCACCTGTTCAGCCATCGATCCTTAACATTGTATCGCCCCTCTGAACGAGGGTTGCCGGACTCCAAAGGATGGTACCAAAAAAGCCATTAAAAAAACCACAACAGATTCCATGACTGGCGAGTTAAAAACAAAGCAGCATAAAAGCACGTCTTAAAAACACTTCGTCACGAATCTCAGGCTGCAGGCTAAGAAGAGAAGAGATTGGATTTATACCCTGCCTTTCACTACCCAAAGGAGTCTCAGAGCAGCTTACAAACTCCTTTCCCTTCCCCTCCCCACAACAGACACCCTGTGAGGCAGGTGGGGCTGAGAGAGCTCTCTCGAGAACTGCCCTTGAAAGAACAGCTCTGAAAGAACTTATAAATGACCCAAGGTCTCACCAGCTGCTGCGAGTGAAGGAGTGGGGAATCAAACCTGGTTCTCCCAGATTAGAGTCTGCGCTCATAACCACTACACCAAACTGGCTCCCCCCTGGCCACTGGCGGGGGTGGGGGCATAGGGTTGCCAGCTCCAGGTTGGGAAAGGACAGCCTGGGGGAGGACAGGGACCACAGTGGGGTACGGTGTCCTAGAGTCCACCCTCCAAAGCAGCCATTTTCTCCAGGGGAACTGAACTCTCTGTCATCTGGAAATGAACTGTCATTCTGGGGGATTCCCAAGTCCCACCTGGATCCTGGCATCCCTAGTCTTCCGCCACGTTCATTCTTTCTGCCAAAAATGTCATATTCTCTGTCTCTCTGTTTCTCTGTGTGTGTGTGTCTCTCTGGCCCATTTGGCATCTAGCTTTTACTTCACTGTTTCACCAAGTCCACGTTGGAACAGGAAAATTCCCCTCTACATTGCATGCCACCTTCACTTTCTTTGATTGTCAGATTTTATGGTACCCTCCACACTGCATGCTGGTTTCACTTCCGTTGATCCCTTGGTTTTATGGTATTGTCTGCATAGATTTATGACTGTTCTATGGCCATTCAGGAATGTCCACCGCAGTCAGTATGGTGTTGACTCCGGGTATTTGAATGTGGGTTTGAGCTGCATCTTTTTCTGTTCCAGTGTGGGTTTGGTAAAACAATGGAGCGAATGCTAGATGCAGAATGGGCCACTGTTTCTGTGTCTCTCTGTCTCTGTCTGTCTGTCTGTCTCTCTCTCTGATTTGGCTCCAAATCCAAACTCAAACTGAAACAGGATTCTTAATCTTTGCCTCACTCCTAATTCATATGCATCTCCCAAAGGCATGCTCAGCAAACATATTTGCACAGAATGGTGCGCATATCTAGAGATTTAGATGGATCCTTGGCAAATATTTGCTAGCCTTCTGAATCAAATCTGGTGGCTACTGGGTGATTTTTTTAAAAAAGGTGGAACGTTTTCAGGAAAGGTGCTGGGTCTGGATGTAATGAATTGGAAGAGGCACTGTGCACCTGCTGTTGATCATCTGGGGGAAAAATTAGGCCTCACCTGAGCGCTGTCTTTGTTCCTGAAGTCCTTTCTCTGTGTTCCAATTGTTTGCTGCTTTGTGAGGATGTTAGGAAATGACGCATCTGGCTGCAATTATAGTCTAGGGCAGTAAAATAAATTCTATGTAAAAGTAGTTGCCACAAAATGCCATTTTCCAGGCTAGGTACAAGATAGTATCTCCCTTCTTCCCAGTTTGACAGCCAGTTTGGTGTAATGGTTAAGAGCATGGACTGTAATCTGGGAGAACCAGGTTTGATTCCCCACTGCTCCTCCCCATGCAGCCAGCTGGGAGACCTTGGGCCAGTCATAGTTCTCTCAGAGCTGTTCTTTCAGGAGAAGTTCTGTCACAGCTTTCTTAGCCCCACCTACTTCACAGGGTATTTGTTGTGGGGAGAGGAAGGGAAGGAGATGTTAAGCTGCTCTCAGAGCCAGTTTGGTGTAGTGGTTAAGAGCACGGACTCTGATCTGGGAAAACCGGGTTTGATTCCCCACTCCTCCACATGCAACTACTGGTGTGACCTTGGGACAGTCACAAGTTCCTTCAGAGCTGTTCTCTCAGAAGCAGTCCTCAAAAGAGCTGTCTCGGCCCCACCTACCTCACAGGGTGTCTGTTGTGGGGAGTGGAAGGGAAAGGAGTTTGTGAGCTGCTCTGAGACTCCTTCAGGTAGTGAAGGGCAGGGTATAAATCCAATCTCCTTCCTTCCTTCCTTCCTTCCTTCCTTCCTTCCTTCCTTCCTCTCACTGGGACTCAAGGCGGATCATGCAGAGAAAGTCAAATAACCATCAGCAGGTTGGGGCATCCAATGAACAACGCGATAGGATCTGTATTGTCGAAATCTGGAACAGAGCAGAAATCGGAGACGGAGCTGAAACGACACACAAGTATTAATGTGACATGTTAAATGATGCTGAAAATTACAAAGTGGGGTATTACTTACAGCGACAGATGGCGTGAACTGTATACAGTAGCAGAGTCAGCAGTCCGTGGCTCTTTACCCTGTATGATACCACCCTGTTTCCTGTGTCAAAAAGCCTTCTAGGGTCATTCCGTTTTGCCTAGTTTGCAGAAAGCCAGGAGGGCGGGAACCTCCCACCCAAGGCCCAGCCCTGTGTAGCTTCCAGCTTATGGTTATCCCAGCAAGAAGCTTTCAAGGCAAGTGAGAAGCAGAGGTGGTTGGCCATTGCCTTCCTCTGCAGAGCCTTCCTCAGTGGTCTCCCAGCTAGTAATGGTGATCGTAGCAAGGGGTTTTCAAGGCAAATGAGAAGCAGCGGTGGTTTGCCATTGCCTTCCTCTGCAGAGCCTTCCTTGATGATCTTCCATCCAACACTTATGGTGATCCTAGCAAGGGGGTTTTGAGGCAAGCGAGAAGCAGAGGTGGTTTGCCATTGCCTTCCTCTGCAGAGCCTTACTTGATGGTCTTCCATCCAACACTTATGGTGATCATAGCAAGGGGCTTTCGAGGCAAGGGAGAAGCAGAGGTGGTTGGCCATTGCCTTCCTCTGCAGAGCCTTCCTTGGTGGTCTCCCTTCCAAATACTGACCCTGCTTAGCTTCCAATTCATGTTGACCCCAGCAAGGGGCTTTCGAGTCAAGGGAGAAGCAGAGGTGGTTTGCCATTGCCTTCCTCTGAAGATTCTTCCCTGGTGGTCTCCCTTCCAAGTACCGACCCTGCTTAGCTTCTGACAGGGTTGCAGCTCTGGGTTGGAAAAAACCTGGAGATTTGGGGGGTTCCGCCTGGGGAGGGTGGGGTTTGGGGAGAGGCCTCAGCAAGGTCCAATGCCATAGACTCCACCCTCCAAAGCAGCCATTTTCTCCGGGGGAGCTGATCTTGGTCATCTGGAGGTCAGTTGCAAGAGCAGGAGATCTTCAGGTGCCACCTGGAGGTCAGTTGCAAGAGCAGGAGATCTTCAGGTGCCACCTGGAGTCTGGCAGCCCCACTCCTCAGGCGTATGTGGGGGGGCACCAGTGAATGAATAATGCGGATTGCCTGACTCTGTTCCGAAGGCGAAAGGATGCAGTTTCCTTCTCCCCACAGCCTCTTTGTAGTTGACGCATCCTAACTCTAATAACTCAGCCGAGACACAAGCTGTGGGAAATCCCACATAGTCTGTGTTGGGGGGGGGTGGAGTGGGAGAGACCCCCAGAGAGGCTCCCTTCCTTGTGAACATGACTTGTTTCCTCTCCCCCCCCAAGCTTTGCCTGGCTGCTTTTGTTTTGCGGCTTGCCGTGTAGCTGTCATCTTGCAAATAAAGGGGCTCTGATGATGCCATCACGGACATGTAAATAGTCGCCTCTGGCGAGTATGCATGTCCTCCGGGCAACCAGGCAAGGAAATGTTAGTCGAATTGGTCACAGGAGGACAAGAGACAAGGAAAGCATACTTTGATTAACGTTGCCTGATTTTTTTTGGGGGGGGGGAGCCACTGTTCTAATCCGGCAGAGCTCTTCTTATGTTAGTTATAAGGAAGCAGTAGGAGGAGATACGGAAGACCTTTACCTGAGACCCTGGAGAGCTGTTACTAATCACGGTAGGCAGTACTGACCTTAGATTTGGTGGGTAGCTGTGTTGGACTGAATCAGCTGAACAAAGCTTGAGGTCTAGTGGCACCTTTCAGATCGATAAAGTTTTATTTGGGGTATAAGCTTTCATGTGCAGGCATGCTTCTAGATCAAGGGTCTCCCTCAGTTGAAGGATGTTTCAGGTGCTCATCTGTCATTTCACCTTGAGTTATAACATTTTCTGGTCCTGTTGGTGGACCTCCTGATGGCACCTGGTTTTTTGGCCACTGTGTGACATAGACTGCTGGACTGGATGGGTCACTGGCCTGATCCGGCATGGTTTCTCTTATGTTCTTATGTCTGGGGCAGTTATGCTCGGTATTCTTGGTGCTTTGGGGGGGAGGGCAACAGTGGGATGGCTTCTGGAGTTCTGGCCTTGCTGGTGGACCTCCTGATGGCACCTGTTTTTTGGCCACTGTGTGACATAGACTGCTGGCCTGGATGGGTCACTGGCCTGATCCGGCATGGTTTCTCTTATGTTCTTATGTCTGGAGCAGTGATGCTCTGTATTCTTGGTGCTTTGGGGGGGCAACAGTGGAAAGGCTTCTGGAGTTCTGGCCTTGCTGGTGGACCTCCTGATTGCACCTGGGTTTTGGCCACTGTGTGACACAGGTTGTTGTGCTGGATGGGCCACTGGCATGATCCAACGTGGCTTCTCTTACGTTCTTGTGGTGGAATGAGCCTGCTCAGGCCTGCAGGTCCTATTCCACCCTGTCCTCCAAAGTTTTCCCAACACCTGGAGATGCTTTTCTTCCACTTTCAGGTAGCTTGCTGCCACCACCTAACCTTTGTAAGGAACTGCCAACCTGGAGGGTGACGACTCCCAGCTTCCCTTCCAACTTCTGAGGCCTTGCCTCGGTGTCTCCCACTGCCCAGTACCTGTTCACCATGGGGACTGTTTGCTGCCTTGTGTGCCCTGGAGAAACAGCCACTTGTCAACTGCCTGCCTTCCCTCAGTGCTCCTTTTAAACTAGTGTGTCCAAGATGGTGGAGGTCTATGTGGGACAGAGAACCATGGCCAGCATCGA
This sequence comes from Gekko gecko, assembly GCA_029375565.1. Classification (NCBI taxonomy): domain Eukaryota; kingdom Metazoa; phylum Chordata; class Lepidosauria; order Squamata; family Gekkonidae; genus Gekko; species Gekko gecko. The sequence goes on along the minus strand of JAPDNY010000017.1, from coordinate 9,561,027 downwards.
ACATTATAAAGTATTTATTAAAAAGAAAATATTCACAAACACATTTTTAGCACAGCACCAGACTGAGCAAGGAATTTATAAGAAATGTCTGTGACAGTAAAACACAATCCCTCTGCCCCTCTCTCCATACATACCCCATCCATTGTTAAAATGTAAGACAGGCTCCTTAGCTTAGGAAGTTACCAATCTCTACCAAGTTTCCTCTACCTGGAAGCTTCCTCCAGCTCTTCGGGACAGCACATGGTTAAATGACTGCCTCCTGCAGACCGCAGTTAGAAATTCTGTCTGCTGTGATGGACTCCACACCAAAAAGACCTCCTCCTCCTCACTACAAGGAGTTTTTATCACCTCTCTTTTCCCCACCCACTGACCAGGTCAGGCCAGTTCAAAGAAACTTTTCCTGAAGTCTCCAGAATTTTCCTTCCTGAAGTCTCTCTAGTATTTAACACTTCCCACTCTCTGTTCCTTGCTTGATGGAGGGAGCTAGACTCATTGTCTAGACCTATTAGCATTTGTATGAAGGTGGGCTGAAGTAGGCCCGAAGCTATAGAGGGGCTTTTGGGGGCTCCACCCCACAAGAATTTTTCCTGTAGATGCTTTCCCCCCAATCATTTATTAAACATTTTTTTAAAAGGCATGCACTCCTTAAGCAGAGTGGGATGCTGTAGCTGACTAATTCCTGCACTGGGCAAGGGGGTTGGAGCAGGTGACCTCTAGGATCCCTTCTAACTCTGTGCCAAGAAACTCTACTCCTTTAAGAGAGTTTTTCTGCCTAAGTGTTTGCTTTCTTGACTATAGGAGTCACCACTCCCACCTGCCGGCTTGTTCTCAGAACTGTTGCTTAGGCTGGCAGAAGTGATGAACTTGCAGCAGCTGAGAACTGTCATCTAGAACGGCTGACAGCTTGTGATGTAGAGATCTGTCCTGGTCACAACTTCCTCTTGGCTCAATGGCTTTTCTTTCTGCGCTGAGAACTTCAGCCCCACCAGGAGAAAAAAAATTGCCCCACAGGCCACAAAAGGCCTGGCTATGGGCTTGGGCTAAGGAAAATCTGAGAAGCGATTGAACTTGTCTTCCTCCCTTCCTGCCTGTTCTCTGTGTGTGTGTGTGAGAGAGAGAGAAATTAAAACTCAGCGTGAGGGTTTTGCCCATTTCAGACCTCCGCAGGGAAAAAAAATGTTTTTCTTCACAGTTCTTAATATTGGTCCATCCACTCCAAATAATCTAAGGTTACTGGCCAAGGTTCTCCAAGATCAGGGGTGGCCAAACTGCAGCTCGGGAGCCACATGTGGCTCCTTCATACATATTGTGTGGCTCCCGGCAGGGTGGCCGAGGAAGCGAAACCGAGGCCTGCCTCCCTGATCGGTCTTCCCTTCCCCGGCCAGTGTTCCCTTCTCTGGGTAGGCTGGGGGGGGGGGTAGCAGAGAAAGAGAACGACTTTAAATGCTCTGTGCCTCTTTCCTTGCTGGTTAATTACTGGTATCTGAAGAAGTGAGCTGTGACTCACGAAAGCTCCTCCCCTGCCACAGATTTTGTGAGTCTCTAAGAATATGAGTCCACCCAGGGCTATTGTGGGGCAAGAACGCACAGGAATGGAATTCCGGCTGGCTCCCGAGTTGGCCACACCCAGCAGGAGCTCATTAGCATAACAGGCCACACCCAACAGCAGAAACTCATTAGGATTGGTTATATTCGAGCTGCGTGGCCTAACATAAGAAGGAGTTTCTGCTCCAAAAAAAACCAAAAAACAAACCCTGGGTTTTGACAACAAACAAGGTAATCAGAATAAGCAGCAAAAAGTGGGTGTGGCCGGATGACCACACTTCTGGTAGCATGGGGGTGTGGCTTGATATGCTAATGAGCTGAGCTGTCAGGGGTGTGACCTAATATGCTAATGAGTTTCTGCTGTTGGGTGTGGCCTATTATGCTAATAAGTTCCTGCTGGGCTTTTTCTACAAAAAAAAGCCGAGTCCATCTCTCCTGATATCTTGGAGAGGGGAGCGATTTCAGACAGAGGGACTCCCATATTCTAGCTGCATCTGAAGAAGTGAGCAGGGACTCACTTAAAGGTCCTCCCCTGCCACAGTTGACAGTACATGAACGCACTTTATTCAGAGAAGCATAGCCATCGATAAGAATGGTTTTAAATCTCAGTGTTTTAGATATTTTTGTATTGAATATATATTGTTTTTCTGGTTTTATGTGAGCCGTCCTGAGCCTGCTTTGGCAGGGAGGGCAGGGTAAAAGTCGAAATAAATAAATAAATAAGTATAAAACAAATTTTGTGAGTCTTTAAGGTGCTACTAGACTCTGGCTTATTTTACTGGTTAATTATGGCAATGACTCTTGCAGAGGCCCAGATCAGTAGCAACAGTTAAAGACAGGAACGTTCATTTAGGCGTTTGTTCTGGAGCCACCAGATTTAATTCCATGCGCGCCCTTAGGCCTGCCTGCTGCTCAGTGTGTGCCCCGTCTCAAATGGGTGCATTTCCACTTGCGCGCGCTTGCCGTTCCCATAAAGAACCGTGCGATGCTCCTCGGCATTACTCTGCATCTTTCATTTGCGCTCCTGTCAACTTCTGCAGCTCGGGGCCTCTTAAATACGACCAAGGGGGTCCCATTGCATTATCCACTGACCCCCTGACACCGAAGCTTTATCGGCTCTTTGGATACGTGCCGCTAAGCGACCCCTCGGTAGTGGAGCCATAGACCCGTCTCCTGGCCTCCGTTTCCTCGCCTCCTTTGTGCTCAGTCATCCTCCAGCCTGGAGCGCTTTAGTCATGGCTGTTTAACTCCTTGGCTGATAATCTTTAAATCGATTTCACGTTTACCTGCGTTCATCATAATTGCCAATGGAGGGAATTCAGCCAGCGCTTGCAGTGAATCACCAGGCTGATAGCGGCCGTTTCTGATCCCTGATCTGTGTGACAGAGACCTCCGTCATTTAGAATGGCTCCCATCGTCAGAACCGAGAGCAGTGATTCCCACCCTTTTTGGTACAGTGGCCCACGAGTCCAAATGGACTTGGTACGGTGACCCCTCCGAGGCTAGCCGAAAGTTTTTCGGCTCCCTAGACAAAGAATGGCCTTGGCACCAAGGCTCCCTCTAAGCTGTGGAGTCTTATGCATTCAGCTCAGTAGATAGCCATTCTCACAGCCTAACTGAATTTTAGGTTACATGTAAAAAAATAAATAAAATTAACCATTTGCCATGGAAGCACAGGAGCTTTTCCGCAGTATCCCCGAACCTCCACTTTTCCCAATTAATAGGAAAATGCTGCTCAAAACAAATTACAAAGATGATCTGACTCCAATGGTCACAAGAGAAATAAATTTTACTTACAAAAAAAAATATTTACATGATCTATGCATCTTGTCTTGCATGATCTGTTCATCTAGGTACCTTTAACTTATTGTGAACAGATTGACTTCCCCGTACTGGTGGAATGAGCTCCCAGAAGACATCAGGGCCCCGTGGGACCTTTTACAGTTCCGCAGGGCCTGTGAAACAGAGCTGGAGATCTCCACGTGCTGCCTGGAGGTTGGCTTGTGTTAATTTTGGGCTTGCAGTGGCAGGTAAGGTAGAAAAGCACCTCCTCCTATGCCATGTTTTCTGGGTTCCAAGGGTCTGGAAAGTGGTTCCATAGCCAATTACATGGTTGCCAATTCTGGGTTGGGAAATACCTGTAGATTTGAGAGGTAGAGCCTGGGGAGGGCAGGGTTTGGGGTGTGGAGGACCTCAGCAGGGGATAATGCCATAGAGTCCACTGGCCAAAGCAGCCATTGTCTCCAGGAGAACTGATCTTGGTCATCTGGAGATCAGTTGTAAGAGCTGGGGAATTTTCTGTAGGGGAAATTATATGCTGTGGCTGGGGAACACGGTAGTTTGTGGGAGATCTCCAGGCCCCACAGGGAGATTGGGATATGGATTTTACCTCAGGACTCCCAACAGCAACAGCAAACTGTTTAGAGGCAAAGGCCAATCAGGCCGCATACGCAAATGACCTCTGTGTTCCGACTGGCTATTGGGGGGAGAGGAAAAGCAAACTGTTTAGAATATGGGAGGCGAGACTCAGGCAGCGCAGCCAGTGGATAGGGACAGCTTCTGAGTGACAGATCACAGAGCCAAAGACTGTGGGCACCGTGTGGAATGTTCAGCAATGTTCCACCACCTGAACAGCTTTATAATACAGGAGAGAAGAGATAGTGTTTTAACTGTTTTACATATCACCTGTAAGCTGCCCTGAGCCTGCCCTGACAGGGAGGGTGGGATACAAAGGGTGTATGTTGTGGGGAGGGGAAGGGAAAGGGATTGTAAGCCACTCTGAGACTCCTTCAGGTAGTGAGGGCAGGGGTATCAATCCAGTCTCTCCATCTTCTTCTAGATCTCCAGCCACCACCTGGAGGTTGGAAATCCGATTTATTATGGAGGTTACATTCCAGCCATGGCCACCCTCTCCTTCTGCATTACTCCCTCTCTCCCCTGTCACCCAATATTCAAAGAAACTCACTCTAGTAACTTAGTTGCTGTAGATTTTCCGGGTTGTGTGGCAGTGGTCTTGGCACTGTAGGACCTGACGTTTCGCCAGTAGCTGTGACTGGCGTCCTCAGAGGTATAACACAGAAAGACGGAGTACTCTCTGTGTCAAGGTAAGCCTTCGACAATCACTCTAGTAACTATCAGGAATTTTTTTTACTTGATCAACATATATTATGTAGTGGGGGAAAAATACCAACTAATGTGTGAAATGGAAGAGGCAGTTTCTAGGGTTAGGTCTGGGTTTCCAAAATGCAGAAGCGAGCAATGGAAAGGGTGGGGGGCATTAGGGTGAGTTGGCCCATGACCCACTTACAGAGGGTTTGCAACCCACTTTCGAGCGCTGACTGACAAGTTGGGAAACACTGACCTACAGGAACTCAGCTTGGGCTTGAGAAAGCTACGCGGCGCTCCGTTTTCTTGGCTCCTGCTCTGTTAGTGAAAGCTCCATTGGATTTGATTTTTCTCACACACCTGGCCGGCTACGTTTTCAAAAGACAACAAAACCGCCGATTCACTGTTTCCGCTGCACCTGGACTACCCGAAGGTCAAAATCCACAGCATCTCTCGCCAGCTCCCTAATTCAGTGTTTGTTTGTTCCCCCATGCTCAAATTGCTTTTAACCTCTGCGTGTCAAGATAGCTTTTATTCCTGCCAATTATTCTGTGTTTGGAATTACTGTTGGGTGAGTTTTTGGCATTGGGGGTGGGGGAGGTTGGTTTATATTCAAAGAGGAATAGAAATCAGTTTTTGTAGAAATGTGGTCTGGAAATAAATGCGTTACCATAATGAAGCCTGAACTCCCCCTAGAAGGAAGGAGGAGGAGGAGGAGGAGGAAGAGGAGGTCAGGTTGGCCCAGGGATCTTGGAGACTTTTTGCTTTCCTCTGGGCATAGAGTAGGGGTCACTGGAGGAGTGGGGGGGGAAGCTGTGAATTTCCTACACTGCACAGGGAGTTGGACTAGATAACCCTCAAGGCCCCTTCCAACTCTATGTTTCTGTTTCACTCTGTTTTTAATTTTAAGTGTGTGTGATACAGTGCATTCTGTGCACCTTGGCATTTGGTCATGCCAGCCACATGACCACGGAAATGTCTTCAGACAGCGCTGGCTCTTCGACTTGGGAATGGAGATGAGCACCGCAACTCTAGAGCTGGATTCAACTGGCTTTACCTTTACTAATACAGTGGAACTGCCTATTCTCAACCAGACCATCGGTCCATCCTAGTCAGTATTGTCGACTCAGACTGTCAGCAGCTCTCCAGGGTCTCAGGAGGAAGTCTTTCCCATCACCTCCTGCTTTAGGGTTGCCAGTCTCCAGGTGGGACCTGGGGATCCCCTGGAATTACAGCTCACCTCCAGACTACAGAGATCAGTTTCCCTGGAGAAAAACGGATGCTTTGGAGGGTGGACTCTGTGGCACTGTACCCCATTGAGGTCCCTGTCCTCCCCAGGGGGCACCCCCAAATCTCCAGGAGTTTCCTTACCCGGATCTGGCAACCCTACCTCCACCAGTGGCCAGGGAAGACCTGGCAGCCCTATGCCTGGTGCTTTTAGCTGGAGATGTTGGGGACTGAATTTAGGACCTTTGCCGGGCAGACGCTCTGCCACTGAGCAGACATTTAAATAATCTACATGTTAATGAGTCAGGCAGATGATAAACAAATGCATATCATAGATCTTGGTGAGTCCAACATTTTACGAATAAATACATAACATAACTTAGATTCCCTGAGATAAACGGCCTCCAATCTATACACTGAACATCACATGCCCTATATATTGAGGAGATGATTGAATTCAAACCAAATCCAGTCCCCCCCCATTTTTACTGATTCCCACAGTTTAGTTGGATTCAGATAAATGGGATCTAGATCAAATCAAGCCTGAACTCTCTCCGGAAGCTAAAATGACTCAACTGAGGCTAGCACACTTGGGTCACATTATGAGAAGACCAGAGGCACTGGGAAAGACAGTCATGCTAGGAAACGTCAAAGGCAGCAGGAAAAGAGAAAGGCCTAACGTGAGGTGGATGGACTCTATCAAGGAAGCCATGGCCCTCCTCTTTGACAACTGGCCCACTTCCTGTCACTCCCAAACCTACCCGTGGTAATCCACCTCCAGGCTAGACTACTGTAACTTGCTTTCCGCTAGCCTTCCCTTGAAACTGATCTGGAAGCTCCAACTGGTTCAGAATGTAGCGATGCAAGTCCTGACAGGAATGTCATGGATGGCACATATACACCCAATGTTGCACCGGCTACACTGGCTTCCCAGTGGAATACCAAGTCAAGTTCAAGGTTTTGGTACTGACCTACAAGGCCTTGAGTGGTCAGGGACCAATGTATCTATGGGACTGTCTCTTCTGTTGTGTCCTCAGGAGAGTGTTACGCTCCTCAGACAACCACTTGCTAGTGGTCCCTGGTCCTAAAGACATCCAACTGTCCTCCGTTAGGGCCTTTTTGGTCCTGGCTCCATCTTGGTAGAACTCTCTGCCAAACAACATCAGGGCCCTGTGGGATCTTATGCAGTTCTTCCAGGGCCTGTAAGGCAGAGATGTTCTGCCAGGCTTTTGATTGAGGGCAGTGGCGGTTTCTGCTGTTTAGCAGAATAACACCTTCTGCTGTTTATATTTGTATGCCTTCTTCCCCCCTGCCCACGGAGTACCCGGCAGTCTGAAATTGGATTAATCAGTATTCACCATCTGATCTATTTTCTGAAATGTGTTGTTAATGTTTTCTAATTGTTTTTTTAAAAATCTTGCTATGTTCTTATAGATATTGTACATCGCCCAGAGCCCTGCAATAGCAATTAATACATTCAGTGTATAAATAAATAAAATAAATTTACAAGACCTAAGCAAGGCTGCGAAAGAGAGAACACTTTGCAGTTCATTAATTCATAGTGTTGTGACAAGTCAGAAGTGACTTTTAACATGCACAGTTTGATGCCAGTACATAATGAATCAGACTTGGAAATATATATATATATATATATATATATATATATATATATATATATATATATATATATATATATATATAGTTCTGTAATTGTCTGTCCCCTTCCTAAAACTTTCTATACGCAGAAATCATTTTATTTATTCATTTATTTCGATTTATATCCCACCTTGCCCGCACAGGCATGCTCAAGGCAGCATAAAAAGGTAAAGGTAAAGGTTTTCCCTTGGTCGAAAGCCAGTCGAATCCAACTCTAGGATTGTGGTGCTCATCTCCGTCTCCAAGCCGAAGAGCCAGCGCTGTCCGAAGATGTTTCTGTGGTCATGTGGCTGGCATGACTAAACACCAATGCGCACAGAATGCTGTTACCTTCCCACCAAAGTGGTACCTATTTATCTACTTGTAATTTCTTGCTTTCAAACTGCTAGGTTGGCAGGAGCTGGAACCAGAGACGGAAGCTCACTCCGTCATGCGGCATTCGGGTCTCGAACTGCTTAACTACCGACCTTCCAGCCTGCAGTAAATACAGTAAAACCCAGATACAAAAGTGCAATATTATAAAATTTCATATAACAAATCATATACATAAAGTGCACTTAAGTGCAGGTGGCAATTACTGTAAGGTGGTCCTATGTAGCTTGGCCGGTGTCCAAAGTTGTTCTGAATGCCAGTAGCATGAGAGCCATAATAGTCTAGTTTTTAACAGCTCATTCATCAGTGGCGGATGCTAATCAAAGGCCTGGTGGAAGAGCTCCGTTCTGCAGGCCCTGCGGAACTGCAAGAGGTCCCGCAGGGCCCTGATGTCTTCCCGGAGCTCATTCCACCAGTACGGAGTCACCACTGAGAAGGCCCTGGCTCTGGTGATGGCCAATCTAGCGCCTTTTGGGCCAGGGAGAGTCAGGCAATTTTGCGACCTTGACCTCAGCGCTCTCTGGGGGATATACCGGGAAAGGCGGTCCCTCAGGTAGGCAGGCCTCCAATCATATAGGGCTTTAAAGGTTGAAACCAGCACCTTGAAGCGAATCCGGTATTCTATTGGTGACCAGTGAAATGCCTTCAGCACAGGCTGGATGTGCTCTCGTATAGAAAGACCCATCAGCAGTCTGGCTGCTGCATTTTGCACCAGCTGCAGCTTCCGGATTTGGGACAAGGGTAGACCCCCCATAAGTATTGTGTACCATATTTTTCTTAACCGTTTATCAACGTCGGGCGCCTTTCCTTCTGTCCACGACCTCGTTCTTTTGTGTGTGCCATCCAATCCTCAGTTTTCATTGGACGCCAGCTTGGGGTTTTTTTAAATGACCCCCTGTCGCAACGCTTCCTGGGCCGAAAGTACCGCAGTTTCTCCGTCTAACCACTTGCTATTGCAGATGAGATTTTGATTGGCAGCATGGCGTGAGCTGCGCTCGGACTTCATGTTTGTCCTGATTTCTCTTTGTCTCTTCCTTTCTTTCCTAGCCTTCTGCAGCTGAGAGCCATGAGCAGTTCTCAGCATCCAGCGCCCCTGGGGATTAGACTTCCTTCCGCAGGAGCTCGGCACTTCTAAGGGACCTTGCTGTGCGAAAGAGGACTTGGGCGAAACCCCGGAGGATACAGGGAGGGGACGAGGAGAGCAGGCAGTTCCTTGAGACTCCGCTCAATGTTTTGGGGATTCTGCTAAGGTAAGACCTCTCTTTCTTCATTTGGAGTCATGTCGGAATGTTTCTGTAGCAGTTCGTGACTTGGGTTGTGTGCGCGCATGCATGTGCTATTGTTCCTTTGGGAGTTCGGGAAGATTGCAGAATGGGCACAGAATACAGCTTCCCTTTTACTCCTCTTTCCCTCCCTTCCTCCTTCTACAAACTTCCATGCTACAGGAATTCCTTCCTTCCTTCCTTCCTTCCTTCCTTCCTTCCTTCCTTCCTTCCTTCCTTCCTTCCTTCCTTCCTTCCTTCCTTCCTTCCTTCCTTCCCTATGAAACTTTCTAGTCCTCACAACTGTGATTGTTCTTGGAAAAGGTGTGGACTGTTCCTACGGAGAAATCTGAATTGTGGCTTTTCCCTTCTTGGTGGCTATGATTAGCCAGATTTCAAATAAATCATGCCAAGGTGCCTGGTTTCCAGAATGGCATGGGTCTTGAATCTCAGCTCATTTGGCCACAGATTTCGGATTGCCCGGGTGTATTCTTCACTGCACACAGTCCCGGCCATGGCCCATCCTGTGTACACACCTTTGTGGTCCTGAATTGGTCTTTGAATCCCGATAGCTATGGCAGGTGGCCAGCTGAGCTTTGTTTTCTGATTGGAATCAGGCAATGAATTGAGATGGCCATAGATGGGCTTTGAACAAGCCATGTATTCATAAACATATATGGGAAGCAATGCCCCCTCTAAGCTATGGAGTCCTGTGAGCGAAAATTCTACTGGCATTAAAGTCGTGAGCAGGTGATTTGGCGACTGCATAAATCAGTTTGGTCTGGAGCCCTCCTTCCTGAGCTCAGGCAAAAACGTGTGTGCTGGAGGCTTAAAAACTGCAAGCCAGCTCACACTAACTCAGCTTAGAGGGAACACTGTATGGCAGGGCACACTTTGACATCTCAGCCTCTCAGGAACAGAGGAAATGGCTTCTAAAAATCCAGATGGGAAGGAATGGTGCCCGATGACCGACTTCTTGGACTTGAGAGTCCTATTATTGTAATCACCAGAGAAGGTCACTGGTCCATGGTCAATGGTTCTGCTAACCTCCTAAGGCGGGGTCCCCAACGTGTGGCCCACCAAGTATTTTGAAAAGGGGGGCAGGGACAAATAGGGCTTTTGCCCTGCAAGGTTTCTGATTGGCCATTGGAGATTTGATTGGATATACAGATTTTTTTTTAACTTTGCTTTCAGAACAGCAGCTGGCACAACACAAATATCTTTGTTGTGTAAGCCACAGCAGCCATATTGTGGCTGCCTCCACCACCTGCAGCGGACATTTTCCGGCTGCCATTTTGTGGCTCTGCCCAACACCCTGTGTCATAATCCCAGGCTCAAAAAGCTGGGGACCTCCATCCTAAAGACTGTATGCTCAAGACCAGCAAAATGATTTATGAACAGAGGAGCAAAGGAGTCCCGCAAACTGCACTGCTTCACTGGAACAGTAGATAAGGGAACTCAGTTCTGTTTCCAAACTTACTGCCTTGTACTGCAGATGGACATATAACGTCTGCTGTTTTGGGGACGGCGGCAAAAAAGCAACAACAGACGTGCTCATCTGTTTGGGAAACGTGTCCCCGAATAGGTACGGAGGAGGGCAAGCAAGATGACTCAGGGACTGGAGCCCCTCCCCTAGGAGGAAAGGCTGAAGAGTCTGGGACTTTTCAATTTAGGAAAGAGACAACTAACGGGGGGGGGGGCACTGTTTGAGACAGGATTTTGGATGATATGGATTATTGGTCTGATCCAGCAGGGCGCTTCTCTTCTGCTTTTATTCTTGGCTTCCCGATTGGCTTAGGAGTACCCTAGAATCTGGCCAGGCAGTTCTTCTGACACTCTTGGTTGACTCTGGATCATGATCGTCCAGGAGCCCTGTCTGGCTAACTATCATTGCAATGTCACCGTGGCCACAGTATGATCCCTGATTGGTTGGGATTGTATATGGAGAAGGAGAGATACCCTTACCAAAGGGTGAAGAAAGGCACTGCAGAGGTAGCATGGGGTATATGGCAAAATGGAGGGGTTACTGCTGGGAGGGAAGGTCTGACCTGGTAAATGGGTTATCCCCTGTTCTGGGTAGGGCTGAACTCTCCATCTAGTAGCAGGTTCATAGCTCAAGGGTGTTCTTGGACAGGACTTCCTGTATAATAGATGTCAGTGGTGGTCAAAGGTCCCTTTCAGTGGCTTTGTCTAGTGAGTCAACTGCAGCCCTTCCTGGGCAGGAAAGATCTTGCCACTGTGGTGCATGCCCCAATAATTTTGAGATTAGACCACTGCAATGTGCTCTACATGGGGCGGTCCTTGGAGACTGTATGGAAGCTACAGCTGGTGCAGGATGCTGTGGCTAGAGTTTGATTGCCCCTAAAGTCCTTCATTGCTCTGTAACATGTTAGCACGCTCCCATGTTGTCAGCCCCAAGTGGACCATGCTTCAAACACCTTTGAGGCAGCCGGACAAATGTCTGTTTGGTATGCCGATTGCTAGAGTGGACCGTAGGCTTCTCCAGCAGCTGGAATAGGAGTTGGAAGCCAAGCACGAGGGCTTCATGGTATCTTCCGCGTCAGTGTCCAAATCGATAGGCTGTTTTGGAGCGCTGCCGTATCACGAAGCGAGTGCGAAATGGAAACCATAGAAAGGGCACATTAGCAATACGTTCTGGAAGAGGGCTGTGATAGAGGTTACGTTGGATGCTTGCAGTCGGACTAGTGAGTTTGCTTAACGGCTTCAAAACAGGCCCCACCGACGATAAATGGCCTTGCTCTGATATTTCCGTCATGCTCAATTGGCCGTTAACTACCAATAGTATTGCACAATGAAGGGGAGGAAGTGAACCGGCCAACCCCATAAAACTGATATTTAAACCAAAAATGCTGACAATTTCTGTGTCTATGAATCCCTCCCCCCAGTCTTCTGTAGAAGGTTAGTTTGAACCCTGTAAGGCATGGTGTACCCTGAGCTGGATGGGCCCAGCTAGCCCGATCTCATCTGGTCTTGGAAGCTAAGCAGAGTTGGCCCTGGTTAGTTTCTGGATGGGAGACCAGCAGGGAAATTCAGGGTCGCTACGCAGAGGATGGTGAGAGCGTTGGAGTCCAAGTCTTATGAGGAAAGGTGGAAAGAGTTGGGTATGTTTAGCCTGGGAAAGAGAAGGCTTAGAGGGGACATGATTGCAGTCTTCGAGTATTTGAAGGGCTGTCATGTAGAAGATGGAGCAGATCTATTCTCTCTTGCTCCCAATTGCAAGACTAGATCAAACGGGTGGAAATTATGAGGGAGTCGATACCGGCTAAATATCAGGAGAAACTTCCTAACTGTAAGTGTGGTTGAGCAGTGGAGCAGTCTGCCTCTGGAGGTGGTGGATGCTCCTTCACTAGATGTTTTCAAGCGGAGACTGGACGACCATCTTTCGGGTATGTTTTAGGTATGTAGGTATGTAGGGCTCTCTTTCAGCTATGCTCCTGCAGAGTGCAGGGGGTTGGACTAGATGACCTGCAAGGTCCTTTCCAACTCTAACATTCTATGATTCTCTGAGGCAGGCAATGGCAAACCACCTCTGTTAAGTCTCTTGCTTTGGAAACCCCAAGGGGTCATAAAAACATAAGGACTGCAACTTGAGGGTATTTTGTACGTGTACACAAGGCATGGTGTTGGAGGAGACTTTTACAGACACCATGGACTGTGCAAAAGACAAACCAAGGGGTTCTAGATCAGATCGAGCCTGGACTCTCCCTAGAAGCTAAGATGATTCAGCTGAGGCTGTCGTACTTTGGTCACAGTATGAGAAGAAACAAATCACTGGAAAAGACAGTAATGCTAGGGAAAGCCGGAAGGCAGCAGGGAATGAGGAAGACCCAACAGGAGATGGGTGGAGTCCATCAAGGAAGCCGGGGCCTTCTGCTTGCAAGAGCTGAGCAAGGCTGTTAAGGACAGGATGATTGCGAAGTCCAGGGGTGGCCAGACTTGCTCAACATAAGAGCCACGTAGAATAAAAATCAAACGTCTGAGAGCCACAAGACAGGAACAAATATGACACACACGTTGTTGTTTTTTTTAAAAAAAATATGCAAACTTGCTTTTTCTTAACATTCAGTGAGACTGCCAAAAATAAAAAACAAAAGGGGTTAAAAACAGATATCGATAATGACATTTGTAATGATATTTATTTGTCCTGTGGTATTTATTTGTCTGCTAAAGATATTTATTTGTCTAAGAGAGAGTGGGGGAGAGAAACAAAGAACACAAATAGATGGAGGAGGGAGAGAAAAAAAACAAAGAAAGCAAGTAGATGGGAGGGAGGGAGGGTGGGAGAAAAGGCATGCCTCCCCTTCACTTCCCCAGCTGCCCTGCTGGGAGCCGCACAATATGTGGGAAAGAGCTGCATGTGGCTCCTGAGCCACAGTTTGACCATCCCTGGCAAAATCCTTTGCCAGTTTGGTGTTGTGATTAAGAGCGGCAGACTCTAATCTGGAGAACCGGGTCTGATTCCCCACTTGAGGCTAGCTGGGAGACTTTTGGCAAGCTGCAGCACTCTCAGCCTAAAAATCAGCATAGCTCGCCACCTAGTGGTGCCAAAAAAGAGCTACAGCTTTAGCAGCCAAACAATCCTCCTGGGGATCTCCTGGTTATTCCAGACACAATGCCATATGATAATTTCATTTTTTTTCTTGTTCCCCCCCAAAGCCTTCTTGAGGAAATGGTCCCTGACCTATTTCTCTGGCCTGAGGAGGGGCTGTGGCTCCATTGTAGGGCATCTTCTTGGCATGTGGAAGGTCCCAGGTTCAATCCCCAGCATCTCTAGTTTCAAGGGAACAGACATTAGGTGATGGGGAAGACCTCAGCCTGAGACCCTGGCTCAGTGGTAGAGCCTCTGCTTGACGTGCAGAAGGTCCCAGGTTCAATCCACGGCATCTCCAGTTTCAAGGGACCAGGTCGTAGGTGATGTGGAAGACTTCAGCCTGAGACCCTGGCTCAGTGGTAGAACTTGACGTGCAGAAGGTCCCAGGTTCAACCCCAAGCATCTCCAGTTAAAGAGTCAGGTAGGAAATGATGGGAAAGACCTCCGCCCGAGACCCTGGAGAGCTTCTGCCAGTCAGAGTAGACAAGACTGACCCTGATTTGGTATAAGGTAGCTTCATGTGTGTTGCTGTGGCTTGAGCAGAGACCCCGGCTCAGTGGCAGGGCATCTGCTTGGCATGCAGAAGGTCTCAGGTTCAATCCCCGGCATCTCCTGTTAAAAGGACGGGACGGTTGGTGAGGTAAAAGACCTCTGCCTGAGACCCTGGAGAGCAGCTGCCAGTCCGAGCAGACAATACTGACCGCGAGAGACCGATAGTATGATTCAAAATAGGCAGCTTCATTCATTCGTATATGTGTTTATGTGGCGTATGCAGGAGAGGTTCACATTGGTGAACTCGTGCAGAGGGGCAGCAGACCTTTGTATGCTCATGTTTGTGTTCATATGACCAATGCAGGAGAGGTTAAATGTTGCTGAATGTGTGCATGTGGGTGGCAAACCTGTTTGTGTTTCTGTATGTGTTCGTGTGGCCCATTCAGAAGAGGTAAACATTGCTGAACTGGTGCAGAAGGGTGGCAAATCTCTGTGTGTTCATGTATGTGTTCACATGGCTTATGCAGGAGAGGTTAGCATTGCTGAACTCGGGCAGAGGGGGCAGCAGACCTTTTTGTGTTCATGTGTGGGTTCATATGGCTTACACGGGAGAGATTAATGTTGCTGAACTCATGCAGAGGGGCGGTTCCTGTGGCCTATACAGGAGAGGTTAACACTGATAAACTCGTGCAGAGGGGCGGCAAACCTTTTTGTGTTTGTGTGTGGGTTCATATGGCTTACACGGGAGAGTTTAATGTTGCTGAACTGATGCAGAGGGGTGGTTCCTGTGGCCTATGCAGGAGAGGTTAACATTGGTGAACTCGTGCAGAGGTGCAGCAGACCTTTATACTTTCATGTACGTGTTCGTGTGGCCTGCACAGGTGAGATTAACAAAGTTTTAGTCCAGTGGCACCTTTAGGACCAGCAAGGTTAATGTTACTGAACTCACGCTGAGGAGCGGCAATCCTTTGTGTGTTCATGTATGCATTCATACGGCCTAAGTGGGAGAGGTTAACATTGCTGGACTCATGCAGGGGGGCAGCAAACCTTTTGTCTGCTTTGAACAACGTCTCCCCACCCACAGCCCCATTCTTGGGGCATCCGCCCAATCAGTCCCTCTCCCCCCGTTAGGCTCTTAATGAGGCTGGGCGGGCTTGGATTGTTGTGGCTGGTTCGGCTCCGTTGATGTGTCTCTGATCTAATTTTCGATAATTTGTCTTAATAACGCCCTAGAGAGTTCCCAGAATAAACCAGGCATTCTTGCTTTCCCCCAGAGCACGGCGGCCTGGAGGGGATGCGAGGAGGTTTCTTGCCTCCCCAGGAAGAGGGGCCTGCCGTGCTTCTGGGAGACGCAGATCATTAACGGGGTATTGTTCGGAAGTGACAGCGCTTTCTCGCTGCAGTGCACACCCGGTTATTAGCACTGGCGCTCGTTGACTTTTCTGTCCCCGCCCCTTCCCTGCACAACTTCCCTAATCATTTTAGGATATTTTTTCCCCAGTAATATACATGTGTGTTTTCCTTCCTTTCCCTTCAGTTTTAGGGATAACCGATTAGGGATCTCCTGGGTTGTTGGACCTACTCATTCATGCTTTATTGCTGTTTATTGGAGAAAGGCTGTGGCTCAGTGGCAGAGCGTCTGCTTGACCTTCAGAGGTCACAGGTTCAGTCCCCAGCATCTCCAGCTAAAAGGACCTGGCAGCAAGAGACTGGAAAGACCTCAGCCTGAGACCCTGGCTCAATGATATTACATCTGCTTGGCATGCAGAAGGTCCCAGGTTCAGTCCCTGGCATCTCCAGCTAAAAGGACCGGGCAGCAGGAGATTGGAAAGGCCTCAGCTGGAGACCCAGGCTCTGTGGCAGAACATCTACTTGGAATGCAGAAGGTCCCAGGTTCAATCCCTGGCATCTGTAGGAGACAGAGGTTTTCCACATCAGCTGAGACCCTGGAGGGCCACTGCCAGCCAGAACTGAGGGCCCTGACTTTAACAGACCATGGTACGTGGTCTAATGGATGGGCGGTTGGTTGTCGAGGGCTGAGGCATTTTGCTGTTGAGGTGATAGTAGGTAATTGGCTTCCCATCATCGAGTAGTGGGCACTCATCCCTCCCCTTTACCAAGCATTTAGAGTAACATGGTAGGAGCGCTCCTTATGAGAATCCTGTACTCAGTTTGGTGTAGTGGTTAAGCGCGGGGACTCTAATCTGGGAGAACCGGGTTTGATTCCCCACTCCTCCACTTGCACCTGGCTGGATGACCTTGGACAAGCCGTAGTTCTGACAAGAGCTGTCCCTGAAAAAGAGCCATTTCTGTCAGAGCTCTCTCAGGCGTGCCTGCCTCACCGGGTGTCTGTTGTGGGGAGGGGAAGGGAAAGGAGTTTGTATGCCACTCTGAGACACCTTTGGGTAGTGAAGGGCAGGGTATAAGTCCAATCTCTTCTCTTCTCTTCTCTTCTCTTCTCTTCTCTTCTCTTCTCTTCTCTTCTCTTCTCTTCTCTTCTCTTCTCTTCTCTTCTCTTCTCTTCTCTTCTCTTCTCTTCTCTTCTCTTCTCTTCTCTTCTCTTCTCTTCTCTTCTCTACTTAATGGAGCAACTGATGAACATAAGGGGGAGGAGGGCTTAACCACAAGGAATGAATTCAGAACCTAGAAGGTTAAATGAATCCAAATTGGAGGGCTTAGTACATAAATAACTGAAATATAGGTAGGGTTGCCAGGTCTGGGTTGGAAAATACCTGGAGACTTTGGGGGTGGAGCCATGAGAGGGTGGGGTCTGGGGAGGGGAGGGGCCTCAGCATGGTACAGTGCCACAGAGTCCACCATTCAAAGCAGCCATTTTCTCCAGAGGAGCTGATCTCTCTCAGCTGGAGATCAGTTGCAAAGGCAGAGGATCTCCAGGCCCCACCTGGAGGCTGGCAACCCTAAATATAGGCCATAAATGTATCAAAAATATATAAAAATACATGTATTACAAAATGATTTAGAAACCATTACAGGCCCAAATATCGCCTCGGTTCAGGTTAAGATCATACAATCATCTCAAACACAAACTGTATGCAACCCTGACCCAATGCATTTCGGCCTTACGGCCTTCTTCAGTGGTCAAGCATAATTATTACACATTAGCTCCAGACATTGTAATGATGTTACAATAATTAGCTAATATAGGACCAAGTTGGGATTGTTCTCTAATCAATGTCTGTGTCTCAAGGCGGAGAAATAATTAAGAGGCCTCATTTGAAATCACTGTCTGCCCTAGTCAGGTACACGTGTCTTCAGTGATAGTTCAGTTAGGTACCTTCCTATTCTGGGTCCAAAGAAAATCACTTTCACTTGCAGTTTCGAGCCATGTGTTGCATTTTCAAGATGATTGTATGATTTTAATCTCAATTGTGGCTATATTTGGGCCTGTAATTGTTTTTAAATCATTTTGTATTAAATACATGCCCTTTTTTGTACATTTGATATATATATATATCCTGTATTTCAGTTATTTATATACTGGGCCCTTTAATTTGGATTCATTTAACCTTCTAGAAATATAAGAAGACTACTGGTCCATCTAGTCCAACATCCTGTTTCATACAGTCGTCGACCAGTTTCTCTGGAGGGCCAGCAACCTGGCAGAGAGGCCGAGGCCTTCCTAAGAACTTCAGAAGAGCCCTGCTGGATCAGACCAATGGTCCATTGAGTCCAGCATCCTGTCTCACAGAGTGGCCAACCAGTTCCTCTGGAGGCCCAACAACAGGGCACAGAAGCTGAAGTTTTCATAAGAGCCCTGCTGGATCAAACCAGTGGTCCATCTAGTCCAGCCTCCTGTCTCACACAGTGGCCAAACAGCTACATTGGCCAGGCGGGATATAAATTGAAAGTAAATAAATAAATAAACGAGGCACAGAGGCCTTCCACTGATGTTGCCTCCTGGCATGAACATGGAGGTTCCCTTTATTCACCATGGCTAGCAAATAGCTGCGGTGGCTCAAGTGGTTAAGACATTGAACTGCAGGCTGCGGAAGGCAGTAGTTCAGCAGTTCGAGACCCGAGAGTGCTGCATGATGGAGTGAGCTCCCATCTCTAGTTCCAGCTCCTGCCAACCTAGCAGTTCGAAAGCAAGAAATTGCAAGTAGATAAATAGGTACCACTTCGGTGGGAAGGTAACAGCATTCCGTGCGCCTTGGTGTTTAGTCATGTCGGCCACATGACCACGGAAACGTCTTCAGACAGCGCTGGCTCTTCGGCTTTGAAACAGAGATGAGCACCACAACCCTAGAGTCGGATTCGACTGGCTTTCGAGCAAGGGAACCTTTACCTTTACTAGCAACTACTGATAGACCTCTCCTCCATGAACCTCTTCCACAAATCTGTCTAATCCCTTTTAAGGCCATCGTTACTTCCTTTGACAGCTAATTCCACAGTTTAATTATTCACTGACTAAAAACGTATTTATTTTAGCCCACTCTGTAACTGTTAGTCCATCAGTGTCTCGAAGCGTGAGTCCAGTGGCACCTTTAAGACCAACAGAGTTTAGTTCCAGTCAGGGCTTTTTTTGTAGAAAAAGCTCAGCAGGAACTCATAGCATAATAGGCCACACCCATCAGCAGAAACTCATTGCATTGTTAGGCCACACCCATGACAGCATAGTTCATTAACATTTTAGGCCACACCCACATGTTACCAGAAGTGTGGTCATCCAGCCACATGTAACTTTTGCTTCTTATTCTGTTTACCTTGTTTGTTGTCAAAACATAGGGGTTTTTTTGTAGCAGGAACTCCTTTGCATGTTAGGCCACACAGCCTTAATGTAGCCAGTCCTAACAGTTTCTGCTCTTGGGTGTGGCCTGTTATGCTAATGAGTTCCTGCTGGGCGTGGCCAGCTCGGGAGCCAGCCGGAACTCCGTTCCTGTGCGTTCCTGCCCCAAAATAGCCCTGGTTCCAGATATAAACTTTCATGTTCATGCTCACTTCATCAGGTTTAAGTTGCCTCTGGACTCAAACTTTGTTCTATAGCTTCAGGCCAACATGGCTACCCACCTGAATCTATCTCCATCCATGGCTGAAATTTTAAATTCTAGATTTACTATTTACCTCTTCCTAAAGTGCTGAACATTCTTCTTTTCCATGTACTCTAATCATGTTATATTGTTCTGTCTAAAAGCCCATGTGCTATGTAGACTTCCTTAAAAAGGAAGGGTTGATGCATGCCCATTGGTTCCTGAGTTGCTCTGGGAATCTGTAGCTTGGGAATCAATTGTAATGCTGGGAGAATTCCGAGAGATCTCCAGGCGCCGTCTGGAGGCTGGCAGTTCTAGATGATCCAGGTCTCAAATGGTTTCTTCTGTCTACAAGGGTCTATGCTCTTGCCTTTGGGCAGGGAGGCTCAGCAGTGATTCCGCTGTGAAATTATCTCTTGTGTTAATGCTAGAAGAAGAAGGAGGAGAAGGAGCTTGGATTTATGTCTTGCCCTTCACTTGGAGTCTTGGAGCAGCTTACAAACTCCTTTCCCTTCCCTTCCCCTCCCCACAACAGACACCCTGTGAGATAAGGTGGGGCTGAGAGAGCTCTTTCGAGAATTGCTCTTTCACTAACAGCTCTGCCAGAACTATGGCTTGCCCAAGGTCATCCAGCAGCTGCAACTGGAGGAGTGGGGAATCAATCCCAGTTGTCCCAGATTAGAGTCCGTGCACTTAACCACTACACGAAACTGGCTCTCATTAATGGCTACCTACCTCACAGGGTGTCTGTTGTGGGGAGGGGAAGGGAAGGAGATTGTAGGCCACTCTGAGACTCTGAGTGAAGGGTGGGGTATACATCCAATCTCCTCCTCCTCCTCCTCCTCCTCCTCTTCTTCTTCTTGGTTGCCAGATCTGGGTTGGGAAGTTCCTGGAGATTTTATGGGTGAGGCTTGGGGAGGGGTGGGGTTTGGAGACTGGAGGGGCCTCTGCACGGTATAATGCTATAAAGTCTGCCTTCTAAAGCAGCCATTTTCTCCAGGGGAACGGATCTCCTTGAGATCTCCAGCCTGGAGGTCGGCAACCATCTTACAAGAAAACTGGACTCAAGGCGGCCCTCTGCCGACCCCTCTCCAGCAAGCCTCATTCGAACGTGTCAGGGTTCCCCTCTCAGGAATTACACTGCCCTCTTCATTTCTGAAGTCTCCTTCACTGCAGGTAAAGAGGCAATTTCTTGATTCGGTTCGCTCTGAAGTTCACGGAGGAGCGACTGGGGTTTCCCTAGGGAAGCTAAACACTCGTCTCACTCTCAGCCTGAAACAGGGTTGCCAGCCCTGGGTTGGGAAATACCTGGAGTGAATTGCTATAATCTGCCCCACGTGGAGTCTGACTGGGAGGACAGTGCCTCATGCAGAGACATGGCAGGCAGACTCTCATTGAATGGCTTCTTTGGGCTCAGGGATTCCTTAATTTACTGCTTTGTGGCCGGTTTGAAGGTTACTGTCTTCAACGTTCCCCGAGAACCCTCAGAGGGAAAGCAGGATAAACAAATGTTGCTCAGCTTCCATCTGTCAAGACTGTCCAGCTCCCAGGACTGACAGCTCCCCCCTCTTTAGCGCTCTGGTTTGCCCAAAGAGTTATTTGACTCTTTTTTGCATCGGGCCTTCCGGATAAATGGCTTTTGAATAAAACCCTTCTGCTACCTTGTTAAACCCTTGGCCCAGGTCGCTTCTCGGGACGAATTGATTTATAGAGCAGCCCTTAACATTTATTAACTTCTAAATCACTTTGCCGGGTCAACTGGCATCTTGTCTCTAGCCGCCCGAGCTCTGCAGTTGAAGAGCAGAGGCTTGTGGGGTTTTTTTGCAAAGCGAGCAGGAGTGGTTCCTTTTTTCCTGGTTGGTTCGTATCTAGCTGGGCTTGTCTGCCTGATATGGAGAGGCAGGGGGAGGTGGGGAGAAGCGGCTAGGCGGAGGAGGGTCAGGAGAGGGGAAGATGGTGGGGAGGACAGAGAGGGAGAAGACTGAGCCAAGATTAATGTGCCGGGATCCAGCAAGGACACGTTTAAGGTAAGAGGGTGACCTTGAGCGTCTCGACCGGCTGGAGGCAATATATATGCAAAAAAGAAGACACTTGGCTTTTAAAGTTTCCGGGGGCTTCTTGACAGTTTTGAACAACTTTTGCATCTTGGCCAAGAAGAAGGGGGGGATAATACAAATGTTCTGAAAAATGAGTAATAATCTCGTTCTTAAGGTTGCCAACTCTGGGTGTGGAAATTCCTGGAGACTTTGAGGGTGGAGCCCAGAGAGGGTGAAGTTTGGGGACTTTGGCAAGGTATAATGAAGAAGGAGGAGGAGGAGGAAATTGGATTTATACCCCACCCTTAACTCGGAGCAGAAGAAGAAGACGAGGAGGAGGAGGAGGAGATTTGATATATACCCCACCCTTCACTCTGAGTCTCAGAGCACCTTACAGACTCCTTTCCCTTCCCCTCCCCGCAACAAACATCATGTGAGGTGGGTGGTGCTGAGAGAGTTCTTTCAGGAACTGCCCTTGAGAGAACAGCTCTGACAGAACTATGGCTTGCCCAAGGTCATCCAGCAGCTGCGAGTGGACGAGTGGGGAATCAAATCCAGTTCTCCCAGATCAGAGTCCACACACTTAACTGCTACACCAAATGCGCTAGAATCCACCCTCCAAAGCGGCCATTTTCTCCAGGGGGAACTGATCTCTGCAGCCTGGAGAGCAGTTGTGATTCTGGGAGATCTCCAGTTCCCACCTGGAGGGTGGCAACTCTGTTGGGTTTTTTTTCAGTCCTCTTCCCATGTGTGTGTTCATTGTACGCACTCAAAATCTGAAAAGGGCTTACGACTAACGCCAGTCAGATGCCACCAAAAGCACTTTTAAAGCATACCTCAGCAAGGTTATGACCGTGGAGTCAGGTGACTCAGCGTGCCTGGACACTGGGGGGCGCTACATCACTCTAAAGGTGAATAGGTGTTATATCCTTGCATGGGATGCCTCTCTTTGTCTTAACCCGGGAGCTGCCCCCTGACCCCTCCTTTCTCTCACTTTGTCCTCTCACTTTCTCTACATGGCCTTCCATGGAGATGACATGTCTTGGAGGTCTCTCTTGTAGATACAATGTTCTCATACTCCCACACACACGATTCTGGACAACCTGGCCATTTGTGATAGGGAAAGTACTCTTTTGATGAGGCTTCTCTGGGCGATTCTGCGTCTAGCGTTCGCTCCACATTTTCGCCACTGGGAGGAAAAAGTGCAGCTCAAAACCACATTCAAATACCTCGGGGCCAACACTGTACTGACTGCAAAGTCACCCCGAATGGCCGTAAATCTATCTAGAAGGCGATGCTCCCTCTATGCTGTGGAATCTTGTGAGCAAAAAATTCTACTTTGTGGCATTCTTCTACTGGCGTTCAAGTTGTGAGTGAGCGGTTTGGCTACTGCATAAATTAATTTGCTCGGGAGCCATCCTTTCTTGAGCGAAGACAAAAAATGTGTGCGCTGGAGGCTAAGAAATGGTGGGCTAGCTCACACTAACTCATCTTAGAGGGAACACTGCTAGAAGGTACCACAAAATCTGACGATCAAAGGAAGCGAAATCGGCATGCAATCTAGAAGGGAATATCTGTTCCAATGTGGGTTTCATAAAACAATGGGGGGGGGAAATCATAGAATAGAATCATAGAATGTTAGAGTTGGAAGGTACCTTGCAGGCCATCTAGTCCAACCCCCTGCACTCTGCAGAAGTATAGCCGAAAGATAGCCCTACAACATACCCGAAAGATGGTTGTCCAGCCTCCGCTTGAAAAAGTCCAGGGAAGGAGCATCCACCGCCTCCCAAGGCAGTCTGTTCCACTGCTCAACCATTCTTACAGTTAGGAAGTTTCTCCTGATATTTAGCCGGTCATCGACTCCCTTGTAATTTCCACCCATTAGATCAAGTCTTGCAATCTGGAGCAAGAGAGAATAGATCTGCTCCATCTTCTACATGACAGCCCTTCAAATACTTGAAGACTGCAATCATGTCCCCTCTAAGTCTTCTCTTTCCCAAGCTAAACATACCCAACTCTTTCAGCCTTTCCTCATAAGACTTGGATTCCAACCCTCTCACCATCCTGGTCGCCCTCTTCTGGACACGCTCAAGCTTGTCAACATCCTTCCTGAAATGTGGTGCCCAAAACTGGACACAGGACTCCAGGTGAGGCCTGGCCATAGCAGAACAGAGAGGGACTACCAGCTCCTGTGAATGCAGGGTCAGCCTCTCTCTCCTTTCAAGTGCAACCTGAATTTGAACTGAATCTACTTGAATAAATACCGGTTTCCCTTTTTTCAATATATCTCTTGGGAGATTTATTTACTGCACTCAGGATGACTCTTCCATGACTCGGCAAAGCTCTGCTCTGTTAAGCAAACATCCCAATAATCAGGGCTATTTTTGGGCAGGAACTCACAGGAACAGAGTTCCGGCTGGCTCCTAAGTTGGCCACGCCCAGCAGGAACTCATTAGCATAACAGGCCACACCCAAAAGCAGAAACTCATTAGGATTGGCTACATCGGGGGTGTGTGGCCTAACATGCAAAGGAGTTCCTGCTACAAAAAAAGCCCTGGGTTTTGACAACAAACAAGGTAAACAGAATAAGAAGCAAAAGGTGGGTGTGGCTGGATGACCACACTTCAGGTAACAAGGGTGTGCGGCCTAATATGCTAATGATCTGTGCTGTCAGGGATGTGGCCTAGATATGCTAATAAGTTGCTGCTCTTCGGTATGGCCTGTTATGCTAATGAGTTCCTGCTGGGCTTTTTCTACAAAAAAAGCCCTGCCAATAATAATGCCCCAGAGTCCACCTTCCAAAACAACCATTTCCTCCTGGGGAACTGGTCTCCGTTGCCTCGAGATCCATTGTAATCCCAGGAGTTCTCCGGACACCACCTGGAGGCTGGCCAACCTATTTATTAGGCGTGCAGAAACTGGCCGGTGGCTGTGTCTGTCTGAAGGCAAAACAAAATCAAAAATGCAATGCCTTCCATCAAGGCTGGCTGAACGGACCCCAGAGCTTTAGTTCCCCCCAAATGCAGTTAGAAAACGATCTTAAGTTGCATCTCTGCCTTTAAAAAATGCTCCCTGCCAGCCGTGTGTGTTTGTGTGTATTTAAATAATTCATATGTCTCCGCTGCCTCCAGTCAATTTACTCTGACCTAGGAACAAAGGGGGGGCGAGCAAGTGTCTTCGAAGGCTGCCTGTAGCCGCATACACTGGAGAAGTTAAAGGAATAAGAGAGGCGGCAGTTCTGTCAATAGGTCAAGGTCAAGGGAGTTAGCGGACTGCAGGATGAGATATTTGCCAGTATTTTCACAGCTGAGCTCCGGGAAAGTAAACAGTTCAGGCAGGTATACCTCCAGCTCTGCAAAGACTACTATTTTCCCCTTTAAATCGGTCTCTGCAGTCATGCCAATTCCTGTACCATACCACTGTTGTTACGGCTACTCCCTTTCCATCGTTAAGTATTGTTTACAGAGATTTATTGCCGGACTTGGGTTGTAGCAGCTCTGGATGTCGGCAGGTGGCAGCCGTGTGCAAGTCGTGATGTCTTGGGGAGGTAGGGAGGGATTGAAGGTGGTTCTTAGAGTGGTGGATGGAGCCAGGGTCCCCAGCATGGTTCCCAAGGGCACCGCAGTTCCCCCCTAACACCAGTGCCACTTTGGTGTAGTGGTTAGGATGGCGGACTCTAATTTGGGAGAACCAGGTTTGATTCCCCACTCCTCCACATGCAGTTGCTGGCGTGACCCTGGGTCAGTCACAAGTTCTCTCGGAGCTGTTCTCTCAAGAGCAGTTCTCGAGAGAGCTCTCTCAGCCCCACCTACCTCACAAGGTGTCTGTTGTGGGCAGGGGAAGGGAAAGGAGATTGTAAGCTGCTCTGAGACTCCTTTGGGTAGTGAAGGGTGAGGTATAAATCCAATCTCCTCCTCTGCCTCCTCCTCCTCCTCCTCCTCTTCCTCTTCTTCTTCTTCTACTACTTCTTCTTCTTCTTCTGCTACTACTACTACCATTAACACAAGAGATCATTTTGCAGGGGAATCACTGCTGACCCTCCCTGCCCACAGGCAAGAGCATGGACCCTCATAGGCAGAAGAAACCATATGAGACCTGGATCATCTAGAATTGCCACCAGACGGGGCCTGGAGATCCCTCGGAAGTCTCACAGCATTGCAATTGATTCCCAAGCTACAGATTTCCAAAGCAACTCAGAAACCAATGGGCAAGCATCTCCTCCTCCTCCTCCTCCCAGCACCCTCCAAGTTGTTTTAAGAAAATTGGTGGGACTGGGTGGGGCTTTTGCCCAGCAGGGTTTCTGATTGGCTGTGCAGATGTTCAAAGGTTGCTTTGGCAGCAGCTACCAACACAGCACAAGGAACTTCACTGTGTTGTGGATGTATGCAAGGAAATATTTTTAAGCAACATGTTCATTTTAAACGTCATTGTGTTAGAACTTCTGTCCAAAATGTGGAAGAGTTACTATTAGAATCACGTGTGACCTCACTTCCTCTTCTGGAGGCTGCCATTTTGTGATTGGCTCCACCTCCCATGGTGGCCAGTTTGCCATTGCGCCCACCACCCTGTGTTAGAATTCCAAAGGTGCCCACAGGTTTGAAAAGGCCGGGGACCTCTGCGGTAGAGTTTTGAGCTAGTATCTGGGAGGCCCGGGTTCAAATCCTTACTCCGCAGTTAAGCTCCCTGGGTGACCTTGTGCTGGTGACACTTTGAGGTGACGGTAAGGACTGTGGTTGTGAGGATAAGATGGGGAACAGAGGACTATGCATGCTACCCTTGAGTTCCTTGAATGAAGGATGCAATTAAAAAAATGTGCAAGACTGAAGTATTATTTGGGTATGCTGTGATTTGGCTCTGTTCTCCCAGATTAGAGTCCACGCTCCTAACCATTGCCAAATGAGTGGACAGAGATAATCTGTCTGTCTAGCTGTCTACCTATCCAACTATCATCTGTTTAGATATAGATAGATATAGATATATAGGTAGATATAGATATAGATAGGTGGACAGATAGATATCCAAGACATTTAAGGGTGTGAGTGTATATCTGTCTAGATATAGATAGTTATAGATTGATACAGATCGACAGATAACCACTTGACATTTAAGTGTGTGAGAATCTATCACCTACCTGCATGCCTATTTAACTACCTACCTATCATAGCGATGTGTGACCCCCATCTGCGGATACTTAAATCAGCAGATCAGGACTAAATGTATTTTTTCCTGCAAATTTAGGGTGCTCCACAGGTTTGCAGAAAAATCTGATCTGAGGGTGATGTGTGGCCCCCATCTGCAGACATTTAAATCTGCAGATCTGGACAACACCAATGCAAAATGTATTTTTCTGCAAACTTGGGGTACTTGAGGTACCCTTAGTGGTTGAGCTGGCACCATGTTGGAGGATACCATGAACGGCTACAGGTCCCGGCTGTTGTGTCAGTTGACTCAGGAAGTGGCTTGGTGCCCGGCTGCCACTGCAATGGATGCCAGGAGAAGGCCTAGGTCCACCTGTGCTGGTTGGGCACTCTGGGAGCCAATCCCTGCCTTGCTGCCATGATGGAGCGCTCTGGGAGCTCCTCTGGGCCTGGTTGCATGGCGGAGGACTCCAGGAGAGCTTCTGGGGTCGGCTGTGTCAGTGGAGGATTCCAGGAGCCACTCTGGTCTCAGAGTTGCTCCCAGGTACTGTCGCTGTTGCCACAGGTGGGTGGTGCAGCCTTAGGGTTGCCAGCTTCAGGATGGGAAATACCTGGATATTTGAGGGGTGGAGCCTGAGGAGGGTGGGATCTGGGAAAGGGAGGGACTTCAATGGGGTATAATGCCATAGAGCCCACCTTCCAAAGTGGCCATTTTCTCCAGGTGAACTGATCTCTCTTGTCCGGAGATAAACTGTAAAAGTGAGAGATCTCCAGCTGCTACCTGGAGGCTGGCAACCCTATGTGGCCTGGAGTCTCTATGGGGGAGGAGAGATGGGATTCTCCTCTTGTGAGTCTGGTGGACCTCCCACTTCTCTCTCTCTCCCTATCTGTGTGCATGCATGCGTGCGTGCGTGCCTGTCTGGTTTCTGCAAACCAAATGAATCAAGGAATACTTTAACAATGCAACTTTAATTGGCCCCGAAATTAATTTAGGCAGCTTGTTTGGTGAAGCACGAGGGCCCCGTCTTACTGATTAGCAATGTTTCTGTACTGTAATAAATTTGTTTCCACCAGCCCTCCTTTGCAAACATGGCTGGTGGATATTCTTCAGAGGTTCGCGATGAATATTTCAGCATTCGCTGAACGTTTCGTATTCCACATCAGTGCTTTTAGGGACGTTGATAGATTCCAGGTTGGGACACAGAGGATGGTATGTTAAGATTTGTCCCCTGAATCCATTTCTGGCCTGGGTCCCCAGGCATGTCCTCACTTTTCGCTGTTACTAGTTGGGATGCCAATTCTGGGTGGGGAAATTTCTGGAGATTCAGGGATGGAGCCTGAAAAGGGTCGGGTAATAATTAATAATTGATGTATGGCAGTGGGTGTAGTATAGCCAGGAGATCCAAAGATTGTCTGGCAGCCTGAAACTCTAGCTTTTTTTTGTGGTGAGCTAGGTTTGTTTTTTGGGCTGAGAGGACTGTGACTGACCCAAGGTCACCCAGCTGACTTTATGTAGAGGAGTGGGGAATCGAACCTGGTTCTCCATATTGGCATCTGCTGTTCTTAACCACTACACCAAACTGGTTCTCTAGGAATGTGGGGTTTGGGGAGGGAAGGACCTCCGTGGGGTATAATTCCATGCAGTCCACCCTTTGAAGTAGCTGTTATTTTCTAGGAGAACTGGTCTCTGAAATCTGGAGATCAATGTTGATTCCTGGATATCTCCAGGCCACACCTGGAGGTTGGTAACCCTAGTTATTTGCCTGAATTGGCAGAAAGGGTGCCCTGCACTGCCACTTTTGTAAGAATGACCATCTTCTTGTGATGGCTGCCCCATGGAAGCCATCAAGAGGATTTCATGTTGTTCTAGCCATCATGTGTGATACCACTTCCCTCAGGGATCTTTTGCCTCACAACTCACTGCTGTAGAGAAAGTGTGGCATTAGAGTTGAGGGACCACAGAGTCAACTCTTCTTGATGCAGTGATACCAACTCACAGGTGAACGTGCTAGAGCCCCACTGGATCCGAACAATGGATTGAGTCCAACAATGTTTTTCACGTAGCAGACAACAAGTCAACAAGGGCCAACCAACAAGGCCTAGAGGTCATGGCCTTCCCTTATGTCACCTCCTTGCACTGGTATTCAGGTCTTTACTGTCTCTAGTAGGGCTGCAGTCACACAAACTAAATAATCCACTTTCAGTACACTTTCCAGCTGGGTTTTGCCAGTTCACACCGTAAAATCCACTTGCAAAGTGCATCGACAGTGGATTGAAAGTGGATTATTTAGTGTGTGGCCCTTTCTGCGCCCGTATTTTGCCTCGGTTTCTGAGTGCATCCTATTCTTCCGTTCTGCATTCCCTCCCGCTTTCCCTTCCAGTTTGTGTTGGGGCTTCCTCTTGTTTCTGCATTTGTTTTACAGGGATCTGCATTCAGACTGCTTCCAGCCCCGCAGTGACCAAAACTCCTTTTGCTGCGATTCTTTGTTCTCATCCTTTCTCAAATTGCTAATCCTTTCTAACGTAGAATTGTTTCTCTCTGTGTGTTTAAGGGCTGCCCACTGCCCTCCCCTGTTTCCGCCTCTCTCTCTTTAGGTTGATACTCCCTCCTCCTTATGTTTTCTTTCTCTCCTTCTCCAAAGACAAAAGAAAATGTGTCCTTCCACTCAGGCAAACTTTTAAAAAGCCAGAGAGAGCATAAGAAGGAATCGGTAAATATAAAGGAGTGGGGGATTCCCTGCTCCCAAATATGTTGGTCTTGCATGTGTGGGCCTGAATTTCCCCCTCCCTTCCCTTTCTTTTTGCAGAATTATGGAGGGAGGGGTTGGGTCTGCAGTTAAAAGTTTTGAGAGATGTTTGCCTTTCTCTTCATCTTAGACAAAGCAGCCAGTGAGCTCAAAAAATGTGGGTTTTTGCTAGTAGATGCAGAATGCATACAGAATACACAAATAAATAAACCGGGGGGGGGGGCCAGTGCAGAGGGAATGTGTGTGACTGTGAAGTCAACCCTTAAGGCTCAACACCTCGGGTTCAGTGCAGAAAGGGCCCCATAATGGCAGCCTGAGTGTGGAGGTTTCCTTTAGACCAGTGTTGCCCAACCCATGGGTCGGGATCCAAAAGTGGGTTACGAAGCCCCTGCAAGTGGATTGTGGGCCAGCCCTCCCTAATGGCCATCTATGTTGGAATGTCACTTGCTTGGGGTCCATCGTGGGGGCAGCTGCGTCCATTTGTGTGAAGTTGGTTGGTTTTTCAAAAACATCTGGATGGCCACTGGAGAAAATGGAATGCTGAACTAGATGGGTGCTAGGATTGCCGGGTTCCCCCCAGTCACCAGTGGGAGATGGGAGGGGTAGAGTTGCCAGATCCAGGCTGGGAAACTCCTGGAGATTTGGAGATAGAGCCCGAGGAGGACTTCAGTAACCTGGCCAACCTCCAGTTGGTTGTTATATCCAAAAGAGAGCTCATGGGAGGAGGTTGTATCAAAACACAAACACTCCGTGTATAACTTACGAACAGAAGTGGAAAAATATATTACCCAAGACAATTTTGACAATTCTTAACAGTTCAAATATTTCTCCAATGCAAACACTTTTATAATTTCTTAAAGGGTTAGGATCCAACAGTACTTAATACAAAAGATGAAATCCAAGTAAAGTTCACCAATATTCTG
Source organism: Gekko gecko (assembly GCA_029375565.1). Lineage (NCBI taxonomy): Eukaryota > Metazoa > Chordata > Lepidosauria > Squamata > Gekkonidae > Gekko > Gekko gecko. The sequence continues at coordinate 9,530,924 of JAPDNY010000017.1, read as the reverse complement.
TATAAGATGCTTTAGGAGAGCAGACGCTTAAAAAAAAAAAGTGAAAGTTCCACAGGAAAACAAAAGTTCCACATTCAGGGAGTAGCAGCTATACACGGCCGGCTTCAGTGCCATGCTCACTTCCCACTTCCTCGGATAGCTGACACTCTTCTAGCTGTGTAACTGAAAATAAGAGTGTTTGCACTGGAGAAATACTTGAACTGTTAAGATTTGTCAGAATTGTCTTGGATAATATATTATTTCCACTTCTGTTCGTAAGTTATTCATGGAGTGTTTGTGTTTTGATACAACCTCCAGTTGGTGGCTGGCAATGGTAGAGCCTCTGCTTGGTGTGCAGATGGTCCTGGGTTCAATTCCCAGCACCTTCGGTTAAAAGACCAGGAAGCAGGTGATGTGAAAGACCTTCTGCCTGAGATTTTGGAGAGCCACTGCCAGTCTGAGTAGACAACATGGACCGATGGACCAAGGGTCTGATTCCTGTGAGCTCTCCTGCTATTACAGCTCCCATGGTTGCCAGAGAGCTCCCACTATAGAGATCAGTTCATCTGGGGGGGGAAATGGTCACTTTGGATGGTAAACTCTATGGTATTATGGCCCACTGAGTTCCCTCCCTCCCTAAACCTTGCCTTCATCAGTCTCTACCCCCCAAAAAAAAAAATCTCCAGGCATTTCCCAACCTGGAGCTGGTGACCCTAGACCTCAGTGAGGTATAATGCCATAAAAGTCTACCCTCCCAAGCAGCCATTTTCTCCAGGGGAAACTGATCTCTATAGTAGGGTTCGCCAACCTCCCGATGGGGCCTGGGGATCTCTCCCTTTCACAACCGATCTCCAGCTGACAGAGATCAGCTCCCCTGGAGAAAATGGCTGCTTGGGAGGGTGGTCTCTGTGGCATTGTACCATGCCAAGGCCCCTCCCCTCCCCAAAACCCACCCTCTCCCGGATGCACCCCTCAAAGGTATCTTCCAACCCAGACCTGGCAACCCTACTCTATAGTCTGGAGATGAGATGTGATTCCAGGGGATCCCCAGGTCCCACCTGGAGTCTGGCTGTCCTAATGGGTGCCAAAATTGTAGTTTGACTAAGTCACCAACAACAACAACAACTTGCTCAAGCCCTGCGTTGGTCATCATACCAAGTAAATTTGGACTTGTGGGTCACCGTACCGAAAAGCTTGGGAACCCCTGCTTTAGACATCATGGCCGATAGCCATTGATAGGCCTCTTCTCCCTGAATCTGCCCAAATCCATGTTCTCGGGCATCACAACCGCCACCAGCAGCGACTCCCCCAATTTAACTATATCGGAACAGGCTCAGAGGCCTGATCGTAAAGGGGAAGCTGGTTGAGCCAAGCAAGTGTGCCCACGGGAGTTTGTGCTCACATGACGTCTCATGCCAGCTGGGTTGGCACCTGTGCGGCACAGCTGAGTGGCATTCATGCCTGCTCTGTGTGGGTTAGTAGCTTATTAAAACCCACAGGGAAATGCCTTTTCCTTGGCTAAGATCGTGTTTTATCCAAGTATTCATCCTGCTAGTGGAATGGTATTTAGTTGCAATTCACGTCAATCCCATCGATTTCAGTGGAACTAAATCATGACGACCTTTGTGCTGGATGTGGCCATGAAGTTTGAGTAAGTGCCTATTCTTTTTTTAAAATAATAATAATAATGGAGTATCAAACTCTGTTTGATGTAGTACACATTTCTACTTAGTCGCAGCAATTCAAAAGAAAAAACATATCCACCTCTAAATGCTCTCTAGCACCATTGGAATACCATTATTTGGCAATCAGAAACCAAATATCTACAATTTTGTGGCTGACCATGATTTCTGAGTCCACATGTATTTGTAAGTTGTCATTTTATTCATAAGTCCATGAGTACCAGATGTTGTTCAGCCTTTGCCTCAAAGATGGTGTAGATCAAGAGTGCCCAAACTTTTTGAGCCTACAGGCAATTTTGAAATTCTCATACTGTGTGGTGGTTGCGGACACAAAATGGCTGCCACAAAATGGCTGCCGCAGAAGGTGGAGACAGCCACAAAATGGCTGCCGCAACTCAGTCACACAGGAAAGATCCTTGTGTACAGCCAATCAAATCTGCAGTAGCCAATTAGAAGCCTCACTGGGCAAAAGTCCCACCCAGCCCCACGCACTGTCTTAGAACATTTGGCAAACATCAGGGACAGTGTCAGTGGGCCTTATGGTGCCCATGAGTACTACGTTGGCAATCCTGCTTCCATTCCTGAGCTAAAATCACCCCAGCTGCAATAAACAACAGGTGTAAGAGATTTCTCGGTGGCCTTCCCATTTTAGCTCTGCACCGATTCTTATTGCAGGACCCCAGGATGATGTAAACCGTCCACATTTCTAAAGCCAGAGAGAGGGAAGCGTCACTGTCTGAAATGCAGGCCAGTCAAGACGTCACCTCTGGTTATGTGGAGGAATTAGTGGAATAATAAATGCCCTCCCCCCCCAAGGCAATCAGATTTATTGTGAATGCCGATGGCTTTCTGATTATGGGACAGTTCCCAGATCGGGGGTGTGACGGCAATTAGAAAAAGGAGTAATTGGCTTGGACCGCCGGGTCCCCCAGCAGTGTCTCTGGCTTTGGCGACTGCACCGGGCTCGCCTCCTCCCTTCCGCTGAGAGCTCTTGAAGCCTTCGTTCCGACACTCTGTAGCCAGCTTCAGCGTGCAATCAAAGCTAATGAGCTCTCCCAGGAAATAAATTGCATTCTAAGCTGCAGCCTCGTTGTGCAAAGTAAACAGCGCCCTGACGCTTCTTGAGCCTTCTCCTCCTCCGTGATCGTGCCGGGATCTGATCTGAGGGTGGGAAGTGAAAGCTGGGACCGGGGGGCTCCCCATGGTTGCGGTCAAAGGACCAGATTTTGTCCTGTGTTACTTGGCCTGGTGCCATTTCCTCTTTCAGTTTGGTGTAGTGGTTAAGAGTAGTGGACTCCAATCTGGGAGAACCAGGTTTTGATTCCCCACTCCTCCACTTGCAGCTGCTGGATGAGCTTGGGCAAGCCATAGTTCTATCACAGCTGTTCTCTCAAGGACAGTTGTGGAAAGAGCTCTCTCAGCCTGACCTACCTCACAGGGTGTCTGTTGTGGGGAGGGGAAGGAGATTGTAGGCCGCTCTGAGGCTCCGAGTGAAGGGTGGGGTATAAATCCAATCTCTTCCTCCTCTTCTTGCTCCTCCTCCTCCTCCTCCTCCTCTTCTTCTTCTTTCTTATACTGTCCACCTTGCCAGATTTTTTAAAAGAAATGTTTTATTTTATTCAAAAGAAATAAATAATTGAAGCTTCTCAGAGAAGTTAACAGCATCCCAATTAAAGGATTTTTTAAAAAATGGATTCTGAAAGGAATCTCTTTTGAATAATGAAAGTGCTTGACAGGTGGGGGAAATTGTCCGGCTCGCTGCAAAGGTGTTTGGGAAGAGTGTTATGGGGGGGTAGGAATCAGCCAGAGTGTGTTCTTTTTCTCTATATTGCAGTCTAATTTTTGTCTGGCTCGCTACCTGCCCCTTTCCACTATATTGGTAGACGTGTCCTCCGGAGAACAGGTCTATCCACCCCTGAAAAGCATAATGGGTTTGCAAAATAATAATAATAATAATTAATTAATCCATTTTCCCCCAGCTCCATTATAGCCTATGGGGACCATTCTAGTCAGTGGGCCCGTACGCTATAATGGAGACTTGATCAGGGAGTATCTGGGGCTATTGGGGGGGGGACTGTTTTTGATGTAGAGATACCAAATTTGCCACATACCTGCTGGTGCCTCTCCTAAAAAAACAATCCAAGTTTCAAAAAGATTGGAGCAGGGGTCCCAATTCTATGGGCCCCAGAAGGGGATGCCCCCATCCCCCATTGTTTTCAATGCCTTAGTGTAAGCATGAAGCTTAAAATCCCTGAGCTGGAGCTAAAATTTTGCATGTCAGCTCCCCCTAGTGCGGCTTGAAGGGTACTCTGGCTGTTGTCAGCGTTCCCTCCAAGCTATGCACGTGACACTCATTAACACAGGAAGCCCCATTCAGCAGCAGCCTGGGGCCATGCGGGGTCCTTCACTCCCTATGGTCCATTTGAAGATCACAGCAGTTACATTATGCTAAGTAGGGGGTGGGTGGGATTAGAGGGAGCATTGTGTGCTGAGGATAAAATGGAGGGGAGGAGAAAGATGGAAGCTGCTTTGGGTCCCTATCGAGAAGAAAGGTGGGGTATAAAGGAATTAAAAGTAGTAGTAGTAGTAGTAGTAGTAGTAGTAGTAGTAGTAGTAGTAGTAGTAGTAGAAGAAGAAGAAGAAGAAGAAAGAAGAGATTGGATTTATACCCCACCCTTCACTACCCAAAGGAGTCTCAAAGTGGTTTACAAACTCCTTTCCCTTCCCCTCCCTGCAACAGATACCCTGTGAGGTAGGTGGGGCTGAGAGAGATCTCTGGAGAACGGCTCCTGAGAGAACAGCTCTGAGAGAACTTGTGACTGAGCCAAGGTCACCCAGCTGGCTGCATACGGAGGAGTGGGGAAAGAAGAAGCAGGAGAAGAGAAGAGACTGGATTTATATCCTGCCCTTCATTACCCAAAGGAGTCTCAGAGCGGCTTACAAACTCCTTTCCCTTCTCCCTCCCCACAACAGACACCCTGTGAGGTGGGTGGGGCTGAGAGCTCTTGACAGAAACTGCTCTTTTTCAAGAACGGCTCATATCAGAACTATGGCTTGCCCAAGGTCATCCAGCAGGTGCAAGTGGAGGAGTGGGGAATCAAACCCGGTTCTCCCAGATTAGAGTCTGCGCACTTAACCACTGTACCAAACTGGCTCACTAAATAAAAAACTACATACATACATAAAGTCAATAAATAAAATAAATTCTCCTTTCCTCTGGGTTGTCTTCACAATGGGGAAGGGTGTGTGTTAATGGGGCGGTGTCTGTGTTTTTAAAATGCAGGTGTTTACGGATATTGGCACACAGCAGTGAGGGTGGAAGAAACGTGGGCTCTGTCCAAGTAAAAAAAACAACAGTGGTATTGAATTGACAGCCAATTGGGAAGAACTGGGACTGTGAACTGGTGTGCAAACATCTGGAAGGTGGACATGGTTTTCTGAAATGTGTCATCTTCCCTGAAAGTGATAATAATCATATTTTAAAAAAGACAACAACAACCTTAAGCATCCTGGAAATTTGGTCTGGCACTGGTTTTATGATCATACTTAATCTTACTTCAGGCTTATATGCAGAATTAAATTTTGTTGGTCTCAAAGGTTCCACTGGACTCAAACTTTGTTGTGTTACTTCAGGCAGTTTTGCCAAACAACACCCCCACCTTGCATGGTTAGTGTATAATTTTCTTCTTGGCTTCATGCACCTCTTCAGGAGGCATTGATGCCACTCACATGAACACGTGAAGCTGCCTTATACTGAATCAGACCTTTGGTCCATCAAGATGAGTCTTGTCTACCCTGAGTGGCAGCAGCTCTCCCGGGTCTCAGGTGGAGGTCTTTCTCATCATCCGTTGCCAGATCTTTTAACTGGAGATGCCAAGGATTGAACCCGGGGCCTTCTGCATGCCAAGGAGATACCCTTCCACAGAGCCAGGGTCTCAGGTCAAGGTTTTTCCCATCACCTACCATCTGGTCCTTTTAACCAGAGATGCTGGGGATTGAACCTGGGACGTTCTGCATGTCAAGCAGAGGCTCTACCATTGAGCCAGGGTCTCAGGTCAGGGTTGTTCCCGTCACCTGCTGCCTGGTCCTTTTAACTGGAGATGCCGGGGATTGAACTTGGGACCTTCTGCATGTCAAGCAGAGGCTCTACCACTGAGCCAGGGTCTCAAGTCAGGGTCGTTCCCATCACCTGCTGCCTGGTCCTTTTAACAGGAGATGCTGGGGATTGAACCTGGGACCTTCTGTATGCCAAGCAGAGGCTCTGCCCCTGAGCCAGGGTCTCAGGTCAGGGTTGTTCCCATCACCTGCTGCCTGGCCCTTTTAACTGGAGATGCTGGGGATTGAAACTGGGACCTTCTGTATGCCAAGCCGAGGCTCTGCCCCTGAGCCACAGCTCTGGCATAATGTAAACTTCAGTTGCCTTCCCATTACTTGCTTTTGTTTGCCAGAAGTTCTTAGCCCCTGGAAAAAAAAACAACAGCAATAAACACCCCCCAAACAACAACAACAACATACCTTTCCTGTTTTTCAATATTATCATAGTTTATACTCTCTGAGACTGCTAAGGTCATCCAAGGCGAGGAGCCCGATTAATGGGCTTCTCGGATGCTGCCTGTATGTTTTCGGAGTCTTTTTCATCGCAACCGCCCCTCAGTGGAGAGAGGGTTTCTCCCCCTCCCCCTTCATTCGCAGCACGTCTCTTCTTGTCCTATATTTTAAATCAGGCTGCCTTTTGTGGCTCCGATAAATAAATTAAATTGAATTCGGAGAGACCGGGCCTTCTTCTCCCCCAGCACCTCCAACCAGGGCAAAATAGCTTTCAAATTGGAGCTGTGGAACTGCACCGCTCTGCTCTCTTTGCTCATTCAGTTGGCTTCCGAAAAGGAGGAGAGCATCTCCTAAATGCGGCATGCCAGAGAAACCCCCCCCCTTTGCTCTCTGTGTCGATTCTCCTTCCCTCTCCTCGTTTTTCCAACAGAAGGTGAACCTAAGATAATTGTTCAGCACCCTAGTCCTGTAACTGGACAGACTAGATCTTGTGATAGATTCGGGTGGGTGGCCGTGTCGGTCAGAAGCAGGCCCGTAGCCAGGATTTTGTGGCTTGTGGGGCAGTCCCCCCCCTCCCCGGTGGGCTGAAGTTCTTAGTGCAGAAAGAAAAGCCATTGAGCCAATAGAAAGCTGTGACCAGGATAGATCTCTCGACTGCAAGCTGTCAACAGCTTTAGATGAGAGTTCTCAGCCACTGCAAGTTCATCACTTCTGCCAGCCTAAGCAACCATTCTGAGAACAAGCCGGCAGGTGGGGGTGATGACTTCTACAGTCCAGAAAGCTAACCCTTAGGCAGAAAAACTCTCTTAAGGGAGACCAGTTTCTTGACACAGAGTTAGAAGGGATCCTAGAGGTCACCTACTCCAACCCCCCCCCTTGCTCAGTGCGGGAATTAGTCAACTACAGTTACCCCACTCTGCTTACAGGAGTGCACACCTTTAAAAATGTTTCAAAATGATTGGGGCAGGGGAAGCATTTACAGGATAAATTCTTTTGGGGCTGTGCCTTTATGAAAGGGGGCAGAGCCCCCAAAAGCCCCACTGTAGCTACAGGCCTGTGGCTTCAGACTGTGAAGTCACAGAACTAGGTCAAGTCCAGCGACACCTTTAAGATCAACAAAGTTTTATTCAAGGTATAAGCTTTCATGTGGAAAGCATACTTCTTCAGATACAAGTGAAATATATTTGATACATTTCAGTTTGGGATAACATTCCCCAGGTGGGGGCTCTGGCCTGCCGCCAGACAGCTGACCAGTGGGAGGAAATTCCCCCCACCCCAATGTCACACACGGCACGCTGATGTCATCTGGAAGTGAAGGCAGGATGTTGATTCCCCAGGACACTCGGTTTTTCCAATGTTGATAACGTTGGGGGGCACTCTGCTTTTTGGGCAAGACTCTACGGTTTGAGTCCATTTTTACCATAGAGCTTTGCCCAGAAAGAAGAGGGTCACCCCCAGCATGCTGATTGCCACTTCTGGGTGATGTCAACGTGTCACATGATGTCCCCACCCACCCCCGGAACACCTTGCAGATCCCTCCACCAGTGTGAGGAAGAGACCTGACAACCCTTCTAGTGTCCTGGCCCCACTGCTGGACCTCCTGATGGCACCTGGTATTTTTGGCCGCTGTGTGACAGAGTTTTGGACTAGATGGGCCATTGGCCTGATTCAACATTGGCTTCTCTTATGTTCTTATGTTCTAACCCTCATTTCAATGTATCTGAAGAAGTGTGAGCACGCAAGAAAGCCGATACCTTGAATAAAACTCTGTTGACCTTAAAGGGGCCATCAGACTTGGAACTTTGTTTTACATCTCGTCATGATTATTTGCAACAAATCCATGCCAGCCGATGACTGGGAAACATGTCACATTCACCAAAGGGCCAGTGTTTGACAATGCTTTCCTGGAACATTGCTCGATGGAAGCTTTAAAAGCTCCTTCCCCAGAACTTAAAGAACTATGAGCGGAGAATGACTTTGTGTTCCTTCAGGAGGCATGAATGAAGTCTTGTTCCCTGGGTTTCAGGCTTGTCCACTTGATGCTATTCAGTCTGGAGGTCAGAGTAGGCCGTCGACTAGGAACGTCTTTGCGTGGGCCGTCAACTAGGAACGTCTCGTGTTCCTCCCATGGCCCAAAAGCAGCATTCCAACATTCGTCGGGGTTTTTTCTCAGCAGCCTGGACATAGGAAAAACCGAGTGTCCTGTCAGTCGACAAGCTTGGCTCCCGTTTCCTACAATACCCTTCCTTGCCATATCAAAAGGGTGTCTACGAATAGCATTCCTTTGTGGTCTTTTGCAGAATTGGTTGAGAATGAGCATTCATGACCGTCAGGATTTCAGAACAGCTGGGATTCAGGTCCTGGGAAATGAGAAATCCGGCCTGCTCGAAAGCTAGAGAGCTGGTACAACCGAGAGCGCTCGGTGCCTCTGTTCTATTATGCGCGCCGCTCTCACGGTGGGGGCTCCCAGGTAGTTAAATCTGTAACTAAGCACATTCTCTTTTTTTAACATATAATAAGTTATAATTTAAGACTTCTTCCGCTGGGGACTTTGCTCTCTCTCTTTCTCTGCTCTCCTCCCGGCTCCCTCATTATCGGGTTTTTCTGCTCAGTTACCTCGGGAGAATCGGGGATCTTGTTAAAGCAGGTGGTTCTTGTCATATTCTGAGCACCGTAGCCTGTCTCACCTCCATCTGGAGGAAGAATACATTCTTGTATTCTTGTTTCTTTGCAGCAGTGCCCAATTTGGATGGGTGGCTTGTTTGTGTGGGGCTTTGCTTTAAAGGGATGGATACCTTTCTGAGGAGCCAAAGATTTGGTTTGAGTTGTGGAGTTTGTACAGAGTGGGTGGGAGAATGAGCATGGTGCAGTGGATAGAATGGCAGATTTGGATTCTGGGCAACTGGGGTTCGAATCCCCACTTCTCCCATGGAAACTCGCTTGGTAACCTTGAGCCTTTCCCAAACTCTCACACAGCCTACCTCACAGGGGTATTGTGATAAGGTTGCCAGCCCCAGTTGGGGTTACCCCATGTTTGGGGCTTCGATCCACCACGGACCAGCTGGCCAATGGGGGAAACCCCACTCCCGAACAGGGATGTCATTGTGACCAGGAAGTGACATCATCATGGTGACACTCTGGTTTTGGGGGCAAACTCTACGGTTTTGAAGCCAAAAAAACTATAAGTGTTTCTGCCCAAAACCCAGAGTGTCATGCGTGGCAACACCAACGTGATGACATCACTTCCAGGTGATGTCATTGCATCAGGGAAACCTCACCTGCCCCCGGAACTCCACCCAAATCCCCCCACCACAGCGGGGAGGGGACCTGGGAACTGTCTGTTGTGAGGAAATGGAGGAAGGGAGAATAATTTTCTAAGCTGCTTGGAGTCCCAACCGGGGAGAAAAGCAGGGTATAAGTTAATAAGTGCCACTGGAATAAGGGTATGCATGCCGATAGTAGTGCACTTAGCCTGGGGAGTTCTGGGTTCTAATCTTCCCTGGTGCATATTCAACGACCTTGGGCTTGCTGTTCTTTCTCAGCCTCTCTCTGTGTGTGAAGTGCTGTCAAGTTGCTTCTGACTGAGGGTGACTCAAAGAATTGATGTCCTTCAAAGCATCCTGTCTTTAGCAGCCTTTCTCAGGTCTCACAAACAGAGGGGCCCCTGTGGCTTCCTTTTATTGAGTCCATATACATCTCACTTTGGCTATTCCGCTTTTCCTGATGCCTCCCGCTTTTCCTAGCACAATGGTCTTTCCCAGTGACTCTGGTCTTCTCGTATCTCTCAGCCTGCCTCACAGGATATATTCGTTAGGGTTAAGGGTGGGAACACTTTGCACATAGCCCGATCTCTCTGGAGCGACGGCATGAGAACAACGTAATGGAACTTTGTGGGGATGGTGGATTCCGCTATCAAAGCATTGTGACAGTTGGGGCTGTCGGCTCTGGGTTGGGGAATTCCTGGGGGTTGGTGAGTGGAGACACAGTGATCAGTTCCCCTGGAGAAACATGTCAGCTTCTGAGGGTGGGCTCTGTGACATCATGCCACTTCTGAGCCCCGCTTCCAAACTCTCCCCTCCCCAGACTCCACCCCCAAACATCCAGGAATTTCCCGTCTCTGAGACAACTTGCGACTGACCCAAGGTCGCAGCAGCAGTTGCATGTGGAGAAGTGGGGAATCAAAGCTGGTTCTCCCAGATTAGAGTTCACATTCCTAACCACTACACCAAACTGGCTCTCTGCGGATCGACTCCATGGATTGCCCAGAGCAGGTCATAGTCCACTTGGAAGCTTCAACAGTGGTCAAAGTAGGGTTGCCAACCTCCAGGGAGTGGTTGGACATCTCCTGGGGTTAATACTGCTCTCTAGGTGACCAAGATCAGTTCCCCTGGAGAAAATGGCCCCTTTGGAAGACGGACTCTGTGACATTATACCCACCCCGCTCTCCTCAGGCTCCATCCCTCCAAATCTCCAGGTATCTCCCAACCCTAAATCAAAGGCACATCCTCCATCCGATGGAACGCGCGGCTCATGGCCTAAACAGACATCCCCGGGGAAGAACAGCGAGCGACTGGGCAGGCAGACTCTTTAATATAGCCGAATCTGACGGGGAACACAAACCTTAAGGGCCAGCGATTAATTTTATAAGAAAACACTTAACTAATAAACAAGTGCCTGCTCAGCTCTATATTAATTTAAGCTAATGAGGTCCTGTTAGAAAGCCGTGATGAATGAGGAAAGCTCACGGAAGATCCACGAGAGGGAGGGAGGGAAAAACACACACGCACCGAACCTCAGGTTGAGTATTCGTAATAATTTACTTACAGTGAAAAGTAATTCATAAAAGCTGTGCCGAGCGACGAGGGAAAGAGGAGCAGCGAACCCTCCCATGCTTACTAATCTGATCGATGGCCAAGGCCCCATATATCTTAATTCCATTTGGGTTTCCCTTTGCCACAATAAATGGGGTTTTCTTAGGAATAATGGGATCCATTAATATGTGTTTTCCGTCGGCCTTAATTTCCGCTGCTGTTGCGAGGGGGACTGTGCCCGTGCCAACCGTTTTTGTTGTTGTTCAGTCGCACAGTCAAGTCTGACTCTTCGTGACCCCATGGACCAGATTATGCCAGGCCCTCCTGTCTTCCACTGTCCGCTGAAGTTTGCTCAATTTCATGTTCGTTGCATCGATGACACTGTCTAACCATCTCATCCTTTGCCGTCCCCTTCTTTTTTGACCTTCAATCTTTCCCAGCATCAGGGTCTACTCCAGTGAATGCTCCCTTCTCATTTGGTGACCAAAGTATTTGAGCTTCAGCTTCAGGATCTGGCCTTCCAGGGAACAATCAGGGTTGATTGTTATTGCAAAGTCATAGAGTGGGGAACACAGTGGTAGAATATGGAAGGCTCCCCCCGAAATCAGGATCTTGGAGCCCAACGTCTCCCTCCCTCTGAGAGGCCAGGTGGTGGTAGAAAGTGTTGTCAAGTCACAGCCGACTTCTGGCGACCCCGTAGGGTTTTCAAGGGAAGAGACGTTCAGAGGTGGTCGGCTGCATCACAACACTGGTATTCCTTAGAGGTCCCCCATCCGTTTACTAGCCAGAACTGACCCTGCTTCACTTCCAAGATCCGATGAGATTGAACTAACCTGGGCCATCCAATTGACGCAAAAGACATAAAGAGGTGGTTTGCCATTGCCTGCCTCTGCCTGGCGACCCTGGACTTCCTTGGTGGTCTCCCCTCCAAGTACTAACCAGGACCGACCCTGCTTAGCTTCCAAAGTCTGACAAGATTGGGCTAGCCTATTTATTTATTTATTTATTAGATTTCTACCCTGCCCTCCCGCCGAAGTGGCTCAGGGGGGCTTACAAACAATTTAAAACCAACATGCAATGTAAAATAAGCAGTTACAAGGTATACAATACCATTCCATACAGTTCCAATAAATACAGTGAAGCTAAATAGGTACAGCGGCATCCTGCAATAAAGTGCTAGTGAGACCCAACCAGGGCAGTCAGTTCCCATTGGAATGCTTGGTGAAACAGCTCCATTTTCACGGCTCTACGGAACTGCTGGAGGTCCCATAGAGCTCTAATCTCATTCAGGAGCTCATTCCACAGTGTTGGCACCGCCAGGGAGAACGCCCTGGTCCTAGTTATCGCCAGCCTGGTGTCTCTAGGCCTGGGGCGGGGGGGGCAGGCGATGTTGTGTTCCAGGCTGCGGTGCTCTCGGGGGAACCTACAGGGAAAGGTGGTCCCTCAGGTAGGCAGGCCCCTGACCCTTAAGGGCTTTAACGGTCAAAAACAGCACCCTGAAGCGAATCCGGAATGCTATTGGAAGCCAGTGCAACGACTTCAGCACAGGCTGGATGTGCTCCCACCTGGGGAGGCCCATCAACAGCCTAGCTGCTGCGTTTTGCACCAGCTGCAGCTTCTGGAGTTGCCCCAAGGGCAGCCCCATGTAGAGAGTATTCCAGTAGTCTAGCCTCGAGGTGATCATTGCGTTCGAGGAAGGGGACCGACTGCCTAATCAGCCGAAGGTGGTAAAAGGCTGCCTTGGCAGTGGCTGCTACCTGGGCCACCCAGGTCAAGGCAAGAGACGCTCAGAGATGGTTGGCCATTGCCTGCCTCTGCATTGCAACCCTGGACTTCCTTGGTGGCCTCCTATCCAACTACTAAACAGGGCTGACCCTGCTTAGCTTCTGGGGTCTGACAAGATGGGGCTAGCCTGGGCCATCCAGGTCAGGAAAGGCCACGGCTGATCATGAAAGGATGAGCGACTCCTATCCAGCCTGACTACAAGGTTTGATTGGCTTCTCTATCATAGCAGCTTTCCCCCTCCAGCTTTGCCTCTTCATCCCAAGGTTTGCCAACTCTGGATCGGGGAATTACTGCAGGTTTGGGGGTGGATCCTGGGAAGAGGGTGGGGTTTGGGGAGGGGAGGGGAGGGGCCTCAGCAGGGTATAATACTGTAGAGTTCCCCCCCCCCCAGAGCTGCCATTTTCTCCAGGAGAGCTGATCTCCATCGTCCCGAGATCACTAGTAATTTCGGGAGATCTCCAGGCCCCACCTGGAGTTTGGCAACTGTATCTGTCTCCTGATCTAGATCTTGCCAGATCGTGGGAGCTAAGTGGAGCTGGCCCTGGTTAGTGCTCGGATGGAAGACCTCCAAGGAAGTCCAGGGTTGCTACGCAAAGGCAAACAACGGCAAACCGTCCCTGAACTCCTCTTGCCTTGAAACGCCGGCAGGGTCACCACATGCCACTTTTCTCCACCGACATTTCCTCCCCTATTTGTGATTCTTATTTTCCCTACTTGGTTGGGGGCCACCCCTTTCCCACAAGTGTGCCCCTCCCGATTGTGTCCAAACGGGTATGATTGGAGCTGGACTTTGGGGTGAAAATCTGGGGTGCTGGCCCACCTGGGTTCTCCGAGGGATGCCTAAATTTAGGCTGTAGCTAGAGGGTGAGAATACAGACAGGCAAAACTATTTTTGCAGTGTGTGCTTTCTGAGCGGACGCCGTGCACAGTAATGGGAAACTTCCCCGGCCGCTTTCATGAGATTGACTGAGTGCGGCCGGGGCCTCCCTCCCGTTAGATTTATGCTTCTAATAACGCCATTAATTCCCTCCAGTAATAATATTAAATCTTCCTATTTATGGCCGGCATCATTCATAAAGCCCCCGGGCAATTTGCAGGCTTGGTGTACGTGTGTGGGTGTGCAGGCGTATAAAAAGAGCAATGATTTGGAAGCTCCCCGTTTGGCATCCGTGTAAATCGTGGGGTGCCAACCACACATGACCTTGACTAACTGGTGTCTAACCAGTTTGGTGTGGTGGTTAGGAGTGCAGACTCTCATCTGGGAGAACCGGGTTTGCCTCCCCACTCCTCCACATGCAGCTGCTGGTGTGACCTTGGGCCAGTCACAAGTTCTCTCAAGTTCTCTTAGCCCCACCTAATTCACAGGGTGTCTGTTGTAAGGAGGGGAAGGGAAAGGAGATTGTGAGCCACTCTGAGACTCTGAGTTAAGGGTGGGGTATAAATCCTCCTCCTCCTCCTCTCCTCCTCCTCTTCTCCTTCCTCCTCCTCTTTCCCTTTTTCCTCTTCTTCCTCTTTCTCCTCCTCTTCCTCCCTTGTGGGCAAAGGGCAGTCAAGTGGTTTGTGATGTATGTGTTAAATGCTGTCAAGTTGCTCCTGACGTATGGCGACCCTATGAATTCATGTTCTCTCAAACCTCCTACTGTTAACAACCTTGCTCAGGTCTTGCAGACTTCAGGCTGTGGCTTCCTTGATGGAGCCCATCCATCTCTTGTTGGGTCTTCCTCTTCTCCTGTTGCCTTAATTTTCTGAGCATGATTGTCTTTTCCAGTAGAAAAGAGAAAGAGTCCAGTCGCACCTTCAAAACTAACAAGATTCGTGGCCAGGTATGAGGCTTCGTGGGTCACTGCTCACTTCTTCAGATGCAACTAGAATGTGAGCCCATCTGTCCTAATATCTTGGAGGGCGGAGTGACGTCAGATGCTGAACGATAATAGCGGGTGAATAACAACAGGTGTGTGATATGCAGAGGGGTAGTAGGTGCTATTCGCCTGCTATTGTCATTCAGGCTCTGGGCCTCTGTACCATGTTGTTAAACCCTCTGGAGGAACTGGTTGGCCACTGTGTGAGACAGGATGCTGGATTAGATGGACCTTCACTGGTCTGGTCCAGCAGGGCTCTTCTGATGTTGTTATGAAGGCCTCAGCCTCCATGCCCTGTTGTTGGCCCTCCAGAGGAACTGATTGGCCACTGTGTGAGACAGGATGCTGGACTAGATGGACCATTGGTCTGATCCAGCAGAGCTCTTCTGATGTACTTATGAAGGCCTCAGCCTCCATGCCCTGTTGTTAGCCCTCCAGAGGAACTGGTTGGCTGCTGTGTGAGACAGGATGCTGGACTAGATGGACCTTCACTGGTCCAATCCAGCAGGGCTCTTCTGATGTACTTATGAAGGCCTCGGCCTCTATGCTCTGTTGCTGGCCCTCCAGGGGAACTGGTCGGCCACTATGTGAGACAGGATGGAGGACAAGATAGTCCCCAGGCCTAGAGATATCTGCTTAGCCTCAAACAGGGCCTGGGCTTTTTCATCCCTGTCCCCGGCCTGGTAGAACATGCTCCCACTTGAGATCAGGGCCCTGCGAGAGTTCTTACAGTTCCACAAGGCCTGTAAGACAGAGCTGTTTCACCAGGCCTTCGGATGAGTTGCTGGATGTTAAACCATCCCAGCCTCCCCTGGACACTGTTTATAATCTATGGGGCACTATATTCTAGGTACCTCCCACGCTCTGATCAAAAACTGTTATAAATCAGGCCATCTACCATGGCCTATTGAAATGTCACAGGAGACGTCAGATTACTCATGTTTAATGCCATCTTGTTGTAATCGCTTAATTGTTTAATTGTTTTGAGATCTTGTTTTTTTATTGTTTTTGTTACGTCATGAGCCGCCCTGAGCCCATTTGTGGGGTAGGATCGATACAAGTTAAACAAACAAAGGTGGACCACTGGCCTGATCCAGCAGGGTTCTTCTTACTTTCTTACGATCCTCTTAATTTCTCCGCAACACAGTTTTGACCAGGACCACGGCCATATCCCTGCTTGCGGCCTCCCCATTTAACCCCCAATCCCCCTTGAGAGGTGAGAAGGTTCTTGGTTCTTCTGCTCTGCTTTCTCGTAACTTTGAAACACTCTTTTTTTTAAAAAAAATCCCTCTGTTGGTAACAAAGGAATGGGTAAATTAAACCGGCCCGTCTCCCACCTCCTGTTCTCTGAAAGGACACAGAACTGAAATGGCTCTCCCTTGACAACCAGGTCTGTTTACAGCTCTCCGCCGTATAAAAATTCTTGACACTTCAATTATTTTCACCAGGCCTGGGTTTCCCTGCTGTGTGCAGGGGGGGGGAATGAAAGAAAACCACGCTTTTTGTTTGTTTTAATCTCGTTCCGAAATGGAATGCGGAAACAAAGATCTTCTGACGGGTTGGGACAGAGGGGATCGCCTTTCTCCGCTCAGTGGGATTGGAAGCTGGCTGCCTGGGCCCAAGAAAACCAGTCTGTGATTAAAGATGGGAAGGTTTCCCCCACTCCGTCCCTGTATCAGTTTGGGTAAAGGGCTGGCTTTGAATTCTGTAGCTGCGCTGCTTTGATCCCAGTACTGAATCAGGCCCGTGGCTATGGTGGGGCAACTTGGGGCCAGGCCCCCCAGACTTCCCATCCAGTCTAGAGTGTCACGGCCTTCCCCCCTGGATTAATTTGATTAGCCAGAGCCCCCTGAGAAATTATTTGGTTCCCCATTTCTATCCCGCCCATCCCGTAAAAGGGCTCAGGGCAGGTTGCAGCATTCCAATAAATACAATAAAATTTAAAATACTTTAAAACATATAAAAACAGTAGTCATGCTTGGCATAGGGAGAATCCGGCCCATTGATGTAACTAAGTGGGAGACCGCAACCTTGGGGGGGGGGCATATGTGAACGCCCGCTGCCTCAGCCAAAAGGCCTGGCGGAACAGCTCCATCTTGCAGGCCCTGCAGAATTGAGTAAGATTCCGCAGGGCCCTGAGCTCAACAGGGAGCATGTTCCACCAGGTGGGGGCCAGGGAAAAAGCCCTGGCCCTGGTTGAGGCAAGGCGGATGTCCCGAAAAGACTTGGCATCCCTATCCGTATTACATATGTCATCAATACTACATGCTGGCGACAACTTTTAAGATTCCAAAGTTTAAAGGAAAATCTATTATCTATCCCACAATAATAATAAAAAAAGAAATATTATGTTCAAAACCCACTTCCTTATACATTTGTATTCAAAACTGGTTCCCTTTTTTCCCTGCGTTATCCTACATTTATATGTCTTACAGTACATTTATAGACCATTTTTAAACTGTTTCTCATTCTAAGTTTATCTCCCTCCTGCATAACAGACACTCCGTCTTCTCTTCAGATTTCGGGATGGATCTGTTTCTCAAGGTCCCCAACCTTTTTGAGCCTGTGGGCACCTTTGGAGTTCTGTCACGGTGTGGTGGGCATGTCGACAAAATGGCTGCCACCGGAGGCGGAGCCAGCCACAAAATGCCACAGGGCAGATCTTTGTGCTGTGGTGGCAGCTGCCGCCAAAGCAGCATTAAAAATGAAATACCTGCACAGCCAATTAAAAAAAAATCTGCACAGCCAATCAGACCTTCCTGGGGAAAAAATCTGCATAGCCAATCAAATCTTGCTGGAGGGGAAAAAACACTTGGTGGGTGCCAGAAAAGGCATTGGCAGACATCGTGGCACCCATGGGCACCATGTTGGGGACACCTGCTCTCAAGCTTATATCCTGAAAAAAATGTGTTTGATAGATCCAAATCACAGCATATCCAAATGATATTTTTGACTCAAGTCCATTAGCAACAAGACCAACAGTTAGAGACCAACAAGATTTCCAGGGTACGGGCTTTTCTCAAAAAACAACAAAGAACATTTGCACACATTTAACAGGGAAAGGTGGTATAAGGAAATAGGGAAGGATGTAAAAAAGACAGAGAGACATAGAGCCAGTATGTGCCTCAAGGTCATCTAGTCCAACCCCCTGCACAATGCAGGGAATTCAAAATGACCTCCCTCCTGCCCCCAGTGTCCTTGCTCTATGCCCGGGGCGGGGGAGGAACCCTCCAGGATCCCTGGGCTAATCTGGCCTACAGGAAAATTCCTTCCTGACCCCAAAGTGGCAATGGGCATTACCCTGGGCATGTAAGAAAAGGCCATGAGAGCCAGGCATTGACTCGTCCCTGCCTGCCCTCCCCTTCACGATCTGCCCAAATTCACAGAATCTGCATTGCTGTTAGATGGCCATCTAGCCTCTGCTTGAAAACCTCCCAAGAAGGAGAGCCCGCCACCTCCCAAGGTAGCTTGTTCCGCTGAGGAACCACTCTGTCAGGAAGTTCTTCCTAATGTTTAGCTGGCAACTATTTTGATTTAATAGTTCATTCATTCATTCTGGCCCGACCTTCTGGGGCAACAGAAAACAACTCTGCTCCATCGTCTCCATGATAGCCCTTCAACTACTTGAAGATGGTTCTCATATCATCCACTAAACATCTTCTTTACCTATATGTATGGACTGGTAGTTTCCATTTCGTTGTACCTGAGGACGTGTGCATGCACATGGAAGTTTATACCTTGAATAAAACTTTGTTGGTCTTAAAGGTGCCACTGGACTCCAACTTTGTTCTGCTCCTTCAGACCGACACAGCTACCCACCCAAATATATCACTTCTCAATCATCTCTTTCTCCAGGCTAGACATATTCATCTCCTTCGACCTTTCTTCTTAGTAGTCTCTAATCCTTTCACCATCTTCACTTGCCCTCCTCTGGACATATTCCAGACTCCTGTTTTTAACCTGCACAAAGATTTTTGAGTCAGAATGGAGGGGTGTCATGATCTGTGTAGGGCTGGGAGACAAGGCCTAGAGGCCTGTGTGGGAGTGGAAAGCCAACACAGCCTACAATCCCTATAATGTTTAGCAACGGTTGTAGCCAATTGGTGTACAGGGATTGTGTGAGGAGATTCAACCTTAAGCTTTGTGAACTGTGGAACTGTGTTCTTTTCTCTTCTATGTTCTTCCCTCTCACAGAGTTACACTGAGGGGATGGTCTGGTTTGTGAGAAAGATCCCTCACTTGGGACAAAGTGAGTACAGGCAGGAGGCCTGGTATAAGAGGGCTGTGGGCCTTGAAATAGTAACCATTTAAGTTAACTAGGTAGCCACAGTAAATTTGTTTATTTTGCCTTTAAACGCTGTTATATATTTTGAAGCACCTTGTTTTCCTTTCCCCATTACTTTATTAATAAACTATTTGTTTAATGTTCTCTGCCTGGTCATCACGTCTATGTTTCTCAGCTTAAAAGGGGCATTTTGGTTGGGCTTGGAAGGGTACTCTGGGCCTTCCCAAGGGGACCCTAAATTCAGAGTGGTGGCAGCTGAAGTGGTGGCAGCTGACCACTGGGGTCATGACAAGGGGTTTGCAAAAGTTGGCTGCACCTGTTATTTTCCTTGGTTTGATGAAGTTAGAAAGGAAGTGTCTCAACTTCTTCTTTCACACGTCCTTTACTTTTAACTTACATTTGGCCCTGCCATAGAAGAACCTCCCACAGATGCCTATATTTTCCCCAGCGGTGGTAACATAACTTTGGGAAGTGCTAGTGTAGACTTCGAAAATGACATGCATCTCTACCAGAATCTCTGTTCTGCTCAAAATCGGAGCTGGCATCATGCTTTGAAATCCAGCTAAATAACAAGCGATCTGATCCTGGATCTCTCCCGCCTCGCATCTGAAACAGATGTCAGATAATGTCTGTGAAGCCGTTTGAATGCCGCGAAGTGACAGATAAAACCTCAGCCCTGCATTTCCCCCCCTCTAATTTGATATAAATAGGTAACAGAATTGTGGTGTGTTAAAAGTCGATACATGCAAAGACACGTTTTATGCTCGGGGTAAAATATTCATGACGCGAGAATCGTGGCTGCCGTCAAAACTGGCAGCCTCGGGTCTCTTTCCCTCCCACTGGGTCTTGTAGATTTAAAAACAAAACCTAGAATACAGTGTCATTCCACTTCTTCTCTGCTCTCTCTTTAGGGCGCTACTTCAAGGTACAGGGAACTCAACTGTGGTGATGTCTCATCATGTGGTTTTAGTAACTAAACATTATGGACAGGCCTGTAGCCAGGCCTTTTGTGATCTGTGGGGCAATTTTTTTTTCCTGGTGGGGCTGACGTTCTCAGGGTGGGAAGAAAAGCCATTTAGCCAGGAGGAAGCTGTGACCAGGATAGATCTCTGCATTGCAAGCTGTCAACTGCTTTAGATGACGGTTCTCAGCTGCTGTAAGTCAATCACTTCTGCCAGCCTAAGCAACCGTTCTGAGAACAAGCTGGCAGGTGGGAGTGATGATTTCTATGGTCAAGAAAGCTAACACTTAGGCAGAAAAAAACCTCTCTTAACGGGACCAGTTAATTGACGTGGAGTTAGAAGGGATCCTAGAGGTCACCTACTCCAACTCCCTTGCTCAGTGTGGGAATCGGTCAACTACAGCACCCCACTCTGCTTCAAGGAGGGCACACCTTCAAAAATTGTTTTTAAATGATTGAAGAAAGCATTTTCTGGAGAAATTGTTGTGGGGCTGTGCCTTTAAGGAAGGGAGCTGAGCCCCCCCAAACCCCACCGTAGCTACAGGCCTGATTATGGAAGAGAGGTGTAGGGAAAGACGCAGGACTTCCACTTTAACTGGCAGCATTGCGTCTCTTGTAACGCTGAGTTCTCCCATCAGGATTAAATGAGATCTGCTCTCATATTGTTTCACATTCCCCGCTCTCCAGCGGCAACGGAGAGGATTATTTCCCACTCTTTCTCTGTGCAGCAGCCTTTGCGATATTTAGACTGCTATTGCGAGCTTATTCGATGGATTTGTCCTCTCAGCCTGGGAGTATCACGTTTCTCCAGTCTTTCCTTGCCTCTCTTGCATTGTGAACTCTTTGCCGTGTGTTTTGTGCCTTTGAATGAGCTCTGATCTGATCCGGCCTTCTCCCACAGATTTCCCACCTCAGTGTTTGCAGGGGACGGGGGATGCATTTGGCTGGTGGGCAGGGTTGCCAGTCTCCAGATAGTGGCTGGAGATCTCGGATTACAACTCCTCTCCGGGTGACAGAGATCAGTTCGCCTGGAGAAAATGGCCCCTTTGTAAGGTGGACTCTATGGCATTATATCCCATTGAAGTCCCTCCCCAAACCCTGCCCCCCTCAGGCTCCACCCCCCAAATTTCTCAAAGAGAAGAAGAGATTGGATTTATACCCTGCCCTTCAGTACCCGAAGGAGTCTCAGAGCAGTTTACAATCTCCTTTCCCTTCCCCTCCCCATAACAGATATCCTGAGAGAGCTCTCTCGAGGATTGCTCTTGCGAGTACAGCTCTGAGAGAGCTTGTGACTGACCTAAGGTCACACCAGCAGCTGCATGTGGAGGAAGGGGGGGAAATCAAAGCAGGTTCTCCCAGATTAGAGTCCGCGCTCCTCACCATACTGGCTGTCTAGGTATTTTCCAACACAGAGCTGGCAAACCTACTAGTAGGGGAGGACAAGGGAGGTGTGGAGTGAGACCACAGAGCTTTCTGCCTCTCCATGCAGAAGACTTACTTGTCTCGCTGCCCTTCCCCATTGTCTCCCAGGTGCATTTCAAGAAGTTGCATGGTTGCACGAAAGCTGCCACTTGGGACGACAGCCACAATTCTCACATGACATACCACCCATCTCGTTATCTAGACTCAGCTTATCTGGCCACTCTGAAATATGCTCCTGTAACCTCACGGTTGGACTACTGCGATCTGCTGTACCTGGGTCTGCCCTTGAAGACAATCTGGGAAGTGCAGCCTTTCCAGAATGTGACGACCCAATTATGGTTAGGCCAGGAACCATACTTTGCCCGATTTGAAACAGCTTCATTGGCTGCCAGTCTGTTTCTGAGTTCAAGGAGCTGGTTAGGGCTCTTCCCTTAAAGCCTGTGGTTTCTTTCCTCAGGCAAATAGGTGGTGATTTCATAGAATCATAGAATCACAGAGTTGGAAGGGGCCATGCGGGCCATCTAGTCCAACCCCCTGCCCAATGCAGGATCAGCCTAGAGCACCCCTGACAAGTGTTTGTCCAGCTGCTGCTTAAAGACTGCCAGGGAGGGGTTGCTCACCACCTCCCCAGGTAGCCAATTCCACTCTGACTGCACAACTCTGACTGTCAAAAAGCTTTCCCTAAGATCCAGCCGGTACCTTTCCGCCCTTAATTTAAACCCATTCTTGCCAGTCCTTTCCTCTGCTGCCAACAGGAACACCTCCCTGCCCTCCTCTAAGTGAAAGCCCTTCAAATACTTCAAGAGAGCAGTCCTGTCCCCCCCTCGACCTCCTCTTCTCCAGACTGAACATTCCAAAGTCCCTCAGCCTTTCCTCATAGGGCATGGTCTCCAAATATTCAATTTGATCGAATATATTACCGTCGTCACGTTTCTGCTTCTGGTCTGTGGGACGTGCGCCAACATGTGAAGCTGAGAGACCGTTTCTCCCCCATCTAGGGTTACCAACTCTGGGTTGGGAATTCCTGGAAGTTTGGAGGGGGGGTGTTGGAGCTTGGAGATGGCTTGGTTCAGGGAGCAGACGGAACTCAGCAAAACATGATGCCATTGCATCCAACCTCCAAAGCAGCCATTACCTCTATGGGAACTGATCTCTGTCATCTGAAGACCAGTTTTAATTCCAGGAGCTCTCCAGGCCCTGCCTGGAGGTTGGCGACTCAACTCCCAGTCTCTTTTTCTAGCCTTCCGTCCGTGCTGATCTCCACCACATATCAATCTCCATGCCCTCAACCATCTCTCGAGCCTGAATGCGAGATGAATTGCGGCTCATCCGTTCCTCCCTGTGACCTCGTATTCATAACCACCGATCTCATCTTCCCCGTGTGTGCATCTGTCAAACTTGTTTCTTGGGGATATATTTTTTTAAAAAAATAACCCGCATATGTATTTATGGCATTGCTTGCTAGTCTGGCCCTTTCTCCTCTCCCCGCTGGTGCCCGCCCCATCTCTCTTTATGAGGATTGATAGTCGGGCAGTAAAAGTTTAGAACCTCATCCGCCGATGGGATCCCTATGTGAGTCTCCCCGCCCTGCCAGATGCTTTGAATATTCTGCCTGTTGCGGAAATGGCTGCTGTCTGCCATCTCTCCCTCGCCTGTGATGTTTTTGAAATGTATTTTCATTTGAGAGCCAGTGTGGCCCAACTGCTGGACCTCCTGATGGCACCTGGTGTTCTTGGCCACCGTGTGAAAGAGTGTTGGACTGGATGGGCCATTGTCCTGATCCAACACTGGCTTCTCTCATGTTCTTAACTCTCAGTCTGAGACAAGTGATCTTAGCTTCTGAGATCTGATGAGAAGAAGGAAGTCCTTCTTCACCCAAAGAGTGATTCACACATGGAATTCACTGCCACAGGAGGCAGTGGCAGCTACAAGCATGGGCAGTTTGAAGAGGGAATTAGATAAACATATGGCACAGAAGTCCATAGGTGGCTATGAGCCACAAGGTATAGATAGGAACTCTCAGTCTGGGGCAGGTGATGCTCTGTATTCTTGGTGCTGGGGAGGTAAACTGTGGGAGGGCTTCTAGTGTCCTGGCCCCACTGGTGGACCTCCTGATGGCACCTGGTATTTTTGGCCACTGTGTGACAGAGTGTTGGACTAGATGGGCCAGTGGCCTGATTCAACATTGGCTTCTCTTATGTTCTTATGAGATTGGGCTAGCCGGGGCCATTGAGGTCAGGGCAGATGGACAGAGGCGGTTTGCCATTGCCTCCTGCTGAGCAGCAACCTTGGACTTCCTTGGTGGTCTCCCATCCAAATACTAACCAGGGCCGACCCTGCTTAGCTTCTGAGATCTGATGAGATTGGGCCAGCCTGGGCTATTCAGTTCAGAGCGATTGCTATAGTAACTGTGTGTTATTAGCCAGTCCAGCCAAATGAAATTTTGGGGAATTTTGGAGATTACGTTGCCGTTTTTACATTCCCTTTCCCTCTGTAATATCTATTTTATTTATCTCATTTGTACCCCTCCTTCTCCCTAAAGGGGGGACCCGAAGTCAGTTACAACGTTCTCTCTCCCTCTGTTTCATCCACACAGCGGCCCCGTGAGGCATCTGTTACTCATATCAATTTAGCATTAGAACGCTCATTGCTTTTCGAAGATGCCTTATGTGCTTTTAAACAATCTGCCCGTCTCTTGGAGGCTTAACTGATGGTCAACGAAAATGGACCCCGTGTGCCCCGGGTATGGCTAAAAGACTTGCATTAACAGCACTGGAGAGAGAAATGCTCACCTCCTGTAAATTGGTGCCTTGAGGACTTTGCAGCTTTATGAACGTTTGAACGTATGGCATATAGATGGCAATTGCATATGAATGCAAGGTGTTTGGAAGCATTTTATAGACGCTTGTGTGTAGATCTGACAGCCCTGTTATTGTATTTTTTAATTTATATGTGGGGTGTCCCCCCCCTTTACCTGGCTGCCTATTGAGTACCGGATCTGTTTCAAGGTGTTGGTGCTTACCTTTAAAGCCCTATATGGCCAGGGGCCTGCATATCTGCGAGACCGCCTCTCCCTCTCCCGAAAGGGCTTTACAATCTGCCAGTCAACATCTTCTCCTGGTCCCCGGCCCCAGGGACGTCCGCCTCACCTTGCCTAGGGCCAGGACATTTTCAGCCCTGGCCCCCGCCTGGTGGAATGAGCTCCCATACGAGATCAGGGCCCTGCGGGACCTTTGACAGTTCCGTGGGGCCTGCAAGATGGAGCTCTTCCGCCAGGCTTTTAACTAAGGCGATGGACATCCCTCCCTCTTTACTGGGCCTCCCCTGAATGGGTCAGAACTGCATATTAGAGTTGGCATCTGGGAGGTTTTAAGGTCAATGACAACGGCACTGGATGAAGGCCATTGTGCTATTTTATTCGTGCTTTAATTGTATTAATTGTATATATTGTATTTTATTAAATTTGATGTAACCCGCCCTGAGCCTGCCATGTGGGGGAGGACGGGATAAAAGCCGAATAAAATAAATACATAAATAACTAATTTTTTAAATAAATTACTGTTTTTTCCCCCTCTTATTTTTAAAAGGAAGACAT
Source organism: Gekko gecko (assembly GCA_029375565.1). Taxonomy (NCBI): domain Eukaryota; kingdom Metazoa; phylum Chordata; class Lepidosauria; order Squamata; family Gekkonidae; genus Gekko; species Gekko gecko. The sequence continues at coordinate 9,505,997 of JAPDNY010000017.1, read as the reverse complement.
ATTTTGTTTGTTTGTTTGTTCATTTTGTTTTATATCCCTCCCTACCTGCATAGCAGGCTCGGGGTGGGTTCCATCATACCAAGCCAACAGTCACCTAAACATGCAAATAACAGTGAAAACTAATTATGGCTGGGGTCCTGCCTACCTGAGGGACTGCCTTTCCCCATATGTCCCCCAGAGAGCACTGAGGTCGGAGACCCAACACCGCCTGAATCTCCCCGGTCCAAAAGATGCCAGACTGGCTGTCACCAGAGCCGGGGCCTTCTCAGTGGTGGCTCCACACTGGTGGGATGAACTCCTAGAGGACATCAGGGCCCTGTGGGACCTTTTCCAGTTCCACAGGGCCTGTAAAACAGAGCTCTTCCACCAGGCCTTCGATTAGGAGCTGCCACTGAGGAATGAGCTACTGAAAACATCTATTACTGGCACTCTACCAGGGATACTGGTCTAGTCATACTGGGCCATCTTACAATGATTGCCATCCGCATTTTGCTAATTCTACTTAATCTGCACTTTGTATACTATTGTCAGAATTTTATCTGTTCTTTTCTGTTTTTATTGTACTTTTAATTATCATACGCCACCTTGAGCCTGCTTGTCAGGCAAGGCACGGGATATAAATCGAAATAAATAAATAAAACCCATCAGAATGCAAATACAGATTGGGTTCAAGCCCGTTTCCCCAGATTAGAGTCCGCACTCCTAACTATTGCAGCAAACTGGCTAGTTTATCACCTTGTGGTGCATAACACTAAAAGAGCTAGACCTTCTGGCTGCCAGACAATCTTGGGATCTCCTGACTATACAATGGAAAAAAACTAGAACTTTTGGCTGCCAGACAATCGTAGGATCTCTGGGCTATACAACACAATGGGCTAGAACTTCTGGCTGCCAGACAGTCTTAGGATCTCCTGGCCCTCCCACCATATAGCCAGGTAGTCCAGAAAGGGAATACAAAACTATAAATCGCCATCTGGGATTTTATTCTGGTTTTATTCTTGTTAATTGTATTGGATTTTAAAATTTGTATTCCGTCTCATGGCATTGTGCATCTTTTGTATATCGCCCAGAGCCTGGCATAAGCTGGGATAGGGCAAAACAACAACAACAACTGACACAAAGAGCTAGAACTTCTGGCTGCCAGACAATCTTAGGATCTCCTGGCTATACCACACAAAGAGCTAGAACTTCTGGATGCCAGACAGTCTTAGGATCTCCTGTCTATACTACTCACGATGCCATATGACAACAACAATGATGATGATAATCCTACAGACCCACGTAATGGCCTTCTGAAGTTATGAACATGCGAAGCTGCCTTATACTGCGTCATGCCATCAGTCCATTTAGCTCACTATCAACTACTGGGATTGGCAGCAGCTCACAAGGGCCTTGAGCAGACCGAAGTCTTGAATGGAATCTAATGCATCTGAGATCTTTCACTTAGAGACAGAGGGGACTGAACCTGTGACCTTCTGGATGCAAAGTCTCCTTAGCTACAGCCTGGCTGAGAAACCCGTGTCAATTTTAACTGGGGGGGGGGGAATTCAGCACAAGGGAAACAAAACAGTGCAAAAAATCAAGATCTCTGCATTCAGTTTTTAGGAGCAAAACCAGAAAGGAAGCTTTCCCCAGTGAAGATGAGGAATCCGGGAACATGCCTAATCGTGGACTAGAGAAAGAATGAGTAACCCAATAACCTGCTTGTTCTCGGGAAGGGAAGAAAAGGTTTCAAGTCCCTTTGACTCCAGGGGCTTTTTAGTTAAGCAGGTTTAGTTTCCTTCACAAATGAGGTGGATTAGTCGGGAATCTGAGATCAAGCTGTGGGGGCGGGGGGGATTTAATCCTTTGACTTTTCTGTGGTTAAAGTCTGGGGGTCTGATTTATTCTTTTAATAGTTTTAAGAATGTGGGGAGCATTGTGTTTACCAGTGGGAAGAAATTCCTCTCTCTCCCTTTCTCTCGGTAAGATTTCAGCCTCTCTACCCAGCAGAGAGTCCAAGTAAAATCAAACACAGGAGGAATTGACAACACGGGCGCTTTCATTATGAGCCATTTTCCCAGCACGTAGCAATCCCAATACTAAATGCGTAATATTTCATAGAAGGTTTCCTTCTCGAAAATGCTCCGGCCTCTTTCGTTGGCCCAATTTTCGTCTGAAGCAGGGTTTTCGCCAGCTGCTTTGGTTTCAAAGCCTCTCTCCTTGAAAGGAACCGGGCCTCTTGGTTCTGTTACCCAAATTGTAAAAGGGACATCCTTTGGAAAATATTCAGATTTGTGTATACACGAATGTTCCCTCTAAGCTGCGGAGTCCTGGGAGCAAAAATTCTAGCTTGTGGGCTACTGGCATTAAAGTTGTGAGCAAGCAATTTGGCTACTGCATAAATTAGTTTGCTCTGGAGCCATCCTTCCTGAGCTAAGACAAAAATCTGTGAGCCAGAGGCTAAAAAAACTGTGAGCTAGCTCGCACTAACTCAGCTTAGAGGGAACACTGGAACTTGAGTGTTTTGGGGAAACAGGATGGACTTCAATTTCTGCTAAATTATTTAGTGCCATTCCAGTGTATTGTGGTATGATTGATAATGGCGATTGGGAAGGGCAATTTTAAAAATATATATATATATTTTTTTTTAAAGTATCATGAGCAATACATGTCATGTTAGATAACATTATCAGTATTTGCAGAGCAATACAGAACAGTTAACCAGCACAACAATTAATAGGAGAGTACACATACCGGGTCTTTATACTAACTGTCTAAGAGACATAAACATGCATAAAACCTCATAATATTAGCCTTTCGATCGGATAAGAATGGTGAAAAAATAATTCCTTGCTTGCTATAAATTCTATTACTGGGTACCGCATTTCAATAAGACGAGATATATAAAGGCTATTATCAGTCTGTGACTGTTGATCTAATATATTTCCCATTATGTGATGATCCCAAACACGCTGGTGCCAAGCCGACATTGATGGAAGTTTGTTATTTTCCTGTGAAGTGGCTATTTACTGCCCTTGCAGATGCTCATAGAAAGGCTATCAAATCTGATTGAATTGAGGGAAGGGCAACTGGTGAATCCAAGTAGCTAAGTTATGTAGATGTTTCAGTACTCATTAAAAATGTTGACACTGATCCTGACCTGGACTGATCCTGTCAGATCTTGGAAGCTAATCAGGTTCGACTCTGGCAAGTACTTGGATGGGAGACCTCCTTGGAATACCAGCAGTCGGGAGGCGGGGGCAGGCTTTATTCAGTCACCTCTCTGAATATCCTCCAGGCCCCCAGTAGGGGTCAGTCACTAGAGGTCACCACGGCATCCAGGTGTACACACAGTCGGCAGAGATCACCACGACTTCTAGGGGCACACACAGTCAGTCACTGGAGGTCGCTGTGACTCTCAGAAGCACACACAGTCAGTCACCAGAGGCCGCCGTGACTTCCAGGTGCACACACACTCACATGCAGGCACACACACACATGCACATATAAAAAATACAAAAAAGTATCAAAAACTGTTGACACGTGTATGTTAATGCAGACTTTCAATTGCATGGGAAGGGAAGCTGAGTTTTGAGGTGTGGGTATGGGCACTTTTGGAATTCTAACACAGGGCAGAAGTGGACATAGGCAAAAATGGCTGCCACAGGAGGCGGAGCCAGCCACAAAATGGCCACCGTGGAAGGTGGAGGCACACACAGAGGAAACCCAAGTGCTCAGGATATGAAACGCTTATTTGAGTGTACCGTTCATTACAGAATATTCAAATATAGGAGAAAAAGAATACCAAAAAAGAAAAGAAATTCGGTGGCCGAGTTGGAAGTGGCATGAAGCCATAAATCCCCCAGTCCCCCGAACTAAAACAACTTTTCTTATGTCCCTATTTCTTTAGGAGGACATGACAAAAGAGGGGAATGAAAGAGCAGAAATAAAAGAATAAAAGGGATTAAAAGATTCGGAAGAAGAAATTAAAAAAATACCGGCATCACAAAGGGACACAAGGATAGATTACTTGAATTCGTAAACACAAAGTTGAATGTATGGCGGTTGTTGTAGCGGTGTTAGTAGGTTTATCTCTGATATAGTATGTATATCTAAGGATGCACTGGGAAAGAGGAGTGTGAGAGAATGAAACTAACCCTATATTGGCAGCTGCCGCCAATGCGACATTATTAATATTCACAGCCAATCAGAACCAGATCTTCCATGACCAACCAGTTAACCAGACAAGAGCCCTGCCTGGCCCCACCCACTTTCCAAAAAATAATTTGGTGGGCGCCAGGAAAGGTGCTAGTGGGTACCGTGGTTCCCACGTGCAGAACATCGGGGGCGCCACACTAGAGAATCCACTCGCCTTAGAAAGTGCCGCACTGACTTGAACCGATCCAGGCTGGCCGGTGCTGCAGAGGAGGTGCTCAATCACTGGTTTCCCGGACAGGCGCTAAACATTCACCGTAAGCTCATCTGCTCCGAAACTGAGTTGCAGCTTGGAGCAGGGGATGTGTTGAGGAAACGGGATGTGACACATCATTACAAACCCGCGACAGAGGAGAGAGGAGGAAAGCGGCTGCTAGCAGTGCGTATTTCCCTGGCCCTTCCCTCGTCCAACCAGTCCCATAGCCAAGATTTTTTTAAGTCAGGGGAGCATTTAAATTCCTTAGGGGGTGCTGGCTAATCAAATTAATCCAAGGGAGAAGGCCGTGACACCCTGGGCTGGATGGTAAGTCGGGGGGCCTTGCCAGCAAGTCGGGGGGGGGGGCTAGCCCTGAGATGCCCCTCCATAGCGATGGGCCTGCCCCCAACCCCCATACAGGAATCCCAAGAACTGTCCTTCTGGAGAGAATGGCTGAGAGTTCTTCATGGGACGGCTCCCTCGCAGAAGTTCCGTTGTCAAGGGTGTGGCAGCAGTGGCAGCTGAAATCAGTCTGCATCGCTGCCTCCTTTGTGTTCAAGACCTGATACGTACAAAGCAATTGCAGGAGTCAGTAACAAAATCGACGCAAACGACACGATGCACTTACACTGGCACACGACTTTGGTTCTCTGGTAGAGACAAGAGAACACGGCCAGCGAACCCACCCAGTTCTGTGGCCTTAAGTTTGCCAACCTCTCGGTGGGGGGCTAGAGATATCCCAGAATGATAACTGATCTCCAGGCTGCAGTCGGCCTGGAGAGAATGGCGGCTGATACCCTGCGGAGGCCCCTCCCCTCCCCAGACCCCACCCCTCTCCAAGCCCCACTGCCAGACCTCCAGGAGCTCCCCAACTCGAGGTTGACAACCCTGCTTTTGTTTGGTATAGCGGTTAGAAGTGCAGACTCCAATCTGGGAGAACAGGGTTTGATTCCCCACTCCTCCACACTGGTGTGACCTTGGGTCGGTCACAAGTTCTCTCAGAGCTGTTCTCTCAGGAGCAGTTCTGGAGAGAGCCCTCTCAGCCCTGCCTGCCTCACAGGCAATGCTTCCTCTAAGCTGTGGAGTCCTGTGAGCAAAAATTCTACTTTGTGAGCAACTGGCATTACCGTTGGGAGTAAGCAATTTGGCAACTGCATAAATCAGTTTGCTCTGCAGCCATCCTTCCTGAGTGAAGACAGAAATGTGTGAGCTGGAGGCTTAAAAACTGTGAGCCAGCTCACACTAACTCAGCTTATAGGGAAGGCTGCTCACCGGGTGTCTGTTGTGGGGAGGGGAAGGGAAAGGAGATAAGCAGCCACTCTGAGACTCCTTCGGGTACTGAAGGGTGAGGTATAAATCCAATACCACCACCACCACCACCACCACCACCTCCTCTTCCTCTTCCTCTTCCTCTTCCTCTTCCTCTTCCTCTTCCTCCTCTTCCTCTTCCTCTTCTTCCTCTTCCTCTTCTTCCTCTTCTTCTTCTTCTTCTTCTTCTTCTTCTTCTTCTTCTTCTTCTTCTTCTTCTTCTTCTTCTTCTTCTTCTTCTTCTTCTTCTTCTTCTTCTTCTTCTTCTTCTTCTTCTTCTTCTTCTTCTTCTTCTTCTTCTTGATGAGATGCTTGAACACCCTGCTGGAATCCTTTGAGGGCTTCCAATGAACTGTACAACACTGGGAGATTTATTTAGAGACCAACAACAGTTTCAGCATAGAAACTGTGGGGAGTCAGAGCTCCCTTCGTCAGACCCGAGTGGGAATGGAGATCTCTGAGTCTTTTGAGCCCAATTAGAAGATGACGGATGAAGGGTGCTTTGACTCTGGAAAGCTTGCGCCTGAAAACTTTTATTGGTTTCCAAGATCCTGCTGGACTCATATCTTAACCGCTCTACTTCAGGACACAGGCTACCCTCTGCAACTGTGTGGAACGGCGTATCGGATGAGGCAGGGGAGGCGATTTTGCAGTTGATTTATTCCTGTGCAAACCTGTTTCATTTCCAGGGCTTCCAGGAACATCAGACCCCTTCGGATGTTCGGTTTCAATCCAGTGGGGGGTTCTGGGTAGACCAGGTGACATTCTGTAGATGCCCATCATTCTCGTTGCTGATTTTCATGTTCTTGGAGACATCAACTGGGTGTTTCCTTTTATACATGTATGTACGTATGTATGCATGTGTATGTCTTTTTGGAAACCAAACAGATAGTAGGAAAGAGCAAGCGCCCAGAACAGTGTCCCCTCGAAGCTGAGTTAGTGTGAGCTAGTTCACAGTTTTTTAGCCTCTGGCTCACACATTTTTGTCTCCGCTCAGGAAGGAGGGCTCCAGAGCAGACTCATTTATGCAGTAGCCAAATTGCTCACTCCCAACTTTAAAGCCAGTAGCTCCCAAACTAGAATCTTTGCTCACAGGACTCCACAGCTTAGAGGGAACATTGGTCCAGAAGCACCTTAAAGACAAACAACGTATGTGGCAGCATAGGTGCTCTTTCCAAAAATGGTTGCTCATTCCACATGCAGCTGCTCTGGCCGGGGGTATAAATTCAATCTCCTCTCCTCTTCTTCTTCAATGGCCCAGCTGGGATTCGAACTCAGTCCCACTGTAGATCAGCACTTGGTATTTAGGAGCATGGAAAAGACAGAAGAAGAAGGAGAAGGAGGAGGAGGAGGAGGAGGAGAAGAAGAAGAAGATTACTCCATCAGGTAATGAAGGGCAGGGTATAAATCCAATCTCTTCTTCTTAGAAGCTTTCTTGAGTCACCGGTCACTTCTTCAGACGTTTCTTCAATGAGTTCACGAAAGCTCCTACCCTGCCCTGTTTTCTATTGCTACAGACAAACTGATATGGCTACCCATCTAGATAGTATAAAGAAAATACAGAAAAGGAAAAGGGATTATATATCATAAACAACAACAACAACAAAAGAAAAAAAATATTTCTCCCCAACACTGTCCATAAGGTGCAATTAAAAATTGCTTCTTTTGGGATACATTATGCATTACAGGGTATATAGAAGAGAGAATATTTCTCCCCAACATCCCCTTCATTATAACTGGATATTTTCTTGGTGGACGACCAGCAGCCCTCTGGAAGAAAGGAGAGATACAGATATTTATATTTTTCCCCCACTGAGTAAATAAAAGTACTTCCCCCTTCGGGATAGCGTCAGCTCCTGCAGTTTTCCAACACTGCCGTCTGCCCGTAATATATTTATATTTGTACATGTCTGGTAGATGTGTTTCGGCTGACATTTTTTTGAGTCGCGGTGTGATGTTTTGAGCTCCGGCAAAAGCATTTTTTGGGGAAATACATTTCCCCCCCCTCGTCTTGAAATCCAGGCACAACGGATGGCTAGATTGGGGTGGTGGTGGTGGTTTATGAGTCACATCAGCCGTCTTGTGATTTCTAGGAAGACAAACGTTTCAGTTCTGTCAGAGGCTTTTCACACATTTTCCCCTGATCAGTCAAAGAGCTGTCTCCCTCTCTCCCACTCTCTCTGCACCTTCTCTTTTACCAGCATCAATCTGGCTCATCTCCTGACTTTATGTTTCTTTCTTTAAAACGAGAAATAAAAGAAAAAGAAAAAGAAACCCCTTGATGGTAGATATGAAGCTCATCAATTCTGAGAGAGAGGAGGAATTGCCTTTTCTAAAAAAGGATGCCGTGAAACCTGTTTGAACAGGGTTATTGCCAAAAGGGTGGGCCCCTACTGAAGAGCTTCTTACGGGGAAAAAAACAACAAAACTTCCCCCCACACACTTACAAACTGATTGTATTCCTGTCCCAGTGGGTGCGACATTAGCGGTGAGAACAGAATCTGCTGGATCCGACCCCAAGTCTGTCTGGTCCACCGCTTAGTCTCCAAGAGTGACATAGGCAGGGCTATTTTTGGCCAGGAACGCACAGGAATGGAGTTCCGGCTGCCTCCCGAGTTGGCCACGCCCAGCAGGTACTCATTATCATAACAGGCCACACCCAGCAGCAGAAACTCATTAGGATTGGCTAAATGAAGGTTGTGTAGTCTAACATGCAAAGGAGTTCCTGCTCCAAAAAAAAAAAAATGCCCTGGGTTTGGACAACAAACAAGGTAAACAGAGGAAGAAGCAAAAGGTTGGTGTGGCTGGATGACCACACTTCTGATAACATGGGGGTGTGGCCCAATATGCCAATGAGCTGTGTTGTCATTGGTTGTGGCCTAATATGCTAATGAGTTTCTGCTGGTGGGTGTGGCCTATTATGCTAATGAGTTCCTGCTCGGCTTTTCCTACCAAAAAAAAGCCCTGGACATAGGTCATGACTTCAATGAGCCTTGTTTTCCTTAGTAATGGGTATTCAGAGGTATACTGCTCCTGAAGATGGAGGTTCCACCTGTCTGTTGTGGCTCGTAGCTGTTGATTGGGCTAGTTATAAATGAAAATGAAGAAATGAAGAAAATAGGTTAGGCTGAGGGAGAGAGAGGTATCCCGCTCCTCTAAGCATGGAGGTTCTATTAATGTTGTGGTTCACAGCTGTCGATCGGGCGATTTATAAAGGAAAATGAATAAATGAATAAGACAGGTTGGGCTGAGAGAGTGGCTGGCCCAAGATCACCAACCGAGCTTTCTGGCAGAGTTGGGCTTCTCCCAGGTTCTAGTCCAACTGGCTCTCCTAGCCAAAGACTGTAGCCAAAAATCCTAACTATAAAACCACATTGATGGAGTCTGAACTGGCAGAAACTGACCAAGACAGAGATCTTGGAGTCATAGTAAATAACTCAATGGAACTGTACTTTTCTCCCTTTTTCACAAGACAAGAACTCGTGGGCACTCAATGAAATTGCTGAGCGGTTGGGTTAGAACAGATAAAAGGAAATCCCTCTTCACCCAAAGAGGGATTAACACACGGAATTCACCACCACAGGAGGTAGTGGTAGCTACAAGCACGGATGGCTTCAAGAGAGATTTGGATGAACATGTGGAGCAGAGGTCCATCAGTGGCTATTAGCCTCAAGGTATAGATAGGAACTCTCTCTGGGGCAAGGGATGCTCTGCATTCAGGGTGCTTGGGTGGGGGGCAACAGTGAGAGGGCTTCTAGTGTCCTGGCCCCACTGGTGGACCTCCTGATGGCACCTGGTATTTTTGGCCACCGTGTGACACAGAGTGTTTGGCTGGATGGGCCATTGGCCTGATCCAACATTGGCGTCTCTTATGTTCTTATAAATCCAATCTCCCCCTCTTCTTCTTCTTCAGTGAGTCTTGTCTTCTACAAATGTGATTGCCTCAGTTTAGTTGTTTTAGCTTCCAGGGAGAGTTCAGGCTTGATTTGATCTACCACTGATTTGTCTTTTTTGGCAGTATAATTTTGTGTAATTACTTTACATAAGTCAAGTCATGTAGCAAATCATGATGTTCCTGGGTATGGGCGTGTGCATGCGTGCATGTTTAATGGCTGGTTGTGTGATCCAGGGCGTGTTGGGCACATTGCCTTTGCGCCATACGACATGCCACAGTTAGGGGGTGATCTATTGTGTACTTAAAGAGGGTGTTCTGCTTTCTTGTTGTGTCTGTGTGCGTGTTTGTGTCCCTGATTCACGCAACAATGCATCGTAAGTGCTTCCATTGTTTAGTGGCATGTGCAAATGCAGGTACATAACGATGGCATTAAGATGTAATTGTTCTCAACGACACTGTGTGGTATGTTTTTTTTAAAAAAGCGTAGCTACGGCATAATTGCGATGTAACTATTGTAAATAAAATTAGTGAAAGAATGGCCAATTAAGTTGTGATTTGTTATTATTTGAGCAGAGAATGTCTGTCGACGTTTACGTTCTGGCTTAAACTTGTAACATGTGCACAAATGAGGAAGGAGGGTGTCTTGGAGATAGAAGGTTGGGGTGTCCAGAAGAAACCTGGCTTTGGGGATTCTGGGGCTTGAACCGGGAACCTCAGGGTCTGGGGCTATGAAGGAAGCATAGATATAATAGAAAGGTTGCCAGGTCTCTCCAAGCAACTGGCAGGGGAGAGAGGCCCAACCAACACTGTGGCATCTCTAAATCATGATATGACCTGGAAGAAGAAGGAGGAGGAGGAGGAGACTGGATTTATACCCCGCCCTTCACTTGGAGTCTCAGAGCAGCTTACAATCTCCTTTCCCTTCTCTTCTCCACAACAGACACCCTGTTAGGGAGGTAGGGCTGAGAGAGCTCTTTTGAAGACTGCTCTTGAGAGAACAGCTCTGAGAGAATGCGTGACTGGCCCAAGGTCACACCAGCAGCTGCATGTGGAGGAGTGGGGAAATCAAAACCAGATCTCCCAGATCAGAGTCTGTGCATTTAACTGCTACATCAAACCGACATCATCACACAGCTCTGGGATACTAGTCTGTTGCAGCAAAATTAAGCAGGAGTCCAGTGGCACCTTAGATGCTACAACATTTATTTCAGTGCAGGCTTTCATGATACTGGCCCTGTGCTGGAAAATATTAGGAGATTTGGGGTGGGGGAGGTGCCTGGGAAGGTGGAACTTCAGTGGATGGGATGGAGCATCTCCATGACGCCTGAGGAGTTCCCTCAGTATCTACAATAAAGACCACGGAGACTGGGGAAATGCCTAGAGCGTCACAAATGATGTGGTATCACTTCTGGGCGGAAGGTTGGAGAATGTGACATTACTTCTGGGTGATGTCTAGGAACCCTGATAGTCTCTATAACTATAAAGCTTGGAGAAGTTGGAAGAGTGGTTCGGATGACTGTATCGAAATCTGGACAAGATGTTCAGATGATTTTATCGAGATTCTTTCTCGGGGTGTTCTATAGCCACACAAATGTGCTTCGGTGAAACCCCAACCTGACATTCAGTTCAATGAAAGCCAATTTGGTGAAGTGGTTAGGAGTGCGGACTCTAATCTGGGAGAACCAGGTTTGATTCCCCACGCCTCCACGTGCAGCTGTTGGTGTGATCGTGGGTCAGTCACAAGTTCTCTCAGAGCTGTTCTCTCAGGAGCAGTTTTTGAAAGAGCTCTCTCGGTCCCACCGACTTCACAGGGTGTCTGTTGAGGGGATGGGAAGGGAAAGGAGTTTGTAAACTGCTCTGAGACTCCAAGTGAAGGGTGGGGTATAAATCCAATCTTGTCCTCCTCCTCCTCCTCCTTCTAGAATAGGTGCCCTAACCCATCCTGACATTTTGTTAGATGAGATTAGGTGCTTGTGGAAAAAAAATTAAATTAAATTAAATTAAAATTTAAAAACCCAAGCATCTTTCTTCTCCTTTTGTGTGGACGGATTCTGTTCCTTTACTCTTCCGTGGACTGACTCTGCCTCCCCCCCTCCCTTTCCACCCTGCCTTCATTCAGATTTAACGGGGGAAACGATTAAAATGCTTTTGTGTCTCTCTCCCTTGACGGCTGCTGTTTGGTTTGCCAACTGCTCGAGAGGACTTGATTGGCATTGCTGATTTGCCAGAGAAAATGGAATCCGGAGCCAGTCGTGTGTACCAGAGCAGCATGGCACCTTTGGGGGCGGGGGCGGCAGGGTGTGTGGGGGTGGGGGTGGTGTTTCATTTCCAGCATTGGCTATTGTGGATTGGAGGAGGGAACGATACGATTTCAAGAAAGCACTGAGAGCATGCAGTCAGAAGGCTGAGCAAAGTCTAGAAGGGGCGGTGGCTCAGTGGAAGAGCCTCTGCTAGGCATGCAGAAGGTCCCAGGTTCAATCCCCAGCACCTCCAGTTAAAGGACCAGGCAGGGGGTGATGGGAAAGACCTTGATCTAGGACTCGGTCTCAGTGGTAGAGCATCTGCTTGGCATGCAGAAGGTCCCAGGTTCAATCCCTGGCATCTCCAGTTCAAAGGACCAGGCAATAGATGTCGGGAAAGACCTCCACCTGAGACCCTGGAGAGCAGCTGCCAGTCTGAGTAGGCAATACTGACCTTGAGGGACCAATGGTCTTATTCAGTATAAGGCAGCTTCATGTGTTCATGTATTATAGGGGAGGGAACAGTGGCTCAGTGGCAGAGTATCTGCTTGGCACGCAGAAGGTCTCAGGTTCAATCCCCAGCATCTCTAGTTAAAAGGAACAGGCAGTAGGTGATGGGAAAGACCTTGTCCAAAGTCCCTGGCTCAGTGGCAGAGTATCTGCTTGGCATGCAGAAGGTCCCAGGTTCAACCCCAGAATCTCTAGTTAAAAGAACCAGGTAGGAGGTGATATGAAAGACCTTGACCTGGAGCCTTTGCTTGGCATGCAGAAGATCCCAGGTTCAATTCCCTGGCATCTCCAGTTAAAAGTACCACACAGTAGGTGATGGGAAAGACCTCTGACGGAGAACCTAGAATGGGGAGAATGCTGTAACCTCAAACCTCCTTTCAAGGTTCTCTTCCCCTCTTTCCCTTGTATTGTTCTGGCTCCTTCTAATACCCCAGTCCACTGCAAAAACCTTTGCAGCAGCGGAACTCGAACACAAGTTTAATTTTTGTTTTTATTGCTGTCATTTATCACCCCGACGCTGCTTACAAACTCAGGTTTCCTTAGTTACCATCTTCAGGAATTGCAGGCGGAATGAACTCGGGTGGTTGAAGGGGGAAAACATATATACAATTATTTCTGTGGGTGATAAGATACATTGGACTGTTTAGCATGGGGGGCTGTGGCTTAGTGGTAGAGCTTCTACTTGGCAGGCAAAGGGTCGCAGGTTCAATCCCCGGCACCTACAGTTAAAACGACTGGGCACCAGGTGAGGTGAAAGAGGGTCTCTGCCTGTGATCCTGAAGAGCTGCTGCCAGTCTGAGTAGACAGAACCAAACTTGATGGACTGATGGTCTGATTCAATATAAGGTTATAGGCTCTATGGCTCAGTGGCAAAGCATCTGCTTGGCACGCAGAAGGTCTCAGGTTCAATCCCAGGCATCTCCAGTTAAAAGGAACAGTCAGGAGGTGATGGGAAAGACCTCTGCCTGAGTCTCTGGCTCAGTGGTACAGCCTCTGCTTGGCATGCAGATGGTCCCAGGTTCAATCCACAGCATCTCCAGTTACAAGAACCAGGCAGTAGGTAACGTGAAAGACCTCTGCCTGAGACCCTGGAAAGCCATGGAGAGTAGTCATGGCTCAGTGGCAGAGCCTCTGCTTGGCATGCAGATGGTCCCAGGTTCAATCCACAGCATCTCCAGTTAAAAGAACCAGGCAGTAGGTAATGTGAAAGACCTTTACCTGAGACCCTGGCTCAGTGGCAGAGCTTCTGCTTGGCATGCTGAAAGTCCCAGGTTCAATCTCTGGCATCTCCAGTTAAAAGAACCAGGCAGGAGGTGATGGGAAAGACCTTCACCTGAGACCCTGGCTCAGTGGCAGAGCCTCTGCTTGGCATGCAGATGGTCCCAGGTTCATTCCCCAGCATCTCCAGTTAAAAGGACCAGGCAGTAGGGGATGGGAAAGACCTTTGCCTGAGACCCTGGAAAGCCATGGAGAGTGGCCATGGCTCAGTGGCAGAGCCTCTGCTTGGCATGCGGAAGGTCCCAGGTTCAATCCCCAGCATCTCCAGTTAAAAGGACCAGGTAGTAGTTGGTGGGAAGGGCCTCAACCCGAGACCCTGGAGAGCCGCTGCCAGTCTGAGTGGACGATACTGACCTTGATGGACCAATAGGCTGGTTCAGTGTGTAGGGTTGCCAGATCCAGGTGGGGAAACTCCTGGATATTTGAATGTTATTATTGAATGTACTGAATCTATATACCTGACTAGGATGTCATCACAGCGCATGCAATGCACTTTATAGAATGAGAGTTATAAGCAGAAACATGTTAATTTACAAAAGTTGCTTGCAGTGTATATTTATTTGTTACTGGAGGTGGGCAAGCCCACGTGGGTGCTAGACAGCTAGGCACTGCATGAAAAAATGTGCAGAGACGATGAATGAGAGACGTTTGCGTCTCCTCTCTGGGCACGTCTTCCTAATGGCCGAAGCTCTCCTCCCGAGCTGTACCAATCAACCCCCCCTCCGCTTTAGCTGCCACCATTAATATGTGTTCCTCTAAAAAGGCCACCCTTCTTCATCATTAGGCCAGTTGCTTTCCTTCCCCTTTCAGACTACTTTGCAGCTAAAAGACAGATGCCTCCCCGCAGAAATGGGGAGCGATACATTTTTTCTGAGCACGCACTTGAGCACAGCACGTCGGTGCGGGCAACTTCCCTCCTTCCAGGGCTGGGGGGGAATGTTTCGCTTCCCCTCCGCGGGGAAATCATTGGGGCTACGAGCCTGCAGAACCTGAGCTGAACTTCTCCTAGTCCCTTGAAGGCCCTGGGGAGTTAATACCAGGAAGGAGTTCAGTCCAAACTTGGTTCTTTCCCTTTCAGCAGGGTGAGAACGCCTGGGGGGTCCGATGCCCCCCGGAGGAGCCTGCCTTCTGTGTCTTGAGTCAAATGCATTGGGACAGGTTTAAATTGCTCCCTGGTGTAGCGTGGCAGGGGAGAGGCTTGAATTGTGCTAGGGTGTTTCCCTCTTCAGACACTGGCTCTGCCAGGCACTCATGCAGGTCAGCCTCAGTCTCCGGACTAGCAAGATTTATCGACCTACGTTATTTGTTTAACTCACTAATAGTCCACCTGTCTCACTGGGAATGAAGGCAGATTACACCAAATGGATCCGTATAGTCACGGGGAGTGATTTAAAATGTGGGATTTGCTGCCAGAGGATGTGGCGATGGTCATGAGAAGAGATAGCTTTAAAAAGGGATTAGGATTCATGGAGGATAGGTCTCTCATTGGCTACTTCTGTCATTGCCCCCTCCAGTTTGGTGTAGTGGTTAGGAGTGCAAACTCTAATCCGGGAGAACTGGGTTTGATTCCCCACTCCTCCACTTGCACCTGCTGATGTGACCTTGGGTCAGTCACAAGTTCTGGCACAGCTGTTCTTGAGAAAGAGCAGTTTCTATCAGAGTTCTCTCAGCCCCATCTACCTCACAGGGTGTCTGCTGTGGGGAGGGGAACTACACCAAACTGGATGAAGCCAGGACATCGCTGCTCACCCCTTGTGTATGGGGTTCCAGCCTCCAGGTGGGCCCTGGAGAACTCTGGGAATTGCCACTTATCTCTAGGAGACAGAGATCAGTTCCCCTGGAGAAAATGACTGCAACAGAAGGTTGAATCATGACATTGCTCAGGTCCCTCCCCAAGCCCCATCTTCCCCAGGCTCCGCCCCAAAATTGCCTGAAATTTCCCAATCCGCAGATGATGACACTCCTTCACGCAAAGCCTTAGTTCAGGTTGTCTTTGGCAGTCGAGTCACAGCTGAGTTACGGTGACCCCGGAGGGTTTTCAAGGCAAGGGCCATTTAGAGATGGTGGGCCATTGCCTGCCTCCGCACCATGGCCCTGGTATTCGTTGGAGGTCTCCCAGCCAAGTTCTAAATGGAGCTGACCCTGCTTAGCTTCTGAGATCTGATGAGATTGGGCTAGCCTGGGCCACCCAGGTCAGGGCAAGTTAAGACTAGGAAAAGGTAAAGGTTTCCCTTGCTAGAAAGCTGGTCAAATCCTATTCTAGCGGTGTGGTGCTCATCTCCATTTCCAAGCCAAAGAGCCAGCGCTGTCCAAAGGCATTTCCGTGGTCATGTGGCCGGCATGACTAGATGCCAAGGTGCACAGAATATTGTTACCTTCCCACGGAAGCAATACCTATTTATCTACCTGCAGTTTGTTGCTTTCGAACTGCTATGTTGGCAGGAGCTGGGACCAGAGGCAGGAACTCACTCCATCATGTGGCAGTCGGGTCTTGAACTGCTGAACTACCAATCTTCTGGGCTAATAAACCAACTTCAGACCGTGCTTTCAAATCCCAGTTGGAGGGAAGCGATCGTTAGGGGAGTCGCCTGTGTCCAGATAATCCCACTGAGCACAGTTGAATCAAACCCTGGCTTCATGTAATGTCTGAATGGAGATGCTTAAAGAGTCTTAAACAAACAGAAATGTTCAAGAATGCAGCCTTTCCACCTGCAAGTCTGAAGTGCTTCAGTCTAGGGAGTCTGTTTGAATTTTCTGAAAACATGCTCCCTCTAAGCTGTGGAGTCTTGTGAGCAAAAATTCTACTTTGTGAGCTACTAGCACTAAAGTTGTGAGCGAGTGATCTGGCTGCTGCATAAATTAGTTTGCTCTGGAGCCTTATTTCCTGAGCTAAGGCAAAAATGTGTGAGTTGGAGGCTAAAAAAACCTGTGAGTTAGCTCACACTAACTTGGCTCAGGGGGAACACTGAGCATAAGTAACCCTGAGACTGAATGATCGATACATCCCAAAATTCAATCCAGGCGAAAGAAGGGGGGCGAGGGAAAGCTATGCTCCCTTTCTGTATCAGTGCAACCTTAAGATGACTTTCCTGGGAGTAAGCCCGATTGAATAAACCCAAGTCGAATTCTGAGTAGACTCACTTTGGATTGCTCCCTTTGTCAACCTAATGGAGAAACTGCTAACCAATATTGCCCGTTGGTGTTTAAGAACCCCTGATGTGCTTTGAATCATGATACTGGCCTGTGGGGCCAAAAGGGAGCATAGAAGTCATTGCCCTCTGCCCCCTTTCTCCTTTGCCTGCTAGGCGAAAGCAATATTTCCTGCTCTCGTTGCTCTCCCACAGTGCAATGATGAAAGGGCCAGTGATGGCCAGCATGGCAGTGTGTGTGTGGGAGATGAATCGTCTTTCACGTGAGCTCGTGAACTGGCGGGTGTGCCCGCCGCGGATGTCTGGCAAGGCAGCTGGTACGGCGGGAGTCCCGCTGATTCGGCGGCAGCTGCCGATCCGGTGATAAATTGTGAGCGGCGGTGTTTTTCTTTGGTACGCAGCGCTGGACGAGCATCTGCTCCGTTGACCGGTGGCTTTTCATCCCCGGGCATCCATCTCTTTTGCCCATGCCGTGTCGTCACTCAGCTGAAAAATGGGAAGAGTGGGGAAATGCATCTTTGGGAGAGCTGGAAAGATGCCTTGCCATCATGCCATGTGTGCTGATTTAGGGGGATTTGCCAGCACACCTAATGCTGCTTTGCTCGTTAACGGGCATCTGGTTTACACTGGCATTTCCCCCAAATTGTGCAGGGTAAACACATCTCTCTAACACACCATAGACGCATGCCAGGGTGGAACAGCCAATCACAGCCATCTAAAAATGTTTTCATGTGCTCTTCACACTGATGGAATCCTGTTTCCCCATAAAACATGACACGGGCCTCCTGGCATTGGGATGGATATGTGATATTTCAGCACTGAAAATGGTGGACAGCTCCTGTGTTGTCCTTCCCACTGTCGCAAGCAAAGCTGGTCTTTGCCCCACAGTGACTCTGCATCCTGCTGCAATCTTTTAGCTGTCTCTTGGGTATGTTTTACATGGTGCTACCCATCGATGGCAGGAAGTCTGAACACCCACTTGTTCAGTTCAAGCCCTGATTGTTCAGCAAGCAGTTTTATGCAGTCCTCTGGGATTCACAGTTTCCCATCTCAGAAACTACATTTCCCAGGGTGCACTGAGACACAGGACCTTGTACACCTCAGAAAGGGCATCTATGGTGGTGGGAGAGGTGATCTTACCTATATGCTGAAAAGGACAATAGTTAGAGCATAACGGGGGTCCCCAACATGGCACCCATGGGCACCGTGATGCCTGCCAACACTTTCCTTGGTGCACATGAAGTGTCTTTAGAAAGTGGGTGGGGCAATAAGAGCCTCCTGTCCAACAGGACTTCTGATTGGCCACTGGGCAGCTGATTGGCCATGCAGAGAGCCACTTTGGTGTAGTGGTTAGGAGCATGGTCTCTAATCTGGGAGAACCAGGTTTGATTCCCCACTCCTCCACATGCAGCTACTGGCATGACCTTGGGCCAGTCACAAGCTCTCTGAGAGCTGTTCTATCAACAGCAGTCCTTGAAAGAGCTCTCTCAGCCACACCTCCCTCACAGAGTGTCTGTTGTGGGGAGGGGAAGGAAAGGAGATGGTAAGCCTCTCTGAGACTCCGAGTGAAGGGCAGAGTATAAATCCAATCTCCTCCTCCTGAAAATAACATTTCAGTAGGAGCTGCCACAACCATGTTGGTTTTATTCTCTCTCTCCCTCCTCTTTCCCAGTGTATCTTTTAAAATTTCCTCCTCTTCTACTCTGCGCATGGGCTTTCTCTGTGTGGTTGGCTTTGCCTCCTCTGGCAGCCGTGGTGATATGTAGTTAAACTTTAGAACATGTACATGTTGTAAAATATAGTTGGAGTTCAGTGGCACCTTTAAGACCAACAAAGTTTAATTCTGAGTATGAGCTTTCGTGTGCACGCACACTTCTTCAAGAAAGCATATCCCCAAAATTAAATTCCATTGGTCTTAAAAGGTGCTCCTGGACTCCAACTTCATTTGATTTATCATTAAATTTATATCCCGCCCTCCGCAATGTGGTGGGCTCAGTTCTGTTGCTTCAGACCAATGGGCAGGCTCGTAGCCAGGATTTTGTAAATAAAATGTAAATATTTTTTTTTAAACTCACTTTTGCAGCATTTGCACTCTTCCTGGGGAAGCAAACCATGCTTGGGGAAGGGGCAGCAGTGGGGAGTCCTCCAGGTGGCCCAGAGAGTCAGGAGTCCTCCGGGAAGCCCAAAGAGCTGGGGGCCAGGGGGCTGGATGGAAGTCAGGGGGCTTTGGCAGGAAGTTGGGTGGCCAGGCCCCAAAATGCCCCACTGTAGCTATGGGCCTGCCAACAGGGCTACCTGCCTGAATCTACATTGAGAAATGTGGTGCATGTACCTTCATGATAAAGCCATCGGACAACAGAGCAGGCGACAGAGAAGAGAACAGCTTTTGGATTTCGGTGCCATCTCACACAGTGTTCCTCCTTGTCGTTCTCTGTGTTTTATAAACAAACATGTGAGCATTGGTGATGCAAATGGACGATGGAAATATGCAAACAAACAAGGAAAAGCACACAAGAAAATTTCATGCGCCCACTACTCTGTACACAATCTAGGAATCCAAAAAGAGGACAGTGGATGATTCCAAATGTATCAATGCCTCTTTGGAAGTCAAAGCAGGTAATGCAGAACTTCTGAATTCAGAGAATTTTATTGGAGACAGGGGTTTTTTTGGGGGGGGGCAATCTCTACAGCAGGCACCAGTATATTAGTGTCAAAAGATTGAGCAAGGAATTGTTGAGCCTACACAGCTCAGTCCTGGCCTAAACACATAAGAGAAGCCAATGTTGGATCAGGTCAATGGCCCATCCAGTGCAACACTCTGTGTCACACAGAGGCCAAAAATACCAGGTGCCATCAGGAGGTCCAGCAGTGGGGCCAGGACACTATAAGCCCTCCCACTGTTGACCCCCCAAAAAACATCAAGAATACAGAGCATCACTGCCCCAGACATAAGAACATAAGAGAAGCCATGTTGGATCAGGCCAATGGCCCATCCAGTCCAACACTCTGTCACACAGTGGCCCAAAATAACAGCTACCCTCAGGAGGTCCAGCAGCGGGGCCAGGAAACTAGAAGCCCTCCCACTGTTGCCCCCCCCAAGCACCAAGAATACAGAGCATCACTTGCCCCAGACTGAGAGTCCCTATCGATACCTTGTGGCTAATAGCCACTGATGGACCTCTGCTCTGTATGTTTGTCCAATTCCCTCTTGAAGCCGTCCAAGCTTGTAGCCGCCACCATCTCCTGTGGCAGTGAATTCCATGTGTTCATCACTCTTTGGGTGAAGAAGGACTTCCTTTTATCTGTTCTAACCCAACTGCTCGGCAATTTCATTGAGTCCCCATGAGTTCTTGTATGGTGAGAAAGGGAGAAAATGAGGCCTAGCTGATTTCCCATCCAAGAATAAGAGATAAAGCCCCAGGTGGTTGAACGTCTTCAGAGTTCGGGGATCGCCAAGCTGATTGTCAATGAAGAAGCTGTCTTCAGAGCTCACCAGAGAGACTGGCATGCACACTGTCTCTGGCTTCCTCCCGTGTTCTGTCTCTTTGCAGTTTGATTCTCGATTTTTAACACAAGATGGCCTACAGGATCCATTTTTTTTTTTTGCATTACCCATCTTGCAAGTGTTATATATTCTCTTCCTGTTAGGCTCTTTGCTCCTTTGGGAATACCAGTATATCAGAACATAAGGACATCCGAAGAGCCCTGCTGGGTCAGACCTGTGGGCCACCTAGTCCAGCCTCCTGTCTCACACAGTGGCCAACCTGTTCCTCTGGAGGGCCTACAACAGGTCACAGAAGCCAAGGCCTTCATAAGAACCTCAGAAGAGCCCTGCTGGGTCAGACCAATGGTCCACCTAGTCCAGCATCCAGTCTCACACAGAGGCCAACCAGTTCTTCTGGACAGCCAACAGCAGGGCACAGAGAACGAGACCTTCATAAGAACATCAGAGGAGCCCTGCTGGATCAGACCAGTGGTCCACCTAGTCCAGCATCCTGCCTCACACAAGGGCCAACCAGTTCTTCTTGACAGCCAACAGCAGGGCACAGAGGGCGAGGCCTTCATAAGAACATCAGAGGTGCCCTGCTGGATCAGACCAGTGGTCCACCTAGTCCAGCATCCTGCCTCACACAAGGGCCAACCAGTTCTTCTGGAGGACCAACAACAGGGCACAGAAGCTGAGGCCTTCCCCTGATGTTGCCTCCTGGCTCTGGGATTCAAAGGTTTAGTGCCTCTGGATGTGGAGGGTCCCCTCAGCCCCCATGGCTAGTAGCCATTGATAGCCTTATGAATCTAGGAATCTATTTAATCCCCCTTTAAAGCTGTTTATTCCTGTGGCCATCACTACTTCCTCTGGCAGCAAATTCCACATTTTAATCACTTCCTTTGTAAAGCAGAATTTCCTTTTGTCCACCCTACACCTACTGCCCATCAGCTTTATTGGATGCCCTCAAGTTCTAGTCTTCTGGGAGAGGGAGAAGAAGTTCTCTGTGTCTACCCTCTCCACCCCAGGCACATCTTTATAAACCTCTATCATGTCAACAAGGAATGAAAGTAGAATTCAGGAAGAGGAAGATTCAGGAAGAGGAAGAGCCAGTCTGGTGTAGTGGTTAAGAGTGCGGACTCTCATCTGGGAGAACCGGGTTTGATCCCCCACTCATCCACAGGCAGCTGCTGGTGTGATCTTGGGTCTGTCACAAGTTCTCTCAGAGCTGTTCTCTCAGGAGCAGTCCTCGAGAGAGCTCTCTCAGCCCCACCTACCTCACAGGGTGTCTGTTGTGGGGAGGGGGAAGGGAAAGGAGGTTGTAAGCTACTCTGAGACTCTTTTGGGTAGTGAAGGGCAGGGTATAAATCCGATCTCTCCTCCTCCTCCTCCTCCTCCTCCTCCTCCTCCTCCTCCTCCTCCTGCTCTTCTCCTTCTTGGGCATTAAAGAAACAGAGCAACCTCTCAGAGCAACAGAGTCAACCTCTCAGCCCCATGACCCCAAAAATGCAGTCTGAAGTCACTGGGCCCAGGCATGCATTTATTGTGTGAACCAGGGCGTTTTTTGTAGCAGGAACTCCTTTACATGTTAGGCCTCACACCCCTGATGTAGCCAATCCTCTAGAAGCTAGCAAGGTTGATTCTGCAAACAGAGAGGTCCCCATGATCTCATAGTAGGGTTGACAACACTGGGTTGGGAAATACCAGGATATTTTGGAGGTGGAGCCTGAGGAGGGCGGGGTTTGGGGAGGGGAGGGACTTCAATGGGGTACAATGCCACAGAGTCAACCTCCCAACATCAGTGTTCCCTCTAAGCTGTGGAGTCTTGTGAGCAGGGCTGTTTTTGTAGCAGGAACTCCTTTGCATATTAGGCCACACACCCCTGATGTAGCCAATCCTCCAAGAGCTTACAGTAGCCCCTGGAAGAAGAGGTCTGTAAGCTCTTGGAGGATTGGCTGTATTAGGGGTATGTGGCCTGATATGCAGAGGAGTTCCTGCTACAAAAAGAGCCCTGGTGTGAACCTGGTTGTGACCCTGGAATGCCTAGGCTGCAGAAGACACATTTCCGGAAACCGAGCCTCTTGATGATGAAGATTGGTAGGGTGCCATTCAACCCACCAGAGGGAGGAGAGAGAGCAGCGGGGCAGAACAAGCGCATCAAGCGTTTTTGTCTTCCCCGGGGACTGTTTGTTCTCTGTTCTCGACAGCTTCTGCCATGGGAGGGTGTATGTTGCTTTGGTAGCGCAGGATGTTTGCCGTGCGTGGCTGGCAACATAGTGGGTGGATGAAACACCGAGAGAGGCGCCCGGGATATGTGCTTTCCAGTGCCTGCTGTCCATCATCCTCAAATCAAGTTGAGGGCCTAGCAGGGAAGGGGGTTGATTAGGAGCCCGGGGGCTGGTTTCCCCCACCCCCCGGCAGCGGATAGGGAGGAGGCGGGGGAATATCTTGGCTCAGCACAACAATTAGAGGCCTGGAATTTCTGGCTGTGGTTCGTTTTGTGGAGGGAATAATGGGCGCTTCTGCATCTAGCAATTCGCTCCACATTTTCTCAGCTGGGAGGGGAAAGTGCAGCTCGAAACCACATTCAGATACCTCAGGGCCAATGCCATACTGACTGCAAAGTCACCCCTGAACGGCTGTAAAACAGCCATCAATCTATGCAGAAGGTGCCATAAAATCCGACACTCGAAGGAAGCAAAAGCGGCATGGAGTGTGGAGGCGACCATAAAATCCACTGATCAAAGGAAGTGAAAGCAGACTGCAATGCAGAGGGGAATTTCTATTCCAACGTGGGTTTTGTAAAACAACAGCGGGAAAAGCCAATGTGGAATCTGCCAATGCTGGGGTTTTTTTGGTCCAGGGTGACTAAGGGCCCGATGGTACACATCCCTTTTTAGATTCAATCCCAGTAGCACCTGAGAGACCAGCAAGATTTTAGAGGTATGAGTTTCCAAAAGCCAGATACACGAGTCTCCGATGAAGGGAGCTTTGGCTCTTGAATGTTTATGCCCTGAAAATTCGGTCTCTGCTACTTAGGGCAGGGGTGTCAAACATGCAGCCCGGGGGCCGGCTCAGGCCCCCTGGAGGGCTTCTATCAGGTCTGCAGTGGAACTGGTTGTCTCTTGCTTCTTCTTCCAGTTCTGCTGCTGCTGCTGCGTCATCGTAGGTTTGCAGCTTACAGATACACACCTGAACAGCACACTCAGGATTGCAACAGCACAGACATTTTGATGCAATAATTCAGAGCAAGAGGTTCGAAAAGCAAGAATTTGCAACTAGATAAATAGGTACCGCTTCGGTGGGAAGGTAACAGCATTCCGTGTGCCTCGGCATCTAGTCATGCTGGCCACATGACCACAGAAACATCTTCAGACAGCGCTGGGTCTTCGGCTTGGGAACGGAGATGAGTACCACTCCCTAGAGCTGGATTTGACTGGCTTTCAAGCAAGGGAAACCTTGACCTTGACCTTTTTAAAGTGCCATCAAGTGTCATTTACACACACACACACACACACACCCCTGCTTTTTCACTGCATTGTACCATTCATCTGTCTTGCCTTGGAGCGGGAAGACTTTGGGGCCAAGGGACCACATCTTCGTCTCCATCCGCTTTTGAGGTATTGGGGTTTGTTACCGGCTCTTTACGCTGTCGAAGCTGCCACTTTGAAACAGGAAAGGCAGTAGCCATCTCGAACCACCCTACACATGAAAAGGAAAGAGGGAGAATATAACTGTTATAGAGAAAAATGGCTTTCCTGGATTCTTGAACATATCCGCCGGCAGCATCTGCTCCAGCTCGTCGTCTGATACTCCTCCCCAACACCAGTTGATCCTGGTTCGGCTTTATATTTCATGCTGAAAACTAACCATTTTGAATCATTTCCCTGGTGCCATTTTAGAGTCTTAGTCACCATTAAACAGGCAGGAGTGCCCAAATTATGGGGTTTGGATCACGCCGAGCCTGTGACTAATGGTATGTGCTGGGTAGGTTGTTTACCCGACTGTATTGACAGAAATGTATCAGTTTCGCGCAGATTACATTTGCAAAGAAGTTGTTATATTTTGAGCCCGTGTGGATTTGAAGAACTGCATCATGCGATGACTTGTTAGAGTAGTATTTTCAGCACTAGAATGTGCTTTTTTTGTTGTTTGTTTTTCAGGGTTGACAGAGGGAGAGAGAAGGGATTCTGAGAAACTCTAGGCAGGATCAGCCCAGGACATGCTGATGTTTGATGGAGACAACCCAAGGGATCTTGCACGTTAACATGGTGCAGAATACATGAGCACATGAAGCTGTTTTATACTGAATCAGAGTCCATCAAGGTCAGCAGTGTCTATTCAAACTGGCAGCTGGTCTCCAAGGTCTCAGGCTGAGGTCTTTCCCATCACCTACTGCTTGGTCCCTTTTTAGCTGGAGATGTTGGTGATTGAACCTGGGCCCTTCTGCATGCCAAGCAGATGCTCTACCACTGAGTGAGGGTCTCAGGTGGAGGTCTTTCTCATCACCTACTGTCTGGTCCTTTTAACTGGAGGTGCCAGGGAATGAACCAGGGCCCTTCTGCATGCCAAGCAGATGCTCTACCACTGAGCCAGGGTCTCAGGTCAAGGTCTTTCACATCACCTACTGTCTGGTCATTTTAACTGGAGATGCTGGGGAATGAATTGGGGACCTTCTGCATGCCAAGCAGGTGCTCTACCACTGAGCCCTCAGGTGGAGGTCTTTCACATCACCTCCTGCTTGGTCCTTTTAACTGGAGATGCCAGGGATTGAACCGGGGACCTTCTACATGCAAAGCAAATGCTCTACCACTGAACCACTGTTGCCTTGACTATTAATCATAAACACACACTAAGCTATCTTATTTTGAATCAGGCCCTTGGTCCGTCGAGGTCAGTATTGTCCACTAAAAATGGCAATGGATCTCCAGGGTCTGGGGCAGAGGTCCTTCCCATCACCTACTCCCTGGCCCACGGAATAAGATGAAGGTTGAACTTGATCTTAGTGCAGAATGGGGGTGGGGCTTGGTTAAAAAGAAAGTTGAATCCAATTTCAGTGCAGAGGACACTGTGGTGAAGATGAATTAAAAGGAGAGTGCAGAAAAGGCCCAAGAGAAAGGCGGTGAAGAGTACCGGGGTATCTGAAGTGGTTTTGAGCCACATCTTTTTTCTGTTCCCGTGTGGGTTTGCTAAAACAACGGAGCAAATGCTAGATGCAGATTAGGCCAAATACCCAGGGTCAATGCCATACTGACTGCAGAGTCACCCCTGAATGGCCATAAAACAGCCAGAAATCTATGCAGACGGCTGCCATAAAACCGAGCGATCCAACCAAGTGAAACTGGCACGCAGTCTGGAGACTGCCATAAAATCTGACAATCAATTAACGTGAAAGTGGCATACAATTCAGAGGGGATTTTCTGTCCCAGCGTGGGTCTGGTGAAACAGTGGAGCAAATGCCAGATGCCGATTGCTCCTCCTCCTTATGCAACCTTCAACGTCTTGCTCTTCCAGCAGGTAAGCTGTTTGTTCCCGGACGCTGATTGACGCCGGCAAGCAGATCGTGAGAGGGAGGGCAGGAAGCAGTGAGGCAGAGTTTGGGTCTCGTGGCTCTTTAGTATAGGCCCAGGGTGATGCTGATCACTATTTTGGGGTTGGGAAGGAACAGAGAGCCACTTTGGTGTAATGGTTAAGTGCACGGACTCTAATCTGGGAGAACCAGGTTTGATTCCCCATGCCTCCACTTGCAGCTGCTGGATGACCTTGGGTCAGTCATATGTTCTCTCAGAGCTGTTCTCTCAGGAGCAGTTCTCAAAAGAGTTCTCTCAGCCCTGCCTACCTCATAGGGTATCTGTTGAGGGGAGAGGAAGGGAAAGGGATTGTAACCTGCTCTGAGACTCCCTTAGGTAGTGAAGGGTGGGGTATAAATCCAATCTCATCTTCCTCCTCCTCTTCCTCCTCCTCCTCTTCCTCTTCTTTCTCTTCTTCTTCTTTCTCCTCCTCTTCCTCCCCCTCCTCCAAGACTGATTGGCCCAGGGATCCTGGAGGTTTTTCACCTTCCTCTGGGCATAAAACCGGGGTCACTGTGAGAGCAGTGGGGGAAGGTAGCTATGATTTTTGTGCACTGTGCAGAGGGTTGGACCAGATGACCCTTGGGGGTCCCTTCCCTCTCTGCGTTTCTATGTGAGCCCTGAAAAAACTCATCCAGACAACTTGGAGTTTCATTTGACTCCCCTCTTTTTTAACACCGGCAATGTGCAAAACGCTCCAGCTCTTTTCTAACTTGGCCCTGGGCACGGGGAGCATTTGGGGATGACGCTTGCCCATTTTTTTGCCTTCTGTGCTTTCGTGGCGCAAGGAATAATCCCACCCGCGTGGTGCCATCTCCAGCACAGCTTGTCAAAATCCGGAGTGTTTCGAGAGATAAGTCAACATCCACCTTCAAACAAGGCTCTGACAAGACACAGCTCTCCCTCCTGGTCCAGTTCAAGGCACCTTTGTGTGCGAGAGCGAAATCTCCTGGGCGGTTACGCAAACCGGATGCGCCGTTGAATAGAGATGAGAGGATTTTCCCCGGTCCCTTACCTCAATCGCATTGGAAATTTGCTCTGTGCCAGGTTTGCTGCTCTTTGATTCCAGTTGCATGAAGAGAACCGTTAAACCTTAATTCCAGAGAATGGGAGCAGTTTGTTTGGTGTCTGTCCCCCTCTCTGTCGACTATACAAACAAGCATCCCGATAAAACACTGCAAAGCGAGCGATCGTAGCGCGATTATTGGTTTGGTTTGCTGAATTTATTCGTGTCCCCCCCCCCAACGGGGACACGAATTGGTTTACGTTGTTCTCCTCTCCTTCGTTTTATCCTCACCTCAACCCTCTGAGGTAGGTTAGGCTGAGAGAGGGTGACTGGCTCAAGGACACCCAGCTGGCTTCCGTGGCATGAGAAGGGATTTGAATTTGGGTCTCCCAAATATGAGTCCAATACTCTTAATCTCTGCACCACACTGGCTGTCTGTATAAAGTAGTGTCTGTATTTTACACAGAGAGTAATTAAAATGTGGAATTCACTGCCAGAGGATGTACTGATGGCCACAGGAACTGACAGCTTTTAAAGGGGGGTTAGATTGATTCATGGAGGATAAGTCTATCAGTGGCTACTACCCATGGTGACTGGGTGGGAACCTCCACATTCAGAGGCAGTCAACCTCTGAATCCCAGTGCCAGGAGGCAACATCAGGGGAAGGCCTCGGCCACTCTACCCTGTTGTTGGCCCTCCAGAGGAACTGGTTGGCCTCTATGTAAGACAGGATGCTGGACTAGATGGACCACTCATCTGATCCACCACACTCTTCTCATGGTCTTATGAAGGCCTCTACACCATGTTTGTTTGGCCCTCCAGAAGAACTGGTTGGTCTCTGTGTCAGATAGGATGCTGGACTAGAGGGACCACTGGTCTAAATCAGCAGGACTCTTCTGATGTTTAATAAGGGGAAGGCTTCGGCCTCTATGTCCTGTTGTTGGTGCTCCAGAGAAACTGGCTGGCCACTGTGTGAGACGGGATGCTGGACTAGATGGACCACTGTTGGCCTTCCAGAGGAACTGGTTGGCCACTGTGTGAGACAGGATGCTGGACTGGTGGACTATTGGTCTGATCCAGCAGGGCTCTTCTTGAGTTCCTAAGGTTGCTTCCTGATTCCTTAAGCTCTGTGGCTTCCTGAGGAACAAATGCATTCCTGTTCATGGACAAACAATCTCCCCAAAAAGGATCTTGAGGAAACCCTACCCTTGAATTGCATCAAGAGTGTTTTTATGCAGTGTGTGTGTACAGGTAAGGAATGCACTGGAAATGAAGCTTTACTGACAAGCCCCAGTCAACCACAATCCACACATAAGGACGATACAACATTTGGAAATTTAAAAAGCCAAATGGTAATGGATTTGTAGCACATCGAGGCCAGGTGATTTGGTTGGCCACTGTGTGAGACAGGATGTTGGCGTAGTTGGAGTACTGGTCTGATTCAGCAGGGCTCTTCTTACATTCTTAGGAAGGCCTTGGCCTCTACATTGTGTTTTTGGCCCTCCAGAGGAACTGTTTGGCCACTGTGCAAGACAGGATGCTGGACTAGATGGACCACTGGTCTGATCCAGCAGGGCTCTGCATAAGTTCTTGTATTGCTATTTCTGCTGTCAGCTGCTCACCGAAAGCTACCTTCCACAGTCAGGAGTGCATTAACCTTTATCGACAAGACTGGATTTGATCCTGTTACATCCCGTAGTGTCACTGAAGATGATTTAACTGGTACAGAAAAGGGGCACCCGCCCATGGACAGCTTCACGCCTATCTCTTTTCACGGAGTCCATCCATCCAAATCCAGGCCTCTGATGGACGCGGTCTTGAGATCTATTGTAGCATTCTCTGATGTTGTGAGGGACTCTTAAGAAGAGGACTCAGTGTGATGTGACGGAGTGCACCGGGAAGCCAGTCTAAGACATGGGATGGACCACTGTTATTTCAGAGGTGAAGCGAAGGAAAGAAAGGTCCCTGACCTTGCTTTCTGGAGGGAGGAAACCTGGGCGTGCAACTGAGCCTCCTCCTTCATAACATCAATTTAACCAGAAGCAGTTGATGCCATGAGAGAAAAAAACTCAGGAGGGAGGTAGAGGGTCTGTCTTTGTGCCAGAGGAGGGGGCTTCTCTCCTCTGGTCCCTCCAGAGTAAAAGTCAGTGACACTTCCCCAGTCACCCTGAATGCAGCGTTGTATAGCCCAGTCTCATCAGATAGAATCATAGAGCTGGAAGGGACCTCCAGGGTCATCTCGTCCAACCCCCTGCACAATGCAGGGAATTCACAAATACCTCCTCCTCACATCCCCTTTGACCACTGCTCAGGCCCGTAGCTAGTGGGGCATCTCAGGGCTAGCCCCCCCCCAACTTTCTGGCAAGGCCCCCTGACTTCCCATCCAGCCCAGGGCATCATGGCCATCTCCCCCTGGGAGGGGCAGCTCCAGTTGAGGCTTGCAGTGACAGTCGGAGGGAGACTCCAACTTGTTGGTGGCCAGAGCGGAGACCAGCACAGTGCAGGGTTTCTATGCCCCACTCTCTTTAATTAAATTATCTTTAATTAAATTAGGTGGTAAGAAATTTAAATGCCCCTCTGACCTAAAAAAATCCTGCCTACAGGCCTGCCGCTGTTCCACACCTGGAAGATAAAAAACAATATCAATGGTAACAGCCCAAGACAACTAATGCACCAAAAGTACAGACAAAATGGGTTGGGTTGATGAAATTCCCCGGACAAGATTTTCCAATAGAATGGATGAGGATACATTCTAGTACTTGAAGTCATGGCATGGAATATCATGTGAAGACTCTGTGAACAGTGGTTTTTCAAGAGAAATTACCACGGTGCTTCAGTGTGTTCAGATGAAGTTGTGAATGAAACAAAATCCAACTCCGGGGAGTTTCATCAACCCAACCCACTTTTGTCTGTACTTCTGGTGCACTCATGAAAAAGAGTATGCAATGATGTGGAGATGTTAATAACTACTATAAGATAACATTGTTAAATGCAATAGAGAAATCGTACTTTATTTCATTCTAAAGTGCTGAATGTCAGCCTGTCTTTTGATGTGCCACACCTGGAAGATGACCAAGATCTTGAATGCTAAGTGGGGTCGGTGCTTGGAAAGGAGACCGCCGACGAAGACTCTGCAGACCGCCTCCACTTGAATCACTTGCCTTGGAAGTCCCGTGGCGTCGCCATGAGTCAGCTGTGACTTGACGGCAGTTACACACACACAGTAGAACTGAGCAGGGACAGCTTGCTAATTTAAAATTGTGGGCAAAGGCCCCAACTCAGTGACCTGAACTGAACTTTGTAAACAATGGAAGATGAAGATGAAGATGAGGAGGAGATTGGATTTCTACCCCGCCCTTCACTACCCAAAGGAGTCTCCGAGTGGCTTACAATCTCCTTTCCCTTCCCCTCCCCACAACAGACACCCTGTGAGGTCGGTGGGGCTGAGAGAGCTCTGAGAGAACTGTCCTTGAGAGAAACAGCTCTGACAGAACTATGGCTTGCCCAAGGTCATCCAGCAACTGCATGTAGAGGCGCGGGGAATCAAACCAAGCTCTTCCAGATTACTGTCCTTGCTCTTAACCACTACGCCAAACTGGACACTCTGAACAACGGACTCCAAGAGACTCTACTGATGTTCTGCCTCCTTTTCCCCTTTCTGCTGGCACATGGTGCCCCTTACCCTTTCTTGAACTGAGACCACAGCTCCCCTGCCTTCCTGCATCTCTCCCGCCACTGTGCCTTCTTCGATCCAGCCATTTTCCTTGTCTGCAGAGCACTTTCTCAGTTCTGGTCTTACCTCGGAGCAGAACCGCTCTCGGCCCGAGCGACACTGCAGATCTTCCCCAGCCTTCCGCCCACGGCCAAGATCCCATGAGCTGTCAATGACTCTTTTCCCCGGACTTCTCACGAGCGCTTCAACGACTCATCCAGCTTTCGCCCGGGAGGGACATCACTGCCAAAGTCCTGATGGGGCTTGACAGTTCCCTGGACAGGCTGCCAAGCTGCGTCCGGGCCACGCGGCTCTTGGAGTGAACTGCCTTCTCGGATCAGGGCGGGCTGGCAGAGGTGGGATCCAGGGGTCATCTTGCCAGCTCTGTCTCTTTGTGCCTGAGAGAAGGGAGAGGGGGAAGACAACCCTTCCCGCCCTTCATCCTTGACATCTTCCTAGACAGAAAGGAAATGGGGGGGGGAGGCGGTCTAATGCATAATTTTGGCAAGTGTCCTTCTTGGATGAGGTGTCTCCTTACTTTGTACGGGTGTGAAAACGGGACAATGAAGAGAGTTGATCGGAAGGGAGTGGATTCATTTGCAACATGGTGATGGAGGAGAGCAGTACGGATACCGTGGACCAATGCTCCCTCTAAGCCAGGGGTGTCGAACTCATTTGTTATGAGGGCCGAATCTGACATAAACGAGACCTTGTTGGGCCCGGGCCGTGTGTGTCATAAAATGTGATGCCAGGTAGCGGAGAGATAAACTTTATAAAGGACACAAACACAAATATATCTTTTTTTACTTAAAATAAAAAAACATGCTTGAGACATTAGCACTCTTGCAATATTTTGTTTATTTAACAGTGTCTGATAAGTGACACCTCTCACTCTGGATGATTGCATCAAACTGTCTGTGCTGTTGCAGTCTTGAGCATGCTGTTCAGGTGTGTCTCTGTAAGCTGCAACCCTACGACGTTCCAGCAGAACTGGAAGAAGACGCAGAAGACAGCCAGTTCCACTGCGGGCCTGATAGAAGCCCTCCAGGGGCCTGATCCGGCCCCTGGGCCACCTGTTTGACACCCCTGCTCTAAGCTGTGGAGTTTTGTGAGCAAAAATTCAACTTTGTGAACTACTGGCCTTGGTTTGATTTGTTTTATTAAATTTTTACCCCACCCTCCCATCCAGGGCCAGCTCATGGCAGCTTACAAACAGTGTACAATTACATTAATATTACAATAAAATACAGTAACAACATAGTAGTAATAAAACAATTTGGAGTATTCTTATTAGAATGCCAGTATCGGTATCAAAGAATTCACAGCAGTTGTTATTACACGGGGCTCTTTATTTGCAGTCGGCTCTTGCTCTTTTCGATCAACTTAGGTGGCTACCTCAGGCTATGGGTTGAATCCCAGGAGAACAGGGCTCTCCCACGTTAATCCATTGGTTGTTAATAGTTATTGTTTAGTGGTGGCAGCGGTGGCTCCAAAAGTCTGGTGGAAGAGCTCCGTTTTACAGGCCCTGCAGAGCGAGCGAGCAAATTTGGCTGCTGCATAGATCAGTTTGCTCTGGAGCCATTCCTTCCTGAGCTGAGATGGAAATGTGTGAGCCAGAAGCTAAGAAACCGTGAGCTGGCTCACGCTAACTGAGCTTAGAGGGAACACTGCCATGGACCGCCAAAAAAAGACAGATAGGTGGGTTCTAGGTCAAATTGAGGCTGAGAAAAGGAAAAAGAAAAAAGAAAGAAAGAATTCTTTACACAGAGATTGATTGAAATGTGGAACACGTGATGGCCACATGCATGGACAACTTTAAAAGGGGATTAGATGGATTTATAGAGCTCCCGTCTCTGGCCCCAGCTCCTGCCAACCCAGCAGTTCGAAAGCAAGAAATTGCAAGTAGATAAATAGGTGCCACTTCAGGGGGAAGGAAACAGCATTCTGTGCATCTCAGCATCTAGTCCTGCCAGCCACACGACCACAGAAATGTCTTTGGACAACGCTGGCTCTTTGGCTTGGAAACGGAGGTGAGCACCGCACCCGTAGAGTCAGATTCAATTGGCTTTCGAGTAAGGGAAACCTTTACCTTTACCTTACTAGCCATGGTGTCTAAAGGGAACCTCCACATTCAAAGGCACTCAGCCTCTGAATCCCAGAGCCAGGAGGCAACATCAGGGTTTTTCAAGGCAAGAGACAAAATGAGGTGGTTTGCCATTGCCTGCTTCAGTATAGCAACCCTGGACCTCCTTGGTGGTATCCCATCCAAATAGTAACGAGGGTCAACCCTGCTTAGCTTCCGAGATTGGAGGAGATTGGGCTAGAATGAGCCATCCAGGTCAGGACAGATAAACAGAGATGGCTGCCATTGCCTGCCTCTGCGTAGCAACCCTGGACTTCTTTGGTGGCCTCCCATTGAAATACGAACCGGGGCCAACCCTGCTTAGCTTTCAAAATGAGACAAGATTGTGCTAGAATGAGCCATCCAGGTCGGGGCAGGCATACAGAGGTGTTTTGCCGTCACCTGCCTCTGCGTAGCAAGCCTGGACTTCCGTGTTGGTCTCACGACCCTTTTTTAGCTTCCCACATCAGATGAGATCAGTCTAGTCTGGCCTACCTAGGTCAGGCGAAAGTGTCATTGACTCACCACTGACATATGGCAACCCTGTAAGCTTTTCAAGGCAAGAAACTGATAGAGCTGGTTTGCCATTGCCTGTCTCTTCCTCTGGTCCCCCATCCAAATACTAACTAGGGCTGACCCTGCTTAGCTTCTGAGATCGGACAAGATTGGGCTAGAATGAGCCATCCAGGGCAGGGCAGATTAAACAGAAGTGGTTTGCCATTGCCTGCCTCTGCGTAGCGACCCTGGACTTCTTTGGTGGCCTCCCGTCCAAATACTAACAAGGACCAGCCCTGCTCCACTTTCGTGATCAGACACCCTGTGAGGTAGGTGGGGCTGTGAGAGCTCCGAGAGAACTGTCTTTGACAGTAAGCATTCTATACAAAAATGGATGCCCATCTCCCAACATGTCATCAGCTCCAACAGCTTCAGACTTGCAAATGGGACTGGCAGCGTCTCATGAAGCTGTTGATAACATGTTGGAGATTGGCATCCGTGTTTGTACTGAATGGTCACTGTTCCCAATGCATGTCAGTAAGAGTATGAAAACCACAGCAGCTTAAAGGGAACACCCTGATGAAGGACAAACTTTGAAACATTGTAACCAAACATCTGGACACAATTTCAAATTATTTAGTAGTTCTCCATCATTCATACATTGTAGGGCATACCAATTTTCTATCATTTACATGTTGTACTTTTTTCAACTGTAGCTACTTTGTATACATTATTCTCTGTCACATGCTCTTCAGCTTTTTGGCAAGTTGTACTTATTGAGTCAGTTAAGTACACTTGTTTCTGCCTTCTGTTACCATTTTATTATACAGAGGTGTTTTGCTATTGCCTGCCTCTGCGTAGCAACCCTGGACTTCCTTGGGGGTCTCTCACCCAAGTAGTTGCCAGGACTGACCCTGCTTAGCTTCTGAGGTCTGATGAGATTGGACTCGCCTGGGTGGTCCAGGTCAGCCCCTATTTAAGCTACCTTTGCTGATTTTTTAAAATGGTGTTGACTGGTCCTTAGCTTTACATTCTCCCCACATTGCGTTCTGTACAGTGAAGCTGTCTGGGAATACGCTGTAGGCTGGAGAGCCTGCCGATGGTATTGATTTTAGCAGTTTCTCATGTCTTCCATTAGCACTCTCCAAAGTACCAAAGAACGAATCTGCACAGTTGAAGCAAAACAATAAGCCACTTGCTGCATTTGGACAGACAGAGGCTATATTTCTGAAATGCAAGCGATGCGTCAGGGAATCAAATAGGGGCCGTTCAGAAGGGGTTAAGGCATGCTCAGTAGCAGAAAGTGCTGTTGTTGAGCCTTTCTTATGGCAACTTCATAGGGTTTTCCAGGCAAGAGACAAACAGAGGTAGTCTGCCCTAGCCTGCCTCCCCATATCAACCCTGGGCTTCCTTCGTGGTCTCCTGTCAAAGTACTAACCAGGGCCAACCCTGCTTAGCTACTGAGATCAGATGGAATTGGGCTAGCCTGGGGCATCCAGGTCAGGGCAGATAAACAAAGGTGGTTTGCCATTGTCCGCCTCTCCATAGCAACCCTGGACTTCCTTGGTGGTCTCCCATCTAAGTACTGACCACAGCCAACCTTGCTTAGCTTCTGTGATTAGATGAGACTGGGCTAACCTGGGCCAACCAGATCAGTTTAAGACATGCTTACCCTTCTTTCAAATGTCAGTGGAGTTTATCACGTAACTGCCTGGATTCTTAAAAACAAAACAAAACATGGAATATATATACCTGTGTGTGTGTATACATACATATGTATATTTGAGTACGTGTGTCTATTGGAGGAGACAAACAATTGGTTCTAGACCAAATCAAGCCTGAAATGCCAAGCGTTTGAGATACCGCATTAGAAGATCAACACCTAGCTGAATACTATGCCCCACGATCTAATCTTGACCCCTGGCTTAACATCTATGCCCATATTAAAGAACCCAAGCCCGAAGGAGCCAGATACCAGCTGCTGATTTCCCTATGGTGAATGATAAGACAGTTTCTGCTATCTGATATGTGTTGGACTTTAAATGGTCTGATGCAGGGGTCATTTCATAGAGAAGGAGCTGCAGGAGCTCATTAGCATACCTAATAGGCTGTTAGCATAATAACTCATTAGCATATGCCATGCCCCCTGACATCACTGGAAGTGATGTCAGAAGGGGAACCAAAAGGGGGGGAGACATCTTCAAAAGCCTCCCCTTCCCTTCCCCAGCTGGCCGGCCAAGGCAGGCTGGGGGGGAAGCGAAGAGAGAAGGGGTTTAAAGTTTAAACCCCTTTTCTCTGGAGTCACACCACTGCTGCAGCATGACTCTAGAGAGAAGGAGCATGGGGGCGGGGAGCTGGGGGCAGGACTTGCCATCACCACCATTTGTGTCTGCTCCTGGGCTGCCGGAGCAGTGCTCAGGCACACTCTGCCCCCAAATTACCCCTGGTCTGATGATTTTAAATTGTTTTTACTGTTTTATTGTTTATAATGCCTATGGCCTTTTTAGCCACCCCGAGCCTGCCCTGACGGGGAAGAGTGGGGACTGGGATATTAATCCAATGAATGGATGGATGGATGGATGGATGGATGGATGGATGGATGGATGAACTCTCCTTAGAAGCTAGCTGAGGATAAACTGAGGATATCGCACTTTGGTCACATCATGAGGATGCAAGAGTCACTGGAAAAGACACTTGTGCTAGGAAAAGTGGAAGGCAGCAGGAAAAGAGGAAGACCCACCCTGAGATGGATTGACTCCATCCAGGAAGCCATGAGGCCCCTCAGTTTGCAAGACCTGAGGAAGGCTGTTAACAACGTGATGTTTTGTTAGGTCATTAATTCATAGGGTCACTGTAAGATAGAAGTTATTCAATGGCATGCAACACACGCACAATCCTGTGCAAATTTATTTAGGGGAGGAAGATCTATTTGATACTGTTGGACTGACTTCTGAGTAAACATACACGGAATGAGAGAGGAAACATACTTGGAACCATGTCTACATACACTCTGTCAGACTCCTGCAACAATCAGATTTAACAACTCTCTTCTTCAAAAGTGAAGTTTATTGGTACAGTATTGGCAGAGCATCTACATTTCAGGATCTGTGTTAAGACTAAAGAAAAAGGCACAGGGAAGGGGCACCCCGATGGCGCATAGCCAATCGAGGCTTCAGGAATAGCCCACCAGAACTAATGGGCTGGAGGGAGGAAGTTCCCAAGGGAATGCATTACAGTCAGGCACTAAAAGGTCAAGCATATAAAACACATAGATAACAGAGCATTGACAGACAAATGAGAAAAGAAAGTGAAAATACCAGGCAGGGGCCTCCCCTCCTTCATACATAAATGCCAGCTAGCTGACACATTGGAGTCCAGCATATACACAGCCCATTTACTCAGAACAGAGAATGCAGAAGTCCCATTATGGTTAAGGAGGGGGGCTTGCTCTCAAGTAGCCATGCACAGAATGGCAGTCAAACTTTTTCTGGGCTCTGCACCCTTGGCATGAAACCAATCGTGGGATTCCCCTGGGAATTGGACGTTAACTCCAGTGAGTGTACATTGTTCTTTGGCAGTAATTGAGTTTTATCTCCCAGGGTGGCTACTTAATTTAATTAGAGGTGGTGAATTAAGAACTCAACGAGCGAAGTGTGAGTCTAACGGATTCATTGGATAAAATAAATGAAGATTTCAACAGTGGCAAAATACCGAATCTTTCGAGTGACTGTCATAATAGCCGCAAAGACCTTGGTGTCGTATTCATTGTTTTAACATCTCGCGTGACCGTAGCAGTTCTCCGAGACTCTGTGTGACCCAGAAGTTGAGGCAGAAACTAAAGGAACTGGACTCAAAGTGTAAATGAAACGGCGTATAAAACTTAGGGTTGCTGCTCTCACGGTGGTATAGAAAAGAACACACAAAAAGTGATTGGATTTTACAAGTGTACTATTATATAACCCTTAAAGGTATCATACAGTATATAGGTTCATACAATCATAAGTAACAGATGCATGTAAGGTCATAAAATCATAGATAACAGAGGGAAAAGCAAAATACAAATTATACTACACCATTGATTTCAGTGAAAATCACTTTAAGGCTGCGATCACACACACACACACACACTAAATAATTCACTTTCAATGCACTTTCTGAATTCGATTTTGCCAGTTCACACAAAATCCAGTTGGAAAGTGCATTTGGAAGTGGATTGAGAGTGGATTATTTAGTGTGTGTGATCACAAACTTAGAGACCTATCGTCCCGGGTTCTTTCAAAAGAATCCAAGCACCGAAAATTCCAAAAGACTCCAATCAGTCCACAAGACCGTGCTTTGTATCCAATAAAGTGCTTCTTGCTCCTGAGGAGGTTTATCTTGAAATTCTTAAGGGGCTTCTTGGAAATTTTAAGGCACTTTGTGCTTCACACCTGTTGTATCCATAGATACCCAAATTCCAAAGGTGCAATCATCCATCTAACGGAATTTGCCAGTGTAGATACTTTCCATTTCACAAAAGCTTCCTCATAGATGGAAAATTATATCTCGCCAACCCACAATGGTAAAGCACTGAAATCGTATAAGAAGCAGGTCTTCACTTACTCTCAAGGTAAGGTAAGTGAATTCTGTAAGTCTGACACTGTCTGACGAAGTGTGCATGGACACAAAAGCTCACACATCGAATAAAACTTTGTTGATCTTAAAGGTGCCATTGGACTTTGTTCTGTAAGTGAACAGATCTCCCAGAAGAGATCTCCCAGAATTGCAACTGGTTGCCGGACAACCGAGATCAATTCCCCTAGAGGAGAAGAAGAAGAAGAGAAGAGAAGAGATTGGACTTATACCCCACCCTTCACTCGGAGTCTCAGAGTGGCTTATGGACTCCTTTCCCTTCCCCTCCCCCACAACAGACACCCTGAGAGGTAGGCAGGGCTGAGAGAGCTCTGACAGGAACTGCCCTTTCAAGGACAGCTCTTGTCAGAATGATGGCTTGCCCAGGGTCATCCAGCAGCTGCAAGTGGAGGAGAGGGGAATCAAACCTGGTTCTCCCAGATTAGAGTCCGCACATTTAACCACTACACCAAAATGGCTGCCTTGGAAGGTGGACTCTTTGGCATTTATACCCCTCTGAGGCCCCTCCCCTCCCCAAACCCCACCCTCCCAAGGCTCCACCCCCCCCCCCGAATCTCCCAGAATTTTCCAACACAGAGCTGACAAGCCTAGGGGGAGAAAAAAAAGTTGCATCGGAACTTGCCTCTATGATCTGCAAAAGACCAAAGTATTTTCTCTTTAAAAACACCCCTAAAATGATAGCTCAGTTATGAAAAACTAGGAAAATACCCTCACTTGAAGCGTGGTTCCAGAAAGTGCGGGATATAGTTATTCAGGATAAAATAGCTACACAGATATTGTTGATAAGAGACCCCAGGTTATAAAAAAATAATTTTGTGGGAAAGTGGTACCCTTTTATAGATTATGTAAACAACAATCCCTCTGCGGAATGTAAAATATCTTCAAAATATCTGGAATTTATCTTGTTTTAGGTCTATCCCTAAAATATGTAATGCAAAACTAGGTCTTAGTCTGTGTATGTATATGTCCATATAATGTAATTACGTTATGTTGTTGGTGATATGTTATGGTTGGATTAGTTAATAAATGTAATTTTTTAAAAAAAAAAAATCCTAAAACTAAAACTTACCTAAAATCAGAGCATTTTTTCCTGGGGGTATGTGGCAGAACTGAGTTCCAGATCCTCTTTGACGAGATACTTTTAAAAATGTTTAAAAGTTCATGAGTGTAATACTCCCTCTAAGCTGTGGAGTCCTGTGAGCAAAAATTCTGCTTTGTGAGCTACCGGCATTCAAGTTGTGAGCGAGCGATTTGGCTGCTGCATAAATTAGTTTGCTCTGGAGCCCTCCTTCCTGAGCGAAGACAAAACTGTGTGAGCCAGAGGCTAAAAAACTGTGAGCTCGCTCACACTAGCTCAGCTTAGAGGGAACACTGGTGTTCAGTATATAGATGGAAAATGTCCTTTCCCTCTTGAGAGTTCCAGCACCTTCCCATCCCTGCCTAAAGTTAATTGCAACAAGTACAAAATCCATGTCTTTTTTTGAACTGACCAAACAAGCACAAAATCCTGTGCTAGCATTTAAGCCCAGGAGGACTCTTCACCAGGCCGATCATTAAAAGATTTTAAAAGAGATGGCGTTGGAAGCAGACCTCCTGGGTCACAGGATAAAGGCCTGATCTTGCCGGCTTCCTGGGAGAAATGCCAGCGGGTTATGAGCTTAACTTTATTACTGTGGTGCAGGGTTGCGGCACGTTCCCTGGGAAAGTTTGTTCCGTCAATTTCCATCCTTTCTTCTTCCTCTGAAATGCAGAAACCTTCCAAAGAGCATCCAAAGCCGTCCAAAAAAGTTTTGTTGAAATGCAGCCTCACCAACTCTCGGTTGGGAAAATACCCAGCCCTGTAACCAGAAATTTTGGGTTGGTGGGGCATGGGGAAATTTCATGGGGTACCAGGGGAGGGGAAGGAGGGGGAGCAGCCGCACACATTCCCTGAACTCCAAGCAGCGATTTCACCACTTGGAGATCAAACACAGGCAAACCCCACTTGAAAAAAAACACACACCATTGTCATGATCTGTGCAGGACTGGGCCACAA
Organism: Gekko gecko; assembly: GCA_029375565.1. NCBI lineage: Eukaryota > Metazoa > Chordata > Lepidosauria > Squamata > Gekkonidae > Gekko > Gekko gecko. The sequence goes on along the minus strand of JAPDNY010000017.1, from coordinate 9,466,168 downwards.
GGCCTAGAGGCCTAGGCCCTAGGAGACCTGTGTGGGAGTGGAAAGCAGGCAGCCTACAATCCCCACAATGCTTAGCAACAGTTGTTACCAATCGGTGTCCAGGGATTGTGTGAGGAGAATGGGACTTAAGCTTTGTGGGCTGTGAAACTAACTTTTCTCTTCTGTGGTCTTAACTCACAGAGTTAAACTGTGAGAATGGTCTGGTTTGAGAGAAAGATCCCTCACTTGGGACAGAGTGAGTACATGGACTGGCCTGGTATAAAGGGCTATGAGCCTTGAAATAGTAAAGACTGACAAAATCTGTGGTAGGGGAGGAGCCTTCGTGAGTCGTTGCTCACTTCTTCAGAAGCAGCTAGAATGGGAGTCCCTCTGTCTGAAATAGCTCCCCTCTCCAAGATAGAAAGACAGATGGACTCATACTCCAGCAGTAGAAAAGAGCAAAGAGTCCAGCAGCACCTTAAAGACTCACAAAATACATGGCAGGGTAGGAGGTTTCATGAGAAGTTATCGTACTTTGGTCACATTCCGAGAAGACAAGAGACACAGGAGAAGCCAGTAATACTAGGGAAAGTTGAAGGGGCTGGGAAGAAAAGAAGACCTGACAGGAGACTCAGTCAAGGAAGCCACAGCCCTCAGTTTGCAAAGATCTAAAGAAGGCTGTTAAAAATAGGACATTTGGGAAGTTAGTAATATGGAGTTGGAAGTAAGCAGTGAAGTGGATAAGTTTGTGGAAGACACTAAGTTGTTCAGGGCTGTGGGAACCACGGAGGACTGTGAGTCACTCCAGAGGATGGAAAACAGGCATAGACAGCTTCGAGAGGAGATTGGATAAGCATATGTTGCAGAAGTCATTCAGGGGCTATTAGCCTCAAGGTGTAGATGGAACACTGGAACAGTGATGCTCTGTATTCTTGGTGCATGAGGGGTCACAGGGGGAGGACTTCTGGAGTTTTGGTGGACCTCCTGATGGCACCTGGGTTTGGGCCACTGTGTGACACAGAGTGTTGGACTGGATGGGCCATTGGCCTGATCCCACATGGCTTCTCTTACGTTCTTCTGTTTGGGGCAATGATGCTCTGTGTTCTTGATGCTTGAGGGACCAACATAGGAGGGCTTCTGGAGTTCTGGCCCCACTGGTGGATGACCTGATTGCACCTGGTTTTGACCACTGTGTGACAGAATGTTGGATTGGATGGGCCATTGACCTGATCCAACATGGCTTCTCTTACATTCTTATGTTTGCATCAGGGATGCCCTATGTTCTTGGTGCTTGGGTAACAGTGGGAGGGCTTCGGGAGTTCTGGTGGACCTCCTGGTGGCACCTGGGTTTTCGCCACTGTGTAACACAGAGTGTTGGACTGGATGGGCCATTGGTCTGATCCAGCATGGCTTCTCTTATGTCCTTAATTCATAGGGTCACCGTAAGTAAGAAGCAACTTAACACTTAACGCACACACCATTGCATTACATTGCTTATTGGATGTCCCGTCCTGTCGATTGCATTGACTTATGCTGTGTAATTGAATTCTGTGTCTCAGTGAGGAAGGAAGACTAATGTGGACGGACGAACAAACGAACAAACAAACGAACGAATGCTAAAGATCATTAACTGGAGATTCCAGAAACTGAACCTGGAAACTTTGGGCCTATAACCCGTCTGTTCTGCTACTGAGCCACAGACCCTTTCTCCATCTCTGCAGCCCTGAACTTCACCTTGTCTCCAGGGTGGAAGTCTCTCAAGTGTCCACTTCCAGAGATGCTTGCTGTTGCATCTCACCTGTTCCCCACAATGGGCCACGTAGAGACAGCATTGGAGGGTCACCACTGACCCTCGAAATAATTGAGGTGGGCAGTCTCTCATCCTGGAAGAGGTAGACACTCTTTCCCGTTTGCCGGCCTGTCTCCCGTCTTCCGACCCGCTCCCCCTTACCGCCTCTTGTCTTCCCGCCGAACCAATTAGAAGAAGTACGGATGCCCCCGCTGCAGACTTCTGCCATGCTCCATCCTCGCCTGGCTATGCTTCGCTAACTTTTACAGCAATTAGCTTCCTGAAGAAGTCCTGGGGTTACGGTATACAAATGGATACCCTTGCCATTTGATGTTCTTTAAACAATTAGTGCAGCCGCTCTCATCCTCTTCTTTGTCGAGATACTTTTTGTTCTGCTGCTGCTGCAAAAAAAAAAATCACTTTCTCTCTCTTTTGCTCCAGTGCCAAAGCTGAACTGGGTGAGGGTACGGGAGCCAGTTCTCTATAATCTATTTGCAAACGATGGCCCAGCCCATGTTTCTCCTACGAAGGCCTATCTTTGGGACTGTCTCCTCTGGTATGTCCCCAGGAGAGCATTATGCTCTGCTGAGAGCAATCTGCTGGTGATCTCTGGCCTCAAAGATGTCTGACTGTCCTCGAGGAAGCCCTGGTTCCAACCTGATGGAACTCTCTGCCGACTTCTGCCAGGGCCCTGTGGGACTTAATGGAATTCCTCAGGGCCTGTAAAGCAGAGATGTTCCGCCAGGCTTTTGGTTGAAGACAGTAACGGGTTTCCATCCTAACTGGGACCCTCTTCTTTTCTTCCATTCTGCCTGCTTTGGCCTCCTCCTTGACCTGCCCACAAGACAGAAGAACAACCCAGAGCATGTTTTAGACTAAATTATGGATGCAATCTGGAGATGATCAGATTAGGAATAATTGATCTGCCAATTTTAATCTGTATTTTTTGGTATGTTTTGAACCTGTTGTAAATCACCCAGAGCTCTGTGTACTCAGGGATTGGGTAATTCAGAAATTCAATTAATTACAATGATAATATTAATAATATTAATATTAATTAAAGAAGAAGAAGATTGGATTTGTACCCTGCCCTTCAGTACCCAAAGGAGCCTTGGAATGGCTTACAAACTCCTTTCCCTTCCCCTCCCCACAACAGACACCCTGAGAGGTAGGTAGGGCTGAGAGAGCTCTGACAGAAACAGCTCTTTTTCAAGGACAGCAGTGCCAGAACCATGGCTTGCTCAAGGTCATCCAGCAGGTGCAAGTGGAGGAGTGGGGAATCAAACCTGGTTCTCCCAGGTTAGAGTCCGCTTGTGGTGATGATAAATGATCACTATATATGTTGTGCTGAGAGGCATGATAAAAGAGACAGTCAGAAAGAGAGAAGACAGACAGAACAAACTTTGAGTCCAGTGGCACCTTTAAGACCAACAAAGTTTTATAGAAGAAGATGAAGAAGAATAAGAATGGATTTATACCCTGCCCTTCAGTAACCAAAGGAGTCTCAGAGCGGTCTACAATCTCCTTCCCTTCCCCTCCCCACAACAGGCACCCTGTGAGGTAGGTGGGGCTGAGAGAGCTCTGACAGAAACTGCTCTTTTTTGAGAACAGCTCTGATAGGACTATGGCTTACCCAAGGTCATCCAGCAGGTGGAAGTGGAGGAGTGGGGAATCAAACCCAGTTCTCCCAGATTAGAGTCTGTGCACTTAGCCACTACACCAAACTGGCTCTCACACCGAACAGAAGAAGAAAAAGAAGAGTTATAATTAGTGAGCCCAGGTAAGGTTGGGAGGGTTACAACCCCCTTTGCTCTTCTCATGGGTATGATATTTATTTGTATTCCTAAAATGTAGGTTTTAAAAGTGATGGTCTTGGTGAACTGCATCCTATTTGGTTTGCGATTTAATTGGTAGCACAAAGCCTCTCCATAGAACCAGCATGGGGTGGGGTCATGGTTCAGTGGCAGAGCCTCTATTTGGCATGCAGAAGGCCCCAGGTTCAGTCCCCGGCACCTCCAGTTAAAGGGAATCGGTGATGTGAAAGATCTCTAATGGAGACCCTGGGGAGCTGCTGCCAGTCTGAGCAGTCAATACTGACCTTGATGGACTGACGGTCCCATTCAGCTTCATGCATCATAGGGGAGGGACTGTGGCTCAGTGGTAGAACATCTGCTTGGCATACGGAAGGTCCCAGGTTCAATCCCCAGCATCTCCAGTTTAAAGGATTGAGATAGCAGGTGATGTGAAAGACCTGAAACCCTGGAGAGCTGCTGCCCATCTGAGTAGACAATACTGACCACGGTGGACTAAGGGTCTGATTCAGTATAAGGCAGCAACATGTGTTTTCATGAGCTAACCATACGATTGCACCCTTAGTTATCAGCAGAGTTGGTCACGTTCCTGTCAATTCAGCTCACAAGTTACAAATGAGCACACCTTCTAAATGGGAGCATTGGCATATGTTCAGTTGTGCACGGGCCATTGCTTTCCCATGTCTTCCTCCCTCCCCGTCTGCTGTTTGCCACATCCTTTAAGTAAACAAAACCTTTATATTCTGCGATGAGTGCTTTAAAGACAGGCGGTGACTTCCTGAGTTCCTTATGGCTGCCTGACTCAGTGTGAATGTTCATGATCTGCATGCATGCATTCTCACACTGCCTCATGGGAACTGTAGTCTTTCTCCCACTTTAACAACTCGCACAGGACTCTGGGTGATATGTGCTTCCACAACCAGTATAGAAAAAGCCCTGTCCATTGACTGCACAAGCACAAAAGCTAACACCAGTTGTAACAAAGAACTTACAAAAATGGGTTAGCTACCGAGGCCTGTCTACCTGGGATTTTGTAGCACGGGGTCCTCAAAATTTTGAGCTTGTGGACACCTTTGGAACTTTGTACAGGGTGGTGAGCGCAGCTACAAAAATGGCTGCCACAGGACGTGGAACCAAACACAAAATGGGTACTGCAGTAGCCAAAAAAGCACATATACAGAGGAAGCCTCAGTGTAGGGAAGAAGAAGAAGAAGAAGAAGAAGAAGAAGAAGAAGAAGAAGAAGAAGAAGAAGAAGAAGAAGAAGAAGAAGAGCTGGTTTTATACCCCACCCTTCACTACCCAAAGGAGTCTTAGAGCGGCTTACAATCTCCTTCCCTTCCTCTCCCCATATAATAGATACCCTGTGAAGTAAGTGGGGCTGAGAGAGTTCTGAGACAACTGCTCTTGAGAGAATAGCTCTGAGAGAACTGGGACTGGCCCAAGGTCACCTAGCTGGCTTCTTGTGGAGGAGTAGGGAATCAAACCTGGTTCTCCAGATTTGAGTCTGCCACTCTTAACCACTACACCAAAGTGGTCATTAAAGAACATACTGTGAAAAAGAAGCGAGAAAGAGAAGAACAAAATACTGTGGTGGCAGCTGCCACTGAAATGATATTCTTTCAGTCTGCAGTTTATCAGGACTTCAGAGGCCAATCAGAAGCCCTAGAGGGCAAGAGCTCCACCCGGCCCCACCCACTTTGTAAAAACACGTAGTGTGCACCAATGCTCCCTCTATGGAGGGTTGGATTTGACATAAATTGGATTTTGTACGGCCGGACCATGTGTGTCATAGAATGTAATGGCAGGTAGCGGAGATATAAACTTTATAAAGGACACAAACACAAAGATTTTTTTTTACTTAAAATGAAAACATGCTTGAAATATTAGCATTCTTGCAATATTTTGTTTATTTTACAGTCTCTGATAACTGACACTTCTTGCTCTGAATTACTGCATCAAAATGTCTGTGTTGTAGCAATGTGGGAAGGGGAGGAGCCTCAGCCCAGTGCAGGGAGCAGAAGCTTGCCTATCCATCTCTCCTGAGCGATTGAGAGAGTCTAGGAAAGCAGGCTATGACACAACAGCAGCAGCAGAACTAGAGGAAGAAGCAGGAGACAGCCAGTCCCTTGTGGGCCTGCTAGAAGCCCTCTGGGGGCTTGATCTGGCCCCTGGGCCACATGTTTGACACCCCTGCTGTAAGGTGTGGAGTCGTGTGAGCAAAAATCCTATTTCGTGAGCGACTGGCATTAAAGTGGTGAGCGAGCGATTTGGCTACTGCAGAAATCAGTTTGCTCTGGAGCCATCCTGCCTGAGCTAAGACAAAAATGCGTGAGCTGGAGGCTAAAAAACTGTGAGCTAGCTCACACCAACTCAGCTTAGAGGGAATGCTGGTGTGCACCAAGAAAGGTGTAGGTAGGCACCGTGACGCCCATGTGTGCCATGTTGGGAACCCCTGTTGTAGCATATGAAGCAACTTGTGTGGGAAAGAAGGGGTGAATTCCCAGGGAGGTGCTTGTTTGAGTTCCAAGCCAAATGTTCAAGTGATCCAGTGAAGGGTTTGAATGACATGCAGTCAACTGGATTGATTTCTGTTTAGCTCAAATTTTTGTTGCATTTTTTGGGAAGCGTACCACATCTGTCGTTGTTGGCCGTGAAAGCCTTCGACAACATATTGTACCACATCTCCTTAAAGGTAAAGGTTTCCCTTGCTCGAAAGCCAGTCGAATCTGACTCTAGGGTTGCGGTGCTCATCTCCGTTTCCAAGCCGAAGAGCCAGTGCTGTCCGAAGACATTTCTGTGGTCATGTGGCTGGCATGACTAAACACCAAGGCGCATGGAATGCTGTTACCTTCCTACCAAAGTGTCCTATTTGTCTACTTGCAATTTCTTGCTTTCGAACTGCTAGGTTGGCAGGAGCTGGAACTAGAAACGGGAGCTCACTCCATCATGCGGCACTCTCGGGTCTCGAACTGCTGAACTACTGACCGTCCGCGGCCTGCAGTTCAGTATCTTAACCACCTGAGCCACTGCAGCTCCTTACCGTGTCCCTAATCAAATTGAGTGAATCTTGTGTCAGCTTTTTTATCGCAGTAACATTTCCATTTTTTAAAAAAAATCCCGTTCTACGTAATTGCAGAGAACCTGTGTGTAGGACGCCCCAGCTCTCTCGGGCGCAATGCATTTGCATCTCTTCTGTATACTCTAATATTTCATGCCCGGTGAGACTATTTGGCATGCTGGAGCCAGAGAAAGTGGCGTTTTCCTAGGGAGCACCAGCCGCTTAATTTCTGTGTTTCACGTGGAGCTGGAAATGCTAATTTCCGACAATCAAATATACATCCTGCAAAATTGGTTTACAAATTGCAGGAGGAGGGAGGGGAAAGGCTCAGTTCTCAGTGTCTGTATTTGAATGTCCCACCTTGGTCACTGATGATTTTGGCTTCGAGGCAGCCGACCGGAGGGATGAGACAGTGGCCCGAAATGTCGCTTTCGCCTTGCGGTGATGGCATCCCGGCGAAACTTCGGCTGCAATTAGGGCCGAATTGCAGGTTGAAAGAAAAGACTATTTCCCCACTTACCCCCCCGGGATAATCTGCCTCTCGAGCCAATAATGTAAGAGGGCCCTCCAGGGCTCTGGGCTGGGAGAAATCAAGCGGTACTGTGAGCTCTTAAAGTGGTGTCGTCTTTAGAAAAGAAACGAATAAAAATAGAAGATGCTGCAGCGCGCTGGGGCAGAACTGCGACTTTTTTCTTTCTTTTTTTGGAGGGAGGCGTGTTGCCTGAATTAACCTTCCATCGATCGACTTTGCGAGAAGTCATATAGAGTGATAGTGGGGGCATGATGGAATCTCATCTATAACCGCTCTCTGTGGGTGTGGGTGCCTATTGATTCGTATCCCAGCCTTCACACACAACACAAATGAAGCTGCCTTATACTGAATCAGCGCCTTGGTCCATATGCACTTGTTGTTTAGTGCCTTGACATTCTGACGTTCATTGCTTTACCTTTTCTGTTGTCTTAATCTTTTCCCCCTGTTCTCCCTCCCGAGTGTTATTTTAGCACTGATGCTCTTATCTTCCACCTTTGCCTGCCACTACATTCCTGAGGGGAGGGGAGAGTGTGTGTGTGTGTAGGAGTAGAGTTGCTTGCTGGTGTAACTCTTCTATGGAGCCCTCAAGAGACTCTTTCACAGGGGGAAGGTGTCCTTGGGAGAAATGACTTTGATTAGCTAGAGATGGACCCTATATCTCTCACGGTCCGTGTTGGATTGCTGACGCATATGAATGGAATGTGTGATCATTTGGTGCCGTAGAGAGCCAGCTTGGTGTAGTAGTTAAGTGCGTGGACTCTAATCTTGGAGAACCGGGTTTGATTCCCCACTCCTCCACTTGCACCTGCGGATGTGACCTTGGGTCAGTCACAAGCTCTGGCACAGCTGTTCTTGAAAAGAGCAGTTTCTGTCAGAGCTCTCAGCCCCACCTACCTCACAGGGTTTCTGTTTTGGGGAGGGGGAGGGAAAGGAGTTTGTAAGCCACTCTGAGACTCCTCTAGGTAGTGAAGTGTGGGGTATAAATCTAATCTCTTCGTCTTCTCTTCTTGTAACTATATGCACCTTTCCCACTTTAATCCCTCAGTTCTGACAAAAGAGTTCAATCCCTGCACATCTCATATCTTCTAATAAAACTCTCAACCAAGAAAGTGTGTGCGAAGAGTGACTTGACTGGGACTCTGACAGAATTGTCTGAGTAGCGGCTCCCTAGGGTCTCAGGTTAATGCCTTCCCCGTCAACTCTTGCCTGGTCTTTTTAACTAGAGATGCTGGGGATTGAACCTGGGGACTTCTGCATGGCAAGCAGAGGCTCTGCTGCTGAGCCAGGGTCTCAGGTCGAGGTCTTTCCCGTCACCTACTGCCTGGCCCTTTTAACTGAAGATGCTGGGGAGTGAACCTGGGACCTTCTGGTTGTGTAAAAAGCATGTAGGTACATTTGATCATATGTGGTGGACATGTGAAATTGTACGTAAGTTCTGGATTACAGTGCACACATTTATACAGACAGTTCTGCAGATCTCAATACCTTTTCGACCAGAATTGTTTTTACTGAATTGTGTACTAGATGACCTTGACAAAAATCAAAGATACTTTATAATCCATGTAGTAAACAGCAGCTACAACCTTATTTTCCACCCTTTGGAAACTTCCAACAGTATCTTCGGAACACGACCCAATAGTGAAGAATACGGAAAATGCGGAAATGGATAAATTGACTTTGATGCTATGAGGGCAAAGGGAAGAAGATTTCTTCGGACTATGGACTCCTCTTAATGACTGGATAAAAAGAAACATAAAGATATGAATATTTTGATACTATGATATGAAGAAGCCTTTATGAACACTTAAAAATTCACAATCTGTCTTTTGGTGATTTTAAATGATAAACGGAGAAGATTTGTATGCAGAAGACTCTCTCTCATTTTGTTTCCTTTCTCTTCCCTACCCCTGTATAACCTTAAATCTAATAATGTGTATTAAAAAAAAGAACCTGGGACCTTCTCCATGCCAAGCAGATGCTCTACCACTGAGCCAAGGTCTCAGATCAAGATCTTTCCCATCACCTATTACCTGATCCTTTTAACCCCTTCCTGAGACCCTCGCGCAGTGGAAGAGCCTCTGCTTGGCATGCAGAAGGTCCCAGGTTCTATCCCTGACGTCTCCAGATAAAATGACTAGGCAGTAGGTGATGGGAAATATCTTGATCTGGGACCCTGTCTCAGTGGTAGAGCCTCTGCTTGGCATGCAGAAGGTCCCAGGTTCAATCCCCAGAATCTCCAGATAAAATGACTAGGCAGTAGGTGATGGAAAAGATCTTGATCTGGGACCCTGGCTCAGTGGTAGAGCCTCTGTTTGGCATGTGGAAGGTCCCAGGTTCAATCCCTGGCATCTCCAGATAAAATGACTAGGCAGTAGGTGATGAGAAAGATCTTGATCTGGGACCCTGGCTCAGTGGTAGAGCTTCCGCTTGGCATGCAGAAGGTCCCAGGTTCAATCCCCAACATCTCCAGTTAAAATGACCAGGCAGTAGGTGATGGGAAAGACCTTGATCTGGGGCCCCGGCTCAGTGGCAGAACCTCTGCTTGGCATGCAGGAGGTCCCAGGTTCAATCCCCAGCATCTCCAGTTAAAAGGACCAGGCAGTAGGGGATGTGCAAGATCACAGCCTGCGACCCTGAAGCGCAGCTGCCAATCTGAGAGACAACAGTGACCTGGATAGACCAAAGGGACTGATTCAGTATAAGGCAACTTCATCCGTGTTCATCTGTATTCAGGGCACACCACGATAATCCTTGGTTAAATATGTTTCCTTTCTAATCGGCCTCTACCAAATGTACAAACCTCAGTGCATGACAGAGGGGTCTGGGTGAAGTGCGGGATGTGGGGGGGGAATAGATGCCGCATTCTGGCTAGGCCTGCTCCTTGTCAAAAGGATGCCTGCCTTTGAAAGCGGAGCCCCCTCGGAGGCGAGCATTAGCCATCTGCCTTTTATCCTGGAACTCCAACCAGGATCTAGATCCAGCTAAAGAGGATCGATACATTCTTCTCCTGGCTAGGATGTGCTGTGAATATCTCCTTTTTGTTTGTTTGGGTTTTTTTCCCTAGGAAAGGGGGTGGACGGGTGTTTCAGGAGGGGGGGCAATGAAGAAGAAGAGGAGGAGGAGATTGGATTTATACCCTGCCCTTCACTCAGAGTCTTAGAGTGGCTTACAAGCTCCTTTCTCTTCCCCTCCCCACAACAGACACCCTGTGAGGTAGGTGGGGCTGAGAGAGCTCTGACAGAAACTGTTCTTTTCAAGAACACCTTTAAGAGAACTGTGGCTTGCCCAAGGTCATCCAGCAACTGAAAGTGGAGGAGTAGGGAATCAAACCCGGTTCTCCTAGATTAGAGACTGCGCACTTAACCACTACACCAAACATCAGGTGTGCTTTCATTAGCATGCAATGGATCTCTGCAGCATGGCCCCTGGTTCCTTACCATGCCTCCTTCCAAAACCCCAGTGTCGGTATGCCCACAGCACCTTCCTTTTCCTGTCTTCCAGGGGGCATTTGAGGCCTCACCAGAAACCAAACCTTTAGTATAAAGACGTTTGTATGTGTTCGAGGAGGCCAGAAGCCCCACACAGCCGCTGCCTCGGCTTCCGTGTCTGATAATGGCTCCACTGCTGGAGAAACTAGGTCACTCTCTTGCTCAGAGCCGGAGGAGCATACAAAACACAGATGCGCTGTGCCGCAGGCTCACAGATTGCTCTTCTTCCGACACCCAAGAGAGAGAGCCCAAATCCGTACCCTGAGCATTGTGGAAGCGGGGGGAAGCTGATGTGCTGTGGGGATGGTTGCCAACCTCCAGGAGAGGCAGTCGGGTTGCAATGGAAAAAAGGAAATCCTTTACTCAAAGAGTGATTAACACATGGAATGAACTGCTGCAGGAGGTGGTGGCAGCTACAAGCATGGACAGCTTCAAGAGAGAATTGGATAAACATCCGGAGCTGAGGTCCATCAGTGGCTATTAGCCACAAGGTATACATAGGAACTCTTGGTCTGGGGCAAATGATGCTCTGTATGCTTGGTGCTGGGGGGAGTCAACAATGGGAGGGCTTCTGGTGTCCTGGCCCCACTGGTGGACCTCCTGATGGCACCTGGTATTTTTGGCCACTGTGTGCCAGAGTGTTGGACTGGATGGGCCATTGGCCTGATCCAACATGGCTTCCCTTATGTTCTTATGAGGTCTTCCACTATTACATTGATCTCCAGGCAATAGAGGACGGTTCCCCCGGAGATACTGTCTGCTTTGAAGGGTGGGTTTTACAGCATGGTACTAAGTCCCCCCTCCCCTAACCCTGTCCCCCTCTGGCTCCACCCCCCAAAGCTCCAGGTGTTCCTCCACCCAGAGCTGGGAACCATAGCTGCGGATGAGGCTGAGCTTAGTTAGGTACCGCCCATCCTTTCCTTTCCATTTCTTCCAAGAGTCTGCGTGGCACATTGGCTTTATTTACTGATTAAAACGTTTCTATCCCGCCTGAGTCTGCACGGCACACTGGCTTCATTTACTCACTGAAACATTTCTATCCTGCCCTTTGTCATGGTCCAAGGTGGCTGATGATAACACTGGAAAAACATTTCCAGTTGAAAACCAAAAATAAAATCACTAATCATAGAGTTGGAAGGGACCTCCAGGGTCATCTAGTCCAACCTCCTGCACCAGGGGTGTCAAACATAAGGCCCAGGGGCCAGAACTGGCCCTTCCAGGGCTCTTACCCAGCCTGCGAGCAACTGGCTGCAGTAGTCAGGTTGATCACTTTTGTTAGGCAGAGTTTCTTATGTGGTATACAGTTGCGGCCCGCTGAGCACCAGCCAACACCCATTTTGGGCTAAAAGGGGTCTTTGTGAGTACAGTCTTTGTGCCTCATGGCATGGGGCGGGCAAAACAGACTGCCTTGGAAACTGCCCCGATTGGCTCCTCCCTTTGAGCCTGGCGGCTCAGGGGATGGGGCTACGAGGTGGGTCAACAGTGGCTAGCCAGCCAGGCGGAAGCCATTGCTGATGGCGCCCGCGTGGGGCAGGGTGGCTTGCCCTATTCATGGACAAGGAAGGGGTATTTACCTCTGGCCTTGACCATTCTGCAAACTGTTTTGCCCTTGCCGTTTCCTTCCAGTTAAAGTTTGTCAGTTAATAAAGTGGCCCAAGAGTTTAACCCATCACTTGCCTCTTTATTCCGGCTTGGGGGGCAAACGTGGCCTGACCCAACCTGACAGAGTGACAGTTATGCCCAATCTAGGCCTTGCAACAAATGAGTTCAACACCTCTGCCCGACACAAGGCAAGAAATTCACAAATACTTCCCAGTGACTCCTGCTCCATGCTCAAAAGGTGGCCAAAGACCTCCAGGATCCCCGGCCAAACTGGCCCAGAGGGCAATTGCTTCCGGACCCCAAAGTGGTGATCGGCATTTCCCTGGGCGTGGAAGAAAGGGCCACGAGAATGAAGCACACTGATGCAATCCTTCCTGCCCTCTCTATCTTGATCTGCCTAAGTTCACAGAATCAGGATTGCTGTCAGGTAGCCATATCTAGCCTCTGTCAGAAAACCTCCAAAGAATCCCTAGGATTGCCAGATATGGGCTAGGAAATACCTGGAGATTTGAGGGGTTGAGCCAGGGGAGGGTGTGGTTGGTGGAGGAGCAGGGTAGGATACCACAGAGTCCACCTTCCAAAGCAGCCATGTTCTCCAGGAGAATGGATCTTTGTTGTCTGGGGATCAACTGTAATAGCGGGAGATCTCCAGATGCCACCTGGAGTCTGGCAACCATAAGAACACATGAGAAGCCAATGTCAAATCAGGCCAACGGCCCATCCAGTCCAACACTCTGTCACACAGTGGCCAAAAGTACCAGGTGCCATCAGGAGGTCCACCAGTGGGGCCAGGATGCTAGAAGCCCTCCCAGTGTTGACCCCCCACCCCAAGCACCAAGAATACGGAGCATCACTTGCCCCAGAGTCCCTATCTATACCTTGTGGTATAGATATCTATACCTATATCTATACCTATCTATACCTAAATCTCCCCCCAAAAAAAGGATGCCTGCCAATTCAGACTTCCCCCCAAAGCCCTGGCAGACAGGCAGGCCTTGCAGCGACTCCGGAAGATCTCCAAGGAGCAGACCCCCCATGGCCTCTTCAGGAAGCCCCTTCCACAGAGCTAGAGCCAGGATGGAAGAGGCCCATGCTTTGGTCGATGCTAAATTGGTGGGTGAGCTTCTGCCTCTGAACTCCTAGCTTTCCGTTCCAGGGCTGGATTCACCAAGCTTGTGCATTCATCAGGCCCTGAATAGCAGCTGCTTCGTGTCCCCTTTTTTTGTAAGCCCCGGCGAGGAACTAAGTGTGCCCTCCTCATGGCTTCATGCTCGGCATGGAAAGACAGCCTATCAGCAAAATAAAGGGGGAAGAAGAAAGCCACAAGCTGGTTTTTCCATTGGAAACTAGTCATTAAAAAAACCTATGCCTGTTTGTGATGTATGTACACACATGATCAGTTCCCTGCTGGGGTTGCTCTGTATGCAGTAGGGGATGGGAGGGGGCTATGGTTCAGTGGTAGAGCACCTGCTTGGCATGCAGAAGGTCCCAGGTTCAATCCCTGGCATCTCCAGTTAACAGGACCAGGTGGTAGGTGATGGGAAAGACCTTGATATGAGACCTTGGCTCAGTAGTAGAGCATCTGCTTGGCATGCAGAAGGTTCCAGGTTCAATCCCCAGCATCTCCAGTTGACAGGACCAGGCAGTAGGTGATGGGAAAGACCTTGACCTGCGACCCTAGCTCAGTGGAAGAGCCTCTGCTTGATGTGCAGAAGGTTCTAGGTTCAATCCCCGGCATCTCCAGTTAACAGGACCAAGTAGTAGGTGATGGGAAAGACCTCAGCCTGAGACCCTGGAGAGCTGCCACCAGTATGAACAGTAAAATACTGACTCTGATGGACCAAGGTCTGATTCAGTAGAAGGCAGCTTCATGTATTCGTGTATTATTGGGGAGAGACCATGGCTTGGGAGTAGAGTGTCTGCTTGGCATGCAAAAGGTCCCAGGTTCAATCCCCAGCCTCTCCAGTTACCAGGACCAGGCAGGAAGAGATGTGAAGGACCTTCGCCTGAGACCTGCCACCAGTCTGAGTAGACAAGACTGACCTAGATGGGCCGATGGTCTGATTCGGTATAAGGCAGCTTCGTGTCTGTTCATGTGATGTGGAATTTGGATGCTGAAGCACTGACCCTTTCTGGTGATGTCATCTCCACAGAGTCCACCCTCCAAAGCAGCCATTTTCTCCAGGGGAACTGATCAGTTGCAATAGCAGGGGATCAGTTGCAATAGCAGGAGGCTGACAGGTCCCACCTGAAGGCCTCCAACCCTATGGAAGCCCTGCCTGGATCCATCCACTTGAACATCAGGAAAAGTTTCAGCGGGCTCCCTGGCACCCACAACCACATTGGGGACTCCTGGTCTAAACTATAATTTGGTATAAGGTGGCTTCATGTTTTCATAAAACTCCCCTATTCTTGGATTTTCAGATATCTTCAAGCACTGGCCTTCGAGACCATCTTCTTAGATCTCCCACTCTTTCCTTTTCTGCTTCTTGCTAGTTGTGTGTGTATATATATTATCTATATTATTTAAGGTCTCGCCATCCCACTCTGCTGTCACAAGAACCTTCTTGAGGAAGATGACAGTCTGTTTAGAAAACACCACAAACAAAAGGTAGCAGTCGCTGCAATGAAAACCATCAGCATTAAAATTAAACAATAAGTGTCTTGTCAGATATCAACAGCGGTAAGAGCAGCAATGGAAAATGAGAACACTGGAACAAATAATAATAATAACGATGAGAGAGCATCAAGATGGTGTAGCTGTGTGGGTGGGAATGACTTGTTAATAGAGTAGCTGGCACTGAGGTTTAGATCCTAGAGCTTATTTATGAAAGCATTTTTATCTTAGCTTTCGTAAGAACATCAGAAGAGCCCATCTGGATCAGACCAGTGGTCCATATAGTCCAGCATCCTGTCTCACACAGTGGCCGACCAGTTCCTCTGGAGGGCCAACAACTGAGGATAGAGGCCGAGGCCTTCATATGAACGTAAGAAGAGCCCTGCTGGGTGAGACCAATGATCTGTCTAGTCCAGCATCTCACTCAGTGGCCAACCAGTTCCTCTGGAAGGCCAACAACTGGGGATAGAGGACGAGACCTCCATAAGAAGAGCCCTGCTGGATGAGACCAATGATCTATCTAGTCCAGCATCCTGTCTCAAACAGGGGCCAACCAGTTCCTCTGGAGGGCCAACAACATTGCATAAAGGCTGAGGTCTTCATAAGTACATCAGAAGACATCAGAGGGGTCTTCATTTCTACTTAGGGTTGCCAGCACCCAGGTGGAGGTGGGTATCCCCTACCCTCTGCCACCATTCAACTGGCTGGTAGAGGGAGGCCCAGACTATGTTGCTGACAATGGGGTGACATCACTTCCTGTATGTACTGGAGGAGGAGGAGGAGGGGAGGAGTCGGTTTTATACCCTGTCTTTCACTACCCAAAGTAGTCTCAGAGTACCTTACAATCTCATTTCCCTTCTTCTCCCCCACAACAGACACCCTGTTTGGTAGGTGGGGCTGAGAGAGTTCTTTTGAGAACTGCTCTTGAGAGAACAGCTCTGAGAGAAGTGGGACTGACCCAAGGCCACCCAGCTGGCTTCCTGTGGAGGAGGAGTTGGGCTTCCTGTGGAGGAGGAGTCTGCCGCTCTTAACTACTACATCACCCTGGCTCTCGTCATCACATTGATGATGTCGCATAGACACTGGGCAAAAACTGACTGGTAGAAGGCATTTTTACCTTAGCATTTCCCCCCAAATTCCAGAGCATGGTCAAGATATCCCAGCGTGTTCACATCACTTCTGGTACATGCCAAAAGTGATGTCACTTCTGGTACATGCCGAAAGTACAAGTCCTTGCAACCCTATTTCGACTCCACCTTTCTTCCCAATGGGGACCCAAGCAGCTTAGCTTATTCTCCTCTCGTCCATGAGAGCCAGTTTGGTATAGTGGTTAGGAGCTTGGACTCTAATCTGGACGAACTGGGTTTGATTCCCCACTCCTCCACATGCAGCTGCTGGTGTGAGCTTGGGTCATTCACAAGTTCTCTCAGAGCTGTTCTCTCAAGGGAAGTCCTTGAGAGAGCTCTCTCAGCCCCACCCATCTCACAGGGTGTCTGTTGTGGGGACGGGAAGGGAAAGGGATTGTAAGCCACTCTTGAGACTCCTTTGGGAAGTAAAGGGTGGGGTATAAATCCAATCTCTTCTTCCTCCTCCTCCTCCTCCTCCTCATAACCACAATCACAAAGGCTTTGGGAAGAGAGGAGGGAATCATCAGCTCACGTCCTCTGGCTCTTACATGTACCACATGGAACCAGAAAAGTTTGCAAAGTTTGCTCGGTTGTTGGGTGCCTTTGCAGAAACATTACTCTGCCCAAAGAAAGGGTTAACTCCGGCGACGGTACCCAGATGAATCCAGCGAAGCCGAACAGGAACGGCATGCAAAGTTATCCACTTCCATAAGCTGCTTAATTAGGTGAATGTTAATGAGACGTTAATGACTGTGGTGCCGGGCCGAATCCCAGGGAACGGAGATTGTGTTTCTCTTCAAACGCCCAGGCTTAATTATAACTCACATACCGGGCTGCTGTTGCCTCACTTGCCACATGGTCAGGTGGCCGGGGCCCAATCCTATCACATGGACGCCCTTGACTCCAAACCTAGTGGGACATCGAAGACTCAGAAGCACCGGAGAGATGAGTTGGCAAGTGCAGAGGAATGACTTTGCAAATGCATTCGAAGGACTGTGGCCATCAGTGATAGAGCATTTGCTTGGCATGGAGAAGGTCCCAGGTTCAGTCCCCAGCCTCTCTGGCTTAAGAGTCAGGTAGGAAGTGATGGGAAAGACCTTGATCTGAGACCTTGGCTCAGGAGTAGAGCATCTGCTTGGCATGCAGAAGGTCCCAGGTTCAGTCCCCAGCATCTCCAGTTAAAAGGACCAAGAAGTACATGATGAGAAAGACCTCCACCTAAGGCCTTGGAGAGAGGTTGCCAGTCTGAGTAGACAATGATGACTTCGATGGAGCAATGATCTGATTCAGTATAAGGCAGCTTCATGTGTTCACGAGTAGACATGAACCGGGTCTGATTTTTTGCAGCTAGTGGGAGACTTTCAGTCTCAGCCAGCATGGCGAGAAGGACCACAGCTCAGTAGCATTTTGGTGGCTGACAAGCAGGAAGTCCCCGGCATCTCCAGTTAAAAGGATCTTAGGCTGTAAGTGCCAAGAAAGACCTTTCTTGCCCTTGGACCCTGGATAGAACCAGGTGACCTTAGCGTCAGGCAGGGCTATTTTGGGGCAGGAATGCACAGGAACGGAGTTCCGGCTGGCTCCTGAGTTGGCCACGCCCAGCAGGAACTCATTAGCATAATAGGCCACACCCAACAGCAGAAACTCATTAGGATTGGCTACATTAGGACTGTGTGGCCTAACATGCAAAGGAGTTCCTGCTACAAAAAAAAGCCCTGGGTTTTGACAACAAACCAGGTAAACAGAATAAGAAGCAAAAGGTGGGTGTGGCTGGATGACCACACTTCTGGTAACATGGGGTGTGTGACCTAATATGCTAATGAGCTGTGCTGTCAGGGGTGTGGCCTATTATGCTAATGAGTTCATGCTGGGCTTTTTCTACCAAAAAAGCCCTGCTTGTTATGAGGAAGGGCCATGGCTTGGTGGCAGAGCTGAAGTCCCCAGCTTCATTCCCTGGCATCTCCAGTTAAAGCCCTATGTGGTTTGGAACCAAGGTATCTAAAAGACTGTCTTCTCCCATATACTCCTGCCTGGGAGTTAAGATTTCAGGGAGAGTGCCTCCTGACTGCCCCATGAATCAAAGCAGTTTGCTTGGTGTGTACACAATACAGGGCCTTTTTGGTGGCAGCCCCACACTTCTGGAACAACCTCCCCAGGGAGGTGCACCTGGTCCCTCACTCTCGATCTTTAGGAGGCAGACAGAGAAAGCTTTATTTAATAGAGCATTTTGACTAATTTACTGATTGGCAGTAGTAACTGAGTTCTTGAACTGATATCTTTCATGTGCCTTATGGCTATTGTTTTTGTATATGCTAAGAACATAAGAAGAGCCTTGCTGTAGCAGACCAATAGTCCATCTAGTCCAACATCCTATCTCACACAGTGGTCTACCAGTTCCTTTGGATGGCCAACGACACAGCATAGAGGCCCAGGCCTTCATAAGAAAATAAGAAGAGCCCTGCTGGATCAGACCAGTGGTTCATCTAGTCCAGCATCCTGTCTCACACAGTGGCCAGCTAGTTCCTCTGGACGGCCGACAACAGGGCACAGAGGCCAAGACTTTCATAAGAACATCAGAAAATCCTTGCTAGATCAGACCAGTGGTCCATCTAGTCCAGCATCCTGTCTCACACAGTGTCCAACCAGTTCCTTCGGAGGGCCAACCACAGGGCATAGAGGAGGCATTCCTGTGATGTTGCCTCCAGGCTCTGGAATTCTGAGGATTAGTGCCTCAGAATGTGGAGGTTCCCCTCAGTCTCCATGGCTTGTAGCCATTGATAGACTTTTTCTCCATGACTCTGTCAAATCCCCTTTTAAAGCTGTTTATTTCTGTGGCCATCACAACATCCTCTGGCAGCGAGTTCCACATTTTAATCACTCTTTGTGTAAAGTAATATTTCTTTTTTTTTGGCGAGCCACCTTGAATGCCACAGGGTAGAAAGGTGGCTAATATATGTTTTGAAAGAGTGAATGAGTGAATGAATGAATGAAGCATCTCTGGTAGCAGATGCTCAAAAAGACATTTCTCTGCCTGATAAATTTTGAGAGCTGCTGCAGTCATTCAAAAGAGGCAGTACTGGGTAAGATGGACTAGATGCATGAGAGATCCTGTGTCCATGGGTTCTAAACCAGGTTTTGTATCCTGGAGAACTAGAGCTTCCATCCAACACTCTGACCACTACACTACCATCACTGGCCAGAGTGCTGCTCCGGTCCGCTTCTGCTCAAAATGAGCCCTACCCATAACTGTGCCAGGTTCTGTTTCATCGGGGCTTAAGCATCCTGGGAGACAGGGTTGCCAGCTCTGGGTTGGGAAACTCCTGGAGATTTGGGGGAATGGAGCCTGAAGAGGATGGTGTTCAGGGAGGGGAGGCACTTCAATGGGGTATGATGCCATAGCATTTACCTTTTGGTGAAGTGGTTTGGTGTAGTGGTTAAGTGCGCGGACTCTAATCTGGGAGAACCGGGTTTGATTCCCCACTCCTCCACTTGCAGCTGCTAGATGACCTTGGGCAAGCCATCGTTCTGTCAGAACTGTCCTTGAAAGGGCAGTTTCTGTCAAAGCTCTCTCAGCCCCACCTACCTCACAGGGTGTCTGTCATGGGGAAGGGAAGGGAGAAGAGTTTGTAAGCCGCTCTGAGACTCCGAGTGAAGGGTGGGGTATAAATCCACTATCCTCCTCCTCATTCTGGTGTAGTGGTTAGGAGTGTGGACTCTACTCTGAGAGAACTGGGTTCAATTCCCCACTCCTCCACATGCAGCTGCTGTTGTGACCTTGGGTCAGCTGCAAGTTCTCTCAGAGCTTTTCTCTCAAGGGCAGTCCTTGGAAGAGCTCTCTCAGCCCCACCTCCCTCACAGGGTGTCTGTTGTGGGGAGAGGAAGGGAAGGAGATTGTAAGCTGCTCTGGGACTCCTTCAGGTAGTGAAGGGTGGGGTATAAATCCAATCTCCTCCTCCTCCTCTTCCAAAGTGCCCATTTTCTCCATCTGGAGATCAGTTGTATAGTGGGAGACCTCCAGCTGTCACCTGGAGGATGGCAACCCTACTGAATGAATTCAAAGAGTGGAAATGGCACAGATCAAAGAGTAAATTTCGCCTCCTCTACTCTTATGGCCTCAATTCACACCCCCGCCAAAAAAACCATAGCTGCCTTTGGGGCCTAAATTGTCCCCCGGGAGCTCTTGTCACGGAACTCTTAAACGCGTATTGTTGCTCTAACTTGACATGCTTTGAGTGCTCGACTCTTCAACATTTTGTAATGAATGAGGACTCATTCCAGTTGTTAGCCAAGAGAAGGCCCGGCTATTAAAAGCGACATCCCGTTTTGGAGATGCCATCCTGCCATTATGAAGTTCTTTCTTTTTCCTCCTCATGCTCCTTGTCGGAGACTCACAATTCCAGGGGACAACATTGCGGGGAAGGGGTTGTTTGTTGTTTGTGCCTTTCCCTGCACACATCTTTAGTCTGATTTGCAAACGCTCACGTGACTCTCTTCTGCTGACATGCATTGCAAATCTCGGGGGATTTTTCAAAGATGTCTCTCCAAGATGTCTCTCGGCGGCAGAATCGGTCACGAATCCCTCTTTGAATTTCCAAGTGTTCCATTCTGGGATGACATGTTTTATTATTTCCACTGTCTGACAGGCAACATGGTGTGACACCAGAGGTTGTTAGAAACTGGCAATCCATCTGCAGTTTTTTCTTTCTTTTCTTTCTTTAGTAAAGCTTGTGATTTGCTGACCTGCAGAATGCATTGCGAGCCCCAATGCGCTGATTTTTGAGATGCCATTTTGGATCTGATCTTTTTTCTGTCGAGTTGGGTTTCCTTGACTGCTGCTCAGGTCTCTTTGTGGGGTCTTGAAATGTCACTCTTTGAAATATAAAAAGAGGAGTCCTTTTGTTGGGATAAAGGGTAGGGGTTGAGATGGTATCTTCACACGGTGTCTAATCTGTTGGTTAAGGACATCAGAAGATCCCTGCTGGATCAGACCAGTGGTCCATCTAGTCCAACATCCCATCTCACACAGTGGCCAAACAGTTCCTCTGGAGGGCCAACGACAGGGCAGAGAGGCCGAGGCCTTCCCCTGATGCTCTTCCACTGATCCACAGCCCCTCCCCTATAGTACACAAACACATGAAATCACCTTATTCTGAATCAGACCCTTGGTCCATCAAGGTCCGTATTGTCTACTCAGACTGATAGTGGATCTCCAGCATCTCAGCTGAAGGTCTTTCCCATCACCTACTGCCTGAACCTTTTAACTAGAGAGGCCAAGAATTGAACCTGGGACCTTCTGTTTGCCAAGCAGATGGCTCTACCGTTGAGGGAGGGTCCCAGATCAAAGTCTATTCCATCACCAGCTGCCTGGTCCTTTTAACTGGAGATACCAGGGATTGAACTTGGGACCTTCTGTGTGCCAAGCAGAGGCTCTTCCACTGAGTCACAGCCACAGATCCTTCAATTTTCACTCCTTTTGCTTAAAAGATACCCGCCTCATTTTCAGTTTTTGTCAGCGGCATGCAACACACGGCGTACATTGATTGAACGTTCGTCCGCAGCCAATGTACAGAGGACACATTTGTCAACCCTTCAAAGGCATCAAGGTCAGAGTATAGCAATGAGCCATTCAGTGAGAGAATTATCTTTCATGTCTACTGAGATGCTACCTACTGCCAGTGTGATGTCCCTCTTATCAACATGTGTGGGCCATGGAGAGTAAATAGAACTGAGTGACTGCTGGTAAAGTTGTGACCTTCTCTCATTCTTCTTAAACCCACATTTCATTGGAACTGAAGGCAGATTGTGCGTGTGATGTGCCATCAAGTTGCAACCAACTTATGGTGACTACAGTAAGGGGGCTTTCAAGGCAAATGAGAAACAGAGGAGATTTGCCATTGCCTTCCTCTTCAGAGCCTTCCTTGGTGGTCTCCCATCCAATCACCAACTCTGCTTAGCTTACAACTTATGGCAAACCTAGCAAGTGGCTTTGAAAGCAAGGGAGAAGGAGAGGTGGCTGTCCATTGCCTTCCTCTGCAGAGCCTGTCTTGGTGGTCTTGGAAAATGGGTAAACATATGGAGCAGAGGTCCATGAGTGGCTATTAACCATAAGGTATAGATGGAACACTCTGTCTGGGACAGTGATGTTCTATATTCTTGCTGCTTGAAGGGGCAACAGTGGGAGGGCTTCTGGAGTTCTGGCCCCACCGGTGGACCTCCTGATGGCACATGGGTTTGGGCCACTGTTTGATGTGGAGGGTTTGGCCTGGACAGGCCATTGCCTTCCTTTGCAGAGCCTTCCTGGGTGGTCTTCCATCCAAGTATAGACTCTGCTTACCTTCCTACTTATGGTGAACCATGCAAGGGACTTTCAAGGCAAGGTAGAAGCAGAGGTGGTTTGGTGTACTGGTTAGGAGCGTGGACTCTAATCTGGGAGGATCAGGTTTGATTCCCCACTCCTCCACATGCAGCTGCTGGTATGAACTTGGGTCAGTTACAAGTTTTTCAGAGCTGTTCTCTCAAGAGCTCTCTCAGCCCCACCTACCTCACAGGGTGTCGATTGTGGGGAGGGGAAAGGAAAGGAGATTGTAAGCTACTCTGAGACTCCTTCAGGTAGTGAAGGACATGGTATAAATCCAGTCTCCTCCTCCTCCTTCTGATGGCACCTGGGTTTTGGCCATTGTGTGACATGGAATGTTGGACTGGATGGACCATTGGCCTCATCCAACATGGCTTCTTTTATGTTCTTAAGAGCAGAAGTCCATCAATGGCTATTAGCCACAAGATATAGATGGAACAGTCTGTTTGGGGGCAGTGATGCTCTGTCTTCTTGGTGCTTGGGGGGCAACAGTGGGAGGGCTTCAGGAATTCTGGCCTCACTGGTAGAGCTCCTGAGTGCACCTGGGTTTTGCCACTGTGTGACACAGAGTATTGGACTGGTTGAGCCATTGAACCTGGGACTTCCTGTGTGCCAGGCAGATGCTCTGTCAATGAACCATGTCCCCTCCCCTAGAACACATGAAGCTACACTATACTGAATTAGACCCTCGGTCCATCAAAATCAATATCATCTACTGAGACCGGCAGTGGCTGTCCAGGGTCTCAGGCAAAGATGTTTCACATCACCTGCTACTAGGCCCTTTTAACGGGAAAGGCCAGGGATTGAACCTGGGACCTTCTGCAATGCCAAGCAGATGCTCTGCCCCTGAGCCACGGCCCCTCTTCTACTAGACATGGTCCCTCGATGCTCGGAACCTGGCTCTAAAGGAGGAAACCATTCTGGCAGGATTGCGCCCGAGAGACTGTACTCGTATATCCAAAATCAAATTTAAAATACCCGGCCCACGCGGTTGTCATCCAATTTTTTTTTTTATTATTGCAAGTAAGAAATCATAAAGGCAGCTCTCCCCCCCCCTTCCATGTTTACCAATGTTTGGAGCCCTGCAGCTATAATTTACGGAAAGCGGGAGGGATGCAAAGATGGTTTTCCTGACTTTTACTCGCATTAGATTTCAGGGGAATTAGGGGTGCAGGAGAAGACCTCGTTGTAAAAATGAGACGATCCATCATGTTTGCTTCCCGCAACATTATGGCCAATAAAGTTTGCATCCTGCCGACGAGGCAACAGCATCTAGGCTGTTTTTGTGGTCTGGTCTGTGGTTTCGCTACCGAATGATAAAACCAGGGTAGTAATTCTTGGAATATTGGTACCACCTTGTTAAAAAGAAGCCTGATAAAGGACCCATATTAAAAACCTAGTGTATACTTATTATATACAAAAATACATGTATTTTTTGAAAAGGCAGTTAAAAAAAACATAAGGACCCAATGAAAGCCTCGTTACAAAGTACAAGTGACCTGAACACGAGGAGGAGGAAGAGGAGGAGGAGATTAGATTTATACCCCGCCCTTCACTCGGAGTCTCAGAGAGGCCTACAAACGCCTTTCCCTCCCCCTCCCTGCAACAGACACCTTGTGAGGTAGGTGGGGCTGAGAGAGCTCTTTCCAGAACTGCCCTTGAGAGAACAGCTCTGACAGAACTATGGCTTGCCCAAGGTCATCCAGCAGCTGAAAATGGAGGTGTGGGGAATCAAACCTGGTTCTCCCAGATTGGCAACTGTGCACTTAATCACTACACCAAGGGCCAGTACAAGTGACCTTGGGGTCATGGAATCATCGAATTAGAGAGTTGGAAGGGACTTCCAGAATCATCTAATCCAACCCCCTGCAGAATGCAGGAAATTCACAAATACCTCTCCCAGCATCCCCCAGTGACCCCGTTCCATGCCCAGAAGATGACAAAAAAACTTCCAGGATCCTTGTCGAAACTGGCCTGGAGAACAATTGCTTCCTGACCCCAAAATGGTGATCGGGCATGTAAGAAAGGGCCACGAGAACTAAGCACTGAGGCAACCCTCCCTGCCCTCCCTCTCATAATTGGCCTCAGTTCACAGAATCCGCATTGCTGTCAGATGGCCTTCTAGCCTCTATTTGAAAACTTCTGAAGAAGGAGAGCTCACTACCTCCCGAGGAAACCTGTTCCACTGAGGAACCACTCTGTCAGGAAGTTCTTCCTGATGTTTAGCTGAAAACTCTTCTGATATAATTTCAACCCACTGGCTCTGGTCCGACCTTCTGGGGCAGCAGAAAACAACTCTGTACCATCCTCTAGATGACAGCCCTTCAAGTACTTGAATATGGTTATGATATCACCTCTCAGTCGCCTCCTCTCCAGGCTAAACATACCCAGCTCTTTCAGCCTTTCCTCATAGGACTTGGTCTCCAGACCCCTCACCATCTTCGTTGCCCTCCTCTGGACACATTCCAGTTCATCTATATCCTTCTTAAATTGCGGTGGCCAAAACTTCTTCAGAGGTCAAACAAAGTGAACCACACCTACACAATAGCCCTGCTAACTGTTGAGGCACTCCAGCTCTGATTAGATACAGCTCTGATTAGATACACACATTGGTATCTTCTGGACCAGAATTGGAAGATGTTCTAATTCAACAGCTGTGCATTTGACACCAGACACATGACTCTCATCTTAAGAGGCCTCTTAAAACACCCTTGTCTTGCGTCTATTAATCTTGCTGCTTAACTTCCCTTTTTTGGGGGTCCAGTGTTAACTTATTGGTTTTTCTTTCATTGTAACACACAACATTGTAACATGTGTCTGTTCTGTTCCCTCCAAGCTGAGTTAGTGTGAGCTAGCTCACAGTTTTTTAGCCTCCGTCTCACAGATTTTTGTCTTAGCTCAGGAAGGAGGGCTCCAGAGCAAACTAATTTGTGCAGCAGCCAAATCACTCGCTCACAACTTTAATGTCAGGAGCTCACAAAGTAGAATTTTTGCTCACAAGACTCCAAAGCTTAGAGGGAGCATTTCTGCACCTTAAATTGTTTGACCTCTGAAGAAGGGCCCCCAAGGGGGGGGAAACGCATCAGGTCACTTGTAATATTGGCCCTTCATCAGGCTTCTTTCTTCCTGTTGTGGTTCTTGATTCCAGGTATAGGCTCAAGTTTGTTTTCCCCTCCCCATGTCTTACCTCCTTGTTAAAACCAACAAATGATGCTGCAAAGCTCAGGGCTTTCTGTAGAATTTCAACAAAATCTATTGACTCGGCGTGAGATCTGAAGAGCTAGCCTCTGCAAGATCAATGGGAGAGAGGCGGTTGCCGGAGCCGACACTTAAAACGAGTGCTGGTTCGATTTCTTTCCCAGATCAGGTGCTCGAAAACTGAACTCGGCTCTCTGGCGGTGCCCTTTTCGTATCCAGCAGAGTGCCGCATGTCTTGATAATTTGTTTGCAATGTCAAACAGGTGAGATTTCGTCTCCCTTTTTTCCTTCCCTTTTCCCCTTCTATGCCATTGGCGGCATTGAGCATGGTGGGTGAACCGGTGGCCATACTGGGCATGCTGCTTGGATGACGTTGTGGGTAGTTGCCCACGTCATTTGATGCAGAGTGTGCTCAGGGCTGCCAGTTCTGGGTTTGGAAGTTCTTGGTGATTTGGGGCAGTGGTCAGAGAAGGTGGAGTTTGGGGAGAGGAGGGAGCTCAGCAGGGGTGCGATGCCAGAAAATTCCACCCTCCGAAGCGGCTGTTTTCCCCAGGGGAACCAACCTCTGTCATCTGGAGACCAGCTGTGATTCTGGGAGAATTCTGGCCTCCACCTGTAGGTTTGCAACCCCTAAGAGCAGTGTTCCTATGCCTATGCACTTATTCACCAATCAATGGCATCATTTGTGGCTCAGAACTTACTGGGTCAATGAGCACTTTCACACGCACTAAATGACACACTTTCAGTATGCTTTCAATGTGCGTTGCAACTGGATTTTACTGCATGAAATGGCAAAATCCACTTGCAATCAGTTACTGAAGTGGATTGAAATGGCATCATTTACCATGTGTGAAAGTGCCCAGTGTGAGAATGTGGTCAAGTATCCGAGCTCCAGGTTAGAACATTCAAATGGGCTTCACAGTGGGAGTCACATGGGCAATGCTGGATGGATGGTCCAGGCTAGCCCGCATTCATCAGACCTCAGAAGTTAAGCAGGGTCGTCCCTGGTTAGTACTTGGATGGGAGACCTCCAGGGAAGTCAAAAGTTCCTGCACAGAGGCAGCCAATGGTGCACCACCTCTGTCTGTCCGCCCTGACCTGGATGGCCCAGGCTAGCCCAGTCTCATCAGACCTCAGAAGCTAAGCAGGGTCATCCCTGGTTAGTACTTGGATGGGAGACCACCATGGAAGTCCAGGGTTGCTAGGCAGAGGCAGGCAATGACAAGTCCACCTCTGTTCCTCTCTTACCCTGACATCCATTTGTTTGCCCTGCACTGAATGGTGCAGGCTAGCCCAGTCTCATCAGATCTTGGAAATAAGGCAAGGTCAGCCCTGGCTAGTCCTTGGATGGGAGACCATCAAGGAATACCGGGGTTGGGACGCAGAGGAAGGCAATGGCAGCCCACCTTTGAGCATCTCTTGGCTTGAAGACTCCGACGAGGTCACCATAATCCAGATGGGACTTGACAGCAGTTTATGCCACAAGTTTCCTCAACTCTCCCACCCCAGATGGCTTGAAACAATCAAGGGAAGCCACTGTGTTGTTGTGTGTGTGTGTGTGTTTTACTGTTGGGTGTTTGGCAAATAAAAGGAGGTAAAGAGAATCCACCCTCTGAGGATACTTTTTTCCTCCCAGGGGAACTGATCTTTGTAGTCTGGAGATCAGCTGTATTTTCAGGAGGTCTCCAGACTCCACCTGGAGGGTGGCAACCTTACCTCTAAGGCTCCTTCTCACTCAGGGATCGAATGTTTCAAAGGTCCTGGTGTGCAAAGCACCATGTGCAACTCTGCTCCCCAGAACTGCTGAAGCCCTGCCCCCTCTTCTGTATTTGACCTGTTTCCTTTCCCGGTTCTCCCGCCACACATTCCTCTAACACCTGTCTGCCAGTGTTTTGGACACATGAACACATGAAACTGCCTTGCACTGAATCAGTCCACTGGTCTATCAGAATCAATGTTGTCTACTCAGACTGGCAGCGGCTCTCCAGGGTCTCAGGCGGAGGTCTTTCACATCACCTACTGCCAGATCTTTTAACCGGAGATGCCGGGGATTGAACCTGGGGCCTTCTGCATGCCAAGCAGATGTTCTACCACTGAGACACAGCCCTCTCCAAGGTGTCTAGACGTCTGTCTGGTCACCACACCTCAAAAAGGATATTATAGCATTGGGAAAAGTGCAGAAAAGGGCAACTAGAATTATAAAAGGTTTGGAACACTTTCCCTATGAAGAATGGTTAAAGCGCTTGGGGCCATTTAGTTTGGAGAAACGACGGCTGAGGGGTGATATGATTGAGGTTTACAAGATTATGCATGGGATAGAGCAGGTCAAGAAAGAAGTTCTTTTCTCCCTTTCTCACCATACAAGAACTCATGGGCGCTCCATGAAATTGCTGAGCAGTCAGGTTAGAACGGATAAAAGGAAAGACTTCTTCACCCAAAGAGTGATTAACATGTGGAATTCACTGCCACAGGAGGTAGTGGTGGCTACAAGCATGGATGGCTTCAAGAGGGAATTGGATGAACATATGGAGCAGAGGTCCATCAGTGGCTATTGGCCACAAGATATAGGTTGGAACTCTTGGTCTAGGACAAGTGATGCTCTGTATTCTTAGTGCTGGGGGGACAACTGTGGGCTTCTAGTGTCCTGGCCACACTGGTGGACCTCCTGGTGGCTCCTGCTATTTTTGGCCACTGTGTGACAGGGTGTTGGACCAGATGGGCCATTGGCCTGATCCAACGTTGGCTTCTCTTATGCTCTTATGAAGGTGCCTTATACTGAATCAGACCATTGGCCTACTTGTATTGACAGTGGCTCTCTAGGGTCTCAAGTGGAGGTCTTTCCCATAACCTCCTGCCTGGTCCTTTTAATTGGAGATGCTGGGGATTGAACCTGGGACTTTTTGCATGCCAAGCAAAGGCTCTACAACTGAGCCAGGGCTCCAGGTCAAGATCCTCCTCATTACCTACCATCTGGTCCTTTCAACTGGAGATGCCGGGGATTGAACCTGGGACATTCTGCATGCCGAGCAGATGCTCTGCCACTGAGCCACAGCCCCTCTCCCCATGGCTGCGGTTTGGGCCGATCAAAGTTTTTCAGGCCACTGCATTGAGTGCAGAGCACAAGGTAGCCTGAGAAACCCTTAATGGGGATCTATGTTCAGGCAGCGACCACATCGGGCATCATCGTCTCCACAGCCGCCTGTCGCTTCCAATCACCGAAGCCGGCCCCCGCCGACTTCTAAAACGAGAGCAAGGGAGAGACACCATTAAAAGGCGGCGGACGCCGGCGCGTGCTTAAATTAGCCTCATTGTGTTGAAAGCCTCCCGTCAGGATAAATCCTCCCGTACGCCATCGTATGTCTTTACCGAGTGGGGAAGCAGGAGAACAAATGACGGTTCTTCATATATTATTATGGCCTGACAGTGTGGAGACAGACAGAGGCGACACAGAGGTGATTAATGGGGAAGTTTGAGTTAACGAAGTGGAGTCGTCCCCTGTTAA
Organism: Gekko gecko; assembly: GCA_029375565.1. Classification (NCBI taxonomy): domain Eukaryota; kingdom Metazoa; phylum Chordata; class Lepidosauria; order Squamata; family Gekkonidae; genus Gekko; species Gekko gecko. The sequence continues at coordinate 9,437,112 of JAPDNY010000017.1, read as the reverse complement.
GGGGATACGAGTTCTCTCTTACTGCCCATTTAAGCAAGCCCGGTAAGGTAGAGAGCGGGACATTTTATTCCCCCTGTCTTTTTGTAAACAAAGTCAGGGTATATGTCTTTATTCAGCCTCCTGCTCTCCACTGCTACCATTGAACCTCAAATACCACTCAATACCATCCCTCACCGTCTCTTTCTAAAACTGTTGTGTTCTTATCTGCCACAGTTTCCATAAAAATCTCAGAAGAGCCCTGCTGGATCAGATCAGTGGTCCATCTAGTCGAGCATCCTGTCTCACACAGCGGCCAGCCATTTCCTCTGGAGGGCCAACAACAGGCAGAGAGGCCGAGGCCTTCATAAGAACATCAGAAGAGCCCTGATGGATCAGACCAGTGGTCCATCTAGTCCAGCACCCTGCCTCACACAGTGGCCAACCAGTTCCTCTGGAGGGCCAACAACAGGGCTGAGATGCCGAGGCCTTCATAAGAACATCAGAAGAGCCCTGATGGATCAGACCAGTGGTCCATCTAGTCCAGCACCCTGCCTCACACAGTGGCCAACCAGTTCCTCTGGAGGGCCAACAACAGGGCTGAGATGCCGAGGCCTTCATAAGAACATCAGAAGAGCCCTGATGGATCAAACCAATAGTCCATCTAGTCCAGCATCCTGCCTCACACAGTGGCCAACCAGTTCCTCTGAACGGCCAACAACAGGGCATAGAGGCTGAGGCCTTCCCCTGATGTGGCCTCCCGGCTCTGGGATTCAGAGGCTTAGTGCCTCTGAATGTGGTGGTTCCCCTCGGTCACCATGTCTAGTAGCCACTGACAGACTTATCCTACATGATTCTAGCTAACCCCCCTTTCAAGCTGTTTTTATTCCTGTGGCCATCCAGTGTTCCCTCTAAGCTGAGTCAGTATGAGCTAGCTCACAGTTTTTTAGCCTCCGGCTCACACATTTTTTCCTTAGCTCAGGAAGGAGGGCTCCAGAGGAAAGTACTTCATGCAGTAGCCAAGTCGTTCACTCACAGCTTTAGTGCCAGTAGCTCACAAAGTAGAATTCTTGCTCACAAGACTCCACAACGTAGAGCAATGCTCCCTCTATGCTGTGGAGTCTTATGAACAAAAATTCCACTTCGTGAGCTACTGGCATTAAAGTTGTGGGCAAGTGATCTGGCCGCTGCATAAATCATTTTGCTCGGGAGGCATCCTTCCTGAGCTAGGACAAAAAACTGTGAACCGGAGGCTAAAAAACTGTGAGCTAGCTCACACTAATGCAGCTTAGAGGGAACACTGGCATAGAGGGAGCACTGGCCACCATTGCATTCTCTGGCAGCGAATTCCACACTGTAATCACTCTCTGTGTAAAGTAGTGTTTCCTTTTGCCTGTCCTGAACCTACTGCCCATGAGCTTCATTGGATGCCCCCGAGTTCTAGTCTTTTTGGAGAAGGAAAAAAAAAGAAATATCTCTTCATCAACTCTCTCCACCTCTCTCAGGTCCCCCCTCCCAGTCCTCTCTTTTCTAAACTGAAAAGTCCCAGATGCTTCGGCCTTTCCTTCCAGGGAAGGTGCTCCAGCTCCCAAATCATATTCCCACAGCTTTAATCTAGACTGTTTGCTTTGCACCTTAGGGGAATTGTTCAGTGACAGGGCTGGTGTCATCATACCCAGAGGTGGAGCAACTGTCAAGGGCCAAGTGCTATACGATACTGCATGGTCCTAGACAGCCCTTCCCTCCCTTGTTCCCAGGCACTGAAAGCACAGCCACCTGGGCCAGCCAGGAGCTTCAGGGGTTCTAGACCATTTTTTACCAGAGGCTTTCGCTTCCCAGGTTCTCCTCTGAGGTTAACTGCAAGCACTCAGCTAACTAACTCCAGGCACCAGAAGGTTAGAAAAATATCCCAGTGTTAGTAAAATGCTCAGGTTACAAAGGGTGTATGTTGGGCTGGAGCCCCTCTTGAGGCACAAACAGGGTGTTATGTGTTGGGTTTTAAATCATTCCTGATTGAATCACCCCAGAGACTGGCTGAGCTTGGAGCACAAGAGCAATAGCTGACCAGGACTTTGGAACAAACCAATCAAGTAGTAATGTTATGTAAACAGACTATCGCTGGGAGTGGGGTGTGTTTTGGGGTGTGGCCATTGCATGCTGTTTAACAGAGCTGAGGCTCTGGAGTCTTGTCTTGTAGTTTTGCTGAAATCACTGAATAAACCTGAGCTGATCACTGCAATTTATTTATGTATTCATTCATTCATTCTTCAAATTTGTACCCCACCCTCCCGGCCACGGACGGCTCCGGGCGGCTTACATAAAATCACAAAGAAAACCCCACACATTTAAAATAGTACAATAAACCATTTAAAACAGTATTAAAACCAATTTGCAATTCCCTGTTCTTCAGTTCATGGTGGGTACCATTCACTCTCTCTTCCCTTAGCTGGCTCACAGGTCTTCTGGAGATGTCTTTCAGATGTCTCTAGAACCCAGTATTTAACACAAAAGAACATAAGAACATAAGAGGAGCCAATGCTGGATCAGGCCAATGGCCCATCCAGTCCAATACTCTGTCACACAGTGGCCAAAAATACCAGGTGCCCTCAGGAGGTCCAGCAAGTGGGTCCAGGACACTAGAAGCCCTCCCACTGTTGAGCCCCCCAAGCACCAAGAATATAGAGCCTCACTTGCCCCAGACCGAGAGTCCCTATCTATACTTTGTGGCCAATAGCCACTGATAGACCTCTTTGCTCCATATGCTTATCTAACTCCCTCTTGAAGCCGTCCATGCTTGTAGCCACCGCCACCTCCTGTGGCAGCGAATTCCATGTGTTGATCACTCTTTGGGCGAAGAAGGACTTCCTTTTATCCATTCTAACCCAACCAAGGGCAAACAAAAAGAAAGAATAATACCGAACAGCATCTGGCTAAAAGCTATCTTACAGTAAAAGCTTGCTGGCTAGCTCATCACCTGCAGGTCCGTCACGTAGTCCTTGCTAGCTGGCTCGAGAGAGAAAGTCCGTCCCATGCCAGACAGTCCGTGTCATGCAGGGACAGAAGACGTAGCCTCTTCTCACCTGTCAATAGAATAGCCGGCCTCCCATTCGCCAAGCGAGGCGTGTTTCCAGACATCCTTGCCTCAGCTGATGGGCCCATTAGCCAATCAGGACACACTTAGCCAGTTGGCACTGGTTGGTTGAAACAATTTAGGGAGACTCCCAAGGACGGTTCTGTTCACAGCCAACAGTCACAGGTGAACGCAGTTAAAACAAGCACATTGCTTTTAGCAGGCCGGGCCAGGGGCCTGTCGGAACTTACAGCCCAAGGGAAGCGATGAACAACATAAAGGCTTAATGGCGGCTGTGCCTTGCAAAGACCATTCCACAACTCATCCGCGACCATCTGGAAGCATAAATTAGGCCAGAGATTTAGGTCGCTTTGGGCTGTCTTGGGGAGATTCATCCGCCCGGGTCGCCCTTGTGAGAATTGGGTTGGGGCCAATGGTCAGCTCTCCCAGCGGCCTTGCCCGGAACACGATCCCCTCTGTCCTGTGATGTTCCCTCGGAATATCAACATCGCTCTCATTTTTGAGAAAACCACTTGCTCGGCGTCCTGCTAATGAAATCTTCCATCTGGTCCGAAGCACACCCCCGCCTCTCCCAAACTCTGAAGAGTTCAGGCACGCTTTCATTTAAGAAGCATTCTTCTGCCGCACAAAGCTGGAGAGTGTGGAAGATCAAAGCTATTCACCTGTGGAGAGGACTGGCCCTTGTAGGGGCTCTGACATGGTGCTGGGCCCCTGTTTTGAATGCAGAAGTCACCAGGTTCGATCCCCAGCATCTACAACGAATGGCTCTCGACTCAGAGCCAGTTTGGTGTAGTGGTTAAGTGTGTGGACAGTAATCTGGCAGAACTGGGTTTGATTCTCCCCTCCTCCACTTGCAGCTGCTGGATGATCTTGGGCAAGCCATAGTTCTGTCGGAGTTGTTCTCTCAAGAGTAGTAATACTCTCTCTCAGCCCCACCTATCTCACAGGGCGTCTGTTGTGGGGAGGGGAGGGGAGGGGAGGGGAAAGGAAAGGAGTCTGAAAGCTGCTTTGAGACTCCAAGTGAAGGGCGGCATATAAATCCAATCTCCTCCTCCTCCTCCTCCTCCTTCTTCTGGGCTGGGAAAGGGCCTTTGGCTGAGACCCTGGAGAGCCAATGCCAGTCAATGCTGCGTCTAAAGGGACCAAAGGTCTCTTGCAGTGTAAAGCAATGGCCACGGACTGCTGCTGCTTGGTGCGTGCTGTCCCTTGGAGAGCTTCTAGAGATGAAATAGGTGATTTCCTGTAAAGGTGGCCAGGCCTGCTATGTTCCTACATTGGGAATGGCTGAATGTTCCACTCCTACCAGAAGTAGAAACCACGGCACAATTGCCCATTCCCACCAGATGCCTCTAGAGAAAGGCAGTACATCATACAGAGTGGCGACAGGCAACCTCCTTTGTTGGCATTGATTCAGCTGAGTACTATCCAGCTGCACCCAAATCCTAGCTGGCACCCAGCTTGATTGCTGTGGACATAAAAGGAAACAAACATGTCTGGTGTTACAGCAGCGATAGGTCGCAGGAGAGGGGAACTTCCTTTTGGTTAGCCCGCAAGTGTTTAGCCCTCAAGAGAGTCAATTTGGTGTAGTGGTTAAAAGTAGCAGACTCTAACTGGGAGAACCAAGTTTGGTTCCCCACTCCTCCCCCATGCAGTTGCTTGTGTGACCTTGGGTTAGCCAAGTTCTCTCAGAGCTGTTCTCTCAAGAGCGGTTCTCTCAAGAGCGGTTCTCTCAGAGTTCTCTCAGCCCCACCTACCTCATAGGGTGTCTGTTGTGGGGAGAGGAAGAGAAGGCAACTGTAAGCTGCTCTGAGACTCCAAGAGAAGGGTTGGGTATAAATTCTGTCTCCTCCTCCTCCTCCTCCTCATCTTCTTCTTCTTCTCCTCCTCCTCCCTCCCCCCAAAGTCATCTCACTACAGCCACTCCAGTAATACAGTCAATCTTACAGAAAGTCCCATTCCTTCAACAGTACCTTTTTGCACAAGACAGCTGCATCCCATTCTGCAGTTTCATTCTGTGCACGGCAAAGGGAATCCTGCCCCACCCCCCGACTTCTTGGGAAACTTTGCATGGTTTCTAATATTGCTTTTTATATGCTGAGTCTATAGAGGACTGTATGGGGGGGCTTTTTAATGATCTGAATCAGTTTGGTGTCACGGTTAAGTGTGCAGACTCTGATCTGGGAGAACCAGGTCTGATTCCCCACTCCTCCGCTTGCAGCTGATGGATGACCTTGAGCAAGCCATAGTTCTGACAAGAGCTGTCCTTGAAAGAACAGTTCTGGAAAGAGCTCTCTCAGCCCCACCTATCTCACAGGGTGTCTGTTGTGGGGAGGGGAAGGGAAAGGAGTTTGTAGGCCACTCTGAGACTCCACTACCCAAGGGTGGAGTATAAATCCAATCTCCTTCTTCTCCTTCTTTTTCTTCTCCTTCTTCTGAAGAGAGGCATTGGGGTTAAACAGGGATAAGGGCCTTTTTGGTTCTGGCCCCTCACCTTTGGGATATTTCCCCTCTGAAGTATGCCTTTGAACACATCAGGCTGCCTTATGCAGAATTAGACCCTTGGTCCATCCAAGTTAGTATTGTCTACTCAGACTGGCAGCAGCTCTTCAGGGTCTCAGGCAGAGGTCTTTCATGTCACCTACTGCCCGGTCCTTTTAACTGGAGATGCCGGGGACTGAACTCGGGACTTTCTGCATGCCAAGCAGATGCTCTTCCACTAAGCCACAGTCTCTCCCTAAGCACATGAAGCTGCTTTCTAATGAATCAGACCCTTGATCCATCAAAGTCAGTATTGTCTCTAAGCAGACTGGCAGGTGCTCTCCAGGGTCTCAGGCAGAGGTCTTTCACATCACCTACTGCCAGATCTTTTAACTGGAGATACCAGGGACTGAACCTGGGACCTTCTGCATGCCAAGCAGATCTCTATCACTAAGCCACAGCCCATCCCCAGTAACTGAACCCATGATGCTGCCTTATACTGAATCAGACCCTTGGTCCATCAACGTCTATATTGTCCACTCAGATCAGCAATGGCTCTCCAGGGTCTCAGACAGAGGTCTCTCACATCACCTCCTCTGTTTTAACTGGGAATGCCAGGGACTGAACCCAGGGCCTTCTGCATGCCAAGTAGTGCCTCTTCCAGTGTGCTACGTCCTTCTCCTTTGCTCTTATAGATGGCTAGCAAAGAGCTTTTTGCCTCGCAGGAGTTTAGTTGGTGTGTTTTGTTCATATCAATCTGGTTTTGGGTCAGATCAGACCAATGGGACTTTTGCCAGCTCGTTGACTTGATTCCTGTTCAGTGGGGTGTTTTCTTTTCTTTTTTTTTTAAATATATATTTGATACCTTTTTTTGATAGCCGCTTTGAGCAGATGTTTTTATTCGGGGAAGTGGGCTCGAGGCGATTTCAATAAATAAATCCGTTACCTGGGGAGAAGACGACCAGAATGGCTTTGTGCGCATGGCGTCCTCGATGCATAAACATGGCCCATTGTTGGATTTGTTCCCCGGTGTGAGTAAAACGGGGAGAGCTCCACAATTGTGGTGGCGCTCTTCAAATCAGTGCAACACAAGAGAAGAACTCATCATGGAATCATTTCATTAAAAAACCCCAAAAAAAACCCAGCACGGTAGACTTCAGGCCCGCAACAAAGGAATTCTCTGTGGAACGATTACTGAATTTGAACCAAGATGGGAAAACTGTGTTAGTCTGTCTGTAACAGTAGAAAAGCGTAAGAGTCCAGTAGAAGAACTGAACGGTGACTCAGGAAAGCTCCTCCCCCTGCCACAAATTTTGTGAGTCTTTTAAGGTGCTCCTGGACTCTGGCTCTTTTCCGCCACTCGGATATGAGTCCATCTGTCCTTGGAGTGTGGAGTGAATTCAGACAGACGGACTCCCTTTCTAGCTGCGTCTGAAGGAGTGAATCATGACTTATGAAAGCTCCTAACCCTGCCATAAATTTTGTGAGTCTTTAAGGTGCTCTGGGAGTCTTTGCTCTTTTCTACTGCTAGAATGTGAGTCCATCTGTCCTTCTGTCCTGGGGAAGGGAGTGGCTTCAGACAGACGGACGCCCATTCTAGCTGTACCTGAAGAAGTGAGCAGCGGCTCACAAAGGCTCCTCCCCTCCCACAAGTTTTCTGAGTCTTTAAGGTGCTAGTGGAAGCTTTGTTCTTTTCTGCTGCTAGAATATGAGTCCCTCTGTAATATCTTGGAGAGGGGAGTGATTTCAGACAGGTGTGTCACCTAATATGCAAAGGAGTTCCTGCTACAAAAAGAGCCCTGGAAGGAACCCTGTTCTATATTGTCCAAACTTAACAGTTAACTCTTGGTATTTGTGTGTGTGTGTGTCTGCATCTGGAAGTCACGTTGACCTCTGGTGACTGACCCCGACTGGGGGCCTGGAGGGTATTCAGAGAGGTGGCTGAATAAAGCCTGCCCCCATCTCCCAACTGCTGGTATTCCAGGGAGGTCTCTCATTCAAGGACTGACCACAGTCAACTCTGCTTAGCTTCTGAGATCTGTTGAGATCGGGCTTGCCTGGGCTATCCAGGTCATGGGCGGGCACATAATGGTTACTCTTGTCTGGCTTATGCCCGTAGTCTTTTCTGTGGTTCCTCTCACAGAGTCCACTGCAATACCAGATGACACAGGCTCCTCTTCTGCCTTTTCTTCCATCCTACTTTATGAACACTTTAGCCCATATGTCGGCCAGACAATGAGTCCCAAAATGACTCTAAGCAATTGGAAGCCAACAGTGGTGGTGGGAGTTCCTACTATATTTTCCCATTTTAATTAAATCATGTGTTATCTAGTGCTCTGAAGTGGCAATCTGCTTCCATGTTTGGCTGTGTCCAGAAATTTCCTCCTCGTCCAGATCTCCTCCTCCAGAACACTGTAAGCATTTAGATGCTTTTGATCTGATTTGATTTATTGGACTTGTATCCTGCTCTCCCTGTGTCTGGGCTCAGAGCGGGTACACATCACGATAAAAAACATTCCAATCCATAGTACAATAAATACAATAAAATACCTAATAATATACAATAAAACACATTATATTATAACTAACAGTATAATTAATGGTGTAAAACTCAGGGGGGAGTGGTGCATAATCTGTCTGGCCTAAAAGGGGAGAGAAAGAAAGAGGAGAAAGGAGAGCGGGGAAGCCGATCGGAGATGGAACCTCTCCCCGTCCTTTTGCAAGCTGAGTTCTCTCTGTCTGCCATCAGCTCTCAACTGCCCTCAACATTCCCTGCCCCTGCCCTCAATAGTCCCTGCTCCTGCTCTCAACATTCCCTGCCCCTTCCTTCAACATTCCCTGTCCCTGGAGGACAATAAGCATGGTCTGTCCTCACCAGGCAGTTCTATGAAGTTTACTTCCCTATTAATTTTGCAAAGTATTATCTTTTTGCGTGTGTGGGGGAGTCCTTCAAGTGTCCTGTCTTTATGCCTCCATGATAGACATTGAACTATTGTGTTCACTATTGGAAGGAGTGACAATATGATGCAATAAAACCCTTCCACTGATTGCAGTACGATAATTTAGCACATGTTTAAATCTCTCATGAGAATTGACGGGACTGAAAAGCACTTAACTATGGCCAAATCTCTCTCACAGCATTCCAAACAGTTGCAGCACTAACAACAATATTTTCCTTGCCTCGCATCACCGTGGTCTCTAAGTGTCTCCTAACAGCCGATTGCTCTCCTTGTGGTCGTTGGTGAGAGAGGCAATTTGGAGCATAAGTTCAGCTGCCGTTCCTTCTCATTTCCGACACTCTGAGTAAAAATGCAGGCAGGCAATCAAGTCTATTGCCGGAGACGGGGCCGTCTTCACTGCAGCCTGCAGCTGCACAGACTTGCCGGGCTTGCATTGGGATGGGGCCATATCCGTTAGCAGAGTGCGGCAGGTGCCCGCAGTGGCACACAACAGTCAAAAAGCCAATCTGTTAGTTTCTGCAGCCATATTAAAGCTGGAACCGACCCCTCCAGGTGTAATGCACCCGATTGTGATTTGGATGGTGTGATTAGAGAATGAAGCTTAGGGATCCGGGAATATTCGGACCGTTGATCCTACAAGTGCATGGTACCCCATGAGATAATTGGCTCGAGAAGCAACTGGCCTTCTTCTCTCATCGGTCTGTTGTGATTGTTGTTATGGCCTTTAAAAAAAAAAAGAGGTGCCAGAACTCTCAAGAGAGAAATGAAGTTTTCAATCCGTATTCTGAACACTCATGAACATTTTAAACATTTTTTAAAGGAATTTTTGTCAAAGAGGGTCCGGAATGCCGTTCTGGTGCATTCCCCCAGAAAAAAAGCCCCAATGTTGTTGCTTTTTAATTTTTTTTAAGGGGTTCTGGAACTCTCAAAAGGGAAATGAAGTTTCCAATCTGTATTCTAAAAACTCGTGACCTTTTAAACATTTTTAAAAAGAATTATATCGAAGAAGTTCCGGAACTCCATTCTGGCACGTCCCCCCAGAAAAAAAGAAGAAGCCGTGTTGTTGTTGGTGTAGTGGTTAAGTGCACAGTCTCTAATCTGGGAGAACCGGGTTTGATTCCCCACTCCTACACTTGCACCTGTTGCTGTGACCTTGGATCAGTCACAAGCTCTGGCACAGCTGTTCCTGAAAGAGCAGTTTGTGTCAAGAGCTCTCTCAGCCCCACCTACCTCACAGGATGTCTGTTGTGGGGAGGAGAAAGGAAAGGAGTTTGTAAGCTGCTCTGAGACTCAAAAGTGAAGGGTGGGGTATAAATCCAAGTTCCTCCTCCTCCTCCTCCTCCTCCTCCTCCTCCTCCTCTTCTTCTTCTTCTTCTTATTCTTCTTTGTAGTGGTACTTTCTTTTTATATGTGCACATGTTAAGCTGCCTTATCCCTAATCAGACCCTTGGTCCATCAAGGTTAGTATTGTCTGCTCAGACTGGCAGCTGCTCTCTGGGATCTCAGGCAGGGGGCTTTCCTGTTAGCAGGTGATTTGAAAGACCTCTCCACCCAAGACCCTAGAGAGCCATGGCCAGCCTGAGTAGACAATACTGAACTTGCTGGATGAATGGTCTGATCCAGTAGAAGACAGCTTCATTTGACATGTGACTGGAGGGTGGGGCCGTGGCAGGCCAGAGAGTGGGGCAGTCAGGCAGGCTGCCTCTCTCTCCCTCCTCTCTTCTGGGGGGAGATGCTCTGGACAAGCCAGAGAATAATAATGATAATTATCGTATGACATGGTGTGTAGAATAGCCAGGAGATCCTAAGATTGTCTGGCAGCCAGAAGTTCTAGCTCTTTTAGCATTGTGCACCACTAGGTGGTGAGTTAGACTTGTTTTTAAGGCAAGAGACATTCCACAGGTAGTTTGCCATTGCCTGCCTCTGCGTCGCGACCCTGGTATTCCTTAGAGGTCGCCCTTCCAAATACTAGCCAAGGCCGACCCTGCTTAGCTTCTGAGATCTGACGGGATTGGGCTAGCCTGGGCTATCAAAGTCATGGCGCTGGGGCACTTTCCCAATGCAGTTTTTCTCCTCCTTGCTCTTTTCTTTCACATTTGCAACCTATCTTCCTGGCCTTGCTTTCTGGGTTTGCGTGCTTATGATCCCGTCGATTACTCATTCATGCTGTAGCCAGAACCAGTGGACTGTTGATGACAACGTCTTCTGTTCTTTCCCGAAACCCCCTACATCCAATTGGTAGAAAAAGACATCACTCTTCCATGTTTGGGGGGAAAAGTCTTTGTAGAAAAGAACGCTGTCTGTTCACAACGGGAGGCCGAGAAATTATCCACTCTTTACATCAACCACCTGGAGAAAAGAAAATGTTCAGAAATGTGTATTTATGTCCATCAACTAAAACAATATTTTCCTTCCCAATGTGCATGGCATTGGTGCTAGATTATTGCAAGAAAAAAAATACCTGTTGGATGTTGTAACTCTGCATGCAAGAGGTTCTGGGAGGGAAAGGGTTAAGAGAACTCGCTCCCAGATGCCTGCCACCACCTTTCTTAGTCCTCACCAAGTATTTTTAGAAAGGGGGCGGGGCCAGGTGGAACTGTTGCCCGGCTCGGCTTCGGATTGGCTCCTGACGATCTGATAAGCTATGCATATTAAAATAATATCGTTTCAGGGGTAGCTGCCACCTCAGTATTTTTTTGTATTCTCTCTCACTCCTCTTTCCCAGCGTATTCTTGAAGTGCCTCTTTTCTCACCTGGACTTGGGCTTCCACTGTGTATGTGGCTTTGCTTCCTGTGGTATCACTTTCTGTTGGATATTGTATCACCACATGGAACAGGATCTGGGAGGGAAAGGTTTAAGAGGATGCTCCCACTGGGGTAGAAGAAGAAGGGGTTGGATTCATACCCCGCCCTTCACTACTAAAAGGAGTCTGAGAGCGGCTCACAAACTCCTTTCCCTTCCCCTCCCCACAGCAGACACCCTGTGAGCAATGCTCCCTCTAAGCTGTGGAGTCTTGTGAGCAAAAAATTTTCTATGTGAGCTACTGGCATTAAAGTTGTGAGCAAACGATTTGGCTACTGCATACATTAGTTCGCTCTGGAGCCACCCTTCCTGAGCGAAGACAAAAATGTGTGAGCCGGAGGCTAAAAACTGTGAGCTAACTCACACTAACTCAGCTTAGAGGGAACACTGCCTGTGAGGGAGGTGGGGCTGAGCGAGCTCTGACAGAAACTGCTCTTTTTCAAGAACAGCTCTTGTCAGAACTATGGCTTGCCCAAGGTCACACAGCCAGGTGCAAGTGGAGGAGTGGGGAATCAAACCCGGTTCTCCCAAATTAGAGTCTGCGCTCTTAACCACTACACCAAACTGGCTCTTCTAGCTCTTTTAGTACACTTGGCAGTTGGCCCCACCCTCTCATCCATCAGATTTTGAGCCTCTTTGGCCACCGCTTGCCTTGTGATTCATCTGATATAGGACCTCTCTTCTTCTTCTCTCTCTTCCCTGGGCTTGGAGCTGTAGCGAGTTCACCTTTTTTCGAAGTTAATCTTCTCACAATAAGTTAAATGTCCCTACATGAATACGTCATGTAAGATGTGCTTCCGTGTTTGTAAGTAAAAATTCTGTCTCTTGTGACCACTGGAGTCAGATCATCTTTGTAATTTGTTTTAACCCAATTTCCCAATTAACTGGGAAATGTGGAGGATCATGGATACTGTGAAAAGTTTCTGTGTTTCCAAAACAGTTGATTTTTTTTTTTTACATTAAACCCAATACCCATTGAGTCTTATAACAGGCCCTGGAGCAGTTATGAAAAGAACAACGTTGACTGCGATCCCAGAGACACCTTCCTAAGACTAAGCCCAATGTAATAACACGGGGCTCACTTCTCAGTAGACCAGCTTAAGGTTGTTCCCATAAACAAGGAAGCTGCCCGGAAGATCGGCTCCAGAAAAAGGGCACCAGAACGCCAATATCTGAAGCCGCAAAAAGGAAGCCGGATGACAACTAGCCTGGGGTGCTGGTAGGCAGTCACCACCCTGTAGACTATGTGGCCCTAGTTAGGTTAAAATTCGGTTGCTTAGAACCGCTGTGTAAACCGCCCAGAGACCCTCTGAGGTTAGGGCGGTATATAAGCCGAAAGTATAAATAAATAAATAAATAAATAAATAAACCCACAAGAAGTAACTCTGAGCTTCTGATAACATGCTTCCACTACCTGGAGTCTACAGCTGGTTTTTAAACAGCAGGGCAGAGCTTTTTTGAAACCATTTTGACATGGCTCATTCCCTGCCTGTTCTGTACGTTTTGCTCTTCTCTTCTGCATTCATCTGGTGATTCCTTTTCATGAACATTAAAGTAAAAGAACAGAGGATGAAACCTGCTGGATCAGACCAGTGGTCCATCCAGTCCAGCATCCCGTCTCACACGGGGATCAACCAGGTGCCCTGGAGGCATTTCCGTGGGTGTGTGCATGACCTTTTGGGGCCGCCATAAGTTAGCTGTGGGATTACCATAAATCAGCTATGACTTGACAGCACTTTTCACTGCCTCTATAAAAATATGGGATTCTAGGGAATTCCTGATATACTGCTGGTTTTGACTGCAAATGGCTCAACTCTGGTCCATTCTGCATCTGGCATTCGCTCCACATTTTATCAGCACTCGACCTGGTTTCCCCTTCCCTTGGAATATCTGTTTTTGTTGCACTGCCTTGGACTCTGGTTTATGCATTGGCTAGTGTCAGCCTGCCATCTGTTTTGTTTTCAATGCTCGGTCCTGCATTGGTATGCAGATTTTCCTGTGTCAGTGCTTGCCTCTGTGGTTATTAGTCACCTGAGCCAAGTAATTCATGTTGTTGTTCAGTCGCACAGTTGAGTCTGACTCTTCGTGACCCTATGGACCAGATCACGCCAGGCCCTCCTGTCTTCCACTGTCCTCTGAAGTTTGCTCAATTTCATGTTCGTTGCATCGATGACACTGTCTAACCATCTCATCCTCATGGTGAGGTGAGATGATAAATACTGAGGAGGAAATAGGGGTGGGGGGAACTGATGGAGATCAATGAAGCCGTGTCAAGTTGTCTGCTTATTGTTCCCTTCATAGAATCATAGAAGAGTTGGAAGGGGCCATAGAGACCATCTAGTCCAACCCCCTGTCCAATGCAGGACCAGCCGAAAGCATCTCTGACAAATATTCGTCCAGCCTCTTCTTGAAAGCTGTCAGTGAAGGGGAGCTCACCACCTCCCTAGGCCGGGGTTGTCGAACTCATTTGTTATGAGGGCTGGATTTGACATAAATGAGACCTTGTTGGGCTGGGCCATGTATGTCATAAAACATAATGCCAGGTAGTGGAGATATAAACTTTATAAAGGACGCAAAGATATTTTCTTTTTACTAAAAATAAAAACAATTCTCCCTCTAAGCTGTGGAGTCTTATGAGCAACAATTCTACTTGTGAGCTACTGGCATTAAAGTTGTGAGCAACTGATTTGGCCGCTGCATAAATGGGTTTGCTCTGGATCCATCCTTCCTGAGCTAAAGCAAAAATGTGTGAGCCAGAGGCTAAAAAACTGTGAGCTAGCTCGCACGAACTCAGCTTAGAGGGAACACAGCAAAAAAACATTAGCTGTGTAAGCTGCAAACCTACCTTTGATTTACTGACATTCTCCACAGAAATCTCATGCTCAGAGTTCTGAGTCTGGGACCCAGGCTTAAACATGAAATGGCTGAGTGATTAAGAGAGTCTGGCGAAGCAAGCTATGATGCAGCAGCAGCAGCAGAACTGGAAGCAGGAGAAGGCCAGTTCCACTGCGGGCCTGATGGAAGCCCTCTGGGGGCCTGATCCGGGCCCTGGGGCTCATGTTTGCCACCCCTGCCCTAGGCAGCTGATTCCACCTTTGAACCACTCTGACCGTGAAAAGGTTTTTCCTAATATCCAGCCGGAAGCAGAGGAAGGAAAAGGTGCCACTCAAAACTGCATTCGGATACCCGGGACGACACCATACTGACTGCAAAGTCACCGCTGAACGGCCATAAATCTATGCAGAAGGTACCATAAAACCCAATGAACAAAGAAAGTGAAAGCGGCATGCAGTGTAGAGGGAAACGTGGCTGTGGGGAAATGGCGAGGAAATAGACAGGTGCAGAATCAGCCTCTGTGCCGATTTCTAGATCACCCACACGGGGAAGGCTTTTTTGGCATGGGAAGATAAAAATGGGATGTCTGTGATGAGCGGGAGCTGAACTCGCTCCCCAGTTTAATACGTTTTATTGCTTCTGCCGGCTCGTGGTTTTCGAGAGGCACAGCCCTAAAGATTGACCTAATGAGGAGATAACTGATTGCTTGGGTGTTTATTGAAGGGAGGGGAGGGGAATTATGATCCACTCCAGACCGGAGAATTATCTTGCACCACGTTCCGGCTTTCCTTTTTGGATAATTAAAACAGCCTCTCCGCCATGGAAGTCGCTGGGATTCTTCCTCCATTAATGAGGATTAATGCCTCCCCCCCCCACAAACTTTGTTTGCTTTTCGGTGCCTCGGAGACCGAGGACAGAGCATGGAAAGATGTATGGCCCTGGCATGCGGGGAGGGGGGTTGGGGGTGGTAATTGCTCTGTGCCAGGTCCAGAGATGAGTCTGACTCTGCAAGTGCTTCTGGGAATCTGTTTGTTTGTTCCATGTCTAATCCTCCACAGTGGAGTCCTCATTTTTCTAAAAAAAAAAACCCAAACCCTTTGAATTTGACCTTTCCCCGGTTGTGCTGCCTTTCCTTCAGAGTAGTCAGCCGCTCATTTCAAGTTGAAAAGGCTCGCGGCGTTGTCACTCAGGGGGCACAATGTGCCGCAAGGCTTGTATCCAGATGTGGCCTCAGGTGCCGGCACTGCTCTGAAGAACCTTGCTGTTGTGGCACTGTGGAAACCATTGCTCCTGCCTGGGGCTGGAGCTCCTCAGCAGCAGGAGCTCTAGAATTCACCTCAGAATATAAGAACAAAGGAACATCAGGAGAGCCTTGCTGGATCAGAGCAGTGGTCCATTGAGCCATTGACCTCATCCAACGTGGCTTCTCTTATGTTCTTAAGAGCAGAAGTCCAAGAGTGGCTATTAGCCACAAGGTGTAGATGGAACATTCTGTCTGGGCCAGTGAAGCTCTGTATTCTTGATGTTTGGAGGCATGGGCTTCTGGAGTTCTGGCTCCACTGGTGGACCTCCTGATGTCAGCTGGGTTTTGGCAACTGTGTAACACAGAGTGTTGGAAAGGATGGGCCATTGGCCTAATCTAACATGGCTTCTCTAATGTTCTTATGTCTGGGGCAGTGATGCTCTGTATTCTTGGTGCTTGGGGGGGCCACAGTGTGAGGGCTTCTGGAGTTGTGGCTCCACTGATGGACCTCCTGATGGCTCCTGGGTTTTTGCCACTGTGTGACACAGAATGTTGGACTGGGTGGGCCATTGGCCTGATCCAGCATGGCTTCTCTTATCTTCTTATGTCCAGGATAATGATGCTCTGTATTCTTGGGGCTTTGGGGGCAACAGTGGGAGGGCTTCTGGAGTTCTGCACCTCATTGGTGGACCTCCTGATGGCCCCTGGGTTTTGGACACTGTGTGACACAGAGTGTTGGACTGGATGGGCCATTGGCCTGATCCAACATGGCTTCTCTTATGTTCTTATGGATGCAGCCAAATCGACTCAAAAAACCATGCAGCAGTCTTGATGGAGTCACAGTTCTCCTGCAAAAATTACCAAGGGCACTACTCAGGGAGAAAATCATCTTGTCCAACATACGGTACACCCAAGCTGTCCCTGTTCCTTCCAAGGCGGGTTCATGCCAGGTAGCATACGGGTAGATCATGTTCCCTGGCCACTCTGTTGTTTTCACAGCAGTCTTCTAGGCCTGCCACCCTCCTTTTCCACCGCTTCTTTTCCTCTTGCTGGGAACGCCAGTCCCAAATCCCCACCATGTCAGTACATTTCAGCTGCTGGTCTGCCAATGGAGGGGTTGCTATGCCTACTTCAGTTTTCCTTCAGAATGCCCCCCCCCCCGGTGCTTTGCTTGAACATGTCTTCACATTAAAATCTAAATGCTGCTTCCTGGACTGTTCCCAAAGGCTGGGGAGAGAGAAAAACAGGGAGTGTGTGCGTAGAGAGCACGCCATACAGAGTGGTGGGGGAGATCCCAGTGGAGTGAGGAGCTGACCCGCATAATGGAGGAGAGTTTGCTATAGGGAATGGGAATTGTCAGGGAAGAAAGGCAGGACCCTGGTGAAGGCAAGGAAGAAGAAGAAGAGGAGGAAGAAGAAGAAGAGAAGGAGGAGGAGGATATTGGATTTATATCCTGCCCTTCACTACCTGAAGGAGTCTTAGAGCCGCTTACAAACTCCTTTCCCCTCTCCACAACAGGACACCCGGCGAGGTAGGTGGGGCTGAGAGAGTTCTGACAGAAATGGCTCTTTTTCAAGAACAGCTCTGACAGAACCACGGCTTGCCCAAGGTCATCCAGCAGGTGCAAGGGGAGGAGTGAAGAATCAAACCTGGTTCTCCCAGATTAGAGTCCGCGCACTTAACCACTTAAGAATGTCAGCCATGCAGTCAATTGACAGCAAGCCCTGCCAATGTCGTACTTGAGATGGATTCAGCGTGGCCGCAGTTCCGCACTGCTTTCCTGAGACTGGAGAGGGGAAGGCGCATGCTGGTTGGGAAACTGATTCGTAGTGAGTCAGACCTCTGGTTCACCTGTGCCAGTGTTCAGGTAGCTGTGTTGGTCTGAAGCAACAGAACAGGGTTGTTGTGAGGATAAAATGGAGGAGAGGAGAAGGAGGAGACTGAATTTATACCCCATCCTTCACTATCCAAAGGAGTCTCAGAGTGGCTTACAATCTCTTTTCCCTTCCCCTCCCCACAACAGATGCCCTGTGAGGTAGGTGGGGCTGAGAGAGATCCTTCAAGAACTGCCCTTGAGAGAACAGCTCTGAAATAACTTGTGACTGACCCAAGGTCACACCAGGTGGATTCATGTGGATGAGAAGCTGCCTTATACTGACTCAGTCCCTTGATGTATCAGGAAATAGAGATCACTTCCCCCAGTGAAAATGGCCACTTTGAAAGGTGAACTCTATGGTGTTATACCCCATCAAAGTCCCTCCCCTCCCCAAACCCTGCCCTCCTCAGACTCCACCCGCCAAATCTCCAGGTATTTCCCAACTCAAAGCTAGCAACAGTGCTTTAGAAGTGGAAGGCAGGAACAAGTGAGGGGAGGAGGAGGAGGAAGAAGAAGAAGAGGAGAAGGAGGAGACTGGATTTATACCCTGTCCTTCACTACCTGAAGGAGTCTCAGAGTGGCTTACAATTTCCTTCCCCTTCCTCTCCCCACAGCAGACACCCTGTGAGGTAAGGGGGGCAGAGAGAGCTCTTTCAAGAACTGCCCGTGAGAGAACAGCTCTGAGAGAACTTGTGACTGACCCAAGGTCACACCAGCAGCTGCATGTGGAGGAGTGGGGAATCAAACCCGGTTCTCCCAGATTATAGTCCGCACTCCTAACCACAACACCAAACATGCTCTCATTCATGGCTCCTTTTGGTCCCCATTGGGAGAAAGACAGAGTACACATGAATTAAGTAAACAAACAAATTGTCCCATGAACTGGAATCGATAGCTTTATGTCCCCAATCATTCCCCCTCACACACACCCCATTTCCACTGACTGGATCCCCATTTCTGGAGCCCCCCTTCAATTAGTGCCCCTCAATTCCCATGCTTAGCATTTCCCTTCTTCTACAAGAGTTCTTTTCCATCCCACCTGGCTCCCTCTGCACCCCCACCGCCAGATGTCAACATCAGTAAACATTTTGAATTGGAAACGAGGGGTGTGTATGTTCGCCTCCTGACTCTGTCTGAGCGTCTTGTGGTGTTTTGATCTCTGCAAGCAAGACGGGAATAATTTTAGCACCGAACACCATTTGGGTGGAATATTTATTCCCCAAGGGTGGGTTGCTTGCTCCTTGAATAGTAAAGAAGCCAGTGTGTGTGTGGGTGTGTGTGCAATTAGGTGATTTCCCAGGTTTCTGCTCCTTCCTATATTTCTCTTTGCCCCATCTTTTTGCTTGGTGTCTTTACCCTGTGACATCATCAGAGAGCCAATTCAGTGTAGTGGTTAGGAGCCCGAACTCTAAACTGGGAAAACCGGGTTTGAGCCCCCACTCCTCTACATGCAGCTGCTGGTGTAACCTTGGGTCAGTCATGGCTCTCTCAGAGCTGTTCTGTCAAGAACAGTTCTCTCAGAGCTCTCTCAGCCCCACCTACCTCATAAGCAGTGCTCCCTCTAAGCTGAGTTAGTGTGAGCTAGCTCACAATTTTTTTAGCCTCCAACTCGCAAATTTTTGTCTTAGCACAGGAAGGAGGGCTCCAGAACAAACTAACTGATACAGTAGCCAAATTGCTCACTCACAACTTTAATGCCAGTAGGTCACAAAGCAGAATTTTTACTCACAAGACTCCACAGCTTACAGGAGCACTGCTCATAAGGTGTCTGTTGTGGGGAGAGGAAGGGAAAGGAGATTATAAACTGCTCTGAGACTCCTTTGGGTAGTGAATGGTGGGGTACAAATCCAATCTCCTCCTCCTCTTCCTCCTCCTCCTCGTCTTCTATCTAACAATTTCTAGAAATTATGCCAAGGCTGATTTTCATGTTGCCTACCAGAGCCTAATTTGTTAATGTTTTGATTGGACAAATTCTGCCCTTGGGGCAGGGCCAGGAGGTGAAGACACTGCAGGCAGCTAAGAGCAGGGCCTATTGGATTCCACCTGGAATCAGAGGCGGAGCTTGGTTAGTGGGGGTGGAGCCTGAAATGACCTGGATGAGTGGTAGAAGAATTCTGACAAACTTGAACGTTTGCAGACACTTTTGTAGCACTGTAACCAGTCCCAGTAATTGTATTCATGTGGATTGTGGTTGGTTTTGGGATATGGATTTTGGACCACTAAGACTGCAAATGACTTTTAATCAATAGAAGAGCCAGGCATGAATCTGTATCTAGCTGACCACGAGCAAAGCCAGGGTAGAATTGGATAGATTTGAGACAGAGTCTGGAAAAATCTGAAAAGTCAGGTATGAAACCAGATAGAAATTGGGTTGTTCTGGCTTTTAAATTTCCCGTGCTAGGCAAAGGAGAAGTCCTCTCTGGACCAGTAACGTACTGGCTGATTGGCCCATGCAAACCAAATTATGATGGCCATGAAGGAGGAGGACTTGTGATACTCCATATCCCTTTCCTGAATTTTCACCCTTAATTAAAAAAAAAAAAAAGCTTTAAAAAAGGTTCCAGTTCTGATCATTATGGAGGGAATTGGAGGTGAATGCAGGCAGAATTCTATCCAGTCTCTCAGTAACAAATAAGGCCCCTCCCAATTTCCAGCATGCTGGTGAAGGTTTTTTTTAATAAGGTGATTGACAAGCACTTAAGAATTACCTTTACTTTTATTAAATATGTGCTCAATTAACCTGAACCGTATTAGGTACCTTGTCTTAGGTTTTTACTTAAATACCTTCCATCATAACATTAAGCTTTGTTACAACATGCAGAATGGTCGGGCAGGAAGATGTATGGCCGATTTTGCACAATTTCAGAATCAGTCATGCTTATTTAGGAACATTTTGGAACTGGATGACTAACCAATAAACTAACTCTTTGCTCTTGCCATTATTACCAGGGGAAGGGCCTTCTCAGTTGTGGCCCCTTCCCTGTGGATTGCACTCTCTGATGACACTTGTGCTCTGCCAGACTTTCCTTTCCACAGGGCATATGATGCAGAATTGTTTAAGCTGGCTTTGGAATGTCTTACAGATCTTATAATGGAAAGATAGATAGATAGATAGATGGATAGACGGATAGATGGATTGATGGATTGATGGATAGATGGATGGATGGATGGATGGAAGGAAGGAAGGAATAGATAGATGATAGATAGATGATAGATAGATGATAGAAAGATGATAGATAGATGGTAGGTAGATAGATTTATCTGAAGAAGTGAGCAGTGACTCACGAAAGTTTATACCCTACATTTTTTTTAGTCTTTAAGGTGCTCCTGGATTCTTACTCTTTTCTACAGATAGACAGACAGACAGACAGATCAAGATCTATCTGAATAAGTGCCATAAATTTTGTTAGCCTTTAAAGTGCTACTGGACTCTTACCATTTTCTACAGACAGACGGACAGGTGATAGGCAGGCAGACAGACAGACAGATAGAGATAGATGGATGGATGGATGGTAGATAGATAGATGATAGATGATAGATGACAGATAGACAGACAGACAGACAGACAGACAGACAGATAGATGATAGATAGATAGATAGATAGATAGATAGATAGATAGATAGATAGATAGATAGATAGATAGATAGATGATAGATAGATAGATAGATAGATAGATAGATAGATAGATAGATAGATGATAGATAGATAAGATTTATTTATTTATTTATTTATTTATTTATTTATTTATTTATTTATTTATTATGGGATTTATACCCTGCCCTCCCCACAAAGCAGGCTCAGATAAGATAGATAAGATAGATAAGATAGATAAGATAGATAAGATAGATAAGATAGATAAGATAGATAAGATAGATAAGATAGATGATGGATGGAATAGATAGATGATAGATAGATGGCAGATAGATAGATAGATAGATAGATAGATGATAGATAGATAGATAGATAGATAGATGATAGATAGATAGATAGATAGATGATAGATAGATAGATAGATAGATAGATGATAGATAGATAGATAGATAGATAGATAGATAGATAGATAGATAGATAGATAGATAGATAGATAGATCTGAAGTCAACTGGTTAGGTGGGAAAATGCAAGAATCCACTCAGTGCTGCTAGGTAGGATAGCACAGGTGTGTGTGTGTGAGAGAGAGAGAGAGACAGAGTGGGAGTGGAGAGTTGTGGCTCAGTGGTACAGCCTCTGCTTGGCATGCAGAAATTCCCAGGTTCAGTCCCTGGCATCTCCAGCTGAAAGAATCAAGTGGTGGATAACGTGGAAGCCAGAGACCCCGGGCAGCTTCTGCCCACCAGAGTACACAAGACAGACCTTGATAGACCAAGGCACTGATTCAGTATCAGGCACTTCATGGGTGTGCACTTCTCTTCACTTGCACTATCCGTAGACAGACACACTTCTGCTTAAGGAAACGAGGTACTCATTGACACATTCCTTTGGGGCCGATACAAATGCCAGAAGTGTTTCTTGGCTTTAAGGCAGGGGAATGTGCTTGCCAATCTGCCAGAAATATGGCAAGGAGAGGGGTAGACTCTCCAAGGATTTCATCCCAGCTGTCTTGGAAATGGGGCAGTTACATGCAGAAATATGTTCCTTATGGAAACCAATAAGACCTAGGAATGGGGGGAGGGGAAGAATTACAAAATATGTGAGAACTAGAGTTAAGGAAGGAGGGAAGACAACATGATACAGCCCAGTGTCATCAGATCTCAGAAGGTAAGCAGGGTCAGAAGGGAGACCACCAAGGAAGGCTCTGCAGAGGAAGGCGATGGCCAACCACCTCTGCTTCTCCTTTGCCTTGAAAGCCCCTTGCTGGGGTCGATATAAGTTGGAAGGTAAGCAGGGTCATTACTTGGATGGGAGACCACAAAGGAAGGCTCCAGAGAGGAAGGCAATGGCCAACCACTTCTGCTTCTCCTTTGCCTTGAAAGCCCCTTGCTGGGGGAAGCTAAGCAGGGTTGGTACTTGGAAGGGAGACCACCAAGGAAGGCTCTGCAGAGGAAGGCAATGGCCAACCACCTCTGCTTCCCACTTGCCTTGAAAGCTCCTTGCTCATTTCAACATAAGTTGGCTGCAACTTGACAACACTTCACACACACACACACACACACACACACACACACAGAGAGAGAGAGAGAGAGAGAGAGAGAGAGAGAGAGAGAGAGAGAGAGAGAGAGAGAGAGAGAGAGAGAGAGAGAGAGAGAGAGAAGATAAGGAAACACGTATTCTAAAATGAATCACAAGTACCTGAAATGAAAAACTTGCACATTCTTGTTCTGTGAAGGCACCGAGAATTTTCTTCTAGAGATCCCTGGCTGCCTTGGTGTGATCAAAGCCCCCAGGATTTCTTGAGGGAGCAAGAATAATGATTGAATGTCGTGGCAAAAAGGAACTTGTCCCGCCTCTTGGCCAGCGCAAGTCACCACCCTTAGAGTCAGCTCAAGATTCTAACCTGCGTGCTCAACCTCTCCCCCAAGTATGTGCAGGAGGCCGGGGGGGACCTCCTTGCAGGCCTTGTGGGAGTCGCCAGGGCCCACCTTGCAGAGGTGCCATGCCAGGGCCGGCATGAGGGCCGGTAGAGCCTGGGCGGGCTGGGTGCCACGGCCCAGGCAGTGGTGGAGCGGCTCAAGGGCCAGCCCACAGCAGCGCTCTGCTGGGTCAGCCAGCAGGCCAGAAAAGGTGAGGGGGATTGCTGGGAGCAGGGGGTGGGGCTTGCTGCATGTGCCCGCCCCCTGGGCTCCTTACTGCTGGAGCTTTGCTCCTGTGCGTTCCTGCAGGAAATAAGCCCTGGTTGGCAGAATCCCCTGGTTGGCTGCCTGTCTCACCCAAAAGCTGTCAGTCCCTGAAGCTGTATCTGTAAAATAGAGGAAGGCAAGCATCCCAGCTGGATATATCTGTTTTCAAAGGATAGCAGGCACAAAGTTATACACCCCACAGCCCAAAATGAGGACAAGTGAAAGGAAGGGAAGGGAAATGCTAAGCATACAATCAGATGTGGTTTAGGGCAATATGGATTTTTATAAGTAAAAAAACTCCTCCTTGAACTGTGGCTTGTGGCAGGTAACTGGTTTCCCAGTCAGTATTCCATCCCAGCAACCCTGTGAAATAGATTCGGCTGGGAGAGAGAGAGAGAGCATTTTGGCGAGATCCCTGATTGGTTAGAGGGCCACCCTCTAACCAGTTCCCTAATTCAGAAAGCATTTCCCTTCCCTTCCTTTCACTTGTCCTCATTTTGGGCTGTGGGGTGTATAGCTTTGTGCCGTCATCCAGAGTGGGATCCCTGATTGGCCGGAGTCGCCTGCGTGACTAATTCAGGAAGGACTAAGAAAAATCCTGAAGAAACTGTGGTGCTGAATGTGAGCCCAAGAAGAGAATGTTGGCATTTTTTTTTTGTATAGCCGACTGTGTCCCCCACTTCTTTTAGGGGAAATCTCCACCCCGCTGGAATAACTCTTGTGGAAATCAAAACTGGGGGATGGCCAGTTCAGCTCCATAGAACGTTGTTCCTGGATGAAGCCCAAGCAGTTGTGGACATACCCTGAGGTCTCTCTCAATTCACAAGGCCTCCGTTTTAGAAGGGGGAAAGGAGAAATAAATCCTGCAGTGGGTAATTATGGGGGAACCCAGGCGAGGCAAGAAACTGCTTCTCCAAGCATTATTGGTCAGCTGTTGTCTGGCATCTGTATTAAGTGTATTTGCGCCTTATGAATTTTTTATCCTCCCTAATGTGATTAGGGATGCTCTCATCATTACTGGTCCCACTGTCTGCTGCTGGGTTCCCCCCCCCCAAGTTAATACACCCTTTCTGATTAAACCTGTGTGGCAATGAGTTCCACCTCTACATCAACAATGTATGGTCTTAATATCTCTGCTGGTTTAGCAGAATATACCCCCCCATGTCTCTACTCCTCCAAGTTATTTACTTATTTAATTGGCTTATAGCCTGCCCTACCCCTGCACAGCATGGCTCTGGGTGGGTACACAATGTTCCCCCTAAGCTGTGGAACCTTGTGAGCAAAAATTCTACTGTGTGAGCTAAACGTAAAGGTTTCCCTTGCTCAAAAGCCAGTCAAATCCGACTCTAGTGTTGCCGTGCTCATCTCCGTTTCCAAGCCAAAGAGCCAGCGCTGTCCAAAGATGTTTCTGTGGTCATGTGGCCGACATGACTAAACGCCAAGGCACACAGAACGCTGTTACCTTCCCACCAAAGCAGTACCTATTTATCTACTTCCAATTTCTTGCTTTCGAACTGCTAGGTTTGGTGAGCCAGTTTGGTGTAGTGGTTAAGTGTGCAGACTCTAATCTGGGAGAACTGAGTTTGATTCCCCACACCTCCACTTGCACCTGCTGACCTGGGTCAGTCATAAGCTCTGGCACAGCTGTTCTTGAAAAAGAGCAGTTTCTGTCAAGAGTTCTCTCAGCCCCACCTACCTCACAGGGTGTCTGTTGTGGGGAGGGAAAGGAGTTTGTAAGCCGCTCTGAGACTCCTGTGGGTAGTGAGGGGTGGGGTATAAATCCGGTCTTTTCTTTTCTTCTTCTTCTAGGTTGGTAGGAGCTGGGGCCAGAGACGGGAGCTCACTCTGTCATGTGGCACTCGGGTCTCAAACTGCTGAACTACCAGCCTTCCAGCCTGCAGTTTGGCATCTTAACCACTTGAGCCACTACAGCTCCCATACTTGTGAGCTACTGGCATTGAATTTGTGAGTGAGCAGTTTGGCTGCTGCATAAATGGGTTGGCTCTGGAGCCATCCTTCCTGAGCTGAGACAAAAATGTGTGAGCTGGAGGCTAAAAAACTGTGAGCTAGCTCACACTCACTCAGCTTAGAGGGCACACCGGTCAGTAACAACAAGAACCAACTGCTGTTGTGGTGCAAAACTGGACCACTGTTCTTAAACTGATATGGGATATTACTGGGCACAGTATCTCTATGAGGCCAGACCTTGTCTTGCTTGATTTATGAAAGGGGATAGATGTTCCTGCTGTTTGGAAAGATCTAATTTCTTATATGTTTTCAGCAGCCAAGACTTTAGTGGCCAGGCACTGGAAAAATAGTATGCAACCCTCATTTAAGATTCAGATTCAGATTTATTAATATGGTCAAAGACCAGCATAAATCATATACACGCATATACATAAAAGAATAAAACAGGATAAACAGATAATAAAAATATAGAAATATAATTTAAATTCGATAAAAGATATCTTAGATTTAAATAAATACTATATTAAATTTAAGAACCACTGCTTCAAATAACTTTACGGATTTTGCTGGCACTCGCAAAAAACCTTGCTCAAGAAGCTGTGATTTGTGGATTTGCACCAGGAAGGAACTTCCTAGTAATCTCAGAAACAGGGCAGTCCTGTGGCTTTCTAAGGAAAGGAAGAATGAATTTTGCACAAATTTCTTGGTAGGAACCACACTGATACAAGACATGTTCTATAGATTCAGCCATACCAGCTCTGCAGGGGCAAACCCTCTCATGCATGGGGGTCTTTCTATATCTCCCCTCGACCACTGCAGAGGGCGAGTGCTCTCCAATGAGCTAGAGAGAAAGCCCTGCGATGAGATGGCATCTCCAATGATGGTAAATAAGCAGCTGGTGCCACAACATATCTAGTATATGCAACCCTCATTGAATATGTGGTTCAGTAAGTTATGGCCAACCTAGCAGTTCGAAAGCAAGAAATTGCAAGTAGATAAATAGGTACCACTCCAGTGGGAAGGTAACAGCATTCCGTGCACCTTGGTGTTTAGTCATGCCGGCCACATGACCATGGAAACGTCTTCGGACAGTGCTGCTCTTCAGCTTTGAAACGGAGATGAGCACCGCAACCCTAGAGTCGGATTTGACTGGCTTTTGAGCAAGGGAACCTTTACCTTTACTAAGTTATGGGAACACCTGTTAATGGACAAAATATTAGATGTTATTTCCATGGTGGAGAATCTGGGTTTTAATTCGGATTATTCGGAACGTTGGTTCCCTTTTCTTGACTATTCGGAAAAAACATAATAAGCTGAAAAAGGCACTTCCTGATCATTTGAAAGTTATAGCTATATGTTGAGAGGCTGTTTGGTTTTGTTGCTCTTGTGTTTTCTGTGTCTGTGATTATGTCGTTACTATTCTGGTTTCTTAATAGTATGTGCCACTGCAAATTGTTGTTTTACTATACAAACAAAAGATTATTATTCAAAAAGCAGCAATACCTTAATCATCGTATAATAAAATCCAATTCGTAGCAACGGTTTTAAAATGAAACAATTAGATGGCATTCAGAAGCAGAAGAGATTGGGTTTATACCCCACCCTTCACTCAGAGTCTCAGAGCAGCTTACAAACTCCTTTCCCTTCCCCTCCTCTCCCCACAACAGACACCCTGTGAGGTAGGTGGGGCTGAGAGAGCTCTGACAGAAACTGCTCTTTTTCAAGAACAGCTGTGCCAGAGCTTGTGACTGACCCAAGGTCACATCAGCAGGTGCAAGTGGAGGAGTGGGGAATCAAACCTGCTTCTCCCAGATTGGAGTCCACAAACTTAACCACTACACCAAACTAGCTCTCCTGGTAATTAACAAATGGGCTACTAGAGTAAGGGGAGGTCAGTGCAGATGGAATTCTGCCACCTCATCCATAGGCCTGGCAGAACATCTCCAAGGATTTGTTGCATGGCCCATTGTGTCCCCCACTTTAAATACTAGGGCTGTCGTGATTCCACTGAAAGCTGTTGAGACAGGCGGACTATGGGTGCGTGCCATGTGGCATCAAGTCACTTCCGACTCATGGCAGCCCTGTGAATGGATGGCCTCCAAAATGTCCTTTCATTTACAGCCTTGCTTGGGTCTCGCAAACTGAGGGCCCTGATTGTCAAACTCGGGCCTCCCTTGCCATAGAATGATGTCTAGCCAAACTCCTGGTCTGTTGCATTAGGGGTTAACTGCTTTCTTAGACATGCTTCTTCCACTGTTTTATCTCCACTGCCATTTATCTTCTCTGCTAGGATGGGGTGGGATGGATGCTTGTGTGAATGTGATTAACACATGGAATTCACTGCCACAGGAGGTGGTGGTGGCTACAAGCACAGGCAGCTTCAAGAGGGAATTGGATAAACATCTGGAGCAGAGGTCCATCCGTGGCTATTAGCCACAAGGTATAGATAGGAACTCTGGGGGCAAGTGAGGCTCTTGGTGCTTGGGGGTGGGAGGCAACAGCGGGAGGGCTTCTAGTGTCCTGGCCCCATTGGTGGATCTCCTGATGGCACCTGGTAATTCTGGTTACTGTGACAGAGTGTTGGACTGGATGGGCCATTGCCCTGATTCAACATTGGCTTATCTTATGTTCTTAAGTTCTTAATGTCTGCTTGAGCTTGTGTAGTGCTTGTGAGACCCTGAGAAGTGTACGATCTCAGCATCTTGCTTGACCTTGGAATTTAACCATTAGTTTGCAGGTGCTGGGGGTGGCCGTAAGGGCAGGCCGAGAGCTTTGGCAGGCTGACTGCAAACATTGGCTGGGTGGTTGGCATAGGGGGGGATGTCCTGCTTTTAGTACATGGTTGAACCTGGTACCTGGTGGCCAGTTCCAACACAGAACCTGTCCATGTCTGGAATCTCTTTATCTCTTAATAAACAAATCTTGCTGCTACAAGAGTGTTGTGAGAGTGATTGAGTCAAGGACTTGACTGAGTCAATCCATCTCTGTTGGGTCTTCCTTTTTTCTTACCACCTTTGACTTTTCCCAGCATGATTGTCTTTCCCATTGTATTAATTCCATTTACGTTATTTATAATCTGCCATTCTCTCTTGGACTCAAAGCAGACTACACACAGGAAATCATTGAAGTCATCAAAATGGGACATCCAATAACAAATGCATTAGGATCTTAGAAGTCTGGAACCACCAAAAAGAATGGAACTGTAGCATAAGTATTCATATGACACATAAAGAGATACAGAAATGACATAATATTATCTTACTTACAATAAACTATACACAGCAGTATAGACCACAGCAAGAACATAAGAGAAGCCAATGCTGGATCAGGCCAACAGCCCATCCAGTCCAACACTCTGTCCCACAGTGGCCAGAAATACCAGGTGCCATCAGGAGGTCCAGCAGTGGGGCCAGGACACTAGAAGCCCTCCCACTGTTGACCCCCGCCAAGCACCAAGAATAAAGAGCATCACTTGCCCCAGACTGAGAGATAATAACGTTTTGGAAGTCATTAATTCATAGGCTTGCCATGAGTTGGAAGAGACTTCATGGCACTTTCCACCACCATACCTATAAGTGGGTTCCAAATCAAATCACCCTCCCTAGAAGCTAAAATGACAAAACCCAGGCTATCGTACTTTGGTCACATTATGAGAAGACAGGGGTCACTGAAAAAGACAGTAGAAAAGAGCAAGAGTCCAGGAGCACCTTAAAGACTAACAAAATTTGTGTCAGGATAGGAGCTTTTGTGAGTCACAAAAGCTCCTACCTTGCCACGGCTACCCATCTTGATCTATCTCCTTGGAAGGCACCATATTAAGCCAAACAGAATAGAAACCCATCAACCTCTTGAAGGGACTTGCATGGGTACGATCAGACATCATCTTGGTATCTGAAGAAGTGAGCAGGCCTAGAGCTTTGGCAGGCTAACTGTGAACATTGGTTGGTTGGTCGACATAGGGTGTTGTCCTACTTCTAGGACAGGGTTGAACCTGGCCACCCGGTGGCCAGTTCTGACACAGAACCTGTCCATGCTTGGAATCTCTTTATCTCTCTGTAAACAAACCTTGCTGTGGCTTTCTTGACTGAGTCAATCCATGGCCTGCTGGGTCTTCCTCTTTTCTTACCGCCTTCGACTTTCCCCAGCATGATTGCCTTTTCAACTTTGTTAATTTTATTTACAATATTTATAGTACACCTTTCTCACTTGGACACATAGGGAATTGCTAACGATCAACAAAATGGGACACCTAATACCCAATGCATTATGATTCTAGAAGTCTGGAACCACCAGGAAGAACTGAAGCATAGCATAAGTATTCACATGCCACATTAAGCGGTACAGAAATGACATAATAGAACCCTATTTACAATAAGCTATACACAGCAGTAAAAAAACCAACTGCACAGTAAGGGGATTTTGCATTGGCTTTTCCCTCTGTTGTTTTAGAAAACCCACATTGGAACAGAAATGCCCCTCTGCATTGCATGCTGCTTTCACTTTCTTTGATCATCAGGTTTTATGATACCTTCTGCGTAGATTTATGGCTGTTCAGGGGTGACTTCACAGTCAGTACGGCTGCACCTTTCCCTTAATGTTGGGAAAATGTGGAGCAAATGCCGGATGTGGAATCATCCTAAGCAGTGATCCCTCTAAGCTGAGTTAATGTGAGCTAGCTCAGTTTTTTAGCCTCCAGCTCACACATTTTTGTCTCAGCTCAGGAAGGAGGGCTCCAGAGCAGACTAATTTCTGCAGGAGCCAAATCACTCACTCACAACTTTAACGCCAGGAGCTCACAAACTAGAATTTTTGCTCACCAGACTCCACAGCTGAGAGGGAGCATTGGTCCTAAGTCTTTTCTTCCCACAATGTCCTCTCATAGGCTTAGAATTGGACCTAAAGAGCCCCTTTGCTTTACTACAGAGATGGTACTCCTACCATTGCTGCCAAAGGCTTTTAGGTAACTCTGTACTTTGAAGTAGGAATCACCCAAGGGAATTTTCACTTGGCATTAGTCTTCCCTGGATCTATCAGTGCAGGGACAACTGTCCATGCAGCCCTATGAAGAGATACTCCAGTCTAAGCCTATTGAAATCAGTGGGCTTAGACTGCACTCTGAGTCAAGGCATTTCAGAATGTCACCCGTTCAAAACGATCCAGTAGGCTGTTTTCTTCGGAGAGTGCAGCCAGCTAAGTATCAGAGCACAAGGAATCTAATACACTTCTAACTTGTCTGCCTCCACATTGACAGCAGCCTTCTGAAGCTGGCTATAAAATGTAAATACATTGACTGCCAGAGAATGCAGCAACTGACATGTCTACATGTTTGCTTAGATGGATCAAAGTATCAGCACCACAGGCAGCAACCTCCCCAGTGGGTGATTTCTGGCATACTCCACACACTTTGAACTATCAGCACCACGGACAGCAACTCAATCCTCCAGTGGGTGATTTCTGGCATATTTGCGCTGAGCCTACTGCCCATCATCTCCATGCGATGCTCTCAAGTTCTCGTCTTTTGGGAGAGGGTGAAAATATATATATATCTTTGTCAACTCTCTCCACCCCATATAACTTGCTCCCCTATACCACGCTCAGAATATAATTTGTAGGCTCTCTCCCTAGAATGTTGTCAAATCTGTCATTTCAGGATGATCCTTCCAATATGTAATATTCCATACCAGCCAGGAAAGGCCAGCATTGCAGCATTTTACACTTTGGCGAGGGTGACACTTCATGCGTGGCGTTTGTACATTGCCAATAGGGAAAACAGGATGCCTGCACAAGATAGGAGCTTTCTTGATTTTCCAGAAGACTCCCCAGATATGGTGAAAAATGCATCCTTATAAATTAACAAAAAAAAGTGGGGAAATGACCATCAAATTGGCTGATGTGGACTGAGTAGTCTCTAGGAAGCATGGAATGTTGAGTGCAGCTGAGAGTCAATCAAAGGAAAAGGGGAAATCTGCTGGAACATACATGAAGCTGCCTTCTACTGAATCAAGGTCAGCATTGTCAACTCAGACTGTCAGCAGCTCTCCAGGGTCTCAGGTGGAGGTCTTTCACATTACCTACTGCCTGCTCCTTTTAACTGGAGATACTGGTGATTGAACCTGGGACCTTCTGCATGCTGAGCAGATGCTCTACCACTGAACCAAGGTCTCAGATCAAGGTCTTTCCCATCACTTCCTACCTGACTCTAACTGGGGATGCCAGGGAATGAACTTGGGACTTTCTGCATGCCAAGCAGAGGCTCTACCACTGAGCCAAGGTCTCAGATCAAGGTATTTCCCATCACTTCCTACCTGACTCGTAACTGGGGATGCCAGGGAATGAACTTGGGACTTTCTGCATGCCAAGCAGAGGCTCTACCACTGAGCCAAGGTCTCAGATCAAGGTCTTTCCCATCACTTCCTACCTGACTCTTTAATTGGAGATGCTGAGGATTGAACCTGGGACCTTCTGCATACAAAGCAGAGGTTCTTTGACCGAGCCACAGCCCCTCCCCTAAATTTGCCTGGTTTGAATGGCATCCTTCATTGAGCAAACCAGCACAAGAAGGCGGGACTATACCTTCTAAAAATGTACCTTCCATCATCAGACAGTTGGTCCATCTGGCTTCATATTGCCTGCCCTAATTGGCAGGGGCTCTTGGGCCATCTCTGGCAGAGAGGTTTTCGCTGATGTCTAACCTGCAGACCCCTCTGGAATTCTGACACACCATGCTGGAGACAATCCCCAAATGGCTGCCACAGTAGGTGGAGCCAGTCCCCAAAATGGCTGCTGCTGGGATTGTGGTTATATATGACTCTGAGGTTATATACAGACTCTACAACAGTTCAGGTGGAAGCTCTGTTTTAACTGGCTTCCTTTTGATCAGCACAGCCAATCAGAAGCCCTGTTGGGCGGAAGCCCCACTGAGCCCTGCCCACTTTCTAAGTCATCCCAAAACCTCCAGTTAAAAGGGAAATGTAGTTGGTGATGTGGAAGATCTCTATCTGATACCTAGCCCCACACGCTTTCTAAAAGCACATGGTGGGCTCCAGAATAGAAGTTAGCAGGTGGCATGGTGTCCACAGGCATGATGTTGGAGACCCCCAATCCAGTTGAAGATTCCAGGGACTGAATCTGTGACCTTCTGTATACAAAGCAGGTGTTCTGCCATAGGACTGACAGCCCCATCCCATAGAGTGGGAGTCTCCAATGTGATCATTCTGAAAGCCAATTTGGTGTAGTGGTTAAGAGCAGGGGCAATCTAATCTGGGAGAACCGGAGCTGAGTCCCCACTTCTCCACTTGCAGCTGCTGGTGTGACCTCAGGTCAGTCACAAGTCCTCTCAGAGCTGTTCTTTCAAGAGCAGTCCTCAAAAGAGCCCTCTCAGCCCCACCTACCGCACAGGCAGTGCTCCCTCTAAGCTGTGGAGTCTTGCGAGCAAAAATTCTATGTTGTGAGATACCGGCATTAAAGTTGTGAGTGAACATTTGGGCTACTGCATAAATTATTTTGCTCTGGAGCCCTCCTTCCTGAGCTAAGACAAAAATGTGTGAGCTGGTGGCAAAAAAACTCAGCTTAGAGGGAACACTGCTCATAGGCAATGCTCTTTCTAAGCTGTGGAGTCTTGTGAGCAAACATTCTACTTTGTGAGCTACTGGCATTAAAGTTGTGAGCGAGCGATTTGGCTCCTGCATCCATTAGTTTGCTCTGGAGCCATCCTTCCTGAGTGAAGACAAAAATGAGTGATGTAGGGGCTAAAAAAACCTGTGAGCTAGCTCACACTAACTCAGCTTAGAGGGAACATTGCTCACAGGGTATCTGTTGAGGTGAGGGGAAGGGAAAGGAGATTGTAAGGTGCTCTGACAGTCTTTTGGGTAGTGAAGGACAGGGTATAAATCCAATCTCCTCCTCCTTTTCCTCCTCCTCCTCTTCTTCTTCTTCCTCCTCTTCCTCTTCCTCTCCCTCCTTTTCATCTTCCTCCTCTCCCTCTCCCTCTTCTTCCTCTTCTTCTTCTTCCAAAGCAGATGCTCTATCACTGACCCACAGACTCACCCCAAAGAGGGGGGCCATGCAATCTGACCACTCTGTGCATGCTCCACAGGCCCTCCTCTCTTCCGACAGGTTTCCAAAATTTTGGAGGCCTTTAGATGGGGAAGCATTGAAAACGACCACCACCACCTGCAGCCAGAAATGACAGAGGCTGGGATGTTTCCAACTCAGCCTGCTATCTTGTCACAGTTAATGCACGGTCCATCTCTGGCTAGCCCATGGAACCGCCGACCCTTCCTGGCGACCCAGGCGTTAGGCATTAGCCTTTACATGCCTCATTGCTGGCATCTTGCCCATTTCCCGGTCCGGCTGCTTATTGGCTCTTGGCATTTCATACTTTGGAGAGGGCGACATTTCATGCGTGGCGTTTGTACATTAAGGAAGCTGGCATTTCACACCAGGAGGATGGTGGTATTTGCAAACTGGGCCACTGGCATTTCATGCATTGTTACCATCCGGCAATTTGAGTGATGCCACTGAGCCAGAAAGATCAGATTGCCCATTTTTTTGGGGGGGGGGGTAGGAAAACAAGGTAAAGAAATGCCGCTGATCCACCCACACGTGCCTCTTTTCCTATTGTTCTTAAAATGCAAGTATTTACTCCCTGTGTGGCCAAGCTCCATCTGGTAGTGAAGATGATGGAAGGCACTGTGGGAACAGGCGATACCACTTGGTGCTGCCATCACATTTGTGTGTGTGTTTGTGTGTGTGTGTGTGACGTGCCGTCAAGTTGCAGATGACTTAAGGTGACCTCATAGGATTTTCAAGGTAAGAGACCAGCAGGGGTGGTTTGCCATTGCCTGCCTCTGCGTAGTGACCCTAGACTTCTTTGGTGGTCCCTCATCCAAGACCCTGCTTAGCTTCCAAGATATGATGAGATTGGGCTAACCTGGGCCATCCAGGTTAAGGCAGGAGACCAACAGAGGTGGTTTGCCATTGCCTGACTCGACTTTGCAACCCTGGGCTTCCTTGGTGGTCTCCCACCCAAGTATGGAGCAGGGCTGACCCTGCTTCGCTTCTGAGATAGGATGAGATTGCATGAGCCTGGGCCATCCAGGTGAAGGCAAGAGATAAGCAGAGGTGGTTTGTCATTGCCTGCCTCTGCGTAGCAACCCTGAACTTCCTTGGTCATCTCCCATCCAGCTACTAACCAGGTCCAGATCCTACTTCTGAGATCTGATGAGATCAGGCTAGCCTGGACCATCCAAGTGTTGGACTGGATGGGCCATTGGCTCGATCCAACATGGCTTCTCCTATGTTCTTATGTTCTGTAATCTTGGTGCTGGGGGGGTCAACAGTGGGAGGGCTTCTAGTGTCCTGGCCCCACTGCTGGACCTCCTGATGGCACCTGGTCTTTTTGGCCACTGTGTGACAGAGTGTTGGACTGGGTGGGCCATTGGCCTGATCCAATGTTGGCTTCTCTCATGTTCTCAACACACAAGGTTTTCAAGGCTAGAGAGGAGCAGAGGTGGGTTGCCATTGCCTGCCTCTGAGTAGCACCCTGGGCTTCCGTGGTGGTCTCCCGTCCACATACTAACGGGGGCCGACCCTGCTTAGCTGCTGAGATTTGACAAGACTGTGCTACAGCCTGGGCCATCCCATTAAAATGATCAGGCAGTAGGTGATGTGAAAGACCTCGACCCAGAACCCCGGTAAACTGCTGCTGGTCAGAGCAGGCAATACTGCCCTTGAGAGACCGAGGTTCCAGCACAGCATAAGGCAGCTTCGTGCGTGTCGTTCAATTAGTACATTCCCGAGAGCAATTACGGTTCGATGCTAGGCAAGAAGAACGCAGGGGAGGGAGGGGGAAATAATGTAAAACAAAAGCGGAGGGGGGTGGGTGGGGAGAGGCAGGCTGATAAAAAACAGGATACGAAAATAGCCTGCTGACTCGACGAAAATTCTGGCTTAGCTGTGGAGACGGGAAATGCAACATCAGGGCCAGGAGGAGAGCACTTTGATAGTTCCAGAGAAAATAATCAAGCTATCGGAGACAGGTATTTTTTACCCTTTGTCGGAAAAGCAAAGCAAACCATTCGTCTTGCAGTATCGGGACTGCTAGCAGATGATCTTCCACCAGAAAGAAAAGAAAAGAAGAGGAAGAGGAAGAGGAAGAAGAAGAGGAAGAAGAAGAAGAAGAAGAAGAAGAAGAAGAAGAAGAAGAAGAAGAAGAAGAAGAGATTGGGTTTATACCCCACCCTTCACTTGGAGTCTCAGAGTGGCTTACAAACTCCTTTCCCTCCCCCTCCCTGCAACAGACACCTTGTGAGGTAGGTGGGGCTGAGAGAGCTCTTTCCAGAACTGTTCTTGAGAGAACAGCCCTTGTCAGAACCATGGCTTGCCCAAGGTCATCCAGCATCTGCAAGTGGAGGCATGGGGAATCAAACCCGGTTCTCCCAGATTAGAGTCCATGCACTTAACCACTTCACCAAACTGGCTCTCCACAGCCGCACTCTCCTTCATAGGGAACAAGCTGCTGGCTGCTCATATCATGAGTGGGTTGGCTGAACACATGAACATGGGAAGATGCCTTCTATTGAATCAGTGCCTTTGGTCCATCAAGGTCAGTATTGTCTGCTCTGACAGGCACTGGCTCTCCAGGGTCTCAGGCTGAGAACTTCCACATCACCCACTGCCTGGTCCTTTTAATTGGAAATGCTGGGGATTGAATCTGGGACCTTTGGCATGCCAAGCAGATGCTCTGCTGCTGAGCCAGTGTCCCCTCCCCTATTATACATAAACACATGAAGCTGTCTTATACTGAATCAGACCCTTGATCCATCAAGGTCAGTATTGTCTAGTCAGACTGGCACGGGCACTCCAGGGTCCCAGACTGAGGTCTTTCCCATGACCCCCATCTGGTCCTTTTAACTGGAGATGCCAGGGATTGAACCTGGGACCTTCTGCATACAAAGCAGATGCTCTAGAACTGAGCCACGGCCTATCTGCAATAAACACCAGTAAAGCATGAATGAGGAGGTTCAACAACACAGGAGATCCCTAATTGGTCCATCAAGGTTGGTAGTGTCCACTTAGACTGGCAGCGGCTCTCCTGGGTCTCAGGCAGAGGTCTTTCACACCACCTACTGATTGGTCCTTTTAGCTGGAGATGCTGGGGATTGAACCTGGGACCTTCTGCATACCAAGTGGATGTTCTACCACAGAGCCAGAGTTCTTCCCCTCTAATACATGAACATATGAAGCTGCCTTATGCTGAGTCAGACCTTTGGTTAGTTTTGTCTACTCAGACTGCCAGCAGCTTTCCAGGGTCCCAGATCAAGGTGTTTCCCATGACCTCCTACCTGGTGCTTTTAACTAGAGATCCCAAGGATTCAACCTGGGACCTTCTGCATACGAAGCAGATGCTCTACCACTGGGCCCCAGCCTTTGCACAATAAACACCAATAAATCATCCAAGCCTGGACAGCAGTACTTTTTGGGGGGAAGGGTGGGGAATAAATCCAATCTCTTTTGGGGGGATTGTGAAAAGAACAAAGATTCCCCCTCTCTCTTCATGCCTACTCCCTTCCCACCCTGGCAGCAGTGCACAGAGCTCTCCAGTACTGCCTCATCCCGATTCTTTGCTTCCCTGAAAGAAATTCCTCAGATTTTTGCCCCAAACTGGCTCTCACCTCCAGTTCTGCCACAGATGAAATCCTCACTTCTTGTAAAACGTGCACAAGCCAACTCCCTGGCTTTTGTTGAAAGGTAGTGGCAGAAGCCGGGGTGCGTGGGGAGGAGAGGGGCGGAGATGCGGTTCCGTGCACAAGAATGTGCCAGACCTCCTCGACTTCCCCCCCAGGCCTCCCTCCTCCTGCCAGCCCCTGACACTTGGCTTGGAGTGTGGGAGCTCAGGTGGCCAAGTGAATGGGCGGCAGTCCAAAAGGGGCTGTCAGCCACTATCGTGCTTGCCAGGGACTTGAAAAGACGAATGAAAGAGGCAAGAGTGAGTGAGCTGGAGGGTGATTGAATGGCATCGAACTCTGCAGGGGACGCAGGAGTTCCCGACAGGTGTCCTTTGTCATGGCACTTTGTTCTGCGATCGGTTCAGTACAAACAACCTTGGAGGAAGTGTTATTTTCCGTAACCTTTTAGCTGCAGCCGGTAGTCTCAGATGATCCAGGCTTCCATCGTGCTATTGACTGGATTGTTTTTCTGGCTTGAGAGTCCTGCCAACACCTTTCCTGATGCCCAGTTTGGTGTAGTGGTTAGGAGTGCAGACTCTAATCTGGGAGAACCAGGTTTGATTCCCCGTGCCTCCACGTGCAGCTGCTGGTGTGACCTTGGGCCAGTCACAGAGCTGTTGTCTCAAGGGCAGTCCTCGAGAAGCTCTCTCAGCCCCACCTACCTCATGGCATATCTGTTGTGGGGAGGGGAAGGGAAAGGAGATCGTAAGCCACTCTGAGACTCCTTCGGGTAGTGAAGGGTGGGGTATAAATCCAGAACCTAAAGAGGTAAATCAAACAGAATAGAGGGCCAACAATAAAAACTTTGTGTATATAATATAAAAAGTTATGTGTATTTATTAGTAAAGTATTTTTTTAAAAAAATATATAAGGGCCCAATCACACCTCATGTAAAAATACCAAAATCTTACATACTCAAGGGCCAGTGGACTTGACCTGACGCATTTTGGCCCATATAGGCCTTCTTCAGAGGTCAAACACAATGAGGAACAAATTGGCTTCTATCGTAAAGTGTTATATACATTAAGTTTTTATTGTTGGCCCTCTGTTCTGTTTGAGTTACCTCTTTGGGTTCCGGTGACCTTGGATCAGTCGCAAGTTCTCTCGGAGCTGTTCTCTCAAGGGTAGTCCTCGAGAGAGCTCTCTCAGCCCCATGTATCTCACAGGGTGTCTGTTGTGGGGAGTGGAAGGGAAAGGAGATTGTAAGCTGCTCTGAGACTCCTTTGGTTAAGTTTGTGGACTTTAATTTGGGAGAACTGGGTGTGATTCCCCACTCCTCCACTTGCACCTGCTGATGTGACCTTGAGTCAGTCACAAGCTCCGGCACAGCTGTCCTTGAAAAA
This sequence comes from Gekko gecko, assembly GCA_029375565.1. Lineage (NCBI taxonomy): Eukaryota > Metazoa > Chordata > Lepidosauria > Squamata > Gekkonidae > Gekko > Gekko gecko. The sequence continues at coordinate 9,399,034 of JAPDNY010000017.1, read as the reverse complement.
GAGCAGTTTCTGTCAGAGCTTTCTCACCCCCACCTACCTCACAGGGTATCTGTTGTGGGGAGGGGAAGGGAAAGGAAAGGAGGGGAAGGGAAAGGAGTTCGTAAGCTGCTCTGAGACTCTTTTGGGTAGTGAAAGGTGATGTATAAATCCAGTCTCTTCTCTTCTTCTCTTCTTGGTTAGTGAAGGGCAGGGTATAAATCTGATCTCCTCCTCCTCCTTTTGTAGTTGCACCCACCACCCTGGATCAGATCCCAAACATTGCCCACTGGCTCAAAAAGGTTTCGGAACCCTAGAGTTACTTCCTGCGTTGTGATGAAGTAGGTTGTTCTGTTTGTCCTGGATTTGCCATGCATTTACTCTAACTGGTGCCCCGGAGTTCTAGTGTTTGGGGATTGTGATCTGGCAAGATCACATTTGGAGGAAGAGCTTTACGCTCGTTTTGGACTGAGCTCCCGAGCCGCCAGTTTCTTATCCTCCCTTCGGGTCAAACCCTGCTTCTTCCCCCCTTTCACTGTTGGATGTTGAGCTTCATGCTTGCCAGATTTCCCAGGCTGGTCTGGTGCGGACCTGGCTGAGTGCCCACTTCCTTGCCCGGAGCCATCGTTTATCTGTTGGAATACTCTTCCTAAGCCGCCCCATCTTAGTGAATAAATGCCTCTCTTGCAACGGTAATCCAGTTTGCCTCTGATCTAGCGCTAATCAATCCCAGTGCTGTGAGGTTGGCTGATTGTACTGCCAGACGTCAATGTCCGGCGCTCACCTTGAGAAGCTCGGGGAATGGGGCAGGTGGGGGGAGAGAATTCTGCAAGTTGAGTGTCCATCGATTGACGGCCAAGGTCCAGTTTCCTTAGCGCTTCCTGAGGATAGCTACTCAATACTTTTTCCCGCCCCTTTCTCCTTAACTTTAAGCTGCTGAACCACGCTGGGAGCAAGGAAGGTCTTTGGACAAAACATATCTGGGTGGAAAACATGCCAGGGATTTTGTGCCATTGGTACACAAGAACATCAGAAGAGCCCTGCTGGATCAGACCAATAGTCTGACTAGTCCAGCATCCCGTCTCACACAGGGGCAAACCAGTTCCTCTGGAGGGCCAAACAAACAAGGCATGAAGAAGAAGAAGAAGAGATTGGATTTATACCCCACCCTTCACTACCCAAAGGAGTCTCAAGAGCAGCTTACAACCTCCTTTCCCTTCCCCTCCCCACAACAGACACCCTGTGAGGTTGGCGGGGCTGAGAGAACTTCTGACAGAAACAGCTGTACCAGAACTATGGCTTGCCCAAGGTCATCCAGCAGGTGCAAGTGGAGGAGTGGGGATTCAAACCCAATTCTCCCAGATTAGAGTCCGTGCACTTAGCCATTACACCTTAATGGAGGCCAAGGCATTCATAAGTACATCAAAAGAGCCCTGCTGGATCGGACCAGTGGTCCATCAAGTCCAGCATCCTGTCTCCCACAGTGGCCAACCAGTTCCTCTGGAGGGCCAACAACAGGGCATAGAGGCCGAGGCCTTCCTAAGAACACCAGAAGAGCCCTGCTGGATCAGACCAGTGGTCCATCTAGTCCAGCATCCTGTCTCACACAGTGGCCAATCAGTTCCTCTGGAGGGCCAACAACAGGGCATAGAGGCCGAGGCCTTCCTAAGAACACCAGAAGAGCCCTGCTGGATCAGGCCAGTGGTCCATCTAGTCCAGCATCCTGTCTCCCACAGTGGCCAATCAGTTCCTCTGGAGGGCCAACAACAGGGCATAGAGGCCGAGGCCTTCCTAAGAACACCAGAAGAGCCCTGCTGGATCAGACCAGTGGTCCATCTAGTCCAGCATCCTGTCTCCCACAGTGGCCAATCAGTTCCTCTGGAGGGCCAACAACAGGGCATAGAACAATAGGAACTGTTGGCTGTCCAGAAGGTCATTAATTTTGCAGAGTGCCCCCGAGTTCTTGCATTGTGGAGGGGGGAAAGGAGAACAGTCTTTCTTTCTCTCCCTTCTCTCTCCCATGAACAGTTTCCTAAACCTCCCTCCTGTCACCCCTCAATCGTTAGCATTTGCCGCTGTGAAAAATATATTCAGCGCCAGCCTCATTCTATCAGGGGATCCCCTAAAGCCATTCCTGCATCTGAATGCAAATGAAGGTTTCGAAGACACCGTGCCGCTGATGATTGACTGTCGGGTTCTGCAGAATTAAGACGGGTGTAATGGCAGGGGAGGGGAGGATCCCAGTGTTCATTTCAGGTGGCGACGTTGCACAGCGATTCCAGCTTTGGTTAAAAGGGAAGGGGGGGAAGGGACAGAGAGAGATGAATCCTGGAAGGGCTGAGCATGGCCCATTTGTGCTGATTGCACCTCCGAAGCAAAAGTGCCTCTCGGAACCCTCCCCAACAGAGATGAACCCAGCAAACCGGGAAGCGTCGCTTTGAGTCAGCGGTTTCTGAAATTAGACTGAAACAGAAGAGCAAAGTTGCAATCTAGGCCAGGCAGGCAGAATCGCCGGGTTACAGAAAGCAGGCAAGCCCTCTTCCCACCTTCAGCACCGGGAAAGGCCCCGGAAAGAAGAAGAGAAGGCAAAGAGATTGGATTGATACCCCGCCCTTCACTTGGAGTCTTAGAGCGGCTTACAAACTCCTTTTCCTCCCCCTTCCCACAACAGACATCCTGTGAGGTAGGCAGGGCTGAGAGAGCTCTTTCCAGAACTGCCCTTGAGAGAACAGCTCTGACAGAACCTCATCAGGGTATCATGCCATAGACCCCACCCTCCAAAGCAGCCATTTTCTCCAGGGGAACTGATCTTGGTTGTCTGAAGCACAATCGTAATAGTGGGAAGAAGAAGAAGAGGAGGAGGAGGAGGAGGAGGAGGAGGAGTTGAATTCATACCCCGCCCTTCACTCGGAGTCTCAGAGCAGCTTACACACTCCTTTCCCTTCCCCTCCCCACAACAGACTCCCTTTGAGGTAGGTGGAGCTGAGAGAGCTCTTTTGAGGACTGCTCTTGAGAGAACAGCTCTGAGAGAACTTGTGACTGACCCAAGGTCACACCAGTAGTTGCGTGATTTGGTGTAGCGGTTAAGTGCATGGACTCTAATCTGGGAGAACTGGGTTTGATTCCCCACTCCTCCACACATAATTGCTGGATGACCTTGGGCAAGCCATAGTTCTTTGGGAGCTGTTCTCTCACAAGGAGTCCTTGAAAGAGCTCTCTTAACTCCACCTGCCTCACAGGGTGTCTTGTCAGGAGGGGAAGGGAAAGAAGTTTGTAAGCTGCTCTGAGACTCCGAGTGAAAGGCAGGGTATAAATCCAATCTCCTCCTCCTCCTCCTCCTCTTCTTCTGCTTCTTCTTCTTGTGAAGGAGTGGGGAATCAAACCCGGTTCTCCAAGATCAGAGTCCACCACTCTTACCCACTACGCCAAACCAGCAGAAGAAAGAGAAGCTCGTATTTTAAAGAGACAGGAGGCTACAGGCACCCCAGCAGCCGAGCTCACAGATTATAGGGAAGCGCTGAACAGTGAGCGGAATACCTCCCAAGGTGTTTGAAAGAACAGTTTTGCGCGTAAAACCGAAGGACCTTATCATCTCGTCAGAAACAGTATTTTCCTCTTATTATGATTATGTTTTTCCCCCCACCTTCCTTTTCCCCCGTGCATGTCGGAGGATCCTCGAGACAGTCAAATTATATTGAGAGGCGGCAAAGGAAGCAGAAAATAAAGCGCTCGCACAAAGGTTAGGGGAGTTATTTTCATTTTTTAAAAGGCTGCCAAAAGGAGGGATGACAAGCCCTTATTTTGCTTTTAACAGGATAATCTGTAGGCACTGAGCTCATGCTGGGGGGGTGGGGGGGAAGAAGAGAAAGGAGACAAGGGAATTGGGAGCAGGGGGTGTGAGGAGGGCCGGATCCTGCTTTACCTGAAGCTGTGCGCAAGGCAGGAAGGAACTGAGGCTGGAGCACCCGAGGGGATGGAAGGAAAAGAAGAAGGACTGATAGAAATGGGGCCTGCAGGTTGCTCAAGCAGGGAAGGTCTTTCTCTGGTGCCTGAGGAGAGAATGAGTTCCGAGACAGAATGAGTGACTGATGAACTCAAGATTCATTGATTAATTTGCTTCATTTGACACCTTTCTCCCCCCAATCTCATCTGCTCTGCTTTATGCTCACAACAACCCTGAAAGGTAGGCTTGGCCAAGTGCATGTGTGTGTTTATGACAGGCCCACGGTCACCCAGTGAGGTTCCGTGGCCAAGCAGGGATTCAAAGCTGGGTCTCCCAGATTCTAGTCTGATGCCCAAACCACTGCACTGCACTGGGGGTGACATGACCAGTGTTCCCACTAAGCTGAGTTAGTGTGAACTGGCTCACAGTTTCGTAGCCTCCAGCACACACATTTTTTTCTCTGCTCAGGAAGGGTGGCTCCAGAGTAAACTAATTTATGCAGCAGCCAAATCGCTCACTCACAACTTTAATGAGCCAGTTTGGTGTAGTGGTTACGTGTGTGGACTCTAATCTGGGAGAAACGGGTTTGATTCCCCACTCCTCCACTTGCACCTGCTGGATGACCTTGGGTAAGCCATAGTTCTGGCACAGCTGTTCTTGAAAAAGAGCAGTCTCTGTCAGAGCTCTCTCAGCCCCGCCTACCTCACAGGGTGTCTGTTGTGGGGAGGGGAAGGGAATGGAGTTTTTAAGCCACTCTGAGACTCCTTTGGGTAGTGAAGGGTGGGGTATAAATCCAATCTCTTCTCTCCTTCTTCTAATGTCAGTAGCTCACAAAATAGAATTTTTTTTCACAAGACTCCACAGCCTAAAGGGAGCATTGGACACGACCACCACACTGGTGGCAGCTGACACAATAGCACCCAATGTATCCACCCAAAAGTGGAGGTTGCGGTGGACCTATAGATGGGGATAGGGTTAAGAATGGAGGGAGGGATGGATGGGTAGACAGATGATAGATATATAGAATAATGAATAATAATTATCATGTGGCAGTTTGTGTCGTACAGCCAGGAGAGCCTAAGATTGTTTGGCAGGCAGAAGTTCTAGCTCTTTTAGTGTTATGCACCATTAGGTGTTGAACTAGACTTGTTTTTAAGGCAGGAGATGTTTCAGTGGTGGTTTGCCATTGCCTGCCTCTGTGACACACCCCTAGTTTTCCTTGGAGGTCGCCCTTCCAAAAACTATCCAAAGCTAACCCTGCTTAGCTTCTGAGATCTGACAGGATCAGGCTAATCTGGGCCATCCAGATCAGAATAGCAATTGGTGGTGGAGGACATTTAGGCAGTGGTGAGAAAGACTGCGTATAGGTAGGTGGGTGGGTAGGTAGGTGGGTGGGTGGATAGACAGACAGACAGACAGACAGACAGACAGACAGACAGACAGACAGACAGACAGATTTATGTCCAAATCCCTCCCTTCTGTCAAGGTTTCTCCCTGACATCGCAGCTTCTAAATTCATAAGGGCAATGTCAATAATATAAAATGAAAAGAACCCCTAAAGAGATCAGGAGATCTGTAACTTCGGAATATCTTATCCAAGTCCATCAGATAAGGCAGTTATGTTTTCTTCTTGGAGTGGAGACAAGTTTTTCTCTATTAGACCACCATATGTTTTTAAGAGGCCCGAAAACTGGCTCCCTTCGATATCGTCCTCAATTAGCAAAGTCGTTTTATGAATATTTCAGAGACCTTTCCTTGTGTTTAAACAGTGACAGTGCTTCAATATGGCTTTGGATTCCAAATTGGCTGGGTAAACTTGTTGGAGGCACCTGTTTTGACCAGCAGGGAATCAATCTATCTTTGGGAAACTATCTACCTTTTTGAGGGGGGTTGAATTTTTTAAATTAGTTTATATACAGAAAAGGGGGGAGCGGAAAGGAGGAAGAAAAGAAAAACACAGAAATATTTAAAATCCCAATTTAGCATTCTGCATGCGTGTCTTCTCATTACCATTTCACAATGACTTCATTTAACATTCTTATTATTCTTCACTTGATCTTATTTTCTTAATACTTAAGTTTTAACCAGTTATAGAACGCCCTCCAGGGTCCCATAAATCCCTCTTCCATTTTTCCTTTTAATATAGTTGTCAACTTGTCCATTTCAGCACATCCCATAATCTTCAGTATCAACTAATGTAGGGTGTCAGGCCTGCCCCCGATCCGGCACCTGAAAGCTTGGCCGTGACCCCAGAAACACCCCCTGACCTGTAACCAGGGAGCTCTGCCCCCGATCTGGTACTTGACAGCTTGGCCACGACACCCTCAGACCTGGCACCAGGGAGCTCAGATACCAGGGATGCGGCGCCTTTAAGTGCTTCCGAGGCACCAGAGTCTTCAGAGAATCTAAGTGCTGGGAGGGATGAGCTCCCAGCTATGAGGCAACCAGCATCTGAGGTGGATACATCACCACCCAATGTGCCCCCACGTGCGGACTGGCTGCGAGACCACAAGTGCAGAGACTTGGCGGCTCGGCGAAAAGAGGCACATGTATGGGGGCGACGATCAATGAGCCCTGAGTATTAACCGGAGCAGGGACCTGGCAATGACCGGTTAATTAGTTAACAAGCCAGCACGGTATTTAAGAACATCACCAGCCGTGAGCAAACCATGCTGGCAAACTCATCATAAGACCACTTGGCTTGCACCTCTCATTGTTCCCTTGTCTCGTCTTAACTCTCTGGCTCCCGACCTCGGCACGTATCTGGACGCTTCTTCCGGCTCCTGACCTCAGCTCAGCTTCTGGACTCCGCTTTGAACTCTGACTAACGGTATGACTGACAACAGCTTTGCTCTCTGATTTGAAACTCTCTGATTTGAAACTATGACTTCCTTAGTTGTCTCCTATCCAAATACTAACCAGCTTGGCTTCTCTTATGTTCTAGTATGTTCTTATGTCTGGGGCAGTGATGCTCTATATTCTTGGTGTTTGGGGAGCAACAGTGGGAGGGCTTCTGGAGTTCTGGCCCTGCTGGTGGACCTCCTGATGGCACCTGGTCTTTTTAGCCACTGTGTGACAGAGTGTTGGACTGGATGGGCCATTGGCCTGATTCAACATTGGCTTCTCTTATGTTCTTATGACAAAGAGTCACCCGTTCTGTTAGCACAAGGTATGTAGAAAGAAAAGCAAGGGTTATTTTATTTTTTAAAAAATATCCTTAATGTGTTTATTTTGAAAACATCCATACTGAAAGAATTGGAACACTGAATAGGGAGTGGTAACACTGGGTGAAGAAATCGGGCGAAATCTGCATGGTGCAGAAACTAAGGTCAGAGGACTGGATTTGGAGATGAGGCCCTGTTGAACCTAGCTCCTTCTCGGTCACACATGGAAGCTTTCCTGTCCTCTAGGAAGTTCATTCCACCAAGGGAGGGGCTGTGGCTCAGTGGAAGAACCTCTTCCTGGCATGCAGAAGGCCCCAGGTTCAATCCCCACCATCTCAAGTTAAAAGGACCATGCAATAGGTGATGGAAAAAACCTCTGCTTGAGACCCTGGAGAGCAACTGCCAGTCTCAGGAGGCAATACTGACCTTGATGGTCCAAAGTCTGATTCAGTATATGGCAGCTTCATGTGTTCATGTGTTATAGGGGAGGGGCCATGGCTCAATGGTAGAGAATCTGCTTGGCATGCAGAAGGTCCCAGGTTCAATCCCCAACATCTCCAATAAGTGATGTGAAAGACCTCTGCCTGAGTCCCTGGAGAGCCATTGAGATTGGCCATAGCTCAGTGGCAGAGCCTCTGTTTGGCATGCAGAAGGTCCCAGGTTCAATCCCTGGCATCTCCAGTTAAAAGAACCAGGCAGGAGGTGATGTGGAAGATCTCAGCCTGGGACCCTGGACAGCCACTGCCAGCCTGAATAGACAACGCTGGTCTTGATGGAACAAAGGTCAGATTCATTATAAGCCACCTTCGTATATATAGTCATGGTGGTACTATGACAGTGGTAGAGCATCTGCTTGGCATGCAGAAGGTCCCAGATTCAATCCCCAGAATCTCCAGTTAAAAGGACCAGGCAGTAGGGGATGTGAAAGACCTTGATCTGGGACCCTGGCTCAGTGGCAGAGCCTCTGCTTGGCATGCAGAAAGCCCCAGTTTCAATCCCTGGCATCTCTAGTTAAAAGGACCAGGCAGTAGGGGATGGGAAAGGCCTCTGCCTGAGATCCTGCCTCAATGGCAGCGCATCTGCTTGGCATGCTGAAGGTCCCAGGTTCAGTGTCCAGCAGTGTTCCCTCTAAGCTGAGTTAGTGTGAGCTAGCTCACAGTTTTTTAGCCTCTGGGGAGGCCAGGTTTGAGGAGTTAAAAGATCTGGCAGTAGTTGATGGGAAAGACCTCTCTGCTGAGACTCCGGAGAGCAGCTGCCAGTCTGAGTAGACAATGCCGACCTTGGTGGACCGAGGGCCTGATGCAGCGTAAGGCAGCTTCAGGCCCATGCGAGACCTCAGTAACCGGATTGTTCCCCTCCCAGTACTGTCACTAACTCTCCCGACTCGGCGATGGCAGCTCTTCCCCTATCGCCCGGAGAGCTTTCTCAGCAGCCGCTCCGTGACAAGCTTAAACCTCTTCCTGCTTCTGACACGTCACCCTATCAGCTGTCCAGTCAGAGCTGTTGACACCAAGTGACACGGCGGCATACAGTGACTGTTTTTGTGTCAGGGATGTTTTCAGAGCGAGGACTGAAGGTGGGATTCAGAGCCGCTTGCTTGCTCTGTCTGTGGTTTGGCACGCCGACGCAGAGTCCGCAGTGTTGCAAAAGATGCCTGGCATTTATTTATTTATTTATTTATTTATTTGTTGTATTTATAACCCGCCCTCCCCAGAAGCGGGCTCAGGGTGGCTCACATCGCCTGGCACAGTGTGCCAAGGTTCATATACAGTTAAAGCATTTAAAACATTAAAACCTGTAACACTATTAAGCATTTAAAACATTCAGCAATTTCAATTAAAGCGCAGGCAATAATTAATAACCAAGATGGTGCGATCAGGCCCAGGCAAGTACAGGCTCCTAGGCGGTTTGGCTCGATCTCACTGCAGGCCACCGGTGTTAATAGTGGTCATTGGTGGTAGTGTGGGCAGCTCCTAATTAAAGGCCTGGTGGAAGAGCTCTGTCTTGCAGGCCCGGAGAAAGTACTGTCTTCATGTACAACTCCTTCGCCGCAGCTCCAGCTGGTGATTCTGGCCTTTATGTAGAGCAGGGGTGGACAAACTGCGGCTCGGGAGCCACGTGCGGCTCTTTCACACATATTGTGCAGCTCCCGGCAGGGCGGCTGGGGAAGCGAAGGGGAGACATGCTTTTTCTCCCTCCCTCCTTTCCCCCCTATCTATTTGCTTTCTTCTCTCTCTTTCTCTCTCTCTCTCTTTCCACCTCTTTCAGTCTTTCTTTCCACCTCTCTCCCTTTCTCTCTCTTTTAGACAAATAAATATCATTAGCAAAGAAACATCACTGGACAAATAAATATCGTTATCGATACCTGTTTCTACCCCTTCTGTTTTTATTTCTAGCAGTCTCATTTAATGTTAATAAAAAGCAAATTTGCATATCTTTACATAAAAAAGTGCATGCAACATTTGTTCACATTGCGTGGCTCTCAAACATCTGATGTTTATTCTATGTGGCTCATAGGCTGAGCAAGTCTGGCCACCTCTGATGTAGAGGATGCATTGATGGCCATCTTGAGTTGCTGACTGGCTTCCACCTGCAGGGGAGAGTCAGCAGTCAAGGTATTCTAATATGCTATAATGCCAACGGGGCGCAGTGGTTCAAGCAGACTAGGATAGGGTTGCCAGATTCCAGGGGGGTGGCTGGGGATCCCCTGGTATTACAACTGGTCTCCAGGATACAGAGGTTGATTCCCCTGGAAAAAAGGGCTGCTCTGGAATGTGGAATTTATGGCATTATAGAATAAGAATGTAAGAACATCCCTGGTGGATCAGACCAATCGTTCATCTAGTCCAGCCTCCTGTCTCACACAGTGGCCAACCAGGTCCTCTGGAGGTCCAGCAACAGGGCATAGAGGCCAAGGCCTTTATAAGAACATCAGAAGAGCCCTGCTTGATCAGACCAGTGAGGGTCCATCTAGTCCAGCCTCCCATCTCATACACTGGCCAACCAGGTCCTCTGGAGGGCCAACAACAGGGCATAGAGGCCGAGGCCTTCATAAGAACATCATAAGAGCCCTGCTGGGTCAGGCCAGTGGTCCATCTAGTCCAGCATCCTGTCTTACAGAGTGGCCAGCCAGTTCTTTTGGTGGGCCAACAACAGGCCCATCAGTCTGAAATCACTCCACTCTCCAAGGTATGAGGCCAGATGGGACTCACATTCTAGGAATAGAAAAGAGTAAGTGTCCAGGAGCACCTTAAAGACTCATAAAATCTGTAGCAAGGGAGCAGCTTTGGTGAGTCTCTGCTCACTTCTTCAGATACAGCAAGAATGAGAACCCATCTGTCCTTATATCCTGGAGAGTGAAATGGTTTCAGATAGATGGACAGAGATCCAAGGTACCATGCCCGTATCTGAAGAAGGGAGCAGTGACTCTCAAAAGCTTATATGCTGCCATAAATTTTGGTGGTCTTCAAGGTCCTACTGAACTCTTGCTCTTGCCAACTGCTTGAGAACTCAAGTACACTCAAGAGTTTCTTCCCCCCTCGAGGCATCCCAAAAAGGCAAAACATCCCCCCCCCGAGATGGAGACTGGCAAATAATGTCCGCCCTTGACAGATGGAACGCCGGCTTGAGATGGCCGCGCACGAGAGGTGCATGAGCCCATCATTAACAAGCCAGAAATTGTTGCGTTTCGGGAGGCTTAGCAACAGAGTTTCCCTCTGCTCCTGTTGCCTTAAATGAGGCCCGGCTGGATGAAACCGGCTCTGCATACCCCAAATCCCTTAATCTCCGGCATACTTAACTGCATTAGCCAGATTACAAGAGCAGTTCACACGGTAATTGCACTCGGCGGAGAACCTGGGCAAGGCTTTCCACGCCGTCAAAGCGGACTCTCCCTTTAATCCCCCCCCAAAAAAACACTCCCAGCTCTCCAAATAGGCAGAATCCACTCTAATGAAGAACCTGTTGAGCATTCCAGCACCACGGTGCATAGAGAGTACAACAAGTACGCAGGGGTGGGTATTATGTTGCGCCAGGGAAAGAGTCCTCTGCTTAAGCGGGGTGAGGCTTGGCGGTGGTGGAAAGGCTGTGAAGTCAAAGCCGACTCAAGGCAACCCCATGAGGGGTGTGTGAAAGAGAGGATAAAACCAATACTGCAGTGGCAGCCGCCGCTGAAATGATATTATTTTTTATCTGCACAGCCAATCAGATCTCGGGGAGGGGGAGGACTCAATGAAATGGCTGAGCAGTCGGGTTAGAACGGATAAAAGGAAGCCCTCCTTCACCCAAAGGGTGATTAACTCATGGAATTCACTGCCCCAGGAGGTGGTGGCGGCTACAAGCATGGAAGGCTTCAAGAGGGAATTGGATAAACATACGGAGCAGAAGTCCATCAGTGGCTATTAGCCACAAGGTATAGATAGGGACTCTCGGTCTGGGGCAAGTGACACCCTGTATTCTTGGGGCTTGGGGGGGCAACATTTGGGGAGGGCTTCTAGTGTCCTGGCCCCACTGCTGGACCTCCTGATGGCACCTGGTATTTTCGGCCGCTGTGTGACAGAGTGTTGGACTGGATGGGTCATTAGCCTGATCCAACATTGGCTTCTCTTATGTTCTGAGGAAGAGGAAGAGGAGGAGGAGATTGGATTAATACCCCGCCCTTCACTGGGAGTCTCAGAGTGGCTTACAGTTTCCTTCTCTTCCTCTCCCCACAACAGACACCCTGTGCGGTAGGTGGGGCTGAGAGAACTCTTTGAAGAACTGCCCTTGAGGGAACAGCTCTGAGAGAACTGTGACAGGCCCAGGGTCACCCAGCAGCTGCATGTGGAGGTGTGGGGAATCAAACCTGGTTCCCCCAGATTAGAGTCAGTGCTCCTAACCACTACTCCAGACTGGCCTAACCACTAAACCAAACAAGAAGAAGGCTTGGTTTTTATACCCTGCTTTTCTGTACCTAGTCTCACAGCGACTTACAGCTGCCTTCCTTTCCTGTCCCCACAATAGGCACCTTGTGGGATACATGGGGCTGAGAGAGTTCTGAGAGAACCATGACTGGCCCATGGTCTCCCAGCTGGTTCGTGTGGAGAGGGGGGAATCAAATCTACAGATTAGAGGCCATACTGGGTCTCACCCGCTTTCTTAAAAACATTTGGCGGGTGCCAGGAAAAATGATGGTGGGTCTTCTGGTGCCCACGGGCACGATGTTGGGGAATCCCTGGTGTACAAGGAATAGGTAGAAAGAGATCCAAGTTGATTGTGCCTTTCTTTGAAATCGACCTATCACCTCGGGTTCAGTAAGGGGGTCTTAAATATGTAAGGAGTATGGATACCACAGTCAAATTTCTCAGATGCTGGAAAGACGGAGAAAGGAAAAACGTGTCTCCCCCCCCCCCCGTTAGAACATAATGAAATAGGTATAAAGAGACGAAGGCAGACTGCGATTTTTTTTTAAGTATGCTAAAGAACGGAAAATGTTAATTAGGACGGCTTGGGAGCGATTGTGTTTAGGGTACCGCCAGTCTTTCGGCTGTTCGTCTTGTTTTGTGATTAGTAAACAAATTGTCAAGTGATAAAAAATGTATTATTACCGAGCGGTTGGCTTTAATGGGACGTTCCTGCATTTGTACGTGAGTTGATAATAACTGCGATGCTGCCCGTGAGCCAAAGGGGTTTGTCTTTTCACACTGCCGATAGGGGGAAATGACCAACGCGATCTGCATCCCAGTTTATTTTCCCGGTGGGTGTAAAGTGCCATCAAGTCACCCCTGAATGTCGCGACTCTGTAGGGCAGGGGTGTCGAACTTATTTGTTATGAGGGCCGGATCTGACATAAATGAGAGCCTGTTGGGCCGGGCTGGGTGTGTCACAAAACGTAATGCCAGGTAACAGAGATATAAACTTTTTAAAGGACACAAACACAAAGGTGTTTTTTTTTTACTTAGAATAAAAAGATGCTTAAAACATCAGCACTCTTGCAATATTTTGCTTATTTAACAGTGTCTGATAACTGACGCCTCTTACTCTGAATGATTGCATTGAAATGTCTGTGCTGCTAAAATCTTGAGCATGCTGTCCAAGTGTGTCTCTGTAAGCTGCAAACCTACGATGACGCAGCAGTAGCAGAACTGGAAGAAGAAGCAGAAGACAGCCACTTCTACTGTGGGCCTGATAGGAGCACTCTGGGGGCCTGATCCGGCCCCTGGGCTGCATATTTGACATCTCTGCAGTAGGGTTTTCGAGGCAAGAGACATTCAGTGGTGGTTTGCCAATGCCTGTCCCTGTGTAGCAACCCTGGACTTCCCTGGTGGTGTCCCACCCAAGTACTAATCAGGGTCACTTCTGCTTAGCTTCTGAGATCTAATGAGACCAGGCTAGCCTGGGTCGTCCATGTCAGGGTAGACATGAAACAGGGAACATTAGTGGAAAATGCCAGCAAGCCACAACCATTTTTCAGGTTGCCATTGCCGGCCTGTGCATAGTAACCCTGGGCTTCCTTGGTGGCCTCCCATCCGAGTACTAACCAGGGCCGACCCTGCTTCACTTCTGAGATCTGATGAGGTCGAGCTAGCCTGGGTCATCCAGGTCAGGGCAGATGAACAGAGGTGGTTGGCCATTGCCTGCCTCTCCGTAGCAACCCTGAACTTCTCTGACTGCCTCCCATCTGAGTTGAAACCAGGACTGACCCTGCTTAGCTTCCAAGATGTGGTGAGATCAGGCTAGCCTGGGCCATCAAAGACAGGGAAACCCTTGGGGACTTGGACTTCCTATGTGGTCTCCCGTCCAAGTACTAACCAGGGCTGACCCTGCTTAGCTTCTGAGATCTGACAACTCTAGGCTACCTTGAGCCATACAGATCAGGGTTGGTGGTGGAAAGAGCCATCAAGTCACAGCCAAGTTATAAGGTGTTCAAGGCAAGATACATTCGGAGGTGGTTTGCCATTGCCTGCCTCTGTGTGGCAACCTTGGACTTGCCTGGAAGTCTCCCACAGAAGTACAACCCAGGGCTGACCCTTCTTAGGTTCTGAGATCTGATGGGATGGGGCCAGCCTAGTCCATTCAGGTCAAGGCAAGTGACATTCAGAGGTGGTTTGCCATTGCCTGCCTCTGTGTAGCAACCCTGGGCTTCCCTGGTGGCCTCCCATCCTAGTATAAGCCAAGGCTGACCTGGTTTAGCTTCCAAGATCTGATGAGATCAGGCTAGCCTGGGCCATCCAGGTAAGGGAAGATAAACAGAAGTGGTTTGCCGTTGCCTGCCTCTGCATAGCAACCCTGGGCTTCCTTGGTGGCCTCCCATCCTAGTATAAGCCAAGGCCAACCCTGCTTAGCTTCTGAGATCTGATGAGATCAGGCCAGCCTGGGTCATCCAGGTCAGGGCAAGAGATGAACAGAGGCAGTTTGCCATTGCCTGCCTCTGCGTAGCAACCCTGGAGTTCCTTGGTGGTCTCCCATCCAAATACTAACCAGGGCTGACTTGGCTTCACTTCTTAGATCTGATGACTTATGGCGACTCTATGGAGTTTCAAGGCAAGAGGTGGTCAGAGGTCAGAGGTGGTTTGCCACTGCCCACCTCTGCGTAGCAACCCTGGACTTCCGTGGTAGTCTCCCATCCAAATACCAACCAGGGCCGACCCTGCTTAGCTTTTGAGATCTGATGAGATTGGGCTAGCCTGGGCCATCCAGGTCAAGGCAAGAAGCACCCATAGGTGGTTTGCCACCACCTGCCTCTGCGTAGCAGCCCTGGACTTCCCTGGTGGTCTTCCATCCAAGTACTAACCAGAGCCAACCCTGCTTAGCTTCCAAGAACTGACAAGATCGGACTAACCGGGCCATCCGCATCAGGGTTTCTTTTCCCTCAAAGGGCTTAAATGAGTCAGAAGGGATCATTTTTTTAAACAACTGTAGAAAGATGGTAGAGAGGACATCCCCTCTTTCTTGAAGCTGTGGCCCTGATCCATAGCAGGACAACGCGTGGTGGACTTTTGCATCTCTTAGCACCCCACTGGGTCCCTGCGCTCCAGTTACAACACGAACCTTTGACTGCCTTTCAATAAACCATATAATTCATATACTCTCGGCTCTACAGCCTTATCTGCTGAAGTCTCTTCACACCCCCATCCCACTCCCCCTAAACTGCGGAGACTTGTGAGCAAAAATTCTACTTTGTGAGCGACCGGCATTAAAGTCGTGAGCGAGCGATTTGGCGGCTGCATAGATCAGTTTGCTCCGGTGCCATCCTTCCTAAGCTAAGGCAAAAATATGTGTGCTGGAGGCTAACAAACTGCGAGCTGGCTCACACTCACTCAGCTTAGAGGGAACACTGCATAGCCCCCCCCCCACACACTTGCTCCAAGCTTCACCCTCAGATCTTTGGGGATGCCCAGGGATGGCCTAGGTTGGCCTAGAGGGAGGTCTCGGCCTCAGTTTTGCAATACAGATGCTTCTCTCACACGTTTTCAGTTGAGCGGGATCCAAATGGGCAACTTCTGGTCTGTCTCTCTTGGGGTTGCCAATTTCCAGGCGGTGGCTGGATTTCCCCAGGGATTCCAATGGCTCTCCAGACGGCAGGGATCATTCACAGGGAGAAAATGGCCACTTTGGAAGATGGAATGGATTCTATGGCACTCTATCCCACTGAAGTCCCCTCCCCAAACCCCACCCTCCTCAGGCTCCACCCCCCCCCCAAATTTCCAGGTATTTCCTAACCTAGAGTGGACAACTCTAGTCTGTCTGCCTATCTATTTATATACATTTAAAGGTACAGGTTCCCTTTACTCGAAAGCCTGCATCCGCCCTCACTGAGCCCATGGCCCCTTGCCTGGCAATGCCGCTGCCAGCCGCTCTGGGCTGGTGGGCCCTGGCTCGTGGACAGGGGGACGCCCGCTGCTGGCCTCGCTGGCCCAGTGGCATCTTCCTGTTTGTCTTCTATTCCTCCCTCCCCCCCAGCTGCCTTCTGAACCCTCAGGGAGGACTCTGGGAGGGGCAGCTGGCATCAGCCCTCTCCTTCAGTACTGTGCCACCCTGCTGCCGGCCTCTGTGCTGCTTCACTCAGCCCGTGCTCCTCTGTGGCTCCAAGTGGATCAGGGGCTGCAAGCCAACTCTGGAGATGGTGCGGCATGTGGGTGGCCTTCTGTCCCACCGTCGACTCTCTGCAAGTCCTGGCGGGGATAGGGACACAGCCAGGTCCCTATAGGTGACTCCCCCCCCAAGTTGCTCCTACTTGCCATACAGGCCTCCGGCCCACTTTCACAAGTGCTCCGCCGCACCCGGCTATGATGCTCGGGTGCTGGAGGACTCAGAGGCGGCCGAGGAGGAACCGCCAGCACCAGGAGGGTGCCCCTCCACTGCCTGCCCTGTCAGGCGAAGGTGACAGCGCCCCTTCTTCTACCCAGCCAGAGGCCGGGAGGGGGCAGCCCGCCTAGCGCCTAGCCCCACCTTCACAAAGAGCTGACCCAGCCTCCCCCAGTGGTCTGGCCATTGCGCTCACCCGGAGCTGTGGGAAGGGGGTGCTGCCTGTTCCACGACGTCGCATTCACCCAGGCTCTCTTCTAGCGCCCATTGCATTGATTGCCACAATGGGCCTTTCTCCTAGTGTGTGTGTGTATATATGTGTGTGTGTGTATACACATGTTCTAAAAACTAGAAACTCAAAAGAACATGACATAACTAAAAAAAAACCAGATAAACAAGAATAATACAATAAATACTAAAAGCCTAATACAATATTTATCCAAAACCGTAAGATCTCAGAATTCTTGTAATCTTGTCATTCTCCAAACATCTATAAACATAGTTTTCACCATTCAAAATATAAGCATATCTCTCTACCAGGGTTCAGAAGGAAGAATATCTTTTTCTGACAGAAATTGTAGTATAGGAAACCAGACATCTGTCTGCCTATCTATCTGGATCCAACTGCAATTTTCTCAGCCAATTTCCTCCGGGTAGTTTCAGTGTCAGCCAGTGTAAGCCAGTCTCCGATCAGTGTGGTGTAGTGGTTAAGAGCAGTGGGACTCTGATCTGGAGAACCAGGTCTGATTCCCTACTTTTCCATCTGCAGCCTGCTGGGTGACCTTGGGCTGTTCACCGTTCTCTCTGAACTCCCTCAGGCCCACCTGCCACACATGGTTTCTGCTTTGGGGAGAGGAAGGGAAAGGTGATTGTAAGCCTCTTTGAGACTCCTTAGGGTAAAGTAAAGGTAAAAGGTAAAGGTTCCCTTGCTCGAAAGCCAGTCGAATCCGACTCTAGAGTTGCGGTGCTAATCTCCGTTTCAAAGCCGAAGAGCCAGCGCTGTCCGAAGACATTTCTGTGGTCATGTGGCCGGCATGACTAAACACCAAGGCGCACGGAATGCTGTTACCTTCCCACCAAAGTGGTACCTATTTATCTACTTGCAATTTCTTGCTTTCGAACTGCTAGGTTGGCAGGAGCTGGCACTAGAGGTGGGAGCTCACTCCATCATGCGGCATTCTCGGGTCTCGAACTGCTGAACTACTGACCTTCCGCAGCCTGCAGTTCAACGTCTTAACCACTTGAGCCACCACAGCTCCTCCTTAGGGTAAAGGTGGGGTATAAAACCCAACTCCT
Source organism: Gekko gecko (assembly GCA_029375565.1). NCBI lineage: Eukaryota > Metazoa > Chordata > Lepidosauria > Squamata > Gekkonidae > Gekko > Gekko gecko. The sequence goes on along the minus strand of JAPDNY010000017.1, from coordinate 9,381,370 downwards.
CTTCTTCTAAAGAAGAGATTCTTTCTTTTACATAGATCCGGAGGAGTTAGCCATGTTAGTCTGTTGCTGCAAAACAGTAAAAAGCCCAGTAGCACTTTTAAGGCTAACAAACTTTTTAAAATTTTTATTACAAACAAACAAACAAACATAAATACATACAGTTTCCAGGGTTTCATGTACATCTTTGTTATATCTGATATGTTACCTCATACAGTTTCTACTTGTATATTGTCCATTTTTATCACCACATGATTTTGTATAAGTATTTTGCACTATAGCTAAAGATACATTTTGTAAATTCTTCAAATACTCAAAATTATTTATTTATTGGAGTTTTCCAGCCATCTGTAAAATCTTGCCCGTCTGTTTTCAAAGTTGCCATCATCTCGTCCTCTGAGAATTAAAGTGAATTTATCCATCTCGGCAGTTTCAAGCATTTTATTTATCATTTCTTCTTTCAAAGGCACTTCCTTTCTCCTCCAATATTTGGCATATAATATTTGGCATATAATATTCTTGCAGTAGTTACTACATGTATAATAAGAGAGCTGTGTTTAATATGTTGTTGAAGGCTTTCACGGCCAAAGTTCATTAGTCACTGTAGATTTTCCAGGTTGTGTGGCCGTGGTCTTGGCATTGTAGGACCTGACGTTTTGCCAGTAGTTGTGACTGGCATCTTCAGAGGTATAGCACAGAAAGATGGAGTACTCTCTGTGTCAAGGAGAGACACAGAGTACTCCATCTTTCTGTGTTATACAGTACTTCATCTTTCTGTGTTATACAGAAAGTACAGAGAGTACTCCATCTTTCTGTGTTATACCTCTGAGGATGCTAGTCACTCACAGCTACTGGCAAAACGTCAGGTCCTACAATGCCAAGACCATGGCTAGACAACCCGGAAAATCTACAGCAACTAATAGAACTGTGTTTCTCGAGAGCTTACGCTACAATAAAGTTTGCTAGTCTTAAAGGTGCTAGTAGGCTTTTAACTATTTCTTTTACACTGTATCCCACGGCTTCGTTCCCTACACCATAATTCTGTGCATCAGTTGATGAGAGGTTGTTTCGAAGGCATTCCATCTCATTTGCTTAAAAGAGGCATTCTAGCCACCACGGGGGAACTCACAGAAGAGAGAAGGGTGTCGGATAAGTGGCGAATGTCACAGAAGTGAGGACCTCCCTGTCCTACTGACAACTTGCAGTATTGAAAGCGAGACCTTTGGTTGTCGTCCCCCCTGCCCCGGTCCTGTAGAAAATCACGGTGTATGGAAATTATCTCCCGAAAGGAGATAATGAGGACAGTGGCACGCAGGCCTCTGATCAATTGAGGCAAAAATGTTCATTTTAATTGCGTTAACCCTGTCCCGGGGGGGGATTACATAATTGCCGCCAGTTTATCAAATCCAAGGTGCCAACATGTCCATGTTGAACTATGCAATTGGATTAATTTGTTCAAGGGTCTGAGTTCAGCCCTCCCTCCATTGGCTGCCAATCAGTTACCAGGTTCCAGTCAAGGCCCTGCTATTGTTCCCTCTAAGCTGAGTTAGTGTGAGCTAGCTTCCAGCTTTTTGGCCTCTGGCTCACACATTTTTGTCTCAGCTCAGGAAGGAGGGGCTCCAGAGCAAACTAATATATGCAGCAGCCAAACCGCTCACTCACAACTTTAATGTCAGTAGCTCACAAAGCAGAATTTTTGCTCACAAGACTCCACATCTTAGAGGGAGCACTGGTCCTGGCTATCACATACAAAGCCCTTCATGGCCTCCGTCCCTCATATCTGCAGGGCATCCTCTTCTTCTGGGCTCCACCATGACAGCTTCATCCATCTGTGCAAGTACTCATTCATCTTCAAGTCCTTGAAGGACTGTCCTACGGAGGATGGTGCGGAGTTGTTTCCTTTGGCCCCAGAAGGTCGGACCAGAACCAACGGGCTGAAATGAAATCAGAAGAGCTTTTGGCTAAACATGAGGAAGAACTTCCCGACAGTTAGAGCGGTTCCTCAGTGGAACCACAGGCTTCCTTGGGAGGTGGCGGGCTCTCCTTCTCTGGAGGTTTTCAAGCAGAGGCTAGATGGCCATCTGACAGCAGTGCAGATTCTGTGAACTTAGGCAGGTTGTGAAAGGGAGGGCAGCAGGGCTATTTTTGGGCAGGAACACACAGGAACAGAGTTCCGGCTGGCTTCCAAGTTGGCCACGCCCAGCAGGAACTCATTAGCGTAACAGGCCACACCCAACAGCAGAAACTCATTAGGATTGGCCACAACAGGGGTGTGTGGCCTGACATGCAAAGGAGTTCCTGCTACAAAAAAAAGACCTGGGGTTTTGACAGCAAACAAAGTAAACAGAATAAGAAGCAAAAGGTGGGTGTGGCTGGATGACCACACTTCTGGTAACATGGGGCTGTGGCCTAATATGCTAATGAGATGCACTGTCAAGATGTGGCCTAATATGCTAATGAGTTTCTGTTGTTGGGTGTGGCCTATTATGCTAATGAGTTCCTGCTGGGCTTTTTCTACAAAAAAAGCCCTGGAGGACAGGGAGGGTTGCCTCCGTGCTTAGTTCTCGTGGCCCTTTCTGACACGCCCAGGGAAATGTCAACCGCCACTTGGGGGGTCAGGAAGCAATTTTTCTCCAGCCAACTTGGCTGGGGATCCTGAAGGTTTTTTGCCATCTTCTGGGCATAAGAGCAGGGGTCACTGGGGGAGCGCGGGAGGAATGTAATGAAATCCTTTCCAGAGCCCTAACAAGAGAAGAGCTGCAAATTGCTCCGCTGGCATAACCTGTTGCCGGCCGTGATGATCGATTGAAGCGCCTCGCGGCCCTGAAGGGCCGGTGACGTGAGGAGACCGTCCATCATCTTTACGGCTGGTTGTTTGAATGCAGAATGGCCCTTCCGGATGCCTTTTTTATGGGGCCGATCCCGGGCTTGTGGCGGATACTTTATTGTCTAAGGAATACTTATGCAAACCAGCACAGTAGCTTAACGGGGGACACCTGCAGAGACCTCCAAAGAAAATGCCGTAAATTCTGCCTTCCCCTGTATTTATGAGGAATTTCTCTCCCCCCCCATGCCTATATTTACAGTTCTGCCAACCCAGTTGTTTCTCCTTTGCATAGATTAGCACTGAGTGTTATATGAGCCAATATTGTAACGGAGGCAGGAGGCGGGTGGCAAACGGACAGCACTTGGTGGCTTCTAGTAAAGGCTGTGGGGGGGGGGGAACCTTCTTCCTGATGCTTCCTGGTCGTTGTGGTTGTGAGTAGGGTCCTCGAGTTGCGGCCAACTTGTGACCAACCTGTAGGGTTTTTGAGGCAAGAGGTGAACAGAGGTAGTTTGCCATTGCCTGCCTCTACATAGCAACCCTGGACTTCCACAGGCCAAGGCTATGCTGGGGATTATTAGGAAGGGAATTGAAAACAAATCAGCCAGTATCATAAGTCCCCTGTATAAATTGATGGTGCGACCTCATTTGGAGTCCTGTGTACAGTTCTGGCCGCCACACCTCAAGAAGGATATCAAAGCATTGGAAAAAGTGCAGAAAAGGGCAACTAGAATGATCAGTGCTTGGGGCTCTTTAGCATGGAGAAATGACGGCTGAGGGGGTGACATGATCGGGGTTTACAAGATTATGTGTGGGATTGAGCAGGTCAAGGAAGAAGTCCTTTTCTCCCTTTCTCACTATGCAAGAACTCGGTGGGCACTCCATGAAATGCCTGAGCAGTCGGGTTAGAACGGATAAAAGGAAGTCCTTCTTCACCCAAAGAGTGATTAACACATGGGATTCACTGCCACAGGAGGTGTTGGCGGCTACAAGCATGGATGGCTTCAAGAGGGAATTGGATAAGCGTATGGAGCAGAGAGGTCCATCAGTGGCTATTAGCCACAAGGTATAGATAGGGACTCTCAGTCTGGGGCAAGTGATGCTCTGTATTCTTGGTGCTTGGGGGGGGCGGCAACAGTGGGAGAGCTTCTGGTGTCCTGGCCCCACTGCTGGACCTCCTGAGGGCACCTGGTAGTTTTGACCACTGTGTGACAAGAGTGTTTGACTGGACAGGCCATTGGCCTGATCCAACATTGGCTTCTCTTCTGTTCTTCTGTTCACAGTGTTCTCCCATCCCAAGACCAAACAGGGCCAACCCTGCTTAGTTTCTGAGATCTGATGAGACTGAGCTAGCCCAGGCCATCCAGGTCATGGGAGATCAGCAAAGGTGGTCTGCCGTTGCCTGCCTCTGCATGGCAACCCTGGACATCCATGGCGGTCTCCCATCCCAATCCTAACCAGGGCTGACTCTGCTTAACTGCTGAGATTGGGCTCACCTGGGCCGTCCAGGTCAGGGCAGATGGACAGAGGTGGGTTTGCCGTGGCCTGCTTCTGCATAGTGACCCTGGACATCCCTAGTGGTCTCCCAACCAAGTACAAAGCAGGGCCAATCTTCCTTAGCATTGTACCCTCACTGAGGTCCATGTCCTTCCTAGGCTCAATCCCCACATCTCCAGGAGTTTCCCAACCTGGATCTGTCAACCCTAAGTCTATGGCATGATGCCCCCTTGAAGTACCTCCCCTCCTGAAGCCCCACCCTCCTCAGGTATTTCCCAGCTCCCCCAACAGTTCCAGGTATTTCCCAGCCTGGAACTGGCAACCCTAGTTCCACATAATCCAAGAACCTAGGGAGCATCATGGAGATGTTGATTACAAGCAAAGAATCGTAGAGTTGGAAGGGACCTCCAGGGTCATCTAGTCCAACCCTCTGCACAGTGCTGGAAATGCTCAAATACCTCCCCCTCCACACCCCCAGTGACTGCTGTTCCACACCTAGAAGATGACAAAAAACCTCCAGGATCTCCAGCCAAACTAGCCTGGAGAAAAATTGCTTCCTGACCCCAAAGTGATGATCAGCATTTCTCTGGGTGTGTAAGAAGAGGCCACAAGAACTAAGCATGGAGGCAACCCTTCCTGCCCTCCCTTCTCACAATCTGCCCCAGTTCACAGAATCCACATTGCTGTCAGATGGCCATCGAGGCTCTGTTTGAAAACCCCCAAAGATGGAGAGCCCGCCACCTCCCAAGGAAGCCTGTTCCACTGAGGAACTGCTCTACCTGTTGGGAAGTCCTCCCTAATGTTTAGCCAAAAACTGTTCTGATTTCATTTCAACCCATTGGTTCCGGTCCGACCTCCTGGGGCAACAGAAAACAACTCCGCACTGTCCTCTATAGGACAACCCTTCAAATACTTGACAATGGTTATCAATCAGGGCTCTTTTTGTAGCAGGACCTCCTTTGCATATTAGGCAACACACTCCTAATGTAGCCAATCCTCCAAAAGCTTACAGAGCTCTTCTGACAGGGGCTACTGTAAGCTCTTGGAGGATTGGCTACATTAGGGGTGTGTCACCTAATATGCAAAGGAGTTCCTGCTACAAAAAGAGCCCTTATCATACCACCTAATATCTAGAGACACACTGGTGTATTATATGGACCATATGCTAGTTACCTTGTGTGATTGAATTAACTGGGGCTGCCAGGGAGTGGGAACACACAAAACTGGGGAGCCCTGGGGTCATGCTGGGGTGGGGAGGTCATGCTGGGGTGGGGGGGATGAAGCCAGACAAGACAGGTGATTGATTTCCATAAGATATTGTGGTTTGGGGAGAGCGTGAGGATTTTGAAGAGTCTGTGGTCGCTCTCGATAGTTCCAAGGCCTGGGCCCAGCTGTTCATTGGGACATAAAGTCAGTATATTTTATAAAAGATCATGTTTGGCATGTGGCTGTGATCTTTTATGCAGATTCCGGGCTCATCAAAGGGATATTCCTCGGTGCTTCAAACCTGAAATAAAAAAGGGGGCTTTAGTAGCAATTGAAATTCCAGAGGAGATTAAGTCCTTTAGCTAATTAAAAGAATTTTAATATTTATAGAAAAGAGTGGGGGGATAATGGCTTTAGCCAATATGGAGCAAGTCACTTACGGATTCCTATGGCGTGTGAGCAGCGGGTGAGGGAAAGACCGATGCGCTTTGCGGCAGTTATGCCAATGCAGATTCCACGCAGTTTGCAGTGGTGAGCTGAGTCCCTAAGAATGAAGTGCTCTTGGAGGCATTTACGGAGAAGCCCAGGGGTGGCCAAGGCCTCTGGACCGTCTAAGTCAGGGTTCCCCAACGTGGTGCTCTCCAAGTTTTTTTTTTTAGAAAGTGGGCAGGGCCACAACAAGGGTTCTGATTGGCCACTGGTGATTTGATTGGCTATACTATTTTTTAAAAAGTTGCTTTGACAGCAGCTGTCGCCTACAGCACAAAGATCTTCCCTGTGCCAGCTGTTTTGTGGCTGGCTCCGCCTCCTGCAGCAGCCATTTTGCAGGTATGCTCATCCCACGGTGTCGGAATTCCAAAGGGGCCGACAGGCTCAAAAACTTTGGGGACCCTAGTCTAAGAGGAGGAGGAAGAGAAGCAGTGGCAGACTTGGTACTCTGGGTGAACGGGGTTCGAATCCCGAGATCTACTCAGGGGGGCCTTGCCAGTAACTCAGGGGGCCTAGCCCCGAGATGCCCCACTGTAGCTACGGGCCAGTTCAGCCCATCACAAACTCTCCGCCTTGTCTGCCCCACAGGACTGTTGTGAGAAAACAGAGAAGAGCTCTGTTCTAAAAGCTGTTTTGAGTCTGAGCAGGGGAGTGACATGGGATGATAAATAAATAATTGCAATGGCATGCAATCGGATTTCTAGTTAGAGCCGCTGAAAAGAAACACAGCAGGGAAAGGGCAAAAAAATGGTATGTTGGGAGTCAGACACAGAGGAGGGGAGAACGTGTCCATTCCCTGGGTGGAAGCAGAAAGCAACACGAAAGCTCTGGATGGCTTTATTTTCAGCTTTAATTTTTTAAAAAGCTTCCTTCCTGGAAAGCGGTGGTGGGGAGACTGAGTTAATTATATTGAGTTTATCTCCTCCATTTTTGGTTGGAGAGCAGTCTTCACAAATCAAATGGCTCCCGGTGTTAGCAGAAAGGGAAGGAGGGGGGAAGGGATTGAGCAAGGAGAGAGGTTCCTTGCTTGCAAGCGTGCAGCTACGTCACCCCCGGTACACACTCAGTTCCACGCCTCGACAAAGAGGAGGAGGACCGGATTTGGGGTGTTGTTGCAAACCAGTGGTGCTATTTTGGTCCTTATAAGGGAGACACCACATATGGGCAGACCTGGCTGAAACGCCGTATGGGGATTTGCCATTTATCCAGCCATTCATGTAGTTCCAATGTTGTTCAGCACCATTCTAGTCCCCTCGGGGGGGGTCATTTATCTGGGGCATCGACTGCCCCAGACAAGGATTTCATCTAGGTCTCCCTCCCAGTCCCAGCCCAAACATTGGAGGGAAACACAGAAACATAAAGCTGGAAGGGATCCCGAGAATGCTTTGTGAGCTACTGGCATTAAAGTGGTGAGTGAGCGATTTGGCTACTACATACATTAGTTTGCTCTGGAGCCATCCTTCCTGAGCGAAGACAAAAATGAGGGAGCCGGAGGCTAAAAAACTGAGCTGGCTGACACTAACTCAGCTTAGAGGGAACACTGCCTGAGGGGCATCTAGTCCAACCCCCTGCACAATGCAGGGAATTCACTACCCCCTGCCCTTTCCCAGTGACCCCTGTATGGGCAGTTGCTGATTTTGTCCATTTGCAGGGTGGCACCTGCAGGAGATGGCAGAGCCTCGAGGGAGAGGCAGCCTCACAGATGTGAGGGACCAAGGCTGCTTTTGGCTTGCCGAAATTCATGGGCCCCCGGGGTAACCAGTGCCTCTGGGGATTTGGGCCTCAGTCTGGTGTCATGGTTAGAAGTGCAGGCACTAATCTGGGCGAAGAGGGTTTGAGTCCCCACGCCTCCTCATGCAGCTGCTGGTGTGACCTTGGGTCAGTCACAAGTTCTCTCAGAGCTGTCCTCTCACGAGCAGTCCTCCAGAGAGCTCTCTCGGCCCCACCTGCCTCACAGGGTGTCTGTTGCGGGGACAGGGAGGGAAAGGAAATTGCAAGCTGCCCTGAGACTTCTTTGGGCACTGTCTGTTGCCAGTAATTGGCCTTAACAAAGACATTGCCTCCATCGGGACCCAAACGTGCCCTTTAGCCATGATTGCTAAAAGCAACCTAGGCCTCCCCTCCTTGAATTTATCTGCCCTCTCCCCACCTTTTAAAGCCATAAACACCAGTGTTTTAAAGCTGTAAACACCATCAGCTCATCCCTTGAGTTAATTCAGTGCCACAGAAGGAAAGTTCTCAGTTCTTATCTCTCTCGGATCTTCTGCCAATCAATTGCATTGAATGACCTTGGATGTGAGTATTATGAGAGAGAGAGAGAGAGGAGGAGGAGGAGGAGGAGGAGGAGGAGGAGGAGGAGGAGGCAGGAGCAATGTTCTCTCTGTCCACTGTTCATAATTTTATAGACCTCCGTCGTGTTCCCCTTCATCTTTCTCCTCCTCCCATTTTTTCCCCCAGCTCGGGCACCTTCGCTCTGGCTGCAACTCTTCTCTCCCAATGACACATTTTCCTCTTCCCCGAGCGTCAGGAGCAACTAGAATTTCTGCACATTACAGGCATGTTTTTTTCCCCTCTTGCTCCTTTTTTCTCTCTCCCCCCACCACTGCCGCCCCCAGTAACAGAAAACAGAAGCGTTTGGCAATAGGGCCTTCCTGCCCGATGACAAATAGGTTGTCTTATTCATACAGAGGACTGAGAACATTGCTGGGGGTGGGGGAGAGGGGGGAGAGAAATCACATTCCAGATTTTGCGCACGGAGCAGAGAAGAGTCTCGGTGATGAACCGGAGGGGCGGAGGGGAAAATCGCTTGCGGCGGTGGCTGTTGACCCCATTCCACCTTAAAGAGTTTTTAATTTTATTTCATCTTATTGCTCGTAGCGGGGGAAATTCCAGGGAGCAGAATATATCCTCCAGTTGCCGGAAGGCAGTGAAGGGAGATAGTGGAGGCACCGCAGCTAGTGTAGCGGTTAGGAGCATGCAGGGCTCTTTTTGTAGCAGGAACTCCTTGGCATATTAGGCGACACACCCCTAAATGTAGCCAATCCTCCAAGAGCTTACAGTAGCTCCTGTAAGAAGAGCGCTGTAAGCTCTTGGAGGATTGGCTACATTAGGGGTGTGTCACCTAGCAGGGCTCTTTCTGTAGCAGGAACTCCTTTGCATATTAGGTGACACCCTCCCCTAATGTAGCCAATGCTCCAAGAGCTTACAGAGCTCTTCTTACAGGGTCTACTGTAAGCTCTTGGAGGATTGGCTACGTTAGGGGTGTGTCACCTAATATGCAAAGGAGTTCCTTTCTGCAAAAAGAGTCCTGAGAGTGCAGAATACCAGTGGAATACCGAGTCAAGTTCAAGGTTTTGGTATTGACATATAAGGCCATGAGCGGTCAGGGACCGGCATATCTACGGGACTGTCTCCTCTGTTATGTCTCCAAGAGAGCCTTGTGCCCTTGGAGAGCAACCTGTCGGTGAATCCCAGCCCTAAAGACATCTGGATGTCTTCGACCAGGGTCGGGGCCTTTTCAGTCTTGGCCTCAACCTGATGGGACTCTGTCAAATTCCATCAGGGCCCTGATGGATCTGATGCAATTCTGCAGGGTCTGCAAGGCAGCAGTGGGAGGGCTTCTAGTGTCCTGGCCCCACCGCTGGACCTCCTGATGGCACCTGTTATTTTTGGCCACTGTATGACAGAGTGTTGGACTGGATGGGCCATTAGCTTGATCCAACATTAGCTTCTCATGTGTTCTTGTATGGAGCAGAAGTCCATCAGTGGCTATTGGCCACAAGGTATCGATAGGAACTCTCAGTCTGGGGCAAGTGAGGCTCTGTATTCTTGGTGCTTGGGGGGTCAACAGTGGGAGGGCTTCTAGTGTCCTGGCCCCACTGCTGGACCCCCAGACGACACCTGGCATTTTTGGCCACTGTGTCACAGAGCATTGGACTGGATGGGCCGTTGGCCTGATTCAACATTGGCTTCTCTTCTGTTCTTATGTCTGGGGCAAGTGACGCTCTGTATTCTTGGTGCTTTGGGAGGGGGCAACAGTGGGAGGGCTTCTAGTGTCCTGGCCCCACTGCTGGACCTCCTGATGGCCCCTGGTATTTTTGGCCAGTGTCACAGAGCATTGGACTGGATGGGCCGTTGGCCTGATCCAACATTGGCTTCTCTTCTGTTCTTATGTTCTCTACAGGGTCACCACAGGTGACTTGACGGCACTTCCCAGCTCCGCCACCAAACTCCCACCATATAACAGTGTCAAAGATTCTGAACCAAAGGTCCTGGATCCAGTTACAAATAACATTCCCCTTACCGATTCCTAGCCGGCGACTGCTTTAACAGGCTATTTTGTACCTACACATTAGTTTGATGTTATTTTTTTATACCTTGTGCATCCTTCATGCTATTTTTATGCAATTGTCACAACAAAACAACGTCTCAAAAGCCTTCTGACTCAAACAACGGGATGCTGGTGTGAGGGAAGATCAGCCGGTGCTGAAAGAAAAGGCTGGCGGGTCTGTTCCTCAACGAGGGAGAATTCAGGATGTTCGAGGAGAACCAGATGGCTTTTGAAACCTGGTCTCATGCCCACTCCGAGGGGAGGCTGCTTGCCGACATCGCCGACCTTCATGCTGAGGACTCCCTTGACAAAATTCCAAAAAAAATAATCATAGTGCATGAGCAGTGTTCCCCCTAAGCTGAGTGAGTGTGAGCGAGCTCACAGTTTTTTAGCCTCCAGCTCACACATTTTTTTGTCTCAGCTCAGGAAGGATGGCTCCAGAGTAAACTATTTTATGCAGTGCCCAAATCACTCGCTCACAACTTTAATGCCAGAAGCTCACAAAGTAGAACTTTTGCTCACAGGACTCCACAGCTTAGAGGGAACATTGCGCATGAGTCCCCAACATGGTGCCCCAGGGTACCGTGATGCCTGCCGACACCTTTCCCAGCACCTGCCAAGAGTTTTTACAAAGTGGGAGGGGATCAGGTGGGACTTTTGCCTAGCACAGCTTCCAATTGGCCATTAGAGATCTGATTGACTGTCCAGATTTCTGTATGTTTTCTAGGCAGTGGCTGCCACCAGTGTACAAGGATCTTCCTTGTGGCCCTGGTCTCCCATCTGACCTAAGCAGGGCTGACCCTGCTTAGCTAGCAAGCTCTGTAGTAGTGTAGTGGTTAAGTGCCCAGACTCTAATCTGGGAGAACCGGGTTTGATCCCCCCACTCCTCCACATGCAACTGCTGGGGTGACCTTGGGTCAGTCACAAGTTCTCTCAGAGCTGTTCTCTCACGAGCAGTCCTCAAGAGAGCTCTCTCACCCCCACCTGCCTCACAGGGTGTCTGTTGTGGGTAGGGGAGGGGAAAGGAGTGTGTAAGCTGCTCTGAGACTCCGAGTGAAGGGTGGAGTATAAATCCAATCTCTTCATCTTCTCCAAGGATGAGATCCACTAGCCGGACCCATCCAGGTCAAGGCAATAGACGTTTAGAGGTTGCTTGCCATTGCCTGCCTCTGCATAGTGACCCTGGACTTCCCTGGTGGTCTCCCATCCAAGTACTTACCAGGATTGGCTCTGCTTAGCTTTCAAGCTCTGATGAGATTGGATCATCTGGGCTATCTAGTTCCTGGCAAAAAAACAAACAAACATGAAGAGACAGTATAGAGGTGGACTTGCCATGGCCTGCCTCTGCGTAGCAACCCTGGAATTCCCTGGTGGTCTCCCATCCAAGTACCAACCAGGGCCGACCCTGCTTAGCTTCCGAGATCTGACCAGATCCAGCTAACCTGGGCCATCCAGGTCAGGGCCAATGGACAGAGGTGGGTTTGCGGTCTCCCATCCAAACACTGGCCCGGGCCGACCCTGCTTAGCTTTCAAGACTGGATGAGATTGTACTAGCCTGGGCCATCCAGGTCAAGGGAAGAGAAGTTCAGAGATGGTTTTGCCCTTGCCTGCCTCTGCGTAGCAACCCCGGACTCTCTTGGTGGTCTCCCATCCAAGTACTAACCAGGGCTGGTCCCGCTTAGCTTCCGAGATCTGACGAGAGCAGGCCAGGCCTTGCATTTGGTCCTATTATTGTATCTGAGTGATGTTCAGTGGGAATCACATCCCTGTGTACATGACTCCAATCCAACCCCAAACCGGTGGCTGCCTCTCTCCCTCCCCTCCTGCAAGATTTAAAGGGCCCTTCAGCTGATGGGTGGGGAGCACGTGGCCCATCGATCAGCTGGAGGGCCCTTTAAACCTTTCAGGAGGGGAGGGAGAGGGATGTGTGCCATCCCCTGCTTCTTCTTAAAAGCATTTAAAGGATCCCTTTGGGGGAAGTTGGGGGCTTGTGTGCACAGCCCCCATTTCTTCTAAAAAAATCTTGTGGGGCTGGCCTTTTAAGGAAGGGGGCAGAGCCCCCAATAGCCCCACTGTAGTTATGGGCCAGGAGGGAAGCCCGGGGTTGCTGCACAGAGGCAAACCACCATCTCATTCCTTGAAAACCCTCAGGAATTGCCGTTTAGTCAGCAAGCAACTTCATGGTGCTTCCCACCACGTTTCTGGACTGATGCAAGTCAATCGCTCTGCCCTCTGCAATTTGACAAAGCATCTGTCTTGCCAGGAAGTTGTACCCTTGTTTGTCTCCCGTTCTTTTTTTTAGAGGGCCTCATGGCTCAAAGGCGTGACTCAAGATATGTCGTCTCCCAGCTGCCATCATGAATGACAACGCTAATCTGCCATTTGATGTAGGCATCTCCCTATGCCTGGTAGCCACAAGGGAGAGGCGGCAGGAACTCACTGGAGGTCTAATGCTGCTGTGCCCAGCCCCCTCTCTTAGGTCCTTTCGCACTTGGATCTCATCCCTGGTTTTATCAGAGTTCAGCTCGTGACACAATCCCTTGCATTTATCCCTGGTTATAACAGTGTCCGTTTATCCTGGGACAAGTGTGGGGCTTGTAATGTGGAAAGAAAAAATACCCCGAGATAATTACAGGGGTGAACTCGAGTGTCGTGTGGAATGTAAGTTTGGGGACAGAGTTGAACCAGGATTTAAGGTCTAGTGCGGAATCACCCATTGTCTACCAGCTCGTTGTGGTGGAATTCTCAAAGATCATAACCCTCACCGGAGGGATCCTCCCTCCCAACTCTTGGTAAGATCAGAGAAAGTATCCCATTCTAGAGGCGATTAAAATTCTCATTTTGACACAGGGTCTCCGATGGAAAGCCGTCCACCCCCTATGCGAGAAGCCATCCTAGCATTAGGAGAGAAAGGGCAGAAACTTTCTCTGCCCACTTCCTCCACACTAACCTGGACTGACAGTTTCCTTCTGGCCTTTGTAAAAGCAAGCGGAGACTTTTAAAATGGGTTCTGCTAGGCCTTTGGGGATGAATCTGGTAGTTCTCCGCTGTTTTGTGCGCGCATTATTACATGGTGTGATGTTTATACGACATGTCGTAGCAGCTAGCTGGCTTGTGGGCCCAGAATAGGTAAGATAAAAATGCATCCAAAGAAAAGAACATTCAGAATGAAGAAGAGCAAGAGGTCTGCCCAGTCTCTGGATGAGCAGCCCTAAGAACACCCCCAAATCATCTGCAGTGCAGAATCTTCTTCTTCATCATCATCTTCTTCTCCTTCTCCTTCTGCTTCTTTTTCTGCTTCTCCTTTCCCTCCTCCTCCTCCTCTTCCATCTTCATCTTCATCTTCATCATCCTGGCATTGTGTGTCATTTAGCCAGGAGATCCAAGGATTGGCTGGCAGCCTTAATAGCTCATTGGTGTCATACACCACTAGGTGGCAAGCTAGAGTTATTTTGGGGCAGAGAGAGCTCTTCTGGGCATGGAACAGTGGTCACTGTGGGTGTGGAGGGGGAGGCATTTGTGAATTTCCTGCCTTGTGCAGGGGGTTGGACTAGATAATCCTGGAGGTCCCTTCCAACTCTATGATTCTGTGTTCAGAGGTGGCTTGCCGTTGCCTGCCTCTGTGCAGCAATCTTGGACATCCTTGGTGGTCTCCCATCCAAATACTAACCAGGCCGAATCCTGTTTAGCTTCCAAGATCTGATGAGATCGGGCTAGCCTGGACCATCCAGATCGGCAGGGCTCTTTTTGTAGCAGGAACTCCTTTGCATATTAGGTGACACACCTCTAATGGAGCCAATCCTCCAAGAGCTTACAGAGCTGTTCTGACAGGAGCTACTGTAAGCTCTTGGAGGATTGGCTACATTAGGGATGTGTCGCCTAATATGCAAAGGAGTCCCTGGACAAAAAGAGCCTTGCAGAGCTGGGCGCAATTCTATACCAGGTTGCATCTGAATTTAGTCTAATGTGTTGTCAAATACATGTCCCTTTCCTCTGAGAACTGGGAAAGGAACCAAGATCAGTGACAAGAACTCACCTTTGTCCCTTTTGAGTGTGAAATCGCTTGATTCTGTGAACCAGATCTGACACACACATCCCTTATTTTGTTTCTTCAGGTTTCTTTCCAAAGAAGAAGACCCGAGCCCAACCAGATTTCTGTTGCTGGTAAGTCCTGCAAAATCCATCTTTATCATAGTACCAGTTGGCATTTTGTGTTGACTTTGTACCGTGGGATCTCTTGGCTGTGTGGTTGAAGACAGCAGAGTGTTGATTCGCTGATGCTTCCCGCATACCACAGCATCAAGTGGAAGGCAGCCTCCTAGCCTTGGATAAAAACAGAGCAGGGCCTCAGCATACCATCTTCTTTTATGCCCTGCACAATGCACGTCTCCTAGGTTGCACTGGCTTCAGTTAGTGGCTAGTTGTTTGAGGCTGTTCCAACCAGTTAGGGAGCCCAGCTGAACTATGGGTCGGCCCCTGAGATGCAGGAGAAGGAGATTGGCTGCTTGGCAGATGAAGGGGGTGGAGCCTGATGGGAAAGGGGCAGGGCCTAGTGTCTCCTGGTGGAATGAGAGAATAGTCCCAACTGGTCAAAGGCAAGAAGTGGTGGCAGCTACAAGCATAGACAGCTTCAAGAGGGGATTGGAGAAACATATGGAGCAGAGGTCCATCAGTGGCCATTAGCCACAAGGTATAGATGGAACACTCTGTCTGGGGCAGTGATACTCTGTCTTCTTGGAGTTTGGGGTGCAACAGTGGGAGGGCTTTTGGAGTTCAGGCCCCGCTGGTGGACTGCCTGATGACACCTGATGCAACATGACTTCTCTTATGTCCATCAGTGGCTATTAGTCACAAGGTATAGATGGAACTCCATGTCTGGGGCAGTGATGGTCTGTGTTTTTGGTGCTGGTGGGCAACAGTGGGAGAGATTCTAGAGTTCTGGTCCCACTGGTGGACCTCCTGATGGCACCTGGTTTTTGGTCACTGTGTGACACAGTGTGTTGGACTGGATGGGCCATTGGCCTGATCCAACATGGCTTCTCTTATGTTTTATGCTCTGTATTCTTGGTGCTTGGGGGGCAACAGTGGGAGGGTTTGTGGAGTTCTGGCCCAACTGGTGGGCCTTCTAATGGTGCCTGGGTTTTGGCCACTGTGTGACACAGTGTAGGACTGGATGCACCATTGGCCTGATCCAACATGGCTTCCTTATACTCTGAGTGATCTAGCTATGTAGGGTGTCTAAGGGATGGCAGAACGAATGATGCTCAAACCGACAACTGTCTGATGTCTTGATTCTGGCCCTGAAATTTCACTTCTTCCCCAAGCGACTCTGAGAAAAAGGTATTAATAGATCCATTCTCAGAAGACATCCTGAAAAGATCCAGTCTGAGACTTAGCATCTGCCACCAGTTTGTGAACTGCAATTCAAATTGGAACGGAAGCTCTTAGAACTCTTTCACGGGTGAGGGAGAAAGGAAGCATGTTGCATTGTGGGCAGCCTTCACTCAGTGTGTGTCAATCTTTGCATTGTGGGCAGCCTTCGCTCAGCATGTGTCAATCTTTGCATTGTGGGCAGCCTTCGCTCAGCGTGTGTCGATCTTTGCATTGTGGGCAGCCTTCGCTCAGCGTGTGTCGATCTTTGGAGATGCAGAAATCACCGCGACCTTGGAACTTTTGAAACTAGGCTGCTCTCTGTGTGTCCCTCCATGACAAATGGTTCTCTTTTTAAAGATTCTTCCCTCTGCTGCTGCTTCTCTAACCCAGTGCTGACAGAAACTTCCCTCCGTCCACTGGCTGTAAGGCAGGGAAGGGCAGAGGACTGCTCTTTAGGAAAGGCGCGGGAGATCTGCGTGTCTGCGGGGTTTTGCTGGATCACAGTTATATCCCCCCTACAAGCTGAAATTGATTTTAAAGAGCTTTAACTGGTGTGGCAGATGTCCCAGCTGTCCCGATTGGCTAGGAATAGTCTCTGTTTCCTGGTACATATTCCTGGGGGAAAAAATCACTGTCCTCATTTCCTCTCACTTTCCCTCTCTCTGCCTTTGGAGGACATTTTTGGGATGCCTTTTGAAAAATTCATGAACAAATGCATGCATTAGAACCTGTGGCTTTTTTTACACACACACACACACACACACACACACACACACACACACGCAGACGCAGAGAGAGAGAGAGAGAGAGAGAGAGAGAGAGCTGCCAATCCAGATGGTAAGGTAAAGGTTTCTCTTTCTCGAAAGCCAGTCAAATCCGGCTCTAGGATTGCGGTGCTCATCTCCATTTCCAAGCCAAAGAACCAGCGCTGTCAAAAGATATTTCCGTGGTCATGTGGCCGGCATGACTAGACACTGAGGTGCACGGAACGCTGTTACCTTCCCCCCGAAGTGGTACCTATTTATCTACTTGTAATTTCTTGCTTTTGAACTGCTAGGTTGGCAGGAGCTGGGACCAGAGACGGGAGCTCACTCCATCATGCGGCACTCGGGTCTCGAACTGCCAAACTACTGACCTTCCAGCCTGCAATTCAGCATCTTAACCACTTGAGCCACTGCAGCTCCAGATGGTAGCCATGGTCAAATGGGTCTGAATGGCAACAATTCTGTAATAAGTACGTCCCAAGCAATGGTCAAACTTTTGGTCTAACAAAGTAAATGCTTTCTACCCAGACTGGCTGTGGCTCTCCAGGGTCTCAGGCAGAGGCCTTTCCCATCATCTCCTGCCAGATCCTTTTTACTGGAGATGACAGGTGTTGAACCTGGGACCTTCTGCATGCCAAGCAGAGGCTCTGCCACTGAGCAGTGGCCACTCTCCATGGCTCTCCAGGGTCTCCAGAAGAGGTCTTTCCCATCACCTACTGTCAGATCCTTTTAACTGGAGATAGTGAGTATTGAACCTTGATGGACCAAAGGTCTGGTCCAGTATAAGGCTGCTTCATGTGCGTGTTTTGCTTCCGGGTAACTGTCCATGGTGCTGAACCCCAGAATCGTCCCTGATGTGTTCAAAGCTCTGTTTTGTTTGCATCAGGCATGTATGCAACACAGTGGTGCTGATGCCCACTGAGTACTTGGAAAGCTTCCTGGTTTTGGAACACTCAAGCCAAACTCTAGTTGGAGGTTGTTGTTGCTTTTCTTTCCCCCAATTCTACACCAGCCTGTGGTTTGTGGGTAGGGAACAAGCAAAGCTTTGCCCCAGACGTCCTCATGTTTAGCAGAAGCCACAGGGCAGTGCTGTTTCCAAGAACATTTAACCATCTTAATTGACTTTATGGTTGTGTTCAGTTGACTGTTTAGTAGAGCATGAGGTTCATTCAGGGGTGTTGGAGGATTGCCCCTTTTAGCCAATGCTTTTACATATGTTTTTGCTGTTGATATTTTTGATATGTTTGGAGGGGGTTGTGCAAGTTTTCTTGGGTCCCTTCTCCTTGCGTGTGGATGCTTTATTTAAATAAATGAAGGATGAAATTAAATTGTGTTACATGTGCAAGGGGGGGAGTGAGGGAGGGATGAACAAAAGCTGGGCTGATTCTGAACAAAGATTTTTTAATGTTGTCTGACTACAGCCTGTTCAGTCATTTGACTCTAATCTGGAGAACCGAGTTCGATTCCGCACTCCTCCACATCAAGCCAGCTGCATGACCTTGGGTCAGTCACCGCTTTTTCAGAGCTCTCTCAGCCCCCCAAAACAAGACTAGCTCACCACCTAGTGGTGCACAAAGGTAAAAGACCTAGAACTACAGGCTGCCAGGCAATCTTAGGATCTCCTGGCTCTACTACACACAAGGCCATATGATAATTACTGTTATTAGCCATTTGATGTATTTGTTGACTGCTGTGTTTGGATTTCATGTATTTGGGCGGAGGGTGAGGGACTAGATGGCCAGAAGTTTTGCCAGCCAAGCAGTTCATTGGCACTTTGCCGGGAAGGCTAGAATCTCCCCTCCAAAGAAGCCCAATAAAAGTCTTATTTTATTTGTTCATTTTTTTGTTTAATTGATATCCTGCACTTTCTCCCTGCAGAGGACCTGGGGCAGCTCACAACATTTGAAATATAATCAATACAAATGCAATACAAGTCAATGCGTAAGACAGTAAAACCAATTAAAACATCAGCTTGACAAGCTGGCTGGAAAGGATTAAAATGACTGACCAGCTCCTCAGTTTGTAATGCTAACGGTACCTTGGTCATGTGAAGGAGAAGACATGAGAACTGCACAACCAATCACACTGCCTCAAAGAAAAGGATGCTGTTAGTTGCTTCCATGCTTGAGAGGAGATGGATAGAGGAGGGCAAAGGAGACTGTGAGGGGTCTGGAGACCACGTCCTATGAGGAAAAGTTGAAGGAGCTGGGCAGGTTTAGCCTGGAGAGGAGATGACTGAGAGGTGACGTGATAACCATCTTCAAGTACTTGAAGGGCTGTCATCTAGAAGATAGGGTGGAGCTGTTTTCTGTTGCCCCAAAAGGTTGGACCAGAACCAACGGGTTGAAATGAAATCAGAAGAGTTTTCGGCTAAACATGAGGAAGAACTTCCTGACAGTTAGAGCAGTTCCTCAGTGGAACGGGCTTCCTCAGGAGGTGGTGGGCTCTCCTTCTTGGGAGGTTTTCAGACAGAGGCTAGATGGCCATCGGACAGCAGTGCAGATTCTGTGAACTGAGGCAGATCACAAGAAGGGAGGGCAGGAAGGGTTGTGTCAGTGCTTATTTCTTGGGGCCCTTTCTTACATGCTCAAGGAAATGCTGGTCACCACTTTGGGGTCAGGAAGCCATTTTTCTCCAGGCCAGTTTGGCCCAGGGATCCTAGAGGTTTTTTGTCATTTTCTGGGCACAGAACAGGGTTCACTGGGGGTGTGGGGGGATGTATTTGTGAACTTCCTGCCTTCTGCAGGGGCTGGGCTAGATGACCATTGAGGTCCCTTCCAACTCTATGATTCTATGACTCTACGAATGGAGCATAACAATAGGATCTCAGTTAATTACTCTTAGCATTTCACAATTAAGAAGGGTACATCAGTCTCCAGTTTGGAGATATTTATTTGCTACTCTGTGTTTCCTCCCAGGATAGAATCCAAACAAACATTGACCATGTAGACTTAGCTTGTGATTCCTGTTTAGTCTTTGCATCTGTTAAAACATCTCCATTATGTTAAATGGTAACCACATAAACCAAGCCTGTCTTTTCCGAATCTGATAGATACCTTCGTTACGTTGCATGCTAATTTTCTGCCCACCCTCTGCATATATAGATGGACTGGTAAATTCCATTTCACTGTATCTGAGGAAGTGTGCAGGCACACGAATGGCCATATCTTAAGTCAAACTTTGTTGGTCTTAAAGGTGCCCCTGGACTTGAACTTTGTTCTATTGCATGCCCTACCAAATACTGGAAGGTCTCACAGGGCACGGACTTCCCTGGAAAGGTGGTTCCAGAGAGACTGGACAGCCACCGAGAATGTTGTTGCCCTGGTGGTTGGCAGGTGGGCAATATGTGGGCCAGGCACCAGTGGAAGGCCCTACGGTAGTGATCTAAGGAGGCGATGGGCAGGGATCATCAGTGTTCCCTCTAAGCTGAGTGAGTGTGAGCTAGCTCACTGTTTTTTAGCCTCTGTCTCACACATTTTTGTCTCAGCTCAGGAAGGATGGCTCCACAGCAAACTAATTTATGCAGCAGCCAAATTGCTCACTCACAACTTTGATGCCAGTAGCTCACAAAGTAGAATTTTTGCTCACAAGACTCCACAAGTTAGAGGGAACATTGGGGATCATACTGGGAGAGGCAGTCACACAGTCTTATGGATTTCCGAGCTAGCCATGTGGGCTCATCACAGGTCCATTTGAGCTGCCACTGGTTTTCTATTTTGCCATCTGAAAGTAAGATTCCAGTTAAAAGAAGAAGTCAAAATGAGAAGGAAGATCCTTAGTGTTTTGTTGCAACGGAACACTTGAAAACAGGCCAAACTGGCCCTTCAAAAATTGACTGCTTTCTGAACACAATCAGGAAGTACGTGAAAACTTATACTTGAAATGACATAGTCTTAAGGATAAAAATTAAAAAGCATAATTAATTACGAAGAACGGCGCATCATTTAACTAATAAGCCATTCATTGTTCAAATATGAAAAAAGGTGTACCCAGGGCTCTTTTTATAGAAAATACCCAGCAGGAACTCATTAGCATAATAGGCCACACACCTGACAGCACAGCACATTAGCATATTAGGCCACACCCCCATATTACCAGGAGTGTGGTCATCCAGCCACATCCACCTTTTGCTTCTTATTCTGTTTACCTTGTTTGTTGTCAAAACCCAGGGCTTTTTATGTAGCAGGAATTCCTTTGCATGTTAGGCCACACACCCCTAATGTAGCCAATCCTAATGAGTTTCTGCGGTTGGGTGTGGCCTGTTATGCTAATGAGTTCCTGCTGGGTGTGGCCAACTTGGGAGCCAGCCGGAACTCTGTTCCTGTGCGTTCCTGCCCCAAAATAGCCCTGGGTGTACCTACATAATATCTTAAGTGTTTACTTAACCTAACCTGACTAATATTGGCCAAGGAGTCTTTATACCCAAACAAAGGTGTTTTTTTTCCTTGACACAAAGCTAAAATCCTTTTTGACCCAGCAAAGTTTTTACCCTAAACAACTAAAAACCATGAACTCTATCTTCTGTACCAAAAGAATGTTCTTTCCTTGCCTGCTAGCATCAACTAAAAAATCAATCTAACCTCCAAAAGGAAGACCTACTATTTAGTAGGCCTTCCTCACATCCTAAGGAAATCTTACTTAGGAGAAAAATCTATAAAACCGGAAAAAATATGAATAATCAGAAAGGAAAAAAAAATCTTTATATCCCCATTCATACTACAAGATTGAAAAAGGGTAATGTGATCTTGGGGGTGTATTGACAGAGGCATTGCATTCGGGATCCCGCTGTACACTGCATTGGTCAGGCTGTGCCTGGAGTATTGTGCGAGGTTCTGGAGGCCTCACTTCAAAAAGGATGTGGGCAGAATGGAGCGGGTGCAGAGGAGAGCGACGAGGATGACTGGGGAGGCCTGGAGACCAAGAAGCCCTGTGAGAAAAGGCCGAGGGACTTGGGAATGCTCCATCTGGAGAAGAGGAGGTCGAGGGGGGACAGGATGGCTCTCTTGAAGTATCTGGAGGGCTGCCACTTAGAGGAGGGCAGGGAGCTGTTCCTGTTGGCAGCAGAGGAGAGGATTTGCAATAATGGATTTAAATTAAGTGCAGGAAGGCACTGGCTGGATATTAGGGGAAACTTTTTTGGCAGAGTCGTGCAACCGTGGGATCAGCTGCCTTGGGAGGTGGTGAGCTCCCCCTCACTGGCAGTCTTGAAGCAGCGGCTGGACAAGCACTTGTCAGGGATGCTCTAGGCTGATCCTGCATTGAACAGAGGGTTGGACTAGATGGCCTCTACTGGCCCCTTCCAACTCTGTGGTTCCATGCCAATTGTCTTACAGAGGGCTAACCACACGGTGCCATCCTTGTCATTTTTGAATGCCAGAGTAGTTGGGGAGATTATCTTGGCCAGATAATTTGCCATAAGAAAAGTTCTCAGTCTACACACTAAAACTAATATTCAAGGGCTGCCCTCTTGGGATCCAGTCAAAGTCAGTCTGAACTGTCCCTCAGAGTTCTGCAAACTCACAGAAACACCTAGGTTTGGATTTTAAAAAACCTGAGTTAAATTTAAAAAAACCCACACCTTCTCGTCTTTTAACTTTGTTTTGGGAGGTATTCTGCTATGGCTTGGGTTAAGTTCAGAAATAAGGCTGAACAAAAAACAACAACAACCCAGCAACGTAATAACCAAAGGCCCTCTTTATCTTGTCATGCAACCTACTTCAAGGAGTGTTCTCTGTCAATTAACTAAGCTGACTCACGACTCGCTCTGGAGGTGGGAGTCAAGCTTTCCACTTTTCCACTCCTCCAAACGGGAGGGAAGAATCAACGGCAAGAAGAGGGACTCCCATCCAGCTTGCCAGCCACCTGTGTGGCCCCTGTGAGATTTAAGCCTTGCGCATGCATGCTCAGTGGCACCCCACATCAGATTCGTCTTCTGCGTGTGCCTTTGCTGGAATCTCCCGGCGCACTGATAGCCTCGCCTCGCCCTGTGCTGGCACGTCTACGGAGCTGACACGTGAATGATTCGATTGAGCTGCTGATGTGGTTAGGTCAAGGGGAAAGGAAAGGCGATTCCAAATTGGCTGCTGCATCGGCCCCTCTGGGGGTTGGTTTCTCAGC
Source organism: Gekko gecko (assembly GCA_029375565.1). Classification (NCBI taxonomy): domain Eukaryota; kingdom Metazoa; phylum Chordata; class Lepidosauria; order Squamata; family Gekkonidae; genus Gekko; species Gekko gecko. The sequence continues at coordinate 9,358,773 of JAPDNY010000017.1, read as the reverse complement.
ACTCACCGGCTCTCCCTCCCACCCACCTGAAAGATCAAGAGGCGGCCCCTGATGTGGGCTGCAGCGCTAGGCGAGAAGACGGCAAAGAGCGTGCCCTTCGGAGCTCGCAAAGGCCTGTGACTTAGATAAGGAGCAAATGGAGGTGTGTTGTGTTTTTTTCTGGACCCATAAAGGAATGCGAAAGGTCATCGAGGTACGATGCCTGGGTTTTATCTGGGCCAGAGGAGAGGATGGCGTCATCCATAACCTTTCCAATGACAGGAGTGCTTCAGAACGGTGGTGGCTCTCGGATTGTGCTTGACAGCCGGCGTGTGGCTTTGTGGACTCGAAGCCAAGGCAGACAAGTGTCACTGGCTATTTGAGGCCCAGGCAAAGCTTTGTGGCAGCTACAGAGTAGAAGGAGGAAGCCTTGGGCAAACGGAGATGGAATTGCTTGCCTGATTTCACGTGTGTTTCCATAGCTGTTGGAAACCACCTCTCATTTTCCAGTGATTTTGATGCCTCCTGCTAACCTTGTTTCAGTGTTGTTCTTCATGCCGTTTCCTTCCTCCATCTCTTTTGCCTTCACTGCTGCTCTTCTTCCTGTGTTCACACTGCCATCACTTCCCTCTGCCACCTTTGCCCTCACTGTCCTCTGCCTCCTTTGCCCTCACTGCTGCTGCTTAATCCAACCAGCTGTCCTGACCCTCATGACTTTGTTGATGTCATGACTTTGTTGATGACAACCTTGTTTCAGTGTTGTTCTTTGTGCCCTCTTTTGCCCTCACTGCTGCTCTGCCTCCTTTCCTCTCACTGCCCTCTTCCTCCATTGCCTTCACTGCCCTCTTCCTCAGTTGCCTTCACTGCCCTCAGCCTCTTTTGCCCTCACCTCCCTCTGTCTCTTTTGCCCTCACTGCCCTCCACCTCCTTTGCCCTCACTGTTGTGGCTTAATCCAACCAGCCGTCCTGACCCATGTGACTTTGTTGATGCCATGATGCTAAGGAGAAGAAGTTTGGTTGCCCCAGCCGATTGAATTAAATTGAATTGCAACATGGGCAAGCGAGGTCAAGAATAGTGAAGACCAAACAAACAAAGAAAGAAGGGAAATGATTCCAGGGGGTAACTAAGGCATCAGCATCAAGGCAACAGCCAACATCTGCAAGGTGAATATGTTTCTTTGTCACTCCAACAGCTATGTCAGGTGCTGTAAGTTCAAAGTGCATATTGGAACTGAGAGCCAGTATGATATTGTAGTTTAAGAGCACTGGACTAGGATTTGGGGACATGGGTTCGAATCCCCACTCGTGCCACAGAAGCTCGCTGAGTGACCTTGGGCCAGTCACACACTCTCAGCCTGACCTACCTCACAGGGGTATTGTGAGGGTAAAATGGAGCAGAGGGGAATGATGTAAGCCTTCTTGGGTCGCCATTGGGGAGAATGGCAGGGTACAAATGAAGTAAAAATAGATTAATAATGCTAGTGAACAGTTAGTATCACTCAGACTTTTTGGCCCCTGTACTGGCATTTGGAGAATACTCCTCAGAGGTTAAGCCACTGACCTGGAGGTCTGTAGTTCAGCAGTTTGAGATCCGAGTGCCGCTGTGGCGGAGTGAGCTCCCATCATCTGGCCCCAGCTCCTGCCAACTTAGCAGTTCAAAAGCAAGAAATTGCAAGTAGATAAATAGGTGCTACTTCGCTGGGAAGGTAACAGTCTTCGGACAGCGTTGGCTCTTCGGCTTGGAATTGGAGATAGAGTCAGATTCGACTGGCTTTCAAGCAAGGGAAACATTTACCTTACCTCTCCCAAGAAAGTATTCAGAACTTTTTTGTCATCTTTTGGGCATGGAACAGGGGTCACTGGGGGTTTGGAGGGGGAGGTATTTGTGAATTTCCTGCCTTGTGCAGGGGGTTGGACTAGATGACCCTGGAGGTCTCTTCCAGTGCTATGATTCTATGATCCCGGCTCTCAAAGTATGAAACCCAACTATCTTTATTTAAGAAATATATGGCCCGTGTTCTTCCCCCGATCCACAGCAGCTGAAAATACCCATTTGATGGGTGCCCACAAACTTAAAATGGGGCTAGAATAACTCATGACAATTTATCCATTAATTATCCACCCGTCTTTCTATTCATATTATTTCAATCTCTTTACCCCCGCCGTTTTGCCAGCGCAGCAATACTTGGAGGGAGTTACGATTTTTAAAAAAAGATTATAAATTATCATCATAAAGTTAAAAGCAGCAACAAAGCAGGATAAAATGGCGATAAAGAGAAGCGATAAACAGTTCTGAGCCAATCAGAAAACCACACCAGGCATCAAAAAGCACCAGTGGGGAGTCGCTGAGGAAAAACTGAGATGAAGCTAAGGGTAAAACTGGTGGTCTGCAGAAGATTCAACAGTTCGGTTCTGATCTCCAAGAGCTGTTTGGAAAACAATCGTCTCCTTCTACCCTGACCTGGATGGCCCCGGCTAGCCCAATCTTGTCTGATCTCAGAAGCTAAGCAGGGTCACCCCTGGCTAGTATTTGGATGGCCCAGCTCCAAGGAATACCAGGGTCGTGACGCAGAGGCAGGCAATGGCAATCCACCTCTGAAACATTTCTGGCCTCAAAAGCAAGTCTAGCTCGCCACCTAGTGGTGCATAATGCGAAAGGAGCTAGAACTTTTGGCTGCCAGACAATCTTAGGATCTCCTGGCTATACTACACACAATGCAATGTGATAATAATAACCAGGCCTGTAGCTACAGTGGGTCATTTTGGGTCCCTGCCCCCTTAATGAAATGCCCCGCCCAACAAATAGTCATGCCCCAAACTTTATTTTTGAGTAGAGACTCCTCCCCTGCTGCCTGTGGCCAGGGTGACAGCCCTGTGTCTTGCCTTCATGCTTCCCTCTCCCTCCCACTGCAGGATTCCCAAAGGGTCATGGGAAGGCCTTTGAAAGACTCACTGTGACCTAGGGGGTGTACAGCAGAAAGGGGGATTGTTGGAGACGTATTGAAGGTGCCACTCTGGAGTCCCCTTCTAAGCTTTCTTGCCCTGTGGAAGGGAACTCAAAAGGCATTGAAATGCCCTCTGAGCTGGTTCCCCCCCCCCATAGGAACGGACACACTCACTGCCTTGTCCCTTGAAAGGAAGGCCAAGAAGAAGAGGAAGAAGGAAGAGGAGGAGGAGAAGGAAGAGGAGGAGATTGGATTTATACCCCGCCCTTCACTACCCGAAGGAGTCTCAGAGCAGCTTACAATCTCCTTTCCCTCCCCCTCCCCAGAACAGATGCCCTGTGAGCAATGCTCCTCTAAGCTATGGAATCCTGTGAGGAAAAAAAATTCTACTTTGTGAGCTGCCGGCATTAAAGTTGTGAGCAAGTGATTTGGCTGCTGCATGAATTAGTTTTCTCTGGAGCCCTCCTTCCTGAGCTAAGACAAAAGGGTGTGAGCTGGAGGCTAAAAAAACCTGTGAGCTAGCTCACACTAACTCAGCATAGAGGGAACACTGCCTGTGAGGCAGGTGGGGCTGAGAAAGTTCTTTCAAAGACGGCTCCCAAGAGAGCAGCTCCAAGAGAACTTGCGACTGACCCAAGGTCACGCCAGCAGCTGCATGTGGAGGAGTGGGGAATCAAACCCAGTTCTCCCGGATTAGAGTCCGCGTTCCTAACCACTACCCCAAACTGGCAGCAAGGAAAGAGATGGATCAACTCCGTCAAGGAAGCCACAGCCCTCAGTCTGTAAGACCTGAGTAAGGCTGTTGAAGATAGGATGTTTTGGACATTTTGGAGGTCATTAATTCATAGGGTCACTGTGCATCAGATGTGACTTCATGGCAGTTAACACACATGTGCCCATTTGATTGTGAGCTGCCTTGGCAAGTCTCTGAAAAGGTGGCATAGAAATGTTCTAAACCAAGTATTATTATTTATTTATCATATAGCAGAGTTACACTCAAGACGTATGTAATGATATAAAAGACGGAACCAAGTTGATACAATGGGTATGCAGACTGATTGGGCAATCCCCCTAAATACTAATATCTAGATTTTCAAGCCACTCAGTCGCAGCTGGGGAGAGTTCAAAGAGCTCCATCACATCTCTATGGAAAGCACAATGCTCATATTCCTGCAACAGACGGGAAACGGTTTGGCGGTGCTGCATCACAATTGCATTCGGGTCCTGCTATTTTTCCCCATTTGTACAAGAGGTCTGCACAGCTGCCAAAAACGGTTCATATTCTCTTACCCACCTCCCGTATTTTACGTGGTGAGTCAAAGCCTGTGGGCCTCTCATTTGCTGTTTGTCAATTCTCATTGGTGTTGATCAGTTCTGCAATTCCAGTGCGGCCTCCTTGTGGTGCACCCTGGGTAACGCTAAAGAGCTAGAACTTCTGGCAGCCAGGCAATCATAGGATCTCCTGGCTCCACGACATACATGGGAAAATTTCCAAACACGTAACTAAAGAACATATTCTCCAGTCTTAGTTAGGAATAGTTGTAAGCCGCCCTGAGTCCTGCTTGCAGGGAAAGGTGGCCTAGCAAATCCAATCAAATAAATAAATAAATAAATAGCTGCCATCAACCTCCCAGCCTTTATGAGGGTCTGGATGGATTAGGGTTAAGGTTAGGGTTAGGATTATCACCAGTCCAAATGGGCCCCTTGAGCCGAGATAACAAGGCCATCCTGAATTCTTCCTTCGGCGTCTTCAGGCCCTTCGAAAACAGACGGACTAAATATAAGTCCCTCTTACTGTACAGAAGGGGTTTTTTTTGGCTGCATATTTTAAGCATCAAAATTAATTGTATTAATAGCGTCAAGCCATGACGGAACAGTCTGCTTGAAGTCAAAGAGCTATATTTGTCTTGCCATAATGGCAAGCGCGGGGAAGGAATGGAAAGGGTCGGTCGCGTCGGAGCTGTTTTCATCGAAAGAAAGTGGGAAGTGTGTGCGTGGGGGGGGGGGAGATGCGTGCCTTAGGACGGAATGAGAGCCAGGCAAGTGAGTACCGTTTTCGAACTCCAGGGCAATTGATCCATATGGATCCCTCTTGTGTGTCAGGTGGGATAGGCTCAGTGTTAAGGATCTTCGGGGAAGACAGAAATACCCATCCACAGGGCAAAAAATATAATTACATGAAGGAGCATCCAAAGAAGAAGAAGAGATTGGATTTATACCCTGCCCTTCACTCAGAGTCTCAGAGTGGCTTACAAACTCCGTTCCCTTCCCTTCCCCACAAGAGACATCCTGTGAGGGAGGTGGGGCTAAGCAGGGTCGGCCCTGGTTGGTACTTGGATGGGAGACCACCAAGGAAGTCAATGGCAGACCATGCAGAGGCAGGCAAAGGCAAGCCACCTCTGTCCATCTGCCCTGACCCAGATGGCCCAGGCTAGCCTGATCTCGTCTGATCTCAGAAGCTAAGCAGGGTCAACCTGAGTTAGTACTTGGATGGGAGACTGCTGAGGAAGTCCCAGGGTTGCTAAGCAGAGGCAGGCAATGGCAAATGACCTCTGAACATCTCTTGCCTTGAAAAACCTACAGGCTGGCCAGAAGTCAGTGGCAACCTGACAGTACTTTACACACATAAAACACAACTCTGCATAGGATGGCACTGTAAGGGAGTTGCTCTCCTTGTATGCTTCTTCTGGGTCAGGTGGGACTCCTTAGCTGCCATAGCCTCATCCACAGATGTTCTCTAATCCCCATTTCATTGAATTTAGAAGAAGAGGAGGAGGAGGAGAGGTAGAGGGAGATTGGATTTATACTCTGCCCTTCAGTCCCTGAAGGAGTCTCAGAGTGTCTTACAATCTCCTTTCCCTTCCCCTCCCCAAAACAGACACCCTGGGAGGTAGGCAAGGCTGAGAGAGCTCTTTCATGAACTGCTCCCGAGAGAACAGCTCTGAGAGATCTTGTGACTGACCCACGGTCACACCAGCACCTGCATGTGGAGGAGTGGGGAATCAAACCCGGTTCTCCCAGATTAGAGTCCGCGCTCCTAAGCGCCACACCAAACTAGCCCTAAAGCTCAACTGAAGGGTGAGGTTCTCAAAAAAGAAGTTGTTGTATATTGGGTGGGGGAATTCTGGGTATTTAGGATTGTGTGTTCAGTTTGTTAGAAGCTATGGGAAGCCTGATTTGATGGGTGGCAGGGAAGGGACCGGAGACTGAGAAGTTCAGGATTTTTGACTCCTTCTGCATAAGCAATTCACTGTTGCCGGGGAGCAGATAAGAGAGGCAGCTGGTTGGGTTTTTTTTCCCCTTTCCCCCTTTTGAGCAAATAATCTATTCAGTGACATTTATCTCATGTTCTGTTAGCAAATTTTGCCTGCGCACAGCAGTTTTCTCCAGTGTAATGGTTATGGGAAATTAGTTGCCGCATTCTCGGACAAAGTTTTGGTCTGTCGCTCGTTCACGGTCACTCAGTGCCGGGCGAGGTGGTCGGGCTCAAGATATTTTCATTTCTGTCCCAGTTTGCTTTCACAAGGGGTGGAGGCTGGCGGACGTCCACAAATGGTGGGACCTTGTGAACCTGCTAGTTGCTTTTGGGCAAGGGGTGCTTGAAGCTAGGTCCGTCCGGAATTACACGTACACGAGTGCCTTCAAGACGCAACTGATTTAGGCTGAACCCAGTGAGGGGGTTTTGAGGCAAGTGCGAAGCAGAGGTGGTTTGCTGCTTTCCTCCTCTGTAGAGCCTTCCTTGGCCTCCCATCCAAGCACTGACCCTACTTAGCTTCCAACTTATGGCAACCCCAGCAAGGGGCTTTTGAGGCAAGTGAGAAGCAGAGGTGGTTGGCCATTGCCTTCCTCTGCAGAGCCTTCCTTGGTGGTCTCCCTTCCAGTACTTATGGTGATCGTAGCAAGGGGCTTTCAAGGCAAGTGAGAAGCAGAGGTGGTTGGCCATTGCCTTCCTCTGCAGAGCCTTCCTTGGTGGTCTCCCTTCCAGTACTTATGGTGATCGGAGCAAGGGGCTTTCAAGGCAAGTGAGAAGCAGAGGTGGTTGGTCATTGCCTTCCTCTGCAGAGCCTTCCTTGGTGGTCTCCCATCCAAGCACCTGCTTAGCTTACAACTCATGTTGACCCCAGCAAGGAGCTTTCGAGGCAAGTGAGATGCAGAGGTTGTTCCCCAGTTTATTCTTTTGCAGGACCTTCCTTGGTGGTCTCCCATCCAAGCATCGACCCTGATGAGCTTCCGAGAATGGATGAGATCAGGCTACGTCATGCCTCCTTCCTCCCCGTAATGAATGCACATGAAGCTGCCTTATACTGAGTCAGACCCTCGGTCCATCAAGGTCAGTCTTGTCTACTCAGACTGGCAGTGGCTCTCCACGGTCCCAGGCAGAGGTCTTTCCCATCACCTACTACCTGGTCTTTTTTTAATTGGAGATGGTGGGGATTGAACCTAGGGCCTCCTGCATGCCAAGCAGAGGCTCTTCCTCTATGCCACTGGCCCCTCCATAAGCCACTGGCCCCTTTCCTTTTGTTAGGTCCAAACCAAAGTAAAACAGAGCTGTGCATTGGGTTGCCAAGTCTGGGTTGGGAAATCCCTGGAGACTTTTAGGGTGGACCCAGGAGATGGCGGGGTTTGGGGAGGGGTCTCAGCCTGGTGCAATGCCCTAGCGCCCACCCTCCAAAGCAGCCATTTCCTCCAGGAGAGCTGATCTCCATCAGCTGGGGATCAGTCATAAATTTCGGGAGATCTGCAGGCCCCACCCATAGGCTGGCGACCCTAGCTGTGCAAGTTTTCGAGTTCTACTGAACTCTTCACCAGGTTGCAGTTGATAAGAGCAGGAACCAGGTGGGAATTGTAGTGTGACACACCATTCCCTCCCTCCCAATCCCTGGGAACGGGATCAGAGAGGGAACAGCAAGATTGACTACAGCTGGCAGCGAGATACACCAGCACTCCTGTCTGTCGGCACCGTGCCCAGACAGCTTATGGGAGGAAGTAAAGCAAGCTTCACCCCCCTGCCGTGGCCTTGCCTGGATCCACGGCTTTTAAGAGGATCCGGAATTAATCTGCCACTGAGCCAGCTTTCTTTCTCAAGCCCGTTAGAGGCAGATGATAGGTTTGTTCTCCAAGTGCCCGCTGTTCCTTTCGAGTTGATTAGAAGCCCCACCCCCCTTTTCTCCCCAAACCCGGCAAGCAGCTTTGCATAACAGCAAGGGGCAAATGGGCCCGCAGAGGTGGTCACAGGTGTTCCTCTTCCCTATCGATGAAGTGGGCGTCGGGGTGCTTCGACGCCTCTTCCCACAATGGAGGCCTGATTGACTTGCAGCGCAATTGGGCACGAAGGGCTCAGTGCCAGATGTTCAGGTCTGCACTGAAACACACGTTCTGGGGAATCTCTTAAATTCTACTGTGCTTGGCGCAAAATGGATTTTGATCCTTGGGCTTGTATTCCGTCCCCCCCAAATCAATAAGGTAATTCAGGGAATACCTTTTTATTTATTTATAATTTTTATTTAAGAATTTAATAACAATACAGGGTAAGTACAATAGACGTTTTGAGACCAGGTAGGTTGGTTGTATGACCCGCATGGTCAGGCTCATCTAATCTCATCAGAAGCTAAGTAGGGTCACAGAAAAATTACTTCGTGACCCCGAAGTGGCGATCAGCAGTCCCCTGAGCATGTAAGAAAGGGCCACAAGAACTAAGCATCAAGACAGCCCTTCCTGCCCTCCCTCTCATGATCTGCCTAAGTTCACAGAATCAGCATTTCTGTCAGATGGCCATCTAGACTCTGTTTAGAAATCTGCAAAGAAGGAGAGCCCACCATTTCCCGAGGAAGCCTGTTCTACTGAGGAACTGCTCTGTCAGGAAGTTCTTCCTAATGTTTAGCCAAAAACCCTTCTGATTTAATTTCAACCCATTGGTTCTGGTCTGACCTTCTGTGGCAACAGAAAACAATTCCATACCATCCTCTATATGACAGTCGTTCAAGTACTTGAAGGTTGGCCCTGGTTAGCTCTTGGATGGGAGGCAACCAATGAAACTTGGGGTTGCTACACAGAGGCAGGCAATGGCAAAGGTCTCTGAGATCTCTTGCCTTGAAAACCCCACAGGGTCACCATAAATCAATTACATAAGAACTTCAGAGGAGCCCTGCTGAGTCAGACCAGTGGTCCATCTAGTTCAGCATCCTGTCTCACACAGTAGCCAACCAGTTCCTCTGGAGGAAAACAACAGGAGAGAGAGGCCGAGGCCTTCATAAAAACATAGAAAGAGCCTGGCTGGATCAGACCAATAGTCCATCTAGTCCATCGTCCTATCTCACACAGTGGCCAACCAGTTCCTCTGGACAGCTGATAACAGGGCATAGAGGCCAAGGCCTTCATAAGAACCTCAGAAGAGCCCTGCTGGATCAGACCAGTGGTCCATGTTGTCATGGTTTGTCTTGGATTTCATCTCCCAGCCCAGCCCAGGGATGAGAGTTAGAAACCCACGCTTCAATAACACATTAAACAACCCAGGAGAATGTCTGCACACCCTCCAGGGATTACCAGTAGTTCTGCCACCAGGACCTCTGGACAACAGGTTCCCACCAGCTCAGGAGCAAAGGTCCCACCTTCTGTCTGGTTTCTGAGAATTAACATGTTACCAGCTCTGTATCAGGGCTGCAAACAATTATTTAATACAGTGGTAGCCTATTCTGCTGAGACAGCATAGGCACAAGATTTAGGCTTAGAGATCAAGTTGCAACAAAGTAAACATGTCCAGATAATATTGGTTAAATATTATCTTTATTCAGTGCAAAAGCATGCATATAACAAGAGACTAGCAAAAGGTGAGTAAAAACAAATAACTCCTATAGTGTAGTCAGCTCTAATTACACTATAGAGGTAGTCCATAATTACCAGCTTTCAGATGTATCAGATGATGTAGGGTGCCAATAGTCCAACGGTCTAACCAGGGAATTTTGAACAAAAGTTCCATGATGCTGTTGGCAACCAGGTCCAGCTTAGCTGCCTGTTAGTCAAAGTCCATGGCAAGCAAGCAAGTAACCAGTCCCAAAAGGAACTCTTTGTTTCCAGCGTGGAACAAAACAAGAAAACCCACAAAGAGCCACTTCTCCCAAGAAGCCACTTTTCCCATAGGGTTCTCACAATTAAACCCTCTTCCCCATCACCACCGGATATGGCCATTTATCCAATCATGAGGGATTGAAGGGGCATGTCTAAATCTCCAGTTACTAGCCATTGCCTACGTGATGCATAGCAGGTCAGAGAATGCTGTGATGTGTTAATATACTGGGCCTAGCTATGCCCATGTGTGAGAAGGCGCCTGAATGTCTCCTAGCTCTAGCAAAAGTGTCAAAGTGTCTTGCATATGGATATGAAGCTTGGCCATCTGTGCAGGTGACAAAAGTTACATGGACATGTTAGCAGCTAAGGCCATTTGGCCCTGACAGGAATAGTTCAGGAAAGGCTTTTCCTATACACATGTAGTCCAGCATCCTGTCTCACACAGTTCCTCTGGATGGCTAACAACAAGATATAGAGGCTGAGGGCTTCATAAAAACATCAGAAGAGCCCTGCTGGATCAGACCACTGGTCCATCTAGTCCAGCATCATGTCTCACACAGTGGCCAGCCAGTTTCTTTGCAGGTCCAGCCACAGGTCATAGATGCCAAGGCCTTCCCCTGATGTTGCTTCCTGCCTCTGAATGTGGAGGTTCCCCTCAGCAGCTGTGGCTAGTAGACATTTACAGACTTCTCTTCTATGGGAGACTTATCCTCCAGATTGCAACTCCGTGGCACTTTCCACCACCCATAAAAGGTCTGAAATGGATTTCATCCTTGTTTTGGAATTTTGCATGGCCTGGTATGGCTGTATGACTTTTGAAAAATAAATCTCCCAGCGTTTCTGACAGCACTGCTAGACAATGGCTGGGTGCCTGACTGAGAGCTGAACATGTAATCTAGATATCTGGGCAGTGGATCCAGCCAATTTAGCAGCACCATCTGGGTTTTAGAGGCCAACAAGATCTTGGGGGTATGACCTTTAGAGAGTGAAATTTCCCTTCATCAGATACTGTTCCCTATGAGCTGAGTTACTGTGAGCTAGCTCACAGTTTTTTAGCCTCCAGCTCATAGATTTTTGTCTTCACTCAGGAAGGATGGCTCCAAAGCAGATTGATTTATGCAGTGGCCAGATCACTTGCTCACAACTTTTGTGCCAGTAGCTCACAAAGTTGATTTTTTTTTTTTGCTCACAAGACTCCACTGCTTAGAGGGAGCATTGGATACAAGTAGGAATGAAGATCTCTGAGTCTTTATATCCCAGTGTGAAAGCAGGAGGGGTGTTGTGAAGAAAGAACTCAAGATACAGAGGCGTAATGTGCACTGTAAGCAGCTAGATCAAAGCAGAGGACAGATGTGTAGAGAAAGAAAATTAGCATTTGTAGTGAGATAAGTATCCCGGGTTCCTTATTCAGCCCTGGGGGGTCCATTGTTCTGAATCTGAGAATGATGGAATGGAGCCAGGAAAGTTCACTTACCTCTACCCCAAGTGCAAATAAAATCAGGATAACATTTGCAGGTTTCTTTTTTAATGGTAGAAACATTTGGAGACTTACAGTGCCTTTAATCTGTAAACACGCACACACCCAAGGATAAATCTCCTCCTAACATCCCCGAGGCTCCCGTTCAAGGCACACTAAGGGTTCGAGTTCTAATTCTGGCTAATGTGCAACATTGCCCCCCGTTTAGGAAATCAATCCAGTGCCGAGAGGCTCCCGTTTATTCTCTGGCATTAAGGGAAGTGCTTCTGTTACGAATTGCTGCAGAGAGATTAAACACCTAAATCCCAATTAAAACGCCACCTGTTCTGAACCATCACGGCCGCCTGTGCGAAACGAGCTCTGACAAAGGCAACAACTTCAGACACTTTGATTGGGGACCTGAGGGAATGGCTAGAGACTATTGAGGAATGCACGCCCTTTCTCCTAACTCCTCAAATGTGAAGCGCTTGTAAGACTAGACGAGGAAGCTGTGGCTACAGTCGCCTCTGTACCTACCAGGCGAACACTGCAAGCATTTCAAGGTGTCGTTGCTTACCTTCAAAGCCCTATATGGCCAGGGGGCTGCATATTTGTGAAACCACCTCTCCCCCTATGAGCAACAAAGGGCTTTACAACCTGCTGATTAGCACCTTCTGGTGAACCCCGGCCCCAGGGATGTCCATCTTGCCTTGACAAGGGCCTGGCCCCTACCTGGGGGAATGAGTTCCCGTATGAGATCAGGACCCTGTGGAACCTATTACAGTTCCTCAGGGCCTGCAAGATGGAGCTCTTCCACCAGGTTTTACTTGAGTCGCCGGGTATCCCCCCCTCTATGGAGCCTCCCCTTCAGCAGGTCAGACCTGTATCACCACCTGGGAACCCCAATCTGAAACAGACCTCATCTGTTGAGACTCTTGACTAGAAACAGAGGAATGTTATTGCATTTTATCTGACGTATCTTAATTGTCTCTAATGGTTTGCATATCGTACTGATGGAACCCACCCTGAGCCTGTTATGCGGTGGGGGGCGGGGGAATACAAATCTAATAAAATAAATAAATAAATATACATTAGTTGCTGTAGATTTTCCGGGTTGTGTGGCTGTGGTTGTGGCATTGTAGGACCTGACGTTTTGCCAGTAGCTGTGACTGGCATCCTCAGAGGTATAACACAGAAAGATGGAGCACTCTCTGTGTCAAGGTGAGCAGAAAAATGGTAGTCAGGTAATTTATATCTACCCTGGAAGGTGGGGTAGGGCTGAGTCATTATCTTGTAGTAATTCTCCAGGCTGTGAACATGCTAATGGAGGAGCTTTCCTGAGGAAGTTCTTTTGTCTATGGATTGTTTCCTGAGGAGGTTTCCTGTTTCTTGAGGAAGTTCTTTTGTGTGTGGAATGGCTATTGAAACTCTAATTTTATCTGTAGTGCTATTGTCAGCTGTAGAGTCTTTTGTGTTTTTCAGGACAGGAAACCATGCCCTATTTATTTTTAAACTCTCTTCTTTCCTGTTGAAATTGTGTTTATGTTTATGAATTTCAATGGCTTCCCTGTGCAATCTGACATGGTAATTAGAAGTGTTGTCCAGTCTTTCAGTGTCTTGGAACAAAATGTTGTGTCCTGTTTGGGTTAGGCTATGTTCAGCCACTGCTGATTTTTCAAGTTGGCCAAGTCTGCAGTGTCTTTCACGTTCTTTTATTCTTGTCTGAATGCTACGCTGTGTCTGTTCTAAGCCCACCAATAGGCTCAGACTGGAGTAACTCAGCACAGGATGCAGCCTAAGTTATAAAGCAGTTCTAAACGGTCTTACACCCTTTGACTTCAGTGAACATCAAAGGGCGTGCTGCTGCTCACGACTGTACCATTTGATGTATTAGGAAAGTCAATGCTAACACCTTTGGGGAGGGGAGGGACTTCAATGGAGTGTATAATGTAGGGTTACCAGCTCTGGATTGAGAAATACCTGAAGATTTTGAGGGGTGGAGTCTGGGGAGGGCGGGATTTTGGGAGGCAAGGGACCTCTGCAGGGCCCAATGCCATTGAGTCTGCCCTCCAAAGCAGCCATTTTCTCCAGGAGAACTGATCTCTTTTCCCGGAGATCAGTCGTAATAGCTGGAGATCTCCAGGCCACGCCTGGTGCATGAAAGCGGTATGGTATTTTTTTTCCCTTTTAGATGATGAACTTGTAATAGAGAGTCTAAGTTGTTTCTGCTTGAGCCCTGTGAACTGTTTCAGCTGAAGACCTTGATGTTGTTTTTCTTTAGGATCTCCACACCTGCAAATAATTATTAAGTTATGTGGCCTTGATTGGCGGGCAGGTGGTTTAATATTGGATGCCTTTCTTTAGAATGGACTAACTGACCTTCCAGTTCATGTGGGTCTGAAATCTTGAAACTTTGTCAATGCTGGTACGTTTGTTTTTTCCACTGTCATCATACAGCGATTTGTTGTTTTTCTTTGATCATCTTCAGTAAACTTTGTTGGGCTTCCCAACAGCTGACTTGTGGAGCAGCATTGTTAACAGCTGACTCCCTCCCCTTTCTCAGGGCCGAACTGGAGCCTGAAGGGGTGAGCCTTTCAAGATGAGAGTGCTGTGAGTCCTGCCAAAGGAAATAAGCTGCTCCTTGCCAACTCGAGGCCTGGACCTCCTGTAGACGATGGTAGAAGAACCAAGAGAGAAGCTCCTAGTTCACACACCTGGAGATTGGCAACCTTAGTACAATGCCACAGAGTCCACCCACCAGAGTGCTCATTTTCTCTGGGTGAGCTGATTTCTGCCACCTGGAGAACGGTTGTAATCCCAGGGGGTCTCCAGCAGCCACCTGCCACCGACTTTGTGAAGTCTTTTCCCCCCATTGTCTGAAGAAGTGTTCTGGCTAGTGATAAAGGCGACAGCCAAAATGAGGAACTTCGGATGCCTTTTCCCATTGCTAAGTTTGCTGGGTCGCTAGCTGCAGAGTCACACGGCAGAGCCAAGATTGTTGGACTTCAAGGCTCAACGTAGAATCGCTGCTGGGCCAATTTGCTGCTTTTCCTTTGAAGTCTTCATATTATATCTTTGGTCGGTGATCGGTTGCGACATTTGCACTGGGCTGATTAGCGGCTGTTTTCGAGAAGCAATAAACAAGTCTCTCTCTCTTTTTAATATGATGTACATTTATTGACTGGTGCAATAGAAGAAGAAGAAGAAGAAGAGGAGAAGAGATTGGATTTATACCCCACCCTTCACTGCCCAAAGGCATCTCAGAGCAGCTTACAAACTCCTTTCCCTTCCCCTCCCCACAACAGACACCCTGTGAGGTAGGTGGGGCTGAGAGAACTTTTGACAGAAACTGTCCTTGAGAGAACAGCTGTGCCAGAGCTTGTGACTGACCCAAGGTCACATCAGCAGGTGCAAGTGGAGGAGTGGGGAATCAAACCCGGTTCTCCCAGATAAGAGTCCGCACACTTAACCACTACACCAAACTGGCTTAATCACTACACCAAGCTGGATTTATTTGGTGTTTGGTGAAGCCTTTTTGCACACTGGTGTGTCTGTGCATTTAACCAACAGGAGGTCAGCGACCCAACACTTAAACCCGAGGCGAATAGGAGATTCTCTGGTGTGCACAGGATAGGTACATTATTTCCCGAAATCCTCAAATGGGGGGAATTAATGGGGGGGGGGCAGAATCAGAGCAAACAGCTGGAATTCTCCTCCTCCTCCTCCTTCTCTTTCTTCCCGCTATTACAATTGAGTTTCAGACAACCAAGATCAGTTCCCCCGAAGAAAATGCAGAAACAACAGAGAGATCATGGGAAGGATGCAAACAAAGATGAAAACAATGTATGCATGTACAACAAAGCATGTGTGCGTACATCTATATTACATGCTGAAGAAATACTACCCACTGCAAATCAGCAGTCTAAGTATATTTTCATAATACTGCATCACAGTTTTTTTCACCATTGTTTGCCCCTGGAGAAAATGGCTGCTTTGGAGGGTGGAGTCTATGGCATGATATCCTGATGAGGCCCCTCCCCTAACCCCGCCCTCCCCAGGCTCTGCCCTCAAAATCTTCCCAACCCACAGCTGCCAACCCCACTCTGAGGTCAAATGTTATAGAAGGAGGGGGGGGGAATTTTCTCCACTTACTCCACCCCAGAATGAATTTTATAAACCTCCATCCATGCTCCCTCTAAGCTGTAGAGTCTCGTGAGCAAAGCTCACACTAACTCAGCTTAGAGGGAACACTGGTGGGGAGCTCAGATCTGCGATGGAGCAGAGATACATACTTTTGCCCACTTTCTCCTCTGGTGCCCTGGCAGAGGTCATGCAACAAAATTTCATTCCAAGAATAGAACAGCTCTCTACCTTCCCCTGTCCAACTCACGGGCTTCCAGCCAGGCCGGGATTATACTGTCACAGAGAGCCGTGCGCAAAACCTCTTCCTGGAACCACGTCCCCGATCATACCTCTTTCTGTTCGTCGTTCTGGAAATTACCCCTATTGAGTTTCACCTAGCCCGGGGTTCAGTCCCGTTCCGATAAACAGAGAGGGAAAGGAAGTGCAAGGGGGTGGGGTGGATCATCGTGTGTGAACCATTTCCCCTTTCAAGCATCTGCCTGATTGCAGGGCAGGCCGGTTTGACCTGTGCCGCTGCTGGCACATCGAGAGCATTTTCACGGTTCCGACACTTTCTGTTAAGTGGGAGTCGGGAGACAGGAGTTCAATTCCATCTTAAGACATCTAACTAAAAGGAGTCGGCCTTTGGAGTGTGCCAAACGCCCACGGCTGTGACCTCTCCAGAGTTATTCTGGGGCAAGGAAATAGAGGAACGGCTGCCCGAAGGCGACTTGCGGCCAGAACCAGTGCACATGTTGTGTTCCTGCCTGTGAGGGAGTGCACATGTTCAGGCATGACAGTATATACAAATGCATAAGTTCACACAATACATGCATGTTCCATGGTGGTGATGAAAATGCTGTCAATGTCACAACTGACTTATGGTAACCCCAGAGGGGGCTGAGAGAGCTCTGAGAGAACCATGACTGACCCGAGGTCACCCAGCTGGCTGCCTGTAGAGGAGGCTTCTCCAAATTAGAGTCCTACCGCTCTTAACCACTACCCCACACTGCCTCTTAACCACTATACCATGCTGGATGCTTTTCAATCTGCACAGCCAGTCAGGAGCACTGCAGGGCAAAGGCACCACCTAGCCCCACCCACTTTTTAGAAGCACTTGGCGGGCACCAGGAAGGGTGTTGCTGGGCCCGCGGGCACCACGTTGGGGACCCCGACATAGATCAATGGTACAAATTAAGGGCAAACATACCGTAGCTGCATACGCAGAGCTGACTCTCTGTCTCCTTGTTCCCAACCACTGGTAATACAAAACAGGACCCACGCCCCCCCCCACATGCACGTAAACAGCTGGCAATAAAGTGGCATTCCACATCCCCACTCCCCAGTGTGGAAGATCAATGCCTAACACCATCCCTGACAGATGCTGCTTTTGGTTCCTGACAGGACAGGAGTCCTGTGAGGCTCAGAACCTTGCTAATTTCTCACCAGCTGCAGTCGATCCGGCGGGAGGCATTGCCCAAAGGCTCCCTTCCAGCTTCCTCTTGAAAAGGGCCTCCAAAGGGGTTTCCCGCCACGGTTCCAGCTTCCCCTGCCTCAAAGAACAGCTTGGTACAGGCCAGGCACGGTACATTTTCCAGTGGGACATTATTAGCACTTTTTCACCTGGAAAGAAAAAAAATGCATATTTATAGATCGGCACTGACAGCCAACGCACCATGGGCAGGTGAAGCCGGGGAGCCGCTAATGGCAGCAAAAGGAGCCGAGCTGTGGCAGAACATTTCATTAAAAGATTGCATTTTAGATTTCGGCAGAGAGGGAGTTTTTGGGGATGGGGGAAACGAATATCTCTGTGAAGTTCTCCCGCTGTTCGTTCAGATACCAGGTTTTGTGAGCCGGCAGCCTAAAGGAGCATGAAAAGGGGTGGTGGAGAAGGAGAGAACAGGCTGAGAAGCACACCTTTTTAAGAACAGTGAGGTGTGAGTCCGGAGGCACCTTCGAGACCAACCGGATTTTCGGGGCATGACCTTTCGAGATGATCTGACGGAGGGAGCGTTGACTCTCTGTAGCTCAGGCCATAAAAATATGTGTTGGTCTCCAAGGTGGGCTTGGAGCTAGCTGTTCTTCGGCAGACCGACATGACTACCCTAGGAGACATCTTTTTTGAGAGCCAGTTTGGTGTAGTGGTTAAGTGCCTGGACTCTAATCCGGGAGAGGCAGGTTTGATTCCCCAATCTTCCACTTGCAGCTGCTGGATGACCTTAGGTGAGCCATAGTTCTGGCCAGTGCTCCGTCTAAGCTGTGGAGTCCTGTGAGCAAAAATTCTACTTTGTGAGCCAGTTGGCATTACAGTCCTGTGAGCAATTTGGCTGCTGCATAAATCAGTTTGCTCTAGAGCCATCCTTCCTGAGCGAAGACAAAAATGTGTGAGTCGGAGGCTAAAAAACTGTGAGCTAGCTCACACTAACTCAGCTTAGAGGGATCACTGGTTCTGGCAGAGCTGTTCTCTCAAGGACAGTTCTGGAAAGAGCTCTCTCAGCCCCTACCGACCTCACAGGGTGTCTGTTATGCGGAGGGGAAGGGAAAGGAGTTTGTAAGCTGCTCTGAGACTCCTTTGAGTAGTGAAGGGCGGGGTATAAATCCAATCTCTTCTTCCTCCTCCTCCTCCTCCTCCTCCTCCTGTTCTTCTTTTTCCTCTTCCTCTTCTTCTTCTTAGAAGCTCACAAGCAGGGTAAAAGTTGTGATGAAGCGTACTGGGACAAGCTCACAAACTTCAGACCCTGCAGCCGAAACGGCATTGATTCGGGAACGAAATGACTGAGTCCTCCTGATCGAACTGAATAAAAGGGTTCCGTATCCCTGGAAAGAGATTGGCATTTGGACATGATGAGAGCATGCTGCAGGAATGGCTTTCTGGGGTAGAGCTGCCAACTCTGTGTTGGGGGATTCCTGGAGACATGAGGATGGAGCCTGGGGAAGGCTGGGTTTGTGGAAGGAAAGAACCTCAGCGAGGTATAATGTCATAAACTCCACCCTCCAGAGTGGCTGTTCTCTCTTGGGAAACTGATCTCTGTTGTCTGGAGATTTTTGGCCTTCCTCCTCGCCAAGTGCTTCTAGAAAGTGGGTGGAGCTAGGTCGTGCATTTGCCCTGCAGTGCTCCTCAGGGCTCTTTTTGTAGCAGGAACTCCTTGGCCTATTAGGCGACACCCCCCCTAATGTAGCCAATCCTACAAGGGCTTACAGAGCTCTTCTTAGTCTAAGCCTCGCAAAAATGCATAATAAAGCTTCTTATCATGGGTTTTGATACCTCTAACAACTGCTGCAACTCTGGTTGGGTGTCTCAGCCCAGCAACGCCAACTGTTGATGCTGTTGAATTATGTTGCAGGAAGCGATTTCAGAAACCTGATGCATGAAGGGGGGGTTGTTTCTGTTTGGATAACTCGAATCCTCCCTCCAAACCAGGCAGTGTACATTCCTTCCCCCCAAGAGGTGAATAAACTGAAAGAACTTCCTGGCTTTTTGAGCAGGAAACTCTATGGCATCCTCACATAGCCTAGAGAGACAAGGAGATGAAGAAATCCATCGACGTCTTTCAGAATGAAAGGCCAGTTGGGTGTAGTGGTTAAGTGTGCGGACTTTAATCTGGGAACATGGTTCATGGTATTTTCTTGCCCCCTCCCCAGAGGAGGGTTTGAGAGTACAGAAATTGTTTCTGCGTCCTGATGGGTGTGTATCTAAGAATGATCCATGGGTCATGCAACTGGAATCCTCTGGGTTTTCCCATGCAACCTGACCCGAACGTTCTGCCATAGCCTGCAGTCCCTCTGACTTCCACAGGTCAGCCCCACAGCTCGAGAGCCGAGAAACTGGTTCCTGCTTTTATGAATCAGCAGCCGCAAACAAGGCTGCTGAATCAATGAATAAGAAAGCAGTCTCGCCTCCTGGAGGGACTGGAATGCTTTCAAGAGAGACTTCAGGCAGGCGGACGATGGTATAGTAGCATGCTTTCCGA
Organism: Gekko gecko; assembly: GCA_029375565.1. Lineage (NCBI taxonomy): Eukaryota > Metazoa > Chordata > Lepidosauria > Squamata > Gekkonidae > Gekko > Gekko gecko. The sequence goes on along the minus strand of JAPDNY010000017.1, from coordinate 9,339,235 downwards.
AATGGCTTTGTAGCTCAGAGCTCTCTCACCCGCACTCTCTCTCTCTCACACACACTCTCTCTGGCAGAGAGATGGAAGAAACGACAGATGACACTTCAGCAAGAGTGGAACAGAGACAAGGAGGAAATGAATTGAACTCGTGGTGGAATGGGAACGGGGAAGAGAGTGATGGGAAAGAGAGGAGGAAGGGGAAGGAGTCACAGAAGAGGAATGAAAGGGGGAACAGTTAGCGGCTGATTCTGCGTTGGCTTTTCCCTCCGTTGTTTTAGGAAGCCCACGTTGGGACAGAAATTCCCCTCTGCATTGCAGGCTGCTTTTGCTTCCTTTGGTCATTGGGTTTTATGGTAGCCTCCACACTCGATGCCGCTTTTGCTTCCTTTGAGCGTCAGATTTTATGGTAGCCTCCACACTCCATGTTGTTTTCACTTCCTTCGATCATCAGATTTTATGGTACTTTCCACCTAGATTTCTGGCCATTTTATGGCCGTTTAGGGGTGACTTTGCAGTCAGTACAGCGTTGGCCCAGGGTACTTGAACGTGGTTTTGAGCTGCACTTTTCCCTCCCAGCTGAGAAAATGTGGAGCGAATGCTAGATGCAGAACTGCCCAGTGTGGCATTGTGGCTAAGAGACCAAGCGACATCTGAGGAACTCCTGAGTTTGGATCTTACTTTATTATTTATTTATTTACCATTTCAATTTGTATCCTGCCCTTCCCTGAATTCACAGGGCTCAGGGCAGTTGACAGCGACACACACACACACACTGCCCTTGAGAGAACAGCTCTGGAAGAACTTGTAACTGACCCAAGGTCGTACCAGCAGCTGCATGTGGAGGAGTGGGGAATCAAACCCGGTTCTTCCAGATTGGAGTCCATGCTCCTAGCCACTGCACCAAACTGGCTCTCACTAAGAGATGTTCTGTGAAATTCCATATGCTGGGAGGCAGCCAATCACTTCCCAAGCCTTCTTACCCTCCTGTTGGAACACCACCCTCTGTAACATCAGAAAAACCTGCAAGGGCTGAATTTACCAAGTGTCACATCTGTGGTCCGAGATAAACATGCAAAGAGAAAGCAAAGAGGAATTCCTCTTTTGAAAGAGAATAAGGTGAGGCAAAAGCTTTATTGAAAAGAACGAATATTGGAAAAAAGAAACCCCACTCCCCATAACGACACTAGCAGAGAGCAGTTCTCTGAGTCTTTTCGGCTGGGCTTTTTACCCCATGAGGAGGGAAGCGGATGGAATAAGGTCAGGTTTTCCCAGCTCAGCATCATTCGAAAAGAGATGCCCCGAGCCATTACAGTAATTGCATGCGGTAGACCTTACTACATTTGTCCTGTGGTGTAGCTACCCCACTGCGTCTACATCACATGGCTTCTGTGTAAAAGCCGCAGTGCACAGAATCCTTAGGAAGCCTTGCTGTGAGATTGCTGACAGTTATCTGTTCCTGGGAAACACTCTGAAAGAAACATTAGGTAGCACCAGGGCTTTTTTGGTAGAAAAAGCCCAGCAGAAACTCATTTACATAATAGGCCACACCCCTGACAGCACAACTCATTAGCCTATTAGGCCACACCCCCATGTTACCAGAAGTGTGGTCATCCAGCCACACCCACCTTTTGCTTCTTATTCTGTTTACCTTGTTGTCAAGACCCAGAGCTTTTTTTGTATCAGGAACTCCTTTGCATTTTAGGCCACACACCCCTAATGTAGCCAATCCTGATGAGTTGCTGCTGTTGGGTGTGGCCTGTTATGCTAATGAGTTCCTGCTGGGTGTGGCCAACTTGGGAGCCAGCCGGAACTCCATTCCTGTGTGTTCCTGCCCCAACATAGCTCTGGATAGCACAATGTTCAGTAGACCGCTGTTGGAGCTTCTCATGCATGATTGTGGCTGCACCTGAAACATAAGGAACCTAGCCTGGAGTCCTCAACATTTTTGAGCCTGTGGGCACCTCTGGAATTTTGAGAGGGGGTGGTCGGTGCTACCCCGAATGGCTACCAGAGGAGGTGAAGCCAACCACGAAATGCCTGCCACGAGGCAAAGCTGTTTGGTATTGTAACTCTGCATGCAAGAGGATCTGGGAGGGAAAAGGTTAAGGGTATTTTCACACTTGGGGACACTTGGCAGTTGGCCCCACCTTCTCATGGGTCAGAGGTTGAACCTCTTTGGCCCTTGCTTGCCTTCTGTTTCATCTTATATAGGGCCAGTTTGTTGTAGTGGTTAGGAGCAGGGACTCTAGTCTGGGAGAACCGGGCTTGATTCCCCACTCCTCCACATGGCAGCTGTTGGTGTGACCTTGGGTCAGTCACAGTTCTCTCAGAGCTGTTCTGTTAAGAGCATCTCTTGAAAGAGCTCTCTCAGACCCACCTACCTCACAGGGTGAGAGAAAGGAGATGGTAAGCCGCTCTGAAACCCCTTTGGGTAGTGAAGGGTGGTATAGAAATCCAATCTCTTCTTCTTTTTCTTCCCTCTTCTTTTTTCTGGGCTTGGAGCTATATAGGAAGTTAACCTTTTTGAAGTTCATCCATTCACAGTAAGTTAAATGTCCCTACATGAATGTGTCATGTAAGATATGCACCTATTTTTGTAAGTAAAATTTCTGTCTCTTGTTACCCCTGGACATCGTGTCATCATTGTGATTTGTTTGAACAGCATTGTCCCCCTTAACTGGCAAATACGGAGAATCAGGGATGCTGCCGAAAGGCTTCTGTGCTCCCAAGGCAAATGATTTTTACATTTAACTCAACAGAAGCCACATAGTATTTTGTGTGTTGTGACCTGCCCTGAGCCCACCTGTGGGGAGGGCAGGATAGATACTCTGGTGTAGCAGTTAAGTGTGTGTGGACTCTAATCTGGGAGAACTGGGTTTGATTCCCCACTCCTCCACATGCAGCTGCTGGTGTGACCTTGGGTCAGTCACGAGTTCTCTCAGAGCTGTTATCTCAAGGGCAGTTCTGGAGAGAGCTCTCTCAGCCCCACCTACCTCACAGGGTGTCTGCTGTCGGGAGGGGAAGGGAAAGCTCTGAGACTCCTTCGGGCAGTGAAGGGTGGGGTATAAATCCAATCTCCTCCTCCTTCTCATTTTCTTCTAAATAAATAAATAAATACACAGGGGAAGCCAAAGTGTGGCTGAGAAGAGGAGTAATTAAAGATATCCTGGGAAAGAGGAATGTGAGAGAATAAAACAGTTGCAGCTGCCGCTGAAGCAATGTTCCTTTAATCTGTATAGTTGATCAGATCTTCAGGGGCCAATCAGAAGGCCTGCTGGGCACGAGCCCTGCCTGGCCACACCCACTCTGTAAAATCACCTGGTTTTCACCAGGAAAGGTGTTGGCAGGCATCACAGTGCCCTCGGGCACTGTGTTGGGGACCCCTGGCCTGTACAGCATTGAGCTAGTTCCTCTTCTCCTGGATTTAGCTGCCTCTTTTCCTTCTTTCTTCTCCCTTGCACCCTCCCTCCTTTCTTTCTTTCCTTCCTTCCTGCCTCCTTCTCTCTTTCCTTCCCGCAGGCTACACACACACAAATCACGTGGCAGTGATAAATGAGCTTAATCGGCAGAGAGAATTAATCACATTGTCATGCTGGCAGAGGGAGAGGCAGCTGCGCGAAATGCCTGGATCTCCGGCTAATTTATCACCGTGGCTGCTGGAGAGGGAGCCGCTCCCGAATTAACGCTTCTCGCACCCTGCTTTGCCAGGTCCGGGCATGCTCAGTTCTGCCGCCCCGTGCAAATCGAGCGTGCCGGGAAAGAAGTGGCAGGGGCTGTCCACGTCTTTTCATAGCTGGCTCCCAAGGTTCTGCTTCTTGAACAGGCACTTAGCACGGCTTGGAGGTAAAAGGCTGATGCTACATCTAGGGTCGCCAGGTCTGGGTTGGAGGAGGAGGAGGAGGAGATTGGATCTATACCCCACCCTTCACTCAGAGTCTCAGAGCGGCTTACAAACTCCTTTCCCTCCCCCTCCCCACAACAGACACCCGGTGAGGTAGGCGGGGCTGAGAGAGCTCTTTCAAGGACTGCTCTTGAGAGAACAGCTCTGACAAACCTATGGCTTGCCCAAGGTCATCCAGCAGCTGTGAGTGGAGGAGTGGGAAGTCAAACCCGGTTCTCCCAGATTAGAGTCCACACACTTAACCAGGACACCAAACTGTAGTGGTTAAGAGTGGCAGACTCTAATCTGGGAGAACTGGGTTTGATTCCCCACTCTTCCTCCGCATGGTGCCCGCTGGGTGACCTTGAGTCAGTCACAGTTCTCTCAGTGCTCTCTCAGCCCCACCTCCCTTGCAAGGTTCCTATTGTGGGGAGAGGAAGCCACTTTGAGGCTCCTTAAGGTAGAGAAAAGCAGGGTGTAAAAACCAACTCCTCCTCCTCCTCCTCCTCTTCTTCTTCCTCCTCCTTCCCCTGATGCCCACCCTCCCACCTCGACCGCCCATTACGCATTAGTTCTGGGACAGTATACAGCAACATAATGCACAGCCTCTGTCATCTGGCAAAAAAGGTAATGACCAGTTGCTCGCGGGCTGGATAAGAGCCCTGGACGGGCCAGTTCCGGCCCCCGGGCCATATGTTTGACATCCCTGTTTTAGTCTGTTCTCCCCCTCTCCAGCTACTAGCTCCCCATCCCTTGTATCCAGGTGTTTCTCTCTCCTCACCTCTGTGGCCACCGCTCCTCGGGAAGGAGCAGATGATGAGTGGGATCGGGGACCTTGGGGGTCTTCCAGATCTCCCTGCTGTGCCTCGCTCAACAAGCAGCCTTTGCAGGTGGAGAGAGAGAACGCCACTTGTTACAATTTTAGAGTGGCCACGGTCAATCTGGAGTGCGGAGAAGTGAGGGCCAGAAGAATCGAGATTTATTACCTGCTTAGCAGCCCGCCGCTTGTTACAATTTATTCGGATAATTATGTGTTCGCTAGCAGGCCCGGTCCTTCCCGTGAAGGTTATAGAAAAACCCTTACTGGGATTGTTTACGGCTCCTAAACCGGCTTCCAGGGGGACAGCCCTGTCTACGTATGGATCACCTGGTTGTATATATTCTGAAGGGCCCCGTAAGTATCTTTTTATTGTGTTATGGCTGCATCGGAGAAGAAATGGGTCAAACCCCCTTTTGGGGAGCTTTCGTCTCTTCTGCAAAAGCAGCCCTCCGCGGGAGTCAGGAGCAGGGCTGCCAAGCTCCAGAGGGTGGCAGGAGATCTTCCCTGAAATACAACATTAGACCCCTTCCAGTCCAGCTTCCAACCAGGCCACGGGACAGAGACGGTCCTGGTCGCCCTCACAGATGATCTCCGGAGGCATCTGGATCGAGGTGGTACGGCAGTGTTGTTGTTGGACCTGTCAGCAGCATTCAATATGGTTGATCACCGACTACTGATCCGCCACCTCACCGACACCAGGATTCAGGGGCTTGCCTTGCAGTGGCTCTCCTTGTTCCTTCAGGGTCGGGGACAAAGGGTGGTCATTGGGGAACAGCTATCCGGAAGGCACCCGCTAATCTGTGGAGTGCCCCAAGGAGCAGTGCTCTCCCCAATGCTATTCAACATCTACATGCGCCCCCTTGCCCAGATTGCCCGGAGGCATGGGCTGGGTTGTCACCAATATGTGGATGACACCCAGCTCTATCTGTTGTTGGGCAGCCAGTCAGACCCTAGTCTGGGAGATCTGGACCTGGCTTTGAAAGCCATAGCTGGTTGGCTCAGACTGAGTCAACTGAAATTGAATCTGACAAAGACGGAGGATATAAGACCAGGAAATTGTAAACAGCCAGTCTGTTTGGCAGCAAAGTCCAATCGCAGTCCCACTTTCAGGATGTGGTCCCTGATTGGCTAGGATCTCTCTAGGTCGATGTGATCCTGGAAGGGGAGAGTGGGGAACGGTTACCAAAGCAGCCATGGGGGGGGACACAATATGCTGTTAAGGGGTGGCTCGTAGGTTGCCAGCTCTGGGCTTGGAAATAGCTGGAGATTTGGGGGGTTGGAGCCCAGGGACAGAGTTTGGGGAGAGGAGGGACCTCAACAAGGTATAATGCCATTGAGTTTGCTCTCCAAAGTGGCCATTTTATCCAGGGCAACTGACCCCTGTAGTCTGCAGAACAGTTGTAATAGCGGGGAATCTCCAGGGCCCACCTGGAGGCTGGCAACCCTAGGGATTCAGGGGATATTGCCATTCTCAGATTCTTTAGATGTACGCACAATTTTGTGGCAAACGTATAATGCACCCCCTTACTGTTTGCTTGGGGACCAGGAAACATATTAGAAGTATAAACGAAGTACGTTCCATGTAAAATCAAACACCCCTCCCAAAAAAATCGTATAAATTATGTATAAACATGCATGCATAATACAAAGAGATCTACAAAACCAACAAGGAAAGCGAGAGACGACGGAACCACTGGCGGAAAATGTAAATGTGTGTGAAAAGAAACAAAAAGGGAAATATTTGTTCATCTGCGGGGGGTGGGTCTCGCATAATGATTCTATATGTAGAAAATCTGTAGCCTCTTTCTTCCTAAACCTAACAACATAAGAGAAGCTAGTGTTGTATCAGGCCAGTGGCCCATCTAGTCCAACACTCTGTGTCACAGTGGCCAAAGCCCAGGTGCCACCAAGAGGTCCACTAGTAGGGCCAGAATTTCAGAAGCCCTCCCACTGTTGCCCCCCAAGTACCAAGAAGACCTAGCATCACTGCCCCAGACAGTGTTCCATCTATACCTTGTAGCTAATAGCCACAGAAGGACATAAGAACATAAGAGAAGCCATGTTGAATCAGGCCAGTGGCCCATCCAGCCCAACACTCTGTGTCACACAGTGGCCAAAATCCAGGTGCCATCAGGAGGTCCATGAGTGGGGCCAGGACTCCAGAAGCCCTCCCACTGTTGCCCCCAAGCACCAAGAATACAGAGCATCACTGCCCCAGACAGAGTGTTCCATCTATACCTTATGGCTAATAGCCACTGATGGACATAAGAACATGAGAGAAGCCATATTGGATCAGGCCAATGGCCCATCCAGTCCAACACTCTGTGTCACACAGTGGCCAAAGCCCAGGTGCCACCAAGAGGTCCACTAGCAGGGCCAGAACTTCAGAAGCCCTCCCACTTTTGCCCCCCAAGCACCAAGAAGACCAAGCATCACTGCCCCAGACAGTGTTCCCTCTATACCTTGTAGCTAATAACCACTGATGAACCTCTGCTCAATAAGTTTCTCCAATCCGCTCTTGAAGCTCTCTACACTTGTAGCCGCCACCACTTCCTGCAGCAGTGAATTCCACCTGTTAATGACTCCATGGATGAAGAAGGACTTCCTTTGATCTGTTCCAAGTCTACAGCTCATTAATTTCATGGTGTGCCCATGAGTTCTTGTATTGTGAGAAAGGACAAAAAGGACTTCTTTCTCTACCTTCTCTATCCCATGCATAATTTTGTAAACCTCTATCATGTTACCTCTTAATTGTCATTTCTCCAAGCTGAAGAGTCCTAACCTCTTTAACCTCTCTTCACTGAGAAAGTGTTCTATCCCCTTACTCATTTTAGTTGTCCTCTTCTGCACTTTTCACAATGCTACAATATCTTTTTTTGAGGTGCAGTTACCAAAGATCTCATTGTCATGTTGTTTGGGTCCAGCACCAGGCCCGAACTCACGTTCGAATCAGCACCAATCTCTCTGCCCTGTTGTTGGCTGTCCAGAGAAACTGGTTGGCCACTGTGTGAGGCAGGATGCTAGACCAGATGGATTATTGGCTTGCTCCAGCAGGTCTTATGTTCCAGAGGAACTGATTGGCCACTGTGTGAGACAGGATGCTGAACTAGATGGACCACTGGTCTGATCCAGCAGGGGTCATCTGATTTTCATATGAAGGCCTTGGTCTCTGTGCCCTGTTGTTGGCTGTCCAGAGGAACTGGTTGGCCACTATGCGAGACAGGATTCTAGACCAGATGGATTATTGGTTTGCTCCAGCAGGTCTTATGTTCCAGAGAAACTGGTTGGCCACTGTGCAAGATAGGATGCTGGACTAGATGGACCACTGGTCTGATCCAGCAGAGATCATCTGATTTTCTTAGGAAGGCCTCGGCCTCTGTGCCCTGTTTTTTCGCCATCCAGAGGAACTGGTTGGCCACTGTGTGAGACAGGATGCTAGACCAGATGGATCATTGGTTTGCTCCAGCAGGTCTTATGTTCCAGAGGAAATGGTTGGCCACTGTGTGAGACAGGATGCTGGACTTGATGGACCACTGGTCTGATCCAGCAGGGCTTTTCTGATTTTGTTATGAAGGCCTTGGCCGCTATGCCCTGTTGTTGGCCATCCAGAGGAACTGGTTGGCCACTGTGTGAGACAGGATGCTAGACTAGATGGTTTGCTCCAGCAGGCCTTAGGTTCTTTCCAAAGATCAGTTCACTTGGAGAAAAAGATTGCTTTGGAAGGTTAGCTCCATGGCTTTATAGTCTATTGCATTCGCTCCCCTCCCCAAACCCCACCTTCCTTAAGTTCCACCCCCAAAATCTCCAGATATTTCCCAACCCAAAGCTGGCTACCTTATCCTTCCCCGTCGCTTCCTGCTTCTTGGTCCACCTTGGACAAAGCTGTCCTAGTCTGGCCATTCTCCAGTTCCTTCACTGACCTCTTCAGCAGTGAGAATCCGAGCCTCGGCAAAAGTCTGAGTGCAAATGAAACTTGAATCTGACTTGATATCATAGCGGGGGGGGATGTTCCCAGTGCAAACTGAGCAGGAAGTGAACAAAAGGTTAACCCGTGAGTGACCCGAGTAGAACTGAGTCACCTGCGCAGAATGTTTTCAATACTCCAATAGAAATCCTGGGGTCTCGTGCCTTCCCCCTCCCTCGCTATTAGCTCGAGCAGTGCACCTGTTTGTTCTATGTGCGGAGTGCATAAACACAACGGCGCCCAGGAAAGGGGGATCCACATGGGGAACAGCTTCTTGACGTTGCCAAGCCCTGGGAGTGCTCTAATTAAAAAGGGAGAATGGGGACCATCACATTAATTTTCACTGGGGTCTCCGGTGGGCCACATCTGGAGTGCATGTTAGTTAAATAAACCCTTCTTACAAGTCCCTCTGTGGCACGTCTTCCAAACTGGATGCAGGTGTTTCTCGGCACCTGATGTTAACCCTCTGGATGGTGCGGAAAAAGCTCCGCTCTGCTCTGAAAAAGGTGAAGTTTCATGTTGTATATCTCAGCATCCTGGCACACTTTCCTAAATCTGCATTTCAGTTCTCCATTCTTCAGCAGATTCTTGGGGACCACCACTATCACCACCTGGAGGAGAACATCCTTTAAGATGACCCCAAAGCTATGCCAGATGGTTAGACTCTACTGGCATTCCTATTATGCTGGAATGCCTGCAAAACCAGCCCGAATGTGCAATCTCTGTGTGGATTGCTTCTGGGGATGGGCTGTGGCTCAGGGGTAGAGCATCTGCTTGGCATGCAGAAAGTCCCCAGTTCAAGAAGAAGAAGGAGGAGGAGGAGGAGGAGATTGGATTCATACCTGGCCCTTCTCTACCCAAAGGAGTCTCAGAGCAGCTTACAATCTCCTTTCCCTTCCCCTCCCCACAACAGACACCCTGTGAGGTAGGTGGGGCTGAGAGAGCTCTTTCGAAAAGTGCTCTTGAGAGTACAGCACTGAAAGAACTATGGCTTGCCCAAGGTCATCCAGCAGCTGCATGTGGAGTGGGGAATCAAACCCGGTTCTCCAAGATTGGAGTCCGCCACTCTTAACCACTACTCCAAACTGGCTCTCTCTTCAAACTGGAGCAGAGGTCCATCAGTGCCTGTTAGCCACAAGGTACAGATGGAACACTCTGTCTGTGGCAGTGATAGCCTGTATTCTCAGTGCTTGAGGGGCAACTGTGGGAGGGTTTCTGGAGTTCTGGCCCCACTGGTGGACCTCCTGGTGGACCCTGGGTTTTGGCCACTGTGTGGCACAGAAAGTTGGACTGGATGGGCCATTGGCCTGATTCAACATGGCTTCTCTGATATTCTTATGTTCTCTGGTACTTTTGTTATCTTGGTGCATGGGGGCAATAGTGGGAGGGCTTCTGGAATTCTGGTTCTGCTGGTGGACCTACTGATGACACCTGAGTTTGGCCACTGTGTGACAGAGAATGTTCGACTGGAGGGGCCATTGGCCTGATCCAACATGGCTTTTCTTATATTCTTAACCGAGAGGGGCCATGGCTTCTGTAGTATTTTTATGTTCTCTGGTGCTCTGGTGCTTATGTTATCTTGATGCTTGGAGGGCAACAGTGGGAGGGCTTCTGGCATTCTGGCCCTGCTGGTGGACCTCCTGATGACACCTGGGTTTGGGCCACTGTGTGACACAGAGTGTTGGACTGGATGGGCCATTGGCCTGATCCAGCATGTCTTCTCTTACATTCTTATGTCTGTGACAATGATGCTGTTTTCTTGGTGCAGGGGCGGGGGCAACGGTGGGAGGGCTTCTGGAGTTCTGGCCCCACTGGTGGACCTCCTGATGGCAACTGGGTTTTGGCCATTGTATGACACGGAGTGTTGGGTTAGATGGGCCATTGGCCTGATCCAATATGGCTTCTCTTACGCTCTTATATTCTTAACCGAGAACACCAGCCGCCCGTGTGTGTGTCTGTTACATCGGCTTTGATTACGGGCCTTGTGCACGTGTGTGTCTCACAGGCAGACTCCCAAGGAAGCCAACCCGGGGTGTTGTTCAAACGATGTCGTCGCCCCTCATCAGAGATGACAGTTAATTTTGGAGCTGCCAGGAATGACACAGGACGCTCGAGCCAGTGAACAACACTTATCTCTTGACGGCCTCCCACTGCTTGGTACTCTCGATTCCTTTGTTCAATCTCCTATCCTTGTTTTTAATCATTTCTTTTTTTTAAAAAAAGTGCATTGGTTGCTATAGGAACAAGGAGCGTTCGGAGAGGGGCGGAGCCAAGTGACATCCTACAAGGGTGAGCAGTCGGCTCTTGTGAAGTGGTTGAGCACAGGTGGCCCCATGTGACTGGGTGCGCCGTGCAAGCGCACGACCCACAGATAAAGCTCCTTATAAACAAGTCCTGTCCTGGGGGGGATGCTGTGGAAATCTAGTGCACTAAACTGGTGGCCATGAGCTGAAGCAAAACAGAATGGGGGGAAATGTATTTTGCGAAGGTCCCTGCTCTGGTGCACAGGATTTTTTTTTAATTTTTTTTTTGTGCACAGGTTTCACGGTCACCAATGCTCCCGCTAAGCTGTGGGGTCTTACTGGCATTAAAGTTGTGAGTGAGCGATTTGGCTGCTGCATAAATTATTTTGCTCTGGAGCCCTCCTTCCTGAGCGGAGACAAATATCTGTGAGCTGGAGGCTAAAAAAACCCTGTGAGCTAGCTCACACTAACTCAACTTAGAGGGAACACTGACTGTCATATGTGATCATTCTGCGCTGATCTGGATAAAGAAGTGGATTTGTAGCGCATAGAGAAAGTTCTGCTGCTAAACATACCTTGTTCTCTCCTGAGGATATTCTTTAACTTCATCGTAGGATCACAGAGTTGGAAGGGGCCATATGGGCCATCTGGTCCAACCCCCTGCCCAATGCCAGGATCAGCCTACAGTATCCCTGGCAAGTGGTTGTCCAGCCGCTGCTCCAAGACTGCCAGGGAGGGGGAGCTCACCACCTCCCTAGGGCAGCTGATTCCAACTGTTGCACAACTCTGATTGTCAAAAAAGTTTTTCCTAAGATCCAATTGGTAGCTTCTCACCTTTAATTTCAACCCATTCTTGTGAGTCCTTTCCTCTGCTGCCAACAGGAACAGCTCCCTGCCCTCCTCCAAATGAGAGCCCTTCAGATCCTTCAGGAGAACAATCCTGTCCCCCTTTGACCTCCTCTTCTCCATTGCCTTCCTCTGCAGAGGCTTCCTTGGTGATCTGGTCTCCCTTCCAAGTACCAACCCTGCTTAGCTTCCAATTTATGGCAACCCCAGCAAGGGGCTTTAAAGGCAAGGGAGACGCGGAGGTGGTTGGCCATGGCCTTCCTCTGCAGAGCCTTCCTTGGTGGTCTCCCTTCCAAGTACTGACCCTGCTTAGCTTCTGACTTATGGTCCATCCAGCAATGAGCTTTCAAGTCACGTGAGAAGCAGAGGGAGTTGGTCATTGCCTTCCTCTGCAGAGCTTTCCTTGATGGTTTCCCTTCCAGGGGAATGACCCTGCTTAGCTTCTGACTTATGGTGCATCTAGCAAGGGGTTTTCAAGGCAAGTGAGAAGCAAGGTGGTTAGCCTTCTTCTTCTTCCTCTCCTCCTCCTCCTCCTCATCGGTCTTCCACTGGTCTTCAAGACCAAGAATTCACCAGGCATGGGTAGGCTTGCCAACCTCCAGGTGGCACCAGGAGCTCTCTCAGATGACCAAGACCAATTCCCCTGGAGAAAATGGCTGCTTTGGAGGGTGAACTCTATGGCATTGTCCTTCCCCTCCCCTCCCCAAACCCTGCCCTCCCTCGGCTCTACTCCCCAAATCTTCATTTATTACCCAACCCAAAGGCATGGGACCCGTTGAGCTGCAAAAAAGGGGTGGGGCAGGAAGTCATATGACATCAGAGTCACATGCTAGGAAGAGGCGGGGCCAGAGCTAGATCTATGCTGATGCCCAGGCCGGGCTTGCGGAGTTGACCAAGGGTGTCATGTGGGACATGAGCAATGGGAACAAGTTATTCCCGCTGCAGATCTTTTTATATAGAAAAAAAGATTTTATCTTTTCTAATGTACCTTTTAATGCTCCTAGCACAATGGTCGTTTTAAAACAGGGAAGCTCACGACCACAAAGGTAATTGGTACATTCCGTGCCCAGCTAAAGTGACCCTGAAGCCATGGAGAATCACTTAAGACATTCCTTTCTTATTTCTCTGCCCAAAAGCGAAAAAAAAGAAGATTTCTGAGAACTTCCTTCTTCTGCCTTGAGAATCTTTATACAGAAAGGCAGGTAATAAGACTCCCACACATAGAGAGAAAAGAGTATTTTGCGTCGGGGCTTAATTTCATGTCCCAGGGTAGCCAAATGCAATGTTTGACATCTGGCATCGCCCTTTAGGAAATGTCCTGTGTGGGACGGGAGCACAGCTTGCCGGGGAAACATGTTTAGTTCTTTCCCCATCTATTCCCCTCTGAAATCTTTTGAGTCCGTTGTTCCCTCTTGGAAGGGGGGCAGGACTTCCTCTGTGGTGGCCCCTCACCTGTGGAATTATCCCCACCACATCTACTCCTTCCCTTCAGGGGCAGTCTTAGCCAATGGTCAATGGGGGCATTTGCACTGGCCCCCACATTTGGTGTGGGGTGGGGGTCATTCAGGAGATGTTTTTAATGGATAATATATCTAGTAGGATGTTTGGGAAGTGACCAGTGGGATCCTAAAAAGAGTTATACCCTTCTAAATCCATGGATTCCAGTGGGTTTAGGGTGGTGTAACTCTAGGGCTGCCGGGTCCTTACAATCTCCTTTACCTTCCTCTCCCCGCAACAGACACCCTGTGCGGTAGGTGGGGCTGAGAGAGCTCTTTCGAGGACTGCTCTTGAGAGAACAGCTCTGAGAGAACATAGGAACATAAGAGAAGCCAATGTTGGATCAGGCCAATGGCCCATCCAGTCCAACACTCTCTCACACAGTGGCCAAAAATACCTGGTGCCACCAGGAGGTCCACCAGTGGGGCCAGGACACTAGAAGCCCTCCCACTGTTTTCCCCCCAAGCACCAAGAGTACAGAGCATCACTTGCCCCAGACTGAGAGTTCCCATCTATACCTTGTGGCTAATAGCCACTGATGGACCTCTACTCCATATGTTTATCTAATTCCCTCTTGAAGCCATCCACGCTTGTAGCCACCGCCACCTCCTGTGGCAGTGAATTCCACGTGTGAATCACTCTTTGGGTGAAGAAGAACTTCCTTTTATCCATTCTAACCCAACTGCTCAGCAATTTCATGGAGTGCCCATGAGTTCTAGTATGGTGAGAAAGGGAGAAAAGTACTTCTTTCTCAACCTGCTCTATCCCATGTGTAATCTTATGAACTTGTGACTGACCCAAGGTCACTCCAGCAGATGCATGTGGTAAGGAAAAGGATGTAGGTTTGCCAGGTCCAGGGTGGGAAACTCCAGGAGATTTGAGGGGGGCAGAGCCTGGGGAGGTCCAGAAACTCAGTGAGGTACAGTGCCATAGAGTCCATGTGAAAAAATGCATTTTTTTCCCCTGGGAGGTTTGCAAGGAGCAAAACCTCCACTTTGTGTTTTAACAGTTATTTCCCCACCTCTGGGCAGACTGGGAAGGAGGAAGTCAGTCAACAGCTTTTCCAGGCTCACCTCAGCTACCTCTTAAGATATGCTGATAAAGGTAAAGGTTTCCCTGGCTCGAAAGCCAGTCAAATCCGACTCTAGGGGGCGGTGCTCATCTCTGTTTCCAAGCCGAAGAGCCAGCACTGTCTGAAGATTTCTCCATGGTCAAGCAGTCGGCATGACTAGACGCCGAGGTGCACGGAACGCTGTTACCTTCCCACTGAAGTGGTACCTATTTATCTACTTCAGTTTCTTGCTTTTGAACTGCTAGGCTGGCAGGAGCCGGAGGCAGAGCCGGGAGCTCACTCCATCATGCAGCACTCGGGTCTCGAACTGCCGAACTACCAACCTTCTGGTCTGCAGCTCAGCATCTTAACCACTTGAGCCACCTCAGCCCCTAAGATACATGGGATGGTAGTCGCCGCCACCCCCACCCCCCAATGTCCAGGCATGCTGAGTCACTCATGCCAACATGCTCATCCAACAGATGGGCATCCTTGTTCCATCGGAATGGCTTTTCTTCTCTTCTTCCCATTTATGGATGTACAAATATAGTTGAGTGTTCTCAATTTGCTTCTTCCCTGGCACTTTTTTTTTTTTTTACACCATTTGGATCCCGTTTTTCACACCCTTCTTACCCCACAGATGGAACCAGCTTTGGTGGTAATGTTGCTTCTATCAAATGTCACTGGTATAATCTTGTGAGAAGGGAGAGGAATACAGTTCTATCTGAAGGGAACAGGAACCATGGCAAAAATGGGAACTTTTGAGCTGGGGGGGGGAGGATATCTGTGAAACTGGCACTCATACAGCTGCCTTATGATGAGTCAGATGATTGACCTGCTCTGACTGGCAGCAGCAGAAGTATTGCCTGCTCTGACTGGCAGCAGGAGAAGAATTGCCTGCTCTGACTGGCAGCAGCAGAAGTATTGCCTGTTCTGACTGGCAGCAGGAGAAGTTTTGCCTGTTCTGACTGGCAGCAGGAGAAGTATTACCTGTTCTGACTGGCAGCAGCAGAAGAATTGCCTGCTCTGACTGGCAGCAGGAGAAAAATTGCCTGCTCTGACTGGCAGCAGGAGAAGTATTACCTGTTCTGACTGGCAGCAGGAGAAGTATTGCCTGCACTGACTGGCAGCAGCAGAAGTATTGCCTGCTCTGACTGGCAGCAGAAGAAGAATTACCTGCTCTGACTGGCAGCAGCAGAAGTATTTCCTGCTCTGACTGGCAGCAGCTCTCCAGGGTAGGGCTGTCAACCTTTCTGGTGGTGGTTGGAGATCTCCTGAGATTATGCTGGTTTCTGAGTGACAGAGATCAGTTTGCTCAGAGGAAGTGTCACCTTTGGAAGATGGACTCCATGGCTATACCCCGCTGAGATCCCTTCCCACCCCAAAACTTCCCTCCTCAGGCCCCATCCCCAAGTCTCCAGGATCTCAAGCAAAAGGAGTCTTTTTTATGTCACCTTCTGTCTGATCCTTTAAAGGGGAGAAGTCTGAGTTTGAACCTGGGACCTTCTGCATGCCAAGCAGATGCTCTGCCACTGAGCCGCAGAAGCGCAGGAGAGCCAGTTTGGTGTAGTGGTTAGGAGCGCGGACTCTGATCTGGGAGAACCGGGTTTGATTCCCCACTCCTCCACATGAAGCCAGCTGGGTGATCTTGGGTCAGTCGCAAGTTCTCCCAGAGCTGTTATCTCAAGAGCAGTTCTCAAGGGAGCTCTCTCAGCCCCACCTACCAAACAGGGTATCTGTTGCAGGGAGAGGAAGGAAAAGGAGATTGTAAGCCACTCTGAGACTTTGAGTGAAGGGCCGGGTATAAATCCAGTCTCCTCTTCCTCCTCGTCTTCTTCTTTTCCTTGCCCTCCTCCTCCTCTGTCTTCCTCCTCCTCCTCCTCCTCCTCCTCCTCCTCCTCTTCTTTTTCTTCTCCCCTGCATTCTCAGTCATTCTGCTCTCAGGCTTGCTGTTGTGGCAGTGGAGGAAATCTCCCTTCACCTCCTGCTACCTGTCTCCGAACAAAAAAAGGGAACCCTTCAACAATCCCGCCCCATCTTGGCTGTCTCTTGTTAGTATCTGTGCGGAAGTAATAAGATTTACTGGCGATTTTTATTTCCCTCCGGCAAGGAATAAATAGTCATATACTTTATTTATATCCCCGGACGCCTCTCTCTCTGCCAGCTGAGGTTTGGTCACGTGGATCCTAAGGAGTTGGCCCCCTGTACTTCCAAGCAATGTTCCTCCTAAGCTGAGCTAGTGTGAGCTAGCTCCCAGTTTTTTAGCCTCCAGCTCACACGTTTTTGTCTTCGCTCAGGAGGAATGTCTCCGGAGCAAATTAATTTATGCAGCAGCCAAATCGCTCATGCATAACTTTAATCCCAGGAGCTCACAAAGTAGAATTTTTGCTCACAAGACTCCACAGCTTAGGGGGAGCATTACTTCCAAGTGGCATGAATTTAACAGTCTCCTGAAAAGTGGCACTGTCTGGGATGTCACAAAGCAGGGGATACTTGCGGGATTGGCTCGGCCATGCCAGCCTCTGCAACATTCCCTTGGGGAGTGTCACTGGTTGTGATGTATCAGCAGGCCCCCTTTCTTAAAAGCACAGCCCCACAAGAATTTTTCCCGTAAATGCTTTTTTCAATCATTTTTAAAGTGTTTTTTTAAAAAGGTGTGCATTCATTTAAGCAGAGTAGGGTGCTGTAGCTGACTGATTCCCACACTGAGCAAGGGAGGTTGGAGTGGGTGACCTCTAGGATACCTTCAAACTCTGTGTCAAGAAACTGGTCTCCTTTCAGAGAGTTTTTCTGCCTAAGTGTTAGCTTTCTTGACTATAGAAGTCAATCCCCAGTATCTGGTACAATCCCCAACGTTTCCAGCTAAAAGGACCAGGCAGTAGGTGATGTGAAAGACCTTGACCTGAGACCTTGGCTCAGTGGTAGAACATCTGCCTGGCATGCAGAAGCTCTCAGGTTCAGTCCCCAGTATCTCCAGTTCAAAGGACCAAACAGTAGGTGATGGTAAAGGCTTCAGCCTGAGACCCTGAATAACCATGAATTGGGGCTGTAACTCAGTATTAGAGCCTCTGCTTGGCATGCGGAAGGTCCCAGGTTCAATCCCTGGCACCTCCAGTTAAAAGGACCAGGCAGGAGGTGATGGGAAAGACCTCATCCCGAGACTCCGAAGAGCTGCTACCAGTCTGAGTAGACAATACCGACTTTGATGGACGAAAGGTTTGATTCAAAAGAAGGCAGCTTCATGTGTTTCTCCATATTTCTCTGTGGGCTCCGCTGGTTTAATAGGAACAGTGCTGTGCTTTGAGGGTCAGGAGGGAAGCCGTTGCTTTCCATGGTTTTGTGGGAGGAATCGGTGACCCACACGGGGACTCCCCATGGATGTGAGGTGTACAGTTAATTGGTAAGCAACCTCACACCCTTCTAAACCCATGAAAGTCAGTGGGCTTACAAGAAGTTAGGAATGCACTGGTAAAGACTGAGGTAGGCAGTGGATGTCATTGGTTTGTGTCCTGCAGGTTGTCTCTCTGATGCCAGTGTCACAAAAGTGTATATGGCGTGGGCAGGATTCAGTGTGGGGAAAGAGAAAACACTGCAGACCCCAGGCTTGATTTGCATGGGGGGAGGGATGGACCAAATTGAAACAGGGAATCAATGTGATTGCCCCGATGTCTCAGAATGGTGGTGCCACTGGGATCTCTTCCTCCCTCCCTG
This sequence comes from Gekko gecko, assembly GCA_029375565.1. NCBI lineage: Eukaryota > Metazoa > Chordata > Lepidosauria > Squamata > Gekkonidae > Gekko > Gekko gecko. The sequence continues at coordinate 9,321,232 of JAPDNY010000017.1, read as the reverse complement.
TGGGCAAAACTGATAAAATGCAAGTTTTTAGTCTGCTGATAATGGGTGTATTTCATCTTCCTTCCTTCCTTCCTTCCTTCCTTCCTTCCTTCCTTCCTTCCTTCCTTCCTTCCTTCCTTCCTTCCTTCCTTCCTTTCTTTCTTTCTCTCCTTCTCCCTCTCTCTCCTTCTTCCTCTCTTCTCTCTTTCTTTCTTTCTCTCTTTCTTTCTTTCTCTCTCTCTTTCTTTCTTTCTTTCTTTCTTTCTTTCTTTCTCTCTCTCTCTCTCTCTCTCTCTCTCTCTCTCTCTTTCTTTCTTTCTTTCTTTCTTTCTTTCTTTCTTTCTTCCGTCCTCCTCCTCTTCCTCCTCTCCTCCTTCTTCCTTTTCCTCTTCCTCCTCCTCCTTCCTCTTCTTCTTCTTCCTCATCTTCCTCCTCCTCCTCCCCCTACTCTTCTTCTTCTTCTTCTTCCTTCTGAATGAAGCCTGCCAACAGAGCCGCCCATCATTATTTATAATGTGCCGCAAGTTAAAATGTCACATTTTTGTCAAAAAATAAAAATATGAAGATAGCAGTTTCTGTAGCACCCTTTTAAGGTTATTGCAAAAATTAAACTGCTTCCCGCCCCCAAAGCGTGGAAACTGTGATATTTTATAGTATTTTTTTAAGTCACCAGGTGTCGGTTCATGCTTATAGAAATTAAGGCACAGTATCTAAAGCTTGGGAGAGAAGGCGGCACAGTACAGCCTGATCTTGTCAGATCTGGAACAGAACTGTTTTAAAATGGATCAGAAGAACTGGGTTTTTTTTTTAATGTGTATGTTTTAATTATATTATGACCTGTTTATCACATGTTGTGACCCACTCTAAGCCCCACGATAGTGGGGGGAGAGAAGGACATAAATAGGACAAATAAATAAATACATCTTGGAAGCTTAGCAGAGAAGTTACTGGGATGGGAGACCACCAAGAAATCCTCTGCAGAGGAGGGCAATGGCCAGCCACATCTGCTTCTCACTTGCCTTGGAAGCCCCTTGCTGGGGTTGCCGTAAGTTGGAAGCTAAGCAGCGTTGGTACTTGGAAGGGAGACCACCCAGGAAGCCTCTGCAGAGGAAGGTAATGGCCAACCACCTCTGCTTCTCACTTGCCTTGGAAGCCCCTTGCTGGGGTCTCCATAAGTTGGAAGCTAAGCAGGGTCGGTACTTGGAAGGAGACCACCAAGGAAGGTTCTGCAGAGGAAGGCAATGGCAAAGCACCTCTGCTTTTCACTTGCCTTGGAAGCCCTTGCTGGGATCACCATAATTTGGAAGCTCAGCAGGGCCAGTTCTTGGAATGGAGACCTCAAAGGAAGACTCTGCAGAGGAAGGCAATGGCCAACCACCTCTACTTCTCACTTGCCTTGAAAGCTCCTTGCTATAAGTTGAAAGCTAAGCAGGGTCGGTATTTGGAAGGGAAACCACCAAGGAAGCCTCTGCAGAGGAAGGCAATGGCCAACCACCTCTGCTTCTTCCTTGCCTTGAAAGCCCCTTGCTGGGGTCACCATAATTCAGCTGTAACATGACAGCACTTTGCACATGCACACATGCATCTAAAGCTCTGGGGAGACTCCCTGTAAGCTGTGGAGTTTTGTGAGCAAAAATTGTACTTTGCGAGCTCCTGGCATCAAAGTTGTGAGCGAGCGAGCTAGCCACTGCATAAATTAGTTTGCTCTGGTGCCGTCCTTCCTGAGTGAAGACAAAAATGTGTGATCCAGAGACCTAAAGAGGCCTAAAGAGGCCAGGTTGGTTGCAACGAGGGCCAGGGCCTTTTTGGTGGCAGCCCCTCACTGGTGGAATGAGGTCCCAGAGGACACCAGAGCCCTGCAGGACCTTTTACAGTTCCGCAGGGCCTGTAAAATGGAGCTCTTGTGCCAAGCTTTTAAGTAGGGTGCCGCCTCAACTGTATGGCCCTGGCCCAATTACCAACTGTACCAACAGCACCAACGGCCCCACTAACTGAGGCTTTATAGCCGGGCGGGAGCCTGATGATGCCATTCAGGTGATAGTTGACATCAGGGCTATTTTTGGGCAGGAACGCACAGGAACAGAGTTCCGGCTGGCTCCCGAGTTGGCCACGCCCAGCAGGAACTCATTAGCATAATAGGCCACACACAACAGCAGAAACTCATTAGGATTGGCTACATTAGGGGTGTGTGGCCTAACATGAAAAGAAGTTCCTGCTCCAAAAAACAGCCCTGGGTTTTGACAACAAATAAGGTAAACAGAATAAGAAGCAAAAGGTGGGTGTGGCTGGATGACCACACTTCTGGTGACATGGGTGGGTGTGGCCTAATATGCCAATGAGCTGCGCTGTCATGGGTGTGGCCTATTATGCTAATGAGTTCCCGCTGGGCTTTTTCTATGTATATAAAAAAAGCCCTGGTTGATGAAGATCGCCATCTTTTAAAGTAAGTTATGTTTAAATAGTATGATTTAGATGGACTGATAGTTTTAACTGTAATTTTAATGTATATTTATTATGTCATTAGCCACCCTGAGCCTGCCGAATGGCGGGGAGGGCAGGATATACGTGTAAAGAATAAATAAGTAATAGAAACTGTGAGCTAGCTCACACTCACTCAGCTTAGAGGGAACAGGGGTGATGAGCACCTCTCACAGGTCTGTGCATCAGAGGGCAATCCTTGTGTGTGTGTGTGTGTGTTATATATATATATATATATATATATATATATATATATATATATATATTTTCCCCTGGAAGCATTTAAAAAAATAAGCAGACGGCTGCATGCCATGAGAATTGGGCTCCAGTCGTAAAGCAGTGCTTCGTGCGCGCCTTATTTATACAACCTATGCCGCAGTACATAAACCAGGCCTTTCGCTCTCTCCAGCCATTTTGAAATGTAATTATGCTCATGAAGTGTGACATTGGGAAAGGGAGGGGGGGCGATTCCGTGGCCGCCGGCAGCCCAGATTTCTCTCGCCGAGGCCCGAACAGACCAGGTTTTTTCCTCACCCCCGCTGGCTGGGGGAAAATGCACTTTCCTCTTTAACTGCCTGCCGTTGGGACTGCTGCTCCTCTGAGTCAGTCCAGAGCGAATCGCCCGGTTGAACGTCTCGTGGCTTGCCTGAAGCGCGGAAACGTTGGTCAGATGGATGACCCGTCGTGATGATGCGAGTCGTCCCTCGAGGAAGGGGGGCCTTCCGTGAGTGAGGGACAAATGGTGCTGCAAAGTTGGCTTCGTAAATGTGAACTCCCCAGGCTCGTAATGTTCAAGTTAGTTCTGAGTTGATCCCCCCCGGTGCTGAAGTTATGACTCTGTTGGCAATTAAGCATGCATCTTGAAGTTATGTGCCCATTTTGCACCTGGGCCTCTGGCATTTTTCAGACTCTGTTGTTTGGATTTTGATTAGTTTAAACCCCTTGAGATTTTTTTTTTAATCCAGCTGCAGGTACCTTTCCTCGGTGAGAGGATCCATGCTGATAAACATGGAGCATGGGGCAAGGTTGTAGGGGAGGCATTTGCAGCTCAGAGGTAGTGCTTGCTTGGCATGCAGAAGGCCCCAGGTTCAATCCCTGCCATCTCCCATTAAAAAGACCAGGCAGTAGGTGATGGGAAAGACCTTGATCTAGGACCCTGGCTTAGTGGTAGAGCATCTGCTTGGCATGCAGAAGGCCCCATGTTCAATTCCTGCCATCTCCTGTTAAAAAGACCAGGCAGTAGGTAATGGGAAAGACCTTGATCTGGGATCCTGGCTCAGTAGTAGAGCATCTGCTTGGCATGCAGAAGGTCCCAGGTTCAATCCCCGGCATCTCCAGTTAAAAGAAACAGGCAGGAGGTGATGGGAGGGATCTTTATCTGGGACCCTGGCTCAGTGGAAGATAAACTGCTTGGCATGCAGAAGGTCCCAGGTTCAATCCCCAGCATCTCCAGTTGACAGGACCAGGCAGTGGGTGATATGAAAGACCTTGATCGGGGACCGTGGCTCAGTGGTTGAGCATCTGCTTGGCATGAAGAAGGTCCCAGGTTCAATCCCTGGCATCTCCAGTTTAAAGGATCAGTTAGCAGGTAATTCAAAAGCCTGAGACCCTGGAGAGCTACTGCCAGTCTTAGATAACACTGACCTTGATAGATCAAGGGTCTAATTCACTATAAGGCAACTTCATGTGTGATGTTACCCCACTCCATGGCTTATGTGAAATTATAGTTTTGGGGATAACCAAAAAGGGATCTCCTGTGGTGTTTGGTGTGAGAGCCAGTTTGGTGCAGTGGTTAAGTGCACGAACTCTTATCTGGGAGAACCAGGTTTGATTCCCCACTCCTCCACTTGCACCTGCTGATGTGACCTTGGGTCAGTAACAAGCTCGGGCGCAGCTGTTCTCTCAAGGACAGTTTGTGTTAGAGTTCTCTCAGCCCCACCTACCTCACAGGGTGTCTGTTGTGGGGAGGGGAAGGGAAAGGAGTTTGTAAGCCGCTCTGAGACGCCTTTGGGCAGTGAAGGGCAGGGTATAAATCCAATCTCTTCTTCTTCTTCTCTTGATCCTCCTCATTCAAGCTTTATTGGTGCTTATTGTGGAAGGGCTGTGGCTCAGTGGTGGAGCATCTGCTTGGCATGCAGAAGGTCCCAGGTTCGATCCCCAGCATCTCCAGTTAAAAGGACCTGGCAGTAGGTCATGGGAAAGACCTTGGAAACCTGGAGAGCTGCTGCCAGTCTGAGTAGGCAATACTGACCTTGATGGACCCAGAGTCTGAGTCAGTATAAAGTGTCTTTATGTCTTCATGTTTTGAGGTGATGTGTGACATATTCAGAAGGAAATGGAGCTCTATCCACAAGAAGCTGCCTCCAACCAAGTCAGACCATCAGTCTATCAAGGTTAGTATTGTTTACTCTGGCTCGCAGTTGCTCTCCAGGGTCTCATATGAAGCTCCCAAATACTGAATCAGACCATTAGTTCATCAGTGTTCAGTATTGTCTACTCAGACTGGCAGCAGCTCTCCAGGGTCTCAGGCAGGGAGCTTTCTCATCACCTACTTCCTGATCCCTTTAACTGGAGATGCTGGGGATTGAACCTGTGGCCTTCTGTGTGCCAAGCAGATGTTCTACCACTGAACCGTAATGCCTTTACAAGCTTTTCCTCTGCTGTTGTTGTTCAGTCACAGTCAAGTCCAACTCTTTGTGACCCCATGGACCACATCACACCAAGCCCTTCTGTCTTCCGTTGTGCTCTGGAGTTTGCTCAATTTCATGTTTGTTGTATCGATTTCATGTTTGTTGCTGTCTACATTCACCCAAACCAAAGCAAAAACACATTACACTCATATCCTGGAATAGACACTACGCTCCTTTCGGGCTCATGCACGCCGAAAAATGATTTAACACTCACAAATTCATTATTTGGGGGGTATGGCACTCGGCTTAAGAAAAAGGAACGGGGTTGCCGGAATGGTACATCGTTAGAAAATTACAGTGGCAGATTCAGAACAATATAAGCTCCTTTCTCGCAAACTTAAATTACAGAGTAATTAGAAAACCTTTCAGCTAACTCCATTATTCATTATGGACTACTTGTTAGACATTAAAGCGATGATTATGCTCTGCGCCGATAATTACGGCGGTTACCTGGACACTGGAAGCGGCTTCTCTCTAGCCAGCTGTCAGTATTAATCCTAAGATTGCCTCCTTAGGACGGTGTCCGGTAGCGGCTGCGTGCAATATTGTTTCTCTCTTTCCCTCTGTGCAAAATCCTAATTACTCTTGGGAATGTATAGGCATGGGGAAATGTCAGAGTGGACCTGGACTCGGCAATATCTTTTTTGGCCAGTTTGGTGTAGCTGTTAAGTGTGTGGACTCTAATCTGGGAGAACCGGGTTTTATTCCACACTCCTCTACTTGCACCTGCTGGATGACCTTGGGCAAGCCATAGTTCTGTCAGAGTGGTTCTTGAAAAAGAGCAGTTTCTGTCAGAGCTCTCTCAGCCCCACCTACCTCACAGGGTGTCTGTTGTGGGGAGGGGAAGGGGAAGGAGTTTGTAAGCCACTCTGAGACTCCTTTGGGTAGTGAAGGGTGGGGTATAAATCCAATCTCCTCCTCCTCCTCCTTCTCCTCCTCCTCTTCTTCTTCTGACCAGCTCTGGGTCTTCTTGTCTGAGTTGATTTTTTCTTTGGTGGTCAGCTCCCTTCTGCTGTTTCAGCACCCCTGCCCTGCTGGACAGCTCCCCTGAATATGTACATATGAAGCTGCCTTACTCTGAATCAGACTACTGGACCACCAAGGTCAGTATTGTCTACTCAGACTGGCAGCCACTCTCCAGGGTCTCAGGCAGAGGTCCTTCACATCCCCTACTCCCTGGTCCTTTTAACGGGAGGTGCTGGGGATTGAATTTAGAACCTTCTGCGTACAAAAGAGGTGAACAGATGAAGCTGCTTTACACGGAATCAGACCCCCTTGGTCCATCAAGGTGAGAATTGCCTGCTCAGGCTGGCAGCTGCTCTCCAGGGTCTCAGGCAGAGGTCTTTCGCATCACTTCTTGCCTGGTCCTTTTAACTGGAGCTAGTCTGGGATAGTCAGATAAAAAGCGTAGGTAGGCAGGAATTCTGGTGGAGGAATACCAAAATATACCTAAGGACATGAGACTATGTGATCACGTGACCTTTATTATTTATTCATTTAGAGAGATTGGTTATATCCCATCATTCACTGCTTGAAGGAGTCTCAGAGCGGCTTACAACTGCCTCTGCCTTGCCTTCCCCATAACAGACACCCTGTGAGGTCAGGTGGGGCTGAGAGAGCTCTCTGGAGAACTGTCCTTGAAAGAACAGCTCTGAAAGAACTTGTGACTGACCCAAGGTCACACCAGCAGCTGCATGTGGAGGCATGGGGAATCAAACCCTGTTCTCCCAGATTAGAGTCCACTGCTCTTAACCACGACACCAAACTGCCTTTATTTATTTATTTCAATTTATATACCACTCTAAACTTTGTCAGGTTCTGTGAAGGACAAAATATACCTGGGGCAATTCAAGTTTTCAATATGAAAATTGTCCCTATACTGCTTTTAGGGGCAACTGTCTGGATCTGATCAGTCAAAGAACCCTCAGACTTCCCCCTATTTCACTTCCTGCATTAGTTGATCAACACACGAAAATGTGTAGCTTGAGTGTCCCTATGAGCAGAATTGGGCCAACCATGTTTTGAGGCTAAAGCCTGGCAACTGGCCTTCAATTTGCACCTTAAAGTATTCTATAGTAACTCTCTTTCTATGTCTGTCTGTCTGTCTGTCTGTCTGTCTGTCTGTCTGTCTGTCATCTATCATTTGTCTGTCTGTCTGTCTATCTATCTATCATCTATCTATCTGTCTGTCTGTCTGTCTGTCTATCATCTACCATCTATCATCTATCTCTCTGTCTATCATCTATCTGTCTGTCTGTCATCTGTCTATCTATCTATCTATCTATCTATCTATCTATCTATCTATCTATCTATCATCTGTCTGTCTGTCTGTCTGTCTATCTATCTATCTATCTATCTATCTATCTATCTATCTATCATCTATCTATCTATCTATCTATCTATCTATCTATCTATCATCTATCTATCTATCTATCTATCACAGTTCTGTGGGGCTGTGAAAACAGAGCTTTTCTGGCAGGCATTCCGATAGGAGCTGCACCTTATCAGCCAGGCCCTGGGTCAACCTAGAGCTAGAAGTCACCTAGAATGGTAGCACCGCTGAATGTGTACTAAATGCACTTTAGTATATCGCACCACCATCGTTATATTAACTGTTTTTAAATTGTTTATTGTGGGTTTTTATATTGAAATGTATATTGCTTTATTGGTTTTATGTGAGCCGCCCTGAGGCTGCCTCGGCGGGGAGGATGGGGTAAAAGTTACATAAATAAATACACACACACACACACCCCTGAGAGAAGATGAATAAAGAGCCTCCATTTACTTCCCGCCATCAGAAAAGATACCTTTACACATTTATCTCCTATTTTTACATATCTATTCCTTTACTGTTTCCCCCTAAATCAAAACAACTGTTGACCTTATAACCTTCGCTAGTTGCTTAGTTCTGTCTTTGCATATCTGAAAACATCTTCATTGTGTTACACATTCATTTGCTGTTCAGCCTCTGCCTCTAAGTTTGAACTCTTACCTTCCTTTCCAATGTATTTGAGAAAGTCTGCCTTGCACACGGAATAAACCTTGAATAAACCTTTGTTGGTCTTAAAGGTGCCACCAGACTCTGAAATTTGTTCCGCTGCTTCGGACTGACACGGCTGACCGCCTAGAACTATGGTAACTCTGGATACCTATCTTTATTAAAAGCAGATTATCATAAATCCTCTTGGTCCAAGATCGTTGACACAAAACTGTTATCTTATTGGACTAAATCCTGATGTTATTCAGGTCCTGGAACCCACAGCTATTAAGTCCTGTATCAAGAAGAATATCCAAAATTTTAACTTGACTTTTCTAACTTTGGTTTTGTGTTGCATTTTCTGTTGTCGGCAACCATCCTGAGCCCTGTGAACTCAGGGAAGGGTGGTATATAAATTGAAATAAATAAATAAAGGCAGTTTGGTGTCGTGGTTAAGAGCAGTGGACTCTAATCTGGGAGAACAGGGTTTGATTCCCCATGCCTCCACATGCAGCTGCTGGTGTGACCTTGGGTCAGTCACAAGTTCTTTCAGAGCTGTTCTTTCAAGGGCAGTTCTCCAGAGAGCTCTCTCAGCCCCACCTACCTCACAGGGTGTCTGTTATGGGGAAGGCAAGGCAAAGGCAATTGTAAGCCGCTCTGAGACTCCTTCAAGTAGTGAAGGGTGGGATATAAATCCAATCTCTCTAAATGAATAAATAATAAAGGGGTCACGTGATCACATAGTCTCATGTTCTTCTGTATTTTTTGGTATTCCTCCACCAAAATTCCTGCCTCCCTACGCTTTTTATCTAACTATCCCAAATTACTTCAGAGCTTTCTTATTAACTGCGCAGCCCACTCCTGTTATGAAGGGAAGATTAAGAAAGATTCCTTATTTAGAGTACCTTTGTGATTGTTCTCGGGGGCGGGGGCGGGCTGGTACTTTAATACATATTTTGTTGGAGTGTCCTCTTGGTATTAGCCTTAGAAACAGGTTTTCAACACAGTGCCTAGATGATTTTTCATCTTTGGACATCACAGGCTAGTTTTACTCCTTTTATCAGGCAGGTTTCCAAACCTTACCCTTGCAGTTGCAAGGTTTTTCTGTTGGTGTAATGTTGTGTCCAGATGCTGCCACTTAACAGACTGCTCGAGACTTTTAGTAGAGGAGATTTAATCAGATTAAAGGAAAGGAAAGGAGATGCCGGGGATTGAACCTGGTGCCTTCTGTGTGCCAAGCAGATGCTCTGCCACAGAGCCAGGTCCCAGATCAAGGTCTTTCCCATCACCTACTGCCCGGTCCTTCTAACTGGAGATGCCGGGGATTGAACCTGGGACCTTCTGCATGCCAAGCAGATGCTCTGCCGCTGAGCCAGGGTCCCAGATCAAGGTCTTTCCCATCACCTACTACCTGGTCCTTTTTTTACCTGGAGATGCTGGGGATTGAACCTGGGACCTCCTGCATGCCAGGAAGATGCTCTACCAAGTAAGCCACCACCACTCTCCACTTTTAGTCCATTAAGGTCAGTGTTGTCTACTCAGACTGGCAGCGTCTCTCCAGGGTCTGAGGCAGAGGTCTTTCACACCACCTGCTGCTTGGTCCTTTTAACTGGAGATGTTGGGGATTGAACTTGGGGCCTCCTGCATGCCAAGAGATGCTCTACCAACTGAGCCACAGCCCCTCCAGCAGTAGACAGAACTTGGCAGCAGGTAGAGCCAGAATCGGAGGGGATTTCATATGTTCTTTGCCTGTTTCTCCCTTGGCAAGCAGCCAAGAATCAGATTATCGGGGGGTTGAGATGGTTTCATTTTTATGGTGCTTTTTCCAAAGAAAAAAGATGAAACTGTCTTTATCTTTCAACGGCTGCCTCCCTTTGGAAAGAAAGGTCCTGCAGATTTGCTTTTCTACAACCCCTCTTGTCCTCTGTGTGTCTCTTTCCAAACCTGTAACTGGTGCGTGTCTTTGTCCCAGGTGGGAATAGCAAGTGGAGACGAATGCTGAAGTTGATCCAAAGCTGAGCCCCAAGTCTCCAGGGCAAGATAAACACTGTAGTATCCCCGTTCATTCTCAGTGGGATCTTGGTGGTTGCGTAGTCTGGCTTCAGGCTGAGATTTTCAACAAACCAATTTTATGTATCAGGAGCACAGCAAAAAGGCAGTTGCTTGTTCTCCCATCCAAGTTTCAGTGGGAAAAAGATCTATAAAAGGGAGATGTCTGTATTTTCCAGATCCCCCCCCAAAAAAATCTGTAGGTTGGTGTCCCTGACCTTTTTGAGACTGTGGGCTGGTGGGCTGTGGAATGTTGAGAGGGGCTGGTGAGCACCACCCCAAAATGGCTAACATGGGAGGTGGAACCAAACCCAAAATGGCTGCCGCAGGAGGTGCAGCCAGACCCAAAGGCTGCTGCAGGGGCTGGAGCCAAACCCAAAATGGCTGCCACGGGAGGTGGAGCCAAATCCAAATGGCTTCCATGGGAGGTGGAGCCAAATCCAAAATGGCTCCATGGGAGGTGGAGCCAAACCCAAATGGCTGCCATGGGAGGTGGAGCCAAACCCAAAATGGCTGCCATGGGAGGTGGAATCAACCCCAAAATGCCTCCAGATGCACAGCCAAATGCAATACCTCTACTCTCATACCTCCTGGGAACAAGGAAATTCTATAGGGTTTTCATGGTAGTGTTGAGATTCAAACCTGGGCTTCCCACATCCTGGTCAGATGCTCCAGCTGAGGGCACACTCCAAAATAACTTTTGCCTGCCCCCCCGTTGTGTTTCAGCAGTAGCAGTGACATTTGGCTGAGAAGCCAATGATTTAAAACAGTAGCTACAAAAGGAAGGATGTGACTGCCCCGAGTTGCAGCACAGAACCAGATTGAAACTGAGATCCTCGGAAACTCAAACACAGCTCCGATGGTTGCCAGTTCTGAATTAGACTGAGCCAGCTTCTGTAGTGTCATCTGTGTTCTTGAGCATGGCCAGTCTATGCAGTAGCCCCACCCTTATGTTCTGCAGCAGCTCTGAGCACCTGTGGTTGTCGCAGGAGTCCTGATGCCACAGGGGCCCACAGACGCACGCCCTAGATCTCTCCCGATGGATCGGTAAAAAAAGGCCTCCGCTCACTACCGCTTCTTTGCCTTATGGTCTTGACCTTTCTCCCACACAGAGACTTGCCTTGATTTATTTTGCCTGTTTTCATGTCTTGCTCAGCTGCCGCCAGCACATCTATTTCAGCTTCCTCGACCTCAGGAGTTTCTGCGGAGCCTTAAAATTGACAGTTTGGGGCCAGGATACCTGAAGGTCCTTCTTCTCCACTTTGGAGCTACCAAGATTCTTTTTAAAAAAATTTAAAACACAAACAAACAAACATAAAAAAGCCCCATACAGGTTGGGGGGGGGTTCATATACCTTCTAATTATACCTGTTAAGATACCTCCTATACTGTATGGATGCATATCAATCAGTTTTTATCACCATATACTTACCATATACTTATATCTAGATATTCTGCACCACAGGAGGTGGTGGCGGCTACAAGCACGGACAGCTTCAAGAGGGAATTAGATAAACATATGGAGCAAAGAGGTCCATCAGTGGCTATTAGCACACAAGGCATAGAAAGGGTCTCTGGGGCAAGTGAGGCTCTGTATTCTTGGCGCTTGGGGGGAAAACAGTGGGAGGGCTTCTAGTGCCCTGGCCCCACTGCTGGACCTCTTGACAGCACCTGGTATTTTTGGCCACTGTGTGACAGAGTGTTGGACTAGATGGTCCATTGGCCTGATCCAACATGGCTTCTGTTATGTTTTTATGTTTGGGGCAGTGATGCTCTGTATTCTTGGTGCTTGGGGGGGCAACAGTGGGAGGACTTCTAGTGTCCTGGCCCCACTACTGGACCTCCTGATGGCACCTGGTATTTTTGGCCCCTGTGTGACACAGAGTGTTAGACTGGATGGGCCATTGGCCTGATCCAACACTGGCTTCTCTTATGTTCTTAAATTCTAAAATATCTTCAAATGATATTGTAAGTCTGAATTGTTCATTTACTGCAGTCTTCGAACCATTCGTAAAATCTTGACCATGTACTCTGGAATTTCCTTTCTTCTTGTCTCTCAAAAATAAAGTCAATTTTTCCATCTCAGCAGTTTCCAGAGTTTTGCTTAACATTTCTCGTTTTGAAGGTACTTTGTCCTTTCTCCAGTATTTAGCATACAATATTCCTGCAGTGGTCAAAACATGTATAAAAAGATAAAAGTCTTGTGTTTTTTTACAATTTTCTGGTCCTATGTTCAATAAGAATAATTCAGGTGTAAAAGGTATAGTACATTTTAACATTTTTTTGTAACATTTCGTGGATCCAAGACCAATCCTTTTTTAACTCTATCACATGTCCACCATGTATGGTAAAATGAGCCAACAGTCTTTTTACATTTCCAACCATCATTAGATAAATCAGGATAAAATTTTGCTAGTTTATCAGGAGTCATGTACCATCTGTAAAACATTTTATAAGTATTTTCTTTATGTGGAGTTGCTTTGGTGATTTTTACATTTGCTTTCCATACCTGTGACCATTGGTCTAAGTCAATATTATGACCTAAGTTTTGTGCCCATTTAATCCTAGAGATTTTAGCTACCAAGATTCTGAGATCAACTACAGAGGCCCAGCTCAGAGAGCTAGAATTGGCGGCAATTCCCCCCTCTGTGTCTTCTGAATGGCAGACCTGGATATCATGCTATATTACGTGTGAAATGGTCCTTTGGTTGAAGCCAGGCGGGAAAGGCCACAAAACTGACTTATGACTGATAGCGTTGGCTCACACACATTGTAGTCCAGACAGGCTCAGTGGGGCATGGGGCCGCTTCTCTCAATCAGGATAATTGTCTTAATTAAAATACTTTCCTCATCGTGGTTCTGATGAATAAAGAGCAGTTCCTGTGCTCTCTTTTAAGAGCTGGGGACCGTCTGTTGTGGAGGGAAACGGTCTTTTCTCAGCCATCGATGACTTCTCCCAACCAGTGACGTCTGGACGGCCTGCTGTCTTCTCCGAGAGGGCTCTTCCTCTGCCATGCTGGAGGGACCTGCCGCCTCTGATGAGCAAAGGAAAAACAGAAGTGCCGGAGAAGAGAAAGGACGTAGCGGCTTCCTGAGAAGCATGGGGGAGTGTGGGCTCCGTGGCAGAGCGAGGCAGCTTTCCCAACACTCCTTTCTGAGCCTGCCAGGGAATAAAAACGCCACTCCCCCGCCCTCCTACTTGCTGTTTATTTCCTCTGCAAAGTATTAGGATAATTAGCGAGCTCCCAATTAAGACCAAAAAAAATTATATGTGGGGAAAACAGGTTCCCGAGCCAAGCAAATTGGTGCCGGAGCAGGGAAGGGATGAGGGCAGATTTGCTAGCCTGGAGCCTTGCCGCGTGGGAGGCCGATGGCCCCCAGGGAGGGCTCAGTGGTAGAAGAAGAAGAAGAAGCAGGAGCAGGAGCAGGAGCAGGAGAAGAGAAGAGAAGAGAAGAGAAGAGAAGAGAAGAGAAGAGAAGAGAAGAGAAGAGAAGAGAAGAGAAGAGAAGAGAATGGATTTATACCCCACCCTTCACTACCCAAGGGAGTCTCAGAGCAGCTTATGAACTCCTTTCCCTTCCCCTCTCCACAACAGACACTCTGTGAGGGGTGGGGCTGAGAGAGCTCTGACAGAAACTGCCCTTTTTCAAGAACAGCTGTGCCAGAACTATAGCTTGCCCAAGGTCACCCAGCAGGTGCAAGTGGAGGAGTGGGGAATCAAACCCGGTTCTCCCAGATTAGAGCCCGCGCACTTAACTACTACACCCAACTGGTTCAAACTGGTAGACCTCGGTGATATGCAGAAGGTCCCAGGTTCAATCCCCGGCATGTCCAGTTAGAAGAATGAGGGAATTGGTGATGTGAAGGACCTCTGCCTGAGACCCTGGAGAGCTGTTGCCAGTCTGAGTAGACAAGACTGACCTTTTTGGATCAAAGGTTTGATTCAGTATAAGGCAGTTTCATGTGTTCAGTACTGAGAAGGGGCCATGGCTCAGTGGCAGAGCATCTGCTTGGCATGCAGAAGGTCCCAGGTTCCATCCACGATATCGCCAATTAAAAGGACCAGGCAGAAGGAGATTGGAAGGACCTCAGTCTGAGACCCTGGAGAGCTGCTGCCAGTCTGAGTAGACAAGACTGACCTTGATGGACAAAGGGTGGAGAGGAGTTGTGGTCCAGTGGCAGAGCATCTGCTTGACATGCAGAAGGCCCCAGGTTCAATCCCCAGCATCTCCAGCTAAAAGGACCTGGGAGTAGATGACATGAAAGACCTCGGCCTGAGATCCTGGCTCAGTGGTTGAGCATCTGCTTGGCATGCAGAAGGATCGGTTGGTGATATGAAAGACCACGATATGAGCTGCTGGAGAGCTGCTGCCAGTCTGAGTAGACAATACTGACCCTGACGGACCAGCGGTCTGATTCCGTGTGAGGCAGCTTCAAGTGTTCATGTGCTTATCTTGGGCTGGAAAGTTCTAATCTAACAGACCAAGCCCTAGTCTAATACTTCCTCCCCCCCAGTATTCAGGGCTGCTCCTCACCATGATTTCAAACTTGCATTGCCCCTTCAGTGAAGAAGAAGAGGAGGTTGGATTTATACCCCGCCCTTCGCTACCTGAAGGAGTCTCAGAGCGGCTTACAATCTCCTTTCCCTCCCCACAACAGACACCCTGTGAGGTAGGTGGAGCTGAGAGAGCTCTTTTGAGGATTGCTCTTGAGAGAACAGCTCCGAGAGAACTTGTGACTGACCCAAGGTCACACCAGCAGCTGCATGTGGAGGAAGGGGGAATCCAACCCTCTTCTCCCAGATTACAGTCCGTGCTCCTAACCACTACACCAAACTGGTGTAGTGCTTCTTTGCCTCCCTCACACCAACACTCCTGCGATGTCCTGTTTTCTCCTTTCTCTCTGCCACTCATGTGTGACATCCTTTTTGTTGGCTCTTCAATTGACGTTAGCACCAGGATCGCTGGCTCAGTCATCCCCCTTGGTTCCGATGCCACTTTGGATGTGCTGTGATAGCTCTGATCTTGCAACGGCTCTAGGTAACTCTGACCAGCCAACTCTCTTTCAGTACAGGAAAGAGTTTCCACCATGCGAGGAAGTGGAATGTTTGTTGACCTGTATGTTTTTGGGGAGTTCTGGTGGCTAAGAGTGGGTCCAGACAAGAGGGAAATCCATCCAGAGAGCCAGCATGGTGTGGCGGTTAAGAGCAGTGGGCTCTAATCTGGAGAACCAGGTTTGATTCCCCACTCCTCCTCCACATGAAGCCCGCTGGGTGACCTTGGGCCAATCACAGTTCTCTCCGCACGTTCTCAGTGACTCCTCCCTCACACAGCACATGATGTGGGGAGAGGAAGGGAAAGGCAATTGTAACCCACCTTGAGACTCCTTAAAGTAGAGAAAAGTGGAGTATAGAAACCTCCTCCTCCTCCTCCTCCTCTTCTTCTTCCTCTTCTTCTTGGTGCAGTGGTTAAGTGCATGGACTCTAACCTGGGAGAACCAGGTTTGATTCCCCACTCCTCCACTTGCAGCTGCTGGATGACCTTGGGCAAGCCACAATTCTGACAAGAGCTGTTCTTGAAAAAGAGCAGTTTCTGTCAAGAGCTCTCTCAGCCCCACATACCTCACAAGGTGTCTGTTGTGGGGAGGGGAAGGGAAGGGAGTTTGGAAGCCGCTCTGGGACTCCTTTGGGTAGTGAAGGGTGGGGTATAAATCCAATCTCTTCTGTCCTCCTCCTCCTCTTCCTCCCCCTTCTTCTTCTTCTTCTTCTTCTTCTTCTTCTTCTTCTTCTTCTTCTTCTTCTTCTTCTTCTTCTTCTTCTTCTTCTTCTTCTTCTTCT
The DNA here is from genome assembly GCA_029375565.1 of Gekko gecko. NCBI lineage: Eukaryota > Metazoa > Chordata > Lepidosauria > Squamata > Gekkonidae > Gekko > Gekko gecko. The sequence continues at coordinate 9,305,223 of JAPDNY010000017.1, read as the reverse complement.
TCTTCTTCTTCTTCCCGCTCACATAAAACCTTCCCTTCAATCAACCTGTCACAGTCCACTCACCCCCATGGAGCTTATGTTTGAAGGGGGCTCCATTCCAAACCCACCAACAAATCTCTTTTAAAAAGGTAGCATAAAAATCTCCAGCACAAACATAGAATGCATCGACACAGTACAAGCTGTGACAACTCCAGGCTGCTCAGGGCATGGTTGTTTTTAGATCCCTCGATGATACACACACACACACAAACACACACACAGTGATGTGTGCACAGTATGCTGTCTCCCGCTTGCCTCCTTTGGAATCAAGTGCGCCTGTTCCACAAGTGTTCTGATTGAGTCTGTAGGAGTGGGGACTGAAGCCCAAACACTCAATCAGTATGATTAGTCTGTTCGCTCCGATGGCGTGTGGATTATTTGTCTCTGCTTCTGATCGTCTCGTGGTGTTTGCTTTTCCGAGCTGCTAAAATTGTTACTTTTTTTTAGAAAAAAAAAGGCACATTGCTTTATTGGAATTACATTATCCTTTTGTAATACATGAATGTTTCCAAGCTGGGATGTGCTTGCTGTCCATGGTGCTGAAAGAATGGGTCCTGGTTCATAGCCTTCCAATTTGGACAGAGCCAGTTTGGTGTAGTGGTTAAGAGCCCGGACTCTGATCTGGGAGAACCGGGTTCGATTCCCCACTCATCCATGTGCAGCTGCTGGTGTGACATTGGGTCAGTCACAGTTCCCCCAGAGCTGTTCTCTCAAGAACAGTCCTTGAAAGAGCTTTCTCAACCCCACCTGCCTCACAGGGTTTCTGTTGTGCAGAGAGGAAGGGAAAGGAGATTGTAAGCCACCCTGAGACTCTGAGTATAGGGTGAGGTATAAATTCAATCTCTTCTTCTTCTTCTTCTTCTTCTTCTTCCTCCTCCTCCTCCTCCTCCTCCTCCTTCTTCCCTGACCTGGATTGGCCAGGATAGCCCAATCTTATCAGATCTTGGAAGGTGAGCATAGTCAGCCCTGGCTAGTATTTGGATGGGTGGCCACCGAAGAAGTCCAGGATCACTAGCAGAGACAGGCAGTGGCAAATCACCTCTGTTAGTCTCTTGTCTTGAAAACCTTACAGGGTTGACCTAAGATAGATTCGGGTGGGTAGCTGTGTTGGTCTGAAGCAGCAGAACAAAATTTGGGTCCACTGAAGAAGAGAAGAAGAAGAGATTGGATTCATACCCCACCCTTCACTACCCAAAGGAGACTCAGAGTGGCTTACAATCTCCTTTCCCTTCCCCTCCCCACAACAGACACCCTGTGAGGTAGGTGGGGCTGAGAGAGCTCTCTCAAGAACTGCCCTTGAGAGAACAGCTCTGAAAGAACTTATGACTGACCCAAGGTCACACCAGCAGCTGTGTGTGGAGAAGCGGGGACTCAACCCTGGTTCTCCCAGATTAGAGTCCGCGCTCATCACCACTACACCAAACTAGTTCTTAGAGCAGCTTACATTCTCCTTCCCTTCCTCTCTCCACAATAGACACCCTGTGAGGCAGGTGGGGCCAAGAAAGCTCTGAGAGAACTGCTCTTGAGAGAACAACTCTGAGAGAATTTGTGACCGACCCAAGGTCTCCCAGCTGGCTGCATGTGGAGGAGCAGTGGGGAATCAAACTTAGTTCTCCCAGATTAGAGTCCATACTCTTAACCACTACGCCAAACTGGCTGTCAAACTGGGAGGGAGGGAGGGAGGAAGCTCTCTTGAGAACTGCCCTTGAGAGAACAGCTCTGAAAAACTTATGACTGACCCAAGGTCACACCAGCAGCTGTGTGTGGAGGAGCAGGGAATCAAACCTAGTTCTCCCAGACTAGAGTCCACACTCCTAACCACTACACCAAACTGGCGCTCAGTGGCATTTTTAAGACCAACAAAGTTTTATTCGAGACATAAGGTTTTGTGTGCAGGTATCTGAAGAAATGTGCTTGCCCATGAAACCTTATACCTTGCGTAAAACTTTGTTGGTCCTAAAGGTGCCACTGGACTCAAACTTTGTTCTGTAGGGTTGACATAAGTCATCTATGACTTGTGGACAATAAAGGGGGAGGGCGTACACCTTTCCCCCATACACCTAGAGGAACCTGTGGTACAGGGAGCTTATACAGAGGCATTTCCTCTTGATTTCCCCAACTGTGCAGCTTGTTGAGTTCCCCTCCCATTCCCCTCCAATCGAAACATCAGAGATAGGACGACTCATGCCAATCCAGGTTCAGGCAAAATGGTTGCATTGCTTGCTCAGTTGGGAGCCAGTGTTACGTAATGGGTAGCGTATAATACTAGGACTCCAGAGACACAGGTTCAAATCCCTGACCACTTGATAACTATGAACCATTGGAACAACTACATTCAAGTCCAGTAGCATATTAGAGTCCAGCAAGATTTGGGGCGAGGTATAGGCTTTCCAGACTCACAAAATTTAAATTTAGAGCCAGTTTGGTGTAGTGGTTAAGTGCACAGACTGTAATCTGGGAGAACCGGGTTTGATCCCCCCCCTCCTCCACATGCAGCCACTGGTTGACCTTGAGCAAGCCACAGTTCTTTTGGAGCTGATCTCTCAAGGACGGTTCTGGAAAGAGCTCTCTCAGCCTCACTTACCTCCCAGGGTGTCTGTTGTGGGGAGGGGAAGGGAAAGGAGACTGTAAGCCGCTCTGAGACTCCAAGTGAAGGGTTTTTCTTCTTCTAAATCTAGGGAATGAATGGTTGTGAGCATGGATGCAATCAGTTCCACCCAATTTCCATAACCTAATAAACACCAATGAAAGGCCATAGGATTTGACTTGCCACATATAGTGTGGAAGATTACTAATAGAATATGAACAGGCTTTGGCTGTTGTGCAGACCCAGTGTTCAAATAGGTCAAAATACCAGGACCTGAATGCGACTGTGGTGCAGCCCACCAAACTATTTTCCATCTGTCACAGGAGTGTGAGTGTCGTGCTTTCCAGGGAGATGTGACAGAGCTCTTTGAACTTTCCCCAGCTGTGATTGAGTGGGTTGAAAATTTAGATACTAGTATCTTGGGAGATGTGGGGGCTGCAGTGGCTCAGCGGTTAAGACACTGAACTGCAGACTGGAAGGTCTGTAGTTTGACAGTTTGAGACCCGAGTGCCGTGTGATGGAGTGAGCTCCTGTCTCTGGCCCCAGCTCCTGTCAATCTAGCAGTTTGAAAGCAAGAAATTGCAAGTAGATAAATAGGCACCACTTCAGTGGGAAGGCAACAGCATTCTGTGTGCCTCGGCGTCTAGTCATGCTGGCCATGTGACCACAGAGACGCCTTCAGGCAGCGCTGGCTCTTTGGTATGGAAATGGAGATGAGCACTGCACCCCTAGAGTTGGATTTGACTGGCTTTCGAGCAAGGGAAACCTTGACTTTTACTATTCAGGGAAATTGCTGAATCAGTCTGCATACATGTTGTATCAACTTGGTTACACATTTTATATCATTATATGCTTCCTGTGTGTAACTCTGCCATGCGATAAATAATAATCCACAGTCAAAGCTTCCTTTGCCAGATACCTTTGACTTGCAGATGGCTTTAATTCTCAAAAGTTTATATCCCAAAGATCTTTTCAGTCTCTAAGGTTGTCCTGGACTCTAATCCAAGGCTACCCTCTGGAACAATCTTGGATCATTGGCTCTCTCTCAACTCAACTGATCTTCCAAAGTTTGTATGAGGATTAAAATGGAGGACAGGATAGCTATAAATGCTACCCTGAGATATTTGTACAAAGAGTTGGGTTTAAATTGTAGCAGTTCTATGTATGGTGAGGCGGAGAGGAGTATATCAACTCCACCATCACACCAGTTTCAGTGCCACCAAGTTGGAATTGGAATATTGCCTTACAGTTCAGCTGATTCTATTTATGGGGTTTATAAGGATAATAATTATCATATGACGTCATGTGTGGTATAGCCAGGAGGTCCTAAGATTGTCTGGCTGTCTGAAGTGCTACCTGTTTTAGCATTCTGCACCACTAGGTGGCGAGCTAGACTTATTTTGAGAGCTCAGAGAGCTCTGAGAGAGCTGTGAGTGCCCCAAGGTCTCCCAGCTGGCTTCAAGTGGAGGAGTCGGGATTCAAACCTGATTCTCCAGATTAGAGTTCGCTGCTCTTAACCACTACACCACAGCTGGCTCTCATGGGGTTATAAGAAAGGGGACAGAACTACACCCTATAGGTCCATCCTTAGATGATCTTCCTCTTTTTTTTTTTACAGTCCAGACCAGTATTCCCTCTAAGCTGAGTTAGTGCGAGCTAGCTCACAGTTTTTTAGCCTCCGGCTCACATATTTTTGTTTTAGGTCAGGCAGGATGACTCCAGAGTAAACTAACTTATGCAGCTGCCAAATTGCTCGCTCACAACTTTCATGCCAGTAGCTCACGGAGTAGAATTTTTGCTCACAAGACTCCACAGCTTAGAGGGAGCATTCTGGTTGAAACATGATGGAATCTCCTAGTTCAAGTCTCCCCAACCTTTTCGAGGCTGTGGGCACCTTTGTGGCAGGCAGCGCCCAAAAACAGCTGCCACAAAATGGCTGCCGCAGGAGGCGGAGCCAGCCACAAAATGGCTGCCCCAGCTTACCTTGAGTCACACGGTGAAGATCCTTGTGCTGTGGTGGCAGTGGCTGTCAAAGCAACATTTTTTAAAAGAAAAATCTGTGCATCCAATCAGAAGCCTTGCTGGGCAAAAGCCCCACCTGGCCTGGCCCACTTTCTAAAAACACTTGGCAGGTACCAGCAAAAGTGTCAGCGAGTGCCTTGATGCCCAGGGCCACCGCCTTGGGGACCCCTGTCCTAGTCCTTTTCTCACCCCCATTCACAGCCTAGCCTGTCCCTCCATGCTGTGTGCGTTCCTCTTGCCTGTTCCCTTTTCTCTAACCTCCAGAAGAGCAGAATATAACTCAAGCGGAGGGAGACACCGGCAATTTATCCACACCGAGCACCGGCACACACCGGCATCTTTTGCCCGAGGGCGCCAGCACCGCACATCTCTCGCCGCCTGCGATAAAAATATGAGTGGCGAAGATTTGTCCCCAAACACTTCTCCCCAGCCAGCTATAATGAAAAGACTCTGAACGGCTCGGCATTTGGTTTCCTCCGCCTTCCCTGCCCAGAGCGGGTCAAACGCTGTTGCTCTCGCCTCTTTGTTGATGGATTCAGATCAGCGCTCCCTTTTCAAGTCTTGAATGACATCACGGCGCCCAGGAGGTCCCCTGTCCGTGGTGCTGAAGGAATTATTCACAAGAGCAGTCACGGATTTGCCCTCAAAGAATGGTGATTTCTCCTTTTCAGGCAGGCTCTCCTCTGTACCAGAGTACAGTACAGTTCAGTGACTCACAAATTCAGATCAACTTGGTATCGTGATCCATCCAACGCTGGCTGAAGGCTGTTTGTTCGGTTGGTTTGTGCCCAGAGCAAATTATCTTGACCTGGATGGCCCAGGCTAGCCCGATCTCATCAGGTCTTGGAAGAGAAGCAGGGTTGGTCCTGGTTAGTATGTGGATAGGAGATCACCAATGTAGTATGAATGGGAATATGGGTTTCTTTTCCTTTCTGATCATTCAGATTTTTCTGGTTTTAGAGATTCTTTTGATAAGTAAGGTTCTCTTAGGATGTAATGAAAATCTACTGCATAGTAGGCCTTTCCCTCTTAGGTTGGATTATTTTCTAAGCTGGTGCCACCTGGTCCTAGCAGACAAGAGAACAACATTCTTTGGGTATAGAGTCCACGGTTTCTTAGTTGTTTAGGCTAAGGGCTTTGCAGTGTCCAGGTCAAGAAGGGTTTTAGCTTCGTATCAAGAAAAAAATATCACTTTTTGTTTGGGTGTAAAGAATCCTTGGCTAATATCATCCAGCTTAGGTTAAGTAAACTTAAGACACTATGTAGGTACACCTTTTTTTCCATAACTGAAGAAGAAGAGAAGAGATTGAATTCTCTTCACTACCCAAAGATGTCTCAGAGTGGCTTACAAACTCTTTTCCCTTCCCCTCCCCACAACAGACACCCTGTGAGGTAGGTGGGGCTGAGAGAGCTCTGACAGAAACTGCTCTTTTTCAAGCACAGCTCTTTTTAGAACTATCGCTTGCCCAAGGTCATCCAGAAGATGCAAGTGGAGGAGTGGGGAATCAAACCTGGTTCTCCCTGATTAGAGTCTGCGCACTTAATAACTACACCAAACGTTGACCAGTGAGTGGATTATTAGTCAAATGATGCAGTGTCCTTTGTAACCAATTGTGCTTTTTTTAAAGATTATGTCATTTTAAGTATAAATTCTCATGTACTTCCAGATTGTGTTCAGAAAGCAGTCGATTTTGATGGGCCAGTTTGGCCTAACTGTTTTCACATCTTCTGTTGCAATAAAACACTGAGGATCTTCTTCCTCATTTTCACTTCTCATTTTAATAAATGTATATATAATCATGCTTATTGTTTAACGTGCCCTGACCCGGATGGACTGAGCTAGCCTCATCTTGTCAGATATTGGAAGCTTAGCGGGATCGACCCTGGAGGTGGGGGGGGGAGTCCACCGGGGGAGTCCACCGGCACCCACCCATGTGGAATGTAAATATTCCAAACTTGCCCTTTTACGTATTCCTGGTTGAAAAGAAATCCCAGCTGCAATTTGAGAGAGAGTCTCCTTGCTTTATATTCATGGAGAAAGCAATTGTGAAGTTGTCATTCTATCTGAAAACAAAATAGACCATCAGTGGCTATTATCCACAAGGTATAGATTGAACACTCTGTCTGAGGCAGTGATGCTCTGTATTCTTGGTGCTGGGGGGGGGACAGTGGGAGAGCTTCTGGAGTTCTGGCCTCACTGGTGGACCTCTTGATGGCACCTGGCTTTGGCTACTGTGTGACACAGAGTGTTGGACTGATCCAACATGGCTTCTCTGGTGTTCTTATGTCTGGGGACAGTGATGATCTGTATTCTTGGTGGTTGGGAGGCAGTAGTGGGTGGGCTTCTGGAATTCTGGCCCCACTGGTGGACCTCTTGATGGCACCTGGTTTTTGGCTACTGTGTGACACAGAGTGTTGGACCGATCCAACATGGCTTCTCTTGTGTTCTTATGTCTGCAGACAGTGATGCTCTGTATTCTTGGTGCTTAGAAGGCAACAGTGCGAGGGCTTCTGGAGTTCTGGTCCCACTGGTGGACCTCCTGAGGTCACCTGGGTTTTGGACACTATGTGACACAGCGCGTTGGACTGCTCCAACATGGCTTCTCTCTTATGTCTGGGGACAGTGATGCTCTGTATTCTTGGTGCTTGGGAGGCAACAGTGGGTGGGCTTCTGGAATTCTGGCCCCACTGGTGGACCTCTTGATGGCACCTGGTTTTTGGCTACTGTGTGACACAAAGTGTTGTACTGGGTGGGCCATTTGCCTCATCCATCAAAGCTTCTCTTACGTTCTTGTATCTGGGGCAGTGATGCTCTGAATTCTTGGTGCTTGTGGGGGCAACAGTGGGAGGATTTCTGAAGTTCTGGCCATGCTGATGGACCTCCTGACAGCACCTGTTTTTTGGCCATTGTATGACACAAATGTTGGACTGGATGGGCCATTGGCCTGATCCAACATGGCTTCTCTTGTGTTCTTACAGCAGAGTGGAGATTCAAACCTGGGTCTCCAAGATTACAGGTCCAGCACTCTAACTACTCCTGGCATCCCTACATTTTAAAAAAGGGCTAACTCTGGCCTGGCAGAAATCTCTTCCTGACATCCTGGAGAGCTGCTGTCAGTCCGATCAGGTGGTACTGAATTAGACGAATTACTGATCTGATTCAGTACAAGGCAATGCCTTTGGTTCCAGTCTAAATGGTGCCTGCCGCCCAGAGACGATAGCTGCATTCCTCCCCCAAATCACTTTCAACCGTGAAGCTTTTACCACTGCCCACCCACCCCCTTCCATGTAACTTCCTTGAGAGACTCCAGCGTGGGGATCTCAGTGGTGCGTCTGCCTCTGGGCCGGGCCAGCGGTGATTGGCTGAGAGCCGCCTCTCCCCCTCCCCTGTTACCTCCGCTATATTTACATGGCTCTTTTACGATTTCAATTTTTAATGCACCTCCTCGTTGGAGGTGCTTTAATGCTTTGGAGTGGAACGCTTTTCTTCCTGGGTCTGGAATGCCAGCCGAGGGCAGAGCGATAAATCAATTAATAACGGGAACCTCATTTTCTGCTCCCGTAGCCAAGAGTTAACCCTACCAGCACTGGCCTGATCCTTCAGTTTCCCTGAGCAGAGCATGATCGATAGTATAGATTCCGGAATGACAATGCTATGGACATCTCCTGTCAGGAATTTGAGGCTGGAACAGCTCTTACTTTGGAACTGGGTGTTCCTGAACTCACAGGCCCGCAGCCAGGATTTCTTCTTGTTGTTGTTGTTGTTCTGAGGGGCATTTACTGTAGTGGTTAAGTGCGTGGACTCTAATCTGTGAAAGCCGGGTTTGATTCCCCACTCCTCCACATGCAGCTGCTGGATGACCTTGGTCAAGTCATAGTTCCGTCAGAGCTGTTCTCTCAAGGACAGTTCTGGAAAGAGCTCTCTCAGCCCCACCTACCTCACAGGGTGTCTGTTGTGAGGAGGGGAAGGGAAAGGAGTTTGTACGCTGCTCTGAGACTCTGATTGAAGGACTTAGTATAAATCCAATCTCCTCCTCCCCCACCTCCTCTTCCACCACCACCACCACCACCACCACCTCCTCCTCCTCCTCCTCCTCCTCCACCATCACCACCACCTCCTCCTCCTCGTCCTCCTCCTCCTCTTCTTCATCTTCATCTTCATCTTCTTCTTCTCTTCATTTGAAATGTTAAGGGGGCAGTTAAATTACAGTGAAATAAATTAATCTGAATGCCCATCTTTAAAGGGGGAGGCTCCGGGCCCGTTTCTAGCCCTTCCATTCACAGGACAGGGCAGTAAGCATGCCAGTTCCTAGGAAAAATCCCTAACCCTAACCTTGCCTTAAAAACAAGTCTAGCTCACCACCTAGTGGTACATAACACTAAAAGAGCTGGAACATCTGACTGCCAGACGATCTTAGGATCCCCTGGCCTACACTACACACAATGCCATATGATACTAATAACAGCAGCAGTAGCAGCAGCACCATCAACAACAACAACCCCATCACCACCACTGCACATGGTGCAAGTAGAGAAGGGGGGCATGGTGATTAAACTTGCCAGATGGGGAGGGGGCTACGCCCCCTTTCCCATAAACACACACCCTATGGCATTGTTTCCTTACCTGATTCAGTACAATAGGTCCTGGTGGTTACTAGAATGACTTCTTAGAACTGTAGGGAGGATTAGAGGGAGAAATGGAGCAGGTCAAAGGCTAGGATGTCACCTCCATATGCAAAGGCTGTCTATCTCAGATTACCACTTGCTTGGGGTTCATGGTGGGGGCAGCGGCACCCTTTCTGCTGTGTTTGTTGGCTTCTCAGAAGCATCTGGTTGGCCACTGTAGAAAATGGAATGCTGAACTGGATGAGTGCCAGGGTCATAGTTTGCCAAGGATGTCCTACCCACACACAAAAAAATACCTTTGGGCTAGCCCTGGATGGGTTACCATACCAAGTCAATTTGGGCTTGTGGGTTGGCATACCAAAAAGGTTGGGAACTGGCACCTTTTGACACTCTGGTAGCTGCCAAGAAAATCCTTGGATTGAGTCCTGGTGGGCCCATAGCTATGGTGGGGCATTTGGGGGCTCTGCCCCCTTTCTTAAAGGAACAGCCCCACAAGATTTCTCTTGGGAAACCATTTTTTAGACATTTCTTGGGCCCACTCGGTATATGTCAGCTGCCTCCTTTCCTTTGGCAGATCCCTTAATAAATAGAAAGCCCTCCGAAAAATAAAATCTTAGCCACGGGCCTGATTAGTTGCAGGGGTATGAGCAGGAGACAGTGCTGCCCCCAGAGGGCACCACCCTCGTCTGCTTTAGCAAAACGAAATGAGAATCTATCAGCACCTTAAAGACTTAACAGAATTTTACACCTGTGTAAAAATTTTGCCGGCAAGAGCCTGCTTCTTTGGAGGCAATGAGTGCACTTTCACGGGGCAGACTTTTTATGTCGGAGGGATGAAGAAGAATGAGCGGTGGCGTCACGGAGCCATGAAACACGGATAGCGAAGCAGGAGATGCTGTCCTGTAGAATGCCAGTCTCATCTGGAAATAGGCTAAGGCCATTTGCTAGCTCCACTAAGTCAATTCATCCGTGTAGTGCAGGGGGGCGACTTTTTTGAGCCTGCAAGCTCCTTTGGAATTCTGACACATGGCAGCAAGCACCAGCACAAAATGGCCACCAGAGGAGGTGGGGCCAACCACAAGATGGCTGCCTCAAGAGGTGGAACCAACCACAAGATGGCTGCCTCAGGAGGTGTGGCCAACCACAAGATGGCTGCCTCAGGACGTGGGGCCAACCACAAGATGGCTGCCTCAGGACGTGGGGCCAACCACAAGATGGCAGTCTCAGGAAGTGGGGTCAGCCACAAGATGGCTGCCTCATGAGGTGTGGCCAACCACAAGATGGCTGCCTCAGGAGGTGTGGCCAACCACAAGATGGCTGCCTCAGGAGGTGGGGCCAACCACAAGATGGCTTCCTCAGGACATGGGGCCAACGGTGATAGATAACTCTTGACAGGAATTCTTCAGCATTTCATGCAGAAGCTCTGCTCAACATGATGCCTTAAATGTGCCAAACCAATCAGGAGCCTTGCTGGGCAAGAGGCCTCACCGGGCAAGAGGCCACACCACATGGCTCTGTTTCTAAAAAATATTTGACGGGGTTCCAGGAAAGGAGTCAGTGGGCACCATGTTGGGGACCCCTGAGGTAGTGGGTCGGGAATCACATGCTTGGCTGCATAGCTGGCCCCAATAATGCGATTAAAAAAATCCCAAGCCCCTATTCAACCCTGCTAGGGGATTAACAAGGCGCGATGTTGCTCTTGTGTCACAAACCAGCATCCAGAACTCCAGTGTGAGAGCCAGTTTCCTGTAGTGGTTAGGAGCGCGGACTCTAATCTGGGAGAACCGGGTCTGATCACCCACTCCTCCACATGCAGCTGCTGGTGCAACCTTGGGCAAGCCACAGTTCTCTCAGTTCTCTCAAGAGCTCTCTCAGCCCAGCCTACTTCACAGGGTGTCTGTTGTGGGGAGAGGAAGGGAAGGAGATTGTAAACCTCTCTGAGACTCAAAGTGAAAGGCAGGATATAAATCCAACTCCTACTCCTCCTCTTCTTCTTCCTCTTCCTCCTTCTTTTCCTCTTCCTCCTTCTCCTCTTCACTGTCCTCCTCCTCTTCCTCTTCCTCCTCCTCTTCCTCTCCCTCCTCTTCCTGACTCTCAGGTTTCAACAAAAGCCTTGTTGAATAACTGCTCCTGTTGACCAAGGGCTGCTGTTCTTCCCCCCCTGGAGCAACTGCATTTTGGAGGCATGTTCTGTGAATCTCAAAGACCTCCAGGATGCGAGACGCCCCCTTAATGGCACAACGCCTGCTGTGTCCACTGGGTCGGTTTGTGTTCTCAAACACTGCCACCTAGTGGGATGCCTGAGCTATGCCACTACGGAGCGCACCTCCCAGGGAGAGAGGGAGAAAGAGAGGAGCAGCGGTCTGTTGCTACTAGGCCCGTAGCCAGGATTTTTTTAAGTTGGGGGGCATTTTAGTTTCTCGGGGGGGCACTGGCTAATTTAATCAAAGGCAATTTAAGTAACTCCCTCTGCCTCCCTCCCAAATGGAGGCTGAAAAGTTTCAAGTGTGGTTATTTCCGGGGGGGGGGGAGTGTGTTGTTTTGCTTTTTGCTATAGAGGGATTAGGCAACTGGTGTGAAAGATCTCCTGGGATCATTCCTTGCCATGACCCCCCCCAGCACGAGGCTGGCACCAGACACCCCTGTGCCCCTTCAAAACAGCCGGAGCCAGTGCTGACCTTCTACAAGGAACTCTCCATAGCCAGAGGTTCCTTAGGCAGCTGCGGTGTCTCAAGGTTCCCCTGCTGTCTCCTCAGAGCGCTTCCACCTTCACCCCGGCCAGCTCCACACTGGCTGCACTGATGAAGTACCAGGCAGCTGAAGGAGGAGGAGGAGGAGTTTCAGACTTTCACTTAGGAGACTGGAGACCGAAGCCGTTGTTGACCTTCCCAGCTCCCGTAAGGAGCAGGAGAATGTACCAAAATGCACAGTGTGGGTGTGTGTCCGTGAGAGACAAAGTTTTGAGTCCAAGCCAGGGGCACCTTTAAGACCAACAAAGTTTTAGGGTTGACAGGAAAGATTTAAAATAGCAGAAAGGATTCAAGATTGTGTGTCTTTCAAAGGGCGGCTGCAGTTGATTCTCTGGCCTTTCCCCCCCTCCTTCTTAGAAATGCAATGTTCCAAAGGTGCAGGAGGCAGGGAGAGAGAGAGTGAGACGCAACGGGCAAGAGAAGAGATACAGAGCAGAGAGGAGGGGGGGTACGAGGCTTGCAGCAGTGGCCAGCAGGTAGTGAGTTGAGGGGCCCTGGTAGAAAGTCGGGGGGCCGGGCCCCAAAATGATTCAATGTAGCCAGGGGCCTGGTTGCTACATATCAAGCCATTAAACAATTAGACTCATCGGAGTGAAGGCGTGGGGAGAGATGTGGGGGGCGAGCAACGCCTTTCCAAAGTGGAGCGTGCATGCCTGCAGAGAGCCACCGGCGCAATTGAACACTGGGCTGGAGAATGCACTTCACCCAGTTGCAATTACCAGCTCTGCTGTTCTCTGTTGTGCTCACGCCAGGCAGACACTTTGGGTGGAGAAGGGGTGCCTTCAGGGGGTGATCAGTCTGGAGAAGAGGAGGTCGAGGGGGGGACAGGATGGCTCTCTTGAAGTCTTTGAAGGGCCGTCACTTAGAGGAGGTCAGGGAGCTGTTCCTCTAGGCAGCAGAGGAGAGGACTCGCAAGAATGGGTGTAAATTAAGGGCGGGAAGGTACCGGCTGGATCTTAGGAAAAACTTTTTTGACAGTCAGAGTTGTGCAACAGCGGAATCAGCTGCCTAGGGAGGTGGTGAGCTCCCCTTCCCTGGCAGTCTTGAAGCAGCAGCTGGACAAATACTTGTCAAGGATGCTCTAGGCCAGAGGTGTCAAATATGTGGCCCGGGGGCCGGATCAGCCCCCCGGAGGGCTTCTATCAGGCCCGCAGTAGAACTGGCTGTCTCCTGCTTCTTCTTCCAGTTCTGCTTCTGCGTCGCCATCATAGGTTTGCAGCTTACAGATACACACCTGAACAGCGTACTCAGGATTGCAACAGCACAGACATTTTGATGCGATAATGCAGAGCGAGAGGTGTCAGTTATATCAGACACTGTTAAATAAAGAAAATATTGCAAGAGTGCAAATGTTTTAAGCATGTTTTTATTTTTAGTTAAAAAAACCCCTTTGTGTTTGTGTCCTTTATAAAGTGCATATCTCTGCTACCTGGCATTCCATTTGATGACACACATGGCCCGGCCCGACAAGGTCTCATTGATGTCAGATCCGGCCCTCATAACAAATGAGTTCGACACCCCTGCTCTGGGCTGATCCTGCACTGAGCAGGGGACTCAATGGCCTGTAGGCCCCTTCCAGTTCTGAGATTCTATGCTCCTTCCACAGCTGTCCCCGGGCCAATTCCTTCCCTTTGAGCAACTACATCCGTGCCGTCTTTCTCCCTTCAAAACAGGAGCGTCTTCATCTTCAGAATACGGTCCTCGCCCTGCTGGGCATGACATAGTTAACCTCATGCTATCCTAATGTGGCTTGTTTGAATGTCAGCTGCCGTCCGTTTGCTTCTGACTCCCAGTGATCCTATGAGTTCATGTCTTCCAAAACGTCCTGCCATCCACAGCCTTGCTCAGGTCTTGCAAATGGAGGGCTGTGGCTTCCTGGAAGGGGTCGATCCTCCTCCTGTTGGGTCTTCCTCTTTTCCTGCTGCCTTTGACTTTTCCTAGCAGGATTGTCTTTCCCAGCGAGTCTCATCTTTTCAGAAAGGGAACAAAAGTTGCATAGCCAAGTTGATTTCCTCTGCCCCCCATTTTAATCCTGTTCAAACTGCTCGCCTGTTCAAAGTGAGAGCCAGTTTGATACTGTGGTTAAGAGCGTGGACTCTAATCTGGAGGAACTGGGTTTGATTCCCCACTCCTCCACATGTGGCTTCTGGGGTTACCCTCTCAGAGCTGTTGCATCAAGGACAGTCCTCGAAAGACCTCTCTCAACCCTGCCTACCTCACATGGTGTCTGCTGTGGAGAGGGAAAGGGAAAGGAGATTGTAAGCTGCTCTGAGATTCCTTATGAAGGCCTCGGCCTCTCTGCCCTGTTGTTGGATTTCCAGAGGAACTGGTTAGCCACTGTGTGAGACAGGAGGCTGGACTAGATGGACCGCTGGTCTGATCCAGCAGGGCTCTTCTGATGTTCGTATGAAGCCTTCAGCTTCTGTGCTCTGTTGTTGAACCTCCAGAGGAACTTTTTGGCCACTGTGTGAGACAGGAAGTTGGACTAGATGGACCACTGGTCTGATCCAGTTGGGTTCTTCTGATGTTCTTATGAAGGCCTTAGCCTCCATGCCCTCTTGTTGTATCTCAAGAGGAACTGGCTGGCCACTGTGTGAGACAGGATGCTGAACTGGATGGGTCACTGGTCTGATCCAGAATGGCTGTTCTGATGTACTTGGCCTCTATGCCCTGCTGTTGGCCCTCCAGAGGAACTGGTTGGCCGCTGTGTGAGACAGGGTGCTGGACTAGATGGACTCTCACTGGTCTGATCCAGCAGGGCTCTTCTGATGTTCTTATGAAGGCCTCGGCCTCTCTGCCCTGTTGTTGGCCCTCCGGAGAAACTGGTTGTCCACTGTGTGAAACAAGATGCTGGACTGGATGGACCACTGGTCTGATCCTGCAGGGCTCTTCTGAGGTTCTGATGTTCTCAACTTTGACTCCAATCCCAGTGATGCCTGAGCTGAAAATTGCCAGGGCAGCTGAAAGTGTTCTTTCTCTAACTGATGGTTCAGTGGTATCTCCGTATCAGGAGATGGAATATGTGTGTGTGCCGAAGGCTCTAATGAAGTGCTGAGGATTCATTAAATGGTCCCAGGGACAGGCGTGGGCTCCCTTGATACCTCTGTGCCTCTGCCAGAGCGTCAGGCCACAGAATAACAACAGGATGCCGCTGCTAAGATCTGGGCTGTTTAATGGCTCGGCTATAACAGGATTTTTGTCTCTGCATGCCAGGGCAATCAGAGCCCTATAAATACCACAAGATCGATCGAGGCTAATGAAGCAGGCTGTGTGTGCTGCGACCAGAATGGGAGAGTGTCAGAGGCCTGCACTGCTACCCAAGTTGGCAAAGAAACGTATGCCACAGAATGGCCGGTGTCAATTTGGGCCTGTCCCCTAAGACCACCTTTTTAGAAAGCACTTGAACAGGGGTCCCCAACTTTTTGGAGGATTTTGCAAGGGAGTGGTGAGCACCGCCCCAAAATGGCCACCACAGGAGGCATAGCCAAGCACAAAATGGCTGCCACAGGAGGCGGGGCCAGATCCAAAATGGCTGCCTCCAGATGCAGAGTGAAACATAATACATTCCATGTAACATCTCTTGGGAACGAGGAAATCCTAAAGGGGAAACGGAACCACATACTGACTAAGGAGCGTTAGGAAGAACTTCCTGACGGTTAGAGCGGTTTCTCAGTGGAACAGGCTTCCTCGGGAGGTGGTGGGCTCTCCTCCTCCTCCAGAGGTTTTTATGCAGAGGCTCGATGGCCATCTGACAGCAATGCGGATTCTGTGGATTTAGGCAGACCACACGAAGGGAGGGCAGGAAGGGTTGCAACAGTGCTTAGTTCTCGTGGCCCTTTCTTACAAGGGAAATGTTGATCGCCACTTCGGGGTCAGGAAGCATCCCTGGTTTTCCACATTTCCTAGTTAAGGGGGAAATGCTGTTCAAACAAATCGCAAAGGTGGCCTGATGGCCAGAGGTAACAAGAGAAAGAAATTTTGCTTACAAACATAGAAGCATATCTTACATGACATATTCATGCAGGGGGCATTTAACTTATTGTGAACAGATTCACTTCAGAAAGGTTAGCTTGCTTCAGCTCCAAGCCCAGGTAAAAGAGAGAAGAAGAGAGATCCTATATAAGATGAAACAGAAGGCAAGCAAAGGCCAAAGAGGTTCAACATCTAAGGGAGAGAGAGGGAGAGGGAGAGGGAGAGGGGAGAGAGAGAGAGAGAGAGAGAGAGAGAGAGAGAGAGAGAATTCTCTTAACCCTTTCCTTCCAGACCCCTTGCATACAGAGATATAATATCTAACAGGAACACTGTGAGGTAGTTTGGTCTGAGAGAGAGTGACCAGTAAGCTTCCATGGCAGAGTGGGAAATTCGCACACAGGTCTCCTAGATCTGTGTCCAACACTCTAACCACTGCACAATCCTGGAGAGAAGAAGAGGAGGAGGAGATTGAAGAGAAGAAGAGAGGAGAAAGAGAGATTGGATTTATACCCTGCCCTTCACTTGGAGTCTCAGAGCGGCTCCCTTCCCCTCCCCACAACAGACATCCTGGGAGGTAGGTGGGGCTGAGAGAACTCTAACACAAACTGCTCTTTCAGAAACAGCTGTACCAGAGCTTGTGACTGACCCAAGGTCACATCAGCAGGTGCAAATGGTGAAGTGGGGAATCAAACCCGGTTCTCCCAGATTAGAGTCCGCACATTTAACCACTACACCAAACTGGATTTATACCCCATCCTTCACTACCTGAAGGAGTCTCAGAGAGGCTTACAATCTCCTTTCCCTTACCCTCCCCACTACAGATACCCTGTGAGGTAGGTGGGGCTGAGAGAACTCTCTCAAGAACTGCCCTTGAGAGAACAACTCTGAGAGAACTTGTGACTGGCCCAAGGTCACACCAGCAGCCGCATGTGGAGGAAGAGTGGGGAAATCAAACCTGGTTCTCCCAGATCAGAGTCCATGCTCTTAACCAATGCACCAAACTGGCTCTCTTCATCTCTGGTTCAGTATTGGTTAGGACGGGCCTACTCAGTATGCTAACTGAGATACTTGGCCCTTATCTGAAGACAAGGTATTTCTTAGCAGGATATGCCTGGGACAGCTACCTCAGCAGAACTAGAAGATTGGCATTTTCAGCCCCTCGTGAGGAAAAAGGAGGGGCCCTCTGAGTTGCAGACTTCCGGAGCACTCGGCTGAACTCCGAGGGGCTGCGCTGTGTCTCTTCCATGATTATAATGGGGAGCCGCGGTTATGCTTTCCGGGCCCGTACACAAATGCTTAATAACCCAGAGGTAACATTTTCCTGCTCATTAAGTGTCACTCGCAGGAAGATCGCTTGCCCCTGCCCTTCTCTTTCCAGGCCCTCCGACGAACCCGGAGGCATCGCAATTAGCGTTGCATCTTGCAGTCTCCCTCCCCTTCTCCGCAGGTGCCATCAGTGTCACTGAGAAGTTGTGAACAGCGGATCATCAGCTTTAGGGCTTTTGAGATAGATTCGGGTAGGCAGCTGCATTGGCCTGGAGCAAGAGACCAAGGTCTGTGTCCGGCGGCTCCTTTAAAGACCAACAAAGTTGAATTCTGGGCATTAGCTTTTGTTGCATGCACACTTCCTCAGATACAAGGAAGTGTGCATACTCATGAAAGCTTATACCTAGAATTAAATTTTGTCAGTCTTAAAGGTGCCACTGGACTCTAGCTTTGTTCCAGGGCCCTCCGACATGGCTGTGCAAGGCCCGATTTGCAAGTGATGAGGCTGCGCTGGAACTCATGTCCCCATCTAGGGTCGCATCCACCTACTGTTATGATAAGACTTCGTGGTGGTGGAAAGTGTTGTCAAGTCAAAGCCAACTTATGGTGACCTCATGGGTTTCCAAGGCAAGCGGCATTTAAAGGTGGTTTGCCCGTGCCCTGCCTCTGTGTAGCAACCTTGGAGTTCCTTGGAGGTCTCCCATCCAAATACTAACAAGAGCTGACCCTACTTAGTGCGGAAAAGGGAACTAGAATGATAAAAGGGTTGGAACACTTCCACTATGAAGAAAGGTTAAAGTACTTGGGGCTCTTTGGCTTGGAGAAACGACAGCTGAGGGGTGACATGATCGAGGTTTACAAGATGATGCATGGGATAGAGCAGGTCAAGAAAGAAGTCCTTTTCTGCCTTTCTCACCATACAAGAACTCATGGGCACTCCATGAAATTGCTGAGGAGTCGGGTTAGAACGGATAAAAGGAAGTCCTTCTTCACCCAAAGAGTGATTAATGCATGGAATTCACTGACACAGGAGGTGGTGGCAGCTACAAGCATAGAGGGCTTCAAGAGGGAACTGGGTAAACATATGGAGCAGAGGTCCATCAGTGGCCATTAGCCACAAGGTATAGATAGGGACTCTCAGCCTGGGGCCAGTGATGCTCTGTATTCTTGGTACTCGGTGGGTGGCCAACAGGAGGAAGGCTTCCAGTGTCCTGGCCCCACTGCTGGACCTCCTGATGGCACCTGGTATTTTTTGGCCACTGTGTGACACAGAGTGTTGGGCTGGATGGGCCATTGGCCTGATCCAACATTGGCTTCTCTTATGTTCTTAGCTTCTGAGCTGTGATGACATCAGGCCAGCCTTGGGCATCCAGGTCAGGGCATGATAAGACTATAGAGGGGGAGAAGAGCCATGGCTCAGTGGTAGAGCATTCGCTGAGAACACAGAAGGCCCCTGGTTCAATCCCCGGCTTTGCCAATTAAAGGAATCATATATCAGATGGTGTGGGAAACCTTGGCCCAAGAGCCAGTGCAGCGTAGTGGTTAGAATGTTGGACAAGGATCTGGGAGAACTGGGTTTGAATCCCCACTCTGCCATGGGAGCTCATTGGGTGACCTTGGGCCAGTCACATGAACACCTGAAGCTGCCTTATATTAAATCAGACCACTTGCTTACACAGACTGGCAGCAGCTCTCCAGGGTCTCAGGCTGAGGTTTCTCACATCAACAGCTGCCTGGTCCTTTTAACTGGAGGTGCCAGGGATTGAACCTGGGACCTGCTGCATGCCAAGCAGATCCTCTGCCACCGAGCCAGAGTCCCCCGCATGCAATATATGAACACATGAGTCTGCCTGATACTGAATCAGACCCCCTTGGTCCATCAAGGTCAGTATTATCTACTCGGACTGGCAGCGACTCTCCAGGGTCTCAGCCAGAGGTCTTTCCTATCACCACCTACCTGGTGCTTTTAGCTGGAGATGCCGGGGATTGAACCTGGGACTTCCTACATCCAAAGCAGATGTTCTACCACTGAGCCACAGCCCTCCCCACTGGGGAAAAGCGGTATATAAATGTCAAATAAATTAATAATAAAGAACCTGGAGAGCCACTGCCAGTCAAAGGAGACAAGATTTATCTTTATCAACCCAGAGTCAGACTCCGTATAAGGCTTCATGTGTTTGCAGCAATTATTCGCAACTGGTCGTACCCATGTGAAGAGAAGAGATTGGATTTATGCCCCACCCTTCACTACCCAAAGGAGTCTCAGAGGGGCTTACAAAGTCCTTTCTCTTCCCCTCCCCACAACAGACACCCTGTGAGGCAGGCACGGCTGAGAGAGCTCCGACAGAAATGGCTCTTTTTCAAGGACAGCTCTTGTCAGAACTGTGGCTTCCCCAAGGTCATCCAGCAGGTGCTAGTGGAGGAGTGGGGAATCAAACCCGGTTCTCCCAGATAAGAGTCCGTGCACTTAACCACTACACCAAACTGGCTCCCAGACAAAACAACCCAGTTGCAAAGAACTGCCTGAAGTATAGCAGTCGTACAACATCCAGAGCTGCATGGGCCGCAGCCTCCTTCCACACATCGTTGGACACTGTACTGCCATTGAACTGTGAGCAACCCTTCAGAGCGACTCATCCAGACAGGAGAATCTATACCATAATGCTATAATGGTAGAGTAGCCAACGATGTGTGAATCGGAGCCTTGGTTTTGGAGGCAACCAATACCCTGTTGAAAGGATTTTTAAGAACGTCGTTTGTTAATTTTGCATCCTGATTTTCCATTGAGAGGCTCAAGGCAGTTAGTAAAATAATAATAATAATAATAAGAAAATCAAAGTTGCATCCAGTCAAGGTCAATACAAAGTCAAAACCGGAAGTCCAGAACTTCCTTCGCTGGCTTGAAATGGATGAAGTCTCATTAGGCAGCGGGAATGTCGGGCAGTCTTAGTAGCCAATCCTGACCTTGATGGACCACCAGTCTCTTTCAGTATAAGGCAGGTCATGTTTTCATGACTTGCTGTAAGGTGGCTTCAGTAGCCATGTAGGAAGGGGCCGTGGCTCAGTGGCAGAGCATCCGCCTGGTGTGTAGAAGGCCCCAGGCTCAATCCCCGGCATCTCCAGTTTGAAGGACCAGGTAATAGGTGATGGGAAAGACCTCAGCCTGAGACCCTGGAGAGTGGCTGCCAGTCTGAGTAGACAAGACTGACCTTGGTGGACGAATGGCCCCATTCAGTACAAGGCAGCTTCATGCAAAGGGTTGAACTAGATGACCCTGAAGATCCAACTCTATGATTCTGTGTTTTCATGTTTATTCATGTGATGGATGGATACTGTGGATCTGCAGCTCCATGTGGATTTCCCAATCAGCTTCAGTGGCAGTCCCCTGAATGATGGGTTTTGTTTCCC
Source organism: Gekko gecko (assembly GCA_029375565.1). Lineage (NCBI taxonomy): Eukaryota > Metazoa > Chordata > Lepidosauria > Squamata > Gekkonidae > Gekko > Gekko gecko. The sequence goes on along the minus strand of JAPDNY010000017.1, from coordinate 9,284,553 downwards.
CCGAGAATGGCGGCTGCCAACTCCAGCCTTCAAACAGCCATTTCACATGTGCTTACCCATCCTGGCCAGGTCTCAAGACAAATCCCCTCGTTCAACAATATTGCTCCGCAGAAGCCAGATAACAAACGAGGCCGTCAGCTGCTAATAACACGCCTGTCGCCGCCTGGCCCAACGCGGCACAAAGGAGCTATTCTTCCACCCACACTGGGTGACGGCTTGGTTCGGTGCCTGAGCCTTGGAGAATAACAGGCCCATCGGACTCCTACCACGGAAGCAACGTGAGGCAGAGCAGCCACAAAGGGCTGTCAGCAGACCCTGGCGGACCTTGGAAATTACTGCCAAGTTGTGGCTGATTTATGGCGACCCCCGAATGTTTTAGAGGGAAGAGACTGACAGAGGTGGTTGTGCCAAATCCTGCCTCTGCATAGGGACCCTGGACTTGCTTGGTGGTCCCCCATCCAAGTACAGATCAGGGTCGACCTTGCTTAGCTTCTCAGATCTGATGAGATCAGGCTAGCCGGGGCCGTTCAGGTCAGGACAGGCGAACAGAGGTGGATTGCCATTGCCTGTCTCTGTGTAGCAACCCTGGACTTCCCTTGGTTGTCTCCCATTCATGTTCTAACCACAATCGATCCTGCTTAGCTTCTCAGATCTCATAAGATCAGGCTAGCCTGGGCCATCCAAGTCAGGACAGATGAACAGAGGTGGGTTTGCCATTGCCTGCCTCTGCGAAGCAACCCTGGACTTCCCTTGGTGTTCTCCCATTCACGTTCTAACCACAATTGATCCTGCCTGGCTTCTCAGATATGATGAGATCAGGCTAGCCTGGGCCATCCAGGTCAGGACAGGCTAACAGGGGTGGTTTGATGTTGCCTGCCTCTGCATAGCAACCCTGAACTTCCCTTGGTGGTCTCCCATTCACGTTCTAACCACAGCCGATCCTGCTTAGCTTCTGAGATCTGACCAGATCCGGCTCGCCAGGGCCATCCAGGTCAGGTATTGCAAAGGTGAGTGCTTATTCGAAGTCTGAGAAGCCTCTCCACAGCTAGCTTCAAGTGATGAGGAAGATCTTGGCGCCACCTGATGTGCAAAGGTGGCAAGCATGCTCACTGGAAGGGAACTGCAGAGCAATTTGGCGCTGCCTGAGCGCTTTCAGTCACTGCTTGGTGCACCGAAGAGAGGAACAACGAAGACAGATTGCTCAGGCTGAACTAGTTCCTGCTTCCTCCAGGCGGCCTGAACCGCCTTGGCCTCCTGTGGGTATATGATGACACCAATTATCCGAGCTTCATTTCCACAAGTCTCCGATGACTGCCACGCGACATCAATTAATTACCTTAAAAAAAAAAAAAAAGAATCCTCATTGTTCCAAACTTCTGTGTGGCAAATCTGAAAGCCGGTCACCATTTTCCTACCAAACATACCTTGCCAGGCTGTTCTGGGCATTAAACTGTGGAGGGTAACATGGTTTGTCCTGAGTTGATTGGAGGAAAGGTAGGATTTAAAAGACAGGCAGGCTGGTATGTAGGTAGGTAGGCAAGTAAGTAGAATCATAGAATCATAAAGTTGGAAGGGATCTCCAGGGTCATCTAGTCCAGCCCCCTGCACAATGCAGGGAATTCACAAATACCTCCCCCTCCACATCCGCAGTGACCACTGTTCCACACCCAGAAGATGACAAAATGAAAAAAAAACTCCAGGAGCTCCAGCCAAACAGGCCTGTAGAAAAAAATGTTTCCTGACCCCAAAGTGGCAATCAGCATTTCCCTGGGCTTGTCAGAAAAGGCCACGGTAACTAAGCACTAAGGTAACCCTGTGATCTGCCTCAGTTCTCAGAATCAGCATTGCTGTCAGATGGCCATCGAGCCTCTGCTTGAAAACCTCCAAAAAAGGAAAGCCCGCCACCTCCCAAGGAAGCCTGTCCCACTGAGGAACCACTCTAGCTGTCAGGAAGTCCTTCCTAATGTTTAGCCAAAAACTCTTCTGATTTAATTTCAACCCGTTGGGTCTGGTCTGACCTTCTGGGGCAACAGAAAACAACTCCACACCATTGTCTATAGGACAGCCCTTCAAGTGCTTGAAGATGGTTATCATGTCACCTCTCAGTTATCTCCTCTCCAGGCTAAACATACGCAGCTCTTTCAGCCTTTCCTCATAAGGCTTGTTCTCTAGACCCCTCACCACCTTCGTTGCCCTCCTCTGGACATGTTCCAGCTTGGATGGATGGATGGATGGATGGATGGATGGATGGATAGAAAGATGATAGATTGACAGACAGACAGACAGACAGACAGACAGACAGACAGACAGACAGACAGGATAGATAGATAGATAGATAGATAGATAGATAGATAGATAGATAGATAGATAGATAGATAGATAGATAGATAGATAGATAGATAGATAGATGGATGGATGGATGGATGGATGGATGGATGGATGGATGGATGGATGGATGGATGGATGGATGGATGGATGGATGGATGGATGGATGGATGGATGGATAGATAGATAGATAGATAGATAGATAGATAGATAGATAGATAGATAGATAGATAGATAGATAGATAGATAGATAGATTCAGAGGATAGCCATCTTGGTCAGCAGTAGAACAGCTAGAATAGAATCTAGTAGGATGGATGGATGGATGGATGGATGGATGGATGGATGGATGGATGGATGGACGGATGGATGGACGGATGGATGGACGGGTGGGTGGACGGGTGGGTGGGTGGGTGGGTGGACTGACAGATGGGTGGGCAGATGGATGGATAGACAGGTATTTAAAATGTAAAATACAGGCACCCATATCCTTGGAGGAGACAGTTTTAAAATGTGTAACCTTTGCACAATCTGACTTCCTTTCTATACAAAGGAAATGCTTTTTTTGTTATTTGAAGTGTGAAAATATCAGTGTAAGGGGCCCAGTTTAGATTAGGAGATTTGGATCAGTGGGTTAAACCCCTCCTCGTATCCCCACAGGTCCTGATCCAAACCAGGGCCACATGCACTTTATAAAGACGAATGGACATCCACAACCTTTATCACACCCGCTTCGACCCTCTGAGTCGCACAAGAACAGCCGTGGCATAGGCAGGAAGGGACATTTCCTCATCGCCAGTGCGTGGACCGGCTGGATGTTCAAATGCAGGTCAAGGGCACTTTGCTTTTGCACCTGAAATGCGCTGGATCCTTGCCAGAGATGCAAATGAACACGGGGCCGTCTGTGGCCAAATCCCTCACCCGGGCTCGGTTTCCTGGCAGGGCCGGCTCGTTAATGCCAAGCTACTAATTCCGGCGGAATCCGTCTCCGCGGCACGTCACAGCCATTTGCATTCTGCCATTGTTTTAGCCCTGAACTTTGAGGAGTTATTTGTTCCCATGCCGGCATGAATCTTTAATTCGGGGTTTTTCTAAAAAAAAATAATAACAACGAGAGAGAAGGTGAGGGAGAAATTGCGGACACTGAGACCAAAGGTGAGTTTGAGGCCGTTTCACCTCCGTTTGTCCGCTGGCACGCTTGGCACTGAGGCTTAACACAGGAGATAAAAGAGACCATTACCCCTGACCTCTTCCACACCAGATAAAATTCACGGCAGCTGCGGCCTTTTCTTAGCAGCCGCCCGGTGAACCTTGAGAGATCATTTATGTGTGTGCGGGGGGGGGGAGCTTTTGTAGCCAAATTGCATTGTGGGCTCGGCGGAAAATCCAATAACGAGCGCGCCCGCTTTCTTGACATCTCTCCTCGTCGAGAGCATGCAAATGTTCCCTGCTTGGAAATTACTTAAAGGTACGGTCTATTTGTGTTTGGAGAGCAGCTCGGCGGCAGACCCTTCTGTGCTTAAACTCTACAATATTTATTAACGAAAGAAGCTTTTTTTGTCAAGATCCAGGCAAGGCGGTAGAATGTTTAAAGCCAGGGCTCTTTTTTGTTGTTGCAGAAACTCCTTTGCATATTAGGCGACCCCCCCTCAATAATAGCTAATCCTCCAAGAGCTTACAGTAGCCCCTGGAAGAAGAGCTCTGTAAGCTCTTAGAGGATTGGCTACATTAGGGGGGTGTCACCTAATATGCAAAGGAGTTTCTGCAACAAAAAAAGAGCCCTGCTTAAATCAAACAAAGAGCGATGGGGCGACCAGCTTTGGACATCTGGCCTGGTGCATTATCGTATAGGGTTGCCAACTCTGGGTTGGGAAATACCTGGAGATTTGGGGGTTGAGCCTGGGGAAGGCGGGGCTTGGGGAGGGGAAGGAGCTCAGCCACACATAATACCATAGGAACTGCCCTTCACAGGACTGTCACCCTGGCCACAGGCAGCAGGGGTCACTCCTCAAAAATAAGGTTTTCAGCATGACTATTTGTGGGGGCGGGGTTTTTAATCGAGGGGGCAGGGCCCCCAAATGCCCCACTGTAGCAACGGGCCTGGGGGAACTGATCTCTGTTGCCTGGAGATCAGTTGTAATTCCCGGAGGTCTCTAATCCTCGCCCTGATTCTCAAGCTCTACAGAGGACGGTAGTGGGACTGGCTCAGACTGCTGGGAATATGTGATAAAGCTGCCTTAGGTCAAGAGGAAAGGCACTGCAGGTCCCAAGGCGGTGATGTCACTTCCTGTTATGCCGCCCAAAATGTTGTCAGAGTATTATGGGATGTTGTTTCGGTGAGTCTCCATCTCCCCGGTCTCCTGGGCTAGCAAGGACTGGCAACCATACTTCCCAACAAGGAAAAAGCCCTCAGACAGAGTGAGAAGCAGGGGAAGGAGGAAGAGGACTAGGGTTCAAAGGCTGCAGCTGGAAACTCCCAGGAGAAATGGGAGGTGGGGCCTGGTGCACCAGCATCGTACTGGAGCAGTGATGTCACTTCTGGTCAGGGCTTTTTTTGGAGCAGGAACTCCTTTGCATATTAGGCGACACACCCCTGATGTAGCCAATCCTCCAAGAGCTTACAGAGCTCTTCTTACGGGGGCTACTGTAAGCTCTTGGAGGATTGGCTACATTAGGGGGCGTGTTGCCTAATATGCAAAGGAGTTCCTGCTACAAAAAGAGCCCTGCTTCCAGTCGAAACTAGAAATGAAATCTTCAGATGGACTAGCATGTATACGAGTTTGGTTGTTTTACCATGGAGTTTTTATAAATGGTAGAGCATCTGCTATGTCATGTGTGTGTGTGTGTGTGTGCGCGCGTGCTTTTTTACCAGGTGTGGCATCAGTGAGCTGGTGCAATACTGAACACCCCTCCGTTCTTTCCAGCTGAGACCCAGGGATCACCAAGGAGTGTTTCGTGTTTGGACCGAACATTCATAGATGTGAATTTCCACATCATTGCTATAATCTAAATAGAAATACAATTTGCTATAGTGACTTCTCTGTCTAGGGGAGTAATAGGGTTTCCAGGCAGTGCCTGGCAACCAATGGGAGGGTTCTGGGTAGGACAAAGCATCATGGGAATCATTCTTAAATGCAAGCCTGTCTACCTACCAGAAGTTCTTACCAGAAGTAGTGAATGGCAACTCTAGGAATTGCCAGAAATTCTATGGTAAAATGAAAGAATTCCTGCCAGTTTCTAGAGCTACCCCACAAGTGGCCAAGGGCTGTTCTAGGAATCTCCAGAAATGCAGTGATAAAACCATAGAATCCCCAGCAATTTCTACCCTTTGCCACTTTTGGTAAGAACTTCCAGTAAGTGCAAGAATTTTTAAAAATTCTCTCCGAGTAGAGACAGACAACAGGACCTGGGGGCGGGCGAACCGGGCAGCGGGCAGCTCCTCGAGTGACACCTTGTCACTCAAAATGTTTATGAAAAGCTGCTTCAGCAACAAACACCAAAACACTCCAGACAGTTTTACTAAGCAGAAGCCAGACCTTTCAGAGGGTAGGCCTCCGAAAAGAGCACAGCTGTCATCTCTAAGAAAAAAGGTCTTGTTCATGGTCTCGTTAGCTTCCAGTCTAGTGTAGTGGTTAAGAGCGCAGATTCTAATCTGGGAGAACTGGGTTTGATTCCCCACTCCTCCATTTGCAACTGCTGGATGACCTTGGGCAAGCCATCGTTCTATTAGTGCTGTTCTTGAAAGAGCAGTTCTCAAAAGAGCTCTCTCAGCCCCACCTTATCTCACAGGGTGTCTGTTGTGAGGAGGGGAAGGAAAGGAGGTTGTAAGCCACTCTGAGACTCTGAGTGAAGTGCAGGGTATAAATCCAATCTCCTCCTCCTCTTCCTCCTCTTTCTCCTCCTCCTCCTCCTCCTCCTCTTCCTCCTCTTCCTCTTCTTCTTCTTCTCTTCTCTTCCTCCTCCTCCTCATCTTCTTCTTCTTCCCCACCATAAGCTTGCTGTAGCTTTGCATTTGAAACATGCATGGTTAGATGGATTCATGGGAGACTGGTCCATTGAGCCCCCAGCTTACGGTTGTCATCTTCCAGCGAGGCCCAGAGTCGTCCCAGAATGACACCTGATTTCTGGACAAAGTCAATTCCCCAAAGGAAATGAGAGCTTTGGAGGTTGAACTCTATGACATCACATCCCCGTTGAGCTCTCTTTGTGCTCCATTTATTGGCCTTCCAGGGCAACTGGTTGCCTGCAGTGTGAAACAGGACCCTGGACAAGATGGACCACTGGTCTGATCCAGCAGGGCTCTTCTGATGTTCTTATGAAGGCCTCGGCCTCTATGCCCTGTTGTTGGCCCTTCAGAGGAACTGTTTGGCCACTGTATGAAACAAGAGGCTGGACTAGATGGACCACTGATCTGGTGCAACAGGGGTCTTCTGATGTTCTTAGGAAGGTATTGGCCTCTATGCCCTGTTGTTGGCCCCCCCAGATGAACTGTTTGGCCACTGTGTGAGACAGGATGCTGGAATGGATGGACCACAGCAGGGTTCTTCTGAGGTTCTTATCAGGAGAAGGCTTTGGCCTTTCTGCACTATTGTTGGCCCTCCAGAGGACCTGATAGCCATGGTGTGAGACAAGATGCCAGACTAGAAGGACCACTGGTCTGATCCAGCAGGGCTCTTCTGAGGTTCTTATCAGGAGAAGGTTTCGGCCTTTCTGCGCTATTGCTGGCCCTCCAGAGGAACTGATAGCCACGGTGTGAGACAGGATGCCAGACTAGAAGGATCTGATCCAGCAGGGCTCTTCTGATGTTCTTAGGAAGGCCTCAGCCTCTATGCCCTGTTGTTGGCTGTCCAGTGGAAATGGTTGGCTAATGTTGAGACAGGATACTGGACGAGATGGACTACCAGTCTGATCCAGCAGGGCTCTTCTTATGTTCTTTTGTTCCTATGACTTATTCTTGCAGGACAGGTCAACCGATGGTCCGGCTCTTTCCCCACCCCAATTCCCAACTGTCTTCTTCGACTATGGAACCCTCGCCCCATCAGACATTTTAGGCTCCTAGCCTCCGGAAAATGTGTCCGCCTCTTTACTGGGATGATATCTTGTCCCCTTTGGCACCTGCCGCTCTCGCGAAAGTGGAACAAAGCCGGCAAAACAAAACACTGCCACCCAGGGAACAATCGGAACGCAGCGGAATGCAAATCAGCCGTAAAAAAAAAAAAAGAGGACAATATTTTCTCCCCCAAAGTATCCAGTAAGTAGATAGTTAAGGAGATTTATAATTTTGCAAAAAAAGCATGGCGTCCTCCTCTTTTCCTTCAGGACGCCAGCCAGAAAAATGTTTATTATCAGAGGAAGGCAGAAGCTGGAAGGCTGTAAACAGCCGTAACGTAGCGGAAGCCATCTGTTTATTGGTATACATTTGGCGGTTTGGGAGGATGTCTGTGCGTGTCGGGGTGGGAAACGTGGGATGGGTTTGTGCTTTATGGGCTGCACCTCTGCATGAGTGTGTGGTCTGGAGCAGTGAGACCAGTTTGGTGCAGTGGTTAGGAGCGCAGACACTAATCTGGGAGAAACCCCTCCACGTGCAACTGCTGGTGTGGCCTTGGGTCAGTCACAAGTTCTCTCAGAGCTGTTCTCCCAAGAGCAGTCTTGGAAAGAGCTCTCTCAGCCCCACCTACCTCACAGGGTGTTTTTTGTGGGGAGGGGAAGGGAAAAGAGATTGGAAACCCTTCTGAGACTCCTTCAGGTAATGAAGGGCAGGGTATAAATCTAATCTCCTCCTCCTCCTCTTCTTCTTCCTGTGACTCAGCCTCTCGCCTCAATACTCTCTCAATCAACCCGTGTTGTTTTCCCCCTCCTATCCAACTGCCGACCAGTTCCATCTTTGCTGTGTTATGGGATATCCTAATGTTTCACACCGAACAGTTACAGCTTCCGTTTTTATTACAAGATGAGGAGTTGGGAGGCAGAGCTCTAAAACGGTGTGCCCAAATGATTGCAGAGGGGATTGGTTGTAGGCTGTTAATGGAGCCATCAGGCTGTAAGTAGTGTCCGTGCAAGACGATTACCTGGTGCGTTCGGGAACATTTATCCAGATGGACCGTCTGTATTCTCAGTGGACATCGGTAATTTATCAGAACTCAGCTCCGGATGCAATTGTGCATTGCATGAATTGCATTCTAAGGATGAGCTTTCAGTCTCTTTCAGTGCAAGGACAATGATACATTCAGGCTTTCAGCCGAGATGAGGCCTAGCTATGCTCACTTCTTTTGGAAGAGTGTTCCACAAGAAGGAAGCCAATCCTTAGCCAGTCCCAAAGTGCCCGTTAGAATGTCTTCTTGCTATTTGCATGCATTCATCTGCCACTGCCTCTGATTGTTAAAAAGACACATTGTTAGAAGAAAAACATCCAGTAGAAATTTCTGAGATGTGGCTTCCTACTTAGTTATCTCAGTATCCCTCCTGTGTCTGCCCATGAACCTAGCTAATCTTTTGATCTCTCACAAACGGATACCATTGACTGCTCAGGTCCAAAAACTAAACAGTGTATCCAATCTCAGCCATGTAAAAGACACAGCTGATGATGCATTTGCAAAGTGTGATTCCATGCTTGAGAAGTTTAATGACCCAATCATGACCTGTGGTTCCATGTTAGACTGTATGCAATGGATGCAAGAGGTCTCAAGTTCAGTCTCCAGTTTCACCAGTTGAAGGATCTCAGGTATCAAGTGTTGGGAGTGGCCTTGTTTTGCTTGGGAACCTGGAGAGCCACTGCCAGTCAGCATGAAAAACAGTGAGCTAGGTGGACCAATGGTTTGAATCTATGGCCTGTTACGCATGCCCAGCTTATTGCAGACAATCCAAACAGTCAGGCCTTTAAGCTGGACTTTGGTTTTTGTGCCCACAGTATGTGCCACTCTTTTTTCTCCAGTGTATTTATTCTGCAGCTACAACTGAAAAGCACAGGGCAGCCCAGCTGGTATCACTGTGCCTGCAGGGAATCCATTGGCACTCAGTCTCAGATACTGTTAAAAAAGAAATGACTCCCAGATAGGCTACCCTCTCCTGCCACCTGGTTCAAACTGGGCAGCAGGAGGGGGCAGCGCAGCCAGGAGTCATTCTTTCTCTTTTTTTTACAGCGATCTGAGACTAGCGATAGCCTCAAATCACTAGACTCATGCTGCTTGTTTAAAAAAATGTGGGTGGTGGAGTGGCCTCTGAGGGATGGGGAAAGGATGGGGGTGGAATCCAAGGGAATCTGTGTGCTTTTGAATTACCTCTATAAAGAAACAAGAACACAAGGGTAGACCATCAACAAATATACAAATTTCACGAGATGCCAGTAGACACAAGTCTATTGAAACATGGTAACATTACATCAATAACTAAAGCAGAATTGGTGGCCACAGTTCAAAGACAATGGTCACAATTCGTAAATAAAGACGGATATTAAGTACGACAAGAATGGGTATGACAATTCCATGGTAGTAAACAACAAGAGGCTCCTCTAAATCCTTTTATGAAATAGTGTCCAGAGGACCTCAAAGTCCACAAACAAGGCAGAGGGTGTCCCAAGGAACAAATAAATTTATGCAGCTGAAAGACGTCCTTCCCGGGTATGCCAGACATTTCAAAACATTCTTCCTCAGTTACACAGCTGAAAAAAACGGAAGCAGATTTGCACAATAGTCTAGGCACAGCTCATATCTCTGAGTGCCAAAGGGAGGGAGGGAGGGAAATGCAGAACGGAAAAGAAAACCCAATGGACACACATGGGGAAACCGAGGCAAGACAGCTGTGCATAATAGGCCAATATAAGGCAGCTCTACATGTTCTTATGGTGTTAGAGAGAGGTGGGAGTGTCTAGGAAGAAGCCACAGGTGACTGAGAACTTCAGTGGGAAGGCCGTTTGAGGAAAGAAAGTGGTGGTGGCGGAACCTGCTGGAGAAGGTTATCCAGTGACTGCTTCTTGAGTTGGTCCAGAAAGATGAGCCCTTTCCAGATGTTCTAAGTGGCAGAATGGATGTGTGCAGGGAAGCAGAGGTTGTTTGCTTCTGTGATCCTGCTCCCACTCCTTACATGTGTTCATTCCATCTTCTTAGAACCTCTGGAAAGGGCTAGAGGCTTTACAGCAGGGGTCCCCAACGTGGTGCCCACAGGTGCCATGGTGCCTGGCAACATCTTTTCTGACACCCACCAAGTGGGGTTTTTTTTAGAAAGTGGGAGGGGCAGGTGGGGCTTTTGCCCAGCAAAGCTTCTGACTGGCTGTGCTGATTTAAAAAAAAAAATGTTGCATCAGTCACAGCTGCCAAACACAGCACAGAGTTTCTTCACTGTGTGACTGAAGGTAAGCTGTGGCAGCCATTTTGTGGCTGACTCCACCTCTTGTGGCAGCCATTTTGCAGCTTGTCCCACCTCTCATGGTGGCCATTTTAAAAACTTTGTATTGATACCTTTTCCAAGTATACAATAGCAAACATTTAGGATTTCACTCACGGCTTAAAACATAACATACTCAAATTTTGGGGGGTAGAATATTGCTGGCATTTGCATTGTTTGAAATATAATCAAAAAACAGGAACCGTCTCTCGACAGAACGGGATTGTTTCGATAGGTTTTCGGCAAAAGCTATTTGAGAGGAAAGTTTATCCATCACAATGACATCCCATAATTTTGTGAACCATCACTCGGTTGATGGAACTCTGTCAGTTTTCCAAGTCTGGGCTCCGCCTCTTGGGGCAGCCATTTTGTGGCAGCGCCCATTGCACCGTCTCATGATTCCAGCAGTGCCCATAGGCTCAAAAACCCCTGGGAACCCTGCTTTGCAGTCCCTCCTGATTCTTCTTCCACTTCACAGCGTTAGGCCACAACAGCAGCGACTCAATAGATGGTTCTCCTAAACTGGCATTGTTAACCCGAGCATTGTGAATGGAGAACCCTGCAAGAACCACCACCCAGTTCCAGAGGGCCAGCCAAGCTCAGTGGATGCAGCAAAAATATCTGTGGACGCCCTCCTTGACGGTCTCGGCATCCGCGGGCTGGAGTCCACTTCATCTCCATGCGTCTAAACGCGGTGGTGGTTTCCTGTCCGCTCAAGCTGATGCCACAAGAGTCTGTGTTGTTAATGAGGACTGTGTGGCTGAAATGAGATACCCGGGCTTTTATTGGATTTTAAAACTCCACTTTGGATGATGGTAATTGGCATAATCGTTGGCAGTAGAGATCAGCATTACCGTGCGCTAATGTTCATTGAAACACATTACGTACAGCTGTACAGGAGGCATTTAGCAGGCAGCGAAGAGCGGGGCTGGTAGGGCAGCATACGAGCAGCCGGCGGTTTTGTGGATCTACTGGCGATGTTGGATCCTTGCCACCAGATCTTTTTTTTCTCGCATTGGGGGCGAGCCGGACATTCTTAGAATCACAGAATCCTAGAGTTGGAAGGGATCTCCATGGTCATCTAGTCCAACCCCCTGCAGAAGGCAGGAAATTCACAAATCCCTCCCCCTCCACACCCACAGTGACCCATGCCCAGAAGATGAGCAAAAAACCCAAAATACCTCCAGGATCTCCAGCCAAACTAGCCTGGAGAAAAATTGCTTCCTGACCCTAAAGTGGCGATCAGCATTTCTCTGGGCATGTAAGAAAAACCATGAGAACTAAGCACTGATTCAACCCTTCCTGCCTTCCCTCTCATGGTCTTCCTAGACCCCTGCTCTCAGAATGTTACATGCTTGGCCATTGTTTTCAAATGGCAAACTGCCAGACTTCCTTTTCTCCGATTGCTAGTCACATCTCTGCTGGGGAGGGGAGAATGAGGCTATGTGTTCTATTGCTCTGACCTGAATGGCCTGGACTAGACCCATCTGATCACATCTCGGAAGCTAAGCAGGCCCTTATTACTTGAATGGGAGACCACTGAGGAGATCCAAGGCTGCTAAAGTGGCTGTGAAGAGGCAGACAATGACAAACCACTTCCCCTCCCTGACCTGGATGACCCAGGGTAGCCCAATCTCATCAGATCTCAGAAGCTAAGTGGGGTCAGCCCTGGTTATTCCTTGGATGGGAGACCACCAAGGAAGACTTGGGTCACTACACAGAGGCAGGCAATGGCAAGCCACCTCCTCACCCTGACCTGAATGGCCCCGGTTAGTCCAATCTCATCAGATCTCAGAAACTAAGTAGGGTCAGCCCTGGTTATTCCTTGGATGGGAGACCACCAAGGAAGACTTGGGTCACTACACAGAGGCAGGCAATGGCAAGCCACCTCCCCACCCTGACCCGAATGGCCCAGGTTAGTCCAATCTCATCAGATCTCAGAAACTAAGTAGGGTCAGCCCTGGTTATTCCTTGGATGGGAGACCACCAAGGAAGACTTGGGTTGCTATGCAGAGGCAGGCAATGGCAAGCCACCTCTGTCCATCTCTTGCCTTGAAAACCCTACGGGGTCACAGACATTGGCTGAGACCACCATCACCATCGCATTTGCCGTTTCACACTTGGTCCATTTTGCAATCAAACCCTCTGAGGAGAGGAGAAAAAAGATCAGGTTACTGTCTCCCAAATGTCCCTGGGTTCAAGGTTCTAGGATCAACAAGTCACATCTCTTTCTCTTCTTTTTTTTCCCTCCTACTAGGTTTAGCATTCCGAACAAAGACATGATTCCGCAGAGAGCTGCGTGAGACGTCAGGACTGGCTTCAGATGAACCCCCCAGGCAGGTACAGAACGTTTGCCGTTCAGAGGGACTCCCTCTTGATTCACTGCATCCATTACAAATCTGAGCTGTCACCTCTGTTGAAAAGGCTGTCATTTTGTTTTGTTCTATTAGCTGTCTCGGGGTAAACGTTCACCTGCAGGTGACCTGGAAGAGAAACGTTTCTAGGGATCTGTTGAAAGTTCTGTTCCCTCTGTCCTCCCCTATGCACATTTCTTCTTGCCCGGTGGCAACAGAGGTTCACTGATGCTGAAGCTCTGACTCCATGTTGTTGTTGCTTTGCATTTGAAATGATTTAATGTCTGTGTTGCATTGTTTTATTGATTTTTCATAGGCTCCCAAATTGGGAGAAAGACAGTGGATAGATGATAGATAGATAGATAGATGATAGATAGATAGATAGATAGATAGATAGATAGATAGATAGATAGATAGATAGATAGATAGATAGATAGATAGATAGATGATAGATAGAGATAGATAGATAGATGATAGATAGATGATAGATAGATAGATAGATAGATAGATAGATAGATAGATAGATAGATAGATAGATAGATAGAAATACATCTATATCTAGATGGACAGACAGATGAGAGAGAGGGAGGGAGGGCTATTTTTGGGCAGGAACATGCAGGAACAGAGTTCTGGCTGGCTCCCGAGTTGGCCACGCCCAGCAGGAACTTATTAGCATAATAGGCCACACCCAACAGCAGAAACTCATTAGGATTGGCTACATTAGGGGTGTGTGGCCTAACATGCAAAGGAGTTCCTGCTCCAAAAAAAGCCCTGGGTTTTGACAACAAACAAGGTAAACAGAATAAGGAGCAAAACGTGGGTGTGATTGGATGATCACACTTCTGGTAACATGGGGGTGTGGCCTAGCATGCTAATGAGCAGTGTTGTCATGGGTGTGACCTAATATGCTAATGAGTTTCTGCTGGGCTTATATAGGTATAAATACATACATATAGATAGAGATAGAGATAGAGAGATAGAGATAGAGATAGAGATAGAGATAGAGATAGAGATAGATGGATAGATATAGATATACAGGGCTTTTTTTCCTTTCCTTTTCTTTTTCTGGAAAAAAGTTTCCAAAATTCTCAAGAGGGAAATGAAATTCGCAATCTGGTGTACTGAAAACTCATCAACTTTTAAACATTTTAAAAAGGATTTTGCCAAAGAGGTTCGGGAACTCTGCTCTGACATGTTTCCCCGGGTGTGTGGGGGGAAGACCTGCATATATACTCAGGTGCATACACAAAATATAACTGCTTTCTTTGGTATTAGTTTCATAGAGAGTTTATGTTTGGAGTTTTGTGGTCATTAGCTGTTTAATTCACTTCTTGATTTGGCTTGTGTATTTTAGTTAAATTGACACACTGCAAAAGGCAGCTTCTCCAATGCTAAATTATCCTTCTAGCTTTTGAAACAATTTTTACTTGTTTGAAGAATAATTACATTTAAACAAGCATCACAGCTGTCTGCCATAAGTAATTCTAAACATCAATATTAGGAAGTTATTATCTGAATTAAACTAGTGGATTACACACACATGGACACACACACAAACACAAGCAAGTGTGGGCCTGAGATCCGTGGGGGGAATTCCCTCCTCACTAGGCCTAGGCAAAATCCTGGGCTCTGCTACCGCCTCTGGGCCCAGCACAGCTCCTGGACTCCTCTGACAACTGTGGAAGAGATGTACATTTTCTGTGCAAATTATTTTACATTGGGAAAAATTAACCCTCCCCATGTACCTTTTTAAAAAAAAAATCAGATTTTTTTGAACACTTGGGGGTAGTATCCATTGATGGGGACCACACTTGAGAAATAGATGAGAGAGAGAGATGATGGATAGATGGTAGATGGCAGATGATAGACAGACAGACAGACAGACAGACAGACAGACAGATGATAGATAGATAGATAGATAGATAGATAGATAGATAGATAGATAGATAGATAGATAGATAGATAGATAGATAGATAGATGGATGGATGGATGGATGGATGGATGGATGGATGGATGGATGGATGGACGGACAGACCAACAGACACAGTCTTTTTAAATATATTCAGCTTTTGAAGTATTTTCCCTTACCGCTCAGCCTAAGACCAAAGAACCCTGTCCATCACTCATAA
Source organism: Gekko gecko (assembly GCA_029375565.1). Classification (NCBI taxonomy): domain Eukaryota; kingdom Metazoa; phylum Chordata; class Lepidosauria; order Squamata; family Gekkonidae; genus Gekko; species Gekko gecko. The sequence continues at coordinate 9,269,367 of JAPDNY010000017.1, read as the reverse complement.
TAAGAGCCACCACTGTTTTATGCAAGAACAAATAAAACACAACACCTGCTCAGAAGTGTTAATAATCATCCACAAGAAGCGCCCATTCCAGAACAGTTAGGCAGTTGTGCACAACGCGGACGTTAATGTCACGGTCATCCGGTCATCTTCCCCTTTCGATTGGAAAGCTCTTCTTTGAGCACCTTATTATAATCAACGGAATCCCATCGACGACTCCAGGGTTATCCTCAGCCCTTCAAAAATGTTGCATATTTAATCGTACAATGCTATCATAACTTGGCCAAAAAGAAGATCCTTCTACTTCTATTTCCGTTTGCTGAAGTGTATCACAGCGCTGAGTTTGTGCAGTTTACTTCAGCTCTGAACCCTCTGAAATCAATGGATTTAGGCTGGCGTCACTCTAGACAGGATTGCAGCATTGGCTGCGGCAGTTGAAGTTATCTGTGGATTTCCAACTGGGCTGTTCCTTGTCATTTGGGAGAACCATTTTGAAAATCTCATACCGAAATGGCTCTTTTAACTACCAGTGTGCAGACCCCTTCCTCATTCCACCTTCACCAGCAACTCAGGTTTTAGTGAACGGTCTCTGTAATCCACAGGCACCTGCATGTGAGCTTAGATCTTGGATAGGCAAGGCTGGGGAGGAGGAGCGATCATGTTTGGTCTCTGCCATTCTCTCCACCCAAAGTATTTCTCCTCTTTCCTCACCTTCTGGGATCTCCTCGAGATCATTCTGTTTTGGAGGTCACTGGAGGAATGTGATGTCAGGTAGCCCCGTCATGGGGATGAAATGTGGAGGGAGTACTCTTAGTCTATCGGCCTCTGAACATTACCGTTTTTACTCTCTGTATGTTATCATCTATGTGACCTTGTAGAAGCTCCAGTAGCAGAACTCCTAAGCTGGGAACCAATGGCTTTTAGATTGTTTGCCTGCTTTGCCTGCTTGCTTTGCCCGCCCGCGCAAACTATGCTCATTGGCTTCAGCTCGTTAAGGAGGTGTTTGATTGTAGTATAACTTAGGAGGCCCTACTGTTCCCGGGCATTCCTGACACAACTCATAGACGTGTCTTTAGTTCTGATTCACCAGTAAACAGTTTTCTTCTGATGAAGCCCTGTGTTGTGTGACCTGACTAAGGAGCCTGACATGTGTAAGCTGACTTTTTTTAGATGACACTTGTAGACATTTTTGTTGGAGTAAGATGACTCTGAATGCCCAGACAGTAAAAACATAAGAGACCTGCTGGATCAGACCAATAGTCCATCGAGTCCAGAATCCCGTCTCACACAGAGGCCAACCAGTTCCTCTGGAGGGCCAACAACAGAGCACAGAGGCTGAGGCCTTCATAAGAACATCAGAAGAGGCCCTGTTGGATCAGACCAGGGGTCCGTCTAGTCCAGCATCCTGTCTCATACAGAGGCCAACCAGTTCCTCTGGAGGGCCAACAACAGGGCAGAGAGGCTGAGGCCTTCATAAGAACATCAGAAGAGGCCCTGTTGGATCAGACCAGGGGTCCATCTAGTCCAGCATCCTGTCTCACACAGAGGCCAACCAGTTCCTCTGGAGGGCCAACAACAGGGCAGAGAGGCCGGGGCCTTCATAAGAACATCAGGAGAGGCCCTGTTGGATCAGACCAGGGGTCCATCGAGTCCAGTGTTCTGTCTCACACAGTGGCCAACTGGTTCCTCTGGAGGTCCAACAGCAGGGCAGAGAGACTGAGGCCTTCATAAGAACATCAGAAGAGGCCCTGTTGGATCAGACCAGGGGTCCATCTAGTCCAGCATCCTGTCTCACACAGAGGCCAACCGGTTCCTCTGGAGGGCCAACAACAGGGCAGAGAGGCTGAGGCCTTCATAAGAACATCAGAAGAGTCCCTGTTGGATCAGACCAGGGGTCCATCTAGTCCAGCATCCTGTCTCACACAGAGGCCAACCAGTTCCTCTGGAGGGCCAACAACAGGGCAGAGAGGCCGGGGCCTTCATAAGAACATCAGAAGAGGCCCTGTTGGATCAGACCAGTGGTCCATCGAGTCCAGTGTTCTGTCTCACACAGGGGCCAACCGGTTCCTCTGGAGGTCCAACAGCAGGGCAAAGAGGCCACGGCCTTCCCCCAACATTGCCTCCTGGTGCTGGGATTCAGAGGTTTAGTGCCTCCAATCATGGAGGTTCCCTTCAGCCTCCATGGCTAGTCACCATTGATAGACTTCTCCTCCACAAATCTCTCCAATCCCCTTTTAGATCTGTTTATTCCTGTGGCCATCACTACATCCTCTGGCAGCTAATTCCACACTTTAATCACAATCTGTCTCAAGTACTATTTCTGTTTGTCCATCCTGAACCTACTACCCATCACTTTCATTGATGTCCTTGAGTTCTAGTATTTGAGGATGGGGGGAAATTTCTCTTCGTCATTTCTCTCCACATGAGTGAGAGAGTGTGTGTGTGTGTGAGAGAGAGAGATATGCACTAGATTGCTCTAGATGTGGATATGTGTTATCTTCAGAGTAAATGAGATGGAAACATAGAGCTGGAAGGGACCTCAGTGGTAGAGCATCACTGCTCCAGGCAGTGTGTTCCATCTATACCTTGTGGCTAATAGCCACTCATGGACTTCTGCTCCTAAAAACATAGGAGAAGCCATGTTGGATCAAGCCCATTCAGTCCAACACTCTCTGTCACACAGTAGCCAAAACCCAGGTGCCATCAGGAAATCCACCAGCGGGGCCAAAACTCCAGAAGCCCTCCCACTGATGCCCCCCGAAGCACCAAGACTACAGAGCATCACTTGCCCCAGACCCAGGAACATAAGAGAAGCCATGTTGGATCAGGCCAATGGCCTATCCAGTCCAATGCTCTGTGTCACACAGTGGCCAAAAGTACCAAGTGCCATCAGGAGGTCCAGCAGTGGGGTCAGAACTCCAGAAACCTTCCCTCTGTTGCCCCCCAAGCACCAAGAATACACTGTCCCAGGCACAGGAACATAAGGGAAGCCATGTTAGATCAGGCCAATGGCCTATCCAGTCCAACGCTCTGTGTCACACAGTGGCCAAAAGTACCAAGTGCCATCAGGAGGTCCAGCAGTGGGGCCAGAACTCCAGAAACCTTCCCTCTGTTGCCCCCCCAAGCACCAAGAACACACTGTCCCAGGCACAGGAACATAAGTGAAGCCATGTTAGATCAGGCCAATGGCCCATCCAGTCCAATGCTCAGTGTCACACAGTGGCCAAAACCCAGGTTCCATCGGGAGGTCCACCAGCATGGCCGAAACTCCAGAAGTCCTCCCACTGTTGCCCCCCCAAACTTGCATGCACATTATGCCAAATTAACCTGTCAGACTGTGATAGCAAATAGTATTCTTTAGACTGGGTTTCTCTCTCTCTCTCTCCCTCTCCCCCCCCCCTTTGTACTGCAGCATGGATGTGAATTGAGTCTACCGCAATAAACATCGGTTTTATCCTTTGCCATATACTTCTTCGGAGTTTATTGACTGCGTGCAATAATAACACACTTCTGTGATTGTGCAACTTGCCTATCTTAACTGATACATATCCCCAGTGATTTGTGTGGCTGGACTATGTGGGGTATGAATGTTGTGGGCAGCCTTCTGACCCGCTTGGTTGTATCCCAGCAGCGTCTCTGCTCAAAAAGGCATTGCCGCACAGCTCTTCGACAAAAAGGGAAACAGAATGAAAACTAGCGATGTGTTGGCGAGCAATACATCATCGGTAGCGCTCAGGGGACATCCCGTTCTCTGGGGGCTGGATGGCTGAAGGTCTTTGCTTAATGAGTATTGATAGCTGGTGAAGGATGGAGACGTCGATCAACTTACCTGCCAAGGTGGGCCCTGGAATCAACATTGCGCCCGAGGCAGAGGTGAGACGGGGGAGACTTAAATATCGGCAAAAAAAGAAAGAAGCTTTAACTGTTTGTAGCTGACTGGCTTTCGAGCAAGGGAAGCCTTTTACTAGCTGACGACCCAGGAGCATCTCGAGCAGGAGCAAGGTGCTAGGATTGCGTTGGAGAAAGTGATGTTGCTTTAAAGACTGGCACTTGATGGAGGACCGCTTGATTCCCACCTACCCAAACCTGTTTTTTTTGGAAATGAGCACATAAGTCTTACTGTACTCTTCTTGTATGGAAACACAGAGCCAGGATGATGTACTGGTTAGAGCAGAGGTGTCAAATACGTGGCCTGGGGGCCGGATCAGGCCCCCGGAGGGCTTCTCTCAGGCCCGCAGTGGAACTGGCTATCTTCTGCTTCTACTTCCAGTTCTGCTGCTGCTGCGTCATCGTAGGTTTGCAGCTTACGGATACACAGCTAGGCACAACAGCAGGACCAGGCTCCCCGAGAGACAGTCAGGATTGGTGGCACGAGCGAAGCCTCGGGCAGGCTGCGGAAGGGCCTTCCTGGGCCGGCACAGCTGCATGTTGGAGGTGGCAGCGTGGCCCTGAGGCCGCCAGAGCTGCTTGCTGGTGCAACATCCACCCCACCCGACATGCCGATTTGGCATCCCAGCTGATAAAGGGAGGTGGGGCGAAGGTGGGGGCGGCCACAGTGGTAATGACAGGGATGCTGGGAGTGGGGCAGGGAAGATAAAAGGCGGGGAGGAAGAGGGACCGGGGAGGATTAGTGTGCGGGAAAGAATTATCGGAAGAGAGAGACAGACAAGCTGAGAGAGAAGGGGCGAGGGAGATTCTTACTCATGTGGGCAGAGGGACCTGTGGGATGGCGTTAACCCTGACCCCTGCCCGTCTGAGGCTCCTCATTCCACCACCACCCCTTTTTGAGTACCCTCCGCTGCCGGGACCGCTTCTCCTGCTGGGTCACCAGGCGCCACGGCCACCGGGGGACCAGGGCCAGGGTCGCAGGCCAAGCGTGACAGCCTGAGACCATGGAGACCAATTGCCAGTCTTTGTAGACAGTACTGACCTTGAAGGACCCAGGGTCTGATTCAGTATAAGGCATCTGCATGTGATCATGTATTATATGGGAGGGCCCATGGCTAAGTGGCAGAACTTCTGCTTGGCATGCAGAAGGTCCCAAGTTCAATCCCCAGTATCTCCAGTTAAAAAGACCAGTCAGTAGATGATGTAAAACACCTTGATCTGGGACCCTGGCACAATGGTAGAGCTTCTGCTTGGCATGCAGAAGGTCCCAGGTCCAATCCCTGGCATCTCCAGTTAAAAGGAACAGGCAGGAGGTGATGTGAAAGACCTCAGCCTATAGAGAGCACCTGCCAGTAGACAGTACTGATGTTGAAGGACTCAGGGTGTGATTCAGTATAAGGCATCTTCATGTGATCATATATTATATGGGAAGGCCCATGGTTCAGTGACAGAGCCTCTGCTTGGCATGCAGAAGGTCCCAGGTTCAATCCTCAGCATCTCCAGTTAACAGGACCAGTAGCAGGTGATGGGAAAGACCTCAGCCTGAGACATTGGTGAGCCACTGCTAGTCTGAGTAGACAATCCTGACCTTGATGACCTTATGACCTGATTCAGTGTAAGCTTGCTTCATGTATATACACCACCAAGATCTTCCTTTAGGAAAAAGAAAACTATACCAAACTTGATAGACCCTGGATCACTCTTCTTGTGTTCTGGGGATGGTGTCTCTGGAATTCTGCTCAGGACTGGAGGTGTGCAGATCTTCATCCCCAGGTTTTGGATTTTACGATCAGATGCAAGCTAACAGGAATGCAGAAGCAGAAAGAGGGTTTATATATATATATATATATATATATATATATATATATATATATATATATATATATATATACATGAAAGAAAACCATCAAGCGTGCAATCAAATGCGCCCAGGAAGTCAGTATGCACGCCAAAGGCAGCGATCCCTTTGCAGGGAAAGAAAAATAAAGCGGGTGACAGTTTGGCCTGGACTGATAACCACAGCAATGTTATCAACAGAAGTCACCCGCCCTTTCCTCTAAAAGCCGAGGGATAGGAATGAGATAGGGAGGAGGGAACGTAACGAGCCGCTCTTCAAACGCCTTCTTTTTCTCCCCTCCAATTTAATTTTGCATGCGTCTCAAAGCCGGCCGCTCGGCGTTACCACAAACGCAGCTCCCCGGTGAACCCTCTGCGCCCCTCTCCCTATGGAAACAGTGACCCTGCGAGGAAGGCTTTTTGGAAGGAAGGGGTAGATGCGTGCAAGATGACGAATGAACACGGGCCAGCACCTCCCTACCTTGCCGAGTTGAAGGACACACAACTGCTGCAGCTGAAAATATAAACCCGGCAAAGCCGCCTTGTACTGCGTCACGCCATTCGTCAAGTTAGCCCAGTCCTGTCAGCTGCAACGGGAAGCAAACCTTTCTCCAAGGTCTTTGGCAGAGGTCTTTCCCGGCCTCACTATAACCTCCTTTTAGCCAAAGATGCCAGAGAATGAAGTGGGGACGTTCGGCACACATCGGCAAGATGATTCATGCCCAGCATCGGCCTGGGCCGGGAACATTGCCACTTTCTTCAGAGCTTACACATGAAGAACAGTTCTATGCGACCTTGAAGCTTACATCTGACGGTTGTGCAACAATATGATCCAATGCAACCTGCTGTGTGCATGTGGGGCAGGGGGATTCGGGCACTGTTGATTTGTGTGCAAGGTTCCTGACCTGGATAGGCCAGCCTAAGAACATAAGAGAACATAAGAGAAGCCATGTTGGATCAGGCCAGTGGCCCATCCAGCCCAACACTCTGTGTCACACAGTGGCCAAAACCCAAGTGCCATCAGGAGGTCCACCAGCAGGGCCAGAACTCCAGAAGCCTTCCCACTGTTGTTCCCCCAAGCACCAAGATTACAGAGCATAAAACATAAGAGAAGCCATGCTGGATCAGGCCAGTGGCCCATTCAGTCCAACACTCTGTGTTACACAGTGGCCGAAACCCAAGGGCCATCAGGAAGTCCACCAGAGGGGCCAGAACTCCAGAAGTCCTCCCACTGTTGCCCCCCCCAAGCACCAAGAACACAGAGCATCACTTGCCACAGACCGAGAGTCCCTATCAATACCTGCAGCCTGAATTCCACATGTCAATGACTCTTTGGGTGAAGAAGGACACCCTTTGTTCTGTTTTAAGCCCACTGTTCGTTAATTTCATTGAGTGCCCACGAGTTCTTGTATTGTGAGAAAGGGAGAAAAGTACTTCTTTTTCTACCTTCTCTGTCCCCTGCATGTAAACCTCTATCATGACACCCCTCAATTGTCATTTCTCCAAACTCAGGAGCCCTAACCTCTTTAACCTTTCTTCATAGGGAAGCTGTTCCATCTCCTTAATCATTTCACTTGCCCTTTTCTGCTCCTTTTCCAGTGCTATGATATCTCTTTTGAGGTGTGGTGACCAGAATAGTACATAGTACTCTGAATGAGGTGGCACCATAGATTTATACAGGGGCATGATGATACTGGCTAATTGATTTTCAGTCCCCTTCCTAATAATCCCCAGCATAGCATTGGCCTTTTTCATTGCAGATTGCACACTGAGTTGACATCTTCAAGGTTAGCTTGATGTTGCTAGGTCTCGGAAGTCAAGCAGGCTCAGTCCTGGTTAGTATCAGGATGAGAGACCACCAAGGGAGTCCAGGTTTGCTACGCAGAGACAGGGAGTGGCAAACCACTTGCCTTGAACAGGGTCACCATAAACTGGCTGAAACTTGTTAGCAATTTATGCAGACACATAAGGATCCCAAGGAACATAAGAACATAAGAGAAGCCAATGTTCAATCAGGCCAATGGCCCATTCAGTCCTACACTGTGTCACACAGTTGCCAAAAATACCAAGTGCCGTCAGGAGGTCCACCAGTGGGGCCAGGGCACTAGAAGCCCTCCCCCTGTTGCCCCCCCCAAGCACCAAGAATACGGAGCATCACTTGCCCTAGAGTGAGAGTTCCTGTCTATACCTTGTGGCTAATAGCCACTGATGGACCTCTGCTCCAGATATTTATCCAATTCCCTCTTGAAGCCGTCCATGCTTGTAGCTGCCACCACCTCCTGTGGCAGTGAGTTCCATGTGTTAATCACTCTGTGGGTGAACCTAGAAGCCCCTACCCAAACTCTGCAATGCTGGCCCAAATCGGGGGTTTCCAGCATAGGCCTGGTAATCTCCCAGAATTACAGTTTAGTGACTATATGAGCCAACCCCTGATCTTTATCTGTTAATTTGCACCATCATTTTCTACATCTTGGAAAGCAATGTCAGTTGATGTTTAACATGAGATTGTGCATCGGTTGTTTGTGGATGTTGAGTTGGTCTGAGGAGGGGGTTCAAAAGCAGCTCACACTACTACATCCTGGAAAATCTTTAAGAAAAAAATAACTACGGCCCTTTCTGCACTCTCCTTTTAATCCATGTTCACTGCGGTGTCCTCTAAGCAATTCTGCACTAAAATTGAATTCAGCCTTCTTTTTAATGCAGGTTCCCCCCCACCTCCATTCTGCACTAAAATCGGGTTCAACCTTCTTTTTATTCTGGGTTTCCCTCCACTCCCCATCCTGCATTACATTCCCTCCCTTCAGTGGTCAGCCCAGTTTCAGCCAGCTGTTGCCCCGGGTTGTTTGGATGCCATTTTCCCCTGGACTTAAATTGCCTCGACTCGAACACTGAGAAAATCTGGAGAGGCTGGCAAATGTGGAAAGGACCTAAGTTATGAGCAGAAAGCAACCCAGTTGGGATTGGTTAGCAGACATCTCCACAGGAGAGACGTCTACAAGGACATCGCTGGTTTTCGTCCCTACCATATTCCTGAGTGGGCCTTCCAAGAAATGTTGGTTGGGAAATCCATGATTTCCTTATGACCAGGTCCGTGTTTCCAATTTATATGAATTGTTGGCATCAGAAATGCATTGCTTGAATTAAAACCACATGTAAGGAGTGCTTGAATGAATGAACGAACAAATTAACAGACGAACGAACGAATGAATGAACAAAAGAATGAATGAATGAACGAACAAATTAACAGACGAACGAACGAATGAATGAACAAATGAATGAATGTGGCATTTTGGTTCAGTGCTGGACTAAAACTGGGGAGACCTGAGTTCCAACCCATGCTCTGCCATGGAAGCTCACTGAGGCTGATTCCGCATCTGGCATTTGCGCCACATTTTCTGAACACCGAAGAAAAGGTGCAGCTCAAAACGACATTCAAATACCCTGGGGCAATGTCGTACTGACTGCAAAGTCATCCCGAACGGCCATAAAGAGGTCATAAATCTATGCAGAAGGTACCATAAAACCTGATGGTCAAAGGAAGCAAAAGTGGCATGGAGTGTGGAGGCTACCATAAAATCCGATGATCAAAGGAAGTAAAAGCATTATGGAGTGTGGAGGCTACCATAAAGTCTGATTATCAAAGTAAGCGAAAGCGGCATGCAGTGCAGAAGGGGATTTCTGTTCCTACCATTGGTAAAACAATGGATGGAAAAGCCAATGCAGAATTTCCCTGAGTGAGCTTGGGCCAGTTCTTCTCTCCTCGGCAGAACCTACCTGACAGGATTGCTGTGAGGAAAACACAGAGGGCAAAGAGTGATATACACTGGCCTCAGCTCCTTAGACGAAAGGTAAGATAAAAATAGACAGGAGTCAGAGGACCCAGAGTGTCTCTTGTAAGAGAGATCTCAGAGTGTTTGTGGGTGGGGGTTGAAATGCAGGCAGAACAGGCATCAGGAGGCATTAGAGAGGAAACCTCCAAGCTGGGCTCCCACTACCACTCAACGGTCTGGCAGGGGGTGAAATTATATTCCCTCCAGTGGCCCGAGGTCACTTCTGGTGCCTATCGGAAGTGACATCAACATGTCGTGGTGGCGCTCTAGCATTCATCCCAAAACCCTATGGTAAAACCATAGAATTTCAGGCACAAACTAGAGTGTCACGTGATACGTTGCTGTCACTTCCTATTCTACACCTGAAGTAGCATTACAACACTGGGGATGCTTGAATCGGTAGGTTCCCCCCCTCCCCCAATCCTATTGGGAGCATTTTGCCAACTCCCCCCAAAACAAGAGACTCCTCTTCCCCTTAGCGAAGATATAATATCACAGGACCAAGAATCGAATTCAGCCAGCACCAAAAACAGAAAAGAGAAAGAACAATACCCCACAAATGGCTTTGTGTTCAAACGATAACATTTTACAATGAAAGGGAAGATCGATAGAGCTTTAAGTCAAGACCTCTTTTTCGATGTGGCAGATTATTCCGGAAGAAAGCCAGAAACAATTAGACTTATTTTTAGCCAAGCAATAAGTAAATACAAACACGCTATTCTTCAAATCAAAGAATCTTGGCACAAAGGATTAATGGAAAATGAAGCCCGGGCTGGGTCGTTGCTGGGGATTTCTTTTTTTATATATATCCTATTCAAATTTCAATTAAATTAAAGGAGATTATTCAGGGAGAAAGAACGTGAAATGAAGCCTCCAGTTTGCTGATGGAAACCGAAAATGCAAATCGACTGCTTTCCGGGTCGCGGGGTTTGAAATGCAGAGGGAGAGTTACTGTACGTCAAATGTCTATATCTATCTATAGCGAGTTACATTCCAGCTCGGGAGGAAATCAATTCGAACAACTGATCCTCAACTGAATTATTCAGCTTCCCATCAACAGATTTCTTCTCTCTATCCCCCCCCCACGTGCTTATTCCAAAGTTCTGCCGCTTTGTCAAGTCTAGGAAATGGCACTTCCGACGTGAATTTTAGCAAGGAAAAGCACTGGAGACAGAAGATTGTTAAATGCAGTGTGAAAGGGGCAGGGGGGTGGGGAAGTTTTCTCATCTCGCTTTGATTGGCATCTTAGTCCTTCAAGAACTCAGGGTGGGTCTTTCCTAAGTATGTATTTTTTTTTCTTATGTTGCATGTGAAGGAGAGGGGGTGAGTCGCACAACAAATGGCAAGGATTGCTAGTCCTGTGCCTAATAATCCAGGCCCATAGCTACAGTAGGGCATCTTGGGGCCCAGCCCCCCAGTTTACTGCCAAGCCCCCCCCAACTTCCCATCCAGCCCAGGCCCCTCAACTTACATTTTTTAAATTTTATTTGCGGTGCTCCCTGGGGGGGGTGTCTGTGCAGGGTGCCCCCTGACTTATTTAAAGGCCCCCAAATTAAAAAAATTCTAGCTATGGGCCTGTAATAATCCCAAAAACACTGGGGGATCAGGCATTAAGATGGAGATCATAACATGACACAGTGACATCACTTCTGAATGAAGACCTGGAAGTGATGTTACAGTGTCAAATGATGCACTAAGAATTCCCCCAATCATTACGGTAAAGACTACAGAGATCAGATGAATTCCTATTGAGTCTCTTTGATATGCTGTCACCACTTCTAGGTCTTCTTATGATGTGGCAGTATCACTTCTGAATGAAGGCTTGAAACTGACATCGCTGCACTGACTGGCACTCTAGGAATTCCCCCAATCTCAGTGTTAAAGACCATAGAGATTGGCCGAATGCCTAGAGAGTCACTTAATGTGGTGGCATCATTTCCTCCCACTTTTTCTTTCCCTGCTCCATTAAGGGAATATGGGGTGCCACAGACGACAGGTGGGTGTTTGCCTGCCATCAGTGGGCACCTGGCAAACCCAAGAATGTCTCTGCATGACACAATGATAACATGGCTGCCACATCACGTCTCCATACCCTAGATTTCCAATTCTCTCTCCTGTTTGGTTTTGTTGTCATTTGTTATAATATCTGGGATCTAAATAGTGGCTTAGTGTCATCTAAGGGGTTTATATTGGCTCATGAATTTGAGGGAGCTGTTTTACTTTGTGCGCACCGGATTGCACATTGTCTCTAAAGCCCCTTTCCATTTCAAAATTGATCCATCAGGTAGTGTAAGGCACTGCTGTGTGAACATTAGAAACCTAAAGCCTCCTTGGGTTTTTCGTGTCGCTAGATTCATTTGACTTCTGAAGCACAGCCAATATTTAGAATTGTTGGGACATTCAGTTAATATAGCAGAGGTTTGCTCAGTCACCGAAGTGTGGTACTGGGTGCCATAAATAAATCTCCCAAGAAGTATGTTGCAAAAAAGGGGAAGTTACATTTGTTCAAGTAGATCTCGTTCACATCCAGGTTGCAGTTGAAAAGAGAGCGGCGTGCCTAATATAAAGAGTACTTTCCCAATCTCAAATTGCCAGTTTGCCTGGCATCAGGTGTGTGGAAGTATGAGGGCATTGCCTCTATAGGAGAGACATGCAGAGACGTGTGTCTCCATGGAAGGCCATGTTAAGAAAGGGAGAGGACAAAGGGAGAGAGGAGGGGGGTCAGAGGGCAGCTCCCAGGTTAAGACAAAAAGAGGTATCCAGTTCAAGGAGATAACACCTATACACACTTAGAGTGATGTAGTGCTCCCCAATGTCCAGGCATGCTGAGTCACTTGATCCAATAAGAAGTTGTCCACTGGTGGCCAAAATCTCTGGTGTCAAACCAGGTCCTCTGATCTCTGGCTCTGTGGGGTGAAAGAGTCTGGAAGAAGAGGTGGGTGAATTGGTCTCCTCAGCACCCTGTTCTCTACAGAGCTAGTGTGGTATAGTGGTTAAGAGTGATGAACTCTAATCTGGAGAACCGGGTTTCATTCCCCACTTCTCCACATGAAGGCAGCCTCAGAGCTCTGTCAAGAACTTTGATTCATTTGAAATGGCGTTCTGTTTTGAAAAGTTGGTTCAGTCTGGCGGCGGCCTGTGTTTGTTGAGATTGTTTGCCTCTGTGTCTCCAGAGTTTCACACAGCCGTGCTGGGAGAGGATAGCGTGGCCTCTTGCCTGCAAAATAAGACCTTCTTCCCTCACTCCAATTAACATTCCGTTCAATTAAGTTCCTGTGAGAAGCCAGGCGGTGTGAGGTTCAGATCACCCCGCTGCCCTTCTGACATGGACAGAGAACCAATGAAGCCATCCTGTTACTGATTGGCCCACCTGTAAGTATAGAATATCACCTGCACTCTGATCGGTGTAGAGGCCTGGCAACAATCTAGGATTCAGACATTAAATTATCTATCTCTCTTTTTTTTTTTTTTGGCCCCCCAAAGGGGATTTTTTTTATTGCTTTTTTATAATAGACAACTAAAACTACAACAACAAAAAAGGGGAGGGGAACTAACAAATAAGGAGAAAAAAAGTTTACCCACACTAAACTAAAAACCCAAGATTCTATCCCAGTTAGAATCTATGTTAGTACTATATTGTTAGTAAACAATGCATGCTGTGAGTTTCTATCTATCCCTGATCAAAAATTAGCTGGTTACTTGTTATGGGAGAATTATCTATCTTGAAGCCTGTTATGGGTGCTTGATGGTACCTGCATATTATGCTGACATGTCAGGTCCTACAATGCCAAGACCACGGCCATACAGCCCAGAAAATCTCCAACAACTAATGAACTCCGGCCATGAAAGCCTTCGACAACATGTTGGCATTGTCTTGCTCACTTTGTTGCTGAAGCCACCCACCCTGGCTTTTGGGATTCTGGGGAACAGTTGCTATGGACCCAGAACTTTGAATGGGAAATATCTTGTCTTTTGGAAACCAAGGTTTTAAAATGCCAGTTTGGTGTAGTAGTTACGAGCGCGGACCCTCATCTGGGAGAACCAGGTTTGATTCCCCACTCCTCCACATGCAGCTGCTGGTGTGACCTCGGGTCAGTCACAAGTTCCCCCGGAGTTCTTCTCTCAAGGGCAGTCCTCAAAAGAGCTCTCTCAGTCCCACCTCCCTCACCAGGTGTCTGTTGTGGGGAGAGGAAGGGAAAGGAGACCGTAAGCCGCTTTGAGGCTCCTTCAGGTAGTGAAGGGCGGAGTACAAAAAAACTAAAAAAAAAAAAAGATGGGTGATTGTTGATGTTTCTGCTGACAAAGCGCATATATGGTCCCTCCTCCAAAGGCCTCTGCCCCCCTTAAACCTTGTAACGCCTGTACAGAAGATACAGTGGAGGGTTTTCGTGTGTGTGTGTCATGTCATTTAAAGGACCCTTCAAAAGTAAACTATGAATCAGCCCTCAGTGATGGATGGCTCACAGCGGTGCCTAAAGAATCCTGAATTAATCTGTTGCATGTGGGTGGGATGGGTGGGAAGGAGTGAAGACTTCCTCGGGCTGATGGCTCCCAAGATGGCTGCTCCCATGACAGATGGGCTCCGATTGAGGACTAGCTTTTCCAAGAGCCCTTGTCTATTTTCAGTCTTGTTTCATTGGATTTTTTTTTTTAAATGGCTCTCTTGGTTTTATAAAAACGTGGAATAGCCTCATTCCGAGTCGATGGTGCATTTAGTTTGGTGATGTCTGCTCTGATTGGTAGCCGATCTCCAGGAGAGGGAGGGATTTCTGAACATCCGGGGGGAGGGGGAGTGTCCAGTTTGCTAGTTTGGTCTAGTGGGTAAGAGCGCAGACTCTAATCTGGGAGAACCGGGTTTGATCACCCACTCCTCCACTTGGCAGCTGCTGGATGACCTTGGACAAGCCATAGTTCTCTCAGAGCTGTTCTCTCAAGGGCAGTTCTGAAAAGAGCTGTCTCAGCCCTGCCTACCTCACAGGGTGTCTGTTGTGGGGAGGGGAAGGGAAAGGTGTTTGTAAGCCACTCTGAGACTCCAAATGAAGGGCGGGGTATAAATCCAGTCTCCTCCTCCTCCTCCTCCTCCTCCTCCTCCTCCTCCTCCTCTTCTTCTACTCCTCCTCCTCCTTCTTTGGTGCTACTGGACTCAAAGCTTAGAATATAGGGAGCGCAGTCATTATGAATAAAAACCAGGCATGGAATTCATAAAGCTGCCCCTTCAGTTTGAAAACATTTCCTAGCTCTCATGGTCGTGGAGAAAACCTCAGACCATGTCTTCCCGTCCTCCCCCTCCGTGTTCCCTTCCACTATCCCCTTCTTTCCCCGAAAACTAAATTCACCTGCAATCCTGAATAACAAAGCCGGGGTTGGGGGAGATGTGTGAAAGTATTCAATGTCTGCATAATTTTCTGCGGATAAATCCGGGCTTTTCTGGATGGTATCTTTGGGAATGTTTTCCAGACAGAGAGGCCCAAAGACCTCCAGCGCAGCAGCGACGTTCCCAGAAAGTGCGGTGTCCTAAACCGCATCCAAGACGGAATACTGATTTTTTACGGGAAAGGCCTTGCCGAGTCAGGGGTAGACAGGCACGTTATGATAGATATCCAGGTAGATACCGATGCACCAGACAGAGAAAACATGCCAACAGATATAAATGAGGGAGAGATAATGAACTGACATCCCACATTGCCGGAGATGAGTAATAGGCAGCCGGATCAAAGAGGCCATCTTTTATAGGGATAGGCGAGGGGGGAAAGCAGCAGATATACCACCACCCCTGCCCTCTGCGGGCGGCATGAATCTTTCATCCCCGATAACGTCTGTCTTCATAAGGAGAGAAAGAATTAAATATTTCATGAGATTGCAGTCAATCCTGCTGGCCCCCTTTCCCGACTGACATTTCAAACCTACGCTTGACGTTGCCTTCTCTCCCCCCTCCCTCTCTCTCTCATCCACCACTCTTGGAGGAACCCGTAATGATGGGCACATTAGCATCTCCAGCTCAGCACGTTGGCAGATCCATCCGAGCAGGTAGCAAAACGGTCTAGGGAGACGACTTTTTCTGCGGCGTCTTCCCCTCCCTCCCTGTCACCTTCGGCTCCTGATGAAGATGGGACTTGATAACATCTCGCCCTGCTTCTGGAAAGTGGTGGAGACAATGCAAAGAACAGGGGAGAGCCGGGAGGCATCAGAAGAGATGTTGCAATTACGAGACAATTCCACAATCAAGCCTACCCCTGTTCCCTTCCTCTGAGCATCCCACATGGTCCCGCAGCGATGACTTGTTGAATTTGTCATGCAAATGGAGAAGTCAACCTCTGAATAGCGGTGCCAGGAGGCAACATCAGGGGAAGTTCTTGGCCTCTACACTCCTCCAGAGGAACTGGTTGGTCACTGTGTGAGACAGGATGCTCTTGGTCTGATCCACCTGGGCTCTTCCTATGCTCTTATGAGGGCCTCGACCTCTATGCCCTGTTGGTGGCCATCCAGAGGAACATGTTGGTCACTGTGTCAGACAGGATACTGGACTAGATGGACCATTGGTCTGATCCAGGTCGGCTCTTCTTATGTTCTTATGAGGACCTCAACCTCTACGCACTGTTGTTGGCCATCCAGAGGAACATGTTGGCCACTGTGTGAGACAGGATGCTGGACTAGATGGACCACTGCTCTCATCCAGCAAGGTTCTTCTTATGATCTTATGGATTTATGTTCTCAATCTCCACATTCAAAGGCACTAATCTGAATCCCAAGGCCAGGAGGAAACATCAGGGGAAGGTCTTGGTGTCTATGCCCTGTGCTGGTTCTCCAGAAGAACCGGTTGGCCACTGTATGGGACAGGATGCTGAACTAGATGGACCACTGGTCTGATCCAGCAGGGCTCTTCTCTTGTTCTTATGAAGACCTCAGCCTCTATGCCCTGTTGCTGAACCTCCAGAGGAACTGGTTGGCCACTATGTGCGACTGGATGCTGGATTAGTTGAACCACTGGTCTGATCCAGCAGGGCTCTTCTCATGCTTTTATGAGCAGCAGTTCAAAGGTCTTTGTGCAGCTGCTGCTGTTCAACTGGTGCATGCTCACAACTCACTGGATTGCTGGGACTGCACATGTCCTGATGTTATCAGGGGCAAGTCATGCATCACTGAAAAGTAGCTACCTTTTGAACACATGTGCTGCTACTGGGCACAGGTGGCAATAAGCACCATGCTGGCACATCCTCAAACCTACCAGATCCAACTACAATTCCCAAGTGGCAGTGCAAAAGCAGGCAAAGTATTTGCATTCCAATTTAGGACATCGGACAAATCTTGTTGGTTTGCGACATCAGGCAGACCACGCCATGATCGTAAAGAGCCCTTCTAGACAAATGAACTGTTCTGCAGTCACATCTCCATACATTAAATTCACACATTAAATCCTTGGTGGTGATTTATTGCTCGTTCCTGTTCTCCTTTCTTTTCTGGATTCGAGTCCTGTTGGGTGGGGGAGGGAAGTTGCACAGGTACAAGCCGGTATTATCATTTTGCATTGTACCGCTGAATCCTGACTCCTTCCTTTGCAACGAAAAGCATATGACATGTGCCCTCTATACAAAATAATTGACCCAACCGACAGCAAAAAGCAGAGAACCATGGCCATTGACAAATATATATAAATAAATACACCAAGAAATAAAGGAGGGGGGTGTTGTCTGCCCATCTCTATGGTTGCTGCAAACAGGTGCGGCTTTTGAACACCGGAATAAAGAGTGAGTCATCTCCAGTCTCGTCTTGACTGTGCCTAGTGAGCTGCCTGCCTCTTTTGGGTTTTAGAATGGGAGGCACATTTGCGAGGTTTTTTTTGCAAATGTCAGTTTTCACACGGCTGAACAAAAGTGCTAAAAGAAACAGCTTTAGAGATGGAGACAGAATGCCAGGGACGTCACAGGCACTTGCCAATAGGTGCCCATCCCAGCTGTAAATTAATCCGCATCAGGCTTGACTAAGGTTCGGATTGGGGCCGCATTCAAAACTGGGTTAAACGTTTACTGGGACAGCAGTGGTGTCGCTGCCCTGTTTTTGCTGCTCTTAAAATGCTGTGTTTGTTTGTTTATTTATTTATTTCATTAGATTTTTATTTATTTATTTCATTAGATTTTTATTTATTTATTTCATTAGATTTTTACCCCACCCTCCCAGTAAAGCTGGCTCAGGGCAGCTTACAACAACATAAAACAATTCAAGAAATACAATAACTGATAAAACCCCAACATGAAGTTAAAACCGTAAACATACACCGTAATAAAGTGCTAGCGTTAGTTCCTCAAAGCTCGGTCAGCTTCTTGATCTACTACAAATGTCCCAGGCACTCGGGTTTGCTACAGATGTCCCAGGCCCTCGGGTCAGGCTATACCTAGGGGTCCGGAAAGTCGGGCTTGCACCCCGAGCTGTCAGATGTCAGTGGTGGTGATGGTAACGGTGGCGGCTCCAAAGGTCTGGCGGAAGAGCTCCGTTTTACAGGCCCTGTAACAGGTCCCGCAGGGCCCTGATCTCCTCCGGGAGCTCATTCCGCCAGAGTGGAGCCGCCACCAAAAAAGTCCTGGCCCTCGTTGAAGCAAGCCTGGCCTCCTTGATGTTTGGGAGGACCAGCCGATTCTGGGTCCCCAATCGCAGTGCTCTCTGGGGAACATATAGAGAAAGGCGGTCCCTCAGGTATGCAGGTCCCTGGCCATCCATCTCCATCAGTTTTATAGACATGGACAAGCGGTGCCATGGCTCGGTGAGTGACTGCTTGACATACAGAAGGTCCCAGTTAAGGGGATTGGGTCACAGGAGATGTGAGATGCCTCTGCCTGGAAACCTGGAGAACCAGGCAGAGTAGAGAATGTTGACCTTGATGGACAAGAGTCTGACCCAATAGAAGGCAGTAGGAGGGCTGTCAGTGGTAGAACATGCAGAAGGTTCAGGGTTCAGTCCCTGGCATCTCCAGGCAAAGGCCCAAGTAGTAGGAGATGTGACAGTCCTCTGCCTAAGACCCTGGAGAGCTGTTGTCAGTTTGGGTACATACAAGTGAAGTGGCCTTGTACTGAATCGGACCTGCTTGGTCCATCAAAGTCAGTATTGTCTACTCAGACTGGCAGCAGCTCTCCAGGATCTCAGGCAGAGGTCATTCCCATCACCTACTGCCTGGTTCTTTAAACTGGAGATGCTGGGGATTGAACCTGGGGCCTTCCACATATCCTACCACAGAGTTACAGCCCTGCCACTGCCTCCTACTGAGTTAGACTCTTGGTCCGTCAAGGTCAGTATTCCCTACTCTTCCTGGCAGAGCCATTCCACATCTCTGTTCCACACCGAGAGCCAGTTTGGTGTCATGGTTAGGAGCGTGGACTCTAATCTGGGAGAACCGGGTCTGATTCCCCACTCCTCCACATGCAGCTGTTGGTGTGACCTTGGGTCAGTTACAAGTTCTCTCAGAGCCGTTCTCTCACGAGCAGCTCTCAAAAGAGCTCTCTCAGCCCCACCTACCTCACAGGGTGTCTGTTGTGGGAAGGGGAAGGGGAAGGAGATTGTAAGCCGCTCTGAGACTCCTTTGGGTAGTGAAGGGTGGGGTATAAATCCAATCTCCTCCTCCTCCTCAACTTCTTCTTCATCATCATCTTCCTCTTCCTATTCATCGTCATCTTCTTCCTCCTCCTCCTCTTCCTCCTCCTCCTCCTCCTCTTCTTCTTCCCAAGCATATGCTCTACCACTGAGTCAGGGCCCCTCCCAAACTTAGACAATACTTTCCTTGATGGACAAAGGTCTGATTCAAAAGAAGGCAGCAGGAGGGCTGTGACTCCATGGTAGAACCTCCCAGGTTCAATCCCCAGCATCTGTAGTTAAAAGGACCAGGCAGCAGGGGATGTGAATGTCCTCTCTGCCTGAGATCTTGGAGAGCAGCTGAAAGTCTGAGTTGACGATATTGACCCCGAGGGACCACTGGTCTGATTGGCAGACTGATGGTCCGGTAAGGCAGGTTTGTGGGTCCATGTGCACACACCCCTGAAGGACGTGTTCATTCCATTCCCATTTCCAAATGCAAAATCGAAATGAGGTGGAATCCAGAGGTTGGGGGTCCAGTTCAAGTGGCATTGGCATTTCTCCGTGAAAGAATAAACACAGCCCTCGGGCATCTTCTGGGCAACCAATGTGGTTCTCCAGCCCGTGTGCGCATGGCATCCCTGTGCAGTCGCATCCTCCCAGTAATGTGCTGGGAAAGTCCCCTTGGGAAGCCACATTTTGTACCCACACTATGCCCCGTGCATTTGTGAGTCCCGCCGTGCTGTTTCCTGCCCGAAGGCCGTTTTGCAATGCAAAGACTTGAAAACCAGATTCCCTGCTTGCCAAAACAACTGGGCCTGACCCAGCAACGTGGATAGCGAGGTCCGCGGAGAAGGTTGTCAGACGACGACAACTGCCTGTCGCTCCTTCCCCTGGGGTCACGAACGAAGGCCTCGCTTCGAGCTGACAGCCGGTGCGTTCCTTTTGACAGTCCTCTGGGCCCGCGTGTTGTTTAATGAGGTGGCTGGCGCAGGTGTGTGTAACGAAGGCACACATGGCAACTCGCAGACGCACGGGCCTCGCCGGACACGCTTTCCCTCGTGAAACTGAGCGTGTGCGCGGCGACGGCATCTGAGCCCGTTTCCTGGCTTTCCAGAGCTCTAATGATAAACACCCCTCCAGATTCCACTGTCGCACGTCGCTTGGGAGAAATACAGGTCCAGAATGAGTCTTGGGTCAGGGCAACAATGGCTGAAGTCAACCAGCTCTGCAATCGGATCTCTTCTCTGGTCCGATTTCCAGGGATGGCAGTTTGGGGGAGGGACGTTAGCAGAGAGGGAACACAGTAAGTTTCTCGTGCCACGGTCACAATCGAGTCCCCTCCCCCCCATCATTGCCGATGTCTTGTGTCTTGTGTAGCTTGGTCCGAGGGGAGATGTGAATTGCTCCATTTCAGCACCTCAGAAATGCAGGTCATGGAATATGGAATTTGGGATCTGGCAGACAGACAGACAGATAGATAGATAATGATGATAGATAGATGATAGGTAGTTAGGTAGATAGACTGACAGACAGATGATAGATGCTAAATAGATAGATGATAAATAGATGGTAGGTAGGTAGGAAGGTAGGTCGGTAGGTAGGTAGACAAACAGACAGACAAATGATAGATGGTAGGTATGTAGACAGACAGATGATAGGTGCTAAATAGATAGATGATAAATAGATGGTAGGTCAGTAGACAGACAGACAGACAGACAGACAGACAGACAGACAGACAGACAGACAGACAGACAGACAGACAGACAGACTAGATAGATAGATAGATAGATAGATAGATAGATAGATAGATAGATAGATAGACAGATAGATAGATAGTAGGCAGGCAGGCAGGCAGATGATAGATGCTAAATAGATAGATGATAAATAGATGGTAGGTCAGTAGGTAGGTAGATGATAGATGATAGATAGATGATAGATAGACAGACAGACAGACAGACAGACAGTAGGTAGGCAGGCAGGCAGGCAGATGATAGATGCTAAATAGATAGATGCTAAATAGATAGATGCTAAATAGATGGTAGGTAGGTAGTTTGGGGGGGGGGAGAGAGATCTGTGTGTATAAAGTGCTGTCAAGCTGCAGCTGACTTATGGTGACCCTGTAGGGTTTTCAAGGCAAGAGACGTTCAGAGGTGGTTTGCTGTTTCCTGCCTCTGCATAGCAACCCTGTGCTTCTTTGGTGGTCTCCCATCCAAATACTAACCAGTACAGAACCTGCTTCATTTCCAAGATCTGATGAGATACGTCTAGCATGGGCCACATAGGTCAGGGAACTGACATATCTATACACCATTGAAATGTATATATTTATAAGCATGTATACATTTATAAGTGGTGAAATATGGAGGTGGTAGAACAGACCAGCACCACTTTGGACTACAGGTGATGGATTCAGGCTCTGAAAATTCCTTTCACATATAAAGCTCCCCGCAAGCAGAAGATTAGCACTGCAGGGACTCAAGCTACCTTTTTGCTTGCGGTGCCTGTTCCTATTTCTCTGGGAGGTTTAAAGAGAGTCGAGGATTCCAAATGGGAGTCCTCCACCTGCCTTCTGTGGTACATGGTATGTGGTACGATCCCATTGATCAGGAGAATGGCATGACATAAAAAAAACATTTTAAATAAATGCATTAAATAAAAATCACCTTATTCTCAGTTTGCCTTCTGTATCTGCGAATCCCATCTCAGCTTTAGATGCTGGAGGGATGTTTCTAATTCAGATCCCCTGTATGGTTTCCTTTGGGGTTGGGCACGTTTTGTTCCTGTACTTGAGAACAACTGAACTTTCAGGGCGTCTCCCCCAATACACGTGTTCTCCCCGAAGTTTTTATGTTGTGTTCTGACTGTTGTGGCAAAGCCTCTTAACACTGATTGGCTGGGCAGGTGCGCTGGTACAGAACATTCATCTCCACAAACGTTCCATCTGCCGGAGGAACAAAGGTGGCTGAATGTCTGCAGTCCGACTTCTGTGAGAGACGGGAAAGCTGTCAGTTTGGATGGGACGACATTTCACGTGGGGCCCGGGGACAGGAAGGATAGCCGGGGAGGTGGGCCCAGGAGGCAGGAAGAGTGACAGGCGCAGAGCCCCCGCCCACCCACCCGCTAGGTGACTGCTTGAGTTGTCAGAACTGTTCCTACTGTTCAGAAGTTTCTCTTCGTGTTCTGCTCAGATCCATCCTCCTGTCACTTAGGCCCATTAGATCTAGTCCTTGCTCTTTTCCATGTGACAACCTTTCAGCTATTTGAAGGGTGTGAACATGTTTCTCCTCAGTCTTCTCTTCTCTGGGCTAAGCACAACCAGCTCCTTCAACTTCTCCTCATTAGCCATTTCCCAGACTCCCAGCCATCTTGGGAAGGGGGCGGCGGCTCAGTTGGAAGAGCATCTGCTAGGCATGCAGAAGGTCCCGGGTTCAATCTCTGGCATCTCCAGTCAAGAAGAGGAGGAGGAGGAGGAGATTGGATTTATATCCCACTCTTCCCTACCTGAAGGAGTCTCAGAGTGGCTTACAATCTCCTTTCCCTTCCCCTCCCTACAACAGACACCCTGTGAGGTCGGTGGGGCTGAGAGAGCTCTTAGAGCCAGTTTGGTGTAGTGGTTAGGAGCACAGATGCTAATCTGGGAGAACCAAGTTTGATTCCCCACTCCTTCACCTGCAGCTGCTGGATGACCTTCGGCAAGCCATAGTTTTGTCAGAGCTATTCTTGAGACAGTAGTCCTTGAAAGAGCTCTCTCAGCCCCACCTACCTCACACAGTGTCTGTTGTGGGGAGGGGAAGGGAAAGAAGTTTGTAAGCTGCTCTGAGACTCTGAGTGAAGGGCAGGATATAAATCTAATCTAATCTCTTCTTCTTCTCTCTTTGTCTTCTTAGAGAACAGCTCTAGAGAGAACAGCTCTGAGAGAACTTGAGACTGACCCAAGGTCACCCAGCTGGCTTCATGCGGAGGAGTGGGGAATCAAGCCCAGTTCTCCTAGATTAGAGTCCACGCTGTAACCACTACACCAAACTGGCTCCTAGTCACTGCACCAAAGAACCAAGCAGTAGGTGATGGGAAAAACCTCTGCCTGAGGCTTTGGAGAGCTGCTGCCAGTCTGAGCAGACAGTACTGACTTTGATGGACCAAAGGTCTGATTCTGTATAAGGCAGCTTCATGTATGTGTTGGGGAGGGGCAGTGGCTCAGTTGATAGAGCCTTTGCTTGGCATGCAGATGGTCCCAGGTTCAATCCCCGGCATCTCCAATTAAAAAGACCAAGCAATAGGTGATGGGAAAGACCCCTGCCAGGATGTGCGGGCGATTGCCAGGGTTGATTCAGCTGAACTAGGCGGATGTCCCCTATCTCCCTCACCGCTCCATGTGTATCCCTCCCAAAGCTGCATGCTTGGTCGAAGAGGACGATCATTCCAGATAGAAGGAGTGTACCGTTCTTCTGTCAAGGGCATACGACAGCTGTGCTCCCCTGCTAGAACCTCCACACAAGCTCAAGGAAAGACCCTGGAGAGCTGCTACAAGTCTGAGCAGACAGTACTGACCTTGATGGACCAAGTATAAGGCAGCAGCATCTAGGGAGGGTCCATGGCTCAGTGGTAGAGCCTTTGCTTGGCATGCAGAAGGTCCCAGGTTCAATCCCTGACATCTCCAGTTGAAAAGGACCAGGCAGTAGACAATACGGACCTTGATGGACCAAGGGTCTGATTCAGTAGAAGGCAACTTCATGTGTGTGAGTTCAGTCTGAGATATGCAACACATAAAAGAGAAACCATTATCAGAACAGAATCTCCTAATACAAGAAGGGTAGATGCTGTGGCTCAGTGGGAGAGCGTCTGTTTGTCACGCAGAAGGTCCCGGCTTCGATCCCCAGAATATCCAGTTAAAGGGATCAGATAGGAGATGATGTGAAAGACCTTGACCCGGGACCCTGGCTCAGTGGTAGAGCATCTGCTCAGCATGCAGAAGGTCCCAGGTTCAATCCCCAGCATCTCCACAAAAGGATCAGGCAGGAGGTGATGGGAAAGACCTTGATCTGGGACCTTAGCTCAGTGGTATAGCATCTGCTTGGCATGCAGAAGGTCCCAGGTTCAATCCCTGGTATCTCCAGCTAAAAGGACCAGGCAGTGGGTGATGGGAAAGACGAGGCCCTGAAACCCTGGGCAGCCACTGCCAGTCTGAGTAGGCAATACTGACTTTGAGGGACCAAGGGGCTGTTTTGGTACAAGCCAGCTCAATGTGTTAGTGCCTTTACCTTTGTTGCCCTCTTCTGAACGTGAGCTGAATGCTTCACCCAGAACAAGACACAGCACTCCAGATGTGTTCTAACTCACCTACAGTGGGGCTATTACTTCTCAGTGACAGGATGTGATGCTTTGATGGATATTGTCCAGAACTGCATTAGCTTCATTTGCAGCCGCATCAGCCTGCCAATTCAGAGCCCGCTTCCGATCAGTTGCAGTACCCGGATCCGATCTGTCTGGACTGCCAATAACTTAGGTATCCCCCATTCACATTAGGAGGAGGAGGAAATTGGATTTATAACCCACCCTTCGCTCGGAGTCTCAGAGCAGCTTACGATCTCCTTTCCCTCCCCACCACAGACGCTCTGTGAGGTGGGTGGGGCTGAGAGAGCTCTTTTGAGGACTGCGCGTGAGAGAACAGCTCTGAGAGAACTTGTGACTGCACCAAGGGCATCCAGCAGCTGCAATTGGAGGCATGGGGGATCAAACCTGGTTCTCCCAGATTAGCGTCTGCGCTCCTAACCACTACACCAAACTGAGCCCCTACTGTTTGCTTTGTACCCAAGACCTACACTTTCTTAACGGGCGTTTAGAACACTTTTGACGTGCAACTAAGTTTGTGATAAGATAGTGGTTAATTTATAAGATTGCCCTAGCCTGGATGGCCCAGGCTAGCGCAGTTTTGTCAGATCTCAGAAGCTAAGCAGGGTTGGTTCTGGTTAGTATTTGGATGGGAGACCACCAATGAAGTCCAGGGTTGCTGTGCAGAAGCAGGCAATGACAACCCACCTCTGTTAATATGCCCTCAACTGGATGGCCCAGACTAGCCTGATCTCATCAGGTCTTGGAAGCTAAGCAGGCTTGGTCCTTGTTAGTACTTGGATGGGAGACCACCAAGGAAGTCCAGGATCACTATGCGGAGGCAGGCAATGGCAAACCACCTCTGTTCATCTCTTGCCTTGACCTGGATGGCCCATGTTAGTCCGATCTCATCAGATCTAGAAGCTAAGTAGGGTCAAACCTGATTAGCATTTGCATGGGAGACCACCAAGGAAGTCCCAGGGTTGCTATGCAGAGGCAGGCGATGTCAAACCACCTCTGAATTCCTCTTGCCTTGAGAGCCCTACAGAGTTATGACAAGTCACCAGATCTCAGAAGCTAAGCAGGTTGACCCTCATAAGCATTTGGATGGGAGACCACCTAGGAATGCCAGGACCACTGCACGGAGGCAGGCAATGGCAACCCACCTCTGTTAGTCTCTTGTCCCGAAAACCCTACAGGGTCTCCATAAGTCAGCAACAACTTCATGGCAGTATGAGGGGCTGCCAGGACCTGGATGGTGTAGACTAATCTGATCACATCAGGTCTCAGAGGCTAAGCTGGGTTGGCCCTGGTTAGCACTTGGATGGGAGACCACCAAGGAAGTCCAGGAAGTCCATCACTGTTAGTCTCGTGCCTTGAAAAAAACTACATGGTTGCCATAAGCCAGCAGTGACTCGATGGCACTTTCCACCACCAGTTCATGGGATTATATGGAACCAAAACTAGCCAAAGGTACGTGTGTGTGAAGTGCTGTCAAGTTGCAGCCAATTTATGGTGACCTTGTAAGGTTTTCAAGGCAGGAGGCTAACAGGGGTGGTTTGCCATTGCCTGCCTCTGCATAGTGACCCTGGGACTTCCTTGGTGGTCTCCCATCCAAGTTCTAACCAGGGCTGACCCTGCTTAGCTTCCGAGATCTGATGAGATCGGGATAGTCTGGGCCATCCAGGTCAGGACAGAGTCTAACGGAGGAGGTTTGCCATTGCCTTCCTCTGCATAGCGACCCTGGGACTTCCTCGGTGGTCTCCCATCCAAGTACTAGCCTGGACTGACCTTGCTTAGCTTCTGAGATCTGATGACTTATGGCGACCCTGTGCGGTTTCAAGCCAAGACATGTCCAAAGGTGATTTGTCACTGCCTGCCTCTGCCTAGCAACCCTGGACTTCCTCAGTGGTCTCCCATCCAAGTACTGGCCTGGGCTGACCTTGCTTAGCTTCTGAGATCTGGTGACTTATGGTGACCTTGTGAGGTTTCAAAGCAAAGAGGAGTTCAGAGGTGGTTTGCCCTTGCCTGCCTCAACACAGCAACCCTGGACTTCCTCAGTGGTCTCCCATCCAAGTACTAACCAGGGCTGACCCTGCTTCACTTCCGAGATATTAATGAGATCAGGTTGGCTTGGGCAATCCAGGTCAGAGCTGACGGCATCGACCTGAAATCATATTTGGACCCCAAACATCCCAACATTCCCTTTGGTCACCTGCGCGTACGCCGAAAAGTGGTGTTAACTCATAAACAAGGCGAACTCCAAAAGAAAACACCCACTTTCTCATATCCCTTTCAAAGAAGGAAGGTCAAACAGTGACTGTGAAATGATTCGCAGCTGCAACTCTTTATATATCATTGAAATTTTAATGGCAAACATTCCCCTCTATTGAGAGTCGTGAATTAATTCTTGGCAGCTCGCCTCCTTCGCAGGTGATTCAATTAAGCAGAGCCAGGGACGGACGGGGACCCACACGTGTTGAACTGAAGAGGTGCGGCAAAACAGCTCGCCCGTCTTTGCCTCCTCCGGAAGTCAGATGCCCTCTGTTTTATGGGAGGCAGGCACCCAGTTTTCTATCGATCTCCGCCTCTCAGCGAACGGCAGGATGCTCGCGTTCGTAGGACTTAAAAAATGGAAGATTCGCCCAGTGGGTGTTTTCAAACAGTAGTATTCCCCGGGGCGAATTTTCGTCTTGGGGTGAAGGCATGAATGATCCAATTATAGCAGCAAATTGAGCCAGGCTTTCTTCAAGCGACTCAGAGGCCTTGCATCTCTGTCATGTAATTTTTTCTCTCTCCTCCTCCCCCTCTGCAATCTGTCCAAGTTAGCAGCTGCCAAGCTGTGGGTGTAGCACTGCCTCCAGAAATAAAAAAAATCTGGGTTTCGTCCATGCATCCTCCACCACAAGCTTGGAACCGGGAGGTGCATGGAGACGTTGATCAGAACAAAGCGCATTCACTGTGCGGCAATGGGAGCCATCTGCTTGATGAAGAGCTCTGTGTAATGGCGAACATTTCCCTTCATTGTCGCTGCAGTCGGTTGGCTCACCTGACTTGGATTTCCCCCCCCCATTTTTGGTCCCTCTACGAGTCTCACAGCATGAGCACTTCCTATGTTCTCCTTGCAGGGCATTGGGAGCAGTATCCTACATTTTATTTCTCTGTTCACCACCCTCTCCAGTTTGGTGCAGTGGCTAGGATTGCGGACTCCGATCTTGGAGAACCAGGTTTGATTCCCCACTCCTCCACACGCAGTTGATGGTGTGACCACAACCTCAAGTCCCCCCAAAAAAATAAAGTTCTCAGGAGTACTGCTTGTAAATTTAGGCAGAGAACTATTCCCCCCTGGCTCATTCAGGAATATGCTCAGCTTCTTGAATGCCCAGTGGTCAGGGTGGAGTCAGTAGGCACAGGCTGAGATTTTCAGTGCAGGGAAATTCCTCGAGCTAGTGAAGCACTCAAGAGCTTCAGTTGGTTTCATGTTTCCCCAGGGAGCCTGCTTAATTCGAGTCCAGTACCACTGTAGAGATTAATGCCCGATCTGCATCTAGCATTTGCTCCACTGTCTTACCAAACCCGCACTGGAACAGAGATTCCCATCTACATTGCATGCCACTTTCACTTTGATTGAGTATTACATTTTATGGCAGTGTCCAAACTGCATGCTGCTTTCACTTCGTTTGATCTCTGGTTTAATGGTGGCTGTCTGCATAGATTTATGGCCGTTTTATGGCCATTCGGGAGTGACTCTGCAGTCACTACAGTGTTGGCTCGGGATAGCTGACTGTGGTTTTGAACTGCATCTTTTTCTGTTCCAGTGTGGGCATGGTAAAACAACGGAGCAAATGCTAAATGCAGATTGGCCCTAAGAGGAAGAAGAAGAGATTGGATTTATACCTCACTTTTCACTCAGAGTCTCAGAGCAGCTTACAATCTCCTTTCCCTTCCCCTCCCCACAACAGACACCCTGGGAGGTAGGTGGGGCTGAGGGAGCTCTTTCGAGGATTGCTCTTGAGATAACAGCTCTGAGAGAACTTTTGACTGACCCAAGGTCGCACCAGCAGCTGCATGTGGAGGAGTGGGGAATCAGTGTTGCTGGCTGACCAGAGGAACTGCTTGGCCACTGTGTGAGCCTGGATGCTGGACTAGATGGACCACTCGTCTGATCCAGCAGGGCTCTTCTGATGTTCTTATGAAGACTTGGCCTCTGTGCTCCATTGTTGACCCTCTGGAGGAACTGGTTGGCCACTGTGTGAGGCAGGATGCTGGACTAGATGGACCACTGGCCTGACCCGACAGGGCTCTTCTGATATTCTTAGGAAGGCCTTGGCCTCTTTTTATATTGTTATGTTATTAATTTTAGAGTTGAGGAGCCTTCTGTAAAACTGCTCATTCATTTCTTCCTCCTTTTTGACCAAACAAATTATTCTTGTATGCTTACCGTACATTTTTCCAGCTCTGCTAATAAAACCCATTGGTCTGTATGCAGTAAGATTTTTTATCATCACCTTTTAAAGAAATTAGGTAAACATAGATTGATTCCATTTGTGGGGAATTTTCCATTTTCATCTAACTATATTGCTGGTTCCTGGGATCAATGCCCTCTTGGGATATCCTCCATTTCTGCCGATTCAGTAACTTTGAAGCATAGATATGAACAATTTAGCTTCCTGGCAAAGAGTGGCAAGGAGGGTCAAAGGGGAGACCCGAATCTGAGATGCTGTTTGGTTGCCATAAAAAACAGTTTATAATCTTTGGTTATTTAATTTCCTTCCTGAAAATTCGTTTAGTCTCTAAAATATCGGAATCTGCTGTAGCCCTGAAGGTCACTGCGTCGTGTGCTTAAGTGGTTACATCACTAAATACAACCCAGGGGATTTATCCTTCTCTTCCTTTTTCCACCATCAGTCACAAAACAGTTTGGTGTAGCGTTTAGGAGTGGCAGACTCTAATCTGGGAAAACCAGGTTTGATTCCCAACTCTTCCATAAGCACCCAGCTGGGTGACCTTGGGTCAGTTATAGTTCTCTCAGAGCTGTTCAAAGAAGAAGAAGAAGAGGAGGAGGAGGAGGAGGAGGAGGAGATTTTATACCCCACCCTTTACTTGGAGTCTTAGAGCAGTTTACAAACTCCTTTCCCTTCCCCTCCCCACAACAGACACCCTGTGAGGTAGGTGGGGCTGAGAGAGTTCTGACAGAGACTGCTCTTTTTCAAGAACAGCTGTGCCAGAGCTTGTGACTGACCCAAGGTCACATCAGCAGGTGCAAGTGGAGGAGTGGGGAATCAAACCCCGTTCTCCCAGATTAGAGCCCATGCACTTAACCACTATGCCAAACTGAAAAAGTGGTTCTTTCAGAGCTCTCACAGCCCCCACCTATCTCACAGGGTGTCTGTTGTAGCAAGGGGAAGGGAAAAGAGTTTGTAAGCCGCTCTGAGACTCCGAGTGAAGGGTGGGGTATAAATCCAATCTCCTCCTCCTCCTCCTCCTCTTCTTCTTCTTCCTCCTCTTCCTCCTCATAAAATACTCTGAGATTTTAATTGCATGAAAATTCCTTGAGGTTCCAGAGCTGCTTAAACTAGTTTAAAAGTCAAAGGCTTAAACTGGGTCCATGTCACCCCAAGGAACCTGCTAAGTTTGTGTCCATTAGGACCTTAGAGACCAACAAAAGTTTTCAAGCTCTAAGCCTTTAAGACCTTTAAGATCTGGCGAAGGGAGCTCTGACTCTCAAAAGCTTAGATCCCAGAAATCTTATTGCTCTCTAAGGTGCTACTGGGCTCGAAACTAGCTGTTCTACTGCAAGCCAACATGGCTGCCCCCTGGAACTAACCTCAGGGAACCTGGGAAGTGCAGTTCCATAAGGAACTTCTAGGTGTCTGCAACAGGGACGTGCAGTCAGAACAAAATTCTATCCCGATGCACCACCTTAGTTAACTTTGGAAGGATAACTAATATAAATGACACAATCCCTGATTTTCAGATCTGAACCAAAGAGACTGGGAATGATATTTCCCCCCCCCAATGGTGCTACAATATTTGTGGTTGTACTCTGTATAAAGTTTGTCCATGCAATCCTTTAAGTTTCCTTTTCTAGCAGAGGTTAGAAAAGGGTCAGTAAGGGGGGGAAAGCCAAGTCAGATGATATGTGCCTGACGGGCATGACATTTAGCCCACGTTTACAACCACACAGCATCCTCCCTGATCGACATTTCTGTGCATGGGGTTTCCCTGGGGGGACCCGCTTATGAACAAGACCATTGATTCACGTGGAACGTAGGGATGGGGGCTGGTATTTTTATACCAATGTCTCCATGTGTTTTTCTGTGGAAATGAGAACTGCAACCTTGGTAAAACAGGCGCTTTCTTCTCCCTTTCTGCAATTTGGCTCGGAGAATCCCTGGGGTGAAAGCTATAATCCCTGAAAATCTCCTCCTCACTCGGTAGAGGGAGCCAGAAATATGTTGTGCATTTAACCATCTCTAGAGCAGGGAGGCTTTCAGTGGAGGGGTCAGTGGCAGAGCATATGCCTTGCATGCTGAAGGTTACAGGTTCTGTCCCCAACATCTCCAGTTGAAAGGATCAGGGAAGAAGCAATGTGAAGGACCCTAGCCCAAGACCATGGTGAGCCAATGCCAGTCAGAAGGAGGAGGAGGTTGAGGAGGAGGAGGAGATTGGATTCATACCCCACCCTTCATTACACAAAGGAGTCTCAGAGCGGCTTACAATCTCTTTTCCCTGAGCTGAGAGCTCTGACAGAAACTGCTCTTTCTCAAGAACAGCTGTGCCAGAAGTATGCGTTGCCCAAGGTCATCCGGCGGGTACAAGTGGAGGAGTGGGGAATCAAACCTGGTTCTCCCAGATTAGAATCCGCATACTTAACCACTACACCAAAGCACAGTTGATCTTGATAGACAAATGGCGTTTCTCAGTAAAAGGCAGCATCATGTGTTCATGTGCTTCTCCTACTTGCATGAATTTGGAAGTGGGGATGTGTCCTCGAATGGAACTAAGCCCCATCTGTGCTTTCATGCTTGTAGCTGCTGCCACTTCTTGTGACAGTTGAGGTCCTGAGAACTTGATCCTGTTCAGAAGAGAGGAGGGGAAGTCAGAATCAGAAAGAAGCCGTCCCTTATTCCTCTAGAACATTGGAAGCATTGTGGATGAGCGCTATTGCTCTTGGGAGTTTCGTTCCGGCATAGTAGGAGAACCTCTACAAATGGAAATATGTTTCTCATTGAAACCGATGGACGCGTCTGCTCAATTGATTAATCCAAAACGGGTGTCATTAGCTGAAGAAAACAATCTGAAATCTGAGCTTGAATAAAACATCCCTGCGCATCCCTCGTTTCATCAGAGAGTTCTCATCAACCTCATTGAACTACAATTACTGGGACTGAGAGGAGGAGGCGCTGACAATAAATTTGCTGTACGTCTGGAACACTGAGAGTCTTTCTGCCGCCTTTGTTGTCATGCCAATCTCCCCCCCACACACGTTGCTCTTAATTTAGTTAATATGACATTATTTTAAAAGTTTACACCCCTCTGAACACATTGAGAAATATTTCACACTGCACAGATTGGCAAATTATAGATATCCGACCTAATCTTGCGGGAACAAATCTGCCAGCAGAAACAGGCGCCTGATCCATTGAAAGAGGGGGACATCTCGGCGAGCAGATGAAGTTGCCTTATGCCGAGTCAAGCCAATGGTCCATACAGCCTTCTTTGGGGTCAGGA
Source organism: Gekko gecko (assembly GCA_029375565.1). Taxonomy (NCBI): domain Eukaryota; kingdom Metazoa; phylum Chordata; class Lepidosauria; order Squamata; family Gekkonidae; genus Gekko; species Gekko gecko. The sequence goes on along the minus strand of JAPDNY010000017.1, from coordinate 9,237,193 downwards.
AGCACTTTTTTCTTTGGTATCAGGAAGCACTTTTTTCTTTGGGGTCACTCTGGGGTCAGGAAGCACTTTTTCTCCGGGCCAGTTTGGCCAGGGATCCTGGTAGTTTTTTGTTATCTCCTGGGCCTGGAACCGGGGTCACTTAGGGTATTTGTGAATTTCCTGCATTGTACAGGGGTTGGACTAGATGACCTTGGAGAACCCTTCCAACTCTATGATTCTATGATGGGCAGCTACTCTCTGTGAACTCAAGACAGAGATCTATTTCAGCTTCCCTACCTAGGAGGGGCTGTGGCTCAGTGGTAGAGCATCTGCTTGGGATGCTGAAGGTCCCAGGTTCAATCCCTGGCATCTCCAGTTAAAGATCAGGTAGTAGGTGATACTGAGCCACAGACCCTCCCCAATGAAGATGCCTTATTTCAGACCAGTGGTCCATGAAAGTCAATATTGTCTACTCAGACTGGCAGTGGTCTCAGGATGAGGTCTTTCACATCACCCACTTCCTGGTCCTTTTAACTGGAGATGCCAGGGATTGAACCTAGAACATTCTGCATGCCAAGCAGAGGCTCTACCATTGAACCAGGGTCCCCTACAGTGTGCTTCTTTTAACTGGAGACACCAGGGGTTGAACCTGGGACCTTCTGCATGCCAAGCAGATGTTCTACCACTGAGCCACAGCCCCTCCCCAATGAAGATGCCTTAGATCAGACCAGTGGTCCATGAAAATCAGTATTGGCTACTCAGACTAACAGAGACTCTCTGGGGCCACAGGCTGAGGTCTTTCACATCACCTACTACCTGGTCCTTTTTTGACTGAAGATACCGGGGATTGAACCTGGGTCCTTCTGCATGCCAATCAGAGGCACTACCATTGAGCCAGGGTCCCAGATCAAGGTCTTTCCCATCACCTTCTGCCTGGTCCTTTTTAACTGGAGATGCCAGGGATTGAACCTGGGGCCTTCTGCAGGCCAAGCAGATGCTCTGCCACTGCACCAGAGTCCCAGATCAAGGTCTTTCCCATCACCTCCTGCCTGGCCCTTTTTTAACTGGAGATGCTGGGGATTGAACCTGGGACCTTCTGCATGCCAAGCAGATGCTCTGCCTTCTGAGCCACGGCCCCTCCCCTGTGTATATGAATTGGTGACATGTTAGATTGCACCGAGTCCCCAGTTAAAGATGATGTCTCTCCAAATGAAAGCTCGCCTCCGAGTCTCGAGCCTTTCTATTCAGACCACATTCTCTTCTCATCCTACCGTTTCCCCTGTGTATTGCTGGGTGAGCCTTGATATGCCTCAGGGTTCAGTTTCAATCAGCCAAGCACTATGAAGCACCCTGAAGTTCAGGTGCTCAACACTCCACCTGTAATGGTGGCACTCGAGTTGACACAAGTGGGCTGGAGATCTTGAGAGAGAGAAAAATGGTTTCTTTGTGCCGTTCCGGGGATTCCTGCACTTCAGGCTGAAGATTCAACAGCCGTAGATAAGAGTGAGAGTCCGGGAGCGCCTTAAAGGCTAACGAAATGCGTGGCAGGGGAGGAGCTTTCGTGAGTCATGGCTCACTTCTTCAGATATGGCAAGAATGGGAGTCCGTCTTTTTTTATATACCTTGGAGAGTGTTTTCGGATGCCGAATGACAACAGTGGGCCAAACAGACGGCCACGAAGTCCAGGTAATTTGCTCGTAGCCCTTGTCTCTCAGTGGCAGAGGTTTGCTAGCCTCTGCTTCCGTGGAGTTTTCAGTCTCAGCACATGCATGCTGATAGGGTAGCACGTGCATGCTGATAGGGTAGCGCATGCATGCTCATTATTGCATTGCCTGCTGGGAAGTGTGGTTCCTGGCACCAGCAACTGTGGACCCCAGCACCAGAGCCATCTGTGGTGTAGTGGTTAAGAGCGGGTTCGATTCCCCACTCCTCCCCCACATGCAGCCAGCTAGGTGACCTTGGGTCAGTCACAGTTCTCTCAGAGCTGTTCTCTCAAGAGCTGTCCTCTCAGAGCTCTCTCAGCCCCACTTTACCTCACAGGATTTATGTTGTGGGGAAAGGAAGGAAAAGGAGATTGTAATCTGATCTGAGATGCTGAGTGAAGGGTGGGGTATAAATCCAATCTCCTCCTCCTCCTCCTCCTCCTCCTTCCTCTTCTTCCTTCTAGCAATCCATCAGCAGAAAGGGCTTACAATCACACCAGCAGCTGCACATGGAGGAGTGGGAAATCAAACCCGGTTCTCCCGTATTAGAATCCGCGCTCCTAACCCCTATGCCAAACTGAGAGAAAGGCAGGGTAGAAATGCAGTAAATAAAATAAGCAATTGTGGGGTTTTCTTGATTCAGACCTCTTCATAAGAACATAAGAGAAGCCAATCTTGGATCAGGCCAATGGTCCATCCAGTCCAACACTCTGTGTCATACAGTGGCCAAAAATACCTGGTGCCATCAGGAAGTCCAGCAGTGGGGCCAGGACACTAGAAGCCCTCCCACTATTGCCCCCCCAAGTACCAAGAATACAGAGCATCACTCACCCCAGCCTGAGAGTTCCTATCTATACCTTGTGGCTAATAGCCACTGATGGACTTCTGCTCCATATGTTTATTTATTTCCCTCTTGAATCCATCCATGCTTGTAGCTGCCATCACCTCCTGTGGCAGTGAATTCCATGTGTGAATCACTCTTTGGGTGAAGAAGGACTTCCTTTTATCCATTCTAAGCCGACCGCTCAGCAATTTCATGGAGTGCCCACAAGTTCTTGTATTGTGAGAAAGGGAGAAAAGTACTTCTTTCTCTACCTGCTCTACCCCATGCTTAATCTTGCAAACCTCGATCATGTCACCCCTCAGCCGTCATTTCTCCAAGCTAAAGAGCTCCAGGCGTTTTAACCTTTCTTCGTAGGGAAAGTGTTCCAACTCTTTGATCATTCTATTTGCCCTTCTCTGCACTTTTCCCAATGCTATGATATCCTTTTTGAGGCTGGGTCCCAGGACCTTGTTCGGCCTCATTTTGGAAATGTTTGGAATTGATAACCCACGCAGAGGGATACCTCTAGGCATGTGCTGAGTGTCTTTCATTTCCCACTGAGATACCACACCGGGAGCCCCCCCCCTTCCTGGTATCTCAGGCACCTCAAAGCCTCTCTATTTGGAAAACAACCACTCTGCGTTACATTCTCCCGGGCCCCCTTCTCCCTCCTAACGGAAGCACGCATCCATTAGCTGTTCTTCGGTATCCATCAGCTTTCATTTATGGCTACTACGTTGCCGGGAAATTGCTTTTTCTTACATCGTCCCCCGACAACCTGAGGGAAAAAAAACCTCTTTCCCTTCGCCCCTCCATCTGGATCCATCTGTCTTTTGCTTCTCTTCTTTGTGAAGAGGCAAAGCCAAACTTCGGGGGGGGGCGTTGGAGGGGTGGGGAGAGAGAGAAACCGCTTGTGTTTTTTTGGACCCCGTGAGCCGCCATCTTATTCATGAGGCCTCCTATCTCTCTCCTTCAGGATGCTGCCTGGATCCGACCAATTACCAGCTCCCTTGATGTATAACACCATAAAACCCTTAACCTCATTATAGAAAATTTCTTTTGAATGGCCTTTAAAAACCATCTCATTACACGGGAAGAACTGTAATTACCTTTAACAAGACAGAGATATTGCGCGAGCCAGTGAATTTGGGCTGTCAAAACAGCTGTGGTGGGAGTTCGTCGGCGGCTCGCTTTTTTATCACAAGGGCAAACCCGCCTTAACTTTTCTCCCTGCTCCCGTTCTTGCCCTCAGATTGCTTCGTGTGACCTTTCGGGAACCGGTCGGATGTAGGTCTCCGCCCCTGGAGTCTTTTGTCCTGATCTTGCAAGCTCGTGTCAGGCATTACGGCAATGCCGATGTCTTCTCAAAAATTGTTCTCGTCTCATCTGAGATGAAGCTCGAGAACAAGCGGATATTCTTTATCATGCTCCAATTTATTCATGTAGCAGTTTTAGTACTCTGCTTTTAGAATCACAGAGTTAGAAGGGGCCATACAGGCCATCTAGTCTAACCCCCTGCTTGGTGCAGGATCGGCCTAGAGCATCCCTGACAAGGTTTCTTCCAGCTGCTGCTTAAAGACTGCCAGGGAGGGGGAGCTCACCACCTCCCCGGGCAGCTGGTTCCACTGCTGCACATCTCTGTCAAAAAGTTTTTCCTAAGATCCAGCCAATACCTTCCCGCCCTTGATGTAAACCGATTCTTGCAAGTCCTCTCCTCTGCTGTCAACAGGAACAGCTCCCTGCCCTCCTCCAAGTGATAGCCCTTCAAATACTTCAAGAAAGCCATCCCGTCCCCCCTCGACCTCCTCTTCTCCAGACTGAACATTCACAAGTCCCTCAGCCTTTCCTCATAGGGCTTCTTGGTCTCCTGGTCCCCGATCATCCTCGTCACTCTCCTATGCACCCACTCCATTCTGGCCATGTCCTTTTTTGAAGTGGGGCCTCCAGAACTTCACACAATACTTCAGATGTGGGCTGACCAATGCACTCTTGGTTTTGCACATTTGTTTGCATTCCATATGGTTTTCATATTCAATAAACACAGTATTCATATATAAATCCTATGCCATTTGTGGATATAGTCACTACAGCTAATAGTAAAATGACTGGCCCCTCATTTTGATAATGAATGCAGCAGAAAGGTTCCCCAGTGACTGTCTTTACCTACTTGGGAGACTCCCTGTGTGTGCAGAAAAACATGAGTTTATGGATTAACCAAAAGAGAAGAAAAAAAGAAGGATCAACTTTAAAAAAAAAATCCTGATGAGGAATAAATATGCCCCAAGAGCATGGGATGTTGAGAGCAGATGAATGTTGGGTTAAAGGGGGAAAGGAGAAACCAGTCTACTCAAGGCCCTGGGAACCTAAGGGGAGATTTTCATGTGTAAAACTCTCAAATATTTTCTCCGCCCTGTAACTCCACAGTCTCCCATCTTTCATAAATAAAAAGCTGATTTCTTAACACATGCATGATAGTGAAAAAATATCACATTTTAGAGTTACCAATTCCTGGAGATTTGTGTAAGAGGCAAGCGTGTGCTGGCTTAGGGTATTTTTGGGTAAGTCGTTATTTTTCTGAAATTCCCCTTCCCTCTGCATTTCTTCCTGGGTTATGAAACTCGCTGCTGCAGCGCGGCAAAAAAGCAACGAAGTGCGCATGCGCCATGGGGGGGCGGCCGCTATCGGTGTCTTGTGTGTGCGCATGCATTGTTCAGTGTTGGTGCGCATCCCATGGACACTTACAACATCCAGAAACCCCGGGGACATGGGCGGGCGTCGGAAGCCACAGGATACTGGCGCTCCCACGATCAGACACCAGCCTTTTCCCCGGGGTTTCCGGAAACTAGTACTTTGGACCTACTAGTTTTTTACTCCGCGTTTTCCACGGGAAGCTGCGGGTTGGCCACGGGAGCACTACGCCTCCCAGATGTGCTCGTATGATCGCACACGGAAAGTCCGCAGGGCTCCTGTGCCTTCAGCGGGGCAAATGCTCAGTGTGAACGGGACCCTAGTGCCCTTTTCTGTATTCAGTGGCTGGCTCTGCCTCTAGCAGCAGCCATTTTGTGGCTGGCCCTTCCTTCTTTGTCAGCCATTTTGTGGCTGTACTCTCTCCACACTGTGTCAGAATTCCAGAGGTGTCCATGGGCTCAAACGACTTGGGGGCCCTTAGTTTTAGTCATAGGATATCTCCCATCAGCTACAGAGGAACTCCCTTTTTCAGGCAATGCTTTTGTGAACGTTACCAAGAGGGCTTTGTTAGAAGGGTACAAAAAATCAAGTCTTCTTGAAGGAGAACCTTTCTGCCTCGATCACTCTCTCTATTTCAGCATTCTCCTGACACCCAGAGACAGCAGACTGGCCGTCCCGTGGGAAAAGGCCCCTAACCTACGCTCCTGTCAGCAGCTTTGAAGAGGTTAAGTTGCTTTTCATTTCTACATGTGTGACTCAAGCATTTTTTTAAAAAAAATCAGCCCATCTGTCACTAATTTTTGTGCCTTTGCCCAGAATCATTTAAAAAATCCTACAAAAGAAGGGAGGAAAAAAACCTTAACATTTGTTAGAGAAAAGTATTTTTGCTGCCAGAACTGTGATATTTACCCTCTTTCAGAAAGCAGAAGAAGTAACATTTCCAAGCCTCCGCCTTTATGATGAAGAATCCATCCCCGCACTTTTTGTAAGGACAAATTCCCCTTGCCATACCCCTTTAAACTGAATGGGAAATGGGCAAGTGTGTGAAACCACAGCTCTTGTTCGTTCTGATGAGGTATATGTGGGAGAACTTCCAGGAGAGAAGTTCCCGGAAAATATGTGGGAATTTTTTCAGGAGACATGTTCCTAGAGAATATGGAGGAGAACTTCCAGGAGAGAATTTCCCAGAAAATATGCAGGAGATTTTCCAGGAGAGGAGTTCCTGGAGAATATGTGTGGAAATTTCCAGGAGAGAAGTTCCTGGAGAATATGTGGGAGAACTTCCAGGAGAGAAGTTCCTGGAGAATATGCAGAAGAACTTCCAGGAGAGAAGTTCCTGGGCAATATGCGGGAGAGCTTTCTGGAGAGAAGTCCCTGGAGAATATGCGGGAGAACTTTCAGGAAAAGTTCCAGGAGGACATGTGGAAGAACTTCCAGGAGAGAAGTTCCTGGAGAATATGTGGGGGGACTTCTAGGAGAATTCTGCCTATATAATTCAGCCACAGCATGGCAACTTTGTGAAGGAAAGAGGTCTTGCAGTGCTAATACAGTAGGGTTACCAACTTCCAGGTGATGACAGGAGATCTCCAGGAATTACAACTGATTTCCAGTCGACAGAGACCAGTTTCCTTGGAGAAAATGGCTGCTTTGGAAGGTGGACTCTATGGCATTATACTCTGCTGAAGTCCCTCCCCTCTCCAAACCCCACTCTGCTGAAGTCCCTCCACCCCCAAAATCTTCAGGTGTTTCCCAATCCTGAGAGGGCTACCCTATAACACAGGACTTGGATTTCAGTTTTACATGGACTGCTTTTATTGATTTTTTTTAAAAAAAAATACAATCACCATTGGCCATTGATATATTTTACTTTTACAAACTTTGTCAATATTCAAAGTCTCATGGTAATTAAGGCAGTTAATGGGGACAGTACCAGGGATGCCAGCCTCCAGGTGGGACTTGGGGATCCCCCAGAATTTCAGCTTATCTCTAGATGACAGAAATCAGCTCCCCTGGAGAAAATGTGTGTTTCTGTTGGAAATATGTGTGTTGCAAGGTCTAAAATTCAGTCATTATAGGGTTCATGTGTGTTTACCTTGTGTGCTATTGTTTAGACTGACCTGGAAGGAAACCTGGCACAGAGCTAATGGAAACAAAGCCCGTGAAACTGAAGTCTGTTTACTTGCAATCATTGGTTAATGTATTCAGGTGATTTCCTTCTAGGGGTCAAGAAGAAGTAGAATCTCCGTTGTTGTAGACAGTGTGGTTAAAGTGTAAAGATGTATCCTTAGGTGTCTTTGTTGTTTTTGTAGATTTCCTGTGAACCTTTCCATTTAGAAATAAAGATTTTTACATAGAAGAAAATGCCTCCTCACCAGTGAAGCAAAGATCCATTACAAACTTGGAATATTTAAGTATTTTGCCAATTTCTTCAACAGTTTTGAAGGGTGGACTCTGTGGCATTGTACCCCACTGAGGTCCCTGTCCTCCCCAGGTGTCATTCCCAGACCTCCAGAAGTTCCCCAACTTGGACCTGGCAACCTTACCCTCCCATCCCCTATCAGTGGCCAGAGGGGACCTGGTGAACCTAGGCACTGCCTTTTGGATGAGAACTGTGAGTTTGCTTCCACTTTTCCAAGGGGGGATGCCAGCTATTTGGCTGTCTGGGATCCAAGTTTACATGCTTGCCCATATGATGACCTGTTTGGGCCAACCTTTTCCTGGCAAAGCTTTCCCCCATCCCATCCCTTTCATCTGGCACTGAAATACCAGTTGGTTGCTTCAGAGCTAACCAGGATATGGCATTAAGGCTGCTGGGCCATGGCTTCACACACCCCCAGAGATTTGGTGGGGTAGGAGGGGCGGAAGTGACACCATGTGACCTGTTGACGTCACTTCCTGTAATCATGAACAGGGCTCTTTTTGTCGCAGGAACTCCTTTGCATATTAGGTGACACACCCCTAATGTAGAAATCCTCCGAGAGCTTACAGAGGGGCTACTGTAAGCTCTTGGAGGATTGGCTACATTAGGGGTGTGTCGCCTAATATGCAAAGGTGTTCCTGTGACAAAAAGAGCCCTGATAATGAATATATGCAATATAGTCTATCTTTGATTCATACTGTGACTGGTTCCTCTTGCAGAGACATCTTTTTCCCCTTCTGTGGGAACCTGAGTGGAAAAAATTACCCCCCCAGAGCAACTCTGAAGATTCCTGTCAGATGATCCAATTTAGGCCGGCGGTAGTTATTCAACCAGTCGCCGTCATTTTTAAACATTTACTCGCCGGGCTTTTTTTGTAGAAAAAGCCCAGCAGGAACTTGCTAGCATAGTAGGCCACACCCAACACCCGAAACTCATTAGCATATTAGACCACACCCCTGACAGCACCACTCGTTAACACATTAGGCCACACCCCCATGTTATCAGAAATGTGGTCATCCAGCCACACCCACCTTTTGCTTCTTATTCTGTTTACCTTGTTTGTTGTCAAAACCCAGGGCTTTCTTTGGAGCAGGAACTCCTTTGCTTGTTAGGCCACACAACCCTCATGTAGCCAATCCTAATGAGGTTCTGCTGCTGGGTGTGGCCTGTGATGCTAATGAGTTCCTGCTGGGCATGGCCAACTCAGGAGCCAGCCAGAACTCCATTCCTGTGCGCTCCTGCCTCAAAATAGCCCTGTTTACTCAAATGCCGATTGATTCTGCTTTTCATATCTGGTTTCATTACCTGGCCTGAACAATTGAGGTGCCAGAGGTCTGAGAGGGAGAAAACCAGTCCGAATAAATGGCTTGTGAAACATCATCTGTCGATTGCAGCCCTTTTCTGGCCTGTTCCTTCCCTTCCCTTTTTCTCCCCAGATTCCTTTGCTTGCGGATCGATCCAGAGCTAATTGGCGACGGTTAACCCGCCTCCCCCAACATGGTGGCACGCTCATCTTTTTTAATTAGTTTATTTTCCTTCCTGTAAATAACGATAAATGCCGGGAAGCAGAGGGAAAACTTTTGCCAGCCCGTGCCCATTCATTTACATTATAGCGGAAAGACGCTTACATTGACGGAGCAGAGGGGAGGGGAGGCGTCGCTCAAATTAAAACCGGGCTGCCCTCCCGTCTGGATCAAGACTTTAATGTGGAGCTCCTTTGATCTCCCATTGACTACCTGCCGTACTGTTTGTTGCTGGTGTAGGATTAGGGGAAGTATATATATATATATATATCGCGGTTGGTAGTGAGCAATGGCTCTGACCTGGATGGTCCCAGGCTAGCCTGTTCGCGTCAGATCTCAGAAGCTAAGCAAGGTCAGCCTTAGCTAGTATTTGATTGAGAGAACGCCAAGGAAGTCCAGAGTTGCTATGCAGAGGCAGGCAAAGGCAAACCAACTCGTCTCGTTCCTTGACATGAGTAGCCCAGACCAGCCCGATCGCGTCAGAAGCTAATCGGGGCTGGCCCTTTTTAGTATTTGGATGGGAGACCACTAAGGAAGTCCAGGGTTGCTATGCAGAGGCAGGCAATGGCGAACCACCTCTGTCCATCTCTTTCCCTGACTTGTAAGGTCCACGCCAACCCAATCTCATCAGCTCCAAGAAGCTAAGCAGGGTCAGCCCTGGCTAGTACTTAGATGGGAGACCATCAAGAACAAGAGGAGGAGGAGGAGGAGATTGGATTTATACCCTGCCCTTCACTACCCAAAGGTGTCTCAGAGTGGCTTACAAACTCCTTTCCCTTCCCCTCCCCACAACAGATACCCTGTGAGGTAGGCCAGACCTGATTGGCTGAGCAGGACCAGGGTGTCATCGCCTTGGCTCTGTGATTGACTGGAAAGAGCATAGTTGAAAAACAAATTGTGCCAAATCCAGCACAGAGATAGACATCGAAAAGGAATAAACAGAGAGAATCAGTGCAAAAATTATTATTAATAATAATAATAATTTAAAAAGGGGAGTTGGAGAACCTTTTGGGGCCTCACAAGTTCCTCGTGGCATAGTGGATAAAAGCAGCAGACTCTAATCTGGAGAACGGGGTTTGGTTCCCCACTCCTCCACGTGATGCCTGCTGGGTGACCTTGAGCCAGTTCTCTCAAAACTCTCTCAGCCCCACCTACATCACAAGGTTCCTGTTGTGGGGAGAGGAAGGAAAGCAGATTGCAAGCCACTTTGGGAGGGCTTCTAGTGGGAGGGCAACAGTGGGAGGGCTTCCAGTGCCCCGGCCTCACTGGTGGACCTCCTGATGGCACCTGGTATTTTTGGCCACTGTGTGACAGAGTGTTGGACTGGACGGGCCATTGGCCTGATCCAACGTTGGCTTCTCTTATGTTCTTTTGACTCCTTAAGGTAGAGAAAATCAAGGTATAAAAACTAGTTCTTCTTCTTCTTCCTCTTCCTCCTCCCCCCACCCCCCCAAAGATTGACCCATAAAAATCCACACTCTGGGTCGTCTGTTACAGGATACCCTTAGAAGACCAGCCGGAGGGTAACTGAACACTGCCTGTTAGGGGGAAAAAACCTAGCAGAATTAGTATGTGTCTCAGGGAAATGAATCTTAAAATAGGATGGCATATCAAGAGTTCAGCCAGGGTTTATCCTTTTGTTTGTTTGTGCTGCCAAAAGTGAGAGGCCAGAATTTGAAGGCATCTCTGTACACCAACTGAATTAATAATGATTCCCCTGTCCTCAAGAGGAAAAGGAGGAGGAGGAGAGTTGGATTTTGTAACCTGGTTTTGTCTACCTTAAGGAGTCTCAAAGTGGTGTGCAATCACCTTTCCCTTCTTCTCCCCACAACAGTCACATTGTGAGGTTGGTGAGGGGGGCTGAGTGAACTCTGATAGACTTGTGACTGGTCTAAGGTCACTCTTGGTTCCTTGCCCAATGTCACCCAGGGTTCCTTGACTTGCTGGAGGAAAGTCTATAACTGTAATTTTGTGAAGCGGGAAAAAGGGAACAGCGTTCTCCCCCATCCCCAAGTAGATCTAATAATGGGACACTTGTGGTATCCCCGGGCATCAGGACGTTAGTTAAACTTGCAACAGTCAGTGTTGTATGAAACATGAACCTTGCTCCCAGATGCAGGAGTAAACCACAGTATTAAAAAGCACCTTGGGCAGGTAACTAATTTCTGCTGAGCTATGTTCTCTGGTCCTAGGTCAGCGAATGACAGTTGCCGCCAGGAGCCACAATTCTTCAACAACAACAAAAAAGTTCCATGAGTTATGGCATCGCATCTGCATGGCCTTGACCTTTTCAATATTCTGTATTTTGATTGGCTGTCCATTTCTCCTCAGTCCCCACAGGCTAATTAGGCCCTGGCAGCCTCGGAGGTGGCCCAGATAGCCAATCGGGTGACAGAACACTGAAAAGGTCAAAGACGTGCATGCCTAACGAAGTTGCTCTCTGGAGAACAGTTGCTAAAAGGGGGAGAAATGGTCCTTAGTCCTTTCCAGGCTGGGGGGGGGGAGGATCATGGCTTCCTGATGCTAATTCTGAAAGGCTCGATATTATAGAGGTGTTTGGGCTGACATGGAGATCTTTTATGGCAGTGTGCAGTGTGCATGCGATTCCAACAGGAGTGTTGATTCATTAGAGTGATTAACACATGGAATTCACTGCCACAGGAGGTTGCGGTGGCTACAAGAATGGACGGCTTCAAGAGGGAACTGGATAAACATATGGAGCAGAGGTCCATTGGTGGCTATTAGCCATGAGGTATATGTAGGAACTCTCAGTCTGGGGCAAGTGAGGCTCCGTATTCTTGGTGTTTGGGGTGGGGGGCAACAGTGGGAGGGCTTCTAGTGTCCTGGCCCCATTGGTGGACCTCCTGATGGCACCTGGTATTTTTGGCCACTGTGTGACACAGAGTGTTGACTGGATGGGCCACTGGCTTCATCCAACATTGGCTTCTCTTATGTTCTTATGTTCTTATTAGGACTAGCTGGTTTATTAATATTATATTTGATGATTTGCACAATGCCACCCATGTTCATAACATTTCACAGAATGAATACAAGCAAACCATAACAGATTCTCATAATGTAAGTTTGGGCATTAGGTGTCGGGAGACGGGGTATTTGCAAAGTGCCAGCAAGTCACTGCTGACTTATGGCAGCTAGGGATGGGCACAAAATGGGGAAATATGGTTCAGTTCCTGATTTATGACATGCCCTGTTAATGAAACATTTTAGCCACTTTACTAACTGGTTCAGTTTATGAGATTTGTGGCCTGGTAGTATTATCACATGGCAGTGTGTACTGTATAGCCAGGAGATCCTAAGATGGTCTAGCAGCCAGGAGTTCTAGCTCTTTGAGTGGTATAGTGAGGAGATCCTAAGATTGTTTGGCAGCCAGAAGTTCTAGCTCTTTTAACGTTATGTGCCAATAGGTGGCGAGCTAGACTTGCTTTTAAGGCAAGAGATGTTTCAGAGGTGGTTTGCCATTGCCTGCCTCTGCGTCACTCCCATCCAAATAATAGCCAGGGCCGACCCTGCATAGCTTCTGAGATCTGACAAGATCGGGCTAACCTGGACCACAGTGTAACAACTGGTGGTGGAGCACACTGAGGCAGTGGTGAATGGAAAGGAGCTCTAATTTGCCCTGCATAGGAAGAAGAGAAGAAGAAGAAGAGATTGGATTTATACCCCACCCTTCACTCAGAGTCTCAGAGTGGATTACAAACTCCTTCCGCTCCCCACAACAGATGCCATGTGACATAGGTGGGGCTGAGAGAGCTCTGACAGAAACTGCTCTTTCAAGAACAACTCTGACAGAACTACAGCTTGCCCAAGGTCATCCAGCAGCTGCATGTGTAGGAGTGGGGAATCAAATCCGGTTCTCCCAGATGAGAGTCCACACCCTTAACCACTACACCAAACTGGCCCTCCAGGACTATCTGCATGCATGGAAAGCAACCCAACAAACAGACTTGAACTGCCCATGGGCAGCTTGAACCGCCTGCCAAACAACTGGCTGCATATGAGCCGGATGCAAGTCAGACTGGCAGGTGCTCAAAACAGCCCTCCTCTGAATCATGAGAAAAGAGCGAGAGAGAAAGAGAGAGAAAAGGCACATGAACGAAAGCCTGCCGTTCTGTCATCAACTAGAACTTAGAAAGGCCAGAGCTTCTGGCATGGACCGGGGACAGTTTCCCAACAATTAATCATAATTAACAGAGGGAATGACTAATTGTGCACGGAGGAGTGGGCAGCGGACGCTGCCAGGTGGGAAGCGTTCCCTGCAATGGGAAGCAGCCCGCGCCACCGGCAAAGCATCCTGCCAAGAACTGGCCTGCCATGGTAACCCATCAGGGCTCCCCAACTGGTGCCGATCAGCGTCTCATCTCTGTTGGCATCCTCACTGCAGATTCCTGGTGCCCTCGGCAATTTCTTGGCTCTCCGAACTCCGGTTATTTTCTCTCCCTTTCTTGTGCCAGAAAACATACCGAGTAGCCCTAGAGTACAATAAAACTGACTGGGAAATGAGGACGTGCTGAATCTGATTGTAGTAATGCTTTGGGGGCTCTGTATTGGACACTTAGGTGGGTCTCTCTATGGGGCACTCTTGCACACTTGCAGCTAAGGGTCAGTTGGATAAAGGGAAATGTTTTAGAGCAGGTAAAAAGCTGCCTCTGGTTAACTGAGCAGCAGGCAGCATGAGCCCTGACCTGTATGGGCCATGATAGGCCGACCTTGTCAGATCTCAGAAGCTAAGCAGGTTAGGACTTGGACGGGAGACAAATTCAAATGTCTCTGGAGTTGGCTAACCTAAGAACATAAGAGAAGCCATGTTGGATCAGGCCAGTGGCCCATCCGGTCCAACACTCTGTGTCACACAGTGGCCAAAAGCCAGGGGCCATCAGGAGGTCAACCAGTGGGGCCAGAACCCCAGAAGCCCTCCCACCGTTGCCCCAAGGACCAAGAATGCAGAGCCTAAGAACATAAGAGAAGCCATACTGGATCAGGCCACTGGCCCATCCACTCCAATACTCTGTGTCACACAGTGGCCCAAACCCAAGTGCCATCAGGAGGTCCACCAGCAGGGCCAGAACTCCAGAAGCTCTCTCACTCTTACCCCCCAAGCACCAAGAATGCAGAGCATCACTGCCTCAGACATGAACGTAAGAGAAGCCAAGTTGGATCAGGCCAATGGCCCATCCAGTCCAAGACTCCATGTCACACAGTGGCCAAAACCCAGGTGTCATCAGGAGGTCCACCAGTGGGGCCAGAACTCCAGAAGCCCTCCCACTGTTGCCCCCCAAGCACCAAGAATGCAGAGCATTACTGCCCCACACACAGTGTTCCATGTATAAAGGTAAAGGTTTCCCTTGCTCAAAAGCCAATTGAATCCAACTCTAGGGGGAGGTGCTCATCTCCATTTTCAAGCCAAAGAGCCAATGCTGTCCGAAGACATTTCTGTGGCCATGTGGCCATCATGACTAAACGCCGAGGTGCATGGAACACGGTCACCTTCCCACCAAAGCGGTACCTATTTATCTACTTGCATTTTCTTGCTTTCGAACTGCTAGATTGACAGGAGCTGGGAGCTCACTCCATCATGTGGCACTCGGGTCTCAAACTGCCGAGCTACCGACTTTCCGGTCTGCAGCTCAGCATCTTAACCTCTGAGCCACCATGGCCCTTGTATATTTGTAAAACCTGGTAAATTGAATCTCTGAAATCAAGAACCGTGATATAGCTTCCTCTCGCTCCAAAAAGCTACAAAAAGACAGTGGAGGCAGAAACTCATAACGAAGACAGCTGCCGTCAATTTGTTTACCTATTTAATGACCCAGATGTCATTCCAACAGCCATGGCAGGGACATTATTTGGAGAGAAGGTCTCCATCCTAGGCTGATATCTGTTCCAAAGAACGGTCTGAGCTTCTTTGGGGATCTGGAAAGCAGAGTCCCCTTGATATGGAAGTAAAAGAAATGGCAATCTGAATAATAATCAGCACTTATACGGCACTTTCTGGGGGTCAAAAGTCTTCATATCCATTGCCCTTTGAAAAAGAGGATTCATGTATGCTGTCCCTGTGAACAGCCAGGCTAGAAGAGGTATTCTTGCCTGCATCTGACAGATGGGGAAATGCCTCTGGTGTTTGCTTGTGGGAATTATTCCAAAGTGCTCTAAACTTGTGTACATGCTCACACTGCCTGGTGTGGAAAGCGTTGTCCTGTCGCGTCTGACTTACGGCAACTCTGTTGGGTTTTCAAGGTAAGAGACATTCAGAGGTGGTTTGCCATTGCCTGCCTCTGCGTAGCAACCCCGGGCTTCCTCGGTGGTCTCCCATCCAAACACTAACCAGGGCTGACCCTACTTAGCTTCTGAGACCTGATGAGATCAGGCTGGCCTGGGCCATCCAAATCAGGGCAAGGAATGAACAGAGGTAGTTTGTGATTGCCTACCTCTGCATAGCAACCCTTGACATTCTTGGTGGTCTCCCATCCAAACACTAACCAGGGACAACCCTGCTTAGCTTCCGAGATCTGACGAGACTGGGCTAGACTGGACCATCCAGGTCAGGACAGGCGAACAGAGCTGGTTTACCATTGCCTGCCTCTGCATGGCAAACCTGTACTTCCTCAGTGGTCTCCCATCCAAACACTAACCAGGGCCGTCCCAGCTTCTGAGATCTGATGAGATCAGACTGGCCTGGGGCATCCAAGTCAGGCCAGGAGATGAACAGAGGTGGTTTGCCGTTGCCTGCTTCTGCCTAGCAACCCTGGGCTTCCTTGGTGGTCTCCCATCCAGATACTGACCAGGGTTGACCCTGCTTAGCTTCCGAGATCTGATGAGATTGGGATAGCCTGGGCCACCCAGGTCAGAGCAACATACTACACTGATGTTCGAATTCATCTATGCGATGAGGAGGGCAATTCAATCTAGGCGGCAATACGTTCTGGATTAGTCATGTGAGCAGGGCTTTTTTTGTAGAAAAAGCCCAGCAGGAACTCATTAGCATAATAGGCCACACCCAACAGCAGGAACTCATTAGCATATCAGGCCACACCCGATGACAGCACAGGTCATTAGCGTATTAGGCCACGCCTCCATGTTACCAGAAGTGTGGTCATCCAGCCACACCCACCTTTTGCTTCTTATTCTGTTTACCTTGCTAGTTGTCAAAAACCAGGGCTTTTTTTTGTAACAGGAACTCCTTTGCATGTTAGGCCACACACCCCTAATGCAGCCAATCCCACTGAGTTTCTGCTGTTGGGTGTGGCCTATTATGTTAATGAATGCCTGCTGGGTGTGGCCAACTCCGGCGCCAGCTGGAACTCGGTTCCTTTGGGTTCCTGCCCAAAAGTAGCCTTGCACATGAGTACTTCCCAGCCAATCAGAGATCCCTGAGGGCAAACGGAAGTCAGTGTTGAATGAAAGCAGCATCAGACGCTGTGAATACATAGATGGACATTTTGGCAAGAGATATGTGGGGGTGGGGAATCTTTTAAAAGAAAGGCTTTGGACATTGCTGAGAATGCTTCAACTCAGCACTTATCCAGGCCATTCCGTCTCTCCTGTCAGGATAACTGTGCAGATTTTTACAGTTAACATTGGAATGCCAGATCAGTAGATTTACAGCCCATTGACATTTTAAAAGATCCCTGTCTTATTAGCTGTGTTTTTTTTAAAACAAAAAAAAATATTTGGCTCTTCCAATACATTTTGGAATAAAAAATCCTTTCCTGGGATCTCTCTCTCTCTCTCTCTCTCTCTCTCTCTCTCTCTCTCTCTCTCTCTCTCTCTCTCTCTCTCATGGTTGCTGACAGCATCAAAACCGCCTATAAAATTACAGGCTGGCATTGTAAAGGCCGGTTAGGCCGTGTGATCTGAGAATGAATAAATGAGGCTTTCAAAGTGGCTTAAGGTGACGCTTTAGCCGATGCTGCACAGTTCTTTTCTGGGAACAGACGGACAGCCGCTCATCAGTGCCTTGTGAGGTTTTGTTTTTTAAAAACGGTGTTTTGAAAAGGTGGGGAGGCAGCTCTCTTTATTCTTATTAATTTTATTTGGGGGGTATTTATTTATTTATTTATTTATCTCACTTCTGCCCCGCCCGTCCCGCAATGCGGGCTCAGGGCGGCTAACGATCAGAGCAGAAATACAGTTAAAAGACATAAAACCATCTAAAAACAATTCCTTTACGGCTAGTACAATTCCATTATAGCCAGTACTAGTTCCTAAAGTGCTGATGATGGTTATTAGTTGTTCGTGATGGCTGGCTCTCACAGTATACTTTCAGAGGTCTAGGCGTCATTCTGCTCCTGATCTTCTTCCTGAGGCACAGGCTAGGTGTCAAAACCAAGGGCCAGGGCTCTAGAGTGGTGGCAGCTCCCAAACTGAAAGCCTGGCGGAAGAGCTCCATCTTGCAGGCCCTGCAGAACTGTAAAAGATCCCTCAGGGCCCTGATCTTTTCCGGGAGCTCATTCCACCAGGATGGGGCCACCACTGAGAAAGCCCAGGCCATGGTGGTAGTGAGCCTGGCATCTTTGGGACCTGGGAGGATCAGTCGGTTTTGAGACCCGACCGTAGTGCTCTCTGGGGCATATGTGGGGAAAGGCGGTCCCGCAGGTATGTGTGTGAACATAAGAACATAAGAACATAAGAGAAGCCAATGTTGAATCAGGCCAAGGGCCCATCTAGTCCAACACTCTGTCACACAGCGGCCAAAATATACCAGGTGCCATCAGGAGGTCCAGCAGTGGGGCCAGGGCACCAGAAGCCCTCCCACTGCTGCCCCCTCCAGCACCAAGAATAGAGTGCATCACCTGCCCCAGACTGAGAGTTCCCATCTATACCCTGTGGCTAATAGCCACTGGTGGACTTCTGCTCCATATGTTTATCTAATTTCCTCTTGAAACTGTCCATGCTTGCAGCTGCCACGACCTCCTGTGGCAGTGAATTCCATATGTTAATCACTCTTTGGGTGAAGAAGTATTTCCTTTTATCTGTGTGTATGTGTATGTGTGTATGCGCATGTGTGTATGTGACTGTGTGCGTTCCTGGAAGTCACGGCAACCTCTGGAGGATATTCGGAGAGGTGGCAGAATAAAGCCTGCCCCCACCTCCTGACCGCTGGTATTCCGTGGAGGTTTCCCATCCGAGTACTTGCCGGAGTTGACCTTGCTTAGCTTCCGTGATCTGACAAGATCGGGCTTGCTTGGACTACCCAGGTTACGAAAGGAGGCAGCTCTTTGAGTGCTTCCGGTTCATCAATTTAATTAATTTCTTATTCATTTAGTTCATTTGTACTCCATGTTTCTCCTCAATGGGGACTTGGAGTGGCTTCGGTCATTCTCCTCTCCTCTGTTTTATCCTCACAACACCCCTGCTGGATAGGCTAGGCTCAGAGAGAGTGGGACTGGCCCAAGGCTAGAAGAGTGAGGATTCAAACTTGGTTCTCCCAGAAGTCTGACAGGAGACGGAGAAGAGGATTGGGTTTATACCCCGCCCTTCACTCAGAGTCTCAAAGTGGCTTACAAACTCCTTTCCCTTCCCCTCCCCACAACAGACACCCTGTGGGAAAGGTGGGGCTGAGAGAGCTCTCTTGAGGACTGCTCTAGAGAGAACAGCTCCGAGAGAACTTGTGACTGATCCAAAGTCCAACCAGCAGCTGCATGTAGAGGAGTGGGGAATCAAACCCGGTTCTCCCAGATTAGACTCTGCACGACTACACCAAACTGGCTCCCTACCAAATTTATACCCTATAAATGGCATCTCAAAACATACAAGATGCACACGCATTATCAACACATCGACACAGCCAGCAGTGAAAAGCAGCGAGCCAACATCATTGACGATAAAAGTATGTCAGATGCAGTGAACATTTGCTTTCCCCCAGCAAGGGGACTTTTGAAAAATTTGACAGGTTCCGTTCTTCATCCTGAAGTCTGAACGTTTCCTCAGACTTTGTTCACACATCACAGCTAGAAGTGTGATATCAGGTGGTGAGGCTACGTTTTGGCAGCACCATCGCGCGTAGTGGAATGGTTTTATGCAACTTTGGGCTTGCATCTTTTTATGAATGTGTGTGTGAGAGAGAGCGATGTCATATGTCACCTTGGATGTCTCTGGAAAGAAAGAAGGCTTCGAAATGCTTAGCTCAGCAACTGAACGTCGTGGAAGGTTAAACTGTTCCCACACTGTTTTTTGAATGTTGTGGTTTCTAATGTCAGAGTTATGTCGATTTATTCTTTGTTGTAGGGACTGGCCTGTTTGTCCAATGTAGGAGGTGGAAGAATGATGGCATAAATCACATTAGAGGATGAGCAGGTGTAGGAACCTGAGAGGGTCTGGCTGATGTTGCTGGGCCCACTGATCTATTGGAAACAAGCAAATGGAGGCAACCAGGGGGGAATTTGGGGAGTTGGGAACCAACCAGTTCCAGAATCCCTGATATTGCAATCATCACTGTGGTGAGAACCATAGAGTCTTCCTGCCAGTGCTAGAGCATCAGTTGAACCAAGAGGGAACGACCGTGACAAGAAATCAAGACCAAAGAAGAAGTCGTTGCAGAAAAAAACGATACCTAAATGGGTGAAATTGAAAAGTTATGGAACTCAGATGCGAAATATATTAAAACTGGTTCCTAAATTTATAAAACGTATTGACAAAAAAAGTCTTTCTGTCTCTCAAAACCAAGAATAACAAAGGTGTATAATATCAAAAAATGAGTACGAAATGCCCCTTTATCCCTCCCCCCCATTTTATTTCATTTTTATCGAAGAAGAAGGAATTACAAGTATCAGCTTATAAAAATGCACAATATACCTCAAAATCCAACTAGGCTACATCTGTTACGATAGCACACAGACATGTTGGTCCTAAATTACCACAGAAATTAACATTAGTCGATTGCCACAACAAAACTAACATTAGCCCATAGTTCAAAGTCTGACGAATCATTCATTATGCTGCAATTTCCTTTTTTCAAAAAAAGGAGCCCATTTTTTGGATAACGTGTGAATCCTTAACCTTTATACACAACACAGTAATGACCGTCTCCTGGACGTCAAAGGTGAAAGACCAAATGGGTTTTGATAAAAGTCTTCTTCAGGGCTCATGAAGTATAAAACAACATACAACCACCTGACATTACAAAAATGCAAGGAATGTAAATTTCCTCGACAGGGAAAAAAATAAACCGAAGGCACCTAATATGCTGTCCAGTCATGGCTCCAAATAACATACGGTCGTATTCCTTTCCTTATCTATTTGTTATTTGTCCTCCTTCTTGATGTCATAGTAAAGGTAAAGGTTCCCCTTCCTCGAAAGCCAGTCGAATCTGACTCTAGGGATGCGGTGCTCATCTCCGTTTCCAAGCCGAAGAGCCAGCACTGTCCAAAGACGTTTCTGTGGTCATGTGGCCGGCATGACTAAGCGCCAAGGCTCACAGAGCACTGTTACCTTCCCACTGAAGCGGTTCCTATTTATCTACTTGCAATTTCTTGCTTTCGAACTGCTAGGTTGGCAGGAGCCGGGGCCAGAGATGGGAGCTCACTCCGTCATGCGGCACTCTCGGCTCTCAGTTCAGCATCTTAACCACTTGAGCCACTGCAGCTTGATGTCATACACTTTTGTTATTCCTGGTTTTGACAGACATAAAGATATTTTTGACAGTAAGTTTATAAATTTAGGGATAGTATTCTAATATAGAATGCTGGAGCATCCCTTGGCTGCATTGTACTGTAGGTGATGTTGTAATGCTTGGGGGGGGGGATGCCAATCTCTCTCCCTTCCCCGACACAGGCCTGTGGAGCAGCGGTGAGAAATGGAGGGGCAGCCTGCCCTGGATCTTCTTTGTCCTCGGTCCTGGGTTTTGGCCACTGTATGACACAGAGTGCTGGACTGCATGGGCCATTGGCCTGATCCAACACGGCTTCTCTTATGTTTTATGCTCTGTATTCTTGGTGCTTGGGGGGGGGGAGGCAACAGTGGGAAGGCTTCTGGAGTTCTGGCCCTGCTAGTGGACCTCCTGATGGCACCTGGGTTTGGGCCACTGTGTGACACAGAGTGTTGAACTGGATGGGCCATTGGCCTGATCCAGCATGGCTTCTCTTATGTTCTTAGGCTGTGTATTCATGGTGCTTATGGTGCAACAGTTGGAGAGCTTCTGGAATTCTGGCCCCTCTAGTGGACTTCCTAAGGGCACCTGTTTTTTTGGCCACTGTGTGACACAGAATGTTGGATTGGATGGGCCACTGGCCTCATCCAACTTGTCTTCCTATATCTGGGGCAGTGATGCTCTGTATTCTTGGCGCTTGGGGGTCAACAGTAGGAGGGCTTCTAGAATTCTGGCCCCGCTGGTGGAGCTCCTGATGGCACCTGGGTTTGGGCCACTGTATGACACAGAGCATTGGACTGGATAGGCCACTGGCCTCATCCAACACGTCTTATCTTATGTTCCTATGTCTGGAGCAGTGATGCTCTGTATTCTTGGAGCTGGGGGGGGCAACAGTGGGAGGGCTTCTGGAGTTCTGGCCCCACTGGTGGACCTCCTGATAGCCCCTGGGTTTTGCCCACTGTGTGAAATAACGTATTGGACTGGATGGGCCACTGACCTGATCCAACATGTTCTTATGTTTTGAACCGTAAACTGTCCACTGTTGGAAAAGTCAGTGTTGCACCCGGTAATGATACAGGATTTGGACCAGTCTTTGGAGTCACCTCCTATCAGTGGGCTCACCAAAGAGAAATAGGAATTTGGGTAGACAGGCTAGCTCCAAACTGGGTCCCAGGAAGCGAAAAGCCAAGTCGAACGATCTCACCTGGCTTCCTCGACATCTTTCCCAACTTGCCAGGGGAGACGGAAAAGGTGCCGTTTGTGCTTGAATTGAGTGGATTTCCAAAGAAAGAAAATTACTTGCCGGGCCCATGGGGAAGGAGAAGAATGACGCGGAAGCGATGAAGGACCCATTTGGTTGAAAAGGGTTTAGGATGGCGTGGCTCGGATTTTTGCAAGAGCTTAGGCAGAACGGCTTGGCAGGCGGTGTCCGGTTTTGCAGTCTTGCGGTTAGCGAATCTGCAGAGAGCAAAGTGCTGATAGAGAACGTCACCCCAGTTTCTGGAGAAATTGGCTTTCTCCCCCCCTTTAAAAAGATCATTTGCCTGCCTGGGGGTTAGGCCAGTTCTAGTCAACTGCAGGCAGGTAACAACTCCCCGGAGGGCCTCTTGCTCTAGTCTTATATAAAACATCATTTTTATCAGTACCCTTGAAATGACTGCAAATGACGTGGCGGCCGGGAAGGACGGACGCTCGCTTTGCAGTGGGCCGACGACAGATGCCGGCAGATCGGCATAACCCATTTTCCTTTTTTTATCAGGCTGTCCCAACACAACTAGATTTGTCCTCGTGGGAAGCGGCAGAATAAGGAGAGCACAATGCCACCTGCTCGTTATTTCTTAGGAGCTTGCCTGCCATTCACGGGGGATGGTGTAGAGGTTAGAGGCCTCAGTGAGGACTGGGTTCAGATCCCCCGCTGAGCCTAAAGCAAAGCACATGACATGACTTGGAACTAGTCCCTGACTCTGAGCCTCACTTACCTGTAGTGGTCCTTCATGGTGCCACATCACTTCTGGAAAGAAAGGAAGGAAGGAAGGAAGAAAGGAAGGAAGGAAGGAAGGAAGGAAGGAAGGAAGGAAGGAAGGAAGGAAGGAAGGAAGGAAGGAAGGAAGGAAGGAAGGAAGGAAGGAAGAGAAATGGCATAGAATAGCTCTAGGAATCACCAGAAACTCTATGGTAAAACCATAGAGTTTCTGGAGATTCCTAGAATTACCTTTGTCTCATAGGATTCTTTCATGGGAAGTGACATCATGCCAAGGCTGGTGTTGCAGGCCCCCTCATATCCCCATCCACAGCCCTCCTTCTGGCAACCCTACTTACCTAACAGAGATGGTGGAGACTTTTCAAAGAGCAAAAGACCCATGGGTGGTAGAGCTGGAGGAACGAAGGTCACAGGCTGGGATGCGTCAAGAAGTAAGGATAGAAAGCCAGTCCGGGACAATCAATATTCAATTAGGCTTCATTAGAGCTTCTGATAGAGTTCTGGTGCGCGCCGCACATCTGCACCCCCAGAACGTAGGACTGACGTCTTCGAGGATGGAAATTTCCCAAGCAATCTGAACACTAATCAGTCACAGTGATTAATCCTTTGGTCTCCTCGGGCTTTGTCCTGGAGAGCGAGATTGTTTTGACCAAGGTAATACCAACAAGACACATGGTTCTTTTGGGACACGGAATCGTTGCCAGGAACATCTCAGGTTCCGGCTCTGCATCCATCGTGGCCAATTGCCTTCATTCCACAAATTGGGAGCGAGGATGAGCCCACGTCGCCCGTCGTCTTCCTCTTTTTTTGGATTTCCTTTGCTGTTTTGTCAACGGCTCCAGCCGTCTGCTCGGCATTGTTTGTTTTGTAGCCTCGTTTGGACGGCGCGGCGTGATCCGTCTCTGCAATTTGTACTTCATTGATGCCGACAATGTATGTCGTTTATATGAATAATATACACATAATGAATAATTCTGATGAAACAATGAAGGGGAAAAATGCTGGCGGTTTATGGGAAACGGCGCGGGTTTCTAGGCGAGGGACACAAGGCCGTGGAATTCAAACTTAGGTGGTTGATTTCCAGGGAAAAGGTAGGGGAACTGGACAAGGCCTAGCCCCCAAATTTCCCAGTATTTCCCAACCCCCCAAATTCCCCAGTATTTCCCAACCCTGTTTCACTAGCTCCTGCAGCTTCCCCTGAACACTGTCTCCAATCCTTCCTTCATGGCCCTTTGCCACTTTCTCCAGCACTCTTCCCTTGTAGAATCATAGAATCACACAGAGTTGGAAGGGGCCATAGAGGCCATCTAGTCCAACCCTCTGCTCAATGCAGGATCAGCCTAGAGCATCCCTGACCAGTGTTTCACTGGCCACTGCTTAGACTGCCAGGGAGGGGGAGTTCACCACCTCCCCAGGCAGCCGATTCCACTGTTGCACAACTCTGACTGTCAAAAAGTTTTTCCTAATATCCAGCCGGCACCTTCCTGCCCTTAATTCAAACCCATTCTTGCAAGTCCTCTCCTCTGCTGCCAATAGGAACAGCTCTGAGTGGCAGCCCTTGTGCCTAGGTCCTAGCCTAGAGAGGTCTTAGTTGTTTGTCAAGCGGTCATGAGTTTTGAACATCATCTCAAGAAAGAGCCTTCCTGATCTTGCCAGGACATTCCCTTCCCTTTCTCGGCCTCCTGCTGCCTCCAGGAGCCAGCTCAGTACCTTGCCCTCTTTTCTGAAGGCAACCTTTGTCGTCGGCCTCCTGCTTCCCTACCGGCAGTCCTTTTTCAGCAGCAGCTTTTGCGAGCTCTTTCACCTTTGGCCACTGCTTTCTCAGCACAGTGTACCCAGGTTGTTTCAAGCACCGGGACTCGCACAAAGCCGGCTTCCACTCTGGAAGCTTCAGAGGCACCGGGCCTGGTAGATGAAAACTCCTTGCAAACCACTGATCAATCGCCTGACGGAGCGTAAGAACATGAGAGTCAACGCTCCCTTTGTCGGTCAGAGCTCCTGAAACTTTAACCAGAGACTGAACTCGGGGCCTTCTGTTTGTCTAGGCTATGTTCTGCCTAGGGCTGCCAGGTGGAAGAGCTCTGTCTTACAGGCCCTCGCCATCTGAGTTTTTTAGATTTGTGGTATTAATGTTATTCAGATGATTTATTCTATATTTGATGTTTTACCATCACTGTACATCGCCCAGAGTCCTGCAGTAGCAAGGATTGGGCAATCCATAAGTCCAATTGAGGAGGAGGAGGAGGAGGAGGAGGAGGAGGAGGAGGAGGAGGAGGAGGAGGAGGAGGAGGAGGAGGAGGAGGAGATGCTATATAGTTCACCTTCAAAAGCAACCAGTTTCTCCCAGTGAACTGATCTCTGCTCCCTGGAGATGAGTTGTCAGAACAGGTTGAGAAAGAAGGACTTTTCTCCCTTTCTCACAATACAAGAACTTGTGGGCATTCCATGAAATTGCTGAGCGGTTAGGTTAGAATGGATAAAAGGAACTTCTTCACCCAAAGAGTGATTAACACATGGAATTCACTGCCCCAGTATGTGATGGTGGCTACAAGCAGGGACGGCTTCAAGAGGGAATTGGGTAAACATTTGGAGCAGAGGTCCATCTGTGGTTATTAGCCACAAGGTATAGATAGGGACTCTGGGGCAAATGAGGCTCTGTATTCTTGGTGCTTGGGTGGGGGGTCAACAGTGGGAGGGCTTCTGGTGTCCTGGCCCCACTGCTGGACCTCCTGATGGCACCTGGTATTTTTGGCCACTGTGTGACAGAGTGTTGGACTGGATGGGCCATTGGCCTGATCCAACATTGTCTCCTCTCATGTTCTTATGTAAGCCACTCTGAGACTCCTTTGGGTAGTGAAAGGTGGGATACAAATCCAATCTCCTCCTCTTCCTCCTCCTCCTCCTCCTCCTCCTCCTCTTCTTCTTCTTCTTCTTCTTCTTCTTCTTCTTCTTCTTCTTCTTCTTCTTCTTCTTCTTCTTCTTCTCCTTCTCCTTCTCCTTCTCCTTCTCCTCCTCCTCCTTCTCCTTCTCCTCCTCCTCCTCCTCCTCCTCCTTCTCCTCCTTCTCCTTCTCCTTCTCCTTCTCCTTCTCCTTCTCCTTCTCCTTCTCCTTCTCCTTCTCCTTCTCCTTCTCCTTCTCCTTCTCCTTCTCCTTCTCCTTCTCCTTCTTCCAAAGCAAGCAGCTTCTCCTGGTGAACTGATCTCTGTTCCCTGGAGATGAGTTGTCATAGCAGAAGATCCCCAGCCACGACCTGCAAGTTGGGAACCCTAGCTCTACCCCTGTGTAATATCCCCCTCTTAACTGGGAGGGTACATTTGATCCACCGCCATGCTGAACGACATACATAACATGGCTTCTGC
This sequence comes from Gekko gecko, assembly GCA_029375565.1. Lineage (NCBI taxonomy): Eukaryota > Metazoa > Chordata > Lepidosauria > Squamata > Gekkonidae > Gekko > Gekko gecko. The sequence continues at coordinate 9,211,113 of JAPDNY010000017.1, read as the reverse complement.
AACCATAATTTCCCATTAAGTTGCACCCGTTTACTTAATATAACCAGACAGGCCAGCCAAAGCAACAGATACAACACCCATTCCTGGTTCTTTTGCTTCCTTCGGCTCTCCCACCCGCCTCCCTTTTTAATAGAGGGGAATTATGGCTCTGACCTTGACTAGATACATTTTTTTCCTCCCTCGATTTCCCCCCCTTCCCCAAAAAATATTCAAGTGAGAAAGATCTTTTGCTTAAACAATTTATCCTCTGTGGGTAGATTTATTCCACTCAGCTGCCAGCCGCAAGAAAGCCCGGCTATTCTCCGTGGTATTTGTTTCCCCCAGCGGTAGTAAATCCTCCATGATGAATTTGGGGAGATTTATAACCGTTCGCAAATAAGGTTGCAAGCCGTCTATCCTCGGACCAGCCTAACCGACAAAACCACATTCTGGCAGGTGACGGATGCCGAGGTTGGGATATCTAGCAAGCTTCGGAGCCGGCCAACAGTGGTTTCTTACTGCTCTTCTCTTGCCGATCTGTCTCACTGTTATCCCACCGTTTCCACCAAAAGAGTTCAGAGCCATGTTGGATCAGGCCACTGGCCCATCCAATCCAACACTCTGTGTCACACTGTGCTATCAGGAAGTCCACCAGGAGGGCCAGAACTCCAGAAGTCCTTGCACTGTTGCCCCCCAAGCACCAAGAATACAGAGCATCACTGCCCCAGACATAAGAACATAAGAGAAGCCATGTTGGATCAGGCCAATGACCCATCCAGTCCAAAACGCTGTGTCACACAGTGACCCAAACCCAGGTGCCGTCAGGAGGTCCACCAGCAGGGCCTAAACTCCAGGAGCCCTCCCCTGTTGCCCCCCAAGCACCAAGAATAGAGAACATCAAGGCCTCAGGCAGAGTGTTCGATTTATACCTTCTGGCTAATGGTCCATGGACTCATGGACCTCTGCTCCATATAAGAACATAAGAGAGGCCATGTTGGATCATGCCAATGGCCCATCCAGTCCAGTGCTCTGCGTCACACAGTGGCCCAAACTCAGGTGCCATTAGGACATCCACCAGCAGGGCCAGAACTCCAGAAACCCCTCTCACTGTTGCCCTCCCCAAGCACCAAGAATATAGAGCATCACTGCCCCAGACATAAGAACATAAGAGAAGTCATGCGGGATCAGGCCAATGGCCCATCCAGTCCAACACCTGTGTCACACGGTGGCCCAAACCCAGGTGCCATCAGGAGGTCCACCAGCAGGGCCAGAAGCCCTCCCACTGTTGCTCCTCAAGCACCAAGAAGACAGAGCATCACTGCCCCAGATATTGTGTTCCATCTATACCTTGTGGCTGAAGCCACTGATGGACCTCTGCTCCAGATGTTTATCCAGTCCCCTCTTAAAGCTGTCTGTGCTTGTAGCTGCCACCAGTTTCTGTGGGAGTGAATTCTTCATGTTAATTATGCTTTGGGTGAAGAAGCAAAAACACATGACACATGAACAGATGCCGCTGCCTTGTACTGATTCAGACTCTTGATTCATCAAGGTCAGTATTGTCTGCTCAGACTGGCAGCCGCTCTCCAGGATCTCAGGCTGAGGTCTTTCCCATCACCTATTGCCTGGTCCCTTTTAACTGGAGATGCCAGGGATTGAACCTGGGACCGTCTGCATTCAAGTCAGATGCTCTCGCACTGAACCACAGCCCCTTCCTAAATTTATTTGGGGCGCCCTCCCCCTATTCCAATTCTATCCTTACAATAACTTTGACGACTGACCCAAGGCCATCCCCAGCAGGCTTCAGATCAGCGCCAAATCATCCCCCAACCTTCTGGACTTTTCAAAGTCCAACAGTGAGAGCCAATTTGGTGTAGTGGTTAAGTGCGCGGACTCTAATCTGGGAGAACTGGGTTTCATTCCCCACTCCTCCACTTGCAGTCTCGGGATGACCTTGGGCAAGTCATAGTTCTGGTCAGAGCTGTTCTTTCAAGGACAGATCTGGAAAAAGCTCTCTCAGCTCCACCTACCTCAGATGGTATCTGTTGTGGGGAGGGGGAGAGAAAGGAGTTTGTAAGCCATTCTGAGACTCTGAGTGAAGGGTGGGGTATAAATCCAGTCTCCTCCACCTCCACCTCCTCCTCTTCTTCTCCTTCTTCTCCTTCTCCTTCTTCTTCTTCTTCCTCCTATAAGAACATAAGAAGAGCCCTGCTGGATCAGACCAATAGTCCATCTAGTCCAGCCTCCTGTCTCACACAGTGGCCAAGCAGTTCCTCTGGAGGGCCAACAACAGGGCATAGAGGCCGAAGCCTTCATAAGAACATCAGAAGAGCCCTGCTAGATCAGACCAGTGGTTCATCTAGTCCAGCAACATGTCCTACACAGTGACCAACCAGTTCCTCTGGAGGGCCAACAACAGGGCATTGTGATCGAGGCCTTCATAGGAACATCAGAAGACCTCTGCTGGATCAGACCGGTGGTTCATCTAGTCCAGCATCCTGTCCTACACAGTGGCCAACCAGTTCCTCTGGAGGGCCAACAATGGGGCACAGAGGCTGAGGCCTTTCCCTGATGTTGCCTCCTGGCTTTGGGATCCAGAGGATTAGTGCCTCTGAATGTGGAGGTTCCCCTCAGCCACCATGGCTAGTAGCCGCTGATAGACTTCTCCTCCATGAATCTATCTAATCCTCTTTGAAAGCTGTTTATTCTGGTGACTGTCACTACATCTTCAGGCAGCAGATTCCACATTTTCATCACTCTCTGTGTAACATCGTATTTTCATACATGTGTTCAGAGTAATCTGAGCGTTACTTAAGATTGCACTTTGTTCACTGTGTGTATGTACAGATCTTCTCTGCGCCACTTGCAGGTAGGACCCCTTTATGCGTTTAAGGATATTGTACAAATTTCTCCTGCTTGTTAGCCACCTGCGGGGCCTCCTCTGGCTGACAGATGAGGTATAAATTATGGAATCAATAAAAAGAAATTAATGAATGCTTTTTTCCGAAAAATCCAGCCTGGAGCCGGAGAAGGGCCAGTGTGTCATTTTGACATCTGTCTGCTGGGATAAAAATATTGAAGGCAGAGGGCTAAGGGGCGCCGCACAGATCCTCGTGATTTGCGCCCCCTCAAAAAAAAATGTTCTTTAATTTACAGGCCTCTCTGTCTTCTGAAGCAAGAGAGAATGCCCAGAATTTTGGAGAACCAAGGCGGGTACCTTCTGGGGTTGACAACCTGGAGATTTCCTACAATTACATTGATCTCGTGACGATAGAGATCAGTTCCGCGGGGGAAAATGGCTGCTTTGGTGGGTGGACTCTATGGCATTGTACTAGGGTTGCCAGATCTGGGCTGGAAAATACCTGGAGATTTTGGGGGGTGGAGCTGGGAGAGGGCGGGGTTTGGGGAGGGGAGGGGCCTCAGCATGGTACAATGCCATAGAGTCCACCATTCGAAGGAGCCATTTTCTCCAGTGGAGCTGATCTCTGTCAGCTGGAGATCAGTTGTAAAAACGGGAGATCCCCAGGCCCCAGCTGGAGGCTGGCAACCCTATGTTGTACCATACTGGGGTCCCAAACCTTACCCTTTCCAGGTCTCCACTCCCAAAATCTCCTGGTATTTCCCAACTGAGAGCTGGCAACCTGAGAGCCGGCCAACACAGACCTGAAGACGTAGCCATCGCCTGAGCCTTCTTGGCCCTGTCAAGGCAGGTTTGACCATAGAGGTTTTTTTGCTCAGAGTGTCACAGCATTGATGATGTCAGTCCCGGCACACACTGGAAGTCAAATCTCCATGACACCTCACCTGCTGCTGATAAGTCCCTCCCTCCGGCCAGCTGATTGGGGGCAGGGGGACCCCCCCTAGTGGCGACCTGACAAGCAATGGCTGTACCTCGTTTGGGGTAAAAAAGAATGCCAGGAACCAGCCCTGCGTGGAGATTTTCACAGCACCCAGGGACACCAGCTCTGGGTGGGGAAATGTCTAGAGATTTTGAGGGTGGAGCCTGGAGAGGGCGGGGTTTAGGAAGGGTAGGGACCTCAGCAGGGTATAATTATGGTATTATACCCTGCTGAGGTCCCTACCCTTCCTAAAGTCCACCCTCCAAAGCAGCCATTTTCTCCAGGGGAACTGCTCGCTCTCTCCCTCCCTCCCCGCAGGGGAAGATTAACCATTAAGCAGACTAGGCAGGTGCTTAGGGCACCTGGGCCAAAGGGGGCACCACAAAGTTGGGAAAAGGGTGAAAAAATGTAGAAAGATGACTTTCAGGTCATGAATATTGGAACTTTGATACATTCCACTTGTGAAATATTGAAATAGATGTTGTATTGCATTTTTGTAGGACTATGTCACCAAAGCTTGGCTTAGTTTGTACAGTATATTGTGTTATCATACGAATACATGTTTGTATTGCTGCAACCTGCATTGTAGACAGGTCAACAACTAAAATGGATGGGGGTCAATGTGGAAAGGAGGGGGGCACCAAGACTGGTCAGTGCTGAGGGCACCAGGGAGCCTTAATCCGCCCCTGCCTCCCCTTCTCTCTTTCTGGTATTTTGTTGTATTTTGCATATGCGAGTGTGTGTGCAGCTTGAAATCATGGTGACTTCTGGTGATTGACCCCTACTGTGGGCCTGGAGGATACTCAGGGAGGTGGCTGAATTAAAGCCCACCCCTTGCCCTGACTGCTGGTATTTCAAGGTCTCCCATCCAAGTACTAGCCATGGTTGACCCTGCTTAGCTTCTGAGATCTGACAAGATCGGTCTGGCCTGGGCTATCCAGGTCGGGGTGCTTTTGGTATTTGATGGACTCAGATTGGTCTTGTGAAAAACTTCCAACAGTCTTCTTAATAGCTGAACTTCTGGCACGGGGAAGATGGGAAGCAGCCAGCCATCCTTCAGCCCTGCCGGGATCGAACTGAACTTCTGGCTTACATCTGTTGTTAATGGTCAGGGCTGCAGGAGAACTAATCTTGGCCGTCTGTTGATCAATTGCAGCAGCAGGAGATCTCCAGGTACCACCTGGAATTTGGCTACCCCAACACCACTCAGTGATTAAACCTTCTCGGAGTCCGCTGGCGACACGTTCCAGGTTGCTCCGGTGGATGAATGGGAGAGGGACAAGAGAATGCAACTGCAGCACAAACGGCCCTGGCTGTAGAACCTTGCAATTATATAAATGCGTCTTTTTTGTTGCAAAGGTAGCATTTTCCCTATCTTTGAAAAGCTGGTTCAGCTGACTGGCTTTTTAATTTTTTTAATTCTCAGTCTCACTTAGTGGGACCGATAATTAGCTTTTAAAAATCCATGAGGGATATACTTATATTTAATTTTCAATTCCATTTCGCTACACCTACTATTCACCCCGAACGATAACTTTGAGACCCAGCGGCTTAAAACTTGTCTAGACATTTCCTGTGGCCCTGCCATTACTCAACAGCTAGCATCCAATTACGAGCAATAATCGATACGTTTCCCTTCTCCAAAATGGCAAAGTTTCTGCCTTCATCGCTGCAGTGAGTGGTGTTGTAAGCGCCACCATAAAATGGGAGAATAGTCGCTTGGAGAAAGGGGCATTTACCTCATAAGAGCATCAGAAGAGGCCTCCTGGATCAGACCAGTCCATTTAGCCCAGCATCCAGTCTCACACAGTGGCCAACCAGTCCTTCTGGAGGGCCAACAGAGCATAAAGGCCAAGGACTTCAAAAGAACACCAGAAGAGTCCTGCTGGATCAGACTAGTCCAGCCACCTGTCCAGCCTCCAACCAGTACCTCTGGATGTCCAACAACAGGGCACAGAGGCCAAGGCCTTCCCTTGATAAGAACATCAGAAGAGCCCTGTTGGATAAGACCAATGGTCCATCTAGTCCAGCCTCCTGTCTCACACACTGGCCAACCAATCCCTCTGTAGAGCCAACAACAGGATACAGAGGCTGAAGCCTTCCCCTGATAAGAACATCAGAAGAGCCTTGTTAGAGGAGACCAGTGGTCCATCTAGTCCAGCCTCCTGTCTCATACAGTGGCCAACCAGTCCCTCTGGAGGTCCAACAACAGGGCACAGAGGACCTTGATAAGAACATCAGAAGAGACCTGCCAGATTAGGGCAGTGGTCCATCTAGTCCAGCATCCTGTCTCACACAGTGGCCAGCCAGTTCCTCTGGAGGGCCAACAAAAGGACATGGAGGCTGAGGCCTTAATAAGAACATCAGAAGAGCCCTGCTGGATCAGACTGATAGTCCATCTAGTCCAGCATCCTGTCTCACACAGTGGCCAGCCAGGTCCTCTGGAGGTCCAACAACAGGGCACAGAGGCCGAGGGCTTTCCCAGATAAGAACCTAAGAAGAGCCCTGCTAGATCAGACCAGTGGTCTGTCTAGTCTAGCATCCTGTTTCACACAGTGGCCAACCAGTACCTCTGGAGGTCCAACAATGACACATAGATCACTGTATCTAGAAACAGGCTTCTGAAGGAAAGATTAAACAACCTCTTTCCTGTTGGAAAAATTGGCAAAATAGTTAAATAATCAGCGATTGCAATGGATTTTATTGGAGAGGAGGCATTGTCTTCCTGTGTAAAAATCTTTATTTCTAAAGGGAAGGGTTCACAGGAAATCTACAAAACAACAAAGACACCTAAGGTTACATCTTTACACTTTGACCATACGGTCAACAACAATGCCCACTGGTGGGAAGGGAGGGTGGGGCTGTAGCACAGAGGGGTTGTGAGCAGTGTTCCCTCTAAGCTGAGGTAGTGTGAGCTAGCTCACAGTTTTTTAGCCTCCAGCTCACACATTTTTGTCTCAGCTCAGGAAGGATGGCTCCAGAGCAAGCTAATTTATGCAGTAAAGCTCACAACTTTAATGCCAGCAGCTCAAAAAGTAGAATTTTTGCTCACAAGACTCCACAGCTTAGGGGGAACATTGGTTGTGAGTCAGAAGCAGAGCATCTATTCTGGCATGCAGAAGGTCCCAAGTTCAGTCCCCAGCATCTCCAGTTAAAAGGAGCAAGCAGTAGGTGATGTGAAATACCTCAGCCTGAAACCCTGGAGAGCAGCTGCTGGCCTGAGGACACAATATGACCTGGATGGACCCATGGTAAGGCAGCTTCATAGAGTGAGATGCTATGGCTCGGTGGCAGAGCATCTGCTTGGCCTGCAGAAGGTCCCCAACATCTCCAGTTAAAAGGACCAGGCAGGAGGTGATGTGAAAGATCTCTGCCTGAGACCCTGGAGAGCCACCGCCAGTCTGAGTAGATAATACTGACTTTGATGGACCAAGGGTCTGATTCAGTATAAGGCAGCTTCATGTGTTCATCATCTTTGCATGTAGAAGGTCCCCGGTTCAATCCCCAGCATCTCCAGTTAAAAAAGGACCAGGCAGTAGGTGATGGGAAAGACCCTGACCTGAGACCCTGGAGAGTAGCTGCCAGTCTGAGTAGACAATACTGATCTTGATGGACCAAGGGTCTGATTCAGTATAAGACAACATCATGTGTCCATGATGCATCCCTGGTCTTCAAGGCCTTGCTGGACTGCAAACTGGTCTTAGAATACAGTCGCACAAGATTGTCCTTCTCTGTTCTGCCTCACGAAGCTTGCTGGGTGATCTTGGGCCAGCCGCCGTTTCTCGCCCTAACCTTCCTCGCAAGGTTGTTCTGAAGGTCAAATTGTTGAAACGAGAACCGCGTTGTGTTCTCCTGAGCTCCTTGGAGCAGAAGTAGGACGGGAATGACAGATCTCTCTGAAGGCGTGTGGTTTTCCTCTGATTCAGCCCTCCTTTATGAGTCAGAAGGACGTTTCATTTCCAGGCTTTTTGGTCCCGGCTTTTTTTTTTTTTTAATTCGCAAACAATAAAATCATAATGCAGCGTCTGGATCGTAAGACATTCCCGAGAGACCCGCCTCCACCTTTTGTGTTTCCACTGTGATCTTTTAAGATCAACCAACAATGCTATCTTAAGATTGCAGTCCTACACGTGCTGCCTTGGGAATGAATCCCATTGAAACTGTGGGTGTTACTTCAGAGTAAATACATGCCGGATTGGGTTGTAAGGACACCACCTTCACGCCAAATTAAATTGGTGAAGCTGCACGGGGAAGAGAGCTCTGCCGATTCTCTTCCACTGGAAGCTTCCCAAGATCTGAGCGTCTCCCAGAAATGGTGATTTTCTTTTTTCAAACCGCCTCTTTGGTAACCAGAGATATGGAGGGAGAGGTTATGAGACATAATCGAAGTCAAGAATCTAAGTCAGCCTGAGATGGTTGTTCAACAAAGTTAGAGTCCAATGGCACCTTTAAGACCAACGATTAAGACCACACACACTTCGTCAGACGATGAAATAGAATTACATCTCATAGTTGTATATAAAGGAGTGGCTTGTTAAGCCAGTTTGGTGTAGTGGTTAAGTGTGTGGAGTCTAATCTGGGAGAACCGGGTTTGGTGTAGTGGTTAAGTGGGAGAACCGGGTTAAGTGGGAGAACCAGGTTAAGCCAGTTTGGTGTCGTGGTTAAGTGTGCAGACTCTAATCTGGGAGAACTGGGTTTGATTCCCCACTCCTCCACTTGCACCTGCTGATGTGCCCTTGGGTCAGTCACAAGCTCTGGCACAGCTGTTCTTGAAAAAGAGCAGTTTCTGTCAGAGCTCTCTCAGCCCCACCTACCTCACAGGGTGTTTGTTGTGGGGACAGGAAGGGAAAGGAGTTTGTAAGCCGCTCTGAGACTCTAAGTGAAGGGCGGGGTATAAATCCAATTTCTTCTCTTCTTCTTCTTCTTCTAAATTAGCATACAAAATAGTGAAAATATTAAAAAAAACCAGATCAAAAGAATCACATGCTCGGTTTCTGGTTATCATCTGTTTTGGTTCAACTGGGGGGGGACAACATAGGTAATAAATATGTTAGAACTGGAGATTCATGTGTCCTAATTTGTGAGAATCCTAACCTTAGACCCCCGTCCATCTCCTTTCTAGCATGGAGGCGAACTTTACAGCATCTTGGCTGTAAAGTTGTCGACATCCAACATACGCAACAATGCTTTGAGCACTGGAAATGCTAGGGTTGCCACTCCTGGGTTTGAAAATACCCAGAGGCTTGGGGGGGATCCAGGAGAGGGTGGGGTTTGGGGAGGGGAGGGGCCTCCACGTGGTACAATGCCATAGAGTCCAGAGGAGCTGATCTCTGCCAGCTGGAGATCAGTTGTAAAAGCCGGAGATCTCCAGGCCCCACCTGGAGGCTGGCAACCCTAGGGAATGCTGAATGTTATCTGTCTCGTTTTAATTTGGCACTTCTTCTGAGGAGGCTCTGAGCAGCACAAATTCTCCATTTTCTACCTGCAGAACAACCCTATGAGGCAGTGGCAGAAAATTTGTCAAAAATGCTCCCTCTAAGCTATGGAGTCCTGTGAGCAGAAATTCTACTTTGTGAGCTCCTGGCATTAAAGTTGTGAGCCAGTGATTTGGCTACTGCATAAATTAGTTTGCTCTGGGGAGCCGTCCTCCCTGAGCTGAGACAAAAAATGTGTGAGCCGGAGGCTAAAAAAACTGTGAGCTAGCTCACACTAACTCAGCTTAGAGGGAACACTCAGCTTACAGTGACCCCGTAGGGTTTTCAAGGCAAGAGCCAAAAAGAAGTAGTTGGTCATTATCTGCCTCTTTGTAACAACCCTGGACTTCCTCGGTGGTCTCCCATCCAAAAGGTTAAGGGAATCTGGATATAAGGGCCAAATAGTTCTGTGTCTAAACTTGAAGCACAAGTATTACCAAATATACGAAAATGTACATGCATTTATTACAAATTCAATAAAAAAACAAATACAGTTCCACGTAATATCCTGAGTTCAGAATAAAATCAGACATCGATCCCAAAGACAGACTGTTATTGACCCAAACTAAATGTATTTCGGCCAATTGGCCTTCCTCGAGGGTCAAACGATGTTGTTACAGAATGGCTCCAGATATTACAATAATACAGTCATTTCTTAAACTCAGACCACAGTGAGCTTGTTTTATAATCAATATCCATGACCCAAGGAAGAGATATAAACCAGAGGCCATGTTTTAGAGAACTTGCTGCCTCGGTCAAGTACATGTCCCTTGAATAATGGTTCAATTGTATATTTTTCTCTCCTTGTCAAAAAAATATATATATATATATATATATATATATATATATATATATATATATATATATATATAAAATTACATGCAGTCTGGAGCCAATAGTAATGTAGAAAAAGGTAAAGGTTCCCTTGCTCGAAAGCCAGTCAAATCCGACTCTAGGGTTGCGGTGCTCATCCCCATTTCAAAGCCAAAGAGCCAGCACTGTCCAAAGATGTTTCCATGGTCATGTGGCCAGCCTGACTAAACACCAAGGCACACGGAACGCTGTTACTTTCCCACTGAAGTGGTCCCTATTTATCTACTTGCAATTTCTTGCTTTCGAGCTGCTCGGTTGGCAGGAGCTAGAGCTAGAGATGGGAGCTCACTCCGTCATGTGGCACTCTCGGGTCTCGAACTGCTGAACTACTGACCTTCCACAGTCTGCAGTTCAGTGTCTTAACCACTTGAGCCACACTACCCAAATGCTTACCGGGGGTGACCCTGCTTAGCTCCTGAGATCTAACGAGATTTGGCCAACCTGGGACATGTAAATCAAGACAAGAGAGGAACAGAGGTGGGTTTGCCCTTGCCTGCCTCTGCGTTGTGACCCTGGCCTTCCTTGGGGCCGATCTTGCTTAGCTTCTGAGATCTGGGGAGATCAGGCCAGCCTGGGATATCCAGGTCAGGTCCAAAGACATACAGAGGCGGGTTTGCCATTTTCTGCCTCCGCTGAGCGACCCCGGACTTTCTTGGCGGTCTCCCATCCAAATACTACCCAGGGCTGACCCTGCTTAGCTTCCAAGACCGGACGAGATCGGGCTAGAGTGAGCCGTCCAGGTCAGGGCTCCTCATGAGATAGGTGCAAATTATTACTGCCTCCATGGGATTATTCCTGCAGGAAAATACGTGATAGAAATGTCAACTTTTTTTCGAGTGTGGCGCCAGTTCCAGGGAAGGAGAAGAAACATCAAGCCAAACAAAGCCCAACAAAGAAGTTAGATTCGGCGCTCGGGGGAAAGCGGAGCAGATTTGCATCCCGAGATTTAATTTGAATCTTTTTTTTTCTTCCCTTTGGTTCTTTAACCCTCCATCCGGCCTGCTTCCTCCCCCCGCCCCCCGGTTTCCTCTCTTCAGAGTAGCGGCCGCCTTCACCTCTGGCAAAGAAGTTCCATATCAGCAAAGGAATTAGCGAGACAATTGACTCTCTGGAAATCTCGGCAAACTTTCCCCCGCGCAAGTTAATTGCTTGGTAACCCTGTGCAGAAAGCAACATTTATTTAGAAAGCAATCGACCCCTGCTTACGGAAAGCGCTTTGTGGCGGAGAGCCCTCCCCCCCCCCCGGTAGCTATTTCTGCTAAGAGGCGCTCTGAGCACACCTCTTTTCTCACAACACAGCGCATTGCACTAAAAACAACAACAACAAACCACTGGTTGTGTGTGCACGTCTCAGTGACAGGTCGGCAGCCCATGCATTCGCCACTTTGGCATAGTGGTTAGGTGTGCGGTCTTTAATCTGGGAGAAGTGAGTTTGATTCCCCACTGCTCCACATGCAACCACTGGGGTGACCTCGGGTCAGTTGCAAGTTCTCTCAGAGCTGTTCTTGAAAAAGAGCAGTTTCTGTCAGAGATCTCTCAGCCCCACCTGCCTCACATGGTGTCTGTTGTGGGGAGAGGAGGGGAAGGAGATTGTAATCCACCATCCTTCAGGTAGTGGGCGGCACACAAATTCAATCTCTTCTTCTTCTCTTCATCTCTCTTCCTTCGGGGCAAAGCCACAGTTGCTACTTGGCAGCAAGAAGCAAACAATAGGAGAGTGTGGTGTAGTGGTTAGGCTTGACACAGGCACCAGGTTAGGGGAGGTCCCAGGGCAGTGTTACCCAACCTTTTTCAGCCTGTGGCCACATCTGGGATTCTGACACAGCAGGATGGATGCAGCCACAAAATAGAGCTGCCATCCCCCCAATGGGGACGGGTTTCCCCCCACTTTCAGACCCCCAATCCACCAATGGCCACCTGGCTGGCAGGGGAGACCCGCCCCAAAAAAGCCTCTTCGCACTTGACATATCCGGTGTCACCTTTGGGTGACATCATCACACCAGGCACGTTGCAAGGGGATACTCTAGCATTTGGGTTAAAACTCTGTGGTGATGATAGAGTTTTTTCCCTGAAATGCTAGAGCGTCCCCTTCACAACATGCATGGCACATTGACATTACTTCCGGCTGGTGTCATCACAGTACACGTGCTTTGCGTACATGCCAGAAGATCCCAGGACTAGGTGAGAGCACCACCACCCCCGGCATCCAGGTAAGACCTGGCAGCCCTACCCCAAAATGATTGCTGCAGGAGGGAGAGTCAGCCGCAAAATGGCTGCCGCGACTTACCTTCAGTCGCATAGTGAAGATCCTCATGCCATGGCGGCAGCTGCTGCCAAAGCACCATTTTTTTAAAAAAAAGTTTGCACAGACTTTCAAATCTCCAATGGCCAATCAGAAGCCCTGCTGGGCAAAAGCTCCACCTGGCTCTGCCCACTTTCTAAAAAAAAAAAAAATACTTGGTGGGTGCAAGAAAAGGTGTCGGGGTGCCATGGTGCCCCTGGGCACCATGTTGGGGACCCCCGTCTGAGGGCAAGATGCCCTAGCTTTCGAGAGAGGCCTTAATGATTCTGGGACTCAAGACAAATGTCCAGAATGGGGCCCCAGAATCACTGTTATCCCTCATTGCCCACCGGGGCCAAGCAAGGGTCAGCTCTCAGTCAACAACAACAGACAAACCTAATGAAGAATACGCAAACAGAATGATTACTGCAACGCTGTTGTTTGTCTTAGTTGTTTTTGTCATAAGTATATTAGATTAGGACCCTGGGCCTAAGATAAGACCTTGTTATTGCCGGTAAATATTTCTACATATGCGACATCCTTCTGAATGTACTGTTGAGTTCCATGGTTAATGCTTGATTTGTATTTGTGTCAATGAATCATTCTAAAAATACTCTAATAATTCACATTTAGCATAATATAAAAGCACACAAAGAAATGTAAAATTGCACACGGTGATTTAGTGTTTTACTTACTCTGTGTGAGGCAGGTAGGAGCCGTTGCCAGATGTCGTATGCCCAAGCCTCCCAGAGTAGGCACAAGTGGCCACTGCTAAGCCCACGGCCCAAGCCCCAGAGAGGGCAGCCACGAGCGGGTGTTGCTGTGATCTGGGAGCCTGAGCCCTGGACAAGATAGACTCAAGTAGCAGTGGTGTGCGCCTTCTCTATTTCTTCTTCTCTCTCATCTCTGTCAGGTTGTGGGGTCTTAGGTGGTCAGGGCTGTTCCATATTACAGGGCCTGGGACAGCTGCCCCGTACTGACTGTTTGTTGACCCTTGGCCCCCTCCTTCTAAACCCGGTTCCACGCTGCTAGTCCAATTGCAACGGGATGATGAAAGGCCAGCTTGTGCTGCCTTCACGTCTTAGTTATATGAGAGGCTTCGCCAACGTTGTAGCAAATCCGTTCAGCTGGTGAGTGTACAACTGCAGACACTCGCAAGCCAGACCTCAGGTTTCCTTGCTGCCCTGTGACGTGAACAACCACTGAGCAGCTTTCGGGCTGTGCGGCAGCTGTGGTTGTGGCGTTCCACTTCTTCCTGCCTTGTGGCTTCTTTTGTAGCTACACAGTCAATGAAATCGGTTATTCCACCCCCTGCCCCCCCAAGGTCACACGTGGTTGGGTCAGGCAATTGAATGCTGCTGGGGAGTGAACAATGACTCCCATAAGACACACACAAGGTGTGTGTGTGCACAATCACATATGGAACATGGGCATGTAGAAGGTGCAAAGCTATGGTGTAACGGTTCGTATCAGGAGGTAACTTTTATGAGGGATAAAGTCTGTCATACGCTGATTATCCTGTTGCCTTAAATCAGGGGTCCCCAACTTTTTTGAGCCTCTGAGCACATTCGGCATGTGATTGCATCTTTGGAGGTCTCATTTATACTTTTACTCTGTGCCTAGTGGTCTCACTTTGGAAATAAGTCAGTATGGTTTTTTTAGTAGAATATAGATATCATTTATTTATTCATTTTATTATACGTATTTAATTTCACATTTGTCTATTTTTTAGAGCAATTCTTTTCTGGTCCATCTTGTATCTATGTTGCATAATTGTATGATCATATTGTATTATGATATAAGCCTCTGAAGAAGGCCTTTACAGGCCAAAACGCGTCAAGTCCTTTGTCTCCTTGTGTGTTAGTTTTTGGTATTTTTACATGAGGTGTGATTGGGACCTTATATATATATTTTAATTATTTGTTAATAAATACGTGTATTTTTTTATGCTATATACATTAAGTTTTTATTGTTGGCCCTGTATTCTGGTTGACCCACCTTTTTAAGTTCGGGATCCCAGGTTTCAGGGTTAAGTTCCCCCCCCTTTTTGTCCCCACATTTGGAATTCTGACACAGCGTGGTGGGTGCAGCCACAAAATGGCCACTGAAGGCAGTAGAACCAGTCACAAAATGGCTGCCACAGCTTGCCTTCAATCACAGTGAAGATTCTTGTGCTGTGCTGGCAGCTGATACCAAAGCAATTTAAAAACAACAACAATTGCACAGTCAATGAAATCACCAATGGCCAATCAGAAGCCTTGCTGGACAAAAGCCCCACCTCGCCCCGCCCACTTCCTGAAAACACTCTATGAGCTCCAGAAAAGGTGTCGGTGGGCACCACAGCCCAGTTATGATGGCAGACCAATTCCCGAAGGGTCGCCATGCCAATCGGCACATAGCAAAAATCAGCCTAGTGGCCTAGGGGACAGCTAGGGTTGCTATTCTCCAGGAGGGGTCTGGAGTCCTCCTGGAATTGCAATTGGCTCCAGGGATCATTTCCCCAGGAGGAAATGGCAGTTTTGGAGGGTTGACATCCTTACCTAACTCCCATCCACCCCACAACTCTGCCTTTCCTGGGCTGTGCCCCAAATCTCCAGGAACTTCCTAAACTGAAGTTAGCAACTCTAGTGGCAGCTGCTTCTAAGGAAAAGTGTGGTGTAATGGTTAGACTGCCTGCCTAGGACTAGGAAGAGCTCGTTGGAGATATGACAGCCTGCTAGGAGTCTGATTACTGTGAATGTTGCCGACGGAGTAGTTAATCCACTTGTACCCTAGGGGGAGCTGTGGAGCATTGTCAGATGTTTAGGACTTATTGAATGTGTTTATCTTGCAGTTCAGCATACCTCTGTTGTTTCTCACTCTGCTGCTGTGTTAGTCTGTGTCAGAAAGCCAGTTTGGTGTAGTGGTTAGGAGTGTGGACTCTAATCTGGGAGAACCAGGTTTGATTCCCCAGTCCTCCTCATGCATCTGCTGGTGTGACCTTGGGCCAGTCACAAGTCCTCTCAGAGCTGTTCTCTCAAGAGCAGTCCTTGAAAGAGCTCTCTCAGCCCCACCTACCTCACAGGGTGCCTGTTGTGGGGAGGGGAAGGGAAAGGTGATTATAAATCGCTCTGAGACTCTGAGTGAAGGGCGGAATATAAATCCAATCTCTTCTTCCCTCGTCTTCTTCTTCTTAGTACTCATGCTCTGAAGGCCTCTCTGTTGCATTAGAGGCCTGCAGTCAAGTTATTGTCTTTTTGCAAAATCCTGTGGCAGTAAATTCTCTGAAAGCAAATGCCAAAGTGTGGACTGGATGATTTCCTGAACTCTGCCATCAGAGTTGAGTTCTAATCCTCGCAGGGTGACCGTGGGCCAGTCGCTCCCTCTGCCTAAGCAACACTGCAGGGTTGTTGTGCCAATAAAAGGGAAGAGGCCGAACTCATTCACAGATGTCCTGAGTGTGCAGCGCCAAAAACGGGGAAAGGGAATGGGAGACAAAAAAAACCGCTGGCAGACCGCCTCTTCGGATCAGAGGGCAGGAGCGGAACGAAGCCAACGTCTCCCTTCGTTGTCGGAGCAGCTGGCTAATGCGTGACCCCGACACTGATTAACTCACCGACCTTGGACAAATTGCCTAACCCCTCTGCTTTCGCTGGCTGCAAGGTACGAAACGGGGGATAATACCACTGAGCCGACTCCCAAGGGGCCCCTGAGGATTAGCCTGCTAATGTCGGAGTGGAACTTCGAACGAGAGAAGTGCTGCGTTAGAACTGATCGTGCATTTCATTATCTGTCCCTCCTAGGCATACTTCCTCCCCTCCCCCATCCACTTTCGCAAACAGAACCTTATTTCCGCTGTTCTCCTGGGAGGGAGAAGATCTTCAAGGTCAGCCTCAAAGGTCCATGTAGCTGCACGTCTCGGCCAAACTAAGAGTCTATGGTGTGATCTGGATCGGGGGCCGCAGGGCCACAGCTGGGATTTTTTCAGTTTGTGGGGCAATATTTTTTTTTCTTGTGGGGCACAGACATGCGGTGTTATGTCCTGAACCTAAGTCAGTCCTCAAGGTGTACCTGCAACTGGTTAAGCTTGCTACTTTAGAACAATAGCTTACTAGGATCTTGGAAAAGACCAATAGATAAGTCGTGTAATGAAAATAGCCTATCCTTGGGAGTGGGTGTGTGTGGGGTGGGATGTTTGCATGAAGAAGAAGAAGAAGAGGAGGAGGAGGACGAGGAGATTGGATTGATACCCCACCCTTCACTCAGAGTCTCAGAGCAGCTTACAATCTCCTTTCCCTTCCCCTCCCCACAACAGACACCCTGTGAGGTAGGGGGGCTGAGAGAGCTCTTTCCTGAACTGTCCTTGAGAGAACAGCTCTGAGAGAACTTTGGCTTCCCCAAGGTCATCCAGCAGGTGCAAATGGAGGAGAGGGGAATCAAACCCACTTCTCCCAGATTAGAGTCCGTGCACTTAACCACTGCACCAAACCGGCTAAAACTTTGCTGCTAGTCCTTGTTGTGTTCCTGAAATCACTAAATAAACTAGAGCTGGTCACTGCGATGCATCCGGAATCCAGTATTTAACACACACACACACACACACACTTCAGCCAGAATAAACACTGTTCTGTTCCCAAACAGTTTGGCATGGCGTGGGAATACTTATCAGCCATGAGAGAGAGAGGTGTGGAAAATAAAGTTTAAAAAAATGAGAAATGGGGAGGCTGGGGTGGATGGGAAGTCAGGGGGCTTTGGCAGTAAGTCAGGGGGCTGGGCCCCGAGAGGCCCCACTGTAACTACACCCTGGGGGTCCCTGACATGGCACCAGTGGGCACCAGGGTGTCTATCAGCACATTTCCTGGCATCCGCCAAGAGTTTTAGGACAGCGGGTCAAGCCAGGTGGGGCTTTTGCCCAGTGGGGCTTCTGACTGGCTGTGCAGATTCTTAAAAGTCACTTTGGCAGAATCTGCCACAGCAGCACAAGGGTCATCGCTGTGCGACTAAAGGTAAGCGGGGTGTACGCAAGAAAAGATTTTGCAGTGAGGTGTTTCTCTTAAAACATGTTCTGTTAAACCACAGATCCCCAAAGTGGAATCCGCCAAGAGATTTCCTGGTACCTGCCAAGTGTTTCAGAAAGTGGGTAGGTCCAGGTCGGACTTTCCACTGACAAGCCTTCTGATTGGCTATTGGAGATTTGATTGACCATGCAGATTTTTTTTTTAAATCACTTCAGCAGGAGCTGTACCGCAGCACAAAGATCTCCATTGTGTGACTGAACATCAGCTGCAGCAGCCATTTTGCGACTGGCTTCACCTCCTGCAGCAGCCATTTTGCAGCAGCCATTTTGTGACTGCGCCCACCACGCCGTGTCAGGATTCCAAAGATGCCCGCAGGCTCAAAAAGGTTGGGAACCAGGGTTCTAGCAGCTCCCCCACCCATCAGCTGTTCAGTTCAAATTTCTGTCCAACTTTCTCCATAATTATTAGGCATTAACTTGGACGTCATGTTCTCGAGCCAGTTTGGTGTAGTGGTTAAGAGCGGCGGACTCTAATCTGGGAGAACCGGGTTTGGTTCCCCACTCCTCCACTTGCAGCTGCTGGTGTGATCTTGGGTCAGTCACAAGTTCTCTCAGATCTGTTCTCTCAAGGGCAGTCCTCAAAGGAGCCCCACCTACTTCACAGGGTGTTTGTTGTGGGGAGGGGAAGGAGAAGGAGATTGTAAGCCTCTCTGAGACTCTGAATGAAAGGATGAGGTATGAATCCAATCTCCTCCTCCTCCTCCTCCTCCTCCTCCTCCTCCTCCTCCTCTTCTTCTTCTTCTTCTTCTTCTTCTTCTTCTTCTTCTTCTTCTTCTTCTTCTTCTTCTTCTTCTTCTTCATACCCTGCTCCAGTTTAATCTTAAACATATTCAAGAGTGGAATCTTTAAACTCAGCAGAGAATCTTGCTGAAATCCAAAATGGCACCTCAGAATTTTGAGGGAAATTTCGGGTGTCGGTGTGAACTGGCTGGATTATCTTGGCACGCCTTTGGCTGCTATATATCACCCTTGAATCCCATGTGGTCAGTTCAGATACAGGAAGGGAATATGTAGGATTTTCTCCCCCTCTTTACTGGTGAGAGGAGCACAGCTTGGTGGGGGGGGGGACTTGTGCTCTCCTACAGCCTTCAAAGGAATCACAGAGTCCCCCCCCCTCCTCCAAGTCAATTTTGGAGTTATCACAGCCATTTTCTGCTCTTCTAATGCTCCGAAAATCGCATTAAGCAGAGTCTTGGCTTCGCCATGACTTGCCGTGACCTTTCCGCATGCACAATGCACCCATTCTCTGCGCTGAAGCCAGGCAGGGGAGAGGGAAAGGGTGCTCTTCTCTGTGCCATCTCCCTTGCTCTGGTGGCAGGAATATACATGATGGATAAACAACAAAAAAAAGCACTGGCATAAAATACGGAGATGTGCCACTGTTCCCAGCTGACCATCTCACAGCTGCGGTTCTGATTACAGAGAGTTGTTCGGATTAGAACCAGGGAGGTTTGCAGGCCGGGACCAAAATGACTTGGGTTTTAAGAAACCGTGGCAAAAAGGCTTGATCTGTTTAATGCCGACTTCTTCAGAGGAAGTGCGCTCTGTCTCTGTCTCTCTGTCTCTGTCTCTGTCTCTGTCTCTCTGTCTCTCTCTGTCTCTCTCTGTCTCTCTCTCTCTCTCTCTCTCTCTCTCTCTCTCTCTCTCTCTCTCTGTCTCTCTCTGTCTCTCTCTCTCTCTCTCACACACACACACACACATATACACACAAGCCTGAATTACATCCAGCAGCCAACTTCAAACCAACTTAAGAAGTGTGCTTTGGAAGAGAAAAGAAGCAGAAGCAGAAGAGATAAAAAGAGAGAGAAGAGAGAAGAAAAGGAAGAAGAAGAGAAAGGAGGAGGAGGAGATTGGATTTATACCCCACTCTTCACTACCCATGGATTTTTACCCCACTACCCAAAGGAGTCTCAGAGTGGCTTGCGATCTCCTTTCCTTTCCCCTCCCCACAACAGACACCCTGTGAGGTAGGTGAGGCCGAGAGAGCTCTTTCGACTCCTCCTCCTGAGAGAACAGCTCTGAAATAACTTGTGACTGGCCCAAGGTCACTCCAGCAGCTGCATGTGGAGGAGTGGGGAATCAAGCCCAGTTCTCCCGGATTAGAGTCCACAGTCCTGACCACTACACCAAACTGGTGCCAAGTCTCCAGAGGCTTCCAAAGTTCTCCTTCTCTGAACTTCTCTCCCTGGATTTGGGGAGTTCTGGATGACCTGGGCTCCCTGATGGTGGAAAAGTGCCGTCAAGTCGCGGATGACATGGTGGCGCCAATGGATTTTCAAGGCAAGAGGTGGTTTGCCATTGCTTGCCTCTGCGCAGCAACCCTGGACTGTAGTTTATATCCATTAATCCAAATCCGGTCTTCTACACGACTGAACCATATCTGCTCCATCCTCTGCATGGCATCTTTTTCAGTATTGGAAGGTGGCCATCAGATCACCTCACAAGCATCTCCTCTCCAGCACAGAAATTCCCAGCTCCTTAGAGCTCAAAGTGAGCTGACTCAGTAATATGATTTGGAGGGGGGCCGTGGCTCAGTGGTAGAGCATCTGCTTGGCCTGCAGAATGTCCCAGGTTCGATCCCCGGCATCTCTAGTTAAAAAGATCAAGAAAGAGGTGATGGGAAAGACCTCCGCCTGAGACCCTGGAGAGCCGCTGCCAGGCTGAGTAGACCTTGATGAACCGATGGTCTAACTCAGTCCAAGACAACTTGATAAAGAGAGTTTGTGGCTCAGTGGCAGAGTGCCTGCTTGGCATGTAGAAGGTCCCAGGCAGTAGGTGATGTGAAGGACCTCTGCCTGAGACCCTGGAGAGCCGCTGCTGGTCTGAATAGACACCAATGCTCCCTCTAAGCTGTGGAGTCTCGTGAGCAAAATTCTACTTTGTGAGCTACTGGCATTAAAGTTGTGAGTCAGCGATTTTGGCTACCGCAGCCATGAAATTAAAATGCACCTGCTCCTTGGGAGGAAAGCGATGGCAAACCTAGACGGCATAATAAAAAGTAGAGCCACCACCCTGCCAACAGAAGTCCATATGGTCAAAGCAATGGTATTCCCAGTAGTAATGTATGGCTGCGAGAGTTGGACCATAAGGAAGGCCGAGCGCCCAAGAATAGATGCTTTTGAATTATGGTGCTGGAGAAGACTCTTGAGAGGCCCTTGGACTGCAAGGAGAGCAAATCAGTCAGTCCTAAAAGCCTTTGACAATATAATCCTAAATGAAATCAACCCTGACTGTTCCCTGGAAGGCTAGAGACTGAAGCTGAAGCTCAGATACTTTGGCCACCCAATGAGAAGGGAGCACTCACTGGAGAAGACCCTGATGCTGGGAAAGATTGAAGGTCAAAGAAGAAGGGGACGGCAAAGGATGAGAGGGTTAGACAGTGTCATCGATGCCACGAACATGGAATTGAGCAAACTCCGAAGGACAGGAGGGCCTGGCGTGATGTGGTCCATGGGGTCGCAAAGAGTCGGACTCGACTGTGTGACCGAACAACAACAAACAACAACAACAAATAAATTAGTTTCCCTGTAGTCCTCCTTCCTGCGCTAAGACAAAAAAGTGTGAGCCAGAGACTAAAAAACTGCGAGCTAGCTCACACTAACTCAGCTTAGAGGGAACACTGCTAGACACCACTGACCATGGATGAACCAATGGTCTGATTCCATATAAGGCAGCTTCGTGTGTTCATACCTTGATCAGGTAGAATAGGTAGCAGGTATTCCTGTGTGCCTTATAAGACCCCACAGAACAAAGCTAGAGAACAAAGCTGTTTTGAAATAAAACTTTACCAAACTCCGTTTTGGGACTCCCTACCGTCACTCTTATAGAAACACTGAACTAATAAAAACCTGTTATTATGCATTGACTTCCCATAGAGAACCCATATAAGTTCCTTGTTAAAACATATGCGGGGTTGGTTGTGTCGATTAACACAAACGGCACTGAAGCTGAATTATGCCATAATTATGTGTGATTCCAACCCCAACCCCCCTTTTTCCCTTTCCTTTCCTTTTTTCCCTCTCTCTTTTTTGGGGGCGAGAAAGAGAATAGAATAGGTTGCATTTGCTCTGCAAAATGGGGGAATCAAAAAGGACAGGCTGTTAAAACCATGTTTGGAGTCAACCGAAGAACTCCAGCGGAGGAGGAGAAGGAGGATATTAGATCTATATCCCTGGCCTTCATTCGGAGTCTCAGAGCAGCTTACAAACTCCTTTCCCTTCCCCTCCCCAGAACAGACACCCTGTGAGGTAGGTGGGGCTGAGAGAGCTCTGTCAGAAACTGCTCTTTTTCAAGGACAGCTCTTATCAGAACTCTGGCTTGCCCAAGGTCATCCAGCAGCTGCAAGTGGAGGAGTGGGGAATCAAACCCAGTTCTCCCAGATTAGAGTCTGCGCACTTAACCACTACACCATACAGCTCTTCCCGATCACACAAGCCCCACTGAATTTGCAGACAACTCTGCTGCCAACTCTGAGTTGAGAAATTCCTGGAGATTTGGGGGGGGTGGAGGCTGCGGAAGGTGGGGTTTGGGGAGAGGCAAGACCTCAGCAGGGTGTAATGCCATAGATTCTACCCACCTGAGCAGCCGTTCTACTCCAGGAGAACTGTAGTTTGGTGTAGCGGTTAAGTGTACAGACTCTAACCTGGGAGAACCGGGTTTGATTCCCCACTTCTTCACTCACACCTGCTGGATGACCTTGGGCAAGTCATAATTCTGATAAGAGCTGTCCTTGAAAAAGAGCCATTTCTGTCAGAGCTCTCTCAGCCCCACCTACCTCACAAGGTGTCTGTTGTGGGGAGGGGAAGGGAAGGGAGTTTGTAAGCTGCTCTGAGACTCCCTTGGGTAGTGAAGGGTGGGGTATAAATCCAATCTCCTCCTCCTCTTCTTCTTCTTCTAATCAGGTGTAATTCTGGGGACTCTTCAATCACCACCTGGAAGGTGGCAACCCAATTTAGAAGCTCTCCGCCAAGCACACATTGGTGGCTCCTGTCATCTCTCTAAACAGCTGAGAGTAGTATCCTTGCCTCCTCCTCCTCCTCCTTCCCTTTTTTTTTGCACAACAACCCTAAAAGGTAGATTAGATTAAGAGAATGGTTGAGATCGTTGTTTACGGACACGGACATTCTGTTCTTTTGATCCTACTTTGTATCGTGGGACTCCTTGCCACCAGATATGACGTGATGCTCACAGATTCAGGTGGAGTTAAAAGGAGGCTAAACAGATTGAGGGAGAATAGCACAATTGTTGCTGGCTTGGAGCCAGGCAGGCCGGTAGCTAGGGTGGGGCTATTTGGGCTCCACCCACTTTCTTAAAGGCACAGCCCCACAGGATTCTCTCTCTCTCTCTCTTTTAAACTCTTTTAAATATTTTTTTAAAAAAAACAGAGGAAGCCTCTCTGATTGTGCCTCTGATTGCCCGGCCCTGGGGGGCAATTGGAAAAGGGGGGTCAGCTGCCAAACAAGCCCTGCTCTTGGGCTTCTCTGTAGCACTGAGTGGCCTCTGTTAGAACAAAGTTTGAGTCCGGTGGCACCTCTAAGACCAACAAAGTTTTATTCATGGTATAAACTTTTGTGCGCATGCACACTTCCTCAGCTACAGTGGAGTAGAACCTCCTCAACCATTCCTTACAAGGGGTGGGGCGGGGGTTGTTGTCAGGAAGGGCCATTTTGTGTCAAGATACATAAGGACTGAGTTAGTACTGTTAGGAACAGGTAGCTGGACTAGAAGGGCCATTGGTCTCATCTGACCCAGCAGGGCTCTTCCGAGGTTCTTAGGAAGGCCTCGGCCTCTCTGCCCTGTTTATGGCCCTCCAGAGGAACTGGTTGGCCACTGTGGGAGACAGGTTGCTGGACTAGATGGACCACTGGTCTGACCCAGCAGGGCTCTTCTGATGTTCTTATGAAGACCTCAGCCCCTATGCCCTGTTGCTGGCCCTCCAGAGAAACTGGTTGGCTCCTGGGTGAGACAGGGAAGAGATCCATTGCAGTGTAGCGGGTTGGGTGTTAGGTTAAGAGTGAGGAGACTCAGATTCAAAAACCCACTCAGCCCCAAGGTTCATAGAGCAGGGTGTAATGGTTAAAGCATCAGATGAGGATCTGGAAAACCCAGGCTCGAATCCTCACTTCTGCCATGGAAGTCTGCTGGGTGACCTCGGGCCAGTCACACCCTCTCAGGCTAACCTATCTCCCAGGGTTGTTGTGAGGATAAATCGGAGTCAAGGCGAATGATGTAAGCTGATTTGGGTCCCCTTTGGGAGAGAAAGGCAGGCAGGCAGGAAAGAAGGATGGGACATCCACTAGATTTATCCATGACTCCAGGTGCTGGAAAAGTGGTAGGAATGATTTTAAATTTCTCGTCTCTCCTTTAACCCTCAAAGTGCTCATTTTGATTTTGGCTTCCCCCCCCACCCTTGTGCAAACGACATCCGAGATCCATCATTTTCCCACCCTTTCCGTGACACAGACGATTTCCCCACAAACGGCACACTCCATGCAATGTTAGCGGCGTGTCAGTAAATCAGCCCGATAAGTAAACTGACATATGTTAGATGCACAAGCGGCATATTGTCTGTCTAATAGCCATGCGTGCCGCCTGCCTTGCCGATCGAAACATCTGCGCAACAGAGCCACGCAGAGCCGGCACATAAGTTTCTACAACCCCCCCCCCTTGGGGGAAATTTAAACTTTGCAGGGAAAAATGCAATAATTTCAAATTTGGGGGGAGCATCTGATGAACCCTTAACCCATTACCAGAGATGTCTGCACATATTAAAATCATTTCAGTTGGTAGCCAAATTGGTCTGCGGTAGAAGAGCTGGACGTTTTAAAGCGAAGGCTGGATGACCATCTTTCGGGCATGTTGTAGGGCTCTCTTTCGGCTATGCTCCCGCAGAGTGCAGGGGGTTGGACTAGATGACCTGCAAGGTCTCTTCCAACTCTAACATTCTATGATTCTATGACTCCAGTAGCACCTTAAAGTCCACCAAGATTTTGGGGGAAGAAGCTTCCGAGAGTCAAAGAGCCAAGTAATCGTTAGGAGCGCGGACTTTAACCTGGGAGAACTGGGTTTGATTCCCGACTCCTCCACTTGCACCTGCTGTTGTGACCTTGGGTCAGTCACAAGTTCCCTCAGAGCTATTCTCTCAAGAGCAGTCCTCGAGAGAGTTCTCTCAGCCCCATCTACCTCACAGGGTGTCTGTTGTGGGGAGGGGGAGGGAAAGGAGATTGTAAGTCGCTTTGAGACTCCATAGGGTAGAGAAGGGCCGGGTATGAATCCAATCTCTCCTCCTCCTCCTCCTCCTCCTCCTCCTCCCTCCTCCTCTTCTTCTTCTATCTGTTGAAGGGAGTATTGTATTGTCTTTACCATTTTTGCCACCGGAGTCATAAACTGCAAACCCTCATCCCACAATAAACCCTGTTCCATGGGAAAATATAGACGCATTTAAAGGCTGCTAGTGCAAAAGTTGTTGTGTGATTTGAAAAGAAGGTAATAAGAGGGAGAGGAGGGAGGGTGGATGAAATGTACTGGGTTCGAGACACGTAGAGTGATCAGCTCATAGTTTATTAGTGATTTCAATCTTTAAGACAACTCTAGCCCTGCTTATATGCATGCAAAACACCCCACATCCCACCAGTGTTCCCTGTAAGCTGAGTTAATGTGAGCCAGCTCACAGTTTTTTAGCCTCCGGCTCACACATTTTTAACTTAGCTTAGCAAGGAGGGCTCCAAAGCAAACTAATCTATGCAGCAGCCAACTTGCTCGCTCACAACTTTAATGCCAGGAGCTCACAAAGTAGGATTTTTGCTCACAAGACTCCACAGCTTAGAGGGAGCATTGCACCCCACACACCCACTCCCGTGATAGGCTATTTACAAAACATTACTACTTGATTGGTTTATTCCAGAGTCCTGGTCGGCTATTGTTCTTGTGCCCTAAGCTCAGCCAGTCTCCAGGGTGATTCAATCAGGGATGATTCAATCCCAATACATAAACAGTGGATCAACGAGGGGACATGAGGATGGCAGGGGAAATGTATCCCCCTCATACGAATCCTGGCATTCCCTCATCTTGTTTTATTGGTCCCATTGCATTTGCAATCAAGACAGAAGAGACAGCAGGGAGAAGAAGGAGACTGCAGGAATCGATGACTAAAATACAACAGAACAGAAGACGAAAAAGAGATAGAAGCGCCACTGGGAACAGTTGCTTATCCCTAAAAAGTGGCATATTAAAAAAAAGAACTGAGAAAGTAATAACCGCGGAGGACGTACGAGCGGCAATAAGAAAGTTAACAATGGATAAAGCACCTGGCACCGACCGAACGATTGCCGTATATTATAAGAAGTCCTGCCAGCCCTGCCAAGCTTCTCACTGAGAGAATAAACTGATGTTTTCCATGCAAAGGAAAACTCCCCAAACCCCGGAGGAGAGCCAGAATGAAAGTAATGCCAGCCCCAAATAAAGATCCGTCAACTGTCTTTCCTCGCAGGTCCGTATCGTTCCCAATGAGGGATTGTAAAACAGGCATTAGGAGACTGGTGACGGGACTGGAGAAATGACTCCCTTGCACAGACAGAGACGAAGGCGGGCTTTTGATCTGACTGGGAACCACAAAGGGACATTAGAAACAGACTGAGCTGTCTTGCGGGTCATCGCCGCCACATGAGAGATAAAAATACGGAATCTTGAAACGCATATCCGGATCGAACCAAAGTTTCCTGATAAAGAACAGAGAGCGTTTCTGTATGAAATTGGGCCAACCCAGTCCTCGGGGTTGCCAGCTCTGAGTGGGGAAATACCTGGAGATTTTGGGGGAGGAGCCAGAGGAGGGTGGGGTTTGGGGAGGGGAGGGACTTCAGTGGGGGGTAATGCCATGGAGTCCGCCCTCCAAAGCTGTCATTTTCTCCGGGTGAACTGATCTCTGTCACTTGGGTTCAGTATGTGTGAGAGAGGATGCTGGACTAGATGAACCACTGCTCTGATCAAGCAGGGCTCTTGTGGTGTTCTTATGAAGACCTTGGCCTCCATGCCCTGTTGTTGGCCCTCCAGAAGAACTGATTGGCCCCTGTGTGAGAGAGGATGCTGGACTAGGTGGACCACTGGTCTGATCCAGCAAGGGCTCTTCTGATGTTCTTATGAAGGCCTCGGCCTCTCTGCCCTGTTGTTGTCCCTCCAGAGGAACTGGTTGACCACTGTGTGAGACAGGATACTAGACTAGATGGACCACTGGTCTGATCCAGCAGGGCTCTTCTTAGGTTCTTATGAAGGCCTCAGCCTCTATGCTCTGTTGTTGTCCCTCCAGAGGAATTGGCTGACCACTGTGTGAGACAGGATACTAGACTAGATGGACCATTGGTCTGATCCAGCAGGGCTCTTCTTAGGTTCTTATGAAGGCCTCAGCCTCTATGCCCTGTTGTTGTCCCTCCAGAGAATTGGCTGACCACTGTGTAGACAGATACTAGACTAGATGGACCATTGGTCTGATCCAGCAGGGCTCTTCTTAGGTTCTTATGAAGGCCTCAGCCTCTATGCCCTGTTGTCCCTCCAGAGGAATTGGCTGACCACTGTGTGAGACAGGATACTAGACTAGATGGACCATTGGTCTGATCCAGCAGGGCTCTTCTTAGGTTCTTATGAAGGCCTCGGCCTCTATGCCCTGTTGTTGGTCCTCCAGAGGAACTGTTTGGCCCCTGTGTGAGACAGGATGCTGAACTAGGTGGACCACTGGTCTGATCCAGCAGGGCTCTTCTGGTGTTCTAATGAAGGCCTCAGTCTCTCTGCCCTGTTGTTGGCCCTCCAGAGGGACTGGTTGGCCACTCGTGTGAGACAGGATGCTGGACTAGGTGGACCACTGGTCTGATCCAGCAGGGCTCTTCTGGTGTTCTTAGGAAGGCCTCAGCCTCTCTGCCCTGCTGTTGGCCCTCCAGAGGAACTGGTTGGCCACTGTGTGAGATAGGATGCTGGACTAGACGGACTATTAGTCCAATCCAGCAGGGCTCTTCTGATGATCTTATGAAGGGCATGAGCAGCGTCTGAGGAGGGTGCCATTTGGGGAGGGAGTGCAGCAGGCTTATTACACCACGCAATCCAACCTCCAAAGCAGCCACCTTCTCCAGGTCAACTGAACTCTTTCATCCGGAGATCAGGTGTCATGCCTCAGGATCTCCAGGCCGCTCCAGGAGGATGGCAACGCCAGCAACCCAAGACTCAGCGGCACAGCCTGGGTGTGACCCCCGACCGCCTCCTTCCCCCCTCCACACACACACACCTCGTCCAAGGCTCCGGCAAGCGGCCCGCCCGCCCGCCCCCACTGCCGCTGTGCTATTGTTTCAGTTTTTAATTAATGAAAGGGAGAGCTAATCATTGAATTAAACTTCTCATTACTCGAGCTGAATGCCCGTTAAGCAAATTTAATTACTGTACGGATTGGGCCTCTCCTTGGCTGTTTCATTAGCGGCTGATAAAGAGTGGGGAGGGGTGTGGGGGGGGAGAGGGGAGAGAATAATAATGGGGAAAGGTGGGAGGGGGGTGATTGATTGAGCAGAAAGCGGCAATGCTGCAGAGTTAGTTGAGAGCCAGGAGGGCTGGTTGTGGGGGCGGAGGGGGGACGACCCCTCCCCTCCCCTTTCCTCTGCTCCAGCAGCCCAGGGATAAAAATCTGCTTTGTGCTGCTGGTTTTTGCTTACAGTTCAAGTTTCCAGCTCCAAGTTGGGAAATACCCAGAGATTTGGGGGGGGATCCTGGGGTGGGCAGGGTTTGGAGAGGGGTGAGACTTCAGCAGGGTACAGTGCCACAGAGACCAACCTTTGGAGTAGCCATTTGCTCCAAGGGAGGAGGGAGGAGGAGGAGGGGACTGGATTTATACCCCGCCCTTCACTCCCCAAAGGAGTCTCAGAGTGGCTCACCATCTCCTTTCCCTTCCCCTCCCCACAACAGACACCCTGGGAGGTAGGCGGGGCTGAGGGAGCTCTTTTGAGGACTGCTCTTGAGGGAACAGCTCTGAGAGAACTTGTGACTGATCTGAGGTCACACCAGCAGCTGCACGTGGAGGTGTGGGGAATCGAAACTGGTTCTCCCAAATTAGAGTCCATGCTCCCAATCACCGTGCCAAACAGATCTCTGCAGTCAGTAGATCAATCGCAATAGCAAAAGATCTCCAGGTGTCCCCTGGAGGTTGGCAGCCCTGCTTACAGCAGAGATGGCTCCACTGTACAAAGCCTCATGGCAAGACTCAAGGGGTGGCGAGCATCCAAACTGAATTGGTGCTGCCAGGCTGACCAGACGCACCAGAGGAGGCCTGCCAATTCTTTCCGCCACTCGCCTCCACTTGTGGACTAGGAACAGCTGGATCGGCAAACCTTTAACGTCCACTTGTTCTTTTTTCTTAAAAGAGTTCTGTCGAGATATTTGGGGGGGGGATTGCAGACTGGTCAATGGCACAGGAGTAGGTGGACACAGGTTTTTCTGTTTGGTTGGCAACCCTGAACCGGGTTTCATTGGGGCAGCCCAGCAGAGACACACATCCCCACTATGGCAGGCTGGCTGGGGAAGCGATGACAGATTGCGGAGGCATTTAAAGATGCCTCCCCCGATCTATCTTCCCTTCCCCAACTGGCCCACTGTGGAGGGCCAGCTGGGGAAAGGAAGGGAAAGGAGAGCTGGTCAGTTTCAGTCTGCTGAAACTAACCATTGCCTTCTGTCCCTGGTTTGGGGTTGGGCACCCAAATAAAAGCCAAATAAGATTGGCTTTTATTCGGGAGCACCTTATTGGCAGCTGAATCAGATTAGAGAATCTGATTCAGCTGAACAAATACCCCCCAAAAAACGATAAGGTATTTTTTCTAGTATTTATTCCATTCGGGAAGGTTGAATGCACACTCCTAGTGTTGAGCCTTAGAAAACATACCAAGCACTGGGGTGGGGAGCGGATTCTTGCCCTCTTCTTATTCATTCATTCATTCATTCATTTTAGTGAAATATGACAAACAGCATTACAGGTCAAGTATAACAATGGAGGAACAATCACTGTCAGAACCCTGTCTAGTCTAACAAAAAGGGAGTTGCTTAAATGTCATCAACCTGCCCAAACTATTTATTTATTCAAATATTTATATCCCATTTTCCCCTGTGACTCAAAGCAGCTTACAAATCATACTGAAAAGCATAATACAGGTGTGCAAAAAAAATATCAATTTTTCCAGCTCCATTGTAGCCTATGGGGACCATTATAGTCAATGGGCTCCATAGGCTATAATGGAGAATTGATCTGAGGGTATCTGGGACCTGGGGAAGGGCTTTCTTTTTTTTTTAGGTAGGGGCACCAAATTTGCAGCATAGCTGCTGGTGCCTCTCCTCATCCGCCCACCCCATTTTAAAAAAGATTGGGAGTGGGGGGGCAGTTCCATGGGCCCCAGAAAAAGGTCCCCCCCTTCATCCATTGTTTCCAATGGAGGGAAAATATCTTGTGAGCTGAAGGAGAAATCCCTGCACTGCCTATTAAAATTTTGTGCACCAGTGCCCCCTAGTGCAGCTTAGAGATAACTATGCCTGTAAGATAGGTGGGGCTGAGAGAACCGTGACTGACCCAGCTGGCTTTATGTGGAGGAGCGGGGAATGAAACCCAGTTCTCCAGATTAGAGTCCATTGCTCTTAACAACTGCACCACACTGGTTCTTGGACTTACAGATGCAGGGAATTCATATACCATTTTTGAGAACCAGTAACACCCCAGTTCCCAGCCTTGCAGCACCTCCCTGCTTTGTTCTTTTCCTGCTCTCATTTAAAAATTGGCATCTTTGGTCTGGGAAGCTGAATTGCAGTCCACCAAGGCAGACAGAAGTAGCAAGTGGGGTTGGGGAATTGCAGTTTAGGATTCCAGAGTGTCAGATGGAGTTTGCCGCAAATGAAAGCAAAGGACATGCATTAAGGCAGACGTTACCGAAGAAAAGGATGCCCTGTTGTGCATTTGGGGAATCATTAGAAGGCCCCTCTGCTGGGATGGGAGCATTAATATGTATGCTTTCTTCCCACAAGTAGCGAGGACTTTGTATCGCTCTTCTTTTGCTGACAGAAATGAGAATCTCACATTGTTCCTACACCTTACTAGCTCCAAAGTATTTTTTTAATTGCTTTTGGTCTTTCTGATATTTCTCAGGTTCTGCTGCTGTATGTGCTGGTTTGGAGACTCCCCAGCAGCCAGTGTGGTGTAGTGGTTAGAACACAACTCAAGAGACTCGAGTTCAA
Source organism: Gekko gecko (assembly GCA_029375565.1). Lineage (NCBI taxonomy): Eukaryota > Metazoa > Chordata > Lepidosauria > Squamata > Gekkonidae > Gekko > Gekko gecko. The sequence goes on along the minus strand of JAPDNY010000017.1, from coordinate 9,180,372 downwards.
ATCCCCCCACAGCCATCAAGCTCACCTCAGTAGTCAATGTGGCAAAGTGGAGAGAGTGCAGGGCTGGCTCGCCCACTACGTGAACTAGGCGCTTGCCTAGGGCGCGCCGGCCCTCAGGGGCACTAAACTGTACCCCGCCCTCCACAAAAAGCCCCCCCCGACGCCAGCCGACGCCTCCCCGCTGCCATCACCAGTGAAGAATGCCCCACCGGGGTGCAGGAGGAGGAGGTGGAGCTTGCCCACCCTCCCCCTCCCCCCTTAGGGGGATGAGGCGGGGGCAGCGGCTGCAGCTGCTAGTGAATAATGCCCCGCCAGGGCACAGGAGGCAGCGGTGGGGCTTGCTCACCCTCCTCCTCCCCCCGCGGGAGTGGCAGCAAAAGGGTCTCCAGACCCCTCTGGGAGGTTGGCATCTGCGCCCCACTTAGGGCACAGAACCACCTTGAGCCGGCCCTGAGAGAGTGATGTGCTAGGCTCCTGGGGGATAAGGAAATAAGAACATCAGAAGTGCCCTGCTGGATTAGACCAGTGGTCCGTCTAGTCCAGCATCCTGTCTCACACAGTGGCCGACCTGTTCCTCTGGAGGGCCAACAACAGGGCACAGAGGCCGAGGCCTTCATAAGAACATCAGAAGAGCCCTGCTGGATCAGAGCAGTGGTTCATCTAGTCCAGCATCCTGTCTCATACAGTTCCTCCGGAGGGCCAACAACAGGGCAATAAGGCTGAGGCCTTCTTAACAACACAAGAAGAGCATTGCTGGACCAGAGCAGTGGTTCATCTAGTCCACACGCCTATTCAATTGCCAAATATAAGTGTTTTATTTTATGTAATATATATTTATGCTATGATTTATTGTAAGTTGTAATATACAAAAATAGCAGACCAATGTGTTTATTTGCATTCTGTAAAGTTTTTAGCAAAACCAATAAAGACAATTAAAAAAAAAACAAGAAGAGCCCTGCTCAGACCAGTGAGGGTCCATCTGGTCCAGCCTCCTGTCTCACACAGTGGCCAACCAGTCCCTCTGGAGGGCCAACAACAGCTCATGGAGGTTGAGGCCTTCCTAAGAACATCAGAAGAGCCCTGCTGGATCAGACCAATGGTCCATCCAGCCCAGCATCATGACTCACACCATGGCCAACCAGTTCCTCTGGAGTGCCAACCAGTGCCTGGAAGATGTTGCCTCCAGGTGCTGGGATTCAGAGGTTGACTGCCCCTGGATGTGCAGGTTCCCTTTAGTCCTTTTAAATCCCCTGTTCCCAGCAGGAGCTTACCAACACTGCATCAGCCCAGCATATTTGCAAGCGCAGGAGAGAGCATCATTTTTGAAAAGAGACCAACTCTTTTTCTGCAGGCCCAGCATATTACCAAGTGCAGGAGAGAGCATCAGTTTTGAAAAGAGACAAACTCTTTTTCTGCAGGCCCAACCCTCCTCTTCTGGGACTGGTCTTTCTCTTCCCCTTTTAACAGTCCTCTTATCGGCTACCTGCTTCAACCAGAAGCCAGATGTCTGGGCTGCACATTTGGTTTCCCTGACTTTTTGCCCAGGCCCAGAGAAGGGTGGATTGAGGGGGCCGTGCCCCGCAGGAGGGTTGAAGCCGCAGGGCAGCAACCGGGTTTGGAGAGCTGAAACGCTGCTGAGCGTCGTTTCCCTCGGGCTCAAAGTCAGAGGAGAATTTTAGGCCTGCGAGCGAGGCAGTCTCTTCGCGAGTCCGGCGCGGGGCCGACCCTGCCAAGCTGAATCCCGTTCCGCCTGACCGCCTGCGCGTGCCGCCTTTGAGGATGTTTCTCGGTCACCCTAAGGGGGAGGGGGTCTCAGCTTGGATCTATCAGGCCCTTTCATTTTCTCGCTTGCAAACAGATTAGTGAAAGCTGGAAGCTCATTCAAGTCGAAGGCTGTGTATCAGCACGCCTGGCTTCTCTCCTCCACCTCCCCTTTCACATCCTTTCAGCTCAATCTGATTTCGCAGCTTGTTTCTTCTCTTCATTTCCCCCCAAAAAAACCTGCCCTTTACCTTTCCTTTCTTCCCCATTCCATCTCCGTCACCTCCCTGTTTACTAAGAACAGAAAGATCCTATTGTTCCATAGAATCATAGAGTTGGAAGGGACCTCCAGGGTCATCTAGTCCAACCCCCTGCACAAGGCAGGAAATTCACAAAATATGAAAGGTAAAGGTAGAGGCTTCCCTTGCTTGAAAGCTAGTCGAATCCAACTCTAGGGGTGCGGTGCTCATCTCCGTTTCCAAGCCGAAGAGCTAGCACTGTCCAAAAACTTCTCCGTGGTCATGTGGCTGGCACGACTAAATGCTGAGGTGCATGGAACACTGTTACCCTCCTACCAAAGCGGTACCTATTTATCTACTTGCAATTTCTTGCTTTCAAACTGCTAGGTAGGCAGGAGCTGTGGCTAGAGATGGGAGCTCACTCCGCCATGTGGCACTCGAGTCTTGAACTGTCGAACTACAGACCTTCCGGTCTGCAGCTCAGCGTCTTAACCTCTAAGCCACCACAACCCCTACTGCCACCCAAAGCCAGCTGGGCTCGGAGAAGGGGCAGGTAAGGCAGGTGAGGCTGAGGCAGGTTTTATTATTTGCCTTTCCTGAACTGCTGAGGATAAGTAGATGAGGTTACTGTGTGGGAGGATAGTGTTTGAGGGTGTGTGGGTGTGTATACCCTGTTGGAGAGTGGTGCTTGTTTGAGGAAGTGTGGTTTCTGCTTGTCTCTTTTGCCTGGGTGTAAATGATTGTGTCTTTTAGCAGTTTTGCCTGGGTCTGACTGCTGGCCCCGCCATCAGGTAAGAATATGAACGTGCCACAGAGTTTACATGTCACGGCCTCAGCTCCCTCACCAACTATGCTGCTGCGATTCATTTCAAAATTGGTTCACTTTAGCTGGCACTTCCTTGATAGGTGCCTTGGGGAAACAGTCTCCCTGTTTTGCTTTGGGCTCGTCATTCTTTAGACCTAGTCAACCATCATCTCCCTGAGAAGGCCTAGAGAAGGGGTCCCCCAACATGGTGCCCGGGGGCGCCATGGGCCCCAATCTGCACCAACACCTTCCCTGGTGCCCACCAGCATGTTTTTAGGAAGTGAGCAGGGCCAGACAGGAGCAGCTTTTGTCCGGGGGGGACTTATGATTAACCATTAGAGATCTGATTGTCTGTGCAGTTTTCTTTTCTTTTTTTTAATGTTACTTTGGCAACAGTTTCCACCGCCACACAACAGGCTTCTCCATGTGGCTGAATGTAAGCTGTTGCAGCTATTTTGTGGCTGGCTCCATCTGGCCCAGCAGCCATTTTGTGGCAGCCGTTTTCTTAGGGTTGCCAGCTCCGGGTTGGGAAATACCTGAAGATAGGGGGGGTTGGAGACAGAAGGAAGGCGAGATTTGGAGAGGTGAAGGACCTCAGCAGGGTACAATGCCGTCGAGTCCACCCTCCGAAGCGGCCATTGGCTCCAGAGAAACTGTCTCTTGGAGATCAGTTGGCATCCCGGGAGATCTCCAGCCACCGCCTGGAGGGTGGCAATCCTACATTCTGTGCCTGTCCCCACCATGCTGTGTCGGAACCCCAAGGGTGCCTGCAGGCTCAAAAAGGCTGGGGAAACCTGGAAGTCAGCATTTTACACACGAAGATGCCTTATGCCGGATCAGACCCTCAGTCCATTGAGGTCAATGGCGTCGACTCAGACTGGCAGCGGCTGTCCAGGGTCATGGGCAAAGGTCCCACCATCTCTTCTGATCCTTTTAACTGAGGGTGCTGAGGATTGAACCTGGGACCTTCTGCATGCCAAGCAGAGGCTCTGCCACTGATCCAGGGTCTCAGGCTGAGGTCTTTCCCATCACCTACTGCCTGCTCCTTTTTTAATTGGAGATGGCGGGGATTGAACCTGGGACCTTCTGTGTACCAAGCAGAGGCTCTGCCACTGAGCCAGGGTCTCAGGCAGAGGTCTTTCCAATCACCCACTACGTAGTCCTTTTTAAGTGGACATGCCAGGGATTGAACTTGGGACCTTCTGCATACCAAGCAGATGCTCTACCACTGAGCCACAGCCCTTCATGTGCATAAATGTGCATGCATGAACATAAAGCTACCATGCGTGCACAACCTGACATATGTTTCAGGTGGTGGGGCTCATTTGGAACAAAGTCATGGGACCAGGTACTGCAGAAAGAATTGTTATATCATATTGTGGGACCTGGATGGGCCAGGCTAGCCAGATCTTGTCAGAACATGGAAGCTAAGCAAGGTCAACCCTGGCTAGTACTTGGATGGGAGACTACCCTGGAATAGCAGGGCTGGGAAGCTGGGATCCTTTGGAAATGGACATTGGGGTTTGGGGCCCTCAGATAGTGATGAGGGTTGGTAGATACACAATGCAAGTGTCCATTTCTGTTTCTGAGGTGGGTATATATTGTACTTAAATTATGGGTGGTAGGAAAGAGCAAGAGTCCAGTAGCACCTTAAAGATTAACAAAATCTGTGACAGTGGAGGAGCTTTCATGAGTCACTGCTCACTTCTTCAGACAGAGCTAGAAAGTGAGTCTGTCTGTCCTTATGTCTTGGATACTGGAGCGATTTCAGATGTTGAATGACAATAGCAGGCAAGTGACAATAGCAGGTGTGATTGGATTGGGCGTGAAATGCAGAGGGGTCGTAGGTGTGGAGAAATCAGCATTGGTAATGAGACAGGAAACCTAGGTCTCGATTCAGTGCAGGAGGGTGGATTGTCTTGAGCTTCATTATCAGCTGCAGTTCAGCAGTCTCTCTAATCTCCCTTTGAAATGCCTCTGTAAGAGAACTGCTGCTCTTATGCTGCAGTCACACACACAGAACGATCCACTTTCAATCGACTTCCAATGCGCTTTCCAACTGGATTTTGCCAGTTCACACAGTAAGATCCACTCGTAAAGTGCATTGAAAGTGGATCGAAAGTGGCTTATTGAGAGTGCATGACTGCATCCTTAGAGCAGGTATCGTCCCAGCAGGAACAGTTTTCTGATGGAGGGTACAGCTCAAAAAAATGTGTGGGTTTGGGGGGAAAGTGAGTGACTTGGGCACGTGTAGAACTTTTCTCTCCCCCACGGCCAAGTGCTGTTGCATCTCTGGGATCAGAAAAAAAAGGACTTTTGGGTCCGGGCAAGATTGGATGGCAGGCTGATGTCCTTCTGACATGTCTCATTTTTGAAATTAATCCCCAGTGCCCTCTCCTTCCTCATTTTTCTTCCTTAGCTCCCTGTCCCTTCTCCCTGCCTTCACTTAAAATACAAGATATAATTTCAGAGACATGATTGAATTCTATGCAAGTTCACTATAAGCGCCACCGAATTAGGTTTGCCATTTTCTACGGTTGACAGGTTCCCCCAGCCTCTGGAAAGGGATGGGGGGGTAGGGTTGCCAGATCCAGGCTGGGAAACTCCTGGAGCTTTGGGGATGGAGCCTGGGGAGGACAGGGACTTTGGTGGGGTACAGTGCCACAGAGTCCCTGTCCCCCCAACCAGCCGTTTTCTCCAGGGGGAACTGATCTCTGTAGGGGATCCCCAGGTTTCACCTGGAGGCTGGCATCCCCACTGTTTGCCCACTGACAGCAGGCAAACTTCCACCCTTGATCCTATCCCCTCACCCTCAAAGATTTGAGGAGCAGAAGAAAAAATTAAAGGGGAAATAACATTGATGGAGACAACAAGGAATTATCCAAATCACTCTGCTAAAGACCATAGAGATTGTCAGGCTTCAAAAGAAGAAGAAGAAGAAGAAGAAGAAGAAGAAGAAGAAGAAGAAGAAGAGAAGAAGAAGAAGAAGAAGAAGAAGAAGAAGAAGAAGAAGAAGAAGAAGAAGAAGAAGAAGAAGAAGAAGAAGAAGAAGATTTATACCCTGTCCTTCACTGGGAGTCTCAGAGCAGCTTACAAACTTCTTTCCCTTCCCCTCCCCACAGCAGGCACCTTGTGAGGTAGGTGGGGCTGAGAGAGCTCTTTTGGAACTGTCCTTGATAGAACAGCTCTGACAGAACTACGGCTCTCCCAAGGTCATCCAGCAGCTGCAAGTGGAAGAGTGGGGAATTAAATCCGGTTCTCCCAGATTAGAGTCCACACACTTAACCAATACCACAAACTGGCTGGAAGTGGTATCACATTCTCCAAACCACCAGCGAGAAGCAACGACACATATCCCTTCCCATTTTGCTCTAGGGAGATTTCCCCAGTCTCTATGGTCTTTACTATAGAGACTGAGGGAATTCCTAGAGCTTCACAGAGGATGTGGTATCACATTGCTTGAAACTCCACCCTCCCCAGGGCCCTGTCCCTCAAATATCCCTGCATTTCTCCCCAGACCCAACTTGCCTTTCCATAGTCACACACCAGCTGCAGGTAAGGCATTTTTAATGTTCCCAGGAGCCCAATCAGGCTTGAGAAAACAATATGGAGGATATTATCATGTGAGTGCCTTTTTTATCTGGTCCTCCCTCCAAGGAGCTCCAAGTGGGTCTCCTCACCTCCACGTTATCCTCACAACAACCCTGTGAGGTTAAAGAATGGAAAAATAAATTACACGGGTATGCAACAATGGCAAAACTAACTCTGTAATTTTTTTTAATTGGATTAGACTTATATGTCGCTTTCCCTACATTGTAGGCTCAGGGCAGGTACCAACATATAGGTCTACAATTAATGCTGATTTACAGTTTAAACATATTATAATAATTGATTAAAATCAATAAAATCACCAGCATTAAAACGACAATGTGCCTCAACAGATCCCAATACGGCTTCTAGGGTCACGTATGTACATGATAGAGACCAATTTCAGAACTCCAGGAGAAATGGGAAGTACTTTTAATTATATAGCTGAAAATTAAGACTAAGCTTTGAAAACACAAAATGATAAAAAGTTAGAGTCAGGCAATATATGTGTGAAAGAGAAGAAGAGAGACGAGGTTGGATTTATACCCCATCCCTTCACTACCCGAAGGAGTCTCAGAGCTGTTTACAATCTCCTTTCCCTTCCCCTCCCTGCAACAAATACCCTGTGAGGTAGGTGGAGCTGAGAGAGCTCTTTCCAAAACTGCTCTCGGGAAACAGCTCAAAGAGAGCTTGTGACTGACCCAAAGTCACACCAGCAGCTGCATGTGAAGGAGGAGTGGGGAATCACACCTGGTTCTCCCAGATTAGAGTCCGTGCTCCTAACCACTACATGAAACAGACTCCAAAAGGAATGTTAGATAATATAGTAATCTCTATATTAGTAATCTCTATATATCTCTCTCTAATATAGAATGAACTCAAACAGAACTACGAAATTAAGTGTGTATTTAAGTAAGTTTCTATGCAAGAAAGTCCTGGTTACCAAATAGTTTAGGGCAGTTTTTTTATTTGTGTTTGTAGTTTTTGTCTTTGATGCTGGGAGAGATTGAAGGTCAAAGAAGAAGGGGACAGCAAAGGATGTGCGACTGAACAACAACAAAAAAACACGATTAGATATTGTAGATTATGCAGGTATAGAAGGTTATTCATGATTGCTTATGCTTATATATAGCGTGACTGTTTATGTCACTTGTATGATTGTAGTTATTTTTCTGTTGATAAAAATTAATCAACTTTAAAAAGAACCCCAACCCTGTGAGGTCAGTGAGGCCGAGAGAGGGTGACTGGCCCAAGAAACACCAAATGGGCTTCCATAGCAGAGCAAGGGTTCAAACCCGGCTCTCGCCAGTCCCAGTCTAACCATTATGCCACACCAGAGCTCTCAAAATAATATATTATCATTCCAAACAAGGAACGTTCTTCCCCGCTAGAGCTCTCCCTCGTTGCCTTACATCGTGCAGTTTGTCGCGTTCCCGTCCCCTCCAGGTACAGATATGAAACTGCGGCCCTTCGTAAGACAGAATTGTGTCCTTCTTTCGATTGGCCACCTGTCCCAAGATTTCTGATGGCAAAACCGGCTGCTAAGCTCTATCTTCTTTCTGTTCTCCTGCCAGCCCCCTTGACGAATAATTATATCATTTTGCTCAGGGGTGTCCTAAAAAAAAGTTCCAGAAACCTCAGCAGCAGAACCCCCCCCCCCAAAGCATGTTTAGCAGGACAGAGAGTCGCTCTAACCGCCTTGTCGCCGTTGGACCCGCCTGTCCGCAAGACAGCTTGCTTTTTCCTGACTTGCTGTTTCCTTGTGAACGCCTCAGCAAGGAGGGAAGCGGAGAAGAAGAGGCATACAGAGACTGTCAAGGAATCGGTCCAATTGAGCCCTAACCTGGAACCCAATCTCGTCAGATCTCAGAAGCTGAGCTAGGCCAGCCCTGGCAAGTATTTGGAAGAGAGACCGCCAAGGAATACCAGGGTTGTGACCAGCGTTCCCTCTAAGCTGAGTTAGTGTGAGCTAGCTCACAGTTTTTCGGCCTCTGGCTCACACATTTATTGTCTTAGCTCAGGAAGGAGGGCTCCAGAGCAAACTAATTTACGCAGTAGTCAAAGTGCTCGCTCACAACTGTAATGCCAGTAGCTCACAAAGTAGAATTTTTGCTCACATGACTCCACAGCTTAGAGGGAGCATTGATTCATGAGCTCGTAATATAGATAATTAGTAAGATTGTTTTGGGCGGTAGAATTCTCAGTGGCATATCCCATAGCATAGCAGTGTTCCCTCTAAGCTGAGTTAGTGTGAGCCGGCTCACAGTTTTTCAGCCTCTGGCTCGCACACTTTTGTCTTCACTCAGGATGGATGGCTCCAGAGTAAATTAACTTATCCAGTAGTCAAATTGCTCACTCATAACTTTAATGCCAATGGTTCGCAAAGTAGAATTTTTGCTCACAAGACTCCACACCTTAGAAGGAGCATTGGTTGGGACTCAGAGGCAGGGGGTGGCAAGCCATCCCAGAACGTCCCTTCCCTCCAAGCCCCAATAGGGGTCGCCACAAGTCAGCATGACTTGATGGCCAAAAAGAAAGAAAGAAAATTGTTCAGTTGGGACCAGTGCTCCCTCTAAGCTATGGAGTCTCATGAGCAAAAATTCTACTTTCTGAGCTACTGGGCATTAAAGTTGTGAGCGAGCGATTTGGCTGCTGCATCAATTAGTTTGCTGCGGAGCCCTCCTTCCTGAGCTAAGACAAAAAATCTGTGAGCTGGAGGCTAAAAAACTGTGAGCCGGCTCACACTAACTCAGCTTAGAGGGAACACGGAGATGGGACAGAGCTATCACCTTGACCTCAGGCACTGACTGGGAGATCAGTTCTCAGGAGGAGGAACTGGAGAGTTTAGGGGAGGAGGAATTGGTGCTGCTTGTTCTGTGCTGAAGAATAGATGCTTTCAAGTTATGGTGCTGGAGAAGACTCTCGAGAGTCCCTCGGACTGCCAGGAGATTGAATCAGTCAGTCCTAAAAGAAATCAACCCGGACTGTTCCCTGGAAGGCCAGAGACTGAAGCTGAAGCGCCAATGCTTTGGCCACCCAATGAGAAGGGAGCACTCGCTGGAGAAGACCCTGATGTTGGGAAAGTTTGAAGGTCAAAGAAGAAGAGGACGGCAGAGGATGAGACAGTGTCATCAAGGCAACAAACATGAAATTAAGCGAACTCCAGAGCATGACGGAAGACAGGAGGGCCTGGTGCGATGTAGTCCATGGGGTCGCGAAGACTCGGACTTGACAGTACAACTGAATAACAACAAATTCTGCTGATGAGAGGGGAATGAACACCAATATAAGCGACCCGATCTGAATTGTCAAATCTTGGAAGCTACACAGGGTAGGTTGCTGTGCAGAGGTAGGCCATGGCAAACCAGCTGTGTTCATCTGCCCTGACCTGGATGGTCCAGGCGAGCCCAATCTCATTAGATCTCAGAAGCTAAGCAGGATCAACCCTGCTCAATACTTGGATGGGAGACCACCAAGGAAGTTGAGGGTTGCTACGCAGAGGCAGGCAGTGTCAACCCACCTCTGTTCATTTGCTCTGACCTGGATGGCCCAGGCAATGGCAAACTAGCTCTATTAGTCTCTTGCCTTGAAAACCCTACAGGGTCACCATAACCCGGCTGTGACCTGATGGCGCTTTCCACCACCGTGTTGAGCACATCCTTCAGGAGCCCCTGGCAGACACCGGGCCACAAGGATTTGGGAAGAGGAGATGAGCGTCGTCATCTTTCCATCCCAGCATTCCAAGACAGATGGGCAGTGGGCGGCACAAACAGACTGGGGATCTGATCCAGCCTTCTATACCAGGGAAGGGAGAGATCTAAAATTAAGAGCTTTTATTTTTAGTGTGCAAAGCTGCAGTACTGTTTGTCTCTTGACTTCTCTTGTGCAAGAGAAGCCAGTTTGGTGTAGTGGCTTCTCATAAGCCAGTTTGGTGTAGTGGTTAGGAGCGTGGACTCTAATCTGGGAGAACCGGGTTTGATTCCCCACTCTTCCTTCACATGCAGCTGCTGGTGTGACCTTGGGTCAGTTATAAGTTCCTTCAGAGCTGTTCTCTCAAGGGCAGTTCTTGAAAGAGCTCTCTCAGCCCCACCCACCTCACAGGGTGCCTGTTGTGGGGAGGGGAAGGGAAGGAAATTGTAAGCTGCTCTGAGACTCTAAGGCCGAGTTCAGACTGGCAGTTTGGCTCGATATAGGCACATTTCACAAATGGATTAAAGAAGCCGGTTCACACAGGCACAGCTGTCAGGCGTTCCCCAGCTGTACTCAACCTGTCTTGTAACGCTTCCCTACCAGGTGAAAGTGGTAGCAAACCCTGGAGAGTGTGTTGATCCCACTTCCCAGACATGTGCACGCTAAACGCTAAAAGCCATGTTGATAATGTGCACTGGCTGTTCCCACAGGGATGTGCATAAGCGCCCATGCGTGGTATGCGCTGGAATGCACAACCGCACTCGTGGGACACTTCTGCCTCACAGAGTTAAAGCTCCAGCCAGGCAGCCTCCTGGGAGATGGGATCCTGCCCTATTTGCCACTGTGCCTATGCACCCATGTGCATAGGTGCCTGCCACAGGGCGAGGAAAAAGCCGCTTACAGCCACGCCTTCGCAAGGGGTGGACCAACAGTGCGAACGCTCTCTTGTGCCTCCTCCCCGGTATGTTCCCGCATCAGTCAGTGCAGTGTGACCAGGAATACCTTCCCGCTTCATACTGCCAGTCTAACCTCAGCCTAAGTGAAGGGTGGGGTACAAATCTAATCTTTTCCTCCTCCTCCTCTTCTTCTTCTTCTTCTTTTTCACCCAGTGAGAGCTGAACCCAGGTCTTCCTCATTCTGATCCAACACTCTAACCCCAGGGTCCCCAACGTGGTGCCCAGGGGTCCCCAACGGCACCTATGGACACCTTTCCTAGTGTCCTTGAGTGTATTTAGAAAGACATCATTGGAATTCTGACACAGGGTGGTGGGCACAACCACAAAATGGTTGCCGAAGGAGGCGGGGCCAACCACCAAATGGTTGCTGCAAGAGGGGGAGCCAACTTTTTTCAATATTTTTTATAAATGATCTGGATGAGGGTGCAGAGGGGCCACTCATTAAATTTGAATGTGACACCAAATTGGGAGGAGCAGCAAACACAAAAGAAGGTACAGATAGAATTCAACGAGATCTGGACACGCTGGAAATGTGGGCAGATGGGAACAAGATGCAATTCAACAAGGAGAAGTGTTGAGTTCTACATCTGGGTAAGAAAAATGAGGGACTTGCATACTGGATGGGTGATACACTTCTAGGTAGCAGCATGTGTGAACAAGATCTTGGGGGGTATGGGTGGACCGTAAGTTAAATATGAGCAGCCAGTGTGATGCAGCAGCAAGAAAGGCTAATGCGATCTTGGGGGAGGGTATCAACAGAGACATAACATCCAAATTGCAAGATGTCATAGTCCCGCTGTACACTGCATCGATCAGGCCACACATGGAGTATTGTGTGCAGTTCTCAAGGCCTCTCTTCAAAAAGGATGTGGACAGAATGGAGCGGGTACGGAGGAGAGCGATGAGGATGATCGGGGGGCTGGAGACCAAGAATCCCTGCAAGGAAAGGCTGAGGGACTTGGGAATGTTCAGTCTGGAGAAGAGGAGGTCGAGGGGAGACAGGATGGTTCTCTTGAAGTATTTGAAGGGCTTTCACTTAGAGGAGGGCAGGGAAGTGTTCCTCTTGGCAGCAGAGGAGAGGACTTGCAATCATGGATTTAAATTAAGGGCGGGAAGGTACCGGCTGGATCTTAGGGAAAGCTTTTTGACAGTAGGAGTTGTGCTACAATGGAATCAGCTGCCTAAGGAGGTGGTGAGCTCCCCCTCCCTGGCTGTCTTTAAGCATCAATAGGACAAACATCGGTCAGGGATGCTCTAGGCCGATCCTGCATTGAGCAGAGGGTTGGACTAGATGGCCTCTATGGCCCTTTCCACTTCTGGGATTCTATGATTCTCTGAACGACAGAATGGTTGCCTCAGGGGGCGAAGCCAACGACTAAACGTCAAGACAGCGAGGTTATACATAACTGTAATAGCGACTCTTCGACATTTCAGGCAGACATTCTGCTTAACAGGTTGCCTTTTATAATGAACATATTGTGGTTGGGGATTTTTTTAAATCATACACCTAGCTTACCTTCAGTCACACACTGAAGATCGTTATGCTGTGGCGGCAGCTATTGCCAAAGGAACAGTTCTAAAAATTCTACCCAGCTGATCCGAAGCCCTGCAGGGCAAAAGCCCCACCAGCCTCGCCGACTCTCTAAAAACACATGGCAGAAAACAGGAAGGATGCTAGTGGGTAGTTTGGCACCCAGTTTGGTGTAGCGGTTAAGTGCGCAGACTCTAATCTGGGAGAAGTGGGTTTGATTCCCCACTCCTCCACCTGCAGCTGCTGGTGTGACCTTGGGTCAGCCATGAGTTCTCTCGGAGCTGTTCTCTCAAGAGCAGTCCTTGAGAGAGCTCTATCAGCCCCACCTACCTAACAGGGTGTCTGTTGTGAGGAGAGAGAGGGAAAGGAGTTTGTGAGCCACTCTGAGACTCCGCGTGAAGGAGTCCAATCTCTTCTCTTCTTCTCTTCTTCTACTCTAGAGGGTAAGAACTGAAGATTTCGTTGTCTTCTTAAGATTTCCATTCTAGCAAAAGTGAGATTTGCTGAGGGGTTTTAAGGAAGAGTGGGAAGTGGAACCGCATAGGTGTTCGGGGAGCCATTTCCAACCATGCAAGGTCATGAAAGAGAATGAACAAAGTCGTTTGCGGAAATAAGACTTGTTCAGGATGTGGAGCACGGGAGAGTGAGAGGAGTAAATGCCGTAATCGGGATATATACAGGGATAGATGAGCAGATATACTATGCAATTAATGATTTCAGAGAGTAGCCGTGTCGACCTGCCATGCGAGAGTCAGATTCGAATCCAGTATCCCCTTAGAGACGAACAAGGTTTTTGGGATATGATGAGCTTTAGAGAGTTAAAGCTCCCTTTGCCAGAAGGTGGTGATTGGCCCGCGGCAGCTTCCAGTTTGGCTACTTTGGTGTAGTAGTTAAGTGCGCAGACTCTAATCTGGGAGAACTGGGTTTGATTCCCCACTCCTGCACATGCAGCTGCTGGTGTGACCTTGGGTCAGTCACAAGTTGTCTCCGAGCTGTTCTCTCAAGAGCAGTCCTCAAAAGAGCTCTCTCAGCCCCACTGACCTCACAGGGTGGGGGAAGGGAAAGGAGTTTGTAAGCCGCTCTGAGACTCCGAGTGAAGGGTGGGGTATAAATCTAACTCTTCTTCTTCTTCCTCCTCCTCCTCCTCCTCTCCTTCATTCTTTTTCATTGACTTGCTCTCTGTGTGAGACTCTGGATTTCCAAATGTTGAAAGCTTCTCAATTTGCAATTATTCTCCTTTCTTGAAACTCAGACCTGGGCAGTGCACAGTGTTTTGATGCAGGGGGTAACATGACCCGACCATTTCTGCTACATTGAGATGCCACAATATCCCAAATAAAACATGTCGCGTGGGAGGAAGAGGGATTTTTAGACCAAGTGAACTCAGTGCAAAGGGATCTGCCTGAACCTACCTTTTTTGGACCTTTCAAAACATTTGGCCGAAATAAACCCTGCTTTTTTTAGGGGTCTTTAAAATGGGGCTGGAGAAGGAAGGCCGAGCGCCGAAGAATAGATTCTTTTGAACTATGGTGCTGGAGAAGACTCTTGAGAGTCCCTTGGACTGCAAGGAGATCAAACCAGTCAATCCTAAAAGAAATCAACCCTGATTGTTCCTTGGAAGGCCAGATCCTGAAGCTGAAGCTCAAATACTTTGGCCACCAAATGAGAAGGGAGCATTCACTGGAGAAGACCCTGATGCTGGGAAAGATTGAAGGTCAAAGAAGAAGGGGACGGCAAAGGATGAGATGGTTAGACAGTGTCATTGATGCAACGAACATGAAATTGAGCAAACTTCAGTGGACAGCGGAAGACAGGAGGGCCTGGCGTAATCTGGTCCATGGGGTCGCGAAGAGTCGGACTCGACTGTGCGACTGAACAACAACAAAATGGGGCTCAAGCCTATAATGTACCCCAAAATAATGGGGGGCTTAATTATTCAGGAAAAAGGAAATGGCACTTTGTAGATGCTCAGAGATCTTTGCATGACTTTTGAGCGAAATCCCCGCATTAGACATTAGAAACCAGTGTCAAATCAAAGCGCAGTAAACCCTGGCTCAGGCGGTGCCCATCTCCAGTCGCCACGTGCCACTTATTCCGGCTTTCTATCTGCGCTGAGAGATTTCCTTCATTAATGCAGCGTGGAGCATGCTGAGCTTGGTGAATGGGAATCGCTGTGTAGCAGATGATTAGAGGACTGGGGAACACGGCGGGCCGGGTGAGAGGGAATTCATCCCCATCTCTTTAGTTTAGCAAAAGAGAAGGGAAAGAGGTGATTTAGTAAGGCTGTATAAGTACCTTCCCATTGGGGGTAAGGAGTTCTCTTACCCAGAGGGAAGGAGGCCAAACAGAAAGCAAGATCAGTGTGTCAATGTTGCTTCTCAGCAACTTGAAAGACATCTCTGGGCATGATTCATTGCTGGAAGACCTTCCCCACATCTGGGAGTGGGCTAGCAGTTTCTACATCCAGCCTTCTTCTGCTGCTGCTTCACAGTGTTTTACCAATGCTGAGATGCCCATGGATGATTCAGAGGAAAGGGAGTTTCAGGCAGGTGGCCATTTTATTTTGTCGTGGCGGGGGAGGGGGAGGGGGAATTCAAATCCAGTAGGACCCTAAAGACCATAAAAATTTCCAGGGGGATATGTTTTTTGTGACTCAAAGCTCACTTCATCAGATACAAAGAGATTCCATTCTCATTTGCACCTGACCAAGTGAGCTTTGACTCATGGATGCTAGTGTTGTTGTTGTTCAGTTGCATAGTTGAGTCTGACTCTTCACGACCCCATGGACCACAGCAGGCCAGGCCCTTGCATCCTCTGTTGTCCTCCAGAGTTTGCTCAACCCCATGTTCATTGCATCAATAACACTGTCTGACCATCTCATCCTTTGCCGTCCCCTTCTTATTTTACCTTCAATCTTTCCCAGCGCCAGGGTCTTCTCCAGAGAGTGCTCCCTTCTCATTTGGTGGCCAAAGTATTTGAGCTTCAGCTTCAATATCTGGCCTTCCAGGAAACAGTCAGGGTTGGTCTCCTCCTCCTCCTCCTCCTCTCTTCTTCTTCTTCTTTTTTTCTTCTTCTTCCCTGGCCAGATCCACTTGGCTTCAGAGTGCCACTCCCCGCCGCTGTCCCCACAGGGTTCCAGACCAGCTTGAAGTGAGACCCTAGTTCCTCTCCTTCCTTCCCTCAGTCACGTTTTGGGCCCTCGGCCAGGAACCAAAGTGAGCCCATGGATGTGTCAGTTGCTAGGGCTGGAACTTCTTGTCACCTTTGAGTAAACTCTCCAAGCTGGTGCCATCTGTCTGGAAATGCTGGGATGCGAAGCTGGCATAGTCTCTGGGCGCCAAGAATCTGTGTTTCCATTTATATGCCTTCCTTCTCTCTTTCTCCCTCCTTCAGACGTGCCTGATCTTATCGAGGCCGCCGTTCAAGCAGGCTTCATAAACTCGGGGCTGTGGCACCCTTTTGTCATTGCAAGAAAGGAGGCATGTGAAAATTCCTCTGTCTCAATGACCAGGCAAGAAAATTGGCAAAGGAAATGCCAGTTATGTCAGTGCTATGAGACGTGTTCTGGGCCTCCACCGGGGGTTTGATTCTCTGATGTTCACATCTGTCATTCGCTGTCCTCGCGGAACAGCTTGAGAATTCTTTGCGGGGTTTGTGTTTATGCCACATCTACCTCCACCCTGAATTCCCTCACCTCCTAATAGCTGCTAGAGTCCCACGGCGGATGACTAACTTTGATATTTGGTAGAACAAATTTAGAGTCCAGGGGCACCTTTAAGACGAACAGAGTTTTATTCAAGGTATGAGCTTTCATGTGCATGCACACGAAAGCTCATACTCTGAATGAAACTTTTTTGGACTTAAAGGTGCCACTGGACTCTAAGTATTTGAAAAAGTGTGCATGCACACAAAAGCTCATACCTTGAATAAAACTTTGTTGGTCTTAAAGGTACCACTGAACTCTAGGTAGAAGGAGAAGAAGGAGAAGAAGAAGAAATTCAATTTATATCCTGCCCTTCACTCAGAGTCTCTGAGTGGCTTACAAACTCCTTTCCCTCCCCCTCCCCACAACAGACACCCGGTGAGGTAGGTGAGGCTGAAAGAGCTCTTTCCAGAACTGTCCTTGAGAAAACAGCTCTGCCAAAGCAATGCCTTGCCCAAAGTCATCCAGTAGCTGCAAGTGGAGGAGTGGGGAACCAAACCCAGTTCTCCCAGATTAGAGTCCGCACACTTAACCACTACACCAAACTGACTCTTTCCAGATTTTAAACTAGATGTTGTTTCCAAATTGCCTTCAAGGGAAGTCCCACGTAGATCATGCTACAGTAGTCCAGCCATACTCTGTGGAATCCTGACTGAAGAGAATAAGAAGACATTGGATCTATACACCACCCTTCACTACCTGAAGGAGTCTCTGAGTGGTTTACAATCTCCTTTCCCTCCCCCTTCTCACGACAGACACCCTGTGAGGTAGGCGGGGCTGAGAGCTCTTTCGAGAACTGCACTCGAGAGAACAGCTCCGAGAGAACTCATGACTGACCCAAGGTCACACCAGCAGCTGCAGGTGGAGGAGCGGGGAATCAAACCTGGTTCTCCCAGATTAGAGTCCACGCTCTTAACCACTAGACCAAACTGACTGTAGCCGTTCTCTTGATTTCTGTGTTCCATCCACATGTGGCTTCGACTCAAGTTTCCTGATGCCTGCCAAGATGGTGTGGAGTACCTTTTTGATGTCCACCTAGCCTCAACCAGGGACGGGCCTTTCTTGGGCCTGGGCCTGGCCTGGTGGAACATGCTCCCTACTGGGATCAGGGCCCTGCGGGACCTGTTACAGTTTTGTGGGGCCTGCAAAATGGAGCTGTTCCTCCAGGCCTTTGGCTGAGGTAGCGGGCATCTACCAGCTGGCCTCTCCATGGCTGTGGCAGTATGCTACTATTAACAAGGCTTTTATGTCTCAGCTTCAGCCCATCCGTTCCTGGCTGTAGGAACTGAAAACTGAAAGTCAGGGCACTGTCCACTATAACCGGTTTTGACTGGTTTTATTGTATTAATTTAATGTCTGATATCTATTAACTGAATCATTTTAAGATCATATTGGGATTTATTGTCGTAACCCACACTGAGCCCACTTGTGGGAAGGGTGGGATATAAACCAAAATAATGAAGGAACGAACAAATGAATGAATGAACGAATGAACGAACGAATGAATGAATGAACGAACAAATGAATGAACAAATGAATGAATGAATGAACGAACAAATGAATGAACAAATGAAATGTGGCTGGAGAAACAGATCTGGTTGGCTTGCATTGGTCGCGTACAAGATGCATCAGAAGAAGTCCAGGAAACTCTGGATGTGACATCATTTTGTTTGTTTGCTTTTCTCTTCAGCGCATGATCGGGAAGGCAAGGTGAGGAGGACACCCGCTACAGTTCCAGAAGCCAGTCACCTTCCTGTCCCAACACCATTTTACCTGGGTAAGTCGATCCTCTTCTACTAACAAAAGGGCTGTGTTGTTGTTGTTATTTGTATTTATACCGCGCCCTCCCTGTGAAGGGGGAGCCAAGTTGGCGCAACGCAACAGTAATTGATGCTGCAGGAGTTGGGGGGGGTCATCTATATTTCTGGGCACCGTGGCTCTTTGGCTCCACACACTATGGTATGATCCTGTTTTGGTTTTGCAATGTGGGAGACAACTAGTGAAGGAGAACAAAATGTCTTCTTGAGGAGATGGACTGGACCTTTTCAGGATGCAGATGTAGGGAAGCGGATGTGTTTCATTCACCTCTCTGTTTATTCCTCTTCATCCCTTTTGGTGGCCAAAATCGTCTCCCGAGGAGCTCATGGGGCATAGAACAAAAAATGCTAATGGCATTAAATTCAATACAAGTGTCCTGGGCAGAGGGGACTCGATGGTGGACCAGGCCCTCAAGAACTGCCTGAGTTCTTCTTGCATTCCTCATGGCGTTCCTACCAATGGCAGAAGGAAACTGGAGGGGTGGGGGTTACATTGGGTCTGGATCAAGTCACAATGGGTATTTTTCAGTGTGTGTGTGTGTGTGTCAAGTGCAGTCAAGTCATGCCTGACGTTCGTGAAAATCTTAGAGGGTCTGTGTTTTCTCTTCTGGGTTTCACTGGAGGCAACATCAATGCAAAGTCGGTTCATTCCCCACCACACACCCCATTTCCTCCCACTGGCATTTCAGGTGTTAGTGGACAAAGTGTAATTAACATGTGGAATTCACTGCTGTAGGAAGTGGTGGCAGATACAAGCACAGACAGCTTCAAGAGGGGATTGGATAAAAATATGGAGCAGAGGTCCATCAGTGTCTATTAGCCACAAGGTATAGATGGAACACTCTGTCTGGGGCAGTGATGCTCTGCATTCTTGGTGCTTCGGGTGGGGCACAGTGGGAGGGCTTCTGGAGTTCTGGCCCCGCCAGTGACCTCTGGATGGTACCTAGGTTTGGGCCATTGTGTGACACAGTGTTGGACTGGATGGGCTATTGGCCTGATCCAACATGGCTTTTGTCATGTTCATAAAAAGAGCTGAGGTCCACGAGCGGCTATTAGCCACAAGGTATAGAGGGAACTCTGTCTGGGGCAGTGATGTGCCCACCCCCTGGGCTCCTTTCTGCCAGAGCTTCACTCCTGTGTGCTCCTGCAGGAAATGAGCCCTGGTTCTAACCCAGCAGGGCTCTTCTGATGTTCTTAAGAAGGCCTCACCCTCCATGCCCTGTTGTTGGCCCTCCAGAGGAATTGGTTGGCCACCGTGTGAGGCAGGATGCTGGATGAGATGGACCACTGGTCTGATCCAGCAGGGCTCTTCTTAGGAGTTTTCTTCTCACCCCCAGGCAAATGGCAAGTCTATGACACTTCTAAATCTATTGACTTAAGTAGACTTTGAATGATGTAACTCTTGTTTAGGATGACTGTTTAAGTGCTCAGAGAGGATTCTCTGGCTTGTTCTTGCTATATAAGTTGGAACCTCTTCCCTAGGAAGACTTGGGCGGGATCTTGGTCAGTTTGGAGAAAAATTACCACAGGGCTCTTTCTATATACTGTTCATTTAGCTTTCAAGCGTTAGGGTGAGCAAAGATCGACCCAGAGCACGTGGCTTACTGCAATCCATTGCATTCTATTTGCTGTTCACTGCATTCTATTTGCTGTCTCCTCATGCCTTGAGACAGGGGTTGTTGGGGAGGGGGGGTCTGTCCAAGGACAAACAGCCGGCAGGCCCTCCCACCACTAGGCAATGAGAGAGATCTCCATTCCCGTCACAACCCATCCTTCCCGACTCCCCTGAGATGCGCGGCCTGCCTCCCCGCGCTCCTTCTCTCCCGGACGCTCGGAAGAGACAGGAGCAGGTTGTAACTTGTACTGTACATACCAAATCCCCGACTCAAATCTGTGAGCTGTCAGTTCGATACAGGCGGTGCGTGAGACGGCAAACATCAGAGATGACTGGGCTTGGGCAATTTCCCCGGCACAACAGTCCTCTGGAGGGAACAAAAGGGATCTTTCGATGCCGAGCGGAATTTAGGGCCTTAATGAAAAAGCATTGGGATGATTCAAGCGGCCTTGTGATCTCTGGCAACAAGGGGGGATGTTATTATCACAGGGGGTGGTGGCAGCTCCAAGCATGGATGGCTTCAAGAAGGAATCAGACAAACATATGGAGCAGAGGTCCATCAGGGGCTATTAGCCACAAGGTATAGATAGGAACTCTCAGTCTGGCACAAGTGATGCTCTGTATTCTTGGTGCTTGGGGGTGGGCAACAGTGGGAGAGCTTCCAGTGTCCTGGCCCCGCTGGTGGACCTCCTGATGGCACCTGGTATTTTTGGCCACTGTGAGACCGAGTGTTGGACTGGATGGGCCACTGGCCTGATCCAACATTGGCTTCTCTTACGTTCTTATGTTATTATCCTTCCTAGCGTGACATTCTAGGAAAATCCTACATTGAACCTGGAATGCCACAGGATGGGGCAAAAAGGGAAGGCAATGCCTTAGTTCTTGAAACTGAGAGCAAACTATAGGACTTTTGAGGAAGCTAACTGAATGTTGGCAAGAATCCCACAATTTTTTTGTGTGCATGGTGGGGGGATTACACACCTTTGTCGAGTCACTTCCAGCTTAGGACAATCCTATGAATTAATTTCCTCCCAAATGACCTGTCATTAACAGCCATTGTCAGGTGTTGGAAACTGAGGGCCTTTGTGGCTTCCTTGATGGAGTCCATCCACCTCAGGTTAGGTCTTCCTCTTTTCCTGCTACCTTCATCTTTTCCTAGCCTGATTGTCTTCTCCAGTGACTCATCAGCTCAGAATGTGAATGAAGTATGATGGCCTCAGTTAAGCCATTTTAGCTTCTAAGGAGAATTCATGCTTGATTTGATCTAGAACCCACTCTTTTTGGTGGTCCACGATCTCCATAAAATTCTCCTCCAACACCACAACAACCCAACATCACATTTCAAATGCACATATTTAGCCAGTTTGCTGTAGTGGTTAAGGGTGTGGACTCTAATCTGGGAGAACAGGGTTTTATTCCCCACTCCTTTTCCACATGCAGCTGCTTGTGTGACTTTGGGTCAGTCACAGTTGTCTCAGAGCTGTTGTCTCAAGAGCAGTCCTCGAAAGAGCTCTCTCAGCCCCACCTACCTCACAAGGTGTCTGTTGTGGGGAGAGAAAGGGAAGGAGATTGTAAACTGCTCTGAGACTCCGAGTGAAGGGTGAGGTATAAATCCAATCTCTCTTCTTCTTCTTCTTCTTCTTCTTCTTCTTCTTCTTCTTCTTCTTCTTCTTCTTCTTCTTCTTCTTCTTCTTCTTCTTCTTCTTCTTCTTCTTCTTCTTCTTCTTCTTCTTCTTCCTCCTCCTCCTCCTCCTCCTCCTCCTCTTCTTCTTCTTCTTCCTCTGCAGAACTAAGCAACATAAGAATACAGTAGACTCAAGCTAGCAGTCATCAGGTTCTCATATCAATGATCCAACTGTGCCTGGGTAGGCTTGTCTTGAATGAGAAGATCCTTGGTGAGTCGATGGGAAAGCCATGTGATTGCTCTCCTCCACTGGAACAGTTGGGAAACACCTTCTTGCCTTGCTGGTGTTCTCATGGATTTCCCCTTCGAGTCATTTTTCATGTTCTCGTTTCTCCACATGACACCTTCTGCCACCACGATCAGCATGATGGAGTGTGTTTGATGTGCAGGCGCCATCGGGAAGAGGAGTAATGATTGCTGATCATCTCTGTACTTCATCATCATAATATTTAGCAGATGGCGGGATTCTTGGGATAGTCAGTTCGACTCGTTTGGGCGCGCATCTGCTAATTTCAGGTCATGCCCTAATTGTGCCGGCCCAGCCCATAGCCAAGGGGTGATCACAAACGAGAGGAGCGAGTGGAAGATTCCAGCTCAGCAAAATGACACAGATTGTGGAGGGGAAACAAACACACAGAGACGCTCAGTTGTCTGTGTCATTGCTTTCCTGTTGTGGAGGACACATGAGCTTTGGAAGCCCTTTAGAGTGAGAGAGATGGTCGCAACATCCAGTTCTGCTCCCAATCCAAGCTTGCTTTCAAATTTGGTCATAGGAGAAGTAAGTGCATTGGCAAAGTAGACAACGATGACCTTGACTTAACTTTGCAAAAGGACTACAGTTGTGTTGTAGCTTCAGAGGACCTTCTGGGGCAGTCATGTGGACCATTGGGGTCAGGGAGAGTTTTTGTCCGTATGATCTCTGTGCTTTGTTTTTCATTCTTTGAGGGCACCGGTATTGTTGTCAGCGATGACATGATTTGGAATAGTGTGGAGGTAGGGTTGCCAATTCCTTTTGAGGAAATACCTGGAGATTTCGGGAGTGGAGCTTGGGGAGGGTGGGGTTGGGAGGGACCTCCGCAGTATATAAGGCCATGCAGCCCACCCACCAAAACAGCCATTTCCTCCAGGAGAACGGATCCCTGTCATCTGGAAAGCAGTTTGTAATCCCAAAGATTTCCAGCTCTCACCTGGAGGTTGGCGAGCCTGGAACTGTATAAGCATATGTGGGGAAAATATTTTCCTTATTATAGGGAGGGTCAGAGAGCTCTCTTGGAGAGATGAAGGAACCATTCCTCTCTGTCTATCCAGGAATCCTGAGAATTCTTGGATAGCCTATCCTTCCCTGAGTTGAAGCTCCCAGGGTTCCCTGGGAGAGGGACTGGGCTGTTAAACCAGTTTCCGATTGTGCTGGAGACGCGCCCCGTGTCACTGAAACGAGAGGAGATGGAGGAAAGAAAGACATAAGAGCGAACGGGAGGCCGAGAGTTCCAGCCTCGCGGTCAAGGGAGGAGGGAGAGGGCTCATTTACAGAAACGTGTCTACCTAGGGATCACTCATCATTGTGTAGGTCAACACTTTATTGGCGAGTGAACAATATCAGTTGTCAGGTGGAGAAAACATTCCTTCCGCCAATAACTTCATTTTTTCCGAGCTATCTGCTCACTCGGCGAGAAAATAAAAATCAATGCCACAGAGACAATTCCTTCTCTTAGCCAAGGCAGACTTTGGGACTCCATCCCATCTTAGGAGCTCTACAGGCAGAGTTGCCAGGCACTGGCAGGAGGGCTATGGGGCAGGGACAGAGTCCCGGGAGAAAAATTAAAAAGAAAAATAAAGCCTTGGCTACTTACTGGAAATCCTGACCATAGAGTTCCCGAAAATCCCCAGAGCTATCTGGAAGTGACAAGGATAGCTCTAGCAAAAACCAGGAGCTCTATGGTAATCTTAACATAGCATTCCGGGAGATTCCTAGAGCTACCTGGAAGTGACAAGGGTAACTCTAGCAATTGTCAGAAACTATACGGTAATCTTATCATAGAATTCCTGGCAATTCCTAGAGCTATCTGGCAATGACGAGATTAGCTCTAGCAATCACTAGGAACTCTATGGCAATCTTACCATAGTGCTCCTGGTGATTCCTAGAGCTACCCTTGTCACTTCCAGATAGCTCTAGGAATTGCCAGGATCTCTGTGGTAAGATTACAATAGAATTTTTGCTGGTTGCTTGATTTACCCTTGTCACTGCCAGGCAGCTCTAGGAATTGCTAGGAACTCTGTGGTCAGAACGTCCTGTAAGTAGTCGAGGCCTTATTTTTCTTTTTAACTTTTCTCCCCAGGACAATTTGCTCCACCCTCCCAGCCTCAGTTTCTGCTAGGATTCCCAGCCCCCAGGTCCCAGAAGGGATTCCTCCACTTTCCAGAGCTTCGATCCATCGCTGGCCAGCTTGCCAGCAGGGGAAGCCCCACCCCTGAACAGGGACATTGCCGGGTGATGTCCCCAGTGCAATGACATCACCTGAAAGTGACATCATCACATTGTCAATGTTGGGGGGGTGACGCTCTAGTTTTTGGGCAAAGTCTATGGTTTTGGAGGCAGAAATGAACCTGGGAGCCCCTCGCCGGATGCCAGGTATACCATAGATTGGTAACCCGAGTTTCTGCCCATGATCAGTTGAGCATTGATGGGCAAGGGTAGTAAATACATGCAGGTGTTTCACCATAAGGCAGATGTGAATCGAGATAGTTCCACCAGGAGGGGGGGTGATTCCTGATCACTCTCCAAAGTAAGGAGAAGAGGAGCGAGGAGCAAGATTTCTGTCCACAGCATGATCACTTACTCAACCAGGAACTAGGCTAGGTCAGCAGAAATGCCCCAGACCCAGCTGGGTTTCCCTGGTTTCCTTGAGGGATGAGCGGTTACCACCTGGGCCCAGATCAGAAGGCTCAATGATTTCTTTGAATGTCCCCTTAAAGCATCCGGAGACTGAAATAAATGCAAATAAGACCTATTGAATATGTTGTTGAAGGCTTTCACGGCTGGAGTTCATTAGCTGCTGTAGATTTTCCTGGACTGTGTGGCCGTGGTCTTGGCATTGTAGGACCTTGTAGCAGCTATGACTGGCATCCTCAGAGGTATAACACAGAAAGATGGAGTACTCTTTGTGTCAAGGTGAGAAGAAAAATGGTAGGCAGATAATTTATATCTACTCAGGAAGGAGAGGTAGGGCTGAGTCGTTATCTTGTGTTACACCTCTGAGGATGCCAGTCACAGCTACTGGCAAAACATCAGGTCCTGCAACACCAAGACCACGGCCAGACAGCTCGGAAAATCGACAGCAGCTAAAGATCGATCTAAGTTAACAATGAGAGGAGGCTGTGTCCAAACCAACTATTCAGTTTCACTTTCACAATTAACGTTTTTTGCCATGGTTGCCAACTCCCAGTTGGGAAATCCTTGGAGTTTTTTTTTTGGGGGGGGTAGAGCCTGAAGAGGGCAGAGTTTGGGAAGGGGACAGATTTCAGTGGGGTACAATGCCCTAGAGACCACCTTCCAAAGCGGCCATTTTCTCCAGGCAAACTGACCTCTGTCTCCTGGAGATCAGCTGTGATCCCAGGAGATCTCCAGCTACTGTCTGGAATTTGGCAACCCTAGTTTTTCCCCCACTGTCAGGTGGCAAAGAAGTACGAGTCTGCTGGTGAGGCTATTGTTCCTTTGAAATGGCTTAGATCCTCCTGTTCATTCTGGCTTGTTGAAAGTGCTTCCTTCGGCCCGTGGAAGTAAGACGGTTAATTTTTTGACAGTCCTCTCCATCTCATTGTAGAATCGCCTCTCCTTCCCAAGAGGAAGTCAGGGATTTCCATCTCTGTGAGTTGCTGCGGTCATGTAAATTAAGATTCAGGCCAATATTTTGACTCTGCCTTGTGCTTCTCACTTGCCTTGAAAGCCCCTTGCTGGGGTCGCAATAAGTTGGAAGCTAAGCAGGGTCAGTACTTGGAAGGGAGACCACCAAGGAAGGCTTGAAAACAGTGGTCAACTACCTCTGCTTCTCCTTTGCCTCGAAAGCCCCTTGCTGGGGTCACCATAGGTGGTTCTGACTTGATGGCTCATACATACTTATGTGTTACAAGTTTGTTGCAAATATTATCGCACAATAATGCCTGTGAAGAATTTGGAAGACTCACATGAATTCTGACTGCTGTTTTTGTTCAGCAAACAACACCAAAACACAGTCCCCTAAAATACACAACAGTACAAAAAATAAAGGTAAAGGTTTCCCTTGCTTGAAAGCCAGTCGAATCTGATTCTCGGGGGCGATGCTCATCTCCATTTCCAAGCCAAAGAGCCAGCGCTGTCCAGAGATGTGTCTGTGGTCATGTGACCAGCGTGACTAAAAGCTGAGACGCACGGAACGCTGTTACCTTCCCACCAAAGTAGTGCCTATTTATCTGCTTGCAATTTCTTGCTTTTGAACTGCTAGGTTGGCAGGAGCTGGGGCCAGAGACAGGAGCTCACTCCATCATGCGGCACTCGGGTCTCGAACTGCTGAACTACAGACCTTCTGGTCTGCAGCTCAGCATCTTTAACATCTGAGCCACCATGGCCCCACGTACACAACAGTACTACAGTTGCTTAAAACACGCTTACTAAAAATCCATGGCAATGCATTCCGGTCCACAGATATCCCAACTACAAAAGAAAACCAGGCAAAATAAAACTAGAAAGGCCATGGAGAAACAATTAAGTGAACACACCTGCGAGATGTCCAGGGTTGCCAGCCTCCATGTGGGACCTGGAGATCTCCCGCTATTGCATCTGATCTCCGGACTACAAGGATCCATTCTCTTGGAGCAAATGGCTGCTTTGGAAGGTGGATTCAATGGCATTGAAGTCCCTCCCCTCCCCAAACCACGCCCTCTTCAGGCTCCACCCCCAGCATCTCCAGCTATTTCCTAACCCTGATCTGACCACCCTATAGGTGTCTGGGGTGGCTGTTCCGTAACAGCCACTGTAGCACAGAAAATACAGTAACGAATTGGGGCTGGGAAGACGTGGGTTCAAGTTCCCGCTTCACCACAAAGCTCACTGGGTAACCTCAGCCCAGTTCCCCACTCTCCACCCACCTCACAGGATAGATGTGGAGTGAGATAAAGTGGGAGAATCACGTGTGCCACTCTGAGCTCCAGGGAGGAAAGGCGGTGGGGGGGAATGCAATAGAGAAGTAGGTAATCCTGGCGCCTCCACTGAGAAGGCTGGATTTCTGTTGATCTGAAAGCATCGGCGCCTCAATGGAATAACTCTCCTGAAGATGATAGAATTGTAGAGTTGGAAGGGGCCATGGAGGCCATCTAGTCCAACCCCCTACTCAAGGCAGGATCAGCCTGGAGCAAAGTGTTTGTCCCAGCAGTGAGGGGGAGCTCACCATCTCCCTAGGCAGCCGATTCCACTGCTCATCTCGTCTTACTATAAAAAAATAAATAAATCCTAATATCCACCTGGTACCTTGTCACCCATGATTTAAACACATTATTTTGAGCCCTGTCCAATGCTCCCACTAAGTTTACAACTCCGCAGGGCCTGCAAGACGGAGCTCTTCTGCTGGCATTTCAGCTAGAGAGCCGCCGCCACTACAGAGCCCTGGTTTGACACCTAGCCCGTGCGGCAGGAATATCTTGAGCAGAATGGCTCCTAGACCTTTGAACGTATACTGTGGGAGCCAGCCATCTCGAACAACTGTGTAACCATCATCAGCGCCTTATTAATTTATTAATTTGTATTAGCTGTACAAGAACTGTATTAGCTATAACAGAATTGTTTTTAGATGCTTTTATGTTGTTTCGATTGTATTTAAGCTGCCCTGAGCCTGCATGGTGGGGAGGGCAGGGTATAAATAAGATAGATAAATAAATAAATAAGTTGTGGAGTCTTGTGAGCAAAAATTCTACTTTGCGAGTATTACTGGCATTAAAGTTGTCAGTGAGCGAATCGGCTGCTGCATAAGCTAGTTTGCTCTGGAGCCGTCCTTCCTGAGCGACAACAAAAACGCACAAGCCGGAGGCTAGAAAACTGTGAGCGAGCTCACACAAACTCAGCTTAGAGGAAACACTGGTCCTCTCCTCTGCTGCCGACGGGAATAGCTCCCTGCCCTTCTCGAAGCAACAGACTTTCAAATACTTCAAGAGGGCGATCATGCCTTTCACCTTCTCTTCTGCGGACCGAACATTCCAAAACCCCTCAGCCTTCCCCCCGTAAGGTTCGGCTCAGTCTGCAGGCCCTCGATTGTCCGTATCGCTCTCTTCTGTCTACCCACTCCATTCTGTCCACCATCTTTTTGGAAATGAGGCCTCCAGAACGGCACACAGGACTCCAGGTGCGGCCTGACCAATGTGGTGTACAGCAGCGGGACTGAATTCCTAAAGTGGCGAGTAGAAGCCGAAGGAGGGGAGGGCAGAGACAGGGGCTTTTAATTTTCCAGTGACTGCCACTCCACAAGATTCGGGTTTAATGTAGCCGAGACTGAAAATCATCCTACACTTCTTTCCCCCTCTGCCAATTGGTCAGTGAACTCCGGTCTCCAAAGAGGAAGATAGTTATCTCGCTCGCTCGGCCCGGAATGTCACTTTAATGTTAAACGAGAGGAAAGAGCTGGCGTGGAGAAGAGCATGAGGCGGCTGCGACTGCAGTGGATTCGCCGTTTGGCCTGTGAGCCGATCCTTTCTGGTTAATTACACCCCAGCATGCACAAAGGAGGGAAGGAAGATTGTTAAGGAACGCTTTTAGAAAAAAAAATTACCTTCCATGAAATATTCAGGACATTCCACCGCTTTTAAACACACACACACAATTCAGGATAATTGCGCCTGCCAGACCGTTTCTCTTATTTTCCCCTTTGTAAGGAGAGGATTAATAAAAGAGTCTCGTGAGCAGAGAAAAGTGGATCAGGGTCCAGTAATCGCTTCCTCCAGTGGTCCTCAAGAAGCTACATTGCCAGATGGCTTGAGGGGGCCTCTGATATTAGACACTGAATACACCAGTATGAATGGACATGCCTTTCTCAGATCATTAAAAAAAACTTGTTCTGCACATTATCTTATAGCAAACACAGTTTTTGCATGCGGCCCAACAGAGAGGTCAAAAATGGTATAACCCCAGCTTAGGTTTAGACCTCACTGAGAATCGGAGATGTGTTCCTCGGTTCATTTAATTTTAGGTTCATCCGTGTGTATGTCTGTCGGTTGTTTTTGGCTCTCCACTTTACACTGATGGGCTGCATCCACACATCACTGGATATTGCACAGCGTGGTGCAATAGCAGTCATTGCTGTTGCAAATTTGTGCAACAGCAATCATTTTTAACTCAGTTATCCTGTGCAGGCGAGCCACTCCACTTGTGAGTGATTGTTTTAGACAGTGACGTGAGCTATCCTGAGTTCCCTGGAGGAATGGCAGATTTTTTAAAAAGAATGTCGTACGTATTCTCCTCAGTAATTTGATGTATTAATTTCCTGTGGGAACTGATCCAGCCCAATTTTACGGCAATGCAGCAGTGCGCTGATTTTGGGGATACGCATTTCTCCTCCCTTGCTGGCGCAGCCCACGAGACTCTCTTAAGCTGTGGATGGGGCAAAGGCTGGATCTCCTTTTTAAATGAATTTATCAAAGACAGCGGTGTTGGCTCGAGCGTTTGATTTAAAGCGGCTTTTTTTTTCTTGAGCATATGTGTAATATGATTTCTTATCGTAGCCTCCTCTGCCGCGCACCCCTGCCAATAGAAACCGTTCCAGCTCTCCGCCACATCCTGGTGCGACGAGGCCGAGTGCTCTTTTCATCTGAAAATAAAAACAAGCAGGAACAAAGAAGACAATAATATTGACTTTCATCATTGATATTCCCATTTATCTCGGCAATAATTAGTAATTCTATCGCCGCAAAGGCACAGCTCATAATCTCATTGTTGTTTTTTTTTCCTGGGAGCTTATTAATGCGAGCACAGACAATGGGCTTTGTTGGGAACCGAGCCCGGGGGAGGAGGGCGCCTGAGTGGGGAGAGGGGAGGTTGAGAGGGGAACGGGGAGCAGGGGCAGTGAACTCCAAGCGACGGGGAGGAGGAGGAGGAGGACAAAAGGGCAGCCACGACTCAAAACCCTGGTGAGAATTATTTTATTTGCTTCACATATCTGAGGGACCATCTCTTCCCATATACGCCTTGAAGAGCATTACACTCAAAAGATCAACATCTCCTGGTAGTCCCTGGGTTGAAGGATGCCCGTCTTGCCTCAACCAGGGCCAGGGCTTTCTCTGTCCCGGCCCCAGACTGGTGGGACATGCTCCCTATCAAGACCAAGGCCCTGCGGGATCTCCTTCAATTCTGCATGGCCTGCAAGATGGAGCCATTCCTCCAGGCCTTTGGTTGAGGCAGCAGGCGTCCACATATGGCCTCCCTGAGGTTGTTGTCACACGTCTGTCACCTGCCCACTGACCACCGACAGCTGGCTTTTAACTCACTTTACCATCAGGCCAGAACTTTTATAACTGCCTGGTGCCATTCCAAGCTGTACCCATTGTTTTAATTGTTATCGTGTTTTAATGCTTAATGTTTAGAACTGAAATTGTATTTATTCTAATGATGTTACCCGCCCTAAGCCCACCCACAGGATGGGACGGATACAAATGCAAATAATAAATAAATAAATGCATATCCTGTGTTTCACCCCAACGGGGACCCAAAGCAGCCTATAACATACTCTTCTCCTCTGTTTGATGTTCACAACAACCCTGTGAGGTGGGTTAGGTTGAGAGTTTGTGGCTCTTCTTTTCTTTCTTCAAGAAAGAGGTGCTGGAACTTTTGAGAGGGAAATGAAGTTTTCAGTCTGTAAACCGAAAACTCATGACCTTTTAAACGTTTTGAAAAGAATTTTGTCGGAGAGGTTCCAGAACTCTGTTCCGGCGCATACCCCCAGTAAAGAAGCCCCGTGGCTGGCCCAAGGTCACCCAGAAAGCTTCCACAGCACAAGTGGGGATTCGAACCGGGATTTCCCAAATCCTAGTCTGAGACTTTAACCACTACACAAGTTGGTATAGTGGTTAGGAGCGCGGACTCTAATCTGGGAGAGCTGGGCTTGATTCCCCACTCCTCTACATGCAGCAGCTGGTATGGCCTTGGGTCAGTCACAAGTTCTCTCAGAGCTGTTCTCTCAAGAGCAATCCTTGAGAGAGCTCTCTCAGCCCCACTTATCTCACAGGGTGTCTGCTGTGGGGAGGGGAAGGGAAGGAGATTGTAAACTGCTCTGAGATTCTGAGTGAAGGATGGGGTATTAATCCAATCTCTGCTGCTGCTGCTGCTGCTGCTGCTTCTGTTCTTCCTTCCTTGGGGGTTTTCAAGCAGAGGCTAGATGGCCATCTGACAGCAATGCCGATTCTATGACTCACTAGGAATTTTGGCAGATTGTGAGAGGGAGGGCAGGAAGGGATAAGCCAGCATTCAACTCTCGTGGCCCTTTCTTACATGCCCAGGATAATGTTCAGGCCTCTTTTTGTAGCAGGAACTCCTTTGCATATTAGGCCACACACCCCTAATGTAGCCAATCCTCCAAGAGCTGACAGTAGCCCCTGTAAGAAGAGCTCTGTAAGCTCTTGGAGGATTGGCTACATTAGGGGTGTGTCACCTAAAATGCAAAGGCGTTCCTGCTACAAAAAGAGCCCTGGTGTTGATTGCCACTTTGTGGTCAGGAAGGAATCTTCTTCCAGTCCAGATTGGCCCAGGTATCTTGGAGGGTTTGGGGGTTCTTTCAGGTGCCAAATGTGGCTTCACAGGAAAGAACACAAGGGGAAGCGTGAGTGAAGAACCTGAGGATGATCTGACGGTCATAGGTAATTATGGATTCCTGGGAGCCCAACCAATCAGGGGCGAGTTTTTGACGTCGGTACATCCGGTCCTAGCCTCTGCACTTAGCCAGCAATCTCTGCGTGCCATCCAACCAGTTAGGAAGCAGAAATTCAGAAATGTCTCTGTTCTTCCCGCACTTGGGAAAAGATGACCCTCCAGAATATTAGCCAGCTGCATTTTTCTACACTGGTCTGAACACCCCCCGCGTGCTCTTCGAAATTAGTTAGGCGCCTTGTTAAGGGTACTCATTTTTTCCCCCCTGCCACACCATTAAACTTGGAGAGCTTCCCGATCAATGAAAGATGGTTTTCCGGTACACAAAGTCCCGAGAATTATCAATTCCAGAGAAACTGCTGTCACGGCAGCTGCGGGGGGAACCTGCAGAGGAGCGAATGCAAATGCAAGGCAGTGTTTTTTATTAGGATTTTAAATGAGTTTAGGGCTGTTTAGAATTACAATATGATCAGAGTCAGGGAAGGCTTATAAAATCAGCACAAGTTCATATATTATACAATAAACGTGCCAGAACCCATGACTCTGAGCTGAGCACGTCTCGGTAGAAAAACACAGGAGAGATGAGCAACCTTGGTGCCAGGATTCAAAGCCAGGCAGGGCTAGAGTTGCCAGCCTCCAGGGGGTGGCTGGAGAACTGCCACTATGACAACAGAGAAGAGAAGAAATTGGATTTATACCCTGCCCTTCACTACCTGAAGGAGTCTCAGAGTGGCTTACAATCTCCTTTCCCTTCCCCTCCCCACAACAGACACCCTGTGAGGTAGGTGGGGCTGAGAGAGCTCTGAGAGAACTGCCCTTGAGAAAACAGCTCCGAGGGAACTTGTAATTGACTCAAGGTCACACCAGCCACTGAATGTGGTGGAGGAGTGGGGAATCAAACCTGGTTCTCCCAGACCAGAGTCCGTGTTCCTGACCACTACACCAAACAGGATGCTTTGGAGGGTGGACTCTATGGCATTGTCCCTTGCTGAATGGGATGCCAGCCTCCAGGTGGGACCTGGGGATCCCCTAGAATTACAGATCCTCTCCAGACTACAGAGATCAGTTCCCCTGGAGAAAATGAAGAAGAAGAGATTGGATTTATACCCCGCCCTTCACTACCCAAAGGAGAGCAACTTACAAACTGCTTTCCCTTTCCCTCCCCACAACAGACAACCTGTAGGATGGTGGGGTTGAGAGAGCTCTTTCAAGGACTGCCCTTGAGAGAACAGCTCTGAGAGAACTTGTGACTGACCCAAGGTCATACCAGCAGCTGCACGTGGAGGAGTGGGGAATCAAACCCGGTTCTCTCAGATTAGAGTCTGCACCACTAACTGCTATGCCAAACTGGCTCTCAGTTCATCTGGAGATCAGTTCACCTGGAGGAAGTGGGCACTTCGGAAGGTGGACCCTATGGCGTTATTATGGCATTGAAGCATGGGAATGTTTGGTGAATACAACAGAGTTTTCCGCCTCATTGGAGTGGGATGCTACTGAGTGCAGAAAATAAATCTCCCAAGAAGTATATTGCAAAAAAAAGGTAAACTTGTATTTATTTAAGTAGAGTCAGTTCACATTCAGGTTGCAGACGAAGGGAGAGAGAGAAGCCTCATCTAAAGGTTACTTTCTCCATCACCAATGGCCAGCTTGTTCGGCGTCATGTGTGTGGGAGCATGAAGGCATTGTCTCTACAGGAGAGACCTGCAGAGAGAGTGATGTGTCTCCATGGAAGGCCATGTAAAGAGGGAGAGGACAAAGGGAGAGAGAGAGAGAGAGAGAGAGAGGGGTCAGAGGGCAGCTCCCAGGTTAAGACAAAGAGAGGCATCCCATTCAAGGTGATAACAAGGAGGGCTGTTTCTACCAGTGTTCCCTCTAAGCTGAGTTGGTGTGAGCTGGCTCACCATTTTTTAGCCTTGGGCACAAACACTTTTTATCTTCACTCAGGAAGGATGGCTCCAGAGCAGACTAATCTATGCATTAGCCAAATCGCTCACTCACAAGTTTAATGCCAGTAGCTCACAAAGTAGAATTTTTGCTCATAAGTCTCCACAGCTTAGAGGGCACATTGGTCTCTACAGGAGAGACCTGCAGAGATGTGTGTCTCCATGGAAGGCCATGTAGACAAAGGGAGAGAGAGGAGGGGTCAGAGGGCAGCTCCCAGGTCAAGACTAAGAGAGGCGTTCCCTTCAAGGAGATAACACCTAGACGCCTTAGAGTGAGGGTCAACTTGGGTCAGTACTTGGATTTGAGACCACTAAGAGCACTACACTATGCAGAGGCAGGCAATGGCAAACTGCCTCATTTCTTTTGCCCTGACCTGGATGGCCCAGGCTGGCCTGATCTTGTCAGATCTTGGAAGCTAAGCAGGGTTGGCCCTCGTTAGCATTTGGGTGGGAGACCACTAGGGAGGGATTCTACACAGAGGCAGGCAATGGCCAACAACATCTGCTTGTTTCTTGCCTTGAAAACCTGACAGGGTCATTGTAAGCAGACAGTGACTTCAGCACCATCAATTACTCTCTATCGATTCCCAGACTGGCTTGAGACAGTCTGCCCTTCCCAATCTGTGACATGTGAACTTGCAAATATAAATTTGGCCCTTTCAGAAGAGAGCCAGTTTGGTGTAGTGGTTAAGTGCGCGAACTCTAATCTGGGAGAACTGGGTTCGATTCCCCACTCCTCCACTTGCACCTGGCTGGATGACCTTGGGCAAGCTGTAGTTCTAATAAGAGCTGTTCTTGAAAAATAGTAGTTTCTGTCAAGAGCTCTCTCAGCCCCACCTACCTCACAGGGAGTCTGTTGTGGGGAGGGAAAAGAGTTTGTAAACCACTCTGAGACACCTTTGGGTAGTGAAGGGCGGGGTATAAATCCAATCTCCTCCTCCTCCTCCTCCTCTTCTTCTCCTTCAGAAAATCCGGTAGATACATCTAAAACTGTAATGTGTGAAATTAGCATTCAGTGATGGAGGGAATTAGCATTCCACGATAAAGGATCACACAACCAGAGACACTTGTGTCTTTATCACAATTTTCACATCTCGTGTTGTTGAAGTCCAGTTTCAGGGTCTCTCGGTTCCGGTGTAGATTCTTTGAGTGATTAACACAAGGAATTAAAGAGTGATTAACATGTGGAATTCACTGCCACAGGAGGTGGTGGCGGCTACAAGTATGGGCAGCTTCAAGAGAGAATTAGATAAACAGATGGAGCAGAGGTCCATTAGTGGCTATTAGCCACAAGGTATAGATAGGGACTCTGGGGCAAGTGATGCTCTGTATTCTTGGTGCTTGGGGTGGGGGGCAATAGTGGGAGGGCTTCTAGTGTCCTGGCCCCACTGTTGGACTTCCTGATAGCACCTGATATTTTTGGCCACTGTGTGACACAGAGTGTTGGACTAGATGGGCCATTGGCCTGATCCAACATTGGCTCCTCTTACATTCTTACGTTATCTGTATTTTTTCCTACCCAGTCTCCACAGGGGCATCATCCATTAAGTCTCAATCTCCCCGGCTTTGAACTCAACTTCTTGGTGAGATTTTTGGACAAGCTAGTTGAGACGTTTAAAGCCCCCCAGGAGGTTTAGACGCCAGCGAGTCACTATTGATTCCAGTCGGGGACCACAGATCTGTCCCGGTCTCCCTCCTTCCCCCCCTCCCCGAGGTTTCAAAAATCACAACCACTTAGCCTGAGCTGGATGAATCCTACCTGTGGATTGACAACAATAACAGCCCTGCCTCCCCCGGGGAGGAGACATTGATTAGAGAACGCCAGGGGGTGGAGCGGGCGAGATTTGCCAGGACAAGAGCGGATGCACATCAAACACAAGCGAGGAAGACACATCAAAGAGCCCCCAAAGTGCCGGCAGCCAATGAAGAGCTTTTAACACAAAGCCCCAGAGCAAAGGGAAATGTACACAAGGGGCTGATTTGCATTCTTCGCCAGGCTCTCTTCGCACAAACGCTGTCAATTTGACATTGGATAAAGGAACTTACTTAACACCTTTCCTTCATCTAACAGTTTAGGGAAGGGGTGTGTGGTTGAGGAGGTGTTGTAATCTTTCCAGCCTTTGTCTTTGAAGTTCCTTATTGCCTCTTTTAATTTTTTTTAATAGAAGGTGTCATGGCTCAAGTGGGGTGTCATCTGATGCTGCCACCCCTCTGGTTCCAGGCTCCTCTGAGAAGGCCCAGAGCACCCTCCCAAGCCTTTAGACCTCCCTTTTAGCTGAAATGAGCGTGAGGACCAGGCAGAGTGAACAATGAAAATGGTTTATTTTATAGGAGGTCAAACAAACAAGGTGCAGGAATAATAACAGTAGGTGGGTGAAAAGAAAAGAAATCAAATGCCCTAACGTGTCTAAATATACTGGCCCTATCTCACTATCTCAAGTGGCCCTTCCTGCAGGTTGAGGGTTTCTTCCCCACAGCAGCCTTTCTTCTGGCCCTGTTTCCTGGGAAGAAGAACAGCTTCTCCTTTTGCACCAGTTCTTTTATTCCCCAGCCCTCTTCTTCCCTATTGTCCAAAATTGGCGCCAAAACTTCCCAGGGCCTTCTGGGGTTTGTAGGCCCAGCCTCCCCTACTGCTAGCCAGACTCCCTGGGCCTATTAGGCCTCTGGTGGCAAAGCCCAGATCACGACAGAAGGGTTTCAGGGCAGTCCCAGCTTTATGTGGCAAACCCCAGACTCCAGTTCTCCCAACCAGAAGAGGCTAGAATGAGCCAAACAGAAACCGCCGGTCTCCAAGGCACGCCAAGGCAGAAGGCCGAGTCCTTGTCTTCTGTCGGGCCTAATCCAAAGGCTTCACACTACCTGCTGATAACACCAGAACCCAGAGTCGGATTCGGCTGGCTTTCAAGCAAGGGAAACCTTTACCTTTACCAGGCTGAGGAGGCCGGGGTTGGGATAGGGGAGGGAGCTCAGCATGGTCTAATGCCATAGAGTCCGCCTTCCAAAGTGGCCGTTTTCTCCAGGGGGAACTGATCTCTGTCACCTGGAGCTTGGTTGCAGTCCCAAGAGACCTCCAGCCACCAGGTGGAAGTTGGCAACCTGACCCCTCCCTACAACCCTCCCAGTGTTCACCAGGGTGCCTGCCTACCACACACATTACTACCCCCTCCGGGCTCATTCCTGTATGAGTCTCCGTTCAGTCCCACGCAGAGGAAAGGTTTTTCAAAAAACGAAAGAAAAGTTGCAGGCAAATGAGGCTCTCATTCCAGCCAATCGCCTCTCTTCCCCTTCAATTGGTAGCTTAACAAAGCGGCAGGGCCCAGGGGCCGCCTGGGAGCTGTGCGTATTCATATTCATAACTGACGGAGCCCTCATCTGCATCTGCGGCTCTGATTGGCTGTAATGGGACCCCGGACGGTGCTTAGCTGTCAACGGGGAAACTTCGTTCCGAGGGCCGGAGCAGAATAAGAGCTCCACAGGCTGGAGTACGGATGCTGCAACTGAAACACTCCCTCTAAGCTGTGGAGCCCTGTGAGCAAAAATTCTACTTCGTGAGCTACTGGGCATTAAAGTTGCGAGCAAACAATCTGGCTACTGCATAGATTAGTGTGCTCTGGAGCCCTCCTGACCGAGCGAAGGTAGAAACGTGTGAGCTGGAGGCTAAAAAAACTGTGAGCTAGCTCACACCAACTCAGCTTAGAGGGAACACTGGATGCAAGTTGTGTCGCCAGGTCTTGGGTTGGAAAATACCTGGAGACTTTGAGGGGGGGTGGATCTGGGAGAGGGTGGGTTGCCAGCCCCCAGGTGGGGCCTGGAGATCTCCCGCTTTTATAACTGATCTCACGCTGGCAGAGATCAGCTCCCCTGGAGAAAATGGCTGCTTTGATTGGCGGACTCCATGGCATTGGGCCTCACTGCCCCAAACCCCTCCCTCTCCCGGATCCACCCCGCAAAGTCTCCAGGTCTTTTCCAACCCAGACCTGGCAACCAAGGCAGGGTTTGGGGTGGGGAGGGGAGGGGCCTCAGCATGGCACAATGCCTTAGAGCCCACCCTCCAAAGGATCCATTTTCTCCAGAGGAACCAATCTCTGTCAGCTGGAGATCAGTTGTGAACAATGCTCCCTCTAAGCTGTGGAGTCTTGTGAGCAAGAATTCTACTTTGTGAGCACCTGGCATTAAAGTTGTGAGCAAGCGATTTGGCTACTGCATAGATTAGTGTGCTCTGCAGCCCTCCTTCCTGAGTTAAGACAGAAATGTGTGAGCCGGAGGCTAAAAAACTGTGAGCTAGCTCACACTAACTTAGCTTAGAGGGAACACAGGTCGTGAAAGTGGGAGATCTCCAGGCCCCACCTGGAGGCTGGCAACCATGGCTGAAATGTAGGAAGTGGCTTGTGATGGGATGGATAAGAGTGGACATGGATGGAACCTAAAGCGCAGGCAGGGAAGAGCTTAAGGACAGTGGGCTTCTCAGGTTGCACCTTCTGTCTAGAGTTGTCAGCCTCCGAGTCGGTCCTGGAGTCTCTCCAGAATTACAACTCATCTCATCTGTACCCCTGGAGGGGAGGGCCGACTGTACAGCATCATGTCCTTGATGAACTTCCTCACTTTCCCAAGCTGCCCTCCCCTGGCACCTCCTCCAAATCTCCAGGATTTTTCCAAGCTGCAGTTGGGAACCCTGCTCTCACCACTGCAGACAGCCAGGCAGGGCAGGTGAAAGAACTCCTCAGGGATTAGAAAAGTGGCCAAAAACAAAAGATTAGAAAATGTCCTCCACAGCAATGTTCTAGGAATGTCCTTATGTCTCTTTGGTCTGCACTGCAGAAATTAGGGCAAATCCCTAGAGCGGCACTCAGAAGTGATGTCACATCCTCTCCAAACCCCGCCCTCCCCACACACTGCCTTCTAAATCTTCTGGCTGTGCTGGCAGCCTAGGGAAGGGTGAGCTGGGTTGGACCTAGCATCCCCCTTCGCTGAATTTGATGAAGATGTTCACGTTCACGAATCTCTCCTCTGGAGCCTCTTACCCGTTTAAGGCAGTGATTTAGGACTTCAAAACTGCTGGAGAGGGAAGAAAGGAGTGTGGAGTTTCATGCAAGTGAGTCCTGAAAGACAGAGTTAAGTTTAGGAGTGTGTCCCATTTCTCTATAGTCCTTATCACTAAGACTGGAGGAAATTCCTGGAGTTCTACTGTGTGAGGCCATTTTTTCTCCTCTTCTCAATGCCTTGTGGGCAGAAAACTGGGGCTAGGGCAGCAAATTCCCTGCCTCGGGTTAACAAATTGGAGGCCTAGATTTGGGCACCCCTCTGTGGTCTGGTGAAGAACTCGTTGGCCCTCTTGAATCCACCTTGTTACAGATAATAGTTGGCTCTCTTACCAAGAGTGCCCCCTTCATTTGAATCAACATTATAGACCGTCCTTGCCTTCTAGACTGAACTGACCTGGCCATTCTAATCCATGCTTCTTTAACTTCTAGTCTAGACTACCGCAATGCACTTTGCACAGGTCTGCCCTTGAAGACAATGCTAAAGCCCTATTTTATTCTTGTAAGGCCATTGCGGATCAATACATTAAGGCTTTTACTTGAATGGTGGCTCCATAGTCTGCGCTGTATGTGTTCACTGTGTTTATTAAGTGCCTACAAGTCTCTTCTGACATACGGTGACCCTATGAATTAATGCGTCAATATTCTTAACAGTCTTTTGACGAATACCAAACGGCCTTGCACTTCGCACAGGTGGGTTATACATTCCGAAATCAACTCAAGCTAACGTTTAAAGGATACGGAAGCAGAACAACAGCACTGTGTGGCCCCACGTCTTCTGCCTCTCCACTCTGAAAACCGTAATTAGATCCAAGAAGTTCACCCGAGGAGAAACAGAAAAGCGCTCCCCCGATGTTTGTGAACAACAGATAATGCGATGAGATCAGGCGGAAGGGGAAGTTTGCATTTCCCAGTGTTGTCGTTTTTTCCTAGGAACACAGCAATTACCATTTTGCTTGCTTCACAAAACCATACTGCTGCCATCGCTTCTCCCCTAGAGTGGACAGGCAAGAGTATCCCCACCCAAAGTCCAGGGAGCAGAAGTGCCGTTAGCATTGCCAACTTCCAACACCTGGAAATCCCCTGGACTTTCAAAATACAGAGATAAGAACATAAGAACATAAGAGAAGCCGATGCTGGATCAGGCCAATGGCCCATCCAGTCCAACACTCTGTCACACAGCGGCCAAACATACCAGGTGCCATCAGGAGGTCCACCAGTGGGGCCAGGACACCAGCAGCCCTCCCACTGTTGACCCCCCCAGCACCAAAAATATAGAGCATCACTTGCCCCAGACTGAGAGTTCCTATCTATACCTAGTGGCTAATAGCCACTGATGGACCTCTGCTCCAGATGTTGATCCAATTTCCTCTTAAAGCTGTCCATGCTTGTAGCTGCCACCACCTCCTGTGGCAGTGAATTCCATGTGTTAATCACTCTTTGGGTGAAGGAGGACTTCCTTTTATCCATTCTAACCCGACTGCTCATCAATTTCATGGAGTGCCCACGAGTTCTTGTACTGTGAGAAAGGGAGAAAAGGACCTCTTTCTCGACCTGCTCTATCCCATGCATAATCTTGTAAACCTCGATCATGTCACCCCTCAGCTGTCGTTTCTCCAAGCTAAAGAGACCCAAGCGCTTTAACTTTTTGTCATAGGGAAAGTGTTCCAACCTTTGGAGAAAATGGCAGCTTCAGAGGGTGAACTCTACGACATCATACCCCGCGGAGGTCCCACCCCTCCCCAAACCCCACCCTTCTCGGACTTTACCCCCAACTCTCCAGGAATCTCCCGACCTGGAGCTGGAAACCCCAAATGCTCTCATGAAACACATGAAGCTGCCTTCTACTGAATCAGATCTTTGGTCCATCAGAGTCAGTCTTGTCTACTCAGACTGGCAGCCGCTCTCCAGGGTCTCAGGCAGAGGCCGTTCCCATCACCTCCTGCCTAATTCTTTTAGTTGGAGATGCCGGGGATTGAACCTGGGACCTTCGGCATGCTGAGCACATGCTGTATCCCTAAAAAAAAAAAGAAAGAAATGCACCAGTAAGCTGTCTTATACTGAATCAGAACCTTGGTCCGTCAAAGTCAGTATTGTCT
Organism: Gekko gecko; assembly: GCA_029375565.1. Classification (NCBI taxonomy): domain Eukaryota; kingdom Metazoa; phylum Chordata; class Lepidosauria; order Squamata; family Gekkonidae; genus Gekko; species Gekko gecko. The sequence continues at coordinate 9,140,025 of JAPDNY010000017.1, read as the reverse complement.
ACTCCGACTGGCGGCAGCTCGCCAGGGTCTCAGGCAGAGGTGTTTCACATCACCTACTTCCTGATTCTTTTAACTGGAGATGCCGGGGATCGAACCCGGGACTTCCTGCATGCCAGGCAGATGCTCTGCCACTGAGACAGGGTCTCAGAGGTCTTCCCCATCACCTACTTCCTGATTCTTTTAACTGGAAATGCCAGGGATCGAACCTGGGACTTCCTGCATGCCAGGCAGATGCTCTGCCACTGAGCCGGGATCCCAGATCAAGGTTGTTCTCATCACCAACTGCCAGGTCCTTTTAACTAGAGGTTCCAGAGATTGAACTTGGGATCTTCTGCAGCCTGAGACCAGCAGCAGCTCTCCAGACAGAGGTCTTTCACATCCCCTACTGCCAGCTCTTTTAAATGGAGATGTCAGGGATCGAACCTGGGACTTTCTGCATGCCAAGCAGATGCTCTGCTGCTGAGCCACCAGCCCCTCCAACCACCTGACGTCCATCTTCCTTGTCTAGAGGCCGTAAAAGGCAGCACTGCGTACTTGTGAAGCGGCAGAGTTGTGGAAGCTCTCTGCTCCAGGGGACGTCTGTTAGAAGGACTCTTAAGAACGGCCAGGGGGGCCATCCTGCAATCAGAAGGGCTCACTCCCCCTCCAACATTTCCGTAGTAAAAAGGTGGGGAGATGTGCAATCAGAACAGAGTTTTTGCACAGTTGGGCGCATCGGGTTGGAGAAGGAGCTGGGAATTAGATCGATGAGGACCCAAAATAAGATGAGTAGAAATAGTAAATGAGGGTGACTGCTCTTTCTCGGCTTCCAGCCCTCCACCGCCTGTGTTTCTCCACCGTCTTCCGTCCTTCCTGTTCTCATCATTTTGTATCTTTCCCTCCCTCTGTTGTCTTCCACCCTGTTCCGTCTTTCCCCCTTTCCTTCCCTGTCTTCTGCCATTGTTCCTTCTGTCCGCCATCATTTCCCTCTCGTCTTTCCCTCCTGTCCTCAGTCATTTCCCTTCCTTCCCAGTTTGGTGTGGCGGTTCAGAGTGGCGTACTCTGATCTGGAGAGCTGGGTTCAATTCCCCGCTCCTCCCCAATGAAGCCAGCTGGGTGACCTTGGGCCAGTCACGGCTCTTTCAGAGCTCCCTCAGCCCCTAAAAACAAGCCTCGCTCACCATTAGCATAATGCTAAGAGCTAGAACTTGCAGCTGCCAGACAATTCTAGGATCTCCTGGCTATTCCACACACAATGCCACATGACAATTATTATTATTATTGTTGTTGTTGTTCTTGTTCTTGTCATTGTTATTGTTGTCATCATCATCATCCCTTCCTTCCCTTTCCTGTTCTCTCTGCCCTTTTCTCGCCCTGCCTTCTGTTTCTTCCGTTCCTGTTAGAAACACTGCCGGTGAGTTCGAAAAGAGCAAGAGTCCAGCGGCACCTTAAAGAGTAACTAACTCTGTGGCGGGGGGCAAGCTTTGGTGAGTCGCTGCTCACTTCTTCAGGTACAGCTCGAATGTGAGCCCCTCTGTCTGAAATCACTCCCCTCTCCAAGATATAAGGGCAGATGGACTCATAGTTTAGCAGTAGAAAAGAGTCAAGAGCCCAGGAGCACTTTAGAGACTCACAACATCTGTGGCAGGGCAGGAGACTTCATGAGTCAGGGTTCAGTTCTTCAGATGCAGCTAGAATGTGAATCCATCTGTCCGAAATTGCTCCCCTCTCCAAGATAGAAGGACAGGTGGACTTACATTCTAGCTGTAGAAAAGAGCCAAAAGTCCAGGAGCATCTTAAAGACTGACAAAATCTGTGGCAGGGGAGGAGCTTTCGGGAGTCACCGCTCGCTTCTTCAGATATCAGTGAGGGTGCTTTTGGGTGGAGGGCGGTGAGGTCCAGCCCTGTCAACTCTCTAGGATGGCCAGGTCTCCCCCTATAGCAGGAGAGGTGTCCACTGTGAAACAGACAGGGCTCTTTTTGTAGCAGGAACTCCTTTGTGTATTAGGCGACACACCCCTAATGTAGCCAATCCTCCGAGAGCTTACAGTAGCCCCTGGAAGAAGAGCTCTGTAAGCTCCTGGAGGATTGGCTACATTAGGGGTGTGTCGCCTAATGAAGTTCCTGCTACAAAAAGAGCCCTGGAAACAGGTATTGTGGCTACGCCATGACATCACATCGAGCATAAACCGAGAAATCCTATGGGTGCAACATTCTAGGTCTCCACCCAAACTCTATAGTAAAACCATAGAGTTTGGGTGGAATCCTAGAGTGTCACAGCGAAGCATTGATGTCACTTCTGGATTTTTGCTGGGAGCGACATCCCGGCATCACCGCATTTCTGGTGTTCCTTGTCCCCTCTCCCTAAAACTCTTGCCGATTGCCAGCGCTGAGCTGGCCGTCCTACTGCTTACACATGGGGGGGGAAGCTCCAAATTAAGCTTGCCCAGGATTCCCATAGTCGATCTGCCAACACAGTTGATTTTGAGATTCTGGGAGATTTGGGGGTGGAACATATAGACGGTGGGATCTGGGGAGCAGAGGGGTCGCCCAACACGTTCCCACAGCAAAATGGGGATCTGAACACAGGTCTTTCACATCCTCTAAGAACTACACCACCCTGGCTCTTTAAAGTATCTTAAGTATTGGCAGCGTTTTGCTTCAGATTTAAGGATGCGATTGGAAACACCCCGTCGCTTGTTGCCGAACCATTTGTGGAATATTGTCGCCGCCGAAGACCTGTATTAGCGGAATTTTCGCTCCCGAGATTGCCGAAACAACTCTCCGCTGAAATTTGCTATTAAAGAGCCCAGGATATGAAGCCCAGAGACATTCTGGCTGGATACCTCGAGATTAGAATGGATTCATCTGCATTGCTTACAGAGTTATTTAAATGAAGCCGCTCTTTTCCATTTGAAAGCGCCATGCTGTTATTAATGTATCTATTTAAAGCGGAGGCCTGCTGGCCAAGATTTCAGTGCTCATTTCAAACTGCTACGAGAAAATTTGGCTGCTCCCCCCACCTTCCCTGCTGCTTTGTCTCCCTTTCTCCCATTGGTCCCCTGTGCCACAGTCATGGCATGACATCATGGAAGCTTAACGAATGGTTAGTGAGAGACAGGGCTTTTTTTGTAGAAAAAGCCCAGCAGGAACTCATTAGCCTATTAGGCCACATCCAACAGCAGAAACTCATTAGCATATTAGGCCACACACCCATGTTATGAGAAGTGTGGTCATCCAGCCACACCCACCTTTTGCTTCTTATTCTGTTTACCTTCTTCGTTGTCAAAACCCAGGGCTTTTTTTGTTGCAGGAACTTCTTTGCATGTTAGGCCACACACCCTGAATGTAGCCAGTCCTAATGAGTTCCTGCTGTTGGGTGTGGCCTATTATGCTAATGAGTTCCTACTGGGCGTGGCCAACTCGGGAGCCAGCCGGAACTCCGTTCCTGTGCAATCCTGCCCAAAAATAGCCCGGGTGAGGGAGATGTGCAGTCAGGAAAAGACGCCAGCCGGGTATTTAGTCCTTTGTTAATGCTAATGAGTTCCTGTTGGGCTTTTTCAACAAAAAATACCCTGGTAAACCATAATGTTTTAAGAGAGTCCTAGAGTGTCGCCCTAATGCCACCGCTGTGAAATGGAAGGGGGGAAACGGCCCTCTTGGCACCGAAGGCCTAATCTCCTGCTCCCAGCAGAAAGGGACGCTCCTCCGCTCCCTCCGCCCCTCTTCTGTGTCCCCCCCTCGCCAACGTCGCTTACTTTAAATACACTAGTATTTTAAAATCAGAAAAACCTGCTCCGGGGCTCCTTAAACCGTGGAATTAAATATGGTTCCTGGTCTCCAGGCAGAGTCTGCCTCCTCGATTCTAAATCTGTTCAGTCAAGCGAAATATTACAGGGAGAAAAGGAATCAATATTTCTTGGACTGAGCAGGAGGGAAGATTCTGTGTGTGTCCGTGTGCGCGTGCGCACTTGCATGTACAAAAACACAGCAGCAGCCATGTTCGAGGGTGTGTATATGCAGTCGTTGCACGTGCGCCGGATCGGATGGCGCAGAGGGGCAAATTACCTGTGCATGGGTGTGTGAGAAAATGTCAGTCCTTTTTTTGTGTGTTTGGTTCCGATAGGTGCTTGTTTCAGAGCCCCCAAAAGCTTCCAGACTTTCTCCCTCCTGAGAATTGTTTCCGTCTTTGCCGAGAAAGCCCCCTCGCGTGTTCGCTCCGCAACTCAGAGAATTCTGGCGCTCGGGTGTGCGTGCAACCCCAGGGGAATAGCTGAGTTTGTCTGTCACAGCAAGAAAAGGAAATTGTTTCACGGCCCCTTAAACAAAACAAAACAAAAAAGTTTCGCTGTGTGGTAGGGCTGCCAAGCTCCAGGTGGTGGCTGGAGATCTCCGGGAACGACGACTGATCTCCAGGCTGTGGAGATCCATTCCCCTGGAGGAAATGGCCACTTTGGAAGGTGAACTCTATGGTACTGTAGCCCACTGAAACCCCTTTCCTCAACACCCCCCACACACTGATGCTCCACCCCCAAATCTTCAGGTATTTTCCAACCCAGAGTTGACAATTCTACATTGAAGTCCCTCCCCTCCCAAAACCCCACCTTCCTCAGGCTCCATCCCCAAAATTGCCGGCCCTTTCCCAACCCAGAGCTGGCAACCCTACCGTGATGTGAGAACAGATTAAGAAGAAGAAGAAGAGAAGAGATTGGATTTATACCCCGCCCTTCACTGCCCAAGGCGTCTCAGAGCGGCTTACAAACTCCTTTCCCTTCCCCTCCCCACAACAGACACCCTGTGAGGTAGGTGGGGCTGAGAGAACGCTAACACAAACTGTCCTTGAGAGAACAGCTGTGCCAGAGCTTGTGACTGACCCAAGGTCACATCAGCAGGTGCAAGTGGAGGAGTGGGGGAATCAAACCCGGTTCTCCCAGATAAGAGTCCGCGCACTTAACCACTACACCAAACTGGCTCTCCACTTCAGTGGAGAAACTTCAGTGCTTTAGAACTGCTCACTAATATATCCGGAAGCTTCGAGGGGAAAACTGAAAACTCCACCGTTTTTAAAGGTGATTGATTCCCAACGTCTCCACAGGCCTCGCTCCTCCTGCGTCCCTACTATGTAATCAGTGAACTGACTGCAGCAGAAAGGCATCTGCTTTTCGTATGATCCATGCTGCTGCAAAACGGGTGTAACGCTGCCGTAAAGCAGATTGTTGGAAGAACTCATGAATCTGGTACAGCACAATCTTTCCCAAACTTGACCCTGTGTTGTCCAAAGCATCAACAGTTGCCTGCTGCTTGTATGGGCATGCACTCTTGCGTGCACCAATGGGTCCAGAACAAAAATGCACACTGTCACATGAATGGCATTCAGACCATTCATTCCCCCCATCCACATTGCTGAGCAGTGTTGCCAGCTCCAGGTTGAGAAATTCCTGGAGATATAGGGATGGAGCTGAGGAGGGCGGGGCTTGGGAGCAGGGTAGAAGGCCATAGAATCCCCCTTCCAAAGCAGCCATTTTCTCTAGGGGAAGTTATCTCTGTTGCCTGGAGAATCAGTTGTAATCCCAGGACATCTCCAGCCACCGCCTGGAACCTGGCAACCCTGTTTTCCAAAAAGGCACTCCATCTCTCATTTCTACAGAGTGCCTGTAGGGAACATGCCCACCCGTGAAACCAGAGCTATGCCCAATGTTCCCTCTCAGCTGCGGAGTCTTGTGAGCAGAAATTCAGCATAACCGCTCCTTAAATCTCATTCCCTGTTGTCATACTCATGGTCAATGCTCCCTCTAAGCTGTGGAGTCTTGTGAGCAAAAATCCTTCTTGGCGAGCTCCTGACATTCAAGTTGTGAGTGAGCAATCTGGCTCCTGCATGAATCAGTTTGCTCTGGAGCCATCCTTCCTGAGCAAAGACAAAAATGTGTGAGTCGGAGGCCCGAAAACTGTGAGCTAGTTCACACTAACTTGGCTTAGAGGGAACACTGGCCATACCTGGTAACCCCTGCGGGCATCTTTGCCACCCTTCTTTTCCCACAGCTCAGTTCACCAGCTTGATAGCGAGGCAGTTAATCATCTCCCCGGCATTCCCATGGTGCTAGGATTTCTGCAAGGAAATTAACTGGCTATTGTGAATCATGCCGAAGGATCTATACATAAGAACATTAGAGAGGCCATGTTGGATCGGGTCATCTGGCCATCTAGTCCAACACTCTGTGTCACAGAGTGGTCAAACTCAGGTGCTGTCAGGAGGTCCACCAGCAGGGCCAGAACTCCAGAAGCCCCCCCACTGTTGCCCCCCAAGTACCAAGAAGACAAAGCATCACTGACCCAGACATAAGAACATAAGAGAAGCCATGTTGGATGAGGCCCAATGGCTCATCCAGTCCAACACTCTGTGTCACACAGTGTCCAAAACCCAGGTGCCGTCAGGAGGTCCACCAGCAGGGCCAGAACTCCAGAAGCCCTCCCACTGTTGCCCCCCAAGCACCAAGAAGACAGACCATCCCTGCCCCAGATAGATCAAGATGGATAGCCATGTTAGTCTGATTGTAGCCAACATTGTTACCATTATTGTTTTTCTACTCCACCTCGGAACCCCGTCATCCCTCTGCTTGGTCCTCTGCCAACTCCATCTGCCATCCTCAAGATGGAGTTTCCAAACCAACAGGTCTCCTCTGGGATATAATCGCTGCCACTTGGAAGAAGGGGCTCTCTACCCAGCTCCCTCCACGCTGGAGGGAAAGTCTTTTCTAAAACAATGCTTATTGTTTGTAGGGTTTTTTTAAAAAAAAAATGAGCACATTTGTATTAAACAATTACAATCTGTGGCTCAATTAATAATCAGAGGCACCTTTTTAAGTAGAAACGAAATTAATGGGACTGATTAAACATCGCCGCTCAAATTAGTTTTTCTGTCTGTATAACACTGTGGGGTTTTGTCTTTGTTTTTTAAAAATCTCACCTTTCCTCCAAGGAGCCCAAGAGCATATGCATGGTCCGCCCCAGTGTTCCCTCTAAAATGAGTTTGTGTGAGCTAGCACACCGTTTTTTAGCCTCCGGCTCACAGATTTTTGTCTCAGCTCAGGAAGGAGGGCTCCAGAGCAAACTAATGTATGCAGTAGCCAAATCGCTCACTCACAATTTTAATGCCAGAAGCTCAAAAAAGTAGAATTTGTGTGTGACCCTTTTTCAGATTTTTCAGAGCTGTTCTCTCAGGAGCAGTCCTTGAAAGAGCTCTCGCAGCCCCACCTACCTCACAGAGTGTCTGTCGTGGGGAGGGGAAGGGAAAGCAGCTTGAAAGCCACTCTGAGACTCCTTTAGGTAGTGAAGGACAGGGTATAAATCCAATCTCCTCCTCCTCCTCCTCCTCCTCCTCCTCCTCCTCCTCCTCCTCCTCCTCCTCTTCTTCTTCTTCTTCTTCTTCTTCTTCTTCTTCTTCTTCTTCTTCTTCTTCTTCTTCTTCTTCTTCTTCTTCTTCTTCTTCTCCTCTAACACCCAATAGAGCAGGGGTCCCCAACTTGGTGCCTGTGGGCACTGCAGCACCTGCCAACACATTTTCTGGCCCCACCCACCAAATATTTTTAGAAAATGTGGGGGGCTTTTGCCCAGGAAGTCTTCTGATTGGCTGTGCTGATTTCCAAATATGTATGCCTTGGTGGCAGCTGCCATCATTTTGTGGCTGTGCCCAGCACACTGTATCCAAATTCCAAAGGTGCCCTACAGGCTCAAAAAGCTTGGGGACCCCTGGCCGAGGTAGGAGCAACAGACAGAGATAGGGTTGCCAATCCCCAGTTGTGGCAGGGGATCCCCTGTTTTGGACCCCCTCCCCCCATTTCAGGGCTGTCAGAATATGGGGAGAGATGGCTGCTGGGCACTCCATTATACTCCACGGAGACCAGTCCCCATAGGGTATAATGTAGGATCGATCCATGGGTATCCGAGGCTCTGAGGAGGCTGTTTTTTGAGGCAGAGGCACCAATTTTTCAGCATAGCTGGCGGCACCTCTTTTGAAAAAAAAGCCCACCGAGGTTCAAAAAGATTGGACTGGGGGGTCCAATTCTATGAGTCCCAAAAGAAGGTGCCCCCCGGCCTCCATTATTTCCAATGGAGGGAAGGCATTTGAAAGGGATGCTTTTAGAAGGAGTGCTTCAGTGTGATGGCCAGAACTCCCTTCCGGCTTGTCGGCCTCAGCCGGCAACCCTAGCGACATCACCAAAGTGATGTCACATCCTTGTTTCTGGCTCCACCCCCAGCATCTCCTGGCTCCACCCCCAAAGTCCCCAGATACTTCCTGAGTTGGACCTGGCAAGCCTAGATGGAGGGCGGGGAGCTAAGGAGAAGGAGGAATCGAATATCTCTCCAAGGCTTAGCGGAATGTGTTTTTTAATCTCCGGGGGTGCCAATTGTACCATCGGCTCAGCCTGGAGCCACTTATTTGCCTTCTCTACCCTAAAGACCAGGGGGACCCTTTTCAATCAGCACTGGGAAGCCCCTCCAGACCCGGCGCATCAGCTGCTGCCTGGAAGCGCGCTCCCTCGCCATCTGCTCGGCGAATTCTCCGAAGGGCACTGAGGAGGCTTCTATAAATAACCGGGGAACTTATTAAACATTTACCGCCAAGGTGGCAGCTTCCTCCCTGCCGTCACACACGCGCCCCGGGAGGTCTCCCTCCTGCTCTCTCTCGCTCCTTCTTCACGAAGGTTAAGACCAGTTCCCGTGTGACTTCTCAGTGTGCTAAAACACACCTGGTATCTCTGTAGGGGTGGCATTGCCCGCCTTGCTTACAGGCAGTGATTCTTCAGCTTGGTGTAGTGGTCAGGAGCGGGGACTCAAATTGGGGACAACCAGGTTTGATTCCCCCAGTCCTCCACATGCAGCTGCTGGTGTGACCTTGGGTCAGTCACAAGTTTTCTCAGAGCTGTTCTCTCGGCAGCAGTCCTTGAAAGAGCTCTCTGGAAAAAAAACTGGAAAAGGTCACCACAGCAGCCACATTTGGAGGAGTGGGGAATCGAACCCGGTTCTCCCAGATTAGAGTCCGCACTCCCAACCACTACGCCAAACTGGCTCACCACCCTTTCTCCTCAGTTCCTTGCCTCGAATTCTGTTTCCTGTCCTGCCTCGGAAACCCTCCACAGGCTTCACCCCCACACACACCCAAATTCCCCAACCCAGAGCTGCCAACCCCTCACAAGGGCCACGCGCAGAGAACGATCAGCTCTCCCTTTGTCACAGCATCACCTGTGCCGATTGGATTTCACAGCCTTTGAAAGACAGCCGGTGACATCTTTCAGCCTTCCCCCCTCCCTCGCAACCCCGACCTCCATTTCTGGCTCACTGTGGCGGGAAGAGTCACTCCCGATCAACACGGTGGCTCTACGATTATCATTAGAGCCATTTATTCCAATTTGCAGGTAGATTAAATAACAAACTCTGCCTGCAAACATCCGGTGTCGGCGCGCTTATCGCGGCACCTGGCGGAGCACATCTGTGATACCTCGAAGACCCCCTTCCGAGAGCGGCAGAGATCAGAAGCGACCGAATGCAGAAAGAAGCTACCTCAGAGGCCGGGGACTGGGGAGGAAGATGGCGCCTTCAAGAGGGGTACCTGCTTATCCTCACTGGGCCTGAGGAGCAAATGAAACAGAGCTCGGAGACTGAGAGGCGCCTCCAAGCCAGGATTAGGATCCATTGAAACCTGCTTTTATCTTCCCTGCTGCCCGCCTTTATTCTCTGCCTCCCCCTTCTCCCCGTCCCCATTTCCATTGTACCTCAGGAACAGTGGATAGGTAATTTCAGGCTAGGCTGCGGACCGAGTGGAATCGAAAGGCAAACGATAAGGCTCCCCAAAGCCTCTTTGGCGCTCATTTGGCATGGTAATTGATTTTCTTCAGCTGCTGCACATGCCCTGGCAACCGGCCTCTTTGCTCCAGTTCCCGCGCCAGCCGAAGGAACACAGGACGGTGGGGACCCAGGCCGCATCCAGCTGCCGGCTCCTTTGGGTTCTCCCAGCCCGCCCTGCCCGACTGACGGTTACGGCCCTTGGCCGAGTGCGGGCCAGTGTCTCCCCAGAAATCCACTGGTGCTCAGAGCCTGCTTTGCTGAATTAATTGGCAACTCATGGGCCAGCCAAATGGCTGTGGCCATCGACTTCTGTGCTGCTGCTGAAACTGTTTACACTTTCCATCTGGATGGCGTGGAGCTCTTCCACAAGGATTGACTCCAGACTGGACCAGGATACAGGGAGAATGCAAATGATACAACCTTCCTTCCTTCCTTCCTTCCTTCCTTCCTTCCTTCCTTCCTTCCTTCCTTCCTTCCTTCCTTCCTTCCTTCCTTCCTTCCTTCCTTCCTTCCTTCCTTCCTACTCCTCTGACCTCCAGTGCTTGAGTAGTATCACTCAATCCCAACTAGGAATTAGGGGAAGCAAGGAAGAATATAAACCAGAGAGGGCAGGCTATACCATATTACAGAATGTGTCTTGAAGGGTTGCCACCCTCCAGGTGGCACCTGAGGACCTCCTACTATGACAATTGGTTTCCAGGTGAACAAAATCAGTTCTCCTAGAGAAAATGGGCAGCTTTGGGGTATGGGCTCCACAGCACTGTACACCTGCTGAGTGTCCCTCCCCTCCCCAAACCCTTCCCTCCCCAGGCTCCACCCCCAAAAATCTACAGGTATTTTATAGGGGCTTTGCCATTGCCTGCCTCTGGGGAGGAGCCCAGGATTTCCTTGGCGGTCTCGCATCCAAATATGAGCCAGAGCTGACCCTGCTTAGATTCCGAGATCTGACGAGATCGGGCTCGCCTGGGCCATCCAGGTCAAGGCAAGAGAGCTTCAGAGGTGATTGGCCATTGTCTGCCTCTGCATAGCGACCCTGGTCTTCCTCGGTGGTCTCCCATCCAAGTGCTAGCCGGGGCCGACCCTGCTTAACTTCTGAAATCCGATGAGATTGGGCTGGCCTGGGAGATCCAGGTCAGGGCGAACGGACCGTCACTCACTGGTTGGTGCCATATCTGACACGAGCTGGTGTTAAAAGAATGGGGTCTTCAACTTTCGAACCCGAAACCCCCTATCCTCCCCCTCCCTTTTCCTCGACTCAGCACTAGCCAGCCCCAAAGAGCTCCGAGCCAGGCAGCCCATCGGACTCTGTGGTTTTCGTTACAGTAACTAATAATGGTGTGCTGACAAATTGAATTATACTTTTTCCAGTTGCCTGTGCTATTGATCAGAGAATTCTCCCCCCCACTCACCCCCACACCCCTTTCAGTTTAGAGCCGCAACATCCTGGAGGTTTATAATGAACTAAACGAGGTCAGGTTAGCAAAAGAGCCAAATCCTCTTTGGCAGTCGATGCGTGGGCAGCTCTCCTCCCGTCCGAGGGGAGCAAGGGAGACGTCAGGAAAAGACATGCCAAATGTAACGGCAGCACAAAGAGAGAGAGAAAAAAGGAGAGAGAGATTATTCTTCTGGCTACCTTTGGATTGAGACGTGGCTCTCTAAAGAAAGATCTGAGAGCAGCGGTCACCTGGGGTCACCCTCTTATTAGCAATAATGAGGGGGTGCCAAATGCATTATTGAAAGGGGAGCCGCGGTACTCTTTAGAATGTGGGTGGAAAAGTACTGTCAAGTTGCAGGCAACTTGTGGTGACCCCAAGCAAGGGGCTTTCAAGGCACGTGAGAAGCAGAGGTGGTTGGCCATTGCCGTCCTCTGCAGAGCCTTCCTTGGTGGCCTCCCTTCCAGATACTGACCCATCTTAAATTCCATCTTCTGGCTACCACAGCAAGGGGCTTTCAAGGCAAGGGAGAAGCAGAGGTGGTTGGCTATTGCCTTCCTCTGCAGAGCTTTCCTTGGTGGTCTCCCTTCCAAGTACAGAACCTGCTTAGTTTCCAATTTATGGTGACCCCAGCAAGGGGCTTTCAAGGTACGTGAGAAGCAGAGGTGGTTGGCCATTGCTTTCCTCTGCAGAGCCTTCCTTGGTAGTCTCTCTTCCAAGTACTGACTATGCGTAGCTTCCAAGTTATGTTGACCCCTGCAAGGGGCTTTCATGGCAAGCGAGAAGCAGAGGTGGTTTGCCCATTGCCTTTCTCTGCAAAGCCTTCCTTGGTGGTCTGCCTTCCAAGTACCGACCCATCTTGGATTCCAACTTCTGGCTACCTCAGCAAGGGGCTTTCAAGGTACGTGAGAAGCAGAGGTGGTTGGCCATTGCCTTCCTCTGCAGAGCCTTCCTTGGTGGTCTCCCTTCCAAGTACTGACCCTGTTTAGCTTCCAATTCATGTTGACCCCAGCAAAGGGCTTTCGAGGTAAGTGAGAAGCAGAGGTGGTTTCCCATGGCCTTCCTCTGCAGAGCCTTCCTTGGTGGTCTCCCTTCCAAGTACCGACCTTGCTTAGCTTCCAATTTATAACGACGCCAGCAAGGGGCTTCTGAGCCAAGCGAGAAGCAGAAGTGGTTGGTCATTGCCTTCCTCTGCAGAGCCTTCCTTGGTGGTCTCCCTTCCAAGTACTGACCCTGCTTAGCTTCCAACTTATGGTGATCTTAGCAAGGAGCTAGGATTTGGGTCAAGGCTCCCCAAGAGTTAGTGGAGGAATGGGTTTCATGATTTGCCAAGGTTCAGTCTGGGAAGGCATGAAGGAATTGAACAGGAGGGTGCTATCTGGGCATGTGCAGAGGGCACATTCTGGCCAACCACACCTGGATGCATCAGAGCTTAGCGGGGGGTGGGCAGTATCCAGGGCAGGTGACTTGGCGGGCAGGCCAGCACGAGCCCTGGCACCACCCAATTTCAAAATCAAACACAGCTTTCATGCTTGTGGAGTTAGAGAGCTATCCTGAGCTCTTTGGGGGACCATTTTAGTGTCACCAGCTTCTGGGTGGGTCCTGGAGATCTCCCAGAACTGCAACTGATCTCCAGACTGAGATCTGTTCCTTGGAGAAAATGGCTGCTTTGGAGGGTGGATCCTAAGTCATCAAACCCTGCTAAGGGCACTCCCCTCCCCAAACCCTGCCCTCCTTAGGCTCCACCCCCGGAGTTGGCAATCTTAGGTAGGATGAAGGTCCTCCCATGGTGTTCTCCACCTAGGTTTGCCAGGGTTGCCCTCACTGTGCAGGCGGGTGAATTTAGGTGGTGTTCTGGGACATCGCCAAAGCAATGGCATCACCTGGAAGTGATGTCATGTTGCCGACATTGCGATAGGACACTCTGGTTTAAGGGCAACAACTTTACCATAGAGTTTGGCCCTCAAACCAGAGCGTTGCGTGCGATGTCCCTGACGTGATGACGTCACTTCTGGGTGATGTCATGGTGTCAAGAATGTCGTGCCAGGACGTGGCTGTTTGGGGCCAGGGTTTCCAGGTGGCCTGTGGCAGGCAGAAGTCCCATAAAGAAGAAGGAGGAGATTGGATTTATACCCGACAATTCACTACCCGAAGGAGTCTCAGAGTGGCTTACAGTCTCCTTTCCCTTCCCCTCCCCACAACAGACACCCCATGAGGTCGGTGGGGCTGAGAGAGCTCTTTAGAGGACTGCTCCTGAGAGAACAGCTCTGAATGAGCTTGTAACTGACCCAAGGTCACACCAGCAGCTGCATGTGGAGGAGTGGGGAATCCCCACTGGGACCTGGGGGCTCACAAACGTACCTCTGCCAGGGATCCTCTCTGCCCTCTCCATCCCCTTTGCTCTGACTCATCCACCGGGAGAGCCAGAAGGGACTTTGCAACCACGCTCCACCTTTCCCCTCTGCCATCACCGGCCTGCTTGGCAGTCTGTCCGCATCCGGCCCGGGAATTATCATTCTCCTCGGCGCCTCACTCCATCACCAGTTCTATTAAACTCATTTGCTATCGAAAGGAATTCATTTTCCTCCTTTGTTTGCCCACAATAAAACATGCTGGCTGGGAGAGAGAGCGGGGCCCTCGATGAGAGGGGCGGGACAGACGAGAGCCCGTTTTCTGAAGCCGACGGTAATGCCTAGAAAAGACCGGCCCAGCCTTCTTGTCAGGAAGCTGAAATGCGGTCTCAGCAAGGCTTGATTAGACATTTTTTTAAAAAATACAAAGGAATAACTTCCAATTAACCTGGTGTTTTTTGTTTATACTGGCAAGCCTTGTAGTATAGTGGTTCGAGCAGGAGTCCCCAACACGGTGCCCGTAGGTGCCATAATCCCCGCAGACACCTTGCCTGGTGCCCGACAAGTGTTTTCAGAAACTGGGTTCTGCCAGGAGGGACTTTTGCCCAGCACAGCTTTTAATTGACCACTGCAAATCTGATTGGCAGTGCAGATTTAAATAATGTGGATTTGGCAGCAGCTGCCACCATGGTGTTGGTTTTATTCCCTCACTCCTCTTCTCCAGTGTATTTTTTTTTAAAAATCGCCCCTCTTCTCTGCTGCAGTTGGATTTCTTCTTTGTATGTGCATGTAGCTCCACCTCCTGTGGCAGCCATTTTGTGTTTGCGCCCACTACCCTTTGTCAGAATTCCAAAGGTGTCCACAGGCTCAAAAATAGGGTTGCAGTCTCCAGGTCTGGGTGTGGGTTCCCCCTCTTCTGGAGGCTTCAATCTGCTGCCAGCAAACTGGCCGGCAGTGGAAACCCACCCCAAGGCTCACCCCACCCCAAAGAGTGACTACCTGCCTGGCCACTGATCTCCCTCTACCTAAGAGCTTCAGCTGATTGGTGGGGACCACGTGGCCCTCCAACCAGCTGGAGGGACTTTTAAATCTAGCAGGAGGGAGAGAAGAGGGGTGGGTGCGGCCCGCACGCTCAGCCTGCAAAAAGACCCAAGGAAGGAAGGAAGGAAGGAAGGAAGGAAGGAAGGAAGGAAGGAAGGTCTCAGGGAAGGGAGGGAGGAAGAAAGGAAGGAAGGAGCTTCAAATGATCTTTTTGCGAGCAGGGTGAGGGCAGTGGCACATAGGCCTGATTTCCCACATCCCTAACCACTCTTGGAATGCCCCCCAAATCCCCCTGCTGGAGTGACAAGGGGACCTGGCAACCCTAATCAAAAAAGTTTGGGGGCCTGTCAGTGAGAGGATCAGAGTCCTGGGTTCAGATCTCCATTCCGCTATGAAGTTTGCTCGGGTGTGCACTGCAGACTGGAAGGGAAAACGAGCATCGGGTCGCCTCCGCCCCCATCTATCAACCCCTCCGGGACTTCCCCAGTGGCCTAAATGGTCAATCTGCCCCAGAGCTTGCTGGTTAATCTTGGTCCAGCCACATTCTTTCTCTCCCTGGCCCACCTCACAGGGTTGTTGGGAGTGGGGAACAGTGAAAGGGAGGTCTATATTTGCCTTCTGATATCTTTGGTGGAAGAGTAAGACACCAATATTAGACTGAAGCAATCCCTCGATTCTGCATCCCCCCCCCAGCTTTCCAATCAACGTAGCATCAATCATTCATGCAGCACTTTTGATGCGCCTCCCTTTAATATAATTAGCTTATGGAAAGCCCTGCCATGCCAGCGATTCTAACTACATTTCCCATTGGCAAGCCGATATCTGTGATATTGTCTATTTGTACCATTTCAGAAATAGAAGGCCATCATTTTTTAAAGACATGAGATTGGAATGGTATCGGATGTGGCAATAAACATGTACCAGGGGAAGGGAGGGTCAGAGTAGAAAGAAGGAAGGAAGGAAGGGTCAGGGCGGAAGGAAGGAAGGCTCAGGGTGGAAGGAAGGGTCAGGACGGAAGGAAGGGAGGGTCAGGGAGGGAGGGGGAGGGAAGGAAGGAAGGAAGGAAGCTCTTTGGGAACCTGTGCCAGCTGTGCAGCATTTCACTCTAAGTAGCTGCAACAGCAAAGGGGCTATATGCACGGAGAGCAATTCAGCCAGGATTGGTAGCACACATCCACAGAACTCAACTAACAGAGATTTTTGCCGTCTCTCCCTGTTGTTTTACCAATATGCCCCCTGGTGAGAACACCTCCTGCTGGTAAAAAAAGAAGTAAAAAATTCCTTTGCTTTTGTTTAAGCTTACAGGCAGGGGGGTAACAGATCCGTAGATTCCGGTTTCGATATCCCAGCTGGTGAGGCTTGACATGGTAATTGGCACCTACACTGGATGTGAGATGACAGTGTTTGTTTCTTTATGTGTGGTTATAGTTATTCCAGGGAGGGAAGGCAACATGAAACAGCCCCATCTCATCAGATCTTGGAAGCTTAGCAGGGTCAGTACTTGGAAGGGAGACCACCAAGGAAGACTCTGCAGAAGAAGGCAATGGCCAACCACCTCTGCTTCTCCCTTGCCTTGAACGCTCCTTGCTGTGTTTTCCAGAAGTTGGAATCTAAGATGGATTAGTACTTGGAAGGGAGACCACCAAGGAAGACTCTGAAAAGGAACGCAATGGCAAATGACCTCTGCTTCTCACTCACCTGGAAAGCCCTTTGCTGGGGTCATCACAATTTGGCTGCAACTTCATGGCACTTTACATGC
The DNA here is from genome assembly GCA_029375565.1 of Gekko gecko. NCBI lineage: Eukaryota > Metazoa > Chordata > Lepidosauria > Squamata > Gekkonidae > Gekko > Gekko gecko. The sequence goes on along the minus strand of JAPDNY010000017.1, from coordinate 9,123,619 downwards.
ACACATAAAGGTGGATCTCAGAAGCTAAGCAGGGTTGGTAGTTGGATGGAAGACCACCAAGGAAATCTCTGCAGAGGAAGGCGATGGCAAACCATCTCTGCTTCTCAATTGCCATGAAAGCCCCTTGCTGGGGTTGCCATGAGTTGGAAGCTAAGCAGGGTCAGTACTTGGGAGACCCCCAAGGAAGGCTGTGGGGAGGAAGGCAATGGCAAACCACATCTGCTTCTCATTTGCTTTGAAATTCCCTTGCTGGGGTCACCATAAGTTGGAAGCTAAGCAGGATCAGTACTCGGAAGGGAAACCACCAAGGAAGACTCTGCAGAGGGAGGCAATGGCTGACCACCTCTGCTTCTGACTCGCCTCAAAAGCCCCTTGCTGAGGTTATCAAAAGTTGGCTGCAACTTGCTGGCACTTTACATGCACACATAAAGGTGGATCTCAGAAGCTAAGCACGGTTGGTACTTGGATGGAAGACCACCAAGGAAGACTCTGCAGAGGAAGGCAATGGCCAACCATCTTTGCTTCTCAACTGCCTTGAAATCCCCTTGCTGGGGTTGCCATGAGTTGGAAACTAAGCAGAGTCAGTACTTGGGAGACCCCCAAGGAAGGCTGTGGGGAGGAAGGCAATGGCAAACCACATCTGCTTCTCACTTGCTTTGAAACTCCCTTGCTGGGGTCACCATAAGATGGAAGCTAAGCAAGGTTGGTATTTGGATGGGAGACCACCAAGGAAGACTCTGCAGAGGGAGGCAATGGCAAAATGGATCCGCCTCTCCCTTGCTCTGAAAGTCCCTTGCTGGGATTACCGTAAATTGGAAGTCAAGCAGAGTCAGCACTTGGATGGGAGGTAACCAAGGAAGGCTCTGCTGAAGAAGGCAATGACAAACCACCTTGGCTTCTCCCTTGCCTTGAAAGCTCCTTGCTGGGGTCACCATAAATCAGCTGAGGCTTGACGGCACTTACGTACATATAATGCACTTATGGGTGTATAATTATTTATTGGGTAATGACTTGGCTTCTTCGGACCTTCATGATGTTCCTTCCAGGTATCCAAAAGCAACGATGGCCAATGTTGGCTGATTCCTCCATGACAAGGGCAAAGAATTTTTTTTTTTTAATCTGAGTGCACCATCTTGAAGTGCACATTTTTTAACCTTCTGCTTGATCTTGGCCAGTCTTGAAATGAAGTATTGCTGAAGCAATCAGCACAGTTGGAGGGGGGTCTCAGCTGAACAACAGAAGTCATGCAGAAGGGCCCATTGTGGGTGTTTAGAATCATCTCAAGTTCATGATCAGAAATAATCAGCCCCTGAATCCTAGTGCCAGGAGGCAACATTAAGGCGTCTTTGCTTTGCCCTGTTTGCCAAACCTCTAGAGGAGGAGATTGGATTTATACCCCACCCTTCACTCCTTTCCCTTCCCCTCCCCACAACAGACACCCTGGGAGGTAGGTGGCGCTGAGAGAGCTCTTTCCAGAACTGTCCTTGAGAGGACAGCTCTGAGAGAACTATGGCTTGCCCAAGGTCATCCAGCAGCCACAAGTGGTGGAGTGGGGAATCAAATCTGGTTCTCCCAGATTCAAGTCCGTGCACTTAACCATTGTTTGAGGCAGGGTGCTGGACTAGATAGACCACTGGTCTGATCCAGCAGGGTTCTTATGATGTTCTTCTGAAGGCTTCGGCCTCTATGCCCTGTTGTTGGCCCTCCAGAGGAATTGGTTGGCCACTGGATGAGACAGGATTCTGGACTAGATGGACTATTAGTCTGATCCAGAAGGACTCTTCTGGTGTTCTTATGAAGGCCTTGGTCTCCATGTCCTGTTGTTGAACCTCCAGAGGAACTGCTTGGCCACTGTGTGGGACAGGATGCTGGACTAGATGGACCCCTGGTCTGATCCAGCAGGGCTCTTCTTATGTTCTGATGAAGGCCTCGGCCTCTGTGCCCTGTTGTTGGCCCTCCAGAGGAACCAGTTGGCTACTGTGGGAGACAGGATGCTGGATGAGGTGGACCACTGGTCTGATCCAGCAGGGCTTTTCTTTTGTTCTTACATAGCTGGTCCTTATTAGATCTTGGATAGAGGCTGCTACTCATAGCCGTCCAGTGCAACTTGTTCCTCAGTGCAGTCAGTCCAAATCTAAACATGACCCATGGATGGGTCATGGCATAACTTCATGAAGTACCTGGAGTCACCCTCTTGCTCACCCTGAGATCTAGTGACAAGAAGGGCAGGATTAAAATGCCATTGATAGACCGAGGGTCCTCAACAGACTGCCCGTGGGCGCCATTGCGCTGCAGACACGTTTCTTGCAGTGTTTCCTCTAAGCTGAGTTAGTGTGAGCTAGCTCACAGTTTTTTAGCCTCTGGCTCATACATTTTTGTCTTAGCTCAGGAAGGATGGCTCCAGGGCAAACTAATTTATGCGGTAGCCAAATCACTCGCTCACAACATTAATGCCAGTAGCTCACAAAGTAGAATTTTTGCTCACAAGACTCCGCAGCTTAGAGGGAGCATTGGTTTCTTTTGTTTTTGTTGTTGTTCAGTCACACAGTTGAGTCTGACTCTTCATGACCCCATGGAACTACATCATGCCAGGCCCTTCTGTCTTCCGTCGTGCTCCGGAGTTGGCTGAATTTCATGTTTGTTGCATCAATGAAACTGTCTAACCATCCCATCCTTTGCTGTCCCCTTCTTCTTTGACCTTCAGTCTTTCCCAGCATCAGGATATTCTCCAGTGAGGGCTTCCTTCTCATTTGGTGGCCAAAGTATCTGAGCTTCAGCTTCAGTCTCTGGCCTTCCAGGGAACAGTCAGGGTTGGTTTCTTTTAGGATCAACTGATTTGATCTCTTTGCAGTCTGAGGGACTCACAAGAGCCTCCTCTAGCACCATAACTCAAAAATTGATTTCTTGGCACTTATCAAATGCTTCAGAAAGTGGGCAGGTCCATATAGGATTTGTTTTGGGGGTTTTTTTGCACTGCAGGGCTTCTGATTGGCTGTGCAGGTTAAGAGGTGTTCTGTTAGCCAGAACTTTCACCTGGAATGCTGAAAAGTGACTCTTAGAGTCATACAGAAGGAGGAGGAGAAAGAGGAAGAGATTGGATTTATACCCCGCCATTCACTCGGAGTCTCAGAGCAGCTTACAATCTCCTTTCCCTTCCCCTCCCCACAACAGGCACCCTGTGAGGTAGGTGGGGCTGAGAGAGCTCTGGCAGAAACTGCCCTTTCAAGGATAGCTCTTGTCAGAAGTGAACTATGGCTCGCCCAAGGTCACGCCAGCAGCTGCAAGTGGAGGAGTGTGGAATCAAACCCGGTTCTCCCAGATTAGAGCCCGCCGCTCTTAACCACTACACCGAACTGGTGTATAACCGTGCTCCCTGATAAGGTGTGCTCGGCTCGGCCATTGGCAGCAGCTGTGTTGTGACTGTGCCCACCGCCCTGTGTCAGAATTCTGAAGATGCCTGCAGGCTCGAAAAGGTTGGGGACCCCCATGATAGGGGGAAAAAACAGCCTTTCTGATAAAGAATTCCCGGTGTGGGCCCTCCGGTGAGCCTTTCAGAGACGGTGACCTCAGATCGGCCCCTTAAGGACGACTTAAATGCAGTGGCATTTGGAACTACTTAACGGTACATGGTTTGCATTTGAAGGCAGCATTCCTTATTGAAACTAAGCTGTCAGGAGCAAGGACCCGTGTTGCTAAGGTGTGAAATCTCAGCAGGAGCCCTGTTATGGAATCTGTTATTTAGACATTCCTTTGGTGGCTGAATCCCATTGTTACGGGGCACGTAAAGACATATTCAGAGGTGACCTCGAATGGCACCCGGATAACGTTATTATCCAATTTATGCGGCTCGTTGAAGGATTCCGTCTTTAAGTCGGAAATCTTCTGTGTCTTTGATATAAGATGGAGGGTTTTGTATCCTGGTTTATAAGTCTGTCTTTCTCGTATATCCAAAAAACACAGAGATTTAAAAAAAATGTACAGGTTATGGATTTTGAAACACAGGGATATTATTTTTTAAAAAAAAATGCAAAGAATGCAGCTTTAGCTGCTGGAACGGTTTAACCTCTTATGCAGCGTGTAAAGGTAAAGTAAAGGTTCCCTTGCTCGAAAGCCAGTCGAATCCGACTCTAGGGTTGCGGTGCTCATCTCCGTTTCAAAGCCGAAGAGCCAGCGCTGTCCGAAGACATTTCCGTGGTCATGTGGCCGGCATGACTAAACACCAAGGTGCACGGAACGCTGTTACCTTCCCACCGAAGTGGTACCTATTTATCTACTTGCAATTTCTAGCTTTCGAACTGCTAGGTTGGCAGGAGCTGGAACTAGAGACAGGAGCTCACCCTGTCATGCGGCACCCGGGTCTCGAACTGCTGAACTACTGACCTTCCACAGCCTGCAGTTCAGTGTCTTAACCACTTGAGCCACCGCAGCGTGACTCCAGTGTAAATGCGTTGATCGACTCTGCATAGGATGACACTGTAAATTACGGCCAACCTGTGCATGCATTTTTGACAAATTGGGATGAGCCCCTCCTCGTCCCCCAGATGGGCTCCTGAAGAGTTTTTAACAAATGCCTTTACAGGCAGCTGTTGTGTGACTGCAGGGAAAGCCAATTGGGTCTGGGGATCCTGGCAAAAACGTAATACAACATGACCCTCGGTACGCATAAGCCCGGTCTCGTCAGTCCTCGTAAGCTCAGCAGAGTCAGGCCTGGTTAGCACTTGGATGGGAGACCACCAAGGAAGTCCAGGGTCTCTATACAGAGACAGAATTTGGCAAAACCACCTCCGAGAGCCAGTTTGGTGTTGTGATGTGGAGCGCGGACTCTAATCGGGGAGAACCAGGTTTGACTCCCAATTCCTCCACATGGCAGCTGCTGGTGGGCCCCTGGGTCAGTCTGAAGTTCTTTCAGAGCTGGTCTCTCAAGGGCAGTTCTCACTTGCCTTGAATTCCCCTTGCTGGGGATGCCTTGAGTCTCAAAAGAGGTCTCTTAGCCCAACCTACCTCACAGGGTGTCTGTTGTGGGAGGGAAGGGATTGTAAGCCACTCTGAGACTCCTTCGGGTAGTGGTGGCTGGTGGTTGGCCATCGCCTTCCTCTGCAGAGCCTTCCTTGGTGAGCTGACCCTGCTTAGCTTCTGAGATCTGATGAGATCGGGCTATACCATTCTGCCTTCCCTCAGACAGACAAACAGACAGACTGACAGATAGACACACGTACATGCACAACTCTGGTGAAGTCCATGTCTACAAACACTACAGAGCCCATGATCTCCATCAGTTGCTGGATTCTTTGCAACCAGACAGTCCACAGCTGGCTGCACTCGGCTCTAACTTTTGCTCAGCCTCTCGATGACAACAGTAATGCAGTGTTTGGCTTTTGACCAAGGAGGTGAAATTCCCAAGTCAGCCCTGAAGGAACTCTTTGGGCATCCACTCAATAAAAGTAACCAAAAAGTTTCAAATGTGGCATTAGAAGGGTGTGTGTCTTATGCTAATTATTATATAGGATGCCATCGGATGGCTGCTAAATGTAAATCCACTTTGTGGCCTCTCTGTGGTGATTTGAGTGCATTCCAAAGGAACTATTCAGTGTAATTTAGCATCAGTTTGTTTTGCCTTAGCAGCGTTTAATTAGCGAAGGGTAATGTCCTTTTCCATCTGGGCCGGGGACCCTCAGGAAATTGATGTGAGGCACCAGAGACAAGCCATTGTGCATAGTAAGAGGCAGAAACTGGCAATTCAGGACCTAGGACAGCTCCAAGGTAACACAGACGTTGCTCCTACAAAAGGAAGAGAGCTCCACAGAGCTATTAAGTCCTGCTATATGCCCAATAACACTCCAAACTCCTGCTGAGTGCTGGAAGAATCTTTCAGGGACAGGCCTCTAGGCACGCCGAGTTGTGCTTTCATGCGAAGGCTGAAGGACGGCATTTGCTATTGAATTTTTTTTTTTTTTTTTTTGAAGCCTGGACAAATTCGATGCATGTTTTGGAGATGGACTGAATTCCAGGAGGGACAATGTCCCTGCATCTTGTGCAGTTGCAAAGACGAAGAGGGGTTTGGGTAAGAGCATTCAAGTGCTGCTACACTGCAAATCCATCTACGCTTCTGACATAGTTTAGTCTAATGGCAGTCGCTCGACATGGGCTACTCTTGAGAACAATAGGGAAACTTCAAGCTAATGGAGAGGAATTCGGCAGCCGCTGTTGTTTATAGCAAAGCCGCAGAACCACATTTTCTGCAAGTTCCATCAACAGCTGGTTTGTTTCCAGGCCAAATTTGTGTTTCTTTTCTATAAATCTTAACTTCTTTTTATTTTTTTAAAAAATGAATTGCAAAGCAGTTATTAAAGCACATTGACAAACAGATCATCAAAGAGCAGTTCAATCAAATAAAAGACATCGTAAAGGGACATCTTTTTTTAAAAAAGCCCTTGTTAAAACTGTCAATAACTGCAAGCCACCATTAAAAGCCTGATGGAAGCCTTCTCTCCAGAAGACAGAAGATTATAAGCCCCACCTCCAAAAGACAGAAATAATACAGTGACCAGAGCCTCCAGACTGAAGACATGATATTTATTTAGACATTTATACCCCAGTTTTCTTCCCAATGGGGACCCAGAGCAGCTTACAACACTGGTCTCCCCTTCTCCATTTTACTCCCCAACAACAACAACCCTGCAAGGTAGGTTAGGCTAAGAAAGTCAGTGACCGGCCCAAGGTCACCCAGCGAACTTCTGTGGCAGAGGAGGGAATTCTAACCCGGTTCTCCTAAATCCTAGTCAAATGCACTAACCACTGTCCTTAGTAAACTGGGTCCTGAGATACTTGGAGGACTTTCTGCTACACATAGCCTTCTGCTATACATAGCCTTCTGCCCACTGATGGGATTAAACTACAGGTGCAAAGGTACCAGCTGGATATTGGGGGGGGGGAATTACAGTTAAGAGTAGCTCAGCGGTGGAATCGACTGCCTAAGGAGACGGAGAGCTCCCCAACACTGGCAGCCTTCAAGCAGCGGCTAGACAAACATTTGTCAGGGATGCTTTAGGGGGCTGAACTAGATGTCCTGCATGGCTCTTCCAACTCTATGATTCTGTGACAAGTAACAAGAAGTTAAACGGGAGAGCCTCCTACCGGAGAGAATGAGAAAAGGGCCAGATCCTGGTGGCCTATCTAAGCAGCCCTCAAAAATCTTTCTGTTCAGATAAGCTTTTTGAGCGTCGGTCATCCCGTTGTGCCAGTTCTCCCATAGTGGGTAGCTATTACATGTCGTGGCTGCAGTTGGAAAAGATCCAGGCCACTTCCAGAATCAAATTGCAGAGGCTCATCTGGGTTTCCAAAATGTCCCCAATAAAATAAAGAATTTGGGTCTCTCTTTTGCCGAGGCAACGCCTCCTTCTCTCTCTCCAGCTCAGTCATTGCCTCGCATCAACAATGCGGGCAGAGTTTGTAGGCAAACCTTTTTTTTTTTTTTTGCGCAGTACACCTCTTCTCTTTATTTCGCTCCCGCTGAGCAAATGCATTTCCAGGCTGCCCGAGAGAGGATGCAATCTCCTTCCCGCAGCATCCTTTTGTCATCTCTTACCACGCTAATGTGCGAGAGAAGCGACAGGGCCGGTGTGGCTTTGGCTGTTACCTGTGGCTCCCAGCACAGAGCACACTTAACGAGGGAGTTCAGGTAGCACTAATTGCCCAGAATTTAAGCAGCTCGGCCCGCACACCAGCAGCTACCTAATGTGCAATTAACACTCGCCAGCGTGCGCCTGCCTTCCCTTGCCCAGTGACAATCCATAAAGTCAACAAGTAAATAACGGGGAAGGTTGACAGCCTCACCCACGAAATTCCATCCAGGCACTGCAGAGGGACCTGTGGCTCAGCAGCAGGGCATCCACTTGGCATGCAAACAGTCCCAGGTTCGATTCCCAGTGTCTCCAGCCAGCAGGATCAGGTAGCAGGTGAGAAGAAGGGCCTCTCAGTGACAGAGCTTCTGCTTGCCATGCAGAAGGTCCTGAGTTCAATCCTGGGCACCTCCAGTTACAAGGATCAGGTAGTAGATAATGTGAAAGACCTCCATTGGTAGAGCATCTGCTCGCATGCAAAAGGTCCCAGGTTCAATCCCCTGGTGTCTCCAGTTAGAAGGATCAGATAGTAGGTGACATGAAAGACTTCTGTTGGTAGAGCATCCTCTTGTCATGCAGAAGGTCCCAGGTTCGATTTCCCCAAAATCTCCAGTTAAAAGGATCAGGTAGTAGGTGACATGAAAGACCTCAGTGGCAGAGAATCTGCTTGGCATGCAGAAGGTTCCAGGTTCGATCCCCCGGTGTCTCCAGTGAAAGACCTCCATTGATAGAGCATCTGCTTGGCATGCAGAAGGTCCCATGTTCAATCTTCCAGTGTCTCCAGTCAGAAGGATCAGGTAGTAGGTGACGTGAAAGACCTCCATTGGTAGAGTATCTGCTTGGCATACAGAAGATCCCACGTTCGATCCCCTGTTGTCTCCAGTCAGAAGGATGAGGTAGTAGATGACGTGAAAGACCTCCATTGATAGAGCATCTGCATGGCATATGGAAGGTCCCACGTTCAGTCCTCCAGTGTCTCTTGTCAGAAGGATCAGGTAGTAGGTATTGCGAAGGACATCTGGCTGAGATCCTAGAGGGCAGCTACTAAAAGACAATACTGACCTTGATAGATTGAGTGACTGATTTCAATATAAGGTAACCTCATGTGTTCTTACGCATTACCTTGGCCAGAAAGTCTTTGTGATTCCACCTACCCTATTCTGCTTCTCCGAGCTCCTTGGGTGAAGGTAAGATAATTTCTTTAATTAATCTTTTTTTTAATATATGCTTTTAAAAATACAATAAAAATTAAGTAGGTCATTAACTGCAGTTCCTAAATGGAGGCACGAGCATAAAGAACAGAAGAGAAAAAAGGACTTTGCTGGATCAGACCAAAGTCCATGTAGGTGGGCATTCTGTTTACAGCAACCATGAGGCAAATTATTCTGGGTTATCACAGAGAGGACATAAGGCACCAGCTCTCCTTTATATTGAGGGTCATTGTGGGGGGCAGAGTCCCATGATGAAAATGAAAAGAAAAAAAAAAGCATCTACTTACAGGAAGTTCTCATCATAGAGTTCCTGGCAATTCCTAGAGCTACTCAGGAGTGACGAGGTTAGCTCTAAGAATTGCCAGATGGTAACACTGGAAGTTCTTAGTGTAGAGTTTGGGGTGATCCCTAGAGCTACCCTTTGTCACTCCCAGGTAGCTCTAGGAATCACCAGGAACTCTATGGTAAGAACTTCCTGTAAGTAGACGAGACATTATTTTTCCTCTTCATTCTCACCTCTGCCCCCCCCATAACCCTCACTTTCAGGTAGTTCTAGGAATCAGCAGAAACTCTGTGGTAACAGCCGAAGTTCTTACCATAGAGCTTGTGGAGATTCCTAGAGCTACCCTTTCTCAGGTCTGGGTAGTTCTACGAATCACCAGGAACTCTATGGTAAGACTTTCCTACAAGTACATGAGGTCTTTTTTTATTTCATTTTCTTTTTCTCCTGCCATACTTCAAGTGGCAGCAGTCAACAGAACCTGGGGGCAGAGCATCCCCCATCCCACTAGGGTCTTGGCACCCCTGCGTGAAGGAAGCATGTGCCGCAAGCTCTTCCGCTATGCCATCCTTGTGTCTGATTTGCCAGAATGAACTTCCACGTATTTGAATACAGTCTACATCAGGATCGTATGCATTTCTCCTCTACACAATCCCTCCTCTCCCCACCCCCATCCTCACCCCAACACTCATTCTTCAAAACACAGGCACAATCACTCCTTCTCATGGGCCAACGCCACAGCATGCGTGCTCTGACATGGCCCCGCCCCCTTCTGTCGAAGCCCCGCCCCAAGTTCCAACCCCAACCGGGCACGGCACTCCTGCTCAAATTATTTGCCCTCTGGTTGTCATGGAGATCTTCTGTTCCCTCTTGCGCCGGGGGAAGAAAACAAAGCTTCCAAATATTTAATTCGGCAGCCCACCCAGGAGCCTTTTAAACTCCCCTCTCGGTGTTTGACATGTAATAATTTCTCCTGCTTTTAAGATTATCCTAAAATTCTCACTCCCTTTCTCTGTCTCTCTAAATCCCAGTGGTTGGGCCTCAAAAAGAAATAAGCACCAGCAACACCGATACACGTCTCACATAACAATTTGCCAACCTCTCGGCGAGCGTGCGGCCAGGGAGCACCGAAAAAGAATAAGTGGGGGAACAATCAAAGTTGGTCTCCATGTCCTCTCGAGGCCCAGAAGAAAAGCAAATGGGAGTCCCCCCAGAAAAGTGGCACAGAGACCTGGGCATCCCGAGAGCCCCCGATCCAGATGCAGCCCACCAGCTTTGTACTATGGCCTGCCAACTGTTCAGCAACGGTCCTGGTTTTCTCTCTCTCCTTGATGCTGAATTTCAGAGCAGAGGGGGATCGGAAACCCAGCCCCCTCAGTTCAGAGCACTCCATGCTGTTGCAAGCTGGGCCCAGAGCAGGGGTCCCCAACGCGGCACCCATGGGCACAATGTTGCCTGCCAACATTTTCTCTGGTGCCCCCCAAATGCTTTTAGGAAGGGGGGGGGAGGTCGTGTGTTTGCCCAGCAGTCTTTCAGATTGGCTGTGCAAATTAAAGGCGTCCTGTTAAACAGAGCTTCTGCATAAAAGATCAAATTTTGGTATTAGAGTTCTGTATAACCTCACTCCTTGACATTTTGAGCCAGTTTGGTGTAGTGGTTAGGTGTGCGGACTCTAATTTGGGAGAACCAGGTTTGATTCCCCACTCCTCCACTTGCACCTGCTGATGACCTTGGTCAAGCCATAGTTCTGGTACAGCTGTTCTTGAAAAAGAGCACTTTCTGTCAGAGCTCTCTCAGCCCCGCCTACCTCATAGGGTGCCTGTTGTGGGGAGGGGAAGGGAAAGGAGATTGTAAGCTGCTCTGAGACTCCTTTGGGTAGTGAAGGGCAGGGTATAAATCCAATCTCCTCCTCCTCTTCTTCTTCTTCTTCTTCTTCTTCTTCTTCGTGGCCCCCCCATGGCAGCCATTTTGTGATTTTCCCCCTCACCACCCTATGTCAGAATTCCAAAGGTCAGGGACCCCTGGTCTAGAGCAACTGGTTGGAGTAGGACTGCTAGGTCCCCCAGGGGTGCGGGGTTACCCATTCTAGGGCCCCCCAACTCATCAGCCTGGATTCAGCCGCCAGGGGCAACCCTAACCCTCACCTGGAGGTGATGTCATCGTGCCAAGCATGTTGTTGGGGGGCGCTCTAGCATTCGGCATTAAAGCTCCATGGCACCATAGAGTTTTAAAGCTAGAGCGTCCTTTGACGGTGTGCCTGTTATGATGACATCATTTCTTGGTGACGTCACCCCACAACAGGCACCTTGTGAGGTAGGTGGGACTGAGAGAGTTCTGTGACTGGCCCAAAGTCACCTAGCAGGCTTCATGCGAAGGAGGTGTGGGGAATCGAACCTGGTTCTCCAGTGGGATTGCCAAGTTACTTACTGTCAATAGCGGGGGAGAGTTGGTCCCTGTTCAGGACATTCACGTGCACACAAAGTGTGTGCATGCCATGATGGCATCACCCGGAAGTAACATCATCACGTTGGGCACGTCACCGTCTGATGCTCTAGCAATCAGCCAGGAAACTCTATGGTACCATAGAGTTTTCAGGCTGATTGCTAGACCGTCAGCCAGCGATGTGCCCGGCATGTCGGCCTGAACCAGGCACTTTGGAAGCGGGGTTCCCCCGCCAGCCTTTTCTGGACTGGCAGATTGGGGACCCTTTGAGCGGGGGAACCTGGACTGGCAGCCCTATTCTCCAGATTAGAATCTACCTCTCTTAACCACTACACCACATGGCCCTGTCCTCCATGTGTTTTCCCATTCCTCTTTTAAAAGCCTCCAAGGTGGCAGCTGTCACCTAGAGTGGCCAGCTCCAAGTTGGGAAATACCTGGAGGTTTTGGGGGTGGATCCTGAGAAGGGGAGGTTTTTTTGGGGGGGGTCTTAAACTGGATATGATGTCATAGAATCCAGACTCCAAAGTGGCCATTTTCTCTGGGGGAACTGATCTCTGTCCCCCAGGGATTGGTTGTAATCTCAGGAGATCTCCAGCCACCACCACCTGAAGGTTGGCAACTCTGCCATCACCACACCCTGTGGCACTGAGTTCCACGGTTTAACTATGTATGCCGTGTGAAACAGCGTTTCCTCATGCGCCCTGGATTTGAGTGGAAGCTGGGACACAAAGCAGAGAGAGAAGGAAGAAGAAGAAGAAGAAGAAGAAGAAGAAGAAGAAGAAGAAGAAGAAGAAGAAGAAGAGGAGGAGGAGGAGGAGGAGGAGGAGGAGGAGGAGGAGGAGGAGGAGGAGGAGGAGGAGGAGGAGGAGGAGGAGGAGACTGGATTTATACCCCGCCCTTCACTACCCAAGGGAGTCTCAGAGCAGCTTACAAACTCTCTTCCCTTCCCAGAACAGACACCGTGTGAGGTAGGCGGGGCTGAGAGAGCTCTGACAGAAATGGCTCTTTTTCAAGAACAGCTCTGAGAGAACTGTGGCTTGCCCAAGGTCATCCAGCCAGGTGCAAGTGGAGGAGTGAGGAATCAAACCCAGATCCCCCAGAATAGAGTCCGCGCACTTAACCACTACCCCAAACTGGAGCGAGCCGATCTGAGCTCCAGTATTTTAATGCTACAAGTGGATTGTTTTTATTCTTCTCGGGAATGGTTTTTGTTTTTGTTTTTTTGCATTGTTCCTTTCCTCTCAGGACTCCCGTCTCTACTTCGACGTTGCCGAGTACATAAATCTCAATCCTGTTACATTCCTATGCAATATAACCCGCGGCGTGCTAAGCTAATATTTCTGAAGCAAAGCAGCTCTCTCTCTCTCTTTTGCGCGCACGGGGAGAGCATCTATATTTGTGACCCTTTGGCAAAGCGACGCTTCCCGGTTTAGCTCTCTGGAGAACTTCTGTGGGAACAACAGGGGAGGGGCGCCATGCTGCATAATAACAACGCTCACTCAGGAAAATGGGCCACGGCTCTTTTCGTTGTGCAGTCCCCCTTCTGCCTGGCTTCTTCTGTCAAGGGGAGGGGATGTGGCGGCATGGCAGAGCATCTGCTTGGCATGCAGAAGGTCCCAGGTTCAATCCCCCAGTCAAAAGGACCAGGCAGTAGGCAATGTGATGGACCTTGGAGAAGGAGGAGGAGGAGGAGATTGGATTTATATCCCACTCTTCACCTGGAGTCTCAGAGCAGTTTACAAACCCCTTTCCCTTCCCCTCCCCACAACAGACAACCTGTAAGCTATGCTCCCTCTAAGCTGTGGAGTCTTGTGAGCAAAAATCCTACTTGGTGAGCCCCTGGCATTAAAGTTGTGAGCAAGCGATTTGGCTGCTGCATCAGTTAGTTTGCTCTGGAGCCCTCCTTCCTGAGCTAAGACAAAAAACGTGTGAGCCGGAGGCTAAAAAACTTTGAGCTAGCTCACACTAACTCACCTTAGAGGGAACACTGCCTGTGAGGTAGGCAGGGCTGAGAGAGCTCCGAGAGAACTGTCCTTGAGAGAACAGCTCTGAGAGAACCATGGCTTGCCCAAGCAGCTGCAAGTGGAGGAGTGGGGAATCGAACCCGGTTCTCCCAGATTAGAGTCCGCGCACTTAACCACTACACCAAACTGGCTCTCTGCCAGTCGGGGTAGACAATACTGACTTTGATGGCCCAGGAGTCTGCGTCAGAACACATTGCATCTTGTGCTCGGAACTTTTTATCACGCCATGATCATGACACAGGGAATGAGATTTAAAGGTAAAGGTAAAGATTCCCTTGCTCAAAAGCCAGTTGAATCCGACTCTAGGGTTGCGGTGCTCATCTCCGTTTCAAAGCTGAAGAGCCAGCGCTGTCCAAAGACATTTCTGTGGTCATGTGGCCAGTATGACTAAACACCGAGGCGCATGGAATGCTGTCACGTTCCCACCGAAGTGGTACCTATTTATCTACTTGCAATTTCTTGCTTTCAAACTGCTAGGTTGGCAGGAGCTGGAACTAGAGACGGGAGCTCACTCCGTCATGCGGCACTCTCGGGTCTCGAAATGCTGAACTACTGACCTTCCACAGCCTGCAGTTCAGCATCTTAACCACTTGAGTCACTGCAGCTCCTAATGAGATTTAGGGAGCGGTTATTCTGATGAAGGGGTGGGACTATGCCGATAGGGACAGCCAGCCATTCCAGCTGGGTTCTACAAAAGTGAGCGTCCAAGCTACAATTAGGGACAAAATTTAGCAAGAACAAAACTTGACCCTTTCGCCAGATATTGGGTTCACAATGAGAAATCTACACCACAGCAGAGTCTCTGACCGCATGACTTTATGTTCCACCGTAACAGGGAATGGTGTGTCTCAGAGAATAAGTTACAAATCAGAAATCCAGAATTTGAATCATACTTTCCTTGTTAGGACTGGGACTGCTAATCTCACTGTGAACTTCCAGTGTTGTCTCTTCATGCAGTGCTGTCAAATTGCTTTCAACTTATGGCAACCCCGTGCTAGGTATCTTATGTTCTTATTAGGCTAGGACAGATCGAAGGAAGTATTTCTTCACCCAAAGAGTCATTAGCATGTGGAATTCACTGCCACAGGAAGTCGTGGCAGCCACAAGTATAGACAGCTTCAAGAGGGGATTGGATAAATATATGGAGCAGAAGTCCATCAATGGCTATTAGCCACGAGGTATGGATGGAACATTATGTCTGGGGCAATTATGCTCTGTATTCTTGGTGCTTGGGGGGGCAATAGTTCTAGCCCCGCTGGTGGACCTTCTGATGGCACCTGGGTTTTGGCCACTGTGTGATACCAAGTTTTGGACTGGATGGGCCATTGACTTGATCCAACATGGCTTCTCTTATGTCTGGGGCACTGATGCTCTGTATTCTTGGAGCTTGGGGGGCAAAGTGGGAGGGCCTCTGGAGTTCTGGCCCCACTGGTGGACCTCCTGATGGCACCTGGGTTTTGGCCACTGTGTGACACCAAGGTTTGGACTGGATAGTCCATTGGCCTGATCCAACATGGCTTCTCTTATCTTCTTATGTCTGGGGCACTGATGCTCTGTATTCTTGGAGCTTGGGGGGCAAAGTGGGAGGGCCTCTGGAGTTCTGGCCCCACTGGTGGACCTCCTGATGGCACCTGGGTTTTGGCCACTGTGTGACACCAAGGTTTGGACTGGATAGTCCATTGGCCTGATCCAACATGGCTTCTCTTATCTTCTTATGTCTGGGGCACTGATGCTCTGTATTCTTGGAGCTTGGGGGGGCAAAGTGGGAGGGCCTCTGGAGTTCTGGCTCCACTGGTGGACCTCCTGATGGCATCAGGCTCTGTGTCACACAGTGGTCAAAACCCAGGTGCCATCAGGAAGTCCACTACTTGGGCCACCATAAGAAACAGAAGGTCTTAGTCTTGGACCATCTGCAGTTTTGGGATGGAAGACTCAGCCGTATTTTCCCCAACAAGCATTCTGCAATTGTGGGCGCTACTTCTCTCTGAATATATCAGCCTCTCTTCTGCATGACCTTGTTGAGTGCTTCCAGACATGATGAACCATCTGTTCTACATGAGTCCTTTTACTTAAATTGCTCAGTCAATAAACACCATTCCCCCCACACCAATGAAATTACCTCTGCTCTCCTAACTAGAGACAACTCCTTTTGCCATCTTCTGGAGCCCAAAAAATGAGAGGGGGGCCCTCAGTTAACTGGCTAGGGTTGCCAGCCTCCAGGTGGGACCTGGAGATCTCCCGGGATTACAGCTGATTGGGGTTGCCAGCCTCCAGGTGGTACCTGGATATTCCCCAGAATTACAGCTCATCTCCAGACTACAGAGATCATTTCCCCTGGAGAAAATGGATGCTTTGGAGGGTGGACTCTAGGGCACTGCACCCCTCTGAGGTCCCTGTCCTCCCCAGGCTCCATCCCCAGATCTCCAGGAGTTTCCCAACCTGGATCTGGCAACCCTACCCCCCATCCCCATCCCCTGCCAGTGGACTTTGGAGGTGGAGCCAGGAGCAAAGACATGGCATTGCTTTCGTGATGTCACCAGGCTTGCCAGGTGAGGCTGACAAGCAGGTTCTGAAAATCACACTTAAACATTTCTTTTAAAAGCACTCCTTTTTCCCTACATTGATATCCCTACATTGGAAATAATGGAGGTTGGGGGGCACCTTCTTTGGGGGCTCATAGAATTGGATCCCCTGGTCCAAACTTTTTGAAACTTGGTTCTTTTTTCCCAGAAGTGGCGCCATCAGCAATGCTGGAAAATTAGGTACCTCTACCTCAAAAAACAGGCCTCCCCCCCAAGCCCCAGATACCCACAGACTGATTCTCCATTATACCCAATGGGGACCTGTCTCCATAGACTATAATGGAGGGCCCAGTGGCCATTCCCTACCTGGAGAAGGTGGGTGCTTTGGTGGGCGGACTCTATGGCATTATACTCCACTGAGGTCCCTCCCCTCTCCGAATCCCATCATGCCCTCCAAATCTGCAGGAATTTCCCAGCCCTGGAAACCCTGGAGCTGGCTCTTCCTTGAAACAAAAGTCTTCCTCCTTTAAGTCGGCCTGGCATTCACTCACTAGGGTTGCCAGGTCTGGGTTGGAAAATACCTGGAGACTTTGGGGGTGGATCAGAAACGTCTTCAGACAGCGCTGGCTCTTCAGCTTGGAAATGGAGATGAGCACTGCACCCCTAGAGTCAGATTCGACTGGCTTTCGAGCAAAGGAAACCTTTACCAGGAGAGAACATATGAACATAAAAGAAGCCAATGTTGAATCAGGCCAATGGCCCATCTAGTCCAACACTCTGTCATACAGTGGCCAAAAATACCAGGTGCCATCAGGAGGTCCAGCAGTGGGGCCAGGACACTAGAAGCCCCTCCCACTGTTGCCCCCCCAGCACCAAGAATAGAGTGCATCACCTGCCCCAGACAAAGGGGCGGGCTTTGGGGAGGGGAGGGGCCTCATCATGGTCCAATGCCATCGAGTCCACCCTCCAAAGCAGCTATTTTCTCCAGGGGAGCTGATTTCTGTCAGCTGGAGATCAGTTGTAAAAGCGGGAGGTCTCCAGGCCCCACCTGGAGGCTGACAACTCGATCGCTCACCTCCTTTCCCCCCTTTTAATAAGTCAGTTTTCATTCTCCCGCATCATGTAAGAACTGGGATGCGCATTGGGCGTAATTGACAGACGGGCCCTAGCTTCTGAAAGCTATCAACATTGCAACTGTGAAATCACACGTCCAAATATGTTTATCTCCTTGGCTTTTTTGAGGCCGTGCGCTTCTCGGACATGGGTCCCGGGTTTTTTGGTTGTCAGGTTTTTTTCCTGTTCTTTTTTACTCTTCAAGGAGGTGGGGGGGACTTTTCTCACAAATGTCAGGGTAGAAAAGGAAGAGATAAAGGGGAAAGACGCGGCGCCGGCTTTGCATTTAAAGCAAAACCCAGGCCTGGCCATCTCAAAGGCAAGACAGCGTCTGGCAGATGTATTAATAAAATGTTCCCTTTTCTCCCCAGAATGGAATACCAATTTTCTTGGAGGACTTTACCCTCTATCTGGAGGTTACACGGGACTGGTAATCCTTCTCACCATGTCTGCCCCGGCCTCCAGCAGAAATCTTATCTCGGAAATTCAGGGCCGGATTAACAATCAGGCTACATAATCTGGAGTGAGGAGGGCCAGACTTTGGCTGGTTCTGCGTTGTCTTTTTCCCTCCATTGTTTTATCAGACCCACACTGGAACAGAAAAGGTGCAGCTGAAAACCACATTCAAATACTCCAGTGGCAATGCTGTATTGACTGCAAAGTCACCCCTGAATGGCCACGAATCTATGCAGAAGGTACCGTAAAACCTGATGATCAAAGAAAGCGAAAGCAGCATGCAGTTTAGAGGGTACCATAAAATCCGATGAGCAAAGAAAGTGAAAGCAGCATGCAATGCAGAGGGGAATTTCTGTTCCAGCGTGGGTTTGTTATAACAACGGAGGGAAAAGCCAATGCAGAATCAGCCCTTTGACTCGGGAGCTGTTACTAAAAGGGGCTCAGTTGTCTTGTGCTAGCTTTGTTTATCCCTCCTCCTCTAGTTGATCACCTTTTTTGGTACAAAGCACAAAAAACCACTGGCTGAAATCACTAAAAGTGAACAAAACACGTATAAAAATCATATTTAAATACCGAGTTCAATATCCCAATAACCATGTAACTAGATCAAGCCAAGGCATTCTTACAAGAAACAACGGTAGTGCAAAGAAGTAAAGTCCCAAAAGTTTCAACATGTCTCACTCCTGTTGTATTGTAATTCCATAGTCCAACTTGACATACATTCATCGTAGAGTGGACTCATATAGTTCCTGGAAAATCCATATGATCTTGAAATCCATAAACCATGGAGTCGCATAGTCCGGATGCAAGCTGCCACGTTTCGAATGATTCTTCTTCAAAACCAATAAGCTACAGTGGACCCCAATTCCAGTAGTAGCACATGCAGAAGGCAGTTTATTCGATCACAAAGGATCATGGATTTCAAGATCATATGGATTTTCCAGGTATATGAGTCCACTCTACGATGAATGTATGTCAAGTTGGACTGTGGAATTACAATACAACAGGAGTGAGACATGCTGAAACTTTTGGGCCTTGACTATTCTGCACTACTGTTGTTTCTTGTAAGAGCACCTTGGCTTGATCTAGTTATACGGTTATTGCGTTATCAAACTCAGTATTTAAATATGATTTTATACGTTTTTCATGCACCTTTAGTGATTTCAGCCAGTGGCTTTGTACCATTTCATGTACGCTGGTTCCCCTCCTCCTTTTGCTTTTGATCGCCTTTTCTGGCATTTTGCAAAACTGAAAGGTGGCAGCAGAAAAAGAGAGAGGGAGAGGGGGAGGGGGAGAGACAGAGAGAGAGACAGAAAAGTGGGGCTGCCAGCTCCTACCTGGGAAAGTCCTGGAGATGTTGGGGCAATACCTGTGGATGGAGGGATTTCTCCTAGAATCAGAGCTGTCGAAGTCATTCACTGCAAGGGCCGGATCGGACATCAATGTCACTTTGTTGAGCCGGGCCATGTGTGCCATACTGGGTCGAGGAAACAGTGCAACACTGCGTAAAAGCAAGGTGTTGTATTCTATATTGAACTCATTCTAACAGGTAACCCTCACATGTAACCATCGGGTATTTCCCATCTCAGAGCTGGCAACTGTAGCCACGCTACATTTTCAGGATTGTAAGGACTAAACTGAACGGCTTGGTGTTCAGATTTCATACCACATCAGGGCCACTGGACGGTGAAACAGGACAAAGACATGACCGTTTTCCTTTTGGAAATAAAATAATGAAGCATTTGGGCTAAGCCAAATCCTGCAAAACGTCAAGCAGGTTTTTGAGTTCCACAAAACACTTCATCAGAACAACAGAACTTTTAATATGTTGTCGAAGGCTTTCACAGCCAGAGCTCATTAGTTGCTGTAGATTTCCCGGGTTGTGCGGCCATGGTCTTGGCATTGTAGGACCTGACGTTTCGCCAGTAGCTGTGACTGGCATCCTCAGAGGTATAACACAGAAAGACGGAGTACTCTCTGTGTCAAGGCGAGCAGAAAAATGGTAGGCAGGTAATTTTTTTCCCCTTCTCATCTTGACACAGAGAGTACTCCGTCTTTCTGTGTCATACCTCTGAGGATGCCAGTCACAGCTACTGGCGAAACGTCAGGTCCTACAATGCCAAGACCTCAGCCACACAACCCGGAAAATCTATAACAGCTAACAGAACTTTTATTTACCCACCTTTCTTAGCTGACTCAGAAGCGTAACCCCCTCCCCCTGTTTCTTTATTAACCCAACCTCCAAACCCATGCACAAGAGAACAAACAAAAAGACGCATTATAACCAACCTGGCATTAATATGACGATCATTTGAGAACAGCTTTAGGAAAACCCTAGCAGGCCTCCACAGTCAGACACTAACTAGCGCGCGGGTTGGATCATCGAAAACATCTTCCGTACTTGTTAGGCTATCACTAATGACGCTGCGATTAAGGCACTGTTATGAAACAGAGCTCTGTGTATTTAGGACATTGTTAGAGCACTATTAAAAGACAATTAAGACACTGTTAGTTGAAGTTAAAGCACTGTAGGACGTTAGACGAACCAGATTTTTTTTTTTTGCAATCCTAAATAATGTGAGTTTTCTTTTTTTTTTTTTTTGTAAATCCAGCCTCCCCCACACTTTTATGACCTACACAATCCTAACTAAATCAGGACCCACAAACCATGCACAGTGACTCACCAAAGTGGCATGAATAGATTTGCTCGTTCCTATAGAGCTTTTGCCTTGTCAAGAAGCCTATCAGTTATATATGGAAAGTGCGGTCACCGTTACAGTGACCTCATAGGGTTTTCAAGGCAAGAGACTAACAGAGGTGATTTGCCATTTCCGGCCTCCGTGTTGTGACCCTGTGCTTCCTTGGTGGTCTCCTGTCATAAGAGAACCTAAGGATGTAAGAGAAGCCATGTTGCATTGGGCCAATGGCCCATCCAGTCCAACACTCTGTGCCACACAGTGGCCAAAACCCAGGGGCCATCAGGAGGTCCAACAGCGGGGCCAGAATTCCAGATGCCTTCCCACTGTTGCCTCACCAAACACCAAGAATGCAGAGCATCACTGCCCCAGACATAAGAACATAAGAGAAGCCATGTTGGATCAGGCCAATGGCCCAAAGATAGCCCTACAACATACCCAAAAGACGGCCCTCCAGCCTCTGCTTGAAAATGTCCAGCAAAAGAGCATCCACCACCTCCCGAGGCCATCTGTTCCACCGCTCAACCACTCTTACAGTTAGGAAGTTTCCCCTGATATTTAGCCGGTATTGACTCCTTTGTAATTTCCACCCATTCAATCTGGTCTTGCAATCCGGAGCAAGAGAGAATAGATCTGCTCCATCTTCTCCATGACAGCCCTTCAAATATTTGAAGACTGTCCCCTCTAAGCCTTCTCTTTCACAGGCTAAACCAACCCAACTCTTTCAGCCTTTCCTCGTAAGGCTTGGACTCCAACCCTCTCACCATCCGGGTTGCCCTCTCCTGGACACACTCGAGCTTGTCAACATCCTTCCTAAAATGTGGTGCCCAAAACTGGACACAGGACTCCAGGGGAGGCCTGACCATAGCAGAATAGAGCAGGACTACCACCTCCCATGAAAGAAACATACTTCTTTCTCTGTCCCATGCATAATTTTTGTAAACCTTTATCGTATCACCCCTCAGTCGTTGTTTCTCCAAGCTAAAGGGTGCTCCCCTCTTTAACCTTTTTTCTTTGGGAAGGTGTTCTATCCCCTTAGTCATTTTAGTCGCCCTAGTACTGAGCTGGGCCGACCCTGCTTCGCATGCAAGATCTGACACAATTGGGGGAGCCTCGGATATAAAGACATACCTGTTAAAACACATCAGTCTCCTTGTTTTTGTTAACTCCCTGAGCTCGGAAAGTGAAGCTCCTGGCAGGAGATAAGTGCAGCTGGTGGGGCTGAGAAGAGTTGTGTGGATCACAAATTGAGAAAAAATATTTAGGGTTGCCAGCTTTGGGTCGGGAAGTTCCTGGAGATTTGAGCAGCGGATCCTGGGGAGGGAAAGGACCTCAGTATTGGGATATTTGGTTAATATAGTGTCAGAAAGTGATGTCTTTGATGTTTCTCACTGCATCCATTGTGTTATGTTTCTACCCCGCTTTGCGCTTGCGTAGCTATGCAGCCTGAAACGTGGGAGCTTCTTCCCTGCCGCTTTTCCTTATCACGGTGGCCTTGAATGTAGGCTTTGGACTATTCTTGTTTCGCTGAGAATTTTCCAGTCCTGGGAAGGCAAGGGGAGGGGGGAGTAGTCTCCCGCTTATGAAGTATTTCTCCCGCCGGGAGTTCCCGCGCGAGTGCTCAAGTTTTATTCGCTAGGCGCTTCATTGCATCACACTATAAGTTAGCCGGCTCTGCTTTGCTCCCCATTCCTGACAATGACCTCCTACTGTGGGTTTTAGCAAGTTAATCCTAATAAACCTTTCTTTGTGCAAGAATGACTGGATCTACTTGATTTTACACCTGACAGAAATTGTCAGGAATCCAACATCTTTCCCTCACCGTCGACGTCCGCCATCCACCACGATGAGCGGGGCGGGAAAAGGAGCCCCGGGCGCAGTCCCGTTGATTACTACCTCGGGAGCCGCCGGGGCAGTTCCAACGATCACTACGGCGGGAGCCACAGGGGTCGTTCCAGTGACTACTGCATTGGGAGCCACGGCTCCCGTTACCTCTGTGGCTGCTCCAGTGGTTACCATTCCGACTACCACCGTGATTCCTGTGACTACAACTACAGTGGTGACGACACCAACTGCCTATTCAGCAGCCGTGTTGGCTACCCCACCATCGATTGGCACAATTGGAGCCACGTACGCACTCCCGATCTACAGCCCGGCCGGGCTGATACCAAGTCAGGGTGGTGCGGTTCCACGAACCTATGTGCCAGGAGTCCCAACACCCTGGGATAAAGGGGTGACATTTCGCAGATCGCGCGATTGGACTAAAAACCTGTTGGACACTACCCAGACTACCTGGACTATGCCGGGAAGCCAGAGCCGTGACAGCCTCCTGGATCCCAGAGGTAGTTTTGGTCTTCCCCAAGGGCGGGTGTCCCGAGGATCTCCCAGAACGGGGTCCAGCCAGGACACTGATGCCCGCATGGATTCTATTCAAGAGGATACCCGACGACTGGTAAGGGATATGAGTAAACTAATGCAGTCCCTACCCCAGATGATGGACCAAGCTATTAGAGCCCATCCACTGACACAACCCAGACCTGCCCCTGCACCGGCTCCAGCCCCGGCGCCACCGTTGGTGCCGGGACGGCCACCTCCTCCTCCTCCGGGCCCGGGGCCAGGCCAACCAGTACCGCCGGGTCCAGGGCCAGGCCAACCAGCGCCACCAGGGCCAGGGCCGGGCCAGCCAGCACCAGCCCCACCTCCAGTAGTGGCCCCAGTACCGGGAGCAGGGCCAGGGCCACCAGGACCTGTCCAGCCGCCAGTTGTGCCTCCACCTCAGCCTCCGGCTCCAGCACCCCTCATGCAGCCGGTACCGATCATGGCGCCGGCCCCCCCGGTAATCCGCCCCAAAGATATGCTTGAGATCACTTTTGATGGAGATCCAGAGACTGTGTCCTTTTTCATATTACAAGTTGGAAAATTTGTACAAAGATGGGGCTATGTATTCCCAGATGAAGAACAGCAGGTGGAGTTTATTGCATCCAGGTTCCGGGGGAGTGCTACTAGCTGGTATGTAGCCCTTCATGATCTGGAGGCGGAGGAGTTGGGGAATGTGGATGACTTCATGTGGGCTTTGAGAAACCGTTTTGAAGATCCGGGGCGGCCCAAAAAGCTGAAGCCTTCCTTCGCACTTTCAGACAAGGCAAACTCTCAGTGCGGGAGTACTCCAGAGAGTTTCAAAGGCATGCGGTAAAAATTCGAGACTGGACTGATGCGGTGTTGGCCCAACAATATAGAATGGGACTGGCAGTTGACGTCCGCAATAATGTTCTCAGCTCTCAGCAACCTCGTACCCTCCAGGGGTGGATGGAGGAAGCCGAGAAGGCCGAAAGTCGCTTGCAAATGATGAAGCTGGATTTATCCTTGGGTAACAATCGTCCAAGTGTTGCGGCGGGCCAGGCCAGACCCAAACCAACTTCCACCCCAAGTGGCTTGAGGGATCAGCGTATGCGACAGGGGCTCTGCCTGCGATGTGGGGAGAAAGGGCATTTCGCCGCTGCCTGCCCGAAAGGGGATCCCAATAGAGCTCTACCACAAGAAGAGCCCAGAAGGTGGACAACCTCTACCCCGAGAAAAGGTACCGCCAAACCGCGCAACACACGGGCTCTGTTTGCTAGCCCCGACCAAGTGGATACCTTGATGCTAGAGGAGGAGAGTGAGATGCAGGGAAATGAGATGGTCCTGTTGGTGAACGGCGCTACACAGCAGGACCCAACACCAGAGGCGCCTAAAATGGTGAGCAACTACCCCTCTCTCTTCTTTGTGACTGTTTTGGTGATGAATCCAGCAATGATGACTCACATTCGGGTCCGGGCTCTCATTGACTCAGGGTGCGGGAGGGATCTCATAAACCCTTCTATGGTTATGGGGTTGGAGGCAGCTGTGGTTCACCTGAAAGACCCAATAACTTTCACACAGATGGATGGGTCTCCGATGAAAAAGCCATGCCAATTTGAGACTGTTCCTTTAAGAATAGGCATTGGTGACCACTGGGAGCTACGCTCGTTTGTAATAGCTCCGCAAGCCCAATTTCCTTTGGTATTGGGTAGCCCCTGGTTACATGGACATAACCCGTATATTTTATGGGAAGAAGGGGAGGTACAGTTTATCTCCCCAAAATGTACAGATCACAAATGGGACCCCGGGTGGGGAAATCCCCCATGCAATGAACCTCCACGAGCTTGTTTGGCAACGGAGGAACTTAACCGCATCCCTGAGGATTACCAGTATATAACCCGGGTGTTTGAGGAGGAGGAAGCAGATGAATTGCCCCCCCATCGTAACTCCGACTGTGCAATTGAGATCCTTCCGGGTCAAAAGTTACCAAAAGGGAAAATTTATGCCATGAGCCCAAGTGAAAAAGAGGAACTTCGCCGATTTATTGATAAAAATCTGGCCCGTGGATTCATTCGGCCAGCATCATCCCCTTTTGCAGCACCTGTCTTATTTTGTAAAAAAAAGGATGGGGGGCTCAGACTCTGCACGGATTACCGGGGACTTAACGCAGTGTCTGCTACCAATGCCTACCCGATGCCCCTCATCAAAGACCTACTGGCTGAGGTGGCGAAAGGGAAAGTGTTCTCTAAACTGGATTTAAGAGATGCCTACTTTCGGGTTCGTATTAGAGAGGGGGATGAATACAAGACTGCATTTAATACCCCGCTGGGGCAATTCGAATACCGGGTGATGCCCTTCGGGTTACAAGGGGCACCAGGGGTCTTCATGAACTTAATCAATGAAGTGTTACACCCCTATTTATTCAAGGGAGTGGTTGTTTATTTAGATGATATCTTGGTCTATACCCCGGATCAAGAATCCCACACTACCCTTATGCGGAAGGTATTGGAAAAGCTTTTAGAACACAAACTGTTTGTTAAGCTGTCAAAATGTGAATTTCACCAAGAGAGCATTGACTTTTTGGGATACCGCATATCCTCCGCGGGGTTGGAGATGGACCCAAAAAGGTCCAGGATGTTTTGAGATGGGAGCCCCCCAAAACCAGGCGCCAGCTCCAAAGTTTTCTCGGCTTCGCCAACTTTTACCGTCAATTCCTGCCACACTTCGCCCAAGTAGCCCTTCCCCTCACGGAACTTTTAAAAACCAAGGGGAGGGGATCTAAGGCTTCGGTCCCAGGAGCCCCGTTGGACTGGACTCCGCAGTGTCAGCAAGCGTTTGAACAACTTAAAAGATTGTTCATGTCTGAGCCCATACTAGCCCACCCTGATGAAACAAAGAAATTCGTAGTGCAGGTAGACGCATCAGACACTGCTATGGGTGGGGTGATTTTGCAAGAGAATGCTCAAAAGCAGCTACAACCCCTGGCTTATGTGTCGAGAAAATTTAATGACACAGAAAGATTTTGGCCCATTTGGGATAAGGAAGCGGCGTCTATCCGTTTAGCCTTGATTACATGGAGACATTGGTTAGAGGGGTCCCGAATACCTTTTGAAATCTGGACTGATCATAAAAATCTTGAGGTATTGCGAAAACCCCGGAATCTAAATGCCAAACAGTTCCGGTGGGCTGAGTTTTTCTCCAAATTTCAGTTTACCCTGCACCACTTCCCAGGGAAAGCCAACCATTTAGCGGACGCTCTCTCCCGCCTTCCTCAGCATTTTTCTAAGAGGGTCGAAGTTCGGGAATCTATGTTCACCCCGGAACAATTAGTTGGTGCAGTTGTAACCCGTAAAGCTAAACAGGCACCTATAAGTCACATCCAGACATTGAATTGGGAAAAGCAGTTTTTATCTGACATCACCCCACCAGAGACGAGTGAGTTACAAGCCAGGGATGATGTGAAGTGTGATCCTAATGGCTGCTGGTACAAGGGAAATAAAATGTTTGTCCCAGAAGCTACCCGAGCCCAGGTTTTGCGCACAGTTCATGATTCAAAAGCTGCGGGACACTTTGGATATGTAAAATCCTTAAGGCTTCTGCAACGGAGCTTCTGGTGGCCCAGAATGAAGCAAGAGTTATCTCGTTATATACAGTCCTGTCCAACGTGTAATCGTTGTAAAGCCAGACCAGGAAAACCTCCAGGCCTCCTACAACCACTACCCACCCCGAGCAGACCCTGGGAAGTAATCTCTATGGATTTTATCACTGATCTTCCCCCCTCTAAACATATGACGGTTATTTGGGTGGTAGTGGACCTATTCTCTAAGCAAGCCCACTTCATACCGTTCCCCAGTATGCCAACAGCAAAAGGCCTGGCCAAAGCATTCATTCAACACATTGCCAAATTGCATGCATTGCCCCTCAAGATCATTTCCGACAGGGGGGTACCATTTGTTTCCAAATTTTGGTCTGAGCTAATGACTCTAATGGGTATTGAACGTGCGCTCAGTACTGCCTATCACCCTGAGACTGATGGCCAGACGGAGAGGGTGAACCAGACGTTGGAACAATATCTAAGGTGTTTTTCTAATTATCAACAAGACAATTGGGTAGATTTGTTGCCATTGGCGGAGTTTGCTTACAACAACTCATGGCATGCTTCCACGAAAATGTCACCATTCAAAGCTGCCATGGGTTATGACAGCCCCCCTCTTCCTTTCTTAAAACCTGGGGAGAATGGTGGTAAAGCCTCGGCATGGTGTCAAACTCTACGTGACTCCTGGCCCCTAATTATCGAGACTTTGAATGAGGCCAAGGCACAGTATAAAAAACAAGCAGATAAGAAACGGGCCGGGGGATGGAAATTACAACCGGGAGACTCTGTCTATCTCTCGACTAAGAATCTAAGACTAGCGCAACAATCCAGGAAACTGGCGTGGAAATATATTGGTCCTTTCCGTGTGCTAAGATGTGTGAATCAAGTAACTGTACAACTAGACTTGCCTAAATCTCTTAAAGCAATACATCCAATTTTCCATTACAGCCTTCTCCAGCCGGCCTTTCCCCCAACTAAAGGGCATCCTGAGACGTTGGCTCCTCCCCCCCCTCTGATGGTTGACGGTGAAGAGCACTATGAGATCGCTGATGTTTTGGACTCTAAGATACTTCGTGGACAACTTATGTACCTGGTGCAATGGGTACACTTTGGGCCCCAATACAGGGAATGGGTGAAAGTTTCTGATATCAATGCACCTGATCACCTTAAAAACTTTCACGCTCGATACCCTGATAAATCTGGGGGGCCCCTGTTCGCTCCCTCCTGAGTGGTGGGTGGGTGGAGTTTTGGGAGGGGCAGAATGTCAGAAAGTGATGTCTTTGATGTTTCTCACTGCATCCATTGTGTTATGTTTCTACCCCGCTTTGCGCTTGCGTAGCTATGCAGCCTGAAACGTGGGAGCTTCTTCCCTGCTGCTTTTCCTTATCACGGTGGCCTTGAATGTAGGCTTTGGACTATTCTTGTTTCGCTGAGAATTTTCCAGTCCTGGGAAGGCAAGGGGAGGGGGAGTAGTCTCCCGCTTATGAAGTATTTCTCCCGCCGGGAGTTCCCGCGCGAGTGCTCAAGTTTTATTCGCTAGGCGCTTCATTGCATCACACTATAAGTTAGCCGGCTCTGCTTTGCTCCCCATTCCTGACAATGACCTCCTACTGTGGGTTTTAGCAAGTTAATCCTAATAAACCTTTCTTTGTGCAAGAATGACTGGATCTACTTGATTTTACACCTGACATATAGCAGAGTTTCCCCCAGTCCCAGGAGTGTGATCTTGACTGCCGTAAATAGATCTCCCAAGTAGTATATTGCAAAAAAAAGGTCAAGTTGCATTTATCCAAGTAGATCCGATTCACACTCAGGTTGCAGTCGAAAGGAGAGGGAGAGGAGCCTTGTCTAAAGGGTACTTCCTCTCTCACAGATGGCCAGCCTGTCCGGCATCATGTGGGAGGGCCTTGTCTCTACAGGAGAGACCTGCAGAGACATGTGTCTCCATGGAAGGCCATGAGAAGAGAGTGAGAGGACTAAGGGAAAGAAGGAGAAGGGATCAGAAGACAGCTCCCAAGTTAAGACAAAGGGTGATTCCGTACTAAAATCCTGGATCAACCCTGTCCCCAAACTTACATTCTACACAACACTCGAGTTCACCCCTGTAATCATCTTGGGGTATTTTTTGTTTCCACATTACATTGAGGTCACCCCAGTTTTGCCCCACACTTGTCCCAGGATAAATGGATTCTGTTATGACCAGTGTTCCCTCTAAGCTGAGTTAGTGTGGGCTAGCTCACCGTTTTTTAGCCTCCGGGTCAAACATTTTTGTCTCAGCTCGGGGAGAATGGCTCCAGAGCAAACTAATTTATGCAGCAGCCAAATCACTCACTCACAACTTTAATGCCAGTAGCTCACAAAGTAGAATTTTTGCTCACAAGATTCCACAGCTTAGAGGGAGCATTGGTTACAACCAGGGATAAATGCAAGGTATTGGTGTCATGAGTTGAACTCTGATAATACCAGGGATGAGATCCAAGTGCAGAAAGGACCAAAAAGAGGCATCCCATTTGAGAAGATGAGAAGAGATTGGATTGGATTTATAGCCAGGACTTCGATATCTGAAGGTGTCCCAGAGCCGCCTACAATCTCCTTTCCCTTCCCCTCCCCACAACGGACACCCTGTGAGGTAGGTGAGGCGGAGAGAGCTCTTTCAAGAACTACTCTTGGGAGAAGAGCTCTGAAAGAACTTAGAATTGACCCAAAGTCACACCAGCAGCTGCATGCAAAGGAGTGGGGAAGCAAACCCAGTTCTCCTGAATTGGAGTCCACTTTCCTAACCACTGCACCGAAACTGATAACACTTCGACGCACTTAGAGTAGCACACACACATACATACCATGTCCAGGCAACTTTGCCTAGCATGATTGTCTTTTCCAGTGATTCTGGTCTTCTCATAATGTGACCTCAGAGCAATAGCCTTGGTTTAGTCATTTCAGCTTCTTGGGAGAGTTCAGGTTTGATTTGATCTAGAACCCGTCAATTTGGCTTTGGGGCTGTCTACAGTGTCTGTAAAACTCTCCTCCGACACTACATTTCAAAGGAATCAACTTCCTTCCTGTTTGCTTTCATTACTGTCCAACTTTCACTCCCATACATAGCAATGGGGAGTTGTTGCTGTTGTTGTTCAGCTGCACAGTCGAGTCCGACTCTTCATGACCCCACGGACCACCTCGAGCCAGGCCCTCCTGTCTTCCATCGTGCTCCGGAGTTTGCCCAATTTCATGTTCGTTGCATTGATAACACTGTCCAACCATCTCATCCTTTGCCATGGCGTCCCCTTCTTCTTTGACCTTCAACCTCTCCCAGCATCAGAGTCTTCTCCAGTGAGGGCTCCCTTCTCATTTGGTGGGGAGTACTGTGTGCTATAAATTCTCTGGATCTCAGTAGCCAGAATACCAATGCCTCAAAGCTAACGCAATTTTTTGCAGGCATGCAGGAGACAAGATGTCTTACTAGAGGCTGGGACCAGAAAACAGGGACTCTTTGTGATACAGAGGGATATCTGCATTTTGCTCAGAATCGAACCCAGTGCACTTCAGGTGCAGATGAGCAGCTCTTGGCCCCAGGGGCCTGCTGCAGGTGGAAAAGAGAGGCCTCCCTGCTCCTCCCTAGGTGCAAATAAGTGATCGGATCATGTCCTGTGTTCATAAATTCTTTTGTCCTCGTGGCTATTTGTTTCCAGGCTGGGAGACTTAAGCAGAGTGCTGAGCTTGCAGTTTGGAGCACATTGAAATTCCACCGTATTTTCCAGCAGGCACAGAAGCCATCTCCCCGATGAGCATATATCAAAGAGAGGGGCCATATTGTTTTTATCTGTAAATGTTCCGTAGATTAACCTTCAGGTCCCAGGGCTTGTCCGTCTCCCTCTAACATTAGACTAGAAAGGGCATATCCATAAAAAGGTAATAGAAGGCCACCGTCAGATTCGCGCCGTCCAGGCCTGACATTTTGAGCGTCTCCCCCTGAAATCTTGATTTCATCTGTCAAAATGATAAGTTTTGTGTCGCCTGCCTCGTGATCGACTGTGCTTGACAGATAAAGGTGAGACCTGGATCGGTGTTTTGCCGGAGATGCAGAACGGGTTATTTCCGAGCCAAACTATGGGTTGCGCCAAGACATGGACAACCTTTTAGAAAATGAAAAGCAAAAACTGCAGGAACAGCAGGCACAGGGATGCCAGCCTCCAGGTGGTGACTGGAGAGCTCCTGGGATTACAGTTGATCTCCAGGTGACAGAGAACAGTTCCCCTGGAGAAAATGGCCACTTTTGGAGTGTGGACTCTATGGCATTGTACCCCATTGAAGGCTCTCCCCTCCCCAAACCCCACCGTCCTCAGGCTCCATCCCAAAATCTCCAGGTGTTCACCAACCCAGAGTTGGTAACCCTAAGCAGAGCAAATGGGGTATTCAAGACCTTCCAGCATTCCCCACTGGGAGGAAATGGGAGGTCAAAATGGAATACACAAAAGCATTTTGCCAGTGCACTGACATCACATCCGGGGGGAAATGGAAATGACACAATGGACATTCTAGGAATTACAAAAACTCTATGGTAAAACCATAGGGTGGGTGGTTGTTGTTGTTTTGTAAATTCTAGATTGTCTAGTAGCATCCAGTTCTTTTACCAGAAGTGATGTCAGTGTGCCAGGGCCCACCTCCAGTTTCTCCTGAGGTGATTGCTGGCAACAAGAGTACACAACCCTTTCCTCACCAGTTGTTTTTTCTACTCCGAAGTTCCTGTCTTCCATCTCTGGAAGGGGGAAAATTGGGTTTTTCCCCTGCAAGCAGGAAAACAACTGGAGTATTTTGAGAGCGGGGAGGTGGGAATTGTGGGTGGAAGAGGTTAAACCTCCCCTCCCACATTCCCAATCACTGAAAGCCAGTTTGGTGTGGTAGTTAAGAGTGGCGGGCTCTAATCTGGAGAACCGGGTTTGATTCCCCCACTCCTTCACATGCAGCCAGCTAGGTGACCTTGAGTCAGTCACAGTTCTCTCAGAGAGGTTCTCTCAAGAGCAGTTCTCTCAGAGCTCTCTCAGCCCCACCTACTTCACAGGGTGTCAGCTGTGGGGAGAGGAAGGGAAGGAGATTGTAAGCCATTCTGGGACTCCTTCGGGTAGTGAAGGGCGGGATATAAATCCAATCTCCCCCTCCTCCTCCTCCTCTTCCTCCTCCTCTACTACTGCTTCTTCTTCTTCTTCTTCTTCTTCTTCTTCTTCTTCTTCGTCTGCTGCTTGCTTCTTCTTCTTCGTCTTCTTCTGCTACAGGAGAATGCCATATGTATAATATGTAGTTTGTCCCTCAAAGGAATGTTTTAAATCAAGCCATGCACAATCAGCCTCTCTTCTCTTTTTCTCGTGACCTGATAACCCTCAACCTCTCTCGTCCCCATTTAAGATGTCTTTCTTCCCAGCCAAATGCACCTTTCTATTATAACTTTAATAAGCCTGTGGCCCTGTTCCTGCACCAGGTCAAATATTAGAGAACATTCTACTACGTCACAAGCAGACTGTTCAGTGCCTACACTCACCTTGGCAAAAGCCAGAATTTTAGCCAACTGTGTATAAAATTGCTGTAGATTTTTTAAAAAATGGCAGGAAAATCTATTTTCCATTATTGATAGATGACGGACAACATCAGCTCTTATCTTTCAATGGGCAGCTGTATATATACTGGCTTTTATTCTTCTGTTTTTTCTGGAACCTTCCAACAGTTCTATGTTTATAGCTATCTATAACATTCCATTCTAGGCACTGAATGCGTCTGGAAAATGTGAAGTTTCTCTCTCTGCATTATAGACACCCTTCACAGTTGTTGTTTTTCCCCTCTGGTGGGAATTTGGAATGGAAAAAACCGCACCCCAGCAGCGAGAGAATTCCACAGAGAGGGAAAAAAATAACCTGAAATCATTTGACTAGAAAGCGTCGGGATCAAAAAAAAAAAAGAAAAAGAAATATTTTGATGCTTCCGATCAAAATGGGTTGGCTCTTTTATCATTCCATTTCCATTTTTGATCTGTTAAAGTGCATTTAAACCTTTCATTTATCCGGTTCAGAAAAAAACTAGTTCTGATAGAAGAAACACTTTCCAGCCGAGGAGACGGGGATGGAATTCCCTTATGAGAAGCAATTTGTATTTTTATGGAATTTCTCCTTTGTTCAGTGGATGGTGGTGTGTCAGAGCTGCCAACTCCAGGGTGGGGAATTCCTGGAGACCTGGGGGTAGAGTATGAAGAGGAAGAAGAAAGAAAGTAGGTTTTTATACCCCCACTTTTGTCT
This sequence comes from Gekko gecko, assembly GCA_029375565.1. Lineage (NCBI taxonomy): Eukaryota > Metazoa > Chordata > Lepidosauria > Squamata > Gekkonidae > Gekko > Gekko gecko. The sequence continues at coordinate 9,091,046 of JAPDNY010000017.1, read as the reverse complement.
ATCTTAAGGAGTCTCAAAGCGGCTCACCAGTTTGGTGTAGAGGGCCAGTTTGGTGTAGAGAGCCAGTTTGGTGTAGAGAGCCAGTTTGATGTAGAGAGCCCGTTCAGTGTAGTGGTTAAAAGCAGCGGACTCTAACCTGGAGAACCGGGTTTGATTCCCCACTCCTCCACGTGAAGCCAGCTGGGTGACCTTGGGTCAGTCACAGTTCTCTCAGAGCTGTTCTCTCAAGGGCTGTTCTCTCAGAGCTCTCTCAGCCCCGCCTACCTCACAGGGTGTCCGTTGTGTGGAGGGGAAGGGAAAGGAGTTTGTAAGCCACTCCAAGACTCCGAGTGAAGGGCAGGGTATAAACACACATGAACACACGTCGAACTGCCATATACCGAATCAGACCATTGATCCATCAAGGGTAGTCTTGTCTACTCAGGCTGGCAGCAGCTCTCCAGGGTCTCAGGCGGAGGTCCTTCACATCACCTACTGCCTGTTCCTTTCAACTGGAGTTGCCGGGGATTGAACCTGGGACCTTCGGCATACCAAGCAGATGCATTACCCCTGAACCAGGGTCTCAGGTTAGGGTCTTTCCCATCACCTCCTGCCCGGTCCTTTTACATTGAAAGGCCGGGGATTGAACCTGGGACCTTCTGCGTACCAAGCAGATGCTCTACCCTTGAGCCAGGGTCTCAGGTCAAGGTCTTTCACAGCACCTACTGCTTGTTCCTCTTAACTGGATTGAACCTGGGACCTTCTGCCCACAAAACAGAGGTTCTTCCACTGAGCTATGGCCCCTCCCTACTGTGAAACTTCTCAAGTAACTATCTTGGGCTATGCTTGTATTGATGGTGGGGTTATGTGATTTTTTTTTTTTTTAAGAAAATGCTGTGACTGGTGACAAGAAGCAACGTGCATAATTGAAGATCTGCTTGCTCTCCCAAAAGTGTGCCAGCACCTTAAAGTTCTTTTTCAAGTCACGCACAGAAATACTCTGGCAGACCCTTCCCTCCCCGTGGACTCCGTAAAGCCTTTGCAGACGAGCAAAGCATATGTTCTAAGCTCCACAGGGAGCTCGTGGACTTCTAAGAAGTTCAAAATCCCACGGCTAATCAGTCCAAATTAACCGTGCCGTCTTCCCCCACACATTCAAAGCCACGAGGGCAGAGGCATGAAATGAATCTGGAGTTCATATAGCAAACAGTTTTTGAAAAATGATTTTTTTTTTTAGGGGGAGGGGAGGGTCTTCCAAATGCATAACTTTTAAACATCTTTTATTTCAAACTGCCTTAAGAAGTCACTTTGTGCTTGGAAGAGCTGATGCTGCGCTCCGAGGGGGCGGGAAAAGACATCTTTCAGTCGAGCCGAAACTTTGTAATCAAGCGAGAGAGGCGAGTGGATGGAATTCACTGATCTGTGTGCAAAACCATTCGGTTGGCAAGTTCTTCCCCGGATCCCGTGTTTGCAATTGTTTTGTCAGGAGTACCCTCTGCGGGGCAATCCTACACATGTTTATTAAGTATCACGGAGTGCAACAGCTCTTGGACTCAAATAAGCACCCATAGGATTGCTGTCTTAAACCTGAATTAGGTGGGTAGCCATGTCGGTTCGAAGTAGCAGAATGAAGTCTGAGTCCAGTGTGGCACCTTCAAGGCCAACAAATTTGCAACAGACTGAGAGCCAGTTTAGTGGTTAAGGGCACAGACTCTAATCCAGGAGAACCGGGTTTGATTCCCCCACTCCTCCACATGCAGCCAGCTGGGTGACCTTGGGCCAGTCACAAGTCCTCTCGGAGCTGTTCTCTCAGGAGCAGTCCTTGAGAGAGCTCTCTCTGCCCCGCCTACCTCACAGGGTGCCTGTTGTGGGGAGGGGAAGGGAAAGGAGATTGTAAGCCGCTCTGAGACACCTTCAGGTAGTGAATGGCGGGGTATAAATCCAATTGCCTCCTCTTTTTTGTTTTTAATTTGTACTGATGTCTTACATTTTGTATCCATACATACTCCTTTTCATCAAGTTTACGTAACCAAACATCACATACATCAGTTTTCCCCTTTATTGTTCCCTCCCCCCATCACCTGAGCAACCAGTTGAAAGGGGGGAAAAACTTATTATTCTATCTGCAACCAAATCCAATTTCCTCCTCCTCCTCCTCCTCCTCCACCTCCTCCTCCTCCTCCTCCTCCTCCTCCTCCTCCTCTTCTTTTGTGGGTATAAGCTTTTGTGTGCATGCATACTTCTTCAGAGCCTGTTACCTTGGAACAGGGTTGCATTTGGGTTCCCAGGTCTCACCTGGCCACCCACAGGAGATAGGGGAGTTTGGGTTGCCAGATCCAGGTTAGGAAACTCCTGGAGATTTGTGGATCAGAGCCTAGGAAGGACAGGGACCTCAGCGGAGCACAGTGCCAGAGAGTCCAGCCTCCCTGATCTCTGTAGACTGGAGAGGAGCTGTAATCCCAGGGGATCCCCAGGTCCCACCTGGAGGCTGGCATCCCTAGCACTTGTGCTCCATGAATTTGGTAGGCAGGAGAGTCAAGAGGCCCTGACCTGGATGGCCCAGGCTAGCTGGATCTGGTCAGATCTCAGAAGCTAAGCAGGGTTGGCGCTGATTAGTATTTGGATGGGAGACCACCAAGGGAGACCAGGGTTGCTACTCAGAGGCAGGCAATGGCAAACCACCTCTGTTCATCTACACTGACCTGGATGGCTCAGCTTAGCCCGATCTTATCTGACCTTGAAAGCAAAACAGGGTTGGTCCTTGTTAGTATTTGGATGGGAGGCCACCAAAGAAGTCCAGGGTTGCTATGCGGAGGCAGGCAATGGCAATGGCAAGCCAACTCTGTTCACCTCTTCCCTTGAAGACCCTATAGGTTTGCCCCAAGTCAGCTGCAATTTGAGGGCACTTTCCGCCATCAGATAGAATACGGGTTCACGGCACCAACGCTGTGGAACTCTCTGACCCTAACCCTAACCCTTTCTAAAATGGGGGGCGGGGTTTTTGCATCTTAGGAAATATCTTCCCATTCCAAATGATAAGCAAGGCATTTAAAGCAGGATTTCCAGCAAACGTTATAGCCAACCTGCAACGGCTCTAATTCTGAGATCCGCCCTCCCCAAAGTAATAATGTTTGTGACGGTAATGCGTTTTGACTGTGTTCATCTGAATGAGTAGACGAGCGACACTCTCGGGGCCTGGATGCTGTTGCAAAATATGAAAATACAATCCTTCACTCGGTTGGTCCCAGCATGCAGTCCAGGAGCTGGGCAAAGACATTGATTCTGCAAAATAGGGGCAATGGGGGGAAAAAAATCTTCATATCACCCAGCCCCCAACCAACGCTCCCTCTAAGCTGTAGAGTCTCGTGAGCGAAAATTCTACTTTGTGAGCTCCTGGCATGAAAGTTGTGAGCGAGCGATTTGGCTACTGCATAAATTAGCCTGCTCTGGAGCCCTCCTTCCTTTTTTTTTTTTTAAAAAAGAATTCTTTATTTTATTAAAGACAAACAACACATAAACAAACCTACATGCATACAACGGGGGATTACATTCTATCCTTAACTTGTCCGTATAAGCACCTCAGACAATATTCAGTTATTTTGTCTCTATGTTCCACCTTGTATATTTGTATAAATCCTTTTTCATACAGTTAAAAGATAAAGTTCTGCTTTCTTCTAAATTGGTTGTCTGTCGATACGTTTTAATTGTTATATTCTTCAACCCAATTGTAAAATCTTTTCCGTGTAGTTTCAAAGCGTCCCTCCATTTGTCCTCTCAAAATGAGTGTCAGTTTATCCACTTCTGCTGTTTCAAGCATTTTAATTGGAGCTGTCCTTCCTGAGCGAAGACAAAAATGTGTGAGCCGGGGGCTTAAAAACTGTGAGCTGGCTCACACCAACTCAGTTTAGAGGGAACACTGTCCCCCAACTCCTGTGTCTTCTCCCTTGCCTCTGAACATGAGATTTGGGGAGGAAACAGCAGTGGAAGTCGATTCCATGGGGGTTTCTAAGAAGGATCTTAGCCCTCCTCTGTTGGAAACAGGATACTGGGTTATGTTAGATCTAATCTAGCGGGATTGCTCTTTTGTTCCTGTTTTCTACTGCTACAAACAATCATGGCTACCCATCTTCATCTTGCTCCCGGAGTCACACATAGCAGCTGTGTCTCGGAAGCTGGTTTTGGTTCTAGCTTAGGGTCACCACCGCCGACATCCGTTTTTTGGAAATCTTCCACTCAATTCCTCGCAAGTCCTCTTTATTAGGGTTGGCAGAGAGGAAAGTCCAGAAGCCACAGCTTGGTCAGAATACATAGGGTTGCCAACTCTGGGTTGGGAAATATCTGGAGATTTGAGGTGTGTGAGGCCTGAGATGGGTATAACACCATAGAGTCCACCCTCTAAACCAGCTGGTTTCTCCAGGGGGACTGAATGTGGTCATCTGGAGATCAATTGTAAGAAGAGAAGAGGGGAGAGATTGGATTTAGACCCTGCCCTTCACTCAGAGCTTAAATTTGGTGTAGTGGTTAAGCGCGTGGACTCTAATCTGGGAGAACCGGGTTTGATTCCTCACTCCTCCACTTGCACCTGCTGGATGACCTTGGGCAGGCCATAGTTCTGACAAGAGCTGTCCTTGGAAGGGCAGTTTCTGTCAGAGCTCTCTCAGCCTCACCTACCTCACAGGGTGTCTGTTGTGAGCGGGGGAAAGGAGATTGGAAGAAGAATAAAAAGAGGAAGAAGAAGAAGAGATTGAATTTATAGGGCAGGATATAAATCCAATAAATAATAATAATACCCTGCCCTTCACTACTCAAAGGAGTCTCAGAGCGGCTACAAACTTGGAGTGAAGGGTAGAATATAAATCCAATCCAATCTCTGAGACTTGGAATGAAGGGTGGAGTATAAATCCAATCTCCTCCTCCTCCACCACCTCCTCCTCTTCTTCTTCTCCTTCTTCTCCTCCTCCTCCTCCTTCTTCTCCTTCTCCTTCTTCTTCTCCCTTCCCCTCCCCGCGACAGACACCCTGTGAGGCAGGTGGGGCTGAGAGAGCTCTTTCCAGGACTGCTCCTGAGAGAACAGCTCTGAGATAACTTGTGACTGACCCAAGGTCATGCCAGCAGCTGTGTGTGGAGGAGTCTGGTTCTCCCAGATTCGAGTTTGCACTATTCACCGCTGCATCAAACTGGCAGGAGATCTCCAGGTGCTACCTGGAGACTGGCAACCCTGAGAAGATGACAGGTCGGCCTGACCTGCCTTGCAGTGGAAGTACTGACTCTGCCCCCAAAATGCATGTATTTATTTTCCTCATTTATTGTCTCTCTCTCACACTGAGACGCAAGGCTAGGGTTTGCCACCTCAAGGTTGGGAAATACCTCGAGGTTTTGGGGGTGGATCCTGGGGTTTAGGGAGGGGAGGGGCCTCAGCATGGGACGATGCCATCGAGTCCACCCTCCAAGGCGGCCATTTTCTTCAGGGGAAGCTATCATGGTCATCTGGAAATTGCCAGGTGCTACCTGGAGGTTGGCAACTCTACTCAAGGCAGATCAAGGGCAACTGGCAGGAATCCTTTGGGGAAAACCTAGAAGTGACGTCTGTCGGCTCTCTTCTTTACAGATCAAGATGTGTCGCCGTGTTAGTCTGTAGTAGTATAAAGGAGGAAGAGTCCAGGAGCACCTTAAAGACTAACAGCATCTGTGGCAGGGGAGGAGCTTTCATGAGTCACCGCTCACTTCTTCAGATACAACTAGAAAGTGAGCCCCTGTGTCCTTATATCTTGGAGAGTGGAGTGGTTTCAGATGCTGAATGACAATAGCAGGAAAAGTGACAACAGCAGGCATGACTGGATTAGATGTGATATGCAGAGGGGTGGTAGGCGTGGAGAAATCAGCACTGGTAATGAGACAGAAAACCCAGGTCTCGATTCAGTCCAGGAGGATGCATTGTCTTGAGCTTCATTATCAATTGCCGTTCAGTAGTCTCTCTTTCTAATCTCCATTTGAAATTCCCGTGTAAGTGAACTGCTACTCTTAGGTCAGCAACTGAATGTCCCGGAAGATTAAAATGTCCCCCCACTGGTTGTTGAATGTTGTGGTTTCTAACACCAAACTTCTGTCCATTTATTCTTTGTTGTAGGGACTGGCCTGCTTGTCCAATGTAGAGGGTGGAAGGGCATTGCTGACATGTGATGGCATAAATCACATTCAAGGATGAGGAGTATGAACCTGAGATGGTATGGCTGACGTTGCTGTTCTTTTCTACAGCTTCACCCCTCCCAGGAGTAGGAACCTGAGATAGCTCTCCAAGATATGAAGACAGATAGACTCACATTTTAGCTGTATCTAAAGAAATGAGCAGTGCCTCACAAAAGCGCCTGGCCTGCCACTCTTCTTTATATACCTCCCTGGTTTTTCAGATCAGCCTAATTGGTGTAGTGGTTAAGAGCGGCAGACTCTAATCTGGGAGAACCGGGTTTGATTTCCCACTCCTCCATGCGAAGCCAGCTGGGTGACCTTGGGTCAGTCACAGTTCTCTCAGAGCTGTTCTCTCAGGAGTGGTTCTTTCAGAGCCTCCCAGGGTGTCTGCTGTGGGGAGAGGAAGGGAAAGGAGATTGTAAGCTACTCTGAGACTCCAAGCAAAGGGCGGGGTATGAATCCAACTCTCCTACTACTACTACTACTACTACTACTACTACTACTAGGGTGAAATCTTCAAATGGCATCGAGCCAGAGCTTTCCCATTGTAGCACCCAATTTATGGCACTCGTGAATCCAAATAAGAGTTGCCTGACTTCCGCTCGAGTATCTTTTCAAAAACAGGGAGGGGAAAAATCCCATTTCGGGTGATATCTCTGTTGGGTTGCCGTAATGCAAACCTGGTATTTTTCCGCCGTCACCGGCTTCTTGTTTTCCTAAGTTCCTTTGTTTTATTGATTGGCGCCTGTTTTTTGGGCTATAAGCATTATCCTGGTTTTATTGTTATTTTTAGATCTGCAGGTAAATGCCATTCGAGGTGTTGTTCACAACCACAGGGGAGGGAGGGAAGGCGTAGAAGTGCTAAAATTAAACGAAGGAACGATCAGGCGATCTCTCTACCACGTATTATGTTTTAACTTAGGTTGGACTGCCTTCCCAAGCCATCCTGTGCAGAGATATTCTAATTCAGGGGTCCCCAACACGGACCTTTTCTGGCACCCACCAAATGTCTTTAGAAAGTGGAAAGGGTCAGATGGGGCTTTCCCCCAGCAAGCCTTCTGATTCGCTGTGCAGGTTTTTAAAACTGTCACTTTGGCAGCGGCTACCATACCAAGCACAAGGATCTTCACTGTGTGACCAAACTTAGACTGCAGCAGCCAATTTGTGGCTGACTCCGCCTCCTGCAGCAACCATTTTGTGGCTGTTTCCACCTACCGCAACAGCCATTTTGTGGCTGACTCCGCCTACCGCAACAGCCATTTTGTAGCTGACTCTACCTCCTGCAGCAGCCATTTTGAGGCTGACTCTATCTCCCACAGCAGCCATTTTGTGGCTGACTCCACCTCCCGCAGCAGCCATTTTGAGGATGACTCCACCTCCCACAGCAGCCATTTTGTGGCTGACTCCACCTCCTGCAGCAGCCATTTTGAGGCTGACTCTATCTCCCACAGCAGCCATTTTGTGGCTGACTCCACCTCCCGCAGCAGCCATTTTGAGGATGACTCCACCTCCCGCAGCAGCTATTTTGTGGCTGATTCTTCCTCCCGAAGCAGCAATTTTTGTGGCTGACTCCACCTCCCGCAGCAGCCATTTTATGGCTGATTCCGCCTCCTGCAGCAGCCATTTTGTGGCACTGCATCAGAATTCCAAAGGTCCCTGCAGGCTCAAAAAGGGTGGGGATCCCTATTTTAATCTAAGCCCATGAACTCTGTCCAATAGGATGGCAAACTCTGAAATCTAAGCAGGTGGGAGAATCTCTGTCTACTCATTCCAGTGCTTTTTCAGGAACTCAGCCAATTTAGGGTTTTCATGTGCATATAGGTGAGAGGAAATTCCCCAAGAATATCCCCCAGGTTGCCCTGACCTGGATAGCCCAGGCCAGCCCGATCCCGTCAGATCTCGGAAGCTAAGCAGGGTCGACTCTGGCAAGTAATAGATATTCTCTGGCAGAAAGTTCTGCCAGGCAGGGCCCAGGGCCCCTGAAAAGGCTGTGACCCTAATCGAGGACAACCGGACCTCTCTCATGCCGGGGACCACAAGAAGGTTCTTATTGCTAGAGCGTAAGGCTCTTCCAGGGATGTAAGAGTGGGAGATCTCCAGGTGTTACCTGGAGGCTGACAACCCTATTCCTCGGGAAAGCCATTCTACAAGGTGGGGGCAGCAATGGAGAAGGAAGAAGAAGAAGAGGAGGAGGAGGAGGAGGAGGAGGAGGGGATTGGATTTATACCCAGCCCTTCACTACCCAAAGGTGTCTCAGAGCTGCTTACAAACTCCTTTCCCTTCCCCCCCCCACAACAGACACCCTGTGAGGTAGGTGGAGCCGAAAGAGCTCTGGCAGAAATGGCTCTTTTTCAAGAGCAGCTCACACAGAACTATGGCTTTCCCAAGGTCATCCAGCAGCTGCGAGTGGAGGAGTGGGGAATCAAACCCTGTTCTCCCAGATTAGAGTCCACCCACTTAACCACTACACCAAAATTAACCACTACACCAAACTGGTATCAGTTCACTTATACCCCGCCTTCCTCCCCTTGGTGGACCCAACGTGGCTCACTTCTTTCTCCTCTTTTCCATTTTACCTTCACAACATCCCTGTGAGGTCAGCCAGGCTGCGAGTGCGCGAATGGCCCGACGTCACCCAACAAGTTTCCCTGGCACAGAGAGGATTCGAACCCGGGTCTCCTGGATCCTAGCCTGATGCTCTAACCACTACACCACACTGGTAAAAAACAGCAGGGATAGGAAACCTACGGTCTTTCCTAATTTGGGTCATGACACGGACTAGGGGAACAGCACGGAATCTTCCCTCGCCAGCGTTTCCAGCCTCCGGGGAGGGGGGAGCGCTACTTGGGGGAGGAATGACATCATCTGGCTGCCCCCGCCGGGATCTCTTGAAGTGGCTCGGGCCTACGCCGGAGGGAAACATCTCCCCAACCCTTCTGGTTATGCATGAATCAGGCCTCAGATGTGACAATCTCTTTGAGGCGGAAATCAAACCCGGCTGGGAGACTGCAGACGCTGCATCTGATTACACAGAAAGCCGAAAGCCGAGTTTAGATCATAACGGGAGCAGATTATTTTAATGCCTTAAGTAGATAGCATTATTTAAGGGAGCCGAGCCCAGGGGACGGAGCGGCTCAAGAGAAGCCTCCGATGTGAATCCCGCACTTAAGAGTTTTTAGAGTTTCTTGCCTCCCATGCAGCTTGAACAACACCAGTATTGGAAGCGTGAATGTGCCACAAAAAACCTTTTGGGAAGGAACCTAAGGTTGCCAGCTCTGGGTGGGGAAATACCTCAAGGTTTGGGGGGTGGAGCCAGGAAAGGGTGGAGTTTGGGGAGGGGAGGGGCCTCAGTCAAGGTATCGTGCCATAGTCTCCACCCTCCAAAGTGACCATTTTCTCCAGGGGAACTGATCTCTGTCACCTGGAGATCAGTTGTAATAGCGGGAGGTCTCCAAGACCCACCTGGAGGCTGGGAACCCTAGATATTTCTTTGCTTCCTTAGAACCATGAGGTGGGGGCCATGTCAGAGAATGCACACTTTCGGGCACTTATCGAAGTTGCCCATCGGCAGGACAGCACCTGCGGAAGGCCGATTGGGATGAGTGAAGCTGTTGTGGCAGAGTGTAAGGAGAGAGGAGGTCAATGCTCCCTCTAAACTGTGGAGTCTTGTGAGCAAATGGGCCAGGAGAAAAATTTCTTCCTGACCCCCAAAGTGGCAATCGGGCATTTCCCTGGACGCATAAGAAAGGACCACGAGAACTAAGCACTGAGGCAAGCCTCCCTGCCCTCCCTTCTCATGACCTGCTGAAGTTCACAGGATCAGCATTGCTGACAGATGGCCATCTAGTCTCTCTTTGAAGACCTCCAGAGGAGGAGAGCCCTCCGCCTCCAGAGGAAGCCTGTTCCCCCGAGGAACCACTCTGTCAGGAAGTTTTCCCTAACGTTTAGCCGAAAACTCTTCGGATTTAATTTCACCCCGTTGGTTCTGGTCCGAGCTTCTGGGACAACAGAAAACAACTCCACCCCATCCGCTATGTCAGGGGTGGCCAAACTTGCTTAACGTAACAGCCATACAGAATAAACGTCAGATGTTTGACAGCTGCCAGACATGAACAAATATCGCACAGACATTTTTATTGAAGAATACACAAATTTGCTTTTTATTAACGTTAAATTAAACTGTGTGAAAGAGCCGTGTGCAGCTCCCAAGCTGTAGTTTGGCCACCCTTGCTCTATAGGACAGCCTTTCGAGGACTTGAAGATGGTTCTCACATCACCTTACCTAGAATCAAGGCTCTTTCTGTAGCAGGGACTCCTTTGCATATTAGGCGACACACCCCTAATGTAGCCAATCCTCCAAGAGCTTACAGAGCTCTTCTTACAGGGGCCACTGTAAGCTCTTGGAGGATTGGCTACATTAGGGGGTGTCACCTAATATGCAAAGGAGTTCCTGCTACAAAAAGATCCCTGCCTATAATGAGAATAATTCTGCTTAGCATTGTTTGCAGGAAGTCGGGAGAGAGGGAACCTTCCAAATCTCATCAGATGGGCCACTCTGTACTGTGGGGGGCATGACAGAAAATGCAGATTTTGCCCATCGGTAGGACAACACCTAGTGGGCCATGGTGGCTCAGAGGTTGAGACACTGAACTGCCGACCGGAAGGTCGGTAGCTCGGCAGTTCAAGACCCAAGTGCCGCGTGACGGAGTGAGCTCCCGTCTCTGGCCCCAGCTCCTGCCAACCTAGCAGTTTGACAGCAAGAAACTGCAAGTAGATAAATGGGTACTGTTTCGGTGGGAAGGTAACAGCATTCCGTGCACCTCGGCGTTTAGTCATGCTGGCCACCCCTGGGTGGGTGATGTGAAAGACCTCTGCCTGAGACCCTGGCTCAGTGGCAGAGCATCTGCTTGGCATGCAGAAGGCCCCAGGTTCCATCCCCGGCATCTCCAGTTAAAAGGACAAGGCATTAGGTGATGGGATTGACCTTAGCATGAGATCTTGGAGACTTGCTGCAGGTCTTGAGTAGACAATACTGACTTTGATGGACCAAGGGCCTTAATTAATTAATTATTGTATGGCATTGTGTGTGGAATAGCCAGGAGATCCTCAGATGGTCTGCCCACCAGAAGGTCTAGCTGTTTTATGCGCCACTAGGTGGCAAGCTTGACTTATTTTTAAGGCAAGAGACATTTCAAAGGTGGTTTGCCATTGTGTGTAGCGTAGCCAGAAGATCCTAAGATTGTCTGGCAGCCAGAAGGCCAATCTCTTTTCTGCACTGCTAGGTGGCAAGCTAGACTTGTTTTTAAGGCAAGAGACGTTTCAGAGCTGGTTTGCCATTGCCTGCCTCTGCATCCTGACCCTGGTATTCCTTGGAGGTCGCCCTTCCAAATAATAGCCAAGGCCGACCCTGCAAGCTTCTGAGCTCTGATGGGATTGGGCTAACCTTGGCTAGCTAGGTCAGGGCGGACCAAGGGTCTGATTCAGTAGAAGACACCTTCATGCAAATTCATGTTTCTGTTGCTGAGGGGAGAAAAAATGGTTTGTATCCAAATGAACCACATTGCCCCATAAGCCTTTACCAACAGAATAAAAGCCTAATAAATAAGTAATCAATACTTCATCAGGAAAGTAGGAAATCAAAAGGTAACCGGAATAACAGACAAGTTTGGCCTTGGAGAACAAAATGAAGCAGGGCAAAGGCTAACAGAGTTTTGTCAAGAGAACACGCTGGTCATAGCGAACACCCTTTTCCAACAACCTAAGAGGCGTCTCTACACATGGACATCACCAGATGGGCAACACCGAAATCAGATTGATTATATAATTTGCAGTCAAAGATGGAGAAGCTCTATCCAGTCAGTAAAAACAAGACCTGGAGCTGACTGTGGCTCAGATCATGAGCTACTCATTGCGAAATTCAGACTTAAATTGAAGAAAGTTGGGAAAAACACAAGGCCATTCAGATTTGACCTAGATCGCATCCCCGATGAATATACAGTAGAGGTGAAGAATAGGTTTAAGGGACTAGATTTGATAGACAGAGTGCCCGAAGAACTATGGACAGAGGTCCGAGACATTGTAAAGGAGGCAGCAATCACCACCATCCCAAAGAAAAAGAAATGCAAAAAAGCAAAGTGGCTGTCTGATGAGGCTTTACACATAGCAGAGGAAAGAAGGAAAGCTAAAGGCAACGGTGAAAAGGAAAAATTTGCCCAACTGAATGCAGATTTCCAGAGAACAGCTAGGAGAGATAAGGAGGCTTTCCTGAATGAACAATGCAAAGTAATAGAGGAAAACAATAGATTGGGAAGGACTAGAGATCTCTTCAAGAAAATTGGAGAAATCAAGGGAACGTTCCATGCAAAGCTGGCCATGATAAAGGACAAAAATGGTAGGGACCTAACAGAAGCAGAAGAGATTAGGAAAAGATGGCAAGAATACACAGAAGAACTGTACAAGAAGGACCTCGATGTCCTTGACAACCACGACGGTATAATCACTGACCTCGAGCCAGACATCCTGGAAAGCGAAGTTAAATGGGCCTTAGAAAGCATTACTAACAACAAAGCTAGTGGAGGTGATGGTATCCCAGCTGAGTTATTCAAAGTCTTAAAAGAAGATGCTGGTAAAGTGCTGCACTCAATTTGCCAACAAATTTGGAAAACACAACAGTGGCCACAGGATTGGAAAAGGTCAGTGTACATTCCAATCCCAAAGAAGGGCAATATCAAGGAGTGTTCAAACTATCGCACAATTGCACTCATTTCACATGCTAGCAAGGTCATGCTCAAAATCCTACAGGCTAGGCTTCAACAGTACGTGGATAGAGAACTGCCAGAAGTACAAGCTGGGTTTCGAAGAGGTAGAGGAACTAGAGATCAAATTGCCAACATTCGCTGGATTATGGAGAAAGCAAGAGAGTACCAGAAAAACATCTACTTCTGCTTCATTGACTATGCTAAAGCCTTTGATTGTGTGGATCACAATAAATTATGGCAGGTTCTTAAAGAGATGGGAGTACCGGACCACCTCACATGTCTTCTGAGAAACCTGTATAAGGGTCAAGAAGCAACAGTTAGAACCGGATATGGAACAACTGATTGGTTTAGCATAGGGAAAGGAGTACGGCAAGGATGTATATTGTCACCTTGCTTATTTAACTTATATGCAGAGTACATCATGCGAAATGCTGGCCTGGATGAATCACAAGCCGGAGTTAAGATTGCTGGGGAAAAGATCAATAACCTCAGATATGCAGATGATACCACTGTGATGGCAGAAAGTGAAGAGGACCTAAAGAGCCTCTTGCTCAGAGTGAAAGAGGAGAGCGCAAAAGTGGGCTTGAAGCTCAACATCAAAAAAACTAAGATCATGGCATCTGGCCCCATCACTCCTTGGCAAATAGAAGGAGAAGTCGTAGAAGTAGTGACAGACTTCACGTTCCTAGGATCCCAGATCACTGCAGATGGTGACTGCAGCCATGAAATTAAAAGACGCCTGCTCCTTGGGAGGAAAGCGATGGCAAACCTAAACAGCATGATAAAAAGCAGAGACATCACCTTGCCAACAAAAGTCCGCATGGTCAAAGCAATGGTATTCCCCGTAGTAATGTATGGCTGCGAGAGTTGGACTATAAGGAAGGCCGAGCGCCGAAGAATAGATTCTTTTGAACTATGGTGCTGGAGAAGACTCTTGAGAGTCCCTTGGACTGCCAGGAGATCAAATCAGTCAATCCTAAAAGAAATCAACCCTGACTGTTCCCTGGAAGGCCAGATACTGAAGCTGAAGCTCAAATACTTTGGCCACCAAATGAGAAGGGAGCACTCACTGGAGAAGACCCTGATGCTGGGAAAGATTGAAGGTCAAAGAAGAAGGGGACGGCAAAGGATGAGATGGTTAGACAGTGTCATCGATGCAACGAACATGAAATTGAGCAAACTTCAGCAGACAGCGGAAGACAGGAGGGCCTGGCGTAAACTGGTCCATGGGGTCGCAAAGAGTCGGACTCGACTGTGTGACTGAACAACAACAACACTTCATCAGGCTCACTCTGAATGCTGAAATGGTTGTGCGTGACCAGAAAGGGAGGATATCATATACCAATTAGGCATTAGTGAGCTCTTTCTTCCACCCCGTGTCATATCCGGGAATCTTCACCATAATGTGATTGGCTACACAGAACTATATCGTGATTATAACAACAATGGAAAATCTTGTATGATCTCTCTTGGGTTAAATTTGTAAAAAAAAAACAAAAACATTTGACTTGGAAGCATGGAAGCTTTATGCAGTATCCCTGATCTTCCATGTTTCCCAGTTAAGGGGAGAAATGCTGTCCAAACAGATTACAAAGGTGATCTGATTCCAATGGTAACATGAGAAAGAAATTTTACTTACAAAAATAGAAGCGTATCATATTCATGGAGGTACGTTTAACTTATTGTAAACGGATTTACTTTGAAAAGGGTTAACTTGCTACAGTTCCAAGCCCAGGTAAGAGAGAGAAGAAGAAGAAGAAGAAGAAGAAGAAGAAGAAGAAGAAGAAGAAGAAGAAGAAGAAGAAGATAGTAGTAGTAGTAGTAGTAGTAGTAGTAGTAGTAGTAGTAGTAGTAGTAGGAGTAGGAGGAGGAGGAGGAGATTGAATTTGTATCCCACCCTTCACTACCCAAAGGAGAGTGGCTTACAATCCCTTTCTCTTCCCCGCCCCACAACAGGCACCCTGTGGGGTTGGTGGGGCTGGGAGAGCTCTCTCAAGAACTGCCCTTGAGAGAACAGTTCTGAAACAACTTGTAAGTCACCCAAGGGCACACCAGCAGCTGCCTGTGGAGGAGTGGGGAATCAAACCCGGTTCTCCCAGATTAGAGTCCACACTCCTAACCACTACACTAAACTGAAACAGAAGGCAAGCGAGGGCCAAATTAACTCAACATCTAACTGTTGGGGGGGGGCAACCGCCAAGGGTACCCCAGTGAGCGAATTCTCACAACCCTTTCTCTCCCAGCTCCTCTCGCCTCCAGAGTGACAATATCCAGCCATCTCTTCATTCTGCCTCAGCGATGAGTCGAGTGCTGGGAATGCTCTGTCACTTGCCAAGTTGAAAACTGGCAAACGTGCCGTCCTCTCCGCTTATTTCCGATCCCCGAGGGGATTTTGTTCAGAAGCTTTTGGAGCGCACAGTCGTTGGAAGTGCTCTGTTCAGTGATCATGAGATCCCTGTCCCGACGTGAACTCCCAGGACGCCATGATACCACCCAGGGCAAAATCTATCAGCCCGTCATTCATTGCTTGCCTGATTCGTGGGTAATCAGAACTGTGTATTTCTCGCGCGGGCTAATTGTACACTGTTGCAACTGACCTTTCATTTTGGATTGGATCAACGCGGTTGCTAAGAGACCGCAATAATGGCAGTGTAACTCCCTCGCAATGTGTCTATATGATCGGGAATCGTTAAGACCGCCCAAATGCCATTGGTTTCGCAAACCCCCATTGGGAGCAACCGTGTATTTTCGTCGCACAACCTAGTGGACAGAAACAAGCAAGTCTCTCACCTCTCTTTCTTTCTAGGTATGTCTGAACCGTCACCCATAGTTTTCATTTTCTCACTTTTTCACCGTCTGTCTGGTAGACTTGTTTGTGTTGGAGTTATGTGCTTTCAATGCACACATGATAGTATCCTCTGTCCCAGTTTTTCTCCAAGGCATTCCGGGTGAAGTAAATGGTTCTCCATGGGGTTGGCCCAATGGATTTTTGGTGCCCAAGGCAACTTATGTCCTCAGCTGGAGGGCCATCAGATCTTGAAGAGAGCCAGTTTGGTGTAGTGGTTAAGAGCGCAGACTCAAATCTGGGAGAACTGGATTTGATTCCCCACTCCTCCACATGCAGCTGCTGGTATGGCCTTGGGTCAATCACAAGTTCTCTCAGAGCCGTTCTCTCAAGGACAGTCCTCGAGAGAGCTCTCCATCACTGCTAACAATATCAGCCTAGCATGAAAAATTGTGGGATCAATTTGTAGTGGCCAAGAGAGCAGACTCAATTCAAAAATCACAAACCAAAAATCACACTAACCTATTCAAAATTTGTCCTCATGTGGGCTCCAGTATTGGACCTCATGTCAACTCATGACTTGCTTCCCTCAAACCCGGCATATCAGAAATGGTCGTATCTGTAAAACATCTTTAAAACAATCCATTTGCTAAGAAGTCCTCTCAATGACGAATTTCTCTCTAAGACTTTAAGGTTTCTTGCACTTAATCTATATACGACAGTCGGTAGGCTTTTTGTTTGTTTTGTTAAGCTTGTTGACCATTTGTAATACTATAATTATTTGACTGTAATGTAGATTTATTGTATTTGTACATTATACACAGTAATTTGCTATATCACTATGACCTTATAGTACTTAAAATCCATTACAGGATTGTTTATAATTAGTCTTTTAACCCACAAAGACAATAACACTGCTGTGGAAGACCAAAGGGAAGAAAAAGCCATTTGAGTTTATTTACAGCTTCTTTTGTTTGTAAGCAATGAACCTACATATACGTTGTAATTAACAATACGAAATAAAAATCAAGTGAGTGAGTGAGTGAGTGAGTGAGTGAGTGAGTGAGAGAGAGAGAGAGAGAGAAAGAAAGAAAGAAAGAAAGAAAGAAAGAAAGAAAGAAAGAAAGAAAGAAAGAAAGAAAGAAAGAAAGAAAGAAAGAAAGAAAGAAAGAAAGAAAGAGCTCTCTCTGCCCAACCTTCCTCCCAGGGTGTCTGTTGTGGGTAGGGGAAGGGAAAGGAGATTGTAAGCCACTCTGAGACTCAGAGTGAAGGGCAGGGTATAAATTCAATCTCCTCCTCCTCTTCCTCTTCCCTTCTTTCCTTCTCCTTCTTCTCCTTTTTTCTTCTTCTCCTTCTCCTTTTTCTTCTTCTTCTTCTCCTTCTTCTCCTTCTTCTTCTTCTCCTTCTTCTCCTTCTTCTCCTTCTTCTTCTTCTTCTCCTTCTTCTCCTTCTTCTCCTTCTCCTCTTCTTCTCCTTCTCCTTTTTCTTCTTCTTCTTCTTCCTTCTCCTCCTCCTCTTCTTCTTCTTCTTCTTCTTCTCCTCCTCCTCCTCCCCTTCTTCTTCTTCTCCTTCTCCTCTCCTCTCCTCCCCTTCTCCTCTTCCTTCTTCAAAGCTAAGCAGAGTGAGCCCTGGCTAGTATTTGGATGGGAGACCCAGGGTTGCTGAGCAGAGGCAGGCAATGCCAAAACACCTCTGTTTGTCTCTTGTTTTGAAAACCCTTTGGGGTGCCATTAATTGGTTGTGAGTTGATGGCACATACACACAGAGTCTGTGGTGGTCCTTACCTGGGTAGTCAAAGCTAGCCCGATCTTGTCAAATCTCAGGAGCTAAGCAGGGTCGACCCCGGTTAGCATTTGGATGGGAGACCACCAGGGAAGCCCAGGGTTGCTACATAGAGGCAGTCCATGGCCAACAACTTCTGCCTGTTTCTTGCCTTGAAAAAGCCTATGGGGTCTACCACCAGGGAAACTACAGCTTTGCCCACCTGGACTCAATAGAGAGAATAATAATAATTCATTACCATGGCCGAGGACAGACTGGCAATTTGCCGCGGGATGGGACCCGGGCTGACAACGACTCAATATCGGATTAAATGGAATGTTCACACAGGCACATCTGCCTGGCGTCCCCCACCCGTAGCCTACCGGTGCTCTCGCGCTTCACTGCCGGATTAAAAAAACACCTGATAAAAGCCGATGCAAATCTTGAAAGCCTGCGTTTGTCACGCGTTTCTCCGCTTCCGGGGAGTCTGAACGCGCAGCCGAAAAGCCGGGAGCAACCCGCGTTGGGCATGAGGCAGCAGCGGTGTGATTGGCTGCGCCCCGCTCCACTGCCCAATGCGGTGCTGCCACAGCCGAAATAATGGGGAAACAGCGAATATAGCGCGCCTCCGGCGCGGCAGTCTGAACGCTCCCACGCGCCTCCATCCAGTATCTTCCGGCAGAGGCCCCCGCTGTGTGGACGGGAAAACCCGGTATCGTTTACTCCGGGGGTTTTTTGCCGCGACTCGATACCGGGGCAAATTGCCAGTCTGTCCTCGGCCCATATGGTATTGTGTGTAGTATAGCCAGGAGATCCTAAGATTGTCTGGCATCCAGAAGGTCTAGCTGTTTTAGCATTATGCACCGCTAGGTGGCGAGCTACACTTTGGGGGGATTAAGGCATTTCAAAGGTGCTTTCCCATTGCCTGCCTCTGCGTCACACCCCTGGTCTTCTTCGGAGGTCACCCTTCCAAATACTAGCCAGGGTCGACCCTGCCTACCTTCTGAGTTGGGAAATATCTGGAGACTTTGGGGGTGGAACCTGGGGGAGGCAGGGGTTAAGAGTGGAGGGGCCTTGGTAGGGTACAATGCCATAGCATCCACCCTCCAAAAGCAGCCATTTTCTCCAGGAGAACTGATCTTTGTCATCTGGAGATTGATTGTGATAGCAGGGAGTTACAGATGCCGCCTGGAGGTTGGCAACTGTATCTGTCAAAATGTTGGCTGCTGCACATACTGCAGAAGAAAGGGGCGAAGACCCCTAGGCCCACATCTTGCATGTGCAGAATCAGGGAAGAAGAGCTGGTTTTTATTCCCCACTTTTCTCTAGCCTCAGGAATCTCAAAGCCGCTTAGAGTCGCCTTTCCCTTTCCCTTCCCCTCCCCACAACTGGCACCTCATGAGGCAGGTGGGGCTGAGAGAGCTCTGAGAAACTTGTGACTGACCCAAGGTCACCCAGCAGGCTCCACGTGGAGGAAGAGTGGGGGAATCAAAGCCGGTTCTCCAGATTAGAGTCCACCGCTCTGAACCACCACACCATGCTGGCAGCTGGCAGAGCCAAATCCCCCACCTCGTTGACGCTTTCTCAGTTGAAAATGTTGAGCCTCGTAAAAGACTTAGCTGCCGCCAGGGATGTAGTCCAGCCCGGTTGCTGGGACCACCATCAAGGGGGAATGATAGTAAATTGAGTCAACAGAGAGCCAAGGAACCAGCCACTGGTTCTAATATAGTAATGCCGTCTGATTTGTTCTCCGTTTGCCTCCTTCCTCTGGGCGAGCCACCCTTTCATCATTCTTACGGATGCTAGAGGTTTGGGGCAACTCTTTCATTAATATGTTGGGAAACCTGTTGTGTGGCTTCCAGCGGTGCTCCTTCCGCAATAAATGCGTTCATCTTTAAGATGCCAGAAGTCCCTTTTGTCTGTAACGGACAACATTAGCCCATGGCTATGGAGCACATTAGGACCCTTCCCTGTTGCTCTCTGTGCGTGTAGATTGCAGTGCCCGTAAGCCCGTACTTAGAATGCTAGTGAATCACAGGCTCTTTCTGCACTGACGGCTCACTCCAGAGAATCCGAGGAGTCAGGCCTTAAGGGTTGACGTTGCAGTCGCACGTGTCCCCCCTGCGCTGGGTTTCCCCCTCCGGTTTATTTGTTTGTGTATTCTGTATGCGTGCTGCATCTCCAAGCCAAACCCCCATTTTTTAAGCTAACTGGCTGCTTTGTGTACGATGAAGAGGAAGGCAAACATCTCTCAAAACTTTTAACTGCAGACCCAACCCCTCCCTCCCTCCCTCCCTCCCTCCCTCCCTCCCTCCCTCCCTCCCTCCCTCCCTCCCTCCGTGAGTCTTCAAAAAGAAAGGGAAGGGAGGGGAACATCCAGGTCCCCACATGCAAGACCGACACATTTGGGAGCAGGAAATCCCCTCGTCCTTTATATTGACTGATTCCTTCTTATGCTCTCTCTTTGGCTTTTTTAAAGTTTGCCTGAGCTGGAGGACGCGTCCTCTTTTGTCTTTGGAGAAGGAGGGAAAGAAAACAGAACTGGGAGGGAGCGTCAATCTAAAGAGAGAGAGGCATAAACAGGGTGGGTGGGGTGTTAGTGGGTACTGCACTTAAATACCCACAGAAACAATTCCACTTTAGAAAGGATTAGCGATTCAAAAGCGGATGAGAACAAAGAATCACAGCAAAAGGAGTTTCGGTAACTGCAGGGCAACGGTGTGCTGGAAGCTGTCTGAATGCAGATTCATATAAAACAAATGCAGAAACAAGAGAAAGCCCTGACACAAACTGGAGGTGAAAGCGGGAGGGAATGCAAAATGGAAGAATAGGATGCACTCCGAAACCAAGACAAAAGATGGATGCAGAAAGGGCCGTAGTGTTAGTCTAACAAGACCAGTCTTGTCTACTCGACTGTCAATGGCTCTCCAGCATCTCAGGTCAATGTCTTTCCCATCACCTACTGCCTGGTCCTCCTAACTGGAGATGCCAGGGATTGAACCTGCAACCTTCTACGTGCCAAGCAGATGTTCTTCCACTGAGCCAGGGTCTCAGGTCAAGGTCTTTTACATCACCTACTACCTTATTCTTTCAATTGGAGATGCCGGGGATTGAACCTGGGACCTTCTACATACCAAGCAGACCCTCTGCCACTGAGCCAGGGTCTCAGGTCAAGGTCTTTCACATCACTGACTACCTGATCCTTTCAACTGGAGATGCCAGGGATTGAACCTGGGACCTTCTGCATGCAGAGCAGATGCTCTGCCACTAAGTGAAGGCCCTCCCTCAAAGAAGGCCATCAGAGGTCTGTCGCTTCTGTGACAGTGGTTACAAGTGAAGAACATCTAAGTCTAGAATATTGCCCAAAGCCTGAGAAATTCCAGTTGGGTTGCAGTCTATTCTCTCTCTTGCCTTTGGCAGAGTTTCTTGTACACCAGGCATCCCCAGGGAACCTCTGAGCACCTTTGGGATTCTGACACACATGATGAGTGCGCCCACAAAATGGCCACCATAGTTTACTTTCACTCACACAGTATAAATCCTTGTGCTGTGGTGGCAGCTGCCGCCAAAGCAGTGTTTTTTTTAAAAAAATCTGCACAGCCAATCAAATCACCAGTGGCCAATCAGAAATGCTGTGGAGAAAAAGCCCCACCTGGCCCCTCCCACTTTTCAAAAACACTTGGTGGGCACCAGGAAAGGGACTCGCAGGGGCCCCGGTGCCCGTGGGCACCACGTTGGGGACGCCTGTTGTAGACATCGGGAGTTGCCCATCTGGATGGGCAAGGTTCGCAATGCAATCCAGAGAATTTTGGTGTGGAACTAAAAAGAGAGGAGGAAAGCGAGGACTCGATAACAGAGACTAAGCATAGACGTTGTCTCCCAGCTTGACGCTATTTAGGCAGCTTGGGGCATTCGCTGATTGATCCTAATTATGTTTACTCAGAAATAAGTCCCACTGTGTTCAATGGAACTTACACCCTGGTAAATTTGCTTAGGACTGCAGCCAATAAAACGTTGTGACTTTTTAAAAATTTCCTTATGCGCCACAATTATAAAGCTGCCTCTCAGTATCTGCTCCCAAGGCGGGGTAAACAATCGTATACAAATGTGGGGGGGAAACAACTATGCCAGTTAATATGTGAAACTAATGAACATAAGAGAGTTCTCTTTCAGTACGGCATCTCAACTAATCTGTGCATGTCAAACCCCTTCCTCCCCAAATTACAGTCTTCGCTAGCCTCATGCTCCGCCAAACTCATGTTGTGAGAGTCGTTCCATTGAAGACAGGTTGAGACTAAGAAAAGTGGCCCGGAGACGATTGCCAAAGCTTTCGAAGAGCAGGGCTCCTCTGCCTTGGGTGCGCAAAGTGACATCGTCACAGCTATCTTATGGAGACCCTGTAGGGTTTTCAAGGCAAAGAGACGTTCAGAGGGTGGTTGCCATTGCCTGCCTCTGCAGGGTCTTCCTTGGTGGTCTCCCATCCAAAAACTAACCAGGGCCGACCTTGCTTAGCTTCTGAAATCTGATGAGATCATGCTAGTCTGGGCCATCCAGGTCGGGGCAGGTGAACAGAGGTAGTCTGCCATTGCCTGCCTCTGTGTAGCAACACTGGACTTCCTTGGTGGACTCCAGTGTTCCCTCTAAGCTGAGTTAGTGTGAGCTAGCTCACAGTCTTTTAGCCTCCAGCTCACACATTTTTGTCTTCGCCCAGGAAGGATGGCTCCAGAGCAAACTGATTTATGCGGTAGCCAAATCGCTTGCTCACCACTTTTTGCCAGTCACTCACAAGGTAGGATTTTTGCTCACAAGATGCCACAGCTTGGTGGCCTCCCATTCAAATACTAACTGGGGCTGACCCGGCTTAGCTTCTGAGATCTGATGAGATCGGGCTAGCCTGGGCTATCCATCTCAGGGCAGATGAATGGAGGTGGTTTGCCATTGCCTGACTCTGCACAGCAACCCTGGACTTCCTCAGTGGTCTCCCATCCAAGTGTTTGGGGAAGGGCCATGGCTCAGTGGAAAAGCCTCTGCTTGGCATGCAGAAGGTCCCAGGTTCAATCCCCAGCATCTCCAGTTGAAAGGATCAGGCAGGAGGTGATGGGAAAGACCTTGGTCTGGGACCCTGGCTCAGTGGCAGAGCATCTGCCTGGCATGCAGAAGTTCCCAGGTTCAATCCCCGGCATCCCCAGTTAGAAGGACCGGGCAGGAGGTGATGGGAAAGACCTTGGTCTGGGACCCTGGCTCAGTGGCAGAGCCTCTGCTCAGCATGCAGAAGGTCCCAGGTTCAATCCCCAATACCTCCTATTAAAAGGAACAGGTAGAAGGTGATGTGACGGACCTTGACCTGAGACCACGCCTCAGTAGTAGAGCATCTGCTTGGCATGCAGAAGGTCCCCGGTTCAATCCCCAGCATCCCCAGTTAACAGGATCAGGCAGGAGGTGATGGGAAAGACCTTGGTCTGGGACCCTGTCTCAGTGGCAAAGCATCTGCTCGGCATGCAGAAGGTCCCGGGTTCAATCTCCGGCATCCCCAGTTAACAGGATCAGGCAGGAGGTGATGGGAAAAGACCTCTGCCTGAGACCCTGGAGATCAGCTGCCAGTCAGGATAGACTATACCGACTTTGATGGACCAAGGGTCTGAGCAGGGTCCATTATTCCCTCGAAGCTGTGCACATAAACACAGGCAGCCTCATTCAGCGGCAGCCTGGAGCCGCTCAGGATCTTGCACTGCCAGTGGCCCATTTGAAGATTACAGCAGTTCTGTTCTGCTCAGGATGTGAACTGCTTCTCTCAGTAAAGGTAAAGGTTCCCTTGCTTGAAAGCCAGTCAAATCCGACTCTAGGGTTGCGGTGCTCATCTCCATTTCAAAGCCGAAGAGCCAGCGCTGACTGAAGACGTTTCCATGGTCATGTGGCCGGCATGACTAAACGCCAAGGGGTGTGGAACGCTGTTACCTTCCCACCGAAGTGGTACCTAGTTATCTACTTGCAATTTCTTGCTTTCGAACTGCTAGGTTGGCAGGAGCTGGAACTAGTGACGGGAGCTCAGTCCATCATGCGGCACTCTTGGGTCTTGAACTGCTGAACTACTGACCTTCCACAGCCTGCAGTTCAGCGTCTTAACCACTTGAGCCACTGCAGCTCCTGCTTCTCTCAGTAGAGAGGGGGAAATCAGAGGGGACATCGGCTGCCCCTGCTTAGCTTCTGCGATCTGATGAGATCAAGCCAATTTAGGGCACCCAAAACCCTTTGGCCTGCCCTGTGATCACTTCAAAAAGCTGGCTCCCACAGATAACATTCCCTTCAAGCTTTGCCATACCAGAAAACAAGACGTGATTGAAAGGCACGGAGGGGTGGGGGTGGCTACGAGAGGGAAGGTTTGGTGTAGTGGTTAGGAGTGTGGACTCTAATCTGATTGGATCTCCCATATGCAGCTGCTGGTGTGGCCTCGGGTCTGTCACAAGTTCTCTCAGAGCTGTTCTCTCAGGGGCAGTTCTTGAGAGAGCTCTCTCAGCTCCACCCACCTCACAGGCAATGCTCCGTGTAAGCTGTGGAATCTTGTGAGCAAAAATACTACTTTGTGAGCTGCTGACATTAAAGTTCTGAGTGAGTGATTTGGCTACTGCTCTGGAGCCATCCTTCCTGAGTGAAGACAAAAATGTGTGAGCCGGAGGCTAAGAAACTGTGAGCTAGCTCACACTGTTTCAGCTTAGAGGGAACATTGCTCACAGGGTGTCTGTTGTGGGGAGGGGAAGGGAAAGGAGATTGTAAGCTGCTCTGAGACTCCTCTGGGTAGTGAAGGGCAGGGTATAAATCCAATCTCCTCCTCTTCTTCTTCTTCTTCTTCTCCTTCTCCTTCTTCTTCTTCTTCTTCTTCTTCTTCTTCTTCTTCTTCTTCTTCTTCTTCTTCTTCTTCTACCATGCAGATCCTAGTGGTGTGGTGGCAGCTCCCGCCAAAGCAACATTTTACACATCCAATCTCTCCTCCTCCTCCTCCTCCTCCTTCTTTTCCTCCTCCTCCTCCAAACACGGCACACTACTTGCGCAGAACTGTCTGTTAGCCTGCCCGGGGCCCAGCCTTTGGTTATTAAGTGCAAGGATTATCCTGCTAGAAAAGACTGAAGTTCTAAGGACAATTTTGTTTTGGTGAGTGTCTCCACGTTCGCTGCCAGATGCAAAGGACAAACGGCCAATGTGGTCCTTCCCTTCCCGAGTGGACCTTGAGAACGGAGGAGCATCTGCTTGCCCGCTATTGGAAGCCAAATGTTGAGCTCGATGGGCCTTTTGGTGTGATCCCAGCAAGGTGACTCTATTGTCCTCTTGCCAAATCCCTCATTAGAGAGGATGCGGCCGGCCAGCCCAGCTCTGCGCGCTTCCCTCTGCCCCCCCCACGCCGCTCTCCTTCCCTCGCCCCCTTGCCAGCAAAACTGATCCCCCGAGGCCAGTCAGTCGGCAGAATGTAATTTGATAATCGCTAATGATTTCAACAGTGGAGGGATCAGAAAAGGCCACAGTGGGCCGTCATAATTAACCAATCCTTGTGTGTTTTTGGCACAAGGATTAAAAAGCTGATTTGAGTGGGGTCCGTTGTGTCGGAAAGGGCGGGGGCAAGGTCTCCGGTATGGGGACCGACTGGCAAATGAAATTCGCATTAATCACTAACGGGCTTTCGGAGATGTCCTGGCTTCTGCCATGCGGCCTTTATGCAAACGATAACAATGGGGGCCTGTAGAAAAGCCATGGGAAAACGAAGAGGAATGATGCGTCGAGAATGCTGAGGTAGTCACAGATCTTAAGAATATATAAAAAGATGCACTGGATCAGGCCAGTGGCCCAGCCAGTCCAAGACTCTGTGTCACAGAATGGCCAAAACCCAGGTGCCATCAGGAGGTCCACTGGTGAGGCCAGAACTACAGAAGCCCTCCCACTTTGTCTTCAATGTATCAGTCCAGAATAGTATCCTCCCCAATTTGGTGTCGTGGTTAAAAGCAGCATATTCTATTCTGGAGACCTGGGTTTGATTCCCCACTCCTCCACATGAGGCAACTTGGGCGACCTTGGGTCAGCCACAGTTCTTTCAGAGCTGTTCTCTCAAGAGCAGTCCTGGAAAGAGCTCTCTCAGTCCCACCTACTTCACAGGGTGTCTGTTGTGGGGACAGGAAAGGAAGGGAGATTGTAAGACGCTCTGAGACTCTGAGTGAAATGCAGGGTGTGCATCCAACTCTTCTTCTTCTACTACTTCTTCTACTTCTTCTTCACTGCTTTTCTGGTTGTGGGAAGTTCCCAGGGGCACATAGTAAAAGAAGAATACTGAAAGCTGGTCCCAGGGGGTACATCCAGCTTCAAAGTCCAGCATCTTGCCCTCCCCTCCAGTAGATCAGCCCTCCCCTCCGGTCAGCCAGCAGCATTAAACATTCCAATATGGGAGGAAAAGTTACTGGCTGAGTTCAGACTGGCAATTTGCCCCACTATAACCACATTTCAGCCACATTTCCCAAGCGGATTAAAGGGGGCGTTCACACAGGCACATCTGCCTGGCGTTCCCCACCCATAGGCAACCCGTGCTGTTCCGCTTCACTCCCGGGATTAAAAGATACCTGTTGAAAGTGGTAGCAAATCCCGGAGAGCACCTTTATCCTTCTGCATTCCGCTTCCCGTAAGTGTGAACGCTCAGCCAAAAAGCCGGGAGCAACCCATGTTGCTCATAAAGCAGCAGCGATATGATTGGCTGTGCTCCGCTCTACCGCCCGATGCAGTGCTGGCACAATGGGATCCTCCCCAAATCGGCTGGATGTCTATGTGTGTATGAGCGCAAGAGGTTTCTTGACTGACGGGAGCATGGGGCTTTCCTGACCTCCTCAAAGTCGGGGCCACAGCAGAGAATCCAGACGTACATAGAGGGAAAGTGCTCTAATTCTCCCCTCTGCTTTACTTCCTGCAGTTCCCCTGTACCGTTGTAATCTGACGTCATGTGGTTTTACCCGAGGAGAGGTTGGGAGTGAGATTGGGGGGGGGGGCACACGATGGTCCCCAGCGGAACAAGCAAGCAAACAAATTTACCAGCCCGCATGCATTTGGGCAGGTTTAAAAATACACTCCTGAACTTTCCACCTTGTGTAAATGCAAACGCCGTCCCAGTGGGAGCCATGCTTCCACTGACAGGCAAGAGGGAAGGAGCGAGGAGTTAAGCAGTTTGGGAGAGCAAGCTATTTATGGATAATGAAAACTCCCTGCTTCTCTGAGATATACTCCCCAATCCTTTAATTATCTGCAGTTATTTCACGCTGCGTCTCCATGTTTGCCGGCTCGGCCACGCTCTCCCTCTGCGGGGAAACGGCAGAGGGGCTGGTGCCGACACGGCATTCTGGCCTGCAGGCCATTCTGCCCTTACGGTCAAGAGGGGATTGGATAAACATACAAAGAAGAGGTCCATCTGTGGCTGTTAGCCACAAGCTATAGGCAGTGGGGCAGTGATGCTCTGTATTCTTGGCGCTCAGGGGTCACAGTGGGAGGGCTCTGGAGTTCTGGCCCCATTGGTGGATCTCCTGATGGGACTTGGGTTTGGGCCACTGTGTGACACAGAGTGTTGGATTGGATGGGTCATTGGCCTGATCCAACATGGCTTCTCTTATGTTCTTATGCCTGGGGTGGTGATGCTCTGTCTTCTTGGTGCTTGGGGGGCAACAGTGGGAGGGCTTCTGGAGTTCTGGCCCCGCTGAGGGACCTCCTGATGGCACCTGGGTTTTGGCCACTGTGTGACACAGAGAGTTGGACTGGATGGGCCATTGGTGTGATCCAACGTGGTTTCTCTTATGTCCTTAAGAGCAGAAGTCCATGGGTGGCTATTAGCCACAAAGTCTAGATGGAACACTCTGTCTGGGGCAGAGATGCTCTGTCTTCTTGGTGCTTGGTGGACAAGAGTGGGAGGGCTTCTGGACTTCTTGTCCTGCTGGTGGACATCTTGATGGCACCTGTTTTTTTGGCCACTGTGTGACACAGAGTGTTGGACTGGGTGGGCCGTTGGCCTGATCCAACATGTCTTCTCTTATGTTCTTAAGAGCAAAAGTCCATGGATGGCTATTAGCCACAAGGTCTAGATGGAACACTCTGTCTGGGGCAGTGATGCTCTGTTTTCTTGGTGCTTGGGGGGGCAACATTGGGAGGGCTTCTGGAGTTTTGGCCTTGCTGGGAGACCTCCTGATGGCACCTGGGTTTTGGCCACTGTGTGACACGGATGGGATGGGCCACTGGCCTTCTCTGACATGGCTTCTCTTATGTTCTCTATTTGCTTAGCCAGCTGTGGGATTTGGAAGCAGGGAAGCGCTTCAGGATGCTGATGATCAGATACAGCTTTGACTTTTTAAAAAATGTAAAAGGGGCACAGTAGGGGTGTCCTCGTTCCATGGTACGAAGCCACTTCTCTTTTGCCCAGCTAACAATTGGGGCTCAAGGAGTTTTGCAGGTCACTGTTTCAGTGCAGCCTACCATACAGGATCGTTGTGACAAACAGCTCCTCATCTGCCAGGTGTGAACTGGACCTTTGGCACTGTCCTCCCTCTCACCCATACGGCTGCTTAGGGAGGAACCGCCGCAAGCCTGCTCTTCATCATCTTCATCTCAGGTTGTCCCCTTGTAAGTAAGAGGAGAGCTTCCTTCTGCATCACAAAAGCCCCTACCCCTACCCTGTAAAGACGGTGTTCCGGGACTCAGAGAACTCGACTTAATCCACTAATAGTTTTAGGCCTAAGCCAGCCAAACGAGAAGCCGTGGGAATAATCTCTCTGCTTCAGGATGCCTGGCGGAGCGAAAAGACTGTTCTTCCCACCACCGTCCCGTCCCTCTTGACAGATTAGACGCTCTCGCTAGTGCCGCTCTTGGCAATATTTTCCCCTCTCTCACCCAACCTGGATTCGGTAACTGTGTTTGTGGATCTTGCGGCCCCTCTGCCAAAACATCATTCACGGAGGGTGACGGGACAGGATTGGGGGCAAGACCCATCTCCCTTTCCCACTGGAACAAAAGCAGGGCTCTTTCTGTAGCAGGAGCTCCTTTGCATATTAGGTGACACAACCCTAATGTAGCCAATCCTCCAAGAGCTTACAGAGCTCTTCTTACAAGGGCTACTGTAAGCTCTTGGAGGATTGGCTACATTAGGGGGTGTGTCGCCTAATATGCCAAGGAGTCCCTGCTACAAAAAGAGCCCTGAACGAAAGAACGCCTCCCTGAAACTTTCCCCTTTGCCCTACCTGTCTGAATTGGGTGGAGGATCCGAGGCTCAGTCACGGGGAGGCGGCCAATGGCCTTCCTGGCTCACAGCTGAAAGCTGTGATCAAAGAGGGTCAAGCTAACAAACTAAATTATTGCAAAAATACAAATATTTATTAGGGCGCACACATAAATAAAACATACCTAAGGTTAAAAGAAATAGTCCAAATATCAGACCCTTAAAGCTTGTTACATCCAGAGCTGATAGTGATACATGTCCAATTGATGGGTATAACTTTTTGACCAATAGACCATACGCGTTTCGGCCCCTTTGGGCCTTTCTCAGTGGTCAATATTCCTATTGTATAGTAACACACATCCAGAAATAAATGCATAATATTTTTTTTCCATAGAGCCAGGTGTTGCTTACTCATATGTTTTGCAGTTGCTATTTTTTTTATATATATATAATGGGCCATGGATAGTAACTGCACAAATTCTCCAAAGTATTCCGGTAACGAATATCCAATGTGCCAGGATGTGTGTCACTGAGGGAGGTCTGAAGGGGCTGAACCTCGTATGGTCTATTGGTCGAAAAAATAATACCCGTCAATTGGACATGGATAACCATCAGCTCTGGATGTAATAAGCTTTAAGGGCCCGATGTCTGGACTATTTCCTTTAACCTTATGTATGTTTTATTTATGTGTGCGCCCGAATAAATATTTCTATTTTTGTAATAATTTGATTGGTTAGGCTTGACCCTCTTCGATCACAGCTACGTTTTGTGCTGAGTTCCCACTCCACCCTTTTTTTTCTTTTTGGTTTTTGTCAGAGCTGAAAGCATCAGGCCGGCTTCTGGGATTTTAAATGCCAAAGGTGCAATAAAGCATCCCCCCCACGCAGTCAACAGGAGATATGCACTGTTGCCTGCCCTGTACAATACTGCATTGATTTCTCTGGCCACAGTAAGAATGTAGCAGCATTCCCTGCTGCTATGCTTTGTGTGTGTATCCTTGGATGGGAAACCACCAAAGAAGTCCAGGGTTGCTATGCAGAGGCAGGCAAACCACTTCTGTTCATCTGCCCTGACTTGGATGGCCCAGGCTAGCCTGTCTCAGAAGATAAGCAGGGTTAGTACTTGGATGGGAGACCGCCAAGGAAGTCCAGGGCTGCTATGCAGAGGCAGGCAAAGGTAACCACCTCTGTTTGTCTCTTGCATTAAAAACTCACTGTGGTCACCGTAAGTCAGCTGCTGTTGGGGTGAGCAGCTGAGCACGCCTGGATGTGGGGGAGGGTGCCACATCACTCTAAGGGTGTATAGGTGCTATCTCCTTGAATGGGGTGCCTCTCTTTGTCTTAACCTGGGAGTTGACCTCTGACCTCTTCTCTCACTTTGTCCTCTCCCTCATTCACATGGCCTTCCATGCTCCTCTCCCTGACTTCACATGGCCTTCCATGGAGACTGCACGTCTCTGCATGTTTCCCCTGTTGAGGCAATGCCCTCATAATCCAACACACAAAATGGCCATTTGTGATAGGGGAATTGCTCTTTAGACTAGACTTCTCTTTCTTTTCTTTTGACTGCAACCTGAGTGTAAACTACTTGAATGAATCTAAGTTTAATATGCCATTGAAGGTTTTCACGACCAGAGTTCATTAGTTGCTGTAGATTTTCCTGGTTGTGTGGCCATGGTCTTGGTATTGTAGGACCTGACGTTTCAACAGTAGCTATAACTGGCATCCTCAGAGGTATAACACAGAAAGACGGAGTACTCTCTGTGTCAAGGTGAGCAGAAAAATGGTAGGCAGGTAATTTATTTCTACCCTGGATAATGACTCAGCCCTACCCCACCTTCCAGGGTAGAAATAAATTACCTGCCTACCATTTTTCTGCTCACCTTGACACAGAGAGCACTCCATCTTTCTGCATTATACCTCTGAGGATGCCAGTCACAGCTGCTGGCGAAACGTCTGGTCCTACAATGCCAAGACCGCGGCCAGACAACCCGGAAAATTTACAGCAACTAATCTAAGTTTACCTTTTTTGTAATATACTTCTTGGGAGATATATTTCCCACACTCAGGATCATGCTTCTGTGACTGGGCGAACTCTGCCATACCGAAACCAAATATCCCAATAAAACCACCTCCGAACATCTCTAGCCTTGAAAACCCATTTGGGGTCGCCGTAAGTCAGCAGCAACTTGCTGACATTTCACACAAACACGCACAGTTTTCCGTATTGATGATAAGGCGTACAATGTACGGGCACACCAAGAAATAACAGTGATAAACGCAAGTCTCTTTTCTGAACCGCTCCAATCTCAGGCAGACAGACCAGAAAAAAGGAATGTGTTTATAACTAACCACCCCTCTCGTTAGCTTAGAAGACAGTCCCCGAAATTGCGACTATCCCCCACAAGTCCATCAGATCTACGTCATCCATTGCTGAACCTCGATCTCAGAACCAGAATCCTGAAATTTCGGCGGATTTAGAAATTTCATTTCCGTTTCGCCGTTGCCCGGGCGAGACTTCCCCACCGGCTCTTAACAAACTGACAGGGTCCTTGATGGATTGTGCAATTTCCCGGGAAATTTCTCTGCGCTTCAAGGGCTGTTTCAGCCCGAGACTCTGTTTTTTTTTTTTTAAAAATGATGAGATGGTACGGCTGTCATGTTTTTCATCTTAATAGTCATAACAAAGTGGGCATTTTACCCTCCTCCCGTTCTCCGCTTTGGTAAAAGCTGATGTGCTCAGCTTTAGCTCGACACATCCCCGGAGAAAACAAAAATGAAAAAAAAAATTAAGCCAAAAGGTAAATCAAGACGGGCGGCCACGTTAGTCTGTCTGCAGCAGCGGGAAAGAGCCAGCGTCCAGGAGTACCTGAAAGACTAACAAAATTTGTGGCAGGGGAGGAGGAGCGTTGGTGAGTCACTGTGCACTTCTTCTGACATGGCTAGAACATGAATGAATGAGTCCAGTGGCATATTTAAGCCAAAGACTTTTTCGAGGTATGAGCTTTCGTGTGCAGGCACACTTTTTTCCAAATTTTGAGTGCACGTACATGAACGTTCACACCCTGAATAAACTTTTGTTGGTCTTAAAGGTGCCCCCTGGAGTCTAAATTTGTTCTCCTGCTTCCAACCAACATGGCTGACCACCTGGATCTAGCTAGAACATGAGTCCATCTGTCCAGTTTGGTGCAGTGGTTAAGTGTGCGGACTCTAATCTGGGAGAACTGGGTTTGATTCCCCACTCCTCCACATGCAGCTGCTGGTATGACCTTGGGTTAGTCACGAGTTGTCTCAGAGCTGTTCTCTCAAGAGCAGTCTTTGAAAGACCTCTCTCAGCCCCACCTACCTCACAGGGTGTCTGTTGTGAGGAGAGGAAGGGAAAGGAGATCGTAAGCCGCTCTGAGACTCCTTTGGGTAGTGAATGGTGGAGTATAAATCCAATCTCCTCCTCCTCGTCCTCCTCTTCCTCTTCCTCTTCTTCTTCTATCTTGGAGAGTGGAGTGCTTTCATATATAAGGACAGATGGACTCTCATTCTAGCTGTGTCTGAAAAAGCTCCTACCCTGCCACGAATTTTGTGAGTCCTTAAGGTGTTACTGGGCTCTTGCGCTTTTCTGCTACGCCAGCATGGTGTAGTGGTTCTGCTAAGCAAAGAGCAAGGGCTTAAAAAGCCAGCATGGTGTATTGGTTAGAGTGTCAAAATAGGATCTGTGAGACCCAGGTTCGAATCCCCACTCCGCCACGGAATCGCATCCTTAAATCTAAAGTCAAGCTTTGCCTATGCTTAAAATACTTTTAAAAGACTGTGCGGTGTAGCAATTAGGGCACCGGACGAGGAGGTGGGAGACTTGGTTTCAAATCCCCATTCAGTCATGGAAGCTTGTTGGGTGACCGGAGGGTCAGTCACACACTCTCGGCCTGACCTCCTTCATAGGGTTGTTGTGAGGATAAAATAGGAGGGAGAAGAAGGCAGTAAGCTGATTTGGGTCCCCGCTGGGGAGGTCCCTCGTGCTTTTCCCTAAAGAATTCTGGATGTCTCCATGTCCAAACATACATTTCCCATCAATAAGTGAATGCACTGGGGGGGGGTGTTTGCAATGCTCCCTCTAAGCTGTGGAGACCTGTGAGCAAAAATTCTTCTTTGTGAGCTCCTGGCATTAAAGTCGTGAGCGAGCGATTTGGCTACTGCACAGATCAGTTTACTCTGGAGCCATCCTTCCTAGGAGGAGGAGGAGGAGGAGATTGGATTTATACCCCGCCCTTCACTACCTGAAGGACTCTCAGAGCGGCTTATAAACTCCTCTCCCTTCCCCTCCCCACAACAGACACCCTGTGAGGTAGGCGGGGCTGAGAGAGCCAGAGGTGGGGGGAAGCTTTTTGTATTCATAGGAGGATCTGCCTGTTTTAGATTCTAGTTCCACAATTTGTTTTATTAATGTTTGACTATTTTATCAAATAAGGATATACAGCAACTGTCGGTATTTGATTTAGTCACCGTGAGAATATTCTCATTATAGTATGTCACAGGGCTCTTTTTGTAGCAGGAACTCCTTTGCATATTAGGTGACACACCCCTAATGTAGCCAATCCTCCAAGAGCTTACAGAGCTCTTCTTACAGGGGCTACTGTAAGCTCTTGGAGGATTGGCTACATTAGGGGTGTGTCGCCTAATATGCAAAGGAGTTCCTGCTACAAAAAAAAGCCCTGGTATGTCAGCAGTTGCATATTATGTTATGTTAAAATAAATAAATAAATAAGAACAGCTCTGACAGAACTATGACAGAACCAAGGTCATCCAGCAGCTGCAAATGGAGGAGTTGGGAAATCAAACCCGGTTCTCCCAGATTAGAGTCCGTGCACTTCACCACTACACCAAACTGGGGTGTTTTTTTTTTCACTTTTGTGAAAAACGTGTGAGCCAAAGCCTAAAAAACTGAGCTAGCTCACACTAAGTCAGCTTAGAGGGAGCACGGCGGGGGGGGGGGCTGTGTCCCAAATCTGCACATTCTCCAGCGTATCACTGAAATGTATTTCCTTAAAGAAGGCACAAAGGATCTCATGTTTTTCAACCTCAGCAAATGCCAGCAACGCAGTCAGTTCGATCCTAATACTTGTGCAGAATTTGGAAAATAACTTGCTCGGGGGGTAGGGGTATAAACATTGGAATTAGGGTCACCAGTTTTGGATTGGGAAATTCCTGGGCTGGGGACTTGGGAGAAGAGTCTGGGGAAGGCAAAGGTCTGAGGACAGGAAAGACCTCAGCCGAGTATCATGCCACAGAGCCCACCCTCCAAAGCAGCCATTTTCTCCGGGGGAATGGATCTTTCCAGTCTTGAGATCACTTGTAATTCTGTAGGTTTGCCAGCACCAAGTTAGAAAATGGCCACTTTGGAAGGGGGAGTTCTATGGCTATTATCACAGAATGTTAGCGTTGGAAGGGACCTTGTGGGTCACCTAGTCCAACCCCCTGCACTCTGCAGGAGCGTAGCTGAAAGATAGCCCTACCTACCTACAACATACCCGAAAGATGGTCATCCAGCCTCCGCTTGAAAACGGCCAGGGAAGGAGCATCCACCACCTCCCGAGGCAGTCTGTTCCCCTGCTCAACCACTCTTACAGTTAGGAAGTTTCTCCAGGTATCTAGCCGGTAACGACTTCCTTGTAATTTCCACCCATTCTATCTAGTCTTGCAATCCGGAGCAAGAGAGAATAGATCTGCTCCATCTTCTACATGACAGCCCTTCAAATATTTGAAGACTGCAATCATGTCCCCTCTAAGCCTTCTCTTTCCCAGGCTAAAAAGACCCAACTCTTTCAGCCTTTCCTCCTAAGACTTGGATTCCAACCCTCTCACCATCCTGGTTGCCCTCTTCTGGACACGCTCGGGCTTGTCGACATCCTTCCTGAAATGTGGAGCCCAAAACTGGACACAGGACTCCAGGTGAGGCCTGACCATAGCAGAATAGAGCGGAACTACCACCTCCCATGATCTGGACACAATTGCTTCTGTTAATGTATCCTAAGATTGCATTAGCTTTCTTTGCAGCCACATCACACTGCTGGTTCATGTTTAGCTTGTGATCAACCACAAGTATGCCACATTGAAGTCCCTCCCCTCCCCAAGCCTTGCCCTTCTCAAGCTCTGCCCCCAAAATCTCCAGGTATATCCTTAACCTAGCCCTGGCAGTCCTGCATTTTCTCTAGGTGGAACTGACCTCTATTGCCTGGACATCAGTTGTAATAATGGGAGATCTCCAGCCAGCACCTGGAGATTGGCAACCCAAACTACCCACCTGGAGATCGGCAGCCCTAATTGGAGTGCAGAATAAGAAAGAGTCCTTGCAGCTCAAGGGTGGTGGAGTTCTATAATTCAAGCATCAAAAGACCTTTGGTAAAGGGCCCAAATCCTCTGATTATCCTCGAGGTTGATTAATTGCTCAGCCAGCTTGTTACTGCCCAATTCCACCCCGTCTCTTACCAGTGGCTGCGTCCAACTGCCCTCCTCTTCCTTCCCTCTCCCCTTGCTTCTTTCAACCCAGTTCCTGTCCTCTCACCTCTTGCTTTCAAGAAGAGGCTGGATGAATATTTGTCAGACATCCTTTAGGCTGATCCTGCATTGGCAGGGGGTTGGACTAGATGGTCTGCATGGCCCCTTCCAACTCTATGATTGCACAATATCACTTCCCACTCCCAGAATGCCCCACCCCATCCCCGGCAGGTGTTTCTGACAGACCTGGTGACCCTATCTGCTATAGAACTGCTAGATTCAATTCCCATAGCACTGTAGAGGAGGAGGAGAGGAGGAGGAGGAGGAGGAGATTGGATTTATACCCCACCCATCACTACCCAAAGGAGTCTCAGAGCAGTTTACAATCTCCTTTCCCTTGCCCTCCCCACAACAGACACCCTGTGAGGTAGGTGGAGTCGAGAGAGCTCTTTGGAAGACTGAACTTGAGGGATCAGCTCTGAGAGAACTGTGGCTTGCCCAAGGTCACCCAGCTGGCTGCATGCAAAGGAGTGGGGAATCAAACCCAGTTCTCCCAGATTAGAGTCCGCGCTCCTAACCACTACACCAAACCGGCTCTCTTTTGGGGGTATGAACTTTTGGTCCTTTCATCCCTGGTTTTTATCAGAGTTCAACTCATGACATAATACCTTGCATTCATCCCTGGTTATAACAGTATCCGTTTATCCTGAGACAAGTGTGGGGCAAAACCGGGGTGACCTCAATGCAATGTGGAAACAAAAAGTACCCCAAGATAATTACAGGGGTGAACCTGAGTGTAGTGTAGAATGTAAGTTTGGGGATGGGGTTGGACCAGGATTTAAGATCTAGTGTAGAAAGGACCTTTGAGAGCCAAAACTCCTTTCATCAGATAGCCCAACACAGTGTGTTTCCTTCTCCCTTCAATGAAATTATCGATGGGTTGCAATGGAAGTGCAGCATTTCTATTTGAGGGGTATCGGTCACCAGAAGTCACAAAAACTAGAATCGAAGGGAATGAGCCCCTTCGGTGGCATCTTCTCCGCTATCAGGGAGAGTCCTTCATAATGAATGCGCGAAGGGTAGTAACCTGCATCCTCCTCCTCTCACTTCGATGTTTGCAAATGGAAGCGAGGCCGAGAGAGAGCAATTAGCTCCCGAACATGGACTTAGCTTTGAGGGGAATCGCAAATGGGCTGGCCATTAGGTATCCTGTTGCTAATTGGATAGCCCCCTTTTCTTCCCGTTATCTCCAAGCCATAAAGATTCATGCAGATAGGGGAACAAAAAAAACAGAGAAGACTGTCCTCGTTAAACCAACGTTCATTAACACCGCATTTGTGCTGTATCGTTATGGCCACATAATGGAAGGAATTAATGGATTAGCAGTAGCTCCACCACCCACAATCCTCCCTCAAGGACTCACGGTGTGAATCTTCATTCATCAGGCTTTACAAGCTGGCCTCTGTGTTCTGGTGGGGCTGTGGCAAAGTGGCAGAACCCCCACTTGGTATGCTGAAGGCCGTGGGTTCAGTCCCTGGTCTCTCCAGTTAAATTATCTCAAGGTCTCTGGGATTCGGAAAAGTTCTTGAGAATTTGGAGAGTTGGTATTGGGCGGAGCTAGATAGGCCAGCGACCTGGTTCAGTGTGAGGCAACATCATGTGGGAAATCCCTCTGCAGTCATCAGAGGCAGTAGATTTCCCCACAGACAGGCGTCATTTCATAGAAAAAGAGGTGCAGGAGCTCATTAGTACAACTCATTAGTATAACTTATTTGCATATGCCACACACCCTGACATCACCGGATGTGTATCAGAAGGCAACACCCACCACTCAGGCTACACCCTTAGGGACTGTCATTCCACTCCAGGGGCTGTCATTCCAGTCTCAGAGTAGCCTATCTGGGCCAAGAGGAATGCTACATGTGCTGCTTCGTGCTCCTGCTGGGAGCTGGGGGCGGGGCTTGCCGCTGCCTGTGCTTCTAACTGCCAGAGCTCCGCTCCTGCACGCTCCTGCTCCAAATGACCCCTGCCCATAGATATTTTCTAGGAAGCATCTGTACTGGATCAGGCAAGCCCAAGTGGAGAGAAGCCTGCCCTCCCTGTCTCTGTTTCTTTATATACTCTTTTTTATTATTTTCATAGGGATTTGGTTGTTGTTGTTCTTGCTTCTATTCTCCAGCAATTCTTAAACAGGCTGTGGAATTCAAGATGCCTCATTAATCACTGTTTCATTGAGACTTCTTTCACGTTTCTACAGGCACACCTACGTGTGAACTCTAAGCATCTAAACTCCCCATGGGAATCATCGGAAACGTGATGCTTTGGGGTGATGATAGAGTTTCTGGTGATTCTTAGAGTGGCACGATGCCACTTCCGGTTTCCCCAGGAAGTGTCATAACGGCGTCACAGAATGGTGCCCCCATATGCCTGACCGTCTGACTCCCACAGGAGTCCTGAAAAATGATTCGTGAGGGGCTATTTAAAGGGGGTAGACTGATTTTCCTCCCTGAAGATGTAATGTCGACTTCTGTTTTAGATGGCTTGAAAAGGGGGATTCATGGAAGACAGGGCTATGGTTGGCTACGAGGCATAATAGCTGGATGCTGCTCATAGCTGCAGAGGCAAAATGCCTCTGACCGCCAGATGCCCTGAGGAGCAGCCAATGGCAGGGGTTGTTGTCTGCCGGCTATGCCCATGGGATTCTCTGTAGCACCTCTCTGGCTGCCATTAGAAACAGAATGCCAGACCAGGCATCTGATCCAGTAGGGCTCATCTTTGCATGTCACCCAGTATCAAGATGCCCCCATATCTGGTCCTATCCTAGTTCTGTGTGAATGGATAGAACAGAAATGTTCATCATCAGAACATCAGAAGAGCCCTATTGGTTCAGACCAGTGGTCCATCTAGTCCCACATCCAGTCTCACTCAATGGCCAACTAGTGGCCCTAGGGGGCTAACAAACAGGGCACAGAGGACAAGATCTTCCCTTAATGTTGCCTCCTGGCACTGGTATTCAGAGAACCTAAGAGAATTCGCATCCCGCCTTTCTGCCCTTGTGAGGGCTACCAAAGCATCTAACAATTTCACATACATGTGAAAAAATTAAACCAGTAAAATCAACCCTCCCAATACATGTCATCAAAACAAGAAGAAGGAGGAGGAGGGAGGAGGAGACAGGGTCCTTTGGAGATGCCAAACCACCACAGTCAACAAAGCCTAGCAGGTGAATACACACTGGACTCTACCACCTCAAGTGAAAATGAGATGGTAGAGCCCAGAGCTGAGAAGAAGAAGAGAAGGAGGAGAATGAATTTATACACCGCCCTTCACCACCTGAAGGAATCTCAGAGTGGCTTACAATCTCCTTCCCCTTCCCCTCCTCACAGCAGACACCCTCGCAGGAGACACCTCTTGAGAAAATAGCTCCGAAAGAACCTGTAACTGACCCAAGGTCAGACCAGCAGCTGCATGTGGAAGAGTGGAGAATCAAACCCGGTTCTCCCAGATTAGAGTCTGCGTTCCTAACCACTACAACAGACTGGGAGGGTGGGGCTTGAGGAGGGGAGAGACCTCAGTGGGGTACAGTGCCATAGAGGCCATCCTCCAAAGCAGCCATTTTCTGCAGTGGAAGTGATTTCTGTAGTCTGGAGATGAGTTCTAATTCTGGGGAGATCTCCAGGACTGACCTGGAACTTGGCAACTTTAGAAACAGCTCTGCAGCTTTGAAGGATCTTTCCCACCCCTAGAGTTGGAGTTGCCAGAGGTGGAATCCAAGACCTCTCACATAAAAGGCAGTGTAGCCAGCCTCCTCAGCCTTGGACCCGGGATGGTCTTTCCCGAGAGAGCGACACCCCAAAAACAACCTCTGAAC
This sequence comes from Gekko gecko, assembly GCA_029375565.1. Lineage (NCBI taxonomy): Eukaryota > Metazoa > Chordata > Lepidosauria > Squamata > Gekkonidae > Gekko > Gekko gecko. Next base: position 9,051,997 of record JAPDNY010000017.1, on the reverse strand, counting down.
CTCCACAAGCAGTGCCCTATGACGCCAGGCTTTCGCTTAAACAGTGGCTTTTGCTGTGAGGTGAGGAGAACTACATCTTGGCTGGGAACACTCAAGCCAAAGAGAATTCTCCAGGCTGGCTGCACTGCCAAGCTTTCTCCATGCAAGCAACCCCCCCACACACACACAAACACCCAGGCACATCTATCCTGTCAGCTTAGTCCAAAGAGGACTAGAAGGGACAAGTCTCTGCCCTTGCCTCAGGCATCTCCTGCTGACCAAATGGCCAGTCTTTTGTCTGTCAAATGTACAGGCAGGCAGGGACAAAAAGCCTCTGGTCTGTGCTATTGTCGTGAATGAAGTAGTGTTTCCATCCCCCTCTCCTGTTTCGCCTATCTGCATGCTTACATCCAGGACTATTTTGGGGCAGGAATGCACAGGAATGGAGTTCTGGCTGGCTTCTGAGTTGGCCACGCCCAGAAGGAACTCATTAGCATAATATGCCACACCCAACAGCAGAAGCTCATTAGGATTGGCTACATTAGGGGTGTGTGGCCTAACACACATAGGAGATCCTGCTACAAAAAAAGCCCTGGAAAAAACAAGGTAAACAGAATAAAAAGCAAAAGGTGGGTGTGGCTGGATGACCACACTTCTGGTAGCATGGGGCTGTGGCCTAATCTGCTAATAAGCAGTGCTGCCGGGGATGTGGCCTAATATGCTAATGAGTTTCTGTTGTTGGGTGTGGTCTATTATGCTAATGAGTTCCTGCGGGGCTTTTTCTACAGAAAAAGCCCTGCTTATGCCTATGCCAGACCTATCAAGGAAACATTAACTCTCCATGTCTAGTGAATGGTCAGCCATTCAGATTCATCCTGACACACATTAAGATACGTCACTCCTTTTGTCTGGCACCAGGGAAACACCAGACCACTCTATTGCTTCACAATGGACAGCCCCAGTACAGTCATCCAATGCCTAGCTTCTATTGTTAAATCCAGACCCTGCCTCTCTGGAAGCTCATTGGTCACATCTAGGCCCTGCCCATCCTGATGTCACATACCCCTAGGACTTATCATTGGTCCAGGTAATCTATTGTTCTCACCTGAGACCAGCCCCCAGGGCCACCCACTGGTCTGGATTGTTTTTCCAATGGGTATATTCCAGTGGTGGCACAAGTGGTTAAGACGTTGAACTGCAGACTGGAAGGTCGGTAGTTCAGCAGTTCAAGACCTGAGTGCCGCATGACGGAGTGAGCTCCTGTCTCTGGTCCCAGCTCCTGCCAACCTAGCAGTTTGAAAGCAAGAAATTGCAGGTAGATAAACAGGTACCGCTTCCGTGAGAAGGTAACAACATTCTGTGTGCCTCGGCACCTAGTCATGCCGGCCACATGACCACGGAAATGTCTTTGGACAGCGCTGGCTCTTCAGCTTGGAAACAGAGATGAGCACCGCATCCCTAGAGTCGGATTCGACTGGCTTTCGAGCAAGGGAAACCTTTACCTATATATCCCAGCGAACACATGGCCTCAGAGTGTGTGCTTCTGCTCTGATGCCAACTGGCAGCCCACCCCTAAACCCTTTGGGTTTAGGCCATAATCCCTTCATTTGCCTCTGCACATCTGGACAGGTTGTATTACCCAGTAACTGACCCATCTATTCACTATCAATCACCTCTGCTTTCTTAGTTCTGTATTGCTTGCTCTTTTGAATGTTTAGCGTGCTTGTACTTAAGGAAATACTTTAATAAAAACTATTCAATTTACTCTTCAATTCTGGAGTTTCCCTACTGTGTCGGACCATGGTATACAAGTGGTGTGCGATTCCTGCACCCCTCTGGCCTATTCTGCCGTGTAGCTAAATTCCCCAAACAACAAGGCAGGCCATTGGTGGTAACAGCAGGTGCTCTGCCACAGAGCCATGGCTCCTCGCCCGCACTCTGAGCAGTACGCTATACCTCCCTTGGCATGTACCAAGAGTGTCGAGTCGACAGCCTGGAAATAAGACCTCAGCGAGGACTGTTTACATTCCTGTTGAATTATTTAAGCAAACACCGGGAGGACAAATGACTGTGAGGAGACAGTGGCTCCGTCCGCTGAGAGTTTGGCCGAATGGGCCAAAATGCCAGCGGTTCCGTTTGTCCTCTTTTGTTTTCTCACATCACTCAGAGGAAGTGTAAACACCGCTCGGTGACAGCTTTATTTCCCACCAGCTGCCATCAGGGAGCAGGCACAGAGGAGCTGCAGCCGGACTGGAAGCAGAGACAGAATGGCCTCGCCTCCTGCCAGCATCAGTTGCCCACGTCCTTCATGGCCTACAGGTCCTTTCCGCACTAGACCTTAAATCCTGGTTCAATCCTGTCCCCGAACTTACATTCTGCACTACATGCGAGCTCACCCCGGTAATTATCTCGGGTTATTTTTACATTCTACACTACATGTGAGTTCACCCCTGTAATTAACTTGGGGTATATTTACAATCTACACTACACTCGTGTTCACCCCTGTAATTGTCTTGGGGTATTTTTACATTCTACACTACACTCGAGTTCACCCCTGTATTTATCTCGGGGTATTTTTACATTCTACACTACACTCGAGTTCACCCCTGTAATTATCTTGGGGTATTTTTACATTCTACACTACACTCGAGTTCACCCCTTTATTTATCTCGGGGTATTTTTACATTCTACACTACACTTGAGTTCACCCCAGTAATTATCTCGGGGTATTTTTACATTTTACACTACACTCGAGTTCATCCCTTTATTTATCTCGGGGTATTTTTACATTCTACACTACACTCGTGTTCACCCCTGTAATTATCTTGGGGTATTTCTACATTCTACACTACACTCGAGTTCACCCCTGTATTTATCTCGGGGTATTTTTACATTCTACACTACACTCGAGTTCACCCCTGTAAGTATCTTGGAGTATTTTTACATTCTACACTACACGCGAGTTCACCCCTGTAATTATCTCGGGGTATTTTTACTTTCTACACTACACGCAAGTTCACCCCTGTAATTGTCTCAGGGTATTTTTTGTTTCCATATTGCATTGAGGTCACCCTGGTTTCTCACCCCACACTTGTCCCGAGATAAACGGATGGCGTTACAACCAGGGATAAGTGCACGGTATTGTGTCACAACATGAACTGTGATAGAACCAGGGATGAGATCTAAGTGCGGAAAGGACCACAGTCAACAAAGCCTATGAAGTGAATACTTGGTAAAAAAAACCACCAAAAAAAAACACTTTATACAAGGTTCTAGTCCACTGTGTAATTGCTTCTAGAATGGAGTTTCTAGAAAGCAAGGGGTGGGTTAATGGAGCTCTCTATCCCTGGCCTTTTGAGGAACCAAGTTCACAATTGCACACAAATGCAAAAATACCAAAAAAGAGAGTCAAAGCTCTCTTCATCAGATACCTAACGTCACACACCAGATATCTGATGAAGGGAATTTGAAGTCGTGCTCCGAAAATCCTGTTGGTCTCTAGGGTGCTACTGGAGTCAAATCTTGCTGCTCTACTGCAGACCAAGATGGCTGCCCTCTGCAACGATCTTCATGACAGGTGATAGAATAAATTAATGGTTCAAATTTGTTGGGCATCAGATAGGATAACAGAAGGAGACCTCCGGGTGTGGAGTCAGGATGCCCCCTGTTCCCAGACACTGGGAAGAAGTCAGCAAGTGTGAGGGCTTTTGTCCTATAACACCTGCTTGAGGGTATCCCTGACTGACCACGGATGGAAACAGGATGCTGGGCTCGAAGGACCAACAGAGCTGTTCTTCTGATCTTGTAATAAACAAAAGCACAAGACAGCCTGGCCCATAGCTACAGTGGGGCTATTGGGGGCACCGCCCCCTTCCTTAAAGGGCCAGCCCCACAAGATTTTTTTGAAAAGACGATTTTCTTGGGAAGAAGTGTATTTTTAGAAGAATTGGGGGGGGACATGCACATGCCCCCCATTTCTTCTCAGAAGCATTTAAAGAGATCCTTTAAATGCTTTTGTGAAGAAGCAGGGGATGATGTGCACCCCTCTCCCTCCTCTCTGCAAGCTTTAAAGGGTTCTCCAGCTGATTGGTTGGCCGTGTGCTCCCCGCCGATCAGCTGAAAGGCCCTTTAAATCTTACAGGGGGGGAAGGAAGAGGGGTGGCTGCCGGCAGTCGGGCTTGGGGGCGGATTGTTGCTAACATAAAAATAATGGCAGCCCCACCAGAATATTTTTTTGCCCCACAAGACACAAAATCCTGGCTACGGGCCCGAAGACAGCCTCCCACAGAGGCCACGTTGTGACTTTTTAAAGCATGTCTGCGCATTGATACGTACAGAAATCAGAAGATGACAGGTCTCTAGAAACATTTTGATACGCCTCTCCACCATTTCTGTCGGGGAGAAATGAGGGGGGGGGCCTCTACCGTGCGAGTCCCAATCCCAAAACCCTCATGAGAAGCCCTCAAAACCGTTATGGAGGTGACAAGCAAGGGGTGACAAAACGAGAGGCCTGCCAAGCTGTCTCCTTCGTTAGTGTTCGCTAACGAGCTGTTTATAGCAATGACATGACACCTGCATTCCCGTTTCATAAATTCAATATTTTACAAAAGGTATTAAAGGCTCTCGGGGAGAGCCCGTGATGTGCACCTCTTGAGAATGGGCCAAAAGCAACACACGCGCGGGACAATGAGCAACTCTTGAATAACGCAGAGATATATTTATTTTCTCCCTCCTTTTTTTATAAATTACAGCGGGGCTTTTTGCACGTAATTACACCCGTTTTTTCCCACCCTGATTCTCACTCCCTGGTTTTTAATTCTTTTTTCTTCTTGAGAGGTGCCAGTCATTTGCGGCCAGGGAGAGAGTGCAGCAGCGAGCTTTGTAGACGACTGTGGGGGGAATTAAAAGCCGCGGGATCCATGGGCTAGGACAGGAGGGGAGACTGATCTGGGCAAATTTGCACAAGGCAGGGCCAGGGGAGGGGAGGAAAGGGTCAGGGAGCTTAAATGCAGCCTACAGCTTCCTCAAAGGGGGACGATATTTCGTGAACCTCTGCCACCAGCACGGGGGGGGGGCTCTGAAATGTGGTTGCCAACCTCCAGGTGCGGCTGGAGATCTCCTGGGATTACAGCCAGAGTTCCCTCTAAACTGAGTTAGTGTGAGCCAGCTCACAGTTTCTTAGCCTCCGGCTCACACATTTTTGCCTCCGCTCAGGAAGGGATGGCTCCAGAGCAAACTAATTCATGCAGCAGCCAAATTGCTCGCTCACAACTTTAATGCCAGCTGCTCACAAAGTAGAATTTTCGCTCGCAGGACTCCAAAGCTTAGAGGGTAGCATTGATTCCAGCTGATCTCCGGGTGACAGAGATCAATTCCCCCCTGGAGAAAAACAGCCAGTTTGGAAGGTGGACTCTGTGGCATTATCCCCCCACTGAAGTCCCTCCCCTTCCCAAACTCCACCCTCCCCAGGCTCCACCCCCCAAATCTCCAGAGGTTTCCCAAGATGGAGCTGGCAACTGTAGCCTGACAACCAGACAAACTCTGTTTCCTGCCCAACAGACCAAAAAAAACCCAAAGCTGAATAGCAGAGACCTGCCCTGTAAACAGCTGGCCAGCATCAAGCCCCGGTGATGCCCGGACCTGAACATAAACATAAGAACCTAAGAGAAGCCAACGTTGGATCAGGCCAACGGCCCATCCAGTCCAACAGTCTCGGTCACACAGTGGCCAAAAGTACCAGGGGCCATCAGGAGGTCCAGCAGTGGGGCCAGGACACCGGAAGCCCTCCCACTGTTGACCCCCCCCCAAGCACCAAGAATATAGAGCATCATTCGCCCCAGCCTGAGAGTTCCTCTCTATACCTTGTAGCTAATAGTCACTGCTGGACCTCTGGATAGCCCAGGCTTTGGTCTTTGATCTTGTCAGATCTCAGAAGCTAAGCAGGGTCATCCTTGGAGGGTATTTGGAAGAGCGAACTCCAAGGAATGCCAGGGTTGTGACACAGAGGCAGGCAATGGCAAACCACCTCTGAAATGTCTCTTGCCTTCAAAAAAAAATCAAGTCTAGATCGCCACCTAGTGGTGCATAACGCTAAAGAGCTAGAATGTCTGGCTGCCAGACAATCTTAGGATCTCCTGGCCACACTACCCACACTGTCATATGATAATTAATTAATCAGGCCCTCGTGATGCATGAGAGCCAGTGTGGCATAATGGTTAGCATGTCGGACTAGGATCGGGGAGATCCAGGTTCAAATCCCCACTCTGTCAGGGAAGCTTATTGGGTGACCTTGGGGCAGTCATGCTGTCTCAGTCTGACTTACCCCCACGGGGCTATTGTGAGGATAAAATGGAGGAGAGAAAAAATGATGTTAGGAACCATGCTGTTCTCCTGTTCTATGCCATAGCCCAAATTGGGGATGACTGTGACATTCTTACCCTTGTGTTTTCCACCCAGGCAGCATGGTGTAGTGGTTAAGAATTTGGGAAACTCAGGTTCAAATCCCACTCTACCATGGAAGCTGGCTCGGTGACCTTGGGCTAGTCACACACTCTCGGCCTAATCTACCTTGCAAGGTTATTGTGAGGATAATATGGAGGAGAGCCAAATAACGTAAGCCACTTTGGGTCCCCCATTAGAGGAGAAAGGTGGAGTATTGATGAAGTCAGTAACTCACCAACAGCATGCTCAGAACGTACTCTGTCTGCAAGGGCCGTTTCCTCCTGTATCCGGCCCTCTAGCTGCCTTGGACCACAAGGAACATCAGGATATAAATGTTTTGATTAATGAATCAATGTGATGAATAAATCTATACATTCTCGCTGGTGGTTTCTCCACGACCCAAAAACAAGCAATACACTGAATTTATTTGCCTATGCAAAGTTGACGGCGTTCCTCATCGCAGAGACAACGGTGCAAGCCAACATGGCGGAATGGCTCCAGAGTCAAGCTAGGGTCTGGGAAACCCAGGTTTGAACCCTTGCTCAGCCATGGAAGCTTGCTGGGTGACCTGGGTGGCCAGTCACCACACTCTCCACCTAATAGACCTCGCAGGGTTGTTCTGAGGGTAAAATGGAGGAAAGGCGAACAATGTGTGCTGCCTTAGGTCCCCGCTGGGAAGAAAGGTAGGGTATAAATGATGCAGAGGGAGAGGGGATGGAGGGAGGGGAGGGGGAGGAGATTGGATTTATACCCCACCCTTCACTACCCAAAGGAGGCTCAGAGCGGCTTACGGTCTTCTTTCCCTTCCCTTCCCCACAACAGACACCCTGTGAGGTAGGAGGGGCTGAGAGAGCTCTTTCAAGGACTGCCCTTGAGAGGACAGCTCTGAGAGAACTTGTAGCTGACCCAAGGTCACGCCAGCAGCTGCATGTGGAGGAGTGGGGAATCAAATTCGGTTCCTCCCAGATTAGAGTCTGCACTCCTAACCACTACACCAAACTGGATCAGGGAGGGAGGGAGGAGGGAGGGAACTATCCAATAGTCATTTTGGTGTCTGTTCTAAACTTACTGGATCACTGGGATTGACGGGCATCATATTTACTTGTCCTTTTTATTCACTGCGGGAGGCCGCAAAAATTGCTATTCTCACCCCTGCTTATGAGAATTCACACTCGGGAGGGAAACTAATTTGCAGGCCCTGATGAGGTTTTCTCAAGGGCAGTCCCCCCAGCCAGTTATCTGTAGGGTTGCCAGCTTTGGTTTGGGAAATGCCTGGAGTTTGGGGGGGTGGATCCGGGAGAGGGCAGGGTGTACAATGCCATTGAGTCCAACCTCTAGAGTGGCCATTTTCTCCAGGAGAACGGATTGTCTGGACATCAATTGTAATAATGGGAGATCTCCAGATACCACCTGGAAGTTGGCAACCCTATTTATATCCCCTTCCCCAAACCAGTGGACAGAGGGAACAATCAGAGTAGGAAATGACGTGGTCAGACATCTATGTGTATCTCAATACGCTCATATGCATTCACTTTGCAAGCTCCCCTTGAGCACCTCTGAATGCCTATTGACTATTTTTGTTGTTGTTAATGTTTGATGGTGATTCTCATAAAGAACTGAGCAGTCCCCCGTCAAGCCAAGGGGTTTTGTGAATCCTTGTGAATTCCCTTTACAACAAACACAAAAAAAATTCCCACACCCTAGAATCTTGCTTTTATTGGTGACCTTTGAAAAACAAAAACTCGGTGCCATAATGGATAGGGAGAATGGTGAAGGGGAAGATACGTGGAGGCATTCTTAAAGCAGCACCCATTCTCTCATTTGTGGAGGGGCCATGGCTCAGTGCTGGAGCCCCTGCTTGGCATGCAGAAGGTCCCAGGTTCAATCCCCAGCACCTCCAGTTAAAGGATCTGGCAGTAGGTGATGTGAAAGACCTTGATCTGGGACCCTGGCTCAGTGGCAGAGCCTCTGCTTGGCATGCAGAAGGTCCTCGGTTCAATCCCCGGCACCTCCAGTTAAAGGATCTGGCAGTAGGTGATGGGAAAGACCTCAGCCTGAGACCCTGGAGATAAACTGCTTGTTGGAGTACACAATACTGACCTTGATGGACCAGAGGTCTGATTCAGGATCAGGCAGCTTCCTCTGTTCATGTGTTATATAGAAGGGGGGGATGGCTCAATGGTAGAGCATCTGCTTGGCATGCAGAAGGTCCCAGGTTCAATCCCCAGCAGGTTCAATCCAGGTAAAAGGACTAGGGCAGGAGGTGATGTGAAAGACCTTGATCTGGGACCCTGCCTTAGTAGTAGAGCATCTGCTTGGCATGCAAAGAGTCCCAGGCTCAATCCCCGGCATCTCCAGCTAAATGGACCAGGCCATAGGTGATGGGAAAGACCTCAGCCTGAGACCCTGGAGAGCTGTTGCCAGTCTGAGTAGACAATACTGACATTGATGGACCAAGGGTCTGATTCAGCATAAGGCAGCTTTGTGTTCATGGATTATAGGGAAGGGGTTGTGAGTCAGGGGTAGAGCATCCGCTTGGCATGCAGAAGGTCCCAGGTTCAATCCCCAGCATCTCCAGTTAGGAGGACCAGGCAGTAGATGATGTGAAAGATCTCCACCTGAGACCCTGGCTCAGTGGCAAAGCCTCTGCTTGGCATGCAGAAGGTCCCAGGTTCAATCCCTGGCATCTCCAGTTAAAAAGGACCAGATAATAGGTGATGGGAAAGAACTCCACCTGAGACCCTGGAGAGCTGCTGCCAGTCTGCATAGACAATCCTGACCTTGATGGACCAAGGGTCTGATTCAGCATAAGGCAGTTTTGGGTGTTCATTGACATTGGCCCCATTCATCTCAGCACAACCCATGCAGACAATTCTGTCCCAGATCTGTCTGTTCCCCCACTTGGGCCCCATTAATGGCCAATTTATTACCTAAGGAAGCCCCCACGCCTTGCGGGGCAGGACCACCTCTGGGTCTCTCCCTTCCCTTAGTGGGGCATGGCCTAATAAGCAGCACACGAGACTCCCGTCACTTTCCCACCAGATCCTTTCACCAGCTTACAATGCGCAGGCTGCGGAGAAGGGAGTACATCAAAAATGCAGTGTTACCCTTAATTGCTTGTTGACTAGGCATGTAAATGAATGCTCGGCAGGTGCACCCAGGTGTGCCAGTGTCACGCCGTGACAGTTTATAAGTGCAACGTATACAGTGAGCGTTTACATGTGCCAAGTAAACAGACCCTTCGCTGTGACTCTGCAAGCTAGAGCCTGACGTTCTGCCCACACATTCTGGCCCGGGATAAGAGGGTATCTTCCTTGTTCCGTTTCCTTTTGCCTTCCGGCTCGGCTTCGCCCTGCATTGCGCTCTCCTAAAACCTTTTCTCTTGTGACTCATCCCGTTAATGACTTCCAGGCTCGATTGCGCTGAAGTGTTTGACAAGGAGGTAGCCTCCCCGATGGAGGCTCTTATCAGGCCTTTATTGAAGAATCCCCTCCCTAGGGAAGGCGGTTTGGGCCAACGATAGTCCAGTTTTTAAATGCAACGTTTCCTGGAGGAGAGGACGGAATGAGCATCCGCAGAACAGTTCCAAGGTTTCCAGGAGGACACACCCACCTTTAGGATTGCCAGGGGTTGGGGGGCACCGTTGCCAGATCCAGGTTGGAAAACTCCTGGAGATTTGTGGGGGTGGAGCCTGGGGAGGAGATGGACCTCAGTGGGGCACAATGCCATTGAGACCACCCTCCAAAGCATCCATTTTCTCCAGGGGTACTGAACTCTGTAGTCTGGAGGTGAGCTGTAATTCCAGGGGATCCCCAGGTCCCACCTGGAAGTTAGGAACAAAGCACAAAAACCACTGGCTGAAAATAAACAAGGTAGATATAGAATGATATAGAATAACAGTTCAGTAAACAGAAATATAACAATGATGGCCAAGGGGTAACCAGAATACAGAAACAAGAATAAGGAATAAAGTCTCAAATATTTCACGGGGTCTCTCTCCAGTTGTGTTGTAATATCATAGTCCAATTTGACGTGCATTTCATCATGGAGTGGACATTCATGAATTCCATAAGCCATAGAAAGCCATGACGCGTAGTCCGGATGCAAGCTGCCACATTTCAAGTATTTCTTATTCAAAGCCAATAGGCTATAGTGGGACCCAATCTCAGTAGAAGGCACATACAAAGCCAGTATAATCTTTGTTCCTGTCTTTGTACACTGGCTCCCCTTCTTTTTTGGTTTCTGCTGCTCACCTGGAAGTTGGCATCCCCAGATACCCTTGACCTTTCCCCAGTATGGCTTCAGTCCTACTTTGGGTACAGATATTGGCTCAGTAGCTCTGATGGACAGTCTGTGCTTAGATATGGTCGCAGGAAATCCTGGTGATGCTCGATCTTTGGTTGATCGCTGGCTATTGTTAAGGTATTTGAAGGGTGATACAGAGATTAGAGGAACTGCTCCGAAATGGTTTAAGGCATTTCTATAGGGCCACACTTGGAAGGTTGTAGCAGGAAATGATGAATCTGCTGTTCTGGATCTAGCTTGGGGAGTTCCACGGTGGTCTCCAATCTTTTCAGACCTTACATGAGATCTTTTTGATGAGATTTCCCATGGCGTTGGGGTTCAGTGTCATCAGTATGCTGATGATATGCTGTATATTTCTTTGAACCAAGCCTCCAGACATTACTGGACACCTGTGGCTCAGTGGAAGAGCCTCTGCTCTCCATGCAGGAGATCCTAGGTTCAATCCCCACAATCTCCACTTAAAAGGACCAAGGAGGATGTGACGTGAAAGACCTCTGATAGACACCATGGAGAACCACTGCTAGTCTGAGTAGACAAAGATGACCTTGATAGACCAAAGGTCTGCATGCAGAAGGTCCCAGGTTCAATTCTCAATTTGGGAGTCACTATTGCTGGGGTGGGGGGGCATTCAGCTGAAGAAAACCCAGAGAAAATATATCACAAAGCACAAATCATTTAGCAGCAAGGACTGGCTAGCAAAGATTATGTCCCAGGCTCTTCAGGACCTAGGAGAGCTCCCAACAAAAGACAGATGTGACTCGAAGCACAGGTTTACTACTAGTGTGATCTCATCAGATCTCTGAAGCCAACCAGGGTCGGCCCTGGTTAATCCTTGGATGGGAGACTACCAAGAATGTCCACATGTGGAATTCACTGCCACAGGAAGTGGTGGTGGCTACAAGCATAGAGGATTAGATAAACATAAGGAGCAGAGGTCCATCAGTGGCTTGTAGCCACAACTTATAGATGAGACACTCTGCCTGGGGAAGTGATGCTCTGTATTCTTGGTGCTTGGGGGGGCACTGTGGGAGGGATTCTGAAGTTCTGGCCCTGCTGGTAGACCTCCTGATGGCATCTGGGTTTGGGCCACTGTGTGACACAGAGTGTTGGACTGGATGGGCCACTGGCCTGACCCAACTTGGGTTCTCTTATGTTATTATGGCTGGGGCAGTGATGCTCTGTACTCTTGTTGCTTGGGGGACAAGAGTGGGAGGGCTTCTGGAGTTCTGGGCCCACTGGGGGACCTCCTGATGGCACCTGGGTTTTGGCCACTGTGTGACACAGAGTGTCAGACTGGATGGGCCACTGGCCTGATCCAACATGGCTTCTCTTATGCTCTTATGTCTGAGGCAGTGATGCTCTGTCTTCTTGGTACTTGGGAGGCAATAGTGGGAGGGCTTCTGGAGTTCTGGCCCCACTGGCAGACCTCCTGATGGCACCTGGGTTTTGGCCACTGTTTGACACAGAATGTTGGACCGGATGGGCCACTGGCCTGATCCAACATGGCTTCTCTTATGGTCTTATGGATTTTTGACCACTTGGAGCATTGTCAGATGGATCTGCACATTTGGAATTCCTTCCCCAGATGCTTATGTGTCTGTTTCCCAGTGGCCAAGATTCAACAGGGGAGGTTTGCCTTTAATCCCATCAGCTTGTTTCTGAAAAATGATGACTAACTCCCACTAGCAGCCTTACGCTTTTCCTGAGATGGCACCGGACTAATTATTTCAGAGGGAGTGACGGGGGGGTGTCTGTGTGAGAGATGAGCAATATTGGTGTGGAGGGGGAGCAGGGAAATTAGTTACGCATAGTTTTTAAAGAGGAGCCAATTATGTTGGCACATTACCTTCCGAGGCGGGCGGGATGCGCCTGGTGGCGTTGTGACGGAGCATCGCCACTGAGGGCGCGCATGTGTATGTGTGTGAGAAATCGGCAAGTCCCAGCCACACAGCCCTCGGGAATCTTCCCACAACAATCGGAAACAAAATGTTATGTGATTGCTTTCTCGAGCCGCCGAAAATGCATCTGCTGATACCTCCGCTCCCCCCCCCCCAAAAAAACAAACAAACTGGAGGTGACATTTTGATTCATGCTGTGGCCTCAATTCCCCCCTAGCTGTCAGGGAATTTGACTTCTCGAGTAGAGGAAAGAGCAGCAGGCAATTTTGTAAATCTCCCCAGGTTTGCCAGGTGCTCCCTGGCCACCAATGGGGGAGGAGGGGGTTGGGTTGCAGCTCCACGTTAAGAATATAAGAACTCAAGAGAAGCCAATGTTGGATCAGGCCAATGGTCCATCCAGTCCTACACTCTGTGTCACCCAGTGGCCAAAAATACCAGGTGCCATCAGGAGGTCCAGCAGTGGGGCCAGGACACTAGAAGCCCTCCCACTGTCCCCCCCTCAAGCACCAAGAATACAGAGCCCCCTTGCCCCAGACAGAGAGCCCCTATCTATCCCTTGTGGCTAATAGCCACTGATGGACCTCTGCTGCTCCCTATGTTGATCTAATTCCCTCTTGAAGCTGTCCACGCTTGTAGCCACCACCACCATCTCCTGTGGCAGTGAATTCCATGCGTTAATCACTCTTTGGGTGAAGGAGGACTTCCTTTTATCCATTCTAACCCGACCACTCAGCAATTTCATTGAGTGCTTGTGAGTTCTTGTAGGGTCAGAAAGGGAGAAAAGTACCTCTTTCTCTACCGGCTCTATCCCACGCATAATCTTATAAACCTCGATCATGTCACCCCTCAGCTGTCGTTTTTCCAAGCTAAAAAGCCCCCAAGCACCTCAACCTTACCTCACAGGGAAAGTTCCTCATAGGGAGGGTTGGGGACCTCCTGGAGATTTGGGAATGGAGCCTGGGGGAGACAGGGACCTTAGCGAGGTAGAATCGTAGAGTTGGAAGGGACCTCCAGGTCCAACTCTGCCTGCATGATGCAGGAAATTCACAAGCACCTCCCCCACCACCACCCCCATGACCACTGTTCCATGCCCACAAGATGACGGAAAACCTCCAGGATCCCTGGCCGAACTGGCCTGGAGGAGAATTGCTTCCTGACCCCAAAGTGGCCAGCATCCCTAAATCCTCCCAACTCAAACTAATTTCCCTGCAGTCACGGCTCGGGGTTCGAGCAAACGCTTTGGAGGCCGAAGAGTTCAGGAGGAGTCTGCAGCATCTCCCGCTGAAAGGGCCAGAAGAGCTGAGCACTGATGCGACCGATGCTCCCCTCTGCACTGTGGAGTCTTGTGAGCGAAAATTGCGAGCGAAAATCGTGAGCTCCTGGCATTGAAGTTTGTGAGCGGGCGATTTGGCCGCTGCATCAGTTAGTTTGCTCCAGAGGCCTCCTTCCTGAGCTGAGACAAAAATGTGTGAGCCGGAGGCTAAAAAACTGTCAGCTAGCTCACACCGACTCAGCTTAGAGGGAACACTGGTTGTGAGCTGCCCTGAGGCCATTTTCTGGGGTAGGGCGGGGTATAAATTTGATAAATAAATAGAGTCCACCCTCCAGAGCAAAGCTCCCTCTCAGCTGTGGGGTCTTGTGAGCAAAAATTCTACTCTGTGAGCTGCTGGCATTAAAGTTGTGAGCGGGCGATTTGGCCGCTGCATAAGTTAGTTTTGCTCTGGAGCCCTCCTTCCTGAGCGAAGGCAAAAATGTGTGAGCCGGAGGCTAAAGAACTGTGAGCTAGCTCACACTAACTCAGCTTAGAGGGAACACTGTTCCAGAGCATCCTTTCCCCCACCCCAGAGAGCTTTCTCATCAATTGGGGATGAGGGGCTATTCCAGGGGATCCCCAGGTCCCACCCGGAGGCTAGCATCCCTAAATCTCCCCAACTCAAAATAATTTTCCCCCAGTCATGACTTGGTGTTAGAGCAAATGCTTTGAAGGCCAAAGAGTTTGAGAAAAGTCCCCAGCATCTCCAGTTGAAGGACTTCAGGGAACTGGTGCTGAGGTAAAGATCTTTCTGTGCTGGTGAGAATAGCTAGGGAATGGGGCCCCACAGGAGGTCAAGCGAATCACAAAATGGCTGCCACAGCAGGTGAAGTCAACCACAAAATGGCTGCCATGGGAGATGGAGTCAGCCACAAAATGGCTGCCACAGGGGATGGAGCCAGCCTTCAAACGGCTGCCATAGGAGGTGGAGCAAACAAACAAAATGGCTGCCACAGGAAGTCAAGCAAATCACAAAATGGCTGCCACAGCAGGTGGAACAAAGCAGACCGCAAAATGGCTGCCACATGAGGTGATCCAAGCATAAAATGACTGCCACAGGTGGTGGAGCGAACCACAAAATGGCTGCCACAGGAGGTGAAGCCAGCCATAAAATGGCTGCCACAGCTTACCTCCAGTCACACCGTGAAGACCCTTGTGCAGTGGTGGCAGCTGCTGTCAAAGCAGCATTTTTAACAAAATCTGCACAGCCAAGCACATCTCCAGTGGTTAGCCAGAAGCCTTGCTGCCCAAACACTCCACCCATTTCCTAAATACACTTGGAGGGTGCTAGGAAAGGTGTCAGTGGGCACCATGCTGCTTACGGGCACCCTGTTGGAGACTCCTGTTCGAGGGAATCTCTGCCAGAGAGCAGAGCCCCAGGCAGAAGCAGAATGGAAAAGCTGAAAGAATCCCAAGCTTCTGAGTTCAAGGGAGAAAGAAGTAAAGGAGGGGGCGATTAGTCGAGTTTTATACAATTATGAAAATATTGAGAAAATAGATAACAAGAGGTGCCCCTGCTTCTTATAACAGCAGCGTCACCCGGGGAAACCTGAACGAGTAGCAGGAAATGCTGTTTCACACCATGCATAACGAAGCTGCTGGAATTCAGTGCTCCAAGAGACGGGCGCTACTAGATCTGATGGCTTTTAAAAAAAATAGAAAAATTCACAATGGAAAGGTCTGTCGTCAGTTTTGGCTGAGCTCTGACTATAATCCTGGGAGGGAAGGTGGCACAGTCCAGACCTATCTCGTCAGATCTCAGAAGCTAAGCAGGGTCAGTACTTGGATGGGAGACCACCAAGGAAGGCTCTGCAGAGGAAGGCAAATGGCAAGCCACCTCTCCTTGTCACTTGTCTTGAAAGCCCCTTACTGGGGTTGCCATAAGGCTTGGAAGGGAGACCACCAAGGAAGGCTCTGCGGAGGGAGGCAATGGCCAGCCACCTCTGCTTCTCGCTTGCCTCGAAAGTCCCTTGCTGGGGTTACAATAAGTCAGTTGCAACTTGATGGCACAGCTACAAGCCCCATTTTTGTAAGCCCCAAAGGTGCTCATGCTATCCTGCAAGCCCCATTAGCAAACCTGGCTTTCCTTCTGACTTCCTGGTTCCTCTCTGCCCCACAACCTGGCAAGTTTCTCTTTCTTTCTTTCTTTCTTTCTTTCTTTTGTTACGCTCTCCAGCTTTTGACATGAATTCCAAAGTGCTGCATGCAACCGTTCCACTCCTTCTCTCCTGTCTTCTTCATATTTAATCTTTTCTCTCGTCGTTCCATTTCCCCCTTTTGTGTTGCTTCCTTTTCGTACCCCACACTCCTTCAGAGTCTGTCGCGCAGAGAGCTTCCTTGTGTTGGAAATAATAATTACTTTTTAAAAATATATATATCCTGCAAGCGAGTTACTGTTGGGAGTTGTGAAGCTGCCCTGACTCATGATGATTCCTTGTTCATTCCCCAGACAGCCCGAGGACTCAATTTCTTCCCCACGTTCCGACAATGCCCGCTTGGCTGTTTTCCTAGAGCAGACCCTCCACGGCACAGGTCAGTTTTTTCCCTCCATCTGAACTTTCTTCTTCAGCTAAATCCTCATCAGAAGCATCAGCTTCCAGCATTAGATAATAATTAATAATTATTATATTTGTATGGCAGTGTGTGCCAGGGCCATATCTACGGTGGTCTGGGGTGGGGGGCTCTGCCCCCTTTCTTAAAGGCACAGCCCTACAAGAATTTCTCCTGTAAAGGTTTTTTTCAATCATTTTAAAACATTTCTTTAAAGGCATGCACTCCTGTAAGCAGAGTGGGGTGCTGTAGTTAATTCCTGCACTGAGCAAAGGGGTTGGAGTAGGTGACCTCTAGAATACCTTCTAATACTGTGTCAGGAAACTGGTCTCCTTTCAGGGAGTTTTTCTGCCGAAGTGTTAGCTTTCTTGACTATAGAAGTCATCACCCCCACCTGCCGTCTTGTTCTCAGAATTGTTGCTCAGGCTAGCAGAAGTGATTAACTTGCAGCAGCTGAGAACTGTCATCTAAAGCGGTTTATCAGGTTGCAGTTTAGAGATCTAGCCTGGCCACAGCTTTCTATTGGCTCGATGGCTTTTCTCTCTGCACTAAGAACTTCAGCCCCACCAGAAAAAAAAATTGCCCCACAAGCCACAAAATCCTGGCTATGGGCCTGGTATAGCCAGGAGATCCTAATATTGTCTGCCAACCTGAAGTTTGTTTATTTATTTATTTATAAATTTGATGTGTAGGCCACCATCCCCTGTGCACAGGGTTCAGGGTGGCAAACAGCAATTCCAAACACGTTAACAAATCAAGTTAAAACTGACAAAAACAATAATAATAACACAAGCGATTTCAGGAGGTGTTTAAATTAGACCTGTTGTAACCTATCCCCTATGGAGGAGAAGGAGAGAGAGGAGAGAGCCAGGTTAGGTGGAGACTGTTGCTGTCCTCAACTGTAGGCCTGGTGGAACATCTCCATCCTACAGGCCCTGTGACATGGATGCCATTCGGCAGAGAGTTCCATCACTCTGGTTGAGGACAGTGGATATTTTTTGAGCCAGGGGTCATCAGCAAGTTTTTCTCACCAGTGTAATGCCCTTTGGGAGGTATACCGGGAGAGGTGGTCCCCATAGATACGTTGGTCCCAGACCATTTAGGGCCTTGAAGGTTAAGACCAGAACCTTGAAGTTCTAGCTCTTTTAGCATTACGCACCACTAGGTGGCGAGCTAGACTTGGGGGGGGTTTAAGGCAAGAGACATTTCAGAGGTGGCTTGCCATTGCCTGCCTCCGTGTCACGACCCTGGTATTCCCCGGAGGTCAGAATTCCAAATACTAGCTGAGGCCGACCCTGCTTAGCTTCCAAGATCTGGTGACCGCGGGCTAGCCTGGGCAATTCAGGCCGGGGCACTGTCATCAGAATTGAGACAGGTTGCTCTCGGTGGGTACAAACTGTCAGAGAAAGGAGAGAGGGCTGGAAGTAGCCTTGTTTGCCAACTAGGGTTTCAACTGGATTGGGGAATTCCGGGAGGCAGGGCCTGGGGAGGGCTTGAGGAGGGAGTTTGGCAAGGACGTGAGGCTACAGAGCCCACCCTCTGGAGCAGCCGTTTTCTCCAGGGGAACTGATCCCTGTAGCCTGGAGATCAGTTCGAGAGACATGAAAACTGCCTTATACTGAATCAGACCATTAGTCTAAAAAGGTCAGTGTTTCTACTTAGACTGACAGCAGCTCTCCAGGGTCTCAGGCAGAGGTCTTTCCCATCACCTCCTACCTGGATCTTTTTACCTGGAGAGGCTGGGGACTGAATCTGGGACCTTCTGTGTGCCAAGCAGAGGCTCTACCACTGAGCCAGGGTCTCAGGTCAAGGTCTTTCCCATCACCTACTGCCTGGTCCTTTTAACTGGAGATGCTGGGAACGGAACCAGCATTTAGGAGGCTAAATAAACACACCAGTGTTCCCTCTAAGCTGAGTTAGTGTGAGCTAGCTCACAGTTTTTTAGCCTCCAGCTCACACATTTTTTGTCTTGGCTCAGGAAGGAGGGCTCCAGAGCAAACTAATTTATACAGTAGCCAAATTACTCACTGACAACTTTAATGGCAGTAAGGTCACAAAGTAGAATTTTGGCTCGCAAGACTCCACAGCTCAGAAGAGAGAAGAAGAGATTGGATTTATACCCGACCCTTCACTGGGAGTCTCAGAGCAGCTTACAAATTCCTTTCCCTTCCCCTCCCCACAACAGATGCCCTGTGAGATAGGTGGGGCTGAGAGAGCTCTGAGAGAACTGCCCTTTCAAGGACAGCTCTGACAGAACTATGGCTTGCCCAAGGTCATCCAGCAGCTGCAAGTGGAGGAGTGGGGAATCAAACCCAGTTAGAGGGAGCATCGGTCTCCAAGCTGCTAGCAGACTCAAATCTAGCTGGAGATCAGTTGCGATACCTGGTCAACTCCAGGCCTCACCTGGAAGGTGGCAAGCCTAGCTGGAACATTCCCCCTGCCATCTAGTTTTCTACATGCAGGGGCTGTTATTTTTAATGGGGGGGGGCATTCAAACACATGAGCCTCCTCTTGCCAAAGGCGTGCAGCTGATCCACTCCTCCATCTGTGAAAACCAGCCCTCAGTCAAGCCTCTGTTATTTTGACCCCGCAGGCCTCTCTCTCTCTCTCTCTCTCTCTCTCTCTCTCTCTCTCTCTCTCTCTCTCTCTCTCTCTCTCTCTCTCTCTCTCTCTCTCTCTCTCTCTGCCAAAGAAAGGCACCCACGGCCAGGCTGACTCACTGGCTTGCGGGGTGCCCACTCGGCCATGCCAGCACTGAGAATCCGGCCCCCTCCCGGTTCCGAAAGGCGAGCTTGCCCTTTCCTCGAGCGATGAATCGCCGCCTCTTTCCCCTCATTCCGGATCACCAAATGGGTCAGGGCCCCTTTTTTCCTTATCCACCCCGCTGTTGCCCCCCAAACACACATACACTCTCCTTGTACATGGGGGAGGACTGAAGAGGCAGTGTTTTCAGAGAGCCCAATTTCAAGGGCTGCTGTTGGCACCGCTTCAAGAGGTGGAACGTGTGATCTCAGGCTGGTATTTTGGAGTAGAGGGGGGGCTCTCTCTCTCTCTCTCCAGTTCGGCTTGTGAGAAGGCATGTGTGAAAACACGAAAGGGGAAAGAGAGGAGAGGATTACAGAACAATAAAGGGAGTCTTGAGAGGCCTCTTCACCTTTTTTGGCCAACGTCATCCCCTTCCAAAGCACCGCAGGGCTTTGACGTTGGCAGTGCAGAGCCCCTTGTGAAATTCAAAGGGGGGAGGCTCTCCAGAGCTGGGCGAACAAGGACGGGGCTCTCTCTGAAAGAGGCCTTAAAACTGGGGAAGGGGCTTCTCATGTGACTGGGGTGCCACCCTCCAGGTGTCACCTGGAGGTCTCCCACCATTAAAATTGATCTCCAGGCAAAAGAGACCACTCCCTCCTGGAGAAAATGGCTGCTTTGAGAGCCAGTTTGGTTGTCGTGGTGAAGAGCATGGACTCTAATTTGGGGGGACTGGGTTTGATTTCCTACTCCTCCACGTGCAGCTGCTGGGGGACTTTCGGCAGGCCACAGTTCTCTCAGAACTGTTCTCTCAAGGGCAGTTGTCAGTCAGAGCTCTCTCAGCCTCACCTTCCTCACAGGGCATCTGTTGTGGAGAGAGGAAGGGAAAGGAGATTAGGTAAAGGTAAAAGTTTCCCTTGCTTGAAAGCTAGTTAAATCGGACTCTAGGGGCAGTGCTCATCTCCAAAGCTGAGGAGCCAGCACTGTCTGAAGACGTTTCCGTGGTCGTGTGGCTGGCATGACTAGATGCCAAGGTGCACAGAACGCTGTTACCTTCCCAGCAAAGTCATACCTATTTATCTACTTGCAGTTTCCTGCTTTCAAACTGCTAGGTTGGCAGGAGCTGGGGCCAGAGACAGGAGCTCACTCCATTATGTGGCACTCGGGTCTCGAACTGCCAAGCTACAGATCTTTCAGTCTGCAGCTCAGCATCTTAACCCCTGAGCCACCGAGTAAAGAGCAGGATATAAATCCAATCTCCTCCTCCTCCTCCTCCTCCTTCTCTCTATGGCATTAGACCATTCTGAGCTCCTTCCCTTCCCCAGACCTCCTTGGGTTCCACCTTCCAAAGTCTCCAGCTATTTCCCAACAAAGAGCTGCAACCCTACTTGTGACCCATGGAGACTGAATGTATTTTGGACCATTCCTTCTTAGCCCCATGGGTTGGATCTTAGATCTGGCATGGCATCAGGGTGAGAGTGTCAGACTAGAATCTGGGAGACCCGGATTTGGCTTCCCGACTCTGCATGGAAGCTCGCTGTCAGCAGAAGTAGCCCATTCAGAGCGAGGGCAAAGCCCCCTGTCTCCTCTTTCCCTCGCTCTGGATGGGCAGGAGAATGGGACCCAAGTCAGGCAGGGAAGAAAGAGGCATGCAACCAGGTTGTGGCTTCTACCGACACCATCTTCTGTGAGAGGTGGGCCAAATTTCAATGCCCTGTTTGCAGGACTCCTTGGGCAAAACTGGCCAAAGTAGGGATCTGAATTATTTCTGAACAGGACTGTGGACCACTGAATGAAAGTTATGGGTCAGTAATAATATTTAAAGTACATACAAACAGCCCTGCTGGATCAGACCAGTAGTCCCTCTAGTCCAGCATCCTGTCTCATGCAGTGGCCAACCAGTTCCTCTGGATGGCCAACAACAGGGCATGGAGGCCGAGGCCTTCATAAGAACATAAGACAAGCCCTGCTGGATCAGACCAATAAGCCATCTAGTCCAGCATCCTGTCTCACCCAGTGGCCAACCAGTTGCTATGAGAGGTCAATAACAGAGCAGAGAGACCAAGGCCTTCATAAGAACATAAGAAGAGCCCTGCGGGATCAAATAGTCCATCTAGTCCAGCATCCACGTCTCACACAGTGGCCAGCCAGTTCCTCCAGGGAGCCAACAACAGGGCAGAGAAGCCGAGGCCTTCATAAAAATGTAAGATGAGCCCTGCTGGATCAGACCAGTGATCTATCTAGACCAGCATCCTGTCTCATTCAGTGGCCAACCACTTCCTCTGGATGTCTGACAACAGGGCAGAGAGGTCAAGGCCTTCATAAGAATATCAGAAGAGCCCTGCTGGATCAGACGAGTGGCCCATCTAGTCCAGCATCCTGTCTCACACAGGGGCCAACCAGTTTCTTTGGACGGCTAACAACAGGGCATGGAGGCTGCAGCCTTCCACCGATATTGCCTCCTGGAACTGGGGTTCAGGGGTCAACTGCCTCCAAATGTGGAGGTTCCTTGCAATAGATTTTGATGAAGATACTCATGGTGACGTTGATGGCAACACGAGGCAGGTCAAAGATGAGTGACTCCTGGCAAGGGATCGGGAGAAGCTGAGAAGCGTTGTAACGAGGAACGGTCTGAAATGCGGGAAGTGGGGAAGATATTTGGCGCCTCCTTCCCGCGTCCACCTCCAGCAGACTGGAAACATTTTAAGTAGGAAAAGAATAATGAATAACTGGCTCGTGGGCTGACATTTAAGATGAATAAATTATTTAGCGCCGAGTTTATGAAGCTTGGGAAATTGGTGCGCGCCTGTGTGAGTGTGCGCATCTCAGGCAATAGAAAGAGCAGTTCCGCCAGTTCTGAGTCAATTGAGCTGTCCGTTTGAGTTACGCGAATGCAATTAGTGTCGTCAGGGAGGGTGGCAGGAATGGTGAGGCTAAGGCAGCAGCAGTCAGGACCTGGGTGGAAAGTCAGACCTCTGGCACAGGGGTCCTAGAACTGGGCTAGGGTCTGGGAGGCTTGGGTTCGAATCCCTCCCCCACTCTGCCGTGGAAGCACGCAGGCCCGCAGGACAGCCTGGGGCAGTGAGACAAGGGCAAGATGGGATGCGAAAGACCTCTGCCTGAGACCCCAGAGAGCGGCTGCCTGTCTGAGCTGACAATTTTGATCTTGATGAGCCAAGAGCCAACTGATTCAGTAGAAGGCGGTTTCATGTCTTTGCACATCTCAGGTTCAATCCCCTAATCAAACCCACTGTGGGATAGAAAAGATATTGGAAGCACTGTTCCCTCTAAGCTGAGTTAATGTCAGCTAGCTCACAGTTTTTTAGCCTCTGGCTCACACATTTTTGTCTCAGCTCAGGAAGGAGGGGCTCCAGAGCAAACTAATTTACACAGCAGCCAAATCACTCGCTCACAACTTTAATGCCAGTCGCTCACAAAGTAGAATTTTTGCTCAGAAGGCTCCACGGCTTAGAGGGAGCATTGACTGGAAGTCTCTTACGCAAAACCAAACTGGCTCTTTGCGGGCCCTGAAAATGTCCTCCTCCTCCTCCTCTCACTAGAGTACACTTGGCAGTTGCCCCCACAGGTCTTACCAGTTAGATGTTGAGCCTCTTTGGCCCTTGTTTGCCTTGTGATTCATTTTATATTGGACCCCTCTTCTTCTCTCTCTTTCCTACACTTAGGGCTGTAGCAAGTGAAACTTTTTTAAATCCATCTGTTCACAATAAGTTAAATATCCCTCCATAAATATGTCATGTAAGATGTGCTTCTATTGTTGTAAGTAAAATTTCTTTCTCTTGTTACCACTGGAGTCAGATCGTCATTGTAATTTTTTTTTAAGTTAACCTGTTCACAATAAGTTAGATATCCCTCCATAAATATGTCATGTAAGGCATGCTTCTATTGTTGTGAGTAAAATTTATTTCTCTTGTTACCACTGGAGTCAGGTCGTCATTGTAATTTGTTTGAATTTCCCCCTTAACCGGGAAATGTGGAGTATCGGAGGTACTGCGTGGAGCTTCTGTGCTTCCAAGTCAAATGATTTTTTTTTCCACATTTAACCCAATCATTTGTCCTTTCCCCATGTGAGCCACACAACAATCCTGTGAAGTAGGTCAGGGGAAGAGAAAGAGAGTGAGAGGACCAAAGTCACCTGGTCATGGTCATCGGGATTTGAGCCCTGGTCTCTTAGGCTGTCATCTGATGAACTAACCACTACACCATCCTTCCTCGTTGTGATTTGTCAAAGGGCCCCTTCCATTAATCCCCAAGGTTTTTGCAGGTAGGTGGCATGGAGCAAGAAACAGTTGCACGTTTTCCTTCTTTCAAAGACAGCGCAAGTGGAATCATTTTTAGCAGAATATTTGCCATTGTCAACTGTGAATTCAACTGTGGCGCAGGCACACAGAGTGGTAGGTGAAACAGAACATGTATAAATAGTGGGTGGAAGCGTGGCCAGTGATGTTAACATGGAAGGAAACTGGGCAAAGCCAATGTATTTGATTAGCAAACCCTCGGTGGCCACCATTGTGGGGACAGAAAACGGCTGTTGGATTTAGACCTGCGGTATACAGTCATAGAGCCCTTCCGCTCCTTGTGCTAACAGCGTGTTTCTCAGGCTCCGCTTTATTATACTTTATTATACTTTCTTTTTTTTACCCCTCTTCCTTCTTCAATTTTATCTTCACAACATCTCTGAGGTAGGTTAGGCCGAAAGCGAGAAAGAGAGTCGTGTCCAATGCTTCCTCTAAGCTGTGGAGTCTTGTGAGCAAAAATTCTGCTTTGTGAGCTCTGGGCCTTAAAGTTGTGAGTGAGCGATTTGGCCGCTACGTAAATCAGTTTGCTCTGGAGCCATCCTCCCTAAAGTAAGACAAAAAAACATGTGAACCAGAGGCTAAAAATCTGTGAGCTAGCTCATACTAACTCAGTTTAGAGGGAACAGTGGCTCATGTCCAGTGGAGCGAGCTTTGACTCTCAAAAGCTTATTCCACAAAACTCTTTGGACCCCCAGTTGCTACTGGACTCAAATCCAAGAGGAGGAGGAGGAGGAGGAGAAGTAGAAGAAGAAGAAGAGGAGGAGGAGGAGGAGGAGGAGGTGGAGGAGATTGGATTTATACTCTGCCATTTACTCAGAGTCTCAGAGCAGTTTACAAACTCCTTTCCCTTCCCAGCCCCATAATAGATGCCACGTGAGGTAGGTGGGGCTGAGAGAGCTCTTTCAAGGACTGCCCTTGAGAGAACAGGTCTGACAGAGCTATGGCTTGCCCAAGGTCATCCAGCAGCTGCAAGTGGAGGAGTGGGGAATCAAACCCAGTTCTCCCAGATTAGAGTCCATGCACTTAACCACTACACCAAACTGGCCATTGAGCTTGACAGCCGAGGGTGGATTTGAACTCAAGGCCTCCTCCCCCAGAATTGACACACAGACACCGATCTCCCATTCCAGTCTTCAAGGTTGCCTTGGGTTGACTCGGTTTCTCAGGGAAGGATCTCTGACTCGTTGCCGACCTTAATGTGGCTTCCAGGACATGGTGGAGTGGATCTTCCTTAATTGCCTTGTTAGGAATCTTCCTTCCCCCTCTGAGACGGCTCGAATGACTCAGGACCAGCTGGTGCCTGGAACGGCTTATTAGGAGGTTTCAGCTGCCTTGCTGATTGTGAAAATACCTTCAGCTTTCCACAGCCCTCCGGATGCCCCCGGTTTTGGTGGAGAAGCGTCAATATGTCCTACGCAGAGGTAGTAAATTTCAGATTTCTGGGGCGTGTAGAAGTGGTGGTGGGAAGTGCCGTCAAGTCACAGCTGATTTAAGGCAGCCCTGTAGGTTTTCAAGGCAGGAGACGCTCAGAGACGGTTGGCCATTGCCTGCCTCTGCAGAGGAACCCTCCACTTCCTTGGTGGTCTCCCATCCAAGTACTAACCAGGGCCGACCCTGCTTAGCTTCTGAGATCTGATGAGATCGGGCTAGCCTGGAGCACCCAGGTCAAGGCAAGAAACACTCAGAGACGGTTGGCCATTGCCTGCCTCTGCGGAGGAACCCTCCACTTCCTTGGTGGTCTCCCATCCAAGTACTAACCAGGGCCGACCCTGCTTAGCTTCTGAGATCTGATGAGATCAGGCTAGCCTGGAGCACCCAGGTCAAGGCAAGAGAAACTCAGAGACGGTTGGCCATTGCCTGCCTCTGCGGAGGAACCCTCCACTTCCTTGGTGGTCTCCCATCCAAGTACTAACCAGGGCCGACCCTGCTTAGCTTCTGAGATCTGATGAGATCGGGCTAGCCTGGAGCACCCAGGTCAAGGCAAGAGAAACTCAGAGATGGTTGGCCATTGCCTGCCTCTGCGGAGGAACCCTCCACTTCCTTGGTGGTCTCCCATCCAAGTACTAACCAGGGCCGACCCTGCTTAGCTTCTGAGATCTGATGAGATCGGGCTAGCCTGGGCCATCCAGATCAAGGCAGATGGACGGAGGTGGGTTTGCCTTGCCTGCCTCTGCATGGTCTGCCATCGACTTCTTGGTGGTCTCCCATCCAAGAACTAGACAGGGCTGACCCTGCTTAGCTTCTGAGATCTGACGAGATCGGGCCAGCCTGCTTGTAGAAGTACCTTTTCAAGACTCCCCGTCATTAGACTCTGCTGGCATTGTTCCTTGAAGGCTATGTGGTTGACCCTGCCTCACGTTTTCTCCCACATTTTGCCCCACGCAACTTGGCTCTCAATTTCTCTCTCTCACCGGAACACCTCCATCTTTATACCGTTCTTGTCTCAGGCTCCCATCCTTCGACACACACCAGGTTTCCTTGGGCAGAAAAGGCGCTCTTCTGCTCGGGCAGCCTCCAAACTTGAACAGCTTGCCGTGCGACACGCAGAAATGTTCTTTGCATAATCACGGAGGGGACGATTTGCATTGCCTTGGCAGAGGAATCGGGGACGGGGTGGGAGAGGCAGGTATCTCCTCCGCGACGTTGCATTTCTCTTGGGCTTCAGCCCAAAGGAGGCGAGAAAGCGAATACAAGGGATGATGGAAGCCGGGTGCAGAATGTTCCTTGTGGACAGCGCCCCAAAGGGAGTTGGGAAGTCCTGGCTGACCCAGTAGCCTGCTAGAGAGGTTTCCTGCCCACCCTGTGATGCCTTCTGGAGTGGCTGTGGCTCAGAGCATCTGCCTGGCATCATCCCAGGGTCAGTCCTCGCATCTCCAGGTGAAAGAACGTGTGACCCTGGCTCAGTGGCAAAGTACTTGCTCAGCATGCAGAAGGTCCCAGGTTCAGTCCTCAGCATCTCCAGCTGAAAGGACCAGGCAGTACGTGATGCGAAAGTCCTCTACTTGAGACCCTGGTTCAGTGGCAAAGCACCTGCTTGGCATGCAGAAGGTCCCAGGTTCAATCCCCGGCATCTCCCAGGTTCAATCCCACCATGTATAGCCACTGCCAGTCTGAGTAGACAATACTGACCTTGATGGACTAAAGGTCTGGTTCAGATCTGACAATGGGAACTTTGGATCACAAAAGGATATTTCCACCCTGACCTGGATAGCCCAGGCTACCTGATTTCATCAGATCTTGGAAACTAAGCAGTGTCAGCCTTGGCTAATATTTGGACAGGTGACCTCCAAGGAATACCAGGGTCATGACAGAGAGGCAGGCAATGGCAAGCCACCCCTGAGACATCTCTTACCTTAATAACAAAGTCTAGCTCCCCAACTAGTGGTGCCCAATGCTCAAAGAGCTAGAACTTCTGGCTGCCAGACAATCTTAGGATCTCCCGGCTATTCTACACACAATGCCGTATGATAATTAAGAAGCTTATATCTCACAAATCCTATTGGTCTCTAAGGTGCAACTGGACTCGAATCCAGCTCTATGAATATCTGTTTGCTCCCTCTTGATCTAAGCAATTGGCTGCAAAGCAGCACACAGTGACAACAGGTATGCGGAGAAGGAAACCAGGACTCCCGTTGGGCTGTTCAGGAACACGCATGCGTGAAGTGTCACCAATTGCAATGTACTGTTTGATATGTGGAAAGAAACTCTCCACATGGTCTGCTCATGATTTGCTAAACTGCTTGACGAAAAATTCACTCCCCTGGGTAACTGGTGAGCAGAACGTGAGCCAAACCAGTGTGTGCTGAAATATTTCCCTGTGCCACGGGCAGAACAGAAGAGGGAAGACCTTGTTCATCTGTACACCATGAGAGCTGGTTAACCACCCAAGAATTTACTAAACCTAATTTGTGTGTAGTGATTGAAGTGTTGGACTAGGATCTGGGAGGCCCTGGTTGGGATCTCTCATGGAAGCCTGCTGGGTGACCTTGGGCCAGTCACCTCCTCTCTGCCTAACCTACCTCACAGGGTTGTTGTGAGGACAAAATGGAGGAGAGGAGGACAGCGTATGCCACTTGGGGGTCCCACTGGGGGAGAAACTGTGCATGCACATAGTGTCATCAAGCTGCGGCCGACTTAGGGCAACCCGGAACAGTTTCCAGGCAAAAGACCAGCAGAGGTGGTTTTGCCTGCCTCTGCATAGCGACTCCAGAATTCCTTGGTGGTCTCCCATCCAAGTACTAACCAGGGCTGACCCTGCTTAACTTCCAAGGTGGGGCGAGAATGGCCTCGCCTGGGTCATCCAGATTAGCAAGAGACGTTCAGAGGTGGTTTGCCGTTGCCTGCCTCTGCGTAGCGACCCTGGAGTTCCTTGGTGGTCTCCCATCCAAACACTAACCAGGGCCAGCCCTGCTTAGCTTCTGAGATCTGATGAGATTGGGCCAGCCTGGGCTACCCAGGTCAGGGCATTGGGGGGAAAGGTTGGATATGAATGAAATAAACCAATGAGTAAATCCATTGGAGGTAAACCAGTGTTCCCTCTAAGCTGAGTTAGTGTGAGCTAGCTCATAGGGGTTTTTTAGCCTCCAGCTCACACGTTTTTGTCTTATCTCAGGAAGGATGGCTCCGGAGCAAACTGATTTATGCAGCAGCCAAACTGCTCGCTCACGACTTTGAATGCCAGTCACTCACAAAGTAAATTTTTTTGCTCACAGGACTCCGCAGCTTAGAGGGAGCATTGGAGGTAACGATCACTGAGTTCAGTGGAGTTTACTCCCAAGTAAAACACGTCCTTGGCTCCCCTCTCTGGCGCGTCTGTCTCTGACGAGACCCGAAAAAGCACAACCCGTTCTAGAACGCCACCCTAGGCAACCGCCTAGAACCGTCTCGTAACCAGCCCGGATTGGGGCTCTCTCCCCCCCCCCTTCTTTCTTTCTTTGTCTTTTTTTTTTTTTTGCAACCGCAAAATTTTCATTCATTTCCGAGCGACAGCAGGACCGCGCCGTCGCCTCCGTCTGGCTGCCTCGTCTTTGATCTTCTTTATCGCCGGTGCCCAAATCTGCTCAGCTCGAGCGACAGTAAATGTCACTTTAGAGGAGAGGAACCAACCCTCTGATCTCGGGGGGACGCCGGGAATAGATTGTTGCTTCTGAGTTCGATGTGGGTTTTTTTTCTCCCCTTCCTCTTTCATTCGGGGCCCCCAGGTGGTGCCAAAGGGCACCCCTCCGCCCTGCTCGAGGCTCCGCAACCTTCCTCCGCTCCCCTAATTTCCCTGCCCTCTTTGCGTCCGCCCCTCTCCCTTCTCCTCTTCCCCCCCCAACATGTTTCTAAATGACAAACACACACAGATGCTCCCTTGCACATCGCCTCTCAAAACGCCCACTTGGCTTCATTATCCTTAACCGAGTTCCCCCTCACCCTCCTCTTCCCGGCCCTCCTTCTCGTCTGAAGTGTCGCTGTTACTATTAATGATTTGAAAGTGCCAACAATATGTCTGGAAAAACACCAAAGGAAAGTGCTCGAGGCCACCGAAGAGGGACGCGGACTGGCGCCGACTGTGCTGCGTGATCGTCGTGGCTAACTACAGAGTTACCTCATGGGGGATTGTAGCTGGGCTGCGGAACTCCCAGCCACTGGAATGAAGGTTGCAATTTTTGTTTTCAAATTAACCCGATATCTTTCCCCATAGTTTCTCTGCACCCGTTATCACAGGAGTCCCCAACACGGTGCCCGAAGCAGTGCTCCCTGTGGAGTCTTGAGATCAAGAAATTCTACTTTATGAGCTGCTGGCCTTACAGTTGTGAGCAAGTGATTTGGCTGCTGCATACATTAGTTTGCTCTGGAGCCCTCCTTCCTGAGCAAAGACAAAAATGCATGAGCCGGAGGCTAAGAAACTGTGAGCTAGCTCACACTAACTCAGCTTAGAGGGAACACTGTCTCCGACACATTTCTTGACTCCTGGCAAGAGCTTTTAGGACATGGGTGGGGCTTTTGCCCAGCAGGACTTCGGATTGGTTGTGCAGATTTAAAGGCATGCCTATTAAACAGGGCTTCCACCTGCACCGCTGAAGAGGTACTATTACAGTTACATTTAACTTCACTCCTTTGACATTTTATGGTTGGCTTCGCCTCCTGCAGCAGCCATTTTGTGATTTGCTCCACCTCCCGTGGCTGCTGTTTTGCCACTCTGAGCACCGCGATGTGTCAGAATGCCAAAGGTGACCACAGGCTCTAAAAGGTTGGGGACCCCTGTGTCATTCGATGTGACGTGTCTGCTGTGTAGTGGTTAAGAGCGACAGACTCTAATCCGGGAGAACCGGGTTTGATTCCCCACTTCTCCACATGCAGCCAGCTGGGTGACCTTGGAGACTGGACAACCATCTTTCGGGTATGTTGTAGGTATGTAGCTATGTAGAGCTCTCTTTCGGCTCTGCTCCTGCAGAGTGCAGGGGGTTGGACTAGATGACCCTTCCAACTCTAACGTTCTATGATTCACCCTGCCCCACAGGGCTGTTGTGATAATAAAATGGAGGAAAGAAGGAAGATGTAAGCTACTTCCGATCCCATTTTGCAGAAAGACACAGCATTAGTGACACTAGGGTTAGGGGGAAGCATTGAAAGATGGTTGTACGGAGAGAGTGACTGGTCAAGCGATCTGCATAGCAGCATGGTGATTTGAGCACAGATCTTAGCCCAAAGCTCCAACCAGATGGAACAGAAACACTGAGGCTTGGCACTTTGCAGAGAGCACTGCTTTGGGGACCTTAGCAGGCAGGGTTTCCCTCACCGTTGCCCCCAAAAGCCAGCCTGGTGTAGTGGTTAAGAGCGCGGACTCTAATCCAGGAGGACTGGGTTTGATTCCCCACTCCTCCACATGCAGATGCTGGTGTGACCTTGGGTCAGTCACGAGTTCTTTCAGAGCTATTCTATCAAGGGCAGTCCTCGAGAGAGCCAGTGTGGTGTAGTGGTTAGGAAAGCAGACTCTAATCTGGGAGAATTGGGTTTGGTTCCCCACTCCTCCACATGCAGCCAGCTGGGTGACCTTGGTTTGTTCACAGCTCTCTCAGAGCTCTCTCGGCCCCACCTACCTCACAGGGTGTCTGTTGTGGGGAGGGGAAGGGGAAGGAGATTGTCAGCCACTCTGAGGCTCCGAGCGGAGGTGGGGTATAAATCCAACTCTCATCCTCCTCATCATCATCTTCTTCCTCTTCCTCTTCTTCTGGAAGGATACTACAGGAAAGCCAACCAGGCAAGGAATCCCAGTAGGGGTGGGTGAGGTGCATGAAAAACGCCAAGGGATTCTCGTGAGGCATGGGCGCATGAGTGAAACATTCTGCCTCGGCATCCAGGCCTCCCAGAGAGATGATCCAGCAAAGGTGGGCGAGCCAGCAGCAATCGAAACAAGGCTGGCGGGCGGCTGGCGGAGTTGTGGGGCGACGGGGAAGGTGGGAGAGAGATTTTGCTAGGTTCCAGAAATCTGCAGAGCAGACGGGGAGGGGGGCGGACCGAACTCATCATCCTCGAAACCTCTGCATGCCTCTGTAAGATAAAGGTTCCCTTGCTCAAAGCCAGTCGAATCCAACTCTAAGTGTGGTGCTCATCTCCGTTACCAAGCCGAAGAGCCAGCACTGTCCGAAGTCGTGTGGCCAGCGTGACTAGACACTGAGGCGCACGGAACGCTGTGACCTTCCCACCAAAGGGGTACCTATTTATCTACTTGCAATGTCTTGCTTTCGAAATACTAGGTTGGCAGGAGCTGGGGCCAGAGACGGGAGCTCACTCCGTCGCCCGGCGCTCGGGTCTTGAACTGCCAAACTACCGACCTTCCAGTCTGCAGCTCAGCATCTTAACCATTTGAGCCACTGCAGCCCCTTCCATGCCTTTGTATCCCATCCTAAAAAGAAGCCCTCCGATTGAAGGCCTTTTTAAAAACCCGCTTTTAAACCCCTTTTTAAAAACCTCTTAAAAACCCCTTTTAAAGAACCCTCTGTCCTCTCTTTGCAGATGAAAAATGACTCCCCCCGCCCCCCTTCCATGATTTCCTGCCTCTCAGGCCCATTTGAACAGGGAAGATTCTCTTAGACGATGCGAGGGCCTCCGTCTCCAGCCGGGTTTCCACCACGAGAGATCCTGGCTGAGGCCGACTTGGTTTTTGTAGCTGTCGGGATTGTATATTGGGGGTCCTTTCGGAAAGACCTTCCTTCCCGCTTTCTCATCCCTGCCTTTATCCTCCTCCAGGTGGCCATTCCAGGCGCATGGCCGGCTTCATGCGCACCGCGTTGGCACCCTCTATTGGAAGCCGGTGGGCAGTGCCGGTGTGATGCGCAGCCAGGAGAGAGCTCTTAGCATGGAAGAACAGGCAGGTGCGGGGAGGGGGGGGGGCGTTGCGCAAGGAACACACAAAAGGCCTCCGTTCTTGGCCAGGTGACCTGCCTGGGATTGTAGCTGCTGGGTTTTCTAACGCATGCAGCTCTCTTTCGGCAGGGATCACGCTGAGATTTGTCAGGGAAGCAGCTTGTGCCCTGGCCTTCAAATAAGACTTGCAAGCGGCGATCACTTCCATCGGTAGATTAATCCACTGACTCAACGGTGGTCTATTTTAATCAGGGGGGAACACTCTTCCAGGTGAGATCCAGGCCCTGGTGGATCTACAGCAGTTTGGCAGTGCCTGTAAGACGGGGTTGCTCCGCCAGGCATACGGTTGAGGGCAGCGAGGGTTCTCCGCCTCGATCGGCCTCCTGACTTCTCTCCTTTCCTCTCTGACCTCCCCTCTTTTTCCTTCATTCCAGACAGTTTTATGCCATCTATTAGTAGTGCTGTCTCCCTCGTGATTGTATTTGATCATTTTGTTGTATTTATTGCATTAGAATTGTGAATGTTTTCGATGGTGTATTGCGTTTTATCGTGATGTTCCCCGCTCTGAGCCCATTCATGGAGTAGAGCAAGCTATAAGTCTAATGAAGTAGATAGGTAGGTTGGTAGGTAGGTAGATAGGTAGATAGGTAGAGAGACAGAAAGACAGACAGACAGATGAGAAGAAGAGATTGGATTTATATGCCGCCCTTCACTACCCAAAGGAGTCTCAGAGCAGCTTACAAACTCATTTCCCTTCCCCTCCCCACAACAGACACCCTGTGAGGCAGGTGGGGCTGAAAGAGCTCTGAGAGAGCTGTGAATAAACCAAGGTCACCCAGCTGGCTGCATGTGGAGGAGTGGGGAACCAAACCCAATTCTCCCAGATTAGAGTCTGCTTTCCTAACCACTACACCACACTGGCTAGATAGATCGATAGATTGCTGGATGGATGGATGGATGGATGGATGGATGGATGGACGGACGGACGGACAGACGGATGATTGATAGATGAGTGGCAGGCAGGCAGGCAGGCAGGCAGAACGGATGGACAGACAGACAGACACACAGACAGATAGATAGATTTTTTAACCCATACAACAGCAAGCTAAGAGGTCATTTTGGATATTTCCCCTCAGAGCAGACCATGGTTCTGGGAGCATTATGTAAATAAGAAATTAAGGGAGGCATCAATAAAGATGACCTTGGTCTACGAATGGGGTGGTTTTCCTTTAGGGAACTCGCAGGTGTCTTCCAGTTCCTTCAGTTTCCTAGAAGATCCCACCGATAAGATTTCAGTAGTCCGCAAATGTATGAAAATGCGGCAGAGCGACTGTTTTGAAGCCAGGCCCAATTAAGAGCTAAGGAACATCGGCTGACAGTCTTAATTAGTAAACTGGGCTTCCTTACGCAAGGAAATAAGAGGGTGCTAAGGTGGAAAGGTCATTCATCAGCGGAGGAGAATCGGCCTTGCATATCAAGGATCTGAGGTTCGACCTTGGGCAGCTCCGGTTTGAGGATCTCGGAGAACGGAGCTGGGAAAAGATCTTTGGCCAGCCAGAATAGATTAACAATTGGCCCAGCTGAAGCGATGGTCTGACCCAAAATGAGGCAGGCTCACCTAAATCACTGTGGAGATGGAAAATGTTGTCCAGCTGCAGCCGACTTATGGGTTTTCAAGGGAAGAGATGCTCAGAGGTGGTTTGCCATTGCCTGCCTCTGTATAACAACCCTGGACTCTCTTGGTGGTCTCCCATCCAAGGACTGACCTGGGCTGACCCTGCTTAAGCTTCTGAGATCTGATGACATTGAACTAGCCTGGGCCATCGGGCTTCACCTTGGTGGTGGAAAGTTTTGTCAAGTCACAGCTGGCTTATGGCGACCCCGTGGGGTTTCCAAGGCAAGAGACATTCAGAGGTGGTTGGCCTGGCCTTCTTTACCGGTCTCCCATCCAAGTGCTAACCAGGGCCAACTCTGCTTAGCTTCTGAGATCTGACGAGATTGGGCTAGCCTAGTGATGCCGGCCTCCAGTTGGGACCCGGGGTCCCCTGGAATTACAGCTCATCTGCAGACTACGGAAATCCGTTCCCCTGAAGAAAATGGATGCTTTGGAGGGTGGATACTATGGCATTGTACCACACCGAAATCCATGTCCTCCCCTGTCCTCCCTGACCAGGAGATTCCCAACCTGGTGCTGGCAACTCTAGGACCTTTGGCTCACTGGCAGAGCATC
Organism: Gekko gecko; assembly: GCA_029375565.1. Taxonomy (NCBI): domain Eukaryota; kingdom Metazoa; phylum Chordata; class Lepidosauria; order Squamata; family Gekkonidae; genus Gekko; species Gekko gecko. Next base: position 9,017,872 of record JAPDNY010000017.1, on the reverse strand, counting down.
TGCTTGGCATGCGGAGGGTCCCAGGTTCAATCCCCAGCATCTCCCATTAAAAAGATCAGGTAGGAGGTGATGGGAAAGACCTCTGCCTGAGACCCTGGAGAGCTGCTACCAGCCTGAGGAGAGGAAACTGACTTTGATGGATCAAGGGTCTAGTTCACGACATAATGAAGCTTAAGGTGCTATAGGAAGGGGCTGCAGCTCATTGGTAGAGCATATGCTTGACGTACAGAAGGTCCCTGGTTCAATCCCCGGCATCTCCAGTTAAAAGGACCAGGCAGGAGGTGATGGGAAAGACCTTGATCTGGGACCCTGGCACAGTGTTAGAGCATCTGCTTGGCATGCAGAAGGACCCAAGTTCAATCCCCTGCATCTCCAGTTAAAAGGGCCAGGCAGGAGGTGAAAGACCTCCGCCTGAGACCCTGGAGAGCTGCTGCCGGCCTGAGTGGACAACACTGACCTTAATGGATCAAGGTTCTGGTTCAGTATAAGGCAGCTTCATGTGTCCATGTGACCATCCAGGAATCATTAGCAGCCACGACGCCTGAACTATATGGAAGTTTCTCCCACCAGGAAGCCACTTTCCATGTGGACCCGCTGTCCCGTTCCCTGTCCCACTGCAACCCCCAAAGGTCTTTTTCTGTTGGCGGCCTTGTGTAATCCACGTGGCCCCCACACAAACGCAAGCAGATTGCCGTGAAGAGCAGACTCCCTTCGTTTGTATTTTAGGCAGCCGCGGGCGTGGTGAGAACTCCGTGCTCTTTTGACAACGAGTGTTGACTAAAACACTTCCCGTCCCCTTCTGTTCCCAGCCCTGCGAGGCTCGCAGCAACAATCGCTGCTTTATTTATATTTTATTAATCGCTTTTAACTAACATGGGTGCCTTTGGGGGCGAGCTGGGGAGGGTTCTGCGCCCTCTTCTCTGGTATCCTGCACAAACTGTGCTCCCCCCCCTCGATTTCTGCTGTCCATATTGAAGGGGAGGTGGCCTGGTATGGCCCAATCTCTTCCGATCTCAGAAGCTAAGCAGGGTCGGTACTTGGATGGGAGACCACCAAGGAAGGCTCTGCAGAGGAAGGCGATGGCCAACCACCTCTGCTTCTCCCTTGCCTTGGAAGCCCCTTGCTGGGATCGCCGTAAGTTGGAAGCTAAGCAGGGTCAGTCCTTGGAAGGAAGACCACCCAGGAAGACTCTGCAGAGGAAGGCAATGGCCAACCACCTCTGCTTCTCCCTTGCCTCGAAAGCCCCTTGCTGGGGCCACCAGAACTCGGCCACAACTTGATGGCACTTCACCCACACACACTCAAGATTATGATGACTGATCTCTTGCACTCCCGCCAAATTAGGTTGTGGGTTTCAGCTGGCATCCTGTTGACTGTACTTGGGACTCAGTCTGATTGAGCGCACCCAGTTCTTCACCGTAACCGGGTTACGAGGCCGAGATTTAGTTTGGGTTCTCTCCGATGGGTGGAAATAGCCATCATCCATAGAAAAGTCAGCTCACTTCCCTAGTCCTTTTTGTTTCAATTTCCCGAGCGGCCATTGCCGATGTCAAACAAACCCCATAAATACCTGCCCGGCTGCCTTAGAGAGAGACCCGTCTCCAGGGCCCTCCATCCAGCCTGCCAGATGCCCTAGAGACTCTCCTGGGGTGTGAAGACCCTGGCATTAGGGATCCAAAGGTACACTGCCTCTGCACATGGAGGTTCCATTTACCTAGTATCAGGGCCAATCGCTGCCAACAGACCTATCCTTGATCCATTTGTCCAGTCGATTTTGACAGTCATTTTAAGCCTGCAGCTCATAGCCACAGAGTGTGTTTTTATTTAAAAATTGCCAGGTTTGGAGAGGGTTACCAAAAGACGGGCCTGGGGCCCACTGGAGTTCCAGGGGAGCAAGTTTTGTCAGCCACGGCCAGGGGAGTTTCCACAAAGGGGAGGGAGAGAGAAGAGACTGTGACGGTCTCTCCGTCACCTCCTGCAAGCCTAGTTCCCCCTGCACCTTAAAAGCCCCAAGGTAAAAGGTCAAGGTTTTCCTTGTTCGAGAGCCAGTCGAATCCGACTCTAGGGGGCGGTGCTCATCTCCGTTTCCAAGCCAAAGAGCCAGCGCTGTCCGAAGACGTTTCTGTGGTCATGTGGCCGGCATGTCTGGACGCTAAGGCACACGGAACACTGTTCCCTTCCCACCAAGTGGTACCTATTTATCTACCTGCAATTTCTTGCTTTTGGACGCCGTCATGCGCCACTCAGGTCTGGGACTGCCAAGCTACCAACCTTCCGGTCTGCAGCTCAGCATCTCAGCCTCTGAGCCACTGCGGTCCAAAAGCTCCAAACCACCCTGCTATTCCCCCCCGCCGCCCTGTTATCAGATGCAGCCTTCCATGGACACGGTTGCCAGCTCTGGATTGGGAGATTCCACGAGAGTTAGGGGAGGGAGGGACCCTGGTAGAGCATAATTCCATCAAGTCCCTCCCTCCAAATCAGTAATTTTCTCCTGAGGGGAGAAGCAATCTCCATTTTCTGGAAGCCAGCGGTAATTCCGGGAGATCTCCAGGCCTCACCTGGAGGTTGGCAACCCTTGTCTGCAGTCCCGGTTCTGAGGTGCACTGGCCTTTACAAGCCTGGTCTCACCAGGCACCCCCGGTCAGTCTAGAAAGGCGGTGGATAGTTTCAGGGGCTTCTACTGCGGGCTGTGCTGTAGAAGATCTGGATTCGAATCCGATTGCGCCTTAGGAACCAGAGTTTCGCGGTATGAGCTCTGGCCTTGCTCAGGCACCCAAGTCGGAGAGATCCCCCCTTTCTAGACTGGGGGGGGGGAGAGATCAAGGTGCGCCTCCCACATCTCCCCCTCCCCTCCTTTCGATAGGGACCAGGGACTCCTGCCGCCCACCCGACCCTCCTTCCAGCCTCCCCTCCGCTCTGCCTGAGAAGACATCCTTCCCTCCCCTCCCTGCCAGAGAATCTCCGCGCTTTCGCGGCTCCACACCCAGTTCTCCAGCTCAACCTGCTCCTCCCTCCCTCCTCTTCCTCCCCTCCCTCTTTCCTTTCTTCCTTGCCTTCCGCCACATTTGCTCCTGGCTTCGAGGATTATTAGGGGAAGGGATTGAGCGGTTGGGGGTGTCGGGAGTTTAGGCGATTGATTCTCGGGTCTGCATTGGGAGCCTCTCTCTCTCCTCTCCCCCCCCCATTGTATTTTAGGCATCCAGATCTCTCCCCCCCTTATTGTTCTTCCTATTAGTATACTTCTCCCCCCCTTTTCCCCCCTCCAATCAGGAGGGAGGCGGCCACGTTGCTGCCTTTCTGCCCACCCACCCCCCGCCGCCGCGAATCCATCCACAATCCGCACCGGGGCCGGAGGCAGGGAGATGCACCCGGCGTCCCCCCCGGCCTCGTCTGCAGCCCACCTTCGCCTCCCCCCGGCCCGCGCGGTCCCCACCTGCCCCCGGCCGGGCGGCGGCGAGACCGCTCGCCCCTAGGAGCCCCCGGTGGAGGGCTGGGCTGGGCTGGGGGCTTGCCAGCGAGGAGGAGAAGGGCCCGATCCCCGGGCGGCGGGGGGGGGCCTGCCTGGGCCGTGTTGGCGGAGGGGGTGCGCAGAGGACGGCGCTGGAGCTGCGAGGCGAGGCTGGGCTGCTGCGCTCGGAGCCGGGGGGAGCGAGCGGCGGCTGGAGCGGCGACTCGGGGGAGGAAGATGCCATTTCTCTCCCGGAGAGGCGGGCGGCGAGAATGAGAGATGCCGGTAAGGGGGTGCGGAGCGGGGGTGGGGTTTTTTTGGGGGGGTGCAAGCAAGGGCTGATCCGGATTGTGGGGGGGGTTTGCAATGGAAAGGCAAATCCGGATTGTTGGGGGGTGCAATGGAAGGGCAGACCCGGGTTGTTGGGAGGGGGGTCCAATGGAACCGGATTGTTGGGGCGGGGGGGTTAAAATGCCTATTCCGGATTGTTGCAGGGGGTGCAATAGAAGGGCAGATCCGGCTTGTTGGGACGGGGGGGATCCAATGGGACCGGATTGTTGTGTTTTGGGGGGAAGATGGTGTTGAATGCCTATTCCGGATTGTTGCAGGGGGCGCAACGAAGGGGCCGGTCCGGATTTGGGGCAGGGTGAAATGGACGGACTGGGACGGATTGTGTGTGTTGGGGGGGGGAGGTCCAATGGAAATGCTGATCCGGATGTCGGGGGGGGGTGAAACGGAGAGCTCGATCCGGATCGTTAGGGAGAGCGTTGCAATGGAAAAGGCTGGTTCGGATTGGGGAGGGGGTGCTCCAGGAAATTTGGACCGGGTTTTTTTTTGGGGGGGGTCCCTGTCAGAAGGGTCGTTCGGGGAACCCGGGAGCCCCGACCCCTTCGGAGAGGGCAAGGCGACCCTAGAGATTTGGAAGACCGATCTGTAGGTTGTGGGTTTGGGACCGGGCGGGCGGGGGTCCGGTTTGGAGCCCCTGAGGGTCCGTCGACCCGGCTGGGAAGGGAGGGGGGTTTCGAGGGGGTCTCTTCCAACGCCTTGAAGCTCTCCTCCGGGTGAAGAGCTTCTGCGATTCCCACCTAGGCTTGGGGGGGGGGCTTTGTTTTGTACGTCTTTGGGTGGGGGAAATACGCCAGTTTTAAAAAACCTGCTCCAGATCCATATCTCTGGGCGTTAAAATTCAGACCCGGAGCTGCCCAGAATTTGGGGTTGATCCTCCGGGTTATAAACCGCGGAGGGGAGGCTCGAATTTTTTGTGTTGCTGTGGGGGGGGGGGAGATGAATTCTGCCTATTTGGAATTCTGCTCCGGCTGAAGCATTTAGTCGGAAGGGGGCTTGCACTTGGGTTTGGGGAGGGGGTTGCAACTGGACGTCCAGATCTGAGGGGTTTTTTGGGGGGGGCTGGTTGTAGGACGGGGGGAGGGGGGCGCCGCTGTTAACCCCGCCTGCTCGAGGTGAGAGAACCTGTCCGCCCCCTCTACAGACACGACAGCGACCCCTCTTTTCTCCCCCCACCCCACCCTCCAATTCTTGCCCCACACAGCCTCGCAGGATTTGTTTTGAAGTTTGGGGCTCCGGGGGGAGGGAGAGATCTCTTCCGGGGGGGGTGTCTCCCCCTCCCAGCCCCCCAGTGCACAAGCACACACACACACCGGTTCTGCCGTCACGCAAGATGGACAGGAGTCTAGGGGGGAGGGGGGGAGCGCGCCTGGGGTGTGTGCGGATTCTCTGGCGTGGCCGCCGAACCTTGCCGAGGTGTGTGCGTGTAAACAGCTGCAGGGGCCATTCCGGAGGCGGCCGCGCTCGTCCCCTGCGCCCCTGGGTCGCCTTCCCGTCGGCGTGGGGGCAGAGCATCTGCCGCGGGGAGGGGAGGGGGTCTCGTCCCCGGAGGGGGAAAAAGATGTCTCTCTGTGGGCGCCCGTCGTAAGGTGAGGAACGCGAGCCGGCGCGGAGGGGGGGGGGAGGCGGGCTCCCGTTGTGGACCGTCGGGGGGCTCTCTTTTGTCTAGGGCGCACGGCTGGGTTGTTTACACTCGAGCAAGGCGGCCCTGGGGCGCCAGAAGTGTCCTATGCTAATCTTTTTTTTTTTTTGCTTGTACATGTGTGGCTCATAGCTGGAGGCGCATGAATGGGGGAGGGTTATATCTGCCATGAGAGGTCTTGCGGTCCACTGTGCGCCTTTCTCCCTCCGTGTGGTTCATATGTGCACCCGGGCTTGATGACTGGGCGGTTGTGGTGTGTCAGCTGGTTCCTCAGTATAGGAATGTGCCTGTTGTGGTGCGTAGGCTTGGGGGAGATGTTCCAGGAGCCAAAGCAGAGCCATTCACCGAGGTGCTGAGGGACTCTGCCCTGCTTTCTGCCCACCAGGTGCCCCCCCTCCGCCTTGGCAGATCCGTCACCATCTTTCCCCCTACCACAAAACATCTGTCCCGGCCCCTGCTTGCAGGCGGTGGCAGTGGCGGGGACCCCGGCGCCAGCTGACACAGCCCATTCGCTTTACTCATCCATAGGTGCTGCATTCCAGAAGGGAGGGGGGCGACGGCCCCCCTGTCCGATTCATGCAGGCTCTGCCCACCTTACAGCTTGCCTGGCGTCCACCCGCGTGCCAGGCCGGCCTTGGCAGTGCGGCCCAGAGCACCTCGCCCTTTGGCCTGATATCCAGGGATGCAGCACGCTCCAGCGTTTATGAATGTGCGAGGGAGGAGAGGGAAGACGAGGGCCAGGTCTTCCGCTGTAGCGGTGCCCGCTTCCAGGGAAGGAAACCGGCCAAGCTTCCAAGCTATGGCTTCTACCTTTGCAAAACTATAGGAGGAAGGACTTTGTTTACGAGAAAGCATGTTCTGGCATTAGTCTCCCATGCAAGCCCCAGAGTTCCATTTCTCTTCTCAAATCTGTACGAACAGATTGCTTTAAAGGGATGTTCTGCACGTGCTCAGAGGCACTGTCTTTATGACAGTCAACAAGCCGGGCCCCGGCGTTGAAAACAGGGGAGGTCACATCACACACGAAGCTGCCTTCTACTAGATCAGACCCTTGGTCCGTCAAAGTCAGTATTGTCTACTCAGACCAGCAGTGGCTCCCTATGGTCTCAGACAGAGGTCTTTCCCAGCACCTGCTGCCTGGTCCTTTTTTAACTGGAGATGCCAGGGATTGAACCTAGGACCTTCTTCGTGCAACGCAGAGGCTTTGCCACTGAGCCATGGGCTCTCCCTATCGAGTTCAGTGTTGTAGACTAGCAGCAGGTCTCTGAGGTCCCCGATCAAGGTCTTTCCCATCACCTACTGCCTGGTCCTTTTTTAACTGGAGGTGCCGGGGCTTGAACCTGGGACCTTCTGCATGCCAAGCAGAGGCTCTGCCACTGAGCCACGGTCCCTCCCTGAAGAGCACAGCTTTGCCAAAAAGGAGCATGTTCAAGTTTGGCTGATTTCAGTGAGTGATGTAAGCACGTACTGACCTCTCTTGCAAATGGGACTTCAGAGGGAAACATAATGAAGGTGGCATAAAGCTGTGCTCTTGGTCTACTCAGCCAGGTGTTGCCTTTCCCAGCTGGCAGTGACTCCCTGGGGTCTGTTTCCTAACACGTGGTCTCGGTTTTGGCAGGAGAGGCCAGGGATTGAACCTGGGACCTTCTGTATAGAAGGAAAGACATTGACCAACAATATCTAATTCACTGTCACAGGAGGTGGTGGTGGCTACAAGCATGGGCAGCTCCAAGAGGGAATTAGATAAACATATGGAGCAGCAGAGGTCTATCAGTGGCTATTAGCCACAATGTATAGAAAGGAACTCTCAGTGTGGGGCAAGTGATGCTCTGTATTCTTGGTGCTTGGGGGGGGCAACAGTGGGAGGGCTTCTAGTGTCCTGGCCACGCTGGTGGACCTCCTGATGGCACCTGGTATTTTTAGCCACTGTGTGACACAGAGCGTTGGACTGGATGGGCCATTGGCCTGATCCAACATTGGCTTCTCTTATGTTCTTATGTTCTGCCCCCGTTATTCACCTTTGGTTGCCTCCATAAAATCATACACCTGAGCTGGAAGAGGTCTTACAGGCCCAACCCCCTGTTCTTTGCAGGAAATCCAAAGTTAGAGCGAGCCTTGACAGATGGCTGTTCCCTCTCTGCCTTTTCGAATCCCCACCTCCCCACCCCCAGTAATTCGTTCCTTTTGTCAAACTGCTCTTTCCATTCGGGAGTTTCTCCTAATAGGAGAGACCTCTCCCGGTTCAGCCGAAATCTACCCTCCTGGAACTTCGCCCACAGCCCTGTAAGGTAGATGCCTGTTATTTCCTTCGTCTTGCGTGTTGGGGGACAGGGGGCGCCGCGTTCGAGAGAGAATAGGTTGCCAAAAGGTTTTTCACGATTCAGCGGATTTTTATCAATTTGCCGGTCAGAGTTTGCCGGGCAGGAGAAAGACGTGAAATTGGCTTTGCGTGTTGAATGAGAAAATGTTGAAAGTCCAAATGTGTTTTTAAAAAAAAAAAAAAAAAACTTCTTGGCGTCTCTCAGTGATTTGTAATGTTTGATGGGTTTCAGCTGTGAATTCTGATCTGCTGCCGGCTGTCCAATACCAACCACCGTTGCATGTTATCCATCTGATTCTATTGGATCAAAAAGGGCTGTTTGTGTCCTACCCTTTGCTCTCCACTTGAGCCTTCCAACATCCCTGCGAGGTAGGTTAGGCTGAAATAAAGTGAGTGGCCCAAGGTTATGCCATGAGCTATGTGGCTGGGAATGGGTAGGATTGGAATCCAGGTCTCCCAGCCTTGCTGTAACCACTACCCCACACCATCTGGGCACTCAATGAAATTGCTGAGCAGTTGAGTTAGAACAGATAAAAGGAAGTACTTCTTCACCAAAAGAGTGATTAACATATGGAATTCACTGCCACAGGAGGTGGTGGCAGCTACAAGCATGGACAATTTCAAGAGGGAAAGCATATGGTGCAGAGGTCCATCAGTGGCTATTGGCCACAAGGTATAGACAGGAACCCTCAGTCTGGGGCAAGTGATGCTCTGTATTCTTGGTGCTTGGGGGGGGGTCAACAGTGGGAGGGCTTCTGGTGTCCTGGCCCCACTGGTGGACCTCCTGATGGCCCCTGGTATTTTTGGCCACTGTGTGACAGAGTGTTGGACTGGATGGGCCGCTGGCCTGATCCAGCATTGGCTTCTCTTATGCTCTTATGTTCTTATCTGTCTACAAACCATCAAACGCTGTTGCATTCCGTCCGTCAAATACTGATGGTTTTCATGACCTTGTTCATTGTTTGCTTGTCACATTATTTCCTTATAACTTGGAGGTGGTTGGCTTGCTACGAAGAGTTAAATTCTCGGGGGGGGAATTGAGGGGAGGGATAGAAACTGAGAGTCTGGGAACCCTGGCAGAAGTTGCCGTTTCTGACTTAAGTCCCTGAGGAACTATTGCATGCAAAGGGACCTGCTGTTCACTCCTTGACTTGAGTATGTTCTGTTATCCCAGAGCAATTGTCTTCCCCACGGAGGGCTTATGTTGATGGGGGCAGCTACCTGACACCCCCCCCCATGCAGCTACACCTGCCCAGGTGTATGAGGAACTAACCCTTGTTACCCTTTTAGCTGCCCCTTTACAAAATGGCAAGCCACATGCCAAATTATAGTTTCCTGAATTCCCCTGAGATTTCACCTTCTTACAAAAGTTTGACCACCAATTTTGGAAATGGGGGTCCAACGTCCACAAGAAGAAGGAATCTCACGAGGGTTCAGGGATGAGCATGCGCGATGTGCCACGCTGCTTTGTAAAACGTCTGGGCCAGGAGGGGACAAAGAGGATTATCTGCTTGGCACACAGAAGGTCCCAGGTTCAATCCCCGGCATCTCCCATTAAAAAGGGCCAGGCAGGAGGTGATGTGGAAGACCTCAGCCTGAGACCCTGGAGAGCCATTGCCTGTCTGAATAGACAGTACTGACACTGATGGAACAAAGGTCTGATTCAGTATAAGGCTGATTTGTGTGTTTTGTGTGTGTTGGGAGGGTCTGTGGCTCAGTGGCTGAGCCTCTGCTTGGCATGCAGAAGGTCCAGGTTCAATCCCTGGCGTGTGCCATTAAAAAAACACTAGACACTGGTGATGTGAAAGACTTCAGCCTGAAACCCTGGTGAGCCACTGCCTCTCTGAACAGACAGTACTGACACTGGGGGACCAATGCTCTGATTTGGTATAAGGTAGATTTGTGTGTTTCATGTGTAGGGGAAGGGCTATGGCTCAGAGGCAGAGACTCTGCTTTGCATGCAGAAGGTCCCAGGTTCAATTCCCGGCATCCCCCATTAAAAAGCACCAGACATTGGTGATGTGAAAGACTTCATCCTGAAACCCTGGAGAGCCACGTTGCCTGCCCAGTCCTGACACTGATGGACCAATGCTCTGATTTGGCATAGAGTAGGTTTGTCTGTTTCATGTATTATGCATGAGGGGGGCATGGTTCAATGGTAGAGCCTCTGCTTTGCATGCAGGAGGTCCCAGGTTCAATCCCCGGCATCTCCAGTTAAAAGGATCTGGTGGGAAGTGATGTGAAAGGTCTCTGCCTGAGACCCTGGAGTGCCACTGCCAGTCGGAGTACTGATGCTGATGGACTAAGGGTCTGATTCAATATACGGCAGCTTCGCGTGAGGTTGCCCCCCACCCAATCCTTGTGCCCCCCGAGGCCACCCACCTCTGACCACCTCCTGATAGAGCCGGTGATGTACGGCTAACGCAAGCCAGAGACAAAATTCACTGCTGCGGTGGCATGTAATTGACATAATTTGCTTTTCCTTGTGAACATGAGCTATGGGCAGCGGACACTTATTTTCTCCGTTTCGGCGGTCTTCTTCGTAAATGTCAGAACTGTAAGCGCTGAAAAACATAATCAAGTGAGATTTCTTTTTGCTGGACGCCTCTGCAGTTTTGCCATCTGATGTTCAAAGTTGATTCTGCAGGTTTAGCTGCCTTCCCGTATCACCCCTCACTGTACCTTTTAGGGGAGGGGCGGTGGGGTCAGTGACAGAGCCTCTGCTTGGCCTGCAGGAAGTCCCAGGTTCAATCCCCACCATCTCCAGTTAAAAGAACCAGGCAGGAGGGGATGGGAAAGACCTTGATCTGGGACCCTGGCTCAGTGGCAGAGCATCTGCTTGGTATGCAGAGGATCCCAGGTTCAATCCCTGGCATCTCCATTTAAATAAAGGGCCAGTCAGTAGGTGATAGGAAAGGCCTCTGACTGGGGCCCTGGAGAACTGCTGTTAGTCTGAGTAGACGATGCTAACCTGGACAGACCGAGGGTCTGATTCAGTATTAGGCAACTTTATGTTCATGTGTGTATGTATGTGAACACCTGCCCCTCTCTTCACAGTCATTAACACATGGAATTCTCTGCCACAGGAAGTGGTGTGGTGGCTCCAACACAGGCAGCTTGAAGAGGAGTTTGAAGAAACATATAGAGCAGAGGTCCATGATTGGCTATTAGCACTAGGTATAGATGGAACATGCTGTCTGGGGCGGTGATGCTCTGTCTTCTTGGTGCTGGGGGGGGCAACAGTGGGAAGGCTTCTGGAGTTCTGGCCCTGCTGGTGGACCTCCTGATGGCTCCTGGGTTCTGGTGACACAGAGTGTTGGACTGGATGGGCTATTGGCCTGATCCAACTTGGCTTTTCTTGTGTTCTTATGCCTGGGGTAGTAATGCTCTGATATTCTTGGTGGTTGGGGAGCAACAGTGGGAGGGCTACTGGATTTCTAGCCCCACTGGTGGATCTCTTGATGGCACATGGCTTTGGTCCACTGTGTGACATAGAGTGTTGGACTGGATGGGCTACTGACCTGATCCAACATGCCTTCTCTTATGTTGCTATGTCTGAGGCAGTGATGCTCTGTATTCTTGGTGCTGGGGGGGGAACAGTGGGAGGGCTCCTGGAGTTCTAGACCTGCTGGAGGATCTCCTGATGGCACCTGGGCTTGGTCCACTGTGTGACACAGAGTGTTGGACTGGATGGGCCACTGGCCTGATCCAACATGGCTTCTCTTATGTTCTTATGTCTAAGGCAGTGATGCTCTGTATTCTTGATGCTTGGGGGAGGGACAACAGTGGGAGGGCTCCTGGAGTTCTGGCCCCACTGGAGGACCTCCTGATGGCACCTGGGCTTGGTCCACTGTGTGACACAGAGTGTTGGACTGGATGGGCTACTGGCCTGATCCAACATGTCTTTTCTTATGTTGCTATGTCTGAGTCAGTGATGCTCTGCATTCTTGGTGTTGGGGGGGACAACAGTGGGAGGGCTTCTGGAGTTCTTGCCCTGCTGGTGGACCTCCTAATGGCACCTGGGTTTTGGCCACTCTGTGACACAGAGTATTGGACTGGGTGGGCCATTTGTTTGATCCAACATGGCTTCCCTTATGTTCTTATGGCTGGGGCAGTGATGTTCTGTCTTCATGGTGGTTATGGGGCAATAGTGGGATGGCTCCTGGTTGTCTGGCCCTACTGGTGGACCTCCTGGTGGCACCTGGGTTTTGGCCACTGTGTGACACAGAGTGTTGGATTGGATTGGCTGCTGGCCTGATCCAACATGGTTTCCCTTACGTTCTCTCTGGCAAGGCAGGCAGATTTGGAGGCCCCCATTCTCACATGCACAGCCCTGCTTGTGAACCCACAACCTCCACCATATGAATGCATCATGCTTCTGAACATGACCACAGTGCATGCTCCTCCCCCACAAGTTTCCAATTCAAGATGCTTGTGTTGACCTTTATAGACCGCTATAGCCTGAGTGAGGGGTGCTTTGCAGATCCCGAATTTTCTCACATGTCCCCACACAACTTAGCTCAGAAGAAGTTTTTGCTTGGGGGCACCACCACCACTGAAAGGGAGACTAGATGCTGCCCAAAATAGGCCTTTTTAGTGTTGGCCCCTGAATTGAGGAAAATGTCCTCAAAGAAGCCCAAAAGGCAGTTTGCATTGTAGTCCCTCCAAAGCCACAGAAGAGCACAGATTCCATCTAACCTCTGCAGAGAGTCCAATGCCTTAATTGCATTCAGTTGAATATAGAGTTGCCAACCTCCTGGTCCAGCCTGGAGATCTCCCAGAATTACAACTAATCTCCAGACAACAGAGATCGGATCCCTTGGAGAAAATGGCAGCTTTGGAGGACAAACTCTATGGCATTATAGACTGCCGAGGACACTCCCCTACCCAACCCCCCCCTCCATAAGTTTCACCCTCAAAATCTCGAAGTGTTTCCCTACCCTGAGTTGGCTACCCTAGTTATATGCAGTGTTCCCTCTAAGCTGAGTTAGTGTGAGCCAGCTTATAGTTTTTTTAGCCTCCAGCTCACATATTTTTTTTGTCTTAGCTCAGGAAGGGAGGGCTCCAGAGCAAACTAACTGATGCAGTAGCTAAATCACCTGCTCACAACCTTAATGCCAGTAGCTCAGAAAGTAGAATTTTTGTTCACAGGACTCCACCACTTAAAGGGAGCATTGGTTGTATGGTATAGGGCTGTACTGCATAGGGTTATACGGCTAATTTAGTTTTACCTGTACTGGACCGTTGGGTTTTACGCTTTCTGTTGCACGCTCTCATCCTTTCCCCCTTCCCAGAAGGCCAGAGGAGAAACCTGACAGTTTTATTTTAATCTTCACAGTCCTGAGACAGGATACTTATAGAAGGCCTTGAGCTTAGGGGCTGAAGGATTTCCCTTTTAATCTCCAGCCTGTTGAAGAGTTCTGGAGATCTCAAAAGCTGGTGTGCTGCTTTTGGTGTCCGTTTGACGGGTCTCTGAAGAAAAACGAGGCTCGGGTTGTTGGATTTTGCAACCGCCTGCCACTTGTGATGTAAGAACAGCAATCGCTGCTTCATCCACACTTGGTGTTTTCGTTGTGCGGTAGCAATTGTGTGCAATGGTATACTCCTAGGCAGACAGGACTGCCCAGTTGTAAAGGATGGCTGTAGATGAATAGGGCTAAATGCACAGTGCTGATAATAAAGATATACAATATATTTTAATTATGCATAGGAAATGTTAAAATTGCAATAAAGCCCACGTATTTATGGTTCTGCACAGGGCTATTTTTGGGTAGGAACGCACAGGAACGGAGTTCCGGCTGGTTCCCGAGTTGGCCACGCCCAGCAGGAACTCATTAGCATAATAGGCCACCACACCCAACAGCAGAAACTCATTAGGACTGGCTACATGAGGGGTGTGTGGCCTAACATGCAAAGGAGTTCCTGCTACAAAAATGCCCTGGGTTTTGACAACAAACAAGGTAAACAGAATAAGAAGCAAAAGGTGGGTGTGGCTGGATGACCACACGTCTGGTAACAGGGGCGCGGCCTAATATGCTAATAAGCTGTGCTATTGGAGGTGTGGCCTAATATGCTAATGAGTTTCAGCTGTCAGGTGTGGCCTGTTATGCTAATGAGTTCATGCTGGGCTTTCTCTACAAAAAAAGCCCTGGTTCTGCATACAAGTACTAGTTTATACCAGGTCCAGTTTGGTGTAATAGTTAGGAGCGTGGACTCTGATCTGGGAGAACCGGGTTTGATTCCCCACTCCTCCACATGCAGCTGCTGGTGCAACCATGGGCAAGGCACAGTTCTCTCAGAGCTGTTCTCTCAAGGGCAGTTCTGGAAAGAGCTCTCTCATCCCCACCTACCTCACAGGGTGTCTGTTGGGAGGGGAAGGGAAAGGAGATTGTAAGCCACTCTGAGACTCTGAGTGAAAGGTGGGGTATAAATCCAATCTCCTCCTCCTTCTTCCTGTACCTAATATCAGGAAAAATATCAGAATCAATAAATACAGGTTAAAAGGTACAAAATGTATCCAAATGCAAGAACCAAACAGGTTTCACCTAAAAAGCCTTCTTCGGTGATAAAATAAAAGCTGAACAGTCCAGAAGTTAAACATCAATATATTCCAAACTCATAATATATAGGAAGGACCTGAAAACCAATAATTATCAAATACAGTGTAGACCTTACTCACACAGAGATGTTTACCCGTGGAGAAAGTGGGACTACTTAGGCAGATCACCAGAAGGGAGGGCGGGAAGGGCTGCCTTAGTGCTTAGTTCTCGTGGCCCTTTCTGACATGCCCGGGGAAATGCCGACTGCCACTTTGGGGTCAGGAAGCCATTTTTCTCCAGGCCAGTTTGGCTGGAGATCCTGGAGGTTTTTTGTCATCTTCTGGGCATGGAACAGGGGTCACTGCAGGTGTGGAGGGGGAGATAGTTGAGATTTCCCTGCATTGTGCAGGGGGTTGGACTAGATGACCCTGGAGGTCCCTTCCAACTGTATGATTCTGTGATCCGACATATTCTTAAAAAGGCAACATGGGCCACTCACCCAAGTGTGTTTTATTTCATGTGCCCATGGATTTGTTGAGGCCCAATCTGCAATATTCAAAATCCAGATCGAGTGAAACATCTTTGTCCCTCCAGGCCGCCGTTGAAACATTCTGGCAATCCTCCCTCTAACCTGCGGAGTCTTGTGAGCAAAAATTCTACTTTGTGAGCTACTGGCATTAAAGTCGTGAGCAAGCAATTTGGCTACTGCATCAATTAGTTTGCTCTGGATACATCCTTCCTGAGCAAAGGCAAAAATGTGTGAACTGGAGGCTGAAAAACTCTGAGCTAGCTCACACTAACTCAGCTTAGAGGGAACACGGGTGCTCAGCTACAATGTAAAAGCCATGATGGCATCAGGCCAATGCCCAACCCATCTCTGTGTGACTGCCTTTTAACCTGTATTTATGTATTCTGACATTTGTCCTGATAATTAGGTGTAGGTACCTAATATACAGAACTGCAGATGATGTGGGCTTTATTGTGATTTTAATATTTCCTATGCCTAATTAAAAATATATTGTGTGTTTTTATACTGGCACGGCATGCTTAGCCCTCTTTGGTGATTTTTTTCCCTCTAACCTTTTTGGTTACCTTTCCTGTATAGAAGAAGAGAGAAGAAGAGATTGGATTTATATCCCGCCCTTCACTCCCCAAAGGAGTCTCGGAGCTGCTTACAATCTCCTTTCCCTTCCCCTCCCCACAACAGACAGTAGGGCTCAGAGAGCTCTTTCGAGGACTGCCCCTGAGAGAACAGCTCTGAGAGAACTTGTGACCGACCCAAGGTCACACCAGCGGCTGCATGAGGAGGCGTGGGGAATCAAACCCGGATCAGAGTCCGTGCTCCTAACCACTACACCCCCTCCCCCACTTTTTTGGTCCTTGCTATAGCTCAATACCCAACAATATATGGATACAGTCTTGAAGTTCATGCGTTTCCGCCTTGAACATTGGCTTGGAAAACACACCCCTGACTCTTGCTTGGGAAATTCCCGGAGTTTTGGGGGTGGAGCCTGGGGAAGGGTCTGGCGATGTCATGCGATCATGTCCACGCTCTGAAGCTGCTTGTCTTGTCCCGTAGGCCTCTCGCCCTGGTGTATGACTCCAGTCAGAATTCCCTGAAGTGGCTATGCCAGTTTCCTTGGCACTCTGTCACACCCTCCTCTGTCTGAATTCTCCTACACCTTGAGTTTCCAGGTGGGGAGGGAGCAGAGAAAATCAAGATGGATTCAGAGAGCCACTGTGGGTGGCGGAGAGAAACATCTTTGTCCCTCCAGGCCGCCGTTGAAACATTCTGGCATGCACGTTGTTGTGTTTTTCTCCTCTCGCTTTTTTAAAGCTAGCCGTCTCCCGTGTGTGCCAGTTTTGCAGCTGGAAGTTCGGAAACGAGCTCCTCCGAAATGTCTATAAATGGAGAAATTGCTTGGGGAAGGTTTGCAGAGGGAACGGGGGGGGGGCTGGGAGTGTTACCTCCCTGCAGGGGAGAAGTTTGGCGGCGCTCCTCCTGTTTTTCACTGGGGAGGGGGTTGAGTTTGACGCTTCCTTCCCTTTGGAACCAGAAAGGGTTGAATATTCACATGCAAAATGACAACAGTCCCCTGGGGTCTTTGCCTGCATCGCTTTGATACTCAGCCACTGAAGAAACACTGGTCACTTGACAGACAGACAGACAGACAGACAGACAGACAGACAGACAGACAGACAGACAGACAGACAGACAGACAGACAGATAGATAGATAGATAGATAGATAGATAGATGATAGATAGGTTCATATCCCACCTTTCTTCCCTTATGGGGACCCGAGGTGGGTTACATCATTCACCTCTCCTCCATTGGAACTCCGCAACAACCCTGTGAGGTAGGCTAGGCTGAGAGTATGTGACTGGCCAAAGGTCACCCAGTGAGCTTCCGTGGCAGAGAGGGGGATTCGAACCTGGCTCTCCCACTCCCTAGTCCAACCATCTAACCTAAGCACTGCACCACACTGGCATGCGTTGGTTTGGGCTCGAGGTGAATAGCTCAATGAAAGTGTCAACCCAATATGCTGCAGCAGTGGGGAAGGTAAACTCTATGAAAGGGATTGTTTTTTTTAAAAAGGACTGTGAATAAAACAGCCGGTATTGCAGTGCCCCCCATAGAGATCTCTGGCGCGGCCTCATTTAGAATACCATGTACAGTTCCGGTCACTGTATTTCCAAAAGGACAGTGCAGATCTGGAAAAAAGTACAGAGGAGGGCGACCAAGGGGACGAGGAGGTTGGAGCCAGTTTGGTGGTTAAGTACGTGGACTCTGATCTGGGAGAATCGGGTTTGATTCCCCACTCCTCCACTCGCACCTGGCTGGATGACCTTGGGCAAGCCGTAGTTCTGATAAGAGCCGTTCTTGAAAAAGAGCCGTTTCTGTCAAGAGCTCTCTCAGCCCCGCCTACCTCACAGGGTGCCTGTTGTGGGGAGGGGAAGGGAAAGGAGTTTGTCAGCCACTCTGAGACTTCTTTGGGTAGTGAAGGGCGGGGTATAAATCCAATCTCTTCTTCTCTTCTTCTTCTCTTTCCCTAGGAGGAAAGGCTGAAGAGTCTGGGACTTTTCCATTTAGGAAAGAAATGACTAAGGGGAGGACATGATCAAGGTTTATAAAATTATGCACAGGGTGGAGAGAGCTGACAAGGAAAACTTTTCCTCCCTCTCCCAAAAGTCTAGAACTTGAGGGCATCCATTGAAGCTAATGGGCAGGAGATTCAGGATGGAGAAAAGGAAATGCAACTTTACATAGAGAGTCATTGAAATGCGGAATCCGTTGCCAGAGGATGTAGTGATGGCCACAGGAAGAAACAGCTTTCAAAGGGTATCAGATAGATTCATGGAGGAGAAGTCTATCTATGGCTACCAGCCATGGTGGCTGAGGGGAATCCTCACATTCAGCAGCAGTCAACCTCTGAATCCCGGAGCCAGGAGGCAGCATCAGGGGAAGGCCTCGGCCTCCATGTCCTGTTGTTGGCAGTCCAGAGGAACTGACTGGCCACTGTGTGAGACAGGATGTAGAACTAGATGGATCACTGGTCTGATCCAGCAGAGCTCTTCTGATGTTCTTATGAAGGCTTCAGCCTCTGTGCCCTGTTGCTGGCCCTCCAGAGGAACTAGTTGGCCACTGTGTGAGACAGGATGCTGGACTAGATGGACCATGGGCTGATCCAGCAAGGCTCTTCTGATGTTCTTAAGAAGGCCTTGGCCTCTGTGCCCTGTTTTTGGCCCTCCAGAGGAACTGGTTGGCCACTGTGTGAGACAAGATGCTGGACTAGATGGACCCTCACTTGTCTGATCCAGCAGGACTCTTCTGATGTTCTTATGAAGGCCTCGGCCTCTCTGTCCTGTTGTTGGCCCTCAAGAAGAACTGTTTGGCCACTGTGTGAGACAGGATGCTGGACTAGATGGACTACTGGTCTGATCCAGCAGGGCTCTTCTTATGTTCTTATAGGTGGCCAACTTTTTCCAGCCCCTGCTCCTCTGCAGGGTGGTCTCAATAGCAGATAATAACGCTGGTGATGCTGCTGTGAAAGGCACAGAAGCAAGACAAGGTTCTCTTTCGTAGTCATTTGGCACCCCAGTTTCACATCCTGGCCTTTCTCCAAGGTTCTATGGTCTGCCCAAAACTCCAGATGCGTCTTTCTAGGGCAGGCGGGAAATCCTTCCCCAAATCCCACCACTTTGGGGTTTGGGGGACCGAGAGAGATCCTACAAAGCCTTCCCTACTGTCCTGCTGAAAACGGCATTTAAAAACAAATCAGGTAGTACCAGCATGCCAGTTATTTTGAGTCACATCGAATCGTTTCATCAGGCAGAGGGGTTCCGTGTGACTCAAAGGAACACTGAGTCTGTGCAGGGCCCTTCCGTTGGCCCCGGAAACAAAAGATTGCCTTGTTTTGCATCGCACTGCAGAGGCAGGAATTTGTCCATATAGAGACTGGTGGGAAACTGAGAATTATTTTTTCTCGTCTTGTGTGTTAGGAATCCCCTGGTGCAAACCTCCCTGGAGAGAGATTTCCGCCAGATTACCTCTCACTCTTTCCTTTCTGAGCTGACTTTCATGTCCCGAATTCTCTCCTTGCTGGAATCCCGGATGCCAGCAGGAACTCCTTTGCATATTAGGTGACACCCTCCCCTAATGTAGCCAATCCTCCAAGAGCTTACAGAGCTCTTCTTACAGGGGCTGCTATAAGCTCTTGGAGGACTGGTTACATCAAGGGTGTGTGGCCTAATATGCAAAGGAGTTCCTGCTACAGAAAGAGCCCTGCTAGGCGACCCCCCCCCCAATGTAGCTAATCCTTCAAGAGCTTATAGAGCTCTTCTTCCAGGGGCTACTGTAAATTCTTGGAGGATTGGCTACATTAGGAGTGTGTGGCCTAATAGGCAAAGGCGTTTCTCCTACAAAAAGAGCCCTGCCAACATGTATCTCTGCATCTCCTTGGAAAGGGGAGGAATTCCCCCAGCCTTTGAGGTCTGTTGGCTTCTCTCTCCATCTTTGACCCCCTCAACCACCCCAACCCCAACTGCTCCCCCTAGGTTGGCTGAAAGCCCTAGAGTAATGGGGTCTTTGGATGCAAACCTGGACGTCTCTCATCCATTTTCTCAGTTAAAGTTTTCAGGGGGTAGCCATGGGTGTTGGTTGCCATCTGGACGCCGTGAATGGCTTGTGAGTGTAGGGTTTTGGATACAGGGTTGCCAACCTCCAGGTGTGGGCTGGAGAACTCCTGGAATCAGTTCCCTGGAGAAAATGGCTGCTTTGGAGGCTGGAGTCTATGGCATTGTACCCTACTGAAGTCCCAACCCCTCCTCAAACTCTGCCTCCCCACTGGTGGACCTCCTGATGGCACCTGGGTTTGGATCACTATGTGGCAGAGAGTGTTGGACTGGATGGGCCATTGGCCTGATTCAACATGGCTTCTCTTATGTTCTTATGCTTTGTACTCTTGGTGCTTGGGTGACAACAGTGGGAGGGCTGCTGTAGTTCTGGCTCCACTGGTAGACCTCCTGATGGCACCTGGGTTTGGGCCACTGTGTGACACAGAGCGTTGGACTGGATGGGCCATTGGCCTGATCCAACATGGCTTCTCTTATGTTCTTATGCTTTGTACTCTTGGTGCTTGGGTGGCAACAGTGGGAGGGCTTCTGGAGTTCTGTCCCACTGGTGGATGTCCTGATGAACCTAGGATCACTGACAGAGTGTTGGACTGGATGGGCCATTGGCCTGATCCAACATGGCTTCTCTTACGTTCTTAGGGTTGCCAGCTCTGGGTTCAGAAATAACTGGAGATTTGGGGGTGGAGCCTGGGGAGGGTTGGGTTTGGAGAGGGGAGGGACCTCAGTTGGGTATAATACCACAGAGTGGGGTATAGTGCTTTTCTCAGTGGGATATTATGCTTTTCTCCGGCAGCCATCTTTGGTGTCTCTACAGGGCCAGACAGCATCTGTCCCATCTTCTGAGCCATTTGAATTTTTTTAATTGGCTTGGGATTTTGCTTCTTTGATGAGGGGAAATGCTGCTGTTTCTGCTGGCAGAAGGAATGCTAATCGGGATGGTTGTAGCGTTTGGGATGGCTTGCACTTTTTATGAATGCTTCCGTCGATAGAAAAGAGCGAGAGGCCAGCAGACTAACAAAATCTGTGGCAGGGGAGGAGCTTTTGTGAGTCACGGTTCACCTCTTTGGATAAGAAGTGAGCAGTGACTCATGAAAGGTCACACCCTGCCACAAATTGTGTTGTTCCTTATGGTGCTGCTGGACTCTGACTCTTTTCAGCTGCTACAGACAGACTGACGTGGTTTTCGTTGATGTTAAAAGAGGGGCTGGTGGCTCAGTGGCAGAGCATCTGCTTGGCATGCAGAAGGTCCCAGGTTCAATCCCCAGCATCTCCGGTTGAAAGGACCAGGCAGTAGGTGATGTGAAAGACCTTGATCTGAGACCTTGGCTCAGTAGTAGAGCATCTGCTTGGCATACAGAAGGTCCCAGGTTCAATCCCCAGCATCTCCAGTTGAAAGGACCAGGCAGGAGGTGATAGGAAAGACCTTGATCTGGGACTCTGGCTCACTGATAGAGCATCTGCTCGGCATGCAGAAGGTCCCAGGTTGAGTCCCCAACATCTCCATTTGAAATTGACCAGGCAGTAGGTGATGTGAAAGACCTTGACCTGGGACCCTGGAGAGCAGCTGCCAGTCTGAGTAGACAATGCTGACCTTGATGGAATAGACTGGCCAGTTCCTTGATCAGGGGATCCCCTACCCCCAGTCTTGTTACCTATTGCCACTCCAAACGGCAGCAGGAGAGCAATTTGAAAACCTGCTGACATCACATGCACTGTTAAGTCATTTCCATGGAAGACATGCAAGTGAAGGAGGGTAGTTCTAGGAATTTCCAGAAACTCTATGTTTTTCCACGGAAGGGTTGTAACAGTGCACACAACACTGAGGCCCCCATGTCCCGCCTCCATCTCTACAACTGGAATCACGTGACCACAGTGTTCTGCACCCACTGAAAGTCAGTTTGGTGTAGTGGTTAGGAATGCGGACTCTAATCTGGTAGAACCAGGTTTGATTCTCCACGCCTCCACATGCAGCTGTTGGGGTGACCTTGGACCACTCACAGTTCTCTCACATCTGTTCTCTCAAGGGCAGTTCTTGAAAGAGCTCTCACAGCCCCACCTACCTCACAGGGTGTATGTTGTGGAAAGGGGAAGGGAAAGGAGACTGTCAGCCGCTCTGAGACTCCTTCAGGTAGTGAAGGGCAGGGTATAAATCCAATCTCTTCTCTCTTCTTCTGAAACTTCTGGACCATCTTCAGAAGGAACCTCAACAAACACAGATAGGTCAAGGCAAGACCCCGTGATCTCACTCACCCCCTTCCACAGGCACTTCATTCTGTGCACTGAACCATATCTGGAAAAAGCTGCAATGCTTCCATGCCACATGACCTCATAAACACCCCCAATACCTGATTTTCCATCCTCCACCTTGAAAACATGTCTGGTTATTCTAAACTGAATGCATGATATCATTGAACACGATTTGAAGAACTCTCAGTGGTTAAGAGGATCTCGGCCCAGAGTAAAAGAAAAAGAAATTAATAGTAGGAAGGAGCAATGTTATTACATATTGAAGAAGAGGAGGAGGAGGAGGAGGAGGAAATTGGATTTACCCCTCCCGTCACTCGGAGTCTCAGAGAAGCTTACAAACTCCTTTCCCTTCCTCTCCCCACAACAGACACCCTGTGAGGTAGGTGGGGCTGAGACATCCCTGAGAGAAACTGCCCTTTCAAGGACAGCTCTTGTCAGAACTATGGCTTGCCCAAGGTCATCCAGCAGCTACAAGTGGAGGAGTGGGGAATCAAACCCAGTTCTCCCAGATTAGAGTCTGCGCACTTAACCATTACAGCAGACCAGCTCTCATTTAACATTCCAGGAATGGTGTGTATGCTTTAAAAAGTGTGATCTTGACAGCTGAATAAGAACAATTTGTTTTTTGGGGTTGAACCCACTGATTTGCTGTAGTCAGAACTTATCGGCGCACTGTATCTATAATGTAATTTCCGTTTTTGTTGCCTCCGGCGTGACATTATCTGGAAGGTCAATAGTATATACTCCAGCTTGGACCACATTAGTTCATTGCTCTGAAAACGATTTTCCACTAACCACCGAATATTAACCTCAAGAGTCACACCTCTTGGCGTGTTGAACTTGTTACAGCGGCACGGAAATGGGTGTCTCATTACAGGTATCCGTTACCTTTCCTATCGGAGCTCCGGTAGGCTTGGGAGGCAGAGGGGATGCAGACGTCTTAGGTTTGGATAGCAATCGTTCAGCGTCCTGTGCAGACAAGATGCGTGGCTAGTGTTGTGCGTAACAGTAACACCAATGGGACATGGACGTGACCTTTGCTACTGAGTTTGCAGCATATGCCACCAATCACAGCTGGTCCTGTCCACCATATTGTGTCTCTCTTTTTTCCCCTACTGGGAGAAGGGCCAGCCGTACCCAACATGCAGAGATGGATGCAGGGCTCTTTTTGTAGCAGGAACTCCTTTGCATGTTAGGCTACACCTAATGTAGCCAGTCTTCCAAGAGCTTACAGTAGCCCCTGTAAGAAGAGCTCTGTAAGCTGTTGGAAGATTGGCTACCTTAGGGGTGTGTCACCTAATATGCAAAGGAGTTCCTGCTACAAAAAGAGCCCTGGATGGGTGACCCAAACTAAAATGGAAATCAAGGAGCGTGTCTCTTTGTGTGTTAGGTGCCCTCAAGTCGCTTCCGACTTATGGCGACCGTATGAATGAATGACCTCCAAAACATCCTATCATTAATAGCCTCAGATCTTGCAAATGGAGGGCTGTGGCTTCCTTGATGGAGCCAATCCACCTCGTGTTGGGACTCCCTCTTCTCCGACTGCCTTCAACTTTGCCTAGCGTGATTGTCTTTTCCAGTGACTCCTGTCTTCTCATGATGTGACCAACATACAGTAGCCTCGGTTGTTTCTAGGGGGAGTTCAGGCTCGGTTTGATCTAGAACCCATTTATAGGTATGGTGGCTTCCTTGATGGAGTCCATCCATCTCATGCCGGGTCTTCCTTCAACCTTTCCCAGCATGATCATCCCGTCCAGTGACTCTTGTCTTCTCATAATGTCACCAAAGTATGTTAACCTTAGTTTTGTCATTTTAGCTTCTAGGGAGACTTCAAGCTTGATTTGATCTAGAACCCATTTATGGGTATGGTGGCTTCCTTGATGGAGTCAATCCATCTCATGTCGGGTTTTCCTCTTTTCCTGCTGATTTCAACCTTTTCCAGCATGATTTTCTTGTCCAGTGACTCTGGTCTTCTCATAATGTGACCAAAGTATGGTAGCCTCAGTTTATTCATTTTAGCTTCTAGAGAGACTTCTAGAACCCATTTATGGGCATGGTGGCTTCCTGGACCGAGTCATGCTGGGTCTTCCTCTTTTCCTGCTTTTTCCTTCAGCTTGTCCTAAGATTACCATCTTTCCCAGTGAGTGTTGTCTTCTCTCAATGTGATCACAGTATGATAGCCTCAGTATGATAGCCTCAGTTGAGTCATTTTAGCTTCTAGAGAAAGATCAGGCTTGATTTGATCTAGAGCTCAGTTATAGGTATGGTGGTGGAAAGTGCCCTGAAGTCGGTTCCAACTGATATGAGTTAATGACCTCCAAAACATCCCATCATTAACAGCCTTACTCAGGTATGGCAAACTGAGGGCCATGACTTCCTTGATGGAGTCAATCCACCTGATGCTGAGTCTTCCTTTTTTCTTAGCAGGATTGCCTTTTCCAGGGACTGTGGTCTTCTCATAATGTGGCCAAAGCACAATAGCCTCAGTTGAGTCGTTTTAGCTTCTAGGGAGAGTTCAGGCTTGATTTGATCTAGAACCCACTTATTTGTCTTTGTCACAGGGGACGGTGGGTCCCTATTGTGGCGTTAGCAGACGTGGTCTATTTCTGGTCGTATGTTCTTGTGGTCGTCTGGTTCTCAGATATGCATGAGACATGAATTGTCTAGTGGACCGGGGATGTCCTCCAGTTTCTGCTGCTTCACCTCTGGGATGTCCTTGGCCGATGCAATGCGTAAGCAAACGTCTCTTGCGCAGCAAAGGGTACCACTCCATCCTCTACTTTATCTTCAGCCACTGAAGCTGAAGGGTTCTCTGAGAAGGGATTAAACTCCTAGGAGGGGCTATGGGCAGTGCGGTAAAAAGTGACAGGATTTGACAAGCTCTGTGCTATGTTTGCCAAAAAGGAGCCGTGGAAATTGATGTTCTGCTCAGTATATACCAACTCATTCGAGACCGATTCTTTTCTAAATATGGAGTACATGGGAACTATGCAGGTATCTTGTAATAAACATTCACCGTTGACCAATGTCTGCTAGCCGTTGGAAACTCTACATCCAAAAAGAATTCCAATGTTGAGGAGGACTCAGAGAGGACGGGCTACACATTTCACATCCCGCTCATGGGTTTCCCAGAAGCATCCGGTTGGCCTTTTGAGAAACGGGATGTGCTGGCCACAATGGATCTTGAGTTCGGATCCAACAGGGCTATTATCATGTTGTTAGATTCAAGCTTGCGCATCTTATATCATTCTTTTGTATTATTCCTCTCTGAAAGTCTGCATTTTCAGCCCAGGCTAAAGTTTAGTATTGCATTGTTAGAGGACCATTTGCCATTGCTAAAGCAAGACAGTAAGAGATCCAGTATCCTTTAGTGTCATCTGCCACCAATGGGATGCCTTTTGGAATGCATTCTTCCCCGGTCAGATTCCAATGCTGTCTCCTGGAAGAATATTTTATACACTAAATTAAATCAGAAGAGTTTTCAGCTAAACATGAGGAAGGACATCCTGACAGAGCAGTTCCTCAGTGGAACAGGCTTCCTCAGGAGGTGGTGGGCTCTCCTTCTTGGGAGGTTTTCAGACAGAGGCTGGATGGCCAGATCATGAGAGGGAGGGCAGGAAGGGTTGCATCAGTGCTTAGTTCCCATGTCCCATTCTTACACACTGATCACTGCTTCGGGGGTCAGGAAGCAATTGTTCTCCAGGCCAGTTTGGCCAGGGATCCTGGAGGTTTTTTTGTCATCTTCTGGGCATGGAACAATGGTCACTGTGGATGTGGAAGGGGAGGTATTTATGATTTTCCTGCACTGTGCAGGGGGTTGAACTAGCTGACCCTGGAGGTCCCTTCCAACTTTATGATTCTGTGTAGGTGTCCCATTACCATAGTAACACCCTGTCTCCTTAAGGCTTCAGTTTTACTAGAATGTGTTCCCTTTC
Organism: Gekko gecko; assembly: GCA_029375565.1. NCBI lineage: Eukaryota > Metazoa > Chordata > Lepidosauria > Squamata > Gekkonidae > Gekko > Gekko gecko. The sequence goes on along the minus strand of JAPDNY010000017.1, from coordinate 8,992,262 downwards.
TCCAACTATAATTCTTCTCTAAGGGCCTGTTCATGTACTGGCTTCTGGTCATTCATGTACTGGGCTGTGGGATGATCTCCACAGCCGGTTACCAACGGAAAGCCAAATTGTATAGTACAAAGAAATGGACTGCCGGGGATAGTCATGAGGGCACAGGGAAACAAATCCTACTGAGAATTAGATGGTCATGCCTTGTTGTTTGGCAATACAGCCAAGCATGGAGAGACGGTCATGTGTCTTGGCCCCTGAATTGCACACAGAAACTGAGCCAGACAGAGCATCTGGAAACAGCAAGAAAAACAAGTAATGTCAAACTTTCCATAAACAACGAAATGATGAACCAGACTGGACGATGCGGTTTTCTGATCCCTTGTGTGATGTAGGAAAAGGGGGAAGAGAGGGCCACAGCACCTCGCCCACCCGGTACATCTGCTGTACCTCTGATCCTATGCACAGTCCATGTGGGAATGTAACTTTTGAACAGGACATACATATGTAAAATGTAACGCACACACATTCAGATTGTACCAGTTTGTATAGGGCAGTACAAGGAGCCAGTTTGGTGTAGTGGTTAGGAGCACAGACTCTAATCTGGGAGAACTGGGTTTGATTTCTCCACTCCTCCACATGCAGCTGCTGGTATGACCTTGGGTCAGTCACAAGTTCTCTCAGGAGCAGTCCTTGAAAGAGCTCTTAGCCCCACCTGCCTCACAGGGTGTCTGCTGTGGGGAGGGGAAGGGAAAGACGATTGTAAGACACTCTGAGACTCTTTCAGGTAGTGAAGGGAGGAGTATAAATCCTCTACTCCTCCTCCTTCTATTGATTCTTGGATTTTTATACATTTCCTTTATTGATATCCCGTCTTCCCAATGGGAACTCAAAGTGGCTTACATCATTCTCCCTGCCTCCATTTTATCCTCACAACAACCCTGGGAGGTAGGTTAGGCTGGCTGTGCACTACTGGCCCAACATCACCCAGAAAGCTTCCATGGCAGAGTACGGATTCGAACCTGGGTCTCCCAGATCCTAGTCTGACCCTTTAACCATTACACCACAATGGCTCTTGGATCTGGGCCCATTTGCATTCCGTTTCAAGCATGAGTGGCCAGGCTGAAGGTCACATCTCTGCGTGGTCTACCAGTGGCACCAGAAGGCGGGGCATTTTTAAAAGTAAGGCACACTCATTTACGCCAGTATGCATCATCTTACATCTCCGGGGAAGGTATCATCCAAATGCAGCACTACATGGAAAGCAGCGACCTTTATGTCAGAGGAGAAATCTGTGGAAATGCCGAGCGTTGCTGTTGCAAAGGCAGGGTTCTGTGTGTGAACTACAGGTATGTTTCCTAACGACTGTGCACTCTGTAGAAGAGGCAGGATTTTCATGAAAGGTATGTGGGGAGACCTATAAGATGTGGCTGGTTGTGTATGCAGACGAGTTTCTGTGCCCCAACTACTGTCGGAATCAGGTAACTGCATCTTGCGTTAATTTTTTCCCCTAACTATTGTTGATGCCGTACGGTTTTCCCTATCGGCTTTCAATGAGAAGAGCTGTCTTGGAAGAGGCGTTCATAGTCCCTCCGGCTCCGTCAATGCTGTCACGTCAAGCTGTAGCTTTATATCCATAACGGACACGCTCGTGGCCTTTGAGAGTCCCGGCTTTCCAGGATTTTTATTGGGTTTCAGCAGTTATGCACCAGTTTGAACACACGTAAAGCTTTCCTTATACTGAATCAGACTCTTGGTCCATCAGGGTCAGTATTGTCTACTCAGACTGGCAGCCACTTTACAAGGTCTCAGGCAGAGGTCTTTCCCATCACCTTCTGCCTGGTCCCTTTTAGGTGGAGATGCCGGGGATTGAACCTGGGACCGTCTGTGTGCCAAGCAGATGCTGTATTATGTAGCTGTGGCCTTCTGCATGCAAAGCACATGCTCTATCACTGAACCACAGCTCCTCACTATAATATATGAACACATGAAGATACTTTATCAGGCCCGTAGCTAAGGTGGGGCTTTTGGGGGCTCCGTCTACTTTCTTAAAGGCACAGCTCCACAAGAATTTCTCCTGTAAATGCTTTTTTCGATTATTTAAAAATGTTTTTCAAGGTGTGTGCTCTTTTAAGCAGAGTGGGGTGCTGTAGTTGACTAATTCCTGCACTGAGCAAGGGGGTTGGAGTAAGTGACCTCTAGGGAGCCTTCTAGCTCTGTGTCAAGAAACTGGTCTCCTTGAAGAGAGGTTTTCTGCCTAAGTGTTAGCTTTCTTGACTATCGAAGTCATCACTCCCACCTGCCAGCTTGTGATCAGAATTGTTGCTTAGGCTGGCAGAACTGGACTTTGAGAGTTCCGGCTTTCCAGGATTTTTATGGGTTTTCAGCAATTATACACCAGTTATACGTGTATAACACATGTGAAGCTTCCTTATATTGAATCATACTCTTGGTCCATCAGGGTCAGTATTGTCTGTTTAGACTGGCAGCAGCTATCCAGGGAAAGACCTCGAGTGGAGGTCTTTCCCATCACCTCCTGCCTGGCCCTTATAAATGGAGATGCCAGGAATTGAACCTGGGATTGTCTGCATACTAAGCAGATGTTCTGTCTCTAAGCCACAACCCCCTCACGTGAACACACACATGAATCTGCCTTATACTGAATCAGACCCTTGGTCCATCAAAACCAGAATTGTCTACTAAGACTGGCAGCAGCTCTCCAGGGTCTCGGGTAGAGGTCTTTTCCATCACCTACCACCTGATCCTTTTAACTGGAGATGCCGGGGATTGAACCTGGGACCTTCTGCATGCCAAGCAGAGGCCCTTCCACTGAGCCACAACCCCTCCCGCATTGGTACATATGGAGCTTCTTAATACCAAATTGGTATTGTCCGCTCTGACAGGCAGCAGTTTTGCCAATGGTCTCGGGCAGAGAAAGGTTCTTTAACTGGCAATTGATCTGGAAAACTTCATTTGTGTGGAGGTGGGGGGATTGTGGTCCGTCACTGAGTCATGCCCCCCTTCCTATCACAACAAATGAAGCTCTGAGTCACACCAGAGCTGCTACAGGAAGACAAGATGCTGAATCTTTGGATTCATCTAGCAGGCCTCTGCCTGTGTTCCCGACATCCCTGGTTCAAATTTCATCACAGTCCTGAGCTCAAATCAGGGTTGCCAGGTCTGGGTTGGAAAATACCTGAAGACTTTGGGGGGTGGAGCCAGGAGAGGGCGGGGTTTGGGGAGGGGAGGGGCCTCAGCATGGTCCACTGCCAGAGAGTCCACCCTTCAGAGCAGCCATTTTCTCCAGGGGAGCTGTTCTCTGTCAGCTGGAGATCAGTTGTAAAAGCGAGAGCTCTCCAGGCCCCACCTGGAATCTGGCAACCCTAATTCAAATAAGGACTGTGTTTGATCACTAGTCCATCTCAGTTGGACAGATCCTAGGAGGGGATACTTCTTTACACAGCATGTAGGATTGTCAAGCCCCTCCTAACAACTGGCGAGGCGTGGGGTGGGCTTACAAAGAGAAAGAAAAAGGCCTAGGCCTCATTGCTGGCGTCACACAGGAAGTGACGTCATCATGCCGGCAACGTCCAGGCAACGCTCTGGTATTTGGGCAAAAACTCTATGGTAAAACCAGCTTCTACCATAGAGCTTTTGCCCTAATACTAGAGCATCACCCAGACATTGCGGGTAGGATGACGTCACTTCCTGTGTTATTTCAGCCACAAGGGCTAGGGCTTCTCCTTTCTCCTGGTAAGTCCTCCTTGCCTGCCAGCTGATTGGTGGCTATGGGCAGGGCCTGCAAATGGGGGCCCTGCCTCCACCCGGGGGGTCGGGCAACCCTAACAGCGTGTGATGAAAATGTGGAAGGTGTTGTGATGGCCACTGGCATAGACAGCTGTAAGAGGGGATTAGGTGGATTCACAGAGGGGAGGTCTGTCAGTGGCTACTAGCCACTGGAAACCTGGAGAACCTCCAGGTTCTGATGCAGTCAACCTCTGAATCCCAGTGCCAGTAGGCAACATCAGGGGAAGAAGAGAGAAGAGAAGAGACTGGATTTATTCCCTAACTTTCACTACCTGAAGGAATCTCAGAGTGGCTTACAAAGTCCTTTCCCTTCCATGCCCCGCAACAGACACTCTGTGAGGTAGGTGGGGCTGAGAGAGCTCTCTCGAGGACGGCTCTTGAGAGAATAGCTCTGAGAGAACTTGTGACTGACCCAAGGTCACCCAGCTGGCTGCATGTGGAGGAGTGGGGAATCAAACCCAGTTCTCCCAGATTAGAGGCCGCCCACTTAACCACTACACCAAACAGGCCTCAGCCTGCCAATGAATCCGCCACTCAGGATCTTTTTTCCTGGGCTAACACGCCAGAATGGAGTTCCGGAAAATTCTTTTTAAAATGTTAACGGCCCCTGAGTTTTCAATGCAGACTGAAAACTTCATTTCCCTCTTCAGAGTTCCGGCACCTCTTTTTTTAAAAAAAAATAAAGCGCCCTGCTGCCACTTGACCCCTCATGAAAGAACACGCAAGGAAAACGAGGCATACGGTTGAATATCGGCATCCATGCACATTTTATTCCCAAATGTATGCTTGGAAACCAGTCTGTGAACACCCGCCCAAACACTTTGCTTTGAAGCTGAAAAGCGCATTTATACCTTTCATTTCTCCGCTCCGTAGACTCTAATTTAGGTGTCTTCCCTCTTGCTCGCTGGCAAAGAAGCACAATCAGCCCAGCGAGAAAACACCCGGCAGTCTCTATTTAGCTCTGGAGTGTTTGGCAAAAAGTGGAGCCTCCTTTGCAAACAGAGCGTTCGAGGTTTTGCATTTTTAAAAAGAAGTGATTAGTGGCAGGGATTGCAATTATTTAGGATATCGGAAGAATGCTCAGGACAAAGTCTGGACTCTGAGCAGGCTACACCCCAAAAGGATCCATGCACTTCCCAACCCAGAGCTGGCAACCTCCGCGGCTCGTCTGTGTGTTGCAAATAAGCCCGACTGCACAGAGTGTGTTTGAGTAACTTCTGAGTAAATGCGCAGACTATCAGGTTACACCATGTGTGCTTATCTGTGGAGATGGTGGGATGGGGCCCAGCATGCTGTGCCTCTGCGTTTGAAAGTTGCATTGCTGAGATTTGCCTACAAAAGAACAGACTTCTGTTAAGAAATTGAATATGTATTCTCACATGTATACATATACATATATACATACGCACACACACACACACACACAGAGGGCAATTTTTGGGCCAGAACACGCAGGAACGGAGTTCCGGCTGGCTCCCAAGTTGGCCACGCCCAGCAGGAACTCATTAGCATAACAGGCCACACCCAACAGCAGAAACTCATTAGGATTGGCTACATTAGGGGTGTGTGGCCTAACATGCAAAAGAGTTCCTGCTCCAAAAAAAGCCCTGTCTTTTGACAACCAGCAAGGTAAACAGAATAAGAAGCAAAAGGTGGGTGTGGCTGGATGACCACACTTCTGGTAACATGGGGGTGTGGCCTAATAGGCTAATGAGTTTCTGCTGTTGGATGTGGCCTATTATGCTAATGAGTTCCTGCTGGGCTTTCTCTACAAAAAAAGCCATGTGTGTGTGTATGTGTGTATATATATGTGTGTGTGAGAGAGAGAGAATGGCAAACAGTCTTTACAGCTACGCCTGTTAAGAGTTATAGTACTAATATGGTTGAAAAGTCTATAAAATATTATAGTTTTGGCACCTGACTCTCCTAAACCAAACATAATGTATTATTTAGGATTGCCATCCTCCAGCCAGGGGCTGGAGATCTCCCAGAATTACAACTGGTCTCCAGGCAGGCCTATAGCTATGGGGGGTGCTTTGGGGGGCTTCGCCCCTCTCTTAAAAGTGCAGCCCCACGGGGGTTTTCTAAAAGAAAAAGGGTTTTAAGGCATTTTTACCATTTTAATGGCCCTCTTGCATTGCTCTCCTCTATTTATTTAGTCATTTATTTTATTCCATTTCTACCCCACCCTCCCTGCCGAGGCAGGCTTGGGGTGGCTTCCATAAAATGCACATATAAATGCAATTAAAATCCATCAGAAAAACAATCAAAACCCATGAACCAATCAGTTATCCTAAAGTGCTGGAACAGTATTCAGGTAAAGGATGAGAGCAGGGAATTTCAGATCGAAACAATACTCCATAGGTGGCAATAATGATGATGTTCCTGCACCAGCTCCACTGGTCTCCTTATATACATGCAGCACGGGTAGGCTAAAGATGGTAAGGCAAGGGCACAGGGACACTACTCCGTGTATAATGTGGCTCCTTAGTCAAATGCTTGGTGGAAGAGCTCCGTCTTGCAGGCCCTGCAGAACTGTAAGAGGTCCTGCAGGGCCCTGATCTCTTTTGGGAGCTCATTCCACCGGTACGGAGCCACCACCGAGAAGGTCCTGGCCCTGGTTATCGCTAACCTGGCATCTTTGGGACCTGGAAGGGCCAACCGGTTTCAGGCCCCTGAATACAGTGCTCTCTGGGGAATATATGGGGAAAGGCGGTCCCTTAGGTATGCCGGACCCCGACCTTAAAGGGCTTTAAAGATCAAAATCAGCACCTCGAAGCAAATCCGGTATGCTATTGGCAGCCAGTGCAGTGCTCTCAGCACAGGCTGGATGGGTTCCCATATAGGCAGGCCCATCAACAGCCCAGCCACAGCATTATGCACTATCTGCAGCTTCTGGATTTGGGACAAGGGCAGCTCATGTAGAGAACATTACAGTAGCCTAACCTCGAGGTGACTCAATGCTAGATCCAACCCAAAACACTGTATGGAGGAAAAAAAACCTACCAGCCATGCTTGGCCCCCTATTTTGTCCCCAGAGTTCCAGGCAAAGGGCAGGAGTTGGAGCAGTCCTGTGGGGGAGGTCTTCTCAAACCAGCCCCACCAGGGTGGAAAAATTGCCCCACAAGCCACAAAATCCTGGCTACAGGTCTGCCTCCAGATGACAGGAACAATGGCTGCTTTAGAAGGTGGACTCTGTGTCCATACACACTGCTGTGGCCCCTCCCCTCCCGGAACCCCGCCTTCCCTTCCTAGGCTCCACCCCTAAATTATCCAGGTATTTCCCAACCCGGACCAGTTAACCCTGAAATAAGTGTTAGAGATGCGGAATTGTTGGTGCACGTGTGGTGATATTGTCCCTTGGTTTAGAAATCTGGGTCAGACGTAATTCATGAAAATAGAGCACAGGACAACTTCCAAAGTTACCGCGGTCACCACAAGTTATCTTACTGGGTCTGATCGGAGATTGTGTACCGCATGCGCAGAGGAATGTCATCCGAGATCTACTGACAGCCATTGAATTGTTACTAGCAAAAAAAAAACTGGGGAAACGTTATAACCAGTAATGTTGAAGCACAGATTCAAAAAAGCATGCTGCCTGTTGATATTATCGAGATCAGTTAAAATGGGTAGCCATGTCAGTCTGTCTGTAGCAGTAGAAAAGCCGTAGAAAAGAGCCAGAGTCCAGGAGCACCTTAAAGACTGACAAAATCTGTGGCAGGGGAGGAGCCTTTGTGAGTCACCGCTCACTTCTTCAGATGCAGCTAGAATGGGAGTCTTTATATCTTGGAGAGTGGAGTGATTTCAGATGCTGAATGACATTAGCAGGCAAATGACAATAGCAGGTAGACGGCAATAGCAAGCGTGATTGGATTACATATGATATGAAAAGGGGTAGTAGGCATGGAGAAATCAGCATTGGAAATGAAACAGGAAACCTAGGTCTCTATTCTGTCCAGGAGGATGCATTGTCTTCAGCTTCATAAAGGTAAAGGTCAGTTGTCCCGAATACCCCTCCCCGCCCTTTCCATTGTTCTTTTTTGTATCTTGTAAACCAAGATCTGACCCCGGAAACAGTATCTCCCATGTCATAAGTTAGCTGGTTTGTTTGTTTTTTTCCTTCACTTCATATACATGTTAAATCAAGTAAGAAGTGTCCCGACAGTCACTAGAGTGAGTGAAAATTTTGCGGATTAGAGGGAGGAATGGAGAAGGAGAGGGTGGTCAATGGCTGGGATGCCACCTCCATATGCAAAGGCTGTGTATGCCAGAACACCACTTGTGTGGGGTTCATAGTGGGGGCAGCTGCGCACTTCATGATGTTCACTGGTTTCTCAAAAACACTTGGTTAGTCACTGTCAGAAATGGAATACTGAACTAGTTTGCTAGGGCACCAAAAAAAACCCCTTGGCCTATCCTTGGATAGGAAACCGTACCAAGTCAATTTGGACCAGGGATGGGCATGAACTGGGAAAATGAAGGTTCATCAAGGTTCGTGATTCATTGGGTCTCACAAACCACAAACCTCAATGAACCTTTCCATTTAATGAACCAGTTTGAGGTTCGTGGGTTTGTGGTGCGGCTTGGTTTGACTTGGAGGAGGCATGTAAAGGAACCACAGTCTCTTTAAATGCCTTCTCCAAGCCCTGCCCAAGGTGCCAGCATGTATGCCGACACAAACCACACAAGACTCACAAAGCCACTTGGGAAGTTCACAGGAGGCTCATGGGGCCAGGATGGCATGAACTAAGTTTCATGAAGCATAAACTGGGCCCAGAATTTCAGTTCGTAATTCAGATGAATTTCAGTTCGTAATTCAGTTCGTGCCCATCCCTAATTTGGATTTATGGGTCACTATACCAAAAGGCTGGGAACTGCTGCTCTAGACGAACAGAGTTTGTGCATTTAAGAAAAGGCAGACAGTAGAAAGTGTTCTTTTTTAAGTGCTAGCAAACTTTTTTTCGCGTAGAACAGACGCTCGGTTAAACTATCGATTTCTGTAATTGATCTCTTTTTGTAGTAAGTGTTCTATGTTTATGTGTAAAACCCTTTAAAAATGTTTAAAAGAAACACTGAAAAGCTGCCACAGAAAACCATTAAATCCAGAACCAAAAAGTCACCCAATTTGCGCCACTGTCCAGATGTTCCATTCAAAGCATCTCTCCGACACATGTGTATGTCTTGGTAGCGCGGCGAGATACTCACAAATTCGTGGGAATGTGTGGGGAAATCGTCCGGAAATCTTTGCTTTCAGTGGAGACCTTTGTTGTTTCGGCAACGGCTTTGTCAGCCGTCCAGCATATTTATTTATATTTTTCTCTTGCTTTCCCGACCACGTGCCTCTCCCAAAGCAGCCCACGTCAATAAAAATTCAATTGACAATGCCGTTGGCAGGAACAGGTCGTAAATGAAAACTGCTTCACCGGAACATGCCAAATTCCAGCATTTGTTTTCCTTCTGTGATGGTCAAAAGCCTCTGAATACTCACCAGAGGGCATGAAGGTGAAATGGCTTTTCACTTCATCCTCGGCACTGAACAATCTAAGGTATACTGCCCCTGTATATGGGAGCTTGCACGATGGTTTTGTGCAGCTAGAAATGGATAGAATCACAGGGCTGGAAGGGGCCGCACAGGCCATCTAGTCCAACCCCCTGCCCGATGCAGGATCAGCCTAGAGCCTCCCTGACAAGTGTTTGTCCAGCCGCTGCTTGAAGACGGCCAGGGAGGGAGAGCTCACCACCTCCCTGGGCAGCTGATTCCACTGCTGAACAAATCCTACTGTAAAAAAGTTTTTCTGAAGATCCAGCCGGTACCTTCCTACCCTTAATCTAAACCCATTCTCGCAAGTCCTCTCCTCTGCTGCCAACAGGAACAGCTCCCTGCCCTCCTCTAAGTGACGGCCCTTCAAATGCTTCAAGAGAGCCATCCTGTCCCTCCTCAACCTCCTCTTCACCAGACTGAACATTCCCGAGTCCCTCAGCCTTTCCTCACAGGGCTTCCTGGTCTCCAGGCCCCCGATCATCCTCGTCGCTCTCCTCCGCACCTGCTCCATTCTGCCCACGTCCTTTTTGAAGTGAGGCCTCCAGAACTGCACACAATACTCCAGGTGCGGCTGTCCAATGCAGTGTGCAGTGGGACTATGACATCTTGCGATTTGGGTGTTATGCCTCTGTTGAGACACCCCAAGATCACGTTAGCCTTTTTTGTCGCCGCATCACACTGGCTCCTCATATTTAACTTTCGGTCAACCCATACCCCCCAAGATCTTGTTCACACATACTGCTTCTCAGAAGGCAATATCCAAATTCATAAAGGATAGTTCTAATAATCATTCAGAGTTGCACTGGTGTCCATTAACATCTGATTTTATTTATTCCTTTAAAATGTTCATATGCCACCTTTTCAGAGACCTGCTTGGGACGGCTCACAAAGAAAAAAATCATCACGCGTAGAATCGTTAAAATGATTAATACCACCCGCCAATAAAACATTAAAAGCACATGAAATCTCAGAAGCTACAAGATGTTCAGCGTAAAAAGCACATAAAGCCGAGACATAAAAGCACATAAAATCCCAGAGAACATTTTTTTAGAGAATTCCTTGTGGTAGCAAATTCCACAAGTGAAGAAAGAGGTATTTCCTTTGGTTAAAGTTAAACCTACACTTAGATATCATTGGATAGTAGAAGCTGACAGACGATTCCATGAATGATAGATCTAATCCTTTACATATACAAAACATATTTGGCAAGGTATTTAATAAAAATTATACTTCCATATACAGGGGGACACTGTATCTCCTTTCAAAGAGAAGCCTCCTGAGAAGCTGTTATCGCTGCCTCGTGAGTTCCATAAGTGAACCAAGAACACAGAACACGTGAAGCTACTTTACACTGAATCAGAATCTGGGTCCATCAGGGTCTGTCTTTTCTGCTCAGACTGGCAGCGGCTGTCCAGGGTCTCAGGCAGAGGTCTTTCACATCACCTACCGCCTGATCCTTTTAACTGGAGATGCCAGGGATGGATCCTGGGACCTTCTGCATGCCAAGCAGAGGCTCTACCACTGAGCCAAGGTCTCAGGTCAAGGTCTCTCCCATCACCTACTGAGTGACCTTTTTAACTGGAGATGCTAGGGATTGAACCTGGTATCTTCTCCATGCCAAGCAGATGCTGTACCATGGAGTCATGGCCCCCCTAATCAGCTCTCCAGGGTCTCAGGCAGAGGGGTCTTTCACATCACGTACTGCCTGGTCCTTTCAGCTGGAGATGCTGGGGATTGAACCTGTGACCTTCTGCATGCCAAGCAGATGCTCTTCCACTGAGCCAAGGTCTCAGATCAAGGTCTTTCCCATCACTTCTTACCTGACTCTTTAATTAGAGATACTGGGGATTGAACCTGGGACCTCCTGCATGCCAAGCAGATGCTCTTCCACTGAGCCAAGGTCTCAGATCAAGGTCTTTCCCATCACTTCTTACCTGACTCTTTAATTAGAGATACTGGGGATTGAACCTGGGACCTCCTGCATGCCAAGCAGATGCTCTTCCACTGAGCCAAGGTCTCAGATCAAGGTCTTTCCCATCACTTCTTACCTGACTCTTTAATTAGAGATACTGGGGATTGAACCTGGGACCTCCTGCATGCCAAGCAGAGGCTCTACCACTGAGCCAAGAGGTCTCAGATCCAGGTCTTTCCCATCCCTTCCTACCTGACTCTTTAACTGGAGATGCCAGGGATTGAATCTGGGACCACCTGCATGCCAAGCAGATGCTCTTCCACTGAGCCAAGGTCTCAGATCAAGGTCTTTCCCATCACTTAAGAACATAAGAACATAAGAGAAGCCAATGTTGAATCAGGCCAATGGCCCATCTAGTCCAACACTCTGTCACACAGCGGCCAAAATATACCAGGTGCCATCAGGAGGTCCAGCAGTGGGGCCAGGACACCAGATGCCCTCCCACTGCTGCCCCCTCCAGCACCAAGAATAGAGTGCATCACCTGCCCAAGACTGAGAGTTCCCATCTATACCCTGTGGCTAATAGCCACTGATGGACTTCTGCTCCATATGTTTATCTAATTCCCTCTTGAAACTGTCCATGCTTGCAGCTGCCACCACCTCCTGTGGCAGTGAATTTCTTACCTGACTCTTTAATTAGAGATACCGGGGATTGAACCAGGGACCTTCTGCATGCCAAGCAGAGGCTCTACCACTGAGCCAAGAGGTCTCAGATCCAGGTCTTTCCCATCCCTTCCCTACCTTACTCTTTAACTGGAGATGCCAGGGATTGAATCTGGGACCACCTTCATGCCAAGCAGATGCTCTTCCACTGAGCCAAGGTCTCAGATCAAGGTCTTTCCTGTCACTTCTTACCTGACTCTTTCATTGGAGATGCCAGGGATTGAACCTGGGACCTCCTGCATGCCAAGAAGAGGCTCTTCCACTGAGCCAAGATCTCAAATCCAGGTCTTTCCCATCCCTTCCTCCCTGACTCTTTAACTGGGGATGCCGGGGATTGAACCTGGGACCTTCTGCCTGCCAAGCAGAGGCTCTACCACTGAGCCACAGCCCCTCTCGAAGCAGAAGCCCTCCTGTTGTCAAAGCTCTACATGCCACCAGTCAGATTCATCGAGTGACCCCGCGTTTTGGTCTCACGGGACCCAGAGGGAAGAAATCTCCCTGGATCCGAGCCAGGCCGCACCTGCTGCTCCCAACCAGACCCCAGGCCTGTCACGCAGACTCGGCTTGCGCCAAGGAAGGGCAAGGACACTCAGCTGTTCACTCAGCGGCCGCCAGAGAAGGGGGGGAGGGAGAGATTGCCGACGCGACGTTTCTAGAGGATCCAATCTGTCGATTCAGCATCTCCTCATCCCTCATCTGATAAGCCCAGGGACGCAGAGGGGGCAGGATATTTGTTTCACCGTGCAGCCGGTGCCAGAACGCTTGTGTGGGGGGAGAAAAAGAGGGAGTGCCGTTGGATCACTGCCAGCAAAACCAACTGGGCGTAAGGAGGCATGGGAGCGAGAGGAGGGGGGCAGGACCTGTTTAACTCGCCCAACCAGGGAGGGGTAGGGGGGAAATAAAGAAACAAACAGGTAAACAGGCAGCCAAAAAAAGGCTACGACCTCAATTTTCTTCGGAGTTGATTTCTCTCCCTCTTTTTTGGAGGAAGGGGCGGGAGGACCGGAGCAGAAGGCAGGGAGATCGATTACCCAGCCGTAGGTAAATGGGCGGCTTGCAGTTTTGCTAGCTAGAGGCCTGTGGGCTGGAGTGCATGCATGCACCGTTGGCAGGAACGGCCGCAGCGGTGAACAGGACATGGTGCTTACATGTCCAATCTCGCACGCTCCAGCTGTCCCAATTGACCAGGGACTGCTCTTACTTCCCTGGTAAAGCTTCATTGCTGGATTTTTTCCATTTTTTTTCTGGGCATGTCGCAGATGACTTATTCCAGACGACTGCCGGGGGCGCTGCAGCACCTAATGATCGCGCCTTGAGCGTGGAGTTGGACCAGATGGTCTCTAAGGCCCCTTCTAACTCTGGTGGTGGCGGGAAGCGCCTTCGAGTCGTAGCCGACAGGTGGCAACCACCGCGGGGGTTTTGGGGTGAGAGACGATCGGAGGTGATTTGCTGTTGGCTGCCCCCACATAGCAACCCTGGGATTCCTTGGTGGCCTCCCATCCGAGTACTGACCAGGGCTGACCCTTCTTAGCTTCTGAGATATGGTAAGACTGGGCTATCCTAGCCCAGCTAGGTCAGGGCAAGAGATGAATAGAGACGGTTTGCCATTGCCTGCCTCTGTAGCAACCCTGGACTTCCCTGGTGGTCTCCCATCCAAGTCCTTCCAAGGGCCGACCCTGCTTAGCTTCCAAGATCTGACAGGATCTTCCTTGGTGGTCTCCCATCCAAGTACTAACCAGGGCTGACCCTGCTTAGCTTCTGAGATCTGACAGAATCCGGCTTGCCTGGGCCATCCAGGTCAAGGCAAACAAACAGAGGTGGGTTTGCCATTGCCTGCCTCTGCCCAGTGACCCTGGACTTCCTTGGTGGTCTCCCATCCAAGTCCTTCCAAGGGCTGGCCCTGCTTAGCTTCCAAGATCTGACAAGTATGGGCTAGCCTGGGCCATCCGGGTCAGAACTGATAAACAGAGGTGGTTTGCCATTGCCTGCCTCTGCGTAGTGACCCTGGACTTCCTTGGTGGTTACTCATCCAAGTGCTGACCAGGGCTGACTCTGTTTAGCTTCTGAGATCTGACAAGATCTGGCCAACCTGGGCCATCTAGGTTGGGGCAGACCAACAGAGGTGGTTTGCCGTTGCCTGCCTCTGCATAGCAGCCTTGGACTTCCTCGGTGCTTAGCTTCCAAGGTCTGACAAGATCGGGCTAGCCCGGGCCATCCAGGTGGGGGCCCTCTGACTCCAGGATGCAAAAAGAACACATAATACCTCCTTTAGCATTTATACTGGTCTGTTCTTGCGCTCTTAAAACGCCGGCCCTGCAAAGTAGACTAGTATTCTCTACATCATGAAAGATGGCAGACTAATAGGTTTGCCTGAGGCCACCTCCTGAGGTTGCGGCAGAAGAAAAATTTGACCCAGGGACGCCATTAACTTAACTGCTCTGCTGCGCTCAGCTTGAATGAAACTATGTGCTAGTGTGCACATATGTGCTGCAGCTTGGTGTAGAGAGTCAATCTGGTGTAGTGGTTAGGAGTGTGGGCTCTAATCTGGGAGGGCCGGGTTTGATTCCCCACTCCTCCACATGCAGCTGCTGGTGTGACCTTGGGTCAGTCACAAGTTCTCTCAGAGCTGTTCTCTCACAAGCAGTTCTCAAAAGAGCTCTCTCAGCCCCATCTACCTCACAAGGTGTCTGTTGTGGGGAGGGGAAGGGAAAGGAGTTTGTAAGTCACTCTGTGACTCCTTCAGGTAGTGAAGGGCGGGGTATAAATCCAATCTCTTCTTCTCTTCATAGGCCTGGCAGTCCCCAGGTCGGGGTGGGAGTACCCCTGATTTTCGGGACTTCTTCCTGCTGGCCAGCAGGGGGAACCCCACTCCCTAACAGCCACATCCTCGCATGGCTTCCCCAATGTGTTGATGTTACCCAGAAGTGACATCATCACACAGGGACGCTCTGCTTTGAGGGCAAAACTCTATGGTTTTAAGCCAGATTTACCAGAGAGTTTTGCCCTCAAACCAATGTCCCCACACGACGTCTGTGGCACAATGATGTCACTTCCAGGTGATGTCATCACATTGGGGACGTCCTGGAATGTCCACCAAATCCCCCACTGGAGCGACAAGGGAACCTGGCAACCCTAACACTGCACAGCTATGGGTAGGGTAGTGCTTACAGTGTCAGACTAGACTATGGGAGACTCCAAGTTTGAATCCCCGCTCCACTACGGAAGCTTGCTGGATGACCTTGGGCTGGTCATGCGCTCTCATCCTAACCTACCTCACAGGATTGTTGTGAGGACAAAAATAGAGAACTCTGGAAGCTGCTTCGGACCCTGATTGGAGAGAAAGGGAGGATATGAATGAAGCAGGTGAAATAAAACTCTTCATCTTCCAGTGTCTTCTCCTGTGCCATTAAATCTCTGAGTGAAAGGCAGATGTAGATGAGGACGTACATGTAGAATTTTATGTGCCTGAGCATGAATGAGCCAGGTGTTGCGCCATCTGCCCTCGGGGCGAAGCGATGCCCATTTATCACTCAGTACAGTTATACAAACACACAAATCCTCCCCCGCCATCGAAAGCAACGGAATTTGGCAGGTCCGTGTTCCAGGCAGGCTTCCCAACCTCCAGGCTGATCTCCAGGCTACAGAGTTCCATTCCCCTGGAGAAAATGGCGGCTTTGATGGCTGGCCTCTGGGGCATTGATCTCTGAATACTGACCATCTTCTGGTCACTCACAAAGAACTCTACCCAAAGCATTCCCTCCCTCTCATTGGGCCACTCGCCAGGGTCTCAGACAGAGGTCTTTCCCATCCCCTACTGCCAGGTCCTTCTTTGGAGAGGCCAAGGATTGAACTCGGGACCTTCTGCATGCCAAGCTGAGGCTCTTCCACTGAGCCATGGTTTCCCCCATCAAGGTCAGTACTGCAGACTGGTAGTGGCTCTCCAAGGTCTCCAGTTGAGGTCCTTCGTATCACCTGCCGCCTGGTCCTTTTAACTGGAGATGCAGAGGACTGAACTTGTGACTTCCTGCATGCAAAGCAGAGGCGCTACCTTTGAACCAAGGTCTCACCTCACCTACTGCCTGGCCCTTTTCACTGGAGATGCCGAGGATTGAACCTGGGACTTCTGGAATGCCAAGCAGAGGCTCTTCCCCCAAGCCTCAACCTTTCCCCCTTTCCCATCCTTTGAGTCATGCCAATTGGCTCAACAACAACAACAAAAGAAGGCAATTCGCCCCACCCTTGTCAGTGATGGATGTCTTCCACGGCTGCCAAAGAGGAGAGGGCAGCCCTTGTGGCATTTATTAACATTTATTCAATTACCCAGGTTAAGCAGACAATTAATGCTCGCCTGACCTGGACCCGTCCGCCACTGGGCCATCCATCTTCAGGGAGCCGTGCCCCGCTCCCGAGGTGGCAGAGGCCGCCATCCGGCATGTATCTGACACACCCGGACAAGAGCAACGATTGATCACTATCCGCTGCTTTCCTCGGGCGATCAGAATTCCGGCGGCTCAATTGCTGAACAGGGAAAGGGGCTGACCCGTAGCTAGGGGCTTTTGGGGGGGTGGGGGCCTCGGGGAGTGGTGCAGCTTATTAAATCAAAGTTAATTACAATAATTCATTTTGGGGCCAGTCTGGGAGGGAGGGGGCCCAGAAGAAATGCTAGGGGGGCGGGCCCACAGGCCCCGTGTTAGCTACGGGTCTGGAAAGGGGGTAGGAAAAGACGGAACGGGGGGGCTCTTTCTTTATGAAGATCAGCGGGATGGGGGAGTAAAACGTACAAAGCTGCATGGGCGGATCCAGGCAATTGTGGCCGCTCAGCCTAGCTTACCTTGCGGCTTACTCGAGAGCCTGGCTTACTTCTCGGCTTACCCGAGAGGGTAAAAATGGCTTTTTGCATTCCTGGGAGAAAACGGGGGATGCGGCGACGGTAATTAAACCACCTCTGGCTAATCAGGGCGGCTTATTGTATATTGCGCTGTGGGAAATGAGCGACGGATGGCCCTTCGTTTCCTGCTTGGAGCTGCAAAGGAGTACGCTCTTCCGCACCATCACCAGCTTCCCCTACTGAGTCCCCGGAGATGTGTCTTGTTGCACCACTGCAATCTGGACTGCTTCAGCTCAGTGGGGGGAACTCGGATCTTTAAATTGCACGTCAGTGATAGAAAAACTTCCTAGCAGAGAATCAAGGGCATGAAGGTTCTGACCAGACAGCATCAGACCTCCCAAGTATTTTCCATTCCTTATTAAAGATAAGCTGCACGGTACCCGGATCTGGATTGGGACTGCGTCACAAGGGAGGGGGGAGAAAGGGGATTAGGTCTCTCACCAACGCCCAGGGCCATTGTCCTGATCTGAAATCAAGTCCCTCCCGCGGGCTGCCAGCTCTGGGTGAGAAAATACCTGGAGATTTTGGGGGTGGAGCTTGAGGAGGGTGGGGTTTGCAGAGGGGAGAGATTTCCATGGGGTAGAATTCCATTCGAGAGCCAGTTTGGTGTAGTGGTTAAGAGCGTGGACTCTAATCTGGAAGAACCGGGTTTGATTCCCTGCTCCTCCACATGCAGCTGCTGGTGTGAGCTCGGGCAAGCCACCGTTTTCTCAGAGCTGTTCTCTCACGAGCAGTCCTCGAAAGAGCTCTCTCAGCCCCACCTACCTCACAGGGTGTCTGTTGTGGGGAGGGGAAAGGAGTTTGTAAGCCTCTCTGAGACGCCAAGTGAAGGGCAGGGTATAAATCCAATGTTGTCGTCCTCCTCCTCCTCCTCCTCTTCTTCTTCATCATCATCGTAATTTCCTGCATTGTGCAGGAGGTTGGACTTCATGAGCCCAGAGGTCCCTTCCAACTGTATGATTCCATTTTCAGCTCTGTCACCTGGAGATCAGTTTTGTAATCCCAGGTGATCTCCAACCAACCCCACCCCCACACTGGAGGAACCGTATAGGAAAGTGGCAGTGTTGTAGGGCTTGGGGGGGGAGAGCTAATGCTTGAGCCACATCTCAAGGTCCTCAAATCAGAAAGAAAAAAGCACACAAGAGTTCTGAGATTGGAACATCACCGAACCGGCAGACGGCAGCCACTGCCATACGCTACATAATTAATTATTATCCTCCCTCCTTCCTGGGCTGGTCCTCTCCTTTGCCAACGCATGTCCACCGCACCTGACTTTGGTTCTGGCTTTGGCAGAGCAGTTGACACCCAGCCACCAAGCGTGACAAGGCTTTCCGACAGATGCATTTGGGGCACAGTGTTGGCCGGCAGGGTAAACGTGCCTGGCCGGAATACCCTTTGGAGAGCTGCTAACTGGGGTCATCGAAGAAATGTTGCAGTGTTCCCTCTAAGCTGAGTTAGTGTGAGCTAGCTCACAGTTTTTTAGCCTCCGGCTCACACAGTTTTGTCTCAGCTCAGGGAGGAGGGCTCCAGAGCAAACTTAATTTATGCAGCGGCCAGATCGCTCGCTCACAACTATAATGCCAGGAGCTCACAAAGTAGACTTTTGCTCACAAGACTCTACAGCTTAGAGGGAGCATTGGTATGTGTGGGGGGGTGCTGGGTTATGTCTGGGGTTTCCAACTCCCAGGGGATGCCTGGAGAGCTCCCAGGATTGCAACTGATCATAGGATCATAGAGTTGGAAGGGACCTCCAGGGTCATCTAGTCCAGCCCCCTGCACAGTGCAGGGAATTCACAACTACCTTCCCCCCACACACACAACTGCAGTGACCCCTGCTCCATGTTCAGAAGATGACAAGAAAAACCATCCAAGATCCCTGGCCAAACTGGCCTGGAGAAAATTGCTTCCTGACCCCAAGGTGGTGATCGGCATTTCCTTGGGTGTGTAAGACAGGGCCATGAGAACGAAGCACTGATTCAACCCTTCCTGCCCTCCCTCTCATGATTCACAGAATTAGCATTGTGATCTGTGTTCAAGTTAGGGTAGCCATTTGCCTGCCAGTGGCAGGTCCCCACCCTCAACCCCAGTGGCTGGAAAATGGCTTCCATTGTGACGTTCTAGGCATTTTATGGTACTTACCATTGAGGGTTGGAGGAATCCCTACAGCATCCCCTAGAAGTGACGTCACATCCTCCCCAGTCTAGTCGGGGAAAACTGGGTTTGATTCCCTACTCCTCCGCATGCAGCTGTGGGTGTGACTTTGGGTTAGCCACAAGTTCTCTTCGAGCTGTTGTCTCACAAGCATTTCTTGAGAGAGCTCTCTTGGCCCCACCTACTTCACAGGGTGTCTGTTGTTGGGAGGGGAAGGGAAAGGAGATTGTAATCCCTCTGAGACTCTGAGTGAAGGGCAGGGTATAAATCCAATCTCCTCCTTTTCCTCCTTATCTTCTTCTTCTCCTCCTTCTTCTCCTCCTTCTTCTCCTCCTTCTCCTCCTCTTCTTCTCCTTCTTCTCCTTCTCTCCTCCTCCTTCTTCCTCTCCTTCTCCTCCTCCTTCTTCCTCTCCTTCTCCTCCTCCTCTTCCTCTCCTCCTCCTCCTTCTTCCTCTCCTCCTCCTCTCCCTCTCCTCCTCCTGAGACAAAGCAGCAAAATCATGCATGCCGCCATGAGTTCCTGGGAGGAAGAGCAACCTAAGAATGTACTCATTGTTTCCCTACTGGGCAGACATTTCTGGAAATGTCCTCTTTCATCCCACCCACCCCGTCCTCCTTTCCTCCGGCATCATCCCTGCCAAGGATCTTCCACCAGGAATCTCCCAGCCCTGCGCTGGTCAAATCCCCCTCCCGGCAAATGGACTCGAGGTTTCCATAACGCCGCCGAGCACGTTTCAAGCTTCAATAACTCTGCACCAGCCAAGGTTGTTGGCCAACGGATATAAATATCCCATCGTACTCCTGGGCAATGTAAATTTGCCCTTTGAAGACGTTTGGCCACATTTGCGAGAGATATTTGCAAAGGATGTCTCTTTTTCTCCCCCCCCCCCCGTCTCCCAAAGCTTCCTCCTGGGCCTCTCCGGTTTTTTGCCACCTGTCCTTTGCTCCGTTTTATTTCCCGTTCCGTTGCTCTGCCCGGTACTGCAAAAAAAAAAAAAAAAAAGATTGCTTGGCGGGAGGAGGCTGTAGAGGCCTGTGGTGGCCGGACGGGTGTATGCACAAAACTCAGATCCCCTATCTAAAGAGGCACTTCTTTTCTCTGTCGCATGTCGGCAAGCTGCTGCCGGCAGATCGGTAGATATAGATTATAGGCGCCTGCAAGGAGAAAACTAGGACATGATGGGAACGGTTCTAACCTTCTCTTTGCTCTTCTACATTCCAAATTCTGAAGCTGCAGCTTGTGTAGAATGCGGTGGCCAGGCTGTTGTCGGGTCTCCCTACGCGGGAACACATCCAGCCTGTGCTAAAAGCACTGCAGTGGCTGCCTATAGCATACCGAATTCGGTTCAAGGTGCTGGTCCTTAACTTTAAAGCCCTTTATGGCCAGGGACCTATGTACCTTGAGGGCCTTTCCCCATACGTTCCCCAGTGAGCACTGCGACTGGGTACTCAAAATTGTCTGGTCCTCCCAGACCCCAGAGAAGCCAGGCTTGCAAGCCCTTCTCCGTGGTGGCTCCGTACTGGTGGAATGAGCTCCCAGGAGACCTCAGGGCCCCGCAGGACCTTTTACAGTTCCATGGGGCCTGTAAAACAGAGCTCTTTCACCGGGCATTCACTTAAGGAGCTACCCGCAACTGTCTGAGGCCCTGTCCCCAACACCAGCGATACCACCAATACTAATAACATCATAACATCATTATCATCACTGCATAGCCGTTGCCTCGCAGATACGACCCCAGGCCGTGCGCTAACTGTGGACTCCCGCCACAGTATATGTGACTGCTAGCCCTTTATGTATCGTTTTAAAACTTAATCTATTGTAATTTTGCTTGAGAACTTGTTTTACCTCTAATAATGATGTGAGCCTCCCTGAGCAGGGGATGCCCTGGTTTGAAGCCCCTCTCCCCCAATTCAGAGATGTCAGAAACCAGAGGAAGGAGTGGCCTCTGGACACTCCACTATAGCCTATGGAGACCGGTCCCCTTAGGGTATAATGGAGAATTGATCCATGGTTATCTGGGATTGAGGGGGGGCTGTTTTTTGAGGTAGAGGCACCAAATTTTCAGCGTAGCTGTTGGTGCCTCTCCTGAAAAAAAAACAACCCATGTTTCAAAAAGATTGGACCAGGGGGTTTGATTCAGTGAGCCCCCAAAGAAGGTGCCCCCGTCCTCCATTGTTTCCAATGGAGGGAAAGCATTTTAAAGGAATGCAGTCCCTTTAAATGTGACAGCCAGAACTCCCTTCAGAGTTCAATCACCTAGTAGCATCACAAAAGTCATAAGAACATAAGAGAAGCCAATGTTGGATCAGGCCAACGGCCCATCCAGTCCAACACTCTGTCACACAGTGGCCAAAAAATACCAGGCGCCATCAAGAGGTTCCAGCAGTGGGGCCAGGACACTACAAGCCCTCCCACTGTTGACCACCCCCCAGCACCAAGAATACAGAGCATCACTTGCCCCAGACTGAGAGTTCCTATTTATACCTTGTGGCTCATAGTCATTGATGGACCTCTGCTCCATATACTTATCTAATTCCCTCTTGGAGCTGCCCATGCTTGTAGCTGCTGCCTCCTGTGTGAATCACTCTTGGGGTGAAGAAGGACTTCCTTTTATCCATTCTAACCCAACTGCTCAGCAACTTCATTGTGTGCCCACGAGCTCTTGTATTGTGAGAAAGGGAGAAAAGGACTTCTTTCTCGACCTGCTCTATCCCATGCATAATCTTATAAACCTCGATCATGTCACCCCTCAGCTGTCGTTTCATGTCACATCCTTGCTCCTGGCTCCACCCCCAAAGTCCTCAGATATTTCCTGAGTTGGACCTGGCTGCCCTAACAGAAGTCGTCCATTCTCTCAGCTCCGGGCTCTACCACCTCGTCTTCGCTTGAGACCCGACCTAATTGGCTTCCGCCTCCTTTCCCATTTCCCTGCTTGTTCCCTCTCCTCTTCGACGTGGCAGTTTGGCATCTCCAAAGGGCCCCGTCTCTTTAATCTCTGTCCTCCCCTTCATCAGAATGCCAAATGGGAGAACTTTCTCGGGCAATTATCGTTAATTTCATAACCAGTCTCTTAATTGGGTCAGCCCCTGATGGGGCGTTTGCAGAGGAGGACAGTAGGATCATGACACATTGAATTCTTTTAGGTCAGCGTTTGGGTTGGCAGGTTCTGGTGAGCAAAATCGGCGGTGGCAGTTGTGGAGGGCTTCTGCGATGTGGCTGGGAAAGCAGAGAAAGCTTTGCAGCAGGAGGAGGAGGATGAGGAGATTGGATTTATACCCCACCCTTCACTTGGTTCCTCCCCTTCCTGAATCCCGCCTTCCCCAGGCTCCGCCTCCTAAATAGGCAGGGATTTCCCAACCCAAAGCTGGCAACCCTAAGGCAGAAACATACAGGAAAAGACAGTCCTTTAGATACCCCCCTCCCCCCGAGTCCCAAGCTGTTTAGGAGGAGGAGGAGGAGGAAGAAGATGAGGAGGAGGAGGAGGAGTTGGTTTTAGAGTTAGGGTTAGTTTGGTGTGGTGGTTAAGTGCACAGACTCTAATCTGGGAGAAGCAAGTTTGATTCTCCACGCCTCCACTTGCAGCTGCTGGATGACCTTGGGCAAGCCATAGTTCTGATAAGAGCTGTCCTTGAAAGGGCAGTTCATGAGAGAGCTCTCTCAGCCTCACCTACCTCACAGGGTGTCTGTTGTGGGGAGGGGAGGGGAAGGGAAAGGAGTGTGTAAGCTGCTCTGAGACTCCAAGTGAAGGGCGGGGTACAAATTCAATCTCTTCTTCTTCTTCTTCTTCTTCTTCTTCTTCTTCACCCCACCTTTCGCTACCCGAAGGAGCCTCAGAGTGGCTTGCCATCTCCTTCCCTTCCCCTCCCCACCACAGACACCCTGTGAGGTCGGCGGGGCTGAGAGAGCTCTCTCGAGAACTGCCCGTGAGAGAACAGCTCCAAGAGAACTTGTGACTGACCTGAGGTCACACCCGCAGCTGCACGTGGAGGAGTGGGGGAGTGGGGGAATCAAACCCGATTCTCCCAAATTAGAGTCCACCCTCTTAACGGCTCGCCTAACTGGCTCTCCTGAAAGTGCTAAGTAAGCCCCAAAAGTGCTGCTATTACTGAACAGGCGGTGGCCTTCATAGCAAGAAGGAGATGCTTCAGTAACAGAGTTGGAAAAAAAACACCCTCCCCCACCAAAGATCCCAAAGGGCTCGATTGGGGATCCCTCGTCTCCGTATCTCTCCCCTCCAGGCCTGCCTGCTATCACTTGGGGAACGTGAGTTACGGATTTCCTCCAGGAAACCATTGAGTGCAGCTACCATTACCGGCTCCCATTAAACTGATTTGCACGCCTACCTGTTTATCCCATTCAAAGGCAGAAAGCAATCTCCATCCCCAAATGGCAAGCCCCAGCCCTCTGCTTCCGATTTTAATTTAAATGGACGTGCTTTTCCCCACAATCACTTTTTATTGTCTCTGGGCTCGGAGTGAATCGCCGCTTTTATTATTATTGCTGTGATATTTGTTAGGGAAAGACGGAGGATTTGCCTTTTGGAAAAGTGACCCAAGAAATCACAATGGCCGGAGCTTTGGCCAAACATTTTGGCTCTTTTAGCAGAGGTGGGTGATGGGAAATCCCAACGGGTGTGGCTGCAATCTGGCAGAACAGGTACAGGTGTGGGGTGTGGCCCAATCAAAACTCCTGATCGACGGCCCTGATCTGGATAGCCAGGCGAGCAGGCCCATAGCTACAGTTTGATGTAGTGGTTAGGAGAGCCAGTTTGGTGTAGTGGTTAGGACCACAGACTCTAATCTGGGAAAACCAGGATTGATTCCCCCACTCCTCCACATGCAGCTGCTGGTGTGACCTTGGGTCAGTCATAAGTTATTTCAGAGCTGTTCCAGAAAGAGCAGTTCTTCAGAGAGCTCTCTCAGCCCCACTGACCTCACAGGATGTCTATTGTGGGCAGGGGAAGGGAAAGGAGATTGTAAACTGCTCTGAGACTCCTCCAGGTAGGGAAGGGCGGGGTATAAATCCAATCTTCCCCTCCTCCTCTTCTCCTTTTCATTTTCCTCCTCCTCCTTGTTTCTTCTTCTTTTCTTCTTCTTCTTCTTCTTCATCATCATCATCATCATTCTTCTTCTTCTTCTTCCCATTACACCACATGGATTTGAGCTGTTGGCCCCAGTACTATCACTTGGCACAGTGCCGTGATACTCTTAATGGTGTCTGAAGTCCAGTTGATGGGCAGTAGATTTAGGATAGACAAAAGGAAGTTCTTGGGATGCCATCCTCCAGGTGGGACCTGGGGATCCCCCGGAATTCCAGCTCATCTCCAGACTACAGACATCAGTTCCCCTGGAGAAAATGGATGCCTTGCAGGGTGAGCTCTGTGGCATCATACCCCACTGAGATCCCTGCCCTCCCCAGACTCCATCCCCAGATCTCCAGACCTTTCCCATAGGGTTCCCAGATCGAGGTTGGGAAACTCCTGAAGATTTGGGGGTGGAACCTGGGGAGGACAGGGACCTCAGCGGGGTACGATGCCATAGATTCCACCCTCCGGAGCATCCATTTTGTTCAGTGGGACCGATCTCTGTAGTTTGGAGATGTGCAGTGATTCCGGGGGATCCCCAGGTCCCACCTGGAGGCTGGCATCCCCAGTTTCCCACCCCGGATCTGGCAACCCCTAGCCCCAGTGTTCCCTCTGAGTTAGCGTGAGCTAACTCACAGTTTTTTAGCCTCCAGCTCACACCTTTTTCCCTTAGCTCAGGAAGGAGGGCTCCAGAGCAAACTAATTTATGCAGTATCATGCCAACAAACAAAGAACCACTTGTGATAAAATTAACAATGACACATTTAATAATTCTATAAGCATCAATTTGTGAAGCTATTAATCTTACAAAATAGTTAGAAAATTCTGACATTAACAAAGCAAAGTCCAACTTCATCATATCCTCGATGAGCACACCGGTTTTTGCACTCATTTCACCAATCTTCCTCATGACTAGTCTTATAAAGTTGGAAGGCGTCACCCTCTTGATTCAGCTTCGTTTCTTTTTAATTGTTCATTTTATCACAGTGGTTCTTTGTTTGTTGGCATGAATCTGCACACTGTGATCCCTTCTCTGGCTTTCTTAACGTAATTTATGCAGTAGCCAAACTGCTCACTCACAACTTTAATGCCCGTAGCTCACAAAGTAGAATTTTTGGTCACAGGACTCCACAGCTTAGAGGGAGCATTGCCTATCACTGCATGAACAGTTAAACTGAGGAATTGCCTTCCGGTGAATGGTCACGAGCAGAGACGGCTTTAAGAGGGGATTTAAGAGCCAGTTTGGTGTAGTGGTTCGGGGCACAGACTCTAGCCTGGGAGAACCGGATTTGATTCCCCACTCCTCCTCCACATGCAGCTGCTGGTGTGACCTTGGGTCAGTCACAAGTTCTCTCAGAGCTGTTCTCTCACAGGCAGTCCTCGAAAGAGCTCTCTCAGCCCCACCTCTACTTCACAGGGGTGCCTGTTCTGGGGAGGGGAAGGGAAAGGAGATTGCAAGGCACTCTGAGACTCCTTCGAGTAGTGATGGGCAGCATAGAAATCCAATCTCTCCTCTTCTCCTTAAACCAATTCATGGAGGAGAGCGCCATCAACGACTCCACCCCCCCCCAATCTCCAGGAATCTCCCAAACTGTTGTTGGCGACCCTCCCTCCCGCTCCGTTTGACAACACAAGGGAAGAATCCAGAGGGGGCTGTCTTAGAGCATCAGCCTGAGAAGCCAGTGCTTGCGGGCGGTCTTGCCGGTTCTCCAAATTGGCGAAGGCAGCACAGAGCCGCCACCCCCGAAACACACGTCCTTCTGTCTGAAGATCACGGCCTCCACCTCCTTTTGTCTTTCTGCCTTCTTGTCGGTTTCTTTGGCGTGTGCGTTGAGGACAAGCAAGGAGCAACCTTGGCTGCACGCTGTTTGTTTTCGTTTCGCGTCGGATCGCTTCGATAACGTCGGAGGAAACAATAAGCCATCCAAATGTGGGCAAATCCATAAATAATGTAAGCTCGGAGCGGCAGGAGAGGGAGGGGGAAAAAATAGACATGGGGACGTCAAACCAGCCTGGAGGCCCTCCAAGTGTTCCCGCGTCTCCCTTTCGCTTTACCTGCTCCCTCCATCGCTTCTCGCTGGATATTCCCGGGGCTGCATTTTCGTTATTAGCTGGGACTTGACAGGCACCCAGGGGAGCGATGGGAATTGGGCTGTCGGGGACCGAGCTCTGCGCCGGGAGAGGAAGGGGCGGGGGGCAGCGGCTCCTCGTCTACCTTGCGCCGACGACAGTGTCACCTTCACCTTGCGCCGACGACAGTGTCACCTTCAGATCCAGGGTTCCATGTGACTGCCTTTCTCTTGCCGGCCCATTTATTTCCAAAGCGATTGCCGGGCCTTGAAGGGCTGCAGACGGCGAGCGCAAAGGACAGCCCACATCTGGATGCTGGGAGGGAATGCGGGCTTTCTGGAAGAGAGAGAGAAAGAGAGAGAGAGGCAGAAGGACACAGTGCCAGTGCTCCTCGCAGGCGTTACAGTCTAGACCAGAGGAGTTTGCCCTGTTAGTCTGTCGCCGCAAAATAGTAACAAATCCCAGTAAGCGCCTTGAAGACTAACGAACTTTATCGTCATGTAAGCTTTCGAGAAACACAGCTCTCTTGGTCGGATGCTTCCGATGAAGAGAGCTGTGTTTCTCGAAAGCTTATGCGACAATAAAGTTCGTTAGTCTTAAAGGTGCTCTTGGGCTTTTTGCTAGTCTAGACCAGGGGTCCCCAACGTGGTGCACATGGGTGCCATTTCGGGGGCCCCACCAAGTGCTTTTAGGAACTTGGCAGGGTCAGGGTAGGCCTCTTGCCCAACAAGGTTTCTGATTGACTGCTGAAGATTTGATTGGGAATGCAGATGTGTAAAACATGGTTTTGGCGGAAGCTGCCACCGCAACACAAAGATCTGCATGGTGGAAGAAGAAAAGGAGGAGGAGGTGCAGACTGGATTTATACACTGCCCTTTACTACCCAAAGGAGTCTCAGAGTGGCTTACAATTTCCTTTCCCTTCCCCACAACAGACACCCTGTGAGGTAGGTGGGCTGAGAGAGCTCTGAGAGAACTGCTCCTGAGAGAACAGCTCTGAAAGAACTTGTGACTGGCCCAAGATCATTCCCTCAGCTGCAAATGGAGAAATGGGGAATCAAACCCTGCTCTCCCAGATTAGAGTCTGCGCTCCTAACCACTACTCCAAACTGTCACTGAAGTTAAGTTGCAGCAATCGTGTTACGGCTGGCTCTGCCTCCTGTGGCAGCCATGTCGTGGTGGCCATTTTGTTGCTGCGCCCAGCATGCCGTGTTGGAATTCCAAATGTGCCCAGAGGCTCCAAAAAGTTGGGGACCTCGCGTCTAGACTCAGTTTTCTTCAATGGCTTTGGTAACTATCATCTTGAACTGTTACTTATATATGTATAATGGCCTATCTGTCTGCCTGCTGGATTGGTGCAGCCTTGCCTTTTTCTCTGGAGAGCCCTTGAACTGATTTATGGGAGGCAAAGACCAAATCGGTGACCTTCCGCTGGCAAAATAATGACTTTCTTTATATTGTGAAAGAGCGGCTAAAATGAACTGAGGTCCCTTGTCTTGTGTTACGAAACGTCCCCGAGTTGAAAACAACATTCTGCTCCGATGATTGGAACCAAATGGCAAGGAGGATTGGGGACATTTGCTATTAGTCACTTGTGCCCCAAATAAGAAGAAACTGAACTTTCCGGGGTTGTAAGGGGCGGGTAGTGGTGGAAATCTCTGGCCAAAGACAGTCATGAGATAATCGGTCATGGTTATTTGGAGGGAGGAAATGCTTTGTGCAGAGTTCTCTGTGAGTGACCGGGAGACGGTCAGCATTCAGAAATCAGCTCGGGTTGTATAAAAATGGATCTCTGGCCCAATGACAGTTGAGATTAACTGTGGCCATTACTTCGAAGGAAGAATAGCTTATGAAGACGTTCTCGGTGAGTGATCAGTTTTGGGAAATCATCTTGGCAGGGCATTAAAGTCCATCAGGGTTTGTAACTGTCTCCTGTTTTTGGTTTGTACCTTCTTGGCAAGCAATGGTTTTCCCCTGGAAACCAGTGTCAGTCGATAAAAGTAGACTTTCTAGTTAGCATCTCCAGCTAGAAGGATCAGGTTGTAGGTGGTGTGAAAGACCTCAGCCTGAGACCCTGGAGAGCTACTGAAAGCTTGGGGGTCTTTAACTTGGAGTTTGGGGTGCTTTAGCTTGAAGAAACGACAGCTGAGGGGTGACATGATTGAGGTTTATAAGATTATGCATGGGATGGAGCAGATCGAGAAAGAAGTACTTTTCTCCTATTCTCACAATACAAGAACTCATGGCCGCTCAATGAAATTAATGAGCAGTTAGAACAGATAAAAGGAAATCCTTCTTCACCCAAAGAGTGATTAGCACATGGAACTCACTGCCACAGGAGGTGGCGGTGGCTACAAGCATGGATGGCTTCAAGAGGGAATTGGATGAACATATGGAGCAGAGGTCTATCGGTGGCTATTAGCCACAAGGTATAGATAGGGACTCTCAGTCTGGGGCAAGTGATGCTCTGTATTCTTGGTGTTTGGGGGGAGCAAGAGTGGGAAGGCTTCTAGTGTCCTCGCCCCACCGGTGGACCTCCTGATGGCACCTGGTATTTTTGGCTATTGTGTGACAGAGTGTTGGACTGGATGGGCCACTGGCTTCTCTTATGTTCTTAATGGACAGTACTGACCTTGATAGGCTGATGGATGTCTGTTGTGCATGCAGAAGATCCCAGGTTCAATCCCCAGCATCTCCAGTTCAAAGGACCAGGCAGGAGGTGATGGGAAAGACCTCGCTCTGCCTGAGATCCAGGAGAGCTGCTGCCGGCTTGAGTAGAAAATACTGACCTTGATGAACCAAGGGTCTGATGCAGTACAAGGCAGCTTCATGTGAGGAGGAGGAGGAGAAGTTGGATTTCTACTCCACCCTTCACTCAGAGTCTCAGAGTGACTTACACTCTTTTTCCCTTCCTCTCTCCACAACAGACACCCTGTGAGGTAGGTGGGGCCAAGAGAGCTCTGAGAAAACTGTGACTGGCCCAAGGCTACCCGGCTGGCTGCATGTGGAAGAGTGGGGAATCAAACCCAGTTCTCCAGATTCTGCCACTCTTAACCCCTATACCAAACTGGTTCTCCAAAAGGTCTTTCACACCGCCTACTGCCTGGTCCTTTCATCTGGAGGTGCTGGGAATCAAACCTGGGACCTTCTGCTTGCTGAGCAGATGCTCTACCACTGAGCCTCACCCACCTCTCCTTTCAGCTAAGCGTGCAAGAAACCCGAGCCATATTACCTCCTCCTGAATGCCCGAATAGTCCCCTGGGAAAGAAAAACTACATTTCCCAGGTGGCCTAAAACCAGGATGCTGCTGCATCAGCATTGAGGGTGTTAGAAAGAAAGGCATGCCCATATGCATTTTAATCCCAGTCAGAGAAGAATGGCCAGAGAAGGGAATATTGAGGGGGAGAGATTGCTTCACAAATCTGACTGTTCCAAGCCGGGCCACTTTGTCATGCAAACCAGGTAATTAGGGATTTGGGTGACATTAGTAACAGTAACTGGTTGTTTATCACCAATGTCTGGTATAATTTGATGACAGGTCTAGCTGTGATCAGACAACTAGGAAGGTTTCCTAGCAATGAGATCCCTCCTGTCCTGTTGGCATCATGATGTTATTGCAGAGGGACTGGTGGGCGCTCGAGATGTTTGGAGTACCTGGGGTGGAGAAATGCAGTGGCATCTTCCTGTCCCCTCTAATTAACCTGGTCTGATGCAACTCCCATTCAGTCTAGTCAGGACTGTGCCCTCTGGGCCAGATCTGTCTGTCTACCACTCCACCGCCCTAATTGTGCCCAGGATCTGACGCCCACAAGGCAACCAACTCGCCCAGTCTCATGGGAGAACACCCCTCCTACCAGCAGAATCCTCACTGAGCTGGAAAACTCTCTGTGTGTCCAGTGTTAAGGATTTCTGGAGTTCTGGTCCTGCTGGTGGATCGCCTGATGGCACCTGGATTTTGGCCACTGTGCGACACAGAGTGTTGGACTGGATGGGCCATTGGCCTGATCCAACATGGCTTCTCTTACGTTCTTATGTCTGGGGCAGTGATGCTCTGTATTCTTGGTGCTTGGCGGGCTACAGGGTGAGGGCTCCTCGAGTTTCAGTCCTGCTGGTGGACTTCCTGATTGGGCCTGGGTTTTGGCCACTGTGTGACACAGAGTGTTGGACTGGATGGGCCATTGGCCTCATCCGACATGGCTTCTCTTATGTTGTTACATCTGGGGCAGTGATGCTCTGTCTTCTTGGTGCTTGGGGGGGGGGGAACAGTGGGATGGCTTCTGGAGTTCCAGTCACACTGGTGGACTTCCTGATGGCACCTGGGTTTTGGCCACTGTGTGACACAGAGTGTTGGACTGGATGGGCCAGTGGCCTGATCCAACATGGCTTTTCTTATGTTCTTATGTCTGGGGCGGTGATGTTCTGTCTTCTTGGGGGGGGCACAGTGTGTGGGCTCCTGGAGTTCTGGCCCTGCTGGTGAACCTCCTGATGGCACCTGGGTTTGGGCCACTGTGTGTCCCAGAGTGTTGGACTGGATGGGCCATTGGCCTGATCCAACATGGCTTTTCTTCTGTTCCTAAAGTTACTCCCCATTTATGGTTACCCTATGAATGAATGATCATCAAAACGTCCTATCATTGACAGCCTTGCTCAGGGCTTGCGAAATGACAGCCGCGGCTTCCTTGACAGAGTCTGTCCACCTCAGGTTGGGTCTCCCTCTTCTCCTGCTGCCTTCGACTTTTCCTAGCGTGATCGTCTTTTCCGGTGACTCTTATCTTCTCATAACATCACCAAAGCACGATAGCCTCAGTAGAGTCATTTCAGCTTCCAGGGGAGAGCTCAGGCTTGATTTGATCTCGAACCTCCTTATTTTGTCTTTTTGGCCATCCGTAGTATCCGTAAAGCTCTCCTCCAATGCCACGTTTCAAAGGAATCGACATTCTCCCAGTCAGCTTTCTTCATCATCACCCAACTTTCATCCCCGTTAATAGTAATGAGGGACACTACGGCATGAGTTATCTCGCTCTCGGTTGCTAGCGGCACATCCTTCCACCTAATGATACCTCTCTAGGAAAGATAACAGTGAGTCCCGGTGGTGATGGCTAGCTTTCTTTCTGCATTCTGCTTTCTTACGACTTTGCACAGAGTGTGATTAAGATGTGGTATTCGCTGCCAGAGGATGCCGTGATGACCACAGGGATAAACAGCTTTCAAAGGGGATTAGATAGATTCATGGAGGATAAGTCTGTCAGTGGCGACTAGCCGTGGTGACTGAGGGGAACCTCCACATTCAGAGGCACTAATCCTCTGAATCCCAGTGCCAGGAGGGAAGGGACCCCAGTGAGGAATAATGGCATAGGTTCCACTCTCCAAAGAAACCATTTTCTCCTGTCATCTGGGGATCTGTAGTAATTCCAGGAGATCTCCAGTCCATACCAGGAGGCTGGCGACCCTATTTGCATGCCAGTGGTCATAGGTTCGGCCCTTAGTGTCTCCCAGTATAAAAGTGCATGAATCTAGTGGCGCCTTAAAGACTCACAAAATTTGTGACAGGGGAAGAGCTTCCGTGTGTCACCGCTCACTTCTTCAGGTACAGCTAGAATGTGAGTCCTTATATCTTGGAGAGTAGAGCAATTTCAGATGCTAAATGACAATACCAGGCAATTGACAATAGCAGGTAGACGACAATAGCAAGCATGATTGGATTACATATGATATGAAAAGGGGTAGCAGGCGTGGAGAAATCAGCATTGGGAATGAAACAGGAAACCTAGGTCTCTATTCTATCCAGGAGGCTGCATTGTCTTGAGCTTTGTAAAGGCAAAGGTAAAAGTTTCCCTTGCTCAAAAGCCAGTTGACTCCAACTCTAGGGGTCAGTGCTCATCTCCGTTTCCAAGCCAAAGAGCCAGCGCTATCCAAAGATGTTTCTGTGGTCATGTGGCCGGTTTGACTAAACACCGAGGCACACGGAATGCCATTACCTTCCCACCAAAGTGATACTATTTATCTACTTGCTGTTTCTTGCTTTTGAACTGCTAGGTTGGCAGGAGCTGGGCCAGAGACAGGAGCTCACTCCGTCATGCGGCACTAGGGCCTTGAACTGCCGAACTACAGACTTTCTGGTCTGCAGCTCAGCATCTTAATCTCTGAGCCACTGCGGCATGGAGAAATCAGCGTTGGTAATGAGACAGGAAACCTAGGTCTCTATTCTGTCCAGGAGGATGCATTGTCTTGAGCTTCATAATCAGTCGCAATTCAACAATCTCTCTTTCTAATCAACCTTTGAAATTCCTTTGTAATTCCTTAGGATCTCTCATTTCAAATATCAGATATTGAAAAAGGCCTTCCTGTATGTAAGGGCCTGGAAAACCACTGCCAGAGTGAATACTGAGCTAGATGGAGCAATAGGGAAACTCATATACATAGCAGGGATGCTCAGTTGAGTCAGCGTTCTACAGTGGACCGGGACTGAGGAATGATGTCTTACACTGTGATATCTGCCAGGTGATATCTTAATAATGCAAGAAGTGCCCTGCTGGATCAGCCCAGCATCCTGTTTCAGACAACTAAGCACCCAAGGGGGAGTAGCGGTTGTTGGATCAGTCCAATGGCCCATCCAGTCCAACGCTTTGTGTGACACAATGGCCCAAACCACCAGCAGGGCCAGAACTCCAGAAGCTCTCCCACTGTTGCCCGCCAAGCACCAAGAATACAGAGCATCACTGCCCCAGACATAAAAACATAAGAGAAGCCATCTTGGATCAGGCCACTGGCCCATCCAGTCCAACACTCTGAGTCACACAGTGGCCAAAACCCAGGTGCCATCAGGAGGTCCACCAACAGGGGCCAGAACTCCAGAAGCCCTCCCACTGTGGCCCCCCAAGCACCAAGAAGACCAAGCATCACTGCCCCAGACAGAGTGTTGCATCTATACCTTGTGGCTAATAGCCACTCGTGGACCTCTCCTTCATCTACTTATCCAATCCCCTCTTGAAGCTGTCCATTCTTGTAGCTGCCACCACTTCCTGTGGCAGTGAATTCCACGTGTTAATTACTCTTTGCCTCCTGGCCCTTTTTAAACCATCTTTATAGGAATACTGAGAAGCCCCCAGACTTTTCATCC
This sequence comes from Gekko gecko, assembly GCA_029375565.1. Lineage (NCBI taxonomy): Eukaryota > Metazoa > Chordata > Lepidosauria > Squamata > Gekkonidae > Gekko > Gekko gecko. The sequence goes on along the minus strand of JAPDNY010000017.1, from coordinate 8,958,978 downwards.
TCATCTCCTTAGGGTACTGCTGAAGAAGACCCTTCCCATGCCTCCAGATGTCAACACAGAACCTGGATGAATTTCCTTTGAGCTCAACCATTGCCATAGAGGTCTGGCATCCACTCGACCCTTCACCAACCTATCTGCCAGCATCTCCCTAGTCTCTGGAGGCACGCTCGTCCCTTCCTCGGGTTCCTACCAGCGTCTCTCACCCGGGTATCTCAGCCACATGGCTGGATTGCCGTCCGCTTGGTGACACACGCAACAACGTTATCGAGATGACTTTAAGACTTCCCCGAGCTGCCGGTAATCTGGCTGTCCTTGCGATGTCAAGTTAATCAAGCCGTATCGGCACCGACTGTCATCGCCGGCGTTACAGCCACGTCGGTCCAGAGCGCTTTCCATGCCGATGAGTTATCCAAAGAGCCCCGTTATCGCCACCGCAATGTTCTGTCTGAAAGGCATGAAGGGTGATAACTGTGGCTTTAAGGATGCTGTATACAGATAAACAGCCTGATAGAAATGGAGCAATTTGCGCCAGTTGAAGAGCGCTTAGCCCGTCGGGCATTATTACTGGCGCAACCCCACTCCAGAGCTGCAGTACAACCGATACGACATCAACCTTTTGCATAATTAAAACGGCTTCACATTAATTAGAAGGTTATTTTAGGAGATGCACCGTGGGAGCACAAAATGTATCTAGCGGAATCGTTCTCTCTATATATAAATTAAACATAACTAATGTGGAGTCGTTTTCGGTAAAAGATGCCGTTTCCCTGCTTATATTACTGGTAGCTTTGGCGCTTTCCCTTTCTCCATGCCCGGTGGGAGACGCGGGGCAGGGTCGACTGCTGAATGCGATGTTTCATATGAAGACATCTTGGCATGAACCACCTCTTTGTGTCAGCAGGAGAGTTTGGGGGTGTGGGGTTTTCTTGAACATTCCGTGGTGGTTGGGGGGGGGCGAGGGATGGAGCTCTCCGACTGGCACTCCCAATGTGCATCAGATTGAGACAGTAGGATTCTGAAGTGCTAGAGCGTCCTATACCATTTCAGGCTGCCGGTAAAGAGATCACCTTCATCGTGTTGCCCCTCATGTTAAAACATCCTGTAAATGTACTGACTATCTTGGGGAGAAGATACTTCACTCGTAGTACCCATTTTCCACTCACAGGGAATGGTCAAAGCAAGGAAGCACTGAGAGATATAATCCTGCCCCTGTCATCTGAAATGGGATAGCTTAGCGGTCCACAGCATTTTTGCTCCTGTAGACATAGTTGGGATTCTGACACAGCACGGTGGGTGCAGCCACAAAATGGCTGCCGCAGGAGGAGGTGCCCTCCGCAAAATGGCTGCTGCAGCTACCCTTCAGTCACACCGTGAAAATCCTTGTGCTTTCGTGGCAGCGGGTGCCAAAGCAGCATTTTAAAAAAGTCTGTGCAGTCAATCAAATCACTAATGATAGCCTCACCTGGGCCTGTCCATGTTCTAAAAAATCCTTGGCAGGCAGCAGAAAAGTGTTGACCAGCACTCTGGGCTCCCCTGGGCACCGTGTTGGGGACCCCGATATAGCCCATTTAGGGTTGCCAGGTCCTACCTGGCTGCTGGCAGGGGGCCTCCCGGTTCCTCCTTGAAGATCTTCTGGCATCGCCAAAAGTGACGTCATCGTGTTTCTGATGTTGGGGGCAATGCTTTAGGTTTTGGACAAAACTCGATGTGTATTTTGGCCTTGCAACCTTAGAGCTTTGCCCTAAACCCAGAGCGTCACCCCCGATATCGGAACAGTGATGACACCACTCCCAGGTGATGTCATCAAGCCAGTGGTGCTGGGAGGGGCTTCTTGAGGTGGGGCATCCCCCGCCGGCCAGCTGGGTTGTGGTGGATTGGGGGGCTCAAAATTGGGGAATTCCCCTGGCCCCACTGGGGGAATGGCAACCCTAAACCCATTGTATCAGCTCAGGTCTCTTCATCCACTTGTACATCTAGACCAAGCTTAATTTGCTGACTAAGGCAGCTGCAGTTGAGGCAATAGAATCATAGAATCATAGAATGTTGGAAGGGATCTTGTGGGTCATCTAGTCCAACCCCTGCACTCTGCAGGAGCATAGCCGAAAGATAGCCCTACAACATAACTGAAAGGTGGTCGTCCAGCCTCCGCTTGAAAATGTCCAGTGAAGGAGCATTCACCACCTCCTGAGGCAGACTGTTCCATGGCTCAACCACTCTTACAGTTAGGAAGTTTTTCCTGATATTTAGCCGGTAACGACTCCCTTGTAATTTCCACCCATGAGATCTAGTCTTGCAATTCGGAGCAAGAGAGAATAGATCTGCTCCATCTTCTCCATGACAGCCCTTCAAATACTTGAAGACTGCAATCATGTCCCCTCTAAGCCTTCTCTTTCCCGGGCTAAACAGACCCAACTCTTTCAGCCTTTCCTCGTAAGACTTGGATTCCAACCCTCTCACTGTCCTGGTCGCCCTCTTCCAGGATGGATCAGGGCTAGAAGGTCGAGGAAGAGGGGGTTAACCTATCCTCCTATGCTATTTCTCTAATCAAATATGCCACCCCAACTGTTTCTTGTAAGCAAGAGGGATAGTTATATCTCCCATTCCTCAGCATCATGACCTGGAGTGAGGGATAAGGTTGAGACTAACCCCCCACTCCTCCAGCTGTATCCAAAGCCTGCCATCCTGTCACTACTGGCTACAGAATCGCATCCCGGAGACCCCCAAATCTGTGAGCCATCACCCCCGAGGAGCCAGGACCTGAAAGTCTGCTTCAACTCTCTTCCACCTGGACTTGGCAGACCTGCCACATAAGGAAGCAGATTGCTCGATCTCAGTTCAAGATAAGATTGGTTCCCCTTCCCTGGATGGCTGAGAACGATAATTCCAGAGGACCGTGTCTTGTTTTGTGCACAAAGCAAAGCGTTCTGACGCTTGGCAACTTATCCGCAATCACAGTGGCCCAGCGGGGGAGCTTTCAGAAATCACGTTGCCACATGGCATCGAACGCGGTGGGATGCCGGTGAAGTCGGGGAAAGCTCGCCCTGGTTTTTCTGTCCCTCCGCCTCAAAGACTGCCTCTCGGGTTACCTCCCGTTTGCTTCATTGCCTCCTCATGCCATTCAAACCTCTGGTGGAATATACAGCCGCTCTGTCCCCCCATTTACACTCCTCCACGCAATTAGGGAGAAGTGGATGGAGCTGCCAAAATGGCTCCTTTCAAAGCTCTTCTGAGCCTGAAAAAAAACACTACAATTTCAGCCTCGTTGCCGGTGGGTGGAAAAGCCCTCCAAGGCCCGCCCATACGAGTCTGAAATGAACTTCTCAAAGAGCTCATTCCGACTTCTGCCGAGATCACGTTTGCCACCTTGTTGCCATGGAATAGGCACAAAGTCTGGAAGGAAGGTGATAAGTAGTCCTAATAATACTTTGCACTTATATAGCACTGTAGAGCCCTTCTTACGCATTATCTGAGTCACTTTCTAAGAAACCTTTTCAGTAGGTCACAATTATTGCTCTTGTATTGTGAAGGGAAATCAATGGATTTGGTGGTGCTCTGCGCACCAGGGTCTCAGGAAGCCACGTTATACAGGATCAAACCCTCGGTCCATCAGAGTCAGTATTATCTATTCAGACTGGCAGTGGCTCTCCAGGGTCTCAGGTAGGGGTCTTTGGCATCACTCACTGCCTGGTCCTTTTAACCGGAGATGGCGGGGATTGAACCTGGGACCTTCTGCATGAAAAGCAGAAGCTCTGTCACTGAGCCACAAACCCTCCTTATGAAGCTGGCTTGGACTGAATCAGACCATCAGTCCATCAAAGTTACTCTTGTCTACTCAGACAGGCAGCAGCTCTCCAGGGTCTCAGGCAGGGGTCTTTCACATCACCTACATCACTGGTCCTTTTAACTGGAGATGCCGGGGATTGAACCTGGGACCTTCTGCATCCCAAGCAGAGGCTCTTCCACTGAGCCAGGGTCCCAGATTAAAGTCTTCCACATCACCTACTGCTTGGTCCTGTTAACTGGAGATGCCGGGGATTGAACCTGGGACCTTCTGCATGCCAAGCAGAGGCTCTTCCACTGAACCAAGGTCCCAGATTAAAGTCTTCCACATCACCTACTGCTTGGTCCTGTTAACTGGAGATGCCGGGGATTGAACCTGGGACCTTCTGCATCCCAAGCAGAGCCTCTTCCACTGAGCCACGAACCCTTGTTATGAAGTTGTCTTCTACCAAATTAGACCATCTGTCCATCAAAGTCAGTATTGTCTGTTCGGACTGGCAGCCGCTCTCCAGGATTTCAGATAGAGGCCTTTCACATCACCTACTACCTGGTCCTTTTAACTGGAAACGTCAGGACTTGAACCTGGGACCACAGGGAAACTCCCTGCATGTAGACAACGAGGATATCAACCATCAGTTCAATAGATTGTTGATGTTTGTTTGTTTATTTATTTATTCACATTTATAGCCCAGCCTTCCCGGAAGCGGGCTCAGGGTGTGTTACAACATTTCATTGATACAAAATATATTAGTTAATACAGCAAAATCAAAATTTAGAACATCATCATAAATATTAAAATGGCGGTCACAGCCGATAACAAAGAAATTTTCTGGTTGTGTGGGCAATGCTCCCTCTAAGCTGTGGAGTCCTGGGAGCAAATATTCTACTTTGTGAGCAACTGGCCTTAAAGTTGTGAGTGAGCGATTGGGCTGCTGCGTACATTAGTTTGCTCCGGAGCCATCCTTCCTGAGCTATGACAAAAAATGTGTGAGCCGGAGGCTAAAAAGCTGAGAGCTAGCTCACACTAACTCAGCCTAGAGGGAACACTGGTTGTGGGAGGTTCCTGGCCATAACCAGTAGTTGTTAACAGAGTGACAGCAGTATCTGACAATATGAACACACCAGGGCTATTTTGGGGCAGGAACGCACAGGAACGGAGTTCCGGCTGCCTCCCGAGTTGGCCACGCCCAGCAGGAACTCATTAGCATGATAGGCCACGCCCAACAGCAGAAACTGATTAGGATTAGCTACATGAGGGGTGTGTGGCCTCACATGCAAAAAAGTTCCTGCTCCAAAAAAAAGCCCTGGGTTTTGACAACAAAAGGTAGACAGAATAAGAAGCAAAAGGTGGGTGTGGCTGAAGGACCCCACTTCTGGTAACATGGGGGGGTGGCCTAATATGTTAATGCATTCCTGCTATTGGGTGTGGCCTATTATGCTAATAAGTTCCTACTGGGCTTTTTTTGTAGAAAAATGGTGGAACACACCATTATAAAAACAGGACCATGGATCATTCTGATTGGCTCGTTGCCTCTACGAACCCATCAAAAGATGAGCCTTGCCTGTCTTTTGTACACAGGGGTATGTTACAAATTGGTCTGCATCCAAGAATGGATGGATCTGTTCATACCATGAAGGCCACCCATCTAGCATGTCAGAGGGACACCTGCTTTGGAGCCAGATTGGTGTAGCGGTTAGGAGTGTGGATTCTAATCTGGGAGGACTGGGTTTGATTCCCCACTCCTCCACATGCAGCTGCTGGTGTGACCTTGGGTCAGTCACAAGTTCTTTCAGAGCTGTTCTCTCATCAACAGTCCTTGAAAGAGTTCTCTCAGGGTGTCTGTTGTGGGGAGAGGAAGGAAAAGATTGTAAGCAGCTCTGAGACTCCTTTGGGTAATGAAGGGCAGGGTATAAATCCAATCTCCTGCTCCTCCTCCTCTTCTTCTTCTTCTTCTTCCTGGGAAACTAGCTCCCTGCGTGCAAAGAGGAAGGAGTTTTTTGGCATGAAGGAGGGAATGAATTCAACCCCTACCTACAACCCCAAAATGGTACAGGCCTGGAATAGATCCTGCAGAGCGTATATACACGTAAAGAAAGGGACCAAATCTGTTTTATCAGACGAACACTGGCTTAAGAGGCTAATCCTCCCTTGAGGCTCCGTGCCCAGGTAAAGAGGGGCATCCTGTTTTCCCAGCAGGGGACAGTTATCTCGCTTCCCTTGGCAGCAAAAATAGAAATGACACTGGATTGAACCCTTCAGTCTCAAGCTGACAAGGGCTCTTGCCAAGGAGTTAAGGCTTGTGCTACATCAGTAGACAAAGTTCACCGATTTCACTTTCGTTAGGCGCATCTGATCAAATTAATCCCAGGAAGCTCTGAGGATGAGATGGGCAATCTTGCCTACGCTGTGTGCGTGTAAAGTGCCATCAAGTTACAACCAAACCCAGCAAGGGGCTTTCAAGGCAAGCGAGAAGCAGGGGTGGTTTGCCATTGCCTTCCTCTGCAGAGTCTTCTTTGGTGGTCTCCCTTCCAATACTTATAGTGATCCCAGCAAGGGGCTTTCAAGGCAAGAGAGAAGGAGAGGTGGTTGGCCATTGCCTTCCTCTGTAGAGCCTTCTTTGGTGGTCTCCCTTCCAAGTACCGCCCCTGCTTCATTTCCAACTTATGGTGACTCCAGCAAGAGGCTTTCAAGGGAAGTGAGAAGCAGAGGTGGTTGGCCATTGCCTTCCTCTGCAGAGCCTTCCTTGGTGGTCTCCCTTCCAAGTACCACCCCTGCTCCATTTCCAACTTATGGTGACTCCAGCAAGGGGCTTTCAAGGCAAGCGAGAAGCAGAGGTGGTTGGCCATGGCCTTCCTCTGCAGAGCCTTCCTTGCTGGTCTCCTTCCAGTACCAGCCTCCTTAGCTTCCAGCTTATCATGACCCCAGCAACGGGCTTTAAGGCAAGCGAGAAGCAGAGGTGGTTGGCCATTGCCTTCCTCTGCAGAGTCTTCCTTGGTGGTCTCCTTTCCAATACTTATGGTGATCCCAGCAAGGGCCTTTCAAGGCAAGTGAGAAGCAGAGGTGGTTTGCCATTGCCTTCCTCTGCAGAGCCTTCCTTGGTGGTCTCCCATCCCAGTACCAGCCCTCCTTAGCTTCCAGCTTATCATGACCCCAGCAACGGGCTTTCAAGGTGAGTGAAAAGCAGAGGTTTGTCATTGCCTTCCCTTGCAGAGTCTTCTTTGGGGGGGGGGGTGTCTCCCTTCCAACTACCAACCCTGCTTATCTTCTGAGACCTGACGAGATCAGGCCATAACATGCCACCTTCCATCCCCCCCTTGCCTAGTGTACAAATGCTTTTTTCCCACCCTGAAAGTACCGAGCCCAATTCATGTATTGCCATAAAAAGATTGATCCCTCAGATTTTCAATGCAAGTTGACCCCCATGTTCTCAGTGGCATGAGTTTTTATAATATATATGTGTGTGTGTGCTTGCCTAGAAGTCATGGCTCTGGCGACCCCTACTGGGGACTTGGACATTTTCCGGAGAGGTGGCTTGAGTAGCCTGCCTCTGCGTCCTGGCCCTGGTATGCCTTGGAGGTCACCCTTCCAGGTATTAGCCCGAGTCGGCCCTGCTTAGCTTCCGAGATCTGATGAGACCGAACTTGCCTGGGCTGTCTAGGTCAGGGCGTTCAGCAGTGCATTTTGAAGGGTGTTTGCAAGTCTAAAAAACGTACCATAAATGCACCTCTGGGAGCGATTTATTGGGTGCTTTCAGGCACACGCGCACTTCAATGCTACGGGAAGGACAAAAGCCTTTTCAAGACTGGTGAATAAACATGCGCGAGGGGGGAAGACTGCAGCGGAAACCTACAGATGTCCGTTGTGATGTATGCACGGGGAGGGGCCTGCATGGAAGTCTTGCAAACCATTTGGAAGCCCTGGAAAAAACTGGGCTCCCAATCATGCGGAGAGAAGGGTGCAAACATAGGATGGTGCGTTCCAGTGAGCATGGGCAGAGCTTCCTGCTGTGGTCTTGCTCTAGTGGAGGTTTTTTCTCCTGCCTTAGGACATCCGGAAGCAAGCCCATTGCTATAGCGGGGCATCTCAGGGCTAGGCCCCCTGACTTGCTGGCTAGGCCCCCCAGCTTGCTGACAAGGCCCCCTGACTTTCCATCTAGCCCAGGGCATCACGGCCTTCTCCCCTGGATTAATTGGATTAGCCAGCACCCCCTAAGAAATTTAAATGCCCCCCTGACTTAAAAAATCCTGGCTACGGGCCTGTCTGCAAAAGATCTGGTTGCCAGCTCTGGGTTGGGAAATACCTGGAGATTTTTGGGGGGAGGAGCCTGGGGAGGGCAGGATTTGTGGAGGGGAGGGGCCTCAGCAGGGTATAATGCCAAACAGTCCACTCTTTGAACCAGCCATTTTCTCCGGGGGGAGGGATGGATCTTGGTTGTCTGTTCTAGTGGGAGATCTTGAAGTGCCACCTGGAGGTTCTCAACCGTGGCAAGGGGCTACTGTCAAATCTGCATTGGAAAGGCCAGGAACGGTGTTAGTTGTAATGTATGGAGCTACACGAAGTACAAGTGTTTGAAATGAATTCAGGGGTTAGAATGTCTGACTGGGTTAGGATGTCTGCCCAGAAATGATGTCATGCCTTCCCCGAGCTCCACCCCCTCCGAACTTAAAACATTTCCCAGCATCTCGCTACAGCTCTTCTGTTCATTAGTCTGCTATCCTGTTAGTTCTAATCTTTTAGACTCAATTTTATTTAGTTTGTCAGGACATTTGGACGCCCTGATGGTGTACCCTCTTCTTAACAACCCATTACCTGAAATAACTGAAAAAGTAGCCCTATTTTTAAGAGGAGGAGGAGGAGGAGGAGGAGGAGGAGATTGGATTTATACCCCACCCTTCACTACCCAAGGGAGTCTCAGAGCGGCTTACAAACTTCTTTTCCCTCCCCACAACAGACACCCTGTGAGGGAGGTGGGGCTGAGAGAGCTCTGACAGAAACTGCTCTTTTTTCAAGAACAGCTGTGCCAGAACTACGGCTTGCCCAAGGTCATCCAGCAGGTGCAAGTGGCCACACCCAAGTGGTGCAAGTGGTCAAACCCAGTTCTCCCAGATTAGACTCCACGCACTTAACCACTACACCAAACTGACTTAACCACTACACCAAACTGCACCAAACTGGTAATCAAGGAGCAATTTAAAATTGTTTAACTGCTTAGATTTAACTTATCCTTGTTACCTCTATATTTGCTTACTGTCTGTACTGATAACTTGACATATGCCACTAAAGGCTTTTTCTATTGTATTGTAATACATAAACAATATTTTTGTATTCACTTCATGTAATAGATGTGATCTGGGATCAGACTAGAAGAAGTAGTGGGAGGTTCCATATTTGGAAGGCCCAAATGGTTTTTTTCCTAAGTTGTGGCGGGCCAGTTGAGATTGGGACCACAGCGTGAGGGACATTGGGTTTAATCCTTCCATCCATGCACTAATTTCCTGATCTGAAACTAGGGATGCCAGACTCCAGGTGGGACCTGGGGGTCCCCCAGAATGACAGCTCATCTCCAGACTACAGAGATCAGTTCCCCTGGAGAAAATGGCTGCTTGGGAGGGTGGACTCATAAGAACATAAGAGAAGCCAATGTTGGATCAGGCCAATGGCCCATCTAGTCCAACACTCTGTGTCACACAGTGGCCAAAAATACCAGGTGCCATCAGGAGGTCCACCAGTGGGGCCAGGACACTAGAAGCCTTCCCACTGTTGACCCCCCCCCAAGCAGCAAGAATACAGAGCATCACTTGCCCCAGACTGAGAGTTCCTATCTATACCTTGTGGCTAATAGCCACTGATGGACCTCTGCTCCATATGTCTATACTCTGTGGCCTTGTACCCCATCCTGGATCTGGCTCCCTACACCCCATCTCCCTCCAGTGGCCAGGGCAGACCAGGCAACCCTATATGGAACAGCCATACAAAGCTGTTGCTTGCCTTCAAAGAAACTAGGTAGGGCCAGAAGGTGGAACGAGAGGTATGAAATTGTCCAAGTGGCCCTTGGAGCAGAGAGTTGCCAGCTCCAGGTTGGGAAATCCTGATGGGGCTTGGGGAGAGGAGGGACCCCAGCATGATACAATGTCATAGGCTCCGCCCTCCAGAGGAGCCATTTTCTCCAAGGGGGCTGATCTCGGTCATCTGGAGACGAGTTGCAATAGCAGGAGATCTCCAGGTCCCACCTGGAGGCCGGCAACCCTACTCAGAGGGCCCAAGAAGCCAAGCGGTCCACCTATTTCTTCTTGTTCCCAAGCTCTCGCTGGACAAATGTCTGCAATCTTGGGGCAATTGGAAGCCTCTCTAGGAATCGCTCAGGGTTCCTTGCTTGCCTGGAAACCATAGCCAGTGCATGTATCACTTCCAGTGCTTTCCAGTTAAGCAAAGGGTTAAAGCGAGTCAGTATGGTTGTCTGGAGGGACTTATTCCTCCTCTGCTCCACAGGGGATTGGTGAGTTCTTTCCCTCCTCTGTGTGTGTGTGTGTGTGTGTGTGTGTGTGTGTGTGTGTGTGTGTGTGTGTGTCTTTCAATGTGAAAGAGGGCCTAGGGGGATTTTTCTCTCCAGGAGCCCAGGGTGCCTGTCAGCAGCTCGGAATCTGACTCACACCAGCAACCTTTGTAACAAGGCATCCTGCAAAGGACAAAATGGGGCCAGAGATTTACCAAGGGCAATCAGGAAACCCGCATCCATTCCCGGCAACCAGGGACAGTTAAGACAGGATATGAGGGACGCCAGCCTCCAGGTGGGACCTGGGGACCCCCCCCCAAAAAAAATTCTAGCTCATCTCCAGACTACGGAGGTCAGTTCCCCTGGAGAGAATGGCTGCTTCGGAGGGTGGGCTCTGTGGCATTATACAGGGATACCAGCCTCCAGGTGGGACCTAGAGATTCCCCCGAATTACAGCTCCTCTCCAGACTACAGAGATCAGTTCCCTTGGGGGAAACGGCTGCTTTGGAGGGTGTGGGCTCTAGGCGTTGTACCCCACTGCGGTCCCTGTCCTCCCCTGATCCCATCCCCAAATCCCCAGGAGTTTCCCACCTGGATCTGGCAACCCTACTCCCCCCACCCTGTCTGCCAAGTCTGGGTTGGAAAATACCTGGAGACTTGGGGGGGGGATCCGGGAGAGAGGCGGGGTTTGGATTCTATGAATGGTGGACTCTATGGCGTTGTACCCCACCCTCCCCTGTCTCTATCCACAAAATCTCCAGGTATTTCCCAATCCAGACCTGGCAAACCTCAGTTACAGCTGAGAATAAGCTTGCTTGCCTCCTGGTAGGGTTTAGCAATTTCCCAGAATTACAGTTTATTTTCCATGGTGCAGATGTCTGTTCACCTGAGAAATGGCCTGCTTTGGAGGGTGGACTCTACAGCATTATCCTCTACCGAGGTCGCTCCCTTCCTCAAACCCCGCCCTCCCCAGGCTCCGCCCCCAAACCTCCGGGAATTTCCCAGCCCCATATTGCCAACCCTAGCAGAGGACTCCAACACCCCCTTTCCCAGGCCACAAGATTGTCTCCAGGGCTTTGCACTAGCCGACTGCATGGCAATTACTTATCGATCATTTCATAGAGCGTATTCTGTGTGGGTGGCTCATTCAGGCATGTGCAACAGGAGCTGCGAGGGGAGACAAAAGATCTTGACTCGAGATTGGAGCATGAATGCAATCGGAGAGATTGAAATGGGGGAGGGGAGATGTTTATTATTTTCCATGGCTTTGAAAGATCGACGAGCCGCCTTACTGTTGATGGTCTTCCTAACGGGTTATGGAGAAAAGATTAGGAGAGGGGCTGCGGCTCAGGGGAAGAGCGTCTGCTTAGCACGCAGAAGGTCCCAGGTTCAATCCCCGGCTTCTCCAGTTAAAACGGACCAGGCAGGAGGTGACGTGGAAGACCTCTACTTGAGATGCTAGAGAGCCATTGCCTATCTGAGTAGACAGTAGTGGCATTGACAGACAAATGGTCTGATTCAGTATAAGGCTATGTTCATATAGGGGAGGGTCCACGGCTCGGTGGCAGAGCATCTGCTTGGCATGCGGAAGGTTCCCAGGTACAATCCCCAGCATCTACAGTTAAAGGACCAGGCAGAAAGTGATTTGAAAGATCTCAATCTTTCAAATCACTTTCTGCCTGGTCCTTTAACTGGGTTGCTGCTCAGTGGTAGAGCATCTGCTTGGCATGCAGAAGGTCCCAGGTTCAGTCCCCAGCGTCTCCAGTTAGGAGGCCCAGGCAGGAGGTGATTTGAAAGATCTCCATCTGGGTTGCTGCTCAGTGGCGGAGCATCTGCTTGGCATGTAGAAGGTTCCAGGCCCCACCTGGAGGCTGGCAACCCTATCCTTTGTGGCAGGTCCAGGGGAAGCACGATCCCTTTGGCTGCTCTTTCTCTGTCTGGCTTCAGCCTAGAAACAGCAGCTCTTCCTGGAAGGGAAGGTATTCAACCTCTCCACGACCCGCGTATCTCAGGCTGGTGGTGGAGGCCCCGGGCGTCCTTCTCCTGCGGATCTCAGACAACGGTTTGCATGGAACTGATGTCTCAAATTCCACTGGGGACCCCAAGCGGGACATGAAAACAGGCTGAAGCAAAGTGGTTTGGACATGCTCCTTTCCAAGGAGTCACTCCTTTGGATTTCAGTACTGGGGCAAGAATAGCGTTGAAAGGTCGGTTATTGGATTTAATTGAGGGATGCATGAATATGTATTGTTTCTCTCTGTGTGTGTGTATGTGTGTGTGTGACAAAGAGAGAGAGAGAGAGCAGTTTGATCTCCACCACCACCTTCTCTTCCCTCTGGCATATTTCCTATTTCTGTTTATGATATTTGGGGCATATTTACCTGATGTGCTTTTGATATGCCGTTGATGCAAAACCAGGCATTGTTTCTGTAAAGCGTCCTTAATCTGGTCGAGCCAAAGGACAGCCGCGGAACCACCCTGGAGGTGGAGGAGCGAAAAAGAACTTTCGACGAAAACCAGAAACGTCACAAAATCCAGCAATTTCCCGAATACGATCTGGATTATATTTAGGGTTGCCCGCTCTGGGTTGGAAAATTCCTGGAAATTTTGAGGTGGGCAGAGCCTGGAGAAGATAGGGTTTGGGGAGCGAAGGGACTTCAGTAAGGTATAATATCATTGAGTCCATCCAGCATTATTCATTTATTTATTTGATTTATATCCCACTCTCTCCAGAACCCAGAACCATGAATAACTGCCTGATCTAAATGGGGGTTGGTAGTTGAGAGGATGTCTATCTTATTGAAACATGCAGTTTTCTATTAAAATCAGTCATTCAATCAATCAATCTGTGGCTATGTTTATCTCAAAGAAGACATCTCCCATGCTACCTATCAAATCTAACTAGTTTGTTGATGATATAATTGATAATGAAGCTCAAGGCCATGCATCCACCTGGACTGAATTGAGACCTAGGTTTCCTGTCTCATTACCGATGCTGATTTCTCCATGCCTATTACCCCTCTGCATATCTCACCTAAGTCCAATCATGATGGCTATTGTTAGTCACCTGCTATTGTCATTTGCTTGCTAATGTCATTCAGCATCTGAAATCACTCCACTTTCCAATAAATAGGACAGATGGACTCCCATTCTAGCTGTATCTGAAGAAGTGAGCCGTGACTCATAAAAGCTCATATCCTGCCACAAATTTTGTTAGTTTTTAAGGTGCTCCTGGACTCTTGCTCTTTTCTACAGCTACAGACAAACACGGCTACCATCTTGATCGAGTTTGTGGTTATAACTGTACAAATTTAAATTGTGAAAACTGAAATTTCAAGCAGAGTCTGGATTTGGAAAAGACAAGACAGGAAACACTTCCACAGTATAGTAGTTGTCTCCTGCGGGTTCAGACTTATTTTGTCAACTGTAAGAGGAAGGGGGGACACAGGACAAACGTTTGCCTTCGGACACTGTAATCTGAAAAACAACAATTACAAGACAGCTTTGGAAGTGACAATATCAAACGCAGCATCTAAAGTACGGGGCAATCTCTAATTGAAATCAGTACAGCTAGAAGTCTTAGCAATCTGTGTCCCTGGCAGTTTTTTCTGTTCAGTACAGGAGCTGGGAAGCATACTTCCTCTGTTTGTCCCAGGAAATTAACTCGCACGCTATCTTGGACCGTGAAAATAGTACCCGGAGAACCTCTTTCGAATGTGGAATACCTTGAAATTTGTTATCGTGCACCAGACAATCTCACTGCAGTTTGTTTTTTTTGAAGGGTGAGCCAGCGTGGTGTAGTATTTTGTGTGTGGGACTTCAGACGTTGGAATCGGGACTCAAACCCTCAGTCGACCTTGAAGCTCAGTCGGTGAACTTGAGTCAGTCAGTAATTCCCGGTCTCTCCTATTTACATGGATCTGAGGATTAAACAGAGGCAGGGAAGAATCTTGTAGACCGTTCCGAGCTCCTTGAAGGAAGGAGAAAAGATGAATAAATAATATGGCTGCTTTGCATGCCGAAGGTCTCAGGTTCAATTCCCGGCACTTCCAGTTAAAGGATCTCAGGTCGATCTTAACAAAGATGTTTCCCTTTCTGGAGAGCCTCGGTTAGTTAGGATAGACAAAACTGTTTTCCCGACGACATTTCGCAGAAGAAAATTGGGTGAACACTTGAGACTCTTTATGTTCATTATAACAGGAGTGGCTGTACATAGACAAAATCTGTGTTTTGGATATAAAAGGAATGCGTGTTTTGAAGACGGGGCTGTAGCTGTTTCTTTGTGTATTTGCTGTATTTTATCCTACTTCTCAGCCAAAACTGGCTCCCAAAAGGACTCACATATTAAAAAAAAAAAAACACTATACAAAAGAGATCAACATTCTGGGGGAAAATCAGTGAGATCCAGTCATGATGGTGAAGTGCCTGGTAGCTTCCTGAAAGTACTGGCAGCAGGGTTGCCAATCTCCAGGGGGCAGCTGGAGGTCTCCTGCTGTTACAACTGATCTCCAGGTGACAAAGATCAGTTCCCCTGGAGAAAAATGGCTGTTTTGGAAGATGGACTCTGTGGCATCATACACTCATTGAAGTCCCTCCCCTCCCCAAACTCTTCCCTCCTCAGGCTGCGCCCCCAAAATCACCAGGTATTTCCCAACCCAGAGCTAGCAAGCCTAACTGGTAGCCCCACTGATGGTGGCTGGAAGCAGAGAGAAGGGATCGTCTTCCCACTGGTAGTGCCACCAGTGGCCCCTGGAATCTGAAAGAAGGATCCTCTGTTGGAGTGAGAGCCAACCATGATGGAGGGGTGTGTCACTGCTTCCTGTCTTCCCACTGGTAGCACCATCCATGACCACTGGAAGAAGGGGTCCACTTTTGGAGTTGGATCTGACTGTGATGGAGGGTTCCCAGCTGCTTCCTGTCCTCCCCCTGGTAGCACCATTGATGGTCATAGGAAGATCCTCTGTTGGAGTTGGATCCAAGCATGATGGAGGGATACCTGGCTGCTGCCTGTCCTCCCCCTGGAAGCATCATCGATGGCCATTAGAAGCTGGAAGGAGTCCTCTGTTGGATCCAACCATGGTGGAGAGGAATTTAGCTGCTACCTGTCCACCTTCTGGAAGCACCATTGAGGGCCAATGGAAGATGGAAGGAGGGGTCACCTGGTGAAGTTATTTATTCATTAAAATATTTCTATCTCACCTTTCCTCTTGGTTCAAGGTGGCTTATGACATCATACTTGGAGCTGGATCTAACCATGATGGAGAGAAGTCTGGCTGCTGCCTGTCTTTCCACTGATAGCACCAAGCACGATGAAGGGATACCTGACTGTTACTTGTCAATCCACTGGTAGCACCACTGATGGCCACTGGAAACTGCGAAGAGGGGTCCTCTGTTGGATTTGATTCCAACCATGATGGAGAGATATCTGGCTGCTACCTGTCCTACCACCGGTAGCACCATTCATAGCCATCAGAAGCTTGAAAGAGGGGTCCTCTGTTGGATTTGAATCAAACCATGATGGAGGGATATCTGGCTGCAACCTGTCCTCCCACCGCTAGCACCATTCTTGGCCATCAGAAGCTGGAAAGAGGGGTCCTCTGTTGGATTTTCCAACCATGATGGAGGGATATCTAGCCATTGAAAGCTCTTCTGTTGAAACTGGATCCAAGCATGATGGAGGGATACCTGGCTGCTACCTGTTGTCATACGAACATAAGAAAAGCCATGTTGGATCAGGGCAATGGCCCATCCAGTCCAACGCTCTGTGTCACACAATGGCCAAAACTCTGGTACACCACTGATGACCAGTGGAAACTGGAAAGATGGCTCCTCTGCTGGATTTTGATCCAACCATGAGGGAGAGATACCTGGCTGCCACCTGTCCTGGTAACGACATCAATGGCCACTGGATGCTAGAAGGAGGGGTCCTCTTTTGGAGTTGGATCCAACCATGATGGAGGGTGCATGGCTCCTACCTGTCCTTCCACTGGTGGCCCCATCAGTGTCAGTTACAAGGCAGATGGAGGAGGGCTCTCAGCTGAGTGGGAGCCAGGCTGCTTCCTGTCTTCCTGTTTCATGGGCTTGGTCAGCCCCTGGACTCACAGAAGTGGTTTGTTCACAGTGCTGCTCCCATCGTATGGCACTGTGCTCTCCTTTAGTGTAAAGCAAGTGACTCACTTGTAAGAAGTGGGAAGGAAAGCTGATTGGTTTGCAATTCAGTATGATCTGCATGCAGATTTGCAAAAGCCTTGGCTAGAGGTGAGACTGTTAATAATAGAAAGGGACAAGACAAGGGTAGTCACTCAGTGGCAGAGCATCTGCTTGGCATGCAGAAGCTTCCCGGTTCGGTCTCTGGCACCCACAGTTAACAGGATCATGGCAATATGAAAGAACTCTAGCCGAGATCTCGGAAAGCCTCTGCCAGCCAGGGTAGACGAGTCAGGCCTTGATGGACCAATGGTCTGATTTGCTTCCTGTGTTTACAGCTTTATCACAACAGCAATACTTAAGCGAGGGAACATTAACACCCAAAGCACGAGAGAACCAAAGTCCTTCAGAATTAACCTCTGGCCACTGTTTGCTTTTAAATACGAATCAGTCACATTTCCTCCAACGCCTCTCTCCATGCAAAGCCCTTTTATAAACCTTTCTCTACATAAGCATTCGTTTGTCCTCGAATATTTTTGCTGCTCTCTCGCCTGTTCGTTTTCTATTCAGGCTAGGAATCGCGAAAATTCAGTGCAAAGGGCAAGAGCATCGATGTAGGAAAAGGGCATTTTTCTCCCGTTTCCTACTTCCCACCTGAGATGGCCCATCGCCGCGCAATACGCTTGCAGCCAGTGATGAGAGAGCTCCCCCCAGGCTGGCTTCGTAATTGCCTCCTTCGTTCCGAACCTTTCTTAGACAAAGCTTGGGTATTGGAGACTTGAGCACTGGAGTATTATGAGTCTAGGGGATGCTCCTTCTTCAGTATTCACCGTGACTGGTGCAGTGGTTAAGTGCGCAGACTCTAATCTGGGAGAACCGGGATTGATTCCCCACTCCTCCACTTGCACCTGCTGGATGACCCTGGGCAAGCCATAGTTTTGATAAGAGCTGTCCTTGAAAAAGATCAGTTTCTGTCAGAGCTCTCTCAGCCCCGCCTACCTCACAGGGCGTCTGCTGTGTGGAGGGGAAGCTGCTCTGAGACTCCTTTGAGTAGTTAAAGGTGGAGTGTAAATCCAAACTCCTCCTTCTCCTCCTCCTCCTCCTCTTCTTCTTCTTCTAGAGGGATTAACAGCTAGGAGGAATTCCCTTTGGATCCACAGATCTTTCAGGCCTCCATGGAAGATCCATGCACTGCCACAAATCGCTCATGCCATTACCCTTTTCAAATGGGTTTTCAGAAAAGAGGAGGATCAGGAGTGAGGAGGAGGAGGAGAAGAGGAGGAGGAGGAGATTGGATTTATACCCCACCCTTCACTACCCAAAGGAGTTTCAGAGCTGCTTACAATCTCCTTTCCCTTCCCCTCCCTACAACAGACACCCTTTGAGGTGGGTGGGGCTGAGAGAGCCCTTTCAAGAACTGCTTGTGAGAGAACAGCTATGAAAGGACTTGTAACTGACCCAAGGTCACACCAGCAGATGCACATGGAGAAGTGGGGAATCAAGCCTGGTTCTCCCAGATTAGAGTCCGCACCCCTGACCACTACACCAAACTGGCTCACAAGTGTGGGATGCTGGCTCTGTGCATGCCCATTACTAGCTGGGATCATGGTACCCCTATAACTGAAGAGGCAACAGTCGCCTAAAGGGGTGCCTCGAACTTAGTGGCGAAAAGTTCGGCCGGTGAATGTTCCATGTTTGACAATTGCAATCACTCATGAGCCGAGTCTCAGATCTCTGTGCCTCCATTCTATCCAATTCAAACAGCCGCTGGACAGCTTTGCAGCTGTACAGCACGCTTTGGTGACTGCGCTTAATTTCCTCCTGCCACGTTTGCATCTGCACACTGGGGGGAAACGATTCCCCCCCAGGATCATGGATGGACGAGTCGAGTAATTAAATGATGGGGGAGAGACTATGGGTCCCGAAAGGCTATGTGAAAACACACATTGGTGCCATAACCTGGAGGATAACACAAATGGATGCAATGTGATAATCTTTTGGGGAAAGTACAGGGTTTATTTATAATCACTGGCTGACTGACTAACTTGCCGATTATTTATACAACTAGCTGTCAAGCAGCAAACAGCGATGACAGGTCTAGGGGGAATGGAGAAACTAGAATTCTCATCGGGTTGTATGGGTGGGATCCTGCCGATTGCACTGTGCTGTTGGAATGCTCAAAAAAGTAACCTGACAAACAGTCTGGAGTACGATTGGCAGCTGCAGGTTGGGAAATCCCTGGATATTTGGGTGGTGGCGCCAAGGGAAGGTAGTGGGAGGGGCTTTGGCAGGGTTGAATGCTATAGAGTCCACCCTCCAAAGCAGCCATTTTGTCCAAGGGAATTGATTTCTGTAGTCTGGAGATCAGTTGTAATTTGGGGAGATCTCGGGCCCCCATGTGGAGGTTGGCACTCCTAGGCTGGAGCTGCTCAAAGACAGCCAAACTGCTCAGCAGAAAACCATCTCCTGGTTCACAAGCGGTGAGCAGAACGTGAATTGGACCAGCGGGTATGCGAGCATCCCTCATGACCTAGACTAAATCCAGCTCAGTGCAGAAGAATGGTCTGGTAGCTTCTCTTGGCAATGGGTTGGTTGGCCAGAGGGAGTCAAGCAAATTTTGGAACGACATATCAGACGCGAGCATAGGATTGGCTTTTCAGCCAACCACCTGATTCCTGGGAGCAAGAGGATTCTGGTCTTCGGTGTTCCCTTCCTGCTCAAATTGCCTGCCTTTCCCTTCTCCATCTCCAGAGGCAGTAAACCTCTGAATACCAGTACCAGGAGGCAACATCAGGGAAAGGCAGGCAGTTTGAGCTGCCCTGTTGTTAGACCTCCAGAGGAACTGGTTGGCCACTGTGTAAGGCAGGATGCTGGATTAAATGGAGTACTGGTCTGATCTAGCAGGGCTCTTCTGGTGTTCTAATGAATGCCTCAGCCTCTGTGCCGAGTTGTTGGACCTCCAGAGGAACTGATTGGCCACTGTGTGAGACAGGATGCTGGACTAGATGGACCCTCACTGGTCTGATCTTCCAATGTTCTCCAACCAGCAATCCCAGTGAACCCTTGGCAGGAAATCGATATCTGACCCATAAAGCTCCTGATTTATGTCCAGTAGAACTCGACACGGGCATACCTTGGTTATTTTTCTCCTTCTCAGCTATGGGCGAGTTCTGCAGCTCCACCTGGGCTTTCTTAAAAAATACTCTTTTTGCTCACCACCCGAATTTTGCCTGAAGTGATATTCGAAGTGAAGTTTGTAGTTCCTTCTCTGGTGAAACATCTGAGAAGAACCTGAGAGAAGGTTCAACAAGACTAACAATGTGTGTGTGTTTGCTGCAGATTTTCCGGGTTGTGTGTGTGTTTGTGTGCCCTTCTGCAATGGTTGGACTTTCTACATGGGAGGGGAGGAATTATGATGTGTGCAAAGAAAAGGAAGAGTTGCCAAACCCCCTCCCCACAAAGTGCTCATTTGCATATGCTAATCCGTTTTTAAAAGAGCAGACAAAAGGTTGGTGCCTTTGGGGCGCATACCTAGTGCACAGGACAGTTTAATTGTTCATGACAATAGCCTCTCATGTGCATCTGTGATTGGGGCCATAGTTCAATGAACGAGCGCATGGTTTGCATGCAGAAGCCTCGCTGCTTAAAAAAAAGCCCCTCCACCTGGATCCCTGGGAAATTTCTGCCCATCTGAGCAGACAATAAGACTGGGCTGGAAGACCAGAAAGTCTGGCTCTATATAAATCAGCTATATATGTTCTGCTCCTGCACTGCCCAGAAATATGGATACTTCTAAGGAACAGGCACGTATGATCCAAAACAAGGGTGTATGTACACCTCCTGCCCTCCCTAACAGCAGGGGGCTGTTTCCGCCCATGTAAGTAAATCCAGTGGGTAGGGTTGCCAACTCCAACTGGAGAAATTCCTCGAAATTTGGAGGTGGTGTCTGGGGAGGGCAGAGTTTGGAGAGGAGGAGGAGGAGGTCAGCACGGATGTGACGGCACTCTACAACTTCTGTTTCTCCTAGACTTTATGGTATACCATAGCGTTTGTGCTCTGAAGTTACCGTTACCTGAATGGAACTCTGAGGTCTGGAGAACAGTTGTAATCTAAACTCAGTTAGTGTGAGCTAGCTCACTTTTTTTTTAGCCTCCGGCTCATAGATTTTTGTCTCGGCTCAGGAAGGAGGGCTCCAGAGCAAACTAATTTATGCAGCAGCCAGATTGCTTGCCAGTTTGGTGTCGTGGTTAAGTGCGCGGACTCTAATCTGGGAGAACCGAGTTTGATTCCCCCACTCCTCCACTCACACCTGCTGGATGACCTTGGGCAAGCCGTAGCTCTGATAAGAGCTGTTCTTAAAAAAAGAGCCGTTTCTGTCAAGAGCTCTCTCACCCCACCTACCTCACAGGGTGTCTGTTGTGGGGAGGGGAAGGGAAGGGAGTTTGTAAGCCACTCTGAGACACCATTGGGTAGTGCAGGGTGGGGTATAAATCCAATCTCCTCTTCTTCTTCTTCTTCTTCTTCTTCT
The DNA here is from genome assembly GCA_029375565.1 of Gekko gecko. Taxonomy (NCBI): domain Eukaryota; kingdom Metazoa; phylum Chordata; class Lepidosauria; order Squamata; family Gekkonidae; genus Gekko; species Gekko gecko. Next base: position 8,938,029 of record JAPDNY010000017.1, on the reverse strand, counting down.
TCTTCTTCTTCTTCTTCTTCTTCTTCTTCTTCTTCTTCTTCTTCTTCTTCTTCTTCTTCTTCTTCTTCACAACTTTCATGCCCATAGCTCACAAAGTAGAATTTTTGCTCACATGACTCCACAGCTTTGAGGGAAGCATTGGTTGTAATGACTCCAGATTCCCATCTTGAGGCTGGAAGCTCTCCCAGTGGGACTTGTGCCCAAGTAGACTTGCTTAGCTGTTCCAGCATTGAGGGCATACTTCCCGCAAGTTATTTACTCGCCCATTAAAGAAGTCCTTTGTTTTCTAATACTAATATACTGCAAAATCATCATGAGGCTATGAAGGAGCAGAGCTGTGAGGCCAGTGTGGAGTTGGTTTCTGTTAGAATCTCCATGGAAGTGTCATGTGACATCCCCACTGGCAGCGACCTGGCCTTCCATGAATGGGGCGGAGCTCCACGACCCAGTGGCATTCTGGTTTCAGAGCAGAACTCTATGGTAACATTGCCTTCAAACCATAGAGTTTTGCCCAAAAACCACAGCATCGCTGCGTGATGTCCCTGACACAATGACATCACCTCCAGGTGATGTCATCAGGTCAGTGAGATCGCCCAGCTAGCCGGCAGCAGGCAGAAGCTCCCAAAACTGGGGGATTCCCCACCTGGACCTGGGGAATGGCAACCTGAGGCATGCTCCTTTCAGTATGGTCCTTTGTTATCTTCAGGTCACCCTGGAGGAGATGTCAATCAGTGGCTACCAGCCATGGTGACTAAAGGAAACCTCCATGTGCAGAGGCAGTCAACCTCAGAATCCCAGTGCCAGGAGGCAAGATCAAAATAAGGCCTTGGCCTCTGTGCCCTGTTGTTGGCCCTCCAGAGGAACTGATTGACCACTGCTTAAGACAGGATGTTGGTCTCGATGGACCACTGGTCTGATCCAGCACGGCTCTTCTGATGTTCCTTTGAAGGCCTCAGCCTCCATAACCTGTTGTTGGCCCTCCAGAAGAACTGGTTGGCCACTGCTTGAGACTGGATGCTGATGGTATAATGGTCTGATCCAGCAGTGCTCTTCTGATGTTCCTTTGAAGGCCTTAGTCTCCATGCCCTGTTGTTGGCCCTCCAGACGAACTGGTTGGCCACTGTGCGAGACAGGATGCTGGGCTAGATGGTCCACTGGTCTGATCAAGCAGGGCTCTTCTGTTGTTCTTATGAATGCCTTGGCCTCTATGCCCTGTTGTTGGTCCTCCAGAAGAACTGGTTGGCCACTGTGCAAAACAGGAGGCTAGATTCAATGGACCACTGGTCTGATTGAGCAGGGCTCTTCTGTTGTTCTTATGAAGGCCTCAGCCTCCATACCCTGTTGTTGGCCCTCCAGAGGAACTGGTTGGCCACTGTGTGAGGCAGGATGCTGGACTGGATGGACCACTGCTCTGATCCAGCAGGGCTCTTCTGAAGTTCTTATGAAGGCCTTGGCTTCTATGCCCTATTTTTGGGCCCTCCAGAGGAACTGGTTGGCCACTGTGTGAGGCAGGATGCTGGACTGGATGGACCACTGCTCTGATCCAGCAGGGTTCCTCTGATGCTCTTATGAAGGCCTCAGCCTCCATGCCCTGTTGTTGGCCCTCCAGAGGAACTGGTTGGCCACTGTGTGAGACAGGATGCCGGACTAGATGGACCACTGGTCTGATCCAGCAGGGCTCTTCTGATGTTCTTACACCCTCTGCGTGGCAACATTGCAGAGACTTGAGGAAGTGTGGACTGAGATAAAGATTACCATTGTCTCAGATTATGGTGGCTGCATCCCGCTTAATCTGTGTGGCCACACTCCTTTAGAGTCAGCGACGACGAGGTTTCTAGGAAGCAAGAGCTATCTGTCCATCGCACTCTTCTGACCCACAGATCTGTGTATGCGCGCGCTGGGTCTCATCATGTGCCTAAACTATTCAAATGTCAGGGGGCTCTCCTGTATGAAAAATAGAGGGTGGCGTGGAGGAGGGCGGAGGGGAACGGAGACTGAGAAATAAAACAGAGAGCAGGAGGGAAGGGACATCAATACAGTGGAAATGAAAGACTCTTCCCCCCCTTTGTTTCGCTGCTTTGCAGACAGCTACAGGAGCCCTTTGCACAGAGCCCAAGGTCTGTGGAAGCCAGTCTCTTAGCAGCAGGAAAGGTTGTTAAATATTTATTGTAAACCCAGAGTCTTTATCTCGGAAACCTCGTTGAGTTCAATAAAACTTGATTTAGCTGGTGTCGCTGGGAGGGCCGCGTCTGAAAGGCCTGACGCGGGCCTTTATTTAAAATTCAAAACGGAGAGGCTATGATTAGGTCCAGGTCCTGGCCAGTGTTCCCTCTAAGCTGAGTTAGTGTGAGCTAGCTGACAGTTTTTTAGCCTCCGGCTCACACTCTTTTTTCCCTCCGCTCAAGAAGGACAGCTCCAGAGCAAACTGATTTACGCAGCAGCCAAATTTTAATGCCAGGAGCTCACAAGGTAGAATTTTTGCTCACAAGACACCACAGCTGAGAGGGAGCATTGGTCCTGGCCATGCTGCAGGTCACTGCTGTGACCCTGTGAGTTAGGGTTGCCATTTCTGGGTTGGGAAATTCCTGGAGATTTGGGAGGGTGGAGCCCGGGGACGGCAGGATTTGGGAAGAGGAGGGACCTCAGGAGGGTACAATGCCATGCAGGCCACCTTCTAAAGCAAACATTTCCCGCAGGAGAACTGATCTTGGTTGGCCGGAGAGCAATTGTAATAGCGGGAGATCTCCAGGTGCCAACTGCGAGGGCCCAGTTCTGCTGTCCGAACTGCAGCATCTGACTAGACCTGCTTCCTAGTGTCGGGAATGACTCGGCCAGTGCCTGTGTCCAGGAATGCTCCATTACAGGGTTGTCAGCTCTGGGTAGGGAAATACCTGGTGATTTGGGAGGCGGAGCCTGGGGAGGGTGGGGTTTGGGGAGGGGAGGGGCCTCAGCAGGGTATGATGCTGTGTGACTGAGGTCTAGAGGTCAGTTGTAATAAAAAGAGATCTCCAGGTGCCACCTGGAGAGTGGCAACCCTACTCCATTAATGGAGGCCAAGATCCACTAAAGGTTGCCAAATGTGCCAACTTGTTCCTATCGGGATCATGGCACAGTGGTGTGAGGGATGATGGTGCAGGCACTGAGCAGAGTTACCTGGCAACCAACGGGAGGATTGTGGGGGTGGGCATACAGTGTTGTGTGAGAATAAATAATAATAATGAGGCCTTGTGTACATACCAGTTCTTTACAGGGACTGACAAAGGTAGCTCTAGGAATCTCTGGAAACTCTGATAAAACCACAGAGTTCCCAGCTATTCATAGAGCTACCTTTGTCACTTCCTGCACTGCCCGGCCATCTCCAAGATTCAGTGATTCCATATTTCATTTATTCCCAAAGAGCTTTAGGGGAGCTCTCCCGGGCCAGCTGAACTAGATGCCTGCAGGAAGCCCACGGGAGAGGGCCTTACACAGTGTTTGTTCTCCAGTACCTAGTGTCCCTTGGCATACTGGTTGAGAATAAGGAAGCTCCATTCTAATTATCATGGTTGACAGCTGTTGATAGATCTGTCCTCCATGGACCTATCCTGTGGAGTCCCGCAAGGTGCAAATCTATCCCCCGCCCTTTTCAGTCTCTACATAAAGCCCTTAGGGCAAATCATTCATAGCTTTGGGGTTGGTTGCCATCAATATGCTCTATGTGTCCTTGTCTAATCTCCGGGAGGTCTCGACTAAATCCTTGGCTTCTGTGGTTGGTTGGCTAAGCGGGAACAAATTGAAACGAAACCCTGGAAAGCCCATGCTGCTTGGGAAGGCGGAGGTCTCGAAGGACATTGTGCTCCCCACTTTTGGTGGAGTCCAGCTGATTCAGTTGGAGCCTTGGAGGTTATACTGGACCCAACATTATTACTGGAAGTGCTTCTGCAAAGCCCACACACGGTCTCATCCCAAATGCCCCCATTCTGAGTGGCAGAGAACCTGCTTGATGTGCAGGAGGTCCCCGGTTCAATCCCTGGCACCTCCAGTTAAAAGGATCAGGTTGTAGGAGATGTGAAAGACCTCTGCCTGAGACCCTGGAGAGCCACTGCCAGTCTGAGTAGACAGTACTGACCTTGATGGACCGAGGGTCTGATCCAGTATAGGGCCATTTTCACATTTGTAAGGACTTTGACAAGTTCTTCCTTTGCACGCCAAAGCTGTGCTGTAGTCAAGGGTGAACTTCAGGGCTGTAATTTATGATTACCGTCTATTAGCTGACTCCGAAATGTTGTTTGGGGAATTCTGCCCCGCTTCTCTCTCCTTTCGGATAAAAGTCAACCTGCCCCAGCCCTGCTCCGTCAGCTTAGTTAAACTTTCCTCCCTGCTCAGGGCTCGGTTCCTGCTGCCCCGGGTCACGCCCTTCCTTCCTGAAATCGGAACCCAGAGATAATTAACGGCGGAAGATCCCCAGGCTCTTAGCAAAAGATGCCTTTTGCAAAAAATTACCAAGATGAAGTGTGTAATGGGGGGGTCTGGTCTACGGGTGGGGAGAGGGTCAAATGGAAGGAGGGCAAGAGTCATTCCTGCAGGCAAGAGCTTGCGTCTGCTGCACAACTCGGAGCTCTTGAAGCAAGCGTCCCGCTGGAATTGAGAGCCCGGGGTTATTTGCTGAAAGATAATTTGTGTTCTAAAAAATAGGAGGAGATGGTTGGTTCTATTCCGAGAACATCCTGCTCTGTTAATTGTTTTGGTTGGGGTCCCCAACGTGGTGCCCTTGGGCGCCGTGGTGCTTGCTGATTTTCTGACACCCTCGAACTGTTTGGTGTAGTGGTTCACAGCACGGACTCTAATCTGGGAGAACTGGGTTTGATCCCCCACTCTTCCACATGCTGCTGTTGGCGTGACCTTGGGTTAGTCGTAAGTTCTTTCACAGCTGCTCTCTCAAGGGCAGTTTTTGGGAGAACTCTAAGTGTCAGGAAGTTCTTCCTAATGTTTAGCTGAAAACTTTTTTGATTTAATTTCATCCTGTTGGTTCTGGTCTGACTTTTTGGGGTACCATCCTCCATAGGACAGCCTTTCAAGTGCTTGAAGATAGTTATCATATCACCTTTCTGTCGTCTCCTCTCCAGTCTAAGCATACCCAGCTCCTTCAGCCTTTCCTCATAGGACTTGGTCTCTAGACCTCTCACCATCTTTGTTGCCCTCCTCTGGACATGCTCCAGCTTGTCTATATCCTTCTTCCACAAAGCGGCTAACCGAACACTCTTAGAAAGAATACAAACACGATACCCCTCGCTTGATGTTGCTCCCCAGTGCTGGCATTCACAGGTTGACTGCCTCGGAACATGGAGTTTCCGTTTGGTCACCACAAAGCCAGTCTGAACCCCTTTCAAAGCCAAGTAGACTACTGCTTATCACTCCATACTGTGGCAGTGAGTTCCAAAGATGCATTATTCTTTGACTGAATTAGCATTCCCTTTGCCATGTCGGCTGGCTCGTAGCTGTGTTGATGGAGTGATGATCTTTTCAAGCCCACTTTTCAGTCCAAACTGGCCCCTAGATCTGCTTATGGGAATCAGAAATGACAAAAATTGGTAACTAATGCTGGACTAACCTTAACCCCGAACCCTAACCCAACCCTAACCAGTGTTCCCTCTAAGCTGAGTTAGTGTGAGCTAGCTCACAGTTTTTTAGCCTCTGGCTCACACAATGTTTTCTTCACTCAGGGAGGGTGGCTCCAGAGCAAACTAATTTATGCAGTGGCCGAATCGCTCATTCACGACTTTAATGCCAGTCGCTCACAAAGTAGAATTTTTGTTCACAGAACCCCACAGTTTAGAGGGAGCGTTGCCCCTAAACCTAACCTGGAGTTGGATCTCACCATGATGAAGGGAACCCAGGAAGCTGCCTGGCTTTCTCATGTAATTCCCCCTCATCCCACCCCAGAACCACTCCCGTTCACCTCTTGCCTTGCCTGGATGGCGCAGGCTAGCCCAGTCTCATCAGATCTTGGACGCTAAGCAGGGTTTGCCTTAGTCAGTATTTGGATGGGAGACCACCAAGAAAGTCAAGGGTTGCCGTGCAGAGGCAGGCAATGGCAAACCAGCCCCGTTCATCTCCTGCCTTACCTGGATGACCCAGGCTAGCCCGATCTCATCAGCTCTCGGAAGCTAAGCACGGTTGACCTACTGTTGGCTCCACCTCAACAGTACTTTCCACCATAGTTATGATGAGGTACAAAAAACTACGCCCACAGTGCCATGCTAAGCAAAGCTCCGCCCTTCCGAAGCCATTGAAGTCTAAGGCCTTTTGATCTTGAACGGTGCCTCGACTGCCCTGCCCCCCCCTAAAATCTCTTTGGTCCTACCCCTGCTGAAATCTGCAGTGATGACAGCATCGCTGTCCCCTTTCCCCCGCACTGTTGTTTATCGGTCCATCCCCCCTCCCCTTTGCCGTCTCACCAGCTTTTGGCCTTCTCGTTCCTGCTTTTATCTCCAAGTCCATTTACAAGTTTCTTAAGGAATTGATTTTCTCCTTCTCTCGCCTCATTTTTTTCATTTGTTTGCACGGGGGGGCCAGAAAATCAGCTGGTGGAAAGACTCAAAGTGCTCTGGAATCCAACGGGAGTTGTGTGGATTTACACCTGTCCAGGGCCTGGCCCCTTTCATGCTTCCCTCGCGGTCACGAAAACGCTCTTCTGGGCCTCTTCTGTCCTAGACACAATGTCAAATCTGGCTGGTGCAAAATTCCCCTTTGGATGTCAGCTTTGACAGCTCGCTCCCTGGATATGTCCAGACACAGGTGATAATTGCCTGGATTATGTCGTTTGAATCTGCCAAATTCGATCCAGGGAATCCTACTGAGCCGGAGGATCAAACTGGTAGGCTCGGTTCAGATTTGGAGTTGACATTGGAGATAAGGAGACAGAGGTCCTTTCTTCACTCTCCTTTCAATCCACGTTCACTGCGGTGTCCTCCGAGCAATTCTGCACTAAATCGAATTCCACCTTCTTTTTAATCCATGTCCCCCCCCCATTCTGCACTGAAATCGACTCCAACCTTCTTTTTATTCCGAATTTTATCCCCATTCTGCATTGCATTATCTCCCTTCAGTGGTCAGCCCAGTTTCAGCCCGCTGTTATCCCGGGTTATCTGGATGCTGTTTTGTTGTGGACTCGGGGGCTGAGGTGGCTCAGTGGTTAAAATGCCAAACTGCAAAGCGGAAGGCCAGTAGTTCAGCAGTTCGAGACCCAAGTGCTGCATGATAGCGTGAGCTCCCGTCTCGGTCTCCTGCCAACCTAGCAGTTCGAAAGCAAGAAACTGCAAGTAGATAAATAAGTACCCACTTCAGTGGGAAAGTAATAGCATTCTGTGCACCTTGGCATCTAATCATGCCAGCCACATGACCACAGAAACGTCTTCGGACAGTGCTGGCTCTTCGGCTTGGAAACACAGATGAACACCACACCCCTAGATTCAGATTTGACTGGCTTTCGAGCAAGGGAAACCTAAATTGTCTCGACTCGAGCAATGAGAAAATTCAGAGTGGCAGGCAAATGCAGAAAGGACCAGAGACTGAACAATCCCAATTCTAGAGTGAGTTCATATCAAATTCTGTGCATCTCAGAAAAGACAGTCAGTGTTATGTGCGGGGGGGGTGGATGTTTCAGGAGAAGGAATTGTCCCAGAGGATTCAGGCAGTCACTATCATCTAGGGTTGCCAGTCTCCAGGAGGCACCTGGAGATCTCCAGCTAGGACACCTGATCACCAGATGACCAAGATCAGTTCTCCTGGAGGAAATGGCTGCTTTGGAAGGTGGTCTCCGCTCCCCAAATTTGGCAGTCCACCGCACACGGGGGGGGGGAGCTCAGACTTCAGAACGTTGCATGCATTATTAACAGCCGCCACATTTCCCGTGATCTGTTATTTATGACTGTCGCCCGAGAAACATCATGCTAGGTTTATTTAGAGAACGAGGAATGTTAAAACCACCAGGAAAAGGGACAGGCATCTGCCATTCAGTAGGCGTCCGGCCCTCCGTTATCTCCACCGGCTTCACCACACAAAATAGTCTCTTGCAGATACAAGCATGCTCTTTGCATTTAACGGATTCCCACCCCGATATACCTCCCTCTCCTTTTTGCAAATTTAACCTGGTCTGTAGCCTTTCGATTCTACCTTTGCTAGGTGCCTGCCTCAGCAGAATGAGGTGCATCTGCTGAACGCTGCTCCTCTCGAAAGAACATGAGGTGATGCCCCTATCGGGAAGTTTGGGAGGGATGGGGGGTGCTCCTTTAGTGTTTTTGAGGGACTCATTTTCCTCGCAAGCCTAAGCATGTCCTCTGTGAGACAGCCTGGTGTAAGAGCGGGAGAACCGCACTGAGATCTGGGTTCAAATCCGGATTGATTTACTTCATTCTTACACTGCCTTCCTCCCCCAACGAGGACCCAGACAGCTCCTATCATTTCCCCTCCCCTCCATTGCATCCTTACAACAGCCCTGTGAGGTAGGCGAGGCTGAGAGCGTGCGACCGGCCCACAGTCCCCCAGCCTGCTTCCATGGCAGAGAAGGGATTCGAACCTAGGTCTCCCACATCCAAGTCCAAAACTCTTAACTACTAAACCACCTTGGCTGTCAACACCGTGCCGGCTCTCTTGTGTCTGCCTTGAACCTGGCTGGGTGGACTTGGGCCGGTCACACTCCCTCCGTGTAACCTGCGTCACTAGGGTTGCCGTCTCTGGGTTGGGAAGTGCCTGGAGGTTTGGGAGGGTGGAGCCCGGGGGGGGCAGGATTTGGGATGAGAAGGGACCTCAGGAGGGTGTCACACCATACGGGCCACCTCCTAAAGCAAACATGTTCTCCAGGGGAACTTGGTCAGCTGGAGAGCAATTGTAATAGCGACTGCAAACCAAAAGGGCTAAGCTAACACAGTATATTATAAAAGTAGAAATGTTTAAGGTATACACATGTTAAAACGTCTTATGATGAAAAGAAAGAGTCTAAATATCAGACTTGGAAAAGCTTTTCAAATGCAACGATAGGTAAACAATTTCAAACTTTAGGACCAAACGTGTTTCGGCCCCTTTGGGCCTTCCTCAGTGGTCACTATTCTCTATATTGCACTGACACGCATCCAAATACATGTATAAAAGGTTTGTAGTGTACATATATATCTAACCAGATGTTGTTTCCTTGTATGTTTATAATTATGTTACTGGTATATATGTTGGGCCATAAATTTGATCTTTTATTTTGATGGAGGTGACACACATCCAGACCAATGAAATCTCTGATACCAGAATAATTTGAAAAATTGGCATGGCTAGATCTATGGCCCAACATATATACCAGTAGCATAATTATAAAAACCTCTCTCAGCCTCACCTACCTCACAGGGTGTCTATTGTGGGGAGGGGAAGGGAAAGGAGATTGTCAGCTGCTCTGAGACCCCTTTGGGTAGTGAAGCATGGGATATAGATCCAATCTCCTCCTCCTCCTCCTCTTCTTCTTCTCCTCCTCCTCCTCTTCCTCTTCTTCTCCTTCTCCTTCTCCTTCTCCTCCTCTTCTTCTCCTTCTCCTTCTCCTCCTCTTCTTCTCCTTCTCCTTCTTCATCTCCTCCTCCTCTCATCCTCTTCTCCTTCTTCTTCTTCTCCTTCCCCTTCTCCTCCTTCTCCAGGAATTCCCCAACCCAAAGCTAGCAACTCTAGGTGGCACATGGGACTCATGCAGCTGAATGCTTCACCTTTTTTAAAAAAATAAATCCCTGCACTTAAAAAACTATCAGGGAGAAGGCTTCCAAGCCGAGCTTCACCTTGACATGCTAGTTTTCCATAAACAGGGACCCCCCCCTTTAATATAAGGCACGCTCAAGTCTACAACTTCAGCACAGCCTGAACTCTGGTTGACTACGCCAGCTGCAGCTGCTGTGAAAAATGCACCGGTGTTTGCATATGGAGCCCTTCCCTTCCCCCCGAAACGCAGCTCCTTGTAAGCAGCGCTCCTGTTTATCCAAACATCTCATTACCCAAATGTTTGGAGACATCGCTCCTGAGCATCTCTAGATAAATGAAGCATACTGTAATAAAAGAAAATGGGGATAATGGCGGTTTCCCCCTCCCTTCCCAGGGCTTTAGGAGAATAAATATATTCAAATATATTAATGATGCCAAACTGATCAGCGGAGAGCCGGGGCAGACAATAAAGCATCTGGGACACGGGATGACAGGTCAAGAGAGGCGGGGAGAGCTCGGCTAGGTCGAGCTTCGAGAAATGGAGAGGGGAGCCCGGCAAAGCAATCGCTTTCGCGTCACGAATCGAAGAGGGGAAGGGAAATTGCTCTCTGTTCCCAGGGGAAGAGCAAGGGAAAAAGCTGTTAGGTTAAAACCGGCAAGGACCCAGGAGGCCGGTTCATTTCAGCCCCGGGGTATCCGGCCTCCAGGTGGTAGCCGGAGATATCATAAGAACATCAGAGAAGCCAGTGTTGGATCAGGCCAATGGCCCATCCAGTCCAACACAGTGGCCAAAAATACCAGGTGCCACCAGGCGGTCCACCAGCAGGGCCAGAACTCCAGAAGCCCTCCCACTGTTGCCCCCCCCCAAACACCAAGAGTACAGAGCATCCCTTGCCCCAGCCTGAGAGTTCCCATCTATACCTTGTGGCTAATGGCCACTGAGGGACCTCTGCTTATTTCAGCTGATCTCCAGGAACGCACAGGAACGGAGTTCTGGCTGGCTCCCGAGTTGGCCACGCCCAGCAGGAACTCATTAGCATAACAGGCCACACCCAGCCGCAGAGACTCATTAGGATTGGCTACATTAAGGGGTCTGTTGCCTAACATGCAAAGGACTTCCTGCTAGCCAAACAGCCCTGGATTTTGACAACAAACCAGGTAAACAGGATAAGAAGCAAAAGGTGGGTGTGGCTGGATGACATGGGGGTGTGGCCTAATATGCTAATGAGCTGTGCTATCAAGGTATGGCCTAATATGCTAATAAGTGTCTGCTGTTGGGTGTGGCCTATTATGCTAATGAGTTCCTGTTGGGCTTTTTCTACAAAAATAGCCCTGGTTGTATTGATCTGAAGTTCAAATTCCACCCCGTGCCACCCTTTTGGCAAACAAGCAGGTGAATCATCTGCAGACGCAGATATCCTCGTAATATCCAGGGATCAAGACCAGTGCTTCCTCTAAGCTGTGCAGCCTTGTGAGCAAAAACCCTGCTCGGCGAGCTACCGGCATTAAAGTTGTGAGCAAGTGATTTGGCTGCTGCAAAAATCAGATTTGCTCTGGAGCCCTCCTTCCTGAGCTAAGGCAAAAATATGTGAGCTGGGGGCTAAAAAACTGTTAGCTGGCTCACAGCAGCTCAGCTTAGAGGGAACACTGATCAAGACTGGAGTGAGTCAGATCTGTAAGGTGTAAGTTGCCACCTTGCCTAAGATCGGTCCGAAGCCCAGGATTTCACCGCGAGCGCGCTCCAGAAGTTTCCCCGCTCCTGAACCCGATCTAAATAAGACAGGCAGTTCCTCGACGTCGCACCTCTTCAATCGTGGACTAATTACACCCTCGGATTGTCTTTTGTTTAGCAATTAACACTCCTCGTTCTTTTCCAAACGTCTTTCTCAGCAAGGCCGCGAGTGCCGTGAATTAGATTCCAAGGGGGATTGACAAAGATCAGTCTTAGCCGAAGCAGGGCGGCATTCGGCGAGCATTCCGTCAACAATTTTTTTTTCAAGGCAAGAGACATTCAGAGGTGGTCTTCCATTGCCTGCCTCTGCGTAGCAACCCTGGACTTCCTTGATGGTCTCCCGTCCAAGGACTAACCAGGGACAACCCTGCTCACCTTCTACAATCTGATGGGCCCAAGCTAACCTGGACCATCCGGGTCAGGGTAAAGAGACAAACAGTGGTTTGCCATTGCCTGCCTCTGCATAGCAACCGTGGACTTCCTTGGTGGTCTCCCATCCAAGTACTAAGTAGGGCAGACCCTGCTTAGACTCTGAGATCTGAGAAGACCGGGCTAGCCTGGGCCATCTAGGTCAAGGCAAGAGAAGTTCAGAGGTGGTTTTGCCGTTGCCTGACTCCACGCCGCGACCCTGGTATTCCTTGTAGGTCTCCCATCCAAGTACTAGCCAGGGCCGAATCTACTTAGCTTCCAAGATCTGATGAGCTCAAGCTAGCTTAGGATAACCAGAACAGGGCTTGGTCAGTGCTGGCCTCCCCAAATTAACAAAATGACTCCCACCATCTGATAAAAGGGCAGATTAGAAACCCTCAGTACAAATTCTATTCACTGTTGCCCGTACCTTAACCACGACACCAAAGGACAGCAGTGGGAGGGCTTCTAGTGTCCTGGACCTCCTGAAGGCACCTGGTATTTTTGGCCGCTGTGTGACAGAATGTTGGACTAGATGGGCCATTGGCCTGATTCTACATTGGCTTCTCTTATGTTCTTATGTACCTTTATTGACACACTTGGGATTTTTTTTCTCATTCCTGTGCCAGTTCCAAGAAGGCACTTGATGTTTTTGTTTTTTTTTTTAAAAAAAATGTGTGGTTTAATTAAGTGCCTACAAGGCCTTTCATCTGGAAGATAAAAGTCTCTCCCTCGTGGATCTCACAAGAACAGAAGGTGTTAGAATAAGACAAGGGTTTTTTTTTTCCTCCCTGTAGCTCCTTTGGGAAGCGATATGGGTGAGAGGTTGAGGTGCCCCATATGTTACTTCAGAGGACTGACGCTAGTGAGATATCAACGAGGCACCTTAGGTTTATAAGAATGCTTGTTTCCCCTTCCCCGGCCGGTTCTCCTCGGAGTTCAGTTGACCCTTCGTCAACAAAAAAGAAACCTTAACTCGATCGGATTCAGGTGGGGGGTCTAAATGTGGGAGACGGGTCCTCTCTAGGGACACACAGATAATTCTCACACTTTATACAGGATCAGAGGTCCGTTGCTTCCCTCATTTAGTCCAACTCAGTGCCAAAACAGAATTTCCGTCTTTCTCAAATGCCACTTTTGTGTAAACTGGGGGAATCCATGGTGTGTGTGTGGGGGGGACAGAAGACTCAAATTGCAAAACGTTTACGAGTTTTATTTATTTTATCGGGATTCCTGCACCACTGATCCGGTAGCTCGAGGCCACGCTCAGAAGGCAGATCGATAACGTCACTATCTGAAGGACAACTGTAAGGGCTCACGATCCTATCACACGATGAATAAGTTTGCAGAGCATGGAGAAGAGCGGGAACCAAATCTTTCATCCCCTTGCTTTGGACAATTAAAGCACACCTGGGCACACACACCCTTCCCTGACCTGGACGGCCCAGGCTAGCCCAATCTCAGCAGAAGATAAGCAGGGCCGGCCCTGGTTAGTGCTTGGATGGGAGACACCAAGAAAGTCCAGGGTTGCTACGCAGAGGCAGGCAGTGGCAAACCACCTCTGTATGCCTCTTGTTATGCCCTGGGTGACCCAGGCTAGCCCAATCTCATCAGATCTCAGAAGATAAGCTGGGCTGGCCCTGGTTAGTGCTTGGATGGGAGACCACCAAGGAAGTCCCGGGTATCCATGCAGAGGTAGGCAATGGCAAACCACCTCTGCTTGTCCCTGCCCTGACCTGGGTAGCCCAGGCTAGCTTGATCTCATCAGCTCTTGGAAGCTAAGCAGGGTCGACCCTGGCTAGTACTTGGATGGGAGACCACTAAGGAAGTCCAGGGTTGCTCTGCAGAGGCAGGCAATGGCAAACCACCTCTGCTTGTCTCTGCCTTGACTTGGATAGCTCAGTCTAGCCAAATCTCATCCGATCTTGAAAGCCAGGCAGGGCCAGCCCTTTTTAGTACTTGGATGGGAGCCTACCAAGGAAGCCCGGGGTTGCTACACAGGGGCAAGCAGTGGCAAACCACCTCTGTTTACCTCTTGCCTTGAAAACTCTACTGGCTTGTCGTAACTCGGCTGCATTGATGATACTTCACATGCACACGTGTGCACCCCTAATAGCCTTGCATTTCTTCTGAAATACACCATCATGCCAGCTCCAGTGTCCATCGGAAGTCATCACCCATGGAATAGCACAAAGCATGCCTCTCCTTGAACGCCACTACTTATGAAGCTTCCTTGGGTGAAGCCTATTGGCTGTGGCAGGGTACGTAACAGGATGTGATCCTTTCCAGATGCCCACCGAGTGTTTCTAGAAAGTGGGTAGAGCCACGTGGGGTTCTTATCCACCAAGGCGTCCGATTGGCCAGTGAAGATCTAATTGGCCATGCAAATGAAAATCACATCGCTTTGATGGTAGCTGCCACCACAGTGTTTAGAATCCTAGAATCGCAGAGCTGGAAGGGGCCATGTTGTTGTTGTTCAGTCACACCGTTGAGTCCGACTCTTCGCTACCCCACGGACCAGATCACGCCAGGTCCTCCTGCCCTCCGCCGTCCTCCGGAGCTTGCTCAATTTCACATTCGTTGCATCGGTGATACTGTCTGACCATCTCATCCTTTGTCGTCCCCTTCTTCTTTGTCCTTCAGTCTTTCCCAGCATCAGGGTCTTCTCCAGTGAGTGCTCCCTTCTCATTTGGTGGCCAAAGTATCTGAGCTTCAGCTTCAGTCTCTGGCCTTCCAGGGAACAGTCAGGGTTGACATCCTTTAGGACTGACTGATTCGATCTCCTTGCAGTCCAGGGGACTCTCAAGAGTCTTTTCCAGCACCATAATTCAAAAGGATCTATCCTTCGGCGCATGGCCTTCCTTATGGTCCAGCTCTCACAGCCATACATTACTACTGGGAATACCATTGCTTTGACCATGTAGACTTTCATTGGTGGGGTGATGTCTCTACTTTTTATCATGCTGTTTAGGTTTGCCATTGTTTTCCTCTCCAGGGGCAGGCGTCTTTTAATTTCATGGCTGCAGCCACCGTCTGCAGTGATCTTGGATCCCAGGAACGTGAAGTCTGTCCCTGCTCCGACGACTTCCCCTTCTATTTGCCAAGGAGCGATGGGGCCGGATGCCGTGATCTGCGTTTTTTTGATGTTGAGTTTCAAGCCAACTTCTGTGCTCTCATCTTTCTCCCTGAGCAAGAGGTTCTTTAAGTCCTCTTCACTTTCTGCCATTAGAGTGGTATCATCTGCATATCTGAGGGAAGGGGCTATAGAGGCCACCTAGTCCAACCCCCTGCTCCCAAGGCAGCTGATTCCACTGTTGCACAGTTTTTGCTGAAAAAAACTTCTTCCCTAATATCCGGCCAATACCTTCCCGCCCTTGATTTAAACCCATGGTTGTGAGTCCTCTCCTCTGCTCCCTGCCCTCCTCTTCCAAGTGACAGCCCTTCAAATACTTCAAGAGAAATACTCCTCTCCCCCCTCAAGCTCCTCTTCTCCAGACTGGACATGCCCAAGTCCCTCGGCCTTTCCTCACAGGGCTTCTTGGTCTCCAGGCCCCCCGATCATCCTCATCGCTCTCCTCTGCACCCGCTCCATTCTGCCCTCACCTTTATTCTCTCTCACTTCTCTTTCCCAGTGTTCTTTGAGTTACCCCTCTTCTCTCTTGTGCGCGGGCTTCCTCTGTGGGGGGGGTTTGCCTCGGGTGGCGGCCATTTTGTAGTTCCCTCCGCCTCCTGCAGCAGCCATTTTGTGGTCGCGCTCACCACCCTGGGTCCGAATTCCAAAGGTACCCCCATAACACAGTGTTCCCTCTCAGCTGAATTAGTGTGAACTAGCTCACGGCTTTTTAGCCCTCCGGCTCACACATTTTTGTCTTCGCTTGGGAAGAAAGGGATGGCTCCAGAGCAAACTAATTTGTGCAGCAGCCAAATCGCTCGCTCACAGCTTTAATGCCAGGAGCTTACAAAGCAGAATTCCTGCTCACAAGACTGCCCAGCTTCGAGGAAACATTGCCCATAAGGGTGGAATAATGCAACAGGGTGTTCCCGGCTGGAATCGGCCACCTGACGGTGTGAAGCATGCATCCGAAGTGGGGAAAGCACAATGCAGTTTCAGACTAAGTCCGTGTAGTGGGAAATTGGAGGGGTTGTAACTAATTCCTTAGGCTGTTCTGGCCAAGACAGTCCTGATTCACAGGGCCATCCACCTCCCGAAGGAGTCAGAAGGTCGACATCTTTATAGAGCACCTATTGCTGTTTGTCCTTGCCAACTGAATAGGGTTGCCAGCCTCCAGGCGGGGCCCGGAGATCTCCCGCTTTTACAACTGGTCTCCAGCCAACAGAGATCATCTCCCCTGGAGAAAATGGCTGCTTTGGAGGGCGGACTCGATGGTGTTGCACCGTGCTGAGGCCCCTCCCCTCCCCAAACCCCACCCTCTCCCGGATCCACCCCTAAAGTCTCCAGGCATTTTCCAACCCAGACCTGGCAACCATACAACTGAACAAAAAAAATGTCTTGAATAATTTTGGAGGGAGGGAAGGGAACTTAAGCAAGGGCCGTATTTCTCCGTGAAATGACAGGATCTAAACAAGCAGCGATGAAGGTAATGTGCGGGGCATACAGAAGAGTCATAAATCATATGGGCGGGGAGGAAATAATGCGCGGGCCCATATATATATAATGACAGACATAAACCCCAACCGTTGAAAGTGATGTGTGGGATATATTCAGCGATGGCCATAAAGAGCTTTTAGCCAGAGCTTGTACATGACAACAGAGATAAACACAGTGTGGGGCAGGGCGGGGCGAGGCGCAGAATCCGTCAAATGTACGACATTAGCACCATTCGATTCTTGAGTCCAGTGTTCCCTCTAAGCTGAGTCAGTGTGAGCTAGCTCACAGTTTCTTAGCCTCTGGCTCACACATTTTTGTCTCAGCTCAGGAAGGAGGGCTCCAGACTGCAAGCTGATTTATGCAGCAGCCAGGTTGCTCGCTCACAACTTTAATGCCAGTCGCTCACAAAGTAGAATTTGTGCTCCCAGGACTCCACAGCTTAGAGGGAGCATTGCTTGAGTCCCGCATGGAAAAAGGGAGATACCAGAAGCCACATGACATGAGGTGGTAGCATCCCGCTGACAAGACCCTAGAGTTGTTTATAGGCTGATTCTGCAGTGGCTTTTCCCTCCGTTGTTTTACGAAGCCCACGTTGGAACAGAAATTCCCTTCCACATTGCATGCCGCTTTCACTTCCCTTGAGCATCGGGCTTTATGGTACCCTCCAGCAATGCTCCCTCAAAGCATTTTGTGATCAAAAATTCTACTTTGTGGACTCCTGGCATTAAAGTTGTGAGTGAGCAATTTGGCTACCACATATGGCCCCCATGAGGCTGCGATCTCCCACCCACCAATAACCGGCCATACCTAGCTACATCAATGGGCCGGATTCTCCCTACAGCAAGCATGATTATTGATTTTGTATGTTTTAACGTGTTTTAAATTTCATTGTATTTATTGGACTGTTGTAGCCCTCCCTGAGCCCGTTTACAGGATGGGCGGGATAGAAATGGACTAAATAAATTAAATGAATGAATAAATTAGTTTGCCTTGGAGCCCTCCTTCCTGAGCTAAGACAAAAATGCTTGAGCCGGAGGCTAAAAAAACTGTGAGCTGGCTCACACTAACTCAGCCTAGAGGGAACACCGCCCTCCACACTCCATGCTGCTTTCACTTTCTTGGATCACCGGGTTTTATGGTACCGTTCTGCAGCTATGGCCGCCCAGAGGTGACTTTGAAGCCCGTACGGTGTTGCCCCAAGGTATTTGAATGTGGTTTGGAGCTGTGCCTTTTCCTCCATGTTGAGAAAATGTGGAGCAGATGCCAGATGTGGAATCACCCACAATGGCAACCTCTCCCAAGTAACTTTGTATATCAGGAATGGGCCTGTCCCTGGACAGAGTTTCTAGGCTTCACTTGCTTGCTTTTCGAATCGATCGGCATCTTCTGGGAAGCCGAGTTTGAGGAAACAGCGGCCCTACTGAGCCCTGAGATTGGCATGCTCCCGTGATGGACAGTCTGGGTTTGGGTGAACAACCCCCAGGTGGGGACAGTCTGGAGTCGGGTGACCAACCCCCAGGTGGGGCCTTCAGATGACAGAGATCGGTTCCCCGGGAGAAAAGAGCTGATTGGGCAGGTGGACACTGCAGCATCATGCCCTGCCGGGGTCCCTCCCCTCCCTAAGCTCCGCCCTCCCCAGGCTCCACCCCCAAAATCTCTAGTTGCAGGGCTCTTTTGTAGCAGGAACTCCTTTGCCTATGAGGCAACACACCTCTAATGTAGCCAGTCCTCCAAGAGCTTACAGGGCTCTTCTTACAGGGGCTACTGTAAGCTCTTGGAGGATTGGCTACATAAGGGGTGTGTCACCTAATATGCAAAGGAGTCCCTGCTACAAAAAGAGCCCTGTCTAGGTGTTTCCCCACCCAGACCTGCCAATTCTGCTCTAGGGGCTAGCTGGAAATCTCCTAGAATTTAGGGTTGCCAGCCTCCAGGTGGGGCCTGAGGATCTCACACTTTTACAACTGAACTCCAGCTGACAGAGATCAGCTCCCCTGGTGAAAATGACTGCCTTGAAGGGTGGACTCTCTGGCATTGGACCATGCTGAGGCCCCTCCCCTCCCCAAACCCCGCCCTCTCCCGGCTCCACCCCCAAGTCTCCAGGTATTTTCCAACTCAGACCTGGCAACCCTCCTGGAATTACAACTGGTCTCCAGGCAACACGAGATCAGCTCCCTTAGGAGAAAATGGCTGCTTTGGAGGGTAGACTCTATGGCATTCTACCTCGCTTTTTTTGTGCAAGTAGTCTGTGTGTGTGTGTGTGTTTTCTTGGAAAGCACGGCTGACTTCTGGCCAGTGTTCCCTCTCAGCTGAGTTAGTGTGAGCTAGCTCACAGTTTTTCAGCCTCTGGCTCACACATTTTTCTCTCGGCTCAGGAAGGAGGGCTCCAGAGCAAATTAATGTCTACAGTAGCCAAGTGGCTCACTCACAACTTTAAGGCCAGCAGCTCACAAAGTAACATTTCTGCTCACAAGACTCCACAGCTCAGAGGGAGCACTGCTTCTGACGATAGGTCTGGGTTGGAAAATACCTGGAGACTTTGGGGGTGGATCCAGGAGAGGGCGGGGTTTAGGGAGGGGAGGGGCCTCAGCATGGCCCAGTACCATCAAGTCCGCCCTTCAAAGCAGCCATTTTCTCCAGGGGAGCTGATCTCTGTCAGGTGGATATCAGTTGTAAAAACGGGAGATCTCCAGGCCCCGCCTGGAGGTTTGCAACCCTATCTGGTGACCACTAGTGGGGCTTGGACATTTCAGAGGTGACTTATTGCCTGCCTCTGCCTCCCAGCCCTGGTATTCCTTGGAGGTCTCCCTCCCAAGTACTTGCCAGGGCCGGCTCTGCTTAGCTTCCGAGATCTGATGGGATGAGGCTTCCCTGAGCTCTCCATGTCAGAGTTGGCATTCTACCTTGCTGAAGTCCCCCTCTTCCCCAAAGCCCACCTTCCCCAGCCTCCATTCCCAAAATCTCCATGAATTTCCCAACCCCAGAGCCACCGATCCTAGACTCTGTAGGATTGGCACCTGCCAATCACCCGGTTCTGAGGACAGACAGCCCTGCTCTTATCAGAAATCAGATAACAGGTAGTGGAAGCTGCCAAAGACACCCACGGGATGGGGGAAGAAGACTTCCCAAGACGGCGGGGGGGGAATAATATGGAGGCTGGGCCGGGTTGCCAGCTCTGAGTTGGGAAATGCCTGGGTATTTGGGGGTGGAGCCTGGGGAGGGTGGGGCTTAGCTCGGGGAGGGACCTCAGTAGGATACAATGCCACCGAGTTGCCCCTGAAAAGTAGCTGTTTGGTATAGTGGTTAAGTATACCGGCTGTAATCTGGGAGAACCGGGTTTGATTCCCCACTCCTCCACTTGCACCTGCTGGATGACCTTGGACAAGCCGTAGTTCTGACAAGAGCTGTTCTCTCAAGAGCAGTCCTCGAAAGAGCTCTCTCAGCCCTACCTGCCTCACAGGGTGTCTGTTGTGGGGAGGGGAAGGGGAAGGCATTTGTAAGCTGCTCTGAGACTCCCTCGGGTAGTGAAAGGTAGGGTATAAATCCAATCTCTTCTTCTTCTTCTCTGTAATCTGGAGCTCAATTGTAATCCCAGATCTTCAGCCACCGCCTGGAGGCTGGCAACAGTTGGATGGCCATAAAACACAGGGCCTTTTTTGTAGTGGCCCTCTGCACCGGACTTCTGCCTCTGTAGCAATTGACGTCAACATCTACTCTTCTTAAGTTCTTAGGCATCAGGAGATGGCGGGGTGTTTTTTTTTTGTTCTCTGCAGACATTTGGTATTAATTAGTGTTACGTGATTGATCAGTGTTGACTCATCGGTTGCTGGCTTTGAAGCATCGTTTTAATTGCTGCTTGCAATATTTGGATTGCGAGCTATTTGTTGTTTTGAAAAACGGATCTCGGTTGTCAATTAATTGTGAGTTATTTGCGTCGTCTGCTTGACACGACTTGTTGAGATGCCGCTTAGAAATGTTTTTAAACAATGGAATAAGTGTGGTAGTGTGGAACTACCTAGCGACACCAGCTCTGGACATTGCGGGTACTAACAAATAGTGCAATTTGTTTTAAATGATTGTTCTTAATGGTTGTAATCTGATTATTAATGTATTTACACCAAATTCGTGTATTTATATACTGTGATGCCGACTGGCTCTGTAATCCACCCTGAGCCCAGAGGGCAGAATATAAATTAAATGATTGATAGATAGATAGATAGATGATAGACAGACAGACAGACAGACAGACAGACGATAGATAGACAGAGGATGGATGGATGGATGGATGGATGGATGGATGGATGGATGGATGGATAGATAGATAGATAGATAGATAGATAGATAGATAGATAGATAGATAGATAGATAGATAGATAGATAGACAGACAGACAGACAGACAGACAGACAGACAGACAGACAGAGGATCGATGGATTGATGGATAGATAGATAGATAGACAGACAGACAGACAGACAGACAGACAGAGGATCGATGGATTGATGGATAGATAGATAGATAGATAGATAGATAGATAGATAGATAGATAGATAGATAGATAGACAGACAGACAGACAGACAGACAGACAGACAGACAGACAGACAGAGGATGGATAGACAGACAGACAAACAGATGATGGATGGATGGATGGATGGATGGATGGATGGATGGACGGACAGACGGACGGACGGACGGACGGACGGACGGATGGATGGATGGATGGATGATAGACAGGGAGAGAGAGAGACACAGACGGACAGACAGACGGACAGACAGACAGAGATAAATAGGGAGAGACAGACAGATGATGGATGGACGGACGGACGGACAGACAGATAGATGGATGATAGACAGGGAGAGAGACACACACAGACGGACAGACGGACAGACAGACAGACAGACAGACCCCTGCCTGGTTGAATGAGCTCCTGAGTGAGATCAGGGCCCTGTGGGATTTATGACAATTCCGCAGGGGCTGCAAGACAGAGCTCTTCCACCGGGCTTTTGGTTGAGGCAGCGGGCATCCCCCCCTCTTGGGTCGGCCCCCACTTATACCCTGGGCCGCCCACCCCCCACTTATAGCTTGGGCCGGCCCCTATTTACAGCTGGGTTGGCCCTCGTTTACAGTCCAGGTCGGAGACCCTAAACTTAACAGATCTCTGGGGAATTATTCCCAATACAGCTGGCTTTCTTTATTAGAGTTGTCTGTTTTAGATGTTTTAATGTGGTTTTAATTGAAGTGAATTCTATATCACTGTGCTGTATTTATATCGTTGGAACCTGCCCTGAGACCATCAAGGGGAGGATGGAGTATAAATCCAGATAAACATCAACATATCCTAAAACTAGGGTTATAGGCCGTCGTCCCCCTGGCCACTGGCGGGGGATGGAGGGGTTAGGGTTGCCAGATCCAGGTCGGAAAATTCCTGGAGATTTGGGAACTGAGCCTGGGGAGGACAGGGAACTCAGTGGGGTACAGTGCCATACAAAGCAGCCATTTTCTTCAAGGGAATCGCTCCCTGTAGTCTGGAGATGAGCTTAGATCTGGAGAAGTTAGCTGTGTTACTGCAAAACAGTTAAGAAGCCCAGTAGCACCTTTAAGACTAACAAACTTTATTGCAGCATAGGCTTTCGAGAAACACAGCTCGCCTCGTCAGATGCATGGAAGATAGGAAGAAACCGGCCAGAGTTATATAGGTGGTGGGGGGATGCAGAAAGTGCCACGTAAATGCAAAGCAGTTGCAAAAGTCATGAAAAAGGCAAAATGCGCACTCAAGACTGGGTGTGACCCCCTTCCTTCTATTGATGGATCTGAATGGAATACCTGAAAGGCAGTGACTTCTGGTAATGAGAGAACCACCCAAAGTCTCTATTCAGCCCAAGTCTGACTGCGTCAAATTTACATATGCATTCTCATTAGGGCATGGTTTCCTGTCCTGAGAAACAATAGCACTACAGATTAGATTACAATTTCAACAGCCAAATCCACATACAAAAGAACCTCCTCAGGAAACAATCCATAGACAAAAGAACCTCCTCAGGAAAGCTCCTCCATTAGCATGTCCACAGCCTGGGGAACTCCTACAAGATAATGACTCAGCCCAACCCCACCTTCCTGAGTAGATGTAAATTACCTGCCTACCATATTTCTTTCTCACCTTGACACAGAGAGTACTCCATCTCTCTGCATTATACCTCTGAGGATGCCAGTCACAGCTGCTGATGAAACGTCAGTTCCTACAATGCCAAGACCACAGCCACCCAACCCGGAAAATCGACAGCAGCTAATTCTCATTACTGTTTTGTAGTTGAGCTGAAATTCTGGAAGATCCCCAGGTCCCACCTGGAGGCTGGCATCACTATCTATAACTCCAGTCTTCAAGTTTTTCCTTGCCCCTCATTCTTTTTCTCCACGATGTAGCGATTTACTTAGCAGTAAGGTTGAAATAGCCCCGGGCACGTACGTATCTGGCCGAGTAACATATCGCAGATGGGGGGGGGCGTTTGTTCCCTCTGTGGCGTCTTGTGAGCACAAATTCTACTTTGTGAGCTCCTGGCACTCAAGTCGTGAGCGAGCGTTTTGGCTACTGCATGAATGAGTTTGCTCTGGAGCCCTCTTTCCTGAGCGAAGACAAAAATGTGTGAGCCGGAGGCTAAAAAACTGAGCTAACTCACACTAACTCAGCTTAGAGGGAACACTGGGGGATGGGGGGCAAAATTTAGTGGTAGAATTTTGAAAGAGAAAGACCGCAGAACAAGGTGGGCATGAGCCCCCTGCAGGCCCGTAGTTACAGGGGGGCATCTCAGGGCTAGCCCCCCAACCCGACTTGCTGGCAAGGCCGCCTGGCTTCCCATCCAGCCCAGGGCATCACAGCTTTCTCCCCTGGATTAATTTGATGAGCCGGTGCCCCCTAAGAAATTTAAATGCCCCCCTGTCTTAAAAAATCCTGACTA
Source organism: Gekko gecko (assembly GCA_029375565.1). Lineage (NCBI taxonomy): Eukaryota > Metazoa > Chordata > Lepidosauria > Squamata > Gekkonidae > Gekko > Gekko gecko. The sequence continues at coordinate 8,914,623 of JAPDNY010000017.1, read as the reverse complement.
CGGGCCTGGCCCCCCGAGGTCTGAAGAGCTGTGGGCATATATATATATTTTAAAAATTTAATTTATGCTCCAGATGGACTTTTCTGGTCGAGATGGCGTGAGTAGAATTTCTCGTCCTGCTCCACGCAGGGAGGAGTTCTGTACCGAAACAGTATTTTAACAGATTCAGGCTTCATCTCCGGGGACCTGAGCAGTTTTTAGAGCTTAAAGGAGGATGTAGATCTTTTTCTGCCTTGGAAAAAAAGAAAAGATCCTGAGAAGTTAGCAGTTTGACAAATGCAGTAACCCGGGGGCCTTTTGCTGAAAAACATTCCATATTATATAAGCGTGACGAATACTAGAACTCGGGATTCGGAAGCGTTCCGTAGCGGGCGGCTCTTCCAAAGGGTTGCCAACCTACAGGCGGAGCCTGGAGAATCCCTGATATTGCAATTGATCGCCAGACAATAGAGATCAGTTCCCCTAGAGAAAATGGCTGCTTTGGTGGGTGGGCTCCAGTGTTCCCCCTAAGCTGCATTAGTGTGAGCTAGCTCACAGTTTTTTAGCCTCTGGCTCACATATTTTTTTTAATTGCATTTTTTTATTTTATAAAAGACAAACAAGAACAAAACATACATACATACATACAAAAATGGGGGGTCATCGTCACATTGTCTATTTAAATTGTCTAGTTAAGTTGTCTATTTCGTTCCCTCATACAATGTCTTACTATATTTTTAACTTGTTCCGCCTTGTATTTTTATATAAGTCTTTTGCATGTGATTAAAAATATAGTTCTTATTTGCTTCTAGATCGGTTGTGTGTCGATAGGTTTTCTCTGTTGTACTCTTCAATCCGTTTATAGAGTTTGAACCACATATTCCCTCTAAACTGAATTAGTGTGAGCTAGCTCACACTGACTCAGCCTAGAGAGAACACTGAGGGAGACGCAGCTGATCTTTTGGTCTTAGGGTGGGAGAACTGTTAGGATCTGTAAAGAATTTTATTTCACTGCCCAAAGGACGCGGCTTCTGTTTTATTTTGGGACTGCTTGGCATTCCCAGTTGTGGTCGGTGATGAATGTCAAGGCTGGGAAAGGAATTTCCCGACATGCAGATATCTGGGAAAGTTCTTTTTTTTTTTTTTTTTTAATCCCAAGAAGCAGTATTTAAAGAGGGGATAACTGTATCATGCTAAGGGGGCAGTATTGATTTCCTGTCTTACTCAAACTCCTAGAAATGAAAACAGAGAAAGGGTACTGGACATTTTAGGTTTTGATGCCTTGTGTCCATTTTGCATCTGCGTATTTGTAGATAAAATTAAATATGTTAAAAAAAAGAAAAGAAAAGAAAAAGTGTGCATGTGCATGGATCTTTTAAAAAGAAAGAATAAATAACAATATTAAAACAATACATTAAAACCGATTTAAAACACTTAAAGTGGGCAGTGCGGCATATAAGCCTCGGTTCCTGCAGCCGGAATGGATGGGCCGGCGCCAAGCCGTAACGATCTCGTGCAGCGGTGGAAAACGGTGCCTGCGAAGTGCTTTCACAATGCTCCCTCTGAGCTGTGGAGTCCTGTGAGCAAAAAATTCTATTTTGTGAGCTACCGGCATTAAAGTCGTGAGTTGAGCGATTTGGCTACTGCATAAATTAGTTTGCCCTGGAGCCACATCCCTTCCTGAGCGAAGACAAAAGAAATGTCTCAGCCAGAGGCTAAAAAACTGTGAGCTGGCTCACACTGACTCAGCTTAGAGGGAGCACTGGACGTGGGTGGGGCCGGGTGGGGCTCCCAATGTTAATAAAGAGCATGGATTTGTGAAAAGATCTAAAGAGCTACTATCGGAACCACCCGTGGCAGCAGGTTCGTAGCGACAGTGGGGCATCTCAGGGCCAGGCCCCCTGACTTACCACCCAGGCCCCCCCCCAACTTCCAAACCAGCTGGTTTGTTTTATTTTTCTCACATGCCACAGCCGCACTGAGCTGTCGCCCTGCCTTGCCTACCGGCGGTGTACCTCTGGCTGGCTGAGGGCGAGGCACACCACGGGGCACCTCTGCTCCCGACTCCAGCTCCCAACTCCAGCCCTCTCTTTTTTAAAAAATTTACTTTCTTGTTGCTCCTGACACAGTGCCCCCCAACTCATTTAAATGCCCCCCAAAGCCAAAAATCCTGGCTACGGCCCTGCATGGCAGCCATCTTTTTGCAGTTGTACCCTTTGTCAAAATTCAAAATGTGCCCACAGGTTCGATAAAGCTGCAAACCCCTGATTGTGGACGAGATGGCCCTTGGTGGCCCGATGCTCTGATTCAGTATAAGGCAGCTTCCTGGGTGTTCAGATGTGAAACCAAAATTTTTAAATGTCTAAGACAAAGAGAGCCCTGACCAGGCTAGCCAGATCTCGTCAGCTAAGCAGGGTCGGCCCTGGTTAGTATTTGGATGGGAGACCTCCAAGGAATACCAGGGTTGTGATGCAGAGGCAGGCAATGGCCAAACCACCTCTGAACCTCTCTTGCCCTGACCTGGTTGGCCCAGGCTGGCCCAATCAAGTTGGAAGTTAGGCAGGGAAAAGCTGATCACCACTTTGGGGTCAGGGAGCAATTTTTCTCCAGGCCAGTTTGGCTTGGGGTCCTGGAGGGGGTTTTGCCATCGTCTGGGTGTGGGACGTGGGTCACTGGGGGTGTCTGGGGGGAGGTGTTTATGAATTTCCTGCATTGTGCATGGGGTTGGACTAGATGACCCTGGAGGTTCCTTCTAGCTCTCTGGTTCTATGATTCTAGGGTCAGCCTTTGCTAGTGTTTGGATGGGAGAACATCAAGGAATACCAGGGTTGTGACTTGGAGGCAGGCAACGGCAAACCACCTCTGAGCATCTCTTGCCTTGAAAACCCTACTGGGTTGCCGTAAGCCATGACTTCGGGACTTATTAGTCCATGCTGATTTAAAATCAGAAGCCAGGGAACAGAGTAAGCCATGACTTGACAGCACTTCCCAAAAGAGAGGTGTCTGAATGTATCCACCAACCTCATTCACTTGAGATGCCTAATGTTGCTTTTGTGATGGCAGTGAATTCCAGGTCTTTGGTTTCTAATCATTTCCACTCTCTCTCTCTTGATTCTCTGTCGCCCCCTGCAGGTGAAAGATAGGATGGTGGCGGGCGAGTTGAGTATGTATAGCCCAATCCTGGCCTGCTGGCAGCCGATTCTCATCTTGATGTTGGGGTCCATCCTCTCCGGCTCCGCCACGGGCTGCCCGCCCCGCTGTGACTGCTCTGCTCAGGAACGCTCTGTGCTGTGCCACCGGAAGCGGTTCTTGATGGTCCCCGAGGGCATCCCCACGGAGACAAAACTTTTGGACCTGGGGAAGAACCGCATCAAGACTCTCAACCCAGACGAGTTTGCCAATTTTCCTCACTTGGAGGAGCTGGAGTTGAACGAGAACATTATCAGCGCCATCGAGCCGGGGGCTTTCAATAACCTCTTCAACCTCAGGACTCTGGGTCTCAGGAGCAACCGGCTCAAACTGATCCCCATCGGGGTGTTCACCGGACTCAGCAACCTGACCAAGTTGGACATTAGTGAGAACAAAATTGTGATCCTCCTGGATTACATGTTCCAGGACTTGTACAACCTGAAGTCCTTGGAGGTCGGGGACAACGACCTGGTCTACATCTCCCACCGGGCCTTCAGCGGCCTCAACAGCTTGGAGCAGCTGACTCTGGAAAAATGCAACTTGACCTCCATCCCCACAGAGGCGCTCTCTCACTTGCACAGCCTGATCGTGCTGCAGCTGCGCCACCTGAACATCAACGCCATCAGGGATTACTCGTTTAAGCGGCTGTACAGACTGAAGGTCCTCGAGATCTCGCACTGGCCGTACCTAGACACCATGACATCCAACTGCCTGTACGGGCTCAACTTGACGTCCTTGTCCATCACCCACTGCAACCTGACTTCCATCCCTTACGTCTCGTTGAGGCATCTGGTTTATCTCAGGTTCCTGAACCTGTCCTACAACCCCATCGCCACGATCGAAGGCTCCATGCTTCACGACCTACTCAGGCTTCAGGAGATACAGCTGGTGGGTGGCCAGCTGGCCGTGGTGGAACCCTACGCTTTCCGGGGCCTCAACTACTTGCGCATCTTGAACGTTTCAGGGAACGTCCTGAACACCTTGGAAGAGTCGGCCTTCCACTCGGTCGGGAACCTGGAAACGCTCATCATCGATAACAACCCCTTGGCTTGCGACTGCCGGCTCCTTTGGATTTTCCGGCGGCGCTGGCGGCTGAATTTTAACAAGCGGCAGCCCACCTGCGCCACGCCGGAGTTTGTCCAGGGGAAAGAGTTCAAGGATTTCTCCGAGGCCCTCCTACCCAACTACTTCATCTGCCGCCGGTCTCGGATACGGGACCGCAAGCCCCAGCAGATCTTTGTGGACGAGGGTCACACGGTGCAGTTTGTCTGCCGTGCGGATGGGGACCCGCCTCCCACCATCATGTGGCTCTCTCCCAGGAAGCACCTCATCTCTACCAAAACCAATGGGCGGCTCACCGTCTTCCCCGATGGCACACTGGAGGTGCGCTATGCCCAGATCCAGGACAATGGCACCTACCTATGCATCGCCAGCAACGCCGGCGGCAATGACACCATGCTGGCGCACTTGCACGTCCGCAGCTACTCCCCCGACTGGCCCCACCAGCCCAATAAGACCTTTGCTTTCATCTCCAACCAGCCCAACGAGAGTGACGCCAACAGCACGCGCACCACCGTGCCTTTCCCCTTTGACATCAAGACCCTCATCATCGCCACCACAATGGGCTTCATCTCCTTCCTGGGGGTCGTGCTCTTCTGCCTGGTGCTCCTCTTCCTCTGGAGTCGGGGCAAAGGCAACACCAAGCACAACATCGAAATCGAGTACGTCCCACGCAAGTCCGACGCAGGCATCAGTTCCGCCGCTGATGCGCCGCGCAAGTTCAACATGAAAATGATCTGACAGTTGTTGTTGTTTTTTTAAAAAAGCAATCGATTAAACTCAATAAGAGGGTGTGTTTTTTTAAACAAAAAAAATCAAAAAAGAGATAATGGTGCGTCAAACCTACCGAGCTCTCTTCTCTCTTCGCCCGGCTCCCTCCCCAACCCGGCCCCTGTTCCGTTCCGTCCCGTCCCCCCACAGCCCCGCATCACGTCTCCCTCCTTGTCCTCTTTGTGAAAACGTTCTGCTGACGTCTCCGGAACTTCCCGTGTTTGTAGGACGTATTCCGACGGATCCCGGGTGTCCGTCCTTAAGGACGACAGGAAATTTAAAACAAAATTCCAAAACAACAATCGACAACAACAACAAAAAAGAAAAAGAAAAAGTTACAAACTTCCTCTGTAACTTTTTTTTGGGTTTCAATAATGACGGATTTTTATGAAAACTTGAAATAATAAAAAGAACTATTTCCTATAGATAGTTGGAATGCAAAATCTCGACTTCTTGATCTGTCCACTTCCTTTTCTGTCTCTGGTTGCTGTTTTTGGGGTGGGGGGTGGGAGGGGCTTTTTGTTGTTGTTCTCCTTTAATGTCCTCCTCCTGGTTTTGACTCCCTGCAAAAATGGTCCCTCGTCCTGAGTAGGAAAGGGAATTGGGGTCGCACGACAAATGAGGTTATATCCTGGTAAAGTTATGCTCTGCCCCGCCATCTTGAAGGACTGACCCTGACCCTATTTTCTTTTGGGGGGGAATCCAAGTGGGACGGATTTATTGACTTCATCCTTATCCTCCCCCCCGACTTCCAAGGAACTTGGGGATGCGTAACGTCCCATTCTCCCTTTTTAATTTTCACAGCAGCTCGTCTGTGAAATATCGTTAGGCTGAGAAAGATCATGTGTGCCAAATAGCGGTTCTCTCTCTTTATTTGTTGTGAGAAAGAATTATGGGGGGGTCTCAAGTCACCAAGGGAGCCTCATAGCACAAGCAGAGATTTGGGGTTTGCCCATGTTGGTGCAACGCTCTACTATGCCATGCCAGCTGGTGCCCATTTCAGCATGGTGGACTCATCGGGGTGCAAATGAAGTAAATAAATACATTATGAATATTTTTCACTATTTCAGACTACAAGTGGAGCATATTTCACACCACCTGATCCTTTTAAGTGGTGGTGCCGGGGACTGAACCTGGGACCTTCTGCATGCCAAGCAGTTGCTCTGCCACTGAGCCATGACCCCTCCTTGTATCCTTCAGGGTCTCACGCAGAGGTCTTTCCCATCACCTACTGCCCGGTCCTGTTTAACTGGAGATGCCGGGGGTTGAACCTGGGACCTTCTGCATGCCAAGCAGATGCTCTGCCACTGAGCCATGGCCCCTTCCAATGTAAATGCCCCTTCCAGTTTTTATTTCAATAAACAAAGAACATTTCAGCTTATCATAAGAAAACGCAATAGGGAGGAGGCTACACAGAACCTCTTTCCCTGATGTTAGATCTGAGTCCAGTTTCACCTTAGAGACCAACAGGGGTATAAGCTTTCAAGAGGCAAATTTCCTTTCATCCTACTCTACAGGCCCTTTTCACATTACCATTTTTAATCAGATTTCATTCGTTGTTGGCCTGATTTCGAATAAAGTATTACAGTGATGGGGGTTTCATGCAGCAAATTTCCTTCCATTAATGAGCCATCTCTGAAGCACTGCTGTCACTTCAAACAGTGCCGTCTTTTTCTCTGGCCCTTTTTCGCCATGCGATCTTTCACGGACTTAAAAAAAAATGTTCTAAGTTAAGCACTGAAGCACTGTAGTGGTTCATCGCTACAGCGCTCGACTTAGGACATTTCGAAAAGAAGTCTGAGGAAGATCGTGTGGCAGAAAAGGTGGGGAGAAGTGCCATTGTTGGAAGCACTATGGACAATTTAAACAGCACTCCAAAGTGATTCGGAAGCACAACGAAGGGGTAGAAAATGGAAGAAAGCCGTTTCCCTCAAAAGCGGCTCAACCACGCTTTGCTAACCCAATGCAAGTGGGTTTGTATGAACAGGTAAATAAATTCGGCTAGCAGCCAATTGCTAAAATGGGCCTGTCTGGAATGACCAGAAAAAAATCCATTAGCAACCAGTTATTAAAATGGAATACAAGGGCAGTTTGAAAAGTAGTAGGAGGAGGAGATTGGATTTATACCCCACCCTTCACGCGGACTCTCAGAGCGGCTTATAAACTCCTTTCCTTTCCCCTCCCCACAACAGGCACCCTGTGAGGTAGGTGGGGCTGAGAGAACTCTTTCCAGAACTGTCCTTTAGAGAACAGCTCTGACAGAACTATGGCTTGCCCGAGGTCATCCAGCAGCTGCATATGGAGGAGTGGGGAATCAAACCTGGTTCTCCCAGATTAGAGTCCGCGCACTTAACCACTGCACCAAACTGGCTGGCTCGACTAGACTCTTGAAAGATTACATCCTGGTCTCTAATGTGCAGCAGGACTCCAGTTGAACTGCTCTAGTGCAGACCAACACAAATACCCTTTGAAACATTTCCAGATGTGTTACTACATGTGGGGTGGGGTGGGATGGGATTTGCTGGTGGTACCATTACAAATGTGGGCCCCCACCACCACTAGCCTGAATCAGATCAGCCTTGAATTCCCCGACAGAAGAAAGAAACCCCTAAGGGCCATAAGTTATTTGTTACGAGAATCCAGAGTCCTTTGTGTCCAAAGCTCTTCTCCCGGACCAACTTCTGAAAGAAAGAGGTTAGCTGACAGAGAGGTAAACATTATTGATTTAAAAAACAAACAAACAAGCAAACACTAATAGTCTCTGAACAGAACCGTGAAGTTTAACTGGCTGATACTTCTATATGTATAAAGTCTTCCTTAAAAGAAGGAGCAGAGGAAATGATAAGGGACATACCTTCACCAGTGGCGACAGAGTCTGAAATCCTGCATGACATTCAGCATTGTTGGGAAGGGTCACGGATCAGTCGGAGAGTCATGTGAATACATATGAAGTTGCCTTAAACTGAATCAGCAACTTGGTCCATCAAGGTCAGTATTGTCTACTCAGACTGGCAGCAGCTCTCCAGGGTCTCAGGCTGAGGTCGTTCCCATTACCTCTTACCTGGTCTGCCTCGGAAGGTAGTGGATACTCCTTCCCTGGATGTTTTCAAGAGGAGTCTGGATGACCATCTTTTGGGTATGTTGTAGGTATGTAGGGCTATCTTTTGGCTATGCTCCTGCAAAGTGCAGGGGGTTGGACTAGATGGCCTGCAAGGTCCCTTCCAACTCTAACATTCTATGATTCTATGGTCCTTTTAACTGGAGATGCTGGGGGTTGAACCTGGGACCTTCTGCATACCAAGCAGATGTTCGACCACTGAAGCTGCAGCCCGACCCAATATTCTCTAGGGTCTTAGGCTGAGGTCTTTCACACCACCTACTACCTGATCCTTTTAGCTGAAGATGCTGGGGATTGAACCTGGGATCTTCTGCATACTAAGCAGATGCTCTGTCACTGAGCCACAACCCCCCCCCCCACACACACACACACACATTCCACGTATCAACTGCCAGGTCCTCTGACATCTCCAGCTAAAAAGACCAAAGAAAGCAGGGCAAAGAAATCCCAAGATCTTGAAGAGCAGTGGCCAGTCAGAATATAGAGTCATGGGGTTACATGGAGCAATTGTTTGACCTGGATAAAATAAAGTTGTTTAGTATGTTCAAATGAACCCACTTGTCTAAGGTGGTTTCCAAAGGGTGGGAAGAACATTTCCCATGCTTGCAATCCAGAGTCTTCTCCTTTGTTCCACATGGCATACCATGGAAATAAGGACTAATTTTCAATTCCTAAATTATAATGTACTAATTTCAAAATTAATTTATACACTTCCGATATTCACATTCCAATTTCGAAATTTTCCATTTCAAACGGTATGATCTATTTGCCAAGCTTATTGCATCTGGAAGGCTGAGGCATTTTTGAACGTCTTTGTGGAATTGGTTAATTCCATTAGGAAGGAACTTTTCTGGGATTGGTTCCATGCTGAGTGCACAAAGAAGGGATTACCTGTTGGGAAGCCGTAACAATTTGAAGAAGACTATGTGAAACGAGGTCAGCGCCGGATACTCATCTCAAAGCTTCCGATGACTGTGATTTGCAATGGAACTTTCAGTGGAGGACTCAACAATTTTCTCAGTGGAGGACTTAACAGTTTTCATTTGTACACGGGAGATTTTTGCACATGTACATATGAGATTCTTGGATGTGAGTTCGTACTGTTTCTCCTCTTCATTGTATCAGTGCTACCTTGTAGATGGGATACTGAGGATCTTAGTTACATGTCATATCATATATTTTGAAACTGGAATGAGAATACTGGAGGTGTATAAATTAATTTTGAAATCAATACGTTATAATTTAGTAATTGAAAATAGTCTTTATTTCCATTGCACACATAATTAATAGTCAGTTACCATGATGGTCTTCTTTTCTTCTCTCTCCTCCCACACTGTGTACCAGCAACCTCCAAAACACCCAACGGCTTTTCCAGTGTGTAGACACCCAACGGCTTTTCCTATCGGCATCAAAGGCTTGAGATACAGAGGTGCCCCCATTCAGCATTTGATGTTGAACTACTGTTGTGCTACGGTAGCAGTCCTTTGCAATGGGATTGGCTCCAGGAAACTGGACACGCTCCAGCGCAACAGCAGCGCAACGCCCCCAGTGGAACGTGGACACAAGCCCAGGCTGCATTTCTCCACATCAGAATCTTCCTGTTCATGAAAAAAACCTATTTATTCATTTATTTATTTATTAGATTTGTATCCTGTTTTCCCTGCCTCGGCAGGCTCAGGGCGGCTTACACGCAACATATTAAAACACCTAAAGCACAAGATTAAATAAAACCACAACAGTATAATAATAAGACATATCATAAAGCACTGGTGCAATTCATAGACGATGGCAGCATTCCCGGCATCCAAAGTAGTCAGCTTACTGTCGTAGTCTGGGTTTTACCAGTCTGTTGATCACAATGTTTCAGTTGGTGTTGGGGCCAGGGCCTCAACATTGGAAGGGGGCAGCTCCCGAATCAAAGGCTTGGTGGAAGAGCTCCATTTTGCAGGTCCTGAGGAACTGTAAGAGGTCCCGTAGGGCCCTGATGTCATCCGGGAGCTCATTCCACCAGTACAGAGCTACCACTGAGAAGACCCTGGCCCTTATCACAGCCCGTCTGGCTTCTTTAGGGCCCAAGAGGGCCAGAGGGTTTTGGGACCCCGATCGTAGTGCTCAGGGGTCATTTGGAGCAGGAGCGCGCAGGAGCAGAGCTCCAGCAGTTAGAAGCACAGGCGGTGGCAAGCTCCGCCCCCAGCTCCCAGCAAGAGTGCCAAGTAGCACATGTAGCATTCCTCCTGGGCCCAGATAGGCTATTCTGGGACTGGAATGACAGACCCCAGAGTGGAAAGACAGTCCCTAGGGGCGGAGCCTTAGTGGTGGGTGTTGTCTTCTGACACACTTCCGGTAATGTCAGGTTGTGTAGCATATGCAAATAAGTTATGCTAATGATTTATGCTAATGAGCTCCTGCACCTGTCTTTCTACAAAATGACCCCTGGTAGTGCTCTCTGGGGAACATGTGGGGAAAGGTGGCCCCTTAGGTATGTAGGTCCCTGACCATACAGGGCTTTAAAGGTAAGAACCAGCGCCTTGAACCGAACTCAGTATGCTATAGGCAGTCAGTGCAGTGCTTTTAGCACGGGCTGGTTGTGTTCCCGCATAGGGAGACCCGACAACAGCCTGGCCACCGCGTTCTGCACCAGCTGCAGCTTCCGGATTTGGGAAAAGGGCAGCCCCTTGTAGAGAGCATTACAGTGATCCAGTAAATTAAGAGCATGCCTCATTTTAACATCTCAACCGCTTCATCACGGGTTTGGGGTTTTTTTACCCTCCCCTCCCCTCCCCTTGAGAGACTTGAGGGACCCCGGATCCAAATGATGGGCCTTTGGCTGCCACTGCATTTATTATTTATTTATTTATTTATTTATTATTTTGACTTTTACCCCGTCCTCCCCCGTCCTCCCCGCTAAAGCAGGTTCAGGGCAGCTCACATAAAACCAGTAAAACGATACATATACAATACAAAAATATCTAAAACACTGCATAATACAATTTAAAACTATTTTTATCGATGGCAGTTCTCTGCATAAAGTGCGCTCACACGTTGTCAATTGTACTGCCACTCTGGAGAGCTTCAACTCTAGGTCGGCCCAGAGGCTATCGGAAGGCCTGCCGTAAAAACTCCATTTTCACGGCCCTGCGGAACTGAGAGAGGTCCCGCAGGACCCTGATCTCACCAGGGCACTTGTTCCAGTAAGCCAGCGCTACTAAAGAAAACGCCCTGGTCCTAGTCGATGTCAATCTGGCCTCCTTTGGACCAGGGAGGGTCAGGTGATTTTGGAGTCCTGATTGATGTCAATGTGGCCTCCCTTTGGACCAGGGAGGGCCAGGCAATTTTGGAGTCCTACATCTCCACTGGGAGGGCTGGTCAACATCTCCCCTGTTCTCAAAGGTACCAAGAAGATTGTGTTGGAAAGGATGCCTCCAAATGGAATTATGGGAAGCATGCTTCTGTATGCTGAACAGCCACACAATAACGTGACCATTTGCAAACGTTCAGAACTCTACACACACAGGAGTGTGTTTCTAGGAAATGGGATGCGAACGTATGCCCATTTGTGGATCACACACCCGCTCTTCAAAAGATAAGTCCCCCAAGCTTCTAAAACTAGTTCTTTTTTTAAGTTTCAAAAGCAACTTTCTGTTCACACAATGGAACAGTCCGCCGTGTTGGAAAAGAGCCCAGCGTTCTTTCGAAAAGATGCACGCTGCTTCTCATCATTCCCTTGAAATCCCCCCTCCTTCCCGATTGGAAACCCTGGACTGGAAACTGCTGCTGTCTTGACATTCTGTTGCGTTCGAATGCAGCAACCTGTTCGCTTGCTTTGTGTGTTATTTTCAGCCTCCTTTTCAGCCAAAAGGGCTCCCAAAGCAGTTCACACAAATGAAAAAAAATAGACAATACAAAAAGACAATTAAAATTCAATTACAATATTCCTTGGAGGGAGAGATTCTCAAGTTAGCAGCTTCCTGTCCGCTTTCTGATGGTTACCATGAATGGGATTGGTGTGTGTGTGGGGGGGTCGCTCTGTTGAGCTGGATCTGGGCATATTGTCTAGTTGCTTCCTGTCTCTCTGGTGCCCCCGTTGCTGGAAACCAGAGAAAAGAGTTCCCTGGAGGGAAGATGGCGGAACTTCCTGCCCTCCCATTGACGGAAGAAAGCGGGAGAAAGACTTGATCGTTACTGCTTTCAATGAGAGGGAATCCTTAATCATACCAGGTGACCGTTCCTCACATTTCCCCCCCCCTTTTAATGGGCTTTTAGTGCATCTTTTGAATAAGTTTAAGGCTATTGCCAATTAAGAAGAGTAGGTGGGGGAGGAAGAAGAAGATAATGAAGAAGAAGAAAATTACGCCGATGATGAAAAAGGAGAAGAAGAGGAAGAAGGAGAAGCAGGAGAAGGAGGAGGAGGAGGAGACGAAGAAGAAGAAGGAGATAGTGCATCCTTTCCTCATTAGCATCATCTTCCATTTACATTTCAGGTTGGCAATCTCAGGATGCAAGGAAGCACCCAGCTAGCTGGGAATGACTCATGCTGTTCTAAATAGGATGCTCTGTAAAACCAGGCCATTTTTTGTTCTTTGTTTGCTCTGCCCCCATTGATCAAAGAGAAGCGATACAGTGGGAAATAATACAAATTCCAAAAGTAACTAGAGAATCCACAGTGCTGAAAACTTAAGAAGAGGGTCTGCTGGAAGAGACCAGTGGTCCACCTAGTCCAGCATCTTTTCTCACACAGTAGCCAACCAGTTTCTCTGGAGGGCTAACAACAGGGCATGGAGGCCAAGGCCTTCAGAAGAACATCAGAAGAGACTTGATGGATCAGACCAGTGGTCCATCTAGCCCAGCATCCTGTCTCACACAGTGGCCAACCGCTTCCCCTGGAGAGCCAACAACAGGTCGCAGAAACAAACAAACATAGAAACATAAATACGGAGATTTGAAAAACATATCTGTTATTGACCTCATACAATAATCAATTAATAGTTTTTGGTTTTCCCCACCAAATAGTTTTATGCTAGCCTCGTGCATATAATCAAAAGTTATAGTTCATTTTCTTTCTAGTTGGCTATAAGTCTGGAATGTTCAATTAATATTTAAGGAATCAGTCAATATAAAGGACTAGCGAATTCCCTGCTCCAAAATGTGTCAATCTTGCATGCGGGGGCCTGGATTTCTCCCTCTCTTCCCTTTCTTTTTGCAGAATCACAGAGGGAGGGAGGGAGAAGTTGGGTCTTCAGTTAAAAGTTTTGAAAGGAGTTTGCCTTTCTCTTCATCTTAGATTTCAAAAAACTTTGGACACCACCCACACAATGCCACGCAACGTTTCCATATTAACTAGGCAAAAAAAACGCACATTTTGGTTGTGGCTACAGAATGCAAACAGAATACACAAATAGATGAACCAGAGGGGGGACAAACTAGCGCAGAGGGGATGCACGCAACGGCAAAGTCAACCCTGAAGGCCGGACTCCTTGGATTCTCCAGTAAGGGCCTAAACAAACCCTCTGATTTGGGATGGTCAACTCCTCTTATGAGAACTGGCGGAGAACCTTCCGTTGCTCTCCTCTGGGCATTTGGGAACAGTCAGCTCCATTTCGGTTTCTGCGGACCCCCTCCTCTTCCAGGGCTGTCTCTACAGAGAGAGTCAGAAGAGGCTGCTGTGCTTTGAAGGAGCATCCAAATCTCCCGCAGCACCCGCTGTCGGCTCCGAGGACCTGGCTGTTCCTAAAATAACTCCTCTCTCCCTTTGTGTTTCCTGTCCGCAGTTCTCCAGAGGGAGTCATTAGCAGGCACCATCCACCTACTCCTTCCACAGGGACTCCTTCACCAACCTTCATCCTGCTCTCTTTCAGCGGCATCACAACACCTCCTGCAGATTTCTTTGTCCGTGACAGCAGATCAGCCGGCCTCGGGCATTTCCCTAGGCCTTCAGCTGCCAGAGAGGTTGGCAGGTTAAAATCTGACAACAGGGGAGAGCGCAAAAATACAACCCGCTGCACTCCGCCGGAGGCACGTGATTGTGGCCGCAATCCAGAAGTCCATGTATGGTCAATCCCGAGCCAACTCTGGGTATCTTGCTGTCCCAGGGGCCAGTGATACTGAGATAGAGTGTTTGGAGTGTCAGGCTAGGATATGACAGGTTCTGCGTTCAAATCCCCACTCTGACATAGAACAAAGTTTAAATCCAGTGACACCTTTAAGACCAATGAAGTTTTATTTAAGGTATGAGTTCTAACTGTGCACATACCCTTTTCCCAGATACATTGAAATGGAAGTTACCAGTCCATAGATACTAAAAAATCTTCATGTTGTCAAAGGCTTTCACAGCCGGAGTTCATTAGCTGTTGTAGATTTTCCAGGCTGTGTGGCCAAGGTCACACCAACAGCTGCATGCGGAGGAGTGGGGAATCAAACCTGGTTCTCCCAGATGAGAGTCCACACTCCTAACCACAACATCAGACTGGCTCTCTAAGCCACTGAGGGTCCCAATGGGGAGAAACTGGAAAGAAAAGAGATATAAATAAAATATAAGCATAAATATATAAGCAACAGCTGGGGCTGTGAACCAGCTGTGGATCAGTGCCAACAGACACGGGTCCACATGTCACACAAAGTTTAGAATTGTTTTACACAGAAAAACCACTACCCACATTTAAATTGCCTCAACAGAGGCAGAGAAAACATGACAGCAGGTGATCCATTAATCAGAGCATTGGACTAGGGCCTGGGAGACCTGAGTTCAGATCCCCTCTAGTCCTGAAATCTACCAGGTGACCTTGGTCCCAGTCATTCTCTCTCAACTCAACCAGCCTCACCAAGTTGCTGTGATAATAAAAAGTTGGTGGGGAGAATACAGCATGCTGAGAGACAGTTTGGTGTAGTGGTCAGGAGCATCTTAGAGAACTGGGTTTGAGTCCCTAGGCCTCCACATGCAGCTGCTGGTGTGACCTTGGGTCAGTCACAAGTTCTCTCAGAGCTGTTCTCTCAAGAGCAGTCCTCAAAAGAGCTCTCTCAGCCTCACCTCCCTCACAGGGTGTCTGTTGTGGGGAAGAGAAGGGAAAGGAGATTGCAAGCTGCTCTGAGACTCCAAGAGAAGGGCGGGGTATAAATCCAATCTCTCCTCCTCCTCCTCCTCCTCCTCCTCCATTATCTGGAGAACAGTTATAATAGCCTGACCAAATAAGGTAGATCACAATATCTCCCATGTAGGACAGCATTCAAACATGCTCCCTCTAAGCTGTGGAGTCTTGTGAGCAAAAATTCTCCTTTGTGAGCTACTGGCACTAAAGCTGTGAGCGAGTGATTTGGCTACTGCATAAGATTAGTTTGCTCTGGAGACATCCATCCTGAGCGGAGACAAAAACCTGTGAACTGGAGGCTAAAAAACTGTGAGCTAGCTCACACTGACTTGGCTTAGAGGGAACACTGCATCCACACGCAACTGCTGGTGTGACCCTGGGTCAGTCACAAGTCCTTTCTCAAAAGAGCTCTCTCAGCCCCACCTGCCTCACAGGGTGTCTTTTGTGGGGAGGGGAAGGGCAAGGAGATTGTTAACCATTCTGAGACTCCTTCGGGTAATGAAGGGCAGGGTATAGATCCAATCTCTTCTCTTTCCTGAGCTTCCTGCAAGAAGGGCAAGACAAAAATCTGATTAGTAGAGCTAGGACTGGATCCTTTTTTTAACGGAAGGTTTTAGATAGCGGCTATATGTTATGAAGGGGGGATTCAGTACAGATACACACCGCTGTGCCTTTTATCCAAAACCAATCCTCCCCCAAGGCTGCGAAAGACCCATCGGTCCATCAAGGTCAGTATTGTCCACTTACTGGTAGCAGCTGTCCAAGATCTCAGGCTGAGGTCCTTCACACCCCCTACTGTCTGGTCATCCTAATTGGTGATGCCAGGGATTGAACCTGGGACTTTTTGCATGCCAAGCCATGGCCCATGCCAAAAACGTATGGAGAAAGCTGCTTTATACTGAATCAGAATCTTGGCCCATCAAAGTCAGGAATATCTACTCTGTGTGGCGGTAGCTCTCTGGGGTTTCAGGCAGAGGTCTTTCACGTCACCGACTGCCTGGTCCTTTCAACTGGAGATGCCAGGGATTGAACCTGGGACCTTCCGCATGCCAAGCAGATGCTCTGCCACAGATCCTTCAGGTGGAGGTCTTTCACATCACTTCCTGCCTGGTCCTCCTAACTGGAGATGCCAGGGAATGAACCTCGGATTTTCTGCATGCCAAGTGGATGCTGTACCACTGAGCCATGCCCCCCTCTAAAAAAAAACCCAGGAAGCTGTCCTATACTGAATCAGAATCTTGGTCCATCAGGGTCAGCATTGTCTCTCTCTCTCAGCCCCGCCTACCTCCCAGGGTGTCTGTTGTGGGGAGGTGAAAGGAAAGGAGTTTGTAAGCCGCTCTGAGACTCCTTTGGGTGGTGAAGGGCAGGGTGTAAATCCAATCACCTTCTCTTCCTCTTCTTCCTCCTCCTCCTCCTCTTCCTTTTCCTCTTCTTCTTCCTACCATGCTGCTCATCTGGTAAGCCAACCCATATCTCTCTGTCACTACTTTATCCCGCCCTGCCTTCGAGGCCCTCAGGAAACACAGATCCAGGTCCAAATAACTGTTGTTTTTTCACTGGGTTTGGCAAGGCAGAAAAGCGATGACGGAATGTTTAAAACCGATAAAACCTTGATAGGGGAGCTCTCACATGACTCTGTTTCTTGTGTTCAGCTGCTGGTGTTCCCAGGGTTGGGGAATGCCTTGAGATTTGGTGGGTGGAGCCAGGGGAGGGCGGGGTTTGAGGAAGGGGAGGGGCCTCAGCAGGACACAATGCCATAGAATCCACCATCCAATGCAGCCATTTTCTCCAGGGGAACTGATCTTCAATGTCTGGTACTGGTGGTCCTCCTGATGGCCCCTGGTATTTTTGGCCACTGTGTGACAGAGTGTTGGACTGGATGGGCCGTTGGCCTGATCCAACATTGGCTTCTCTTATGTTCTTATGAGTTCAGTTGTAGTAGCGGGAGATCTCCAGGTGTTTCCTGGAGGTTGGCAAGCCTGTCTGCTTCCGATTGGGGAATGGCCTGAAAGACTCAGTTTGGACCGCCCGGCCAGCTGCATTCGACTGTCAGAGCGCTGCCCAACTTCAGGCAGCTGCCGGGGAAAAAAAACAAAGCTCTCCACTGCTTTGCTTTGTGTGACATGATTGCCACTCGACCTCCCCGAGTGCCCACGGGACTACCAGCCCGGCTCCCGGCTCTGGAGAACTGTTTGCGTTCGGATCATCCTTCCCCGTGGTAACCTTTAAACAGATGAACGAGTTGCCCGGCAAGCTGGCATGGCCTTTGTTTTGCTTTGCCCTCTGCTCCACGCCACGGGCTGCCTGGGGATTAACAGAAGCTGTGGAGTCTTGCAAGCAAAAATTCCACTTGGTGAGCGACTGGCATTCAAGCTGTGAGTGAGCGATTTCGCTGCAGCATCAGTTAGTTTGCTCGGGAGCCCGCCTTCCTGAGCGAAGGCAAAAATGTGTGAGCCGGAGGCTAAGAACCTGTGAGCTAGCTCACACTAACTCAGCTCAGAGGGAGCACTGCATCGCCTCTCTGTTGAGCCAGCTGGTCTCCCGGGTCTCCCGGCTCCTAGCCTGGCCCTGTAGGAAGCCAGGATAAATTAAGGGATTCACGCCAGCCCACTGGTTTTCGCAAAAGCAGAAAAGGAAGAAGAGTTGGGTTTTATACCCTGCATTTCTCTCCCCAAAGGAGTCTCAAAGGAGGCCCTAAGGAGGCCTGACTGTTCTCAGCTAGGGCCAGGGTCTTTTGGTCCCGGCCCTGACCTGATGGAACAGTTTGGTGTCGTGGTTAAGTGCGTGGACTCTAATCTGGAAGAACCTGGTTTGATTCCCCAGTCCTCCACTTGCAGCTGCTGGTGTGACCTTGGGTCAGTCACAAGCTCTGGCACAGCTGTCCTTGAAAAAGAGCAGGTTCCGTCAGAGCTCTCTCAGTCCCGCCTACTTCACAGGGTGTCTGTTGTGGGGAGGGGAAGGGGAAGGAGTTTGTAAGCCGCTCTGAGACTCCAAGTGAAGGGCGGGATATAAATCCAATCTCCTCCTCTTCTTCTTCTTTTAGGGAGGGCCCATTGCTCAGTGGTAAAGCCTCTACTTGACATGCAGGAAGTCCCAGGTTCAAATCCTGGCATCTCCAGTTGAAAGGAACAGGCAGCAGGTGATGTGTGAAAGACCTCCACCTGAGACCCTGGAGTGCAGCAGCCAGTCAGGGTAGCCGATACTGACCTTGATGGATCAAGGGTGTGATTCAGTAGAAGGCAGCTTCATGTATTCATGGATTATTATAGAGGAGGGGCTGTGGCTCAGTGGAAGGAAGGAAGGAAGGAAGGAAGGAAGGAAGGAAGGAAGGAAGGAAGGAAGGAAGGAAGGAAGGAAGGAAGGAAAGCACTCAGGTCTCAGGGAACAGAGGAAGGAAGATGGAAAATTATACATAAAGCAGGAAGGAAGGAAAGAAGAGGACAGAGGACAGGAAAGAGGAAGGTAGAAAGAAAGGAAGGAAAATGGCAAAACAGGAAAGAAAGAAAGAAAGAAAGAAAGAAAGAAAGAAAGAAAGAAAGAAAGAAAGAAAGAAAGAAAGAAAGAAAGAAAGAAAGAAAGAAAGAAAGAAAGAAAGAAAGAAAGAAAGAAAGAAAGAGAGAAAGAGAGAAAGAAAGAGAGAGAGAAAGAGAGAGAGAAAGAGAGAGAGAAAGAGAGAGGAAGAGAGAGGAAGGAAGGAGGAAGGAAGGAAATGGGAAGGAGGGAGGGAGGAATTGAGTGGACAATCAGGATGTAAGTAGTGTAACCTATCTTACAGGGTTGATGTGGAGATAAAATAAGGAACAAAGAACTCTGTACAACCCCTGGAGAAACCAGAAGGGAGGGCAGGGTAAAAATGTGCTGGACAGAGAGAAATGGAACCAGGTGTTGCCAAGCGATCTGGAATTCTTGCTTGACTATGAATATGCCAGCCGTGATCATCTTGCTTACGATCAACCCTATTAAAAATAGAAGACAGCCTTCTATCGTCCCGAACTTTTCCTGAATTATTTTCTTCTTCTTCTCCTTCTAGGCAATTAAGCAGGCCGATTCACAAAGCCATGGAAACAGCCACTTCTGGGCAGGTGTTGCAGAGATCCGTGTTGTTTCTGGCTGGCTATTAACACAGGCAATTTGCAAAGGCTTCTATAATTGACTTCCAGTTATCCTTTTTTAATACTGCAATTAAAGAACTTAATTCAGTGAGCACAAAATGGGGGGGGGGATAAAGCCCCAAGAGACATCTGGAGTGTCCCTGCTACCAAAGGATGAGATCAGAAGACGTTTGTTGTTACAAAGGAACATAAAACGCATCAAAGTCCTGGTTATGTTGAGAGCGGTAGTGCTGGAGAGGCAATGTTGGGGTTAAGCCAAGCATATCTTTCAAGGAAACCCACTGCCCTGACCCGGTCAGCCCTGGTTAGTACTTGGATGGGAGACCACTAAGAAAGTCCAGGGTTGCTATGCAGACAGAGGCAGGCAATGGCAAACCACCTCTGTATGCCTCCACTGTGACCTAGATGGCCCAGGCTGGCCTGGTCTTCTCAGATCTCAGAAGCTAAGCTGGGTCAGCCCTGGTTGGTACTTGGGTGGGAGACCACCAAGGAAGCCCAGAGTTACCAAGCAGATGCAGGCAGGCAATGGAAAACCAGCTGAGTACATCTCTGCTCTGACTTAGATGGCCCATGCTAGCCTGATCTTCTCAGATCTCAGAAGCTAAGCAGAGTCGCCCCTGGTTAGTACTTGGATGGGCGACGGCCAAGGAAGTGCAGGGTTGCTACGCAGAGGCAGGCAATGGCAAACCACCTCTGAACATCTCTTGCCCTTGACCTGGGTGGCCCAGGCAAGCCTGATCTCTTCATATCTCAGAAGCTAAGCAGGGTCTGTCCTGGTTAGTATTTGGATGGGAGACCAGCAAGGAAGACCAGAGGCAGGCAATGGCAAACCATTTTTGGTTGTATCAGACCTGGCCTGGAGGGGGAAGGGTGTCTCCATGAAACCACATGTAAGAGGGAGAGTTAAACCTTCTGAACTGGGACCTGGCATGATGATACTCCCCGTCTTAAAAAATTCTGGATAGATCTGTCGCCGGCTCCAGGGTTGCCAATCTCTATGTACAGCCTGGAGATCTCCTGCTTTTCCAACTGATCCCCAGGTCCCACCTGGAGGCTGGTGTCCCAATTCTAAATTCAAATCTTCTCCATGCTCACGGAAACGGGGTCGTTCTGGTCCCCCGTCTCTGCCCTTTCCCCACCTCGGCAGACCCACTCTTGCTGGACCCTCGATCTCGATGCTGGATCTCGTTGAAGGTTTCCTCCGGCCGCCTTCCGGAGAGCAAAACTCTACCAGCCTCTTCCCTTGTATCTGAAAGCGGGGAGGAAATTATCTTCCCCGGCCTTCATTGGATGCCTCCTTATCTCCCATCTGGGCAATAAATCAGCGCCCGATGAAACCTACCACAGATTTTTATTAAGATCTTGTAAACGAATTACGGGAGGCTAGCACAGCTCTTCCTACTGTTTCGTAAGGGGGGGTCAAGTAGCAATTTTGTCACCGAGACTCTTGAGGAAAGGAAACATTACTCCCGGGGAGGGGGGGCTGGTTCTCTTCTGCCCGAAGGCACCAGAAGACATTTGTTATGTTCATCTCGCCACCATTGCTGTGATTTCACATAGTTCTTGCTTATTTCCACAGGACTTGGGCAACAAGGCAGCTGGTGTGGTGGTCAGGGAGGAGGAGGGGAATTGGGTTTATACTCCACCCTTCACTCGAGTCTCAGAGTGGCTTACACCCTCCTTCCTTCCTCTCCCTACAACAGACACCCTGTGAGGCAGCTGGGGCTGAGAGAGCTCTCTTAATGACTGCCCTTGAGAGAACAGCTCTGAGAGAACTGTGACTGACCCAGGGTCACACCAGCAGCTGCATGTGGAGAAGTGGGGAAGGTTCTCCCAGATTAGAGTCCGTGCTGTTAATCACTACACCAAATTGGCTCTCACACCAAACTGGGAGACCACCAAGGCTCCAGAAGACATTTATTATAGTCATCTTGCCGCCGTTGCTGTGATTTCACATAGTCACAGGTCTTGGGCGACAAGGCAGCTGGTGTGGTGGAGTGGTCAGGAGGAGGGGTCAGGGAGGAGGGAGAGGGAAGAGGAGCAGAAGAAGCAGAAGCAGAAGCAGAAGAAGAAGCAGAAGAAGAAGAAGAAGAAGAAGAGTTGGATTTATACCCCACCCTTCACTCGGGGTCTTGGAGTGGCTTACAATCTCCTTCCCTTCTCTCCCCACAACAGACCCCCTGTGAGGTAGGTGGGGCTGAGAGAGAGAACTGCTCTTGAGAACGGCTCTTGAGAGAACAGCTGTGAGAGAACTGGGACTGACCCATGGTCACCCTGCTGGCCCCATGTGGAAGAGTTGGGAATCAAATCCAGGTTCTCCAGTTTAGTGTCCGCCAGTCTTAGCCACTATACCACAGGGAGGTTTGAATCCTCACTCTGTCCTGGAAGCCCGTCAACAAAGAAGATGCCTTGGCCTGATTTGCTTCAAGTCAAGCACCCTGCCCTTCACTGGAGGAGGAGCTCCAGCTCAAAGGTGGAGCTTGTATATTGCAGCCACCTGGTTTGATCCTGGGTGCCTGCAGTCAAAGGCAAGATCTCACTCACTGGGTGTGGAAAGGATTTTGGGGAGCATGAGAATGTAAAGACATGGGCTGCCAGCCCCTAGGTTGGTCCCAGAGACCTCCCACTATGATAACTGATTTCCAGATGAGAAGATCAGTTCCCCTAGAGAAAATGGCTGCTCGGGAGGGCGGACTCTGTGGCATTGTACCCTGCTGAGGTCCCTTCCTTCCCAAACCCTGTGTTCCTCAGGCTCCACCCCGCAAATCTCCAGGTATTTCCCAACCCAGAGCTGGCAACCTGATGTCGAGTGTACCACGAAAAAGCAGCCTTGTGGGGCCAAACACAAATAAATGAACAGTGTTGATCTCTCATCATTATCGGCTCCTGGCTTTACAGAACTTTTCTGACCAAGAGAGAAGGGTACACAATTGAATCATTGTTACAGGAATAACGGAGCCTGACCACGGCTGTGAATTCTCACAAATTAGTTTTTTATCTATACTCTTTCCCTCGATAACAGAGAATTATTATCAGAATAATTCCATTCAGGTGGGTAGCAGCGTTGGTCTGAAGCAACCGAACAAAGTTTGAGTCCAGTGGCCCCTTTATGAGCCAGTTTGGTGTCGTGGTTAGGATTGTGGACTCTAATCTGGGGGACACAGTTTGATACCCCACTCCTCCACATGCAGCTGCTGGTGTGACCTTGGGTCAGTCACAAGTTCTCTCAGAGCTGTTCTCTCAGGAGCAGTCCTCAAAAGAGCTCTCTCTCAGGCCCACCTACCTCACAGGGTGTCTGTTGTGGGGAGGGGAAGGGAAAGGAGATTGTAAGCCGCTCTGAGACCCCTTCGGGTAGTGAAGGGCGGGATATAAATCCCATCTCCTCCTCCTCCTCCAAGACCAGCAAAGTTTAATTCTGAGTATAAGCTTTTTTGCATACACACGAAAGCTTAGACCCAGAATTAAACTTGTTGGTCTTAAAGGTGCCCCACAGGACTCCAGCTTTGGTCTTCATCTTGGTCAGGTTATGATAAATGAACGTTGTCGCATCAGGAGCCGTGTTGCAATGTATGTTATTCGTTTGACCACTGAGGAAGGCCAGCTGGGCCGAAACGTGTCCGGTCAGGGTCAGTATCTGTCACTTTGGGGATGTTATTGTAGATCATTAAGGATAACTGAGGCTATCACAAGGGCCAATATCTGCTTTAAATCCGTTGTGAAATACATGCACCTTTTTTTTTTAAAAAAAAGTTGCTATTATTTATTAATTTTTAAATTGATGCACAGTATCGTTTGGCCTGTATGTTTGTGCTCTCTTAACCTTCGGGTCCTTAATTCGATTTGTGTTGGGTTAAGTTTATTCACCCCTTCTCTTCTCTCTCAGTGTTAATCTCTCTCCAAGTGACATCGCACCTGTCCACTCCTTCGGGGTGCCAGTCTCCAGGTGGGACCTGGGGACCCCCCGGAATTACAGCTCATCTCCAGACTGCAGAGATCAATTCCCCCTGGAGGAAATGGCCGCTTTGGAAGGTGGACTCTAGGGCCTTGTACCCCACTGAGGTCCCTGTCCTCCCCAGGATCCGGCCCCAAATCTCCAGGAGTCCCCCAAGCTGGAGACAACAACCCTACCCCACCAGCAGCCAAGGAAAACCTCCCGCCATTACAATTGATCTCCAAGTGACAGAGGCCACTTCCCCCTGGAGAACATGGACACTTTGGAGGGTGGACCTCTGTGGCACTTGTACCCCACTGAGGCCCCCCTGTCCTCCCCGGGCTCCGTCCTCAAACCTCCGAGAGTTACCCAACCCGGATCTGGCCACCCTGTAACGACTTGCTCTCTGATTCTCCCGTGTGCGTGCAGAACTCTCTTGTGAATGCAAGAAGGTCCCGCTGGATCAAATGCAAGGCCCCCAGCCGGGTCCCTTGCTGGGCAGGAGCTCATTTCTCTCTCTCCGGCGTGTATTCCCAAGCCCTTCCTGCTCAAAAGAAGTCACAGCGGGCCTCCCTTTCTCTTCCTTCCGAGACACTTTTCATCCCATTTCGCCCACCGGTGCTTTCCCTCGAGGGTAAGTGAGCCGGCTTCGGCTGTCCCCGGGGGGGAGGTGCCATCTCGCTCGACTTTCCTGTTATCCTGCAATAACGATAAATTGCAGATTTCTAGCACAGGGGGACTTTTATCCTTCACTCTGCGGCGGGCACAGAAATTGCCTGCCGGACACTTCCAGGGGCTATTTCTTTTCCTCCCTCTCTGTCTGCTTTAATCATGTCGCCGCCGAAAGAAGAAAGGGGAAGAGGGTTACGGATGGAAGGTCTCCATCGATAGCATTTGACCGTCGGGAGGGGGTGGACCCTGTTGGCTTTCTCTGGGGTGGGTTTCAAAGGCCTTCTGTAGCCGGCTGGCAGTCAGAAATTTAACCGGGGCTGTTTGCTTCCACTGCGGAAACAAAGCAAAGGAGCGGACTTTACCTGTTGCATGTCAGCCTGTCACTTGCCTCATAAAGATGGTGGCATTTTCTCGCACACAAAACTGCAGGCCCTCCAGAACGGTGTGGAGCGAGAGGGGCTGCGGCTCAGTGGAAGAGCCTCCATTCGGCATACAGAAGGTCCCAGGTTTAACCCCCGGCATCTCCAGTTAAAAGGACCAGGTGGTAGATGATGGGTAGGACCTTGACCTGAGACCCTGACTCAGTGGAAGAGCATCTTCTTGGCAGGCAGAAGGTCCAAGTTTCAATCCCCGGCATTTCCAGTTAAAAGGACCACATGGCAGGTGATGTGAAAGATCTCAACTCGAGACCCCAGAGAGCTGCTGCCAGTCTGAGTAGACAATACTGGTTTCGATGGTACAAGGGTCTGATTCAGTATAAGGCAGCTTCATGTGTTCCTGTATTATAGACGAGGGGCTGTGGCTCAGTGGAATAGCACCTGCTTGGCATGCAGAAGGTCCCAGGTTCAACACCTGACATCTCCAGGTAAAAGGACCAGTTAGTAGGTGGTGTGGAGGACCTCTGCCTGAGATCCAGGAGTGCTGCTGCTGGTCTGAATAGACAATACTGACCTTGATGGACCAAGGGTCTGTTTCCATATAAGGTAGCTTCATGTGTTCCTGTATGATAGGCGAGAGGGCATGGCTCAGTGGTAAAGCATCTGCTTGGCGTGCAGAAGGTCCCTGGTTCGATCCCTGACATCTCCAGGTAAAAGGACCAGGCAGGAGGTGGTGTGAAAGACCTTGATCTGGGACTCTGGAGAGCTGTTACCAGTCTGAGTAGACAAGACTGACCTTGATAGACCAAGGCTCTGTTTCCATATAAGGTAGCTTCAGGGCTCTTTTTGTAGCAGGATCTCCTTTGCCTATTAGGCGACACACCCCTAATGTAGCCAATCCTCCCAAGAGCTTACAGAGTTCTTCTTACAGGGGCTACTGTAAGCTCTTGGAGGATTGGCTACATTAGGGGTGTGTTGCCTAATAGGCAAAGGAGATCCTGCTACAAAAAAGAGCCCTGGGTCGCTTCATGTGGCAGAGCCTCTGCTTGGCATGCAGAAGGTCCCCAGTTCAATCCCCACCATCTCCAGTTAAAAAGGATCAGGCAATAGATGATGAGAAAGACCTTGATCTGGGACCCTGGCTCAGTGGTAGAGCAACTGCTTGGCATGCAGAAGGTCCTAGGTTCAATCCCCGGCATCTCCAGTTAAAGGGATCAGGTAGCAGGTGATGGGAAAGACCTCTGTGCCTGAGACCCTGGAGAGCGGCTGCCAGTCTGAGTAGACAACACTGGCCTTGATGGACCAAGGGTTCGATTCAGTATAAGGCAGCTTCACGTGTTCACCTGTCCTGAGAACCTCGAGATAAGTCTTGGGCAAAGACAGAAGGCTCTTCCAAAGAGGTATCAAAAGACTGAATGAGCCGCCTAGATAAAAAAGGGAGAACCAGTGTCAATGGGGAAGGCAGGCACCGAGGGAGTGTGCCGGGTATCGGCGTGTATTTATTTCAGCCTCTCCAAAAGGGTCCCAGAGTTGGTTGGCTCGTCCTGTGCCAGAAACATTGTCTCGAGTATTTAATTATCCCCCCGGATTTGGAGACATTTATGGGCCTCGTAAAAGAGATGGGAGTGAAGGCGGAGAATAGGACGATAAATCCTCGAGCCGTTAAATGCGCTGTCTTCTTCCTCCGCCTGCACTTTTCATCTCCGTCGGGGAAAGGAAAGCCCGGCGGTACTCTTCACCCAAGGTCACGGAAGCCGCTGGAGGCAGAGAAGAGAAGACGTTCCCACAGGGGAGCCAACGCTGCGCTGGTTTGGGCCAGTGCGGTCCTGCACCAACCGCAAGCACAAGGCTGAAATTCAACAGGGATGGTATCCTCGATCAGTGTCTTTCTGGCTGTGTGCCATTAGCGGATCAAAAATCAACAGGCATAGCTTTTCATACCATGCCAGACACCATACCACTCAGTAGAGCCATCTTCTTTCCCAGAAGTATGTTGAATGGTGACAAGAGCCAGGGCCTTCTTGACAGTGGCCCCGAGGGCAGGATAAAAATAAATAAATAGTTTTGATTGATTAATTAAAACATTTGTCTCTCGCCTTTCCTCAGGGCTTGAGGCAGCTTACAATAATAGCTGAAACGTTTGCAGTTGAAAGCCCAGAATTAAATCGCAAGCCTCAAATATCTCTCTGCTCCCCCTTCCTAAAAAGATGATTAACCATTTCGAAGCCCTCCCAAGCCCTAGCAAATAGGCAGGCCTTGTAGTTGAAAACCCCATAGAACTGGAGCCATGAGGGAGAAGGCCCTGCTTTCACAACTGGTCTTCCTGATCTTCAGACTACAAGAGATCAGTTCCCCTGGAGAAAGCACCAGCTTTGAAGGGTGGTCCCCATGGCATTATGCCATGCTGCAGTCCCTCCCCCTCCCCAAACTCTGCCCTTCCCGGGCTCCACCCCTAAAATCTCCAGGTATTTTCCAAACCCAGGGCGGGCAACTCTAGGTGGTGGGGTAGCCAACAGACGGAATGCATCCAGGTAGCCAGCATGGAATGCAAGAGGTAACCTCATCAGGGGCTCTTAACCACAAGGTATAAATGGGACACTCGGTCTGGGCCAGGGATGCTCGGTGTTCTTGGTGCTTGGGAAGCGACAGTGAGAGGGTTCCTGGAGTTCTGGCCCCACTGGTGGACCTTCCGAAGGCACCTGGGCTTGGGCACTGTGTGACACAGAATGCTGGACTGGATGGGCCACTGGCCTGATCCAACATTGGCTCCTCTTATATTTTATGCTCTCTATTCTTGGTGCTGGGGGGGGCAACAGTGGGGGGGCTTCTGGAGTTCTGGCCCCACTGGTGGACCTCCCGATGGCACCAGGGCTTGGGCACTGTGTGACACAGAATGCTGGACTGGATGGGCCATTGGCCTGATCCAACATTGGCTTCTCTTATTTTCTCATGTCTGGGGTAGTGATCCTCTGTATTCCTGGTGCTTGGGGAGGACAACAGTGGGAGGGCTTCTGGAGTTCTGGACCTGCTGGTGGACCTCCTGATGGCACCTGGGTTTTGGCCACTGTGTGACACAGATTGTTGGCCTGGATGGGCCATTGGCCTGATCCAACATGGCTTCTCTTGTGTTCTCGTGTCTGGAGCAGTGATGCTCTGTGTTCCTGGTGCTTGGGGGCAGCAACAGTGGGAGGGCTTCTGTAGTTCTGGCCCCACTGGTGGACCTCCTGATGGCACCTGGATTTTCGCCATTGTGTGACACAGATTGTTGGCCTGGATGGGCCATTGGCCTGACCCAACATGGCTTCTCCTATGTTCTTATGCTCTGCCCCCAAGAGCAATCACCCAGCTGGCCAACCCTCTCCTCTCCTGCAAGAGTAAAAAGGGCTTCAGCTGATCAACGGTGACCATGGGGCCCACCCATCAACTGGAAGGTCCTTTAAATCTAGCAGGAGGGACGGAGAGGGGAGGTCATGGGCTGCGCACTTGGCTCGCAGAAAAAGACCTTGTAAAGGTGCTAAATTCTGGGTTCTGGATGCATTGCAGTGATTGTCTCTAGTTCATCCAGTGATTTCAGCACACTACAAGGACAGACTGGCAAGGCTTGAGCCCTGCTCGTAAAGCATGCACACACCACACCCAGCATGTATTCACACCCGGTGATAGGCTATTTACATTACAACACTTATCTATTGGTTTGTTCCAGGGTCCTGGCGAGCTATTGTTCTAAAGTGGCAAGCTCAACCCATCCCTAGAACAGCTTGAGCCATGGCTTAGGCTCAATACTTAAGAAAAGGGTCTTTTGGGGGTGGGGGCTGGAGGAAATCCAGTAGGAGGGGAGGGAGAGGGGTGGCCAGGCAGGTGGTCGTGCTTGGGGGTGGGGCTTGGGGCGGGGCTTGGGGGTGGGGCTTCCCCCACCAGCCAGCTGGCTGGGGCAGATTGGAACCCCCAAAGGCGGGGGAAACCCTGCCCAGAACTTGGGGGCTAGTAACCCTACCCGGTAACCCTGGTTTGAATCCCGTTCCACAACGGCTGCATGTGCCTGACCCACCCACCTTCTTCCCGCCTTCCCGCCTTCCCCCAAAACAGAAAACCCCTCTCTTTTCCGGCCACTCTCCGTTCCGCCATTTTGCTCTCTCTCTCTTTCTCGGTTCCCTCCTACGGCTTTCATGCTTCCCATGTTGGGCCTGTCTTTCTCAGGAGTGGAGGCCGCAGGCCGCCTCCCCTTCTTTTCCATTCGAGGAGAAATGAAGAGTTACGAGCGCCAAGCAGGGAACGACGTTTATGAGCATGGGGCTCCTTGACCTGCCCGTAAATCCCGCCGGCTGTTCGATACCTTTTATTATGACTGCAGATATGGCTCCGGGGGAACGGCCTTTCCCAGCCAATCGCCTCGGCTCTTTTAATGCCTCCTGGACACCTAGCGCAGAGCCGGGCTCGCCTCTTGGGCTGACCGTTAAAATGATTTTAGGCCTAGGAAACGCAGGCCCATTTCAGAGGTGTCACCCCGGCCTGCAAATTAGAGAATCCATTTCTCCCGTCCCCACTTTCAGTATATGTTACCCAGGACCAATAACAGATCTACAGAGTATGTAGGAGGGAGGGGGAGGTATCTCTCCACATTGTAGGGTTGCCAACTCTGGGCTGGGGGATTCCCGGAGGTTTGGGGGTGGAGCCTGGGGAAGGGACTTTGGTGGGATACAATGCCACAGAGTCCAGCCCCCCAAACCAGAGAGCCAGTTTGGTGTAGTGGTTAAAGGTGCTGACTCTAATCCGGGAGGACCGGGTTTGATTCCCTGCTCCTCCACATGCAGCTGCCGGTGTGACCTTGGGTCGGTCGTAAGTTCTTTCAGAGCTGTTCTCTCAAGGGCAGTCCTCGAGAGAGCTCTCTCAGCCCCGCCTGCCTCACAGGGTGTCTGTTGTGGGGACAGCATGGGAAAGGAGATTGTAAGCCGCTCTGAAACTCCGAGTGAAGGGCGGGGTGTAAATCCAATCTCTTCTTCTTCTACTACTATATATTATTATGTATTTTATTGTATTTATGCCCTGGAAATATTAATATTGAATTGTCGAATGTTTTTATCAATGCCGTTACCCACTTGGAGCCTGGGCACAGAGGAAAGCTGGATCCAAATCCGATAAATCAAATCAGATCAAACATGCGTGCGTGTCATTGGAACACGGCCGCCAAAAGCAATCGGTGTGGCGTAGTGGTCAAAAGTGCCAGACTGGAATCCAGGACACTCAGATTCAAACACCCACTCAGGCCATGGAAGCTCGCGGGGTGACCTTGGGCCAGTCACGCACTCTCAGCCTAGCCTACCTCGCAGGGCTGTTGTGAGGATAAAACGGGGGAGAAGAGAAAGATGTGAGCTGCTCTGGGTCTGAGATTCTACCAAGAGGTGAATCTGTTAAAGATCTGTTTGTAGGCAGGGATTTTCAAGGGCTCTTTGGGTCATCGACGCAAGCCAAGTTGTCCTATGGGACCTGAGAAGGACACAGAAATCTCGCACCAGTAGAAATTCCACAAGAGGAACTTGCAGTGGGTGGAGACCTGTGGGCCATAGAATCCTAGAGCTGGAAGGGGACCATACAGACTGCCTAGTCCAACCCCCTGCCCAATGCAGGACCAGCCTATCCCTGACCATTATTCATCCAGCCTCTTCTTGAAAGTGGTCAGTGGAGAGGAGCTCCCCACCTCCCTGGGCAGCTGATTCCACCTTTGGACCACTCTGACAGTGAAGAAGTTTTTCCTAATATCCAGCCGATACCTTTCTGCATGTAATTTAAACCCATTGCATCGGGTCCTCTCCTCTGCTGCCGACTGGAACGGCTCCTTGCCCTCTTCCAAAGGACAGCCTTTCAAATATTTAAAGAGAGCAATCGTGTGTCCCCCCCAATCTCCTCTTCTCCAAACTAAACATTCTGTCAGGCTCCTTAGTCAGGTCACACAACACAGGGCTTCTTCAGAGGACAACGTTTAATGGTGAATCAGAACTAAAGACCCGTGTACTACTTGTGTCAGTAATGGCCACGTACAATAAGGCCTTCTGTGTTATACTACATTCAAGCACACCCCCCCATGTAGCTGAAGCTAATGAATACATTTCGTGCGCGTGGGCAAAGCAAGCGGGCAAAGCTTAGCAGAACATTCTAGAAACCGTTGGTTCCCAGCGTAAGACTCCATTCTGTTTAAACCTTACCAAAAAAAAAAACCTAATATCAAAAATCTATAAAATTCTAAACAACAGTCATCACACCACCAATCTGAACTATCAAGAGGCTTGGTCAAAAGACCTTCAGTGCCAAATCTCCGAGGATCAATGGAACGCTATTTGGCGAAGTCAGAACTCTTCCTCAAAATCCTTATACATTATTGAGGCAAACATGAAGGTCCTGTTGAGATGGTATTTAACACCAACCAAACTAGTTCATTTGATACCTACCATGTCTCCACTGTGCTGGAAGCAGTGTGGTGTTAAAGCAACCTACCTCCATAACTGGTGGTCATGCAAATTTATCCAAAGCTTTTGGCACCAAGTAACAGACTGCATTCACAAAATAACAAATTATAATTTACCTTTGTCGCCAGCTATTCTTCTCCTCGGTCTATGGCCCTCTGACGGTCCTCCTGAAAAAGACAAAAAACTAATCAGTATTCTCTCCACAGCTGCTAAAATTCTAATTGCAAAGCACTGGAAAGATACCAAGGTGCCTAGCATAACACAATGGTGGCATAAAGTATGGGACCTATTTATGCTAGACAATTTTTCAATTTATCACTCCAGTACTCAAAACGAGAGTGACTTCTCTAACCCTCTAAGTACCTGGTACCCTATCCTAGAGAAAATAGACATTGACACCTTTGATTGGGAAACTATTTCTAAGGCCAAATACAAGTTACTGTTATTTAGATAGTCTATATTTGATATGCGAGGTTTTATAAAATTTTTATGCTTTTACATATTATGTAATTGATGTTAGAAAGTCACCATTCTGTATTGTAGTTATCTGCTGTGTGACTATGGTTTTATACTAAAATTAAAAAAAAAAAAAAAGAGACTCCAGCAGCTGGAGAATACAAGGTCAGAGACCTGGTAACAGACAGTGAGAGAAAGTACAAAGGATGGGAGACAGAAAATACTCCCTCAGCGTTCCATTCACATGACAGGGCTACCTGACACATTCCCAAGGCAAGGTCAGACCTGTCTTGGCAAATGTATACCCACTGGTCCCCAACCTTGTGGACACCTTTGGCATTTGGACAAAGAGCGCAGGGTGTGACCACAAAATGGCAGCTGCGGGAGGCAGAGCCAGCCGCAAAGCTGCAGGGAGTGAGATTATGCATAACTCCATCATTAACTCTTCAACATTTCAGGCAGAGGATCTATTTAATGGGACGCCTTTTGAAATGAACACATTGTTCAAAAATGTTCTGTTGCACGTACACACAGTAACACAGCGATTATCTACCTTGTGAGCTACTGGCATTAGAACTGTGAATGAGTGATTTGGCTAATGCATAAATTAGTTTGCTCTGGCGCCATCTTTCCTGAGCTAGGACAAAAATGTGTGAGCTGGAGGCTAAAAAACTGTGAGCTAGCTCACACGAACTCAGCTTAGAGGGAACACTGCTCCCAAGATCCTTTAAGGTAAACCGTAGCAGACATACAAAACCCATTGGGTTCATAGTATAGACGTGCCTCGTGTGAGAAGAAGAAGAGATTGGATTTATACCCTGCCCTTTACTCAGAGTCTCAGAGCGGCTTACAATCCCTTTCCCTTCCTTTCCCCGCAACAGACACCCTGTGAGATAGGTTGGGCTGAGAGAGCTCTGAGAGAGCTTGTGACTGACCCAAGGTTACCCAGTTAGCTGCATGTGGAGGAGCGGGGAATCAGACCCAGTTCTCCAGATTAGAGGCTGCCCCTCTTGACCGCTACACCAAACTGGCTGTCTGTGGGCACCATAGCAAAGTCATCCACAGTCCTGGGCCCAGCGTTGGCCATTTTCAAAACTTGGGAGCGGAGGGGGGGTTGAATCATTCTTACCCATAAATCCCCTTGGCAGCCTCAGTTGTAAAGTCTCTGCTCTGGGCATCTCTATTCTCCAAACACTTTTGTATTTACGGCGGATGCAGATTTTAATAGCCAGGCCCTTTGTTTTATGTTCATATTCCTGTGGCTGTGGATAGATTTGCTATAATTCTACAGTTACGTGATTAAAGCCCATAAATGTTACTAGGCATCTCTCTCCTATTTCCAACCCCCCCCCATCATCCGTAGAATTCGAACCAATCAAAATTTAACTGGAAAGTGCCAGGCATGTAGCAAGATCCAGTGTTCCGGAGATGGCCTGTTGCAATACTAAAAGAAATATCCATCCAGGATAGACAGTTTCCTAAATCCTCTCCTTTATAACACGCTAGGCTTGCAGCCGGGGCAGTAAAAAAATAATTGTAAGAAAGTATTAGCATAATGGACACAGCTGGATGCCGTAAAGCAGGGGGGTGCTTTTGTTGCGTTCGGAAGAAACAAAGCGAGTCCGGTCAATTTTGGTGGCGCCCGCCCAGAGGTTCCAGGGGCACATTAGCAGCCCGGAAGTGGGTCGGAGATGGCGCTTCAAAAATTAAGCTGCAATTTTGGATGGGTCCGTGGTGGAGCAAAGGGCGGGGAATTGCTGAGAAGCATTTCGCCAACTGCCCAACGTCGTAAGCTGTGGGTCTTTCTGCTTGCAGGTAGAAAGACTGGGCATGGCTGGAGGCAGAGGCTTTTGCCAGAAGAAGAAGACGACAAAGGAGGAGGAGGAGGAGGAGGAGAAGAAGAAGAAGTAGAAAGAGGAGGAGGAGGAGGAGGAGGAGAAGATGAAGAAGAAAAAGAAGGAGAAGGAGGAGGAGGAGGAGGAGGAGAAGGGGCCAGCAGACCTTCAAAACCGCCTCTTCCCATATGAGCCCCATAGAGCACTAAGGTCCACCAATCAATAACTTCTGGTGGTCCCTGGCCCCAGGGACATCTGACTTGCCTCAACCAGGGCCAGAGCTTTTTCGGCCTTGGCCCCTGCCTGTTGGAATGAGCTCCTGACTGAGATCAGGGCCCTGTGGGATTTATTACAATTCCGTAGGGCCTGCAAGACGGAGCTCTTCCACCAGGCTTTCGGTGGAGGCTGTGGGCATCCCCCTCCTTGGGTCAGCCCTATTTACAGCCTGGGTCTGAGATCCTAAACTTTACAGATCTCTGGGAAATTTACTCCCAATACTATTAACCACTGAGGTATATGGTTTTTATTAGAGCTGTACATTTTATATGTTTTAATGTGGTTTTAATTGTATAGTATTTTATGTTGTTGTATTCATTTACACTGTTGGAACCTGCCCTGAGCCCGTCAAGGGGAGGGCAGGATAAAAATACAAGAAGAAGAAGAAGAGGAAGTAGAAGAAGAAGAAGAGGAAGAAGAAGAAGAGGCGGAAGAAGAAGAGGAGGAGGAGGAAGAATTGGACTTATACCTCACCCTTCACTCGGAGTCTCAGAGCAGCTTACAAACTCCTTTCCCTTCCCCTCCCCACAACAGACACCCTGTGAGGTAGGCGGGGCTGAGAGAGCTCCTTTGAGGACTGCTCTTGAGAGAACAGCTCTGAGGGAACTGTGGCTTGCCCAAGGTCACACCAGCAGCTGCATGTGGAGGAGTGGGGGAATCAAACCCAGTTCTCCCAGATTAGAGTCTGCGCTCCTAACCACTACACCAAACTGGCTCCTTGGTCCTTGACTTTTAGCCCAACACCATTGATTGAGCAACCCTGACCTGAATGGCCCAGGCTAGCCCGATCTTCTCAGATCTCAGAAGCCAAGCAGAGTCAACCCTGGTTGGTATTTGGATGGGAGACCACCAAGTCCAGGGTTGCTAAGCAGAGACAGGCAGTGGCAAACCCTTGACTGCCCCTCAGGCCACCTCTGTTTTAGCTGAAGATCCCAAAGATCAAACTTGAGACCTTCCACCCGCGAGGCAGATGTTTTATCACTGAGCCAAAGCCATTCCCCAGTGTGTCGTGTCCCCACACACTGAGATCAATGCCCCAGGTATCAGAAAGACGTGGGAACACTGAGATAATGCTGCGTAAATCCCGTATTTAAGGGGTAGCGTGATTCAAAGGGTTTAAGTGCTCCAGCGGTCCTGTCATGACTCTCGCTCAGCAACGACTCTCGGAGACAGAACAAGGCCGTGTCAAGAAGCCGCCGAGTTTCGGTGAACGACGTCTTCTGCCAGATACAAAGTGGGTAATAAGACATGTTGCTATCAAATCGCCCAAAATTTATTCCAGGGGAACTTTAAACAGCTCCATCCATAAAACTATATTTCCCAGCAACGTCTTTTATCATACATTAAAACCACAGCATCCGTCGCATCCGTAGAGGAGCTAAAATATTTTCCTTCAGAGAACGTGCGGCATTTGCAAGATGGATGGCTCCATTCATGGTGCCGGTAGGCCTCGGTGCTGCGACGTTCCAGGACTGCTTGGAACGTTTAGCGTAGAAGTTCTCATTGAGCAGGTCAATTGGTGCTAGGACTGTACTACTTCTAAATGCAAGGGGGTTTTAAAATTTTATTACTGGGGGAACAAATGTACTAACACCAGGAATAAACTACCCCAGTGGTTCTCAGTCTGTAGGAAAACAAGAACCCCCAGTGTGATTTAAACATTTTCGTAGACCCCCTTCCCAAAAGAACCTTCCCTTTGTTGGAGTGAGTGTGTATGCTTGGACACTGGGGGGCTCTACATCACTGTAAGTGTGTGTAGGTGTTATATCCTTGAATGGGATGCCGCTTTTTGCCTTAACCTGGGATCTGCCCTCTGACCCCTCCCCCCTTTCACTTTGTCCTCTCCCGCCCTCTACATGGCCTTCCATTGATACACACATCTCTGCGGGTCTCTCCTATAAAGACAATGCCCTCATGCTCCCACACACATGATGCCGGACAAGCCGGCCATTTGCGATAGGAAAACTACTCTTTAGATTAGACGTCTCTCTCTTCTTCTGACTGCAACCTGAATGTGACCTGGATCTAGTTGAATACATGTAAATGTACCTCTCTTTTTTTTGCAATATTCCTTGGGAGATTTATTTACTGCACTTACTATCATGGTTCTATGACTGGGGGGAACTCTGCTGTATCAGACAAATATCTCAATACCGGCTGTGGACACACACGCTAAAAATGATCCACTTTCAGTCCACTTTTAATGAACTTCCAACTGGATTTTGCCAGTTCACACAGTAAAAATCCAGCTTGAAAGTGGATTGAAAGTGGATTATTCAGTGTGTGTGACTGCAGCCACCCTTCATCTTCATTGGCACCCACCATGAGAGATAGCCCCTTTGCCTGCAACCGAGCGAGAAAGAGGTTAGTTCCTATCCCCTACTTCCTCCTTTTCTCTTTGTCCCGCCTACTGCTTATTTTGCTGCAGAACGAGTCTTCTTTGGACACCTCCCATCTTTTCTCAAAGCACACATGTCAAGCTGTGCATGCCTTGGAGAGTTTTCTAGCCGTGTCCCAATGAGATGCAGCTCAGAGACTCCCTGGAACACCCCCACGGACCCCAGTTAGACAAACACCAAACGACACAGTACCATGCAGCCCCGTGCAACCCTTTGCTGGAATGTGTCCCCTTTTGCAAAATACCTTTGGGAGGAGAGCGGTCCACAACAGAGAATGCACACATAGAGGGGGAATTGATACACATTCAGCATGATCCGGGGCGAGCCACTCCGCTCGCCACATCCAGTTTGGCCGTAATTCCCCTCATATGTCACATAACCCCTTGCAAGCAAAATGTTGTCCTCGGCCACTTTCTTTCCCATCACGAGGCCTCCACCGAGCCCCACTCTATTACTTCGGATCACTTTATCACCATTCCAGGTGCCGTTATACGCTCCGCCGGAATATTACACTACATTGGGTGACGGCCTTCCCCTAGTCCATCACAATCTCCCATCCTTTCCTCCGTCAGTGCTCAAACGCCCACCCCTCATCCATCACGGCCCCCGTTACGAAACCCATTCCCGTTTGTCACTCTGCCCCCTGACTCTTCCCTTAGTTCATTACCCTTTGCAAAGCTTAGCACATTTATCGATGTTTCCTGGGCTCACACACTGCTGAACTAATTAGCACGGTACGAGGGGGAAAATACCCTGGAAGATAATTAGAGAACCCATTGAAAAGCACAGAAACTAGGCCACATCGGCTTAAATAAAGGCAAGGCGGAATCTTCGCGCACAGTCGGTGACCCGGCAGCCGGCCCTCGCGAGTAATTACACCGCTCTGCCATCTTCCAGGCTGGCTGTTTTGTGGTGTTGTTAACAGGTGATAGTGGGGGGGGGTGTGAATCTGCTGAAGCTTTTAAGCCCCCGACGAATAGCAGATGGAATATTCACAGTACCAGCTGCGGAAAGCCTTTGGATAACGTGGGATGTCTCGGCCCGGTTCTGGCCGACAATCTATTTCTCCCACTTGTCATTTTCAACCAGCAAGTCAAAGGGAGAAGAGACAGCAGCTAGGCACTGCAACACTGTACTTGGGTGCAGATCCAGGGATAGAAACTGTGATTGCCCTCTTGGGTCTCTTTTTCTGGCTCCGTCCTGCTTGCACTTTCTCCAGCCTTGGCCAGCCTCAGAAAGGCAGAAGCATCCCAGGATGAGCTTTCTGGGTTACCTCACTGCCTGAAGGTGTCTTCAGCCTCCCATCAGCTGAGCACCTTCCTTCTCCTCCTCAATCAGCTTCACAGGCTCTCCTTTTATCCCCATCTCCAATCCAACCTCCTCCTCTTCCTGCTTGCTTCTTGTAGCAGTTAAGAGTGGCAGACTCAAATCTGGAGAACCAGGTTTGGTTCCCTACTCCTCCACATGCAGCCAGCTGGGTGACCCTGGGTCAGTCACAGTTCTCTCAGAGCTGTTCTCTCAAAAGCATTCTTTCAGAGCTCTCTCAGCCCCACCTACCTCACAGGGTATCTATTGTGGAGAGAGAAAGGGAAGGGGATTGTAAACTACTCTGAGACTCCAAGTGAAGGGCAGGGTATAAATCCAATCTCCTCCTCCACCTCCTCCTCCTCCTCTTCGTCTTTTTCTCCCCATCCAAACTGCTTGAGCCAAAGGCCATGTGGAGAAAGGGAGAGGACAAGAGAAAAGAGGGATCAGAAGCATCCCATTCAAGGAGATAATACCAATAGACAGAGTAATGTAGTGCTCCCCCAGGCTTGCTGAGTTGCTCACTCCAACAAAAAGCTATGTCTTTCCTCCTCCCTAATTCATTATTCCTAGTCCTTCCCTCTATTATCCTCTTCACCTGGCCTAACCCCCAGCTGGCCCTTGCCTCACAAGGACAGCATAAGAACATAAGAGAACATAAGAGAAGCCAATGTTGGATCAGGCCAACGGCCCATCCAGTCCAACACTCTGTGTCCCACAGTGGCCAAACATACCAGGTGCCATCAGGAGGTCCACCAGTCAGGCCAGGACACTAGAAGCCCTCCCACTGTTGCTCCCCCACCCCCAAGCACCAAGAATAGAGAGCATCACTCATCCCAGACCGAGAGTTCCTATCTATACATAAGAACATAAGAGAAGCCAATGTTGGATCAGGCCAACGGCCCATCCAGTCCAACACTCTGTGTCCCACAGTGGCCAAACATACCAGGTGCCATCAGGAGGTCCACCAGTCAGGCCAGGACACTAGAAGCCCTCCCACTGTTGCCCCTCCCAAGCACCAAGAATACAGAGGATCACTTGCCCCAGACCGAGAGTCCCTATCTGTACCTTGTGGCTAATAGCCACTGATGGCCCTCTGCTCCATATGCTTAATTCCCGCTTGAAGCCATCCATGCTTGTAGCTGCCACCACTTCCTGTGGCAGTGAATTCCATTAATATGGTCAGGACAAAAAAAAAAGATAACTGTATCTCCATCCGAAGTGGATAGAACCCATGGAGCAAATTGGAATATTCAGATTGAAGCAGTGTATTCATGAAAGTCAGATTACCTACATAGCCCAGGAATTACCTACATAACCCAGGCTACCCTGATCTCATTAGATCTTATAGGTTAAGCAGGGTCGGCCCTGGCTAGTATTTGGATGGGAGACCTCCAAGGAATACCAGGGTCGTGCCATGGAGGCAGGCGATGGCGGACCACCTCTGAATGTCTCTTGCCTTGAAAACCCCACAGAGTCACCGCAACTCAGGCCGAGTTCAGACTGGCAGTTTGGCCTGAGATAGGCACGTTTCAGAAATGTTTCACAAATGGATTAAAGGGCCGGTTCACACGGGCACATCTGTCAGGCGTTCCCCAGCTGTACTCAACCCGTCTTGTAATGCCTCCCTCCCGAGTTTAGAAGATACCAGTCGAAAGCAGTAGCAAACCCTGGAAGGCGCTTTCATCCCACTTCCCAGATTCCATTGCAAAAAGCCGCTTACAGCCGTGCCTCCACCAGGGGCGGGCCAACAGTGCGAACGCTCCCTTGCGCCCCCTCCCCAGAATGCACACTGCACATCAGTTGGTGCAGTGTGACCGGGTCTTTCTTGCCACGACTCCGTTGCACTTCAAACTGCCAGTCTGAACTCGGCCTCAGTCGTGACCAGACAGCAGTTTTCATCATCACCTTTCGTGAAAGTCAGTAAACATCCCTAATTTTCTCTCTCTCACACACACACACACACAGATGCACAAACACACGCCCGTTTCAGCTCAGCTCAGAATTGCACCGATCTTATTTCACGGTAGAGGAATTGTCGTCATTTGAGGTTAGGTAACTGTGTTTGGGCTCTTTTGTATATGCATGGGGTCTTTTCTAAAAGAAAGAAAGAAATTAGCCGAACCTAATCTTGATTATTTTTGGCAAGCAAAGTGGAATGAGGGGAACGGGCTTAAAACTTTTTTTTGTTTGTTTAAACAATCGGCAAATCTGTCTGAGCTCTCCGAAGCCCCCTTTCCTCGCCGTGCGCGGCTCAAAGGGCATTGGCTCCTCCGAGTCACCGTTGAAATCAGCATAATTAATCAATTACATTTAAGAATGACAATCTGACACTCTGCCTCGAAGGGTGGCTCGAGATACTTGTCAAGGAGCATTAGGTTGGGATTCTGTGGGCCGCCGGCTTTTGTGAGCGCCGCGGACAAAATCTCCGCAGATCGCGGCATTTTAAAGGGTTCTGTTCTTAATCTCTCTTTAAGCTTCTATTTTTAAAGGCTGTGCTTTTAATATCTGCGCGCAGCCAACATCTGGGATTAAAAGTTGTTAATCACTACTATTCTTCTATAGCGGTATTAATAACACCTCTCCTTTTGAACAAAAACAGTGAGACTCAGCTTGTTCAGATCTTCACGAGTGTGGTTATCTCCAGTAAACCAGGATTTTAAGTGCCTCAAGCTGCAGCCAATTTATGGCGACCCCAGCAAGGGACTTTCAAGGCAAGGGAGAAGCAGAGGTGGTTGGCCATCGCCTTCCTCTGCAGAGGCTTCCTTGGTGGTCTCCCTTCCTAGTACTGACTCTGCTTAGCTTCCAACTTATGGTGACCCCAGCGAGGGCCTTTGAAGGCAAGTGAGAAGCAGAGACCATTGGCCATTGCCTTCCTCTGCAGAGCCTTCCTTGGTGGTCTCCCTTCCAGGTACCAACCCTAACTTATGGCAACCTCAGCAAGGGGCTTTCAAGGCAAGGGAGAAGCAGAGGTGGTTCACCATTTGCCTTCCTCTGCAGAGCCTTCCTTGGTGGTCTCCCTTCTAAGTACTGACCAGTGTTCCCTCTAAGCTGAGTTAGTGTGAGCTAGCTCACAGTTTTTTAGCCTCTGGCTCACACATTTTTGTCTTAGCTCAGGAACGATGGCTCCAGAGCAAACTAATTTATGCAGTAGCCAAATCTCTCGCTCACAACTTTAATGTCAGTAGCTCACAGAGTAGAATTTTTGGTCACAAGACTCCATAGCTTAGAGGGAGCATTGGTACTGACCCTGCTTAGCTTCCAACTTATGTTGACCCCAGCAAGCGCCTTTGTAGGCAAGTGAGAAGCAGAAGTGGTTGACCATTGCCTTCCTCTGCAGAGCCTTCCTTGGTGGTCTCCCTTCCACGTACTGACCCTGCTTAGCTTCCAACTTATGTTGACCCCAGCAAGGGACTTTCAAGGCAAGGGAGAAGCAGAGGTGGTTCACCATTTGTCTTCCTCAGCAGAGTCTTCCTTGGTGGTCTCTTGTCCAAGTAAAAGAAGAAGAAAAGAGAGAAGAAGAGATTGGATTTATACCCTGCCCTTCACTACCCAAAGGAGTCTCAGAGCGGCCAACGAACTCCTTTCCCGTCCCCTCCCCACAACAGACACCCTGTGAGGTAGGTGGGGCTGAGAGAGCTCTCTCGAGAACTGCTCATGAGAGAACAGCTCCAAGAGAACTTGCAACTGACCCAAGGTCACACCAGCAGCCGCATGTGGAGCAATGGGAAATCAAACCCATTTATCTCAGATTAGGAAACCACCACACCAAACTGGCTCTCTCTGAGGAGACTGAGCTATACCATGCCACCTTTCCTCCATCACTATAAACTACTGTCCTCCAAGCTGACTCTCTTACATGAGGGAAAAATTAGGGCTGACCCAAAAGTTCATAGGTGAATGTTTTTGGTCTGAAACAGAAGCTGGGAGGGCAGTTTCATAAAAGCCTCTCAAGAGAGATTTGTTTTCATTCTTTTCATTTTGTATTGCTGGTATTCCAGATTCAGTTGGGGTTTTAAACACCATTTCATATATTATTGAAGGGGGAGGGGATAAAAATATATTTATGGTAGCTAGTTATGCTCAAACAGCCACCAGCAGCTCGCATTGTGCCTGCTGGTCATGATTAGGGTGTCAATTCTTCATTGGGTTGTTTGGATACATCCAAATGGACTTGAATGATTAGATTGCTCTCAATGAAGACTGCTTTCCCAAGACGGCCACATTCCAAGTGTCTGCCATCACTGCCTCCAATTCCATTTGCTAAAAGACACAAAGAGCAAAAAAAAAAAACCCTTTTGAGATTTTCGAGTTGCAGTTTACTACTTAGATGTCTCTGTGTGCCTTCAGTGCTGCTGGCTAAACAGGTGCAGAAGCAGGCAACACAATGTATTGAATATTGTTGATTTGGAGGATATACCCAGTGGTGTGAGTGCAAGAGGAAATGAACTGTTCTCTTGTCATTGAGAAAATTCCATCCTTTGAAACTAAAAGATTCATGGAGGATACGTCTATCAGTGGCTACTAGCCATGGTGACAAAAGGGAACCTCCATGTTCAGAAACACTAATCTTCCGAATCCCAGAGCCAAGTGGAAGCATCGGGAAAGGGCTCAGCCTCCATGCCCTGGTGTTGGCTGTCCAGAGGAACTGGTTGGCCCCTGTGTAAGGCAGGATGCTGGACTAGATGGACCACTGGTCTGATCCAGCAGAGCTCTTCTGATGTTTTTATAAAGGCCTCAGACTCCGTGCCCTGTTGTTGGACCTCCAGAGGAACTGGTTGACCACTGCGTGAGACAGGATGCTGGACTAAATGGACCACTGGTCTGATCCAGTAGGGCTCTTCTGATGTTCTTAGGATGCTGGACTAGAAGGACCACAAGTCTGATCCAGCAGGGCTCTTCTGATGTTCTTATAAAGGCCTCAGCCTCTGTGCCCTGTTGTTGGACCTCCAGAGGAACTGGTTGGCTACTGTGTGAGATAGGATGCTGGACTAGATGGGCTATTGGTCTGATCCAGCTGGGCTCTTCTGATGTTCTTAGGATGCTGCACTAGATGGACCATTGGTCTGATCCAGCAGGATTATTTTGATGTTCTTAGGATGCTGGACTAGTTGGACCACTGTTCTGATCCAGCAGGGCTCTTCTGATGTTCTTATGAAGGTTTCTATGCCCTGTTGTTGGCCCTCTAGATGAACCGGTTGGCCACTATGTGAGGCAGGCTGCTGGACTAGATGGACCACTGGTCTGATCCAGCAGGGCTCTTCTGATGTTCTTATGAAGGCCTTGGCCTCTATGCCCTGTCGTTGACCCTCCAGATGAAGTGGCTGGCCACTGTGTGAGACAAGATGTTGGACAAGATGGACCACTGGTCTGATCCTCTTCTAATGTCCTTATGTTCATAAGCAACTACTACACATCTGCACAGCTGTTCCACACGGGGTCATAGATGAACAGAGACAATCCAATCAAATGTTCACCTCACATAGAATCGAAGGCATTCACAATCAAGGTAAGTTCGCTTGGTGATCATACATCAGTTGAAGTTCTCCAGCTGCCTAATTGGTATGAGAAAAAACAGCCATGGAGAAATGGCAAACAGCCAGAAAATTGAGACTCATGCATTTGATTCATACAGAAGAGAGATGAAGAAGAGGAGGAGGAGGAGAAATTGGATTCCTACCACCTATCACTACCCGAAGAAATCTCAGAGCAGCTTACAATCTCCTTTCCCTTCCCCTCCCCACGACAGACACTCTGTGAGGTAGGTGGGGCTGAGAGAGCTCTTTCAAGGACTGCCCTTGAGAGAACAGCTCTGAAAGAACTTGTAACTGACCCAAGGCGCACGTGGAGGAGTGGGGAATCAAACCTGCTTCCCTCAGATCAGAGTCCGCGCTCCTAACCACTATGCCAAATACGCAGGGCTCGAATCAAAATGGTGGGGTTGCAAAATTTGGTAGCCTCCTTAAACCAGGTTGGGCGGATTCTTTTGCAGTATCTGCTAGTTATTTCCCTTCCTAACCTTGGGAGGCTGTGACCTGATTCCGAGGACAAGAAAACTCCCCAGTGAACGCTGGCTGCAAGAACTATTATCCTCCTGCTGTCTGCAAATGTTTGTTGTCATTGAAGTGAATGTAACATTGGCAAGAAGTGCCCCCGAAGCCCAGAATGGGAAGGAAAACAGAACTATTTATAAAAATGCAGGAGCAGCCGTCCGGGTGGGCCCCGGATATTTTTCTTCTTCTTCTTCAAGAAAGCAGAGCAGAAGAGAACATATTTTCAAAAAATTAGAATTAATTTCATCAAATTCGGCATGTGCACAATTGGTCTGCTTCAAATCCACTGTTGTTACAGTCAAACCCATCCGAAAAGTTGCTGGGGGAAAAATTTATTTAATCACTCCGTGCTCCCTAATTCACGCTTGGTCATTCATGAATTCATAATCTCCTATTTTGTAATTCATTATTTCGATAATTAAGTGACTCGGGTTTCCTGAGCATAAAGAAAATGTGCGACTGCCGTGCGAAGTGGTTATTTAAAATATTAAAATGAAGCTTGGCGAAATCACAAATCACATATTGTTAGTTCGTTAAGAAACGGCAAATCAAAAGAATTATGCAGAATCGATTCAAGCCGGG
The DNA here is from genome assembly GCA_029375565.1 of Gekko gecko. Lineage (NCBI taxonomy): Eukaryota > Metazoa > Chordata > Lepidosauria > Squamata > Gekkonidae > Gekko > Gekko gecko. The sequence goes on along the minus strand of JAPDNY010000017.1, from coordinate 8,870,966 downwards.
CCGTGTCCTCGAAGGGTACGATGCAAATGCGCAGATTTGTCAGAGGAAACAAATTCCTGGATCAGATTCAGAAATGTGGAAAACACGGTATTTCTTTTTGCAACTCGGCTCGAAAGTGACAAACACTCCTAATCCTAAAAGGAGAGATCAGCCTCAATTGATCTCACCCAGGTGGAAAATTAAGCACACCGGAATCGTATCGAAAATTCGTCACGACCTATTGAAATTCAGGGAGCTGACGTTGCTTGTGGCCATCTTCAGTTCTAGATTCCAGTTTAGGCTAATGTTCCAATCCAGTTAGGAGGGATAGCTATGTAGAAAGTGGTGTCAGGGTGTGGCCATGTTTGTATGCAGTAGAACAGCTGGATTTGAGTCCAATAGCCCCTTAGAGACCAAGATTTCCTCAGTATGAGCTCTCCAGAGGCCTCAGCATCTCCAGTTAAAGGGACCAGGCAATAGGTGAAGTGAAAAACCTTGATCTGAGCCCCTGGCTCACCGGCAGAGCATCTGCTTGGCATGCAGAAGGTCCCCAGTTCAATCCCCAGAATTTCCAGTTAAAGGATCAGGCAACAGGTGATGTGAAATACCTTAATCTGGGACCCTGACTCAGTGGCAGAGCATCTGCTTGGCATGCAGAAGGTCCCATGTTCAATCCCCAGCATCTCCAGTTAAAAGGACCAGGCACTAGGTGATGAAGAAAACCTTGATCTGGGATCCTGGTTCAGTGGTAGAGCATCTGCTTGGCATGCAGAAGGTCCCAGGTTCAATCCCCGGCATCTCCCATTAAAACGACCAGGCACTAAATGATGGGAAAGACCTCAGTGGCAGAGCCTCTGCTTGGCATGCAGAAGATCACAGATTCAATCCCAGGTTCAATGCTCCCTCTAAGGTGTGGAGTCTTTGTGAGCAAAAATTCTTCTTTATGAGCTACTGGCATTAAAGTTGTGAGTGAACCATTTGGCTACTGCATAAATTAGTTTGCTCTGGAGCCATTCTTCCTGAGCTAAGACAAAAATGTGTGAGCCAGAGGCTAAAAAACTGTGAGCTGGCTCACACTAACTCAGCTTAGAAGGAACACTGCCCAGCATCTCCAGTTAAAAGGACCAGGCACTAGGTGATGGGAAAGACCTTGATCTGGGACCTGGCTCAGTGGTAGAGCATCTGCTTGGCATGCAGAAGTTCCCAGGTTCAATCCCCAGCATCTCCAGTTCAAAGGATCAGTTAGCAGGTGATGGGAAAGACCTCAGTCCGAGACCCTGGAGAGCTGCTGCCAGGCTGAGTAGACCAGACTGACCTTGATGAACCAATGGTCTGATTCAGTATAAGGAAGACTCATGGGTGATCCCACTAAACACGGAGCCATGTGTAACTATCTGACATTTATAGGACGCCACATTAACCCGTCCAGTGGACAAATGTTCCCTCATGACCTGTTGCTGTTCTTTCATTTTAAACCAATCGGTTTCAATGCTTTTTCCCAATGGAAGTAGAATTCAAGAAGATCGAAGTTAATAGATGGAGCCCTACACTCAGAAACGCTGAGTGAAAGACAGGGGAGGAGGAGGAGGAGGAGGAGGAGGAGGAGGAGGAGGAGACTGGATTTATACCCCGCCCTTCACTCGGAGTCTCAGAGCAGCTTACAAACTCCTTCCCCTTCCCTTCCCCACAACGGACACCCTGTGAGGTAGGTGGGGCCGAGAGACCTCTTTCGAGAACCGGTCATGAGAGAACAGCTCTGAAAGAACTTGTATCTGACCCAAGGTCACACCAGCAGCTGCATGCAGAGGAGTGGGGAATCAAACCCAGTTCTCCCAGATTAGGAAACCACCACACCGAACTGGCTCTCTCTGAGGAGACTGAGCTATACCATGCCACCTTTCCTCCATCACTATAAACTACTGTCCTCCAAGCTGACTCTCTTACATGAGGGAAAAATTAGGGCTGACCCAAAAGTTCATAGGTGAATGTTTTTGGTCTGAAACAGAAGCTGGGAGGGCAGTTTCATAAAAGCCTCTCAAGAGAGATTTGTTTTCATTCTTTTCATTTTGTATTGCTGGTATTCCAGATTCAGTTGGGGTTTTAAACACCATTCCATATATTATTGAAGGGGGAGGGGATAAAAATATATTAATGGTAGCTAGTTATGCTCAAACAGCTTAGAGTCCACGCACTTAACCAACTACACCAAACCACTACACTAACCTGGGAGGTGAAGAGTTCCTCTGTGACATAACCTCGTAGGTCCTCCGATGAGGGCAGCTCTGACTCTCAAATGTTCGTATCCCCCAAATCTCGTTGGTCTCTAAGGCATTGCTGGACTTGAAACCAGATCTTCTTCAGCAGACTGTACCTTTCTGTCACTGTCTCAGAGGCCGTCTCTGCCGCTGCCTGTCAAAATCCGCTCTTGTTACCGTAAAGGTCGAAAGACAAAAAAACCCCAAGAAGCAAGAACCAAATTTATTTATCATTTATCTTCCTGGAAATGTTCCTTCACCGCCTTTCTCCCTTGTGGGAATCAAGGTGGCTTGTGATAAATAAATGAAACAGTCATACAAAAAATACAGAACAATATAAATAGAGCCACAATGATTAAAAAAACTGTTGTAGCAGTTTGCATATTAGGCCACACACACCTTGATGTAGCCAATACACCAAGGGCTTACAGAGCTCTTCTTCCAGGGGCTACTGTAACCTCTTGGAGGATTGGCTCCATCAGGGGTGTGTGGCCTAATATGCAAAAGAGTTCCTGCTACAAAAAAGGGCCCTGTTAGGCGACACACCCCTTATTTAGCCAATCCTCCAAGAGCTTACAGAGCTCTTCTTCCAGGGGCTATGGTAACCTCTTGGGGGATTGGCTACATCAGGGGTGTGTGGCCTAATATGCAAAAAGAGTTCCTGCTACAAAAAAGAGCCCTGGAGGTCACAATTTAAAAACTCCAATTAGGATGGCCATGAAATATAGAAAACAAATCAGTCAAAAGCAGTCCCGAATAAAACAGTCTTCAGTTGACCCCTGAAGACTGACAGTGAGGGGGCCAGGCACACCTCCCTTGGGAGGCTGTTACATAATTGTGGGGCTGCCACCGAAAAGGCCATGACTTGTGTGCCCACCAGCCCAGCTTTTCTGATTGGCGGGTGATCTTAATCCCCAGGCAGGAAGGTTTTCTCATACAACTTTCCTCTGGGGAGGAAAAATATGAAAACAACTCCAAAGCTCAACTGTAAATCCTGTGCATGTTGCTGAACATCCCGTGTCGAGTGCCCAAAACGTGCTCAACAGGCGTTTGCAAGTGTTCAAAAGGACGCCTGCAAAAATGTGCTTGAAATGTGCATTTGCATGCACAAAGCCGGGAGGGCCGTTGACCTAAAACCTTCTACTTGGCTTGTGGGCTTCCGAAAGCAACTGGTTGGCCACTGCGCGAACCGGATGGTCTTAGCAGATGATCCTCTGGTCTGTTCCAGGTGCCGACCCTGTATATAAAATCCAAACATTCTTATTATTTTAAGCAAATTAATGCGCACTGCTAAAACGGTATGCACATAAGGACCGCACCCTACAGATAAATACAGAAAATATCTTCTTCAAAGGATATTTACAGGATAAATACAGGATAAATACAGGATATCAAAGGATAAATACAGAAAATATCTTCTTCAAAGGATGTACAGAAGTGTGAGTCTAATAGTTCCAAATCACACTATTAGGAACAACTCCTTTAAGCAGGGGCAGATTAAGGCTCCCTGGTGCCCTCCTCCTTTCCACACTGACCCCCAGTCCATTTCAGTTGTTGACCTGTCTGACCAGCTATACAATGCAGGTTGCAGCAATACAAACATTTATTCCTAGGATAACACAATATACTGAACAAACTAAGCCAAGCTTCGGCTACATAAAGTTCTACAAAAATGCAATACGACATCTATTTTACAAATCTTCATTCTTTTTTCTTTTCTTTTCACCCTTTCTCCAACTTTGTGGTGCCCCCTCTGGCCCTGGTGCCCTAAGCACGTGCTTCGACTGCTTGAGGGTTCATCTGCCACTGCCTTCATGTGTCCAGATCAAGTCCACACAAAATATTCTTTCGCCATACAGATCTTCCTTCTTCCTCTGACGTGACCGCTAGCTTACTCCGAACACGTTTCCCTTATGCTTTCTCAAAGAACAGGCCTGATTCAGTTTTGCTCCAGGTGGAGCATTCCGTAAACCAGAAAAACCCAGAAATTGCCTATCTTTTCTTCAGTGGTGGTCACACGGGCGAGATACAGTGGGAGGGAAGCGAGGCTGTTTCCTCTGGAGGAATATGACCCACAGTTGTGTGATCACACAGTCCGTGGAAGCTGCGGGGGGCAGCCCACCACTGTGTGATCAGACGTGCTGCGGGTGTGTCTCTCTTTTTTTGCCATTTGTTTCCGATTCGCTTAAACGGGGAATCGATGGATCGCATCTTTGCACTGCGGGCTCCCTATGGAGTGTGCGATGATGCGCATACTGAGAAGAGGGGGGGAAATGGCATGGAGTCAGGATGGCCCAATCAGACCATCCCGACGCCATGAGAGCACACTGGCACAATAAGACAGGGGAAAGTCCATCTGTGGCCCATAGCAACCCATTTGGTACCAGACTTTCCCTAGTACCTGTTAACTTCGCTTCTGTGGCATAGCAAAACGGGTTGCTGACGGGTGCAGGGCGCTTCTCAGATGTTTACGTCTGATCACGCCCTTTAAATACACCCAGCATTCGTGCCTATGGCAGGGCTACTTAAGTGTGTGATCACAGCCATACTGTCATCAAGAACCCATCTTTACAATATAAACAGCATTGCCTGTTCCAAGTTCAGCTGGGACGTAGTCCTCTGGAAATAGTAAGATTTGGAAGTACTATGCTCACACTTCTGTACATCCTTTGCAGAGGATATTTTGTGTGTTTACCTGTATGGCACGCCCCTGACGTGCATACAGTATTACAGCGTGCATTGATTTGCTTAAAACAATAACGATATTTGGATTTTACATACAGTGCTGGTACACAGTTCTTTTTGTTTACTGATCTCAGTACTGTGTCTTTCGGTGTCTTTCTCTGGTCCGATCCAGCAGGGCTCTCCTTGAGCCTACCCACACACCTAATCCGGGAACAATTTCCTTCCGTGTTTCGGCCACTCCTCTGGATCATATCAACTCCAACAAGGTATAAATCAGTTCCCAGCCAGGTGCTCTGGCTTAAATGATTTGTAAATTGCATTGCCTGTAAAACTACCTGGGATAGAAACCGGAACTGAGGAGTGGGCGTTTGTTCCCAAAAGGCAGGAATTGGCTTATACCCTAAAAACATGATTTTTTTTTTTTTTGGTCAACGTTTCCGCTAGCCGGAATAAGCACGGCCATTCATATTTTTTTCACATAGAAATCTAATCCTCTTTGGAATCCTATTAAACTTTGCTACCGCAATAATGAGGTTTGCCAGTTTGTAAAAAAAAGCTTGGGGCTTGAAAACACCAATAAACGTCTGGTTTGCGGTAAAGGGCTTTTCTCTTCTTTCTCTGTAAGGGGCGGCTTGTGTGCCTGCTTATATTTGTATTGGAACTGCATCGGAAGGGGTAAGATTAATTTACAGTATAGAAGGTGTTTTTTTCTCGTCTGGTCTAGTGGTGAAGAGAATGAGCCGAGAAATCCCCAGTTCAGATCTCACCTTGACTCTAAACCTGTTGATTAGCCTTAGCAATATTCTCTCTCTCTCTCTCTCTCTCTCTCTCTCTCTCTCTCTCTCTCTCTCTCTCTCTCTCTCTCTCTCTCTCTCTTTCTTTCTCTCTGTCCTCCCATCCAATGCTCCCTCTAAGCTACGGAGTCTTGTGAGCAACATTTTTACTTGGTGAGCTCCTGGCATTAAAGTTGTGAGCGAGCCATTTGGCTCCTGCATAAATCACTTTGCTCTGGAGCCCTCCTTCTTGAGCGAAGACAAAAATGTGTGAGCCAGAGGCTAAAAAACTGTGAGCTAGCTCACACTCACTCAGCTTAGAGGGAACACTGCTGCCATCCCAACCATCTACCTCCCTTCTGGTATCGAGGCATGGGTGCTTCCCAGTGCCTGCGCAATAAGAATATGCTCTCAAAGATAACATTAAGAACATAAAGTCAGGTGTAGGACAAATTTAGAGTCCAGCGGCACCTTTAAGACCAACGAAGATTTGTTCAAGGCTAAGCACACTTTTTCAAGTACATTGGAATGGAAGGTAAGTGTTCAAACTTATAGGCAGAGGCCAAACAACAAATTAATGAAGACGTTTTAAAACAAAGTCAGAGTCCAGGGGTGCCTGTAAGACCAACAAAGTTTTTTTCAAGCTGTGGGCTTTCATGTGCACGCACACTTTGTCAGGTGATGAAATGGAATTACCTGTCATAGGCCCCAGTCACACAGAGAATTTGCAGCACGGAAGGCACGAATGTCAGGTGGATTTTCGGGGCACGATCACACTGCAACATCTGGGAGGTGTAGCACTCCCGTGGCCAACCCGTGGCATCCCGCCAAAGATGCGGAGTTAAAAAGTACCGCAGAAAGTGCACTAGTATCCGGAAAACACGGGGCAAAGGCAGGCGTCTGATCGCGGGAGCACTAGTATCCATAGGATGCGCACAAATGCCAAACTGCGCATGTGCACAAACATGACCTGATCGTGCTGCGCCGCTTCTTTGCCACGCTTCAGCATCGCCATGTGGTTGGCAGCTAACAGCCTAAGCGCGGAGACTCGGGGGACCGTGTGATCGGGTTACCGCACTTTATTTTGCTCTGGGGTGAACAGCCACGACGACGCCCCCCCCCCACGTTATCTGGCCCGTGTGACCGGGGCCATAGTTGTATATATAGGGGCGTCTTGTTAAATTAGCATGCAAAATAGTGAAGATATTTTTAACAGGTCAAAAGATCCAGTTTTGATCTGTTTTGATCTGTTAAAAAAAATGTCTTCACAATTTTGCACAAGCTCACACCTTGAATAAAACTTCATTGGTCTTAAAGGTATCATTGGACGCTAGTTTTCTTCCGTTGCTTAGGAACAACACGCCTGCTCACCTTGATCTATCTCTATAGAAGACCTTTTTAGGTATTTTTAGGTATGCAAAGGCAAGCCAAGGTTATAAGTTCAATAGTTGTTTTGATTTGTTTAAGGGGTGGATAGGACAGCAAAGCAATAAATGCATCAGAATAGGGGATAAATGTGCAAAGGTACCTTTTGTAATGGTGGGAAGTAAACTGGGACTCCACATTCATCTCCTCTCAAGCGTGGGTAGCCATGTCGGTCTGAAACGGCATAGCAAAGTTCGAGTCCGGTGGCACCTTTAAGACCAACAAAGTTTCATTCTGGGTATAAGCTTTCGTGGGCACGCACACACTTCTTCAGGTGCACTAGTATTCAGAAAACACGGGGCAAAGGCGGGCGTCTGATCGCGGGAGTGATAGTATCCATAGGATGCGCACAAATGCAAAACTGCGCATGTGCACAAACGTGACCTGTAGACTCAGCCTTACGCCACCTTCCAGGGTAGATATAAATTACCTGCCTACCATTTTTCTGCTCACCTCGACACAGAGAGTCCTCCGTCTTTCTGTGTCATACCTCTGAGGATGCCAGTCACAGCTGCTGGCGAAACGTCAGGTCCTACAATGCCAAGACCACGGCCGCACAACCCGGAAAATCGACAGCGACTAAAGGCTGTAAGCCTTTCCAAGACCCCTGCCAAATCAAGCCTGGAGGAAAATTCCTTCCTGACCCCAAAGTGACGATGGGCATTACCCTGGGCATATAAGACAGGGCCATGAGACCCCAGCACTGGCTCATCCCCTCCTGCCCTCCCTCTCACAATCTTCCTAAACACAAAGACCATTGTAGAATCAGCATTGCTTCCATTGCTTTCCTCCCAAGGCCAGCAGATTCTGTCTGGCCAAACCCCAAGAAGCCAGTTTTTTAAAAAATAATTATTATTATTTGGCTTTCCTAATTCAACCCTCGCCCTGACCTGGATGACCCAGGTTCGCCTGATCTCGGCAGATCTCAGAAGCTAAGCAGGGTCGGCCCTGGTTAGTATTTGGAGGGGAGACCACCAAGGAAGTTCAGGGTTGCTATGCAGAGGCAGGCAACGGCAAACCGCCTCTGTATGTACCAGTTTGGTGTAGTGGATAAGTGCATGGACTCTAATCTGGGAGAACTGGGTTTGATTCCCCACTCCTCCACCTGCACCTGGCTGGATGACCTTGGCCAAGCCGTAGTTCTGATAAAAGCTGTTCTTGAAAAAGAGCAGTTTCTGTCAAGAGCTCTCTCAGCCCCACAGGGTGTCTGTTGTGGGGAGGGGAAGGGAAAGGAGTTTGTAAGCTGCTCTGAGACACCTTTGGGTAGTGAAGGGTGGGGTATAAACCCAATCTCTTCTTCTTCTTCTTCTTCTTCTTCCTCTTCTTCTTCTTCCTCTTCTTCTTCTTCTTCTTCTTCTTCTTCTGTATGCCTTGAAAACTAGCTGCAGCTTGACAGCGCTTCCCACCAACCGATTCAGTCCTTACTGCAAAGTAGGTGGTGAAGTCGACTCAAGCCCAGCAGGACTGCAGAAGTCCTCTCAGCAGTACACCATAACTGTACAGCCCAAAAGTAACCTAGAGTTGCCAGCAGCCTGGAGAAAGAAAAAAAAGGCCCTACACGTTTAGTAGAAGCTTAATGGGATGTTGAACATAAGAACACATGAGTCTCCCGTATACTGAATTGGACCCTTGGTCCATCAAGGTCAGTATTGTCTACTCAGACTGGCAGCAGCTCTCCAGGGTCTCAGGTGAAGGTCTCTCACATCACCTGCTGCCTGGTCCTTTTTAACTGGAGATGCAGGGATTGAACCCGGGACCTTCTGCATGCCAAGCAGATGCTCTGCCACTAAGCCAGGGTCTCAGGTCAAGGTCTTTCCCATCACCTACTGTCTGGTCTTTTCAACTGGAGATGCTGGGGATGGAACCTGGGACCTTCTACATGCCAAGCAGATGCTCTACCACTGAGCCAGGGTCTCAGGTTGAGGTCTTTCCCATCGCCTCCTGCCTGGTCCTTTTAAACTGGAGATGCCAGGGATTAAACCCGGGACCTTCTGCATGCCAAGCAGAGGCTCTGCCACTGAGCCAAGGTCTCAGGTCAAGGCCTTTCCCATCACCTACTGCCTGGTCCTTTCAACTGGAACTGCTGGGGATTGAACCCTGGACCTTCTGCATGCCAAGCAGAGGCTCTGCCACTGAGCCAAGGTCTCAGGTCAAGGTCTTTCCCATCACCTAGTGCCTGGTCCTTTCAACTGGAGATGCTGGGGATTGAACCTGGGACCTTCTGCCTGCCAAGCAGATGCTCTGCCCCTGGCCACAACCCCTGTTATTCACCAAGGAGCCTTTGTAGAGGTCACAGAGCATCAGCTGATCTCTTCCAACCTATTGTAAGTTTCCCTGGCTACGGTACCTTTCAGTTCTGCTGCACGTCGTGAACGAAGACATTTGCAACTGGATTCTTTCTTCTGTTAATTTGAGACTTGGTAGATTGGGGCTGCTTTACAATCCATTTCCATATTCGAGCAGCTGGGCTTTTCAGCCAGATGGTATATGATCCTACAATTAATAGCTTGGTGACTATCGATTCAAAGTACCTGCAAATGGCAGAGTTGCCCATTAACACATTATGAGCGGCAGAGTCCCGAATTAACTAACTGGGTCCTGAATTATTAATCAAGCCAATGATCTGAAATACGGAGCTCTTTGCATTTGGGAGAACGCCCTGGGTTGGTTCAACCAAAAAGCACTGCGATGCCAGAGCTCGCTTTTTAAAGAGGCAGAGAATAGAGGGGGATAGGGTTGCCAATTTCCAGGCAGAAATCTCCTGGTGTTACAACCAACGCTCCCTCTAAGCTGCGGAGTCCTGTGAGCAAAAATTCTACTTGGTGAGCTCCTGGCATTAAAGTTGTGAGCGGGCGATTTGGCTGCTGCATCAGTTAGTTTGCTCTGGAGCCGTCCTTGCTGAGCTAAGACAAAAATGTGTCTGCCAGAGGCTAAAGAACTGTGAGCTAGCTCACACTAATTCAGCTTGGAGGGAACACTGGTTACAAGTAATCTTTAGATAACAGAGGTTGGTTCGCCTGGAGAAAATGGCAGTTTTGATATGAAGAAGAAGAGGAGGAGGAGGAGGAGGAGGAGGAGAAGGAGAAGGAAGAAGAGATTGGATTTATACCCCACCCTTCACTACCCGAAGGAGTCTCAGTGCGGCTTACAATTTTCTTTCCATTCCTCTCCCCACAACAGACATCCTGTGTGGTCGGTGGGGCTGAGAGAGCTCTCTCGAAGCTGCCCTGAGAGAACTTGTGAAGGACCCAAAGTCATGCCAGCAGCTGCATGTGGAGGAGTGGGGAATCAAACCCAGTTCTTCCACCTCAGAGTCCGCGCTCCTAACCACTACACCAAACTGGGTTCTCAGCCTAGAAGATTGAATGAATCCAAATTAAAGGGCGCAGTGTTAAAAGAATTAAACATGACATAAATATTTATGTATTTATTACAGAATGATTTAGAAATAATTACAGGCCCTAATATAGCCTCAATTTAAAGTAAAATCATACAGTCATCTCCAGCATAAACCATATGCGACCCTGACCAAATGCGTTTCAGCCTTATGGCCTTCTTCAGTGGTCAAGCATAATTATTACACATTAGCTCCAAACATTGCCACAAAGTTACAATAATTACTCCATATAGGACCAAGTTGGATTTTTTCCCTAATCAATGTCTATGACTCAAGGCAGAGATATAATTAAGAGGCCTCATTTGAAATCACCACCTGCCCTAGTCAGGTACGTGTGTCTTGAGTGGTGATTCAATTGTGTTTGGTGTAGTGGTTAGGAGTGCAGACTATAATCTGGGAGAACCAGGTTTGATTCCCCACTCCTCTGCATGCAGTTGCTGGTGTGACCTTGGGTCAGCCACAAGTTCTTTCAGAGCTGTTCTCTCAAGAGCAGTCCTCAAAAGAGGTCTCAGCCCCACTTATCTCACAGGGTGTCTGTTGAGGGGAGGGGAAAGGAAAGGAGATTGTAAACCGCTCTGAGACTCCGGGTAGTGAAGGGCGAGGTATAAATCCAATCTCCTCCTCCTCTTCTCCTTCTCTTTCTCCTTCTCCTCCTTCTGTTTTCCTAGTTGGTCTGCAAATAGTTTGTAAATGGAGACTGGTGCATGGTCCTCACCTCTAAGCAAACCCAGAATCATTTGGTGTGGCCATTTTGGTGTAGTGGTTAGGAGCATGGACTCTAATCTGGGAGAACCAGGTTTGATTCCCCACTTCAGCACATGCAGCTTGCTGGTTTGACCTTGTGTCGGTCAAAAATTCCTTCAGAGCTGTTCTCTCAAGGGCAGTTGTTGAGAGAGCTCTCTCAACCCCACCTACCTCACAGGGCATCTGTTGTGGGGAGGGGAAGGGAAAGGAGTTTGCAAGCTGCTCTGAGACACCTTTGGGGAGTGAAGGGCGGAGTATAAATCCAATCTCCTCCTCCTCCTCCTCTTCTTCTTCTTCCACCAAACATTGCCTTTTCCAACACTAAAATGCCCACTAGCTCAAAAAGGTTGGGGACCCCAATGATGACAATGATGGCATTAGTGATGATGATTGTTGTTGTTCTTGTTGTTGTTGTTGTTGTTCTTGTTCTTCTTGTTGTTGTTAAATGTATATGCTGCTTCTTACCACCAAGCAGTCTCGAGGCGGCTAACAACAGGTAAGATATGAACAAACACCAATTAAAAACATAATGCAAATAAAACTGAAAGGCAGCCCATATAAATAGACCCAACGAATAAAAAGCTGGACAGAAGCGCTCTGTGCTGCAGGCCCTGCAGAACTTAAATAAGTCCTTCAGCGCCCATGTACCGTTCAACAGCTGGTTCCATCAGGATGGGGCCACCACGAAAAGGCTCTCGTCCTGGTAGATGCCAGGCAAATATCCCAGGGGCCCGGCACCACAAGCAGCTTACAAGTTGAAAAACACATTTTTTTTGGAAGGGGGCAATGTTGGAAGAGGCGGTCAGATAGCAGAAGCATTCAGTGAAGAACCTCTGAGGGCAAAAAGTCAGTTTCTGGGCAGGACATGCAACCATTTCTTCAAATGTCCAGATTCCCCATCCCAGGGGCCTTCTAAGAGTCATAAACCAGCACTTTGAATGACTGAGCCTGGTGTCAGAGTCCTGCAGCAATCAGTCCCCACCAGGGCTTTTTTTTGTAGAAAAACCCCAGCAGGAACTCATTAGCATAATAGGCCACACCCAACAACAGAAACTCATTAGCATATTAGGCCACACACCTGATAGCACAGCTCATTAATATATTAGGCCACACCTCCATGTTACCAGGAGTGTGGTCATCCAGCCACACCCACCTTTTGCTTCTTATTCTGTTTACCTTGATTGTTGTCAAAACCCAGGGTCTTTTTTGGTAGCAGGAACTCCTTTGTATGTTAGGCCACACACCCCTAATGTCACCAATCCTAATGAGTGTCTGCTGTTCGGTGTGGCCTATTACACTAATGAGTTCCTGCTGGGTGTGGCCAACTCAGGAGCCAGCCAGAACTCCGTTCCTGTGCGTTCCTGCCCAAAAACAGCCCTGGTCCCCACAACTTTCTTTCCAAAGGAGTAAAGTTTATCGGAGTCGGTAAAGGCAAGTCATCTGCACGTGCATTCGGTGTCAGGAATGAGAGTAAGCATGCGTAGCTGAATAAGATACAAGATCCAAAGGGGGGTGGACCAAAGCCAATCAGAATGACGGCAAAAGCCCACCTGAACTACTGGCTAAGAATTCCCAGAGAATAGAGTACAAGGCACCAAGGTCACAGGTCTAAGCTGCAAGAAGATAAGGAGGCAAAGAGAATCGAAACTTAACATGCCAAGTCAGGCATGGGCAGAGACGAGGCACCCACAGCCAGCATCCCCCTCCTCAGCCACGGCAGCTGCATAGCTGAAGCCCAGAAACAAACATGCTTCTTTTTAAAAACCGCTGCACCACAATCCTGGTAACTGCCCTCTTTCGGCAGCCCAACTCCTGCATTTCTTCTGTTTCTAACTGAAGCTTCTAACCCACTTTCAAAGGCAGCCCTCATGCGGCGCTCATGACGATGGAGCACTCAAGATGTAATCAGAGCGTGGATTAGCTGGGGACGGATCTCGCTTCTCGGTGAATGGCCCCCGCCGGCCCAGCAGCTGGAGTCACGGGTGCGAGGCTCTACGCCACGGCGGAGAACTGAGCCGGCGATTCGCCAAAGATGCGACCGACGTTATTTCTTTTTCATCATCTTTTTAAAGAAAATTATATCTGTAAGTATAAATAAACATCAAAGTCAAAGATAAGACCACAGAGAGAAATAGATCGGCTAAATAAAGCAAACGAATGGACGAGCTATTAACATGAATATTTGTCGCCGAAATCCCAAAATATAGCAGGGGTTACAAGAATTCGGAATTATGTGCTGCTGAGAATTGAAGCAGGTTCGTAAACAGATGTGGAAGGAATTAATTGCATGTGTGTGATATTTAGTAACGTAAACACGGCTGAATTGAATTTAAAAAAAGAAGAAAAGAACGTTTTAACGGGAAATACCTCAAAGATATCTATCATGTTTTCATGCCATGCTTCTTCCAAGGAGTTCGGGGTAGCGTACATTAAACTTGCCTGCCTGCAGGTGGGTCAGAGCCAAAACAGAAACACCGTGGGCAATAATGAAAACAGTTCACAAATTACATTATCTTAGAAAGTTCCAGTCATATAAAGTCCAATGAAGAACCATAAGGTCCCAATTTCAAAAGCAGCTTTTTGCCTGCTTTTGAGACATTGTCTACTTGTCTGCAGATGAGGACTGGATATCCCCTTGTTCATCCAGGTGGGGCAAACATGGAAAAACACCATGTTAAAACAAAACACACAATTCTGATATTGCTACTATGTCTTCACATATCCGTTTAAATAATCTACTTAAATATACAATAAAGACCCTAGTGTATCTTATTAATTAGAGTACATAGATGACAAAAACCTAAAGAACAATACATATCTTGTAGAAAAGTCCACAGCTACGGAGACAAACACGCAGACAGGATTCCATGCTGTAGACAATCTTGCTTTCTGGCGAGAGACTGATGAGAGATGCAGCCATCGTCAGTGCCAGTGTTGCAGGCTGTTTTGCTTTCCGAAAAGAGACAGAGCAAGCATCAAAGCAACATGCACATATATATATATATATTGAAAGTGAACAACATTAAAAAATATGTACAACTGAAAATACAAAAATGTGTAGAAAATGCAGAAATATTAGTCAAGCAATATTAGAAGTACAACATTTGGCTCCAACAATTTACGAAGAGTCCGACTTCAACTTTGTTTCGAGGAAGGCTTCATCAGAAGTGATTAACATCAAACAGTGCGTATTGGTGTCCCATTTCGCAGATGAACAGAACATTCTCTATGCTGCTATGAAGTTATTATCTGGGACTAGCCCTTCATTAGGCTTAAGCACTTCTTATAAATGGGCAGATCTCTATATAGAATGCTTTCAGATAATAACGTAAGCCTAACTTCATAGCGATTCCCCAGTTTGTGGTTCTTGTATCTAGTATACTGGGAGGTTCTTGCAGGGTTGTTATTTGGGGGTGGAGCCTGAGGAGGGCGGGGTTTGGGGAGGGGAGGGACCACAGACTCTACTTTCTAACGCAGCCATTTTCTCCAGGGGAACCAATCTCTGTCGCCTGGAGATCTGTTGGAACAGCAGGAAATCTCCAGCCACTGCCTGGGGTTTGGCAACCCTAATTATCAGGACAAACACAGCAGATGACTGGTTTAAAAAAAAATGCAACAGAAAACAGTGAGCAATGAGCTAGCAGTGCTGAAACAACATAAGCAGCAAAGAGTTATGACTGTTCAGACCTGTTCCAGATTTCTTTCTTTTTTTCCAAAATTCAGTCAACGGGGTTTCCAAGTTCCTGTCTCTTTGCCCTTATGCTTTCGACCATCTTTCACAGCCGTGCAGTCCGGAATTGCAGTTCTCTCCAAAAAAGGGATCCGAACTGGCTAAGAGCAAAAAATAAAACAAGAACACATTTAGAACATAGCAGAGAATGCTTTCGATTCGACCCCATATGCCTTTCTAAATAGCTCTGTTTTGTCTCCTCCCCATCTCAGAGGCGGAGGATCTTTGCAAATACTTTCATGATGGACAAAAGGAAATGCTTCTTTACACAGCGAGTGATTACATTGTGGAATTCACTGCCCGGGGCTGTCGTGATGGCCACAGGAACAAATAGCTTTCAAAGGGATTGGGATAGTTTCATGGAGGATAAGTCAGTCGATGGCTACCACCCATGGTGGCTGAGGGGAATGTCCACATTCAGAGGCACTAAGCCTCTGAATCCCACAGCCAAGGGGAAAGATCAAGGGAAGGCCTCGGCCTCTATGCCCTGTTGTTGGCCGTCCAGAGGAACTGCTTGGCCACTGGCCAATGGAGAAATCCCACTCCAAACTGACCTTTTTGAGCCTACTTCCGGTTGGGGGCGATGCTCTAGTTTTTGGGCAAACCTCTATAGTTTGAAGCTGAATTTACCACAGAGTTTTTCCCCAAAACCAGAGTGTCACCCCCTGTATGGAAGTAGACCCGGAAATATCCACTATCACTTTCAGAGACCCCTGATGGCCAGGTAAGTTGACCTGGCAAACCTAGAGGCACTAATCCTCTGAATCCCAGAGCCAGGAGGCAACATCAGGGGAAGGCCTTGACCTCTAAGCCCTGTTGGACTCCAGAGGAGTTGGTTGGCCACTGTGTCAGACAGGATGCTGGACTAGATGGACCACTGTTCTGATTCCAGGAGGGTAATTCTGATGTTCTTAGGAAGGCTTCAGCCTCTGTGCCCTATTTCTGGCCCTGCAGAGGAGCTGGTTGGCCACTGTGTGAGATGGGATGCTGGACTGGATGGACCACTGGTCTGATCCAGCAAGGCTCTTCTGATGTTCTTATGAAGGCCTCAGCCAGTGTTTTGAACTCTGGCTCATTTTAATGTCCCATTGTTTCTTATGATGTTGGAAAGTGCTGTCGAGTCTCAGCTGACTTATGGCCACCCCGTAAGGTGTTCATGGCAAGAGATGTTGAGAGGTGGTTGGCCATTGCCTGCCTCTGCGTAGCAACCCTGGACTTCCTAGAAGGTCTCCCATCCAAGGACTAACCAGGGCTGACCCTGCTTAGCATCTGAGACCTGACAAGGTTAGGCTAGCCTGGGCCATCCAGGTAAGAGCTTGTTAGGGTAGTTAATTACTGAACCCGGCACCAGAGCAAAGTACCAAGACCCTCTTGTGAGTGTGTGCTGGCAGATCCTATCCATCCATCCATCCATCCATCCATCCCTCCCTCCCTCCTTCTGTCTCTCCATCCATCTATCCAGCATCCATCCATCCATCCATCTATCCCTCCCTGTCTCCATTCATCTATCCATCCACCTATCATCTATCTATCCCTCCCTCCCTCTCTCCATCCATCACCTCTCCATCTATTATCTATTATCTATCATCTGTGGTCTAACTATCATCAGTCTCTCTATTATCTATCATCTGTCTATCATCTACCTATCATCTATCTATCTGACATCTATCTACTGTCTGTCCGTCTGTCATCTATTTATCCACGTCCATAGGTAGGATTGGGGGGGCTCTAAAAATGTTAAGGGGGCTTGGGTCTAACATCTTTTTTAAATCATTCTAAATGTTTTATAAAGGTCAATAAAAGGGTTTTCAGGGGGAAATCTTGTGGGGCTGGCCTTTTGAGAAAGGGAGCAGAGCCCCAAATAGCCCCACCATAGGTACAAGCCAGTATCTATCAACTATCATTTATCTAATCTGTCTGTCCACCTGTCTGTCTGTCTGTCCATCCATCCGTCCATCTGTCCGTTTATTTAGGAGCCCAGAACCAATCCCCCCCACACACCGAGTCTTAAGGAGGCCAGGCTGGTGACAACCGGGGCCAGGGCTTTCTTGGTGGTGGCTCCATCCTGGTGGAACAAGCTCCCAGGAGAGATCAGGGCCCTGTGGAACCTTTTACATGTCCACAGGGCCTGTAAAATGGAGCTCATCCGCCATGCTTTTGGAGCCCCAGCCACCATTAAACATAATTAACAACCAAGAGCTGAAGGACGGAAAGCCCTGTTGCCTCCGGAATTCTCCATAACAGCCTGTCCCAGCTGCCTGAAAGATACCTGAAGGAGATCTAGGAGCCAGCTATGGGAAGAGGGAACTGAGTATGGCAGCCAGCGTTAATTCAATGATCATCAATGACAACAATAGTAGCACTTATTGTGTTACCATTAACTGGTTTTAACACTGTTTTAAATATTTTAATAGATAGATAGATAGATAGATAGATAGATAGATAGATAGATAGATAGATAGATAGATAGATAGATAGATAGATAGATAGATAGATAGATAGATAGATAGATAGATAGATAGATAGATAGTTTGGTGTAGTGGTTAAGTGCGTGGACTCTAACCTGGGAGAACTGGGTTTGATTCCCCCACTCCTCCACTTACACCTGCTGGATGACCTTGTGCAAGCCATAGTTCTGACAGAGCTGTCCTTGAAAAAGAGCAGTTTCTGTCAGAGCTCTCTCAGCCCCACCTACCTCACAGGGTGTCTGTTGTGGGGAGGGGAAGGGAAAAGGAGATTTGTAAGCGGCTCTGAGACTCCTTCGGGTAGTGAAGGGCGGGGCATAAATCCTATCTCATGTCATCAGCATCATCTCACTACACCAAAATGGTGTAGCAGTGACTCACTGGTGTAGGAGTGACGCACAAAAGCTCCTACCCCGCCACCGATTTTGTTAGTCTTTAAGGTGCTCCTGGACTCTTTTCTACCAAAGCTATCATGCTATTCTTCTTGCATGTAAGTCTCCAGCAGTCTCCAGGCAGCAAAGATGTTTTCCTATCTCAAATCTGAACCTATGGGAGGGGGAGAAGACCAGGCAGGCAACATGAGTGTGCCATGTTTGCACCCCCTTTGGGTTCAGTCCGGGGGGCCGCCACATTTGCTATCATTAGGATCAGAATGCGGATTCTGACATGCAAACCTGTCTGAGCTCCCTGAGAAATTCCCCCTCCCCCCGGCAGCAGGCCCCTCCCCATTGGCGCTGCCCTCTGCCGCGCCGGCATTCCATCCAGATATTTCCAGTAAATAAACATTGACGCTTTCGATATCATGTTAATTTCACAGGCCGCTGCTCGGCTGACAGTTCTCACACTGCCGCACCGTGTCTTGTCAGTTTTATGCTCTCAGGCCAACGCCGGCTCCACCGGCTCCGATGTATATACATAAAACTAAATGGCTCAGAAATCCCAATAAAGTGACAGATAACATAATGGGAGTTGGCTTTTGAAAATAAGCGTGTTTATGGAGATTTGGGGGCTTCGAAATGGGAGTGGTGGAGAAAGAAGCATTGTTTTTGGAGGGACCGGGGAAGGGGGTCTTGGGTTTGAATCCAGAACTCCTAGTGTGCGACGAGAAATGAATTGATTCAATTACTCGAGATGCCGGCGAGCTCAAAGGAACCACCCCACAGACACGACTCGTTTTTCAGGCCTTTCCTCTTTCCATCCAGTCTCTGCTGAGGGGGCAAATCGAAGAAGAAGAAGAAGAAGAAGAAGAAGAAGAAGAAGAAGAAGAAGAAGAAGAAGAAGAAGAAGAAGAAGAAGAAGAAGAAGAAGAAGAAGAAGAAGAAGAAGAAGAAGAAGAAGAAGAAGAAGAAGAAGAAGCTGGCTGTATGTGGAGGAGTGGGGAATCAAACCCGGTTCTCTAGATTAGAGTCCGCTGCTCTGAACCACTAAGGGCCAACATGGAGGCTTACAATTGGCTTACGATTCCCTTTCCCTTCCTCTCCCCACAACAGACACCCCATGAGGTAGGTGGGGCTGAGAGAGCTCTTGAGAGAACTGCCCTTGAGAGAACAGCTCCAAGAGAACTGGGACTGACCCAAGGTCACCCAGCTGACTGCAAGTGGAGGAGTGGAGAATCAGAGTCCATGCTCCTAACCACTACACCAAACTGGCTCTTCCTCCAGTGAGACAGACCGCTGTGCCCCATGCAGAGACACAAATGAGATATGCACCTTAGGAGGAGGCTGCATCTTGTGTCTCTGAATGAGTGGCTGTTCTGAGCTAGCTCACTTCCAGTCGCCCTGTATTGGTGTGCAGGTTATTCTCCCACCTCTGGGCATTGGACGTAACTGGATCGTCAATCCCTCCCGAAGCACCAGAGACCCTTCAAGGAGGCAATATGTTTTCTCTGCAGGAGTAACTGCTCTGGGCTTGCCTTCCAATCAAGAAGCATACGCAGAACAGTGACTCACACAGACACAGCGGATGGGCAGGGAACTTATATTTTCACACCAACTTTTTTCAGGTACAAGAGTAAAGCACATCTCTGGTTTTAACTCAAAGTAAAAGCAACCGTCAGCTGTCCGAATTTTGGGAAAATACTACGGTAAAGACCTGAAGGGTCTTTAAAAACACTCACTTTAATCACAGCCAGACTTTCTTTCCAAATATGGTTGCCATTCTCCAGGTGCTAGCTGGAGATCTCCTGGAATTATAACGGAGGCAAAAGAGATCAGTTCCCTTGGAGAATATGGCTACTTTGGAAGGCGGACTGTCCGGCATTATTATACCGACTGAGGCCCCTCCCTCCCCAAACCCCGCCTTCCCCAGGCTCCACCCCCAAAATCTCCAAGTATTTCCCAACCCAGAGCTGGCAACCCTGATTATGGGTGTACTGGATTGCCTTAGGTGTATTTGTTTAGAGCATGGGTGTCGAACTCATTTGTTACAAGGGCCGGATCTGACATAAATGAGACCTCGTTGGGCCGGGCCGTGTGTGTCATAAAATTCCTGAGATCATTATTCAATACTCCAAGATGTACTGCTAATGGCATTTTGAGACAAGAAGCCGGCCTCAGCACAGTCGAACTGGACATATGGCTGCACTCTTTCTGCTTCTGGTTGAAAGCTCACCTTATTCCTGTTGGGTTAATTCCAGTGCTGTTGGCCGCATCTCCTTACCCCCAGTGGTCTTCCAGAGCTATTATTAAATTGAGAACTTTAGGATTAGACCCGCACCAACTTCTGGAAAGCGGCTATGTCAGGGCAAAATCTATTATTTACCAACGCCTCAGAGATATTGAGCTGCAAAAGTCTCACACTGCACTCCCGTCTCCTTACAAATCTCTGAATTCTAAAAACTATATGACCGCTTCTCCATATCTAGCTAATATCTCTAACCCAAACCACAGGTGGGCTTTTTCCAGAGCCAGATTTGACACTTTTCCATCAGCAGTTCTTTTTGGAAGATTCCAATGCATTCCCAGGCATTTGAGACTTTGCTCATGCCCCTCCGAGTCAATTGAGACCCTTCCTCATATTTTATTTCATTGTGCTTACTATGCCGAAGAAAGAGCTCTTTTGATTACACCTGTATTAAGGTCATTTAGGTGCCAAGGACAACTAGTAATCCACTCCGAGGAACTTATGTTGAAATACCTATTGGAGGACAAATCCACTGAAATTTCAAGGAAGGTTGCCAAATTTCTTTTTATTGCATTTTCAAAGCGCAAGCACCTCTTTAATTCTTCTTACGACATTTCTCCCCCGTAATGTTGGTAACCCAGGTCTGTATTCTGAGCCTGTATGCTGTTTGAAATGTAATGCCAGGTAGCGGAGATATAAACTTTATAAAGGACACAAACACAAAGGGCTGGGTTTTTTTACTTAAAATAAAAACATGCTTAAAACATGAGCACTCTTGCAATATTCTGTTTATTTAACAGTGTCTGATAACTGACACCTCTCACTCTGAATTATTGCATCAAAACACCTGTGCTGTTGCAATCTTGAGTCTGCTGTTCAGGTCTGTACCTGTAAGCCACAAACCTACGATGACGCAGCAGTAGCAGAACTGGATGAAGAAGCAGAAGGCAGCTAGTTCCACTGCGGGACTGATAGAAGCCCCTCCGGGGGCCATATGTTTGACACACCTGGTTTAGAGGATCTGAAAAACGCGAATGTCACATGGCCACACGAAGCCTGATTTTCATTTTGAATGGGAAACTCAATTAGCCCAAGCAAAGCAAGAAGAAGAAACATTGCTTTCCAGCCTGAACTCCTGTCCATGTTACATTGACTCACAACTATGCCCTCAAACTAGCGTCCTTTGCATGTCTTTGACCCCAGTCACACGGGCCAGATAACGTGTGGGGGAGGTGTGGCTTTTTGCGCCGGCACACTTTGACCCACCTGAACACGATCAGACGCAATGGCGGGGAATCGGGGCTTCAGTTTGTCGGCCTGCGTTTACAACGCACTGCAATGCAGCGAGGGGAGCGCGCTGGAGTGATCAGAGGAAGTCCGTCTGTGGCCCGTCGCAAGCATTAGATAGTGGACTTTCTCCGGTACCTTTTCACTCCAGATCTTCGGCCGGACGCACAGTTGGCAATGGGTGCATGACGCTTGCCAGATGTGCTCGTTTGATTGCACCTGTAAACTCTGTGAGTATCCCGCGGCAACTTCTGCGGGTGATCAGGGCCTTTCATGGTTATACGGAAATGAACCCAGATAGGATTCAACCCACTCTCCCTGAATACACACACATTCTTCTTCGAGGGTTAACATTTATCAGCATGCCTCAACAAGGGTTTGAACTGTATACATTTCAGGACGGCTCGGTCTGTGTACTGTTTCGTTTTGGCAGCGATGCTTCGTAAGTGTGGGTCAAGCGACGTAGATAGCTGTGAAGCCAAAGACTTGCACAAATTATGTCAAATTCCATTCCAGTGCCAAGGAATTTGAGGAACTACTTTCTGTTGAGTTCATATAGCAGGCATTGTAAAGCGCTGTCAAGTCTCAGCAGACATATGGCGAGGCAAGAGACATTCAGAGGTGGTTTTCCACTGCCCAGTGATCTTGGAAGTCCTTGGTGGTCTCCCATCCAAGTATTAACCAGGGCCGATCTGCTTAGCTTCTGAGACCTGACAAAATCCGGCTAGCCTGGGCCATGGAGGTCAGGGCAGAACACATTCAGAGGCAGTTTGCCATTACCTGCCTCTCCAGAGCATCCCTGGACTTCCATCCATGTGCTAGCCAGGGCTGACTTGGCTTCGCTTCTGAGATCTGATGACTTATGGCAACCCTGTGTGGTTGCAAGGCAAGAGGTGTTCAGAGGCAGTTTGCCATTGCCTGCCTCTGCGTAGCAACCCTGGACTTCCTTGGTGGTCTCCCATCCAAGTACTGATCAGGACTGACTTGACTTCTCTTCTGAGATCTGATGGCTTATGGCAATCCTGTGTGGCTTCAAGGCAAGAGGTGTTCAGAGATGGCTTGCCACTGCCTGCCACTGAGTAGCAACCCTGGTCTTCCTTGGTGGTCTCCCATCCCAGCACTAACCTGGGCTGAGCCTGCTTAGTTTCCAAGACCTGACAAGATCAGGCTAGCCTGCGCCATTCAGGTCAGGGCAAAAGACATTCAGATATTTAGCCATTGTCTGCCTCTGCGTAGCAACCTTGGACTTCCTTGGTGGTCTCCCATCCAAATACTAACCAGGGCCAACCCTGCTTAGCTTCCAAGACCTGACAAGATCAGCCTGTCCTGGGCCATCCAGTTTGGGGTGAAAGACATTCAGATACATTTTGCTATTGCCTGCTTCTGCACCGCGAGTGACCCTGGACTTCCTCGGTGGTCTCTCATCTAGACACTAAACAGGGCCAACCCTGCTTAGCTTCTGAGATCTGAAGAGATCAGGTGAGCCTGGGCCGTCCAGGTCAGAGCCATACTTCATTATTAAGGACACTTCTTTTTATATAATGCAGCTTCTTGCAACTCTTTTGTCTATACGGGGAAATCTTGAACTGAGCCCTCAAAGAGAGGGATTCTCCAACAGGACAGAGATTGTTCTCAAACGTCGCTTGGCTCATGACAGGGCTCTTTTTGTAGCAGGAACTCCTTTACATATCAGGCGACACACCCCTAATGTGGCCAATCCTTCAAGAGCTTACAGCAGCCCCTGTAAGAAGAGCTCTGTAAGCTCTTGGAAGACTGGCTACCTTAGGGGTGTGTCACCAGTCAGGGCTCTTTTTGTAGCAGGAACTCCCTTGCATATTAGGCGACATGCCCCTAATGTGGCCAGTCCTCCAAGAGCTGACAGTAGCCCCCTGTAAGAAGAGCTCTGTAAGCTCTTGGAGGATTGGCTACATTAGGGGTGTGTGGCCTAATATGCAAAGGAGTTCCCGCTACAAGAAGAGCCCTGGTTCTTGAGGCATTAATTGCTCTCCAGCTGCTCTGCTAGGCCTCGTAACCCTCCCTGAAATGAGATCGGTGCATTTGCTAGTCAATTACCTGGTAGGGAGTGACCTGAAGCTCCCTGGGGTTCTTTTGGGTTCTTTTCAAGAAATTGTGGATTTTCTTCTCAATCACAGGATGCCAGTGGGGTGCCGAAACACACTGCTGGACACCTTAGCAACCCCCGTCACCGCACTCGGGGTGCAAACAAAGTAGGAAATACATTTTAGGTCACCACCATGGAGCCTGCTTCTGTGTTTCCCAGTACTTGCGCCCTTCTCTCCCTAACGTGTCTCAAAGCAAAGATTAAGAACATAAGAACATAAAATATAAAAATTGGAAGAACCCTGCTGGATCAGGCCAGTGGTCTATATAGTCCAGCATCCCATCCCACACAGTGGCCAACTAGTTCCTCCGGAGGGCCAACTACAGGGCAGAGAGGCCGAGGCCTTCCTAAGAACATCAGAAGAGACCTGCTGGATCAAACCAGGCGTCCATCTAGTCTAGCATCCTGTCTCACACAGTGGCCAACCAGTTCCTCTGGAGGGTCAACTGCAGGGCAGAGAGGCCAAGGCCTTCATAAGAACATCAGAGGAGCCCTGCTGGATCAGACTGGTCGTCCATCTAGTCCAGCATCTTGTCTCACCCAGTGGCCAACCAGTTCCTCTGGAGGGCCAACAACAGGGCATAGGGCTGAGGCCTTCCTGAAAATATAAGAAGATCCCTGTTTGGATCCAACCAGTGGTCCATCTAGTCAAGCATCCTGTCTCACACAGCGGCCAACCAGTTCCTCTGGAGGGCAAACAGCAGGGCAGAGAGGCCGAGGCCTTCATCAGAACATCAGAAAAGCCCTGCTGGATCAGACCAGTGGTCCATCTAGTCCAGCACCCTGTCTTGCACAGTGGCCAGCCAGTTCCTCTGGAGGGCCAACAGCAGGGGACATAAGCCGAGATCTTCTGCTGACATTGCTTCCTAGCACTGGGATTCAGAGGTTGGCTGCCCCTGAACGTGGAATTTCCCTTTAGTCACCATGGCTAGTAGCCCCCAATAGACCTCCATGAATGTATCCAGAAATTGATCTAATCTCCTTTTAAAGCTGTCTATGCCTATGGCCATTGCTATGTTCTCTGGCAGTGAATTCCACATTTTAATCACTCTCTGTGTAAACGTTGGCTCTTTTCCAACTCATTGGAGTGGGAGATTCTTCAGATACTCCTCAGGAAGTATCACCTTTCGGTCTGCAAGGAAATAAGAACTGCTAAACCTTTGGTAACTGTCCTCCATGGCAGCTATTTTGTGATTCCCCCTCCCATGGCAGCCATTTTTATTGGTTCTGCCTCCCATGGCAGCCATTTTGTAACTAGCCCGGTCTCTTGTGGCATGTGATGGCAACTCCACAAACTTTGGGCCTCCTGTTTTCAGTGATGCACTAGGTGAAGAGCCACTGAAAGCCCAAACTGATCTGTATTACTTAGCAGTTAGAGGGCAAGTAATCCCTTAAAAGCCAAGTTCCATTTGAGAAACATCTCTCTCCCGTTGGACAACAACTCTCTTTGATGGCTAAGTTCCAAGATTTCCCCATGTAGACGAGGGCTGCAGGAAGCTGTGCTTTATATAAACAAGCGTCCTTAATACAAAGTCAACAGAAAGCTACTTCTCGACTTCGGCAGCACCAGAATTGAATCTGACGTCGTTCCCTCCCGCGTGTTTTGGCCTCGTGCCCTGCCTCACTCTGACCCTAACGTCACATTTCTATTACAGCCTGCCGGTGATCGGGGTTGTAAGGGGAAGGACCGAAGACCTGACATTAAATAATTAAAATGCTTCTCCCAGGCTAAATAATTTTAATATTCCCACCGCTACCACCTCTGCCCCCCCTGCCCCACAAGATGGGCCACGATAAATATTTAACAGCTTCCTTGCTCTGTGGCGTCAGCCATTTGGCCGTTTGAAAAAAATCATTTTGTTTTTGTGTGGTTTCAGCCCCCCCCCTCCTGCTTCATTTTAATTACAGGCAAACAATTTCTGGCCAGTTCTAATAAATAATCAAAACAAAGAGGGTGAGCGAAGAAGGCCGCAGATCTACGCCTGTCGTGCACCAGCAAAACGTTTTCCCCAGCCGTGCTCTGGCAGAACGCAGGATGTTTTCACGCTTAAGGGTTCTTTTTATTTTATTTAATGCACCACTCTGCGAATGCTTCCGAGTTATATCTGTCTGCTGTCACCTTCCTGACGGATTGATTGACAAATTTGCACGCTTCCTTTCAATGGAGCGTCATCCAAATGGCTTACTTTTTTTTACAAGAAATCGTCGAGAGTGACAAATGTAAAACAGTTGTAATGAATGGTTCGCTCTACGCAGCCAGGGTTGCGCCACTCTGAGTCGGAAGATTCCTTTCGTTTTTCTCTCGAAGCCATTTTCTCCAGGGGAACTGTTCTCTGTAGCCTGGAGATCAGTTGTAATTCCAGGTGATGTCCAGGCCCCATCTGGAGGCTGACAACCACAAGCTTGGGGAAACTCTACAGGGGGTGATGTCTTTAGAGATTTTGACACACACACACCCCAGCGTACTGTTTCTGGCGATGGCTTTTCCATGGAAAGCCAGTAGACCAGGCCGTTCAAGACCCAGAGCACTTATCATGAAGTTCTATGGAAGGCTTAACTGTCCTCTAACAAACTTGTGATTGTCGGTGCAATCCTGAACCAGGATTATTTAGGATACCAGCTAAGCCCAATATTGGCATAACTTAGAGATACCCAGCAGGGCATCAAGAAGACAAAAGTAGGACCCTGACCTGGGTAGCCCAGGCTAGCCCGATCTCGTCAGATCTCGGAAGCTAAACAAGGACAACCCTGGCAAGTATTTGGATGGGAGACCACCAAGGAATATCAGAGCTGGGAGGCCAGAGGCAGGCCATCAAGCCACTTTTCTGAATGTCCTCCATGCCCCAGTAGGAGCTGCCAGAGGTTGCCAGTTTGGTGTAGTGGTTAGGAGCATGGATTCTAATCAGGGAGAACTGGGTTTGATTCCCCACTCCTCCACATGCAGCTGCTGGGTGACTTTCAGCAAGCCACAGTTCTCTCAGAGCTGTTGTCTCAAGGGCAGTCCTTGAAAGAGCTCTCTCAGCCCTACCTGGCTCACGGTGTGTCTGTTGTGGGGAGGGGAAGGGAAAGGAGTTTGTAAGTCACTCTGAGACACCTTCAGGTAGTGAAAAGTGGGGTATAAATCCAATCTCCTCCTCCTCCTCCTCCTCCTCCTCCTCCTCCTCTTCTTCTTCTCTTCTTCTCCTTCTTCTCCTTCTTCTTCATCATCATGACTTCCAGGCACAGGCATGTGCACACACACACAAATGCAAAAATACCAAAAAAAGGTTTGAGATGACAAAATAAATGATTCCTGAGGAACTGCACAGCTTTAAGATGAACAACGAAGGTGCTGGAATCAGGTGGGTAGCCGTGCTGAAGTGGAAGAAGTTGAAATTGCTCAAGGTTTGCTATTCCTTGGCTCCACCATCAACCAAACAGGAGATGGCAACCCAAAAATCAGAAGGAGGTTGAGATTGGGAAGGGCGGCCATGAAAGAGCTGGGACAGATTCTTCAGTGTAAGGATGTGTCATTGGCGACCAAGATCAAGTTAATTCATGCCACAGTATTCCCCATTACTATAAGGGGGTATGAAAGGTGGATAGTGAAGAAACCCGACAGGAAGAACATTGATTCATTTGAACTGTGGTGTCGGAGGGGAGTTTTATGGATCGTGTGGACCACCAAAAAGACAAATCAGTGTGTTCTTGATCAAATCAAGCCAGGACTCTCCCTAGAAGCTAAAAGGACTAAGCGGAAGCTATTGTGCTTTGGTCACATTATAGCTGAGTTCAGACTGGCAGTTTGAAGCGGGAGCCAGTCGTGGCAAAAAAGCTCCAGAACAAACTGTTCTGGGTTTCCCCGGTCACACTGCGCCGACTGATGTAGGAGCATACCGGGAGGAGGCACGAGGGCGCGTTCAGACAGCTGGCCCAGAGGCATGGCTGTAAACGGCTTTTCCCTGGTAATTCGGCTATGTGTGCATAAGTGCATCCGGCCAATTTGGGGAGGATCCCATTGCACTGGCACCGCATTGGGCAGTAGAGCAGAGCACAGCCAATCATATTGTTGCTGCCTTATGTGCAATGTGGGTTGCTCCCGGCTTTTCGGGTCAGCGTTCACACTTCCCAGCAGCAGAATGAAGCGGGATAAACAGGCTCTCATGGATTTGCTGCCACTTTTACCAGGTATCTTTTAAACACGGGAGCAAAGCAGAACAGCACGGGTTGACTACGGGTGGGGAACGCCAGGCAGATGTGCCGGTGTGAACGCCCCCTTTAATCCACTTGTGAAACATGGCCAAAACGTGTCTATAGCGGGGCAAACTGCCAGTCTGAACTCAGCCAATGAGAAGACAAGTCTCACTGGAAAAAACAATCATGCTAGGAAAGGTGGAAGGTCGTCAGAAAAGAGGAAGACCCAACAGGAGGTGGATGGACTCTATCAAGGAAGCCACAAGGGCCCTCAGTTTGCAAGACCCGAGCAAAGCTGTTAACGAGAAGATGTTTTGGAGGACATTAACTCATAGGGTGGCTATGAGTTGGAAGCGACTTGACATCTCTTAACACACCCACATGTACCGAGATACACTGGCACATCTGGGGGTACACCAGGACCACACAGGAGTCAGCATGTGTCCAGGGATTAGGATCGCATGTACATTGATGAAACACTGCACCGAAGGAATCACACTGCAGTCATCCGTATGATCTCATTAGGATTGCTTTTTGCCACCCTTTAAACCCAGGGTGTCAAGCATGTGGCCCCAGGGGTCTAATAAGGCCCTCGGAGGGCTGCAATCCAGCCCGCAAGGCCCTGGCTGTTTCCTGCTTCCTTCTCCAGTGATGCTGCTGCTGCTGCTACATCACAGCTTACTTTACAAGACTTTCTCAATCGCACAGGAGAGATAGATAGGCAAGGCTCTCCCGTGTGACTGAGAGAGTCTGGTAAAGCATCAGCTGAGGCTCCTCCCCCCTCCTCCTCCCAAGAGGGTGGGATAAAAGTTTAACAAATAAATAAATAAATAAATTCCTGGCCAGGCTGCCTCAGTCGTATAGAGGAGACATGTTTTATTTGAAATTTAAAAAAAACTTTAATTGTGTTTGTCTGTGTCCTTTATAAAGTTTGTATCTCCGCTACCTGGCATTACATTTTATGACACGCACACGGCCCGGTCCAACAAGGTCTCATTTATGTCAGATCCGGAACTCGTAACTGCTTTAAACCAATGAACACACCCAGCACCAGAAATGCAGCGGATGAGAACGAAAGGAGCCGAACACTGGATTAAACAGCACACGGAAGGCAGGCTGTAGAGATAAAGGGGGGGGATGCTAACAATGAAGAAGTCTGTGCACAGCATTTCCCTTTCAAAATGGGACTGGACATCTGGGGGGGGGGATTTAGATGAGAAGAATTTGGAAGTGCTCCAATTACGATGGAACGGAACACGGTGGTGATGATGCGGTCACACGATGTGGATATTTCTAGGAATGGTTTTGAATGCTTCATCCCTGTTCCATCAACCCCAACACTTCCCATGTGGTGGCAGAAAGTGCGGTCAAGCTGCAGCCAACTTACGGCCACCCCAAAGGGTTTTCGAGGCAAGAGACGAACAGAGGGGGGTTGCCATGGCCTGCTTCTGTGTAGCAACCCTGGACTTCCTTGGTGGTCTCCCATCCAAGTACTAACTGGGGCTGACTCTGCTTAGCTTTCCAGGATCTGAGGAAACTGGACTTGCCCGGGCCATCCAGGCCTGGCCCCTTTCCAAATAGCTTCATCGGCATTTGAACTGAGCCCAATGTGGTATACTGGTCGGAGTACCAGACTAGGTCTGGGGAGTTTCAAATTGAGGGCTCACCTACGAAACTCACCACATGACCTTGGGCCAGCCACTTCCTCTCAGCCGAACCTTTCTCACAGAGTTGCTGTGCAGATAAAATCGAGGAGACGGGACCCCATGCTGAGCTCCCGGGAAGGGAGGGAGGGATTTCTAAAAGGCGATTAAATAGAACTTTCGTTTTGCCCTGTTTTCGGTTTTTTCGCGCTGAATCTCTCTGATAAAAATGTGTGCGTTCTCTTCAAGGTTATTTCAGCATCATTATCTGAGAAAGGATAGATAGCAAGGAAGACTGACAGAAGAGATAGGTATCAAATACGTACATTAAAACATATAAATATTGCATAGAGTGGGTACAGAAAGCATTAAGCCCCGTGGTCGCGAGATGATCCAAACATTCCAACTGCAAATAGCAGTAATAAGAATAAGAATGAAATGAATTCAATAGAGAAGATTAATTTGTCCCTGCCTTTGCCTCCCTCGACGTTGGTCATCTGGAACATAAAAGAATAGACAGTAAAAGGTTTTTTGTATTTCATATTAGACAAACAAACAGACAAACATAGATACATACACTCCGGACTTTCGTATAAATCTTTGATTTGACGTCGATATTACCTCATACAATAGCTACTTAAAGTATTACCCTTCTAAATCACCATATATTTTGAAATACATTTTGCATTATAGTAAGATATACATTTTATTATTTCTTCTTATATAATTGTTACATCAGCTCTGAGTTGGGAAATACCTGAGATCTGGGGGTGGAGGCTGAAAAGGGTGGGGTTTGTGGAGAAGAGGGGCTTCAACGAGGTATGCCTTAGAGCCCACCTTCCAAAATGGCCGTTTCCTCCAGGCAAACTGATTTCTGTCACTTGGAGACCAGTTGCAGGGAGACTTCCAGCCACCACAATGGAGAAACGACAGCTGAGGGGTGATGTGATCGAGGTCTATAAGATTATGCATGGAATAGAACAGGTAGAGAAAGAGGTACTTTTCTCCCCTTCTCACCATACAAGAACTCGTGGTCACTCAATGAAGTTGCTGAGCAGTCAGGTTAGAACGGATAAAAGGAAGTCCTCCTTCACTCAAAGAGTGATTAACACAAGGAATTCACTGCCACAGGAGGTGGCAGTGGCTACAAGCATGGAGGACTTCAAGAGGGAATTAGATAAGCATATGGAGTAGAGGTCCATCAGTGGGTATTAGCCCCAAGGTATAGATAGGGACTCTGGGGCAAGGGATGCTCTGTATTTCTTGGTGCTTGGGGGGGTTAACAGTGGGAGGGCTTCCAGTGTCCTGGCCCCACTGGTGGACCTCCTGATAGCACCTGGTATTTTTGGCCACTGTGTGACAGAGTGTGGATGGGCCATTGGCCTGATCCAACATTGGCTTCTCTTATGTTCTTATGTTCACCTGGAAGTTGGCAACCCTATAAAAGACACATAGAGTTGGAGGAGGAGGAGGAGGAGGAGGAGGAGGATGTGATGGAGGAGATTGGATTTTTACCCCACACTTCATTAGGAATCTCAGAGCAAGTCACAATCTCCTTTCCCTTCCCCGTCCCCACAACAGACACCCTGTGAGGTAGGCAGGGCTGAGAGAGCTCTTTTGAGAACTGCCCTTTCAAGGACAGCTCTTGCCAGAACTATGGCTTGCCCAAGGTCAGCCAGCAGCTGCATGTGGAGGTGTGGGGAATCAAACCCGGTTCTCCCAGATTAGAGTCTGCTGGCTGTAACCACTACACCAAACTGGGTCTCGGAGGAGGAGGAGGAGGAGGAGATTGGATTTATAACCACTATGCCAAACTGGTTCCTAAAGGTCCTTTAGGCCAACCCCCTGCACAACCCAGGGAATTCACAACTACCACACATACACACACACACACACACACTCCCCCAGTGATCCTTGGTCTGTGCCCCCCAAAATTCCCAGATCCCTGGGCCAATCTGGCCTGGAGGAAAATTCCTTCCTGACCCCAAAGTGGCAGGTTGGCATTTCCCTGGGCATGTAACAAAGGGCCACGAGAACAAAGCACTGGCTCATCCCTTCCTCCCTTCCCTCTGACGATCCGCCACAGTTCACGGAATCAGCACTGCTGTCATCCGGTGATAAAAAGGTTAGTCCCCTGGATTCATTTCTCTTACAGTCCACCTCCTTCTCGTGAATCGTGTTAGCCAAACAGGAACAGAAATGCGTCACGAGGGCAACGGGAACGGCAAGGGAGCGCCCATAGACAAGCTGATTTCCAAATCGGCTGGACTTCAGCTTCGTATACATGAAAAATGAACGCTGCTCTAATCAGGCTGGGAAATCCACGACGGTTTACAGCGGCTCCGACGCATTTTAAGCTCTCCCTGGCCTTTGCCTTCCCTGCATGTGTTTTTTTCCCTCCCCTGGAAGGGGAACCTTTCAAAGCGCAGAGAACAGAAGAAGGCAAGCGCTTCAGTAGAGGGGGGTTGTGCAGAAAGTGCCACCAAGTCACACCTGACTTACGATGACCCCATAGGGTTTTCAAAGCAAGCAATGAACAGAGGCGGTTTCCCAGCAACCCTGGACTTCCTTGCTGGTCTCCCATCCCAGTTATAAGGGCCAATCCTGTTAGCTTCTGAGATCTGGCTAGCCTGCGTTACCCAGGTTGGGGTAGAAAAACAGAGGTAGTTTGCCACTGCCTGTCTCTGTGTAGCAACCCTGGACTTCCTTGGTGGTCTCCCATCCAAGTACGAACCAGGGCTGACCCTGCTTGGCTTCCAAGATCTGATGAGATCGGGCTCACCTGGGCCATCCAGGTGAGGGCAGAGAGGAACAGAGGTAGTTTGCCACTGCCTGCCTCTGTGTAGCAACACTAGACTTCCTTGGTGGTCCTTCATCCAAGTATCAGCCAGGGCTGACCCTGCTTCGCTTCTGAGATCTGATGAGATTTGGCCAAGCTGATGGTTGGCCCAGGGCATTTCACATTACCCGGCAACCCAAGTTTGCTGTTGAGTGGATGCTTCAGCACAGCATTTTCCTTCACATGTTTCTTTCTGAGTATGGAGAATTGTTCTGCTCTTCAGCGTAAGAGGGGTCCCGGCTCAGCAGATGAGTGCAGGGCAAAAGTCTCAGGTTCGATCCTGGGCATCTTCAGGTTATCACAAGCATCAGGAAAGATCTGTCACTGCCTGGTGTGCTGAGATGGATGGGCCGACGATCTGATTCAGAATCCAGAAGCTTCAGTTGAGTTATGCCCTGGGGGCTGTGGTGGGTCAGTGGCAGAGCATCTGCTTTGCATACGGAAGACCCCAGGTTCAATCCCCGGCATCTCCAGTTATTAAAAAGACTCCAGCTGTCAGCTGCTGTGAAACACCTGTGGCCAGAATACAGAATACGGAGCAAAAGTCACCGATGTTTGCGGGAATATGAATTCCCGACTGCCTTCCAAAATCGTGCAGGCCAGAAAGAGGATTCTCACCTTTGCCAGGACTAAGCTTTCCAGGAAAACCTTACAAAGAAAAGAAACCCTTTCAACAATCCCATCTAAACTGGGTTGCCAACTCCAAGTTGGGGGAATTCCTGGAGATTTGGGTAGATCCAGGTGGTCAGCCGTGTTGGTCTGAAGCGGTACAACAGATTTAGAGTCCAGTGGCACCTTTAAGACCAACAAAGGTTTATTCAAGGTATGAGCTTTCGTGGGCATGCAGACTTTATCAAATACATTAGAATGGCAGTCAAGGTTCAGACTTATAGCCAGAGAATGAACAACAAATTAACATGCAACATGATGATGATCAAGATATGCAAAGTGACACTAAATAACACACGCTTGACTCAAGGTTATCGGGTCAACAGTTGTAAAGCAATATATGTGTCAGACTAGTAGATAAATGCCTAAAGGTGTCTTTTCTAATTATGGGAAGAGAGTTGGGTGTGGAGTCTGGGGGTGGTGGGCTTTGAGGAGGGGAGGGTGTTAGAATATACCAAGGTGTATAGTGCAGTCTTATGAAGAAGAACAGAAGATGAAGAAGAACAGGCCCCACCAAGAGACTGACAACTCGGCTTCTAAGTCTCTTTATGTCAGCAAGCTTACAAGGATCGGTCCTGCCGAGGGTCGCATGGTGAGTCCAACGATCATACTTTTTTGGCATCTTCTCTGTTATTTCAAGTCAGGAAGATGGGAGGGCCTTCCATCTTTGCAAGCGGACAAAATTTAATCAAGGATGCAATAGTCACGAACGTGCTTTGGGGGTCAAAAAGACGACAGGACTTCCTTTGGATGGATTACATCCACTCGGCCTTTCTTCCCTATTTCCTCACTCGAGCCAGTTTGGTGTCGTGGTTAAATGCACGGACTCTAGTCTGGGAGAACCAGGTTTTGATTCCCCACTCCTCCACTTGCACCTGCTGATGTGACCTTGGGTCAGTCACAAGCTCTGGCACAGCTGTCCTTGAAAAAGAGCCATTCCTGTCAGAGCTCTCTCAGCCCCGCCTACCTCCCAGGGTGTCTGTTGCGGGAAGGGGAAGGGAAAGGAGTTTGTAAGCCACTCTGAGACTCCAAGTGAAGGGCGGGGAATAAATCCAATCTCTTCTTCTTCTTCCTCTTCATTCCAGTTCCCTTGTATACAAGAAAGCAGCACTCTCCGGCAAACATCCTCGTTCTGTCGGCTTTAGAGCCCCTTTGTTTGGTTTCGCAAAGATGACACCCTGTGTGCGCCATCCCCATCTCTGTCGCTCGACAATGGATGTTCCCTGTTTACTCTTTCTAATGATTTGCTCGTTCTGCATATACTTATCAGCCATCCTCCCACTCATCCCTCTCAACAATACGTCGGGACGCCGCATACCCCCCCCAAAAAAAACCAAATTACAGGAATTACAATCTGTAAGAATCTCAGTAACGCCATTCCAAAGGCAGAGGGAAACAACAAATTGCAGCTGACTCTTCCCACTGAGTAACCCGAACAATAATAGCTTTCAAAACTCATTTTTCAGTCTGCGCAGTACGATACGGGTGAAGTGAGGATTTTAATCGGTATTATTATTTTTGAGGACGAAAGCGGGGTGTCTGGCTGGGGAGGGGGGAGCGATTCCGCATTCATTACTGCGGAATGCAGGGGTGTGACCTCACGTACGTGGCGTTTTCCAAGTGAGGAGAGTGACTCCAGAACAAAGTTGCTGAAGGATGAGAAGAGGAAGAAGAGGAAGAAGAGGAAGAGAAAGAGGAAGAAGAAGAGGAAGAGGAAGAAGAAGAGGAGGAGGAGGAAGAAGAGGAAGAAAAGGAAGAGGAAGAAGAGGAAGAAGAGGAAGAAGAGGAAGAGGAAGAGGAGGAGGAGGAAGAAGAAGAAGAAGAAGAAGAAGAAGAAGAAGAAGAAGAAGAAGAAGAAGAAGAAGAAGAAGAAGAAGAGGAGGAGGAGGAGATTGGATTTATACCCCACCCTTCACTACCCAAAGGAGGAAGAGGAAGAGAAAGAAGAGGAGGAAGAAGAGGAAGGAAGAAGAAGAGGAGGAGGAGATTGGATTTATACCCCGTCCTTCATGACCTGAAGGAGTCTCAGAGCGGCTTACAATAAACTTTCCCTTCCCTTCCCCACAACAGACACCCTGTGAGGTAGGTGGGGCTGAGAGAGCTCTTTCAAGGACTGCTCATGAGAGAACAGCTCTGAGAGAACTTGTGACTGAGCCAAGGTCACACCGGCAGCTGCATGTGGAGGCGTGGGGAATCAAACCCGGTTCTCCCAGATTAGAGTCTGCACTCCCAACCACTACACCAAACTGAGTGTGGCCCTGTTGGAAATGCTTGGCTCTGTGTCCACAGGGGTCCCCGACGCAGTAACTGTGGGAGCCGCGGTACCCACCAACTCCTGGTGGAAATCCAATCTCTTCTTTATCAGGTGGATTTTACGACGATAGGAAAACACACTCTTAAAATTAGTACTGAGACTTGTGTACATTTGAAGTCCATAAATCAGAGTCTCACACACACACACCCTGAATACATGACCGCAGACCGATAGCATATAAAAGCTTTACCTATGCCCCCTACACAAATGCGTCTCCAAAGCGAACACGAAACTGAAACCACTGGCGAAAATATGAACCAAATAGGAAAAGAAAGCAAACCTGGGCATGTTGAGGAGGTGACGGCTTTTTTTGATCGCTGATTGATTAGCAGATCCGCTTTTGTTTGCTCTTATTTTTTTATTTCTCGATGCTTTATTGATTGTGTGAGCTTTCTGAAAGCCGTATTTCAGGGAAGGACGGGGCGTGCATTTGTAATAAATATGATCACTCATTGCGTTTCGATCCCACGCCGCTCTTCAGCCGTGGAATTCGAGATTGTTTTCATGGGATTCTTGGGAAGAACTAAGTTCAAACTGTTGGACTTCGGGGTGGCTGTTGCATTCTGGGACACCCAGCCATGGTCTGGGATCCATAGCCCACCTGTCTCATGTCAAAAGAGGGGATTTCTTTTGTTAATCAACCTTCTTGGGCAAGTCTCTCCTCTCCCCTGTACCTGAACTATAACATAGGGATATTAGTTCTTACCTACCTTACAGGTTTGTTGTAAGGGTTACAACAAGAAACATGGTATAGTGGTTAGATCAGGGTTCCCAAAGAATATGCCTGTGGGTGTCTTAGTGCCCACCAACACTTTCCTGGCACCCGCCAAGGGTTTTTAGAAATGGGTGGGGCCAAATGAGGCTTCTGCCCAGCCAGTTTGGTGTAGTGGTTAAGAGCAGTGGGCTCTGATCTGGAGAGCTGGGTTTGATTCCCCGCTTCTCCACATGCAGCCAGCTGGGTGACCTGGGGTCAGTCACAAGTTCTCTCAGAGCTGTTCTCTCAAGAGCAGTTCTCTCAGAGCTCCCTCAGCCCCACCTACCTCACAAGGTTTCTGTTGTGGGGATGGGAAGGGAAGGAGATTGTAAACTACTCTGAGACTCTGACTGAAAGGCGGGGTAGAAATCCAGCACTTCTTCCTCTTCAGAGTTTTCGGATTCCCAGAGCATCTTACAATCACCTTCCCTTCCCCACCTGTGAGGCAGGTGGGGCTGAGAGAGCTCTTTCAAGGACGGCTCTTGAGAGAACAGCTCTGAGAGGACTTGTGACTGACCTAAGGTCACCCAGCTGGCTGCATGGGGGAGGAGTGGAGAATCAAACTGCGCTCCTAACCACTACAGCAAACTAGCTGGGCAGAAGCCTCATTTGGCCCCACAGTATAAAGTAAACCCACTTTCTGAAAACACTGGGGGTGTATCACCAGGTTGGGGACTGCTGATATACAGAAGAAGAAGAAGAAGAAGAAGAGATTGGATTTATACCCCACCCTTCACTACCCAAGGGAGTCTCAGAGCGGCTTACAAACTCCTTTCCCTTCCCCTCCCCACAACAGACACCCTGTGAGGTGGGTGGGGCTGAGAGAGCTCTGAAAGAAACTGCTCTTTTTCAAGGACAGCTGTGCCAGAACTATGGCTTGCCCAAGGTCATCCAGAAGGTGCAAGTGGAGGAGTGGGGAATCAAACCCGGTTCTCCCAGATTAGAGCCCGCACACTTAACCACGACACCAAACTGGCTCTCTCCAAGGTCTGTGCAATGCTCCAAGGTCCTGAGACATACAAACGTCAAGTGTTCGGAACCACTTATGCAAATGCTCATAATAATTCTTGGACCTTCCTTCGAAATCCCTTCTGGCGAGCCACCTAAAAAAGAATTCTCTGGGTTACCTCCGAATGTTGTCTTAGAGAAATTCAGTGACAACTCCAGCCAAAGTTGGCATCTCCCCACCCCCGCCCCCCAAAAAACACCTCATGCTGACCGCAGGCTCTTTCTCAAGGGCCCGGCCTTCAGAAACTAACCAAATCTGTAACAGCTGAAGAAGATACAAATGATGGGAAATCAATTCCCCTCACGTAAATAATGCTGTCTATATAACCTTGGCTTTATATGCCAATATTTGTGGTGCGGGTGACATTCGCAGTCATAAAAGTGATATAAACTTGCGCTTTATAAACATACATTTGGGCAGGGCGTTCAGAGGATCCGTTACAGGATCCCGGCCTTTTCTGGGGCAGCCACGTCTGTGTCCTCTCCCCCACTTGCCCCTGGGTCATAATGGAGACACAAGGGGCGGAGCTCGGTGCTAGAGGGCGGAGCCTTGGAGGGGTGACATGATAGACGTTGACAAAATTATTCATGGGATAGAGAAGGTAGAGAAAGAAGTCCGTTTCTCCCTCTCTCACAATACAAGAACTCGTGGGCACCGCGTGGAATTAAGGAGCAGTAGGGCGAGAGCAAAGAAAAGGGCGCACTTCTTCACCCAAAGAGTAATTTACTCATGGAATTCACTGTTTGTACGGAGTGGCCTGATTTCGTCTGCAGTATCTGGGTATTCCTTCATCTGCGTTTTGTTGGCGTTCTATTAGGAACTTTGGGGGCGGGATAGCTCCCTCTCCCCCATCCCTATTTGAAAAGAGTTAATGCCTGATCCAATTTATTGAAGCTGGAATAACCGCAGCCATCCTGCCCCTTAGCAAACATTACCGCCTCCCAGCCAAACCCCTCCCATACCTCCCCCCATGAAGCCGAGTCTCTCTTCCTCTCTTCCCCTGAGGCCTGCCAACCTTTCGGGCTGCCTGTGGATGATGTATTAGAGAAGAGACGGCCTCAAGCAAGGGAAGGGCAAGACACATGCAGAACAAACGGAGGAAGGAGCCCTTGGCAGAGGAGAAGGAAAGATCTGCAGGGAAGGATGGGTAGGGGCCGTGGTTCAGTGGTAGAGCATCTGCCTTGTGTGTAGAAGGTCCCAAGTTCAATCCCCGGCATCTCCAGTTGAAAGGACCAGGTGGGAAGTCATGGGAAGGACCTTGACCCGAGACCCTGGCTCAGTGGTGGAGCTTCTGCTTGACATGCAGAAGGTCCCAGGTTCAATCCCCGGCATCTCCAGTTAAAGGGACCAGGCAGTGGGTGATGGGAAAGACCTTGACTGGTGTAGTGGTTAAGTGAGCGGATTCTAATCTGGGAGAACCAGGTTTGATTCCCCACTCCTTCACTTGCAGCTGCTAGATGACCTTGGGCAAGCCATAGTTCTGACAAGAACTGGCCTTGAAAGGGCAGTCCTTGAAAGAGCTCTCTCAGCCCCGCCTACCTCACAGGTTGTCTGTTGTGGGGAGGGGAAGGGAAAGGAGTTTGTAAGCCACTCTGAGACTCCAATCTCCTCCTCCTCTTCTTCTTCTTCTTCCTCCTCTTCTTCTTCTTCTTCTTCTTCTTGATCTGGGATCCTGGCACAGTGGTAGAGCCTCTGCTTGGCATGCAGCAGGTTCAGTCCCGGCATCCCAGTTAAACGGTCCAGGCAGAAGGACCTTGAACTGAGACCCTGGCTCAGTGGTAGAGCCTCTGCTTGGCATGCAGAAGGTCCCAGGTTCAATTCCCGGCATCTCCAACTAAAGGACCAAGTAATAGGTGATTGGAAAGACTGCCCAAGATGGTGAAGAGCAGCTGCCAGTCTGAGCAGACAAGACTGACCTTGATGGACCGATGCTCTGGTTCTGTAGAAGGAAGCTTCATGTGTTCTTGTATTCAACAGGGTCACCAACAATCCAGGTGGTGCCTGATAGAAAACCCTGGGATGACAACTGATGGCCAGGCAACAGTGATTGAACCTGGGACCTTCTGCATTCTGAGCAGATGCTCTAACACTGAGCCAAGGTCTCGGATCAAGGTCTTTCACATCAGCTACTGCCTGATCCTTTCAACTGGAGATGCCGGGGATTGAACATAGGACCTTCTGCATGTCAAGCAGATGCTCTATCACTGAGCCAGGGCCTGAAGTCAAGGTCTTTCCCATCACCTTCTGCCTGGCCTTGTAACTGGAGATGCTGAGGATTGAACCTGGGACCTTCTGCATGCCGAGCAGAGGTTCTACTACTGAGCCAAGGTCCCAGATCTAGGTCTTTCACATCACTTCCTGCCTGGTCCTTTCAACTGGAGATGCTGGGGATTGACCTTCTGCATGCCAAGCAGAGGCCCTACTACTGAGCCAAGGGCCCAGATATAGGTCTTTCACATCACTTCCTGCCTGGTCCTTTCAACTGGAGATGCTGGGGATTGAAC
The DNA here is from genome assembly GCA_029375565.1 of Gekko gecko. Classification (NCBI taxonomy): domain Eukaryota; kingdom Metazoa; phylum Chordata; class Lepidosauria; order Squamata; family Gekkonidae; genus Gekko; species Gekko gecko. Next base: position 8,831,577 of record JAPDNY010000017.1, on the reverse strand, counting down.
TTGGGACCTTCTGTATGCTGAGCAGATGCTCTGCCACTGAGCCAAGGTCCCAGATCTAGGTCTTTCACATCACCTCCTGCCCGGTCGTTTCAACTGGAGATGCCGGGGATTGAACCAGGGACCTTCTACTCACAAGGCAGACGCGCTACCAGTGAGCCAAGACCTGTCTCATGGATAAATAAGATCCAGACACTACCTTCTTCTTCCCTCCACTCAATTTTGTAGCTTCCTGGCACACGGAACGCCGACAAGGTATATATATTTACTGGTTCAACAGATTAGGTCTGTCCCCTCCAGGGCAGCAATTGACTGGGTGATCCCGCTCTCCACCCGAGTTCTACAAAATGTTTTAAACTCTCACATTTGTTCATTTTTTCCCCATTCCTTACAGAAACATATTTACAGGATTCCTCCAAGGTCTGTATTGATTTCCGGGCAGTGTACATTTTGCAGGGAAAGCATGTGGCATAAAGAGAGGTGTTTTTTTTCTAAACCATCCGTGTTTTAGTGGAAAGGTACTCGGATTTCTCCCAGAGGTAACTGAGGCTACCTTTATGAAAACACGGCTGCCAAAATAGAGAGCACATGAAGTGAAAGCTCCATGCGACGAATACTCCGTGTGTAGCACTGCTGCAGTGCGCTGCACATATATACGCATAAAACCACCAGTGGTACAGTATGCTTGTTTCCAAAGCATTTGTGAGGCTGTCCAAGTTCAGAACATCGTAGCTGCAGAATACAAACTTACCCAGCTGGTAAGAAGAAGAGAAGAGGAAGAGATTGGATTTATACCCCACCCTTCACTACCTGAAGGAGTCTCAGTGTGGCTTACAATCTCCTTTCCCTTCCCCTCCCCACAATAGACACCCTGTGAGGTAGGTGGGGCTGAGACAGCTCTTTCAAGAACTGCTCTTTCAAGAACACCTCTGACAGAACTATGGCTTGCCCAAGGTCATCCAGCAGCTGCAAGTGGGGGAGTGGGGAATCAAACCCGGTTCTCTCAGATTAGAGTCCGAGCACTTAACCACTACACCAAACCTACACACATTTCAAGGGGACTTCTGCTGCAACCTGAAGTTCTTCTGCCCATCATTTTAAATATAAGGTGTGTGGCACATATGCTTATAGCAGGAGCCATGGGGCCAATGGAGGTGTCAGCCATGCTGCCACTGCAGCAGGTAGGGGGGGAATGGAGATTGCCAGGTCTTCGCTTCCAGTTTTGAAACAGGAAGCGGTGTCAGGACACTCTAGGCATTTCCAAATCTCTATGGTCAGAAACAGAAATTTGCAAGTTCCTAGCGCACCCTGATGGTACCTCCAGTTTCTGACCAGGAAATGATGTCATGGTACTCTAGGAATATCCAAATCTCCATGGTTTCTACTACAGAGATTTCAAAATTCTTAGAGGGTTATGATATCGCTTCCTGTTCCAAAACTGAAAGTGATAGCCTGGTGCTGATCATCCTGTTCTTCCCCTCTCCCCCCATGGCTCCATTGAGTAGGGGCAGGAGATCAGAAGCACAAGCAGGAGGTTGCCCACCAGAACCTGGTACGTGGCAACTCTAGACTTGAAGGGCACTTCCCTGGCAGCACTCTGAGAATGTGCAGATCTCGTGAATACAAGCAAATGAAGATAAGCATGCTTGGTTTGGGGAGTCAGAAGAATGGGAAAGGGGTGGTGGTGGCAACGATGGTGGGAACCCTTCCTGGACTCTCACCCGAGGCCTCAGAATCAGCATTCCCTCTAAGCTGAGTTAGTGTGAGCTAGCTCACAGTTTTTTAGCCTCCAGCTCACATATTTCTTGTCTCCGCTCAGGAAGGGATGGCTGCAGAGCAAACTAAATTCATGCAGCAGCCACATCTCTCACTCACAATAATGTCAGTAGCTCACAAAGTAGAATTTTTGCTCGCAAGGTTCCACAGCTTAGAGGGGAGCATTGCCCAGAATCCCTAATATTTAGGGTTGCCAGCTCCAAGTTGGGAAGTACCTGGAGATATGGGGGGTGGAGCCTGTCAAGGGTGAGGTTTGGGGAGAGGAGGGACTTCAGTGGGGTACAGTGCCACAGAGTCCACCCTCCATGGTAGCCATTTCCTCCAGGGGAGCTGATCTCTGTCGCCTGGACATCAGTTGGACATCAGCGAGAGATCTCCAGCCACTACCTGGAGTCTGGCAAGCCTACTAAGACCGCCTTTATTCATCAGGGCAGAAAGGATAAAATGCCAGTCTTCCTGCGACGTTGGAGTGCCAAGATGAGCACTTGTCAATCACATGAAACACAAGGACCTTGGTGTGCAGAAAGCTGAAAGCCGGCGGATTGATTGTCCCGTAAATCAAACACTTGGCACGGCCGGGAAATAAACCACCCGGGTATTGGGGGGGGGAGTTGTCAAAGGCTTTGTTATACCACCCACCTGACAAGATGGATCGACCCTACGTTGGCTAGTCTCCAGGTAGGACCCGAAGATCCCCTGGAATTACAACTGAGCAGAGATCAGCTTTCCCTGGAGGAAATAGCTGCTTTCGAAGGGTGGACTCTGTGGCATTAGACCCCTCCCTTCCTCAAAATCTGCATTCCCCAGGCTCCACCTCTGAATCTTCAGGGATTTCCTATCCCAGACCTGACAACCCTAATTGACTCCTTTCCCCCCAAGATCCAGGTTCTTGTTTGGCCTATTAAGCACTGGTGTTCCACCTCGCTTTCACTGTGCACATTTGGTGCCAGTTTGGTGCAGTGGTTAAATGTGTGGACTCTAATCTGGGAGAACTGGGTTTGATTTCCCACTCTTCCAGTTGCAGCTGCTGGATGACCTTGGGCAAGCCACAGTTCTGACAAGAGCTGGCCTTGAAAGTCTCCTCCCCAGGCTCCATCCCCAAATCTCCAGGAATTTCCCAGCCTGGATCTGGCAACTTTACCCCCACCTCTCATTGGGGGCCTGGGGGACCTTGCAGCCCTATCGGCTTCCCCTTCTTCTTTGGTGAACCTGAGGGCTATACGGTCACGCCACAGCCTGCCTGGGTGGAAGCACGCCGAAGGGAACGGTGCTCAGAGAAGTCCTTCCATAATTAATCCGACCATCCCTTTTTGCACTGCAGGGACATTCGGCGCATTAAAAACAGAACAGGGGGGGATCAACGGGAGGCTTTTGTGCCAATTCTGGCCTGCTGTGAAACACAACAGTTTCCTTGTTCAAACCATTTTCCTTTGCTCTAAACTCTCTCGAATCTTCATCTGTCCACACCGCCAGCCACCGATTCTTGGCTTTTCACAGGACCCAGAATCCTCAGCGGAGGAAAATGGCTCAGCTCCATTCCTCCCCACAGGTCACGACCCCCGCCAGCAAGGCAGATTTTCAGGCTCAATTATCCATAATGCAAGGATCAGAGAACACCATGCTCTCCGATAAGAGGTCAGGGCTCTCCCTCTTTATTAATTACAGCAGAAAACCCTCTTGATCATCCAAGCATTTGTTCAGCGTCTCCGTGAACAACGTTGGTTTGTGGAGTGGAAACATCATCGCCAAGCTTCCGGAATGAGAGATCTTTGGAGATTCCGTCTGTTGGTCAGTGTGGTCTCGGTCTGTGGCTCAGTGCTAGAGCATCTTCTTGGCATGCAGAAGGTCCCAGGTTCAATCCCCGGCATCTCCAGTTAAAAAGGACCGGGTGGTAGATGATGCGGAAGACCTCTGCCTGAGACCCTGGAGAGAGGCTGCCAGTCAGAGTAGGCAATGCTGATCTTGACGGACCGATGTTCTGATTCGGTATAAGGCAGCTTCACGTGTTCAGTCCCTGTTCCAATAAGGAACTGCTCTAACTTTCAGGAAGTTCTTCCTAACGTTGGAGGTTTTGAATAAAACAAAGTTTTATTCTAGGTGTAAGCTTTCATGTGCACGCGTTTCATTGTGTCTGACAAAGTGTCCATGCACACAAAAGCTTACGCCTTGAATAAAACTTCGTTGGTCTTAGAGGTGCAGCGGGACTCAGACTTTGTTCTCCTGTTAAAGAGGTTAGTCTGAGACAGCATGTCTGGTAAAAGGTTACCCAATGAGTTTCACGGCCAAGCAGGACTAGAACCTGTGCCTCCCAGATTCTAGGCAGATGCTCTAACCCAGGGGTGTCAAACCCATTTGTTATGAGGGCTGGATCAGACATAAATGAGACCTTGTTGGGCCGGGCCATGCGTGTCATAAAATGTGATGCCAGGTAGCGGGGATAAAAACTTTATAAAGGACATAAACACAAAGGGTTGGGTTTTTTTACTTAAAATAAAAACATGCTTAAAACATTAGCACGCTTGCAATATTTTGTTTATTAAACAGTGTCTGATAACTGAAACCTCTTGCTCTGAATTACTGCATCAAAATGTCTGTGCTGTTGCAATCTTGAGCGTGCTGTTCAGGTGTGTACCTGTAAGCTGCAAACCTACAATGATGCAGCAGCAGCAGAACTGGAAGAAGAAGCAGAAGACAGCCTGTTCCACTGCGGGCCTGATAGAAGCCTTCCGGGGCCTCACCCAACCCCCGGGCTGCATGTTTGACACCCCCGCTCCTAAACCACTTCACTGTGCTGCCTGGACTCACAACCAGTGTTCCCTCTAAGCTAGCTCACAGTTTTTGAGCCTCCAGCCCACACCTTTTTGTCTCCGCTCAGGAAGGAGGGCTCCAGAGCAAACTGATTTCTGCAGCAGCCAAATCGCTCGCTCACAACTTTAATGCCAGGAGCTCACAAAGGAGAATTTTTGCTCACAAGACTCCACAGCTTAGAGGGAACATTGCTCACAACCATGAACTTCTCTGAGCTGGACTTGCTGTCTTCATGCCGGGGAAGTGAGTGAATACAACTCCCCTTCCACCACGATCCTAAGTGATGTGAGCAGTCTCTGCCAAAACCCGTACCAGACGGACAGACGAGTCGCATTACCTTTCCCCGTTTACTTATCTATTGAGAAGGGAGAGCCGCGAACGAAGAAAATACAGAGCGACGGGTAAACAATTAAACCGCCGACAATAAAACATTACAGCCCTAGCATACTAACCGCAATAAAAATAGTTGTGGCAAACCATTAAAATGATGGACAATTAATAAAATACTCGAACAAGAGCAACAAAGAATTAATATGCAACAAACGGCCAGTCATCATGGCATAGGGTATTAAAAGGGGGGGGAAAGTTATGCTAATTGGGAGATGGAAGAAGGGGAAATGGAGAGGTGCCAGACAGCTCCAGAGATAGGGATGTTTCCGCAGCTCCAGAGATAGGGATGGTTTTCCTAGCTCCCACCTCCAGGGAGGAAGAGGAGGAAGAAGAAGAGGAGGAGGAAGAGGAGATTGGATTTATACCCTGCCCTTCACTACCCAAAGGAGTCTCAGAGTGGCTTACACACTCCTTTCCCTTCCCCTCCCCACAACAGACACCCTGGGAGGCAGGCGGGGCCGAGAGAGCTCTTTCGAGAGCTGCTCGTGAGAGAACAGCTCTGAGAGAACTTGTGACTGACACAAGGTCACCTGGCTGGCTTCATGTGGAAGAGTGGGGGAATCAAACTCGGTTCTCCCAGATTAGAGTCCGCGTTCCCAACCACCGCACCAAACCGGCTCTTTTACAACCGATCTCCAGACCACCCCTGGAGGTTAGCAACCCTATCCAGGGAGCCCATTTGAACGAACGAAATGGCGCAGGGAAAGGGTTAAAAACATCAGAACTGATGCAGACCCCTGCCGGAGGTAAACCGTGGTCCATCTAGTCCAGCGTCCTGTCTCGTGCAGTGGCTGTCCTCTTAAAACCGGTTATATCTGAAGAAGTGAGCCGTGACTCACTTAAAGCTCCTCCCCCGCCATAAATTTTGTTAGTCTTTAAGGTGCTCCCAGACTCTTCCTCTTCTCTACTCCTCCCCCAGCACCGCAGCAGCAATCCAAATTGGAACTCCCCACGGCTACATCTAAAGTTTTAAAAATCCAACAAGAGATGTCCACCACCATCACCATTCCGAGTTGAGTCCTCATGGGGTTCACCCCTGACACCTGTTTCCAGTATTAGTGTTCAGCCCAGGTGCCTTTGAAGATGACAAGGGCTCTTCTTAGGCTCTTATAGATACTCGAACTCGAGGGCATCCAATGAAGCTGATGGGGGTTGGTTCAGGATGGACAAAAGGAACTACTTTACACAGAGGGCACCGCGTTGAGGTCCCCTGCCGTAGGCGGGACACCAAAAGGCACAAGAACTCCAATGGCAAGCCATTTATTTTCTCCTTTTAAAAAGACTACAGACAGGCCAAACAGAAAGAAGCATTGTCCGATCTGGTGATTTGGTTCCAGAAAGGCACAACATTAGAGGGTGTATTTGGAGAACGGGCCGCGGCATCCGAATCCTTTCAGGGGCGCCTCCAACGACCGCTACAGAAAGAGCAATTGCGGCTATTTCAAAGTTCCTTTTGATCCCTATTGACAGGACATATTTCCTGTTTTCTTTTTATCCCTTGCCTCTTTTAGACTTCCTTTTTCTGAGTGAAGCCGCAGGATCTATTTTCACTGCACGGTCTATTTTGTTTCTCCTTCAAAATAATGTGAAGTGTGGCACTTTTGATTTATGTCTTTATTAATATAATCTCAGCCTGCTTTAGGGATGCATCAGTGTCCCTGTTTATCCTTCTTTATATATACAGATGTCCACTTTTGTTGAGTTTTGTGGAGCTGTGAGAGGTTAGTGGTGAAGAGCGACGGGCTCTAGTCTGGAGAACTGGGTTCGATTCCCCACTCCTCCACATGAAGCCAGCTGGGTGACCTTGGATCAGTCACAGGTCTTTCAGAGCTCTCTCAGCCCGAAAAAATAAGTCTAGCTCGCCACCTAGTGGTGTATAACTCTAAAGGGCTAGACCTTACGGCTGCCAGACAATCTTAGGATCTCCTGACTAATCGACACACAATGCCATACAATAATAATAATAATTGTTATTATTAATTATTATTTTACAGGAAAGAAAATTGGAGCAAGGAAACAGCAAAAGGTGTGGAATTATAGCCATTAGGAGTTCACTGAGATTTTCAGGGTAAACCAACAGGGATAAGAAACCAGAAATCATCCCTGCTTTTAGGTCCTGACAGCTATCCAATTCACATACAAGGCTGCCCTGCTGGATCAGACCAGTTCCAGTATCCTGTTTCATACAACAGCCAGTCATATATCATAAGGAAACCCACAAGCAGGACCTGTCTTTAGGGTCTGTGGGAAAATTGGGAGGGTCAGGGGTGTGACGTCACGACACCAGAAGTGATGTCACAACACTCTAGGAATTCACCCATCTCTATGTGTTTTTGTACCATAGAGACAGACAAATTCCTACAGGGTCGTTATCTCACTTCCAGGTACAAACAGGAAGTGATGTCACACTGTCACTTCCCATCCCGACTTTTTTGTTTCTGCTGGAGCAAAGAGCCCTGGTAGGGCCTGAAGTTTTGGGATGGGGCTTGCCCGCCACTCCCAGAAAAATGGCATGCCTGCCCATCTACTACATCCCTCCCGTCCTGACTGCCCCCCAGCATCAGACCACGGGAAGCATTCTGCTTCTGAACCCGGAGGCCTACCTGTCCAGTGTGTTTTGATCCAGCACCCCTTCAAGGAGGTCACAATGGCATACCTGGTCCTGACTTCCCTGATTTATTCTCACAATACCCCTGCAAGGTAGGTGAGGCAGAGAGTGACTAGCCTGAGGTCACCCAGAGGCCTGACCAGCTCCCAGCCACCAGGCCCACCAAACTTCCCTCCCCTCCCCAGCCCTGACGGCGAGGCGTGCACGGCTCCCAGCCGCTGGGCCCACCAAACCTCTTCCCCCGCTCCCCCAGCAGTAACAGTGAGGCCCATGCGGCTCTGCCAATCCTCCCACCCCCTCGGCTATGGCTGCAAGGCACCATTCCCAGTGCATTCTCTACACATCCGCAGGGGATGCTTTTTTACTTTGGGGGGATTTAAGTATCCCCCGTATAGGGTTTTTTTCTAACTTTTCAGGTTTTTCTGCACACCTGGAGATTGCCCCAAGTGTGCAGGAAAATCTCTTTGCTCCCCAAGTGCCCCCAATGTGCAGATTTAGATATCCGCACAGAGGGGGCATCTTGGCTATTAGTATATAGATTATTGATAGTCCGCCTTTCTCCCAGTGCTTCAAGGCAGATTACACAGAGTGAGTCAGTCCAGTCGACACAAATGGGACATTCAATAACCAATGAATTTTAGCCATCTGGAACCACCAGAAATAAGTGGAGCATAGCAGAAGTATTCACGCGACACAGTACACCGTACAGAAATTACATCAACAGGATCCTTCTTACGATAAGCTAATCACAGCAGTACAGACCACAGTCTCCAATCACTTATGCATGTGAACCGTTTGCCAGTTTGGTGTAGTGGTTAAGACCACAGACTCTAATCTGGGAGAACTGGGATTGATTCCCCATCCCTCCACATGCAGCTGCTGGTGTGACCTTGGGTCAGTCACAACTTCTCTCAGAGCTGTTCTCTCATGAGCAGTTCTCGAAAGAGCTCTCTCAGCCCCACCTACCTCACAGGGTGTCTGTTGTGGGGAGCAGAAGGGAAAGGAGATTGTAGCCACTCTGAGACTCCTTCGGGTAGTGAACAGCGGGGTACAAATATGATCTCTTCTTCTTCTTCTCTTTTTAGTTCATAATTCAGGAGCCAGTTACTTTGCCAGCTAAACTTGATTTTACCCTATTTTTTCCCAGCTAATGGGATATTTCCAAGAGACCCTTTGGTGAAGGCGCATTTCTTGCTTTTAGAACCTATTAATTCTTTGAGTCTTTGTGTTCACCCTCATATGCACCATTGTGCATTTTGGTGTGGTGGTTAGGAACGTGGACTCTAATCTGGGAGAACTGGGTTTGATTCCCCAGTCCTCCACATGCAGCTGCTGGTGTTACCCTGGGTCAGTCACAAGTTCTCTCAGAGCTGTTCTCTCAGGAGCAGTTCTCAAAGGAGCTCTCTCAGCCCCACCTACCTCAAAGTGTGTCTGTTCTGGGGAGGGGAAGGGAAGGAAATTGTAAGCTGCTCTGAGTGAAGGGCAGAGTATAAATCCTCCTCCTCCTCCTCCTCCTTCTCCTCTTCATCTTCTTCTGGATAGTGCTACCCTGTTACCTGTGCAGTAAACCCTCTTGAACAGTTCAGTTTTGCATCATTTGCAGAAAACCTGGAGAGTGGGAGCCACAGTGGGGAAAGTACGTGGACGGGCAGTTGTTGATTTTGCCCATTTTGAGGCCGGCACCTGCAGAAACCCCATGCTGACATAAGAGAAGCTGTCAGAGGTGGTCCCAGCAATAGCAATCAAGAGCCCTGTAGTTTAAAAACATCAAATGACAGGGCGGGGATGGGAAACCACATTTTAAAACCGTTTTCATCTCCCTCTGCCCTCCCCCATCCTGGAAGAGCACAGAGCAGAAGAAGACAGGAGAGAAGAAGACATCAGTGTTACAATTTAAAAAGATCTCTGGGGGCAGGTGTGGGGAAAGACCTTTTGTTCCGCCAGGAACCCCGTAGAGCCACTGCCAGTCAATGCAGAACCCGCTGAGCCAGAATAAAAAGGAGCTCTGTGGCACCTTATGGAGTAGATTAACAAGTACCTGCTTAGCTTCCAACTCCTGGCGGCCCCAGCAAAGGGCTTTCAGGGCAAGTGGAAAGCAGAGGTGATTGGCCATTGCCTTCCTCCGCAGAGTCTTCCTTTGAGGTCTCCATTCCAAGAACTGGCCCTGCTGAGCTTCCAACTTATGGCAACCCCAGCAAGGGGCTTTCAGGGCAAAAGAGAAGCGGAGGTGGTTGGCCATTGCCTTCCTCTGCAGAGCCTTCTTTGATGGTCTCCCTTCCAAGTACTGACCCTGCTTGGCTTCCAATTTATGGCAATCCCAGCAAGGGGCTTTCAAGGCAAGCGAGAAGCAGAGGTGGTGGTTGGCCATTCCCTTCCTCTGCAGAGCTTTCCTAGGTAGTCTCCCTTCCGAGACTTATGGTGATCCTAGCAAGGGGCTTTCAAGGCAAGTGAGAAGCAGAGCTGGTTGGCCATTGCCTTCCTCTGCAGAGTCTTCCTTGGTGGTCTCCCTTCCAAGTACTGACCCTGCTTACCTTCCAACTTATGGTGATCCCAGCAAGGGGCTTTCAAGGCAAGTGAAAAGCAGAGGTGGTTTGCCATTGCCTTCCTCTGCAGAGCCTTTCTTGGTGGTCTCCCTTCCAGGATTTATGGTGATCCTAGCAAGGGGCTTTCAAGGCAAGCGAGAAGCAGAAGTGCTTTGCCATTGCCTTCCTCTGCAGAGTCTTCCTTGGTGGTCTCCCTTCCAAGTACTAACCCTGCTTACCTTCCAACTTATGGAGATCCCAGCAAGGGGCTTCCAAGACAAGTGAGAGGCAGAGGTGTTCTGTCATTTACCTTCTCTACAGAACCTTCCTTGGTGGTCTCCCATCCGAGTGCCAACCCTGCTTAGCTTCCAGTTTATGGTGGCTCCAGCAAGGGGCTTTCCAGGTGAGTCAGAAGCAGAGGTGTCAGCCATTGCCTTCCTCTGCAGAGTCTTCCTTGGTGGTCTCTCAAGTGCCAACCATGTTCTGCTTCCAAGATCTGATGAGATCGGGCTATACCATTAGCAGTGGAACAGACGGCCTCGGAAGGTGGTGGATGCTCCTTCGCTGGATGTTTTCAAGCTTGGCTGGACGACCATCTTTCGGGTATGTTGTAGGGCTATCTTTCGGCTACGCTCCTGCAGAGTGCAGAGGGTTGGACTAGATGACCGGCAAAGTCCCTTCCAACTCTAACATTCTATGAATCCTCGTAATACACAGGAAATCAAGAGTGAGGTGCATCTGTGTGTCTTATGTGCCATCAAGCCGCTTCTGACTTATGGTGAGCCTGTGAATGAACATCTGATCATTCACACCCTTGCTCGGATCTTGCAAACTGAGGGCTGTGGCTTCCTTGATTGAGTCAAGCCATCTCCTGTTGGGCCTTCCTCTTCTGATGGTGCCTTCAGCTTTTCCTAACACGATTGTCTTCTCCAGTGCCTCTTGTCTTCTCGTCGTGTGACCAAAGTACAATAGCCTCAGTTCAGGCATTTTAGCTTCTAGGCAAGTTCAGACTTGATTTGATTTGGTGGTGGTGGAAATTGCAGCCCAATTATGGTGACCCTGTAGGGTTTTCAAGGCAATGGATAAGCAGAGGTGGTTTGCCATCACCTGCCTCTGCATAGCAACCTTGGACTTCCTTGGCGGTCTCCTAGTTTGGTGTGAGACCCAGTTTGGTGTAGTGATTAACAGCGTGGACTCTGATCTGGGAGAGCCAGGTTTGATTCCCCACTTCTCCACGTGCAACTGCTGGTGTGACCTTGGGTCAGTCACAAGTTCCTTCAGAGCTGTTCTCTCAGGAGCAGTCCTCGAGAGAGCTCTCTCAGCCCCACCAGCCTCACAGGGTGCCTGTTGTGGGGAGGGGAAGGGAAGGAGACTGTAAGCCACTCTGAGACTCCGAGTGAAGGGCCAGGGTTTAAATCCAATCTCTCTTCCTCTCTAGAACTCACTTACGTGTCTTTTTTTGTCAGTCCACGGTATCTGTAAAACTCTCCTCCGACACTACGTATCAAATGAATCTATTTTGTTCTTAACAGCTTTCTCCATGGTCCAACTTTCACACTCATACATAGTTATGGGAAATACAGTAACATAAATTATCTCGATCCCGGTTGCCAGCGCCAGAACCTTACACAAGGAACTTTTCTATTTCTGATTATAAGGACTCCTAGGGTTGCCAGAAGGAACTGCGGTGGCTCAAGTGGTTAAGACACTGAACTTCAGGCTGTGGAAGGTCAGTAGTTCAGCAGTTCAAGACCTGAGAGTGCCGCATGACTGAGTGAGCTCCTGTCTCTAGCTCCAGCTCCTGCCAACCTAGCCGTTCGAAAGCAAGAAATTGCAAGTAGATAAACAGGTACCACTTCAGTGGGAAGGTAGCAGCATTCCATGTGTCTTGGTGTTTAGTCATGCTGGCCATATGACGATGAAAATGTCTTTGGACAGCGCTGGCTCTTTGGCTTTGAAACGGAGATGAGCACCGCAACCCTAGGGTTGGATTCGACTGGCTTTCAAGCAAGGGAACCTTTACCTTTACTAGGGTTGCCAGATCTAGGTTGGAAAATTCCTGGAGATCTGGGGTTAGAACTCGGGGAGGGTGGGATTCGAGGAGGGGAAGGACCTCAGCAGGGTACAATGCCAGAGAGTCCAGACTCCAAAGCAGCCATTTTTTTCCAGAGGAATTGATCTCTGCCACCTCGAGATCAGCGGTAATGCCAGGAGATCTTCAGACCTCACCTAGAAGTTGGCAACCATAAGGACCCCCCAGCCCATAGCTATGGTGGGGCTTTTGGGGGGCTCTGCCCCCTTTCTTAAAGGCACAGCCCCACAAGAATTTCTCCTGTAAATGCTTTTTTCAATCATTTTTAAACTTTTTTTTAAAGTCGTGTGCTCCTTTAAGCAGAGTCGGGTGCTGCAGTGGACTAATTCCCACACCGAGCAAGGGGGTTGGGGTAGGTGACCTCTAGGGTCCCCTCTAGCTTCATGTCAAGAAACTGGTCTCCTGTAAGAGAGTTTTTCTGCCGAAGTGCTAGCTTTCTTGACAATAGATGTCATCATCCCCACCTGCTGGCTCATTCTCAGAATTGCTGCTTCGGCTGGCGGAAGGGATTTATTTGCAGCAGTTGAGAACTGTCATCTAAAGTGGCTGACAGCTTGCAATTTAGAGATCTGTCCTGGCAACAGCTTTCTATTGGCTCAATGGTCTGTTGTGGGGAGGGGAAGGGAAAGGAGTTTGTAAGCCCCATGTGGAGGGAGGGGTATAAATCCAGTCTCCTCCTCCTCTTCTTCATCTTTCTGCACTGAGAACTTCGACCCCACCAGGAAAAAAAATTGTCCCACAAGCCACAAAATCCTGGCTATGGGCCTGCCTCCCCCCCCCAAAAAAAGGGAACTGCTCTTGATAAATAGGGGCAGTCCTAATGTCTGCCCTACAAGGCTGGTAGGCTGCATTCAGCTTTACGGGTCATGGCTCCTGCAGTCCTGATCAATATCTGCAGTCATCTGGGCCCTGCAGCTGCTTTCCTCCAGAGGAGACTGCCTGCACGGGATCCCTCTCCAGAGAACGGCCACATATCAGTAGAAGGACTCCACAGGGCACATCATCAACTAAGTGGCTGACCTCTCCAAAGGAAGCTGTTGGACTGCAATACGTTACTCCGGGCACTTGGCTGTTTCATCCCTCCGGGGGGTCTGCAAATTCTCCGAGGCTGAAGATTCATGCCTTCAAGCGCATGGTTCCAGGTACTTCACTCCAGCAAAGAACTTCACCTCCCTCCTGACTCAGCCATAAGTCTTGACTTACGGTGGAGCTCTACCTCTGGACGCTGGCTTTGATCCAGGGTCTGGAAGATGGATCTCCTCTTCCCTTCTGTTTGCACCCCCCTCCTGTCTCCCCCTTCCCTCCTCCTCCTCCCCTCCTCCTGGCAGGCTTAGAAGTTTGTAATTAATCTGGATGTGGAGGGATATAAGGAGCTCAGAGGAGCTGTTTCACTAAATGTCAGCGAAGGAACAAAATCTTCCCGAGTTTTATTAAAGAATGCAAATCAAGAGACTACAGCCAGGCCGCTCTAGGGGCTTTCCCCTTCCCCTGCTGCCGCTGCCACACAGTGGTCCTCAGTAGCAGAAATGTAGGGCCACTTGGGGGGGGACAGAATTTGCCTTGTCTGGCTTTTCCTGGGATGCTCTCCCTCATTTAATTCACTAGATTCTTTTTTGAATCCATGCTGAAATTTCACTGGGACAAAAGGAACCGTATGAAGTTTCGTTGGAACTAAATGAACCATGTGAAGTTTCACTGGTGCTAAATGAAACATGTGAAGTTCTGCTGGGGCTAAACGAACCATGTGAAGTTTCGCTGGGACTAAACGAACCACGTGAACTTTCGCTGGGATTAAACGAACCATGTGAAGTTTCGCTGGGGCCAAATGAACCATATTCCGGGGTCTCCAACGGCGTTCCTGGTGTGCACCAAGTATTTTTGGGGAGTGGGTGGAGCCAAGTGGAGCTCCAGCCCAGCAAGGCTTCTGATTGGCCACTAACCATCTAATTGGCCATACAGATTGAAACAACATTGTGCTGGTAGATTCAGGCAGGTCGTCATGTTGGTCTGAAGTAACAGAACAAAGTTTGAGTCCAGCAGCACCTTTGAGACCAACAAAGTTTAATTCTGGGCATAAGCTTTCATGTGCATGCGCACTTCTGAAGAAGTGTATCAGATGAAGTGTGCATGCGCACGAAAGCTTATACCCAGAATTAAACATTGTTGGCCTTAAAGGTGCCGCTGGACTCAAACTTTGTTCTATTGTTTCGGTAGCAGCTGCCACTGCAGTGTTGTCTTGTCTCCTGCATTTGGGCTTCTTTCTGTGCATCTGTGGCTCCACCTTTCATGCTGGCCACAGTCATGAAAAGTCTGGGGACCTTTGATTGCGGCAGACAGAGAAACAGATTGGTGGAGTGGCCATTGCAGTGATACATGATCACCTACTTTTTTAGATATGGTTGCCATAAGAAGGGAGCGAAGGCGGCATGGTGTAGCCTGATCTCGTCAGATCTCAGAAGCTAAGCAGGGTTGGTACTTGGAAGGGAGACCCACCAAGGAAGGCTCTGCAGAGGAAGGCCATGGCCAACCAACTCGGCTTCTCACTTGCTTTGGAAGCCCCTTGTTGAGGTTGCCATAAGTTGGAAGCCAAACAGGGTCGGTCCTTGGAAGGGAGACCACTGAGGAAGGCTCTGCAGAGGAAGGCCATGGCCAACCACCTCTGCTTCTCACTTGTCTTGGAAGCCTCTTGGCTGGGGTTGCCATAATTGGAAGCCAAGCAAGTTCAATACTTGGAATGGAGACCATCAAGGAAGGCTCTGCAGAGGATGGCAATGGCCAACAACTTCCGCTTCTCCCTCCCCTTGAAAGCCTCTTGCTAGGGTCATCATAAGTTAGAAGCTAAGCAGGGTCAGTACTTCAACAGGAGACCATCAGGGAAGATCGTGCATAGGAAGGCAATGGCAGATGACCTCTGCTTCTCACTTGCCTTGAAAGCCCCTTGAAAGGGTCGCCATAGGTTGGAAGCTAAGTAGAATCAGTACTTGGATGGGAGACCACGAAGGAATACTTGGCAGGGGACCACCACGGAAGACTCTGCAGAGGAAGGCAATGGCCAACCAGCTCTGTTTCTCACTTGCCTTGAAAGTCCCTTGCTGGGGTCTCCACTAAGTTGGAAGCTAAGCAGGGTCAGTACTTGGATGGGAGACCACCAAGGAATACTTGGCAGAGGAAGGTGATGGCCAACCACCTCTGCTTCTCACGTACCTTAAAAGCCCCTTGCAAGAGTCACCATAAGTTGGAAGCTAAGCAGAATCAGTTCTTGGAAGGGAGACCATCAAGGAAGGCTCTGCAGAGGAACAGAATGGCCAACCACCACCTCTGCTTCTCACTTGCCTTGAAAGCCCTTTGCTGGCATTGCCATAAGTTGGTTGCAACTTGAAGGCACTTATGTACATAATAAATAGGGTTGTCAGCTCTGGGTTGGGAAATACCAGGAGATTTTTGGGGGGGGAGCCTGGGGAGAGCAGGATTTGGGGAGGGGAGGGACCTCAGCAGGGTACAATGCCAGAGAGTCCACCCTCCAAAGCAGCCATTTGCTCCAGGGAAACTGATCTGTCTTGTTCGGAGAACAGTTATAATAGTGGGAGACCTCCAGGCCCCACCTGGAGGTTGGCTACCGTAGTGCTAAAAGGATCACATAGCTTTTTCTCTAGGCCCATAAGTGTCCCTTTTACATGTGACTGGTTGGGTAAAATATAGAAAGCAATGTGGGAAGGGGTCACAAGTCAAAGAGGTGTACAGGGAGAGAGGTCCTGAACCCTCCTACAACACGACTGTCTTCTCAGTCCTCTCAAAGCATTGCAAAGGGCCCATTATCCAAAACAGGAATCTGTCTTCTTCTCAGAGAGATGGAAACACACAGCGGACAATGGTGCCCAGCCGTCTGGTACCAGCTAAAGGAACAGACAAGGTCTCCATCACATATCGGGAATATGACTCGAGTAACAAATGGAAAACCGTAACCAAGGCTGATAGCAGCGCCAGGTTCCATAAAGTCCTGCAACCAAAACCAATACGAGTCAGGAGAAATCCAGCTTGATGGGTTAGTTGCCATTGCTGGAGGAAGGTCTGGTGGATGGGAGAGATGTCCTTTAACTCCAGTTATAAATCCAGATACTGAGCTCGCATACTGTTGCGTTCATCAGTCTTGTGTCTTTCACCAACTAATCATTAGAATGATTATTTTAAAAATTAAGAAGAAGAGAACAGGATTTATACCCCACCCTTCACTTGAAGTCTCAGAGTGGCTTACAATCTTTTTCCTTTCCTCTCCCCACAACAGACACCCTGTGAGGTAGGTGGGGCTGAGAGAGCTCTCTTGTGAACTGCTTGTGAGAGAACAGCTCTAAAGGAACTTATGACTGACCCAAGGTCACACCAGCAGCTGCATGTGGAGGAGTGGGGAATTAAACCTGGTTCTCCCAGATTCAAATCTGCACTACTATCCACTACCCAAACTGATTCCTGGATTACAACAAAGCCTTTATACTCATCAATGCCCCATTGGCATCATGTATTAGTCTTGCTCAAAGGTCTTCTGGAAAATGAAGGTCTTCAGAACATTCCTGGACATCTTCAAAGATGGGGCCACTTTCAACCCCTAAAAAGAGGGAGTTCCACCATATGCCACGACGTAACCAGATGTGATGTCACCACGTCACAGGATATGCTGGGGTGCTATAGTATTGCCATAGAAAAGAGCCAGAGTCCAGTGGCACCTTGAAGACTTAACAAAATTTGTGGCAGGGTATGAGTTTGGTGAGCCACTGCTCACTTCTTTGTTAATCTTTAAGGTACAACTGGACTTTTGCTCTTCTCAACTGCTACAGACAAACACAGCTACCCATCTCGACCTATTGCCATAGAGTTTCAGATGAAGCCTAGAGTGTCTGTCAACACAGTGACATGGCTTCTGGATGCGCAGCTGGAAATGACATTATGTCATTAATGGATGCCACTTCAACCCCTCCCATTTTATTCTTACTCCCCCGCACTGAGTGCCAGTGGGGGTAGTGGGCTGCCATCAAATGGCCAGCATAATTGAGCCTGGAAAACTTTAGGGGTCATGAATTCTTTCTGGCTTGATTTCTTTTTCTGCTCTTTGATGTAGTGGTTATGAGTGGTGGACGAAAATCTGGAGAACTAGGTTTGATTCCCCACTCTTCCACATGAAACCTGCTGGGTGACCTTGGGTCAGTCACCGTTCTATCCAAACTCTCCCAGCCCCACCTACCTCACAGGGTGCCTGTTGTGGGGAGAGGAAGGAAAGGTGATTGTAAGCATCTTTGAGACACATGAAGCCTGCTAGATGACTCTGGGTCAGTCACGGTTCTCTCTGAACTCTCTCAGTCCCACCATACTCACCACGGTGCCTGTTGTGAGGAGAGGAAGGGAAAGGCCGCTTTGTAAGCCGCTTGGAGACTCCTGAGGGTAGAGGAAAGCAGGGTATAAAAACCTGTCCTCCTCCTTCTACTGAGGCAGAACAGCAGACCCACGGAAGACTCTATCCGCTGATTACGGATATCTTGGTGAACGGCTCTCAATAAATCTCGCTCTTAACTTTAATGGGATGCAATTGTGTCCGCCTGGGTTAATTACCGCTCTCTTCCTCACCCTTATCTGGTAATAACAGTTGGTGGCTCGAGCAACTTGTCTCCCTCTTTTGCCAAGAAGTAAGCAAATCTTGGAGAAAAGTCCCCAGGGGGGCGGGGTGTGGGGGGAAACATTGCAGGAGGGCGGAAGATTTAGGGGGCAGGTCTTTTGCTCATTCCCTTTACTATCAACTAGCAGTTATCTAGAAACAATTGTCTGTTTCAGCAGCTCTTTGTTGAATTTGTAGCAGGCTTTCCTTCCACCACGGTGGCATACGTGTAAGATTACCAACACTGGGTTGGGAAGATCCTAGAGATTTGGGGGTAGAGCCCCATGAGGGTGAGGTTCATGGAGCAGAGGGACCTCAGCAGGGTATTTTGCTGTCCAGTCCATCAGTGGCTATTAGCCACAAGGTGTAGATAGGGACTCTGGGACAAGCGATGCTCTGTATTCTTGGTGCTTGGGAGGAGGGGTCAACAGTGGGAGGGCTTCTAGTGTCCTGGCCCTACTGGTGGACCTCCTGATGGCACCTGGTATTTCTGGCCACTGTGTGACAGAGTGTTGGACTGGATGGGCCATTGGTCTGATCCAACATTGGCTTATCTTATGTAGAGAAGAGAAGAAGAAGAGAAGAAGAGAAGAAGAAGAAGAGAAGAGAGAAGAGAAGAAAGAGAAAGAGAGAAGAGAGAAGAGAAGAAGAAGAGAAGAGAAGAGAAGAGAAGAGAAGAAGAGAAGAGAAGAGAAGAGAAGAGAAGAGAAGAGCCACTGTGTGACAGAATGTTGGACTGGATGGGCCATTGACCTGATCCAACATTGGCTTCTCTTATGTTCTTACGTTCTCCAAAGCAGCCATTTTCTACAGGGGAACTGATCTTGGTCATCTGGAGGAGGAGAAGAAGAAGAGAAGAAGAGATTGGATCTATACCCTGCCCTTCACTCAAGAGTCTCAGAGTGGCTTACCATCTCCTTTCCCTTCCTCTCCCCACGACAGATGCCTTGTTAGCTAGGTGAGGCTGAGAGAGCTCTCTCAAGGACTGCCCTGGAGACAACAGCTCTGACAGAACTTACGACTGACCAGAGTCTGTGCTCTTAACCGCTACACCAAACTGGCTCAAACTGGTATAGCCAGTGTGGTTGAGGGGTTGAAATCAATGTTCCCTCTAAGCTGAGTTAGTGTGAGCTAGTTCACAGGGTTTTTTTAGCCTCCAGCTCACACATTTTTATCTTAGCTCAGGAAGGAGGGCTCCAGAGCAAACTAATATATGCAGCAGCCAAATCACTCACTCACAACTTTAATGCCAGTAGCTCACAAGGTAGAATTTTTGCTCACGAGACTCCACAGCTTAGAGGGAGCATTGCCTGTGAGGTAGGTGGGGCTGAGAGAGCTCTTTCCAGAACTTCCCTTTCAAGGACAGCTCTTGTCAGAACTATGGCTTGCCCGAGGTCATGCCAGCAGCTGTATGTGGAGGAGTGGGGAATCAAACCCGGTTCTCCCAGATTCGAGTCCGCACACTTAACCACTGCACCAAACCACTACACCAAACTGGCATCAAACTGGAGATCAGCTGTAATTTTATTTATTTATTAAATTCAGTTGGGGTGAGGTTGATTTCTTTTAGGACTGGCTGATTCGACAGTCCAAGGGACTCTCAAGAGTCTTCTCCAGCACCATAGTTCAAAAGGATCTATTCTTTGGCGCTCAGCATAAAACACACAGTGTAAAACAAGTTAAAACAATAAAAACACAGTATTTAAAACATTCGGAAACTTTATACATTTTAAGAACAAGATAGACAGTGCTAGCATTCAGTCATAGGGGGAGAGAGCACCAGGCAGATGTAAGGAACCATCACTGGCCTCAGCCAAAGGACGGTGGAACATCTCTGCCTTACATCCCCTGGGAAACTTTAATAGATCAGACAGGGCAAGGATGTCACTCGGCAGAGAGTTCTACCCGGCTGGGGCCAGGGCAGAGAAGGCCCTGGCCGAGGTCAGATGAATATCTTTGGGGCCAGGGACCACCAGAAGGTTCTTATTTGCTGATTTTAATGCCCTTCAGGGAACATACCAGGAGAGGCAGTCCTGACAGTGCATTGATAATCATGGTTCTTTTTGTAGCAGGAACTCCTTTGCATATTAGGCGACACACCCCCTAATGTAGCCAATCCTCCAAGAGCTTACAGTAGCCCCTGTAAGAAGAGCTCTGTAAGCTCTTGGGGGATTGGCTACCTTTGGGGTGTGTCGCCTAATATGCAAAGGAGTCCCTGCTACAAAAAGAGCCCTGAATCATGAATGCATTCCATGGGGAAATGCTGTGTTCTGTTTCCACTGCCCAGCCCTTGGGTGACATTCGTCTTACTGAAAACAGCTCTGAATGGCTTCTGGGCTAAAGGAGAAATGCTGAAACTGGAGGTCAGGACTGAGCCATTGATTCTGGGAGGAATGATTGTCAGTACTGGGGATAAATATGTGGCTATGTCTACAAAGTCCAAGTTTCAGGAACTGACCAAGATAATGAGAGAGGCTGTCCAGTGTTCCTCACAAGATGTTTTTCATGAAATTTAGCTGCCAAGGGGGAAAAAAACAAGAGAGCCAGTTTGGTGTAGTGGTTAAGTGCGCAGACCCTAATTTGGGAGAACCGGGTTGGATTCCCCACTCCTCCGCTTGCAGCTGCTGGATGACCTTGGGCAAGCCACAGTTCTGTCAGAGCTGTTCTCTCAAGGACAGTTCTGGAAGGAGCTCTCTCAGCCCCACCTACCTCGCAGGGTGTCTGTTGTGGGGAGGGGAAGGGATGGAAGTTTGTAAGCTGCTCCGAGACTCCAAGTGAAGGGCGGGGTATAAATCCAATCTTCTCTTCTCTTCTCTTCTCTTCTCTTCTCTTCTCTTCTCTTCTCTTCTCTTCTCTTCTCTTCTCTTCTCCTTCTTAGGTCCCTGACCACTAAGGACTTTAAATGTAAGCACCAGTGTTCCCTCTAAACTGAATTAGTGTGAGCTAGCTCACAGTTCCTTAGCCTCTGGCTCACACACTTTTGTCTTAGCTCAGGAAGGGATGGCTCCAGAGCAAACTTAATTTATGCAGCAGCCAAATCGCTTGCTCACAACTTTAATGCCAGTCGCTCACAAAGCCCAATTTTTGCTCACAGGACTCCAGAACTTTGAGGGAACATCGGTAAATACCAAAACCTTGAATCTGATCCTGTGGGAGGGAGATCTCCAGGTGGTACCCAGAAGTCAGCAACTCCACCCTAAGAAAGGCGGTTGTAAGGATTTTCATAGTTCTGGTTGGTAACCAACGCTTCTGTATAGTTCTGGTTCTGTAACCAACACCACACAACCCGGAAAATCTACAACAAGTAATGAACTCCGGCCGCGAAAGCCTTCGACAACATATCGCTTCCGTATGCCTTTAAAGGACATCTGAATATGCAGGATCGTGGCCTAACTGTCTGAGAGGCTAACCGCTCTGGAAGAAAACGTGTGTAAGCTAAACGCCTGTTTGCGTCACTTTCCTCTTTTCCATTTTTCTGCATAAAAGGAAGATCCATCACTCACCTTCCCGGGAACGATGCTGACCTGATTAAAAATTTTATTGGATTTTACAAAATAATTTCATGCCTAACATTCCCGGGAGCCTTGGGAAGAGGAGGCGGGAGGCACAGAGGGGCGGGGGAAATTGGGAAAGTGTATTGAGATTAAAGGTGGGGAAGCAAAATATTTCATTTGACTCAGACGTTATTTTTGCTCAATGAATAACATATCGGCAGCAAGGGTGCATGGAAATTAAGCACCGTTTTCTCTTGCAGTTTTCAAAGCCTCACCGCCAGAGCGAGGCCTGTGGGTACAGCGGCACACCTGGAGCACTGATTCACCCCTCTGAAGAACTTTCTTTTAAGGCACCGAGTTCGGGGTTTATGGTGTTTTTGTTTAAAGAACAAAAGCTTCCTTTGTAGCACCGAAAGAAAATCTAGAAATCAGTAGTGGCTGGTGTCCCCTGAGAGCAGTAATGCTCCGAGTGGCCACAATCCAACAATACTGAGCACTTAAGAACATAAAAGTAGAACTGCTGGATCATATCAAGGGTAGAGTTGCCATTTAGCCACTACTGGCTGTCAGCTAGGGGCCATAACATTGCGGGGGGGGGCAGAGAAACCACTGCCTGCATTTCCACTGCCTGCATTTGTACTTTTGTTTTCTGCTTGCCTGACACGGCCTTGCTATCCCTATGTTTTATGAGCCTGACCTTGAGTGCCTGGCTCTCACACATTCCTCGAGACTTGTCCCACCTCTGGGGCCCGTCACTTCCGGCCTTGATTGGCCACTGGCCCCTGGGGGTGCCCCTTCGAGCTCAGTATATCCCACAGCTCCGCATCTTTTTCTTTAGTCTTAACACAGAACCCTGAGGTAGAGATGTACTGCCAACACTGTATCGATAAAATTTTCTTCTGAAGAAGCGAGTTGTTGATTCTGATTGCTGCAGGAGTCTGACAGAGTGTTAAGACTCAATGGGGGCATGGGGGCATGGGGGGAAACTGGGGGTTGGAACGGCGTCCTGTGATATCACTTCTGGCAACAGAGATCCATTCCCCTGGAGAAGACGGCTGCTTTGGAAGGTGAACTCTGTATCTCATTGAAGCCCCTCCTCCCCAAAGCCCCACCTTCCTCAGGCTCCACCCCCCAAGAATCCAAGTTTTCTCCCAATCCTAAACTGGCGACTGCAAAATGAAAGATGGAGACCGTGTATTCAGAGCACCACAATCTTTTGCATTTTCACGCGAGAGTTCGTAAAACCAAAACACAAAGGGGAAGGAACTTCAGCCCGGAAAAACCCGATAAGGAAGGAGGTTGACAAAAAGCCTAATAACAGAATAAATACGAATGGGTTACATACGTTAAATTAACAAAGCTTTAGTGCATTACACATCATTTAAAAAATTCATTAGAACCGAATGCATTTCGGTGACGCCTTCTTCGGCAGTACAAATGATTCAAGTACACACCATGAAGTTAAATGATTCAAAATGCAAAATCACAACATTTCTAACCAAAGCTCGAAACACACTCATACAAGGTCGGGCCAGTTCATTACCTAGATAAGTCCCACTTTATTATTGGAATAAATTAGGGCCATCAAAAATCGTTTTTCAGATTGTTCAGGGTCCAAATATCTCTGTAAGCAAGGGTCAGAATGAATCATAGCTCAATGGTGCGTAGATCCACATTCAGGAAGCAAACTATGTGTTTGGTGCTAATGATCTTTTTAAATTATTTGTAGTGCATTAAAGCTTTGTTAATTTAACATCCATAACCCATTAGTGTTGATTCTGCTATTCGGCTTTTCATCAACCTTCTCGGAAGTTCGCTCCACCTTATCCAGTGGAAGTTCATTCCACCTTATCCACACTTCAAATCCCTCTATTGCATCTTTTTGTCCTTAAATAAAGGAAGTGAGCTTGGAAGCTAACATCAAGCAGACATTCCCCTTTTTGCAGCCAGCCAGCAAGGAGATCCAGAGTAAGCAAAATGATCTCTGAGCCCGAAAAGTTTGAGATACTCTCCACAGGACTTCTGGCAGTTTCCCCACCTAGAACTTGGCAGTGCCCGAACTTGTCTGGTTAGGGATCAGGCAGAACACCGACATTCCGGGCGCTTCTCACTTGGGGACTGCGGACAGCTGGCGGGTCACGTGGCTCCAATTCCACCTCCTGGTTTCCATTTTATTATCTCTAATAATAGACAGATATAAATGTCGGAGAATACTTTCCGACCGTTGCATTTCTGGGCAAGCTGTTGTTGCAGCTGCTGCAGGGATGCCCCAAAGATAGTGAACTGGCAGAAAGGAGCGCAAGATAGCACAGTTCCGTTGACGGGTGGTTTCCAGGCTGTCCCGAGTCGACGTTAGGATGGGGAGTTTTTGAGCTCTGGCTAGGACGATCGGAACATGCCAAGACAAAGCGAGCCTTTCACTCACACAGACAAGTAGCACCACAACAATGGATTGACCTGACATTAAACAGAAGAGCTAAAAACATGGGACTCAGGTTGCCAACATCCAGGCAGGTCTGTAATAAATAAATAAGTTCATATAATTATAAAGGTTATAAGTGGGCTTTATCCCAATTATAATAGTAAGTATAAGTAAGACACAGTACATATACCACTACATATAAATCAAAAGTCAAAATTCAGCCTCAAAGAGTTTCATTCCAGATGCTTGAAAAAATCTGACATAGGAAAACTTTCCAAAGAATTATCCTACTGTGTTCACTTCCTCCTGACTTCATTAGGGGGATGAAGCTTGCCGCAAGATGGGAATAACGCTGCCGGATCGCTAGTCAGCATCTCTCCCCCTACCCTCCTGTTTCACACATGTGTGTTTTTGTGGTGCTTGTGGTTCATTATCCCTCATGGCAAAGGAAGCTCCAGATTCGTCTCATATAGGAATGCTAGCCAGAGAACTGATCTCTGCTGTCTGGAGACCAGATGTAATTCTGGGATCATCACCTGGAGGATGGCAACCCTAGGGATCTTTGGCAAAGAAATCTGGGAACTGTAGTTTGGGGGGGTTGCTGAGAGTGAGAGCATGCCCTTCCCCCCCAATTGCAATACCCGGGTTTCTTAGCCAGTTTGGTGTAGTGGTTAGGAGAGTGGACTCTAATCTGGGAGAACCGGGTTCAATTCCCCACTCCTCCACATGCAGCAGCTGGTGTGACCTTGGATCAGTCACAAGTTCTCTCAGAGCTGTTCTCTCAAGAGCAGTCCTCGAAAGAGCTCTCTAGGCCCCACCTACCTCACAGGGTGTCTGTTATGGGGAGGGGGAAGGGGAGGGGAAGGAGGTTGTAAACTGCTCTGAGACTCCTCCGAGCAGGCCCATAGCTACAGCAGGGCATCTTGGGGCCTGCCCCCCAAGTTACTGCCAAGGCCCCCTGACTTCCCATCCAGCCCAGGCCCCCCAACTTCCAATTTTTTATTTTATTTGTGGTGCTCCCTTGGGGGGGGTGCAGGGTGCCCCAACTTATTTAAAGGCTCCCTGAATTAAAAAATCCTGGCTACGGGCCTGCCTCCATGTAGTGAAGGGCAGGGTACAAATCCAATCTCTCTCTCTCTTCTCTTCTCTCTTAGGCACTCCTGGAAGGGCTGCGTAGGGATGCCAGCCTCCAAGTGGGACCACAGGATCCCCTGGAATTACAGCTCATCTCCAGACTACAGAGATCAGCTCCCCCGGAGAAAATGGCTGTTTTGAAGGGTGGACTCTATGGTGTTACACCCTGCTGAGGTCCCTGTCCTCCTCAGCCTGGACCCCTAAATCTCCAGGAGTTTCCCAGCTCGGAGCTGGCAAACCAACCTCCCATCCCCCACCGGTAGCCAGGGAGGACCTGGCAGCCCTCGCTCTCAAAATGCAATGTCCGTTTACATTGCATAAAACTCCCGCGGTTTGTAAACTATCGCACGAAAGATTGCTCCCGGGGAAATAAAAAAAACATGCCGTCTTCTAGGATCTGTGATTCATTTGCAAATTATTCTTTTAGAGACGAATTCAACAGACTGAAAAAGCCACCAAGAAGTCTCCTTATGTATTAAAACAATAACAATAATAAAGACGGGTGTGTCAACATGAGAATCAACAGCCCGCGTTGAACCAAATATTTGTTGCGTTGCCAAGACACTCTGCGGGGAATGTTGCTCTCAGACTGAATTTCTGGACATCAGGTCCAGGGGAAGGGGTTTTTGTAAAACAAACATTTGCTTCCTCTTATCTTTAGGAATTCAGTCTGGATGTCAAGTGCCCAGAAATGTTATTCTTTCTCTGCATTCCTGGAGCTATTTCGGGCCCACTTCCCATGAGCATCAACAACGGTTTTGCCACCAACATTTCCCAGATGTGGGTTTTTTTAATTATTATTACATTTTTATCCCAACCTTCTTTTGACAAAATCAGGGGGGGGTGTTATACAGTTCTCCCCCACCTCCACTATATCCCTACAACTTCTCTTATTTCTGGTCTGGGTAGGCCAGGAACCTGTCCATAAATGTAACCAGGCATTGCAGCCTTGTTGGCCTGCTTCTAAATACTAAGCACATTGTGGCAGGCATTTGTGTGGTGTTTAGGCCTGAGAGGCTAACACGTATCTCCTTAAGGGACATTTGGAAATTAAACAGTTTCTCTCACATCTGTTTTTTAAAAAACATGGGAGCCAAGGATATGAGAGCCTTCTCGTGCCAAACCCTCATGGCCAATTAATAGAGGGTTGGAAGTAAGAGAGAAATGAGCTTTGGCATGTAATTGCAAAGAATAATTCCCATACTCACGAGTGAGGTTCAGGATCAGTGTACCCATTGTATGGAAGGAACTTAATAACAATGGGTCTGTCCTGGCATTGGGGATGATTCTGTACTAGGGTCCAATCTGGTGGACCCTGTTTGGAGGTGCCCTTCTTGGTTACTAGCCATGCGTCTTTAGTCCAGTTGCACATCTCTCAGTGGTGCGCAATTCCTGATGGAGCGGTGACGGCAGCAAAGGCAGATTCTGCTCCATGGGATCCAAGGATGATTGTGATTTTCAGGGGGTCCCCTACCTTCCATACTGTGGTCAACATGAGGAAGACATCACAGTATGGTCCTGGATACTCTGTAACAGTAGTAGGAGCCCAGGTAGTAGCTAAGGGGGTAGGTACAGTAGTAGGCCAGCCAGGTGGTGGTTTTGCCAGTCTATTCCTTAGCATGAACCCAGGGCTATTTTGCGGTGGGAACGCACAGGAATGGAGTTCCGTCTGGCTTCAGAGTTGGCCACATCCACTACAGCCAAAACCTCTGTGTGCGTGGCTACAGAGGGAAGGCCTGGAGAGTGACCCCCCTGGTGACTCCGAGGCGGGTGGGCCAGGGGGGCATTTAAATGCCTTCCCCGGCCTGTCCAAGGGCTGGCTTGTCTGGACACCTGGCATGTGCAGGACATCCGGACAAGCCAAGGGAAGGCATGGGGTGTGTGGCCTAATATGCTAATGAGCTGCACTGTCAGGGTGTGGACTAATATGCTAATTAGTTTCTGCTGTTAGTTTCTGCTTATTATGCTAATGAGTTATATTGTAGGTATGTAGGGTTATCTTTCGGCTATGCTCCTGCAGAATGCAGGAGGTTGGACTAGATTGTATTATTCTATGATTCTCTAACATTCTATGTTACAACTTTGTGTTACAACTCTAACATTCTATGATTCTATGATTCCTGCTGGGCTTTTTCTACAAAAAAAAAAGCCCTGCATGAACCTACAGAGGATTGACACCAGGGGAGAGACTGAGTCTAGGTGGGAGTAGCAAACCCGTTCCTGAACAAAAGTCTGCACCCCAACACACATCATTTCTAAATCAAGAGGCCTGACATTGCAGCTTCAAAATTCTCTGTCTTGCATGTAAAGGAAGGTGTCATTTTCTCCATAGTTGGATCTCACAACTTTGCACACCATTACTTCATTATCAGTTAGGACGTTGATACATCTCCAGTGAGGAGCAGGGACTACCTTGGGTGAGTCCCCCTGGGCCAGTTGGCAACCTAACAGAACCAGAACCAAGAACCCCACATGCATTCTTACCCTCTTTCCTTTTGATATGCCTTTGGAAAGAGAGATCTGTGAAACAAACAAACCAAAACGTGCTCTAATGGGTGTATAAGTATTTGAGTTTCCAGTGTATGTATTCCGATGCAGCACTTCTTTAATAAGGAGGGAATCTCTTTGAATAGAGCAGTAAAATTAAAAGGGAGACTTGGAAACGCTTAAAAATATGTATAAACAATCTTCTGGGCATGGAACAGCGGTCACTGCAGATGTGGAGGAGGAGGTATTTCTGAGTTTCCTGCCTTGTGCAAGGGGTTGGACTAGATGACCCAGGAGGTCCCTTCCAACTCTATGATTCTATTAGCCATTTTGATTGTGATGGAAAGACCAGTTTGCAGGGCTGCCAATCTTGGGGGAGGGGCCTGGGGATCTCCCAGAATTACGACTGATCTCCAGACTAAAAAGAATGGCTCCTCTGGAGGAAATTGCTGCTTTGGAGGGCGGACCCTATGACTGTACACCCCACAGAGGTCCCTCTCCTCCCAAAACCCTTCCGTCCCCAGGCTCCACCCCCAAATTTCCAGGAATTTGCCAACTCAGAGTTGGCATCCCTACGAGTTCATCCTGGACACTGGCGTCTGCAATACACAAATCAAAAGTAGTGGGAAGGCAGGGATGTGGCGGTAACGGGAGGATAACGGAAGACGCAGAAGGAGCAGTCAGGGTTGACTGGCAGCGATTCCAGACTGGATGTGACAGACAAGGCCTGAAATATGTTAAGTGACCTCATAAATCCCGATCACTTCCACAAGAGACAAAGATGTGCAGCGATGTGAAGGCTTCAGGCTCACCTCACCTGGATTCATGCTCCCTGGCATATTCACAGCTTCACTCAAGAGCGAGGGGGAAAAAGGTGTGTTGGGTATTTTCTTTGCGGTTTCCTTCTTTTCTTGTTCTTTCTTTTATCCTTGGGCAGTTCTTCCCGAAATCTGCTCCAAGGGTCCCCTAAGTGGTGCTCATGGGCAGTGTTCCCAGCACCCACAAAGTATTTTCAGAAATTGGGGGGGGCCGAGTGGAGCTTTTGCCCGGCAAGCCTTGTGAGAGGCAACTGGAGATTTGATTGGATCTGCAGATTTTTTAAAAAGTTCCTTCCACAGCAGCTGCCACCACAGCACAAGGATCTCTGCTGTGGGATTGAAGGTAAGTAGCGGCAGCCATTTTGTGGCTGGCTCTGCCTCTTGCGGCAGCCATTCTGTGGCTGGCTCTGCCTCATGCGGCAGCCATTTTGTGGCTGGATCTGCCTCTTGCAGCAGCCATTTTTGGAGCTGGCTCTGCCTCATGTGGCAGCCATTTTGTGACTGGCTCTGCCTCTTGCGCCAGCCATTTCGTGGCTGCCCATCACCACCACACTGAACCAGAATTCTAAAGGTATCCATGGGTTCAAAAAGGTTGTGGACCCCTGATCTAGTCTAACAAAGGACATTGTCTAGGGTTCCCAAGTACTTACGGCATGGGAGCGGGGGACGCATGTTCCCTGGCCGGACCAGTCCTCCTTGGAACATGCCATGCCATCGCCAGGAAGTGACACCAGGCAATGCTCTGGCAATGGGGCTGAAAACTCGATGGTACCATCGAGTTTCCAGCTGCATTGCCAGAGCGTCACCTAGTGTCACTTTCTGGCGATAGCATGGTGCTCCGCACCTGTCCTTCCCCCGGGGATGGTCCTGCAAGGAGGTATCCATCCCCCGCTCCCATGTGGTAAGTTCTTGGCAAGCCTAACATTGTCTAATCTATACAGGTCACTTTATGCATACATACGCATTCCCCTCCTCAGAATCTACAGCATCCATGAAGTTTAACGCATTCCTCTCTATCATTAACAAAAATGGGGAAATACTCTTGGTTTTGGAGGGAATTCACCCCATTATTATTTTCATGGGCCCATCAGATATGTGAAGTCTAACAAACAAACACGCAGAGATTATAAACAGAACACTCATGCAAAGAGCCCTGCACAGAACATGCTGGACATCAAATGTGGGGTCTTGTGAACACGGTAGGTGATGTACAGCAGAAGAAGACGAAGACGAGTTGGATTTATACCCCACCCTTCACTCGGAGTCTCGGAGCGGCTTACAATCACCTTCCCTTCCTCTCCCCACAACAGACACCCGGTGAGATAGAATGGAGCTGAGGGAGTGAGAGAACCGTGACTAACCCAAGGTCACCCAGTTGGCTTCACGTGGGGAAGTGGGGAATCAAACCCGGTTCTCCAGATTAGAGTACGCCGCTCTTAACTACTACACCAAACTGAGCTGTCTAGCTCAGAATTGTCTATTCTGACCAGCAGCAGCTCTCCAGGGTCTCAGGTAGAGGGCTATAAATTGTAGACCAACAAAGGACATTGATCTGTCTTTTCCAAAAACAGTTTGATTTTTTTAGA
Source organism: Gekko gecko (assembly GCA_029375565.1). Taxonomy (NCBI): domain Eukaryota; kingdom Metazoa; phylum Chordata; class Lepidosauria; order Squamata; family Gekkonidae; genus Gekko; species Gekko gecko. The sequence goes on along the minus strand of JAPDNY010000017.1, from coordinate 8,801,802 downwards.
GGACTATTAGTCATCCAGATTTCCCTCCTAGCACAGCCACCAATATTTCCATTTAATAAACAGACTGAGGAAGGGGGAAAAAACCCACAGGGCATAGAAACAAAAGCCCAGCGTTGTTATCTCCTTAACACTCCGCTACATGATCTAGTGATACTTCAGAGTCTGGAGAGGATCAGTCAGAGCAAAAAAACCAATGAGGCCGAACGGATCCTATTCCAGCGGACGGTGACCTTTGCGCCCAGGTTTGGTTCTCATTTTAATCCAGAGCAGGGAATTCATTCCCAGCTGTGACCTCAATTGCACACAGAGACGGTGCCGCGACCTCACGGCAAGGAGTGCCAATCACTCACGGCAAGTGTGTTGCCAGCCACATCAGGCAGTTGAGCGACATCTGACATCCGGCTGAGAGGGCGGTGCGTTCAGAGCTGCCCGCAATGCTCAAGGATCGCCTCTGGAACAGCAGTAGTAAAGAAGAACAGAAGAAGAACCACGCTGGGTCAGATCAGTGGTCCATCTAGTCCAGCATCCTGTTTCACACAGACACATGAAGCCGCCTTCTGCGGAATGAGAACATTGGTCCATCAAGGTCAGTATTGTCTACTCCAGAAGGCTCCAACATGGTGCCCGCAGGCACCATGGTACTCCCCCCCAACACCTTTCCTGGGGGCCTGCCAAGTGCTTTTAGATGGTGGGTGGGACTCGGTGTGGCTTTTGCCCGTCTCAGGTTCTGATCAGCTGGACAGATTAAAAAGGCATCCTGTTAAACAGAAGTGTTGCCTGAAATGCAGAAGTACTATTAGAGCTATATATAACCACACTCCCTGACATTTTATGGTCGGCTTCACCTTCTGCAGCAGCCGTTTTATAACTGGCTCCACCTCCTGTGGCAGCCATTTTATAATTGGCTCCACCTCCTGCGACAGCCATTTTATAACTGGCTCCACCTCCTGTGGCAGCCATTTTATAACTGGCTGGATGACCTTGGGCAAGCCATAGTTCTGTCAGAGGTGTTCTCAAAAAGATCAGTTTCTGTCAGAGATCTCTCAGCCCCACCTACCTCACAGGGTGTCTGTTGTGGGGAGGGGAAGGGAAAGGCGTTTGTAAGCCACTCTGAGACTCCGAGTGAAGGGTGGGGTATAAATCCAATCTCCTCTTCTTTTTCCACCTCTTGTGGCAGCCATTTTATAACTGGCTCCACCTCCTACAGCAGGCATTTCATGATTGGTTCCACGTCCTGTGGCAGCCATTTTGTGATTGAGCCCCACCACCCTGTGTCATATCTGTATTATCATCTAGGAACCCAAAGTCAAATTAGACCTCATGTGCTGAGGCTTTTATCAGAAGTATAGGAATGCTGTTGTATTATACTTGAGGTTTTTAATTTGTTTTTGTTTGTATGTCGTATATTGTATTGATGGGACCTGCCCTGAGCCCGCTATGTGGGGAGGGCAGGATACAAATACAATAAAATAAAATAAAGAGGTAGAAGAGATTATACCCCGCTCTTCACTAGCTGAAGGAGTCTCAGAGTGGCTACAATCGCCTTTCCCTTCCCCTCCCCACAACAGACACCCTGGGAGGCAGGTGGGGCTGAGAGAGCTCTTTCAAGGACTGCCCTTGAGAGAACAGCCCTGAGAGAACTTGTGACTCACCCAAGGTCACACCAGCAGCTGCATGTGAAGGAGTAGGGTGGTGGGGCATTGGGGAATCGTTTGGCAGTGTTCGGCAGCGTTTGGCAGCATTCGACATGGTCGACGATCAGCTACTGATCCACCGCCTCAACGACTCTGGAGTACAGGGGCTTGCCTTGCCATGGCTCGCATCCTTCCTTCAAGGTTGGGGACAAAGAGTGGCACTAGGGCAACAACTGTCCCAAAGGTACCCGCTGAGAAGTGACCCTGTGCCCTGACCCACAACTTACAGCCTGGGTCCACCATACATACGAACGGATCAAATGAGCTGGTGTAAGAATACCATCACGACTATTGCCTAAGCAACACTGTTTAATCTGAAATTTCTGGTCTTGCATGTCATTCGAACCCTGTTCCAGCTACTTTAAGGTATTAACCTTAATTGTTAAGGTGTTTTAGGATTGATTTTAATTGTATTTATATATGTGTGTTTTTATGTAAGCTGCCCTGAGCCTGCTTTGGTGGGGAAGGCGGGATACAAATTGAATGAATGAATGAATGAATGAATGAATGAATGAATGAATGAATGAATCGGAGCACGGGGGAGTGGGAGGGAGAGAGATATTCTGTTGGCAGGCAGGTGAAGAAGAGAACGGTCTTTCCTTACCTGCCAGCACAACTCCCACAGCAGGATTTGTGGGGCGTGGGCCACGAGTGAGGAGGCACCGCCCCTAAATGCCCTACTGTGGCTACAGGCCTGCTCAAATCTATTTGATCTGCCGTGGCTCAAATGTCTCCTTTTCCTGTTGTGTCCTTGATGCTCATCATCCAGTCAAGGAGGCAGCGTAGTTTCAAACTGGAGCACGGTCGAATGAGACCAGTTCTTTTTCCTCTGTCCGGAGCTGCTGTAAGGACAACTGCCTTTCCTCCCTGCCCACACCAAGTCCGGGAGCGGCTTTGGGGGAGTCTGAAGCACCAGCTCAGATTAAAGGGACAGAGTTGTCAAAACGCCACACTCTTTTCTTTGGACAGGTTTTAACTCGTCCCTGTCCCTTCCACTCAGACAAAGCAGCAGCATCCTCAGACGAGTGGCGCATGACCCTCCTGGCAGGTAACTTCTTTCCGCCTTGACTGTCGTGTTCGCTGCACCTCCCTCCCTGTGGACTTCCATGGCCACCTGTCCCATCTCTCCTCCTGGCCCTGAATGTACCCACTTGTCTTGTTACACCGCTGTGGTTCTGAGCCCCTCCCTGGGGCTGTGAGGATGTATGCCTCTAGCTTCCCACTGAGCAGCAGCCGGCTCGCCTCTCGACAGACTCGAATCCCACACAGGTTCAGGCAGACAGAAAATCCCAGCTGCTTTTCCAACGGGGCACGGAGGGTGACAAATTCATCCCAGGTGAGCTGGCACTTTGTCCGACGGAGCTTAACAGAAGAACAGAAGATGCCGTCGAGAAGTCCCATGTTTATGATTTATCTGTTAGATGGGTGCCCCCCACTTCAGAACCAAACAGGCTCCCAACGCGGCTTACTCTTCCAATCCAGCACAATGCGCGCTTCGAATAATTGTTACCCTCGAAATGAAGCCAAGAATTCGGTCTGATGGATGGAGAAGCAGAGTTTCGCTTTGGAGAGGAGAGAGACCTGGCCAGTGCAGAAAAGGTAGTATTTTTTTAGGGTCAGTGCATTAGAAACAGGAGAATGGAAAGGGGCAGGCATGCAACAGGTTGCTGGAATAGAAGGACCACCGATCTGATCAAGTAGAACACCTCTAACCTGAATTGGATAGCTGATGTAATCTACCCATGCAAAACATGTTGTTCATGGAAACAGAGCTGGAAGGGACCTTAAGGATCATCCCTTCCAACACCCTGCACAAGGCAGGAAGTTCACAGCTACCCCTCACTCCCCCAGTGAACCCTGCTCCGTGCCTGGGGAAGGGAAGAAACCTCCAGAATTATTGGACGGATCTGGCTTGGAGGAAAATTCCTTCCTGACCCCAAAGCGGTGGTCGACATTATCCTGAGCATACAAGAAAGGGCCACGAGAGCCTAGATCTCTTCTTGCCCTCCCTCTCCCTGTGGGAGCATGCTAGGTGACCCTGGGCCATTCAGAAACTCCTAACCCAGCTTCCCTGTGGGGAGAGGGTGCAGGGTATAAATTAAATAAATAAATAGGATCTGGGAGCCTCAGGTTCAGATCCACACTGTGCCGTGGAAGCATGCTGAGTGACCCTGGGCCATTCGGAGACTCCTTCACTACGCCACGGTTATCCCGAGCAAGAGAAGAAACCCAGCTTCCCTGTGGGGAGAGGGTGCAGGGTATAAATTAAATAAATAATTAGGATCGGGGGTGGGGCAGGTTCAAATCCCCACTGTGCCATGGAAGCCTGCTGGGTGACCCTAGGCCAATTCGGAGACTCCTTCACTACGCCAGGGTTATCCCGAACAAAAAAAGAAACCCAGTTTCTCTATGTGGCAAAGCAAAGCTTTCCATCTGATTGTCACCTGCTCCGACTCAGCATTACCCCTCCCCTCTCCAGGGCTAATACATCACAGCAAACAACTTAATCCCACTCCCCCCACCGCTAAAGCTATCTCTGCCGTAACCTAATCTAAAGCTCCGATTGTCGCTTTTGCCAACAATTAGAGGGGAAGCGAGAAGCCGGTGATAACAGGGAAACCGAGCGAGTGCAGTTGGGTGGGGAGGGGCCCGACGACCCGAGTGCCAACGGAAATGGCTCTGTGAAGTTAGCAGTGCAAAAAAACCCCACATTAATTGCTTTTTAATTGCTGAGGAGGTTCTACTGCCCTAATTGCAACATCCCTCTTTGCCCTCTGAGAGGGGGAAAAAAGATTTGTCAGGACGGTTTCGCTCAGCGAGGCTTCTAATCCACCTGCCTCCATATGGACAGGATATAGGGTAACACCAGGGGCGGCTCTTCTTATTCTCACTGCTAATTAAGGCTACTGCGATGAGGAATGGCAACAACAGTTGGCATTGCTGGGCTGAGATGATTATCATAAGAACATCAGAAGAGCCCTGCTGGATCAGACCAGTGGCCTCCTAGTCCAGCATCCTGTCTCACACGGTGGCCAACCAGTTCCTCTGGAGGGCCAACAACAGGGCAGAGAGGCCGAGGCCTTCATAAGAACATAAGAAGAGCCCTGCTGGATCAGCCTAGTGGTCCCTCTAGTCCAGCATCCTGTCTCACATAGTGGCCAACCAGTTCCTCTGGAGGGCCAACAATAGGGCAGAGAGGCCAATGCCTTCATTAGAACATAGAAGAGCCCTGCTGGATCAGACCAGTGTTCATTCTAGTCTAGCATCCTGTCTCACACGGCAGCCAACCAGTTCCTCTGGTGGGTCAACAACAGGGCATTGAGGCTGAGGTCTTTGTGATGAAATGGGCCCTCTCCAGCCTGCAGGCCCTGTTCCATCCTTCCCTCCAAGATTTTCCCTGACACCCGTAGAGGCTTTCCTTCCTGTCTTGGGTAACCACTGCCACCATCTGAATCGCCCTCTGGGAGGTTCAGGACTCCCACTTTCCCTTCCAAGTTCTGAGGCCTTGCCTCTGTGTCTCTCACAGCCCAGCACCTGGTCACCATGGGGACTGTTTACTGCCTTGCGTGCCCCAGAGAAATAGCCACTTGCCAACTGACTGCCTTCCCCCCAGTGCTCCTTTTAAATAGCGTGCCCAAGACAATGGAGGTCTCTGTGGTACAGAGAACCACCACCAGCATCCAAAGTTATAAAGTACTTATTAAAGAGAAAAATGTTCACAAGCATACATTTAGCACAGCACCAGATTGAGCAAAGGATTCAAAAGAAGTGGGTAAAATGCAAATCCTCTGTCCCTTTCTCTATACATGCCCTATCAGATGTTAAGATATAGGACAGGATCCTTTGCTTAGGATGTTGTAGTTCTCTACAGAGTTTCCACTACCTTGCAGCTTCCTCCAGCTCTTCAGGCCAGCACATGGTTAGTAACCTCCTCCTCAGTTAAGAATTCTGTCTGTTCTGAAGGACGCAGACCAAAAAAACACCTTCGTCTTTGCTCCCCTGAGTTTTATCACCGCTCTTTTCCCCAAAGAGGCTTTTTCTGAAGATTCTTCAGGAATTTCTTCCTGAAGTCTCTCTAGTATTTAACACCTCCAAATCTCCATTCCCTGCTTGAAGCAGGAGGAGCTTGAAAATCCCATTGTCTAGACCTATTTGCATTTGTTTGAAAGTAGGCTGAGGCAAGTCTGGAAAGCAACTGAACTGACCTCCCCCCTCCCAGTCCATTCTCTGTCCAGAGAGGGAAACAAAATTTAAAACCTTAAGGTGAAGGTTTTACTCATTTCAAACCTGCAAAAGGAAAAAAAATGCATTTCTTCACACCCTTTGTAAGAACATCAGAAGAGCCCTGGTGGATCAGACCAGTGGTCTGTCTAGTCCAGCATCTTGTCTCACACAGTGGCCAAGCGGTTCCTCTGGAGGGCCAACAACAGGGCACAGAGGCCGAGGCCTTCTTAAGAACATCAGAAGAACCCTGCTGGATCAGGCCAGTGGTCCATCTAGTCCAGCTTCCTGTCTCACACAGTGGCCAAGCAGTTCCTCTGGATGGCCAACAACAGGGCATAGAGGCCAAGGCCTTCCCCGGATGTTGTCTCCTGGATCTAGGATTCAGAGGCTAACTGCCTCTGGATTTGGAGGCTGCCCTCAGTCACCATGGCTAGTATGGCAGACCTACCCTCCATAAATCTAACTCACCCCCTTTCCTGTGCCCACCACTACATCCTCTGGCAGCAAATTCCACATTTTAATCACTCGCGGTGTAGAGAAGTATTTCCTTTTCTCCCTCCTGACTCTGCTTGAAATGAGAGGTTGCCCAGGGAACCCCACAGTGCCGCAATTTATTTATTTATTTGAAACATTTATTAGCCACGTTTCTCCCTTGCAAAGCTCCAGCTGGCTTGCAATACAAATAGAACATTATAAGAGGCACAATAAAGGCATTGGCCTATCTAGGGCAATCTCCCACTTGCTGGCGGGAGTGTGCCCCACTTACCAGGCAAGGGCAGATCTAGGTCAACTGATTCAACCTGGGCATCAGATGGGCCGCATGGCCTGTCCAAGAGAACACAGTCCAAAACACAGTCCGAGGCTCCCAATTACAAGCAGGAAGTTACAGCCAGGGGTAAATCCAAGAAGCAGAGTCCAGTGAAAGGTCAAACAGCAGGTTCTAAGATTCAGGGGCACAGCTGAACACACCTGGAGCTGCCTTATACTGAATTGCCTACTCAGGCTGGCAGCAGTTCTCCAAGGTCTCAGGCAGAAGTCTTTCCCATCACCTACCAGGGAGTCCAGTTCTATGAGCCCCAAAAGAAGGTGCCTCTGTCTTCCATTATTTTGGACAGAGGAAAAGCATTTAAAAGGAGTGCGGTGCCTTTAAATGTGATGGCAGCTCACCCAGAACTTGCTTCAGAGTTCCCTCTCCTGGAGCCTCCCTCTTCTGGAGCCTCCCTCCCCTCTCCCAGGGCCTCCCTCCACTCTCCTGGAGCATCCCTCCCCTCCATCGGAGCCTCCCTCTCCCAGAGCCTCCCTCCCCTCTCCCAGAGCCTCCCTCTCCTGGAGCCTCCCTCCCCTCTCCCGGAACCTCCCTCTCCTGGAGCCTCCTTCACCTCTCCCAGAGCCTCCTGGTAAGTCCCCCGCTCACTTGTCGGTCTCACCTGGCAAACCTATCAGGGGCTGGTGGTGGTACTGGTCAAGGAAACCTCCGGGAAGAGGTTCTGCTTTGTCAGAGCCTGCCTTACAGGAAGAGTCTACCAGTGTGGGTCTCAGGAACAGCTCGTCTTCTGATAACGACTCATCCTCCCACACTGATTCAGGGCTGCTCATGACAGAGTGGTGCTTGGAGGACAGAACAGAGCCATAGATCCATGCCCTGGTGCCACCTCCAGGAGAGGCTGTGGACACACAGATGTCTACATGCATACAGGCAGGACAGGGAAGAATGCTTCATGGAGGCCCCACTAGGAATGATCTTGCCCAGGGCCCACAAAACTCACAGCAAGTCCTCGGTGCCAGGGTTCTCGACTGTCTCCTCCTTACTACCCCGTATCTCATTTCATTTGGGTTAGTCTCAATCTTGGATGAGACGTCAACTTGGATGAGATATTGACTTTCCTGGTGTACCAAGCTCAGAAGGGGAGGGGGAGGAGGAGATTGGATTTATACCCTGCCCTTCATTACCCGAAGGAGTCTCAGAGCGGCTTCCAATCTCCTTTCCCTTCCCCCCCCCCACGACAGACACCCTGTGAGGCAGGTGGGGCCGAGAGAGCTCTTTCAAGGACTGCTGTAGAGAGAACAGCTCTGAGAGAACTCATGACTGACCCAAGATCACACCAGCAGCTGCATGTGGAGGAATGGGGAATCAAACCCGGTTCTCCCAGATTAGAGTCTGCACTCCTAACCACTACTCCAAACTGTCTCTCAGACTGTGAAATACCCTGGGCCTCCATCTAAGGGCTCTAGCAACATGACCGAGGTGCCTTATTCTCCACACTACTGTGTGGTGGCTCGCTGGAGAACTCCCCCGCCCTGCTCTTGTCTGTACCTCAGTGCCAGCGCTCCAGGTGGTCAGGAGGTGGTATTGCAGCTGGGAGCTCAGCAGTGGTCAGGTGACGTGAGGGACTAAGAGGGCCCTATCCAGTCCTGCAAGCCTCCTTTTTCCTTCACAGCAATCTGGTGCTCAGCCATGGACAAAAGGGTTCCCACTGCTGGATCGCAGAGCCCAAACCAGGGATCCACGAGATTTTCAGGGTATCCCTTATGTGACTATTCCAGTAGCTGAGACTATTCTAAGAAAGTTTTATTTAACAGCCTTTTTACTTGGTTTTTTTATGGTTTATAGCAAACCATGCTGAGGTTTAAAATGTATTTTTTAAAAATTCTGCTCTTTAAAAAAAAAGATATAAAAAGCTGTCTTTCAATGCTGCTAGGAGTTAATGTTGTTGTTCTTCGGGATCTTCAAGTATGCCCTTTTCTTTTAAACTATTTTAATGCCACTTTTTTAACATTACGCACCATTTGCATACCATTCCAAACACATTTTATATGCAATCGATGCAAAAAATAACATTTAAAATCACATCCGTTTTACAAGTGGGGGAATTCAGCCCAAGGAGACACGGCATGATAATAGAGAGCCACAGGTTTGATTCACACAATGGTGAGCCGAGAATAAAAGAGATTTCCTGGTCAAAACAGAAGGGCCACAAATTTCAACAGCATCTCTAGTTGTTTGACTGAGGACGTAGTTCTGGCTTTTTATCATGCTCTTGAATGCTCATGGCAGCAAAAAGACATGGCGAAAATTCGTTAAATAAATTAAAAAACCACTTGTTTGGCTTTCTCGTAGTAACTTTTGCTTTCCCGCACTCATATGTTTACAAGAGAACGCATAGATCGGTTTGCCCTTTTCGATTGTGCTTTTTAAAAAAGAAAGAAAGAAAGAAATTGGATTGTCTTTGCTTTTCCACACCATGTTATTTTTATCTGCAAATTAATTTGGGCTGTGAACGTTTAAGCACCATTTTTAATCGTGTACCTTTTTAATTGGTTTTTTTCTGACAGAATTTAAAAAAAAAAAAAAGAGGAGGGGAAATAAAACACCCCTGCCGTTGTCCTTTTGCTGTCTTCGTATTAGCAGAAGTCAGAATGTATCTTTGGCAGGAGAAAAATGAATTCATTTGGCTCAATCTCGTAATCTAATTTGCATTGAAAGCATGCTGCGCCAGATTGAGATGCTCTGATCTGCTGAGGTTAGCCTCCCACGGAGGCATGTTCGGTGGATTCTCTGATCTGCAGATCTTGCTACGGATCTCCCAGGAGGAAGAACCAATATAGCATTTTCAAAAAGCTCCACTTGCAGACCTAAGTACAGTTCTGCAAATAGCACAGCTGCTACACTCCCTGTGAGAATGCTTGCTTCCTACCTGCTGTGCTTGTATGTGTGAGAATAGTATAGCAAAGAGTTCCTCTTCTCCCACCTCTTCTTGCACTGGCCAAGTGTTTTTTAGAAAGTGGGCAGGGACAGGTGGAACTTTGGCCCAGCAAGGCTTCTGATTGGCCATTAGAGATTTGATTGGCACTGCAGACTTATTTTAAATAGTGCTTTGGCGGTGGCAGCTGCCGCCACAGCACAAGGATCTTCACGGAAGGTAAGCCGTGGTGGCCATTTTCTGGCGGACTCCAACTCCAGGGCCAGTTTGGTGTAGTGGGCAGGAGCACAGACTCTAATCTGGGAGAACCGGGTTCGATTCCCGCTTCTTCACACGCAGCTGCCGGTGTGAACTTGGGTCAGTCACAGGTTCTCCCGGAGCTGTTCTGAAAAGAGCAGTTCTCGAAAGAGCTCTCTCAGCCCCACCTGCCTCACCGGGTGTCTGTTGTGGGGAGGGGGAGGGGAAGGAGATTGTAAGCCGCTCTGCGACTCCTTCCAGTAGTGAAGGAGAGAGTATAAATCCAATCTCTTCTTCTTCTCCTTTATGGCAGCCATTTTATTTATTTATTTATTTGCATTTTTTTAAGTCACCTGATCCCCATGAATGTGGGGTTCTCGGCAACATACAGGTTTAAAAACCATAAAACCATCATCAGAACATATAATTCATTAAGTAAAGTCAAGTGGTGGAATTTTGTGGTTTCATCCTGTTTCTGGCCTGTGGGTGCTTCATGCGCACTGTGGGGGGGCAGTAGACCTTTCAAAGGAGGGGGATCTAGGAAGGGTGCCAGCCATGATGTAAGCCATCACTGTCTTCAGCCAAATGCCTAGCGGAACATCTCCACCTTACAGGCCCTGTGGAATTGTATAAGATCCCACAAGGCCTCGATGTTGTCTGGCAGACAGTCCCGCTCAATCGATTTATTACAGCAAGAGCCAGTAAAACAAGTACTGATATAAGAAGGATTAAAACAACAATAACATAGGAACAGTATAAAAACATCAGCAAGAGAAACATTAGTAAAATATAATGTTAATAAGAGAATCAGACAATCTTTTCATCTAAAATAAGTTTACGTTTCCTAATAGCTAAGCAACAAAATTTTGCCACAATATAAGTCACTGAGTGTCAGGTCCTGCAGTAACCACCCAATATATAATAGTCCTTAAGCAGGTTTATTGGCAAAGTATGGCTTCTGGTCAGGTGTACACCTTTGCCAGAACTGGCGATAGATAGCATAGGGACAGGGGAAGAGAGGTAGGGTCCCACCCTCAGGCATACGTCACATACATTCACCTAGGCTACTACAAGTCATGAGAGACGATATGACCCGACTAGGTATCTTAAGGCTCTTGTCTCCTACAGCCATGGACCCAGCTGCATGTGAGGGCTGCAAAGGAAAAGTTACCGGCAAAGCCGCTACAACACTCCTTCCATTCATTCACGTGCTCCCCTCCCCTTAGAAATGTCAGGGAGGGCTGATATGGTACTAAGCAGATGGGCAAAGCGAGCATAGTTACAAAAGCAAAAGTAATAGTGTTAGCAGCATAAGACATTGGGTTACAGATATTGAGGGATTGAGCATGGTACAAATACAAGCATCACCTCACAGGAGAAAGGTCCGAACCTGACACTGAGCTCTGAACGTCTTCTAAGAGGAATTTATGAAGGACTTCTGGCCTAAAGTCAAGATAAGACTGCAGAGGGCTAAATCTAGACAGAAGAGGTAGTATAAGATGACCTCGTTCCTTCTGATAGAATCTGCAGAACAGGAGGACATGAGTAACTGATTCCACCATATTAGCCATGCATGGGCATCTACGTTCACGCATTGGAACTCGAGTGAATTTATGGCAGAGCGTTCCACAAGTTTGGGGCCAGGACCAAAAAGGCCCTGACCCTGGTCGTGAACAGCCAGATATCTCTAGGGCTGGGGACCACCAGCAAGTTGTTCTGTAAAAAGTGTAATGCTCTCCTGGGAGAGTACTGGAGGAGGCAGTGCCACAGATACATTGGTCCCAGACAGCTCAAGGCCTTGTGGCTGCGCCTACCACACTACATCAGAATTCAAAGGCGGCCACAGGTTCAGAAAGACTGGGAAACCCTGCTATAAGTAGTGTGAAAGATACCGGCTACCCCGCATCCCTGAAAATCAATAATTTAGGACTAGCATTCTGCTCATAAGGATGCTTGCTTTCCATCTGTTCAACATGCATGCTTGCAAATAAATCATTTAATACAACAGGTAGAGCCAGTTTCCAGGGAAGCCGGCTTTTAAAAGCCTGCCTCGGGCACTTTGTGCTGCTTTGGAAAGTACTTTCAGAGCTGTTCTATCAAGGGCAGTTCTCGAGAGAGCTCTCTCAGCCCCACCTACCTCACACGGTGTTTGTTCTGGGGAGGGGAAGGGAAAGGGGATTGTTTGAATTCTGGAAGAGGAGAGGGAGGGAGGGTTGCTAGTCAGACCAAACTAGGAAGAAGAAGAAGGAGAAGGAGAAGACAACAACAAGGAGGAGGAGGAGGGGGAGGAGATTGGATTTATATCCTGCCCTTTACTACCTGAATCTCCATTCCCTTCCCTTCCCCACCACGGACACCCTGTGAGGTAGATGGTGCTGAGAGAGCTCTTTAGAGGACTGCCCTCAAGAGAACAGCTCTGAAAGAACTTGTGACTAACCCAAGGTCACACCAGCAGCTGCCTGTGGAGGAGTGGGGAATCAAACCTGGTTCTCCCAGATTAGAGTCCGCACTCCTAAACACTATATCAAACATGAGAACCCTGCCAGCTCAAACCAAGCATCTCAAAAATGGCCACCCAGGTGCTTTTGGAAAGCCCTCATGTGGTATGAAAAGAAGTGTTACTGTCCTTCTTCGGACTTTCTCCTTGCATTCAAAGGCACACTACTCCTGAACATGGAGGTTCCATTTAGCCAACAGAGCTCATAGCCAGTCATCATCTTGACAACGTTGTCAAATACTTTCAAAAGAGATCCAAACTAGTGGCCAGGGCCCTCATCCTATGGCTGCCAGTTCCATCAATGACTTATAGAAGAGACTGAAGAGAGAAGAGAAAAAGGGATTGGATTTATACCCTGCCCTTCACTACCCAAAAGAGTCTCAGAGTGGCTTACAATCTCCTTCTCTTCCCCTCCCCACAACAGATACCCTGTGAGGTAGGTGGGGCTGAGAGAGCTCTCTCGAGAACTGCCCTTGAGAGAACAGCTCTGAGAGAACTTGTGACTGACCCACGGTCACACCAGCAGCTGCAAGTGGAGGAGTGGGGAATCAAGCCCAGTTCTCCCAGATTAGAGTCCATGCTCCTAATCACTACACCAAAGGGGCTCAGTAATTCCATCAATGATTTCTACATCACGCGCACGAGGTCTTCCTTTCATCTGTCCGTCAATTTGGGAACCAGTGCTGTGGCGGCGGCGCTAGCTTCAAAGATAATTTCTGCACTACTGATAGCCCCCTTCAGCTAATGCATTGAGAAATCAGACCCTTTAAAGAACAGGCTCCCCACCATCCAAACTCAAATAGAATCAGAACCGACGTGGGGGCCGTCTTTTGATGAAATGATACATCAAGGTTCAATCCGTCAGTCTCTCTGACCAGATTGCCTGCTCAGGTCTTTGGAGCAGACTTTGCCATAAATTATCTCGGACTCTAATAATCCCCGAGCTGCAATAGAAAAGGCGGGGCCGGGAACCGAGTGCCTTCGGTCAGCATTCCCGGGCCTCCGCTCCTTCCAACAGCTATCTTTAAGATACTGCTGATTCCAGGAGGTCATAACCGTAATGCATTCTTCGTCCTGCCAAGCCCTGACTCAATGCTTCGCAAAGAATTCAATTTGCCCAAAAGAGAGGGAGAGGGGGGAGAAATGTATAAAAATGTTTGGAGAGGGGAAAAGAAATAAGAGCCCCGATTCGCCGAGATTTGTTTAGGGTCATTGGGAAGAAAGAGACGAGAGCTCTCGCAGAAGCGAAGGGCGTCCTTAACGATTGTTTGATTTCAGAGAAATGGTTTGTTTGGTCTGAAATCTGCATAATTGGTTATAATTTTGGAGGAGGAGACGGCGTGCGCCGGAGTTTTAAGGACGGGTCGGCCTTTCGAAATTCCAAAAGCATTCCAAAAGGAAGCTTCGGGGAAGACGGCCAGCATGATGTAGTCGCTGAGAGTGTCGGTCCAGTATCCGGAAGACCTAGGTTCGAATCCCCACTTGTGCTATGAAGCTCACTGGGTGACCTTGGACCAGTCCCACTCTCTCAGTCTAACCTACCTCACAGGGTTGTTGTGAGGATAAAATGGAAGAGAGAATAATGATGTAAGCCGCACGGGGCCACTGTTGGGGAGAAAGGCAGGTTATAAAGGTTAGAACGGATAAAAGGAAGTCCTTCTTCACCCAAAGAGTGATTAACGCATGGAATTCACAGCCACAGGAGGTGGTGGCAGCTACAAGCATGGACAGCTTCAAGAGGGGATTGGATCAACATACAGAGCAGAGGTCCATCAGTGGCTATTAGCCACAAGGTATAAATAGGAACTCTCGGTCTGGGGCAATTGAGGCTCTATATCCCTGGTGAAGAAGAAGAAGAGATTGGATTTATACCCCACCATTCACTACCTGAAGGAGTCTCAGAGCGGCTTACAAACTCCTTTCCCTTCCCCTCCCCACAACAGACACCCTGTAGGGTAGGTGAGGCTGAGAGAGCTCTGAGAGAACTGCTCTTTCAAGAACAGCTCTGACAGAACTATGGCTAGCCCAAGATCATCCAGCAGGTGCAAATGGAGGCGTGGGGAATCAAACCTGGTTCTCCCAGATTAGAGTCCGTGCACTTAACCACTACACCAAACTGGTGCTTGGAGGTGGTCAACAGTGAGAGGGCTTCTAGTCTCCTGGCCCTGCTGGTGGACCTCCCAATGGCACTGGGTATTTTTGGTCACTGCATGATGGAGTTTTGGACTGGACGGGCCACTGGCCTGATCCAACACTGGCTTCTCTTATGTTCTTCAATGAATTATATAGGATAAATAAATAAAAACACCAGGATTCACTCTAGCTAGAGAGAATTGTGAATAAAGTTCATTTTTTTTTTATTACTGATGGAGTAAAATTCAATTTTGGATGGATGTAGGAAATAAAACATGGTGGGTTTGGATCCACCAACAGGAATCCTGAACCTAGTGACAACATAGTGCAATCAGGAAGCAACCGTGAGACTGAGTAGTTCAACTCCAGCATCAAATCCCCACCCTGGCATGAAGCTTGCTGGGTGACTCCGGCCCAGTCATTCTCTCTAACCTACCTCACAGGGGTGAAGCTGAAGTAGAAGAGCCAGTTTGGCGTAATGGTTAAATGCGCGGACTCTAATCTGGGAGAACCGGGTTTGATTCCCTGCTACTCCACATGCAGCTGCCGGGTGACCCTGGGTCAGCCACAAGTTCTCTTGGAGCTGTTCTCTCAGGAGCAGTTGTCTCAGAGCTCTCTCGGCCCCGCCGACCTCACAGGGTGTCAGTTGTAGCGAGAGGAAGGGAAAGGAGACTGTAAGCTGCTCTGAGACTCCGAGTGAAGGGTGGGGTATAAATCCCATCTCCTCTTCTTCTTCTCTTATCAGGTACCCCCCCGGCCACTGGCAAAGGATGAGGGGGTGGGGTTGCCAGCTCTGGGTTGTCCCCATCCAAATCGAGGTCTCCCGTGTTCCTGGAAAGCATGTAGGTCCTAGAACTTCATGAATCGATTGGTTTAAAATACGCATCAGCCAGCTGTTCTTCCTTCAAAGAGCTCCGAATGGACGACATAAAAACGCATGAAACCAAAAATTCAAAATCACCAACAAGGGAAGCTTGAATCAAATGCAATCATAAATAAAACCATCTTCAACCGCCTGCTTAAGACGGGGTGGGTGGGCGGACACACCTCCCTTGGGGAGTTTGTTCCATTATCATGGGGCAGCTACTGAAAAAGGCCTTCTTCAGAGCCAGTTTGGTGTAGTGGTTAAGAGCCCAGACTCTAAACTGGGAGAACTGGGTTCGATTCCCCCACTCCTCCACGTGCAGCTGCTGGTGTGACCTTGCGTCAGTTGTAAGTTCTCTCAGAGCCATTCTCTCAAGGGCAGTTCTCGAGAGTTCTCTCAGCCCCACCTACCTCTCAGGTTGTGTGTTGTGGGGAAGGGAAGGGAACGGAGATTGTAAACCGCTCTGAGACTCCTTCGGGTAGTGAAGTGTGGGGTATAAATCCAATCTCCCCTTTTCTTCTTCTGCAAACCCACCAAATGAGATTCTGTGATTGATGAGACAGTCAGGAGATCATTCCCTGTGATCTCTGGCTAAAAGGACCAGTTAGAAGGTGATGGGAAAAACCCCTGCCCGAGACCCTGGAGAGCCAATGCCAGTCTGAGTGGACAATACTAACCTTAAGAATGTAAGAACATCAGAGAAGCCAATGTTGGATCAGGCAAAGGGCCCATCCAGTCCGACACACTGTCACACAGTGGCCAAAAATAGCAGGTGCCATCAGGAGCTCCAGCAGTGGGGCCAGGACACCAGAAGCCCTCCCACTGTTGAACCCCCCCCCCACCAAGCACCAAGAATACAGAGCATCGCTTGCCCCAGACTGAGAGTCCCAATCTATACCTTGTGGCTAATAGCCACTGATGGACCTTTGCACCATATGTTTATCCAATTCCCTCTTGAAGCTGTCCGTGCTTGTAGCTGCCGCCACCACCTCCTGTGGCAGTGAATTCCATGTGTTCATCACTCTTTGGGTGAAGAAGGACTTCCTTTTATCCATTCTAAACCGACCGCTCAGCAATTTCATGGAGTGCCCAAGGGTCTGATTCAGTAGAAGTTAGCTTCATGCATGTTGGATATTAATTCCCGGCAAGAACAAGTGGGAGAAAATGGTATTTCGGATACCCTGGTCCCATGTAGGGCTTTAAACATATCTGTGACCCAATCTGGAGACATACCCAGGTAAAAGATGACATGTGGCTAGGCTCCGAAAATGGGCAGATTACGGGACTCCAAAGCATCCTTCATTCCAGTCTATTAACAGGGCAGTTCTTCCTTTCCTGTTACTTGACAGTCCGCTCTCTCCCTCCAGCTCTGCCGAATTTCGGCAACAGACTTATCGAAAGCTAGACAAAAAAAAGCAAAGCAGCGTGGCGCTCTATAAATAAACTAGCCATGAAATTAATGACCGGTGCATTTCGGATGGGGGGAGAGAGAGCTGGAATTTGTATGCAGCCCAGGATCGGGCGATGAAACTCAATGCCATGAGAGAGGCGCGTCGAAAAATATTGGCAGGATTTAAGAGAGGATAGGCATTTCGGAGATCAATGATAAGGGCTGTTACACAGGCTAAGATCTGGGATAATTGAACGCCGTGTTTTGCAGTTGTTCACAAATACACACCTCGGGCTGGAGAAGATGGGATGCAGACGGCCATTTCTGTCCTCTGCCCTTTACCAGGCCTGACAAGAGAAAGGGCTGCGGTGGCCCAGTGGTTAAGACGCTCGGTGGTTAAGACTGGAAGGTCAGTAGTTCAGCAGTTCAAGACCCGAATGCCGCATGACAAAGCGAGCTCCCGGCTCCTGCCAATCTAGCAGTTCAAAAGCAAGAAATTGCAAGTAGATAAATAGGTACCACTTCAGTGGGAAGGTAACAGCGTTCCATGCACCTTGGTGTCTAGTCATGCTGGCCACATGACCGTGGAAATGTCTTCAGACAGTGCTGGCTCTTCAGCTTGGAAATGGAGATGAGCACTGCACCCCTAAGTCAGATTCGACTAGCTTTCGAGCAAGGGAAACCTTTAGATAAGAAGAGAGGGGAAGGCTAACCACGTGTCTGCTCTGTTTAACTAGTGGTACAGTGATAGCTATGTGTTTTAATCTTTTAATATTCATATTTTATAATTGTTTTTTGTCCCGGCTCGCAGCTAGCGCCCCGCGGCTCGGAGCCGCGGAGAGCACACCGGCCAGGACTTGGGCCGCCGGGGGCCGCAGCGACCAGAGCCGCGTTGCCCCGCAGGCACGCCGCAGCAACGGAGGTGGCCCCCGCCCTCCCGTTGCTCCGTGCGGGGCCGCCGATAGCCGGCTCGCCCAGGCACCCCGCCCAAGAGGCGACGAGACGCCAGCAGGGACAGGGAGACGGGGCATGTCAACTCTCCCTGGGAGAGCGACAGGCAGCCCGCCAGAAGCCCTGACCAGGGAGAAAGGGGCGGGCGGCAGCAGCACGCTAGCAGCCAGAGAGGCGCCGGCAGCCGAGCTGCCCAACAACCACCCACCCACGCAGGCTCAGCCACCCGAGGCCCGAGGTTGGGTACAGGCCAGGGCGGGAGACCCACGAGGGGAGGCGTCTGGGGCGGCAACAGACGCCGGGCGTCATCCACCTCCCGGGGGGGTAGCCAGCAAGGGAAAACCCAGCAGTATGGGGCCAGGGTCCACACGGGGACAGCCCCAAAGCCTCCGCCACTTTTCCCCAGGGCTGGGTCCTATAGAGAAATCCTTACCTTGGATTCAGGCACGACAGGATGCACACGAAGAGAAACCACGCTCACAACCAGCCCTCAGCCCTGAGAACTGGAAGGGGCGGAGTCTTCAGCCAGCCTTAAAAGAAGAAACACCCTGGCCAATAGAGAAGACGATGCAAGGAGACGAACAGGGTTGGAAACCAATGGAGCAACGGTCAAGGGGGGAGGGCGGGGTCAGGTGTTGGTGGAAGGGAATAAAAGAGTGGTGGATGCCAGAGCCGGGGAGGAGAGCAAGAGCTTGAAGGCATAGCCTGCCGACTGAGAGAGAGTAAGGAGGCTTTCCTCTGTTAAAGCTCCAGGGAAGTAGGCTGCTGGGGGTGAAGCAAACCCAGGCCCTTCCGCTATCTGAGGCTCCAGGCAAGACCCCTCGGCGTTCCCCTTCGACCCGACCGACCGGGCTCGCCCCCCCCCACGCCCCAGGCTGGACAGGGGGTGTGACATTTTTGTTTTTATGTTAGTTTTACCTTATTGGTTTTAATGTTGTAAGTCACCAAGAGACCCTTCAGGAAAGTGGCAACTAAAAAGATCTAATTAATAAATGAATAAAATCCAACCACCTCTCTTTCCAATATGGTTGCCAGGAATAGGGAGGAATTTACCAGGAGAAGAAAAAGAAGAGTTAGTTTTATACCCCACCCATCACTACCCAAAGGAGTCTCAGAGCGGCTTACAATCTCCTTTCCCTTCCCCTCCCCACAACAGACACCCTGTGAGGTCGGTGGGGCAGAGAGAGCTCTGAGACAACTGCTCTTGAGAGAACAGCTCTGAGAGAACTTGTGGCTGACCCAATGTCACACTAGCAGCTGCAGGTGGAGGAGTGGGGAATCAAACCTGGTCCTCACAGATTACAGTCCACACTCTTAACCACTACACCAAATTGTCTCTCTTTCAAAAGAGCTAGGTGGGCTGAAGGAAAGGCATTGGCAGCCACCATGCATGGGCACTACATTGGGGTGTCGGGGTGTTGATTAAATGTTACATCCTCTGCTCCCACCACGATCTTTCTCATTTTGAAGGAGCGGCCAGTTCCCCTGCTGTCCTGGCCTTATACACTGCTGTGACCCAAACACCTGCCTCGGCCCAGCATCAGAAGCTCGGCTGCTCTCTCTGCCGAAACGTTTTCTCCCCATGCCTTTATTTTTTTGAAAAATTCGAAGTTACAGGGCTCATTTCTTCTCCGGGGGCATGTGAAAAGGGCACAGTTCAGATGACTCATCAGCGCCTCTCTGGTACAGAACGGATTCTGAACAGCCCCGGCCTTTTTGAAGCCGCCACCCTCTCGTAGCCTCTCCCCCTCCGCTGCCCAGCTCCCGCTTTTCGAATGCCCGTTTTCATTTTGCAACATCCGAGGATATCAAAGCAGGCGCGGGTTATTAATGAACTCCTGCCCCTGCAAGGTGCGCTCGATACGTTTTTATTATTACGGCCTTCTAAAAATAGGGGAAGCCGACTCGGCGCTGCCTTGCCTCACTTTATGGTCCCCGGGAAAGAGGGCCGCATCCGGAACAGCGCTTTAATGAATTTATTACTATTAACACGTTGACCCCCTCCCCTTGCCTTTCCGATCTCTTGGACCTTCCAAGCCACAAACCAATTTTTTTTATTATTACAGTTGTTTGGTTAAGGAGAGCTCCCCAAGAATGACAACAGAAAGGAGAGAAACCACACCGAAACTTAATTAAAAACAGCGTGACGCAATCCCAAGCAGAAAATCTGCAGCGGTAAAAACAACAACCAATAATGAGCGACAGCCGGCAGACTATTTCCCATGTCTTTGAATGCCTTCCTAAAACAGGAGCGCCACCGGCGTGCGACCTGGAAGCCGAGAGCGATGCGTCAGTATGCGGCATCTGCGACCTCGGGATGTATATTAGTTCTGGACAATCGGGTGGGGAAGAATTGCATGCACGCACACCCAAAATTGCACACACAGGAACACACTGGAAGCTGGTTTGTACTGGATCAGACCTTTGGTCCATCGAGGTCAGCATTGTCTACTCAGACTGGCAGCAGCTCTCCAGGGTCTCAGGCAGAAACAGGTCTTTCCCATCACCTCCTGCCAGAGATTTTTAACTGGAGATGCTGGGGATTGAACCTGGGACCTTCTGCGTGCCAAGCAGAGGTTCTACCACTGAGCCATCGACCCTCCCTAAATGCCTTGTATTGAATCACACTCTTGGTCCATCAAGGTCAGTATTGTCTACTCAGACTGGCAGCAGCTCCACAGGGTTTCAGGCAGAAACAGGTCTTTCACATCACCTATCGTCAGATCTTTTTAACTGGAGATGCCAGGGATTGGACCTGGGACCTTCTGAATGTCAAGCAAGGGGCTCTGCCACTGAGCTATGGCCACTCTTTGTGGCATCCATTTTGTGGCTGGCTCCGCCTCCTGAGGCAGCCGTTTTGTGGAAGCCATTTTGTGGTCACCCCCACAAAATTCCAAAGAAACTGAGGGGGCTGAAAAAGCCCTGGCTCTGGTTGAGAACAGCCAGATATTTGGGGGGGGGCAGGGACCACCAGTAGATTTTTATCTGCTGAGCGCAATGCTCTTAACATAAGACAACATAAGAGAAGCCAATGTTGGATCAGGCCAATGGCCCATCCAGTCCAACACTCTGTGTCACACAGTGGCCAGAAATACCAGGTGCCATCAGGAGGTCCACCAGTGGGGCCAGGACACTAGAAGCCCTCCCACTGTTGCCTCCCCAAGCAGCAAGAATACAGAGCATCACTTGCCTCAGACTGAGAGTCTCTATCTATACCTTGTGGCTAATAACCACTGATGGACCTCTGCTCCATAAGCTGATCCAGTTCCCTCTTGAAGCTGTCCATGCTTGTAGCCACCACCGCCTCCTGTGGCAGTGGATTACATGTCTTAATCACTCTTTGGGTGTATACCAGGAGTCTACCAGGGTATACCAGGAGACATAGGGTAGGCCAGGAGACACAGTCCCGAATGCCATAGACCCACTGCCCAAAGCAGCTGTCTTCTCCAGGGGAACTGATCTCTACACCCTGGAGATTTCTAGCCAGGAGTAGCTTAAGAGATTTTCTTCATGAGGGATGGGGGTGCTTTACATAAGTAAGACTTTGAATATTTAACTTATAAGCATTTGAAACTGCATTGGGTTTTTTTTTATCTGTTAGGTAGAGAAGTCGTTCATGAGAACCTGATTGAGAAGATCACAGGCTTTCCTGTTTGAAACAATATCAATTTGGGGCTTTTCTGTTTGAAACAATACCCATTTGTATGGCTTCTGAAGAAGCATGGTTGGAAATGGGGGCTACCAGATTTCCTGTTAAGCCAAAAATTAAAGCTAGAAGTGAAATTAATAAGCCTAAAGTGAAAGCCAGAAGTGAAACTGAGAGAAGCCAACGGCGAGAAGCCAATGGATAAAGAGAGTGTCGTAGTCAGAGTTAACCTACCTGATGTACCACACTAGAACTTACCTGTTCAACAGGCCCATAGCCAGAATTTTGTGGCTTGTGGGGCAAATTTCTTTCTAGTAGGGCTGAACTTCTCAGTGCAGAAAGACAAGCCACTGAGCCAACAGAAAGCTGTGACCAGGATAGATCTCTCAACTGCAAGCTGTCAACCATTTTAGATGACAGTTCTCACGCGCTGCAAGTTAATAACTTCTGCCAGCCTAAGCAACAATTCTGATCACAATCCAGCAGGTGGGGGTGATGGCTTCAATAGCCAAGACACCTAACACTTAGGCAGAAAAACTCTCTTCAAGGAGACCAGTTTCTTGACACACAGTTAGAAGGGATCCTACAGGTCACCTACTTCAACCCCCTTGCTCAGTGCAGAATTCATTAACGACAGCACTCCAGTCTGCTTAAAGGAGTGCACTCTTTACACAAATGTTTTTAAATGATTGGGAAAAGCATTTAAATTCTTGTGGGGCTGTGCCTTTAAGAAAGGGGGCAGACCCCCCCACCGTAGCTATGGGCCTGCTGTTGAATTTTCACCTGTAAAACTGGAGTTAACTGACATGGTGTACTTGGTTGGATGTTCCTGCTGAATTTATCTGTTGAATTGTATATGCTGTGAATTCAGATGTTCTTGTTGTTGTAGAAATCATTGCGGACTTGTATATTTCAGCTTAAACTAGAGACTTTTGATGTGACATTAAGTATATTGTATAGGGAATAATAAAGAAGATAATAAAGGATAATAAAGGAGAAGAAGAGATTGGATTTATACTCTGCCCTTCACTACCCAAAGGAGTCTCAGAGCGGCTTACGATCTCCTTTCCCTTCCCCCCTCCCACAACAGACACCCTGGGAAGTAGGTGGGGGCTGAGAGAGCTCTTCCTAGAATTGTTCTAAAAGAACTTGTGACTGGCCCAACGTTGCATTAGCAACTGCATATGGAGGTGTGGGAAACTGAACCTGGTTCTCCCAGATTAGAGTCCGCGCTCCTAACCACTGTATCAATTTTGCTTTTTATAAACTAGGTGTTTCAGAGAAGGGAAGGGAAGGGAAGGGAAGGGAAGGGAAGGGAAGGGAAGGAAGGGAAGGAAGGGAAGGGAAGGGAAGGGAAGAGAAGGGAAGAGAAGAGAAGAGAAGAGAAGAGAAGAGAAGAGAAGAGAAGAGAAGAGAAGAGAAGAGAGAGAGAAGAGAAGAGAAGAGAAGAGAAGAGAAGAGAAGAGAGAGAGAAGAGAAGAGAAGAGAAGAGAGGGGAGGGGAGGGGAGGGGAGGGAGGAGGGGAGAAGAGCCACTGTGTGACAGAGTGTTGGACTGGATGGACCATTGGCCTGATCCAACATTGGCTTCTCTTATGTTCTAAAGAATAGAATAGAATAGAATAGAATAGAATAGAATAGAATAGAATAGAATAGAATAGAATAGAATAGAATAGAATAGAATAGAATAGAATAGAATAGAACAGAACAGAACAGAACAGAACAGAACAGAATAGAATTTTATAGATTTTGAATCACATGGGGTATAGTTTGTTAAAATCTTTATTATGGTTTGTACATTTTGTATCCACGGTGTGTTTTGTATCTTTAGACCACCGGGAGTTTGGCAACTCTATTTGAGAACCAAGCAATGCCCACCTTTGACATACGGATTCCGGACAACTGCCAGTGTGTAGCTCCTCCTATGCCCCTTGCTGATAGAGTCTCTGATCTCCCCTCTCCCCCCACCTCCAATCCTTACCAGTCTAATCCCTCTCGTCCTGAGCACGCCCTCCCCCCAAGTTCTTGAAACTGAAGCCGGGCAAAAAAACCCCACAAACCCTCTCCATCCTGTAAAGCTGCTGACGATGCCTTGCCTGGGACTAATGCAGCCTGAAGACGGTGCAGCGAAAATATTGACTTTCCAGCGAATAAAACCGAATTCCATGAAAGCTACAACTTCAAACTTAGAGGGGGGGAAATCCATCGGTGGTTCATAAATATTTGAAAGCGCGGAATTGATTGCGGGCGAGGCAACAGCTATCCGGGAGACCTGCGGCTTGGCTGGGGAACGAAGAGGGCAGGAGGGCCAGAGGGCAGGGGGCCACCTAACCAACCACAAGTGAGAGGGAGAGGCGTGCATGCACCGTGCCATGCACAGACGGTGTGGTGCTGTTTGTCGTGGGAAAGGCTCAAAGGTCTAGAGCAGGATGGGGGGACTCCCTCACTGCCACCTTCGAAACACATTCGTGCACACCCAATCGGGTTGCCAACCCCCCAGGTGGCACCTGGAGGTCTCCCGCTATGACGATCAACCTCCAGACAACTTGGATAGCCCAGGCTAGCCTGGTCCCATCAGATCTCGAAAGCTAAGCAGGGTCGGCCTTGGCTGGTATTTGGAAGGACAACCTCCAAGGAATACCAGGGTTGTAATGCAGAGGCAGGCAATGTAATGCAGAGGCAGACCTCTGAAATGTCTCTTGCCTTAAAAACAAGTCTCGCTTGCCACCTAATGGTGAATTACATTAAAAGAGTTAGAACTTCTGGCTGCCAGACAATCTTAGGATCTCCTGGCTATTCTACACACAATGGCATAGGATAATTATTATTAATTAATTCCAGAAAACCAAGATCCATTCTCCTGGAAGAAATGGCTGCTTTGGAGGGTGGAGTCTATGGTATTGTGCCCTGCTGAGGTCCCACCCCTCCGCAAATCTCACCCTCCCCAGATTCCACTCCAAAAAACCTCCGGGTGTTTCCCAACCTAGGGGTGCGGTCACACGGGCCAGATAACATGGGGAGGAAGTGAGGCTTTTTGTGCCGTATCAATTTGCCCCGCCACAGCATGATCAGATACAGCGGCGGGTGAATCAGGTTTTTTCCTCCATCGCGTGTTTCCAGATGCGCTCCAACAAGGGATGAGTGGTACAATGGGAGCACGCCAGAGCGATCACACGAGGAAGTCCATCTGCGGCCCATCACGAACCCATTTGCTACTGCCCTTTCCCCGGTATTTTTTTACTCCGCGTCTTCGCCGGAGCGAAACGGGTTGGCGACAGGTGCGGGACGCTTGCCAGATGTCCTCATGTGATTGCGCCCGGAAAATCCACCCGTCATCCGTGAATATCACGTGACTACTTCTGCATGTGATCGGGACCTAGAGCTGGCAATGCACTTTCAATGCACTGTGCAGCTGGAATTCACTGTGTGAAATGGCAACAGCCACTCGCAAACCATCTCTAAAGTGCATTGGAAGGGGATCGAAAAGCGCACTATTCAGTGTGTGTGAAAGCGTGGTCTTTTTGTGTTGGATTCTCTTAGCAGAACTCATACGCTTAGCGGAATAAAAGCAATGCAGCACACGCATGTCTTTAGCATTAAGGAAAGCTTACTAGAAAACAAGGGAAGGGTTACATGGAATAAAGCAACAACATCCTAACTCACTAGATTACATCTTGCTTGCTTGTTTGCACACCTCCTATAGGTATAATGCAGAAGGCAGATTTCTTTTCTTTTTGCCATTAGGACAAGCTGACTTCTGGTAATTCCCTAGTGGGGCTTGAAGGCAAGGGGGACATTCAGAGGTGGCTTGCCATAGCCTGCCTCTGCCTCACAGCCCTGGTATTCATTGGAGGTCGCCCATCCAAGTACTAGCCAGGGCTGGCTCTGCTTAGCTTCTGATGCTATCCAGGTCAGGGCTCCGATTTGTAGATGGCCTAATAACATTGGGGGAAATGCTAACATTAAAGGGGGAAGTTTTGGTTAGGCGTGGAAACGAAGACTCACCAGTTTCATCCGCACAAACAAAACCCCAAGGGGGGATTTTTGACGTCAAAAGAGCAGAGAGGAAGACTCAGAATTCATCCCCTCGTCTGAAGTTCAATCTCTTTCTGCTACATCAAAGGGGATATTATCTTCTTAGGCCCAAGTTTGGATCTAAATCCTCTTCCGTTTGCAGTCAACATACATACAATGAACTCTCCCTCTCTTCTCCCTGCTGGTCAACGTATCCGCTTGGTTGCTTAGGTTACAAGCTGGCCGCTGCGGACTTTCTGATTCTATACCCTGCAGCGTTAGACATTCTAGAAGCATAGAAACTCTCTGCCTAGCTGGATGCTGGAAAGAGGCTCCGGAGACCCCTGCATAAGATGGTCTGAAGACCAAAATCAATATAGTATCACCCATCGTGTAGTTCAGCTTTAAAAAGCAGCTATGGTTCAGGCAGGCCTGAACTGCAGTGCTTGGGAAAGGGGTGGTTAATACTGCATGGTTTCCTCAACAAAAGCACCCCCATGCTTCGCAGGTTGGGGGAAAAGACCGGTTCAGTAAGGAAAAAGACCTACGCTGGCTTTGCCTGTCTTTTTCCTTTTACAGGTGCCAAAGATGGGGGAGTGTTCAATTGTGGAAACAGCACTGGGGGAAAGAGCGGATAACCCCATTCTCTAGCACCTCAGCCTCAGTCCAAATCTGAGGGCCCTCCTGGTTGCTGAAGTACACGTCATGAAATTCAGTACCTTGATCTCCAGTGTCACACTCTGAGCTTTTTGGAAGGCAAGGACAGAGAGGACACAATCCATCAAATTGAGTCCCTGTTAGAACCTAGCAAAGAAAAAAAAAACAGAACTAGGTGAAACGAGACACAATGCTCTTTGGGGACTGATACAGGGTTGCCCCAGCTTGTAAAATATTAATTAATTAATTAGCTTAATTTATATCCCAGCTTTCTCCCACCCAAGGTGCCTTAACTCATTCTCCTTGCCTATGTTTCATCCTTACGACAACCCTGTGAAGTAGGTTAGGCGGTGAGTGTGTGACTGGCCCAAGGCCACCCAGGTTGCTTCCAGGGCAGAAGCAGGGATTCGAACCCAGTTCTCCCAGATCTTAGTCCAGCACTCTAACTGCTATACCATGCTGCCTCAGGGGACATTTCATATTAGAAAAATGGCACAGGGAAATCTTGGCCTGTCCTCCCCTCACACTATAATCTCAACTGGCACGGGCCCTTTGTGAGTACCATGATTGAATTAAGTAACCCACTGAGAGTTCCAGTCCTGGAATTACCACCACCTTGTCTCATTTGGCCCCCACGTCTTATTGCTTTGCAACAGATTTTTAGTTGCAACGAATTTTCTCCGTATAAACTGAAAGGAGAACAGGCAGTTCTCACTCGGCTGGATCAGACCAAAAAGCTAAGTTTAGGCCCATTGTCTTGTTCCCAATCGATATGAACCAAATGATTCTGGGAAGATTATAAACATAGCAAAAGCGCTCTCCTACAGCCTAACCTGTCCTGACCTGGATAGCCCAGGCTAGCTCAATATTGTTAGAGCTCAGAAGCAGGGTCGACCTTGGTTAGTACTTGGATGGGAGACCACCAAGGAAGTCCAGGGTTGTGACACAGAGGCAAGCAAGCACAAGCTACCTCTGAACGCCTTCAGTCTTGAAAGCCCTGTGGGGTTGCCAGAAGTCCACTCTGGCTTGGCAGAACTTTCCACCAGCACAACCTAACTTTAGAGTCTGATACTCAGAGATACCTTGGTTCTGAACACAGAGGTTCCATTGACGCAGACAGACCGATACCGGCGGAGACAGGAGACTGGGCTTAACGTGCCAGGGGTTTCCTTTACCCTGGCGCCGGTAAAATTCCACAAAGTGCTAGTGGGGCACAGTGCCATCTAGTGGACACTGCTGGTTATCTACCACAGATAAAATACCAGAGAGGAAATCTTTTCACCTTACTTTGGGTTAAAATTGGGTCGCAAACTGTTTCTTAAAACGTGCACATGGAATCAGATTGCTAGATGAAACAAAAACCGGGGGGGGGGGGAGACATTATTTCAAACACTCCTGAATAAAATATCTGTTGAGAAATTATCCAAAAACGCTCTCTGGAATACAGTCGAGCACTTCAGGGAATGCCCATGAAATTCAAATTAGTTCATCCCCAGGGGATTGTAAACTTGCTCTGGATTCAGGGATAACACTAGAAAAATCTGTCTGGAAGAGTCTTAATGGGCAAAGACAAGGGGACAAGGATTTTGCTATAGATGACTGAATGCCTACTTTGTAGAACAGAGAGTTTAAAAAAGAAATCTATGCTTTAGAACCTAAATACTTTGTGATTGAAAGCTGGGGCAGCAGACGGGGTTGTATGAAATAGTGGGAGGGTACCTCTTGCTAAGCCCTAACCTGGATGGCTCAAGCAAGCCTGATCTTGTCAAATCTGGGAATCGAAGCAGAGTCGGCCTTCGTCAGTACATGGACAGGAGACCACCAAGAAAGTCTGGGGTTGCTACGAAGAGGAAGGCAATGGCAAATCACGCCCGCTCTTCTCTTGCCCTTGATGACTCAGGCAAGAAGAAGGAGGAGGAGGAGGAGGAGGAGGAGGAGGAGGAGATTGGATTTATACCCCACCCTTCACCACCCAAAGGAGTTTCAGAGCAGCTTACAAACTCCTTTCCCTTCCCCTCCCCACGACAGACACCCTGTGAGGTAGGTGGGGCGGAGAGAGCTCTTTTCAGAACTATCCTTGAGAGAACAGCTCTGACAGAACTATGGCTTGCCCAAGGTCATCCAGCAGGTGCAAGCAGAGGAGTGGGGAACCAAACCCAGTTCTCCCAGATTAGAATCCGCACACTTAACCACTACACCAAACTGGCTAGCCCGATCTTGTCAGGTCTAGGTAGCTAAGCAGGGTTGGCGTTATATACCGAGATCGAGGCAGCATTTCCAAAACAAGTGATCCATTTATTCAGCTCAGAATACGCAACACGACAAGAACCTTCGTAGAACGATGCAATATATACATTTTGAACTAGTGGGGCCACACCCCCTTAGTACCATAATGTCCAATCGCAATGGAGAGCTTAGGACCAATGGGATTTGTTCCCGACGTCAGTCAGAGTCTTTCCGGATTGGTCTGTTATGTAACAGCGACCAATCTGACTGCAGGGTTTAGGATACTTGAGAGTAGATGGAGCTTGTGTCTGAAGCTCCGGTTTAGATTACATCGCATAATACATAAGTAAATACATAACAGTTGGCCCGAGTTAGTACTTGGAGGGGAGACACCAAAGAACTCCAGGGTTGCTATGCAGAGGCAGGCAATGACAAACCGCCTCTGCTTGTCTCTTGCGCTTAACCCGGATGGCTGAAGCATGATGGCTGAGGCAGACTCAGCATGGGTTCTGTAAGGGAAGATCTTGTCTCACAAACCTGTTAGTGTTTTTGAGGGAGTGAACAAACATGTGGACAAGGGGGACCCAATAGATATTATTTACCTTGACTTCCGGAAAGCTTTTGATACAGTTCCTCATCAAAGGCTCCTAAGTAAGCTCAATAGTCATGGGATAAAAGGACAAGTCCTCTTGTGGATCAAAAACTGGCTTATAAATAGGAAACAGAGAGTGAGTATAAATGGGAAACTTTCTCAGTGGAGGGTGGTAAGCAGTGGGGTACCACAGGGATCAGTACTCGGTCCGATGCTTTTTAACTTGTTTATTAATGATTTGGAATTGGGAGTAAGCAGTGAAGTGGCTAAATTTGCAGATGACACGAAGTTGTTCCGGGTGGTGAAAACCAGGGAGGATTGTGAGGCACTCCAAAGGGATCTGCTGATGATGGGTGAGTGGGCATCAACGTGGCAAATGGGGTTCAATGTGGCCAAGTGCAAAGTGATGCACATTGGAGCCAAAAATCCTAAATATAAATACATGTTGATGGGGTCTGAACTGGCAGAGACGGACCAAGAGAGAGATCTTGGAGTCGTAGTGGATAACTCAATGAAAATGTCTAGACAGTGTGTAGCTGCAATAAAGAAGGTCAACGCTATGCTGGGGATTATTAGGAAGGGAATTGAAAACAAATCAGCCAGTATCATCATGCCCCTGTATAAATCATTGGTGTGACCTCATTTGGAATACTGTGTACAGTTCTGGTCACCACATCTCAAAAAGGATATTATAGCATTGGGAAAAGTGCAGAGAAGGGCAACTAGAATGATAAAAGGGTTGGAACACCTTCCCTATGAAGAAAGGTTAAAATGCTTGGGGCTCTTCAGCTTGGAGAAACGACGGCTGAGGGGTGACATGATCGAGGTTTATAAGATTATGAATGGGATTGAGCAGGTTGAGAAAGAAGTACTTTTCTCCCTTTCTCACAATATAAGAACTCGTGGGCACTCCATGAAATTGCTGAGCAGTCGGGTTAGAACAGATAAAAGGAAATACTTCTTCACCCAAAGAGTGATTAACGTATGGAATTCACTGCCACAGGAGGTGGTGGCAGCTACAAGCATGGACAGTTTCAAGAGGGAATTAGATAAACATATGGAGCAGAAGTCCATCAGTGGCTATTAGCCATAGGGTATAGATGGGAATTCTAAGTCGGGGCAGGTGATGCACTCTATTCTTGGTGCTGGAGGGGGCAGCAGTGGGAGGGCTTCTAGTGTCCTGGCCCCACTGCTGGACCTCCTGATGGCACCTGGTATATTTTTGCTGCTGTGTGACAGAGTGTTGGACTAGATGGGCCATTGGCCTGATTCAACATTGGCTTCTCTTATGTTCTTATGTTCTTACGTTCTAGCCCAAACTTGTCAAATCTTGGAAGCTAGGTGGGGTTGGTCCTGGTCAGTACTTGGATGGGAGACTACCAAGAAAGTTCAGGGTTACTATGCAAAGGAAGGCAATGGCAAACCAGCTCCGGACGCCTCTTGCCTTTAAAACCCTACGGGGCCACATAAGTCATCTGCTCCTTGGTGGTACTTTCCGCCACAACCACCTCTTGGTACGCCATGTAATCAGCCTGGTCTGGAGCATAACTAAGGATGCTCCCCAACTGATTTGTTTTGAAAATCCCAGTTTTGATTTCACTTCTTCTTCATTTGGAACCCCTGAGTCTTTATATATATGCCACGTTTTCTTTCCTCAAGACAATTTTTTCCTGGTAAGTTTTGCACAATTTTTAACGGTTATACACAGAATTGATGTATAATGTATCGACAGCTAGGGTAGGTGTCTGGGAAGGGTGACGTTTGGGGAGGACATGACATCACTTCCAGGAAACACTCTACGGGTTTCTCCTAGTCTCTATTGCCAAGATCATAGAGAAATGGGGAACTTCCTAGAGCATCACTATGATTTTTTTTTTTCTTTCCCCAGATTCTCTCCTGTGAACAGAACTATTAGGAGGCCGCCTCCCAACAGTTAGCTCCCATTGGGGAAACATATAGAGGAACTATCAGGAAACCATCTCCTAAAAATTAGCTCACATTGAGTAGCACTCTCAGGACACCATCACCTAAGAGACCGGATAAAGAAAACATATAGAAGAACTATCAGGATATGACATCCTAACAGATCCCATGGTGGAAGCATGGAGCAGAACTATGAGGAGACCTTCTTCTAATGAACCCATGAAGCTGCCTTCTACTGAATCAGGCACTTGGTTCATCAAACTCACTATTGCCTACTCAGACTGGCAGCTTCCCTCCAAGGTCTCAGGCAGAGGTCTTTCTCATCACCTACCGCCTGGTCCTTTCTAACTGGAGATACCAGGGATTGAACCAGGGACCTTCTGCGTGCCAAGGAGATGCTCTACCATTGAACCACAGCCCCTCCCTAATAATTAGCTCCCACTGAGGATATATTCACAGGCATCACGGGGATTCATATTTTTCAGTCAAAGGCCCTGAGTTCCACCAGGGACCACTTCAAGTGCGACTGCAGCAACGTGGTGAGAGCGGAAAGTGCCGTCAAGTCATAGCTGAGTTTTCAAGGCAAGAGACATCCAGAGGTGGCTTGCCATTGCCTGCCTCCCCATCATGACCCTGGTATTCCTTGGTGGTCTCCCATCCAAATACCTGCCAAGGCTGACCCTGGAGATCAAGCCCTACGAGGAGAGGCTGAGGGACTTGGGAATGTTCAGTCTGGAGAAGAGGGGGTCGAGGGGGAACATGATTGCTCTCTTGAAGTATTTGAAGGGCTTTCACTTAGGGGAGGGCAGGGAGCCGTTCCTGTAGGCAGCAGAGGAGAAGACTCACAAGAATGGGTTTAAATTAAGGCCAGGAAGGTACCGGCTGGATCTTAGGAATAACTTTTTTACAGTCAGAGTTGTGCAGTGGTGGGATCAGCTGCCTGGGGAGGTGGTGAGCTCCCCCTCCCTGTCTTGAAGCAGCGGCTGGACAAACACTTGTCAGGGATGCTCTAGGCCAGGGGTGTCGAACTCATTTGTTATGCGGGCCAGATCTGACATAAATGGGGCCTTGTTGGGCCGGGTCATGTGTGTCATAAAATGTAATGCTTCCTAACAGAGATATAAACTTTATAAAGGACACAAACAGAAAGGTGTGTTTTTTTAATTAAAATAAAAACATGATTAAAACGTTAGCTCTGTAAGTTGCGAACCTACTTTTGATTTGGTGTAGTGATTAAGTGTGCGGACTCTAATCTGGGAGAACCGGGTTTGATTCCCCACTCCTCCACTTGCACCTGGCTGGATGACCTTGGGCAAGCCGTAGTTCTGATAAGAGCTGTCCTTGAAAAAGAGCCGTTTCTGTCAGAGCTCTCTCAGCCCCACCTACTTCACAGGGTGTGGGGAGGGGAAGGAAAGGGAGTTTGTAAGCCACCCTGAGACACCTTTCGGTAGTGAAGGGCGAGGTATGAATCCAATCTCTTCTCTTCTTCTCAGAGTTCTGAGTTCTAGGACCCAAGTTAAAACATGAAATGGCTGAGCAGTTAAGAGAGTCTGGCAAAGCAAGCTATGATGCAGCAGCAGCAGCAGAAGTGGAAGCAGGAGATGGCCAATTCCCCTGCGGGCCTGATCCGCCCCCCAGGCCACATGTTTGACACACCTGATCTAAGCTGATCCTGCACTGAGCAGGAGGTTGGACTAGATGGCCTGTATGGCCCCTTCCAACTCTGTGACTCTATGATTCTGTGCTTAACTTCTGAGATCTGATGAAATCGGGCTAACCTGGGCCATGCAAGTCAGGGTATAGCAATATAAACCCTTCATAAATATTAGTTTGCAAGTCCGCACCACTGTTGACCTTTCAGAGTTTTCTTCATCTTCTCTGTTGGGAGTCAAAACCTGATATCCCCCCAAAGTAGATCAAAAACCACAACCGTGTCAATCGGCACAGTTCCGGTAAATGGTCTGCGCAAAATTCTGACGGCGGCCAGCAACTGGGGCGGGGTAATTGGCCCACGCTTTAGACAGAGAGACGGGAACCAGTGCTTTGTTTTGCGGAGCAAAAACTCTGCAAGGCTGGCCATGAGGGAGATCTGTCAGTAAATTGAGCAGAGACCAATGTAGCAAGAAAAACAGCCTTGGCAATCAAACTTCTTCCACTGGTTTTTCTTCCTCTCCAAAAGCCATTCTCTGTAAACTCAGAAGTCTAAGGGGAAAAACAGACATGCAAAGATTAAATGCAACAAATGATGAGGCTTGCAAGGGGGAAGATGGGAATTCATAGAGATGTTCCTTACTCGGGACTGAACGCAAATTGGGGTCCCAGACCAACAGAACAATTCTATATTTAAACAGAAGTGAGCAAAAGAGCCTTTTTTGCTTATGAGTGCGCCGGACCGAATCCTGACCTCCTTTGTGCCAGCGGAAATGTGCAGGTCTGTGTATATTGAGGGCCTTGTTACTGAGATACTTGCCTGAATGTAAACTAATCCTCTCAAGCCTCTGGGCATTCCATGGAGCCTCTACCTCTCAAGCAAGAGCGCGCCATGAGTTGCGGCATTCCACTAACCTAGTTATGCACGGCTTCGATTCAGTTCAACTCACGCTGCATTGGACTGACTGCCGCATGAAGGGTTTGGAAGCCTTTCATACCTTTCTGGAGCACGTAAACATAGATGTGGCTTTGGAGTGCAGCACACTGTGCTGGGAACAGCTGCCGAAAACAGGCACATGCCTTTTCTCAAATGCGCAATTTATATATATCACGTACATCATTTGGGTGCATACCGCTCATCTATTGATGCATAAATAATGATGAGGGGAAATGAAGGGGGAATCGGTGCAGAAAATAAAGATCCTCATTTGCGCGAGGAGGAGGCCATTTTTAATGGCCTTGGACTAGGGTTAAGAACATAAGAGAAGCCAATGTTGGGTCAGGCCAATGGCCCGTCCAGTCCTACATTCTGTCACACAGTGGCCAAAAACCAGGTGCCATCAGGAGGTCCAGCAGTGAGGCCAGGACACTAGAAGCCCTCCCAATGTTGCCCCCCCAAGCACCAAGAATAGAGAGCATCACTTGCCCCAGACTGAGAGTTCCTATCTATACCTTGTGGCTAATAGCTACTGATGGACCTCTGCTCCATATGTTTATCTAATCCCCTCTTGAAGCTGTCCATGCTTGTAGCTGCCACCACCTCCTGTGGCAGTGAATTCCATCTGTTGCCAGTCTCCAGGTGGTAATAATCAACCACCAATGCATATACAGCATATGTAGGTATGCAAACCACCAAACAAAACCGTACAAAGGTATTAGGCAACAAATAGTGTCCTTAAAGCCAGTTTAGAGTCCGCGCACTTAACCACGACACCAGTCTGGAAGAACCGAGTTTGATTCCCCACTCCTCCACTTGCACCTGGCTGGATGGCCTTGGGCAAGCTGTAGTTCTGATAAGAGCTGTCTTTGAAGAAGAGCAGTTCTTGGAAGAGCTCTCTCAGCCCCACCTCCCTCACAGGGTGTCTGTTGTAGGGAGGGGAAGGGAAAGGAGTTTGTAAGCCGCTCTGAGACACCTTTGGGTAGTGAAGGGCAGGGTATAAATCCAATCTCTTCTTCTCTCTTAAAATGAATTATTTTCTATTCCAGTCCTTTTTCACAGAAGTTTATCAACCACTCATGGAAACCAGCATCACATTAAGTGATCAGAGCCCAGTAAAGAAAGCCGAACTGAAGCACGATAGACTGAGAGTCAGAATTAACTTCTAGAGCTTTTGGGGTTAAGATTATCTAGTCCCCATGACTGTATTTTGAATATGCATAAAGAAGAAGAAGAGATTGGATTTATACTTCGCCCTTCACTACCCGAAGGAGTCTCAGAGCAGTTTACAATATCCTTTCCCTTCCCCTCCCCACAACAGACACCCTGAGAGGTAGGTGGGGCTGAGAGAGCTTTCCCAAGAACTTAGGACTGACCCAAGGCCACACCAGCAGCTGCATGCGGAGGAGTGGGGAATCAATCCCAGTTCTCCCGGGTCAGGGTCCGTGGTCTTAACCACTACACCAAATTGGCTATCTGGTAAACATGATCTATTTTATATAGTATGGAATTTTTTTATAAGCATCAATATGTATTCACAGCTCCACCGTTGAGACAGCGGCCTGAAGAAGTCAGAAGGAAACGGACAGCAACCTAGGTGATCCGTAGTCGCTTCTTTCGTGACTGTGTTTAGAGACAAAAGAGGGAGTGATTGATAATAGAAAATTGTAATAGAAAATAATAGTTCATTTTAAGGACACTACTCATTGCCTAATACTTTTGCAGTTTCTGTTTGGCGGTTTGCATTCTCCATGTGGTGGCTGGAGTTCCCCTGGTATCACAACTGGTTACAGAGATCAGTTCCCTGGGAGAAAATGGCTGCTTTGGAAGGTGGACTCTATGGCATTAGACTCCACTGCTGTCTCTCTCCTCCCAAAACTGCACCTTTCCCCAAAATCTGCAGGTATTTTCCAAACCAGAGCTGGCAACAGTACCTTGGACCCTACGGAACCACCTGTCCCCCTACAGTCCACCATGAAGAGCTTCACCCATTAGAACAGTGCCTTCAACAGGAGACAGCCCACAACTGGGCAAAATCAACAACTTCCCGTACACTTGCCTACTCTGTGGTGGCCCCCTCCTTTAAAAAAAATTAAAAAAAATATTTTCAATACAATACAAAAATAAACATTTACATAAAATGTAACGGCTATTAGATAATAAGCTGGATAAGAATCAGGACAAATCAAAGCATCACAAAGGGACCTAGCAGAGGCTTCAGAATACAAGAGGTATTGATAATAGTGATTATTGGGGAGAAAATCCCCATTTGACAAGTAGGCGACCACTGGAAACCAAATGGCTTGGAATGTGAGTAGACGGCTGCCCATGGAGAGCACAGTATTCCGTGAGGCAATTTTTCCTAGGAGAAAATGTTCCCATGATCTGGTTTTTTTCCAGTTATTCAGGGAAGGGGCAGCTTCATCTTTCCATTTTGGGGCAATCCCAAGTCTCGCAGTAGCAAGTAAGCATGACGATTAATGGAGTTTTTGTTTTGTTTTCCGTAGGATCGGACCAGAAATTGAGTAAGAGGACTTCTGGAAGGTCGGGTAAGAGGACTCCAGTGATGAGATTGGTTTGGGTAACGATTTGTAACCAAAACTTGTGTATTTCTGGACATTTGCCACCAACAGTGCAAGAAATCTCCAACAGAACCACAGTTCTTCCAGCAATATTTGTTGCTTTGTGGGTTTATTCCATGCAGTCTGGCTGGTGTCATGTACCTGCGACGTAACACTTTAAAGACATTAAATCTTACAGCAAATACTTTTGAGGAGAGGTTGGGCGATTTCCAAATACTCTCCCAGTCTTGAGGTCGGATGCAGTTGTCATGGCCCCCTCCCATCTCAGAGCCCTGGGCAGCTGCCCCTGTTGCCCACCAGCCAAGACCACCCTCGTTCCAAGAGGAGGACAAGGCATACCTCAGCCACCTCGGCACAGAGCAGCTGAAGGCTTCCCACCTTGTGACTCAAGCCAACATCGCCTTAGAGGACAAAAAAAAGATGCCAACGAGACAGAAAGCCGCAACGAGGGACCGGAGATTGATGAAGGCGCCTTTATGTAAATAACATCGCTCAAGAATCCAGTCGTCTCCCAGGCGGCCGAGGGGGACAGGAATTAATGGACGGCGATGGGCGCAGAGTTAGCCGGCAATAATGAGCCGAGCCCGCGAGTGACTGATGCCACATCAAGGCCCAGGCAGGATCGATCGGGGAGCCACTCTGCCGGCCACGAAGGACCTCTCTGATGGATGGCCGGCGAGGGCCACGTCCACCAAAGGACGCCAGTGTAACAGACCAGGAACACAGGAAGGTGATGGGACCTAAGGCCGCTTTGATTTCAAAGAAGGAGGAGGAAGAGGAGGAAGAGGAGGAGGAGGAGATTGGATTTATACTCCACCTTTCACTACCTGAAGGAGTCTCAGAGCAGTTTACAATCTTTCCCTTCCTCTCAACAGACACCCTGTGAGGTAAGTGGGGCTGAGAGAGCTCTTTTGAGAATTGCTTGTCACCCAAGGTCATACCAGCAGCTGCATGTGGAGGAGTGGGGAATCAAACCCGGTTCTCCCAGATTAGAGCCTGCACTTCTAACCACTACGCCAAACTGGCTCTCGTGTGATTTGGACTTGTGAGTTGGTCCTTACCCTTTTCTGCTTCCTCTTACCTGTATGGAAGTTTTGATGCTATTTTTGCATCACCTATATGTGGCATTTCCCCTCCCCCCCCCCCATCAAGTTAATGGCTGACTTATGGCGACCCTGTGGGGTTTTCAAGGCAAGAGATGGACAGAGGTGGGTTTGCCATTGCCTGCCTCTGCGTAGCAACCCTGGGCTTCCTTAGTGGTCACCCATCCAGGTACTAATAGGGGCCAACCCTGCTTAGTTCCCGAGATCTGACAAGTTCAGGCTCGCCTGGGCCATCTAAGTTAGGGCAGAGACGTACAGAGGTGGTTCGCCTCTGTAAGGTACTGGGTTGGTCACATGGAGGACTCGGACTATGACATGCAGTCTGATGCGTTTATTCTTCACAACAAGACAACCAAACGGCCCTGCAAGGCCAACTATCTACACACACACCCGGTACAACCACAGCCCCATTGGAGGGTTTGACTTTCCCTCTAAGATACTATTGGTGGATACCGGGTGAACTAGAATCCTACATTTCTTTTGTCCCAAAGAGCTAAGCTCTGACCTTTGACTGTGGACCCCTGGTGGCAGCCCACATACATAACAGCCTCTGATTGGCAACTCTGGGCTTCCTCGGTGGTCTCCCATCCAAGCACCAACCAGGGCCGACCCTGCTTAGCTTCTGAGATCTGACAAGATCAGGCTAGCCTGAGCCATCGAGGTCATGGCATAAGTGGCATATCATTGTATAAATGGTGTAAAAATGATTCGAGAAACAAAAGAAATGGGCAAAACCTGGGTACAAAAACTGGGCAAAACAGACAGGCTCTGATGACCATGTTTGAAACCAAAAAGAAATTAAGAAAATGGCATGTATACATCTGCAAAGAAGGGCTCATGGTTGATGCCGGACAGGGCTCTTTTTGTAACAGGAACTCCTTTGCATATTAGGCGACACACCCCCTAAGGTAGTCAATCCTCCAAGAGCTTTCAGAGCTCTTCTTACAGGGGCTACTGTAAGCTCTTGGGGGATTGGCTACAACAGGGGTGTGTTGCCTAATATGCAAAGGAGTTCCCCGCTACAAAAAGAACCTTGATGCTGGATATTATTCTCGTCACTACAATCACCAAGAATATTATTACAGCCATTAATACCAGTAGCAGAACTGGCCAAATCATGAAGGCTCGCAATAACTATGTTCAGGGAGGAAAAAAAGATACGTTCCTATATTCCCTACATTAGGGTTCATGAAGGATGCTGGATTACTATTATGTTCAAACACTGGATTCCTGTTATCTCAGTGGTGCATGCAAAGTGAAGCAGGAGGCAAGGTGCCCTTGCTCTCTACACATGTACACTAGCAGCAGTACCTTCCTGGGTGGAACAAAAATGGTGGCGGTTTAAGGACTTGCGATCTACTATGGGGACACCAGTGGTCCATCTAGTCCAGCTTCCTGACTCACACAGTGGCCAACCAGTTCCTCCAAAGGTCCAACAATGGAGCATAGAGGCCGAGGACTTCATAAGACCATCAGAAGATCCCTGCTGGATCAGTCCAGTGGTCTGCATAGTCTAGCATCAGGGCTCACATAGCAGCCAACCAGTTCCTCTGGAGATGCAACAACAGGACAGAGAGGCCGAGGCCTTCCCCTGATAAGAACATAAGAAAAGCCCTGTTGGATCAGACCAGTGGTCCATCTAGTCCAGCCTCCTGTCTCACACAATGGCCAACCAGTTCCTCTGGAGGTCCAAGAACAGGGCATGGAGGCTGAGCCCTTCGTAAGAACATCAGAAAAGCCCTGCTGACTCAGACCAGTGGTCCCATCTAGTCCAGCCTCCTGTCTCACATAGCGGCCAACCAGTTCTTCTGGAGGTCCAACAATAGGGCATAGAGGCCAAGGCCTTCTCCTGACAAGAACATAAGAAGAGCCCTGCAAGATCAGCCCAGTGGTCCATCTAGTCCAGCCAGGAAATGGGAAATCACCCCAAAGGCCCCTAAATGACACAAATCTTTCACAGTCTGGGACCTTCATTCTGCCCCGATTGGCTTGCACAGATACATTTGTTCTCCTTGAGAACTATGTTACAGAACGGCCGCAATTTCAAATTGATGTGGTTTTTTTAAAAAAAACCACAGGGACTTTGAATAAAGCATAAGACAAGATGGGTCTCATTTGTCACATTGGGAAACTTCCAAGGTGGAGAGGTATATGCCTGTGCGTGTGCATTGATTATACCAAGGATTTATGCTTTCTTTCCCTCGCACCAGAATATAAGGCTAAAGAGATCTTTAAAACAGGTATGCCATGACAGCACACAATGATATCCATATATTAAAAACATAGAATAATAAAGCAATAGGAATAGCAGACTGCCATAGGGACACCAGTTGGCCAAGTACAGGGATACCTTCGTGGGCACAAACTGTCCACTTGAGTAATACTATTTGCCTATTCATTTATTTAGGATAGGGGTCTCCTACTTGAGGCCTGTGGGTACCCTGGTGCCTGCCAAGTGTTTTAGAAAGCAAGTGAGGCCAGGTGGGGATTTCCCTGACAATGCTTCTGATTGGCCATTAGAGATTTGATTGACTGTCTTACACACCCAATGAAATGCTGATCGCCACTTTGGGGTCGCAAAGTAATGTTTCTCCAGGCTAGTCTGGCCAGGGATCCTGAAGGCTTTTTATCATCTTCTGGGCATGGAACAGGGGTCACTGGGGATGTGGGGGGGAGGTATTTGTGAATTGAAGGGGGCTGGAGAAGAAGAGGAAGAGGAGGAGGAGATTGGATTTATAAACTGCCCTTCACTCAAGAGTCTCAGAGTCGCTTACAATCTCCTTTCCTTCCCCCTCCCTACAACAGACACCCTGTAAGGTAGGTGGGGTTGAGAGAGCTCTTTCAAGGACTGCCCCCAAGAGAACAGCTCTGAGAGAACTTGTGACTGACCCAAGGTCACACCAGCAGCTGCACATGGAGGAGTGGGGAATCCAACCCGGTTCTCCCAGATTAGAGTCCGCGCTCTTAACCACTACACCAGACTGGCTCCAGAGGTCCCTTCCAACTGTATGATTCCTCAGCACCAGGATCTTCACCGTGTGACTGAAGGTTAGCTGCAGCGGCCATTTTTTTAAATAAACATTTTATTTTTTATAAAGATAAACATCAAACACACATACATATATAAATGGGGGAATTCCATTACCTCATCGATTTACATGTTTAAGTACCTCATGCCATATTTGTTCTCCATGTTCCACCTTGTATTCTTACAGTAATCTTTTGCATATGCTAAAAATAATGTTTTTATGCTCTTTTAAAAGGTTGTATGTGTATATATTTTAACTATTGTATTCTTCAGTCCAATTCAGAGACAAACAGAAGTAACTTTTGAAAATACACGGTCAAGATTTTATAAATGGAGCCGTGGTGGCCAATTTGTGCAGGGCCGGCTCACCCACTAGGCGAGCTAGGCGCTCGCCTAGGACGCCGGCCCTGCAGGGGTGCCAAAATGCCCCCCCCATGAAAAGCCCCTCGGGCCGCCCAACGCCAGCAGCCCCGGCTTTCCTGGGCACCTCGTGGCTGCGAGGCACCCAGAAAAACCAGCACCGCCGCTGGGAGGGAAGGGGCGGGCATTCTAAGCCCGCCACTTCCCCGGCTCTTCCAGGCACCTCGCAGCTGCAAGGCACCCAGGAGAGCCGCGCTGCCGCCCCTGGGAGGGAAGGGGGGGTGTTCTAAGCCCGCCCCTTCCCCGGCTCTTCCAGGCACCTCGCAGGTGCGAGGCACCCGGGAGAGCCACGCCACCACCGCTTCCCCAGCTCTCCCAGGCCCTGGGCCATCTTCAGGCCCCACCGGGAGGTTGGCATCCCTGGTGGGGTGGGCGCCTCAGGCTGTCCTACC
This sequence comes from Gekko gecko, assembly GCA_029375565.1. Classification (NCBI taxonomy): domain Eukaryota; kingdom Metazoa; phylum Chordata; class Lepidosauria; order Squamata; family Gekkonidae; genus Gekko; species Gekko gecko. The sequence goes on along the minus strand of JAPDNY010000017.1, from coordinate 8,760,941 downwards.
TAGGGCGCCCAGACACCTGGGGCCGGCCCTGATTTTGTGTCAGCCATTTTGTGGTTGTGCCCACCACTCTGTGTCAGAATTTCAAAGGTGCCTGTTGACTCAAAAAGGTTGGGAACCCCAGCCCTAAGGGATCATCATAGTCAACTGCGACTTGATGGCACTTTCCACTGGGTTCTAAATTGCTTGAGTAATCCATTTTTGTTTGCTTTTAATGGCTGAATCATGTGGGGCTTTTTATTATGTATGTTTTTAAACCGTTAGCTTACTTCATGTCCCTGAGGGCAGAGAGGCGGAGTAGTCGTAGTTGTTGTTTATTACGGTCTTTAGACCAGCATACAATTTGGTCAAACAAAGTACAATAACGTTTTTTTAAAAAAATTAAGAGCTTTTAAGGCACAATTCCCATAATTCGAAGAGAGGCGGAGTATGAATTTTGCAAATAGAAAAATACAACAGTAGAATAGATGCGTTTTGCAGAGGGACACAGGCTTGGTCCTTTTGAGTAGGGCAAAGGGGGTGCATAAGAGGAAAAGAGAAGGGTACAGGGATCAGGGCCATTGAAACACCCCCCCAAGACCTGCACTGTAGATGCCGGCCTCTTACTTCCATGTCTCCTGCTTTCTCTCTCTCTCCTCTTGCCAAATGCAAGATGCAGGAACATTACAAACAACTCTGTCTGAGTTAATTGACCAAGACAAATTTTGTTAAAAACCCTGACATTAATAATGCGAAACAAGTGCTGGGAGGTAAAAAAAAGAGAGAGAGAGAAAGGGGTGGGGGAGACGACGTTTGCTTCCCACGAAGAATTACAGGGTGCCCCCCTCCCTTCCTCCCCCGACTCCTCTCTAGGCAGTTTGGCAGAGTGTTAAGGTCAATTAGTTTAAAATTAACTTCTGCCTCCACCCACAGAGCTGGAGGTTTGCCTATCGCTAGTTTATTTACCGTCTTTAAGTGCTGTGAGTCAGGGACGGGGCTGGCAGTTCCGTGATAGGGGAAAATGGCAGCCGATCCATCACGGCTTGGCCTCCGTAGTGTGGCCTCCAGAACTCATTTGGAAGCATGTCCTCTCGCAAGCAGAGACATGCTCGGGCAAGGGCTTTCAACCCAGAGGTGATGGCAACACAGTCCTCAAGTGCATTGCAGAGCCTTAGTCGCTAGGCTGAGAGTCCCATTGTCCTAGGATACGGGCAGAGTAAGGCAACAGAGCTAGATCCCAGTCCAGTAGTAAAGGTAAAGGTTTCCCTTGCTCGAAAGCCAGTCGAATCTGACTCTAGGGATGCGGTGCTCATCTCAGTTTCCAAGCTGAAGAGCCAGCGCTGTCCAGAGATGTTTCCATGGTCATGTGGCTCGCATGACTAGACACCAAGGTGCATGGAATGCTGTTACCTTCCCATTGAAGTGGTACCTATTTATCTTCTTGCAGTTTCTTGCTTTCAAACTGCTATTGATTGGCAAGGATCAGGCAGGTCCGAAAAGCAGAGTTGAGGGTCAGTCCAAAGGTCACAGGAAGCAGGCAGAGTCCAGAGTTGTGGCCACAAAGTTCACAGGATTGTGATGAGTTGCTTCCACAATCTGCAGCTCTCCAGGTCTGATTTATATAGGCATTCCTTAACAAGGCTGATTGACAGCCATCTGCTTGGAGGTGCTCCTGCACTTAGAACTGCTTCTATTAAGCAGCTGGTGCTGAACCAAGAGGCGAGCACTCTGTGTGTCCTTAAGTCTTGTCGGAGTTTTTCCCTTCACTGTTCAATTAACAAAGGGGAGTCTGGTGGACTACTTTCCTGCAGCTGTGCTCCGTCAGCTACTTCAGAGCTGTTTGTGGGTGGGTCAAACTCAGCTGCCAGCAATGAATCTCAAGGCTCCTGTATCTCTATTTCACTAGCTTTAGCTGCTTCAGAGCTGGCTGCATGTGGCTTTTCGACTCCTGAGGAGTCTTCAGCCACACTGGACTCGGGCTAGTCAAGCTGGCCCATGACACCCATATTGCTAGGGTGGGGGACTTACTGGGATGCTCTGGGAGAGGGGAGGGAAGAAGCATGATGTGCCTACATCACCTCTATCGTGCCCCCCTTATTCACCTCTTTTCTAAACTGAAAAGTCCCAGAATCTTCAGCCTTTCTCCGTAGGGAAGGTACTCCAACCCCTGAATCATCTTGGTTGCCCTCTTCTGTACTTTTTCCAGCTCTGCAACAAAGTGCCAGGCAAATTACTTTGTGGAGGATATTTTACAGCTGAAGTGCCACCACTGATAAGGCCCCGTCACTGATTTCCACACAACTTTGTTCTGAAGATGTGAGGGCAGGAATCAGAGTCCTTGACAGCAAACGTACTAGGCAGGCAGATACTAAGAGAGTGGGCACCTACAGAAGTAAATCCCACAGGGATCATTGGGTCTGATTCCCAAGCAAGAATATGAAGAAGAATACAAAGAAGGATATGAGGAAGGATACGAAGAAGAATATGAAGGAGAAGAAGAAGATAGAGAAGAGTTGGATTTATACCCTGCCGATCACTCATAGTCTCAGAGCGGCTTACAATCTCCTTCCCTTCCTCTCCCCACAGCAGACACCCTGTGAGGTAGGTGAGAGAACTGCTCTTAAGAGAACAGCTCTGAGAGAACTTGTGACTGACCCAAGGCCACTCAGCTGGCTGCATGTGGAGGAGTGAGGAATAAAACCCGGTTCTCCAGATTAGAGTCCGCCGCTCTTAACCGCTACACCAAACTGGCACTACATCGAATTGGTCTCACAGCCTTATGCTGATTTAGTAACTGTCCACATCTACACAGAAAATCCTGAGTTTTGTGGATGCAGATTTGGTGGCAGTGGAAAGTGCTGTCAAGTTGCAGCTGGCTCGTGGTGACCCTGTGGCGTTTTCAAGGCAAGAGACAAACGGAGGTGGATTGCCCTTGCCTGCCTCTGCGTAGCAACCCTGGACTTCCCTTGGTGGTCTTCCATCCAAGTACTAGCCCAGCTTAGCTTCCGAAATCTGATGAGATCAAGCTAGCTTGGACTTGGAGAACCTCAAAACAGAAAGATCTCAGTGCCCTTTAACAACTCTCAAGTTAATTCAGAGAAAGCCGCAACAGTTGAAGTGATTCAGGTAGACACGTCTGTAATTTCGAGATCCTCTGTAAGTTCTGCCTGACATACCGGCCAAGAGTCTTTCCTTCCACCAAGCGGTGATTCTCTGATCCACATTTTAAAAAGAGTTTATTTCCTTCTCTGAGTTCTATTGAGAATCGGAGCACGCAAACCAAGCTTTCTACAAAGCTCAGCCGCCAGGCTAAAGGAGGGTTTCCCGGAAGAAGTCAGCTCCTGCATGGGTTCGGCTCGGTTGCGCGGCGAGTTAAAACTCAATGGCACCACGCCATTTTGGCATTCGCTTCCACTTTTCTGGACTCCGTCCAGCCCTCTGGAAGGGAGCCAAAGAGATGAAGAGGAGTTTGCCACTGTCCGTGGTGCTGAACGGGGCCGGTGAGACCGAGGCCTTTCTGTTGGCTCCAAGCCACCCCAGTTAGCCATCCATGAATTAAATGAAGATAAATCTGTTGTGGTGGATTTTTTTAAAAAAAAGGTAAGTTTTGCTAACAATAGAAGTTGGGTGTTTTTTTAATTTGAAAACTTTCAAATAATGTTGTGACCTTTGCAATATGGTGTCGATTCGTTTCAGATTGCATGGTTGGGCAATCAATGGAAAAATTCTTTCTGTTGGTTTTAAAAAAGCAGGTTTTGTGAATCTGGGGGTCGGGATGAAAAGGCAGTGGCTTTCGTAAGTCAGAAACGGTTTGCCAATTCTAATGCAAGAATTTGTGAGAAAAACCGTGGGTAACAGTCTAATCGGAGAAAAGGAAGAGTTGAAGAGTTGGGTTTTACACCCCGCTTTTGTCTGCCCTAAGGAATCTCAAAGCAGCTTACAATCACCTTTCTCTTCCCCTTTCCCCAACAGGCTCCTTGTGAGGCAGGTGGGGCTGAGAGAGTTTGGAGAGGACTGTGAGTAGTCTAAGATCACCCAGCTGGCTTCCTGTGAAGGAGGAGCAGAGAATTGAAGCCGGTTCTCCAGATTAGAGTCCGCCACTCTTAACCACTACACCACACTGGTTCTCAAGAGTGATTCCATTGTCTATATCAACAGAGACAAGCAAAGAATGCTTAAGATGGCGCCTGCTGTAACATGTCTTTACATCACCTCTACCAGTTTGAGAGCCAGTTTGGGGTAGTGGCTAGGAGTGTGGACTCTAACCTGGGAGAACCGGGTTTGATTCCCCACTCCTCGACATGAAGCTGCTGGTGTGACCTTGGGCCAGTCACAAGTTCTCTCAGAGCTGTTCTCGAAAGAGCAGTTCTCAAAAGAGCTCTCTCAGCCCCACCTACCTCACAGGTAGGGGGAGGGGAGGGGAAGGGAAAGGAGATTATAAGGTCAAGGTCTCTCCCATAACCTCCTGCTTGGTCCTTTTAACTGGAGATGCCAGGGATTGAACCTGGGACCTTCTGCAAGCCAAGCAGATGCTCTACCACTGAGCCAGGGTCTTAAGTCAAGGTCTCTCCCATCACCGACTGAGTGACCTTTTTAACTGGAGATGCCAGGGATTGAACCTGGTATCTTCTCCATGCTGACCAAATGCTCTATCACTGAGCCAGGGTCCCAGGTTAATGTCTTTCCCATCACCATCTGCCTGGTCCTTTTAACTGGAGATGCCAGGGATCGAACCCTGGATCTTCTCCATGACAAGCAGATGCTCTAACACTGAGCCACCAGCCCTCCCAAGCTGCCACTGTGCCATTATGGATTCATTGCTCGTTTACCCAGGTAGATGCCAGGTTAGACAAGGTGGGTGAATTATTTTGCCTTGTTACCATCTGGGTTTTGACCACTGCGTGACACAGAGTGTTGGTCTGGATGGGCCATTGGCCTGATTCAACATGGCTTCTCTGATGTTCTTATGGAGTATTAACGTCTTCTTTATTTCTTTGGGACTGAGAATTAAATTCACCGGAACGTTAGGCACAGGTACCCTAAGAAAGACAGGACATGCTTTTTCTTGGAAACTGTGACTTCAGCAGCAATTGTCTCCCCAGGTTCTAGGAACCATGGAGATGAACAGATTGTCTTAAGAAGCCAGACAGAGACTGCAATGCTCCCTCTAAGCTATGGAGTCTTGCGAGCAAAAATTCTACTTTGTGAGCTACGGGTATTAAAGCTGTGAGCAAGCGATTTGGCTACTGCATAAAATCAGTTTGCTCTGGAGCCATCTTTCCTGAGTAAAGGCAAAAACGTGTGAGCCGGAGGCTAAAAACACTGTGAGCTAACTCACACTAACTCATCTTAGAGGGAACGCTGCAGTGGAGACTTCGGCATTTCGGGTCACACCAGGTCAGCCCAGAGAAGAATCACACACGATCCTCAACCAGAGCTCAATGCCTTGGGAGAGGGCATGAGGAACCACAGCCAAAGGATTTAATGTTCTACATTTTAGGCATACAATCCCACTCCTTTGTACTTTCCCCTTTGAAATCACCTGCAGAGAAAGCTGAAAGATCCCTGCTAACGGAACCTCTTCCTGGTGTTCCCCCCCCCCTTTAAAGATGAAGAGCTTTATGCGCTCTTAAAGAGCTGGGATCGTAACCTGTCTCTGTAATTACTTCCGAGGCATTCCAGTCAGTGAGACTGTCATCTCGTATCATGGGCTCCTTTCTCCGCCAAAGAGCCAATGAACCGGGGACAGGCAACCAGTCCCTCACCTGGCCACCCAAGATAATTCCATCTCTAGTTTATCATACCCTACAACATTTTTGTCCCGTCCTTTCTGCAAGTTTCTCAGGGTAGTGGGCACGGTTCTCCGTTCCTCCACTACATCTTCACATCAGCCCTGTGAGGGAGGCTAAAAAGCTCATGACTGGTCCTAAGTCAGCCATCAACCATCACACAGCATGAGGACTGGACTAATGCTCTCCCTAAGTTGTGGAGTCTAGAGAGCAAAAATTCTACTCTGAGAGCTACTGGCACTAAAGTTGTGAGCGAGCAATTTGGCTGCTGCATAAATTCAGTTTGTTCCCGAGCCATCCTTCCTGAGCTGAGACAAAAATGTGTGAGCCGGAGGCTAAAAAGACTGAGGTGGCTCACACTAACTCGGCTTAGAGAGAACACTGGATTGGACCACTCTTCACAGAGTCCTCCAATCAGAAAGGATCTTAAAGGCCATCCACTCATAAGAACTTAAGAGAAGCCAGTGTTGGATCAGGCCAATGGCCCATCCAGTCCAACACTGTCACACAATGGCCAGAATTTCCAGGTGCCATCAGGAGGTCCAGCAGTGGGGCCAGGACACTAGAAGCCCTCCCACTGTTGACCCCCCAAGCACCAAGAATAACAGAGCATCACTTGCCCCAGCCTGAGAGTTCCTATCTATACCTCGTGGCTAATATCCACTGATGGGCCTCTGCTCCAGATGTTTATCCAATTCCCTCTTGAAACTGTCCATGCTTGTAGCCGCCGCCACCTCCTGTGGCAGTGAATCCCATGTGTTAAATCACTCTTTGGGCAAGGAAGTACTTCCTTTTATCCATTCTAACGCGACTGCTCAGCAATTTCACGGAGTGCCCACAAGTTCTTGTATGGTGAGAAAGGGAGAAAAGAACTTCTGTGTCGAACTGCTCTATCCCATGCATAATCTTATAAACCTCGATCATGTCACCCCTCAGCCATCGTTTCTCCAAGCTAAAGAACCTCAAGGATTTTAACCTTTCTTCATACGGAAAGTGTCCAACCCTTTTATCACTCTAGTTGCCCTTTTATGCACTTTTTCCAATGCTATAATATCCTTTCTGAGGTGTGGTGACCAGAACTGTACACAGTACTCCAAATGAGGTCGCACCATTGATTTATACAGGGGCATGATGATACTGGCTGATTTATTTTCAGTTCCCTTCCTAATAATCCCCAGCATAGCGTTAGCCTTTTTGGTGTAGTGGTGAAGTGCACGGACTCTAATCTGGGAGGACCAAGTTTGATTCCCCACTCCTCCAGTTGCAGCTACTGGATGTCCTTGGGCAAGCTATAGTTCTGTCAGAGCTGTTATCTCAAGGACAGTCCTCAAAAGAGCTCTCTCAGTCCCACTGACTTCACAGGGTGTCTGTTGTGGGGAGGGGAAGGGAGAGGAGTTTGTAAGCCTCTCTGAGACTCCAAGTGAAGGGCGGGGTATAAATCCAATCTCCTCCTCCTCCTCCTCTTCTTTCGAGGACTGCTCTGGAGAGAATAGTTCTGAGATAACTTGTGACCGACCCAAGGTCACACCAGCAGCTGCACATGAAGGAGTGTGGGATCAAAGCCGGTTCTCCCAGATTAGAGTCCGCACTCCTAACCACTACACAACACTGGCTTTCCTGGCTTAAAGCACAGCTCACAGAGCATCCTACGTTCAGATGATCACACGCTAATCGTAGCTGGTTTAATTAGGCCATAGTTTTGCGTGACGTCCAAAGATGCCCCTAAATTTGACTGCGGGAATCTGTCAGCACGTCAAAGAAACACTATCAGAATGGCAGCGTCTTCCGGAAGTCCTCCAGCTCCAGCGAAGGGAAGGGCGAGAGGGATCAATCACAATTTTATCTGGCCTTTTCAAGTTCTCGCTCCTTTTATCCTCCGCCACCAGATAAAATCACTGCCTCAGACACGGGTAAGAAGACAGGGCTTTATTATATATATCACTTCCCTTAAAAAACAGACTTCACTCCAGCATCCCTCTACATCATCTGCACACCCATCCCTCAACTTCTCTCTCTCTCTTTCTCTCTCTCTCTCTTTTTTTAAATAAGCTCCTCTCTCGCTCGCTCTTTTCCCAATTCAGAACAACAAGGGCAAAAACAAATTATGCAATATTTCAGCTCCATGTTCTGTTAATGGCACCAAATCGCGGGTGACATTTCCAACTTGTTAGCTTATTTTTCTCGCCCGCGGGTCGTCTCGGAAAATGGTCTCGGGGTTTTTGTGTGCCTCTCATTTTCTTCCTGCACTCTGTCTTCTCTCCCCATAGGGATGCCAGCCTCCAGGTGGGACCTGGGGATCCCCCAGAATTTCAGCTCATACCCAGTGTTCCCTCTAAGCCAAGTTAGTGTGAGCTAGCTCACGGTTTTTTAGCCTCTGGGTAGCAGATATTTGTCTTCACTCAGGAAGGAGGGCTCCAGAGCAAATTATATGCAGCAGCCAAATCGCTCGCTCACAACTTTAATGCCAGTAGCTTGCAAAGGAGGTTTCTTGCTCACATGACTCCACAGCTTAGAGGGAGCATTGCTCATATCCAGGTTACAGAGATGGAACCCCCTGCAGAAAATGGATGCTTTGGAGGGTGGACCCTATGGCATGGTACCCCACTGAGGTCCCTGTCGTCCCCAGGCTCCACCACCCAAATCTCCAGGAATTTCACAGCCTGGACTTGGCAACTTTATTCCCCACCAGTGGCCAGGGAGGACGTGGCAATCCTATCTCCCCATCCTGGGCTGCCAACTTCTAGGTGACACCTGGAGCTCTCCCACAATTACAATTCATCTCCGGATGACCAAGATCAGTTCCACCACTATTGCAGAAGCCTAAATGGCAGAAAGAGGACATGTCAGTGGGGCGATTGGAAAACTAGTTGAAGGAGAATTATTGAGACTTTATTTCATTTCACAGCTAAAAGAGTACCAGCTATCTGAAGAAGCAGAACGTGAACGCGGCAGTGAAGCCAGCCGTGTATAGCTGCTACTGCTGTTTTTGATACAAAGGATTTGTGGGACTTCATTTTGAATTTTCTCTTTGTATCAAATACTTTTTTGTTCCTAGCTCTTTAAGAATATATAAAGGTTTGTTGAACTTCAACAAAGATTTAAAACTGTTTGAATAGTTTTGCACAATATAATCTTTCTGCTTTTGTTCATAATTCGTTCACGGAGTGTCTTTATATCCTAGCAGGTGTTGTCCTTGTATGAAGGACTGTGTTGGAACTGTTACACGTGTCCTCCTTCAGGACCCTCTCTACTTGGCGTCCTGTCAGGATCTTCTGTACCCCATATTAGGCCAAATTTTAGAGACCCCTGATGATTTTAAGCTCCTTTTCTTGCTTGACAATGCAGATACAGAGATAACTGGAATAGCAGCAAAGTTTCTCTGCAGTGCCATGGTTTTATGGCCTGGTAAGTGATATTATGAACTAGGTTTTATTATGATGCTACTCTTACCACGTTGTCACTCTGGGATGTTACTCTGCAATTTTAATTTTACTGTTCTTGATTTTGTATCTAGACTATTGCATCCTTATATATATGCAAATAAAAGGCTTTGGATTGAGATAAAATCTCCTCCCGCGATCTCTCACTTTGATGTACAAACTTCTAGGTGACACCTGGAGCTCTCCCACTCTTACAATTGATCTCCAGATGACCAGGACCAGTTCCCCAGGAGAAACTAGCCACATTTTCCTCTATCACATTTCCTTCCCCTCTCCAAACCCGACCCTCACTATCTCCACCCACAAAATCTCCAGATATTTCCCAACCCAGAGGTGGCAACCCTATCTCCACCCAACTGCCCATGCACACATGATTGATTTCATGTTCTTTTCTGTTTTTTGAGATGATTGGTAGAACGTTCAATGGCAAAATGGCGAATGGCTTGGTCTACTGTGTGAAGGTAATATGATCTGTGGGAAGGGGAACAGGCTTATGAGAGACGGAGTTCACAATGCAAGAAGACTTGAGGGATGAAAGTGCTATCAGGTCAAGGATGACTTATGGTAAGCCTATAGGGTCTTCCTTGGCAGTCTCCCATCCAAGTATGAACCAGAGCCACCCCTGCTTAGCTTCCAAGATCTGGTGAGATTGGGCTAGCCTGGATCATCCAGGACAAGGCACATGAACAGAGGTGGGTTTGCCATTGCCTGCCTCCGTATAGCAGCCCTGGACTTCCTTGGTGGTCTCCCACCCAAATACTAACAAAGGCCGACCTTGCTTAGCTTACAAGAACTGATGAGATCGGGATAGCCTGAGCCATTCCAATCAGGGCCAAAGACTTAACCTGGATTAATAAAATTATTATAATAATTAAAATTATTGTATGGCAGTGTACGTAGTAAAGCCAGGAGATCCTAAAATGGTCTGGCAGTCAGAAGTTCTAGCTCTTTTAGCATTATGCACCACTAGGTGGTAAGCAGTATTCCCTCTAAGCTGAGTTAGTGTGAGCTAGCTCACAGCTTTTTAGCCTCCGGCTCACACATTTTATCTTAGCTCAGGAAGGGATGGCTCCAGAACAGACTGATTTATGTAGCCGCCAAATCGCTCGCTCACAACTTTAATGCCAGGAGCTCACAAAGTAGAATTTTTGCTCATAAAGCTGCACAGCTTAGAGGGAGAGTTGGTGGTGAGCTAGATGTTTTTAAGGCAAGAGACATTTCAGAGGTGGTTTACTATTGCCTGCCCGTGCATCCCAGCCCTGGTCTTCCTTGGAGGTCCCCCATCCAAATATTAGCCAGGGCTGACCCTGCTTAGCTTCTGAGAACTGATGAGATCGAGCTACCCTGGGCTAGCCAGATCAGAACCTGGCTTAAAGTTCATTTTCAGTCCATTCTATTCCCAAAGCCTTAGGACTTGTCATAGCGAGGATTCTCTTAACCAGACAAAATGCTGGGTGCTCCATGGTTTGAGCCCCCAAGGACTTTCTTGCTGTAAACAGAAGTGGGGGGAGGGTGATTCAGCCAGATAGTGGTATAGAGAACAGGGGGGTTAATTCTACCCCCACCTATATGGTTGTCCTGATACAAAACAGCCCCTTGAATCCATTTTTCCAACCAGGGGAAACACAGAGGCCACCGGTTTGCTGAGGGTTCTATTTTATTCCATTTCTGTTATTTGTTTATTCTATTTGTGTTATTTATCGTCCGCCTTTCTCACGGGTATTCAAGGCGGATCACACAAAGTGGGGCAGTACCATCGACACAAATGGGACAGTCAATAACCAATAATTTAGGACAGGGGTGTCAAACATAAGGCACAGGGGCCGGATCTGGCCCATCCAGGGCTCTTAGGCAGCCTGCAAGCAACTGATGCAAGGAAGGGAGTGCCGGGGGGGAGTTGGTGGAGTCATTCTGATTGTGGCTTCAGCAGAGCAGAACAACCTTGTCTGCAGCAGTCGAGCATCATGGGATCCCAGTGCTGCAGTGCTGCATCTCCAGTCCGCCTAGGTGGGTTTTCCTCTGCACCCTCCTCCCAGACCATGGGGGCCTTGCAGTGAAGATACACCAACTCAGAGCGTACCAGCTGATGTCTTTCATACAGTTTCCATCTCTGCTACCTGGCATGACGTTTTATGGGCAGTGAACTAAGAGGGTCAAGTTACAAACTATATTATACAAAAATACAAAATGTTTATTAGGGTGTTCACATAGCTAAAACATACTGTGTTTTACAGTATACACAGTATACTGCGTTTGACAGCACACACAAGTTTGTTTTGTAGGCCATCCATAGTAGGTCCTAAATAGTAGCCGTATCCATTTTTCAGATTATTCTGGTGTCAAAGATTCCATTAGTCAGGATGTGTGTCACTTCCATCAAAGGTAGTAGTCAAGTCAATAATCTGAAAAATTGGTACGGATACAAACTTGTAGCAATTGCAAAAACACATAAGACAACAACTTCTGGTCATATATATATATATTTCTTGTGTGTGCATTTCTGGATGTGTGTCATTGTAATATAAAGAATATTGACCACTGAGGAAGGCCCGAAGGGGCCAAAACATGTATGGTCCTTAGGTCAAAAGATTTTTCCTATCAATTGTATTTGTATAATAACTAATTTGGTTGTATAAGCCTTTTAAGCCTGATACTTAGACTATTGCTTTTAACCACAGTATGTTTTAGCTGTGTGTACACCCTAATAACCTTTTTGTATTTTTCTATAATATAGTTTGTAGCTTGACCCTCTTAGTTCGTACCTGATTTTGGGTTGAGTCTCCCCCCTTTTTTTCCAGTTTTTATTACGTTTATGGCACACATGGCCCAGCCCGACAAAAGTCGCATTTATGTCAGATCCAGCCCTTGTAACAAATGAGTTTGACACCTCTGCATTAGGGTTTTAGAAGCCTGGGACCACCAGAAAGAACTGAAGCATAACATAAGTATTCATAGGACACGTTAAGCAACACAGAAATTACATAAATAGATCCTGCTTTCAATAAGCTCAACACAACAATATGGACCACAGTCCTTAATCATTTACCCAAGTGTCCTGGAATAGAGGCAGAGTAACGCGATGGAACTAGGCCACAGAGCAAGGCAACAGAGCTAGATCCCAGTCAAGAGTCCAGTCCAGGGGTCAAATACCAGTTTATCAGAAAGAGTTCATGGGTTGTTCAGGAAAGCAGAGTTGAGGCAGTCCAAGGCCATTGTGCAGGCAGGTCTGAAAAGCAGAGTTGAGGGTCAGTTCGACAGTCACAGGAGGGAGGCAGAGTCCAGAATTGCAGTCACAACATTCAAATGGTTGTGGCATGTTGCTTCCACAAATCTCCAGTTCTCTGGGTTTGATTTATATAGGCATTTCTTAACAAGCCTGATTTATAGCCATCTGCTTGAAGGTGCTCCTGCACTTACTAAGAACTGCTATCATTAAGCAGCTGGTGCCAAGCCAAGAAGTGAGCACTCTGTCTGCGTGTCCTTAAGTCTTGCCAGAGCTTTTCCCTTCGCTGTTCAATTAAGGAAGGGAAGCCTGATGGGCTACTTTCCTGCAGCTGTGCTTCGTCGGCTACTTCAGAGCTGTGCCTGGGTGGGTCAAGATCAGCTGCCGGCAATGAATCTTGAATCTTCTGCATCTCTAATTCACTCACTTTAGCTGGTTCAGAGCTGGCTGCACGTGGCTCGTCGACTCCTGAGGAGTCTTCAGCCACTCTGGACTCAGGCTGGTCAAGCTGGCCCACAATACCAAGCAAGTTTGTCAAACAATTTTGCACAATGCAACCTTGTTACCTACACAGAAAAGTCCTATTGAACCATTCAGTTTTGCATAGTCGGTGGAAAGCCGAGAGAGCAAGAGCTTTCCTCACCTCCTCAGGCAAGCCGTAAGCACAAGGCAGGGGCCACAAGGGAGAAAGCACGTGGATGGGCAGGTGTCGATTTCCCCCTTCACAGGTCAGCACCTACAGAAGCCTCTGCTGGCTTGAACAAAGTTGTCATGGCGGGGCACAGGGAGGGAGCAAACAGCAGCTAGGGAAGACGGCTTCCGAACCAAATCTGGAAGCCGAATTTTCTTACAAAACCAGGGACATGCCGAATACCACTTTGGGGGTCAGGAAGCAATTTTCTTCCAGGCCAGTTTGGCCAGGGATGCTGGAGGTCTTTCATCATCTTCTGGGCATGGAGCAGGAGACACCGGTGCCCTGAATTTCCCACATTGCGCAGGGGTTTGGACTAGACGACCCCAGAGGTCCCTTCCAAGACTCCATGATTCTATGAATTGAGCCCCAGCAGAGCTGCTATTTGCAAAAGACAAAGCTGTTCCTGCCAGCAGCCACCCACAACATTAGCTGGCGACGAACTCCACAATTTAATTATTTGCAGAGCGAAGAAGTCTCTCCTTTCATCTGTCCTGAATCTATTGCCCGTCAGCTTCGTTGGGTCTTCCCAAGTTCTAGTACATGGGAAAGGGAGAAATATCTCTCTCTCTCTCTCTCTCTCTCTCTCTCTCTCTCTCTCTCTCTCTCTCTCTCTCTCTCTCTCTCTCTCTCTCTCTCTCTCTCCCTTAGGCGTTATTTCGCTATATGTACAAGAATGAATTACTTGCTCTGCCCTGCTGAGCATTCCCTCCCCAAACTTATGGACTCCTCTAGGAGCCCGCTATCCCGAGCCATCGCTCGGCTTCCATTAACGCTCCGGCAGCTGCTCCGGCGTGATATGCCGGGCGGAGGCGCGCCGGCGCGTGGAATAAATAAAATAATAGCAATAATATCTGTCTTAATCCTTTTATCGCTTTATTTCTTCCAGCCGTTTTGCAGAGATAAAAATCTGCTGGCCTCGGCAGGAGGGTGGCAGGGGAAGACGGCTCGGTGCCGATTTCGATCCCTCCGTCACTTCTAGAAAGAGGCTCGGGAAGGAGAGGATGAATGTGAAAATGGGGCAGGTCACAACATGGGGGGGGGAGTTCCGTGAGAGGTGGGACTGATTTGGGGAGACGGGTGGAGGGAAAAGTCTGATTTTTGCAGGTGGCAAAGCCAAGCCAAAAAAGACAGTGAGGATGTAAGGACATTAAAAAGGGACAAACAGAAGGACAGATCAGTATTGTGAATTACGAGGGTAAACCTAGAGAGCTTTCTCAGTGGGAATCTATCATTCCCACAGTTTAACCCACACCACTATTAGAGCTTGAGAGGCCAAATCTTCCAACTACTACCACTCTATAGCCTTCTAAAATACCAGTGTACACACGAAGCTGCCTGTTTAGTCAGGCCGTGCTAGCATTGTCTACTCTGACTGGCAGCTGCTGTCCAGGCAGCTGCTGTCCAGGCAAGGTGTCTCACATCACCTCCTACCCAGTCCTCTAGATGGAGATGCTATGCATTAAGCTTGGTACCTTTCCACATAACAAAGCTGATGGCAGTACTCACGTACACAAGAAGCTGTCTTATACTGAATAAGACCCTTGGTACATCAGTGTCAGCGTTGTCTACTCAGACTGGCAGCAGCTCTCTAGGGTCTCAGGCTGAGGTCCTTCACATCACCTACTGCCTGGTCCTTTTTAAACCAGGGATACCGGGGATTGAACCTGGGACCTCCCCCATGCAAAGCAGAGGCTGTGCCAATGAGCCACAGTCCCTGCCAGACAGCATAACACGGGGAACTCCCAATGCAGGAAATTCCTCGTATGGCCCAACAGTGCACAAAATTACAAAAAAACCAAGGGAGGGGGTGTCCACATATGTCCCAATCCAGTAATCTGCCACCATCCCCTTGAATGACTCACACAGTAAGAAGCCAAGGAGCAAGCTTCTAACCTTACTGGGAATTAATTAAGAAAGTCAACTCTGCAAGGTAGGCTACTTGCAGAATGAGTTTCCACTACAATTAACCTGGCAGGTAGACTCTTGAGGTTCAAGGTACTGAATTTAGATTGAAGCACTTGAAAGCACAGAACACCCAAGTATAATCAAAAGATATTGCAGGAATATTTCAAAAGAACATAGCACAGAGAAATAAAACCAATCAGCTACATTTTAAGGTTCTAACACAAATCAGCCAGTATCATAATGCCCCTGTATATGCCCCTGTATAAATCGATGGGGCGACCTCATCTGGAGTACTATGTACAGTTCTGGTCACTACACCTCAAAAAGGATATTATAGCATTGGGAAAAGGGCAGAAAAGGACAATTAGAATGATAAAATGGTTGGAACACTTTCCTATGAAGAAAGGTTAACGCACTTGGGGCTCTTTAGCTTGGAGAAACGATGGCTGAGAGGTGACATGATTGAGGTTTACAAAATTATGCATGGGATAAAGCAGGTCGAGAAAGAAGTCCTTTTCTCCCTTTTTCACAATACAAGAACTCGTGGGCACTCAATGAAATTGCTGAGCAGTTGGGTTAGAACAGATAAAAGGAAGTCCTTCTTCACCCTAAGAGTGATTAACACATGGGATTCACTGCCACAGGAGGTGGCGGTGACTACAAACATGGACAGCTTCAAGAGGGAACTGGACAAACATCTGGAGCAGAGGTCCATCAGTGGCTATTAGCCACAAAGTATAGGTAGGAACTCTCAGTCTGGGGCAAGTGATGCTCTGTATTCTTGGTGTTTGGGGGGGGGTCAACAGTCGGAGGGCTTCTAGTGTCCTGGCCCCACTGCTGGACCTCCTGATGGCACCTGGTATTTCTGGTCACTGTGTGACACAGAGTGTTGGACTGGATGGGCCACTGGCCCGATCCAACATTGGCGTCTCTTATATTCTTATGTTACACATGAACATATGAAAGTGTCTTATACCAAATTAGACCCTCAGTCAATCAAGGTCATTGTTGTCTGCTCCAATGGGCAACAGGTCTCCATACTTTTCAGGTTGAGGTCTTTCACATCACCTACTGTCTGGTCCTTCTTGACTGGAGACTACGGAGATTGAACCGGGGACATTCTGCATGCCAAGCAGATGCTCTACCACTGAGCCTCAGTCCCATCCAGGACTATTTTTGGGCAGGAATGCACAGGAACAAAGTTCTGGCTGGCTCCTGAGTTGGCCATGCCCAGCAGGAATTCATTAGCAATAACAGGCCACACCCAACAGCAGAAACTCATTAGGATTGGCTACATGAGGGGTGTGTGGCCTAACATGCAAAGGAGTTCCTGCTACAAAAAAAGCCATGGGTTTTGACAACAAATAAGGTAAACAGAATAAGAAGCAAGAGGTGGGTGTGGCTGGATGATCACACTTCTGGTAACATGGGGTGTGGCCTAATATGCTAATGAGCTGTACTGGCAGGGGTGTGGCCTAATATACTAATGAGTTTCTGCTATTGGGTGTGGCCTATTATGCTAATGAGTTCCTGCTGAGCTTTTTCTACAAAAAAAGCCCTGGTCCCATCCTTCAACCATGACTCTTCCCCCAAGCCAAAGAGTCAATCATAAATGTTGCGGGGCAAGGGGGTACAAGAATTTGTACAGAGACACAAATGAGTGGAGGAAGTAGCATGTGAGGCAAAGCTAGACTCTTTCAGGGCCATTGTATTTGTATTTACTCAGACATAAATCCCATGACATTCAAATGGAAATGGCTCCAGGGAAGTTTGCACAGGATTGGAGCCTTAATCAATGAGTTTCCCCTAAGAACATAAGAACAGAAGAGAAGCCAATGTTGGATCAGGCTAACGGCCCATCCAGTCCAACACTCTGTCACACAGTGGCCAAAAATACCAGGTGCCATCAGGAGGTCCACCAGTGGGGCCAGGACACTAGAAGCCCTCCCACAGTTGCTGCCCCAAGCACCAAGAATACAGAGCATAAAAACATTAGAGAAGCCAATGTCGGATCAGGCCAATGGCCCATCCAGTCCAACACTCTGTGTCACGCGGTGGCCAAAAATACCAGGTGCCCTCAGGAGGTCCAGCAGTGGGGCCTACAATTACTCCCATTGGTGAAGTGGCAGAAATTGCAGAAAGAACAGGTGGGAAGTGGAATTTCCAACCTCCAGGTGGCACCTGGAGATTTCCCGCTGTTCCAATTGATCTCCAGACTACTGACCTCCAAACAATAGCGATCAGTTTCCCCCGGGATAAAATGACTGCTTTGGAGGCTGGATATGGACTTGATGGCACTGTACCCTTCGGAGGTTTATTTTTATTTTATTTATTTATTTACTGGATTTATTTATTAGATTTATATACCGCCCTCCATTCTCCAAACTCCAGCATTCCCAGCTCCACCTCACCCCCAAATCCGGCTCACAGATTTTTGTCTCAGCTCAGGAAAGAGGGCTCCCAAGCAAACTAATTTATGCAGGCAGCCAGGGCTTTTTTTGTAGAAAAAGCCCAGCCTGAACTCATTAGCATAATAGGCCACACCCAACAGCAGAAACTCATTAGCATATTAGGCCACACCCCAAATGTTACCAGAAGTGGGGTCATCCAGCCACACCCACCTTTTGCTTCTTATCCTGTTTACCTTGTTTGTTGTCAAAACCCATGGGTTTTTTTGTAGCAGGAACTCCTTTGCATGTTAGGCCACACACCCCTAATGTAGCCAATCCTAATGAGTTTCTGCTGTTGGGTGTGGCCTATTATGCCAATGAGTTCCTGCTGGGCGTGGCCAACTTGGAAGCCAGCCGGAACTCCATTCCTGGGTGTTCCTGCCCAAAAATAGCCCTGCAGGCTACCAAATCGCTCACTCACAACTTTCGTGCCAGTGGCTCCCAAAGTAGAATTTTTGCTCACAGGACTCCACAGCTTAGAGGGAGCAGCGGTTGGATCCATCCAGGTATCCCACTGTTGAAAGAGGGAGGACGGGGTCCCATCTGACCGCCAAAAAAAGGCTGCACTGCGGATCATGGGACCTGCATGGGGAAAAGTGACGCAGGGTAGAGGCTGGAATTAGGAGGGGGGGGGATTGCACAGGCCAGAGAGGAGCGGCTGCCTGGATCCAACCCAGTGAAATGAAGTTGGAATTAGAGGCAGGGGACAGGGGGCAGGGTTGCCTGATCCAGGTTGGGAAACTCCGGGAGATTTGGGGATGGAGCTTGGGGAAGGATGGAGGAGGAGGAGGAAGAGGAGATTGGATTTACACCCCGCCCTTCACTCAGAGTCTTGGAGAGGCTTACAAACTCCTTTCCCTTCCCCTCCCCACAACAGACACCCCGTGAGGTAGGCAGGGTTGAGAGAGCTCCCTTGAGGACTGCCTTTGAGAGAACAACTCTCATTCCAGATCAACATACTCTTACTTAAACAGGACAGGATACATAACCAAAAGGAAGAGAAGAAGAGGACGTGAAGAAATGAAATTTTATTATTGTCATTGCAAAGCAAGTTTCATTTAGTACGAGGCAGAAGCTATATGTAACAGAAAAGAACCACTAATCGATATGTAAATACAAGGTACCCCCATTTTTATGTCTAGACTATGCGTTGTTTGTATGTTTTTGTCACAGTAGTTGAAAAAAAATAAAATTCTTTTAAAAAGAGAGTGAGAGAACAGCTCTGAGGCTGTGATCCCACACACTAACTAATCCACTTTCAATCCACTGTCAAACTGGATTTTACTGTGGGTGAACTGGCAAAATCCAGTTAGAATGTGCATTGAAAGTAGACTGCAAGTGGATTATTCAGTGTGTGTGATTGCAGCCGGAGAGAACTTGTGACTGACCCAACGTCACCCAGCTGGCTGTATGTGGAGGACCGGAAAATCAAAGCCGGTTCTCACAGATTTAGAGTCCACACTTCACCAAACTGGCTGGCTATCAGTGGGGTACAATGCCACAGAGTCCACCCTCCCAAGCATCCCTTTCCTCCAGGGGAACTGATCTCTGTAGTCTGGGGGTGAGCTGTCATTCCAGGAAATCCCCAGGTCCCACCTGGAGGCTGGCATTTCTAGTTGGAATCTCTGATTCTTGCCTTACAGAAAACCAGGACTGGCTTCCGGTCGGAGTAAAATGGCGAATTGACACACTTTGCGAGTTGTGCAGAGTGTACTGCGGCATCTGACGACAGTCTGGGCTCTATCGGACCCAGCGCAGCACTCTCCAGGCGGGAGAGTGGCAAGCAAGCAGCGAAGCCTGAGGGGGAGTTGAGATCGGTGGAGATAAGCTTCGGAGGAAGCTTGTTTACACTTTGATCTCCTTCCGTGAAGAGGGCAGTTGCAAATCAACTCTACAGATGCCAGCCGGGCTGAGAATTCAGCATAAATTCGCCATCTACCGATCTCTTTACCATCAAGATTAACATCGTTTACAGAAGAAGCACCGCGAAACCCCGAGATTACAAGCAAGGTAACAAACAAACAAACGAATAAGCGCTTACCGGTTTAAAGAAGATTGTGATATTGAAACGCACGGATAAGCGCTGAAACCTTTAAGGAACTATTCCGCTTGAATTAAAAGTAAAATGAAAGCTTTCCTTTAGAGATAAAGGCTGAAAAGTGACTTTGTTTTGCATTCCTGTGGTCAGCCAAGTCTAAACGTTACGTAGCAGAAACGAAACTAACTGTGACTCTGTGATACAGGAAGTGGGCTAGAGTGGAGATTTTAGAGGCTGTTGTGTTTGAAGCGGATGGACATTTTACTGTGTGACACTATCCTCATCGGAAGTCGGATTACAGAGACGGACAGAGGTACAGGAAGTTTGAAAGGAGCCTACTCTAGCCGGAAAACCATAGAGAAATTGCGCCCGACATTTTTGGGAGGACTAAAATTTAAAAGTTATTTTCAAGCCGAAAATGTGTTTAAGCAAGTTATAAAGGTGGCGATTTGGCTTGAAGATTGCTAATATAAAGATTGATTAGCATTGAAGTGCCCTCCAAGACGGATTTGAGAACAAGACCCAGAGCTGCTTCATCACCCAGCCCAAGAATGACTGCAAAGGAAAAAAAAGAGTGGCAAGCAGCTATGGAAGCGATGGAAAAACAGATGACCGAAGTGGTGCAGAATCTTGGAAAACAAATAGAATCACACCTTGGAAAACAAATAGAATCACAGTTGCAACAACAACTGCAAAGTCAATTGGAGCAAATAGAACAAGTGCAAGTTCAAGTACAGAAAAAAATATGGAAGAATTGAAAGAACTGGTACTTACTGAAGTGTCAGGGATAAAAAAAGATACAGAAGAACTTAAAAAGAAGTCAAAAGTCTGGTGACAAAATCTGAAGAGATGGAACAAAAGGTTAAAAAAACTTTGTCTGAAAATACAAGGCTGGAGACCATGATGGATTACAGGGCTACTCAGAATCACCTGAGATTGAGAGGGATAGAAGAGGAGGAAGATCAGGATCTACGGGCTCTAGTAATTAAGACATTGACAACTTATATAGGAGAAGATGAAGGAGATTTGGATGCAGACTTTGACTTGATTTACAGAGTAAATTCAGCTTATGCCAAAAGAAAGCAATTACCCAGAGATGTGATTGTTCAATTTGTGACAACAAAGATGAAGGAAGACGTTTTCAAGAAACAATTTACACAACCGTTGGAAATAAATGGAAAGAAAATAATAATTTTGAGAGAAATTCCGAGATTGATTCTACAAGACAGGAAGAAGTTCAAGAAATTGACAGACAGACTAAAAGAAATGAACATTAGGTTTAGATGGGAGATTCCATATGGACTTACATTTATGTATAACTCGGTGAGAACTACTCTTAAAACTGAAGGAGATTTATATAGATTTAAAGCGAGCAATCTGGACGATTTTAAAGATATTTAATCCAACACCATTATGGATTACAAATTTTTATCTTGGAACGTAAATGGACTAAATTCACCAGGTAAAAGAAGACTGGTGAATCATTGGCTGGAGAAACAAAAATGTAATATAATTTGTTTACAAGAAACACATATAAGAAAACAAGACGACAAATATTTGATTAATAAAAAATTGGGAGAAGAATTTTATTCCTCAGCAGCTAATAAGAAAAAAGGAACAGTGATTTACATCTCAAAGGATTTGGATCCTAAACAAATTTTCTCGGACAAAGAAGGAAGGTATGTTGGCGTGGAAATATGGATGAATAGAAAAAAGACATTGCTTGTAAATATATATGCACCCAATGGTGCAAAAGAGACTTTTTTTAGTGATTTGACCAAAGAGTTGGAGTGTTTAAATTATGACCAAATTGTTCTTGCTGGAGACCTCAATGGTACAGTGAATAATACATTGGATAGAAAATCTAAAGCAAGTGGAGAGACAGTTGTAAAGTTACCAAAGAATTTCTTTCAATTGATGAAGCAAGAGAAACTGGAAGACGTATGGAGGAAGTGGAATCCTAAGACTAAGGACTACACGTTTTATTCGAATAGACATAATTCCTTTTCTCGAATTGACATGATTTGGATGTCAGAGGAGATGGCGCAAAAAACCTATAAAATACAAATTTTACCGAAAACTAATTCTGATCATAATCCCTTACTTTGGATATCTAAAGCAAAACCTAAACAGCTATATTGGAGAATTAATGAAGATTTATTGGATCAAAAACAAATTAATGAAATCTTAAAAAAGGAAACGAAAATTTTTTTTGAACTGAATTTGAATAAAGGTACGGACATACAAGTTGTATGGGATGCATACAAAGCAGTAATGAGAGGTATGCTTATCTCTCTGAACTCCAAGGACAGAAAACAAAAGATCCAACAACAGAAAGACCTTCATGAAAAAATTCGACAAAAAGAAAAGGAATTAAAGAAAAGACCAGGGAAGAAGAAGATTATTAAAGAGATCCACTTTCTGCAAGATCAGCTGAATGTTTTACTAAACAGAGAATTATATTGGAATTTGAAGAAATTACAGCAAAAAGCATTTGAGGGTGCAAACAAACCAGGAAAGTTTTTAGCATGGCAATTGAAAAATAGAAAAGAAAGGAATTTTATAACTAAGATTACTGAAGATGGAAAGGATGTTATGAGCTTGAATGGTATAAAAAGAGTTTTTTTTAAATATTACGCCAAATTATTCAAAAAAAAGGAATTGATCAACAGAGAATCAACAAATATTTGGAGACGATTGAAGTTCCAGAGCTGGGAAAACAAATTAAAGAATTATTAAATGGTTTAGTAACGAAAGAAGAAGTGACAATGGCGATAGAGGATGCAAGGTTGGGCAAGGCTCCAGGACCAGATGGCTTTACAGCAAAGTTTTATAAGAAATTTAAAGAGGAGCTAACCCCTATTTTGGTTCTTCTGTCGAATGAGATAAGAAAGACCAAACGGATCCCAGATTCATGGAAAGAAGCAAATATTTCATTGATACCCAAAGAAGGTTTGGATTTGACTCAAGTAAAGAATTATAGGCCAATATCGCTATTAAATAATGATTACAAATTATTTGCGAAAATAATTTCAGAGAGACTGAAAAAATATCTGAAAGATATAATAGCGGAAGAACAAGCTGGATTTTTACCAAACAGACAAATCAGAGACAATTTAAGAGTGGTGATAGATGCAATTGAATATTATGACAAGCATCCTGAAAAAGAAGTTGGATTCCTCTTCCTAGATGCGGAAAAAGCTTTTGACAACTTAAATTGGGAATTTATGCTGCAAGTTATTGAAAAAATGGATATTGGACAGTCCTTTTTAAATATGATTGTGGCAATATATTCAGAACAAAAAGCGGCTTTGAATATAAACAAAGAAAAGACGGACTTCTTCCAAGTCCAAAAGGGAACACGTCAAGGCTGCCCGTTATCCCCGTTGTTGTTTATTTGGATATTGGAAATATTATTGACAGCGATAAGAAAAGATAATAGTATTGAAGGACTTACAGTGAAAGGTTTTGTCTATAAATACAGGGCATTTGCAGATGATGTAATGTTTATGATTCAAGACCCAATCGAGAAAATACCACAACTGATGGAAAAAATTGAAGAATTTGGTTCAGTTGCGGGATTTTATGTTAATAAAAGTAAAACCAAAGTGATGTGCAAAAATATGACAAAACAAAGACAAACAGAACTTCAAGAGAAAATTCAATGTGAAGTAGTTACAAAGACTAAATATCTTGGAATTGAATTAACCATGAAAAATATTGACTTGTTTAAAAACAATTATGAAAAGGTGTGGCACAAGATTCAGCAAGATATGAAGAAGTGGGACACTTTGAATTTATCATTGATGGGAAGAATCGCGACTGTAAAAATGAATATTTTACCGCGTTTGATGTATCTATTTCAGACTATTCCAGTACTAAAACAAAGGAAAGTATTGGATTCGTGGCAGAAAGAATTATCCAAATTCGTATGGGCAGGAAGAAAGCCAAGGATTAAAATGAAAATTTTATGTGATGCAAAGGAAAGAGGAGGTCTACAACTACCAAATCTAAGACTGTACTATGATGCCGTCTGTTTAACATGGTTGGAGCAGTGGATTAATTTGGAGAATAAGAAGCTATTGGCCCTGGAAGGGCATGATAACAAATTCGGATGGCATGCATATTTATGGTATGGAAAAGTAAAAATGGACAAATTTTTTAAACACCACTTTGTAAGACAATCACTGTTCGAGACATGGATGAGATATAGAAAATTCTTCTCAGAAGAAAGACCACTTTGGATTGTACCAGCTGAAGTGATCAATCCATATTCAAGAAATCAAGGACTAGACTGGCTACCTTATAAAAATCTTTTAAAATCTGAAGGGAAAAATTTTGTGTTAAAAGATAGATTTGATGTTGAATTTGAATATGATTGGTTGAAGTATAGACAGATTTATGATTTATTTAAGACCGATAAAAGAGAACATGGTTTTAGAGAAAAGAATATTGAAATTGAAACTGTATGGCTTGAGAAAGATAAAAAAATGATTTCTAAACTGTATAAGGTGCTATTGAAATGGTATACTGAGGATGAAGTTGTAAAAGAGCAAATGATAAAATGGGCTGTAAATGTTAATAATGAGATATTAATGACATCTTGGGAATACTTGTGGAAAAAGTCGATCAAAATTTCAACTTGCGTAAATGTTAAAGAGAATTGTTATAAAATGATGTACAGATGGTATATGACGCCTAAAAAAATTGCTATCATAAATGAAAGTATGTCTAACAAATGCTGGAAATGTAAGAAACATGAAGGGTCTTTTTACCATATGTGGTGGACATGTGATAAAGCAGTAAAGTATTGGACAGAGATCCACAATGAGATACAAAAAATTTTGAATTGTACTTTTAAGAAAGACCCACAGATGTTATTGTTAGGTCTTAAAATGGAAGAAATAAATGTAGCCAAGAGAACATTACTATGGTACTTGACTACAGCAGCAAGACTGACTTTTGCTCAATGTTGGAAACAAGATAAAGTACCTGAAACATGGGAATGGATTAAAAAGACGTTGTTTTTGGCAGAAATGGACAAATTAACAAGAAAGTTAAACAACGAAGAAGATGAAATGTTCTTTGAAGACTGGAAAGACTTTCAAAAATACTTGTTGAAAAATTGGGACATTAAACGTGGTTTGATTTGCTTTGATAGTTATTAAGAGGAAAATGAAATAGAATTAGATTTTTGAATTGTTACCGTTAGTAAGAGAAAATAAGTTTAGAAGTAATTGCAACAGAACAAGAGAGATATTAATGGGGTTGGAGCAGTGCGGGAAGCCTTGTTTGGGGGGTAGAAGGGAAATTAGAAAAATGGATATATAGGTTGGTTGAAAATGTATGAGTATGTGATATATCCAATAATAAATTGTATTTACAAAAAAAAAAAAAAAAGAAAGAAAAGAAAACCAGGACTGTCCCTGGTAAACGAAGAGAGCCATAGGCAGTTGGAGAGTCGGCCTTCCTGAACTTTGTTTGAAAGGAACTTTCTGAAAACTGGGATCCGAGTCCGCAAAGGTCAGCTGCCATGTTTCACAAATGATCCCGAGTTCTCTTGCCTTTCCGTGCGGTGAGAGGGGGTCTAACTTTTCCCCCCTGCCTCCCTTTTGGCCCCCAGGATCCTAGCTGCGCCCGAGTAAATAATTATCGATCCCGTTGTCCTCTCCCGGCCTAGGAGGAGATAAATCCAGGAGGGCAGACCTCGCAAGGCAAGGAGGAGAAATCGTTTATTTATACAATTTCCACCGTGGCAGCCCGATAATTAAAATGCTCTGAAACGAAAGGAGCAGAGGTGGCATTCCATGTTTCAGGGTGGGGAGGGGGAGAGAAGGAAAGAGGGGTTGTGGGAAAGGGGGGAGAGTCATAGCCGGGTTCAAAAAGCCAGTTCTAGCCATGATTAAGTCGTTCAAAAGCAGCGTGTTTTGAAAGCTGGGTTGCCTTTTTCATACCTCGCTGACAGCCCCGGCTAGCCTGATCTCGTCAGATCTCAGAAGCTAAGCAGGATCGGCCCTGGTTAGTATTTGGATGGGAGACTGCCGAGGAAGCCCAGGGACATGACGCAGAGGCAGGCAACCTGGCAAACTACCTCCGTTCATCCCTGCCATGGATGACCCAGGCAAGCCCAATCTCATCTGATCTCAGAAGCTAAGCAGGGTTGGCCCTGGATAATATTTGGATGGGAGACCACCAAGGAAGTCCAGGGTTGCTGTGCAGAGGCAGGTGATGACAAACCACCTCTGTTTGCCTCTGCCCTGACCTGGAAGGCCCAGGCTAGCCTGATCATATCAGACCTGAATCTGGTCAGCCCCACTTAGTACTTTGACCGGAGGCCATCAATGAAGCCCCGGGTTGCCAGGAAGAGGCAGGCAATGGCCACCCACCTCTGAATGTCTCTTGCCTTGAAAACCCCACAGGGTCGTCATAAGTCATTGTGACTCAACGACACTTTCCACCACCAAGGTAAGAAATTCCTGACCTGGATGGCCCAGGCTGGCCCAATCTCATCAGATCTCAGAAGCTCAGCATGGTCAGCCCTGGTTAGTGTTTTGGATGGGAGACCACCGAGGAAGTCCAGGGTATCCATGCAGAGGCAGGCAGTGGCAAGCCACCTCTGAACATCCTTGGCCTTGGAGACCCTTTGAGGTTGCCATAAGTGGGCCATGATTTGATGGCTAAAAAAACCCAAAATGGCTGCCACCGGAGGCGGAGCCAGCCATAAAATGGCTGCCACAGCTTACCTTCACTCACAAAGTGAATGTTCTTGTGCTGTGGTGGCAGCTGCTGCCAAAGCAACATTTTTAATAATCTGCAAAGTGTATCAAATCCCCATCGGCCAATCAGAATCCTTGCTGGGGAAAGCCCCTCCTGACCCCACCCACTTTCTAAAAGCACTTGGCGGGCTCCGGGTGAGGAGTCAGCGGGTCCCATGGTATCCACAGGGGAACCCCCAATCTAGGCACGGAGCCTCTTCTAGCGGTGCTCATGGAGATGGCCCCGGTCTTGCTTGGCAGGGAGGAAACCGCAGCTGCCGGCGGGTGCCACCCACCCTCACCGCTTCCACCGCAGCGCCTCATAAAGTCTGACCTTCGAGCGTTTCCATTCTGGGCTGGCTGCTAAGTAAGTCATCGCATCCCCCAGTGATTTAGCACGGAGTGCGGAGACGTCGCCGGGCCCGGAATGAGAATTTGTCTGCCAGTCGAATCCCCCCCGACCGCCTTGGCTCTTTTTTACCCTTCTTTGCACGCGCCGGCCGTTCCACCGAATCCCCGAGTGCCGTATTTTACAGATGGGATGCGCAGGGTGGGCACATTTATAAAAGAAAAGTCAGTAATTCCACCGCTTCCCTTTTTGTCCTCCGGCTTGCCAGGCCCTGTTCTGCAGGCCCGGGAATATTATCTCTCCTCGAGGCCGTTAATCTCTTTATGACATTGGTTGGCTCTTTTTTGAACATCCATTGATTGTTATTTCTCTCTCTCTCTCTCTCTCTCTCTCTCTCTCTCTCTCTCTCTCTCTCTCTCTCTCTCTCTCTCTCTCAGACCCAACCTTGCCAAAGACGTTTCAGGTCCATTTGTTGTGAACGTCGCCCTGAGATCAGGTTGCCAAGAAGAGAAGAAGAGAAGAGGGAAGAGATTGGATTTATACCCTGCTCTTCACTACCCAAAGGAGTCTCAGAGTGGCTTATAAACTCCTTTCTCTTCCCCTCCCCACAACAGACACCCTGTGAGGTAGGCAGGGCTGAGAGAGCTCTGACAGAAACTGCTCTTTTTCGAGAACAGCTGTGCCAGAACTATGGTTTGCCCAAGGTCATCCAGCAGGTGCAAATGGAATCAAACCCAGTTCTCCCAGATTAGAGTCCGTGCACTTAACCACTACACCAAGCTCCAGGCAGTGAAGTCAAGGACAAGAGATCACAGGACAGGCTGAACTTAGTACGGAAAAACAAAATGATGTAAGTTAGAAAGGAAGAGTGAGCAGAAAAAAATCGCAGAAAAAATACGAAAAGTGTAAGGCAGAGGTGTCGAACTCATTTGTTCTGAGGGCCGGATCTGACATAAATGAGACCTTGTTGGGCTGGGCCGTGTGTGTCATAAAATGTAATGCCAGGTAGCAGAGATATGCACTTTATAAAGGACAGAAACACAAAGGGGGGGGGGTTACTCAAAATAAAGACATGCTTAAAACATTAACTCTGTAAGCTGCAAACCTACTTTTGATTTATTGACATTCACCACAGAAATCTCATGCTCAAGAGTTCTGAGTCCAGGGCCCCGGTTAAAACATGAAATGGCTGAGCGATTAGGAGAGTCTGGCGAAGCAAGCTGCAGCAGAACTGGAAGCAGGAGATGGCCAGATCCACTGAGGGCCTGATGGAAGCCCTCCGGGTGCCTGATCTGGGCCCCAGGCTGCATGTTTGACACCCCTGGCGTAAGGTGTCCTCTGATGAAACCTTGAGAGAAATGGTCTGTTGAATGCCGTATCGTCAGAAAAACCTGAGACCAATTTACATCAGAGGAAACACCTTTAATGATTTGTTACTCACTGGATAATTGAAGAAGATATATATTTTCCCTAACCAGATTTCGTTATCATAGCACAGTTGCTTTTCCTTACTAAGTTCAAGCTCCAGGCAGTGGCTGGAGATCGCCTGGGACAGCAACTGATCTCCAAAATAGCAAAAAGCCCAGCAGCACCTTGGAGACTAACCAACTTTGTTGCAGCACAAGCTTTCGAGAGACACAGCTCTCTTCGTCAGATTGACATTGTCTGACAGCAATGCTGATTCTGTGAACTTCACTGCCACAGGAGGTGGTGGAGGTTACAAGCATAGACAGTTTCAAGAGGGAATTGGACAAACATATGGAGCAGAGGTCCATCAGTGGCTATTAGCCACAAAGTATAGGTAGGAACTCTCAGTCTGGGGCAAGTGATGCTCTGTATTCTTGGTCCTTGGGGGGGGTCAACAGTGGGAGGGCTTCTAGTGTGGGAGGGCTTCTGGTGGACCTCCTGAGGGCACCTGGTATTTTTGGCCGCTGTGTGACAGAGTGTTGGACTAGATGGGCCTTTGGCCTGATCCAACATTGGCTTCCCTTATGTTCTTATGTTAACTTAGGCAGATCATGAGAGGGAAGGCAGGAAGGGTTGCCTCAGTGCTTAGTTCTCATGGCCCTTTCTTACATACCCAGAGAAATGCCAATCGCCATGTTAGGGTCCGGAAGTAATTTTTCTCCAGGCCGGTTTGGCTGGAGATCCTGGAGGTTGTTGTTGTTGTTGTTATTTTGTCATCTTCTGGGCACGGAGCAGGGATCACTGGGGATATGGAGGGGGAGGTATTTTTAAGTCTCCTGCCTTGTGCAGGGGGTTGGACTAGATGACCGCAGAGGTCCTTTCCAACTCTATGATTCAATGATTCCCCTGGATGAAAGGGCTGCTTTGGAGGGTGGGCTCAATGGCATTATACCCTGACAAAGTCCCTCCCCTCCCCAGACCCCGCCCTCCCTGGGCTCTACCTCCAAAAATTTCCTGGAATTTCCCAACATGGAGTTGGCAACCAGCCCAGGACTGTTGAGGCAAGAACCGAGAGAGAAAGGGGAATGGCACACTGCGGACCTCCACACCGGCAGCCTCCGATTTATTCGCCAAATGACATTCATCCCTGATTAATATGTCTTAATTTATTTCTGTTTTTCCTGAGCATGCCCTTTGGTCCGGCCATTCCAGCCTCCCTGTCAAACTGCTCCGGGGAAGTCCGAGTGAAATACAGGGTGGTATTTCCCTAATGTTATGTTAAAACACACAATAGATCACGTTGATGCATTCTGCACCGATGACATTAAATGACTAATGGGCTCCGGCCAAACATTCAAATGTATTCATCCCGCAATATTGTGAAATGAATATTAATAACTGAGAAAGGGTCCCTGACTGTGATGAAGGTTATGTCAGGGTAAGCTTCGCGCCGGCTTCATCTGCCGGACAGCCGGCCACCCAAGCTCCTGATGGAATTGCGTAGGCTGTTTCTGCTCCAAGATGGGAAGCCATGTTAGCCTGTCTGTAGCAGTAGAAAAGAGCAACAGTCCAGGAGCACCTTAAAGACTAACAAAATATGTGGCAGGGTCGGTACTTGGAAGGGAGACCACCAAGGTCCTCCCAGATTAGAGTCCGCGTGTTTAACCACTACACCAAACTGGCCCTCAGCTGATTGGCAGGGCTTCAGCTGATTGGCAGGGACCATGTGGCTGCAGGGCTCTTTAATTCTAGCAGGAGGGAGGGTCTTTTTGCAGGCATGGTGGGGGCCATGGTGTGCGGGGCTGGGGGAAATCAGTACGTAATGGTATCTGGCTATTGCACAGACATATACCTCCCCTCTACACAGAGAATTCTGAGTTTTGCAGATGCAGATATGGTGGCAGTGGAAAGTGCAGTCAAGTCACAGCTGAATAAGGCAAGAGATGTTCAGAGGCGGTTTGCCATTGTCTGCCTCTGCATAACAACCCTGGATCTCCTTGGGGGATCCCCCAGCCAAATACCAGCCAGGCTTAGCTACCAAGAGCTGATGAGATCAGGCTAGCCTGGTGTCAAACCCCCTCTGCATTTTATGGCTCGTTTGTCATGGCAACCAAGGGGAGGGTGTAGGAGAGTGTGCAACTGAAACGCTTTCGCTCTGTACAGGTTGCTTTGAAGTAGCATGCATCCAGTTTGGTGTAGTGGTTAAGCGCGCAGACTCTAATCTGGGAGAGCCGGGTTTGATTCCCCACTCCTCCACTTGCACCTGCTGGATGACCTTGGGCAAGTTCTGTCAGAGCTGTTCTCTCAAGGATAGTTCTGAAAAGAGCTCTCTCAGCCCCACCTACCTCACAGGGTGTCTGTTGTGGGGAGGGGAAGGGAAAGGAGTTTGTAAGCCACTCTGTGACTCCTTTGGGTAGTGAAGGGCAGGATATAAATCCAATCTCCTCTTCTTCTTCTTCTTCTTCTCATCTCTGAGAACCCAGATGTCCTTGGAGCTCAGCTTTCTCAGCTCGGCTTCATCTTGCATATCGAGGGGACTGCATAGTAAGGGGGGTTGCTAGCCATTTCTTTTGGCAGGTGGAATACTAAGGGGTGATTGGCCCTGGGTCTTTAGGGCCCCTGCTTGAACCTTGTATATCTATTGCTTTTGCTCCTTTAACCTCAGTTCTAACACAACCAGTGTCCAGTCTGGATCCTATCAATGTCACAATAAACCTATCATTCTCCAGAGTGAATGTTGTTGGGAACTGATTTATCCAGGAGTCTGACACCTGGGCTTTCCGGGTCAGGGCATTGTAGATATATGTGACATCTTAATACAATATGTTCATTGTTTAAATGTGTGTAGTTATGGCCACAATTAATGTACTATAATGGGTTTAATGATGACACATTATTGAAACGTTCGGGTTTTCTATGCTCTTAAAGTTTTAAACATGATCTCTAAGCATGCTGATAGTCCTACATACTGGACTGTATAAGAATGTTTCTGTCCAAATAATATGTTATCTTTGCTTACTACTGAATTTGCTTTCTACCTCCAACTTTTTCCCCCTGCCTCCCAGATAGCAAAAAATTAAGATGTGTACGCCAGAGGAACAGCAGGGTGCAGCCATTTGCAATTCTCTCGCAAATATCGGGCATATTTGCAGTTTTTCACGTGGAAAACTAAGACACCTTTACTTCTCGATTCCACAAATAGGCCAAATCATGCCATTTTGTATGTTGAGTTATAAATAATGCATTTTCTGTCTTTAAATCGCTAAAACAAATTCCGGTTTGATGGGGAAATAAGGATGGCATACATTTTAATTTTTTCACAAAAATTTCAATTTTTGAACACATTTCCCCCCCCTCCTGTGGCTTCAAGTTTCTGGAATTTTACATGCCTAGACAGGAAGCCCCCTGAGCTAGATGGCCTGACTATTGCACAAACATATACCTCCCCTCTGAGGTGGGTGGGGCTGAGAGAGCTCTGACAGAAATGGCTCTTTTTCAAGGATAGCTCTTGTCAGAACTATGGCTTGCCCAAGGTCATCCAGCAGCTGCAAGTGGAGGAGTGGGGAATCAAACCCGATTCTCCCAGATTACAGTCTGCACACTTAACCACGACACCAAACTGGCTGATTGAGCCCTTATATATAATTTTTAAAATTCTTGTTAATAAATACATGTATCTTTTATATATATATATATATATATATATATATATATATATATATATACACACACACTATATATATATTTCAAGTTTTTATTCTTGGCCCTCTTTTCTAGTTGGCTAACCAGTGTTACACCTTCGAAGTAGTCCACGGAAGCCAACCGGCTTAGAAGTGTGTGGCCATACTCAGGACTGCACTGTGAATGATGGATTGTAGGCCCCCACCTGAGGCCATCTGCCTCATCCTGCCAAAAATCCTGCCGTTTCAAACTATTAATGCCTTGTCTGACTGTCAGCAGCTCTCCAGGGTCTCCGGCAAAGCAAGGTCTTTCCCAACACCGAGCGACGTGAATCCCTTCAAGCGAAGACAGTGGGGATTGAACCTGGGACCTTCTGCACAACAGGCGTGCTTTCCACCACCGGACCGCTGCCCTCCGTAATGGCCGAGATGACCCCTGACAAAGGTACGGAGGTTTTACAGCGCATCTTATCATCGGCTCAATCCTGCGCCAATGTTAAGAAGTGGAGGTCCCTTTACACCCCAGGCCTCACCAGCCTGAGGGCATGTCTGTTTCAGTGGCCAGGCCGACCGGCTCAGGTGAAGATCTACGTAGGAAGTTGGACAGGGCAGGTCAGCCCCAGGCATCAGGAATTTCTATTCCGGCAGCAGCGGGGAAAACGGTGATTCGGCTGACATCCACATCAAAAGCAGAAAGATCTACGGTGTCGTCAACGTTTTATGGAACCGCAAAGCTCTACAGGATCAAATAAAAAACCCCAAAGAACACGGGCACACGAAAAGTTTACCTTCGGAAATAAGCACCTGCTTAAAGGCAAAGTAAATCGTAAACAGAAAGGTGATGGTGGTATTGGACAATGGGAGAAGAAGGGATGTCAGCGGGTGCCGAGGAGAGTAACACGAACGCATCATTGATGCTAAAATACATCAAGCCGGGGTAGACTTTTAAGACATCGAAAGGCTCCAGGGACATATTTTGGTGGCACAAACTTTTGGAGAGGATGTAGACGTGTAAAGCACAGAATGGGAAGTTCCAAATTCCAGGTCCGCAGTGAGAGTCAGCTTGGTGTAGTGGTTAAGAGCACGGACTTTTATCTGGGAGAACCGGGTTTGATTCCCCACTCCTCCACTTGCAGCTGCTGGTGTGATCTTGGGTCAGACACAAGTTCTTTCAGAGCTGTTCTCTCAAAGGCAATTCTCAGAAGAGCTCTCTCAGGCCCACCTACCTCACAGGGTGTCTGTTGTGGGGAGAGGAAGGGAAAGGAGATTGTCAGCCGCTCTGAGACTCCTTCAGGTACTGAAGGGTGGGGTATAAATCCAATATTTTCTTCTTCTTTTCTGATGCCCACCAAATGTTTTTAGAAGGTGGGGCTTTTGCCCAGCGAGGCTTTTGATTGGCTGTTGGAAATTGGACCGGCTGTGCAGATTTTTTAAAACATTGCTGCCTCCACGGCAGGAGGATCCTTGCTGTGTGACTGAAGGTAAGCCATGATGGCCATTTTGTGACTGGCTACACCACCTGCCGCAGCCATTTTGTAGCGGCCATTTTGTGGCTGTGCCTACCATGCTGTGTCAGAATCCCAAAGGTACCTGCAGGCTCAGAAAAGTTGGGAACCCCTGTTTTACCTGTTCTACCATTCCTCAGCCCTCCCGCCTGCCCACGTCTGCTTCATTCAAGACGGATAAGGGTTACTTCTAGGGTTGCCAGCTCCAGGATGGGAAATGCCTGAAGATTTTGGGGGTGAAGCCTGAGGAAGGTGGGGTTTGGGGAGGGGAGGGACTTCAGTGGGGTATGATGCCCCAGAGTCCACTTTCCAAAGTGGCCGTTTGCTCCAGGGGGACAGATCTCTGTCACATGGAGGTCAGTTGTCATCCCAGGAGATCTCCAGCCTGTACCTGAAGGTTGGCGAACCCAGTTAGTTCCTATCTCACAGCTGCGCCCAACACCACCCCCTCAGGGAAGAAAAATGGCAAGGGAAAAAGCAGTTTGGTAGGGTGGAGAATACAACCAAGAGAAAGAGTTCGACAATTCCTTGCGATTTTCAGATGTTTCCATAACTTCGGTCCTATTTTTTTCTTTAAAAAAAGAAAATAACAACCATCTAGGAATTCACTTCCAAAGGATGTTGTGATGGCTACAGGCACTGGTAGCTTTAAAAGGTGATGAGACAGTCATGGAGGAGAGGCCCATTGGTTATGGGGACTGAGGGAACCTCCACATTCAGAGGCAGTCAACCTCTGAATCCCAGAGGCAACATCAGAGGAAAGCCTCGGCCTCTATGCCCTGTTGTTGGCCCTCCAGAGGAACCGGTTGGCCACTGAGTGAGACAGGAGGCTGGACAAGATGGACCACTGGTCTGATCCAGCAGGGCTCCTCTGATGTTCTTACAAAGGCCTCAGTCTCTCTGCCCTGTTGTTGGCCCTCCAGAGGAACCGGTTGGCCCCTGTGTGAGATAGGAGGCTGGACTAAATGGACTATTGGTCTGATCCAGCAAGGTTCTTCTGATGTTGTTATGAAGGCCTTGGCCTCTGTGCCATGTTTGTTGGCCCTTCAGAGGAACTGGTTGTCCACTGTGTGAGACAGGATGCTGGACTAGATGGACCACTAGTCTGATCCAGCAGGGCTCTTCTGATGTTCTTATGAAGGCCTCAGCCTCTATGCCCTGTTGTTGGACCTTCAGAGGAACTGGTTGTTCACTGTGTGAGACAGGATGCTGGATTAGGTAGACTATTGGTCTGGTACAGCAGGGTTCTTCTGATGTTCTTATGAAGGCCTTGGCCTCTGTGCCATGTTGTTGGCCCTCCAGAGGAACTGGTTGGCCACTGTGTGAGACAGCATGCTGGACTAGATGGACCACTGGTCTGATCCAGCAGATCTCTTCTGATGTTCTTATGAAGGTCTCAGCCTCTCTGCCCTGTTGTTAGACCTCCAAAGGAACCGGTTGTCCACTGCGTGAGACAGGATACTGGACTAGATGGACCACTGTTCTGATCCAGCAGGGCTCTTCTGATGTTCTTATGAAGGCCACGTCCTCTATGCCTTGTTGTTGGCCCTCCAGCGGACTTGGTTGGCCACTGTGTGGGACAGGATGCTGGACTAGATGGACCACTGGTCTGATCCAGCAGGGCTCTTCTGGTGTTCTTATGAAGGCCTCGACCTCTATGCCTTGTTGTTGGCCCCCCAGAGGACTTGGTTGGCCCTTATGTGAGACAGGAGGCTGGACTAGATGGACTATTGGTCTGATCCAGCAGAGCTCTTCTGATGTTCTTATGAAGGCCTCGGCCTCTGTGCCCTGTTGTTGGCCCTCCAGAGAAACTGGTTGTCCACTGTGTGAGACAGGATACTGGACTAGATGGACTATTGGTCTGGTACAGTAGGGTTCTTCTGATGTTCTTATGAATACCTTAGCCTCTCTGCCCTGTTGTTGGCCCTCCAGAGGAACTGGCTGGCCACTGTGCAAGACAGGAGGCTGGACTAGATGAACTGCTGGTTTGATCCAGCAGGGTTCTTCTGGTGTTCTTATGAAGGCCTCGGCCTCTCTGCCCTGTTGTTGGCCCTCCAGAGGAACTGGTTGCCCCCTGTGTGAGACAGGATGCTGGGCTGGATGGATCATTAGTCTGATCCAGCAGGGCTCTTGTTATGTTCTTAGGTTCTTCTCTGAACTTCTGCTCCTGCTTTGAATGAACATGAAGATCATGCGATTAGCAAAAGGGGCAAAATGTATCCATATATGTATCTATCTCCTTCCATCATTTCAGATGACCTTTCGGAAACAAGAAAGGACCTGTCCTTGACTGAGAAGGAAGCGGAAAGCAGAGGAGGAAAAGTTTTCAAGCCAAACGTGCCTTTTGCAGCCGATGCGATCAGAATGCAAAGTAACGAATGAAAGAGGATCGGATGCTTTATTCTCCCTCCCCCTCCCCATCAAACACTATATTCCCAGCTAATGGCAGAATAATAAAAAAAATTACCCGACGTAGTGAGTGAGTGCAAGGCAGGCAGAGGGGAAGAGAGGAAGGGGGAAGCAAAGGGGGGGGGAAGAGAGGGAAAAAGGTTATTACAAATGTGTCAGTTTTGTTTACGACCCTTTATCAGAAAGCCAGGGGGAAAGAGGACCCGTTAACACGCTTCTTAAAACGCTTTGGCAGCTTTGCCCGGGAATGTAAATAATCTTTATATTCCTGAGCGTTTGGGTTTCTAGGCACACACGGATGCGTCTGCCGAAGCGCCTCCCATCGTGACAGGCCTTTGAAGGACTGGCTGAAACACGTTCTCTTTTTTTTTCCCAGGCCCCATAACTAGGTCACGGGGAGCGTTCGGCAGTAGATTTGGCTGCCCGAATTTTTTTTAAAAACGAAACGCAGTTCAGGACTGAATATCTCAGTCACAGGTCCTGCTCCGGAAACGTAGACGGCCTTCCCTGAAATGACCATGTTTTCAGTGTCTCAGAGTCATGTTGGAATCCATAAACCAGAGGTCTCCAACGTGATGCCCATGGGCACCACACCACCCACCTGCACCGTTCCTGGTGCCCGGCAGGCATTTTTAGAATGCGGGTGGGGCCAGGTGGGGTTCTGGCCCAGCAGGACTTCTGATTGGTCACAGGAGATCTGGTTGGCTGTGCAGATTAAAATAACATTATTTCAGTGGCAGCTGCCAACACAGTATTGGTATTATTCTCTCTCACGCTCCTCTTTCCCACAGCATTTTTTAAAAAATAACTATATTCGCCCTTGTGCTTGGGCTTCCTCTGAATGTGGCCCCCACCTCCCTCAGTGGCCATTCTGTGGTTGCTGCAGCCATTTTGTGGCTCTGCCAACCCCAGTGTCAGAAATCGAAAGGTGTTCATAGGCTCAAAAAGGCTGGCAAAGAAGATGTCCCTGGGAAAGTACTTTCCAAGGACAGGCGGTCATTTTGACAGGCACAGGTTCAGGAGGTTCAAGAGTGTATAGACAGTGTAAGCTAGAGACATCAGAGTCACAGAGGACCTCCCCTGGTTGCTCCTCAACATGCCCTCCAAGTTCCACCTCCACCCCATTGCTTTGAAGCTGGGTAAACATTTAAATAGACCGGAGACAAGACTGTCTGGAAATGTATCCATTCCCTAAGGAACCACCATGAACAGCTGGTAAGTCTGTGGAAAGTTCATGCCAGTTGATCTGCCATGAACTTCACTTCGCAAACCATGAACCAGCCAAAATCCATCATGAACTTTAGAGCCGGTTTGGTGTAGTAGTTAGGAGCACAGACGCTAATCTGGGAGAACCGTGTTTGATTCCCCACTCCTCCGCGTGCAGCCAGCTGGGTGACCTTGGGTCAGCTACAAGTTCCTTCAGAGTTGTTCTCCCATGAGCAGTTCTCAAAAGAGCTCCCTCAGCCTCACCTACCTCACAGAGCTTCTGTTGCGGGGAGGGGAAGGGAAAGGAGATTGTAAGCCACTCTGAGACCCCAAGTGAAGAGTGAGGTATAAATCCAAGCTGCTCCTCCTCCTTCTTCTGCGAATTCATGCCCGTCCCTAGAAGTGGCCCCCTCACCAAATACACTAAACCCTTGTTCAGAAAATGCACAGATGCACACAGCCTCCTGGAACAGAAAACAGAGCTCAGCTCTTCCACATTCCTTCAAGACAGTCTAGAAGAGTCACGAAAAGGTGATGCTTCATAGCCTTGTACTGGTGGATCTCCCGACAGGGGGACTGAACGGAGGAGCATGACTCTGGAACAGTCTTTCCCCTTTGACTCTCCAAGCATCTCTGGATGGCACTCTACCACACTATGCATGAGGAAAGGGCCAAAAAGTCACACTCAGCTTATGGTGACCCCAGCAGGAGGCTCTCCAAGGCAAGTGAGAAGCACAGATGGCCATTGCCTTCCTCTGCAGAGACTTCTTTGGTGGTCTCCCTTCCAAGTACTGACCCTGCTCGCTGTATGACTGAAGGCCAAGCTGAGGCAGCCATTTTGTGGCTGGCTCCGCCTCCCACAGCAGCCATTTTGTGGTAGCCATTTCCCAGTTGCCCCACAAATCCCCAAAGGTGTCAAAGATCCCAAAGGTTTCCAAAATTCCAACGCAGCCCACAGGGTCAAAAAGGTTATGGACCCCCGAAAGCAAGCTGGCCCCACCTTCCTCGTCTATCAACTTGTTCTTGGATATCATCCATCATTTAAGCAACTGAGTTCACCTCAATGACTTTGGAAAAATACAACTCTCCACCCACCCACCCACCTACTCCATTCAGTGCTGCAAACTGTTTATGGGTAAAAGAATACCCTAAAATGCTCCATGGCTCATTTGCAGTAGAGCCGGTACCTTGCATTTTTTGCTATTTTCAAATGCGGAGTGGAAATGCTCATGAGACACGGACGACAACAGTGCCAGAGATAAAATGGAACATCGCTACATGCGAGAAAGGGAAGAGACAGAGGGACAGTGACCCACGCTCTCTTTGAGGATTCGTTTGTGAGGATGCTTTCAAAAAGCATCTTCCCTTCGGGGGAACGGAGGATTCGGGGCTGGGCTGCAATGAGATGCCATCCGCGACTCACCCTCATTTGCCGTTCTTGGTAGGAGGGGGGAATATCACACTTCATTAAAATGATCAACACTCAAATTCAGAGAATGGGATTCAGCACTCTCCGGCACCAAAAGGAAGCTGAAAGTCTAGACACACCTGTACTAGTGGTGTTTCAACCTCGTCCCTTCTAAAAGCCGCTCCTGCACATGTG
This sequence comes from Gekko gecko, assembly GCA_029375565.1. NCBI lineage: Eukaryota > Metazoa > Chordata > Lepidosauria > Squamata > Gekkonidae > Gekko > Gekko gecko. The sequence continues at coordinate 8,722,512 of JAPDNY010000017.1, read as the reverse complement.
AACACGTGTGCCTTATACTGAATCAGGGCATTGGTCCATCAAGATCAGTAATGGCTACTCAGGCTGGTGGCAGCGCTCAGGCAGAGGTCTTTCGCTTCATCTCCTATGTGACCTTTTAACAGGAGATGGCAGAGACTGAACCTCTGCATGCCAAGCGGATGCTTTACCACTGAACCAAGGTCTCAGGTCAAGGTCCTTCCCATCACCACCTACCTGATCCTTGTAACTGGAGCTGCTGAGGATTGAACCTGGGACCTTCTGCATGCCAAGTGGATGGTCTTCCACTGAGCCAGGGTCCCAGGTCAAGGTCCTTCCCGTGATCTCCTACCTGGTCCTTTTAACTGGAGATGCATGGATGGAACCTGGGATCTTCTGCATGTCAAGCAGATGCTCTTCCACTGAGCCAGGGTCTCAGGTCAAGGTCCTTCCCATTACCTCCCACCCAGTCCTTTTAACTGGAGATGCCAGGGATTGAAACTGGGACCTTCTGCACACCAAGCAGATGCTCTTCCAGTGACTTCCCTGGCTCAGTGGAAGAGCAGCTGCTTGGCATACAGAAGGTCCCAGGTTCCATCCCCAGCATCTCCAGTTAAAAGGACCAGATGGGAGGTGATGGGAAGGCCCTTGACCTGAGACTTAGGTTCACAGAGTCACCCCTGAGCAGCTATAAATCTATGCAGATGGCTACCATAAAACCAAGAGATCAACAGAAGTGAAAGCAGCATGCAGTGTGGAGGCTACCATAAAATCCAACAATCAGTTATAGAGCTCTTCTTACAGGGGCCTACTGTAAGCTCTTGGAGGACTGGCTGCATTAGGGGTGTGTCGCCTAATATGCCAAGGAGTTCCTGCAACAAAAAGAGCCCTGGTGACCCTTCATGTCAAAGAGACAGGTGGGCTCCCCTAGGTTCCTGAATGTGGCCACCAGGCCATGCCCTTCCCAGTGATGTCAAACAGAATGGACCATTGGGGTTGGGGGGGGTTCCGCCAGCAGAAGAAAAACTCATCCCTATTACCCTAACTAAGCCCGATGTTTGATCACAGGAATAACAAAAAACTCTCTTTGAGCGGCTCGCATGCTTAAAAAAAATAGGTAATTAAAAACAAAGGCAGAAACAATCAATGTTATCTCTTCCAACAGAACTGACTGTTCACAGCGTATAGCAGGTGCAATGAGTAATCCTAGACAGAGAACAAAAAGGCGGGCTTCCGGGACTGAAGATGGGGACAGAGAAAAAGAACAGACAGTAGTCAGATTGCAAGAGAGACCACCTACTTTTCTGGATGGGAGGAGGAGAAGGAGATTGGATTTATACCCCACCCTTCACTACCCAAAGGAGTCTCAGAGCGGCTTACAATCTCCTTTCCCTTCCCCTCCCCACAACAGACACCCTGTGAGGCAGGCGGGGCTGAGAGAGCTCTTCTGAGGACTGCCCTTGAGAGAAGAGCTCTGAGAGAACTGTGATGGGCCCAAGGTCACCCAACTAGCTTCAAGTGGGGAAGTGGGGATTCAAACCCAGTTCTCCAGATTAGAGTCCGTCCCTCTTAACCACTACACCAAACTGAGTTCCCCCCCCCCCCAGTCCTCTGCAAAAGAAGCATGTGTAAGGCCTTCAGGGGAAAAGGTCACATGGTGTCATCACAGAGGCCCTTGGGAGAAGAAGCCATGGCTCAGTGGTAGAACATCTGCTTGTCATGCAGAAGGCTCCAGGTTGAATCCCCAGCATCTCCAGTTAAAAGGATCAGGTAGCAGGTGATGGGAAATCTTTGACCGTAGACCCTGGAGAGCCACCTCTGATTGGAGCAGACAACACTAACCTTGACTGACCAACGGTCCATCAATGGCCAAGTCAGTATAAAGCCGATAGGCCAATGGCCAAGTCTGTATAAGGCAGCTTTGTGTGTTCACAGCTTTCAAGGGAAGGACTCTGGCTCAGTGGCAGAGCCTCTGCTTGGCATGCAGAAGGTTCCAGGTTCAATTCCTGACATCTCCAGTTAGAAAGGATCAGGCAGTAGATGATGGGAAAAGCCACAGCCTGAGACCTTGGAGAGCTGCTACCTGTCTGAGTAGACAATACTGACTTTGATGGACCAAGGATCTGATTCATTATAAGTCAGCTTCATGTGTTCATGTATTATAAGGGACGGTCTGTGGCTCAGTGGTAGAGCATCTGCTTGGCATGCAGAAAGTCCCAGGTTCAATCCCTGGCATCTCCAGTTAATATGACCCAGGCAGGAGGTGATGTGAAAGACCTCAGCCTGAGACCCTGGAGAGCAGTCTGAGTAGACAATACTGACTTTGATGAATCAAGGATCAGATTTGATGGAAGGCATTTTCATTTGTTCCATATTGGGGGCCCCATTAAATGGGCAAGTGATCCACGGCCCCATTAAGCAGCCTTTATTTAGTCTTCAGGTGGAGTCAGAGAACATTTATCTCCACAGGCTTTACTTTCAGCCCCTTGACTGATTCTTCAGACCAGGAAACACCAAACAAGGAAGCTCAGTTTTCCCTGTCCACCAAGGATTCATGTCATTCCTGTCCACTTCTTTCATCTTCTCTTCCAGTTGCCTTGCCACCTGCTTTCTTTGGGGCCTTCTGCTCCACTTGATGGCCCATAAAAGCCAGCAGCCGGCCCTGAGTGATTAACACATGGAATTCACTGCCACAGGAGGTGGTGGCAGCTACAAGCATGGATGGCTTCAAGAGGGAATTAGATAAGCATATGGAGCAGAGGTCCATCAGTGGTTATTAGCCACAAGGTATAGATAGGGACTCTGGGGCAAGTGATGCTCTGTATTCTTGGTTCCTGGGGGGCAACAGTGGGAGGGCTTCTAGTGTCCTGCTGGACACTGCTGGACCTCCTGATGGCACCTGGTATTTTTGCCCACTGTGTGACAGGGTGTTGGACTGGATGGGCCATTGTAACAGCTGTTACAAAAAGACAGGGGGCAAGGGGCCACAGCTCAATGGTAGAGCATCCACTGGGCACACAGAAGGTCCCAAGTTCAATCCCTGGCATCTCCATTTAAAGGACCAGGCAGTAAGTGATTTGAAAAACCTTTGCCTGAGACCCTGGAAAGGCCGCTGCCAATCTGTGTAGACAATACTGTTCTTGATGGGCCAAAGTTCTGAGTCAGAAGAAGGCAACTCCATGAATCCATTAGTCCAAGATCTGTCCTTTATCCTTAAATAAGGGTATGATAGCTAAAAAAAGGCAAATGAGATTTTGGGCTATATAGGGTCCAGATGATGCGAATGATGGTATCGCTTTACTCTGCTCTGGTTAGACCTCACCTAGCTTTTGTGGAGTTTTTGGCTAAATGTGAGGAAGAACTTTCTGATCATTAGAGCAGTTCCTCAGTGGAACAGGCTTCCTTGGGAGGTGGTGGGCTCTCCTTCTTTGGAGGTTTTCAAGCAGAGGCTAGATGGCCATCTGACAGCAGTGCTGATTCTGTGAATTTAGCCAGATCATGAGAAGGGAGAGCAGGAAGGGTTGCATCAGTGCTTAGTTCTCGTGGCCCTTTCTTACGCGCCCAGGGAAATGTCGATCACCACTTTGGGGTCAGGAGGTAATTGTTCTCCAGGCCAGTTTGGCTGGAGATCCTGGAGGGTTTTTTGTCATCTCCTGGGCATGGAGCAGGGGTCACTGGAGGTGGGGAGCAGGTATTTGTGAATTTCCTGCATTCTGTAGGTGGTTGGACCTGCATTCTGTAGGTTGGACCTGTATTCTGTAGGTGGAGTGAATTCACTGCCACAGGAGGTGGTGGCAGCTACAAGCATAGATGGCTTCAAAAGGGAATTGGATAAGCATATGGAGCAGAGGTCCATCAGTGGCTATTAGCCACAAGGTATAGATAGGAACTCTCAGGCTGGGGCAAGTGATGCTCTGTATTCTTGGTGCTTGGGGGGGCACCAGTGGGAGGGCTTCTAGCGTCCTGGCCCCACTGCTGGACCTCCTGATGGCACCTGGTATTTTTAGCCGCTGTGTGACAGAGTGTTGGACTGGATGGGCCATTGGCCTGATCCAACATTGGCTTCTCTTATGTTCTTATGACCCTGGAGGTCCCTTCCAACTCTGTGATTCTATGATTTTAAGTACAACAATTTGATTGATGTTACAGCACAAGAGAAAAATGTGAACGTTGAGTATGCTGGATCTCCATGGTGGAAACTAATGTACCAAACAACTTCCTGCTTTGCCCAGAATCCTACAGTCTCAAGATGGGTGCTCAAAGGAGCAGGGAGGGGGGAAATACCATGGAGCAAATCACTCCCACCAACCCCATCTTTCATACCGCCCCACAACACATTTAAATAACACCATTGCAGTGATCTGTGTTCCCCCCAAGCCACAAATTCCCAATGTGAGATGTGGGGCCATTTGCCAGAATGCTACACTCTGACGCCGATTGCTCACATTTATTTCGAAGATTGGGAGAACGACCCACAGGCAGGCAGGTGAAGCCGCGTCTCCGGCCGAGAAGCCCGCAGCAATTGTGGGCGGCAGAAAACCTCCGCCGCAATTCATGCATCACGCAAATGGCCGTGTATATTAAAGCAACGAGGACAGGGCCTATTGATTGAGCACAAACAGCCAGTGTCCCAGGTGCTGAAACCTGGGGTAAAAAATAGAAACCACGCCAGGCAGAATAACAACGCGGCGAAAATGATAAAAGGATATGAGCACTGGGAAAGACACGCCGGACTCACAATAAATTCTAATAATCCATATTTCTCGAAAGCCGCAGCTATCGACTCCAAAACAAAAGAGCAAACGCACTGCGACGTAACAAATGTCAAATGAGATAGCAACAGGAATTCAATTTGCTCCTGCCATACATCAGCCGGAAACTTAATGTAATGGCGGGTAGTTAAGGTTGCCCCCTTGCTTAATAGCTATTACCAGTCTTGGGTGGGTTTTCCAGCCAGCACAAAGTGGTGAATGACTGGTGTCATGACGCCGGCATTCCTGGCTTTTGCGGAGGAAGAAAAACCCTGTTGGTTTAGGAAAGGGGAGGAAGAAAAAACTAGTAGAACAGGGCAAGCGGAGGGACCCGTGGCTCAGTGGAACAGCCTCTGCTTAGCATGCAGAAGGCCCCAGGTTCAATCTCCGGCATATCCAGTTAAAATAACTGGGCACTGGGTGATGGGAAAGACCTTGATCTGGGACCCTGGCTCACTGATAGAGCATCTGCCTGGCATGCAGAAGGTCCCAGGTTCAATCCCTGGAATCTCCAGTTAAAAGGACCAGGCAGTAGGTGATGGGAAAGACCTTGATCGGGGACTCAGGCTGGCGGATGGCTTTTCATGCGCAGGGTCCAAGTCTTTTCCAAGGGCTCCGGTAGCTGCCTCCGGCCACCTCTACAAAGGCCCCCACCCCACAGCTGCTTTTCTCAAGCCTTCCCTGACTTGCGGCTCTGTGGCGCTGCCCGTGTGCCTTACCTTGGAACGCTGGCAACACTCCTGCAGTGCTGGCTGCTGTTACACCCCCCACACTTCAAGTGCATTTACCTTCCTGAAAGCCTCAGTGGGAAGAAAGGCAGCAACTCTGGGCTGAGCCCAAGCCTCCCTCCCCAAGGCAGAGACGTGAGCCTGCCTCCCCCACATTGCTCCCCTTAGCTATCTAGGAGCAGAGCAGGGACTCCCCCTGGGCATTGGCCTGGGAGAGTCGGACTGGCAGGCAGAGGCTGCCATGGGGACACCTGGCTGGTGCGGGGCAAGGCAGCTGTTTTCAAGCTGGAGCTCCGTGCTTAGCAGCCCCGCCGGCTGCCTACTGAGCTGGACAGACCCTTGCCTAACCAAGACACTCATGGGCAGCTGAGCTGCTTAAGCAAGCCTGACTCGCAGGTGCCGCCAACGGTTGGGCAGCAGCATGGCAAGGGGGGCGGGGGGGCTGCTTGCTGCAGGTGGCACCTTCTCCAGCACTGGCCACTGAGTCCAGGCCCAGGAAGCTGAGGATGGGGTGGGCAGGCCTTCCCCAGGGTTCTGTGTGGCCCAGGGGAAGCCAAGGATGGGGCGGGCAGGCCTTCCACAGGCTCCTCACTTGGACATGTGCCTGCCCCCCGGGCTCCTCACTCCCAGAGCGCCACTCCTGTGCGCTCCAGCTCCAACTGACCCCTGGGTTGGCTGGTAGCATTTTGGTCCCTCAGAAAGCTTCCTCTGTCACCAGAAATATTCCACATGTATTCATGAACACATGAAGCTGCCTTACATGGAATCAAACCATTAGTCTATCAAGGTCAGTAACAGCTACTCAGACTGGCAACACTTCTCCAGGGTCTCGTGTCTTTCCCATCATCTCCTGCCTGGTCCTTTAACCTGGAGATGCCAGGAATTGAACCTGGAATCCTCTGCATGCCAAGCAGATGCTCTGCCATTGAACCAGGGTTCCAGATCATGGTCTTTGCCATCCTCTACTGCCTGGTCCTTTTAACTGGAGGTGCCAGGGATTGAACCTGGGTTCTTCTGCATGCCAAGCAGATGTTCTACCACTGAGCCAATGTCCCAGATCAAGGTATTTCCCATCACCTACCACCTGGTCCTTTCTAACTGGAGATGCCAGGGATTGAACCCGAGACCTTCTGCATACCAAGCAGTTGCTCTACCACTGAGCCAAGGTCTCAAGTCAAGGTCTTTCACATCACCTACTGCCTAGTCCTTTTAACTGGAGATGCTGGGGATTGGACATGGGACCTTCGGTATGCCAAGAAGTTGCTGTACCACTGAGCTATGCCCCTTTCAACACATGCTTAGATATAGAAGGTGGGGAGTCAGTTCAGGCTATGATCGTTGGTACAGAACAGCCCAATTTTCGGTTGGCGAATGCCCCTGTTTTAATCTACAGAACTATTCGTTTTGTGTTCATTTGTTACGAAAAGTCTTCATTTTGCTACAGTCTCTCCTGGAACTTTACAGTGTGAACCCACCCCAAGACGACCATACCTCTATTCCAGAAGGGTATTGCAGAAACTCCTGGGTATTTTAGACACATGCCGCGAGCAGCTATTACTTCCTGAGCCCTCTGTCTCTGTGCTGTGTCTCCTGCTGTGAAAGCCAATTGTGTGAAAAGGCCCGAGGAGGGAATAATAATATCGGAACAACATCTTCCTTTTCCTCCTATAACTGAAAGTCCCCCGCCTTTATTTTATTAGCCTTCTCGGGAGGTGGGGGGAGTCAGAAGTGCAGAAGGAACTCAGCTACGCTGCCGACGTTCCCCTTCTTGGTTCCTGAATGGTCAGTAATTCCACAGGGGACCAATTCTGCTCGTTTACCATTCCTTCTGCCACCGGAAACAGCACCCCAAACCTCGCTCCCTTGTTGCTACAGTTCTCGTCATGAGAAAGCCGCAGTGCAGAGACGACATGTCAGATCGTATGCTAGCTCAGGGGCCTCCGGCCATGTTGAGCCTGCGGACAGTTTTGGAACCCTGGCACAGGGCGGTGGACACAACCTAGGGATGCTGGCCTCCAGGTGGGACCTGGGGATCCCCCAGAATTACAGCTCATCTCCAGATGACAGAGATCAGTTTCCCTGGAGAAAATGGCTGCTTTGGAAGGTGGACTCTGGGGCACTGTACCCCACTGAGGTCCTTGTCCTCCCCAGGATCCACCCCCAAATCTTCAGGGGTTCCCAACCTGAATCTGGCAACTCTACCTCCATCCCTGTCAGTGGCCAGGAGGGATATGATAACCCCAAGTCACCAATGCGACTTGACCTTCCCGGTAGCAAAGGGATTTCTTATTAAGAGTTCGCTTCCTGGGGGCAGTCCCCTTTCCTTTCTCAAATAGTGGCCAGTTTCAGATCGTCAGAACATAAGAGAAGCCAATGTTGGATCAGGCCAATGGCCCATCCAGTCCAACACTCTGGGTCACACAATGGCCAACACCCAGGTGCCATCAGGAGGTCCACCAGTGGGGTCAGAACTCCAGAAGCTCTCCCATTGTTGCCCCCCAAGCACCAAGAATACAGAGCACAAAACATAAGAGAAGCCATGTGGGATCAGGCCAGTGGCCCATCCAGTTCAACACCCTGGGTCAAACAGTGGCCAAAAATATCAGGTGCCATCAGGAGGTCCACCAGTGGGGCCAGGATCATTCAAGAACAGAGTCAGCAATGAGTCACCAGATGGGGCCTGAAGATCTTCCAGAGCTACTGTTCATCTCCAGACTATAGAGATCCGTTCCCTTGGAGACAAAGGCTGCTTTGGAGGGTGGAGGTCCCTGTCCTCCCCAGGCTCTGTCCCTGAATCTCCAGGAGTTTCCCAGCCTGGATCTGGCAACCCTACCCCAGTTTGGTGTAGCAGTTAGAAGTGCAGACTCTAACCTGGGAAAACAACCAGATTTGATTCCCCACTCCTCCACATGCAGTTGCAACATCTTAAGGCAACCTCTGCAGATCTCCCTCCATGTTCCCAAGCATGACTTTGAAGTAAAAGTTGCAAAGATCAGATTTCTGAGATGCTCTCCCAGTCTTGTGGGGGCCACTCATGCATGTGCTAGGGTATAACAGGAACAGGGCACGCAGGGCTCTTGCTTGACCAAGTAAGGTTGCCAGCCTCCAGGGGGTGGCCAGAGAGCTCCTGGGATTTCAACTGATCTCCAGATGAAAAAGATCAGTTCCCCTGGAGAAAATGGCTGCTTCGGAAGGTGGAGTCTATGGCATTCTATCCCACTGAGGTCCTCCCCCTCCTCAAGCCCCGCCCTCCTCAGGCTCCACCCCCAAAAAAATCACCAGGCATTTCCCAGCCTCGAGGCTGCAATCCTACTACCAAGGTTTCGATGGGCACTAGTAATAATGGCTGGATCCAACCACCGAGGAGTCATTTTGTAGAAAAACAGGCTCAGGAGTTCATTAGCATAACTCATTAGCATAACTTATTTGCATATGCCACACCCCCTGACATCACTGGAAGTGTGTCAGAAGGCAACACCCACCACTCAGGCTCCACTGGACTATTTTGGATGGCTAGCTATGGGGGAGGGGGACACACAGATCTGCCCTTGCAGAAGAGGCAGAGCTTGTACCGGAATAAACCTTGGTCTTAAAGGTGCCACTGGACTCTTTTGGATGGATGGCAAGTGCAGGGAAGTGTGTGGCTGCTCGTGGGTTGAGGAGGGAAGCACAGAGGACATGTATGGCTTCGAGCAGGTAGGGGGCAGGGCAGTGGCAGGGCAGAAGCACAGGAGGAGGCCTACTAGGCGCAGGAGGCCGGGGCGGAGCACCTCACAAGAGTCACCAGGGCCCACCTTGCAGAGACACTGCATCAGGGCTGGCATGAGGATGGGCAGAGCCTGGGCGGGCTGGGTGCCATGGTCCATGCAGTGGCGGACCAGCTCGAGGGCCAGCTCGCAGCAGCGCTCCGCTGGGTTGGCCAGCGGGCTGGGAAAGGTGAGGGGGGCTGCTGCGCACAGGGGGCAGGGCTTGCTGCATGTGCCCGTTCCCTGGGCTCCTTACAGCTGGAGCTTCGCTCCTGTGCACTCCTGCAGCAAATGAACCCTGCAACCACCATATTGGGGGGGATTGCTTCCATTCGGGACAATGCCAGTCCCATTCAGTAGATGGATCAGGCAGAGATCGATGGATTTCCCCCAAACAATCCAGAAACCAAAGAGTGAACATGATAGTAGCCAGTTTGGTGTAGTGGTCAGCAGTGTTCCTCTAAGCTGAGTTAGTGTGAGCTAGCTCACAGTTTTTTAGCCTCCGGCTCACACATTTTTGTCTTGGCTCAAGAAAGGTGGCTTCAGAGCAAACTAATTTATTTAGTAGCCAAATCGCTCACTCACAACTTTAATGCCAGTAGCTCACAAAGTAGAATTTTTGCTCACAAGATTCCACAGCTTAGAGGGAACATTGGCTGGTCAGCATGTTGTTCTAGGATCCAGAAGGCCCAGGTTTGAATTCCCATTCTATCATGGAAGCCCGCTGAGTGACTGCTGCTCCGTCACCCTCTCTCAGCTGAACCTACCTCACAGGGTTGTTACGAGGGTTAAAATGGAGGAAAGGAGAACGAAGCCACTTTGGGTCCCTTTTGGGGAGATCTGCCGCTATTACTGTTGATCTCCATATGATCAGTTCCCCGGGAGAAAATGGAGCGGGGAAGCAAACCCGGTTCTCCAGATTAGAGTTTGCCTCTCCTAACTGCTACACCACGCCAGTTCTCTCGGTGGATTCTTCTTTGAGACTAATCTTACTGGGCTAACAAATCATACCAGAAATAGCACAAGGAGAAATCTGGCATGTTTAGGTGGAAGAGAGTAGTCCAACGTGCGAGGGGCACCTTGCTTGCAATTTGCCCAGGGCACCAAAAGCCCTTTTACCAGTTCTGGCAGCCTCTGTTCATCCAGCTATATCTCTATCCAGCATTCCAGATGGAACACGCACAAAGCTGTCTTCGTCTAAATCAGACCCTCGGCCCGTCAAAGTCTGCATTATCTACTCCGACTGCCTATCTATCTAGTCCTGCTCACACGGCTATCACCTCAAGCCAAAATTAGAACCAACAAAATATTTTAACAGACTGGCAGCAGCTCTCTGGGGCCTCAGGCGGAGGTCTTTCACAACAATCCTAATAATGGGAGATGGCGGGGCCTGAATCAGGGACCTTCTGCATGCCAAGCAGATGGCTCTGTCATTGAGCCACAGCCCCATTTCAACCTGCACCCAAACAGCGTTGCCACGAAGCAGATTTAAAAGGTTTTAAGAACAGAAAGCATCGGTCATTTTGCAGTTGCCTCCACCTCCTGCAGCAGCCATTTTGCAGTTGCCTCCGCATCTTGCAGCCGCCATTTTGTAGTTGCTTCCGCCTCCTGCAGCAGCCATTTTGTAGCTGCCTCCACCTCCTGCGGGAGCCATTTTGTAGTTGCCTCCTCCTCTTGCAGGAGCCATTTTGCAGTTGCCTCTGCCTCCAGCAGCAGCCATTTTGTAGTCACCTCCGCCTCCTGCGGCAGCCATTTTGTAGCTGCCTCTGCCTCCTGCAGCAGCCATTTTGTCGTTACCTCCACCTCTTGCAGCAGCCATTTTGTTGTTGCACCCACCACCCCATGTCAGAATCCCAAAGGTGCCTGCCGGCTCAAAAAGGTCGGGGACCTGTGTTTTATATGTATGTGAATAAAACTGAGAAAGGGACTGATCCTCTGCATGTTCCTATAGCCTCCCCTTCACGTTCTTTCACCCACAGCATTATCCTTCCTGCCTCACCCGACTCTCAAGGACACCCGCAAGGAGTCTGTCCCATCCGGGAGGGACGTGGATTGACGGCGGGCTAGAAAGGTTCTGAGTAGCTGTTTATGGCCCCATAAAATCTTTTATGTGTTGCATTTAGCCTCATGTCTCCGCATCCACCGTGTTAAATATATAACCATTCTGCTTCAATGCCACAGTGGCTGCGAGGGGGAATATTTAAAGCTAATAAATAATAAGTAATAACTGTTTCCAACCGGACGGATTAAAAATGGCCCGCGGAATTGAACGTGTCTCTCTGAGTCCAGCGCCCTGGGCTCAGTGGGATCTTTGAGCCAGGAGCCGGACCGGCATGCCCCTCTGCTCTGCTGGAAATCCCCCAGATTGAGCTGGTTGTTTAAAAAAATGAATAAATAACACACATTGGTTAATTGGGAAACTGGCCCATACGCCAGACACACGACACTCATGCGGAACACACCCGAAAGCCAACATTAAAGATGGAAATTTCAGGGGAATGGAGGAGTCAGGACAGAAGCAGATGTACATGGTTGGCATTGCGCTAATAGCTAAATTATAGCATATGCAACCACGATACCTGTCCGCATATCAGGAACAATGAAAAAAAAATAGATCGGCAGAGCTTGCTCTGATCCTAGAACAGGATCAAGTTTATTGACTTCAAAGATTTAGATGCCGCGCTCTCCAAAATCTGTTCAACAGGGCAAACAGCCTAAAACAAAACTATGAATAACATAATTGATATACGTTTATACTGTCTTTTTAATAGCATTATTATTGTTGTGGTGGTGGTTATTGTTATTACTGATAATAATTATTCTTAAAATAGGGATATAGGAAAACAAAGCAAAGGAGGGAGATATTATCATAATCTATAACTTATTCCTAACAAGGACGATGCTATCTTGTGGTCCTTTCTTACATGCCTAGGGTAATGCCGATCATCACTTTGGGGTCACAAAGGAATTTTCCACCAAACCAGATTGGCCCAGGGATCCTGGAGGTTTTTTTTGCCTTCCTCTGGGCCTGGAGTGGGGAGGGGTCTAAAACTCTGAATCCCAGAGCCAACATCAAGGGAAGGCCTCGGCCTCTATCCCCAGTTGTTGGACCTCCAGAGGAACTGGTTGGCCACTGTGTGAGACAGGATGCTAGACTGGGAGGACCACTGGTCTGACCCAGCAGGGCTCTTCTGATGTTTTTATGAAGGCCTCAGCCTCTCTGCCCTGTTGTTGGCCCTCCAGGGGAGCTGGTTGGCCACTGTGTGAGACAGGATGCTGGACTAGATGGCCCCTCACTGGTCTGATTCTGTCTGATTCTTATCTTCTTACAGTCACTGGTGGCAGGGGGGTAGTTGTGAATTTCCTGTGTTGTGCAGGGGGTTGGACTAGATGACCTTCGAGGTCCTTTCCAGCTCTATGCTTCTATTTTTAATATTATTTAATATAATATATTATATTACTGGGTTTTAAAAATCCAAAATCTAGAACAGATTAAGATCCAATCCTCTTTATATATTTTATCAATAGTTGATGATGATGATGATGATGACGACGACGACGACGATAGATACATAGATAGATAGATGGTAGATGGATGGATGGATGGTAGATGGATGATAGATGGATGATAGATGAATGATAGATGATAGATGATGATGGAGAGAGGGAGGGAGGGAGAGAGAGACCAAAATGATTCAAAGGTGAACACCAGCTATAAACTGTAAACACCAAACTGTCACAATAGATGGGGAGAAGAGTCTTTTACAAGCCTGAGTAAACCAAAGCATTCTAGTCTGGCACCTAAAAGCTAGTAATGTTAGTAATGGTGGTAAAGTTATTCCTCCAGTGGGTGCCACCCCTGAGAAGACCCTGTCTCTGGTTGCCCCTTGCCTCCCTTCCATAGCTGGTGGGAACCAGGAGTAGACCTGGAGACCAGGAAATTCGCCAGTGAGCTGGAGAGTACAAGAGAAGGCATCCCTTTTGGTGCTGATCCAGATCAAGGCCATCGCTGCCACCCGCATGTTCCCTCGCTGGGCTCCAGCAATTTCAGCCATGTCCTCCCTGATCATCTGAGAATGATATTGTATGAGAATGTGGGTGTCACTTGGCTCCTGAGCTATGAGCCAAGATGGTGAGGGAGCCAAGTATGCAGGGTACCAAGGATGACAGGCCCCTGGTCCTCTTATGTTTGTGGCGGAGTGGGCATAAAAGCAGAAAGGAGAGACATCAGAGGTGGTAAGGAAAGTGTAGGTCAAGGAACGCAGTAAGGGGAAACAGATGATAAATACAGCCCTCCGTTGACATCCACAAAATAAATGTTCCCTGAGTCTTCCACAGAGCATCAGGCCCTGCCCAGATTCTAAAAACAGCTGGCGGGTGCCAAGAAAGGTGTCAGCAGGAACCATAGTGCCTACGGGCACTCTGTTGGGGGGCCCCACTTGATATATTGTGAGGAAAAATTTTGACAGGCTGAAGGGAAAACATTAGTTGCTGTAGATTTTCTGGGTTGTGTGGCCGTGGTCTTGGCATTGTAGGACCTGACGTTTCGCCAGTAGCTGTGACTGGCATCCTCAGAGGTATAACACAGAAAGATGGAGTACTCTCTGTGTCAAGGTGAGAAGAAAAATGTTAGGCAGGTAATTTATATCTATGCAGGAAGGTGGGGTAGGGCTGAGTCATTATCTTGTAGTAGTTCCCCAGGCTATGAGCATGCTAATGGAGGAGCTTTCCTGAGGAGGTTCTTTTGTCTGTGGATTGTTTCCTGAGGAGGTTTCCTGTTTCCTGACAAGGTTCTTTTGCGTGTGGAATGGCTACCAAAACTCTAATCTTATCTGTAGTGCTATTGTCAGTAGTGCTATTGAAGGAAAAACACTCTGGAAACATTCCCCCCCACACACACAGACACGGTTTTGTTGTGTTTGCAAAGGCCTCGACTCCCTTGCTTCAGACGTACTCGTGGGTCACCCTAGACTCCCGACTTCTCCCAGAATGCCTTTCACTCCTGCTCTTCGAAAACGATGGCCTGATTATTACCTCACGGTAGCCTACGGGATGGGGCGAGTGGGAAAGAAGAACTATTTCGTTACCGTATTAAGGGAAACAAAGCTGGGGGATTCGCCTTGGCCTTTCAGTAAAAACTGCTTCTCCTTCCCCCTCCCCTCCTCCTGCCTTTATTTAATGTGACAAACTTATTTCGAACTGGCCACGGCCCTCCCCCCACCTTTAAACCTAAATTCTGTTTAAGATGGCCAAAGGGAAGAGAGAGAGAGAGAGCGCACAGCAACGCAAACCATCTCTTCCCTCCTTCTTTCTCCTCTATTTTTTTCTCTCTCTAGTTAGAATCTCTTAATCAAAGTGACAATCTGGTCTTTTCCCCTCAGAAAGGAAACCAGAGCCTTTGAACAGTGTTGCTTGAATATCTCGTCGCTTTGATGTGGGATTTCAGTTGTGCCTTCAGCCATCTCCAGTGCCTGGGTGCGCACATGCGCACTGAGGGTGAAGGGGGGGGTGTCATCCCACCCCTTTTCCTTTACACACATATTTTTCGAAAAGGAGAAAAAGCCATCCACGAGCGTTGCTCTACCAGCTCTGACGCCCGGGAGGAGGAGAGTGTGGAGTCCCAAACCATGTCCTCCCGGCTGGTCCAGCACAGCTCCGATTCGACAGCTGGGCATTAATCCTTCCAGCGCTCGAGACGCCTCCCGTTAAACTGTGGGGGACGTCGGCTCAGACCTAATGGCATAATTTAATTAATTTATTTGGAGCGCTGGCCCAGTGTCTCCCAAAGGGTTCAGAGCACATCACAGGACTCCGGGGCTGGTCCAGATGTCAGTTTTGTGCGCTCAGCTAGCCAATAACTTAGAGCATCGCCTTCAGGTTTTTTTGCGGATGAAAACAGAGACATTCTTGAGGGCCCCGCAGGAATGCACATGAAGCAGCCTCATACGAAATCAGACAGTCAGTCCAGCAACATCAGTATTGTCTGCTTAGGCTGACAGCGACTTTCCAGGGTCCCCAGCTGAGGACGGTTTGGTTTAGTAGTGAGGAGCGCGGACTCTAATCTGGGAGAACTGGGTTTGATTCCCCACGCCTCCACATGCAGCTGCTGGTGTGACCTTGGGTCAGTCACAAGTTCTCTCGGATCTGTTGTCTCAAGGGCAGTTCTCGAGAGAGCTCTCTCAGCCCCACCTACCTTGCAGGGTGTCTGTTGTGGGGAGGGGAAGGGAAAGGAGATTGTAAGCTGCTCTGCCCCCCCATAGCTATCATGCCCTTAACTCTTTCACTGTTGCGCTAGACTTTACTCGAATTTTTCTGTAATCACCCTTATTTGCCATGTTCCACTTTAATTAGTACTGTTTTTTAAAAACCGCTTCCTTTGGCATGGTGAGCAATGATAGCATCTTCATGTCTTGTCAGTTAAGCAATGCAAGCACCGTTGTTCAGCTGTGCTTTGGGCATCAGTTGACTTTAATCCGGCCCTGACTTACCACCTGGTCCTTTTAGCTGGAAATGCCGGTGATTGAACCTGGGACCTTCTGCATGCCAAGCAGATGCTCTACCATGAAGCCAGGATTGCAGATCAAGGTCTTTCGCATCACCTACTGGCTGGTCCATTTTAACTGGAGATGTCTGGGATTGAACCTGGGGCCTTCTGCATGCCAAGCAGAGGCTCTACCACTGAGCCACGGCCCCTGGCCATAATGAGGAGATAGGACAGGAGGTTTAAAGCTGAGTCAAGATGAGGCTAAATGAGGAAGATGGAAGGGATCCACCAAAAATTAGTGCAGCTGGTCAGTTTGGGGGTATGAGAAGAGTTTTCACAGAGCCATCTCCTGTGCGTAGGAGAGCCATGAAGGCAGTGGCAGAGTGGAATGCTACCATCTTTCCTTGGCATTAAGAACATAAGAACATAAGAGAAGCCAATGTTGAATCAGGCCAATGGCCCATCTAGTCCAACACTCTGTCACCCAGTGGCCAAAATATACCAGGTGCCATCAGGAGGTCCAGCAGTGGGGCCAAGACACTAGAAGCCCTCCCACTGCTGCCCCCTCCAGCACCAAGAATAGAGTGCATTGTGTAGACTGATCTTGTGGAATGATGGGAAAGGCCCCCCACCTGATTGCGGGCATTGGCCTTTGGGGAACCATTTTTAAAGGAAGCTCCCAGCGCAGTTGCTGCAGCAGTTTCTGTGAGTAAGCGAGAGAACTTCCTTGTCCCTTTGACCATTAAACTGGGAATGCTTTGCAAGTCTGAGCTGGGTATTGTTCACAAGCCAGCACTGGGAATACTCATAAGGCTGGACTGGGAATGCTCATAAGTCTGTACTAGGAATGCTCTCTGAACTAAGAATGCTTGAAAGCCTGAACCCAGAATGCTCACAAACCTGTTCTGTGGATTCTCACAAGCTTGCACTGGGAATGCTCGCAAGCCTGAACTGGGGACACTTGCTGGCCAGATCTGGGGATGATCGCAAGAAGAAGAAGAAGAGTTGGTTTGTATGCCGTGCCCTTCATTACCTGAAGGAGTCTCAGAGTGGCTTACAACAGTCTTCCTTTCCTCTCCCCATAACAGACACCCTGTGAAGGAGGTGAGGCTGAGAGAGCTCTGAGAGAACCGTGACTGACCCAAGGTCACCCAGATGGCTTCATGTGGAGGAAGAGTAGGGAATCAAACCCGGTTCTCCAGGTTAGAGTCCCTTGCTCTTAACCACTGCACCAAATTGGCTCTCACTTGTCTCTTTGACCATGAAACTGGAAATGCTCGCAAGCCTGAGCTGGGTATTGCTCACTAACCTGCATAGGTAATGTTCACAATCCTGCATGGGAAATGCTCACAAGCCTGTGCTGGGAATGTTCTTAATCCTGCACTGGAAAGGTTCACAGTCCTGCACGGGAAATGCTCACAAGCCTGCATGGGAAATGCTCGCAAGCTTGCACCGGGAATGCTCACTAGCCTGCATGGGGAATGCTCACTAGCCTGTACAGGGAATGCTCACAATCCTGGATTGGAAATGCTCACAATCCTGCACTGGGAATGCTCGCAATCTTGCATGGGAAATGCTCACAAGTCTGCATGGCCAATGCTCGCAACCCTGCATCAGGAATGCTCACTAGCCTGTATGGGGAATGCTCACAAGCCTGCTCTGGGAATGTTCGTATTCCTGCACTAGAAATGCTCACAAGCCTGCACTGGGAATCCTCTCAGACCTGAACTAAGAATGCTTGAAATCCTGAACCATGAACCCTCACAAACCTAAACTGGGGTGGTTTGCCAGTCGGAACTGGGAATGCTTGCAAGCCGGAACTAAAAACACTCACAAACTGGAACTGGGAATGCTCGTGAGCATTTGGAATGCTTGCGATTCTTGGCCCCATACTGCCTCGTCCATCACACAGCTACGGTAGATTCTGGTTTTTTTAGAACCCTCGTCCCGTCCCTCCCGATGAGTTGCTAAACGCTGAATTCCGTCTGACCACAATTGGGCTCCCTCTCTGGATAAACTTCTTCCTAATGATCAGAGATTTTTAAAAGGAGGCAAGTTGAGTCAAGCTGTTTTAGTAAGCAGCATGACGTGGAAGGGGGAAGGGGAAGCATCAAACACTGGCCCGGACAGTGAAGGAATCCCACAGGCCACAGAGATTAAAGCCGTAGCCACGGTAAGCACCAGAAATTAAACGCAATGAACAGTGAACACGCAGAAAGTAGATTTGCAGCATCCGGTATAAACAGTGCAACAGGGGAAAGCCCTACAAAATCACTATTAACATCTTATCAGGGCAGAAATATCCACCGGCATCTTTTGAGTGCGCACTAGCCAAACTCCCGCCAGAGGATTCGATCCCGAGAGGATTTTAATTTTCTTAATCCCCACTGAAATGATGCAGTGGCCTCTGGGGGGCAGGGGAACACCGTAGCTGGCATCCACAGGGTCTCGAGATCACCATTTCCTTATTCAGGTGGCTTTATTTATCAGTCCAGAGCCCTGAAGGTGTGGTTCACTGCACCCAGCTCACCCAGAGAAGAGCCACAACGCTGCAGCTCACCTCCTACTTATGCCTTCTTAGAGAACCATAGAATCACAGAGTTGGAAGGGGCCGCACAAGTTACCTAGTCCAACCCACTGCTCTGTGCAGGATCAGCCTAGAGCATCCCTGACAAGGGTTCTTCCAGCCGCTGCTTGAAGACTGCTGGGGGGGTGGGGGGAGAGCTTACCACCTCTCCAGGCAGCCAGACTCTGAAGCTGGGGGGCAGCTGACTCTGCAGGACTCTGACTGTCAAAAAGTTTTCCTAAGATCCAGCCGGTACCTTCCCGCCCTTAATTTGAACGCATTCTTGTGAGTCCTCTCCTCTGCTGCCAACAGCAACAGCCCCCTGCCTTCCCCTAAGTGACAGCCCTTCTAAGACTTCAAGAGAGCCATCCTGTCCCCCCTTGACCTCCTCTTCTCCAGACTGAACATCCCCAAGCCCCTCAGCCTTCCCACCAAGGGCTTCTTGGTCTCCAGGGCCCCCAACCATCCTCATCACTCTCCTCTGTACTGGCTCCATTCTGTCCTTTTTGAAGTGAGGCTTCCAGAACTGCACACAAGACTCCAGGCGCGGCCTGACCAACACAGTGTACAGCAGGACTATCACATCTTGCAATTTGGATCTTCTTCCCCTGGAAGCCTCCTCCCATTTCCCCTTCTTCCCTTTTTATCGCCCCTCAGCTTCACCCCCGGTCCTTGAGCTGAGCTCCACTCTCTTCTCCTCTGTTCCCTGCTTTGTCTCGAAACACCTGGGCCCAGAGAACCATTGGTCTTCCAGCCAGCCTTGCTCACTACTTCCACAGTCTTGGGGTTTCCCTGGGCCAGACAGCCAAGGCTCCCCTGTGATTGAGGATACCGCACCTTTCTGACCTTGGTCCTGCCCCAGGTACCCCAGGTGAGTCTTGCCACTGAGCCCGAGGGACTATCCTGCCCCTCCAGGCAGTAGTGTTTCCAGCCTCCAGGCGGGGCCTGGAGATTTCCCGCTTTTACAACTGATCTCCAGCTGACAGAGATCAACTCCCCCAGAGAAAATGCCTACTTTGAAGGGTGGACTCTATGGCATTGGACCATGCTGAGGCCCCTCCCCTCCCCAAACCCCGCCCTCTCCCAGATCCACCCCCCCCCAAAGTCTCCAGGTATTTTTGAACCCACACCTGGCAACCTTACCAGGCAGTCTGTTTCTGGGTAACCTGACACAGATGAGTAAACCAGCCAAGTCACACCTGAGAGGAAACAGATCGATGCAGGGGGCCCCACCCAATCATAAAACCATAGAAACATAGAGTTGGAAGGGACCTCCAGGTCATCTAGTCCAACCACCTGCACAATGCAGGGAAATCACAGCTGCCTCCCCCACACACACACCCAGTGTTCCCTCTAAGCTGACTTAGTGTGAGCCAGCTCACAGTTTTTTAGCCTCCGGCTCACACATTTTTGTCTCAGCTCAGGGAGGAGGGCTCCAGAGCAAACTAATTTATACAGCAGCCAAATCGCTTGCTCGCAACTTTAATGCCAGGAGCTCACAAAGTAGGATTTTTTGCTCGTAAGACTCCACAGCCTAGGGGGAGCATTGCCAGTCACCCCCGTTCCATGCCCAGAAGATGGCAAAAAAAACACAAACCCTCCAGGATCCCTGGCCAAACTAGCCATCCCTGGGGACCAAGTCCTATGAGGAAAGGTTGAAGGAGCCGGGTATGTTTCGCCTGGAGAGGAGACGACTGAGAGGTGTGATATGAGAACCATCTTCAAGTACTTGAAGGGCTGTCCAATTGAGGATGGTGCGGAGTTGTTTTCTGCTGCCCCAGAAGGTCGGACCAGAATGAACGAGTTGAAATGAAATCAGAAGAGTTTTCGGCTAAACATTTGGAAGGACTTCCTGACAGTTAGAGCGGTGCTGGGGGGCTCTCCTTCTTGGGAGGTTTTCAAGCAGAGGCCAGATGGCCATCAGACAGCAATGCCGGTTCTGTGATCTTAGGCAGATCATAAGAGGGAGGTCAGGGAGGGCTGCCTCAGTGCTTAGTTCTCGTGGCCCTTTCTTACATGCCCAGGGAAATGCCAATCACCACTTTGGGGTCAGAGTGCATTTTTTTTTATCTAGGCCAGCTTGGCCAGGGATCCTAGAAGGGGTGTGTGTGTGCGTGTGTGGTCTCTTCTGGGCATAGAGCAGAGGTCACTGGGGGTGTGAGGGGAAGGCAATTGTGAATTCCCTGCATTGTGCAGGGGTTGGACTAGATGACCCTGGAGCTCCCTTCCAACTCTATGATTCTACGAACAGAGGTGATCTGCCTTTGCCTGTCCTGGATGGAGTTAGTCCAACTTTACTTTGATGGAGAACACACATCCAGACCAATGAAATCTCTGATACCAGAATAATTTGAAGAATTGGCATGGCTATATCTATGGCCCAACATATATACCAGTAGCATAATTATAAACGTACAAGGAAACAACATCTGGTTATATATATAAGGTAAAGGTAAAGGCTCCCTGGCTCGAAAGCCAGTCGAATCTGACCCTAGGGTTGCGGTGCTCATCTCCGTTTCAAAGCCGAAGAGCCAGCGCTGTCCGAAGATGTTTCTGTGGTCATGTGGCCGGCATAACTGAACACCAAGGCGCACGGAATGCTGTTACCTTCCCACCAAAGCGGTACCTATTTATCTACTTGCAATTTCTTGCTTTCGAACTGCTAGGTTGGCAGGAGCTGGAACTAGAGACGGGAGCTCACTCCGTCATGTGGCACTCTTGGTTCTCGAACTGCTGAACTACAGACTTTCCACAGCCTGCAGTTCAGCGTCTTAACCACTTGAGCCGCCACAGCTCCGCACTAAAAACCTTTTATACATGTATTTGGATGCATGTCAGTGCAGTATAGAGAATAGTGACCACTGAAGAAGGCCCAAAGGGGCCGAAACGCATTTGGTCCTAAAGTTTGAAATTGTTTACCGTCGTACGTATTTGTATTTGAAAAGCTTTTGTAAGTCTGCTATTTAGACCCATCCACATGTTACACCTTTATTAAACAGGCAGGGCTTCTTCCCCCTGCCCCAGCCAGCTAGCAACCTTACTCCCTGGTGAGAAAAGATTTAGAAGAATCGCAAGAAGAGGCCGACAGCTACCAAGAGTCCCAGGAACAGGTTGTTCTGGTGGGATTTCGAGCACGCCATCCTGAGATCTCCAGAGGAAGCCGGGGATAACAACGGCAGCCGGGAAATAAATAAATCAATTGTAGCTAGAAGCCTCCTCTGCTGTGAATCAGCCCCAGCGACTCCGGATGGTTTCGTGGCAGGCGTGCATCCCTTTAAAAAGCCTCTCTCCAGTAGAGCGCGGCTAGATTCTCCTCGACTGAAGCCTGTAGCACTGCAATTCCCCAAGGTGGCTGCCTCTTATCTCCAGCAAAAGGCCCCAGCCTCGGGAAAGCTCAACCTTTTACTTTCCCCTGCGTTGGGGATTTGATACAAGTGCTTCCTTTAAAAATTTCTCCTCCCCTGTGGCTCGACGGGTGCCGCAACTCAAGCGCGCTGGCGTTGTACAAAGCGCGGGCCGGCGCGAGAGTTGGAAGGAGAAATCTCCAAAGTCTTCTCTCAGCAAATGGATGCACAAACAAAGAGGAAACGCTTTGGGGGGGGGGGTACACACACCGGGCTCTGAGTGCATTTAAGGTCTCCGGTGCAACCAACTCTTTGCTGGGCAGGACCAACTAGCAAGGAGAACTCTTCAAAGCACACCCAGGGGCGAGACGTCCAATAAGCACACCAAAGGCTTGCCGACTGTAATCCAAAGTATTTGAACCACTGACCAGTCTTAGATAGGCTTGCCAATCTCCAGGCGGCAGCTGCAGATCTACCTGAGTTACCACTTATCTCTGGATAACAGAGATGGGTTCTCCTGGAAGTAATGGCTGTTCTAGAGAGCGGGATCTCTGGCATTATACCCCCGATCTCTCTAAGCTCCACCCCCAAATCTCCAGGGATTTTCCAACCTGGAGCTAGCAACGCTACCAGTGTGTGTGTGTGTGTGTGTGTGTGTGTGTGTGTGTGTGTGTGTGTGTGTGTAGTGTGGTAAAATCATAGCTGACCTATGGCGACCCCAGCAAGGGGTTTTCAAGGCAAGTGAGAAGCAGAGGTGGTTGGCCATTGCCTTCCTCTGCAGAGTCTTCCTTGGTGGTCTCCCTTCCAATTACCGACCCTGCTTAGCTTCCAACTTATGGTGATCCCAGCAAAGGGCTTTCAAGGCAAGCGAGAAGCAGAGGTGGTTTGGAAGGTACTCGGAAGGGAGACCACCAAGGAAGACCAGGTGCCATCAGGACATCCACCAGTGGAGCCAGGACACTAGAAGCCCTCCCACTGTTGACCTCCCCCAAGCACCAAGAATACAGAGCCTCACTTACCCCAGAGTCCCTATCTATACCTTGTGGCTAATAGCAACTGATGGACTTCTGCTCCACATGCTTATCTAATTCCCTCTTGAAGCTGTCCATGCTTGTAGCCACCACCACCTCCTATGGTAGTGAATTCCATGTGTTAAATCACTCTTTGGGTGAAGAAGGACTTCCTTTTATCCATTCTAACCCGACTGCTCAGCAATTTCATGGAGTGCCCACGAGTTCTTGTCTTGTGAGAAAGGGAGAAAAGGACTTCTTTCTCAACCTGCTCTATCCCATGCATAATCTTATAAACCTCGGTCATGTCACCCCCTCAGCCATCGTTTCTCTGAGCTAAAGGGCCCCAAGCGCTTTAACCTTTCTTCCTAGGGAAAGTGTTCCAATCCTTTGATCATTCCAGTTGCCCTCTTCTGCACTTTTTCCAAAGCCATAGTATCCTTTTTAAGGTGTGGTGACCAGAACTGCACACAGTACTCCAAATGAGGCCGCACCATCGATATATACAGGGGCGTGATGATACTAGCTGATTTGTTTTCAATACTTTGTGGCATCATACACCACGGAGGTCCCTCCCCCTCCCCAAACCCCACACTCCCTAGGCTCCACCCCCAAATCTCCAGCCGTTGGTACGCCTGTGTCTTTCAGACCTGATCCAGCACCTTTGTAAGAGGCATGTTAAAAACAACAAAAGTAAAATGCGTGGCTGGACCTACCTTCGCCAGCTGAGCTTAATTCATAAGATAAGGAGAGGACATAGGAAATCTAGGCTCCTTTATTTTTACACCCGAGACTTAAAGTCTTTCTCATTTCAGTCAGGTTATAATAAGAATGTTAAAAAAAAAAAATGTGCTGGCCAAGACGCTCATTTGCATTACAAATGCCTCTTGGCCTTCCCTTCCTCCTTGAAAGGGTTGGCATGTTTTCACACTCGAGACTTCTGCAGCTCTTGCTTCAAGTTGGGTCCGTAATGAGAATTCAAAGCCGAAACACTTTGAGTCTCTTACACAAATAATGCAGGAGGGGCCCCAAAGCAATCTGAATATGAGGAAGAAGAGAGACGGAGGAGAATCCGTCTCCTGCACTCTCCCCCACTCCATTTGTAATTTTATAAACATGGTAGGACAGATGCAAAATTATGGTATTTAATGCTATTCACGATGCTTCGGGGTCATCGTATATCTGACAGGGATCTTTTCGGATTCTCTGGCCCTGCCCTGAAAGTTGATCACTTCTGGGAAACCATCTTGAATCTAATAAGATAAATAATTGAATATGAGATTCCCATTGGCTTCAAAAATTGTCTTTTTGTGACGTCTGGAGGTAGTCATCATTCAAAATGCCTATGAAGGTGAAAGAATGTCCCTGGTGTGGAGAGAAGAGGAGGAGAGGAAGAAGAAGAGGAAGAGGAGGAGGAGAGGAAGAAGAAGAGGAGGAGGAGGAGGAGGAGATTGGGTTTATACCCCGCCCTTCACTCGGAGTCTCAGAGCGGTTTACAATTCCTTCCCTTCCCCTCCCCACAACAGACACCCTGTGAGGTAGGCGGGGCTGAGAGAGTCTTGAGAAAACTGTGACTGACCCAAGGTCACCCAGCTGACTTCGTGTGGAGGAGGAGTGGGGAATCAAGCCTAGTTCTCCAGATTAGAGTCCTGTCACCCTTAACCACTAAGAGTCAGCATGGAGGCTTACAATTGGCTTACAATTCCTTCCCTTCCTGTCCCCACAACAGACACCCAGTGGGGTAGGTGGGGCTGAGAGAGCTCTCTCGAGAATGATGACTGACCCAAGGTCACCCAGCTGGCTTCATGTGGAGGAGGAAGGGGAATCAAGCCTGGTTCTCCAGATTAGAGTCTGCCCTGAATCAGAACCTTGGTCCATCAAGGTGAATACTGTCTACTCTGACTGGCAGCAGTTCTCCAGGGTCTCAGGCAGAGGTCTTGCATATCCCATCATCTGGTCCTTTTCAGCTGGAGATGCCAGGGACTGAACCTGGGACCTTCTGCATGCTAAGCAGATGCTCTGCCTCTGAGCCAGGGTCTCAGGGTCAAGGTCCTTCACATCACCTTCTACCTGTTCCTCTTAGTAGGAGCTATTGGGGATTGAACCTGGGACCTTCTGCATGTCAAGCAGATGTTCTTCCACTGAGCCAGGGTCTCAGGGCAAGGTCTTTCCCATCACCTCCTGCCTGGTCCTTTTAACTGGAGATACCAGGGATTGAACCTGGGACGTTCTTCATCTCAAGCAGACACTCTACCACTGAGCCAAAGCTTCTCACTACTATCTGATGAGAAGAACCCTGACTCTCCAAAGCTCATAGCCCCAGAATCTTTTCTGTCTCTAAAGTGCGACTCAAACCTAGCTGTTCTGGTACAGACCATCATGGCTATCCTCTGAAACTATTGAGAAGTTTAGAAACTGGTTTTAAATGGTTTTTTTAAATAATAATAATAATAATAGTTTCGTTTTGGTACATGAAGAAGAGAAGACGAGAAGAGAGAAGAGATTGGATTTATACCCTGCCCTTCACTCAGAGTCTCAGAGCGGCTTACAAACTCCTTTCCCTTCCCCTCCCCACATCAGACACCCTGTGAGGTAGGTGGGGCTGAGAGAGCTCTGACAGAAACTGCTCTTTTTCAAGAACCCCTCTGACAGAACTATGGCTTGCTCAAGGTCACATCAGCAGGTGCAAGTGGAGGAGTGGGGAATCAAACCTGGTTCTCCCAGATTAGAGTCCGTGCACTTAACCACCACACCAAACTGGAGATACTGGGGCATACAGAAAGAATGGGCATACAGCCACATGGGCTCATGCAGGCTTTAACAAAGTGTTTTTAAATAGACAGGCATTGACTGAAAGCGCAACAGAAAGCCATGCTGAAGGCTTCAGTGGTCCAGGTTGTGCATTTGATCTGGAGGACCAAAGCGCTCTCCCAGACCCGTGAAACCACACAACCGATAAACCCAGACAACACATGGCATCCACACCCTAACATGCCCTGAGATTTGGTTCAATGTACATTCCTTTGCAGTGGCTCCCTCCTCCCTCCATCCCCCAGCCAACCTCCTGCATAGCCAATCAGACTTCTTGATTATGTAGATTAAATATAATAACAAGGCCCTCCCCGCACTCCAGAAACATCCCCCACCCACCCCAACCGCCACCCCGTGCCGGAGAGAGAAAAAATCCGAAATAAAATTAAAAAGGAACAATCCCGCCACTCATAACCAGAAGCATTAATTATGTGTAATGACGGACATTCAACTCCCCGAAGCGCTTGCATAATTACCAATGCTAATGGCACTGCAGCATCTCCTCTTCTCGCGGAGGAAAAAAAAAATTAATTGGAAAATGCATAAAAATGCAAAGGGAGTCGGGGCAGGGGGGGAGGTGTCCGGTGTTTGGAGTGGGCCCGAATCCACACGCTTCAGGGAACCGAGTCACATAAATCAATCACTGGCTCGCTGGGGGTGTGAGCCCATGAGCCCGACACCTACCTTCGACCTCTCCCTGTGTTGGCACATGGACTGTGGGGATCAGGCGGGAAGCTGGGCTCGTGCACGCGGACATGCGGCTGCCGGTCTCCAAAGGGGATGATTATCACAGTGTAATGAGGTTTAATGGAACAAGGAAATGTTCGAGTGGGGGGACCTTGAGGGCAGGCGGAAATAGTTCGCCACTCCGGGGACTCTCCTTCCTGTGGTTTTCAGCCACTGCGACACATGCGTGCATCTTAAGGGAAGCACCACGGGCACATGTCAAGAGCCGTCAAGTCGCTCTCATCTTATGGTGTCCCTGTGAATTAACGTTCTCCGGAAACGTCCTGTTAACAGCCTGTCTCAGATCTTGCAAACAGAGGGCTGTGGCTTCCTTGATTGAGTCAATCCATCCCATGTTGAGCCAATTTGGTGTAGTGGCTGTGAGTGGCAGACTGTAGTCTGGAGAACCAGGTTTGATTCCCCGCTCTTCCTCCACATGACACCAGCTGGGTGACCTTGGGTCAGTCATGGTTCTCTCAGAGCTGTTCTCTCAGGGGCAGTTCTTGAAAGAGCTCTCTCAGCTCCACCTACTTCACAGGGTGCCTGTTGTGGGGAGAGGAAGGGAAGACAGTTGTAAGCTGCTCTGAGATTCTGAGTGAAGGGTGGGATATAAATCCAACTCCTACTCTCTTCCTCTTCTTTTCCTGCTGCCTTCAATTCTTCCTAGCATAATTGACTTTTCCACTGGATCTTCTGTTCTCGTCATGTAACCAAAGCCTGCTAGCCTCAGTCAAGTCATTTTAGCTTCTAGGGAGAGTTCAGACTTGATTTGATCTAGAAACCACTTATTTGTCTTTTTTGGCATGGACTTCTTTAAAAAGGGGATTCGATTCGCAGAGGAGAGGTCTATTATGGTTAATAAAAGGGAACCTCCACGTTCAGAGGCAGTTAGCCCTGTTGTTGGCTCTCCAGAAGAACTGGTTGGCCACAGTGTCACAGGATGCTGGACTAGATGGCCCACTGGTCTAATCTAGCAGGGCTTGTCTGACATTCTTCTGTTCATGAGTATGATGCTTTTTTGATACATTGGCTTTTTCCACAGAACAGTTCCCTAATATCCTCCTGGCATACTTTACACAAGGAGTGATTAAAATGTGGAATTTGCTACCAGAGGTTATAGTGAAGGCCATAGGCAGAGACAGCTTTAAAGGGGGTTAGACATACTCATGGAGGATAGGTCTATCAGTGGCTACTAAGCCTCAGTCTTTATGTCCTGTTGTTGGCCTCCAGAGAAACTGGCTGGCCACTGGGTGAGACAGGAGGCTGGATTAGGTGGACAACTGATCTGATCCACCAGGGCTCTTCTGATGTTCTTATGAAGTCCTCGGCCTCTTTGCCCTATTGTTGGCCCTGCAGAGGAACTGGTTGACCACTGTGTGAGACAGGATGCTGGACTAGATAGACCATGGGTCTGATCCAGCAGAGCTTTTCTTATGGTCCTATGTTCTTATGACTGTAACTCAGTGATCAAGCACAAACATAAAACCCCTAGTTTCCAGCAGAGCTTTTCTTATGGTCTTATGTTCTTATGACTGTAACTCAGTGATCAAGCACAAACATAAAACCCCTAGTTTGGTTCTTGGCATGGCCAGGGAACAGATCTGTCAGTGACAGCTAGCACCTAGGACAGCGACAGTAGGTTATGGTTCTAGAAAGCCCTACAGATCAGTGGTCAGAGAGACTGAGGCCCTTGTAACTCATTGGCAGACTGCATATTATGCATACAGAAGTCAAACTCCTGGCATCTCTGCCTAAGAATCTCAAGTAGCAACACTAGTACCATGGGGAAGAGGTTGTGAGGGGCTGAGGCTCACTGGCGGAGCCTCTGCTTGGCATGCAGAAGGTCCCCGGTTCAATCCCCAGCATCTCCAGTTAAACAGGACCAGGCAGGATGTGATGCGACCTGAGGCCTGAAACCCTGGAGATCCATAGAGAGTAGCCATAGCTCAGTGGGAGAGCCTCTGCTTGACATGCAGAAGGTCCCAAGCTCAATCCCCGGCATCTCCAATTAAAAGAACCAGGCAGTAGGTGACGTGAAAGACCTCTGCCTGAGACCCTGGAGAGCGGCTGCCAGTCTGAGTAAGTGACCTGACAACTGTGGCCAGTAAAATCCGGGTCTAGAAAGCTCAATTGTGGGATCTGCTTCTACTAGGCTGACCGGTTCCTTTATAGTCTCTTCGGGGTATTGTTTTTACTGTAAGGATGTTGGTAAGGACCACTGTTAAGTATATTTGCTTTTCAGTTAAGAGTCAGGCACCAGGGCTTTTAACTGTCACACAGCACAGATCTTTATTATACAGAAAACTCCAACGGGGGGGATGGGATATATTTACCCAGGATACTTTGGATACTTTGTAGTATAAACACTTCACTTTGCCTTATTATTCTCAGTTTGACTCAGATGTTCTTTGGTTCACAAACCCTTCTCTGACTCCACTCTCCAGAACCTGTTTGGTGGTTAACCTTTGGGCTTTAACTGCCTGGCCTACTGGTTCGACAAAACCCACCTCTCCAGACTCCTCCAGACCCCTTTGGCCTTCCTCAGCCACCTTAAGTTCGTATGGAGCAGGGAATTTGTGGTCTGTGACCCCCTGAGGTCTTGTACTTTTCACTCTCTCGCTACTCACCTCTTTATGTTGGAGGACACCAGAGCAGACTGCTTGATTTTCAGCCACAGTTTTCCACTTAAACTGCTCTCAGACTGATTCCCACTGAGCTCAGAGGCTGTTGTGCTCTCAAAGCTCCCTCAGAAACGCTCTCTCTGTGTTAACTCCCTGTCACCAATCGACGAACTCCCTGACTCTCCCAATGGTCTGCTCTCAACTGCCATTTCTGTACCGTTATCTGTCACTCATCTCCCTGAGAGTTCCGAGCCACCTGGCCCCCACCTCTCTCAGTGTCATGTGACTCAGCAGCTGCTGGGTTTACCTTGCTGCTGCCCATAAACCTCTAATTCCGTCACTGAAGTCCCGCCCCTCCCCAAACCCCACCCTCCTCAGGCTCCGCCCCTAAATATCCAGGTAGTTCCCAACCTGAAGCTGGTAACCCTACTTTTGGAACGGCGATATCGCTGGCTGCACTTGAAAGGACATTCCAGAACCATAGAGCAGGGGGTTCAATCTTCTTGCGTCCCAACGCTTTCGGTGCCCCCCCCAACAACCAGGCCATATAAAGCTTCCCCCCTCAAAAAAAAAAAATCAGAAGAGCATCTGTTCGTGCCAGAGAGCAGAAGAACACAGCTCGTGCCAAGATTGCTGAGGTCGCTCCTTCACAAGGTGCATGGCTGTTTCTTTTCCTTTTCTTTTTTCACTCCAGCAACACTGACGTTTCAGCAGCCGGAGGGCTACGGAGCTGGCGGCGTGCCAGGACGGGTCGGATCAGGCTTCTGGGATCTGCTTTGGCCCTGAAAAGGCCTGCGCTGCCAGGCCTCCCCTGCCCGAGCTTGCAAAGGAGGGGGGAACACCCTCTGGGGCTCAAGAGAGGGCACTTCCCAGCGCAATCCGTAAAGCCACACTGCCGATCTCGCTAAGCCGTAACAGGTGCCCTCGGTCTGTGTGAGCAAACCTCAGACAGCACGGCTTTACTTCCCGCCGCACACACAAGCAGCCAGGGAGGTGGTGGCAAGGCTGCACGAGTCTTGACGTTCTGTTCTCCCCGACACCACCCGACACCCCCTCCGTCAGAACCCAGCCCGGACGATGCTTCTCTGCATTGCAATGCGCTTTCTCGTTGCACCGCTAACGGCTGAAGTGCCAGCAGATGGCTGGGATTCTGTAAAAGCTTTATTTAAAAAAACAAAACAAAAACCGTAAGCCACTCAGGCCTGCGTGGGCTTTATAACGGCCTGGCACTTGCTGCTGACAAAATGCCTATCGCACCGTCAGAAGATAAGGGAATCGGGCAGAGAAGTCCGACCCCGTTCTGCAAGGCGTCTGTAGATGGCTTTAAAATAGGGGTACCAGCTCCAGGTTTGGACTTTCCTGGAAATTTTGGAGGGGGAGTCTGAGGAGGACGGGATTTGGGGAGAAGAGGGACTTTGGTGGGGTATAACGCCATGGAGTCCACCTTCCAACATGGCCATCTCCTCCAGAGGGACTGGCTTTGGTTGTCTAGAGATCAGTTGTAATCCCAAGAGTTTCTATGATTCTATGGGGATACTCTAGGCTGATCCTGGAGCTGCGGTGGCTCAAGTGGTTAAGACGCTGAACTGCAGGCCAGGAAGTTGGTAGTTCAGCAGTTCGAGACCCGAGTGCCGCGGGACGGAGTGAACTCCCGTCTCTGGCCCCAGCTCCTGCCAACCGAGCAGTTCGAAAGCAAGAAATTGCAAGTAGATAAATAGGTACTGCTTCAGTGGGAAGGTAACAGTGTTCCGTGCACCTCGGCATTTAGTCATGCCGGCCACATGACTACAGAAACATCTTCGGACAGCGCTGGCTCTTCGGCTTCGAAATGGAGATGAGTACCGCAACCCTAGGGTCGGATTCGACTGGCTTTTGAGCAAGGGAAACCTTTACTAGGCTGATCCTGGAGGGCCCCTTCCAACTCCGTGATTCTATGATTCTGTGAGATCTCCAGCCTCCACTTGGCACGCAGTAATAATATTGTCCTTTGAGCAAAGCAGTGTGTTCCATCAGCTGGGAAATTGCTCTTCTGCCCAAGCAGTCACAGCCTGACAGGGGTCAGCTCCAGGATATATTTGCACTATGTCTATCTATATATATTGCCCAGCCGGCCGGCTGCCTCTGTCTTGTGGGAGCGTTGCAATGCTGGCTTTGATTATTTATTGACTTTTATTATTAAAGACTAGCAAGGGAAAGCTAAAATACAGCAAGTCATGTAACTAGGGCAGGGCAATAGGTGGTACCCACTTTGGCTGCAACGTACAAGGATAAAAACAGGCTTCGAAGGTCAAGTGTCAGGCATTTTTAGAAAGGTAAACTAGATAACAGCTTACGTCCTTTGGAAGACTTCAGCATGCTATTAACCCAGCACACTTTCAAAATGTTGATATAAAAGCTAGGTATCAGATTGTGCTGAGGCTTAGTGAGGGCACCAGACCAGGCAGCATGGTATAGTACTTCATTTTCTCATTGCAGCCTAATACAGTGGGCAGAAATTATGTTCTTAATCAACTGGACATGGGCTCTTCCAAATTCTCTCTCTGGCTGGTATTGGTTTCATATCGCAAAAGAAAATTGATGGACTGTTTATTTACATAGCCATATCTTGCCTTTCTGTTTGGAAAACTATTCAAAGCCATTAATAATGTAAAAAGAGACCCACAGAATAAGACAATACCTCCCTGACCTGGATGGCCCATGCTGGCCTGACCTCATTAGATCTCAGGCCCTGATTCGTACCAAAATGAAAGACCATCAAACCAACAGAACAGCTAAAACAGCATTAAAAATCTAACTCTATTAAAACCTGAAGATAATATTATAATATTATGGCACTGTGTATAGAATACCCAAGACATCCTAAGATTGTCTGGCAGCCAGAGGTTCTAGCTCTTTTAGGAATATGCACCTGCTCAGCTCTGGCAAACTATATAGAAAGTTACATCAAACTATCTTTGACCAGCCAGATGGCGTGCTTAACGTGTTTAGCTTTCATTACCTTAATGCCCGTTGAAGACGCTGCCATTTGAGTGTCCCCTTAAGAAGCCGCTGCCTTCCAGCCGCGGGTTGAACAGCTCTTACGTTTGATCTCTGGCATTTAATAATATTTTAATACAATGTTATGTATCATTGACGTCGCGCCTCCATTTCACTCCTTTTAATTACCCGGACGGTTTTATTTGGCACAACGCTTTGTAAGGAAGCCTACGCGGTTTTTTTTTTAAACTGTTTTTTGCAAAGTGAGAAATATTGACGGGTTTTATTGCCCTCTCTGTTTAATGCAATGGCTGGAGTTTTATACGGCCCCTTTCCACTTGTGGAAGGCATTTCTGCCTGCGGTAAAGAGGATGATTTGGAGGCGATTCACCCCCACCTAACACAGACTCCTCTGTACCTCTCAGCTGTTCCTGCGGTTCCGGGTGGGGGAGCATAACTGGGGTATGGCTGCATTTATGCTACAGGTGGGGCCTGCAGATCTCCCATGATGACAACTGAACTCCAGGCAACAGAGATCAGTTAGTTCCCCCGGTTAGAATGGTTGCTTTGGAGGGTGGGGTTCTCTGGCATTGCACCCTGCTGAGACCCCGCCCCTCTTCTCCCCAAACCCCACCCACCACAGACTCCACCCCCAAAATCTCCAGGTATTCCCCCCCAAAAGTTGGCAACAACTAACTGAAGGGGGCAGCAGGCTGCCAAGGGAGAGGGGAGAATTCCCTGCCACCCGCCACAGTTCTGTTCAAGCCAGATAGGAAGAAGAAGAGGAGGAGGAGGAGGAGACTGGATTTATACCCCGCCCTTCACAACCCAAAGGTGTCTCAGAGCGGCTTACAAATTCCCTTCCCTTCCCCTCCCCACAACAGACACCCTGTGAGGTAGGTGGGGCTGAGAGAGCTCTTGACAGAAACTGCTCTTTTTCAAGAACAGCTCTTATCAGAACTACGGCTTGCCCAAGGTCTTCCAGCAGGTGCAAGTGGAGGAGTGGGGAATCAAATCCGGTTCTCCCAGATTAGAGTCCGCGCACTTAGCCACTACACCAAGCTGGCACTTAACCATTACACCAAACTAGGATCTGCCCTTATGTGATTACTAATCATCATGAAGTCCCTTTAGGAATTCTTCCACAATCAATTTTCTAGCCCAAGAAATATGAAGAATAGGGGATATGATTGTCAAGATTTGGGGGCGGTACCTAGGGAAGGCCCAGTCTCATTAGCATCTCAGAAGCTGAGAAGGGTCAGCACTAATTCACAATTATGCCTTCCCTTAAAACTACGCCCTCAGTTTCAACCAATCTATTATACGTCACCCGGTTAAGCTGCACTCTACCTTGTTTGCTGGAATTTTCTAGAAGTTCATTTAGGAGGATGGAAGGCAGATGGGGTTTTTCTCAGTCTGATATCTCGACGTCTTTTGAGTTTCCACTGGCACAGCCGATCTTCAGCGGTTCCATTTTCGGGAAATCAGTCAGCATCCTGCCACCGTCGTTTGCCTAAAGCTCCATAAAGTTCGCCCCCCAGCACACACACAAAGATGGTCTTTTAGCATCCACAGAAGAAACCTATCGACACAGAAGCCGCCTAATTAGCAGCCACTTAGTAAACATTTGATATATTGGGATCCAATAATAAACAATAATGTGACGTGATGGAGTGTGGTGAGAGGGGTAAAATCTATACGGTGGTTTGATATCCATTCAATTTGTGGACAGATTGAACACATAAAACTGACTAAAACTGCAGCAAACCATTGGTCAATCAAAGTCATTACTGTCTACTCTGACCAGCCATAGCTCTCCAGGGTCTTAGGTAAAGGTCTTTCACATCACCTGCGGCCCAATCCTTTTAAACAGGGATGCCAGGGAAATAATTATCATATGCAGGGCACTTTTTGTAGCAGGAACTCCTTTGCATATTAGGCGACACACCCCTAATACAGCCAATCCTCCAAGAGCTTACAGAGCTCTTCTAACAGGGGCTGCTGTCAGCTCTCGGAGGATTGGCTATATCAGGGGTGTGTGGCCTAATATGCAAAGGAGTTCCTGCTACAAAAAGAGCCCTGTATGGTTTTGTGTGTAGAATAGCCAGGAGATCCTAAGATTGGTTGCGTTCAGACTGGCAGTTTGGCCCGATATAGGCACATTTCACAAATGGATTAAATGGGGCCCGGTCACACAGCCACATCTGTCAGGCGTTCTCCAGGCATACCCACCCTGTCAGAAGATGACTTGGAGCCAGGTTAAAAAGCCGCCACCTCCAAAGTGTTGTTTTTGTTTCCCTGCACATTCATTGCGTGTGGCCGGATGTCTGAACATGGGGGAGTGGGCGCAGCATGGATTTAGCAGTCTGAACCTGCAGATCCGTTCTGCCGCTAGGGAGGTGGTTTTTTAAAAAAAAATACCTGTGTGTGCATGCACATGTGTGCGCATGTGCGCATGCACACTATGCATGTGTGTGGATTTTGGAAATTTTTTGCCATTCACTCCATGGCTGAGGTGCCACAATAATGTGGGTGTTTTACCATGGGATGTCTCTATGGGTAACTTGTAGCAGGGTGTGCTGTGTGGCTGATATGTCCCACCACACTTTAAACCAGTTCGATTAGGGGCATCACCATACCGCACCAAGCCACCAATGTGATCACAGCCATTGTCTGGCAGCCAGAAGTTCTAGCCCTTTTAGCATTAATGCAACACTAGGTGGTGAGCTACAATTCTTTTTAAGGCAAGAGGCGATTCGGAGGTGGTTTGCCATTGCCTGCCCTGGTATTCTTTGGAGCTCGCCCTTCCCTAGCCAGGACCAACCCTGCTTCTGATATCTGGTGGGATCGAGCTGGCCTGGGCTATCCAGGTCAAAGCTAGGGATTGAACCTGGGACACACACATTTATTTATTTATAGATTCAGCTTCTATACCGCTCAGACCCCCCCCAGGGGGTCTCAGAGCGGTTTACATAGTAGTAGTATTTCCTAACTAGGGCCACAATCACAGGGGGAGGGGCATCCTACCGGCACCCTGAGCAGGGCGGGCAGGGCTTCCTGTTCTTCTTCTTTTCCCGGCGGGGCTCCAGGCGTGGGGTTTCGAGTCCTGGCGAAGATCTTCCATCTCTGGGCTAGGAGACTTCCGCGGCCGGGTTTCCTTCAGTGCGGAGGCCTGCGTTGGCCTCGGCTCTCGGTCCGCACTCAGCTGGCTCCATCGTGCCGCACCGTACGCCGCCTGCACGTCCCGGCTCCGTCCGCGGCTCCGCCCACTGCCAGGCCTTCGACCGTCCGCTGCCCGCTGCTGCCGCCGCCATTTCTGCTGCCGCCGATGTTCGCCGCCAGTACAACCGCCGCTGCTCACCCCCGGAAGGGAGGGTGCCCCCCGCCTTTCTAAAGGCAGGTCCCCATTTATCTACTTGCGTACTTTCGAACCGCTGGGTGGGCGGGAGCTGGGACTAGGACCGGGAGCTCACCCTGGTCGCGGTGGGACTTGAACAGCCATAGTGGCTGTTCGCTAGTTGTTAATGCAGGTGATTTTACTCCCTGCGCCACCGCTGAAGCTGCCTTATACTGAATCAGACCCTTGGTCTACCAAGGTCAGAATTGTCTGCTCAGACTGGCAGCAGCTTTCCAGGATCTCAGGCTGAGGTCTTTCCCATCACCTACAGCTGGTCCTTTCAACTGGAGATGTTGGGGATTGAACCAGGGTCCCTCCATCCGCAAAGCAGAGGCTCTTCCACTGAGCCAAAGCCCCTCCCCTATTGAACCTGGGACCTTCTGCATGCCAAGCAGGTGCTCTATCCACTGAACTACAGCCCCTCCAGATGTGGCGATGAAGCATCAAAGCTCTTTACATCTACCAGGCCGGCATGAGGCAGGGCGTTCTTCTGAGGAGCCCACAGACAAGGGGTGGAAGATGTGCTTTGCACACAGAAAGATTATCCTTTTTTAAAAAGGGCTCTTCAGTAGCAGGCCTGGGACACAGCTTTGCTGGAAACCCTTGAGAGCCATCACCAATTGGAAAGGAAGAAGAAGATGAAGGAGAAGGAGAAGGAGAAGGAGGAGGAGAAGAAGTAGTTTTACACCTGACCCTTCACTACCCAAAGGAGTCTCAGAGCAGTTTACAAACTCCTTTCCCTTCCCCTCCCCACAACAGGCACCCTGCGAGGTAGATGGGGCTGAGAGAGCTCTTTCGAGAACTGATCTTGAGACAATAGCTCTAAGAGAGCTGTGACTGACTCAAGGTCACCCAGCTGGATGCATGTGGAGCAGTGGGGAATCAAACCCGGTTCACCTAGATTAGAGTCCACCGCTCTTAGCCACTACACCAAACTGGCTCTCTTGAGTCCAGTGGCACCTTTAAGATCAATCAAGTAGCTTTCGTGTGCATGCACACTTCTTCAGGTACATTGAAACAGAAGTTGCCAACTGTTACATATAGGCAGAGGGTGGAGAAGGCGTTGCCACAAAGGGCCAGGCGTCATTTAGTAGAAAAAGAGGTACAGGAGCTCATTTACATATCTGATTTGCATATGCCACACACCCTGGCAAAGGGCAGGCATGCAAGCATGCCTGGGTTCCCTGCAGGGCACCTGGAGAAGATCGGGCAGGGAACCCAGGTATGTTTTAAGTGCATTTAAATCCTCCCAGGTGGTGGGGGGGGCTCTGCAGGCCTTCCCTGGCCCGTCCACCTGGGTGGTCAGTCCAGGAAAGGCGGCGGGTGGCCACCCCTGGGCTCCTTACTGCCGGAGCGCTGTTCCGGGATGTTCCAGCAGGAAATGACGCCTGCAAAGGGCTAATTAGAGTCAAGATTCATGAGTAGATCTAATTAGCCCCTTCCTGGCAACACCCTCCGCACCCTCTACGTAACAGTCGGTGCCTTCTGTTTCAACGGATCTGAAGAAGGCGTTGCATACCCACGAAAGCTGATGCCCAGATTAAAACTTGCTTGGCCTTAAAGGTGCCCCTGGACTATAAAAAATAAACCTCTTTCTCCTCTTCTACCCCCCTCTTCCCTTGCACAGCGGCCATTCCTGTGATACCTGCTTCACACACCTGTTTTTAAAAAAACAGTACTGCCCGCCACATTCTTTCACATCCGCCAGGCTGCCGCACTCACATCTACATTAGGTGCAATTAAATTATTGTTGTGGGGGGTGATGGGAACGGCACCCCCGCCGCGACACCTAATCAGGTCGCCCTTGCTTACACGTCCCAATTTTACGGAAGGGAATTGAGCGGTTTCTCCAGGATCAGGGATCTCTGGCTGCACTGCAGCCGAGCTGACGTACGGTCCCACGAGAAGGCTCTGCCTAACGGACCTTGCTGTATTCCTGGCTCTTCTCTGCGCTCCGCTGGTTTCCTGTGCGTGTCCCCGAACAAAGCTGGGAACAAAACAGGCCTAACGAAACAGTTCCTTTTTCTACATTCACGGAGAAGGAATTGTCGTCCCCACCGAAGGCCAAAACCAACATGAAGAAGAAGAGATTGGACTTATACCCTGCCCTTTGCTACCCGAAGGGGTCTCAGAGCGGCTTACAGTCTCCTCTCCCTTCCCCTCCCCACAACAGGCACCCTGTGAGGTGGGTGGGGCTGAGAGAGCTCTTTCGAGGACTGCCCTTGAGAAAACATCTCTGAGAGGACTTGTGACTGACCCAAGGTCACACCAGCAGCAGTGTGTGGAAGAGTGGGGAAACAAACTGGTTCTCCCAGATTAGAGTTTGCCACTCCTAACCACTACACCAAATGGGCTCTGATCGAACCCATGACCAGATCTGAGAACTTTTTAAAATTTTCCTCTAAAGTGGTCCATGATCTATGGGCTTAGGGAGGGGGCATGGTGAGGGTTGCCAGATTTGGAGGTGGTGAAATGCCACAGAGTCCACCCTCCAAAGCAGCTGTTTTCTCCAGAGGAACCAATCCCTGTCACCCGGAGATCAGTTGTGATTCCTGGTGATCTCCAGGCCCCACCTGGAGGCTGGCAACCTGGAGCAGAGCATTTGATCAGAACACAGACAGTCCCAGGTTCAATCCCTGGCATCTCCAGTTCAAAGGACCAGGCAGAAGGTGATGTGAAGGACCTTGACCTGAGTCCTTGGTTCAGGGGTAGAGCATCTTCTTGGCATGCAGAAGGTCCCAGGTTCAATCCCCAACATCTCCAGTTAAAAGAACCAGGCAGTAGGTGATGAGGAAGACACAAAGAGACCCTGGAGAGCTGTCTGATTGAATGATACTGACCTTGATGGACCAATGATTTGATTCAATATAAGGTAACTTCATGTGTTGATGTATTATAAGGGAGGGACCATGGCTTGGTGGAAGAACATCTGCATGGCACACAGAAAGTCCCAGGTTCAATCCCCAGCATCTCCAGTTAAAAGGACCAGGCAGGAGGTAATGTGAAAGACCTCTGCCTGAGACCCTGGAAAGCGGCTGCCAGTCTGAGTAGACAATCCTGACCTTGATGGACCGATAGTCTGATTCAGTAGAAGGCAGCTTCATGTGTTTGTGTGTACATCATTCTCCTCGCCTCCATTTTATCCTCATAACAAACCTGCGAGGTGAGCTAGGCTGAGGTTGTACGACTGGCCCAGTGGTAGAGTGTCTGCTCGACATGCAGAAGGTCCCAGGTTCAATCCCCGGCATTTCCAGGTAAAAGGATCAGGCAGTAGGGGATGGGAAAGACCTTGATCTGGGACCCTGGCTCAGTGGAAGAGCTTCTGCTTGGCATGCAGAAGGTCCCAGGTTCAGTCCCCGCCATCTCCAGTTAAAAGGACCAGGCAGTAGGGGATGGGAAAGACCTTGATCTGGGACACTGGCTCAATGGTAGAGCATCTGCTTGGCATGCAGGAAGTCCCACATTCAATCCCTGGCATCTCCAGTTAGAAGGAATAGGCAGTAGGTGATGGGAAAGACCTTGATCTGAGAGACTCTGGCTCAGTGGTAAAGCCTCTGCCTGGCATGTAGAAGGGCCCAGGTTCAATCCCCGGCATCTCCAGTTAGAAGGAATAAGCAGTAGGGGATGGAAAGACCTTGACCTGAGACCCTGGCTCAGTGGTAGAGCATGTGCTTGGCATGCAGAAGGTCCCAGGTTCAATCCCCAGCACCTCCACTTTAAAAAATCTGGTAATAAGACTGACTTTGATGGTCCAAGGGTCCAATTAGGTACAAAGCAGTTTTATGCATTCATGTGGGCCTTTTAATGGCAGTCTGATCCAAAGGCAAAGCTTTCCCCTTCTGCGAATTCAAGGAAAGGGAAAAGCTACGACCACTAAGTTTCTCTATGTCAGGGCCACAAGAAAACAAGGTGGCCACTGAAAGCGGATATACATAGAGTTGCCAAAACTGGGCTGGGAAATACCTGGAGATTATGGGGATGGAGCCTGAGGAGGGCAGGGTTTGTGGAGAGCAGGGACCTCAGCAGGGTCTAATGCCACACAGTCCACCTTCCAAAGCAGCCCTTGTGTTCGGGGGAACTGATCGCGGTCACCTACAGGTCCATTACCATTCCAGGAGATCTCCATGTTCCCCCGGAGACTGGCAACCGTAGGATGTGATTACTTTGGAACGTGGCTCCATGGCAGCATCAGAACATAAATTCTGGATCTCTGCACAGGTAAGGAGTTACTCATTCTCAGGACCACACGGTCGGTGGTCTCCCCTGATCTTGAAATGCAACGAAGCCACTTCCTTTTAAAGATCAGTTTTTAAAAACCCCATTGCAAGACTGACTTGGCCCTTATTGCTTCATCCATTTAAATGTCCTAAAAACACAAAGAGGGAGGGAGGGGGGAGAAAGAGGGGCACAGAGAGAGGGAAAGGGGAGAGGAGAGGGAGGTGGAGAGGGGGAGAGGGGGAGGGAGAGAGAAAGGGAGAGAGGGAGGGGGAGAGGGAGAGAAAGGGTGAGAAAGGAGGGAGGGAGGGAGAGACAGGGAGGGAGAGGAGGAGAGAGAGAGGGAGAGGGAAGAGAGGGAGGGAGAGAAAGGGAGAGAGAAGGAGGGGGAGAGGGGAGGGAGGGAGAGGGCAGAGAGAGGAAGAGAGAGGGAGGAGGGGGAGGGAGAGGGGAGAGAGAGAGGAAAGAAGAGAGAGAGGGAGGGAGAGGGGGAGGGGGAGAGAGAGGGGGGAGAGGGAGAGAGATGAGGGAGAGGGAGGGAGAGGGGGAGAGAGGCAGGGAGAGGGAGAGAAAGGGAGAGAGAAGGAGGGGGAAAGAGGGAGAGGGCAGAGAGAGGAAGAGAGAGAGGGAGGGGGAGGGGGAGGGAGAGAGAGGAAAGAAAGAGGAGAGGGAGGGAGAGGGAGGGGAGAGGGAGAGAGAGGGGGAGAGGCAGGGAGAGGGGAGAGAGGCAGGGAGAGGGAGAGAAAGGGAGAGAGAAGGAGGGGAGAAGGGAGGGAGAGAGAGGGAGAGAGAGGAGGAGACGGAGGGAGAGGGGAGAGGGAGGGAAGAGGGAGGGGGAGATGGAGAGAAAGGGAGAGATAAGGAGGGAGGGGGGAGGGAGAGAGGGGAGATGGAGAGAAAGGGAGAGAGAAGGAGGGAGGGGGGAGATGGGGAGGGAGAACTGGGGCATCTTCCATGTAAATTTACTCTCCATTTACTGTGGGTGGTTCCTCGGTTTTCCTCCTCCAGTCTCATCTCTCAGATTTAATCAGGGGCTTTTCTCTCTGCACATTTCCCGTCATATTTCTTCTTGGCAGAGAGGCCCCCAAGGCCACAACCGGCTTGGGCATAAACAGGCTGTGTACCATCGACGCTACATCAGTTTCTGCCACTTCTCCTCCACATTTGTCCTTAAACACACACATTTTCCAGTGCTCCGCTTCTATTCCATTTCTAGAACCCCAGGCAGCAGGTGGGTGGGTTGGTTCATGGTAAACACAAATAAAGGATTCCCAGAATGGAAGAAGAGAAGAGAAGAGAAGAGATTGGATTTACACCCTGCCCCTTCACTCGGAGTCTCAGAGTGGCTTACAATCTCCTTTCCCTTCCCCACAAAAGACATCCTGTGAGGTAGGCGGGGCTGAGAGAGCTCTCCCAAGGACTGCCCTTGAGAGAACAGCTCTGAAGGAACTTGTGACTGACCCAAGGTCACACCAGCAGCTGCAAGTGGAGGAGTGGGGAATCAAACCCGGTTCTCCCAGATTAGAGTCCGCGATCTTAACCACTCCACCAAACTGAACAAAGCTCCAGCCCAAACTCAAATAAATGGATCCGGATTGGGCTTTTGGCATAAACGATGGTTAGGGTTGCCAGGTGTTGGCTGGAGATCTCTTGAGGTTACGACTCAGGCGATAGAGATCAATTTGTTGCAGGATTCTGGGATCCCAGGACTATTTCCCTGGGACCCTCCCGCTCCCCTTGAATTCTTTTATTGGCGCATGGAGGCTGGCATGGGACTGAGAAAACAGAGAGAGACACCATAGTTCTTAAAAAACCAGTTTGTTACAATATAAACTTCTTAAGGACAGAAAGCACTTTAGCACTTACAAATCTTTTAGGATAAAAACGTAACATTTCCATATTCAATATAGAATACTTCGACACAAACATAGTGCACTCGTACAAAATACAAAGTGCCCTGGTCTAGTCCACAAGAGCTTTCAGAGAGCTGATTGATGACCAGCCCGGAACAAAGAAGAAGAAAAAGAGATTGGAATTTTACCCCGCCCTTCACTCGGAGTCTCAGAGCGGCTTACAAACTCGTTTCCCTTCCCCTCCCCACAACAGACACCCCCTGGGAGGCAGGTGGAGCTGAGAGAGCTCTTTCCAGAACTGCCCTTGAGAGAACAGCTCTGAGAGAACTATGGCTTGCCCGAGGTCATCCAGCAGCTGCTGGTGGAGGAGTGGGGAATCAAACCTGGTTCTCCCAGATTAGAGTCTGCTGCACTTCACCACTACACCAAAATGTCTTCAGCAATTTATACCCTCAGTACCCATAGGTTCAGCCCACACGGATGGCGAAAGGTTAACACTTTTGGCAGGAAAATATCAAAACCATTTTCACCCTGAACTCATACCCTAGTCGCCCTAGACCAGACATGTCAAACATACGGCCCGGGGACCGGAACTGGCCCGTTCAGTGCTCTTATCCAGCCCGTGAGCAACTGGGGGGAACCAGTCCAAATGTGAATGGGAAGGGACTTGTATTAAGGTATTATAACCCCCTCCCCCAAACATAGGCCCTCTCCAGGGTCTTCCCCCAGACCGTTCAGAGCCCGGCACAAGCTGGGATAGGGCGATTAACAAATCAAATAAATCGTCGTCATCATCTCCAGGGATTGCCCAACCCAGAGCTGGCAACCACAAGGGGCGAGGAGAGCTGGTTTGGCCCCGAGCTCTGCTGGGGAGGGGTGTCGGTCACAGTCAGTGGCAAAATACCTCCGGTACCTGGCTTTACATTTAATGGCACAGATGGCTTGGCCCGACAAAGAGCAATTCTGCATCTAGCCTTCGCTCCACATTTTCTCAACTGGGAGGGGAAAGTGCAGCTCGAAACCACATTCAGATACCTCATGGCAATACCGTACTGACTGCAAAGTCACCCCCTGAACGGTACCATAAAATTTGATAATCAAAGGAAGTGAAAGCGGCATGGAGTGTGGAGACTACCATAAAACCCAATGATCAAAGGAAGCAAAAGCAGCATGGAGTGTGGAGGCTACCATAAAATCCGCTGATTAAAGGAAGCGAAAGCAGCATGGAGTGTGGAGGCTACCATAAAACCTAATAATCAAAGGAAGCGAAAGCAGCATGGAGTGTGGAGGTTACCATAAAACCTAATGATCAAAGGAAGAGAAAGCAGCATGGAGTGTGGAGGCTACCATAAAATCCGCTAATCAAAGGAAGTGAAAGCAGCCTGCAATGCAGAGGGGAATTTCTGTTCCAACGTGGGCTTGCTAAAACAACGGAGGGAAAAGCCGGTGCAGAATCAGCCAAAGTGACATTTATGTCAGATCTGGCCCTCGTAACAAATGAGTTCGACGCCTCTGCCCTGGACAGTTGAGGAGGTTATGTGTCAACTTTATGGTGACCACACTGGAAGCACAGACGCCTGCTTTGGCAAGTACGTTGTAGGTCAGAAGCTACAAACCTTCTCACTAGGAGTCCTGGACACAGTACGAGGGTGAAAGGACAGACCCAGAGAAATGTCAGCTGTTCTTTTTAGAGCCGCGTGCTTTGTCAGGCTACAGGGAGGCTTGAGAGAGGACGACGGCTAAGCCTGCAAAGCCTTATGGGAAAGGAACTGAACAGAGAGGCCACAGCCAATCCAGGCTGTTCTACAGAAACGCCCCAGGCTCGCTGATAATTCTGCCACACAATTCACCTGGAGAAAATGGCCACTTTGGAAGGTGGACTCTATGGCACTAGACCCCTTTGAAATCCCACCTCTCCCCAAAGCCCGCCCCCTCCCCAGGCGCCAGTCCCCCAAATCTCCAGGTATTTCCCAACCCAGAGCTGGCAACTCTAACAGTGGTGAATTTGGGTTGCCAGCTCTGAGTCTGGAAATATCTGGGAATTTTGGGGGGTGGAGCCTGGGGAGGGCGGGGTTTGGGGAGGGCGGGACCTCAACGGGTACAATGCCATAGAGTCCGCCCTCCAAAGCAGCCGTTTTCTCCAAGGGAACTGATCTTGGTTGGCAGGAGATCAATTGTAATAGCAGAGCTCCAGGTGCCGCCTGCAGGTTGGCAACCCGTATTATAATAATGGTGGGGATCTCTGGGCTCCGCCTGGAGGTTGGCAACCCTAGCGACAGAATTCAGACCATTTCAGTCTACTGGAGCGCTCCGTCGCTGGAATGTGAAAGTCCCCGTTCTTCGGCAAAGGAACTCCGAACGGAGACCTTGGCATGAAATTGCTGAACTGGAATTTACCGATAGATTTAATTGCATTAGTCAGGGCTTAAGTAGACAGAATACCTTTCTTTGCCGCCCAAGAGGTTAGATGGCTTAGTGTACTTAAGGAGACCGTGTTATTATTACCGACTGTCGGGTTATGAATGGGCACTCTGTTCAACTTCAGTAATTCCTGAGTTTTGCGCAGTCATGTTCCAGATTATCCTTCTTATACAGCACGGTTTTTTAACCTGGCCATTTGCAGTTCCTTTTCTCTCCCTCTGCGCATCCTAGACTTTAGGACAAAACAGCTCACACTTCCCTGTATTTAAGTGACCATGAAACATTTTTGTTTTGGTCTCCATTTCTCCAGGCACACTTGAAACGGATCCTAAACTGGGAAATGAGACTGCCAAAAGTAAAAACAAAAGAGGTAAAACCAGATATTGATAACAGTATTTATTTGTTCAATTATATTTATGTGTTTTGCTAATGATATCTATTTGTCTAAGACAGAGAAAGAGAGAGAGAGAGAAACAACAAAAGCAAATAGATGGGGGAGGGGAAATGAAGGGGGAGAGAGAGAGAGGAAGGAAGGGAGAAAGGGAGAAATAAAGAAAGGTGGAAAGGAAGCAAATAGATGGGGGAGGGAGGAAGAAAGGAAAGGGAAAAGAGAGAGAAACAAAAAAAAGCAAATAGATGGGAGGGGAGGGAGGGAAAGGTGGGGAAAATGAAAGAGGTAGGAAAAAAGGAAAGCGAGAGAAAGAGAGAGAAACAGAAACAAAGAAAGCAAAAAAATAGGGGGAGGAAGAGAGAGAAAGAAAACAATTAGAAGAGGGAGCGGGAGGAAGGAAGGAAGAGAAAGAGAGAACGGAAGGAAGGAAGAGAGAAAGAGAGAGAAAGAAAGAGGTGGAAAGAAAGCAAATAAACGGGGAAGGAAGGAGAGGTGGAAAGTTTAAACTTTAACTTTAAAGGTGTTCTCTAACCCCACACACACCCACAAGCTGGTGGGTGGGGCCATGGGGCAGGGGCTTGGAAGAAATGTGTTCTCTAAGCCCTCTGCAACCACTGCTGCACCGGCCTGGCTTTCGGAGCCAAGTCCAGGATGTTCGACTAGTTGGACCACTGCACTGTTCCAACAGGGCTCTTTGTATCTTCTTAGGATGCTGTACTAGACGGACTGCTGGTCTGATCCAGCAGAGCTGTTTTTATGAAGTCCTCGAATTCTATGCCCTGTTGTTGGCTATGCAGAGGAACTGGTTGGCCAATGTGTGAGACAAAATGCTGGACTAGATGAACTATTGGTATGATCTGGTAGGGTTCTTATGTTCTGCT
Organism: Gekko gecko; assembly: GCA_029375565.1. Classification (NCBI taxonomy): domain Eukaryota; kingdom Metazoa; phylum Chordata; class Lepidosauria; order Squamata; family Gekkonidae; genus Gekko; species Gekko gecko. Next base: position 8,677,615 of record JAPDNY010000017.1, on the reverse strand, counting down.
GAAGACCTCACCCTCTCTGCCCTGTTGTTGGCCCTCCAGAGGAAATGGCTGGCCACTGTGTGAGGCAGGATGCTGGACTAGACTGGTCTGATCCAGCAGGGCTCTTCTGGTGTTCTAATAAAGGCCTCGGCTTCTGTGTGCTGTTCTTGGCCCTCCAGAGGAACTGGTTGGCCACTGTGTGAGACAAGATGCTGGACTAGATGGACTACTGGTCTGATCCAGCAGGGCTCTTCTGGTGTTCTAATGTAGGCCTCAGCTTCTCTGCCCTGTTGTTGGCCCTCCAGAGGAACTGGTTGGCCACTATGTGAGACAGGATGCTGGACTAGATGGACCATTGGTCTGATCCAGCAGGGCTCATCTTATGTTCTTATGATTAAATCTGAACAGATACATTCTGTTTAGACCCAGAAGTATGCACTAGTGCTGGAAGGGTAGAGGCATCCTCCACTTCCTATAACCTAGAACAAAGACCCAGGACTTCGGACATCCCTTGCTTCATCATTTATGAAGACACCCCCCCAACACAAAAATCACGTGGCATCTAGTTAAGCAGCTTGGCTCAAGCTGTCACCCATTTGTCAACGCAACACTGAATGACGGATCGGAACAGACGCATGGATGACGAGCCCAGGACATCTTGAAGGCCTGTCTCGGGCCGCCTGCTGGTTTCAGTGTGTGGCATTAATCTCCCATGACAGAGGGGCCCTGTGTGAATCAGCCAGCTGTGCGGTGCCAGCTAAATAGGACATTCTGTCACGTGTTTAAGAAGGAGCTGGGAAGTTCACAACACGAGGAAACTTTCGGGGTAGATCGAATGCACTGAACAGAGGGGCCCATGCAAGTGTGGAGAGGTCAGGGTTGCCAATCGGGTCCTGGTTGGGGTTCCCCTGGTTTTGGGGGTTTAGGAGGTCCACCAGCAGGGCCAGAACTCCAGAAGCCCTCCCATTGTTGCCCCCAAAGCACCAAGAATACAGAGCATCACAACCCCAGAACAAGAGCATAAGAGGAGCCATGTTGGATCAGGTCAGTGGCCTCTCCAGTCCAACACTCTGTGTCACACAGTGACCAAAACCCAGGTGCCATCAGGAGATCCACCAGTGGGACCAGAATTCCAGAAGCCCTCCCACCATTGTCCCCAAAGCACCAAGAACACAGAACATCACTGCCCCAGACATAAGAACATCGGGGAAGTCATGTTGGATCAGGCCAATGGCCCCTCCAGTCCAACACTCTGTGTCACACAATGGCCAAAACTCAGGTGCCCTCAGGAGGTCCACCAGTGGGGCCAGAACTCCAGAAGCCCTCCCTCTGTTGCTCCCCAACCATCAAGAATACAGAACATAAGACATTAGAGAAGCCATGTTGGATCAGGCCAATGGTCCACCCAGTCCAACACTCTGTGTCACACAGTGGCCAGAACTCAGGTGCCATCAGGAGGTACACCAGTGGGAGCAGAACTCCAGAAGCCCTCCCACTGTTGCCCCCCAAGCACAAAGAATACAGAGTATCACTGCCCCAGACATAAGAACAGAAGAGAAGCCATGCTGAATCAGGCCAATGGACCATTCAGTCCAACACTCTGTGTCACACAGTGGCTAACACCCAGGTGGCATCAGGAGGTCCACCAGCAGGGCCAGAACTCCAGAAGCCCTCCCACTGTTGCACCAAGGAGACAGAGCATCACTTCCCCCACAGAGTGTTCTATCTAGACCTTGTGGCTAATAATCACTCATGGACTTCTGCTCTTAAGAACATGAGAAGCCATGTTGGATCAGGCCACTGGCCCATCCAGTCCAACACTCAGGGTCACACAGTGGCCAAAACCCAGGTGCCATCAGGAAGTCCAACAGCGGGGCCACAACTCCAGAAGTCCTCCCGCTGTTGCCCCCCAAGCACCAAGAATACAGAGCATCACTGCCCCGACAGAGTGTTCCATCTATAGGTAAAAGTAAAGGTTTCCCTTGCTTGAAAGCCAATCGAATCCGACTCTAGGGTTGCGGTGCTCATCTCCATTTCCGAGCCAAAGAACCAGCACTGTCCGAAGACTTCTCCGTGGTCATGTGGCCAGCATGACTAGACACCAACACACAGAGAATGCTGTTACCTTCCCACTGATCTGCTAATATCCACTCGTGGACCTCTGCTCCAGATGTTTATCCATGGCTCTGTCATTGAGCCATGGACCCTCCCTAAATGAAACTGCCCTACCCTGAGTCAGACCCTTGGTCCATCGAGGTCAGTATTGCCTGCTCAGACTGGCAGTGGGTCTCCTAGGACTCGGGCTGAGGTCTTTCGCATCACCTGCTGCCTGGTCCTTTTTCACTGGAGATGCCAGGGATTGAACCGGGGACCTTCTGCATGCAAACTAGAGGCTCTTCCACTGAGCCGCAGCCCCTCCCCTGCTTCCAGATATCCTTCCTGGGTTGAGTACGATGAAGCAAAATGGAGGCAAAAAAATGTCTTGCTCAATTCTGCCCAACTCTGCCGCAATGTCCCAGGGCACGTCCCACAATTACCCACCGGCTGTTTCTTGATCCTCTCTCTGAAGACAGGCAACGCTCATTCCTATCTGGCCTGGTGACTCCCTTTGATTTACACTTCAAATATTCCCGAGCTTTCTGTTCCTCCACCTTCCCTTGTGGCACGGACACCCTCTGCTCTCTCTGCGTGTCCATGAATCACCGTAGAATAATAAGCCCATTCAGAGGCGGCCCAGAAACCCACAGCACCAAAGAGCAGGCTAAATCGCTACAAAGCTCTCAAAAGCCGATTTGGGCTTTCAACAGGGTTCCCCGTCACGATTCCCTCCCTGCCTGCCTGCTTTAGCATCCGTCACCACAGGAGGAGGAGGAGGAGGAGGAGGAGGAGGAAGAAGAAGAAGAAGGAGGAGGGGGAGGAGGAGACTGGATTTGTACCCCACCCTTCACTACCAGAAGGAGTCTCAGAGCAGCTTACAATCTCCTTTCCCTTCCCCTCCCCACAACAGATGCCCTGTGAGGTAGGTGGGGCTGAGAGAGCTCTTCTGAGGACTGCTCTTCAGAGAACAGCTCCGAGGGAACTTGTGACTGATTCAAGCATCCAACTGGCTGCATGTGGAAGAGTGGGGACTCAAACCCAGTTCTCCCAGATTAGAGTCAATACTCCTAACCACTACACCAGGGGTGTCAAACTCATTTGTTATGAGGGCCGGATCTGACATAAATGAGACCTTGCTGGGCCGAGCCGTGTGTGTCATCAAATGTAATGCCGGGTAGCGGAGATATAAACTTTATAAAGGACACATAAGAACATAAGAACATAAGAGAAGCCAAGTGTTGAATCAGGCCAATGGCCCATCTAGTCCAACACTCTGTCACACAGTGGTCAAAATATACCAGGTGCCTTCAGGAAGTCCAGCAGTGAGGCCAGGGCACCAGAAGCCCTCCCACTGCTGCCCCCTCCAGCACCAAGAATAGAGTGCATCACCTGCCCCAGACTGAGAGTTCCCCTCTATACCCTGTGGCTAATAGCCACTGATGGACTTCTGCGCCATATGTTTCTCTAATTCCCTCTTGAAACTGTCCATGCTTGTAGCTGCCACCACCTCCTGTGGCAGTGAATTCCACGTGTTAATCACTCTTTGGGTGAAGAAGTATTTCCTTTTATCTGTTCTAATCCGACTGCTCAGCAATTTCATGGAGTGCCCACAAGGAGGTTTTTTTACTTAAAAACATGTGTAAAACACTAGCACTTTTGCAATATTTTGTTTATTTAACAGTGTCCGATAACTGGCACCTCTTGCTGTGAATTACTGCATCAAAATGCCTGTGCTGTTGCAATCTTGAGTATGCTGTTCAGGTGTGTATCTGTAAGCTGCAAACCTATGATGACACAGCAGTAGCTAAACTGGAAGAAGAAGCAGAAGACAGCCAGTTCCACTGTGGGCCTGATAGAAGCCCTCCAGGGGCTTAATCCGGCCCCCGGGCTGCATGTTTGATACCCCCACACTACACCATACTCTTAACCACTACACCAAAGTGGCAAGCCGTGAAGACCCGCCATGCCCCCTTTTTGAAGGCTGGTTCCTTTTTTGTCCTTGAAACTTCAAGCAAGGGGGTGGCCTATGAAGGGGGAGCCACATACCCCAACTGGTCACTAACACTCAACCCTGGCCATCCATCACTTGCGACATGTTCGGATCCTGGACAGCAGAGAGAAGAAGAGCTACCACCAGACGGGATTGGCATGTGTTACCATGACACAGCAAGCTGTTGAACACCATGTAGCTGCCTTGGACCTAGGTAAACCACTGGTCCCTCTTGTGCAGTGCTGTCTGTTGCAGTGATCCCCAACACAGCGCCCATGGGCACCACAGTTCTCACCGAGGCATTTCCTGGCGCCCCATTTGCTCCTTCCTCAGAGTGCCTCTTCCCCAAAGCAAAAAGTCAGTCTTGGCTCCCCATTGGAGCAGGAAGTAACTTCAGACAATCCAAGAGATATCAATGTTGGATCTCCAAGGGTGGCCTGTTCCAAAATAGCTGTCCCTATGACAGGCAGGTGCTTGGCCTGGAACCTCCCCATCTTCTGTAACCGTCCCCCCATAGCAATCATTTTGTGATTGGTCCCGCCTCCCACGGCGGCCATGTTGTAGTGGCACCCACCTCCCAAGGCAGCCATATTTCTCAAAATTCCAAAAGCCCTCGTGGTCTCGACAGGGACCCCTGGCACCTGGTCTGCAGCCAGGCAGAGTTCAGAGTCTCACGCAAAGAAATCTAGCACTTGGTTCCTGACATCCTGTTCAGTGAAGATACCAGAGACGGGACCTCGTTGTACGTAGAAGCCCCTCTTGTTCAGTACGGTTCACGTTAACCATTAATAGCCACCAACCTGTTCATCGAGAACGAATTGTAAATTAGGAAACAGTCCATTCATTGCAGGATTTCAGAACCAAAAAATCCTTTCACAACAGAACTTGGCCGTAAGCAGGAAGGCAGTCACTCGATAATGCCTTAATAAGGAGCTAATCATTACTCAATTCATTCCCCCTTAATTAATTAATTAATTTTGTGGCTACAGAGCTAGCTATATTTTGGCACCCTCCAAAATGACTACAAAGATGCTCATTGAACATTTTCATTGAAGAAGGAGGAGGAGGAGGAGGAGGAGGAGATTGGATTTATACCCCACCTTTCACTACTCAAAGGAGTCTCAGAGCGGCTGACAACCCCCTTTCCCTTCCCCTCCCCAGAACAGACACCCTCTGAGGTCGGTGAGGTTTAGAGAGCTCTTTCAAGAACTGCCCTTTCAAGGACAGCTCTTGTCAGAACTATGGCTTGCCCAAGGTCACCCAGCAACTGCAAGTGGAGGAGTGGGGAATCAAACCCGGTTCTCCCAGATTAGAGACCGCACATTTAACCACGACACCAAACTGAGAACCCCCCAATTTCTCTACCAGGGGATGGAAAGCGGGAGGAAGAAAGACCCCTGGCTCTCCCAGGCATCCGTCCCACTTTGTTTTCCAAACCGCCCACCCAGCTCTCAGCCGGCAGTTTTGTCCCCAAGCGCTAACTAAAAGCTTTCGTCGGGGGTGTAATACATGGCTTCGAGGAAACAAAGCCAACAGACAGCTACGGCCTATCGGTCGTGATGGGGAATCAACCAAGCCGCGGTCTGAAAGGCTTTTTGCGGGGGAGGGGGAGAAATACGCTCTTGATTTACATAATTAAGCAATTGATGAGTCTCCGCACAAAATGGGACGGCTTCTCTCGGCCATCTGATTGCACAAAAGGGGGGACGTGGAGGAGGAAGCGTGTTGCCGTTCCACTCTGAGGTAAAGGGGCCCAAACTGGGTCACCAACAGCCACATGGAGCCTGGAGCTCACCCACTGTCAATATTGATCGCCAGACAACAGAGCTTAGTTCATCTGGAGAAAATGGCCACTTTGGAGGGCGGATTCTATGGGATGACAGCCTGCTGAGGTCCCTCCTCCTCCAAACTCCGCCTCCTTAGGCTCCACCCCCAAAACTTTCAAGTTATCAGAGGAAGGCCTCGGCCTCTGTGCCCTGTTGTTGGACCTCCAGAGGAACTGATTGGCCACTGTGTGAGGCAGGAGGCTGAACTAGATGGACCACTGGTCTGGTCCAGCAAGGCTCTTCTGATGTTCTTATGAAGGCCTCGGCCTCTATGCCCTGTTGTTGGATCTCCAGAGGAACTGGTTGGCCACTGTGTGAGACAGGATGCTGGACTAGATGGACAACTGGTCTGATCCACCAGAGCTCTTCTGATGTTCTTATGAAGGCCTCGGCCTCTATGCCCTGTTGTTGGATCTCCAGAGGAACTGGTTGGCCACTGTGTGAGACAGGATGCTGGACTAGATGGACTACTGGTCTGATCCAGCAGGGCTCTTCTGATGTTCTTGTGAAGGCCTCGGCCTCTATGCCCTGTTGTTGGATCTCCAGAGGAACTGGTTGGCCATTATGTGAGACAGGATGCTGGACTAGATGGACCACTGGTCTGATCCAGCAGGGCTCTTCTGATGTTCTTATGAAGGCCTCGGCCTCTATGCCCTGTTGTTGGATCTCCAGAGGAACTGGTTGGCCACTGTGTGAGACAGGATGCTGGACTAGGTGGACCACTGGTCTGGTCCACCAGAGCTCTTCTGATGTTCTTATGAAGGCCTCGGCCTCTATGCCCTGTTGTTGGATCTCCAGAGGAACTGGTTGGCCATTATGTGAGACAGGATGCTGGACTAGGTGGACCACTGGTCTGGTCCAGCAGGGCTCTTCTGATGTTCTTATGAAGGCCTCGGCCTCTATGCCCTGTTGTTGGATCTCCAGAGGAACTGGTTGGCCATTGTGTGAGACAGGATGCTGGACTAGGTGGACCACTGGTCTGATCCACCAGGGCTCTTCTGATGTTCTTATGAAGGCCTCGGCCTCTATGCCATGTTTGTTGGACCTCCAGAGGAACTGTTTGGCAACTGTTTGAGATGGGATGCTGGACAAGATGGACCCCTGGTCTGATCCATCAGGGCTCTTCTGATGGTCTTATATTCTTAAAATGACAACTTATGCTCACCGAGTTATTGCCGATATTGGATTCAAACATGCCATCCCCGTAATCACATTACAATTGCTCACTGCAGCGATACCTGTTTACATTCCTTTCCTTCCTTTACGTGGTCCAGTTCCCAGCGGCACCTTGAGGTTAAGTCCCTCCTCTAACCCTGCAAACAACAACAATCCGGAGAGAGAGAGAGAGAGAGAGAGGAGAGAGAGAGAGAGAGAGAGAGAGTCAACATCCACGTCTTTAGCTACTTCATTCTCTCCGAATATGCAAAATAGCCCCCTTTTTATAGCTCGGTTTCAATCAATGTGACGTTCCACACATGGCACAGAAGGGGAGAGAAGGCGGGGACAAATGGCAGGTACATAAAATTAAAAGGCTTTCCGAATGGATGATTCAGACCCCAGGCCGGGTGTCGGACACACCATTAGTCCCCCCCCCCCGGCTCGACATTCTGCGGCGCTGCACTTGACAGACAAATCAATCCTCCGCCCCAGTTCTAAGCACTGCCTAATGAATAAATCAGCAAGGTCGCCCATGTCACTCCTGCCAACCGCCAAGAGCCACGCTGGACTCTCACCTGCTCTCACGGTCGCTGCCATGCCGGTAAAGCTGGGTCACTCCAGAGCGTGGGGTCGAAGGGCTCGAGCCACGCTGCCACGGCTACGGGTTCTATTTTGGGGCCTGTCGCAGAACTGACGGGTGACTCAGAGGGGCCGTTCTTGCGCTTCCTGCTTTTGCGGGGCTTCGATCTGAGCCGCCCGGGGCCTAGCGGAGGGCCCACCGCTGGAAAACACAAAGCAGAGGTGGCCAATAAAGTTGCCAGCTTTGAGCTGGGAAATACCTGAAGGTTCGGGGAGTGGAGCCTGAGGAGGGCAGGGTTCAGGGAGGAGAAGGACTTCAATGGGGTATAATGTTATAGAGACCCTGTTTGGTGTGGTGGTTAGGAACGTGGACTCTAATCCGGGAGAACCAGGTTTGATTCCCCACTCCTCCACATGGAACTGCTGGTGTGACCTTGGGTCAGCCACAAGTTCTCTCAGAGCTGTTCTCTCAAGGGCAGTTCTGGAAGGAGCTCTCTAAGCCCCACCTACCTCCCAGGGTGCCTGTTGTGGGGAGGGGAAGGGAAAGGAGTTTGTAAGCCCGCTCTGAGACTCCTTTGGGCAGTGAAGGGCAGGGTATAAATCCAATCTCTTCTTCTTCTTCTTAAGAACATAAGAGGACACTTCTTGTATGTTGTCTGAGGGCGCAGTGTAACACCCATACAGTTGTATTGTGTCATCTTTATTGTTGTGCTCTTGTTGTTGTGAAGTAGTCCCTGTGATTATACTAAAATTATAAACAGTAACTGTTGGGTTGTGACCAGCAACCTCAATACAGAATTAGCGCATTCACGTGAAATAGAAATATGCAACAGACGATTGCTTTAAAAAACTGTTTTTTATTGTAACACCAGTTGCCCTGGAGAAAATGGCTGCGTTGGAGGGTGGACTCCCCACATGTTCCCCAGAGAGCACTATGATTGGGGTCCCAAAGCTGTCTGGCCTTTCCAGGTCCTAAAGAAGCCAGGCTAGCTGTGACGAGGGCCAGGGCCTTCTCAGCGGCGGCCCTGCACTGGTGGAATGAGCTCCCGGATGACATCAGGGCCCCACAGGACCTCTCACAGTTCCGCAGGGCCTGTGAAACGGAGCTCTTCCATTGGGCCTTCGATTCGGGAGCCGCTCCTTCCAAAACTGAAGGCCCCAATACCAACACCAACCGAAACATTGTGATCAACAGCCTGGTAAAATTCAGACTACAATGGTAGCCAACTATTTTGGATGCTGTGAATGCCATCGTCGTCTATGAACTGTAGAAGAAGAGGAGGAGGAGGAGGAGGAGGAGGAGGAGGAGGAGGAGGAGATTGGATCTATTCCCTGCCCTTCACTACCCAAAAGAGTCTCAGAGTGGCTTACAATCCCTTTCCCTTCCCCTCCCCACAACAGACACCCTGCGGAGTAGGTGAGGCTGAGAGAGCTCTTTCGAGGACTGCCCTTGAGAGAACACCTCTGAAGAAACTTATTGACAGACCCAAAGTCACACCAGCAGCTGCATGTGGGGGAGTGGGGAATCACACCCAGTTCTCCCAGATTAGAGTCCGGGCTCCTAACCACTACACCAAATATAGCATTATATGTTATGTGTTATTATTATATGCTGCCGTGGTTTCAGTTACTTCTGTGTTTTAGTTGTTTTAACGTACGGTGTGTAAGCCGTCCTGAGCCTGCCTTGGCAGGGAGGACGGGGTACAAATCAAATAAATAAATAAATAAACAAGCCCCGCCCCTCCAAGTATTTCCCTACCCAGTTCCTGTAAGCCTGGCTATCACACACAATGCAGCTCTGTGCAGGGACCGGTACGGCTAGATGAAGAACCTTCCAGGAGTGCCAAGCAGTGTTCCCTCTAAGCTGAGTTAGTGCGAGCTAGCTCATGGTTTTTTAGCCTCTGGCTCACACATTTTTTTGTCTTAGCTCAGGAAGGAGGGCTCCAGAGCAAAATAGTTTATGCAGTAGCCAAATCGCCCGCTCACAGCTTTAATGCCAGTCGCTCACAAAGTAGAATTTTTGCTCACAGGACTCCGCAGCTTAGAGGGAGCACTGCTGCCAAGTACCAGCCGCCCGCACCGGCGGCCGTAAATCCCGCCTCCATCATCTCCGCGAACGCTCATGCAGTCCAATAAAGCCGTTCTGACAGCAGCGTTTTAATGGCCCTGCCGTCTGCAAAACCCCGGGTTCACTCACTCCCTGACAATAGATGTGTGTTTTTACAAAACTGGAATTTACTGTCTTCGTCCCGGATTTACGGCCCGAGCAACCACTCAATACCCACACATACAAAATACTATAAAAGACGGCGGTGGTGGTGGTGGGGAGACGAAGGGAAGAGTGAGCGTTCCTCTCTCTCTCTCTCTCTCTCTTTTTTTGGAAGGGATTCTTTTGTGTGACTGAGGCTGCTGAAGTCAGCAGAATATTAAGTCATCTGTCACGGGGCCTGGGAGATACGGGAGAGCCGCGCAAGCACCAAGAAAGCAGATGAAGCGTTTCAGTTCCCGTTTTCCCGGGCATTTGAACCAGGACGGCGATGGACCAGAAGGCCCACCCTGGATTCCAGCCACATGGCTATGACCAGCGCTTTTGCCAAACCGGTCTTTGCAGCCTACAAAACACAGTGATGAGGGCAAACATTAGAAACACTGAGGAACCGGCAAACCATTTGACATCGCTGGAAGTAAAAGGGTTTAGGAAAAGCCTTCACTCTGGCTGGGTGCTCGGCTGTCCCTTCTGCCATACTTGAAGGCAGGGCTTTTTTTGTAGAAAAAGCCTAGCAGGAACTCATTAGCATATTAGGCCACATCCCATGTTACCAGAAGTGTGGTCATCCAGCCACACTCACCTTTTGCTTCTTATGCTGTTTACCTTGTTTGTTGTCAAAACCCAGGGCTTTTTTTTGTAGCAGGTACTCCTTTGAATGTTAGGCCACACACCCCTAATGTAGCCAATCCTAATGAGTTTCTGCTTTGGGGTGTGGCCTGTTATGCTAATGAGTTCCTGCTGGGTGTGGCCAAATCGGGAGCCAGCCGGAAGTCCGTTCCTGTGCGTTCCTGCCCAGAAATAGCCCTGCTTGAAGGAAAGTACAAGTTCTTGTTTATTTTTTTAAAGAGAGGATCCATCCCAAAATACTGTAACATGGATGTTTTATTGCCTGCTCCTATATTTGAAACATGTAATACATCTGATAATACATCTGATTTTATGTGTCGTTATGTATTATTACGTATGTATGCCTGAGCTTCAACTAAGAGCTGGTATCCTGTAAGGCACACTCTGATTGGCTACTCTGTGCAATAAACCAATCAGAACATAAGAAAGGTTCTGGAGGGAACTAGTTTCATTGGCCTTTATCTAAGCAGTTTAATTGGTTGTTAACTCATTTAGGGGCGTGGATATATCTGCCCGGAAAGTTTAAAAGAGAGCCTGTGGCTCTTCTGTTCTTGTGTTGGTTTCTGTCGTGTTCAAATAAAGCTGAACCACTTGTTAAGAGCTGACTGACGACGTCTCATACTTAAGATGTGTAACAACTCATAATATTTCATAAACTTGTTAAATCTATATTCGTCCCTACCCCTTTTTCCCCATTTGTGTCTCACTTTTTTGAGGATTTTTTAAAAAAAATTAAAGGCTTCGTACTTGCCTGTTAAGGGAGGCTGAGGTTACAGAGCACAATGTTTTTCAAATGCCCATATTATAAGGTGGCACATAATTAGATCATCACTCCATTGATTGACAAAACCCCGGGCCTTTCTGGGGAAAAAGCTAGACTCGAGTTTCTTCTCATCGGATAGAAATCCCACCTACCAAGTAGCCAGTTTCTGTACGGCGATACTCAGGTTACGGAAATTTTAATGGTAGTTAGATATTCGGTAGTTACGACAGTTAGACGTCAGGTTAAATTTTAATCTGCTTTTAACACTTTTTTAATGTATTTTAAAATTTTGGAACCTTGTAAAGGTGTTGGGGGGGGTGTTTGATCTAAGGACTGTAATGATGAACTGAAATGAACGGGTAGTTTTGCCAGATTCCGCGAATATCAGAACCTTGGCGAAGGTGGCTGTTTTACGAGTCTTGCAAGATCAGGGCAGGCCTGAATAGAGACCTAGTTAAGCGCTTTAGCGTCCACGTATGATACCTTCAAAGGCCCAAACGTCACATGCGAGCGAGGCCAACTCGGGTGTCTATTCAACACGTTGGTGAGTCGCTAAGTTCTCAAAGCGAAATCACAACACAGAACTATTCATCTCGAGTGAGCATCCCGTCTCTTCGCAATGTCTGGTGGAATGGCTGGTTTGGGCACCGGATAGGCCAGGGGTCGCCAACCTTTATGGCCATCTGACAGCAATGCTGATTCTGTGAACTTAGGCAGATCACGACAAGGGAGAGCAGGGAGGGTCGCCTCCGTGCTTCGTTCTCGTGGCCCTTTCTGACACGCCCAGGGAAATGCCGATCACCAGTTTGGGGTAGGGTTGCCAGCCTCCAGGTGCGGCCTGGAGATCCCCCGCGTTTACAACTGATCTCCAGCTGACAGAGATCAGCTCCCCTGGAGGAAATGGCAGCTTTGAAGGGTGGACTCTGTGGCACTGTCCCATGTTGAGGCCCCTCCCCTCTCCAAATCCCGCCCTCTCCTGGATCCACCCCCAAAGTCTCCAGGTCTTTTCCAACCCAGACCTGGCAACCGTACTTTGGAGGTCGGGAAGCAATTTTTCTCCAGGCCAGTTTGATTGGAGATCCTGGAGGGGTTTGGGTTTTTTTTGCCATCTTCTGGACATGGAGCAGGGGTCACCGGGGATGTGTGGAGGGGGAGGTATTTGTGACTCTCCTGCCTTGTGCGGTCGGTTGGACTAGGTGACCCTGGAGGCCCCTTCCAACTCTATGATTCTACGAGGTTCAACCCCCGGCATCTCCAGCGGAAAGGATCTGGTGGTAGGTGACGAGAAAGACCTCACCCTGAGACTGTGCTGTGGACAGCTCCTGCCAGACCAACTAGACGATACAGACCTTGATGGACTGATTCAAGACAAGGCAGTTTCATGTGTTCATGAGCCAGTTTGGTGTAGTGGTTAGGAGCGCTGAGTCTAATCTGGGAGAACTAGGTTTGACTCCCCACGCCTCCACTCGCAGCTGCTGGATGACCTTGGGCAAGCCATAGTTCTGTCAGAGCTGTTCTCTCAAGGGCAGTTCTGGAAAGAGCTCTCTCAGCCCCGCCTGGCTCACAGGGTGTCTGTCGTGGGGAAGGGAAGGGAAAGGAGTTTGCAAGCCGCTCTGAGACTCTGAGTGAAGGGTGGGGTATAAATCCAATCTCTTCCTCCGCCTCCTCCTCCTCCTCCTCCTCCTCCTCCTCTTCTTCCTCTTCTTCTTCTTCTTCTTCTTCTTCTTCTTCTTCTTCTTCTTCTTCTTCTTCTTCTTCGTGTGCTATTTCACCACCAAAAATCCCCCACGTCAAGCTCGCAGACCTTCCCACATCTCGTCTTGTTTGCGCCCCCGAGACGTGAGAGTTAACATTTTTGCAGTTCCCCATTCGGAGTCTCTCCAAAGCCCGACTGAAATGCAACGCCGGCAGGTAAGTGCAACTTACCCATCTTGCGCACGGCCGGCATCTCATTTCAGTTGCGCCGCAGCGTGTGCAACATTAGCATGCCAGTATAACACCTGCTGAGGCTACAGCTCTCTGGCACGCTGGGGCTGCATGCAAAGCAGGTGGTGGGACAGTTTAAATGGGGGCCTAGGTGCATGATGGATGGATTGGACAGGTAATAGCTTCTTCCTTGCTGAAATCCGGCCCAAGTCGGGCCTTGGCAGGCTTTCTTTCGCTTCTAGGAGTCAGCCCAAAATTTTAGGCGCCAGGCTCGTTATTAAGGCGTTAGGATTTTGTGTTTCCATGGCCATAGTCTCTAATTACTGCAGTCACAAAACCTAAACGCTTAAGGGGAGGGGTTGTGGCTCAGTGGAAGAGCCTCTGTTTGGCATGCAGAAGAAGAAGAAGAGGTTACATTTATACCCCGCCCTTCACTACCTGAAGGAGTCTCGGAGCAGCTTACAGTCTCCTTTCCCTTCCCCTCCCCACAACAGACACCCCGTGAGGTACATGGGGCTGAGAGAGCTCTTTCAAAGACTGCCCTTGAGAGAACAGCTCTGAGAGAACTTGTGACCGACCCAAGGTCACGCCAACAGCTGCATGTGGAGGAGTGGGGAATCAAACCCGGTTCTCCCAGATTAGAGTCCACCCTCCTAACTACTACACCAAACTGGCTCTCACGAAAAGGGACCAGGTTCAATTCCCAGCATCTCCGGTGAAAGGACTTCAGGTAGGAGCTGACGGCAAAAAGACCTGTCTTTGATTGAAATCCTGGAGAACTGCTGCCAGTCAGAAGTCTCAAGCAGACGACACACATTCTGGCCCTGTACCAAACTGATGTGGATGCTGCAAGCCCACACAGATCCTGTACCCTGGGCTGCACAGGTATCCCAGCTCCCATCTGCACTCTCAGCTAAGGTTGCCAGCAATGCTCCCTCTGAGCTGTGGAGTCTCGTGAGCAAAAATCCTACTTTGTGAGCTACCGGCATTAAAGTTGTGAGTGAGCCATTTGGCTCCTGCGTCAATTAGTTTGCTCCGGAGCCCTTCTTCCTGAGCGGAGACAAAAAATGTGTGAGCCGGAGGCTAAAAAACTGTAAGCGAGCTCACACTGACTCAGCTTAGAGGGAACACTGGTCCCCAGCACCCAGGTGGCAGTGGGGGATCTCCCGATTTGGTGGGCCCCAATCCACGACCAGCCACCTGGCCGGCAGAAGGAAGCCCTGCCCCCAACAGCCAACACCCGGCACGATGTCCCCAGCGTGATGACATCACACGGAAGTGACATCATCACACTGGGGGATGTTGCACTGCGACACTCTAGGGCAGGGGTGTCAAACATGTGACCTGAGGGCTGGATCAGGCCCCCCAGAGGGCTTCTCTCAGGCCCGCAGTGGAACTGGCTGTCTTCTGCTGCTTCTTCCGGTTCTGCTGCTGCTGCATCATCGTAGGTTTGCAGCTTACAGAGACACACCTGAACAGCAGACTCAGGATCGCAACAGCACAGACGTTTTGATGCAATGATTCAGAGCGAGAGGTGTCCGTTATCAGACACAAATAAACAAAATATTGCAAGAGTGCTAATGTTTTAAGCATGTTTTTAAGTAAAAACACCCCTTTGTGTTTGTGTCCTTTATAAAGTTTATATCTCTGCTACCTGGCATTCCATTTTATGACACACATGGCCCGGCCTAGCAAGGTCTCATTTATGTCAGATCCGGCCCTTGTAACAAATGAGTTCGACAACCCCGCTCTAGTGTTTTGGTCAAAACGCTATATCAGCCATCAAGTTCTTCCCAAAATACCAGAGCGTCACTGTGCAGCGCCCCCAATACGATGACTTCAATTCCACGTGACATCATCATGCTGGGGACGTCATGGGTGCCGATGTCACCCTGCCCCTACCACAAAGAGTTCCCTCCCACCCCCTGCTGGGGAGCAAAGAGGACCTAGAGAACTTACCCTCAGCACACGACTATTCCAATTCCCAGGGACCGCTGGACCATATTACACACATCAGGTGTGGCTGGGAGAGGCCTCCTCCCTGAACCAGACCGCCATCAAAAATAGCTCCTCTTCCCTGTCTTAAAAATCCAACTTCAAACATCTGGTTCCATCTGTGCGGCTTTGGAGACGGGTTGAAAAGCTGGCGAACGCAGGGGCAAAAGCAGAGAGACGTCAACAGGGGGCTTTGTCCTTGGACAGGAATTCTGCCCCGTGCGTCGCTCTTCTTCTTCCTGAGTCTCCCCGCCCCATCCGCCTTCCGGCCCCCCTTCCTCGGAGTCCCGCTGTAGCTTCTTCCGTCCTTACTTCAACCCTAGGTGTCAGTTAAGGAAAAAAATTATACTAGATAAACCCCTAATTTTGCAATCAGTGGAAGCGATGCAAATTAAGCAAATTTATGCAATACAGTCCCATCTGCATAATTTCTTCTTATCACAGAAATTGCTTTTATTTATTTTTAGTGCGGCAGGCTATGTGTATTTATTCTGGAAGGTGATCGTTTAGGCATCGTCTCCCTGTCACTTGTACTGATGGGGCTGGCATGAATGTATGAAATGGTTTCTTGCCAAGTTTCAGAGCATCTGTACGTTCATGTCTCCCCTTCCCATAATACTGGAACTGAGGGACACCCCATAAACTTGGTTGGTAGATTCAAGATCAACAAAAGAACTAGAATTCACACGACAGGTAGCTGGTCGCCATACCTCAGAAAGGATATTATAATGCTGGGAAAAGTGGAGAAAAGGGCAAACTAGAATGATCAAAGGGTTAGAAAACTTTTCCCTATGATGAAAGGTTAAAACGCTTGGGTCCCTTTAGCTTGGAGAAACGATAACTGAGGGGTGACATGGTCAAGGTTTACAAGATTACGCATGGGATAGAGCATGGGCCAGAGTTTCTCACAAGACAAGAGCTCATGGGCACTCCATGAAATTGCTGAGTGGTTGGGTTAGAACAGATAAAAGGAAGTCCCTCTTCGCTCAAAGAGTGATTAACACGTGGAATTCACTGCCACAGGAAGTGGTGGCAGCTACAAGCATGGACGGCTTCAAGAGGGAATTGGATAAATATGTGGAGCAGAGGTCCATCAGTGGTTATTAGCCATAAGGTACAGAGAGGAACTCTGAGGCAAGGGATGCTCTGTATTCTTGGTGCTGGGGGGGGGGGCAATGGTGGAAAGGCTTCTGGTGCCCTGGCCCCACTGGTGGACCTCCTGATGGCACCTGGTATTTTTGGCCACTGTGTGACACAGAATGGACTGGATGGGTTGTTGGCCTGATCCAACGTTGGCTTCTCTGATGTTCTTATGACACGGGTGAAATCACAGATTTAGAGAGGACAGGACTATGGTTGGATAATACCCACGACAGCCAAGTCCATAGTGTTGCCAGCTCCATGTCAGGAAATACCTGGAGATTTTGGGGGTGGAGCCTGAAGAGGGCGGGATCTGGGGAAGGAAGGGATCTCAGCCGGTTATAATGCCATAGATTCCACTTCCCAGAGTGGCCATTTTCTTCAGGGGAACTGGAGATATATGTTGCAAGGAGATCAGTTGTAATCCGAGTTCTCCAGCCACCGCCTTGAGGTTGGCAAAGATACAAAATGAATTCCTGGATTTGCCAGCTGAACGGGTGGATGCTTGAGCCTCTTGCAGTGAGTTTTCAAAATAGTGTGTTCAGAAATGATATCCCCCTTCCTGGGCCGTGAAGCGGTACGGTCCGCTCTACCACTGCAGGCCTCTAACACATCAGTTTGCTACATGTTCCTGCATTTGAACGACCTCAGCAATGTTGTTGTATTATTCCCCGCTCCCCACCGTCTGTGCCTTCATGCCAAGTCTGCCTTACAGTCCACCAACCACCATCTTTCACACAGTTCCAGGTGGTCAGCTGTGTTGGTCTGAAGCAGTTGAACAAAGTTTTGAGCCCAGGGGCACCTTTACAACCAACAAAGGTTTTAGTTGCTGTAGATTTTCCGGGGTTGTCTGGCCGTGGTCTTGGCATTAGAGGACCTGACGTTTCGCCAGCAGCTGTGACTGGCATCCTCAGAGGTATAACACAGAAAGATGGAGTACTCTCCATGTCAAGGTGAGCAGAAAAATGGTAGGCACAAGGAATATATAGCTGGGTCCTAGCTCCCCCAGTCCTGAGTTTGAGGCATAAGAACACAAAAAGAGCCCTCCTGTATCTGACCAGTGGTCCATCTAGTCCAGCATCCTGTCTCACACAGTGGCCAGCCAGTTCTTCTGGAGGGCCAACAACAGGGCAGAGAGGCCGAGGCCTTCCTAAGAACATCAGAAGAGCCCTGCTGGATCAGACCAGTGGTCAGGCCCTTAGCTAGGATTTTTTTTAATTGAGGGGGCCTTTAAATAAGTCAGGGGGCACCCCGCACAGACCCCTGCACACACCTGCCTGGGCTAGATGGGCTGGATGGGAAGTCAGGGGGCCTTGGCAGTAAATCAGGGGGCCAGGCCCCGAGATGCCCCACTGTAGCTACGGGCCTGCCAGTGGTCCAGCATCCTGTCTCACACAGTGGCCAGCCAGTTCCTCTAGAGTGCCACAAACAACAGGTCATAGGGGCTGAATCCTTCCCCTGGTGTTGCCTCCTGGTGCTGGGATTCAGAGGATTACTGCCTCTGAACATGAAGGTTCCCTTTAGTCACCTGTTTATTCTTGTGACCATCAGTACATTCTCTGGCAGCAAATTCCACATTTTAATCACTCGCTGCATAAAGTTGCACTTCCTTTTGTCCATCCTGAACCTACTGCCCATCAGCTTCATTAGATGCCGTCAAGTTCTAGTCTTTTGGGAGAGGGAGAAAAAGTCTCCCTTAGTTGTCTCTTTTCTAAACCGAAAAGTCCCAGACTCCTTGGCCTTTCCTAATAGAGAAGGTGCTCCAATCCCCAAATCATCTTGGTTGCCCTCTTCTGTACCCCCCAGTGCCCCCCATTTAGCTATCCATTAGGGACAATTTAACAGCTACAGGGAAAGAATCGGATTTCAGCTGCTGGCCCTTACTTCAGTCCCCACATACTCAAGAGTCCCCCCCTACATGGAACTCACACACATATATGTGTAAGCTCTTGGACAACAGATCCAGTACATCCTTGACAATGTTGGATTGCACATGCAGGAATCCACGCACACAGATACACACATGGAGTGGGAGCATGCCCCCTTCCATGTACTCACTGAACACCTGAACGGGGCTGATGAAGGAAGGCAGACACAGAAGGGTTGCCTAGCAACCAACTGTCCGGTGTCCCGTGAGGTCCTCGGTATCCAAGCCAAGCATCCCGTTTCCCACCAATGGATGGGTTAGATCTGCCTTGAACACCAATCCTCCCAAATTACAAGTGTTGATTTGGGGTTTTCTTAAATCTAACTGGGATCTACAACCATCACTGGCAAAAGAGAGCTGTTGGCCATTGCTGGAGAGTTTTTAATCACATCTTCCCTGTGTCAGTTTTGAAAGGCATCTTCCGGGATCCGAGAACATTTTCCCTTTCCAGGTCAGCAGAAGAGAAGGAAACAAGCTACAATGGCTCACGGTAAAACACAAAGCTCTTCCCTCCACCCCCGTGTGGTTCTTCTTTTCCAGCTTGTTTTTTTTCCTTTCAAAGGGTTCTGATATTTCTTTGTTAGCCTCCTCCTGACTCAGAGAAAAAGGATCATTATCGGAGGTATTTCCGACACCCAACAGCGCCCTCTGCTGCAGAAACCCTGCCTCCACCTGGAGAAGAACACTCGCAAGTGGAAACTGGTGCTGTCTCAGCTGGAAAGCTCGGAGGAGAGAGAGAGAGAGAAAAGGCCCATTAAAACAACTCCTATAAATAGCCCGTAAAGGGAGAATGATTGTTCTGGTTGTAGGCTGTCCACAAGCAGCAGGGAGAAAGGAAAGGGAGGGGACGAAACCAAGCCCAGTGCCTACAAAGAACCCACTAATAGATAAACAGCAGGTCTGGTCTCGCTGTGGTTTCGCTGCTAATGAACCTACTCTTACAACGAGAGAAGCCGCATGTTGTGGAACAGCCGAGTCCAGCAGAGCGACGAGATGAAGAGGACTCCTCTGAGGAGGAGGTAGTCACCAGACCTGACACAAACCCACAGCCTGTGGCAGAGATACTGCAGGAGGAGGCAGTCCATGAAGGCTTTGACATAGATCCAGGAACCTGGATCTCAGCACACAGGGCCAATTTGGTGTAGTGGTTAGTAGCGTGGACTCTAATCTGGGAGAACCGGGTTGGATTCCCCTCTTCTCCACATGCAGCCAGCTGGGTGACCTTGGGTCAGTCCCAATTTCTCTCAGAGCTGTTCTCTCAGGAGCAGTTCTCGAAAGAGCTCTCTCAGCCCCATCTACCTCACAGAGTATCTGTTGTGGCGAGGGGAAGGGAAAGGAGATTGTAAGCCACTCTGAGATTCCTTCAGGTAGTGAAGGGCGGAGTATAAATCCAATCTCCCCCTCCTCCTCTTCTTCTTCTTTTTCTTCCCAGCTAGCCAGTTGCCAGCCAATTCACACCCTCCTTCACCAGAGCCTCAGGAACACCATTGGAAGAAGATAAGGAGAGACTTTCAAGCCTGAAGGTGCAGGACCCGGCTAGCAGCACAGCATAGGCCCAGCACCAATAGCGAGGAAGAGTGCTTGCAGGAGCAGGACTGAGGCAGCTGGCAGATGCATGATGCAATGTAGGTGATTTTTCAGCATGGGGCTTAAAAGCACCAGAAAAGGGAGAAGCAGTGCGAAAGCAACTTGTCTGTTAGCTATTGACTTAATTGCCTGTATTCTGGATTGATCTCCTCATTCCTGACCTTGGCCCGTATCTAGAAACCTTGAATTCCCCTTCAGACTCGAAGCCGTGAGCGTCATCTAGCCATATCTGAAACTTGGAACTGTACTCAAACCAGCTCTGACATCTAAAAACTACCTCTGCATGCTTGCTGTGTGCTGGCAATCAGGACACCGTGGTTACATCAGCGCAGGACAAGTTCTCTCCAAGATAACCTGAAACAGGGCCTAATTCTGACCAAGGTGCTAAAGGCGTGCCGGAGTTAGACCATCTCAGACTGCAGTTAGAGGGCTCAATTGACCAAACGCTCTTCTGTTCGAAAAGCAGGGCTCCAGAAGGGAATGAATGAGATTTCGGGTGTGACCAAATTCCTCAATCCCCCAACCTGAGACCTGCACGACAGATTCATCTCCTCCACACATTACAGCCATCGGGAAAGAGCTATTGGGAGGCACTTGTGGAATATTCATAAGAAGCCAATGTTGGATCAGGCCAATGGCCCATCCAGTCCAACACTTTGTGTCACACAGTGACCAAAAATACCAGGTGCCATCAGGAGGTCCACCAGTGGGGCCAGGACACTAGAAGCCCTCCCACTGTTGCCCCCCCCCAAGCATCAAGAATACAGAGCACCACTTGTCCCAGACTGAGGGTTCCTATCTATACCTTGTAGCTAAGAGCCATGCATGGACCTCTGCTCCATGTGTTTATCCAATCCCCTCTTGAAGCTGGCTATGCTTGTAGCCGCCACCTCTTGTGACAGCGAATTCCATGTGTTAATCGCTATTGGGTGAAGAAGTACTTCCTTTTATCCATTCTAACCCGACTGCTCAGCAATTTCATGGAGTGCCCACGAGTTCTTGTATGGTGAGAAAGGGAGAAAAGGACTTCTTTCTCTACTTGCTCTATCCGATGCGTAATCTTGTAAACCTCGATCGTGTCACCCCTCCGTCGTCATTTCTCCAAGCTATAGAGCCCCTGAGCGCTCAAGATATTCCATCTCTTGGGGCTGGGTTTTTTTTTCCCCTCTTCAAATGGAAACTTCTAAAGATTCGTGCAAGCCTTACAGATGGAGCAGAATAGGAATTGTGTAAGCAAATATACACTGTCATACGGGCAATGTGAGTCAAGAGATAATCTCACTTTTTAAAGCAGTGAATGAGTTTCTACTCTATTTTGTGTGCTTTGTATTAATAAACTTACAGCATTATCGAGTAACAGGCTACATTTCTCTACATTTCACGGCCATTCTGCAAGTTACACGAATCTGAATTGGCCATCGAGCCTCCCGGAGACTTGTCTACCGGCTCCCCCATTCGTCCTCCTCTCTCTCGGAAACATGGGTGAAGTACGATTTGAATTGGGGCAGTCAATATGCGGCAGACCTACAAGCTCAGCATCTGGGAAAACCACTCCATTAACATGCTTGGACCCTTCCCAGAACTCCTCTGTCCAAATTCCCCAGCATGCCAAGCTGCCCGTACGAGCTGACCCTCTGACACATCGCGGGACGCCCTCCAGATCTACACAATGCCCCATCTGCCAGCGATTCACTCCCATTCCCTTTGAAATGTAGATGTTCGCCGGTGGGCACCCCGTCAAATACACGTCAGGGGTGCCAAGCGCTTGGTCTTGTCAGGACCAGCTCTGAAAAATCCATTCAACACCCCTTTCAGGACAAGGGGGATTGTTTTGAATGCTGAAGGTGTGAACAGGAGGGGAGAAAGAAACTCTTTGGATTACTCTGGACGACAAAAGATAACATCTTCCGTATTTATGAACACTTGGCACCTCGTGCGTAACATATGCATCCTCTGAAGGCTGCGACTGCGGTCCCTTCCCTGAAATAATCCCTGACCTCGCTCCAGTTCCAAAATTCATTTTACAGATTCTCCCAGCTGATGGGCAGGATACAGCCAACCGCCTAGGACACTGGCAGTGGCAGAAAGGGTCGTCAAGTCGCAACAGATTTATGCCGGCCCCATAGGTCTTTCAAGGCAAAGAGATGTTCAGAGGTGGTTTGCCAATTGCCTGCCTCTGCATAGCAACCCTAGACTTCCTTGGTGGTCTCCCATCCAAGTAGTAACCAGGCCGGCCCTGCTTCAGCTTCCAGATCTGGTGAGATCAGGCTGGCCTGAACCATCCAGGTCAGGGCAAAAGACACACAGAGGTGGGTTTGCCATGGCCTGCCTCTGCGTAGCAGCCCTGGACTTCCTTGGTGGTCTCCCATCCAAGTACTAACCAGGGATGACCCTGCTTAGCTTCTAGATCTGATGAGATCAGGCTAGCATGGCCCATCCAGGTCAGGGCAGAAGATAAACAGAGGTAGGTTGCTGTTTCCCGCCTCTGCGTAGCGATCCTGGATTTCATAAGAACATAAGAGAAGCCCATGTTGAATCAGGCCAATGGCCCATCCAGTCCAACACTCTGTCACACAGTGGCCAAAAATACCAGGTGCCATCAGGAGGTCCAGCAGTGGGGCCAGGACTCTGGAAGCCCTCCCACTGCTCCCCCCCAGCATGAAGAATAGAGTGCATCACCTGCCCCAGACTGAGAGTTCCTATCTAGACCTTGTGGCTAATAGCCACTGATGGACTTCTGCTCCATATGTTTATCTAATTCCCTCTTGAGTCCATGCTTATAGCTGCCATCACCTCCTGTGGCAGTGAATTCCATATGTTAATCACTCTTTGGGTGAAGAAGGACTTCCTGTTATCCGTTCTAACCCGATTGCTCAGCAATTTCATGGAGTGCCCATGAGTTCTTGTACTGTGAGACTTGGTGGTCTTCCAGCCAAATACTAACCAGGGCAGACCCAGCTTAGCATCCAGATCTGATGAGATTGGACTAACCTGGGCCATCCAATTGAGGGCAAAAGACATAGAGAGGTGATTCGCCACTGCCTGCCTCTGCATAGCAACCGTGGACTTCTTTGGTGGTCTCCCATCTGGTTGGTGTTTGGATGGGAGACCACCGAGGAAGTCCAGGGTTGCTACGCAGAGGCAGGCCACGGCAAACCACCTATGAATGCTTCTTGCCTTGACCCGGATGGCCCAGGCTAGCCCGATTTCATCAGATCTCAGAAGTTAAGCAGGGTCGGCCCTGGTTGGTGTTTGGATGGGAGACCACCGAGGAAGTCCAGGGCCGGTCTGCAGAGGAAGGTGACAGCAAACCGGCTCTGAACCTCTCTAGCCTCGAAAACCCTCCTGGGCAAAAGAGAGGGGAAATGGTCTGTTCGAGTTTGTTCAGAAACTGAACGCTCGCAACTCCATTCCCAGAGGGATCTGTACGCACACATAACGTGAGGGAGCATTCAACCGCCTTATTCTACAGTTAAACATTTCTGGCCGTTTACCCACTACAGCCCTGAGCGCCATAAATGCTGGCACAATCAAGAAAAATAGACATTTGAAATTTTCCTTAAAGTAGCTAACTGCACCCTCTCCTCCCATCAGGACGCCGCCGGCATTTGCAGCGGGAAGGGAAGCTGAGGTGTTGATCCCGGTGATGGAGAAATAAAACGTTTACCCAGAAACGGCCATACGGCATATCAAAAATCATATGGAGCTTAAGGTTGCCAGCTCCAGGATGGGAAATTCCTGGAAGTTTGGGGGGGGGGTGTGCGCGGAACCTGGGCAGGGCAAGGTTTGGGGAGCAAATAGGCCACGGCTGGGGGATGGGGAGGATGGTTGCCAACTCCAGGTTTGGAAATTCCTGGAGATTAGAGGATGGGCCTCCAAAGGAATAAGTTTTCTCAACTTCCTTTGGAGGTTTGTGCTTTGTTGGTTTAGATTCCCCCCCTCTTTTTTTTGGGGGGGGTGTTTGAGGATGGAGCCTGGGGAAGACAGGGGCCTCAGTGGGGTACAACAAAGGAGGAGGAGGAGGAGGAGGAGATTGGATTTATACCCCACCCTTCACTACTCGAAGGAGTCTCAGAGCGGCTCACAATCTCCTTTCCCTTCCCCTCCCTGCAACAGACACCCTGGGAGGCAGGTGGGGCTGAGAGAGCTCTCCCGAGAACTGCCCCTGAGAGAACAGCTCTGACAGAACTTGTGACTGACCCAAGGTCACACCAGCAGCTGCACATGGAGACGTGGGGAATCAAACCCAGTTCTCCCAGGTCAGAGTCCGCACTCTTAACCACTACACCAAACTGGCTCTGCCACCTTCCAAAGGATCCATTGTCTCCAAGGGGAACTGATCACTGTAGTCTGGAGATGAGCTGTAATTCCTAGGAGGACAGAGACTTCAGCAGGGTTTAATGCCATATAGAGTCCATCCTCCAAAGCATCCGTTTCCTCCCTGGCAACTGATCTCTGTCATCTGGAGGCCTGATTTGATTCCAGGAGATCTCCAGGGTCCACCTGGAAGTTGGCAATCCTGGAAGACCATACATACAGGTCATAATAGCTGAACACTGACCTGGAAAGAAAACTCCACTGATCGTTGCAGGCAGCCAATGTTCCCTTCTAAGCTGAGTTAGTGTGAGCTAGCTCACCGGTTTTTTAGCCTCCGGCTCACACATGGTGTAGTGGTTCAGTGCGCGGACTCTAATCTGGGAGAACCGGGTCTGATTCCCCATTCCTCCACTCGTACCTGAAGAAGAAGAAGAAGAGTTTGGATTTATACCCCACCCTTCACTGCCCAAAGGCGTCTCAGAGCGGCTTACAAACTCCTTTCCCTTCCCCCCCCCACAACAGGCACCCTGTGAGGTAGGTGGGGCTGAGAGAACTTCTGACAGAAACTGTCCTTGAGAGAACAGCTGCGCCAGAGCTTGTGACTGACCCAAGGTCACATTAGCAGGTGCAAGTGGAGGAGTGGGGAATCAAACCCGGTTCTCCCAGATAAGAGTCCGCGCACTTAACCACTACACCAAACTGGCTCTCTCTGCTGGATGACCTTGGGCAAGCCATAGTTCTGTCGGAGCTATTCTCTCAGGAGCAATTCTCTCAGAGCTCTCTCAGCCCCACCGACCTCACAGGGGGGTCTGTTGTGGGGAGGGGAAGGGAAAGGAGTTTACAAGGCGCTCTGAGACTCCTTTGGGTAGTGAAAGGCGGGGTATAATTCCAATCCCCTCCTCCTCCACATTTTCGTCTTAGCTCAGGAAGGAGGGCTCCAGAGCAAACTGATTTATGCAGCAGCCAAATCGCTCGCTCACGACTTTTAATGCCAGGAGCTCACAAAGTAGAATTGTTGCTCACAAGACTCCGCAGCTTAGAGGGAGCACTGGATGGCAGCTTGAATCAACAGGCGGTACGGTCTCAGAAGAACACCGCAGATGGTGAAATAAAAAATCAAGAGCAAAATACCCTTTTGCTGCATTCTCTGGGCAGGCTTTTAAAAAAAACAACAACAGGGATAATTTAATTGAGAATTAATACCTATCATATTGTCAGTCTGGGGCTTTATGTACCCCAAGTCCCCCAAATGAAGGCAGGCGCTTTACAAGGAATTGATTGGCAACGTGCGCTAGATGGTGCGGTTTATTCTAATGCGCGGCCAGACACATTTGGCGCTACGTCGTGCGCGCTGTGAAATAAGTTTTTTTTTGTGCAGTCGGCCTTGCGGGATTTGGTGAAAAGAAACAGATGAGGGAAAGATAAAGAAAGAAATAGAAAAGGAAGGCTTCCATTTCGAGCTTCGTCACATCATATATAATTACAGATATGGTACAGTGCTAATTACTTGATGCACCCAAGGCGTTTATTGATGGTCAGGCCCTACTTAAAACAGTGGCTTGTCACCCATGTTCTGTTAACGCTAGGGTTGCCAACCTCCAGGTGGTAGCTGGAGTATTCCTGGGATTACAAGTGCTCTCCACCCGACAGAGATCAGTTCACCTGGAGAAAATGGGCACTTGGGAAGACGAAGGAGGAGGAGGAGGAGCAGGAGGAGAAGAAGAAGGAGAAGAAGAAGATGATGATGATGATGATGGAGGAGGAGGAGGAGGAGGAGAAGAGGAGGAGGAGATGGAGGAGAAGGAGAAGAAGATGGAGGAGGAGGAGGAGGAGGAGGAGAAGAGGAGGAGGAGGAGATTGGATTTATACCCCACCCCTCACTCGGAGTCTCAGAGTGGCTCACAAATTCCTTTCCCTTCCCCTCCCCACAACAGGCACCCTGCGAGGTAGGTGGTGCTGAGAGAGCTCTTTCAAGAACTGCCCTTTCAAGAACAGCTCTGACAAAACTATGGCTTGCCCAAGGTCATCCAGCAGCTGCAAGTGGAGGAGGGGGGAATCAAACCCGGTTCTCCCAGATTAGAGTCCGCACACTTAACCACCACACCAAACTGGCTCCATGGCATTAGACCTCATTGAAGCCCCTCCTCTCCTCAAACCCCGCCTTCCTCAGGCTCCGCCCCCATCTGAGGAATTCCTGAAGATTTGGGGGGGGGCACCTGGGGATGCCAGGGTTTGAGGAGGAGGAGGATCCTCAGCGGGGTACAGTGCCCCAGAGTCTGCCCTCCACAGCAGCCATTTTCTCCAGGGGAGCTGATCTTGGTCACCCGGAGATCAGTCGTAAGCCCAGGAGATCTCCAGGCTCCACCTGGAGGTTGGCAGCCTGAGTTGAAGGCCAGCACCCAAACCTCAGGAAACATTCAGGCTGAAGTCCTGTTCACATGTTACAGGGGACGCGCACACAGCCAGCATGTACATGCGTACACCGGTTTGTGAGCAGCGTCCCCTCCAAGCTGAGTTAACTGTGAGCTAGCTCACAGCTTTTTTAGCCTCCGGCTCACTCGTTTTCGTTTCAGCTCAGGAAGGGACGGCTCCGGAGCAAACTGATTTACGCAGCAGCCGAACTGCTCGCTCGCAACCTTGATGCCGGTAGCTCACAAAGTGGAGTTTCTGCTCAGAAGATTCCACAGCTTAGAGGGAGCATTGTTCATGAGACAAGAAAAGCAATGCACGGTCCCTTACCTGGATGGATGTGGGGCTTCAGTGTGCATGCACAGGATCGGCCTCTGTGCCCGCATTCCCGTTTGAAATGCGACGAGTTGCAAGCAGCGAGCTTCTCCCTCCGACCCTGAAAGATCTTTCCCCCAGCTTCCAGCCTGATGAAGAGTTCTGGGATGATCACAGGCTGGCATACCTCTTTGCTTTTCACTTGATACAAACAAGTCATTGTGTCCCCCCCCCCTCACATTTTACATTCCTACTTAGACGCAGCCCGATAACAGCCTGGAGGGAAAAGGTTTTCCTTTGGCTTTCCGACTGGTTTTTAAACGAGAAGGTGCTTAAAACCTCATGCTATTATTACGCCTGAAGGCTTTGACTGATTAGTGCCATTAATCTATTACATTTTAATTGCAGATTAAAATTTGTAGGCAGACAAACATTCGTCAGCGGAGCTGACAAGCAAACATTCTTGTTTTGGTGTTTCTTAAAAAAATATCTGGTACCAGACAGATGAAGAAGAAGAAGAAGAAGAAGAAGAAGGAGGAGGAGGGATTAGATTTATACCCCGCCCTTCACTTGGAGTCTCAGAGCGGCTCACAATCTCCTTTCCCTTTCCCCTACCCACAACAGGCACCCTGGGAGGTGGGTGGGGCTGAGAGAGCTCTCTCCAGGACTGCCCTTGAGAGAACAGCTCTGAGAGAACTTGTGACTGACCCAAGGTCACACCAGCAGCTGCATGTGGTAGAGTGGGGAATCAAACCTGGTTCTCCCGGATTAGAGTCCTCCGCTCTTTAACCACTACACCAAACTGTATCTACCAGCTTCCTCCTCTCTCAATCAGGTTTAGTAGGGGGAGGCGAGGGAACCTAAAAGTTTTTAGTTTTAATCCTACAGTTTGGGACTACTCTGTTACACCAAGGAACACTTGATTCGAGATGATGAAAAGAAAGTACAAAGAGAAATTAAGTCGCAGAACTGAGTGCCACATGATGTAGTGATAGCCACTGGCTCAGAAGGCTTGGAAATGGTTAACAGACATTCAGCGGGGATGGCTCTATCCAGGGATGAAGCCAACCTTCCCTATAGGTAATGGGGCTGCGATCTTTTCGAGATAACCTGCTGTTTCAGGAGGAACCCTAGAATTGTCATAGTAAAGGTAAAGGTCTCCCTTGCTACCAACCCAGCCGAATCCGACTCTAAGGGGGCAGTGCTCATCTCCATTTCCAAGCCGAAGAGCCAGCACTGTCTGAAGATGTTTTCCATAAACATGTGGCCGGCATGACTAAATGCCAAGGCGCACGGAACACCGTTACTGTCCCACTGAAGCGGTACCTATTTAGCTATTCGCAGTTTCTTGCTTTCGAACTGCTGGGTTGGCAGGAGCCGGGGCCAGAGATGGGAGCTCACTCCGTCACACAGCACCCGGGTCTCGAACTGCCGAGCTACTGGCCTTCTGGTCTGCAGCTCAGCACCTTACCCTCTGAGCCACTGAGGCCCTAGAATTGTCATCCTGGTATATTCATTTTTGCAAGACAGGTAAACAGCATGTTGGGGAGGGGCATTTCGAGAAGGAAAACAGTGTAGGACAGGAAACGTTAAACACCTGTCACCCAGCACCATTTCCTAAATCCAGCTTGCACTTCCTAGGGGTTATTCTAGGGTTGCGGACTCAGGGTGTGGAAATTCCTGAAGATTTGTGGGCGGAGCATAAGGACATAAGAGAAGCCAATGCTGGATCTGGCCAATGGCCCACCTAGTCCAACACTCTGTCACACAGTGGCCAAAAATACCAGGTGCCATCAGGAGGTCCAGCAGTGGGGCCAGGACACTAGAAGCCCTCCCACTGTTGCCCCCCCCAAGCACCAAGAATACAGAGCATCACCTGCCCCAGACTGAGAGTTCCTATCTATACCTTGTGGCTAAAAGCCACGGATGGACTTCTGCTCCATATGTTTATCCAATTCCCTCTTGAAGCCAGCCATGCTTGTAGCTGCCACCACCTCCTGTGGCAATGAATTCCACGTGTTAATCACTCTTTGGGTGAAGAAGGACTTCCTTTTATCCATTCTAACCTGACCACTCAGCAATTTCATGGAGTGCCCACGAGTTCTTGGATCGTGAGAAAGGGAGAAAAGGACTTCTTTCTCAGCCTGCTCTATCCCATGCATAATCTTATAAACCTCGATCACGTCACCCTCTCAGCCGTCGTTTCTCCGAACTAAAGAGCCCCGAGCGCTTTAACCTTTCTTCATAGGGAAAGAGTTCCAACGCTTTTATCATTCTAGTTGCCCTTTTCTGGGGAGGGAAGGGATCTTATCAGGGTATGATACCATAAAGTCCACCCTCCCAAGCAGCCATTTCCTCCCGGGGAACCGATCCCCGTAGTCTGGAGATCAGCTGTAATTCTGGGAGATCTCCAGGACCCGCCTGGAGCTTGGCAACGCTAGGTCATTCATATCACTTCTTGCTGGTGGAATGTGCCATTAAGTCACAGCTGACTTATGGCGACCCTGTAGGGTTTCTGAGGCAAGAGACGAACAGAGGTGGGTTTGCCATTGCCTTCCTCTGCAGAGCAGCCCTGGTTTTCCTTGGTGGTCCGCCATCCAAGTACTAACTGGGGCTGACCCTGCTTAGCTTAGTAGATTAGGCTAGCCTGGACTATTCAAGCCAGGGGTAAAAACAGTGATGGAAAGCACCATCGAGTCACAACTGACTTACGCCAACCCCATTGGGTTTTCAAAGCAAGGGATAAGCAGAGGGGGTTCGCCATTGCCTGCCTCTGCATAGCAGCCTTTGGTGGTCTCCCATCTGAGTACTAACCAGGGCCAACCCTGCTTGCAAGCTCTGACAAGATCAGGCTAGCCTGGGCCATCCAAGTCAGGACAGAAAACAGAGGTGGGTTCGCCATTGCCTGCCTCTGCAAAGCAACCCTGGGATTCCTTGGTGGTCTCCCGTCCAAGTATTAACCAGGGATGACCCTGCTTGGCTTCTAAGATCTGACAACATCAGGCCAGCCCGGGTCTTCTAAGTAAAGGCCATCGCCTACAACCTGATCCCTTTTTAGAGAAAATATTGGGGATGTCCAGCATTCAGAATAAGCAATCTACTGCTGAGCCAGGCCCCTCCCTTGGACACTACCCTGAACTCCTCACAAATGAAAGAAAGGAGAACATGAATATAAGAAGCTGCCTTCTACTGAATCAGACCTGTGGTCCATCAAAGTCAGTCTTGTCTACTCAGACTGGCAGCAGCTCTCCAGGTCTGAGGCTAATGTACTTCACATCACTTACTGCCTGGTCCTTTCAACTGGAGATGCCAGGGATTGAACTCAGGACCTTCTGCATGCCAAGCAGATGCTCTACCGCTGAGCCACAGCCCTTCCGTTCTTCTTCCCAACAATACAACCCTTCAGCTGCTTTTTAAGTTTTATCGTTCTTTTAAAAAAAACAATCTTTAGATTAAAAATGTACCCAGAAATCATAGCTCAAGTCTGCAGCTTGGCCTGGGCGAACTCCCCGTTGAGGCGTCTGCACTTTTATAAATTGGAAGAAAATTGGTTTTGATGTAACAAAGTTATGGGAGTCCGGGAACAACATACTTAGCATGCGCGGGAGCTAAATGCCACTGTGTCGCCTTCCCGTCTTGCATTAGCATATTCTCTCTCCATTTAATTAAGTAAGCGTCGCAAATTGTTTTCCTGTTAATTATTTCAGCTATGGACATTATTATTTTCCCTTTTGGAAAGCAAGAGTCTATTTCGGGGGGTTAATAGTCCCACTCGCTCCGCTCTCCCCCGCCGCCCGCTCGGTAGTGTCGATAAGGCTCCGTCTGCCTTTGTTTCACCGAAGGCGTCTCGTCCGTTTCTAATTGGATACATCCTGTGGCAAATCATCTCCAGAAGCTCTGATATGATATCCCTGATGGCTGTATTCTCTCTTCCCTCTGTGGCTAATTTCACCAAAAGAAGGAGGCCCACTGACAATTAGTGGTTTACAAAAATATCTATCTATTGAGATGTGGCAGGGGAGACGGTCTGCTTCCTAGGGGCAAACTCGTTCAGATAAAACGAGGAGGAGTGCGTAAGAATAGTGGAGTCAGGCGCTGGGAGGCAAAGGGGATTTAGAATCAAAGATCTCCCGGGGGGGGGCTGTTAATCCCGAGTAACCCTCTGATCCAGAAAATGGATCCAGTCTCCAAACGGTGGCCACAAGGAGTTGAAGATAATACGAATGTGGACCGATGTCCCATCTAGCGTCGCATCCTGTCTCCCCGGAGTCCCCCACTTGATTTATTTTCTCATAGAGTTGGAAGGGGCCATACAGACCATCGGGTCCAACCCCCTGTCCAATGAAGGACCAGCCTAAAGTATCCCTGACAAATATCCATCCAGCCGCTTCTTGAAAGCTGTCAGTGAAGGGGGGCTCACCACCTCCCTAGGCAGCTGATTCCGCCTTTGGACCACTCTGGCCGTGAAAAAGTGTTTCCTATTATCCAGCCGATACCTTTCTGCATGTAATTATACCTGTTGCTCTGGGTCCTATCCTCTGCTGCCAACTGGAACAGCTCCTTGCCCTCCTCCAAAAGGCAGCCTTTCAAATATTTAAAGAGAGCAATCACCTCCCCCATCAATTTCTCCTCTTCCCCAAACTAAACATTCCCAAGGCCTTAGTTGCTGTAGATTTTCCGGGTTGTATGGCCGTGGTCTTGGCATTGTAGGACCTGATGTTTCACCAGTAGCTGTGACTGACATCCTCCACATACAAAAGAACCTCCTCAGGAAACAGGAAACCTCCTCAGGAAACAATCCATAGACAAAAGAACCTCCTCAGGAAAGCTCCTTTATTAGCATGTTCATAGCCTGGAGAACTCCTACAAGATAATGACTCAGCCCTACCCCACCTTCCAGGGTAGATATAAATTACCTGCCTACCATTTTTCTGCTCACCTTGACACAGAGACTACTCCATCTTTCTGTGTTATACCTCTGAGGATGCCAGTGGTGCATAACACTAAAGGGCTAGAACTTAAGGCTGCCAGACAATCTTCGGATCTCCTGGCAATACTACACACATTGCCATACGATGATTATTATTATTCCTAGGTCATTTAACTTCCCCGTCTGCCCCCGATTGTACCCGCCCGCCAAGTACCTCTATGATTTTTTCCTTTGCTTCCGTCCTCTCCCCTCTTCGCCCATCTTTCTATCGCACTTGCCAAATCAGCATTTTCAGTCTATTCTCTCTTCCCACTCCCGCTCAATAAACTCCTAGGTCTTTGCATATAGCCAAAGGGTTGTGCAGGAGTTTACTCCACCCCACCGCCACCCCCAGGAGTCTTTTTTGCGAGTCCTAATAAAGATCTCCGAAACAAGATGCTAATGTTGGATTATTCAGGTAATCTCCCCAAGATACTTCCCTGGGTACGGCTGCTTATGAATAATGAATCAGGCCTTTGCTTATTATTTCTCTTGCCCTTTGGGTTCACCGCGAGTCTTGGGGAGGAATACAGATTTCAGGACGATGCGATCCATTTATTAATATTGGCCTCCGCCAATCCCACGCGGGGGACATGGCTCCGTCAGGCCCGCGCTATCATGACGGCGAAATTGCTGGGACGTTAATGTTTCAGGTTGAATAACTAAGCGCTGGTTCGGGTCTCACTTGCCAGTCCCATAAATTAGATTTTTTTTTTTTAAAGCAGCCGGCGTGCATCCTAAGTAGCAATGCGAATCAGGTGCCAGTGCCAATTCCATTCACGCTCCCCCAGACTCCTCGCTAAATGAAAGGCTCAGTCCGGTTTCCTCGGTGGAATCCTTTTGATACCCTGTGCCTCTTGGATCTCAGCAGGGATTGGCACTCCTGGGCAAGTGCCAAGGCCCAGAGCCTGGCCAAAGGCTTGGCCCCAACTGGAGATGTAAGTCGTTGAAGGAAGCAGTGCTATTTTTTCAAACATCCATCCCAGTAATGGACCTCATGCCCATACGGGTTGTACATGAACCATTGCTAAGCCCACATTGTGGAGGATGTACCGAGGTGATAGTGGAACTGTTGTCCTCGGTAGAACCCTCAGTACCACTTCTCCCTTCGAGCATTCCACGGTGCCCACAATGTTGTGTACATGGTACAATTCACCAGGCCAGGAGATGGGTTAAATATGTCGCTGCTGGGGGGGGAGAAGGAAGAGAAGGCGGAAGGGTAGCAGAAGAAGCTGACACAGAAGCAGCAAAAGAAGAAGCAGAAGCAGAACCAGCAACAGCAACATGAGGAGAAGAAGCAGAACCAGCAGCAGCAGCAAGATGAGAAGAAGAAGCAGAACCAGCAGCAAGATGAGAAGAAGAAGAAGAAGAACCAACAGCAGCAGCAACATGAGAAGAAGAAGAAGAACCACCAGCAGCAGCAGCAACATGAGAAGAAGAAGAAGCAGAACCAGCAGCAGCAGCATGAGAAGAAAAAGCAGAACCAGCAGCAGCAGCAAGATGAAAAGAAGAAGAAGCAGAACCAGCAGCAGCAGCAACATGAGAAGAAGAAGAAGCAGAAGCAGCAGCAGCAAGATAAGAAGAAGCAGAACCATCAGCAGCAGCAAGATGAGAAGAAGCAGAACCAGCAGCAGCAGCAGCAAGATAAGAAGAAGCAGAACCACCATCAGCAGCAGCAAGATGAGAAGAAGCAGAACCAGCAGCAGCAAGATGAGATGAAGAAGCAGCAATAGCTGCAGCAACAAGATTAGAAGAAGAAGAAGAACCAATAGCAGCAGCAAAATGAGAAGAAGCAGAACTAGCAGCAGCAACATGAGAAGAAGAAGAACCAGCAGCAGCAGCAAGATGAAAAGAAGAAGAAGCAGAATCAGCAGCAGCAGCAACATGACAAGAAGAAGCAGAACAAGCAGCAACATGACAAGAAGAAGAAGAAGAAGAAGAAGAAGAAGAAGAAGAAGAAGAAGAAGAAGAAGAAGAAGAAGAAGAAGAAGAATCCAACCCGGCTCTCCAGATTAGAGTCTGCCACTCTTAACCTCTACACCAAACTGAGAGCCAATGTGGTATAGTACTGAGAGGGTTAGACTAGAACCTGGGGGACCTAAGTCTGAACCACCATTCTGCCAGGGAAGCTTGCTGGGTGATGTGAGCAAATCATACTATCAGCTTAATCCAGTGTCTCCAAGATCAGTATCTGATTCCTTCGTATAAGGAGGAGTTGTTTGATTGTGTGCATGTGGTACAGTATGTCTTTTGCCTTAAAAACAAAGTGTAGCTTGCCACCTAGTGGTGCACCTAGAAGAGCTAGAACTTCTGGCTGCCAGACAATCTTAGGATCTCATCGATATACTACACACAATGCCATACGATAATCATAATTATTGTTAGTGGTTAGAACATCAGACCAGGATCTGGGGCACCTGGGTTTGAATCTTTGCTAGGCCTTGGAGGCTCACTAGGTGACCTTGGGATGGTCACACACTCTCAGTCTAACCTACCTCACAGGGACATTGCAAGGATGAAGTGGTGGACAGAAGAATGATGTAAGCCACTTTTGGTCCTTGGTGGACAGAAGGTGGGGTACCAATGAAGCAATTAACAATAAAGATTACTTCTAGTTCAAACTATATGGGTAAGTGTAAGAAACTGGATGAACTTCACCACGTTATACTGATTACCGACTACAGTAGTCTCCTATGATTCTGTTCAGCTAAGGACACAACCTTTCTGCAGCTCAAGGTGCTTTCCTTTGGGAATGGGCTGTGGCTCAGTGGCAGAGCCTCGGCTTGGCATGCAGAAGGTCCCAGGCTCATCTCCAGTTAAAAGGAGTAGGAAATAGGTGATGGAAAAGACCTTGATCTGGGTCTCTGGCTCAGTGGAAGAGCCTCTGCTTGGCATGCAGAAGGTCCTAGGTTCAATCCCCGGCATCTCCAGTTAAAAAGACCGGGAAGGAGGTGGAAGACCTCAGCCTGAGACCCTGGAGAGCTGCTGCCAGTGTGAGTAGACCATCCTGACCCTGATGGACCAATGGTCTGATTCAGTATAAGGCAGATTCATGTCTTCATATGGTCCTCCAAAGGAAGAGCCGTGACTGCCCTAGGAAGATTGTCTTCTAATGGAGGAAGGCTTCCCTTTCTAATCAGTAGTTAATAATCAGGTTTCTTGTCCAGGATGTGAAAAAGATCGAACTCCTGGTTCCTGGTCTTGAGAGCACAGAAGCAGGCCATGGTCTGTTTTTCTGGTCAGTTGGCAATCCTGCCAAGCAGGGTTTTTTGGGTAGTGTGGCATGTGAGGCCACACCCCTGACAGCACAGCTCATTAGCATATTAGGCCACACCCCCATGTTACCAGAAGTGTGGTCATCCAGCCACACCCACCTTTTCCTTCTTATTCTTTGCCTTCTTTGTTGTTAAAACCCAGGTGTTTTTTTTTTGTAGCAGGAACTGCTTTGCATGTTAGGCCATACGTCCCTAATGCAGCCAATCCTAATGAGTTTCTGCTGTTGGGTGTGGCCTATTATGCTAATGAGTTCCTGCTGGGCGTGGCCAACTCAGGAGCTCCGTTCCGGTGCGTTCCGGCCCAAAAATAGCCCTGCTGCCAAGCTATGTGTTTGTTTGTTTGATTGACTGATTGATTTATACCATGTCCTCCCTGCCAAAGCAGGCTCAGGGAGGCTTACAAGGCCATTGGCAAAAAAAAAATTAAAACAATAATATAAAAACGGTAGCATCAAAAAATACAAGGTGCTACATATGGTAGGATGGCAGGAAGTGTCCTAGTCAACTGCAGCAGAGTCAGCACTAGTTGTACAGCTGGTGTTTGGCTCCTGTGCGCGTCTCTCTTCCGTATAGGCGAGGGTATTACAAGCAGGCAGGCAGGATGGATTAAGGGGCTAGCTACTCGGTTGATGTTAAGCAATTTGCTCAAGCATTTGGCGGAAGAGCTCCGTCTTGCAGGCCCTGCAGAATTTTGGTAGCTCCTTCAGGGCCCTGATGTCCTCCGGGAGCTCATTCCACCAACGTGGTGCCGTTGCCGAGAAAGCTCTGGCCCCTGTTGTGGCCAACCTGGCATCTTTAAGACAGGGAAAAGTGAGGAGATTTTGTGATCTAGAACACAATATCCACCGGGGAATATATGGGGAAAGGCGATATGCAGGCCCCTGGCCATATAGGGCTTTATAGGCCTACGAGGATGTGGCTGAACAGAAAGCAAAAGGGTTGGTTTGGGAACCCACAGCCTTTGAGTCCCTTCTGGCTGTGATTTTATGATTCCGGGAATAACACTACAGAGTCAACCTTGCCACCTGATGAACTCTTCAAGGCAAGAGATCTTCTTTAAAAAAAAAAAAGCAACTGCTGTTGCAGAGCCGTAATGCTTCAGGAGTATTCCCCAGCCAGATGCTATTTTCTCTCACTTACGAGTAATTTTCTGTAGATCTCTTGACCTCCAGTCCCTCTATTCATTAATGCAAGGACGGCTGCAGGTGCAACTGGAAATCACGGCACTTCGAAGCTCCAAATTGTTGCCACGGCCTAAGGAGCAAGGCGGATATGACTCAACAGAGCCGCCAAGCCTGCTGGCCGAATGACAGAGAGTGAAGATGGATGCGCCTCGTTCCGCGGGTGACACATGAAAGGATCTTTGCCACAGACCTTCACACACCCACCAGCTACGGTTGCCAGGGTTGTTTTCCCGGAAGGCTCTTGTGCTTTTCCAAGGGTTATGACAGGCAGGAGAATTAATTCCTCAGAAGTTTTTCCCAAGTGTGGAAATGAGGTGGTGGGGAAACTTTGAATGGTTTTGACTTCTGTGTACGTATTAAATCAGAAGAAATCTACCAGAAGAGAATATAATGGAAGCCATGTTGGATCAGGCCACTGGCACATCCAGTCCAACGCTCTGTGTCACACAGGAGCCAAAACCCATGAGCCATCAGGAGATCCACCAGTGGGGCCCAAACTCCAGAAGCCCTCCCACTGTTGACCCCCCCCCCAAGCACCAAGAATACAGAGCATCACTGCCCCAGACAGAGTGTTCCATCTATACCTTGTGGCCACTGATGGAACCCTGCTCCGTATGTTCCTCCAATCCCTTCTCGAAGCTGTCTATGCTTGTAGCTGCCACCAGTTCCTGTGGCAGTGAATTCCTCTTGTTAATTACTCTCTGTGTGAAGAAGGGCTTTGCTCATGAATTTCACTGAGTGCCCATGAGTTCTTGCATTGTGAGAAAGGGAGAAAAGGACTTCTTTCTCTGTGTTCTCTATTCCATGTATAATTTTGCAAACCGCTATCATATCACCCCTCAATCGTCATTTCTCCAAGCTAAAAAGCCATAACCTCTTTAACCTTTCTTCATAAGGAAGGTGTTCCAATCCCCTTAATCATTCCAGTTGCCCTTTTCAGCACCT
Organism: Gekko gecko; assembly: GCA_029375565.1. Classification (NCBI taxonomy): domain Eukaryota; kingdom Metazoa; phylum Chordata; class Lepidosauria; order Squamata; family Gekkonidae; genus Gekko; species Gekko gecko. The sequence continues at coordinate 8,640,338 of JAPDNY010000017.1, read as the reverse complement.
TTTCCAATGCTATAATATCTTTTTTGAGGTGCGGCGGCCAGAACTGTGCACAGAATTCCAAATGAGGCCGCACCATAGATTTATACAGGGGCATCACAATACTGGCTGATTTGTTTTCAGTCACCTTCCGTAAAATGAAATTGGTGGTCTTACCAGATGATGAGCAAAAATATCTGGAGGGGGGGCGGGGTTGCTTCACAGGTTCCACAACTATTACGTAGAGAGTCTTCACACAGACTTTACCCAGGATGCCACAGTTCAGCCGAGCACAGGATCTTGGGTTATTATCCTGGGATAAACTCCTTAACTTGTTTCAGCCTTGAAGGTCTCAATCAGGTGTTGACCTAATCTGAAATCACAGCCAAATCTGTAGTCAAAGCACGCTAAGGAAATGCAACAATAATTATCTAGAAAGCAAAATCAATATATTTGCCAAACTCATATATATATATTATTGTAGAATCACAATCATAATAAAGAACTGTGGTGGAATGGGCCAGCGTCGACTGGCGGGCCCCGTTCTGCCCGCCCCTCCTTTGCCTGACCTGGTACCTGAAGGGGCCATTTCACTCCACTGCCTCCAGTTACCGCTGCCACCACTGTCCCTGTCTTGGGCTCTGGTTAGGTGGGACAGCCTCCTAATCTTCCTCTGGTGTCACTGGGAACCCAGCTCGGGGCTTCCTTGAGTCTTTGGGGTTCCAATGGAGAGTTGGCAACAGGCTGTTTTGCCCCCTTTTCTCCTCTTCAGGGATTCCCTGACCCACTCTAGTGTGTCCAAGCAGCTGGGGGAACTAGGCGGTATAGAGGGATTTCACTCCTTTATCATTTAAAGGATTTATTTGAAAACTCTTAACTATTTACAGGCATATCCACAGTGACCGAAGAATCAAAATAAAGGTGTCAAAACCGCTCCTTCTCTCCCATCTCATGCCCTACCTAAATGGTCTGCAGGGCAGGTACATTACTTCATTTCATTGGAGAAAGTTGGATTAGCATGCCCCCAACCAAAATGGCCTCTGCCTCTTGCAGACTCTAACCCACTGTCTGACTGGCTTCAGACTTCTGACTGAACGACTTCCCACCCAAAACTCCCCAATATAAAATAGCCAGGGCTATTTTGGGGCAGGAACGCACAGGAACGGAGTTCCGGCTGGCTCCTGAGTTGGCCATGCCCAGCAGGAACCCATTAGCATAGCAGGCCACACCCAACAGCAGAACTCATTAGGACTGGCTACCTTAGGGCTGTGTGGCCTAACATGCAAAGGAGTTCCTGCTACAAAAAAAGCCCTGGGTTTTGACAGCAAACAAGGTAAACAGAATAAGAAGCAAAAGGTGGGTGTGGCTGGATGACCACACTTCTGGTAACATGGGGGTGAGGCCTAATATGCTAACGAGATGTACTGTCAGGGTGTGGCCTAATATGCTAATTAGTTTCTGCTGTTGGGTGTGGCCTAATATGCTAATGAGCTCCTGCTGGGCTTTTTCTATAAAAATAGCCCTGAAAACAGCAGTTCCCACCCAGGAACTGGGTGTCCCTCCTGCAACATTCTGGGGCAGATCTCCTCACAACCTTGATGGACTTCCTGTCCTCTCTAGGGAGCTACCCTCAGGCTACTGGTTGGAGATAAGGGAGGGGGGATGAGAAGGGGACTACCTCAAGTTTGATGCTCTCCTCCTAGCCAGCCCACACAAGGTTTAGCGCATACACAAAGTGGTGTTTCTCCACAAGAACAATTATCCAAAAGTGGGTGGTAACAAACTCAAACCCACAATAAGTCGCAGCATGTCTCAGAAGCAGCAGACTTCTTTCATAAATAGAACAAGCACACAAGGGTGGGGGAGATTGTTTATATAAATATCACATGTCCTTGAATTGAAATCCAAACATCTATATATTCTGCCTTATAGTAAATAAGATCCCCTTCAAGTGGAAACTACGCTGTTCCAGATAATATAATCAGTGTTTCAGATCTATTTCTTCATCAGGTAAATCAGGTAAGTCTTCTGTAAAAAACCATATGTAAACAATACCAAGGAACATTCCAATCTACAATAAAATGTCATACGAATCATAACAAATGCAGGTCAAACTCACCATTAACACACAATGAATACACATGTATAATGTGTAATTTGAAAGACAGGCAATGAATCCTTGGAGAAACCAGCGTCTGAATACATCACTTGGTTAGCACTATATGTTATTTGCTGGTTACCAACCTGTTCAAGAAACTTGGTGCCCAGTTCATCTTTGTACAATACATATAAAAATTCCACTGTTGCTTTTCTATCATCATTTGTACACTGATTTCACATAACCGCAGCTCATAAGAACATAAGAGAAACCAATGTTGGATCAGGCCAATGGCTTATCCAGTCCAACATTCTATGTCACACAGTGGCCAAAAATAACAGGTGCCATCAGGAAGTCCAGCAGTGGGGCCAGGACACTAGAAGCCCTCCCACTGTTGACCCCCCCCCAAGCACAAAGCATCACTTGCCCCAGAGTCCCTTTTCTATACCTTGTGGTTAATAACCACTGATGGACCTGTGCTCCATATGCTTATCTAATTTCCTCTTGAAGCCGTCCATGCTTGTAGCCACCACCACCTCCTGTGGCAGTGAATCCCATGTGTTAATCACTCTTTGGGTGAAGAAGGACTTCCTTTTATCTGTTCTAACTCAACCGCCCACAAGTTCTTGTATTGTGAGAAAGGGAGAAAAGTACCTCTTTCTCGACCCACTCTGTCCCGTGCATAATCTTATAAACCTCGATCATGTCACCCCTCAGCCATCATTTCTCCAAGCTAAAGAGCCCCAAGTGCTTTAACCGTTCTTCATAGGGAAAGTATTCCAACCCTTTTATCATTCTAGTTGCCCTTCTCTGCACTTTTTCAAAAGCTATAATATCCTTTTTAAGGTGTGGTGGCCAGAACTGTACACAGTATTCCAAATGAGGTCGCACCATTGATTTATATAGGGGATTATGATATTGGCTGATCTGTTTTCCTAATAATCTCCAGCATAGCGTTGGCCTTTTTTATTGCAGTCACGCACTGTCTCGACATTTTCAGTGAGTTATCTACTACGACTCCAAGATCTCTCTCTTGGTCAGTCTCTGCCAATTCAGACCCCATCAACATTTATTTATAGTTAGGATTTTTTGGCTCCAATGTGCATCACCTTGCACTTGGCCACATTGAACCCCATTTGCCATGTTGACACCCACTCGCCCATCCTCGACAGATCCCTTTGGAGTGCCTCACATTCCTCCCTGGTTTTCACCACCCTGAACAACTTCCTGTCATCCGCAAATTTAGCCACTTCACTGCTTAATTCACAGCTCGATTTTGTTAACCATGGCTAAGGAGTGGTCACAAATTAGAATGCAAAATCATAGTGTCACATGGGCTTGCAAACCATGGTTTGAGTTAACCCAGGGCTAACTGTTACACTGCACTGAGAAAACCATGGTTTCTCAAGCCCCCCTCCCCTTCGCCAGGTAAAAAAGCCAGCCATTCTGGTGTTTCTCTATAATCACACTCTCAAAGGTTTGATTGTACTTGTAAGATCCTTAGGCAACAAACCGTGGTTGATGGTAACCCTGGTTTAGGCCTAATTCTACATCACAGCAGGGAACCGCATAATGTGCCCTTGTTTTTTCCAATTATTCTTTGCCTTTTTTCTCCTAAGTTACCGCAGCCTCCCCCCCCCGAAAACTGAATCAAGTTAAGGGATTTTTTTTCCTGAGGATAATTCCATCATGCCCAGCCCCAGCTGTGAACTCCTTCCTTCCAGCTTTTATTGTTTTCCTTTTTCAAAAAACTGACAGTGACTCGAGGATACTTTTGGTGAAAGGGGTATCTTTAAATCACTCAATAAGGATATCATAAAAAGAATCTGGAAAACCAGCCATTAAAAAAATGCCCCGTTGTTCGAACAGATTTCCATATGGTTTACGAGCTCAGGTTTATCACTGCCAGAACTGAATAGCAAGTTGAACCGCAGATGAAATTCTTCATAATTTAGGAGAGGGGGCCGTCATTAAGATGTCTTTCTTCTCCCCATAGTGTCTTAAGGAATAAAGACTTTTGAAGGGAAATACAGTGGGGAAGGTTTTGAAAATCAAATTTCTCATCCCTGCCACTTGGATCCCTAAATCCAATCTCAGTTCTCCCTCGTGCAGCACAAACTGATTTTTGTGTGTGTCATTTCCAGTTCCCTCGCACCAAATTCTCCCCTTCAGCTGGAGCCAACATTCTTTCTGTATCAATAAATTATCATTCCACATATAAAAAGGTAAAGGTTTCCCGTGCTCGAAACCTAGTTGAATCTGACTCTAGGGGGCGGTGCTTATCTTCGTTTCCAAGCCGAAGAGCCAGCGTTGTCTGAAAATGTTTCCGTGGTCATGTGGCTGGCATGACTAGATGCCGAGGCGCACAGAACACTGTTACCTTCCCACCGAAGTGGTACCTATTTATCTACTTCCATTTTCTTGCTTTCAAACTGTGAGGTTGGCAGGAGCTGGGGCCAGAGACAGGAGCTCACTCGAACTGCCGAACTACAGACCTTCCGGTCTGCAGCTCAGCATCTTAACCTCTGATGTACACAGTGTGTACAAATTGCATCTAAAAACCATACGAGGTGTGTGTGCACAGTACAGACACACCTACAAAATCGAGAGCAGAAAGTGGAGATCGGGAACATTTTTGGGAAGGGGAAATGCTAACCAACACGAGTTCATCATTCAAACGCAGCTAAAGACAAGCCTTCCTATCGCTTTCCACGGCAAAAAGGCAGATGCTTCCGGAGAACCTTCTGGAAGCTCATTCCAATACGCCCCAAAGTGGCAGAGGCCTGTCAAAACCCGAAAGGAAACGGGGCCTTCTGTAGAGCGGCATTTGATGCATTTTGTACGAGGCTGAGATACCTCCAGGGCAAATGAACAAATGCATCAGAACAGCCCAAGCCAAAGCTTTGGAAAGAATCACAGCAGCTGACTGCGTGGGGGAGACAGAGGCCTATTCCATGTGAAGGCTTCAAGGTAATTAGATTTTTCAAAAGTGAGAGAGAATCCCTGGCCGGCTACGTGTTGGGAGGGGGAGCCCCGCTATTGGGGAGGGGGGGGAGCAATTGAAGGGAGTTGTGCCTTTTCTGATGAAACCTAAAACAGCTACAAGAGCAGAGTGAACAAAGGAGCAAGACTGAAAATCTGTCTCTGTGTTCACTGCAGCTTCACATATTAGGCCGTAGAGTCTGGAGTGAATCTTCTAACCCAGCTCCTGGTGCGAAGACGTCTCTTCCAGTTTTGCGCTGGAAGTTACTTCAAATGTCAGCAGGAGATGCAATAGTTAGTCCCTATCCCCAGAATTCTCCTGCAGGGGTGCCAGCTAGGGTTCGCAACACTAGGGTCTCCATTTGCCCGCTTATGGTGGGTGATCTTACAGGAAGTTCTGACGGCACAGTTCCTGGCAATTCCTAGAGCTACCCAGAAGTGACAAGTGTAGCTCCAACAGAAAATACCAGAAAACTCTATGGTAAAATTACCATAGAGCAGGGGAGTCAATGCTCCCTCTAAGCTGTGGAGTCTTGTGAGCAAAAATTCCACTTTGTGAGCTACTGGCATTCAAGTTGTGAGCGAGCTTTTTGGCTAACTGCATACATTAGACTGCTCTGGAGCCCTCCTTCCTGAGCGAAGACAGAAATGCGTGAGCTGGAGGCTAAAAAACTGTGAGCTAGCTCACACTGACTCAGCTTAGAGGGAACACTGTCTTTCTCTGTGTTTGACAGCATCACAGCAGCATGAAACTGATTTAAAAATGCAAATGTAGATTTGACCAGCGTTTCTGGCAATCTTAGGGTTGCCAGCTCCCCCCAGCCACCAACACAGCCTTCTCCCTAACGCATAAATGTCATCCATACAGGAGAGTTAACTGGATAGGGAAACATTCGGCGAGATAATCCACCGCCCCCCATTCTACCCTCCAAAGTGGCACGTCCAAGAACCCTACCGCCTCGTTCATCGTAAGGTGAAGAATGGTTGGCTGATGGCCGTCATTTTGCAGGCCACTAGGGATAAAGCGGTTGCATTATGGCCCAAATCGGCTCGGCTTAAGGACAGGGGTAGCAACCGTTGCTGACCAGATAAAGACTTGAAAGCGCTTTTTGAATCAACAGTGCTCCGAAGTAATTAGAGGTTTGAGGCCCAGCTCTAAAGCCGTCTTGATTTCCCGCCGGCGGCTGCACTTGGTAAGTCTGTCTTTCCCCCCTCTAACAGGGGAAATCCGTGCAGCCTCTGCTAAACGTCTTTTTAGAGAGCCTTCCGACAATGTCTCTTTTGTCTCAAACCGAGACCGTCCGCCAAAGCACTTTGAACTCCGCTTCCTGTCCACCCCCGCCACCCCCGCACAAACTCTTGGGAGATTTATGTCCAGGGGGAGGGACGTCGTTTCTATTATCTCCAACATTAAACTCGGTGATGGAAAATCCCCCGATTGGAGAGCAAAATCAATTTCAATAAAGTGGCATACCTGGAAGTCCAAGTGCAGGAAAGGACTTTGCAGGGAGAAGGGGCACGGAAAGAAGAAAGCCGGATGGGATGTGAATACGCGGCCTGTTCCCACACTTATGGGAGACCTGGGTCTGCTTGGAACTGAATCTTTGACCTGTTCTTTGAGCCAGTTTGGTGTAGTGGTTAAGTGTGCGGACTCTAATCTGGGAGAACCGGGTTTGATTCCCCATTCCTCCACCTGCAACTGCTGGATGACCTTGGGCAACCCATAGTTCTGATAAGAGCTGTTCTTAAAAAAGAGTGGTTTCTGTCAGTGCTCTCTCAGCCCCACTTACCTCCCAGGGTGTCTGTTGTGGGGAGGGGAAGGGAAGGGAGTTTGTAAGCCGCTCTGAGACTCCGAGTGAAGGGCGGGGTAGAAATCCAATCTCCTCCTCCTCCTCTTCCTCTTCTTCTCCTCTCTAGTTAATGAACTGTTGTCTATTTTAATGCTTCAGACCAGTGTTCCCCCTAAGCTGAGTGAGTGTGAGCTAGCTCACAGTTTTTTAGCCTCCAGCTCACACATTTTTTTTGTCTCAGCTCAGGAAGGATGGCTCCAGAGCAAACTGATTTACACAGCAGCCGAATCGCGCAGCTCACAACTTTAATGCCATTAACCCACAAAGTAGAATTTCTGCTCACAAGACACCACAGCTTCAGACACGCCACGTACAAATTCCGTTCCTGGAGCAGCAGCAGCAGGAAGAGCGGTTTGCTTGGCATCGTCGAATTCAAATTCATTTCTAAGCTCAACTCAAAATGCTGAGTCTTATCTTTAAAGCCCAGCCTATGTGAACCGGGATTTTGGAGAGGCCATAACTCACTGGTAGAGCCTCTGCTTGGTGTGCAGAAGGTCCCGGGTTCAATCCCCGGCATCTCCAGTTAAAAGGGCCAGGCACGAGGGGATGGGGAAGACCTTGAGATCCTGGAGAACAGCTGCCAGTCCACATAGACAATTCTGACCTTGATGGACCAAGGGGGTCTGATTCAGCATAAGACAGCTTCATGTGTCTGTGTATTATAAGGAGGGGGCGTGGCTCAGTGGTAGAGCATCTGCCTGGCATGCAGAAGGTCCCAGGTTCAGTCCTGGCTAAAAAGATCAGGTTGTAGGTGATGGGGAAAGATCTCTACCTAAGACTCTACATACCTGCTGCCAGTCAGAGTAGACAATATTGGGTTTGATGGACCAAGGGTCTGATTCAGTATAAGGCAGGACCATGTGTTCATACAGAAGAGTTAAGAACGTCAGAGAAGCCATGTTGGATCAGGCCAATGGCCCGTCCTGTCCAACACTCTGTGTCACACAGTGGCCAAAACCCAGGGGCCATCAGGAGGTCCCCCAGCGGGGCCAGAACCCCAGAAGCCCTCCCGCTGTTGCCCCCCAAGCACCAAGAATACAGAGCATCACTGCCCCAGACAGAGTGCTCCATCTACACATTGTGGCTAATAGCCACTCATGGATTTCTGCTCTTAAGAACATCAGAGAAGCCATGTTGGAACAGGCCAATGGCCCATCCAGTCAAACACTCTGTGTCCCACAGTGGCCAAAACCCAGGTGCTATCAGGAGGTCCACCAGCAGGGCCAGAACCCCAGAAGCCCTCCCACTGTTGCCCCCCAAGCACCAAGTGTACAGAGCATCATTGCCCCAGACAGAGTGTCCCATATATTCCTTGTGGCTAACAGCCACTGATAGACTTCTGCTTTGCATTGAAATCCCAACTTCCTCTTCGACAGAGGAGAGCTGAGTAAAAGCTTGCCTGGCAGAAGGTGCCTTACACTGTATGAAACCATCAGTACATTGAGCTTGATACTGTTTATCCTGACTGGCGGTAGCTCTCCAGGGTCTTGGGAGCTTTACTAGCCGCTACTATTTGAGATCTTCTACTAGGAGATGCCAGATAGCACCTCCAGTATGCTAAGGGGCCTTCCACTGAGCTACAGCCTCCATGCCCCAAAGAAATCATTCTTCTGAGGTCTAGCTTGGTATGCCACTACCCTATGAAGGCAACAAAGAGCGAGGCCTTTTCTGTCACGGCCCCTCATTTGCCTAACACCTCTTGATTTTTAATTACCAGGCAGATTTGACTATTCTCCCAGACATTTGGAAATGGCCGCTCACTGATGGTAACTATTACTGCTGGCCAGGGCTATTTTGGGGCAGGAACGCACAGGAACGGCGTTCCGGCTGGCTCCCGAGTTGGCCACACCCAGCAGGAACTCATCAGCATAATAGGCCACACCCAACAGCAGAAACCCATTAGGATTGGCTACATTAGGGGTGTGTGGCCTAACATGCAAAGGAGTTCCTGCTATCAAAAAAGCCCTGGGTTTTGACAACAAACAAGGTAAACAGAATAAGAAGCAAAAGGTGGGTGTGGCTGGATGACCACACCTCTGGTAACATGGGGATGGTGGCCTAATATGCTAATGTGTTTCTGCTGTCGGGTGTGGCCTATTATGCTAATGAGTTCCTGCTGGGTTTTTTCTACAAAAAGAGCCCTGCTGCTGGCCTTTTAATACTATGTTTTTCTGCTGGATTTTGGTTTCTCTTCTTGGAGGTCCCATCGTGGACCTCCGGTGTCACAGACAGGCTGACCCCGATTAGCTCCGTCTAGGGTTCCCATGAGGCGTACAACTCCCACCTCCGACACATTGACATTCCCGCTTCCTCTTCGACGGAGGAGGCAGGCAACAGAGACTGAACCGGAGATGTCCCGCAGAGAACAGAGAGAAAGAAAGGGGCCGGTTCCGGAGTGATCCTCCCTAATAGATTCAACTCCTATCATGTTTTCATGACCTTTGTAGAAGGCAATTTAAATTCTAATTGTCCTGTATGAGCGCTGGCAGAATCAATTAGTGACAAGAGCTCCTAATTGTTCGGAGTGGGCGGGGACTCTCTGGCGCTTCCCGTGGTTCAGCGTGCGGTCACGGAGCCCAAGGGATTTCTGGGAACTGTAGAGGGTTTTAATCAGGCCTCCCGTTTTCATACTCAGTGTCGGGTTGCGCAAGGTCCATTAGATTTTCAGAGCAGCAGATATTGTCTTGGCGCCTCTGTTACTGTTGGATATACATGCTCAGAATGAGGGTTTTTTGAACAAGAATGCCAATGGCCTGGAACAAGGGGTCTCTGACGTGGTGCCCCGTGGGCGCCATGCTGCCCACCGACACCTTTCCTGGCCTCTGCCAAATGTTTTCAGGAAATGGCAAGGCCAAGTGGGGCTTTTGCCCTCCCGACACTTACCCCCCCATTCCTCATCAGAGCTTCCAAGACTGGTGGTAGGGAAATGTGTGAGCCATGCTGGCGACCCACCGGCATGTGGTGTCGCTTCCGGGGGGGACGACTGGAAATGACATCATTACATTTGGCGACACTCTAGGATTCTCCCTAAACTCTATGGTTTTCCTCTCCTGGTCTTTGGAGACTGAAACCCAACAGCATCTCTTCCACAGCTTTCCTTCACCTCCTTGTGGGTGGGGGTACTTCCAAATCTACAGCAACTAATGAACTCCGGCCGTGAAAGCCTTTGACAACATACTTCCAAAAAGCCCAAGTGTAGCCATTTTTGCATCTGCAGGGAGTGTCCATCTCGAAGCACCTGCCCTCATCCTACGACAACACTTGGGGTCTGAACCACCCAAAGGCAGCCATTTTGTGGTGGCACCCTCTACCTCAGGGGTCCCAACTTCTTTGAGCTTGGAATCATGACACGGGGCAGTGGATGCGATCACAAAATGGCTGCCAGAGGAAGACAGGGGAGGAGGAAAAGGGTGAAGAAGGATAAGAGATTGGATTTATACCCCGCCCTTCACTCAGAGTCCCAGAGTGGCTTACAATCTCCTTTCTTTCCTCTCCCCACAACAGACACCCTGTGAGGTAGGTGGGGCTGAGAGAGCGCTGAGAGAACTGCTCTTGGGAGAACAGCTCTGAGGGAACCATGACTGGCCCAGGGTCACCCAGCAGGCCTCATGTGTCTCAAAATGGCTTACAATCTCCTTTCCTTTCCTCCCCACAACAGACACCTTGTGAGGTAGGTGGGACTCAGAGAGCTCTTTCAAGGACTTCTCTTGAGAGAACAGCTTTGAGAGAACTGTGACTGACCCAAGGTCAGCCACCCAGCGGGCTGCATGTAGAGGAGTGAGGAATCAAACCCAGTTCTCCAGATCAGAGTCTGCCACTCTTAACCACTGCACCACACTGGCATAGCCTACTACAAAATACCAGGAAGAGCAGTTAAATATAAGTCTAATAGCACCTCTTCAACATTTCAGGCAGAAGCTCCGTGCGCCTTTTAATCTGCACAGCCAATCAAAAAGCCTCAGCTAGCCCTGCCCACTTTCTCAAAGCACTCAGCGGGCTCCAAGTAGGTGTCAAAAGATGCCATGGTCAATACTCCCTGTAAGCTGTGGAGTCGTGTGAGCAAAAAAATCTACTCTGTGACCTACTGGCATTAAAGCTGTGAGCAAATGATTTGGCTACTGCATACATTAGTTTGCTCTGGATCCATCATTCCTGAGCTAAGACAAAAAACTGTGAGCTAGAGGCTAAAAAACTGAGATCTAGCTCACTCTAACTCAGCTTAGAGGGAACGATGGCCATGGTGCCCGCGGGCACTGCATTGGGGACCCCTGCTCTAGCCTCTCAAATTTCCAAAAGTGCTCTAAGAGTCAATGTTGGGGGGGGGCCTCCAATCTGTCGTTCTGCCCTAACTCAGCAAAGAGCACTTTCGTGGTCCCCGTGAGACCGATCCCCAAATATGTCGATTTCAGATCAGCGATGGAGCCGGGAATCCAAAATCCCCAAACCTCTTCTCCTTCCTCTCTCGGGTGGGAGCGTTTGCCTCCCCAGAGAACAACGCACCCACTGTCTTTGTGAACCGTCTTTACGAAACAGAACTAGCAATTTCCCTCCTTGTTCACTTCCCGGAAGGATCCGCAAAAGCCCCTCTTCTGAATTCCCATTAAAAATAATAATACATTTCGTTCTGCATCAGGGGGCGCGCCGTTTCCCTGCCCACTTTCCCATTCAAGCTCCAACAAGGCACGCTTCTTTCTTCCTCCCTCTCTCTCCCCCAGCCCCCGTAATCATTTTACACTTCCTTTTCTTCGTTCCATTATTTGGGCAATTGTGGAGACATTTTATTGCTGAGATTTACAAAGCAATTCAGTTAACGTTGACGCTGGGAACAGGGTTCAGAAAAGCGGAGCAGTTTTGGCACGCGGCAAAAAGCCTATAAGCGGCCTGGGTGAGTAAGAATGCTGTTGATTGGAGGTGATAAATTGGGGATCCACGACTGATTGGTCCATACATTCATCACTGGCCCAGGTAGGGCCCCCAGGTCCCCCCGGCCACTGGTGGAGGGTTGCCAGATTCAGGTTGGGGAGAAGAGGAGATTGGATTTATACCCCATCTGAGAGCCAGTAGTGGTTAAGTGTGTGGATTCTAATCTGGGAGAACCAGGTTTGATTCCTCACTCCTCCACTTGCAGCTGCTGGATGACCTTGGGCAAGCCACAGTTCTGACAAGAGCTGTTCTTGAAAAAGAGCAGTTTCTGCCAAGAGCTCTCTCAGCCCCACGTACCTCACAAGATGTCTGTTGTGGGGAGGGGAAGGGAAGGGAGCTTGTAAGCCGCTCTGAGACACCTTTGGGTAGTGAAGGGCGGGGTATAAATCCAATCTCTTCTTCTTCATCATCATCTTTCACTACCCGGAGGAGTCTCAGAGCGGCTGACAACCTCCTTTCCCTTCCCCTCCCCACAACAGACACCCTGTGAGGTAGGTGGGGCCGAGAGAGCTCTTTCGAGGACTGCCCTTGAGAGAATGGCTATGAGAGAACTTGTGACTGACCCAAGGTCACACCAGCAGCTGCATGTGGAGGAGTGGGGAATCAAACCCGGTTCTCCCAGATTAGAGTTCGTGCTCTTAGCCACTTCACCAAACTGGCTCTCCAGGGAAACTCTTGGGGATCTAGAGGTGGAGCCTGGGGCAGGCAGGGGACCTCAGTGGGGTACGATGCCATAGAGTCGACCTTCCAAAGTATCAATTTCCTCCGGGGGAACTGACCTCTGTTGCCTGGAGATAGTGTTGCCAGGTCTCTCCTGTATCCCGGGCAGGAGATGAGGGGTAGGGTTACCAAATCCAGCTTGAGAAACCCCTGGAGATTTGGGGGTGGAGCCTGGGGAGGACAGGGACCTCAGTGGGGTACGATGCCATAGATTCCATCCTCTTTTGTTGCCATCTTCTGGAGCAGGGGCCATTGGGGGGTGTGAGGGAGGTGGTTGTGAATTTCCGGCATTGTGCAGCAAGGCGGAATAGATGACCCCGAAGGATCCCTTCCAATGCTATAATTCCATGGTTCCAAAGCAGCCATTTTCTCCAGAGCGACTGGTCTCTGCAGTCTGGAGATGAGCTGTAATTCCAGGGGGTCCCCAGGTCCCACCTGGAGGCTGGACATCCCTAGGCTCAGGTCTCCTTTGCAGGGCTTGAATAGGATTCCTAGTTCTGGTTTGGGGAAGTCCTGGTGTGGTGATGCCCAGGGTGGGTGGAGCCCAGGGAGGAAAGAGGGCTCAGCCGGAACGTGATGCCGTAGATTCTGCCCACCAAATTTGCCATTTGCTCTAAGGGAACTGATCTCTGTAGTCTGGAAATCAGTCGAAAATAGGGTTCTGAACCGTGGGTTAGGAAATGGCTGGAGGTTTGGGGGTGGAGCCAGAGGAAGGCGGGGCTTGGGAAGAGGAGGGACTTCATCAGGGTATGATGCCATATAGCCCACCCTCCAAAACAGCCATTTACTCTAGAGGAAGTGATCCCCATCACCTGGATGTCAGTTGTAATTCTGGAAGATCTCCAGTTCAGCGTTCCCTCCGGCTCATCAAGGAAAGAAGGGTCCGTTCAGGGGTTTAGGTTCGAAACTTGAATATTCTGCCCTGGGTTTCATCACCTAGCCTTTTGGAGAGCAAATTGCTCACCTCGGGAAGGCCAAAGGGATTTGCCGGTTTCAGATGTTTCCTACCCTGATTTTCCACAGTAAAATAGTCCGCGAGGAAGCTTAAACACGTCATATAAATGTGATGGAGGTGGAACCGCTTGGGACTATGAGATTTCAGGCCTCTCTTTGACATCGTTCCCTGCTCGGCAGAAGAGCTTTGTCATCACCCCTACCAGGAATGAGGGGAAACGGTACACCAATACCTGGGGGGGAATCCAAAGCGACTCCTTGGGGACATCTGCAGAGCTCCAGAGCGGAACAAAGCGCAGGTGTTTGCAGACATCCCAGAATTGATGCTGAGGGTCATCTAAACAAAGGCGGTCTGAGACGCTGGCAACGAATAGCGCGGGCTGTGATGAAAAAGAAAGGGAGTGACACGACAGCCCATCCAAACAAGGTATTTCAAGGGCCGAACAGGGAGGAAAATTGATTAGCTCAGAGCCATTCTCCCCCCCCCACCAAAAAAAAATTCATGTCAACAACACCAATTGAACCTAAGAGTCACCATTGTTTTTGCAAAGACGTGTTCGCCGGCTGCCAGGAACCTGAGCGACATTTGTAAATAGCAAGCGGGATTGATTGCTTTCCAAGGAGGAGAGAAGCGGCCAGGTTTTCGCTGGCATATTCCGGCACCAACAGCTCTGCTGCTGAGGACGTGCTTTCTACCTACATCATCCCTGTGGGGATCTGATCCCCGGTGCCGTCTTTCGCTCTTATCCTGATCTTATTCACTCCAGAGCCCCAATCCACATGAACCTATTAGGGCATTCACATTCCTGTAATTACCCTTACCAGCAATGCCACGTTCTGGTTAATGCCTTATACTGAATCAGACCCTCGGTCCATCAAACAGTGGAGACGGCGCCCGCCTGCCCCTCCTCTGACAGTGAATGGTGAGCTGTGTCACGAGGTGCAGCAAATCCTGGACTCCAAATTTTAAAAGGGAGTTTGTTCTACTTAATCCAATGGAAGGACTTTGGGCCGGCGCATAATGAGTGGGTCCAAGCTTGTCATGTTCGAGCTCCTAAGCTTGTCTGTGCCTTTCACCGATTGTATCCTGATAAGCGGGGGGGGGGGTGTTGATCTTCAGGGGGCAGGATGTCAGCTAGCTGCCATTTGGCTGTGTGACAGGTGGGGAGACCCCTGCCTGGTATTTTAACTTTCGTTTCTTCCTTGCCTGACAATGCTCTGTTATCTGTATGTTGTATATGCCTGACCTCGAGAGCCAGCTTGTAACACATTCTCCTGGGAACCGTTCCTCCCTATGGCCCGTTAGTTCTAGCAGGCTATTCCTGATGCCTCGATTGGCTATGCGCCAGAATAGACGAGGTGCCCCCGACGTTTTTTGAGCCTGTGGGCATCCTTGGATTTCTGACACAGTGCACCAGGCACATCACAAAATGGCTGCCGCGGGAGACATAGGTTACCACGAAATCTGAAGAAGTGAACGGTGACTCATGAAAGCTCACGCCCTGCCACAAATGTTGTTACTCTTTAAAGTGCTGCTGGACTCTTGCTCTTTTCTCCAACTACAAAAGGTCAGGGAAGGATAGGGTTGCCAAGTCCTCAGAATCATAGAATGTTAGAGTTGGAAGGGGCCTCGCAGGTCATCTAGTCCAACCCCCTGCACTCTGCAGGAGCGTAGCCGAAAGACAGCCCTACGACATACCCGAAAGATGGTCATCCAGCCTCCGCTTGAAAACATCCAGGGAAGGCGCATCCACCACCTCCCGAGGCAGTCTGTTCCACTGCTAGACCACTCTTACAGTTAGGAAGTTTCTCCTGATATCTAGCCGGTAACGACTCCCTTGTAATTTCCACCCATTAGATTGGTAGCGGGGAGATTCGGGGGGGGGCATTCCAGGGGTGAGTGGGGACATCACGGACACAATGACATCACTTCTGGAAGTAATGCCATCACATCAAGGTGGTGCTGGGGCAACACTCTACTTTTCGGGCAAAGCTGTATGGTAAAAATGGCTACCAACCACAGTTTTGCCCAAAAAGTAGAGTGTCGACTCTGATGTTGCCGACACAATGTCATCTCTTCCAGAAGTGGCATCATCACGTTGACAATGTTGACGAGGGACGTCTTTTGGGGGGTGGGGATTTCCCTGATGGCCAGCTGGCCAGGGCCGGGCCCGAGCCCGAGCCCCCAGAGTAGATAAGTACTGGCCATGATAGGATCTGACTATTCTGCATTCTCTGTTATTTTACCAAAGGTGCAGCTCAAAGCGACATTCAAATACCCTGGGCCAATGCCGTACTGATTGCAAAGTCACCCCTGAATGGCCATAAATCTATGCAGAAGATGCCATAAAATCCGATGATCAAAGCAGCATGCAGCGCAGAGGAGAATTTCTGTTCCAACATGTCATGGGTACTGGCTCTGCTGAGGCTGACGACTCCTCCAATGAGGAAGAGGCATGGAGCAACCCAGACTCCTCTGGAGTCAGTCCAGAAGAAGAACCCTTAACAGCACTTGAGGAGGAAAAGCCCCCAGCAGCTACACAGGAGGTGAAGCGGAGGGAGAGACTGATCCAGCGCCTGGCCCAGCACCCCCAGGTGGAGACACCCCAAGGCCAGTTCTCCCAAGTGTCCCAGACACAGGGCAGGCCAGCAGCTGAATGTGCAAGAGCGAAGGAGGAGCGCCAGACTGCAGCTCTTGCAAAGGCAACATGAGGGGCTGTGAGTCTTGGCAGACTTGACTCCCAGGGAAGGGAGGACCTGGTCATAAACACCCCCACGCACCTGCCTCAGCGCAGAAGCAACCGTGCCTGCTTGGACCTGATCCTGGCTGTTAGCCTCCGCTCCTTGCTCCTAGCCCCTGCAACCTTTGACTGATTTCCCAGCTTTCTGACCTTCGGCTCTGTTGCTCGACTTGATTTCGGACTGCGTATCCAGCTTCCAGTGCACGGTGTCCATGGTGACCAGCTGACCCAGCACACAACATGGGTTTGGTAAAACAACAGAGGGAAAAGCCAATGCAGAATCACCCTAAATATGTTCAACTATGTCGATGTCAAGCAAAGTCTGAACGCATCAGCGCTTGTATCTCGGAGATTCCATATACTCCAGAACAATCGGGAGGAGGCCTCATTAGTATTGGTCCACTCAAGTGCAAGAGGAAGCTGGCGATGGCTGGCCTCTCCTCCCCCATCCCATGCTCTGACCCTCTCCACTTCTGCCATTATTATTTTTTTTAAAGTAACTAAAGCAAAGACCTCTTCCCTTTGATCCGGAGGTGAGGCAGGTAGGTGAACTTTTCGAAACTCTAATTAAGCCCGCTCAGGTTGTATAAACACCCGGCTTCCACTCAGAGATCAATATTCCCATTCATTTAAAGACATAACAAGGTTAGAGAGGTGAGCAAAGTAAATAATTAACTAATTTGCAGCTTTTTTTAAAAAAAAAGGACACGCACACACACAGCGACGACGACAACCAAAGAGTCATTTGAATCTCTGGGGTAATTAGCTGTGTTGTTGACATCAATCACAGCTGGTGCAATTATTTAAAGTATTTGCTTTTCCAGGCCAGGAGGGTTTAAAAAAAAATGGATTCCACCGAGTTCCCTTTGCCAGTCAATCTGTAAATGCGTGGCACGTTTGATAGGGGAGGGGGAGTGTTTGCTTGCAGAGGTGAGACATCTGTTCATTTCAGCACCTGGCTCAGGTGACACTCGACACAGGATGCAACCCGTTCTACAGCCCCCTGGACCTTCCCCCCCACACACACCTTGTGCATAGGAAATGCACACATGCATAACACAGGGTTCCCCACCAGCACCTTTCCTGGTCCTGGCCAAGTATTATTAGGAAGTAGGTTGGGTTCGGCGGTAGGCTAAGCCATGGGTCCCCAGCATGGTGCCCGTGGGCACTGAGGTGCTCATAGACACCTGTCTTGGCACCCGCCAAGTGCTTTCGGGAAGTTTGTGGGGCAAGATGGGTGCTCCTGGCCAGCAGGGCTTCTGATTGGCCATGGACAATCTGATTGGCTGTGCAGATTAAAATAATGTTGCTTTCGTAGCAGCTGCCACCAGTGTTCCCTCTAAGCTGAGTTAGTGTGAGCTAGCTCACAGGTTTTTAGCCCCCAGCTCACACATTTTTGTCATAGCTCAGGAAGGAGGGCTCCAGAGCAAACTAATTTATGCAGTAGCCAAATTGCTCGCTCACAACTTTATGCAGTAGCCGAATTTATGCAGTAGCCAAATTGCTTGCCAGTAGTTCACAAAGCAGAATTTTTGCTCACAAGACTCCATAGCTTAGAGGGAGCATTGGCTGCCACTGCAGCATTGGTTTCATCTTCTCTCTCATTCCTCTTTCCCTGTGTATTTTTAAAAATTACTTCTCTTGTCCCCTGCACTGGGACTTCTTCTTCTTCAGAGTGTTGGACTGGATGGGCCATTGGCCTGATCCAACATTGGCTTCTCTTATGTTCTTATGTTCTTCCTCCTCCTCCTCTTCTCCTTCTTTTCTTATTCCTCCTTCTCCTCCTCTTCCTCCTCCTCCTCCTCTTCTTCTTCTTCTTCTGTTCATCCCAAATTTGGGGCGGTTCGTGGTTTGTGAAGCGATGTTCTTGAACTGAAGAACCACCACGAACTTTCAGGGTGGTTTGTGAAGAGCAGAAAGCAGGAGTTTAAACTTTCTTCATGAAAACAGCACTGGAAATTTCAGGGCTGGCCACTAGGGAGGGCTGCCCCACGACCCACTTGCAGAGGCTTCGTGACCCACTTTTGGGGTCCCGACCCACAGGCTGGGAAACACACTGTCTTATACGATCTCAAGTATACAGGCAGCTGAGAATTCTGTTCCACTTCTGAACTTTTTCATGAAAGATTCAAGCCCCTAGTCCTGGGGATAGTTTTAGATGGTAGCTGTGTTGTCTGCAGTAGAAGGGCCAGAGACTTGGAGCAGCTTATAATATCCTTGCCCGTCCCCTCCCTACAACAGACACCATGTGAGGTTGATGAGAGAGCTCCAAAAGAACTGCCCTGGAGAGAACAGCTCTGAGAGAACTTGTGACTGACCCAAGGTCATACCAGCAGCTGCATGTGGAGGAGTGGGGAACGAAACGCGGTTCTCCCAGATTAGAGCCCGTGGTCCTAACCACTATCCCAAACTGGCTCAGCTGGTTCGTGCCCATCCCTAATGCCGAACTAGATGGATGCCAAGGTCACAGTTTGCTTGGGGCCCCAAAAAACTTTGGGCCAGCCTTGGACGGGTCACCGTACCGAGTCAACTTGGACTTGTGGGTCGCCATTCCGAAAAGGCCGGGCACTGGTGGCCTAAGCCCGACCCTCCCCAAGAACCCAGCACTTGATAGAATCCCAGCAGGGCGAGCGTGACTCCATCTCACGCTGTTAGCCCATTGTTCCAACAAACAGCTCCCTCCGTAACTGTCATGTAAAACACCTCGGCGAGGAGACGCAGCCCATTTTTATTTAAATGACCACATTTTGTTTCCAACTGTGCGAGCGATAGTGGGAAATGCGTTTCTCTCTGTATCCACAGGGTGGGAGACAGACATTGTTGTGGCACATGTACCCTCGGATACATTTATCTCCTCAATTGTTTCTGTCTGAAAAGGGTATCCAGTTCCTTGAATAGGCAGACAAGGCGGAGGGGGGAAATCGCTCGGCGGGGGTTCCGCTGATGCCACATAATCATCCCACAAAAGGACCCAAAAACTGCGCATTACAACAGCACGAGCACAAAATCCAAGGCGGCTCTGGCAGAGGCCGGACCACCTTGTGCGCCTTGAGCCTCCTCCACATCAGATTGGCAGCTCGGTGTCGGAATCCCCCGAGCGCCGCAGGAGGACGTGGGATTTACCCTCCATTAACCGCAGCATTGATCTGAAAGCCTCTCTTAAAGATCCGGCTGGTGTTTGGCTTGTCGGAACGTATGTCAATTTCGTTTCTTAAGAAGCCAGCCGGGAAACCTAGCAGCACCTTCTCCCCCCGGGGCCAATGCGACAGGCTACTAAACTGATCATAATTATCGAAAACCAGAGATCCATGCGGGGCAGAGCAATGTTTCAATGTGCCCCGCGTTGCACATTAAATCAAAAAGCAGGCGCGCCACCTCCTCCCTGTTCTGAATGCTCCTGACATCGGTGTGCTGTACGGTTCATAGATCGATTGCCTGATGTACTTCATTTATACCCACTCGTCTCCCCGAGGGGACCCAAGGAAGCTTACCTCATTCTCCTTTCCTCCATTTCGTCCTCGTAACAACCTTGTAAGGTGGGCTAGGCTGAAAGGTAGATAATAACCTGGCAAGCGTCCGTGGCAGAGTGGGGATTCGAACCCGGGCCTCCCTAGCCAGAGACGCGAGTGGACACACACAACAGTGGTGCAAAGTGCCGTCCAGCCACCGCCAATTTATGGAGACACTCTAAGGTTTTCAAGAGACGTTCAGAGGTGGTTGGCAGTTGTCTGCCTCTGTGTCATGACCCTGGACTTCCTTGGGGGGGGTCTCCCATCCAAATACTAACCAGGGCTGACCCTGCTTAGCTTCTGAGATCTGACAAGATCAGGCTAGCCGTGGCCATCCAGGTCAGGGGTAAAAATGGTGGTGGAAAGCACCGTCAAGCCACAGTCCATTTATGGCGACCCCATAGGGTTTTCAAAGCAAGAGATGAACAGAGGTGGGTTTGCCATTGCCTGCCTCTGCGTTGAGATCCTGGGCGTCCTTGCTGGTCTCCCATCCAAGTACTAACCAGGACCGACCCTGCTCACCTTCCAAGATCTGACAAAATTGGCCTATCCTGGGCCCAATAAGTAAAGGTAAAGGTTTTCCCTTGCTCGAAAGCCAGTCGAATCCGACTCTAGGAGGCGGTGCTCATCTCCATTTACAAGCCTAAGAGCCAGCGCTGTCCGAAGATGTTTCCATGGTCATGTGGCCAGCATGACTAAACACCGAGGCACATGGAACACTATTTCCTTTCCACCAAAGCGGTTCCTATTTATCTACTTGCAATTTCTCGCTTCCTAACTGCTAGGTTGGCAGGAGGTGGGGCCAGAGAGGGGGAGCTCATCCCATTACGAGACACTCGGGTCTCGAACTGCTGACCTACAGACCTTCCAGTCTGCAGCTCAGCGCCTTAACCTCTGAGCCACCTGGGCCAATAGACAATATTCTCCACCGTTTGGGTTTCTAGGATAAAACAGGACTTTCTCGATAGCACCCAGAAGAGACAGCTGAGATATCACTTGGCCTTTGTTGTTTAGAGAATGGAGCTGAGTATTCCAATCTCTCTAAAATACTAGAGCAGGGTCCTGGTCACACGTGCTGGAAAACGTGGGGGGGAGGCGTGGCTATTTGCGCCGTCGCATTTTGACCCGCTATTATGTGGTCAGACGCGACTGCGGCACACCGGGGTTTTGTCCATCAGCACGTGCTTCCAGAGCACTTCAACGAGGACAGCCATAGGGAATACGCGCGCACTGGCACGATCACACAGATCGAGTCCATCTGCGGCCCATGGCAAACCATTTACTAGTGGAGTTTGGCAGGTACTTTTTAACTGCACATCTGCGGCCGGACGCCACGGGTTGACCACGGGGGTGCTATGCTTGCCAGATGTGTCTGTGTGATCACGCCCGCAAGCTCCGCCCAGCATTCGCGGCTCTCTCGCCGCAAATTCTGCGTGTGATCAGAGCCCAGGAGTACCAAAAGTGCCTGGAGGTGCGTTTGGTACAGCTAGCGAGGAGACAAACCAGTCGAGGAACTGAATTCTGAGACGGGCAGGGAAGGACTATTTCCCCCGGCCCTGAGACTGCTTTATTTAGGACATACAGATTCTGAAAGATCAATGCTCACCTTCAGGGCAGTGAATTCCAGATTTCCAAAATACCTTCCAACGGCAAAGTCCGCATCGATGCTAATCTGGCGTCCTTCCCCCAACCAGCCACTAGAGGCCTCTCCCGTTCAGCATGGAACCTGGCTGCTACCTGTTCTCCCCCAACCAGGCCAAATGAATGAGTTTCATAGAATCATAGAACCACAGAGTCGGAAGGGGCCACAGAGGCCATCTAGCCCAACCCCCTGCTCAGTGCAGGATCAGCCTAGAGCACCCCTGACCAGTGTCTGTCCAGCCACTGTTTGAAGACTGCCAGGGGAGGGAGAGCTCACCACCTCCTCGGGTAGCAGATTCCAGTGTTGCACAACTCTGACTCTAAAAAAAAAGTTTTCCCTAAGATCCAGCCGGTACCTTCCCGCCCTGATTCTAAACCCATTTTATTTATTTCATTTTAATTGAAGTTTTAACAGCAACATCGAAATACGGTTAATAATATAGACCAGTGTTCCCTCTAAGCTGAGTTCATGTGAGCTAGCTCACAGTTTTTTAGCCGCCTTAGCTCAGGAAGGAGGGCTCCAGAGCCAAACTGGTTGACGCAGCAGCCAAACCGCTCGCTCATAACTTTAATGCCAGGAGCTCACAAAGTAGAATTTTTGCTTACAAGACTCCACAGCTTGATATAGACTGTTACAAAGATATGTTAAATCGTGTTACAAGTCACGACATCTCTAGAATTGCGAGTCCTCTCCTCTGCTGCCCACAGGAACAGCTCCCTGCCCTCCTCCAAGTGAGAGCCCTTCCGAGACTTCAAGAGAGCCGTCCTGTCCCCCCTCGACCTCCTCTTCTCCGTACTAAACATTCCCAGGTCCCTCAGCCTTTCGTCTCATTGCTTTCCTTTCCTGCCCCCAATCCAAGGACTGATTACTGAACACACAAACACGCCCCAAGATTCATTTGCTGTTCCAGAGTTTACAGCTGAAATATCTTTGCTTCTCTTGGTTGTGATAATTCTGTCGCACCTGGGGGTGGGGGGGGATTCTTGTGCCCACGGAACCATAGGTGCTAAAGCACTCCAGACGCCCTGTCTCAATGCGGCTCCGCATGCACCATTCACAGATCACAAATTAGCACATAAAGGAGCCAGTTTGGTGTAGTGGTTAAGAGCGCGGACTCTGACTCTGGGAGAACCGGGTTTGATTCCCCACTCTTCCACATGCAGCTGCTGGTGTGACCTTGGGTCAGTCACAAGCTCTCTCAGAGCTGTTCTCTCAAGGGCAGTCCTCAGAAGAGCTCTCTCAGCCCCGCCAACCTCCCAGGCAGTGCTCCCTCTAAGCTGTGGAGTCTTGTGAACAAAAATTCATTAAAGCTGTGAGCGAGTGATTTGGCTACTTCATAAAATTGGTTTGCTCTGGAGCCATCCTTCCTGAGCTGAGACAAAAATGTGCGAGCCGGAGGCTAAAAAACTGTGAGCTAGCTCACACTAACTCAGCTTAGAGGGAATACTGCTCACAGGGTGTCTGTTGTGGGGCAGGGAAGGGAAAGGAGATTGTAAGCCACCCTGAGATTCCTTCAGGTAGTGAAGGGTGGGGTATAAATCCAATCTCTTCTTCTTCTTCATTCCTGCCTCTACGGGACAGGTTAGGGTGTGGTCTGTGATGTTTTCCCCAATAACTGAGTCCCAGGTTCAAACACAACTTGGAGGTCTACCTATCCATCATCATCTCCACCTGTCTCATCAAGGTTGTGGACCCTGGCCAAGATTCTTCTCCTGCACCCTTACCCAGGTTGGAGACCCAGTTTGGTGTGGAGGTTAAGAGCGGAGGATTCTAATCTGAAGAACCGGGTTGGATTGCCCACTCCTCCACATGAAGCCGGCTGGGTGACTTTGGGCCAGTCACAGATCTTTCAGAGCTCTCTCAGCTCCTAAAAACAAGCCTAGCTCACCACCTAGAATTCATATGGAATTCACTGCCACAGGAGGTGGTGGCAGGTACAAGCATGGACAGTTTCAAGAGGGAATTAGATAAAAATATAGAGCAGAAGTCCATCAGTGGCTATTAGCCACAGGGCATAGATGGGAACTCTCAGTCTGGGGCAGGGGATGCACTCTGCTGGACCTCCTGATGGCACCTGGTATATTTTGGCCGCTGTGTGACGGAGTGTTGGACTAGATGGGCCATTGGCCTGATTCAACATTGGCTTCTCTTATGTTCTTAGGACTTGAGGCCGCCAGACAATCTCAGGCTCTCCTGGCTATTCTACACACAATGCCATACGATAATCAATCAATCAATCAATCAATCAATCAATTACCTAGCTTGGTAAGGCTTTAAGGAGGGCATGCCTCAGGAAAGTAACTGGCTGTTTTGCCAGCTCTAAGTTGGGAAATTCCTGGTGATTTAAGGGTGGTTCCTGGGAAGGGCGGGTTTTGGGGAAGGAGGGGCCTCAGAGGGCGTAATACCATAGAGTCCACCCTCCAAAGCAGCCATTTTCTCCATGGGTACTGATCTTCTCCTCAGCCCAACCAGAAAATGGCTGCCGTGGGAGGCAGGAAAACACAGAGAAACATAGAAGAAGCCCAAGCGTAGGGGACAAGAGGAGTGATTTTTTGAAAAAATACACCAGGAAAAAGGAATGAGAGAGGGAGAAAACCACCCCGCGGTGGCAGCTGCCACCCAAACAGTGTGATTCTAATCTGCACAGCTGGTGAGATCCGGGTTTGATTTCCCCGCTCCTCCACATGCAGCTTCCGGGGTGACCTTGGGTCAGTCACAAGTCCTCTCAGAACTGTTCTCTCAAGGGCAGTTCTCGAGAGACCTCTCTCAGCCTCACACGGTATCTGTTGCAGGGAGGGGAAGGGAAAGGAGATTGTAAGCCACTCTGAGACTCCTTCAGGTAGTGAAGGGCAGGGTATAAATCCATCTCTTCTTCTTCTTCTTCTTCTTCTTCTTCTTCAGTGGCCAATCAAAAGCCTTGCTGAGCGGGAGCCACGCTTGGCCCCACCCACTTCTTGAAAACACTTGGTGGATACCAGGAAAGGAGTCTGTGGTTGCCATGGCGCCCACAGGCACCATGTTCGGGACTCTTGGTTAGCCTATCCTACCTCACGGAGTCGTTGTGGGTGCGCCAGGAAAGTAACGTGGCAGCATTGGGTCCAGAAATAGCAAGACACGAAACCATACCATTGACACTGCAGGCTATTAGTCTCCATTCCTTCCCACGAATCTTTAAATCTTTGCTTTGACTGGTAGGCTCTACGCCAGTCCCGCCCTGCTTCCCAATACTTCGAAAGCCGAGATCTCGTAGCGAAATGAACCAAATAGCGTCAAACAGTCCCATTGACTCCAGGGCTAAAAACCACACGAACCTCTACAGGGGCCCGCCTTGCGTCGGCACGAGCTTAATTTACTTTTTTATTATTATTATTTCCCTTTTCCAAGCACGCTTGGCGGTTTGAGAAAAATTGCAACCCTGACCTGTAATGACTACGATATTAAATATTAAAAGCGATGTGAATGAGAAAAGGCTTTCCGTCACCATTAGCAGGCCAAGCCAAGTCAGCCGCTGTCGGGCCCTAATGATGCCAGAACGAAATTCTAAATTGTAGTGTGAGGTGCATTGGCAGGCGACCTGTCCGTATCCCTGGGACTTAAAAAGGCTCAGACGGATGTGCTGGAGGGACTTCTGTGCACGGACCGGGGTTTTGGGGGGTGGAGCCTGGGGAGGCCGGAATTCGAGAGGGAGGGACTTCAGCAGCATAGAATGCCACAGAGTCCACCCTCCAAAGCAGCCATTTTCTCCCGGGGAATTGATCGTGGTTATCTGGAGATCAGTTGGAATTCGCATTGCCAGCTTTGGGTTGGGAAATATCTGGAGCTTTGGGGGTTGTCGCCTGGGCAGGGCGGGGTTTGGGGAGGGAGGGACCTCAGCTGAGGAGGAGGAAGAGGAGGAAGAAGAAGAGGAGGAGGAGGAGGAGGAAGACACCCCTGGGCCAGAGTCCACCCTCCAAAGCATCCATTTTCTCCAGGGGGAACTGATATCTGTGATCTGGGGGTGAGCTGTAATTCCAGGGGATCCCCAAGTCCTGCCTGGAGGATGGCATCTCTATCTGTAAATTGCCCAGAGCCACTTGCAGGGTTGGGCGTTTCAGAAATCTAAATAATAATATCTGGAGATCTGCTGTGATTCTGGGAGGTCCCCAGGCCCCACCTGGAGGCTGGCAAGCGTCACTGCAGCACCGAAAATAGACCGAGCATGTGCAAACTCCTTCCCAGCTTTCTGTTTATAGCAGAGGATTACGGTACCTCCTTGCCTGTTTGATTCACCTGCAAAGAAGGGGGGGGACGGGACTTCAGCCAGTGAGATCTGCGTGGAGCCGAACAAAGTCAAAACAAAGCCAGACCGGGCGGCGCTAACCAGACTGAATAATAAAAGAAACAGGTTCTCCGCTTTCTCCCCCTGCCCCCGCCGCCAGCAATTCCCCCCACCCCGGACAGCTGTAACGTGGGAAACTATTGAAATTTTAAATCACACCTCAGCCTAACCTCAGTTGACAGGCTGCTGAAGCAATAATCTCGGGCCGGCTATCTCCTCTGGGGAGGGGGAGACCGACAAACCGACGAAGGGAAAGTGATAAATTTTCAATTTTATTTTAAAATATACCAGATGGGAGATTTTTATAGGAGTCATAAATATGTCAAGAGCAATGTTGGTGCGTGATGGGAGATTAGCCTGGCGGAGGGAGCACCCGCCCTGTTTAGAAATCCCATCAGACCCGTAATAAGAGGCTCCGGTTCGGACCGCGGCGAAATAGGCCCTTTGCATTAAACCAATTGGATTTCCATTTGCCAGACATTTTCTTCTTTCTGCACGGCTAAGTTTCCCGAATAGGAGGCTCTTTTATTTGGGTTAGGAGAACCGGGAGTAAACAGCTTTTGGGCCTACTCCGCAGTGGGTTAGGCAACCTGAGGAAATGCGTGTGCGAGAGATGGCACAGACGGAGGCAGAGAAGCGGGGTGGGCTCTGGCCGAGGGGTTAAAATCAGCACGGTAGAGGGGTTAAAATCACTGTTCCCTCTAAGCTGCATTACTGTGAACTAGCTCACGGTTTTTTAGCCTCCAGCGCACACATTTTTGTCTCAGCTCAGGATGGGGTTGCCAGGTCCCCCAGGGGGATGGGGAAAACCCCACTCAATGGGTCTGTTACCCGCCAGCCTGGATTGGGCCGCTGGGAGGAACCCCACCGCCAAAATGCCAGGATCATTCTGAATCCCAGGGCTAGGACAAGGGAAGGCCTCGGCCTCTGTGCCCTGCTGTTGGCCCTCCAGAGGAACTGATTGGCCCCTGTGTGAGACAGGATGCTGGACAAGGTGGACCCCTGGTCTGATCCAGCAGGGCTCTTCTGATGTTCTAATGAAGGCCTTGGGCCTCTGTACCCTGTTGTTGGCCCTCCAGAGGAACTGGCTGGCTGCTGTGTGATACAGGAGGCTGGACTAGATAGATGGACCACTGGTCTGATCCAGCAGGGCTCTTTGGATGTTCTTATGAAGATGTTGGCCTCTGTGCCCTGTTGCTGGCCCTCTAGAGGAACTGGTGGATCACTGTGTGAGACAGGGTGCTGGACTAGATGGACCCCTGGTCTGATCCAGCAGGACTCTTCTGGTCTTCTTATGAATGCCTCGGCCTCTCTGCCCTGTTGTTGGCCCGCCAGAGGAACTGGTTGGCCACTGTGTGAGACAGGATGCTGGACTAGATGGACTACTGGTCCAGCAGGGCTCTTCTGATCTTCTTATGAAGGCCTTGGCCTCTCTGCCCTGTTGTTGGTCCTCCAGAGGAACTGGTGGATCAATGTGTGAGACAGGGTGCTGGACTAGATGGCCACTGTGTGAGACAGGATGCTGGACTAGATGGACTACTGGTCCAGCAGGGCTCTTCTGATCTTCTTATGAAGGCCTTGGCCTCTCTGCCCTGTTGTTGGTCCTCCAGAGGAACTGGTGGATCAATGTGTGAGACAGGGTGCTGGACTAGATGGACCCCTGGTCTGACCCAGCAGGACTCTTCTGATGTTCCGATGTTCATTGACTCCAGACACGCCCTGCCAGATTCCTTCCCAATGTGACATCCTGACATGACGCATTACCCATCAGCTTCTGCCCCGACTTCCTCTGGTCCCATCCAGATGGCCCAGAATTGGAAACCAAAAATCAACAACCCCCCCCCCGTGTCATCTGTAAAATGGTAACACACCATCTTTCCTCCTCTCTTCTGACCCCCAGCCCCCAACTGGGCCTCCCTACACCCACCCACACAATTCCCACCACCAATATTGAGTTACTTCTTACTTACTCTACAGTTAAAATAAATAAAAACTTTCCCCGCGCTGACGTCCAAGGGAAGGCGACGTGTTGTGAGCAGCGGCAATTTTACACAGTTGGGGGGGGAGAAGACCGGAAACGGCCAAACCCGCCCCCCCTCGATCGCAAATAATTGTTTTTACAGAGCGCTTTAATATAATGCTTTACTGATTTCATCATATGGCTACAGAATTATATAGCCGAGTCGCAGAATTAATAACAGATATAATATCTAATGCATTTACGGGGACGATGTTTTACAGTTACAGCCGATCCATAATGCAATTACAGGGCGATGGAGAGGAACGTGATTACACAGACCGTGCAGGGGGAGGGGGAGAGAAAGACAGCTCGGCTGAGGAGGTTACATGATTCCCTCCCCCCCTGTAAAACATTGTCTACTCATTTCTCTGAATTGGTTTTTTTTTCTCTCTTTTTGCTCTCCAGTCACAGCTGACTTTGGGCGAATGCCATGGGGTTTTCAAGGCGAGAGGTGGTTTGTCACTGCCTGATGGTTTAGAGGTCCCGGACTTCCTTGGTGGTCTCCCATCCAACTGCTAACCATGGCCGACCCTGCTTAGCTTCCCAGATCTTACGAGATCCGGCTGGCCTGGGCCATCCAAGTCAGGGCAGAGACAAGCAGAGGTGGGTTTGCCATTGCCTGCCTCTGCATTGGATTTATACCCCACCCTTCACTACCCAAAGGAGTCTCAGAGCGGCTTACAGTCTCCTTTCCCTTCCCCTCCCCACGACAGACACCCTGTGAGGTAGGCGGGACTGAGAGAACTCTATCGAGGACTGCTGAGAGAACAGCTCTGAAAGAACTTGTGACTGACCCAAGGTCACACCAGCAGCTGCGTGTGGAGGAGGAGTGGGGAATCAGATGACAGTTCTCACTCCTAAACACTACACCAGACTGGGCTGCGACGCTTTGAACCCCTGCTTTAAAAATGCGGTTTAAAAGGGGGCTGTGGCTATAGTTAAATGGTAGCGGCTCTGCTTGGGAAGAAGAAGAAGAAGAAGAAGAGGAAGAGGAGGAGGAGGAGGAGATTGGATTTATACCCCACCTTTCACTACCCAAAGGAGTCTCAGAGCAGCTTACAATCTCCTTCCTCTCCCCGGAACAGACACCCTGTGAGGTAGGTGGGGCGGAGAGAGCTTTCTAGGACTGCTCATTAGAGATCAGCTCCAAAAGAACTTGTGACTGTCCCAAGGTCACACCAGCAGCTGCATGTGGAAGAGTGGGGAATCAAACCCGGTTCTCCCAGGAGGTCCCAGGTTCAATCCCTGGCATCACCAGCTGAAAGGACTGGGCAGTCAATGATGTGAAAGACCTCCGCCTGAGACCTTGGAGAGCGGCTGCCGGCCTGGGCAGACAATCCTGACCTCACTGGACCAAGGTCCTGAGCCAGTGTGAGCCAGCCTCTTGTGTTCATCTCCCAACCCGCTAGATGGGGAGAGATTCGAAGCCGGCATCTTGCAGAGCTCCTGGGCGTGACCAGCCAGGGGGAAAACTGCGCCCAGCAGGCCCTCCGAGGCAGCGCCGGCCTTATAAATTACCCGGCAAATTAAAATAACCATTGCCGCGCTCACAGAGCCCCCGTGTTTATGAGTTAATAAATTGCACTTCGTGAATGACGAGCCGCTGACTCAGGACGTTAAGCCCTAACTGAGCATCATTCATCACAGACAGCGTTTGCCTCAAAAGCCGCGTCTTCCCTCCTGCTAGAGGATGGAGCGAAAAGCGAGGTTCTCTCTCTCTCTCTTTTTTTTTTTACAAAATATAATTTCGCTGCCTGATTGAAAATGTGAGTCTGGAAGGGGAGGATGTTTCCTCTCTCTCTTTCTTTCTCTCTCGCTCTCTCTCTCTCTCCCAGCCTGCATTACCAAAGCCCTGGGAGGTTATTTAAACGGGGAGGGAACTTCAAAGACGGCGTGTGATCTTTTCCCTGCGCCGCTGCCAGACTTCCATTTTACTCTCTAATGCAGAAGGGCGCTCTCTCTGAGTCAGAAGAAGCGAACGGGGGGGGGGGAGATGTGGCGTCGGCACGGATCCAGCCGCCTCAGCAAACGGCGACATTAACAGGCAGCCGGGCTTGACAAATGAGACCGCAAAAGAAGTTACGAGCCTGCAGAACTTTTTTTTTAAAAAAAATTAAATGAGCTTACGCAGGCTTAGACCTGGCCCTGTCTAAAGAAACGATGTCGCTGGAATTCGCTGGTGGCCCATTTGGATATGCATAAGAACATCAGAAGAGTCCTGCTGGATCAGAGCAGTGGTCCATCTACTCCAGCATCCTGTCTCACAGTCGCAGTCCTCTGGAGGCCAACACAGGAGCCAAGCGTTCATAAGAACACAGAAGGCCCTGCTGGATCAGGCAGTGGTCCATCTAGTCCACCTGCTTACACAGCAGCCACAGTTCACTGAGCCAACAACAGGCCAAGGCCAAGGCCTTCATAAGAACATCAGAAGAGCCCTGCTGGATCAGACAGTGGTCCATCTAGTCCAGCCTCCTGTCTCACACAGTGGCCAACCAGCTCCTCTGGAGGGCCAACCACAGGGCACAGTGGCTGAGGCCTTCATTAAGAACATCAGAAGAGCCCTGCTGGATCAGGCCAGTGGTCCATCTAGTCCAGCATCCTGTCTTATACAGCAGCCAACCAGTTCCTCTGGAGGGCCAAGAACAGTGCAGAGTGGCCAAGACCTTCCCCTGATGTTGTCTCCTGGCTCTGGGATTCAGGGGTTTCGTGCCTCTGAATATGGAGATTCCTCTCATTCAACCATGGCTAATAACCACTGGTAGACTTCTTCTCCATGAATCTATCTAATGACCTTTGAAAGCTGTTTATTCCTGTGGCCATCACAACATCCTCTGGCAGCGAATTCCACATTTTAATCACTCTCTGTGTAAAGTGGTATTTCCTTTTGTTCGTCCTGAACCTACTGCCCATCAGCTTCATTAGATGTCCTCAAGTTCTAGACTTTTGGGCGAGGGAGAAACATTTCTCTTTGTCAACTCTCTCCACCCCATGTGTAATTTTATAAACTTCTCTCATGTCCCCCCCCTTACCTATCTGCTTTCTAAACTGAAAAGTCCCAGACTCTTCGGCCTTTCCTGCTAGGGAAGGTGCTCCAACACCCTCACCATCTTGGTTGCCCCTCCTCTGTACTTTTCCCAGCTCTGCAGTGTCCTTTTTGAGATACAGTGTACGGATCTGTCCAGCTTGTTAATGTCCTGCCGCATTACGAGCTGAGCACTGGTTTCAGGAGAGTTCTTCTCCAGCTCAGAACGTTAAGAAAAGGGGGGGTGCACTGAGCATGCTGGATCAAACCAACCGGGCCAGCTACTCTGCAAAGGTCTTTAATGTTAATCATACTAATGTAGAGCTGGAAGGGACCTCAAGGGTCATCTAGCCCAACCAGCTGCACAATGCCAGAAATTCACAACTACGTCCACCCCACACTCCCCCACTGACCCCTGCTGTACATCCAGAGGAAGGTAAAAATCTGGCCTGGAGGAAAATCCCATGATAATTCTGTTCTATTGCTTCTCTTCCATTATTCCCTTTCCTTCCTCAATGGATTCCGCTCTTCCTAATTCTTCCCCTCTTGTCTCTGATGGGAAATGGATGCATTTAGAATTCTTCATTGCCCCAATGTTTCTTTTACACTTTGTATACATCTAAGCTCCCTCATGGGAACCACGAAATTAAAAAGAGGCCTGTTCCTGGGGAGGAAAGCGATGGCAAACCTGGACAGCATAATAAAAAATAGAGACATCACCCTGCCAACAACAGTCTGTATGGTCAAAACGATGGTATTCCCAGTAGTCAGGGCTTTTTTGGTAGAAAAAGCCCAGCAGGAACTCATTAGCATAATAGGCCACATCCAACAGCAGAGACTCGTTAGCATATTGGGCCATGCCCCTGACAGCATAGTTTATTAGCCTATTAGGCCACACCCCCATGTTACGAGAGGTGTGGTCATCCAGCCACACCCACCTTTTGCTTCTTATTCGGTTTACCTTGTTTGTTGTCAAAACCCAGGGCTTTTTTTTGTAGCAGGAACTCCTTTGCATGTGAGGCCACACACCCCTAATGTAGCCAATCCTAATGAGTTTCTGCTGCTGGGTGTGGCCTGTTATGCTAACGAGTTCCTGCTGGGCGTGGCCAACTCAGGAGCCAGCCAGAACTCCGTTTCTGTGCATTCCTGCCCAAAAATAGCCCTGCCGGTAGTAATGTATGGCTGCGAGAGTTGGACCATAAGGAAGGCCAAGCGCCGAAGAATAGTTTCTTTTGAACTATGGTGCTGGAGAAGACTCTTGAGAGTCCCTTGGACTGCAAGGAGATCGAATCAGTCAGTCCTAAAAGAAATCAACCCTGACTGTTCCCTGGAAGGCCAGATACTGAAGCTGAAGCTCAGATACTTTGGCCACCAAATGAGAAGGGAGCACTCACTGGAGAAGGCCTGAATGCTGGGAAAGATTGAAGGTCAAAGAAGAAGGGGACGGCAAAGGATGAGAGGGTTAGACAGTGTTATCAATGCAATGGATGTGAAATTGAGCAGATTCCATTGTTTAGACTGACCAGGAAGGGAAACCTGGCACAGAGCCAATCCAGAGGCAATGGGAATAAAGCCTGGGAAATCTAAGTCTGTTTACTCACAATCATTGGCTAATGTATTCAGGGGCCAAGGAGGAGAAGACGAAGAATCTCCATTGCTGTTGTTGCTGTTGTCATTGAGAGACCATGTGGTCAGTCTGCCCTGAAGCTGTAGAGATGTAGCCTTAGGTCTTTGTTATTTTGTACCTCCTTCGGTGTAACCTTCCCTTAGAAATAAAGGTTTTCCACACGGAAAGAAATGCCTCCTCTCCAGTGAAGCAAAGATCCATTGCGAACTTTGAATATCTGAGTATTTTTGCCCATTTTTCCAACCAAAAACAGCTGCCGAAGAACTACCGGGGTGACAATTGGCTCGGAGAGAGTCCTTATAACTGGACCCTCTTCAAAGGACTCTCCCTGGAAAAGAGCTCAAAAGGAGGATGTCCGCAAAAGGAAACAATAAGGAGGCTGTTTTCTCCAAATCTTTCCATCCGTTTGAAAGTTTCCTCCGACAGCTGGGAAGGGCGTCCTCTGCGCCGAGCACTGTTCTAACAGCTCCGAGATGAAAAACAAAATGTAAATCCAACAAGTGAATATTCATAAGGCGGAAAACTTCACAAGACGGCTTTATATTTAGACTCCAGTGCTCCGGGGTATACCTCCCAAAACCCTGTGGTGTTGTGTGTGTTTTTTTTGTTTTCGACGACATTTCCACACTCACATTAGCAGAGCGACTGCTTCGTTATAGAGACAGAGGGGAAACGGCAGGTCCAGGGATGTTTCTAATTGCCAGGAACCTCGCTTGCATTAATAGAGCTACGGGGATCACTTCCACCCGGAACAAACAAGATGGGATATTACAGATGAGATTTGTTTGATTCCTAATTGTGCGTCTGTGTTTTGCATTCTCAGAGGATCACAGAAGCATGGAGAGAAATGCTTCCGAACATGTTGTGCATGTGTACATACTATAGAGGCCAAATTGATCAAAGTCGTGCTGCTGCATGGGTTATATGGTGTTTAATAATACATAACCATGGAGCGTGGGTATCTGTGGCACATTCATGTATCATAAAATATCCCAAGAACATATAATTATAGCTTCAGAATGTGTTGTGCGTGTAGAGCTACTGCACAAGAAAAGCGGATCAAAATCGCATTGCTGTGTTGGTTATGTAGTATTTTGCAATACAGAACCACTGAGTGTAGGTATTTGTGGCACAAGTGTGTGCCTGTGTATCATAAAATATCCCAAGACCATATAATTATAGCTGCTGTTTCATGGAAACCTCCTGGATGAATGCTTCAGGATGTGCTATGCGTGTCTAGGTACAGGCAAAGCTGATCAAAGTTGCATTGCTGCATTGGTTATGTAGTATTTTGCGATACAGAACCACTGAGTGTAGGAATGTACAGCCATGTATCATAAAATATCCCAAGAAGATATAATTATAGCTGCTGTTATCATGGAAACTTCCTGGATGAGTGTGTAGCAGGTTCCAAAAAAGGCATCACAGATTTCGATAAGGCTGCCAAAGATGATCAAAGCTATATCCGGAGTCGAGACAACCCAAATTCTATTATTGTTGAGTTGGCGGCAGCGCTGCTCACTCTGAGCAAAGCAGCATCTATTCTCCCAGCAGATTATACAATCGATTTGGATCCGACCACTCATTCCCATCTGGGGCGTGCAGAATGCCTCTTCCGGATGAAATTCAGTCACGAGCTGTTTCCATGTCGGGGCAGTCCAGTCAGTTCTGTGCCTGCAGAACAGGATCCGGCGACCGAAAGGAGAACTTTTCGATATTCAATCCCAAAACGATATGTTGTCAAAGGGTTTCACGGCCAGAGTTCATTAGTTGCTGTAGATTTCCCAGGTTGTGTGGCCGTGGTCTTGGCATTGTAGGACCTGACGTTTCGCCAGTAGGTTGGCATCCTCAGAGGTTGGCAATCGAGCCCCTTCTCCGTGCACGGGAGAGAGAGAAGAAAGGGTGAAGGAGCGTGAGAGCGGAAAGGATCAGAGAGCGGGAAGGAAAGGATGCCCTGTGTGTCCTGACCTCTCTATCTGTCTAAACTCTTTGGGTGCCTTCTTCTCAAGTCCGAGGCAGGAGACAGCGCCAAGTCCTCCACTTCTAACAGTCAGGAGAGCAGACTCTAATCTGGGAGAACCGGGTTTGATTCCCCACTCCTCTACGTGTAGCTGCTAGTGTGACCTTGGGTCAGTCACAAGTTCTCTCAGAGCTGTTCTCTCAAGGGCCGTTCTCAGTCAGAGCTCTCTCAGCCCCGCCGACCCCACAGGGTGTCTGTTGTGGGGAGGGGGAGGGAACAGGGTAAAATGCCACAGGATACGTCCTCCAGAGCAGCCATTTTCTCCAGGGGGACTGCTCTTGGTCATGGAGGTCCCAGGTCCCACACGGAGGTTGGCAACCCTGGATCTAGATTTCAGCTCTTAATGGCAGGGTGCCGAGTCTGTGGCCTTTGTGGATTAATTGATTAATTAAATAATTGGCTTTTTAATACTCTACTTTCCACTCCCGTGGGGACACAAAGTGGCTTAAAACATTCTCCATTTTATCTGTACAACAATCCTGTGAGGTATGTCAGGCTGTGTGTGTGAGAGAGAGAGGGAGGGAGGGAGACTGGCCTGAGGTCACCCGCAAGCTTCCACGGTCAAGTAGAGGATTCAAACCTGGGTCTCCCCGACCCTAGTCCGACCCTCTAACTGCTACAATGTGAATTTAAACTTTTCAATAGGCATTTCAGCCTCTGGCAAGAGAAGGAGGGCTTTGGTTGGCTCATCCACATCTGCGTATCCTGCAGTGTTCCCCGTATCAGCTTTCAGCCAAATAAAGCGTGATCCATTATGAAATACTTTTGCTCTCTCCCGTCTCAATTTCCTCCAACAAAATCTGGCTGCAAGAACAGATGCCAAGAACTGTGCGGCCTTCTCTTTTCCTGGAAAGAGTACATCTGATTCTGCAGCCCGACAAAGGTCAGAAAGTAGCCGATTAATAAGGCCATAATGCACCGAATGATCATCGGCAAGCCCGGATGCTGTAAGTCAAAGCTGGCCAAAGCA
This sequence comes from Gekko gecko, assembly GCA_029375565.1. Classification (NCBI taxonomy): domain Eukaryota; kingdom Metazoa; phylum Chordata; class Lepidosauria; order Squamata; family Gekkonidae; genus Gekko; species Gekko gecko. Next base: position 8,604,966 of record JAPDNY010000017.1, on the reverse strand, counting down.
TCCCCGGTCATTTTGACTCCTGTATGGACACCCGCACGGAGGCGTATATCGGCTGTTCGACTTCCTCTGGGCTGCTGGTTTTGCAAGCAGTGGAATTGCTGTGCAAATCCCAGAGAATAAATTGAGTTAACACCCCATTAAATACAACGGGCTTTCGATGCAAAATGGAAGGAGGGGGGGTTGAAATGTGCCCAGATTAAACTGCCCATGGCATATGGCCCCCCAGATAGTACATATATCAGCTCCACTGATTTCGAAGGAAACAATACAAAGACGTAGAATGAGCCAAATTTTGCAATCGTGATTATTTTTCTCTTCCTCCCCACCGTTACGGCTCTCTTTTTATTAAGGAGGTTGGGGGGGAGAGAAGAAGATTGCATTTCATTTGAAATACGCTTCGGCAGCAGATAAATTTCTGCCGCGTACACACCTTTGACAGCCCGCCACAAACCCTGGGGAATCCGCAAAGCATTTCTGAGATATTTATCGTATTCCCCTTTTATCAGTAAACTGATCCCCCCCCCCCATTTCCCACACAGATAAAGATCTGGGTCGACGGTTTGCGTCTGTTGACCTTGTCAGGATTTCCGCCTTGCATAGAAATTGGTCCCAGAGAGAGAGACAGACAGACAGACAGACAGAGAGTGAGAGAGAGGAGCATTGCCCTGGCTTGGGGGGAGGAAATGAGGGGAGCCAGTTGGGTGTCATGGTTAAGTGCACTAACTCTAATCTGGGAGAACCGGGTTCAATTCCCCACTCCTCCACTTGCACCTGGCTGGATGACCCTGGACAAAACGTAGTTCTGATAAGAGCTGTTCTTGGAAAAGAGCAGTTTCTGTCAGAGCTCTCTCAGCCCCACCTGCCTCACAGGGCGTCTGTTGTGGGGAGGGGAAGGGAAGGGAGTTTGTAAGCCGCTCTGAGACTCCTTTGGGTAGTGAAGAGTGGGGGTATAAATCCAGTCTCCTCTTCTTTCTTCAATTTTATCCATTTTCATAAAAGCCATAATTTAAGGCACCTCCCCTCCCCACCCAAGATTTCATCCTGCTTTTGCACTTTTCCATCTGCAGCGTCTTGGGTTTTAAAAAAAAAATCTCCATTCTTTTGCTTACAACCGGCTTTTTTTCAAAGATGCAAACTAGCTAAACAAACACAATACCGAGGCCATGCCAAAAAAAAAAAAAAAATCAACCCAAATTAAAACAAATGCAAACATGTGTAGCAATTTAAAAATAAACAAGACCCAGCAGATTACAAGTACCCTCGTAACATGCATAAATCATCTACTGGATATAAGAGTGTATCTTCAAGGCAATTTGTGGATCCTTCGGGACGCTTGTAGGGCCAACTTTGATATTATCTAAGGAGGTGTAGTATTTGCCCAACCTGGAAATAACAGGGACCAAACACAAGAATCTGCCTTATACTGAATCAGACCCCCTCGGTCCATCAAAGTCAGTCTTGTCTACTCTGACTGGCAGCCGCTCTCCAGGATTTCAGGCGGAGGTCTTTCCCATCAACTCCTGCCTGGTCCTTTCAACTGGAGATGTCGGGGATTGAACCTGGGACCTTCTCCATGCCAAGCAGATGTTCTTCCACTGAGCCAGGGTCCCAGGTCAAGGTCTTTCCCATCCCCGACTGCCTGGTCCTTTTAACTGGAGATGGCAGGGATTGAATGTGGGACCTCCTGCATGCCAAGCAGATGCTCTTCCACTGAGCCAGGGTCCCAGGTCAAGGTCTTTCCCATCCCCTACTGCCTGATCCTTTTAACTGGAGATGGTGGGGACTGAACCTGGGGCCTTCTGCATGCCAAGCAGATGCTCTTCCACTGAGCCAGGGTCCCAGATCAAGGTCTTTCCCATCCCCGACTGCCTGGTCCTTTTAACTGGAGATGGCAGGGATTGAACCTAGGACCTTCTGCATGCCAAGCAGATGCTCTTCCACTGAGCCAGGGTCCCAGGTCAAGGTCTTTCCCATCCCCTACTGCCTGCTCCTTTTAACTGGAGATGGGGGGGACTGAACCTGGGGCCTTCTGCATGCCAAGCAGATGCTCTTCCACTGAGCCAGGGTCCCAGGTCAAGGTCTTTCCCATCCCCGACTGCCTGGTCCTTTTAACTGGAGATGGCAGGGATTGAACCTAGGACCTTCTGCATGCCAAGCAGATGCTCTTCCACTGAGCCAGGGTCCCAGGTCAAGGTCTTTCCCATCCCCGACTGCCTGGTCCTTTTAACTGGAGATGGCAGGGATTGAATGTGGGACCTCCTGCATGCCAAGCAGATGCTCTTCCACTGAGCCAGGGTCCCAGGTCAAGGTCTTTCCCATCCCCTACTGCCTGATCCTTTTAACTGGCGATGGTGGGGACTGAACCTGGGGCCTTCTGCATGCCAAGCAGATGCTCTTCCACTGAGCCAGGGTCCCAGATCAAGGTCTTCCCATCCCCGACTGCCTGGTCCTTTTAACTGGAGATGGCAGGATTGAACCTGGACCTTCTGCATGCCAAGCAGATGCTCTTCCACTGAGCCAGGGTCCCAGGTCAAGGTCTTCCATCCCCTGCCTGATCCTTTTAACTGGAGATGGTGGGGACTGAACCTGGGGCCTTCTGCATGCCAAGCAGATGCTCTTCCACTGAGCCAGGGTCCCAGGTCAAGGTCTTTCCCATCCCCGACTGCCTGGTCCTTTTAACTGGAGATGGCAGGGATTGAACCTAGGACCTTCTGCATGCCAAGCAGATGCTCTTCCACTGAGCCAGGGTCCCAGGTCAAGGTCTTTCCCATCCCCTACTGCCTGATCCTTTTAACTGGAGATGGTGGGGACTGAACCTGGGGCCTTCTGCATGCCAAGCAGATGTTCTTCCACTGAGCCAGGGTCCCAGATCAAGGTCTTTCACATCACCTACTGGCTGACCCTTGTAACTGGAGGTGCCAGGGATTGAACCTGGGACCTTCTGCATGCCAAGCAGAGGCTCTCCCACTGAGCCACCAGCCCCTCAGGGTGGGGTGGAGATCTTTCAACAGAGCCACAGTCGAGAACAGGAGAGGGAGGGGGGGTTGTGTCCAATATTCCCTCTGAGCTGTGGACTCTTGTGAGCAAAAATTCTACTTTGTGAGCTCCTGGCATTAAAGCTATGAGCAGGTGATTTGGCTACTGCATAAATCAGTTTGCTCTGGAGCCCCATCCTACTGGAGCCAAGACATAAATGTGTGAGCCGGAGGCTAAAAAACTGTGAGCTAGCTCACACTAACTCAGCTTAGAGGGAACACTGGTTGTGTCCTTGCAGCAGCTCCAGCTGATTCAGTTACTGGCTCTGTTTCTTCATCATATCCGATGGAGGTAGCTTTGGAAAGCTCATACCGCCCAAAATCTTGTTGGTCTCTAGGGTGGTACCTGATTCGAATCTAACCTAATATCTACTAGGCGCAAAGAACTACAGGACGGGGGAAAGTCTTCACACTACACCCGTGCCTGACGAAGGGAGCTTTGACTCTTGAAAATTCATTCCCGCCCTCCCCTCCCAAAATAATGTTGATCTCTAAGGTGTCGCTGGACTCCAATCTAGCTATTTGGCTCTACTAATTGAGATCCTGTTTCTTCCCACAATTAGAAGAAACACCTTTAGACATTTGTCTGCTATTTTGACATATTCATTGCTTTACGACTGTTGACCTTATAACCTTGTTATTTAGGTTTTCACTTTGCCTAGTTTAAACATCATCACCAGAACCAAGGGGTTGAAATTAAATCAGAAGAGTTTTCTGCTCAACGTTAGGAAGGACTTCCTGACAATTAGAGCAGTTCCTCAGTGGAACAGGCTTCCTTGGGAGGTGGGGGGCTCTCCTTCTTGGGAGGTTTTCAGACAGAGGCGGGTTCTGTGAACTTAGGCAGATCAGAAGAGGGAGGGCAGGATGGGTTGCCTCCCTGCTTAGTTCTCGTGGCCCTTTCTTACAGGCCCAGGGAAATGCTGGTTGCCATTTTGGGGTCAGGAAGCAGTCCTGGAGGGTTTTTTGTCATCTTCTTGGCGTGGAACAGTGGTCACTGCCCATGTGGAGGGGGAGGTATTTGCGAATTTCCTGCATTGTGCAGGGGGTTGGACTAGATGACTCTGGAGACCCCTTCCGACTCTGTGAGTCCATGATTCTACCTTGCACGTTAATTTGCTGTTAAATCCCTGTCTGTAAGTTTGGAACCTGATCTACCATTCCAACGTATTTGAAAAAGTGTGCCTTGCACAGGAAAGCTCACACCTTGAATAAACCTTCCTTGGTCTTAAAGGTGCGGCTGGACTCTGAGTATTTGTTGTTTCTGCGTCGCAGTTGCAAAGCCCAAAATTGCCACCGGAGGGCGCTGCCTCCCCCCTTGCTTTACGCTTTTCAGCCATGGGGGAGAAAAACGCGTCCATTGCGAAATCGCCGGGCTCTGATGAGTTGCGCTGCGAGAATCACGCCTCTGCTACGTTTCTCCCTGCAAAAGCACGCAGGGAATGCGCGGAATGCGCAGGCCGGGCCCCAGAATATACACGCACACACGGAACCAACAAGCCGGCCTCTGGCAGGATCCCGGCAGACAAAGGGAAGCCAACGGCGTGAGACTCTCTCCTCTGCTTCCCCTCCGCGCTTTAAATCTTTCCCACTGTCTGCCAAGAATATCCCTTTAAAAGCAGGGAGGGGGTCATGCATGGTTTTGGCCCAGCAGATAGGCAGTGTTACCTAGTGGGTGCATGCAGTGCTCCCTCTATGTTTGGTGTAGTGGCTAAGTGCGCGGACTCTAATCTGGGAGAACTGGGTTTGACTCCCCACTCCTCCACTTGCACCTCCTGGATGACCTTGGGCAAGCCATAGTTCTGTCAGAGCTGTTCCCTCAAGGGCAGTTCAGGAAAGAGCTCTCTCAGCCCCACCTACCACACAGGGTGTCTGTTGTGGCGAGGGGAAGGGAAAGGAGTTTGTAAGCTGCTCTGAGACTTCGAGTGAAGGGCGGGGTATCAATCCAATCTCTCCTTCTTCTGAACTGTCGAGTCTTGCAAGCAAAAATTCTACTTTGTGAGCTACCGGCATTCAAGTTGCAAGCTACTGCATTCGGCGGCTGCATCAGTTAGTTTGCTCTGGAGCAAATGTGTGAACCGGAGGCTAAAAAACAGTGAGCTGGCTCACACTAACTCAGCTTAGAGGGAACACTGGCGTGTATGACCTGAGAGATCCAGGTATGGAGCCTCCTGCTGCTATGAAACCTGCAAGGAGATTTGGGGACAGTGCGGTGCAGGGATGCCAGCCTCCAGGTGGGACCTGGGGATCCCCCGGAATTACAGCTCATCTCCAGACTACGAAGATCAGTTCCCCTGGAGGAAATGGATGCTGCACCAGCCAGGGAAATGTGGAAGGTTCTGCTATGGGAGGGCACAGGATTCATAATTTCTCCTAGAAAAGGGCTGAATGCCTAGCAGAGTGGCTGGATTCTCCCTTTCTCAGAGGCCCCGGCATCCTGCTGACGGGACTCCCACTTCGGATGCACTTCCTGAGTCTCCCCCCTCCCCACCTGACAAAACTACCCTGGGGAAGAAAAAGAAAACAGGGTGGGAAGGAGGCCGAGATCCATGTGCCACACAAGAAGTGAGGCTGGAATTCGCAGCCAACCCAGCCATTAAAGGGCCGTCTGTGTGGGAAGAGGAATGAGGAAGGCCATTCCGGTGTCTCAAGCCAGCGGTCATCTCCCCAAAGCTGAAATAAATTAAAGAGAAGAGCTGTGCCCCTATCTGATTTTCGAACCCGGCTCCATAGCGGAGGTGTTGCAATCCCCCTATCTGAAAAGCACATTTCCTTCCAGCGAGAGTGATTTAAGTGTGCAGACTCTAATCTGGGAGAACCAGGTTTGATTCCCCACTCCTCCACTTGAACCTGCTGGATGACCTTAGGCAAGGCACAGTTCTGACAAGAGCTGTCCTTGAAAGGGCAGTTCTCGAAAGAGCTCTCTCAGCACCACCGACCGCACAGGGTATCTGTTGTGGGGAGGGGAAGGGAAAAAGAGTTTGTAAGCCACTCCGGAACTCTGAGTGAAAGGTGGTGTATAAATCCAATCTCCTCCTCCACCAATACCTCCTCCTCCTCCTCTTCTTCATTAAGAACAACCAAAAGGTAGTGGTGATAGAATTACTCAGTGTAACATTGTATAGTCAGTTATATTGTTTACCGAGCACATTCGTACCAGCATTAACATGCAAAGAGTATGACAGATAAATGGTTTAAATAAATAAAGTCCCCGTGCCAAAGTTCAGTTCCAATTTAGCTGGCCCGCTGGACACCTTGACAGTTGCCACGCTTGGACTAAACATACACGAGAAGAAACTGATAAGGAAATAATTAGAACTGAACTTTGACACGAGGATATTTAAAAGATTTATCTGTTACGCTCTTTGCATGTCAATGTTTGTATGAATGTACATGGTAAACAATATAATTGACTACAATGTTATACTGAGTATATCATGACGGTATTTGGGTGTACAGACCCAGTTTGGTGTAGTGGTTAAGAGTGCGGACTCTAATCTGGGAGAACTGGGTTCGATTCCCCTCTCCTCCATGTGCAGTTGCTGGTGTGACCTTGGTCCATTTACAAGTTACTTCAGAGCTGTTCTCTCATGAGCAGTTCTCAAAAGAGCTCTCTCAGCCCCACCTACTTCACAAAGTGTCTGTGGTGTCTCCCTTCCCCTGCCTCATACCCCCACAGTTCCATCCTCCTTTCCTAGACCTCTGTGATCCTGCCCGCCCGGTCCTTCTGTGACATCACGGCAGCTCAGCCAATCATTACCCGCCACCACCATCAAATCCCATGGTGTGTTACAATAAATATTTGATTTTGCAGGAGTCCCTCCAATTAGAACTGAAGTCGCATAAACAACGGGTAACTTACGCAACAGAGGAGAGGCAGTGTCGAAAATGAATTCTTGCATTCAGTCGATGCTTATAATAGTGTGGATTGTATAAAACGTGTCGGCTCACACTGTTAGGCTGTGGGGGAAACTGTGATTCTCACCTGCCACCTTTTAGAAGTCTGTTGCAGAGGCCTTCTTTGAAAGTCTCTTATCAGACTACGCTGGAAAGTCTGCCAGGGGATTCCATGGGTTTTTTTACAGGGGGAAGTTGAGTCGCTGTGGAATTCTGTCCTGGAGGAGGGGGCAAAGAGGATGTTGTTTGTCCGGCTTTCTGTTGAGTCACGTCACCCTGAGTTAGGGTTTGGAAATACCTGGAGGTTTTGGAAGCCGAACTCTATGGCATTAGACGCTGCCGAAATCCCCCCCTCCCCAAACCCCACCTTCCACAGGCTCCAGCCACTCCCCCAAATCCCCAGGTCTCTTCCGACTCAGGGCTGGCTATCCTAAATTGTTCCCGTTAATTTTTTTTTCTTTTTTGCCTTTTGTTCATTTCTTTTAGGTGTCACGCGCTCTTCTCCTGAATCACTTTGTTCTGTCTATTTTTGCTTCCAGATTTGTTTCCAATTCCCCCCCTCCCCATTTATGACATCGAAGCCCAGTACATTCCAAAATGGGCCTCCGTTTTAATACTTCTATCACATCTTGTTTGCGTGGTTGGAGAGGCGGGGAAGGCAACCGCAGGCGGGGAGGAAACCAGAAAAAGAAAACCGCAGGCTCTCCAACTGAACTGACATGTTCCCGAAGTTCAGTTACATCTCTAAAAATAACACCTTACAAATGCTGTAGGGAAAGGAAACGTCTTCTTGATCGTTTTCCCACACCTAATCCTCTGCCAGAATATCTCCACACATACACACACACCCTCTTCTTGAGTGAAAAGGCAGGAGTTTGTAATTAATGAGGGCCCTTCTCTTTCCAAAACAAACACCGATCGAGATGAAGAAGTGAGTTTGAAATCAGAAAGGACTTTAACATTCAGCCTGTTTGTTGATCAAGTTGGGTAGCTGTGTTAGTCTGTCTGCAGCAGTAGAAAAGAGGAGGAGTGCAGGAGCACCTTAGAGACTCACAAAATTCGTGGCAGGGGAGGCGCTTCCGTGGGTCACAGCTCACTTCTTCAGATGCAGCCAGAATGGGAGTCCTTCTGTCTGAAATCGCTCCCCTCTCCAAGGCAGAAGGACAGATGGACTCATATTCCAGCAGAAGAAAAGAGCCAAGAGTCCAGGAGCACCTTAAAGACTAACAAAATTCGTGGCAGGGGGAGGACCTTTGGTGAGTCCCTGCTCACTTCTTCAGATGCAGCTAGAATGGGAGCCCCTCTGTCCGAAATCGCTCCCCTCTCCAAGATACAAGGACAGATGGATTCATATTCCAGCAGTAGAAAAGAGTAAGAGACCAGGAGCCCCTTAAAGACTCACAAAATTCATGGCAGGGGAGGAGCTTTGGTGAGTCACCGCTCAGTTCTTCAGATGCAGCTAGAAGGGGAGCCCACCTGTCTGAAATCACTCCACTCCCTAAGGTAGAAGGACAGATGGACTCACATTCTAGCAGTAGAAAAGAGCCAAGAGTCCAGGCGCACCTTAAAGACTAACAAAATGTGTGGCAGGGGAGGAGCTTTCGTGAATCACTGCGCACTTCTGCTCACTCATGAGAGCTCCTGTCCTGCCCCCAATTTTTGTTAGTCTTTATGGTGCGCCTGGACTCTGGCTCTTTTCTACGGCTACGGACAGACTAACACGGTGGCCTGTCTTGCTCTGCCCCATTCTTGCTGCATCTGAAGAAGTGTGACTCACGAAAGCTTATATCCTGCCATAAACCCTGTTTATTGGAAGGGAGACCTCACTTCCGAGGAAATGCACTTGAGACAGTGGTGTTCTTGGGTTGAGTTTGCACACGTCTTGTGCCTCGTCTGAGGGCTGTGCCGACGAGGGAGGCCTTGCATGTGTGAAATCCGTACGTTAAACAAAAGTATGATTGTAAAAATCGGCAGTGAACAAAAGCGATCCACAAAGGCCCGGCAGTGACAGTCGAGACACAACCGGAAGTTGGAACCAGTGTTCCCTCTAAGCTGAGTTAGTGTGAGCTAGCTCACCGTTTTTTAGCCCCCCTACCCCCCAGTGGGGCTCTGGCAAACCTACCCCCAAAGCAGTTCTGAAGGGGAACTGATCTTGGTCATCTGGAGAGCAGTGTTCCCTCTAAGCCGAGTTAGTGTGAGCCAGCTCACAGTTTTTAGCCTCCAGCTCACACATTTTTTTGTCCTAGCTCAGGAAGGAGGGCTCCAAAGCAAACAAATTTATGCAGTAGCCAAATCGCTCACTCACAACTTTAATGCCAGCAGCTCACAAAGTTGAATTTTTTGCTCACGAGAATCCGCAGCTTAGAGGGAGCATTGCTGGAGAGCAATTGCGATAGCCAGTGACCTGGGGGTTGGCAACTGTTATGTATTGGAATGGCCACATGTCCTTGTGCACGAGCTCCCACCACCCACGCGAATGGCCACATGTACTTGTGCATGAACTCCTACCGCTCACGCGAATAAGCGTCGCTTTGGCTGCATAAAAAAAAGCTGGCTAGGATTCTGGAACAGACCTACAGGCTCGCCTGGATCCTGGAATTAACCAAGGGTTGAACCTCGCACTGTAAACAGCCTATCACGGGGAGTGGGTGTGGTGTGTTGCAGGGATATAAGCAGGCCTCGGACCCAGCTTGTCTGTCTTGAGTTTGAGCTGAAACCACAATAAAACCATGAGCTGATCACTCTACGCATCTGAACCCAGTATATTTCAGCAACCCAGTTCCCTTGGCCTCCCGGGCTCCACTCCCCTAATCTCCAGGAATTTCCCAACCTAGAGCTGGCAACCCCATGACCCCTCCCGGCCAATGGGAAGCCCCTTTGTTCCCGCTCAGCTGGGATTCCTTCCGGCCTCCGAAAGACAAAGCTCAGCTCAGGCTAAGCGCGAAGGAATGTGCCAGCACACTCACATACCCTGCAAAAAACACACACATGCACGCACACCATAAATTACTAACAGGAAACGACCTTCGGAAGAGGAAGGGGCAGCGACCCTCTGCCCCCTTCCGCCCCCTAAATGATTATGAAACCGAGAAACGATCCTGCAGCTGCAGAGCGAAAGGAAGGGGGGGGGGAGATGGACAGAGATATTTTTATCCTCCGCGTTTTGTTCTCCCCCATCGGGGCCCTGTGGTCGGTCACCATCTGTCCCGCGGTGCTAGAAACCTTTGGTTGAATGGGAAGTGGGACCTCTGCTCTTGGAGGAGGGGGAGCGTGCGGAATCGTCCCTGGCTTTCCGACCCGCACCGCTGCCTCGCCCCCTCCCGTGCCGACTTGTGCAAAAGGAAATGTGCTGGAACAGGCCGGGCCCCTCCCAAAGAAGGATGTGCGGCGTCAGGTGGCGGGGAGGCGGCCAAAAGGAATCAAAGGCACTTGGGCCTGATCCAGCGGGGGACAGCAGGCTGAAAATATCTAACAGACAATGGCGAGAAAGACCGACTTGTCAAACGCACTGCTGAAATGCAGGCCAGAAGGGCCGTAGCTCAGTGTTTCATAGGGCAGCCAGACTCCAGGCGTACGGTTGCCTTCCCTATGATGGGGGAGGGAGTTCCCTCACTTTGGGGGCCCCAATCCACCAACTGCCTGCTAGCTGATGGCCCCCAGAGAGCCTCATTGCGCCTGACGTGCCCAACGTGATGACGTCACCTGGAAGTGATGTCATCGTGCCGGGCATGTCGCACAGGGGACACTCTACTATTTGGGTTAAAACTCTATGGTGACCATAGAGCTTTTTGCCCAAATGCTAGAGGGACCCCTGCATGACGTGCCCGGTGCCGTGATGTCGCTTCTGGGTGACATCATCGCTGTGCTTTGCAGTATGCCAGAAGATCTTGGCACAGGGCAGGAGTGCCCCTGCTGGTAGCCAGGGAAGACCTGGTAACCCAGGTGGGGCCTGGGGAACCCCTGGAATTATACTTCATATCCAGGTCACAGAGATCAATCCCGCTGGAGAGAATGGATGCTTTGGAGGATGGACTCTTTGGCATTATACCCCACTGAAGTCCCTGTCCTCCCCAGGCTCCGCCCCCAAACCTCCAGGAGTTTTCCAACCTGGATCTGGCAACCCTACTTCCCCATAATTGGCTGGTGGCCAGGAATGCAAGACGGAGCTCTTCCACCAGGCACTCGATTAAGGAGCTGCAGTAGACACCAGGGAATGCCCCTGTGCCCTGGCCTTCCAGCCTGTAACCTGGGTCCTGCCATCGAAATCCTGGCCTGTGCTCGCTGCATAATGAACGGGAACGGTACGGGTGCGATATATGGAACACCTAACAGTCACCTAAACCACGTTTACAAGAACTGCTCCGCTTGTCGCTTGGGTGCGTTCCAGCATGTTTATGTATCTGTTTTTAACTGACTGTTATCTTAATGTCAATTATAAGTTTATACTAGGTTTTCTTGTATTTTACTGTGTCTGGCTGTAGTTTTGAATTGCTCGTAAGCCGCCCTGGGCCTTGCCTCGGCAGGGAGGGCGGGATAGAAATCAAATAAATCAAATCGAGTTGCAGAAAGTCTCAGGGTTCCATCCCCGGCAACTGTAGTCAAAGCATCTCAGGTGTCACTCTTGCCTGTAGCTACGGCGAGGCAATTGGGGGCTACGCCCCCTTCCTTCAAGGGACAGCCCCGCAGGATTTCCTCCTCCCTTGTTGGCGGAGTCTTCTCCTGCTTGCTAGCAGGAAGAAGACTTGGCTGCTGGCAACGGAGGCCACGTGGCCGTCCCCTCTCTCCCCCTGCCAGCCTGCTAGCGAGAAGGGTGAAGACTCCACCGGCAAGAGGCCGCACCTCCCCTCTCTTCCCCAAACCTGCCAGCTGAGCAGAGAGGGGGTTTAGACTTTAAACCCCCTCTCTGAAGTCCCGCAGCCATTGCGGTGTGACTCCAGAGAGGGGGTTTAAACTTTAAACCTCCCCTCTCTGCTCAGCTGGCTGGTGGGAGGAAGAGAGGGGGTGGCCACGTGGCTTCGTAGCCGGCCACCAAGTCTTCTTCCTGCAAGCAAGCAGGAGAAGACTTGCCCGGCTGGCAATGAGGCCAGCCTGCCATCTCCCTCCCCAGCCAATTTAAGGGTCCCCCCCAGCACCAGCAGGCCCCCCCTGATCCCAGAGTCCCCCAGGATAAAAAACCCTGGCTATGGGCCTGGTGTTATTTGATGAAGGGAGCTTTAATGCCTGAAAGTTTACACCAAAGAAAGCTTTGTTGGTCTCTAAGGCGTTACTGAGCATGAATCTCACTGTTCTACCTGATAGGGCTGTTGTGAAATGAAAACAGAGGAGGGGGCAGCAACGTCTGCAGCCCTGCATTCTCAGGAGGAAAAGGCAGGACAGAAACAGAGGAGAAGAAGAAGAAGAAGAAGAAGAAAGAAGAAGAAGAAGAAGAAGAAGAAGAAGAAGAAGAAGAAAGAGAGAAGAAAGAGAGGAGGAGTGGGAGGAGGAGATTGGATTTATACCCCACCCTTCACTCAGGGTCTCAGAACGGCTTACAGTCTCCTTTCCCTTCCCCTCCCCACAACAGACACCCTGTGAGGTGGGTGGGGCTGAGAGAGCTCTTTCGAGAACTGTCCTTTGAGAGAACAGCTCTGACAGAACCATGGCTTGCCCAAGGTCATCCAGCAGCTGCAAGTGGAGAAGTGGGGAATCAAACCCGGTTCTCCCAGATTAGATTCCACACACTTAACTACGACACCAAACATCTTCCTTCCCTTCTTCCCTTCCCGACTTCCCCTCCTGAGCCTCAACTTCAAATCACAAAAGCTCATTTGTGTGCGCGTGTGTTTTGAACTCTCAGGCTGGCAAGAGCACAATTTAACACCCAAGTCAAAAAGAAACCAGCCGGCGACTGATCCGGAGCATCAGAAACGGGCGGGAAGTTGACAAGGCCTTTCGAAACAGGAGGCAGGGCCGTTGACGAAATTTCGCCCAGTAAAACGCAGCTCAAACAGGAGCCGAGCCACTTTGGCGCTAAGCAGATTTACTGAAGCGAGCGTCGGGGAGAAAGTACATTAATTTAAAAATAAGCAAAAGCAACAAAAAAAATCCTTAAAGCTTCATTGAGGAAACACTTCAGCAGAAAGCCTGGCGTTACAGCCAACCTCATCCATCAAGTGGCTCTTGTAACCTTTATTGCAATGAGTACCGTGCCGTATGGGCAGGATGGGGAATCCATTAATCATGAATTAGGTTGCCAGCTCTGGTTTGAGAAATACCTGGAGATTTGGGGGGTGGAGCCTGGGGAGGGCGGGGTTTGGGGAGGGGAGGGACCCCATAGGGTTGCCAAGTCTTACCTGAGTCCCGGCAGGGGGCTCCAGCCCAGCTCCTGGGGACTCATGCGCGCACTGCTATGACATCACCCAGAAGTGACATCATCACGCTGGGCATGTCATTCAGGGGACGCTCTAGCATTTGGGTGAAAAAACCCCCTCTACGGTCACCATAGAGTTTTGACTCAAATGCTAGAGAGTCCCCCGCATGACGTGCCCAGCACGATGATGTCACCTCCAGATTGGGGTTCCCGAAAGCAGGAAAAAACCTGCCCCCATCAGTGGGATGGTAAACCTAGGACCCCAGCAGGGTATAATGCCATAGAGTCTGCCCTCCAAGGTAACCATTTTCTCCAAGGGACCTGATCTTGGCCGTCGCGGATCAGTTGTGATAGCGGGAGATCTTCAGTCGCCACCCGGCAAGTGGCAACCGGTGTCCCCTCTAAGCTGAGTCAGTGTGAGCCAGCTCACAGTTTCTAAGCCTCTGGCTCACACCATTTTTGGCTTAGCTCAGGAAGGGACGGCTCCAGAGCAAACTAAATGACGCAGCAGCCGAGTCGCTCGATCACAACTTTTAACGCCAGTGGCTCGCAAAGCAGAATCTTTGCTCGCAGGGCTCCACAGCTTAGAGGGAGCATCGGTGGCAACCCTTTCCCTTAAGCCCTCTTGTGCACTGAAGGAGCAGCAATTATGTCGCGACAGTGCAGGAGAACGAGACAGGACAAGTGAAAGAGAAATCTTGTGCTTCTGCTGTTGCTAGGACAGGGAAGAGGGGCTGGCAGGGTGGAAATACAGGAATTAATGGAGCTGCCACCGGAAAAGTTCTCACGTTGGTCATAGCTAGCCTGGCATCCTCAGGACCTGGAAGTGCCAATCGGTTTTGCGACCCCGACCGAAGTGCTCTCTGGGGTATATATGGGGAAAGGCGTTCCCTCTCAGGTATGTCGGACCCTGGCCCTCCTGGTGGCCCCTGGCATTTTTGGCCACTGTGTGGCACAGAGTGTTGGAGTGGATGGGCCATTGGCCTGATCCGACGTTGGCTTCTCATATGTCCTTATGACTACAGAGATCAGTTCCCCTTGAAAAATGTATGCTTTGGCGGGTGGACTGTATTGCACTATCCCCCACTGAGGCCCCTCTCCACTCCAATCCCCTGCTTCTCCCCCGAGCCTTCACCCCCAAATCTCCAGGAATTTCCCTACCCGAACTGGATCAGGCTGTAAAAACCCAGCACCATTTCTGCAGAAGCCTCCTAAAAGCCTGGCTGCTCATGTGCTCGGTCGTATTAAAAATACACATCGGAGCGAGACTCAGGATTTTTTTTTTAGAAAAACCACCCAAAAGGCATAACTTGACAGTTCATCGGATTTCAGCACCACGCCGCTGTGGCAGGCTTTCCCCCACCGACGCCAAGATCGCATTCTTTCCCTGGGTACGCAGAACTGCGACCAAAGTTCACGTCTCGGAGGAAAGGGGAAGGACTCGACTGTCAACACCCAGTCATCGGGCCTCCCCTCGCCTCCCGTCTGATGGCCGGGTCCGACGCAAGGCCTCGCACCCGCAGAACGGCCTCTGGAAGGAATCCTGGCATCCGGAACACACCAGCTTGCGTGATGAATGCGAAGAATGCCAGCCCAGCCTGGCTGGGTCAGAGGGAAGGTCTGATCCTGTCCCGCATCCTTTCCCATCAGAGCTGAACTGATACTCCCGGGGAAGGAAGGCCAAAACCAGAGCGATCGCCCTTTCCTGCTGTCACATATTGAGCCCAGACCATACTTCGGCTGAAGCTCAATTCAGACAGAGCTTCAGGATCCATAACAATAGTTGACTAGGATCCTAGAATGGACCAGTAGGGAGGCAGGGATCCTAGAATAGACCAATGGAATAACAGTGTAGTGTAAATAGTCAATCGTGGGAGTGGCTGTGTGTTTGGGGTGTCACCTTTTGCATGCATAAATACCTGGCTCCGGTCAGGGATGCTCGGTCTTATTTCCTACTTGCTGAAATCACAAATAAACTATTGAGCTGACCACTCTATGCATCTGGACCAGGGTTTCCTCTAAGCTGAGTTAGTGTGTGCTAGCTCACAGTTTTTTAGCCTCCGGCTCACACATTTCTGTCTCCACTCAGGAAGGAGGGCTCCAGAGCCAACTAATTTACGCAGCAGCCAAAACGCTCGCTCACAGCTTTAACGCCGGTAGCTCAGAAAGTAGATTTTTTTTGCTCGTAAGACTCCACAGCTTAGAGGGAGCGTTGCTCTGAACCCAGTCTGTTTCACCCGCTTTGTGGCCCCAGCCTGTCCCGAGATCCTCAGAACTGGATCTACCCACACATAGAGCTGGTGTCACTTAGCAGAGGTCCATCAGTGGCTATTAGCCACAAGGTATAGGTGGAACACCCTGCCTGAGGCAGTGATGCTCTCTGTCTTCTTGGTGCTTGGGGCGGGGGGGCAACAGTGGGAGGGCTTCTGGAGTTCTGGCCCTGCTGGTGGACCTCCTGATGGCCCATGGGTTTTGGCCACCGTGTGACACAGAGTGTTGGACTGGATGGGCCATTGGCCTGATCCAATATTGGCTTCTCTAGTGTTCTTATGTCTGGGGCAGTGATGCTCTGTATTCTTGGGTGCTGGGGGGGCAACAGTGGGAGGGCTTCTGGAGTTCTGGCCCTGCTGGTGGACCTCCTGATGGCCCCTGGGTTTTGGCCACCGTGTGACACAGAGTGTTGGACTGGATGGGCCATTGGCCTGATCCAATATTGGCTTCTCTAGTGTTCTTATGTCTGGGGCAGTGATGCTCTGTTTTCTTGGTGCTCGGGGGGGAGGGCAACAGTGGGAGGGCTTCTGGAGTTCTGGCCCTGCTAGTAGCAGGCCTGCGATAGACAGCTCCCTGGGATTCTACAACATTTGTTGAACAAAACCAGCAATCTCTCTCTGCAGCACTGGGGGGTGGGGGGAAGGAGGATGAGGAGGACAATAGCAGCTTCTAGGGATGCCAGCCTCCAGGCGGGACCTGGGGATCCCCTGGAACTACACCTCATCTCCAGACCACAGAGGTCACTTCCCCTGGAGAAAATGGCTCCTTTGGAGGGCGGGCTCTATGGCCTTGTACCCCACTGAGGTCCCTGTCCTCCCCAGGCTCTACCCTGAAATCTCCAACCTGGAGCTGGCAACCCTAGCACCTGCTGAAGTGTTTCCTGGCATTCCTTTCCTTCCTAAGTCTTCTTGAGGACGGAATCCCAAGGGTACCGGATGCAACAACAACAGAAAAGGAACTTTGGGATGCTCCGTATGAAACTGGCAGGCTAGCCGAACGCTGAGCTCATTCCCGGGAGTTGCGGCAACACCCACACACCTTTGACTAGGGCAGACGCAAGTTTTCGCCCAACGTGGAAAACACTCCCTGCGTCCAGAGAGGCAGCCAACCTCCCCCCCCCACTTTGTTTGGGTTCTGAAACCAACCAGGACCCCCTTTCGCAAACCAGAGAGTCGATTCTGGCTTTCCTGCACCTCCTCAGAGGAAGAGGGACTTCAGAAGAGCCCAGGAGGTATCCCCTTTGCATTAGAAAGGAACGTCCGTTGCAAAATGGCCGCCACTGCTATAGTGGGTGGCTTCTGTGGTTGGCCCCATCCACACGGCAGCCATTTTGTGGTGGCGCCAACTCCTCTTTCCCAAAATTCCAGAAGGGTCCCACGGACCCTTTGTTATTTTATTAATCATATTTATACTCCGCCCTCCCTGTGATGCAGGCTCTGGGCGGCTCACGGTCAGTACATCTCCTTTCCCTTCCCCTCCCCACAACAGACACCTTGTGAGGTCGGTGGGGCTGAGAGAGCTCTTTCAGGGACTGCTCTTGAGAAAACAGCTCTGAGAGAACTTGTGACTGACCCGAGGTCACCCAGCTGGCTGCATGTGGAACAGTGGGGAGTCATACCCACTTCGCCCTGATTAGAGTCCACGCACTTAACTGCTACACCAAACTGGCTCTCACACCAGAGGAACACACAAGAACCTTTCTGAAATGATAGTTTCAGAGGGGGGCCCACATTGATCTGCAGTAGAACAGCTGGATTTGAACCCAGGACCACCTGACGAAGGGGGCTTTGACTCATGATAGCTCACCCCCCAAAAAACCCCCTTGATGGTTTCTGAAATATTGTATTTCTGACGGTCCCACATTCCCAGAGGTTTGGAAGAAATGCAATCTCTTCCCCACCTCTACCCGCTTCCTGCCATTTAAGAGAAAAGAGATTTGAATCTTACGAGACACTGCGTACAACAGACTTGGGAACGGTGTGCCGAAAAGAAGAGCGCCAGGTTCCGTTTGAGTCACGCGTTCGATGCTGGAAGGAGAGAAGCCGGCCTTCCCTCTCAATCAGCGCTCGGCTTTACGAGCAGTCGCAGACTTCCGCAGATGCTTCCGACGGGCGGAAGCCTTGGTGCTCTTGACGTGTTGGCAGAACATGACGTGCAGGCGAGGAAGGGGCCAGGGAGCTAGGAAGAATGCTCCTCTGGAGCACAAAGTGAGCGAACCATTCAAAGCCCTGAAGTTATCCCCGCGGAAAGGTTGTGTTTACTTAGCAGAGGGAGAAGCCTTGTCATGGGGTCTTCCACTCCATAATGTGTCACACACACACACACACACACCCTGCACAGCCTCATGACAAACGATGGAACCCATAGACTGTGCGGTGAATGTCTGCCCTTGAATTCTGACGCATAAAGATCCAGAACAGGGGTCCCCAACATGGCGCCCAGGGGCACCACAGTGCATACTGACACCTTTCCTGGCGCCTGCTAGATGTGGGTGTGGCCAGGCGGGGCTTCTGTGCAGCAAGGCTTTTGAGTAGCCCCTGGCATTTTGATTGGCTGTGCAGATTTGCTTTGGCGGCAGCTGCCAACACAGCAGAAGAAAAGGAGATTGGATTAATGCCCCACCCTGCACTCAGAGTGGTTTACAATCCCCTTTCCCTTCCCCACCCCACAACAGACACCCTGTGAGGGAGGTGGGGCTGAGAGAGCTCTCTTGAGAACAGCTCTGAGAGAACCGTGACTGACTCAAGGTCACCCAGCGGACTGCATGTGAAGGAGTGGGGAATCAAACCCGGTTCTCCTAGATTAGAGTCCGCCACTCTTAACCACTACACCACACTGGCTCTCAAGAGTCTTCCCTGTGTGACTGAAGTGGTGGCCATTTTGTATCTGTCTCCACCACACCACGTTAGAATTCCAAAGCTGCCTGCAGGCTCACAAGGGTCAGGGACCCCTGGTATAGATCATGTCTTGGGTCCATACAGGAGATCTCTAAACTCTGGATTGTTCTGGAACCCCCGACGAGATGTTTAAAGGCCGGAAGCAGAGCAGGTCTGCAGGTCTTGTCACCGCCGTTCGTGTCCGTGATGGCTCTCATTCCTCACTCGTTTTATCCCTTTAAGAGAGACACCCACAGGCTAAGAGACTGCAGATAAAATAGTGTGTTTGTTTGGGTGGGGGGGAGAATAAGGTTTAGAGGTATGTTATCTGTCAGAATGACAAAGGGTTTTTGCAAAGGCATCTTTGGGGCTTTATAAGCACGCCGGGAAAACCTTGCCAAGGAAGAAATTTGTCAGCGCATCACGGATGTTTACATTCATCAGCGGCTGATACAGTTCTTGTACAAATGACAGTTTATACAAGGCACAGTTTATAAAAAGGTACCAGGGCGAGGTTGCCAGGCGCTCGCCGGCTGTGTCAAGAAAGTCCTGGCAGAGCGCCGAGAGCTCAGCGGTAGATCACGTGTTCGACATCCAGACGGTCCCCGGTTCTGCGCCTCGTATCTATTCAGCATAGTGGGGCTTGGGAAGGAAAAAGCAGCTGCTGACCAGATGACATATCGGGCGACGTGGACCGTGAGCCTGACTCACAGCAAGGCCGGTTCATACGAGGTCAAAACTCTCACGTCGGCCGTGCCACGCCAGGGTTTCCCCGCTGAATACAAGGAACTGTGGCTAGGCCAACCTCAGGGGATGAGAGCTGGAGAATGCAGCGTTCAAAGGCAGATCTGGGTCTGCCACTCGGCGTGCCCGAAAGCCACGAGCCGGTCGTGGCTCGTCGCTGACGGTACCTGCAAGGTACGACGTACGTCATCTGCAACTTTTTTCTTCTTTTTTAGTGCTCTCCTTCCTTGGAGGTTTTCAAACAGAGGCTAGGAGGCCACCTGACAGCATTCTGTGAACTTAGGGCAACGAGAGGGAGGGCGGGAAGGGTGGTGCCCAGGGTTATTTTGGGGCAGGAATGCACAGGAACGGAGTTGCAGCTGACTTCTGAGTTGGCCACGCCTACAGCCTCCCCCCCGCCCCCCGGGTTCCCCAGGCGCCTTGCAAGCCACGGGGCACCTGGGGAAGCCACGCCAATCCAGGGAGGGAAGGCAGTTTAAACTGCCTCCCCTCCTCAGGTTCCCCAGGCACCCCGTAGCTGTGGGGCACCTGGGGGAGCCAATCCAGAAACTGCCTTCCTTCCCTCGGGTTCCCCAGGCCAATCCTGGGAGGGAGCTATGCTGTCAGGGGTGTGGCCTAATATGCTAATGAGTTTCAGCTGTTGGGTGTGGCCTATTATGCTAATGAGTTACTGGTGGGCTTTTTCTCATGTGTCAGTGTTTAGTTCTCACGACCCTTTCTTACATGCCCAAGGAAATGCTGATCGCCACTTTGAAGAAGATTGGATTTATGCTCTGCCCTTCACTTGGAGTCTCAGAGCGGCTTACAAACTCCTTTCCCTTCCCCTCCCCACAACAGACACCCTGTGAGGTAGGCAGGGCTGAGAGAGCTCTGACAGAAACTGTCCTTGAGAGCACAGCTCTGAGAGAACTTGTGACTGACCCAAGGTCATCCAGCCAGGTGCAAGTGGAGGAGTGGGGAATCAAACCCAGTTCTCCCAGATTAGAGTCCGCACACTTAACCACTACACCAAACTGGCTCTCTTTGGAATCAGGAAGTAATTTTTCTCCAGGCCAGTTTGGCTGGAGATCCTGGTGGTTTTTTAGTCATCTTCTGGGCACGGAAGAGCAGTCACTGGGTGTGTGTGTGGGGGGGAGGCAAGGTTGGACTAGATGACCCTGGAGGTCCCTTCCAACTCTATGATTCTATGATTCCTACAAGGATGGTATTGAAGCACACCGCATCTTCGGGGCATTAATGTAAATTTGGAAGTAAGCTCAGCGTGAGCCATGTGCATGGGTCAAAGCCTGGGAGAGAGAGGAGGAATGCCATGAAAGCAGGTTCTAGCCCAAACTTTTTTGAGCCTGCAAGCATCAATGGAAATTGTGACATGAAGCACAGAGTGCCTCGCCAAAATGGTGCCACGGGAGACAGAACCAGATGCAATACTTCCCTCTCCGCTGTGCAGCCATTCACTTGAATAAGAGGAGCCAGTAACAAGCCCGGCTTTGCAATAAGCACCGCCCTCTTTCTGAAAAGCTTGGCGGGCACTACTGTTGGGGAACCCTGTTCTAGCCTTCTATGGAAGCCAAGCAGGAAAAGGAAGGACGCTCCCTCTCTCATTGCACCCTTAACCTTACCTCCTCCAAGCGCAGCCCCACCTCCAAGCCTGGTTCGCACCAGTTTTCATCCCAACATTTTCTGTGCCAGCACCGATCCTTTAAAAAAAGTGAAACAGTAAAAAGAGAGTTGCCTTGACCATATGCGGAGGGCTGCGTCATCCTAGCTAGGATTAAAACAGAGGAATTTCTTGGAGTACCTTCCCTTTGAGGCCAGAGTGGGACTTTTTAGTTTAGAAAACAAGACGACTAAGGTAGGACATGACAGAGGTTTATCAAATTATGGACGGGGTGGAGAGAATTGGCAAGGAGAGCTTCTTCCTCCTCTCCCAAGAGACTAGAACTCAAGGGCATCTAATGAAGCTAATGGGCCGTAGGTTCAGGATGGACAAAAGGAACTACTTCTTTACACAGAGTGATTAAAATGTGGGATTCACTGCCAGAGGATGTAGTGATGGCCACAGGAATACCTTTTAAAGGAGATTTGATAGATTCATAGAGGATACATCTATCAATAGCTACCAGCCATGGTGGCTGAGGGGAACCTCCACGTTCAGAGGAACTAAGCCCCCGAATCCCAGAGACAGAAGGCAACATCAGGGGAAGGCCTCAGCCTCTCTGCCCTGTTGTTGGCCCTCCAGAGGAACTGTTTGGTCACTGTGTGAGACAGGATGGACCACTGGTCTGATCCAGCACGGCTCTTCTGATGTTCTTATGAAGGCCTTGGCCTCTCTGCCCTGTTCTTGGCCCTCCAGAAGAACTGGTTGGCCCCTGTGTGAGACACGAGGCTGGACTAGATGGACCACTGGCCTGATCCAGCAAGGCTCTTCTGGTGTTCTAATGAAGGCCTCAGTCTCTATGGCCTGTTGTTGGCCCTCTGGAGGAACTGGTTGGTCCCTGTGTGAGACAGGAGGCTGGACTAGATGGACGAGTGGTCTGATCCAGCAGGGCTCTTCTGATGCTCTAATCAGGGGATGACCTCGGTCTCTCTGCCCTGTTGTTGGCCCTCTGGAGGAACTGGTTGGCCCCTGTGTGAGACAGGAGGCTGGACTAGATGGACCACTGGTCTGATCCAGCAGGGCTCTTCTGACATTCTTGATAGACAGAGATAGTTGCAAGCAGGTGTGTACCCTAGAATCTCTTAATTTCAATAGGCCACTTTCCATCTTCCTTTCCAGAAGGCAGGCTGAACAGGAGGGACCCATATGGGACTGGACAAAAAGGAAATCCCTCCCACCTACCCACCCCACTTGCTCATACCTGTAAAAACTTCCACACTGTTTCCAGAGTGACATACTCAAAAGAGCTTGGGTGCAAAACCGTACAGAGAGTTTATTAAGAGTCACAACATGCTACTGAACCGTCCTTTGAAATGGAAAACATTTATTAAAATACAACGCCAATGGTTACACGCCATTAAGGCCAAAACAGCTCCAGGTTATCAGGCTCGGAGCTCTGCTGATGGAGACAGTGATGCAGCTTTTCTTCATTTTACAAAACACAAGAGAGCCAAATGAGGCAAAATGATGAGTGGTACAACTCCCGTCACCAAAACGACGACAACAAGCAGGGTCTCCGATCTCAGTCGTGCACGTGAAAGAAGTCCCGTGTGAGTGGCCCCGAAGGCAGCTACGGCTCTCGTGGGCCTGCCACTGTGAGACAGCATCGCAAGAATCCGCTTTGGTATCTAACTGCTGGGGTGTTTAGTGTTAGTTAGCAAAGGAGCAAATCCTGTCCTAGCTCAACCCACAAAAAGCGCTTTTCAAAAGCTCCGCTGCCGAGCTCCGTATCCGAGTATTTTTCGCTAACTGCCTCGACTCTTCCTAAGGCCCCAATCCTTATTTTGCGGGAAGGGGTGGGTGGGAAGGCTCCTTAAACACGGGATCGGCCTGGAAGAGCTCTCTCTTTTGTTTCTATCCTGTCTCTTTGAAATGGGCACTCAAACCAGCCTTTACATCTCCCGAGTTTTCCCAGACTATCATTTCTTGTAGGGGGCTGACGGAAATGGTAGTTTTATCAGCTAAGCCGGAGGCCCGACAAAACTACAATTCCCATCAACCCTGGCAGGAAATGGTGGCTGCTGGGAACTGTAATAGCCATAAGGCTGGGAACCTTCCGGGACTGTCCTGTGTTATCTCCCCCCCACCCGCCTCCAGTAACTCCCTGTCTCCTCACAAAGGTAATGGCTATTTGCTCAAGAGAGGGAAGGAGCTGGCAGAGAAGATAAGATAGTAGTGCGGGAGGGGGGTTTCAGAGATGCAAGCCCCACTTTGAGCAGGTCGAGATCTAATGGGGGTCCCCAACCCCCAAATGGGTGAGACTTATCAAGTCGGGGGTGGGGGTGGGGACCTTACAATGCAAAGCTCCCCAACCTGTCATTCTTCAGCATGGCCTATATTAACCAAACTACCGGAGTGACGGTCTGGAATGAAATGTAGATTTATTTATTTTTTTTTTGCCATCTGCAAAAATCCTGAGCCAAGGAACGGCTGGAATGCTGTAGTGCCTCCTCCCGTGTTAAGGGTGAAAGAACAATGGGGAAAGAACAATGCGGCGCCTTCAAGTGATCCACGACCCCCTGCCTTAACCTCCCAATTAAAAGTCACCGTGTTTCCAACCGCCCCTGGCAAAGAGGACAGACGACAGTGCCAGGGGGGTGACGCTGGCAGCCGTCCCTCGATCCGAAGCGTTGCTAGCGTACGAGATCAGCAGTTTCTCCTCAATGTCTAGCTGGCAACTTGGTTTCCTCCCCGGCGTGCCTGGGCTCTGTCTACCCATATGTTAAGAAGCGTGGCGATGCTGGAGGGGCCGTCTGATGAAAAACGAAGAGGCAAAACCCAGATTCCCGTGAACGTGACCTTGCTCCAGTAGCTGCCCGGAGCTCTCCTGCTTATCGGCTGCAGGTGGCCTCGCCCTACGAGTTCGTGTCCTCGGCCCTCCTGCTGGAAGAGAATTAGCCGAACCAATGTCAAGGGTAATTTATTAAGTCAGAACTGCTGGGAACAATCAGCTTTAGTCGGGCGTTCGTATTTGGATAATGAAGCTGGGCTGGGATCGGCGTTTTAAATTGCCTCGTCTGTGGGGTTAAAGTTGATTGAGAACAAGACCTTTTTAAACAAAACCAGCAAGGGAGGGGGCGGAAAAGGGGTTAAGGTGGTGGTGGCGGGATCTGTGCTTTAATTTGTTTTGCTGCAAAGCCGTCCAAATTTAAACCCAGATTCCCCCAGAAGGAGCCATGTTTACATTCTGAAGCCGCAGGCGACCGCTGATAATTCCCCCTGGGGTTTCTCGTCATAGCGAACAGCTGACAGGTACAGCTACCTGCTTCGGGCGTCTGAGGCTTCGAGTGGGCTTCTGTAGGCAAGAGGTGTTAAACGGGAAACATCTGGCTCAGGCGTCCTTCTGGCATCTGCCTGAAGACAGACCTCTCTGCCAGTTATCACAGTCTCTTACAGGCTGAATTGCAACCCCACTCCCCAGGCAGACTCCCCCCGGGTCTCTCTTTTACAACATATTGTGATGCTAAGAGAAAATGCTCTCTTAAAATGAGGAGGTGGATGAGTTGTCTGAGGGGGGAAAAAAATCCTAGTTCTGCGTCCACAAGCTGTTCCCCTCCGTCAGATAGCCGAGGTCGACGCTGCTGCTCTATTCTTCTGGGAGGACCGGTTGTCTTAGAACTGCGGCCGGTTCCATCTGGCTGCTCTCGGGAAGGGCAACCACCTTTCGGCTTCAGCTAAGTCATGACGGGGGGGGGGAGAAAGCAGGCAATTAATCGCACTGCGCAATTATCCCGAAAGGTTGGGCCCAGAAAGGTGGAGGATGCCTGGCTTCCTGGGGCGCAAATGGACCTGAACATGCCGAATTAAAGTAACTCTTTGATTTTATAAAGGCAAATTCCAAACGTGGGATGCAGCATCGGGAACTTAGCCGTGTGCATTTAGAACAAATAATGCAGGGTAGGGCTTTCAACTGGGAAAAGGGAGGGGGGAGAGAGTAGAGCCGCTTCTGTTCTGCTTGGAACACAGGAGTGGATGATCACTGCCGGCAGGAATGTGGGAAGACCGGATTTGTTCTCCCTTTTATTTACCAACTGTGATGCTAAAAGTGTCCTTGTGGAGGGAAATACAGCTGTGAAAATTATATGTCGTTGCAATATCAGAAATAGTTTGTTTGAACAGCCAGAGTGTGGTTGCTGCTGTGGAATTGATCTGCTCAGTACAATTTCACCCAAATATGGAAGATCGATGCCCGAAATCCAGTCCCGGAATCTGAAATCTGATGAAGAGAGCCAAACCGATCGTTTCGGATGTCAGCAACTTTTTCCTCTCAGCCCTACCAAGAAATGATGGTAGAGGTCCCGGTAAGGGAGAGAGCTTGCTAGCGTTCGAGGCGGTTTACGACCTCCCGGACGGTGGCTATAAGGGTCTCGTTCTCCTGGGGGTTTGCCAGAATAATACTGTGCAGTCTATTCATATAGGAATCAATAGTGTCCATTGTAGGGGTCTCGCCACTTCCTGCAGGACACACAGCATAAAAAGGAAACAGAACAGCACACTGAATTAAGCGCGGCAACAACAGCCAGTGTCCCTTAGAAACAAAAGACCGAAACAAAAACAGTTGGATTCGCAAAGCGATTCTCGCCAACGGAAGCAGCTCGAAATGTTTACCTGGTGCTAATGCAGCAGCATGGATCACCCTACACAAACTCGGGAGCCGTCAGTGGGTCCCACACATTGCGGATTGGTGGGGAACTCCGCCACTTTGCGTGCAGTCCGAGTGGCATTCCTCTAGGCAGCTGCTAATCCCTATTTCAATGTACTCAGGTCTACTGTGAAGGTTCCTGGGTTAGGAAGGAGACCTTCACACAGGTTCAAGACCAGTAGTACACTGCACTTGGTAACATTTCTTACTGTGGGTATCATCTGGCTTTTGTGCCTTGCTCTGCTGAGCAGAAGAAACTGTTGGATCTTTCGACTATGCATGCAAGAGGATCTGGGAGGGAAAGGGTTAAGAGAATTCTCTCTCTTTCTCTTAGGTACAGTCATGATCCTAGGCCTATAGCAGGGCAACCTACAGGCTCTAGGGAGGCCTAGTGGCTCCAGGGAAGCCTGTACTAGAGTAGCTATCGGAGCTTACATCTCCCAGGTCTCCTCTGGACCCTGTGATTGGTTAACAGGGGATTTGGAGGGAAAACATACACCAGTAGAGGAGCAGAGGGCGTTGCCTGGGAGGAAGAAATAAGAGGCCTTGCCCAAAGTGGGACATGGTTCATTCCGAGGGAGCATAGCTGGGGAAAGGCTGCCGCAGACGGAGGGATCCCTCGTCCAGGAAGGGGGTGAGGCAGCTTGAAACCAGTAACCAAGAGACAACTAGGAACCATCTAGATAGATGCATTAGGGTGTTTTATTTTGTTTGCTTACCTGCCTTTACTGTTGTCAATATTTTACGCATTACTTGAATTGCCGTTGTTACTAGATATCCTAAATAAAATTGTTTATTATTCTGCCTGGATCCTCATGCCTCATTCGGTCACATATAAAGTATACTCTACTGGGAAAGAGTGGATAAGGGGTCGAGTGGGTGCTCTGGGCCGTCCCGAGGAGACCCCATACCAGAGTGGTGGCAGCCTATGGAGAGCCCCCTAGTACACTTGGCAGGTGGCCGCATCCCTCTCGTGGGTTAGATGCTGAGCCTCTTTCGCCCTTGCTTGTCTTCTGTTTTATCTCATATAGGACCTCTCTTCTCCTCTCTCTTACCTGGGCTTGGCGCTGTAGCAAGTTAAAACTTTTTCAAGGGAAATCTGTTCACAATCATTTAAACGTGAGGTCATGTAAGACGTGCTCCTGTTTTTGTAAGGAAAGTTTCTTTCTCTTCTTTCCATTGGAATCAGATCATCTTTGTAATTGGTTTGAATAGAATTCTCCCCTTGACTGGAGCCGCAGTAAACGTCTGAGAAGTGACCTGGTGCCCTAACCCACAACCTACAGCCTGGGTCCAACCACGTATACAAAAGGATCAACTGAGCTGGTGCAAGAATACCGTCGTGACTATCACCTAAGCCGGGGGTGTCGAACTCTTTTGTTACGAGGGCCGGATCTGACATAAATGAGACTTTGTCGGGCCGGGCCACGTATGTCATAAAATGTAACGCCAGGTAGCGGAGACAGAAACTTTACAAAGGACACAAACACAAAAGGGGTTTTTTTTTACTTACAATAAAATCATGCTTAAAACATGAGCACTCTTGCCATGTTTTGTTTATTTAACAGGGTCTGATAACTGACAGCCTCTTGCTCTGAATTATTGCATCAAAATGTCTGTGCTGCTGCAATCTTGAGTATGCTGTTCAGGGGTGCATTTGTAAACTGCAAACCTACGATGACGCAGCAGCAGAACTGGAAGAAGAAGCAGAAGGCAGCCAAGCTCCACTGTGGGCCTGATAGAAGCCCTCCGGGGGGGCCTAATCCGGCCCCCTGGGCCACATGTTTGACACCCCTGACCTAAGCAACACTGTTTAATCTGAAATTCTGCTCTTGCACTTTATTTGAACCCTGTTCCAGCACTTTAAGATATTCATTTTCATTGTTACGGTGTTTATGACTGATTTTAATTGTATTTATATATGTGTTTTTATGTAAGCCGCCCTGAGCCTGCTTTGGCGGGGAGGGTGGGGTACAAATTGAATAATAAATAAATGGGGAGGATCAGGGATACTGTGAGAAGCTTCTGTGCTTCCACGTCAAATGATTTAAAAAAAACACACACACACATTTAACCCAACAGAAACTCCCGAGACAGGTATACAGCGATCACGGGCTGTCTACTCTGAAGTACGCTCCGCGTCCAGACATTAGGGCTTAGAAACAGGAAGAGAATCACCGTACCGTAAGTCCTTTTTACCTGGCAACGGGACTCCGGCAAAGCTGCTGGTGAGGGCCTGCCGCAGGGTTTCCAGATGCTGCTGCAGCACGGTGTTGCGGCTGCGCTCTTGGATCACGTCCACCTCCAGCTTCTCCACGGCCGTGCGCATGCTCTCCACGTGCTTCTGCAGGGCGGCGTTCCTCTCCTCAAACTCCATGTTGGACTTGCGCAGCTGACGGAGTTCCGCTTCCCGCGCTGTCAACCACCCAACGGGAAAGGAGGTGGTGGTGGGGGGGAACAAACAAGCCTTCTAAGAGACCATCAACTGGATACGAAGAATATTTCGGTCTGTTTTGGTGTGGTGGTTAAGAGCGGCAGACTCTAATCTGGGAGGACCAGCTTTGATTCCCCCACTCCTCCACATGCAGCTGCTGGCGTGACCTTGGGTCAGTCACAGTTCTCTCCGAGCTGCTCGCTCAAGAGGGGTTCTCGAAAGAGCTCTCTCAGCCCCGCCTACCTCACAGGGTATCTGTTTTGGGGAGGGGAAGGGAAAGGAGTTTGTAAGCTGCTCTGAGACCCCAAGTGAAAGGAGGGGTATAAACCCAACTCTTCTTCTACTTTACCAGGGTTAGGCCTTCAGGAACCCACAGCAATTTAGGGTTAGGTATACAGCAGCAATGCAAAGGACCCAAAGTGGCATTACATAGTTTTATTAATTAATTAATTTGTACCCTGCCCTTCCCACCAATGCAGGCTCAGGGCGGCTTACATAGAATAATACACAAATAACAGTTAAGATCAGTGTTCCCTCTAAGCTGAGTTAGTGTGAGCTAGCTCACAGTTTTTTAGCCTCCGTCTCACAGGTTTTTGTCTTAGCTCAGGAAGGATGGCTCCAGAGCAAACTAATTTAAGCAGTAGTTGAATGGCTCACTCACAACTTTAATGCCAGTGGCTCACAAAGTAGAATTTTTGCTCACAAGACTCCACAGCTTAGAGGGAGCATTGGTTAAGATCCACATAAAATCATTTAAAAACAGTTCATTTAAAACAATTCAATATAATTAGGTGCTAGCGATGACTAATTAAATACTTAGTTCTCCTCTTATCTTCACTATACACCTGTGAGGTAGGCGAGGCTGAGGGCCTGTGACTGGCCCAAGATCACCCAGCCAACTTCCATGGCCCAAGTGGGGATTCAAATCTGGGACTCCCAAAACCTAGCCTGACACTCTAACCACTGCACCACACTGGCTTCCTCCAGTGTAAAAATATTTTGACAGCTATAACAAAGGCAGTTTGTGTCCTAAGAAACATTGTTTTTGTTCAGACATAACAGCAAACCACAGTTTGCAACCACACAAAAGAATCCCAAGTGGGGTATTATCCTTGGGTTTGCACATTACATAACCCCCACGTCTTCTTCTTGTGCATGGCCAGCTGTTTAGGGAACATTAATGAACCACTGTCTGCCATTCTGTAGGAACGAGCAAGTTATAGTTTGCATTTGCTCTGAAAACCATGTTTCCAAATCAAGAGTTTACTCCCAGACCCAGTTTGGATTCCCGGTTCACAGAGGAAATGCACTGGATCAAACAAAAGGGCAAGCTACAGATTGTCAGGAAATCTCTAATCAGTGGGCCACGTCCAAGGAGGGGGAAGGAGGAGGGAGAAGACTCTTACAGTTGAGAGCAAACTGCGGTTTGCCACCAGGTCTGAACCAAGCCACTATCCGCTACCAAACAGGGAAAGGCCCATCCTTCCAAAACAGTATGAGAAATACAAAGAACACAGCAGCCTTAAAAGAGCTTAAACGGTGCCCAGTCCAAGCTCCTCTGGAACAAAAAAGATCAAGACCTGGAACATGCTTCGACCAAGGCAGCTGCACAAAAGAACATAAGCCAGAAGACAGCGGAGACCTCTTTTGACAAAGAGCGCAGGAAAGCTAATGGCTCTCTGCTGTCCTTCGCTTTTACCACCGCTGCCCAGGAGTCCATTATCATCTGTGTGATTATTGAAATGCCTCCTCATTCTCAACACTGACTCCACAACAGGCTCATTAAACAGACATTCCTTGGACATCCTGATCCAGTTCCCCAGGTTATCACGGCTGAGGCACGGGTGGCTACTTGTGCCACATGAACCACAGTGGGATCCTGACCCAGGCACGGCTGTTAAACGGAAGGGGATGCCCCTCTTGCTACAGACCCGGGTTGGCGTTAGGAGTGTGCGGCCATGGTGCTAGGGTACAGCACAAGGGGACAACGCTTGCTCTTTCAAAAGTCTCTTGCGCAGGAGGCAGAGATCCTGGCACTGGGGCAAGGGGGCCCAACCCCTCCTCCTGCACAAGCGTTGGAGGCCTGGGTGGTCTCAGCCCCCACAGACCAGCAGAGCAGATGCTCCACCTTGAGAGAGTCAAGAACTGCATGTTCTGATCTCTGTACAGAAGCTAATGTGGGGCTCCTGAAGAGCACCAATAGACGCTTCAGAGCACAAGGTTCAGGTAAGCCAAATCCACTCAAAGGACTCATCTGGATTTTCAGCGCCTGAAGCTAGGATCTCTCAGGAATCGTGTAGATGTGCCCGGACACTTCGATCATCTTCAGAGGCCCTTCTTGCGGTCTTCCCCGGTCCCAAGTACAGCGGGGTGGGGGTGTTTACGTGGGACAGGGCCCTTTTTTGGGCAGTGCCAAGATACTGCCTTGAGAAGTCAACTTTGCCCCCCTTTCGCTGAATCTTTTCCAGCGTAAGCGTAGAGCTCTTTGGATTCAGAAGAAATCTGAAGTCTGAACTTACAATCTAGCGGGTTTTATTAAAACCGTCCTCATTTTCTTCTGCTGGATTGTTCTTGGCTCTTTGTGTTTAGATTTACCTAAATTTATATGGAGTTTTAAAGACACCTGTGGACCCACCTGGACAGAAATCTATCTTCCACATGGATTTTTATCCTGTCCTTTTTCCCTGTAGCTTTGGGTGGCCTGCGTGGTTCTCCCTTCCCTGGCTACACTACACACATTGCCATACAATTAAAAAATCTGCTTTCAGTAGATAGGGGAAAGGATGGGAATCTTTTCCAAGAATAAGTAAAACAATAATTTCAGCGGAAGTGCTTTCCTCCCTCTCCCTCTTGGATCATCTTCCGTATTCTGCTTACCTTTACTGTGGTTCAGGAACTCCTCTGTGAAGATCGGAATATCAAACACGGACCGTTCCTTGGCTTCAGCTTCCTTCTGCACACAGACAAGGACAGCATTATATCTCAAGTGCTCTGGGCATGAAATGATGGATAGACTCAAACTGGTGAGGAGAACAGACAGTGGGAATTTCACACAGCACCTTTCCATAAACAATGTCACAGGGGGTTAGCAAGGGAGCTGAGGAACAGGAGGGCCCCTGATCATAAAAACGTTATACTGATTTGGGTCACTATATTTTTCGTCAATATTAAGGAGCATTCTTCACTGAACTGCACTTGGGATACCAAACCCCAAACACAGGAAAACCCCCCCCCAATATATATATGTAAAGCTTTCCCATAAGAATGTAAGTGAAGCCATGTTGAATCAGGCCAATGGCCCATCCAGTCCAACACTCTGTGTCACATAGTGGCCAAAACTCAAGTGCCATCAGGAGCTCCAACAGCGAGGCCAGAAGCCCTCCCACAGCATGAAGAATACAGAGCATCACCACCCCAAACATGACAGCATAAGAGAAGCCATATTGGATCAGGCCAGTGACCCATCCAGTCCAACACTCTGTGTCACACAGTGGTGAAAACTGAAGTGCTATCAGGAGGTCCACCAGTGGGGCCAGAACTCCAGAAGCCTTACCACTGTTGCCCCCCAAGTACCAAGAAGACAGAGCAACACTGCCCCAGACATATGAACATAAGAGAAGTCATGCTGGATCAGGCCAATGGTCCACCCAGTCCAACAGTCTGTGTCACAGAATGGCCAAAACCCAGGTGCCATCAGGAGGCCCACCAGCAGGGCCAGAACTCCAGAAACTCTCCCACTGTTGACCCCTCCAAGCCCCAAGAAGACAGAGCATCACTGCCCGATATGTAACAACATAAGGGAAGCCATGGTGGATCAGACCAATGGCCCAACCAGTCCAACACTCTGTGTCACACAGTGGTCAAAATCCAGGTGCCATCAGGAGGTCCACCCGTGGGATCAGAAAATGAGAAACACCAAGATGAGAGGTGGTCACACAGACCACCAAAGAGACAAGTAAGTGGGTTCTGATTCAAATCAAGCCTGAACTGTCCCTAAAAGCTAAAATGATTAAACAGAGGTTGTAGTACTTTGGTCATATATTGAGAAGAGTCATGGGAAAAGACAATAATGCTACAAAAGTGAAAGGAAGCAGGAAAAGAGAAGCCCAAATGCGAGATGGATTTGCAAGACCTGAGCTAGGCTGTTAACAATAGGGTGTTTTGGAGGTCATTAATTCATAGGGTTGCCATAAGTCTGAAACAACTCGATGACACTTTGGTGTAGTGGTTAAGTGCGTGGACTCTGACCTGGGAGAACTGGGTTTGATTCCCCACTCCCCAACTTGTACCTGCTGGATGACCTTGGGCAAGCCATAGTTCTGGCACAGCTGTTCTTGAAAAAAGAGCAGTTTCTGTCAGAGCTCTCTCAGCCCCACCAACCTCACAGGGTGTCTATTGTGGGGAGGGGAAGGGAGAGGAGTTTGTAAGCCACTCTGAGACTCCCTTGGGTAGTGAAGGGCGGGGTATAAATCCAATCTCTTCTTCTCTTCTTAACACACACATGGCTACGAAGTAGCTAAATTCAAATGAAGGAAATGGGGCAATCCCAGCAGGACCTTAATGGCTCCTTAACTGTGCATATGAGAGATATCAGGAACAAAACTAAGGCTCCAATCCTATTACCAGGATATGAACCCCACTCAACCGAGTGGGGCTTGCTTCTGAGCAAGCAGGCATAGGATTGCACTGTCCAAAGCAGGAGAAACCTTTGAGGGACGCTCTTCCAAGGACAAGCGAGCGCCACTTGAGTCGCAGATGGGCATACAAAGTGATGCGGAATTTATAATGGACCGGTCCTTGCGCCTCTCCCGTCTCGCACCTCGTCTTTTCCCCTTTTCGCTCTGCGGGAGGCACTTAAGGGACGAGGGGAGCTGGCGAGTTTGATCCCGCCACCTTCGCACAGCTGCTCAGCGGAAGGGCATCTGTCCTCCTGGATTGCTGGTGGACGGCTGAGCTAAAAGGGTTATCTCATAAACCTGACCTCTGAAGCGCTGCCCGGAGGCTCCTGCCAAGGTACAGCTCCAACGAGGTTTTATTAGCCCACCTGTGCCCAGTTCAGAAGTACAGGGCAATCAAACAGCATCCAAGACGAGAAGACGAGGGGGGGGATTCTTTCAAGGGCAGCTCTGCCGTTGTCTGAGGATTACACCCTCCACGTTAATTCATCGTTTGTTGGCAGGTCAGAAGGAAACAGGAGCCGGCGAGCGGAATCTGACACGGTTATTCGGAAGGAAGCCCTACTACGCTCAACGGGGTTTGCCGTCCGCATGCTTTCGCTATGGGTCTAAGACTGCTGCTTGCTCAAATCCAACGCTGTTTTTAACACATTAAGGAGGGGAAAGGCGAAAGCAGGAACGTTGGCAGCTACAAAGGTAAAGCTGCTCTTCAGGAGTTTGGTGGGAAAAAAATGTGCTGATGGCAGATATGGTTATCTGTTAAACGCTGGCTATGCAACCTAGCATAATGCAAGATGTCGGGCAACTGAAAATGATTTTCAGATGTTGCCGAGGGGTGTGTGTGTGCGCTTTAAGTGTCTAAATGTCAAGAAGGAGGAGGAGAAGCAGAAGGAGATGAAGTGGATTTATTCCCTGCCCTTCACTCGGAGTCTCAGAGCGGCTTACAAACAGGAGCGCATCTTACGTGGCCTCACGTTTAAATTATTGTGAACAGATTTACTTTGAAAAAGCTCTTTGAGAACTGCTCTTGAGAGAACGGCTCTGAGAGAATTTGTAACTTACCCGAGGTCACCCAGCTGGCTGCATGTAGAGGAGGAGTGGGGAATCAAACCCGGTTCTCCCAGATTCGAGTCCGTGTTCCTAACCACTACACCCAACTGGAGGAGTAAGAAGAGTTGATCTTTATATCCTGCTTTTCAGTACCCGAAGGAGTTTCAGAGCAGCTTGCAATCGCTTTCCCTTCCTCTCCCCACAACAGACACCCTGTGAGATGGGTGGGGCTGAGAGAGCTCTTTCGAGGACTGCTCTAGAGAGAACAGCTCTGTGAGAACCGTGACTGACCCAAGGCCGCCCAGCTGGCTGCACGTGGAGGAGTGGGGAATCAAACCAGGCTCTCCAGATTACAGTCTGCTGCTCCTAACCACTACAGG
Source organism: Gekko gecko (assembly GCA_029375565.1). Classification (NCBI taxonomy): domain Eukaryota; kingdom Metazoa; phylum Chordata; class Lepidosauria; order Squamata; family Gekkonidae; genus Gekko; species Gekko gecko. The sequence continues at coordinate 8,570,958 of JAPDNY010000017.1, read as the reverse complement.
CTCTGTATTTTTATCCTGCCCATCCAAGGAGCTGTATGGTGTACATTGCTCTGTGCTGCTCTGTTCTATCCTCACTGCAAACCTGGCTAACTGAGCACGACCAGCCCAAGGAAAACCAGAGCGCTTCCATGGCAGAGCGGGGATCTGAGCCCAGATCTCCCAGATCCTGGCCTTTCGGCTCTGGGATCTGTACAGAGCACTTGAGAGCCCTACGTGGGCTTGAATGGAGTAGACCACAGCCCATGAATTAGTGGGTCACGGCCAAGTTTGGCTTGAGGCTGACTGCGAGCACCAAGTTTTAAGGCAGGCTGAGTTAAAATTGTGTGCCAGTGCAGAGTGGTGCGCTAGGATCTCAGAGACCAGGGTTCGAATCCCCACTGTAACATCAACCTTGTTGGGTGGCACTGGGCAAGTCACACACTCTTAGCCTAACCCACCTCCCAGAATTATTGTAAGGACAAACAATGTGTGCAGCCTCAAGGTACACATGAAGCTGCCATATAATGAATCAGACCATCGGTCCATCAAGGTCAGTCTTGTCTACTCAGACTGGCAGCAGCTCTCCAGGGTCTCAGGCAAACGTCTTTCTCATCACCAGTTTGGTGTCGTGGTTAAGTGCGCGGACTCTAATCTGGGAGAACCGGGTTTGATTCCCCCACTCCTCCACTTGCACCTGCTGATGTGACCTTGGGTCAGTCACAAGCTCTGGCACAGCTGTTCCTGAAAGAGCAGTTTCTGTCAGAGCTCTCTCAGCCCCGCCTATCTCACAGGGTGTCTGTTGTGGGGAGGGGAAGGGAAAGGAGTTTGTAAGCCGCTCTGAGACTCCAAGTGAAGGGCGGGGTATAAATCCAATCTCCTTCTCCTCCTCCTCTTCTGTCCGTCCCTTTTACCTGGAGGTGCCAGTGATCAAACCTGAGACCTTCCGCATGCCAAGCAGATGCTCTACCTCTGAGCCACCAGCCCCTCTCCAAAAGGCAGGAAGGGAGAGATTTAAATGCTCTTAATAAGACTCGAAAGTATTACGGAATTTGCTTTCAGTCCTAGCAGAGACGGCACTGAGGACAAGATTCCAGTAAGACAAGAGGTGAAAACCAATCTCTGCGTTCTGGCATTAAGCAATATCGTTATTATTTGGTACAGATGCATTCACATTAGCATGGGAGGTGGTCTAGAGGGAAGATTGTTTAATGTTTTTCTCCACTTAATACCTCCAATAACATGTTTGGACTAAGCACAGACTGCAACCTTAACAAGCCGGCCTGAACTTGGGAGCGCTTTTCGCAACTTGCGTCTTGATCAGATTCGACAGCTCCCTTCCACGGTGAAAAGGAGCAAGTGAATCAAAGGAATCAGAGGCAAAAGAGACAAAGCAAAACAAAAGCAAGAAACCGTGACGGATTGCCAGAAAAGGAGTTATCGGGCTCCCAAGTAGATACTTCTGAAGCGCCTAAAAGAGTTGCATGAATGCTCTCCCAAAAGGTAAGCCGTAGGGGCCCATATACGCAGGTAATCGTGGGGACCCAGTTTGGCAAATGATGATGCTCCCCCACCCCTCTGAGGACCCAACATTTAGGACCCGCAGGAGACGAAGGACAACGGCAACCAGTTCATGAAAAACAGGAGAACGGCTATCGGACTGTTCACTGGAGCAAAAGAGGGGAAGTTCTGAATTGAGGAAAATATGGGGCTAGGGGTTACCCCTACCTGAGGCCTTGGGGACAATGGGAAGCATTGGGGCTGCCAACTTCCACGTGGGGCCTGGTGATCTCCCAAAATTACAACGGATCTCCGGACAGCAGAGATCAGCTTCCCTGGAGAAAATGGCTGCTTTGGAGGGTGGACTCTACAGCATTATACCCCACTGAGGACCGCCTCTGCCCCAAACTCCTCCATCCCCAGGCTCCGCCTCCAAACAAATTTCCCAACCCAGGGTTGGCAACCCTACCTCCAGACCAATGGTCCCTTTAAGCTGCGGAGCCTTGTGTGCAAAAATTCTACTTTGCGAGCTACTGGCATTAAAAGCTGTGAGCCAGTGATTCGGCGACTGGGTAAATTTAGTTTGCTCTGGAGCCATCCTTCCTGAGCTAAGGCAAAAATCTGTGAGCAAGAGGCTAAAAAACTGTGAGCTATCTCACACTAACTCAGCTTAGAGGCAACACTGCTCCAGACTACAGCGCTCAGTTCCTCTGGAGAAAAAAGCAGGCACAGAGGGTGGGGCTCTGTGGCATTTTACCCCGACGGCCATCCCTCCACTCCGCAAACCTCTCCCTTCCTAGGCTCCACCCTGCCCCCCAAATCTCCGGGAAATTCCCAGAAGAGTTGGCAACCCTTGGGAGCAGTGGTCCCTCTAAGCTAAGTTAGTGTGAGCTAGCTCACAGATTTTTAGCCTCCGGCTCACACATTTTTGTCTTCGCTGAGGAAGGATGGCTCCAGAGCAAACGAATTTATGCAGTCACCAAGTCGCTCGCTCACAACTTCAATGCCGGTAGCTCACAAAGTAGAATTTTTGCTCACAAGACTCCACAGCTTAGAGGGAGCATTGCTTGGGAGCACAGTCCATCTACAGATATCTCCCCTACAAGGAAATGCGATGCAGAAAGGATGCCAAGTGATGGAGGGCAAGGACGAAGGAGTAGAGAAGGGCATGTGCGTGAGAGAGTACAGGCTGGTAGAAACTGAAAGGAAGATTCTTTAGAGAAGAGAAGAGGAGATTGGATTTATACCCCACCCTTCACCACCTGAAGGAGTATTAATTAAGGCTTGTGCAGAGCTTTGGGAATAAGGCACTGTCGGAACAAACTCTTTTCAGACATCGCTCAAAGTCCAAAGCGACATGGAGGAATCCTGAAACCCATAGTACATATCTGGGGCTGCGAAGGACGAGCTTTCGTCTTTGCCGAATCGCAGCAATTATTAACCGAACAGTAACATGATGTTGGTGGCAGCTAGGAAAGGAAGAAACGGGAAGATGCTTCTGGCCTCTGCCCCATTTGGGTTGCTATGGCGTGCACCACACAAACAAAAACAAAAACATACAAGGCAGAGATGGGATGCCTCTCTGCTACGTGTTTTCTTCTTTCTTTCTTTTTTTTTTGGGGGGGGGGGCGGACCATTTTGTTTTTGAACACCTTAGGCTTTAAATGGAGTGTCAAACATGATTTGAGGCCAGGCAAGAAGGCTAAGTGGTTAAGAGCCTACGAGGGAATACTGGCAGTTAAGGCCCGGCGCTTTAGATCGGCATCTGTCTCGTAAAGGGGGCTAGGCCGGGGGTGAGCTGTGTGCCATTTGGCAGGCGGCCAAGAGAGACAAGCGCTCCCTTAGACCTTCAGACAACCCTTCGTGCGGGAGGCCCGGGCAAACTCAGAGCTAGCTACCTTATCTGCTAATAACGCGAAGGTGAAGCGCCTGAAGTGGTGTAAAGGCAGCTAGAAATGTACAGACCTGGTGAGTCACAAAACAGAAGATCGCCGATGGGGGGGGAGGGGAGAGACTAAAACAAAACCTTAAACCTGGAGGAAGAAGCGGAGATGTGGAAATTGTCAGAGACATTTCCGGTATCACTCCCACTACCTGTCAAATTCAGAAGCTCCAACCAGAAATTCAAAATTATATAAATGAGTCGAAACGATAGAAATAGGTAATCTGATGAGGTTACGAAATGCCGTATTATTTAGATACCTATGTAAATGCTTGTGTATGTATGCAATTACATGGTTCTAGATTTTGAAATGAATTGAGGAATATAACGGACAAAGTATACAGACATATAACCTATCATAAGATTATAAAAACTGATACTTAAAAGCAGGGCTTTTTTGTAGAAAAAGCCCAGCAGGAACTCATTAGCATAATAGGCCACACCCAACAGCAGAAACTCATTAGCATATTAGGCCACACCCCCACGTTACCAGAAGCGTGGTTATCCAGCCACACCCACCTTTTGCTTCTTATTCTGTTTACCTTGTTTGTTGTCAAAACCCAGGGCTTTTTTTGGAGCAGGAACTCCTTTGCATGTTAGGCCACACACCCCTAATGTAGCCAATCCCAATGAGTTTCTACTGTTGGGTGTGGCCTATTATGCTAATGAGTTCCTGGTGGGCGTGGCCAACTCGGGAGCTAGCCGGAACTCCGGTCCTGTGCGTTCCTGCCCCAAAATAGCCCTGCTTAAAAGTATCCAAAAGCATGCAAAAGAATTTTCTAAGAACATAAGGTGGAACATGGAAAACAAACATGGCATGAAATATTCAAGCATTAAAATTGATGATGTAATTGAACCCCCCCCCACATTTATGTATTTGTGTGTCTCATATATTTGGACGTTGTGATGTTTGTCTTTATAAAAATAAAATCTGTTACAAGAAAAGAAGAAGTTCCCACTAGATATAAGGTGTGTTTAAAGGGAAAATTGTGCAAGACATTTACATGGCAACGACCCCTTTTAAAGACAACTAAATACTTCACACAGTAATGTCAGCCAAGGGGCCACCCAAATCTAGCAGGCTGCACAGGTGGCTGCCAGGGGTATGTGTGTGTATAGGAATTCAAAGGGGCATTGGCCTATTCTGGAGATCCACCGGGGAAGGAGGAGAAATGCAAGGAACATAACCCTCTGCTCCCAAACCTGGGCATACCCTGACCTCGATAGCCTAGGAGAGCCCGATCCTGTCAGATCTTGGAAGCTAAGCAAGATTGGCCTTGGGTTAGTCCTTGGGCGGGAGGCTGCCAAGGAAATCCAGAGTCGTGACATGGCGGCAGGCAATGGCAAACCTGACCTCGTCAGATCCCGGAAGCTAAGCAGGGTCAGCCCTGGTTAGTACTTGGAAGGGAGACTGCCATTGAAGAGTGGGGCTGCTACGCAGAGGCAGGCAATGCCAAGCCACCTCTGAACATTTCTTGCCTTGAAAACCCTTTGGGGTCGCCATAAGTCAGCTGTGAGTTGATGGCCAACCGCTGTCCCCCGCCCCTGGCAACTGTGTCCTACCCTCCTATAATTTCCTTTCCCCTTCTATTCCCCACACTTCTGGGGAAAAGAGCTTTAAACTGCAGAGGCCCTAAAGGTGGGCCCGGGCTCGGGCACATCCTGTTATTCTACATTCAGTGTGCTGAGAGGCACGGAGGCAGAAAAAATAATTGCCCACGGCACCGACCTTATCTGAGTTGGAAGGCCGGCAAAAAAAGAAAAAGAAAAACTTGGGAAATGAAACAAAAAAACCCGACTCCTTCACACCGGAAGCCTGGAAGGAAGAGGCAGCGTGGGCATGGCAAGTGGCGCCCTGGGGGGCCAGAGATTCTCCCAAGGACGCTCTTCCCACCCCGCCCCCATTAGCATCGAAGCAATTAAGGGAAATTGCTCATTCCCTAAAAGGCAAGAGAAATCCTCCTTAACGGAACAGTGGTAATGAAAACCATCAGCGCTCTTCCATTATTGAGTACATTACCCCAGCATGCGAAGGATTCTCTTGGGGGGCGGGGGGGGGGGATGGGACTCCAATGTGCTTAAACCACTCTGAGGCTCACTCGAGGGACTGAAAATCATACGGATTTGATTACCACTTCATTGTAAAGGGGCTAATTTGTTCGGGCTTAGCAAAGGGTTTTTTTTGCCGTTTATCATAAAATTAGAAGAGAAACACAAAGGCTGGGGCTTCTAGTACCGTCCTCGAACGAGACACAGCCGCGTTCGCACCACGCAGCCGGCCTGGGAAGTAACGCCAGCCGGCTTTTAAAACGGGACCTAATTTTAGGGGCTCCAGAAATAAACTGCAAAGCTGATGAGATCAGCAGAGACATGACGAGGGAGAGACGGGGAGCACGAGGAAGGAAGAAAGGGCTCTTTCACAAAATTTATCATCGTGTATTGTGACATCAGTGTTCTGTACGACTCCCAGACGATCAGTTTTTTAATGTGGTTTACTGCTTTTTCAAGCCTCTCGCAGGGCACGTGATACGATGCCAGGCAATCCGTGCTCCTCCTTGGGGTAATAAGAGTTCAGAAGCAACAGTTGTTGTTTTGACTCTAATGGACTGATGTTGCGTGAAAAAGCCACACCTTTCGGTGACTATATCCTCTGTGTGTGTATAATAAGGCGGCTGAAATCTGTTAACAGGACTAAGATGGCCGGTGCAACAGAATGATTTGGCTTTTGGAGATGCCAGATAAGGGCACATTTGGACAGAGAGCCATCCCTAAGCTCCGTCATAAAATGTGAGGTTCTGACGCCAGCTACAGAGATTTAGAAAAGAACAGCAGGAGACGGACTGGCGATTGGCACTCCCCAACCTTCCAAAGAGCTGAGCTGTTTTATGGGGGAAAGGGTCTGGAATGAAAGAGAAGTCCGAGGTTCTCGCCCGGTAATTTAAGAGAGTTGTTTACCCAGGTTTTAGTTCTTTTGTTTTAGTTTCTGAAAAGGCCGGCTGCATTCAGAGATCACAAACAAATCACAATCTGCTCCTGACACGAACAAGCTGCAAAGCCTCCGGCTCGCAAATCTTCTCTGCCTCCCCTTGCCTTGCCTGCCGCAGCCGAAGGCTTCCCGGCATCTTGCCCGCAAACGAAACCGTGGTTTGGAGCCCCAGTCTGCGGGCGAGACGGGAACCCCCATTTATGCTCCAGATCTGGATGTTGGAACAACAGCTTGTGGTTAAAATTTTGTGCTCAGTGGCTGACACGAAAGACTTTGTGGTTTTGGAAGGAGGGAAGGAAGGGGAAGTGCATGAGCCGCAGGCTTTCAGGCCTGTTCGAGGAAACTGAAGTTTATTTAGTATTTTATTGACTTGTTTTACATCTGGCCTCTCTCCTCACTGGGGACCCAAAGTGGCTTCCTTCATTCCTTTCCGCTCCTCCGTTTTATTCTCACAGCAACCCTGTGAGGCGGGTTAGGCTGAGAGCACGTGCCTGGCCCATGGTCCCCCAGGAAGCTTCCGTGGCAAGAGCAGGAAATTGAACCCAGGGGTCCCCTTTGGAATTCAGACACCGGATGGTGGGCACCGTCACAAAGCGGCTGCTGTAAGAGGTGGTGCCAGCCACAAGACCTTAGAGCAGGGGTGTCGAACTCATTTGTGATGAGGGCTGGATCTGACATAAATGAGACCTTGCCGGGGCCGGGGCTAGCAGAGATATAAACTTTATAAAGGACACAGACACAAAGGGTTGTGTTTTTTTACTTAAAATAAAATCATGCTTAAAACATGAGCACTCTCGCACTATTTTGTTCATTTAACAGTGTCTGATAACTGACACCTCTTGCTCTGAACTATTGCCTCAAAATGTCTGTGCTGCTGCAATCTTGAGTGTGCTGTTCAGGTGTGCGTCTGCAGGCTACAAACCTATGATGACGCAGCCGCAGCAGAACTGGAAGAAGCAGAAGACAACCAGTTCCACTGCGGGCCTGGCAGAAGCCCTCCGGGGGCCTGATCCAGCCCCCGGGCTGCATGTTTGACACCCCTACCTTAGAGAGTGAAGTCGTGCGTAATTCTAATAACAACTCTCCAACATTTGGGTCAGAAGCCCTGTTTAACAGGGTAACTTTGAAAAAGAACATATTGTTCAAAATATTTTCTAGGGTACACACAGCTTGTCTTCAGTCACACAGTGAAGATCCTTGTGCTGCGGCAGCAGCTAATGCCAAACCAACTTTTTAAAAAAAATCTGCACAGTCAATCTGATCTCCCGTGGCCTATCAGAAGCCCTGCTGGGCAAAAGCCCCACCTGGCCCTGCCTACTTTCTAAGATACTGGACACGAGCCAGAAAAGGTGTCTATGGGCACCTTCTTGGGGAACCACGTTCTAAGAAGAAGAAGGGAGGAGAAGGAGGAGGGAGGAGAAGAAGAAGGAGGAGGAGGAGGAGAAGGAAGAAGGAGGAGGAGAAGAGGAGGAGGAGGAGGAGGAGGAGGAGTTGGATTTATACCCTGCCCTTCACGCAAGAGTCTCAGAGCAACGTGGAATCACCTCCCCTTCCTCTCCCCACAACAGACACCCCGTGAGGCAGGTGGGGCTGAGAGAGCTTTGAGAGAGCTGCGACTGTCCAAAGTTCACCCAGCTGGCTGTATATTTAGAAGGAGTGGGGAATCAAACCCGGTTCTCCATATTAGATTCCACCGCTCTTAACCACTACACCGAAATGGCCTTTGCTGATGGGATACTGCTCTGGGACAGATGTCAGGCTAAATTCAGAGGCATTTCATGGCAAGAAAACTAAACTTATGTACGCTACCTTTTCGCTTTCCTTTCGGATACTGGACCCTATCCCTGAAATCCACACCTCTCGCTCATCATTGGTGCTATGGAAGGTTAAGATGTTGGCACACCACCTGATGAGACGGCGGCTCCTAACCCCTGCAGATGTCCACTGGTTCGCACCACAGCCACCTCTTGCACAGGCCTTGCTTGTAACTGTTTTGTCTTGAGTGCACACAAAATTATTTAAGTCACGCGTTTTCATCTGGGGGGAAACCACGGTCTACATACCTCCTCAGCCTCTGCCTCCAACTGTAATTTAAAAATCAACTTCTGTTTGTATTAGGAAGAATTAATAACTCACCTCATGCTCATGGGCAGTCTGTCGTGCGCCTTCTGGGGGAAAAAAGAGCAGAAGATATTGTAAAAATGTGGGGGGGGGGTGATCAACCCAGAGGCACCTGCCATGACACTTTTCTTACAGCTGCAATTATAACAATAACAATAAACAACAGTAATAACAATAATATGCCTTCAAGTCACAACCAATTACATGCGGGTTTCTAGGCAGGAGATGAACAGAGGTGGTTTGCCATTGCCTGCCTCTGCATAGCAACCCTGGGCTTCCTTGGTGGTCTCCCACCCAAGTACTAACCAGGGCCGGCCCTGCTTAGCTTCCGAGATCCGACAAGACTGAGCATATGTAGAAGAAGAGGAGACTGGATTTATACTCCACCCTTCCCTACCCGAAGGAGTCTCAGAGCGGCTTACAATCTCCTGTCCCTTCCCCTCCCCTGTGAGGTAGGCGGGGCTGAGAGAGCTCTTGAGAGAACTGCTCTTTCCATAACAGCTCTGAAAGGACTTATGACTGACCCAAGGCCACACCTGCAGCTGCACGCGGAGGAGTGGGGAATTGAACCCGGTTCTCCCAGATTAGAGTCCGCACTCCTAAGTGCTACACCAGACCGGCTCTCTACTCCGATACTCTCTTCTAGGCTACTCAGGCTTCCAGCTAGTCTATAGGAAGACTAGCAATCCAGTCTTTTTTAACTAGCAAAACGCCCACTGTTATGACCGGCTGAGGAGGGAGGGGCAGGTAGAGAGAGGGTCCCACGGGGGGGGGGGGTTGTCCCAGGAAGGTTCACGGCTTGGGCAACAACAGCCTGTTTTGTTTGCCTCCCTCCAGGAGTTCTACTGCAGGACTTCTGATGACGGGACCACTTCTGGTGCTCCCGTCTCTCCACCAAAGGCCCCCCCCCCAAGACAGGGCCATCCACCAACAGAGGCCTGGCTTTGCTCCCGCTCTCACCAGCGCCCTCAAATGCTATGCTTTGTGTTTTTGCCGCCATCTGAATGGACAGTAGCCATTCTTGGGGAGAAAGTAAACAGGTATCTGCAAAGACGCTGCAGGGCAGGGCCGGGGTTTTGCTCCTTTGCCAATGGTCTGGTCCAATTCCCTTTGACCCCGGGACTCCATGGGCTCCCCTGAGAATCACACCTGCCCTCAACAGCATAACTCCGCCCCTTCATCAGCATAGCCCCACCCTGAGTTCCGTCTCTCCATCAACCCTTGGCCGTGACAAAGGGACAGCGCCCAGGACCGTAACTCTACTAGCAAAGTAGCCATCCTCATGAAAAGTGGGTGTGCATGTGTGTGTGTGGGGGGAGGCTTGTATACTGAAACAAGCCATGAAGGCTGCAGATAGGGGTGCCACCCTCCAGGTAGGGCCTGGAGGACTAGTGGAATCCCAAGCCATCTCCAGACTACCAAGATCAGCTCCCCAGGAGAAAATGGCTGTGCCATGATCTGGACTGTGCAAACAAAGGCCTAGCAGGCCCAGGGAGCCTGAGTAGCAGTGGGAGGAGGCTGGGCCTACAACTCTTGTTTGATGCTTACTCTGCCTGGTCCTCACGCCCATTATTTGGCCAAATAAGGGAGGTCTGAAAGTCTTGGGAGGGTGCTCTGGGCCTTCCCAGGGGATCCTAAAACCAGAGTGGTGGCAGCGTCAGGTGACGCCCCACCTGAGTCGTGACAGGCTGCTTTGGAAGAAGAACCCTGTGGTGTTCTACCCCTCGGAGCTCCCTCCCCAAGCTTTACCCCTGAATCTCTGAGGATTCCCCAAACTAGAGTTGGCAACCCAAACAGGGGGAGATGGGTCACCCAATCACGGGGACGGAGGACAGGCCCTTCCCTCTCGCCCAAACAGGGTGCTGAATCCCAAAGCTTTACTTAGTCCCTGAAACTGATTATTTCCTCCTGCAAAAGGTCTAGGAGGAGAGACTCCTGAAGCCCAGATCTGCTCCCTCTAATCGCGGATCCCAGTCCCTGAGGAACGAGCCTGCGTTTTCAAAGCACAGCCTCTTTGTCTACACAGCCTCGACCCCCGACCCGCTTCTTGTTTATTTTAGGGTTACTGGAGGAATGTGAAGAGTGGAATGAAAAGCCGGGCGACTGGCTCAGAGATAAAAATCGAGAGAAACAGCCGGCCTGCGACACATTGGAGGAGGAAATGAGCAACCGGCGGTCAGTTAATATACAGCAAAGACGTCCTGCCAGAAGCGAAAGAACAAGCAAAATGGCGTTTATCGGAGACTGGTGAATTTGAGCGCCGTAATAGCGTCTTGTGACCAGTGTTCCCTCTAAGCTGAGTCAGCGTGAGCTAGCTCACAGTTTTTTAGCCTCCGGCAGACACATTTTTGTCTTGGCTCAAGAAGGAGGGCTCCAGAGCCAACTAACTGATGCAGCAGTCAAATCGCTCGCTCACAACTTTAATGCCCAGTAGCTCACAAAGTAGAATTTTTGATCACAAGACTCCACAGCTTAGAAGGAGCATTGCTTGTGACGCTCGCGGAGGGGCCGCCTGGTTGTGGTTGCATACCTTGCCGATGCGATTTGCCTTTCTGCCTGTCTTGGGCTTTCCTGCTGAAGACTTTGTAGGCCTCGGTTTTGTGGTACTGCTCCAGCTCCCGCATGTAGCGCTCTTTATCTCGATCGGCTTCGTCCAGGTAGCGCTGCAACGGGAGAGGAGAATATACGGTCGAGATGACCGAGCAGACCGGCTTGCTGCCGGGGTCGCCGGGCAAGAAGGCGAGGAGAACGTGTGAAGAACCAAAAGGGACCGACAACCTCCGCCTCGCCTCTCATTTGAAGGTCAACTGAGGGAGCCCCTCTGGATTGCAGCTAGATTTGAGTCTGGCAGCCGCTTAAGAGACCGGCGTGATTTTTGGGGTGTGAGCTTTCAACAGTCGAAGCTCGCTGGAGGATCCTTGTACCTGACAAAGGAAGCTCAGACCCTCAAGGAAAAAGGATCTATACCCCTTCCCTTCCCTTGGAGTCTCAGAGCGGCTTACAATCCCGGTTCTCCCAGATTAGAGCCTGATGCTCTTAACCGCTACACCAAACTGTCTCTCATACCCCAAAAAAGAAGAGGAGGAGTTTGGATTTATACCCCGCCCTGCACTATTCGAAGGAGTCTCAGAGCGGCTTACAACCTCCTTTCCCTTCCCCTCCCCACAACAGACACCCTGTGAGCAGTGTTCCCTCTAAGCTGAGTTAGTGTGAGCTAGCTCACAGTTTTTTAGCCTCCGGCTCACACATTTTTGCCTTCGCTCAGGAAGGAGGGCTCCGGAGCAAACTAACTGATGCAGTACTCCAGAGCAAACTAACTGATCATTGCCTGTGAGGTAGGTGGGGCTGAGAGGGCTCTGACAGAGGCTGCTCTTTTTCAAGAACAGCTGTGCCAGAACTATGGCTTGCCCAAGGTCATCCAGCAGGTGCAAGTGGAGGAGTGGGGAATCAAACCTGGTTCTCCAAGATTAGAGTCCGGGCACTTAATCACTGCACCAAACTGGCTCATACCCCCAAAATCTTGCTGGTCTGTAAGGGGCTACTGGACTGAGATCTAGCTGCTGTATGACAGACCAACATGGCTACCCTTGGAAACTCTCTCAACTGCATTATCAGTGGGTTAAATCCAAGGAACCCCACAAACTATCCCAACAGCTGTTCCGTAAATGCAGAACTCCCAACCCCCAAGTAGGAGCCCAGTTATTTTCTAAAAGTGTAAGACCAATCCTTTCTGTACTGACATTTGCCGGCCAAGATTGAGACAGCATTGACCAACCTGTGCATATGCTATTTGTGTTTTAACAGCCTAGTTTCATTATAGGGGCCCGTGGTGGCTCAAGTGGTTAAGACGCTGAACTGCAGACCGGAAGGTCGGTAGTTCAGCAGTTCGAGACCCGAGTGCCGCGTGATGGAGTGAGCTCCCATCTCTGGTCCCAGCTCCTGCCAACCTAGCAGTACGAAAGCAAGAAACTGCAAGTCGATAAATAGGTACCGCTTCGGTGGGAAGGTAACAGCATTCCGTACGCCTTGGTGTCTAGTCATGCCGGCCACATGACCACAGAGATGCCTTTGGACAGCGCTGGCTCTTCAGCCAGGAAACAGAGATGAGCACCGCCCCCTAGAGTCGGATTCAACCTTTACCTTTACTAGTTTCATCATTGTTCTTAAAATGCAGCTGCCCTGTCGAGAACCCCTGCGATACGGAGGGCTACTGGCGAGAGCGGCTCTCTGACTTGCACATTCTCTTAAGCTGTGCACAGACACGGATCGCGCCCCCGTGGGGGAGGAATCGATCCCAGAATCCTGAATCAGAGCGGCGACGTGTAATGAATCGAGTTCTGAAGGTGCTAGATGGACGTCGCCCGAAGCGTTCTGTCACGCTTGCTTAATGAAGGGCGCTTGATGCCAGAGGACTTGAAAGGGGGCTGTCGACCTGCTCGTGTCGCAGAGGCGAGCGAGCGTGAAGATCATGGTGCCCTCTCACATGAAAAGCAACCCTTCCCTTCTGCCACGTTTGCCTTTAACGTCTCTGGGCCTTTCCCTCTTACCTTTGCCTTACATCCCCATGCAGAAACTAGCGATGAGCAGAACAAGCATGGGCGAAAAAGGGGAGGGAACTGACGCGCCTCTTGTTTTTTTTACTCATATGCTGGGTATGCAGCAAAAGGTTCTGGTAGCGATCGGAAAGATTTTTATTCTACGGTATCTCCGTTAAAAACTCTCAAGGTGTGTGTGTGTGGGGGGGGGGGGGGGCTTCCATCGATCTGGATGGAGCAAAATTATGACCTGGGGCAGCCAAACCCCTTCCCCTGCTCTCCATCCCGCCCCCGGCATGCATCAGTCCCCTTACAGTGAAGGAGAAAAGACGAGCCGCGATGCGTCGGGCCATACGTTTGTGTTCCTTTCACTGCTTCGGCATCACGCTGTCCTGTCCTGGGCATATTCCCCATTACCTTGACATCAGCAGTGAATCTCTACATTACGGCACACAGAAGGGGGATTCTCTGGGGCAAAAGAGGCCCTTTGTCAAAGTCTGGGGGGGCGGGGGAGAGCTGCCCGGCCTCTATTCCTCCCTCCAGTAACTCCGCTACAGGGACTCTGCCTGGGCGACCAGTAGCTGTCCTCCTGTCTCCCCCCACCTTCTTGCCCTCCACTTTCCCCCTCCCCGTTGGGCATCCCAGCTGAAGCATCCCACACATGTTTGGGGGCCGCCTGTACAACTCTCCGGGGTTGTACAATTCTCTGCCTGCACAGGCCACCCAAACCAGAGGTGATTGTCAGGAGAGGGATGCCAAAAAAACCCTCCTGGACTCACCAACAAGAACGCTGGGGCCCAATGAGCTGATCCCCCAGAAGAGGTACCTGGGGACAGGTAAGGGAACAGGCCAGTGTTCCCTCTAAGCTGAGTTAGTGTGAGCTAGCTCACAGTTCCTTAGCCTCCTCCAGCTCACACGTTTTTGTCCTAGCTCAGGAAGGAGGGCTCCAGAGCAAACTAATTCATGCAGCCGCCAAATCGCTCGCTCACAGCTTTAATGCCAGGAGCTCACAAAGTAGAATTTTTTCTCACAAGACTCCACAGCTTAAAGGGAGCATTGGAACAGGCGCCAATGGGATCCCGGCCTTCTGGCATCAGGATGAGAAACGAAGACCCCCAGCAAGGGTTCCCCAGAGGGCTGGGGCTTTTGCCCAGTCAGCCAGCGAGAGGAGCTCCAGCATCAAAAGGAGGACGCCATGGAGGAAGCAAAGGGCAACCACCAAAATGCTGGCCAGATTGAGAGGAGGAGGAGGAGATTGGATTTATACCCCGCCCTTCACTACCCAAAGGAGTCTCAGAGCGGCTTACAGACTCTTCTCCCTTCCCCTCCCCACAACAGACACCCTGGGAGGTAGGTGGGGCTGAGAGGGCTCTGACAGAGGCTGCTCTTTTTCAAGAACAGCTGTGCCAGAACTACAGCTTGCCCAAGGCCATCCAGCACGTACAAGTGGAAGAGTGGGGAATCAAACCCGGTTCTCCAAGATTAGAGTCCGGGCACTTAATCACTGCACCAAACTGGCTCATACCCCCAAAATCTTGCTGGTCTGTAAGGGGCTACTGGACTGAGATCTAGCTGCTGTATGACAAACCAACATGGCTATCCTTGGAAACTCTCTCGACTGGCTCTCAAGGAGGAAGGATGGACCAGAACTGACAAGATTAGGGAACGGACTAGCCCTGTGGCCACTCTCCTCTGAACAGGAGGGGCAGGGCAGAAAGTTTTAAGGGAGAGAGAGAGATGCGCAGGCCGGGGAGGATGATCCTCAACCCTCTATGTCGAGCGAGTGTAGCAGCGAGAAAGAGGGAGGAGGATGCTTGGAATAGAGGGGAGGAGAAGGACGAGAGGACACGGGTGGAGAAACCCCCCTCCGTTTCTTCAATCCAAGTGTCTTCCTCCCTGAAATCCGATGCCCTGAAGCTGGGCCCTCTGCCCACCGATCCCGCGAGACCTCCACATCGTGACAGTGATATTATTTCTGATGACAGCTGGTAACTCTGGAGAGCGGGGGGTGGGATGAAGCAGAGGGACTGACCAGGGAGATCCACGGCTCACAAACTTGAAGTTATTTATTCAACAAAAAATGGGGGGGGGACCCTGATTTATGAAGCGAGCCTCCTTGGCCCGACCCCAGGATCAAATTGTCGCCAGCCCTTCTCTGTGGGGTGAGTAAATCATCTACAGCGTCTTCCTCCCAGGATCCTATCTGCATCCTGTTCTTCCAGGGAGACCCGCCTTCCTTTTCAGAGGCAACAGCTAACGGCCCAATCCAGATGTGTCAGCCATCTGGCTTGCCACTTCCCCGTATGCATTATGGGCACACAAATTCTTGCCCCATCTTATTCTCTCTCTAGACCCAGAGGGGAAGCCGTGTTGATCTGAAGAAACACAACGAAGTTTGAGTCCAGGGGCACCTTTAAGACCAACAAAGTTTAAGTCTGGGTAGGTGCAAGTGAAAGCTTATACCCAGAATTAAACTTTGTCGGTCTTAAAGGCTAATGAGATCTTGGGGTGTATCAACAGAGGCATACCATCCAGATCGGAAGATGATGAAGAAGAAGGGATTGGATTTATACCCCGCCCTTCACTCGGAGTCTCAGAGGGGCTTACAAACTCCTTTCCCTTCCCCTCCCCGCAACAGACACCCTGTGAGGTAGGCGGGGCTGAGAGAGCTCTGACACAAACTGCTCTTTTAGGAACAGCTGTGCCAGAGCTTGTGACTGACCCAAAGTCACATCAGCAGGTGCAAGTGGAGGAGCGGGGGAATCAAACCCGGTTCTCCCAGATTGGAGTCCGCACACTGAACCACGACACCAAACTGGCTCAAGATGTCGTAATCCCGCTGTACACTGCATTGGTCAAGCTGCACCTGGAGCATTGTGTGACGTTCTGGAGGCCTCCCTTCGGAAAGGATGTGGGCAGAATGGAGCGGGTGCAGAGGAGAGCGATGAGGATGATCGGGGGGCCTGGAGACCAAGAGGCCCTATGAGGAAAGGCTGAGGGACTTGGAGATGTCCAGTCTGGAGAAGAGGAGGTTGAGGGGGGACAGGATGGCTCTCTTGAAGCATCTGAAGGGCTCTCACTTGGAGGAGGGCAGGGAGCTGTTGCTGTTGTCAGCAGAGGAGAGGACTCACAATCATGGGTTTAAAAAACAAGGGCAGGATGGTACTGGCTGGATCTTAGGAAAAACTTTTTTACAGTAAGAGTTGTGCAACAGTGGAATCAGCTGCCTAGGGAGGTGGTGAGCTCCCCCTTCCTGGCTGTCTTTAAGCAGCGGCTGGACAAACAGCTCTAGGCTGTTCCAGCATCGCGTAGGGGGTTGGACTAGATGGCCTGTATGGCCCCGTGCAAATCTGTGATGCTCTGATTCTATGACTCAAACTTTCCCCTTCTCTAGACCCAGAAAGGTAAAATACAGGCTCTGCCCTTCCCAAACGAACCCGTGACCCCCTCTGTCGTTACCCAAGTACACTTCCTACAGCGTTCACAGATGGGATTTTTCTGCGGGCGTTAAGTTCGGGAGGCATGAAATTCTTCCTAGCGAAGCCACGCCCTTTTAAAGGAACTGCTATCAAATTCTGTAACGTGGGAGAGGCTAGTTTCAAGTCCAGCAGCACCTCAGAGATTAACAAGACTTCCAGGGCGTGATCCTTTGAGAGTCAAGAGCTCCCTTTACTAGATCCCTTCATCAGGCTTAGAAAGGGATAACTCTGCTTGGGAGAGCTCTGCGAATTTCAGAGCACTTTCTTTGAAATCCCAGAAGCTTCTTTCGTATCTGCACGGTAATGCAGGGAAAACGGATCGACAGGAAGATCTAGACGCGAGTCCGGTAGCACATCAGAGACCAACGAGATTCAAGAGTCAAAACTTTATATCTGACGAGGGTGGCTTTGACCCTCGAAGGCTCATACCCTGAGAATCTCATTGGTCTCTAAGCAATGCTCCCTCCAAGCTGTGGAGTCTTGTGAGCAGAAATTCTACTTTGGGAGCTACTGGCCTTAAAGCTGTGAGCGAGCCATTTGGCTACTCCATAAATTCGTTTGCTCTGGAGCCCTCCTTCCTGAGCGGAGACAAAAATGCGTGAGCCAGAAGCTAAAAAAATCTGAGCTAGCTCACACTAACTCAGCTTAGAGGGAACACTGTCTCTAAGGTGCTGCTGGACTCGAACCCAGCTCTTCTGCCACAGACGGACACAGCTATACTCTGAAACGGTAACGCAGGGAGGTGATTTAGCAGTACCCGTTTCTCCTCGGGAGGGAGTTTACTCCATTCGTTGCCCAGCATCCTGGTGATTTCTGGGAAAGGAACTTCGGGTCTCTTGGCTCGGAGCTGCTCCCGCCGCTCGTTCATGAACCGCACGTAACCCGTTAAGGGAGACTTAGGAGCATTGCTGTCCCGGGGGGGTTTCTTCCTCTTTCGCCCTTTGGACCATCCTCCTCTCTTGGTTCTTTGCTAGGAGAGAGAAGAGAGTCCGGTTGCTTTAAACCGAGAACGGCGCCTGGAATGCTTTGAGAAATGACACATGGCGTCAAGTTCGGACCTGACGCTGCTGTTCCTCTTGAACAGGAATACCGAAGCTGCTTTAGATGGAATCAGACCATTGGTCCATCAGAGTCATTACTGTCTACGCAGGCTGGCAGTGGCTGTCCAAAGTCGCAGGCTGAGACTTCACCTACAGCCTGGTCCTTCAATGGAGGATGCCGGGGGATTGAACCTGGGACCTTCTGCATGCCAAGCAGATGCTCTACCACTGAGCCTTTCAAAAAATTCTCCGTCACCCCATTTGTCCAAATTTATTTATTCACTTCCTTTATACCCTGCCAGTTTGGTGCAGTGGTTAAGTGTTCAGACTCTAATCTGGGGGGACCGGGTTTGATTCCCCACTCCTCCACTTGCACCTGCTGGATGAGCTTGGGCAAGCCATAGTTCTGACACAGCTGTTCTTGGAAAAGAGCCATTTCTGTCAGAGCTCTCTCAGCCCCACCTCCCTCACAGGGTGCCTGTTGTGGGGAGGGGAAGGGAAGGGAGTTTGTAAGCCGCTCTGAGACTCCTTTGGGTAGTGAAGGACCAGGTATAAATCCAATCACTTCTTCTTCTTCTTCTTCTTCTTCTTCTCCCCAGCAGAGACCCAAAGCAGCTTATAACATTCTCTCCTCTTCATTTTCTCCTCATAACGACCCTGCGAGATAGGTTAGGCTGAGAGAGTGTGACTGGCCCACAGTCATTCAGAGAGCTTCCATGGCATGAGTGGGGATTCAAACCCGGGTCTCCCAGATTCTACTCCGACACTTTAACCACGGCACCATGCTGGCTCTCGCTAATTAGAATCTGCCAGGCTGTCTCTATTAGACACAGCCAAAGATAAGTTTGGGTCGGAGAAGAACTATCCCAGCAAGCATGAGGCAGCTTGGGGGAGACTAGACTGGAAGGTAGAACGGAATTCCTGTTTTATAAAGCCCGCATTGTTGTTAGGAACTTCCAAGGGTCGTTCTTCAGATAATTCAAAGCCAATCATCTACTACCACAACCGTTAGAGCTCGGGCTGGGTATCTGGATAAGGACAATGCCGTTGCTACAGAAACAGGAAATGAGGATCACAGTAACATGCAACTAAGGGCTCTGAAAACTTTGCTCTGTGAGACTCAGCATCCTGCTAAAACCTTTACTGTAAGTTAAGCCATGAGACGCTAGAGCCAGTGACCGTCCAGGTAGACCATCTGGCTTGGCATGCAGAAGGTCCCGAGTTCAGTCCCCAGCATCTCCAGTTAAAAGGACCAGGCAGGAGGGGATGCGAAAGACCTCAGCCTGAGGCCCTGGAGAGCAGCTGCCAGTCTGAGTAGAAGAAGAGACTGGATTTATACACCCCGCCCTTCACTACCCAGAGGAGTAGAGCGGCTTACAATCTCCTTTTCCTTCCCCTCCCCACAACCGACGCCTTGTGAGGCAGGTGGGGCTGAGAGAGCTCTCTCGAGAACTGGTCATGAGAGAGCAGCTCTGAGAGAACTTGTGACTGACTCAAGGTCACACCAGCGGCTGCACGTGGCAGAGTGGGGGAATCAAACCCAGTTCTCCCAGACTAGAGTCCACGCACCTGACCAGTACACCAAACTGGCTCTCTAGACAATACTGATTTTGATGGAATGATAAGACGGATTCAGCCTAAGGCAGCTTCATGTGTTTGTATCTGGCTCAGACCAAATGGGCTCGTGGAAGGGGGACTGATCGCTCGGTGGCTCCACAGTGCCCTGCCGAGGAATGATCTTTTTGCCCCCGCCCACCGTCGATCATCCACTCAGCCCCGCCTCCTGCGGGATGAGCGATGACAGCATCAGTCACCGGCGTCCCCGCAGCTGCCCTCGCTTTCCTGAGAAAAGGAACGGGGAACAATGCTAATCAACCTCGGCAGCCAATCCTCAGCTACGAGGCACAGGTGGGTAACTGAATGCAGGGAGGGATGACATCTGAGGTTGCTCTTCCCGTCGTCTTCTGCTCACCTCCTCCTCAGGTCTCGGCTCGCTATTTTCGGCTTTGCCAGATGACTCGCTGCGAGGCAACGGCGCTTGCAGCCCCTCCTCCGCAAAATCCGGGTGGTTGGGAGGCTGCGAGCCGCTGCAAGACCCTTCCGAGTGATTGAGCCTGGAAAGAGGAGAGGAGCGATTGTGAGGCGGCCTCATTGCAAACGAGCGGTCGCCCGTTGTGATGCCTTGTGGATATTCTGCGATGCTGAGAATATCGATGTTGCTGTAAGGGGCATCCCCGGGAAGTGACTATCAAAGCACGGAATGTTGTCCCTGCCAGAATGATTTCTAGGAGACAGTCTGGCAGGGGGGAGAGGAGGAGGCAGCAGTGGGAGGGCTTCTAGTGTCCTGGCCCCACTGCTGCACCTCCTGATGGCACCTGGTATTTTTGGCCACTGTGTGACAGAGTGTTGGACTAGATGGGCCATTGGCCTGATTCAACATTGGCTTCTCTTATTGTTCTTATGTCTATGCAGCAGTTATATTAGGCATTCGGATCAAAATGCTCGTCTGAGGACATAGAGAGGAGCCGTGCTGGATCGGACCAAAGGTCCACCAAGTCCGGCTTCCTGGTCACACGGTGGCCAACTAGCTGCCTCAAAGGAAATGCGCAAGCAGGATGACGGCAACAGCACCCTCCCACCCATAAGCCCCAGCGAATGATATAAAGAGGCATGCTGCCCGTGGTGCTGGAAGAAGTAGATATCGTCATTAGTTGCCATTTGATAACCCCGCTCTCCATGAATCTGTCCACTTCCCTTATAAAGCCTTCCAAGCTGGTGGCTGTCACCGCGTCCTGTGGCAGTGAGTGCCACAATTTAGCTATGCACTGCGTGAAGGAGTACTTCCTTGGGTCTGTCCAGAATCTCCCACCCACCGGCTTCAGTGGATGGCCCCGGGTTCTAGCATTAATGGGAAAGGGAGAAGAGATTCTCCCTGTCCATTCTCTCGGCAACACGCATAATCTTATAGACCTCTCTCGGGTCTGCCCTTTTTCTCAGCTAAACAGCCCTAAGTGTTTTAGCCAATCTAGACAATACCCAGAGCTGTCAAACGCAGAACAATCTTTCAGAAAAATCTACGATTCCCACTGAGGACTTAATGCTGAGTCCCTGAGCCCACCCGCGAATCATTTCCTATGTCAGAAGAGTCAGCATCATGTCTCAAAGAGGTCCTCTACAAGGATGCTAGAGGCAACCTCACACGCTTTCAAAGCAAGGAGAAGGTGAAGGTTAAGAAGTTTGAAAACCAGGGCAAAAAGGACCTCTCAGGGACACTGTCTTTGGATAGCATGGGGCAGGGGGAGAGGAGGAGATTGGATTTATATCCCACCCTTCACTCGGAGTCTCAGAGCGGCTTACAAACTCCTTTCCCTTCCCCTCCCCGCAACAGACATCCTTTGGGGTAGGTGTGGCTGAGAGAGCTCTTTTGAGGACTGCTCCTGAGAGAACAGCTCTGACAGGACTACGGCTTGCCCAAGGTCATCCAGCAGCTGCGAGTGGAGGAGTGGGGGAATCAAACCCGGTTCTCCCAGATTAAGAGCCCATGCACTTAAGCTCTACGCCAGACTGGCTCTCACACAGTCTGCTTAACTCGAGACTGGAAGAACAGCAGCTTACCCAGCTGAGACAATATCGTTGCTCTCTTTCGAGCCCTCGTCGTCGGGGAAATGCGATGGGGGAGAGGAACTTGCCATTGGGTTCTCCATTCTCCCTGCAAACCGAATCTGGAGAAACAAATTGTACATTAACATGTTACTCCGACTCGTCCAGACGCGGTCTAGTAGCCAAACCCGCCCTGTGATCCCAAACGCTTCCTCACTGGCAAGGCCATTCAATTCCAACACGGTAAGCCCAAACCTTAGGCCCCACAGCTCTCAGGTCGCTTCGTCCTGCTTAAATGAACACAAACCACACACTTGGTACCCGGTGCCATTAGACGGCTGCCCACGTGCAGGCGGGGGGCTAGCTGTGATTAACACTGCAAAGCACGCTTCTGCAAGGCCTATTTTGCTTGAATTTGCAACAAAGACAAGCCACCCGCAAACCATGAAGGCAGGCAAACTTTAACGGATAAAAGAAACTAAACAAATCTTTAGCAGTCGATCTTTTTCCATTAACGCCCTGAAACAAGCCCAGAGCTCCAGGCGCGGGGACTGTAGCCGAGGGTGACCTACAGCGGCTTCACAGCCCGTCTCGGTCCACTTGACTGTCTATTGGCAATTTCTCCACAGCTTCAAGAGTGATTACAGAGTTGGTTGAGTGGCTATTAAGCGGCAATGGAGAAGCATCGTTTTTGCTTTTCAACACAAGGCACAGCGCTGCAGAGTGTCATAACAATACGTTCATAAGGCTCATGACATGCCAATGCACATTACTGCGCTATATTTGAGCACCTTAGGTGGCACGGTTAGATCCCCATTCATCTACTCGTAAAAAAAGAGAGAGATGGAAAAGGAGTTCTGGTTAATACAGTTCTGGTTAAAAGGTGATATACTTTTTTTGTCCTTCATCAATCTCATTCCGTGGAGAAGGAACTCTGGGAATATAACATTTAGATTTCACTTACATCTAACATAATACTTATTTTTGTAGTTACACTTTTTCATTCCTTTGGTTCCCATCAGTTCAAATCACGGGTTCCCAATGTGCCATTCATGGGCACCACAGCACCTGCTGACATCTTTCCTGGCGCCTGCCAAGTGTTTTTACAAAGTGGTTGGAACCGGGGATGGGGTGGGGGGTGCTGGCCAGGAGGGGTTCTGATTGGCAGCTGGAGATATGATTGGCAGTGCAGATTTTTAAAAAGTTGCTTCCACAACCGCTGTCACCTTGGCATAACGATCTTTACTGTGTGTATGCAAGAAGACATTTTTTAACAATAAGATCATTTTAAAAGGCATCCCAGAATGCTGAAGAACTGATAAGTAGAAGAGATTGGATTTATACCCTGCCCTTTACTCGGAGTCTCAGCACGACTTACAATCTCCTTTCCCTTCCCCTCCTCACAACAGACACCTTGCGAGGTAGGTGGGGGTGAGAGAGCTCTTCCAAGAACTGCTCTTTTTCAAGAACAGCTCTGACAGGACTATGGCTTGCCCAAGGTCATCCAACAGCTGCAAGTGGAGGAGTGGAGAATCAAACCCAGTTCTCCCAGATCAGAGTCCGCGCACTTAACCACTACACCAAACTGGCTCTCTAGAGTTACATGTGATCTCACTCTCTGATACTTTGTGGTTGGCTCCACCTCTCGTAGCAGCCATTCAGTGGTTGGCTCCACCTCATGCAGCAGCCAGTTTGTCGTCGTGCCCACCACCCCGTGTCAGAGTTCCGAAGACACCCACAGGCTCAAGAACGTTGGGGACCCCTGGTTTACGGAAATCAAGCTGCTGCAAAGTACACTGGCATACGACTGACTCTCAAACCGACAAGGACAGCAGCCAACAAAGAACGATAATCAAATAATTTCTCAGCCACTCCACACCGATTATCGCCCTTCTTTAAAAAGCACGACGGCTTAGTGGCAGTTACAACCTGTGCAGAAGATGCCAACGGGATTTGACTGCGATGACAGCGTTACTTTACCAGAAATCCAATTCTGCTCCGTTCACGTCAGGCACGATCGACTGGCAGCAATTCCTTCACGCGCCCTATTGAGGTGAGAAGGACGGCCTCGCTGGAGCGCATTCTGATGTATGTGCCCTTCATCGAGGCTCCGAAGATTTATTTATACACTGCTAGAAAATGTACTGTGTTGCTCTTAACCTGCTAGAATCTCACTATATATTACACGTATATATATCTTGCAGATTGAGATGGTTTAGGCTATAGCGGATGACAAATGCATCTCTTTGAGCGCACGACCATGTTATTCTTTTAAATAAGCATCCGGTTAATGGCCGGCCGGGCAGATCGATTGAAGGTCTAGGTGAAACAGATGCTCCCCATCAATCTTGCTGCCTCCAGGGAAGGATGTTATACCATCCAATCTTCCATCTGCATTTTGAGGAAGGGTGATGTAAGGGGTGTCGATTCTGCTATCAGAGGACATCATTTTCTAAAGGGAGTCAGGAAGGAGCTGACCCCCCCTTCAGGAGAGGTAATGGGACCATTTAGAAACTAGTGGGCCTCATTCACACTTGGAGAGCAAGAGCTACGGCAATTACTAGCCAACAGAGAGAAGTTTATCAGAAGGGCCACACGACTGCAGCTTGTGATTCTGTCCCCTTGTAACCCTCTAGTCTCAGGGGTCCCCAGCACAGTGCCCGTGGCGTCATGACGCCCACCGACACGTTTCCTGAAGCTCACCACGTGTTTTTAGAAGGCAGATGGAGCCAAGTGGGGCTTTTGCCTAGCGAGGCTTCTGATTGGCCACTGGGGATTCGATTGTCTGTGCAAATTTGTTAGGCAGATTCTCTGGTCTAACTGAAAAGGTTAGACTCGATTATCTTCGATCTGATAAGAATGCCGAGATTACTCATCGAGTGGCTAGATTCTGTCCGGTGATATTTGGGTCTCGGGAACTGTACTGTAACCAGTGTTCCCTCTAAGCTGAGTTTGTGTGAGCTAGCTCCCAGTTTTTTAGCCTCCGGCTCACACATTTTTGTCTTAGCTCAGGAAGGATGGCTCCAGAGCAAACTAAATTTATGCAGCAGCCAAATCGCTCGCTCACAACTTTAACGCCAGTCGCTCACAAAGTAGAATTTTTTGCTCACAAGACCCCACAGCTTAGAGAGAACACTGACTGTAACTAGAGTTTAATTTTAAGTTGTTTTATTTGGTCTACTGTATGTCTGAGTTTTTCAGTGTAGATGTTTTATGTGATTGGTTGAGTGACCGTAATAAAGAACAAACGTGCAGTTTTTTCAAAAAAGTATTGCATGGGAAGCAGCAGCCACCGTGGCACAGAGATCTTCACTGTGTGGCTGAAGGGAAGCTGCAGCGGCGATTTCGTGGCTGGCTCCACCTCTTCTGGTGGACATTTTGTGGCTGCGCCCACCAGGCTGTATCAGAATTGCAAATGTGCCCGCAGGCCGGGAAAGGCTGGGGAGGACCCATGCTCTAGCTTGTACTCTTTAAAAATTCTTTGACTTCTGTTGCATCTGGAAGCCAAAGTTTCAACCTGGCTTTCAATCCTTCACGGGAAGCAGCTGGACGTTGGCTTTGACGCTGCGCTCACCAGACTTGTAAACACAGGAAGCTCGGACACCGACTTCTTGCTTATTTTAAACTTATTTTATTTAATCCATATGGCCGGGCACTGGAGGCTGGGTCCCACAAGAAGAGGTCAAATATTTGCGAAGGCACAGCTATTCCCACGGGGGTTCTTGCTGGGAAAGGATAAAATTATGCCTAGGTAAGGATGCCGGGTCAGGGGTCATTTTGCTGGCAGTTCGGCCTTCCTGGTCTCTCAGTAGTTGTCACATCTGTGGCCTTCTCTCCAAACAAAAAGTCACTGCCATGGAGTTTCTGGAGTTCCCCGGCTGCCAAAATGGCTTACAAACCCCCCAAAATATAATGTTCTGGGTGGGCCAGTCACAAGGATACCCTCTCAGCCTGAGTGGACGTTCAGGCAATTTGAAAGGAAAGCAGGTTCTTCGGCCAAGTCCCAGAGACTGGTGGTTCAGATGGGAAACCGGCCCAAGTCACATCCTTCCTTCCTTCCTTCCCGTGTCCCTTTGTCACGATCATAAAAACCCCGAACTGCATTCCAGAAAGGAAGTGACACCCTTGCCCGGCTGCTTTGGCACAGCGGGGAACTGCAGGTGTGGACCGTGGTTCGAGAACTGATAGATGCTGCTATGACGACAAAGAGGAACTTAACCATTGACCTGAATTGGGAGCTCACTTGCTGGAGGTTTTCCCCCCACCCTGAACGATCACATTTCCTCTCCTCCCCAGGCTGACAGTATTATAGCGCAGGGAGTATCCATATGAATAGATCTATTGCGGCATCGGATTTCATTAGAGACTCAATAAATATTACAATCTTTTCAAAGTAGAAATCCACGTTAGTCATTTATTTATTTGAAACGCGGCATTCTCATGCTCCCAATCCTAATTAAACAGTATATAAATATAGCGCAGAATATAAAAGAGGCTCGTATGTATGATCGGATAAGCGGTTCATCTAGTGGCGGGAAGGTACCGGGCTGGATGTTAGGAAAAGCTTTTTTACGGTAAGAGTCGTGCAACAGTGGAACCAGCTGCCTAGGGAGGTAGTGAGCTCCCCCTCACTGGCTGTCTTTAAGCAGCAGCTGGACAAACACATCTGATCCTACACTGAGCAGGGGGTTGGACCAGATGGCCTGGATGGTCCCTTCCAACCCTGTGATTCCATGGTTCTATCTGGTCCAGCATCCCATCGCAGACAGTGGCCAGCCAGTTCCTCTGGAGGCCCAACAACAGAGCGTGGAGGCCGAGGCCTTCCCCTGATGCTGCCTCCTGGCTCTGGGATTCAGAAGCTGACTGCCTCTGAACATGGAGGTTCCCATTAGTCACCATGGCTAGGAGCCACCGACAGGCCTCTCCTCCATGAATCCGTCTAATCCCCTTTCAGAGCCTGTGGCCATCTCTGCATCTCCTGGCAGTGTGCAGATGCTGTCAGGGTTTCTTCACTCCGCTGACTGCTTGTAGCTTTGGCTGAACAGCTCAAACTGGGCTGTGGAATTAGATGCCTCAGACTTGTAATATCACTCTGCTGTTTATTTGTTGAAGAAGGCTGACAGGAAGAAAGTTGATTCATTAGAAATTTGGTGCTGAAGGAGAGTTTTATGGATACTGCGGACGGCTGAAAAGACAAACAATTGGGTTCTAGATCAAGTCAAGCCTGACCTCTCCCTAGAAGCTAAAATGACCAAACTGAGGCTTATTGTAGTTTGGTCACATCATGGGAAGGCAAGAATCGCTGGAAAAGACAATAACGCTAGGAAAAGTTGAAGGCAACAGGAAAAGAGGAAGAGCCACCGCGACGTGGACTGACTCCATCAAGGAAGCCACGGCCCTCCGTTTGCAAGACCCGAGCAAGGTTGTTGACAACCGGACTCTCTGGAGGTCATTCATTCATAGGGTCGCCACAAGTCAGAAGTGACTTGACGGCACTTGACAGACACATATTTATTTGTTGGGGTGGCGGCAGCAACGCCACCGGGCCGGAGGAATATCTGTAGGGCATTCGTGTGTGCTCAAAAGATCAGGAAGGTCCTTAGAACAGGAAAGAACAATCATTTCCCCTGCCTGCCTCCGAAGCGGGCCAAAGACTTAATTATAGCACCATAAATTTTATGCTGAGTTACAAAAATATGATTTATCTATGGAAAAAAGTGCAGATCGGGTTAAGCACTGGTCATGGGGCTTGAGAACCAGTTGATGGGCACCTGGCATTTTTAATCACACACTGTGAGAACATGAAGCTGCCTTATACTGAATTAGACCCTTGGTTCATCAAGGTCAGTACTGTCTACTAAGATTGGCAGCGGCTCTCCAGGGCCTCAGGTAGAGGTCTTACACATCAGCTACTACCCGGTTCCTTTAACTGGAGATGCCAGGGATCAAACCTGAGACTTTCTGCATACAAAGCAGAGGCTCTTCCTGTTGGTAGAGTAATTAACACAGCAATGGTACACAACCTGATTAAAGAGTAGATAAAGGTTTATTAAGGAATTAACATACTTGATAGGAAAGAGGAGAGAGAGAGAGATAAGTTCCTAACTACATCTGTAGCTGAGAGAGAGTCAGACTGGGTGTTGAACTTCTGAGAAGAAGGGGGAAATTGCCCAAAGAGTAGCAATAGGGTTGCCAGCCCCCAGGTCTGGGCAGGGGTTCCCTTGCTTTTGGGGGCTCCCCGCCTGGCCACCCCTCTCCCTCCCTCCCCTGCCAGATTTAAAGGGCTTTAGATGATCAGTAGGGAACATGTGGCCCACTGATCGGCTGCAGGGACCTTTAAATCTAGCAGGAAGGAGGGAGTGGGTGGCCAAGCGGGTGGTCGTGCTTCGGGGTAGGGGTTGGCGGCAGCCCCGCCCCACCCCAGAATGCCCCCCCAAATTCCCCCCGCTGGAGCAAGGAAGGGACCTGGCAACTCTAAGCAGCAATCTGGAGACAGACAAGGAATGAGACGTAACAGGAGAGAAGGTGGCGACTTCACCATCCTATCTAACTGTCTTCTTGCTGCCCCCTACAGGGCCTTCTTCTTTGTACACCAGACACCGTCTTTTCCGGCGGTTCCACTGAGCCACACCCCGTCACCACTGAAGCCCTTTTAAGACAATCCAAATTGCTTTTAGTTTAAAACATTGGATTACTCGCGTTGAGGTTTGCATCCTCCTGCTTTGACACGGCCACGAAGCCCCATATAACTGCATGCATCGTCACTGTAGGCCTGGTGGGGAAACGGCACTTTGTTCTGCTTAAAAAAGGAACAAACTGCAAAGTGTATTTTCAGCTACCCGTTCTCCGGGTAACATGTTCAACCTGCAAAGAGCTTTCGCAAAGCCTCTCCCTTGGGGAGTATCTCTGAGGTGACTTCTGGAAGACAGTTTACATAAACCGTTCGGCAGGAAACTAAAATGGTATCCTGCACTTCCCGTTTTCCTTGGCATAAACGGAGCTGACCACAGCGCCATAGATCTGTGGTGTCCCTCTTGTCTATTGGTGTAACTTTCCCCCACACAACTCAAGCTCCGAGTTCCTACAGTCGGTTAGCAACGCAGGCCAAGAGGCTCATCTGCCTTAAGACCAGCACAGCTACTGTTACAAGGCCTTCATAGAATCATAGAATGTTAAGAGTTAGAAGGGGTCTTCCAGGTCATCTAGTCCAACCCCCTGCACTCTGCAGCATAGCCAAAAGGTAGCCCTACAACATACCCGAAAGATGGTCGTCCAGCCTCCGCTTGAAAACGTCCAGCAAAGGAGCATCCACCACCTCCCGAGGTAGTCTGTTCCACTGCTCCACCACTCTTACCGTTAGGAAGTTTCTTTAGCCGGTATCGACTCCCTTGTAATTTCCACCTATTAGATCTAGTCTAATCCGGAGCAAGAGAGAATAGATCTGCTCCATCTTTTACGTGACAGCCCTTCAAATACTTGAAGACTGCAGTCATGTCCCCTCTAAGCCTTCTCTTCCCCAGGCTAAACATACCCAACTCTTTCAACCTTTCCTCAAAAGACTTGGATTCCAGCCCTCTCACCATCCTGGTTACCCTCTTCTGGACACGCTTGAGCTTGTCAACATCCTTCCTAAAATGTGGTGCCCAAAACTGGACACAGGACTCCAGGTGTATTACTTCTTAATATTTCATGTTGGCGGCATTTTATGGAGAAACTTTTACTGGAGAAAGCAATGACGCAACTGCTCCTCAGGCCTTCCTTGCTCACCGTGTGGGCGAGGAACAGGTTAAACGGTGCGCACGGTGCAGCGCAGCAAGAAACGACACATGCAAAGAAGTAGCTTGCATTTGCAGCCAAGACCAACTATCTTGGCAGCATGGACTAACAAACATGCAGATATAAACAACTAGAACACGACAGGCCAGACTTCACAGTCATGCTGATACCTGTCGGACAGAACTGTGCCAAAAAAAAAAAAAAGAGAGTATGTTTTCGTGCAAAGGCAGACCCGGGGTTTCAACGACTCCACCACTAAAGGAAAGGTATGAGTTGGGGGCGGGAGTGGATAATCAGAGCCAATTCCAGGTTTCGGTGGACCCTGGGCAGAGAGTGCCCCCCACTCACACCAACCTATTTATTTATTTATTTTATTCAACTTTTTTCCCGCCCTCCCCCACATAGCAGGCTCAGGGCAGGTTACATCAGATTTAATAAAACACAATATATACAATTAATACAGT
This sequence comes from Gekko gecko, assembly GCA_029375565.1. NCBI lineage: Eukaryota > Metazoa > Chordata > Lepidosauria > Squamata > Gekkonidae > Gekko > Gekko gecko. The sequence continues at coordinate 8,541,539 of JAPDNY010000017.1, read as the reverse complement.
TAAAACACTAATAAAATACCACCATGGCCTTCTTCCAGTGCCATTGTCATTAACATTAAAACCCCACAGATTCAAACTCTAATATGCAGTTCTGACCCATTGAGTGAAGGCCCAGTAAAAAGAAAGGGAGGTCCGTAGCCCTAATTAAAAGCCTGGTGGAAGAGCTCCGTCTTGCAGGCCCTGTGCAACTGTAAAAGGTCCTGCAGGGCCTTGATCTCGTATGGGAGCTCATTCCACCTACCCACCTGCATTCATTCTTCCCTCCCACCGCCCACCCATGTATCCATCGCCCACTAGCTTGTGGGTTTGCCAGCCCTCCCAGTGCTCGTATGCCCCTCCTCAACTGCACTGGATGGTGTGTGTAACTGGAAACACTGCTGCCAGGAGTTCCACTGCCATTCACCTCCCGTGCCACTTTTTCCTCCACAGTACTGGGCAGCACCTACGGATGGGAGTGTGGGCAGTGCAAGGCCTTGTACGCAAGCAGACAGGCAGCAGAGGATGCGAGTGGGTAGGGAGAGGGGGCAGTTGCCCCCATCCAAAAGACCTGGTGGCAGCTGCCCCACCTGGGATTGCATACCATCCTGAGTAAAGGTGCAAAGATTCCCACCAATTAACTCTCAGTGCTCCTTGCCAGTTGCCTCAAATCACTGCAAGGGTTTGAATGACGGCTGGGATGCCAAACGGCTGGTACGAACCACGGCCTCAGAAGTGCCGTGAAAACAGAAGCCCGTCCCCGCGCGGCTCTAATCAAAATTCAGCAAAATTATCTGGCGAAAAGCGCCATTCCACTCTTTCTTTCGCTTGATCAAAACCTCCTCTGCTTCTTTTGATATCCTTTCAAAGGAGGCCGAACGTGGCTGCCAGATCAAAATATGCCCAAATGATTGGGCTCGGGCTCTGTGCCATCAGCGTTCCCCGCGATTCAAAACAAGCCACTCCAAAGCGTTTCCTGTGACCCATTTTCACAAACTGTCGGCACCGTTCTCACCCAACATGCGGATTCCCCCCCCCCATCCCTCCCACTCAGCAATCCTCCTCAGGAACACGGATGTGGGACTGGATGTTTGCTATGATTTATGCAGTGTTAGCCGAGTACATCTATATCGGCAACTGTGACCAACTATACTTACATTTAGCCCACACCCGTTTATATACACATTGCCATGCTTAATTTGGAACGTTTCCGGTGATTAAGACGGCAACGGTAAGTTTGAAAATGGCCAAATCTTGGAAGGTTCAGAGGTAAAAAAAACCCAGGAAGCTCAAATTCTTTTTTCCCCTAGTATTTTCAAGTCTCTCTCTCTATATCAATATTCATGCCTTTTTTTCTTCTTCTCAAGACTATTTTAAACCAAGGATGTCATAGAAGATCACCAATGACTGGTTAATACATAAATAATAATTAACCGCCTTCAGGTTACAACCAAGTCATAGTAATTGCCACTGTTCCCTCTCAGCTGAGTGAGTGCAAGCGTGCTCACAGTTTTTTTAGCCCCCGGCTCACATATTTTTGTCTTCGCTCAGGAAGGAGGGCTCTAGAGCCAACTAACTGATGCAGCAGCCAAATCGCTCGCTCACAGCTTTAATGCCAGGAGCTCACAAAGTAGAATTTTTGCTCACAAGACTTCACAGCTTAGAGGGAGCATTGGTAATTGCTCATAGGGCTTTCAAGGCAAGTGATAAGCAGAAGTAGTTCGCCACTGCCTGCCTCTGCATAGCAACCCAGCTCTTCCTTGGTGGTCTCTCATCCGAGTACTAGCTGCCAACCCTGCTTAACTTCCAAGCTCGGATGAGCTCAAAGAATTTCCACTGTGGATGCTGAACAAGTTGCCTGCTCTTGAATACATGCACACACGAAACTGCCTTACATTGAACCAACCATTGGTCCATCAAGGTCAGTACTGTCTATTTAGACCGGCAGCAGTGCTCCAGGGTCTCAGGTGGAAGGCTTTCACCTCATCTACTATTTCTCCTTTTGACTGGAGACGCTCGGGATTGAACCTGGGACCTTCTGCATGCCAAAAAGAAACTGTATCGCTCAACCACAGCCCCGCCCCTTCCGCTTGAACAGCCTCTGATTGCTGTGGACTTCCAGAAGCATAATCAGGCACCAGCTTTCCGCTCTCATAAGCGTTCTAATAACGGAGTCCTTTTAAAAAAACCTTGTTGTAACTTTCTGACTGCACTACAGAAGAAAAGCCAATTATATCCCTTCAGAAACAGTTCTAAATAATTCATAGAATATATTTAGAACGCTGTACTTCAAGAACACCGAAGACCTTAAAATGTATCTCACTTGGATTCAGAAAGAACTTGCAGCTAGCAAGTGGCTTAAACTCTACAGCAAGACAGTAGTGGACAACGAACCACATCTCAATCAGAGCAGAGTTTCTCCGGCACACCAGCGTTCGGTGAGCCTTATTGTAGGTCGCCTTACCATTAGTCACAGCACTCTTCCACTTAACCATATAAAACCTACATTCCAGCCACTACCAAGCACCAGCAATTTGAAAGCCTTTGAAAAAGAATTCAGTCAACTGATGAACTCCAAAAGTAGGGAAAAAAAGAAGCATGCAGTATCACATTTTCTCCCAGAAGGAGTCAGATCCACATGTTGCAAATCAGGTTGTTATGTAGGGGGAAAAAATGGTTTGGTAAACAAAAGAATGAAGCAACCATTCTAGTAACGTGTGTTTGAAAGTCAACGGAACGTGACAAGGTGTACATGTTGGGGTTATCTCACCATTTACCCACTACTGATAAACATGAAATCCACATGTCAAATCCTTAGACGAGCCAGGATAACATCCTGCCTGTGATTTCTAAGGGGTGCACGTGGCCATATTTGATCAGAGGACGGTCAACTGATCTACATGTTAGAGAGGTTTCAGACGCAATATGTAACAAGCAGATAGACCTGGGCAGAAGACAGAAGGAATAGGGAGATTCTAGTACTTTAATTTGAAACATGCCCATTTCAAGTCAGAGAATCACGGAAGTCACTACAGCAGAAAGATGATGTGTCGGAGCTCTTCTGTGGTTCCCCACTTACAATTTTTAAAATTATCAACGTGCATGAACATATGAAGCTGCCTTATACTGAATCTGATCCTTGGTCCATCTAAGTCAGTACTGTCTACTCATAGCCGCTCTCCAGGGTCTCAGGCAGAGGTCTTTCCCATCACCTGCTGCCAGATCTTTCATCTGGAGATGCCAGGGACTGAACCTATGATGTATATGAATATATATGAAGCTGTCTTCTACTGAATCGGACCCTCGGTCCAACAAAGTCAGTGTTGTCTACTCAGACTGGCAGTGGCTCTCCAGGGTCTCAGGTAGAAAAGGGTCTTCCACATCACCTATGGCCAGATCTCTCAACTGGAGATGCCAGGGACTGAACCAGTGACCTTCTGCATGCCAAGCAGATGTTCTACCACTGAGCCACAGCCCCTCCCCAAGGACCCTCCCCCCAAAATTATTTCTCAACCCTGCCTGCTTCCTCTCAGTCTTCCCTGTTTCTTTTTACCTGGAGGCAGGTGTGCTGAGCTCATACAGGCTCTATCATGAGCATATTATTAGGCAGAGAGGTTACTGAGCAGCTAGTGGGGTGAAAGAAAAGGATGCTGTTAGTTACCTCCATGAGAGGAGATGAATGGAGCGTAACAACAGAGTCTCAGTTAATTACTCTCAGCATCCCACAATTAAGAAGGGATGATACACAGAACTTGTGGGCATTCAATGACATTGCAGAGCAGTCGGGTTAGAACAGATAAAAAGAAGTACTTCTTCACCCAAAAAGTGATTATGACATGTAATTCACTGCCACAGGAGGTGGTGGTGGCTACAAACATGGACGGCTTACATAACAACATAAGAGAAGCCAATGTTGAATCAGGCCAATGGCCCATCTAGTCCAACACTCTGTCACACGGTGGCCAAAAATACCAGGTGCCATCAGGAGGTTCAGCAGTGGGGCCAAGACACTAGAAGCCCTCCCACTGACCCCCTCCCAGCACCAAGAATAATGTGCATAGAGTGATAAAAGGGTTGGAACACTTTCCCCATGAAGAAAGGTTAAAGCACTTGGGACTCTTTAGCTTGGAGAAACAACGGTTGAGGGGTGACATGATCGAGGTTTATAAGTTTATGCATGGGATAGAGCAGGTAGAAAAAGAATTCCTTTTCTCCCTTTCTCACAATACAAGAACTCGTGGGCACTCCATGAAATTGCTGAGCAGTTGGGTTAGAACAGATAAAAGGAAGTCCTTCTTCACCCAAAGAGTGATTCACAGATGGGACTCACTGCCACAGGAGGTGGCAGCCGCTACAAGCATGGACGACTTCGAGAGGGAATTAGATAAACATATGGAGCAGAGGTCCATCAGTGGCTATTAGCCACAAGGTATAGATAGGGACTCTCGGTCTGGGGCAAGTGATGCTCTGTATTCTTGGTGCTTGGGGGGGAGCAACAGTGGGAAGGCTTCTAGTGTCCTGGCCCCACTGCTGGACCTCCTGATGGCACCTGGTATTTTTGGCCACTGTGTGACACAGAGTGTTGGACTGGATGGGCCATTGGCCTGATCCAACATTGGCATCTCTTGTGTTCTTATGTTAAAATGCGCATTACAAGAATCCTGCCTACTGGGATCCTTTAGATAGGGCCTCCCCAGAACCAAGGTTAGTCAGTCTCTCTGACCCTGGCTCTCCTAGGTTATCTTGAGGCTGACCCAGAAAGGGACTGGGCCAGACCCTGGCGCAACAAAGTGCACCGAACATCAGCCTGAAACCTGGTCCAGCCTGGCTCAGGTTGCCATGGTTTTTTTGTGAAGCACAGATTTAAAGCCTCCCGAGAAGCGCCAGCCCCCTTCAGAATCAGGTTTCTAAGCAACTGCATGTGTCGATGCACGTGACGCAACTTCTAGGCAGGGCATGTGCGGTGACTGGGTGTGAGGATCCCGGGGAATTTTTTTGCCCTGGTGCCAGAACTGAATGTCAGAACAGCCTTCGCCAACCTCCCCCCCCCCTCCCTTTTTTGCCTTAGGCTGGGAAGTGGATTCAGCTACAGAGAGAATTGCAGCCCGTATGTTCAAAATCAGAACAAATATGTCTGGAGGAATAACCGCTTCTCTCGTTCCCCCTCCCCACTCCCCAACCGGAAAGTGAGTCCTTATAGTGAGTCACTTGAAAAAATGGAACGCTCTGTGCTAGGGAAGGAGGCGAAAGAGACATACATGGAAGCGCGGAGCTCCTCTTTGGCAGAGCTCGGGAAACCTTTGATGGGCAAAAAGAATTTCCTTCCTATGCGCGTTCTCTTCCTGAAACTTCAGTTGTCTTCTTGGCATTTTAAAGAGCTCTGGGGTGGGGAATGGGCAAATGAAAAACAAAATGCTTGTCTCCATTTAATACAAGAACCTCATTCTAAAGAATGACTTCTGGAAGCACATAGGGGTTATTCTGAGGAATAAAGACTGAAACAGAGGTTCCCGTCTTGGGCGGAGCGAGAAAGGGCGCAAGGCAAACGGATCTGTTTATTTCACCAACCCATCACTACAAACAGATTCATAACCCTCCAGACAAAATACAAATTACAGGGAGGAGAATATACAAAAGAATCCAATCAAACTAAATGCCGTTTGTTAAACGGAAATCACTGCCTTGCAGTCGAATTAATCCCTTCGCAAAGCACCGCTGTGTTTTCATCAACTAAAATGGCCAGTGGCCCCCAGACAATATAAAACTGGGAATGACTCATGACTCAACAACCTCATTGTTCTCTCTTTCTTTATGAATTTAATCACAACTGGATTTACCTCGCTGACGCCTCCATTCAGAGGCACATCCGTTTAATTTTTACGCTTCCTGATTGGAAGACCGGAGTCACAACACTTGTAGAGAGACACTGGGGCACTGTCCTCTTAAAGCGGACAATTCTGAAATGGGAGCAGCTGAATGACCTAGTCCAGTGATCCCCAACATTTTTGAGCTTGCAGAAACCTTTAGTATTCTGACACGGCGTCGTGGCTGCAGCCATAAAATGGCTGCCACAGGAGGTGGAGCCAGCCACAAAATGGCTGCCATGGTTTACCTTCAGTCATATAGTGAAGACCCTTGCGGGGTGGTGGCAGCTGCTGCTAAACCAGCATTTTTAGAAATCTGCACAGCCAAGCAGATCTCTAGTGGTCAATCAGAAGCCCCGCTCAGCGCCCGCTCACTTTCTAAAAACCCTCGAGGGGCACCAGGAAGGTGTTGGTGGGCACCATGTTGGGGGTCGCTTATCTTAGTCACACCCAATGCTCAAAGGTGGCAAAATTACCAGTCTACCCACAGAGGCTCATCAGCTGGGAAAGTAGGGAACAAGCCCAGATCAATGAATCATGCAGAGAGACAGTGGACAGTCTCCTCTGTGAATGAACGCTCTGTCTTAATTTCCTAGGGTATGCAGATCTGGAACTACGGACATCAGGAATTACAAGCATGTTATGTCCAACTCTATTGAATTTAAAAGCTCCATTTTAAACACTAACCAAACAAATTCTTCAAAAGCAGTTTAAACGACTTTTGGGTGAACGCCATTAAACCCAAATGAAACAAACTTCTCCAGACTCATGAACATACCATCTTTTTTAGAAATGGCATTCAACCTATGACAACTAAAGAATATTATTATGTGTTCTGGAGAGTACAGATATTACACAACGATCACTTTGCAGCTCTTCAGGTTTTGCACAAAAATCGCTTTCTGAACAAAATCACAGTTTGACAAGACCATCACCAACTTATAGTTGCGTGTGTGTGTGTGGGGGGGGAGATTGTCCTGCCCTTTGAAAATATGACACTAAAATGTCCTGTTGGAGAGCGTCAAAAGGAATACAGGAATTGCCCAAGAGCACTCTAGCAAGCCGTCTCAGGGGAGATGAGCGACAGAATGCTTCAGATCTGCTTAATCCCAGGAAAGGAATGCAAAGCTGGGAGATAACCAGAGTTTATATCAAGCCATGACAATGCTATTAATATTCAGGCTCCAGAAGCCGTTGCCAAACATCTGCAGAAATCTATTTCAACAATCGAAAGAGACACGCCACACGCTGTGGCTCCCATCGTTGTCAACGTCATGGCAGTTTCCAGTGTGAAAGGATACGGGGAGGCAAACTCTTCCTACCCAGTTTTCAGACTCAGGAACCCCTTGATACCAGAGGGGCAAGCACTTTTCGACAAGAGGGGCCATAGTAAGGAAGGCAGATGAACTGGGGGAAGACAATTAGCACTTTGAGCTTGTCAACTCTAGGGCAGGATGCAAGGAAGTAAGCATGCTTACACAAGTGACCAAACCATGAAGTGCTTAGAAGATAGGGTTGCCAACCTCCAGGTGGGGCTTAGAGTTCTCCTGGAATTACAACTAATCCCCAGCCTACAGAGATTGGGTTCCCCGGGGGTGGGAGTGGAATGGCAGCTTTGGAGAATGGACTCTATCGCATTATACCTTGCTGAGATCCCTCCTCTTCCAAAACTCCAAGTTCTCATGTTCCAAAGACCACGCAAAGCCCTTCAGACACATGAAGTATTACATTCAATCATCAAAGGCACAAAAAAAGAGTAGAAACCAAAGAAGGGTGGGGGGAAGAAAGGGTGGTATTATAAAGGCAGGCCAGAAGGCTCAGAATTCCAACGTGACAAGGTAAGCTCCATTATATTGCAGACCACAGATGGACAGTACAGGCGGTATGAATGGTACTTCAGAGCACAACCAGAATATGTTGTTAACTCTTGGGAGAATGTCAACTTGAATGGGAACAGAACTGACATCAGGGTGTGTTACAGGTTAAGTCACATTGCTGTAGTTGATTCAGGTTGAAGGAGGTTGTCCTTAAGAACGTAAGAGAAGCCAATGTTGGATCAGGCCAAAGGCCCATCCAGTCCAACACTCTGTCACACAGTGGCCAAAAAAAACAGGTGCCATCAGGAGGTCCACCAGTGGGGCCAGAACTCCAAAAGCCCTCCCACTCTTGGCCCCCAAGCACCAAGAAGACAGAACATCATTGTCCCAGACATATGAACATAAGAGAAGCCATGTTGGATCAGGCCAACGGCCCATCCAGTCCAATACTCTGTCACACGGGCGAAAATACCAGGTGCCCTCAGGAGGACCACCAGCGGGGCCAGGACACTAGAAGCCCTAGAAGCAAGGACAGACCTCCCTCCTGACCCCACAATGCCTGTGAGAAGGAAGGGAACTGAAAAGAGAAACCGAGGGATGATCAACATCAGCGAATGCCAACTGACATATTGCCAGAAGCCTCTTTGTGTCTTGAGGAAGGGAGTTTCCTTTGACTCTCAAAAGCTTTTACCCTGAAAATCTTGCTGGTCCCTAAGGAGCTATGGGACTCAAATCTAGCTTTTCTACTGGAGACCAACATGGCTGCCCTCTGAAACAAGCCTCTTCCAGTTCCCCATGGCCATGGACAATATGGTGGCCAGAAGTTTTGTTTCATCTCATTTACTGAAGTTAATTCTTTGGCACAATATGACCCCTTAAATTAGTCAGGCTCCATAAATACTCAGTGTCTTCTTATAATGTAATCACACTTCATGCACTGTAACTCCAGCAACATTCATTTCAAAGAGTCAATGCCTATGTCTAATCCAGGGTCCCCAACATAGTGCCCCTGGGTGCCATGGTGCCCGCTAACACCTTTCCTGGTGCCCACCAAGTGTTTTTAGAAAGGGAGGGCAGGTGGGGCTTTTGCACTGCAAGTCTTCTGACTGGCCATTGGAGATCCGATTGGCTGTGCAGATGTTTAAAATGTTGCTTTGGTAGTAGTTGACACCACTGCACAAGGATTTTCACTCTGTGACTAAAAGTAAGCTGGGGCAGCCATTTTGTGTTGGCTCCACCTCCTGCAGCAGCCATTTTGCAGCTGCACCCACCACACTGTGTTAGAATTCTGAATGCACTTGCAGGCTCCGAAAGGTTGGAGAACCCCTGCACTAACCTTTATTTTGTACTAAAGGCAATCTTTTGTTCTCTTTTCTTATTGCCCAACTTTCCAATTCTAGTTATAATAATACCTGACCAGACACAACAACATGGAGGAAACCACAAAGTAGAGCAATACAGTTTTTGCCCCTGTATTAGCAAGAGTTTGCTCAACATTGCATGACAGTATCTTTATCTGCTTACGAATTTCTCCCCTAGGCCTGTTCTTATCTAGTGTTCTCCCACCACTTGAAACAAAGACCAGCTCTTTTCTACTGCAGACACAACACTGAACTCTCAAAATTAGAGACATTCAGATTTGCTGGGAGGGGGGAAAGCTTGAACAGAAAGAGGTAAATAACTTTGATATTATCACTGACAGAAGAGTGACCTTCATTTCCTAGCCCGTAACCCTTTTTTGACTTTGAAAAACTGGCTGTTTAACTAAAGACAAAATATGTCTGAGATTGTTTAGCAAGGAAGGGTGAAATCCTTTCAGTGCATACTTGAGAACCTGAAGTGGTCACACTGAACTCCAAAATGACTCTTCCCTGATTAAAATAAATATATTTATCTGTACAGTGAACAAAAGCTTCTTACAACAAATATTTGATGATGATTTTTCAGAACAAGCGTTCCCTTAAAGCTGATAACCTCCTCTAGAAATATAGGGTAATGACTTGTTATTTTTGCAAGAAGAACTGTTTCCATCTAAAACAGAAACGGGAGCTTGTAAAACGAGAGAGGAGAAAAGGGAAAGAAAGCCATCGCTGACCAACTGGGGTGCTTTCCCACATAACTTCCCCAAGGCTATTACACCCACGGGCAGCACTGTGTCCCTAACCTACAGTATCCTGACATTTGTATCACTATTTTTGTGAACAAAGTGCTGTGAGAAAGGGCGTGCTTCCAAACTTGTGACCTTTCCCTGGTTCGCAGGGAATCGAATTTTTGCGGCAAGGATAGGCACCACTGACAACATGGAATTCGGTTGAAACTGAAAATACAGAATTTTCTGCATCCATGACACACTGAAATGCTACAATATTATCTAAAGTTGCTCCCCACATCCTCCCACCCGCTACCCCTCAATCACCGCACCGGGAGGGGGCATCACTTCTCCAGATCCACTGCCGTTCCCTGAAATGGCACAGAAACTCAACTCTGAGTCACGAGTAACTAATGAAATACTTACAAGCAAAACCCCCTGCAATTTCTTCCCCACCAGCAAACTTTACAAGGATTTAACAAGCTGTAGCCTTTAACCTACATGTCTCTCCGTCTCTCTTTCATGGGCAGAAACTCAATACCTTTACTGGAGACAACTACAACTCACAAACCGGTGACCTTTGACTGTTAACAGAATTCTTCACAAGCTTGAAAGAAGGAGGGGGAAAAAGAAGGCAAAATTATATGGATGGTAAGCGGGCATGCTGGAAGAGCAGCCTGCAATATGTTAGTGTTTGAAGATGATCATTCAAGAAACTCTGAGTAGGCTAATGAGCTTCTGCCCAGCATATAAAATCATTGGTTATATCAAGCTACGCCGGGAAGGGAAAAGCAATGCCCAGCATCCCTTTGGGACCACATAAAAGCTGACAGTTGTCAACATCTCTTGTTTGTAACACCCTTTTTAGGAAAGCAGAGCTATTGCTCTAGAAAATCAACAGTCTTAATTCATTAATATTTTTTAATACATCACCCTATTAGTGATTCATGGAGCACAGATTCCCCAAAATTGTCAGGATAGGATTCAATTAGTAACAACACAAGGAATTGTTTGGATGTTTGCTAAACTGATACTGCTGTGCAGTGTGCACTCAGAAGGAATGCTATGGAGTTACTACTTAAGTTACTCCAGTCTCACCCCATTGACTTCAATGGGCTTAGACTGGGTCATTCTCCATAGAATTGCACTATGAATGTAACCACCACAGCTAAAGTGATCAGCCATTGCAAAATCAGCACGGAAGTGCATCCTGAAATGTAATGTCTGAGCAAGGAAATAAAACATGCAACGGGATCAAAATGGCAGCCAGCCTCTTGCAGCTATGCAAAGGCTGGTTAAGTCAAAAAGATTTCAGATGTAGGGCAGACATGAATGAATGTGGATTATCACCTGTGAAAACTCCTTTCACAGTCTGACAAGAGGCCTGCCAAAACAGTGGCAAGAGCAGGCTCGTAACTACAGTGGGGCATTTCGGGGCCTGCCCCTCCAACTTCCTGCCAAGGCCCCCTGACTTCCATCCAGCCCCCAGGTCCTCCGGCTCTGTGGGCCACCCAGAGGCCTCCCGACTCTCTGGGCCACCTGGAGGACTCCCCACCACTGCCCCTTCCCCAAGCGTGGCTTGCTTCCCTGCCGAGGCAGGCAGAGTGTGAATCCTGCAAAAGTGAGGGGGGGTTAATTGAATTTTTTTATTTTGTGATGTCAGTGCCCCCCAACTTATTTAAAAGCCCCCAAATTACACAATCCTGGCTAAGGGCCTGGGCAAGAGTCATCTCATGGGCATTAAAACATCACTGAAACTACGTGAGCATTAAAATATCACTGAAACTACAATGACTGCGTGAGTTCAAAGGATTTATTGAGGATTTATTGCTCTTCCACCAACACAGGTCAAGCAGACAGGTTCCAGCCTGGCCAACACGTGGGCCCACTGGTATTCTATGTGTTCAGATTTCTTTTAAGCACAGGAACACTCAATCATGTGAATCCCAACTTGCGGGTTTATTATTATTATTATTATTATTATTATTATTATTATTATTATTATTATTATTATTATTATTATTATTATTATTATTATTATTGTCATAGGGACGCCAGGTGGATTACACAGAGTGAGTCAGTAGCATTGACATAACGGGACATTCAATAAACGATGCAATAGGATTGTAGAAGTTTGGACAACCACGGATCTAAAAGATAGACCTGAAGCACAGCATGAGCATTAACATGACACATTAAGCAGTGCAAAAATTACATAAGAGGATCCTGCTTACAGTAAGCTATACACAGCAGTTACAGACCACAGACATTTACCCAAGTAAGTTTGTAAGCCATTTTGTAGCATGCAACCCTATTTTTTTGTTTGCCATCAAGTCACAGCAGACTTACAGTGACCCTGTGGGGTCTTCAAGACAAGAGACGCTCAGAGGTGGCTTGCCATGGCCTGCCTCTGTGTCGCAACCCTGGGCTTCCTTGGTGGTCACCCATCCAAGTACTAACCAGGGCTGATGAAATGGGGAAAGCAACACAGTGCAAAAACCAGGGCAAAAAAACCCCAGTGTCGATTTTGCCTTCTTGAATAATTCAGTTTTGCACAGAAAAAAGTTTTGAGTCCAGTGCACGCACACTTCCTCAGATACATTGAAATGGAAGTTAACCGTCCATATGCAGAGGCAGAGGATGAACAGTAAACTAGCATACAACATAACGAAGACGTTTTAACAGATGCAGAAACCAAACAGGGATAACAAGCTATATTTATATGGTCACTGTTTGTTTGGATTTAATGACAAAAGGAAAACACAGCAAAGCAAATTAATACGTCAGAATAGGAGAGTATTGTGTAAATGTACCCTTCTTAATTGTGGAATGCTGTGAGTAATTAACTGAGATCCTGCTGTTACACTCCACCCGTCTCCTCTCAAGCGTGGAAGTAACTAACAGCACCCCTTTCTTCAAGGCAGGGCGAGTGGTTGTGCAGTGTTATGTCTCCTTTGTCCCCAGACCAGAGAAATACTTTCCAATATTCACAGCATTACAATCCCTATTCCAATCTACTATTCCAAATAAGAAATACACTAAAATAAAGAGGATGTATAGCTCTTCTTGGGGAGGATACATATGAGAGGACCTGGACCTATCAGTTTTGCAGAGTTTGCAGAAATCCAGGAGAGTGGGAGCCTTCCCAACCTCCTCGGGCAGCCGTTCCACAAGGCGGGGGCCATAACGGAGAAGGCACTGGTACGGGCAGTATTGACTTTGCCCATTTGTAGGCTGGTACCTGCAGAAGGCCCTGCTCGGATGAGTGAAGAAAAGCATGGGGAAATAGTTGTAGTAGTGCGGTCTATAAACAGGTTTGTCGAGTCATTGGCTGTTTATGGGAATTAGGCTTGAGTGACTTTAGGAAGCAAAAGCCAATTGTAACTAGTTTCTATCTGAACCCAAACATCAAAAATTATGTGTCAGCATGATGTGCCCAGAAAGGGAGATGCTGAGGCGGGACCCCTGCGATATGCTTTCCCAACATTTTCCATTTAAACGCACTAAAAGAGCCCATTAAGCACAGCGCAGCTGTTTCCGCAGAAAGAAAGGGTTTGTTTTTTTTAAAAAAAAATTATACTGTCTCTGCATTGGGGAGGATTTTGAAATCTCTGTCAAGACTGTCAATCCAAAACAGAGCGACGGGGCAGAATTTGAGGCAGTCGAGACGGCTGATAAAGCACCTGAATACCAAACAGTAAACGGTGACCTAAAACGGTTGATGAGGTTTTGTGTATTTAAAAAAAACCAGTAATTAAACACACAATAATGTATTCATCGCTCAGTAAACTGCCACCATGTTAGCTCTGTCTGGGCTGTAATTAGAATCAACAAGTGTGAAATAGATGTGCTGTGAGACGTGAAGCATTGTTAGCCAATGGCAGCCGGAAATCTCAAGAGCAAGAATAATGGACCCATTTACACGTCTGAATGAGAAATACATTTGTCCCGGCTGGTGCGAGAGAGGCATTCGATCAGTTACTGGTCTTCGTATTCTCAATGGGATTCCTCCATTCCCCCCCCTTCTTCCCAGAAGGCCAAGCGTCCAACCAACTCCATTTAAAATCCACACACCTGTTCAGCCTCTCACACAGGATGCTCATAAGACACGGCCCTACAGTCATGACTTGAGACATCTTTTCTTCCTGCCCTCCTTTGTTCCCCCAGATGTCCAGTCTGATAAAGACTTCTGGAGAACTTGAGAGTATACACAACTGTTTGAGGGTTGGCCTTAATAAAAGATATTATGTGGCTTTTGTTTTGGGATTTCACTTTATACCAATTGGCCTACCTTCAACTTCATAATTTTCAGGGGTTTTTTTAATAGCTTCCAATGCAAGCTATGAGCAATTACCATCTCCATTTGGCTCCTTCTGCATCCCTGGGTTTATGGTTACTACTAGTTCAGCACAGACTCCCTGGAATCTGTAAAGTGCTGTCAAGTAGCAGACCCCAGCAAGGGCCTTTTAAGGCAAGTGAGAAGCAGATGTGGTTGGCCATTGCCTTCCTCTGCAGAGTCTTTTTTGGTGGTCTCCCATCCAAGTACTGACTCTGCTTAGCTTCCAACTTACGGCGATCCCAGCAACGGACTTTCAAGGCAGGTGAGAAGCAGAAGTGATTGGCCACTGCCGTCCTCTGCAGAGTCTTCCTTGGTGGTCTCCCTTCCAAGTACTGACTATGCTTAGCTTCCAACTTATGGTGAACCCAGCAAGTGGCTTTCAAGGCAAGTGAGAAGCAGAGGTGGTTCGCCATTGCCTTTCTCTACAGAGGTTTCCTTGGTGGTCTCCCTTCCAAGTACTGACTATGCTTAGCTTCCAAATTATGGCGATCCCAGCGAGTGGCTTTCAAGGCAAGTGAGAAGCAGAGGCGGTTGTCCATTGCCTTCCTCTGCAGAGTCTTCTTTGGTGGTCTCCCATACACATAGGGACCCTGCTTAGCTTCCAAATTACGGTGATCCCAGCAATGGACTTTCAAGGCAAGTGAGAAGCAGAAGTGACTGACCACTGTCTTCCTCTGCAGAGCCTTCCTTGGTGGGCTGCTGTCCAAGTACGGGCCCTGCTTAGCTTCCAACTTATGGTGTAACCCAGCAAGTGGCTTTCAAAGCAAGTGAGAAGCAGAGGAGGTTTGCCATTGCCTTCTTCCGTAGAGTCTTCCTTGGTGGTCTCCCTTCCAAGTACTGACTCTGCTGAGCTTCCAACTTATGGTGATACCAGCAAGGGGCTTGCAAATAAATAAATAAATAAAGCAAGTGAGAAGCAGAGATGTTCTGTGATTGCCTTCCTCTGCAGAGCATTCCTTGGTGGTCTCCCTTCCAAGAACCACCCGTGCTTAGCTTCCAACTTACGGTGATCCCAGCAAGGGTCTTTCAAGGCAAGTGAGTAGCAGAGGTGGTTTGCCACTGTCTTTCTCTGCAGAGTCTTCCTTGGTAGTCTCCCTTCCAAGTACTGACTCTGCTTAGCTTCTGAGATCTAACAAGATCAGGCTATACCACGCCACCTTCCCTTCTACAGGAATGTCTAAAGAATGCAAAAGGTATCAAGGCTGATGTACTCCAGTGGGAGCTCCTTTAGCAGCCAATGAGGGCATTCAGAGACAGGAAGGCACAACTGCTACAGCCTAGCTCCTCTGGAAATTCAGTCTTGGCAAGAATAGCAATGATAACTTTAAGCAGGGGAGAAGCATCTTGGCTGCTACCAAGAGGAGGACAACATGGATTTACTCTCCTTCCCTCACCCCTAGCAGCCCGTCTCTTCTGAACAGCTAGTGCTGATGGAGGAGCAGAGAAATAAGGAAAAGACTTGGTTTTTATACCATTTTTCTCTACCCTAAGGAGTCTCAGAGCTGCTCACAATCAGCTTCCCTTCCTCTCTGGCCCTGATGACACCTGGTAGTTTTGGCCACTGTGTGACACAGAGTGTTAGACTGGATGGGCCACTGTCCTGATCCAACATGGCTTCTCTTATGTTCTTATGTTCTCTGTAACCTTGCAGCTTGGGGGCAACAGTGGGAGGGGCTTCTGGAGTTCTAGGCCCTGCAGGTGGACCTCCTGATGGCACCTGGGCTTTGGCCACTGTGTGAAACAGAGTGTTGAACTTGATGGGCCATTGGCCTGATCCAACATGGCTCCTCTTATGTTCTTACGTTCTCCCCGCAACACTCACCTTGTGAGGGAGGCGGGGCTGAGAGAGTTCTGAGAGAACTGGGAGTGGCCCAAGGTCATCCAGCTGGCTTCCTGTGGAGGAGGAGCATGGAATCAAGCCCGGCTCTCCAGGTTAGAGTCTGCCACTCTTAACCACTACAGCACACTGGGGATGGATGAAGAAAGGGGAGGTGGGAGAACAACATGAATGGATGTCAGCTTGCATGTTTATGTGTGATGATGCCTGCCTCCCCTGACTCCCAGTCTGCAGCTAATGATTAAGTGGAAACATGAACTCTTGAACGTATGGCTATTTCTTACTCATTAGTCCACACCGTAATACGTTACGGTTATAGCCATAGAGTTGTCACCATTAGTAGTACCCCCAAGCTTATACAGCTCTTTACAAAAAGGTCTGTACCCAACTTTGTGCCAAGGAAAAAGAGATCTATAACCCACAGTAATCCTCAAAGACTCAGCCACTCATTGACCTCAAGGCAGAAGAACCCCCAGTAAATCCCTATTGACTCCCACACACTACCTATTAAAACCAAGTGTGCCACTCTACAAAATATATACTAAAACGTTCTTTAAGCGCCTGTGGTTTCCTCCAGCCTCCCACTCTCCCCCCCCCCCACATTATAAGGCGTTCTTTACTTGCATATCAGTACACACAATGCTCTTCCAAGCTCTCAGCGGTTGCATCTAAGACCTGGGGAGCCAGCTGAAAGGTTTCATGTAGTCGGTTGTTTTCTGCAAGCTTTGAAACCTTTCTGATAAACATATCCTTATAATGGCTCCCCCATCATTGCTTTGCTGGAATAAGTACCTAGTACAGAATTTAGGGAATTCTGCATGTGGCTATCAGAGTTGTTACATAAGCTCTCAGCAACACAGTCACAAACACGCAGCACAGAGTGCTCACAATTCTCACTGGAAGGTGAAGTAAAAGAGAAAAAAAAATAGATTCAAAATCTAGGTATACCTTTGGGACCGCCTCTCCCCAAACAAGTCCTGCAGAATGCCAAGGTCTACAGATCAACACCCAGCTCCAGGGACATCCGACTTGCCTCAATTATGGACAGGGCCTTTTCGGCCCTGGCCCCCACCTGGTAAAATGAGCTCCCGAATGAGATCAGGGCCCTGCAGGATCTATTACAATTCCGCAGGGCCTGTAAGATGGAGCTCTTCCTCCGGGCTTTTGTTTGAGGCAGCGGACTTCCCCCCGCCCCGCCCCCCTGGTTGATCTCCCATCAGTGGCTTGGATCCGAATAGCCATCTGGGAACCCACATTCTGTCACATCTAAAATGCTGAGACATCAGACCAAATTTTACATGGTGTTTTATGATCCTTGCTGCTTAATTTGTTGTTTTAAAGTTGTTTTTAATTGTATTATATACTGTACTGATACTGATGGAACCTGCCCTGAGCCTGTTTGCAGGGAGGGTGGGATACCTTTGGTTTTGCCAATCCACATACAAAAGAACCTCCTCAGGAAACAATCCATATACAAAAGAACCTCCTCAGGAAAGCTATTCGATTAGCATGTTCACAGCCTGGGGAATTCCTACAAAATAATGACTCAGCCCTACCCCACCTTCCAGGGTAGATATAAATTACCTGCCTACCATTTTTCTTCTCACCTTGACATAGATAGTACTTCATCTTTCTGTGTTATACTTCTGAGGATGCCAGTCACAGCTACTGGCGAAACGTCAGGTCCTACAACGCCAAGTCCATGGCCACACAACCCGGAAAATCTACAGCAACTAATGAACTCCGGCCACGAAAGCCTTCGACAAATAAAAATATGTTGAACAGTATGAAGCAGTACAGGAGCCTTGTCAAAGTCAACCAAATACAAGAACACAAGTCGGGGTTTTTTTGTGAGCAAGGACAGCTTTACGTCGAGAGGGTATGGATCTCGCCATCACCAAAGTGCCAATAAACCAAGGCGCAGCGTTAAAATGGACACCTCAGCAGTTGCTTGGCCGAGAAACAATGTAGTAGAGAACAGAGCAGAAAGCCATTTAAAACCGTCATTTGTTCCGAGCCAGTGTTTCTGGCCTCCATTTAGGAAGAGGAAAAAACGCTCTCATCTCTCATCCCTTCCAATGGTTGCTATTACTGAACATTCGTTAACAATGAAAGTAGCCAGCCATTATGATCTTATTCTTTTTCTAGGTCAAGGACATTAGGCCTTCATAAATGGCATGCATCCCCTTCCAGCTTGTAAAACGTCTACACTTATGGTGACATCAGGCATCATGGCCTGGCCTGGAAATCAAGGTTTTATATTTTCGCTCCCACAAAGTCAACGTTGACTCATTCAAAAACCAGTGGCGCTTTTACAGGATCCTGTTAAAGTATTTAACAGTTTTCAAAGTCAATATAGTTAAAACATGACAGCGCTAGTACACACGAACATGTGAAGCTGCCTTATACCGAATCAGACTCTTGGTCCATTTAATTCAGTATTGTCTACTCAGACTGGTAGCAGCTCTCCAGGATCTCTATCACCTTGTCCTTTTTAGCTGGAGATCCCGGGGATTGAACCTAGGGCCTTCTGCATGCCAAGCAGATGCTCCACCACTGAGCCAGGCTCTCAGGCAGAGGTCTTTCCCATCACCTACTGGCAGATCTTTTTACTGGCAATAATGGGGATTGAACCTGGGACCTTCTGCATGCCAAGCAGAGGCTCTCCCACTGAGCCAGGGTCTCAAGTCAAGGTCTTTCCCATCTCCTCCTGCCTGGTCCTTTTAACTGGAGATGCCAGGGATTGAACCTGAGACCTTCTGCATGCCAAGCAGAGGCACAGGCACTGAGCCACGGCCCCTCCTCACAATTTGCAGGAATTCACAGATGATCTGCTGAGGATACAGCATGAAGATGGCAGCCCTGGCACAGGTGCCCATGATAGAGAGCACTCAGTGACAGAATGCAGAGTCCGTATTCGTGACTCTGAATGGGGAGAATGAGAAGGGTTGTGAGGCTGTATTCATGCTACCATGTTTGCACTGTCTCACTGCCAAAAATACCACTGGATATACTTCTAAGCTAGCCACTGCGGTGCTCAGTGGAATAATGTTACATCTGGTTTCGTTGCCTCTGGAAGATAAGCACTGTGCACTGAAGGTGGGCAGACCAGGCAAAATTGGGATGATTAATCTCTGCACAGATATTACCTGTGTGAGGATAACATAATAGGCAGTTACTATGGCAGCAAGATCAGGGGCCGCAGCTCGACAGCAGAGCATCTGCTTTGCGTGCGGAAGGTGCTGGGTTCAATCCCCAAGATCTTGGGAGAGATTTTGACTCACCAGTAGATACTAAGATTCGATCTGTTTGCTCTTCTACGAGGCCTTCTATTTGGTCTTTCACTTCATCTTCTACTATTGTAAGAGAGCTTACAGTGAAAGTACATACTGTCAGAGGCATCGAATTCATTTGTTACGAGGGCCGGATCTAATAGGAATGTGACTTTGTCGGGCTGGGCCATGTGTGCCATACAATGTAATGCCAGGTACGGGAGATATAAACTTTATGTAAAGGATACAGGCAAACCCAATTAACGATATTAACTGGATGGGCCAGTTCCGGCCCACGGGCCATATGTTTGGCACCCCTTTACTAGATGGCACCTAACCCCAGACAAATGACATCGTATTACTAGTCAATATCCAGCATCGTTCTGGGAGAAGGGTGGCAAAGCTAGTTCCTATTTTCATTCCTGGAGGACGTGTGTCAAGACCCTGAGACGCTAATAATGTATCACATCGATAAAAGAACAGGGTATTCCATTCCCCTGCAGCCCAAAGGAATTCTATTGGCAGTTTTAGACAATAAAACAAGCCCTCAAACCACAAAAGAACTCATAGTCTTGTTATCGACAGCAGCCAAATGCCTAGTGGCAAAGAGCTGGGGGGGGGAATCACCTACTATCACAGGCTGGTATAATGAAATTTGAGAATTCATGATACTGGACAAGATCGTGATACTGGACTGAGAGCCAGTTTGGTGTAGTGGTTAAGTGTGTGGACTCTAATCTGGGAGAACTGGGTTTGATTC
Organism: Gekko gecko; assembly: GCA_029375565.1. Lineage (NCBI taxonomy): Eukaryota > Metazoa > Chordata > Lepidosauria > Squamata > Gekkonidae > Gekko > Gekko gecko. The sequence goes on along the minus strand of JAPDNY010000017.1, from coordinate 8,521,585 downwards.
CCCACTCCTCCACTTGCAGCTGCTGGGTGACCTGGGGCAAGCCACAGTTCTGTCAGGGCTTTTCTTGAAAAAGAGCAGTTTCCATCAGAGCTCTCTCAGCCCCGCCTACTTCACAGGGTGTCTGTTGTGGGGAGGGGAAGGGAAAAGAGTCTGTAAGCCGCTCTGAGACTCTGAGTGAAGGGTGGGGTATAAATCCAATCTCCTCTTCTTCAAGATCTTGACACAGTTGAAAAGTACAGAAGACCCCATTTATCACTCAGACTCCCTAGAAAAAAAAGGTACCCTTTTATTTCATACTGCAGAATCAATGACAGAACATGGTATAACACCATCTAAATTTAAGGCGATATATTACTGCATATATTTCGTATATTACTGATAGTTTCAGTGCACGTTCGTTTTATAAGATTACTGTAATGCACGGCAACGCAACATATTGCTGACAGACACTTGACTGGAAGATCGTAGCGTCCTGTTTCTTTATTTCGAGATTCTCGGTTGTTTGTTTATCTATTAGGCTTCCAGCCCACCCTCCCCCACAAGCAGGCTCCGGGGAGGGTTACAAACAGCGGTAAATGCACAATCCAATATATAAAACACAATTATAAAATCCAATTACAGAAGGCGATTAAATCCAATAGTAACAAATGATGGCACCCATTTGACCCAGCCGCTCTATCTTCACCTGCTCCTGCGCGGGATCCCTGCATGGTTGCAGGCGGACGACAGCTACTGCTGGGGCGGGGGCAACAGCGGACGGAAGACAGCGCAGATGGAGCAGAACGGATGACAACAGTAGAGGGGGAGGCCAGTATAACTGGATCTCTGCTGCCTCCACCATAGGCTGGTGGAACACCTTCCTTTCACAGGCCCCGTGGAACTGCACTAAGTCCTATAGGGCCCAGATATCGATAAGGAGAGGGTTCTACCAAGCCAGAGCCAATAGGGCTCTGGTCGAGGCTAAGCGGACATCTTTAGCTTGAGCTAACTTGATCTAACTTGAGCTTGATCTAACGAGCGTAATGCTCTATGAAGGACATACCGGGAGAGACGGTCACGGTCCTGATGGTATGTCAGTTCCAGGCGGCCCAGGGGTTTAAAGGTTAAAACCAAAAACCTTGAATTCAACTGGGAGCCCAGTGCAGCTGGCAGAGCACGGGTTGTACATGTGCTGTTACTGGTTTTCCTGTAAGAACACGCACCGCTGCACTCTGTCTGGACCAGCGGAAGTTTCCGGATCAGTCTCGAGGGCAGCCCTGCGTACAGCGAGCTGCTGTATATGTGACGACTGAAAACTTAAAAACAGGAAGCTTTTTTAAAAAATGTAGTTCTAAAGTTTTATGCCTCCGATCCAGAGCAACTAGGGTTGCCAACTCCCGGTTGGGAAATACCTGGAAATTTGGGGGGGAGCCTGAGGAGGGCAGGGTTTGGGGAGGGGAGGGACCTCTGTTGGGTACACTGTTATGGCAGTCCACCTTCCAAAGCTGCCATTTGCTCCACAGGAACTGATTTCTGTCACCTGGGGATCAGTTGTGACCCCAGGAGATTTCCAGCCACTACCTACCAGTCAGGTTAAACAACAGCAGGCTACGTGGACCGATGCTAGGACTCGGTTCAAGGAAGCTTCGTAAATGTTCAAGAGCACTGCTTCATAGTACCAGGCATATTTTCTCAGGAGTATGTTCTACTGGCCCTGGCCTGGAATGGCACATGCTAGCCTGATCTCATCAGATCTCAGAAGCTAAGCAGGGTCACGCAGGGCTCTTTTTGTAGCAGGAACTCCTTTGCATATTAGGCGACACACCCCTGATGTAGCCAATCCTCCAAGAGCTTACAGAGCTCTTCTTACGGGGGCTACTGTAAACTCTTGGAAGATTGGCTACATTAGGGAAGTGTCGCCTAATATGCAAAGGAGTTCCCGCTACAAAAAGAACCCTGAGGGTCAGCCCTGGTTAGTACTTGGATGGGAAGTACCAAGGAAGCCTAGTAATCGCTACCCCGAGGCAGGTAATTGCAAACCACCTCTGAACGTCTCCTGCCTTGAAAACCCTACGGGGTCGCCATGGGTCAGCTGTGACTTGACAGCACTTTCCACCACTAAGCTCTACAATGTGGTTTATCTCAATGCATTTCACATATGCGCAGGCCTGCAATCAGGGTCTTTGCAAAATGCAGATTCCATCTGGTTGTTTATTTTGTATTTTAGCAAAAGCACGGAGGCCATTTTAAAAAAATCAGCTGGCGTGGTTTAGTGCTTGGAGTATTGGACTAGGGATCTGGGAGGCCCAGGTCCAGGCCCATAGCTGTGGTGGGGATTTGGGGGGCGCCGCTTCCTTCCTTAAAGGCACAGCCCCAAAACAATTTCTCCTGTAAATGCATTTTCCAATCATTTTAAAACATTTTCTTAAAGGTGTGTGCTCCTTTAAGCACAGTGGGGTGTTGTAGTGGACTAATTCCCACACTGAGCAACGGAGTTGGAGTAGGTGACCTCTAGGATCCCTTCTAACTCTGTGTTGAGAAACTGGTCTCCTTGAAGAGAGTTTTTCTACCTAAGTGTTCACTTTCTTGGCTACAGAAGTCATCACCGCCACCTGCCGGCTTGTTATCAAAATTGTTGCTTAGGCTGGCAGAAGTGATTAACTTGCAGCAGCTGAGAACTGTCATCTAAAGTGGCTGACAGCTTGCAATTTAGAGATCTCTCCTGGTAACAGCTTTCTATGGGCTAAATGGCTTCTCTTTCTGCATCAAGAACTTTAGCCTCATCAGAAAAAACATTGCCCAGGTCTGAATCCCAATAGGCCAGGTGTCCTTGGGCCAATCACATACTTTCAGGCTAACCTATGTCACGAGTTTGTTGGGGATAAAATGAAGACAGAGAAATTACCATAAGCCACTCTGGGTACCCACAGTGGAAAAGTGGGGTATGAATGAAGTAAATAGATCAATAAATGTGTTCCTTTGTTTGCAAGGCCTGCTCTGCACGCAGAAGTTATTTTTTTTGTCTCATACATAAACACATGTTATCTACAGCGTTAATGATTGTTCGACACTTGGGTATTGTTGCCTTCCTCACGTTTCCACACATAAACACCTGATAGCACAAAGCCTCTACTATCCATCGGACATTTGCAATGACAATTTAATTCTTTAGCAGTCTGAATGTTCGTGAGCATGCCGCGACACCCACAGCAGCCCAATGAATGGCTAGCAAGGGGATCGTCGCAATAAAGTCAAGACGGAACTCACGCAGCTAATAACTGCAGCCTGCATTCATTTCACAATTGTTTCCTTTGTGTCTCTAAATTACATTAAGAAAACAAAAACAGAAAAAAAACATGGGAGGGGGTTTCCCTCATAGCTTTTCAAGCTCCTGGCTTTAACAGCACTGCATTCGTCTCTCTAACAACAGCCCTAACTGTTTGTTTAAAAATGGCTCTGATTTTGCTGCAGGTATATAGAGGCGGCGCCACGCTGCAAAATATACCTTTGCCCTTTAAATGCTGAAAAGCAACCAAGCAAGAGAGGGAGGGAGATGTCTTAAAACTGAAAACAAAAAGGGGGAAGCCCTAGCTATCAAGGACATACGAAGGGACGGATGACTGTGAAAGTGTTTAAACTGATTTTTTTCCCTCCACACAATCCACCGCTGCCATTTCTAGAATCTGCCTGTGCCATTCACACTGCATAAGCAATCGGCCAACAAATGTTTTCTTAGAGCTGGAACCATGGAAGACTGGGACAGCCAACACACGTTCCCTGAAAATATATCAAATGAAAAACCACAGAAGGCATCTAATTACTGAATACGAAGATGGGGGGGGGGGGATCATGGAAGGCACTACATTTAGCCATCCAGTGAACAAACACTAACCTTAGGGAGATTTTCTGTAAAAGTGAAATAAATGAGTTTCTTTCTTCCTGTTGTATCTGAAGAAGTGAGGTTTGTCTCGTGAAAGCTCAGGCTGAAATAAAAGCCGTTTCGTCTTTAAGGGACCCTGACCTGGATAGCCCAGGCTAGCCCAGTCTTGGAAGCTAAGTAGGGTCAGCCCTGGCTAGGATTTGGATGGGAGACCAACCAGGAATACCAGGATTGCGATGCAGAGGCAGGCAATGGCGAGCCACCTCTGAACGCCTCTTGCCTTGAAAACCCTGCAGGGTCACCATAAGTCAGCTGTGACTAGCCAGTTTGGTATAGTGGTTAAGTGCGCGGACTCTAATCTGGGAGAACTGGGTTTGATTCCCCACTCCTCCACTTGCACCTGCTGATGTGACCTTGGGTCAGTCACAAGCTCTGGCACAGCTGTTCTTGAAAAAGAGCCGTTTCTGTCAGAGCTCTCTCAGCCCCACCTACCTCACAGGGTGTCTGTGGTGGGGAGGGGAAGGGAAAGGAGTTTGTAAGCTGCTCTGAGACTCCTTTGGGCAGTGAAGCGCGGGGTATAAATCCAATCTCTTCTTCTTCTTGATGCCACTTTTCACCACCACAGTCTTTAAGGTACCGCTGGACGCCTGCTTTGCTTTGTCAGAACAGACTAACACAGTTAGCCCACTGGAATGCCTCCCAAGGAGCTGAAGTGCTCCTTCTAAAGAAGCCGCTGCTCAAATGTAACCATTATCTTGCCAGTACCAATATAAAATCATGTGGAAATTAGAGGAATTTGGACAACAAACTATTAATTTGGTGTAGTCTGGCATAGTGGTTAAGTGTGCAGACTCTAATCTGGGAGAACCGGGTTCAATTCCCCACTCCTCCAATTGCACCTGGCTGGATGACCTTGGGCAAGCCATAGCTCTGGCACAGCTGTTCTTGAAAAACAGCAGTTTCTGTTAGAGCTCTCTCAGGCCCACCTACCTCACAGGGTGTCTGTTGTGGGGAGGGGAAGGGAAAGGAGTTTGTAAACCACTCTGAGACTCCTTTGGGTAGTGAAAGGCGGGATACAAATCCAATCTCTTCTCTTCTTCTTAATTTCTCAAAACATTCAGATCGACAGACTCCCAGGGTCTGAACAACAGGTCACATGAAGAGGTATTTCTTAACTGTACATAGTGCCATCTTACAATGCAATATACCTATTGCTAGATTATAAAACAATGATGGATTCCTCCAGGTTTAACTAGCTTGCCAACGTAGAAGAATTCTGTCCACTCAGAAAGTCTGTGTATGGCAATTTATACCAGACTTGCACCCCTAAAAAGAACCCAATCTTAACACTCGATTTTAAAAAAACACACCCAAAAAATGCATGGGTCATCAGCCTCAATAGGGTGAAACAGGCATGTTTCCCAACATGGAATGATGATTAAGAGTGGTGGACGCAAATCTGGAGAACTGGGTTCAATTCTCCACTCCTCCACATGAAGCCTGCTGGGTAACCATGGGCCAGTCACAGTCCTCTCAGAATTCTCTCTGCCCCACCTACCTCACAAGGTGCCTGCTGTGGGGAGAGAAAGGCGATTGTAAGCCGCTTTGAGACTCCTTAAGGTAGAAGAAGAAGAAAAGAAGAGATTGGATTCATACCCTGCCCTTCACTACCCGAAGGAGTCTCAGAGCAGCTTACAATCTCCTTTCCCTTCCCCTCCCCACAACAGACGCCCTGTGAGGTAGGTGGGGCTGAGAGAGCTTTGAGAGAACTGCCCTTGAGAGAACAGCTCTGAAAAAACTTACAACTGACCCAAAGTCATACCAGCAGCTGCATGTGGAGGAGTAGAGGAATCAAACCCGGTTCTCCCAGATTAGAATCCGCGCTCCTAACCACTACACCAAACTGGCTCTCACAGTTAGCAAAAAGCAGGGTATAAAAAATTACTCTTCTTCTATTCTAGTCACTGATTCTTCCATTCGTAGGGCGACCCCACTTACCAAATCAAGACACCAGATGTATAAATTTATGCAAGGATGACAGGGTGATTCCACAATTACCATCTGCCGGCTTTACAATCCATTTCTTTCTGAAAACAGTATGGTTTAAAGGTACAATGAATATTTGGCTAGCTTAGGAACTGCCTCTCTGCTCCGCGATCACCTTGACACAATGCAGATATTTAAACAGAAAAGCCAGGGCTGGATTGAGAGTTTCCCGGCTCGCGGGGTGTGTTTCTCCTAACAGATTCTCAATCATAACCACCATCGGCCTTCTTTAGGCACCATACCGGTGCTCACGATCATCACGCATATTAATGAAGGACGAACGCTGCCAGTCTGAGGTGGCAGAAATCACCGGGGAGGGGGCGAGAGGTGGAGTGCAGGAAGAGAAGATGTTTCATGGCCGATCAGTCATTGCCCCTGTCTGGGACAAACTGCTGCTATGTACGCCTCGAGCCGTGTGGGGAAGGGGGGGGGGAATCTACCACTCAAATATGTGCACGCCAGCAACTTCTGTCCGTGTAATTTGAGCCACACAACTCATTCAATCGCGAGCACGTTCGATCTGTGCCAAGAAAAAAAAATGGCTGCACATATCAATATAAGCCTCCAAAGTGGTTCATGTACTGCAAAGCGCTAACTAAAGAGAGTCAACAGCTGGGGGTTTTTTCCTACATTTTCCACCTCGGCAATAGAACTGAGGGCAGGGAGGAAACGTTCCCCAGGAATTTCTGATACAAATAAAATCAAGAACCAAAAAGTTAAGAAGAACAGAGGCCCAATAATTCTATTAGTTTGGTGCAGTGGTTAAGTGCGTGGACTCTAATCTGGGAGAACCGGGTTTGATTCCCCACTCCTCCACTTGCACCTGACTGGATGACCTTGGGCAAGCCGTAGTTCTGATAAGAGCTGTTCTTGAAAAAAGGGCAGTTTCTGTCAGAGCTCTCTCAGCCCCACCTACCTCACAGGGTGTCTGTTGTGGGGAGGGGAAGGGAAAAGGGGTTTGTAAGCTGCTCTGAGACACCTTTGGGGAGTGAAGGGCGGGGTATAAATCCAATCTCTTCTCTTCTTCTCTATTACCCAACTTAAAAATGTTAAATATTGACAGAAATACAAAAATAATTATTGATTTGGTTTATATCACGTCCTCCCCTTGATGGGCTCAGGGGGGGTTCCAACGGTATAAAATATAATACAATTAAAACCACATTAAAAAATAATCTAAAATAGCAGATGCAGAAATTTATTACGAGCATAGATCAGAATAAAACATAAACATAAGCATACCAATCATAAAAGTAAATACGAAATGCTATTATATTTATTTAAAATCATTATATAACTTAAAAACACTATATATCACCCTAGAGTAGAACAAATCAACTTGCTGCTGTAAGTCTCTGAATATAAAACAACATAACTGGGATGTGCCAAACAGCTCTAATAAAAATAAAATATTTTTTTTAAAAAAACAGACATTGGCCCTGGTGAAAGCCTCAATTAAGAATCAGACTGCACAGTGACAACCAAAAATGACCATTATTGACCCTGACCACATACGTTTCGGCCTACTAGCCTTCCTCAGTGGTCGAACACATGATATTCCAGAATGTCTCCTGACATTACAAGGCAACAATCATTTCTTATAAATTGAACAAAATGAAATTTTTGGATGATCGTGGCCTGTGACCAAAGGCAAAGATATTAATCAGAGGCCTCATTCTTGATAGTGGGCTGCCGTGGTCAGATACGCTTTCCTATAGCAATGGGTCAGTTGTGTACCTTTCCTGCTTGGTCAGAAAAAATTGATGCAGCCAGGAGCTAATAGTGATGTCGAAGAAGAAGAAGCAGAAGCAGCAGAAGAAGAAGAAGCAGAAGAAGAGGAGGAGGAGGATGATATTGGATTTATATCCCACCCTTCACTACCCAAAGGAGTCTCAGAGCGGCTTACAAACTCCTTTCCCTTCCCCTCCCCACAAGAGACACCCTGTGAGATAGGCGGGGCTGAGAGAGCTCTTGACAGAAACTGCTCGTTTTCAAGAACAGCTCTTATCAGAACTATGGCTTGCCCAAGGTCATATCAGCAAGTGCAAGTGGAGGATCAAACCCGGTTCTCCCAGATTAGAGTCCGCGCACTTAACCACTACACCAAACTGGCTCACTTCTAGTAGTAGAACAGAAACCAGAACACAGGACTGGGATCTATGCTGATGTTCTGATACCATCAAATGCTTTGGCTTCTATGCATAGCTTCGGACAACTTCCTTCAGATCCCACATTCAGCCAGTGCTCCGCCAGCTGCACAGGCTCCAGGCTGAGTGACAGATCAGGTTCAATGTTTTGGTGTTAACCTTTAAAGCCCTAAACGGTCTGGGACCAGCCGATCTTTGGGACCACCTCTCCTGGTACATCCCCCAAAGAGCATTACACTCCAACGGTAAAAACTTACTAGTGATCCCTGGCCCAAAGAGTGTCCAGCTGTCCTCAACCAGAGGCAGGGCCTTTTTGGCACTGGCCCCCACCTGGTGAAACACTCTTCCAGGTGAGATCCAGGCCCTGCGGGACCTAATGCAGTTCTGCAGGGCCTGCAAAACAGAGTTGTTCCACCAGGCTTATGGTTGAGGGCAGGGATGGCTTTCCATCTCAGATTGGCCTCTCCCCTCCCCCTTCCTTCAGATTAAGCAGATGTTAAGGTATTTACCCTCCCCCCAGATGCTGAACTGCAGACTGGAAGGTTGGTAGTTCAGCAGTTCAAGACCCAAGTGCCATGTGACGGAGTGAGCTCTCGTCTCTGGCCACAGCTCCTGCCAACCTAGCAGTTTGAAAGCAAGAAATTGCAAGTAGATAAATAGGTACCGCTTCGGTGGGAAGGTAACAGCGTTCCATGTGCCTCGGCATCCAGTCATGCCGGCCACATGACCATGGAAATGTCTTTGGACAGCACTGGCTCTTCAGCTTGGAAACAGAGACGAGCACCGCATCTCTAGAGTCAAATTCAACTGGCTTTCGAGCAAGGGGAACCTTTACCTTTATGGAACTTTTATACCCTCTATTAGCTGTAAATGTTTGAGTGTACTTTAGTGTATTTATTGTCATTTAGAAATATTAATGTTTTAACTGTATAGTATGGCTTTATATATGATATTACCCGCTCTGAGCCCTGTGTCACAGGGAAAGGCAGGCTATAAGTCGAAGGAAATAACAAAAAATTAAAGTCATTCGAACACGGAGCAAAGGGCCTTGAGGAATGCCGCACGGGCTCTTCCAGAGTCCCTCAAGATCCAGTGACAAAGGGCGCTGAAATGTCTAAGGCAGGGAGGCAACAGAGCTCTGGACCAGGGTTTGCCCATCCTCAGCTCATTAGACAGGTGAAGCCGCCTCTAAAGGGTGATGGGAAGAATGCCTGGAGGTAGCAGCATCCTTCCCAGATGTCACCTGGGTGGCTATCAAGGCCGGTGGCATCACCCAGAAGTAGGGTGGGGTGCAGAGGCAAGCACTGAGGAAGAACTGGCTAAGAATCTTCAGGGATGTGGGATGTCGTGCTCAGACCTTCTTACCACATTGATCGTATTAGAAAAAGTTATGCCAAACTGTCCCTCTGCCAGAAGAACACAAGAGTACGGATCAGCTAAGCTCCAAATCTGTGTTCATACAAATCCCCTCACAAGATCATAAGCCACACCGCTGCTAATTTGGTTCAGCGTAGAGCCTTAGAGGTGAAGACCTCCCGGTATCATAGCACAGAGTCATCCTTCTCTTCATAGAACCATAGCGCTAAAGAGGAATTCAGGGGCGCATTCTTCCCATGCTTTTGAAACATGTTCAAGGGAGGCTTCTCACGACATTTTATTAATGCCAGATTTATTTCCGAGTGACCTACAGTGTTCTGACAAATAGCCACAAGCACCAGTCTAACCTTTAAAGGATAAACGGACAACCCAATTTTAAGCACTTTTGGGGGGGAGAAGTGGGAAGGAAGGGGGCAGTTCCCACTGCTATCAGCACCTCCACTTTTATTATAACACTGCTTGATGAAGTTGCCCCGATCTGCCAGGCAAAAAGAAATGGCAAATAAAAGTAGTCCAGCATTTTAGCGACACCATGCTAAAAACAGCAAATCGTGTCTCAACAGGTTTACAAAACAAGAAATTGAGTTGCCTTCGGGCCCCTAAGGATTTGAAAGAAACCCTAGGGAATCTGTAAGAGACATAAGCTACCTAAACCGGGGAAGCGTGCAAAAAATAAAATCTCACACTGGTGCAAGTAATTTTTTTAAAAAGCTTCAGTGTTCGATACTGTCTTGCCAGCATTTGATGAAAGCTGAGCATTTGAGCCCCTTGTTCTCAGCTCTTTGACTGACTCCCAGCTTTGCAGTCTCCATTTACAGAACTCTAATGACCCAACAGAGGTCTCTTACTGGAGGCTCAACAGTTTGGCATCCCATCCTGAACAGGGGAAACTATTGAGTACCGGAACCATTTCAAGGTGCTGGTGCTTACCTTCAAAGCCCTATACAGCCAGGGGGCTGCATATCCGTGAGACCACCTCTCCCTCTTTGAGCCCCAAAAGGGCTTTACAATCTGCCAGTCAACATCTTCTCCTGATCCCTGGCCCCAGGGATGTCCGCCTTGCCTTGCCTAGGGCCAGGGCCTTTTCAGCCCTGGCCCCCACCTGGTGGAATGAGCTCCCATACAAGATCAGGGCCCTGTGGGACCTTTGACAGTTCCGCGGGGCCTGCAAGATGGAGCTCTTCCACCAAGCTTTTAACTAGGGTGACAGACATCCCTCCCTCTTTACTGGGCCTCCCCTCAACGGGTCAGAACTGCATACCAGAGTTGGCATCTGTGAGGTTTTAATGTCAATGACAACGGCACCGGATGAAAGCCATTGTGGTATTATACTAGTGTTTTAATTATATTAATTGTGTAGACTGTTTTTTAATCAAATTTGATGTAACCCGCCCTGAGCCTGCCATGCGGGGAAGGCAGGATATAAGTCAAATAAAATAAATAAATAAACACACATTTTGGCAGAGGGGATGCTGATTCTGACAGTACACTTCAGTTTTCTTAGCCGTGTCAGGCTAGGGCAGTTCCAGGGATATCATGATGGAATGAAGAGGGTGACAAGGGAGATAAGATTCACGGGTAGCTTTAAAGGTCTCTTGGAAAGATTCAACATTAAAAATATAAATGCACAACATTTTAAGAGTATTGACTGTAAGTACTATATGAACAGTCACCTCCAGATTAGATTACTGCAATTCGCTCAACTACACTGGATTCCAACTGGGTTCCGGGTCCAATTCAAGCTGCTGGTATTGACCTTTGATGCCCTAGATCAGGGGTCCTCAAACTACGGCCCGCGGGCCACATGCGGCCCGCGGAGGACACTTATGCGGCCCGCCGAGTGTTTTGCCGCCCCCCAAAGCCCCCCCCGCCTCTTTCTTCCTCCAGCAGCCCTGGGCTGCAAGAGCGCCCAGGAGCTAAGGAGGAGGAAGGGCGAGCAGGCTGGTCGTGGGGGAGGGGGCAAACGCGGCGGCGGGGCAGCAGGCTGGTGGGGGGGGAGCAGGAGTCTTTTTGGGGGGGAGCGCACAGGAGCGCAGCTCCGGGAGCTCAGGAGCCAGGCCCCGCCCCCAGCCGGCGTCCCGGGGAGTCTTTCAGGCAGCCGCATGTCAATTTCAGCTCCATTATATCCTATGGGCCATTGAAGTCAATGGTGAAAACATAGGGTATATTCTGGGGGCTGGAGGGGGGGTTTGAGGGAGAGGCTCCAAACTCACAGGATAGCTGATGGAGTCTCTCCCCAAGATACCCACCAAGTTTCAAGAACATTGGACCAGGGGTCCAATTCTATGGGCCCCTAAACAGGTTGCCCCTATTCCCTCCATTGTTCTCTATGATGGGAAAAAAAGTTATTTTTTTCCCACCATAGAGAACAATGGAGGGAATAGGGGCAACCTGTTTAGGGACCCATAGAATTGGACCCCTTGATACAATGTTCTTGAAACTTGGTGGGTATCTTGGGGAGAGGTTCCACCAGCTACCCTGTGAGTTTGGTGCCTCTCCCTCAAACCCCTCCCTTCCAGCCCCCAGAATATATCCTATGTTTTCACCATTGACATCAATGGCCCATAGGATATAATGGGGCCGAATTGCCGCCAAATTTCTTTCATTCCCTCCTTTCCTTCTCTCTTTTTCCTCTTTCCCTCCTTCTTCTCTTCTCTCTTTCTTTCTTTCCCACATTCTTCTCTTCTCTTTTTTCCTCCTTTCCATGTTTCCCTCCTTCTTCCCTCTCTTTCTTTCCCTCCCCTTTCCTTCTCTTCCTTTCCCTCTTTCCTTCTTTCTACTCTCTCTCTTTCCTTCCCTCTTTCCTCCTTCTGTGGCCCAACTCTAGTGAGAAGGAGTTTAAACTTTAAACCCCTTCTCTCTTAGCTCCCCCACCCAGACCAGCTGGGGAAGGGAAGGAGAGGCTTTTGAAGATGCCTCCCCCTTTTGCTTCCCCTTCTGACATCACTTCCGGTGATGTCAGGAGGCGTGGCATATGCTAATAGCCTAATAGCTCATTAGCATACCATATGCTAATGAGCTCCTGCAGCTGTTTTTCTACGAAAAGACCCCTGGGAGGGAGCGAACGTGGCAGCGGGGCGAGCAGGCTGGTGGGGGGAGGGGCGAACGCGGCGGCCCTCCAACGGTCTGAGGGACAGTGAACTGGCCCCCTGTTTAAAAAGTTTGAGGACCCCTGCCCTAGATGGTCTGGGATCGTCATACCTAACAGACTACTTCTCCCGTTATGAACCCCCCGTGATGTCTTCATGTTGCTATTCATGGGCTTTTGGTAGTGCCGGGCCCTCGATTTGCCTTTTCAACTGTGGCCCCGCCTTGCTGGAATACTTTGTCTGGGGAGACTCGTACCCTGTGAGACTTGTCTGCATTTCGCAGGGCATGTAAGACAATGCTATTCCACCAGGCATGCCGCTAATCTAATTTTGGTGAACTCTGTTATAAACTCTGCTGATTTTTTAACGCCAAAAGCATTAGCTTGCTATGTACTGAGTTTTAATTGGATTTTATTAAAATTGTGGTTTTATTGTTGCTATTATTGCTAATCGTGGTTTTGTCGTTGCTATTATTGCTAACCGTGGTTTTGTTGTTGCTATTATTGCTAACTGTGGTTTCTTGTTACTGCTACAGTATATAAAAATCTAATAAAATCAATAAAATTAAAATAAAATAAACTATAAATAAAGATGCTCTTGAGGTTAATCACTTGCGGTCCTAAACGTGCATCCCCCCCACAAACATGAATGGTGCACCAAGCTTCCGTACTTCTGCCCAACTGCCAACCAAGCACCCAAAGCAATTAGAACATTCAGAACACATGACTTGTGGGTACTAAATTCTCTGATTCCTTCAGGCTCTCCCTTAAATGTAGGGGAATGTTGGCCTAAACTCAAAGCATTTTTAAGAGGAAGTGCAAAATGCTGCATGCGTTCCCCAAGCTATGCATCAGCGGCAGACGCTTAGTAATACTCATATGATACAAAAAAATGCATCTATTCCGCCCACCCCCCAAGACACACACACTGGGCAAAATAGTGTGGCTGACAGTGCTGAAGAAGCAGTTTGTTCAGAAGGTTAGGATACCAAAGTCCAAATCAAAATCAAAAAAGGGAGAGAAAGGGGGAGACTTCAGTTTCCAAGGTTGCAATAAATGAGCACGATACAGGATTTTTATAAATAATTGAACCAGTACCTCTGATGCTGCTGCTACTGTTTGTTCTCTTTCTTTTTAATCTCTGCTGCTACTTATGGCTCCTCCTTTCGTCTGATGGGCAAGAAATGCTTCTCCTGCTAGTGATGAACGGTGGAAGACATAAACCACAGGGGGAGAAGCTTGTTCATGCTGGGTTCCTAATTGCATCACTTTCCCTAGTAGGGAAGAAGTCAAAGGAGATGTGAAATGCACTGGACCACATTTCCATTAGCTTCTAGTCAGGTCAATGGCTAGAAACTTTGCATTGTTTCTCATTTCTAAAATTCATATACTAATTTTTGTTTAATTACAGACTATTAAAAAAAACACTCCCAGCATTGGAGGAGGAAGAGTGTGTCACTCATAACAATGCATTATGTAAAATGACAAGCAGTTAAAATGTGGAACTGGCTAACAGAGGATGTAGTGATGGCCACAAGGGATTAGACGGATTCATGGAGAAGAGGTCTATCAGCGGCTACTAGCCCTGGCAACTAAAGGAAATCTCCACATTCAGAGGCAGTCAACCTTTGACATCCCAGAGCCAGGAGGCAACATCAGAGGAAGGCCTTGGCCTCTCTGCCTTGTTGCTGGCCCTCCAGAGAAACTGGCTGGCCACTGTGTGAGACAGGATGCTGGACTAAATGGACTATTAGTCTGATCCAGCAGGGCTCTTCTGATGTTCTTATAAAGGCCTCGGCCTCTCTGCCCTGTTTTTGGCCCTCCAGAGGAACTGGTTGGCCACTGTGTGAGACAGGATGCTGGACTAGATGGACTACTGGTCTGATCCAGCAGGACTTTCTTATGTTCTAGTGAAAGCCTCAGTCTCTGTACCCTGTTGGTAGCCCTCCAGAGGAACTGGCTGGCCACTGTGTGAGAAAGGATGCTGGACTAGATGGTCTGATTCAGCAGGGCTCTGCTGGTCATGATGGTCAGAGTAAGATGCACATATGATATCCCATACACTAACGGGGGATGAACACAGATGCAACACCACCGCTTCTCATAGGTTCAGCCGAGTAGTGGCAGAGCATGCAAGAAAATAGTAGGGGCACAAACCTGAGACTCTGCCACAGCCAGGTCTTCCTACTTCTGTCCAGGTGTGCTAAATGTTTTCCATTGTCTATGCCACAGACTGGCTATGCAACCATCCCCCAAACTTTGAAAAAACACCCTATACATACAGCCAAAGAAACACTAGACTCAAGGTAGCAAAATGCTTAGTCTGCAAGTGACAGAGGTTTAGGGAATTTACAAGCCTGTAACAAAGGGGGTGGGGGAGATTCATGTTATTACAATCCCTCTTTTCTCACTACGTAGAAGACTTCCTGATCAAATCTCTTATAGATCTGCAATTGTCAAATTGAGTGCACTAACTTCAAAAGGAAGCATACAGAGAGAGTTATGCAGTTTCAGCACTGCTCCACTGTGACGGGGGGGCCTTATTAAACAGCCACCTCCAAAGCCTTCCCATCCTTTAAAGCCTTCATATACCTTAAAGCCCTTTATGGTCAAGGACCTACCTACCTACCCGAGGGACGACCTTTCCCCACATGTTCCCCAGAGAGCACTATGGTCAGGGTCGCAAAATCGTCTGGCCCTCACTGGCCCTACGGACAGCAGGATGGCATCGACCAGGACCAGGGCTTTTTCTGTGGCAGCTCCAACTTGGTGGAATGAGCTTCCGGAAGAGGTCAGGGCCCTGCGGGACCTTTCACAGTTCCACCAGGCCGCAAAAATGGAGCTCTTCCACCAAGCATTTAGGTAAGGAGCTGCATTTCACCATCTATGCCCTGTCCTAATATTATTTCCAGCCTGAGCCCACTGACAGTGGAACTTACCACTGAATGTATGTTTTCATATGCACTTTATCACAGCTGTACCGCCATTGCTATGTAAATTGTTTTTAATGATGTTGTGTGTTTTTATAATGACATTTATATTATTATTTTATCTACTGCTATCTTGTTGCCACTTCTTGGAAAATAGAAGGGGAAATCATGGAAGTGGTGACAGACTTCTCTTTCCTGGGATCCAAGATCACTGCAGATGGTGACTGCAGCCATGAAATTAAAAGGCGCCTGCTCCTGTGGAGGAAAGCGATGGCAAACCTAAACAGCATGATAAAAAGCAGAGACATCACCTTGCCAACAAAAGTCCACATGGTCAAAGCAATGGTATTCCCAGTAGTGATGTATGGCTGCGAGAGTTGGACTATAAGGAAGGCCGAGTGCCGAAGAATAGATTCTTTTGAATTCTGGTGCTGGAAAAGACTCTTGAGAGTCCCTTGGACTGCAAGATCAAATCGGTCAATCCTAAAAGAAATCAATCCTGACTGTTCCCTGGAAGGCCAGAGACTGAAGCTGAAGCTCAAATACTTTGGCCACTAAATGAGAAGGGAGAACTCACTGGAGAAGACCCTGATGCTGGGAAAGACTGAAGGTCAAAGAAGAAGGGGGTGGCAAAGGATGAGATGGTTAGATAGTGTCACCGATGCAACGAACATGAAATTGAGCAAACTTCAGAGGATGTAAGAAGACAGGAGGGCCTGGTGTAATCTGGTCCATGGTTTTCACGAAGAGTCGGACTCAACTGTGTGACTGAACAACAACAACAATCTTGTGTAAGCCGCCCTGAGCAAGCTTTGGTGGCAAGGGCGTGGTAAAAATCAAATCAATCAATCAATCCATCCATCCTGTGTTTACTGGACACAGGCCACAGTCTGAAGGATCATAAAGTAGCAACCTTGCTGAAGCTAAGAAGGGCACCCAGGAACGGAGTCGTCTGGGAACCCAGCATACGGCACTCTTGAGTTCCACAAGAAAAAGGAGTGGAAGTCTGTGAAAAATATGAGGTCAATCGCATATAAAGAGAATGTCTGTAAGATGTTTTATCAGTGGCACTGGTCACCAGATATCGAAATGTGTAACTTGTATTAAAACCAGAGACTTTTTATTAAATATAATACCAAAGGTATACAAATCCAATGATAGATATTTTTATCTTATATAATTTCAGCTGCGCGTATTCTGTGGGCAAGAAATTGGAAATCCGACACTATGCCCTCTAAAGAGGAATTAATTTGTAAAATTCTAGATCTCTTCCAAATGGACGATTTAAGTTTAAGACTGCAAAATCAAGACTCGAAAATGCATGTAAATAGATGGTCTAAACTTTATAGTTGGATAGAAAAATGTATTGAGACCTAAAGACTCTGTAAATATATGGAAATGACTTTGTAAAGAAAATGTGTTTGTTGGTATTGAAAAACCCTAAAATAAATTCGGGAAAAAAAGAAAGAAAAAGGAGTAACAACATAAATTCAAAAGAGTTGAAGGCAAATTTACAAGACTGCCACATCCAGTGCATCAAAGGGAACAGAACTAGAAAGTTGGGCATGCTTTCTCAGGAAAGCATCCGTTACATTTGACGAAGCTGTTATCTCCACAAAATAGCAAACACATGGGGATCCTGCAGCTACATCATGCACAATTTCTGCTTTTGAGTGAAAGAGAAATGTGTCATCTGAGTCAGATGATCTGACTGGTGAGAAGGGTGCTGAGAACAGCAAGTTTGGGGCCGACAAGAAATTGCACGGGGGGGGGGAATCAGCAGCTGTGGAATTTTCCTGCCAACCCAAATGTGCCCTCTGAGGATTCTGTAAACTCTTTGGCGCATGAGCATGTACCATGCATCCATCGCCCCCTCCCCCCAAATGCTCTCAAAATTCCAAGAATAAGCAGCACACTCCATACTCATCAGGTATGGGAGGGTTAATTTACAAACAAATACTATTCTGCATACCTAGGGAGTCAACCATTTGTCCTTAAACCTCTTTGACAGGTGTCTCTTTTTCTGTCTTCACCACAGTCAGTGCAATCAGCAAAGCTTGAAGGCCTCTATGCCAACACGCCTGTTGCCCAGCGTCTTTGCCCATGTGAAGATCCAGTGCCAGAAGAACTGTGCCATTACCTGTTATTCTGTCCACTCTACCAATCCCCTAGGAAGACATTTTTAGACCCAATCTTGGCCTCTTTAGGTACTAGAACAGGAACTGAAAAAAATTCTAGTTCTGTTAGCAGATGTAGAGGCCGAGATCTGACACAAGCTGGCCCTCTTTGCCCTCGCTGCAGAGAAAATTTGGAAGAAAATAGTAGCAGTGCCATAGTTTGATTACTAATGGGATTCTGGAGTGGAGAGCTGGAATTATTATAATGTTTTATTGTGTCCTAATTTAGTTTTTAATTCTTCTGGTTTTAGAAATACAAAGATGTTATTATTATATTGTTCTGTCATTGTAACGGCCTATGGCTAAAGGCAATAAACTGAAACCTGAACCTGCCTTCACCACAGATACTCAGCCTTGAAGTTTGCTATTAAAGGGAAGAAGATGAGGAAGGGTGAGAAACAATTTTGAAACCCTCTTTTAACGGCCTGAGCAAGCCAATTTCCCCATCTTTTTCTGGGCTGCTGGCGTTATTTTTCCCTTTACTTATTAATTGGTTTTCATATTACAGGCCATCTGGAGCATGCAGCCAGAGCTTCATTTTTTAAAAAAATTCACAATGTTCACATTTTGCACATACGTGGGAATACACTCCCCGGGTACCTTCTCTGTTCGAAGCCTGGCTTTGCTGTTTTCATGAAGCTACCCGTGTTGTTGTATTTTTATTCAGTTTTTCAGCCAAAATCAGTTCCCCAAAGCAATTCACAGGAATTTATTTATTCATTTGTACAACACCTGTTTCCCCAAAGGGGACCCAAAGCAGCTTACATGGTTTTCCTCTCCTCCATGTTATCCTCACAACAGCAGCATGAGACACGCCAGGCTGGGAGTGTGTGACTGGCCCAACGTCACCCAGCAAGCCTCCCTGACCGAGTGAGGATCTGAACCCAGGTCTCCCAGATCCTAATCCAGCAATCTAACCACCACCCCACACCAGGCCTGTAGCCAGAATTTTGTAATTCAGGGGGCCTTTAAATAAGTCTGGGGGCACTAACATCATTTAGGGAAGCAAGCCATGCTTGGGGAAGGGCTAGATGGACATTGTGGGGCCTTGGCAGGAAGTCAGGGGGCCAGGCCCCGAAATGGCCCACTGTGGCTATGGGACTGCCCCACACTGGTCCACAGGAATTTATCACACACAAAAAACAAATTACATTCCAATTTAACGCAAATGTTTCCAGGGGTGGAGGGAGGTTCTCAGCTGAGAATACAAAGAGATGCTGTGCTAAATCACACAAGCAGCCCATGTAAATCAGCATCCTCTCACACACAGCTGCCAACCTGTTGCTCTGGAAGGTTAAAAGAGCAATGAGGCCAAGAATTCTCAACACTGCCATTCATACGGCAGTTCCATTTTAACCACCTTGGCTAGCAGCTGTTAAAGGACCTGATTCCACTTGAATCTGTCTAACCTCTTTTAAAGCTATCGACACTAGTGACCCTCCCAACGTCCACCACATAATTGTTTTATGTAGAAGCAAACCCAAGCAGGATGATTAGCCATCAGATATTGATTTTATACCCAGCCTTTCTCCCCAGTATGGACCCAAAAGGGCTTACGCTTTTCTCCTCTCCACCATTTTATCCACACAACAACCCTGTTGGTTAGGCTGAGTGCAGATCCGAATTGGCTCCTGACACACTAACCACAATGGCCAGTGTGGTGTAGTGGTTAAGAGTGTCAGGCTAGTACCTGGGAGATCCAGGTTCAAATCCCCACTCTGCCATGGAAGCTTAAGTAGTTGACTTTGGGCCTACCTCACAGGCTTGTGAGGAAAAAATGGAGAGGAGAATAAGGCAAGCCGCTTTGGGTCCCCTTTGGGGAGAAAGCTCAGTATAAATGAATAACAACAAAGAAATACATTCTCGGACCTAGCCTGTTACAATGAAAGTGCACTTTTTCATCTGTCAAAGATAACGAACTGCAAAGTCTAATCAAGGTGGATGGCCATATTTGTCTGTAGCAGCAGAGAAGAGCAGGTGTCCAGGAACACCTTAAAGACTCACAAAAATCCTGGCCAGGTAGGAGCTTTGTTGAGTCACCACTCACTTCTTTGGATACAGTTAGAATGGGAGTCCATCTATCTGAAATCACTCTACTCCCCAAGATATAAGGACAGGTGGACTCACATTCTAGCAGTAGAAAAGAGCCAGAGTCCAGGAATGCCTTAAAGACTAACTAAATTTGTGGCAAGGTAGGAGCTTTCTTGAGTCACTGCTCACTTCTTCAGATACAGATAGAATGTAAGTCCTTCTGTCCTTCTATCTTGGAGAGTGGAGCAATTTTATACGTAAGGACACATAGATGCATAGCACAAAATACTGCATATTTTCTAGCAGTAGAAAAGAGCAACAGTCTAGTTGTGCCTTAAAGACTAACTAAATTTGTAGCAGGGTAGAAGCTTTCGTGAGTCACTGCTCACTTCTTTGGATAGAGATAGAATGTGAGTCCATCTGTCCTATCTTGGAGAGTGAAGCGATTTGATACATAAGGACATACAGACTTACATTCTAGCTGTATTCAAAGAAGTGAGTAGTGACTCACTGAAGCTCCTACTCTGCCACAAATTTTGTTAGTCTTTAAGGCGTGACTGGACTCTTGCTCTTTTCTACTGCTAGAAAATATGCAGAATTTCGTGCTATGCAGAGGGGTAATAGGTGTGGAGAAATCAGCATTGGCAGTCAGACAGAAAACCTAGGTCTCAATTCAGTCCAGGAGGCTGCATTGTCTTGAGCTTCGATATCAGTTGCAATTCAGCAACTAATCTCCCTCTGAAATCCCTTTATAAGAGAACCACTACTCTTAGGTCAGCAACTGAAAGTCTCACCAAAACTCCTCCCCTGCCACAAATTTAGTCAGTCTTTAAGGTGCTACCGAACCCTCGCTCTTTTTTACTGCTAGAATATAAGTCCATCTGTCCTTATATCTTGGAGCAGGGAGTGATTTCAGACAGATGGACTCCCATTCTAGCTGTATCCGAAGAAGCGAGTAGTAACTCCCGAAAGCTCCTCCCCACCACAAATGTTGTGAGTCTTTAAGGTGCTCCTGGACTCTGGCTCTTTCGGACTGTTAGAATATGTGTCCATCTGTCCTTCTACCTTGGAGAGGGGAGTGATTTCAGACAGATGGACTCACCTTCTAGGTGTACCTAAAGAAGTGAGCAGTGACTCACCACAAATTTTGTTAAGTCTCTTAGGTGCTATTACACTCTTGCCTTTTCTACAGCTAGAATAGGAGTCCATCTGTCCTTATATCTTGAGGAGTGGAGTGATTTCAGACAGAGTGACTTTCCATTCTAGCTGTATCTAAAGGAGTGAGGGGTGACTCACAAAAGCTCCTCCCCTGCCACAAATTTTGTGAGTCTTTGAGGTGCTCCTGGACTCTTTGCTCTTTTCTACAGCTAGAATATGAGTCCATCTGTCCTGATATCTTGGGAGAGTGATTTCAGACAGAGGGACTCCCATTCTAGCTGCATCTGAAGAAGTGAGCAGGGACTCCCCAAAGCTCCTCCCCTGCCACAAATCTGGTTAGTTTTTTAAGGTGTTCCTGGACTCTGGCTCCTTTTCAAGGTCTTATGTGGTGCAAGGTTCTAATCCAGCCCCTTCCCCCTTGATATTCAGCAAGAAAAGCAGACGAATACACAATGTATACAAATAAAGAGGGCTGTGGAGTTCGGCGGGCCAGCCTCCGTCCCCTCAACCCAATACGGTTGTGTGGACCAAAAAAAGGGGGGGAACCACGTGACCATCTCCAACGCCTCCAAGGAAGAGCGGGATAATAAGATGAGTCTACAATACAACCGGGCCTGGGGGGGGACGATGCCCGAGGCAGGCCGTGTTCTCTCAGGCCTCCCCCCCCTCCCAGTGTCACCCCAGCTTCACAGCTCCCCCTCCCCCAAATTCCCTCACACAGATGAATTCTGCGCCCCTCTTCTTGAATAGAGATGGAGAGGGTCCCTATTCCCACATTCACTCCCCACCCGCCACAAACTGACCTGTCACGGGGGGAGGGGGGCTTCCCCTAGAGACTTCTGCCCCTTCACCCCCACTCGGCCTCCTTCATCCCGGCTCTCTTTTTTTGCCCCCCCTTTCACACTTCGCATCACCATCCCGTATCCTTCCGCCTGCACCCCCCCACTCCAATCCCATCAACAAAGCACCCCGCAGCTCCTTTTTTTTTTTTTTTACTCTCTTCCAAATATCGAACACCATACAAAGCGGGAGGAAAGAGTTTCCTGAAAATGTTAAAATCGGTGGGGATACGCGGGGGACTACTTTTTTTGTCTCGGCTTCAGCGGCAGGATCTCGGCCCACCGCGCGCAGACCTAAACGTCCATCGCCGCGAAGCATGCTGGGGGTGGTAGTCTCGACCGCGTTTGGCGGGCTCACCTCCCGAACTCCTTCAATGGCTTTGGCGCGAGTCTGTATGTGTGGAGAAACAAGCCACGCCCCCTCTCCCCCGCCCTCCAATTTCCCATTCTGGGCACCGAGCTCTGCGCGCGCGCTCCGATCTCCGTCGTCTCGGGACGGCTCGTAACCCGCGTTTTGCGCACGCGCGCTGAAACTTAACCGCCCCCTCCCACCACTACTCCTCCCCCCCCCCCCGCTTCCCCTTTCCCCTTTCCCCAAGCGTGAGCCTCCGTCTCGCCTTGGGCTTGAGGGACAGGCGAGAAACCCGAGATGCGCGCGCAGTCCCGGAGCGCCGCGTCTGTCTCTCACTCCTCCCACTCCTCCCCTCTCTGTCTTCCCCGGGCGGGTAGGCGCGCGAGCACACGCGCGGCGCCCGCTTTGGCTCGAGCGGGTGACGGTTGGCGTCTCGCGCGTGGGAGGGAGGGAGGGAGGGAGGGAGAGTTTGGGGGCGTGGCCGAGCGGAGGCGAGGGGGCGTGGCCCGCCTATCTGGGCTCCGGCGGGCGGCCGGTTAGTGAGTGAGGGAAGTTTTAGTCAGTCAGTCCGTCAAGGGGGGGGCGGCGGCGGCGGCTGTGGCGGCCGAGTGGGTCCCTCCGTCGGGGCTTCCCTCAGGAACTCGGTGAGGGAACTGGAAAAAAAGAGGAGGGGAGGAATATTAACCTAATCTACTCCTTTCTTTCCGGGACACCTGAGAGGTAAATATAGATTTTTAATTCTCGAGGTTGTTGTGGTGGTGATTGGGGGGGGCGGCGAGGGGAGCCAGCGGTAGGCCCGAAGAGGACGGGGGAGGGGGCGATTTAAATGAAGGGGGGCGCGTGAGTGAGGAGAAGGGGCGGGGCTGGGGGATTTGCGGGGGGGACGGAGGGGGGTGCCTTGAGAAAAAAAGGGGGGGGTCTCCGACTCAACTTCCTGTGGAGTCCTGTGAGCAAAAATTCCACATTGTGAGCCGCTAGCATTAGAGTTCTGAGTTGAGCGATTTGGCTCCCGCATAAATTTAGTTTGCCCCGGAGCCATCCCTCCCTGAGCTAAGACAAAAATGTGTGAGCCAGAGGCTGAAACAACTGTGAGCCGGCTCACACTGACTCAGCTTAGAGGGAACACTGCTAGGGAGGGGGGCACGTCGGGGAGGACCCGTTGACAACATTGTGAACCCACTTCTCTCCCCCCTTAGTTTCCCTGGCTTCTCATGCTTCTCTTCCCCTCCCCTTTAGTTTGTTTGGCTTCTCCCCTCATCTTAGTTTGTCCGGCTTCTCACACTTCTCTCCCCCCTTTTAGTTTGTTTGGCTTCTCCCCCCATCTTAGTTTGTCCGACTTCTCACACTTCTCTCCTCCCCTTTTAGTTTGTTTGGCTTCTCACGCTTCTCTTCCCCTCCTTTTAGTTTGTTTGGCTTCTCCCCCATCTTAGTTTGCCTAGCTTCTCACGCTTCTCCCCCCTTTTAGTTTGTTTGGCTTTCCCTCCCTCTTAGTTTGTCTGGCTTCCCATGCTTCACCCCCCTTTAGTTTGTTTACCTTCTCATGCGTCTCCCCCCTTTTAGTATGTTTTGCTTCTTATGCTTCTCTCCCCCTTTTAGTTTGTTTAGCTTCTTGAGCGTCTCTCCCCCTCTTTTAGTTTTTCTTGGCTTCTCAACTTCTCCATTTCCCAACTTTGATTGCGGCTTTTAATTTTTTAAAGGGGGGAGAGGCTCCACCTCTTTATTAAGCCTCTTTATGTGTGTCTGTGTTTTTCGTGGTGATTATGGCTTGGTTGCCTTTTAATAGCTTGTCATGTGGGTAGCTGGGTTCTGCGGATCTGGGGAGGGCCAGTAGGAAAGGGGATCAAGTGCCAATTGTTTAGAAGAGCCAAATAAAGCCCCCCCAACCCCAAGTCTCCCATGCTCTGGCGGAGGGAGCCGTGTTTTCATTTCTCTACGTGCATGTTATCTTTTTTCTTTCTTTTTTGTCTCTCCTTTCTGTCTGTGTTTTCATTTCTCTCTCTTTTCCCCCACTCCCCTGTTTCCCCCCCCCCCCTTCTCCCGTTTAAGGACTGCTGACTTATAACGACAAAGGGATTTCCGCCCCTGTTAAACAGGGAGGGGGGGGTGGCAAAGCATGTGGCAGAGAAACAGATTGCCAGAGAACTTTGCAACTCTTCCTTTTGCTCTGCTTTTTATAAACCGGCTTTGAGAACGCGGAGGGTGCATCACTGCAGAGGCGCCTTGCTCTCCCAGGCTTGTTTTAGAGGGTGGCCGTGTTGATCTGCTGTGGAGCAGGTAGATTCAAAATCCAGTAGCGCCTTAGAGACCAATAAGATTTTCAGGGTACGAGCTTCTGAGAGTCAAAGCTCTCAAAAGGTATCATTTTGTTGGTTTCTACAGTGCTACTGGACTTGAATCCAGGTCCTCTCCCATCACGTGCATCCTTTGCTCTGGGCTTTTTCGCCTGCCCTCGAAGGGCTTGTGCCACGGAGTTTAAGGGAACTGCTCTGCGAGAGATTGTGGATAATAATAGACAGCTAACTGTTGCCAGAACTGAAGCATTCCGCATCCCCATAAAATCCTTGTTGTTAGCCAGAAGGCTAGAGTGATTTTCATTCTTTTAAGCAATTCCCTCCTCATGTCATCGTCCCCCCATCTCTACTGGAAATCTTGAACTTGAATGATCTCCCCCTCCCCTTTTGTCTTCTCTGCAAGGGAAACAAAATAAATCTGGCGTTCCCAGTCTGGGGCTCCTAGACCTTCACGTCTCCATTTCCATATAGGGAAAGCCACACAGCGAACAGAACAGAGAATTGTGCAGCAAGAGCTTTGTAATTCTCTCTCTCTTCTCCCCCAGGTCAATTCCAGCCAAGCCTCTCAAAACACCCCTGTATTTTCAAATGTATCTATTATTTCAAACTTTTGTCAGTTTCCTTCCTTCCTTTTTGGGGGGGGGGGCTTTTTGCTCTTGGGTGGCTTGTGGAGGATGCGAAAACTTCAGCATCTGCTTTGGATGTTGATGTGTTTATATAATTGGCTGGCATTTGACATGGCAATTGTGTTCTTGGACAGCTTTTTGAACAAAGGGTCCCGTTGGGTATGTCTCCCTGATGCAGAAGCTGGTGTTTACATTTTTATCCACTTCCTTTTTAGGAAGCCAGCTCTCATAATCAGGACTGTCTCACACTTTGTAGGGCTGGCGCTGTGTAGCAGTTATTAGTTGGCAATCTGTGGTTCTGTTGTTTCCTTGGCCCTCGTGATATCTGATTGTGCAGCCTAAGGCAAGCCACTTTCAACCCCCCTCCCATATAATATGGAGTTAGTGGTGGTGGAACACACTGTCAAGTTGCAGCTGACTTATAGCAACCCTGTAGGGTTTACAAGGCAGGAGATGTACCAAGGTAGTTTACCATTACCTGCCTCTCCATAGCAACCCTGGACTTCCTTGGTGGTCTCCCATGCAAAGTACTAACCAGGGCCAGCCCTGCTTAGCTTCCAACATTAGACAAGGTGGAGAACATGGGGTCAGTGATACTGACGTGTTACTGGAAAGAATGAAAGAAAACACTTTGAGCACAAGGCAGAAAGAACATTACATGAGTACTAAATATGTTTATTATTAGCTTTTGAATCTGAATTGTTAGAACTGCAGAAGAGCTTAATATACAGGGCATGTTGAAGGAAAGCCAGAAATGTTTAGGGCTATCCTGTCTCAAAGTCTTTGCTTCTTTTCCCTCCACCAATTACAGTCTCTCATTGTGCACTCCAGATTCAACTAACAGTGCCTCCCAAAATATATAGTCCCCAAGGGCATGTAAACGGTAATTGTTCTCTGTTTTTCAAGGCTAGATAACCTACAAAGTAACCAAGAGAATGTGGTTTCCCACTGGATGCAGCTATCTGTGATCAGTATAAGTTCCAGTGTCCAGAGTGTACCCATCCTCCTCCTTGTGATAAATTCCTTTAGATGGGAACAGAAAGGTCTTGAAATGTAAGGGAACATGAGTACAGAATTAAAGAGAATAAAAGCTAGATGACCAAGTCACCCCAGAAGCTACTCTTCTTTGCAGGTTATCTTTTTGGAACATTAGCCCTGTTTGTTCTCAGCTGTGGTAATTTGAACTTGGAGAGGATTGATTGGCTTTTCCCATATAACTTGGACAAGTTCATGTTTACTAGATATTAAAATGTTCACCTGAATTCACAAAGACCAACTTTTGATCCATTTTTTAAATTTTAGAGTAGAAATGAGAGCATTTGAAAGGCTGGATATCTTGACTGTGTGTGTTTTTAAAGTTACTCATTGGATTTCTTTTTTCCTGACCATGTTGGCTGAAGAATAAATGGCAGCTGATGAGTTATACAGATCAAGATTCTTCTTGGCAAAAGTTTGCTCTCCAGTGTGTGTTTCAGAAAAACCTCATTTGTTCTCTGCAACACAAAAAATGTTAGAAATGACTTATATGTGAAGGCAAACTTTCCATGAGTTTTCCTACACCCATTTCTTGATGAGTTTACCTTATTGTCATGGAAAAAATATGGACAAATAAATGCACTGACCTCCCAAATTATTCCTTGATATCATGACTCACTCTGAAATGTCACATGAAGATTTCATAGTAGCATCTTAAGTTTTATGCTGATCAGTTCCACTTTTCTGCACTGAGCATGGTTTCTTTGGGAATGTTCCACCGAGTAGTACTAAGGCTATGATCCTGTGCACAGTTACTTGGAAGTAAGTCCTGTTGACTTCAGTGAGATTTATTTCCAAGTAAACATACTTAGGGCTGGGCTGCACAGAGTCAGTTATGTAACCAATACTGAGATGAAAACTATACTGATATCAGTGGGACAATCAAGTATAGTAATACAAATTAAGTGTTACATTATCTGAACTTTTTTAAAAAGGAGGATTTAACCCGAGACGGTGTTAGAGAGTTCAATATTAAAGTTTCTCCCAAGGGCTACTTCTCATAGTGATTAAAGTGATAGTGATTAAAGACTGAGATAAGTTCTTTTGTTGCTCATAACTGAAAATGAAAGTTAATATTTAGTACTCTTCCACCTCCCATGGAAGTAGACACACAGTTTATTATCTACACTTTTTCCTCCCTTGGATGTAAACACACAGTTTATTATCTACCCTTTTTCCTGTTTCCTCGGGTTCTGCATTCCTTGATCCATTGGAGGCAGGAAGCTGGTTGCAGTAACTGTCACCTGCAAGGGAAGAGGCCCCAGTTCTTTTGCTGCTCCCCAGGTTGAAAGCAAGGAAGTAACAAGCACTTTGCTTGTTCTTACATTTTATCTAGAGTCCTCAGTAACATGAAAATTGAGTTTCATATTGATCTCTGTGGAATGATAAGCTGAAAGCATATTCAGTTGCACGTAGATTGATTTCTAAAATAGTTGCTTAAATTGGTCCTTCTGGCCAAACAGTTTGAAGCCCAAGTACATATAGCTGTATTGGCTTGTATGCATCTGTTGTTACTCCTGTGCTTCTGTTCCCTTCCCTCCCCTTGTGTGCTTCTGCACTGTCAAAATTTAGGTTGCAAGCCCTCAGAGGAGGGACTTATCTGTTTTACTTGTGCTATTCTGTCAAGCATCATGTATATAAATGGCAGCTTAATGGCAGTGTAGTTATATTATAAAAACATTTTCAAACTAATTTTTATATTGAGCTGTGATTGTGCAGAGTTTATGCCCCTGGAACTAATATAGTTTCTTCTGTTTATATATTAACAAAGCCTGTCAAGCATCTTGTCTAACATTTTAACCTAGTTGGAATTCTGAGAGAGTTTATTTTCATATCTTGCATGAGTAAAGGGGCTGCAATGAACTGCAGAGTGGATGACAACAGTGTGGTAGGCTCCCCTGTACTGCCCCATCATGATATACAGCTAGAAGTTTGTAATAGAGCAGAAAATAAGACCTACACCTTTAAAGTAATGGATGATGGAAATTGCCTTCCAGTATTCTCAAAGCTCTTGAGGGTTTATGTCCTCCACCATTTGTCCTTTTAACTGGTTCTCAGCTATCAATATTCTGTGCCTCCTGGTGCATATTTTCAACAAGTCTTTTTTCCCCTTAATTCACAAAATCCTGGTTTCTGTAAGGAAAAAAAAACAACCCTCTGTGGGTGGCCCAATTTTACTGTTTCTATGAACACAATGTGGGCCACCATTATACTATTGGAGTGATTCTTAAATTCCATTTCTGTGTGTAACTTTAAAACAGTATCAGTATCCCTCCAGTATACATGAACACATGAAGCTGCCTTATACTAAATCAGACTGTAGGTCCATCAAGGTCAGTATTGTCTACTCAGACTGGCAGCAGGTCTCCAGTAGAGGTCTTTCACACCACCTACTACCTTATATTTTTAACTGGAGATGCCAAGGATTGAATTGGGGGCCTTCTGCCTGCCAGACAGATGCTCTGAGCTGCAGCCCTTCCGGTACCCTGTGAATGGGGCTAGCTTAAAAAAAAAAGGAGGAGGAAGAGGGAGAATTATGTTGTTTAGCTTTCTAATTCAAAAGGTGTTTTAAACTCTAGCTTCAGATCTTCCTGTCCTCATACCTGGTCTGGCCGAGAGTTTGATGTATTAAGTTATTCTACTTTCTTTGGTTCAAATCTCTGTCCACTCTTGAACTGACTGGGAGGGTTTGAAGCAATGCTCCCTCTAAGCTGTGGAGTCTTGTGAGCAAAAATTCTACTTAGTGAGCTACTGGCATTAAAGTTGTGAGTGAGCGATTTTGGCCCCTGCATAGATTAGTTTGCTCTGGAGCCATCCTTCCTGAGCGAAGACAAAAATGTGTGAGCCAGAGGCTAAAAAACTGTTGAGCTAGCTCACACTAACTCAGCTTAGAGGGAACCTTGGTTTGAAGTCCCTACGCTGCTTCCTTGACCTCATGTAATGCTACTTTATATTATCAAGCCATTGATTTACATAATCTAAGGTGAATGGTAGTGACTCTCTATTCTCTTGAGAAGAGAACTTTCCTAGCCGGTATACATGAGATCCTTAAAACTGATATGCCAGGGATTGCACTGGGTGTGTGCTAGCGCTGAGGTGGCTGCTCCAGAGGAGGGAAATGGTGAGAGCGATTAATACCATCTTCCAACCCCCATGCAGGTTGAGAGGGAAAAGATTGTGTTTTTCCCTTGCGTGCCATGGAGTTCTGGGGAGGTGCTGGATTTTGTTTCATTTTGCCTGGGGCTCTTGCAAAAGTAGTACAAATCTCTCATGCTGCTTCTGCAAAGCCAGTGTGAAGTGTGAGCTGGCCCCCTCCTCCAAGTTCTTTGCAATTCATGGAGAATTTGTGGAATGGGCTGTCACCACTGGCAACCTTGCAGTTACCCTTGTGGATCCCTGCTGATTGACATGTTGTCCTCTGCTGTGATACGATTTGAACTGTTTCCAACTGTAATACTAGAAGTGCAAGTTTTGGAAAGGTTGATCTGTTAATTGAGATCTCATTTACACTTAACAAGGCTCAGAAACGAAAATGTTTCTTTTGGCATTGCATGCATTAGTGAGGAAACAGTTTTCACTCACTATAGCGTGAAGCTCACTGTTTTGCCCTGCCAAAGGACTGGCATGAATTTAGTCAAACAGATTCTTTGTCGACATTTGTGAGGTCTGCTCTGTACATTGCCGGAATAATTTTAGATTTGGTAATCTAATTTGGATTAAAGTGACTGCACGACAGCATCAGTCCACCAGTATATTTTGTTCAGAATTCTTATGGAGAAGAACATAATGGAACCAATCAACTAGGATGGACAAAAGGAAATGCCACTTTACTCGACACATGATTAAAATGTGGGATTCGGTGCCCAGAGGATGTAGTGATGGCTACTGCCATAGATGGCTTTACAAGAGGATTAGACAGATCTATCATTACTAACCATGGTGACTAAAGGGACATTTGAGAGCCAGTAAACCTCTGAATACTGGTGCCAAGAGGCAACATAAGGGGGAGGTCTCAGCCTCTATTTGTCCTGTTGTTGGCACTCCAGCGGAACTGGTTGGGCACTTGGGAGTCAGCATGCTAGACTAGGTGGACCACTGGTCTGATCCAGGAGGGCTCTTTTTGCGTTCTCGTGGTGGGTGACTGGAAGCAGGATACATGAGCAAGACAGACTTTCCAGCCAGTATGGCATGGGTATGTTTTAAGACCTGGCGTGTCTCTTTAAAAATAGACCTACATTAAATCCTTCCTATGTATTGAATATTCACATTTGCTTTAATTTGCATTCTAAATTTATGCATGATTTGTGCATTCTAGACTTTTGGTCTGAACAAAGACCAAGGCTGTCCAAGAGATTATTTGGATACTGTTCTCCCTGGCAAGCTGGAAGTAAGCCATGAATGGCTTTTACAATAGATTTTCCCCCTCCCCTCCATTGGGTGAGGCCAGTATCCCAATGCTCACTCCACAGTAGTGTAATCAGAGATTAAGTAGTTGGCCTGTTCTAGGTGCAGTTTCAGTCCCCCTAAGGAAGTAGGTTGGTGTTTCTGGGTGCTGTTAGATCCATGCCTACAGACAGAAGCTTAGGTTTCCTCAGCACATTTTGCCAAACAAAAGGTTCCTTTCTTCCAGGCCAGGTTTGAAGAAAGGAGTAGATTATTCAAGTAATGTAATCATCATACTTCATCACTGGCAGAAGGTGAGAAGGAGTGAATTCCAGGGTCTGGGATCATTTCCAAATAAGGAAAGAAGGGGGGAAGGCTTCAAGATGGAGAACGGATATTTTGGAGTCAGGCTTAGTACTTCATTTAGCTGGGGTTCTCAAAAATAGCTTTCAGTGGATCAGTCCTGGATCATATGAGGACAAACCTTTTAGTCAATGATGTGTATAGGTGGCTAAAGTCCCAAGATTTGAGTCGTGTGCAATAAAATATTTTGTGCTAAAATTACTTCAGTTACTGAGAAGTACTGATTAATAATCTGGGGCTAAGCATGAGCAAGAGGCTGGATTCTCTCTGAGATGACCTTTGTTTTCCAGAGAGCGTAATGGATTCAAGGTGGGTGTATGCCCAATCCTGCTGCCTCTGCCAGTTTTTCAGCCTTTGTCGTGGGGATGACCCCAAACTGCCTTCTGTGGTCTCACATGACTGGCAGAGAATGGCTGGTCTCTGTAGGATGGAGGAGGAAGAGAGGCCAATGAATATTTATACTTGACGTCAAGAGTGTACAGATCACATCAATTCGTGTTAAATTCCATTATGTTCCTGACTTCTGAACTCTCTAGTCAAAGACCATTTTGAATTTTACTCAGTCCTGTAGAGTTTTTCCAATCCCCATTCTCCAATTTTAATAGCTTATTGATTTGACCTCCATTCCCTCCACCCACCCTGTACTGACAGTCACTCATCTTGAGGTTTTTTAAAAAAATCTGGCCCACACCCAATGTTCCCTCTAAACTGTGGAGTCTTACAAGCAAAAATTCTACTTTGTGAGCTAGTGGCATTAAAGTTGTGAGCGAGCGATTTGGCTGCTGCATAAATTAGTTTACCCTGGAGCCATCCTTCCTGAGTTCAGACAAAAATCTGTGAGCTGGAGGCTAAAAAACTATGAGCTAGCTCACACTAACTCAGCGTAGAGGGAACACTGCCCACACCCCTCATTTGAGTTGTAGCAAAAGGAATGTTTGTAATGCAAGGCAGAAAAGCTTTGGAACAAAGCACATAAGTATATACTGAAGACTAAGTTGTTGTTAGTTAATAAATCTCGTACATCTTCTCATGGGTTGCAAATCACAGTGCATGGCAAAAAGGCATATACATACCAGCCCCTTAGTAAAATCTCTAAAACAGTGCTGAGGGTGCTGGTGGGAAGGAATGGACATTTCCAGCTGTACCCTGCAAAGAATATATGATTTAAAATATATGTGCTTCAGGTTATGACAAAGGACCATCTTATTCCTGACCTGCTTTTGACATTTGGAGATTGGCTGCTTTGGGGAACTCAGTTCTGTTCCAGCAAGGCAGTTTTTATGTTCTTATGAAAAGCTCCACTAACTCATTAGGTACAATCCAGACAAAGCGAAGTACTTAGTCCCATTCGTTTCACTGTGAAAGATTTGAACACATGTCTTAAATCCCTTCCCTTGAAGTCAGTGGGGCTTAATGACTTCGTTTGGGCTGGAGTGTATCATTTTATATTTTCGTCTAACCCATCAAGAAGTGTGTTGTTCTCTGTAGGGGCTGAGAAGCAAAGTCAGATGGAGATCTATTCTAGAGTGAGTACCATGCAATGTTTCCACTATTCCTCAGTGTTTCTCATCTGGCAATAATAATGCATTTTTTGAAATATTGGTAAGATGGTGGTCAGGATCGCAGGAACGTTGGTTCTGCACGTCCTCCTAATCTCTTCTAAGCTTTGCACGCTGGCTTCTATCAGTCGTCAATAAGGTGCACCACCAACCATAAGGAATGTTGTTCTGTAGAATTTAAGCACCTGTTCTTGCCCTCAGATCTTGTTGGTAGCAGTTGCCAGGCAATACATTCTGCAACAGCTTTTGCCGATTTTAAGGTGAAAATGCTAAATGGCTGTATGTAGATTCTTCGGCACTAAGGGATCTTTAGTTACGGTAAGTTTCTGCTGCAACCCTTGTCTCTGTGGCTGTTTTCTGGTTTATGTAATGCAAGAGGCATTTGATCATTTCTCCTGCTTGTGCTGCTTTCAGTAAGGACATGGAAGCTAGTTGTCTGTCTTATTAGTCTTAATATTTGCATAGCAGTCTGTAGGAAAAAAATCTTTCAGCAGAATGTTGCAAATTGCTGCTGGTGGTGTAATGCTGAACCAGCAAGATGTGTGTATTATCAAATACATGCAGGGTTTTAAAATCTTGTTAGATATCGTTGCCTCTTTGTTTTGCATTGCTGTTGCATTTCCCCCCCTGTTTTATAAGAGGCATTTTGCTGTTTGGTTTTCATTGATGAACATGATAATAATGCTATTGCAGAATAACAGATATAAAGATAGATTCTTATCCTAAGCATGCTGACTGGGAGAGCACTGTATTGAAGTATATTGCTGTAGATAAGCAGCCCATGATCTATGGTCAGAATGTCCTGCATGTTTGTTGTTAGCTGGTGGGATAGTGGAAAAAAGATTCTGAATTTCCAAAATGACTCTGATGGCTCTGACCCTTCCTCACATGGTTTTGCTGTACAGAAATACACAATCTTGATAACATGTAAGGGAGCAAGCCTAAGCATATCTACTCAGAAGTAAATCCCATTTATTCAGTGGGACTTCCTCTCAAGAAAGTGTTATCAAGATTGCAGCCTAATATGATCAATTTGTAGAAATGAGGGGAAATCAGAAAATATATGTTTTTACAAAGAGGAGATTAAATGTTCCATTAAGAACTGGGTAATTCATTTTAATGCTTTGCTTTTTTTCCTTTCGGCCCTGAATGTTTATAAAAGCAATATTATTGGTGTCTGATTGTACTAGCAAAGTTAAATGTCTTGATCTAACATCGTATACTGTTCATCAATAAAATTTGTGGAGGACTGAAGGAAGTATATACAGTCCCTGTAACGAAGCAATATCTTTAACATAAGGCAATGCTTGGGGGGTGGGGTGGGATATTATAATTTCACCAAAGTGTCACTGACTTTGCTTACTACCATTTACTCTTTCATTTAGATTAAATTGCTAGCACAAAGGGAAGCAGGGGAAAGTCTATTAAAAGATAAGAAAGCAGAGCTGGTGTTAAGGGAGAAGCAGCAACACAGAATCAAATGGCAAAGTCATGGCTGAATGATTTATTGAGCCACTGAAATGATTAGAAATAAGTATTGGCAGATAAGCAGTAGTCTGCACTTCTCAAAGTCACGGCACTGTTGCATTTTTGAGTACTCATTTAGAGAAGCAGAGAGCTTTATAAAGTTACAGGTAAGATTTTTCAAAAGGAACATTTTCACAGTGGTGGGATAAATGCTTTGTATAATTTTGTGTTTGTTTGCTTGCTTGCCTTTTAGACATTCTAGCATAGTATATTGTCCTGTTCCCAGGTTTACCTAGTACCCTTTACATGGTTCTGCAAGTTGCATGTTTGGCAGACTGCTTAAATGAGCACATGTCTGATCACATGATCTTTTTACATGGAATCTGTAGGAACCCACTTTGTCAGCCTCCCCTGGCATGATTTGGCACATTTATACATTTTTCCAGCCTTGCAGGAGCTGCTTGTAGATAAGAAGCTCAGCAAATATCTGAAAACCAGTTCTTGGATCTGTGATAAATGTTTTTGAGAGGACTGGGGAGGATCTTAGGGAGTCGGAGTCCTGAGTTCTTCGCCCTCATCATTTAAATACTTGGGATACTGGTTTTTTGGAAGAAGGCAGGAGAGCGTAATTATGATGTATATTCATTGTGTTCTGGATGTTATGCTGCCAGCAAGCATGTGGACAGGATGGTACCCAGCTCACACCGTAACGTGGAGACAGGTAAAATCTTGTTTGCCATGTTAATATCCAGTAAGCATTTTATGAACACTTTTGCCCGTGTATTAAATCCCACTGTCTAGTTCATCAGCAGGCCCAGCTATATCTCAGCCTGCTTATGAAAGTACCCTCAGGTAAGATGCTTGAATTTGTCTCTGGAGACAGGAAACTAGTCGTAGAGAAACCTGGAGAAGAGTCCCTTTGCATATGCCGAACTTCCTGTGTGATTCTAGTGGTGGTGGAGAGTGTTATCAAGTTGCAGCCGACTTATGGTGATCCCACAGAGCTTTCAAGGGAAGAGGCAGACAAAGGAGGTTTGCTGTTGCCTGCCCCTGCATAGCAGCCTTGGATTTCCTTGGTGGTGTCCCATCCAAGGACTAATCAGGGCCGACCCTGCTTAGCTTCCCAGATCTGATGAGATCAGGTTAGCCCTGGGCCATCCCGGTCAGGCCTTTCTAGCAGCCTACCAAAATCGAATCAGGTGCCATTTCTGTGCCTCTAAAAGTACCGAAACTGTAAAGAAAATATGGAAAGGAAACTTCCACAAAGATCATGTTCCTCCCTAGGCAGATCCTTACCCTCCATTTGCCTATTATAGCTGTAACAGATAGAACTATAACATTTAAATTGTAAAAACTAAAGAAATTTATCGATGAAACTTTGCAGAAAATGGGTAGTCTTATTTCCCCTGTCAGTTTTTGTATGTTAGCCTGTTGAAGATCTTCTGGGGAAAGGAGATTAAATTTGGGGTGGGGGGGAGAGTTGAAATCACAGTTATGAGGCTAAGGGGATGGGTGTTGCTGCTACTTGAGTTTCAGATAATTGAGGAAGAGAGTAAACACTGAACAGACAATAGAAGTCTTTATAAATGGTTTGAGCCTTTCAGACATTGCATTAATCAGTGCTTCGGTTACAACACAAAAGCTGTAAATTAATTTCCTCTGAGACATTGTTCCATCTTTAGAGCTGTATCTACAGTAGTTTATCCCTTTAAATTTCCCATTACTTCTCTAGATCAATTCAACTCGAGTCAGTAGTAAAGTTGGATTGCTGCAGTGAACAAGACATAGGTGGCCCCTCGTGGGTTTGATTTCAAGTTCATTTACATTGCTTTGAGTGATGGTACGTGGATGGTATAAAAACTGGCCTTTATTCGGAAGCATTTTCTGAATGTGAGATCCTGTTGGTAGTGTTATGTAATTGTAAGTGAATAGAGCCAATACAGTTAGCAACTGAATGTTTGGCAAGAGATGTACAGGAATATTCTTAAAACATCAGCCTTCCCAATAAACTATCTATTGGAATGACATATTTGATTTGTATTCAGATTCCTGCAAAGATTGACCAATAACAATATTTATTATTTACATGACACCTTAAAAGCAAGATACTGTATAGAAGTTAATTTGCAAACAGACACTGCCCACAGTCTTAGAATCTATAAATAAAACTTGACATTAGGTTAACTGGTATAAGCAAGATTGGGCCTGATCTGGATAGTGCAGGCTAGCCTGGATAGCGCAGGCTAGCCTGATCAGAAGCTAAGGAGGGTTGGCCCCAATGCCCCCTCTAAGCTTTGGAGTCTTGTGAGCAAAAATTCTACTTTGTGAGCTGCTGGCATTAAAGTTGTGAGTGAGTGATTTGGCTCCTGCATCAGTTAGTTTGCTCTGGAGCCATCCTTCCTGAGCCAAGAAAAAAAGGTGTGAGCCAGAGGCTAAAAAACTGTGGACTAGCTCATACTAACTCAGCTTAGAGGGAACACTGGTTGGCCCTGGCTAGTATTTAGAAAGGAGATCTCTAGGGAATACCAGGGTAGTGACATGCAGGCAGGCAGTAGCAAACCACCTCTGAGCGTCTCTTGCCTTGAAAACCCTACAGGGTCGCCATGAGTCAGCTCGCAGAATTACAAAAAAAACACCCCTTTTCATACCCACTGTTTGTCGTACATACCTGCTTTTGATAGTACTGTAGGGTCTACATGTTTCTCTGTGCTGTGACTTTTTGTTAAAGTAATGACCTTTTAAATCTGTATTTTAAGTTTTCTAGCTTTCAAGGGCCTTTTTTCCCCTGTGGTCTATAGCACCCTGTGTGTTGTTTTTTTAATCTACAACACAGGGCCACTGAGAGAAGACTGGAGGGGCAAGATCTCCAAGGCCCAAGTCAGCTGGGAGGGCCCCTGAAGCCAGCACGGGTTTCAAATTGTTTTACTTCTAATGCAGTGCTAGCTGCACTGCAGCCACTTAGAGGCACAGGGAAGGCAGAACACAGTAAACAGGAGTTGTTCTGGCTTGGTTGGCAGGGTCTTTCTACAACGTTTTACTATGAAGATGAGGGCAACCTTGCGTCTCAAATTGTGCTGAACCCATCAACCAAGCCAGCATTGGAGCGAGGCAAGACCAGCCAGCACAGCTCATGGCTGCTACACCCCTTGTCAGGATGCAGTCTTCTAACAAGGTCATTATCTCTAGTAGTCTGTTTGTCCTTCTTCCCTTAGTTCCACCCAGCTCCATAGTTCTATCTGCTCAGAGATACCTTGCAAAGGGGCAGCCCTGTTAGTGTATGGTAGCAAAATAATAATTAAAAACTGTCTTTATCTTCCTTTTTTCATACTTTTCTCCATTTTCCTCTCCTCTTTTCATGATCTGCCTTCATTACTCTCTCCCATCTTCTAGTTTTTCTCCCTGCTCCATTTTTCAGTCTTGGTCTCAATTCCTTCTCATCCATCTTCATTGGCAATTTAGAAAGTATTTAATAGTAATATATCAGAAAATCTTTGTTAATATTATGAACAGAAGGGGAAAGTTAATATTTCCCCATCATTTATCAAAGAAGTAAAAGGTGCTCCCCCCACACCCTTTATATGCATGCTAATGGAATGTTAATCTGTTTCGGTTGTTATAACTGAGGAACAGAAGTTAGAATTCAGCTTAGCTTCCATTGCAAATAGCGCCGGGAGGTCTGGAGATAGCCTGGATTTTTGGATTCCTCTCATTTTTGGCCTCAGAACTTTCATAATCACCCTGAAGTTGGTGACCAATTTTGAGATTCCTAATTTTGTTTTCTGATAAATTATGCCTGCAGCAAATGGACAGACAGACATGCAGATTCTTTTCTTAATATACATGCATGGTAACTGCCAGCAATTTTTTTTTGGCATTATATTTGCTTTGGATCAGGGTCATGGGGGGGGGGGATGGAATCTCTGTCCAGAGGTCTGTGGTGGCTCTCCGGCAGCCTGGCACAGACACAAAAAGATTGGTTAATTTGATTGGTTAATTTGACATCAGCTGTTCATTGTTGACTTAATTGGGTTACCGTGGCTCATTGATAATGTGTTGCCTAATGGCTCCTGATCACCCTTTGGTTTACAATCAATCTCGACTGCATAGCAGTCTGTCTCTTCTTCATTTGGCACTGCCTATTAAAGAGGTTCTATTTATGTGTTAGGGTCAGTAATTTGAATACTGTCAAGACAGATGAACTGTGAAATCGGTTATTAAATCTTACTGACATTTACTTGGATCTACTTTGTTGATTACTTTAAGAATGTTGTCTGTGTCTCTATAAAATTCATAACTTCAGGCGTTAATTACAAAAGCAAATTGTTACGTTTATTTCTAGGGACGGTATTATTGCTACTGGAAGTGCAAAATACAGGTTGCATATAACCATGGTTAAGGGGGAAATCTGCATGGACCTGGATTTGATGTCTGAATGTAGCCACAGTTAGAATAGTTTTATTGATGGATTGTTCAAATTCTTCCAAAGTTACTTGCTTTCTTTTAAATTTTGCACACTCTGGACTTGTTTTGTGCTCAGGAGAAATCTCACCTGGGTATAAATCTCAGACCTTTAGTTGTCTTCCCCCTCACTATGGTAAGAAAAGTACACTAGACTTAGTTGCGCTTGTCTGAATGTGCTGTCTCCCAAACTATGTGATCTAAACCCCTTTTATTTCTAGGATCAGATCAGGTGACATATTGCATATATATAAATGTTAAACATCCTGATTCACACTCTGCTTCTCCCACAGAATGAGTGGGATGAGGAAGAACACAAACTTGGTAGACCTGAGATTTCTCCCCAGGACATAATGAGTCTTCAGGGAATCATGTCTGCTGTAAAGGAAATAGTTAAATTACAAATCAGAAATGTACTCCCTCTATAATTTTTCAAAGACTAATTTTTTTGGCAGATCCCATATTTTGGGCTGACTAGACATCTGAAAACCTTGGATTGTCCAGACTATGAGTGTACAAATGACAAGAGGCTGTGTGAATTTTGTGCCATTGATTAGGCGCTAAATATAGACGCTCTTAAAAGATGGAGAACATTACATGAATACTAAATGATTCACATATATTACCTTTTAATTCTTACAACAGGTCTGGAAGTAGGCCAGTAATATCTCTGTGTTACAGATGAAGGGCTGAGATAGTAGTTTGCTCAAGATCTTCTAGGATAGATGTGGGGTAGAAGTTTCTTTTCCCCCAAAATGGAACATTTTCCAGTGCTTTTTCTTTCAGCAGAAAGCTTTCCATTTCTTAAGGTTCATTGGTTCATGAAATTCATAATAATGCATGGATACCATTTCTGATACAATATTAGGCGTATTTAGCAGTTTCAAAGTTGAAATTAATGTTTTTCAAGTGATTATCTTTAAGAATTATGTAAGAGTACAACTGTGTTTGATCTGTAAACGATGGAGGTGGGGATAAAGCCACATTCCAGATTTTAAAAAATCAACTTACAAAGTCATCTGATAGATGATTACAATACCCCTTGCACCTTGTGTGAAGAGACATATAAATAAAAATGTTAGCTTTGGCTCTGTAGCTCAGATCAAAACCAGTCTCATGTGGAACAAAGAAGTAATGCAAATGATGCTACGGAAAATGACAGTGAAACTGAAGCACTCCTGTGATCTTGATGAGGAAATGAATGGATTGAACTCTTACTGTGTGATGTGCTCTCCCTCAGTTCTGGAACATCTCCTGTACTTTGAGGGTAGGATGGGGGCTTTAGATTTGTGTATTTAACATGTGTCGTGCATTCTAAAAGCTGGAAATAATGTAGTGTACACACAGAGAGCCAGTGTGGTGTAGTGGTTCAAGTGCCAGACCAGGACCTGGGAAACCCAGGTTTGAATCCCACCTCTGCCATGAAAGCCTGCAGGGTGCCATGGGCCAGTCACATACTCTCAGCCTAACCTGCTTCACAGGGTTGTGGCATGAGGATACAATGAAAACAAGGAGAAGAGTGTGAGCTGCTTTGGGTCCCCGTTGGGGGAGAAAGACGGGATATAAATAAAGTAAACCTCTTTGATGTAGCCACTTGTGCCATTCTGCAGTGATCTTTTGGCTCCACACTGACAAACATCACACACACAGATACTAATGCAGTCAAACATTGGGAAGGTTATTTGAAACCCATATGTGAACTTTTGCCTCTTCAGCTTCTAGCCATGTGCAGCTGTCCTCTCTACCCATCCTCTCTGTTCCTCTGCTCCTTTCTGTGGCCTTCCCTTCCCCTCAATTGCTGTGGCTCGCTCCCAAGGTCCAGTCTTAAGAACATAAGAAGAGTCCTGCTGGATCAGACCATCTAGTCCAGCATCCTGTCTCATACAGCAGCCAACAAAGTTTCTCTGGATGGCCAACAGTAGGCCATAGAACTGATGCTGCCTTCTGGCTCTGGAATTCAGAGGATTAGTGCCTCTGAATGTGGAGATTCCCCTCAGCCACCATAGCCAGTAGCCATTGATAGACATCCTCCATGAATCTATCTAATCCCCTTTTAAAGCTGTTATTCCTGTGGCCATCACTACATTCTCTGGCAGCGAATTCCACATTTTAATCACTCTCTGTGTAAAATAGTATTTCCTTTTGTCCGTCCTGAACTTACTGCCCATCAGCTTCATTGGATGCCCTCAGGTTCTACTATTTTGGGAGGGGAGAGAGAAAATTCTCTTTTCAGCTCTCTCCACCTGTGCATAATTTTATAAACCTCTCTAAGCCCCCCCCCCCCCGGTCATCCTTTTTCTAAACAGAAAAGTCCCAGAGTCTTCAGCCTTTCCTCACAGGGAGGTGCTCCAACCCCCTAATCATCTTGGCTATCCTCTTCTGTACTTTTCCAGCTCTGCAATATCCTTTTTGAGATATGGTGACCAGAACTGGACACAGTATTCCAAACAAGGCCTCACGATAGTTCTATACAGGGGCATTACAATATTGGTGGTTTTATTCTCAATCCCTTTCCTAATAATCCCTAACACAGAGTGAGTTTGTTTTTTTCACCACTGCAGCACACTGGGTTGGCATTTTCACTGAGCTATCCACTATCACTTCAATATCTTTTTCCCTCTCAGTCTCAGCAAGTTCAGATCCCATTTGGATTTTTTGTCCCAATGGTCATCACCTTCCAGTTGCCAGCACTGAACTTCATTTGCCACACTGTCGTCCACTTACCCTCTTGGAACTTTTCACTGTCAGCCTTGGTTTTCACCATCCTGAATAATTTTGTGTCATCTGCAAACCTGGCCACTACACTACTCACCCCTAGTTCCAGACCATTTATGAATAAATCAAATAGTTCCAGCCCCAATACCGATCCTTGTGGGACCCTGCTGCTTGCTTCCCTCCATTTTGAGAACTGTCCCATTTATTCCTTCTCTCTGCTTCCTGTCACTTAGCCAGTTTTTAATCCATAAGAGAACCCATCCTCTTATCTCATCACTGTGGAAGTTTACTCAGGAGTCTTTGATGAGGTACCTTGTCAAAAGCCTTTTGCAAGTCCAGGTATGTAATGTCTACCGGGTCACTGTTGTCTACATACTTGTTCACTTTCTAAAAGAACTCCAGAAGGTTGGTGAGGCAGCATTTCCATTTGCCAAAGCCATGCAAATTTTCCCTCAGCAGGCTTTGTCCCTCTATGTGCCTAACAATTCTGTCTTCATTTCCTAATGGCACTGCTTCTCTTAGTGTGCTGCCTTCTCAAGCAGCTGTGTCTTTTCCTAGGGCTGTGCTTCTTTTGACAGTCCTTTCCTAGACTCTTATGGCTGTCTCATAGAGGCACACATCACAAAATTGTTGCTCATAGCCGCATGTCTGGTTTCCATTGGAACACCATCACATGAGGGGAGCAAGCGTAATGCAACATGTGGAAACTGCTCCACCCCCAAATCTCCACGGTATCCTGTCCTCTGTATTTCACACAAGTTGATGGAGTCTCCATTTTCAGTTTCTGTTGTGATCTCCCATGACGCATCCCACATTGCTTCAGATTTCACTGACCCTGAAGAGTAGTGCTCTTATGCAGTGTGCGTGCATATGAGGAGGTGAGAGAGCTCCACTGGGCAAGCAGAACTCTGCTTGAAATTAGATGCTTCCTACAATGTGGCTTCTATCCCTGTCTCTTTGAGGAAAGCTGTGTCTTTCTTTAAAAAAGCAGGTGAGTATATCGACAAGTTTGATTTGCTTCTTCAGTACACATCTGTGAGCTAAACTATTTTGTGGCAAGAGATTCTTTCTGTAGCTTGATTTTTATCATGCTTTTTTATTTGCCCAAGGGACTTGCCTCACTTTTTGGGCTCAGTTGTTGCAGCCCTGGGTCTTTTTGGTTGTTGTTTCTATAAAATTTTAGACTCATTTTCAATGCCGTTGCTGGTAACCTGGAAATTAATTCCAGTGTGAAAAATGGGTCCATTCTACATTCACTAAAATTATAAGAAGATTCTCCACTGATTAGTGGATTCTGCCCAGTATTTTTAGAATATGCATATAGGATGAATAGAAAATATAAGCCCTTCTGGAATTGTCAGGAACTATAAAAATAAATTGTGTTTAGTAGGGACTTGTGTTACAGCACATATACATAGCTTTCATTCATGTTATCTTATTATGGGGCAAGTCTGTACTTGCCTAGGTCAATCATTCTCAACTCTTCTGCTAAATTTATGGAGTGCGAGTACTGCCTCATTGCTTAGAAGAAATATTTATTAACAAAGCTTGTAGTATAGGAAAGGAATAAGACTTGTATATGGCTTAGTTTGAGCTGCAAAAGTTTTGTTTCAAGTCAGAAGTGGTGTGATTAGTAATGGAGATTTTGATCCATTGGCATTTAGCCTGCATGGGTGGCCCACCAGTTGTTCTGGTACAAAAAGCAAAGGTGCACATGTGGATGATTTGCAAATTATGGAGACTTTATCAGTAGTATAAAGATTCAGGGGGGTAGTCATGTTGGTCTGAAGCAGCAGAACAAAGTTGGAGTCCAGTGGCACCTTTAAAACCAACAAAGTTTTATTCTGGATATAAGCTTTTGTGTGCATGGACTCAAACTTTGATCAGTAGTACAAACATAGTTTCCTAAGTACGTACCTTAGGTAGGTCATGCTTGCTGATTCTGAACCATGGCTGAATTTTTATTTCCTTAGAAGCTGTTAGTTGTATTGTCAGTTGAAATTGCTCTGGTTTAAGATTCAGCTAGCTTTCGAGCAAAGGAAACCTTTACCTTTGCTATTCTCCATTTAATTGGAGAAAGACATCATACTGAGTGAGTGTTCTCTGTAAACAATATTTTGAAATGCTCAATAGATCAGAGTATTTTTAATCACCCTCTACATTTCCATACTTTGTCCGTCTCTTGCTTTCTCTCTTTATTAATTTATTTCATTTTTATCCCACCTGTCCTCCAGGGATGCCAGAGCATATTTCCGCCTTCATTTTTCTCCCTGGGGCTAAGCTAAATTGAGGGAGGGAAGGAGAATGATTGGCCCTGGGGATTTGAAGCAAAGTTTTGCTAACCCAACGGGCATCTTAACTGCTGCACAGCACCATCTTTGGTAAAAATTAGCTATTTTTGTCTCAGGAAAAATGATCCAGAAAAGAAGCAAACAGAGATTTATCACAGGTTAAGCCAATTTACTGTTAATTCTGAGGTCCCCCCCCCCAAAAAAAAATCTTGCTGTGTGTTCTGCTCTTTAATTATGTGTTTTGCTACGTTCTTCAACAGTGTTGTGATTTCTCTTAGTTCTTTGACAGAAGCTTCTATCGGGTTTTCCTTGAACATTTTTACGGTTCATCAGTCATGATAAAATTTGAGTATTTGTACTGGATTTTTTTTTTTTT
This sequence comes from Gekko gecko, assembly GCA_029375565.1. Taxonomy (NCBI): domain Eukaryota; kingdom Metazoa; phylum Chordata; class Lepidosauria; order Squamata; family Gekkonidae; genus Gekko; species Gekko gecko. The sequence goes on along the minus strand of JAPDNY010000017.1, from coordinate 8,478,017 downwards.
TGCTTAAATCAGTTTTAAATTTTGTTACATTGCAGTTGGTGGTGGTGGAAAGTGTTGTCAAGTCATGGCTGAGTTATGGCAACCCCGTAGGGTTTTCAAGGCAAGAGACCGTCAGTGGTGGTTTGCCATGGTCTGCCTCCTGTTATTCCTTAGAAGGTCCCCCATCTATATTCTAGCCAGAGCCGACCTCACTTCTGAGATCTGAGGAGATCTGAGGAGAACAGTTATGCAGTTGTAATAAAACCAAAACAACCATATTTAGCAGGTGAAATGGTTAAGAGCAGTGGACTCTAATCTGGAGAACCCAGTTTGGTTCACTGCTCCTCCACACAAAGCCTGGTGGGTGACCTTGAATCAGTCACAGTTGTCTCAAAACTCTCTTAGCCATACCAACCTCACAAGGTGCCTGTTGTGAGGAGGGGAAGGGAATACAGTTGCAAGGTGCTTTGAGATTCCTTAGGATTGAGAAAAGCAGGGTATAAAATTCTTCTTCATGTTTAAGCTCTCTACTTATCTGAAGCATAACATATCTATTTAACATCAAGCACATTTGAGTTGCAGTCTGCTTTTTATGGGAAAGGAAAAATTATAACTATGTCACAGTAACTCCTGGATTGTATTAATTTTGGTGGGCTCCCTACCGGACACATGCTAGCAAGTTAGCTTTATGTTGGTCACTTTTCAGTAAGTGTTGCAACATATTAGCTAAATTGTGCAATGGTCATATGCTGAAGTGACTAGAAAAGCTGCTTTGGGCTGGACCCAGACTAAATTGGCAGTTCCTGCTAATTCTTTCTTCCTGCTGCAGCACATTCATGTAATTCCTCAGGGTCCTCTATACCCCAGGAACAGCATCTTGTGGAGATCAGTAAATTACAGAAGAAGTCAAGGAAGTTCCCTTCCGTCATTGGGAAATTTAGTCCGGATCCAACACTTTGTTCTGTGAACTTAATACTTTTTGTACTCCATCAGGTATTGAATAATGAGGTGTGATGGTGCAAAGTGTCATCCAGTCGCAGCTGACTTATGGCAACCCCATAGGGTTTTCTAGGCAAGAAATGTTCAGAGGTTGTTTTCCATTGCCTGCCTCCTCGTTACAACCCTGGTATTCCTTGGAGGTTGCCCTTCCAAATACTAACCAGAGCTGACCCTGCATAGTTTCCAAGATCTGAGGAGGTTGGGCTAGCCCAGGCCATCCAGGTCAGGGCAAGAGATGTTCAGAGGTTGTTCTTCCACAAAGCAACCCTAGAGATGGATCAAGATGGGTAGCCGTGTTAGTCTGTCTGTAGCAGTAGAAAAGAGTAAAAGTCCAGTAGCACCTTAAAAGACTAACAAAATTTGTGGTAGGATATGAGCTTTCATGAGTCACTGCTCACTTCACAAAAGCTCGTATCCTACCACAAATTTTGCTAGTCTTTAAGGTGCTACTGGGCTCTTACTCTCTTCTATAGCAACCCTAGACTTCCTCGGTGGTCTCCCATTCAAGTACTAACCAGGGCTGACCGTGCTTAGCTTCCAAGATCTTATTGGGCTAGTCTGGGCCATTCAGGTCAAGGCAAGACATGAACAGAGGTGGGTTTGCCATTGCCTACCTCTTCGTAGCAACCCAGCACTTCCTCGGTGGTCTCCCATCCAAGTACTAACCAGGGCTGATCCTGCTTTACTTCCAAGATTTGACAAGATCAGGCTAGCCTGGGCCATTCAGGTCGGGGCAGGGTAATGAGGTATTCAGCCCTTTAGCTTCTCTGGAACGAGTACCTTACTACAGCACTGGGTTCTATTCAGTTTTTGGAAACTAATGCAGTGGTATGTCCCAGTCAAGGAATGCAAATATTTATGAGTCTTTGGGGGTGGGGGTGGGGTTAATCACTTAAAATAGGATGTGATCTGCAAAGCTTAATATAGTATCATTCTTTCAAGCTTAAAGGAGATTTTGGTCTTGGAGATTTCAGTTCAGGAAATAACACTTATATAAGAAACTGGATGACTGAAAAACTATTGCTTTGCTGAAGATTTGTGGGATTTGTTGATATGAGCTGTACGTAAAATTGTACTTCTAAGTGGGATTAGGTGGTTGTTAGCAGAACAGGCTTTCTTGTGCTCCTGAAAGCAGTAGGGACAGATCTTTCATATCAATTTGGAAGCCGTTTTCCAAAGAACCCCAAATATTTATTTAAATGTACCATGGTTTTTAAGAGCTGTTCTTTTCCACAGGGTTTTGGTCTCTTGATTTTTCCACATGAACAATAATATTAAAATATGCCATCTAGAGAGCTTTTTTAAAAAACACAGAAAATTCTGAGATTTTTATGATGATGAGTCACTTATGAATGTGAATTTTGAAACTCTCCTGAGTGACAATATAATTTTACGCTCTGTATATTTTGAAGAAGCCATCTATGCCCTGCTTTAAATGAAATTTAAATTGAAGTCTCCCACTGCTTTTTAAAAATACATTTTCTTACTCTGTGGTATCCTATACGATGTAAAAAAAATAAGTGGTACTAGAACTGTCTACTGAAAGTAGTACAGACTTTCAATACATTTAATTGTCTCAGTGTTAAAGTATGCCATGGTAAAAGATTATCATAGCAGGTCTGAGAGTCAGGAACCACATGAAATAGCCTAGAATTGCTTGTGAGGACAGCTCCTTCCTTACCATTTTTTCCCCATATATATAAATTAAGAAGGGAGCTCCTTGCCCAGCTCCATAGAATCTAGGGGATGCTGGTTATTCCTTGTAAGAAAACACCTGGCTCTGGAAGACCACCTATTCTATCAGCTGTGCATCTGTAGTCTACAGAAATTTATCTTCCACTCAGTCAGTTAGATCTCACCTAGATAGCCCAGGCTAGCCCAATCTCGTCAGATCTCAGAAGCTGAGCAGCATCAGCACTGGCTAGTATTTGGATGGGAGACCTCCAAAAATACCAGTATCATGACGCAGAGGCAGGCAATGGCCAACCTCTGAACATCTCTTGCCTTGAAAATCCTACAGGGTTGCCAAAAGTCAGCTGTGACTTCTGAACCAGATTCTTACGAAGCATAATGGTACATCAGACCTCATCGGGCTCTGGGGTACTTGGCTTTTGTTTTGCAGTTCATTTTCTGCTTTGAGTCCAGAGTATGTTACCAATGTAAGATGCTTCATGAATCCACCAAGATGCATTTAGGTGTTTGAGACAAAGTCTGGTTTTATTGTAATGCTGCTGTAAACAGAATTATGGATTTAGGCCTTCAGTTACTTTGGATTCTGTTAAGTGAAAACTGCTACAAGCAAGGCGTTTACCCCATTGGTTTTGACTTCACAGCTAGACAGTTATAGTTAATCCTGTACTTAAAGTATCTAATTTTAAAATAGTATGCCATTTTTAAAGTTTTTTTCAAACTAGAAAACAGTTTCTGATCCTCTGTCTCTCCAAGAAATTGGGAATGAGAAAGTTCCAAAAGACGATTAGAACTATTTTGATCTAAATACCACTTATTGTGCAAGCAAGGACAGTTCTGAGTCCCTGACAATAACAAATGGTAAAAAGCATGTTAAACCAAGTTTACTCCCTGGAACCCTGGCTTTAAGGCAACTTTTACTTCAGAACCTTGGCAGTTGGCCTAGAGACGGCTTAAACCATGTTCAGTGGAGTTGATGCAGAATAGTATAAATAGCTTAACTGTGAAATATAAGGGGATTAAGTTATCTTCAGTCTTAAGGATCTAGTTTGCAGAGGATCAGAGAATTAAAAAAAAGTTGCAGATGTCTCATGTTGGGGATGTACTGTGTATATGAAATAACATTCTTTCCATTATCTTCGTGGGGCTATGGATTTGGCACTAAATCTAAACTGATGTGATTTGGGTCATTATGCGTGTATTATATTTTGAATGTCATTTATAAAAGGGAATGACTGCGTGCACTGAAATTTCTGTTTACTAAGTGATGCCTGGCTGCTTATGCTGATGCATGTGTCCATGTCTTTTGTTCGATGCAACAACACAGCATTAAAATATTGTTAAGGCTGTGAGAGACTGTCTAGGACACTTAATTAATTTGGTCCATTATAAATTAGTAAGTGATTTGATTGTATCAACAATAATTAGCGTTTAAAGAGATGAAAATATCAGCTGGCGCTGGTATCAGGTGAATGGATACAAGTTCTGAAGTAATCCTAGAGTTAGGGTCTAACTACACATTACATGTCACCCCCAGGTCTGCCACAAGGACTGTCAATCAGGCATGCCTGGCAAGTTCTGTTATTTTATTTTTATTTACATTTACTTTAGTTTGGTGTGAGAGCCAGTTTGGTGCAATGGTTAAGTATGCGGACGCTAATCTGGGAGAACCGGGTTTGATTCCCCACTCCTCCACTTGCAGCTCCTGGATGAAGTAGGGCAAGCCATAGTTCTGTCAGAGGTGTTCTTGAAAAGAGCAGTTTCTGTCAGAGCTCTCTCAGCCCCACCTACCTCACAGGGTGTCTGTTAGGGGAGGAGAAGGGAAGGATTTTGTAAGCCGCTCTGAGACTCCAAGTGAAGGGTGGGGTATAAATTCAATCTCTTCTCTTCTTTTCTCTTCTTCATTTGAGAGCCAGTTTGGTGTAGTGGTTAAGTGCGCAGACTCTAATCTGGGAGAACCAGGTTTGATTCTGCACTCCTCCACTTGCATCTGGCTGGATGACCTTGGGCAAGCCGTAGTTCTGATAAGAGCCATTCTTGAAAAAGAGCAGTTTCTGTCAAGAGCTCTCTCAGCCCCACCTACCTCACAGGGTGTCTGTTGGGGGGGGAGGGGAAGGGAAGGGAGTTTGTCAGCTGCTCTGAGACACCTTTGGGTAGTGAAGGGCACAGTATAAATCCAATCTCTTCTCTTCTCTCTTCATTTATACCCCACTTTTCTCCCCAATGGGGACCTCAAATGGCTTACACCCTTTTCTCCTCTTCTCTATTATATCCTCAAAGCAACACTGTGAGGTAGGTTAGGCTGAGAGAGTGCGACTGGACCCCAAGGTCACCCAGCTAGCTTCCATGGCGTGAGTGGGAATTCAGACCTGGGTCTCCCAGATGGTAGTCCAGCACTCTGTCCACTAAACCACACTGACTCTCAGACCTCAGTTCTCAGGTGCACGGGGGCCTGACATGAATTGGGACCATAGCATGTTTGTGGACGGGGCTTAATGTTTTGCCCCCCCCCCATGCCTTTTTCCCATCCTGAAATGGCCCCAAGCAGCTGCAGTTTGTCTCATGAAGGACACAAGGACTATGTAACATATCTCAGCCCTGAGATATGAATGCTGGAGAAGTTTTCCTAGAAACTTTTTTTTAAAGATTGGAACCATTGGTAAATGACCACTGCTGTTCCAGTCTTCACAGCAGAGTGTCTTCAGTTCACTAGGCAAACAGATTTGGGGGGGGGTCCCCATTCAGCATTGTTTCAAAATGTGGGTTGTTCTATGAGGAGTGGTTGGTAATATACCGTGAATAGATCAACAAATCTATTCAAAGTTTCTTGGTCTTTCTCCGCAGGAAATTCCCTTGGTTCCTCATGGAAGGCTGGCAGCATGATAATCCATAAAACTCATCAAAGATGGCAACTCACAAACTTTTACTTTGAAGATCAGTGGTAATAAGGGCAATTTATTCATGTTCTCCATAGCAACCTTTATTTACAGGTATCATTACTTACTTAATTTATTTGCTTGATTTATATCCCACCTTTCTTCCTAATGGGGACCATCTTATCTGTATATTTCACTATATAATATGATGTGTTTGAATTTACCTTTGCCATGCCTTCACAAAAGAAATCGCAAAAGGCATTCAAAACGATGCAGTAGTCACCTGATGTCAAAACACTTCATTCCAAAATATATCTGATTTAAAGAAAGCTTTCAGCAAGATGCAGCTGGACTTTTGGAACTGTAACATTTCAGCTTTTGACTCTTGTTGAAAGGTGCTTTTCTGAAAAGAAGCTACTGAATTTATTACTCAAATGTTTCCAGTAAGCATTTTACTTTATAGTGTGTGATGATTGTAGTAACACCTAAGAGAAGCAGCTGACAGTTGCAAAAGACTGACTGCTGGGTTTTACAGGTAAAATAGTACGATTATTGGTTAGCTGAACTATGAGGAAGGCCTTTGAGGTGCAATAATATGATTGGTTGCTTGTTGTTTTTATGACAGTGTGATCCTCTTTTTTGCAATAAATTCCAATTACTGCATCTGCAAATAGATTTCATAATTAAAAGGTCAGCATATTTATTAATGCTTGTTAATTTCCCCAAACAGTCATTCAGAAAAGACAGTTGTTGTATTCTCAGTAGCTCAGTTATATCGCTGTGGCATTATGAAATGGACATTAGGTTTGTACTGACCCTTGCTCCTCAAGTAAGTACATCATTGGGATAGCAGGAACTCAAGAGCAGTTTTAGATATTATGTTGATAAATTACCTTCTTAAACACCATTCTGAGGGAATAAGTCTAATTGAATTCAGTAGGGCTTACTTCTGAGTAAATATGCTGAAAACTGGGCTGTTAACCTTCCCAGGACTCTCTGACAGCTCTATGAAATAGAATCGGTAGAAAAGAAGTTTAAAGAAGGAACTCCATGGCCTGATAGTTGAAAAACAGAGATCTATTTAAATTAGCAATACCAAAAGGCCATAATAGGTAAAAACAAACTCTTGGTGTAGATTAATACTGTTGTTTTGTTTGTCTTGTCTTTTCATTCTGGGAAGCCGTTGCTTGCCCTTTTGTGTTTCAAGTCTTGCTCTGAGCACAGTTGTAATGCAACTAGCCATCTTTAAAATGGAAACGACAGCAATAAGCCATCAAGATGCTGATAGAAATACTAAATTTATATACACAACAAGATGTATTAACAGATTATGCCATTATGCTGTTTGGAGGCAAACAGCATTCTTGACGTCTGAAACAGTATCACACATGCCTCGTTCATCATTCTCTGTAAATTGTTCACAAGCTGCTAAAATCTTGCTCTAACATGAATGCAGCATTAATGGAAGGGGGGTTGTTATATCAATTTCTTAACAGTGAGTCTGTCTCACCGAACGTTTCCCTTTTCCTATAGCATATCTTGATTTATCAGGTTGCTGTAGGAATTGTACATTAGAAATCCTGTTGTGAATTGCCTTTTCTAACACTGTACAGTTTGCCAGTGGAGCTGGCCACCGCCGCTGGCAGTTACTAGGGAAAGTGGGATGTTTTGCCGAATCTGGATGTGGTGCATTTTGTTTTGCATTCATCTGTCCTTTATTCTGAGCGAGCTGTTTGTTTCCTGTGGCATCTCATGGGCATTCAGTTGCCTTCACTGCAGTCTTAGTTCTCTCCTGCAAAATGTACATGTTAGCCTTTTTGTTCTTTTTGTCTCAATAGCTTACTAATCAAGTGCAGAAGTATATTGAGGGGAAAGCTCCATGGGCCCAAGTAGGACAGTCGCCTTGGTGAGAAGGCTAGCATCATGAGATGCAAGCACCTCACCTTCTCATAATGCTTTTGATTCTGCAGACTCCTCATCTGGGAAAACCCGTATGAGGCAGTAGACAGAATATTGGACTAAGACTAATCCCTGGATTCCCATCTCCCACTTGGCCCAGGAGCTCACAGGTTGAGCATGGGGCAGACATACTCTTTCTCTCTCCCTACCTAACCTATCTCACAGGGTGGTTGTAAAATTAAAAATGGAGGAAAGGAGAATCATGTACTCCAACCTGGGCTACTTGGACAAGGACAGGATAAAAGTGGTGGTGATGGTGGTGGAAAGTGCCATCAAGTTGCAGCCAAATTATGGCAACCTGTAGGATTTTCAAGGCAAGAGATGCTTCAGAGGTGGTTTGCCATTGCCTGCCTCTGTGTAGCAGCCCTGGTATTCCTTTGTGGTCTCCCAACCAAGTACTAACCAGGGCCGACCCTGCTTAGCTTCCAAGATCTGATGAGGTCAGTCTAGCCTGGGCCGCCTGGGCCAGGGCCTGGATAAAAATGTCACCAACAGATAAATCTACACCGATGTATAAAACAATGTTGTGCTTAGTATAGAAACCAGACTGGAGGTGATGTGCTCGGTTGCTTGCTCTTCCCATTCGAAGTGGGGAAGTGAAGCAGTGCCTTGTCCCTGACCAGGATATTACCCACTTTTTTTTTAACTAGCTAGCATTTGAAGACTGTAGCTCGTTAGGAAAACAACTGTGATATAATAATGAAGGTGTGGTTTAAACAATTAGAGAAAAATATTTTTTATGTGTCCTGTGTATAACGAATCATTAGAGTCGTTTCCTTTACAAAACATTAAAGTTGTTTCCTTTGAAGTGCATGGTCTCAAATATCTTAATGACAGTGCAGCACTCATTAAACAGTTTCACTTAAAGTTTCATCAGATGAGACCTTTCACTGAACAATATGTACAAAATTACATTTATTTTCTGGACGACATGGTCCTTCTATCTGTAACCAAGATTGGTTTGAGGAGGTTACTTGATGGATTGGGCGAGTACTGCAGGACTGAAGCCCTACAAATAAACTATGCCAAATCTAAAGTTCTAGTTTTTAGGAAAAGACCCAAGAAATCCATTTGGAGCATTCTTGGTACACCAATTGAGCAATGTAGCACATATAGATATCTGGGTATTTTTTCAGAAACCCTGTCTTGGCGTCCCCATATCACACAATTGAAGAACGCTGCCATGAACAATTTAGGGGCCCTGTTGAAGTTTTACTTCTTGGGGGGTGGAGGTATGATTGACCCGGTTGTTAAACTATACACAAGTAAGATACTCTCAGCAATGTTGTATGGGGTAGAGATTTGGGGTTGGGACGAATCGCTGCTGTCCCTGATAGAAACCGTGCAAAATTACTTTATGGGGCAGATTTTGGTTTTACCCAAATGTTCTGCAGCATTGATGAGGGCCAAACTGGGTATGGTATCTCTGAATGCCAGGGCAAATGTAAGAATCCTCTCTTATTGGAGGAAATGTTTAGAATGACCTCAGGATATCCTAGGTCTACAAAGTTTCGGATTGCTGTTGAAATCATCGAAAAGACTAGATGAGCATTTGAAATCTATTTTATTGAAATACTCAATCCCCGATGACTTACTGGACAGTGAAAATCAAAAGTCTAAATTGAAGGAATGGGTATTTAGTAAGGATGGGCTCTTGAACCGCCAGGCGGTGGTAAGTTGCCGTACAGCCCCCTTGTATAAGAACTTTAAGAGAGATCATTGTAGGATGGTATATCTTGAGAAGCTAACTACTCTGGAGATAAGAAGGGCTTTTACTGCCCTAAGATTCCATGCTATACCTTCAATGGTTTGTATTGGCCACTTTTTGGGTACCCCTGCCGCCTCTAGATGATGTTGAGCATTACATTTTGAGATGCCTATGGCACGAATCACTTAGGCAAAGGTTTATTTATCCTATTGTACCTCTGCATAATGGAACTTCAGATCAGGATCTGGTGTTTTTTTTGCTCTCTGATATAGATGCACATGTTACCAGCAGAATGGCTTTGTTTGCACTGGCGGCAAAAAAGATAAGAATGAGTTTAGGACTTACTGCAAGTTATTGAAGGGTCTTCCCCACTTTGATGTATAATGTTTGTTGTATTTTGTTTTACTTTGTGTTGTTATGGCCAATGGCTAAGACAATAAACTAAAACTGAGAAACATTTATTTTCTAACTGCACAACATGAAAACTTTTTTGAAAACTTTTTGTCTCCATGCACCTAAAACAGGAAACTAGATTTGTTGCAGAGAAATTTAGTCTTTGCAAAATGTATCAAAAGGAGAAACTTTGTCCCGTGATCTCTCTTCTTTCAGCATTTGAAGACTGGCAGTGTTGATTCTTTCTGTGCTGCTAGGCACCTTTTGGCAGGAATACTGCCAAATATCAAATTGGAAACTGTGCTTGTGCATAGTCATTGCTTGCCTCTATTCTACACCTGTCCTTGGACACATCCATCATTCTTGTAAGGCTGTTTTTAAAAAACCCGAGTTGCATATAGTGCACAAGTTCTGGAACCCACAGTGCCCTAGCTCACACTGGTGACTTAGTGTGGGCCTCTACCACCAGACTCACGCCAAACAAACAAAAAAGGGAGGTGGATAATGTTCTCTGTGTGTGTGTGAAGTTTATTTTGTATCACTTTCAGCAGAGGTTGAAAAAACAGCTATAAGTAAGATTGAACAAGAGAGTGCACCAGCTTTGTCATGGTAGATAGTGAAATGAGAACAGGTACACGAAATTTCTAATGCCCATTTTTGGTTCGAAGCATGAGAATTCTTTTTGGGTGGTTACGACTGTTGAAAATGTTCAAGGCGCTTGCTACTGGGCACTTCGGAGTATTTTGCCTTTTGCCTTGGTTATAGTTTTACCTCTTAGCCAGCTTTAGCATGAGTTAAGATAAAATAACACAAATTATTTTAAAATCGGGGCTTTGGAGGAGTGTATTTTCTGCGACATCAGTTAATTTAGGTTTGGAGAAGTGAACGCGAGACCTCCTTCTGAAAACCACTGTGGCAGCCGTTGCTGTATAACACCCAGCTAGCTCTTATTTAGTAGAAATAGCATGACATTCAGACACCAACATTATTTTAAAATTGCAGTCTTATCAGTGAAATTGACCCACAGATACTATTTTATCGTACCTCAGAGAAGAGTCTCTTCAAAGAGGCCAAGAACCTTCACTTGTTGGAGTTAATGGAAATTATGCATATGAGTGTTTAACACTGAACATTTGTCAGAAGCAGCTGTGGTGAAAAGCAGAGGCTCTCTTGAGCTGTGTTTCTGAGTGTGGACAGAAAGCAGTTGTATTATCCACCCAGGCAGTTGCCTTTCCCTATGTAAAAATGTTCCCAAGCTTAGGTTCTTACCTGGCAACAGTCAGTGTTTTAATGTATGCATATTCAATCTGTGTGCCATGAATGTTTATTTTGAATAAACATTGGTAACTTAATCGTGTGTGTGTGTTCTCCGCGGTGTTCATGGTGACTTCATGTTGAGGCTGCCTACTAATATGTGCTGATATCACCAAATTCCCAGACACTGTCAACATTTGCTTGCAAAACTGATTCTCTTCACCCTACCCCGGTTAGAATGCAGTCTGCTATGTTTTTAATCAACTCAAAACTTCAAAAGGGTCTTAAAGAGTCTCCCCTTTGCACCAATTATGATATACATTACAGTTGTCAATCCTAGATCTTAAGAAACTGTATAATAGTTGCTGTGTCTTTGTTCTTGGAAGGGCTTAGCTGAAAAATACTTTGTACAAGGTGCACTAAATACTTCCAGTAGGAAGAGGAGGCCTGTGGGATCAGACCAAAGGTTGATCCTAGTCCAGCATCCTGTTTCCTGCAGTGGGCTATCATAATGCCTTCGGGAAGACCCATATCAGAGCATATAGGCAACAACCTTCTTTTGGATCTTCAGGAGCAAAGATGGAACCAGGAAGCCCTCTGGGGCTAATACTGTTAGTTATAAGCACCATTCCCCCCCTTCCATGCCCACTGGAGTTTTCAACTGCTGACACTTCTGACTTGTCTGGATTCCTTTCCAGTCATCGTCCCTGGTCTCTTAATCGTACCTACTAGGCACTGATCACCACCAGTAGGGCTGGAGTACATAGACTGCTGCTGTTCTTGAATCAGTTTTTTTAAAATAGAACAGGGTGTCATAAGGATGTGGGCGATAGCATATTCCAGTCTTCGTTTAACAGCTTTCGGTAGAATGCCAAAGGGTACGTGGCCATGAAACGCCAGACAATTTCTGAGAAATAACTGGACATGACTATCATTTCTTCTGACAAATGAGAGCAGCAGTGCTCCAGAGCAATATCCTAGGTCAGGGTGGCCAAACTGTGGCTCGGGAGCCACATGTGGCTCTTTCACACATATTGTGCGGCTCCAAGCAGGGCAGCTGGGGAAGCGAAAGACCGATTGGTCTTTCCTTCCCCAGCCAGTGTTGTTTCCACCTTTCACTTTTTCTCTCTTCCTTCCTTCCTTCCTTTCTCTCTCTTCTCCTTCATTCCCCCTCCCTCACTTCCCCATCTATTTGCTTTCTTTGTTTCTCTCTCTTTCCACCTCTTTCATTCTTTCTTTTCATCTCTCTCTCTTTCTCTCTCTCTCTCTCAGACAAATAAATACCGTTAGCAAACAAATATCACTGGAAAAATAAGTATCATTATCAATATCTGTTTTTACCCCTTTTGTTTTTATTTTTGGCAGTCTCAATGTTAATAAAAAGGTGTGTGTAATATTTGTCTTGTGGCTCTCAGACATCTGACATTTATTCTATGTGGCTCTTACGTTAAGCAAGTTTGGCCACCCCTGTCCTAGGTATTACCAAGCAGTGATCTATGATGGTCACCTGCAGGAATGACCAAATCCAGTGTTTTCAAAAGCTACTGTGTTTTTCCAGGCAGTATTCTGGGGAGCAAAGGTCTATTTTGCTTAACGATTTGGCCCTTTCCATGATGTTTAAACTCTCAAAGGTAGTACTTTTCTAGTCATTGGGTTTTATGTGTCATGATATTATATAGAAACCCAAGCCAGATTTAACATTGCAGTGTGAAGTGTTTTTATATCAAAGAATTTTATTTTCATTAGAAGTGAAACTGTATTGAAAGCTTTTTGATAGGCCCATGGTTGTAAGGGGTGGAATTTCTCTACATAGACTACTGTACAGGGTGAAAACCACATAGAAGCTATTAAATGTAACAATCAAACATGAGGCTGTTGTGTTTTGCACAGGTGATAGAAAGTCACTCGCCACCAATCTCAACTATTCAGTGATGTCATAGAATTATACACCTGTAAAATAATCACCCATGCCAAGCCTTGCAGAGTTTTCATGCTTTTTTTCCTACAAAGAGGCACTTCCAGTGTAGGTGAAAATAATATTTTGAAGCAGCTGTTGGATAAATGTTTGTTTAGAGAACCACCACTACTTGAATGCAGCTGGCATTTTACCAAGCCATTACTTGGATGAAAATCTGTTATGTTCCCCTTCTCCTTCTGTTTTTCTAAGAATCTGTCTAGAAGTATGTACCTTGTGCTGCCCTTGGGCCAATATTGGGAGGGTCAGATAGAAATACTTTTAAGATAAAATAATTATCTCCTAGAACTTTAAGTATTTGGCATGCTTCATCTTATAGTTTACATCATGGAATAGAATGTAGTACTCCTTTGGGGGAGGTGAAACCAGTCCACAGTTACTCAATCTAGTACTTGTGAATTTAGTCCAAAAAAAGTTACTAGCCCATAATTTTTGCTTTAATAAACTCTTTACAAAAAAACTTTCTTGCTTTTTTTTAATGTAGTGTTTTAATGTAACTTTTATATGTGATATCATATCTAGGACTGGATGGTGCATCTCAGGGAAGATATGTGCGATCCTTTGATCCTCTCACTTGTTTTGTGTGTTCTAAAGATTTTGTAGCTGATGTATAAGTAAGGTGGAAAGGATGAAAGAGCTAAGGTAGTTTTACCTCTTTTCCAGACAAGGCTGACCCAATAAAATTATCTTACTTGTTTTTGTATCTTTATCTAATAATTTTCAGTGCATAGACAAAAGGGGGTGGGGGTGATAGAATGCTTTTTAAAGATGCAAAATATTGTGAACCAGGGTTGTCAGCTGTGGGTTGAGAGATACCTGGAGATTTGGGGGGTTGGGGAGTTGAGGGAGGGGAGGGACCTCAGTGGGGTATAATGCCATAGAGTCCACCTTCGAAAGTGGCTATTTGCTCCAGGTGAACTGATCTCTGGTGCCCTGAAGAGCAGTAGAGATCCCAGGAGATCTCCAGCTGCCACCTGTAGGTTGGCATCCCTTTGTGAACAGATTCAGCGTGACATGCTGACACAGTAATACTTGTGGGATATTGAGAAAGAAAGTTAAACAAGGTGAAAATAATGCCACACAGCCAAATATACAAGTTAGTAGTTTTTTTAAAATGAGTTCTTAGAGGACTGTCTAACAATGTGACTTTCTCAGGCCTTTATCTTGAACAGAGTAGTCAAACTAACAGGATGGAGAAGCTTTTTATTCACATATCTCTCACTGCTTTTAAGAATTGAGAAAGAAGAGGAAGAGACTCTTGAGATTATGCCGTAAGGCTGTTCAGTCTGCTGTTGATATTAGAGCATCTCCATAAACTTTACATATAAAGAAAATAAGACATGAGACACGCTCCCTGACCTCTGGTTTGCAACCTCAGTACAGTGAGGTGCACAGTGGGTAGGGAGTGGAGAGAGCAAGTAAATGTGTGAGGTCTATTAAAATGCAGCAAAAATTTCAGTTGTTTTGCTCCTTCCAATAATGCATTTTAAGACAGCTGTCTAGAGAGAGCAGATGGGGACATAGATTAAAAACAAGACTGGGTAGATGAGTGGGAGCAAGAGGAGGAAAACTTTTAACGTGGACAGAAGAAATGGAATGAGAGCTAAGGGATTCCATACAAAGAGAAGAGCAGTAACATGATAGTTATGTATAAAAACAAATTAGCAAAAGGTAACTTTTATAGATGTTTAGCAGTAGAGTGGATATAGAGGAGGAAAGAAGAATCAGAAAACGAATAGTTCGATTATCAGTCAGTCAACCTTTGGCATAACCTACAGGGCATACAACTCAGTTTGCAAAGAATACCGAACGTCTTCTTAAAACTTCATACAAAAATTTTGCAACAGTTTCGATTACTACATGGTTCTGGGTTGTCAACAAAAAGTAAATCTTACTTTTATCAGGTTTCCCTGAAAACTCTCAGCCAAGGCTCAATGAATATAAAACACAAGTTTGAATAATCTATTGTTGAATGGGATTTTTTGGAATCTCCCATATAATACTGCTGATGGCAGCACATTAAACCCGACTAACATATATGCTCTGCATGGCCCTGGGATCATTAAACAAGTTAGATATTCAGCCCTGTGCCCAAAAGGTAAAAGCCCCAAATTGAGGGGTGAGCATCTACTTTTTGCAAGGCTCTCCAGAGCCTGCCTCTCAATGTCGACCAGTCTTTGCCTAATCAGGCTAAAAGCTGACTTTTCTGTCTGCAGAGATAGATCTCCAATGTTAAACCCAATTGATTTAATTTTTTTCCTCTATATGGCAAAACCACGTAGAAGACTGAGACTCCATTAACATATGAGCAATGAGACTATTGTCATCTCTTTTAAAAAGCAGATGTAACCAAAATTTAATGGTGATAATATAGCTCGATTACCTAATACAAGAGAGACTGAGAGTGAGAAGGAAGATTGGACCAGGAGTGGGAGACAGAAGTTCAGTTTGTTAGAACTGGGTTTGACATCATAATTACAGTTCAGTTTTTCTTTTTCAGAAAGTATTCCTTGGCTGACCTGTTGACAAATGAAGAAAAAGGCTCTGGCTGGGGTCACTCAGGCGTACTCTGACTTTTCAAGAGGATTTAGTGCCCGCTGCATCAGAAGGTCTTATAAAACGACCTGTTGGCACAGGGATGCATACCGCTCCTGCCTCAGACTTTAACGGTAACCTCTTCTTAATTCTTGCATTCCCTCATTTACTTCCCCACTCCAGTCTCCTAAAATAACCCATACAGATTGTACAGGATTTTCTTCTTTATGCTAGTTAAGATTTTAAATATATAAATCTTAGAGCGGCTAAATCAGTGTTTAAGCAATTTGTATTTAGCTTTGTGATTGACTCTGTTGCTTCAGGAAAATTAAAATAAAATTAAAAGAAAGGTACTAATCTGCATTTTTGATTAAATGTTGTTTCAGCGATTAGAACGCATTACAGGAATGTGCATAAAGACTTGACCTCACTGCTTGAATTAGTGCCTTCAAGTCACTTTTATGCTTTTTTAAAAAAATTAAAAATATTGTGCCTCTTTTCAATTGGTGACGTTGTGATGCTCACCATAATCTGTGTCATATGTAACAGCTGATAATGCATTGCAATACTTGTGCAGCCATCTTGTACTGTAACCACATCCTAGGAAATACATTGCAGCTTAAATCTTATGGAAAAGCAGTGTTCCCACAATAAAAGCATAATTTTGAGGAACCGATGATACCCACTGTGGCGTCCTCGCTTATTGGGGAGACTGTTTCTCCTTTAAACACTCTGTGTGTATATAAACTTGGTAGATTTCTGCTGCCACCAGGAATTAAAAATTCCAAATCTCTCTCTTTTGGTAGAATGACCCAGGGTCCGGACACTTCAGAGGTCTATGTGGTCCTGAGGAAGGACTATTCTGATTGTTGGGATGAGTTTAAACAAAAAATGATTTATTTAACAAAGAATAAAATAGGTTTCTGGTTATTTTGAACTGTTGCTGAAGAAAGAAAATATAACTGACAAAGCTTGGCATCACACACAGTCACTCGTACACCAAAACACAACTCTAACAGACTTATCTCTCTCATATATATAGCCACACAGGCTAAACTCTTTGTCTTATTCACACAGAATAGACTCAACTCTCATAGTCACACAGACTAAATTGTTTGCTTATTCACACAGAATAGACTCAAACTTCCATAGTCACACAGACTATCTCTCTCATAACTTCACACACAGAATCACCTCATAGACACCCCTCCTCCCACACTCTCAGTCATCAGCCAGTCACATCAAACTTGTCTCCCTCTATTACTCTTCTCATATTACTGCAGTCAATGAGTCAAACTAAACATTTAAAGAAACACACACACCAAAAATGGAATCATTACACACACAATATATGTTATTAAAATAGATGGAATACTGGGCGGGGGTTCCTTATTTGAAGAAATGAAGACTTCTCAGTGCTTCTTGGAATCAAGGCCAAACTACATAATAGATTTTTTTGGTGGGTTCTGCTGTGAAAGCGAGTCAGATCTGAGGAACCCTGACGCATCAAAAACCGTACAGTGTAGTTTGGCCCCTGCTGGGATTTGCTTAAGTAACCTTTCAGTGTGCCTGCCAGCGCTCCCTGTTGTGATCTGCCAGAGCTGCAGAATGGAAGGATCAAAGGAGCAGGTTTGGGGTCCTCTTTGGATTGCAGCATGGCTTGACCACCAGGTCTCCCATCAGTGTACCTGCCTAAGCCTGGCTGTGCATGCTTCCAAACCAGGTCTGGGGCTTTATTTGAGGAGCAGCCTAGATTTAATTTTATACTTCCGGCTCTGTATCTTCTAGCAGCTGCCTCCAGCTCTTTTTTCCTTGCATCTCTTGATCCAGATCACTAAACAGTCTTAGAATGCTCTTTCTGTGTGATGCAATGACTCCCTGGCCAACTAAACCATGAGCTTGTTGGCAATGCTAGCTTACAGTTCTTTAAGCATTCATTCTTGCATCTGCTTTGGCTGCCTGGGATGTACTACTAACACACACTCTTAATGTTCACATATGCCTTAGAATCTTAGGATTAAGAAGCTGTTTTATTAAACCTAACCTAAAATGATTATTTATTTAACCTAACCTAAAACAGAAAATTTTCTCCCTCTCCCAAAATACTTGAACTCAAGGGCATCCATAGAAGCTGATGGACAGTAGGTTCAGGACAGACAAAAGGAAATACCTCTTTACAGAGGGAGTGATTAAGACTGTGAAATTTGGTGCCAGAGGATATAGTGATGGCCACAGGAATAAATGGCTTTAAAAGGGGATTAGACAGAATCATGGAGGATAGATCTGCCAAAGGCAACTAACCATGGTGACTGAGGGGAACCTCCACATTCAGAGGCACTAGACCTCTGTCTCCCAGAGCCAAGAGACAACCCCAGGGGAAGGCTTGAGCCTCTATGCCCTGTTGCTGGCCCTCCAGAGGAACTGGTTTGCCACTGTGTGAGACAGGATGCTGGACTAGATAGACCACTGGTCTGATCCAGCAGGGCTCTTCTTACGTTCTTACGATCATGAAGAAAGCTGAATTCTTTTGTCCTATGGGGATGATGTTGTGCTGATGTTTTTGTTTTGTTTTGGTTTATTTAATAACTTGCAGATGTAAACTCTGAGGTAGATTAATTGCTGATTAGTCTAGACCACAGGAGATCTTCATATCTGGATATTCTTAAAGCACAATGGATGAATAGTGTACCACTGTGATAAAGATTGTGTTGCATTTGTAAGATGGTTAAAACCATCAATTGACCTTCTGAAAAGCTTTCAGGAGGGGAAAACTGGTTGGAATAAATGATGTGATAGCTCTTACATCTGTTCAAACTAAATTTTGACATTATACTAAATAGCAATAATGACAGAAGGGATAAAAGACAGCAAAAACAGCTGTTTAAGGAGATTTCCTTGGCTAAATAAGACATCAGTAAAAGTAGGCGTTTGATCAAAGGAAATTGCTGGATGGTGTGATTTGGAAGGAGTTCCTCCTTGGTTTGAGAAGGGTCAGGGAGCGCGATTTGGGCAGGGCTTTCTCAGCAGAAGATGCTTTATATGATCTGGACAGGAAATGCAAAAGGCTACTGTTCAGGCAAAGAGGGGGTTTTCTCTTGAGAACAACCGGAGGATGTTGTATGAGAAGGCATTCTTGGCTTTGGATGCATACTTCACTTGGGTGGGTTCTCGCTGCCGGAGAACACATTTTTTCCTCTTGACTCACTGGGTGAAATCTGAAAGAGCGGTACAACTTCTAAATTTGTGTTTGGTCAGAATAATGCAGTTATCAGGAAGGAAGTACATTTCTTTAAGAGGAAGGGAGTTGATACCTTTCGATGGTGCTAAGGATGATAACTCGCATTTACATAGCACTTTTGGAGTGTTTGCCATTTTTTACACTTGTTAGTTCAGGAATCCCAAGACGCCACTGTCAGGTAGCACTGTATCCCCCTGTTGCAAATGAGGACCAGGGCTGATAGTGAATCCCCTGCCTACGGCCACCTCTGCAGTTTGTTACTAGACCTCATCACCAGTAGCAGAATGAATAATTCTGGGACTAAAATAATTGTGGAACTGATTAACAGTTCTGCAGATTCACCTACATCAGCCTTGGCATTGTTTGCTTCTGAAGATCATAGGTGGCCGTTGGACCACCGTTGTAGTGTGGAGTTGTTGTTCTAGACTACCATTGTGGAGGATTCTGTATAAAAGGCTTGCAAAAGGTGGCCCAATGAAAGACAGCATGCTGCAAACTGACTCCATCTTAATCATGGCTAAGAGACTGTGAGCTGTCCTTGGGATTATGCGCTCCCCTTTACACCACCCTGGCCTGAGGAGCAAATTCCCCTCTCCCACTGTAAGAGAAATGTTCCCACAGTGTGTCATCCTCACCACACTTAACACTAACCAGGATCTGAAAGAACATTAAGTGGTGATGCTTTCATAGTAGTAGTTTTCCATCTTAAGAATATAAAATATAATACTACATTGCGGCATTCCATGATAGAGTAAGCTGTGGCATTTTGAGACAGCTGTCCTGGAAGATTTTCACTCAACTCCATGAAAGAAAATATGCTGTCTTTGCCTGTCACTGAAAGCAGTCTGTTCTACATACTTGAACCTGACAACCTAACACTGTAAAACTCAATTTATATATCATACCAAATCGCAGTTTACACTAATTACAGTTCAGAACCCTCTCTTTGGTTTGAGCTTCCTTTTGTGCAACAGTCAAGCTATCATTTGGAGATGCTTGACTGCTTCCTGCTACCTCTCCATATTTTCTAGCACAAGTTCATCTCCATGGCACAGCAGCCTTTGGCGGCATGGGGCGTGGGGGATATGGAGGAATTGCTATAACTCTGGGTTAAGCGTGAGGTTTGGCAAGGTCTAAATTGAGCCCATGAAAGAAGGAGCCAACCATCAGACTTCTACTGTATCTTGCTGGAGTTCAGTGTCACCTTTTGATCTTCCAGCTACCCTTTCATTAATACGTTTTCATCAGTCTGCTACTTCAAGTAGCTTCGGGACTACAACACTGAATATGGAGAAAGGGAGGATGTTGTAAGCCACTGTGGGTCCTCATTGTTCCATCCCTGGGAATTTGGCCAAGGGTTTGGAGGCATTGAAACTGAATCCAGGTAAGACAGAGGTTCTGTGGCTGGGTGGGTGGGGGAGTCACGGTTGGGTTGCCAACTCCCGACTCTTGAGGGTGTGTCTTTATCACCGGCACAGACTGTCAAGAGCCTGGGCATGATGTTGTATCTCTCCTTGTCTGTGGAGGCCCAGGTTGCGAAGGCTGCCAAGCTGGCATTTTTCCAGCTGCGCCAGGTTAGGCAGCTGACTCCCTACCTCTTTCACCGCAACCTAGCCACAATAATCCATTCAACAGTCACCTACCATTGCATCTGACCTGGAAGCTCCAACTGGTCCAGAATGTGGCCGTGGGGGTCCTGATCAGGACCCCTCGGGCAGCACACCTTCACCCTGTGCTGCACGAGCTGCACCGGCTTCCATTGGAGCACTGGATCAGGTTCAAGGTTTTGGTCTTGACCTTCAAGGCCCTTCGCGGTCAGGGACCTACATACCTTTGAGACCACCTCTCTCTGTATGCCCCTGGAAGAGCATAACTCTCAGGGAATAAGAACCTTCTGGTGGTCCGTAGCCCGAGAGATATCCAACTGTCCTCAACCAGTGCCAGGGCTTTTTCGGCCCTGGCCCCCGCCTAGTGGAACTCTTTGCTGGAAAACATCCATGCCCTGCTGGAATTACTAGCTTTCTACAGGGCATGTCAGGCAAAGATGTTCTGCCAGGCATTTGGTTGAGGACAACGACAGGACAGTATAACATCTGGCACTCTCATATACTCTCCCCATCCCTTGTAAAAAATAACAACAACCCCGAAGGCTGGGGAGCTGAATTTTCCCCGCCATCTTGGACTGCAGATTGTTTCATTTACTGATCTGTTTCTGGGTAGTTTTAATGTTGGTTTTAATTTAAATTATTTATTGTATTCTATTCTGTTGTAAGCCACCCTGAGCCCTACTTGTAGGGAAGGGCGGCCTAGTAAATCTAATTTAATAAATAAATAAAAGTGGGGTATAAATGAAGTCAATGGTGTAAATTTGGCTTCTCAAATTGAAGCGTGGTCACTCTTTTTCACTCAGTGTATAATTTTGTTTCCGATCTAAACTAAGTACGCACTCTAAAAGTATGAGAGAAACCTTCAGAAATGAAACCCCTTTCCAAGTTCATCTGTGTTGAAATGCAGGAAGCATCTGAGAATGGATGTTCCAAAGTTCCCACTTTTATATCCTCGCAAATTTCTTCTGAGAATCTGGGCTGTTTGTTCCTTTTATATGATCCACCTCTCCAATTCAGTAACCTTTGTTCTTTTAAAAAGGTACTTTGTAGCATGCTGAGATGGAAGTTGTCGTTAGTTCTCCAAACAAACATTTCCCTTAGCACTTTTGAAGCCCTATTGAGGATGATTTAAATGTCAACAGTAATTATTCTGTGTATTTTTTTTTTACGAGGAAGACACAAGCTTGCAGGCTAAGTTGTTGCAACAGTGAATGTTTTGATGAGCTGTTGATACCTAGCTGCTGGGAGAGGCTTACTCAGACACAAGGAAACACGTTTTTTGATCCACTCTGTGGCATGCGTCCCCCTCTCGCTTTGGGGGTTTAACGTTATCTAGGAAGCAGAAATCAGCAATTTGTTTGTTCAGAATGAAGAGAACCAAAGAAATATAACATGAACAACAAAAAGAAAAATTTCTTGTCCACTTCTGGAGTGTGGAAAGGAAACGAAAGGAACAGCAGGAGGATCTTGGGAGAGAAACCCATCTAAATAAGAACCAAACTAGACGTTACTTTTTGTACTTGCATACAAGTGCGTTCAAGCATTCCCTGCAGCCACACAACAGCTGTGGGGAACTGCTCCTTTAGAAAAAATGAGAGTCCCGATGGGCTTGGGAAAGCATTGTGGGGTAAGGAGGGGCTCCTGCCTCCCCCCCACACAGTTTTCTCGAGCAAAGGCACACAGGGGGGCATTATTTTGCCAGTTTTTCTGCTCCCCCACCCTGTGGTTTTGCTCAAGAAAATGGGGGGGAAGGGAGGTAAGAGTGCTTCCTCCCTTCACAGGGCTGTTCTGAGCCCATTTGGGCTCCTCTTCTTCTTCTTCTTCTTCTTTTTTTGAGAAGGAGTTCCCCACAGCTGCTGTGTGGCTGCAGGGAACCCTTGAATGCCCTTGTATTGAAGTGCAAAAAAGTAATGTCTAATGTGGCTCACAGTAGCAGTGTTCAGAATGCTTGG
The DNA here is from genome assembly GCA_029375565.1 of Gekko gecko. NCBI lineage: Eukaryota > Metazoa > Chordata > Lepidosauria > Squamata > Gekkonidae > Gekko > Gekko gecko. The sequence goes on along the minus strand of JAPDNY010000017.1, from coordinate 8,455,853 downwards.
AAGAGGGCTATGACTGAACCATAAATGCCTTAGAATTTGATCCAAGTGTGGCTGGCTGGGATACCACATAGCCCTGCAGGAGGGACCTGTCCATGCTAGCACTCTCCCTTGGGAGATGGTGTTCCTTTACCGTGAGGGAAGGGATTCCTTGGTTCATTCCTTCAGCCGCAGCCCAGTTCCTCTGCTCTTGAGGACAAAGCACACTTTGACACGGGGTGACTGACATACAACACCTTAAAGCTTCTTAAATTCACGCACCTAAAGTTAATACAGTGATCGTGACCAGCGAGTGATTATCTGTGAGAGACTGCAACACAAAGCAAAACTACATAATTTGGACTTAATTGACTGTACCTCATGAACATCTTAAATTTACCACCACAGTTAATGCAAGTGTTTTCTTTGCCTGCTCTCCTGGAAAGAGATTTTAATTCTCGCTAGGCTGAGAGACATAAGGGCCATTTGACGGTGTTTGTCTTTTCTGTGCAATGTAATTGTTTTTATAATCTCTCACTCATAAAATAGCTAGGAGTCACTGGATGCCAGCATAAGGTTTTCATCTAATATCTGAGCGCAGTGCAGAAGCAGACCACAACAGGACTTTGCATCGTGTCTTAGCATCTTCCTTTTCCTTTTTTTTTTTTTTTAAGCATCTAGCCTGAAGAAGACTTCTGGAGGACTTTAAAGGTTGCACACAGCTGTGTGTCATTTGGTTGGAGCTGGTCTGAGATAGTGGTTAGGAGCACGGACTCTAATCTGGGATAACCAGATTTGATTCCCCACTCCGCCACGTGCAGCTGCTGGTGTGACCTTGGGTCGGTAACAAGTTATTTCAGAGCTGTTCTCTCATGAGTAGTTCTCGAAAGAGCTCTCTCAGCCCCACCTACCTCACAGGGTGTCTGTTGTGGGGAGAGGAAGGGAAAGGAGATTTTAAGCCACTTTGAGACTCCTTCAGTGAAGGGAGGGGTATAAATCTGAAGAAGAGGAAGAAGAAGAAGTAGTAGTAGTAGTAGTATGGCCCTGACCTGAATGGTCCAGGCTAGCCTGATCTTGTCAGATCTCGGAAGGTAAGCAAGGTCGGCCCTGGCTAGTACTTGGATGGGTGACCTTCAAGGAATACCAGGGTGGTGACATGGAGGCAGGCAATGGCAAACCACCCCTGAACGTCTCCTGCCTTGAAAACCCTACGGGGTCTCCATAAGTCAGCTGTGACTTGACAGCATTGTCCACCACCAATCAAAGGTCTGATGTGGGCCCTCAGGTTGCAAGACCTAAAGCAAGGCTTTTAACCATTGGACATTTTGGAAGACTTTAATTCATAGGGTCACAATAAGCTGGAAGTGACTGGACAGTACTTCTCACACACACACGTGGGTTGTGTACAGAGCTACAGTCATCTGTTGTCTTCCCATCCCACGCTGAGGGTCCATGGCGGTTTCCACTTGCCCTCTCTTTGTCCCATTAAATTTCTTACTCAAATAAGTTTTCCCTCTCTTAATGCTCCCTCTTGACTTGTAAACCCCTGGTTTTCACCCGTAGCTCAGTGGGACAAAGAAAGCCTTCCAACTGCATTCTAAGCAATGCTCTCTCTCTAAGCTGTGGAGTCCTGTGAGCAAAAATTCTACTTTGTGAGCTACTGGCATTAAAGTTACAAGCGAGCGATTTGGCTACTGCATAAGATTAATTTGCTCTGGAGCCATCCTTCCTGAGCAAAGACAAAAATGTCTGAGCCAGAGGCTAAAAAACTGTGAGCTAGCGCACACTAGCGCAGCTTAGAGGGAACACTGATTCTAAGTAGTAGAATCCAACATAAATGGTATCAGTCACTTCCTAGATCAGGCAGCTTTGCCTTTTGTGCTCTTTTTGTAATGGGATCTTCCGTATACCTCTCATTGGGTGCCATCAGCACTATCACAGCTCACGGAGTTTCTCGCTTAGAATTGGGACTATCCTCTCTTTAGTGCCTTTTCACTGTAGAAAGGGATCGAAGAATAAATGTTCCTGGGATTCTGATTATCTAATTAAACAAAAGATAGACCAAGAATATCCAGAGGTGCACCTGGCTGTAATAACAAGAATGTTCTTTTGATCACTATATCCTCTGGATCCGTATCATTCCAATTCCTTTTGTCTTCACTCTTCTGCAGCTTCTGCTTTCTAATGAATGCATCATTTGTTCTATCCCCTGCTCAAAGGGGAAAAAAATCGTATCCTACATCTTGATAGGAATGTAATTCTCTTTAAAAACAAAAAAAAACCCACCAACTGCTTCTGTCTACATTTCCAGTGAGGCTAATTATGGCAACTGCTGATAGATATTCTGGGCTGACAAATGCACAATCCCCATTACTAGCCTTACAATGAACAAAAAAAAATTGTGTAAAAAGGAAGCAGTAAAAAATGTGTTAAGAATAAAAATTGTGTATGCAGTTGCTATAGAAACCAACCAGCCGCACATTCTGGCCTAGGAAGTGCATGCTGAAGTCTTGACAATATTGTAAATCAGAGAGTGTACATTGACTCTTTCCCTCTAATTATGAAGTGGTTCACTGGTTGTTGTATGCAGTGGGCTTCTGGTCAGGCACATCCAAAAGTATTGTTATGTTTTATCTAGCCTTTCTTCCTTTCTGGTGTATGCAGGATTTCCAGGACATCTCTCATCCAAGCACCAGCCAGACTCGGCATCTGTGTTTCCAATGAGCTCACAGCTGTCTGGTTGGATTCATTCTGAGTTTTACTTCCGTTTTATTCCACTGCCCACCTCTTTTCATTGCAGAACTTGTGACAGATTTACGTTTCAATACAGACTTTTAAATCAACAACTCATCTGGAAGAGCTACCACTGGAAATCTTTGGCCAGGAAACATTTCCATCAGGGTTGCAATGTGGCCACAGCTGGAGGGGTTGTTGGAGACGGCAGGACTGAGGCTGGAAAATTGGGAGGGAACATTTCTCTGACAACACATTCGTGTTTTACCTGACATATTGTGGTTGACTACACATGTTCATGAGGAAAAAAAATGCAACTAATTCCCTTGCTATTGAAGGCCTAGAGGATTATTTTTATAGGAAGTAAAGCTACTAATATACTGGTAGGAGCACCATGGAGTGTGAAGCTGAATGCAGAGATTGGCTTAATCTCCCCCCACACACACACACTAGATTTGTAAGGATTTATTTTTCCTGGTTGTTTCTGTTTTTCCTGTTGCTGTCTACTTTCAGACACTGGACATACTTATAGGTATAATAGTTCATTAGTCAGTATTTCAGGAGCTGCATTTTAACCACTGGAAGCAAAACCTGACCCAGGATAGGTACACTAGTGGCATTATATAGAATCAATGGGAAAAGGCTCAAGAGTCCTAGAAATAATGAACAGATTTACTCCTGTACGCTTTCTAATGTAAAATCGTGTGTGCCTGTTTTAAGTAACAGCCCAGAGGACCTATCAATTCTATGGTTTTAGTCAAGTATTGCAGCACTTTCCTCTGTCTTATTCCATGTGGCATTCCATGTGCCCTGACCAGGACAGCCCAGGCTAGCCCGATCTTCTCAGATTTTGGAAGCTAAACCCTGGGTAGTATTTGGCTGGGAGATCACCAAGGAATACCAGGGTTGTGACGTGGAGGCAGGCACTGGCAAACCACCTCTGACTGTCTCTTGCCTTGAAAACACCACAGGATCACCATAAATCAGTTGTGACTTGACAGCACTTTCCCACCACCATGTACTAGTTACAGAACTCGTTAGCTTTGCTCTGTGAAAATATTACATATAATAGAACTATGGATGTAATCCGTGATGTAATTTTGGTTTCCTAAAGTACTTTTGGTTATAAAGTACAAGAATGCGAAAATGATTGCGCTATGCAACTTTATTTCTATGTTTCCATGCGATTTAGCGTTCTCTAGGTGTTTTCTAGTCTGGTATATCCAAGTGCAAAGCAGGTTAACCTGTGTCCTTGAAACCTTTAGGCTTTTGTGTGGAAATGTCCTCTTAATTCATTGCAATGACAGATGATGGAATGAGTTCATAACCCACCAGCAACTGCATTTGATCCAAAAGCTACATGTCTCTATGCTCATGATAAACTGGCCTGTAGGTGTGGTGAGGCTATAGGGGGCTCTGTCCCCTTCCTTTAAGGGCTCCTGCTTCTTAAAGCCCCCCCTTCTTCCCAAAAGCATTTAAAGGGGTCTTTTAAATGCTTTTGAGAAGAAGCAGAGGGTGGCATGCGCCCCTCTCTCCCTCCTGCAAGATTTAAAGGGCCCTCCAGCTGATCGGCGGGCCGCGTGCTCCCACAGACCAGCTGAAGGGCTCTTGAAATCTTCCAAGAGGGGAGGGAGAGAGGTGCGGGCCACCGCCTTCTTTATGGCAAATAATGGCAGCCCCACCAGGGGGGGAAAATTGCCCCACAAGCTGCAAAATCCTGGCTATGGGCCACCTGATTATAAATGAATGGGAGCCCCAGAGAACTGGAGACATGACTGTTTCTTTCAAAGACTCTCTGTCATCACATCAAGGAGGAGAGGACCATGGTGAAATCTAACTTGGCGTTCTGTCTCCAACAGCCATCAGTCAGATACCTCTAAAAGCTGATAGAGGAGGGCACGACAAAGCTTGGCCATCAGTATACTCATACTCAAAGCTTGGTAATTTGAAGGCCGGCATCTTCAAATTACCACTGCCATAAAATGCCCTTACGATAATTTAACTGCAATAGTTTTGTAGAGCTAATTGCACAAAGATCAGCTGTAAGTATTTTAAGCAGACTGACATTTGCTCTCTTTACTGGAATCAAATTCATTTTTCCCTTGTCTAGTGTAATTTTCTCATTGATCCAGCGCTGCTGTAATTCTTTTGTACATGGGACATCAGTTCTTGTCTTTTTCAATTCCACTCGCGTAGTGTATCTTTTGGCTTCCTGCCTTTGAGAGGTATGCTCTCAGTGTATTGATTTCATTGTTCCAGAAATATACCTGAATGTTTCATAACAGAGTGTTTTTGAGCTGAAGAAAAAATAGCATTGCTACGAGTCTACAGTTGGGTATATTAGAAGAGAAGGATTTCAAGCGTGCAGCTTTCAGTTGAACCTTAACAAAACAATTGGAAGAGGTATAAGGCACTTCTGTTTAGGAAAAAAGCATGAAGACTGCATCCCTTCAGTTTTCAGGGGCAGCATCTGCTTAGGATGCTGTCTGTGCACAGGAGCCAATCACAGCTCTTAAGCCGGAGGTCCATCTAGTCCAGCAGTGTTGTTCTGATAGTAACCAGCTGGGTGTTTCTGGGAGATCACAAGCAGGCAGTAGCTGTCCCCAGCAATCTGTTATTCACGGACCATCTTTCCCCTTATACAGGGAGAGTCTGCTTAGCTCTCCTGGCTTAGTAACTCTTGATAAGACCTGGTCTCCATAAATGTGCCCAGTCCTTTTTAAAACCACCTAACCTGATGGCCATTATTACATCTTGGCATATGTTTTGTAAATGGGTTGTGTAAGAAATACTTTTGTATTAATCGTGGCCAGTGTTCCCTCTAAGCTGTTAGCGTGAGATAGCTCGTTTTTTTTGGTCTCCGGCTCATACATTTTTGTCTTAGCTCAGGAAGGATGGCTCCAGAGCAAACTAATTTATACAGCAGCCAAATCGCTTGCTCACAACTTTAATGCCAGTAGCTCACAAAGTAGAATTTTTTGCTTACAAGACTCCACAGCGTACAGGGAGCTTCGTGTCTCTTCTTACTGCTTGTAGGTTTTATTGGCTGGCCCCCAAGTCGTGGGTAGTATGGCAATGTTTTCCTTATTCCACACATTTCATACTTTTATTAATTTTAAACTATCCCTTTTTCTAAATTAGAGAGCACCAAAATGATTCATATGGACTGTGTTCCCGTCCCTACAGCACTTCAGTTCTTTTCTGTGCCCTTTCCAGCTTTCTCTGGTCTTTTTGAGACGTGTGACTGAACCAGACATTGTGTCTAACAAGGCTGGATCATGGATTTGGGTATTGGCTGCTTTAGTGTCAATTGCTTTTGTAATAATCTCTCACATGGAATTGCATCTTTTCACCACTGCTGCCCACACAGTTAATGTGTTTGGTGAGCTTTCTACCACAGCCATCGTCTTGGGTGGTCACAGCAAGTTGAGCCTTCCTCAGAATATATCTAAAGTTAGGTTGGGTTTGTTTGTATAGGTAATATGCATGATTTCATGATTACAAAATTGGGGAAGGACTCCTGGCACATAGTTCTCAGACTTTCCCAGGCATACAGGTGCTTTTGTAATAGTATTTGAGGCTGTCCTGGAAAGGAATATTTGAAGAACCCTTGAGCATCTGACATTGGGTGGGGCAAGAGAAATACTGCCATTGATGCAGATCTCCATTAAAAACAAAACAGCCTGCTATGGTCCTAGCCAGGGGTCTTTTGGGAGCCCACCGGAGCACAGCTCCGGGAGCACTCAGAGCCAAGCCCCGCCCCCAGCTGGCGTCCTGGTGAGTCTTTCAGGCAGCCGAATGTCAATTTCAGCTCCATTATCTCCTATGGGCCATTGAAGTCAATGGTGAAAACATAGGGTATATTCTGGGGCTGGAGGGGAGGGGGTTTGAGGGAGGGGCTCCAAACTCACAGGGTAGCTGATGGAGCCTCTCCCCAAGATAGCCCACCAAGTTTCAAGAACATTGGATCAGGGGTCCAATTCTATGGGCCCCTAAACAGGTTGCCCCTATTCCCTCCATTGTTCTCTATGGTGGGAAAAAAGTAACTTTTTTCTCACCATAGAGAACAATGGAGGGAATAGGGGCAACCTGTTTGGGGGCCCATAGAATTGGACCCCTGGTCCAATGTTCTTGAAACTTGGTGGGTATCTTGGGGAGAGGCTCCATTAGCTATTCTGTGAGTTTGGAGCCTCTCCCTTAAATCCCTTCCCTCCAGCTCCCAGAATAGACCCTATGTTTTCACCATTGACTTCAATGGCCCATAGGTATACAGGATATAATGGGGCCAAATTGCTGCCAAATTTCTTTCATTTCCTCCTTTCCTTCTCTCTTTTTCCTCTTTGCCTCCTTCTTCTCTTCTCTTCTTTCTTTCTTTCTTTCCCACCTTCTTCTCTTCTCTTTTTCCTCCTTTCCCTGTTTCCCTCCTTCTTCCCTCTATTTCATTCCATCCCCTTTTCTTCTCTTTCTTTCCCTCTTTCCTTCCTTCTTTTCTTCTCTCTACTCTCTCTCTTTCCTTCCCTCTTTCCTCCTTCTGTGGCCCAACTCTCATGAGAAGAAGTTTAAAATTTAAACCCCTTGTCTCTTAGCTCCCCCACCCAGACCAGCTGGGGAAGGGAAGGGGAGGCTTTTGAAGATGCTCTCCCCCTTTTGCTTCCCCTTCTGACATCACTTCTGGTGATGTCAGGGGGCATGGCATATGCTAATAGCCTAATATCTCATTAGCATACCATATGCTAATGAGCTCCTGCAGCTGTTTTTCTACGAAAAGACCCCTGGTCCTAGCAAATCCCAGATTGCAATGTTAGTTTTGCTAAGTAAACTAAAAGAGTTTCTAGATGGGTAGCCATTTTAGTTTGTCTGTAGCAGTAGAAAAGAGCAAGAATCCAGTAGCACATTAAGACTAACAAAATTTGTGGCAGGGTATGAGGGTGTGAGTTTTTGTGAGTCTGAAGAAGTGAGCAGTGACTCGGGAGAGCTCCTAACCTGCCACGAATTTTGTTAGTCTTTAAGGTGCTACTACTTTAAGTGTACTGCTACCGACAGACTAACACGGCTGCCCGTCTTGATCTGTGTCCATGGAAGGCACCACATTTAGCCACACATCAACCTTGTGAATACACCTGGGTATCCGAAGAAGTGAGCAGTGAGTGACTCACGAAGAAGAAGAAGAGATTGGGTTTATACCCTGCCCTTCACTACCCAAAGGAGTCTCAGAGCAGCTTACAAACTCCTTTCCCTTCCCCTCCCTACAACAGACACCCTGTGAGGTAGGCGGGGCTGAGAGAGCTCTTGACAGAAACTGCTCTTTTTCAAGAACAGCTGTGCCAGAGCTTGTGACTGACCCAAGGTCACATCAGCAGGTACAAGTGGAGGAGTGGGGTATCAAACCCAGTTCTCCCAGATAGCCGCACACTTAACCGCTACACCAAACTGGCTCATTACACCAAACGAAAGCTGCATACCCTGCCACAAATTTTGTTAGATTAAGGGCTACTGAATTCTTGCTCTTTTCTGCTGTCACAGAGTAGCTAGCTAGCTAGCTAGAGCTTGAGAGAGATCTCCAGCTTCTCCCCATGGAGGACTACATCTCGGATGCACTTTGATTCCACTTAGAAGTGTTCTTTGCTTGAAGGCTGCCTCCTCTTCAATGTCTTTCGTTGGAGAATAAGTTTTGCCTAAATAATTCATGGTGGATACAATTTGTGTATTTATTGTTTCTGAGGCCATTAACTGTAGTCATGCTAATCAGGGTCTGCCAGAACAATGCCTCTACTTTGTAACGAAATCCTGTAATTAGTATATCAGTATCTAAAGCCAAGTACCTTTTTTCCACTTGTTTTCCCTTTCTTCTCCCAAGCTATTACGGTTCTTAAATGCAGGAGTGTGACTGGCATGTAAAGAATGTGTTCTTTCACCACCCAAGGCTGCCAAAGCGAAGAGGGAAGCAACACTGGGATATAAAAGTAAATCATTTTGTGATTATTCATAAGGAAAAAATACTCTGTTCATCAAAGCCAGAAATACAATTGGAATTGTTATGCAAATACTTTCACTTATTCTGCTCAGGAAAAAAACTTCTACTCTGTCATATTAGAAATACAAATTAGGGTTTGAATTATGGGAGGCCCAGCTTAATAACCTGTTGTCCTGGGAATAAGCACAGCCCAGTTAGGTTTTCCCTACCATAGCCAGGGCTTTTTTGTAGAAAAAGCCCAGCAGGAACTCATTAGCATAACAGGCCACACCCAACAGCAGAAACTCATTAGCATATTAGGCCACACCCCTGCCAGTGCAGCTCCCTCCCAAGATCGGCTTCCCCAGGTGCCCCACGGCTTGCGGGGGCATGGGGAACCCAAGGGAAGGAAGGCAGTTTCTGGATCATCCTCCCCAGGCGCCCTGCAGCTTAAATTGTCTTCCCTTCCTGGATCAGCTTGGCTTCCCCAGGCGCCCCGCAGCTTGCAAGGCACCTGGGGAACCTGAGGGGAGGCTGTAGGCATGGCCGACTTGGAAGCCAGCCGGAACTCCATTCCTGTGTGTTCCTGCCCCAAAATAGTCCTGACGATAGCAATTGTTTCTCCTTTAGGGAAACTGAGACTGTCACTGTTTTTGATATCTCCTTGCAATGCCAGTCAGTAAGTAACTGGAAAAGAACGATAAGGAAGAAGTATAGCAGTGTTTCTGTCCGGCCTTGGTCCTCTAAATGTGTTAGGTTTAAAAAAGCCACAGAAAAGTAACAAAACTAAAACTTCTTACCTTGAGATGAGGCAACTCAGCAGGTCTCAAGGATCTGATACCTCTTGTTCTTTCTAGTTACTAATATACCTTGAAGAATTAGCCTTTTATGGTTTTCTGTGGCACTTTTCAATGTACAAATTATTTTACAAGAGACTGTTCTCTGTTAGGTGAGTGCTTTTTCCTTTCAGTGAAGGGGCAACGGCATTTCAGTTTCCTGTCCCAACCAGTGGGAGGCACCCTCCTGCTCCATCCCTTTTCCTGCCTTGGAAAGGGCGTCCTGGCATTTGACTTTAAGATGCTATGCTGTGTATGTAGCCAAGTGAGAATTTGCATATGGGATCCCTGCAGTCAAGCCCCATAGTCTCTCGGTTTTACCAAATCGATCAGATGGTAGGTTTTCATGCAAGTAACTAGGGAAAAATGTCTTTGCCTTGTCTCGCACAACACACCCCACTGGAAATCCAAGGCGGCTGTGTTTGGATGCCATGAATTTTGTCATCTATTGTAAACAGCATCCCACAAAAACTAACTTAACCTTCCCCCCTCGCCCTTTCTTAGAAACCATTATGTATTTGTGACTCTCACTGCTTTTCCTTTGTCTGAGTGCACTTGACCATTCTGGTCTTCTACGCTTTGACATAACAATCAAGTGACAGCTAGCTTTCAGCCTTGTAATCTTCCAGCCTAATCAGCACCCACTTAATTAGTAGTGAAGGAGCTCACTGATTACATGTATAGCTGTGAGGGTCTTGCTTAAATGTGCCAAAATTTAGCCACCAGGTTCTGCAGGCAAGTTGTTTCCATAGGTATTGGCATGTTATCATATAGTCCTCTAGTGTCTTGTAACAGTGTCTCTTCAAAGTAGCTGGCCTCGTTTCCGCATAGTTCATGCATAACAAGCCATTGTTTATCATTATGGGCTGAACCTGGAGGTGGGGGAGTTCTTTGGTCACTTTGAAAGTGGTTTGGGAAAGGCATTACTTCCTGTAGGCAATGCTTCCTCTAAGCTGTGGAGTCTTGTGAGCAAAAATTCTACTTTGGGAGCTACTGGCATTAAAGTGGCAAGCGAGCAATTTGGCTACTGCATAAATTAGATTCCTCTGGAGCCGTCTTTCTTGAGCTAAGACAAAAATCTGTGAGCCGGAGGCTAAAAAAACAGCTAGCTCACACTAACTCAGCTTAGAGGGAAAACTGCCTGTAGGGACAGGCATATTTCCTTTGTTTCATTAGCACCCCTAATCAAAACCGGTTTTAGACATAATTCAGAAACCTGCCAGATCTGTTTATCAAAGGCAGCCATGGGGCAAGTGCATGCACAGCAAACAGCAGTCTTTCTCTCAAGCTTTCAATTTCCTGGAAGAAACTGCCCATCTCCATTGTACAACACTGTTCCTTCCTTTGCTCTCCTACTATTGGTCCATTCAATCTAATATTGTTTACTCAACTAGTAGTGGTCTGCAGGATATCAGACAGAACATTACTAGAACCAGCTACCTGAAATCCTGTAGCTGGAAATACTTCGAATCCAAACCTGTGACCGTAAGCGTGTAAAGCTCACACTTATCTAATAGTAATACTACGCAGGCCTCTGGGTAGATAACAAAAGCCATAGAATGGGGACTACCCATAGTCAAGGGAGCAATTTACATACTACAAGGACTCTCCACAACTGTGATCTTACAAATTAACCCCTCCAAAGTCCTGCAGACCAAACATGCTGCATAATCGATGGAATGTTGAAATTAGTTTGAGTGTCGGCAGCTTAGAGAATCTGTGGGGGTTCCAATGGTTCCCTCCCTCCCATGATTCCTTGCAAGCCTGTAAGCTTGTTACTCTGTCTAATAGGAAAGTAGACAATTTCTGCTAGTTGTGAAATAAGTACCAGTATGGGACTCATATACAAGGCAGGGATTTATACATATAAAAAATAATACAATCGTATAGGGGAAAAATGTGGTGGGGGCGTAGTTAGGAAGCACAATGTTAAGAGTGTTTGGGGAAAGATGAGGAATACTTGGGAAGATGGGGAAACTTGGCCTTCTGAAGCCCCTGACAGCCTTTGGAATCTTCAAGATGAGATTTGAGTTTGTAATGAGTGAAATTTCCCCCTCGCTCATCTCTTCCCCCATGACCCTTTGCAGGCCTTGCTTCTTCTTCTCCAGCATATCACAAAGGTAGAGAAAGGGGCCACCCGCCGGCATGGTTGGGATTTCTTCGTATGTAATGCCCGGATATTGAGAAGAAAATTCCCTACTCCCCCCAAAAGAGGAAGGGAAGTTAGCCGTATGAAGCCCCTAATAATATTATATATAGCATTCTGGAGGTGGGCAGGATTTGAGTCACAGGAGGAAATTTACCACCGAACAGTAGCCACTTGCATAATTATTTCTACCAACTTTTTTTTTGACACGTGCCTTTAAAAAACAGTATTTGAAAAGCCATAATTACTTTCTGGCTCAGCCTAGAGCCATTAAACCCATTATGGGTTTGCCCTTGTCTATAAAGAGATTCCATTTGTATCGTCCGCCTTCCCATTGCTCAGTTGTTCTTGCCCTCTGCTGATTGCTATTTTAACGCTTGGTTTTATAATGATAGCCATGGAAGAAATCTCGGCAGCCTGCAATACTGTATGCCAGTTTTATTAATATGTAAGTGTTTGATAGTTACTGGTGATGTGTATAAATAGCATCCTTAAGTTCAAGTTATTGCCTACTCCAGCCATAGAAATGTAAAAAATTCTCCCATAATTTCATAAATAATGATGGTTCCATTGTGTGCTTTTAACCATTCTCACATGGCCCATGGTACAGGAGCAGTTGCTAGCCTAACCTCATAAAATCTCAGAAGCTAAGCACAGTCGGCCCTGGTTAATATTTGGATGGGACGCAGTGTTCCCTCTAAGTTGAGCTAGTGTGAGCTAGCTCACAGTTTTTTAGCCTCTGGTCCACACATTTCTGTCTTAGCTCAGGAAGGATGGCTCCAGAGCAAACTAATTTATGAAGCAGCCAACTCACTCACTCAGAGCTTTAACACCAGTAGTTCATAAAGTAGAATTTTTGCTCATAAGACTCCACAGCTTAGAGGGAGCATCGGATGGGAAACCACCCGGGAATACCAGGGTTGCTACGAAGACACAGTGCAAACCTCTGAATGTCTCTTGCCTTGAAAACCCCTATGGGGTCATCATAGGTCAGCTGAGACTTGATGACTTTTTTAAAAAAAGAGGCAACTAGGTTGACCTTTTCCAGAAATCATTAACTACCACATATCACAGCCCTGTTACTAGCAAGGATTTTCCAGGTTCATTGGTGGTCTGTGCAAGAATCATCCTCTGTTTCAGCACCTTGTGGCATTGCATATCTAGACGCAGCTGTTGATACTTGCTTTCTGCCAGTCTGGAGATCTCTGAACATGGCCAGTTCTGCAGGGCACTAGATGAGCATCCATTTATTCTAAAAGCTTTTGCAGTAAGGAAAAGGGCAGGGTTTTTGGTTTTTTGTATAAAGACCTTCAGTGTGACACAAAAGTAGTAGCACTAAAATGTTTCATGTGATGGGAGGATATAAATGAGATTCTGGGGGGAAATTTCGAGGGTATTCTGTTTTAAATGCATATGCAGCCTTTATCGTTTGCCCGTATCGCCAGTTATTTGCTTTTCCAGACTGCAAACGGGCAAATGTTAATAGATCCATCTCATAATGATCCACATGCGCCATGATGAGAGAGTTTGGTTTCTCCCTTTGCTCATTGAGCCAGGAGTCCTCCTGAAAAGCAGTTCTCTTACGAAAGCCTTCCTGTTGCCAAATAATTGTGGGGCAGGAGAAGGGTTGGGTCTTAGTGGCGGCAGATCGTATGTAAGCATGCAGACACTGGGAAGCTCCCCACCACCATCACCAGGTGAAGCTCAAAGCACTCAACGCGAAAAGCAAAAGCTGGCATAGAAGTATCTAGGGATATAAAGACAGATGACGGGCTGATGATCTTGCACTTGCACATGATTGCTGCGCGCACTTGTCTATATTGCTCGCTCAATGAATCGGGCATGTGTTTAAAGGGAGGTTTTTTGCAGCAGAGAGCATTGAAAACACATGTCTAATAGGTGCATTCATTTTAATAGGCTCATTCATTGAGCTGGCCTGATTAATTAGTGCATGTCACCATCTGGTACTTACTGAGACTATTCATTTTTAGAATGCTGAAATTGCAGGGAATCGTGCACACCAATTAAGTCCCTTTTAACTGGATTATGTTGGTATAAAGTGCTGGTGTAGGAGGTCTTCATTGTGATTCATCCAGCGCACAAGTAGAAGGGGACCTGCCAGCCTAGAATTTTAGAACAAAGAATTAGCTCCCGAAATGCTTGTAGGGAGAAGACAACTGCGTGCATTTCTTTCACGAGGCAGCCTGTGGAAGTGCCAGAGTGGGGAACGGAAGAAATTTCTTGTAAACAGGTGGAGATTTGAAGCTCCTGATGTTCACGCTGGGCGCAGTGCAGATGTTCTCTTTCCTAGCTTATCTCTTGATGCTTTTGCTATCTTAAGGAAGAAGCATTTCCCTTTTCCTCAGGCTTAACTATGCAATACACCGTTTTATCCCATTCTGTGGCTTCCTCTGCCTTGGACATTTCCCTCGCCCAGTTGGGGTTAATAAAGATCACCCCAAATATCTCTGCAGAGTTGAATCTCCGGGGCCCTGTAATTCGATGTCAAAATATTTCAGCTGAAGTTTGCGGTAGCTCTGTGCTTGTATTGCCAACACAGTATAATGCGCTGAGTTTAATGGACCAAATTCCAGCTGAGAATATATGCAAGTTATGTGCTGGTTAGCCAAAGGATTCCCCAAGAGGCATGCATTTTGCTTCTGTGTTTGCCTAAATGCTTGACAGTGGTCAGATGCTGTGGTCTGGATTTAAAGATTTTTTTTATTCGCTGTGGTATACAAAACACAATACATCACCTTGAGTCTCATCTGATAAAAGTAGTCTATACATATTTGGATGCTATTTTATATATTTCTACTCTTGGTAGAGGCTCATGCATTGCTTTCATGCCTCTAGCCTTCTAGGGTATGGAACCATCAAAAAGGAATGCTCAAAACTGGTAGCTTTGTGCAGATTTCTCTTAGGGCCACCAGCTCCAGGTTGGAAAATACCTGGGGATTTGGAGGGGGGTGGAGCCTGAGGAGGGTGAGGTTTGGGGAAGGACTTCAATGGAGTACAAGAAGAAGAGATTGGATTTATACCCCGCCCTTCACTACCCAAGGGAGTCTCAGAGCGGCTTACAATCTCCTTTGCTTTCCCCTCCTCACAACAGACACCCTGTGAGGTAGGTGGGGCTGAGAGAGCTCTGACAGAAACTGCTCGTTTTCAAGAACAGCTGTGCCAGAACTATGGCTTGGCCCAAGGTCATCCAGCAGGTGCAAGTGGAGGAGTGGGGAATCAAACCCGGTTCTCCCAGATTAGAGTCCACGCACTTAACCATTACACCAAACTGCCATAGGATCCACCTCCCAAAGCAGCCTGGAGGATGGCAACCTGCTCTCTATGAATAACCTTCACGTTAAGTTCATCTATATTTCTTTGCTTAGATCCATGTAATTAAAGGCCCCTTACAGAAAGTGTTTAGTCCCTCAGACTGCATCTGATGTTTCTCTCCTCTTGACTCAGCCAGGCACATAGCTCCCAGACAGTGGTGAGCAACAGTATCTCAAGATGGGGGGGGGTTTTAAATAAAAGGAGGCAACATTCTCATCAGCAGGGAATAGTTATGATGACGCACATTCTGTTATGTCACATTTAGAAGCTGAAGCAAGCTCTTCCTTGTCAACCCAGGGAAGCCACAAAACGCAACCAGCTCTTCGTAGTTTTTCAGTTGGATGTTTAAATTAAACGGGTTCTTAGAAAACATATGGAACTCCAAACAATACTTTTTAATCGATGGAAAATATGTCGACCGAACAGCCAATATAGGAGCCGCAGAGGCTCAGAGGTTAAGACGCTGAGCTGCCGACCAGAAGGTCGGTAGTTCAGCAGTTTGAGACCCAAGCGCCACATGACGGAGTGAACGCCTGTCTCTGGCCCCAGCTCCTGCCAACTTAGCAGTTCAAAAGCAAGAAACTGTAAGTAGATAAATAGATACCATTTTGGTGGGAAGGTAACAGTGTTCCGTGCGCCTCAGCATCTAGTCATGCCAGCCATGTGACCACGGAGACGTCTTCGGACAGCGCTGGCTCTTGGGCTTGGAAACAGAGATGAGCACCGCCCCCTAGAGTCGGATTCGAATAGCTTTCAAGCAAAGGAAACCTTTAGCCAATATAGCTCTGACCTAAGTAGCCCAGGCTAGCCTGATATCATCAGATCTCGGAAGCTAAGCATGGTCGGCCCTAGTTAGTATTTGGATAGGAGGCTATGAAGGAATACAAGGGTCATGATGATGCAGAGGCAGGCAATGGCAAACCACCTCTGGGCATCTCTTGCCTTGCAAATCCTGTGGGATTACCATAAATCAGCTCTGACAAAAAAACAACACAGCCAAGATAAAACGCTGTTTCCTGCCCCTTCTACAGTATTAGCTTAAATATTTCAGGAATCAGTTTCTTAAACCTAACTTTCAAAATAGCATGTGGGGATCAAGATATACCAAGCCACTGTGTCTTCACAGTGTTTTGATAAAGAGTCGTTTTATGCAACACTATCACTTCTTACAAAAACTACTTTTGACAAGGCTGGTAGAAGAAGCTTTGGTACTGCATTAGGAGGAGGAAGACTGTGAACATCAAGGAGCAGAAGACCTAGATTCAAGTCCAGTCGCACTTTAGAGAGCAGCGAGATTTCAGGGAAACCAGGTTTCAACCGTCAGTGCTCCCTTGGGCAGATGGGAAACTTTCAAATAGCAGAGCCAGCTGCTGGGTACGCTGGCTGTTGTGGTGTGATGTGATGCTGGAGCTCCCCCTGGTGTTTACAGGGGAGGTTGCCTGTCTTTTATGGGGATCAGCAATTATGCAGATTGACAGAAAAGTGCAAATGCCCCATTTCATTGCCAGTATTCGCCATATGCCACTATGTGGCCAAGGCCAATGGCAGTCGCATGCCGGGGTGGGAAAAGCTGTTGCTACATTTAGAGAGAATTCGGTAATATACTGGTCAGTCTACCATGAATATTTGCACATAATAGGGCAGCCACTAAATCCACATCAGAACAGTATTTTTGTCCAAATGGGTTTCTTTATATGTTGTGTTTCTCTACTCAATGTATATCCAAACTAACTAGGTAAACGCTCACGATTCAAAATGTCGTAGTCGCAATACCTTTGACCACGTAATTGCAAACCACTAAATAAGAGATTGCAACAGCTGTATTTAAAAAACAAAACACGGACACCACGTGGGAGATCCCTCATAAATATGCTTTCTGCGTTGCAGCCACCATGTAGCTGAATATTAAACAGCCACCTATGCAACGTTATGTGAAAACCGAGTGAAGTAGGCAGCTTACCCCGAGCAACACAGTGGTGCTCCTGGCATAATTTGTAAGAGGGGTTCACTGTGTGCTGGACCACGCTAACTAGAAACGAGGGCAGAATAGCTCTGTGATACGAGACTGTCTTCCAGATCAAGTTATTTGAAAACATCAACCTAATAACAGTTTGTTCCTGGTGGGAAAATAACAAAAACATTTTGAAACCTCCTTAACAGACAGCTGCTAATTATGTTGAATGACTGGAGCAGGATTTCCATTCGCATTTGCATTCCGGTTCCAAATGAGTACATTTGGAGAAACACAGCTCGTTCACAAGCCGATCCTGTTACTAAGGTTATGTATTCCATGATTATGCACAATTTTTTTAAAAAAATTCAGGCTTCTTCCTCTGTATCATATGCATTTTAGATCATTCCCTGTTAAAGTCAAGCAGGGTATTTGGAAGGGAGGTGACCAAGGAGCAACAGGGTCATGACACAGAGGCAGGCAATGGCAAACCACCTGTGAACCTCTCTTGCCTTGAAAACCCCATGGGTTGCCATGAGTCATCTGTGACTTGTGCAACAACAAAAAGTCAAGTAAAAAAGAAAAAAAATGTAAAGATCCTGATGTTCCTGGCACACTGTGTTGATAAGAACAATCAAATCAGTAATTTCTTACAGTCATGGATCAGCAGCATAAAACGTACATTAACAGAGTGGTTATAGGAACAAACATCTGAGTAGAAAGACACCCAAATATCGGCTTGTCATTGATTTGTTGGTTTTTATTCTTATCCATTTCGCTTCCTCTCTAATCTCTCTCTCCCTCTTTTTTTTTTTTTTAGGATGGCCAGAATTTGATTATGTAACCAAGATAAAGAAACAAAGTGGAAATAAACGAGTAATTGTCTTACCATGCACTGAACAAATCTGAGCATCAGGTGCTAAGCCCTGGGGAAGATGTCTGCTTGCAATGCCTTCACTGAACACGTCTGGAAACCTGGTGAATGTAAAAACTGCTTCAAGCCAAAAAGCTTGCACCAATTGCCTCCGGCCTCTGAAAAACCTCCAGTTCCACATACAAATCTGAAAACCAATGCAAACAGCCAGCGGCCTAAGAACACGGGAAGTTTCCGTCCCCCTGTGGCCAAGAAACCGACAATTGCTGTGAAACCTACCATGATGATGCTAGACGGGCAGGGTATATGCGGCGAGGTCAGCTCACAAGATCTCTGTGAGAATAAGCCAGCGGTTGTAGGGTGGAACCAAAACAGGACAGTCCTAAACAAAAAAACACTGAATAATAACAATGAAGAAGAAATTGACGTTTATAGCCAAGTGCATAGACCTTACGGGAACAGTGATGGTGTAGGTAAGGCTCCAAATAACAGTAATGGACTGACGGAAGTGTTGAAGGAGATTGCAGGCTTGGATACCACCTCTCATCTAACAGGAAGTGAAATGAGTTCAAGGGAAGCGTTCTTGGGAAGAATTAACAATTGCTATAAGAAGTCACTTGAGAGAAAGATCCCTCCAAGTTGCATGATGGGCGGAATGAAGGACTCCCATAATAAGCATGTTGTTCTGAGTGGAAGCACTGACGTAATAAGTAATGAAGGTGGCCGTTTCTGTTACCCAGAATTCTCCAGCGGGGATGAGAGCGAGGATGACATGTTCTTTGGCCACATGCAAGAAGACCACGAAAGTTGGGACGAAAGCGATGAGGAGCTACTGGCGATGGAAATCCGCATGAGGGGACAGCCGCGCTTTGCCAATTTTAGAGCTAACACTCTGTCTCCTGTCCGGTTCTGCGTTGACAAAAAATGGAACACGGTGCCTCTAAGGAACAAGTCTCTCCAGAGGTTTTGTGCTGTGGACTATGACGACAGCTATGATGAAATATTGAATGGTTACGGAGAAGACCCTGAGATCCTTTACGGGCCTGAAAGCATGCAAAGCATGGTATCCTCCAATTCTACATCTCCTGATTC
The DNA here is from genome assembly GCA_029375565.1 of Gekko gecko. Taxonomy (NCBI): domain Eukaryota; kingdom Metazoa; phylum Chordata; class Lepidosauria; order Squamata; family Gekkonidae; genus Gekko; species Gekko gecko. Next base: position 8,436,959 of record JAPDNY010000017.1, on the reverse strand, counting down.
TTCTTTGACCGAAGAGTCTCGCTCTGGGACAACCAGCAGTTCTTCTCAAAGGCTCTGCAATGGTGGGTTGTCTCCCAGTACTCCTAAGGATATCAAATTAATTGAGGAAGGATATGAAACTTTTGGGGACAATCAGCAGGTGAAAGCGACAGCTAAAAGCCCTCAAAACGCTACCAAAGCTTTGGAGACTCACAAGGCTGTTCTTGCCCTTAGACTAGAAGAAAAAGATGGTAAGATTGCTGTCCAGAGTGATAAGCAAGACTGCAAGAGTCCTTCAGATAAGCCTGGTCAGACAGTAGTTTCAAGTGCACTCCCTATCGAAGAGCAAGCCAAGCCTTACAGAGTAGTCAACATGGAACAACCAGTGTGCAAGCCATACACTATAGTGGATGTGTCAGCGGCCATGACGCAGGAATGTCTAGAGAATCAGACGAGAAGCATAGATACAAAAATTACTCAGACTCACCCAAATCCATCAGATACCACAAATACAAATGTTACGTCCCAATTGGGATCAACTGGTCAAGTAAATACCAATCTTAAAAAATCTAGTGCGGTCCGATACCAGGAAGTTTGGACTTCCAGTACCAGCCTACGTCAAAAGATACCTAAAGTGGAACTCATTGCTAATAGTCCGGGATCTTCAGTGCCTCCAAGGAAGAACATCCACAAATCTGCTCCTACTTCACCTACATCAACAAATATTTCTACAAAAACAATCCCTGTAAAGTCTCCTAACCTGTCTGAAATAAAATTCAATAGTTACAATAATGCTGGCATGCCACCCTTCCCAATTATTATTCACGATGAGCCAACGTACGCTAGAAGTTCCAAGAACGCAATCAAAGTTCCTATCGTAATAAATCCAAATGCCTACGATAACTTAGCCATCTATAAAAGTTTCCTAGGGACTAGTGGAGAGCTCTCTGTCAAAGATAAAACGACCAGTGTGATAAGCCACACTTACGAAGAAATAGAAACTGAAAACAAAGCGTCTGAAACCGTAGCTGGCAAATCTGAACCTTCCCAAGCCAAAGGGATCACCAATAGCACTGAGAGAAGACTAGGTTCAGTGGCCCAGAAGGTTCAAGAGTTTAACAGCTGTCTTGGCAAAGGTCAGAGTTCGCCAAAAAGTTCTGGCCACAGCTCCCCAACAAAATTCCAAAGGAACATTCAAGAGTCCACAGCCAAACTAGAAGAAGCACAGGAAGTATTGGGCAGTAGCCGGGAAAACGCCTGTACAGTGCTGTCACAGATTGTGGCTTCTATCCAGCCTCCGCTTTCACCCCCAGAAGTACCTCAAGCCGCTCCTAAGTCTTGCAGCGTAGAAGAACTGTATTCGCTGCCCCCCGATGCTGATGCAGGTAAAAGCATCCCAGTGCGACCCAAATCTCTCTTTACGGCACAGTCTTGCCCTGATGCTGAGGTAATCAAATCCCCAGAAACATCACAGAAGGAAACCCTGTCAAAGTCACCAGTCGCGCTGTCCTCAAAGCCGTTGGTCGTTTCCCCAAATACCATAAGTCCCCAAAGCGAGCAGACTCCCCCATTCCCTCCTCCGCGTTCTACATCATCGCCTTACCATGCCAGCAAAGTGTTGCAGAGGCATTTCAGTAACTGGACCAAACCCATGAGCCCCACTAGATCCACAGAGGCCGAGTCAGTGTTGCATTCAGAAGGCAGGCGCACAGTTGACGCAAAGCCTAAAAGGTGGATATCCTTTAAGAGCTTCTTCCGCCGTAGGAAAACTGACGATGAGGAAGAGAGGGAGAGAGAAAAGGGGAAGCTAGTGGGCCTCGACGGAACGGTGATCCATATGCTCCCGCCGCCTCCCGTTCAACGCCACAATTGGTTCAGTGAGTCCAAAACGGATTCCAGTGAGAAACCATCCATCGTTTTTATGTTCAAGTGTGAACAAGCAAAGCTGGAGGCAAGATCTGACCAAAACAAGACCGAGGTGGAGTCCGCAGTGGATGAAGCTGAAGCAAAAGACAGGAGGGAAAGCGAGAGGTCTCCCGAGATCTCGGAAGAAAACCTGAAGAGCTGTTCTTCTGCATCGCAGCTACCCAAGGAAATTCTCAGGTAAAACATTAAACATAATTTCTCAATTTGGCCATATAGCATTTCTCCAGCCTTCCTCTCCCAGGGATTTAAATGCTGTTGGATGTGCATGAGGATATTGTTGTCAATTTAGGTAACAGCCATTTTCACTACTGTGAACATCAGAAAGTTCTCCAGGGTGTATTTACCAATCTTAAAACTGCAATTTGGAAGTAAATATGATAGGACTACCTAAATGTGTATTGACTTCCTACCTAGCCATTATTCTGCTTCTTCCATGCACTAGAGAACAGCATACGGAGGGTCTCCTCATAGAACTGAAGCATAATCCTACTCACTGTCAGCACACCATCCTTGTGCCTCTAGGTAGAGCAAAATACACCCAACTATTTATGACAAGATAAGGTCCTTCTGCCCTGACCTGATTGGCCCAGGCTTAGCCTGATCTTGTCAAATCTCAGAAGCTAAGCAGGATCAACCCTGGTTAGTAGTTGGATGGGAGACCACCAAGGAAGTCCAGGGTCGCTATGCAGAGGCATGCCATGGCAAAGCACCTCTCAGCATCTCTTCCCTTGAAGACCCTACGGGGTTGCCATAAGTCAGCTGCCTTGAAGGCGCTTTGCACCACCACCAAGGTTCTTCCACATCTTAGCCTGAACTATGCAGTCAATCTGCTCCTTCTCTGGCCTTCAGCACACAAGAGAGCAATGTACTGATAAATCTGTCACCAGCAGACTTCTTGTCCATGACGGGCACGGACCTGGCTTCTTGCTGTGCTTAGGTGCTTCCTGGTTTAGAATCCTGGTTTTGGGGGAGGAAGCCCTCTCCAGTTCAGCTAGATGTGTGCCTTCATGTATCACGGTGGCTTGGAGTCTGATTCAGGGCTTCTACAACTCAGAAGCTTTCCATTGTGTCTCACACATGGGGGGAAGAGGCAATGAGTGAGCATGACAACAACCCGTGTTCATGGCTCACCACAAACAGGTTGAGGCTAGTTGCAATAACTGAATGTAGCCATAGTAAGGCGCAGGGAAAGGACTGCACTGTAGTCTGATGAAGAGCCTGCCTGTACCTAGTGCTAGTTCATTGGGATAGCTTTGTTCCACTGAATAAGGCACCAGATGCTGGCCCACCATGGATTTTCTCTTAAAATAGGTTAGAGTCATAATGCTCCTTAGTAGAATTTAAATGTTGTACAGCATTCCGTCCTTTACTTCTGTTCTGTACATAAAATACTACCATTTGCTAGTACTGGGGATCTTCCCCGAGCACTAATAGGCAGTAAGCACCCAGTCTAATGTGTGCTCATTGAGAAATAAATTCCACCAAGTTAACAGCAATTATATTGAGTAAGTGTGGATGTGGCCTCAGCCTTGGAGTATTAAGTAACATCTTCATAGAAACCGTGTTCTGTATGAACAGAACCAGAAATGAAGGCGCTAAGGATCATGCAGAAACTACATAGGTGGGGATGTGTTTGTGTGTTTGCCTCTTGGCTTCTTGTTACCTATTTGTACTGCCTTTGATAAACTTTCATTCCACGGAGTTCTTTATTTCATTTTATTCATTAATACTTAAGGCACGGGAAAAGAGGAAGCCTATGAAATATGTTTAAGGACTTTGCGGTACTGATAGGGGTTAATTAGTTGAGAGATAACCCTGCCAGCATTTCATAGCATAGGTGACACATCAAAATCACTGGAAGGCAGGTCAGGTTCCAGTGTATTTGAAAAAGTGTGCCTTGCACACAAAAGCTCACCGCCTTGAATAAACCTTTGTTGGTCTTAAAGGTGCCCCCGGACTCTAAATTTGTTCTCCTGCTTCAGACCAGCATGGCTGACAATCTGGATCTAACATCAAAATCACGTTATACTTCTTTTTTAGCCAACTAGCGCATTGAATCCACACACCTTCATTCTACAAATTGTTGCGCACTGAATAAACGTAACAGCCTTCATCTGAAAGACTTGCTAGGGAACTTGAAGCCCCGAAGATAACAGTCGAGGAACATGACATTTGTTTGAGGAATGCCAGGTGCTATAATGCTTGCTGTGAAATCAGACTGATGACCTGGAAAATAAAACAGGATTATGAAATGTCAGGCTGACAGGAAACCTGAAGACATATCCACTGAAGAAATCGAGATTTAGTTGTTTGGGTGTGTGTGTGTGTGTGTTTGTTTAACCCTACAGTGGATTAAGAAAGGTGGTGGCAACTGATAACACTGTGCTAGGGCAATTCACAGTTGCGGCTCTGGCATCTCTGTGGAGATTGTTTCATCACGCCTACGCCACCAGCAGAATCTCTGTTGGATTAAGGAACAAACATCTCCAGCCAAGCAACTTTGGCATTAAAACACAGGCCTCTCAAGTGTCATAGCTACCATGGAGCAGTGGGTCAGTTTGGCCATTATAGTACAGGATTAGATGGCTGGCAGACAAGGGGTTGATTGGCAGATGACAACTAGTCTGTGAAACCAAGACCCCTCCTATGGAATCCCGCCACTTTAGGCTTCCTGGTTCAGAATCCCTTTGGTATCGAACCCTTAGAGTGCTATTGCCAAAATAAGGGACCTCCTTTTTAGAGAGGGGGAAGAAGAAGAGATTGGATTTATATACCACCCTTCACTACCCGAAGGAGTCTCAGAGCAGCTTACAATCCCTTTCCCTTCCTCTCCCCACAACAGACACCCTGTGAGGTAGGTGAGGCTGAGAGAGCTCTCCCAAGAACTGCCCTTGAGAGAACAGCTCTGAAAGAACTTATGACTGACCCAAGGTCACACTAGCAGCTGCATGTGGAGCAGTAGGGAATCAAACCGGTTCTCCCAGATTAGAGTCCACACTCCTAACCACTACACCAAACTGGAGAGAGAGAGATGACTCAGAGTAAGAGAGAGCAAAGTTGTGGGATACTTCTCTGGTGCCCTGGAGCAACTGACAGGTCAGTGTTAATACACTTTTACTTAGAAGCTAGTGCTGGTAAACTCAAGTTGCTTCAGCACAGCCTATGATCTTCCCCTACCTCCTAGCTTTCTAGCGATCCGTCTCTTGTCCACACTGGTATATTGACTCAGGAGGAGAATGTTCCAAAGCATCGGCAGCATCATTTAAACTAGATATGTCATCCATTGAGCTGTGTGGCTCTGTTAAGGTTTGGGTCCCCTTCTCTAAAATTTAAATCCCACACTTAATAGCTGCATCCTAGGGCTGCCACCCTCCAGGTGGCATGTGGAAGTCTCCCACTGTTACAGTCGATCTCCACATGACCAAGTTCAGTGCCCCTGGAGAAAACGGCTGCTACTTTGGAGGGCAGACTCCGTGGCATTATACTCTGCTGAGGTCCGTCTCCAGACACCGCCCCTCAAATTTCCAGGTGTTTCCCAACCCAGAGCTGGCAGTCCTATACATCAGCCTTGTTCTTGCCACTTTTCAGGGTACTTAAGTGCTCGAATTTACAGCAGAGTCTGGCTAAGAATATAGTTGGAGCAGGTTGGAGCCTCAAGAACTTTTTTACATGGATATATGAGGCTGGCCCGAAATGCCTCCTTTCAGAGATACACAAGAGGCGTGCCCTCTGCCACACATTCTGTGAAGGCAGTAAGCTTTGAGGGCTGAGCCTGTTCTGCAGGTTTTTCCAGTTGGTGGGTCATCTTGCTGGAGCAGTAAATTCCCTTGCATTCTTCTCAGATGAGGCAGGCTGCTTCACTGGAGGATTCCATCCACTGACCAAGCACAAGCTGATTTTCAGCCCGGCAGGATTTTTGTGGTTTTGTCGATACCTGTCTTTCCACAAGTTCTTCTAAACCTTAAGACATACACAGCCTTCCAGGCTTCATGTTCACTGACTGTGGAGATATATTTCACTCCAATGCAAAACAATATTAGTAGTTTAAGGCTTGGAAGATCCATTCTCTATGCAGAATGTTTTTCCCTAGAGCTACAGTTGACTTTAATGCCTTGGTGAGCTTCAGGAAATTGCTCATAACTCTAGGGGAGGGTGGTGTCTCAAGTCCAATACTACCAGGCCCGATCCTGAATCTAATATTTTTCAACATTTTTATCTATGACTTCGATTGAAGGGTGGAAAGAAATCAGTTATAAACAGATAATGCAGAACTGGGAGGGGTAGCATAGAGGAGGAACAAAATGCAAAATGACCTTGCCGAGTTGGAAGCTTGACAAAATGATACTCAGCGGAGACAAATATAACACTGCGTGTGTCTCTCTCTCTCCGAGAAGGTGGATTGTGGAGTTTTAAAACAGTGCAGAGGAAGCAGTAATGAGATGTACAGTAAACAATGCAATAATATCGAATTATAAAAGCAGAACGCGGCACAATAAAAGCAGTGTAAGACGCAAAAGACATAAACATTATGAAAACTGGATTACAGAAATTGGAGAATAATGCGGTAAGAGCAAGATAACACATACGAGAAGCAGGGCCCCAAACAACTTTACAAAATAGCCGTTCTGGAAAAAATTCTATTTTCGTACAGCCCTAGTCCCTTCACAGAGCTCTGCATTTAGGTCAAAAGCGTTACGTGTGTAAGTACAGAATGGGGGGGGATACCTAGCTCAGCAGTAGGATGCATGAAATGGATCTCAGGATTCCAGTTGATCTTGTTCTGAACACAAGTCAATGTGAAAAGGTTGCAGAAAGGGGGGCAAACATGATTTCAGGCTCTGTTGATTGAGCCATAGTGTTTGCGACATGAGAAGAAACATCTCCACAATGCGTTAGTGAGACCTCACCTGGAGGCCACGCTTTTGAAAAGACGTAGACCGTTTGGAACAGGTTCAAAGGAGGACAACACAAATGGCCGAGAGTCTGGAAAACTACAAGCAAAAGTCGAAGGAACTGGGGGTTCCTGTTGAAGAGAAGAGACATGAATGCACTTTTCAGATACCTGAAGGGCTGTCACAGGGAAGCGGGCAAAGAGCTGTTCCAGGGGGTATAGCTAGATTGAATGGGCTTGGTGGATTTCTAATTGAATACTGGGAGAAACGTTAAGCACAGATTACCAATTATCCACCACCAGAGGTCTTCAAAAGTTTGACAGCTTTGGATTTCATGCATGGAGCAGGGGGGCTGGATTCAAGTGGCTTCAAAGGCCCCTCCCAACCATCAAACTATGATTGTTGGTGATTGGAGAGGGGAGACCCTTCGCTTGCACAAAAATATGTTTTAGAGAGCAGTCTAGAGATGCCAGTCAGAATGGACAGCCTTTTCATCTCTTAACTTGCTGGAGCTGAAGAAGTTATATTTAACAGTCTTATGGTACATTTGGGGGCATCATTCCTATATTTGCTCACATAAGTGTATTTTTGCACTTCTCCCATTTAACTGCTAAAACTTCCCTTCCCTTGTTTAGAACTCTAGTCCACTTTTAATCCAGTTACTGGTTTACCCATTTAAATTTGCCATCATTCGTATCAAGGACGTGTGCTAGTCACCATCACATTTGAGCTGAAAGCAAGTAGGCAAACTAGATGCCCCATCATCTGAATTTCTCCTTAAATGTTCAGTGAAAAGATGATCCTGAGAGCAAGAAAGTGTCAGGATGGAAGGAGCACAAATGATAAGAATATCTAGTTTGCCCAGCTTTCTCTTCCTTCACCTGCATCAGAATATTCCATTGTCAGGTCTTAAGAACAGAAGAGAAGCCATGTTGGATCAGGCCACTGGCCCATCCAGTCCAACACTCTGAGTCACACAGTGGCCCATACCCAGGTGCCATCAGGAGGTCCACCAGTGGGGCCAGAACTCCATAAGCCCTCCCACTCTTGCCCCCCAAGCGCCAAGAATACAGAGCATCCCTGCCCCAAATATAAGAGCATAAGAGAAGCCATGATGGATCAGGCCAATGGCCCATCCAGTCCAACAGTCTGTGTCACACAGTGGCCCAAACCCAGGTGCCATCAGAAGGTCCACCAGCAGGGCCAGAACTCCAGAAGCCCCCCCACTGTCCCCTCCCAAGCACAAAGAAGACAGAGCATCACTGCCTCAAATATAAGAACATAAGAGAAGTCATGTTGGATCGGGCCACTGGCCCATCCAGTCCAACACTCTGTGTCACACAATGGCCCAAAACCCAGGTGCCACTAGGAGGTCCTCCAATAGGGCCAGAACACCACAAGGCCTCCCACTGTTGCCCCCCAAGCAACAGTGTCCTGCCAGATTCACTTTGGATGTGGGGGGGGTTGGCTCAGTTGAGGAATGGGTGCTTGCTTAGTCTACATAGTGATAGCATTCATTTGATGTTATTCTTGATAAAGGGTCACCTCTGATACTGTTAGAGGGTAGAAATGGAACCCTTTGCAGTCTTCTGCTCTCTTACCCCTCTCTTCTCATGTCCCCTTAGGCCTGAGCATGCCCCTGACACTACTAACAGGCCTCCCCTCTCCATGCCCCCCTAGCTCCACCTGTCCTGTTGTCACCCAGGGGCCATCCCGCTTTTAACTGTCCACTTCATACCTTTCTCAATTACTGTTACTTTCCAATGTAACGTTCTGGGCTGTTTTTCCTCTGCCAGTTTCTTCTTCCCTTTCATCCCTGAAGTTCTCCAGGCAGCTTCCTTAGCAGTTTTTTTTTTTTATGTTTTGCCAAACTTTACAAGCTTCTCTCAGCCACCGCTGAACTTTTAAAAATGCTGGTACAAGGAAAAAAATGGCCAATTCAGACTCCCAACGGTGGCTAATATGTTTTGACCGTTCCTAAAGGCTTAGATCCAAATGAAAATGTAAAGACTACTGAAATTTTCATCACCATCCCCCCACCTTAAATTATGCGTTATGTTGGGAGTGACGTACATGAAAGCATAGCAACACTGTTTACTTTTATTTTATTCACATTATTGATAGCTGGCCTTTCTCACTTTCTCTCAAGGCCGATTACACAGAGTGAGTCAATACAGTCAACAGGATGGGACATTCAGTGAACAATGCAAGAGGCATTAGGGCTGTAAAACCAACCAGGAGTCTAAAAACAGAACTGAAGCAAAGCATAGGTATTAACATGCCACTTTTAAAAGATGCAGAAATTACTTAGTAGGATTACTCGCAGTAGTATAGGCCACAATCACTAGTAGTTTATCCACATAAATCTGTGAAACATTTAGTACAGTGCAACTCTATTGCCTGGGCAGAAAAGCCCTCTTGTGCCATTCTTGCCTCTTAGCCTTAATAGCTGCCACTATGGGGGCCTGGCTAGGGTGAAAATAAGCATCTTGTTAGCCTCTTCGCCACAGTTAGCTCTCCAGCTACATGTCCCATTTGGCCTAACAGGCTGGTCAGCCCAAACGCCAAATTTGCATTTTAAACTCCTCATTAAATTCCTTGTATTTTTTCCCTTAATCTTTGACAGTCCACATTAAGTGCTTACATCCTTCCCAAAATAAGCCTTCTGTTACTGAAACAGTCCAGGCTTTGTAACAGATATTGAAAGTCAATTCATCTTATTTATTAGTGATATTTTTACGCAGTGCTTTCTCAAAGGAGCTCAGGGCAGCATGGAAGATCAGACCCATTCTCTTTCTGCCCCCCCCCCCGCTCACTTTATGCTGACCACAACCCTGTGGGTAGGTTTGGCTGACATGTAGCAACTGGTCCAACACTGCATCCTTGTTTATTTATTTTAAACATTTTTATGCTGAGTTTCCAACCTGATCAAGTTCCCCAGGTGACAAATTAAAAAAAATATTAAAACATTTGAACAATTAGAAACACATTTAAAATTATAAAATAATTCAACAAAAACACATAACACAAGAGCCCCAGGAAATGTACTGCCAAAATTAGATATAATTTTACAATCATACATTTTTTATCATGAAAATCATGAAGCCACATCCGTGGCCTCAATATTGCCACCCTTTGGCCACAGAGAATAAAATGTGAACCAATCAAGACCAGGTTTGGCTTAATATATCAACACTTGTTCTTGGTGTGTATGTATACGTATGTATTTGTGGCCACTGAAGAAGGCCCATAAAGCCAAAACGCCTTTGGACTTGTTCACTGTGATTGTGGTCTTGTTTGTACATCATTAACTTTGGGATATTCATATGTGTTATGTATTGAACATTGAGAACTACTCAGTGTGGTGGCTTTCAGTCTAGAGGCTAAATTCAAGGCCTGCATTTTTAAATTTGTATTTTAAGTGCACCGTATGAAAGACACCAGTACGGGCAGACAGATCTTCCTGGAGGAGGAGTTTTGGCCATGGCCAAGAAGGCCTTTTCTCAGGTCGCCATCCGTCTTGCCTCAGATGGTCCAGATCATGGCCAGACCTACTCATAGGGTTACCACCAGCATAAAGTGAGCTGAGTGGGGGGGTGTTGTTGTTTTTTGCAGTTCAACTTTTTTTTAAGTAACTGTAACATGACAATAGCAATATTAACATAATACAACATAATGAAATAGAAGCATAAACAATAATAATTAACCCCTAATAGTAATTAGCTTACAAGATCTGCAATATACTACACAGCAACGGAGCAGCAGGAACGTTACAGTAACATGATAATGGCAATATAAACATATAATAATAAATTAGAATTGAAACGGTAGTAATCAATCCGTAATAGTAGTTAGCATACAGAAAGCTCAGAACACCTCAGTAACAGAGCGGTGGGAAAAGTATATAGTACTGAAATTTATTCCTGTGGGGATATAAATTTGACTTGGAAACATTGGTAAACGACATTCACAGCTAATCAATAGTATTAGGAGTGAATGGTAGCTTTTAGATAAGCAGACCTCACAGGAAGTAATCCATGTGTTGATATGTACTCCAGAACAGGATACCATTTCTCAGTAAAGCCAGTTTGGTGTTGTGGTTAAGTGCGCGGACTCTAATCTGGGAGAACCGGGTTTGATTCCCCACTCCTCCACTAGCCCCTGCTGATGTGACCTTGGGTCAGTCACAAGCTCTGGCACAGCTGTTCTTGAAAAAGTGCAGTCTCTGTCAGAGCTCTCTCAGCCCCGCCTACCTCACAGGGTGTCTGTTGTGAGGAGGGGAAGGGCAAGGAGTTTGTAAGCCGCTCTGAGACTCCTTTGGGTAGTGAAGGGTGGGATATAAATCCAATCTCTTCTCTTCTTCTTCTTCTAAATCCTGAAGATCTTTTCCGAAGAACAACTGAGTGGAGATTTGAACCCCAGTCTTCCTGGTTGAAATGTAACACCCTACCGGTTCCACCACGCTGCCATTTCACTTTAGCACTACCTGTTTGTGGTTTCATTATTTTCACTTTGGAGGTGCAGAATCATTTGGGCCAGCAGTGAGTAACCCCTTCCGCTCTGAGGAGCTTTATTACAGGCATGTGCATCACTGGAACTCCCACATAGTTCTGTCTGTTTATTGTTGAACCAATCATTGTAATCTTAGCTCAGAGACATGACTCATAACTCTTCATATGGAGTGACCTGGAAGCTAAGAAAACAGAGTATTGTAGACAGTCCAGTGCTTCCATTTGCCCTCTTCCTGCATGTATTTCTGTAGCCAAACTTCTGCTTCAGTCGGACGGCTACCAGTTCGCAGAGCTGAGCCAAAGGGACTGAGGGCCCTCTGATAAGCTCATGGACTATGAATCAAATTTCCCTTGTCTAGCGTGCATTATTAAAGCAGGGAGAAAGTTCAAAACCAGCTTTACTGTGTTCTGAAACTTCCCGGCATGGTCACTGCTTTACGAAATATTTTTGGTAACCACTAGGCGAAAGCGCCGGTTCTTTTTTCCCTTCCATAGTTTCTTTCATCAGATAGGGGAGAGTCCAGCCTTCCATTGTGCAATAACGGAGCTGAGTCATTATGTCTGGGTGTCTTATGATAGCTTGCTCAGAACTTTTTTTTTTAAAGCTGTGGGCAGGTAAAAAGAGTAGCTTCCTCCTTTTTTCAGGACTGCTACCTCGTCGTTAGAACTGTAAAATCAATGAGAGTGACGCCAGTTTTTTATTTCTCTTTTTTCAAGTTTTAAAAGTAGGCTTCTTTTTTTCACCTGGAAATCAGCAGCTGCTCTTTGAGGGGCGCCTGCATCTGACTAGGCAAAGTAACCGGGCAAAAAACCCTTCTAAAGTGAAGGAAGCTACACAGTCGCGTTGTCTGCCATTGTAGGGAGAGGATTAAGGGGGGAAGAGCTTCAACTTTGCCTCCTGCTAGTTTTCCTAAGGTGTTTTGGCACATTCCCCAGACCTTCCCCCTCCCAGGTAAACATCAAGGTGCAGTAGGTGATATCATTCCACAGCAGAGTTCAGGCTTTGTTGCTCACAGCTTTGCACGACTCGTAGCTCGCCAGACCCCAGTGGACTAAATGCTCCGCCAGAGTTCCGAGACATGATCAAAAGATTCAAGAAGGCTTTGAGAGAATTTCCTTTAATGGGGAACTGTGTGAGTGAGTATAGTGGGTGAGTTCTTTTCCTTTTCCTCCTTCTCCGGTTGTTGATTTACTTTGGCAGCGTATTTCTCAAAGGAAAGAGGCTCACGCATGGGCGTGTGACCAAACCTGAGCTCTTTCTGTGCTTCACCAGTCAATACAAAATTGTTTTCAGAGGTACCGCCCTGTATCAGAGGCTGAAGGTAGTTGCGTCGCTGTCAAGCGAAATCCAGAAAACGAATGCTTTTAAGCTTGTATTAGCGTCCTGTAACGGGAATTCTCACTTTGCTATCATGCAACTATCAGAAGAGGGTTGTTGAGAGGGAGCGTTGGAGAGTCGGTGAACACAAAAGCACAAGATTGAAATACAATGTTAAAAGGCAAAGCGCCTTCAGTTCCCAAAGTGAATTTACGACTTTGATTGTTTTTGAGGGTTTCCTAACCTGTGAATGTGTGAAACTACCAAGGCTAACCCCCTTAACATACACTTGGTTTTTTTGTACTTAATGTATTGTGTTCACACTGTTATGATGCATGTCAATATAATATTATCAGTAATGGTAGGAAGATAACTCATGTTTTGGGTTTTATCGTTTTGATTACTAACCAGTGTGGATGGTTTTTTGTTCCCCAGTGTTTAAACTCCCATGAGTGTGAAAATGGAGGGAGCATATAAATGTGGGCTATATTGTATGCAAATGAAAGGCATGCCTTGACAGGGGCAAATTGTGAATTGCCTGAGAACTACTTTTTGCGCTTCGCTAATTACTTGTAGGCTGCAGCTTTCTGGGAGCACTTGAATGGTGAAAAAAACTCCTTTCCGATAAGCAACTAGATGGCCTTCAGACACGTATGCAGCATAAAAGGAGCACGCATGAAATTTGGCTTCATCACTCGTTCAGTCTAAATCGTATCAGCATTTGTGATTTGGCTAATGAGACTGCAGCCTCTTGTCATTTGGACTCTTATTATTTTGCATAATTGATGTCATACATTTGGGTCAGTAGCTGAACCTTCAGCAGTCCCCAGGGCACATTGCTGAAGGTTTGGCATCTGCATCCAGTCTTCCTTGCTGGAGTGTGCAACTGCTAACCATTCCACTCTCAACAAAGGGGCACACCTTCTTTCAGTAAAAAATTTTTTGGCCATGGTGAACCCTCTTAACCTGCACTGTGGCTTTCCTGAGCTTAGAATGCCTACCAATATTTGCTTGCAATATAAATATAACATCATTTAAAAAAAAACACAAATTAAAAATAACAGTTACAAAAACCCATGAAAAGTCAACGATTTAACCACTCCAGTTAGGACTGCCAATAAAAAACTAAGGTGTTGCGGTCACATGCGTGAGATAACACAGGGGGGGAGCAAGGCTATTTGCCCCGGAGGAATTTGACCCGCAGTTGCACGATTACGCAGTCCTTTGAAGCTGCAGGGGCAGCTCACCACCGTGTGATCAGACGCAACTGTGGGCTGTTTGGGTTTTTTTGTTTTTTGCCATTTGTTCCTGATGCGCTTAAACAGGGAATCGATGAACCGCATCTCTGCACTGAGGGCTCCCTATAGAGTTTACGATGATACGCATACCGAGGAGAGGGGGGGGGAACAGCGGCACAGAGTCGGGATACCCCAATCAGACCATCCCGATGCCATGAGAGCGCCCTGGCACAATCACACAGGGGAAAGCCAACCCGTGGCTTGTAGCAACCTGTTTGATAGTGGACTTTCCCTAGTGTCTTTTTACCCCGCTTCTGCGGCGGAGCAAAACGGGTTGCCAGTGACTCTGGGAACGCTGGGCAAAATGTTCCCGTGTGACCGTGCCCTTTAAATCTGCCCAGCATCCGTGCCTATGGCGGGGCTAATTGCATGTGTGATTGCAACCTAAATTAGTCAAGCGCTGTCCTGAATAAAACTGTCTCCACCTGCCTCCTGAAGATCGAAAACGAGGGGGCCAGGCATACCTCCCTGGGGAGATTGTCCCATAATTGTGGGGCTGCCAACTAAAAAGGTCCACTCTTGTGGGCTTACCAGACAAGCCTCTTTAATTGCTGGGACTGTCGGGAGGGCCACTCCCTGTGATCTTAATTCCTGGGCAGAAACAAAACGGGAGAAGACAGTCCTTCAGACACCCCCGCCCCCAAGCAATGTCAGGCTTTGAAAGACTAAAGGAACACCTTTGATTGGGCTAGAGAGCAGATCAGTAGCTAGTTTAATCGCTGTAGTATCAGGTACATATGCACCGAGGTTATACTGGTTCCAACACTCATAAACATGTACCATTAACTTTGCAGAGATATATTAGAAACTATGAAAGATCAAAATGACAAAATGGCATATTTTCCCCCATTTGTTTCCATGGTTCCATCCATTAAGTACCCAAAGTGCTTCAATTGGAAGTCACGTTTTGGACTTTAGTCTTTCTGGTAAGGCAAAAAGTGTAATGCCCCAGGTGAACAATGTCTTTGTGTCTGCTTCAGTCAAGTGCCCGATGAGTCCACGGTGCCAAACAATGTCTCCCCTCGCATTCCACGATCTGCATTCGAAAAGCTGGCAAGTGGCGACAATGCTTCAGCCATTCCGCTGTCCCCTCCAGAAATGCCAGAAGGGGAAGATGAAAGAGAAGAAATGTCTGATTCTTCTGACCTGAGCGGCTGCAGCGCTACATACAGTAACTTAGGTAAGGCACCCGGCATTTGTGTGCAACTACAGCATTAAGTTATTCTGCCTTCCTTTCCTTGGTAAACTTTTAGTAAGAATGCAAAGCCTGTTTTGTTTTTAAGGAAAAAGTATGTGTGCCTCTTTACATATTAGGAGGGAGGGGAAGTTGCATTTATTTTTCTTTTCAGAAGCCTGGTTGCAAAAAGAAAGTTAGTTGATGAAGATTGTTTTCTTAGCCCCAAAATTTTATTATTGAACACTAAATTTTAAAGTGCCCTGTGCCTTCTCTCTTGAACTTCTATGCCACTCATCCCCACGCCTCACCTGTGCAAAGTGACTTAAAAGGTAGCAGTACTAGAATCTTGTAAGAACGTGTTTGCCAAGAGAAATGCTTCCACCAGCACTAATCGATCCTGTAATAACAATCTGTATTTTAACTGTTGTGGGTTTTACAGAGGGTGATCGAAGAGAGGTGATATAATATATGCCCCTCCCCCAATACATGTTCTTGGTGCGTCAGTAGTCACAGTCAGCATTTATGTAGCACTTCAGACTGTTTTAACATGACATATTTCAGTCTTGGCTGCAGTTTCTGCACTGAAGCGTGCTCCCTTTTAACATTACAACACCATTGGAACGTAGTCCTCTGTTATTGACCTACAAAATCTTCCAGCTACAGACCAGACTGTGCATTCTGGCTCTGTTTTGATTTTTCAGTTCCCCCCCAATTGCTCCGAAAACATCTTCTGACCCTGATGTTTACAACTCTTTCCTCGCCTCTAAACCAAGTTATGTATATGCTGCTAGCTGAGGATCTACATCTGGGGTCCTCTGTGTTATGTCTGTGGGCACCATGGCACCCACCAAACACCTCTCCCAGCACCCGCAAAGTGTTCTTAGAAAGTTTAGGGGGCCAGGTGGGGCTTTTACCCAAGAGGGATTCTAATTGGCCACTGAAGATCAGATTGGATGTGCAGACTCTTAAAAAAACATTGCTTTGGTGGCAGTTGCCATCACAGCATAAGGATCTTCCTAGTCTGACTGAATAGAAGCCATGGTGACCATTTTGTGGCTGGCTCCACCTCCTATGGCAGCCATTTTGTCGCTGTGCCCATCGTACTGTTTCAGAACTCCAAAGGTGACTGCGGGCCCCAAAAAGACTGGAGAGTGGGAACTCTTAATCTACATCATGCACCTGAGAAAATGGTCTCTAGTCCTTACAGTGCAAACAGGTAGTTGTTAGGCTTTTAACATGCCACCACACACCTGTTCACTGCTTGTGATCATAACGCCAGGCATATGTCTCATTAAGTCTAAGTGTTCTGAGTTTTTTATTTCTCATTATCGCCCAGGGCAATCCAGAGCAGCGATGATTCCTCCAAAACAACCGCGGCAGGCGAAGGGGGCTTTGGACGACGCCGTTGCTTTTGGGAGCATCTCTGATCCAGACACGGCAGCCGCCACACATCCAACGCCGCCTCCACTGCCCAAGAAGACGGTTCTAAGAGCTCACACGGAACCACTTCCGAAGGCGCTCCAGAAGCAGGGTCCGGAGAGCAGCCTGTGCGTTGTGGCCAACCCCACCTACGACATCGACACCCGCTGGGAAGCAGGCAGCGCCTGCTCTTCCCTCAGCTCCGAGCTCAGGGTCATGGGCGACGAGTCAGGGGATTCCTTGGACAGGCCTCGCGGGAAAGGACTGGCAGTCGCACCGGCAGCCGGCAGCTTCACTAGCCACACCGTTCTCGGTATGAAGGACAGGGCTTCCAACAGCACAGAGTCTCTGTCGGGGAGGCCCGCCACCTCCAGCAAGCAGGGCCGGACCGTCCAGAAGCCCCAGCGACACAGGCTTCATCGGGGCATCGAAAACAGGGAGGAGGTGGTGAGCAAAATCAGGAGCCTGCACACCGACTCCCTGAGGAAATTATCTGCCAGGTGTGAAGACCTGTTCATGGCCGGGCAGAAGGACCAGCTTCGATTCGGAGTGGACAGCTGGTCAGACTTCAGACTGACCAGCGACAGGCCTTGCTGCGAGGCAGGAGATGCTGTCTACTACCGAGCATCGTACGCAAAAGACCCACTCAACAGCTATGCCGTCAAGGTATGAAGGTGGTTGGGCTGCAGTCCGATCCTATTTAATTAACAAATTTTCACAGCTTGTAGTTATCGCCTGTTGCTAGCTAGGAAACATGCCAGAGTGATGTAGTGGTTAGAGGATCAGACTAGGATCTGGGAGTCTACAGGTTCAGATCCCCACTGGGCTATGGAAGCTCATAGGAACATCAGAAGAGCCCTGCTGGATCTGACCAGTAGGCAACCAGTTCCTCTGGAGGTCCAACAACAGGGCATAGAGGCCGAGGCCTTCCTAAGAATATAAGAGCCCTGCTGGATCAGACCAGTGGTCCATCTAGTCCAGCATCCTGTCTCACACAGTGGCCAACCAATTCCTCTGAACAGCCAACAACAGGGCATACAGGCCAAGGCCTTCCTAAGAACATAAGAGCACTGCTGGATCAGACCGCTGGTCCATCTAGTCCAGCCTCCTGTCTCACACAGTGGCCAACCAATTCCTCTGAACGGCCAGCAACAGGGCACAAAGGCCGTGGCCTTCCTAAGAACATAAGATCCCTGCTGGATCAGACCACTGGTCCATCTAGTCCAGCATTCTGTCTCACACAGTGGCCAACTAGTTCCTCTGAACAGCCAGCAACAGGGCATAGAGGCTGAGGCCTTCCCCTGAGGTCACCTCCTGGCTCTGGTATTCAGATGTTTAGTGCCTCTGAATGTGGAGGTTCCCCTCAGTCACTATGGCTAGTAACCATTGACAGACTTATCCTCCATGAATCTCTCTAATCCTTTTTTAAAAACAGTTCATTCCTGTGGCCCTCACAACATCCTCAGGCAGTGAATCTCACATTTCAATTGTTCTCTGTGTAAAGAAGTGTTTCCTTTTGTCCATCCTGAACCTACTTCTTGCTGGGTGACCTTGGACCAATCACAAACCCTTAGCCTAACTTACTCTGCAAGGTTGGAAACATAAAATGGGGGACAGGAGAGCAATGTGAACCTCTTGGGGTCCCCACTGGGCAGAAAGGCAGGGTATAAAGTAAATAAAATCAGTAAAATGGCGGTTCGAGTGTCACACTCAGATCTGGCATCAAATCCCCACCCAGCCCTTATGTTCATTGGAGAAAACGGAGGAGAGGAGAACCCTGTAAGCTTCTTTGGATCCCCAATGGGGAGAATGGTGGGGTATCAATGAAGTGCATTTAAAAAGACGCTGTTTGTGGTTGTCGAACCACTTCCATTAGCATCCTGAGAGTCTAACCATTTGCTGCAGAATGACAGGATCCCAAGTCTGGTGCAGAAGTTTGTGTAAACTAGGTCTAAGCATAAACTTGCTGGAGTGGCAGTTTTCAGGAGCCTGCTCTAAGCCCTTTTTCATACATCACATTCCTTGTGTCTCTGGGAAAGTCCTGGGAAAATGCCCTCCGGTGACCCTTCAGAAATACAGTGATTAAACAAAACTGAAAGGCTGGTAGAGCTACAAATTCTCTCATTCATGACAGTGAATAATTTGGCATTGGGCCTGTAGCTTTGTTTCTTTTTAACCCTTCTGCTTTTTTTTAAAAAAAAAGTCCCTGTTTGTTTAGTATGCTTGTGTTATAATTGGAAAGGGAGACAAAGCCCTGCTGTGTTTTTTAACATGAGAGAAACCAACAAAACTTTATAGCTACTGTATTTTCGAAGAATCTGCTTTTTAACGTATTTTGCTTATGGCGTTGGTGTCTAACTTGTTTCAGACGTTCTGTTTTATAAACTGTAAGCTGCTTTTCTTAACATCACTTGTCTACAGTTCAGAAAATAGATTATGTATGAACAAATCAGGCTAAACGTAGTAACTTGGCATTGTTTTGTGATGGGTGGAATCCGTAGCACATAGCATTGCATTGCCCCTATAATGTAGGACTGTAGAATCTTATAGTCAAGTTGTACAATCAGAAGACTCACCTGCCTTTGCTGTACTGCCGAGGTCCCCGTGGCACCTGCCAAGTGGTTTCAGGAAGTGGGTGGGGCTAGGTAGGGCTACTGGAGATTTGATTGGCTGTACAAATTGCTTTTCCAGCAGCTGCCACCACACCACAAGGATCTACACCGTGTCACTGAAGTTAAGCTGCAGCAGCCATTTTGTGACTGGTTCCACCTCCTGCGGCAGCCATTTTGTTGCTGCACCCACCATGTTGTATCAGAATTCCAGATGTGCCGACAGGCTCAGATGGCTCGGGGACTCCTCTTCTACTGTGTTAGCCTGCAGCTGGAAGGATGAAAACCTTCCTGTTAACAATGCACACAAGTTAGCATGTTAAGGGAAAAAAGAGTTCTGAACTAGCCCTCTGCTGTTGCGAAGACTGCCAGTGAATCCCGGGCGCCATTACTGCTAGGACATGAATAACAAAGTGATGCATTGCAGGAAAATAATTAGCACTGTGCTATTGATCATTCTTGTGGCAACGCCAAAGTAATCTGCCTGTGAGAGATGGCAGGTGGCTTTGAGAGCAGCTATATTTAGCCAGCAGAGTTCGGTGAGGGAAAAGCTACCTTAAATAATGATGTCGTTCCCACTTACGGAGGTGACTTTGATGTAGTTTTTTAGAAGGGCCTGTTTGTTTGAAAGTTTTTAATAAAGGCCTCTGCAAAGCACTGTCCAATAAAGCCGTAACTTGGACTCCGGTACTGTGCCCATGCCTAAAGCCACACCAGGAGGGATCCAAAAAGCTGTCAGGATATCCAGGCATAACTGGAGCTATAGATGACACACGCCCCTCCCCTGCCCAGCAAGGCTCTTGTTGAGAAAAAAGGCAACCGGCTGCGAGCGAAGGATGCCAGCCTCCAGGATGGACCTGGGGATCCCCTGGAATTACAGCTCATCTCCACGCTACAGAGAAGGAGAAGAAGAAGAGATTGAATTTATACCCTGCCCTTCACTACTCAAAGGAGTCTCAGAGCAGCTTACAATGTTCTTTCCCTCCCCCTCCCCACTGCAGACACCCTGTGAAGTAGGTGGGGCTGAGAGAGCTCTGACAGAAACTGCTCTTTTTCAAGGACAGCTGTGCCAGAACTATGGCTTGCCCAAGGTCATCCAGCAGGTGCAAGTGAAGGAGTGGGGAATCAAACCCGGTTCTTCCTAGATTAGAGTCCACACACTTAACCACGACACCAAACTGTCCCGTTCCCCTGGAGAAAAATGGATGCTTTGGAGAGTGGACTTCATGGCATTGTGCCCCACTGAGGTCCCTGGCCTCCCCAGGTTACACCCTCAAATCTCCAGGAGTTCCCCAAGCTGGATCTGGCAACCCTACCCCGCCATCTCCCGCTGATGGCCAGAGAGGACCTGGCATGGCTGCCTCAAGATTCCATGGGGAGCCAGATCCCCAAACCTGCCTTTAAAATTTTGGCAGGTGTGGATGTGGCAAGGGTTCTTCCTCTTGGTCCTGCTGTAATTCCCAGGCGTCCCCAGAATGTGGGGACTTGCTCCGAATCAGACAAAGAGAACTTGCTCCGAATCAGACATCCATCCAGAAGGACAATCGTTGGGGCCAAGAGATTTAAGGGTAGGAATAGTACCGTGGTCTCTGAAGAGACCCCTGTCGAACCGTACCCCCTCCACCCCCGTTACGATCCCGAGGCACACTGATAAGGGTCGCGCAGGAAAGAGGAAATGCTCCCTTGTGAAATAACCATCTAAGAAAAAGGAATGTTGTGCTGTTTCCTGCTGCTCAGTTTCATTACTCAAATACATTTTTATAGCTCTACCAGAACATTTGGTCCAAAGCCAAGTTCTGTCACACATGGTGCAAATCAGACATCAGTATTTTCCCCCTCCCAAGCATTCAAGAAGGCAAAAGAAAAATCGGTCTATCAAAAGGTCTATGTCGGTAAAATTTCTAACTTTTGTTCTTTAGATCCTTTTATATACCAATTACACAAAACCATGTTTGCGCATGTGTAAAGTGCCGTCTGTCGAGCTGCAGACGACTTATGGAGACTCCCCCCCCCCCATGGGGTTTTCAAGGCAAGAGACATTCAGAGGCAGGTTTGCCATTGCCTGCCTCTGCGTAGGGACCCTGGACTTCTTTGGCAGTCTCCCGTCCAAGTATGAACCAAGGCTGGTCCAGCTTCGCTTACAAGACCTGGTGATATCAGGCTAGCCTGGGCCGTCCAGGCCAGGGCCGATCATGTTTACGGCACTTGTACTGCAAGCAAAAAACAAACCCACTTCAGGATCACTCCAGATTGTCGTGAATTCTTAACACGGAGCTGCCTAACAAACCGAAGACCTTCACAAGGGGGCACAGCACATACGAAGGGTCCTGCGAAGACTGAGAATCGTACCCCATAGGCCACATATCGAGCAGGTGCAGCCGCAATTGATTTATTTCTGTGGCAGGGAGCCCAGCTGAGCTAATTGGAGGCACGGCTCCCGTTTGGTCTCATTCTCACCAAGTCTAATTGATCTGCCGGATAAATTAATAGCGCAATTTTCTTTAACTTTATCATGATTAGTTTGCGGGAATAAAAATGAGCCATGGATTTAAGTTGAAGCCGTGTCCAAATATTACACATCGGTATCCTGTCAAACCACACAAAGGTGGTGTCCTCCCTACGCCTTGTGTATCGGCATGCCATTTCGTCTGGTTACGTATTGCTTGGGTCCAGTGAGGTGGAAATGAAGTTCAATATTGTCTTATTCTAAGGTGCCAAGAGCGGTCGGGCAATTGGATGGTACCAGCAAGCAATTACAGTTAATCTCCTAGCTCTCTTCCAGGCAGAAGAGAACAGGAAACACTGGAAACTGCTAGGAGCACAGCTGATTCCTGGAGGACTCCCACCCGGATGCTGAAGAGCGCCTGGTTTGGGATGACTCATCCATAAGGGCCAGTTGGCAATCTAGATTTGGACAGTTTAGAACTCGATAGCGAGAGTGTGTCAGGAAGTGATAGCTGTTAAAGGAGGCCAAAGGGCCTGTGCACACTGGGGGCCCTTGGAGAGGGAAAGGAAATTACATGGAAATCATAGCAATGTCAGAGCTAAGACCACTTGATAGTCAATGAGGACACAGAAGTAATGGGCATTTCAGAAACTTAGTGGGACAAAGAATGTCAGTGGGATACCACTGTCCCTAGATGTAGGTGTGTGTACATGTGTATGTGTGACCTTGGGTCAGTCACAAGTTCTCTCAGAGCTGTTCTCGAAAGAGCTCTCTCAGCTCCACCTACCTCACAGGGTGTTTGTTGTGGAGAGGGGAAGGGAGAGGAGATTGTAAACTGCTTTGAGACTCCTTCGGGTAGTGAAGGGTGGAGTATAAATCCAATCTCCCACTACTACTCTTCCTCTTCTTCCATCAAGTCATAGCCATCTTATGGTGACCAGTGTTCCCTCTAAGCTGAGTTAGTGTGAGCTAGCTCACAGTTTTTTAGCCTCCAGCTCACACATTTTTGTCTTAGCCCGGACGGACGGCTCCAGAGCAAACTAATTTATGCAGTAGTCAAATCACTCACTCACAACTTTAATGCCAGGAGCTCACAAAGTAGAATTTTTGCTCATAAGACTCCACATCTTAGAGGGAACATTGATGGTGACCCCGTAGGGTTTTCAAGGCAAGACACATCCAGAAGTGGGTTTGCCATTGCCTGCCTCGGTGTAGCAATCCTGGACTACTTTGGTGGTCTCCAATAACCAGGACTGACCAGTGTTCCCCCTAAGCTGAGTCAGTGTGAGCTAGCTCACAGTTTTTTAGCCTCCGGCTCACACATTTTTGTCTTCACTCAGGAAGGATGGCTCCAGAGCAAAGTAATTTATGCAGCAGCCAAATCGCACGCTCACAACTTTAATGCCAGTAGCTCACAAAGTAGGATTTTTGCTCACAAGACTCCACGACTTAGAGGGAGCATTGGGACGAACCCTGCTTAGCTTCCAAGATCTGATGAGATTTCAGCTAGACTGGGCCATCCCAAGTCATACCTATATGGGAAGGACATATTAGGTGGTGGGTTGTCTCTGTATGTCCAATAAACTAGAAAACTTAAGAAGGATAGAGTCATTCCCCCCCCCCCGCCCCGAGCGGCTATGGATACCTCCAAATGCAGGAGGTGATTTACTATCAGGGAGATCCTGTTGCCTATCTGACCAAACTCTGACAGTGATCTTGAAATGGAGAAAGAAATAAGACAGGCATGAAGAGTAGAAAGTTGTGTAGTAATCGTTGACGTCCACTAGACCAAGTAGATTGTGTTTGCAGACCATGAGAAACAGAGACACAGTTTCTAGATACCATTAACAATTGTGCCTGGCTCGCAGGAAGGGCAGGCAACTGTAGACTTAGTCCCCATGAGGATTGTGTTCATCTCTGTGGCCTTGGAGAGGAGCGAAAGTGCCTTTTGTTTTTTGCATTCTGAAAATATTCTTTTTCTTCAATTTGCTTCTCGGCTTGAAAGTAGAACAGGCCACATTTAGAAGGCTTTGAATTTTCTCCATCGCTTGCTGTATTTGGTGTTATTCTCTTCTCGGGTGAGGAGGTTTAGAAAGATGGAGACCAGTTGCAGGATTCCAACTTTGACTTCCTCAGCGTTCAGAAGAAGGCTGTCTATTCATGTAGAACCTGCAGAATCTGAAGAGCCGAGAGAACCAATTTTCAGGTCTCCTACTCATCACCTTTAAATATGAGTTGAACATCTCGGGTGGTTGCCCAAAGCTACAGCATCGTGCAGTTTTGTTGCCTTGCACAAAAGCCCAGTATTCACAGCATGGCATGAAAAGGTTTGTAATGACAGGCGTCTTGTCCTTGGCAGAACTGGCTTTCCGCAAATTCTCTTTGAACTTTCTCCCCCGCCCCCCCGATCAGGCATCGTAGCGTTGCTTTGTTCTGCTAGTGTGCCAAGACACAGAAATCCATACGCCGCTGACTGCTATTGCCAGCAACTGTTCAGAGGCATTAAAAGCCTGCTGAGATAAAAAGGGCTTGCAGCTTTTTCCCAGAAAAATGTCGGGCACAGGATTTGGTGACTCTTCTACAAAAAGGGATCTCCACAAATGCTGGGCGGTCATTGTGCCCTGTGAACAGCGCAAGCAAGGCGAGCAATTAGTTTGGGCAACAGGTAAGAGGTAGTGGTAGAGCGCATGTATTGTATCCAGAAAGGCCCCAGGTTCAGTATCTGGTATCTCCAGCCAAAAGGTCTCTGCTGTCAGATGTTGGGAAGGACCTTTCTTGGCCTGAAACCCTGGAGGGTCACTGCCATTCAGAGCAGACACTACTGAGCTAGAGCAGGGGCCCCCAATTTTTTCTAGCCCGTAGGCACCTTTCAAATTCAGACACAGGTGGTGGGCAGAACCACAAAATGGCTGCCACAGGAGGCAGAGCCAGCCACAAAATATCAAGGAGTGAGATTGTACATAACTCTGTTAGCAACTCTTCAACATTTTAAGCAGATTCTCTTTTTAACAGGATGCCTTTTAAAAGGAATGCCTTGAGAGCCAGTTTGGTGTAGTGGTTAAGAGTGCAGACTTTACTCTGCAGAACCAGGTTTGATTCCTCACTCCTCCACATGCAGCTGCTGGGTGACCTTGGGTCGGTCACAAGTTCTCTCAGAGCTGTTTTCTCAAGAGCAGTTCTCTCAGAGCTCTCTCAGCCCCACCCTCCTCACAGGGCATTTGTTGTGGGGAGAGGAAGGGAAGGAGATGGTAAATCGGTCTGAGACTCCAAGTGAAGGGTGGTTTATAAATCCAATCTCTTCTTCTTCTCTTCTTTTCTAAGCATTTTATTGATTATCCAAAGGTGACTGTGGGCACCACAGTGGAGATCCCTGAGCTGGGGAGACCAGTGGTAAAAAGCAGTTTATGACAATAGATGGCTGATCTCTGCAGCCAACTCCTGATCCTACCTCTGCCCCCCTGAAATGTGCAGTTCCCAAATTACGACTGTCCGCTGTTCTGTGCATTGTTTTTAAAAACTCCTTCAGGGCTAGGAGGATACAGCTGCATTCAATGTACTCGATTCCCCTATGTGAAGCGGCTCAAATTACTTGGAGTGATGTCTAGGCTCAGTGCGCATAGATCACTTTGAGCCTTAATCTATATGTAATCTACGGTAAATGACAGGACACAAATTCAAGCTGTTGTTTCCCTTAGTATTTATTGTGCTTATTTTATGCTAAACCCTCTTTCTCATCATGAGACAATGCTCTTTTCTCTTTCTCTTTTTAACAAGTTAGAATTGCCTGCCTTGCTCACTAACAGATAGCAGGCGAGGTGCTTGCCGCCCTATGAGAATATGTCTGGAAACGTGGCATTAATAGGGTGTAGCCTGTGGCAGAGGAGATGGACACGCGCCAGTCCTAACTTTCCTTCCAAAAAGTGCCTTTGTTCCACCCTTCTTTTCCTTGCTCCCTGAACTCTTCCTCTGTTAGGCCAGCGGCTTCCCTTTCCACCCAGTCCCAGTTTCCTCTCTTCTCTCCGAATCGTCCAGCCAGTCCTGGATCACCTTTCTCTCCTTTAGTCCCTGCTGCTTCCATTTCCCCTTTGTCTGTAAAACCTAGATAAGCCCAGGTTGACCTGATCCCATCTGATCTCAGAAGCTAAGCAGGGTCAACCCTGGTCAATATTTGGATGGGAGACCACCCAGGAAGCCCAGGGTTGCTGTGCAGAGGCAGGAAATGGCCAACCGTCCCCGAACACCTCTTGCCCTGAAAACCCGTAAGACAGCTGTGACTGGACAGGGGGGGGAAATCCTTGTTGTTGTGGGGGGGGGGCTGCTGCTGAGCCAATTATGTTCTGAGAGTGTTATTTAATAGTATCAGAGACACGGCTTGGAGCAGTCCCCATAGTTCTGCATAACTGGCCATAGAGCCCATCCTGTGCAAGTTGGTTGATCTCTTAGGATTCTCACTGTTCCTTCTTTTGGTCTGTATCAGGGGTGTCGAACTCATTTGTTAGGAGGGCTGGATCTGACATAAATGAGACCTTGTTGGGCCGGGCCACGTGTGTCATCAAACGTAATGCCAGGTAGCAGAGAGATAAACTTTATAAAGGACACAAAGACAAAGATTTATTTTTTTAACTTAAAATAAAAACATGCTTAAAACATTAGCTCTGTAAGCCGCAAACCTGCTTTTGATTTATTGACATTCACCACAGAAATCTTGTGCACAGAGTTCTGAGTCCAGGACCCAGGTTAAAACATGAAATGGCTGAGTGATTAAGAGAGTCTGGCGACGCAAGCTATGATGCACCAGCAGCGGCAGAACTGGAAGCAGGAGATGGCCAGTTCCACTGTGGGCCTGATGGAAGCCCCAGGCTGCATGTTTAACACCCCTGGCCCATATTGAATTGAAATCATGCTAATAGGTGTGAAGTGAGGGACATAGTTGGTAGTGTCAGAAGTATTCAGGCACTGCACAGGCAAAATGTATTTCTCTGCACAGGCAATTTCAGAAAGGGGCCAAACCCAAACCCAGTCTGATCTTTTCTCCCCAGCTCTGACCTTACCTGCAGTACCTTTCTTTGTCCAAGTTAGCAAAGGGGTTCAGAAGGGAAGGAGAAGGCAGACTGACAAGTGGGACTTTCATATAGGTTGGTTTGTGTCACGACAGTTATTTCCAGCATCTTTTGTTCCACAAGACTGATGGAGACAAAGGCTCTCTTTACTTGATGTACAGAGAATGCTTTCTTTTCTCTGTTGAGACAAGGAAACATCCCCAGACAATCTCTGCCATCTGTAAATGGACGTAGGTAGTTCCAGGCAAGCATTCTAAGTAAGTATTAGCACAAAGATACTTGGCAAGTGTTATAAAACATAGGTGCTGTATATCTCCTGTTTCTGGAAAGTCAGTGTGGTTTAGTGTCGAACTAGGATCTGGAAGACAGTATAGCCTAATCTTATTAGATTGCAGAAAGTAAGCAGGATTAGTACTCAGAAGGGAGACCACCAAGGAAGGCTTTGCAAAGGAAGGCAATGGCCAACCACCTCTGCTTCTCCCATGCCTTGAAAGCCCCTTGCTGGGGTTGCCATAAGTTGGAAGCTAAGCAGGGTCGGTACTTAGAAGGGAGACCACCAAGGAAGGCTCTGCAGAGGGTGGCAATGGCCAACCACCTCTGCTTCTTACTTCCCTTGAAAGCCCCTTGCTGGGGTCACTGTAAGTCAGCTGTGACTTGACGTCACCTTACACATGCATGCATGCGTGTGTGTGTGTGTGTGTGTGTATACACCATGCAGAGTTTGTCTGGCTTGAATTTCTCGTGCCTTTGTGAATGACACACGCAGGCATTATTGCTAAAAGCAAGTGACTCAGAATGCCCTTGGCCAGCAAACATCGATCATACCTGGTGGCAGCACTGAGTTTTAAGAGGCACAGACAGCAACCCTATCAAGATCAAAAGGAGGACAACCTACTCAGGATACCGCTGCCTAGAGTGTCTAACTGCATGTGAATCTATGGCAATGCACATTTCGGACGAACAAACACAGAGGGGTTAAATACTGAGCAAATTGCAGCTGCTATCAATGTTATGAATATGCTGGACATTTTACAGCTGACGCCACAGAGGTGCTTCAGGCTAGCGGGGGGGGGGATCTCCTTCACCCCTCTTTTTGCTTACAGACAGTTTGACCAACGGCCCTGGTTTGGCTCAGGACAGCAGCATGAGCAAGGGGAGTTAAACATTTCCCTCCATGCAGTTTTGGAGACCCAGTTTGGTGCAGTGGTTAGGAGTGCAGACTCTAATCTGGGAGGACCAGGTTTGATCCCCCACTTCTCCACGGGCAGCTGCTGGTGTGACCTTGGGTCGGCTACAAGTTCTCTCAGAGCTGTTCTCTCAGGGGCCGTTCTCAGGAGAGCTCTCCCAGCCTCACCTACCTCCCAGGGTATCTCTTGTGGGGAGGGGGAGGGAAAGGAGATTATAAGCTGCTCTGAGACTCCTTCGGGTAATAAAGGATGGGGCATAAATCCAATCTCCTCCTCCTCCTCCTCCTCCTCCTCCTCCTCCTTTTCTTCTTCTTTTCCTGATCTGAAACAGCTCTGCAGAGTTACTGCTCACCCCAGTGGGTCCAGCATCCAAACATTCTATACCTTGCCTGCCCATTTGCTGCACTGTGGCAAATAGCAACTCTATCCCCACCCTTTTGGGTTGGAGAAGCAGCATAGGGAAGGGGTTATCTCCACTCCCCCTTCCCATGCTGGATCCCAATTCAGATCAGGATTGGACACACACATTCTTCAAAAAGAGCAAACTTCTGGGAGCTCGGGTCATGAGACTCCCAGTGTCACATCTGGTTGGGCTCCCAAAGAACTGTCCTTTTGCATCTGTCCCCGCAAAACTCGGTGGCTCGCTTCATGTACGAATCCCCACTGTATCCTATCAGCACAGCTTGACTAAAGACAGCATTTATTTGGCGGGGTGAGCAGCTAGACTTTATCCTGTTCTTGTTTCCCTCATCCAAGGTGACCTCGGTATGGATTTCGCTCTGTGAAGAAATTAAACATCTTTCCATCTTCAGTGTGTGTTTCTCAGACAGAGATGCAAATGACTGCCAGCCAGTAAAGAATCCAAATCCATTCATTCCTGCTTGCATCAGCAAAATGTTCTTTAAAAGCCATGTTTTTTTTGAGCCAGACCTCATTTTGGCCATATGTGCCTACATCTCCTATTGCTTCTTTTGAGTTACTGCATTTCTTCCTAGTAAAGCAAGTTCGTAATGGACTTTGGATGTTTTTACAGTCTGCTCATATTTTCTTCCCAAAACATTAAAAAGTGTTTGAGAAAGCACCAAGTACCCATGTTGTGGGGAGAGCTTGATATCGAGTTAACCACATCTCAAGGGCTATGCTTTGAGAGGGGAGGGGAAAAGCTTAGTTCCTGGCATGCTCTTTTGGCTTCCAAACACTGCCGCAGTCACAGGCGATGGTCCTGTTGAACTAATAACAATTACTGACCTTTGTAAAATTGCCACGTGCTATCTGGATTGTTTTCCCGTCATTTTTAGGCAGGGTACTAGGGAAAAGCAGCATTAAACGTGCGTTTCATCTTGTGAAAAAAATCCCAAATTGGACAAGCCTTTGGTTTGGACTTTCGAACTGTCTTCCTAGAGCCCTTCAGCCTGAGAGGCAAATGTAAAACTACCCAGTGGGAAGAAATCACAATAATGGGGGAGGAGGTCATGGCTCAGTGGAAGAGCCAGAAGGTCCCAGGTTCAATCCCCGGCATCTCTCATTAAAAGGGCCAGGCAGTAGGTGATATGAAAGACCTCTGCCTGAGACCCTGGAGAACCGCTGCCAGTCTGAGTAGACAGCACTGACCTTGAGGGATCAAGGGTCTGTCAGAGTATAAGGCAGCTTCATTTAGGGGAGGGGCCATGGCTCAGTGGTAAAGCGTCTGTTTTGCAAGCAGAAGGCCCCAGGTTCAGTCCCCGGCATCACCTGTTAAAAGGACCAGGCACTAGGTGATGTGAAAGACCTCTGCCTGAGACCCAGGAGAGCCACTGCCCGTCAGAGCAGATGATAATGACCCCGATGGACAAGGAGTCTGATTCAGCAGAAGGCTGAATCAACCCAGATTGTACCTTTCTAGGTAGCTGTAAGTGAATTTTGAGAGGCGGAGGTGCATTTAAAACTCAAGTCCTTTGGCTTTTCGCATATGGAACGGAGGGATAGCAGCTTGCTGTATGCTTACGGGTACACATTTGCTGCCCTTAAAACTGAGTGTTTGTTTCCTTTTCTTTTTTCAGATTTGCAAGAGCAAAGCTAAAGAATCCCAACAGTATTACCACAGCTTGGCCATCCGCCAGAGCTTGGCTATTCATTTTAACATACAGCAGGACTGTGGCCATTTCTTAGCCGACGTGCCCGTGCGGCTCCTTCCGTGGGAGGATCCCGACTCCCCGGAGGAAGAGGAGGAGGAGCAGGAAGGAGGGGAGGGGAGCCCCCCCGAGGGAGCAGCATCCCAGAGGGACGGCTCGGCTGGCACCCCGGGCACCGTCAGCAAGCAGCGCAGCCGAGTTGTCGTCATCACCCGCGAGGTTCCCTACCTGACGGTGGCCGATTTCGTGCAGGAGTCTTCCGAGCGCCACGCAAGCAACCCAGACTTGTACGAGCGGCAGGTGTGCTTCCTCCTCTTGCAGCTGTGCTCCGGCCTAGAGCACCTGAAGCCCTATCACATCACGCACTGCGACCTGCGCCTGGAGAACCTCTTGCAGGTGGACTACAAGCCTGGGGGGAGCCTCCTGAGCTCGGAGTGCGTGGAGCCCAACCCCAACGCCGCTTGCCCCGCCAGGCTCATCGTGAGCAACTTCTCCCAAGCCAAGCAGAAGAGCCACGTGGTCGATCCGGACGTCCTGAGGGACCAGTCCCGCCTGGCCCCAGAGATCATCACGGCAACGCAGTATAAAAAATGCGACGAGTTCCAGACGGGCATCCTCATTTACGAAATGTTGCACCTGCCCAACCCCTTTGACGAAAACCCGGAGCTGAAGGAGAAGGAGTACACCCGCGCCGACCTGCCCCGGATCCCTTGCCGCTCCCTTTACTCCCTGGGGCTTCAGCAGCTGGCCAACTGCCTGCTCAACCCCAACCCTTCAGAAAGGATCCTCATATCCGAGGCCAAGGGAGTCCTTCAGTGCTTGCTTTGGGGGCCGCGGGAGGACTTGTTTCAGACTCTCAGCGCCTGCTGCCGGCCGGCACAAAAGGAGACTGTGCTCCAGAACTGGCTGGACATCAAACGGACGCTGCTGATGATCAAGTTTGCCGAGAAGTCTTTGGACAGGGAATGTAAAGTCAGCCTGGAAGACTGGCTCTGTTGTCAGTATCTGGCTTTCGCCACGACAGACTCACTCAGCCGCGTGGTGAAGATCATGCAGCAGCACTAGCTGCCGCTTTGGACTCCCAACGACACCCCCTCCCCGGTCCTTTCTCCAGCTCGGCGCTTGCTCACGCTGCCGTATGAGCCCTGAAATCCCAGCCTCGCTATCGAGGTCACCAAGACTGAGCAAACAGATCTCAGTAGGAAGCACCGTTTCCTGTCTGAGCTGTAAAGGGAGAACTAGTACTGGTCTGAGGTCCCATAGCCCCCTGTAGCAGGAGGTGTGACAGAACGAGGAAAAGCGGAGATGTTGGGAAGGGAACCACTATTCCTGAGAACCCAGTTCTGAAGAATGCAGTATGGGGGTGCGCTCAGACACTGCTCTAAGGACTGTGCCCTGCATACAGCAGTGCCCAGTAAACGGCAAACAGGAACGAGAGGAATAAGCTGCCAAAATGGTGTAAACCACTTTTTGTGAGGCATGGGGCTTCTGCCCCGTGTCTTCCCAAACGACTGTCAGCCCCAGCCCCGTTACCTGGGGACAACTCAGCCAGTACCCGTCACGCTTCCCCGAAAGTCAGCTTTGATTCTTCCCCCTCGTCTTCCCAATAAGGCAGCACTCTTGACCGCCAATGAGTTATAATCGGCTGCCCCCTGATCAAATTGCCACACGCACCCTTAACTCTCGCTGAGGGGCAGGCAACACATGACACGCAAGGTAACATTTCTTTTTAAACTATTACAACCCTCCCCCTCCAGCATCTGCTATTTAAAAAAAGGAAAAGCAGTCTCAGAAGGCAGGCTTTGAAGAGAGGTGCAACCGGGGTGGGGGCCAAGGGTTCCAGAGTTCCATACTGTTGCATTTTGCCCCTCCTTTTGCCCTTCACGGCCCTCACCTCATTTGATTGGGCTGCGGTCCTCAAGGCAGAACACTTCCCCAGAAGCAGAGGGCTTTCTTTTGGCCAGCGCCTAGGGCTGCTCTAGTCCTGCTCGGGGTTATCGATGGACTGCTAATTATAACCGTGTCAACCAAGAGCCAGTATCAACAGCCCGGGGGCAATGGAAGCAAACGCATACTAGAAGTAGTTATTCCTCCGTCTCCTACGGGTCGTGTGTCCTAAATCAAGGGCAAGACAGTATTGGCTTTCTGTGCCTGCCTTGGCATTAGATTTTGACCAGCCGAGCCACACACGTGGCATTTCCACACCATAAGATGGAAGCTCTCTGTGCCGGCAGGTGACAACATTGCTTAGGGCTCCCTGTTCTGTTACAAATAAGCTACGTTATGAGAGAAAATTTCTCTTGGGGGGGTCCAGGGAGCACATCTTCTCGGCAGCCAATATTTCATCCAGCCACTCCAGCTGTTACTGCCAATCACTTAAAATGCCCTGGCTGTCAGCCCACGTCACGTGCCAGTGACTCCGAAGGAGTCGCCACGCACCAAGGAGACGTTAAGTAAGCAGATCCAACTGCCCGAAGGAGTGTTTGGCCTGCAGACCCCGCCACTGGCTTCCTTCCCCGATACAGTGGCCTTTTTCCTGTGGAAGCGTGGCAGCTCTCTCTCCTACGCCCCAGTCTCTTTGCTCAGTATTCTTGGAACGCCTCTGAAGGACACGAGCCGAAGCCCAGTACTGAATTCCTCCCAGCGGGGGGGATGGTGGTTTGTCGGAAAGCGGACACCTCTCGTGTCGAGCCTGCGCTCCTCCTTTCTCCTCCTATGGATATATGTGCAATCTTTGGATGTATTATATGACAAAGCCGTGTTTAGTGTTTACGTTGCGTAACTGACCTACCCGTACGCTAGACCCCACCCCCGCCCCGCCCCTTTTGCGGCACATAGGCGCACAAAGTTACATGTGCTGTTTTCTCTCTTTTTTTGCTGTTTCTTTTATCGTTAAAACTGTGACTAACCTGTTTACTTCAGCCTTGGAAACAAATAGCCACTTTGAACAGTGTGTGCGTGTTCGGACTAGTCCCTGGAAAAAAAAATAATTTGGAGAGAATGAGGTCAGCAGTCCGCTCTGTCCTCTGGCAGGAGGGTACAGGCATCTCGCCAATTCCCAGGCCTGTGATTTATGGAGAGCCCTATTATTTCTCAGGCATGTGACATGTAGAATCCATGGTGGCCTCTCTTAGATGCTTGGTTCCTCCTGCTTCAGTTATCTACAGGCTGCTGGAATGCCAGAGGAGGATCAGACAAGGTTTACACGTGGTGTGTCCTGGGGTGCTTTGAGCGGAAGGGCAGAATTGTTGGCACAGCTGTCTGAACGCAACAAAAAGGCAGGCTAAAGACCCAGATGTGATCCATGGTGACTTCTGAAAGGTCCTTTGGTCGGGATCCTTTACGGAGCTCTGTGCAAACGTGACAGGCAGCCACTCTTTCTTCAGGAAGGAGTAGGGAGAGGAGAAATCCCCACACGCACACCCGCACTTGCACACATGTCGCTCCCCCGCCCTTCCCATTGAATGGAGTGCATTGCTCCTTAGTTTTATATATGCTTTTAACTAATATCTGTGTGTACACACAAGTTCTCATTTAGCCAGCCTTCACCACTTACTTAGCTACACATGGACTACTGAGCCCAACAATAGGCACATTCCACCTGGTATCTTTCTTCGTGTATTAACAACGTGCTCTTCGTACCTCTTCCATGCTGACAGGCACATGCAGAAGCAGACCCTTGAATGTTTATGTATTTTACACAGCAGGGCCACCCCCCCAAAAAAAAAAAAAAAAACCAAACCCATTGTAGGGTGTCTTTTAGCTCTCTAGTTTCCGTTTCTGTATTTTGAGTGGTGAAATTTCAAGCAGTATTAGCATTCTGAGCTCTGGGAAAGCTCGACCTGGGCCACCATTCACTGCCATCTCCTTATCCTGTAGTCCTGGGTGAATGTTGTTAATGAAGGATGGTCGCGTGATTGCTGTGTAGCCGGGGTGGGGTGGGGAGCAAACTGGCCAAAGCCCATTCTTGGCCAAGCCAGCTGCTTTCTTTGCAAACATCCTAGAAAAGCCACATCCCCTTGGTGGGGGCCTGTGGTCCCAATCACGGGCCACACCAGACCAGTTCCCCAGATAAGAACTGGGAACAAAATAAGTTTACAGCCCAGTTTCTAATCCGAACATCAAGAGCGGAGCCTTAACGGTTGAGACCCCCTCTCCATTGATAAGGTTTGAGTTTTAAACAATTCAGACCTTCTAACTGAGTTCGCCCCACCAGTCAAAGGATTGTGATTCTCGGATAGCCATACTGTCCTTGTAAATATATATATGTTCTGTATATATTTACCGATTGTAAAGATATATATTTTCCAGAACCCGGCCACTCATTTGAGCACAGGATAATCCAGTGGTAAACAAAGAGCCCTGGGAGATTCCACAGTCTGGAAGAATTCGAATGTCGTCCCAATTGGAGCTTTGATTATATCTCTTAGGAGGTGTCACAGTCTTGATTTAATCACACATCCAGTGCCTTGTCACAAAACTCAAAGTTTTTCGGGGGGGAGTCTGCAGTGGCAGCTGCCCTCCATTAGCTACCTGCACATTAATAGCGCCCACTGAAAAAAAGATGAATGAAATTATGCTTTCCCCACAAAGACGAGTTGGCAATTTTACTTAAAGAACACTATGTGATGGCTCAGATCCATGAGTTCTTTGGATATCATTGTCAAAATTAAAAAGTGGCTGTAGATTATGTGTTCCCCCCTCCCCCAAACTGCAGCGTGTGTGGAGGAAGAACCTAGGTCACGTTGACGTAGCTGTCTAGACAGCGCAGGATTAGGAACACCTGTTGCTCCGACAATCTTTTTCCAACTCTGGCCGGCACAGAAGGCGAGCCGCGCGCAAAGTCCGCCCGCCGACCTGCTTGGGAAGGACTATGGCCCACCGACAACCCTGATGCAAAACCCTAGAACCAAAGAGAAAGCAGGACTCTCGGGAAGCAGAGATCTTCTGTCCAAGATAAGTGAAGCCATGCAGGTTTTCCAGCCAAAATGATACAGGGGGAAAGACACCTGAGAGGGTCAGACCACAATACACCCCTCAGAAAGACAGAGCATTGGAAGCCCAAGTTCATGACTTTCTATAGGTTGTAGCCACCTTATCCCATGTTTTACCCACCCCTTCCCACCTGCTAGCCCCAGACACCGGGGCTTTTGCTTTTTGAGTTTTGCTTAAGGGACAGCGCAAGAGGTTCAAGCTTGACCTCTTACTTCAGCTCCGGAACATTCTTCTGGAAAACACAGGCAGGGAAGCACCGAATGTGTTGTTCCCTTCAGACCAGAGGACACATGGAAGCTTTCCTTTTCATATGCCCTCTTGTTGCCTGTCCAGTGGCGTGAAGGCAAGCCACACCTTCAGAAGAGGTTAATCACGGGGGCCGCCGTGAGACCGTTAATGCCCTGCTCATCTCAGCCCTTGCATTGATCAGGACGGAACATTCTGCACCGAAATCCAAAAGTACATAAAGCACCGGCGGCAGCTCGTGAACCGGTCCCCTACTCGAGAGACGATTGAACGAATTGAACGGAATGTACAACTGACTCTAAGCAGGATTTGGCCTTTTAAAACAAAGGCTGGAGCTGGCAGCGGCAGGCCACCTTCTCAAATATTGGGTGGGGGAGATTAAGCACTGTATTGAGTCAGAGCAGAGCCTACCCAAGTTCTTACTAAAAAGGAACCTGCAGGGGGAAGATGTACTGTTCACACACCCCCATGGGGCCCCCACCACCGCCTAGAATACCCTATGACCTGTAGACACTGTGCAAGTTTTTTAGGAGATACAGGGGAGAGAAATGATCAAGAGAAGTGCTGAAGAATATTCACTGTGACAATGCTGGAACTGCTCCAGACCCGGCTTTGCTGGAGAGCGGTGCCTCCCGCCAGCTGTTTTTGGAGTAATGTAATTGAATTTGTAGTTGGGAGGGGTTACAGTTTTTATTTATTTTTTTTATCTTCTTACCCAAAACATGAACCTAGAGACCCAGCCCAGCTCCACGCCAAGTCGATTTCACTGGGGGCTTGGCCCTACCTAGCTGAGCCGTCGGATTGTGGCTTTTTAAACCCGGCAAGAACTTCACGCTTGGGAGATTAATTGGAAATTATTAAAACTCCTTAAGGAAACCTCCGAAAGTGTTTTGCGATTCCATCCAACTTCTGGTTGGAAAGCCCTCGGCGATGGCACAGGCAATTGAGTCTCGACGTAAGGGAGAACAGATGGCGGTTCGTGAAATTGCCAACTACCTGAGCATTTCCCTTTGCTCCAGTTGATGTTCGCTTCCAGCTCTGTTGATTATCCCTCTAACCCAGAAAAAGTAGTTCAGGAAAGATTGCAATATTTTAATAGGAAAAAATTCATGCGTGCCCATATTTTTATAAATGAATTTTGCTGACCTGCAAGTATAATCCAGTTCCCTTCTTCCCATTTATGACCCGTATGTATATTATATATAACATAATATATATACTTACGTTCTTGAATTTTAAAAATTCATCGAGTAGAGATCTTTTTCTGAAACACCATTTCAAATGCACGATTCTTAGGAAGTTTTGTAGCTCTCGCCCTGGGGTATTTTGGCTTCAAACTGAATTATGCTGAACATTTTTAAGTGCGAGGAAAGGGTCTACTTTGTTTTCATTAAAAGGGCAAACTACAAAAAAAAAAAAGTTGGAAGTTCCTACACAGATGCAGTTTTCCGTGGTGTTTCTTTACAAATGCCTCCAGATCGGGATTTCATCTTTGCCACGACTCCATTCTCCTGGAAAAGGGTTGTGCTTGGAGTTCACTGCGTTGCTATATCCGGTGCTTCATATCTATATTTACATATTTTTATAGATACAAACTCCCGGCCTTCCTTTGTGATCGGACAGCAATTACACTCCAGTTTGATGTGGTACTTTGCTGTGTACTCTGTGGCATCCTTGTTACTGTGTAAATAAACTAGTTTTATTACACTGAGCATCCAGGCGTGCCTTTGCCTTAATCTTCTTTCAGATGTCTTTATACAAGGACGTGCCACTGACCATTAAAGATGCTTGCATGTGGCGTTTATTATAGCCGGGGCCAGTTCCAAGATCTCGGGGGCCCGGACAGACGGGGAATAAGAAGAAGAGTCAGCCTCTACTCCAAGGAAAGTGATTTACAATTGCCTTTCCCTTCCTCTCCCCACAAACAGGCACCTTGTGAGGTAAGTGGGGCTGCGAGAGTTCTGAAAGAACATAAGAGAAGCCATGTTGGTTCAGGACAATGGCCCATCCAGTCCAACACTCTGTGTCGCAAAGTGGTCCAAACCCAGGTTCCATCGGGAGGTCCAACAGCGGGGCCAGAACTCCAGAAGCCCTCCCACGGTTGCCCTCCCCCCAAGCACCAAGAAGACAGAGCATCACTTGCCCCAGACTGAGAGTTCCTACATACCTTGCATTTAATAGCCACTGATGGATCTCTGCTCCACATGTTTCTCCGATCGCTTCTTGAAGCTGTCTATGCTTGCAGCTGCCACCACTTCCTGTGGCAAGGAATTCCATGTGTTAATTTCTCTTTGGGTGAAGAAGTACTTCTTTTTATCTTTTCTAAGCTTCCTGCTCATTAATTCCATTGAATGCCCACAAGTTCTTGTATTGTGAGAAAGGAAGAAAAGTACTGCCTTCTCTATCCCATGCATAATACTGTAAATGTCTACCATGTCTCACCTCAGTTGTGGTTTCTCCAAGCTAAAGAGCACTGACCTCTTTAACCTTTCTTCACAGGGAAGGTGACTGGCCCAAGATCACCCAGCAAGCTTCCTGTGGAGGAGGAGTGGGGAATCAAATCCAATTCTCTATATCAGAGTC
The DNA here is from genome assembly GCA_029375565.1 of Gekko gecko. Classification (NCBI taxonomy): domain Eukaryota; kingdom Metazoa; phylum Chordata; class Lepidosauria; order Squamata; family Gekkonidae; genus Gekko; species Gekko gecko. Next base: position 8,399,202 of record JAPDNY010000017.1, on the reverse strand, counting down.
TGCCACTCTTAATCATGATGCCATGCTGGCCCTCTCACCTGCCCAATCATTGTTCTGCCCGCTGACAAGCTGCCCACACTGCCTGCATGCCCTTTCCTTGATGGCACTGAGTCATGGGTTCAGCAAGGAGCACCACTGCCATGGCCATCAGAAATGCTGATGCTTTGAGCACCTCCCATAAGCCCTTCTCCTGCAGCACTAGGCAGCGTGCACAGCTGGAAGCACAAGAGGTGAGAAAGCAAAGCAGGCAGCAGAAGGGTGTTGTTGTGTTACCCAAATTGATAGTCCCCTAATTAATTGGGGGGAATTAGCATAATTGGAGACAAGCAAGAGCGGGTAACTATGCTATCTCCACCAATCTTTACGGAGGTTGTTCCCTTAGGGAACTCTCAAACCAGGCTGAAGTTCAACCGGAAAGGTGTTTTTATTACGAAAGAAAAAAACAGCATAAAACGTGCACAGAGCACATGGAGAACCCACAAAAATTAACTAAGAGGAAAATAAAAGGAAGGAGTGGGGGAAGTGATTTGGGGACGGCAATATTTACCAAGTCTTGGAGAAGTGCGGTCCACGGAAGGCAACGAGAGAAAGAGCCAGCGTTTCCCAGAGAGGAGGAAGCCCACACACAAGTGGGGGTGTGATGTCTAACACTGAGAACACACACACACAATCATGGGGTGAAGTGTGGCCAGTTATAGGAAAAATTCTTCCTGGGGTGGTCTGATGTGTTTGCCCCTAAAACAATACCTTGATTGGCTTTCCTAGGGTGACCCAAGACCTTGGGAAACTCGGGACAGCCTGCCCTGAGTTAGGCTAATGTTCCTTGAGGAAACTGCTTGATGCTAACTAAAGGTGTTAATGTTCTTGATGACCCTTGAGTACAGGATGGGAGAGGCTACCAGGTTGTATGCACAGCCCGAGAATCAGGGTGAATGGACAAGGGAAGGTATGACTGCGTGGGGATGTGGTTCACTCAAGGTGGGGTATTGTTTTCCTAAGAAACCCATTTTTTAGACTGAGTATCTCTTTTAGGGAGGGGAGAGGAGCTATTAGCGAATCAGCCGTTGTGGTTCATCTTCCCAAATATTGCCCCAGGTTTGTCTGTGGCCGGTGTCCATTTTGTTTGGACCAGCTCCATCTTGGTTCCACCTCTGAGCCAGGCAGTACAGTGTACACATAATTTTTTTTTTTTTGGGGGGGGGGGGAGGGCGATATTAAAGAGGGGCGTTTTGTCTCACACTGCCCATCCACAGGAGGGATCTGACTGCTAACAGGTAGCAAGTAGGAGTCAGCGGCAACGGGCCCCACCAGAAAGAAACCACGGTTGCAGCAAATGCAAACTGAAGCGGTTTATTGACAAGGAATCTTTAATGGTGGGGTGTTGTTGTTTTTTTGGTCCCCATGAACATCCATTGTACTGGTGCAGCTTGTAGGAATAGCTCCCTTATTTTCACACAGAAACAACAGCCATCGTATTCAAGTTCTTACAAACTGTGGTTTAATTTCTGCTTCTCCCATACCTTCAATTGCCTACATGCTCTGAGCATCCACTTGCATCTCTTTTCAGGCTTCAGGTCCTCGCTCTGGCTTGTTCCTTGGCTATATTGATCTCTAGCATGATAGGAAGCTTGTTTTCTTCACCATGAGATAATTCCCACCTCCCACAGAGAGACGTGATCTTCCATGAAGAACTCATGGAAGGCAGAAGGGACTGCGGCTGCTCGGTTTACCTTCGCTGTGGTCAGAGGGTCCACCTAGAAACAGAAATCAGGGGATTCAATCCACACCGGCAAACGTGGGCCAGGTGCGGTTCCGGAAGGGTTGGTTCGCGGTAACACCGCTTCAAGGGAAGTGGACTTCATTCAGGCACCTGACTGCCAAAGGCAAAAGGACGCTTCTGGTTTATCATAAGATAGTGTGTGACTGCCCTCTAGTGTGAAAGTGTGGGAAATGATGGTAGTGAATTCCTGCAAAAGGCTATCAGAACGCTGAATAGCCTACACCTTTCCCAAACAGGCTGTATGGTGGCTCAGAGGTTAAGATGCTGAGCTGCAGACTGGAAGGTCTGTAGTTCGGCAGTTCGAGACCTGAGTGCCACATGATGGAGTGAGCTCCCGTCTCTGGCCCCAGCTCCTGCCAACCTAGCAGTCCGAAAGCAAGACATTGCAAGTAGATAAATAGGTACTGCCTCAGTGGGAAGGTAACAGCATTCCGTGCGCCTCGGCGTCTAGTCCTGCCGGCCACATGACCACGGAAATGTTTTCGGACAGCGCTGGCTCTTCGGCTTGGAAACAGAGATGAGCACCGCCCCCTAGAGTCAGATTCGACTGGCTTTCGAGCAAGGGAAACCTTTATCTTTCCCAAACAGGCCTGGGGGAAGAGGAGGACCTCAACTGCAAGGAAGGATCAGGAGATTCAGTGGGGTCACTTTAACCATTCCCATTTAATCTTCCTCTGTATAGTTTCTCTACCCTCGGCTTGTGGTTTCCTGCACCTGAGCAGCTTCTGGTTCTGACTCCCAATTGTGGGTGGGGTTATAAAGTTCCCATCAGCGGGGACACAGCTAGATTTGGGTCCAGAAGCCCCTTAGAATTCAACAAGATTTTCAGGATATAAGCTCTTGTGAGTCAGATCTCTCTTTGTCATGTCTGGCAAGGGAGCTCTACCTGTTGGAGATCTTGCTTGGTCTTTAAGGTGCGACTGGACTCGAATCCAGATCTTCTACTGCAGACCAACGTGGCTACCCTCTGAAATGATCAACTGGGGGAGAATTCAGTACCACCCCTCTTTCTGCATTTGCTGACCCACGGTTTGGAACAACACGTTTGACACACACATACCCCACTGTTGTCTCATTTCACCTGGCGCTACATTCCACAAGCACCACCCACTTCCTCGGGCCAAACAAGAGCTACCTCATCACCTAGCTATCGGCCAGCAACAGCTTCCAGCATCTGCAAGGTTCACCTCCCGTTAGATCCATTTCCTGAAAGTATATGGCTTCATGAAAGGGAAATGAGAGAAGACGGGAGAATGTGCTTCCTCTCCAATCAGGCTGACCCAGTTCCACTGACAGCGAGAGCAAAATGGTTCATTCTTCCAATCGCAATGACGACTCTTTGCTCTTCTGAGGCTGATGCCTGCCGGCAGAAACCAATTGTTCTGGGGAACAGGCCTTCTCCTACCGCCTCAGTGGGGTGGGGGTTATTCCTGGAGCTTTCCTTGGGGGTGTTCTTCTAATCCATTTCTGGGAACTGGCACCTCTGGTGCTTCAACAGGTTGATGAGTGGCTACGATCAACAAAATCGAGGAAGGAATCGACAAACAAATAGGGTGAACATTTGCCTCGTCGGCACAGCTAAAAAGTTTCTTCAGTTTTAGAAGCCAGATCCAATTACCGAAGGGTGTCCTGTGGAAGGGAGCGGCTGTGGCTCAGTGGCAGAGCATCCGCTTGGCATGCAGAAGGACCCAGGCTCAATCCCTGGCATCTCCAGCAGGAAGGACCAGATAGTATGTGATGTGAAAGACCTCTGCCTGAGACCCTGGAGAGTCACTGAGCCTGAGTCTACAACACTGGTTCTGATGGATCAAGGGTCTGATTCTGTATAAGGCAGCTTCATTTGTTCATGTATTATAGAGGGTCTGTGGCTCAGGGGTAGGGCAGCTGCTTGGCATGCAGAAGGTTCCAGGTTCAATCCCCGACATCTCCAGTTAAAAGGACCAGGCAGCTAGGTGATGGGAAACACCTTGACCTGAGACCCTGGCTCAGTGGCAGAGCCTCTGCTTGGCATGCAGAAGGTCCCAGGTTCAATCCCCGGCATCTCCAGTTAAAAGGACCAGGCAGCAGGTGATGGGAAAGACCTTGACCTGAGACCCTGGCTCAGTGGCAAAGCATCTCCACAGCCAGCTTGGAGAAAGCATTTGTCTCTTTAAATCCCTTTGCCAAGCCAGCGTGGAGGGATGTGAGAGGCTTGGAGAACACATTTAAAATCAGGGCTTTTTATGTAGAAAAAGTCCAGCAGAAACTCATTAGCATAATAGGCCACACCCAACAGCAGAAACTCATTAACATATCAGGTCACACCCCCATGCTACCAGGAGTGTGGTCATCCAGCCACACCCATCTTTTGCTGCTTATTCTGTTTATCTTGTTTGTTGCCAAAACCCAGGGCTTTTTTGTAGCAGGAACTCCTTTGCATGTGAGGCCACACACCCCTAATGTAGCCAATCCTAGTAAGTTTCTGCTGTTGGGTGTGGCCTATTATGCTAATGAGTTCCTGCTGGGCGTGGCCAACTCGAGAGCCAGCCAGAACTCCGTTCCTGTGTGTTCCTGCCCCAAAACAGCCCTGTTTAAAATTAAAGTTGCTTTCCTTCCACCTCTCCCTCCCTCCCTCCCCTCTTTCTTTCTTTCTATCTATCTTGCTTTCTTTCTTTCTTTCTTTCTTTCTATCTTTCTTTCTTTCTTTCTTTCTTTCTTTCTTTCTTCGTTCTTTCCACCTCTTTCATTCGTTCTTTCCACCTGTCTCTCTCTCTCTCTCTTAGACAAATAAATATCATTAGCAAACAAATAAATATCATTGGACAAATAAATACCATTATCCATATCTGTTTTTGCCCTATTTGTTTTCATTTCTGGCAGTCTAATTTAATAAAGTTAATAAAAAGCAAATCTGTCTATTTTTCAATAAAAACATGTCTTGTGGCTCTCAGGCATCTGACATTTATTCTATGTGGCTCTTCCATTAAGCGAGTTTGCCCACCCTCCTTTAGAGGAAAGCCAGGGTATAAGGAGAGATTTCAAGGAGCCGCCATAAAAGGAAGAACAGCAACACTTAATAAGTGTGGCAAAGAGTAAACCGGAGACCCAGCAGTGCAGAGGTTGTTACAAGAGTTGTACCTACGTTAGCGCAATAAGGCAACATAACAGGCTAATGAGCCATGTAATCAGAGGACAGAAGTTGTAGGAGAAAACTATAGGTCCAGAAACTCAAAATGGGCATCATCTGTCTACATAAGGTGATGAGGCTTAGTGACCAAATGCATCTTGGTCCAATTTTCTTGGGGCTCAACAGAGACCCGGACCGTCCATCAGTTTTGCGCAAGAACTTCTTCACGAGCCGCAAGCATTTTGCCAGATGGGAGACTCAACAGCTCTTTCCGATCGGTAGCTATAACCACATGCAATACCATGAAACTCGGAAATGCTGATGGTCTTATGAGGGGGGGTTTACACCAATAATTTTACAAGACCTCTTTCAAAAACCAGTGTCATGCCTTCGAACAGAGGCTGACTCTGCATTGGCTTTTCCCTCCATTGTTTTTAGCAAACCCATGTTGGAATAGAAATTCCCCTCTGTATTGCATGCCGCTTTCGCTTCCTTTGATCATTGGATTTTATGGTGCCCTCCACACTCCATGCCGCTTTCGCTTCCTTTGATCATCGGATTTTATGGTGCCCTCCACACTCCATGCCGCTTTCGCTTCCTTTCATCATTGGATTTTATGGTGCCCTCCACACTCCTTGCCACTTTCACTTCCTTGGATCATCGGATTTTATGGTGCCCTCCACACTCCATGCCACTTTCACTTCCTTTGATCATTGGATTTTATGGTAGCCTCCACACTCCTTGCCACTTTCACTTCCTTGATCATCGGATTTTATGGTGCCCTCCACACTCCATGCTGCTTTGCTTCCTTTGATCATCGGATTTTATGGTAGCTTCCACACTCCATGCCACTTTCATTTCCTTTGATCATCGGCTTTTATGGTGCCCTCCATACTCCATGCCGCTTTAACTTCCTTTGATCATCAGATTTTATGGTAGCCTCCACACTCCATGCTGCTTTCGCTTCCTTTGATCATCGGGTTTTATGGTAGCCTCCACTGTCCATGCCGCTTTCACTTCCTTTGATTATCAGATTTTATGGTAGCTTCTGCACTGATTTATGGCCGTTTTATGGCTGTTCAGGGGTGACTCTGCAGTCAGTATGACGTTGGCCCTGCGGTATTTGAATGTGGTTTTGAGCTGCACTTTTTCCTCCCAGGTGAGAAACTGTGGAGCAAATGCTAGATGCAGAATCGCTATCCTGAAGCAGTAGTGAAGATTTCTAGCCCTTTGCAATGCCAAAAAGTAATTATTGCCTTCATTTCTCTCTAGCTGCTCCAGTGATTAACCACATGAAATCTGAATTCAGTGCCAAAGATTTATTTATTTACTTCATTTATACCCCACCATTCTCCTCTCCTCCATTTGATTCTCACAACAGCCCTGCAAGGTAGGTTAGGCTTGAAAGATTGTGACTGGCCCATGATTACCCAGCAAGCTTCCATGGCAGAGTGGGGATTCGAACCTGGGTCTCTCAGATCCTAGTCTGACACTCTAGCCACTACAGCACCACACTGGCTTTTTAGATCCTAGCATGACATGTTGTCCTTGCAATACAGCCCTGCGAGGTAGGCCAGGCTGTGAGAGAAGGAAAGGAAGTGGTGGCTGCTACAAACATAGACACCTTTGAGAGGGGATTGGAGAAATATATGGAGCAGAGGACCATGAGTGGCTCTTAGCCACAAGGTATAGATCAGGGGCATCAGACTCATTTGTTACAAGGGCCGGATCTGACATAAATGTTGCTTTGTCGGGCCGGGCCATGTGTGCCATAAAATGTAATGCCAGGTACCAGAAATATAAACTTTACAAAGGACACAGGCAAACCCAATCAACAATATAATTTTATACTCAAAATACAGTCAAAAACAATTGATTCCAAGCAGTGAAATCAATTGACCTATGGGGGAGCCCACAAAAGCCCCAATAAATGTATTTAATCAAGAGTAGAGTTTTTCCAAGGGGTACCATAAAAGGGGGAGAACCTCGTATTTCCATCCATACCAGTTGCCTGCGGGCCAGGTAAGAGCTCTGGATGGGCCGGTTCTGGCCCGCGGGCCGTATGTTTGACACCCTTGGTATAGATGGAACCCTCTGTCTGGGGCAGTGATGCTGTGTATGCTATACCACACCAGCTCTCAAAGTTCAAATTCCCTTTGTGCCATATCCTTGCATTTCTGTACCTCCAAATGAGTTCTGTAGAGTTCTTGGCTTCTGCAAGAAGGGAATTTGAGCTCGACCTATTTTCCCCGTGTCCTCCTCCATGAGGTTCCAGTCGCCCTTGGAGTTTGGCCCCCAGTTCACCCCTAGAATTAATTCCTATTTCCCCCAACGAATCAGATTATAGCCGTCAGGGCGAAAAAGGTGGCAGAGATACCCAAAGATGGGTGCATGAATTCTGGAGCGCTTCCACATCATTGCCGCCTTCGATCCTGGGTGTGGGGAAACAGTGTTTAGGATTACCGGCATGACCTCCTACAGTATACTCCCAGCGCATTATGAAACCGACATGCAGACATTCACCGGAGCGTTATTAGTCAGAAGAATCCTGCGGAGAATATTGGATTTAGACCTCTTATTACTTCTTCAATATGTTCTACTGTGGCGCACCATATTAAAAAGTGACAAATTGTTCGGGGGAAACAGAGCTTTCGGGGGGGGGGCTAGACAAATTCACGGAGGGTGGCTCTATCGACGGCCGTTAGCCGTGATCACTAAATGGAACATGGAGAAGCCAGCGTGGCGTTGAGGCAAAAGGGCTGGGACTAGGATCTGGGAGGCCCAGGTTCGAATCCCCCACTCTGCCATGGAAGCTTGCTGGGTGACTTTGGGCGAGTCACGTACTCTCAGCCTAACCTACCTCACAGGGTTGTTGTGGGGAATCAAACAGGGGAGAGGAGAACGATATAAGCTGCTTTGGGTCCTCATGGAGAGAAGGCATGGTTTTTATACCTCGCTTTTCTCTACCCTCAGGAGTCTCAACATGGCTTACAGTCATCTTCCCTTCCTCGCCTCACAGCAGTCGCCTTGTGACGGGAGGCTGAGAGAGATCTGAGAGACCTGTGGAAGAAGAAGAAGAAGTTGGTTTTTATACCCTGCTTTTCTCTACCCTCAGGAGTCTCAGAGCGGCTTACAGTTGCCTTTCCCTCCCTCTCCCCACAACAGGCACCTCGTGAGGCAGGTGGGGCTGAGAGAGCTCTGAGGGAACCGTGACTGGTTAAGAATGGTGGATTTTAATGTAGAGAACCGGGTTTGATTCCCGGCCAGTCACCGTTCTCTCAGCATTCGCTCAGCCCCATGTGCCTCACAAGGTGCCTGTTGTGGGGAGAGGGAGGGAAAGGCGATGGTAAGCCACTCTGAGACTCATTAAGGTAGAGAAAAGCAGGGTGTAATAAACCAACTCTTCTTCTTGAGAGCCAGTTTGGTGTAGTGGTTAGGAGTGTGGACCCTAATCTGGGAGAGCCAGGTTTGATTCCCCACTCCTCCACATGCAGCTGCTGGTGTGACCTTGGGTCAGTTACAAGTTATTTCAGAGCTGTTCTCTCAAGGGCAGTTCTCGGAAGAGCTCTCTCAGCCCCACCTACCTCACAGGGTGTCCATTTTTGGGAGGGGAGGGGAAGGGAAAGGAGATCATAAGCCGCGCTGAGACTCCTTCGGGTAGTGAAGAGTGGGGTATACATCCAATCTCTTCTTCCATTGGGGAGATTTAGGTGGTGTTTTGCTGGTTCTGGAAGTTGACCACTGCAGTGCCACAAAAACCACCTCTCCTTTGGGGGCAGGGTAGAAAGGGGCTACTAATCACTGGACCAAAGAAGGTACCTATTTAATTACATGGTAATGAAGTTACTTGGTCTGTGGTGTTCGTGGCAGTCTCTGGCTCAACCGCTCAACAGCTATGCTTCCTATTGTCCGGTCGCAACCATCAACAGACAACGTAGACCTGTCCAGTATGATCCTCATCTTGAACCATCATAAAGACGACTTATGTGACCTCCATGTGTAGTTTACGATATCTCCAGAGCATGCTGAAACAGAGGAAATGGGTCTTTCTGCACATAATGAATTAATTATCGTATGGCATTGTGTGTAGTATAACCAGGAGATCCAAAGATTGTCTGGCAACCTTAAGTTCTATCTCTTTAGCATTATGCACCACTAGGTGGCACGCTAGACTTATTCTGGGGGGCTCAGAGAGCTCTGAAAGAGCTGCGACTGACCCAAGGCCACCCAGCTGGTTTCATGTGGAGGAGTGTGGAATTGAATCCAGATCCCCGGATTAGAGTCCATCGCTCTTAACCACTACACTGCGCTGTCTCCTTTCTGCGCAAACAGAGCCCCGTTTGGAAAGTGCGGTTATTTTCCACCACTCAGCCTTCGGTTCTCTTGCAGTCCATTGACAACAGTTCACAGAAACCAAGATCACGATTGGATTGGCCTAGTCCCATGCCGCCATTTTGAACATGTTCACAGTACTGTGGAGCAGACAGCCGCTGTCCTCAGTTGTCTTTCGTGGGAAAACAGATTGCCGCTAGCCGCATCCACCGAGGTGTCAGGCCGTGCATATTTGACAAAATGACGAGGTGTTTCGGCCACGCTGGAGTAATCGCCTGCCAAAGGAAACAAATGTCTTAGGAGCTCGCCAAGAGACGGGTGTGTAGGGTCTTGCAGTCTTGTCAACGGCAGTCATCACAGTCCACTCGGGACAAATAACGGACAAAATCCATCACGCCTTTGTTTAAAAAAATAATAAACGATGCCGGAGATATGGCCGTTTTTGTAAGCAGTGCAACTGTTTTTTTAAACTCTCTGGAAAGAGGTGTTCGCCGATTTGATTTCCTACAGCTGGTGTATGGCTGACGCAGGATGAGATGACAGAGCGGGCTAGACATCGTTCTGAATCATAGCATCAGAAGGGGCCATAGAGGCCATCTAGTCTGACCCCCTGTACAATGCAGGATCCATTTAGGGCACCCCTGGCAAGTGCTCATCCAGCCGCTATTTGAAGTCCACGTGTTCGTCCAGCCGCCAGTGAAGGGGAGCTCACCACCTCCCTAGGCAGCCGATTCCACTGCTGAATCACACCGTTTACTGTGGTACAATCCAGAATTCTCCTGCCACTTTCTGAGTGTTTTCCACCTGCACTCCTCCACTTGCAGCTGCTGGATGACCTTGGGCAAGCCATAGTTCTGTCAGAGCTGTTCTCTCAAGGACAGTTCTGGAAAGAGCTCTCTCAACCCCACCTGCCTCCCAGGGGGTGTCTGTTGTGAGGAGGGGAAGGGGAAAGGCGTTTGTAAGCCACTCTGAGACTCCAAGTGAAGGGCGGGGTATTAATCGAATCTCTTCTTCTTCTTCTTCAAACAAAGCAGAGTGTATGTGCCAGCCAACTTTGCCATGGAAGATGCTTTGTGTATTCCTCAAGGTGATGCTGAGTGCCAAAATTCCCAGAAAGAAAGAAGAAGAGATTGGATTTATACTCTGCCCTACACTCCCTGAAGAAGTCTCAGAGCGGCTTACAATCTCCTTTCAGTTGGTTTCCTTCCTCGACTGCGATGACCTGGCTACAGTGATCCATGCTACTGTCACTTTGAGATTGGACTACTGTAATGCTCTCTACATGGGGCTGCCTTTGTCGCAAATCCGGAAGCTGCAGCTAGTGCAGAATGCTGCAGCCAGGCTCTTGGTGGGTCTCCCTAGGCGGGAGCACATCTGGCCTGTGCTGAAAGCCCTGCACTGGCTGCCAATAGTGTACTGGGTTCGCTTCAAAGTGCTGGTTCTTACCTTTAAAGCCCTATATGGCCAGGGTCCGACATACCTGAGGGACCGCCTTTCCCCGTATATACCCCAAAGAGCACTACGGTCTGGAGCACAACATCGCCTAGTGGTCCCTGGTCCCGGGGAGGCCCAGCTTGCCGCAACCAGGACCAGGGCCTACTCAGTGGCGGCTCCTACCTGGTGGAATGAGCTCCCGGAGGAGATCAGGGCCCTGCGGGACCTTGTACAGTTCCGCAGGGCCTGTAAGACGGAGCTCTTCCGCCAGGCTTTCGACTAGGAGCCGCCACTGCCACGACCACCAATGGAGTGGACTTGTGACGATCACACTCCATGGTACAGGGATGAGGTAACATCTATTTGTCCCTGCCTTGGTTAATGTGAGAGTAACAACATCGAGCTCTGTAATTTATTCTGTTTTTATCTGGTTTTATGCATTGGCACTTGGTGCCCCTGTTTGTTAGCCCCCCTGAGCCCGCTTGTGGGGAGGGCGCGGTAGAAATCTAAATAAATAAATAAACTGGCCTGGAGAAAAATTGCTTCCTGGCCCCAAAGTGGTGATCAGCATTTCCCTGGGTGTGTAAGAAAGGGCCATGAGAACTAAACACACAGATATAACCCTTCCTGCCCTCCCTTCTCACGATCTGCCTCAGTTCACAGAACCCGCATTGCTGTCAGATGGCCATCCAGCCTCTGTCTGAAAACCTCCCAAGAAGGAGAGCCCACCACCTCCTCCTGAGGACGCCTGTTCCCTCTGAGGAACCGCTCTGTTTGTCAGGGAGTCCTTCCCAACATTTAGCCGAAAACTCCTTTGGCTTAAGAAGTTGGAGCCGGCCACAAATTTCAGAGAGTGCGGTTCTGCATAAGTCTGATAACGACTCTTCGGCATTTCAGGCAGAAGCTCCATTTCACAAAGAGGCCTTTTAAATGCAGGCCTACAAAATAAGTGTACATACTGAGCTAGCTAAGACGCCCGCACCTGGCCGCTATCAGTTGGTTTCGCAGGCAGATAACCTCACCATCCCCTTTATGTGACCTGGCTCCTCCCATTGTATAAAAACATGTGGTGGGTTCCAGGAAATGTGCTGTTGGGCATCATTGTGCCCGTGGGCACCGTGTTGGGGACCCCCACAACAAGGCGTCTTTGTACAGGCAGTACAAGACGACCCGATGTCATCCTTTCTGCAGAACTCAACTGAAACCATTAAGAGATGAGTCAGCCCCTACCTGCAGAGCCTATATCCTGTTCCCTGGGTTCCATTTCTTGGTTTGACAAACCCATGAGAATTGGGGAATTGATGCAAAAATATGCCAGAGAGCTCTCACACTGTGGCGTACAGGATATTACCGAGCTACCTTGATAGCCTCCGGTAAGGAGAAGACTTCGGCTTGGGCAAGGCTCCATCCACCGCATGATCTCATTCATTTCTGAAATCCGGCTTCTCCACTGAGCGTCACACACAGCCGGTAGGAGCCTGCAAGTCATTTGGTCCACGCGCCCGAATGAAGGAAGGCATTAGCCATGCCTGATGCAAATCGGCCTCTGCTCTGGATTCTAGCATACCGAGATCACAGGCTTTTTGGCTTCCAGCTGATGTTTCTGGCGTCCGTAAAATACAAAACACTGCTGGAGAAAGATGAGAAAGCGGATGATGAGAAGCCGGCTGAGTATATCAGATTAAGGGATACTGCTCCCTGTTCCCAAAGACAGGGGGTTTATCCGTTCCTCTTGACTTAAACAGGTTGCATCTGTGTTTAATTCACAATTTTTCCTTTGTAAACTTTGCCGCTACGTTGACCTGGTTTGGAAGACACCCACGGAGCCGAACGACAGACTATAATTAATCGGCGCCGTGTTCTGTTGGGTTGACGAATGACTGAAGCCACGTAAGTCTGTTCCTCACCTTTCGGGGGAGGAGGAGGAGCCTGTTTTGACACGTCCACCCAACAGTGCTTCAATCCAGATAACGTAATCTGTTGCGTTCTGAAACTGTGATGCTTTTCTCCCACTGGGGAATCCACAGGGAGGCCCCTACAATCTGGTGTGTCGAGGAAAGGCCGGCCGCCCTGATCTCGATCCGACGCAAACGTTGAACCCATTGGCTTGAAAGGGCTTAATAAGCCTGTTGTAACTGCTGGGCTGTTAGGCGAGACAGTTTTAAAAATCCACCTTTGCTGCAAGCACATCATTAGACTGCCATCTAGGGGACATGATGAGGAGAGCAATGGCTTTTTTAGTAGGGTAGAGAGACTGTGCCCTGAACTGGATGGCCCAGGCGAGCCCGATCTCGTCAGATCTCGGAAGCTAAGCAGGGTCGACCCGGGCAAGTACTTGGATGAGAGACCACCAAGAAAGCCCAGGGTCGCTAGGCAGGGGCAGGCAGTGGCAACCTGTTGGAAATATACGTGTTGCAAGCTCTGAATTCAGTCATTATAGGGTTAATGTGTTTACCTTGTGTGTTGTTGTTTAGCCTGACCTGGAAAGGAACCTGGCACAGAGCCAATGGAGAGAAAGCCCGGGGAAACTGAAGTCTATTTACTAACAATCACTGGTTAATGTAATCAGGTGATTTCCTTCTAGGCGTCAAGAAGAAAGAAGAACCTCCATTACAGACCGTGTGGTCCGTCTGTTCCGTGGCTGTAAAGGAGCAGTAAGGATGCAGTCTTTAGTGTTTATCGTTTTGTAGATTTCCCGTGCACCCTTCCCTTTAGAAACAAAGATTTTTATATAGAAAAGAAATGCCTCCTCTCCAGTGAGCAAAGATCCATTGCAAACTGAACATTTAACTGTTTTTTACCAAATTTTCCAACGCAAACCAGCTCTGATCATCTGCCCCGACCTGGATGGCCCAGGCTGGCCCAATCTCGTCAGCTCTCAGAAGCTAAGCAGGGCCGACCCCGGTTAGTACTTGGATGGGAGACCAACAAGGAAATCCCAGGTTGCTACACAGAGGCAGGCAACTGCAAACCACCTCTGTTTGTCTGCCTTGACCTGGGTGTCCCAGGCAAGCCCGATTTCATCAGATCCCGGAACTTAAGCAGGGTCGGCCCTGGTTTGTACTTGGATGGGAGACCACTGAGGAAGTCCACTGAGCACTGTGCAGAGGCAGGCAAGGGCAAACCACCTCTGTTCATCTCTTGCCATGACCTGGATGGTCTTGTCAGATCTTGGAAGTGAAGCCTGGGTGGCCCAACCTGGGTGGTCAGATTGAGGAAGCAAAGTAGGGTCAGCCCCGGTTAGCACTTGGATGGGAGACCGCCAAGGAAGTCGACAATCACTACACAGAGGTCGGCAAAGGCAAACCACCTCTGTTCACCTGCCCTGACCTGGATGGCCCAGGCTAGCCTGATCCAAGCTAAGCAGGGTCAGCCCTGGTTAATACTTGGATGGGAGACCACCGAGGAAGTCCAGGGTCGCTACACGGAGGCAGGTAATGACAAGCCCACCTCCGAATGTCTCTCGCCTTGAAAACCCCTGTGGGGCAACACAATCAGGCTGTGACTTGATGGCAATTTCCACAGCCGGGGAGACTGTGCTCTCTGGCCCGCAAACACAATCCCCCCACACACACCCACACACACTTATGGCTTCACGGCTGCATCCCGATCCAAGAGCGTCAGCTTGTTTGTGCTACAGATATTCAAATGAAAGCGAAGGTTTTGTTGTGAACTGCGGAACCTGTGTTGCTAGGTGCAGAATCCTTCCCTCCGTAGAAGTCACTGGAGTGCTGACCCAAGGAGGCTGCGTCTGACTCATACACTGTTTTCCTCTCTCTGTTTCAAGACCATGCACGTGGCTATGCACTTATTGTTTTTTTAAAAAAGAGTGTGTGTGTGTACACTCTGACCAGGATAGCTCATCAGATCTCAGAAGCCAAGCTGGGTTGGCCCTGGTCAGTATTTGGATGGGAGACCACCAAGGAAGTCCAGGGTTGCTATGCAGAGGCAGGCAAGGGCAAATCACCTCTGTTCCTCTCTTGCCCTGATGTGGATGGTCTTGTGAGAGCTCAGAAGCTAAGCAAGGTCAGCCCTGGTTGGTACTTGGATGGGAGACCACCAAGGAAGCCCAAGGTTGCTACGCAGAGGCAGGCAATGGCAACCTACCTCTGTTGGTCTCTGCCCTGAGCTGGATGGTCCAAGCTAGCCCGATCTCATCAAACCTTGGAAGCGAAGCAGGGTCAGTCCTGGTTAGTACTTGGGTGGGAGACCACCAGGGAAGTCCAGGGCCGCTACGCAGAGGCATGCAATGGCCAACAACCCCTGAGCGGCTCTAGCCTAGAAAACCCTACAGGGTCACCATCGGTCGACTGCAACTGGACGGCACCTTCCACCACAAACCGTGACCGGAGGCCTAACCGAGGACTGGAATGTTATCGCCCGATTTCTCAGGTTACAGGAACCTTTGGCCGAGGGAGAAGGCGGCGGCTACGCTTAGAAGCAGATCTAGGGAAATGGAATGAAAGCCCGTGTCTCATTCATCTCAATGGGGCTTGAACAGAAATCCATGACAAATTGGGCCCATGGCCACTACCCGTGAGCAGCTAATGGAACGGCCCCCCCAGTGGTCTAACCTTCCGTATCTCGTCTCTTTGTAAAGATTCTTTCTACCTGCCACCCTTTGAATACGGCCGTGCCCCATCACCGTTTAATTAAACGCTGGCTTCCTACGGCCCCTAATCAGATTAGCCAATAATACCTGCTCAAAGCCGTCAGAACTGATTAAAATAAAAAAACCCAGACATTGTATATGTTTCTCCTCCCTCCCTCTCTCTCTCTCTGTATGAATCATTTGATTCCTGAGGCTTGGATTGAAATAAATTGGAGATCAAATTACCTAGTGAATTAATTAAATCGGGAGAAGAATTTCCCCCCCGGCTCCCAGATAGAGGTGGTCAGCTATTATTGTGAATACAAGGCCCGGGCAAAAATATATATATATATTTTTAATCATTGCTGTGCATGGGAACTGATGGCTGGATTTTTACAAGCTCCACGTTACCAGCCATTAAAGGCAAGTGAAAATACCTTCCTCCGGATGGTGCCAGAGTCATCTCTGAAAGGATACGTGGAAGCCTGCCTATACCGGTGAACACAGGCCCTTTCTGCACTGACAGCTGGCTCCGGAGAATCTGAAGAAACAGGCCCTAAGGGTTGACTCTGCAGTCTCACTCATTCCCCCTGCACTGTCATCCCCCCCCGGTTTATTTATTTATATATTCTGTATGCATTCTGCAACTACAAGCAAACCCCACATTTTTTTCCTAATTAATATGAAAACGTCACGTGATGTTGTGTGAGTGGTGTACAAAGTTTTTTTAAAAAAATTACGCAAACGTCCTGGCACAGTTAAAAGTGCAGACCCAACCCCTCCCCTCCCTCCCTCTGTGATTCTGCAAAAAGAAAGGGAAGGGAGGGGGAAATCCAGGCCTCCACATGCAAGACTGACACATTTGGGAGCAGGGAACCCCCTCGTCCTTTTATATTTCCTGATTCATTCTTATGCTCTCACTTTGGCTTTTTTAAAGTTTGCCTGAGTGGGAGGACATGTCCTCTTTTGTCTTTGGAGAAGGAGGGAAAGAAAACAGAACTGGGAGGGAGCGTCAATCTAAGGAGAGAGAGAGAGGCAGAAACAGGGGCGGGCAGCGGGCAGCGCTCAAATACCCACAGAAACAATTCCACTTTAGAAAGGATTGGTGATTTGAAAGCGGATGAGAACAAAGAATCGCAGCAAAAGGAGTTTTGGTAACTGCGGGTCAACGGTGCGCTGGAAGCGGCCTGAATGCAGATTCCAGTAAAACAAATGCAGAAACAAGAAAAAGCCCCAACACAAACAAGAAAAAGCCCCAAAAGCAGGAGAGAATGTAGAATGGAAGAATAGGATGCACTCAGAAACCGAGGCAAATTACGGATGCAGAAAGAGCCACAGTGCCTCCCTTGCCAGATTTGTCTTTTAAATGCTACTGCTTAGACCAGGGATCCCCAATATGGTGCCTGTGGGTGCCCGCTGGCATTTTTCTTGGTGCCCAGCAAGTGTTTTTAGAAAGTGGGTGGAGCTGTTACTCAGCAGGGCTTCTGACTAGCCATTGGAGATCTGATTGGCTGTGCAGATCAAAGCAACCTTGTTTCAGTGGCAGTTGCCACCAATGTTGGTTTCATTCTTTCTCCCTCCTTTCCCAGTGTATTTTTTTAACAAGATTATGCATGGGATAGACCAGGTAAGAGAAAAAAGTACTTTTGTCCCTTTCACAGGAGGTGGTGGCAGCTACAACCATGGATGGCTTCAAGAGGGAATTAGATAAGCATATGGAGCAGAGGTCCATCAGTGGCTATTAGCCACAGGGTATAGATAGGAGCTCTCAGTCTGGGGCAAGTGATGTTCTGTATTCTTGGTGCTTGGGGAACGCAACTGTGGGAGGACTTCTAGTCTCCTGGCCCCACTGTTGGACCTCCTGACGGCACCTGGTATTTATGGGCACTGTGTGACAGAGTGTTGGACTGGATGGGCCATTGGCCTGATCCAACATTGGCTTCTCTTATGTTCTTATGTTCACCATGCAAGAACTCGTGGGCACTCAATGAAATTGCTGAGCAGTCAGGTTAGAACGGATAAAAGGAAGTCCTTCTTCACCCAAAAAGTGATGAACACATGGAATTCACTGCCACAGGAGGTGGTGGCAGCTACAAGCATGGATGGCTTCAAGAGGGAATTGGATAAGCATATGGAGCAGAGGTCCATCAGTGGCTATTAGCCACAAGGTATAGATAGGAACTCTCAGTCTGGGGCAAGGGATGCTCTGTATTCTTGGTGCTTGGGGGGAGCAACTGTGGGAGGGCTTCATGTCCTGGCCCCACTGCTGGACCTCCTGATGGCACCTGGTATTTTTGGCCACTGTGTGACCCGGAGCATTACAATCTCCTTTCCCTTCCCCTCCCCACGACAGACACCCTGTGGGACAGGTGGGCCTGAGAGAGCTCTTTCGAGGACTGCCCTTGAAGAACAGCTCTGAAAGAACTTGTCGCTGACCCAAGGTCACACCAGCAGCTGCATGTGGAGGAATGGGGAATCAAACCTGGCGCTCCCAGATTGGAGTTTGTGCTCCTAACCCACGACACCAAACAGGCTCTCACCAAGCTTGGACTCTGGAAAGTTCATACCCTGACGATCTTGTTTGTTTGGAAGTTGCCATATGACTGTCAAAAGTTCATTCCCAAGATTTTTTTTGTCAGTTCTCTAAGGTGCTACCGGAAAGGCTGCTGTTGTGCCGGTTTGTGTTTTCCGACTGTGTCCGCACAACAGAGATGTGTCGGGTTGTTTCTTATCCTAAAAGCCACTTCAAGCACCGCCAGAGGTGAATTCAGTGCACCCTCTAAGCTGTGGAGTCTTGTGAGCAAAAATTCTACTTTGTGAGCGACTGGCAATCAAAGCTGTGAGCTGAGCGATTTGGCTGCTGCATCAATTAGTCGGCTCCGGAGCCCTCCTTCTTGAGCTGAGACTAAAATGTGCGAGCCGGGGGCTAAGAAACGGTGAGCTAGCTCACACTCACTCAGCTTCGAGGGAGCACTGGAGGTGATATATATTTTCAAAAAAAATGAACCGCTTGGAGGACCAGGCCATCACCTGTACCAGAGTGCTGCTGGCAGAGTGCTGCTGGCAGGCATCACCTGTGCCAAAGTGTTTTGTTTCTCTGCACAGGAGAGAAGAGCAGGGGTTCATGTACAGAGGGAACGTAAAGGCAGATCCCCAAAGAGGGGCTCTAGGTGAGGCTGTGTTCTCTCTCAACCATTCCAAGGGCTGCCAGTTGTGGGTTGAGGAATTCCCGGAGATTTGGGAGGGCGGAGCCTAGAGAGGGAAAGGTTTGGGGAGGGGAGGGACCTCGGCACAGTACAGTGCCCTGCAGTCCACTCTCCAAAGCAAGCCATTTCCTCCACCCAGAGTGGTGTAGTGGTTAAGAGTGGCGGATTCCAATCTGGAGAGACCTGGGTTCGATTCCCCATTCCTGCACATTGATGCCTGATGGGTGACCTTGGGCCGATCATGATTCTCTCAGAAGTCTCTCAGCCCCAACTGCCTCACAAGGTCCCTGATGTGGGGAGAGGAACAGAAGGAGATTGTAAGCCACTCTGAGACTCCTTAAGGTAGAGAAACGCAGGGTATTAAAAAAAACCCAACTCCTCTTCTTCTTCCAAGGGAACTGATCTTTGTAGTCTGGATATCTGCCAGGGGCTCTCCAGGCCCCACCTGGAGGGTGGCAACTCTAACCGTTCCTCAGATTGCAGTCCATTTCCTTAAAAAACACACACAACTCAATAGAGAGTGTTTCATTGCAAACCCAGGTGAATTCTACCTACCTGCCCCCCAAACATAAGAATATAGAACATCAGAAGAGCCCTGCTGGATCAGACCAGTGGTCCATCTAGTCCAGCCTCCTGTCTCACAAAGTAGTCAACCAGTTCCTCTGGAGGGCCAACAACAGGGCAGAGAGGCCGAGGCCTTCCTAAGAACATCAGAAGAGCCCTGCTGGGTCAGACCAGTGGTCCATCTAGTCCAACATCCTGTCTCACACAGTGGCCAACCAGTTCCTCTGGAGGGCCAACAACAGGACACAGAGGCCAAAGACCTCCCCCATCCAACTTGCACAAGCTCAGCATCCAGAGTCCAAAGGTTTTTCCACACACTTTATTCCCATTGCTTTTGCACCCATGTTGCTTGGCGTTTTCTGCACCCGTTTTGCTCCCTCTAGTGGTTGCTTTGATATTGCATCTCTGTATCTCCGGTGTATTTCCCTGCTGTTTTAAAAAAACAGGGAAATAAGCTGGAGATACAGCCCTGCAATATTGAAGTGACCACCAGAGGGAGCAAAACACATGCAGGGGGAAAAAGAAGCAATATGGGCAGACAAGCAATGAAAATAAGAGTGCAGAAAAGCCGGAATGCTGCTGTGGCCCATGCAAAAACAGCTACATCAGCTTAGTCGATAGAGCAGCACAGTATTCGCAAAAGCTACGGATCTGCTGATGTACAAATTACACACCTGCTGCTACAGAATAAAATCAAAATCTTGAAAGGGGACTAAAGACCATCCAGTTCAACCGCCTGCACCATGCAGGATGACTTAAAGCATCCCTGACAAATAATCACCCAAAGCAGGCATTTTCCCCACCGAACTGATCTCTGTCACCTGGCAACAAGTTGTAATCCCGGGAGATCTCCAGCTACCACCTGGGGCCTGGCAACCCTCCTTCCCTCTCCTCTTCCAGAATCCATGTTAGCATCATCGACTCCCACATTTTGCTTTTAGTTATGAAGTAGGAGATAATATAAGACCACTTCTCAGAGGGGGGGGGAAATCCTGAGTTGGCAATCCATGTGGGGGAACTGGGTTGGCAGAACGCTTGGAGAACCGGGTTCTCGGGCCATTTTCTTCACTTCCTCTTTGTGGTAAATGTTAATTACATAACTAGGCAGACCGGGCTGTTTTTTTCCTCCCCCTGGCAGCTATTTGGCATCCTCCCCAAATGCATAAAAATTGCATCAGAACGTCTCCCCTTTGTGCGAGGAAAGCAATCCGGCCAAGTGCAGAGAGTGGATTATTCCCTCCGGGACGTTTCCAATGCAGTCGAGTGCCTTCCAGAAGCAGTAAAGCGAAGCAAGAGGGCTATCTTGGCATCGCCGAGTTCTGACCTGGTTTTCTCTTTTGCTGCTTTAACGCATCCCTTCTCCCCCTCCCGAGAATGGGATTATTCTCTTTACCGAAAAACAATCTCCCTGTCTTTGTGATCCAGTGGTCACATTACAAACAAAGCAAGCTTGGCAAATTACTTCCCAGCATACAAATCAGCCCCAGAGCTCCTAATTTGGGAAATGCTACAGCATTGGAGATGAAGCTTGAGATAATGCAGCCCAAATGGCCAAATGGGCTATTTATAACCCATAGAGAACATAAGAAGAGCCCTGCTGGATCAGACCAGGAGTCCATCTAGTCCATCATCCTGTCTCACCCGCTGGCCAACCAGTTTCTCTGGAGGGCCAACAAGAGGCCACAGAGGCCTAGGCTTTCAAAAGAACATAAGAGCTCTGCTGGATCAGACCAGTGGTCCATCCAGTCTAGCATCCTGTCTCACACACTGGCCAACCAGTTCCTCTGGAGGTCCAACAACAGGGCAGAGAGGCCGAGGCCCTCCCTCAGTGTTGCCTCTTGGCACTGGAATTCAAAGGTTTACTGCTTCTGAATGTGGTGGTTCCCTTTACTCACCATACCTAGTAGCCACTAGTAGACCTATCCTCCACAAATCTGTCTGCAAAATCAGAATTAGATCACTGTAGAGGAGGGAAGGAACACACAAGCCTGGGGTGTTTCAAGGCTTTTTCTAACCATAGCTTGCTGTTGTGTCTGAATGCAGCCTTTTGGCATCCCCCGGGGCCTCACCAGCTATGCAGAAGAATATGACATGGTAAATTAGCCAGAAGACTGAGAGCAATAAACTTTTCTTTCAAGAAATACCGAAGATATGCTATTCTGTGGTACTTCCAGAAATGTCCTGTAGGTGGCAGCAAATAGAATACGGTTCCTTGTGAAATTCAGGCCATCCACCTTCAAACCACCCCTTGGAATTCCTTGCTTGAAATCACACAAGAGCCAAAGATTCTTTCCCCACCCACTACCCCATAGACCCCCTCCTGTCCCTTGGCCCTATGCAACGTTTTTCCCAGGGAACACACAATCCTCAGTGCCTCCCTTAACTTCAGGCCTTCCCTTTCCAACACTAAGAACAGTCCTGCCGGATCAGAGCAGTGGTCCATCTTGTCCAGCATCCTGTCTCACACAATGGCCAAGGCCTTTCTCTGGAGGGCCAACAACAGGGCAGAGGGGCCGAGGCCTTCCTAAGGACTTAAGAGCCCTGCTGGATCAGACCAGTGGTCCATCTAGTCGAGCGTCCTGTCTCACACAGTGGCCAACCAGTTCCTCTGGTGAAGAAGAAAAAGAAGAGATTGGATTTATACCCCACCCTTCACTCAGAATCTCAGAGCAGCTTACAAACTCCTTTCCCTTCCCCTCCCCACAACAGACACCCTGGGAGGTAGGTGGGGCTGAGAGAGCTCTGACACAAACTGCGCTTTCAGGAACAGCTGTGCCAGAGCTTGTGACTGACCCAAGGTCACATCAGCAGATGCAAGTGGAGGAGTGGGGAATCAAACCTGGTTCTCCAAGATTAGAGTCCGCGCACTTAACCACTACACCAAATTGGCCAACAACAGGGCCTGGAGGCTGAGGCCTTTCTTAGAACATAAGAGCCCTGCTGGATCAGACCAGTGGTCCATCTAGTCCAGCATCCTGTCTCACCCGGTGGCCAACCAGTTCCTCTCTCAAGCTCTTTCGACCCACTGTTTCTTTCCGCCCCTTGCTTCTTCTCGATGCTGATTCCGTTCCGTTCCTTTTGTCCGTACTAGCTCTCAAACTCCTTCTGTGTTTTAGGGTTGCCATAGGGTTGCCAGCCTCCAGGTGGGGCCTGGAGATCCCCCACTGTCCAGAGATCAGCTCCCCTGGAGAAAATGGCTGCTTTGAAGGGTGGACTCTATGGCATTGTACTATGCTGAGGCCCCTCCTCTCCCCAAACCCCACCCTTTCCTGATTCCATCCCCAAAGTCTCCAGGTATTTTGCAACCCAGACCTGGCAACCCTACGTTGCCAGCTCTGGACTGGGAAATTCCTGGAGACTGGGGGGGGCAGAACCTTGGGAGGGTGGGGTTCGGAGAAAGGACGGACATCAGCGGAGTATATTTAGGGTTGCCAACCTCCAGGTAGTGGCTGGAGATCACCTGGGACGACTGATTTCTATGGGAGCGGAGATCACTTCCCCTGGAGAAAATGGCCGCTCTGGAAAGTGGACTATATGGCATCATATCTTATTGGAGTCTCTCCCCTCCCCAAACCCCACCATCCTCCAGCTGCCCCCCAAAATCCCCAGGTATTTATCAATGGCAACCCCATAGAATTTTCAAGACCAACAGAGCCGGTTTGCCATTGACTGTCTCTGCGTAGCAACCCTGGACTTCGTCACCTACCTGACAGGGTTGTTGTGAGGTTAAAATGTAGGAGAGGAGGCAGACGTAGGCCCCTGTGGGTTCCCATTGGGCAGGAAGGTGGGGTTTAAATGAAGTAAATAAATAAATGGTCCCACGAGCGTAAAGGAAGTTCTGAAACGGACTGGACCATATGATAATACAACTGCAAGTCTATTCAAAAGCAACCAAAAAATGTTCTGGAACCTGACTTGGAGGAGGAAGCATGCGGTTCAAAGAAAAATGGATTCTAAAAAGTAAGACAATGTATCTGAAATTAGGGGGGGGATAGCCCTTTTAGAAAGAAAGCAACACAATAAAAAAATGTTTCAGGGGAGAGCTGTGTCGGTTTCTGCAGTAAAACAGCTAAATTATAGTCCAGTATAAATCCAATTTCTTCCTCCTCCTCCTCCTCCTCCTCTTCTTCTTCCTCCTTGCTAGATCCAGGTGGAGAAATTCCTGGAGATTTGGGGGTGGAGCCTGGGGAGGACAGGGACCTCAGTGGGGGTACCGTGCCACAGAGTCCACCCTCCAAAGCAGCCATTTCCTCCAGGGGAACTGGTCTCTCTGGTCTGGAGAGGAGCTGGAATTCTGTGGGATCCCCGGGTCTCACCTGGAGGGCAGCATCCCTAGGGACCACCAGGATTTTTGAGGTTGAGCTTTTGAGAGTGAAAACTCCCTTCAGATACGGTATCTGAAGAATGAAGCTCTGACTCTCGAAAGCTCGCACCCCAAACACCTTTCCAGTTTCTAACAAGCTACTGGAATGGAATCTGGCAATAAATAATGCATAACTACACTTTAAAGATGGGGGCTGCGGTGACTCAGTGGTTAAGACGCTGAACTGCAGACCCGAAGGTCGGTAGTTCAGCAGTTCAAGACCCAACTGCCACGTGACAGAGTGAGCGCCTATCTCTGGCCCCAGCTCTCGCCAACCTAGCAGTCCGAAAGCAAGACATTGCAAGTAGATAAATAGGTACTGCTTCAGTGGGAAGGTAATGGCGTTCCGTGCGCCTCAGCATCAAGTCATGCCAGCCACATGATCGCGGAAACGTCTTCGGACAGCGCTGGCTCTTTGGCTTGGAAACAGAGATGAGCACCGCACCCATCGAGTCGGATTCAACTGGCTTTCAGGCAAGGGAAACCTTTACCTTTTACACTTTAAAGATATACTCTACAAATGATTTTTAAGTCTGCGTCAAGCACGGGGAAAGGACAACGTGTTTCTGATCAGCAGCGACATCAGTAACCACATTTGTCTCTTTTTTTTGAAAAAAGGCATACATGTTAATAATGGAGATGCACAAACCACTTTTAAGAAACACGGCTCCAAGCCTGGGCGAAGGAAGAAACGCTGTTACTCAGAGAAGGTGGAGACGTCAACTGTTCCTGGCCGGGACTGCTTTATTCATGTCTGCGGCAGGCATTCCAGTTAAGAGACCGGCAGGGAACTGTGGCTAGTTTTGCAGACAATACCGAAAGCTTTCAGGAATCTGCCAAATTTGTTTGATCAGTAACCACCGTGGGATGGGAGAGACGACAAGAGCATGTACCACAGACAATACGCTCCTAATCTTTGACTACGTGCTTTCACACGTGCCAAATAACGCACTTCAAAACTGCTATTTTTTCCCCCCCAGGGGAACGGATCCCTGTCAGCTGAAGTCCTCCAGACGCCACCTGGAGGTTGGCAGCCCTTGGCCCAGCCTCATATACTGCAAGGAGGACTACTGAGCCAGGCTGACCCCTCCCAACCACCCGCAGTCCTCCTTCCGACACGAATCGTGAATCTGTGCGCGTTCCACAATCAGAGCACAGCGTGTCCCAAAACTTCCAGGTTGGTGTAATTCGAAGCATGAATCATTCGTCCTTCGTTTTTAATTGGGGGAGGAGGAGTTGGATTAATCACAATGACCGTTAGAAAATATTTCCAACCGGAGACCAATTTCGTATGAGGGAATGAAGGCTGGCCTCATTAGCTCCCCGTGGCTTGGATGTTCACAGCAGCCCAAGATAAATGTCTTCATTCTAACAATCATTTCTTTTGTTTTTTATCAGTAGCCTCTTGTTCCTAGAATCAGGACTGGAAGGATCCAAAAGTGAACAGAACTGAGGGCAGAGCTGTGTCAGGGGTCCCCAACATGGTGCTCACGGACGCCTGCCAAGTGTTTTTAAAAAGTGGGCAAGGCCAGTGTAATGTTCCCCTTAGGCTGTGGGTTCCCAGGTTAGAGTACTCACTCAGGCGCTCATTCTCAGGTTCATCGGCAGAGACAGGATGGCTCAAAACATCAGCTGTCTGTTTGCAAGGAGACAACTTCAGCCAACATACAAAACTGGAAACTGAAACAAGACCTCTAACGAATAGGACCAGACTAAATCACACAGATATTATGGGGGGAGCAGACTATACAAGAAATATTCCAGATGGGTCTCTTGCCCAGCGGAACTTCTGACTGGCCATTGGAAAGCCAATTGGCTATGCAGAATCCTAAAATGTGACTGACGGTTGTTGTTGTTCAGTCGCACAGTCGAGTCCGACTCTTCGCGACCCCATGGACCAGATTACGCCAGGCCCTCCTGTCTTCCGCTGTCCGCTGAAGTTTGCTCAATTTCATGTTCGTTGCATCGATGACACTGTCTAGCCATCTCATCCTTTGCCGTCCCCTTCTTCTTTGACCTTCAATCTTTCCCAGCATCAGGGTCTTCTCCAGTGAATGCTCCCTTCTCATTTGGTGGCCAAAGTATTTGAGCTTCAGCTTCAGGATCTGGCCTTCCAGGGAACAGTCAGGGTTGATTTCTTTTAGGATTGACTGATTTGATCTCCTTGCAGTCCAAGGGACTCTCAAGAGTCTTCTCCAGCACCATAGTTCAAAAGAATCTATTCTTCGGCGCTCGGCCTTCCTTATAGTCCAACTCTCACAGCCATACATTACTACAGGGAATACCATTGCTTTGACCATGCGGACTTTTGTTGGCAAGGTGATGTCTCTGCTTTTTATCATGCTGTTTAGGTTTGCCATCGCTTTCCTCCCAAGGAGCAGGCGTCTTTTAATTTCATGGCTGCAGTCACCATCTGCAGTGATCTGGGATCCTAGGAACGTGAAGTCTGTCACTACTTCTACGACTTCCCCTTCTATTTGCCAAGGAGTGATGGGGCCAGATGCCATGATCTTAGTTTTTTTGATGTTGAGCTTCAAGCCCACTTTTGCACTCTCCTCTTTCACCCTGAGCAAGAGGCTCTTTAGATCCTCTTCACTTCCTGCCATCAGAGTGGTATCATCTGCATATCTGAGGTTATTGATCTTTTCCCCAGCAATCTTAACTCCAGCTTGTGATTCATCCAGGCCAGCATTTCGCATGATGTACTCTGCATATAAATTAAATAAGCAAGGTGACAATATACATCCTTGTCGTACTCCTTTTCCTATGCTAAACCAATCAGTTGTTCCATATCCGGTTCTAACTGTTGCTTCTTGACCCTTATACAGGTTTCTCAGGAGACATATGAGGTGGTCTGGTACTCCCATCTCTTTAAGAACCTGCCATAATTTATTGTGATCCACACAATCAAAGGCTTTAGCATAGTCAATGAAGCAGAAGTAGATGTTTTTCTGGTATTCTCTTGCTTTCTCCATAATCCAGCGAATGTTGGCAATTTGATCTCTAGTTCCTCTACCTCTTCGAAACCCAGCTTGTACTTCTGGCAGTTCTCTATCCACGTACTGTTGGAGCCTAGCTTGTAGGATTTTGAGCATGACCTTGCTAGCGTGTGAAATGAGTGCAATTGTGCAATAGTTTGAACATTCCTTGACGTTGCCCTTCTTTGGGATTGGAATGTAAACTGACCTTTTCCAATCCTGTGGCCACTGTTGTGTTTTCCAAATTTGTTGGCAAATTGAGTGCAGCACTTTAACAGCATCTTCTTTTAAGACTTTGAATAACTCAGCTGGGATACCATCACCTCCACTAGCTTTGTTGTTAGTAATGCTTTCTAAGGCCCATTTAACTTCGCTTTCCAGGATGTCTGGCTCAAGGTCAGTGATTATACCATCGTGGTTGTCAAGGACATCGAGGTCCTTCTTGTATAGTTCTTCTGTGTATTCTTGCCATCTTTTCCTAATCTCTTCTGCTTCTGTTAAGTCCCTACCGTTTTTGTCCTTTATCATGGCCAGCTTTGCATGGAACGTTCCCTTGATTTCTCCAATTTTCTTGAAGAGATCTCTAGTCCTTCCCAATCTATTGTTTTCCTCTATTACTTTGCATTGTTCATTCAGGAAAGCCTCCTTATCTCTCCTTGCTGTTCTCTGGAAATCTGCATTCAGTTGGGCAAATCTTTCCTTTTCCCCATTGCCTTTAGCTTTCCTTCTTTCCTCTGCTATGTGTAAAGCCTCATCAGACAGCCACTTTGCCTTTTTGCATTTCTTTTTCTTTGGGATGGCGGTGAGTGCTGCCTCCTTTACAATGTCACGGACCTCTGTCCATAGTTCTTCAGGCACTCTGTCTATCAAATCTAGTCCCTTAAACCTATTCTTCACCTCTACTGTATATTCATCGGGGATGCGATCTAGGTCAAATCTGAATGGCCTTGTGGTTTTCCCAACTTTCTTCAATTTAAGTCTGAATTTTGCAATGAGTAGCTCATGATCTGAGCCACAGTCAGCTCCAGGTCTTGTTTTTACTGACTGGATAGAGCTTCTCCATCTTTGACTGCAAATTATATAGTCAATCTGATTTCGGTGTTGCCCATCTGGTGATGTCCATGTGTAGAGACGCCCTTAGGTTGTTGGAAAAGGGTGTTTGCTATGACCAGCATGTTCTCTTGACAAAACTCTGTTAGCCTTTGCCCTGCTTCATTTTGTTCTCCAAGGCCAAACTTGTCTGTTATTCCGGTTACCTTTTGATTTCCTACTTTAGCATTCCAGTCCCCTATGATGATGAGGACATCATTTTTTGGTGTTAGTTCTACGAGCTGTTGTAGGTCTTCGTAGAACTGGTCCACTTCAGCCTCTTCTGCAGCAGTGGTTGGGGCATAGACTTGGATTACTGTGATGTTGAATGGTTTGCCTTGGATTCGGACCGAGATCATTCTGTCATTTTTGAGATTGTATCCCAATACTGCCTTTCTCACTCTCTTGTTGACTATAAAGGCCACACCATTTTTTCTACGGGATTCCTGGCCACAGTAGTATATATAATGGTCTTCTGAGTTAAATTCGCCCATTCCTGTCCACTTTAGTTCACTGATTCCCAAGATGTCAATGTTCATTCTTGCCATCTCATTTTTGACCACGTCAAGCTTACCTTGATTCATAGATCTTACATTCCAGGTTCCTATGCAGTATTGTTCTTTGCAGCATCGAACTTTCCTTTCACCGTCAGACACATCCACAACTGAGCATCCTTTCGGCTTTGGCCCAGCCGCTTCACTCTTTCTGGGGTTACTCGTACTTGCCCTCTGCTCTTCCTCAGTAGCATATTGGACACCTTCCGACCTGAGGGGCTCATCTTCCGGCGTCATATCTTTTAGCCCTTTGTTACTGTCCATGGGGTTTTCTTGGCAAAGATACTGGAGTGGGTTGCCATTTCCTTCTCCAGGGGATCACGCTTGGTCTGAGTTCTCTGCTGTGGCCTGTCCGTCCTGGGTGGCCCTCCACGGCATAGCCCACAGCCTCATCGAACCACGCAAGCCCCCTCGCCACGACAAGGCAGTGATCCATGAGGGAGGTGACTGACGGTAAGATGTGTTAAAACAAAGTTTGGGTCCAGTGGCACCAGGACAAAAAATGCTGGACAACTATCTTTCAGCTATGCTCCTGCAGAGGGCAGGGGGTTGGACTAGATGACCTGCAAGGTCCCTTCCAACTCTAACATTCTATAATTCTGTGATTCTAAATAGAATGTCTGTAGCCAGATGATGGAGACTTAGGCTGCGGTCACAAGGTTGATTTGATTGGAATTCACCGCTGTTCCCTCTCGCATGTAAATTCGGTGATCAGACAGGCCAATCTGCCTCCCACCCTGAAGCGGGCTCACTTGCGCAATGCTCCTGGGTCTCTCTCGCGTTTTCCTACACCTGGAAAAATGAGTACTTTCCGGGTGTTTCCGCTGCGATTTCGCACTTTCCCCTATCTGGACCGCCATCTCGCAATGAGTGCGATCTGGTCCTCCTCCCCCCCGCCGTGACCGCTATTATGCAAATGCGCAGTTATGCACACAAAAACCCTTGCGCATGTGCAAATTTATTTATTTTTTTTAAATCCTGCACTGCCACTTGGGCAGTGCGGCTGTCTGAACGGTTTTCATCTAATAAAAAAAGTTGCGGATATGCCGACAGCGGGAGCAAGTCGCGGTAAGAGGTCAGTGTGACCACAGGCAAAGTCATGAAACTTACTGGGTGACCTTAAGAACGCAAGGGAAGCCATGGTGGATCAGGCCAATAGCCCATCCAGTCCAGCACTCTGTGTCACACTGTGGCCATATTTCTTTGTCAGCCCGGCCTGCCTCGCGGAGTCATTGTGAAGAAAAATGTCAGTCGAGAATCTAGGCAAGCCAAGCTCAGATTCTCACTTTGCCGTGCAGCTTGCTGGGTAAATTGAGGCTTGCAAAGGGTAATAAGTAATTAATAATTATCATATGGCAATCTGTGTAGTATAGCCAGGAAAGCCAAAGACTGTCTGGCAGCCTTAAGTTCTAGACCTTTAGCATTACTCACCACCAAGCCGAAGAGCCAGCGCTGTCCAAAGACTTCTCCGTGGTCATGTGGCTGGCATGATCAGACGCCAAGACGCACGGAACGCTGTTACCTTCCCACCGAAGTGGTACCTATTTATCTACTTGCAATTTCTTGCTTTCAAACTGCTAGGCCAGCAGGACCTGGGACCAGAGACGGGAGCTCACTCCGTCATGTGGCACTCGGGTCTCGAACTGCCGAACTACCGACCTTCCAGTCTGCAGCTCAGCATCTTAACGCTCTGAGCCACTGTTGGCCCCTTTATTTGAACCTTAGGTAAAGGTAAAGGTTCCCTTGCTTGAAAGCCAGTCGAATCCGACTCTAGGGTTGCGGTGCTCATCTCCGTTTCAAAGCCGAAGAGCCAGCGTTGTCTGAAGACGTTTCTGTGGTCATGTGGCCGGCATGACTAAACACCAAGGTGCACAGAACACTGTTACCTTCCCACCGAAGTGGTACCTATTTATCTACTTGCAATTTCTTGCTTTCGAACTGCTAGGTTGGCAGGAGCTGGAACTAGAGACAGGAGCTCACCCCGTCATGCGGCACTCTCGGGTCTTGAACTGCTGAACTACTGACCTTCCACAGCCTGCAGTTCAGTGTCTTAACCACTTGAGCCACCGCAGCTCCATTTGAACCTTACCATGATATAAAAAAGCTCAGAGCATTCACCAGAATCGGCAGTGTACACAATTAAGAGACGTCTTTTGACCATCGCCTGAAGACCCCAAAAAGGTGTTCAGGAGGTGATGCTGAACAATGGAACCTGGACAATATTTATTCCCTTTTGCAAGCTAATAAAAGACATACATCAAACGTCCCGTGGGGATTGCACAAGCGCACTAGTAGCCAGACCCTTCCCTTTGATGGCACCATAAAACCATAAACTTTTCCTCCCTGAGGGATATCTGTTCGGTCAAAGCCTCTGGACAAAGCAGGTGAGGTACAGACACAAATATTTAGAGATTTAGCCTTGAGATTTAGTGCATTTGGCAAAAGGAATGTGGGCTGTGTGTGGGAAAGAGCTTGCAGCGTTCACAACCAGGCACCCCTTTGCAAATAGGAAGCAGCCACTGGGTATACTGCAGTGCTTCATGGCAAGAAACCAAAGTCTGCTTTTGCTACAGCTATTCGATATACCTTATACATAAATGGCCAAGTCTCCCTTAATTCAAAATTCTGTCACAGTCTCCCAGATGGTTCCATGGGAAGGAGTGCAGAATCGAACCCGGTTCTCCAGATTAGAGTCCACCGCTGTTAACCACGACACCACGCTGGGTCTCTTGCCGACGGTAGCTGTGACAAAAACAAAACAAAAGTTCTGGGGCACCATTAAACGACATATTCCATCTCATATGTACTGTTGTGAGTCACTGCCCAGGAAAAGTTCCTATGGAAATAAATGCTATTAATCTTTCAAGTTCCTGTCTCACCAGGCGGTTGTCTGCCTTGCCTAGATTCTCGTTTGATTCCCACCCACCCCACCCTCCCGCAATAACCTTGTGAGGTTGGTCGGACTGACAATGAAAGAAACCAGCCCGAGTTCATCCAGAGAGCTTCGTGGCAAAGTAGGGATTCGAACCTGGTTCCTTTAGATCATGGGTGGCCAAACTGTGGCTCAGGAGCCACATGCAGATCTTTCACCGATGGCCAGAAGAACCCTACCCCAAGTCCCAATCCTGGAGGCTGGCATCACTCTCTCTCCGGCCACCACCTGGAGGTTGGCAACCAGTGTTCCCTCTAAGCTGAGTGAGTCTGAGCTACATCACGCTTTTTTTAGCCTCCGGCTCCCACATTTTTGTCTCAGCTCAGGAAGGGATGGCTCCAGAGCAACCTAATTTTACACAGCAGCCCAATCGCTCGCTCATGCCGGTCGCTCACAATGTAGAATTTTTGCTCACAAGACTCCACAGCTTAGAGGGAGCATTGCTGGCAACCCGGATTATACCACACTTGGGTTGCCAGCTCTGGGTTGGAAAATACCTGGAGATTATGGTTGCCAGCCTCCAGGTGGGGCCTGGAGACCTCCTGCTATTGCAACTGACCTCCAGACAAGAGAGATCAGTTTCCGCTGGAGAAAATGGCTGCTTTGGCGGGTGGGCTCTATGGCATTGCACCGTGCTGAGGCCCCTCCCCTTCTCAAACCCTGCTCTCTCTCCTGGATCCAACCCTCCCAAAAGTCTCCAGTAGGGTTGCCAACTCTTGTTCAGGAAATTCCTGGAGATTCTGGGGTGGAACATGGGGAGAAAGGGGGTCGGGTAAGGAATAGACCTCACTGGAGTACAGTGCCATAGAGCCCACCCTCCAAAACAGCCATTTTCTCCAGGGGAGCTGATCTCTGCAGCTGGAGATCACTTGTAAAAGCAGATCTCCAGGCCCCATCTGGAGGCTAGTAACCCTATACCCCACTGAGGCCCCAGCTAGAGATGCAAAGGCCTGGGGGGAGGGAATGGAAAAATTCGGGGGGAAGGGGAGGGTTTTTTCCTGAAGCCTTTTCTGGTTTTTTTTCCAAAAAGTTGGAAAAAGGGGGGAAATTGATTATGGAACGTTTTGTTTTTAACGTGATGAATAAAATATTTTAAGACAAGGTGTTCAAACGTTTTCCAAGTCATTTCTAAAAAAATATGTATGGTATCAGATTAATCTAATTTCTGTGCACTGAGGACAAGCAAGTCCTAGGTTACAAAAGGGTTTTTTTAAAAATATATATATATTTAATACTGTGGAGAGGAAATACAAATAACTGTTACTTCTGGATTTTTAAAAATTGTTTTGTGGAGGTTTTGTTTTTTGTGGGGGGTTTTTTGCCTGTTCCGCATAAACTAGTAAACAGTTCCGGAGACCGTTGCTCCGTTTGTTACAATTACAAATAAATATTATTATTTTTTAAAAAAAAGCAAATTCTGTTTGTAATAATTGTTTGGATGCGATATTTCTAAAGTGCTAGTTGTGATCACTTCATGCCAAGTAAAATCGTCCCATAGTCGTATTTTATGTTCCTAAAGTAAGAGAATGACTTTCAATCTGGAAAAGAAAAGAAAAAGAAGTGCTAATGTAGCATTTTATTTCATTTTTTTCAATTTTTCCAAAAATTTCCGTTTTTTTCTGAGGGAAAAAAACCTGTGTTTTTTCCCCTTGCCTTAAAAACTCTACAGGGTCACCATAAGTTAGCTGTGACTTGACAACACTTCCCACCAAGAGAATCATCCATATTGGTATTTTAGGGAAGGGAAAGTCAGGAAGGGATGAAACAGCTTCCAAATTTCCGGAAATTTCACCCCTCTAACCCTCCCCCGCCCCCAAATCTCCAAGAGTCCCCCTCACACACATACACCCCTCCAGCACCTTCTCAGCCAGGCCTCCCCTTTTCCCTCAGCCGGGCCGCGCGGCCGCCATCTTGGCCGCCCTTCCCCTCCCTCACGTGACGCGGGCGGGCGGCCGCCATCTTAGGCGCCGCCGCCGCCGCCGCCTCCTCTTCTTGCGGCTTCTCCGCGCGCTGGCTCCTCCTCCTCCGTCGTCGTAGCAGCAGCCGCGGCGGCCGTGGGGGGGCGGAGCGTGGTCGGGCCAGCTGGCGCTGTGGCGGGCGGCGGCGGTGGCGGCTGAGGCAGGGCCGGGCGGGCAGCGGCGATGGGGCAGTGCGGGATCACCTCGTCCAAGACGGTCCTCGTCTTCCTCAACCTCATCTTCTGGGTGAGGGGCGCGCGTGCGCGGGGGCGTCGTCGTCGTCGTCCGGGCGGGGGGGCGGCGGAAGAGGAGGGTGGGAGGGAGCGGGGGGGGGCGCCCTCAACACCCCCCCACCCCTTTCTCTCCTCCTAAAACACCCCCCCCCACACTTTCCCCTTCTCCCCCCCCACCTTTGGCGATGCTCGGATGTGATATCTGGCTTTGTCGAGTGGACGCCCCGCTGTCAGTTCCGAGGAGCTCTCCCGTAGGGATCCTGGAGGGTCTCAGGCTCTGGAAGAGGGATGGTTACATAAAGTGCCCTGGAAAATATATGTGTGTGTGTGTGTGTGTGTGTGTGTATATATATATATATATATATAAATATATCTATGTGTGTGTGTATGTATATATATATATGTGTGTGTGTATATATGTGTGTGTATATATATATATATATGTGTGTGTGTGTATATGTGTGTGTGTGTATATATATATATATGTGTGTGTGTGTGTGTATATGTGAGTGTGCATATATATATGTATATTTAATTTTAATATATTTCTTTTGGGGGTGGCACTGTGACCATTGTATCAGGCTGGTGGTTATTTTCATCTGCCTCTAACGCTGTGGGTCACCCAGAGCCCGGTTGCGGGGTTGGGCGATTCCGAAATCTTATTAATAATAATAATAATAACAACTGCAACAACAATGAATTCAATTTTATAAAAGAAGAAGGGGGAGGCGGCAGTCCTCTGTGCCGGTCACCTTCATCTCCTTCTCCACCCACCCAGCCCTAACCCTTCTTTTGAGTGATGGCCTTCCTTTCCTTCCTCCCCCCCACCCAAAATTGCTTGTGTGGCTTTCTGGTTGCCTGAAATTATGGGCAAGGGGTGTGGGGGACGGACTTGGCCTGATCCCATCCGCTTGGCTTCCTCCTGCTGCCCCCCCCCATAAAACACACCCACAGTTTTGGACAGCCGCCCTAGGTGAGCCCTTATTCTCTTTGTGGGGGTCGCTTGGGGGAAGGCGGTCGGAGCCTCACCCCCCCCCTTCCTTGTCTTGTCTCCCTACATCACTGAAGGTTTTCATTTCTACCTTCCCCCCCCCCTCAGCTTTCAAATTATTAGGGGTTAGGGAATTGCAGTTGTTTCCCCCACATTATTAGGAGTTGGGATCAAAGCTTTTTGACTTCTCCCCACATCGGAATAGTTGGGGACGGAATGGAAGTTCCCCACCACCACCACCCTTATGAATTATTGAAGCTGCTTTTTCCTCCCCCCCCAATAGTTGAGCATGGAGTGCTGAGTGTGATGGGCATGAAATATCTCTCCCCCCCCTTCCCCATGATATTATGGGTGGTATCGAAGCTTTTTAAAATTTCTCCTTGTCCAGATTATCCGGTACAGAACTGAAGCTCTCCCTGACCCACATCCGCCCCCCCGCAGCCCATCCGGCTTTCTCCTTTTCTTCTCCGTAAATCATTCGGAGCTCTGTTCTCTTCTTCCCATTGTTGGGTATGGAGTTGCCGCCTTCGGATTATTATTGGTGGGACTGACGCCTCCTTTAAAAAAAAATTCTCCCCACCTGAATTATTCAAGTCTCCTCCTCCTCCTCTGTTCTCTCGTTGTTCCCCCCCTCCCCCTTGGGATAAAGGCTGGAGTATTTTCTTATCCTCTCTCAGGAGGGGGTTTAAGCTTTTCCCCTTCACACGCGAGACTGTTAAGGAAAAATAGAAGCTCCCTGGTTTGCTCCTTCTCAAAAGCTCTTGCTTTCTTGGGCGGGGTGGAGGGGGGGGGCAAGGGGAAAGACTGGGTGGATCTTGTGGGGCAGAGCTTCTCTCTCGCAGGGGGTACAGCGGGGCCGGGCAGTGGGTTGGGATCGCCCCCTTCCGCTTTCCTTTTTTATTCCTTTCCCAATCTGTCTGCCCAGAGCTCGGAATAATACACGGTGATTTTTCCCAGCCGATTTTTAAAATCGAGGCGATAAAATCGATAATAGGCCGCCGGCGGCTGGTGCCCTGAGAAGGCGAGGTTGTGGCAGCAGCCCTACTCATTCACAAAACAAACACACGCCCAGCCGGATGTCCTTGCCGCACTCTCTAGTGACCCAGATTTGACAAAGACATTGGGGGGGGGGTTTGCTGGGTGAACTAATGCAAGGGCCTGCCCCCCCCAAGGACGCCAAGCAAAATGCAAAACCATCACTTGTGAATCCTCCAAATGAGAGATTGAGCGGTGTTCCCTCTAAGCTGAGTGAGTGTGAGCCAGCTCACAGTTTTTTAGCCTCCGGCTCACGCATTTTTGTCTTCGCTCCGGAAGGAGGGGTCCAGAGCAAACTCATTGATGCAGCAGCCAAATCGCTCGCTCACAGCTTTAATGCCAGTTGCTCACAAAGTAGATTTTTTTGCTCACAGGACGCCACAGCTTAGAAGGAACATCGGTACCGAGGCCTGTCTTCCGAAAAGAGCAGGAGTCCGGTAGTGGTGACTCATGAAAGCTCGTGCCCTGTCACAGCTTTGGTGAGTCTTTAAGGTGCTCTTTTCCGCTGCAGCAGACAGACGAACGGCGCTGTCTCCATGGGAGGCCCCTCTGGAATGGATTTTGATTTCTGGTCAGGGTCAGGGAGGCCGTTGGAGTTGCGAGTCCCACCGTGTGCAGAACTGAGTTTGCTTTCTGCAACAGCCGGAGAGAGCTGCCGTCAGCGATGACCGAATCCACGGTGATGTGCTCCAAGTGCAAGTGCTGATCGGAACACAGGCCTCATCCTCCCCCCCTCCAGTCTTAGCTTCGTATCCTTCCCCCACCGCTCAAAACTTCCCGGTTTGTGCCTTGGAGAGGGGGGGAAGAGCGGTCTTTCTGTTGTGGTGAGCCTCAGTCGGCGAAGGAATTCGGTCTGCGCCGTTTTGGCTCATCCTTTAAAGCGGATAAAACCCACCCAGGCCTTTAATCTGGCTCCCAAATGTTGTGTGTGCGCGCATCTGGGGGAAGGGCAGAAAGAGACAGAGCATTTGGGCCGGGGGAGAGCTGGCTTGTGAGGACCGAGCCGTTTCACGCCTGAGTAGAGGTCACAGGGACACGGTCATCAATGCTCCCTCTAAGCTGCGGAGTCCAGTGAGCAAAAATTCTCCTTTGTGAGCTCTTGGCGTTAAAGTTGTGAGCGAGCGATTTGGCTGCTGCGTAAATCAGCTTGCTCTGGAGCCATCCTTCCTGAGCTAAGGCAAAAACCTGCAAGCCGGAGGCTAAAAAACTGCGAGCTAGCTCACACTGACTCAACTTAGAGGGAACACTGACGGTCATAACCAAAATGGCCCAACATAGCACAAGGAGAAAAGGCTTTTCCCCACCACTGACTGATAATCTGCCTTTTCAGGAGTCTCTTGTCAGTGGCTGGGGGTGTCTCAAACGGTATTCCCTTTTTGTTGTGCAGTTTTAACGGATTGGATTTATACCCCACCCTTCATTCAGAGTCTCAGAGTGGCTTACAAACTCCTTTCCCTCCCCCACAACAGACACCTGAGTGCTTTCAGATCTGCCCTTTCAGGGGCAGCTCTTGTCGAAACTACGGCTTGCCCAAGGTCATCCAGCAGCTGCTAGTGGAGGAGTGGGGAATCAAACCCGGTTCTCCCAGATTAGAGTCCGTGCACTTAACCACTACACCAAACCATTGTAATTTAGGAAAATACACACAAGAGGCACGCCCCAAAGTAGGAGAATGTAGAGTGTGGGATTGGGTACAGCACAGAGTTAAGCCCCCATCCAAACTGGCCACAACTGTGTTTTGTTTGCCTTTGCATCATTCTTGACCTCATGTTTATAAATAGGACTCTGTTCTAGCAGTTCAAGCCCTGACCTGGATGGGCCAGGCTAGCCCGTTCTTGGCAGATCTCGGAAGCTAAGCAGGGTCGGCCCTGGTTTGTATTTGGATGGGAGACC
This sequence comes from Gekko gecko, assembly GCA_029375565.1. Lineage (NCBI taxonomy): Eukaryota > Metazoa > Chordata > Lepidosauria > Squamata > Gekkonidae > Gekko > Gekko gecko. The sequence continues at coordinate 8,362,163 of JAPDNY010000017.1, read as the reverse complement.
GTCAAGGAAGGCTGGGGTTGCTTCGCAGAGGCGGGCAACGGCAAACCACCCCAGTTTGTCCAGGCCCTGACCTAGACGGCCCAGGTTAGTTAGATCTCATCAGATCTCAGAAGCTAAGCTGGGTCAGCTCTGGTTAGTATTTGGATGGGAGACCTCCCATGAATGTCCAAGGGCCTAACGCAGAGGCAGGCAATGGCAAACCCACCTCTGTCCGTCCCTCGCCTTGGAAACCCTGTGGGGTCATCGGCAGTGCTCCCTCTAAGCTGTGGAGTCTCGTGAGCAAAAATTCTACTTTGTGAGCTACTGGCATTCAAGCTGTGAGCGAGCGATTTGGCTACGGCATAGATTAGTTTGCTCTGGAGCCATCCTTCCGGAGCTGAGACGAAAATGTGTGAGCCGGAGGCTAAAAAAATGTGAGCTCACACTAACTCAGCTTAGAGGGAACACTGCTCGCCAGAAGTCGTCGGTGACTTGTTGGCAAAAAGGAATGGCTCAAATCCCCCTCCCCAGATATTTTTGCAGTTCCTGTCTCAGCTATTAAGACAAGCGTATGTAGGTTAGTAGAACAACAGTTCAGTAAATGTTCTGGAACGGTGGAGGACCGGTAATGCAAACCTTGCATATGAGATCGTCTTAAGCAAAGGAAATCCAGCTTAAGACGGCCACTGGCTTATGCACTGTGCAGTCTTCTGGGATGGCAGTCTGAAGTTCGGGTTACTGTAACGCCAGCTGCTTCCAAATGGTTAGGCTTTGTCAAGGAGTGATCCAGGAATGTGGTAACACAATATTATAAACGAAAATAACGTTGCTATAAATAGGGCTTTTTTTTTTCCAAGTTGCTGGCTTTCAGCTCTTCCTCCGAGGATTACACAGTGTGAAGTTTGGTGTGGTATGAAATAAGAACATAAGAGAAGCCATGTTGGATCAGGCCAATGGCCCATCCAGTTCAACACTCTGTGTCACACAGTGGCCCAAATCCCGGTGCCATAAGGAGGTCCACAAGTGGAGGTAGAACTCCAGAAGCCCTCCCACTGTTGCCTCCCAAGCACCACGAAGACAGAGCATCACTGCCCTGGACATAAGAACATCAGGGAAGCCATGTTGAGTCAGGCCAGTGGCCTATCCAGTCCAACACTCTGTGTCACACAGTGGCCCAAACCCAGGTGCCATAAGGAGGTCCACCAGTGGAGGTAGAACTCAAGAAGCCCTCCCACTGTTGCCCTCCCCCAAGCACCAAGAATACAGAGCATCGCTGCCCCAAAATAAGAACATCAGAGAAGCCAATGTTGGATCAGGCCAGTGGCCCATCTAGTCCCACATTCTGTGTCACACAGTGGCCAAAACCCAGGTGTCATCAGGAGGTCCACCAGCAGGGCCATAACTCCAGAAGCCCTCCCACTGTTGCCCCCCAAGCACCAAGAAGACAGAGCATCACTGCCCCAGACAGAGTATACCTTGTGGCTAATAGCCACTGATGGACCTCTGCTCTATATGTTTATCAAATCTGCTCTTGAAGCTATCTATGCTTGTAGCCACCACTACTTCCTGTGACAGTGAGTGTGTGGATATCTAATATATCTGGTTTTAGAGTCTCTGTCTTTTAAGTATCTGAAATGGTTTAGCTAGATTACAGGTTGGAATGACAAATCTCTCTCAGTCTGGGGCAAGTGATGCTCTGTATTCTTGGTGCTTGGGGAGGGGGGACAGTGGGAGGGCTTCTAGTGTACTGGCTCCACTGCTGGACCTCCTGAGGGCACCTGCTATTTCTGGCCACTGTGTGACAGGTTTGTTGGACTGGATGGGCCTTTGGCCTGATCCAGCACTGGCTTCTCTTATGTTCTTACGAATGGGTAGTTTTCTAACTTAAAATGAGTTCCTTCCATGGCTAACCCTTTTGGGAGGTGTAGGATTACTGATTCCAACATGTTCAGTGACATTCTTATGGTTATGCTAGTAAACGTTGGGCCTGTTCTGATGTTTCTCGGAGACAGAAATTGCTAGTCCCTGGGTTGACATCTGTGCTAGGGAGGTACTGTATTCAAACAGGTACGGAACAACAGGGATCAAAGGATGAGGCTCCAACCATTCCCCACTGGGCATAGTAAGCCAACGTGGGGTAGTCTTTAGAGGGCTGGAATCTTCATGCTGCTGTGGAAGCTCGCTGGGTGACCTTGAGCCAGACACAGCCTAACCAACCCCACAGGGCTCTTGTGAATCCCAGAGCAGGAGGCAGCATCAGGATAAGGTCTCAACCTCCATGCTCTCTTGCTGAACCTCCAGAAGAACTGGTCGGCCGCTGTGTGAGGCAAGATGCTGGACTAGATGGACCACTGGTCTGATCCAGCAGGGCTCTTCTGATGTTCTTAGGAAGGCCCAGACCTCTGTGCCCTGTTGTTGGCCCTCCAGAGGAACTGGTTGGCCACTGTGTGAGACAGGATGCTGGACTGGATGGACCACTGGTCTGATCCAGCAGGGCTCTTCTGATGTTCTTAGGAAGGCCTCGGCCTCTATGCCCTGTTGTTGGCCTTCCAGAGGAACTGGTCAGCCATTGTGTGAGACAGGATTCTGGACTAGATGGACCACTGGTCCTATCCAGCAGGGCTTTTCTGTTGTTCTTAGGAAGTCCTCGGCTTCTCTGCCCTGTTGTGAGCCCTCCAGATGTACTGGTTGGCCACTGGGTGAGACAGGATGCTGGACTAGATGGACCACTGGTCCAATCCAGCAGGGCTCTTCTTACGTTCTTATGATGTAAGCTACTTTGGGTCCCCACCAGAGAGAAAGGCAGGGTATAAATGGAGAAAATGACAATGATGATGATGATAGTACATTCCAATCATTTTTCTACCTGTCACCAACGTCTAAACAGACATGGCGTCCAGCATCATAGTATATTGTCAGAGTAGCATAGATGCTCTGGGCTTTAAGAGATAGTGCCTGTCTGTTTATGGCTCTGTTCATGCTACTTGGCTATTAATATGACCTTCTAACAACTCATGATAGAACACAGTTTTCAACCCCGCTGTGACAGCCTCTCCTTTGGCTTGTCGGCAGAGTGTTCTAGATTAGATTTAAATGTTTTATGGCAGCAGAAATGTAGCAACAGAACAAAACACTTAAGCTGGAATTTTCACGTGGCGTCAGACTTCGGTGTCTGGACTCTGGAGGCGATTCAGAATAGAGCTGGGACGGCTTTTCGCACGGCGTCCCGGAGTAATGCCTCGGTACAAAAGTCCAAAATAGCTGTGGTCAATTAAATGTCAGTGATCTCAGCACGGCCTACGTGGCTCTCGTCCCCCGCCCCATCACTGCAACAGCTCATGTATTCAAGATAAACCGCAGTCCAAGATAAACCACAGGGCGTCATTGGCAGATTGGGGGTTTGATCCCAAGCCTCTTCTTGAGGGTAGTATAACCCTGCCGCACCACATGGGCTGTGCAACTTTAAACTGCAAAGGGTGGCAGAGCAGGGCTCTGAGCAGAGAAGGCAAGTCTTAATCCGAGGCGTCGAACTCATTTGTTTCTGACCTAAACATCGCTTGGTTTGCCCAGGCTGTGTGTGCTATAAAATGTAATGCCAGGTACCGGAAATATAAACTTTATAAAGGACACAGGCACACCCAAGTAACAATATTATTTTTACTCACAAAACAAACATGCTTAAGACATTAACATTCTTACAGTATCTCCCCGATGCCTACCCTTTCCGCGTCCACCTCTCGTTTTATGCATTAGCACTGGGGACAGTGTACAGGGGCAGAATGCACAGCCTCTGTCATCTGGCAATAAAGGTAATAATCAGTTGCTCGCAGGCTGCGTAAGAGCCCTGGATGGGCCTCAAATGCATGAATATATGAAGCTGCCTTGTACTGAATTGGTTCATCAGGTCAGTATTGCCTACTCAGACTGGCAGCAGCTCTCCAGGAGCAAGATCTTTCACGTCACCTACTGCCTAATCCATTTAACTGGAGATGCCGAGGATTGAACCTGGGACCTTCCGCATGCCAAGCAGAAGACCTTTGGTTCATTAAGGTCAGTACAGTCTACTCAGACTGGCAATAGCTCTCCACGCTCTCTGGCTGAGGAGGAGATTGGACTTATACCCCGCCCTTCACTACCCGAAGGAGTCTCAGAGCAGCTTACAATCCCGTTTCCCTTCTCCCCACAACAGACACCCTGGGAGGTAGGTGGACCGAGAGAGCTCTCTCGAACAGCTCTGAGAGAACTTATGACTGACCCAAGGTCACACCAGCAGCTGCATGTGGGAGAGTGGGGAATCAAACCCGGTTCTCCCAGATGAGAGTCCGGGCCCCTAACCACTACAACGAACTGACTGATGCCAAGTCCTTTAACTGGAGATGCCGGGGATTGAACTTGGGACCTTTTGCATGCCAGGCAGATGCTCTACCACTGAGCCACGGCCCCTGTGAGCTGAGCGGCAGGCCCCAAATGCTTCCTTGTGCACATCTAGAAGCAGCAGCTAAATGAAGGAGGGAGAGGGCCCGAGGAGAGTCTTTCGTAGAGATGCTGGATCCAAGCGCAGCAGCACCTTAAGAGACCAACGGGCGTTCCAGGTCAAAGCTCCCTTCGTCGGACACAACGACAGACGTAAAGACGCGTGCCATTTATGTGCTGCAAAAGTCACGGCTGGAGCTCTACGCAGACAGCATGAGCTCTTCAGACTGCCGCTGCTCCGAACGTGTGGGTCACAAAGGCCACGGCGTAGCCTAGTCCACCGCGGCAGTCACAGGCGCATCTGACGGATGCAAAGGGCCCTTATCCGTTCAGAGCTACTGGAAAGCACCGCCTTCCGAGCGGCTTTTGGAGGAGGCTGCGCTCAGTCATTTGCAGGAGATTAAACTTCCGAGTTAAGGCTGTTGCCTGCGAGTAATGCTAATATTTATTCTGGGAGGGGAAAGCCCAGGTTGATTCTGTGGGCTAGGTAGGAGAATAAAACCGTGGTATTAACAAAGGCTAAGCTCCCTCCCCCACAAAAAAAAGACAGTCTTGAGATCTGGGGTTCTTTTTCCCTACAACTAAGAGGTGCTAGACCCTTAAAAACAAAGGCTGGACGGGGTGTGAATCTGATCCGTATGTGAATTTATGCTCTCGGGAGAGCCAGTTTGGTGTAGTGGTTAGGAGCACGGACTCTTATCTGGGAGGACCAGGTTTGATTCCCCACTCCTCTACATGCAGCTGCTGGTGTGACCTTGGGTCAGTCACAAGTTCTCTCAGAGCTGTTCTCTCAAGGGCAGTCCTCAACAGAGCTCTCTCAGCCCTACCGACCTCACAGGGCGTCTGTTGAGGGGAGGGGAAGGGAAAGGAGATTGTAAGCCGCTCTGGAACTCCTTCGGGTAGTGGAGGGTGGGGTAGAAATCCAATCTCTTCTTCTCTTCTCTTATGGGAGAGCTTTACTCCCAATAACATACAAGTAAACTGGTACTGGCAAATTTGGCAAAACCTTTCTGCAGGGCAGGAATGAAACATGTCGGTGCTACGGGTTGGGAAAAGGTCTCGTTTTCTCACGTTGTCAGCCTCTCCTCTCCCTTTCACCTTGGTCTGGCTCTTCCACAGGGTGCGGTCACACGCAGACTTCTGTGCTAGGCTTTCTTGTCTTTAAAGAAAAAGCCCGGAGGTTTTCCAAACATTAGCTTTGAAGCACAGCGGCAAAAAAACCACCGGGCACTTTCCTGTTCTGAATCACCCGCCCGCCGCAGGCCGTTCAAAGCGGCCGACAAATTGTAAATACCGAGCGGATTCCACAGAGGATCTGAAGAACATTGTGTGCAGAGTTCCCTCTAAGCCGAGCTAGCGTGATCTAGCTCAGTTTTTTAGCCTCCGGCTCACGCATTTTTGCCTCGGCTCGGGAAGGGCGGCTCCAGAACAAACTAATCTTATGCTGTAGCCAAATGGCTTGCTCCCAACTTTGATGCCCGTAGCTCACACAGTAGGATTTCTGCTCACAAGACTCCACAACTTAGAGGGAGTGTTGGTGCAGATGTAGTGCTTTCCGCTTTCTTGCTCTTCCCGTGTTTCGCTGCAACACCCTGAGCCATGGGAGGGGGCTACATCAGATACGGTTCCTCGGTACCTGAACCCTATGAATTATTCCTACGACAGGAACCCGAGAGCCACAGCTAATGTTTCCTCCTGAAGGAACAAGTGAAATTTGAGCTTCACTGGACTGAGATGACTGCCCCCCCCCAGAGGGGGGGGCAAGAGTGGACCTTGCCCCCCTAAAACACATCGATTAAGTCTTGCTGATCTAGAGCACTCCCCTCTCTGACTCTAGAGAGATTTTGGGGTGTCTCTTCGTTATCCTTCTAGTTACCGCAGCCGGGGGTTTCTTAGCGTCGTCTTGGAAGGAGCTTTCTCCAGTCCGGTATGAAGCTTCTTTGTCCGTGTGCAGCGTCCGGGGAATCTGGTTAGCACTGAAGTCAGTTCAGGTTACGGAGCCACGTGACCCGGCCAGCGCAGGAGAATGGGAGCATTGTTAGACTTGTCTTTCTCTTCTTCCCTCTCCCCTCCTCCTTACCTTTCTCTTTAATTCTCTTCCCCCCGTTCCTCCTACGCACGCACCATAGTTATTTTATCTCCGGCACACTGGAGTTCTTTATGGGATAAAGAAGCCTTTGTGAATTTATGCCAGCTCCTGTCTGATGCTGATAGCGCTGGTCTTTTTTTTTGACGCGACATGCAGGACTCTCGACAGAGTGTGAGGAAAGGTGCGTGGGTTCCGGGGCAGTGTAGGAGTTAGGGGCGAGGAGAGAGGAGTGTTTGTGAAGGCCTACAGTTTTTGGAAGAGATCTTTTCTGTCTATAAGTGTCCTCTATGGACCTGCCACAGTGTTTGTTCCCGAGCCGTGGCTCAGTGGTAGAACATCTGCTTGGCACGCAGGAAGTCCCGGGTTCAATCCCTGGCATCTCCAATTAAAGGGTCAATTGGGGATGGGATGGGAAAGATTTTGATCTGAGGCCTTGGCTCAGTGGTAGAGCATCTGCTTGGCTTGGCATGCAGAAAGTCCAGGGTTCAATTCCCGGCATCTCCAGTTAAAAGGGTCAGGTAGCAGGTGATGTGAAAGATCTTGATTTGAGACCTTGGCTCAGTGGTAGCCCATCTGCTTGGCATGCAGAAAGTCCCGGGTTCCATCCCCAGCACCTCCAGTTAAAAGGGTCAGGTAGCAGGTGATGGGAAAGACCTTGATCTGAGACCTTGGTTCAGTGGTAGCCCATATTCTTGGCATGCAGAAAGTCCCAGGTTCAATCCCCGGCACCTCCAGTTAAAAGGGTTGGGTAGCAGGTAATGGGAAAGACCTTGATCTGAGACCTTGGCTCAGTGGTAGCCCATCTGCTTGGCATGCAGAAAGTCCCAGGTTCAATCCCCAGTATCTCCCGTTAAAACGGTCAGGTAGCAGGTGATGGGAAAGACCTTGATCTGAGACCCTGGTTCAGGGGTAGAGCATCTGCTTGGCATGCAGAAGGTCCCAGGTTTAGTCCCCAGCATCTCCAGTTTGAAGGAGCAGGGAGCAGGTGTTATAAAAGACCTCATCTTGAGACCCTGGAGAGAGACTTCTGGTCACATTAGACAATACTGACCTTGATAGACCAGTGATCTGAATCAGTTCACAACTTTCAAGGGAGGGACCATGGTTCAGTGGCAGCCCCCATCTGCTTGGCGTGCAGAAGGTCCCAGGTTCAGTCCCCGGCATCTCCACTTAAAAGGGCCAGGTAGGAGGTGATGTGAAAGAACTCCACCTGAGACTCCGGAGACCTGCTGGCCAGTCTGAGTAGAAAGTATTTACCTTGCTGGACCAAGGGCGGCTTCATGTATTCATGCGTTACTGCCCTTCCTGTCTTCCCTTCCTGCTTTGCAGGGAGGGCGGGGTACAAATTGAACCAATAATAATAAATCATCATAATATAATATTTAACCTAGCGTAACAGAAGTCCCCTGAAAGAAGTGAGCCCTGGTTCTCGAGAGGCTCATACCGGAATAAATTTTAGAACCAAATTTGTGTCCAGCGGCACCTTTAAGACCAACCAAGTTCTATTCAAGGTCTGAGCTTCCGTGTTCAGACACACACATTTCCTCTGATACATTGAAACGGAAGGTCAGCGTCCATCAATATTTAAAGAGGGCGAACAGTAAATTAGCATACCGCATAACGACAGTGTTTTAAGCAGGGCTCTTTTTGTAGCAGGAACTCCTTTGCATATTAGGCGACACACCCCCTAATGTAGCCAATCCTCCAAGAGGTTACAGTAGCCCCTGGAAGAAGAGCTCTGTAAGCTCTTCGAGGATTGGCTACATTAGGGGTGTGTCGCCTAGCAGGGCTCTTTTTGGAGCAGGAACTCCTTTGCATATTAGGCCACACCCCCCTAATATAGCCAATCCTCCAAGAGGTTACAGTAGCCCCTGTCAGAAGAGCTCTGTAAGCTCTTGGCGGATTGGCTACATTAGGAGGGGTGTGTCGCCTAATATGCAAAGGAGTCCCTGCTACAGAAAGAGCTCTGGTTTTAAGAGATGCAAAAACAAAACAGCTATAACCAGTTAAGTTTGTTTGGATTTAATTCCGGGGGGGGGGGGGGGCACAGTAAATATGTCAAAATAGGAGACTGGTTGTATAAAAGTAACAAAAGATAAAAGGAAACTTTTACACATCAGTCTCCTATTTTGACATATGCTCATTGTGTTTTCCTCCTCACTATACTTAGCTCGTGCCTTGAATAAAACTTTGTTGGTCTTAAAGATGCCCCTGGACTCAAAACTTTGTTCAACTGCTTCAGAACAACACGGCCACACACCAGAATAATTTTTTTTAGTCTTTAAGGTGCTACTGGATTCTTGAGTAATATGACCTAAAGTCGGTTTTAACTCCTAAATGTCCTCATCCCAGGGGGAGAAACGGGTCTGTCTGACAACCGTTACAAACTGCTGGTTTGGATGTTCCTTGAAAGGCCGCCCGAGACTTTTGTATGTTTGCAAGTTCCTTTTTTTTTCTTCTTCTGTCCACGCACCTGCTGACGCCGACATCTTACACGCTAAACGGCTTTTAAAAGAATGAACAAGCCGGGGATCCAAGCGGCATTCGTTCTTGCATAGCTCACTTTTTCTTTACTAGCATCTCCAGCGATTCACTGGGGTATTTATAAAGCAAAAGATGCATACTTCGCATGCCTCGACAGTTAAGGCACGGCTGGGTGTGTTAGGCCAGCCTGACTAGGCACCCTTAAGGACAGAAGTCCTTGATTCAATCAGACCCGTGTGGCTGAGCCACACAGCAATAATCCCGAAGTTTCTCCCACCCACCATGGCGGTATAACCGATGGATAGTCTTACTTCCTGCTAACCTTTGACCGTAGCAGACAGGCTTCGCATTCAGAGGGAATCTCTGTGGACGCTGAGTGGGTCCGATTTGGTGTAGTGGTTAGGAGTGTGATCTTGGAGAATGGGGTTTGATTCCCTACTCCTCCACATGCAGCTGCTGGTGTGACCCTGGGTCAGTCGCAAGTTCTTTCAGAGCTGTTTTCTCAAGGGCAGTTACCATAGAATCATAGAATGTTAGAGTTGGAAGGGACCTTGCAGGTCATCTAGTCCAACCCCCTGCACTCTACAGGAGTATAGCCAAAAGATAGCCCTACATACCTACAATATACAAAGATGGTCATCCAGCCTCCACTTGAAAATGTCCAAGGAAGGAGCACCCACCACCTCCCGAGGCGGACTGTTCCACTGCTCAACCACTCTTACAGTTAGGAGATTTCTCCTGATATCTAGCCAGTATCGACTCCCTTGTAATTTCCAACCATTAGATCTACTCTTGCAATCCGGAGAGAGCTCTCTCAGCCCCGCCTGCCCCACAGGGTGTCTGTTGTGGGGAGGGGAAGGGAAAGGGATTGTGTAAGCTGCTCTGAGACTCCTTCGGGTAGTGAAGTGCGGGGTATAAATCCAATCTCCTCTTCTTCTTTGGCTGGAGTCCTGAAAGCTGAAGGCAGATGCTGTTAAATGTTTTGGGGTGACAGTGGTTTTCTGTAGATATTTAATGTCACTGCGGTTGATATACTGTGAAGGGCTCTGTTCAGATTTTATGGGAACTTATAGCTTCAGGAATGTTTATGAGGTGGGAAGGGGAGACAAGCAGTGCTTTGGCAACACCGACCCCCAGGGGTTCCCATTTCAGAAAGCCAGGCCTTAAGAGAAATTTGGAAACTACGGAAGTATGGGAAGAATCTGTGATACTGCTCTGATCGGCTGCTGCGAACCTTTAGGCAGATCAGGCATTTGCGGTAATAGACCTTTGTGATACAGATCTCTGGCAAAGCCCCTGGCAGTGACTACTGACCGGTCTCCATTCCCTTTAGAATCATAAAATCATAGAGTTGGAAGGGACCTCCAGGGTCATCTAGTCCAACCCCCCGGCACAATGCAGGAAGTTCACAAATATTTTTTGTCGTCTTCTGGGCCTGGAACAGTGGTCACTGGGTGTGTCTTTCAAGGGGGTTAACCTGCACGAGGATGTCCATTTTAGCACCACAACCTGTTGTTTGGAACTGAACGGCCTTGACTATGCGCTCAAATATATTGTTGTTCAGTCGCACAGTCGAGTCTGACCCTTCGCGACCCCATGGACCTCATCACGCCAGGCCCTCCTGTCTTCCGTTGCACTCCGGAGTTTGCTCAACTTCATGTCCGTTGCATCGATAACACTGTTTAACCATCTCCTCCTTTGCCATCCCCTTCTTTGACCTTCAGTCTTTCCCAGCATCAGGGTCTTCTCCAGGGAGAGCTCCCTTCTCATTTGGTGGCCAAAGTATCTGAGCTTCAGCTTCAGTCTCTGGCCTTCCAGGGAACAGTCAGGGTTGCTTTCTTTTAGGATTGACTGATTCGATCTCCTTGCAATCCACACATAGAGACACACACACACACACATATAGTTAACTATTTCCCCAGCACAAACTATTGGGCAAGGATTGCCACGGTCTGTTTACTTCAGAAATGTTTTAAATAAATAAAAGGTAAAGGTTTCCCTTGCTTGAAAGCCGGTCAAACCCGACTCTAGGGTTGCGGTGCTCATCTCCATTTCCAAGCCAAAGAGCCAGCGCTGTCCGAAGACGTCTCTGCGGTCATGTGGCCGGCATGACTAAACGCCGAGGTGTACGGAACGCTGTTACCTTCCCACCAAAGTGGTACCTATTTATCTACTTGCAATTCCTTGCTTTCGAACTGGTAGGTTGGCAGGAGCTGGGGCCAGAGACGGGCGCTCACTCCGTCATGCGGCACTCGGGTCTCGAACTGCCGATCTACAGACCTTCCGGTCTGCAGCTCAGCATCTTAACCTCTGAGCCACCTATTTATATATTGATGACTGTATTCACATCTCTTTCTGAGGCTCAGGGCAGGTTACCTGGATCTCCCGGCTAGACTACACCCACTGCCATGCAACAATTAATTAATCAACTTCCATAGTCATGGGGCTGCCACTAAAACGGCCCTCTCATGTGTGCCCACCAGAGGAGCTTATTTGATCGGGGGGGGGCATTCATGAGGGGGGGCATTCCTGTCCACGTGATCTTCATTCCTGGCTAGGAACATAATAGGAGAAAATGATCCTTCGGCTACCATGGTCCCTATCGAAAGAGAATACACTCTCTACGTAGTGCTCTAAGGGACATTTAAAGGATCCCCAGTTCTATTTGCATAACATAGATCAGTTATCTAGAACCTTCCATAATTTAAGGAAATCTCTTCCTGAACCCTGCTCAATTAAAAAGCTTTAATTAAAAAGCAAACCGGAGAGCCAGTTTGGTGCAGTGGTTAGGAGCACAGACTCTAATCTGGGAGAACCGGGTTCGATTCCCCACGCCTCCACTTGCAGCTGCTGGATGACCTTGGACAAGCCATAGTTCTGTCAGAGCTGTTCTCTCAAGGGCAGTCCTGGAAAGAGCTCTCTCAGCCCCACCCACCTCACAGGGTGTCTGTTGTGGGGAGGGGAAGGGAAAGGAGATTGTAAGCCATTTTGAGTGAAGGGCGGGGTATAAATCCAATCTCTTCTTCTTCAACTGGATGGCCTGGTTCTCCGTGACCAGCTCGGAGGGAAGGGGAGGGAAAAGTGAAGACGCGGCTTAATGTGCTATTAACATATTACAGGGAAGAAGGAGAGGCCGCCCATTAACCCAGTTTTGCATTTTCCTTTATGTTTCTTTTCCCCGACAGCCACCCCAAAGCCTTTGGTGCGGGAGGTGACATCATTAGCCAGCTATTTCTGCGCTCCATTGCTAAGCGACGGTTAATAATTACAGTATTCCCCCACTTCTCCTCGGGTGGTGCGCAGCATCCCAAATGCACCCACTGTAAAATGTCAGGCTCTGCCCATTGTGTTCCGGAGTCCCATTAAACACCTGTTCAATTATGTTCTCGCCGCGGTGTTTCTACCTGCGGTTTCCATTCTAATTCCAAGAACCCTTTCCCCTCCATTGTTTGGCTAAGTGTTCCGCCAGGCTGTTCCAGCCTTCTGAATGTGATCGGGCAGGTATTAGGTTCGGGGCAAACCTGTAGCCGACCTGGCGGGAACCATCTATTTGGAACTGTGTCCCCGACCTGGTTCCGCGTGGCTGCCCAGTTGGAGGCCAGACAGAGAGCGGTGCTTGGCCCCCCTTCCTGTTCAACACGGCTTTGACCGCCCTGGCCCGGATAGCCGAGGCAAGCCCGATCTCGTCAGATCTCGGAAGCTAAGCAAGGTCGACTGTGGTTAGTTCTTGGATGAGAGACCTCCTTGGAATACCAGAGCAGGGAGGCAGGGGCAGGCTTCGTTCAGCCACCTCTCTGAATATCCTCCGGGCCCCCAGGAGGGGTCAGTCACCAGAGGCTGACGTGACTTCCAGTTGCAGACACGCACACACACACACAAAATACAAAAATACCAAAAGAAGAAGAGATTGGATTTATACCCTGCCCTTCACTCAGAATCTCAGAGCGGCTTACAATCTCCTTTCCCTTCCCCTCCCCACAACAGACACCCTGTGAGGTGGGTGGGGCTGAGAGAGCTCTGATAGAAACTGCTGTTTTTCAGGAACACCTTTGACAGAACTGTGGCTTGCCCAAGGTCATCCAGCAGCTGCAAGGGGAGGCGTGGGGAATCAAAAACCCAAACAAACATGGCTTTGACTGTGGAACACATTTTGAGTCCAGTGGCACCCTTAAGACCGACAGGTTTATTCAAGGTACGAAACCGTTGTTGGTTTTAAAGGTGCCGCTGGGACCCAGAATTTGTTCTACTGTTTCAGACCAAAACGGCCGCCCACCTGGGTTGCTTTGACCAGTTATGGTGGGTGCGTGCCTAATAACGTGGCTGTGTAAAATGAAGAGACCTCTGTTGCTGCCTCCATTAACTGAAATTTGCAGGCTCTGGTCCTCTTGGGTGGCCCTCCTTCGGTTGCGCACACCATCTGAGGCTAGATGGGTGTTAACCCAAGACAGGGTCTTCTCCATCGTGGCCCCAAAACTTTGGAACTCCCTCCCCAGGTAGATGTATCTTTCTCCCACTAGCTGTGATTTCCACCAGTTGATGGAGACTTTTCTTGTTTTGTTTGGCATAGCCCCCAGTAAGGGTGATTGGCCCTCCTTCTTGGTTCTGGTAGGGTTTGTGTGTGCTTACGGAATTATTTTTATAATTTTAATTGTTTTTGTCTTGATGGTTTTGTGCAAATGCCTAGGTGTTTGATTTGATGTAATGTTTTTTTATGTTTGCCACTTTGTGGACCCTGATCAGGTGGAAAGACGGCCCTGCTGGATCAGACCAGTGGTCCATCTAGTCCAGCATCCCGTCTCACTCCGTAGCCAACCAGTTCCTCTGGAGGGCCCAACAACAGGGCATGGAGGCTGAGGCCTTTCTCTGATGTTGCCTCCTGGCTCCTGAGAGTCAGAGGATTAGTGCCCCTGAATGTGGAGGTTCCCCTCAGTCACCAAGGCTAGTAGCCATTGATAGACCTCTCCTCCATGAGTCTATCTAATCCTCGTTTAAAAGCTGTTTATTCCTGTGGCCATCACTGCATCCTCTGGCAAGTCCACATTTTAATCAATCTCTTTGTAAAGATATATCTCCTTTTGTCCGTCCTGAACCTACTGCCCATCAGCTTCATTTCCCCTCCACCTCCAGTCTGCAATAGTATCATCTACTCTGCTGCATGTATATGACCCCCACAGTTTTAAGGGGGACAGTATTTCCCCCTGTGAATAGGATTGCGCCACTTCAGGACACAGCTGGCTTGTTGCAATAGCTGCCAGGCTATTTTCAGTCCCCAATAGCAGCACCAACCAGTTCCCTTCAAGGCCCTACATGATGTGGGCAGTGTTCCCTCTAAGCTGAGTCAGTGTGAGCTATCTCACAGCTTTTTAGCCTCCAGCTCACACGTTTTTGTCTTAGCCCAGGAAGGGTGGCTCCGGAGCAAAGTAATGTATGCAGTAGACAAATCACTCGCCCACAACTTTAATGCCAGGAGCTCACCCAGTAGAATTTCTGCTCACGAGACTCCACAGCACAATACTCCCTCTAAGCTGTGGGGTTTTGTGAGCAGAAATTCTACTTTGTGAGTGACTGGGATTAAAGTAGCGAGCGAGTGATTTGGCTACTGCATAAATTTATTTGCTCTGGAGCCGTCCTTCCCGAGCTAGGACAAAAATGTGTGAGCCAGAGGCTAAAAAACTGTGAGCTAGCTCACACTAGCCCAGTTTAGAGGGAACACTGCCACAGCGTAGAGGGAGCATTGGACGTGGGCCCACTGAATGCTCTCCTCTCCCTTCAGATCCATATTTATTTATTTATGTTATTAATAGTCCACGTTTCTCAGTTGGGCCCAAAGTGGATTACACAGAACGAGTCAGGACCATCAACAGGACGGGGCATTCAGTAAACAACGTGAATAGGAATTAGGGTCGAACCAACCAGAAGTCTAAAAGCAGGACTTGAAGCAGAGCGTTAAGTATTAACACAACAGATGAAATGACGGAATATTTTTTCCATCGTGTGATTTTCGTTCCAACGAACCATATGCAGGAGTAGAGACCACAGTTCCTAATAATTTTTCTGAGTAAGTTTGTGAATCATTTGGCGCTCTGCGGCTCTGTTTCCTGCGTAGGAAAGTCCTCTTGAATAATTCGGAACAAAGTTTGAGTCCAGTGGTACCTCTGAGACCAACAAAGTTTTATTCAAAGTATAAGCTTTTGTGTGCACGCACATCTCTTTGGGATAATTCAGTTTTCTAGAGCTCGCATCCAGGGCACTTTTTTTTATGGGAGAAAGAGGTGCCGGAACTCTCAAGAGGGAAACTAAGTTTTCAATCTGTATACTGAAAAACAGGGCTATTTTTGGGCAGGAACGCACAGGAATGGAGTTCCGGCTGGCTCCTGAGTTGGCCACGCACAGCAGGAACTCATTAGCATAATAGGCCACACCCAACAGCAGGAACTCATTAGGATTGGCTACATTAGGGCTGTGTGGCCTAACATGCAAAGAAGTTCCTGCTCCAAAAAAGCCCTGGGTTTTGACAACAAACAAGGTAAACAGAATAAGAAGCAAAAGGTGGGTGTGGCTGGATGACCACACTTCTGGGAACATGGGGGTGTGGCCTAATATGCTAATGACCTGTGCTGCCGGGGTGTGGCCTAATATACTAATGAGTTCCTCCTGCTGGGTGTGGCCTATTATGCTAATGAGTTCCTGCTGGGCTTTTTCTACAAAAAGAGCCCTGCTGAAAACTCACAAACTTTTAAACATTTTAAAAATATTTTGTCGAAGAGGATCCGGAACTCCGTTCTGGCATGTTCCCCCAGGAAAAAAAGCCGTTCTTGCATCTCTATGGATAAAGCTCTCGTTGCAAGGGATTTTCCCGGAGCGCCCTGATATTGTCCCCCCTACCAGTCCTCATGAGAGTCTCGAGCGGAACGCTTCCTAGCAACTTTTATGAAGAGCATGTAACACATTTTTATTCGGGCAAGTTTCCGTGAGCTGAATTCTCATGTGCCCCGTTATGAGCTTGTTTGTGGATATGCGTGCTTAGGACCGGGCGAGCAGCAACCATATGTTCGCCCCGAAAGCTTTAGGGAGGATTTCTTTGCCAGACAGGAAACACGGTGCCTGAGACACGCTAATGACATTATGGTGTACTAATTGTCGTAAACAACCGAGTACCACCGGGTGCAGTTGCCTATGTGCAGTAGCACATACTTAAGCAGCGTCAAGCTCAAATTGGCGCTGCCGAAGAGTAAGATTACAGCGCTTGTGCCAAACGGGTCCTGATTATTTTAGGACCGGGTTCTTGTTTTGGCCGTCCGACTGCCTCTCAGTCTGTGTTGAGATTTAAAATCCTTGAGGAGGTCCTGGGAAGAGCCGGGAGCAGAGATCAACTTCTGACCGTAGCATGCGCACATGCACCCAGAGGTCCCTCCTGACACATCCTGTGCTTGTTTTCCAAACCAGTGCTGCAGTGAGTTGCAGTCTCAATGCAGCGAATTTGACACTTGGAAGCAGGCAGTTACTGCGACGCTTGGGATCTGAGTGCCTTGGCAGAGTCTGTGATGTAGGGACTGCCGGTTGTCTTGTGGGAGAGGCTAGGAGGCGGCGGAGTCACAGCACACATGAGGAAAACATACCCAGAGGCCGTGTTCTCTCTAAGCTGAGTTAGTGCGAGCCAGCTCAATTTTTTAGCCTCCGGTTCATACATTTTCGTCTTAGCTCAGGAAGGGATGGCGCTCCAGAGCAAACTGATTTATGCAGCAGCCAAGTGGCTCACTCGCTGCTTTAATGCTAGTCGCTCGCAAAGTAGAATTGTTGCTCTCAAGACTCCGCAGCTCAGAGGGAGCATTGTGGGTACATCTGATCTTTTGCATTCCCGAATCTCAAACCTGACACCTGTGCAGTTTGAGGAGGACTGCTTTCTGTTTTGTTTTGACCGATGTTCACCTTTTTGTGTTAAGGATTTGGCATACCTACTCTTGAACTGTTTATGGGTAGGTGAATTAAGAACGTAAGAGAAGCCAATGTTGGATCAGGCCAATGGCCCATCTAGTCCAAAACTCTGTCACACAGTGGCCAAAAATACCAGGTGCCATCAGGAGGTCCAGCAGTGGGGCCACGGCACTAGAAGCCCTCCCACTGCTGCCCCCCACCCAGCACCAAGAACACAGAGCATCACCTGCCCCAGACTGAGAGTTCTTATCTATACCTTGTGGCTAATACCCACTGATGGACTTCTGCTCCAGATGTTTATCTAATTCCCTCTTGAAACTGTCCATGCTTGTAGCTGCCACCACCTCCTGTGGCAGTGAATTCCATGTGTTAATCACTCTTTGGATTCATTAGCACTCTTGCAATATTTTGTTTATTTAACAGCATCTGATAACTGACACCTCTTGCTCTGGATTATTGCATCAAAATCAAGATTGCTGTTGCAGTCTTGAGTATGCTGTTCAGGTGTGTATCTGTAAGCTGCAAACCTATGACAACGCAGCAGCAGCAGAACTGGACAAAGAAGCAGAAAACAGCCAGTTCCACTGCGGGCCTGATAGAAGCCCCCTGGCCTAGAGATTTACACCAGGGTTCCCGCAGCTTTTTCAGGCCTGCAGCCACCAGTGGGATTTTGACAGGAGAGCATGCCACCCCAAAATGGCTGCCACCAAAGACAGAACTAAATGCAATACCTTCCTCACCACCTTTGCAGCAATGGGAAACCCTTTTTGTTGAAATGAGGAGAGCCAGTAACTAGCCCTGCCTTACAGCGGCTCTGCCCACTTTCTGAAGTCATGGTGGGCGCCACGTTGGGGAACCCTGGTTTACCCAGTGCTACATGTAGTGGTGATGTGAATAACATTCTCTGTGCTGAGAGTAACCCAGTGCGGTCAACGGTAGTTGGGAAGATGCAGACATCCCATTAAGATACGCTTGTAGTCGATCCCACTGGCTTGCGTGAGTCTTGCTCCATCTAGGCAACATGGAGACGGTCTCCAGACTTCCCCGCAGTGTTCCTTCTAAGCTGAGTTAGTGTGAGCTAGCTCAGAGTTTCTTAGCCCCCGGCTCACACATTTTTGTCTCGGCTCAGGAAGGCTGGCTCCAGAGCAAACTAATTGATGCAGCCGCCAAATCGCTCGCTCACAACTTTAATGCCAGGAGCTGACAAAGTAGAACTTTTGCTCACAAGACTCCACAGCTTAGAGGGAACATCGCTTCCGTGCAATACGACACTCGGAGCCAGGAAGGTGAATATCGTTTGCTAATGACCCACCGGGGCAGTGCAGAACCAGCACTCCTAAGAAATCACCTCAGCGGGCGTGAAAATGAATTGCTTTCATAAAGCGTGCTTTCAGGGCGGACGCAATAAATAAAGTTTCTTTTCCCCGGCTCTCGATGCCTGAATTCCCTCGACTTGGAGTTCCTGGGGTGTAATTTGGCTTTAAAATGCAGCTCTAATCCCTTCCCCTCTGGGCAGCTTTTAAGCAGTGCAAAAGAAAACCGGAATATTGATTAGATCTCGGTTTCCACCTTTTCATTAGTATGCTCAGGGCAACGCACATCCAAACCATGTACCTGCCTTCTCCCCTCCTGGCGAAAATGCAGTTTTTTATAAGGACTGACAGTTAACCCCACACACACACACCTGGTTTGCCCCCAGTTGCTTTTGGGGGTCAGATTCCTTGTTCCAAGCGTAGAATAGTTTGCATAGTTCGGTTCTCAATGGTGTCATTACTGTCGGGTGAACCTGTTACGTACAACAGTTAACTTAGTATTTTCCTTCTGTTTCTAAGAGGTACCAACTATTCAAGTGATACGTCTTGCCTCTAGTAGAATATATAGGCTCGTTGGTTGTCAGGGTGAAAAATGTTATAAGTAGAAGAAGAGGAAGAGATTGAATTTATACCCCACCCTTCACTACCCTAAGGAGTCTCAGAGCGGCCTACAATCCCTTTCCTTTCCCCTCCCCGTAACAGATACCTTGTGAGGCTGAGAGAGCTCTTTCGAGAACTGCCCTTGAGAGAACAGCTTTGAGCGGACTTGTGACTGGCCCAAGGTCACACCAGCAGCTGGATGTGGAGGAGCGGGGAAATCAAAGCCGGTTCTCTCAGATTAGAGTCTGCGCTCCTAACCACAACACCAAACTGGGTCTCAGTTATAAGTAACTTTGGTTAACTTTTGTGGCCTCAGAGGTTTTAGCAGGAATATGTAACTTGTGGAATTCCGTAGCATCCCCATGTTGACATCAAGGGGAGGGGCTGTGGCTCAGTGACAGAGCATCTTCATGCCATGCAGAAGGTCCCAGGTCCAATCCCCGGCATCTCCAGTTAAAAGGACCAGGCAGTAGGGGATGGGGAAGACCTTGATCTGAGACCCTGGCTCAGTGATAGAGCATCTTCATGGCTTGTAGAAGGTCCCAGGTCCAATCCCCGGCATCTCCAGTTAAAAGGACCAGGCAGGAGGGGATGGGAAAGACCTTGATCTGGGACCCTGGCTCAGTGATAGAGCATCTTCATGGCTTGTAGAAGGTCCCAGGTCCAATCACCGGCATCTCCAGTTAAAAGGACCAGGCAGGAGGGGATGGGGAAGACCTCTGCCTGAGACCCTGGAGAGCCACTGCCAGTCTAAGTAGACAACACTGACCTTGATGGACGGAGGGTCTGATGATCCAAGGCACCTTCATGTGTGCATTTGGGGTACGGACCGTGGCTCAGTGGCAGAGCATCTTCTTGGCATTGCAGAAGGTCCCAGGTTCAATCCCCGGCATCTCCAGTTAAAGGACCAGGCGGTAGGTGATGGGAAAGACCTCCACCTGAGACCCTGGAGAGCGGCTGCCAGTCCAAGCAGGCAATACTGACTTTGATGGACTAATGGGCTGATTCAGTGTTTGGCAGCCTCACGTGCATTGTGCCTTCTGATAACATTTATGGCTGGCTGGTCACCAGCCTTCCATCAAACCCTGTATAACGTGTGAATGCTCAGGTTAGCACGGACCACCCACGCGGTGCTATAAACTGTGTTGGGCGGGTGGATTTGCAAGTGCCGAGTGTGAACCCAGAAAGCAGAGTAGGGCAATTGGTTTTGTACGGGGACCCGAAAGAAACTCGTCGTCGCGTGGCAGAGGTCTGATTCCAGTTTTGCCCCGACAGGCGGCAGCGGGCATCCTGTGCTACGTGGGCGCCTACGTGTTCATCACGTACGACGACTACGACCACTTCTTCGAAGATGTCTACACGCTCATCCCTGCCGTGGTTATCATAGCTGTGGGCACACTCCTCTTCATCATCGGCCTCATTGGCTGCTGCGCCACCATCCGGGAGAGCCGCTGCGGGCTCGCCACGGTAAGTGGGCGCCGCCGTTTGGAAAGACACCCCCTCCTTTTTTGCCCTCAAGTGGCAACTGATATGTGGTCAGGCCCGTAGCTAGGATGTTGTGGCTTGGAGGGCAATTTTTTCCCCCAGTATGGCTGAAATTCTCAGCGCAGAAAGAAAAGCCATTGTGTCAACAGGAAGCTGTTACCAGGATATATCTCTATGTTGCAAGCTGTCAACCCCTCTAGGTGACAGTTCTCAGCTGCTGCGAGTTAATCCCTTCTGCCAGGCTAAGCAGCAATTCTGAGAACAAGCTGGCAGGTGGAGGTGATGATTTCTATAGTCAAGAAAGCTAACATATAGGCAGAAAAACTCTCTTAAAGGAGACTGATTTCTTGACACAGGAGGGATCCTAGAGGCCACCTACTCCAACCCCCTTGCTCAGTGCAGGAATTAGTCAACTACAGCACCCCACTCGGCTTAAAGGAGCACACACCTTTTTTAGAAAATGTTTTTAAATGATTGGAAGAAGCCTTTACAGGAAAAATTCTTGTGGGGCTGGTGCCTTTAAGAAAGGGGGCGGAGCCCCCAAAAGCCCCACCGTGGCTGCAGTCCAGTGCATGGTCACCCCATAAGATTTTCGAGGTAAGAGATGTTCAGAGGTGGCTTGCCACGGCCTGTCTCTATGTATTCCCACCCAGTTACTAACCAGACCATGCTTAGTTTCCGAGATCCGACAAGACCAAGCTAACCAGGTGCACACATGCAAAAAAATGTTTCTCTGTGTGTGCACCTGGAAGTCATGGCCACTTCTGGTGACTCGGCCCCTATTGGGGGCCTGGAGGACATTCAGAGAGGTGGCTGACCAACGCCTGCCCCCGCCTCCCGACTGCTGGTATTCCAAGGAGGTCTCCCATCCGAGGACTTGCCAGAGTTGACCCTGCTTAGCTTCCGAGATCTGACAAGATCGGGCCGGCCGGGGCTATCCGGATCAGGGCTGAGCTGCCCTCTCCCTTTACCTGGTGTCAATGTCGCGCGTCACGCTAGGCCTCGTTCCAGATTGTCATGAATGGCAAATAACCTGAGAACATAAATTATTATTTTTTAAAATGGTGCCCGCTTGTGCCACCTAAGAGACGGCTGGGTGAGCAAAAGGTTGGGCTCCATGGCATCTACTGGCCCATTTGTTCAAAAGTTAATCTCCTTCATGGTGTTGTGTAATTTTCGATGAGCTCCTTGACCGGAGCACACAGACAGCCTCGGGGGTTTTGGGGGGGCAGGGGGGGATACAGCGCAGCCTCACTTGTGTCCTCAGAGTAGCAGAAGCGGGTTGTGTACGGTTCGGCAATCGATACAGATGGAGTGGCCACTAAGAACAGTGCGGTGTACCCTCCCAAGTCTCAAAGCAGAGCCGAGAGACCCCAGTTCAAATCCCCCTCTGCCTCAGAGAAGAGCCAGTTTGGTGTAGTGGTTAAGTGCGCGGGCTCTAATCTGGGAGAACTGGGTTTGATTCCCTGCTCCGTCTCCACTTGCAGCTGCTGGATGACCTTGGGCAAGCTGTCCATGAAAGAGCAGTCTTTCAGCCCCGTGTACCTCACAGGATGTCCGTTGTGGGGAGGGGAAGGGAAAGGAGACCGTAGGCCGCTCTGAGACTCCGAGTGAAGGGCGGGGTATAAATCCAAACTCTTCTTCTTCTTCAAAGCGCACCACCCAGCCTTGGACCAGGCTTTCTCTCTCAGCCTAACCTACCCCACAGGGTTGTGGTGAGGATAAATGGAGGTGGGGACAGCCATGTCAGCCCAAGCTCCTTGGAGAAGGAGAACAAAAGTTAGTTTTTATATACCCCGCTTTTCTCTACCTTACGAAGTCTTAAAGTGGCTTACAATCCCCTTCCCTTCCCCTCCTCACAACAGGCTCCTTGTGAGGCAGGTGGGGCTGAGAGAGTTCTGAGAGAACTGTGACGGGCCCAAGGTCACCCAGCAGGCTTCATGTGTCTTAAAGCAGCTTGCAATCCCCTTCCCTTCCTCTCCCCATGACAGGCTCCTTGTGAGGCAGGTGGGGCTGCGAGGGCTCTGAGAGAACTGTGACTGGCCCAGGGTCACCCAGCAGGCTTCATGTGTCTTAAAGCGGCTTGCAATCACCTTCCCTTACTCTCCCCACAACAAGCACCTTGTGAGGCAGGTGGGGCTGAGAGAGTTCTGAGAGAACGGTGACTGGCCCAGGGTCACCCAGCAGGCTTCACAGGGAGGAGCAGGAGATCAAACTCAGATTAGAGTCCGCCGCTCTTAACCACTGCACCACACCGGAGGATGGGGCGGGGGAAAACTTGGGTGGACAGAACAGCATATAAAGCCTTTTTCTCTCCAGCCAGTCTCGCGTGCCATAGTCTCTCAGTAAGTAAACAAGGCCTTCTTGCGACATGTAGTCGGACAGAATGTACAAGAGGCAGTGTTTCCTTGCAGTGGTTAAGACCGCGAAAAGGCGCTTGGCGTCTCGTACTTCCTCCGAGCGGGAGCTTGGCACCACTTCATTCGTCTCGACTCCTGAAGACCTGCGGCAACCTGACGCCATTATTTTGCCGGATAGGGACGCTTGGTTTTAACACTTTCAGACACTGGCCATTCTTTCTCTCTTTCTTTGGAGGCTTACATCTTTCTCCTCCAAGTATGGGATAAAGCGGCACTCTTAACGTAGGCAAGTGTCCCCGGACCAACCCAGGGTGATTCGGCATTGGCTTTTCCCTCCATTGTTTTAAGAAACCCACATTGGAACAGAAATTCCTTCTTTGCACTACATGCCGCTTTTGCTGTCTTTGATCATCGGGTTTTATGGTACCTTCTGCATAGGTTTATGGCCCTTTGCCAGGGTGACTTGGCCGTCAGTACAGCGTTGCCCCGGTGTATTTGAATGTGGTTTTGAGCGGCACCTTTTCCTCCCAGTGGAGGAAATGTAGAGCAAATGCCAGATGCAGAATGACCCCCCGTTCAGCTGACGTGAAGCGGCTCCCGTCTTGAAGTTATCTGCACGTCATGAGCACATCCTTCTTTTTGCCATTTCTGTAGCATCTTGAGATGTGATGAGCAAGCTTTCCCTGAACTCCCTTGCTCAAGATTTAAAAGGCAGAAGGGGGAAAAAATGACTACAATACAGCCAAGCGCCGCTCGGTTGGTATTTGAGATGGTGAAATAATGTCTCCTGTAACATGAGCTCCCTCTTCGAAGGGTCAGAAATACACGTCTGTTAAGCATGTACAATGGAATCATTTGGCGCAAACAATGGACCAGTAAAATATTTTATTACCGTCGTCCCGGCGTAACTTGAGTTTGCTGTGGAACCCCCCCTGTACGGCAGTGCTTGAATTTTGACCGGGTCTTTTGATCTCTTTGAATCGGGGGCCTCATACACTCAAATCACTGCTAGATAAGATACTGTAACATGCTGGGATTATACATTCTGTGTTACCCAAAGATCTTTATTAGGTTATCCTGGCGTAACAAACAAACAGAACAATTATAGTTGTTGTAGATTTTCCGGGCTGTATGGCCGTAGTCTTGGCATTGTAGGACCTGATGTTTCACCAGCAGCTGTGACTGGTATAACACAGAAAGATGGAGTACTCTCCGTGTCAAGGTGAGAAGGGGAAAAAACAGTAGGCAGGTAATGTATATCTACTCAGGAAGGTGGGGTAGGGCTGAGTCATTATCTTGTAGGAGTTCCCCAGGCATATGCAAAAGAACCTCCTCAGGAAAGCTCCTCCATTAGCATGTTCACAGCCTGGGGAACTCCTACAAGATAATGACTCAGCCCTACCCCACCTTCCTGAGTAGATATACATTACCTGCCTACTATTTTTCTTCTCACCTTGACACAGAGTGTACTCCATCTTTCTGTGTTTTACCTCTGAGGAAGCCAGTCACAGCTACTGGTGAAACGCCAGGTCCTACAATGCCAAGACCACGGCCAGACAGCCCGGAAATTCTACAACAGCCAATGAACTCCGGCCGTGAAAGCCTTCGACAACATATAGGAACAGTTATATTTATAACAAATCTTCACGTTCCCCAAAACATGCTGGGATTGTATGTTCCAGGTTACACGACGATCGTTATTAGTTTATCCTGGCATCACCAGTAAGCAGAACGGTTGTATTTACACCAAATCTTCATGTTCCTTGACTGCCTTTAAAACTGTGTCCTTTTCCCTTTATGCATGCAGTTTGTGATCATCCTCTTGCTGGTCTTCATCACAGAAGTGGTGGTCGTGGTCTTGGGCTACATCTACAGAGCAAAGGTAAATCGGTCTCTTTTCCCAAACGTTTCATTTAAAAAAAATAGATTTTATTGGTTTTCTAACAAGAAAAAGAAAGACAAAGCTACAGATACAAAGAAACTTAACACAAAACAAACCAGAGGCACGTACTCAATGCATCTACATAAGCTTTACATATATGGAACCATTCTTTTATGCACCAAAACCAATTTAGCAATTTAAAATATAGAAATTTTGTTTTTATAATTACGTTGTACATCTTTGAAGATATTCCTCAGTCCATTTATATAATCTTGACGAGGTTTTCTCAAAGATTTCTTATCTTGTAATTGCAAAGTTAATTTGTCCATTTTCGCTGTTTCAAGTAATGTATAAATTATTTCTTCTTTTGATGGAACTTCTTCTTTTCTCCAGTATTTTGCATACAAAATCCTAGCCATGGTTATAACATGTATAACCATATAAGCATTTGGTTTTTTTTAAACTCTCTGGTATAATATTTAATAAAAACTGGTACAAATGGTATGGTAGTTTCTAACATTTCTTGCAATATCTCATGTATCCAGACTACCATATATGAAAAAAGGAACCACATTTGACGTATTTGGATAGAATTTTGCTAAATTCTCTGGTGTTACATGCCATCTATAAAACATTTTATATATATTTTCTTTGTATGATATAGCTTTTGTAAATTTTATATTAGTTTTTCCAAAAATTTCAGATGTGACTTAGCTGCGCCCGGGGTTTTATAGACTTGTACAGGGAGGCAAGGGAAATCAGAGGAGGCCGTCAGACTGGAATTACAGGAGTAAAAATAAAGCGGCTCAGTTGCAAAGGGAAGTAATTAGAAATCTTTAAAGAGATAAAAGAGCCAGGAAGGGATGACGTGGCCAGTCAAGAAGCGGGGTCACCGCCAGGTGATGGATGGCTACTTTAAACCCTCTGACTATTTTTAAAACTGTTCTCTTTCTTGGCCTGGCCGGACCTTCTTTTGTGAAAGCTCCAATCACTCTCCTCTTCCGCTCCTTCTCATTTTTTGTTGATTTCAAAGAGCTTAGATGAGTTTGAGGATATACAGATTTATTTTAAAAATATGTGTCAGTTAGAACATCAGAAGAGCTCCACTGGATCAGACCAGTGGTCCATCTAGTCCAGCATCCCGTCTCACAAGCAGCCAACCAGTTCCTCTGGAGGGCCAACAGCAGGGCACAGAGGTCTGGTCCTTCATAATAACATCAGAAGAGCCCTGCTGGACCAGACCAGTGGTCCATCTAGTCCAGCATCCTGTCTCACACAGCAGCCAACCAGTTCCTCTGGAGGGCCAACAGCAGGGCACAGAGGTCTGGTCCTTCATAATAACATCAGAAGAGCCCCGCTGGATCAGACCAGTGGTCCATCTAGTCCAGCATCCCATCTCATACAGCAGCCAACCAGTTCCTCTGGAGGGCCAACAGCAGGGCACAGAGGTCTGGTCCTTCATAATAACATCAGAAGAGCCCTGCTGGATCAGACCAGTGGTCCATCTAGTCCAGCATCCTGTCTCACACAGGGACCAACCAGTTCCTCTGGAAGGCAAACAACAGGGCATAGATGCCAAGGCCTTCATAAGAACATGAGCCCTGCTCAAAGAGACTAGTGGTCCATCTGGTCCAGCATCCTGTCTCACATACCAGCCAACCAGTTCCTCTGGTGGTTCAGCAAGAGGGCAGAGAGGCCAAGGCCTTCCTCTGATGTTGCCTCCTGGGATTCAGAGGTTAGCTGCCTGTTAACATGAAGGTTCATTTGCAGCCTGTTGGGGTGTCACAAAAATCTCTTGTCCCCCTCCCATTCTTCTCTGGGTCACACCCCAGCTGAATCATCTCAGTCCACACAACATGCCCAACAATACTTGCCTTAGACTTGTGTCACTCCCATACACAGAGTATGAGACACAGCCGGTGTTAAACTTTCCAGAACAGAGGTGACAACCCCTTCCTTGTAGTTTCTTTAAAAGGCAATGCGTGCCACCCGTTCGGTTTCCTGAGACAGTGGCAATTGGCCGTTTGAGGTCATTGAGTGGGGGTATGAAATCTAATTATCCTGGGACCTGAAGTCCGGTGTTGTAGATACCAGATAGAACGGAGACGAAAGAGGGACACAAAACTCAACCCAGAATATGCTGGAAATGCTGCAACTGAAAACACAGGGCCTGAATGTCAAGCTCCTTTAAGAGCCAGGGCAAGCTTTACTTAAACTGAAACAACTTCCCAAATAACATGTCAAATGTTGATCATTTGACACGTTCATCAGCTTCATTTGGGAAGTTATTTCAGCTTATGTAAAGCTTGCCTCTGGCACTTGATATTTGGCCTGATCCAACACGGCTTCTCTTATGTTCTTATGCTCTGCATTCTTGGTACTGGGGTGGCTACAGCGGGAGGGCTTCTGGAGTTCTGGCCCTACTGCTGGACCTCCTGATGGCACCTGGTATTTTTGGCCACTGTGTGACAGAGTGTCGGATTGGGATGGGCCATTGGCCTGATCCAACATTGGCTTCTCTTATGTTCTTATGTTCCGTTTTGAACGCAGCTTGATATTCAGGCCCTGTGCTTTTAATTTTACTGTCGTGTACACCATATAATAGGGAGCTGTGGTGGCTCAGTGGTTAAGATGCTGAACTGCAGGCTGAAAGGTCAGTAGTTCAGCAGTTCGAGACCCGAGTGCCGCATGATGGAGTGAGGTCCTGTCTCTGGTCCCAGCTGCTGCCAATCTAGCAGCTCGAAAGCAAGAAATTGCAAGTAGATAAATAGGTACCGCTTCGGTGGGAAGGTAACATCATTCCGTGCGCCTCGGTGTCTAGTCATGCCAGCCACATGACCACTGAGAAGTCTTCGGACAGCACTGGCTCTTCGGCTTGGAAACTGAGATGAGCACCGCACCCTTAGAGTCGGATTTGACTGGCTTTCGAGCAAGGGATACCTTTACCTTTTTACACCATATAATACTTATTTTGATAATATTTCATTGGTCGTAGCTTGACCCCCTGTAGCATTCCGATAGAAACCAGACAAACACGCTTTCTGGACTTAATTTCTTGGGTAGTGAAGGGCAGGGTATAAATCCAATCTCTTCTTCTCTTCTTCTCCTCCTTCTAATGGCTGCACCTGCCCTTTCCGCTGCACTCTCTTGTATTTTGGAAACCCAGATCTGACCCTGGAAACAGTTTCTTCCCTGTCCTACATTAGTTGGCATTTTTTTCTTCACCGCATAATACACGTCGATCAAGTTAAACACGTCGAAAATGAATGTCTATGTTTTGGTTTTCTTCTCCCCTCCCCCCCAAACCAGGTGGAAGCTGAAGTCAATCACAGTATCACGAAAGTGTACGATGCATACAATGGGACGAACCCAGACGCCGCTAGCCGCGCGATCGACTACGTGCAGAGACAGGTGAGGACAGGTGCCGTTCTGCCACCCGTACAGTTCTGACACCAAAGTCCCGGCGGTCCACTGAACGTTACAAGGCACCACCCTCCCATTCCCTATGCCAGCGGTCCCCAACACGGTGCCCATGGGCACTGGGTGCCAGCCGACACCTTTCCTGTGGCCTGCCGAGGGTTTTTAGAAAGCGGGCGGGGCCAGGCAAAGCAAGGCTTCTGATTGGACATTGGAGGCTTGACCGGCTGTGCAGATTCTTAAATTTTTGGTCTGGCAGCCGCTGCCACCACAGCCCAAGGATCTTCGCTGCGTGACTGAAGGTAAACTGTGGCAACCGTTCCGTGGCTGGCTCCGCCTCCTGCAGCAGCCATTTTATGGCAGTCATTCTGCGGCTGCGCCCTCCAGACTATATCAGAAGTCTAAAGATGCGTGCAAGCTCAAAAGGGTTTGGGGACCAACGCCCTACACGACAATGCCAGGCAGGGGGGAGTCGTGACTGGCTGAGAAGGTCTCTCTGCATTCGGGTCCCCGGCCTGAAAGCAGCTGATGGAGCCCAGAGCATGCTGGTGGTGTGATCGCTTGGTTAAGAGGGACTTTTGGGTACAGGAGAGCCAACTTGGTGTCGTAGTTGGGAGCGCAGAATCTAATCTGGGAGAACCGGGTTTGATTCCCCCGTTCCTCCGCATGCAGCCAGCTGGGTGACCTTGGGCCAGTCACAAGTTCTCTCAGAGCTGATCTCTCAAGAACAGTTCTCTCGGAGCTCTCTCAGCCCCGCCTACCTCACAGGGTGTCTGTTGTAGGGGAGGAGAAGGGAAAGGAAGATGGTAAACCGCTCTGAGACTCCGAGTGAAGGGCAGGGTATAAATCCAATCTCCTCTTCTTCATTCACACAAGCCTCACTGTTCATACATTTGCTGCTTCTCCACAAGGGTAAGGCCAGTGAGGGTAACACAGGGACATCTGGCTGACTCTCTGTTGTGTTAGGGAGGGAATCAAAGCGTTGCAGGGAAAAGCGAAAGCAAGCTATACTCTCACCAAACTGAGAGCCAGTCTGGTGTAGTGGTTAAGTTTGGGGACTCTAATCTTGGAGAACTGGGTTTGATTCCCCACGCCTCCACTTGCAGCTGCTGGATGACCTTGGGCAAGCCATAGTTCTCTCAGAGGGCGGTTCTCAAAAGAGCTCTCTCAGCCCCGCCTGCCTCCCAGGGTGTCTGTTGCGGGGAGGGGAAAGGAAAGGAGTTTGTAAGCCGCTCTGAGACTCCAAGTGAAGGGCAGAGTATAAATCCAATCTCTTCTTCTCCTCTTCTCCTCTCTTCTCCTTCTTCTTCTCCTTCTCTCTTCTTCTTCTCCTCCTCTTCTTCTCATCTTCTCCTCTTCTTCTTCTCTCTTCTTCCTCTTCTTCTTCTCTCTTCTTCTCTCTTCTTCTTCTCCTTCTCTCTTCTTCTCCTCTTCTGTCTTCTTCTTCTCTCTTCTTCTCCTCCTCCTCCTCTCTGCAAGAAGTTCTTGAAGCTCTTCTTGAGACGTCCTCTTCTTTTCGGGTTCTCTCAGTGTAACATGGAGCAGGAGTTGCTTAAGTTCTTAGGCTAGAAAGTGGGCATGGCAAGATCTGTACAGCAGATCTCCGTCAGGTTCCAGCCGATACTGTATCCCTCAAAGCCATAGCCTTGGAGTATAGAGCTGTTCCTTGTAGATTCAAGAGCTCCTTGTGGTTTCAAACATTCACCCGCATCAAGGCAGGGAAGGAAGTAATGCAGACAGGGCTTGGGACTGAGGGGAGGGACTTGCCGTAGTGCTCAGGAAGTACATGATAGCACTATATGGGGAGCACTTTGGAGTGGTAAATTCCAAAAATGTGGCACAGGTGAAGTTCAAAGGCGGCTTTGCTGGCAGCGAGTTAAATCTATTAGCCGGAAGGGATAGAGGGAACACTGTCTGGGGCAGTGATGCTCTATCTTCTTGGTGCTTGGGGGGCAACAGTGGGAGGGCTTGTGGGGTTCTGGCCCCGCTGGTGGACCTCCTGATGGCACCTGGGTTTTGGCGACTGTGTGACACAGGGTGTCGGACTGGGTGGGCCACTGGCCTGATCCAGCACGGCTTCTCTTCTGTTCTTATGTCTGGGGCGGTGATGCTCTGTATCCTTGGTGCTGGGGGAGGGCAACAGTGGGAGGGCTTCTGGAGTTCTGGCCCCGCTGGTGGACCTCCTGATGGGTTTTGGCCACTGTGAGACCCAGAGTGTCGAACTGGATGGGCCATTGGCCTGATCCAACATGGCTTCTCTTCTATTCTTAAATCCTGTCTTCCCTTGTGGGCAAGCAGCGGGGATGGTGATAGGTGGGGGGATACTCGTTGCTTTCTTGAAGCACAGTCAGTCGTTGGAGGAGAAGGGACATCCTGACGGGGTTCAGTGGCAGTGATGCTGTAGCCGGCCCCTGAAGTCTCCGTGGCTGAGTTGCACCGGGGGCAGGGGACAAGTGGTTTAGATTTTCACAGTGCTGAACATGACCTTTTCTTGTTGGTTTTTTTTTTTAAATAGCTGCACTGCTGCGGAATCCACGACTACACAGACTGGAAGACGACAAACTGGTTCAAAGAGACGAAGAACAACAGCGTCCCCCTGAGCTGCTGCAAAGCCAGCGTCAGCAACTGCACGGGGAGCCTGGCTCACCCCACGGACCTTTACGGCGAGGTTGGTTCCTTTCTGGCTCCGGACTTTACGCACCCAAAGTGTAGGCTAAGAAAACGAGGCCGGGCAGGTCGCTCACCAGGCTCCGTGAGGATTTGAACCCAGGTTTCGTGGGCTCTGGTGTTCATTTCGCTGCACCACACTGGTGGAGACAAGTAAATGCTTGCCGGCGCTTGCCTTACTTGAGGTCCGCTGTTTAATTGGAACCAGTGTTCCCTCTAAGCTGAGTTAGTGTGAGCTAGCTCCCGGTTTTTCAGCCTCCGGCCCACACATTTCTGACTCCACTCAGGAAGGAGGGCTCCAGAGCAAACTGATTTATGGAGCAACCAAATGGCTCGCTCACAACTTTAATGCCAGTGGCTCAGAAGGTAGAATTTCCGCTCACGAGACTCCACAGCTTAGAGGGAGCATTGAGTGGAACCCAGGCCCAAAGCATTCGAGCGCCTTCAGGTTTTGTGAACGACTTTGGAACGTGACGGTGGTGGTGGAAAGCGTTGTCAAGTCGCCGCTGACTTGTGGCGAACCCCGTAGGGTTTTCAAAGCGAGAGACTCTCAGAGGTGGTTTGCCCTTGCCTGCCTCTGTATTGTGACCCTGGACTTCCTTGGGGGTCTCCCTTCCAAGTACCAACCAGGGCTGACCCTGCTTCGCTTCGGAGATCTGACGGTATTGAGCTGGCCTGGGCCATCCAGGTCAAGGCAAGAGACAAACAGAGGCGGGTTTGCCGTTGCCTGACTCCACCCCACGACCCTGTTATTCCTTGCTGGTCTCCCTTAGGTAGGAACTCTCGGTCTGGGGCGAGTGGTGCTCTGTATTCTTGGTGCTTGGGGGGGGGCAGGCAACAGTGGGAAGGCTTCTAGTGTCCTGGCCCCACTGGTGGACCTCCTGATGGTACCTGGTATTTTTGGCCACTGTGTGACAGAGTGTTGGACTGGATGGGCCACTGGCCTGATCCAACGTTGGCTTCTCTGATGTTCTTCCAAGTACAAACCAGGGGCCAACCCTACTTAGCTTCTGAAATCTGATGAGATTGGACTAGCCTGGGTTATCTAGAGCCAGTTTGGTGAAGTGCACAGAATCTAATGGGAGAGAACTGGGTTTGATTCACCACTCTTCCACATGCAGCTGCTGGATGACCTTGGGAAAGCCATAGTTCTGTCAGAGCTCTCTCAGCCCCACCTGCCTCACAGGGCATCTGTTGTGGGGAGGGGAAGGGAAAGGAGTCTGTAAGCCGCTCTGAGACTCTGAATGAAAGGTGGGGTATAAATCCAATCTCCTCCTCCTCCTCCTTCATCATCGTCATCATCATCATCTAGGTCAGGGGAAGGTCCCACCGAGTTGCAACCAACTTACGGTGACCCTGTAGGGTTTTCAAAACAAGAGCTGTTCAGAGGTGGCTTGCCATTGTCTGCCTCTGCACAGCGACCCTGGATTTTCTTGGTGGTTTCCCTTCCAAATGCTAACCAGGGCTGGCCCTGCTTAGCTTCTGAGATCTGGCAAAATCAAAGCTAGCCAGGGGGCCGTCCATCTGAACATAATACTACTTAGCAAGCTTGTGTAAGGTCCCTGTTTCATAGAAAGTCTCAGAGAGCGGGCCTTGAGGCTGGGACAAATTTGGCAGAGGCCACCTATCAGAGGCAAGATTGGAACCCGAGCCTTCCTTCCTCCGGTCCCCGCCCCATAGCCATCTGTTGCAGCTGCTACTTTGCCCAGCCCTCCCATCTTCTAGCCCGGTTTCCCCTTTGCAAAGGAAAGACTTTTATAGGTTCCGTGAAACTGAATTGCCCTAAGCAGTTCCGCTGACGTGCCTGTGTGTGTTTGTGTATGTTTGTTTTACAGGGGTGTGAGGCCCTGGTGGTGAAGAAACTGCAGGAGATCATGATGTACGTCATTTGGGCAGCGCTGGGTTTTGCTGCTATTCAGGTAAGGCCATTGTTTTCCTAAAAACAAGAAGGAGCAGGAGGTCTCTCAAGTACTGTGGTTGATTGATTGCCATCCAGTCACAGCGGACTCACGGTAACCCCTGGTGGGGTTCCCAAGACGAGACACGTTCAGAGGTGGTTTGCCATGGCCTGCCTCTGCATCACAGCCCTGGTATTCTTTAGTGGTCTCCCATCCAAGTACTAACCAGGGTCGGCCCTGCTTAGCTTCCGCGATCTATATGCAGCTCTCCGTCTGAGAGCCAGTTTGGTGTAGTGGTTAAGTGCGTGGACTCTAATCTGGGAGAACCGGGTTTGATTTCCTCCACTCGTCCACTTGCAGCTGCTGAGTGACCTTGGGCAAGCCACGGTTCTTTCAGAGCTGTTCTCCCAAGGGCAGTTCTCTCAGAGCTCTCTCAGCCCCGCCTACCTCACAGGGTGTCTGTTGTGGGGAGGGAGAGGAGTTTGTAAGCTGCTCTGAGACTCCAAGTGAAGGGCGGGGTATAAATCCAATCTCCTCCTCCTCCTCCTCTGTTTTCAATTTTCTTTGCCCTGTTTGACCCAGAGTGTGCACTGGTCACAGTGTTTAACTTTGAAAAGAAAATTACTGTCACTCCGACATCGTTTAAATACACAAACCGTGTGTTTCTGGATATGTGCTCATACTGCTTCCCGAAAGGCCTTGTGTAAACATCGTGTTGGTGTAAACATCGTGTTGGGCAAGTCTCAGGGCAAGGGCAATGGCTAGTTCTAAAGCAGTAACCGAAGATTGGGAAAATTCCACCACCTAGAATCATACAGTTGGGGGGGAACTCCAAGGTAATCTAGTCCAGCCCCCAGCACAATGTAGGAAATTCACAAACACCTTCCCCCACACACACCTCCAGGATCTCCAGAAAAATTGGCCTGGAGAAGAATTGCTTCCTGACTTCGGTCGAACCGGTTGTTAGCATAGTTCTGGCGCGTCAAAAGATTCTGTCTGGCCTGTGGATCTTTCCTTCCGCCTTTGGTAGGGTGGCCAACTCTGGGGTGGGAAATACCTGAAGATTTCTGTGGGGGGGTGGAACCTCAGGAGGGCGGGGCTTAGGGAGAGGAGGGGCCTCAGCCTCCAAAGCAGCCATTTTCTCCAGGGGAAACGGATCAATGCTCCCTCTAAGCTGTGGAGTCTTGTGAGCAAAAATTCTGCTTTGTGAGCCACTGGCATGAAAGTTGCGAGCGAGCAATTTGGCTGCTGCATAAATTAGTCTGCTCTGGAGCCATCCCTTCCTGAGCTAAAAGACAAAAACGTGTGAGCTAGAGGCTAAAAAACAGTGAGCTAGCTCACACTAACTCAGCTTAGAGGGAACACTGGAACTGGTCTGTGTAGTCTGGAGAGTATTTGTAATGGGGGGGTCTCCAGGCCTCCCCTGGAAGTTGGCAGCCCCCCACCCACCCTGGGAGTGATAGTGGCTGAGTCTCCTCGGCTCTTATTCTGACTCAACAGGGAGCGCTTCATTTTCATTTGGCTCACCCTTTAAATAATAGCCTTTCAATCAGTTGGTTATTGGGAGAATATAATAGCGGTAGGTATAATAGGCAGTGAGTGATCAGGTATAGATTAGCTAAGCAGTTACTGGTAGTAACAGAATAAGAAGAGGGGGAGGAGGAGGAGACTGGATCTATACCCCGCCCTTCACTCGGAGTCTCAGAGTGGCTTACAAACTCCTTTCCCTTCCCTTCCCCACAACAGACACCCTGTGAGGTAGGTGGGGCTAAGGGAGCTCTTTCGAGAACTGCTCCTGAGAGAACAGCTCTAACAGAACTATGGCTTGCCCAAGGTCATCCAGCAGGTGCAAGTGGAGGAGTGGGGGAATCAAACCCGGTTCTCCCAGATTAGAGTCCGCACACTTAACCACTACACCAAACAGGGCCATTGATGCTCAAAGGAAACCTGAACTGGGCGCGTCACACGGGGTGTGGGGAGCCAGTGGCTTGTCAGTAAAATTTAGATCCCTCCCATCAACACTCCCTCTAAGCTGTGGAGTCTTGTGAGCAAAAACTCCACTCTGCGAGCTCCTGGCATTGAAGCTGTGAGCGAGTGATTTGGCTGCTGCGTAAATCAGTTTGCTCTGGAGCCCTCCTTCCCAAGCGAAGACAAAAGTGTGTGGGCCAGAGGCTAAAACACCCTGAGCTGGCTCACACTGACTCAGCTTAGAGGGAACGCTGCCTCCCATGTGGCCTGAGATGGTCAGCCGACCGGAGGTCACCGTCTCCCTTTGTAACTTCCTGCTGAGGTTGGGCGAGCAGGAAGCCAGAAGAGGTTGCGACAGCAATAGAGGAAGTCTCTTCTCGCCGTCTCCTTCCAAGACGTTTCAAGAAGACAGAAAGGGACAGGTGTGGGTTATACCCCTCCGAGGCAGAAGTGAGACATCTTTGGCTGCCAGTTGGCAACCCGTGGAATGTATACAATTCACTGAATGGTGGTTGACATATAAGCAAGCCTTTGAAGGGGATCTGAATGTTTCTGCAACTGGCCCTCCCTCTCTGTTGAACTTTTTGATACGCCCCCCAACACCTTGGAACCAATGCTCCTTCTAAGCCGTGGAGTCTTGTGAGCAAAAATTCTATTTTGTGAGCCACTGGCACGAAAGTTGTGAGTGAGCGACTTGAGCATCACTTAGTTTGCTCGGGGAGGCACCCTTCCTGAGCGGAGACAAAAAAATGTGTGAGCTGGAGGCTAAAAAAACCGTGAGCTAACTCACACTAACTCAGCTTAGAGGGGACACTGCTTGGAACCTCCCGTGTTTGTGCCACACGCCCCGATCACGTGTACCTTCGCCGTAGATTACGGCAGGCGTCCAGCCCAAAGTATTTGATCCGCCAACCGCTTTGGCTAGTTCCGAGTGAGCCGGACTTCGGATATTTGCTCAGTTTTGAGTTGGCGAGGAAAGAAGCGGCCGATAAGGGCCGGGCAAACATCTCTAACCGCTAGTGAGCGGGAGTCGACAGAGTACAGAGGAGCTGAAAGGTTAATGGGACTTCAATTGGAAATAAATGTTTGGATTTCAATTCCGCTATCGTTTCCTGGACCCGTGAGGTTTCATATATCTTCCTGTACTCCAAGAAAGCGTTGGTGTGTTGTTGTTTCTTTACTGAACTGGTATTCGAGAGTGTTTAACAATACTAAAAAGGGTGGTCTATGGTGGTGGCAAGCAATGCTTCCTCTAAGCTGTGGAGAGTCCTGTGGGCAAAAATTCTACTTGGTGAGCGACCGGCATTAAAGTCGTGAGCGAGCAATTGGGCTACCGCATAAATTACCTTGCTCTGGAGCCCTCCTTCCTGAGCTGAGACAAAAATGTGTGAGCCAGAGGCTAAAAAACTGTGAGCTGGCTCACACTAACTCAGCTTAGAGGGAACACTGGTGGCAAGTACTGTCGAGTTGCAGCCAGGTTAGGGTCACCCCTCAAGGGGCTTTCAAGGCAAGAGGTGTTCAAAGGTGGTTTTCCGTTGCCTGCCCCAGCCCTGGGCTTCCTTGGTGGTCTCCCATCCAAGTACTAATCTGGGGGCCAACTCTGTTTAACCTCTAAGATCTGATGAGATCGGGCCAGGCTGGGTCAGTACGACATTCAGTTAGGCAGAGGTAACCTCCATATGGTGTCTATGGCAGTGCATTTTTCTTAATACGGAAAGACTGTAGTGAAGAGTAGTTGCTGCATAAACCAGATTATGCATGGGATAGAGCAGGTTGAGAAAAAAGTCCTTTTCTCCCTTTCTCACAAGACAAGAACTCGTGGGCACTCCATGAAATTGCTGAGTGGTCGAGTTAGAAGGGATAAAAGGAAGTCCTTCTTCACCCAAAGAGTGATTCACACATGGAATTCACTGCCCACAGGGGGGGGTGGCAGCTACAAGCATGGACGGCTTCAAGAGGGAATTGAATAAACATATGAAGTGGAGGCCCATCAGTGGCTATTGGCCACAGGGTATAGATAGGAACTCTCAGTCTGGGGCAAGCGATGCTCTGTATCTTTGGTGCTTGGGGGGGAGCAACAGTGGGAGGGCTTCTCGTGTCCTGACCCCACTGCTGGACCTCCTGATGGCCCCTGGTATTTTTGGCCACTGTGTGACAGAGTGTTGGACTGGAAGGGCCATTGGCCTGATCCAACATTGGCTTCTCTTATGTTCTTAAGCCAAGATTTAGGCTGTGAAGTTCAAGCTTTTAGCCTCTTTGGGGTCACTTTAGACATGCCGTGGTGAATGCTCCTTTTAAGCTGTAGAGCCTTGTGAGCAAGATTTCTGCTTTGTGAGCTACTGGACTTAAAGTTGTGAGCAAGCGATTTGGCTGCCACATGAATTAGCTTGCTCTGGAGCCATCCTTTCTGGGCTAAGGCAAAAATGTGAGAGCTGGAAGCGAAAAAACTGTGAGAGCTAGCTCACACTAACTCAGCTTAGAGGGAACACTGGCCGTGGGCGACTGAATGTTCTCATGAAGTCCTTGGCCTCAATGACCTGTTGCTGGCCCTCAAGAGGAACTGGTTGGCCACCGCATGAGACAGGGTGCTCATCAGTGGCTATTAGCCACAAGGTATAGATAGGAACTCTCAGTCTGGGGCAGGTGATGCACTCTATTCTTGGTGCTTGGGGGGGGCAGCAGTGGGAGGGCTTCTAGCGTCCTGGCCCCACTGCTGGACCTCCTGATAGCACGTGGTATTTTTGGCCGCTGTGTGACAGAGTGTTGAACTGGATGGGCCATTGGCCTGATTCAACATTGGCTTCTCTTATGTTCTTATGTTGATGCTGGACTAGATGGACCACTGGCCTGATCCATCAGGGCACTTCTTATGTTCTCATACCTGGTGCCCTTGGTACTCGTGTACGTGTGTGTGTGTGTTCAGTCTCGCTTCTCTTTTCCCGCCCCCACAGCTCTTGGGCATGCTCTGTGCCTGCATCGTCCTCTGCCGGAGGAGTCGAGACCCCGCTTACGAACTGCTCATCACCGGAGGGACCTACGCGTAGAAGAAGCCGCCGAACCGAAACTTGAATTTCCGTTTTCCTCCACTTGGAAAAGGTGGCTCAGTTGGGTCTGTCGTGAGCAGTTGCCGTCGATTCGGTTAAGCGAGCTGGGACAGCGAGCACATACACTGATGATGGGCAAAGGCGTGGCTTTCCTTAACCCCCTCTCCCCATATTACTATGACACCCCCCCCTCCTCCCCATCTATTTTAGCCTGCTGTCCACCTGTCTGTATGTTTCCAGTAACCAAATAAACACTAATTTTGGAACCATTGACAAAAAAAAACAAAAGAGAGAGCAGGGTGACGTAAGAATTGTAGATTGTGTAGCTTGGTAAATTGCCTATGGACCCCATCCTGGTTTTGACCCCTTGCATACAGAATCCTTCCGGTCTTTGCTGCGGGGAATAACTGGCCAAAGTCACGTGAATGGAAGACTGCCCGCGTTTTAATTTCGCAGTGCCCCGCGTGTCCCACGTTCTTGCCCGTCGCCAGTGTCCGTTTTCACAAGAGCGTTTTCGGTGAAGCCCAGAACACACTACGAAACTACTACTAACCAAAATTTTAGAATCGCACGAGCTCATTTCTTGACCTTCTTTTTAAAACAACTTCAAATGAGCAAATCTTCCGAAACCTCTTCGTTTTAAAAGTACAAGCTGGCTTTTCAGGAGTATAATGTATGCACTACTGTTCTATAATGAATATTTTTTGGGTTTTTTTCTATGAGGAGCTGTTTTAATGTGTCGAGTGAACTGTTCTTGTAGAGTAGCAAAAAAAAAAAAATAGTACGTGAAGGTGAATTGTGTAAATAGAAGACCTGATTAAATAAATCATCTGTAAATCTCTCTCCAAACTAAACTGTCTTTAACCTGTTCTTTTGGAGTGCTTGACAAAATTAAGGGATGTATCTATGGGGGTTTTCACCATTGACTTTCACAGGTAAGTTTCCAACTATTACCCCAATGTATGGATGGAGTGTACAATTTGCTAGGGGATCTGTCAGTCGGCTCCCTGCCAAGCAAGCCCCCTTCCCCTTAATAATTCGGGTTGTGTGCATGAAATGCTCAGCGTTCCACCCCCACTTTATCCTCACAACAACCCTATAAGGTAAGCTTGGATGAGACTGGCCCAAGGAGATGCAGCAAAGCTTGATGGCAGAGTAGAAATTAGAGTTCTCTGAACCTGAAGTCAGATCAGTTTGTTCCTTACAGGAGACTGTGGGTCGACTGACCGTAAGGAGAAGGGTCTTGGCTCGGTGGCCGAACCACCCGCTTCATGTGCAGAAGGTCCCAGGTTCAATCCCCGGCATCTCCATTTTAAAGGATCACACAGTAAGTGGTGTCAAAGACCTCTGCCTGGAACCCTGGAGAGCCGCTGCCAGTCAGAGTAGACAATACCAACACGGATAGACTAACGAGCCTTGCTCAGCAGAAGTCAGCTCCCTGCGCTCAGCAGCTCTGCACATGCAGAAAACGTGTCGGATCGTCTGCAGTGGCCTAGAGTACCGCAGCATGTAAGCAGATTGCTGGGAAAACTCCCTAGAACTAAATGGTTTTGAAAATCATTGGTTTAAATGGGTGGGGTTTATTTTTTTACGTATCTGAGAGCCAGTTTGGTATGGTGGTTAAGTATGAGGACTAATCTGGGAGAACGGGGTTTCATTTCCCCACTCCTCCACGTTCAGCTGTCTGTTGTGGGGAGGGGAAGGGAAAGGAGTTTGTGAGCCGCTCTGAGAGTCCCAAGTGAAGGGTGGGGTATAAATCCAATCACTTCCTCCTCCCCCTCTTTCTCATCTTCTTCTTCCAAGAATCTTTTCTCCTTGAGGCTAAAGCGGCCTTGGCGAAGGTATGTATTCAAGTGACTCTGATCTGGGAACCTCTCCCAGTTGCCGCAGTGCAGGCTGATTTTGATAGCGGTGGGGGCTGACTAGGGATGCCAGCATTGGATTGGGAAATACTTGGAGATTTGGGGGGGGTGGAGCCCGGGGGAGGGACCTCAGCAGGGTATAATGCTATAGATTTCACCCTCCAAAGCAGCCGTTTTCTCCAGG
This sequence comes from Gekko gecko, assembly GCA_029375565.1. NCBI lineage: Eukaryota > Metazoa > Chordata > Lepidosauria > Squamata > Gekkonidae > Gekko > Gekko gecko. The sequence goes on along the minus strand of JAPDNY010000017.1, from coordinate 8,322,523 downwards.
GGGACCTGATCTCTAGCCTGGAAACCAGTTGTGATTCTGGGAGATCTCCAGCTACCACTTGAAGACTTATCAAACAAACAAACACTGTGATAAAAATGACAGTAACATTTAATAAATCTTACGAACATCAACTTAGATTACAATGGAAACTTTTACAATATTACTAAGGCAATTCTAACATTTTCAGGAAAAGTCCATCCTCAATGAACACCCGGATATACACTCATTTCACCAATCTTCCTCAGGAGCAGGGCTCATTTCCTGCAGGAGCGCACAGGAGCGAAGCTCCGGCAGTAAGGAGACCAGGGGGCGGGCACATGCAGCAAGCCCCGCCCCCTGCTCCCAGCAGCCCCCTTCGCCTTTCCCGGCCCACTGGCTGACCCAGCAGAGCGCTGCCGTGAGCTGGCCCTTGAGCTGCTCTGTCACTGCCTGGGCCGTGGCACCTAGCCCACCCAGGCTCTGCCCATCTTCATGCTGGCCCTGGCGCGGCGCCTCTGCAAGGCAGGACCTGGCGAGGCCTGTGAGGAGCTCCGTCCTGGCCTCTCACAGCTACTCGGCCTCCTCCTGTGCCTCTGCCCACCTGGCCCCCTACCGGCTTGAGGCCATATGTGTCCTCCATGCCGCCCTCCTCGACCCAGGAGCAGCCATTCATTTTCCTACACTTGCCATCCATCCAAAAAAGTCCAGTGGCACCTTTAAGAACAAGGTTTATTCAGGTACAGGCTCTCCCTCTGTGAGGGCAGATTTGCGTGCTTCCCTCCCCCATAGCTAGCAATCCAAAACAGTGCAGTGGAGCCTGAGAGGTGGTGGGTGTTGCATTCTGACACACTTCTTGTGATGTCAGGGGGTCTGGCATATGTGAATAAGTTATGCTAATGAGCTCCTGCACCTCTTTTTCTACGAATCCTATTATATTGAAAGGTGTCAGCCTCTTGATGCAGCTTAACTTCTTTTTTTACTTCAGATTTTTACAGCTTAAGTTCCTTTTAACTTTCTTCAAATTATCTTCCGGTTCCATTTTCAAACTATTACAGCTTAACTTCTTTTCTACTTTCTTCAAATTGTCCTAGAACAAACATGGTTATTTAGAATGGAGAGAAACATGAAGCTGAATGTTTTGTGATAATTTTGTGATAATTTTTTGAAATACTTAATAATTTTTAACTTTTAACTTACTTCTAGTTCCATTTAAAGTGTTTAAATTAGGAGCAAGCCAGTTAATTTATTTCTGAAAGTAGCAACCAGTCCTTTTTTTAATCCAACTAAAAGCCTTCTTTTTTTATATATTGGCTGGCAATTGCTCTCTATTTCAAGTTGCTGGCTCAATTGCTCTCTAGTTATTCATGGTAGAAGCACACATCAGTCCTCTTTTCTCCTGGCTAGAAGGCTTCTTTTTAAATAGACTTACAAATGCTGTAAAAAATTGAAGAAAGTAAAAAAAAGAAGTTAAGCTGTATCAAGAGGTTGACACTTTTCAATATGATAGGATTGCTCCTGAGGAAGATTGGTGAAATGAGTGTATATCTGGGTGGTCGTTGAGGATGATGGACTTTTCCTTGAAAATGTTAGAATTTCCTTAGTAATATTGTAAAAGTTTCAATTGTAATCTAAGTTGATGTTCATAAAATTTATGAAATGTTACTGTCGTATTTAACAGTGTTTGTTTGTTTGATATGTTTCCTGTAACTGTGATCCCTTTTTTGGTTTAACCACCTGGAGACTGGCAGCCATAGGGGGTGATCAGCTTTGAACAAGTATTCATCAAGAGAGCCAGTTTGGTGTAGTGGTTAAGTGTGCAGACCCTAATCTGGGAGAACTGGGTTTGATTCCCCACTCCTCCACTTGCACCTGCTGGATGACCTTGGGCAAGCCATAGTTCTGTCAGAGTTTGTCCTTGAAAGGGCAGTTCTCGAGACAGCTCTCTGAGCCCCACCCACCTCACAAGGTGTCTGTTATGGGGAGGGGAAGGGAAAGGAGTTTGTAAGCCGCTCTGAGACTCCAAGTGAAGGGTGGGGTATAAATCCAATCTCTTCTTCCTGTTCTCTCGAATCTGGCCCCCACCCTGTTTTCCCATCACCCCTCCTTCCCCTGCCAACAATTTTTAGCCCGGATCATTGCAAATTTGCGGTAGCCCCCGGGTGAAACAAAATCACTCTCAGCTTTTCCCAACGGGGCCAAGGGCACCTGCCATTTCACCATTCAGAGGCGGCGGCCGTTCTCACGTCCGCCAGTGCCTCGCGGGGGTCCCACTTGAAAGCCGCTAGCTGGGAGGAGGTCGAAGGTCACCGCTTTCCCAAGCAGGCCCCTGCTCTGTCCTCTGTGTCGCCGAATCTTTTCTCGCCTGAATGCAGCTGGCAGATATTCGCGGTCTCGGGAAAAAGAAAAGGAAATCCTCCCAAAAGCACAAATTCTCGTTTTGAAGTACAATCCGGCCCGCTCGCCCGCCATCCGTCAAATCAGATTTACCAAAGCCGACAAGAGCCATCGAATAAGGCGGCTTTCTTTTTTTGCAGGGGTTCGCTCCCCCCCCCCCCGATTGTAAAAGGAACCGTCACTAAAGGCGCTTTAGTGTCGAGCTGAAGTAGGGATTACGCGGCAACAATAAATCTTTAGAGCTCCGCAGCTAATAAAGAGCCGGAGTTTTTCATTCCAAAGGAAGATTGTGCCCTTTTTTTTTTTTCAGCCTACGGATGAAAGGGTGTACATGCATGTTAAAGACCCGGCATTGCAAATAAAACACCACGGCTTGGCTCGCCTGTGCGAGAATAGAAACAAAACTGATCCTCGAGTGGTTCTTGCAAAGTTCTCTGAAATGCCTCTGATAGAATTCTGCAGTGGCAGAAATCTTGCTTACCTAGAATACCCACATAATATCCTTAGAGTAGTCACTTCGGCGGAGCAGCACTGGCGCATCATGTTTCACTGACACGGTTGTCAACCTCCAGGCGGCACCTGGAGATCACCCGCTATTACAAATGGTCTCCTGGCGACCAAGATCCGTTCCCCTGGAGAAAATAAGTCTGACATTAGGAACCACAACGTTCAAAAACCAGCGGGGGAACATGTTAACCTTCCAGGACGTTCAGTTGCTGACCTGAAAGTAGCAGTTCTCTTACAAAGGAATTTCAAAGGGAGATTAGAAAGAGAGACTGCTGAATTGCAGCTGATAATGAAGCTCAGGACAACACATCCACCCGGACTGAATCGAGACCTAGGTTTCCTGTCTCGTTACCAATGCTGATTTCTCCACTCCTGTTACCCCTCTGCGTATCTCACCTAAATCCAATCACACCAGCTACTGCTATTCACCCGTTATTGTCATTTCCCTGCTGATGTCATTCGGCATCTGAACTCACTCCACTTTCCAATAACAAGGACAGATGGACTCCAATTCTAGCTGTATCTGAAGAAGTGAGCAGTGGCGAAAGCTCCTACCCCGCCACAAATGTTGTTAGTCTTTAAGGTGCTACTGGACTCTTGTTCTTTTCTACTCCTGGAGAAAACGGCTGCTTTGGAAGGTAGACTCTGTGGCTGCTGTACCCTGCTGAGGTCCCGCCCCTCCCCAAGCTCCGCCCCCAAAATCTCCAGTTATTTCCCAATCCAGAGTTGGCAATCCTGTTCAGCAGGGAATGTGAGTCAAGCCCCATGGAACCCACAGAGTTTCTCAAGCTTCCTCTAGTGCAAGAGGTCGCACAAGCCGGATCATCACCTGCAGTCCCTTCCTCCATTGCAGCCATTAGATCAAATTTTATTTATATTATTATGATTCGATTGTAATCGCGTTATAGGGGACGAAGAAATGGGCCTCTGCCCCAAGGAGATTACAGTCTAATAATAATATTATTATTAGACTGTAGTCTCCTCGGGGCAGAGGCCCATTTCATCGTCCTCTATAAAGCCCCCGTACGCATTGATGGTAAAGGAATAAGAACAGAGGGTGTAGTTTAAAGGGGGCTGCAGGACCAAAGGGAATGCAAGAAGCTCTCTTTTTTTTTTTTAGTGCGATTGAAGCAACACAGTCCGGTGTTAAGAGGTTTTATTCTGTAATACGTACAGCCGGATTAGGAATTTATGTGTATGCAAAAATGGCGTCAATCAAAGACTGCAGGGGTTTTTTTCCCCTCAGACTGGTTGTCTTCATAACCTGTTAGTGGGCCAGCAAGGTGAGGCCACCCACTTCTGTCCCTTTGACGTCAAATAAAAGTAAGTGCAGATAGGAGGGGCTGTGGCTCAGTGGTAGAGCATCTGCTTGGCATGCAGAAGGTCCCAGGTTCAATCCCCGGCACCTCCAGATAAAAGGACCAGGCAGGAGGTGATGGGAAAGACCTCAGCCTGAGACCCTGAAGAACCATGAAGTGGGGCGGTAGCTCACTGATAGAGCATCTGCTTGGCATACAGAAGGTCTCAGGTTCAGTCCCCGGCATCTCCAGTAAAAACGACCAGGCAGTAGGAGATAGGAAAGACCTCTTCCTGAGACCCTGGAGAGCAGCTGCCAGTCCGAGTAGACAATATTGACCTTGACGAATCAATTATAAGGCAGCCTCATGTGTTCATGTATTAGAGGGAGGGGCCGTGGCTCAGTGGTAGAGCATCTGCTTGGCATGCAGAAGGTCCCAGGTCCGATCCCCGACATCTCCAGCTAAGGATGAGATTGTAGATGATGTGAAAGACCTCCCCCTGAGACATCAGAGCTGCTACCCATTTGAGTAATGACTTCGATGGACCAAGGGTCTAATTCAGTATCAGGTAGCTTCATGAGTGCAATGGGGGTGAGGTTGATGAAGTTTTGAGCCCTCCATGACCAGATGCTGGTACTGCTCAGTGGGTACTGGTCCAAAGGAAAGCATGCATTTTCTGCTCATCCATCCCCTTCGGAGCAGTTGGGTAGATTCACAGACATCGTTACATTATCACAATTCAGCTTGCTTTCCAGTGTGTGTGCGGGAGATTCTCTTGAGGCTGTGAGCGGGAATGGTCAAACTGGTACTCCAAAGATGACCAGAGCTCTGATAATTTCATAGCCTGCGGTCCCCACGTGTCACGTGCGGTCAACATTCACAGAACACATTAACTTACTGGTCGTTACAAGTTCAGAGCGTCAGTGAGCGGTTCCGAAGGAGCCCACGCTGAGGAAGGACGTCCGCTCTTTTCATGAAACACAAGTTATGTTCAGAACAGATCGCTTGTTGCTTCTTGGCTCTTCCGCCTGCCCCTCGCGTTCAAATTCCCAGCAGCTGATACCCAGAAGAACGGGCCGTATCCTGTGGTGACCCGAGTTAAGTATTTCGTTCCCTAAAAGAACTCTGCTCCGAACAGCTGGGGATTGGAATGTGTGCTTCGGCGTCTCTCCCCGTTGTGATTCTGGTGGCTAGAGATAGAGCTCTTAAAGACGACCTTCTCGGAGAGGTTACAGAATTTCTTTGCAGTCCAAAGATTCTTGCCGGCGTGCAGAGGCACAATGGTAGATCAGAGAAATTGGCCTGAATTTTTCAACTGTGTCAATCTACAAGCCAGGTACTTGACTCTGTAGCTGTACAAATCTGGGATCGGGCAGTTGTCTCTGCTAATGGGAAGAGTCACCAGAAGTGTAAAGGAGCACTCAAACTTTCTCCAGGTAGGAGCCCGGCACGAATCCTTGCTGTCCATTCTGTTTCGCCGTCCACCACCCGTCGTCGCCCACTTCTGTGACGAGGACTACGTCACCTTCTCGGATATCCAGTTCGTCTTCGTTCTGGAATGAGAATATTCAAAAGGGAATGGAAATACAGTTTAGTTGGGGAGAGGTGTTACACCTGTCCTCTTTCTTATCATTCCAGTGGTTCTCAGTGTTCCCTCTAAGCTGCGCTAGGGGGCACTGGCGCACGAAATTTTAGCTGCCTGCTCAGGCGTGTTAGCTTCCAGCTCACAAGCATTTTCCACTCCAATGGAGGAAACACCATTAGAAACCTGTTCTCCGGAGGCCAGGTCTACCAATATAGAGGCAAGGGGAGGGTAGACCTGTTCTCCGGAGGCCTGGTCTACCCCTACAGAGGGCAACATTTCCTGTAATGAAATTTGACTTTATTCTGTTTTCTCTTCTAATGCTTAAGTTATTCTTAAAATGTAGTTTAAATATAGTTTAAAAGAATTCATTCTGAGTTTTTTACAAGGTTATGGAATCTAAAAAAACTAATTGAGGCAATAGTCAAATGTAGACTCACTATTTTAATGCTACTAGCTTTTTTCATAAGAACATAAGAGAAGCCCATGTTGGATCAGGCCAATGGCTCATCCAGTCCAACACTCTGTGTCACACAGTGGCCAAAAATACCAGGTTCCACCAGGAGGTCCAGCAGTGGGGCCAGAACTCCAGAAGCCCTCCCATTGTTGACCCCCCCAAGCACCAAGAACACAGAGCATCAGTTGCCCCAGACCGAAAGTTCCTATCTATACCTCGTGGCTAATAGCCACCAATGGACCTCTGCTCCATATGCTTATCCAATCCCCTCTTGAAGCCGTCCATGCTTGTAGCTGCCACCACCTCCTGTGACAGCGAATTCCATGTATGAATCACTGTCTGGGTGAAGAAGGACTTCCTTGTATCTGTTCTAACCCACAAGAATTTTTGCTCGAGTTACAACACTGTGGAGCTTAGAGGGACTCTCAAACCACTAGATCAGGAGTCCCCAGCATGGTGCCCATGGGCACCATGGTGGCACCCGCCAACAACTTTCCTGGCACCCACCAAATATTTTTAGAAAGTGGATGGAGCTTCTACTCAGCAGAGCTTCTGATCAGCTGTGCAGACTGAAATAACATTGCCTCAGTAGCAGCTGCCGCCACAGTATTGGTTTTATTCTCTCACCCCCCACTTTCCCGGGATATTTGTTTACGTTACCCTCTTCCCCCCCCCTGCAATTGGGCTTCCTCTGTGTGTTTGGCCCCGCCTCCTGCAGCAGCCGTATTGTGGTTGCTCCCAGCAGCCTATGTCAGAATTCTAGAGGTGCCCACGGCTCAAAAAGGCTGGGGCCCCCTGCATTCAAGACTATGACAGCTGTGGCCAAGGCCATCAATGTAACTAGTCCCCCCTGCAACAAAGCAAAATTTGCTGGAGGAGGAAATATTTGGCTGTCAGAGAATGGGGTGGCCTCCTGAGACTAACCAAGTGTTGCTTTGCAGTTCGACAGTGAGGTACAAATGGCCATGAGGAGGCCTGTAGTTACAGTGGGGCTTTGGGGGGCTCTGCCCCCTTTCTTAGAGGCACGGCCCCACAAGAATTTATCCTGTAAACAGTTTTTCCAATCATTTTTAAAGGGGTGCCCTCATTTAAGCAGAGTGGGGTGCTGTCGTTGACTCATTCCTGAACTGCGCAAGGGGGGTTGGAGTAGATGACCTCTAGGATCCCTTCTCTGTGTCAAGAAACTGGTCTCCTTTAAGAGAGTTTTTTCTGCCCAAGTGTTAGCTTTCTAGACCACAGAAGTCATCACCCCCACCTGCCGGCTTGCTCTCAGAACTGCTGCTTAGGCTGGCAGAAGTGATGGACTTGCAGCAGCTGAAAACTGTCATCTAAAGCGGTTGACAGCTTGCGGTTTAGAGATCTTGCCTGGCCACAGCTTTCTATTGGCTCGATGGCTTTTCTTTCTGCACTGAAAACTTCAGCCCCACCAGCAAAAAGTTTGCCCCACAAGCCACAAAATTCTGGCTACGGGCCTGGCCATGAGGATGCTACTGGGGGGGGGTCCACATCCCACCCACCCCCACGCCTCCCTGCATACTCCTAGAACAACTGGGGATTAGAACGGAATTCGGCAATGGTTCACGTGGGAAAAGAGGGCAGGAATACTTTGGGGTGGTCATAGAATCACAGAATCCTAGAGTTGGAACAGACCACCAGGGTCATCTAGCCCAACCCCCTGCACAAGGCAGGAAATCCACAAATACCTTCCCCCTCCATACCCCCAGTTTGAGTTTAGGCCTCGTTCCCCAGAGCTTCAGGTGGTCAGCGTGTTTCTAAGCTCCAGGTGGAATCTCATGACTGCATGCAGAAAAAGAAGAAAAGAGAATCCTCCACAGCAGAAAGCTAGCAAATCAGGGTGAAGGATTTTAACCTTCGCTTTCTCCCTGTATGGCTAGTTTTGCACATAGGAGAATTTGGACGAGCATTCAGTGATGTGAGCCCCACCCCACCCCACCCCCCGCAGTCCAAAACAAGATTGCAGTAAAGACACCTATAGGCTGGACACAAACACATAGCCTCATCCATCCTGGCTACCAGCGGGCTGGTTTGGCAATTCCGTGCCACGAATCTCTGCTTTTAAACACAGCCTGTGGCTGTGCGTTGGGGATCTGGGATGCAACAGCTGCGAGCACCTCTCCCTCCGTGGCATGACCTTGGAACCTGAGCCTTTGTTACTCTGAGCCCCTGCTCTCAGTGTGGGCAAATCATTACATGGGGGCCATACATGCGGTTGCCAACCTCCAGGTGGGGGGGGCCTTGAGATCTCTTAGCTTTTACAACTTCATTTCCAGATGATAAGAGATCAGTTCCCCTGGAGAAAATGGCTGCTTCGAAGGATTACACCCTCCTGAGGGCCCTCCCTTCCCCAACCCCACCATCTCCAGGCTCCACCCCCAAAAACGCCAGGTATTTTCGAACCCAGAGCTGGCAACCTAGTCATACAGTCATCCGTTCTGCAGCTGGTATGTGGAGGGGGCAAAATTTCTTCTTTCAGTGGAGCACACGCCCACCTGGATTGTAAGAAAATAAGAACCCTGCTGGATCAGACTAGTGGTCCATCTAGTCCAGCCTCCTGTCTCCAGTGCCCCAGTCCCTGAGGGCCACAACAGAGCCGAGCCTTCCTAAGAACATCAGAAGAGCCTGCTGATCAGACCAGTGGTCCATCTGACCACCAGTGGCCAACCAGTTCCTCTGGAGGGCCAACAACAGGGCAGAGAGGCCAAGGCCTTCATAAGAACATCAGAAGAGCCCTGCTGGATCAGACCAGTGGTCCATCTAGTCCAGCCTCCTGTCTCACACAGTGGCCAACCAGTTCCTCTGCAGGGCAAATGACAGGGCATAGAGGCCGAGAACATCAGAAGAGCTCTGCTGGGTCAGACCAGGGGTCCATCCAGTCCAGCCTCCTGTCTCACACAGGGGCCAGCCAGTTCCTCCGGAGGGCCAACAACAGGGCATGGAGGCCGAGGCCTTCCCCCAGTGTTGCCTCCTGGCTCTGGGATTCAGAGGTTTAGTGCCTCTGAGTGTGGAGGTTCCCTCAGTCACCATGGCTAGTAGCCACTGATAAACTTATCCTCCAGGAATCTATCTGATCCCCACTGAAAAACTGTTAATTCCTGTGGCCATCACAACATCCTCTGGCAGCGAATTCCACATCTGAATCCCTCTCTGTGTAAAGCAGTATTTCCCTTTGTACCTCCTGAACCTACTGCCCATCAGTTTCATTGGATGCCTTCAACTAACCTTTTGGGAGAGGGAGAAAAAGTTCTCTTTCTCCACTCTCTCCACCCCCTGCATAATTTTATAAACCTCCCTCATGTCCCATTCCCCCTTAGTCGTCTCTCTTCTAAGCTGTGCGGCTTTGCTTAATGCCTTGAGCTCAGACACCGTTTATAAACCTTAAAAAATCATGCTTTCCTCCGGGAGTTTAAACGGCCTTGAACTACCTTCAGATAAACAATTCTGACTTGTGCAGCAAGCCGCAGAAATGACTCTTTGGGAGGTTTCGCCGTTACCTGGCCTGTGTAATCGTAAAGGACTCTGTACTCCTGGGGCAGAGCGACCGCGTCTTCCTGGCCCACGGGGATCGCGGCGTAGATGCCGTCCACCTTGTCTGCAGAAATGAAGAAAGGTTAACCAACTGGGGATGTTGAAGTATCGTGCACAATTGCTCAGAAACACCACATATCTGACCCGGGAAAGAAGGGTACAGCCGCTGGGAACACTGGCAGTGCTCAAAAGCCTCCATGCCTGGTATATGTAACTTATTGATTTTATTTATTTACTTTCTTTCTGCCTTTCTCACAGGAACTCAACACAGGTTAAGCATTGTGAGTCAGTCCAAACGACAAAACGGCACATTCAGTAACCAGTGCGTGGGGCTTTTCAAAATCTAGAACCAACCCAAAAAAAACCCCAATGACAACCCTGAAGTATAGCATAAATATTATGGAGGATATTTCGGTCAATGGCTACTAGCCACGGTGACTGAGTGGAACCTCCACATTCAGATGCACTAAGCCTCTGGATCCCAGAGCCAGGAGGGAAGATCAGGGGAAGGCCTTATCCTCCATACCTAGTTTGTTCAGCCCTCCAGAGAAACTGGCTAGCCGCTGTGTGAGGCAGGACGCTGGACTAGATGGACCACTGGTCTGATCCAGCAGGGCTCTTCTGATGTTCTTATGAAGGCCTCGGCCTCTGTGCCTTATTGTTGGCCCTCCAGAGGAACTTTTTGGCCACTGGGTGAGGCAGGACGCTGGACTAGATGGACCCTCACTGGTCTGATCCAGCAGGGCTCTTTTGATGTTCTTAATCTCCACATTCAGAGACAGTCAACCTTTGAATCCCAGAACCAAGAGGCAACATCAAGGGAAGGCCTCGGCCTCTCCGCCCTGTTGTTGGCCCTCCAGAGGAACTGGTTGGCCACTGTGTGAGACGGGAGGCTGGACTAGATGGACCACTGGTCCGATCCAGCAGGGCTTGTGGAGAAACGCCATTTTGTGGGGCCTGGATAGGAGGGGGCCATCAAACCTGAGGGAGGCTTGGGCCTAGTCTCCTCCTCATTCCCCCCTCCTGTCTCCAACCAGTAATCAGAGTGCAGCTCCCTAGAGAGGACAGGAAGTCCATCATGGTGGTGAGGAGATCTGCCCCAGAATGCTGCAGGAGGGGGAGCCACTTCCTGGGCGGGAAACTGCTGGGTTGGATACAGGGGAGCTTTTGGGCGGGAAGCCAGTCTGAGAGAACTCTGAAGAAGGCGGCCAGGCTGGTGGCTGGAGGCTGCAGGAGGCAGGGTGATCGGACCTCCAGGGAAGTGAAGTGCTTGTGCCTGCCCTGCAGACCATCTGGACAGGGTGTGAGTTTAGAGAAGGGAGAGATGGAGCCCTTTTGTCACTTTTCTTTTGATTCTTCCGCTCAGTGTTAACAAGCCTGTAAATAGTTAAGTTCAATCAATCCTTTTTACTGTTGACCTAGAGAAGTCCCTCTGTACCGCATAGTTCCCCCAGCCGCTTGGACACGCCAGAGGTGGGCCGGGGACTCCCTGAGGAGGAGAACAGGGGGCGAAAGGGCCAGTTGCCAACTCTCCAGGGGAGCCCCGAAGATTACCAGGAAGCCCCAGGGTGGGTTCCTAGCAACACCAGAGGGAGGTTAGGAGGCTGTCCCGCCTAACCAGAGCCCAAGACAGGGACAGTGGTGGCAGCGATACCCGGAAGTAGCAGAGAAAAACTGCCCCTTCAGGTGCCGGGTCAGGCAAAGGAGGGGTGGGCAGAGCGGGGCCTGCCAGCTGACGTGGGCCCGTTCCGCCACAGGGCTCTTCTTATGTTCTTATTCAGGCGACACATTAAGAGGTACAGAAACCACATAATAGGAGTCTACTTGCAATAAGCTCGACGCAGCAGTGTAGACCACAGTCCCAACCATTTATCCAAGTAAGTTTGTGAACCAACTTGTACAGCACAACCTGTTGTCTGCACAGAAAAGCCTTCTCAAATAGTTCCATTTTGCATATTTTGCAGAAGGCCAGGTGAAGGGGGAGCTGTCCTGACCTCCTCCAGGCAGGCCACGCCAAAAGGCGAGGGCCACAACAACAAAAACACGAGCAGAACCCCATCTCTTAACTCCGTCTCTTTAGCCTTCCTTCTGCTTTCGTGGAGAGATTGAGGCTGGAAGCGGGGAAAAGGGGGACTCCCTCTTCAAGAATCCGCTAGCGGAAGGGTTTGCTGAATCCCTCCATATGGTAATCCTCCATAAATCCCCAATACTTCCGCATCTCCCTGTCCCCGATAGTTTCCCCTTCCTCTCTTTTTAGAGATCTTTGTATAACGGGAAAACATCCACCCGTTTAGTGTTGTAATTGTGCAAGTAGCTGAACGGAGAATGGGCTGCAGTGGCTCAAGTGGTTAAGACGCTGAGCTGCTGATCGGAAAGTCGGTAGTTCGGCAGTTCGAGACCCGAGTGCCGCATGACGGAGTGAGCTCCCGTCTCTGGTCCCAGCTCCTGCCAACCTAGCAGTTCGAAAGCAAAAAATTGCAAGTAGATAAATAGGTACCGCTTCGGTGGGAAGGTAACAGCATTCCGTGCGCCTCGGTGTTTAGTCATGCCGGCCACATGACCACAGAACCATCTTCGGACAGCGCTGGTTCTTTGGCTTCGAAACAGAGATGAGCACCGCACCCCTAGAGTCGGATTCGACTGGCTTTCGAGCGAGGGATACCTTTACCTTTACGCTGAATGGAACAATGTCCAAATTGGAGAACTAAGGTCCATTCTGCACCTGGGTTTTTTTCTCCACAGCTTCTACGCACTCGGTCCCATTCAGCTTTGCTCTGGGACATCCGTTTTAATTCTGCGTTTAATAGCTACTTGCACAAAACTTTGTTGCATTTAATCCGGCGTCTGCCCCAGTGGCATTCAGAAATGCATGTCTGGTTATGAAAAACATACTTGCTGGGGGAGCTGTAGGAATAACGTTGTCTGTGGCATTGCGACTGTTTCCATGGAGCAAGCCGGAGAATCTGTAAATCAACGAGAAGTCAGCAGGGGGGAGAAGTAAGTGCTCTCCTCCTAATCCCAAACTCTTGGGTTTTTCCCACCCCTCCTTAAGATGATGAAGAGGAGGAGATTGGATTTATACCCTGCCCTTCACTCGGAGTCTCAGAAAGGCTTACAAACTCCTTTCCCTTCCCCTCCCCGCAACAGACACCCTGTGAGTTGGTGTGGCTGAGAGAGCTCTGACAGAAACTGCTCTTTTTCAAGAACAGCTCTGATAGAACTATGGCTTGCCCAAGGTCATCCAGCAGCTGCGAGTGGAGGAGTGGGGAATCAGACCCGGTTCTCCCAGAGTAGAGTCTTCCTTCCCTCACCTCTTCATCATCCCACAGGTCGGGTTCGGACTGCTGCAGTTTCTGGTTGGGGTTACTCTGTCGTAATAGTTCTCGTATCCGATCGCGACTGCAAAGGGAAGAGAGAGAGAATGTTGCTTGAGAATAACCCTTTTCTTCTTCTTCCTCCATAAACAACAAACTGACGGCCGGCATAATCGATGTTGTTTCTTCCAGAGCATCTACAAGGTTTGGTGCAAATCCTGTACATTTCAAATTAAGGGTGCTCGTCTCCAAGGGAGGACCTGGGGATCCCCTGGAATTACAGCTCACCTCCAGACGACAGAGGTCAGTTCCTTAGGACAAAATGGATGAGAAGAAGAACAAGAAGAAGAGGAGGAGGAGGAGGAGATTAGATTTATACCCTGCCCTTCACTCAGAGTCTCAGAGCGGTTTACCATCTCCTTTCCCTCCCCCTCCCCACAACAGACACCCTGTGAGGTCGGTGGGGCTGAGAGAGCTGTTCAGGTGTGTCTCTGTAAGCTGCAAACCTACGACGACGCAGCAGCAGCAGAACCGGAAGAAGCAGCCGAAGACAGCCAGTTCCACTGCCGGCCTGAGAGAAGCCCTCCGGGGGCCTGATCCAGCCCCCGGGCCACATGTTTGACATCCCTGGGCTAGATGGTTTGGGACAAACAGGCCCACCTACTCCCTTATGGACCTGCTCAAGAAATATGGTCATCTTTGGAGGCCCTGATCAGGTGCCTGCATGTCTGAAAAGTTGGGCACCCGGTGTCTGAATCTGTTAAAGAGTTCAAAGCTTAAAGGTGACAGTGCCGTTCAGAGCAGAGCTATACCCACTGAAGTCTCAAACTGCTTAGGATGCCACTGAATCAGTTTAGCATTTCGGCCCTGGGTTTTTTTTGTTGTTGATGATGTTCTTGGCCACTCTATACAATGTCCCACATTTCAAAAGGGGGGGGGTGTCTGCCCACACCCTCTGACCCCCGTTCTGGAGTTCAGAGTTGAAAACCGGGAAGAGGAAGGCCAAGATCCCCTTGCATTTGGTTACCCGGCGGCTCGGTCCCCGTCGTCTTGCTCTGGATGAAGCAATTCATATCGGAGTCCACGTCGCAGTTCTCCAAGCTCACCCGGACCTCTTCATAAATCTGTTCAACAGCAAAAGAAGAGCATCAGTTGTGCAGAAACTGAATACTGAATTTTGTTTTGGAAGAAGGGAGGAGGAGGAGGAGGAGTTGGTTTTATACCAGCCCTCACTGCCTGAAGGAGTCTCAGAGCAGCTCACGATCACCTTCCCTTCCTCTCCCCACAACCTACCCTGTAAGTGAGGCTGAGAGAGCTCTGAGAGAACTGATTTTGAGAGAACAGCTCTGAGAGAACTGTGACTGACCCAAGGTCACCCAGCTGGCTGCATGTGGAGGAGTCGCATTGTAATCGGCTTGATGAGAGCGGAGGGGAAATGCTTGGGGGCAGAAAATGAGCATCTAGGGAGATAGGAAACCTATGTCCCTATTCAGCCCTGGGGGCTCCATTGTTCTGAACTTGTGACTTAGGTAATAGTAAAGACCTTCTCTACTTGACACCCTACGGCTGATTAAATTAGACAATACTAGAAGGGCCAGTGTGTCATGACCTGATATAATGTAACCACATAGTTATTGAAAACAACAACTTTAGAAGCAGGTCCAAATGGTCAGGCTCAAGGCATGGGGTGGGGTTCTCCTTGACACTGACATGGTCCAATACAGGCTGTCTGTCTTGGCTGGAATAGAAGAATGGAAATCTCTGAGTCCTTATATTGTAATCAGTTTAATCAGAGCAGAAGGAAAATGCTTGGGAGCAGAAAATTAGCATCTGTCGGGAGAGAGGGATCCTATGTCCCTTGTTCTGAATTTATGAATGCACTCATGTTCAGCCATCTTAATTTTTCGGTTGCGTCCCCAACCCTGTTGTTCTAATGATTTCCCCACCACTGTACCTTATTCACTGACTGCAAGATTCCATTTGGTTTTTTAGCCTAGCAGAATAGCGATTCAGTGCATTGATTTATCAAGCTCAAATACTGTCTACGCAGCTGGGGGAAAGTTCTCCAGGGTCTCAGGCAGAGGTCTTTCACATCACCAACTGGCTGGTCCCTCCAACTGGAGATGCCAGGGATTGAACCTGGAAACTTCTGCACGCCGAGCCGACTCTCTACCACTGACACAGAGTTCCTCTTCATTCCACTTACCTCATCATCCTTCACGCACTGCATAGAAAGCTGGTTGCAGTGAACCCACAAGGAATTCCGCAAGATGGTGATCCGGTCGCATTCCTGGAGCTGGAACGCCTGTGTTTATTTTTTTTAAAAGCAGAGTTAGAAACCAGACGTGTTCGCAGTTTTTCCCTCCGTGATCCCTCATTCCTCCTCGATATTTTAATGATTGTTTTTATCTTTTGTATTGACTTTGGGTTTAACTGGCTTTAATGACGCATTTGTGTGTGTCCTTTTGATGGCTCTTAAAATGATATTTTGACCTGTATGCTTTTAATATGTTGTCGAAGGCTTTCACGGCCGGAGTTCATTAGTTGCTGTAGATTTTCCGGGTTGTCTGGCCGTGGTTTTGGCCTTGTAGGACCTGACGTTTCGCCAGTAGCTGTGACTGGCATCCTCAGAGGTATAACACAGAGAGACGGAGGACTCTCTGTGTCACGGTGAGCTGAAAAATGGTAGGCAGGTAATTGTCACGGACAAGGAGCTGTTTTCTTTACACATTAACATCAGCCAAAAATGGGTAGTCATGATTGGGATAAGATTTGATAACCTCACCTATCTCAGCCCTACCCCACCTTCCAGGGTAGATATAAATGACCTGCCTACCATTTTCCTGCTCACCTTGACACAGAGAGTACTCCATCTTTCTATGTTATGCCTCTGAGGATGCCAGTCACAGCTACTGGCGAAACGTCAGGTCCTACAATGCCAAGACCACGGCCAGACAGCCCAGAAAATCTACAGCAACTAATGTATGCTTTTAATTTGTTGGCCCAATGGGAGCCGAAAGGTGACAATTTTTTTTTTATTAATAATAAATGCGTGACTGCCATAAAAAGGATGAAACTCCTCACTGAGCTCTTTCTCCTTAACACTGAGATGAACTCATGGAATAACCCTATGTCTCTGTAAATTGTATCATACTGACAGAAGTTTGAGTCCAGTGGCAACTTTAAGACCATCAGAGCTTACTCCTGGGTATAAACTTTTGTGTGCATGCGCATAAAAGATTATACCCAGAATTAAACTTTGTGGGTCTTAAAGGTGCCCCACTGGGCTCAAAGTTTCTTCTGTTGAGTCTCTCAGATTTGGGTCAGTACTTGGAAGGGAGACCACCCAGGAAGGCTCTGCAAAGGAAGGGAATGGCCAACCACCTCTGCTTCTCACTTGCCTTGAAGCCCTTGCCGGGGTCACCATAAGTTGGAAGCTAAGCAGGGTCGGTACTTGGAAGGGAGACCACCAAGGAAGGCTCTGCAAAGGAAGGAATGGCCAACCACCTCTGCTTCTCCCTTGCCTTGAAAGCCCCTTGCCGGGGTCACCATAAGTTGGAAGCTAAGCAGGGTCGGTACTTGGAAGGGAGACCACCAAGGAAGGCTCTGCAAAGGAAGGGAATGGCCAACCACCTCTGCTTCTCACTTGCCTTGAAAGCCCCTTGCCGGGGTCACCATAAGTTGGAAGCTAAGCAGGGTCGGTACTTGGAAGGGAGACCACCAAGGAAGGCTCTGCAAAGGAAGGGAATGGCCAACCACCTCTGCTTCTCACTTGCCTCGAAAGCCCCTTGCCGGGGTCACCATAAGTTGGAAGCTAAGCAGGGTCGGTACTTGGAAGGAGACCACCAAGGGTTGTCTCTGCAGAGGAAGGCAATGGCAAAGCACCTCTGCTTCTCACTTGCCTCGAAAGCCCCTTGCCGGGTTCACCGCAAGTCAGCTGTGCCTTGACAGCACTTGGCACTCAGATGTAGTCTCTTGGAACTTAGTCCGGCACTCTAACCACCACACCACGTCGCCGTGGAAGAAGCTTTGGGCAGGAAAAACGGTGACGTAATCCCAGGCCTACCGGGCACCGCGATGTCAACATTCCAAACCACTGCGCTGAAGTTTCATCAAACCCCATTGGGCAAAAGTTAACCGTCGGCCATAATGAAGAAGTCCCACGCAAGGCGCGGCCCCGATCCAAACCCCTCACCTCACACGTGCTGATGTGATCTTGCTCCCAGGAGATCCTGGCCGCGTCCAGCAGTTCGATGTTCTGTTTGTACACTCTTTCTGCATCCATAAAGAGACGAGAGGGGGAAAGTTCACACACGGAATAAAAGTCTGATCTCGTGGTTAGACATCCTGTAAGATACGGATCAGCGTCCAGGTATCCTCAAAGACCTGGAAGGGGTTGTGTTGGTTGGCAGGAATTTTGCCTGCCCTGGACTCTGAATCTGAGGACGAGTGACGTAATGGAGGAACTTTAAGAGATGTCAGTGCTGGCTCGATTTATATGCCGCAGATAAAGATAATACACACATAGAGTTTCCAGGACCCCCCTGGCCACCAGCAGGGTAGGAGGGAGGGTTGCCAGGTCCAGGCTGGGGAACTCCTGGAGATTTGGGGGTGGAGCCTGGGGGGGACAGGGACCTCGGTGGGGTACAGGGCCATAGAGTCCACCCTCCAAAGCATCCGTTTTCTCCAGGGGAACTGATCTTAGAATCATAGAGTTGGAAGGGACCTCCAGGGTCATCTAGTCCAACCCTCCGCACAGTGCAGGAAATTCACAAATATCCCCCCACACCCCCAGTGACCCCTGTTGCACACCCAGAAGATGACAAAAAAATCCTCCAGGATCCCTGGCCAAACCAGCCCGGAGAAAAATTGCTTCCGGACCCCAAAGTGGCGATCAACATTTCCCTGGGCGTGTAAGAAAGGCCCACGGGAACTAAGCATGGATACGACCCTCCCTGCCCTCCCTTCTCGTGATCTGCTTAAGTTCACAGAATCAGCATCGCCGTCAGATGGCCGCCTAGCCTCTGTTCGAAAACCTCCAGAAGGAGAGCCCGCCACCTCCCGAGGAAGCCTGTTCCACTGAGGTCCGTGGTCTGGAGATGAGCTGTAATTCCAGAGGAGCTCCAGGTCCCGCCTGGAGGCTGGCATCCCCACCTAGGAAAGGGCCACAGAGTTTCGCTAGCTAGCTGTCTCACGGTGGCCTCTTACCAGAGAAAGGGTCTACCATATGTCGCCCACTATGGCGCTAAAAGGCTTGCACGCTCTCCCTATTCTCTTGGCAAGCTCTGTTTTTGTGTGTGTGTGTGTTTAAGTTCCTAGCCCTCATGTTTGCATAAGAACGGCAGGGTGAGCAAAGAACAAATTGTCCATGAGCTACATCGAGCCTCGGTTTCGCGGAACGGCAAAGGGGTACCTGCTTCGTTGGCTGCTTCTTTGCATTGCTTCACTTTGGTCTGGCTCTGGAACGGAAAGAGAGAACAAAGGCATGATCCTGCAGCTCATTTGGGTGAGCACAAGCTGCCTGCCCTTCCATCACTTGGAAATCGAGGAGATCCCCGGGCCACATGAACACATGACGCTGCCTTAACCGGAATCAGACCCTTGGTCGATCGAAGTCAGGATTGTCCACTCAGACCGGCAGCACCTCTCCAGGGTCTCAGGCTGAGGTCCTTCCCATCACATACTGCCTGGTCATTTTAACTGGAGATGTCGGGGATTGAACCTGGGACCTTCTGGGTGCCAAGCAGAGGCTCTACCACTGAGCCAGGGTCTCAGTTCAAGGTCTTTCCCATCATCTACTGCCTGGTCATTTTAATTGGAGATGCCGGGGATTGAACCTGGGACCTTCTGCCTGTCAAGCAGATGCTCTACCACTGAGCCAAGGACTCAGGTCAAGGTCCTTCACATCACCTTCTACCTGTTCCTCTTAATAGGAGCTATTGGGGATTGAACCTGGGCCCTTCTGCATGCCAAGCAGAGGCTCTGCCACTGAGCCAGGGTCTCAGGTCAAGGTCTTTCCCATCTCCTCCTGCCTGGTCCTTTTAACTGGAGATGCCGGGGATTCAACCAGGGACTTTCTGCCTGCCAAGCAGGGGCTCTACCACTGAGTCACGGCCCCTCCCCAACACACACATGAAGCTGCTATATACTGCACCAGCCCCTTGGTCCATCAAACTCAGTCTTGTATACTCAGACTGGCGGTGGCTTTCCAGGGTCTCAGATCGAGGTCTTTCCCATCACCTCCTGCCTGGTCCTTTCAACTGGAGATTCTGGGAATTGGACCTGGGACCTTCTACATGCCAAACAGAGGCTCTGCCAGTGAGCCACGGCCCCTCCTGGAGTTTGGCCACCCTAAGGCTTCTTCTGACAAAAAAAAAAAAAATTCTCACCCACAGAAAGCTAGTGTGTCAGGGGGGAAAACTTCTATCCTGATATGCTAGTTTTCTGTAGGGATCCTTTTCTCGAGAGCCCCTTCCTGCAGGCTGAAGTGGTACAGCTCAGACGCAACAGGCGTACCATCTCAATAGGATCACCCGCTTTGGGTTGGGAAACACCCGGAGGTTTTGGGGGTGGAGCCTGAGGAGGGCGGGGTTTGGGAAGAGGAGGGGAGGGACTTCAGTGGGGTCTAATGCCACCTTCCAGATTAGCCATTGGAATCCCAGGAGGCTGGCAACTTTAAACCTCAGTGAGAACCCGGTTCTGGCTCTGAGTAGAGGCAATCCACTATTTGCAGCCCGTTAAATCCCTCCTGCAAGGCGGGGGGGGTACCTTTTCCGCTTGCTTCTGGTTGCCCAGGGCGCTGATCCGTTCGAAGGCCAGCTCGGCCTCGTCCGCCTCTTTGCACTTCTGCTCGTACGCCTTCTTGGACTGGAACCGGAGAGAGACAAACGCAGGCTGTGAGAGGGCAGCAAGGTTGCCAACTCTGGGCTTGGAAATACCTGGAGATTTGGGGGAGGGTGGCGTTTGGGGAGGGGAGAGACCTCAACAGGGTACAATGCCATAGAGTTCAGCCCCCAAACCAGCCATTTTTCTCCAGGGGAATTGGAGTTTGTACTGTGGGGATCCGTTATAATTCCGAGAGATCTCCAGGTCCCACCTGGAGGTTGACATCTCTAGGAAGCAGAGAACCTCTGACTTGTGACCACATGACATCACAGTCTAGCTCACCACCTAGTGGTGGATAACACTAAAAGAGCTAGAACTTCTGGCTGCCGGACAATCTTAGGATCCCCTAGCTACCCTACGCTCAATGCCATACGATTGCTATTACTATTATTTAAATAATTCAAACTTTATTAGTAAATCTTCACAAACAATATTTAAATGAAGAACTCTGTGCAACAGGGGTTAAAAATATACATAGTAAATGGTTGTGCAGTTAAAGTACCTAACCATTAATCTCTAAGTAAAACCTGGAACAAGTAACAAAGGCTGATGCTGAAAAGAGTGGGGGGGAAACAAGAAAGCAACTCAAGTGTTAGATAATTAACACAATAAAACATCTAGAGTAGACTTATTACCAAAGAACTCAGACTTGTGGCACTATTACTATTATTATTACTACTACATTTGTTTTCTTATTGGGGAGACTCGTGGGGGGAGGATGTGGGCTAATGTATGCCAATGTCCCATGTGGCATTTACTCTAATGAGTCATTGTTGCATAGCAGTAAGAATTTTGGATTAGAATTGGGGAGAGTCAGGTTCCAATCCCCAGCCCAATCACAAATTTTCTTTGGGAGGCCACGAGCCAATCTCGCACTCCTGGCCTAACCTACCTCACAGGGTTATTATAAAGAGAAGAAGAAGAAGAGATTGGATTTATACCCCGCCCTTCACTACTCGAAGGAGTCTCAGAGCGGCTTACAATCTCCCTTCTCTTCCCCTCCCCACAACAGAAACCCTGTGAGGTAGAAGAGGAAGAGATTGGATTTATACTCCGCCCTTCACTCCCCAAAGGAGTCTCAGAGCGGCTGACAAACTCCTTTCCCTTCCCCTCCCCACAACAGAAACCCTGTGAGGTAGGCGGGGCTGAGAGAGCTCTGAGAGAAACTGCTCTTTTTCAGGAATACCTCTGACAGAACAATGGCTTGCCCAAGGTCATCGAGCAGGTTGCAAGTGGAGGAGCGAGGAATCAGACCTGGCTCTCCCAGATTAGATTCCTTGCACTTAACCGCTACACCAAACTACACCAAAAAGAGTGGAGAACCACATGGACGAAGCTTCCAGGACAGTAGAATGAGATAAATACTTGACCTTGACTTTCGCTGCTATCACTCTGGTGACAGAGTAATAACGTGATCCGAAACAGAGTTAAGCCCTTCCAGGTCTACTGAAGTCAATGAACTTAGAAGGACCTAACTCTGCTTACAAACCCGAAACAATCTGTGTCTCAAACACAGTATTAATTTTAGCGAGATTTTCTTTTTAACCCTTCCGAGGAGCTCGAGATGGTATTTGTGGTTCTTCCTCCCTCTATGATCTTCTCACCACAGCCCTGCGAAGTCGATTAAACAGAGAGGTGGACAAGCCCAGGGATGCCCAGGTAATCTCATGGCCAACTGGGGACTTCAACCCAGGTATTCCCACTGCCCGCTTGGCTCTCCGGCGCATCGGTGCTCCGGCGCTCCAGCATCTGCTCTCAAACTCATTCACTCACCTCCATGGTTTTCTTGTACAGCGAAATCTTGTTCTTGTGGCTTCTCTCCATAGTGCTTTCGTACTGTGGGGGAGACACGAGGTTTGCGTCATTTCGTTGGCCCTTCTAGGGGAGAAACTGGGAGAGCCATTTTTTGAACGCGACACGACCTGCAAGGCTGGTTACTCGGCACTGCTTTTAGGATAGCCGCTTGTTCCTTTATAGTCCGCCTCTGTCGTTGAAACTCAAAGCACAACGTACGTGGATGAATCCATACAGAGAGACATCTCACGAGCACAGTGTAGGTCAATACCCATCTATATTAGGAGACGTCTAATGGGCAATGTGCGAGACGAGGATTATTGAAAAATTAGTGAGCCCAGCATGTGAAGCACAGCATGATGCTTTTGTTATTTCCTTTCCCATCAACCACAGGTTGGTAGTATTTGGGGGGGGGAAGAGGAGGAGGAAGAAGAAAAGGAGGAGGAGAAGGACAAGAGGAAGAGAAAGAAGAAGAAGAGGAGGAGGAGAAGGAGAGGAAGAGAAAGAAGAAGAGTTGGATTTATTCCCCACCCTTCACTCAGGCCGATTTCCCACTAGCCGCTGCTCCGTCCTCACCCTTTCCCCCTGATTCTACGTACCGATTTCCCACTACTTGCTGCGCGGCCGCATTTTACCCCGCAGCTTCACCCGATTTCCCCCACGTCTTCTCAATCCAAAATGCGGCCGCACAGCAAGTAGTGGGAAACTGACACGTAGAATTGGGGGAGAAGGAAGAGCGAGGACGGAGCAGCGGCTAGTGGGAAATCAGTCTCAGTGTCTCAGAGTGGCTTACAATCTCCTTCCCTTCCTCTCCCCACAACAGACACCCTGTGAAGTTGGTGGGGCTGAGAGAGCTCTTTGGAGAACTGCTCTTTCAAGGACAGCTCTGAGAGAACTTGTGACTGACCCAAGGTCACCCAGCTGGCTACATGTGGAGGAGTGGGGAATCAAGCCCGGTTCTCCCAGATTAGAGTCTGCCGCTCTTCACCACTACACCAAACTAGAAAGAAATTCAGCTACCGCTTCCAACCAGTCCATATCATTAAAAGACAACAATTTCAAGATGATATAATTACTAGAACACTGAACATCAAAAAAAATATATTAAACCTTTCAGTGTATCACGCCTAGCTTTGAAATGTGGTGTCGGAGAAGAGTTTTGTGGATACCATGGGACCACCAAAAAGATCAGCAGTAATCCCAGGACATCTCTAGCACCACCTGGAGGTTGGCAACCCGAATTATAGTGGGCCCTCTCTCATATGCCCGCCTGAAGAAATGGTATTGCATCAGTAGAAAACAATGAAATGACACCAGATGGTAATATGCTACAGGCTGATAATACATACGATATATAGTTTTCCAGAGTTGGTAATCAGTGCCTTGAATTTAATAGCTGATGGGCAGCAAATGGTGTGACTGCAGAATGCGCTAAAGTGTGCGCCTCGTCTAAAGGTAAAGGTTCCCCTTGCTTGAAAGCCAGTTGAATCCGACTCTAGGAATGCGGTGCTCATCTCCGTTTCCAAGCCGAAGAACCAGCGCTGCCCGGAGACTTCTCCGTGGTCATGTGGCCGGCATGACTAGACGCCGAGGCACACGGAACACTGTTACCTTCCCACCAAAGTGGTACCTGTTTATCTACTTGCAATTTCTTGCTTTCGAACTGCTCGTTTGGCAGGAGCTGGAGCCAGAGACGGGAGCTCACTTCGTTATGCGGCACTCGGCTCTCGAACTGCCGAACTAAAGACTTCCGGTCTGCAATTCAGCATCTTAACCTCTGAGCCACCGTGGCCTGTGGTGCCTCATCTAGCTCCTGATAATAACTGAGATGTGGCATTGGTACTAACTGGGGTCTCTGGGTTGACTTCAAGGGCAGACCCATGTAGGGTGCATTACAGTAGTCTAACCTCAATGTTACCGTGGCCTGGTAAATGATCCCTCCTGCCTCAATAAGACTAAATCAGGAAGAAACAAATTGTTGTTGTTGTTGTTAATCTTATTTGATTTATTAATTGCCCTATCCCAAATAATTCAATTCAAGTCATTTTTCGGGAGCTGTGGATTGCTTGAAATACAGTTCAGGATAGCAGTTCTTCCGCCAGTGTTACGTTCTGTGCAAATATGGCATCTAAATATATCTGTACTGGGTTTATGCTTCCAGAGAAATGCCCCGTGTGTGGGTTTATCTTCAAGCATGAATCTGTTCCACGGTGACTAAAACGTCTCGTATCCCTTCTGCGAAATTACGGGTTTGCTAAAGCGGGGGAAGAGACCAGGGCTGTCATTTTAATCAGTGTGAAAACGCCTCTTCCTCGCTTAATATTCGGCAAGATGCAAATGCTTCGGTATTTGGAGGAGGGCCAGAAGAATGTCTCTAGGAGACAGAACGCTCTGGAGGGTTTCTCTGTAGGGTGTCTCAACCTAATGAAGTAATTACTAATGTCAAGGGGAGTTAGGAACAGGGTTGGTCTTGCTTAATAGAGAAACAGAATTTCCCCCCCCTCCCGGGAAACCCAGCTTTTGAAGCCAATGGTGCGTTGACTTGGGAGTAGGCCCACTTCCTGGATGTCATCCTGTCCAGGTATGGTGCTGACCTCCAGGTGGGACCTGGTTGGACAAAGATGATTTTGAGACAATAAACATGAGGGAGGGGAAAGGGTTAAGCAGACCACATGCATGAATCTGCCTTGTACTGAATCTGACCATCAGTCGATCAAGGTCACTATGGTTGACTCAGACTGTTAAGAGCTGCGGACTTTAATCTGGAGAACCAGGGTTCAATTATGTGGCTGTGAAGAAAGCTAATGCAATCTTAGGATGCATTAACAGAAGCACTGTGTCCAGATCATGGGAGGTGGTAGTTCCACTCTATTCTGCTATGGTCAGGCCTCACCTGGAGTCCTGTGTCCAGTTTTGGGCACCACACTTTAGGAAGGATGTTGACAAGCTTGAGCGTGTCCAGAAGAGGGCGACCGGGATGGTGAGAGGGTTGGAATCCAAGTCTTACGAGGAAAGGCTGAAAGAGTTGGGTATGTTTAGCCTGGGAAAGAGAAGGCTTAGAGGGGACATGACTGCAGTCTTCAAGTATTTGAAGGGCTGTCACGTAAAAGATGGAGCAGATCTATTCTCTCTTGCTCCGGATTGCAAGACTAGATCTAATGGGTGGAAATTACAAGGGAGTTGTTACCGGCTAGATATCAGGAGAAACTTCCTAACTGTAAGAGTGGTTGAGCGGTGGAACAGTCTGCCTCGGGAGGTGATGGATGCTCCTTCGCTGGACGTTTTCAAGCGGAGGCTGGACGACCATCTTTCGGGTATGTTGTAGGGCTCTCTTTCGGCTATGCTCCTGCAGAGTGCAGGGGGTTGGACTAGATGACCTACAAGGTCCCTTCCAACTCTAACATTCTATGAATTCCACACTTCCTCACTTGAAGCTAGCTGGGTGACCTCAGGCAAGTCACAGCACTCTCAGGCCAAATATATGCATAGCTCGCCACCTAGTGGTGCCAAAAAAGAGCTACAGCTTCGGCAACCTAACAATCCCTTCCAAGATCTCCTAGCTATTCCACACACAATGTCATATGATAATAAATTAATTAATTAATTAGCTCAGACTGGCAGCAGCTCTCCATGATCTCAGGCAGAGGTCTTTTACTTCACCTCCTCCCTGCTATATACCCCTATATTAATCGATGGTGTGACCTCATTTGGAATACTGTGTACAGTTCTGGTCACCAGACCTTAAAAAGGATATTATAGCTCTGGAAAAAGTGCAGAAAAGGGCAACTAGAATGTTAAAGGGTTGGAACACTTTTCCTATGAAGAAAGGTTAAGGTGCTTGGGGCTCTTTAGCTTGGAGAAATGACGGCTGAGGGGTGACATGACCAAGGTGTATAAGATTATGCATGGGATTGAGCAGGTTGAGAAAGAGGTACTTTTCTCCCTTTCTCACAATACAAGAACTCGTGGGCACTCCATGAAATTGCTGAGCAGTTGGGTTAGAACGGATAAAAGGGAGTATTTTTTCACCCAAAGAGTGATTAACACATGGAATTCACTGCCATAGGAGGTGGTGGCAGCTACAAGCATGGATGGCTTCAAGAGGGAATTAGATAAACATATGGAGCAGAAGTCCATCAGTGGCTATTAGCCACAAGGTGTAGATAGGGACTTTAGGGCAAGTGATGCTCTGTATTCTTGGTGCTTGGGGGGGTCAACAGTGGGAGGGCTTCTAGTGTCCTGGCCCCACTGGTGGACCTCCTGATGGCACCTGGTATTTTTGGACTGGATGGTCCATTGGCCTGATCCAACATTGGCTTCTCTTATGTTCTTATGTTTCAACTGGAGATGCTGGGGATTGAACCTGGGACCTTCTGCATGCCAAGCAGATGCCCTGCCATTGAGCCACAGCCCCTCTTCATGGGTCTCCAGGGTCTCAGGCAGAGGTCTTTCACCTCACCTCCTACCTGCTCCTTTCAACTGGAGATGCCAGGGATTGAACCTGGGACCTTCTGCATCCAAAGCAGATGCTCCACCACTGAGCCATGTCCCACCGGGTAGGCCGTTCTGCAATGCCAGCGCCTCACCTTTTTCCGTTGCTCCTTCTGTCTCTCTCTGAACTCTTCTAGGCCTTTCAGCTCATCTCGCAGCATCGTGGCCAGCTGGATGTGAGAGTTTCCAACACTTTCAATTTCTGGGGAAGATCAAAGAATCTGTTGAACAAACCTTTTGTGTGGGAACCGAGCAAGGACATGTCAGTCGGCGGCAATCATTTCTGTTGCTGCTGAAATTTCGCTCTCGGCAAGACAGAAGGCATTGCCGCGCAGCATCTATTCAGCAGAGAAGAAAAGCATTTGCATTAGCCTAGAAGTGCTCCTTTTTAATGAAAAGATGCAACACAGCAATTATGCAGGGCGGACTGCTCCACAAAGCTAGCTGGAAGCTCAAACAGTTCCATTGAAAGCGTCTCCATAATTAAGAATTATTTGTGCCAGGGACTGTGGCACAGGAGGTGTTCCTTGAGGATTGTGGCCCTGCCCTGTGGCCCTCTTCCTTGACTAGCTCAGGGGTTGGAGAAGAGAGGAATACTTCCTCTAATCCACCACCTCACATCCACAGGCCAGTCATACCTCACACTGATAGCAAGAGTGTAGGACAGAGGTCCCCAAACTTGTTGAGCCTGCGGTCACTTTTAGAATTCTGACACAGCATTGTGGACATAGCCATAAAACGGCTGCCACGGGAGGCAGACCCAGCAACAAAATGCCTGCCACATGAGGCAGATCCAGCAATAAAACGGCTGCCGCGGGAGGCAGGGCCAGCAATAGAATGGCTGCCGTGGGAGGCAGGGCCAGCAATAAAATGGCTGCCGCGGGAGGCAGGGCCAGCAATAAAATGGCTGCCGTGGGAGGCAGGGCAGGCAATAAAATGGCTGCCATGGAAGGCAGGGCCAGCAATAAAATGGCTGCTGCGGGAGGCGGAGCGAGCAATAAAATGGCTGCCATGGGAGGCGGGGCCAGCAATAAAATGGCTGCCACAGCTTACCTTCAATGAATTTTGAGGATCTCGGATTCTGAATGGATCATCTGGCATTGCATGTCCACGATGAGCCACAGCATCCCGCCTCCCCCTCCCCAGCTCCCTCTTCTTCCCTCCCCCACTACCAGCTATGATCCTTCCTCACCAGTGGTGGGAACAGATACGCCCCTGTCTGCTCAAATGGCCTTTTTGAACGGGGATTCCTGTTGATCTACTGACAGCGTGGGCCACAATACCAAAGTGATTAAAATCCTCTAAAAATCATACACACAGAGACAACAGCTTCCATTTGCATTAAAATTAAAGACCTTGAACACAATGGAAGGAAATGCACAAATCTTGCTTGACTCTATTTATTTCATTTTTATATACTACCTTTCTCCCTAACAGGGACCCAAAGCGACTTATATTCTCTTCTCTTCCTCCAATTTATGCTCACAACAACCTTGTGAGGTAGGTTAGGCTGGGAGTGTGTGACTGGCCCAAGGACACCCAGGAAAAATCTATGACAGAGTCGGGATTCAAACGCAGGGCTCCTCAATCCTAGTCCAAGACTCTGACCACACCCCACTGATAATAATAATAATAAGTATCATATGGCAGTGTGTGTGGTATAGCCAGGAGATCCTACGATTGCCTGGCAGCCAGAAGTTCTATATATATTTATTTATAATTTTTCAAAATTTCGTTGTTACGTTGCTTGAATACATTACATTTTTCGAGTCCTTTAGCTTTTTTTCTAACCAGTTGTACACTCTTGACCATCGTTTCAGATACAAATCCTCGTCTTTTTCTGATAACGCAATATTTAATCTATCCATTTCGGCTAAATCCAACAATCTGTGTATTATTTCCTCTCTTGAAGGAGTTCTCTCTGTTTTCGAACACTTGGCTAGCAAAATTCTAGCTGACGTAAGAATATTGGTCACCATATTCAAATCATTTTGATTATACCCATCGGGAATTATATTCAACAACAATATTTCTGGTGTTAAGTCTAATATTCAATTTTTCTTTTATTCGTTTCTGAATTTTAAAGTTCTAGCTCTTTTAGCGTTGCGCACCACTAGGTGGCGAGCTAGACTTGCTTTCGAGGCAAGAGACGTTGCAGAGGCGGTTTGCCATTGTCTGCCTCTGTGTCATGACCCTGGTATTCCTTGGAGGTTGCCCTTCCAAATACTAACCAGGGCTGACCTTGCTTAGCTTCTGAGATCTGACGGGATCGGGCTAGCTACACCACACCACAGGTCGGGGCTACCTCACCCTACTGACCAGTTAGCTTTCACTCAAAGCAAAGTATACACAAAAGTACCCAACGTGGAGTTCATGAAAATACTTACGTTGCTTTAGAATCTCAAAGGAGGCTTTCAGAGTGCTGAAAAGGGGAGGGAAGCAGAGCCAATTATTAATGAGTCGAATACGGTCACAAAACATTGTCAGAGTCTGACGACGCAGATTTCGATCTACTTCACCTCCCACCTTCCCACAACTAGCTCATGGCACTGGGTATAATTCTCCTCTGCTCTGTCCTCACAACAGCCCTGTGAGGTAGACTAGCCTGAAAAACTATGAGCCCCAATCTCTTCTTATCTTCTGATCCCTGGCTCTAGGGGTGTCGGCTGTCCTCAACCAGGGCCAGTGCCTTCTCAGTCCTGGCCCCAACCTGGTGGAATTCTCTGTCAAATGACATCAGGGCCCCGCGGGATCTTATGCATTTCCTCAGAGCCTGTAAGGCAGAGATGTTCCGCCAGGCTTTTGGCTGACAGTGGCAACAGTTACCTCATTGGCTGGCACCTCTCCTTCTCCTCCCCTTTTTTATTGCTCTGAGTTCAATTCCCCCTACTCCAGAAAAGGGGCCATTTTGGATTGTTTTATTCCATATTGAAATTTTCACTCAATTATGTACTGAATTTTAATGTGTCTGCATATTTTATGTATGGCTGTGAGAGTTGGACCATAAGGAAGGCCAAGCACTGAAGAATAGATTCTTTTGAATTATAGTGCTGGAGAAGACTCTTGAGAGTCCCTTGGACTGCAAGGAGGTCGAATCAGTCAGTCCTAAAAGAAATCAACCCTGACTGTTCCCTGGAAGGCCAGAGACTGAAGCTGAAGCTCAAATACTTTGGCCACCCAATGAGAAGGGAGCTCTCCCTGGAGAAGTCCCTGATGCATGCTGGGAAAGACTGAAGGTCAAAGAAGAAGGGGACGGCAAAGGAGGAGATGGTTAGACAGTGTGATCGATGCAACAAACATGAAATTAAGCAAACTCCAGAGGACGGCAGAAGACAGGCGGGCCTGGCGGGATGTGTTCCATGGGGTTGTGAAGAGTCAGACTCGACTGTGCAATTGAACAACAATATTTTGTGACATTATGCCTTGTACATCACCCAGAGCTCACTGTAAGCAGGGATGGGGTGAAATAGAAATAGTAGTAGTAGTAGTAGTAGTGATGGTGGTGATCGTGCTATTTATTTTTTTATTTGTCCAATTTATAGCTCACCCTCCCCACCGAGGCAAGGCTCAGGACGGCTTACGTGGGAGATAAAACACAAAAATAACAACTGCGGCGATCATAAAAACCATCTGAAAACAATTCAGTATAGAAAACAATGCAGTGTCAATATCATAGACCGCTAGCAGGATCTGTATTAACACAATCACTTGAAGATGGCGGTAGCAGTCATTTTTAATGAATTCAGTGGTCGGTCTTGATAAGGGTGATGATAATACCCAGCTTCCTGGTAACGCAAGTCTCTTCCCTACGCCCTACAAACTAAAGGCTGCTTTGACCAGCTGCCTAACCCGAAGGCTGACTAGCATTATTTGATCGATTCATATCTGACTGCGGCATCTACACGAGATGTGGAAAAGAGGTTTTGAAATCCATCCGTGAAACAGATGGCAAAATACTTTTTTAAAAAAAAATTCGGCCTGATGAAGAGTCCTGGAGAACCCGAAACTTTGCAAGCTGTGCCGTGTTATGTAGGTTGGTCCTCATAAAAAGTGCTCGTTTTTGGGGTTGTTTTTTGGATCTTGCTTTTCAGGATCATGGCCGTCTGCAGGCACCGACTGCCATTGTTAAGAACAATTAAAATGCTTAGCGAAGCAACGAAGAAAAGGTTTCTCTGTCTGAGAGAGACGCGCTCCTATTTATCATCCCAATCCCATTTTGTTTAACAATAGCGCCAAACGGCCTTCATCTTGGGCGCCGAGGTCTCCGCTGCTGCGCTCAGTAGCTTTCCGATGGTATCAGCACGTTGGAATATTACAAAAGCAAGCATCCTAATTGATAGTTAGAATAGCCTCCCCCCCCCCATTGTTAGAATAGCCTCCCCCACCCGCCCTCCTGAAAAGACACAATATCCATGATGATGTTTCACTAGCGCCCCCTCGTGGCACTTTGTCAACCTTGTGGGGCTTTCCAATTCAGTGTATTTGCGTTTGGATTCAAGCGCAGTTTCAGTGCAGGACGCGGAAATGCATTGCGTGGCCCTCTTTCGAGGAGGAAGCAAAGAGCTGAGCTGAATGGGACGGGGGAGGGGGTTGAGTTTTGCAAACATTCTCGCGCCCCAAGAATTGCACGCACCCCATTTCGGCAATTGGAGGGGAAATGTGGGGGGGGGAGTGTAATTTTTTTGTATGTTGAAAAGAGGGACTGTTTCATCCTCTTACCAAGGCGACCAGATTTAGGTGGGGTAGCCATGTTGGTCCCTAAAGCAGCAGAACAAAGTTTGAGTCCAGTGGCACCTTTAAGACCAACTTATTCTCGGGTGTAAGCGTTCATCTACAAAGCACGTTTCTTCAGATACAGTGGAATGGAAGTTGCCAGCCCATACATATAGGCAGAGGGTGAGCAGCAAATTAGCATACAGTATGCCATCCTAGCAGTTCGAAAGCAAGAATCTGCAAGTAGATCAATAGGTACCACTTCGGTGGGAAGGTAACAGTGCTCCGTGCGCCTCGGCATCTAATCATGCCGGCCATGTGACCACGGAAACGTCTTTGGACAGCGCTGGCTCTTCGGCTTGGAAATGGAGATGAGCACCGCACCCCAGAGTCGGATTCGACTGGCTTCCAAGTGAGGGAAACCTTTACCTTTACCTTTATAATTAAAGGAGTTTGACAGATGCGAGGACCAAACTGGAATAACAAAGCTTAGTTTATATGGTCACCATTTGTTTGGGTTTTGTTGGGGGGGGGATGCAGTGAAGCAAATAATTGTTTCCCTCCCTGGCATGAAACCCACACAAATGGTGACCATACAAACTAAGCTTGTTACGAATACCACTGGCTGGGACAGGTCTTGCAGGACGGGAAGCTCTTGACGTCTTCCTCCAATCCGAGCCCGTTTCTCCTTCTCTCCATTTCTGCCCCTTTCTCATTGCTGGTGTTTGGACGAGAACCCCTTTCTCGGTGCCTTAATTTCTCGTGGCTGGCGCCCAACGACCGAGAGCAAGGTTTGTTTGTTCTCAGGGGACCACAGGCATGCCAATGATCCCGACTCCTCTGATGCCCCCAATCTCCGGAACGCGAGACAGAAAACGTTGAGAGCTCAAACCAGATTTTGACATTGCTGTGCGTCTTATTCCAACCTTCGCTATAGTTATTGCACTGTTACTTATGTATCTTGAATCTGATCAGCTCTTCCTGGAAACTGACCCCACCGCTACCTGCATGTAATATTTGGGGACATCCTTTTCAAGCAATGCTCCCCTCTAAGCTGTGGAGTCTCGTGAGCAGAAATTCTCCTTTGTGAGCTACTGGGCATTAAAGCTGTGAGCAAGTGATTTGGCTGCTGCATAAATTAGTTGGCTCTGGAGCCCTCCTTCCTGAGCTATGACAAAAATGCGTGAGCTGGAAGCTAAAGAAAACTACAACCTAGCTCACACTAACTCGGCTTAGAGGGAACACTGATTTCAATATATGTGAAGAAGTGGGCACCTGCGGAGTCTCTGCGGAGTAGGATTGAGCTTGTCTTGTCTTGGGGGTGCTCCTGGACTCTAACTTCACCCTCACACCTCTTTGTTAGCTCTTGCATTTATGTGCTAATTTGCTGCCATCCATTGATCTTATTGGCCACCTGATCCAATTTCAGCTCTACTTATGCATTTAGGCTCCGTGGCCCCTCCTAACGGCTGCCCCCCACCCTCTTTTTCTCAGTAAATACCCCCTGAGGAGATTTTATTCCATTTTGCCTGAGGAAGTGTGCTTGCAGACGCAAGCTTACACTCTGAATCAGGCCCGTAGCTACATTCGGGCATTTTGGGGCCTGACCCCCTGACTTCCTGCCAAGCCCCCCCCCCAACTTCCATCCAGCCCCCAGGTCTCCCCCCACCCCCCAGCTCTCTGGGCCACTCGGAGGACTCCCAGCTCTCTGGACTTCCCACCACTGCCTCCTCCCAAAGTGTTGCTTGCTTCTCCATGTAGGCAAGCAGAGTGCAAACGCCGCAAAAGTGAGTTTTTAATTTTTTATTTTATTTTCTATTTTGTGATGTCAGTGCCCCCTGACTTATTTAAAGGCCCCCTGAATTGCAAAATCCTGGCTACGGGCCTGCTCTGAATCAAACTTTGTTGGTCTTAAAGGGGCCACTGGACTCAAACCTTGTTCATCTCCGTGGCGGTATATATTTACGCTTTGGAGCCTGGCACTTGGAGAATGGGGAACGTCTGATACGGACTCAGGTGAGAGGGCGTTTACAGGACAAGGCCTTCGGCTTTACACCTAGGCTGCTAGCAAGAAAAGCAAAGGCTTATGGGACTTCAGAACCAAGAAACCCAAGTCAGCTAGAGAGCGAAACCTACTTAGCATGGAAGAAAAGAAAGGCCCGGTTTCCTGTAACCGCAAATTCTGCAACAGGAACCACAGAAGGCAGACGCAGATATACACAGAGGATGCCCAGTTGCGGAAAACGAGGAGTAATTTTAAAAAATAGGAAAGAGGAGAGAGAGAGAGTAAAACCAACACTGGCAGGGGGAAGGAGGAGGAGGAGGAGAAGAGTTGGTTGTATACCCCACCCTTCACTACTGAGAGAGTCTCGGCATAGCTTACAATCCCCTTCCTCTCCACACAACAGACACCCTGTGAGGTAGGTAGGTGGGGCTGAGAGATTTCTGAGAGAACTTGTGATGGTCCCAAGGACACCCAACTGGCTGCATGCAGAGAAGTGGGGAATCAAACCCGGTTCTCGAGATTAGAGTCCGCTGCTCTTAACCACTACACCAAACTGGCGCTCATGATTTGTCCCCTCCGGTTTTGCCACATCTTGGTGTACACACAAAGTCTTCAGTGCAAAGGGCAGCAGGTGTGACACACACACACACACGCAACCCTTCCATGCATTAATTCCGTGCAGAAACGAAGGGCCGGCATCCGTTGAGCAGGAAAAAGCACTCCTTTAAAAATGATTTCTTCGTTTCTAAACCTGAAAAGATCCAGCCGGACGCCGTTCAGATTCTACAGCCTAATTACCAACAGCCCACATCGATGTCTGCCTCCTTTATGCACCAAATATTAATGAGTCACACTTCCATAAAGTCTCCAAAACTAAAAAAAAGAAACAAAGTAAAACAAAATCTCCATCTGTCGTTTGTTATCATTTCTCATTCCAAGAACGGAATTGCCTTTGAGAAAATGTGAAAGTCTTCTTTGGGCACCCTGGTTCTTAGCCACATTAATTATATACCGAAGTTGAGCCCCTGGCTATGAATTCCAGACGTTGCTCCAAAAATTCAGCACAGAGATTAACAGAACTGATTAGTTCTACTTGTGTTCTTATCACCTTTAAAAAAACAAACACCATTATTTCACTAAATCTTCTGGCGAGTTCTAGATTCTAGAAGAAGAAGAGATTGGATTTATACCCTGCCCTTCACTCATAGTCTCAGAACAGTTTACAATCTCCTTCCCCTCCCCACAACAGACACTCAGTGAGGTAGGTGGGACTGAGAGAGCTCTTTCGAGGACTGCCCTTGAGAGAACAGCTCTGAAAGAAATGTGGCTTGCCCAGGGTCACACCGGCTGCTCCATGTGGAGGAGTGGGGGATCAAACCCGGTTCACCCAGATTAGAGTCTGCGCTCCTAATTAATACATCAAAGTAGGCCAGTGTGGCCTAGGATCTAGAATGTTACCTAGGACCTGGGTTCAAATCTTTACTTGGTTAAAAGTAAAGGATAGCCTAAGACCAGTCACTGTCTGGGGCAGTGATGCCCTGTGTTCTTGGTGCTTGAGGGGGCTACAGTGGGAGGGCTTCTGGAGTTCTGGCCCCACTGGTGGACCTCCTGATGGCACCTGGGTTTTGGCCAGTGGACTGGATGGGCCATTGGCCTGATCCAACATGGCTTCACCTAGGTTCTTATGTCTGGGGCAGTGATGCTCTGTCTTCTTGGTGCTTGGAGGGCTACAGTGGGAGGGCTTCTGGAGTTCTGGCCCCACTGGTGGACCTCCTGATGGCACCTGGGTTTTGGCCAGTGGACTGGATGGGCCATTGGCCTGATCCAACATGGCTTTACCTAGGTTCTTATGTCTGGGGCAGTGATGCTCTGTCTTCTTGGTGCTTGGAGGGCTACAGTGGGAGGGCTTCTGGAGTTCCGGTCCTGCTGGTGGACCTCCTGATGGTACCTGGGTTTAGGCCACTGTGTGACCCAGAGTGTTGGACTGGATGAGCCATTGGCCTGATCCAACATGGGCTCTCCTATGTTCTTAATTTTCCCTTCCTTCCTTCTCCCAATTCCCAAATTTATGTTATGATGTGGGGGAAACAGGGCTAGGAACTTGAAAGGCTTAGGGCTGGAGCCTCCTGACCTGTTCTTCTAACAGTTTCCTCCGGCACAAAGACGCTCCCCCTGACGCAAGATGCAAATTTCACCACAGGGTAAGGTACTACTACTCATGGAACAGACCTAGCAGGGTCACCAATCTCCAGGTAACACCTAGAGACCTCAGACTATCACAGTTGACCTCCAGATGACAGAGATCCATTCCCTTGGAGAAAAAGGTTGCTTTGGAGGCTGGAGTCTTTGGCATTGTACCCTACTGGGCTCCCTCGACTCCCTAAACCCGACTGTCTCCAAGCTCCGCACCCCAAATCTGCAGAGGTATTTCCCAACCCAGAGCAGGCAACCCTATCTATGCAAGCCAATTTGTTGTAGTGGTTAGGAGCATGGACTCTAATCTGGGAGAACTGGGTTTGATTCCCCACTCCTCCACATGCAGCTGCTGGTGTGAACTTGGGTCAGCCACAGTTCTCTCAGAGCTGTTCTCGAGAGAGCTCTCTCAGCCCCACCTGCCTCACTGGGTCTCTGTTGTGGGGAGAGGAAGGGAAGGGGATTGTAAGCTACTCCGAGTGAGCAGGGTATGAATCCAATCTCCTCTTCTCCTCTTCGTCTTCATCTAACCCCTCATTCGATCCCACAGCACAGTCCGATTAATCAACGATTCCCCCAGCCATGGCGGAAGGCTCAAATTACCACCCAAATGCAATTTAGACGCTGTTGAATTGCCTTCCGTTTAGAAGTGAAACAAGGGGGAAATCGGCACAAAAGCACTCTCAGAAAACCAGGGGAAACAGCGAACAGAAAGTGAACTGAGCGCTGAAGGGAGGACAATCAATGCAGAACACCGAAGAAAACCCGGCGGACATGCACGGCGGAAGCGAGAGGAAACAGCCGTGCATAATAGGCCGTCGTCCCAAATGAAGACCCATCGCCCAAAGTCAGAACCAGCCCCTCTTTGCTAACCACATTTGGCTTCCTGGAGGCATCTTGTGACGTCAACCAGCATGCCAGAAAGATGCATTTGCAAGATGCATGTTCACACAGGAAAACCACATTTTTGTACTTCCCGGCTAGCAATGGTGGAAAACAGAGCCATGCATACCACACACCGACATCTTCATCTAATTTGTGAGCACGCTTATGAAAGAGCAGTTACTTTATCAATTCCCAAACTTTGCTTTGTTACATAAGCATATCAGAGGAGCCCTGCTGGATCAGACCAGTGGTCCATCTAGTCCAGCCTCCTGTCTCATGCAATGGCTGACCAGTTTCTCTGGAGGGCCAATAACAGGGCATAGAAGCCAAGACCTTCTTTAGACCATCAGAAGAGTCCTGCTGCATCAGACCAGTGGTCCATCTAGTCCAGCCTCCTGTCTCATGCAATGGCCGACCAGTTCCTCCAGAGGGCCAACAACTGGACAGAGAGGCTGAGGCCTTCATAAGAAGAGCTCTGCTGAATCAGACCAATAGCCCATCTAGTCCAGCCTCCTGTCTCATGCAATGGCCAACCAGTTCCTCTGGAGGGCCAGCAACAGGGCATAGAAGCCAAGACCTTCATTAGAACATCAGAAGAGCCCTGCTGGATCAGACCAGTGGTCCATTTAGTCCAGCCTCCTGTCTCATGCAATGGCGACCAGTTCCTCCAGAGAGCCAATAACTGGACAGAGAGGCTGAGGCCTTCCCCTGAAGTTGCCTCCTGGCTCTGGGATTCAGAGGCTTAGTGCCTCTGAACCTGGAGATTCCCCACAGTCACCATGGCTGGTAGCCACTGATAGACTTCTCCTCCATGGATCTATCTAATCCTCTTTGAAAGCTGTTTCTTCCTGTGGCCATCCCTCCATCCTCTGGCAGGGAATTCCGCATTTGAATCACTTTATGTATATAGGAGTATTTCCTTTTGTCCATCCTGAACCTCCTGCCCATCAGCTTCATTGGATGCCCTCGAGTTCTAATCTTTTGGAAGAGGGAGGAAAAAGTTCTCTTTGCCTGCTCTCTCTACCCCATGCATAATTTTATAAACCTCTATCACGTTCCCCCCCTTACTGAACTGAAAAGTCGCAGACTCTTCGGCATTTCCTCCTCGGGGAGGGGCTCCAACTCTCTCATCATCTTGGTTGCCCTCCTCTGCACATTTCCCTAACTCGGCAATTGTTCTTGTATTTGGTGTGTCTTTTTTTTTAAAGAAGAAGAAAAGAAATCCACAGATGATTGACACCTGGAGGAGGAAGAAATAAACACCAAATGCGTGTTAGCATTGGTGTTGGGGTTTTAGGGGTTTCCAAAGAACTAGAGTAACTGAAGCCACAAGACGGGAGGGGAGGGGAAGTTACTTTCACTTTTACGGCACAGACGAAGATCTGTGACTTGCATGACAACTGTTTCAAAATCTAAACGGAGGAGGAAAGGAAGAGGAGGAGGAAGAAGAAAATATTAGATTTATACCCCGCCCTTCACTACCCAAAAGAGTCTCAGAGCGGCTTACAATCTCCTTTCCCTTCCCCTCCCCACAACAGGCACCCTGTGAAGTAGGAGGGGCCGAGAGAGCTCTTTCGAGGACTGCTCGTGAGAGTACAGCTCTGAGAGAACTTCTGACTGACCCAAGGTCACCCCAGCAACTGCATGTGGAAGAGTGGGGAATCAAACCCGGTTCTCCCAGATTAGAGTCCGCACTCCTAAAACCACTACATCAAACTGGATTGAAGGAACAAAAATCACTAAGGAAACAGCCTGCAGATTTGGGGGGGGGGGCGGAATTGATCAAAACAGGTTGCTTTGTGCACCCCCATTTTCCTGCACATGTATCACTTCCATGTCAGAGAAAGCATGCAAAGTACCATGCGTGGCAGAGATAATAGTTCAAGATTCCCTCGCCTCCTTCCTAGGCAAAGGGCCTGGGGATCGGGACCAGGAGTTTTCCTCCGCAGGGATAAAAGCAACTTGTTGGCGGCTTTTTCCAGTAAGAAAAACAAGTGTGTGTGTGTGGGGGAAGAGTTAAAGTTTCCCCTGTTTGGCCCCCATAGGATCCTCCTTCTTGCTAAAGCAACCCCTGAGGTTGCATTTGGAAAAAGAAAAGAAGAAAAGAAAACCTAAACGACCACAGAGGAAACCGTAATGCAGCTGAGCCCTTGGTTACCAGCCGGAGTTGGTGTGGCCACCGAAACGTCCAGTTGTCAGATTTATCATTTCCCCTTCATCAGGGCAACATAGGGGAGAAACTGGGCACGTTGGAGGGGCCATGGCTGAGTGACAGAGCATCTGTGGACAGGGCATACTCAGCAACATAGGTTAAAAGGAAGTCCTTCTTCACCCAAAGAGTAATTAACACGTGGGATTCACTGCCACAGGAAGTGGCGGCTACAAGCATAGACAGCTTCAAGAGGGAATTGGAGAAGCATATGGAGGGAGCAGAGGTCCGTCGGTGGCTATTAGCCACAAGGTATAGATAGGAACTCTCAGTCTGGGGCAGGGATGCTCTGTGTTCTTGGTGCTTGGAGGGCAACAATGGGAGGGCTTCTGGAATTCTGGCCCCACTGCTGGACCTCCTGATGGCACCTGGGTTTTGGCCACTGTGGGACACAGAGTGTTGAACTGCGTGGGCCATTGGCCTGATCCAACGTGGCTTCTCTTATGTTCTTATGTCTGGGGCAGTGATGCTTTATATTCTTGGTGCTTGGGGGGCAACAGTGGGAGAGCTTCGGGAGTTCCGGCCCCACTGAGGGATCTCCTGATGGCCCCTGGGTTTTGGGCACTGTCTGACACAGACTGATGGACTGGATGGGCCATTGGCCTGATCCAACATGGCTTCTCTTACATTCTTATGTCTGGGGCAGGTATGCTCTGTATTCTTGGTGCTTGAGGGGCAACAGTGGGAGGACTTCTCAAGTTCTGGCCCTGCTGGTGGGCCTCCTGATGGCACCTGGGTCTTGGCCACTGTGTGACCCAGAGTGTTGGACTGGATGGGCCATTGGCCTGATCCAACATGGCTTCTCTAATGTTCCTATATTCTTATATAGTTTTCTTTTCTTAACAACAACCCCTGTGAGGTAGGTTAGGCTGATTGAGATTGACTGGCCCAAAGTCACCCAGCAAGCTGTAGAGTTGAGCAAGGACTTGAACCTGGTTCTCTCCAGTCCCAGTCCAACACCCACCCACTATAAGATTCTCAGTTTAGACTTCTTCTCACCCCATTTTTTCATACAGCAACTGGGACACACGAAGCCCTTTATAAGTCAGCTGGCCACATCACGTGATACTCCTGTAAGTCATGTGACTACCTCATCCATGTACACAGGTCTTTCCTGTCACATAGGGATCCACGGGGCACCTGCGGCTGATCTTGTTTCTTATTATGTGTGCACACAAAATACATATGTGTGCTTTGGCACATGTGATGTCACAAATGCCCCTAGCAGGATGACAGAAATCAAAACAAAACATCCGTGACAAAAATAACGAAAAGTCAATAAAGATGATACGCAAAACCGTTGATTATAACAATTCTGTAGAAGACTCTCTTCTCATATTGCTCACACGCAACCGATCTTGTGCGATGTAAAAAAATATCAATTTCTCAGGATTGCTTTATCTGAGCGCGTCACAATTACAATTCTTTATCAATTTCCACTTATCAACTCTCAAAGGAAACGTCCCATGCTGACTCTCTGATATCAGAACCCAAGGTGATAAGTGGAAATTGAGAAAGAATTGCAATCCTGTGAAACGGATATTTTTTACATTGCGCAAAATCTGTTGTGTGTGAGCAATATAAGAAGAGAATCTTCTACAGAATTACTATAGTAAACAATTTTGCGTATCATCTTTATTGGCTTTTCGTTATTTTTGTCATGGATGTTTTGTTTGGACTTCCATCCTCCCCTCATGATCTCTCTCTTTTGGCTTCTGACCTAACAGGAAGGACAGCAGAAATGTAGAAGAAAAAGAAGAGATTGGATCTATACCCCGCCCTTCACACAGTCTCAGAGCGGCTTACAATCTCCTTTCCCTTTCCCCTCCCCACAACAGACACCCTGGGAGGTAGGTGGGGCTGAGAGAGCTCTTGCGAGGACTGTCCTTGAGAGAACAGCTCTGAGAGAACTTGTGATTGACCCAAGGTCACACCAGCTGGCTTCATGCGGATTAGTGGGGAATCAAATCCAGGTTCTCCCAGATAAGAATCCGCCACTCTCAGCAATGCTTTATTGATGCAGCCATGTGAGGAGAATGCTGGACCTGATGGGCCTTTGGTCTGATCTAGCATGGCTCTTCTTATGTTCTATGTGACTTCCAAGCATTCTTGGGTATGGGGCCTTTCATGAAGAAGGAGAAGAAGGAGGAGGAGAAGAAGAAGGAGAAGGAGGAGGAGGAAGGAGAAGAAGAAGGAGTAGAAGGAGCAGGAGGAGGCCCCTCCCCTCCTACTGAGGCCCCTCCCCTCCCCAAACCCCACCCTCCCCAGGCTCCGCCCCCCCAAAAAAATCTCCAGGTATTTTCCAACCCGCAGCTGGCAACCAAAGCGGCAGTTTCCCCACCACTACCATCATTTTTGCAGAGTGGAACAGAAGCGGGGAAATCTGTTACTCCTCGCCCTCTGAACCACAGGAAGTGGTCGCCGGAACAAGGAGGATGTGAAGTTGGCAGAAAACGGGACTGTTTGTTCTCCGTTGCCTGGGGAAGCATCGGCTACTTCTCTTTCAAGAGCAGGCCGAGGACAGGAAGTTGCATCACCAGCTGTGGGGGCAGCCGATTCCTGAAGGGAAGCCGTTTCCCTTCCCTCACTGTCCGTCTCCCTGCGGCGGTGGAATCGATGCTGAGGAGGCAGAGGCGTACGTAAATCTGCCCTGGATTAGGAAAGCCACCGTGGAGGAATCCAGTGCGGTGCAGTGATAAGTGTCAGATCCGGGTTCGAATCCTCACTGGCCACGGAAGCTTGCTGGGAGACCTTGGGACAGTCACCCTCTCTCAGCCTATCCTACCTTCACAAGGCTGTTGCGAAGGTGAAATGGGAAAGAGGGAACCATGTATGGAATAAAACGGCGCACGGAATGAAAATGTGCTCGACAGATATGAATCCAGGGCAAATCAGAGAGAACTCTGCTGAACCGGGCTCTGTTGATTCTCTTGTCTGTGAACGGGAAAACGAATTTTCGGCTCTGCCGGACCACAGCAACAGACCCCACGTATATACTGCCCCCTCCTCCTCCTCCTCCTCCCCTCGGCCTCATCTTATCCTTCTCCTCCCAGGTGCCCACACGGTCAGTCACCGGAGGTCGCCTTGACTTCCAGGTGCACACGCACTCATGCGCACGCACACCCAGATGCATGCACATTTGAAAAATACCAAAAAAATAAACCCACACCCAAAATACCAAAAGCTGAAACCATGCAGAATCAAACCCCCTTCCATCCCCCATGAAGCTCTGATCTGAATTAAGACAGCGGGCACGCTGTGCGTTATCTCTTAAAGAAACGCTGAGAAGATCTGACGAAGAGAGCGTTGGCTCTGGAAAGCTCAAGCCCCCGGATATCGGGTTGGTCCCTAAGGTGCTACCACGCAGTGTTCCCTCTAAGCTGAGTCAGTGTGAGCTAGCTCGCAGTTTTTTAGCCTCCGGCTCACACATTTTTGTCTCGGCTCAGGGAGGGATGGCTCCAGAGCAAACTAACTTGTGCAGTGGTGAAATGGCTCACTCACAACTTTAATGCCATTAGCTCACAAAGTAGCATTTTTGCTCACAAGACTCCACAGCTTAGAGGGAACACTGGCTACCAGACTCGGATCTGGGACTCTTACCGCAGACCAACACAGCCACCTTCTGAAACGGACTTCTCGGAAGACCCAGTTACTGATTTCCCCAGCATCTCCAGAATGGTCCCCCCCACCCAAGATAAAGCCACCATGGGATGGAGCCAACCACCCTCCAAGAATCATGGAACCACAGAGTTGGAAGGGACCTCCAGGGTCGTCTAGTCCAACCCCCTGCACAAGGCAGGGAATTCACAAATACCTCCCCCTTCACACACCTCCAGTGACCCCTGCTCCATGCCCAGAAGACGGTTTAGCACAAGACAAGGATATGGTTGCCAGCCTCCAGTTCTCCTGCAATGATGATGGATCTAATTATGATGGGTCTAATCAGGGCTCTTTTTGTAGCAGGAACTCCTTTGCCTATTAGGTGACACACCCCCTAATGTAGCCAATCCTCCAAGAGCTCACAGTAGCCCCTGTGAGAAGAGCTCTGTAAACTCTTGGGAGGATTGGCTACCTTAGGGGTGTGTCGCCTAATATGCAAAGGAGTCCCTGCGACAAAAAGAGCCCTGGATCTAATTACTGCAAGCAAGAAATCGCAAGTAGGTAAATAGGTACCGCTTTGGCGGGAAGGTAACAGCGTTCTGTGCAATGCTCCCTCTAAGCTGTGGAGTCTTGTGAGCAAAGATTCTACTCGGTGAGCTCCTGGCATTCAAGTTGTGAGTGAGCCATTTGGCTCCTGCATAGATTAGTTTGCTCTGGAGCCCTCCTTCCTGAGCGGAGACAGAAATGTGTGCGCCGGAGGCTAAAAAATTGTGAGCTAGCTCACACTGACTCAGCTTAGCGGGAACACTGCTGGTGGAATAGGGTCAGGATTCATCCCGCTGAGAGCCAATGTTTAGCTCACAGCCCTCCTCTGCCTTTCATTTTGCATACCAATTAATTCCCCTTTCCCCCTTTGTACTTGGGTTGCCAGGTCTGGGTTGGAAAATACCTGGAGACTTTGGGGGGTGGATCCAGGAGAGGGCGGGGTTTGGGGTGGGGAGGGGCCTCAGCATGGCACAAGGCCACAGAGTCCGCCCTCCAAAGCAGCCATTTTCTCCAGGGGAGCTGATCTCTGCCAGGTGGAGATCAGTTGTTAAAAGTGCGGGATCTCCAGACCCCACCTGGAGGCTGGCAACCCTACTGAGTAAGGGGCCGGTCTTGTGCTGAACAGGAAATGTACTGACTGCGTTAATTTTTTCCCTCCCTCCATCGGTATGAATCTATATAAAGCGCAACACAGGAAGTCTTTCTAAACCGTTCCCCCCCCCCCGGCCGCGCTAGCGTGAGTCACAATTTCTGTCACTTTGAGGACAGTGTTCCAAACACGTCTCCGAAAGACGGCTATGTGGTTGTTGCCGCCGAAACGGTTAACGTGACCGTCGCTAGTTTTCGTTCCATTTAGAAGTTGGGGATTTGTGCGAGCTCGGGGGGGCCTGAAAGCTATCAAGGGGAGGGATAAACCAGTTTGGAAATCTCATCCCATGGCTCAGAACTCTCCAGGTAATCTCTAAACCCTCAGGACTTCGGCAGGTTAATCCCCCTCCGCGCCCTTTCTCTTGCAAGTTGCAACTAACTGTAATTTCTCTCAACGTTTCATGACTCTTGCATCAACATTTGGGCAG
Organism: Gekko gecko; assembly: GCA_029375565.1. Taxonomy (NCBI): domain Eukaryota; kingdom Metazoa; phylum Chordata; class Lepidosauria; order Squamata; family Gekkonidae; genus Gekko; species Gekko gecko. Next base: position 8,279,049 of record JAPDNY010000017.1, on the reverse strand, counting down.
GCTGTTTTAAGTGGAGTCGGGGGAGGTTAATTTACATTCTCGTGTGTTTCTGTGTATTTGAAGAGTTCCCCCTAGAAGCCAGCGCCATGTTAGGTAGAGGCTCAGTTTTACGGCTTTTATTTTCCACACAGAGAATAAGAACATCAGAAGAGCCCTGCTGGATCAAACCAGTGGTCCATCCAGTCCAGCCTCCTGTCTCACACAGTGGCCAACCAGTCCCTCTGGAGGGCCAACAACAGGGCAGAGAGGCTGAGGCCTTCAAAAGAACATCAGAAGAGCCCTGCAGGATCAGACCAATAGTACATCTCGTCCAGCACCCTGTCTCACACAGTGGCCAACCGGTTCCTCTGGAGAGCCAACAACAGGGCATAGAGGCTGAGGCCTTCATAAGAACTTAAGAAGAGCCCTGCTGGGTCAGACCAATAGTCCATCCAGTCCAGCATCCTGTCTCACACAGTGGCCAACAACAGGGCATAGAGGCCAGGGCTCTTTTTGTAGCAGGAACTCCTTTGCATATTAGGCGACACACTCCTAATGTAGCCAATCCTCCAAGAGCTTACAGAGCTCTTCTTATAGGGGCTACTGTAAGCTCTTGGAGGATTGGCTACGTTAGGGGTGTGTCGCCTAATATGCAAAGGAGTTACTGCTACAAAAAGAGCCCTGATAGAGGCCAAGGCCTTCATAAGAACATCAGAAGAGCCCTGCTGGATCAGACCAGGGGTCCATCTAGTCCAGCATCCTGTCTCACACAGTGGCCAACCGGTTCCCCTGGAGGGCCAGCAACAGGGCAAAGAGGCCGAGGCCTTCGTAAGCACATCAGAAGAGCCCTGCTGGATCATACCAGAAGTCCATCTAGTCCAGCATCCTGTCTCACACAGTGGCCAACCAGTTCCTCTTGAGGGCCAGCAACAGTGCAGAGTGGCCAAGACCTTCCCCTGAGGTTGCCTCCTGGCTCTGGGATTCAGAGGTTTAGTACTTCTGAATATGGAGGTTCCCCTCAGTCACCATGGCTCGTAGCCATTGACAGACTTATCCTCCGTGAATCTCTCTAATCCTCTTTTAAAGCTGTTTATCCCAGTGGCCATCACTACATCCACTGGCAGCCAATTCCACATTTTAATTCCTCTCTGTGTGTAAAGTAGTATTTCCTTTTGTCCGTCCTGAACCTACTGCCCATCAGCCTCATTGGATGCCCTATAAGGACTAGTCAGTTTACTGTAGAAAAGAGCAAGAGCACCTTAAACACTAACAACATTTGTGGCAGGGGAGGAGCTTTCGTGAGTCACGGCTCACTATTAGATATCATGATCAAAGGCTCTCGGATCCAACTTCATGGCCACTTTTGACCAAAGTACTGGCCGTTTACACCAAGACGTTTGTTTTCATATCCTTTCTAATCTTAGTATCGTTACGAACTACCCCTAGCAATTACTTCTAGGTTGTCCTCCCCCATCCCAAATTGAGCTTCCTGCTACCACAAAACTAGTTTTGCCAAGCTCTTCCAAGACAGAGTCTTCAAGACCTTGCTAAAGGAAGGCTCCATAGGTTGGTCGAAGACTTCCAGTTTGGTGGAATGGAGTGGAGGGACAGGAACCACAGACTATTAGCCCTTTCCCACAATCCTTCATGGATCCACAACTTCCACATTCATCTATCGCAGCCCTGCCAGAAGTATTATTACGAAATGTTAACTTCCTTATCCTCTCGACGAGGTCCCCACTATGAATTTCTGATAACCAGATCTAGATACCTTTCTCTCTGCTAATTACCGAGGCCAAAGAGAATGTTGCTGGGTGACTGTTGTTGGCTCTCCAGCGCCCCCAGTCCCTGTGACCAGAAGACAGTATTGCAGGCATTATTACAGAAGCTTCCCGGTAACCCAAGGCTGCGAGAGTTGGACCATAAGGAAGGCCGAGCGCCAAAGAATAGATGCTTTCGAATTATGGTGCTGGAGAAGACTCTTGAGAGTCCCTCGGACTGCAAGGAGATCGAATCAGTCAGTCCTAAAAGAAATCAATCCTGACTGTTCCCCGGAAGGCCAGAGACTGAAGCTGAAGCTCAAATACTTTGGCCACCCAATGAGAAGGGAGCACTCACTGGAGAAGACCCTGATGCTGGGAAAGACTGAAGGTCAAAGAAGAAGGGGATGGCAAAGGATGAGACGGTTAGACAGTGTTATCGAGGCAACCAAGATCAAATTAAGCAAACTCCAGAGCACGACGGAGGGCAAGAGGACCTGGCGTGATGTGGTCCATGGCGTCGCGAAGAGTTGGGCTCGACTGTGCGACTGAACAACAACAACAACCCCTCCAAGGGTCCACACTGGCCCAAAGAAGTCTCAAACTGTGATGGACTCCTGATCCCTGGATGACAGCCCTTCTTGCCCAGTGGATAAAGCTGCACAAACGTTATGCCTACCTAAATAACAACGTTATGTATGAACACACTAAGAACTGCCCGGTACAGAGTCACATCAATATTCCCTCTACTCTGAATGGCAGCAACTTCCCAGAGTCTCAGACACAGATTTTTCCCCAGCTCCTGTTTCACTGAAGATGCCCAGAGGTTGAACCTGGGACTTTCTGGACTCTAAGTGGATGCCCTGCCTTTGATTTGTTGCTTAGGGGGCGGAAAGCACTGTCAAGTCACAGCCGACTTCTAGCGACCCTGTCGGGTTTCCAAGGCACGCTCAGAGGAGGTGGTTTGCCATTGCCTGCCTCTCTGTAGTGACCCGGGATGTCCTTGGTGGTCTCCCATCCAAGTACTAACCAGGGGTGACCCTGCTTAGCTTCTGAGATCTGATGAGATCGGGCTAGCCTGGGCCATCCAAATCAGGGCAGATGGACAGAGGTGGGTTTGCCCTTGCCTGCCTCTGCATGGTCAGCCATTGACTTCCTTGGTGGTCTCCCATCCAAGTACTAACCAGGGCCGACCCTGCTTAGCTTCTGAGATCAGATGAGATCGGCTAGCCTGGATCATCCAGGTCAGGGTTTTGCTTTTTTTACTCTGAGCATAATGTCTCAAGAGGTTGCAATGTTTTCAATTACTTCTTGGCAGGTGGAAGTAGTCCCTTAAAGTGTTTTGAAAGGCAATAAATTAATATGATTCCTTATTAGACTCGGCAGTGTCCCTTCCGTGCTTTTTTAATTTCCTCGGCTACTTTGGACAGTCGGCGGGAAAGAGAAAGGGGAACGTCGAGACCATCACGCCAAAGGTCCCATTAATCTGGAAGCCCTCTGTCGGTCAGGGTCAGAGTTTGGCGGCCTCCCCTTTTCACATCCGGGTTCATATTCTCGGTCAGACTCCAAGGCACGGCTTTTCTGTAGACCCTTCCTTTCATTTTGGGAGGGAGGGTAGGTCACTGGCTCCCAAAGGCCAACCTTTCCCGTGATGGATCACTCCTTACGTGCCCGTGATCGATGCCCAAGAAAGAATTGATGTATAGCTTAAGGTGAAAAGATTAATAAATAGACCAGTCCAGAAGGATGCCATTAAGAAATTGGTTTGGGGATGGACTTGGGGGGGTATGTGACCTTTGAGGTTTATTGGCCGTTTGTTTTTTTCAAGTGGACTTGACTCTGGCCCCCTAACTCCAGTGACCCCAAATCTCCATCCTTTTCCCTCTGATTACTCCATTTCTCATGACTGTGCTCTGTGACAGACGGTTTCATTATCACTCAGTGGCACAGTGCATGTATTTGGCATGCATATGGTCCCAGGTTCAGGCCCTGGCATCTCCAGTTTAAAAGGACCAGGCAATAGGTGATGGGAAAGACCTGAGCCTGAGACCCCAGAGAGCGGCTGCCAGTCTGAATAGACAATATCGACCTTGATGGACCAAAGGTCTGATTCGGTGTAAGGTGTCTTCATGTATTCAACACTGTTTCCTACACAAGGACCAGGCTTAGATTACAGAAATTCTGGAATTCTAGTTTAGTCAGCTTGTCGTATGACATACACCGAGACTTTGACGACTGAACGAAACATGCTAAATGTGCTGGGAAGACTGTGAGCAATTCCACATCTGGCATGTGCTCCACATTTTCTCAACACTGGGGGAAAGGTGCAGCACAAAACCACATGCAGATACCCTGGGGGCAACGCCATACTGACTGCAAAGTCACCCCTGAACAGCCATAAATCTATGCAGAAGGTACCATGAAATCCGATGGTCAAAGCAAGCGAGTGTGGCATGCAGTGGGGAGGCGACCACAAAACCCGACGATCAAAGGAAGCGAAAGCGGCATGCAATGCAGAGGGGGATTTCTATTCCGACGTGGCAACGGAGAGAAAAGCCAAAGCAGAATTGCCCACTGATCCTTAAACGCTTGGAGAAGGGAGGCCGTGAGCAGCCATCACATTTTCCAGAAAGAAGCTAAGGGGGTGCTTGAATTTGGATCTATTTATTTGTAGTCCCTCTTTCTCACTGGGACTCAAGGTGGGTTACACAGAGTCAATACAGACAACGAGATGGGACAATCATCAAACACTGCAATAGGGTCAGGGTTGCAGAACCAACCAGGACGTCTAAAAAAACAGAACCAAAGCAAAGCCGAAGTGTTCACATGACACATTAAATGATGCAAAGTTCCACAGTAGGAGCCCAGTTTCAGCAAGCTAGACACAGCAGGATAGACCACGGTCACTAATAATTTATCCAAGTGACTTTGTGAATCATTTTGTCCTGTGCTACCGTATTGCCTGCACAGAAAAGCCCTTAATAACAACAACAACAACAATAGCTGTTGCAAACCGTCATCCCACAATAAACCTCGTTCCACGGGAAAATATGGAAGAATTTAAAGGTTGCTGCTGCCAAAGTTGTCATGTGATTTGACGACAGCTGCTAGAAAAGCCCTCTTGAATAACTCAGTTTTGCATACATGGTACAGCAGAGAAACAGTTGCTCTTGACAGAACTACTTACAAGCAAACACGGGAGGAACTCGGCCACCAGACCAGGAGACAAACCGCTTTGAGACAGACCCCAAATTAAATGGACAGAGTCCTCAGGACTTATATCATTGGTGGAGACCCATTCAGAGAACGAGGAATCAGATCAAGGGAAACGCAGCGCCCACTTAAGTCACATCCAAAATGGCTTACTTGATTTCCGTTTGGCCTCCCGCCTTCCGCGCTATCTGCACCAGCTCCTTCCCGTACCGTTCTTCCGCCTGCGCCCTACGGAGAAAATGCTTTGAATTATTTTAAGCTGAAAGTCCAGGCTTTCTCAGGCATGCGGGAGGTCCCTTGCCATTTGGGGTTTGTCTTAAACATCATTTTGGGGAAAGCAATAGAAATTATCCCCCTCATAATGAAGAAGAAGAGGAAGAGATTGGATTTATACCCCACCCTTCCCTCAGAGTCTCAGAGCGGCTCACAATCTCCATTCCCTTCCCCTCCCCACAACAGACACCCTGTGGGGTAGGTGGGGCTGAGAGAGCTCTTTCGAGGACTGCTGGTGAGAGAACAGCTCTGAAATAACTTGTAAGTGACCCAAGGTGACACCAGCAGTTGCATGTGGAGGGGTGGGGAATCAAACCCGGTTCTCCAAGATCACTACACCAAATGCCAGGGGCAGTCTTAGGAATTCAAGAACGAGACTTGCCAGCCTGCCAGCTCTGGGTTTTCTGGAGATTTTGGGGGGTGTAGCCTGAGAAGGGCGGGGTTTGGGGAGCGGAGGGACTCCAATGGGGTATGATGCCCCGGAGTCCACCTTCCACCAGGAGATCAGTTGCAATCCCAGGAGACCTCCAGCCACCACCTGCAAGTTGGTAACCCTGTCTGAGGCCTGGGCAAAAATTCCGGTTGAAGCTTCAGAATCACTGCTGTCACCCACCCACCCTTGCTGGGGCCAAGTAAGGAGTAGACTTCACCCCATATGGGGGAATGTAAGATGAGCCCTGCTGGATCAGACCAGTGGTCCATCTAGTCCAGCATCCTGTCTCACCCAGTGGCCAACCAGTTCCTCTGGAGGGCCAGCAACAGGGCACAGAGGCTGAGGCCTTAATAAGAACACAAGAAAAGCCCTGCTGGATCAGACCAGTGGTCCATCTGGTCCAGCATCCTGTCTCACCCAGTGGCCAATCAGTTCCTCTGGAGGGACAACAACAGAGCACAGGGACCAAGACCTTCATAAGAACATCAGAAGAGCCCTGCTGGATCAGACCAGTGGTCCATCTGGTCCAGCATCCTGTCTCACACAGTGGCCAACCAGTTCCTCTGGAGGGACAACAACAGGGCACAGAGGCCGAGGCCTCCCTAAGAACATCAGGAGAGCCCTGCTGCATCAGACCAGAGGTCCATCTTGTCCAAACATCCTGTCTCACACAGAGACCAACCAGTCCCTCTTCAGGGGATACCCAGGTCTCACCTGGAAAGTGGCATCCCTATCTGGAGGGCCAACAACTGGGCAGAGAAGCCGAGGCCTTCCCCTGATGCTGCCTCCTGGCACTGGGGTTCAGAGGTGGCCTTCATCTGAACACAGAGGTCCCCTTTAGTCACCATGGCCAGGAGCCCCTGATAGACCTCCCCTCTTAAAGTAACAGATTCCAGAAACAGATCAAGAGGGGTAGCCGTGTTGGTCTATCTGTAGCAGTAGAAACCTGACCTGGATAGCCCAGGCTAGCCTGATCCCATCAGATCTCAGAAGCTAAGCAGCATCGGCCCTGGCTAGTGTTTGGAAGGGCGACCTCTAAGGAACACCAGGGATATGACACAGAGTCGGGCAATGGCAAATCCACCTCTGAAATGTCTCTTGCCTTGTGACACACACAAATCTAGCTCCCCATCTTGTGGTGCATAATGCTAAAAGAGCTAGAACTTCTGGCTGCCAGACAGCCTTAGGATCCCCTGGCTATAACTACACACATGGCCATACGATGATTAATTAATTAATTAGTAGAAAAGAGCAAGTGTCCAGCAGCACCTTAAAGACTGGACTTGGGGCAGAATGGGTTCTGCCTGCGGGACCACAGCTAGATTATCCGAGGGGACAAGCTCATCCTGATGTGAGAGACAGTGTGGTACAGGGGTGAGAGGGTCAGGCTAGGATACGGGAGGCCCTGGTTCGAATCCCTGCTTCTGCCCTGGAAGCCCACTGGGTGACCTTGGGCCAGTCACACCCTCTCAGCCTAACCTACCTCACAAGGTGGTTGTGAGGATCGAATGGAGGAGAAGAAGAGAGAAGAGATCAGATTTATACCCCGCCCTTCACTTGGAGTCTCAGAGCGGCTTACAAACTCCTTTCCCTTCCCCTCCCTGCAACAGACACCCTGGGAGGTAGGCAGGGCTGAGAGATCTCTTGACAGAAACTGCTCTTTTTCAAGAAGAGCTGTGCCAGAACTACGGCTTGCCCAAGGTCATCCAGCAGCTGTGAGTGGAGGAGTGGGGATATCAAACCCGGTTCTCCCAGATCAGAGTCCGCGCACTTAACCACGACACCAAACTGGGTCTCAAAGGAGAAGGATATATGCCTCTTTGGGTCCCCATCGGGGAGAAAGGATGAAGTATAAATGAAGGCAAATGAAAACAAATCAAAGAAATATCCAAGTGGAATTCGTTTGCCCCGGATCAAGAGCCCCGTTAGTCAACCCCGTCTCTTTCCATTCCCACCCACCCCCTTTCTCACCATACCAGTACTGATACAAACACATCATTTCCATCGATCGGGAGGAATCTTTGCTCACGTCTTTTAAAATAGCTCTGGGGCAAAGGCGAGAGGCTCGGTCTCCTCTGACCGCGTGGTGATTCATTTGGCCCTACAGCGTTTGCAATTCCCCCTCCACCCCATAAAAGGTTCGCTCAAAAAGCACATTTAGGTACAGGGCCCTGGAAATGTGAGCACTGAATTTCTCGGGATGTATATTTTATTTGGTGCTTGGATGGCCCAGGTTGGCCCGATCTCGTCAGATCTCAGAAGCTAAGCAGGGTCGGCCCTGGTAAACATTGGGATGGGAGACCACCAAGGAAGACTGGGGCTGCTATGCAGAGGAAGGTGACGGCGAACCCCCTCTGCTCATCTCTTGCTTTGAGAACTCCACGTGAGGTAGAGCTTCGTGGGGGTTGCCGTGAGCCAGTTGCAACTCAATGGCACCCTTTGCCTCTTTAGAATTTACTCATCTGCCAATCAGTGTTCAGGGTTCTTTTTGTAGCAGGGACTCCTTTGCATATTAGGCGACACCTGCCTGGGTTGCTTCATGTGGCAGAGCCTCTGCTTGGCATGCAGAAGGTCCCCCGTTCAATCCCCACCATCTCCAGTTAAAAAGGATCAGGCAATAGATGATGAGAAAGACCTTGATCTGAGACCCTGGCTCAGTGGTAGAGCAACTGCTTGGCATGCAGAAGGTCCCAGGTTCAATCCCCGGCATCTCCAGTTAAAGGGACCAGGTAGCAGGTGATGGGAAAGACCTCTGCCTGAGACCCTGGAGAGCGGCTGCCAGTCTGAGTAGACAACACTGACCTTGATGGACCAAGGGTTCGATTCAGTATAAGGTCGCTTCATGTGTTCACCTGTCCTGAGAACCTCGAGATAAGTCTTTACTCATCTGCCAATCAATGTTCAGGGTTCTTTTTGTAGCAGGGACTCCTTTGCATATTAGGCGACACCCGTCCTAATGTAGCCAATCCTCCAAGAGCTTACAGAGCTCTTCTGACAGGGGCCTACTGTGAGCTCTTGGAGGATTGGCTACATTAGGGGTGTGTCGCCTAATATGCACAGGAGTCCCTGCTACAAAAAGAGCCCTGAATGTGATTTAATACACGTTGATCTACCTACGTCTTGTGGTCAGGCACCCCAAGTGTTCACAGTTCCGCAGTCTTTCCTTACCTCTGCTTGATTAAGTCCTCCACATCTTTGCTCATCTTCCTCCCGTCGAGCAATCGCTGCAGAAGTACCTCATATCCAGTGTGGACGGTGATTTCTTTGCACTAGGGAGTGGAAATGTTGAATACCCATTAGCCAGTTTAATTCCCGACTGTTGTAATCCAGGAGAGCTGTATCGGTTTTGAGAAGGGGTGTGTGTGTGGAAACCTTTGTAGGATTACGTTGCAAACGATCCTGTCACTGGTGCAGAACGCGGAGTCTTGAGAACACTGCCTTCCATTTTTCAAGTTTCTAGACCTCATTGGAAGGGATTATTTATGTGGAAACATGCAGGGAAATCACTGTAGGACAAATTTCCACATCCATGCCCTGACCTGGATAGCCCAAGGTAGCACGATCCCGTCAGATCTCAGAAGCTAAGCACAGTCGGCCTTGGTTAGTATTTGGACGGGCAATCTCCACGGAATACCAGGGTCATGACGCAGAGGCAGGCAATGGCAAACCACCTCTGAAACGTACCTTAAAAAAACAAGTCTAGCTCACCCCCTAGTGGTGTATAACGCTAAAGAGCTAGAACTTCTAGTTGCCGGACAATCTTAGGATCTCCTGGCTATTCTACACACAATGCCAGAAGATAATAATTATTATTTCCACATCCCTGTCTTACCCTGTTTCCTTATTGTGAATGAAAGGATTTTGTGGCGTTATTAGGATTGCAAATGTATTTATCTTTTTAATTTTTTGGATTTTTTTCTCCGCCCTCCCCAAACGGGCTCAGGAGGCGGATCACAACAACAGAGTCATAGACTCATTACAATAAACAACAGATTCTTATACTGTTGTAGATTTTCCAGGTTGTCTGGCCATGGTCTTGCCATTGTAGGACCTGACATTTCGCCAACAACTATGACTGGCATCCTCAGAGGTATAACACTGAAAGACAGAGTACTCTCTGTGTCAAAGTGAGACGAAAAATGGTAGGAAGGTAATTCATATCTACTCAGGAAGGTGGGGTAGGGCTGAGTCATTATCTTGTAGGAGTACCCCAGGCTGTGAACATGCTAATGGAGGAGCTTTCCTGAGGAGGTTCTTTTGCATATGGATTAGGTGTTTCCTGAGGAGGTTCTTTTGCATATGGATTAGGTGTTTCCTGAGGAGGTTCTTTTGCATATGGATTGTTTCCTGAGGAGGTTTCCTGTTTCCTGGAGTGCTTCTTTTGCATGAGGATTGGCTATCGCCTTCGACAACAGAGTCATAGACTCATTACAAATTCGAGTTGGGAAATTCCCGGAGATTTGGGGTGGAGCTCGGGGAAGGAAGGTTTTGAGAACGAAAGGGACCTCAGTTTGTGACCCAGCACAGGATGATATATTGAGATCTGGGGAAAGCAAACCTTTACTATTAAGAAATGAATATAAGATCTAAATCACTTTAGTTCAGTTATACAAACACGGAGAGTATGTTTTACCCAGTTTTTTTGGCATCTCTCCATCTCTAACCATCCCAGTCTATGTAAAAATTTTAACAGTTCCTCGTTACAGTACAGCACTCAATGTTCCCTCTAAGCTGAGTTAGTGCGAGTTAGCTCACAGATTTTTAGCCTCCAGCTCACACATTTCTGTCTTCGCTCAGGAAGGATGGCTCCAAAGCAAACTGATTTATGCTGCAGCCAAATCGCTCGTTCACAACTTTAATGCCAGTAGCTCACAAAGTTGTATTTTTGCGCACAAGTCTCAACATTTTAGAGCAGGGGTGTCAAACATGCGGCCCCTGATCTGTGTGGCAACTGATCTCTGTAGTCTGGAGGTCAGTTATAATTCAGGGAGATGACCAGGCCCTAGCCTGGAGGTAATTCTGAAATTCTGGGTTAAGCTTGCCAGATTGAATGCTCTACCAACAGCAGAAATGAGAGGACGATTTGCTAAAATCCCATTTTTAGACCGCTTCTGTGGCTGTGTATCTGGTGCGGTAGAGATTGTAGACCTCCTTTTATTATTTTGGGACCCCTCTTCCCGGGGAACTTCGGATTATTCTGCCCTGATATCAGCTTCCTGTCGAGTCCTGTGTGGTACCTTCATTGTTAGCAGATTCTGACACAGAAATAATCCGATCTCCAGGTATTTCCCAAACCGGAGCTGGTAACCCTAGCTTTATCGCGTGCTACCTTGTGGCCTTTTCCCCTCAAGTAGACATTCCAGACAACCAACAATAGGAGGAGAGGAGGAAGGGGAGAACGACCCAGGCTAAACACGATCAACTAAAAATCAAAAATACATCGGTACCAGTGATCCCTCTAAGCTGAATCAGTGTGAGCTAGCTCACAGTTTTTTAGCCTCCGACTCACACATTTTTGCCTCAACTCAGGAAGGCTGGCTCCAGAGCAAACTAATTTATGCAGTAGCCAAATAGCTCACTCACAACTTTCATGCCAGTAGCTCACAAAGTAGAATTTTTGCTCACAAGACTCCACAGCTTAGAGGTACTTTGGTATATACGGATAAGCAGGGCTTTTTATACAGCAGGAACTCATTAGCATACTAGGCCGCACCCAACAGCAAAAACTTATTAGCATATTAGGCCACACCCCTGACAGCACATCTCATTAGCATATTAGGCCATACCCTGCTTGTTACCAGGAGTGTGGTCATCCAGCCACCCCCACCTTTTGCTTCTTATTCTATTTACCTTGTTTATTGTCAAAACCCAGGGCTTTTTTGTAGCAGGAACTCCTTTGTATGGTAGTCCACACACCCCTAAGGCAGCTAATCCTAATGAGTTTCTGCTGGGCGTGGCCAACTCGGGAGCCAGCCGGAACTCCTTGGTGGTCTCCCATCCAAGTTAAGATGGCCCTGGAGGAAGCCAGGTCATGGTAGTGGTAAGCATAGCAGCCAGGGCAATGGCACTCTGGGAAATGCCTCTGAAACTTAACACGGGCAGCTCACCATAGAAGAATTCATTTGATACACATGATTAATTGCATGGATAAAGGGTCCCAGGCTAGCCTGATCTCGTCAGATCTGGGAAGCTAAGCAGGGTCGGCCCTGGTTGGTACTTGGATGGGAGACCACCGAGGAAGTCCCAGGGTTGCTACGCAGAGGCAGGCAGTGGCAAACCACCTTGGCCTGCACACATCTTGCCTTGAAACGACACAGGGTCACCATCAGTGCTCCCTCTAAGCTGTGGAGTTTGTGAGCAAAAATTCTACTTTGTGAGCTACTGGCATTAAAGTTGTGAGCCGAGCGATTTGGCTGCTGCATGCATGAATTTGCTCTGGAGCCATCCTTCCTGAGATAAGGGAAAAATGTGTGAGCTGGAGGCTAAAAAACTGTGAGCTTTGTCACACAAACTCAGCTTAGAGGGAACACTGCTCCCTTCAGTGGAAGAGACACACATCCAGACCTTTCACGGCAGGGCCTACATAAAGCCTTAAGAGATCCCAAGCACTGTTCCCTCTAAGCTGTGGAGTCTTGTGAGCAAAAATTCTACTTTGTGAGCTACTGGCATTAAAGTTGTGAGCTGAGCGATCTGGCTGCTGCATACATTGATCTGCTCTGGAGACATCTTTCCCGAGCTGAGACAAAAATGTGTGAGCTGGAGGCTTAAAAAACTGTGAGCCAGCTCACACTGACTCAGCTTAGAGGGAGCACTGGTCACCATAAGTCATCAGATCTCAGAAGCTAAGCGGGGTTGGCCCTGGTTGGTAGTTGGATGGAAACCCCACTTGCCAGCCTCCCAGTGGGGCATGGAAGGAGGAGGAGAAACAGGGAGAGGAGGAGGAGGAAGAAGGAGAAGAAGACGAGGAAGAAGGAGAAGAAGAGGAGGAGGAGGAGGAAGAAAAGGAGGAAGAAGAAGAGAGGGGGAGCGGGAGGAGGAGGAAGAAGGAGAAGAAGAGGAGGAAGAAGGAGAAGAGGAGGAGGAGGAGGAGGAAGAGGAGGAGGAAGAAGAGGAAGAAGGAGAAGAAAAGGAAGAGGAGGCGGGGAGGAGGAGGAAGAGGAAGAAGAGGAGGGGAGGAAGAAGAGGAGGAGGAAGAGGAGGAGAGGTTTTTTTCACCATGGACAAAATAGCTGATCATATTTCAACCATCGAATCCACTTCAGGTTACTGTAATTCTAATTTATTAGACAAACAGCTTCCCTTTATGGATTACTCCGCACAGTATCATTCTTTCAAATATCATCAGACAAACAAATGGTCTAATGAGATTCTGTCTTATCTTCAAATGTATTTAAAAATATCTGTTGGTAATTATACAATTGCTGCTTGTTACTTACTAGTTCTCCTATATATAGATGATCTGAAGGGATATATTTTTGAACATTCAGCTATGTACAATTTGACATAATTCACAAATGCTGATGAAAAATAATTATGTATAATAACTTACTTATAATTAGTTATTTAAAAAGAAGAGGAAGAGGTTTTATACTCCTCCCCCTTCACTACCCAAAGGAGTCTTGGAGCGGCTTACAATCTCCTTTCTCTTCCCCTTCCCACAACAGGCACCCTGTGAGGTAGGTGGGGCTGAGAGAGCTCTGAGAGAACTGGGACTGGCCCAGGGTCACCCAGCAGGCCTCATGTGTCCCAAAGCGGCTTACAATCTCCTTCCCTTCCTCTCCCCACAAGCGACACCCTGTGAGGCAGGTGGGGCTGAGAGAGCTCTTTCAAGGACTGCTCTTGAGAGAACAGCTCTGAGAGAACCTGTGACTGACCCAAGGCCACCCAGCTGGCTGCATGTGGAGGATTGGGGAATCAAACCTGGTTCTCCAGATTAGCATAATGCTGCTCTTAACCACTGCACCATACTGGCTCTCAAAGATAATTCCTCTGGTGGAAACGGAAGCTTCAGAGTGTGGACTGCCTGGCATCACACCTCCGCTGAGGTCTCTCCCCTCCCCGAACACTGCCACCCCCAGAAAGTGCCCCCAAATCTCCAGAAACATCCCAAAACTGAAGTTGGCCACCCTGGGAGATTCCATTTTGACCTCCCTGGGGAGGGATAGCCCAAGAGAGGGGCCCACTCCGGAGGAGGCCCTGCCTCTAGGACCAACCAGCCACTGCACAAACTTCCACCAAGCTACACAGACGCCCGAAACACCAGTCCGAGGCCGAGAAAGCAGTCGAATACGCCAGCAAACGTTCAACCAGTTTCCTGTTAGTCTGAGACAACATCAGTACACCACACAGGCCTTGCAGCTCCACGACCAAATCGTCATGAGCCATTTCCAAAAATGAGGGATCCTAACGGCAACCTACGCTCGCCATCCGGGGTCCGAGGGCAGGAGATGCCAGCGAAGGCTTGAGGGCTCCGTTTCTCTCCTGGTGTCCCCCTTCCGTCTCCAGCTGCACCGCTTCACCCCCCTGAGAAGCGGAATCTTTTATAGCCGGTTGACTCAGTGGCTGGAAATCCCAGCCTGTGACGGCTGACCCTCTTTTTCCCAGGGAAATATCATTGCCTTTGAGAATACGCAAAGCTGCTTTCGAATGAGTCAGGCCTTCGGGCCACAGGGCTCGGCACACCAAGGGTCCTAGATTCGATTCCCGATGCCTCCATTTCAGGGGTCTCCGTAGGAGTGTCAGCTCTGGGTTGAGAAATCCCTGGAGGTTTTGGGGGGCGGAGCCTGAGGAGGGCGCGGTTTGGGGAAGGGAGAGGCTTCAGTGGGGTATAATGCCACAGAGTCCACCTTCCAAAGCAACCATTTCCTTCAGGGGAACTGATTTCTGTCCCATGAAGTGGATCAGTTGTAACCCCAGGAGATCTCCAGCCCGTACCTGGAGGCTGGCAACCCTATGTGTAGTTTGGTGAGTGGTTAGGAGGGCGGACTCTGATCTGGGAGAACCGGGTTTGATTCCCCACTTCTCCACATGCAGCTGCTAGTGTGACTTTGGGTCAGTCACAAGTTCTCTCAGAGTTGTTCTCTCAAGGGCAGTCCTCAATAGAGCTCTCTCAGCCCCCCCTTACCTCACAGGGTGTCTGTTGTAGGGAGGGAAAGGGAAGGGAAAGGAGTTTGTAAGCTGCTCTGAGACTCAAGTGAAGCACCCTTCACTTGGAGTCTCAGAGCAGCTTCAGACTCCTTTCCTTCCTCCCCACAACAGACACCCTGTGAGGTAGGTGGGGCTGAGAGAGCTCTGAGAGAATTGCCCTTGAGAGAACAGCTCTTGTCAGAACTATGGCTTGCCCAAAGTCATCCAGCAGCTGGGATTCAGAGAATTACTGCCTCTGAATGTGGAGGCTCCCCACAGGGGATTAGATCCTCCATGAATCTATTTAATGCCCTGTTAAAGCTGTTTATTCCTGTAGTCATCACTACATCCTGTGGCAGCGAATTCCACATTTTCATCACTCTCTGTGTAAAGTAGAATTTCCTTTTGTCCCTCATGTACCTACTGCCCATCAGCTTCATTGGATGCCCTTGAGTTCTACTATTTTGGGAGAGGGAGAAAAATTTCTCCTTAGTCAACTCTCTCTACCCCATGCATAATTTTACAAGCCTCTCTGTCACCTCTTTTCTAAATGGAAAATTCCCAGACTCTTCGGCCTTTCCACGTACAGAAGGGGCTCCAACCTCCTAATCATCATGGTTGCCCTTCTTCTGGACTTTTCCCAGTTCTGCAGTGTCCTTTCTGAGATACATCAAGATGGGTAGCCATGTTAGTCTGTCTGTAAGCGGTAGAAAAGAGCAAGAATCCAGGACCACCTGAAAGACTTAATTAAAATTTGTGGCATGGTATGAGCTTTCGTGAGTCATAGGAACATAAGAGAAGCCAATGTTGGACCGGGCCAATGGCCCATCCAGTCCAACACTCTGTCACTCAGTGGCCAAAAATACCAGGCCAGCAGTGGGGCCGGGACGCTGGAAGCCCTCCCACTGTTGTTCCCCCCCAAGAATACAGAACATCACTTGCCCTAGCCTGAGAGTTCCTATCTATACCTTGTGGCTAACAGCCACTGATGGACTTCTGCTCCATATGCTTATCTAATTCCCTCTTGAAGCTGTCCATGCTTGTTGCTGCCACCACCACCTCCTGTGGCAGTGAATTCCATGTGTTCATCACTCTTTGGGTGAAGAAGGACTTCCTTTTATCCCTTCTAACCCGACTGCTCAGCAATTTCATGGACTGCCCACGAGTCCTTGTATTGTGAGAAAGGGAGAAAAGGACTTCTTCCTTGACCTGCTCTATCCCACGCATAATCTTATAAACCTCGATCACGTCACCCCTCAGCCGTCGTTTCTCCAAGCTAAAGAGCCCCAAGCACCTTAACCTTTCTACATAGGGAAAGTGGTCACTGGTATCTGAAGAAGTGAGCCGTGACTCAAGAAAGCTCCTAACCCTGCCACAAATTTTGTCAGTCTTTAAGATGCTCCTGGACTCTGCTTCTTTTCTACTTTTTAAGGTACGGTGACCAGAAATGCATCCCCGCATGTGTGTGTCCCGAAATCATTCCAAGATTCAGCTAGCAACGGCGACAGCGGTATCATCTTCCATGTTTTCTTTTCAAGGACTTCACCGGGAAGAAGAAAAGGGAACTGTGACGTCAGATCTCCATCAGGGAATAAGGAACTTTAAAAAAAAAAAAGCTGTTTCAATGCGAAAGTTGTCCTGCACGTTCTGTGGGGCGGTTAGGCCCTTGCAAAGGAAGTGAATCGCTGGCATTAACACTCTGGTTATGCAGTAGGACTGAAACCCTGGAGATCCAGTAATTGTCACATCCTGCTGTTGGCCGACTGAGTCATGTCAGCAAAGCCGGAGATCTGCAAGAACGTTGGTGACTCCCCCCTCCCCAAAATGCTCTGTAACAGTCATCCTGCGGTGTTTTGAAAAGCGAAGGAGGAGTTTGCTCTTTGGCTGAAAAATGTCCCCCAAATTCTCGAGAGATATCTTTGATTGTATTGTCTTTGGGGCGGCGACATCGGGTTTTCCGTTCCGGGTTGGGAAATGCCTGGAGATTTGGAGGATGGATCCTGGGGAGTTTATGGACCGTAGCAAAGTATAATGCCACCAGAGAGTCCACCCTCCCAAGCAGTCGGTTTCTCCGGGGGGAATTGATCCATGTCCATCTGGGGACAGTTGTAATTCCAAGAAGCTCCAGGTCCCACCTGGAGGTTGGCAACCCTGCAGCGAAACCAGTGGAGGCGAGAGGTGCATGTGGGAGCGTTCCGTGGAGTTTACACCCTGGTAATTGGGCAACAAGAGGCAGCGTGGTGTAGGGGTTAAGGGCGGCTGACTCTAATCTGGAGAACTGGGCTCGATTTCGCACTCCTCCACATGAAGGCAGCTGGGCGACCTCGGGCCAGTCACAGCTCTCTCAGAACTCTCTCAGCCCCCCCCCCCCAGTCTAGCTCACCACTTTAGTGGTGCAGAACGCTAAAGGGCTAGAACTTCAAGCTGCCGGGCAATCTTCGGATCTCCTGCCTGCCCTACACACAGTGCCGTACGATAATTAGTATTAACTGTGCAAAGAACTGTTTGCCACACATGTACACCATGCACCCGCTCTGGGAGAGAAACTGGGAGGTCACGACCACACCCTCACACCCAACTCTTGAGGTCACAGCAGGGCTTGTCTTTGCAAAGAGGGGCCCTCCTTTGCTAGTTCCAGTGGCAGCTTCTAAAGACAGGGTGTAATGCTGTAAGAGTCTGCCCTCCAAAGCAGCTGTTCTTCTCTAGAGGACTGATGTGTATCATCTGGAGACCCTCCTCAGTCTCCACCCCCCCTAAATAGTATTTGGATGGGAGACCAACAAGGAATACCAGGGCTGTGACACAGAGGCAAGCAATGGCAAGCCACCTCTGAAGGTCTCCTGCCTTGAAAACACTACGGGGTCAAAAGAACGTAGGAGCATAAGAGAAGCCATGTCCAACATTCTGTGTCACATAGTGGCCAAAAAACAGGGGCCATCAGGTGGTCCACCAGTGGGGCCAGAACTCCAGAAGCCCTCCCACTCTTGCCCCCCAAGCACCAAGTGTACAGAGCATCGCTGCCCCAGGCATAAGAACATAAGAGAAGCCATGATGGATCAGGCCAATGGCCCATCCAGTCCAACACTCTGTGTCACACAGTGGCCAAAACCCAGGTGCCATCAGGAGGTCCACCAGTGGAGGTAGAATTCCAGAAGTCCCCCCACTGCTGCCCCCCAAGGACCAAGAAGACAGAGCATCACTGCCCCAGAATAAGAACATAAGAGAAGCCATGTTAGATCAGACCAATGGTCCATCCAGTCCAGCACTCTGTGACACACAGTGGCCAAAACCCGTGTGCCCTTAGGAGTTCCACCAGTAGAGGTAGAACTCCAGAAGCCCTCCCACTGTTGCCCCCCAAGCACCCAAGAATACAGAGCATTGCTGCCCCAGACATAAGAAAATAAGATAGGTGATATTGGATCAGGTTAGTGGCCCATCTAGTCCAACAATCTGTGTCACACAGTGGCCAAAACCCAGATGCCGTTACAGCAGGAGGTCCACCAGCAGGGCTCATGAACTACCAGTAAGCCTCATCCCACTGTGTGCCACTCGCACAAGCCACCAAGAATATCAGAAGCATCACTGCCCCAGACATAAGAAAATAAGAGAAGCCATGTTGGATCAGGCCAATGGCCCATCCAGCCCAACACTCTGTGTCACACAGTGGCCAAAACTCAGGTACTATCAGGAGGTCCACCAGCAGGGCCAGAACACCAGAAGCCCTCCCACAGTCGTCCCACCCCAGCACCAAGTCAACGATAAGTCAGCTGAGACCTAACAGCACTTTCCACCACCACCACCAGGGGACGAGGAGCCCGGAGCGTGCGGAGCTTTTTGAGGCAAGATTTGGCGCTTCCCAGGAACTAGTGTGGAGCCAATACAGCTAACTTCATGGACACTCAGACCCATTTGTTTTTGTTTTTTAGTAGCTGGGATGCTGTGTTCCACAGGACCCCAAACTCCTGAACCATCTTCAAAAAGAGTTCGACAGTGCCCTGCAAAGGTCCCATCGGGATGGCCGAAAAAGCAAGTCCAAAGCCGGCGACTGAATCCTGGTTGGTGCCTCTCTTGGAGAGCTGTTCCCGTCAATGCTCCCTCTAAGCTGTGGAGTCCCGTGAGCAAGAATCCTACTTTGTGAGCTCCTGGCATTAAAAGTTGTGAGCGGGCAATCTGGCTCCTGCATCAATGAGTTTGCTCTGGAGCCGTCCTTCCCGAGCCGAGACAAAAATGTGTGAGCCGGAGGCTAAAGAACTGTGAGCCGGCTCACGCTAACTCAGCGTGGAGGGGACACTTCCCATCCCCCAGCACAAAAGCAGACATTAGCACAGGGCACCGTTCTCCTGCAGTGGCCTCTCCTGGTCTAGGGTCAGCTAGGGTAGCACAATTTCGAATTACAGCGCTGGAGAAGACTCTTGAGAGTCCCTTGGACTGCAAGGAGATCAAATCAGTCAATCCTAAAAGAAATCAACCCTCTGGAAGACCAGAGACTGAAGCTGAAGCTCAGATACTTTGGCTGCCAAAGGAGAAGGGAGCACTCACTGGAGAAGACCCTCAATGCTGGGGAAGATCGAAGATCAAAGAAGAAGGGGACGGCAAAGGATGAGAGGGTTAGACAGTGTTATTGATGCAACAAACATGAAATTGAGCAAACTCCGGAGCAGGACGGAAGACAGGAGGGCCTGGCGCAATGTGGTCCATGGGGTCGCGAAGAGTCGGACTTGACTGTGCGACTGAACAACAACAACAACAACAGAGTAGCACATCTGAGTGAAGTGAAGTCCCAAACGTGCCACTCCGATCCAACCCCCGAGAAGTGGGTACTGGGAGACCTGCTTTCTGTTAATGGTTTCAAGCTATGCAGGGCTGAGACGGAAAACCAGGGTGGGGCAATCCGACAAGGTCTCTTTGAGCTTTGCATAGAACGCACGGCTCGTGTGGTGTTGGCAGTCTCTGCCAAGATCAAGGCAACACGTCAGGAATATTTAACAGCTAACCCAGATACGAGAAATGCAAAAAAAGGGGTTGGCTAATGGTAATGTTAGAACCCCGGACCAACATTATTATTTTTTTTGAGCAACGTGGCTTGAAAGCGGTTGGACGTTCTTAATGACAGTGACTTCTATGGAGACATCGGCCCCTCTGGTTTGGCATTAAAGCTGGCTCTCCCCCCCATCATACATGCACACAGGTGCACCTGAGTTGTGGAAAGACCAGGTGTGCTCAACAGGTGCGTTCAGGTCCCCGAACTGCCAGTTTGCAAACGCGCACCCCCCAAAAAACAAAACACTCCCACTACAAGAACAATCCCTAATCTTCAATGCCATTGGTGTGCCGCATTCTTGAATCACAATGCTCAACACTTCACTTCTTGTCTCTATAAGTATCATCGAGCTTCAGAAGTGAACACTTACCCAGAAGGAATCTTTAAATTGCAGCTGGGTCATGACTGGAACAGATCGGTTTGGGGCAAGTTGGCGCAAAAGTTTTGGAAAGAGGCGCGCCGCTTGCGCTCCGGAGCAGGAAAAAAAAGCACTCTTCAGGCCGTGTTTCTTTGGAACAACTCGCAAAACGGCACCTGTCAGACTGAGGGAAACTGCTGCACGATAGCTTGTTACTCGGAAAGGAAAGGGGGGGGGAAGAGGTCCAAACTTCACTGGTCTCTCCCCCCTTCCTCTTTCTCTCATCTAGCTCCACCCCCCCCGGGTTCTTAAGTCTCAACCGCATTTCAATTTCTGGCAACCAGTGAATATATATATTGAAATAAGGAAGCTGGCGACGAGGCTGACGCCTTGTCATTTAGATGCAAATGAGACACACATTTTTAAAAATGACGACAGGGGCGATCGACACTCCAGAGAAGCAAAAGGTCTATCTGATAAAAGGGATGAAACAACACTGTGGAAAGAGAGATCTAAGTTTGGCGACGCAGCCGTCAACAGTGCAAGTGGCATATCTTGATGCAAGGCATATTTTTGTTTGGTGGTGGTGGTGGGGGGAGACATGTAATTTTTTGCACTGAGGAGAAATCACACGCAGGCACACAGGAAACAGAGATGTGGTACTGCACGCCCAGCGATTGCAGCAATAACCGGCCACGTTTTGCCAGCTCTCGTCAAAAATCCAGGAAACGTTGATCGTGCACGCTGTCCGGCGGGCTGCCTCACCCGGGCCTACATCGGCCTGTGGCTTTCCGATGTTGCTGCACAAAACTGTATTCGCCGTGAATATGAATGAAAGAGTTAGCGCACTCAGTGTGCTGCTGGAATGCTAATGGGGCACCGTCCCCTGCTACGTGTCCCTCAAGGCCTTTTAGAATGTGATTGTTCAGGCCTCCCTGGCCAATGGAGCCCAGGGCTTCCACACTCCATCACTAACATGTTGGTAAAGCAGAGAAGGCATTTGCTAAGTAGCCGGAGGACCAACGCTTTGGAATACATTGTGAAATGTGTCTGTTCCTCCCGAAGGCAGAAGGAACTGTGGTGCTGTTAAAAAGTAAGAGAGAGCCAAAGCAGTTTAAATAATTTTTTAAAAAAGGGACGATGAATTTACAGAAGAGATGATGGACAGTGCCGACAAATCACAGCTCATCTATGGTGACCCTGTAGAGTTTTTGAGGCAGGTGATGAACAGAGGTGGTTTTGCGCCTTTGTGTTCCTCTGCATAGCAACCATGGCCTTCCTTGGTGATCTCCCATCCAAATACTAACCAGGGCTGACCCTGCTTAGCTTTTGAGATCATCGGGCTAGCCTAAGCCATCGCCAGGTGAACAGAGGTGGTTTGCCTTTGCCTGCCTCTGCATAGCAACCATGGACTTCCTTGGCAGTCTCTCATCCAAGTACTAACCAGGGCCGACCCTGCTTAGCTTCTGAGGGTTGATGAGTTCAGGTTAGCCTGGGCCATCCAGGTAAAGGCTGAAGATAAACAAAGGAGGTTTGCCATTGCCTGCCTCTGTGTAGCAACCCTGGGCTTCCTTGGCAGTCTCCCATCCAAGGACTAACCAGGGCCGACCCTGCTTAGCTTCTGAGATCTGATGAGATTGGGCCACCCAGGCCGGGCAATTCATAGAAGTACACCATACTAAGTCCGTTTGGAAGGAGACGTAAGAGATGAGTCCTTGGGAGTAATTTGCATTTTGATCCATCCTCTGCCATTTCTGTCTAGCCTGCGTTTCCTGCTATGGTGGCGGATAAGCCCAAGCCAAGCACCTGGATCTCAAAAAGTCTGTATCCAGATATGGTGTGCTTATACGGTGGGCCAGCCCGATGTCCCATGGTGCCCACAAGTAGGTGGGGCCCAAGCCCCCTCCACTCATTTTTGCCCCCTCACAACTGGCATGGAGGTATACGGCCTGTGGAAAATGAAGTTTAATTCAGCCATCGTGGAAAGATAACCCCGGGTGGAGCTATTCTCCATGAATTTGCCTCATCCTCCTTTATAAAGCCAGAAGACATTCCTACCTCCTGTGGCAATGAGTTCCGTAGAATATAAGAAGACCCCTGCTGGATTCAGAACAGTGGTCCATCTAGTCCAGCATTCTGTCTCACACAGGGCCACAGTTCTCTGGAGGCCAACAACAGGGCATAGAGGCTGAGGCCTTCATAAGAACATAGGAAGAGCCCTGCTGGATCAGACCAGGGTCCATCAAATCCAGCATCCTGTCTCACCCAGTGGCCAACCAGTTCCTCTGGAGGGCCAACAACAGGGCAGAGAGGCCGAGGCCTCCCTAAGAACATCAGAAGAGCCCTGCTGGATCAAACCAGTGGTCCATTAGTCCAGCATCCTGTCTCACACAGGGGTCAAACCAGCTCCTCTGGAGGGCCAACCACAGGGCCTAGAGGCTGAGGCCTTCATAAGAACATCAGAAGAGCCCTGCTGGATCAGACCAGTGGTCCATCTAGCTCAGCATCCCATCTCACAGTGGCCAACCAGTTCCTCTGGAGGGCCAACCACAGGGCAGAGAGGCTGAGGCCTTCATAAGAACCTCGGAAGAGCCCTGCTGGATCAGACCAGTGGTCCATCTAGCCCAGCCTCCTGTCTCACACAGTGGCCAGCCGGTTCCTCCGGAGGTTCAACAGCAGGGCAGACAGGCCAAGGCCTCCCCCCGATATTGCCTCCTGGCTCTGGGGTTCAAAGATTGACTGCCTCTGAATGTAGAGGTTCTCCTCAGTCACCATAGCTAGTAGCCATTGACAGACTTCTCCTCCATGAGTCTCTCTCATCCCCTTTGAAAGCTGTTTATTCATGAGGCCATCACTACATCCCCTGGCAGCGAATCCCACATTTTAATCACTCTCTCTGTAAAGAAGTACTTCCTTTAGTCCATCCTGAACCTACTGCCCGTCAGCTTGAACTCTAGTATTGTAAGAGAGGGAGAAAAAGCTTTGTGAATTACGTGTTCATTTGAAGCACCTTCTTTTGATCCTCATCGCTAACACCCTGCTGCTCCGCCGGCCTGGAGGATCAACAGTTGTTCTGCAGCTTACAAGATTCATTCGGCTGCATGAAATCAGCATGGGCCAATCAAGCACCTCCCCACTTCCTGTCCCGCCCAGGGTGATCTGAATAGAATCTTCTCTGCCCATCAGAATGGTTTAAAAGTGAGTTGACTTGGGGTGTGTGTGTATTCATTTCTTGTGCCTGTAAGAAGAAGGGGGCTGGGGTGGGAGAAGAACTTTACTGAAGGGGAGGAAATAAACCTAAGAGCATAAGATGAGCCCTGCTGGATCAGGGCAGAGGCCCATCTAGTCCAGTTCCTCTGGAGGGCCAACAACAGGGCAGAGGGGCCAAGGTCTTCATAAGAACATAAGACTTATCCTCCACGAATCTCTCTAATCCCATTTGAAAGCCGTTTACTCCTGCGGCCATCACAACATCCTCTGGCAGCAAATTCCACATTTTAATCACTCTCTGGTGAAACAGTGCTTCCTTCCTTTCCTCTCCTCACAACAGACACCTTGTGAGGTAGCGTTTGGAGAGAAAGGTGACTGGCCCATGGTCACCTAGCAGGCTTCAGGTGGGACTACTGGGGAATCGAACCCAGTTCTCCGGATTAGAGTCCGCCGCTCTTAACCACTACACCACGATGGATCTCACCATTCTGGATCACCTGTGGCAGGTAGGGTCAGCTGGACTCAGGGAGTGAGGGAAAAGCAAAGTAACGGTTATGAAAACTCTGCGTCTCACCTAGATGACTCCTGTATCCCACTGGTGGCCAGTCTACCACCAAACGAGAACCACCATTTTAATTGTAAATGACAGGGATTTCTGCCCCCACTGGTGGACCTCCTGATGGCACCTGAGTTTTGGCACTGTGTGACACAGTGTTGGACTGGATGGGCCATTGGCCTGGTCCAACATGGCCGACACCCCTCAGTTGGACTGGATGGGCCATTGGCCTGATCCAAAATGGCTTCCCTTATGTTCTTATGACCTCCAAAGCAGAAGTTCTTATGACCTTCAAAGCCACAATACAAACGCATCACGAGATATACTTAAGAAAGGAACTTGTTACTTTGTCATATTGGTTTGGTGTAGCCAGTTTTATGTACTGGTTAGGAGTGTGGACTCTAATCTGGGAGAACTGGGTTTGATTCCACACTCCTCCACATGCAGCTGCTGGCATGACCTTGGGTCAGTTACAAGTTGCTTCAGAGCTGTTCTCTCATGAGCAGTCCTCGAAAGAGCTCTCTCAGTCCCACCTACCTCACAGGGTGTCTGTTGCAGGGAGGGGAGGGAAAGGAGATTGTAAACTGCTCTGAGACTCCATCAGATAGTGAAGGATGGGGTATAAATCCAATCTCCTCCTTCTCCTCCTTTATCTGCACACAAAACCCTTTGAGGAAAAAAACTGATTCCATTCAGGAATGTTCCATTATTTAAATACTTTTTTAAAAAATCTAGCTTTAATAGATTCATACCAAGAAAGAAGACATAAAAACAAACAGGGCATTTCAGTGCTTTAATTCGACAATAAACGTTTTCACTTAAATACGTTACATTCTCTAATGCTATCTCAATTACAATAAAAATAATCGCTATTCTAGATGCAAAAATAAGATTCCCAGATCTTATAAACACCCTCTAGAGAAGTTATTTAATATACACAGAAGCCTTAGAGGTAAGTAAGGCTTGTTAACCCTGCCAAACAGTCCTAGAGAAGGATGATTAGAACGTAGAACCCAAACTGAACTATTTCTTCCATTTTATTTTTCCCGCTTTCCAAAACGCTAAAAAACCACCTATCAGAAACTAACAGTAATCCTCCGTCTCACCATAACATCGAATCTTTGCATTTTCAAGTACGTTTCAAAAAGTAGTACTAAAACAAAGAAGGCTTGAGAAGTTTTACCTGTCATTTTTTAAAGAGCTAATTCTGTGGCAACCGAGTGTTGAAAGGCCAAAGACATTCAAAGCAATGCACAGGTGAAAAGAACACTTGAGAATGCAAAGATATAGCTGCTGATGCCAGTATATTACAGCCACAGAAAAATTTGCTTTTTTAATTTATTTCACTTTTCGCCTTCAAAGCTGAAACCAGTTCCGGAACGAAAAATAGCAGACAAAGGTCAGTCGCTTGGAAATTAAAGTTCCTCGTGGTAGAAGCGTTCATCGTGGAGCTGTCTGCCGTAATCAGTGGCTTCACTGTTGAGAAACAAATCCTGGTTCCCGAGAATCTCAGCCTCAGAAAGCTTTTTGTTGCCATCGGAGTCCATTTCTTCGATAAGGTGGATGGCCTTTCGGAATAAAGAAACAAAACGTTACTTCGGTGACTTGGGAGTGAAAAATGCTTTGGTATGTCTAAGAACTCGGCCCCCGTTATGGGGTAGAGCAGGGGTCCCCAGCACGGTGCCCACGGGCAACATGAACCCAAATGACAACTTTCTTGGTGCCTGCCAAGTGTTCTTAGAAAGTGGGCAGGCCTAGGCGGACCTTTTGCCCAGCAGGCCTGATTGGCCGTTGGGAGATTTGATTGGCTGTGCAGATATTTTAAAAGTTGCCTCGGCAACGGTCGCCACCACAGCACAAGGATCTTCACCGTGTTACCGTGTGCGTCCGCAAGAAAACATTTTTAAACCAGACTGGCCCAACCTCATCAGATCTCAGAAGAAGAAGAGATTGGATTTATACCCCGCCCTTCACTACCCAAAGGTATCTCAGAGCGGCTTACAAATTCCTTCCCCTTCCCACAACAGGCACCCTGTGAGGTAGGTGGGGCTGAGAGAGCTCTGACAGAAACGGCTCTTTTTCAAGAACAGCTCTGACAGAACTACGGCTTGCCCAAGGTCATCCAGCCAGGTGCAAGTGGAGGAGTGGGGAATCAAACCCGGTTCTCCGCACACTTAACCACTACACCAAACTGGCTCTCAACTAAGTGGGGTGGACCCCAGTTAGTATTTAGGTGGGAGACCACCAAGAAAGTCCAGGGTCCCCACACCGGTGAAGGGAGTGGCAAAATGCCTCTGATTGTCTCTTGCTGTGAAAACCCTACCAGGTTGCTGCAGGTTGGCTGCAACTTGATGGTGGTCAAATAAATAAATAAGGGTATAAATAAATAAATATAAATAAATAAGATTGCAGTCTTTCTGTTTTAAGTCTTCCCAAATATTTCTTTTAAAAAGTGAAATATTGCCTATCCAAGGTACTGGGGGGGGGGTGTCTCTGTGATCTCCAACAAAGTGAAAAGACACATGGCACTCATGGTAATTTGTTTACGCTGATGCACCACTTAAGATAAGTATTCAGTACTGACCTGGATCGTCTTGTTCTCATCTCCAAGACGTTTTGACTTGCAGGAAGGAATGAACCATGCAAAAGGGATCTGGGTTTTTAAAACGCTAAAGTCATTAAACTGGGTATTTTCTGACTGTGTTTATTCTACCTCCATGTTAGGGGCTATTGGGAAAGGGACTGAGAATAAAACGGCCAATATTGTAATACCCCCTGTAGAGATCTATGGTGCGGCCTCGTTTGGAATACTGTGCCCAGTTTTGGTCAACGTATCTCAAAAAGGACACTGCAGAGCTAGGGAAAGTCCAGAGGAGGGCGACCAAGATGATATGGGGGTTGGAGCACCCTTCCCTAGGAGGAAAGGCCGAAGAGCCTGGGACTTTCCAGTTGAGAAAAGAGATGACTAAGGGGGCACATGATGGAGGTTTATAAAATTATGCACGGGGTGGAGCGAGCTGACAAAGAGGATCATAGAATCATAGATTTGGAAGGGACCTCCAGAGTCATCTAGTCCAACCCCCTGCACAACGCAGGAAATATTTCTCCCTCTCCCAAAAGACTAGACGTTGAGGGCATCCAGTGAAGCTAATGGTCAGTAGGTTCAGGATGGACAAAAGGAAATATTACTTTACACAGAGAGTGATTAAAATGTGGAATTCGCTGCCAGAGGATGTTGTGATGGCCACAGGAATAAACAGCTTTCAGAGGGGATAGATTCATAGAGCATAAGGCTATCAATAGCTACTAGCCATGGTGACTGAGAAGTCCCTCCAGATTCGGAGGCACTAATCCTCTGAATCCCAGAGCCAGGAAGCAACCTCTATGCCCTGCTGTTGGCCCTCCAGAAGAACTGGTTGGCCACTGTGCAAGACAGGATGCTGGATTGGATGGACCACTGGCCTGATCCAGCAGGGCTCTTCTGGTGTTCTTATGAAGGCCTTGACCTCTATGCCCTGCTGCTGGCCCTCCAGAGGAACTGGTTGACCCCTGTGTGAGACAGGATGCTGGACTAGATGGACCACTGGTCTGATCCAGCAGGGCTCTTCTGATGTTCTTAGGAAGGTCTTGGCCTCTCTACCTTCTTGTTGGCCCTCCAGAGGAACTGGTTGGCCGCTGTGTGAGACAGGATGCAGGACTAGATGGACCCCTGGTCTGACCCACCAGGGCTCTTCTGATGTTCTTATGAAGGCCTTGGCCTCTGTGCCCTGTTGTTGGCCCTCCAGAGGAACTGGTTGGCCACTCTGTGAGACAGGATGCTGGACTAGATGGACTACTGGTCTGATCCAGCAGAGCTGTTCTTATGTTCTTAAGAACTATGACCCTATCTTCTGTTACAACAGAAAAAGGTGTACTTTTCCAGGTCACCCCATGGTCCTTTTAAAAACTTCACTGCCCTCAATCTTGTTCAGCAGAATAAGCTGCTTCTTTTGTTAATTAACATTTGGGAGGGCCAACCAGGACCAATTAGTAGTTATGTAATATTCTAATCTAATCATCTTCCAAACTGTTTCTAGAAAACCCACTAATTTCTACAGAATTACTCCTTAAGGGGGCCTGAAGGCAGCGGCCTTTGGTTCCCGGCTAAGCTTCGGAAACAAAATACAAGCAGGGGAACCAACGCGAACCACGAGGCAGAGGGATTCGACTCCCTGTAGAAGCACGCACAAATTGCTTCCTTGTGTTATACAGCTGTGTACGGGTTAGCACGCAAATTGCATAGTTCTGCTTTTTCCGACAGATTTCTGGGGGATCTTTTTTTCCCTTATGGTAACACACGAGACAATTGGGAGCAATCTTCATCTTCCGTCAAATAATCATCAAGAAAGCACAGCCGTCCCTAGGGGGGACACGTTGCTCAACAAATGCCCAATGCCACGAGCCCCCCCCCGCGGTTCGTGGGTATCGCGGTGACCGCCGACACTTTTCCTGACACCCACCGAGTGTTTTTAGAAAGTGGGTGGGGTCAGATTAGACTTTTGCCCAGCAAAGCTTCTGAGTGGCCACTGGAGACTGGGGGGTATTCTTGCATTTTGTGTGTGTGTGTGTGTGTATGTTCTGTGCCTGGAAGTCATGATGACCTCTGGCGACTCCTAACTGGGGCACGGAGGATGTTCGGAGAAGTGGCTTGATAGCCTGCCTCTGGCCTCCCGACCCTGGCATTCTCTGGAGGTCCCCCATCCAAATACTTGCCAGCTACGGATCCCAGGCCTCCCCCGGTCTGGGCGGGGGAACCCCCAGTTTAGAGTGGGCTTCCCTGCTGCCGGCCAGCTTATCACTGAAAAGGCTTGCGGCAGCTTTAGCTGTTAGTCTGGACTTGCTGGCAAGTCTTCTCAGGGAAGGGACGCTCACAAGGCCTGCAGCCAAACTCCAAGGCCAGTTTCACTCCTTCCCACTTCTAATCCGGGGGGGGGGAGAGCGAAACCAGTCAGTGAAAAGATTTGCAGCCAGCTGCAAGCCTTTTCAGTGATCAGTTTTGCTCCCCCTATCCCCCCGGAGTGACCACCAGGTGAAGGTAAAGTAAAGTTTCCCTTGCTCGAAAGCCAGTCGAATCCGACTCTAGGGTTGCGGTGCTCATCTCCGTTTCAAAGCCGAAGAGCCAGCGCTGTCCGAAGACGTTTCCGTCGTCATGTGGCCAGCATGACTAAACACCAAGGTGCACGGAACGCTGTTACCTTCCCACTGAAGTGGTACCTATTTATCTACTTGCAATTTCTTGCTTTCGAACTGCTAGGTTGGCAGGAGCTGGAACTAGAGACGGGAGCTCACTCCGTCTTGCGGCACCCGGGTCTTGAACTGCTGAACTACCGACCACAGCCTGCAGTTCAGCGTCTTAACCACTTGAGCCACCGCAGCTCCTCCACCAGGTGAAACTGGCTGTCAAATGGCTGTGTCGGGGGGAGGGGGGGGGCGGAACGTCTGGTTTTGGCCACTTCTGGTTTTACTGAAGTGGCTCAAAACATCATTGGGGCAGGACCAGTGTTCCCTCTAAGCTGAGTCAGTGTGAGCCAGTTCACAGGGGGTTTTTAGCCTCCGGCTCACACGTTTTTGTCTTCGCTCAAGAAGGAGGGCTCCGGAGCAAACTGCTTGCTCACAGCTCACAGCTTTAATGCCACTAGCCCACAAAGTAGAATTTCTGCTCACAGGACTCCACAGCTTAGAGGGAGCAATGTTTGGGAGCCCTACGCCTGACCCACAATGGCACGGGAGCGAGTGGTTTGGTGTAGTGGTTTAAGTGTGTGGACTCTAATCTGGGAGAACTGGGTTTGATTCCCCACTCCTCCACATGCAGCTGCTGGTGTGACTTTGGATCAGTTACAAGTTCTCCCAGAGCTGTTCTCTCACAAGCAGTCCTCGAAAGAGCTCTCTCAGCCCCACCTATCGCCGTGGGACGTTTCCACCCATCACCGGGAACACCCCCCCAAAGGCATCCGCCGGCAAGGTAAGGGGGACGTGGCAACTCTAGGGTTCGGCCCTGCTTAGCTTCCGGGATCTGATGAGCTCGGGCTCGCCTGGGCTATCCACGTCAGGGCGATTGGCCACTCAAGACTTGATGGGCTGTGCAGGTTTTCCAAAAATGTTGCTTTGGCGACAGCTGCCACCATGTGCGCAAGGACCTTGAAGGTGTGACTGAAGGGAAACCAGTCATCAGACCAGTACCGGGTCCTTCTGCGTTCCTACCTCCTCCTGAGCAATCCCCTCGTTATTCGGCACCACCCAACCCAACAGCTCTTGGGGGTCGAGTCTTCCATCCTGGTCCCTGTCGTAGTCGTTTTTGAATCGATCCTTCTCGACCAGTATCCATTCTGGATCTTCACTAGCAGCTGGGGAACAAGCATATCACGCGATGAAGGCTTTGATTTTCATGACTGCTGTTTCACCGCGGTTTAAATCTACCTTTGAAGAAATCTATGGAGAGACTAATTCTTAATACAAAACACAAGCTTTAAAGCAGGGGTGTCAAACATGCGGCCCGGGGGGGCGGATCAGGCCCCCGGAGGGCTTCTGTCGGGCCCGCAGTGGAACTGGCTGTCTTCTGCTTCTTCTTCCAGTTCTGCTGCTGCTGCGTCATTGCAGGTTTGCAGCTTACAGATACACACCTGAACAGCCTACTCAAGATTGCAACAGCACAGGCATTTTGATGCAATAATTCAGAGGAAGAGGTGTCAGTGATCAGACACTGTGAAATAAACAAAATATTGCAAGAGGGCTGATGTTTCAAGCACGTTTTTATTTTAAGTAAAAAAACAAACCACTTTGTGTTTGTGTCCTTTATAAAGTTTATCTCTCTGCTACCTGGCGTTACCTTTTACGACACACACGGCCCGGCCCAACAAGGTCTCGTTTATGTCAGATCCAGCCCTCGTAACAAGTAAGTTTGACACCCCTGCTTTAAAGCGTGCACAGTTCAAACATATGGACTGAATTAACAAACAAACAAACAAAAAATTAGTGACACTCAAGGCTGTGTTTGTATCTAAGCAAGGAAATGCTCCTAGAACGCAGAGGTCTTTCCAGACCTGGGACCTACTGAGCCGCCCGTGCGTGACATCAGAATCACATGACAGGAAGAACTATAGTTAGAACCTCACCAGTGTCAAAGACAGGACAGAGGGCAGCAGACCCCGTAAGCTTGGCAGAGGAAATATGGGAATGAGCATTGGGATGTGTACTGACGTGAGGAACAAGCCAAGAGTCAGAACCGACACTCCCTCTAAACTGTGGAGTCTTGTGAGCAAAAATTCAACTTTGTGAGCGACTGGCATTAAAGTTGTGAGCGAGCCATTTGGCGACTGCATAAATGAGTCTGCTCCAGAGCCCTCCTTCCTGAGCTGAGACAAAAATGTGCGAGTCGGAGGCTGAAAACCTGTGAGCTAGCTCACACTACATCAGCTTAGAGGGACACACGGGTCAGAACCACGGAGGAATCCTGTCCAACACTGAGTCACCTCCAGCTGAAAGGAACAGTAGCAGCGGCCACCCCTGCGGCCCGCGCATGTGCGCTAACAGCAGGCCCTTTCCAAAGGCAGCCAAAAATGTGGTGGGTGTAGAGGGGCTCGGGAGGGGCTGTGGCTTAGTGGCAGAACATCTGCTTGGCATGCAGAAGGTCCCCAGTTCAATCCCCAGCATCTGCAGTTAAAGGACCAGGTAGTAAGCGATGTGAAAGACCTCCGCCTGAGACCCTGGGGAGCCGCTGCCAGTCTGAGTGGGCAATACTGACGTGGATTCAGTACAGGGCAGCTTTATGTGTGTTCATATGTAGTGACCTGAGACCCTGGCTCAGGGGCCACAAGAATAAACGGCTTTAAAAGGGGATTCGATAGATTTATGGAGGAGAGGTTTACCAGTGGCTACCTGCCATAGTGACTAAAGGGAACCTCCACGTTCAGAGGCACTAACCCTATGAACCCCAGAACCAGGAAACAACATCAGGCCTTTATGCCTCTATGGCCCTGTCACTGGCGCTCCAGAGGACCTGGTTGGCCCCTGTGTGAGACAGGAGGCTGGGCTAGATGGACCCTCACTGGTCTGATCCAGCAGGGCTCTTCTGATGTTCTTGTGAAGGCCTCGGCCTCTCTGCCCTGTCGCTGGCCCTTCAGAGGAACAGGTTGGCCACTGCGTGAGACAGGATGCTGGGCTAAGTGGACCCCTGGTCTGATCCAGCAGGGCTCTTCCGATGTTCTTTGGACTAATCATACCTGCAGCCCACCTATGCCTAAAGGTTCAGAACTACAACAAACGACTGCCATAAAAAGGAGGGAGAAGATTTAAGCTCTCGCAAGCTGGCAGGCAAGGAATGAGAACTGTGGGAGAGACCGAGGCCTCAGTGCAGGGAACCACAGAGGTCGGTTTCCGCAAGCGCCGAGGGCTCATCCGTCCACTCTCTATACACACATAGCAACTTCTCCGCATTTAGAAGGCAGCTGGCAGCCCTGATATTCATTAGCCTTGTGTGGAAACAAGACACAAACTACGGCAAAAGGTGCTATCGGGGGGGGGGGAGAAAACGAAAACCAAGGCTACGGTACAGCCACTTGCATTAATGAACTGTGAAGGTAAGGACACTGATAAACAGGCGCACTTGGACGACACAATGTAAAAAAGGCAAGTTACATTTCCGATTCGAGCCCCACTCACTTGGATCTCTTCGGTAGTCCCCCAGGAACTCCTCCAAGCTCACAAACCCATCGCCGTCTTTATCGTGGTCTTCCAAAGCCTCTTGGATAACAAACTCCTTCAGAGGGGGAAAGAGGAAGGGAATTCAGCTTTAAAAGAAAAATCCACCTCTGTGTACTTCAGATCCCACTGGGGGCTTTGCAGTATTCGAAAGGCAGTTTTTCGCAGAGAAAAATGCCGGGACTGATCCAAACGCTTCCCTGCAACAATGCACTCCCAGAACTTTTTAAAATCCAGTATCACCATAGTAACCTGACCTGGATGGCCCAGGATAGCCCAATCTTGTCAGATCTCAGAAAGCTAAGAAGAAGAAGAGATTGGATTTATACCCGCCCTTCACTACCCGAAGGAGTCTCAGAGCGACTTACAAACTCCTTTCCCTTCCCCTCCCCACAACAGACACCCTGGGAGGGAGGTGGGGCTGAGAAAGCTTTGACAGAACTGCCCTTGAGAGAACGGGTCGGAGAGAACTTCTGACTGACCCAAGGTCACACCAGCAGCTGCATATGAAGGCGTGGGGAATCAAACCCCTTCTCCTAGATTAGAGTCCACGCTCCTCACCACTACACCGAACTGTCTCTCAGTTGCCTTGAAACCACACAGGGTCGCCATAAGTCATCAGATCTCAGAAGTGATGCGAACTCAGTCCTGGCTACTACTTGGATGGGAGACCACCGAGGAAGTCCAGGGTTGCTACGCAGAGGAAGGCAGTCAGAAACCACCTCTGCTCCACTCTTGCCTTGAAATCCCTACAGGGTCGCTGCAAGTCAGCTGGGGACTGAAAGCACTTTCCACCCATACCCCCCCGGTACATTTTTAAAGCCAGCTGCGGATGTACCTTCATGTATTCCGCTTCCTCGGGATGTTCGAAGGCAATGAATTCGTTCAGGTCCAGGCCGGAAGCTCCATCGTGGTTGGCCTTTTCAAACCTCCTCTTGTCCTTTAAGTGGAGCTGATAAAAACAGTTTGGAGAGGAACCGTTAACATGAATTGTCAGCAGAAGACGTAGCAAAGCCCAGTACCTTCGCACTCTGTGAACTCAAAATGTGCCTGAGAGCCAATAAAATTAACTTTTTACGACACAACCCATTTTATATATCTCAAGAGGGGCCTAACAGAACACTGCCTTAACCTGTAGCCAGCTGAAGTAGGCAAAAACTACCCTGAACAGAAAAGGGCATAAAATTATGAAGCAGAAACTAAATATCAGGAAAAACTTCCTAACTGTAAGAGTGGTTGAGCAGTGGAACAGACTGCCTCGGGAGGCGATGGATGCTCCTTCCCTGAAAGTTTTCAAGCAGAGGCTGGACGACCATCTTTCGGGTATGTTGTAGGGCTATCTTTCGGCTACGTTCCTGCAGAGTGCAGGAGTTGGAAACTTGGGACCCGCCTGCGGGAGAGCTGTAGCCCACTTTGGGGCCATGACCCAGAGTTCGAAAACCGCTGGCTGAAGGAATTCTCCAAAGAAAGAGCAAGGGGCGTTATCGGTCGCTCTACTAAGTTTCCTGCTACATCAAAAAAAGCCCGAAGATCACTTCGCTGGAAATGAGAATCTAGCACATTCTGTTTGCATTCATTCCACATCCATTCGTTCTTGATGTTCATTCCATGTCTATGTCAGCCAACTGAGGGCCCGCTTCATGCACCGGATGAAGTGGGTTTTAATCCACAAGCTGATGCTAGAATGAGAATTTATTAGAGCCGGTGTGCGATAGTAGAGCCAGCGTTGGACTAGTATACCAGAGTCAGTGTCGGGCTAGTACCTGGAAGACCTAGGTCTGAATCCCCACTTGTGCTACGGAGGCCCACTAAGGTGACTTTGGGCCAGTCATATTCCCTCGGCCTAACCTACCTCGCAGGGTTATGGTGAGGGAGAGGAGAACAATGGAAACTGCTTTGGGTCCCCAATGGGGGGAAAGGCAGGGGACAGGCAAATTTAATTAATTAACTAACTAATTA
Organism: Gekko gecko; assembly: GCA_029375565.1. Lineage (NCBI taxonomy): Eukaryota > Metazoa > Chordata > Lepidosauria > Squamata > Gekkonidae > Gekko > Gekko gecko. The sequence continues at coordinate 8,244,405 of JAPDNY010000017.1, read as the reverse complement.
TCCTCCTGTGCTTCCTGCATTTCTCATCTTGTCAAACGAAAGCCGTGATGCTCTGCGCATTTACCTCCCCGCGAGCCCGGCAAGATCCGCTTCCGAATAAACACATGTTTTAGCAGCCCGCAAGTTACAGACTTCAATATATTAGTTTGCAATTCAATTAACCATATCAAAGTTCTGGAAAGAGGATAAACAGAAAAGTCCGGGATCTAAAGGAAACGGGATGCTTGCAGATAGGAAACAACCGCACAAACAGCCAGAGCTTTGTTTGCCCCTTTCATCGCAGTGTGGAAGAAATAAGCTGTTTTTTAAACTGAGAAACGGATTATCGGTCCAGCGGCGGTCACTCTGTTTGCTAGAAAGCTCTCTCCGGCTATGCGCGCACGCGATTCTCCCTCCGCTTACGTCCCTCCTGTGGATTCAGGCCCTAACGAGCTACTGGGGAACGAATCCGTCAAAATGCAAAACTCCCAGATGAAAGACTTGAGATTAATTAATCCCGCCTTTTTAATCCCGTGCTTAACCCTTTTTTAAAAAGCTTGGGGCATACACAACACGCCTTCGACTGATTTGCGAGTGCTCGACGTGAATGGACAGTGAAATCTGCAAATTCGGAAAGGTACAAACTTTCTATGATGCCTCTCCCAGAACGTTTGACGTGTCCACCAGTTCATGATACTGTGAATGCGCCAAAGGAGTAACGAAGGCAAAGAAAGAAGAGTGCGATTGCTATTTAATTTTAAGGAGGACTGAGGCATGCTTCAGGAAATGGGAAAGGGCTTAATAACGCCGCCTTATCCTTTGCATATGGAGCTGCGGTGGCTCAAGTGGTTAAGATGCTGAACTGCAGGCTGCGGAAGGTCAGGAGTTCAGCAGTTCGAGACCCGAGAGTGCCGCATGATGGAGTGAGCCTCCCGTCTCTAGTTCCAGCTCCTGCCAACCTAGCAGTTCGAAAGCAAGACATTGCAAGTAGATAAATAGGTACCACTCCGGTGGGAAGGTAACAGCGTTCCGTGCGCCTTGGTGTTTAGTCATGCCGGCCACGTGACCACGGAAACGTCTTCGGACAGCGCTGGCTCTTCGGCTTTGAAATGGAGATGAGCACCGCAACCCTAGAGTCGGATTCGACTGGCTTTCGAGCAAGGGAACCTTTACCTTTACCTTTATCCTTTGCATGTGGAAGATTCAAGGCCCTGCAGAGTCACTGTTGACCAGACAAGAAACAGTGAGCGAGAGGAACCAATGGTTTACATTGCTGCAACACAACTTTGTATGTTGAGCGATTCATTTTCTTAAATACAATTAAGTTGTACTAGGGGCGGAAAGGAATTTGTCACCATTGCTTCCACGCTCTACATTTTTTCCTACTGTCCCCTTAAAAGGCTGACATCAGTCGAGGTGGTCAACGTTTTCTTTTCAAACAAAACTGCTTTTTAAACAAGGTGTTTCCAAAGCACCCAGGGAAAGTCATGGATACTAGCCGCTGAGAACAAAACCGATGAGGAAAATCCTAGTGCCTGTGTGCCAATCTAGTATATGCCTGCCTTGAGATCCCTCCCACTTTTATGCAAATATCAGAAACCAATTTACATGTACCCCCTGCACGGGATATTAAGAAACCAGGTGCAAGGTTTCTCCCCCTATGCCGTATCCTCACAAAGATTGTGACAAAGACAGAAACATTTTAAACATCACGGGCTGTCTTTATAAAATGACCTGTACACAGGGCCGTTATGAAACTAGAAACAAAGACAACGTCTGCCACCTCTTGGTGAAACCAAATTCTGCTACACTGGTCAGTTTTAAAATAAGAACAAGTGGGGACCCACAAGAAACTTACGGGAAGGAGGCATTCTCCCAGCTTTGCTTCCTTCTCTCTCCCCCCATCTTCCTCTTTTTTTCTCTCCCCAAGCCAATTCCCCATTCTTTTTCTTTCCAACCTGCCACCAAGCCAATCCCTCCTTCTTTGTCTTTCTCTCTCCCTCTCTCCCAAACTAATCTCCCATCATTCTGTCCCCTCCCACGAAGCCAATACCCCCTTCTTTTCCTTTCTCTCCCCCCAAGCCAATCCCGCCTTCCTTCTCCCTCCCCCTTTCCCCCTACCTTTGAGCCCAGCAGTGGAGGCACGCGCAGACAACACTTTTTATTTTGGGTGGGAATTTAAAAAAAAAACCCATGTATTTTTTTTTAAGTCTTCAGATTTTTCTGCAAACCTAACAGGTCACCCATGTTTGCAGAAAAACTTTTCTGGGGTAAGTTCGCCCCCTATCTGCGGACTTAGGTATCCGCAAATAGAGGACTGTTGAGAATTAGATATATAAATGTGTACGAAACAGCGAATCAGGTGATAGGCTGAGATTTGGAGGAGGAGGAGGAGCCGTGGCCCAGGGTCAGAGCACCTGTTGGGCATACAGGAGGTCCCCGCTTCAGTCTTTGGCACTTCTGGTTAAAAGGATTTAAGGAAGCAGTACTAGGAAAGACCTTGCTCTGCCTGGAATGAGCAGTGGCCTATTAGAGCAGAAAATACTGGGCTGGAAGGACCAGTGGTCTGATGGCATGTGATTAGAGTGGATCATAGGAACAATATCCAGTTTGGGCTATTAATAACAACCACCACCACCACCACCACGTTTGGTGCAGTGGTGAAGTGCATGGACTCTTATCTAGGAGAACTGGGTTTGATTCCCCACTCCTCCACTTGCACCTGCTGATGTGACCTTGGGTCAGTCACAAGCTCTGGCACAGCTGTTCTCTCAAGGACAGTTTCTGTCAGAGCTCTCTCAGCCCCGCCTACCTCACAGGGTGTCTGTTATGGGGAGGGGAAGGGAAAGGGGTTTGTAAGCCACTCTGAGATGCCTTTGGGCAGTGAAGGGCGGGGTATAAATCCAATCTCTTCTTCTTCCTTCTTCGCTCTGTTATTATTATTAGGGATTGTGTGTAGTATAGCCAGGAGATCCAAAGACTGTCTGGTAGCTTTCTCTGTGGAAGGTGGTAAGCAGTGGGGTACCACAGGGATCAGTACTCGGTCCAATGCTTTTTAACTTGTTTATTAACAATTTGGAATTGGGAGTAAGCAGTGAAGTGGCTAAATTTGCAGATGACACGAAGTTGTTCCGGGTGGTGAAAACCAGGGAGGATTGTGAGGTACTCCAAAGGGATCTGTCAAGGATGGGTGAGTGGGCGTCAACGTGGCAAATGGGGTTCAATGTGGCCAAGTGCAAAGTGATGCACATTGGAGCCAAAAATCCAAAATTTAAATACACATTGATTGGGTCTGAACTGGCAGAGACTGACCAAGAGAGAGGTCTTGGAGTCGCAGTAGATAACGCAATGAAAATGTCTAGACAGGGTGTAACTGCAATAAAGAAAGCCAACGCTATGCTGAGGATTATTAGGAACGGAATTGAAAACAAATCAGCCAGTATCATAATGTCCCTGTATAAATCATTGGTGCGACCTCATTTGGAACACTGTGTACCATTCTGGCCGCCACATCTCAAAAAGGATAATATAGCATTGGAAAAACTGCAGAAAAGGGCAACTAGAATGATAAAAGGGTCGGAACACCTTCCCTATGAAGAAAGGTTAAAACGCTTGGGGCTCTTTAGCTTGGAGAAACGACGGCTGAGGGGTGACATGATCGAGGTTTATAAGATTATGCATGGGATTGAGCAGGTTGAGAAAGAAGTACTTTTCTCCCTTTCTCACAATACAAGAACTCGTGGGCACTCCATGAAATTGCTGAGCAGTCGGGTTAGAACAGATAAAAGGAAATACTTCTTCACCCAAAGAGTGATTAACACATGGAATTCATTGCCACAGGAGGTGGTGGCAGCTACAAGCATGGACAGTTTCAAGAGGGAATTAGATAAACATATGGAGCAGAAGTCCCTCGGTGGCTATTAGCCACAGAGTATAGATGGGAACTCTCAGTCTGGGGCAGGTGATGCACTCTATTCTTGGTGCTGGAGGGGGGCAGCAGTGGGAGGGCTTCTAGTGTCCTGGCCCCACTGCTGGACCTCCTGATGGCACCTGGTACATTTTGGCCGCTGTGTGACAGAGTGTTGGACTAGATGGGCCATTGGCCTGATTCAACATGGGCTTCTCTTATGTTCTTATGAGCGGGGAATCAAACTCGGTTCTCCAGATTAGAGTCCACTGCTCTTAACCACTACACCAAACTGGCTCTCAAAGTTCACTGCTACTTGAAAGAACTTTGGTGACTTACCTGCCGGAAGGATTCTTCTTCAGGATCCTCCAGAGTCGAATCTTCGTCAAAGTCTATCACGCGGTCATACATTTGCATATTGTATTCTTCCCAGGATATATATCCGTCGCCATCTTTATCGTATTCACCAAACTGCTGCTTAGCGTCTTCGACGATATAGTGCTTGAAAGACTGCTGGATCCACAGACTTAACTCGGCTGCAGAGATTCCACCAAACGGTTATGATATAAACCAATTTCTCTCTCAATTTCCCCCTTCCAAAAATGTTAACAGAGAAAGCTTTCTTTAAAAGAGATGTGATTCGTACTAGACTTCCTTGCCAACTTCTGCTAGAAAAGGATAAATGCAAACACAGAAGTTGTGGACTTTGGTCCGCAGGCATGGAAATCTGGGTTTAAAATCGCCCTAGTGAGAAGAGAAGCTCAAGAAGAAATATTCCTAACTTTACTTCTATGTGGGGCAGCTCGCTACCCACTTGCATTGGTACGAGACCGCAAAAGGAACTCTAAAGGGCTGCGCACGTGTTAAGTACATCTCAAACTGCTGCAGCGGCGGCCCCCGAGAGGGACTGTGGTCTCATGTAAAAGGAAAGTCATATATTCGTCAGTCCTACTGACTTCGACGAATCCTAGCATGTTTAATATCCCTGGATTGTTTATATTTTCTTCCAGGCAGATCATAAGAGGGAGGGCAGGAAGAAGACGACGACACTGGATTTATACCCCACCCTTTACTACCCAATGTGAGTCTCAGGGTGGCTTACGATCTCCTTTCCCTTCCCCTCCCCACAACAGACACCCTGCGAGGTAGGTGGGACTGAGAGAGCTCTTTCGAGGACTGCTTTTGAGAGAACAGCTCTGAAAGAACTTGTGACTGACCCAAGGTCACACCGGCAGCTGCATGAGGAGGAGTGGGGAAGTCAAACCTAGTTCTTCCAGATTAGAATCTGCGCTCTTAACCACTACACCAAACTGGCTCTGGAAGGGATGACCCAGTGTTTGGATCTTGCGGACCCTTGTCTTATCTATTGATCTGTTTTTAGGTAGTTTTAATGTTGTTTTTTAATTTAAATTATTCATTCTATATTACTTTGCTGTAAGCCGCCCTGAGCCCTACTTGTAGGGAAGGGCAGCCTAGAAAAATCTAAATAAATAAATACATATGTCCAAGGTAATGCCATTTGCCACTTTGGGGACAGGAAGGAATTTTCTTCCAGGCCAGATTGGGCCAGGTATCCTGGAGGTTTTTTGCCTTCCTCTGGGCATAGAGCAGGGGTCACTGGCGGAGTGCGGGGGAGGTAGTTCCCTGCATTGTGCAAGGGGTTGGACTAGATGACCCATGAGATCCCTTCCAGCTCTATGTTTTCTACTCTTCCCCACATTGTGCCATACCCCCTGATGATTTAGGGAACATGACGGTCATATAAAGGTAAAGGTTTCCCTCGCTCGAAAGCCAGTCGAATCCGACTCTAGTGGGTGGTGCTCATCTCCGTTTCCAAGCCGAAGAACCAGCGCTGTCCGTAGACTTTTCTGTGGTCATGTGGCCAGCATGACTAAATGCCAAGGGGCACGAAATGCTGTTACCTTCCCATTGAAGAGGTACCTATTTATCTACTTGCAATTTCTTGCTTTCAAACTGCTAGGTTGGCAGGAGCTGGGGCCAAATATATGCACTGAATTTACCCCAAAATACATACAGGCAGAGAAGGTTATACTGCCTTTCTTATTTTCTGTAGCTATCTGACTGCTCGACAACATGCAGGCTTATAATGCCAAACAGAATCTATCACGTACTCCTTTCGACCTGTTAAGTTTGCTTTTTATAAACTGCGTTTCTTTAAAAAAATTAAAAGCCTATATCACTGATAACATCCATACATCTTCCATACCCTCTGTGAGAAAGCCGTCTGAATCCAAGTCGATTTTCTTTATAATAGCTTTCAATCTTCTCTGTTGCTCGTCTGGACTCAGCTTGGCAAATTCGTCTGCTTCTTCCTTTGGAGGAAAATGGAAAGTATGAAAAATGAGAGCTTAATCCAGAGGGGTTATTCTTGGCTAACTTCTATTACGGTACCCATATCTACACAACATTAGTTCCTTTCCACCATCTGTCAACTTAACCTAGCAGGCCTCTTGGAAGTATAAATCGGAGGTGTATATACAGAGGGGGAGTGATGCATCCTAGCAATGTAATTCTAAACATAGTTGTGTCCTAAATCCATTAAAGTCAATGGCCTTAGAAAGACGTAACCCTTTTTAGGATTGCACTGTTAAGTGTGCCATTCTGTATTCCTGGGGGAAGGAAGGAGTAAAACTGTAAGAAATATAAATAAATCACATGAAGTGGTACAGTCCTTCCTTCCACACCTCAGGGCTCTCCTTCCTCATTCTCCTGCATGGGGAAACCGGGCCTAATCGAGAATAACCGGTTCTTCCATTAATTTCTCCTTTCTTTGCGGAAGACTCCAGCTCCGCCCAGGCTCACTATTATATTTAAATACGGCTGGTGTTCTACACAGGATGAGACCGTCATGTCATAATCTGAAACATCCCCCCCACCCTGGCAAGCATCTAGCCCAAAGAAGAGCTTTGGAAAATTCACACTCGTACAGTATTTTGTGTCAGCTTGGTTGGTCCCAACCAAAGAGTTTATGTGGCTTTGTTTTTGGGTCCTATACTGGCATTCATTTATGCAAATAGGAGACATTGCTTTTTCTACACACACAAACATGGTCAAGAAGGCCCCAAAGGGGCCTTGACTAACAATCCCTCTAAGCTGTGGAGTCTTGTGAGCAAAAATTCTACTTTGTGAGCTACTGGCATTAAAGTTGTGAGCAAGCGATTTGGCTACTGCATAAACTACTTTACTGTGGAGCCACCCTTCCTGAGCTAAGACAAAAATGTGTGAGCTGGAGGCTAAAAAGCTGTGAGCTAGCTCACACTAACTCAGTTTAGAGGGAACACTGGCCCTGACCCATTCTTTAAAATCCTGCCATTTCTCCCCTTCATAGCACTACCTTACTACATACATACTTCACACAAAAACTATAACGTATATCTCAAAAGATCACTATAAGATATATGAACACCACATGGCTATACTGGGCAATATACTATACTATCTGTATACACACTAGTTCATATTTCAACAGTGCTAAAATCAATATCAACATACATACTCTGAATAGATAGACAGATAGAAATAGACAGACAGACAGACAGATTAGATAGATATAGAGTGAGATCTTGTTGTAAGCCACTTTGAGTCCCTATTGGGTAGAAAAGAGGATGAAGATATACCAAATAAATATGGGTGTGTGTATGATACACAGACATACATATGTACACATAGTAAACATTATATAATACACATACATATTCACAAATACTATCCAACCATATATTACAAATGCTAATTCTACATCTCCATAGCAATATTCTACATATATATTACACATCTATATATTATCATGCACATATTCTAATGCTGTGTGCATATCTTCCAGTGAACGTACAGTGTACCAAACGCATACGCCCACAATCCTACCCCAATGTATGCTGCACATATACACACATAAACTGCTAATATACACACGCTATGTGAAATGTCCCCAGTGTGGTGAATTCACACAAGGTACATATATATGTATGTGTGTGCTTATATGTTGAACAAATTTAGAGTCCAGTGGCACCTTTAAGACCAACAAAGGTTTATTCTAGCTGTATACACACGAAAGCTCATACCTTGAATAAACCTTTGTTGGTCTTAAAGGTGCCACTGGACTCTAAATTTGTTCCACTGCTTCCAACCAACACGGCTGACCACATGGTTCTAGGTTTACATGTGTGGGTGTACATACATACATACATACATATATATCCACACAAACACATATAAACACACATATATACGAGCACATATGCATATATACAAGCACACACCTTCTCTGAATTCATATATATACATATATATGTATACACATACATCTATATGAGCATGTATGCATATGCATAGAGACATGCCTATCCATGTGCATATGCATAAGCACGATACATAGGTAATATTAATATATTACCGTACCACTCATTGATACCACTGCCTTAGGGTAGCGACCCGAAGTCTACGCATCATCCAGGTCCTATAATATCAGACACCCCACCCCCACCCCTTGTAGCCTGCACCCCTGCTGGGGCGGCCCGGGCCCTGCACACGAAAGCTCATACCTTGAATAAACCTTTGTTGGTCTTAAATGTGCCACTGGACTCTAAATTTGTTCCACTGCTTCCGACCAACACGCTAATCACCTGGTTCTAGGTTTACATGTGTGAGTGGGCATACATACATATATATGTGTGTGTGTGCTTGTATGCGTATGTATACACATATAAACACACATATATACGAGCACACATGCATATATATACAAGCACACACCTTCTCTGAATTCATATATATATACATATATAGGTATACACATACATATATTTGTGGGTGTATGTATATGCACGAGAGATAGGTGAGTAATATTAATATATTACCCTACCACTCATTGATACCACCACTGCCTTAGGGTAGCGACCCGAAGTCTACGCATCGTGCTGGCCTATAATATCAGACCCCCCCCCCAACCACCCCCTCGCAGCCGGACTGCACCCCTGCTGGGGCGGCCCTGGGTGGGAGGCCGGCTCCTCGGGCGGGGCGCGGCCTTCCCTTTCTCCTCCCGCCCGGCCCGGCCCACCTGGCCCCCCAGCAGCGCCTCGCGGTCGAAGTCGGGCCGGTGCTCGCCGTCGCCGCCGTAGTGCTGGGGCTGCTGCTGCTGGCCGCCGGGCACCCAGAGGAGGAGCAGGCCCAGGCCCAGGCTGAGCAGCAGCGGCGGCGGCGGCCAGGGCCGCATCTCGGCCGGCGCGGAGGAGAAGGAGCCGGGGCGCCGCTTCGCCTCAGGCGCCGGGCGAGGGGGACGGGCCGGCTGGGCAGAGGAGGCGCCTCCTCCTCCTCCTCCTCCTGCTCCTTCCCCGACGAGGCGGCGCTGGCTCCGCCCTGAGGGAGGGAGGGTGGGAGGGAGGAAGAGGGACTCAAAATGGTAGTGACTGAAACGGGACAGGCGGGGGCAGGTGAACCCTTACGCAGGCTAAGCACGTGCTTAGGGCGCCCGGGGCAAAGGGGGCACCACAAAGTTGGGGAAAGGGCGAAAAGGGGGAGAAAAAAACACGAATGAAGATTTGTAAAAGAAAAAAATTTTTTTTGATAAAAACTAGTGCAAACTGATCATGGTGCACCCTAGGGGTTATCTTCTGTTTTTTGTTTGTACAGTATATATTGCGTTATCCTAGGAATACATTTTTGTATTGCGGCAACCTGCATGGGATATCTGGTCAGACAGGTCGACCACTGAAATGGACTGGGGGGGGTCAGGGTGGAAAGGACGGGGGGGCACCGAGATTGGTCAGTGCTGGTTAGGGCACCCAGTGAGCCTTCAGCCGCCCCTGAGAACAGGCCGCAGCCGGTTGTTTGAAAGGAGGGGGAGGTTGGTCACTGAAAGCATGTGGCATAAACCGCCTTGGAAAGGGGGGGTAAGGAAAGAGCCAGGAGTCCGGGAGCACCTTCAAGACTCCCAAAATCTGTGGCAGGGGAGGCACTTTTGCAAGTCACTGCTAATGTTCCCTCTAAGATGTGGGGCCTTGTGAGCAAAAATCCTACTTTGTGAGCGACTGGCATTAAAGTCGTGAGCAAGCGTTTTGGCTACTGCAGAAAATTAGTCTGCTCTGGAGCCATGCTTCCTGAGCAAAGACAAAAATGTGAGCCGGAGGCTAAAAAACTGTGAGCTGGCTCACCCTATCTCAGCTTAGAGGGAACACTGGTCACTGCTCACTTCTTCAGATACACCTAGAATGGAAGTCCCTCTGTCTGAAATCATAATGACACCACTTTCCGAGATATAAGGGCAGAGGGACTCACATTCTAGCAGTAGAAAAGAGCCAAGAGTCCAGGAGCCTTCAAGACTCCCGAAATCCGTGGCAGGGGAGGAGCCTTCCGGAGTCACGGCTCACTTCTTTGGCTACAGATAGAACACGGGAGTCCATCGGTCTGAAGTCACCCCACTCTCCAAGACACAGGAATAGATGGACTCATATTCTAGCGGTAGAAAAGAGCCCAGAGTCCAGGAGCACCTTAAAAGACTCGCAAAATGTGTGGCAGGGTTAGGAGCTTTGGTGAGTCGCCGCTCACGCCTTCAGATACAGCTGGAATGGGAGTCCGCCTGTCTGAAATGACGGCACTCTGCAAGATATAAGGATGGGTGGACTCATAGACATAGTCTAGCAGGGGGAAAAGAGCCAAGAGTCCAGCAGCACCCTAAAGACTCACAAAATCTGTGGCAGGGGAGGAGGAGTTTTCCTGAGGCACGGCTCACTTCTTCAGGCACAGCTAGCGGGTGAGTCCCTCTGTCCGAAATCACTCCCCTCTCCAAGATATAAGGACCGACGGACTCACATTCTAAGCCGTAGAAAAGAGCCAAGAGTCCAGGGGCAACTTAAAAGACTCACAAAATCTGTGGCAGGGGAGGAGGAGCCTTTGTGAGCCGCTGCTCACTTCCTCAGGTACGGCTAGAACCTGAGAACCTCTGTCCTTATATCCCAAGGCTGATGGATTTCTATTCTGTGTTGGCTAAAAGACTCACAGAATTTGTGGCAGGGGAGGAGCTTTAAGTGAGCCGCTGCTCACTTCTTCCGATACAGCTTGAATATGGGAAGTCCCTCTGTCTGAAATCACTCCACTTTTCAAGATATAAGGACAGGTGGACTCATGTTCTAGCAGTAGAAAAGAGCAAAGTGTCCAGTGGCACCTTCAAGACTCACAAAATTTGTGGCAGGCTATGTGCTTTTGTAGAGCTGCGGTGGCTCAAGTGGTTAAGACGCTGAACTGCAGGCTGTGGAAGGTCAGTAGTTCAGCAGTTCGAGACCCGAGAGTGCCGCATGACGGAGTGAGCTCCCGTCTCTAGTTCCCAGCTCCTGCCAACCTAGCAGTTCGAAAGCAAGAAATTGCAAGTAGATAAATAGGTACCACTTCGGTGGGAAGGTAACAGCGTTCCGTGCGCCTTGGTGTTTAGTCATGCCGGCCACATGACCAAGGAAACATCTTCGGACAGCGCTGGCTCTTCGGCTTTGAAACGGAGATGAGCACCGCAACCCTAGAGTCGGATTCGACTGGCTTTCAAGCAAGGGAACCTTTACCTTTACCTATGTGCTTTTGTGAGTCACCGCCCACTTCTTCAGGTACAGCTAGTACCTGAGCCCATCTGTCCTTATATCTGAAATCACCCCACTCTTTCCAAGATATAAGGACAGCTGGAGCCACATTCTAGCTGTATCCGAAGAAGGGAGCCGTGACTCACCAAAGCTCATACCTTGCCACAAGTTTTGTAAGTTTTTAAGATGCTGCTGGACTCTTGGCTCTTTTCTGCTGCTAGAATATGAGGCCATCTGGCCTTGTATCTTGGAGGGGGGAGCGATTTCAGATGGATGGACTCCCATTCTAGCTGCACCAGAAAAAGTGAGCAGGGACTCACCAAAGCTCCTACCCCGCCACGAATTTTGTGAGTCTTTACAGTGCCGCTGGACTCTTGTTCCTTTCTACTGCTAGAATATACGGAGGAGAAGGACCTTGGTGGGGTGCAATGACGCAGCGTCCACACCCTCTAAAGCAGCCATTTTCTCCAGGGGAACTGATCCCTGTAGTCTGGAGATGAGCTGGAATTCCAGGGTGTCCCCAGGTCCCACCTGGAGGCTGGCATCCCTAGACCAGCCATGAAAGGTTCGAGTCCAATAACATCATAAAGGCCAACAAAGATTTCTAGTATATCAGCTTTCAAGAGTTCTATTGTCAGCTATCTGTTCCGGGAGGGTTAGCTGAGGAAAGGAGCAAGTAAAAGAAAAGCCACAGTATATGCAATAAACTTTGCAAACACTGGATTCTGAAAACGAATAAACAGATGCCATGAAGACAAGATAGTGCATACCATAAACTGTGACAATTCCATTTATACAAGTGTTCTCCTGAACAATTCTGTGTTAGGTGTCCTACAGATATAACCAGTGCTTTATTTTGTCTATGCTAAGGGTCTTTATGCAGGGGCCGTGGTGGCTCACTGGTTAAGACGCTGAGCTGCAGACCAGAAGGTCGGTAGCTCGGCAGTTTGAGACCCGAGTGCTGCGTGATGGAGTGAGCTCCTGTCTCTGGCCCCAGCTCCTGCCAGCCTAGCAGTTTGGAAGCAAGACATTGCAAGTAGATAAACAGGTACCCCTTTGGTGGGAAGGTAGCAGTGTTCTGTGCGCCTTGGCGTTTAATCATGCTGGCCACATGACCACAGAAAAGTCTACAGACAGCGCTGACTCTTCGGCTTGGAAACGGAGATGAACACTGTCCCCTAGAGTCGGATTCGACTGGCTTTTAAGCAAGGGAAACCTTTACCTTTTTAAGGGTCTTTACGCCATTAATTGGTGGAGGATAGGGTTGCCAACCTCCAGTGGGGTCCTGGAGATTTCTCAGAATTACAACTGATCTCTGGACTACAGAGGTTCAGTTCCCCTGGAGAAAATGGCTCCTTCTTTGGGTGGACTTTAGGGTATAATAACCCTCTGAGGTCCTTCCCCTCCCCAAACCCTCCCCTTCCCAGGTCTATCCCCAAAAGCTCCAGGAATTTACCAACCCAGAGTTGGCAGCCCTGCACTGCAGGAGAGGTTGTTAGATAGCCTTGAAAAGTGGTCAGAGGAGCAAATGCTTCCTTTCCTATTCAGAAGCAGAACTTAGGTTGCATGCTAAAATTAACAAGTTGTCACAAAAGTGGTTCTGAGCCAAAAAGGAAAAAACTAGAAAACATAAGTCACATGGCGTTTTCCACGCCGAGGATTGTCTATTTATTTATTTATTTTATTTGATATATCCCACCCTCCCCTGCAGGCTGGCTCAGGGCGAGTTACAACATAAACTCTCAACTGAGTAGCCGCCTCTGTTTACTCCGAGCTCAACAACACTTCCTTAGCAACAGGACTAATTCTCCTCTTCACAGCCGTTTGCAGCAGGTACGGGCAGCATCTGTTTTGTGACTTTTTGTTATATTCGCCTTGGGGGGGGGGGGTGTTTGTCAGCGTGCTGTTCCCTTCCTGTTATTTTCGAGTCAGTTTTCCCCAAGCTTTCGTTTCTCCTGGTTCTGTTTGGTTGTGGTTTATAGACGGCAGCGATCCACAAAACAGAAAGGTCAAGGAAGAAACCCGATAGATAAGAATGCTGATGTACAAAAATATCCTGGTCAGAGAAAGATGTTAATAGTGAGACATTTGAAAGGTGACATCTCCCTTTGTCTGTATACATGTGAAAGCAAAGTCTGAGTGATTCTTCTTCATGCCAGATGGAAAGTCTGTCAGGTAGTTTTGATGGCGAATGAGATACGGAGTGCTGACTGTGGACAGAAACTGTTGGGGGAAAGGAATAACTTGCTAGAACTCTGGGCTGCTTCGGCATAGAGAGCCCCAGTCTCTCCCCCCCACCCCACACCTTTATGGGAGACCAAACCTTTTATTTATTTCAGAATTTTTATGCTACCTCATCAGAGTCCTGCTGGAGGTGGATTACAATTAAAATAATAAGTGAACATAAAATCAGTAGGCTGTTAAAACAACGCAGGGACTTAAGTGGCATAAAACTATCCATAAAATAGACTTCAGACCATAGACATAGAGGTTAGAGACTCTAAATGTTATAAATAGGCTTTAGTCATGGAACAATTAGGAGAAGAGGAAATCACACAGTGTTATAGAATCACATAAATAAGTTTTGCAAGGTATAAAGTGGATTGCTACATGGGTTAGGAAAAGCATAGCAACTGTGTTTTAACCCAGAGGTTCTATAATTGATATACTAATTTTTCATTATTATTATTATTATTATTATTATTATTATTATTACTATCATCATTATTATCATTATTATTATTACTATCATTATCATCATCATCATCATCATCATCATCATCATCATCATCCTAGCATTCTTAGGTGCTTTACAAGCAAAGGATGATGACAATATAGACTTGGAACACACTTCAGTAGACTTAGAACTCTTACACTGATACAGCTCAAGTTTATTCAGAAGCATGTCCTTCTGCAGTCTGTGTAAAACAGAACTGTTTGGTGTTGTGGTTAAATGTACAGACTCTAATCTGGGAGAACCGGGTTTGATTCCCCACTCCTCCACTTGCAGCTGCTGGATGACCTTGGGCAAGCCATAGTTCTGGCACAACTGTTCTTGAAAAAAAGCAGTTTCTGTCAGAGCTCTCTCAGCCCCGCCTACCTAACAGGGTGTCTGTTGTGGGGAGGGGAAAGGAAAGGGGTTTGTAAGCTGCTCTGAGACTCCTTTGGATAGTGAAGGGTGGGTATAAATCCAATCTCCTCTTCTTCTTCTGGTAGTAGGGCCATATTACAATGGGCTAGTCCAGGAAAGTGTATTTAATAAAGGTAACATGAATACAGACTATATATTATATACTGTGTATAGTCTGCTATATCACTGTAGGTTTTATCTTCCTCTCACTGTATTGTTCTTTCCACATGATACTAAGTTCTGCATTGTTGAACATACATCTAATGCTTTGTTTCACATTCCAATAATCGTAGTCCTATTACATTCCTTATTATATGTTTCAGCCTGTTGATTGCCTTGCTTCAGACTGCATAGTCGGCCTTTGGTCTCGATCAGAAAGGTGGACTATAAATAAAGTAAAATTTAGTTTTGGAGTGTAGCTGTGTCCTTCTGCAGTGGAACAGGCAGAGTCCAATTAGCACCTTGGAGAGACCAACAATAAGTCAAGTTCTCATCCACAGGTTTAAAAATTCAGCAGGGCTTGGTCCTAGACAGTATCCCAGGACTGCAGTGTTATGCGGCATGCAGTCCCTGGGACTAAACCCCACTGAACAAAAAGGGAATAAATTGTTAGTGAGTAGGGTTGCCAGGTCTGGGTTGGAAAATACCTGGAGACTTTGGGGGTGGAGCCAAGAGAGGGGGTTGGAGAGGGGGGAGCCTCAGCATAGTGCAATGCCACATAGAGTCCGCCCTCCAAAGCAGCCATTTTCTCCAGGGGAGCTGATCTCCATCAGTTGGAGATCAGTTGTAAAAGCAGGAGATCCCCAGGCCCCACCTGGAGGCTGGCAACCAAATTAGCCAGCGGCTATATAATCGAAGCCTTCCTGTTTCCTTAGGGAATGGGCGGGGATAAGAAGGCGGGGACAGGGCGGCTTCATTCGGCGCTATTGCGCACGCTCCAGGTGAGCCGAGCACGCTCACTGCGAGACGTCGAGCTCTCGAAGTGAGGGCACCAGGGGGGCTTCACCCGCGGCTACTGAGCATGCTCGGAGGGAATGGCGCATGCTCCGTCGCGCTCGGCGGCGGTGGGGGAAGCGGCTCGCGGCGCGAGTGCGGCCGCCGCACCGGCTACCGGCGGGGCGAGATGACGTCACAGCGGCGGGACGCACGCAGGCGGAACAGCGCGGCGAGGAGGCGAGGGTGAGAGCCGGAGGAGGCCGCGGGCGCCGCGCGGGGGCGGGGGAGGAACAGGAGGAGGAGGAGGGGCCGCGGGGATCAAGATGGCGGCGGGCCGGCTGCACCGGCCGGCTCCCTCTTCTCAGCGGCTGCTGCTGCTTGTCCCTCTGCAGGGCAACCGAGGCCGAAGGCAGGGCCTCCCCTGTGGCGTCCCCCGTTAATTCAGGCGGGGAATGTGCAGGTGTAAGCGCCTGCGGAGGCTCCCTCCGTGTCTCGTCCCGGCGCTGAGTGTGGAGAGAGCCTCAGAGCAGACAGCGCCTTCGTCTTGCCCGTGAAGGGGATTCGCACTGGACGGCTCGGAAGCCCCTCCGCAGCCCTCCCTCCCCCCCGTTTAATTAGTAGAGGTGTATATGGCCCTTCCTCCCCAGGGGCCTGTGTCGTTTCCTCTTGCTCCATTTGATTTTCACAGCAGCCCTGTGAGGCTGGCCGCTGGTTTTCCCCCTCAGAAGTGATTCCCAGGTAACGCCAGTTTGGTGTAGTGGTTAGCGCGGACTCTCATCTGGGAGAACTGGGTTTGATCCCCCACGCCTCCACATGCAGCTGCCGGTGAGACCTTGGGTCAGTCACAAGGTTTTTCAGAGCTGTTCTCTCCAGGGCAGTTCTTGGGAGAGCTCTCTCAGCCCCACCTATCTTAGGAGGTGTCTGTTATGGGGAGGGGAAAGGAAAGGAGATTGGAAGCCGCTTTGAGACTCCTTCAGGTAGTGAAGGGCAGGGCATAAATCCAATCTCTTCTTCTTCAAGCCCCTCTGGGGATGCCAGCCTCCAAGTGGGACCTGTAGATTCTCCGGAATTACAGCTCTTCTCCAGACCACAGAGATCAGTTCCCCTGGAGAAAACAGATGCTCTGGAGGGTGGACTCTGGGGCACTGTACCCCACTGAGGTCCCTGCCCTGTATACTAACCTTACTCTGAGGCACTCGGGGTTGTGCATATCGCTCTCCCCTTCTCGATTGTGGTGTTTTCACAACGGCCTTGTGAGGCTGGCCACCCTTGTTTCCTGGGAAGTGGAGTCATACGTGACGCCTCAAGCCCCTCTGGAGCCTCTCTTGTTACATCAGTAAAACTGTTTGCTGCCTTTCCTCCAGGGAGCGAATGGCAGCGTGTATCTTTCCTCCTCTTCTCCGTTTTATTTTCCCAACAGCCTTGTGTGGTTGGTCACTCTCTTTTCCTCCCTTATCTCTGTAGTGGATTCACACATGACACCTGAGCCTCTCTGGAGATGATAGTACGTCTGTATATTTCCCCTCCTCTTAGGAGCTCACGGCAGTGTGGATCGCTCACCCCTTTTTCGTTTTATTTTTTTATATATTGGATTTATAGCCTGCTCTCCCTTGTGCAACAGGGAGTCAGGGCGGGTAACGACAGTATTTGTAAACAGTATCTATCAGATCAATTAAAACAATTTTATTTTCACAACAGCCCTGTGAGGTTGGCCACCCTCTTTTCCTCCGAAGTGGATTCACACGTGATGCCGAAATGCCTCTGGAGCCTCTCTTATTACCTTAGTACATCTATCTCCTTCCATGGAGCTCACGGTGGTGTATATCGTCCCCCCCCATTCTCCATTTTATTTTCACAACAGCCCTGTGAAGCTCTTTTTCCACCTGCCCTCAGAAATGGTTTGCGTCTGAGGACTTGGGATCCTCTCAAGCCTTGGGCCAGTCACAAACTTTGAGCCTGACCTACCTCAACTGCGTTGGTTTGGGGACAAAACAGAGAAACATTGACTGTTGTAAGCCAGGCAGTGTCCCCATTGGGAAGAAGAGTGAGGTATAAATGAAGTCAACAAGCAGATAATTTAGTTAGTTCATTAGTATACTGCCATCTTCCACCCAGGTTGGTGTACATCCTTTTCCATTGTATCCACACAACAGCCCTTTGAGGTAGGTTAGGCTGATAGAGTGTGTCAGAACTAAGCTCACTCTCTACTTCTGGGGTCTCTTTGTGTGCATGAAAGGCATGTGAGCACCACAGATAATGTCTCACGGTTAGCCTTTGAGTTTCCCTGTTTGTTTATTTAATTAATCTCTTTTTATGTTTAAAATGTACGTTACTTATAGTCCACCTTTTTCACTTGGACTCAAGGTGGGCTACACAAAGTGAGTCAGTACATTTAATAAACAATACAGTAGGAACTCGGGTTGTTGAGCCAATCAGAAATCTATAAACAATTGAAGCAAAGCATAAGTATTAACACGACACATTAAACGGTGCAAGAACTGCATAGCAGGATCCTAGTTTCAGGAAGCGCCACACTGTAGTATAGACTGCGCTCCCTAATAATTTATAGATCTATTTTGCACAGTGCTGCCCTGTTGCCTGCACAGAAAAGCTGTCTTGAATAATTCCATTTTGCGTAGTTTGCGGGAAGCCAGGAGAGAGCAGGCTGTTCCTTAAGGCGGGGGCCACAATTTTGCCCATTTGCAGGTTGGCGTCTGCAGGTGGCCTGGCTCTGAGGAGTGAACCTCTCATGGTGGAGCATAGGTGAGACATCGTCTCACAGATACCAGTGTCCAAGGCCAGGAAGGGCTTTGTATGTGATAGTTAGGTATAAGTACAAACAAATAAAAAAGTGTCTTCTTGTAGCACAATGCCCTCTTCTCCACACTTTAGGAAGGATGTTGACAAGCTTGAGCGTGCCCAGAAAAGGGCAACCAGGATGGTGAGAGGGTTTGAATCCAAGTCTTATGAGGAAAGGCTGAAAGAGTTGGGTATGTTTAGCCTGGAAAAGAGAGGACTTAGAGGGGACATGACTGCAGTCTTCAAGTATTTGAAGGGCTGTCATGTAAAAGATGGAGCAGATCTATTCTCGCGCCGGATTGCAAGACTAGATCTAATGGGTGGAAATTACAAGGGAGTCGTTACCAGCTAGATATCAGGAGAAACTTCCTAACTGTTGAGCAGTGGAACAGTCTGCCTTGGGAGGTGGTAGATGCTCCTTCCCTGGACGTTTTCAAGCGGAGGCTGGACAACCATCTTTTGGGTATGTTGTAGGTATGTAGGGCTATCTTTTGGCTATGCTCCTGCAAAGTGCAGGGGGTTGGAGTACATGACCTGCAAGGTCCCTTCCATCTCTAACATTCTATGATCCTTGAAAACCCTGTGGGGTCACCTTGAGTCGGCTGTGTGTTGGCAGCAAGCAAAAAGTCCTCTATAAATCATAAGATCCATAAATCACATAGGGATAAATATATTGCTGATTGTATTTCTCCCTTACCCAGTTCATCTTCCTTTTTCATGACTGTGGACGTCTGTAACATAGTGATTTCGTTCACCGTCCCATCCTTTGTAGTCACCGGTGGAACTGATGAATTTGGGAAGACGCTAGCTGTCACTAGAATGCGTGTATTTTCCCCGGTTTTGATCAAAACGCTGGTAACTGGTGTACATTATTGTTGTTGTGCCCATTACTTTTTAGTTCACCTTTCTCAATGGGACCCAAGGCAGATTACACAGTGTGAGTCAATGCAATCAATACATCTGGTAAGCAATGTTGTAGGACTCAGATTACAGGAACCTGAAGCAAAGCGTAAAGTAGTAGACATGATACATTAAATCTTAGATGTCAAACTCATTTGTTTCGAGGGCCGGTTCTGACATAAATGTCAGGCAGGGGCCGTGTGTGCCATAAAATGCAATGCTACGTACCAGAGATATAATAAACTTTATAAAGGACTCAGGCAAACACAATTAACAATATTATTTTTATTCAAAATACAAACATGCCTAAAATATTAGCACTCTTACAGTAATTCCTCAAAGTATCTCCCTGATGTCCGCCCTCCCACAGAGGGCCAGTTTGGTATAGCAGTTAGGAGCTCAGACTCTAATTGGGGAGAACTGGGTTTGAGTCCCCACTCTTCCACATGCAGCTGCCAGTGTGACATTGGGCCAGTCACAAGCAATGCTCCCTCTAAGCAGTGGAGTCCTGTGAGCAAAAATTTTACTTTGTGAGCTCCCGGCATTAAAGTTGTAAGCAAGCAATTTGGCTACTGCATAAATTAGTTTGCTCTAAAACAAAAATGTGTGAGCTGGAGGCTAAAAAACCATGCGCTGGCTCACACTAACTCAGCTTAGAGGGAACACTGGTCACAAGTTGTTTCTGAGCTGTTCTCTCACGAGCAGTCCTCAAAAGAGCTCTCTCAGCCCCACCTACCTCATAGGGTGTTTGTTGTGGAGAGGGGAAGGGAAAAGAGATTGTAAGCTGCTTTGAGACTCCTTCTGGTAGTGAAGGGTGGAGTATAAATCCAATCTCCTTCTTCCTCCTTCTTTTCCTCCTCCATTACTCATTGGCAATGGGATAGTATACAGGGACACAATGCGCAGCCTCTGTCATCTGCCAATAAAGGTAGTCAGTTGCTTGCATGCCAGACAAGAGCCCTGGACAGGCCAGTCCCGGCCTGCGGGCCATATGTTCGATACCCTTGCATTAAATAACAAAAAAAATGGCAGTACATAAGTAGAAAACAATGCAGGTAAAACAGGATAATACAAAAAACAGATAATGCATACTGTACGCAGTCCCATTCACTTTATAATTGCCCCTTCCTGAATAATTCCGTTATAAGAACATAAGAACATCAGAGAAGCCAATGTTGGATCAGGCCAGTGGCCCATCCCAGTCCAACACTCTGTGTTATACAGTGGCGAAAACCCAGGGGCCACCAGGAGGTCCACCCAGCATGGCCAGAACTCCAGAAGCCCTCCCACTGTTACCCTCCAAGCACCAAGAACCCAGGGCATCCCTGACACAAACATAAGAACATCAGGGAAGCTATGTTGGATCATGCCAGTGGCCCATCCAGTCCAACACTCTGTGTCACGTAGTGGCCCAAACCCAGGTGCCATCAGGAGTTCCACCAGAACTTCCCGTGACCCCTCATGCACTAAGAATACAGAGCATCACTGTTCCAGTGTTCCATGTATACCTTGTGGCTAATAGCCCGAATGACCTCTGCACCATATGTTTATCCAATGAGAACGTAAGAGAAGCCAATGTTGGATCAGGCCAGTGGCCCATCCAGTCCAACACTCTGTGTCACGCAGTGGCCCAAACCCAGGTGCCATCAGGAGGTCCACCAGCGTGGCCAGGACACTAGAAGCCCTCGCACTGTTGATTCCCCCCCGCCCCCCCCCAAGCACCAAGAATACAGAGCATCGCTTGCCCCAGACGGAGAGTGCCTATCTACCTTGTGGCTAGTAGCCACTGATGGATATAGCCCTGTTGTCTTTCTGAAAATGCCCTCCTGAAGAAATCTGTTTTTTGTAGTTTGTGGAGTGACAGACATGTGGGAACTTTCCTGACCTTCTCATGCAACTCTGTCCACAAGGTGGGGGCCACAATGAAAAATGCATAAGTATGAGTGATTATCAGTCTTGCCCGTTTGCAGGGTCGCTCCCCCCCACACAGAAGGCCCTGTTTAGAAGAACAGAGCTTTCACGGGAGAGCTTAGGAGTCCAAGATAACAAAAGGGCTTTGTACGTGACAGCCCAAATATTCAAATGCTCCAAAGTCCTAACATTTCTGTTAGGAGTTTGTACATGATAGCCCTGAGCCCAGCCGGGATGGCCCATGCTAGCCCAGTCTTACCATATCTCAGAAGCTAAGAAGGGTCAACCCTGGTCAGTTTTTGGGTGGGCGGCCACCAAGGAAGCCCAGGGTCGCTACGCAGAAGCAGGCAATGTCAAATCCAATATGGATGTCTCTTCTCTCGAAAACCCTACAGGGCCGCCAAGTCTGCAGTAGCTTGACAGTGCTCCCCACCCCAGGCCAGTGGCCCATCCAGTCCAACACTTTGGGTCACACAGTGGCCAAAACCCAGGTGCCATTAGGTGGTCTACCAGTAGGGCTAGAATTCCAGAAGCCCTCCCACCGTTGCCCCCCAAGCACCAAGAATACAGAGCATCACTACCCCAGACATAAGAACATAAGAGAAGCCATGTTGGATCAGGCCAACGGTCCATCCAACATTGTGTCACACAGCGTCCAAAACCCAGGTGCCATCAGAAGGTCTCCAGGGCTTCTGGAGTGCTGGCCCCACTGGTGGACCTCCTGATGGCACCTGGTATTTTTGGCCACTGTGTGACAGAGTGTTGGACTAGATGGGCCTTTGGCCTGATCCAACATTGGCTTCTCTTACGTTCTTACCAATGGACCCAGGACTCCAGAAGCCCTCCCACGGTTGCCCCCCAAGCACCAAGAATAGAGACCATTGCTGCCCCAGACAGAGTGTTCCATCTGTACATTGTGGCTAATATCCCAGAAATGTGGGTTTTGCCCTGTCAAACTGGCCCCAGTTGCATCATGATGCTGTGTAGGAAGTCTCCAGGCACGATCCCAAGTAGTCAGGCTTGGTGGCATCTTCTCTCCCATCACCTGAAGATAATGCCGTGCACAGGGCCAGCTCCAGGTGTCTGGGCGCCCTAGGCAGGACAGTCTGGGGCCCCCCCCACTGGGGATGCCAACCTCCCGGTGGGGCCTGGAGACCGGGGTGGTGGTGGCGGAGCACTGGCTTTCCTGGAGGCTCCGCAGCTGCGGGGCCCCCAGGAAAGCCGGGAAGGGGGCGGGGGGTCTAGCTGCCGCCCCCTCCCAGTGCCAGCTTTTCTGGGGGCTCCGCGGCTGCGGGACCCCCAGGAAAGCCGGGAAGGGGGTGGGGTCTAGCTGCTGTCCCCTCCCTCCCAGCGCCGGCTTTTCTGGGGGCTCCGCGGCTGCAGGGCCCCCAGGAAAGCCGGGAAGGGCGGGAGTCTAGCAGCGGCGGGCACCCGGTTAGGGCAGCGGGGGGCGCTTTTTGGGGGGAGTGAGGTGCCATTTGGCGCCCCTGAGGCCGGCGCGCCCTAGGCGAGCGCCTAGTTCGCCCTATGGGCGATCCGGCCGTGGCCGTGCATTTAAAGCAAGGGAAACATAACATTGCGACCACTGGTAATGTGCATTCACTGGAATGTAGGCTGGATACTCAGTGGATCACTCAAATGCTGGTGGAGTGGTTTCGGCCGAACCTTTGCTGAGATTTCTGCCGTTCTTGAGACCATCTTCTCTGTCGTGGGGGGAAGCAGATGTACAGTGGGGGAAGTCTTTGGGAAGGGGGGATGTACTGAAGCCACGACACCTGCTTTATTGGGATTCCCTTCCGCACAGCCATTTGCATGCCCTGACGCTGCCAGTTTTTAGCGCCCTTAACGAGACCACCTAAATAGCGCACCTGCAGAAATGTTTTCAATTCTGTAACACTTTTCTCCCTTTCTTTCCCCCCTAAAAGTGGCCGCGCAGTTTATCAGGACTAAGACTTAGTCCACTAACAGGACGAAAGCCTTACCCTTCCATGGTATGAACGGTACTTCCCCCCGTTTCTCTTTGAGACAAGAGTCCTGTGGCACCTCCGAGTCTGTCTAGTTTGTTGTGGCATGCCCGGGGGGCGGGCAGACTGCCATCTCGCCGCCTGTGGCCCCTGCACGGCACCCTCCCCTCCCCCTGGCTGGCCCCTCCTGCCGCCCTCCCGGCCAGCCCCCCGCCCTTGCTTCTTGCATGTTTTCGGCAGTGGCCCGCAGGCGCTGTGTCCTCGCTCCCGTTTCTAGTCGTCTTCCGCAGCCTCCCCCGCATGATCCACGCATATGGCCATCTCCTCGCTCTTTCTCCTCCTTTGGGAGCCGGGAGGATTGCGCTAGAAGGAGCCCATAGAGCTTTTGCAAGCGGCAACAACGTCTCACTGAAAAAATCAGCTGCTCTGGGAAACCGGCGCCATCTCAGAGGCTCGGTCGGCCGGGGAAGAGCTTGCAAGAAAGCGCCGGCGTCCCAGCTCCGATGGTTCCGTGCGGCACCCGGGCTCTTCCCTGGTCGCCAAAGGAGGAGTGATTGTGGGACGGAGGTTGCGTTGGGTGCACTTCATGTGTGTTCGTGCGTGTGGTGAATTCTGCTCACATCCCCGTTCCTTGTACTTCATGGGCTTCGTCTGCCTCGTGTCTGGGCCTTCTCCGCGGCATGTGCTTTTATCAGCCAAAGCCTACTTTGTCGGACGCACAGCGCGAGTCGGACCGTGGTGTGTCTGCGTTCTCAAAATAAAACCAACACAACACCCCACATTGATGTCAAAGTTGTGCTCTTTTATCCTTAAGGTTTATATTACAAATTGAACAATTCATTGCACGTGCCCGAATGATGCAAATTTATAACTTGTACGTGGGCAAGACGGGGCGATTGAAGGATTAAACTCTAAACAGTGGAATTAGGGCTTGACTCTGTTTCTTGGTCTTGAGCCGGATGGCCCAGGCTAGCCCGATCTCGTCAGATCTTGGAAGCTAAGCAGGGTCAGCCCTGGTCAGTATTTGGATGGGAGACCTCCGAGGAAGTCCAGGGTTGTTGTGATCAATGCTACCTCTAAGCTGTGGAGTCTTGTGAGCAAAAATTCTACTTTGCGAGCTCCTGGCATTCAAGTTGTGAGCGAGAGATTTGGCTGCTGCATAAATCAGTTTGCTCTGGAGCCCTCCTTTTCCTGAGCTGAGACAAAAATGTGCGAGCCAGAGGCTAGCAAACTGTGAGCTGGCTCACACTGACTCAGCTTAGAAGGAACACTGGTTGTGACATGGAGACAGACAGGGGCAAACCACCTCTGAATATCTCTTGCCTTGAAAACCCTGTTGCGGTCTCCATAAGTTAGTGGCACTTTCTACCACATTTTGCTTTTTTTGGGTGGGGGGGCCCGATAAACTGATTTTTTAGTTGAAGTGTGTGTATGTATCAGCTTAGGTGGAAAGGATAAGAAAAGAACTATTGTGCTGCTCTGGGAGCTGTGGAAAGGATACTGCGGCCGTAGAAAAGAGGATAATCCAGTAACAGAAGGCGAAAACAAGTTCAGTGAACAGACTCACTACTTACAAATTGCCAAAGCGCTAAAGAACATGTAATAGAAAGCAGCGAATACAAAATAGCCGGATTAAAAAAAAACCAATACAAAATGGAAACAGTGAACTTGTGTAATAATACACTACAATAGAAAAACCCACAGAATAATGGAGAACTGATATAATAATGCGACGTTGTGTTCTGTTATTGGATTATCACACAAGAGTAGAAAAGAGGAGGGTGTTGTGCTCCACGCAACCAGTCCTTTTTGTGATCACAGGCAGTGCTCCCTCTAAGCCGCGGAGCCTTGTGAGCAAAAATTCTCCTTTGCGAGCTGCTGGCGTTCAAGTTGTGAGCGAGCAATTTGGCTGCGGCATAAATCAGTTTGCTTTGGAGCCATCCTCCCTGAGCGAAGACAAAATTTGTGAGCCGGAGGCTAAAAAACTGTGAGCTGGCTCACACTAACTCAGCTTAGAGGGAACACTGATCACAGGTATATGTCCCCGGGAGAGCTTTGCACTCTGCAGAAAACAACCAGCTGGTGATCCCCGGCCCGAAAGACGTCCGGCTGTCCTCGACCAGGGCTAGGGCCTTTTCAGTCCTGGTCCCAGCCTGTTAGAACTCTGCCTAATACCACCAGAGCCCCGTGGGATCTCATGCAGTTCCTCAGGGCCTGTAAGGCAGAGATGTTCCGCCAGGCTTTCGTTTGGGAACAGCGACGGCTCTCTATTGCCGCCGGCACCCTCTTCTCTCCTCCTCCCTCCAATTCTGAGCTGTGCTTCCTCTCCCCTGCCCAGAAGTGGGAAGCAAATTTCTACAGAAGCCATCTTGGACTTTTCAAAATCTGGTTTTTAGCCTTCTACTTTAATTCCGCTGGTGATTAGAATTTTAATGGTGTTTATATTTGTTTTGTGGCTACATGACTTTTGTTCTATATCGCCCAGAGCCCTGCTTAACAGGGATAGGGCAATTAATAAATCAAAATAGTAATAATAATAGTATTTAATAACATTAGCAGCATTGCATTATTATGCTTTATCTCTTGCATTTTCCAAAACTTCATCTGCCATAAATAAAATTCAATATGAACAATGCGTCTGCTTTGTTGCATCGTTTTTTCAAAAAACAAAACATAATTCTGATACCAACAGTGACGCTCATATCCTGCAGGAGGAAGACTAGGGTAGACTTCATTTTATATGGGAGGGGGAGTGTGATCTTGGGCCTAATGCCACTGAGGTGGAGAAAATGATATCAAATGAAGAAAATAAAACAAGGAAGCATTGTGTGACTGTCTAAATATGTAGCTAGGTATGCAGTACTTATAGGGCTGGGGTGGCTCAGAGTTTAAGATACTGAGCTGCAGACCAGAAGGTCGGTAGTTCAGCAGTTCAAGACCCGAGTGCTGCATGACGGAGTGAGCTCCCGTCTCTGGCCCCAGCTCCTGCCAACCTAGCAGTTCAAAAGCAAGAAATAGGTACCGCTTCAATGGGAAGGTAACTACGTTCTGTGTGCTTTGGCATTTAGTCATGCTGGCCACATGACCAGGGAGAAGTCTTTGGACAGCGCTGGCTCTTCGGCTTAGAAACGGAGATGAGCACTGCCCCCTAGAGTCAGATTCAACTGGCTTTCCAGCAAGGGAAACCTTGACCTTTATGTGGTACTTCATGCCACCTTCTTGCTAGTGTTTTTCTCACAAGCCGGAATGAAAAGTTCTGCAGTCTAGCATGTGCAATGGATAAATTCTGTTAGCCAATTATCATTCTACAGGGACCTGTCTGCATATTAGGAGTTTTTGTTCTTCTGATGCAAGGGGGTCTCCAGCCTTTTTGAGCTTGTGGGCACCTTTGGAATTCTGACACATTGTCACAAAATGGCTGTCGCCAAAAGTGGAGCCACTGTAAACGAAATTACACCGAAAACAGACCATCAAACATTATATAGCTCTCTATTAAACACTTTCCAGCATGAATTAGACAGTACAATAACTTTCATATCACATATCATGTAGAAGCATTCAATGTATTCATATGAATTTATACACACTTGGTCCGCGGTCAAGGAATATGCACTAAGCTGAAAGTTTCTCCTGCTCAGTGCAACACACAAGATAGCGCTAGAAATATGACGTTTGTTACAAGATTCTTAAAAGCAACAACTCTCCTTTTTCTGAGTTGGAGAAGAAGATCTCTTCTAAATTGCTTGCATCCATTAAACAGATATGTATCGATGAAACAGAGAATACTTCCGAAAACTGATTTACAAAGCGGCAGCAATGCTTTCCAGCGGCCGATTTACAAAACAGCAGGGCACATCCCTGCGGATTGAAGGCAGTTTCGTTTAATGACTTCTTCACCTTGCTTCCAGCAGCGAGTATACTTTCAACAATTCTTGTTTGGAACCCAGCGTATAATTCATGTTGGGAAGTGTTTTAATAGAGAGCTATGTAATGTTTGATGGTCTGTTTCCGGTGTAATTTGGTTTATAGCGTTTACCTACTCACACCAAACTTCCCTTTCGTGTTTGTATTACTGCAGGAGGTGGAAGCCAGCAGCAAAAATGGCCGCAAGGGCTTTCGGTCACACAGGGAAGATCTTTGGGCTGTGGTGACAACTGCTGTCTAAGCAGTGTTTTTAAAAAAAGAAATCTGCACAGCCAATCAAATCTCCAGTGGCCAATCGGAAGCCTTGCAGGGCAAAAGCCCCACTTGGCCACACCCACTTTCTAAAAAGTATTTGGTGTGCTCCAGGAAGGGTGTCAGTGGGCACCATGGGGACCACGTTGGAGACTCCTGTTCTAGTGGGATAAAATTGTGCTTGGCAAGGGAAGGGGGGAAAATCCTCTCAACCGGCGCTCCCTCTAAGCTGTGGAGTCTTGTGAGCAAAAATTCTACTTTGTGAGCTACTGGCATTAAGGTTGTGAGCAAGCAATTTGGCTGCTGCATTAATTAGTTTGCTCTGGAGCCATCCCTTCCTGAACTAGGACAAAAACTGTGAGCTAGCTCACTCTAACTCAGCTTAGAGGTAACACTGCTCTGGAGGCACCCTTCCTGAGCTAAGACAAAAAATGTGTGAGCCGGAGGTTAAAAAACTGTGAGCTAGCTCACATTAACTCAGCTTAGAGGGAACACTGTTCTGGAGCCATCCTTCCTGAGCTAGGAGAAAAATGTGTGAGCTGGAGGTTAAAAAACGTTGAGCTAGCTCACACTAACTCAGCTTAGAGGGAACACAGTTCTGGATGCATGCTTCCTGAGCTAGGACAAAAATGTGTGAGCCGGAGGCTAAAAAACTGTGAGCTAGCTCACAGTCAGCTTAGAGGAAATACTGCTCTGGAGCCATCCTTCTTGGGCTAGGACAAAAATGTGTGAGCCAGAGGTTAAAGAACTGTGCGCTAGCTCACACTAACTCAGCTTAGAGGGAACACTGCCCTCAACTCCTTCCTCTTTTAATTCTGGGAGCAATTAAAATTAGATAAGAGGATGATTTGTACCCGGTCTGGAAACACGGGGCTTAGAATTAAGAGCCAAGCTAGAAGTGAGTTAATAAACCTTTGAAAGCCACCCATTTTTTCCTTTCCCCGACTCTGTTCTGTTAAGAACCGGCAATATTAATCTTGTTTCAGAGACGGCATATAAAGGGGAAGCTTACGTTCGTATTCTGGAGGTGTATCCGTTTTAGCCTGTGGCTGCCGAAATAAGAGTCTTCGGGCACTTCTGCGTTCTAACGTGTTTATTGCAGCCCACGCTTCCGTGAGAAGTTAACATTCGCTAAGGTTTGTCTATCTTAGGAGCCCTAGGATACCATTTGGTTTCGCACTAATCAGAACCCAGTCATTAACGAACACACACACCATTCATCCGCGTTTGTGTCCCTGTGATGCGTGGCGTGTCGTCTCGGCGATGCTGGCGCGGCATTGCGGCGCGTCCGTCTGGCTTTCTGTCTGAGAAGAAACCGGGGAGACCCGTGGCTTTTCAATGTTGAAACGTTTTGTGTTTTCTGTCACGCAGCTATGACGACTTCATGGGGTCATCCAAAAATGCGATAAGCGAATCCGTTGACGCGGAGGACAGTTATAACATGATGGTGAGTCGTCTATACGTATATATATTCTCCTGTGGCAACATTTTAAGATCCCAGTTTTGTACAGCAACTGAAATCGCACCTATTGACAGCACGTCATAGTGTGAGTCCTGTACAAGTTTAGCTGTGGTCCACATCTTGGTTTGTCCTGTGAAAGGAAGGGCCCCTGGCTCAGCGGTAGAGCCTCTGCTTTTGCATGCAGAAGGTCCCGGGTTCAGTCCCCGGCATCTCCTATTAAAAAAAAAAGTGGGTAGTAGGCGATGTGAAAGATCTCAGCCCGGGACCCAGGGGCTGCCCACCCACTAAAAAGACCTGGGCCAGAGGTCCGCAACTTTTTGGAACCTGTGGGCACCTTTTGAATTCTGACACTTTACCTTTACCTTTAATAGCTTAAAGATGTGATTTCACGATGTACATTTTAATTTGCTAGCTGCCTCAGTGGACCTCGTGTGTCCTGCCTTTTTGCCCTCACATTTTGTAAAACAAAATTATTTATTTTATTTTATTTATTAAACGGGCTCAGGGCGGGTCACAACATTTCGATAAATATGATAAAAATTTAAAACACATTAAAACATATAAAATCCATAGTCATGCTTGCCGTAGGGAGAATCCAGCCCATTGATGTAACTAGGTATGGCCGGTTATCAGTAGGTGGGAGATCGCAACCTCGGGGGGGGTGGGCTATATGTGGATGCCCACAGCTTCAGCCAAAGTCTGAGTTTTAAAACCCCATCTTTTAAAGTTTTAAAACCCCATCTTTCAGACCGGCCTTGTTTGTGGCTGAAGTCTCCCCCCCCCGCCCCGCTTAGGGAATAAGCCCCGTGTGGTAGAGAGAGACTTGCTTCGATCGGCATATGTATAGGGTTGGGCTATTAACGGGACTTTCTCTCTTTAGGCTTCTTTCCAGCGTTCCAACAGCCATGACAAAGTCAGGAAGATCGTGGCCGAGGAGGGTCGAACTGCGCGGAATCTGATCGCGTGGAGCGTGCCCCTGGAGAGCAAAGAGGAGGACGGTGCGTATCGACTGTTTGTGATACCTGTCTTAGTACAGCTAGGTTTGGGTCCAGTAGTACCTTAAAGACTGACAAGCTTTTGGGGGGGGAAAGCTTCCAAGGGTCAAAACTTCCTTCATCAGATACAAAAGGGTGCTTTGACTCTCAAAAGCTTATATCCCCAAAATCTCACTGGTCTCTCATGTGAATCTAGCGGAACTACAGCAGACAAAACATAGCTGCCCTCTGAAACTGCCTTATTACCTTACCATCCCTCCAAGTGTCTCATGGTGCTTGTGATCTGAGAGCCAACGTGGTGTAGTGGTTAAGAGCGACGGACTCTTAATCTAGAGAACCGGGTTCGATTCCGCACTCCCCCTGCATGAAGCCAGCTGGGTGACCTTGGTTCAGTCACGGCTCTCTCAGAACTCTGTGAGCCCCAAAATAAGTCTAGCTCGCCACCTAGTGGTGCGTAGTGCTAAAAGTACTAGAGCTTTAGACTGCCAGACAAACTTAGGATCTCCTGGCTACACAGTGCCATACAATAACTGTTTAATTAATTATCAACCTACAGGGTCACCACGTTATACAGGGGTATTATGATACTGCCTGATCTGTTTTCAGTTCCCTTCCTAATAATCGCCAGCGTAGCGTTGGCCTTTTTTATTGCAGTCGCACACTGTCTCGACATCTTCAGTGAGTTATCTGCTATGACTCCAAAAGTTGTGAGCAGGTGATTTGGCTGCTTCATAAATTAGTTTGCCTCTGGAGCCCTCCTTCCTGAGCCGAGACAAAAATGTGTGAGCCGGAGGCTTAAAAACTGTGAGCTAGCTCACATTAACTCAGCCTAGAGGGAACACTGGACCTGACTCTTCTTCGGTCCCAACAAGAAGAAAATACTTCAAGGGTTATTGACGATGTAATGTTTTTTCTCTTCTCAGGGAAGCCTAAATGGCAAATCGGAGGAAAATCCAAGAGAATAACCCAAGGAGCTCACAAAACGACGAAGCAGGTATGTGCATCAAGTTTTCTGGTTAGGTTGTTCATTAATAATATTAAATGGGGACCCATGAGAATTACGAGGGGGGTGGGATTCTATCCTGCAGCTCCCCCACCCTCCTGCAGCGGCTTCTTCAACTTCCTCGCCCGCTTTCAGCTCCACCACATGGAGGAATGTTGAAATGCAAGTGCAGACAACACATAGGGGAGGGACCGTGGCTCAGTGGTAGAGCACTTGCTTGGCATGCAGAAGGTCCCAGGTTCAATCCCCGGCATTTCCAGTTCAAAGGACCAGACAGGAAGTGATGGGAAAGACCTTGACCTGAGACCTTGGCTCCATGGTAGAGCATCTTCTTGGTGTACAGAAGGTCCCAGGTTCAACCCCCAGCATCTCCAGTTAAAGAGTCCGGTAGGAAGTGATGGGAAAGATCTTGACCTGAGACCTTGGCTCCATGGTAGAGCATCTTCCTGGCATGCAGAAGGTCCCAGGTTCAACCCCCAGCATCTCCAGTTAAAGCGTCAGGCAGGAAGTGATGGGAAAGGCCTTGACCTGAGACCTTGGCTCCATGGTAGAGCATCTGCTTGGCACGCAGAAGGTCCCAGGTTCAACCCCCAGCATCTCCAGTTAAAGAGTCCGGTAGGAAGTGATGGGAAAGACCTGGATCTGAGACCTTGGCTCCACGGTATCTGCTTGGTATGCAGAAGGTCCCAAGTTCAATCCCCAGCATCTCCAGTTGGAAGGACCAGATGGTAGATGATGGGAAAGACCTCTGCCTGAGACCCTGGAGAGCTGCTACCAGTCTGAGGAGACAGTACTGAGTTTTTTACAAGATAGGCATACTGCATTACTACATTTTCACATAGGCAACCATCTTTGATGAACAAAAACATAAATATAAGAATATAGACCATCATTCATGATCCTCCATATTGTCTGTAACGTTATAGCTGACTAACTACATTTATCTGTCTGTCAAGAGCTGTCAAACAGATCTTACTTTGTTACATAAAAATTACTTATATGCTCTATGATTTTTTCACTTTTAAAAAATCTATGTTCTGTAATTTCTAACATATCTAATATTTCATCATTATAGACATACATTACTTAATTCTGCCTCTTAATCGTTCTCCACTTTAATCCTTCAGCCCTTATATTAATCTTTAAACCATTCAACCCTAGTTTTGATCTATTATAATCGAAAAATATGTTCCCTTTTTCTGGGAATTCTGAGTCTGGTCTGTTATGCAAGCAAGACGTTAGCTTTGCCACTGTTGCATACTCAGTTAATTTATTTTTCCCAGTCCATCAATTCTGGACATTTTTCAGCCTTCTATTTAAACACAGAAATTGCTCTTGCCGCCATTACCATATATTTAAATAGTCTGTCATAGCAGTCTTAATAAGATGTAGAGATCACAGCATGGTGGTGGAGCCCATGCTTTTGCATGCAGCAGGACTGAGAGTAGATGTCTCCGAAGACACCCGGAAGGACTGGGGAAACCCCTTTCCATAACCCTGGAAAGCTTCTCCTAACCAGTTAAACCAGACGGATCAGTGGCCTGATTCAATATGAGCCCCCTTTTATAGGTGAGAGAATGATTGGGCCAAGGCTTAGGCTGTGGTCACACAGTGGTCATTTTGATCGGGTTTCACCACTGTCCCCCCTCATATTTAAAACTGCTGATCAGACGCCCACATCTGTCTCCCGCACCGAAGTGGGCTAACTCGCGTGATCCTCCCGGTTCCCTAGCGAGTTTTCTGGCACCGGGAAAATCAAGTACTTTCTGGGTATCTGCGCTTTGAATCCGTGATTTTGCCTATCTGGACAGCCATCTCTCGCAGTGATTGCGATCGGGTCGTCTGAACACCCTTCTTCCGGTAGTTGTTTGTTTTTGTTTTTGTTTTTTTTTTTTGGCGACTTTCACCATTGTGCGCATGTGCAAAGAATTTTTTTTAAAAAAATTGTGTCGTGCCACCACTTGGGCGGTACAGCTGTCCGGACAGTGCTTGGAGCATTGTCGTGCAACACAAGCAGTTGGGCAAGGGATGTGTGATCATCTGAACCCGCTTAAAAATATCCCCAATCAAATCTACAGCGGGAGCGAATCGCAGTACGCTTGCTGTTTGACCACAGCCTTAGTCTTCTGCAGCTCCTGAAAATTCTGTCCAGGCATTGAGTCTGCGGCTGCTTGGTAACAGAAGGGCGCTATTGTGTTGGGGGTTCCCGTGTTGTCAGTCTGAAGGGGTTACCCTAACTCCATTAGCTGGGAACCCTCTGAACAATTAACTTCCTCTCCTAGCAAGACAAGGAAATTTCTCATCACAGAGGGCCCCCCCATGTACATCTCACTGTGTCCACAAATAGAACTTTTTGTGGAGGTACAACCCCATTGTTAAAGTGTTGTTAAAGTAAAGTAAACTGGGGAGCTAAGATTGTTATATGGCTCCGTATGGGTTTTGGATATTTTAGAGTTGTACTTTAGATTATTTATGATTTTATATGTTTTAGAGAACTTTGTTGTACAGCGCCCTGAGCCTGCTTGCAGGGAGGACGATATAAAAGCCCAGTTTAATAAATAGATAAATAAAAAATAGCCTATAGGAAACCAAAGATAAACACCATAATTTAGTGAAGGGGGACGTGGGATCCAAGCGCAGCATTTGCCAACCGGTCTCCGACCAATGTAGGTTGACAGCCAGTTCATCATGACGCTTTTGGAGCCGTCGTTGGGCGTGAAGGGCCGACGATTGATGCAGCCTGCAGCCGGTTTCTAAAAGCTTCTCTCCGCTGCCCGGAGTGGCCGATGTCAAACTGTGTCGAATTCAGATAAACAGCGTCAGGAATGGCTGGGTACTGTGGGACCTAGAACAAACTTTCAGTTAACTCTCCACCCCCTCTGAACCAAACCTTCACTTACGGATTGATATGTCCGCAGGGAATCTACAGTGTGCGTTGAAACCTACCATACTGTAACAGAATGGTGGTCCCCTGGTATGCGCAGGCAGAACTTAAGATTAAAACAAAATCATAGGTAGCAAAGTAATGATTTAAAACTGGATAGAAAAAATGTTTTAGGGAAGAAGAAGAAGAGATTGGATTTATACCCCACCCTTCACTACCCAAGGGAGTCTCAGAGCAGCTTACAAACTCCTTCGCCTTCCCCTCCCCACAACAGACGCCCTGTGAGGTAGGCGGGGCTGAGAGAGCTCTGAAAGAAACTGCTCTTTTTCAAGAACAGCTGTGCCAGAACTATGGCTTGCTCAAGGTCATCCAGCAGCTGCAAGTGGAGGAGCAGGGAATCAAACCCGGTTCTCCCAGATTAGAGTCCGCGCAATGAACCACTGCACCAAATGGATGTAAACTAACAAAATCAAAGTTCATCTGAGACTGTGGACCTTTGTCAGAGGTACCTTTTCAAATATCCATTTGGCTGAGCCCTAAATTTAAGGGTTCTTTTTATTCACTGACTTTTCATATGCCTCCCCAAAAAATTCAAATTACACACGCCTTATTGATTGACTTCTAAAGCCGGCTGCAAGAGAAGTCAGCCCAGGATCAGATGTGCCCACGGGGAGCAGACTGCTCCCCACGGGCACAGCTCTTGGTGTACAATCCACCTCTTTTTTTTCTTCTCGGGTCAATTGGACCCGAAAAAATCCAGAATTTCAACAACAACAAAATCCAAGATCTGAATACCATGTCAGTACTGGGATCTGACGGGAATTTTTCAGGAAAACAGATTCCCCCCCAGTTCAATATACCCGAAGAGGGCAGGGGGGAATTTGCACACCCCTAGTGACCTCCAGAACATTGTATCACTAACAGCTTTGTTCAGGTCTTGCTAATGGAAGGACGTGGCTTCTTTGATTGAGTCAATCCGTGTTGGGTCTTCCTCTTTTCCTGCGGCCTTCCAACTTTTCTTAGCATTATTGTCTTTTCCAGTGATTTTTGTCTTCTCATGATGTGACCAAAGCACGATAGCCTCATTTTGTTCATTTTAGCTCAGGGGTGTCAAACAGGCGGCCTGGGGGTTGGGTCAGGCCCCCCGGAGGGCTTCTATCTGGCCCACAGTGGAACTGGCTGTCTTCTGCGCCTTCTTCCAGTGCTGCTGCCGCTGCTGCGTCATTGTAGGTTTGCAGCTTACAGATACGCACCTGAACGGCATACTCAAGATTGCAACAGCACAGACATTTTGATGCAATCATTCACAGTAAGAGGTGTCAGTTATCCGACACTGTTAAATAAACAAAATATTGCAAGCGTGCTGATGTTTTAAGCATGTTTTTATTTTAGGTAAAAAACAAACAAACCACGTTGTGTTTGTGTCCTTTATAAAGTTTATAACTCCACTTCCTGGCATTACCTTTTATGACACACACGGCCCGGCCCAGCAAGGTCTCATTTATGTCAGATCCGGCCCTCGTAACAAATGAGTTCGACACCCCTGTTTTAGCTTCTAGGAAGAGTGCAGGCTTGATTTGATCTACAACCCACTGATTTGTCTTTTTGTGGCGGTCCACAGTATCCATGACACTCTTCTCTTACGCAACGTTTCAGATGAATGAACTTCCTTCCCATCAGCTTTCTTCATTATACAGCTTTCACACTCATGCGTAGTAACAGGGAATACTGTGGTATGAACTATCTTGATCGATGGTGACACATCTCTACACTTAAGAACCTTTCATAGTTCATGGCCGCCCTTCCCGGTCTCGGTCTCCTTCTGATTTCTTGTTTGCAGCCTCCCTTTTGGTTGACAGCGGAACCAGGGACTAGAAAAGCTTGGAACAGTTTCAGTTTTTTCATCATCACCCTTAAAGCAGTGGAATTCCCCAGTCGTGATTACTATTGTCTTTGTGATGTTCAGCTGTAATCCTCCTTTCTGCTTTAAGAACATAAGAACGTAAGAGAAGCCAATGTTGGATCAGGCCAGTGGCCCGTCCAGTCCAACACTCTGTCACACAGCAGCCAGAAATACCAGGTGCCATCAGGAGGTCCAGCATTGGGGCCAGGACACTAGAAGCCCTCCCACTGTTGACCCCCCAGGCACCAAGAATACAGAGCATCCCTTGCCCCAGAGTCCCTATCTATACTTTGTGGCTAATAACCATTGATGGACCTCTGCTCCATATATTTATCTAATTCTCACTTGAAGCCGTCCATGCTTGTCACCACCGCCACCACCTCCTGTGGCAGTGAATTCCAGGTGTTAATCACTCTTTAGATGAAGAAGGACTTCCTTTTATCCATTCTAAACCGACTGCTCAGCAATTTTATGGAGTGCCCACAAGTTCTTGCATGGTGAGAAAGGGAGAAAAGTACCTCTTTCTCTACCTGCTCTATCCCACGCATAATCTTATATACCTCGATCATGGCACCCCTCAGCCGTCGTTTCTTCAAGCTAAAGAGCCCCAAGCGTTTTAACCTTTCTTCACAGGGAAACCATATAGGGAAACATTAACCCTCATCACTTGTCATTTCAAGTCTTCACTCTTTTCTGCCAGTAAGTTCTGATTTCCTGTAAAAGGAGAGAGGGGGGAAAACCCAAATCAATAAGGAAGCCTGAATTTCAGTTCTGTTCTATATCAGGTTTGCGAAAAGAATATTCACCACATATCCGAAGTAATAAGAAATAGAGTTTAAATGTTCCAGATTAAAAGAAAATAATAATTCCAGTCAAAGTTGGGGAAGGGGGGGGCGAAACCCATATCCTGATGCGGCTGAGTATACATTTCACTCTCCGGGGGAAGGTGGCCATTTATACTGATATTTCAAACCACCAAGAGATTAGGAAAGGGCAGCGTTAACACAAATACCCAACTGTTCCCTATCAATAATTATACTTTATTAAACACAAAGCCACGAAAGTGCAGCGGTAAAATGATAGCTGAATATCGCTAATGGGAACTTAACATCTTCCCTCCTGGGACCACTCAGTCGTTTTTTCATGCCGGGGCGGACTAGCAAAGGGAAGGTCCGTTAACATATGTCGGAAAATCTCCAATAATCAATTTTCAAGCCGTTCGGGTGCCCCACCTGCTCTTTGGAAACAAGAAGCGGACCCCAGTCAACTCACATGTCTGTTTGTGATGCAAGCAGGGGCATAGGTCTCTCCTCTCCTGATTTACTGGACTCTTTTTCTAGTTTGGAGAGCAGAATTATTAAACTGTGGTTGAGATTTAGCACGAAACTTATTTCAAGGGCTATTAGAAATATCAAGAGCTGGCGTGACGTTTGGGGAGGGGCCGTGGCTCAGTGGTGGAGCTGCCGACCACCAAGATGTCTTATTGTGCCTTGCTCGGGTCTTGCAAACTGAGGGCCGTGGCTTCCTTGATTGAGTCAATGCATCTCCTGTTGGGCTTCCTCTTTCAACTTTTTCTAGCATTAGTGTCTTTTCCAGTAACTCCTGTCTTCTCATAATGCGACCAAAGTTCAGTAGCCTCAGTTCGGTCGGTTTAGCTTCTAAGGAGAGTTCAGGCTTGATTAGATGTAGAATTACTACTACACCTTTGGTGCGTTTTGGATTTTTGAGGCACGATGCCAGAATGCGGCGATTTCCAAAAAGAAAGTAAATTGGATTCTGCCTTTTGAGAGCCGGTTTGGCGTAGTGGTTAGGCGCGTGGACTCTAATCTTGGGGGAACTGGGTTTGATTCCCCACGCATCCACATGCAGCTGCCGGTGTGACCTTGGGTCAGTCACAAGTTCTTTCAGAGCTGTTCTCTCAAGGGCAGGTCTCGGGAGAGCTCTCTCAGCCTCACCTACCTCACAGGGTGTCTGTTGTGGGGAGGGGAAGGGAAAGGAGATTGTAAGCTGCTCTGAGACTCCTTCAAGTAATAAAGGGCAGGATATAAATCCAATCTCCTCCTCCTCCTTCTCCTCCTCTTTCTTCTCCTTCTCCTCCTCCTTCTTCTCCTTCTTCTTCTTCTTCTCCTCCTCCTCCTCCTTCCTTTCATTGTCCATTTTGTCAGCTTGGTTATTAATGGGGTAGCCATGTTGGTCTGCAGGAGACCAACTAAATTTGAGTCCAGTCGCACCTTAGAGGCCAACACAATTTTCGGGGTATAAACCTTTGAAAGTCAACGCTCCCTTTGTCAGATACTGGTCTTGGTGGTCTCTAAAGACTGGACTCAAACCATTTTGGAAACTTTCATCCTGCTGGAAAATCCGGATAAATATACGTTCTCCAATCAGGTAAGGAGAGATTTGTAACTCCGCAGCAGCGCCGTTTCCAGCAAGAGGAACGGGATTGATCGTGCTGCCAGTGTGATGGAATATTAAAGATTGCAAAGGTCTTTCCGGGGACTAAGAGGGAAAGTCGCGGTGCACTTAATATTTCCATGGTCCCAGAATGGCTTTGGCAAAAAAAGATGGGTTTTGTGTCCATGTGTGTGTGTTTTTTAAAAAAATGCCAGTTTATTCTTAAATCAATCTCTTTCCATTTGTAGAATTGATCGTTCCTCTGCCAAACGGTTGCACGGCGTATGTTCCAGTTCTCATTGCTTTTAGATTTCAGTGGCGGTTTTATAACTGGGCACTGACTCTGCTGAATGCTCACTGTGAGCCTGCATACAACCATAAATATGTACTTTTTTTTTTTTACTGGTGGAGAATCAAATTGGGATAGAAACAAATCTTTAACAATACACTTTTTAAAAAAAAGATTGTATATGATTTTCTCCCCAATAAAAGGGTGTTGAAAATCTCCTTTTGGTGTCATGGTTAGGAGCATGGGTTCTGATCTGGGAGAACTGGGTTTGATCCTCCATTCCTCCACATGCAGTTGCTGGTATGACCTTGGGTCAGTCACAAGTTTTCTCAGAGCTCTTCTTTCATGAGCAGTTCTCGAAAGAGCTCTCTCAGCCCCACCTACCTCACAGGGTGTCTTGTTGTGGGGAGGGGAAGGGGGAGGAGATGGTAAGCCGCTATGAGACTCCTTTGGGTAGTGAAGGGTGGGGTATAAATCCAATCTCTTCTTCCTCTTCTTTAGATCAAGGCGCCCTAGCCTCTTGGCAAAATGCCGGCCTCTTATTTTCGCATGGAAGTTCTCTTTGTGGCAGTTTTGTCCTGCTTTCCCTCCAAAGAGCTCAGGGTTCTTTCCTCCTTCATCTTATCCTCACAGCAATCCCGTGCGTTAGGTTAGACCAAGAAGCGGTAACTGGCCCAAACGAGCTTTGTGGAGATTCGAACTCAGGTCCTTATCTGACACGCCTCTGTTCCCCCTCCCTGTCGTTTTCCTCCTTTTCAGAACACCGCATCAGCCGCCGGCGAAAAGAACTTCGACAAAAGCCCCACCAAAACCAGGCAGCCCCGGAAAGTCGACCTGAGGGCGCGTTACTGGGCTTTCCTCTTCGACAACCTGCGACGCGCGGTCGACGAAATCTACGTCACCTGCGAATCAGACCAGAGCGTGGTCGAATGCAAGGTACGGAGCTTTTTTCTGCCTTTGTGCCGCCCGGACGGGTTGTGCTCTCATCACAGTCGGCTCGCCGGAAATGAATCCACAAAATGAAAATTGCTGGTGTTGACCTTTGATGAAGAGTAACAGTGGAAGACATTGACCTGGATGGCTCAGGATTGCCTGATCTGCTCAGAGCTCAGAAGCTAAGCAGGGTCGGCCCTGGTTAGTACTTGGATGGGAGACCACCGAGGAAGCCCGGGGTTGCTACGCAGAGGCAGGCCATGGCAAACCACCTCTGCTTCTCTGCCCTGACCTAGATGGCCCTGGCTAGCTCAATCTCATCAGATCTCGGAAGCTAAGCAGGGTCACTCCTGGTTAGTACTTGGGAGGGGAGACCACCAAGGAAGTCCCAGGATCACTACGCAGAGGCAGACCTCGGCAACCTACCTCTGAATGTCTCTTGCCTTGAAACCCCTACCAGGTCTCTGTAACTCACCTACAACTTGATGGCAAAAAACCGAAATGCAAAACAATGGAGAGCAAACAGCTCATAATGCCGTGGATCACTTTTGGGTAATATGAACGGTGAATCAATATGCAGTTTTGTTCCCATTGCTGCGGTGAGCTTAATTTTGTAATAGTCTTTGTCCGTTCTGTTATTTATTTTGTGGTAAGAAGTCGTTAGCATGCGTGGGCCCCAAGAATACAAAGAAACAGAATACAATCTCCATAACACCTTTTATTTGGAGCAATGAACCGCGCATAAGAGCATGCCAGCTTTCAAAGTCACTGTTACGTTAGATTTGAGTCCAATAGCAAATCAAGAGTTTCAGCTTTCAAGGGTGCGTGCTTCAAAGAGTCAGATCTAACTGTTTTGCTGCAGACCAGCATAAAACGCTCTTATGTGTGGTTTGTTGGCCCTATAAATAAAAGGTATCGTGAATATAATCCGTTGTGATTTGTTTCATAGGCATTTTTTGCTTTTCGCCTTCCAGTGCTCGCTGTCTCCTGTAGGTGGCACTGTTGGGGTTCGGCCAGAGCGCTCGCATTCTTTCGTTTCCTGTTTAATGTCTTAATTATGCATTGTTCCCTTCATGCAGAGATAGTTATCGCTCTTCTCATTCACTTGTCTTAGTGGTAAGCAAGGGAGATTGATGGCCCGGTGTAAACAGTGTCTGGGTGGGACGTAGTCATAAGTTGCCCCCCCCCCAGCAACCTCAATTTGAGATGGAAAACAGACACACCGAGTAATAGGGTTTCCCCAGTGGAACTGGAAGCTGGCTTGCTTCTTTATAACGATAAGTGAGAAAAAAAACCCAAACCTTTGGAAATAATAACACAAAAAGACCTGGAAAAGGAGAAGAAGAGTTGGATTTATACCCCACCCTTCACTCAGAGTCTCAGCGTGGCTTACAATCTCCTTTCCCTTCCTCCCCCCACAACAGACACCCTGTAAGTTAGGTGGGGCTGAGAGAGCTCTGAGAGAACTGCTCTTGAGAGAGCAACTCTGAGAGAACCGTGACTGACCCAAGGTCACCCAGCTGGCTTCATGTGGAGGAGTGGGGGAATCAAACCCAATTCTCCAGATCGGAGTCCGCCGCTCTTAACCACGACACCAAACTGGCTGAGGTCAGTTTTTCAGGAAGCAATCGAAGGATTCGGATTCGTTTTCAGATCTGTCGTAGTTGCAGATATGGTTTCCAACTTCCAGGTGGGGCCTTGAGATCTCATGGAATTACGGGTGATTTCCAGATTGTAGATGTGGTTCCCCTGGAGAGAGTGGCCGGTGCTGGGGGTGGGCTGTGTGACATTCCACCTTGCTGAAGTCCCTCCCCAAGCCCCGCCCTCTCCAGGCTTCACCCCCCAAATCGCCAGGGGTTTCCCAGTCCAGTTGCAAAGTTGCTGGATTCTGATCATAGTCCACTAGCTGTTGCACATAAAGGGAACTGCCCCTCTGGTCATGTATGTTGAGTCGGCAGCCAAAAGGAAAGCCCGCCAGATTGCATGGGGCTGCCTGCTCCAGGTTGGGGAAGGCCTGGAGAATATGGAGGCGGAGCCTGAAGAGGGTGGGGTTTGGGGAGGGAAGGGACCTCAGTGGGCTAGAATGCCATAGAGTCCACCCTCCAGAGTAGCTATTTTCTCCAGGGGAACTGATCTCTGTCATCCGGAGATCAGTTGTAATTCTATGGGATCTCCAGGCCCCACCTGGAGGCTGGCAACCCTACAGATTGGCTCGAGCTGCAGGGTGCAGTGACGGGTTTGTTTGCAAGCGAGGTTGCAACCCCAGCAGCAGTTCGGGATTTCCGAGCTGTCTGTTGGACCAGCACAGTTTAGCACTTTGAAACCCGATGGCCTTCTTGCTCTGGAAATTCCCCCTCCTCCCCAACTAATTTTTTTGTTTTTACGGGAACCAATATGCCTTGCCGATGTAATTGGATTATAGCTTTCTAAACGTTTGTGACTTGGAGGAACGGTAGTTTATTTGTACGGCGTCACCGTGGATCCAAGACCTCATCTGGAATTTCAGCCATCCCACCATCGTGGGAAGGAAATATTATGTATCCGCTTTAAAGAAACAACAACAACAAAAATCCGTTTCACAAAGATGGGTGGTTGGCGGTTACATATGATTCCCATCATATGGCAATGACACGTGGTCCTATCAAATGCTATTGGAACCAGAGGACCCAGTTGTTTATGATGTGGCTAGACTACTGTAATGCAGCCTCTGTTGAGCAGCCCTTGGTGACTACCCAGAAACTCCCATTGTCCCCCAAATGCTTTGATTTGCCTGTTGTAAAACTTAGATCATTGTTTCATGAATCTGCAATTCAGGGAGCGGTCAGGTGGTTTGGGCCAAAGGTGCGTTGAGGGAATATCATTCTATTTCCTGCTCATTCAGTTCTGCCCACGAGGCCCTGTCCAAAATTCATTTCGGTGAAGAGAAAGCTGGCAGGTCTTTCTCTGGAATTGCCATGATGCTGTCAAACTCATTCCCTTGACTCAGCATTTGGTCCCTTCTCTTCATCCCTTTTCAGGGATAGTGTGATCTATACCGGGGTCCCCAACCTTTTTTGAACCTGTCGGCACCTTTGGACTTCTCACACAGGGTGGCGGGCGCAGCTACGAAATGGCTGTCACAGGAGGTGGAGCTGTGTGCAGAGGAAGCCCAAGTGCAAGGGAAGAAGAGGGGTTATTTTGAAGAATCCACTGGGAAGGAGGAGTGACAAGAGAGTAAAACCATCACTGTGGTGGCAGCTACCATGGGAATGGCATTATTTTAATCTGTACCGCCAATCACATCCCCAGTGACCAATAAGAAGCCCTGCTGGGCAAGAGCCCACCTGGCCCCACCCACTTTTTAAAACAATTGGTGGGCACCAGGAAAGGTCTGCGGGGGGGGTCACCCTGGTGCCCATGGGCACTGTGTTGGGGACCCGTGATCTATAACCAAGTAATGAGGAAAAAATAGAATTTTGTGACTCTTTTTCCATCTGTAATGGTTGATGACGTCGTTTGCTCCGTAAACTGCTTGGGGAGCTTTTAGCTATACCGCGGTACAGAAACGTTATCTCAAAAATCAACTGCGCTCAGTGATAATTCTTAGGTGAATGACGCCTTCCAAAAACAGCATATTCTGCGTTTGCTGTAGCCCAAGAGAGAACGACCGTCGCATTTGCTTTGAAATAATACCGGTTGCATGCGTGCGATTTGATGCGATGGGGTGGAGGGCAGAATATTGATCACGGTGTTGCCGAGGATAATGTTTATCGTATTTGAAGGGGACACGGGCTCTGGTGACTGTTTTGCGGTTGAAACGGCAGACAAAAGGGTTTCAGTGGAGATGCAAACAGTGGTAGTCTGTCATAAGGAGAAGCGGCTGTCGCGTGTATAATCTTTCCAAGCTTTGGAAGTGGTGTGGAGAGTGTCTCTCTGGTTAGCCGATTTCCCTGGTTTGAAACCGAGATGTTCAAAATTGCAACATGCATATACTGTGTATTGCGTCTAAAGATGTAGGGCTAAGTAGATAACTCTACTTCTAAGTAGATAACTGTCCTTGAGAGGACAGCTCTGACAGCATTATGGCTTGCCCAAGGTCATCCAGCAGCTGCAAGTGGAGGAGTGGGGAATCAAACCCAGTTCTCCCAGATTAGAGTGCACGCACTTAACCACAACACCAAACTTGGGGAATCTCCATTCTTAGTAGTATTCGATGAAGGGAGCTTTGACTCTTGAAAGCTCATTCCCCGTAAAATTTTTGAAGATCGTTTCAGGGGATAGCCTTGTGGATCTGCTATAGAACAGCTAGATTCAAGTCCAGTAGCATCTTAGAGACCAATGAGATTTCCAGGGTATATAAGCTGTCGGAAGTCAAAGCTCCCTTCGTCACATACAAGTAGGAATGAATATTCCCTGCTCCTTATATCTCAGTC
Organism: Gekko gecko; assembly: GCA_029375565.1. NCBI lineage: Eukaryota > Metazoa > Chordata > Lepidosauria > Squamata > Gekkonidae > Gekko > Gekko gecko. The sequence continues at coordinate 8,200,845 of JAPDNY010000017.1, read as the reverse complement.
AGAAGATGGGATGCAAAGAATGAAGGATCTCCATTCCTTCTTCTGTCTGACAAAGGGGAACTTTGACTCTCGAAAGCTTATACCCCAGAAATCTTGTTGGTTTCTAAAGTGCTCCTGGATTTGAATCCGGTTCTTCTACTGCAGACCAAACAGGGCTGCCCTCTGCCCCAAATATTGTTAGTCTTTAAGGGGCTGTTGGACTCTTGCTCTTTCTGTGGCTACCCTGTGAAACTATCTTCCCAGAAGCTGTTTGTCTAGAGAGAGCTTTGTGAAGAAGGTACCAGAAATAAACGTGCATATTCACCTATGTTCGGCTGATAGTGATGCAGCAGTTTTTTCCCTTTTTTGCCTGCCTAGGATTAGGTTTCTTTTCCCACTTTGATCCTTTGTTTAGAACACTTGAAATGGTTATTTGCTGAGGTCAAAATACAACTTCGAAAGTCCCCCTTCTCCCTTAAGATGCGCTGCTGCAAAATAAAGCGATTCCAACCATAAATCTAAGCACTCTAGGGTATAATCCGCTGAGGAATTCCACGCAGACAGGGCTGCTACAAAATTTCCCAGACACTGACGTCGCCTTTAGGTGGTAGCCTGTGCAGAATTGCATAAATAAATATTTCGGTTTTAGACACGAGAATCAAATTACTAGATACTCAGGGGACCTCGAGTTTCTCGGGACATGCGAGTCCCGTTGCCTTAAATAGGAATAATTGTGTTCAGAATCGGAGACTGAAAAGAAAGTATGGTCTTACTCCCTTTGTTCAGTTCTTGCTGGGATCTCCGAGCTGGGACGAGTGGGGAGGATATGGGCCCAGTGGGGGGAGGACCCTGTGAGGTTTGTTCAGTGCTCCTCCCCGGGCAGTTTTGCACTGATGACATCCATCCTACCTCCCCCCCCCATGCACGCTTTCTTCCTTATCTGTTGATGTTGCTCCGGATTCCGTTTCAGAAATGCTAGTAAAGGTCACTGGGGAGATGCCAGGAGAGAAAGAGTTGGAGGGGGAGGGGGGAGAACAGGAGAGAAGGTGCGACGGATCTTTTAAAAAGCATACCCCATACTTAACGTGTTCTACGGTGTATTTTGCTTTTATGTTCGACTCATGCCTGAGCTATAGTCTTAAGATGCTATTTTTTTTTTTTTTAAAGAACAATGGATCTAAGAAATAAATAAAATAAACTTGGCACAGAGGAAACTCCTGTGGGCGGTGCATAGGAATAATCATGTGCCGGATCAGCACCTGAAACGTATGGCCTCATTTCGCTTTTGTTTTTGCTCTTAGGGGAGAGTTTTTAACATAGGAGAACACCCCCCAAAATGGAACCCTTAAGCTGCAGTCTGACATAGCGCAGTTCTTTTGAGCACCTTGTTCTCTTACGTGGGTAAATCAGACCTTTAACATCCAAGGTATAGATAGGTAAAGGTAAAGGTTTCCCTTGCTCGAAAGCCAGTCAAATCCGACTCTAGGGGGCGCTACTCATCTCCATTTCCAAGCCGAAGAGCCAGCGCTGTCCGAAGATGTTTCTGTGGTCATGTGGCCGGCATGACTAGACTCTGAGGCACACGGAATGCTGTTACCTTCCCACTGAAGTGGTACCTATTTATCTACTTGCAATTTCTTGCTTTCGAACTGCTCGGTTGGCAGGAGCTGGGGCCAGAGACGGGAGCTCGCTCCGTCATGCAGCACTCGGGTCTCGAGCTGCTGACCGTTTGAGCCACCGCAGCCCCCTTTAAGCTATAGATATGCCAGCGCTTATATAGATACTGGCGGTATATGGGAGGCAGGCCGATCTAAAGCTCTTTAACGGCCAGCTGGCTTAAGTTCTTTTCTCCCTCCTTCCCGATCCTCCGCTCTCTTCTTGAAGAATTCGTCTGGGATGCCCTTGACCTTGACAAAGAGTTCGGGCTTTTGCCGTGGCCCTGACTGTAGTGCCGAAAACGTTCTCTCCCATAGAAGTTCCTTTTTTTGTCAGTGCCTTCTCAAGTGGTACGTTGATTCCCCCCCCCCTCTTTTTTTCCACCGCTCCAGCTCCGTAGGGTATATCTGCCACACTGAGGACAGTAGGGGAACCAGAGAGCCGTATTGATGGCCGAGACCCCGTGGGCCTGGCGCTCCGGTATTGTGTGTCAGGACGACAAAGGGATGGCGCCAACCCTCCTGCTGTGTGCGCCAGTAACGAGAATTAATTACAAACCAATCGAATCCGTTGCAGCCAATTGGTAAACTAATTGGTAATTTTAGCTGTACATCTATACGTAGTTATCTGGAGGCCTGTAACGACGCCTTGAGAGCCCCTTTTGTTCGGCTGCCTCCCGCCTGGACAAAATGGCCTTCATAGCTTTAGGGGGGAAAGATGTGCATCAGTGGATGTGGGGGCCGCTCCGACTGCTTGTCTTGTTTGTATTCCCTTGTTCGTAAAACAGGACTTGGATTTCAGCTGCACGGCAGGGCTCTGATAAATTTCGGATAACGCCGGAGCGGGACATTCCTTAAAATAGGTTCTGGGAAGCCGTAGAAACACAATTTCCGGGTGCCGACTGGCCCCTGGAAATATAACTCGTGTTTTCAGGCAGGCTAAGTTTTGTAAGAAGGGATAGATCGAGCGGTTGTGATTTTGCCAAAAGCACAAGAAAAAGGAGTCTCCGTTTCCGTGCATTTATGATTCTGCGTCGGCCCTCTGAGACGCCCCTGCGCTTAGCTAGGAACTGCTCATTTGCATGAACTCTCTGGAAGATCTTGAGCAAACTGTAGAGCAGGGGTCCCCAACTTTTTTGAGCCTGCGGGCAACTCTGGAATTCTGCTACAGCGTGGTGGGCGCAGCCGCACAATGACTGTCACAGAATGGCTGCTGCGGGAGGTGGAGCTGCCACAAAATGGCCGCTGAAGCTTATCTTCAATCGCACAGTGAATATCTTTGTGCTGTGGCGGCAACCACTACCAGTGCAGTTTTTAAAAGAAATCTGCACAGCCAATCAAATCTCCAGTGGTCATTTAGCATCCTGGCTGGGAGAAAGCCCCACCTTGCCCTGCCCGCTTTCTAAAAACCACTTAGCGGGCAACCCGGACAAAGTGTTAGCGGGCGCCCTGCCACCCTCAGGCCCCGTGTTGGGGGACAGCCGCCGTAGGCCACGTTCAGTCATCGCAAAAAAACCCCAACCCTTTGTTGGTTTGTTTCTGATGAGAACAAAGTCCGCAGGGTTCTTGCTCCTCGCCTCAACTTTCTCCCTCCTTTCACACACCGCTGAAATGGCAAACCAGGAAAATCTTCAGTAAACTAAATTATTGTGACGGCTGACTCAGGAGGATTAATAAATCATGGCTGCTTCCGTGCTTAACGGTCTGGGATTCTGAACCTCGGTTTTAAATCTTGGTTTGTTAGCAAGAAACCAACCGCAAGGTCCTGACGCAGACATCACATACTGCCACTTATTGAAGGCCTCCTGGTTTTGCAGTTTCGGCACCGGGTGTGTGTGGGGGGGTAGTATGTGAGGCTCAAGGAGTTCAGCTTGCTCTCGTTGCTAGCAAACCAAACTTTGTAATGCCTGCAACATAGCCTTAGTCTGATACAATCGAATAACGAAGTCACGACCTTTCCTTAGTTCAGCTTGGGTTTGGCGACCAGCTGCAGCAGCGTCTCCTGCCTGAAAGCGGCGTGCGTTCTTGCCGAATGGCAGCGCTGCAAAGCTGTTGTCAAAGTTGCTTGACGTCCAGTCACGCCTGCGCGAATATTTCTGCTGTAAAGCACAGTTGGCAAATGCAACAAGGTGGGAATTAGATAAGCGTATGGAGCAGAGGTCCGTCGGTGGTTATTAGCCACAAGGTATGGAGCTGCGGTGGCTCAAGTGGTTAAGACGCTGAACCGCAGGCTGTGGAAGGTCAGTAGTTCAGCAGTTCGAGACCCGTGAGTGCCGCATGACGGGGTGAGCTCCCATCTCTAGTTCCAGCTCCTGCCAACCTAGCAGTTCGAAAGCAAGAAATTGCAAGTAGATAAATAGGTGCCACTTCGGTGGGAAGGTAACGGCGTTCCGTGCACCTTGGTGTTTAGTCATGCCGGCCACATGACCACGGAAACATCTTCGGACAGCGCTGGCTCTTCGGCTTTGAAACGGAGATGAGCACCGCAACCCTAGAGTCGGATTCGACTGGCTTTCGAGCAAGGGAACCCTTACTTTACTATAGATAGGGACTCTGGGGCAAGTGATGCTCTGTCTTCTTGGTGCTTGGAGGGAGTCAACAGTGGGAGGGCTTCTGGTGTCCTGGCCCCACTGCTGGACCTCCTGATGGCACCTGGTCTTTTTGGCCACTGTGTGACACAGAGTGTTGGACTGGATGGGCCACTGGCCTGATCCAGCATTGGCTTCTCTTATGTTCTTATGTTCTTACGTTTATTTATTTATTGGATTTTGATTCCACCCTCCCGAAACGGGCTCAGAGTGGATCACAACAAATCAAGTCAAAGACTCATTACAGTAAAATCACATTAAAATCATAAGAACAGTCAGCAATAAAATTGGTAACAGCCATATAAATCTGTTGGGGCCACAAGGTGGAATCAGACGGGCCCTTTCAGCAGGTTGGGAACTAAAGCAGGGAGGCCAACTGAGGTGGATGCCCGCCGCATCAGTCAAAGGCCCAGCGGAACAGCTCCGTTTTACAGGCCCTGCGGAAGGATAAAAGGTCCGCAGGGCCCCGATCTCCAGTGGGAGCTGATTCCACCAGGCCAGGACCAGAGCAGAAAAAGCCCTGGTTGAGATTAAACGGGCGTCAACAATAACTGAGCAATAAGCAGAATAGTGGACACACACGAACAGATGAAGTTGCCTTATACCAGGGGCGTAAACTATGGGGGGGCAGTGGGGCTTGACCCTCCCCCCCCCCGTGGTCAGGCTCACTAGGATTTCTCAGCAGGAGCAATGCCCCGCCCTCCACTGCCAAGCTAGTGTTCTGAGTATCCAGTATGTGAGTTGTGCAGTTGTTAAGAGTATTGGTCTAAGACTGGGGAGACCGGAGTTCAAATTCCTGTTTAGCCACGGTGCACACTATGTGATCATGGGCCAAACATAACGCTCAACATGATGTGAGGAAAAGAGAGACGAGTAGGAAGCATTTCCTTTCATACACGGATGAAATGTTTACTCAGATCGCCCCCAGTGAAGAAGCTGACATCTTTCCTCTCCTCTTACAGAGTTTTCGTTCTTTGACTGAGATTCAGAATATTACGAGTGGGGGGAAATTCTTTTCAAACCACAGGATTAATTGCTGAGGGCATATGGTTTTTTTGAAATATAATTTCATATTGAAATAATTTAATATAGCTAAGTATAGGCCTGGGTCAGGTTCAGCCCTGTCCACTCCCACCCCAGGACATTCAGAAGTCTATGCTCTCGCCTTATACTGAGTCCAATCTCTGGTCCATTGAGGTCAGTATTGTCTACTCAGACAGGTAGCATCTCTCCAGGGTCTCAGGTCAAGATCTTTCACATCACCTACTGTGTGGCCCTTTCAACGGGAGATGCCAGGGATTGAACCCGGGACCTTCTGCATGCCAAGCAGATGCTCTACCACTGAGCTATAACCAAGTGGGCCTTGAAGACTGAGTTTTTTCTGGGGGGAGCTGCCTCTGATACCTCAAAGGCCAGAAGATTACAGCGACATATTCCAAGAGGTTTTAGATTGTCTTTTTTTCGAGCCTCTGAGGTATCTCCCAAGGGCTACAATTTACCAAATCTCTGTGGGGCATCAGGAGTTGCACATTGGGGAGACGGAAGGTGCATCACATTTGGAAATTGTCTCGCAGGGGATCGTGATTAAAGGAAATCCCTGTTGGCTTTGAAGTCCTAGTAACAAGAAATAGCTATTAGCGGGAGCACATGTGAAATACCCGATATCCCGGAGTCGTCATAAAACGAACATAGCCTGCAACTAATGCTAACGTTTCAGTAGTGCATTATGTACAGGCTGTCATTCCTTTTGCCTTGTGGAAAGCAATCTTGGGTGACACGGCCCACGAAGCCGTATTTATTCGGATTGTAAACGGGGTGGGGAGAAGGACTGCGATGTCAGAACGGGGGGGGGGGAGCGCTCGCTTTATTTGGTTAGCGGTTTCCGCGACTTGAATTACGGCGTCTTTGGGTCTGTGCGTGACTGGGCACGGCTTTTGATCGCATTGTTTCCACAGGGGGATGGGAAACATCTGGGCCAGCCATATATTAAGACTTTTGGAATTAGCGTAATTCTGATGGCTCCTTGTTTGCTCGTAGTTTAGTAATTCAAATGACAGTCTTCAGATGGAACTTTTTCTGTGCATGCTGTGTGTGTTGCCTCTAGCAGACCTAGCCGTTATATGAATTGTGTAAATCAAATTGAAATGGTTGTTATAGATTCCCCCCTCCCCCTTTTTAAATTCAGTTCCCTTCCCCTGTTCCCTTCTCCCGGGTGATGCATGTTCTTCCAGGACTGGGGTTGGCCCAATCCTGTTGTCTTAGCTTGTGAGCATGGCCAGGGCTGTCATCAGTGTGATGCACAACTCTGTGTCCTGTGTGACCCCTTGGCCGAATTGGAATCACACAGTCGGAGTCCCATTGAGTTAGATGAATATCTGTTTATTGCAATTGAAACAGGAGATACAGGACTGAGAACCTTTAGGTCCCCAGCGACACCAAGCTGTATCCTACCTTAACCAGGAAGGGCAGAGGGTCTTATACCCCAAGTGACATCACATATAAATTACACATTCAAGAACCTTTAATTGATTCCAAGCAGGTAACATGATAAAAGCATCATTTGACTCTAAACCTTACTATTGGTCTCTATTGGTCATGTATGTCAGTGATTGCATTTGTTTATCTGCTCTTCCGACATTAGTGAACACTGGGACCCTCTCTGGCCTCGCTTATGGAGAGCTAGCTGATAAGGGCTGTGATTCACGCTACCCTTAGCTCTTGGCACCCTTGCAACTCCTAAATAGCATTCCATTCTATTACATCCTAATTCCATCTACAAAGGCTTCTTATACAAAAAAAATGCAGTTATAAAATATATATGTTCTGCTATAAGTTTCTCTAATCAGAACGTTCTAGGTTACATACCAAGATCTGGATCTATTATGATTAAACTTTTGTAGGCACAGTGACAGCTGTCAATATATATATGGAGAGAGTGTCAGAAATCACATTCAGAAATCACATTCTTCTTCCCCTTGTCCTACAAGTGTAATAATTAATAATTATCATATGGCATTGTGTGTAGAACAGCTAGGAGATCCTAAGATTGTCTGGCAGCTGAAAGCTCTATCTCTTAGCTTTATGCACCACCAGGTGGCGAGCTAGACTTGTTTTTAGGGGCTGAGAGAGCTCTGAAAGAACCATGATTGGCCCAAGGTCACCCAGCTGGCTTCATGTGGTGGAGTGGGGAATTGAACCCGGTTCTCCAGATTAGAGTCCACTGTTCTTAACCACTACACCAAATGTCAGTGTACTCCGAGGAGGGGGAACTGCTGGGGTCCAGGGTTGCTGGCAGGGCCCACTGTCACAGATCCCCCAGCGGTTCACCTCTCCTGCCACATGTCTAGTTGTGTTTCCCTGCCCGTGTGCTTGCAAGCCCTCCACCACCCGTGCTCCCAGCTTCTCAGCATTGATTGAGAAGTGCGTGCAGGTGGTACTCGGAGGCAGCACTCCTGGTGGCCGCAGCAGCCGCATGCTCCAGCTGCAATTACTACTCTTGCTGCAGTTAACATGTATCTAAGCAGTTCGTGTATAAGTCCAGTCTGCGTTCACCGGTAGAATTCCTAGTATCATTGTCCCTGTCAACTTGAACATTCTTGAGGGCCTTTTGTTGTTGTTCAGTTGCACAGTTAAGTCCGACTCTTCACAAACCCATGGACCACATCGCCCCAGGTCCTCCTGTCCTCCTTCGTCCTCTGGAGTTTGCTTAATTTCATGTTCGTTGCATCAATAACACTGTTTGACCATCTCACCCTTTGCCGTCCCTTCTTCTTTGACCTTCAGTCTTTCACAGCATCAGGGTCTTTTCCAGTGAGTGCTCCCTTCTCATTGGGTGGCCAAAGGATTTGAGCTTCAGCTTCAGTCTCTGGCCTTCCAGGGAACAGCCAGGGTTGATTTCTTTTAGGATTGACTGATTCGATCCCCTCGCAGTCCAAGGGACTCTCAAGGGACTTTGGAGTTACTTATTTCGCTTTTTCATTACATCCATTTAGGGGCCTCTTCTTTTGATAAACTTTTCGCTTGTTTGTTTCCTAGGAGGTGCTGATGATGCTAGATAACTACGTCAGGGATTTCAAGGCGCTGATTGATTGGATACAGCTACAGGAAAAACTCGAGAAGACAGATGCCCAAAGCAGGTAATCGTAAGCGTGTTTCCATCTGCTATGTCCTTTTTCTTTCTGCCTGCTTGGCCCCCGGATCATTAGATATCAGAATGTATTTACTTCTGGGCCATTTGTGTACCATTTTTGATCACCTGTGTGTCTACTTGGTCAGATTCATGGAGGATGAATCTATCAATGTTAGGTAGTCATGCTGGCTGAATGGAAGCTCCCAGTTTAGGGGGATATGAATGTTGTACATCCCAAAGGTCAACAGTGGGGAAAACATGCCCTTCTTGTGGGTTTCCAAGAAGCCTGTGGCCTGCCACTTTGGAAAACAAGATATTGGACTAGGTAGACCATGACTCTAATCTGTTGAGACAGTTAAGCAAGCTCATACTTCTCTAAGAAGACTTGCTTTGGACTGTCGTCCACTTTTGGGAGTCAGGGTCCCTTGGGACTGGTGTTGGATGCAGTATGGGCAGCACCATAGGGAAAAGGGGGGAAGACAATTCCAGGGTCCTGGGCCCTCGTGGGAACCCACGGAGCTGGGTGAATAAATGTGATCTGTTTTCACATTATGTTTGGGTTGGACCTGCATCATGGGGAGGGCCCCCAAACTTCTTTGGGCCTGTGTTCATCTTTGGAATTTTGTCACAGTGCTGTGGGCGCAACTATAAAATGGCTGCCGCAGGAGGCGGAACCAGCGACAAAATGTCAGGGAGCAAAGTTATGTATAACTCTAATAGTACCTCTTCAACATTTCAAGCAGAGGTTTTATTCAACTGGCTGCCTTTTATAATGAACATGATGTTTAAAAATATTTTCTTGCAGACACATGGTGTATTTTCAGTCACACAGTAAAGATCTCTGTGCTGCGATGGCAGCTGCTGTCAAAGCAACTTTTTAAAATCTGCCCAGCCAATCAGCAACTGTGCTAGGCAAAAGCCTCACCACCTTCTAAAAATACTTGGCGGGCACCATGAAAGGTGTTGGGGCACCATGGCACCCAAGGGCACCATGTCGGGGACCCCTGACCTCTAGGGAACCTTTGTCTGTTTCCCAGCACCCCAGTTTGGTGTAGTGGTGAAGTGCGTGGACTCTAATCTGGGAGAACCGGGTTTGATTCCCCACTCCTCCACTTGCACCTGCTGGATGACCTTGGGCAAGCCATAGTTCTGGCACAGCTGTCCTTGAAAAAGAGCAGTTTCTGTCAGAGCTCTCTCATCCCCAGGGTTTTCTGTTGCGGGGTGGGGAGGGGAAAGGAGTTTGTAAGCCGCTCTGAGACACCTTTGGGGAGTGAAGGGCGGGGTATAAATCCAATCTCTTCTTCTCTTCTTCTTTTTTTCCTTTGCCAGCATAGTCAGTGATACCAGGCTTGCAGGCCAGACTCAGTTGGCAGAAGCTTTTCTTTGGAATGGCCTTTGGTTGATTGTTCCATGGGGCACGGCAGAGGATTGCGTGGCTTGTGGGGAGAGAAAGCTTCGATAGGCTGGAAGTCACCTGGTGGGGCCTTCCTTATGTTGTCTGCTTTACATGATCCACCAGTGCTTTCGCCCACCTTGGTTCCTGGAGTGGCAGGCAGGGTGGGGTATAAATTGGATACATAAATAATAAATAAACGTTCTACATAAATGTAAATAAATCATAAATGTCAGCAAAGTGGGGGGCTACACATTGTTTTGCTATCACTGCTTAGTATTTTATGTTGAATTTGCAGACCTACTTCCCTGGCCTGGGAAGTAAAGAAGATGTCTCCGGGACGCCATGTAATTCCAAGCCCATCCACAGACCGAATCAATGTAACGTCCAATGCTCGCAGGAGTCTAAATTTTGGGTATGGAAAGCCAGACCATCTTGTCTTATTTTGACAGTGGAAATCGAGCCGTTTCACAAAGGTCCGAATAGTGGTTAAGTTTCGTTGGTCCGAAATACTGGTTTGTATTACTGCTTAACAAACGCAACGTTCAGCAGTTAGGCCTTTTCGAAGCCTATAACAATATAAGCGCTGTAAAAAAAACAGGCCGCTATTTAACCCATTAGGTGGTCAGGTAGCCCACACTCTTAGTGCAGTTCGGTGGCTTGAACATAAAAAAATGGATGAATACGGGTCATGTCACCTGTTTCACAGGGTTGATGGATAGAAGGCTTAAACCATTTCTCCACCTTGTGCCCACAGCCCTGATCTGAATTGTGCAGCTGCTTTATGCCTGTGAAGAACATACAGGTCGTTTCAGAGAGTAGCCGTGTTGGTCTGCAGTAGAACAGCTTGGTCCAAGTCCGGGGGTTTAGAGACCAATGAGGTTTTGGGGGCATGAGGTTTCAAGAGTCAAAGCATCTTTCATCAGCCATCTGACAAAGGGAGCTTTGACTAGGGATGGGCATGAACCTCGTCACGAACCTAATCTCCTGACGAACATCGCTGGTTCGTGGTTCGCGAACTGGAGGTTCATGCCCTTCCCTATTCACCAACCTCCCACAATCCTCCACAGGGTTTTGGAGGTTCTTGGGATTCGTAGTGGGAAGAGGGGGGAGCGAGAGGGATCGCTGAAATGGCTTGCATCCATTTCAGCCTAACACCAGGGCTGGTGTGCCCGTCAGCTGTTAGGCTGAAATAGACACAAGCCATCTCAGCGATCCCTTTTCACTGCCTTTCACTCCCCCGCTTCAAAGCGTTCCCTTTAAATGGCTTTTGCAAGCTGTTCCCCGCCTTCCATTCTGCTGGCCTCAGGGATCTGCCCCCTGCAGAAAGGAAGGAGGGAAGATCTCAGATCTTTCCCTGAACCTCACAAACCGAACTGGTTCAGTAAATGGGGAGGTTCATGAAGGTTTGTGCTTTGCGTCGCCTCACAAACTGTGATGAACCTACACATTCTTGGTTTGTGCCCATCCCTAGCTTTGAATCTCGAAAACTCATAACCCAAAAATCTTGTCAGTCTCTAAAGTGTTGTTGATGATGGGAGCTTTGACTTTCGAAAGCTCATACTCCCAAAATCTTATGGGTCTGTAAAGGTTAGTGCTGGACTCAAATCTAGCTATACAGAAGACTTTGTCACGAATTTCCCAGCTTGGATGTTGGTTTTAAGTGTTTACGGGCTGTGTTTTGGTGCCCCTATGCAACTTTTAGCTTTTGTGATGCAGCAGGGAATCTTGTGAAAAAGTATTGTCCTGGGAAGTGGCAATATTTATTGGAATTATTGTGGATCCGGCAAACCTCAAAAATGACGTTTGCCACTGTGCTGGATCTCTCCACGCAAGCTTATTCCATGTGGATCTCTAGTTCTCAATGGCTGAATCAAATCAGCTGGCTGTAGAGGGCAGCACCTTATTGGTCCAGGTCTTATGTTAATGATATTGAGCTGTGCATTCGTTGCTAATGTGATGGTTTGGGGTGATGCTGTCTCTTCGTCTGAGCTGGATGACAGAGCGAGAGAAGGTAGGAACCTGAAGAAAGTATCAACATGGTGTTTTCTCTCCCCCTTCCTTAGGGCTCCCTCTGCAGCGGTGACTTCGAATCGTCTGGCTCCATCAGGTGTCAGCTGGGCAGACAAAGTGAAGGCAAACCACACGGCAGCAGCCCCCGCCTCAGAGACAGCAACAAGGCAAACATCTGTGCCGGCCCCAGTGCCAAAGCCGTCACGGAGAAACGGTAAGTATCTGGTCACCTAGAACTGTGCCGGAAAATTTGCCAGTTGAAAACAGGATGCAAAAGAAGCAAGACTGTGGCCGGTGGAAACCTTAATGTTTCTTTGGGTTGAGAGCGAGTGCTTTGATCGAGCCATGAAAAAAAAAATATGTTCCACGTTTTACACTTGAAATGTATTTATTTATGTATTTCTGTCTGGCTTTTCACCACAATGGGGATCCAAAGCAGCTGACATAATTCTCCTCCATTTTATCCTCACCACAAACCTGTGAGGTAGGGTTGCCAGACCCTAAGTCCCAGCAGGGGCTCCCCAGATTTTCAAGGGAAACCCCGCCCCCAAATAGCCACATTCTGGTGCAACGTCCTTGGTGTGATGACATCACCTGGAAGTGACATCATGTCAGGGATGTCACACAGGACACTTTAGTTTGAGGGCAAAACTCTGTGGTAAATTTGGACTAAAACCATAGAGTTTTGCCCTCAAACTGGAGTGTCCCCCATGAAGTCACTGACATGATGACATCACTTCTGGGGGATGTCACAGTGTTGGGGGATGTCCCGGAATGCCCTCCCATTCCCCCCACTGCCATGGCAACGGGTCATGGCAACCCTACTGTGCGGTAGGTTAGGCTGAGGGTTTCTGGCTGGTCCAGTCCCTCAGAGAGCTTCTATGGCAGAGTGGATTCAAACCTGGATTTCCCAGATCCTAGTCCGGTACTTTAACCACCACACCAGTCCAGATTCTCAGTACGTCCAAATAAGATCCAGCTTTGCTTATTTATTTAGTGTCATTTATTGTTCATCTTTCTCACAGTACTCAATATGAGAATAACCCGTCCAGTCAATCCGCAGGTAAATTATAAGCTCCGTGTAACCTTGAGCCCTCTGTGGATCAAGCCCCCTGCAATTTCCCCCCTTTTGAATAGCTTATAGAGATCAACTTTATTTGTACCAGTGCTGTCAGGGCCAGAAGCCGGGGTGAAAGTCAGGGGCCATAGCCAACCCTGGCTTAGTAGCGTTGCATGTTCCAAATGCAGGCTGTAACTAGAGATGGGCAAGCTCACCGCCGTCTTTGTCCCTCTGCTTCCTGCCTCCAGTGCATTCTGGGGGTTGTAGTTCCCAGAATACCTGCTCTTAATGAGGAACCGGGTTGTCCCTGAGGTTATTTACTCGGATGTCTAAAATGACCTGTCAAACCTCAGAAAGGGGCAGGAAAGCTGGGCCTCCTTCCCAGGGTGGCCAACCCCAGCTTGGAAAAATCCTGGAGGTTTGGAAGGGGTGCCTGGGAAGGGGGAAGGAGCTCAGGGGTGATGTGATGGCACAGGGGTCCCCTTCCAGAGCTGCCATTTCCTCCGAGGGGAACAGATCTCTGTAGTTTGGAGGCCATGTTGTAATTCCAGGAGAACTCCAGCATACCCTGGAGGTTGGCAATCTTTCTCCTTCCCGTGTGCCATTTTCCTGATGTCGCGGAGCTACTGTTGCTGCATTGCGGAATCATTTGGGAATTGATGCAGGCCTGTGCATGTATGCTATTTTAAGGGGGGGGGATGCCCCCGGAGCACCACGCGTGGAACGCCCAGTGGATCGTCTCTGATTTGGCCCTTGGTGGTGTCTTCTGACTCTTTCAGAAGGGTGTCCACCGTTAGTTTGTTACAGCGAAACCGACCGCGGGCTTTGTGGCCCCTTTGAGACCCAATTCTTTTTACGGTGGCGAATGCTTCCATTGACTAGAATTTATGCCACAATAAATCTGCTAAGGATAGGTCCAGACTCCGGTAAATGGAAGTGGTTTGCAGAAGTGGGATTTCCCCGCCTCCCCTTCTTCCCAGAAAGCTTGATCTGCTCATCAAGACGGGCAGCCGTGTTAGTCTATCTGTAGCAGTAGAGAAGAGCAAGAGTCCAGGAGCACCTGAAAGACTAACCAGATTTGTTAGTCTTGGCCCTTTCTGCACTCTCTTTTTAATCCCATGTTCCCTGCAGTGTCCTCTGAGCCATTCTGCACTAAAATCAAATTCAGCCTTCTTCTTAACCCAGGGTTCCCCCGACCCCCCATTCTGCACTAAAATTGAGTTCAACCTTCTTTTTATTCTGTGTCCTGTCCCCCCATTCTGCATTGCATTCTCTCCAGGGATCATTTTGTAGAAAAAGAGGTGCAGGAGCTCATTAGCATAACTCATTAGCATAACTTATTTGCATATGCCACACCACCTGACATCACTGGAAGTGTGTCAGAAGGCAACACCCACCACTCAGGCTCCACCCCTAGGGACTGTCTTTCCACTCTGGAGGCTGTCATTCCAGTCCCAGAGTAGCCTATCTAGGCCAAGGAGGAATGCTACATGTGCTGCTTTGGACTCCTGCTGGGGGCGGGGCTTGCTGCTGCCTGTGCTTTTAACTGCTGGAGCTCCGCTCCTGCGCGCTCCTGCTCCAAATGACCCCTGATTCTCTCCCTTCAGTGGTCAGCCCGGTTTCAGCCTGCTGTTGGCCCCGGGTTATTTGGGTTTTGTTTTGCTGTGGTCTTAAATTGCCTCGACTCAAACACTGAGAAAATCCGGAGCGGCAGGCAAATGCGGAAAGGACTATTGGCAGGCAAATGGCAGTAGAAGGTGGGATTGAATTAGGTGCGATATGCAGAGAGGTAGTAGGCCTGGAGCAATCCGCAGTCTGCTGAATCCCAACTGTTAATGACGCTCAAGACAATGTATCCATTAAATTGAGACCTGGGTCTGAATCGAGACCTGGGTCTGAATCGAGACCTAGGTTTCCTGTCTCATTACCAATGCTGATTTCTTCACACCTGCTACCACTCTGCATATCACACTTAATCCAATCACACCTTCTATTGTGCTTTTGCCTGCTACTGTTGTTTGGCTTCTGAAATCACTCCCCTTTCCAAGAAATAGGACAGACGGACTCCCATTCTAGCTGTATCTGAAGAAGTGAGCAGTTACTCACGAAACCTACCCTACCACAAATTTGGTTAGTCTTTGAGGTGCTGCTGGACTCTTCCTCTTTTCTAGTGCTCTAGTCACGTAACAGTGATGGGGGGGCTTATACTTCGCCTGAATCCCCCCATCCTTCCCGCAACCCCATATGGCATGCTGTCTGTGAGGTGCCCCAACCCATAACAGTGTCTTTTCCCACAAGCTACAGGGGTAAGGGAGAGCTGGAGGAGATCCCCTTCCGCAAAACCCTTTCCATTTGCAAGAATTTGGATTTGACCCCCACGTGTGTAACACACCTCAAGATTTTGTTGTTTTCTTTTGACCCGGGATGATGGTTCACCTGATCATTCAGAACATTAGGTAGTGTTTTGGCGTTGCAGAAATACTGTGTGTGGGCATATTGTGTGTGATTTTCTTTTTTTAAGAGAAACCTGGCAGGCTTTTTATATATAGCGCCCATCTGGGACCACTAGTTTTTTTTTCTCAAAGAAGTGTTGAGATTTCACAGATTTAGACGTGTACAAGTGTCCTCTCAGGAGCAGTGTAGGTAGACTTTTGTCTCTGTAGGGACTGGGAATAAAAGAACAAGGTTTAAAAGCGATAATGGATGATTTGAGGGGTTATAGTACCGGTGGTATCTCATCTTGTAGTTTTTCTTTTGTTTGAAAAGTCTCTTTAGGTAAGAGAGATTTTTTGCGCTGGAAACTGTGGGGGGGGGGAGTCTCCCCGAGATGAATTGTGCCACGAAGCTTCTGCAATTGACCTAAAGAGCACCACCAGTTTTACTCGACAGTAATCCCATGGATAGTAATGGGGCTGCTTAAGAACAAGTCCATTTGGAGCCAGTTTGGTGTAGCGCTTAAGAGTGCAGACTCTAATCTGGGAGAACCGGGTTTGATTCCCCATTCCTCCACATGCAGCTGCTGGTGTGGCCTTGGGTCAGTCACAGGTTCTCTCAGAGCTGTTGAGAGGTCCCCGAGAAAGCTCTCTCAGCCCTATACCTCACAGGGTGTGTGTTGTGGGGAGGGGAAAGGAAAGGAGATTGTAAGATGCTCTGAGACTCCTTTGGGTACTGAAGGGCAGGGTATAAAACTAATCTCTTCTTCTTCATCTTTTGATCAGTTGAAAGTAAATGACAGTCTGACCTGGACAGCCCAGGGTAGCCCGATCTCATCAGATCTTGGAAACTAATCAGGGTCGGCCCTGGCTAGGATTTGAATGGGAGATTTCCAAGGAATACCAGGGTCAGGCAATGGCAAACCACCTCTGAACTTCACTTGCCTTGAAAACCCTTCAGGATCACCATAAGCTGGCTGTGACTTGACAGTGAAATTTTTAAAAATGCCTCCTCTTTGGAATTCTGCTCAAGATGGCTTATAATTACAACAACATAACTGTTTAAAAACAAGCCATTTAAATTATCCATCGGACATAAGCGGCATAAAAAGCTATCCGTAAAGCAGTAGCAGACCTTTAAAAAAGCTGGTAAGATAAACCCTCTAGGTAAAAGCCTTAGAAAAGGGGGTAATTAACATTCTAAGTAAAAAGGTGGGCTTTGGCCCAATGGCTAAAAGAAAAAGTAGGTCCCAAGCAAGCCTCCAGGGGGAGGACATTCCAGACGTGTGGTACCACCACAGAAAATGCCCCGTCACTTCTGAAGGCGGGGGACAGAAATCAGGGCTTAAGACGCAGAGCTAAACTGTCAGGCTGGTTAGTATGGGAAGAGACTGTACATTCAAGCTTGAATCTTAAGATCTTTTTGCTTTAATAATCTGTAATAGTTTTAAAGCAAGATATGGTTGTACATCCTGTCCATATATAAATAGCTGTACTGAATCAGGTTTGTGATGCCTTGGCTTTTTGACCACCTGGCGCAGAACGAAAGGATGCCGAAGGTTGGGAAACGGTCCAGCGCGGAAGGCCAGTGAGATCCAAATCTTCCACTCTGGCAGTAAAAACGAACTCATCCACGGAACTGTCAAGGCTGCAAGATGACAGTAACAAAGAGAACGTTGTCCTCCGGCTGGCAGACAATAAGCAGCAGGGATCATTGACCGAAGATGCCGTATCTAAAAACGTAGACCCCATCCTGAAAGAGTCTGGCTCCCCGTACGAACACCCTCTTGCAGAAAGGACTCAAGTAAGTGAGACTTTTTGGGCTTTGCATTTTAAAACGACATAATATTTGAAATAATATTTCACGCTGACTGTGTGAATGGCTTTGAACGTCCTCGGTTACTTTCAGTGGGGCCGAAGCATGGGTCCCCAGCGTGGTGTCCATGGGAAGCATGGCCCCTGCTGACACCTTTTCCGGCACCCACCAAGTGTTTTTAGAAAGTGGGCAGGGCCAGGTGGGGCTTTTGCCCATCAAGGCTTCTGATTGGCCTTTGCAGATTTGATTGGCTGTGCAGGTTTTTAAAAACATTGCTTTTGCAGCAGCTGACACCTGTCGCTATGTGACTGAAGTTAAGCTACGGTAGTGGTTCTGTGGCCAGCTCCACCTCCAGTTTGGTGTAGTGGTTAAGAGCACGGACTCTAATCTGGGAGAACCGGGTTTGATTCCCCACTCCTCCACATGCAGCCGCTGGTGTGACCTTGGGTCAGTTGCAAGTTCTCTCGGAGCTGTTCTCTCAAGAGCAGTCCCACCCACCTCACAATCCCACCTACCTCACAGGGTGTCTGTTGCAGGGAGGAGAAGGGAAAGGATATTGTAAAGGCAGGGTATAAATCCAATCTCCTCTTCTTCCTGAGGTTTTGCACCAGCCATTTTATGTCTGCACCCACCACGCTGTTGGAATGCCAAAGGCGCCCGCAGGCTCAAAAACTTTGGGTACCGCTGGTCTAAAGTACTTTCCCAAGATTGTTGTATGACATCTGGCTATACAAACTGAAGGACCTGTTGGAGATGTACTTAAGTAAGATTTAGGCAGCAGAATGTGTGTTACCGTTAGATTCCGGCTATTATCCTCGGGTTGTTACGGTAACTGTCGAAACAATGCGTTGTAGATGTTTCCATTTCTGCGAGGACATTTTCTCCAGCAGTAGACGTGTTGATGTCTTTACCAATATTATCTGGTGATCACGAGGATTGATTTTGGGAGGGAACAGCGCTCTATTGATTTTTCTCCCCCCCTCATCAGTGGCAGTGACAACATTATAAACATCCCAAAAGCGAGGGGGGGGAGATTTAACAATATGGAGCCCTCTTGGCTCCCACAGAGCCTCCCCCATTACTAAATGATTTAAGTCTCTCTCTCCGCATTTGCAGAAATGGGTTGTACGGTCAGTCTCATGCTGAGGTTTGCCAGGAACCCCACAGCGGCCGTCACCCTGTTGAGCTATCGACTTTGTCTTTCGAGTGCCGTGGACAGAACCCGCTCAGGGAAGCTTGTAGAAGGCAAAGCCCCATTCACAAGTTACAGGGAATGCACATACAATCTGTGTATAGCGTATACTTGATTTGTCTCCATTCGTGCGTTGAGTAATTCCCATGTTACGTCCAGCGCATGTACGGCAAAACATGTGATCAAAATGGCACGTTTATCCCGATACCGATTCCTGAGTTCATTTGGAAAGTGAAAGCACGTTGGCTGGTTCTTACAAACAGGTGTACACATGTGCGTGCAGGATGTACACGCATTCACTGTAGGTTTGCCAACTTCCAGGGATCACAGTTGTCCATATAGGAGATACACCAAACAAACAAACACTGTGATGTGAAGGACAAAGAAGAAGAAGAAGAGAAGAGATTGGATTTATACCCCACCCTTCACTACCCAAAGGAGTCTCAAAGCGGCTTACAAACTCCTTTCCCTTCCCCTCCCCACAACAGACACCCTGTGAGGTAGGTGGGGCTGAGAGAACTCTTGACAGAAACTGTTCTTTTTTTCAAGAACAGCTCTTATCAGAACTACGGCTTGCCCAAGGTCATCCAGCCAGGTGCAAGTGGAGGAGTGGGGAATCAAACCCGGTTCTCCCAGATTAGAGTCCGCGCACTTCATCACGACACCAAACTGGCTCTCAAACTGTCAAAGTATGACAGTTTATCCTCAAACCTTTTGTGTTTGGGCCTGGCTAGAAAGAGCTGTGTTAGCCATAGATCCACAGTAGGGTTGCCAGTTCTGGGTTGGGAAATACCTGGAGATTTGGGGGGGGGTGGAGCCAGGAGTGGGTGGGGTTTTGGGGTGGGAAGGGACCTTGGAAGGGTATAATACCATAAAGTCCACCCTCCAAAGCAGCCACTTTCTCCAGGGGAACTGTTCTTGATCCCCTGGGGATCAGGTATAATATTGGGAGACCCCCAGGTGCCACCTGGAGGCTGGCAACCCTAATCCACAGTCCAGTCATTTTTTTAAAAAAAATCCAAAGTTTTTGAGTATACTCCTTGAACAATGACATGGCTTCTCTCACTCCGCTCTTGAACACGTATTTTACTTGGCACGTGAGATAGAGGTCAAGCGTAAGCAAGCCTTTGCAAATAAATATCTTGTCACACTGTCATATAAATTATTTTTGTCAGCCTTCCTTTTTTAACAAGTCCTAGTTCTGTCTTTCCCAGGACTTGGAAGTTAAATTTTAACGTGCTGATTCTGAAGTCCTGCTCTTTCTAAAGGGTTTTTATTGGGTATTATCAGAAGGCAAATGAATATTTTTATGAGCTGTGTAATTTTAAATGCGGTATAGCTAAATATCACTGTATTGCTTCTGGAGCGTTATGTTGTAAAGGATTTATTGGGCATTAGATTCCCTTGGTGAGTTTATATTTAAGAAGGGCATCTAGAAGTCGTTGAAGGAAAAGTTTCTGTTGAACGGGGCAAATTTGTGGCCAGGCAGAATGTGCTTGATCTTCCAGTGAGTCTGAGGGGAAGAATCTTGGGAAACATGAGTGTAGCAAGAGCCGAAAAGAAAAGTGAAATAGTCTACATCAGTGTTGGGGGAGAGGGAGACTAAGGAAGCACTGTGAGAGTGAGCATCAGAAGAGCCCTGCTGGATCAGACCAGTGGTCCATCTAGTCCAGCATCCCGTTTCAAACCATTTCCTCTGAAGGGCCACCAAACAGGCCTAGGGGTCAAGCCCTCTGTGAAAGTTTTGTGGTCTTTTTGTGACAGACATCCCCCGGCAACCGGCGAGGGTGGGGTGGGGGACTTCTAGCAGCAAACTAAGACCTAGGCCTTTGTTGCTGGCAACTCAGTGATGTCATCTCCAGCACATGCCAGAAGCAGTGTCATCGAGTCACTGGCAACGTGGGGACACTCTGGTGTTTGAGCAAGAACTCTGTGGTAGAAACCGTTTTTACCATAGAGTTTTTGTGCAGGTACCAAAGCGTCCACACATTGCCAGTGATGTGATGACATCACTTCTGTTGCAAGCCAGAAGTGGCATTGCTAGCAAGAGAGGCGTAGGCCTCAGTTTGCTGCTGGTAAGTCCCGTGCCCCCCACGGACCAGCTGATTGGCACTGCAGGGAGGGGCCCCAGAGCAGAGGATTAACCCTACACCTGTCTTGTCTTAGTTCACAGGCCGTGTACTAGAGGACATCAAGATCTCTGACAACAAAGGCTCACAAGAGGGTTCTCTGCAGTCATCTTCTGATGTGCCTGTGGTTCTCATAGACTCTGAACACATTGCGAAAAATCCACAAGTGGACACAATCATCTCTACCACTTCGCCTAGTGGAGAGGAGGCTCAGGCAGAAAGAAACAAGATGGAGAACGAAATGGACCCCACTGATATTTCCAACGTGAGTGCTAGCGTGTTGCCAAGAGTTGCTTGAAATTCTGAACACATTTTGCCAGATTTGGAGTTTGCCAAAAATTAACAAATGCTGTGTTACAGACGATTACAAAGTTATCTCAAGTAATTTTTATATATGTTTTGTTTTTGTATTATTATTTTTAATATTTTTATAAATTATTCACCATTATATTAATTATCATATAAACATTAACACATAGAAATAATCTTATACCCAAACATCTAAGTATTGTCTTTTTATATATCACAAAAGATATTGCACAACCCCTTTATTAATACCAGTTCCTCCTTAATTGTACAAAAAGTTTTAAGAGGGAAGACTCCTTTAAGTCTATTTTGAATTAGTGCTCATTCTTCCTCCAATAGATGACCTCCTGTTTCAGTGTCTTCCTCAGGGAGTTCCACAGATACTTCCAAGCACAAGGTTGCCAAATACCAAAATATTTATCCAAATTCCACCAATGAACGCTGCAAAAAGTCTCTCTTAGTGAGCTCAAGGCTTCCTCAAAAGTGAAAAGCATGTTTGGTCATGATTCCGGGTTATGGAGGAACAGAGTGTAGGGAGGGGCTGCCCAGTTGGAGGTTGGGTCAGGTTTCTGTGGTTCAGACTGGGAGTGGTAGACCAAAGTGAACTGATTGCAACGTGGGTTATAGATAAGACAGGCAGGCCTGGTGTCTCTTTCCCCCCTTGCTTGCCCGGCAACCCTGCCTGTGACACCTCCGCCTCTGAGATCAAAGTCCATAGTCTTGAACTACACGGGCCCTTTGCATGTGTGCTATATTAGTACAAGGGTCCTTAACCTTTTTCAGCCTTTGGGCACCTTTGGAATTCTGATGCAGCATGGTAGGCGCTGACACAAAATGGCTGCTGCAGGACGTGGAGCCAGCCACAAAATGGCTGCCACAGGTTACCTTCAGTCACACAATAAAGACTGTTATGCTGTGGTGGCAGTTGCTGCCAAAGCTTTTAAAAAAGCTGCACAGCCAATCAGAAACCTTGCTGAGAGAAACCCTGCCTAGCCCTGCCCACTTTCTGAAAACACTTAGCGAGCACCATGGTTCCCACAGGTACTGTATTGGGGACCCGTGCATTAGTATGTGTTTTTGTAGAGCTTCTGTCCTTTGTGTCAGTACTACCACAGACAGGTTATGAAGCAAGGAGATGTTTACAAGCATGAAGTAACTAAAGTCCCCCACCCAAAAAACCTCCTAGAGTAAATTTCCTAGACTTAATCCTCAAGGATTTCATTGGTTGAAAAAGAACATTATCGTATAAAAGTTACATGGTCCCACAGCAATAACATACTTCCAGCTTCTCAGTCCAATTCTCGTTTTCGGTTTTTCTAGTCTATGGCAGAAGTTCTCGCAAAGAAAGAGGAATTAGCCGATCGCCTGGAGAAGGCCAATGAAGAAGCCATTGCCAGCGCCATCGCTGAGGAAGAACAGCTGACCAGAGAGATCGAAGCTGAGGAGAACAATGACATTGAAACAGACAATGACAGCGACTTCTCTGTTGAGTTGCCAATTTGATTTTGAATTGAATTTTTATTGAATTTGTGTTTCCAAGGCAAAGTCAGAACTTGACAGGAAACATGTTTTTGTCGCGTTCCTGAGGCGCAGAATGGCAGCGCAATAGCGAGAACATCTTTATAAACCATGAATTTGTTTCTCCAAGGCAAAGTCAGAATCTGACAGGGAACGTGTTTGTCCTGTTCCTGAGCTACAAAATAGCAGTGGAGTAGCTAAAATATATGTATAAACTGCAGTATGGTTGCTAGGGAGGAGCCATGTTAGTATGTCCTAGAAATATAAAACAAAAAAAATCCACTAGCACCTTCAAGACTATCATTATTTATCTTGATATCAGCTTTCATGACTCATAGCTCACTTCCTCAGATAACAGAAATATGCCAGCTATCATAGAGATGCTTTGACTAGATTGGCTGATATGCATCGTGACAAATCAGAAGTGTTCAGAATACTACCACATTTGTAAGTCCTATTTGCATAAGTGGCAGCTGATAACATGTCTAAAGCTTTCCAATTGGAAACGATGGGACTTGAAAGCACCACAGTTTGATGAGTTTGTGTGTATTATGAGGCACACTATTATCAACTGCCATTTTTCAGGAGAGGATAAAATGGAAAAGAGAGAGATTATCACATGCCAGATTTTTAAGGCATACTACCCTATATCGAGGGCTCTCACAAAATGGCTACCCTATATCGAGGGCTCTCACAAAATGGCTACCCTATATCGAGGGCTTTCACAAAATGGCACCCTATATCGAGGGCTCTCACAAAATGGCTGCTGTGGGAAACAGGACCAGTCACAAAATGGCTGCCACAAAGGGCATTACAAAACATGAGGTGATTGCAAGCCAAGCATCTTCCTCTAATGGGGACACTCTTTTGAAATGGGCATGCCCTGCAGACCCAAAGATTCATAGGGTCCTCTGAAACACCTCCTGCGTTGTTGTGGGTTGAAGGATAGCCCAGCAGTTGCTCTTTGCTTTGGGGAAGGGACAGTTTGCTGAATGGGCATCAGGAGACCTGTTGGTTGGTGTCACATTGGGGAGTCACTTCCTTAAATTAATTATTCTGTTCATTATGTTGTCGAAGACTTTCATGGCCGGAGTTCATTAGTTGTTGTAGATTTTCCGGGTTGTGTGGCTGTTGTCTTGGCATTGTAGGACCTGACGTTTCACCAGCAGCTGTGACTGGCATCCTCAGAGGTATAAAACAGAAAGGTGGAGTAGTCTCTGTGTCAAGGTGAGCAGAAAAATGGTAGGCAGGTAATTTATATCTACCCTGGAAGGTGGGGTAGGGCTGAGTCATTATCTTGTAAGAGTTCCTCAGGCTATGAACATGCTAATGGAGGAGCTTTCCTGAGGAGGTTCTTTTGTCTGTGGAATGTTTCCTGAGGAGGTTTCCTGTTTCTTGAGGAGGTTCTTTTGTGTGTGGAATGGCTATTGAAACTCTAATCTTATCTGTAGTGCTATTGTCAGCTGCAGAGCATTTTGTGTTTTTCAGGACAGGAAACCATGCCCTATTTATTTTTTAAACTCTCTTCTTTCCTGTTGAAATTGTGTTTATGTTTATGAATTTCAGTGGCTTCCCTGTGTAATCTGACATGGTAATTGGAAGTGTTGTCCAGTCTTTCCGTGTCTTGGAACAAAATGCTGCGTCCTGTTTGGGTTATTCTGTTCATTGTTCATCGTTTGTGTGGAGCTGTAGGTTTAAAGGTCAGGCTTCTAAAGTTCTGTTTCCATCTTCCGTTTCACATCGTGTAATTTTAGGCCAGCATGGGCGGCGGAACCGTATCTTTCTGTGGCATTTCCATGGACTGGAACGATGTCCTGGCAGATTATGAAGGTAAACATCCTTGTACAGGAATAGGGAATAAACCCCTTGGATCTCAAGTCTTGAGACGTCCTATCCCTCCCACCCACCCAAAACATGCTTAGAAGAGCGTTCTTACCCTCTCTCTCAATGTGATCTTTTCATGCGCAGCTCGTGAATCGTGGCGTCAGAATAACTCTTGGGGTGACATCGTGGAAGAAGAGCCGTCTCGTCCGCCTGGCCACGGAATACACATGCATGAGAAGCTCTCCTCGCCCTCTCGCAAGAGGTCTCCCATTTTTGAATGTTTGATTAGAATAGTCTTGGTAGAATCGTCTGTTATCAGTGTGGTGAGACAATGATTATTCTTAAGTGACTGTGGAGCAAAAGCTTTACAGGGGTGTTCCAGTCCCAGAGTAAACGAGAGAAGGTGTTCATTTGTTGCCCATAGAAAAACTACTGTACGGCAGAGAAATACCCTACCTTGTCTTTGTTATTTATTTTAATTTATTTACTTCAGTTATGCCTCACTTTTTCTCCCAGTGGTGATCCAAAACAGCTCACATGCTTCTCCTGTCATCCATTTGGTGTAGTGGCGAGAGTCAGTTTGGTGTAATGGTTAGAAGCACGAACTCTAATCTGGGAGAACCGGGTTTGATTCCCCCCTTCTCCACATGCAGCTGCTGGTGTGGCCTTGGGTCAGTTGCAAGTTCTTTTAGAGCTGTTCTCTCAGGAGCAGTCCTTGAAAGAACTCTCGCAGCCCCACCTACCTCACAGGCAATGTTCCCTCTAAGCTGTGGAGTGTTGTGAGCAGAAATTCTACTGTGTAAGCTACTGACATTAAAGTTGTGAGTGAGTGATTTGGCTACTGCATACATTAGTTTGCTTTGGAGTCATCCTTCCTGAGCTAAGACAAAAATGTGTGAGCTGGAGGCTAAAAAACTGTGAGCTAGCTCACACTTACTCAGCTTAGAGGGAACACTGCTCACAGGGTGTCTGTCATGGGGAGGAGAAGGGAAAGGAGATTATAAGCCACTCTGAGATTCCTTTAGGTAGTGAAGGGCAGTATATAAATCCAATCCTTTCTTCTTATCCTCACAACAACCCTGTAAGATTGGTTAGGCTGAGAATATGTTACCGGTCCAAGACTACCTAGTGTTACAGGTTTTGTAGCAAAGCAGTGAGGAGAACAAGCTGTAATCTCAAAGTTTACCACTTCAGCTCTCATCTCAACCACAGTTAGCAGCTTCAGGCAAGCCATTCTATTTCACCCACTACACATGGAGCAATGTAGGTGTAATAAGAGGGGCCCACCTTACAGGGCCGTTGTGAGGATGGTCGTGATGTTCCACGTCAGCCCTGAAAGCTGCGTGCAGGTCTAAAGTAGGACTATTACAAACCATTAATTGTTCATTTGACTTTTTCAAAACGTTCCTCCGCCTGTATAAAACCCCTGCTGTGTTTCGCATCATTTGACCTTTTCTCGGGGGTGATTAACAGTCAAACATTACGATAACAAATCTGTGTGTATTTATAGACAGTCTAACAGCCATTTCAAACAGGAAACGCTTTTTTGGACATTGCAGACGTTCTCCAAACAAACACCTGACCTTTTCCTGTAATATCAGTTCAGTTCGGTCACTTCGGTTTGTTTATTTGCATCAATCGTAGGTTATTGCGGAAGCAAAGGACGAATGCACGAATTCTCGAGCACAAGGAATGGCTGTGTTTTCCAGCGATTTAAGACTTAATTTCTCAGCCACTTTAGCAAAGGCTGCTTGACTTGAGGCTTAAGAAAACATCAAGATCAGTCAGGAGATAATAAAATGTCTGGGCCTCTATGGAATCCAGCACTGATCATTTTTTCCCAGGAATCTTCCTCTAGGGCAGTGTTTCTCAACATGGTGCCTGCAGGCACTTCCCCGGGCACCTGCCATACGCTTCAGGAAAGTAGACGGGGCAATCGGGAAGGCAGAACCTGTGACTTGGCAGCCTTCATACAAATAAAGGGGCTTTTCACTTGAACTTCCCACAGCTCACTGTTTAGTGTAGCGGTTAGAAGCACAAACTCTAATCTGGGAGAACTGGGTTTGATTCCCCACTCTCCCATATGCAGCTGCTGGTGTGACCTTGGGTCAGTTGCAAGTTCTCTCAGAGCTGTTCTGTCAAGAGCAGTCCTCGAAGAGAGCTCTCTCAGCCCCACCTACCTCACAGGGTAAATGTTGTGGGGAGCAGAAAGGGAAGGCGATTGCAAGCCGCTCTGAGACTCCTTCGGGTAGTGAAGGGTGGGGTATAAATCCAATCTCCTCTTCGCTTCTCCTCTTCTAGAAGGTCCCAAGAAGGTCCCTGTAAATGGGACACACAGATCAGTTTTGAGGCAGTGGGGGCTATGGATCAGCAGAGCAGTCCTTTTACCCACCCCCTTTGGTGGTCTTCTCTCTGTGCTTTACCCTCCCTTTCCCCCATTGGTCTTTGACGTCGGTACACATCGTATCCCTCACTTGGGTTCCTTGTGTGCTTGTTTATATTTTTATTTATTTATCTAATACCCTGCCCTATCCCACAAGTGGGCTCAGGGCGGCTTACAATATAAAACCCATAACGATAAAAACAACAAAAAGCATAAAAGGATAGATGGCGCAGTAGACAGTAACAGAAACCCATGCCTCATGTTAGGCAGAAATAGGTACCCCAGAAAACCCCAGTGCCCAAGTAGTATCCAGAACGGCTGGGCACCGGTAAAGGGCCACGAACAGGGAGGCCAGAATGGTTGAACATCTGCCACCTCAGCGGAAAGCCTGGCAGAACGGCTCCCTTTTACAGGCCCTGCGGAACTGTGATAAGTCCCGCAGGGCCCTGATCCCGAGTGGGGAGCGTGTTCCACCAGATTGGGGTAAGGACCAAAAAAGCCCTTGCCCTGGTTGAGGCTAAACAGGCATCCCTTGGGCCAGGGATCGCCAGGAGGTGCTCGTCGGAAGAGCGTAAAGCTCTCTGGGGCTCATATGGGGGGGCAGTCCCAGACCTCATGGGCTTTAAAGGTCAACGCCATAACCCTGAACCGGATCCCATCCCCCTTCCTGTGGGTGTGCACAGGGCTATTTTTGGGCAGGAACGCACAGGAACGGAGTTCCAGCTGGCTCCTGAGTTGGCCACGCCCAGCAGGAACTCATTAGCATAATAGGCCACACCCAACAGCAGAAACTCACTAGGATTGGCTACATCAAGGGTGTGTGCCCTAACATGCAAAGGAGTTCCTGCTCCAAAAACCCTGGGTTTTGACAACAAACAAGGTAAACAGAATAAGTAGCAAAAGGTGGGTGCGGCTGGATGACCACACTTCTGGTAAAATGGGGGTGTGGCCTGATATGCTAATGAGTTCCTGCTGTTGGGTGTGGCCTATTATACTAATGAGTTCCTGCTGGGGGTTTTTCTACAAAAAAGGCCCTGGGTGTGCATATGTGTTGCTTGGTGCTGCCTCCCGTGGCAGCCATTCTTTAGTGGCGCCCGCAAATCTGCCTTGAAATTCCAAAGGTGTCCACAGGCTTGTTGGGGACCCATCCTCCAGGGCAGGAGGTGCTGCTGGCTGCCAGCAGTGTGGTTCCAGGAGGCAGGGTACATCGACTACAGCTGTCGCCCCACACACCAGTGGTGGATGGGAAGAAGAAGAAGAATAAATTGCATTTATCTCAGAGCGGCTTACAATCTCCTTTCCCTCCCCCTCCCCACAACAGACACCCCGTGAGGTAGGTGGGGCTGAGAGGGCTCTTTCCAAGACAGCTCTTGAGAGAACAGCTCTGAGAGAACTGTGGCTCGCCCAAGGTCACCCAGCAGCTGCATGTGGAGGAGTGGGGGATCAAACCCGGTTCTCCCAGATTAGAGTCTGCGCTCCTAACTGCTACAACAAACTGGCCCTTGGGAACATATGGGAGGACACGGTGAAGGGGACAGGTAGTCTTGCAGGAGAATCACGAGAAAGTTTTGCATAACATCAGTGAAAAAGAGAGCACGCCAGTTTTTCAGTTTCACAGCAGTGAGACAACCACATCTGAAAATGATAAAACGATATCCCTCTGGTTGCTTTTTGACAATGCACTAAGGACGTTTGGCTTGGACCCAAAGAACCGGGCATGCCAAACACCCGTCGTGCTGTTAACGCCAAGCCGCGAACAATAGTTTGCGATCTTCCCTACAGACCTTTGGTCCCAGTCCACGGTTTGTAATCTCAGCCGGTATCCTGCTTGCGGGAAAC
Source organism: Gekko gecko (assembly GCA_029375565.1). Taxonomy (NCBI): domain Eukaryota; kingdom Metazoa; phylum Chordata; class Lepidosauria; order Squamata; family Gekkonidae; genus Gekko; species Gekko gecko. Next base: position 8,172,589 of record JAPDNY010000017.1, on the reverse strand, counting down.
GAGACTGGCTATAGTTTGTGACTCTGTTGTAGCAACAGTCAGCAGTTTTTTATGGGTCTGGAAGTCTTCAACTAACTGGCTACGCATAAGCGCCTGAGCCCAAAGATCGGTTTGATAGCGACAGACCGTAGTAAGGTCCAAATGATGCCCGGCTGTCTGAGACGCTGGGGTTGTCTTGAATATCAGACTTTCCGTTTTGCGGGCGCCGCAATAACAGATGCCTCCGACGTCGTGTTTCAAACATTCCAAAATTGCATTATACGCATAATTAGGGGGTTTCGGTAAATAAGATATTTGTGCCTCACAGTTCATTGGTCTGAAACTTACACTTCCTTAATGGCATTCAAAGGAATGCAGACTGTCCACTTTTCCTCTTTCGCTTTTGCTCTTTTTTTTGGGTCTCATCAGGTTTCTCCTGGTGTGTTTATTTTGCCAGAACGATAGCAGAGTCGAAAAAGAAGCATGAAGAGAAACAGATGAAGGCTCAGCAGCTGCGAGAGAAGCTGCGGGAAGAGAAGACGCTGAAGCTTCAGAAATTAATGGAGCGGGTAAGCGGGCTTGGCGCTCAGGTCCCAGTTCAGTGTGACTTTGTTTGTATCGTTTCCATGTTAGGTTAAATCAGGGGTCCCCAACCCTTTTGAGCCTGCAGGCACCTGTGAAATTCTGACATAGTGTGGCGGGCTGGTCCGTGGCTAGAGTGGGGCTATTGGGGGCTCCGCCCCTTTCCTTAAAGGGCCAGCCCCACGAGATCTCCTTCTGAAAACGGTAAGGGATTTCATTGATTTAGGGAGGGCAAGGGTGGGGGGTGTCTTTGCATCTCTTTTATGTCTGATTTTGCAAGGTGTTTCTGCTGCATTTAATTGAATTTACTATAAGTATTATTGCATTTAATTGAATTATTATATGTATTATTGAAGTAATAATTGAATTTATTATAAGTATTATTATATTTTTACGTAAAAGTACAGATTTTAGAGGCAGCCCCCCCCCCCCAAAAAAAAAAAAGGTTTTGCCCCATAAGCCACAAAATCCTGGCTACGGACCTGGGGGTGGGCCCAGCCAAAGAATGGCGGGCACAAAATGGCGGCCGTGGGAGGCGGAGCCAGCCACGGAACGGCCGACCCAGCTTATCTTCAATCACGCAGTGCAGATCCTTGTGTGCTGTGGTGGCAGCTGCGGCCAAAGCAACATTTTTAAAAGCCTGCACAGCCAATCAGAAGCCTCGCTGAAGAAAGGCCCCAGCTGGCCCCGCCCACTTTCCAAAAACCCTGGGCGGGCACTGAAAAGGTGTTTGATTCCCCACTCCTCCACTTGCAGCTGCTGGATGGCCTTGGGTAAATCATAGTTCTGGCACAGCTGTTCTTGAAAAAGACCAGTTTCTGTCAGAGCTCTCTCAGCCCCGCTTACCTCACAGGGTGTCTGTTGTGGGGAGGGGAAGGAAAAGGAGTTTGTAAGCTGCTTATGACTCCAAATGAAGGGCAGGGTATAAATCCAATCTCCTCCTCCTCCTCCTCCTCCTCCTCCTCCTCGTCTTCTTCTTCTTCTTCTTCAAGTCTCGCAGCTCTCAATCATCTGACGTTTATTTTACGTGGCTCTTATTTTAAGCAAGTTTGGCCACCCCTGGACTAGATGAAGAAGAGATTGGATTTATGCCCCGCCCTTCACTCGGAGTCTCAGAGCGGCTTACAGACGCCTTTCCCGTCCCCTCCCCACAACAGACACCCTGTGAGGTGGGTGGGGCTGAGAGAGCTCTTTCGAGAACTGCTCTTGAAAGAATAGCTCTGACAGAACTATGGCTTGCTCAAGGTCATCCAGCAGCTGCAAGTGGAGGAGTGGGGAATCGAACCCTGTTCTCCCAGATTAGAGTCTGTGCACTTAACCACTACACCAAGATGACCTGTATGGCCCCTTCCAACTCTGTGATTCTAGGATTCTACTGACTAAGGCAAGCCGGGTGCTTAATCAGTCCTACCGACAGTCCAGTGGAAAGGCCCCTTCATTTGAACGGCAACGGGTAACAAGCCTTCCCTTACAATCGCCTCACCCACTTTCTGAAAAGCTCAGCAGACGCCAAGGGAAGACGCTGCCGCTGTTAGCCACCCGTGCCGATGATTACCTGTCCTTGCCCTGGACTGTAAATCATCTCGCTGTTGTAGTCATAACACTCTCTCTGTTTCGCTGAACCTTGTCTTCCTTATGCAAATCTTCCCCAGGCAGGAGAAAGACGTCGGTAAATATTACCCTCGGTTCCAAGGTTGGCGCGATCGTCTTATATTAAGCGAAGCAAAAGCTTTTGTCGCGTTGGGTGCAACATGACATATCGGCCTTTAAAATTGTCGACACCCATTAAACTTGGAATGATTGCCGGCTCGTGGAAACGGTGGGAGATTTACGACCTCTCTCCCTCTCTTAACTCCGTTTTCATGATGATTGAAAGGCTTGACAAGGACCCTGGTGCTCTGCTTGGCTGTTGCCAGGCTACAGCAACCAACATTTTTTGCCGTTGCATTTAAGTTGATATTTGCGGCAGACTCCGAGGAGGAAGACAGGATACAGATGCATGTAAGGATGTGGGGGAAAGCTGTGGCTTAGTGGATGAGCATCTGCTTGGCATGCAGAAGGTCCCGGGTTCTATCCTTAGCATCTCCAGTTCAATGGACCAGGCAGGAGGTGGTGTGAAAGACCTCCACCTGAGACCCTGGAGTGCCACTGCCAGTCTGAGTAGACAATACTGACTTCCTTTTTTGTATTTTTTTTGCATTTTGTGTGTGTGTATGTGCCCGTACCTGGAAGTCATGGTGACCTCTGGCAGCTCCTACTGGGGCACGGAGGACTTTCAGAGAAGTAGATCGATAGCCTCCTCTGCCTCCCGACCCTGGTATTCTTCAGAGGTCTCCCATCCAAATACTTGCCAGGGTTGGCCCTGCTTAGTTTCTGAGATCTGACGAGATCGGGCTTGCCTGGGCTATCTAGATCAGGATGTCATAATACTGTTTATTATGGGTAAGGAGCTGTGGCTCAGTGGTAGAGCATCTGCCTGGCATGCAGAAGATCCCAGGTTCCATTCCCAGCATCCCCAGTTTTGTTTTGTTTTTTTAAAAACGATCAGGTAGGTGACATGAAAAACCATTACCTAAGACCCTGAAGAGTTGCTATAGTCTGAATAAGATGGGTAGCCACCTTAGTCTGTATGTAGCAGGTCTGAAGGCCTGTCAGACATGGTGAGGGGGAACTATGGCTCAGTGGTAGAGCATCTGCTTGTCATACAGAAGGTCCCAGGTTCAATCCCTGGCACCTCCAGTTAAATGGACCAGGCAGTAGGTTATGGGGAAAACCTCTACCTGAGACCAGTGTTCCCTCTAAGCTGAGTTAGTGTGAACTAGCTCACAGTTTTTTAGCCTCTGGCTCACACATTTTTGTCTTAGTTCAGAAAAGATGGCTCCAGAGCAAACTAACGTATCCAGTAGCCGAATCGCTCGCTCACAACTTTAATGTCAGCGGCTCACAAAGTAGAATTTTTGCTCACAAAACTCCACAGCTTAGAGGGAACATCGCCTGAGACTCTGGAAATCCATTGGCAGGCTAAATAAACAGTGCTGACCTCAACAGACCACAGGTCCAACTCAGTGTAAGGTAGCTTTACATGTGTGTTCGTTTAACCCTAAGTCACTCAACAAGAAGGACTATAAATCCTCTGTATTTTAGTGTTTTTCTTTTTCAGAATAGTATATTAGAACACTGAATGTATTGCCAGGCATATTGGGATGTTTTGCTGACATGACCCTTGCATCCACCTCGGAAAGTCCTGTTAAGTCATCTTCATGCCTGGGAGGAGGGCATGGAGATTCTCGGTTTGCTTCCCCCAATTAGAAAAGACACCTTTGGACATTTATCTGCTATTCGGACAGATGTATTGCTTTATCGCTGTTGACCATATAAACTTAGCTTGTCATTTTGGGCTTTGCATATGTTAAAACATCATCACCTGTCTATAAGTTTGAACCTTACGCACCATTCCAGTGTATTTGAAAAAGTGTGCCTTGCACACGAAAGTTCATACCTTGAATAAACCTGTGTTGGTCTTAAAGGTGCCGCTGGACTCTTAATTTTGTACTACTGCTTCCAAGCGACACGGCTGCCCGCACCTGGATCTACGTACATGCATGCCGTTACTAAGTATAATGTGAAAATGCAGCATGAGAACAATGCTTTCTTTTTTCATTATGGCCTGCTTCCTTTTCTCATAGGAAAAGGATGTCCGGAAATGGAAGGAGGAATTGTTGGATCAGAGGCGGAGAATGATGGAAGAGAAACTCCTCCATGCCGAATTTAAGCGAGAGGTCCAGTTGCAAGCGATTGTGAAGAAAGCACAAGAGGAGGAAGCTAAGGTGGGTCATGGGCACGTGAACACACGAAGCTGCCTTATACTGAATCAGAACCTTGGTCAATCAAAGTCAGTATTCTCTGTTCAGACTGGCAGCGGCTCTCCAGGGTCTCAAGCAGAGGTCTTTCTTAACACCTGCTGCCTGGTCCTTTTAACTGGAGATGCTGGGGATTGAACCTGGGGCTTTCTGCATGCCAAGCAGATGCTCTACTGCTGAGCCACACACCTTCTCCAACACACACATGAAGCTGCTATATACTGAATCAGGCCCTTGGTCCATCAAAGCCAGTATTGTCTACTCTGATTGGCAGTTCCTCTGGAGGGCCAACAACAGGGCATAGAAGCCGAGGCCTGCCTTAGGACATAAGATGAGCCCTGCTGGATCAGACCAGTGGTCCATCTGTTCCAGCCTCCTGTCTCACACAGTGGCCAACCAGTTCTTCTGGGCTGCCAACAGCAGGGCACAGAGGCCGAGACCTTCCCCTGATGCTGTCTCCTGGCTGTGGGATTCAGAGGATTAGTGCCTCCGAATGTGGAGGTTTCCCTCAGCCCCCATGGCTGGTAGCCAGTGATAGACCTATCCTCCATGAATCTGTCTAATTCCCTATGGAAACTGTTTATTCCTGGGGCCATCACAACATCTTTTGGCAGCGAATTCCACATTTTAATCACTCTCTGTTGTCTAATTTCAAATGGTCTCCTAGCCTCGGGGAGTGGGCACTCACAGATAAAGTGCTCTCATGCCCTTGGGAAAATAAGGGCAATGTCTGTATACTAATAGCCAAGATGCCCCCCTCTGTGCCCCTCTAAATCCACACATTGGGGGCACTTGGGGGGCAAAGAGATTTTTCCTGCACACTTGGGGCAATCTCCAAGTGTGCAGAAAAATCTGAAAAGTTAAAAAAAAAAACCTATATGGGGGATACTTAAATCCCCCCAAAAGTAAAAAAATGTTCCCTGCGCATGTCTAGAAAACACACTGGGCACAGTGCCTCACAGCCATTGCCGAGGGGGGAAGCTTGGCGGGCTCAGTGGCTGGCAGCCGCTCAGGCCTCACCACCGATGCAGGGGGTGGGTGGGAAAAGGCTCGGCGGGCCCGGCAGCTGGGAGCCACTCAGGCCTCGGTGCCGGGAAGGGGGAGAAGGCTTACCTGTAGCCACTTCCTCCTCAATGCAGAGCTGCTTCTGCAGACCGGGAACCTTTAGGAAGACCCCACCCCCCGGCGAGTACTGCAGGTCCCGCTTCTTGTAATACATATAAACACCACGAGTGGGATAGCCTAGGGAGAACAGTTGATTTATAAAAATAGTTTTATACCACCTTCTTTTGCTAAGAGCAAACTCAGTGCACTACACATCCCTTTCGTACATTTGCATGGGCTCTGGGACATCTGCAGTAAAGCTTCCATTGACGCCGCAGACAGGAGGACACCGTACGTGAGCTCTGGACAAAACAAGTCCATAGTCACCGAAGAGGACAGCAAAATTGGCTTAGTTCATTCACGAAACGGCTGCATCTGTCGCTCCTTTTGCAGCGGTTTCCTAATAGGGTTTGTCTTTGTTATTCGGTTAAATCCACATGAACCCTGTAATCAAGTTAATTAAATAATGTACCTTAACGCCCAGCCAAGCAGATGCGTTGAAAGTGTCGCGTACATTCAAGTGGTGGAAATCGGCTGTCCCTGGGTTGATGGAGACCTGAGATTTATTGGGTCAGGAGTGCCAACTAGCTGGCGAAGCAGAGTCGAAGGCCATGGCTTCCACCACTGTTCTTTTCACGGATTAAATTCCCACCGCTGGGGTGTTCACTGAGCCGCAAAATCCATTCTGTAAATGCATTCTGCTGGGTAAACAGGATTTCAAAAATCTGTCTTCCCGTTCGGTCATTTAGCATTTCTGTAGGTCGTTTCTTTGTCCGACAGCCGCAGTAAAATAGAAAAATACGTTAAAAATGTGTTCTGGTTGGTTCTGCTTTTCAGTAAGTTTTTTTTTAAAAAAAAATTCCTTGATGGTTCATGTTATGAGGATAAGAACATAAGAGAAGCCATGTTGGATCAGGCCAGTGGCCCATCCAATCTGACACTCTGTGTCACACAGTGGCCAAAACCCAGGTGCCATCAGGAGGTCCACCAGCAGGGCCAGAATTCCAGAAGCCCTCCCACTGCTGCCCCTCCCAAGCACCAAGAATATAGAGCATCACTTGCCCCATACAGAAGAGCATAAGAGAAGCCATGTTGGATCAGGCCAGTGGCCGAAACCCAGGTGCCATCAGGAGGTCCACTAGCAGGGCCAGAACTCCAGAAGCCCTCCCACTGTTCCCCCCCAAGCACCAAGAAGACAACGCATCACTGCCCCAGACATAAGGACAGAAGAGAAGCCATGTTGGATCAGGCTGATGGCCCATCCAGTCCAACACTCTGTGTCACACAGTGGCCAAACCCCAGGGACCATCAGGAGGTCCACCAGCAGGGCCAGAACTCCAGAAGCCCTCCCATTGGGTCTCCTCTGTTTGCCTGGTTTCTTGGGAATAATTGAGGGCGGGGGGATTACCGTCAAGTCACAGTCAACTTATGGCGACCCTATGGGGTTTCCGAGGCATGAGACATTCAGAGGTGGTTTGCCCTTGCCTGCCTCTGCATAGCAATCCTGGAATTCCTGGGCGGTCTCCCATCCAAGTACCAACCAGGGCCGACCCTGCTTAGCTTCCCAGATCTGATGAGATCAGGCTAGCCGGGGGCCATCCAGGCCAGGGCATTCAAATTTTATGATGTTTGGTATGAAGAATTTTATTCATGCAGGGAATAGCTTTCCATGAGGACCTGGAACTTTAATACTATATGTTTATTTATTTCATCTATGTCCCGCCTTTTCCTCCAGTGGGAACCTAAAGCCGCTTAGCATCATTCTCCGTTTTGCCCTCGTTAGAACCGCCTCGTAAAATAGCTCCTTAAAGACGTAACAAAATTTCCGTAAGAGCTTCCGTGAGTCGCTGCTCTCTTCTCCAGGCACCAGCGCCTCATGGAAGCTCCTCCCCTGCCACAAATTTTGTCGGTCTTTAAGGTGGCTCAAGTGGTTAAGACGCTGAACTGCAGGCTGTGGAAGGCCAGTAGTTCAGCAGTTCGAGACCCGAGAGTGCCACATGACGGAGTGAGCTCCCATCTCTGGTTCCAGCTCCGGCCAACCTAGCAGTTTGAAAGCAAGAAATTTCAAGTAGATAAATAGATACCACTTCGGTGGGAAGGTAACAGCGTTCTGTGGCGCTTTGGTGTTTAGTCATGCCGGCCACATGACCACGGAAACGTCTTCGGACAGCGCTGGCTCTTCGGCTTTGAAACGGAGATGAGCACCGCAACCCTAGAGTCGGATTCAACTGGCTTTCGAGCAAGGGAACCTTTACCTTTACCTTTACTAAGGTGCTACAGGATTCTTACTCTTTTCTGCTGCCGCAGACAGACTAACACGGCTACCCATCTTGTGAAGTAAGTTGGCCTGGGAGCGTGCGACTCGCCCAGAGAGCTTCCATGGTTGAGTGGGGATTCGAACCTGGGTCCCCTGGGAGCCTAGTCCAGCGCTAACCACTGCTCCCCCCACCAATTCACAGCACCTTGACAGCGTGGCAGATTCTTCAGCCGAGTATTCATAACCACCAGCGATTTGAGGACAATATGACCACAATTGCCATCTGTCGCATGTACAAACTGGGGCGAGGGACCGTGGCTGAGTGGTAGAGCATCTGCTTGGTGTGGAGAGAGTCCCAGGTTCAGTCCCTGGCGTCTCCACTTGAGGTTCAGGTAGTCGGTGATGGGAAAGACCTTTCTTTGCCTGAGACCCAGCAGAGCTGCTGCTACTCCAAGGAGATGATACTGACCTTAATGGACCAAGTATCTGACTCAACACAGGACAGCTCTGTATGAGTGTGTGTTCTTTGGTTCAAGGTATCTTGAGATGCTGTAAATCTGAGGAAGTGAGAAAAGCTCACAGTGTGAAACACCTTGGGGGGAACAGTAGCTCAGTGGTAGAGCATCTGCTTGGCATGCAGAAGGTCCCAAGTTCAATCCCCGGCGCTTCCAGTTAAAGAAGGACGGGGCAGTAGGCAATGCTCCCTCTAAGCTGTGGAGTCCTGTGAGCAAAAATTCTACTTTGTGAGCTACCGGCATTAAAGGTGTGAGTGAACGATTGGACTTCTGCATAAATCAGTTTGCTCTGGAGCCCTCCTTCCTGAGCCGAGACAAAAATGTGCAAGCCGGAGGCTAAAAAACTCTGAGCTGGCTCACACTAGCTCAGCTTAGAGGGAACACTGGCAGTAGGTGATGGGAAAGACCCTGGAGAGCCGCTGCCAGTCTGAGCAGACAATACTGACGTTGATGGACCGAGGGTCTGATTCAGTATAAGGCAGCTTCATATGTTTACCTTAAAGTTTACACTTTCCTGGACGTCTCGCTCCTGCCAAGTGGGGAAGGTTGCTGGAGCGAGGATTTCAAAAAGACACAAGATAGGGCTATCGATGGAAACAACGGCGGCAGCTGGTGCTACCTCACTGCTTGGCCGAAGAAAGCTCAAAGATAGCATTTGCTTTCCAGTTTCGCATCCTTTCCGCTGTTCAGGTGGAGCTGAGTCGAGCTTGCGGGAAGTAATTAAAGTAAAACATTTCGTCACGGCTCGCCAAGTCGTCCGGGTCTCCCATCTTTCCACTTCAACCGTCCAAGGGTGTTTGGAGTCATTCCCGGTTTATATGCCAGGCCCGTTCTCACAATTTAAAAGTATTGTCGGCAGAACTGCTGACTCGTCATCTGGGCCTTTTTGAATGCCCAGTGAGACAAATTAGTCAGCAAAAAGGCAAATATTTATATTTAAACATTCCCCCCCCCCCCGAGCCTTGTTGAAGTTAGTTACATGTGAAAAGAACTAATTTTGGTAGCTTTGAACGTACAGCTACACTGCCTGACGCTCCAACCGTGCGAATATTCTACCCTGTCCGCTTGCTGTGCGATCATAAGCATGCAAAAATATAAACCGCAAGGGTAGACCATCAAAAGACACACAACTTTCACAAGTAAACAGTAGACATCAGTCTATTGCAATACAATAACAATAAATTGAAGATAACAATAGAATTGGCGGCCACAATTCAAAAACAATATTTGCAAATTCAAAATGCAATTTGATGATAGTGGAAAATATCCAGCAAGAGACTCAAATGGAGACGAAAACGCTTCTTTATTTGGGTCCAGTGCTGAACTGTGAAAAAGCATTCCTCTTGCCATTGGATCGCCCAGAGCCTGGTGTAAGCCGGGATGGGGCAATTAATAAATCTAATAAATAATAATAATCGGTGTGAGGTTAAAATGAGCAGCTGTGCAAAAGCCGGCAAAGACACAGAAATGATGAAGCGGGGCACGTGGAGTGATAGGTAACAATAAAACATCGGGAAACCCTAGAATGGTTCCAGGCTGTAAAGGAAAGGGCAGGTCCTTCCATATGAGCCCACCCTGAAATTCGTGCTAAAGAGGCTGTCCAGCAGGTGTCTCCAACATGGTGCCCACCAAGTGCTTTTGGAAACTGAGCGAGGTCAGGTTGGGCTTTTCCCAGCAAGGCTCCTGACTGGCCACCGGAGTTTCGATTGGCTTTCTAAAAATATTGCTTTGGCAGCAGCTGCCACCACAACACAACAATATTCACAGGGTGATTGAAAGTAAGTTGCGACAGCAGTTTTGTGGGTTTTATGCCCATTTTATGCCCGCCGTGTTGTCTCGGAATTCCAGTGGTGCCCACAGGCTTAAAAAGGTTGGGAATCCCTGCTTTAGAAAGTACAATAATGATTGTGTCTCTGCAGTAGAAAGTATTGTAGAAAATAGAAAGTATTGAGCGTGTCTTTTTGCACTGTACCTACTATTCTGTCATTCGTACTAGGTGTTTGGATCAGTTATTATTGGATCTAATAGGCCAGTCTGAAGAACATAAGACCTTCTATTTTCTTTCCACCCAAAGTGCTGTAATTATTGAAACGGTGGCGAATTTTCTGTATCTGGCTTCTAAAAGGAGGGAGATGTATTAGGATTTCATTTTCCTCCTGTTTGCTTTTCTTTGAGAGCCAGTTTGGTGTAGTGGTTAAGCGCGCAGACTCTAATCTGGGAGAACCAGGTTTGATTCCCCACTCCTCCACTTGCACCTGCTGGATGACCTTGGGCAAGCCGTAGTTCTGACAAGAGCTGTCCTTGAAAGGACAGTTCTCTCAGAGCTCTGTCAGCCCCACCTACCTCACAGGGTGTCTGTTGTGGGGAGGGGAAGGGAAGGGAGTTTGTAAGCCGCTCTGAGACACCGAGTAAAGGGTGGTGTATAAATCCAATCTCTTCTTCTTTAATCTGCTATGCCAATAAAGGTGGTGGCGGTTGTTGTATGTCTGTTCTCCATGAGTTTAGGAAATACTAGAGACAGGGACTTTCCTGTGGTAGCACCTTAGCTCTGGAGCGCCGTCCCCACAGCGGATCCCTTGCTATCTAGCTGTAAGCATCAGGTGAAATTACTATTGTTTGTTTGCTGATTGGCTCGTTCCACCCTCCCCCATTGTCCCCTCCCCATCCCCTAGTTTACCTTATTTATACCCCACCTTTCTCACTGACAGAGACCCAAGGTGGCTTACATAATTGTCCTCTCCTGCATTTTATCGTCACAACAACCCCATAATGTAGGTTAGACTGAGAGTATTTGTGACTGGCCCAAGCTTCCATGGCAGAGTGGGGATTCAAACCGGGTTCTCCCAGCTCCTAGCCCACCACTCTAACCACTACACTGCTCTGGATGCTGTTAATTCTTTTGGTTGTTTTTATCACCTGGTTGCTGATTTTTCACTTTTTGCCTCCCCAGATGTGGACCGCCCTCCTCCCAGCAACTAAACTGGTCCCCGGCAAAGGCATACTTTGTTTTGCCCAGGCCTTCTGGTCAACAAAGAGACAGTGTGGCGTAGTGGTTAGATTGCTGGACTGGAGAAGAGGGCAGAAGAGAAAGGCAATTGAAGCAGTTTCAGATACAGGCTTCTGTTTAATTGTTACCATTGTCATGGATGAAGAGGAAGAGAAGAAGAAGAGTTTGGATTTATACCCCGCCCTTCACTGCCCAAAGGCGTCTCAGAGCAGCTTACAAACTCCTTTCCCTTCCCCTCCCCACAACAGACACCCTGTGAGGTAGGTGGGGCTGAGAGAACTTCTGACAGAAACTGTCCTTGAGAGAACAGCTGTGCCAGAGCTTGTGACTGACCCAAGGTCACATCAGCAGGTGCAAGTGGAGGAATGGGGAATCAAACCCGGTTCTCCCAGATAAGAGTCCGCTCACTTAACCACTACACCAAACTGGATGCTCTAGGCTGATCCTGCATTGAGCAGTGTGTGGGACTAGATGGCCTGTATGGCCCCTTCCAACTCTATGATTCTGGAGAGCCGGTTTGGTGTAGTGGTTAGGAGCACAGACTAATCTGGGAGAACCAGGTTTGATTCCTCACTCCTCCACATGCAGCTGCTGGTGTGACCTTGGGTCAGTCACAAGTTCCCTCAGAGCTGTTCTCTCAAAAGCAGTTCTCGAAAGAGCTCTCTCAGCCCCACCTATCTCTGTTGTGGGGAGGGGAAGGGAAGGAAACTGTAAGCCACTCTGAGACTCCTTTAGGTAGTGAAAGGCGGTGTATAAATCCAGTCTCCTCCTCCTGCTCCTCTTCTTCTTCGATAAGATTTGTGTAGTACCTACAGCGCTCAGCCCCCGAGATAGATCTTTGACTCGTCGTTTCTCATCTTTTAACTTCGGCTTAATTGCAGGTCAACGAAATCGCCTTTATAAACACTTTGGAAGCCCAGAATAAGCGTCACGACGTTCTGTCCAAGCTCAAAGAGTACGAACAGCGGCTGAACGAACTGCAGGAAGAGCGTCAGCGAAGGCAGGAAGAGAAGCAAGCTCGGGATGAAGCGGTTCAGGTAAAACTCGGCTGCAAACGGGCAGCAGGTAATCAGCAAATATATATGGAGGCGGTGCCCAGTATGGTGTTTCCTGTGCTGCTAACAATGGATTTGGAACCTGCGATCCCCGGGAGCCAGGACCACAGGATCTTCTCTGCACTTTCCAAACTCCTGTTATGGAAGAGAAGGAAAGGAGCAATTTCACCCACACTCTTCCCCGCTGCGGCCGCCTGACTACAGCGGCTGTTAGAATACTCGAGTCCCTCAACCCCTGAGATAAAGTTTCCAGGGGATGGGGAAATCCCCAGCGAGGGAAGAAGAGCAGGGGAAGATCTTGCACCATCCAGCTACCTTCTGGTGGTTTGCAGGCTCCGCTGCGGTGGCTCAAGTGGTTAAGATGCTGAATTACAGGCTGGAAGGTTGGTTGTTCAGCAGTTCGAGACCCGAGTGCCGCATGACGGAGTGAGCTCCCGTCTCTGGCCCCAGCTCCTGCCAACCTAGCAGTTCGAAAGCAAGAAATTGCAAGTAGATAAATAGGTACTGCTTCGGTGGGAAGGTAACACGTGCAATGTTCCCTCTAAGCTGAGTTAGTGTGAGTTAGCTCACAGTTTTTTAGCCTCTGGCTCACACATATTTGTCTTAGCTCAGGAAGGATGGCTCCAAACTAATTTATTCAGTGGTTGAATCACTTGCTCACAGCTTTAATGCCAGTAGCTCACAAAGTAGAAATTTTGCTCACAAGACTCCACGGCTTAGAGGGAACATTGAACACGTGTTCTGTGCGCCTAGGCGTTTAGTCATGCCGGCCACATGATCACGGAAACGTCTTCGGACAGCGCTGGCTCTTCGGCTTGGAAACGGAGATGAGCACCGCAGCCTAGAGTCGGATTCGACTGGCTTTCGAGCAAAGGAAACCTTTACCTACCCAGTGGTCTCTTTTGGACCATAAAAACATGGGAGGTCAACGCCTGCAGATCCGTTTTGCTAGTGGCAGTGCTTTCCTCTGGCACTCATCCCAGAAGACAGTCTTTTGCATCAGAGGAAAACTCTTTGCACCACAGGAAAGCACTGCCCTGTATAGAAAGGATCTGGGGGATGTCACATAGAGTTGTGACGGCAGCCATCTTGTTCAGGGTGTGCAAAAAGACCTGCTTAAGTAGATGTTTGCTGGAGCACTAGAAGCTGTAACCCTGTGCACACTTACTTAGGAGTGAACCTCCGTGGGACCCAGGAAGACTGGTTTCTGAATAAATATGTTTAGGGTCATGTGCCCCATCGTGTTGGTGGGGATACCCCAGAATTTTGGTCTGTAGGAAATACCCCGAAAAATAACTTAGTGTTTAAAAGCTTAAGACTAAAATAATAATTCCTTCTATTTAGGAACGTAAAAGAGCTTTGGAAGCAGAGCGGCAAGCCCGGGTGGAAGAGTTGCTAATGAGGAGAAAAGAGCAAGAAGCTCGTATCGAGCAGCAGCGCCAGGAGAAGGAGAGAGCCCGCGAAGATGCCGCTCGTGAACGGGCCAGGTAGCTTACCCTCATCCCACAGACTTCTCCATAGTGACTGCTTATGTGGCTTATGACGGCTAAACAGATACGCTTGACTTTATGTTTTTAGTCAAATTCTGGACTTCTGCAATGTGCCCTGTGTGGGGCTTGCCCTTGGAGGCTGTTCAGAAGTTAACAGTCCAGGATATGTAAACCAAGTTGATTTCTGGGCCTAGCCAAAATGGATCTATTAAAGCTGGTCTTCTTGGATCATGATGGTTAACTTTATATTTTTGTGACTTTATGTTTTAGTAAAATTCTGGGCTGCTGTAATGTGCCCAGTGCAGGGCATGTCCTTGAAGGCTGTTCAGAAGTTAAAGTCTTGGAATGATGTTTAACTTTATATTTTTGTGACTTTATATTTTTAGTCAAATCCTGGACTACTGTAATGTGCCCTGTGTGGGGTGTGCCCTTGAAGGCTGTTCAGAAATTACAGTCTTGGATCATGACAGTTAACTTTATATTTTTGTGACTTTATGTTTTTTGTGAGATCCTGGACTACTGTAATGTGCCCTGTGCAAGGCATGTCCTTGAAGACTGTTCAGAAATTATAGTCTTGGAGTGTCTAGCAGTAGAGGAGGCTGGGCCTACAAACCCCAGAAGGCCTTGGGAAGTTTTGGCGCCAATTTTGACCAATAGGGAAGAAGAGGGCTGGGAAATAAGAGAAACTGGTACAAGAGGGAAAGCTGTTTGTCTTCCCAGGGAACAGGGCCAGAAAGGGAGGCTGCTGTGGGGGAGAAACCCTCATCCTGAGGGAAGGGTGAATAGTCTAAGGCCACTTGAGATAGTGAGCTAGGGACAGTATATATTGAGACGCGTTAGGGCATTTGATTTCTTTTCTTTTCACCTACTTACTGTTATTATTCCTGCACCTTGTTTGTTTGACCTCCTATAAAATAGACCATTTTCATTGTTATTTACTCTGCCTGGTCCTCACGCCTATTATTTGGCCAAAAGGAAAGTCTGAAGGTCTTGGGAGGGTGCTCTGGGCCTTCTTCAGGGATCCTAAATCCAGAGTGGTGGCAGTGTCAGGTGACACCCCACCTGAGCTGCGACAGCATGTCTCTTTGAGAGCGTTGCTAACTGAAAAAGAAGAAACCTTCTAAATCAATTATATTACCCACAGTTTGGTGGTTAAGAGCGGCAGGACTCTAATCTGTGAGAAGCAAGTTTGATTCCCCACTCCTTCACATGCAGCTGCTGGTGTGACCTTGGATCAGTCACAAGTTCTCCCAGAGCTGTTCTCTCATGAGCAGCCCTCAAAAGAGCTCTCTCAGCCCCACCTACTTCACAGAGTGCCTGTTGTGGGGAGGGGAAGGGGAGGCGGTTGTAAGCCACTCTGAGACTCCTTTGGGTAGTGGAGGATGGGGTATAAAACCAACTCTTTTTCTTCTTAAGACATTTAGTCCCATAATAGTAGTCTGAGTTTACTAGATCAAGCGCCTTTTGCGGAGTTGAAAGTTTGGTCATTGGTGTATTCTGTGTGGATTCTTATTTGCTGTTTTGCTCATTGTGCATTAGGGTGACCGTATAATTCCCCCATGAAATTTAATCAGAATCATCTTCTGAGCTGTAATTATCAGTCAGTCTCTGCTTTTGCAGAAATTAGATTAATCTGATACCATACATATTTTTAGAAATGATTTGGAAAACATTCAGACACCTCATCTTAAAATATTCTATTCGTCATGTTAAAATAAAACGTTCCATAATGATTTTTTTTTTTCCCTTTCCTTTTCTTTTTTCAATTTTTCCAATTTTTCGGGGGGAAAAACAAAAAAGTCTTCAGGAAAGTAGCCCCTGCAAGGAGAGCTCTGTAAACTCTTGGAGGATTGGCTACATTAGGGGTGTGTCGCCTCATATGCAAAGGAGTCCCTGCTACAGAAAGAGCCCTGGCCATAGGCTAGCGACATCACAAAACAGAGCGTCACAGACCAATCACATTTGTGATCAGGTTGTGAGTTCGATCCTTTGGGGTTCCGGACACTCCGCTTACAGGACTGCATCTGTGCAGATCGCAAGGAGGCACCTAAACTGTGGTGGGAAATCAGGAGCACCCCCCAGTCTTTTCTTTTCTCATGCACAAGGTTGGTGCCGCTTAGTCCCTGTCTGATCGAGCACACGGAGAGCAGTGGCAGGAAAAGAGAGCCCCCTCAGTGTGTGTTTTCGTCATTCATCGCATGGTCATTTCTGCAGCCTCAGGGGATGCTGGGAACCACAACTATCCTCCCTCTTTGAAGGACTGAACAAGTAGCCAATCCCTTATGTTGCTGGAACCCCGGAGAGGAGGGGTTTTCATTGAGAAAATACCACAGGGGGTGAGTCGAACGATCCCAGCGTACCTGTTCTGGAGGAATCTGAACCCTTCTTGGAGGTTTATTTTCATTCAGAAATAAAGCCGTGTGTAACGGGTAGTTCAGCCCTGCGTGCATTTGGTGGCGATCAAGGGTGTGCCGTGCTTCGTCTTAATTTCCCAAAACACAAGAGTTGGATCTTACCAGCGTTTCCACTCGGTCACAACTGGTTTCCTTCTTCATCGTGTCCCGCATGGCTTTTGTCCACACGGGGTCACCTGATTCCTAAAGCCCAAGTCATAAAGGGTTAGATCAGCTTTTCTGCTCAATAGCAACTAAGTTTCTCTCTTCATTGAAGGCTCCCCATCCCACATGGCTTTTGTCCATCCGGGGGGGGTCACCTAATTCCCAAAGCACAACTCATGTAGGGTTGGATCCTGCCAGCTTTTCCACTCAATCGTAGTCGGTTTCCCTCTTTGCTGAATGCTCCCATCCCGCATGGCTTTTGTCCACACAGAGTCGCCTGATTGCCCGAAGCATGAGTCATGTGGGGTTGGATCCTACCAGCTTTTCTATTCAGTCGCAGCTGGTTTCCCTTTTCGGTGAGGTTCCCCCATCCCACGTGGCTTTTGTCCACATGGGACCACCTGATTTCTGAAGTCCAAGTCACAGAGGGTTGGATCCTGCCAGCTTTTCTGCTCTATCACATCTGGTTTCCCTCTAAAGGCCCCCCCCCATCCTATATGTTTTTTGTCCACACGGGAGCACCCGATTCCTGATCAGTACAATCCCTGTTTGGGTGACAAGGCGCCATTGTACAGGGCACCAAGTGGAAAAGTTGAAGCAAACTGGCCAGCACTTAGCTGGAGAATGTGGGCTGAACATGCACAACAGTGCGCCGCTCAGTAGGAAATGGCCATGCTTGTGATGCTAGGATGAGCACTAACCATTTGGAAGAATTCTGCCCTGTTGGGAATTACATTCTCCACCTTTGAGGTGGGGGGAAATGTCCCGGAATACGTGCTATTGTGTTTTTTTTCAGCGAGACGTAAATAGCAGGGGAAATTTCACACATCCATAGTGGCAATTAAGGCCCTGTTACGAGAGGATTAAAATCTGCGAAGCTGCCAGCTTGGATTTCTTCTGCCCTGATGGCACATCGAACTCGATCATTGGAAACGTCTTGTGTGTTATTTCTGAACAGCTTGAGTTTCAAAGAACGGGTGTGCAGAATTTTGCAGTGTTCAGCTGCCTCTGTTCATGCAGCCTTACTATAAAGGTTAGGAGATCTCCACTATTTTATTAGCTGCTCCCCTTATATCCATATCTATATATATAGATACAGATATAATTAAAATCAGTCCTTTCTTCTGCTATTAGAATGAGAGAGAGTTGGCCCCACTGGTGGACCTCCTGATGGCACCTGGGTTTTGGCCGCTTTGTGACACAGAGTGTTGAACTGGATGGGCCCATTGTCCTGATCCAACATGGCTTCTCTTATGTGCTTATATCTGGAGCAGTGATGCTCTGTATTGATGCTTGGGGGGGGGCAAGAGTGGGAGGGCGTCTGGAGTTCTGGCCCCGCTGGTGGACCTCCTGATGGCACCTGGGTTTTGGCCCTCATGTGACACAGTGTGTTGGACTGGATGGGCCATTGGCCTGATCCAACATGGCTGGTCTTATGTTCTTACCTTGAAAGACAGTGCCTTCAAGTGTTTGTTGGGTTTTTGAATTTTGATTCCCAAAATGTAGATCCTGGGAAGAAAAGTCTCACTGGTAAAACACTTTCTGTGCTCTCAAGGGCTCACCGTGTATCTACCATCAGAGAGAACCATTGTCACAACTTGATGCTATTACAATAAACAGGGACTCTGTCACAGACTGGGTAAGCAGGCTGGGCATCTTAAGAGCAGACAGAGGTCTACGTTTCTATGGTAGAACACATGGTTGGCATACAGAAAGCCCAAGGTTCAGTCCTTGGCATTCCAATTAAAGGATCTCAGATGTGGTCTACACATGTAACGCAAGGAAGTGGTGGTAGAATCCTGAGGTGGTCAAGTGGACTGTGAAGACTCACATTTTTTGTATGTTCTTTCACATTTTTAAAAAAAG
The DNA here is from genome assembly GCA_029375565.1 of Gekko gecko. NCBI lineage: Eukaryota > Metazoa > Chordata > Lepidosauria > Squamata > Gekkonidae > Gekko > Gekko gecko. The sequence continues at coordinate 8,154,316 of JAPDNY010000017.1, read as the reverse complement.
ATCTGTAAGTCAGGGGTGTCAAACATGTGGCCCGGAGGCCGAATCAGGCCCCCAGAGGGTTTCTGTCAGGCCCGCAGTGGAACTGGCTGTCCTTTGCTTCTTCTTCTAGTTCTGCTTCTGCTGCGTCATCGTAGGCTCACAGCTTACCGATACACATCTGAACAGCACACTCAAGGTTGCAGCAGCACAGGCATTTTGATGCAATAATTCGGAGCAAGAAGTGTCAGTTCTCAAACACTGTTAAATAAACAAAATATTGCAAGAGTGTTAAGCATGCTTTTAAGTAAAAAAAAAAAGCCCCTTTGCATTTGTGTCCTTTATAAAGTTTATATCTCCGCTACCTGGCATTAGACTCTATGACATACGTGGCCCGGCCCGACAAGATCTCATTAATGTCAGATCTGGCCCTCCTAACAAATGAGTTCAACATCCCTGCTGTAAGTAAACGCGCCATCTGTTCAGAGCTGGTGTGAATCCATTCTTTGTATTCAGCTTTTCAACACGGAGCTTCTTATTTCGGCAGAGATCGAGAGGAGAGGCTAGCCGCCCTGACGGCAGCCCAACAGGAGGCCATGGAAGAACTCCAGAAGAAGATTCAGCTGAAGGTCAGTTGGAGATTCGACAAGACTATTAAAGGAAGAATTCCTGCCGCTTTCTTCAGTATTAAACAAAGTGATCTCGGGAGACAGTCTAGAGCGGTTTAGTACGAACAGTCCTCGGTTGCAAGGCAGACGGAAAGTGCCGGCAAAGTATACTAAGCGCTTATCTGGCCTCCCTGACCTTTTATGTTTGCTGGAATTTCTCTGGCTTTCAATTTTGATTACCTTTATCCTTTCTGGTTAGGGTGCTGTCTCCCCAATGGGGGCATGGTTTCCCTTGATCTCCAGCCCCTGATCCGCCCGCCATCCAGCTGCCGGCGGGAGGAGTCCCTCCCCCAAAGAGCTCCCTGACGACCGACATGCCTGACACAGTGATATCATCCAGATATGACATCATCGTGCCAGGCATGTCACTGAGGGGTGGGGGCGTTCTAGCATTTGGTCAAAAACTCTATGGTCACCAGGTAAGGAGCCACCACCACCCACCCCCCGTCGGCACAAGGTGGGGACCTGGCAACCCTATTTCTGGTGCTTTTGTAACACGGGGAAAATAGGGACCTTGGCTCACTTAGTCCTTGAATGCCCTTTATTTAGGGAAGATAGAGACGGAGAACCCCATTGGTAGAAAAAGATGAGTTTATGAGCAACAATCAAAGTTTCTCCTTTCTTCTGCAGGTTAAGGATCCGAATATTATTAAGTCCTCGGCCTCTTGTCTTTTAGCAAATCAGCATAAAATAAAAATTAAATGACTTTTATAAATAGGGTGGGCTTTGAAAGGAAAAGAGAGATCCCCCCCCCCAATAAAAAAGTGTGTTTAGGTGAGGTATGTAGAGGGGTAATAGGTGTGGACAAATCAGCATTGGTAATGAGACAGGAAACCTAGGTCTCGATTTGGTCCAGGGCGATGCATTGTCTTGGGCTTTATTGACAATCGCAATTCAGCACTAGCTAGTATGAGTGAAGAGGGAGCTACGGCAACTGTGTGGAGCTTCTCACCAGCAACGCAGATATAGATTGCTAGATGTGCACATCTGTCTAGCAGTAGATACTCCCAGATTTGCGGATGTCAGCAGTTGTTATTCAAAGAGGTTAGGTGCCCCCCCCCCTTGGGAGTAAAGCGAAGGGATGATGTCACTTCAGACAGCCATAGGACTTTTCTGACCTTCTGGAACCAAGAGGGAATGGGGCTTGCGACCAAGAAGGAACGGGGCTTGCGACCAAGATGGAATGGGGCTTGTGACCAAGAGGGAGTGGGGCTTGCGACCAAGAGGGAATGGGGCTTGTGCTTTCTGTTCCTTCTGGAAACATTTGGGTATCCTTTGAAGGGTGTCTTTGAGGAATTTAAAATAACTTGATTAGTTAGTTTTAGGATTTTTGTAAGTGGTGTGATTTCTGGTATTGGTATTCAATGTTAGGTCAAGGACAGCAGTGTAGCGGTCCTACTTTTTGTCACTCCTGCGTTCTTATTTGGGTTTCTTTGGTTGTACCCAGCACGATGAGAGCATCCGAAGGCACATGGAGCAGATAGAGCAGAGGAAAGAGAAGGCTGCTGAGCTGAGCAGCGGAAGACACGCAAATACTGACTATGCCCCAAAACTGACACCGTACGAGCGGAAGAAGCAGTGTTCATTGTGCAATGTCTTGGTAAGGTTACTGTTACAGAGGGAATGTGTAGGGTACTTGATACTGTGTGATTATGGAGATAAATGGAATGCTGGAGAAGTAAGGGAGGGACGTGGCTTAGTGGTAGAGCCCTTGCTTTACATGCAGAAGGTCCCGGGTTCAATCCCTGGCATCTCCACTTTAAAAAGGATCTGGTGATATGAAAGACCTCTTACCTGACACCCAAGAGAGCCAGTGCTGGTCAAACTAGATGATACTGACCCTTGATAGATGGAGGGTCTGATTCTGTATTGTGTGAGTTCAAGAATGGTGGCAGGTGAACTGGGAAATCCCTGGGCACAAGGTATAGATGGGACATTCTGTCTGGGGCAGTGATGCGCTGTCTTTTTGGCGCTTGGGGGGCAACAGTAGGAGGGCATCTGGAGTTTTGGCCCCACTGGTGTACCTCCTGATGGGCACCTGGGTTTTGGCCACTGTGTGACAATATGCAAAGGAGGTCCTGTTACAAAAAGGCCCTTACTTAATCACCCTCTCTGGCTGGTGTTTGATTTATTTAGCTATTTGGTTATTGTAAGCTACGTGTAGAGACCGAATAGATTGTGCTTTGTTTTGGTTTTTTTAAAAAAATAATTTACTCTCTCAATCCATTTCCCTAGATTTCTTCGGAGGTCTATCTTTTCAGCCACATTAAAGGGAAAAAGCATCAACAAGCAGTGAGAGAGAACAGCAGTATCCAAGGAAGGGAGCTTTCAGATGAAGAAGTGGTATGTGCTAAAGATATATTCATTCCCCCCCCCCCCGCACTGTCTTTGCAAAATAGTAAAAAGCCCAGTAGCCCCTTTAAGGCTAACAAATTTTATGGTAGTAGAAGCCTTTCGAGAAACACAGCTGTCTTTGTCAGATGCACGGAGGGTATGAAGAAGCTGGACAAAGATATATAGGTGGTAAGGGGAGGGGGGGAATGCAGAAGGTGCCATGTAAATGCAAGGCAGTTGCAAAAGTCATGAAAAAGGTTGGAGGGCCGTCTGTAGGCAAGGAGAGGTCTTCCACCCAGGGCTTGCGTGAGAGAGAGGCATCATTTACGTGGCACTTTCTGCATCCTTTCCCCCCTCCCCTTACCACTTATATATCTCTGGCCAGTTTCTTCACACCCTCCATGCATCTGACGAAGAGAGCTGTGTGTTTCTCAAAAGCTTATGCTGCAATAAAGTTTGTTAGTCTTAAAGGTGCCACTGGGCTTTTTACCATTTTGCAGCAACAAACTTAATGCGGCTTAACCCCTCTGGATCTATGACCATCTTTGCAGTTTCAGAATGCTGTCTAAACTGTAAAATTTTGCAATCAATAAATAAGTGCAGTAACACAGGATCTGCAGTTTTACCCATTATAAGAAATTCCCAGTCTTTTAAGTACCAATTTTCCATGGTTGGTAAAGATGGCTTTTTCCCAGTTCACCCCTGGCGCATCACCCCAAGGGATGCACATGACAGGACCGGTGTTGCTCAATGCTCACAAGAGCGCTGTGTGTTGCTGTACCTCTGGATCACCTGGTTTTGCTCGTATCTCAATAGCGTCAAAGCACGCCACTAGCTCAGGGGTCCCCCAGTCTTTTTGAGCCTCTGGGCGCCTTTGGAATTCTGACAAAGGGTGGTGGGAACAACCACAAAATGGCTGCAGCAGGAGGCAGAGCCGCACGCAGGGGAAGCGCAAACGCAGGGTAGAAGAGGGATGATTTTAAAAAATATGCTGGGAAAGAGGAGGGAGAGAAGTGCAGGGGGGAAGAGGGGTAATTAAAATTTAAAAATACAGTGGGGAAGAGGAGCAAGAGAGAATATATCCAATACTGGTGGCCATGGCTTTTTTTGTAGAAAAAGCCTAGCAGGGAGTCATTACCATAATAGGCCACACCCAACAGCAGAAACTCATTATCGTATTAGGCCACACCCCTGACAGTGCAGCTCCCTCCCAGGATTGGCTTCTGTAGGTGCCCCGCGGCTTGTGGGGCGCATGGGGAACCTGAGGGAAGGAACGCAGTTTCTGGATTGGCTTCCCCAGGTGCCCCGCAGCTGTGGGGTGTCTGGGGAAACTGAGGAGGGGAGGCAGTTTAAACTGCCTTCCCTTCCTGGATTGGATTGGCTTCCCCAGGCACCCTGTGGCTTGCGAGGCGCTTGGGAAACCCGGGGGTGGGAGGCTGTAGGTGCGGCCAACTCAGAAGCCAGCTGCAGCTCTGTTCTTGTGTGTTCCTGCCCAAAAATAGCCCTGCTGGTGGCTGCTGCCTCCAAAACAATGGCCAATCAGATCTCCTGCAGCTACTCAGAAGCCCTGTTAAGCAAGAGACCCAAATTGCCCTGTCCTCTTCTAAAAACACTTGGTTGGCACTAGGAAGGGTACTGGTGGGCAGCATAGTGCCCACGGGCACCATGTTGGGAACTCCTGCACTAGCTGCTCAGTTCGTCGAACTTTCTGTTTTCGGTAGCGGAGTGTTTTTTTGCGAGTGGTTTTTAAAACATTAGCGGACCAAAATGTGATGGGCTGATGGGATTTATTTTTAATTCTGTGCACTGGGCAATGTTGGCATCTGTCTCCAAAGAAAACACGAATGGCTTTGATAGTTTTATTTCTACCTGCGTTTTTGAAAATTACGTATGTTTGAATAAGGCTTCCACTTGTCGCGGGGGTTCCATTTTATATTTAATCAATGGAGGTACTCGCGGTGAACACACTTAAAGTTATTACTTGTCATTTCTGACGTCTTTATATTAAATGGCCCTTCTCCTTTTGACATATAAGATTTTATTTATACCACCCCTGACCTAATAAAATTTCACCTTTGGCCTTCTGCACTTGACACTTCAGATAACATACACTTGATCTTTGACACATTTTGTTGTGAGCTCAGCCGGAATAATGGCTGCTCCTCTGGAGAGAACGCTTTCTTGAATAGAAACCTCACCCCAAGGTTTTCATTTTTTCTTTTCTTCCTAAGCTGCCACAAAAACTAGTAAAATCTGCTTGCCGCGGATTACTGGAAAACCCTGTTGGCAAATATTTATCTGTATTTATTTCATTTGTAGACTGTCTTGCTGAGATTAAAGGTGGATTACTCAATTAAAACAATGCAATAAGAACAGCATAAAATACAACAGTGAATAAAACTGGATTACAAACTGAGAGAGAGCAGTACACTAAGAATAGTATAATATGTGCGATGTAACTGTAGTGTTTACAAACAAGGCAGCAGAGCTGGATTTCAAAATTTCGGAATAATTCAGTAACTAAAATGCAAGTGAAAAATCTTTGTAATATGTAAGGGAAGTGAAAACTGTCTAAAATTTCTCAAATGTTGACAATGCCCTCCCGAAGAGCCAGCATGGGGTAGTGGTTAGCGTGTCAGACTAGGATCTGGGAGACCCAGGTTCAAATCCTCGTTCTGCCATGGAAGCTTGCTGGGTAACCCTGGGCCAGTCACACACGCTCAGGTGAACCTGCCTCACAGGATTGCTGTGGGAATAAAATGGAGAAGAGGAGAATTATGTAAGCTGTCTTGGTTCCCCTCTTGGGGGAAAGTCAGAGTACAAATGAAGTTAATACATAAATAAATAAATAAATAAAAGCCCAGGAGACTTCCCAATTAGAAACCATCATAAAAAAACTCTTAGGCATCAAAATCATAGTTGCAGCCTTAGAAACCATTCAGTAATGTCACTCTCATGTTGTACAGATTGGATTGTTTTGCTGCCAGGAGAACATCAGGGAATCTCTGATGAACAGTTTAGCTAGGTAAAATGTGGGAGGCTGGTTTTTTACGTTGGCTGAAACAGGCCTATAGCTACGGTGGGGCTCCTGCCCCCTTTCTTAGAGGCGCAGCTCTACAAGAATTTCTCCTGTAAATGTTTTTTTCTATCTTTTAAAACATTTTTTTTAAAGGTGTGTACTCCTTTAAGCAGACTGGGCTGCTGCAGTTGACTGATGCCTGCACTGAGCAAGGGGGTTGGAGTAGGTGACCTCTAGTAACCCTTCCAACTGTGTGTCAAGAAACTGGTCTCCTTTAAGAGAGTTTTTCTGCCTAAGGGTTCACTTTCTTGACTATAGAAGTCATCACCCCCACCTGCCGGCTTGTTCTCAGGATGGTTGCTTAGGCTGGCAGAAGTGATTAACTTGCAGCAGCTGAGAACTGTCATCTAGAGTGGTTGACAGCTTGCAATTGAGAGATCTCTCCTGGTAACAGCTTTCTATGGGCTAAAATGGCTTTTCTTTCTGCACTGAGAACTTCAGTCCCACCAGAAAACAATTTGCCCCACAAGCCACAAGATCCTGACTACGTGCCTGGGCTGAAAGCCAGCTTGGGACTGTATGACAGGGGCTCCAAAGCTCAGGAAGGAGGGCTCCAGAGCAAACTAATTTATGCAGGAGCCAAATCGCTCGTTCACAACTTTAATGCCGGTAGCTCACAAAGTAGAATTTTTGCTCACAAGACTCCACAGCTTAGAGGGAACGTCAACCTCAACCCCTCTGATCTGCGATGGGGGGCTCAGTTGAAGCCCCTGAACACACAAGGATGAGCATTTCCTTCATCATCCACCCATTTTTGTGTGGCCCAAGACACATAGCCGGAAGGGGAAGGAATGGTGCCTAGAACTGACGGGCAGCTAGAATTGGTAACTCTGCCCTCACTGGCATCCAGCGTGCCACAGAACGTCTGACTTTGCAAGGTGTCTGTTGCCACCATTCCCTCTTAAAATGCTTACATCACATGGACCATTGCAAAAAGGGCCTTTTCAGTGGCAGCCACTCAACTGCGGAACAACGAGGTACACCTGCCCCCCCCCACACTTTTGACCTTTAGGAGGCGGCTGACAGCAAGTTTTATTGAAGACTGCATATCATTAAAGCTGTCCTACATTGTGATTTTAGAAATGTCAGTTTTATGTCACGAAAATGGAGGCAGATCACAAGAGGGGAGGGCAGGAAGGGTTGCCTCGGAGGGTGGCTCAGAGGTTAAGACGCTGAACTGCAGACTGGAAGGTCGGCAGTTTGGCAGTTCGAGACCCGAGTGCCGCGTGACGGAGTGAGCTCCCGTCTCTGGCCCCAGCTCCTGGCAGCCGAGCAGTTCGAAAGCAAGAAATTGCAAGTAGATAAATAGGTACCGCTTTGGTGGGAAGGTAACGGCGTTCCGTGCGCCTTGTCGTCTAGTCATGCCGGCCACGTGACCACAGAGACGTCTTCGGACAGCGCTGGCTCTTTGGCTTGGAAACAGAGATGAGCACCACCCCCTAGAGTCGAATTTGACTGGCTTTCGAGCAAGGGAAACATTTACCTTTACTTTTAGGCAGCTCATGAGAGGGAGGGCAAGGAAGGGTAGCCTCAGCCCTTAGTTCTTGTGGCCCTTTCTTACATGTTTAGAGAAATGCCGATCACCACTTTGGGGTCAGGAAGAATTTGTTCTCCAGGCCAGTTAGACCTGGGATCCTGGAGGGTTTTTTGCCATCTTCTGGGCATGGAGCAGGGGTCGCTGTGGGTGTGTGTGGGGGGAGGTATTTGAGGATTTCCTGCATTGTGCAGGGAGTTGGACTAGATCACCTTGGATTCTATGTATTTTATGTACTTCATTTTATGTATGTTTATGTATGTTATTTACATTGTAAGCTGCCTTGAGTTCCGTAAGTAAGAAAGATGGCTAACAGATATTTTAAATAAATAAATTGCCTTTCAAATCTCTCTCCCATCATATTTCCACTTGGAAGCTGTTGACTCTCACATGATGAGAATACTGGCAGAGAGCAACAATGGTATTGGCTTGGGGGGGGGCATCACTTATAAATGATACTTTATTTAATCTTTAAGAAGTTTACCCTTAAAAACATTAAATTGTCAAATTGTCAAAAAAAAGAAAAGAAATCTGCAAATATTATTAAAAAATCCCCAACTATCCACCCAGTTCATTGAAATGCAGTCCCTTCGGCAGCAAGAAAAAGTAACTTCGTACGGCATGGAAGTTCTCTTGAAAGGCCGCGTCTTAATGAATGAACGGGAGTACGCTTTGTGTAAAAAATGAAGTTCTAATGGAGGGGTTGATTAAAGTAATTGATACAAACGAAAGGCCCTCAGCAGCCTAATTCGTCTTGATCAAAATCAATCCGCCGTGGCAGTCGGGACACGTGAACTTTTACCTAAGTAGGAATTACACGGCAAGGTCGAGCCAACAAATAATAGTTCCTCTGTGGCAGCGCTGCTGATTGTAAAAGCAGGACTTTGTGCTTGTGTCGTGGAGAAAGCTCTTTCTGTAAGGGTATCGTTTGATAGATGTTGGAAACACCCAGTGGGCTAATTCATGGTTCCCCAACGGTGTGCCCGTGGGCACCGCTATGCCCGCTGACACCTTTCCTGGTGTCCACTAAGTGCTTTTAGAAAGTGGGAGGGGCTAGGTGGGGTATTTGTCCAACAGGGCTTCTGATGGGCTGTGCAGATTGAAAGCCACTCTGTTAAGTAGAGGCTCTTCCTGAAGAATTACTATTAGAATTTTATAAAAGCGCACTCCTGACATTTCGTGGTGGGCTCCACTTCCTGTGGCAGCCATTTTGTGGTTGCCCCCACCACCCTGTGTCAGAATTCCAAAAGTGCACAGAGGATCAAAAAGGTTGGGGACCCCTGGGCTAATTTCTTACTTTGTAATTTTGTGCTTGGATACTCGTTACTGGACTAGAGGCGATGAAATGGGAATTGGTCAATATGAACAGGAATAAGGCCTGTTGGGGAGACAGAGACAACGAGCTCTAGAAATAGGCTGTGGGTGAGTGGGCCGGGCTTGAGGAGTCCTTTTAGCATCAGTTTGCCAGGTGCGCCTCAAGGCCAGCCACTACAAGCGAAGAACTGGTGCTTTCCAGGACAGGCCGGCCCAGGAGGAGATGGATGTTGGCCGCAGAGAAGCTTCGGTGGTGTCCCGCTCGTGTTCCTCCCCCTCTCCCCCGTGGAAGTGGTGGTATGCAAAGCCGGAGTGCGGGCAGGTGAGGAAATGGAAGCAGCAGCTGGGGTGGGGGCAAGAGCTCTCTGCGGTCCGCTGCTCTGGGGGGGGGGCTGTGTGACTCCGGTGGCAGGTGAGGGACAGGCAGGCAGCTTGGTCGACGAAAGGGGCCTCCCAGTTTGGCTTCGCTTCCTCTCCCCCTCCCCCCGTAAGCAGCCCATTGAAGGCTGGAGCGAGGTTTTGCTTCAAGTGGTGCAACTTAGCTTCCATTCCATCAGAAACCTCATTGTCCTGCATTGCAGCGCAAGATGAAAGGGAAGGGCGGGACTCAGGCAACACAGCCACCAATGGGTAGAGCCCCCTGGTGACTGATGCATGAGAGAGCCAAAGGCTGTGGGGGCATGTGGAACGTTCAGGCACGAAGGGACACGAAAACTCAAATATATATAAGGAAAGATATACAGATATATAGACATATCTATACACACGTACACACACACATACATATACATATGTATAGATATAAAAACAAACCAGGGGTCTCCAACCTTTTTGTGCCTGCGGGCACCTTCGGAATTCTGACATTGGATGGTGGGCACAGCCACAAAATGGCTGCCACAAGGGGCGGAGCCAGTTACAAAATCACAGGAAGTGAGGTCATACATAACTCTAATAATAACTCTTCGGCATTTCAGGCAAAAGCTCTGTTCAGCAGGATGCCTTTTAGTATCCTTATATATATGCCAATAAAAGGCTTTGGATTGGGATTGGATGCCTTTTAAACTGAATATATTGTTTAAAAATATTTTTCTTGCATACTTACAGCTGCGGCCAAAGCAGTTTCTTTAAAATCTGCGCAGCCAATCAGCTCTCCAGTGGCCAGTCAGAAGCTCTGCTGGGCAAAAGCCTCACCTGGCCCTGCCCACTTTCTGAAAACACTTGGTGGGTGCCAAGAAAAGGGGGTCAGTGGCACCCACGAACACGTTGTTGAGGAGCCCTGGAATACACCTGTGAAGCTGCTGTATGCTGAACCAGGTCATGGATCTCTCCAGCTCAGTACTTGTCCTGTGACCGACAGGGGTCCTAGGCAGAGAGAGGTCTTCTCTAGCACTGGTTACTTAAGGTCCTCTTAACTGGCATTGTCAAAGACTGAACCAGGGACTCTTTGCCTGCAAAGCACGTGATATACCACAGAACGGTGACCTCTTCCCCTTCCCCAAAGAGCTGTTGAGTTTTCTGACCCCATTCCACATTTGGAGGGCCCCCAGCTGAGGCTAAGGTCCTCACCTTCTGTCAGAGCTTATGGGCAGGAGGATCTTCTTCTTGTGTATAGCAGTGGAGGTCTGACTTCAGTAGAGGGAGACAAATCCGTCTCCCTGGGGAGGGCGTTCCAATGTTTTGGTGCCACAACCGAGAAGGTCCTTTTTCGAGTTCCCATCCGTCTAGCTTCAGATGCTGGCGGCGACCAAAGCAGGGCCTCCAAAGATGACCAGAGTATACTGAGAGTTAGAACTTCTGGCTGCCAGACAGTCTTAGGATCTCCTGGCTATACTGCACACAAGGCCATACGATAATAATAGTTATTATTATTGGCAAATCATGAGAGCCAGCGGTGTGTCGTAGTCAGACTACGACTGGGGGAGACCTGAGTTCAAGCCCCGCTCCGCGGGTGTAACTTTGAGCCCGTCGTGTTCCCTTAGCCCAGAGCTTCCTGGCGGAGGGGCAAGATAAAAACGTAACCAATAAATAAAATGTTCTGATAGAGAGAGCCGAGTCAGCTACAGAGCTGCTGAGTTGCTCAAAAACCCGGCTCTTCAATTTCAAATGCATTAAGATAATTATAAATGTGTTAAGACAATAAGCGGGAATTTATGTAAACTTCAGCCGCGCCGCACATAACGGTGAAGTGCATCGACGCGTCTGCCTCGAGTTCTGTTTATGGTTCCAAAGCAAAGGTTCATTAACTTCCATTATTTATTTGGGTCATTTTTCATTCCCTGTAAGCCATTTTTTTAAAATGTAAAAGAGCTCCTTTCGTCAAAATCCCTTCTGGCTTCGCGACAACATCGCCATTCCCCGGTTTCTGAAAATAGCATTTCGTGATTTCCAGGTTTGATGGTGTTTTCTTTTACAAGCAGTCGGTGATTGTTAGTAGAAATCTGCATATAAAGTAACCCTGGCGTGTCCCAGAGTGTGTTTGCGAAGCTGAACACTGCCTTTGTAAAGGCTGGATTACTGCAAGCGGTCTTTTATTAGGTTCATAGAGAAATGGGATCTTTTTTAAAAGTATGCCATACAGAGGAGCTCAAATGACTGCTCGTATAAGTGATTTTGTGTGTGTGAGAGAGAAGTTGCATTCGAATTGATGTACCTGTTTGAACTATTAGAACTGATTGCTGTTAGTTCTTGCACATCGCTACCAGTTCTAGCACATCGCCAAATTCTAATGCAGTGCTGTAGGTACTGCTTGGATCCAGTGATGTGCAAGTAGGAACATAAATGGCGTCAGCTCTGTTCCACTTGTACAAGATCCACTTGTACAAACTGGAGAGCCAGTTTGGTGTAGTGGTTAAGTGCGCGGACTCTAATCTGGGAGAACTGGGTTTGATTCCCCACTCCTCCACTCTTCCACTTGCACCTCCTGATGTGACCTTGGGTCAGTCACAAGCTCTGGCACAGCTGTCCTTGAAAAAGAGCAGTTTCTGTCAGAGTTCTCTCAGCCCCACCTACCTCACAGGGTGTCCGTCGTGGGGAGGGGAAGGGAAAGGAGTTTGTAAGCCACTCTGAGACTCCTTAGGGTAATGAAGGGTGGGGTATAAATCCAATCTCTTCTTCTTCATCATCTTGCCTGTATATATATATTATAGTACCCCAAAATCGATTTCACGAGATCATCCAGAAACAGGAAATGTGGCTGTGAAGGGACCGTGGCTCAGTGATAGAGCATCTACCTAGCATGCCAAAGGTCCTAGGTTCGATCCCAGCAATACAATACAATGTAGTTTATTGCGGTCAGAGACCATAATAATACAACAAATAAAGTTAATATAACAACTATCGGAAAAATGCCATAAAGTCACAGCTGACTCAAGTTGACCCTATAAGGTTTTCAAGGCAAGAGATGTTCAGGATGAACACTGCGCACCAAAAGAAGAGACCCCCTTTGTTACAACCAGTGTTCCCTCTAAGCTGAGTTAGTGTGAGCTAGCTTGCAGTTCTTTAGCCTCCGGCTCACACATTTTTGTCTTAGCTCAGGAAGGAGGGCTCCAGAGCAAACTAATTTATGCAGTAGCCAAATCACTCGGAACTTCCATGCCAATAGCTCACAAAGTAGAATTTTTGCTCACAAGACTCTACAGCTTAGAGGGAGCATTGGTTACAGCACAGCTCTTCTCGTCGCACACAGCAGGGTTGACCCTGTAGGGTTTTCAAGGCAAGAGACTTCAGAGGTGGTTGTTATTGCCTGCCTCTGCGTAGCAACCTTGGACTTCCTTGGTGGTCTCCCATCCAAACACTAACCAAACTGACCCCACTTAGCTTCCGAGATTTGATGGGATTGGGCTACCTTGGGCCACCCAAGTCACTGCAAAAGACCTACTGAGGTAGTTTGGCATTCTCTGCCTCTGCATAACAACCCTGGGCTTCCTTAGAGGTCTCCCATCCAAATACTAACCAGGGCTGACCCTACTTAGCTTCCACGATCAAATGAGATGGGGCTTGCCTGGGCCACCCAGGTCAGGGCAGTAGGAACAGAGGATTTAATTAAGATGAAAGTAACTCTGTTTGGAGCTGCGGTGGCTCAAGTGGTTAAGACGCTGAACTGCAGGCTGTGGAAGGTCGGTAGTTCAGCAGTTCGAGACCCGAGAGTGCCGCATGACAGAGTGAGCTCCTGTCTCTAATTCCAGCTCCTGCCAACCTAGCAGTTTGAAAGCAAGAAATTGCAAGTAGATAAATAGGTACCACTTCGGTGGGAAGCTAACAGCATTCCATGTGCCTTGGTGTTTAGTCATGCCGGCCACATGACCACGGAAATGTCTTCGGACACTGCTGGCTCTTCGGCTTGGAAACGGAGATGCGCACCGCAACCCTAGAGTCGGATTCGACTGGCTTTCGAGCAAGGGAACCTTTACCTTTACCTAACTCTGTTTAGATTCCAGTTGTTCGCCTTCGCTGGAGAGTAGTAAGTAAGCGGAGCTCTCTTCTCAAAAATATCTATTTGCGTAAGGAAGACAAAAGTAGTTCACAGAATATCATTCCGCTGCAAGGCCCGGAAATGCTTAACGCAAACTTCTGTTTGTCAGTGTTTATATCTTCATCGAGTTACCAGTTGGCATTCAGTGGTTCCCAGCGTTGAACTCATGTGGATTTTGCAAATTATATCGCCTCCCGCAAATATTAGAGATGGAGGTGCGCGGGGCATAGCACCGTGTGACGGGCCGCCGTCTTTGTAGTGTCCTTTTGACATCCGATACCTTCCCGAGCTACTGGTTGAACCTCTTTTTTCCGCACATCAGGTATTAGACCCGGCCCCTGTGCTAATCCCACACTTTGATCCGTTCTTTGGAGGAGTGACAAGCGAGGGGCGACACAACGTGTTATTACTCTAGTTTTATTTCGGTGCGTTCCAGAGAGGGAAGCTTAAAGATTAATCTGAAAGCCGAGACGGCTGAGAAACCTCTTTTCCGTGCAGGCCTCCGGGTTGATACGCGCACAGCATGTTCCGTAGCCAATCCCGTGTTGCGCGTGATGAAAGAGGAGGTCTGTCTTTACCCCCCCCCTCCCCCTTGGAGAAAGGTGAATGAATGAACGCGTCGGATTCTTATCATTGCCGATAAAGATGTCTGTTAAGTTGCGGATTAGATCAGACAAGGGATTTGAGGCACGGGATTCTCTTCCTGATTCATAATTCCTGACTGAGAGCGAGTTTACCGTACCTTGATGTAGCAGGATGAAGTGTCACCTTATATTTAAAGGCGCCCCACACATGAAGGGACGCCTTTCAAAATGGTGGATTAAAAGTCCCCCTTCCTTCTTCTGTCAGAAGAAACAACACAGAGGTCGTAACGCCAGCGAGCACAGTCAAAGGTTGGATTGCTTTTACACACAAACTTCAGAAATGATTAAGGGGGATGGGGCACTTTCCCTATGAAGAAAGGTTAGAGAGGTTAGGGCTCTTTAGCTTGGAGAAGAGACGGCTAAGGGGCCTTGCTCCCCCCAAGCCATGGAGTCTCGGGAGCAAAAAATTCTACTTTGTGACCTACTGGCATTCAAATCATGAGCGGGCAATTTGGCTACTGCATAAATGAATTTGCTCTGGAGCCATCCATCCTGAGCCAAGACAAAAATATGTGAGCCGGAGGCTAAAAAACTGTGAGCTAGCTCACACTGACTCATCTTAGAGGGAACACTGCTGAGGGGTGACATGATAGAGGTTTACATGCGTGGGATAAGGAAGGTAGAGAAAGCAGGACTCTTCTCCCTTTCTCGCAATAGAAAAACTCATGGGCACTCAATGGAATTAACAAGTAGGAATTCTAGAACAGATGACAGGAAGAACTTCTTCACCCAAAGAGTAATTAACACGTGGAATAAATTGCCACAGGAAGTGGTGGCAGTTTCAAGCATAGACAGCTTCAAGAGGGGACTGGAGAAGCAAAAGGAGCAGAGGTCCATCAGTGGCTATTAGCCACAAAGGATGGATGGAACACTCTGTCTGGGGCAGTGATGCTCTGTATTCCTGGTGCTTGGGGGGCAACAGTGTGAGGGCTTCTGGAGTTCGGGCCCTGCTAGTGGATCTCCTGATGGCACCTGGGTTTTGGCTACTGTGTGACAGAGAACGTTGGACCTAATCCAACATGGCTTTTTCTTATGTTCTTATGTCCATCAGTGGCTATTAGCCACAAGGTATAGATGGAACTCCATGTCTTGGGCAGTGATGCTCTGTATTCTTGGTGCTTGGGGGGCAACAGTGGGAGGGCTTCTGGACTTCTAGCCCCGCTGGTGGACCTCCTGAGGGCACCTGGGTTTTGGCCACTATATGATACAGAGTGTTGGACTGGATGGGCCACTGGCCTGATCCAGCGTGGCTTATCTTGTGTTCTCTCTCACTGGTGCCTGAGATCTCAAATGGGGACTGGAACAGCAGGACTTGGGTACCCTTGTTCTCTGGACCGATGCGGTGATGGAGTGGTTAGACCATCAGGCTAGGATCTTGGAGACCCGTGTTCACATCCCCATACTGCTATGGGTGACCTTGGGCCAATTGCTTTCCCCACTTTAACCTACTTTACGAGATGGTTGTTGCAAGGGTAAAATGGAGGGGAGGAGAATGATGGTGACAGCAGCTCTGGTTCTCCTCTGTTGGGAAAAGTCGTATATAAAACAGGGGTCCCCAGCCTTTTCGAGCCTGTGGGCACCTTTGGAATTCTGGTACAGCATGGTGGGTGCAGCTGCAAAATGGCTGCCGCAGGAGGCGGAGCCAGCCACAACGCGGCTTCCACACCTTACCTTTGTCACACAGTGAAGATCCTTGTGCTGTAGTGGCAGCTGCCACCAAAGCAACATTTTAAACAATATGCACAGGGAGTTAAATCTCTTTAACAGTCAGTCAGAAACCCTGCTGGTCAAAAACCCCACTTAGCCCTGTTCTTTGTGGACAGCAGAAAAGGTGCTAGTTGCCATCATGGTACCCACGGGCACAACGCTGGTGACCCCTTGTGTAAATAAATATGGCCGTATTGCTGCCTGGCGCCACCACTGCAGCAGGCCAGAGGCTGGCATTGCAGGGGTCAGGTGACAAAAGGGACCAATAGGGTTCCACCAGCTACTGTAAGACTGCTCTGGCCTGGCTCCTCCATCTGAGAGACTTCTGAACCACGTCTGTGTATTGGACTGAAGGTCACATCTGAGCAATCATAATTCAAGAATGGGGCTCTGTGTATTCCCCTCTCTGATAATGCAGTCTTCTGCAGAATTATTCCAGTCTAATCCCAGTGATTTCAATGGGGTATAGGTTGGTGTGACTCTGCATTAAGAGCACAGACTCTAATCTGGGAGAACCGGGTTCGATTCCCCACTCCTCCGCATGCAGCTGCTGGTGTGACCTGGGGTCAGTTGCAAGTTCTCTCAGAGCTGTTCTCTCAAGAACAGTCCTTGAAAGAGCTCTCTCAGCCCCACCTACCTTACAGGGTGTCTTTTGTGAGGCGGAGAAGGGAAAGGAGATTTTAAGTCACTCTGAGACTTCGATTGAAGGGTGGGGTATAAATCCAGTCTCTTCCTCCTCCTCCTCCAATCCAGCATTTTTTCTTATTTAAACACCAACTTGAGGGAGAGTTCCTTGTAACTCAAAAGCTTGTTCATAGCTTTAATGTGTCGTAGCCAAGAGATTGCAGTAGCGATCCTTTTACACGGAGACCAAACAGGATTGTGAACTCACCCTGCGCTTAGGGTGAATTCACCGTTTCTCTTGTGTAAGGCAATTCATAAGCCACAATACTTCATTATTTAGAAATAACAGTTTGACATGTATTTCTTTGTGGGGGATGCTTAACTTAAAACCAGTGGAAATACTGTCAAAAGTTACTGATGACCCTCAGACAAAAAGTTCCTTGTACCGTCCCCCCACCAAGCCCATGCATGTGACTAAGCAAATCACATGACTTTCCCAAACCCATGAGCCCCTTAACATGACCGATATTGGTCAATATCAGAGCATTGTCTTCCTAGCCCTGTTCCCCCCTCCAATTAGGTTAAATGTTTAAAAAAAACCAACAACTTTTCTTGGAAGCACAGAAGCTTTACCCAGTATCCCCGATCCTCCACATTTCCCGTTTAAGGGGGAAATGCTGTTTAAACAAATGACAAAGGTGATCTGACTCCAGTGGTAACAAGAGCAAGAAATTTTACTTATAAACATAGAAGCGCATCTTACATGACATATTCATGTAGGTAACATTTAACTTATTGTGAAAAGATTAACTTCGAGAAAAGGTTAACTTGCTGCGGGTCCAAGCCCAGGTAAGAGAGAGAAGAGAGGTCCTATATGAGATGAAACACAGAAGGCAGGCAAGGGCCAAAGAGGCGCAGCATCTAACCGATGGGAGGGTGAGGCCAACTGCCAAGTGTACCCCAAGAGAATTATCTCAGTTCTTTCCCTCCCAGATCCTCTTGCCTGCAGAGTCACAATATCCAACAAAGGTGACCAATATTGGATAATATTGGAGTATAGTCTTCCTAGGACCCCCTCGGCTCAGCGGTGGCCTTGGAAACAACAGTTTCATGTTAAAATGGAGGTTGTACGCTATTACTTGAGTTGTGTGGAATTTCGCAGCCTGTCTTTTCGCATCATTTTGCTTTGCCAACATTAATTGAGAAAATATGTGCATTATAATCAAACCGTTATTGAGAAATTGTCTTCCGTTAGTTGCCATTTACTTCATTCATGTACTGTTTTAAAGATTAAAATGGTGTAGTTTTTTAATAAGGATTTATTGCATTTTATTTTAATGTTGCCCACCTTGGGTCTTCTTCAAGAGGAAGGAGGGCTTATAAATATTTTAATTAAGTAGAGATACAAGTTCAGCTTCTAAGTTTTTTGCCTTGCTGTTGGATATTGTCGTGCCGGCGCTACTTGCTTTTAGATTTTTAATGTTTTACTGCTACTTTTATTGTTTATTGTTGAACACCAATGCTTTATATTGCCTTGATTCTCTTTTAATTTTTTTTTAAAAAAAACCCGTAAGCCGCCTCTGTTTCCATGAGGTGGAGGTAGCGTCATCGAAGCAGAAAAAATAAAATAAGCCATTTACCTCCCACAGGAGCACCTGTCGTTAAAGAAGTACATTGTGGACATCATCGTTGAAAGCTCGGTCCCCGCAGAGCCCTCAAAGGATAGTGAGGAGCGCCAGAAGACGAAAAAGAAGGCCAAGAAACTGAAGGCGCGAATGAGCTCAAGGTAGCAAAAAAAAAAAAATCTTTCCTTTTCTTTTGTCCTTCACCAAAAAAAAAAAAAGCTATGAAAATCTTAAAAAAAAAAAAAACTTTAAAGTTATTTGCCTCAGGAACATCTTTGAAAATAACACCGATGCGCCTAATTTATGGCCACTTTCTCTGATTGAGGAAGAAAACGGAGTATCGATCGGGAGCCCCGGCTTTCACCTGTTAAGAGCTTTCCCCGTAATTGGATGCCGGAGCGCTTGCCAAAACTGTAGTCTCTTCTCGCATACAATGGTATGTTTAAGTATGTGTAAACCAGGCCTATTTTTCTTCCCAGCTATTGATTTTTGAAATGAAGTATCAAAGAAAATCAATAGTAATCAACAAATAGAAGCCCAGGCGGCTGGCGCGTCAAATCCCGCCCCCCCTCCCCCCGGCCGGGTTTAATCAATTTTGTTGCCTGCCACGCAACCCGGCAAAAGTTAGAAATATCTTGGGACAGAAAGTGAGTTGTCAGACCCGCCATTTATCATGGGACCGAAAATGTGACACCCCACGGATTTGATACACAGTGAGGGGGCATTGCTCTGACACGGAGCCGCGGCACACGTCTCGGGCCCACAGCGTCCCCCGTTGGAGGTTATCGGCGCGCCAGTGTAATTTGTCATTGATATTGTTGTTCTTTAAATGACTTCCTATTCACAAGATTCATTTTGCGTACTTGAAATCCATTACAAGCAATGAAATATTGCCACGGTGTTTAGTCGTCAAAGGGTTGGGTGCGAAACCAGCTTGATAACTTTATTATCACGGCTTTAGTTATTGCCGTTGGTTTGTTTTTAAGTTGCATTTGTGCCGCCAATATCCTCCTTTTTAATTTACTTCCTTTTATTTCCTTCTTTAATTCTTTCTCCCCCTTTCTGTCCGTCGCAAACAGGCTTAGCGAAAATTACGCAACAGCTTCTAGATAAATTAACATGTTAGGAAGCGTTTGCCATTGCCGGGCAGTATTAAATATGGCGTCCCTGGGCATATTTACATTCCACGGGGCTTTGCAGGACAAAGAGAGATGCAACAAAGAATAGACCAATGGAGGGGTGTGTGCAAGGGATGTTTTGAAATAAATAATAATTTAGGGACCTGCGAGGAAATCCCACGAGATGAAGATTCGGGAACATCCTCAAACTCAAATCTCACCTCCAACATACAATCAGCAATTAAGAGTTCAGGCTAATTTCTTAATTACTCTGTTTCCCTTTCCTTTAACGAATACAAAACCGCCCTTGCCAATGTGTTGTTTCCGAAGAGCACTGAGCATGCTCAGTCTTTGTCAAGCTGTTGAGAGGGGGCTTATATTTTTTTTTCAAATTTACAAACTATAATAATAGGGTACGAGCCATTAGTTTCGGAGAGTGGCATGCGGCTTTTCTGCCTCAGCACTTGATGCTGCCGGGAGTCATACTAAATACTGTAGATTTATATTAATTTATTTATTTATCTATCGTATCTCGCCTTCAATGCTCCCTCTAAGCGGTGGAGTCTCATGAGCAAAAATTCTACTTTGTGAGATACTGGCATTAAAGTTGTGAGCACAGTTGGATAGCTTTTACACACAAACTTCTAAAATGATTAAGGGGGATGGAATGCTTTCCCTATGAAGAAAGGTTAGAGAGGTTAGGGCTCTTTAGCTTGGAGAAGAGACGACTGAAGGGCATTCAAGTCATGAGCAAAAGATTTGGCTACTGCATAAATGAATTTGCTCTGGAGCCATCCTTCCCGAGCCAAGGCACAAATGTGTGAGCCAGAGGCTAAAAAACTATGAGCTGGCTCACACTAACTCAGCTTAGAGGGAACACTGCTCACTTTTCAGCCCACTGGGGACCCAAAGTGGCTTACATCATTTGCCTCTCCTCCGTTTTATCCTCACAACTACCCTGTGAGGTAGGTGACGCTGAGAACATGTGACTGGCCCGAGGTCGCCCAGCAAGCTTCCATGGTTCAAGCGGGGATTCGAACCTGGGTTTCCCACCTCCTAGACCAACACTTTACCCTCTACACCACACTGGCTCTTGATGCTAAGGAGAGCGCTTGCCCACGCCCCAGTCAAGTTAAGGAAGTTACAATAAAGACAACATTACATTTCTCATTTCAGTCTGACTTGCCACTTGGTATTACATGACCTGTTACGTGCCTGAGAAATTGTTATCTAAATTGTTCCGTCAGGCAGTTGTTAGAGACTGCTCATTTGGTCGCCAGCTGGGTTTAAAGATGTTAATTAGCCGGAGACGCGTGAGAGGTCGAAGAGCAAGACTTCCACTCTTCATCCATCTAGCATTTTAAGTTCAGAAGGAGATTATCCACATCGTTCATTTTGACATTTGTCTGAATTGGACGCCCACCTTTTGATTTGAACGCCGGCCCAATGCAAGACTTGCCTAGCTTAAGAACTAAATTTGTAAGTGCTTTTCAGTAATCAGGAAGTTGTGAAATACGAAAATGGCGAAAAATCTTCCAAACACAGTCAAATGGGTTTTTACCGCTGGCCAAGTTGTGAGATCTTAAATCAAAACTGAGCTGTTGAAAGTGCCAGAGGTGACGGAAGGGACAAACTGTAATCAGTAAGATTATCTGTTCTCTTGAAGAAATTTCCTTGCTCTTATTAACAATATTTATAACCCTGCGCCATTAAGCAGGTGCTGCCATCGCTGATATATGGCAAAGTAAATGATTCCATGTTAACATGTGTGGGGTGCTATCAAAATATCACTGTGGATAGCAGATAGCCCATTGGTAGCTGGTGAGAATGAAATTATTATAAATCGAAGACACATGTCTTGGTGCTGATGGAATCGCTTGTTTTGTTTGCCGATGGATCTTCTACCTTGGCAAGTTAATGCATATTTATGTGTTTACTGACTTCATTTGTCCCCTGCCTTTTCCCCCAATGGGAACCCAAAAGGAATTTACACCGTCCTCCCCTCCATTTTATCCTCACAACAATCCTGTGAGGTAGGTTAGGCTGAGAGAGTATGACTGGCCAAAGGTCCCCCCCAATTCCATGGCATGAGTGGGGATTCGAACCCGTGTCTTCCAGATACCGATCTGACACGCTTCACCACGCTTCCTCTCTATCAAGCTCACCACTTTTCAAAAATGGCCGTGTTTTAGTTCAGCGAGGACTCGGTTTCAGTCGCATTGCTTTTTTTAAAAAAAATCGTCTAGAAAAAGTATTTAGAAATAGACTTACCTTTTTTAAAAAATATGCATGGAAGAAAAAGAGATTAGCCAGCAGTCATCTGTAGCATCAGCCGAAAAAAGAAAAAGAAAAAAATTCGTGGACCAAACAAGTCTCCTTTTCAGAAGCGAGTTTGAAATTAATCCTGTTGCTGGATAGGAAACTGGCGCTACATAGGTGAAGACAGAACTTGCGCCGAGTGTCTCGGGTCAGCCAACAAACCGCGCATGGCGTACCATCCGACCCGTCAGAGGGAAGTGAAAAGCTGTATCAGGAGGGTAATTAAGGGAGAACGGATAGCCTGGGGCATGTGCCTTGGCAGAGGGTAAATATTTGTAGAATGTACAAAAAACCCACTTCTGGCCGCCGTCTTTTGTGCAAACCTGAAAATCGACTTCCGCGCTCGCCATTCCGAATGTCTCTTTCTGAATCCTTCCTTTCTCCTCTTAAACAAAGTTCAAGCTTTTCATCCCGGTCTTAAAAGCTTTTCATATTTCTGCCTCTCCCTGCTCAGCCACCCATGTCTGTCTGTCTGTCTGTCTGGTACACCCAGAATGTAGAAAGGCTTGTGCCGTTCCTTCAAACAAAGAATAAAAAAGTGTCATTCACTTCTTCCTGTGTAACATCAAAGGAGGATGTCTTCGGGGAGCACTAATGACTGTGTAATTAGGACTTTTAAAGCTGTAGCCCCTGCGTATTGATGGAAAATGTTGCCGAAACGTCTTCGCGCAACCGGGGCCCTTGATACCATGTGTTCTAAAGTTCCGCACTTTTTGAGTTTGCCCCATGGATTCACAGTTCTTCTGTGGGCACGTCTAAAGGAAACAAAAGTCCAGCAGCATCTTAAGAACTAGCCAAATTTATTTAAATATAAGTTTTTGTGAGTGTCAGCTCAGTTATTCGGATATTTGGATATCCTCGTTAAGGGGAAAGATTACAAGGGGGGATTTAAGGCAGAGAGTGAATTCTGTCTTGAGCCTTTCAAGTGCAAATCCATGCGGGGGCAAAAAGAGGCAGAAAGATTAGGTGTGAATCTTTCCACCTTAGAAACATAGAGTTGGAAGGGACCTCCGGGGTCATCTGGTCCAACCCCCGGCACAATGCAGGAAATTCACAAATACCTCCCCCCACACCCCAAGTGACCCCTGTTCCAAGCCCAGAAGATGGCAAAAAACCTCCAGGATCTCCAGCCAAACTGGCCTAGAGGAAAATTGCTTCCTGACCCCAAAGTGGCGATCAGCATTTTCCTGGTGGGTAAGAAAGGACCACGAGAACTAGGCACTGAGGCAGCCTTCCCTCTCCTGATCGGCCTAAGTTCACAGAACCAGCATTGCCATCTAGCCTCTGTTTGAAAATCTCCAAAGAAGAAGAAGAGGAGGAGGAGGAGGAGGAGGAGGAGATTGGATTTATACCCCGCCCTTCACTCGGAGTCTTCGAGTGGCTTACAAACTCCTTTCCCTTCCCTTCCCTTCCCCACAACAGACACAAGCCTTTGCCACCGAGGAACCACTCTGTCAGGAAGTTCTTCCTAACGTTTAGCCAAAAACTCTTCTGATTTAATTTCAATCCATTCGTTCTGGTCCGAACTTCTGGGGCAACAGGAAACAACTCCGCACCATCTTCAATATGACAGCCCTTCAGGTACTTGAAGATGATTCTCATATCACACCTCTCAGTCGTCTCCTTTTCAGGCTCATCATACCCAGCTTCTCCAACCTTTCCTCATAAGACCTGGTCTCCAGACCCCTTACCCCTCATCTTCTTCCACATGAGCCTACCTGGCCATTTAGGAAATCATCACAGGTCTTTCTGCACATCCCCCTGCTGTGTGTCGTGAGATGGGTGGGGGGTGTTATAACAGAGAGGGTCTTTTCTTTTGGGGTGCCATGTTCGTCCTGAGCAGGGCGGCCCAGGCTGGCCCAGTTTCATCAGATCCCAGAAGCTGAGCAGAGTCAATCCTGATTAGTACCTCGGTGGGAGACCACCAAGGAAGTCCAAGGTTGCTCTTCAGAAGCAGACAATGGCAGGCCACCATCTTTGGATCTTGGGAGCTAAGCTGGTTGGTCCTGGTTAGTATTTGGATGAGAGACCACCAAGGAAGTCTACCTCCTATTTGTCAGGCATTGCAGTCGACAGTTTAAGAGCGGCGTTTACCACTGTTCGTTTTCAATCCATGCCCACGGAAGTGCTGCTTGAAAGGTATACCAACAAACCACAGGAACAATGTGTAATGTGGTACTGCAGCGGAAGATCTATTTCGTTACATTACGGTCTGTCCTTTATACTCAGACCTAAGAAGCAGATTCCTCTGTGGAATTTTAAGCCAACTCTGCAACTTACCGGACAATGAAAAGTTGGGTTTCCTCTTGTCGGACACGTCTCCCCTGGTTCCTTGCAAGGTAGCGCTTTTTGCACTCGCCGCCAGAAAAGTTAGATCCAAGGTGGTTTCTAGGTGTCTAACACAGAGCTACAAAACTGGTCGCATAGCTTCTGCGATTTTAAAACTTTTGATTGTTTTATTGTTGAAATGTTTTACAGTCTTATTCTGAAGGCTTTGTTTTTGGAACAGTACTTTTGAGCCTTAAATTTATATTGTGTATATTTTATATTGTAACGGCCTACGGCCATATGCAATAAATTTACTTACTTACTTACCAAGGAAGTCTGGAGTTCCTACGCAGAGGCAGGTGCCTCTTGCCTTGATTGTGCGTTCTCTTTCCCTACCTCGATTCCCTATACCAACTTTAACCTGCAATTGAACGTCACGTCAGCGACAACTTCAACAAACTTTTTAAGCCACTGGCAGCCTGGTGTCTGCAGCCGTCCCTGGCTTCATTGATTTCTGTTACTTACTGTCTCATGGAAAATATGAATGACCTGAAGAATTATGTAATCGTTTATGGAATTAATGAAGCTGTCTCAAAACGTTCCATCTCTCAAATTCATCACAATAGCACTTTTCTCTGGGATTTTTAGAAACCTGATTACCACACTATTTCCTTTTGCTCTGTCATCGGTTATGGATAGTTTTGTCCAGCGTTGAGCTTCGGAGGTCACACCGTTCCGTAACCGATCTTCCGCCGTAGTTCCAGTCTCAGCTACCGGTTACCCAAGGTCCTATGTGAAGCCCAGTTCTTCACTTACATCTAATAAACTCCTTGACCCGGATGGCCCAGTCTCGCCTGATCTCTTCAGAGCTCGGAAGCTAAGCAGGGTCAACCCTGGTTAGTACTTGGATGGGGGACCACCAAGGAAGTCACGAGTTCCAGTGTTCCCTCTAAACTGTGGCGTTCCATGAGCAAAAATTCTACTTTGTGAGCTACGGGCATTAGAGCTGTGAGCGAGCCATTTGGCCACTACGTAAGTTAGTTTGCTCTGGAGCAATACTCCCGGTAAGCTATGGAGTCTTATGAGCAAGAATTTTGCTTTGTTGAGCAACTGGCATTACAGCCATGAGCGAGCAATTTGGCTCCTGCATCAATTAGTTTGCTCTGGAGCAGAGTTCCCTATAAGCTGAGTTAGTGTGAGCTAGCTCACAGTTTTTTAGCCTCCGGCTCACACATTTTTGTCTTAGCTTAGGAAGAATGAATCCAGAGCAAACTAATTTATGCAGTAGCCAAGTTGCTCACTCACAACTTTGATGCCAGTAGCTCACAAAGTAGAATTTTTGCTCACAAGATTCCACAGCTTAGAGGGAACATTGCTCTGGAGCCCTCCTTCCTGAGCTAAGATAAAAAATGTGTGAGCTGGAGGCTAGAAAACTGTGAGCTAACTCACACTAACTCAGCTTAGAGGGAACATTGCTCTGGAGCCCTCCTTCCTGAGCGAAGACAAAAATGTGTGAGCCGGAGGCTACAAAACTGTGAGCTAGCTCACACAAACTCAACTTAGAGGGAACACTGGTTGCTATGCAGAGGTAGGCAAGGGGAGACCACCTCTGTATCTCTTTTGCCCTTAGCTGGATTGGCCCAGGCAAGCCTGATCTTGTCAGACCTCAGAAGCTAATTATTCAAGAAGACCAAAACACCAAAACAATCGCTATTCAAATAATTAAATAAAACCAAATATTATTGAAGAGACTTCAAGCTTTGGTGCCTAATAAAGCATATACCCTATCACAGAGCGATTAATTGTATATCTCGGTAGTGCCGTTCCAAAGTTCATACGACAGTACAGTTAACAGAATGCACACAGCAGTACAGAACAGCAGACCAATTTTTGTCCAGAGTATATTACAATTCCAAACTGTCCGTAACAGGGAAATATTGACACTTCTCTCAATGGCGGCAGCAACGTCGGCCGCAACGAGCATCTAGATGTCCGCCCATTTCAAACGTGGACTCTTCGTCGAAGCCAAGACATTCCGTGAAATGGTACAATTATTTAAGTCTGGGACCGACGCCTGCGATGTTTTCTGCTCAAAGTAACCAGTCGTTAATATTTCAAATTAGCGACTGCTGCCTTCCAACTCCCAAGACGTTACCAAAAGGTTCTCATGTCAGATCTCGGAAGCTAACCCGGATCAGACCCAATTAATACATGGATGTAGCTTCTCCTTGCTGCTTGCTTGTACAGAGAGTTGAAGTTGGTGGCAGACCCTCCTCCGGGGCCTCTTCTGTGGTGTCTCCGACACAGTGTGACTGGGCTACCACTAAAAACATGTAGTATGCCCTCAACGACTACTTTTACGAAGGGCTCTTAGGCAGCTGTATCTCAGTGATTTTTTCTGTAACTGGTTGATGTGATCTTTTGGCTTTAGTTGGATTGTTCGGTTCTGAATTTTGGCTCACGAATGATTCGATTTTTGTGGCTTTCGCCTTGATCTTATATGTTGTTGGGATACGTTACTTGCATCTCCTTGAACCATTTGTTGTGGGGAGTGGCAGTTCATAGGCCTTTAAATAACCCAGGAGCGATTTCGAACACGAAAACCAAACGTTTCTGCTGCAGTCCCACACTGAGTTGTTTGGCGTGACTCACAGTGATGTGAATGTAGTCTTTTTAGAGGAATTCGCTTTTTACCTTCCGTTGTAGGGCTCTGTGGGCAAGAATTAAGAATGTCAGGGTCCCTGCATCAGCAGAGTGTCTTCTGAGCTTAGTTTTGCCAAATCTGTTTTACGTTGCACGTTGTTCCACTGGGTGGACAGGTAGCGGTTATCATCTTTTGGCCCAGGTTGATTCCAGATCCAGTTAAGCTGCATCAAAGAAACATCGTCTTTGGTCTCCAGCACGTTGGCACACAGCCAATGCAAACTCGAATACTTTTAATTGTCTGGACAAGTTTGTACAGCCGACGTCTGCTTGCATTCCCTAAAGCGAAACAGCCATTCGGAGATGGCCGTGTGTCAATTGTATGCAGAAAATCATAAGATACGTAAATTAGTAATGCTCAACCATCAAACATTAATGAGACCAGAATAACTAGGGGTTGCATCTTATTCTGTCGGTACCAACATACTTAACTTGTGTTGCTGTTCATTCAGCCAATGCCACGAACAGGAAACTCAACTGAAACACTAATGGGGCCTAGAGGTCCAATGAGCTATCACTGCGATCAAATATTTTGCAACCCGTAAAGTCATTTGTTGTTCTTTGTTGCTTAGCAACCGCGAAACAGTGGCCTCTGCAGAAACAAAAGTTCTTTCCGATCAAAGCAAATATCAACTCATTTCTAGCATCTACAAACCAAGGGCATTCAAGAAGAATATGATCAATAGTATCGATTTTCTCAAACCCACAGGCACATAATCTTATCGGAGAATGATACAGCAAAGTACCTTCCTGTCGTACCACTGCTGAAGGAAGGGCATTGAGACGGGCCACAATAAAAGCCCTTCTGTATCTCAGTACAGGCAAAGTTTGTAAATACTCTGGGATCTTCAGCAGGGGCCGTAATTATGCACGGGTTGGAGAGAGTTGACAAAAAGAAAATTTTCTCCGCCTCTCAAAAGACTAGAACTCGAGGGCATCCAATGAAGCTGATGGGCAGTAGGTTCAGGACAGACAAGAGGAAATACTGCTTTCTTATTAGAACTGTTCATTCAGCCAACATCACAAACAGGAAACATAACTAAAACTAATGGGGCTTCGAGGTCTGACAAGCCATTGCTATGATCAGTATTTTGTGACCTGTACATACTTTCCCACAATATGAGAACTCAAGGGTATCCAGTGAAGCTGACGGGCAGTAGGTTCAGGATGGGAAAAAGGGAGTACTACTTTACACAAAATGTGGAGTTCACTGCCAAAGGCTGTAATGATGGCCACAGGAATAAGCAGCTTTTAAAAGATTCATAGAGGATAAGTCTGTCAATGGCTGCTAGCCATGGTGACTGAGGGGAACCTCCACATTCAGAGGCACTAAATCTCTGAATCCCAGAGCCAGGAGGCAACATCTGGGGAAGGCCTCCACCTCTCTGCCCTGTTGTGGGCCATCCAGTGGAGCTGGTTGGCCACTGTGTGAGACAGGATGCTGGACTAGATGGACCACTGGTCTGATCCAGCAGGGCTCTTCTGATGTTCTTATGAAGGCCTCAGCCTCTCTGCCTTGTTATTGGTCCTCCAGAGGAACTGGTTGGCCACTGCGTGAGACAGAATGCTGGACTAGATGGACCCTCACTGGTCTGATCCAGTATGGCTCTTCTAATGTTCTTATGAAGGCCACAGCCTCTGTACCCTCCGGAGGAACTAGTTGGCCACTGTGTGATACAGGATGCTGGAATAGATGGACTATTGGTTTGATCCAGCAGGGCTCTTCTTATGTATTCCAATAGCAAGAGATTTAACAAACGCTACGAGAATTTATAACAGTACTGTTACAGTCTAGCTCTTTGAAACATCTTTTGATCGGGCAATATAAGCCCTAGTGTGTTTAACACATCAGCAGTAACATTTAGACGTGTCAACTTATCTTCCAGTAGCCTGTCCCAGTCAGAGCAGGTCCTTTGGGTTCAAGAAGCCTTCTACCGACCCAAGAGCTTTTTGCATTGGTGGTAGTGTCCTCGTGCCCCCAGAATGCACCAACACCAGCGGAAGAGGCTAACAGTAGCTAGCCCCATCTCTCGATTGGTTATGAGGGAATCCACATGCACTTTGGAAACCATTTTCATATGAAGTACTTTGTAGTACCGTCTGTAGTTGAGGCCTCTAATCATTAGATAAGCTTGTTCCATTGAAGTTGGAGCAAAATCTGCATCCAGCTCTTGTAGTGAATGGTGTTAACAAAACAAAACTGCCTTAAAATAAATCATGTTTTTTTAAACATGTGGGGGAGGGGCTTGGGTTTGACAATCTTTTCATTGTCCCTCCAGGGCAACTGGTTGGCCTTTGCATGAGACAGGATGCTGGACTAGATGGACCACTGGTCTGATCCAGCAGGGCTCCAGAGAGAGCCAGTTGGGTGTAGTGGTTAGGAGCGTGGACTCCAATCTGGGAGAACCGCATTTGATTCCCCACTCCTCTACATGCAGCTGCTGGATGACCTTGGGTCAGTTACAAGTTATTTCAAAGCTCTTAGGAGCGGTTCGGTCAGAGCTCTCTCAGCCCTACCTACCTCACAGGGTGTCTGTTGTGGAGAGAGGAAGGGAAAGGAAACTGTAAGCCACTCTGAGACTCTGAGTGAAGGGTGGGGTATAAATCCAATCTCCTCCTCCTCCTCCTCTTCTTCTGCTCTCACTCAGAAACTTCTTTTTCATTTAACGTGAAATACGTAGAGAACCAAGAAATGCAGAGTATCAGAATGTATTAGTTGCTGTAGATTTTCCGGGTTGTGTGGCCATGGTCTTGGCATTGTAGGACCTGACGTTTCTCCAGTAGCTGTGACTGGCATCCTCAGAGGTTGCCATCGACAACATATCAGAATGTAGTTTGTGTAAATGATAAGCCCTGCTTGCTCTTCTCTTTAGGGCCAAGGAATATGAAAGTGTCATGGAAGCAAAGAACACCCCCTGTGACTCCCCATACAAAGCCAAGTAAGCATCTGACCTTTAACCTTTGGGCACAGAATACTTGATTCAAAATGGTGTCAACTTGACCGTACATCTCTCAGAAGGTGAAGCAACAGGTTTATCGTGCGAGAAGGATTATGAGGGCAAATGGGTGCAACGTATAGTATTTTAAAAAAATCTTTATGTGTTCTTCTTTCCTGACTATTTTGTAGTATTGCGTTAGTCCCATACAAACGTTTTAGAATAACTGAACCTACATCATCGTTTCAGAGGGCAGCCATGTTGGTCTGAGGTAGGACAGCTAGATTCGAGTCCGGTTGCCCCTTAGAGACCAGTGAGATTTTCCGGGAACGAACTTTCAAGAGAGAAAACTCCCTTCGTCCAACGAAGAAAAGTTTGGCTCTCGGAAGCTCTTACCCCCCAAAATCACGTTGGTCTCTGAGGTGCGTCTGGACTCAAATCTAGCTATAATATACGTTTAGTTTTAGGGGAAAGCCACCAGATTGTCTGTGATACCTGGTCCAAGAGTGCACTGTGGGAAGAAAGGGGAGGAAACCATGGCATCGGATCTCGTGTTTCCAAAGGCCTCGGTCTGTTGCTCGATTCACGTGTCACCGTGGTTTGGCACTGCCTCTGCGCCGGCCCTATATAATTTAAAGCTACGCATGGAATCCGCCTTTTACTAGAGGCTTAATAGTATTTTCCAGTTTCCTTCCGCTGGCAAGCCTACCCTGGACCTCAGCTGGTATAAATCTCAACTAAGTCCCGTGGCACGGTGCCAGTGTAGACCGACTCCTTGGCCGCGCAGACTTTATTCATCCACTGGTGGGAAAGCGCAAAGGGCTGAGGGGATGGAATAATTAACGGTCTGTATTCAGCGGCACAGCTGCAAATTCTGCACAGCAGTGATTTTCTTTTTTTGCCCGATAATGAACAATCCGAAATAAAGTTAGCATTGTGGTTTTGTTCGTAAAGATGTATTTTGGGTTCCCAGGCAGCCAGAAATACCCCGGGAAGAAAAAGATATACCTTTCGGTTTCATGAGATCAGCTTCAAACAGGGAGGGTCTGTAGGTTAGCAGTGGGGTGCATGATTTGTGCGTGAAAGATCACAAGATTGGTTCCCGGCACCTCCAGTTTGAGAATCTCTGATCCCAGTCGAGTTGGGAAGAGGGCCAGCAGACCAACTCTCCAATTATCAATTTTTGATGGAAAGTGCTGTCAGGTCACAGCTAACTTGTGGTGACCCTGTAGGATAATAATTAATTATACAAATACTTAACTGTACGTAGTGTAGTATAGCGAGGAGATCCTAAAATTGTCTGGCAGCCTGAAGTTCTAGCTCTTTTAGTGTTATACACCACTGGAGGCAAGCTAGACTTGTTTTGGGGGCTGAGAGCGCTCTGAAAGAGCTGTGACTGACCCAAGGTCACCCAGCTGGCTTCACGGGGAGGAGTGTGGAGCTGGACCCGGGTCTCCAGATTAGAATCTATCGCTCTTAACCACTACACCACGCTGGCTCTCTCAACCTGTAGGGTTTTCAAGGCAAGAGATGTTCAGAGGTGGTTTGCCATTGCCTGCCTCTGTGGAGCAACCCTGGGCTTCCTTGGTCTCCCATCCAAGTACTGACCAGGGCTGACCTTGATTAGCTTCCACATCTGAAGAGATCAGGCAAGCCTGGGCCTTCCAGGTCAGGGCGAATATCCGTCATCCCTATGTGTACGAACTTTCTGTATGATACTAAGGAGAACCCAATGGACAATTCAAAACCCATTGGGTGATGGACCAACTTCATGCCCATCCCATGTCTACTGGAGTACCTATGCCAATGATACTCAGACGCTCAGGTGCCACATGTGTCTGGCCATTGCCCTATGTTTCAGGACAGTGGGCAAGGTCTTTGCCTGGT
Organism: Gekko gecko; assembly: GCA_029375565.1. Taxonomy (NCBI): domain Eukaryota; kingdom Metazoa; phylum Chordata; class Lepidosauria; order Squamata; family Gekkonidae; genus Gekko; species Gekko gecko. Next base: position 8,123,109 of record JAPDNY010000017.1, on the reverse strand, counting down.
GGGGCTTGTGGTCCTCAGATAGTTTGTCCCTTGAAATAGCCACGGGTAAGTTTCCGTGGGGTGCAGGCCTCATGCTGGGGATGTGGCTCTTTTGAGCGGTGTCAATCGCAAACGTGGCTCTCTGCGAGCTGCAGAGTGAGTCCCACTGATCATAGGAACACAAGAAGAGTCCTGCTGGATCAGACCACAGTGGTCCATCTAGTCCCATCTCACACGGAAGCCAACCAGTTCCTCTGCAGGTCCATCAGCAGAGCATAGAGGCTGAGGCTTTCATAAGAAGGGCCCTGCGGACACAGTCCCATATCCTGTCTCGCAGAGAAGCCAACCAGTTCCTCTAGAGGTCCAACAACAGGACATAGGGCATCATAAGAAGAGCCCTGCTGGGTCAGAACAGTGGTCCACCTAGTCCCGTATCTGGTTTCACACAGAAGCCAACCAGTTCCTCTGGAAGTCCAACAACAGGACATAGGGCATCATAAGAAGAGCCCTGCTGGGTCAGAACAGTGGTCCACCTAGTCCCGTATCTGGTTTCACACAGAAGCCAACCAGTTCCTCTGGAAGTCCAACAACAGGACATAGGGCATCATAAGAAGAGCCCTGCTGGGTCAGAACAGTGGTCCACCTAGTCCCATATCTGGTTTCACGCAGAAGCCAACCAGTTCCTCTGGAAGTCCAACAACAGGACATAGGGCATCATAAGAAGAGCCCTGCTGGATCAGAACAGTGGTCCACCTAGTCCCATATCTGGTTTCACGCAGAAGCCAACCAGTTCCTCTGGAAGGTCCAACAACAGGACATAGGGCATCATAAGAAGAGCCCTGCTGGGTCAGAACAGTGGTCCACCTAGTCCCGTATCTGGTTTCACACAGAAGCCAACCAGTTCCTCTGGAAGTCCAACAACAGGACATAGAGGCTAAGGCTTTCGTAAGAAGAGCCCTGCTGGATCAGACCAGTGGTCCATCTAGTCCATCAACCTGTCTCACACAGAAGCCAACCAGTTCCTCTGGCGGGAACAGTAGGGCAGAGAGGCCGAGGCCTTGCCCTGATGTTGTCTCCTGGCTGTGGGATTTAGAGGCTGACTGCCTCTAAACATGGAGGTTCTACACACATCAGCAGTTATGGACGTGTTTAATGCAAGTGACGGTTCCCGATCGCCTCTGTAAAGAGGAATGCCCGCTTGTCTGGAACCACTGAAAGAGCTGCAGAATTGTGTGGGTCACTATGCCAGTGGTAATTGGATCGAGCCCGTGATTAAATCCCTCCCCCCTCCACGTCAAAAACTCGAGTTTTCTTGATAGCGACCAAATTCAGAATAAAATAAACATCCTCTGCAAACCCATCTGCAATCTGAAGTCTGGCAGAGGCTTTGAGGTTTCTGCAGCCGCCGCCTGAAACAGCGGGCCGAGTGTGCTTCCCGAAAGAGGGAATAAGATTACCTTCTCTGAGTCAACAAACAGCTCGATTCAGGGTTCGGCTTCTGCCCTGCCAAGAAATTAAGCAATTCTGTAACAATTGGGGTAATCTAGGAGAAGGTAATTCTATATTCTCCCATAGGAAGGGAAACGGGAAATAAAAACCTTTGTGTTTCAGAAACTAGAAGCTGCATCTATAGGGGCTTTTTATAAAGAATTTTAAGGGGGGAAATATTCTGAAAGGCCAAACATCGGGCTCTGGCTTGGCATACTATAGCTGCGGGGGCGGGGGGGACTACAGGAAAGCCACAAAGCCAGTTCTGTATCTGAGATGTGTTTTCATAAGGGAAAACCAGTTTAAAGTGCATCCCTCTCCCCAGCCAGGACGTACCGGCATCAAGGGACCGTCCGCAATTTGTTCAGCATTTGGCTGCTGAGCAACAAAATCCTTGCTGATAAAAGGGATTTCGGATCAATTTATCCAGCTTGATCGTTAAAATTTTTACAAAACTCAATCCATTGGCTCCAGTCCATTTAAAGTCAGTAGGGACTTGAGTCCTGGTGAAAGGAACAGAACTACAGATCCTTGACATCGTCTACAGAGGGCCTACTCTGACTGTTGACAGTGGTGGCGATGCAGGGGGTGGCCGCCCGAAACAAGTCTGTTTAGTGGTGGCACCCCATTTGCGGAATGCCCTCTGTATAACTGTTCTCCTGGTGCTTTCCCCCCTCCATTTCGGGAAACCTGGCCAAGGACTTTCCATTTGTCCAGGCGTTTTATCATTGGCATGGGTTGACTATTTACATGCATATAGTATTTTATGGGGTTGGTGGAAAGCGCTGTTGAGTTGCAGCAGAGTTACGGCAACCCTCGTAGGGCTTTCAAGGCAAGAGATGTTCAGAGGTGGTTTGCCCTTGCCTGCCTCTGCGTCACGACCCTGGTACTCCTTGGTGGTCTACCATTCTAGTGCTAGCCGGGATAGACCCTGCTTAGCTCCCAAGATTTGACGAGGTCAGGCCAGGATGGGCCATCCAGGTCAGAGCAGGTGGTTGGAGAGTGCCATCGAGTCACAGCCAGGTTATGGCGACCCCGTAGGGTTTTCAAGGCAAGAGACAAACAGAGGTGGTTTGCCATGGCCTGCCTCCGCCTAGCAACTCTGGACTTCCTTGGTGGTCTCCTGCAGGGCTTTTTTTGTAGAAAAAGCCCAGCAGGAACTCATTAGCATAATAGGCCACACCCAACAGCAGAAACTCATTAGCCTATTAGGCCACACCCTGATGTCACAGCTCATTAGCACATTAGGCCACACCCCCATGTTACCGGAAGTGTGGTCATCCAGCCACACCCACCTTTTGCTTCTTATTCTGTTTGCCGGGGCTTTTTTTTGGATCAGGAACTCTGTTGCATGTGAGGCCACACACCCCTAATGTAGCCAGTTGTAATAAGTTTCTCCGGTTGGGTGTGGCCTGTTATGCTAATGAGTTCCTGCTGGGCGTGGTCAACTCGAGCCAGCCGGAACTCCATTCCTGTGCATTCCTGCCCCAAAATAGCCCTGGTCTCCTGTCCAAATACTGGCCAGGGCTGACCCCGCTTAACTTTTGAGAGCTGGTGAGATCAGGCTACCGAGGGTCATCCAGGTCAGGGCAAGAGATGCCCAGATGTGGTTTGCCATTGCGTTCCTCTGCATAGCGCCCCTGGACTTCCTTAGTGGCAGGCCTATAGCTACAATGGGGCATTTTGGGACCCCACCCCCTTAATCGAAAGCCCCACCCCATAAATAGCCATGCCTGGAGACTGATTTTTGAGGAGAAACTTCCGCTTCCTCCTACTAGGAGCAACCAGGGTGAGAGTACCACAGCTGCCCTCAGGCTTCCCTCTCCCTCCCACTGTGGAATTTTGCGGGGGAGCATCATGGGACAGCTCAGAGGGCATCTAATTTGCATGTTTCCCAAAAGCTCATGGGAATGCTTTTGAAAGGCTCACCATGACCTAGATGGTCTGCGGAAGGACTGGGCTAGCAGAAGGGGGATTGGTGAAAATATATTGAAGGTACCACTCTTGAGCGCCCTTCTAAGCTTTCCTGCCCTGCGGAAGGGAACTCGAAAGGCATTCAGATGCCTTCTGAAGGCAATTAAATACCCTTTGAGCATTTTTCCCTAGGAGCTAACGCATTTGCGGCCCCACCCCTTGAAAGGAAGGGCTAGAAACAGGCTTGGACCCCATCCCCCTTTGGAGCCAGTTTGGTGTAGTGGTTAAGTGCCTGGACTCTAATCTGGGAGAACTGGGCTTGATTCCCCACTCTGCTGCTTGCACCTGGCTGGATGACCTTGGGCAAGCCATAGCTCTGGCACAGCTGTTCTTGAAAAAAGAGCAGTTTCTGTCAAGAGCTCTCTCAGCCCCGCCTACCTGACAGGGTGTCTGTTGTGGGGAGGGGTGGGGAAGGAGATTGGTAAGCCGCTCTGAGACACCTAATTCTGACCTGCTTTGTGGTCTCCCATCCCAATACTAGCGAGGGATGACCCTGCTTAGCTTCCAAGGTCTGATGAGATCAGCTATCCCACCACTATCCACGTCAGGGCAAAGCTGAGTCTCTATTGGCTATCAAGGGTCCCTCTTGTCTGCTGTTTCACCTCACTTCCTGCTTGACCTTTTGAACTGGAAGTGCCAGGGATCGAATTTGGGACCTTCTGCAGGCAAAACATGTGACCCGCCACTGAGCCGTGGCCCAGCCTCGGGGTACAGTTTTTTAAAAGTCAGTTCTCCAAACGTTCTGCGTCTCTGATGTTACTCACGTTTAGATCTTCGTATGGCAAACAAGTCTTTGAAATTATTTCGCGGACCTACTTTTCAGTAATTTTTTATCCAGTGATGCACCGATGCAAAGCATGGTCACTTTACCCCGACATTCAAGGGATTTCCCCGGTTCTTAATCTTTTCTTTGTTTCTCTCTTACGCGGGAAGGCTGCAGCGACTGGTAAAGGACCTTCTGAAGCAGCTTCAGATTCAAGACAGCAACAAAGCCTCTGCTCTGGACAGGATTTTAGGAGAGATTTCGCGCATTCTGGAAAAAGAGGTACCACGACTGTACTGCATGCATTTGTGTGTCTGTGTGTAACATCTGACCTGAAAATGGGGCATTTGTGAATCTTTCCCTCCCTCAAGGAGTTAACGTACTTCCTGGCCACCCAGAACACTGAGCTCTGGCGCACTTGAACTCCCCAGTGAAGAAGTCTGAACATGGGACACTTTTGCACCTAACTAAAAACCTGAGGCCCTTACTTGGATTGCCCTTATCTCGTCAGATCTCAGAAGCTAAGCAGGGTTGGCCCTGGCTGGGATTTGGATGGGAGGCCTCCAGGGAATACTAGGGTCATGACATGGAGGCAAGCAATGGCAACCACATCTGAATGTCTCTTGCTTTGGAAAAAACCCCGGGGTCACCATAAGTGTTGATCTCCCCCCGGCAACATGTTTAGAGTGTCATACTAGCATGTGGGAAGACCCAGGTACAAATCCCCACTCTGTCTTGGAATCTTGTTTGGTGACTGTCATGGCTTGGGTGGGGTGTCATCTGACGCTGCCACCACTCTGGTTTTAGGTTCCCTTGAAAAGGCCCAGAGCACCCTCCCAATGTCTTCAGACCTCCCTTATTTGGTCGAATAATAGGCGTGAGGACCAGGTAGAGTAAACAACGAAAACAGTTTATTTTATGGGAGGTCAAACAAACAAGGTGCAGGAATAATAACAGTAAGTGGGTGAAAAGAAAAGAAATCAAATGCCCTAATGCATCTAGATATACTGTCCCTAGCTCACTATCTCGAGTGGCCTTAGACTACTCACCCTTCTCCACAGCAGCCTTCCTTCTGGCCCTGTTCCCTGGGAAGAAGAACAGCTCTTCTTCTGTACCAGCTCTTTTGTTATAAGTCCCCTTTCTCTGTGTTTGGTTGAAATTGGCACCAAAACCCCTCAGGGGCTTCTGGGAGTTGTAGGCCCGGCCTCCTCCCACTGCTACACAGGTTCCCTGGGCCTGCTAGGCCTTGCTTGCGCAGCCCAGATCATGACAGTGACCTTTGGCCAACCATATATTTTAAGCCTAACCGATCTCACAGGGTTGTTATGGGAAGGGGAGAACGATGTAAACCACTTTGGGTCCCCAGTGGGGAGAAAATTGATGTGTAAATGAAGTAAATCAATGCATTTGTTTCCAAAATATATATTTATCCCCTTTTGTACAACAGGGTGAAAATCCTTAACACTTTTAAACATACAAATGGGAAACCACTGCATCTTGATGTAAAATGATTTCTTTCGTTATTGGTTAAAGATGAGCTTAATTTCCGGGGGAGGGGGGGTTGAGTAGTCACTGAGTAACCTAAGCTTGGTACGGCTTATCAGCAGCGTCAGACATGTGATTGCCATTACTATGAGTAAACAGAACTTAAACAGATAGACTCAATGTGGAATTCGCTCCAGTCGTCGAACGCTGCCGGTTTTTCAGGCTGCAGTTCGGGCTGCGAGTTGTGCGGATCCTCACTAAGTAACTTCATATCTGCCAAAGTTTATAAGCTGGTGGAAGCGAGAAGGGCAAAATGTTCTCTGACCCATGTCCCCGGAGCTGTAATGCGGTACGATATCAGATTCTGTCAAAACCCTCCTTCAGTTCAGGTTCACTGCAGTCCAAACAGCACGAGCCCATGGAAGAAAAATAAATAAGGGCTGTCGAAACGGCATTCCCTGGAGAAGTATGTTTGTGCGGGGTGGTGTCAACCCATGTTCCTTTACACTGACGTAGAACAGCAATGCTCAACTGTTCTCCGCAGGTAGGCCATGTTTCTCCATCCAGCCTGGGAGATTTGCATGGGCATACTCCGAAACGTCAGTGTGGTGTAGTGTTTAAGAGCAATGGACTCTAATCTGGAGAACTGGATTTGATTTCCCACTCCTCCACATGAAGCCAGCTGGGTGACCTGGGGTCAGTCACAAGTTCTCTCAGAGCTGTTCTCTCAAGAGCAGTTCTCTCAGAGCTCTCTCAGTCCCACCTACCTCACAGGTGTTTGTTGTGGGGAGAGGAAGGGAAGGCGATTGTAAGCTGCTCTGGGACACCTTTGGGTAGTGAAGAGCAGGTATTAAAAAACTCTTCTCCTTCCCCTTCATCTTTCCTCTCAAACTTTCAGAGGTGAAGCGGGTGGTAACTAGAGACAGGGCATTTTCTGTGGCAGCCCCTCTTGCCTCTGGAGCGCCCTCCCCCTTGAGGCTCACCTGGCACCTACTTTATGTTCTTTAAGGCACCAAGTAAAAAAGCACATCTCTCTTTTTTTAACCCAAGCTTTCAATTTGGGGTTTTATCTTGCCAGCTTGTTGAAACAGTCTGCTCTAGTTTGCGGATAGTTTTTAAAGTCGTTTATGTCCAGTTTTCATATTGTGATTTAATTGTAGGCCACCCTGAGCAGGACTCTGAAGAGGCGGCATTGAAATATTCTAAATAAATAAATAAGAGACCTGCTGGATCAGACCAGTGGCCCACCTAAGTACAGCATCCTGTTTTACTCCGTGGCCAACCAGTTGCTCTGAAGGGCCAAAGAAACAGATCGTAGAGGCCGAGGCCTTTCCCTGATGCTGCCACCCGGCACTGTTGATCAGTGGTTTCTGCTGTCTCTGAATGTGGTGGTGGCCTTCAATCACCATGGTTAACAGCCATTGATGGATCTCTCCTCTATGAATCTGTCTAACCTTGGGTTACCAGGTCCCCCCAGCCACTGGCAGGGGATGGGAGGTAGGGTTGCCAGCTCCAGGTCGGGAAACTCCTGGAGATTGGGGGGGTGGAGCCTGGGGAGGGCAGGGTTTGGGGAGGACCGGGATCTCAGCAGGCCACAATGCCACAGAGTCCACCCTCCAAAGCATCCCATTTTCTCCAGAGGATCTCTGTACCATAGAAATGAGCTATAATTCCTGGGGACCCCCACGTCCCACCTGAAGGCTGGCATCCCCGGTCAAACCCCCTTATAAATGTTGATACTTAGGGACACTGTAGGACATAACTTTTTTGCGTGAATGTGTGTATGTGCGTGCATGCCTGTGAGTCATGGTTGACGTCTGGTGGCCCCTAGTGGGGCTTTAGATGTTTCAGAGAAGTGGCTTACTATTGCCTGCCTCTGCGTGAAGGACATCATCATCATCAATAATAATGTGGAGTTTTATGTACACAATCTTTTGTATGTATGTGTATGTACTGTAAGCCGCCCTGAGCCCACCCAGGTGGGGAGGGTGGGATAAAAATTTAATAAAATAAAAATAAATTTATAACAACAACAACAAATAATAATAATAATAATAATAATAGCCCCATCCCAGCTTATGCCGGGCCCTGGGTGATATACAGGACATAGTGTCATAAAATACAAAACACAAAACATTAAAATTTATATACAACATTAGTGAAAATTTCAGTATAGATAAAAAGATCCATGTAACTCTGATTCTCTCAGCCACTCCATTTAAGAAAATGGTGGCCAGTCTCGGGAACATGATGTTCTTCTCCTCATTCACTAACCGTGCTTCCCCCCACACACACACACACACGTCCCATCTTGGCTCAAATGTTTTAAGGGAAATATTGGCTCAAAGTTTAACCATGGTTAATGCTAACCATCCTTTGGGGCCTCAAGAGGACTGGGGGTACAGTATTCCAGGGCCCCCAAGGTGACTGGGGTACAAAAACCCCTCATTCACCCAGGGGCTGTTTTAGATGAGGAAAATGGCACAGTAGGAAGACATCGCCCCCCCTTCCCCAACCTCAGACTGTGGTCCCTGTCTGAATTGGCCCCCACTCATCTGATAATTGAGTTTCTAAAAACACGTGGAGCTCCAGACAACAGAACTCCCCTAGTTTTTGGGTTTATACCCTGACTCCTCAATTAATGTGTCCAATCAGATGGAAGATGTTGGCTTTTCACTTTTTTTTTTTACTTATATTCTCCCACACTGCCCCAGTTTTTTTTCCTTTTGAGCTTTCTGCTTTTGGAGGGAGGGGAGCACTGTGTTTTGTGTGTGTGTGTGAGAAAGAGGGTTTTTTTACAGGGTTAGATTTGCTGTCTCGAACAGAAGCAACAACGGGGATTAAAAACGGTTTAAACCAGTTAAAGAAATCATTAGAGAGCTGCCCGTCTGCTTAGATTGGGGAAGGATAAGAGAATTTTAAGCAGCTTTTATGACGCTCTGTGTAACCCAGAGGTTGGTTGCGGCGGGTCCAGCCGTATAACGGGACTTTGTTTTGCTATAAACAAGTTTTAAATCGTGCACAGACGACAAACTGTTCTTTAGGCCTCAGGAAGCGAGGAGAAGCAAACATATGTACAACATTACCAATATCTGTTCTTAATTGGTCCGTTTAGGGCGAGGGAGTGTGTATATTTTACCAGGAAAGCATAGATTTGTGTTTGGTAGTATTGATAGCAATCAGCTAATAGAATAATAGGTATAACTCTTTTCAGGAGCTGTTATAAACATGAGTTTTAAATGTTGGTGGGGTTCTTTTCCCCCAATCATCCAGCCTGTGGTTTTCTCAAATGTGTATTTTTCCCCTTATCACCAGCAAGTATCTCTCTTGCCATGGCAGAGCTGTTAAGAGCGTGGATTGTGTTTCTGTCTATAAAAATCATACCATTGCTAATTGTGCCTTTACCCAGTAACCTAAACAAATGTTATTGAATTTTCCTCACAAATTCATCACGAGCCGTTTTATGACAGGGAATGCTTTGTAAGCTGCAGGGGTAGCCAGAAAGAAAAAAAAGAAAGAAAGTGTTTTTATTAAGGAGCGCCAGAGAATTAATGTAGAATTGATTTAGCAGAGCTTTTAAATACCTCCAAGTATCATAGTTAACTCTTACGGGGCTTTTTGCATCTGGTCCTAAAAGCTGAGCAGAACAGCACAATATTGCAGTTTTCCAGATTAGCTGGGAAAACTAACGTCCTTCTGTGTGGTGTTCTGTATGTGCCTTGCAACATACCGAGAGCGCCTTGGGTGAGGCGTCAGCTCCCTGCGCCACCAGAGCTGATGGTCTGAGGAGGAACTTACAAGTGGTTCTGGCTGTGAGACACATCATATCCCACGATTCTGCTGTCTTAGGAAGTCAGGTGACATCGAGTGGCCAATCCGGTTCCGGAACTTGGTATAAAGCTCCCAATCGGCTGCCTTCCCCCAGTCTGGCCAACAGAGGGAAGCTAGCAAGTTCTCATTCTCCGTCCAGGAAGGCTTGTCAGCCTGGAGCATGTCCTGCCTGGAATTATTACCCACTTTTCCAAACAAAGGTGACATTTCTTGTCCTTTCAGGTTACACTTGAAAAGAGGGTGGGCCATGGCTGCTGAAGTCTCGGTTAGGCACGGTATCAGGGGTTTGGTGCAAGAGGAACCTGGCCTCCCCGTCGGAGAATGGAGACTTAGTGGCTGGCCCAAACAAAGTCCCTGATCATTAGAAATTCTTTGCTGATGAATAGCTAGCTCACAGTTCTGAATCACACGGAGAAGATACTGCTGGTGTGTTGATGACATGACTGTTTTCCAAGGGCGCCCATCACACGTCGACAGTGCCGTGTACTAGATGTAGGTGATCTTGCTGATGAGTGATCCATCACGCCGCTTGGGCCTCTGTACTAAAGGTATCGCGGATAGTTTATCAGTGCGGCGGGCTTCATAACCGTTGGCACGGCAGAAGATGCTCCAGTGACGAATGGCCGATTGCCTTCTTTGCCGGTGAAGTTAAGAGAGTGCTTTACATTTTTAAGGATGTTATTTTTCTCAACCCCGCCGACGCTGCCAAAAGCAACCACTTTAGTATAAGAAGAAAGGAAATAAACCGTCAGTGATATAAATGTACTTCCCCCACCCGGTAGCCCTGTTCTTCCTTTTGTAATTCATAATCGGCAGAACACCGGGAATTGTAACTTACTGAGAGTTTTCTTCAACTCTCAGTAGGAAACGCTGAGTATTGCGTGCGCACAGGTGGTAGTTAAGCCCACACCTAAGGATCCATACTCCATTGGTGTTGCTTTCGAACTGCTCGGTTGGCAGGAGCTGGGGCCAGAGACGGGAGCTCACTCCATCATGCGGCACTCAGGTCTCCAATAGTAAAATCTATTAAATAAAAATATGAGAAATTAAATAAAGAAAAAAAAATACCTTCCAGTTTAGGTCCAAAGAGTGATAATGAAATTGTCTTGTCAGGGCAATGTACCATCAATATGTAACAGTGAAGAAGAAGAAGAAGAAGAAGAAGAAGAAGAAGAAGAAGAAGAAGAAGAGATTGGATTTATAACCCGCCCTTCACTACCCAAAGGAGTCTCAGAGCAGCTTACAAACTCCTTTCCCTTCCCCTCCCCACAACAGACACCCTGTGAGGTAGGTGGGGCTGAGAGAACTCTGACAGAAACGGCTCTTTTTCAAGAACAGCTGTGCCAGAGCTTGTGACTGACCCGAGGTCACATCAGGAGGTACAAGTGGAGGAGTGGGGAATCAAACCCGATTCTCCTCAATCAGAGTCCACGCCAAACTGGCTCAGACAGATATCATGAACTTAAATAGTCTAATAGAGGATGATGCAGACAACAGGTTCAGTTCTCCTGGAGAAAATGGCAGCTTCCAAGCAATGGACTGTGTGGCATCACATCTTTGCTGAATTCCCTTCCCTCTTCAAACTCCACCCTGCCCAGACTCCTCCACCAAATCACCAGGAGTTTCCCAACTCAGAGCTAGAACCATTAGTTGATGATTATGTGTTCTAAAAGGCATTTATGCATAAGTACTGGTTTTAAAAGTTTGGAAATGTTGATAGCCTTCCTCCAACTCCGTCACCATTGGCAGTCAATAAGGCCTCGGCACGATTTACCTTCATTATGGTGGATGAGTCTATTGCCTGCTGAAAGCGGGGCCTTTACTGCAGTTGCCTTAGGGCTCTGTAGCGATCTCCCACTGGAAGTCAGGAGGGGCACCCATGGGGGAAGAGGGGTTGTGGCTCCGTGGCAGAGTGCACGCTTTGGTTCCGTCTCCTCTTTTTCCACTTGAAAGGATCTCGGTAAAGAGAGCCACCACTTGTTGAGAGGAAACCATCCTGAGCTAGACGGAGCAATGGTCTGATCTGTTATAAAACAGCTTGTATTTTATATTATAATAGTCAAGTGTGGCCTTACGTGCAGATACTTAAATCTGCAGACTGGGGCCACACTGACATAAGACAGATATTTTTGCGAACTTGGGCGAGCCCCCATGTTTGCAGAAAAATGTGAAAACCTAAAAAAATTATATTTGGGGGTTACATTATTTATTTATTTATTTTTCGATTTATACCCCGCCCTCCCTGCCTACGCAAGCTCAGGGCGGCTTACAAAAAGTTAATACATAATTAACCATAAAACATCGTAAAACAAACAATTTTCCGTAAGACATCTAAAAACAGTTCATTAAAACAATATAGTATTAAAGTGGTAGCAGTATTGTTATTTGGTATCATAAAGATGGCGTTACCACATGCGTGCAATCCACCTCCCCCCCAAAAAACTAAAGAGAGTTGTCTGTGTGGACATACTTGCATCCTAGAGAGGTGGAAGAGTTGAGGCAACACTCCGGGCCTGGTGGCAGCGGAGTCCAGGAGCCACTGCCGGCCCAGCTGTGGCAGTTGCAGAGTCCAGGAATCTCTCTGGGCCCGGTAGCATCAGAGTCTGGGAGCTGCTCCAGGAACAGAGGAGTTCCCAACACGACCACTGCGGCTAGGTGGCAACAGAGACTTGGAGCCATTCCAGGCTTGGCAGTGGGGGGGGGGTTGGAAGGAAGCTGCCTCTGGGCTTACTGGCTAAGGGGGGAGGATAGGATCCCTCCAAACATGACTTTCACGGGCCCCCGACTTACGTGTACCTAATATACATAAAAACATACACACGTACCTAACCTGTAATAGTGAACACTCAAAAAGATGCTAGATTAGCTTGTGGAACCCCTGATGAGTGTCTGCCGTGCTCGATCTATTTGTTTTATTTTGAAAAGTTACATGTTGCCTTTCCAAAGACTTGGAGTGAGCCATCTCCCACACAGAACAGTACAATGAAAACATCAAACTGCAGCATGAAAACGAGCCATAGCATAAGCAGCGTAAAATGCTCTGAAGTTCCACAGAGCTCGAAAAGATCGTGGTAGTGTTGTTGATTTTTTAAAAAAAAAATCTCATAGGCACAAACGTCTGTCCATCTAATTCCTGGCTCTTCCCAGTTACTTGTCGATGAATTACATAAGTTCTGAACCGTAACAGTGACTTGTCGAAAATCAAAATATTCCAAACTTATCTTAGGGTTCGGGAAAAGGTTTTTAATTGTAACCTGTCAGCGGAAATGCCATGTTGTTACATTTAGTATTATTTGTTCCCTGAAAATGGCTTATATCTGTTATCTGAAAATGGCTTGTATTCAAGGCAAGAGTGGGGGAGAGAGAGGAGAGAACTGGATTTCTACCTTTACAGCAATGTTATATGCTTAGCAGATAACACAGCAGGAAAATGGCCAAACGGAAGGCAAATACGGTGGGATTTAAAAGGACAGGATCACTTGTCTTTCCCCGGCCCCCTTTCCGAAGTATTATTCTGCCACCAGTGAAGTCTCATTATTTCTGAGCGTCCTAATCAATAGGGTCATGAAAGATTGATTCCCGTAGCTGTCACACTGTTTATGACAGAGATCATATACAGTCATTTATAGAAGCGGGCCGTAATGCTCTTGTTAACCCTCCAGTCGAGAAATCAGCAGACACATCTTGCTTGTCGGGGGGTGGTGAAAAGGATCTTGATAGCGTCACTCACTGCCTGGGAGGAGGAGACCGACACTGTTAATTGAATTTCCCCGGAGAGCATGAAAAACAAAAGCGATAGAGGGAAAGGGGGTCAGAAACCACACAGGCTGTCAGCGTGGGGGATCAGGCTCGCCGTTGATTTAACTTGGCTAATGGCCGGGTCTGTAGAAGTCATTGCCCAGAGGGAGGGCAGAGTTCAGGCCGGTAGCTCCTTCCCACTTACTAAAAATCTTTCCAAACTTACACATTGCGACAAATTATCTTCTAAAAAGGGCAATAGTATTTGTGGGGCAGGCGCTCTAGTTAAAGGTGTGGGCAGGAGGAAATACAAGGTTGGAGGATCCATATGGGTTTGTTCGGTTGCTGACCGTGGTTCCTGCCCCCTCCCGCAGATGGCCCTAGGCATCGGAAGAATGTGTCTTAGTGGAATGGATCTGAGCGATTCCTGTTTCAGGATTGCATTGCAGCAAAGTACCTTTTGCATCCCGTCTGCCATAACTATCCTTCATGCATTGGGGTAGGTGACTTGTGGAACTCCCTGCCACCAGATGTTGGGATGGCTATGAGCCTTGATGGGTTTAAAAAGGGGGTGGACAGATTTATGGTCTATTGTTGGCTGGATGGGAACTTCGGGTTCAGAGGAGGAACACCTCCAGAGCCCGGGCTAGCCCGATTTTGTCAGAAGCTAGGCAGGGTCGGGCCTGGCTAGGATTTGGATGGGAGACATCCAAGGAATACCAGGGTCGTGACACGGAGGCAGGCAATGGCAAGTCATCTCTGAATATCTCTTGCCTTGAGTACCATACTGGTTCACCATAAGTCAGCGGTGGCTTGGTGGCAAAAGGGGGGGGGAGGTGTCAGCCAGTCCTTTGTGGGAGCTTGGCATCTGACCAGACACAGTTGGGAAACAGGATCCTGGACTAGATAGACTTTTGGTATGCATCAAAAGGAGTTTTGACTCTCAAAAGCGTATACCACAGAAACCTTGTTGCTCTTTTAAGGTGCTTCCGGACTCAAATCTTGGTTTGATCCCACATAACTGCTCTCATGTCTTCTGGAAGCGCCGCAAAGTAATATTCAATAAATATATTTCCTGTGTGTATATCTTCAGGCTGCAATCATAGGAATATTCCAGACTCCATAAAATAACCTTCCCACTTCTGGTTCAGTCTTCAGGGAGAGGAAACATGACACTTTCTTAACACAGAAGCTTGACAGAGGAGAAGAACAGATTTTCCTTGGACCTGGGGAAAAAAGTCTTAATCGCTAAGCATTAAGTGACCTTGCTATCTTTCCTTGATGCATATTTTTATAAGATTGAACCACAACACTCCTGACCTCTGACAGGCATTCCCTCTGTGGCCGCTAATGGTTTTTCTTTAAAAAAAAAAATGTGTCAAACAACATTTTGGGGTTTCTTTTTATTTTTAGATAAATTTGCAGCCCGCTGCCATTCCAGTCGTGACGTCAGCTATTTACATTTCAGGCCAGTGTTTGTCGTAACCTTCAAATACAGGGGGACGCCGGGCAGACAGTGTTTATCGCAGCCCAGAGACAGTCAGGAACGGCTGGCCTCAACGGGGCAGAGCCCGGCTCTCTTATTTACGTTATTATCGGCAGATTGTTCACGGTGTACCGAGTGACCCACTGGTGGAGTGAGTGTCCCATTGCATGTGGCTTTTACACGGGAGGTCTACATTTAAAAGTTGGGAGGGGAGAAAAACTTCAGTTCAGTAGATCTCTTGTGATACCAGGGGTTGCGCAAAACCCCATTTAATTTAAAAAAGAAAGATATCTGAGAATTAAGAGTTCCAGAAGGGTCACTGTGGTTGTCCGTCGTTCTCGAATTCACACGGGAGTCCCGTAGCACCTTAAAGACGAACTGAATCTATTTCAGCACGAACTTTTGTAACTCAGCTAGCTTCTCCAGATTCCTTAGAAGCAGGGCTATTTCTGTGCGGGGGGAATGCACAGGAACGGAGTTCCGGCTGGCTCCCGAGTTGGCCACACCCAGCAGGAACTCATTCGCATAATAGGCCACACCCAACAGTGGAAACTCATTAGGATTGGCTACATTATGGGGTGTGTGGCCTAACATGCAAAGGAGTTCCTGCTCCAAAGAAAGCCCTGGGTTTTGACAACAAACAAGGTAAAAATAAGAAGCAAAAGGTGGGTCCAGACCACACTTCTGGTAACATGGGGGTGTGGCCTAATATGCTGAGCTGTGCTCTCAGGTATGTGGCCTAATATGCTAATGAGTTCCTGCTGGGCTTTTTCTACAAGAATAGCCCTGCGTAGAAGCATACAATCTGTTACAGGGGTCCCCAGACTTTTTTGAGCTTCTGAGCACCTTTGGAAATCTGACACAAGGTGGTGGGCACAACCCACAATATGGCTGCTGCAGGAGGCGGAGCCACATACACAGAGGAGATCCAAGTGTAGGGGAGAAGAGATATAATTTTAAAAATACATTGCGTGAAAGTGGGTGAGAGAGTATAAAACAAGCACTGTGATGGCAGCTGCCACTGGGGCCATGTTATTTTAATCTGCCTAGCCAATCGGATCTTCCGGGGCCAGTCAAAAGCCTTCTGGGTAAGAGCCCCACCTGCCCTCACCCACTTTTTAAAAATACTTGGCGGACCCCCAAAAAGGTGGTGCCTAGGGGCACCACGTTGGGGACTGCTGATCTGTTAGGTTTGGTTCAATTCTCAGCAGGTGGGGGGAGTGTTACAAAGGAAGGCCGGATCTTTTTTTTACAACAGCCCTCTTTATAACACCCCTGCTCACTCGTACTGGATTTTTAACAGGGCCCAATGTACGTCCCCCGCTCTGCATCGGAAGAAGTGACCTCTGACTCGCAGAAGCTCATGCTGAACATCTTTAAGGTGCTACCTGGCTCCAATGAGTTCTTTTGGTTAACGGTGACAGCAAGTTACACGTTTAAAAACCAGCCCTGCATCTTTCGAGCGAACAATAATTGCAAGGTTCAGGCAAGGGACAGCATTGGCTTGCCTCCAAGTCTGCAGAAAGGGGGTGAATTTTCTTCAGGGGTGGCTTCTTTCATCACACTGCCGCCGCTGTGGGAAGTGTGGCATCCAGTGGAAAAGAGGACTTTGGCTTAGCAACAGGTAGGCAGGAGTTCTGCAGTTCGATCCCCGACATTCCCGATGAAAAGTAGCAGAGGTGAGAGAGAGGGCCCTCAACGTGAGACCTGGGAGAGCTGCGGCCAGTCAATAACTGAGTACTTTGTGATAGATTCAGGTGGGTAGCCAGGTGGGTCTGAAGCAGCAGAGCAAAGTCTGAGTCCCGTGGCACCTTGAAGACCAACAAATTTTTTATTCAAAGTATAAGCTGCTATGTGCTCATACATTTTTTTTTGCACGTGAACAAAAGCTTATACTTTGAATAAAAATGTATTGGTCTTAAAGGTGCCACCGGACTCAGACGTTGCTCTGGGTCCTTTATGGTGCCCGTTAAGAAGGTTCCAGGTTGAATCCTCAGCATCCCGGGTTTAGAAGGGTCTCCGGTCTTTCCTAGCTCTGGAACCGGAGACCATTTTAGCTGGAGATGCTGGAACAGAGCGGGATTCCTGAGTGAAGCAATGCAAGTTATTTATTTATTTATCTATCACATTTCTACCCCGCCCTCCCCGCAAGTGGGCTCAGGGCAGCTTACTATAGGGCACCAAGTGCCTACACGTAAAACAGCATAAAAACAGGATAAAACAGTCAACATTAAAGTGCTCAGTGGTTACAATGAAAATCTAACAAGATGGAATCACATTTACAGATGGACTCCCCCGAATCTTACATAACAATTATTCTTACATAACAGTTATTGTCTGTTCGGAGCACATCACGTGCTACTGGACCTCTTTGGTTATCGTCGGTGGGAAGGTTGAACTTTATACGCCCCAGAAAGCCGGACCAGAACCAACAGGTTGAAATTTCGATCGAAAAAGTATTCGGCTAAACATTAGGAAGAACTTCCTGAAAGAGCGGTTCCTGAGTGGGACAGGCTTCCTTGGGAGGTGAAGGGCTCTTCTTCTTTGGAGGTTTTCAAAACAGAGGCTAGATTGCGATCTGACCGCAATGCTGATTCCATGAATTTAGGCAGATTGTGAGAGGGAGGGCAGGAAGGGATGAGCCAGTGCTCGGGTCTCGTGGCCCTTTCTTGTATGTACAGGATAATGCCAATCGGCCACTTTGGGGTCTGGAAGGAATTTTCCCTTAGGCTAGATTGCCCCAGGGATCCTGGAGGTTTTGTTGCCTTCCTCTGGGTCACTGGAAGAGTGTGGGGAGGAGGTAGCTGAATTTTCTGCATTGTGTAGGGGATTAGATTACATGATCCTTGGGATCCCTTCCAGCGCTATATTTGTTTCCTCCAAGATTTAAGGACATTGACAAAAACCGAGAGATTCTTCTGTAAAATCATATTTTATGTTCTCAAATTCAGCGATGGATTGGATTGGGTTTCTTTCTTTAAAAAAAAATCCCTACTGTCTCCACCAGAGGGGGCAAAACAGTACTAGACTCGTCTGTGCTTAGAAATAAAAGAATTAGATGTCTGCACGGTTTTATTCGCCATATGCAAACATTGTTTTTTTGTGTGTGTGTGATGAATTTAATTTGTATTGGTGTTGAAATCTGTATTTTTGAAAGTGGGAAGTTTTTTGCTTTTTTTGGTGCAAGCCCTAATCCTGTTGTTTGAATTGCCAAAACCCTAATGTTATCACATTCTCTAATGTAGTGATTTATTAATTTAAACCGAGCTGGGTTTTTAAGTGCCAGGGAACCCGAAGTGCACCTGGGCCCTAGATTCTAGAGTGACTGCCAGTAGAGCGTTGACACAAACCAGACTGGTTAGATCTGTCCAATGCAACCTTTATCTGGCGAAACATTGGGGGAGATTCGCAGACGTAAAAGTGCAACCCCATTGGTGGTAACCCGGTATTCCATCCGGCTTAGTTTGAGAGGATTCTGAACTGTTCAAGGAACAGCAGTGATAGAGAATTGGGAATAGGGCATTCCAGAAAAACCTCTTTCTGAGTCCCGGGAGAGCCGCTGCCGATTTGAGTAGACAACGCTGACTTTGATGGACCAAAAGTCGGATTCCGTATAAGGCAGTTTCATGTGTTCCATTTGGATTTTCATTTAAGAGGAGGGAAGGAAGGTGGCCAAGCCAGTGATGGATACAATAGTACAATACTTGAGTGTATCTTCAATAGTATTATAATAAAGTCTTGAATGCCCATGGATATTAATTCCCTGCATAGGCTTCTGTATGACCCTGTAAGCCACTGCCCTGAAAAGCGACAGTGAAAAGCAAGCCTTGTTTGTTCACTAGAACCAGTGTGGTTAAGAGCGTTGGGCTGGTATCTGGTTGACCCAGGTTCGAATCCCTGCTCACTGGGTGGCCTTCGGCCAGTCACACTCTCTCAGCCTCGCCTACCTCACAAGGTTGTGGCGAGGGTGAAATGGAGGAGACGAGAATTGTGGAAGCTGCGTGGGTTAGGGTTAGGGTTAGGGGGGCATTGCACGCAAATGCAATGAATAAATAAATTAATGTTAGGCAGTATGAACCCATACATCAGTGGGGGGGCTCAGCTTTGTGGGGTCCTAGGTTCCCCCCCCACACCTCTGTCTGTACCTACCTGAAGATGTCTACTTACATAGTCTCTCAATACATAATTCTCCCAATTGCTGCTTGCCCATGTTTCCTTCACGCTGTTGTCCTATTTACCTCGAGTTTGGGAGCTGGACGAAAATTCCAAAGTCTGCCAGAACTGAATTAAGCTCCGAATAAAGTGTGCTTGATGGGTCGTTCTTTGTAAAATAAGCATTGCCGAATATACATTATCGGCTTGGCCTCGTTTATTCTGAGCAGCGGCTTTTCCTCTCCCCCCCCCTTTTTTTCTTGGCACAGAAGCCGGATAATTAGTTTTGTGTGGCTGCGGTGACGGTGTCGGTTTGGTTTTATTTAGAACACGGCCGGTCTAGGATCCCTGCCAAGAATAATCCTTGTGCCTTCAAGTCATAGGGATATAAGTCTTAGGAAGGGCTGCATTTTTTAAAAAAAGAGAAAAAACTGAAGAACTTAAAACGTCTCGAACTCTGTCAATGGCTCCTTCTTGTTTATTGGGTGTTAATACTCTTGGCTACTCCACTTGTACAACCGATGTCTCATCGGGGGGATTCAGCCCGTGCTGTTGAGCGAGACCGGGCAAGGGGTCCATGGCAGGATGGGGCCCTGGGTGGAACTGCTCCTGTTCATTGCGAACCCGAAATCCTTCCGTCTCCTCCCTGTTTGACATCTGTGCAAATATCTGCACGGTTGCCCAGAGTGGAACACACAAGGAGGCAGTGATGCTAATTGGTCTAGCACAGAGCTCCCCAACCTTTTTGAGCCTATGAGCACCTTTGGAATTCTGACACAGTGTGGTGGGCGAACCACAAAATGGCTGCCGCAACGTACCTTTGGTCACACTGGAAAGATCCTTGTCCTGCGGCAGCAGCCGCTGCCAAATTTGCACGGCCGATCAAATCTCCAACAGCCAGTCAGAAGCCTTGCAGGGCAAAGGCCCCAGCTACTTTCTAAAAACACTTGGAAGGCACCAGGAAATGTCCTGATGGGCAACGCGATGCCCGTGGGCGCCATGTTGGTGATCCCTGTTCTGGCATGATCTAGTCTTTGTAAATGGACACAATTCCATTCTGCATTGGTGCTTTAGAGTCGGTGCAGCGTAGTGGTTAGAGCGGGGTTTTTGTTTAACTTTTAGGCCCAGTTCAACCCACCAATTAGGTGGCATTACTGCCAAACGCTTCCCGAGGTCACAGGTAAACCCCCCCCCCAAAAAAGAATAGCATGCCAAGACAAGGCAACTTTATTTATATGGATATATTTATGATATATGCACGGGATACACAGATCTCAGGCATGCATTCAATGAGACCCTTGTTCCTGATGGCCAAAAGCCAGTGCCTTAATGCTCGACTGGATTCTTTTTTGGGACGCTTGCCATTTTTCTAAAGGCCTGGGGGGAGAGATCTGGGGTTTCATCCTCTCCTCGAGGCGAGGTAAACAGTATAAAAAGCAGCTCTCCTTCTCTGGGCTGTCAGAAGGCATTGCAAGTAGATGGGTGGGGGGCTGCCTAAGATCCCAAATGCCCCCATTTGCTTCCAAAAGTTGCTCCCAAAAGTTCCAAAAGGCAGGTAACACCCCCCTCCCATTTGTAGATGGCCCTAGTTAAGAATCACCAGAGCAGAGCACTGAACTGAGTCAAGAGAGGTGGGTTTCAAATCCCAACTCTGCCATTTATTTATTAAAACATTTGTACCTCGCCTTAACTCGTGGTTCAAGGAGGCTTAAAAGGTAAAGGGTAAAGGTTTCCCTTGTCTGAAAGCCAGTCGAATCTGACTCTAGGGGTGCGGTGCTCGTCTCCGTGTCCAAGCCTTTTTTTAGAGAGAAAAGTTAAAAAGCAGTTAACATTCCTTTCATAGTCAAAGATCGGTACTTAGTCAGCTCAGTCCTTTTCTTTAAATTGCCTCCCGAAACAAAATATCTATGTAATTAGCACTACTCAACTAAATAGTATAAGGGCACATTAAAATGTATTATTAAACTGGTTTTTTTAAGAACACTTTTCTTAAGGTAGCTCACCAAGTTGACAATGTTTGTATTGCTCTGTTAAACATTTGAAAATTTTAATAAAAATAATTTTTTAAAAAAATCTCTGTTTCCAAGCCGAAGAGCCAGCGCTATCCGAAGATGTTTCTGTGGTCATGTGGCTGGCATGACTAGACGCCGAGGCTTATGGAACGCTGTTATCTTCCCAGTAAAGCCGTACTTATTTATCTCCTTGCAGTTTCTTGTTTTTGAACTGCTAGATTGGCGGGAGCTAGGGCCAGAGACGGGAGCTCACTCCGTCACGCGACACTCGGGTCTCGAACTGCTGAGCTACCAATGCACATAATTTTGTGGTGCAGCCTCCTTTGGAATACCTGTGTCCAGTTCTGTTCACTGTGTCTCCAAAAGGATGCTGCAGAGCTGGAGAAGGTACAGAGGAGGGGCAACCAAGATGGCTTGGGACCCAGAGGTGGATTGCGGTGCGTGTATCACTGTGTTGGAAGTTGGGTTGCCAACATCGAGGTAGGCCCTGATGTTCTCCTGGAGTTACTGCCCATCTCCAGCTACAGAGACCATTTCCCCCGGGAGGAAACAGCTGTTTTGGAGGGTGGGCCTTCTGGAATCAGACTCCCACTGAAGCTCCTCCTCTCCCCAAATCCCACCCTCCCCAGGCTGTATAACACACACACACACACCCCGCCAATCTCCAGGAATTTCTCAACTCACAGTTGGCAAGTTTAGTTGGAAGATCCAGAGAAGAGCCTGGTGAAATGGGGGAAGAAAATTTAGGTTTTTCCCTCTGCATATTGTGCCAAATCTCCATGAGATACAACCTATTACTAATTCATACTAAGTATTTAGAAATACTAAAAATAAAGTATAAACTAGTTCAGAGTCCAGGGAAATGCCGATCGCCACTTTGAGGACAGGAAGCAGTTTTCTCCAGGCCAGTTTGGCCAGGGATCCTGGAGTGTTTGGGAATTTTTTTTGCTACCTTCTGGGCATGGGTCATTGGGGGTGTGGGGGGGAGGTAGTTGTGAATTTTCTGCATCGTGCAGGGGGTTGGACTAGACGACCCCGGAGGTGCCTTCCAACTCTATGATTCTTTGAGTGCTACAACATACACTATGTACAGAATGCGAGTCCCAATTCAAAAAGTGTGGGAATCGCCTCCCTGAGCCCCTTGGAGGAAAAGCAAGTTAAAAAAATACAGATCAATAGTAGGTAGGTAGGTAGACAGACACTATTATTTTCTCTCTCTTCCCTGTGTTCTTTTCTCCTTCCTCCTCTAAATCCCGTATTCCCTGCTTTTTCGTCATGGACACTTCTTTTAAAGGCCCCGGGCATCGCGGCTTACCACTTGCAAAAATGGCCAGTCATTGGCCAACGGTGGCCCATGGAAGTTTTCAAACAACCTCACAAAAGCAAAGCCTTTTCCCACGTGTCTTGCCAAAAGGAAACAACAGCCAGCGTAAACGTGTCCTCACCAAATGAACATCCCATTCCAGGATCTTGGGAGGGCAGGTTACTTCCTAGTGGGAAAGCGCCGTCAGTTTCGAAAACAGCACTTAAGAATCCTACTGGCTAGGGATGCCGGTCTCCAGGTGGGGCCTTGGGGATCCCCCAGAATTACAGTTCATCTCCAGACAACAGAGATCATTTCCCCCCAGAGAAAGTGGCAGCTTTGGACACTAGACTGTATGGAATTAGATCTCCTCTGAGCTCCCTCAACTCTCCAAACTCCACCCTTCCCAAGCTGTGCCCTAGGAATGCCGGCCTCCAGGTAGGACTTGTGGTTCCCGCAGAATTACACCTCACGTCCAGACTACGGAGATCAGTTTCTCTGGAGAAAATGGATGCTTTGGAAGGTGGAGTCTACGGCGTTGTACCCCACTGAAGTCCCTGTCCTTGGTAGGCTTCACTCCTAAATGTCCCAACCTGGAGCTGGCCACCCTGTCCCTCCACCCGTGGCCAGGGGGAACCTGGTGACCCTACTATCAGCCACCGTTTCCGTACTCAGATAGAATGTCCTGTTGCAATAGCAAGAGGAGCTCTGTTAAAGCGGTCCCGTGCAAGTCGATTCCATCAGACCTTTTCATCGTCTCCCCTCCGTACTGGATTCCCTCTTTGACTTCAGAATTTATTTGGTGACAGTAGAAATTATTGATAGCCGTGAGGGACATGGGGCAGCTGCCGTGAATTGCGTCTCCAGCCATCGTTGGGGCACGGGACAAAGGCTCTCGGTTTTCCCCCCTCAGGAGGTGAGATCGAGTATGGATACCTGCAGGCCTTCCGGAACAAACTATAGGCATTCCTTTTTAAAAAAAAAAAAGAAAGAAAATTTATTAACAGGATATAATAGCATATTCCATATTCGACAACCAATTCTTAACATATCCTTTTCTAAAAAAATTTATCCCCCCCTCCCCTGGCTTCCAACGATGCTCCGCCACCATTAACATTTCTATCAATATTCTCTTACATTCAATTCGTTTTCGATATTCAAATCATAAATTTCGATATTTTCCTTTTCTATTTATCACTATTAGGTAACTTTTCTATTACAGTCCCTTTTCTTACAGCACTTCTATTATTAACAACTATCAAAACAGAGCAGTCTATTTTTCACATCCCAGTTAGATTCTAAGTAGTCTTTAAAGTCTTTCCAATCTGCTAAGAATTCTTCGTCTTCTAAACTATAGGCATTCCTATGCTGGAAAGCCTTTGAAAGCAGTTAAATGAAAGCACCGTGCCCGGGGTTCTGTTTGTTTTTTTTTGTTTCTGTTTTCATTTTGGCCCTGTTTTCATCTGCTAACGTCGTCTAGTTACCATTTTAGTGATTCCGGTGTCAATTGTGACCTCACAGAGATTGTAATTTAGACTGTTTTGATTTTGTCAGCTGCCTTAGGGAGCTTGTGACTGGCCGGAAGGCAGTGTCCTTAATAAATACGTACAGGGCGAGTGGGTTAGATGGAGGGGGTGGGTTCCAGAGTTTCTTTAAATATGCACAGATATTCTGATGCGTGGCGATGGAAAATGCTGTCAAGTTGTAGCTGCCTCTTGGCGACCCTGTAGGGCTTTCAAGGCAAGAGATGGTCAGAGGCAGTTTGCCATTTGCAATCCTCTGCATAGCAACTGAGATCTTCCTTGGTGGTCTCCCATCCAACTGCTAACCAGGGCCGACCCTGCTTAGCTTCCCAGATCTTACGAGATCGGGCTGGCCTGGACCATCCAGGTCAGGGTAGAGACAAACAGAGGTGGGTTTGCCATTGCCTGCCTCTGCTTAGCAACCCTGGACTTCCTTGGCGGTCTCCCCTCCAAGTACTCACCAGGGCCGACCCTGCTTAGCTTCTGAGATTTGACGAGATCGGGTTAGCCTGGGCTGTCCAGGCCAGGGTAAAAATGCTATCTGTATCTACTGTAAAGTTAGAACTGGACTCCGATTAGACTGGATCCTCTTTAAGCATTGCCCAAAGTTTCCTCTGTATTACTGCTGACCTCTGGTGTCTGTCAGCAGCACTGAACAGATTCCAGCTTGGTTCACCTTTTTAATGGAGATCGGACAGAGAGTTTCTTTTCCTCAAATGAATTAAGGTATTTACCTGTAGTCAGCATTCTTTAAATTTCCCACCCAAGGTTCATTTCTGTTTACAGGAAAAGAACCGTAAAGGGTAGTTGACTGTACCTGTTGACGCATCTGCAGGTGATGGTATCCCAAAAGGTCATGGTGTCCCCAAAGGTGGTGGCGCCCCCCAAAAACCCTATATACATGGGGGATATCCCCCCACCCGCTGTTTCCAGATGATTTTAAAAACAGCCCATGTGCTCAAAAATATCTTTTGACTTACCTTTTTTCTCTTTGCCAACAAAAATTCATCAGGGGGGGAGCAGTCTGGCAAAAAGAAATGTCATCAGGAAGGCAAGATGACATGCATTTATTTAGGGTTACCATATTTTGAAAAGCAAAAAAGAGGACCTGAAGAAGAGACTGGATTTATACCCTGCCCTTCACTACCTGAAGGACATCCAGAGTACAATCTCCTTTTCCTTCCTCTCCCCACAACAGACACCCTGTGAGGTGGGTGGGGCTCAGAGAGCTCTTTCAAGGACTGCTCTTGAGAGAACAGCTCTGGGAGAACTATGGATGACCCAAGGTCATCCAGCAGCTGCAAGTGGAGGAGCTGGGAATCAAATTTGGTTCTCCCAGATTAGAGTCCCATGCTCTTAACCACTACACCATACTGAATCGACTTGGCAATAATGTTCCCCTGCCCCTGGCTTAGAAAGCAGAGCAGTTCAGCAAAATTGTTTGTGTGTGTGTGAAGTGCTGTCAAGTCGCAGCTGACTTACAACAACCCCAGTGGGTTTTCAAGGCAAGAGATGAGCAGAGGTGGTTTGCCTTTGCCTGCCTCTGTGCAGTGACCTTGGACTTTCTTGGTGGGCTCCCATCCAGGGCCCGACCCTCTTAGCTTCTGAAATCTGACAAGAGCAGGCTAGTCGGGCCATCCAGGACAGGTGAGCAAAAAATTACTGTAACTTTAAAACAGAATCTGAATGTGTCACTGAATACATGCTTGCATGCTCATATTATATATATTTAATGGGAACAAGTGTGTACAGGACCTCTGCCTTCCATAAAACAGGAGGCATCAGGACTGTCTGCCATTCCAGTGTGAAAAAACATAACCGCAGTCTTGAGTAAGTCTTGTGGAATACAGCAGGGGTTTTTTTCCCAAAAAGGCAAAATGGAGACAGTGTTTTCATCAGGGACAGATCCGGGAAAATAGAATCTCGAAACAAAAGCCATGAATACCTAAACCATTTGTTTTAAAAAGATTAAGAAAACATGCATACTGTTTTATGGCGTTGTTACGGTCGTTCTTAATAAAAGGTATTCCCTGGCTTCTGTGTTTTGGATCTTGGTTGGGACCGATGCAGCTACCTGTAACCTTTGGAGAATAAGATTTACCCATTGTTAAAAGGGATAACTGAAGCCCTTTGTCAGCCAATTTTTATTATTTTGGTTGCAGTGTTGCATATACCAAAAAAGGGGGAGAGAATATTGAAATTGAAATTGGGTACTATAAAGGTTGAGCAGGAACAATGTTAAAAACGAATTAAACAACATAAATCAATGTATTGTGCAGTGCACTGAAAATACAAATTCAAAACACAATCCTTGAATTTAGCCTCTGGATTGAAACCACTGGACTAAATATTCCTTAGTGTACATTACATAATACAGATAAATAAATATCCACAAGTTGATGACGTACAAATAAGACCACAGTAACAGTAAACAAGACCGAACATATTTTGGCCCAATGGGCTTTCTTCAGTGGTCGCAGACACACATGTACACCAAGGACAGTTGTTGGTATGATAAGCCAAAATAGGTATTAATTGGTTCACATTTTACACCATGTGGCCAAATGGTGACATTATTTGGATCATGGATCTTGTTCCATAATTTCCATGCTCTCACATAAGGATGTCTTCTTGTTAATTATTTTGACAGTTGGTTAGCTCAGGGGGTGTATGCAATCAGCCAGCAATATGACAAAATACACAGTTGCATACTTCTTAAAAACAATGCAAGACTGTTCAAAGGACATGGAAACTAGCTAATTTTTCCAGGCCCCCATATCCTCCACGTAATAGGAACAGCTACATTCAAGTCTATTAGCGCCTTTAAGACCAACATAATTTGGGGGGGTACGATGCAGCAAGAAGGTGCTTTCAGAGGGGCCACCAGGTCCCAGCCCCGGCGGGCTCACCTCGGCCTCGCTCACGAACACGGTAGCCGTTGTCCCCCCCATCTGCCATCCCGGCTTCCAAGGCAGGCACCTCTTCCTCCTTGATCACAAAGGACATAATTATCATCTGCAGAGGAGTCAAGTACAAAGACAGTTCATCCAGTCTGACCGGGGCTGCACTGCAGGCCACCAAAGATTAACAGCTGCTTCTCCTTTGATTAGGTTAGGTAATAACAGTTACTTTAGTTAATAATTGGATGGATTCCCGGGGCCGTGTAATTCAGGTTTTCGGCTGTCCTTCTTTTTTTCTTTTTCTTTTTTTTTTCTTTTTTGCTGGCATGGAGCTGAGCTGTATTATTGGAAGGAAGCCTGTAATCCTATTAGTTCTGACTATAGGAGGAAAGATAAGGGGGGATTCAGAGCCATTAAGGTGTTGTATCAGGTAGGGAAATAAGTGAGCCACACGCGTTCGGGGATCTAGTTTAATTCTGCCTATATAATCACACGTGAGCGATAAAATAAACAAAGGGAGCTTAAGTGTCCCGCGTTCCCCTACAAAGGCAGACGCTGCAGCCATTCTTAGTAAATTGCTCTGCCTGCTTTTCGCCTCGTAGAGACGGTTTCTTGAAATTTTCGTTGGTCGCTGTGTAGGGTTTAGAGTCCCCACCCCACCCGCACAGTCATATCTCTGGGTGGATAGAGGCATCAGCTCCAGTGGACATGGGGATACATGCCTGCACATGAACATTAAAGCGCCGTGTGGTGCGCTGCCTGTATCTGAAGAGGAAGGTTCTGGATTGCAGGACAATTGTGCATTTCAGATCTGATGGTCGCCCCAAGAACGTATTGTGGCCTCTTGGATTTTCAATGGAACGTAAGTTGTTGCTTTGTGGAAGAGATCTCGGGTCTGTGCGCATAAATCCCCTGAATAAATAGGCAGGCAGAGTAAACAGGAGGGGGATGCATTCAGGCTAGTCACCTTATTTCCAAAGAGCTTCCACAGTTATAACCCTATTTTCCATGCAATTTTGAGAGCGGCGCTAAAAACCTTGTTTGGACCTATTGTTTTGACATTGTATTGGTGGTATAATGTTCTTACATCCAGGTCTTGTTATTGAGAGGGTGACAGCGCTGAACATTAGTCTTTGTGAAATGTTATCAGACACTCTGCCTGATTTTTTAGCTATTTTGACTAATTAATTTTTTATCTTTTAAAAAAAAAAAATCCAGAATGCTGCAGATCAGATGGCGTTTCACGCAGCGGGGGGATTTACGGCCCTGGAGCAGATCCTCCAAGCGGCAATCACTTCCACCAACCTGAACGCCGTTTCACGAATTCCTCTGAAGTAAGTAACAGTGCTTGGCTTGCCATTTTTGAGTGGTCAGTAAATTATGGCATCTGTGGTTCAGACTGTTTTTTTCTGGCTCTCTTTCTGCCTGACCTTGCTATTTAGCGCCAGGCAGCTGACGAGTAGGTTTATGGAGAATTTTATAGACATGTCCCACCGTTGAAACCTTATACGGGATTTGACTATCGAGCAAGTTTTGAGAAGTTTGTTTCGGGGGGGGAGCAGTGGCAGATTAACCATTAAGCAGACTAAGCACGTGCTTAGGGCACCGGGGCCAAAAGGGGCACCACAAAGTTGGGAAAAGAGTGAAAAGGAAAAAAAACAAATGAAGATTTGTAAAAAAAAAATGAATAGATAAAAATTGGTGCAAATTAATCGTGGTATACCCTAGGCTTATCTTCTATTTTTTGTTGACAAGGTGCAGTGTCATAGGCTATGTTTAAAAGTAAAATGCACGTGTTTAAAAGTAAAATGATGGAGCCAAATTCAGTTGTCATGACAGTCATTTCAATTGGCACAAGATTGGCACCAAGACTGGTCAGTGCTTAGGGCACCAGTGAGCCTTAATCCGCCCCTGGGCTGGAGTGTCCGTTTCAGATCTGTAAGAGAAAATTTGTCTGTCAAGTGTGCAATCTGGTCCTCCTGTCCAAAGCACTGCTCGTATTGGGGAGGGGATCGGTATTCCCACCATACATGAATGTGCTTTTGTGCTGAAGGTTTTCTCTGCTCCGTTAAAGGGGTGGATGTAGACGGCCCGTCAGCTAGAATATCCAGTGGCCAGGAGTCCCAAATGCAGGCGTGATGACAAAAGCGGGGAATGGAGATGTTACAGAGAGGCGAACCCCCTGAAGGGGAACCACCAGCTGGAAGCTAGCTATTTATTTATTTATTTATTTATTTATTTATTTATTTGGATTTATAGCTCACCCTCCCCTTAACGGGCTCAGGGCGGGGGTTCCAGCAGTATAAAATGCCAATGCAATTAAAACCACATTAAAACACAATATAAAATAACATAACTCGTACGTGCCGTACAACTCTAGTAAAAAAACAGATAACCTCAGTGGTTGATGGTAATAGAACTTAAGTTTTTTAGTGATCTTTAAGATTTAGGGCAGGGGTGCCGAACTCATTTGTTACGAGGACCGGATCTGACATAAATGAGAGCCTGTTGGGCCGGGCCATAAAATGCAATGCCGGGTAGCGGAGGACATAAAGGACATAAACACGAAGGTGGGTTTTTTCACTTAAAATAAAAACATTTATTTTCAAACATCAGCACGCTTGCAATATTTTGTTGATTTAACAGTGTCTGAGAACTGACACCTCTTGCTCTGAATTATTGCATCAAAATGTCTGTGCTGTTGCAACCTTGAGTCTGCTGTTCAGGTGTGTATCTGTAAGCTGCAAACCTACGATGACGCAGCAGCAGCAGAACTGGAAGAAGAAGCAGAAGACAGCCAGTTCCACTGCAGGCCTGATAGAAGCCCTCCAGGGGGGGCCTCATCCGGCCTCCGGGCCACATGTTTGACACCCCTGATTTAGGGTGTCAGGACCCAGGCTATAGATGGAGGGTCGACCTAAGGAGGGGAACGCTCACTTCCTCAACCAAAAGCCTGGCGGAAGAGCTCCGTCTTGCAGGCCCTGCAGAATTGTAATAAATCCCACAGGGCCCTGATCTTGCATGGGAGCTCATTCCACCAGGCCCTGGAGCAGATCGTTGCCTTGGTCGAGGCAAGTCGGATGTCCCTGGGGCCGAGGACCACCAAGAGATGTTGGTTGCTCTCCGGGGCTCATATGGGGAGAGGCGGTCTGGAAAGTATGGCAATGCTTTGTGAAAGTTCTGCTGAGAAACTGACAAGCAAGTCAACCAGTTAGGCTATCCAGTGGCAAGGAGTCCCAAATGCAGGCTTGCTGACAAAAGCAGGGAATGGAGTTGTCACAAAGATGGAAACCCACTGAAGGGGAACCACCCACCGGAAACTATTGAGCGGTAGTATTTTGCGAAAGCTCTACTGAGAAACTGACAAGCGAGCCAGTCAGGATATCCAGTGGCAAGGGAGGCCCAAATGGCAAGCTTGCCGATAAGAGCAGGGAACTGGAGACATTACGGAGAGGCGAACCCACTGAAGGGGAACCACCAATCAGAAGCTATCTAGTGGCCATATTTCGTGAAACCTCTGCTGGGAAACTGACGGGCGAGCCAGCCCACAGCCTAGGTGGGACAACCGCACCTCTGGACACGGCTTCCAGGGAGGGAACGGAAAATCGGCTATTTCCTCATAACCGCCCAGCTTCTAAAATCGTGCCGCCGGGCCCAAGAGTATGGCTCGGATTCAAACCCACTGCAAATGGAGCAGAGCTCTTTGCCGCACTTTATCACTGCATCCCTTTCCATACCCAGGAACAGTGTGGAATACTGTATAGACAGCCACGGCGGGTAGGGAGGATAGGCAGATACGTTCCTCCCCACCACTCTCAGACGAGCTATTACTCCATCTGTGCGCAAGGGGAGATTTCTGCTCTCTTCCCGCCGACGGACACGACGCACGTTGCAAATGGGCCTGAGTAATTTTGCTGTCACCGACGAGACTACAAGAGACCTCTAATTCTTTCTCGGGATCAAATGAAATGCAAATGTCCTGATACATTAGAGCATTCCAAGTATCGAGAGAGTACCGGGTTGGGGGGGAGGCGGAGAGTCAGAAGGGAGTACAAGAGAAACGAGGAACTTAAAGAAGGAAGTTCCTAATGAATGCCGAAATTCCTTCCAAATTGTGTGAATGGAGCCCTTTGTGAGGGCTGCTACATTTCTGCGATGCCTTTGGCAACAATTCCACTTACAGGTTTAGGACAAGAATTCAGTTAATCGTAGCTAAATTTTGGCAGAGGCTTCTTCTGCAGCTTCGGGGGAAAAAATGAGCTGATCAGGGGTTAATCTGAATAGGAAAGCTCCTGCGTAACTCCAGTAGTAAGCTGCACAGCGGTATCCAGGTGAGCGTGGAAAACAAAATACAAATCTGTGTTATTACACAAGCTCGTGCATGATTAACCGTGGTTTCCTTCAACATAAGGCCTCTGGCTACGTTTGGCTGTATTAACTGGGGGAAACAAAGGTTATTTCCACTGTACAGTGCAGGCTTCAGTTTGAACAGCAACTAAAAAAAACCCTTTCTCCATTGCCGACGTTATAGATTCATTCAGTTTGTTCTGCACGCGAGTCACCAAATGTAGGAAAGCATGCGACTTGTCTGAGTCATGAAAGCAGGAAATTCAGACCACCCACGGACCAGGCCAGGGGGTTTCTAACATACCCAAGGGGCTCCCTGAGTATGCAGAAGGATTTTGTAAAACGAAAGAAAAAGGTCCCTTCCTTCAAAGCATTCCAATAAAAACTGAGCATGCTCCAGGAGACATTGATGTTATTTAATTAATTTATATCCCACCTTTCCTCCCGGTGGGAACCCAAAGTGGCTTACACAATTCTCTTCCATTTTATCCTCAGAACAACGAACCTGTGAGGTAGGTTAGGCTGAGGGTGTGTCACTGTCCCGAGGTCACCCAGGAACTGTCCACGGCAGAGAGGGTATTTGAACCTGGTTTTGTCCAGCCTCTCTAGCCACTACACCACACTGGCTCTCACCATTAGCTGAGAGCGAAGGCCGAAGTAGACAATAACAAGTCCATGAGTTTGCCTTGGGGCCCAACCGCCATTTGGGGTGTGTGGAAGCCCCCGTGAGAACTCCTTTTAATGGTGCCACCATGGGGGAACCATTTGGTATGGGACAGTGCTGTGGGGATAGGAGAGGTTCTCGCCTGTTTCCTCGGGGTCTATAATGACCCTGCTGCCATTTCAGCTTGGGAAAATGGCGCAGAGGGGAGTAGGGAGCCCCTCTTCCCCCTGTGCTGTGGCCCTGCACCAATTTGGGGCCCCGTAGCACTCTTAAAAGAAGTTTCCACCAGGAACGCCATACCTCCAAAATGGCGGCAAGTCCCCATGCTGGACTCATCCAGCCTCATCGACATTACACTGTTATAGCTCCACGGGTCAGTTGTTGCTGAGATTACCTGCTTCATTTGAGATCTTTTTTTCAAAAAAAAAAATCAGGAGTATTCTGAAATTCTGTGACTGAAAGAAATGAGCTAGTGCCAGACATCTATTCCAGGCAGTTATATAACTCGAGAGTAAGTGCTTGTCTGCCAAATACCAGAGAACTGGCAGATTTATAAACCCCTTTTAGCAGGTGGCTTAGTCTCGAGCCCTAGCCGAGGCCCCTTCGGAGCAACTTTTTGGATGTAAATTACTTTGGCATTCCGAGAAAATCGGATAGAGACATTATGCAATTCACACAAAAGACTAAAAACAAGATTATATCTATTGCAGACATGCATCCACCAGGAGAAAATTTTGGGTCATACAAGAGTGACATTTGGGTGGTGAGGAAGCTTGAAATATTACCCAGGTGTCATGGCGAAGGCCCAAGGAAGTAGCTTCCAGGTTGCTGCTGGCATTGTGTGAATTCCACCACCACCCGCCCTCCAGAACCGAATAGGGCTGCCAGGTGTACCTGGCTGCTGGCGGGGGTGTTCCTGCCAGGTCCCAGGATATTCTGGCACATACGAGAAGTGATGACATCACCTGGAAGTGACATCATCACACCGGGCACATTGCACAGGGAATGCTCTAGCATTTGGGGGAAAAACCCTCTATGGTCACCATAGAGTTTTAACCCAAATGCTTGAGCGTTCCCCATGCGATGTGCCCGGCATGATGACATCACCTCCGGGTGACATCATCGCAACGGGGTTCTTCAGGGGTGGGGCTCCCCCACCGACCAGCTGTCTGTCAGTGGATTGGGGCCCCGGAAAGCAGGGGAACCCCCACTCCTATTGAGGGGGAATGGCAACCTTGAGAACTGAATGAGGGCAGGGCTTGGACAATTTAGTGTAGGGCCTAAGCAAGGCTGTGAAATTTTGGCCCGAAGGGAGTAATGGGCAAAGGAACTTCAGAAGGTGGAGAGCCAAAAATTATGAATGGTTCCAGATCCAGCCGTTAGATTCTGGTTGTTATGCCTCCAGGCTATAAAGCCCTACATAGATCAGCCATAAAGCCCTACACCATTTGCATCCAGGGACTCTGAAGGATTGCCTTTTGGCATAATATCTGTTCACCGGCTGAGGTGTTGTTGGAGACCCTGCTCTGGCTGTTCCCCCTGTTCTGGGGCCAAGAAAGGTGTGCACCAGGAACACAGCCTGCTTAATGAGAGCCAGTTTGGTGTAGTGGTTAGGAGCGCAGACTCTAATCTGGGAGAGCCGGGTTTGATTCCCCACTTCTCCGCATGCAGCTGCTGGGGTGACCTTGGGTCAGTCACAAGGACTTTCAGAGCTGTTCTCTCACGAGTAATCCTCGAAAGAGCTCTCTCAGCCCCACCTACCTCACAGGGTGTCTGTTGTGGGGAGGGGAAGGGAAAGGAGATGGTAAGCCTCTCTGAGACTCCTTTGGATAGTGAAGGGTGGGGTATAAATTCAATCTCTTCTTCTTCATCTTCTTCTTAGTGGCAGTGCCAAGACTTTGGAACTCCCTCCCCACCGGGACTCACCCAATGTCAAGTTTCCATTCTTTTCGGACCCAGACAAAGAGATTTTTATTTCTCTCAAGCCTTTAAACACCCTGTAGCGGTTTTCCTTCCTCTCTCTGTATCGTTACAGCAATGATTTTTTTCATAAATACTCCTTTTTTAATCCTGCTTTTTGGAGATATTTTTTTAATTTTGTTCTGCTTGATTTTGTTGGTGTCTTTAATCATCGGTTTTGACTTGACATGTTCTTATTGGATCTAGGGGAGGGGCTGTGGGTCAGTGGTCAAGCTTCTGCTCGGCATGCAGGAGGTCCCAGGTTCAGTCCCCGGCTTCTCTAGTTTAAGGGATCAGGTAGGAGGTGATATGAAAGACCTCTGAGACTCAGAGACCGTTGAAAACCACTGCCGGTCTGAGTAGGGAATCCTGACCTGGATGGACCAATGGTCTAATTCAGTATAAGGCAGCTTCATGTGACCTCAGGATATTGTGATATTATTGTTTATACTGGGCACATGAACTTCTAACACGTTACAAACTAGTAATGTAATACTCTGGATCCTAACATATGCATGTGTGTTTTTTATATCCTACCCTAATCTGCCATATCTCTCTCTCTGTCTCTCTCTCTCTCTCTCTGTCTCTCTCTCTCTCTCTCTGTCTCTCTGTCTCTCTCTCTCTCTCTCTCTCTCTCTCTCTCTCTCTCTCTCTCTCTCTCTCTCTCTCTCTCTCTCTCTCTCTCTCAGATTAAGATGGTTCAAACTATGGAAATATTTCAGTTTGCAGTAGTTTTTAATCACTTCATCACCGCGGATATTTCACATTTCATTGCAAGACCGAGAATATAATCAACCTTCATATAAATCATAGAGATTTTTTATGTGCCATAGTTTAAGTTACAGCCGCCTTCAAATTTTAAAAAGCCACAAATCAGGCAATAAAGTATGAGATTAAGAAACCTGAGGTCTCAGAGGGAGGGAGGGAGGAGAGAATCTGGACCGTGCGGTATTATACGTACAGCCGTGTGTGTCCTAGCTTTTGATCTTCAGGGCCACAGTCCTGACAATTCAGGCCTTTTTCTCGGCATTTGCACTCAGCTGCAGGGTGCTTTCCGAACAGGTGAATGTAACATGCCTGAACGGAAGGCATCTTCTAAGCAGAGGAGAGGAGAGAATTGTGAAGTTGGTTATTTTATTTTTTCATTCTAGCTGGGAATGTTTTAACTATTATTGTAAGCTGCATTGAACCAAGCCGAAAGGTGGGATATGAATGTTTTAATTAATAAATACAGTCATAAGAACATAAGAGAAGCCAATGTTGAATCAGGCCAATGGCCCATCTAGTCCAACACTCTGTCACACAGTGGCCAAAAATACCAGGGGCCATCAGGAGGTCCAGCAGTGGGGCCAGGACACTAGAAGCCCTCCCACTGCTGCCCCCCCAGCACCAAGAATAGAGTGCATCACCTGCCCCACATAAGAACACGAGAGAGTCCATGGGGTTGGGTCAGGCAGAGCATTTGCGCAGAAAGAAGGATTCCCATTTGTGAAGTCTGAGTTTCTTGCTCCCCTCCCAGTCCCACCCCACAGCCCAAAGTGCCCCTCCCGCAAATGCTGTACCCCCCCAGGGGGGCCCCACCCCACTGTTGGGTGGGCTCGCTGGGACTAAACTAGAGGTTCATCTGGTGAAATCAACAGACATATATATCAGACATAAAGGAAACCACAGTATCACCCAAAATACCAGGTATCCTCTTGTGCTGTCAGTCATGTACTAATAGCAGCCTCTCAGGTACATCTGCAATCAGTGTCTTTACCGCCACTGAGGGCCCAGGTTTGGGTGGTGTGGTATCTGTAAGCGTGTTTCCAGAAACATTTCTTTACAACACGTTCCTGTGTATATCCTGGGAGATACTAGGCATACAAAACGTCATGCCGTGATAGCACATGCCAGTTCCCCTCCACGGAGGTGAACAACCCTATTTCTTACCATCCCGTGAAATAGGTCACATAAATGTTTTCCGTATCAGCTTCCAAATAGTTTCTCGCAACCAAGTCTTACGAAAAATAAGCGGGGCTTTATTAGGATTTGCTATAGTTAAATACAAAATCGTCCATCGGAAGCAGACAGATTGAAACACAAGGATCTGCATACCATCCAGCAGGGCTCCAAAGCTGATTTAGAACAACCGCGGTCGTCTGACAATCATAGTTCGTTAGAAAACGATAATAACCCGCTTGTGTTCTGGGTGCGTTTGTTGGTGCTTGATATTTGCGGAAGGGTGAGAAGTAAGAAATATTGCTGTTTGGGGGGAAATTGAGAATGGACATGTACAGATGGAGTGTTTTTAGGCAAAAATTCGCACTTAGTATTCGAGGCCTTTGCAGAAATAGTGACGGTTGACAGCTGCTGCTGCCCTAATAGGATTAAAATAAAGAAATTAGTTGTGCCGACTTCAGTCTGCCGTTTAACACCGTGAACCACCTGGGACCTGCCGTGCTACTGACACTTCCAATTCCTGAATTACAGAAATTGTTTAACTGGATCTGAGCTATGAACACTTTGAAATGCATTCTGATTATCGCGGTCTGTTGTTAACAAGCTTACTGTACTCTTCCAGCCGGTTTTTAAATGCGTTCCAGAGTGTAGCGAAAAATCAGCAGCGCCTCTTTTCCTGGGCTTTCTCCCTGCCCTTCCCCTTCGGACATACAATTTATGTAGAAAACCATGAAGTGGAGATTGTCATTTCTCTATAGTGGATGCAACAGTAGAACTCAAAATACCCTTTGTAGGTTTTTCCAAACCAGAATATCCTGGACAAAGAATCTGCCTAACGAATCCTGGGATCACAGAGGCAAAATTTTCACAAAATATGTTCAAGTAAAGGGCTGCGGTGGCTCAGTGGTTAAGACGCTGAACTGCAGACCGGAAAGTTGGTAGTTCAGCAGTTCGAGACCCGAGTGCCGCATGACGGGGCGAGCTCCCATCTCCGGCCCCAGCTCCTGCCAACCTAGCAGTTCGAAAGCCAGAAACTGCAAGTAGATAAATAGGTACCACTTCAGTGGGAAGGTAACAGCGTTCCATATGCCTTGGTGTCTAGTCATTCCAGCCACATGACCACAGAGACGTATTCAGACAGCGCTGGCTCTTTGGCTTGGAAACGGAGATGAGCACTGCCCCCCCTAGAGTCAGATTAAACTTTTATCTTTATTTCCAAATAACCACATATATGGAAGGCCAGGACATCTCGGCTTATTGACTCAGCTAGTTTGTAAGCTGCCATTTGCTAACTCCTATCTTCATATGCGGTGGCTTCAGTGGTTAAGATGCTGAACTGCAGGCTGTGGAAGGTCAGCAGTTCAGCAGTTCGAGACCCGGGAGCCGCATGATGGAGCGAGCTCCCGTCTCTAGTTCCAGATCCTGCCAACCTAGCAGTTCGAAAGCAAGAAATTGCAAGTAGATAAATAGGTAACACTTCGGTGGGAAGGTAACAGCGTTCCATGTGCCTTGGCATCTAGTCATGCCGGCCACATGACCACAGAAACGTCTTGGGACAGCGATGGCTGTTCAGCTTTGAAACAGAGATGAGCACCGCAACCCTAGAGTCGGATTCGACTGGCTTTCGAGCAAGGGAACCTTTACCTTTACCTTATCTTCGTATATACCCTGACCTGGATGGCCTAGGCTAGGCAGAGGTGGCCCTGGTTAGCTTTTGGGTGGGAGACCACCAAGGAAGTCCAGGATCTCTACACGGAAGCGGGCAACGGCAAACTGCCTTTGAACGTCCTTTGCCTTGAAAAACAGCAAGGGTTGCCACAAGTCGGCTGTGACTTGACAGCACATTACACCACCGCCTTCCTAGATATCGTTTTAGCCTTTTAAAGTGAAATTGCAATGGTTCCCTCCCCAGCCGTTGCACCCCAGAACTTGGGGCTACAAAGAAGAGTAAATAGTTAACAACAGGATAAAATGGATTCCGCTTGGCTGCTCTCCGACACTGTCATTTGGGAGGACAAGAGAGCCGCCTCTGTGTTTTGGTGGCTCTGTTTCTACGCTCTTCAGTGGAAGTGTTAATGGGTCCCTGAAGGTCACGGCAGTGGAAGGAGCTAGTCCCTCGTGTATATAAGCAAAACTGTTTATGGGTCTGTTGTGTTCCGGACAATCGTTCAGGTGCATTGGTCTTTTCCCCCCACCCCGAAAAACACCCTTCATTCTGTTATCACACCTTGCTTCCTCCAAGATTGTTCGAAAATGCAGCCGTGCCTTTATAAACTGGTCCCAGCTGAGTGGTATTGATTAGACAGGAGGACAGGTTTCTTGTCTCCTCCTCCCCAAAGGTTTGGTTGCTCCACTGACCACAGTTTGACTCTTCTCCTAACGCTGGTCACATTTAAATATCGAAAGATATTTAAATGTGACCAGCCACATCTCCAGAATTTCAGTAGCTGCACAGAAGAAGAAGAAGAAGAAGAAGAAGAAGAAGAGAGTTGGGTTTATACCCCTGCCCTTCACTACCCGAAGGAGTCTCAGACTGGCCTGCCATCTCCCTTCCCCTCCCCACAACAGACACCCTGTGAAGTAGGTGGGGCTGAGAGAGCTCTCTCGAGAACTACTCTTGAGAGAACAGCTCTGAGAGAACTTGTAACTGACCCAAGGTCACACCAACAGCTGCATGCAGAGGAGTGGGGAATCAAAGCCGGCTCTCCCAGATTAGAGTCCACCCTCCTAACCATTACACCAAACTGGCTCTCGCGTTAAAAAGAATTCTGAGCCTGTCTCCCTCAGATCTGTGTACTGATCTGCATGTGCACTTGGTCTTGCAATGCTCTCGTGCAGCGAAGCTACTTGCAAGGAATCGCTGCTTTCAGAGGCACCTAGTGCATAAATTTTGGCAGCAGAAGGAACAAGCGGCCTTGCACTGATATCATAATGTGTAACAGAGATGTCCGAATAATTTCAAAATCAGCACATTGCTATGGTTCGGTTTAGCCTACAGATACTTACTGCTTTTAAGTGTAAGGATGAAGGATAGGTCTATCAGTGACTACTGACCATGGTGACTGAAGGGAACATCCATGTTCAGAGGCACTAAACCTCTGAATCCCAGAGGCAGGAGCAGGGGCCATTTGGAGCAGGAGTGCACAGGAGCAGAGCTCCGGCAGTTAGAAGCACAGGCGGCAGCAAGCCCAGCTCCCAGCAGGAGCACAAAGCAGCACATGTAGCATTCCTCCTGGGCCCAGATAGGCTACTCTGGGACTGGAATGACAGCCCCCAGAGTGGAAAGGGGTGGAGCCTGAGTGGTGGGTGTTGCCTTCTAACACACTTCCAGTGATGTCAGGGGGTGTGGCATATGCAAATAACTTATGCTAATGAGCGCCTGCACCTCTTTTTCTACGAAATGACCCCTGGGCAGGAGGCAACATCAGGGGAAGGCCTCATCGTCCATGCCCTGATTTTCGCTGTTCAGAGGAACTGGCAGGCTACTGTGTGAGACAGGATGCTGGACTAGATGGACCATTGGTCTGACCCAGCAGGGCTCTTCTTAAGTTCTTCTGTCTCTGGCCACCAAGTTCAAGATAATCCATACCAGAGTATTCCCCATTACTAGGTATGGGTTTGTAAGCTGGCAGAAAGGAAGTGGTGTTGGAGGAGAGTTTTACAGATACAGTGGACCTCCAAAAAAGAGAAAGAAGGGTTCTGGATGAAATCAATCTGGAACTCTCCCGAGAAGGTAAAATGACTCAACTGAGGCTATCGTATTTCGGTCACATCGTGAGAAGATAAGACTCACTAGAAGTGCTAGGAGAAGTGGAAGATTGCCGGAAAAGAGGAGGACCCAAAAGGAGATGGGTTGACTCCGTCAAGGAAGCCACAACCTTCAGTTTGCAAGGCCTGAGGGAGGCTGTCAGTGACAGGATGTTCTGGAGAACATTAATTCATAGGGTCGCCAAGAGTCAGAAGTGACTTGACAACACTGCATATTCTCTCTCTCTCTCTCTCTCACACACACACACACACACACACACCCTGGCCCAATGATAAACTGTTTATTTGTTTATGTTATTGAAGTAGTTTTACCCCCACCTTTCCTCATGGTTCAAGGCGGCCTAAGATAATAGTTTAATAATATTTCCAGTTAAAATAGAATAACAAAATGTTTTTACTTTTTACACGGGGAGATACTGGGATGGTGGCGGGTTGCATCAGTTGCTGCAGAACAGCTTGGCTGACAATCGAGGTCATTATCAGCTCTGTTTATCGTGTCCATCTCTTTCGTCTCCCACGGGTCTCGTCCACAGGTAACACGTAGACTGAACCTGTCGGAGGGCTGTCAAAGGAGTGCTGTGGAACTCCATCCCCCAGGAGAGCTGCCTGAGCCAGTGTGGTGTAGTGGTTAGGAGCACAGACTCTAATCTGGGAGAACCGGGTTTGATTCCCCGCTCCTCCACATGCAGCTGCTGGTGTGACCTTGGG
Organism: Gekko gecko; assembly: GCA_029375565.1. Classification (NCBI taxonomy): domain Eukaryota; kingdom Metazoa; phylum Chordata; class Lepidosauria; order Squamata; family Gekkonidae; genus Gekko; species Gekko gecko. Next base: position 8,083,088 of record JAPDNY010000017.1, on the reverse strand, counting down.
TCAGTCACAAGTTCTTTCAGAGCTGATCTCTCAAGGGCAGTTCTCGAGAGAGCTCTCTCAGCCCCACCTACCTCACAGGGTGTTGCTGGGAGGGGAAGGGAAAGGGATTGTAAACCGCGCTGAGATTCCTTTGTGTAGTGAAGGGTAGTGTATAAATCCAATCTCCTCCTTCTTTGCTCAAATATTGCAAAGTCCGATTTATCTCACCTTTTAATCTCCTGCTTTAGGCGATGTTTTAAAGTGGTGTTTCCCTTTTCTTTGGAATTCACCCTTCTCCCTAGGGAACAACCTGCTTGAGACCCTGGGGAGCCATGGAGTGTGGCCATAGCTCAGTGGCAGGGCCTCTGCTTGGAATGCAGAAGGCCCCAGGTTCAGTCCCCGGGGTCTCCAGTTAAAAGAACCAGGCAGGAGGTGATGAGAAAGACCTCAGCCTGAGACCCTGGATAGCCACTGCCAGTCTGAGTAGACAATACTGACCTTGATGGACCAAGGGTCTGATTCAATACAAGGCAGCTTCATATGCACATGTAAAGTTTCCCTGTATAATTCTAGATATTTTTTGATTGGCACATGATTAAAAACAACCCTTTCATTTTTCTTCCTAGGTCACTCTGTGGCACGCTGAACGCCTACCACCTGGCCTGCAGCAACTGTGCAGAAAACTGCACCTACGTTTTGTTCAGTAACCGGATTACCGTTTTGATGGATCTGTTGATGCACCAGTTAACGGTATGTAAAGCTTCAACATTCGGGTTGCTGTGGGAGTTTCCTAGTTCGTGGGCACTGGGCATGTGCAATGCTTGTCGCGGCTGGACCCCTTACCACCTGTGTCCTCCCATAAGAAAAGATAAAGAAGGGTTGAGAGACATTTGCAGATTCTATGTCCAGAGGCCGGATGCTAAAAAGGATACTTTATTTGTTTATTATTAGAAAGAGAGAGAGAGAGAAAGAAATTTATTTGTATTTAGGCATAGGCCATTACAAACCAAAACAGCAGAGAGGGTTGCTATAAATATAAGTATTGGTACGAAATAGAGTAAAATTTAAGGTATAATAAAACCGTGAGATCAGAATAAGATAAACCGTAGAATATAGGGAATTAATTAAATCAAAAGGTGTCTGCTAAGATCAATATTACTTAGTTCCCATAAAAACGTTGGTCCGTATTTATTTATTTATTATTTTATTTCATCATAGGAGCATTAACATAATACCATTGGCTTAAACAACAGCATTCCCCAAAAGATTAAAATAACAGCATCTCCAACATATTATATTTATTTATTATTTATTGATATTGATATCCCGCCCATCCCGCAAACCACTCCACCAAACTGGCTCTCTTAATGAATCATTTCATGCCATTAAAAATGCAGCATCGTGATTTATAATCACAGTGACGAAGGATGGCATCTAGACGGTGCAGAATGCCGTTCGGAATGCAAGCGTTTCCGCTGTGGCTACCGTTTGCCCCGATAAGCCTTCATAGGTTCAGGGTTGACCACGGCCACTAGCATCTGTGCCCCCACCTGGTAGAATGGTGGGATGCCTTCTGGGGTGCGGAGGATACTTGAACACCTGCAGTTGCTATGAAGTCTAGGATCCTGCATTGCATGGGGGCAATTAGCCCTCAATAAATAGTTTCAGCCAAGGACCGAAGTACACTCTGTTGCCTTTCATGCTCTGTCGAGCATTTTAAGGAGAGTCACTGCATATTGGCTGTTCTCTCCTAGGTTATTCTGTCTCCCTTTCTCCAAGGACTTGGTTCTTCCCTTCGGTGTGAGCTACATTATGAGGATTTGAACCTCGGTCTCCGGTGACCTAGTTCAGTGATCCCCACCATAATGCCTGTAGGCACCGCGGCACCCACCGATGCCTTTCCTGGTGCCCGCCAAGTGTTGTTGTTTTTTGTGTGGGTGTGGGTGGAGCTTTTGTCTAGCCAGTCTTCTGATTGGCCGTTGAGGATTTGACTGGCCGTGCAGATTTAGCTTTGGCCGCTGCCACCAGTACAGCACAAAGATCTTCACTATGCGTATCCACTGCGAATATTCAACGTGAAACTTTATCTTCATAGACCAGCAGTTGTTTCATTCTGGGTATAGACTTTCGTGGACTAGAGACTCTGATGAAGAGAGGCTGTAGTTCACAAAGGTTTACAGTAGAATAAAAATGTGTAAGTCTTTAAGCTGGCATAAAGCTCTGGTTTGGTTTTACTGCAAGAGGATGTATTTATTTATTTACTTACTTATTTACTTATTTACTTCATCTGTATCCCACCTTCCTCTTGGGTCGGGACCCAAAGCGGCTTACTGTGTTCTCCTCTCCTTCATCTGTGTCAGGTCCCTGTGCCACAGCAAGCTTCCGTGGCAGTGTGGGGATTCGAATCTGGGTCTCCCAGATCTGAGTCCAGCTCTTTAACCACCGCAGCACACTGGCTCTCTCTCTATTCCTTGGAGGGATTGGTTTCCAGAATTGAAAGGGGGAGGAGACATTGACCAACACTGGGAGAATGAAAACAATTAATGGGGAAGAGTTTAGTTCTAAAAATCAAGGTTCTTCCATGCCCTATTTCAGATTATGATGGGCAGACCCAGAGTTAAACAAACTGGTCGCTCGTCGTGATGTGTCATTTGAAACATGGCATTACCCATCTTATCAGATTTCTTCTAATTCCAAAAATGTACACTGTCTAAAAAGTATAGTGTCTTAACAGGTTTGCAAGTCAGTTTTTTTTTAAAAAAGGCATTTAATGGCAAAACTTTTTACTTTCATTTAATTTCTGATGTCATTAAATATTTCATTAGAAGCTCATTTTTAATTCATAGTGGACCTGCTCGTCATGAGATATTTAGTCGGGAATTGCTACTTATAAATTGTATGTGTATATTTTCATGAGCCAAGCGGTTTGTTAATTGAAAAGTTATGTATGTGCCTTAAATAATTCACACGGCCCTGTTGGAATCAACAAGCCCATAGGACGGCTGATGGATACCAAAGAAGGGAAGCGCTCCAAAAGATTGCCGCGTACACAAAGGAACCGGGATGCCGCTTTTAATTCTGCTTGTGTAGCCGTTTCCTGCCCCTTGTGTTTCGGCAGAGGCTCCATCTCGGAGCCATAATATCGTCCAGAAAGAATGTGCACCTCACACCCTCCAGAGTCCTATAAGCAGTTATGAGGCCAAGTAGGCCAATTTCCTCACCACCTCCCTATCGTATCAGGTCACAGTAGATGATCTCCAGCGGGAGAACAAGTTATACATCAGCCTCCTACAACGGCAGACCACAGACGCGGCTCTGGAAATCAAAGGCAGGACATCCCTTCTCTGTCTGATAAAATCACAGTTGTGGTATATGTGAGGATCATCGAAGAGGCACGAGATCTCCCTCTTCGCAGAGACTGTAGCTCTTTCTCGGTAATCCACATCAGGGGTCATAGGATAATGGAAGGCTAAGCTCTAAATCCTGGGTGTCTGGATCTTTCGAGTTTTCCAGACCTTTGACAATTGTCCTTGGGAATCTTGATTTTTGGATCCTGGCTAAGTGGAAATGGGTGTATTTTCCCAAAACTGGCCGAGAAGTCTGCGGTGTGCAGTTCCTCCCCTGAAATCAATTGCCAGAGTGACCCGGGCCATTTTGGCTGGGTGTTCTTGAAGTCCAGACATTCTGAGGCTGAACAACAGCCATCATTTCTTGGAGCAGAGTCTAAGACCTGCCGGCTCAGAGCCCCCTACGGGACAGCGATCTACTCATCCCTTCATCTCACCGCTTAAGTTCTGAATGCCTGTCATATCGGAGACTTAGTGACTCAGACAAAGTGGTCTCCGCTGTAGCCTTTTCACAGAGGTGTCTCCAAGAAAGGTTCTGTTAACTGGCGAATCTTTACATACTGGTTCAAGAACTATTAAATCGAAACCATAGATGGGATTGTCAGCGAAAATTCTGCCCATTCCTTGGATATTTTTTTTAGTTAAAAAAAATCAAACACATACACGAGATAATCGTTTTTTCGGTTTCGAACCATGATTACCACGGCTGCGTAGCAACTGCAGCTTAGCCAATTAGTTACTTCTTGATTTTCGGCAAGGGCTGTCTTCCCATTTCTAGAAAGGTGCAGGCGTAAGCCTTATTATTCATAACGCAGCCTTTAAACCCCGTATTTTAGAGTGCATCTTCAGCTTGGGAAGGCTCTCGCGCTGTATTTCCATACTCGTTCTGTGTGTGTTTTAAAAATAACCTCCGTGGGGCAAGACAGATTAATTTCTAATCATGTGTTCTCAGATAGATCAAAGGGGCCTTTCCAAATACTTTTTTTTTTCGGGGGGGGGAGCCAAACCGAGAAGAAACCTGAGCTCACCTGAACTTCGTCTTAGGTGCTTTTGTTCATTCAAGTTAGGGCTTTTCTCCCAGAAGTAACACAGCCCACTGTGGGTTAAACGATTCCACCATTTTGCAAGCCAGGGAATTAAAAACTAACCAAGGAGAACTGGATTCTTGCTCCCTTTTCTTCTTAAGCATAGTGTCTAAATTGTTTTCACTTGATGGTCAAGCTAGGCATGAACACAGCACATTTTAACTTGGACAAAGCTGAGCCGAACATTTAATAGTTGGAAGATGGCACACTTCTGCTCAGTAAATGGGCCAATCCAGTTAACACAATGATGCATGTCTCATTTCTATATAGAGGCTTGGGGGGGGGATTTTTGCAGTTGTGTGTGCATGTGTGGGTGTGTATGTGTGCCTGTACCTGGAAGTCATGGTGACCTCTGGTGACTCCTACTGAGCCATGGAGGACGTTGAAAGAAATGGCTTAATAGCCTGCCTCTGCCTCCCAGCCCTGATATTCTTTGGAGGTCTCCCATCCAAATATTTGCCAGGGTTGGCCCTGCTTAGCTTCCAAGATCTGACAAGATAGGGCTTCCCTGGGCTATCCAGATCAGGGCATTTATATGTGGAATTTTGAAGATCTCTCAAGGAACAGGTCTGGGAAATATGGGTACGTATATTATTTCTAATACTTCAAAATTCTTCCTTTCTTAACCAAAGTAACTAACATGAATGGTAAAATATCAGCCTTCCCCAAAAATAAATGAATTCATTGTTGGTATACCGCCTGTTGTGTATGAACTGTTACCCATCAGTTAAGGGGTACCTCCCAGGGCCTTCTTGGTTGCAGCACCACACCTCTTGAAAACCCCTTCTCATGGAGCTGGACTGGTTCCCTTAGTCCCCAGGCAAAAGCTGTCAGGATTTGGGGTTGTTGGTTTTCTCCTCCTGTGCTTCTGCTCACTCAAGTTGGGGTTTTTTTAATGTTTTGCTCTTTTCTGGGGAGTTTTAGCGTAATTTTAATTTTACTGGGGGGGGTTAGCTGTAATGCTGAGTTTGACTGCATTGTGACCTGCTGTTGAGCAAATTTGGAATAGCAGGATACAAAATAATGGGATCCTACAGAACTTTGCGACCAGCGGCAGTGCTTGTTGGCAGCGTCATGCAATTCCTCGGGCTCTACAACTTGTGAAATATTCCCACCAATGTTAACAATTATAATAGCATAACTGAGAAGCTTTTCCCACCCTTCAGGCCTAAGAAGCACCGGAAACTCTCCATTGTAATAACTCCACAACACCAGATACCATAACCAAACACAGCTAGCGACCGAAGTGAAAAATGAAACTAAAGCAAAGGCTTTTTACCTTAAGGGATCACATTAAAATAACTATACCACGCAATGAAGAAATGTCAACAAAATCACATCTGTGCATGACATAACACCTATCATCTCTTCCCCCCGCCCCTTTCATTCTTTAAATTAAAATAAAAACAGAGAGCCAGTTTTATTCAGAAGTGAGTCCCACCGAGTTCATTGGGGCTTCCTCTCAAGCTAGCACGCCTAGGATTGTAGTCTGGTTCTCCCGTTGTTGTGTTTTGGGGTTAAATTGTTTCCGAACAGCTATGTGCGCGACACAGTTCTGAGACGAATTAAATTTACGGAGCTTTCATATCCTCGTTTTAACGCTTTAGGAAATTTCCTTCCATTCAAAACCCTTTTTTTTTTTAAGAAAAAGATATAGAGTGTGGTGAAAAAGACTTATTGAAAGAAGCGGTCCAGTCCAGCGGGTGGCATTTCTGGTTCAGCATCAGCCGGGCTGGCTTTAGCTATTCAGGTTCTCCCAGCCATTGTCCTCGTACGGGTTTTTCTTCTAAAGAGACTGAAGGACTGGAAATGTCAGGAGCTCAAAGCTTTGTTTAGTCCCAGCCAGGTAATGCCAGTCAGTTCTATCTCTCCCCCTCCCCCTGCCGCCACCCCGCTATTGGCCTCAACCCTGACCCCGGCGGACCACCCACCTTCGGAAGCAGCCTGGGTCTAGAGCTTAATTGTTCAGTTTGCAGAGAAGGGAGCCGGCAGTATTTACTGCAAAACACACTCCAAAAGTGCACCTTTATTATTTTTTTCCCAAAAACAGTTTCTGTCCGGGCAAGCCCAGAGGCTTTACGTCTACAGAAACTCCCGCAGCCCTGCTGATTTACCCGAGCAGGGTTCAGACACAAGGACCAACATGATCAGAGATTTTTTTTAAAAAAACGGCGCAAGGTGTACAACGTCGCTTTCCCCCCCTCCCCTTCCACACACGTCCCCCGAGGCGATCCTACCTAGAAGCACTTTCTGCTTTTAAGAGTAAACGCAGTCGCAAAATATTATCTTGTTATCCTGTGGCGGCAGCCAAGATATACTTTAGGTAAACCCGGGGATTTTTTTTAATAACACAGCCCTGCTAACGTTTCTGTTCTGTCCATCACGCCTGCCATAAATTGTTCATACAATGCTTAATTGTGTCTGTGGCAGAGAGAGCGGGGAGAGACATTGCCGGGTAAAACCTGAGCTCTCAGATTCATTCTTTTGAAAAACAAAAGTTTGGGATCGTCTCGCTTCTCCGCCCCCAATTCAAAGCTGAGACGTGCAAGAGAAGCCAGTTGACATCGACGGGCAACTGGAAGACCTGTCTGTTTTCACCTCTCACGTATCTACAGCTATGATTCTAGTTTAAAGGCTCATCGCCATCTTGATTGAAAACAAATCAGCCAGTATCCTTATGCCCCTGTATAAATCAATGGCGCGACCTCATTTGGAGCACTGTGTACAGTTCTAGTCACCACACCTCAAAAAGGATATTATCGCATTGGGAAAAGTGCAGAAAAGGGGCAACTAGAATGATAAAGGGGTTGGGACACTTTCCCTATGAAGAAAGGTTAAAACGTTTGGGGCTCTTTAGCTTGGAGAAATGACGGCTGAGGGGTGACGTGGTCGAGGTTTATAAGATTGTGCATGTGATAGAGCAGGTTGAGAAAGAAGTACTTTTCTCCTTTCAATGAAGTTGCTGAGCAGTTGGGTTAGAACAGATAAAAAGAAGTACTTCTTCACCCAAAGAGTGATCCACACATGGAATTCACTGCCACAGGAAGTGGTGGCAGCTACAGGCATGGACGGCTTCAAGAGGGAATTAGATAAACATATGGAGCGGAGGTCTATCAGTGGCTATTAGCCACAAGGTATAGATAGGGACTCTGGGGCAAGGGATGCTTTGTATTCTTGATGCTTGGAGGAGGGTCAACAGTGGGAGGGCTTCTAGTGTCCTGGCCCCACTGCTGGACCTCCTGATGGCACCTGGTATTTTTGGCCACTGTGTGACAGAGTGTTGGACTGGATGGGCCATTGGCTTGATCCACCATTGGCTTCTCTTATGTTCTTGGTGAGCCATGAATTTGGGGTTCTTCTTAGCTAGACTCCCTGACAGTGATGTGTTACGCAGAAGGTGGGAAGTATTCTAACATCTGTAAACCCCTAAAGTTCAGCAGACGTCATTTGATCCAAAGCACTGATCCACAATGTGGAGCTCACTTCCTTCTTCCCCAAGGCAAAGAGCCGATCTTGGCTTTCCTCCACCTCAGTGGAACCAAAGTGCCCAGGAGGAGGCACCAACTTTATGTCTGCAGGGAGCACCCATTCTAAAATGGCCGCCTCCAACACAGAACAATGCTTGGTTTGGAACTAGCGTTTTGTGGTTGGCCCCAGCCCTATGGCGGCCATTTTGTGGTTGGCCATGACCACTCTGATTTGGAGTCAGATCATCTTTGTAAATTGTTTGAACAGCATTTTCCCCTTAACCGGGAAACATGGAGGATTGGGTATACTGCGTAAAGCTTGTGTGCTTCCAAGGCAAAATGATCTTCTTTTTTTACATTTAATGCAGTAGTATCTGCCTCTTTGCTGGTTGTACTCAGATGGCTCCAAACCGCTTGGGTTGGGTATGTTGCAGTAGCTAGCAGCCACCAGCCATCGACGCTTTAATGCCTGTAGCTCACAAAGTAGTATTTTTGCTCACAAGACTCCACAGCTTAGAGGAAGCGTTGCAGGGGTCCCCAGCCTTTTTCAGCCTGTGGACCCATTTAGAACTCTGATACAGCACTGTGGGCCCATAGGGTCATGCCAGCGGGGGGATTTGAGGGGCGTTCCGGGGGTGGACGGGGATGTTTTGTGACATGCTGACATCACCCAGAAGTGACATCAGCGTGTCGGTGACATCAGGGCCGACACTCTGCTTTTGAGGCAAAACTCTATGGTAAGAATGGCCTCAAACCATAGAGTTTTCCCCCCAAAAGCAGAGCATTGCCCCCCAGTGTCACCAACGTGCTGATGGTAGAGCTGTTGCCTCAAGGATGTCAGAGCTGTTCTCTCAAGGGCAGTTCTGGAAAGAGCTCTCTCAGTCCCACCTACCTCACAGAGTGTCTTGTGGGGAGGGGAAGGGAAAGGAGTTTGTAAGCCGCTCTGAGACTCTGAGTGAAAGGCAGGGTATAAATCCAACCTCCTCCTCCTCCTCCTCCTACATGTAGAGCTCAGCAACATTCCCACTTAGTGTGTGCGAAGTTATAAACTAATTGGAAGCCCCATTGGTTCAGCCAGCCAGGAAAGAAATCTGTAGCCATGGCCTTTCTCTTTCCCCGAAGCCCCTCACCCATCTGTCCCATGCTTTGTTTACAGGATATGTTATAGCTTTTCCACCGTGGGGGAGGTGGGGAACGAAGGACAGGGTAAATCCACTGTCTTGAAACCTAGTCTGCAAACGTGCCGTTGCCAAAACAAAAGTCATGTAATTCTCTTTATTAAGACTCAACAAAATATCACCCAAAAAGTGTGTCTCCCAAGACAGTGTGCAAGCCTTTGAGTTCTCTGGAAGAGTGGTCGGCAACTCATTGGTCAAGACACTTAGGGGAGCAGAGCTTCCGCTGTTGGATCACAATCCCCTGTAAAGCCACCATACATACACGTATGATGCTTTTTGAATGGGCCTACTGCTACTGTGGCTAGGTGGGGGAGCAAGGGTTAATACCCTATAAGCTTCCCCTGTTGGGTCACAATCCCCTATAAGTTTCCCATTAGGTCACAATCCCTTATAAGCTTCCTCTGTTGGGTCACAATCCCCTGTAAGGCCACTGTACATACATGTATGATGCTTTTTAGAAGGACCTGCTGCTAGATTGGCGTAGTGGTTAGGAGTGCGGACTTTAATCCGGGAGAACCGGGTTGGAGTCCCCACTCTTCTACATGCAGCTGCTGGGGTGACCTTGGGTCAGTTACAATTTATTTCAGAGCTGTTCTCAGCCCCATCTACATCACAGGGTGTCTGTTGTGGGGAGGGGAAGGGAAAGGAGTTTGGAAGCCGCTCTGAGATGCCTTCAGGTAGTGAAGGGCGAGGTATGAATCCATTCTCCTCCTCCTCCTCTTCTAGGTGGAAAGTGAGGGTGCCAAATTCCTGCCTCTCTTTGGGAGAAGCAACTGATAGCAAGGGGAAATCTCTCAGCTGTAGAGAGGATTCCACCAAGACTCCGAGACCCTTGACTTTCTCACCATAGTATACCTCCTGACATTCAGTTCATTTTTCCTGTCTCCAGCCATCTTGGGTGACTGTCCACAGCCCCACCCTCACCACCACTGAGGTCAGGGTTCTAGTCCATAGCGCTGATGTCCGTAGCTCTGGTGTCATGTGACTTCTAGTCACACGACGTTCTGGGTTTTTATGATTCCTTTGAAATGTGGGTGTCGGAGGAGAGTTTTGCGGATACCGCAGACCACCGAAAAGACAAATAAGTAGACTCTAGATCAAATCAAACCCAAAATGACAAACTGAGACTATCGTACTTTTGGTCACGTTATGAGAAGACGAGACTCACTGGAAAAGACGATAATTCCAGGAAAAGTGGAAGGCGATAGGAAAAAAGGAAAACCGAACATGAGATGGGTTGGCTCAATCAAGGAAGCCCCGGCCTTCAGTGTGTAAGATCCGAGCAAGACTAGAAAAGAGCAAAACAGCAGCACCTTAAAGACTAACAGAAATTTGTGGCAGAGTATGAGCTTTTGCAAGTCACTTCTAAAAGGCATCATACATATATGTACTGTGGCCTTATAGGGGATTGTGATCCAACAGGCGAAGCTTATAGGGGATTAACCCTCACTCCCTACTTAACCACACTAGCCACAAGTCCTTCTTAACTGAAGAAGTGAGCTGTGACTCACGAGAGCTCATGCCATGCAACAAATTTTATTAGTCTTTAAGAGGCCACTGGACTCCTGGCTCTTTTCTACTGCTGCAGACAGGGACCCATCTTGATCCCGAGTGGGACTGTTAAGGTTAGGATGTTTTGGAGGTCATTAATTCACAGGGTCACCATAAGTTGGAAGCAATTTGACGGCACGTCACACACACACAACATGCTTGGAGAGAGCCATTTTCTGCCTCCAGCCCACTCAGGTCTCTTCAGAGGAGTCTCTGGCGTGTGAGCACAAGGCCAGTCCTTTCTCACAAGACTTGCTTGTCTGCAAGGGCTCTGGGCCATTTTTGCTTGTCTAGGGTGAGGAAGGCAAGACTCAGTACCAAGCAATGCACGCCTGACGTTGTAGTCATTAAGGGTGGATCGCAAGCTGATTCTGTGAACCGTGGAAGGCCGTACCCCTCGACAGCAGTTGGCCTTTCCACCTGGGTGGTGAAGTTCTTAATATTGTTTCAGCTTCTTTGAAGGCTTCTGTCAAAACTTTTCAAGGTTTTGTGATTGATGAAGAGGTTGAGGGTCACCTGGCACGGGGCAGCCCCACATCTCTGTCTTGTAGCAGCTTTTAATCATTTTGCCTTCTAGATACAAGGCCCAACCCATGTTAATGACTAATAGGTAAGCCGTTTTTAGAACTACACTGTTACATTGCCTTTAGAAGGACCTTCATTAGCCTTGCATTGAAAGGACTTGATGCATCCATCTTTCCGTATTCATCCAGGGATTTCATGGGGCCAAACAAGAATTGCTGAGGAATCCAGGACTGAAACGCCAAGCAGGTTCTTTTTAAATGCCATTATCAGGCACACGGGGCGCCAGTTCAGATCAAGACTACAGGGGAAGAGAGTTTAAGCCTCCCCCCTCCTGGCAACATTTTTCTGAGCTGAAATAGCTTTGGGGAGTTTCTTTTCATTCCATTGTGAAAACATACAGGGGCCATTTCAGACTGGGAAGGTGGCAATGGCTTGGGGGATGCTTGATGCTCTTCTCCTGTTGTGGTCCTAATCTGGATCGAGCCCCTTGCATCTGGTAATTTAGTAAACTGGAAGCTCCAATTACAGAACTCTCAATATCCTGTCTGGTTTGGCTCTCAGTGATATCAGTCACGCCATCTTCAGTCTGCCCAGAATTGCAGTGGTTAAGGGGAAATGGTAGAAACTACATGTGAACTATTTTAAAGTTTCCGGACAGTCCGTCCCTTCTGAAGTACCCAGTATTTTGTTCAGCCAGCCTGACCTTTCCCCTTTTTTAACCAACGACGGGCTGTTGTGAACATTCCGTAGCTGACATCTCCATTCCTTCAGCCAGTTCCACAGCATCACGTCAGTTTAGCCGACAGGTGCCAGAGACTTAGTCGCCATATTAGCGCACTATAAAAGAGAGACACGTTAGAGGAAATACAACCCACCCGCCCCCTCCACTGCCACTCGTCTGAAATTTCATTCACGGCATTCGGGGGGTGGGGGCGAACTGCTCATACAAAATATTACCGATAATAAAAAACTTCTCAGGGCAAAACAGCAGTCTGCTGTGTGAGTGATGCACGCTGTTAATTGCTTTGAAATTACAGTATCTGCCTTACTAATTAAATAGGTGCACGTGTTTTAAATATAATCCATCGACTTTGGTAGACAATCAGAATCATTAGGCATGAATTACCCCAGTCTGTGTAAATTACAGGAGGAACATAATCCCCTTTCTTCAGCCGAACTTGGATAGGCGGCCAACGTCTTCTCACTTTGCTAGCTTGGCTCGCTACCAGGAACAGACTATTACAATGAATTTTAAGTACCTACTCCAGGCACTGAGCTAATGAATAATAAAAAAATGTGCATGTTGTTCTGTGTCACCGAGTGTTACCATATTCCCACCGAGAGGGATACAGCGCTAAGTGATGGGGTGGCCGTCTCTTACGGACGCGCCCTCATGCCGTTAAGTGGGAAGGCTTCCGGAGAGGAAAATCGGTCAAAGTCAGCTTGATTTTCGGTCGAACGCTGATTCCCAGAGTTCGGTTGGAAGGTGTACGGCGCAACCACTTTACTGGAACTGTATGAAAGTTCCAGGTCTGTTTATTACCCGTGCGAGAGGCTTCCTCCCACCTGACGCGACATCGTGTGCTCTGCGTTTTTTTGTGTCTTTATTTAATTATTTTGTAAGGAGCTGCAGTGGCTCAAGTGGTTAAGAAGGTCAGTAGTTCAGCAGTTCGAGACCCGAGGGTGCCGCATGACGGGGTGAGCTCCCGTCTCTAGTTCCAGCTCCTGCCAACCTAGCAGTTTGAAAGCAAGAAATTGCAAGTAGATAAATAGGTACCACTTTGGTGGGAAGGTAACAGTGTTCTGTGCGCCTTGGTGTTTAGTCATGCCGGCCACATGACCACGGAAACGTCTTCGGACAGCGCTGGCTCTTCGGCTTTGAAATGGAGATGAGCACCGCAACCCTAGAGTCGGATTCGACTGGCTTTCAAGCAAGGGAAACCTTTACCTTAATTATTTTATGGATTTTAATTTGGTCTGAATGGATCGAATGTTTGCACGTTGGCCACCTTGTGGACCCTGATCAGGTCAAAAGGCAGTATAAGAATGTTTCAAGCGACATAAAATGAGGTGCCACAAAGTTTGAGCAGGAACAATATAAAAATGTATTAAAATAATAGATCAATTTATTATACGGTGTGCTTAAAATACAAATTTAAGACCACAGGGCTTGAATTTAGCCTCTGGGCCAGATTCTTGGGATCCAACCTGTACGATATTAACGATATCAGAGAGAAGGTTCCGTACGTGACATTTTCTGAAGTTGTAACAAAAGCCTCTCCCAACTGCAATGCATTTCAAGTTCAGCCACTGATACTTGACTATTTTAGCTCGCAGGAACAATGCAGCATTGGCTCTGCAGCAACCTTTTTTTTCTCCAGCCCTTCGAATGCTTCAGCACTTTCTCCCAGCTGGACAGCTCCAAGTGGAAATTGAGTCAGGTCCAGGAACTGGGTTGAAGGCCACTGTCTACCAGTTCTTTCATAAATTAAGTCCCAAAGAGTAAGGGAGGCAAGAGGTGAGCCCAGTCTGTCCTGGAAGCTTCTCATTTTAGCCGAGCAGTTCGATTTCCTTGGCAGAGTTAGGGTCGGGATGGACAAGTCCCCTATGCTGAGCCCTGAATTGAGGCCTGCAACCCAAACTACTTCCACCCCACCCTCAGTGTAAAAATGTCTGCATCCGGTTTAGCAAAACACTGAATGCTCCCAATGCTGGTTTGGGTCCCTCATCCTTTCTTTAAAAAAATCCAGATTTTAAAGAGAATCTTTTATTTTATTGGGTTTCTAGGCCACCCTACCCCTCGAGCAGGCTCAGGGTGGGTCACAACGAGGATTAAATACCATCACTTCTACAACCACCAGTCAATCGTTAACAGTAATAACAAAGCATCGATAAAAAAATCACTTCAATAAATACAGTAATAATAGTTGACGGCATCGTCTAGTTTTTTCCATCTGCTCCCGAACAGATCCCTAGATGTGTGCAGATGGATGGCAGTTGATGCTATCGGGGCAAGGCGAAAGGTATAGATCATACCAGGCTGCAAAGCAAGCAATGCAGGGAAGGGGGGAGGGCAAGCGAATAGCTCTCCACCGCCTCAACCATAGGCGGAACACCTCCACTTTACAGGCCCCGCAGAACTGCATTAAGTCCCACAGGGCCCAGATTATCAGTCTCCCAAATGGAACCAAGATCTGAGTGTATTTGCATCTATATATCTGTACAGTGGTTGACATGAGAACCAGGTTAAGGATGTTGGACTAGTATCAACGAGACCCAGGTTCAAATCCTCACTCGTGCTGGTGACTTTGGGCCACCACAGACCTTGGGCCTGTCACACTCACTTAGTCTAGATTACCTCACAGGGTTGTCGTGAGCATAAAACACAAGTGAGGAGAGAGATGTAAACTGTTTTGGGTCTCCATCGGGGAGGACGGGGACAGCCATCTTCTGGTTAGGGTTAGGGTTAGGGCTTTCCCGGCCCCGGCCTGGTGGAGTATGCTCCGGACTGAGATCAGGGCCCTGTGGGATCTGTTAGAGTTTTGCAGGGCCTGCAAAATGGAGCTGTTCTGCCAGGCCTTTGGTTGAGGTAGTGGGCATCTACCAGCTGGCCTCCCTGTGGCTGTGGTGGTATGCTGCTCTTAACAAGGCCTTTATGGCTTAGCTTCGGCCCATTCATTCCCGGTTTGTGGGAACTGAAGGTTGAAAAATTCGCCGCACTGCCCACTGTAACTGGCTTTAACTGGTTTTATTGTATTAATTTAATGTCTGATATCTATTAACTGAATCATTTTAAGATTGCATTGGAGTTTATTGTTGTGACCTGCCCTGAGCCTTCTTGCAGGAAGGGCAGGATATAAATTGAAATAATAAATAAATAGACGTCCTTTTTCCATGCAGCCTGCAGTTGACTCAAGACTTCCACAGGAAGTCATGGCGGCCAGTGCTATGAACGGGTTGAAGAAAGGTCATAAGGCAAATTCGTTGGCAGCAGAGGTTACTTGAGGGTCCGGCTGAGTTTATCTAAAATGATTAACTGTCAAAGTCTAGGGTCTGACAGCAAGTTCTGGAATGTTCTTTATACAAGAACTTGTGGGCACTCCATGAAATTGCAGAGCAGTCGGGTTAGAACAGATAAAAGGAAGTACTTCTTCACCCAAAGAGTGATTAACGCATGGAATTCACTGCCACAGGAGGTGGCGGCGGCTACAAGCATGGATGGCTTCAAGAGGGAATTAGACAAGCATATGGTGCAGAGGTCTATCGGTGGTTATTAGCCACAAGGGATAGATAGGGACTCTGGGGCAAGTGATGCTCTTAGTATTGTTGGTGCTAGGGGGTAGTCAACAGTGGGAGGACTTCTAGTGTCCTGGCCCCACTGGTGGACCTCCTGATGGCACCTGGTATTTTTGGCCACTGTGTGACAAGAGTGCTGGACTGGATGGGCCATTGGCCTGATCCAACATTGTCTTTTCTTATGTTTTTATGTTCTTTTCTTGCTGTCTGCTGTCAACTTCTATATTAACTTTAAAAGTAATCTGGAATGTGCTCATTTAAAAAATGTGGAAATACGTTGACCCTGGCTTTGTTTATGTGTGTGTAGGTTTATGTTCCGGATGACCTGAATGCCACTTTGGGAAGGACGGCCAACAAGCAGGTGTTTGAAGGTCTGACCACGGGCGTTCTCCGAATCGTGGCTGTGGTGTTCAGGTGCCTGATCTCCAGCATGCCTTACGGAAACAATCAGACCTGTGCCCCGAAGCTGCTTCAAGAAACGAAGAACAAGACTTCGCCTGCCGAAGCCTTTAACGGTCGGATACAGGACCTCATCAGGTAAGAGAACGGGTGCCGTATTTACGATATCAGTTGCTCAGAGTGTGCCTGAAGCCAAAAGAAAATGCAACTGTGGCCCAAGGACTGTGTAACAACCTGTGCCCGAAGCCTGGCCATAAATAAACCCCCCCCCCAAAAAAAGAAATGGGGAAATGGTTAGGCCTCAGATGGTCACGTGGCAGAGCTTAGATGTGCCTAGGAGAGCAACCAGAATGCAGAAGAGTGCATTCGGGGGCGAGGGGGGGGTGCGTGCATGCGTTTCGGTCAGAATTAAAATCTCTCATAAGTGTCCCGTTTCACTTGCTGTTGAAGTTACCGTGTGCGGTAACGCACGCTCTTTCTTCAAAGTCAGTGAACCAAACGAATGTCCTAACCCTCATAAGAATGTGCCCCACACACACACACGCACACCGCCGGTTTCCTCCCACGCTGATTTGTCGTTCTGCGCAATTACGCCCGTCGTCTTAAGATTTAGTCAATTCTACCAATTCCACGTTTGAACGAATGGGTCGTCGTTCTAGCGATTCCCCTGACTTTACGAGATTCCCCTCTGATACACTGCTGTGTTTAGGAAGGAAGAAGAAAAACATTGGTGTCCTGTAGGTGATGAGCTCTTTCTCCTTTTCTTGTTGATTTCAGCACGCGCTGAAGGCACGCCTCCGTAATAAATAAGCCACTCCTCTTCGAATTCTCCCCTTCTGTAGTAGTTCCAGATATTTAAAACTTTGCAGCCTTAATTCGTGAGGATCAAATCACAATATGCTTGGGCTGTGGTCTCGCCCCTTGCAGACCCACGAGGATTAGCAGACTCGTCCTGGTACGAATTCACAGTCCAGCAGTTCTCCTGCTGTGTCTCCATTAAGTGTCAGTGTGACCTAAGAGCTGACTGATGGCATCTTAAAAGCATAAACTTCCATGGAAATAGGATCAGGACAGACAGCCGGAAACAACTAATTGAACTGTGCACACAAGAAGCTGCCTTATACTGAATCAGATTCTTGGTCCATCAAGGTCAGTATTGTCTACTCAGACTGGCAGCGGCTCTCCAGGGTCTCAGGCTGAGGCCTTTCAAATCACCCACTAACTGATCCTTTCAACTGGAGATGCCAGGGATTGAACCTGGGACCTTCCTCATGCCAAGCAGATGCTCCACCACTGAGCCAGGGTCCCAGATCAAGGTCTTTCCCATCACCCCCTGCCTGGTCCTTTTAACTGGAGGTGCTGGGGATTGAACCTGGGACCTTCTGCATGCCAAGCAAATGCTCTTCCGCTGAGCCAGGGTCCCAGGTCAAGGTCTTTCCCATCACCTTCTACCTGTTCCTCTTAATAGGAGCTATTGGGGATTGAACCTGGGACCTTCTGCATGCCAAGCAGATGCTCTACCACTGAGACAGAGTCCTAGATCAAGGTCTTTCCCATCACCCCCTGCCTGGTCCTTTAACTGGAGGTGCTGGGGATTGAACCTGGGACCTTCTGCATGCCAAGCAGATGCTCTTCCACTGAGCCAGGGTCCCAGGTCAAGGTCTTTCCCATCACCTTCTACCTGTTCCTCTTAATAGGAGCTATTGGGGATTGAACCTGGGACCTTCTGCATGCCAAGCAGATGCTCTTCCACTGAGCCAGGGTCCCAGGTCAAGGTCTTTCCCATCACCTTCTACCTGTTCCTCTTAATAGGAGCTATTGGGGATTGGACCTGGGACCTTCTGCATGCCAAGCAGATGCTCTTCCGCTGAGCCACAGCCCCTCCCCTAATGTGGAATGTAATGATGGCTGGGAGCATAGATGGCTTTGCACATGGGTTTAGACAGATTCAGCCCTGACCTGGACGGCCCAGGCTAGCCGGGTCTCGTCAGACCTCAGAAGCAAAGCAAGGTCATTCCTGGTTAGTCTGCCAAGGAAGTCCAGTGACACTACACAGAGGCAGGCAATGGCAAGCCACCTCTGAACATCTCTTGTTTTGAAGTCGGCTGCGATTTGACAACATTTTTTCCCGCCGCCACCAGATTCGTGGAGGGAGAGATCCCTCAATGGCTACTAGGCGTGGTGACTAAAGAGAAACTCCATATTCAGAGGCAGCAAACCTCTGAATGCCAATACTTGGAGGCAGCATCAGGGGAAGTCCTCGGCCTCTAGACCCTGTTCGTTGACCCTCTAGGGCAACTGGTTGGCCACTGTGTACGACGGGATGCTGGAATGGATGAACCACTGGTCTGATCCAGCAGGGGTTTTCCTTACATTCTTATGACCAGAGGGCACTTCTTTCAGATGAAATAAAGCATCTCGCTCACTTGTCGTTATCCCTCTCTCGGGCAATCTTGATGGGTCTTCTGCTCTTGGGGGAGGTACTGTGCAGAGTTCTCTTTTTTAAAATCTGTTTCTCCCCTCAGAGCCAGTTTGGTGTAGTGGTTAAGTGTGTGGACTCTAATCTGGGAGAACTGGGTTTGATTCCCCACTCCTCCACTTGCACCTGCTGATGTGACCTTGGGTCAGTCACAAGCTCTGGCACAGCTGTTCCTGAAAGAGCAGTTTGTGTTCTCTCAGCCCCACCTAACTCACAGGGTGTCTGTGGTGGGGAGGGGAAGGGAAAGGAGTTTGTAAGCCGCTCTGAGACTCCGAGTGAAGGGTGGGGTATAAATCCAATCTCTTCTTCTTCATCTTCTCTTCTTCTTCTCAGGATATTCCCTTCCCCCTACGTATCATTTGTTTCTGTCCTCTTTTCCGATAGCTATGAAAGGGCACATTTAATTTTTCGAGGAGATCTTAACAAATTACTTTTACTGTCTCTTCGGAACCTGTCGTGCCCCCCATGCCGATCCCGATTGCCCTTCTGCTCTGACCTCTTGCAGTGTATATATTTGTGCCTTCATCTTCCGTTGGAGGGTTGCGTCAGTGGTGAAGGGAGAAAGGCAAATTATTCCTCCCCAGTATCCCATCCTGTTGCAAGGGTCCCCCAGTCCTCAGAGGAGTTTTGGATCAAATGGCAGGACGGGCGGGGAAAAGATCCATTCTGCCAACAGCTTCTCTGAGCTTTTCTGCTAAATCCGCTCCAGAGAAAGGGGAGAGGAGTCCGTGAAGCTCAAACTACATAGTAACAAACCATGTCCCTTTAAATCTATCACCATTGTTCTAAAGTATATTTTTAAATTTCTTCCCTGTCTCAGGAGCTTAGGTTTCTTAACAGCCTTGTAAAATAGAAAATACTAAAATTCTATATTGAATTTTAAATGGCCCCATTAAAATGACGAGTTCCCTCGTTTCGAATCAGGGCATTGAAAGAGACTCTGTTTTTATATCACCTTAAGATGTGAGGATTCGTGTTTCACCAAGCAGTTATATTTTATGGATTGTATTATTAAAGCAGCTATCCCAGTACTTTCACGGGCTGGTCACACCGGCTGACGTCCCAACCCGGTTGGCCGGGTTCCCCGTAACTTCAATATTACACGGATCAGAAAACTACCTTAGCAGTTGCTAAATATTTAGCTGTGGTGATTGGATCTTGATCTGAGTTGAAAGAACGGTAAAATAAAATGTTATGTTATGTGACAAACAAGCAAAGTCGTCTCACTTGCCTCAGATTCAAGAAAATGTGAATACAAATTCCCACTGCATATTTAGGCCCACAATATTTCCGTATCATACGAACCTGCCCAGTCAACGTCAGAGGCTTTATTCCGGGTGCCACCCATTTCCAAAGCCGTGTAAGTGGAGATCAGAGCCTTTTCTGTGGCGGCCCTTTGATTGTCCTCCCTACAGCAGTTTGCCTAGTGCCTGGCCTCTTCACTTTTAAGCGCCAGGCGAAAACCTTCTTATTCGTCCGGCAGTTCTGCTGAGTGACTTTTCCCCCCACTCTCACACTTTATTATGTTTTTATTGCCTTCATATACTGTTATATTCACTATTTTATCATATTAATCTGCCAGTGTCTGATAATTTGTCTCTTAGTTTTGATTTATGGATGTTTGGGATTGTATTTTTATTCTCTTTAATTGTCCCTCGTGAGCCACTTTCAAGTGTTTTGTGGAGAGACCAGCCGACCAATATTTTAAAGCACGAAGGATACAAAGGAGAAGGGCAACAGGGTGTTCAATAACAGCAACAATTTTATTTTACAGTCAATGACCAGCATAGACAAAGGTTTACATAAAATCAAACAATCAAATTGGGGATGTGGAGGGGGAGGTATTTGTGAAATTCCTGCACTGTGCAGGGGGTTGGACTAGATGACCCTGGAGGTCCCTTCCAACTCTAGGATTCTGTGACATAAACAGTGCCCTTCTGGCCGAACTCAGGCTATGGGTTTGTGGGTGCCGCCCTCCCTCCAGGCTCTTAAGGGCACCACTGCCCTCCTCAACTCCCCTGTGCCGCAGGGGAGGTCTGGTGTAATGAAGATGAGTTTAAATTAAGAGCGCACCTGTGAGCAGGGAAGCAGAGTGGACACCTCGTTACCGAGACTTGTGACCTTTTCAAAAATCCATGCGTCTCCAACACACCCTTCCCAAACAGGTTTTTCAGAAAGTGTGAAATTTCAGGCTTGTTGTGTTTTCGAATTGGGAGGTCAGCTTTTTTGATATTTTTGTGCCGCCGACACCTGACACCGGCCGAACTGAGTGCAGGCGTCGTCCGTCCCCGTCCCCCCCACCTGCTCTGAAGCAAAGCAAGAGAATCAGGTCCGGCCTCTCACCTGAGGCATTTCCAGGGATCTGGTTCTAACAGGGGAATGAAAGGCATGATGACCAGGTAATAGGACAACGAGGAGGCGTTTCAGATGGGCAGGGCTGTATTGTCAGCAAGAGCCATTCACTTTGTAATCAGTTTATTGTGTGTTTTGGCACACGGCTGAGGGGAATTGGCCCTTGCTGTGTGCGTTGGACCACCTTACAGCCGTGGAGAGGAACAGCCAATCAAAGGGGAAAGGGGACACTAGAGACAATCGCTCATGCACAGTTTTCTCCCTTTCTCACAATACAAGAACTCGTGGGCACTCCATGAAATTGCTGAGCAGTCAGGTTAGAACAGATAAAAGGAAGTACTTCTTCACCCAAAGAGTGATTAACACATGGAATTCACTGCCACAGGAGGTGGTGGCAGCTACAAGCATGGACAGTTTCAAGAGGGAATTAGATAAACATATGGAGCAGAAGTCCATCAGTGGCTATTAGCCACAGGGTATAGATGGGAACTCTCAGTCTGGGGCAGGTGATACACTCTATTCTTGGTGCTGGAGGGGGCAGCAGTGGGAGGGCTTCTGGTGTCCTGGCCCCACTGCTGGACCTCCTGATGGCACCTGGTATTTTTGGCCGCTGTGTGACAGAGTGTTGAACTAGATGGGCCATTGGCCTGATTCAACATTGGCTTCTCTTATGTTCTTATGTACAGGAGTTGCAGTCGGTATTTTCCTATATTTCTCCCTAAACTAGCATTTAAAAAAATATCTATATTTAAAATGTTTATTACTCCTTTTCCTCCTTATGGAGCACGAGGCGGCTGGCGACATAAATAAAACATATAAAAGAAAATATACATAAACATTAGATAGACCCAGCACTTGACACAGATAGTGCTGATCTAGAGAGACTGTGGATAGAGGAAAATCAGCAGATCTCCAGACAAATAGCAAAAATTCTGCTTGCAACTGGTAAAATTTCACAATAAGAAGCAGATCAAGTATAACCCTCACTTACCTTTTGCATGCCTCATAAGTAGTTTCGTTTTTAAACAGCTTATAATTATTTTGCTGTAATGGACTATTAAACTTTTCTCCTTTTTAACATTTTAATGATTTTAAGGTTATATGTCTGTTTTAGAGCAGAAAGCTAATTTGCTTGTATTTAACGAACATGTATTATTTTGATAAACCGTCTTTGGCCGCAAATAAACATCATTCATTCATTCATTCATTCATTCATTCATTCATTAAAAAACCTAAATTTAAAATCACAGTTTAGGACTGCTTTAATTGAACAGCACCCTAAATAAAACCATTAAAGATCAGAAGTTGATTCTGTTGATCAAATGGCAGAATTAGTCATAGAACAAAGTTGGGAGTCCAGTGAGGCACCTCTAAGACCAGCAAAGTTTTATTCAGGGTATAAGCTTTTGAGTAAGCTTCAGATGCATTGAAACAGAAGCCACTGAAGTGGGCAATGATCAGCATTGACACCATTTTCCCCTTCCCTCCCTCTCTCCGTCTTCGGCTAGCTACGTGGTGAATATTGGATTAATCGAAAAGCTGAGCTGCTGCTTCCTGTCCGTCCAAGGCCCGATTGACGACAATCCCAAAATAGCAACTTTCTTGCAAAACGCCACCGCGGCCTTGCAGGGGATGTGCCAGCTGTGCTTTGCTGTCAACGGAAGGTAAGTGGACTTTCACTGTCAGAGGGATGCCTCGTGTGTGTGTGTGGATGCTGAGCAAGTTGAACCACAAAGCGGGAGCAGACCAAAGTGACAAAGTCCGGCTTCCAGGGCCCCCTTAAAGCCGCGGCCCCTCCCTCACAGGCCCAGGTGCCTGATTGGCTGCTCAAGCCACAGCCGGAGCTAACGACCTCGGGCCCTGCCAAGAAGCCGAAGGGGAAATCCCTCCCCTTTGCTCACCTCCCAGCCCCACGGCCGCAAAAACAGGACCCAGATAAGTCCGGGGGCATCTCATAGTGGAACCAACTGTGCGAAGCCATCTTAGAAGCAGATAACTCCCCCCAGGGAACTGGCTTCCTTTAAAAACTTCTGCCTTCCCTGTTGCACCATTAGTTATTTAGCAGTTGGTTATCCAATCCAGTTCTCATAGAAGTCATAAGCCATTCTAAAGGATTTTGAAAAAGGCAGGTTTCTTTCAGTCTTCATTCCCTGCCCCACAAACTGTGGTTTGCAAGTCTGATTTGCAGGAGAACCACTGACCGTAGTTCGCTAGTTTGAATGAATCCAAAAATTATGGCTTGCTTGAATCTGTTTGTGTAAAGCCAGACCAGTTGGTGCGCACATCTTAGGCATGCTAAGTCTTTCCAGAAGGTTTTACAATGGACTTACAACAATATTCCACCACCACCGCTCCAGCTCTTGCTCTCCCTTAATGGAACTGCAGAAGCAAAATGGGGTGAGGGGGGAGGTCAGTGTCATCCAGCACTCTAGGAATTCCCCTAATCCCTATGGTTCTTACCATAGAGATTAGAAGGATTCCTAGAGTATCACACAATGCCATTTCCCCAGTCTCTGCCCCCCAAATGCTCCTGCCCCGCCAGCGCTCCTGTTGGGCAGTCCTAGCCTCCAACTCTGAAGGCCTTGGATCTAAAATTGAGATCAGTCAAATAGGTCAGGCAGTTCTTCACAAACTGGAATTCACTTACTTGAGTGCCTTTTAGATATATGCCTAATAATCCCATGCTCATTGACCCCCCTCCCCCAAATTTTATCTTTTAATTTCCTTCATTTCTCACTGGCCTTTCTGATTGAGACTCCTGGCAAATTACGGAGTCATAAAAGACAATGCGAAAATAAAATGATATTGCTGTCCCCTTTCCACGAATTTTAGAAATTACTAACAAAAGAAGTGAAAGCCAAAGAGCCCATAGGGATCGTATAAAAATCATGTAATATGAATGAAAAGAAGGCGCTAACAAGGGGTACCAGATAGCAATGTATATTTAAGATGTTCGGAGCCAGGTTATGAATTTTATTCCCACGACAGCCTTTAAAAATAATGATTGTACTATTAGATATATCAAAAGGACCTTCGCACTAATCTGACAGCATAAATTCAAATAGTGTTATAGAATGGTTAATGTTTTGCTGTTGAAATGAAGGAATCCATAACTGTGAAGATAGGTGTGTTTATAATGAAATATGAGCAGTTCTTTTATTGGCACGGTCTTAAATTAGATTTAGCGGTATCTTGCCTTTCAAGTTTTTAAAAAACGTATTACTCATAATAAATGTTTGATTTCTCCTTCTTTCTTTGCACGTAAAAGAGTGGCATACCCTTTTCTAACATTTTTAGTCATCAGTTTGTCAGTTTTGAAGTTCCCCATGCAGGCATTTTGAAGTTGCACCTATCGGGGGGGGGAAAGGAAAGCAGCCTGCCTAGAAATGTAACAGAGCTGATTTTGTGTTGTTGTTGTTGTTGTTCAAGTCGCACAGTCGTGTCCGACTCTTCATGACCCCATGGACCAGATTACGATTTTGGGTAGCTTATATCAATATTTCAGCTTAAACGTCTGCCAGGGAGTGCAGTTCTCAAGCAACACAAGGGAACATGGTATACAGCTGGTCCATAGCTACGTTGGGGCTACTGGGGGTTCCGCCTTCATTAAAGGGCCATCCCTTCCTTAAAGGGCCTCCTGCTTCTTCCCAAAAGCATTTAAAGGGATCCTTTAAATGCTTTTGAGAAGAAGCAGGGGGTGGTGCCCGCTCCTCTCCCTCCCTCCTGCAAAATTTAAAGGGCCCTTCAGCTGATTGGTGTGGAGCACATGGCCCATCAATCAGCCGGAGGGCCCTTTAAATCTTGCAGGAAGGAGTGAGAGGGGCACATGCCACTCCCCGTTTCTTCTCAGATATATTTAGCTGAAGGGCCCTTTAAATCATGCGGGAGGGAGAGGGGTGCACGCTACCTCCCCTTTCATTATGGTAAATAATGGGAACCCCACCAGGACAAAATTTGCCCCACAAGCCACAAAATTCTGGCTACGGGTCTGGTATACAGTATACAGAAATATAACAAACCACTGTGTGAAAATCTATAACTACATATATAATTTTAGGCTGATATGTATTTTATACAACTGCATATTAGCAGCAATTATCTTATATTTTGTACATACCAATATTAAGTTACAAAACCATTCAATAAGAGTTCATGTGATTCTTAGTAATATTACCATGTAAGGGGAAATAAACTCACAAAAAAAATGCCCAAGCCAAAGACAACAACGAGCAGCTCCCAAAAGAAAGTGTACTGGCTGCAAAATAAAGATAAAGACACAACTTTTAGCTTGCATGTAATCTCCAAATGCAAGTGACTGTAGTTTGCAGTTATAGTTGGCTGATGAGATTCCCAGGATTGATTCTCATTTCTGGTCTTCATCAGAGTAACATTTCATCTATACGCAAGAAGCTTGAGTCTGGAGCTTGAATCTGTCATCTAATATGGAACCAGTCCCAATTTAGCTAATATGGAACCAATCCCAGAGTCAGTCTGGTGTAGTGGTTAGGAGCACGGACTGTAACTCCTCCACATGCAGCTGCTGGTTTGATCTTGGGTCAGTTGCAAGTTCTTTCAGAGCTGTTCTCCCATGAGCAGGTCTTGAAAGAGCTCTCTCAGCCCCACCTATTTCACAGGGTGTCTGCTGTGGGGAGAGGAAGGAAAAGGAGATTCAGTCACCAGAGGTTGCCATGACTTCCAGGCACATGCACACACACACACACACTATGCACATGTGAAAAATACCTCAAAAAACCCTGTGGGCAAGCAAACTCCAGTCTCCTGAGTCACGTATCTTTGTCCCTAAGCACGCATAGGACTGCAGTCTTATAGTAACCAAAACGTCTCTTGACATTCTGACCTTCTGCGATCTAAGAGGGTCAAGCTACAGGTAAATTAAAATAAAAAAATATATACAAACGTTTATTCAGGTGCACACATAAATAAAACATTTAAAAAGTTAAAAGAAATAGTCTAAATATCAGACTCAAAGAACATATTTCATTCAGAACTGATTGTTATACATAGCCAATAGATGGGTAAAACATTTGACCTAAGGACCATACGTGTTTCGGCCCCTTTGGGCCTTCCTCAGTGGTCAGTATTCCTTATTTTACAATGGCACACATCCAGAAATACCTGCAGAAATATATATAGAGATATATGAGACCAGGTGTTGCTTTCTTATATGCTTTGCAGTTATTGCAGGTTTGTATAATGGGCCATGGACAGGGCTATTTTGGGGCAGGAACACACAGGAACAGAGTTCTGGTTGGCTCCCAAGCTGGCCACGCCCGGCAGGAACTCATTAGCATAATAGGCCATACCCAACAGCAGAAACTCATTAGGATTGGCTACATTCAGGGTGTGTGGCCTAACACACAAAGGAGTACCTGCTACAAAAAAGGCCCTGGAAGGTAAGCAGAATAAGAAGCAAAAGGTGGGTGTGGCTGGATGACCACACTTCTGGTAATGTGGGGGTGTGGCCTAATATGCTAATGAGCTGTGCTATCAGGGTGTGGCCTAAGATGCTGATGAGTTTCTGCTGTTGGGTGTGGCCTATTATGCTAATGAGTTCCTGCTGGGCTTTTCTACAAAAAAAGCCCTGGCCATGGATAGTAGCTGTGCAAATTCTGACCTTCTGCCCTATGGAGCATTCCACAGCAGCTGTACTTTCTGATTGGTTTGGCTCCCCTCCCTCTTCCTCAGGCTTTAAGCAGGCGGCCAACTGAGGGTAGGGGAAACTTCCCATTCTTTGAAACACATCCACGTACACAGGTGTCAGTCTGCAAAACTGTAGATTGAAACTCCTGTACCAGGGGTCCTCCACATGGTGTCCTGTGGATGTGTGTATAAAGAGCTCTCAAGTTGCAGCCAACTTATGACAAACCCCATAGGGTTTTCAAGGCAAGAAATGTTCAGAGGTAGGTTTTACATCACCTGTCTCTGCGTAGCAACCCTGGACCTCCCTCGGTGGTCTCCCTTTGTTGTTCAGTCACATAGTCGATTCCAGCTCTTCACAGCCCCAGGCCCTCCTGTCCTCCAGCATCCTCTGGAGTTTGCTCAGCTTCATGTTCATTGCATCGAGAACGCTGCCTAACCATCTCATCCTTTGCCATCCCCTTAAGAACATAAGAGAAGCCAATGTTGGATCAGGCCAATGGCCCGTCCAGTCCAACACTCTGTCACACAGTGGCCAAAAATACCAGGTGCCATCAGGAGGTCCAGCAGTGGGGCCAGAACTCCAGAAGCCCTCCCACTCTTGCCCCCCCCCCAAGCACCAAGAATACAGAGCATCACTTGCCCCAGACTGAGAGTTCCTGTCTATACATTGTGGCTAATATCCACTGATGGACCTCTGCTCCATATGTTTATCTAATTCCCTCTTGAAGCTGTCCATGCTTGTAGCTGCCACCACCTCCCGTGGCAGTGCATTCCATGTGTTAATCCCTCTTTGGGTGAAGAAGGACTTCCTTTTATCCGTTCTTACCCGACTGCTCAGCAGTCTTCTTCTTTTACCTTCAATCTTTCCCAGCATCAGAGTCTTCTTCTCCAGTGAGTGCTCCCTTCTCATTTGGTGGCCAAAAGTATTTGAGCTTCAGCTTCCGCATCTGGTCTCCCATCCAAGTACTAACCAGGGCCGGCCCTGCTTAGCTTCACAGATCTGATGAGATCGGGCTAGCCTGGGCCATCCAAACCTACGGCAACTCTTATGATGTCACCATAAGTTGCCAAATGTCTTGATGGCACTTCCCGCCATCACTGTGACCAATGTGAAAATAAAGACAGAAATTCACTTCTGTCTAATTTGGCGCTCCTGAAAGTGTGGCGGTCTAGGCAGGTGCCTAGTTTGCCTATACTGTGAGGCTGGCCTTGCAGCTACATGGATAGGTAGATGTTCAGGAACGAGGCTGTAGGTCCAGTGGCTGAGAACCAAGACCTGACTTTAAAACCATAACGTCAAAAAGACTGTCGGTTTTTTAACAGCCTTGGATGAAGATGTGAGGCGTTACAGCAGACAAAAGTGTTACGGGCTCGACGACTTCTTGGGCTCCTTCCAAAGATCACTGAAGCGTTCGGGAACTGTTCCAAAAGGTGTTAGCAGGCTTCACGTCCAGTCTCAGAAGAACGTTGCGCCAATGACTATAAAAGAGACTTAACGGGAACAGACCTTTCTTGGCAGCGCAGAACAGACTCTCCCTGGCCAACCACATGCGTACAAAACATCCCCAAACAGTATATCTGCAAGTCCACCTCCGCGTCTGGGAGCAAAAACAGGATTTTTGTTTCTGCGTGTCTTATGTTGAAAGGAAAAAACAGCAGCGTCGCTCACCAATTAATCTTGAGGTTGCATCGTTGGCTTGAGCATCCTTGGAATATTGCCAGGAGTTTTGTGCACAAGAATAAGGAAAAGAAGGTCAGGCCGAAAGGATGCGGAGGATGCGGGCCGCTTTGTGTTGTGTTTTATTGCTGCAATTAAGATAATGCCTGTTTTGGCCGCTGACCGGCAAATAAAATATAAGCAGTTTGCTTGGGGGACAGGTTGTTCTGGACCCCGCTGCCAGCAGAAAGCATAATCGGCAGACGATGAAGACTGCGGGCGAGAAGGGGAGTTGGTAATCGGACAACTGCCGGCCCCCTTAGTTCCCGTTTTCACTTGGCTCGCATAGTCCATCGCCCCCACAAAGGGAAATACAGATGTCATGTTGATGTACTTCAGGTCGGCCACACTATGAGATATATGCAAGTCTGTATCAGAGCATGTTTAGCATGGACTGTCCAAATGGGATCTGGGTTCAAATCCCCACGCTGTCGTGAAGCTTTCCAGGGTAGCCTCAGGCGGTCACACATTCCACCTAACATACTTCATAGAGATGTTGTGAGGATAAAATGTGCACTGAAGAATCATCTGTGTCGCCCTCAACGCCTTAGGGGTGGGATGAGAATGCACTCGATAAGACCTATTAAAGGGGCTTAGGGTTATTAATATTTATTTATTTAATTGATTGGTCATTTATTTATTTAATAAATTGGTAGACGTATTAAAAGGGGCTTGAAATCATTGTGCGGCATGGTTCAGCGGTCCTCCTTAAAGCCACTGTCTGCAGTGCGCCTTGCGAATATAAGTGGAGTGTGCCTTTGATCTGTTTATTAGTGTTGGGTACGATCCAAGGAGAAGCTAAATCTGGCGGATTTCGGTGGGATTTCAGCTCCCCGAGCATCATCACATTCCTGCCCCCTCTATTAGTCTCATCAGTTCACGGCTTCCTCTTACATCAGAAGGGTTCTGTGTGTTCCAAGACTTGCAAAATTCACTGCGCTGCACTTGGTATCCGCAGACCCCCTACCGTTTAGCCTTCAATAGCTAAACCTTCAATCCCTAGACTATAAAAATGTATCAGTGAAAGTGCATTCTATGGCCCGTGTGTGTGTTAAAATCTTCTTCCTTCCCTATGCTGTTCCTCTTGCAGGGGTGCCAAAATGCCCTCCCCCTGTGAAAAGCCGGCACTGGGAGGGAAGGGAAGGGGGTTCTAATCCCCACCCCTTCCCTGGCTTTCCTGGGCGCCTTGCAGCTGCGAGGTGCCCAGGAAAACGGCACTCCGCTATCTTCAGGCCCCACCAGGAGGTTGGCATCCCCGGTGGGGTGGGCACCCCAGGCTGTCCTGCCTAGGGCGCCCAGACACCTGGGGCCGGCCCTGGGCTCTTATTGTAGCAGGGGCTCCTTTGCATATTAGGCGACACACCCCTAATGTAGCCAATCCTCCAAGAGCTTACAGAGCTCGTCTTACAGGGGCTACTGTAAGCTCTTGGAAGATTGGCTACATTAGGGGCTACATAAAGGAGTTCCTGCTACAAAAAGAGCCCTGGTTGTGACTAATGGGTAACTTAATCTATGCTCTTGTGATTATTATTTTTTTTAAGTTTTTGAAAATGGCCGACCAGTAACTGAACCACACCATGGAAAGCAAATGTCAGTCAGGAAATGCTTCTGAGAACTCTTGTTATATTCTCACTCGTCTCTGTGCTTTGCTCTTGGGTTTTAAAAATACACAATTTGTAGAGAGTTACCATTTAGTCTTAACAGTGGTAGATCAAGATTGAGATGTTTATTGCATTAGCTTCCAGCCATAGCAAACGTTTAAAAAAGAGTATAACATAAAACTATAGGTAACCATTAAAATCTAAATATCTATTAAAACTACCAATACTGTTCAGTCATACATAAAATACCCCATACAAATTATTATTGGGTAGCATTTATCTATTTTTAATCCTATCTAGCCAGATTTTCCTCCTGTTAATATTAAGAAACAGTGGTTTCTTAACTTTGGGGGGGGTCTCTTAAGGCAAGGTCCTTGGAAGTTTATTAAGCATAAGAGATTCTCTGTTTTGATCCAGATGACTCCCAAAATGGTTATAAAGGTAATTTCCCTCCATCTCTCCTATTACTGGAGGGGGAGACACTGCTGCTGGAATCAGTAAGGTCTCTTAGGGTTTTAGTTGTAAACAGTTAGGTTGGAAGCGATCACAACTGACAGCTAATGCCAGCGGGAGCCCACAGCCTGTTCACATACCCAGTTATGCGCATTGCAAAGAAATATCAAACGTAAACATTTCAGCAAGCCAAACACAGCAGGCGAGCTTTGGCTTTCCTCATGCCGATTTTGCTGGACTGCAGCAATTCTGATTTGATTTCATGTCCCCCTTCTGCCAAAAGACATAATTCTAACTTGCACCGTTCCAACCAAGCTCGCAGGGAGAAGGGCGGGATGGATGTGTAGTGAATGAATGTGTCAGCAAAGGGCCTTGCCTCGTTCTAGCTGATCTGCTGGCCAGACTGGACCACCATTCAGAACTGGGCCACCATTCAATCCTTGAGGGTATTCAGAAAAATTGGTACATTTGGGCTCATTAAAGGATTTTTGTTAGTGGGTGCCCAAGCCTGTAGCCGGGATTTTGTGGCTTGTGGGGCAGATTTTTTTTCCTGGTGGGGCTGAAGTTCTCAGTGAAGAAAGAAAAGCCATTGAGCCAACAGAAAGCTGTTACCAGGATAGATCTCTAAATTGCAAGCTGTCAACCACTTTATGTCACAGTTCTCAGCTGCTGCAAGTTAATCACTTCTGCCAGCCTAAACAACAGTTCTGAGAACAAGCTGGCAAGTGGGGGTAATGACTTCTGTAGCCAAGAAAGCTAACCCTTAGGTAGAAAAACTCTCTTAAAGGAGACCAGTTTCTTGAGACAAGAGTGAGAAGGGATCCTAGAGGTCACCTACTCCAACCCCCTTCCTCAATGCAGGAATTAGTCAACGACAGCACCCCACTCTGGTTAAAGGAGCACACACCTTTAAAAAATGTTTTTAAATGATTGAAAAAAGCATTTGCGGGAGAAATTCTTGTGGGGCTGAGCCTTTTAAGAAAGGGGGCAGAGCCCCCAAAAGCCCCACCATTGTTACAGGCCTGTGGATGCCTCAGACTTCTGGTTGGTTGTTAAAGGTGGTGGTGGAGGAGGAGGAGGACAGTGCCATCAAGTCACAGTTGACTTATGGCGACCCCGTAGGGTTTTCAAGGTAAGATCCGTTCAGAGGTGGTTTGCCATTGTCTGGCTCCATGTCACAACCCTGGTATTCCTGGAGGTATCCCATCCAAATACAGACCATGGCTGACCTTATTTAGCTTGTGAAATAGGGCTAACCTGGGCTATCCAGGTCAGAGCTAAAGGTAGGCGGTGTGAAATAAGCATCAGTTCCATTTGAGGGACCTCGTACAGTCGTAGTGCAAACTCAGATGCATTAGAATTGAGTAATGTCACGTGGCCAGCCTCCAGCATGAAACTAACCCAGTCCCTGGCTTGCAAAGAACCACATTGACACTTGGTGGTGGATAAGTTCCATCAAGTATTGTGAGAAAGGGAGAAAAGCACTTCTTACTCTGCCTTCTCTACCCCGTGCATAATTCTCTGTAAACTTCTATCATGTCACCCCTCGAATCGTCATTTCTTCAAGCTAAAGAGTCATAACCTTTTTAACCTTTCTTCACAGGGAAAGTGTTCCATCTCCTTACTCATCTTAGTTGCCCTTTCCCGAACCTTTTTTTGAGGTACGGTGACCAGAACTGTCCACAGTCCTCGCTTAGCTGACAACCCTGCTCAGCTGTCAAGATCTGGCCAACCTGGACTACTTTTACTTCCTATCCACCCAAAACAGCCGCATTTCCTTCCATCCCTGACATGAGGCCTGCTCCTCAGGAAGCCTCACAGTTCACCCGTTCCAGTGCTAGCTGATTCATGGCGAGAGCCCCCTGTCAGACACAAGCCCTACCATGCGAGGGCCTCGTCCACTTTCCCGAAACACCGGGAGGTACCATATTGGGGAATGGTGCACAGGAGACCCACGGCCGGCATGTCAAAGAGCCACAGCGTAGTACCCGGGCCGCTGAGTATCGCTGCTCCAGCGCAAGCCCTTAAACGCCGGCCGACAGCAACCGGCAAGTGTGTGGGCAGTGCCCGCTGGTTGGTTGCGCTGCAGAAGTAGGTTTATCACCAGTCGGAGGCCCGCGAGAAATTTCAGGAGGAAGAAATCGCTAGAAGGTTTTCCTGTCCCACTTCTCTGCCTCCTGGGACTCCGGAACTGGAACAGGAGAATTTCCCCCTCCTCCTTTAACTATTCTCAGCTGCCTTCGAAAGCACAGAGCATGCTCAGTCCTCATCAGTCAGTGTCCTTCTCTGAGCATTGGAGCATCACAGGCTTTCTCCCCCCCGCTTGCCTTTTGAATCGGTTTCTATTCCAGTAAAGGCATCTCCTTCACACAATCCGTTTTTTGGCTTCTTTGACAGGTCTTGGAGCATATTTGATACCTCCCGCCAGGATCCCACGGGATTCACGGCAGCCCTCGAGGCCACGGACCTGGTCGGGGTCTTGCACATGCTGTACTGCATCCTCTTCCACGGCACCATCGCAGACGCCGGCGCGGCAAGCCCGAAAGAGAGCTACGCGGAGAATACTGTCCAAGTGGCCCTTCAGAGCTTACGCCTCTTCAACAGTTTCGCTGTTCTCGATCTGACGGCTTTCCAGGTAATGTCGTCTTCCCAGCTTAATACAGCAAACAAGCAAATACTGTGATGCGAATGATTAGGACGGTTAGTAAAGATCATAGGTAAACGTAAAGGTAAAGGTTTCCCTTGCTCGAAAGCCAACTGAATCCGACTCTAGGGTTGCGGTGCTCATCTCCGTTTCCAAGCCGAAGAGCCGGCACTGTCTGAAGACGTTTCTGTGGTCATGTGGCTGGCATGACTAAACACCGAGGCGCATGGAACACTGTTACCTTCCCACCGAAGTGGTACCTATTTATCTACTTGCAGTTTCTTGCTTTCGAACTGCTAGGTTGGCAGGAGCTGGAACCAGAGACGGGAGCTCACTCCATCTTGCGGCACCCGGCTCTCGAACTGCTGAACTACTGACCTTCCACAGCCTGCAGTTCAGTAAAGATCATATTATATTATAAATAAAACTTTACAATATTACAAGGAAAAGTCCGTCATTCTCAATGAGTGCTCAGATATAAGCGCATTTCGTCCCAATCTTCCTCAGGAGTAATTCTATTGTATTGAAATGTGTCGGCCTCTTGATACAATTCAGTGTTATGTTAGGAGCAAACCAATGCTTAATGTCTTTATTTTCTTCAAATTATCCGGAGGGGGGGGGAACCCATGGTACTTAAAATGAAAAGCAACATGAAGCTGAATGGAATATTATTTTTTAAATTTTTAACTATTATTTTTGTAAATTTTTCAGTTATTTAATTTTTTTAGAACTTCTGGTTCCATTTCAAGTGTTTGTATTAGGAGCAAGCCAGTCCTATCTTCTTTAACTAGATGCAAAAGCCTTCTATATCATGCTGGCTTAAATGTTCTCCTTCCCAGCGCATGCGTGCGTACACCCCTGTTTTAGAATCAGAATGTTAGTTGTCATACTTTTGTTTACATGTGCTCAGATTGAAAGAACCATGGGTAGCATTCTGCTTGTGCAGCGGCTGTCCCGACCGAGACACACACCATTTCCACTCCAGCTCAACATTCATGAGAGTCGGGACACCCTCTAGGACAGGGATCCCCAACTGTATTGAGCCTTTGGGCAACCTTTGGAATTTTGACAAAATAGTTGCCACAAAATGGCTGCCCAAAGGGGTGGAGCCAGCCATACTATGGGCACCACAGCTGATCTTTAGGACATAAGAGCATAAGAGAAGCCATGATGGATCAGGACAATGGCCCGTCCAGTCCAACATTGTGTCACACAGTGGCCAAAGCCCAGGTGCCATCAGGAGGTCCATGAATGGGGCCA
Source organism: Gekko gecko (assembly GCA_029375565.1). Taxonomy (NCBI): domain Eukaryota; kingdom Metazoa; phylum Chordata; class Lepidosauria; order Squamata; family Gekkonidae; genus Gekko; species Gekko gecko. The sequence continues at coordinate 8,049,094 of JAPDNY010000017.1, read as the reverse complement.
GGACTCCAGAAGCCCTCCCACTGTTGCCCCTCCAAGCACCAAGAATACAGAGCATCACTGCTCCAGAAATAAGAACATAAGAGAAGCCATCTTGAATCAGGCCAACAGCCCATCCAGTCTAACACTTTGTGTCACACAGTGGCCAAAAACCAGGTACCATCAGGAGGTCCACCAGCAGGGCCAGACTCCAGAAGCCCTCCCACTGTTGTCTCCCAGGCACCAAGAACACAGAGCATCACTGCCCTAGACAGAGTGTTCTGTCTATAGGTAAAGCTAAAGGTTTCCCTTGCTTGAAAGCCAGTTGAATCCGACTCAAGGGATGCAATGCTCATCTCCATTTCGAAGCCAAAGAGCCAGCGCTGTCTGAAGACGTTTCTGTGGCCATGTGGCCGGCATGACTAGACCCTGAGGTGCACGGAATGCTGTGACCTTCCCACCGAACGGCTAATAACCACTGATGGACCTTTCCTCCATACGTTTATCCAGTCCCCTCTTGAAGCTCTCCATGCCTTCAATGTCACAGTGGAGATCCTTGCTCTGTGGTGGCAGCCACTGCCAAAGCAACGTTTTGAAAAATCCGCACAGCCAGTCAGATCTCCAATGGCCAATAAGAAGCCTTGCTGAGCAAAAGCCCCAACTGGCCCTGCCCACTTTCAAAGAAACATTTGACGGGCGCCAGGAGGGGGGTCAGTGAGTTCCGTGATGCCCACAGATGCCACGTTGGAGACCCCTGCTCTAGGATAATGTACAACATGGCGCAGGAGTTACAGCTGTGGGGGATGATGGACAGAAGTTGGAGACACCGCCCCCTCACCACGTGTGCGCAAAAGTGCCTTGTGTTCGTGCCAATGTGGCCCTCGAAGCTTTTACGCGAGCATATGGAGTGATGTCAGTCTGTAAACTGAAATAAATAGATATTTCACTTCCATCGCGAAGGCCAAGCCGATGTGAAGGTCATTTGACTGTGAGAATCCTCTCTCCTAATTGAAAAAAAGCCCTCCGGTTTTAATAAGCACGACGAGAAACATGAGATCTTTTTCCCCCGAGCCAAGCCTACAAACAAAACGGAGTGCGCCTGCTACGTTTGGCAGGTGACTTCTGCCTCTGCAATGTTTTCAGTGTCGAAAAGCGCTCCGAATCTTTATTACACTGAACAGCCGTGAGTTTTTCTGTCTTTATCTTGGGGGACGGGGGACGGGGGGGACTCGGCCGAGGAGCGGAAGCAAATTGACTCATTTGCCAAAGGTTGCAGCTCAGGCACCGCAGTCTCCTGTGGACTCTCCTGGCAGCGTGAAAATTCCCATGCGCTCAAATAGTCCCATGGTTTATAGGGTACGTCCTCCATTTATCTTGAGAGTCTAAACACATCGGGAAGGTGTCAGAGAGAAGCAGTGCAGGATACCAGGCTGCCGGTGCCGCTGGTTTAGGAGGAAATACCGTTTTCCTTGAAAAATGATTTTTTTGTTTTAATGTATAAACATTGGGTGCCCCTGTGTTGTTATCGGAGAAGGCTGAAAGCAGAACACGCGGGCGTGGGAGCGTATTTGCACATTCGCAAGGCGAGAGAAGACGCTGAACCCGAGAGGTTGCCGGCACATAATATAGTGTCAAGTAATAAATGATTACAGGGCACAGCCCTCTGTGGGCTTCAGATCCCAACAACGTGAACGGGTGGTCTGCGCGCGCATTTCCTGTGTATTCCAGTGGCAATCGTGTAGGACAGCGGTCTCCTAACGTGGTGGCCGTGTATGCCACGATGCCCACTGACACCTTTCCTGGTGCCCACCAGAAGGTTTTAGAAAGCGAGTGGGGCTTTTTGCTCAGCAGGTCTTCTGATTGGTCCCTGGAGATCTGATTGGCTTTGCAGATTTCTTTTTTTTTTTTTTGGGGGGGGGGGGTGTATTTTTCCTGTGTGAGTGTCTGTGCACCTGGAAGTCATGGCGACCTCTGGTGAGTGATCCCTACTGGGGGCCTGGAGGCTGTTCAGAGCAGTGGCTGAATAAAGCCTGCCCCCGCCTCCCGCCTCTGGTATTCCAAGGAGGTCTCCCATCCAAGGACTTGCCAGAGTCAATCCTGCTTAGCTTCCGAGATCTGACGAGGTCGGGCTTGCTGGGGCTATCCGGATCAGGGCTGGCTTTGCAGATTTTAAAAGACATGGCTTCGGCGGCAGCCATCAACACAGAACTATGTGAATGAAGGGAAGCATCATGTAAGCCGGAAAACATTCTTACGCATGTTGGTTTAAAAAGGCATCCTGTCAATGTCAAGCAGAGCTTCTGTGTGAAGAGCGGAAGAATTGCTATTCAAGTTACGCGTAACCTCACTTCTTGACGTTTTGTGGTTGGCTCCGCCTCCCATTTTGTGGTTGCGCCGACCACACTGTATCAGAATTCCGAAGGTGCCCACAGGCTGAAAAGGGTTGGGGACCCTGTGTTCCCTCTAAGCTGAGTCAGTGTGAGCTAGCTCACAGGTTTTTAGCCTCCAGCTCACACATTTCTGTCTCAGCTCAGGAAGGAGGGCTCCAGAACAAGCTAATTTACGCAGCAGCCAAATCGCTTGTTCACAACTTTCATGCCAGAGGCTCATAAAGTAGAGTTTTTGCTCACGGGACTCCACAGCTTAGAGGGAGCATTGTTGGGAACCCCCGGTGTAGGAGTTCTCCAAAAGTTATTGCCTACGGCATTATGTGACAAAGACCAAAAATTACCACCGGGACATATTTTGGACAGTTACATTTGTGCTCTTCCCCTCCATAATTTCAAGCGCCTCTCTTTTACGCCAGCCCTAAAACAGGGAGCCATGGAAATGGAAATGATGGATATTTTTCCCACAGGCCTGTTGGGCGGTTTCATCCCAGCGAGCCGACTTTGATGTTCGTTCCTCATGCATCACTTTTCCCCTCTGACCCCACACCGCTTTTTCTGGTTGACATGTTTATTAAATAGAGGCTGGAGGCTGCATAGATAAAATGGACTTCTCCCGAATTTCCCGAGAACCGGTTTGCCTGTTTTCAACCAGACTTTCCTCCCAGTGCCAAAAAAAAATTAAATCCCTGTGGCAAACGAGGATTTCCCCCCCTTTGCAATATACCTTACCAAGCAATTAGTTTTAAAAGTATTACTTGTTGAGAGCGGTTGTCTGTGCAGAAATCCAAGACTGAGGTTTGGGAAGGTAGGGATTTGTGAAGGGGGGCCTGTGACCGGCGCTGGTGGAAGGGGGGGTTAGGAGTTGGCTTAGCGATGTTTCCCTGGCCCTTGTACTTTGGGGGAGGGCAGAGGTGGAGAAAGGGGCACTATCGAGCCTAAAGAGGAACCTCCAGCCCGTTTATCGCAGTGGCTAGGCTATAGCGACCTCTTTTCAAATGTGGACACCAAGCAGAGGGAGGAGATTTTCATAAGAACATAAGAGAAGCCATGTTGGATCAGGCCAGTGGCCCATCCAGTCCAGCACTCTGGGTCACACCCAGGTGCCATCAGGAGGTCCTCTGAAAGTCCAGCATCTGAGCAGAGAGGCTGAGGCCTTCCCCAAATAAGAGCATTAGAAGAGCCCTTCTGGATCAGACCAGTGGTCCATCTAGTCCAGCATCCTGTCCCACACTTCCTCTGGATGGCCAGCAACAGAGCATAAGGCTGCCTCCTGGCTCTGGGATTCAGAGGATTAGTGGAGGTTTCCCTCAGTCACCACGGCTAGTAGCCACTGACAGATTTATCCTCCATGAATCTTACCTAATCCCCTTTGAAAGGTGTTTATTCCCATGGCCATCACTACATCCTCTGGCAGCCAATTCCACATTTTCATCTCTCTCTGTGTAAAGTAGTATTTCCTTTTGTCCGTCCTGAGCCTACTGCCCATCAGCTGCATTGGAGGCCCTGGAGTTCTAGTCTTTTGGGAAAGGGAGGAAAAGTTCTCTGTGTCAACTCTCTCCACCCCAGGCATAATTTTATAAACCTCTATCATGTCCCCCCTTAGCTGTCTCTTTTCTAAACTGAAAAGTCCCAGAATCTTCAGCCTTTCCTCATAGGGAAGGCGCTCCAAACCCCTAATCATCTTGGTTGTCTCTCTGTCCATTTATTGTTGGGTTGTGCATGTAATAACGCCCGGGTGGCAGGGCCTGTGATTTATAGTTGTAGCGCTCAGTGGTTTATCTGAGTGCTGGCCGATTGTGAGTGGTAATTATTTTATTTCCCCCCCTCTTAGTCAATTGTGGGTGCTGAAGGACTGTCGCTCGCGTTCCGTCACATCGTAAGCTCGCTGCTGTGGCACTGTTCCCAGCACACCTGTGAAGCTCTGCTCCACGAAGTCATCGTCTGCGTTGGGTACTTCACCGTAAACCACCCGGATAATCAGGTAAGGCTCTCTGCTGGAAAGAAGCGCCACGTCCTCTCTGCTGTAGACTAGAAACTCCCACGTTTGCAAGTCCCCCCTGTTCATTTTTTATTGGGCCAGCTCTGCATGGGCCACGGGGTACCCTCGCCTTTCTCAACTGGATTATAAGATTGCCAACTCTGACCAAAATAAGTTCCTATGCTGTTCGTAACAGTAGCATGTGCAACCAGAGAAGCCACGCGGATCTGTCTTTTCTCTTAAGAGTCGTTGGAATGGTAGCTCCAGTGCATGGCTCCCCATAGCCCCAGGCCTCTCTGTTCATTTATTAACCAGGCTGCTTTGCGTGAACTGTGGAACTCTCTCACGAACAAAGCTGTTGGGAAAGCATGTGTGTATATGCTCAAGAGCCCCTTGCATGCACAAGGAGCTGTCCCGGTCAGAGCTGCGCAGAGGGTCAGAGAAAAATGTTCTCTCGAAAAGTTTTGAGTTCTTAAGAAACTTGCGGTCAGTGCAGAGCATGTCTGGTTCTCCAAGTTGCTTGGCTTTCCTTTTGTGTTGATTGATGGTAGGGTGAAGCCATTTCCTTGACTTTTGCAAGTTCTTTTCTGTCCGGTGGTTTCTTTTTTTGGAGGTAGCTTGAATAATGTCTCAAAGCAGTGGGGCCGTTATTCCTGCAGAAGAAGTTTTCTTTGCATTGTTCCGTCTATTTGCAGGACTACAGGAAGAGCTGCCGGCTTTAGCCATTTGTGTGTGTGTTTTCTCTTGGTCACAGTTGGGGGAGGCTCGCATTGTTTTTGTTCGTGACCTTGGTTGCTCCTTAGGAAGAGGTTTGAGAAACTGGCATAGGAAATTCCTGGAGATTTGAGGGATGGAGCCTGGAGAGGGTGAGGTTTGAGGAGGGGTAGGACCTCAGACTGGTACAATGCCATAGACTCCACCCTCCCAACCAGCCATTTCCTCCTGGGGAACCATTGTTGCCAATCTCCAGGTGAGGGCTGGAGATCACTCAAAAGTACAACTGCTCTTCAGGTAGCAGAGATCAGTTCCTCTGGAGAAAATGTTGGACTCGGTGTCATTATACCCTGCTGAGGTCGCCACAGCAAATTGACATTGCGTGTACAAGGCCTTGGCACTCTCCCAGAGCCTCTTTCTAGATCTCGCTGTATTTATTTCCACAACGGGCCTTATTCCTAGTTTCAGTATAAACTAAAAGGCGCTTCTCGAGCCAAGCTACTAACTTCTCAAGAGTTGTTCCTTTTGTTACGGTTTCTTTGGGCCAGTAGCAGACAGGGGGTGGAATGTCTATTATTCTTGAGACAGCGTGATGGTTTTTAAAAAAAGAAGTTTTGGATCCTTCCATTGTTTTGGCAGCAGTCCCTCGGAACGTTGAGTCCAGAGAGAGCTTTGGCTCCAGAGGGCAACGGTTAAAACAATATTTGGAAGCTGAAGCAGAATTTCACTTCACTGAAGGGGAGGTCCAAAATCCCTTCTGCCCTGTTCTGATGCTCTTCAGACCGTGTGTCAGCAGTGCGTTTCTTCGCCCTCCCCAGAGGTCAGCTGGAGCTTTTTGGATTCCCCATTGCGATAAGGACCAGCCTTCTTGGCACGTGGAAGCGCCCAGGAAAATGCACTTTTCTCTGCAGTTTAACCATTTTGCGTTTGGCACAGGTTTCGAGACAGATGGGGACTCCTTGGAACAGCCCAGGCAGCGTTTGTATGCCAGCAATAGCATACAACGGGGAATCCAAGGAGGCATTGCTTGGGCACCCGCCTCTGTTGGCATCTTTGTCTGAGGTCACAGGTCTGACCGATGTGGGCGCCAGGCACTGTGCCACCCCAGCAGGTGGCCTTGGTGAATCAGCCGAGCGGCAGAGCCATCACGGACTCCATTTGGTCTGCGATGATGCATCCGTAGTGGTATTTCTCTTCCCTTCCACTGATTGCAGGCTGTCACTGGTCTGAGGGCGCTTTCACACGGACCAAATAATGCACTTCCAGTTCACTTGCGATGCTCTTTAGCAATCATTTGCAAGTGGATTTTTCCCGTTTCACACAGTAAAATCCAGCCGCAAAGCGCATTGAAAGTGGATTGGAAATACACCATTCGGTGTGTATGAAAGCTCCCTTGAAGCCACTCAGAATCATAGAATCATAGAGTTGGAAGGGACCTCCAGGGTCATCTAGTCCAACCCCCTGCACAATGCAGGAAATTCACAAATTCACAATGACCGCTATTCCACACCCAGAAGATGACAGAAAAACCCTGCAGGATCCCCGGCCAAACTGACCTGGAGAACAATTGCTTCCTGACCCCCAAGTGGTGATCAGCATTTCCCTGGGCCTGTAAGAAAAGGCCACAAGAACTAAGCACTGAGGCAGCCCTCCCTGCCCTCCCTCTCGTGATCTGCATGAGTTCACAAGCTTCCTGGGTTCACCCACAAAACTCAGCAAAATCTATTGCCCAGTCAATGTCTGGGTGAGAAACTGCTCTGAAGTCCCCTTGGGGACCCTGTGAACAAATATAAGAGAAATTACAGGTCTGCCTCTGATTTAGATCCATTTTTCTGGATTAATAAGAGAGCCAGATCAGCTTCTTACAATAAACAGAGGAAGAAGAGAAGGAGGAGGAGGTGATTGGATTTATACCCCACCCTTCACTACCTGAAGGAGTTTTAGAGCAGCTTACAATCTCCTTTCCCTTCCCCTCCCCACAACAGACACCCTGTGAGGTAGGTGGGGCTGAGAGAGCTCTTTCGAGGACTGCTCTTGAGAGAACAGCTCTGACAGAACTATGGTTTGCCCAAGGTCATCCAGCAGCTGCATGTGGAGGAGTGGGGAATCAAACCCAGTTCTCCCAGATTAGAGTCTGCGCTCCTAACCACTACTAGGTGGGGCAGGAGATGATGGGAAAGACCTCTGCCCGAGACCCTGCAGAGCAGCTGCCAGTCTGAGTAGACAATACTAGCTTGTTATGGACCGAGGGTCTGATTCAGTTTACAGCAGCTTCATATGTTCACATGTTCAATTCTGAAATGGCTTCATCTCAAGTTCAGACTCAGTCAGTCTTGGGGGTGGGGGTCCTTCCTCTCCTCCCCAGTTCTGAATTTGCATCCATCCAACCGGGGTGGGAGGGGGAGTGCTCATGTGTTCCCACGCATTGTCACAGAGAATTGGCACCATGCAAAACTCCTCCATGTGCCTTCTCTCCTTTTCATCCTGATTCGTTCCCCTTTTCTGCGTTTTCCTCACTGAAGAGGTTGAAACCCATTCACGCCGTTTCGTCTCCTAAGTTCCTTTCAGTGCCAAAGCTAAACCCAGACTATGAACCGAGACAGAAATGTTCGAGTAACACACTCCCTTAGGTTCCCGGTTTGATTTGGGAAAATCCATCGAGCTCTGCCTGCTGGTAACGGGAGAGCTGGGGAATGAAATGAAAATACCCCTCTGGACACAGCCTCAGTCCTGCATTTAAGCATATAAGAGAGAGGTTGCAAACCGTTTTTGTTTTCTGTTCTTTTGCTGATCTGGAGATTGAAGAGCAGCATAGGTCTGTGGCCCTGCAAGTCCGTCTCTGCACGTTTCGCCTTTATTAGATCTGTCTTGGACACATCATCCTTACTCAATTGTACCAGTAGGCATAATATCTGTTATGAGAGTTCCCACTAGATGGGATAAGAGATCCGTTTTTTATGTCTTAATGATGCCGGTTGTCAGTAAAAGCTTGTTTCTCTTTCTTCGTGTGTTCCTCCGTTTACGTAGCCGAGAGAAAGAACCGATTTATGTAACCGAGAGAAAGACGTGATCCTTCTGGGCCGCATTTGTACATACTCCGATGTATTCTTCTCTAAGCAAGACCTTTCTGGCTCGAAGAATTTGGTTCTGCTCCATGACTTTAGTCATTTCATTGCACTGCTGTCTAACCAAGCAGAGAATCTTTCCGTTCTCGTCACACTGACTATCGGCCAGTCCCCATTTTCACATTCTGTGTGTGTTACATCTCGTCAAGCGGCTTCCAACATGGCAACCCTATGAAGGAAGAAGAGGAGGAGGAGGTGATGACGATGATGGTTATGATAAGGGTCATTTCATAGAAAAAGAGGTGCAGGAGCTCATCTGCATAGCTCATTTGCATATGCCACACCCCCTGACAAAGTGCAGGCATGCAAGCATGCCTGGGTTCCCTGCCTGATCTTCTGAAGATCTGGAGAAGGGAAAGAAAGGCATTTAAATCCACTCCCCTTCCCTGAGTTTCTCTGCAAAAGCAGAGAGGCTCAGGGGGAAAGGTGGGCATGTCTCCCCACCCTTCCCTTGCCTTCTCCAGCCAGCCCGCTGTGGTGGGCGGGCTTGAGAAGGCAAGGGAAGGATGGGCAGGCAGACATGCCTGCGTTCCCTGCGCAATCTTCTCCAAGTGCCCCGTGGCTGTGGGGCACCTAGGAAAAATCGGGCAGAGAACCCAGGCATGTTTAGAATACCTTTCTTTCCCTCCCTAGGTGGGGAAGGGAAAGAAAGGCATTTAAGTCCCTCCAGGCAGCGGGGGGGGCTCTGTAGGTCTTCCTGGCCCGTCCGCCTGGGCAGGCAGGCCAGAAAAGGTGGCAGGGGGCACCCCTGGGCTCTTACTACCGGAACACTGCTCTGGCATGCTCCGGCAGGAAATGACCCATCATGATGATGATGATGGTGATGATTGGATTTATACCCCACCCTTCACTTGGAGTCTCAGAGCGGCTTGCAGTCTCCTTTCCCTTCCTCTCCCCACAACAGACACCCTGTGAGGTAGGTAGGGCTGGGACAGCTCTTCAAGAACTGTCCTTGAGAGAACAGCTCTGAGATAACTTGTGACTGACCCAAGGTCACACCAGCAGCTGCATGTGGAGGGATGGGGAATCAAACCCGGTTCTCCCGGATTAGAGTCCGCGCTCTTAACCACTGCACCAAAGTGACCTCCAGAATGTCCTGTCGTTAGCAACCTTGCTCAGGTCTTGCAAACTGAGGGCCGTGGCTTCTTTGAATGAGTCAATCGATCTCCTGTTGGGTCTTCCTCTTTCCCTGCCGCCTTCAACTTTTCCTAGCATTGTTGTCTTTTCTAGTGAGTCTGTGTGTCTAACTGTAACTGTGGTAATTCTCCCTGTCCAAGGTGACATGATACTGACCATCAGCTCATACAGTTCAGTATTGTCTGTTCTGTTGGCCGTGGCTCTCGGGCCCAGAAAACTCTTTCCCGATGCCAGCAGTCCTTGAATTGGAGATGACAGAAACTGAACTCGGGACCATCTCGTGCAAGGCCACTGAGCTACAGTCCCTTCCCCTTCAGTGTTGGGATTTTGACCAGGAGAAAGAGGTTCTAGGCCCAAATCCTTCTCCCAAGCATCTTTTTGGAGCAGTAGCAGGCCAAGTCCTCCCTTGCCTTCAAAACTGACTGCAGGTGAACCTTGGAGAGAGACAGTTGTGAGCCCAAATACCCCCAAGCACATAGATGCATGCACACAGTTTCTTCAGAGAGTCTCATAAGTTTCTTCAGTTTCTTCAGAGAGTCCCATAAGAACATAAGAAGGGCCCTGCTGAATCAGACCAATGGTCCATCTAGGCCAGCATCCTGTCTCACACAGTGGCTAACCAGTTCCTCCGGAGGGCCAACAATGGGGCATAGAAGCTGAGGCCTTCCCCTGATGTTGCTTCCAGGTACTGGGATTCAGAGGTTTATCACCTCTGAATGTGGAGGTTAAGAACAGTGGTCCATAAGAACATCAGAAGAGCCCTGCTGGATCAGACCAGTGGTCCATCTAGTCCAGCCTCCTGTCTCACACAGTGGCCAACCAGTTCCTCTGGAGGGCCAACAACAGGGCTTAGAGGCCAAGGCCTTCCTCTGATTTTGCCTTCTGGCTCTGGGAGTCAGAGGATTAGTGTCTCTGAATGTGGAGGTTCCCCCCAGTCACCATGGCTAGAAGCCACATAGACCTCTCCCCCATGAATCTGTCTAATCCCCTCTGAAAGCTGCTTATTCCTGTGGCTATCACGACATCCACTGGCGGCAAGTTCCACATTTTAATCACTCTCCCAACTTCCCTTCACCATCAGAGTAGCTGTCGGGGAGGGATGTCTATCACCCGCCATAGTTGTGGCCTTTGCTATTCATGGTGGGGGCTCTCTTCCATCATACAACCTTTATTAGGTGTTTGTTACGAGCACTAAACAATCTAAAAATGTTACATAGCCAGTTAGCACAAATAGACGCATCGGAGGGCTCATTGATAAATGGCCATAAACTTAAAATAGAGATGAAATCATTCCTGTCCATTCGCAGCCGGCCCATGGATCTCCGTAGCAGCAAGGGAATACTTAGCAACTTGATTCGTAATGTTAGGATTCCGGTCAGATAGAAGGTATAAAACCAACCACTCATCTAAATAAGGGGGGGTCTCTTAACAAAACAGGCCCCGTGATACCGCAGAGGGGCTCATAAAAGGAGGGTTTCATAATCAAAATAATGCCAGTCGGGGGGGGTCTATTTTAGGGTTATACTTCCCTAATTAAAATGTCACCGTTAACGAGCCTCCGCCTTCCACCTTCTTTCTGTTTTTCTCCTCTCCGCCCTTCTAATTAATTATCATGAACCCAATTAACACATGTCGCCAGCTCTTGGGCTCATTTGCATTTTATATTGGATAATTAAATGTGGCCCGATAATTAAATTAACATGAATGACGGATGAGTTGGCATCGCACTGGGGATTTATTTTATTTTTTTTAAACCAAACTTTTGCATATTCATCGCTGCGTGTGAATATTTTTAATTTGGCAGATCTTTGCAAGTGGAAGCGCTTCGGCGCATGGTCACGCATGGCCAGATGCGAAGTTAGTTGGCCTCCTTCCGTTATCCCACTGTGCCTTAAATCAAAAATCCGACTCCGTTACCTCCCCGTATTAACGTCAGCTGTTTATTTGGCATCCCTTCTGCCAATCTGACGAAGCCAAGAAACCTGAAGTACAGTCCTGAAGCGTCTAGATTGGCTGGCTCGGAAGCGACGTCTCAGGGAAAAGATTTTTCGCTTGAATTCCTCTATGTTTAAAATATTGATGGTTTTATCCATGCATCTTGATAGCCATAGAGCGACTTTCTTTTCAAAATGCAGTCTAGTCTGCTTGGTCATTTTATCCTGTCCTCGTGTGCAGCATCTGCATTTCCGTCTTGCAGTCATGTTGAAAAACATTTCTTCATTTTGTCTATGTTATTTATACCCCACCTTTCTCCGGGGACTCGAGGTGGATTACACAGAGTGGGTCGGTATAATCAACCAAAAGGGACATTCGGTAGACAGTGAAATAGGATTTGTGTTGTAGAACCAACCAAAAGACTGAAAAACAGAAGCAAAGTGTAAGAGTTGACATGTTAAATTATGCAAAATTACATAACAGATCCAACTGACAGCCAACTAAACACAGTACTATAGACCATAAAAAGGTAAAGGTTTCCCTTGCTCGAAAGCCAGTTGAATCCAACTCTAGAATGCGGTGCTCGTCTCCATTTCCAAGCCGAAGAGCCAGCGCTGTCCAAAGACGTTTCCGTGGTCATGTGGCCGGCATGACTAGATGCAGAGGCGCACGGAACGCCCGTTACCTTCCCACCGAAGCGGTACCTATTTATCTACTTGCAATTTCTTGCTTTCGAACTGCTAGGTTGGCAGGAGCTGGGGCCAGAGACGGGAGCTCTCTCTGTCATGTGGCACTCGGGTCTCAAATTGCTGAACTACAAACCTTCCAGTCTGGAGTTCAGTATCTTAACCACTGAGCCACTGGAGCCCCATACTATATAGACGATAGTCCCTAATAATAGATCCAGCTTTGCGAAGCATTTCGTATGGTAGCAAAAGCCGGTTTGGTGTAGTGGTTAAGAGCAGCGGACTGTAATCTGGAGAACCAGGTTTGATTCCCCACTTCTTCACATGGAGCTGCCGGTGTGACCTTGGGTCAGTCACAAGTTCTTTCAGAGCTGTTCTCTCAAGGGCAGTTCTCAAGAGAGCTCTCTCAGACCCACCCACCTCACATGGGTGTCTGTTGTGAGGTGGAAAAGGAAAGGGGATTGTCAGCCACTCTGAGATCCCTTCGGGTAGTGAAGGGCGGGGTATGAATCCAATCTCTTCCTCCTCCTCCTCTTGAATAGTTCAGTTTTACATAGTGTAGAATACCTGGGCATGGAGGCAGAAATATCTCAACCGTGATCGCCTTCAGAATCTTCAGAAGCTTGATATTCTTCTGCCGGAGACTTGGTCTACAGTCAAGGAATTTCCCCCATTATAATTCATATTGTATTCCCACAGGGAAACAAAAGGGTAGACCTAAGTCAGGATTAACCCACCTTTTCTTGCAATCTTCGGATTTACTGTTCACTTTGTCATTTAATCCTGTCTTCCTGCTCAGCTTCTAAGTTTCAATCTGCGGTCCTTTTAAACGCGAAGAGCCAGCAGGGCGTAGTGGTTAGTGGGAAACACAAGACTCCCTTCTCTGTAGTCTGGTCTCCAAGACAACATTTCAACCCGTGGTTTGACGGTTTGGTCTCAACAGCAAACCGCGGTTTGGATAGACCCTGGTTTTCAAGCCGTCGTCGGCAGCTTCTGCCTTGATGCCCACTGGTACAAATCTAACAATAAGCCACGGATTTCGGCACTGATTTGAAGTAGAACTCATTAAGTGTAACCTTAGTATGTATTTTATCTGAAATGACCCCCGAAGAACTGAATGTGGCTTTCGGCTTGAAAAATTCAGCAACGCAGTTTTTCTCTATAATAATTGTACTCCAAACTCCTAAATACAGACAAAGAAAAGTGAAGAGCAAAAGACACTGGAAGGGCAAAGCAAGTCATCTGAGAAAGAAAAGAATATGAGTTTTCACAAAATAGACAGAGCTGTGTGGGGCCAGACACACATTAAGATTTACAGGACCTTTGAATCCACTTGTGGTTTTCAGGAAAGAAAGGGCATCAGAGAGGACACAGAAACAGGATAAGAGATGAATAGTTCAACATATGACTCTGTATTGTTGCTGGCATATAAATTTGTTTTAAAACATCTTACGGGTTGCAAGGAATAAAAAGAGATCATTTTGCAACCCTGGAAAAGCGACTGAAAACTGAATCCCAGTTAGGGACAGACAGCTGGGTGGGATTAGGAAAGCACCAATCCCTGAAAAGTAGGGTTGCCAGTTCCGGGTTGGTTTTGGTGTAGTGGTTAGGAGCGCAGACTCTAATCTGGGAGAACTGGGTTTGATTCCCCACTCCTCCACATGCAGCTGCTGGATGACCTTGGGCAAGCCATAGTTCTGTCAGAGCTGTTGTCTCAAGAGCAGTCCTCGAAAGAGCTCTCTCAGCCCCACCTACCTCACAGGGTGTCTGTTGTGGGGAGGGGAAGGGAAAAGGAGTTTGTAAGCTACTCTGAGACTCCTTTGGATAGTGAAGGGCAGGGTATAAATCCAATCTCCTCCTCCTCCTCCTCCTCCTCCTCCTCTTCTTCTTGGAGATCTGGTGGTGGGGGAGGTGGGGTTTGGGGAGGAGGGAGGGAGGGCGGTCAGCAGGGATGTGATGCCAACAGAGTCCATCCCCCAAGGCCACTATTTCCCCCCAGGGGAACTGATCTTGGTATTCTGGAGAGCAGTTTGTAATTCTGGGAAATCCCCAGGCCCCACCTGGAGGTTAAAAATAGTCCATGGCAACTGTGATATATGTACGAAGGGACTATCGCTCTTTTATAGACTTCCAGAAAAACAGATCAGTATTAATACTCGCACTAATACATTTCTGTACATTCATACAAGGAATAAACATCAAAAAATGATTCCACCAGTGATGGCAAGCACAGTCCAACACACAGTCCAACAGTCTAAATTTCCTACAAACTGTAAATCTTCTTTGTGTCTTTCTTGTAGTAATATTGGATAGCAGACACATAGCATAAAGATGACAAATCTGCAGACGGGCTCGCTCCAACGCCTGTTTCGTAAGGCTTCTTCGGAACAGAATACGTGTAGACTGAAGTGAATCCTTTCCTACTCAGCGTTCATCTCTGCATGCTGTCTCTCTGCCTAAAGAGCCAGTTTGGTGTCGTGGTGAAGTGCGTGGACTCTAATCTGGGAGAACCGGGTTTGATTCCCCACGCCTCCACTTGCAGCTGGCTGGATGACCTTGGGCAAGCCGTAGTTCTGATCAGAGCTGTTCTTGAAAAAGAGCCATTTCTGTCAAGAGCTCTCTCAGCCCCAGGGTGTCTGTTGTGGGGAGAGGAAGGGAAAGGAGTTTGTTAGCCGCTCTGAGACACCTTTGGGTAGTGAAGGACAGGTTATAAATCCAATGTCCTCCTCCTCCTCCTCCTCCTCCTCCTCCTCCTCCTCTTCTTCTTCTTCTTCTTCTTCTTCTTCTTCTTCTTCTTCTTCTTCTTCTTCTTCTTCTTCTTCTTCTTCTTCTTCTTCTTCTTCTTCTTCTTCTTCTTCTTCTCAGTGAAATCTTCTCTTATCCAGCTTTCTCTCTATATGCTTTTCTCTCAAAGGCTTGAATAGTTCCACAATCCAATATTAGTATTCATATTGATCTATTTTTTTCAAAATCTATAAAAGAGTGATATTCCCTTTGTAAATATATCATGGTTGCCATTGGCTATTTTTTACTCACTTATCCCGTGGCTCTCTCTTTGGTTATCCACCTGGAAGTTGGCCACCCTACTGAAAAGCAACGCATGGGTCAGATTAAACGTGTATGACTTAGGTGGTCCCTGCCTGGTCCTTAAGCAGAAATGCATCCATGTTAAAAAATAAATAAATTACCAGTCATTCCCCCCCCCCCACAAGTCTATTTAATAGATCAGCATTAGCAAACATGTTGGGCCTTTGGCATTAGTTTCTGCCACGAAATAAATCTTTGGTAGCACTGTGAGGACCTCACCCTTTGCTCGGGTTCCACCTCTAGCTCTCGAGGCGACTCGGATGTCACCCAGTAATTTAAAACAAAGCCAGAAGTCTTCAAGCCAATGGCACGGACACACGCAGAGAGCCACTGTCTGTCCCGTCCTTTGGTACCGCTTTATAGCCTGTAGATCTTCAGCCTTCACTCTGAATACGGCTCCTGCAGCAAGGAGAGGAAGGCAGCAGTTTCTTTGTCGCTGGGAACGTTCTGATCCCATGGCCAATATACGGCTTTGTTGTACAGAGTTCCCAGAGTGTTGACAGATGGACTGACAGCTTCAAGGGAAGGGGGCTTTATATTCCGTACATGGCGTCCTTCCAGGTTGAATTTGGGTGTCTGTCTAGGTTTGACTAATTTCTGTTAAGCCAATGGAGGGAATCTCCATACAAAGTTATGCATGGGATAGAGAAGGTAGAGAAAGGAAGTACTTTTCTCCCTTTCTCACAGTACAAGAACTCGTGGGCACTCAATGGAATTAACGAGCAGAAGGTATAGAACAGATAAAAGGAAGTACTTCTTTCCCTGAAGAATAATTAACACATGGAATTCACTGCCACAGGAAGTGGCGGTGGCTACAAGCTTATACAGCTTCAAGAGAGGATTAGGTAAACATGAGGAGCAGAGGTACATCAGTGGTTATTAGCCACAAGGTATAGAGGGAACTGTGGTGGCTCAGTGGTTAAGATGTTGAACAGCAGACTGGAAGGTCAGTAGTTCAGCAGTTCGAGACCTGAGTGCCACATGATGGAGTGAGCTCCCATCTCTGGTCCCAGCTCTTGCCAACCTAGCAGTTTGGAAGCAAGAAACTGCAAGTAGATAAATAGGTACTGCTTCGGTAGGAAGGTAACAGTGTTCCGTGCGCTTTGGCGTTTAGTCATGCTGGCCCCATGACCACGGAAACGTCTTCAGACAGCGCTGGTTCTTCGGCCTGGAAACGGAGATGAGCACCGCCCCCTAGGGTCAGATTTGACTGGCTTTCGAGCAAGGGAAACCTTGACCTTTAGCAACCATATAGTTCATTGGATTTCAGATATTTCAGCCAGGGGTGTCAGGGCTGGGGTTTGAGTCAAACGTCTGGGGCCCCAGGCTATGGCTCAGCAAGGAGTCCCTCCCCAAACACAAGCTGTAGCCCGAGATGGATAAGCTCCACCCAGCTCTAACCTCCATCCTTATTCCTCTGTGTCCTTGTTCCCGGAATGAGTGCTGTGGGGCAGTCCCTAAGATCATTAAGTCCGGAGTCTACAACAGGGGTCCCCAACCTTCTTGAGCCCGTGGGCACACTTTGAAATCCTGATGTGGCATGGTAGGCGCAGCCACACAATGGCCGCCACAAGGGGCGGAGCCAACAACAGAATGATCGCTGCAGCTTAACTTCGGTGGCGCAGTGTGGATCCTTGTGCTGTGGTGGCAGCTGCTGCCAAAGCAACATTTAAAAAAAAAATCTGCCCTGCCAATCAAATCTCTCATAGTCATTCAGAAGCTTTGCTGGGCAAAACTGTACCTGGCCCCGCCCACTTCCAAAAAAGGTGTCAGCAGTTGCCACGGTACTCACAAGCCCCACACTGGAGACCCTTGGTCTACATATACCTGCAGCACTGGCTCAGGTGGCCTATAGCCAGGATTTTGTGGCTTGTGGGGGAAATGTTTTTCTGGTGGGGCTGAAGTTCTCAGTGCAGAAAGAAAAGCCACTGAGCCAATAGAAAGCTGTGGCCGGGATAGATCTCTCAACTGCAGGCTGTCATCCACTTTAAATGACAGTTCTCAGCCGCTGCAAGTTAATCACTTCTGCCAGCCTAAGTAACAATTCTGAGAACAAGCCGGCAGGTGGGGTTGATGACTTCTGTAGTCAAGAAAAGCTAACCCTTGGGCAGAAAAACTCTCCTAAAGGAGACCAGTTTCTTGAGACAGAGTTAGAAAGGATCCTAGAGGTCACCTACTCCAACCCTCTTGCTCAGTGCGGGAATTAGTCAACGACAGCACCCCACTCTGTTTAAAGGAACACACGCCCTTAAAAAAATGTTTTAAAATGATTGAAAAAAGCCTTTACAGAAGAAATTCTTGTGGGGCTGTGCTTTTAAGAATGGGGGCAGAGCCCCCAAAAGCCTGCTTCGGCTGTACATTAGGCTGAGACTGCCTTGCAGAGAGGGCAAGATTTAAGTCAAATACATATACATACATACATACATACATACATACATACATACATACATGTTGCATCCATGCATGGAATTTTACTCATTGTGGGACAAGGTTGTCCAGTGGTCAGGATGAATGGGCACGGTCCTTCCCTCTTACCACCGTTAACCTTAACCCACAACGAGTTTGCTCAAACCAAGCTTACTAGAAGGTTCATCCAAGCACCGCAGTTTCCAATTAAGCACACGCCGCCAGCACTTTTAAATCTTTTTTTGCGACACTTCCCTAAATCTGGTCACCACCATCCTCTGGTCCATCTGGTCACAACCAATCGGGACTACCATCCTCTGATCCAGTCTAGGGGGGGAAAGAAAGTCACCCTGAATGGGAAAAAGATGTGAACGAGGCCGCATGTGAAATCTATTCTGCTTGCAAAAGCCCTAAGCAACAGGACGTTTCACATATTCTCGTACAGCATGGACGTATTTAAATAACTCATGGAGCTCGTTGGAAGAATATGAAATGCAGCCACATGGTATGATAACGGATAGGGTCATGCCAGACGCTAATTCACCCTAATCGTCTCTACAACCCTACTGCTTTTCCCATGGCACTCGCACAAGAACTTAAAGAGAGCAGGACGTCTTCGGAATAAGTTGCCCGGGCGCAAAGACATGCTCGCATTAAAACCAGAGAGCCCGAGGGCATCGGTCTTTCTTTTCCATTTCCAAGCCCCCTTTTTTCCCTCATATGCTGTGTATTTTCTTACATCTGTTACTTATATATTCTTATTCTCGAACTAGTTTATCTGCTTTAAATGCAGCGTTTGTTTATCCTTTTTCAAAAATTGTATTAAGATGGCTATCTAAAGAACATTTAAAAGGTGTCACAGTTTTCTTTTGTCGTACTGTCCCAGGGCTCCAATCCTGCACGTGATGCGGCTGTTTGAGGTCAAGCAGCGCAGCAGAGTACAGGGTTGCATGTTTTAGGGTTTCCGGGGGGGTAGCTGTATCGGTCTGCAGTAGAACAGTTATGTTCAAGTCCAGTAGCCCCTTAGAGACTGACAAAGTTTTCCGGATATAAGCTGACAAAGGGAACTTTGGGTCTGAAAAGCTCATACCCCAAAAAACCTTTTTTTTGTTTTTGTATTTATGTGCATGTGTGTGCCTGGAAGTCATGGTTGACTTCTGGTAACCCTAGTGGGGCTCGGATGTTTCAGAGAGGTGGCTTACTATTGCCTACCTCTGCATCCCACCCCTGGTATTCCTTGGAGGTCCCCCTTCCACATACTTGGCAGGGTCGGCCCTACTCAGCTTCCGAGATGGGGCTTGCTTGGGCTATCCACGGGTTGGGGCTACCACGAAAAATCTCATTGGTCTCTAAGGTGGTATTGAACTCGAATCTAGATGTTTTAGAGTGCCACCCAGACTTCGTGTACTTGGAAGGTTTCACAGAAATCGGATTTGCTTCATAGAGTTTTAACACTGCTCTTCAATAGAAATGATAAGAATATGGAGTAGAACCTGTAACCACCACCAACAACCCCAAAATTAGTTCTACTTACTCCACAATAATTGTACTTAAGGTAGCAGTGTCAGAGAAGCAGTTCATGGAATCTTAAGAGTTAGACAGCTTGTATATGAACAGGAGGATTAGGAAATGTACATTTTAATATATAGGTATGCCATTTCATTTGCAAATAAACTTGAGGCAGTTTCCCTCATCTGTCTGAAATTTGGCACGGAGGATAACGTGGATCCATTTGTTACTGTCTTCCGAACTAACCAACAGATACTTTTCAAGCTGCCTATTGAATTGAAGATTGGGTTTAAATCTGACTTCCGCCCGAACATTCTTGTAATAAGCGTTAAACATTCAGGTCTGGCCTTTAAGTGAAAATTACAGGGAATTGTTATTACAGCAAAACTCGAAGTTATACTTACTTCCATTTGGCAGGGGGGGTTGTGTTCATTCGAGGATCTTAAAAAAGACCAGATGATCCTTTTAAAACTTGAAAATAACAGTTTTTCTATGGGAAGGTCGATATCAGTGATGAATACTAGCAAAAACACTACTGCTCTTTGCTTTTTGCCTTTTTTTTTTTTTTTGCATTAAAGATCCCTTACTAATGGTAGAGGAAGAAAAATGAGAGCAGGGTTGGACCAAAGTGATGACATGCCCTTCTGATTAAATGCTTACAGTCTGGGAATTGTTTATAGAGTAACAAAGAAATAACGCAGATCCGACTTGAGGGAGAGCGAAAGAGAGGCGGGCACTCGTACTTATCTACTAAAAGAACAGGTTCTTTTATGTAGTTATAAACAGCCTCCCATAAAGCCAAGCCGGGCGGTATTATACCGTTCAAAATCGTATCTTGCCGAAGTTCGGTTCCCGCTTGTTTGAAACCGTTCGCTCCTTTACGCCGAGCCGAATGTGCAGAGTAAATGGAAGGGCACGAAATGAAGTCCCCCGTCCCCCCCACGGCGGAGTTCTACCAGCCAAAGCGTTTCTAATGGCCGTGTTCCGATTTGTACAGGAGAATCGCAGAATGGCAGCATGCAGCCTTTTAGACCCATTAGCTTTTTAGCCCAACACACTCCTAAGAGAGTCGGATCTGGACGGGGAATAAATGGTTGCAAAAGGTCAAATAGAAGGGAGCCGGGGGGGGGGGGTGTTTCGCACGTCACTTAACATAGAATTCATCTTTGCTAGAAAGGAGATCTTGCTGTAGTAGTTAGCCTAGTCCTCCGGGAATAAGTAGCATATTTCACATCGAATATCTGTGGGAGGACCCTGGTGGTCTATGTTTCTCACGTATGGCTAAATACACAAGTTTAAATTCTTAAAATAAAGGCATTTCATGTTTCTGGTAGGGCTTTTGAGAGAATGCGAGAGAGGGAGAGAAAATAGCCATGCAGACAGTGGGGTGACAAAAATTGTCAGAAAATTTAGCCTGCTGTTTGCAGGATCTACACATTGTTTAATATTGCATTAGTGTACTGATTTGCCTCCGGATACTTCTTTCCAGACAGGAAAATCCAAGATGTGAACAAATATTTTGTTCATTTAGGAAATTGACAATCGCTCAGTCTCTGTGCAGCTCTAGTCTCAGATTAGATTAGATGATATAAACAAATTCCAGTTCTTGTATCACAGCTACCTTTAAACTATACCAAACACGTAAATCTGTTTCCAAGCCAACAATTCCACTTTTTTTTAGTCCCATTTCCAATCAAATGACCATCACTGCATTTCCATTGTTCAACCGTCTCATTCAGTGACAAGCCAAATTGTCTTTAGTTTGTCACTATGTTTCCTCTGCGTCTAAGACAGTCCCAAATGGACTCAGAAGCCTTTAATAATTTTCTTTTCCCTAAGCTCAAGTTTAAATCTGTGTCAGCCACCATTCAGGACAGGATGAGAAAAAAATTCAAATAAGAAAACAAACTTGTGGACAGAAATGGCAGTCTCCTTATTTTGGAATGGAGACATCCAATAATTTTCTGTAGTTTTAGGGTCATCATTGTCTAGTTTGTAGGTTTCTTGTGCCTCCTACCCTGATCTTATAATAATTTTTCTGAATGTACTTTAAATAATTCTGTATCTGCTCCATAATGATGCTAATTAAATTAACCTTTTTCTGCACTGTCTTCTGTGTCGATCTGTTACAGCCACCAGCAGATTAATTTTAGTTTTACTCTTTAATGTTGATCATCCCTCTAACTTTTGCACTTTGTTTTAACCGTTAATTATTTATCTCTGAGCTGCCTTGAAGGTTCTATAATGGGGAAAGTGATACATAGAATATAAAATGAATGGATACCTCCTAAGAATCAGAAGATAACAGGTTCTCTTTAAGTGTGAGCTAATTTACCCTAATTTAAGTGTGAGCTAATTTACTCTAACTGTAATTAATATATCACATTGCATGCATACACACACATATATATCACATGCATATACATAAACAAATGCATACGTACATTCTCGTACATACATTCTCTCCCTATGTAGATATCAAGAGAGAATATAGATATTTGTGCATATATAGATATGGAGACTCTCACGAATCTCGCTCTAATGTTGCTCTGTTTGCATCTCCAAAGACCAATTCTACAAAAACACCCAAATTGTACATTAAAGGAATTCTGGGTAATGGATTATTGCTGCAACTGTTAACGCTCGAAGATTAATGTGATTTTTTTTATTATTATTATTAATGGACCATAGTGGGTGGGAGGGAATTGTCTGGAGAGTTCTTTGATAGATGGGGAAACAACTTGTCTAATTAAGATCAAATGCTTTTTGCAAATGGACCGTTCTGACCAGCCTTGGAAATCTTGTTTACCCTTTGGTGACATGAAGCACAGTGCCAGATTCTTGCAAAGGCCCTTTTAAAGCGGGATTTAGCAGGTTTTTTCCTAGTAGACAATTGTTGAGGATAGTGGTGGACATATTTAAGCTGCTCTTCCAGGTTTCTCAGACCAGCAAATTTGTGCTGGAATATTTTGCAATGTTGCCACTGGCCGCTTTCTGAGGTGCGTACTCAGAATAATTCCAGCGTCACAACAAATTGGGAAGTTTTCGATCCAAGTGTGGCGGTGGGAGGGGTTGGTGAAAAGGAAGAGGCCTAAAAAATACAAACCAAGCCTATGCTTATCACAAACTCCAGTTTGTTTGTGATGTCTGAACGCTGCTTACAAGTGTTACGTCCAGTTGGATGGTAACCTAACTTAAGGCAGAGTCGGACAATGGGGTCAGTTTTGTCAGACTCGTTTGAGAGAGGAACAAGTGTTTGTGCTATCTATACTCAGCTTGCTTCCTGCTTGAGAACCAGTTTAGTGGTGTACTTAGGAGCACAGACTCTAATCTGGGAGAACTGGGTTTGATTTCCCCACTCCTCCACATGCAGCTGCTGGTGTGACCTTGGGTCAGTCACAGTTCTCTCAGAGATGTTCTGGAAAGAGCAGTTCTCGAAAGAGCTCTCTCAACCCTGCCTACCTCACAGGGTGTCTGTTGCGGGGAAGGAAAGGGAAAGGAGATTGTAAGCCGCTCTGAGACTCCTTTGGGCAGTGAAGGGCAGGGTAGAAATCCAATCTCTTCTTCTTCTTCTTCTACACTTTCCATGAACCAAATGGAAAAGAAAGATCATTCTGGAAAAGGCTTGGGAAAACCAGATCATTTTTCGTGGTTTTATCTGTTTAAAAAAAAAAAACATTTCAGGAGACATTTGGATGTCCTGGGAGAGCATTCCAATGACAGGAAGCAGCCAAAACGCAACGGCAGAGGTGGAAAATAGAAACAGAGGTTCAGGGCTTTGAAAAAGAGACTCATGGCAGAGGAACAAAGAGACCGAGAGAGTGCATAAAGAGAAGAGTACGCTGAGGGTATAATCTGGAATTCTTAGATAGCAGTGCTGCTTGCCATATGGGGCTATACAATCCAGTGAGGCATGAATGGATATATCCGCAAGGACTGTCTAATGAGAGGTCATGAGTGGTCCAGGAAGAGGAGGCCGAGCTCAAAGGAGAGGAACGCCTTTGGGCAGTGGTTCCCAGACTTTTGAAGGAGGCCGCTTTGTCTAAACACACTCAGCAGTTTGGGGTCCAGCGCCACAGGCAAAGGTTCGGGTTCTTGTGACGTGGCCCTGGGAGACCATGAACGAAGGCTGCACCTGTTGTAGGCTGGCCAACCTCTTGCCATTGGCCTTTATCCCCTGCCACCTCGTGATAGGGTGATGGGGGGAAGGGGAGGGGCAAAACAGCGTACCATAGCACCACAACACCATTTCTGGCTATATAACTGGAAGTAACATCACTATGTTTCGGGACGCTCTAGGACTTACCACAGTTTGGGGGGAATTCTCAATTGTCCCAGGACGTGGTGACATCACTTCTGGTTATACAGAAGTGACATCACTTCTGGTGACGTCACTTCTGGTTATGCCATTTCGGGGCACCATTTCGGCCCTGCCCACCTCGAGTCTCCTAGGGGTCGCCAGGCCTTGGCTGGCAATCCTTGTCCGTTGCTTCCCAAATTGCTGGTGGCAGGCAAGTAAGGCAAGTCCCTGGAACAGAATGGCCTTCCAAGGAGGAGGAAGAAGAACGGGGCAATTCGGCCCTGTCTCTTCCTTTTCCCACTGCCCGGAGCCTTCTTCTCCCAGCTCAGAAATCTGAACCGTGTCGTGACCCACCTGTATGAGTGTCACAACCCAATTCAGGATCATAACCCCCCTGGTTTAGCGTTCCTCTAAATTACAGGCAATATTGAACTCGGTGATCAATTGCGGCATTCCCAAGTACATTTTGTGAGGAGGAGCACGTGGCGATTAAACTGTTAAGACTCTGCAACTCCTTTGTTACCAAAGCTTGAGCCCTCTGGATATCACACCTAATCCAGTCACGCCTGCTGCTGTCATTCACCTGTTTGCCTGCCATTGTCATTCAGTATCTGAAATCACTCCAAGATATAAGGACAGAAGGACTCCCATTCTACCTGTATTTGGAAAAGTGAGCCGTCACTCACCAAAGCTCCTCCCCTGCCACAAATTTTGTTAGTCTTTACGGCGCTCCTGGATTCTTGCTCTTTTCTGCTGCGACAGAAAGACTTCACATGGCTGCCCGCCTCGATCTGTGTCCATGGAAGGCACCACATTCAGCCGTCCAGAATGGGAATCCATCAGCCTTGTGAAGAAACGTGGGTCTCTGGAGAAGTGAGCAGTGACTCACAAAAGCTCCTACCCGGCCACAAATGTTGTGAGTCTTTAAGGTGCTCCTGCTCTCTTGGCCCTTTTCTACCGCTACAGACCCATCTTGATCTATCCCTTCAGCTGAAGTGAAGCACGCCCTTAACAAGTAAAGCTCAGGGTCTGACAACAATAAGTAGTCGTTCTTAGAGGAGGAGGAGGAGGAGGAGGAGAGATCGCAGATTTTCTTCCCTTCCGACTTCTGTCCGAGTCGCCACCAGCAAAGATAAGGATTGGAAGCATCTGTCCAAAAAAGCCATAAATGGAAGTCGTGGAGAGATGGCATTTCCACGCCATAAATAATGTGCCCAGGGCACAGTGTGTTCAAATCATATGTAGCTGGAACGTGTATATGGAACTGGAATATGTATATGGAAAGTGGATATTTCATTGTTCCTCTTTGTCGTTGGCGGAGAAGATGGGTTGGCCCTGTTGCAAAGCACTATGGGATGTAGCGATTTTTAGTAGCCATGTTGGATATGATGTGGAGGCTAAAATACCAGACTAGGATCTGGGAAACCCAGGTTCAAATCCCCACTCTGCCATGGCAGCTCGCTGGGTGACCTTGGGCCAGTCCCACGCTCCTAGCCTGTCCTACCTTACAGGGTTGTTGGGAGGATAAAATGGAGGGAAGGAGAACAATGTAAACCACTTTGGGTCCCTGTTGGGGAGAACAGGTAAAGGTTTCCCTTGCTCGAAAGCCAGTCGAATCTGACTCCGTCACACAGCACTCGGGTCTCGAACTGCTGAACTACCGACCTTCCAGTCTGCAGTTCAGCATCTTAACCGTTTGAGCCACCATGGGGTATAAATAAATAAATATGCAAATTCAGGTCACTAACTATGTGGTAAGGGCCAGAGTTATGATAATCAACATTTCTGAAGCCCTAAGAAACAATGGTGTCAGAGTAGACCAGCTTTAAATATGAGGAAGGGGAAGATAAAGTATGAATTCTGGTTCCCTGTGGATTTGTTTCAAGAAGACATTACCAGAGCCAGGCATAAGATTTGGTACTACGTGTAGTGGAGTTTTGATGGGGTTTTATTAGAAGTTTGTGAGAAAGACTCTGGAAACTAGTTTGTTGGATTTCCTCATACAGTTTCTGCAGCATTCTGGGTCCGAAGGGTGTTGGCTCCCCTTTTTAATCATTCAGGACAATAAGATTCCCCCTCCAAAAACAAATAACAAAAAAACCCCAGAAAATACTCATGGTTAAAAAAAAAAAATCACCACTATATGATGAATTCTAAAAACGAGGTTGGTGACTTTTATCACAATATAGTTTCAGGGGAGTATCCTATAATGCCTTAATGACAATCTTTGCTCTTTTGACATCCTGTGGAAACAATGCAGGGCCTTGCCGGTGTGGTGTACGGTCGCATATTTGGTTGTCTTTAAAATTCCATTTGGATTTAAGAGAATTAAGGGGTTCCTATCTGTAGTCACCGGCTGGGTTTTCAATTTCATTTTGGCCATTGAACTGAAAAATGTGAACTATTACTTTGTTGATCTTGTTCTTGACCCGAGCTGCATTACGACAGGAGAATGTGTTCTTAAACGAATTGTTAAAAGTTCTTTGAAAACCTGTAAATCCCTGTAATTTATGTTCCCATGCTCTCGGCCACTTCTTAGTGTCCTTCTGGTTTTAATTTGAGCGCAGTCTTTGTCGGGTGTGTGTACCTGTAAAATGCCCGGGGGGTCGTCCCCCCCAATACAATTTACAATCCTGACCTTTTTTCCAGTTTTTGTACAGTGTTCCGAAATTTCTCGGGGCTTTCTCCAACATAACGAATCCAAGGTTGGGGTCAGGTAGCCCTTCCATGTTGCCGAATCCATTGTCCCCTGAGCTGATCTAATTTTTTGAAGCTGTTGCCGTTTGTCATCCGGTCTTTTGCAGATCAAGTGAGTAACTTAAGAGAGTTACCCCAGCCCTGGATGGGGCCCTTCATAGCAGCGCTCCGTCGCTTAAGAGACACACGGTTATGAATTGGCCCTGCCTGACAGCAGTTCCATTTATCTAAACAATTCCCCTTTTAAAGTCAGTGGCACCGATAGAAATGCAGATAAACGGGCAAAGGGGAGGGGGGATCTTTCTAAGCCTCTGCTGGCCCGAACTCCACATGACCTGCAGTCTCCTTTCTCTTTTCCTGTTCGATGTCGATAGTTGGCACTTGCCCTCCAGGACTTCAGGTGTACATGAAGAGTTACTCTATCAGCAACTCCTCCTCTAGGACCTTGTCCACGGGTTTCTTTTCCTGTTCGAACCCCTCCGTGTTGTGTTTCTTTGTCCCTTTTGTGACACGATGAGTACAATCTTCGTTAAATTATTTTTAACACACGCACAATAGAGTTTTAAATATTCTTTGTGGGTGCCGGCGCTGTGGTTGTACGGCAAAAGGAATCGTGACGGTCAGTCGTCTTGTTCTTCATTAACAAGAGCAAATCCTTCAGCTTTTGAAATTCTATTTTCCCATCCAGCTGATTCGGGAGGTGCGTCACTGTGACTCTTAACGTTGTTCCGCCTGCATTTTTCCCCTCAGGTGATTGTCCAGTCCGGCCGCCACCCCACCGTCCTGCAGAAACTCTGCCAGCTGCCCTTCCAGTACTTCAGCGACCCCCGCTTGATCAAAGTACTCTTCCCGACGCTCATAGCGGCTTGCTACAATAACCCGCAGAACAAGATCATTCTGGAGCAGGAGATGAGCTGCGTTTTGCTGGCCACGTTCATTCAGGTACTTTACTTCCCGACAAACCGATTGCGTATCGGCCGCTTAGCCGTTCCGATGTGTTGGAAGTTAAGGGGGGAAAGAAAGCATTCACTTCTAATCAAACAAGTGATTCTTTTTTTTTGGCACGCGCCCCAAAGTTTCTCCTTAAAGAGTAAACGTTCGTAGAGTAATTTGGGTCCACGCTTAAATATTATGATGTTGTATTTTTAGTTTAAACCGAGTGAGGCATGCCGGCAGGATTTTGAACTACATTTATTTAACACCAGACAGGTTTTGAAAAGTAAAGATTAAGGAGCAAATGCTCCCTCTAAGCTGTGGAGGCTTGTGAGCAAAAATTCTACCTTGTGAGCTACTGGTATTTAAAGCTGTGAGCGAGCCATTTGGCCACTGCATGAATTAGTTCGCTCTGGAGCTCATCCTTCCTGAGCGAAGAGAAAAAATGTATGAGCCGGAGGCTAAAAAACTGTGAGCTAGCTCACACTAACTCAGCTTAGAGGGAACACTGTTAAGGCGCCTTCTCCACAGATGAGTGTACAGTTTAATATCCCCCAGAACAAAAGGCATAACGGAGCTTTGTATATCTGCAGAAAACTGCACTTGTAATGTGAAAGAGTATTAACCATAGTCTGGCAACCGATTCCAAACATGCTCGAATCCCACCATTTCCAGTAAAGCAGCCCTTCCTAACCACTTCCCTTTATGTTATCTATTTATTATTTAAAGCAGTTCAGCCCTCCACTCTCGGCATTGTTTGCGAAGGATTCGCTTTACTTATTTGTTTATTTACTCATTCATCCGTTTGTTTTATTTTGCCTGCCGGTATTCAGTTTTCCCAGCAATCACGTTGCGCCACACAGTCGTGACAGCGCAATGTTTCGTTTTATGCGTTCTCGTTGCAATATAATTTTTTCCCTTTGTTTCGGTGGAGTACGTCCCTCCTCTTGTGGCTCGTCGCCAGGCGGCCCATCCGTGCGATCCGCCGAGGCCTCCTCTTGTGTAACTCGGCTCTGTTCCAGTGACGCTCAGTAGGCCAGGCCCACCTAACAGCAGTCGAATCCAAGAAAAATTTCTTTTTCCCCCAAAAAACGTTTTTCTAACCCAGAGCGCTCCAAAGAGTGGGGCATTAAAGTTTTAATGTCTTAGCGATCTCCGGGAGGAGGCAAACATTTGTTGTTGCTTGGGGTATTAAAAATATCCTTCGTCGTAGTATAATGTACTAGTAATGGGAATATTTTCACCTCTATCAATTTGTTTGTAAATGGTGCTTGTAAAAGGCGCTTTGTAGCATTGCTTTTCTTTAGAGATGCTTTAGAAGCCGAGGACAGGTTCCCCTGGATCCATTCCACGACTGGTGGCACTTTTAAGTGGCTCAACCGGTCTCCCATCAGTGCAAGAAGTTCTTGCACAAGTGAAGATTCCCCGCGCACGAGAAGGGGGGCACCACATCTGGGGCAGCCGACCCCAGTAGCACCGATCCTTAGCAACAGACACGTTGTTCTCCTTTTCTCCAGAAGCAGTTGGCAGCGGGCTGTTAACATGAGATCGTTACGAGCATGTTTGATTTTACATTTGATTTTACCGGGCAGTGGTTGAAGTGCTCGGGCGTCTGGTTCGCATGAATGTATATACAACTCGACAGCCCGAAGACATGTTCATTTCCACTTTTGGAAATTGTTCAGTCATCAGATTTTTTAAAAAAGAATCTAATATAATAATATTAAAACAAACAAACAGGCAGGCTGTACCAGAGGCAGGGCTCCCCCCCCCCCCACCACCAGCAGATATCGCAGAATGAGAAACAGATTTTCAATTGTTCTTACATTTCCACTTGCTATCACGGAGAGACGCAATCTCTATGCCTTATGCAGGCAAATATCCCACACGTTTCAGGGAAGGTTCTCCCTCCATGGTGGGGGGGAGGGATATCTGACCCTGGGACTGGGGAATAAATATTGGGGTGGGAGGCAGGAGAAATTGCCGCCATCGCCTGGATTGTAGGTTGTGTAAGAACAAAGCAGAAAAAATACAGAAACCAGTTGGATCCGAGTTCATTAACGCCTTAAAAACCAACAAGATTTTCAATCTGTTGTTACAAAATGAAAAACTGAATCAGAGAAGCTGGGGGGGGGGGTAGTTTGCCAGGCAGAATGCATCCCCCTCTGCCCAGATTCTTGTGTTATGTGTTGAAATCTGACCCAAATTATCCCAGTGGGCAGGTTCCGAGGGCGATTTCTCAGAGCAGTGCACCCAAAGGGTCTTTGGGTGATTGGCCGCACAGGGTTATTTGCAGCAGAGAATTAATTGGAACCAAAGCCAGGGAAAGGTCCCAAGTAGAATTACGCTGCCGCCGCCGCCCTCTTAAGATGGTGCACTCTGCCAGTCATAAAATCAGCCAATCCAGAGTTTCAGGTTCTGTGGCAGAACGCTTGGCTCTTTCCAGGGGGTTAGCCTTCACCCTAAGGCTCCGCTTTAAAACCTATTAGCACAGGGAAATTCTGCAATCATCGGCTGTTTGCGAAACTTTGAGCTTTCATTACCACAGCCTTTGTTGGCAGGGCTAATTATGGAGTTCAAAAGGACGCGAAAGGCCAAATTCTGGAGCGAGCGGAATCTGGAGCCGAGTTCCAGAGAGGCATTCCATGCTCCCAACATGGCGGCGTCTGAGCATTCAGATGTACTTCAGAGGCCCTGCAGTGTGGGGGCCCTTTCACGGAGGACAAGGCCTTTTTGGTGGTGGCCCTGTGGCTCCAGCTATGATTGCCAAAGGGGACCTTCTCACAGACAAGGGAGGGGGTCTTTACATATTCCGGAGACTTCCAGGCACGCAGGAAGACAGGAGCGTGTGATCAAACTGAGGGGGGGGAGAAGAGGAAGGGGCCAGAATCAACCCGACGTTGTTTCCAGAGCAGCTGAGAGAACAGTTAAAAGAAATTGAGGGGTGGGGGCATGAAATTAACTTGTTCGGGCCCTTGAAAGCCCCAAGAAATCTTGAGATGGGGAAAACAAATAATTTCAGGGAGTACTGACACCAGTTAACCAGAGCGGCAGCCGGCTTATTCAGTAGCTCGGATAAGAACGCTATCAAGATGTAGGAGGACACCAGCCTCCCAGTTCTCACAGAGGAGGATCCCGTAATCTTCATTAGACCTTTTGGCCTCTGGCTTCTAACGTTAGCGTAGCAGGTGCTGCGTTTCAGAAGGCTTGTGTTTTGGACAACCGTCTGTGAACAGCCCATTGCAGAATTCTTAGCACCCCATTTGTTTGGGGGGGGGGGAGAATTGACAGAAGGGATTCTTGCTACAGATTGGATAGACGTCATGCAAAACATCTGCCTGCCTGTTATATCGGGAGGGCAGGCGGCATGGTATCGCCCGACCTCCTCAGATCTCGGAAGCTGAGCAGGGTCGGTACTTGGAAGGGAGGCCACCAAGAAAGGCTCTGCAGAGGAAGGCAACGGCCAACCACCTCTGCTTCTCCCTCGCCTCGAAATCCCCTTTGCTGTGGTCACCATAAGTTGGAAGCTAAGCAGGGTCAGTGCTTGGAAGGGAGACCACCAAGGAAGGCTCTGCAGAGGAAGGCAATGGCCAATCACCTCTGCTTCTCCCTTGCCTCAAAAAGCCCCTTGCTGGGGTCACCGTGGAGTCGTCTGCGACATGATGGCACACACAGTACAGCCGAGAATTTGCGAAACACTTCCCAAATGTAAAAAGGAGGTGTTTTCTGTTTGCTTCTAAGGCGTCTTGGGAGCTTCAGGGTCGGGGTTCTCTGCATCGCAGCCCGACGTCGGTTTGATTTGCATAATTATATATTTCAAGCTGTCATTCCGAAACCCGTCTCTCAGACACTGAATGCCGCCGTTTTTGTTTCTATAGGATTTCACACAGAACTCCAGCCAAACAGACAACCAGACCGCTCAACAAAGGGGTGAGTATTTTCTGTCAGTTTCATCAAATCAGCCCTTGTGCAGCCAAACAATACGTCGCTTCTAGGAGGTGAACAGACTGACGGATTGGTTGCGTTTTGCTTATTGATAGAAGGCCGTTCCTGAGACAGAAGCCCATAAAGGCTTGGGGGAGCTTTTTGTGGCGGATTAAGTCTTGACACAGGTAGAGGAGGGGGGGGCGTTCCATTCTTACAAACCACTTTTCAGTGTTTGGTTTTTGCGTGGGAAAGGACTAGTGTCCCAAGCAGGATCCGTTTGGAGGAAGAGATTTTTATCTTGCCCTCTCAGCTGCTGGAAAAGACCGGCATTCGCTCGGTAACAGTCCCCGCATTTGGATGTCGTGACCAATGTTCCCTCTAAGCTGAGTGAGTGGGAGCTAGCTCACAGTTTTTTAGCCTCCGGCTCACACATTTTTGTCTTGGCTCAGGAAGGAGGGCTCCGGAGCAAACTAACTGATGCAGCTGCCAAATCGCCCGCTCACCACTTTAATGCCAGTAGCTCACAAAGCCGAATTTTTGCTTGCAAGACTCCACGATTTGGAGGGAGCGTTGGTCGTGGCTAAGCAGAGATAGTACAAACTAAGCAGTTCCTGGGTTAGATCTCTCGGTGTGAAGCCCATCTGCTAAGTCGAGTAAGACGAGTGAACAACCGTTCAGACATGACTCTTAACTGCAGTTAAGCGGAACTACATACAATTGATAAACTGCGATCGAGCACAACGTCTGTGCAGTGTCACGGATAAGAGTGTCGGACGAGAAACTGGGAGACCCCAGTTCGAATCCCCACTCGTGCCCTGGAAGCTTGCACACTCTCAGCCTGACCTTCCTCGCAGGGTCGTTGTGAGATTAAAATGGAGGGGAGAGGAAGGATGTCATCCGCCTTGGGGCCCCATTGGAGAGATAAATGAAACAGATAAATATATGTTTGAATGCAGCCTAGGCGTGCTTCCGAATCAAGCTGGATTTTAATCCTTGTGAAGGTTTTTTTGTGAAGTGGCGAGTGGTGAAACCCTCCTCTGCCTTTACCACAGACACTGGTTAACAGGGCAAAATAGTTTATACAGTAAAGCCAAGACAGTTGTCCCATAAAACAACCTTAACGGAACGCGAACATATTAAGAGTTTTACCTCAGTTTATTATCAAAATTTGTTGAAACTCCCAAGGGCGAACATTATATGGGGCTTTGTGGAACTACAACATGGTGGGGGGAATGGAGAGGGTGTGAAATAAATCGTAAATATCTGGGCATTTTTGCTAACATTTTGTTGTTGTTGTATTTCACGACAAAACACTTCCGGTTCTCTTCACTTTCTTCGCTGAACAGAAAAGGTCTTCGGCTCCCAAGATTACCTCGAGCTCTCCAACCGGTTCCCTCGGCAGACGTGGGACGAAGCTCGGCAGTTTTTCTTGAAGAAAGAGAAAAAATGAGTTTGGTTTTTTTTTAAAGACTTTCAGAACATCTAGCTTTGTAAAGCGTTAACGCAGATTTCTTACACCCTCTAAGGACCTGTTCCAAAAGTCCTTTTTATACTCAAAATGCATATACTGTAGATATATATTGAAATATATATATATATAATATAATATAATTTGCACTATTTGTGTTTATAAGAAGTGTACATATTTAAAACCCGGTGTTGTCATTTTGGAAAGGGGGGAGGGTTTGTCTGTTTTTTGCATTAATATATTTGATGTTAACGGTTCCTGGCACCTTAAATGCCTTGAGGTATAATACCTCTTTGCACTGTAAAATTGCTGATATTTGGTTCTAAAGCTAGAGGGTGGGCCGGATCCACAGGGAATTTCTCCTGCGCAGAGTCCGCTGAATGGCACGAGAAAGCTAGCTTGCGCAAAAGGACAACGTCCCTGTGGCTTAGACGGCCCGTTCCATTCCGTAAAAACTGTAATAAAATAACTTATTCTGTTTGTGTCCTTTGACTTTTCCTACAATGCCTCTCCGCTACATTCCGTTATTTAGGAAGCACAAAAAGTCCTCCCGATAGATAAATTTAAATTAATCCGAATACTAGAATATTTAACCTCGTTGGGGATGCGGTTTCACCGTTTCAGTTGGGTGAGTTTTGGGCAGAAAGTTCTGTACAGGTTTACGACGAGCTGTTCCCTTCCAATGTTAACGGGTGAATTTTCACTGAACTTATTAAAAGAAACATTTCAACTTGCCGAGGCTGTTTTGGGGTGTGGTCTTTGTTTTTTCGCCATGCCGTCCGTCAGAGTTTCTCAGCAGGGGCGATATCGTGGTTCAGCCCAGAAAAGCACAAAACTAGAAAGGAGTTCTCAGTGAGTGCTGACTAACCGCCCTTCAAAAAGCCAGTCAAAACCAGACCAAAGTTGTACTCTATAACAAAGGTCCTTCCCGCACTAGACCTTAAATCCTGGTTCAACCCTATCCCCGAACTTACATTCTACACGACACTTGAGTTCACCCCTGTAATTATCTCTGGGTATTCTGTGTTCCCACATTACACTGAGATCACCCCGGTTTCGCCCCACACATAAACGGATGCTGTTATAACCAGGGATAAATGCACGGTATTGTGTTGCAAGCTGAACTCTGATAAAACCAGGGATGAGATCCAAGTGCAGAAAGGACCAAAGAGGGGGGGGGGCTGGGCACAGCATTAGACCTCCAGTGAGTTCCTGCCGCCTC
This sequence comes from Gekko gecko, assembly GCA_029375565.1. Taxonomy (NCBI): domain Eukaryota; kingdom Metazoa; phylum Chordata; class Lepidosauria; order Squamata; family Gekkonidae; genus Gekko; species Gekko gecko. The sequence continues at coordinate 8,015,604 of JAPDNY010000017.1, read as the reverse complement.
TCCCTTGTGGCTATCGGGCTTAGGGAGATGCCTACATCAAACGGCAGATTAGCGTTGTCATTCATGACGGCAGCTGGGAGATGACACATCTTGAGTCGTGCCTTCGAGCCACGAGGCCCTCTAAAAAAAAAAAAGAACGGGAGACAGACAAGGGTACAACTTCCTGGCAAGACAGATGCTTTGTCAAACTGCACAGGGCAGAGCGATTGACTTGCGTCAGTCCAGAAACGTGGTGGGAAGCGCCGTGAAGTTGCTTGCCGACTTAACGGCAATCCCTGAGGGTTTTCAAGGCATGAGATGGTGGTTTGCCTCTGTGCAGCAACCCTGGGCTTCCTTCCTGGCCCATAACTACAGTGCGGCTATTGGGGGCTCTGCCCCTTCCTTAAAGGGCCAGCCCCACAAGACTTTTTTTTAGAAGAAACAGGGGCCGTGCTCACAAGCCCCCAACTTCCCCCAAAGGGATCCTTTAAATGCTTTTGAGAAGAAGCGGGGGATGGCACACACCCCTCTCCCTCCTCACCTGCAAGATTTAAAGGGCCCTCCAGCCGATCGGTGGGCCACGTGCTCCCCACCCATCAGTGAAATGGCCCTTTAAATCTTGCAGGAGGGGAGGGAGAGAGGTGGCCACCAGTTTGGGGTTGGGTTGGAGCTGGCATAAAAATAATGGCAGCCCCACCAACCCCACCAGAAAAATCTGTGCCCCACAAGCCACAAAATCCTGGCTACAGGCATGGTGGTCTCCCATCCAAGTACCAACCGGGGCCAGTCCTGCTTAGGTTCTGAGATCTGACGAGATTGGGCTCGCCTGCGCCATCCAGGTCAGGGCGAAACATCTGGAGCAAATTGTGCCACATCAGAGCAATGTCCTGAAGCTGTGAGTCTTGTGAGCAAAAATCTACTGTGAGCTACTGACATTAAGTTGTGAGTGAATGATTTGGCTACTGCATAAATTAGTTTACTCTGGAGCATCCTTCCTGAGCTGAGACAAAGTGTGAGCCAGGGCTAAAACATGAGATAGCTCACGCAACTCAGCTAGAGGGAACACTGATCGGAGGCAAATCTGCATTCTGGTCCACAAGACGCACACGACGTAGGCCAGCCAGGACGCATTCACCGTTTGATTCGCAAAATTATTTTATCTGTCAGGCAGCATAAATCGTTAGTGCCCCCTCCGCATTGAGTCCCCGTAACCACCTGTGGGAGCAGTCAGGCTGGGGGTGAGTGGCTGGCGCAGAGTCGCCTGGATCTTAGTTGCCCGTAAAAGCTGTTTCCGGGTTTTTTGCTCTGTTTCTCATTTTGGAAGTTCAAGTTGCCAGGATTGCTTTGTCAGCGAAGAGAATAGGAAACTTTGGCCTTTTCCTCCTCTGCCTCCTCCTTTGTTGCTAGAAAACCCCAGTGGCTAAACCATTTTTACTACCATGGGCGGTTGGAGTAGGTGACCTCTAGGATCCCTTCGAACTCGGTGTCAAGAAACTGGTCTCCTTGAAGAGCGTTTTTCTGCCCAATGTCAGCTTTCTTGACTATAGAAGTCATCACCCCCACCTGCCGGCCTGTTATCAGAACTGTTGCTTTGGCTGGCAGAAGTGATTAACTTGCAGCAGCTGAGAACTGTCATCATAAAGTGGTTGACAGCTTGCAATGTAGAGATCTATCCTGCTCGCAGCTTTCTGCTGGCAAAATGGCTTTTCTTTCTGCACTGAGAACTGCAGCCCCACCAGAAAAATATTTGCCCCACAAGCCACAGAATCCTGGCTACAGGCCTGCCTACTTCATAGGGCTGCTGTGAGGACAAAATGCCACAAAGCCTGCACACACCACCCCTCGAGAAAGGGTAGGATTAGAAATACTTTTTTTGAGTGATGCAACTTCCTTTCAGGCCTTGGTTTTTCAAAAGCTACCGCCCCCCACCCCAGTAATGATAACAACCCTCTGGCCGACGCGTCATTCCTATAAGGATTCGTCCCACAAGACTGCATTGTAACTTCAGATCTAGAAATAATTTGGCCAGAAAGCCATAAATAATCCCGAGCGCTGCAATTCCAGGAAATCAAGACTCGGATTGAAATGAAATGTTTTAATTGAAGGAGAAGAAGAGATTGGGTTTATACCCCGCCCTTCACTACCTGAAGGAGTCCAGAGCGGCTTACAATCTCCTTTCCCTCCCCCTCCCCACAACAGACACCCTGTGAGGCAGGTGGGGCTGAGAGAGCTCTTTCGAGGACTGCCCTTGAGAGAACAGCTCTGAGAGAACTTATGACTGACCCAAGGTCACACCAGCAGGCTGCATGTGGAGGCGTGGGGAATCAAACCCGATTCTCCCAGATTAGAGTCTGCGCTTCTAACCACTACACCAAACTGGCTCAAACTGTCAAACAATCTTTCCTTGATGGCATCGTTGCTCAACAGAAAGGCATGTGAGGAGGAGACGAGGGCCAATTTGGGGCTGGGGTGCCTACCTTATCACTGCAAGGGGTGGTGGTACCCCTGAAGGGCTAAACTCGGACCTTAATAAATATTTGTACTTTTATAATATAGTGTTAGCTCAGCCCCATTTGGCTCACAGTTATACCTTGGGTTGAGTTCCCCCCCCCTTTTTTTTGTTCGAATCCTCATTCTGCCCCAATTAGGGTTGCCAACTCCAGCTTGGGAAATTCCTGGATATTTGGGGGGCAGTGTCTAGGGACAGTGGACTTTGGGCAGGCAGATAGAGCTCCATTATTCTAAAGCTGCCATTTAGAATCATAGAGTTGGAAGGGACTTCCTGGGTCATCTAGTCAACCCCCGGCACAAGGCAGGAAATTCACAACAGCCTCCCCCACACACACCAGGGAACTGATTTTGGGAGTGTGGAGATTAGTTATAATTCCAGGAGAAACTCCAGGCCCCATCTGGAGAATAACCCCCCTACCCAGACCAACAAACCGGACACTAACTCTGCCTCCGTAACTCCTTTGTTGTTTAGTTTTCACTCTGCATGTCTTGAACATCATCGTGTTAATTTGCTGTTCATTCTCTGGCTATAAGTTTGAACCTTACCTGCCATTCCGATGTACCTAAAAAAGTGCGTATGCACACGAAAGCTCATACCTTGAACGAAGCTTTGTTGGTCTTGAAGGTGCCGCACTGGACTCTCAATGTTGTTCCATCACATTAGTTATTGATCATTCTTGAGTGTGATTTATGACATCGTTTTTTGGTTTTCCTAAAAAAAAAAAAAGGTCCATTTGCTCGCCACCAAGGACATAGTGGTTTTCCTAGAGCTCTGACAGCAACTGCTCTTTTTCAAGGACAGCTGTGCCAGAACTATGGCTTGCCCAGGGTCATCCAGCCAGGTGCAAGTGGAGGAGTGGGGAATCAAACCCGGTTCTGCCAGATTAGGTCTGCACACTTAACCACGACACCAAACTGGAGGATGCCAGGGATTGAACCTGAGACCTTCTGAAGGCCAAGTAGATGCTTTGCCACTGGACCTTATCCCACTGAACCACTGCCTGTGGTGGTGGTGGTGGTGGTGGTGGTGGGGAGAAGCACACAACTAGCATCTGTGCATTGAAGTTCCTGGCAAGATGTGCTTCCTAGACAGACACTTAGGATTATCATAGTATCATAGAGTTGGAAGGGGCCATACAGACCATCCAGTCCAACCCCCCTGCCCAATGCAGGACCAGCCTGCAAACTCTAGGTCTGGAGATCTGAAGGTGGAGCCTGGGGGACTTGGGAGAGGGGAGTGTCCTTGATGGGGCACAACGCCATGCAACCCACCTTCCGAGGAAGCCATTTTCTCCAGGAGAAGTGGAATAAATTCTTTGAATGAATGAATGAATGAATGAATGAATGAATGAATGAATGAATGAATGAATGAATGAATAGCAAAGCAATCTATGTAGTCTGGAGACTAATGGTAATTCCAGATCTACAGCTAGGGTTGCTAGCCTCCAGGTGGCAACTGGAGATCTCCCGCTATTATAGTTGAACTCCAGACCACAGAGATCAGTTGCCCTGAAGAAAATGGCTGCTTTACAGGGTGGACTCAATGGCATTATACCCTGCTGGGGTCCCTCCCCTCCCCAAACCCCGCCCTCCTCAGGCTCCTCCCCCAAAGCTCCAGGTATTTCCCAACCCAGATCCATCAATCCTATCTCCAGGTCCCACCTGGAGGCTGGCCACCCCATACTTGCAGCCTTGGAGGGGACTTGGGAGTCCCACCTGTTCTGGATCGTGGCCTTCAATTGCAAAGCGAATGGCGGGGGGGGGGAGCTGCCGCTTGGTGTACACGGATCTCTAGCCCCAGGCACCGCGCGAACCAGTCAGGTGCAAAATTAGGGTCGCCAGCTCCAGGCTAGGAAATATCTGGAAGTTTTGGGGGTGAAGCCTGAAGAGGTTGGGGCTTGGGGCAGGATGCCACAGAGAGTCCGCCTTCCGAATCAGCCATTTTTCTCCAGGGCAACTCATCTCTCTCTGTCGCCGGGAGATCAGTTAATGGCAGGAGGTCTCCAGCCGTCACCTGGAGGTTGGCAACCAAATGCAAAGGCCGCCGCCGCCGCCACCACCACCCCACTCACACAGGCCCTTTACCAGTTCTGCCTTTGCGCTCTCCAAGGGCGCTTGGAGCGGCTATGGGGACAGCCCAGAGAGGGGACCCCCCCAAATCTCCAGCTGGCTGGGGGAGCCGCCCGGCCCCTTCCCCCCCACTCCCGGGAGGCCCCTGAGCGGGTCTGTTGCAGATGGGCCCGGGCGCATCGCGGCCTCTCCCTCCCTCCCTCCCTCCCGCGCCGGCAGCCGGATCGCTTGCAGGCGATGCCAGGAGCAGATAAGGCGCCGCCTCCGCCGTCTGGCCGGGCGAAGGCCGAGCCGCCTCGCCGCAGGGAGGGCCGGGCAGGCCTCTCTGGACGCGGCCCGGGGGCGCCGGGGAGCGGCGGCCGGCTCTCCCCTCCCTCCCTCCCTCCCTCCCTCCCCTGGTCCCGGCAGGAGTCGGCGCAAAGCCGGGGAGGGAGCCGTGGCTGTCGCAAAAGCGCGCGCCCGCTCCGCCCTGGCCAGGCGCGGCTCCCGGGGCGGTGCGCGCGGGGAACGAAGCGGGGCCTTCCGGCAGGCCGGCGGGGGATCCCCCCCCCATGGCCCAGTCCCCAACCTCGGCCGCCGGCTCTCGCGTTGCCAACCTCCAGGCGGGAGCTGGAGACGCCCGTTTTCAAAACCGGTCTCCGGAGAGCGGCTCTCCTGCAGCCAGGGGCGGGTGAAGGCTCCCTGGTGCCCTAAGCCCTGACCAATCTCGGTGCCCCCCCCCTCCTTTCCACACTGACCCCCGGCCCCAGTCCGTTTTAGTTGTTGACCTGTCTGACCGGATATACGATGCGGGTTGCCGCAGTGCAAAAAATTATTCCTAGGATAACACAATATATACCTGTACAAACTAAGCCAAGCTTTGGCTAACATAAAGTTCGACAAAAATGCAATACAACATCTATTTTAATATTTCACAGGTTAAATGTCTCAAAGTTCCAAGATTCATGACCTGAAAGGCATTTTTCGACATTTTTTCACCCTTTCCCCAACTTTGTGGTGCCCCCTTTGGCCCTGGTGCCCTAAGCACATGCTCAGTCTGCTTAATCTGCCACTGCCTGGGATGCCTTGGAGGGAGGAGGGACTCTGGGGCATTGCACTAGGGAAGGGTTGCCATCTTCCAGGTGGCAGCTACAGATCTCTTGGGATGACACATGTTCCCTCTAGGCTGAGTTAGTGTGAACTGGCTCACTGTTTTTTAGCCTCCGGCTCACACATTTCTGTCTCCGCTCAGGAAGGAGGGCTCCAGAGCGAACTAATTTACACAGCAGCCAAATCGCTCGCTCGCAACTTTAATGCCAGTTGCTCATAAAGTAGGATTTTTGCTCACAAGACCCCACAGCTTAGAGGGAGCAAAATCTCGGAAGTATTTCTCAACCCGGAACTGGCAACCCTCATTACAGTTAATCTCCAGGTGCCTTAGATCTGTCCCCCTGGAGTCAAGGTCTGCTCTGGAGGGTGGGCTCTATGGCATTATTATACCCTGTTCCCCAAACCCTGCCCTCCCCAGGCTCCACCCCCAAAATCTCCAGGTTTCCCCCAGCCCAGAGCTGGCAACCCCAGAGGGGAGCCTGGTTAGGATGGGGTTCGTAGGTTTACCAGCTCTGGATAGGGAATCCCTGATGATTGGAGGGTTGGAGCCTGGGCGGAAAGGGGGAATTTCAGTCTGGGTCTAACGCCCTAGAGTCCACCCTCTGGAGCAGCCCTTTCCTCTAGGGGAACAGTTATCTGCAAGTCTGGAGACCCGTTGGAATGCTGGGAAATCTCCAGGCCCTACCTGGAGGCTGGCAACCCTAGGTTTGGGAGCAGGAACTCAGTGGGGCATAAAGCAGCCATTTTCCCTTGGGGAACTGATCTCCGTGGTCTGGGTATCAGCTCCAATTCTCAGGGCTGGCTCCAGGTATTTCTGCTCCTTAGGCGGGCACAGATCCCAACCTCCCGGTTGGGCCTGGAGACCCAGCCATGCCACCCCCTCTCCTCTCCCCCCCCCAGGGAGGAGGGGGAGGGCAGGCAAGCTGTGCCCCGGCTGGGCGCTCTGCAGCGGCGGTGGCAGGGAGTCCCCACTGGCCACTGCCGCCTCCCCCCCACCAGGGAGGAGGGGGCGGGCGACTTGCACCCTAGGTGGGTGCTTTTAATTTCAGCGGTGGTGGCAGCAGCAGGGAGATCCTGCTGGCCGCCCAGGCCGCCTCCTCTTCCCCCCCCCCGGGAGGAGGGGGAGGGCGACTTGCGCCCTAGCCGTGAGCTTTTCTGCCACGGCGGTGGGCGCCTGGTTAGGGCGGCGGGGGGTCTTTTGGGGGGGAGCGGGGCGCCATTTGGCGCCCCTGAGGCCGGCGCACCCTAGGCAAGTGCCTAGTTCGCCCAATGGGCAATCCGGCCATGCCAATTCTGGGAGACCTCCAGGCCCCCACCTGGAGGTTGGCAACCATATCTTGGACTTCTCCCACAGGGCTGCTGGCCAACAGTTTTGGGTCCCTGTGAAGGGCTGCCTTGGCATTTGTAGAGCTGGGGGAGGGGACGAACTCACGGGTGCGTAGGGGAGAGTGGGGGGAGGCCCGGTCCTTTTCAGCGGGTGGAAAGGGACGGGGGGGGGCTTCCCACCAAAAAGGCTTCCACTGTAGGGTTGAGTTTCTGGATGTGTTGCAGTCAAGGGGAAAGTGTCGTTCTCGCCTCTGAGCAAAATGCTCTGGGCTTAATTCAACTGTAGGGATAATAGAAGAGAGCCAAGAGTCCAGGAGTACCTTAAAGACTCACAACATTCGTGGCTGGGTGAGGAGCTTTCGGGAGTCACCGCCCACTTCTTCGGATATGCCTAGAATGTGCGTCCATCTGTCCTTATATATGAAATCACTCCGTTCTCCAAGATATAAGGAAGGATGGACTCCCGTTCTAGCTGCATCTGAAGTGAGTGGTGACTCACAAAGGCTTAGGTTAGCCTTTAAGGTGCTCCGGGACTCTTGGCTCTTTTCTCCAGCTAGAATGTGACGCCATCTGTCCTTATATCTTGGGAGAGTGGGGTGATTTCAGACTGATGGACTCCCATCCTAACTGTTTCTGAAGAAGTGAGCAGGGACTGCAATAGCAGACAAAATCCAAGTTTGGTAGCCCGGCAGGACCAACAATGTTTTCCGGGCTCAAAGGTTTCAGGTGTCAAATCTCTCTGCGTTGGATACCAGAAATAATAGTTAGCGTTGGATAGAAATCGTAGCGTGCGCTTGAGTCGCATTCGTCTTCTTGGTCTCCAAAGCGCTTTACGGATATGACCTCGTTGCAGTCTTTCCAACACTCTTGCAGGGTAGGACAGTATTATTCCTGATAAGGGGAAATGGGGAAGTTGACAGAGAGACCTGGGAGTTCCCAAGAAAGGCACGATTCGTCAGCCTCAACAGTGCAGTTCTATGAATGCTTTCTTGGGAGTCAGCCCCATTGGAATAGACCTGATTAGACCTGTAGTCACCCCAGGAGTACTGTACGGCTGCGAGAGCTGGACTATAAGGAAGGCCGAGCGCCAAAGAATAGATTCTTTTGAATTCTGGTGCTGGAGAAGACTCTTGAGAGTCCCTTTGGACTGCAAGGAGATCGAATCAGCCAGTCCTAAAAGAAATCAACCCTGACTGTTCCCTGGAAGGCCAGATACTGAAGCTGAAGCTCAAATACTTTGGCCACCAAATGAGAAGGGAGCACTCACTGGAGAAGACCCTGATGCTGGGAAAGATTGAAGGTCAAAGGAGACGGGGACAGCAAAGGATGAGATGGTCAGACAGTGTCACTGATGCAACGAACATGAAATTGAGCAAACTCTGGAGGAGGGCAGAAGACAGGAGGGCCTGGCGCAAGGTGGTCCATGGGGTCGCAAAGAGTTCCTTTGGCACACTTTTCTGTCTTAGGGAAGGGAGAGAAATGGGGTGCAACAGTCTGTCTTCCTTTTATATCTCATGTTTCGTACATATCTCTGGCACTGTAGTCATGATTCAGGGGCACCCTTCGTGGAGGCCAGCACTATACCCTCTACCACCTGTTAACATGTCTTCACCAATGCTTCCTCTAAGCTCCTGGCATTCAAGTTGTGAGCGAGCGATTGGGCCACTGCATACATCCTTCCTGAGCTAAGACAAAAACGTGTGAGCTGGAGGCTAAAAAACTGTGAGCTGGCTCACACTAACTCAGCTTAGAGGGAACACTGGTCTTCACCCAGGGGTCTCAGTGAAAACTGACCCCTGCATTCATGAAGAGAGGGGCTGGCTTTAGGTAAGCTACAAAAAGGCCCATAGCCACGATTTTGTGGCTTGTGGGGCAGATTTTTTTTCTGCTGGGGCTGAAGTTCTCAGTGCAAAAGGAAAAGCCATCAAGCCAGTAGAAAGCCGTGGCCAGGACAGATCTCTCAATTGCAGGCTGTCAACCACTTTAGATGACAGTTCTCAGCTGCTGCAAGTTAATAACTTCTGCCAGCCTAAGCAACAATTCTGAGAACAAGCTGGCAGGTGGAGATGATGACTTCTAGAGTCAAGAAAGCTAACACTTTGGTGGGGAAACGCTCTTAAAGGAGACCAGTTTCTTGACACCGAGTTCGAAGGGATCCTGGAGGTCAGCTACTCTAACCCCCTTGTTCAGTGCAGGAATTAGTCAACTACAGCACCCCTCTCTGCTTATAGGAGTGCACACCTTTAAAAAAAATGTTTAGAAATGATTGAAAAAAGCAATTACAAGAGAAATTCTTGTGGGGGCGGTGCTTTTAAGAAAGGGGGCAGAGCCCCCCAAAGCCCCACGGTAGCTACAGGCCTGGCTACGAATCTATTTATTTTAATATTTCTTTGCAGCTTCCTACTCGAGGCGGCTTACGTTTTTAAAAAATCCACAATATGTGGACCAGTTTGCTGAGCACTTTCCTCAAAGACAGCGGTGAGCTGAGGGAATTCATCACCCAAGGATGCGGTGAATGCTCCAAGGCGTGGAATCTTGCGAGCAAGAATTCTACTTTATGAGCTTCTGGTACTCAAGTGAATTTGGCTACTTCACACATCAGTTTGCTCTGGAGCCATCCCTTCCTGAGCGAAGACAAAAATGTGTGAACCGGAGGCTAAAAAACTGAGCTAGCTCACATTAACTCAGCTTGGAGGGAACTAGGCTTCCCAAGAACTTACCGCGTGCCGGCGGGGGATGGATACTTCTTCGCAGGACCATCCCCAGGGGAAGGAGAGGCGCGGAGCACCATGCCATCGCCAGGAAGGGATGGTAGGCAACGCTCTGGCAATGGGGCTGGAAACTCGATGGTACCATCGAGTTTTCAGCCCCATTGCCAGAGCGTCACCTGGTATCATTTCCTGGTGACGGCATGGTGCGTTACCAGGAAGACTGGTCCGGCCGGGGAGCATTCGTCCCCCGCCCCCAGACGGTAAGTACTTGGGAACCCAAGAGGGAACATGGTCAGGCCGCAGTTATCAGCTTCCCAAATAAGAGACGAGACGCAGTCTTGAAGGCTTGACCCCTTGGGGTTCAGCACAGGCGTCTGGCCTGGGCGCCTTTTGTACCTGCTTGGCCTTTAGCCCTGATCAGGTTGCCAACCTCCAGCTGGCAGCTGGAGATTTCCTGGGATTACGACTGTTGTTCCCCACTGAAGCCTCTCCTCAAACCCAGGCTCCCCAGGCTCTCCCCCCCACACACAAAAATCTCCAAGGCTGAGTTCAGACTGGCAGTTTGAAGTGGGAGCCAGTCGTGGCAAAAAAGCCCCGGAGCAAACTGTTCCGGGTTTTCCCGCTCACACCGCACCGACCGATGCGGGAGCATACCGGGAGGAGGCACACACGGGAGCGTTCAGACTGCTGGCCCGGTGGCGCGGCTGTAAATGGCTTTTCCCTAGTAATTCGGCTATGTGCGCATCCAGCCAATTTGGGGAGGATCCCATTGCGCCGGCACCGCATTGGGCGGTAGAGCAGAGCACAGCCAATCATATCGCTGCTGCCTTATGCGCAATGCGGGTTGCTCCCGGCTTTTTGGGTTGACGTTCACACTTCCCGGCAGCAGAATGAAGCGGGATAAACGGGCTCTCAGGAATTTGCTACCACTTTCACCAGGTATCTTTTAAACGCGGGAGCAAAGCCGAACAGCACAGGTTGACTTTGACTTCAGTTGTGTCGACGGGATCATAGAGTTACCATTTCTGTTGCAAAAACAGCCTCTATCACTCTTATCCTAGTGAATCATCCTGAACAGACCTACAGATCCGAATCTTCTGATCGGTCTGCCCTTAGCAAAGCTTTCACTGGAGAGCCAGTCTGGAGTAGTGGTTAAGAGCGCGGACTCTGATCTGGGAGAACCGGGTTTGATTCCCCACTCTTCCACTTGCAGCTGCTGGTGTGACCTTGGGTCAGTCACAAGTTCTCCCAGAGCTGTTCTCTCAAGACCAGTCATCGAAAGAGCTCTCTCAGCCCCACCGACCTCACAGGGTGTCTGTCGTGGGGAGGGGAAGGGAAAGGAGTTTGTAACCCGCTCTGAGACTCCTTTGGGTAGTGAAGGGTGGGGCATAAATCCAATCTCCTCCTCTGCTGGACATTTTTGTCCAGGAAGGATTTTTCTTTCCTTCTTATTTTCAAAATAAAAGCAGCTTAAGAAAGGTAGCCATTCTGGTTTCGCAAGCCTACCCCCCAACACACCTCCACCTCCATCAAAAGACACAATTACAAAAAAACACATTCTGCCTCCAATGAAATTGCCTCTGTAGACCAGATCTACAAAATCACTAAAGCTTTTGAAACTGTACTGAGAGATCTTCTCCCTTTAAAGAGAAGGAAAAAATAATCTATTTTGTGTGCTGGAGAGAGAGAGAGAGAGAGAGAGAGAGAGAGAGAGAGAGAGAGAGAGAGAGAGAGAGAGAGGTTATGGAGGGTAATATGATTTAAACAGTGTGTCATCGAAACCTTCCCCCATAAGCGTAGGAAATCAGACCCCGGGCTTAATAATTCAGGATCACAACTCGAGGAGGCCAACCGAAACACGATTTATTTCTTTGCATTGGCAGGCGCGGAGTGGATGAGGAGGGGGAACGGCTGCATTTCATAAAACCGGGATCAGACCGCTGCGTGATTCTCTCTCCCCCCCTTTGCTTCAGTCCTCTCGAGGGCCCTAAAACCTATGCTGGAGAAGAAGGAAACGGGACTCTTTTCAGGCCGCTATACCTGCCCTGGAGGTGGTCCTTGGTTTAAACAGGTGATTCTTAAAAAGAGTGCTCGCATTCAGCCTCCAGACCTTGGTACATTTAATTGGCAGGCTGGGATACACAGAAGCCGCCACGGGTTCGTTCATGAGGGCAATTGTGACCGGGCAGATTTCAGTGGTTAGGGCTGTAAGCTGCGGGCCATTGCTTATTTTTGGAAGTTGCGTTAACAGGGAACGAACATAGATCGAGGTGGGTAGCCACGTTAGTCTGTCTGTAGCAGGAGAAAAGAGGAAGAGTCCAGCGGCACCTTAAAGACTAATAAAATACGTGGCAGGGAAGGAGCTTTCCTTAGTTACCACTCAGTTCTTCAGATACAGCTAAAACAGGAGTCTCTCTGTCTGAAATCACTCCAGTCTCCAAGATAGAAGGCCAGAAGGGCTGAAAAGGAATGTAGGACTCTTATCTCACTACGGGTGCCGAGGATTTCCCCTCTGCTCTTAATTAATTAAATTATTGTGCGGCACTATGTGCGGTATAGCCAGAGAACCTAAGATTACCTGGCAGCCAGAAGTTCCAGCTCTTTTAGCGTCACGCACCACTAGGTGGCGAGGTAGACTTGGTTTTAAGGCAAGAGACATTTCAGAGGCGGTTTGCCAATACCTGCCTCTGCGTCATGACCCTGATATTCCTTGGAGGTCTCCCGTCCAAATACTAACCGGGGCTGACTCGGCTTAGCTTCCGAGATTTGACACGATTGGGCCAGCCAAATCAGGGGCCCCTCTGCTCTGAGCAAGCCAATTACAATACGCATAGGATGTATCTGATGAAGTGGACGTGCACACGGAAACTTACACCCAGAACAGTGTTCCTGCTAAGCTAATTCAGTGTGAGCTAGCTCATAGTTTTTTAGCCTCTGGCTCACACGTTTTTGTCCCAGCTCAGGAAGGAAGGCTCCGGAGAAAACCAATTGATGCAGCAGCCAAATGGCTCGCTCACAACTTTAATGCCAGCAGCTCACAAAGTAGAATTTTTGCTCACAAGACTCCACAGCTTAGAGGGCGCGTTGGTCATGACCTCGTAACATAAATAATTAGTAAGATTGTTTCGGGAGGTAGAATTCTCAATGGCATATTCCACAGCATAGCAGTGTCCCCTCTAAGCTGAGTTGGTGTGAGCTAGCTCACAGTTTTGTAACCTCCGGCTCACACATTTTTGTCTCAGTTCAGGAAGGAGGGCTCCAGAGCAGACTGATTTATGCAGCAGCCAAATCGGGGAGACGTTCCAGAGGAGTAAGGCAGAATCCTGCTGGATCCAACTTGAAGTCTACCTAGCCCAGGATCCTTTTCTTCAGGTGTGTATTTTAAACAACGTTGCAGTGCCCTGACCTGAATAGCCCCCTGCTAGCCCAATCTCGTCAGATCCTGGAAGCTAAGCAGGGTTGGCCCTGGTCGGTATTTGGATGGGAGACCACCAAGGAAGTCCAGGGCTGTGATACAGAGGCAGGCAATTGTGAACCGCCTCTGTTTGTCTCTTGCCTTGAGAGGAGGAGGAGGGGGAGAGGAGGAGGAGGAGGAGACTGGATTTATATCCCGCCCTTCACTTGGAGTCTCAGAGCGGCTTACAAACTCCTTTCCCTTCCCCTCCCCACAACAGACACCCTGTGAGGTAGGTGGGGCTGAGAGAGCTCTGAGAGAACTGACCTTGAGAGAACAGCTCTGACAGAACGATGGCTTGCCCAAGGTCATCCAGCAGCTGCAAGTGGAGGAGTGGGGAATCAAACCCAGTTCTCCCAGATTAGAGTCTGCGCATTTCACCAATCACCACTACACCAAACTGGCTCTCAGAAGAGAAGGGATTGGATTGGATGTATACCCGGCCCTTCACTACCCGAAGGAGTCTCAGAGCGGCTTACAATCTCCTTTCCCTTCCCCTCCCCACAACAGACACCCTGTGAGGTAGGCGGGGCTGAGAGAGCTCTCTTGAGGACTGCCCTTGAGAGAACTGCTCTGAGAGAACTCGTGACTGTCCCAAGGTCACCCAGCTGGCTGCATGTGGAGGAGTGGGGACTCAAACCCAGTTCTCCCAGATTAGAGTCGGGGCTCCTAATCCTACAGGGCCTCCATAAATCACGTGCAACTTGCTTGTATCCTACCTCAAGTCCAGAAGAGGTAAGGCAAGTTAGAAGTGGCTGCAATACATTTCCATGGAGGCTGGAAGCAGCGACTCTGAGGCAAAAGCCTCACCCATGGATTCCCCCACTGCAACTGGCATCCACTGAACATGGAAGTCACCTTTAGCCACCACAGTTTATAGGCCTTCCTGGATGAATGTCTATAAATGCCACCAGTTTCTGTCTTATTTCATGTATATCCCCACATTTCTCACCTTTGGGGAGCCAAAACAGCTTATGCGTTTCTCCCCTCCTCTGTTTTGTCCTCACAACAACCACCCTGTGAGGTGGGTTAGGCTGAGAGTATATGACTGGCCCAAGGTCACCCGGCAAGGCTTCTGTGGCAGAGCAAGGATTCGAACCCAGGTCTCCCAGATCTGAGTCCGCCACTAACCACTCGCAACCATCGCCGTGTCCTTTGGTGGTGAGTTCCCCACGCAGAGAAGGGGATGCCACAGAAAAGCGGGCTTTCCATCTCGGCTGTCTGGAGAAAACATTTTGTTTGAGGAGTTCAGACCACAGTGCCGAAAAATTAATCCCCCTCAGTCTGGAGTAGTAGTTAGGAGCACAGACTCTAATCTGGGAGAACTGGATTTGATTCCCCAGTTCTCCACATGCAGCTGCTGGTGTGACCTTGGGTCAGCCCCAAGTTCTCTCAGAGCTGTCTTCTCAAGAGCAGTCCTGGAAAGAGCTCTCTCTCAGCCTCACCTACCCTACAGGGTGTCTGTTGTGGGGAGGGGAAGGGAAAGGAGTTTGTAAGCCGCTCTGAGACTCCTTTGGCTAGTGAAGAACAGGGTATAAATCCAATCTCCTCCTCTTCTTCATGATACCACTTCAATTTTCCTGTATGGCAACCATATTTTAGACTAGGCGTCCCCAACCTTTTTGAGCCTGCGGTGGGCACCTTTGGAATTCTAGCACAGAGTGGTGAACGCAGCCATAAAATGTAAAGCGGTGACTCTTCAACGTACCACGTAGAAGCTTGGCTTAAATGAAAGGTCTTAATACATATATGTTCTTGCATACACACACTTTTCTTTCGGCCCCGGCCATGAAGATCCTTGTGTTGTGGTGGCAGCTGTTGCCAAAGCAACATCTTTAAAGATCTCCCCCGTCAATCAGATCTCCAGTGGCCAATCAGAAGCTGTGCTGGGCAAAAGACCCATCCAGCCCCGCCCAAGGTACCCACAGTGCCCACATTGGGGGCACCCTCACCGACTCAGACCCCCCCTAGTGCCAAGCAGTGACACACACAAAGCAGATAGCTTCCGATCAGGTATTTGTTCTTTTATTAGTAAGGTCAAAATATCGATCCCACCATTACCTGCTGCTGCGATAATAAATAACAATAATTTACTTTGGTCTGCAAAGGTTTCGAGCCGCCTCTCCTCCGTCTGTAAGATAATTTAACATTGGCAAGAGGGGGGAGACGAGGGGGTGGAAACAAAATACCCAGTCCAGCGGATAACTTTCCGGCAATCATGCGGATCCGGGGAGAAGGAGAGTTCTGTTCCACCTCCCGGGCCACCGAGCAAAATAAAACGATCAAAAAAAAAGTTCAAGATTTCTCCAGAGGTCTGGCGTCGAGGGTCGGACGGGAGGAAGGAACGTGGCAGTTGGTGAAGAAAACGTCGAACTGACGAACCGGACATCGTAGTGACTCTGAGATGACGGAGCCGATTCATCGAGGCGTCCTCTTCCAAAAGAAAAGGGGGGGGAAGTACTCTACCGTTACGTGATTTAGGGCTCGTTTTAGTAAAAATCCAGAGAGTTTTGTTTTGGTTTTTTTGCACGGACTCTTTTGGAAGGCGTCACCCTGTGATTTTTTCCGCTTGCGGGCAGGGGAAGACAGCGGAGCCCGGAGAGGTTACAGCCAAAACCGGATTAGGGAAGAACAAGGTTTGTTTTGGTTTTTTAAATAAAGATAAATAATTTAAAGAGTCAAGTTCTGCTCGGAGATCAGGAACTCATGCAGGGGGGCAGGAGCATGCGCAAGTCCGGGGGGTGGGGGGTGAGCAGAAGGGTGGCTTCACGTCTCCACCGGGCTAGGAACCATGCTGTTGGGGGTATCAGGGAGCTGGGAAGACAAGGAGGTCACATCGCTGCCAGAGGAGTTGCCCAAGGAACCGGATTCCGAGAAAGAGACCTGGAGGGAAGAAAAGGGAAAGGTGGGTAGTCAAAATAAAATCGCTGGGATAAGGCTTCTTTTTCAAGGATTGCCCAGTTGTTCAGGGCATGGTGTAAGAACATAAGAGCCCTGCTGGATCAGACCCCTGGTCCATCTCGACCAGCATCCTGTCTCACACAGCGGCCGATCAGTTCCTCTGGAGGGCCATCAACAGGGCACAGAGGCCGAGGCCTTCATAAGAACATGAGAAGAGCCCTGCTGGATCAGACCCCTGGTCCATCTCATCCAGCATCCCGTCTCACACAGCAGCCAACCAGTTCCTCTGGATGTCCAACAACTGGGCATAGAGGCCCAAGCCTTCATTAGAATGTAAAAAGAGCTCTGCTGGATTATACTAGTGGTCCATCTAGTTCAACCTCCTGTCTCTCACAATGGCCAACCAGTTCCCCTGGAGGTCCAACCCTAGGGCACGGAGGCCGATGCCTTTCCTTGATGTTGCTTCCCATCACTGTATTCAGATGGAGTTGGAAACCCCTTACTTCAGATTTTTGCAGGGAATCCAAAAGAAACACGTCATTCCCTTGGCCCAAGGGCCTTCAATTTTGGCTATGATGACCGCCAATAAAGCTGTGGAAGGTATTACCAATCCCTTCCTTGTTGATGGAACAAACTAAATAAAGAATAAATCCAGGCTCCCTTCGGACACATAATGCCTTGGACTACTTTAAAGCCATAGGGCATGACCCAGTGGGAAGTTCTCATGCACATTCCCCTATTGAAATGAATGTGAGTTGTGCATGAGTACATGGTTCTCCCATTGATTTCGATGAGAAACATGCGTGCAGACTTTGTTGCGTAAGAACACAAGTACAGCTTGCTGGACCAGACCAGTGCTCCATCTAGTCCAGCATCGTATTTCACACAGCAACAATCCAGTTGTCCTGGAGGGCTGATTAATAAATAATAATTACCTTATGGCAATGTGAGCAGTAGCCAGGAGGTCCTAAGACTGTCTGGCAGCGTAAAGTTATGTGTCACTAGGCAGCAAGCTAGACTTGTTGTTTTTTTTAAGGCTAGAGATGTTCCAGAGGTGGTTTGCCATTGCCTGTCTCTGCATCATGACCCTGGTATTCCTTGGAAGTCGCCCTTCCAAATACCAGCCAAGGCCATTCCTGCTTAGCTTCTGAGATCAGCGGGATTGGGCTACCCTGGGCTATCCAGGTCAGGACTGGACAAACAAGGCATAAAGGTCATGTCCTTCCCCTGATGTTGCTTCCTTGACGCTAGCATTCAAAGGTTTACTGCCCCTACAGATGGAGGCTCTCTTCAGCCCCCATGGCTCATAGCCATTGATGGATGTCTCCTCCAGGAATCTATCCTGCCCCCTGTTTAAAGCCATCTGTGTTTGTGGCCAGTGCTATGTCCCTTGGCAGTAAATGCCAAAGTTTAATTACTCATTGGATACAAGAAGCATTTCCTTCTTCTGGTGGATTGTGCTCATAATTCGAAATCCCAGGTCAAAGGGGAAGAGGGTAATGCCAGCACCATGGCCACCTAGAGAGAGAAAAACGAGGGAGGGAGGCTATAATCACTGCTGCTGTACCATGGTGGACCCTTCCCCAGCCAGGCCCGTAGCTACGATGGGGCTTTTTGGGGCTCCGCCCCCTTTCTTAAAGGCACAGCCGCACAAGAATTTCTCCCGTAAAGGCTTTTTTCGGTCGTTTCAAAACATTTTTAAAAGCCATGTGCTCCTTTAAGCAGAGTGGGGTGCTGTGGTTGACTAATTCCCGCACTGAGCAAGGGGGTTGGAGTAGGTGACCTCTAGGGTCCCGTCGAACTCTGTGTCAAGAAACTGGTCTCCTGTAAGAGAGCTTTCTTGCCTAAGGGTTAGCTTTCTTGACTATAGAAGTCATCACCCTCATCTGCCAGCTTGTCATCAGAACTGTTGCTTAGGGCTGGCAGAAGTGATTAACTTGCAGCAGCTGAGAACTGTCATCCAAAGTGGCTGACAGCTTGCAGTTGAGAGATCTGTCCTGGCCACAGCTTTCTTCTGGCTAAGTGGCTTTTCTTTCTGCACTGAGAACTTCAGCCCCACCAGGAAAAATAATTGCCCCACGAGCCGCAAAATCCTGGCTACGGGCCCGCCCCCAGCCTGTGGGAGCCTGTTTCCATCTGGGCTCAGGGTCATCCTGTTCACCTGATCCAAGAAATGCCACCATAAGCCCAGGGCACCGGCCATTTTCTCCACCTCTATCCCCCTCGATCCATCCCTGCAAAGTCCAGGAGTCTGGTAAGACTTCTCTGAACCTCCTTCCCAGACTAGGCAGGGCTCCAGAGACAGCCATTCCGCAGGGCCGGGCTCCATCCTTCACGGCTTGATGTACGGGTGACATATTTCACCCAGCGGCTTCTCACGGCGTTTTGTAAATGACTGCTTAATTATGCAGGCGGCTCTCCCGCCACACTTTGCTATTAGATTAACTCTAATACAGGATTCGTTTTTGATTATCCTCTAAAGCATAATCGTTCGATAGGAAGGAAGGGAGTTGGTAGAAACTCCAAAGGGCAGACCCGGGTGTTCAGCTGCCATTCATGTTCCGGAATCTGGGATAGCCTATCAGAAGCCCTGATTCCCAGCCCAGAGCATAAACACAACCTATTTTTCGGTAATTGTGGGGGGGTATTTTTTTACATGTGCATGTATGTGTATGTGAACATAAGAGAAGCCAGTGCTGGATCAGGCCAGTGGCCCATCCAGTCCAACACTCTGTCACACAGTGGCCAAAAATACCAGGTGCCATCAGGAGGTCCACCAGTGGGGCCAGGACACCGGAAGCCCTCCCACTGTTGCCCCCCCCGCCAAGCACCAAGAAGACAGAGCCTCCCTTGCCCCAGACAGAGAGTTCCTATCTATACCTTGTGGCCAATAGCCACTGATGGACCTCTGCTCCATATGCTTATCCAATCCTCTCTTGAAGCCATCCATGCTTGTAGCTGCCACCACCTCCTGTGGTGTGTGTGTGTGCGCACCTGGAAGTCATGGCAACCTCTGGTGACTGACCCCAAATGGGGGCCTGGAGGATATTAAGAGAGGTGGCTGAACAAAGCCTGCCCTCGCCTCCTGCCTCTGGTATTCCAATGAGGTCTCCCATCCAAATACTTCCCAGAGTTGACCCTGCTTAGCTTCCGAGATCTGATGAGTGGCCTGGACCATCCAGGTCAGGGCAAGGGATGAACAGAGGTGGGTTTGCCACCACCTGCCTCTGCGTAGCAATCCTGGCCTTCCTTGGTGGTCTCCCATCCAAGTACTGACCAGGGCCTCTGATGAGATCAGGCTTGCCTGGGCTATCCGGGTCAGGGCTGCACAACCCACTTTTCAACAAGTTGATTGGCGCAAGCCTTTCAAGCCGACATCCCACATTCATGCCCCCAACTGGAACGTCATCGTACCATGTCTGCGCCATATATGATTTTAGGCCGGTCGACATGGCCAAATGCAGAGCTGGGCAACCTGTCAAACCACTAATCCATCAACAGGCCGTTCTCGTCTTGTGAATCAGCTTGCCGTTGCCAAACGCTGATTTGCACATATGGCAACCGCCATCCGATGGGGCTGATGACCATGAGCCAAATACTGCCTTTCTGACGCCAGGACTGGGTTGCTCCTTGGTTTTAAAGCCAAGATCCACATGGCGTATCAGCCAGATTAGAGACCAGCAAGATTAGAGAAGCCATGTTGGATCAGGCCAATGGCCCACCCAGTCCGGCACTCTGTTTTCCACAGTGGCCAAAAATACCAGGTGGCATCAGGAGATCCACCAGTGGGGCCAAAACTCCAGAAGCCCCCCCAGCACTGTGCCCCCCAAGCACCAAGAATACAGAGCATCAGTGCCCCAGACAGAGCGTTCCATCTATACCTTGTGGCTAATAGCCACTCATGGACTTCTGCTCTTAAAAACATAAGAGAAGCCATGTTGGATCAGGCCAAAGGCCCATCCAGTCCAATACTGTGTCACACAGTGGCCAAAAATACCAGGTGCCATCAAGAAATCCACCAGTGGGGCCAGCACTCCAGAAGCCCTCCCACTGTTGCCCCCCAAGCACCAAGAAGACAGAGCATCACTGCCCCAGATTTAACAAAATAAGGGAAGCCATGTTGGATCAGGCCAATGGCCCATCCAGTCTAACTCTCTGTGTCACACAGTGGCCAAAACCCAAGTGCCATCACGAGGTCCACCAGTGGGGCCAGAACTCCAGAAGTCCTCCCACTGTTGCCCCCCAAGCACCAAGAAGACAGAGCATCACTGCCCCAGACACAAGAACATAAGTGAAGCCATGTTGGACCAGGCCAGTGGCCCATCCCATCCAACTCTCTGTGTTACACAGTGGCCAAAACCCAAGTGCCATCACGAGGTCCACTAGTGGGACCAGAACTCCAGAAGTCCTCTCACTGTTCCCTTCCAAGCACCAAGAAGACAGAGCATCAGTGCCTCAAGTCTCCACATCTTAGAGGAAGCATTGATGGCTACCCCCTGAAACTATTACATATTAGAAATGTGTATCTCTTTAAAAAAAAACACACACACACACACAAAAACCCTTCTCGCTGCATACAAATGGTTAGGAGGAAGAGATATAATGCATTTTACCCAGTGCCACAAGTATGATATGAACCGCTTGATTCTTTCTTCCTCTGGGGTAACGTCGGCCGTTCCTATAACGTGCCCAGGACCGATCTGTATTCTGATTACAGGTGGCCCTTTCACCTTTCCAGTTCCTGCCGGACACAAAAGGCACCTGTCTAAACCAATTCGGTAGAGTATGGAGAAGTGTGCTTTCCGCCCTCCCCCGGTATTGCAGATTTGATGCGATGGTTCCAAAACTGGCTGCGTTTCTTTCAGAAGCAGCGGACCTCTTGCCATCGCCGAAATATTACAAACAAGTCGATCGGAGTTCAGTCGCACCTTAGAGGTTGACGAGGGTTTCAGGGCATGAGCTCTCAAGAGTCAATGCTGCCTTCTTCAGGCACGGTTACTAACATGGTTATCCGTTCCTAGGAGGTAACGTCTGGCGTTGGTAGAAAGCCCCCAGTAATGGCAGCATAGAAACAGAGGGCCAGAAGGGACCTCAAGGATCATCTAGTCCAACCCCTTGCACAATGCAGGAAATTCACAGCTACCACTCCTCTCTCCTGCTCCGGGCCTGTAGCCGGGATTTTGTGGTATGTGGGGCAAAAATTTTTCTGGTGGGGTGGAAGTTCTCAGTGCAGAAAGAAAAACCCCTGAGCCAATAGAAAGCTGTGGCCAGGATAGATCTCTCCATTGCAGTCTGTCAACCACTTTAGATGACAGTCCTCAGCCGCTGCAAATTAATCATTTCTGCCAGCCTCAGCAACCATTTGAAGAACAAGCCGGCAGGTGGGGGGGTGATGACTTCTGTAGTCAAGAAAGCTAACCCTTCGGCAGAAAAAACTCTCCTCAAGGAGACCAGTTTCTTGACACTGAGTTCGAAGGGACCCTAGAGGTCACCTACTCCAACCCTCTGGCTCAGTGCGGGAATTAGTCAACTACAGCACCCCACTCTGCTTGAAGGAACACACACCTTTAAAAAAAAATTTTTAAATGATTGAAAAAAGCCTTTACAGGAGAAATGCTTGTGGGGCTGTGCTTTTAAGAAAGGGGGCAGAACACCCCAAAACCCCACCATAGCTATAGGCCTGCTCCGCTCTATGCCCAGAGGAAGGCAAAATGTCTCCAGGATCCCTGGTCCAATCTGGCCTGGAGGAAACATTCTTCCTGACCCCAGAGTGGCAATCGGCATTACCCTGGCCATGGAAGAAAGGGCCACGAGGGCCAATCACCGACTCATCCCTTCCCAACCTCTTTCTCGCTATCTCCTTAAATTCTCAGATAACTCTCCGCTCTGTTTTTAAGATGGGAAGGGATGCCCGAACCCCATTCAAGCGCTACAAGCTGTTTGCCAGAGGCAGTTCCCTGTGATTTCTTTTTCATAGAATTTTCCTTCATTTGTATAAAACTCAGCCCAGGGTTGGGGTGCGTCAACAAAGCATTTGCTTCCTGGTAGAGGTTTTGTGATGGGGAAACGAACGTATTTCGTGGTGTACGGGGTTTATACAAAAGTGGTACTGGTATTATTTGTATTGTGTCCTTTCTCCAACAAGCTCACACGTACTCCTCTTTATCCTCACTACAGTCCTGGGAAGTAGGTTAGGATGAGAGACAGTGACCTGACGTTTCAGGGCAGGGTAGGGACTCTTAATCTGGATTTTCCTGACCACGGCCGGACACTCTAACCGTCATATCACAAGGCCTGTATCGCAAATGGAAGCGAAAACCAAACAGACAAACGCTGTTCGGTTAATAAGCAATGTGCGAGTGGGTTGCTTTATTCTGGGTTAGTTTAAGCACTCATTTTGCGTTTGTCCTGCTCCCCGTTTTACTACCTAAAAGGAGAAAGACAAGACATCGTCTGCAACTACAGGACCGCAGTTTTACGCTGCCGTTCTCCTGGTCTCAAAGAGATGACTCAAAGTAAAAAACTCAGGGATCACGGCCATCCGAGTTGATTTTTCAGCCCTCTTTTGAGTTTGCAACGACGTTAAAAATTTACAGCAGTTGTAACATGGGTGCCTTGAAAATAATGAGGATATCAAATATCAAATAATAATCTCAAATAATAGCAACATCAGACGAGGAATTTTCCAAGGAGACTGACGATCACCATTGTCAGTGCTCTAATGCCACTCATGACAACAATAATACCGAATTGTAATATCAAATGAGGAATTTTCCAAGGATACTCTTTGCCTTTGCCCTAATGCCATTATTCTCAACGACACAGGCCTAGGATACCAACTTTCAAAGACAGGCCCAAAGATTTCACACTTGTGGCATATGGATTAATTGAAAATGTACGGGAAGTCATCGTCAGAGATTAAGAACATAAGAGAAGCCAATGCTGGATCAGGCCAACGGCCCATCCAGTCCAACACTCTGTGTCACACAGTGGCCACAAATACGAGGGGCCAACAGGAGGTCCAGCAGTGGGGCCAGGACACTAGAAGCCCTCCCACTGTTGACCCCCCAGCACCAAGAATACAGAGCATCACTTGCCCCAGACTGAGAGTCCCTATCTATACCTTGTGGCTAATAGCCACGGATGGACCTCTGCTTCATATGTTTATCCAATTCCCTCTTGAAGCCATCCATGCTTGTAGCCACCGACACCTCCTGCGGCAGTGAATTCCCAGTGTGAATCACTCTCTGGGTGAAGAAGGACTTCCTTTTATCTGTTCTAGCCCAACTGCTCAGCAATTTCATGGAGTGCCCACGAGTTCTTGTCTTGAGAGAAAGAGAGAAAAGTACCTCTTTCTCTACCTGCTTTCTATCTCATGCATAATCTTATAAACCTCGATCATGTCACCCCTCAGCCATCGTTCCTCCAAGCTAAAGAGCCCCAAGCGCTTTAACCTTTTTTCATAGGGAAAGTGTTCCAACCCTTTTATCATTCTAGTTGCCCTTTTTTGCACTTTTTCCAGTGCTATAATATCCTTTTTGAGGTGTGGTGACCAGAACTGCACACAGTAGTCCAGATGAGGTCGCACCACCGATTTATACAGTTCAAATATTCGGCAAAGATAGAGCAATGGAATTTGGCCTGGACGAGGGCACAGCATGAGCACTGAACAGAGGAAAGATCGTTGAACGAGAAGAAATCGTGAGGCCGAGCATCGACAGCGCCAAAACACCGAGCTCTGAAGAAAACGACAAACATCTTGGGATTTTGGAAGCTGACAGCGTCAGACCTACCCTTCTTAAGGAAAATGCAACCATGGAGTATTACCAAAGAGTTAAAAAGATATTGTGAACAAAATCATATGGCGGCAACATGGTAAAGGCAATTAACACTCAAGCAATCCCAGTTCTAAGATGCACAACAGGCATGAACAACTAGCGCCCGTCAACATCCGTTGCTGGGAAATAAATTAATGAAGTGAGCGTGTTTTTTTTATTATTTTGATACATACACACATGTTGCCCATCTTCTATGTATATATCCATTTTAAAAATTATAAATTATCCTTTTCATCTGCATTTATTGCGGCTGGTCTTACAACCGTAATAAACTCTTGAACTTTTGAACAACTGGCATTATCGACTGGAAGCACGCAGAATTAGAAGCAATAGACAATGACGCTGATGACACAAGGTCACTACACCCTAGAAGTGACGTCGATCATCTTTATTTGACAAGAAAACGAAGGTGGAAACGGTCTCCTGAAAGTTAAGCAAGCAGTCGAAGAAGAAAAACGAGCACTGAATGACCACACCAAGAGAAACAGAGACTCTCCTAGTTGGAGTATACGGGGCAGACTTATTTCAGGTTGCAGACCCAAAGAAGATTACAAAAGGATGGTGATAAAAACTCATTTTGACAACGGGAAACAAAAGCACTTTCACAGACGATATTTGAGAGACACGGAGAAGAAAGTTGCTCACGAAAAGACCAGAGAGTGGTTTCAAAATGTGCACTTGGGAAAAAAACCACGGAAGGACTCATTCTCGCTGCACAAGAGCAGGCTTTCGAAACAAATAGCATGAAAGCCATGATTCAGAAGACCAGTAATGACAGCAAACGTCACCTTTGCAAGACAGCGAATGAAACAGTTGACCATACGGTCAGGCCCTGCAGTAAAATGGCTCAAACTGACTATAAAGAACATCACGATAGTTGCAGCTATGTTGACCTAGATTCTTTGTGAGAAGTATGGCTTACCACCAGCCAGAAATTCACGGGAGCACAAACCACATAAGATTATGGAGAACGAGGAAGCAAGGTATAGATATAGGCAGGGCTCTTTTTGTAGCAGGAACTCCTTTACATATTAGGTGACACACCCCTAATGTAGCTAATCCTCCAAGAGCTTACAGAGCTCTTCTTATAGGGGCTACTAGGAGGACTGGCTACATTAGGGGTGTGTCCAAGACTCATTTCGTAGAAAAAGGGGTGCAGGTGCTCATTAGCATAACTCATTAGCATAACTTATTTGCATATACCACACACCCCTGTCTTCACTGGAAGTGTGTCAGAAGGCAACACCCACCACTCAGGCTCCAAAGGACTGACCCAGGCTCCATTGGAATGTTTTGGATTGCTACCTATGGGGTGGGGGGATGTGCTGATCTGCCCTCACAGAGGAGGGAGAACTTGTACCTGAATAAATCCTGGTCTTAAAGGTGCCGCTGGACTCTTCTGGATGGCCGGCAAGCGCAGAAAAGTGTGTGGCTGCTCCTGGTTCAGGGAGAGTAGCACAGGGGACGCACATGGCCTTGAGCAGGTAGGGGGCCAGGGTGGTGGCAGGGCAGAGGCGCAGGAGGAGGCCAAGGAGGTGCAGGAGGCGAGGGCAGAGCTCCTCGCAGGCCTCACGGGAGTCACCAGGGCCCGCCTTGCAGAGGTGCTATGCCAGGGCCGACATGAGGATGGGCAGAGCCTTGGCGGGCTAGGTGCCACGGCCCAGGCAGTGGTGGAGCAGCTCGAGGGCCAGCTCGCAGCAGCGCTCCGCTGGGTCAGCCAGCAGGCCAGGAAAGGTGAAGGGGGGGCTGCTGGGAGCAGGGGGCAGGGCTTGCTGCATGTGCCCGGCCCCTGGGCTCCTTACTGCCGGAGCTTCACTCCTGTGCGCTCCTGCAGGAAATGAGCCCTGGGTGTGTTCCCAAATATGCAAAGGAGTTCCTGCTACAAAAAGAGCCCTGGATATAGGTATAGATAGGATCTTTCAGTCTGGGGCAAGTGATGCTCTGTATTCTTGGTGCTTGGGAGGGGGCCAACAGTGGGAGGGCTTCTAGCGTCCTGGCCCCACTGGTGGACCTCTTGATGGCACTTGGCATTTTTGGCCACTGTATGACAGAGTGTTGGACTGGATGGGCCATTGGCCTGATCCAGCATTGGCTTTTGTTATGTTCTTATGTTCTTAAAGATTCTTCGAGACTTCTGATCGCAAACAGATAAACACCTGGAGCATAACACCCCTGATGTCACAACAGTAGAAAAATGAGATATGGGGGTGGAATAATTGACACTGCAATCCCAGGAGACATCAGAATAGAAAAGAAAGAACAGGAGAAGATCGCAAGATACCAAGACCTACTAACAGAGTTAGAGCACCTTTGGGAGAATAAAGTGACCGTCGTGCCAGTTGTCATTGGAGCCCTTGGAACAGTGCCTAGAAGTCTTGAGAAACACCTGGACATTCTGGGCATTGAGGAAATAACACCAGCTCAGCTCCAGAAGACCGTGTTGCTTGGAACACCAAGAATCCTGCGAAGATACATCTGCAATTCCCAAGAACTTCGCTAGATCTCAGATTGCAGAATGCCACCTAACAGTATAATATCTGACTGTGACAATAATAGTAATAGTAATAATAGGAATAGGAAGAGGAGGAGAAGGAGAAGGAGAAGGAGAAGGAGAAGGAGAAGGAGAAGGAGAAGGAGAAGGAGAAGGAGAAGGAGAAGGAGAAGGAGG
Source organism: Gekko gecko (assembly GCA_029375565.1). Lineage (NCBI taxonomy): Eukaryota > Metazoa > Chordata > Lepidosauria > Squamata > Gekkonidae > Gekko > Gekko gecko. The sequence continues at coordinate 7,989,057 of JAPDNY010000017.1, read as the reverse complement.
AGAGGAGGAGGAGGAAGGAGGAGGAGGAGAAGGAGGAGAAGGAGGAGAAGGAGGAGAAGAAGAAAGGAGGAGGAGGAGGAGGAGGCTGGCATTGAGCCTCTCTGCTTCCTTCAAGGAGCCTTTCAAAATATCAATCACTCTTTCAGTCACTGGATAGGTTTAATTTATACGTTACAAACCACCACCCACTCCAGAAATTATCTGGATGGTGGAGAAAGGGGGAACCTGAACATGAAGCAGTATTTGGAAAGCAGACGGGTGGAACAAAATCTCCCATCTGATTCAAAACCAGGCAAAGCCATCTTGTTTACGCACTCAAACCTGGTCCAAAATTTCTCATTGCATTTCAGGGGTTCACTAGATTTTAAGTGTCCCAACAGACACACCATCACCCTCGTTATTTATCAACCTCTTACCTGCTTTTCAAAGACTGGTAAATAACATTCAGCTTGATTTCCCTGCCCTACTTTGATCAGACTCAAACCTGTTGTCCCGAATGCTATGTGCCAGTACCGTCTATTCTTTCTAAACAGGATTCGTCACCATAACCTTGGCAAAATACAATCGATAAGCAACAAATCCGGGCCCCGATTTGTCAGGGAAAACAAACGAGCCTCTTAAGACACTTTAGAGGCGAACAAGGTTTTATTCCAGTTATCTAGACTTTGGCAGACGAGAGCCCATGATTCATCAGGCCGCTTGGAATCAGCTCAGACCAATTCCACGGCTTCAAGTCAAAACATTATGATTTTCAACCCCGGCCGATCGCTCCAACTCAAAAAGAATTCCCTTCCAAACTACAAAATACACCCCCTCTCACTCCACACATGTGCGTTCCACCGGGAGACTCTCTTTCCAGCGGGCGAAGTCTCAATTAGCCAAGACAAACACAGACAATCAGCCTTAGATCAAATCGAGCCTGAATTGTCCTTAGAAGTTAAAATTACTCAGCGGAGGCTCTTGTGTTTTGGTCGCATCCCGAGAAGACAAGAGTCAAAGACAATCATGCTAGGAAAAGCAGAAGACCCAACACGAGATGGACAGACTCTGTCAAGGAAACCACAGCCCCCAGTTTTCAAGAGCCGATGATAGGACATTTTGGAGGTCATTAATTCATAGGGTGGAGCTGTGGTGGCTCAAGTGGTTAAGACGGTGAACTGCAAGCTGGAAGGCCGGTAGTTCAGCAGTTTGAGACCTGAGTGCTGCAAGACGGAGTGAGCTCCTGTCTCCGGCCCCAGCTCCTGCCAACCTAGCAGTTCGAAAGCAAGAAATTGCAAGTAGATAAATTTCCCAGGCATTGTTGGGTAAAGGTAAAGGTTAAGGTTCCCTTGCTCGAAAGCCAGTCGAATCCGACTCTAGGGTTGCAGTGCTCATCTCTGTTTCAAAGCCGAAGAGCCAGCGCTGTCCAAAGACATTCCCGTGGTCATGTGGCCGGCATGACTAAACACCAAGGCGCACGGAACGCTGTTACCTTATCTACTTGCAATTTCTTGCTTTCGAACTGCTAGGTTGGCTAGGTTGGGTAAAGAACAGTAATTCCAGGGGAATCCCACGGGTTGTTCAGAGTGAACCGTCTCTTGCCCTGTAATCAAGGCCTTCTGGATCAGAAAGGACTCTCCCTCTCGTCTCCCGAGACTCATGTCTGGCAGCAGCTTAGAGACCAACAAGATTTCCAGGTTATCCTCTTGAAAGCTCGTCCCCTGGAAATCTTTCTTGGTCTCTAAGGGTCTACTGGACTGGACTCTAAGCTGTTCTACGAAAGACCAACATGGCTTCCCTCTGAATCGATGGCCCCAAGATGTTCTCCTTTCTCCTTCACAGGTGAGATCATGAACTCAAGACAACCACAGAATCACATGGGACCTGTTCACTTGTTCTCATGAACCAGCAGGTGAAAGAGGAGTGTGAAGGGCAGGCCTGTGGCCAGGATTTTATGGCTTGTAGGGCAAAAAAAATTTTCTGGTGGGGCTGCCATTCCTTTTCGGTCTGCCTCTAAATAACTGTAGTTTTAATTTATTGATTTATTCCTCCAATCATTCAAATGTATATCCCACCTTTCCCGTGAATGGGCTCAGGGTGGACGACAGGCAAAATTAATATTATCTTAAGTAATAATAAAGATTAAGTAATAATAATTAAGTAACAACAACAACAATAACAATAATAATAATTAGTTTAATGGTATTTTAAGTAATAATAAAGATTAAGTAATAATAATAATAATTAAAAATTAAATTAAATGCAGCACAGACATCCCCACAACAGCCACCCCAGACATAAATTAAATGCAAAAACAGCCCCCTTCCCCCGCCTAAAGCAATTAAATCCCTTATCATTTTCAGAAGGAAATCTCGTGGGGCTGGCCCTTTAAGAAAGGGGGCGGAGCCTCCCAACAGCCCCACTGTGGCTACGGACCAGGTGACGGGACCTGGCTTGGAGCAGAGCAACTACTTTGCACCCAGAAGGTTCTGGGTTCCATTCCTGGCGCCCCTCCGTGGAAGAATTTCAAGAAGCAGCAAAAGTTAAGGATGATCTTTCTCTGCCTGAGTCTGGAAAGCTGCTGCTGAACGCAGAGCTCGGTGAAGCTGCCATCTGATTACACCTGCCGGCTACAGACATTTCCATGCAAGTGCTAACAACCCATGGGTTGTTTTCATGCGTGGCTCCCCTCTGCCTTTCCTCAGACCTCAGAAGCTAAGCAGGGTTGGCCCTGGTTACAACTCGGATGGGAGACCAGCAAGGAAGTCCAGGGTTTCTACACAGAGGCGAGCAATGGCAAACCTACTCCTGAATTCTCTTCCCTTGAAAATCCTACGGGGGTCACCTTAAGTGAGCTGCGACTTGACGGCCAAAAATAAATAAATAAAAGTTCCAGGATGATCCATCCAGTGTAAAGAGCATGGAGTGAGTGAGCCAGGTTTAGGGAGAACCTGAGCAAGCCCAACAGGTAAGAAAGATGGTTCAAAGGAACAGTCCAAGGTCTCCAAGACAAGTCCAGCTAGACCAAAACAGTGGCCCACTCTGTCAAGCATCTTCTTACAGCTTTCCCCCACTATTGGCTCCCTGCAACCGACATTCAAAGGTAGAGTGCCTCTGACCATGGGTGCTACATTTAGTCAATAGCTTTATCTCTCCATGAATTTGCCTAATTCCCCTTCAACTGATCTTTAACAAGGAAATGGATTCTGGGGTTAGTAGGGCTGTGGGTCAAAGGAAAGGAAAGGGAAGGGCCTTTACTCCTCGGCCTGGAGGATCGGGGTCCCCCTTCCCTGCTTCTTACCAATTGCTGAAAGGCAGGCTGGTCGAGTTCACTTTGCAAGGCGAAGTCGCTGAGCGCTTTCCAAGGGGGCTGATAGGTCTGGACCTCCACGGCGTTGCCTTGCACGGCGCTGTCATGGCGGATCGGGCTGCCGGCCACCAGCGGGGTCCCAGTCAGGCCCTGCAGGCTCTGCGGGAGGGAAAGGGGGAGAGAAAAACGTCAACAAAGAGCCCATCTTGACAACTGGTGCTTAGCCAGCAGTTGGTGAAGGTGCAGTGGTTAAGAGTGGCGGACTCTAATCGGGAGAACCAGGTTTGATTCCCCACTTCTCCATGTGGAGCCAGCTGGGAGACTACTACTACTACTACTATTGGAGGAGGAGGAGGAGGTTGGAGTTATACCTTGTCCTTCACGCAGAGTCTCAGAGCAGCTTACAATCTCCTTTCCCTTCCCCTCCACACAACAGACACCCTGTGAGGTAGGCAGGGTTGAGAGAGCTCTTTCCAGAACTGCCCTTGAGAGAACAGCTCCGAGAGAACTGCGGCTTGCCCAAGGTCACCCAAGCAGCTGCATGTGGAGGTGTGGGGAACAAAACCTGGTTCTCCCAGATTAGAGTCCATGCTCCTAACCACTACACCACAATAATATCATCATCATCATCATCATCTATTATTATTGTTATTTTATATCTCGCTCAGGGCGGCTTACAACCTAAGATTCATAAAACAATAAAAGCGATAAAGCCCATAAGCAGCAGATGGCACAACAGACAATTACCTGGGTCCAGTTCCAGTTCTCTCAGAGCTCTCTCAGCCTCTAAAAACAAGTCTAGCTCACCACTAGCATAACGCTAAGCGCTAGAACTTGAGGCTGCCAGACAATCTTCGGATCCCCTGGCCATTCTACCCACAATGCCGTTCAAATTAATTTAGTGAAGGTCATTGATGATCGAAGGTTGGGTTAAAAGGTGATAAGGGACATCCTTTCCCTCCAAACAAGCCCTCAGCATCAGTTAGAGCATTGAGCTAGGACTAGGGAGACCCCTGTTCGAATCCCCACTCTGTCGTGGGAAGCTCACTGGGTGACCTCAGGCCTGGCCTGTAGCTACAGAGGGGCTATTGGGGGCTCCACCCCCTTCCTTAAAGGGCCATCCCCACAAGATCTCCTTCTGGAAATGGCAAGGGATTTCATTGCTTCAGTCAGGGGAAGGGTGGGGTGTTTTTGCATTTTGTTTACGTCTGGTGTGGCTGTTGTGGGGTGTGTGTGTTTGTGTGGCATTTAATTCAATTTATTATTAGTATTATTGTCTTTATGATTACTTAAAAGTACAGTTGTTTAGAGACAGAAAAATAATGGCAGCCCCACCAGAATATTTTTTGCAGGAGGAGGAGGAGGAGATTGGATTTATACCCCATCTTTCACTCGGAATCTCAGAGCGGCTTACAGACTCCTTTCCCTTCCCCTCCCCACAATAGACACCCTGGGAGCAGTGTTCCCTCTAAGCTGAGTTAGCATGAGCCAGCTCACAGTTTTTTAGCCTCCGGCACACACGTTTTTGTCTTAGCTCAGGAAGGCTGGCTCCAGAGCAAACTGATTTATGCAGCAGCCAAATCGCTCACTCACCACTTTAATGCCAGGAGCTCACAAAGTAGAATTTTTGCTCACAAGACTCCCCAGCTTAGAGGGAGCATTGCCTGTGAGGAAGGTGAGGCTGAGAGAGAGCTCTTTCTGGAACTGTCCTCGAGAGAACAGCTCTGACAGAACTACAGCTTGCCCAAGGTCATCCAGCAGCTGCAAGTGGAGGAGTGGGGAATCAAACCCGGTTCTCCCAGATTAGAGTCCACGCACTTAACCACTACACAAAATCCTGGCTACAGGCCTGCCTCAGGCCAGCCATGGTCTCCTAGCTTAAGCTACCTCACAGGGTTGTTGTGAGAATAAAACAAATATAAGAACAATGTAAACTGGTATGGTCCCCTTTGGGGAGAAAAGCAGAGTATGACATACAGTTCATAAAATATGCAATATCAGATAAAGTAACACATGGAAGTCTGGCTACAGACTTTCACCTAACTGTGAGAGGCAAGGCGATGAACCCCCATGGACAGGGCCTTTGCAGTCGGGGCACCCTGGTTAGAGCCTCCCCCCCCATCAAAGCATTTTGCACCACCTTTAACATTTTATTTACTGACTTAGATCCCAAACGAAAACTGTTTTCTTTCCCCAAGCTTTCAATGGGTTTTAATTTTGACCGGCTAGCTGTTGTGGTATAGCTTGGAGGTCTTAGTGATGACATTGATTAATTTTAAGAACTTTGGAAGAGCCCTGCTGGATCAGACCAGTGGTCCATCCAGTCCAGCCTCCTGTCTCACACAGTGGCCAGCCAGTTCCTCTGGAGGGCCAACAACAGGGCAGAGAGGCCAAGACTTTCATTAGAACATCAGAAGAGCCCTGCTGGATCAGACCAGTGGTCCATCCAGTCCAGCCTCCTGTCTCACACAGTGGCCAGCCAGTTCCTCTGGAGGGCCAGCTACAGGGCAGAGAGGCCAAGACTTTCATTAGAACATCAGAAGAGCCCTGCTGGATCAGACCAGTGGTCCATCCAGTCCAGCCTCCTGTCTCACACAGTGGCCAGCCAGTTCCTCTGGAGGGCCAGCTACAGGGCAGAGAGGCCAAGACTTTCATTAGAACATCAGAAGAGCCCTGCTGGATCAGACCAGTGGTCCATCCAGTCCAGCCTCCTGTCTCACACAGTGGCCAGCCAGTTCCTCTGGAGGGCCAACAACAGGGCAGAGAGGCCAAGGCCCCTTGACGTTGCCTCCTGGTTCTGGAATACAGAGGTTTAGTGTGTCTGAATATGGAGGTTCCCTTTAGACACCTTGGCTAGTAGCCATGGATAGGTGGCCTCTCCTCCATGAATCTGTCACATCCCCTTTTAAAGCACTTTGTTAACTAACTGTTAACTTTTCCTTCACTTTGCATTGGTCTAACTGGTATTTTTCTTTCTGAAATTCAGCTGTGAGTCACCTTGGAAAAGGCACTTTAAAAAGGTAATTTTTTTTTTAATATAGCAAATAAAACCAGACTCAGTGAGGCAGGAAAGTCCAGGAGTCAATACATGGGGGCGGGGTTACCCTATCTATACTTGCTTAATTTCTCACCAAAAGATGTGGGGGCGGGGATCAAGAATGCTGAGGAATTCCCCCCAAGCCCTACCTGCAAGGACCAGCAGAAGAAGAGGAGGAGGAGGAGGAGGAGGAGGAGATTGGATTTATACCCCGTCCCTCATTACCCAAAGGAGTCTCAGAGCAGCTTACAACCTCCTTTCCCTTTCCCTCCCCACAACAGACACCCTGTGAGGTAGGCGGGGCTGAGAGAGCTCTTTCGAGGACTGCTCTTGAGAGAACAGCTCTGGGAGAACTTGTGACTGACCCAAGGTCACACCAGCAGCTGCATATGGAAGAGTGGGGAATCAAACCCGGTTCTCCCAGATTAGAGTCCTCCGCTATTAACCATGACGCTAAACTGTCTCAGTTACCTGGGGGAAAACTGCTTTGGAGGGTGAACTCCGGGGCTTTGCTCTTCCTCTCTCTCTCTCTCTCTCTCTCTCTCTCTCTCTCTCTCTCTCTCTCTCTCTCTCTCTCTCTCTCTCTCTCTCTCTCTCTCTCAAAAGAGGTGCCAGAACTCTCATGAGGGAAATCACGTTTTCAATCTGTATACTGAAAACTCACAAACTGTTAAATGTTTTCAAAAAAGAGGTTCCAGAACTCTGTTCTGGCACATTCCCCCAGAAAGAAAAGGCCTGGCCGGACTCAATGGCACTGGTCACTCCCCTCCCCAAACTCTGCCTTCCCCCGGTTCCTTATAGGGATGCCAGCCTCCAGGTAGGACCTGGGGATCAGAGTTCCCTCTAAGCTGAGTTGGTGTGAGCTAGCTCACAGTTTTTTAGCCTCCAGCTCACACATTTATGTCTTCACTCAGGAAGGAGGGCTCCAGAGCAAACTAATTGATGCAGCAGCCAAATCGCTCACTCACAGCTTTAATGCCAGTAGTCCACAAAGTAGAATTTCTGCACACAAGACTCCACAGCTTAGAGGGAGCATTGCTGGGGACCCCCTGGAATTGCAGCTCCTCTCCAGGCTACAGACATCAGCTACCCTGGAGGAAACGGATGCTTGGGAGGATGGACTCTGTGTCACCGTGCCCCACTGAGGTCCCTGTCTCCCCCAGGCTCCAGCCCCAAATCTCCAAGAATATCCCAACCTGGAGCTGGCAACCCAACCCCCCTCCCCTGCCAGTGGCCAGGGGGGACCGAGCAACTTGACTTCCACTCCAAAAATCTCCAGGTATTTCCCAAGCCAGGATCCAGCCCCAAAGCAACCAGCAACTGATAGAAGCAAAAACAGCCCCCGTCACAAGGGGTGGAGAAACCCTGTCTGAAGTCAGCAGTGGCAGGAGGAGGAGGAGGAGGAGGAGGAGGAGGTTGGATTTATACCCCAGGGTTCACTCAGAGTCTCAGAGCAACTTACAAACTCCTTTCCCTTCCCCTCCCCACAACAGGTACCCTGTGAGGTAGGTGGTGCTGAGAGCACTTTCGAGAACTGCCCTTGAGAGAGCAGCTCTGGAGAGAACTTGTGACTGACCCAAGGTTACACCAGCAGCTGCAAGTGGAGGAGTGGGGAATCAAACCCGGTTCTCCCAGACTAGAGTCCACACACTTAACCACTACACTAATACCCCTTATCCTGCAAAATCCGCCCCGTTTTAAGCCAGAATAGACTGGACGCTGCCCTTCTCCTAGTCACAAGTCAGGAATCCCTATCGCCAAAGTCGCTTTCCCTCCCTTCCGTGGGAGAGTCAATGAATGGGAATTAAATCATTTGAGTAATGGAGAAATCAGATAGCCAACTGAGGCCCCAGATCGGTGGCGATGACTCCCCTCCCCCAAGAGGCGACCCCCCCTCCCCCAAGAGGCAGCCTTTCCCACAGAAACGAGCTTCTAGTGTCCAACCTCTTCTCTCTCCTCCTTTCAAGGATTTCAACGCACACCACGCCAGCTCGAATAACCTTATTTCCCGACAAAGCCCGCAGAAATAAATCAGATATTTGTCCGTCCGCCCCCTCCAGAATTGTTTGTAACCTAGGCGGGGGATTCAGCGATGGCGTTTTTTAAAAACAGCTTGTAATCAGCGTTCCCTCTAAGCTGAGTTAGTGTGAGCCAGCTCACAGTTTTCTAGCCTCCGGCTCACACATTTTTGTCTTGGCTCAGGAAGGGAGGGCTCCGGAGCAAACTAGTTTATGCAGGGACCAAATGGCTCGCTCACAACTTTAATGCCAGTAGCCCACAAAGTCGAATTTTTGCTCACAGGACTCTCCACAGCTTGGAGGTAACATTGCTTGTAATATTGTAAATCTTCTGAACTAATAAAGCTCATATTGATTCTGGACGGGGCGAGGGGAAGAGGAAACAAACAACGGCCTGTTCCAAGAAGTCGTTTGGGTCGGTTGTATATTTGCTCGAGTGGGCCCGATCCTCGGGAAGCACCCCGCCCGCCGCAATGGGAAAGAGATGGAAACTGAGAGAGGGGGGGGGAACACAGGCCACGTTATGACGTGCCAAACAGGGCAAAGTCTCGGCGCGTTTACTCGGGAGTAAGTTCTGTTTGCTCAGTGGCGTTTACTCCCAGGTAGACACGCCTAGGGTTGCAGCCTAGGAGGACATACGAGAGGCAGAAAGCAAATGGTACGAAATCGCCTTCGGGCGTTCCAAGTTCATTGGCAAATGTTTCTATCCCGACAGCAGAGAGTCTTGAGAAGAGGAGAGACAAAAACCGAAAGCGACTGGTCGGAAAGTCCTGAAATTCAATTCAATTCCTTTCCTTTCCTCTTGGTTTCTCCGGCAAGCGGTCCCGTCAATTTCACAATGTCACTCCAGAGAATCACTCCCCAGATTATTGTCAATTTCACTACACTGGGCTCAATGTCACTCCAAAGAATCGCTTCTCAGATATTGTCAATTTCACTACACTGGGCTCAATGTCACTCCAAAGAATTGCTTCCCAGATATTGTCAATTTCACTACACTGGGCTCAATGTCACTCCAGAGAATCACTCCCCAGATTATTGTCAATTTCACTATACTGGGCTCAATGTCACCCCAAAGAATCGCTTCCCAGATATTGTCAATTTCACTACACTGGACACAATGTCACTCCAGAGAATCACTCCCTAGATTATTGTCAATCTCACTATACTGGCGCAATGTCCCTCCGGAGAATTGCTCCCCAGATTTTTGTCAATCTCACTATACTGGCGAGGAGGCAAAGGGTTACAAATCTGGGGTTCTTTGTCCTTCCGTAGTAAAAGAATCAACGGCAACCTGATAAAATTTAGGCATTTAGAAGCTGAAAATTCTTTCACACAACGTCTACTTTTAGGTAGGACGAATTTCCCCGGATCTTGGTGTAAAACTTTTATATAGTGCAGGGGTTAAAGCACATGATCACAGATAACACAACACCCCTATAAGGTAGGGCTGGTGGTATGAAACCGAGGATTATAAGGATATGATCCAACTCAGGGAAGGAATTGGTGTTTGGCACCTATTCTTCCTGGGGCTGTGAACCCTGGGTTCTCCGGGCTCAGCGTTTAAAGAATTACATCACAATATCTCGAGATTGCTTTCGTGTCTATTTCAAACCTTTTTAGATCGCCTTTCCCAACACAGCGTTAGCCCCCCTCTCCCAGCCAGATCTCTTCTCAAGCATTCTTGAAAGATACACTTTAAACTTAGTTCTGTCCTTTTTAATTTAAAAATGGAAACGAAACGGGAGGAACTTTCCTGATCTAATTTTAAACCAAACAGTTCTGGTTGATACTCATGAAACTCGTCCCAGCAGAACCGGGGGGGGGGCGCGGCGGCGGCTGTGCTCCACCCAAAACTTCACTTGAAAGCCTCTTAAAAACACATCGAGTTTCCCCAACAACGAAATCTCGAATAATTTCTTCTGAAAGAGGAACCTGCACCGACAACATATACAAGGCTTCTTCTTTCCAAAGTTTTCAGGGCAGGTTTCTGGGCGCGCTGAAACTCCCTGAAAAAGGGGGGTTAGGATAGATGCTAGAGATCTGGGAGAACTTGGGGGAGGGGGCGGATAGCTCAGAAGTTATTTCCATATCAGATTTTCTTCCCCAAAGTTTAACAGCAGGATTGTAGGGGCTCAAACCACCGAAAGTGAAAGATAGAACCCAGAGTTCCGAGAGAGCTTGGGAAAGGGGTGCGGGAATAGCTCAGATACTTCGCAGACTACCCGCAGATTTCTATCGCAAACTTTTGCATTGGTCTGGAAAGGAGGGAAGTTGTAACCGGCATGCCTTGCATTCCCCTAAGTAGCCAAGGTCGGGGTTCCCCACCCTGGCGGGGAAAACACCGGATCCCCGGGAGGGAGAGGAGCGCTTTTGCCCCCGCTTCTGTAGAGAGGTTGATGAGCACGGAAGTAAAAAAAAATTATAATCCTCCTGGAGCCTCGCCCAGAAAGGCGGACTACCAACATGCCCCGTTAAAATACTTAGGCTTTGCTTCGGTTCTATTTTCACATTTCTGCTTGGTTCTACAGCCCCGGTTCCTACTGCCTCGTTCAGCGGACGTCCCATCCGGTCGGTTGTGCCCCCTCGCCTGTGGGAAAGGCGGACTCTAAAGTACATCAAGGAACCGATCCGAATAACCGACCATTCAGATTGGAAACCGGTTCCCTCCCCCAGAACCCAAAATCCTTTTCAAAAGGAGAGGGGGCGTGGTGGTCAGAATGTGTCCGGTTCATACTTATACTTCAATTCTGGGTCGCCCCCCCCCATACCTGGTTGGTTCCAGGCTTCTACAAATCTCAGTGCATTCTATTGACTCTTTCTCTGTGTAATCCGCCTTGATCTCTGGGAGAAGAGGGTGGACTTTAAATGCAAATACATACATAACATGCAACAAAGTTTGAGTCCAGTAGCACCTTTAAAGACCAACGAAGTTTAATTCTGTTGTATAAGTGTGCATGCACACTTCTGCACATGGAAGGTCATGCACAGAATTAAACTGTGTTGGTCTAAAAGGTGCCACTGGACTCAAACATACATACTATACAGGGCTCTTTCTGTAGCAGGGACTCCTTTGCATATTAGGCGACACACCCCTAATGTAGCCAATCCTCCAAGAGCATACAGAGCTCTTCTTACAGGGGCTACTGTAAACTCTTGGAGGATTGGCTACATTAGGGGGTGTGTCGCCTAATATGCAAAGGAGTTCCTGCTACAGAAAGACCCCTGCATACATACATAGATATCACTCAACCAACCAATCAATCGATGGGGAATGGATTTCCTTCGCATCCAAGCCCCTAAACCGCCTCCAAAGGCTAAGGGGGGCCAGAAACGGGGAGAAGATGAGGACAGAATGTATCAGGTTAATACTGAGGCTTTGCTTCGATACTTCCTTCTTATTTCAAAGATGTCTGGTTGGTCCCAGACTTCCATAGCCCAAATCGGATCGCCTAGTTTATTGCAAGTCCCATCCTCTTGATTGTACCGAGTCTCCGTCGGTGTAATCCGCCTTGGATCCCACCGAGAATGGCGGACTACAGACAAGGTGAATCGATTTAAAAAAAAAAAATACAAATAAACGCCAATCCATCAACAGTTGGGGAACCGGTTTCCTCCCCCTCTCAGTCCCCAAATTGCCGGCTGACTCCTTCGCAGCCTCTCCCTCCCTGTGATCCCAGTTGAGTCCCAGAGAGAAAGGTGGACTAAGGGTGACGCACGTAAATAATACATTTTAAAATGCTAATAAAAACCTATCAGTCGGCTGATGGGGAACCGATATCCTTCCTCCTCTCCACCCCCCAAATCGCTGCCTGACTCGCTGGTATTGACTCTCCCCTCTGCCAAATCCGCCTTGAGTGCCAGTGAGAAAGGCGGATGACAACATCAATTAGAAAATAAATAAATACAAATAAAAGCCAATCAGTCAGCAGATGGGGAACCGATTTCCTCCCGCCCCCAAATCACTAGGTTGCTCTATTGCATTGCCACATAGACCTAGCGAGAAAGGCGGATGACAACAGCAAGAAAATTAAGAAATCCAGATAAAAGCCAGTCCATCCACAGCCGGGGAACCGATTCCCTCCCTTCCCACCAGCCGCCGAAGGGCCGGTTGCCTCCATCTGCACAGACGCCCTCTGCAGAATCCACCTCGAGTGCCGCCGAGAAAGGCGGCTTACAACACAAATCGTCGAGAAATAATCACAAACCAAATCCCCAGTCAATCCCCAGTTGGGGAACCGACCCCCTCCCCTCCCAGCAGCCCCCAAATGCCCAGGCCGCGGGGGAGGGGGGACCAGCGATGGGGAGGGGGGTCGGGGGGGGGGTCCCCCTCCCTTACCGCCTTGTCGCTGTGCTGCTGCTGCTGCTGGAGCTGCTTCATGAGGATGGACTTCTTCTTGTCCTTGCAGCGCTTGTTCTGGAACCAGACGCGGATGACGCGCGGGCTCAGGCCGGTCATCTCCACCAGCTGCTCCTTCATCAGCGCGTCCGGCCGCGGGTTGGCCGCGTAGCAGGTCCGCAGCGTGTGGAGCTGCTTCTCGTTCAGCACCGTCCGCACCCGCGTCGTCTTCTCCGCCGGCTTGTGCACGTGGGGGCGCAGCGAGGACTGCCGGCCGGGCCCCGAGTCTGCGGGGGGGGGGGCGAGGACAGAGGGAAGGTGAGCAGGGCCTGGGAGGTGGCGGCCCCTCCACTGGGAAGACCCCCCTCCGAGTCGCTTTCCCTCCCCCAAGTCGCTTCCCCCCCCCGCCTGAGTCTGGAGGGGCAGAGGGAGGGTGAGCAGGAGCTGGGGGTGGGCGCAGAGGCAGATTCACCATTCAGCAGACTAGGCAGGCGCTTAGGGCGCCGGGGCCCAAGGGGGCACCACAAAGTTGGGGAAAGGGTGAAAAAAATGTAGAAAAAATGCCTTTCAGGTCATGAATCTTGGAACTCTTGATACCTTTGACTTGTGGAATATTAAAATAGATGTTGTGTTGCACTTTTGTAGAACTTCATGTCGCCAAAGCTTGGCTTAGTTTGCACAGTATATGTTGTGTTATCATAGGAATCAGTTTTTGTATTGCTGCAAACCTGCATTGTGTATCTGGTCAGACAGGTCAACGGCTAAAATGGACTGGGGGGTCAGTGTGGAAAGGAGGGGGGGGCACCCAGACTGGTCAGTGCTGCTGAGGGCAACCATGAGAATTAATCCACCCCTGGGTGGGTGGCCTCCCCCCGGGAAACCCCCAAGGGGCACCCACCCAATGCAGAACATGCTCCCAGCGTCCCAGGGCTGGGAACACACCCTGCACATGCTCAGAGGCCCGGTTATGAGAAAAGCAAGGCATCCAGAGGCTAAGCCCCAGGACCTGCCAGCCCTCCCTGGTAGGAAAGGAGGCCTTAAATATAAAAAAAAACAACCCAAGAAAAAATTCTAGTGAGGAGCGTTTAAAACGGACAGAGACACAGAGAGTGATTAAAATGTGGCATTCGCTGCCAGAGGATGTCGTGAGGGCCACAGGAATGAACAGCTTTCAAAAGGGGATTCGACAGATTCAAGGAAGAGAAGTCTACCAATGGCTACTGGCCACAGTGACCTCCATGTTCAGAGGCACTAATCCTCTGGGTCCCAGAGCCAGGAGGCAACATCAGGGGAAGGCCTCGGCCTCCATACCCTGCTGTTGGCCCTCCAGAGGACCTGGTTGACGACCGTGTGAGACGGGATGCTGGACTAGATGGACCCTCACTGGTCTGACCCAGCAGGGCTCTGCTTATGTTCTTAGGATGCTGGACCAGATGGACTCTTGGTCTGATCCAGCAGGGCTCTTCTGGTGTCCTTATGAGAAAAAAAAAAATAAACAACCCAGTGAGAGGCATTTAAAACAGAGGTACAATCCAGGGACGGCTTTTTAAACAATAGAATTTAAAAACGTATTTCCTTACTGCAACCGGGACGCCTGCGTCTCTTATTAAGCTACGCGGATGCGTTATGATTTTACGCATTATTATAGAACCGCTCGGGGCCTTTTATTACAAGGAAGAGGGGTACAGGAAGGTGAGGAAGGCAGCAATAGAAGTGGCTGTCAGAAATGGCCGTCCGTCTGGCTTCAGGCTCTTGGAAGGGTCCGCCCCGCCCCCGAATATAAGAAGGTGAAGGCAGGCCGGGTTCCCAGCGCTTCGCCGAGACGCCCGGCGCAATTCCGGGAGCGCATTCGGAAGAAGCTTTGGCGAGCTGCGGATGCCAGAAGGAAGCGGGCCGCATCCTGCACGATGCTTGGGAAGGCTCTTCCCGAAGAGCAACTTGGAGAGGTTTTAATTCCCCCCCGGTGGGGACCTGGTTTGCAAATGAATTTTTCAAGAGAGTCTTTTTTTGGAGGGGGAGCGGGTTGGATTATTGCTGGTTCTTGCACAGTTTACCCTTAGCAGGGCTCCCTTGCTCAGGAAAGGGCAGGGAAATTGCGGGGCGGGGGGTGTTTTCTTTCCCCACAATCGCACCCCGAGCCTGTCGGTCTTCTCCGTTTGCCTCGCGGCTGCCCAGAAGAATCGGGACCAAGCGCGCGCGGGGAACCCGTTGCAGCCGATGAATGAAATAAATGCACCAGATAAGTAAAATGATCCAGACCGAATACCGATCGGGTCGCGCCATAAATAAATAAATCAATCGGGTCTTTTGACTGCCGACAAAAAAACACACGAAAGCGACCCGAATCGCTTCCCAGCCGGAGAGATGCGTTTTAAAAAGTCGTTTGAATGTCTGCAGCAGGGCCTCTTTAAAAAAAAAAAAAAAAACGGTGGAGGGGAGCCGGGTTCGAATCTGGTGTCCCCCGCCGGATCCAACCCACCCCGAGAAGCCCCCTCAAACGAAATTGCCCCCCAGGGTCCGAGGGAGGAGCGGCCGAATCGGAGGGCCGGCGGCTCCGGAGGGCGCCTTCATCGCCGCCAAATTCCCCCATCGCCATCCTTTCTCCAAGGAGACGCTGCGGGATGTCTAAAAGGAGGAGGCCTGACATGCGGCTCCGGGGGCAGGGAAGGAAGGGAGGGAGGGAGAAAGAGAGAAAGACTCAGAGCGGAAGGAAGGAAGGATTAGGGTGGACGGAAGGAAGGGTCAGGGAGGGAGGGAGGAAGGATCAGGGTGGAAGGAAGGAAGGATCAGGGTGGAAGGAAGGAAGAGCCAGGGAGGGAGGGAGGGAGGGAGGAAGGGGCTCCAAGACTAATTCCTGAACCTTAACAGTGCAGTCCTAAACAGAGTTATGCCCTAAGTTTATTGAAGTCAATCCTCAAGGGAGAAACAGAGAGAGAAAGCCAGAAACAGAAAGGGAGAAATAGAAAAAACAGAGAGTGAAAGGGAGAAATAGAAAATGAGAACGAGAGAAAAAGAAAGAAAAGGAGGGGAGGAAGGGGAAGGAAGGAAGGACGGAAGGAAGGGGCTTCAAGCCTAATTCCTGATCCTTGACAGTGGAGTCCTAAACAGAATTACGCCCTAAGTCTACTGAAGTCAACCGTCAAGGGGGAAACAGAGAGAGAAAGCAAGAAACGGAGAGAAAGAAAGACAGAAAAGAAAGGGGGAAAGAAAGAGAAAGAAAAGGAGAGAAGGAAGGAAGGAAGGAAGGAAGGAAGGAAGGAAGGAAGGAAGGAAGGAAGGAAGGAAGGAAGGAAGGAAGGAAGGAAGGAAGGAAGGAAGGCTTCTACACTTTAACAATCTCGGTTCCTACCCGCGGGATCCTAGTCCTGTTTCCCCAGAACTAAGTCCTACAAGTCTTCCTTACAAGTAAGCAACTTACGCTCGTGTAAAGAAATTATCTCTACAAGAAGCCCGTAGAAGAAAAAAATATTCTGAGTAAACAGCTCTAAGATCGAGTTGTAGAGGTGTTGGGGGGGGGAACGTTTCCCTTTTTAAGGAGGTTCCCATTCCAGGTATCCGGGTCAGCCGCCCTCAGCCAAAGAGTTTTCTGACGTCGTAAATGCCCCCTTCTTCTTCGGGGTCTCTCAGCCTTTAAGCTGCGAATGACCGGGGGGGGGGCGGCTTTTCGTTTGAGGAAAAGGAGGAGGGATTCCGTATCAAAACCCGGGTCAGGATCCAGCCTTTGGGCACGCAGGCCAAGGGGAACAGAGTTAGAATCAGGGCGTCTTTCCTACAGATCTGGGAGGACTTTGCAGGGATTCCGGGACTGTGAAAAGGGGGGGGAGACTGCAAATTCGACTCTCTCTCTCTGCCCCGGAGCCCGGATTGGGACGGGAAATGCGGAGACGGCGCCTCCTCCCTGGGGAAAGACAGCAGAGGGCCCCGCGATCCTAAGCAAGGCCAGGGAGAAGTCCTTCCGGGAAAAGCGTCCTCGCGAAGGCGCCTCGTCGGCCCGGGCGGCCGAGCTCCGGCCCAGACTGCCTGGGGGGGGGGCTCTCTCCTCCTCGGCCCGGAGGGTTAGATCCGGAGCCACTCCGGTTTCCTCGCCTTGGGGGAGCGCCGGCCGGCTCTGGAGAAAGCAGCCGAGGAGCAAACCTCCTTCCACTCCCCCGTCCCCAAATCTGCAGCTCGCCCTGTCTTTTTCGGGCTGCCCCCCCCCCGCTTCGAATCCCCTCCTTCCCGGATCTTCTGCGGTTCCTTCCAAGGTACCCCCCTCCACACACACCCCAGTCCCTCTCTCTGGATTTCTCTGCGCTTTTAACCGGCCGGGGGACAGAACCCCGCCTGGTGGAGCTCTGCCTTGGAGGGAGGCGGATGTAAAGTGTTCAGAAATAAATAATGTTGTTGTTGTTGTTGTTGTTGTTTGAAAGGAGCTGAGCTGGAGGAGGGGGGGACAGAAGGGGTCTCTGGAGGGGGGAAGCCGGGGATTCTTCTCCCCTGCTGGGAGACGGAGGCCCCCGGCCCTGCGCCCTCCTGGGGGGTCGCCTCTCTACCCGGCCCCTCCGCCGCCGCCTGGCCTCCCGCTCCCGTCGGGCTGCTGCTGCTGCTGCTGCCAAAGACCTCCCAGCGCCGGCGAAGCGGGGCCGCCCAGGCCGAGGAGCTCTGGAGAGCTTCAACAGCCCGGCCGGGGGGGGGGGAGACAGACCAGGCCGCCCGCCGCTGCCCCGGACACCCCCCCCCCGACCCCCGCGGCTCGCTCTCTCGCTCCCTTCCCCGGCCGGCCTGCCGCCCGCCTCCCGCACCCGCCGGAGCCTTTCCCGGGAGCGTCGCCGCCGCACTGCCAGGAGTGAGTCAGGCCCGCGGGGAGACGGACGGAGGTCCCCGTCTGGGAGGGAAGGAGGGAGAGGAAAAGAAAGAGAGAGAGAGAGAGAGAGAGAGAGAGAGAAACGAAAGAAAGAAGAACAGAGGGAGGGAGGAAACAGCACTCAGGAAGGGAGGGAAGGAGGGGAGAGAGAAAGAGAAAAAGATGAAGAGAGAGAGAGAAATAAAAACGGAGAGAGAAAGGGAGAAAAAGAGAAAGAGAAAGAAAAGAGAAAGAAAGAAAGAAAGAAAGAAAGAAAGAAAGAGAAGAGAGAGAGAAAGAAAGAAAGAAAGAGAGAAAGAAAGAAAGAAAGAAAGAAAGAAAGAAAGAAAGAAAGAAAGAAAGAGGGAAAGAGGGAAAGAGGGAAAGAGGGAAAAGGGAAGCGAGCGAAGGAAAGCCAGCCGGGCTCCCCTCGCCGGGCGCTGGCGGTGTCCAGGCAGGCTCCTCGGGGCAGAGAGCCCCGCTGCCCGCCCCGCCTCCCCCTCCCCTCCCCGCCGGCGCCCGGTGGGCCTACCTGTCAGCGGGAGCCCCTGCCTGGCGGCGGGCAGGTGTCCGGGGCTGCGCGGGGGGCTGTCGGCGGCGGCGGCGCGGTCGAGCAGGAGGCTGTGGTCGGCGCGGCAGAGGAGCTCGTGGTCCCGCAGCGAGAACTCGTCGCCCGGCAGGAGCTGGCGGCTGCACACCGAGCAGCGGAAGCACTCCAGGTGGTAGACGTGGTCGCGGGCGCGCATCACCAGGTCGCTGCTGCTGAAGCCCGCCGCGCACTTGGCGCACTTCACCCCGAAAAGCCTGGGCGGGGGGGCGGAGAGAGGGGGCAGCCGTTAGAGCCGGGCAGGCACCCCCCCCCGATAAACCCTCCCCACTGCACGCTCCCCGGGGCAGGGACCGACCCCCCCCCCCCCGGCTGCAGAGAGCGCCGCGGATGCGGAATTCCCACGCCTCGGGGAGGACGACCGACGAATGCATTGCTATTCGAGAATCGCTCGGAGGAACACATGCGCGGCGGGCCGGAGGCCGAGGCCGAGCGATGCCCCCGGAGTAGGAGCTTCGTGTTCCCGGAGAGGGAACGAGCAGGCAACAGATAATATTAAACGTCCGATATTATATACGAACAATAGTGTCCCGCCTTATATTATTTCCCTGCCTTAGGGCACAGTATAGCACTATACGAATAATATTCCCCCAGCTTTTATCACAGCACAGTGTAGCATGTACAGAATTATTCTAGTCAGACTCGAGCCCAGAGACCCACAAGAGCTTCAGGGCGTCGGCTTTCGAGAGTCAGAGCTCCCCCTTCGTCAATATTATTATGGTATAGCGTAGTATATCCAACAGGCTTACTCGGAAGCAAATCTCGCTGGATTTCAATAGAAACCCGATTCTCAGAGATTATTCCAAATGCTGGTCAGTGTCTAAATAAAGATATAAGCCTCCCATAGACAGTTATCCGTTGTGCGAATATTTTCTTGCCTTGCAGTACAGTATTACCCGAATAATATTTTCCTGTCTTACACGACAGTGCAGTGTATAGCGTGTACAGTGTTATTATAGATCCAGGTGGCCAGCCGCGTTGGGTCTGAAGCGGCAGAACACATTTAGAGTCCAGCGGCACCTTTAAGACCCAAATGCAGGCACGCTTTCTCAAATACAAGGGAATGGTAGGTAGAGGTCAGACTTACAGACAGGGGCTGAACAGCAAATTAACATGCAGCAGGATGGAAGATGTTTTAAGACGGGCGAAGACAAAACTAAATAACCAGCTAAGGTTATAAGGCCAACGGCTGCAAAGCAATAAATATGTCAAAATATTTTGACAATTGGGGAAAGCGTGCCTTGCACCCGAAAGCTCCTACCTCGAATAAACCTTTTTTTGTTGGTCTTAAAGGTGCCGCTGGACTCTAAATGTGTTCTGTTGTTATTCTAGTTAGATTCGAGTCCGGCAGCGCCTTGGAGAACCGCAAGAGTTTCAGGGCAGGAGCTCCCGAAGAGTCAAAAAGCTCCCTTCCTCCAGTAACATTACGATATGGCATACTTTAGAGACAGTAGGTTGACTCGGAAGCGAATCCCACTGCACTGCCCTACCGTTTCTCAGTTCACTATTCCAAATGTCGGCCAGTTGCAGAAGCGAATATTCTTGCACGCCTTGGCCAGAAACTGCACGTTTGGAAGCCCCGCCGAAATCCCCGGGGGTTTACTTCCGAGGGAAAGTAGCCCGGAAGGAACGGGAGGTTTCGTTCCCTGCCCCCAGAACTAGAGACTTTCGGATCTCGCCTTCCTCGGGAGAAATG
Source organism: Gekko gecko (assembly GCA_029375565.1). Taxonomy (NCBI): domain Eukaryota; kingdom Metazoa; phylum Chordata; class Lepidosauria; order Squamata; family Gekkonidae; genus Gekko; species Gekko gecko. The sequence continues at coordinate 7,969,249 of JAPDNY010000017.1, read as the reverse complement.
CTCCCTCTAAGCTGTGGAGTCTCGTGAGCAAAAATTCTACCTTGTGAGTTCCTGGCCTCAAAGCCGTGAGCGAGCGATTTTGGCTACTGCATAAATCAGTTTGCCTCCGGAGTCCTCCTTCCTGAGCTGAGACAAAAATGTGTGAGCCGGAGGCTAAAGAAACTGAGCTAGCTCACACTAACTCAACTTAGGGGGAACACTGCTCTGGAGCCCCCCTTCCGGAGCGAAGACAAGAAATGTGCGAGCCGGAGGCTAAAAAAACCGTGAGCTAGCTCACACTGACTTCAGTTTAGAGGGGACACTGCTCGGGAGACTGGCCCATAAGGTTTGTCAGGTCTCAGGATCCACTTGGGAGAGTCTTTCGGGACTTCCGGTGGCCGGGAGTTCAAAGAGCAAAGGCGCCGTCCCGTCCTTGGTATCCCACCCAACCAACCACCCCCTGGGCGCTTCAAGAAAAATTAGATTGATTTGTCGTTTCGTTTGTAGACGAAAACGAAAATGGAAGGGAGAGGGGGGGGGAAAGATGGGTTTTTAAGCTCTCTGCTTTTTCCTGTTTGGGATTCTCCCTGTTAGGGAATGACACTGAATTCATGAAATTAACGTGGATTTAATTAGCTGCGCCCCCCCCCCGCAAAAAATCCCTAGCTACAGGGCTGGAGATAGGGGGAAAGAGAGAGAGAGGAAGAGAGAGAGAGAGAGAGAAAGAAGGGGAGAAAGAAATCACCTGATATAATCCCTCTTGCAATAGGTCTTGCCGTCGCGCACGAAGCAAGTGCAGTTCTCGTCCAAGTACTGGCTGCAATCCGCGCATTTCAGGCACGCCGCGTGCCACTCCAGGTCCGGGGAAACCTTCAGGATGTACTGGTCGTGGATCTCGCTCCCGCAGCCCACGCACGTGGCAATCCCGGGCTTCTCTACCGGTGGGAGGGGGGAAGGGGGAGGAAACGAGCAAAGGACACTCAGAAGGGACCGGCACACACGCCCCCCCAACCCCCCCCGCGGGATCTCGCCCCGAAAAGAAACCCCTCCGAAAGCAACGCAGGGTGGGAAAGACGACAGGCGGACCCCCACAAACTAAGCCAAGGTTTGGGGTGTTTTTTTAAAAAAATTATTTCCTGGCACCCCAAAAAGCAATCAGCCAGCCAAACCACGGGGGAGGCGGGGAATCGACCGAAAACCTGGCATTTGGGCAGTTTTCGGGATTATTCCCCCTCCCCTTGGATTACACTGCAGGGGGAGGGAAACCCAGATTATCAAAATCGCCTGTGGCCAGGGCCAAAAAAATGGCCAGAATATTACAGGCGAAAATTCTTGTGTCCTAATAAGAATGATAAATCCTTTCTCCTCTCTTGGTAGGTTTCTAATTCACAGGAGAGAGAGAGAGAGAGAGAGAGAGAGAGAGAGAGAGAGAGAGAGAGAGAGAGAGAGAGAGAGAGAGAGAGAGATTCCTCCAATAAGCAACCCCATATACACAGATAATTCTGCAATATTAGAGACCTCTTAAAAAAAATCAAAAGCACGCGACTGCGGTAGTCCCAGTTGCCCGCATATACAAGATTTTTGCAGAGAGATTTCACTTTCGTCGCCCACCCCCCCAAGAAGCGAAAACTCCAACCGAACCACAGTCCGAGACAATCCAGTCTTTGCAGATACATTCAAACTAGAGAATCCCGGAGGGTTGGGGGGGAACCCCATTGGCGCAGGGAGGACACAGAGGCACTTACTTTTGGAATGGTCCCCCATAGCCCCCAGGAAAGGATGCGCGAAAATAATATCCACCATGCAGGAGAGAGGGGGCCCCAGAGCCTGGCGGTGCAGAAAAGAAAGGGGGAGGCATCAAAACCAGTCCCCGACCCCAACAGCCTTCTGTTGCCCAACTAACCAGAGATTCTCTGGGAGCAGTTGAGAAGGGGAGGCGGGGCCCGTCCGCATACGCAGCATGACGTCAGCGCGCCGGGCACCGCCCACCAAGTCCCTGGGAAAAAAAGAGGGGGGCGGCGCGGGGGAGGGCGGTGACGTCACCGAGCGGCTCCGGCAGCCCGCAGGGACGATTGGCGGCCGGGGAGAAGGCGAAGGCTGATTGGCCGAGGGCGAACAATGGGACGCGGGAGGCGGTGGAGCCGGGAGGGAGGCGGCTGGGGGGCATCCCCGCCTCTTCTCCGCCCCCTCCCCTGACCCTCCGAAGGCTCCCGGCAGAGGAGAGCCCTCGCAGCCGTCGGCTGGGCAGACCCGGGTTCTCTTGCAGCCGGATTCCCACCAGCGAGACCGGGTCCCGCGGGGACTCCCCTTCGAGACCTTCCTGCGTTGCGTAATGAACGCAAAGAGAGGCATTTATGGGGGGGGGGGGAGCCATGCTCCCTCTAAGCTGCGGGCTCCTGTGAGCGAGAATTCTACTCTGTGAGCTCCTGGCATTAAAGTTGTGAGCGAGCGGTTTGGATACAGCATAAATTAGTCTGCTCTGGAGCCCTCCTTCCTGAGCTAAGGCGAAAATGGGTGAGCCGGAGGCTAAAAGAACTGTGAGCTAGCTCACACTAACTCAGCTTAGAGGGAACACTGGGGAATATATATATATATATATATATATATATATATATATATATATATATTAAAATATATCTTCCCCTGCAAAGGTTCCCTAAAGGCGGGGACTATGAATTAGGCTGCTGGTGGTAATGCTCCCTCTAAGCTGCGGAGTCTTGTGAGCAGAAATTCCACTCCGAGAGCTGCCGGCATTAAAGCTGTGAGCGAGCAATTGGGCTGCGGCATAAATGCGTTTGCCTCTGGAGCCCTCCTTCCTGAGCGAGGGCAAAAACACGCGTGAGCTAGAGGCTAAAAAACTGTGAGCAGCAGTGTTCCCTCTAAGCTGAGTTATTAGCGTGAGCCGGCTCACCGGTTTTTTTAGCCTCCGGCTCACACAGTTTTGTCCTGGCTCAGGCAGGATGGACCCAGGGCAGACTCATTTCTGCAGCAGCCAAATCGCTCGCTTGCAACTTTAATGCCAGCAGCTCGCCAAGTAGGATTTTTGCTCACAAGACACCACAGCGTAGAGGGAGCATAGCTTGACAGTGCGGTATTTGACTGGTGGCCGTGCAAGTCGAGGTCTAGCAAAGTCCTTTGGAACTGCAGGCGTCCCTTTGCAGAATTCTTGCTGTTCCAAGCAATTTTTGAATTATTTTATATTATCATTATCATCTTCTTCTTTGTCATCATCATCGGTATTATTACTATTATTGAGAAGAATAAGAATGGTTATTGTTGTTGCTATCCACGTCAGTTGCTTTTTTTAAAAGTCCAGGTGAATTTAAATTTTAGATCCGTGCGTGTGTGTGTAATGGGCTTGCGCTGTGTGTTTTTGGCCACTGTGTGACACAGACTGTTGGACTGGATGGGCCATTGGCCTGACCCAACACTGGCTTCTCTCGTGTTCTTATGTAGTTTGCATGGGATGTTCGGTCCGATCCGACAGGGCGCCTCCTAAAACACTTAACGGGGCTTACTCTGCATAGCGAATTAATATCGCGCACAGAAAGCTACGCAGCCGCGCAGGCCAATCCTGTGCATGGTTGCCTATTTTAGTCGCTGGGCACTTTGCTCCCAAGTGACTGCGCATAGTAACTGTGTAGTAACTCCTAAGTCACCTGGCACATCGTCGTAGCCTTGAATTGGCCCCCTAAGGCGCAGGATTTTCTTTTATGTTCTGCACAGACGGGTCTCGCCCAGAAAATCTGTCCGCTGTTGAGAAATCCTCGACTTCTCCCCCCCCCCCGCCTTCTTAACCAGAAGACGGCCGATGGAAACAGTTCAACCCCTGGTCACCTTGTAGGCTCCGGTTTCACCTGGGGAGGGAGGGGGAAACCCGCACTAAATCGGCTAGAAAATCTGTTCGTTTCTCTTCCCCGCGTGGGAAGCAAACCGTGCGCATCCGAGAGCGCCGCTTCCCTGGGCTTCTTCTCCGCCCTTAGCAAGTTTCGTTCTCCAGAAGAGAAAATGTTCATTTGGAACCTGCCCCCACGCCAGCCGCTTTGGTGTTCGTTTCGGGGTGGATGCTTTGATTTTTTAAAAATGGCAAGGGGCACCTTGAAGACCAACAAAGTTTAATTCTGGGCAGTGTTCCCTCTGAGCTGAGTTAGTGTGAGCTAGCTCACAGTTTTTAAGCCACTGGCTCACGGATTTTTGTCTCAGCTCAGGAAGGAGGGCTCCAGACCAAAGTAATTTATGTAGTAGCCAAATCGCTCGCTCTCAGCTTTTAATGCCAGGAGCTCACAAAGGAGAATTTTTTGCTCACAGGACTCCGCAGCTTAGAGGGAGCATTGAGTCCAGGTATCAACTTTAGTGCGCATGGACAGACACTGGGTGATGTGCGGGTGCACACGACAGCTTATACCCAGAATAAAACTCCGTTGGTCTTCCAGGTGCCCCCTTGGACTCGAACTTCTTCACCCAAAAAGTGATTAACACAAGGAATTCACTGCCACAGGAGGTGGTGGCAGCTACAAGCATGGACGGTTTCAAGAGGGAATTAGATGAACATATGGAGCAGAAGTCCGTCAGTGGCTATTAGCCACAGGGTATAGATAGGGACTCTCAGTCTGGGGCAGGTGATGCTCCGTGTTCTTGGTGTTTGGGGGGGGGGCAGCAGTGGGAGGGCTTCTAGTGTCCTGGCCCCACTGCTGGACCTCCTGATGGCACCTGGTATTTCGGCCACTGTGTGACCCAGAGTGTTGGACTAGATGGGCCATTGGCCCGATTCAGCATTGGCTTCTCTTATGTTCTTATGTTAACTCTTGTTCACCTGTAGAAGGTATTCTGTTCCGGGTGGTTTTCTCATGCCTCAGATGCGAGGCAAGGGATTCCTTCGGGCTAGTGGAACGGGCGATGCTCTGATCGGCTTCTCTTGACCCCTGGGGGCGTTTGGCATCCGAGAATCGGGATACGTTTGGCATCAGAGAATCGGGGGCGGACATAGGGCTACATCTCGGGGCTACGTTCCCGCTTTTAAAAAAATCTCCTTCTGAACCACCCCCACCACCCCCCGCCCAATTTTATTTCAAAGCCTGTATGCGGAGAGGGGCATTTATACAAGACCTGGGCCTGGAGTTGTGTAGAGAGAGAGAGAGAGAAACACAAAAACAGGGGACGACGTTCGTCATAGGCGCGCCGTCCTTACAACCGCCCAGAAGTTTTCCTTAGGGTGGAATTTAGGGAATCTAGTGGAAAAGTTTCGACTGTACAGGCGGTTGCCAGCCTCCGGGAGAACGGAATTGACACTGGTCTCTCCAGAATCTACAGGAATCGGTCTCCCCCTAGAGACAGTGGCTGCTTCGGACTTGGGGGGGGCGACACCCCCGCCCTGAGGACCCCTCCTCCCCAGACCCCGCCCTCTCCAGGCTGCACCCCCAGGTCCCCAAGGATTTCCCAGCCCCGGGCGGGCCACCGTAGCTAGACTTTTGCCGGTAGGTCCTCCTCGGCAGAGTGACTCCGGGCGAGCGTCCACAGTGTATTGGTGCATTTCTTGCTACGCGAAGGGGAGTGGTTTGGAAAAAGAGCCGGAGCCCAGCAGCACCTATAGACGAACAAAATCTGTGGCAGGCTGGGAGGTTTCGTGAGTCGCAGCTCGCTTCTTTGGATACAGCTAGAACGGGAGTCCCCCTGTCTGAAATCGCTCCCCTCTCCAAGATACCAGGACAGGTGGACTCATATTCTAGCAGCAGAAAAGAGCCAAGAGTCCAGGAGCATCTTCAAGACTCACAAAACCTGTGGGAGGCTGGGAGCTTCGGTGAGTCCCGGCTCACTTCTTCGGATACAGCTAGAATGTCGACACTCCCTCTAAGCTGTGGAGTCTTGTGAGCAAAAATCCTGCTTTGTGAGCCACTGGCATCAAAGCCGTGAGCGAGCGATTTGGCTGCCGCATAAGATTAGTTTGCTCTGGAGCCCTCCTTCCTGGGCTAAGGTGGAAATGGGTGAGCCGGAGGCTAAGAAACCGTGAGCCGACTCACACTCACTCAGCTTAGGGGGAACACTGGAGTCCACCTGTCTGAAATCACCCCACTCCCTCCAAGAGATCAGGACAGATGGCCTCATGGTCTAGCAGTGGAAAAGAGCCAAGAGTCCAGAAGCACCTTCAAGACTCACAAAACTTGTGGCAGTGGAGGGGCCTTTGGGAGTCACTGGCTCACTTCTTCAAATACTGCTAAATTTGCTTGTAATTTGAATATTGGCATTACAGACATTAGTTGCTGTAGATTTTCCCAGGTTGGGTGGCCGTGGTCTTGGCATTGTAGGACCTGACATTTCGCCGGTAGCTGTGACTGGCATCCTCAGAGGTATAACACAGAAAGATGGAGGACTCTCTGTGCCAGAGAGTCAGAGTTTGACACAGAGAGTACTCCATCTTCCTCTGTTATACCTCTGAGGATGCCAGTCACAACTATTGGTGAAACGTCAGGTCCTACAATGCCGAGAACACGGCCACACGACCCGGAAAATCTACAGCAACCAATGAACTCCGGCCGCGAAAGCCTTCGACAACATATTACAGACACAGTTCCTTTTGGTCATTCCTAGCATTTTTTACACAGTTTTTTTTCCTTATTATCACTAGGTGCGTGGGAATACCAGGATCGGGACCGAGATGGGCTAGATCCAGGCCAAGGATCATTCCCCCCATGCTTTAGGGATGTCAACTTGGGGTAGGGGAAATGCCTGCAGCCCTGGAGGGCAGAGTTTGGGGGGGTGGCAGGGAGCTCGACAAGGAATGTGGTATCCTTGAGTCAACCATGTGAAGCGGCCACTGGTGGGGGATGGGGGGGTTAGGGTTGCCAGATCCAGGTGGGGAAACTCCTGGAGATTTGGGGGTGGAGCCTGGGGAGGACAGGGACCTCAGTGGGGTACAGTGCCAGAGAGCCAACCTTCCCAAGCATCCATTTTCTCCAGAGGGACTGATCTCTGTTGTCTGGAGAGGAGCGGTAATTCTGGGGGATCCACAGGTCCCACCTGGAGGTTGGCATCCCGATCAGCAAGGGTCAATGCTATAGAATCCACCCTCCAAAGCATCCATTTCCTCCAGGGGGACTGGTCTCTGTAGTCTGTAATTTGGGGGGGAGTCCCCAGGTCCCACCTGGAGGCTGGCATCCCTACTGGGTGAAGACTTGCTCCATACAAGGTGTGGTTCTCTGCTTGCTCGGCCAGCCTGGTTTGACCCTTACCTGTATGGGATTGTGCTTCCAGCCCTTCCGGTTTCGAGGGCTCGCCCTGTTTACCCCTCCTCCGCTTTTAATCTTGACCCTCCCTCTGGTTGATATGGCTGGACTCCTTGCTTGAGTTTCTGACCCCTGGCCCGGCCTTGCCCCTTCTTTGTGCTCCTGCTCTCCTGCTGATCCTATACCCACAGGCAATGCTCCCTCTAAGCTGTGGAGTCTTGTGAGCAGAAATTCTACTTGGATAGATGCTCCTGGCATTAAAGTTGTGAGTGAGCAATCTGGCTGCTGCATAAATCAGTTTGCTCTGGAGCCCTCCTTCCTGAGCAAAGGCAAAAATGTGTGAGCCGGAGGTTCGAAAACTGTGAGCTAGTTCACACTAACTCGGCTTAGAGGGAACACTGACCACAGGCCCTCTTGACGAAATCTGAATAGGCCGAGGTTGGTGCCTATCAATAAAGCAGGTACACGTCTGTATTCCGGGGATGTGTTAGAATGCAGAAAGGTGAGCGGCGCTAAAAGGAGTTGCCCACAGGCTAACTTTTTGCAATTTCACAGTATCAGAATTAGATAACCATAGCGGTATTTAAGATTTGATTATGGCAATTATGCACCATGGGTTGTTTCGTACAGTTGGATCGTTCAGTCATGGCAATCGCTGGGAAAACGTTGTAAAAAGAATAAAAGGTAATTCATCGAGTGTAAGTGGTAGACCATACCGCACTAGAGAATCAGACCAAAAATATCACCTAACTGGGAATATTGATATGGATCCACAATTGAACTGTAACTGCACATTGTAGTTACATAACCTCTCTCTCTCTCTCTCTCTCTGTTTCTCTCTCTCTCTCTGTCTCTCTCTCTCTCTCTCTGTCTCTCTCTCTCTGTCTCTCTCTGTCTCTCTCTCTCTCTCTCTCTGTCTCTCTGTCTCTCTCTCTGTCTCTCTCTCTCTGTCTCTCTCTCTCTCTCTGTCTCTCTCTCTCTGTCTCTCTCTGTCTCTCTCTCTCTCTCTCTCTCTCTGTCTCTCTCTCTCTGTCTCTGTCTCTGTCTCTCTCTCTCTCTCTCCCGCCTTTCTCCCCATTGGAGACTGAAAGCAGTTTACATCTTTCTCTTTTCCTCTAGTTTGGTATAGTGGTTATGAGCGCAGACTTTAACCTGCGTGAACCAGGTTTGATTCCCCACATCTCCACATGTAGCCAGCTGGGTGGGTATTATGTATTGGGATTGAATCAGCCCTGATTGAATCACCCTAGAGTCTGGCTGAGCTTGGAGCAGAAGAACAATAGCCGATCAGGATTATAGAATAACCCAATCAAGTAGAAATGTTTTGTAAATAGGCTATCATGGGGAGTGGGTGTGTGTAGGGTGGGGTGTTTTGCATGCATATAAGCAGGGCTCTGGCCCTGCTAGGGAAGAAGAGAAGGAGATTGGATTTATACCCCGCCCTTCGCTACCCAAAGGAGTCTCAGAGCGGTTTACGAACTCCTTTCCCTTCCCCTCCCCACAACAGACACCCTGTGAAGTAGGTGGGGCTGAGAGAGCTCTTGACAGAAACTGCTCTTTTTCAAGGACAGCTGTGCCAGAGCTTGTGATTGACCCAAGGTCACATCAGCAGGTGCAAGTGGAGGAGTGGGGAGTCAAACCTGGTTCTCCCAGATTAGAGTCCGCACACTTAAGGTGAAATCACTAATAAACTATGAGCTGATCACTATAAACGTCTCGAACCCAGTATATTTCAGTGACCTTGGGTCTTTCTTCCAGAGCTGTTCTCTCAAGAGCAGTCCTTGAAAGAGCTCTCTCAGTCCCACCTACCTCACAGGGTGTCTGTTGGGAAGGGAAGGGAAAGGAGACTGTAAATTGCTCTGAGATTCCTTCAGATGGTAAAGGGTGGGGTATAAATCTCCTCCTCCTCCTCTTCTTTGTCTTCATCTTCTTCGTCTTCTTCTCTGCTAGTCTTTTATTATACATTATTAGGTATTTTATTGAATTTATTATATTCATTTATTGGAAATGTTTTCAGTATGATGTTACTTTCTCTGAGCCTGAACACAGGAAGAGTGAGATATGTCTAATCAATCAATCAATCAATCATTAGCCACAAGGTATAGGTAGGAACTCTGGGGTAAGTGAGGCTCTGTATTCTTGGTGCTTTGGGGGGGGGCAACAGTGGGAGGGTTTCTAGTGTCCTGGCCCCACTACTGGACCTCCTGATGGCACCTGGTATTTTTTCTCCACTGTGTGACAGAGTGTTGGGCTGGAGGAGCCATCGGCCTGATCCAACATTGGCTTCTCTTATGTTCTTACGTTCTTATCATATAATGTGTCTGTATGGGTTTGTCCGTTGGGTGGACTGAATCCTTCTATTTGCGTTAATGGAAAAGCCACTGTGGGCATGAAACAGGTCTCTTTTGCAATGTTTGCTGATTTTCATTGGAAAACTCTGGGGGTTGTGACATTTCATAAACTTAGTTGCTGGGGGTGTGTGCTGGTTTACCCCTCCTCCAAACGTGCAATCAGGAGGCTGAGGTTAGTTCCTGATGGGGAATCAACCATATTACTGGAGGGATGAAGGCCTTGGAGGGGAAAGTGTGATAATCCAGGTGAGACTGATAAGCATCTGGGAGGTGGAAGAGAATGAAAGACGAACTAATAGCCCAGAAATAAGAGCAAAGAGGCTAAGGGAGATTAATATTCCCCAAAGTGATCCATTAGAGTTCATTAGCCCGAGCCTATTAAGGAAATGAATGCTCACGGTATCCTATCAGCTGGGATTAATAAATATATGGATCTACCCGGGACTTTGATGTGCTTCTCTGATCTCCTCTTTTTATATACGATCGCCGTCTTGTATCCCGGCGATTTATCGTTGGGTTTAATACGAGGGTTGCCGCGCTTAATTGACTAACTTCATTCATCGATTAAAAGCCTTTTGACTGTCTAGGAACTTGCCCCTGACCGATCAGGCAACGTATTTTAAAGATTAATTTAATACCGAGCCCTGCTGAAAAAAAACCGTGGTCGGCTCTGTTTTAAGAGGCGTTCCCGGGTCCTGCCGAAAGGATGGGATGGAGGGACCACATTCCCTAGGGCTGAGTTGTTGGGGGGGAGCAGCTCTGAGAATCCAGGCCGTCTACTTGTCTTGCTTTGCTTCCACGATCTCGCCAGGGTAGCGGAGGAGAGTCACAGCCAACGTAGGGTGAGCCCAGGAGGTGTTCAAGGCAAGAGACCAACAGAGGTGGTTGGCCACTGCCTGCCTCTCCATAGCAACCCCGGGCTTCCTCGGTGGTCTCCCATCCAAGTACTAACCAGGGCCGACCCTGCTTAGCTTCCAAGAGCTGATGAGATCTGGCTAGCCTGGGCCATCCAATCAGGGCAATCTCATCATAGAGGGCTGTAATCTCGGGGGTGAAGCAACAACTAGCAGGTCCTATAAGACTCCCCCCCTCCCAAGGCCCCTTTAGTTAATACAGTCAGCCAGGTACAGAGTTTTGGAGAACTTGAATGTTTGTACACCGTCCCCGTGTTGTTTTGCTTAATCCTAACGGCTTCCGTAGATTGGATTTTGCTTCAGGTGGGTGTGACTAGGTGCCAACGCTCCCTCTAAGCTGTGGAGTCCTGTTTTGTGAGCTACCGGCATTAAAGCTATGAGTGAGCGAGGCGATTTGGCTCCTGCATCAATTAATTTGCTCTGGAGCCGTCCTTCCTGAGCTAAGGCAAAAAGGTGTGAGCCGGAGGCTAAAAAAACTGTGAGCTAGCTCACGCAAACTCAGCTTAGAGGGAACACTGCTAGGTACCTGCAGCCTCTATCAAATAATGGAGGCTTCCTTCTTTATCTGGAAAGATCTGTCATCTTTACGAGGCTTCAAGCGGAACAAAACGCAGACACGCCTTTTGGCTTGGCTTTGGACCACATCTGCGTATTATCATTCTTTCCTAAAAAGGCTAAATTAGCCTACAGTGTACTTCAGGCGCAATTCAAGCAGTGGTTTGTTACAATACTGTAAAGAGATAAGCCGGCCTGCAGTAGATCAATGGATATGAGGGCCTTAGAACTCTATCAGTGTTTGCACGCATGGCGTATGGATGTCCAGGTGTGTCTGGACTTAGTTTTACAGAGTTGGAATTGAAAGAGTTTATCAAATCTTACATGTAGATCCACCACACTTGTTATATTGTTGTCTTTATGTATATCTCCCACCCCACTTTTTAAAAAATCTTGTTTTGCTGGGGGATTTTCAGTTTTATTTTCCCTTTTTTCCTGGTTTTAATTAAGAAGAAAAGAAGAAGAGGAGGAGGAGGAGGAGGAGGAGATTGGATTTATACCCCGCCATTCACTACCCAAGGGAGTCTCAGAGCGGCTGACAAACTCCTTTCCTTTCCCCTCCCCACAACAGACAACCTGTGAGGTAGGCGGGGCTGAGAGAGCTCCTTCGAGGACTGCCCTTGAGAGAACAGCTGTGCCAGAGCTTGTGACTGACCCAAGGTCACATCAGCAGGTGCAAGTGGAGGAGTGGGGAATCAAACCCCATTCTCCCAGATTAGAGTCTGCGCACTTAACCACTACACCAAACTGGAGTCCACATGCCAGCTTCTTAGGGTTGCCAGTTCTAGGTCAGGGAATACCTGGAGGTTTGGGGGCGGAGCCCAGGGAGAACAGGATTCAGGAAGAGTTCTGCAAGATGTAACGCCATAGCGACCAACCTCCAAAGCAACCATTTCCTCCAGGGGAACTGATCTTGGTTGCCAGGGGATCAATTGTAATAGCATGAGATCTCCAGGTCCCACCTGGAGGTTGGCAACCTGGCCATACACCCAGCCTGGCAGGCTGTGTCCCCTCGTTCCCTGATGGCAAGGGCAGATGTGATGCTTTCTCAGTAGATGTGCCAGAGTTATGAATGGGCATCTGGAGAGGATGCGGTAAGAACCCTCCTTGATAGACGCTGAGCTGCAGTCTGAAATTTTGGTAGCTCGGTGGTTTGAGACCTGAGTTCCACGTGATGGAGTGAGCTCCCGTCTCTAGTTCCAGCTCCTGCCAACCTAGCAGTTCGAAAGCAAGAAGTTGCAAGTAGATAAATAGGTACCGCTTCGGTGGGAAGGTAGCAGCATTCTGTGCGCCTCGGCATTTAATCATGCCGGCCACATGACCATGGAAACGTCTTTGGACAGTGCTGGCTCTTCAGCTTGGAAATGGAGATGAGCACCACCCCCAAAGTCAGATTCGACTGGCTTTCGAGTAAAGGAGACCCTTTACCTTTACCCAAAATGTTCCGCTTTGCCGTACTTTGGGTGAGTTATCTGTGCCAACTACTAGTTGGCTGGTTTTTCTCAGGCATTTTAATTTAGTGCCTAATTTTTTCTTAAACACAGGTTATCCTTGTTTCGGATGGTATTTTCAGGTTGTATTTTAAAGTTCAGCCGGTTGTAAACTGTCTCGAACTGGGAATCTGCCAGGATATAATTTATTATTATTTATTTAAAATATTGCTTAGCTACCTTTCTGTTCCATGGCACTCAAGGTGGCCTGCCATATAGATAAAAGACATAAAATGGAATCCATAAGACACACAAAGACCAGAATTTAAAATCACAGTCGAGGATGGCCAATAAATCAATCAAATGCGGTTCCAAAGGAAACCATCTTCAATTGCCTCCTACAGTTTGAAGGAGGTTGTTCCATAATCCATAATTCCATAATCCAAATAACATTTTAAAAGAAGGAAATTAGTCATACTTCAAAAGGTGGTCCCAAGTGGATGCAGAAGAGTTCAGTTTGTCGACTGAAGAATTGTTTGTGTGCGATTGCATCCCTTAACTTCTAAGGGACTGCTGGATTGGAATTACAAATGTTAGACCAGGAATCCCCAAACTTTTTTGGGATGTGTTTGTATTTGTGTGTGTGTGCTTGTGATTTGTGTGTGTGTGCTTGTGAGCCTGGAAGTCATGGTGACTTCTGGCGACCCCTAGTGAGGCTAGGACATTTTCAAAGAGGTGGCTTGACATTGCCTGCCTCTGCATCCCGGCCCTGGTATTCCTTGGAGGTCTCCCTTCCAGGTACTTGCCAGGGATGGCCCCGCTTAGCTTCCGAGATCTGACAAGACTGGGCTTGCCTGGGCTATCCAGGTCAGGGCAAATCCCCAGCCTTTGTGAACCTGTGGGCACCTTTGCGATTCTGACACAGGGTGGGTGGGGCAACTACAAAATGGCTGCCACAGGGGGCAGAGCCAGCCACAAAATGGCTGCTGCAGGAGGCGGAGCTACATACTTGGAGGAAGCCCAGCTGCATGGGCGGAGAAGGGTAACTAAGGATACTCTGGGAGAGAGGGGGGAGGGAGAATAAAACAAGCACTGTGGTGGCACTCGCCGCTGAGATGATGTTATTTTAATCTGCATCACCAAACCGATCTTTGGTGACCCATCGGAAACCCTGCTGGGTAAGAGCTGTCCCTGTCCCCGCCCACTTTCTAAAAACCCTTGGCGGGTGCCATGTTAGAAACCCCTGTGTTAGACCTTGAGAGCCAGTTTGGTGCAGTGGTTAGGGATGCGGACTCTAATCTGAGAGAACCGGATTTGATTCCCCACTCCTCCACATGCAGCCGGCTGGGTGACTTTGGGTCAGTCACAAGTTCTCTCAGAGCTGTTCTCTCAAGGGCAGTTCTCCAAAGCGCTCTCTCAGCCCTGCCTACCTCACAGGGTGTCTGTAGTGGGGAGGGGGAGGGAAAGGAGATTGTGAGCCGCTCTGAGACTCCGAGTGAAGGGCAGGGTATAAATCCAATCTCCTCCTCCTCCTCTTGTTCTTCCCTGTGAGACAAGGAACTGATCCTGACAGCTTGGTAGCCCATGACCATTGTGGAGCCAGCCCATGGGTTGCCAACTTTCGGTTAGAAAATTCCTGGAGATCTAGGGGTAGAACATGGGGAGGGAGACCTCAGTGCGGATTAATGCTATACAGAGCCCACCTTCCAAAGCAGCCATTTTCTCCAGAGGAATTGATCTCTGCAGTCTGGAGAACAGTTGTCATTCTGGGATATCTCCTTGGGGTTTCCAGCTCTGGGTTGGGAAATACCTGGAGATTTTGGGGGCGGAGCCTGAGGAGGGCGGGGTCTGGGGAGGGGAGGGACTTCTGTGAGTTCTGATGCCATGGAGAACACCTTCCAAAGTGGCCATTCTCTCCGGGTGAACAGTTGTAACCCCAGGAGAGTCCCAAGCAGTGTTCCCTCTAAGCTGAGTCAGTGTGAGCCAGCTCACAGTTTTTTAGCCTCCGGCTCACACATTTTTGTCTTCGCTCAGGAAGGGATGGCTGCAGAGCAGACTCATTTAATGCAGTTCGCCAAATCGCTGGCTCACAACTTTGATGCCAGGAGCTCACAAAGTAGCATTTTTGCTCACAAGACTTCACAGCTTAGAGGGACCTCCCAAGTCCAGGCTGAGGGACCCCGGGGATGTTGAGTCTGGAGAAGTTGAGAGGGGACAGGATGGCCCTCTTGAAGTCTCTGAAGGGCCGTCACTTGGAGGAGGGCCGGGAGCTGTTCCTGTTGTCAGCAGGACTCACAATAATGGCTTTAAATTAAGGGCGGGAAGGTACCGGATGGATACTGGGGAAAACCTTTTGACAGAGTTGTGCCACAGTGGCATCAGCTGCCTAGGGAGGTGGTGGGCTCCCCCTTCCTGGCAGTCTTCAAGCAGCGGCTGGACAAACACTTGTCCGGGATGCTCTAGGGCTGGTCCCGCATTGAGCAGGGGGCTGGACTAGATCACCTGGATGGCCCCTTCCAACTCTGTGATTCTATGAGACCTCCAGTCCCGACCTGGAGTTTGGCAACCCAGGCCCCATCTGGACATTGGCAGACGCGCCAGCCCCTGTTATCAGGAATAGGCCGTTGTCTGTGGTGACAACGCACCCTCCAAATCGATGGCAGCCTGTGAAGCGAGTCGCTACAAATCTAGATTTCCACAATTTGTCCCTTGTATTCCCTTTCCCCTGCACCCCTTTCTTCTAAACTCGGGCCTAATATCCTGGGTTTTTGCCAAGCCAAGCCTCTTCCTCTGCAGACCACCGATGACTGAAAAATATTGCTGGGGGGAGAAAAAAACAACACCCGGTCGTTTGATACCAAATACAGTCTGAAACGCTGGCAACGTTTCGCGGAGTTTTCCATTTGGGCCGTGACTTGGAAAGGTTCCTTTCTGGCTGCCCACACCAAAGCGAGGTTTACGGGGTGGTTCCGTGGGAATGTCATTGATGGACGGGCGGCGTTGGCTGTGTGTTGTGCCGTCCCCGACATCCTGTGGAAAGTTCCGACTCGTACAAAGAGCCAGTGTGGGGGGAGCGGTGCGTGTGTGGGGTTGCCAGTCTCCAGGCGGCACCTGGAGATCTCTGGCTATCACAATCGATCTCCAGACGACAGAGCGCAGTTCCACTGGAGAAAATGGCCGCTTTGGAGGGTGGACGCTATGGCCTTGTACCCTGCCGAGGCCCCTCCCCTCCCCAAACCCTGCCTTCCCCAGACTCCACCCTCAAAATATCCACCGATTTCCCAGCCCAGAGCTGACAACTTTATTAGTGTCAAACACAATAGAAAACACTGCGTATAAACACACAATTTATATAAATAATGTTTAATAAATATATATATTGTGTGTAATGTATTGAATCATTATAATCCTATTACAGGTATTTAAGACGCTGAACTGCAGACCAGAAGGTCGGTAGTTCGGCAGTTCGAGACCCAAGAGTGCCACATGACAGAGTGAGCTCCTGTCTCTGGCCCCGGCTCCTGCCAACCTAGCAGTTCGAAAGCAAGGAATTGCAAGTAGATAAATAGGTACCATTTCAGTGGGAAGGTAACAGCAATCTGTGCACTTTGGTGTCTAGTGATGCCGGCCACATGACCACGGAAAAAGGTTTTGGACAGCGCTGGCTCTTCGGCTTGGAAACGGAGATGAGCACCGCCCCCTGGAGTTGGATTTGACTGGCTTTCGAACAAGAGAAACCTTTACCTTTACCTATAGGCAATCAGATGCATAATCAAAGTAATAAGGAATATAAGGGGAACCATCCAAATAGTCTCCTATTTAAATAGCTAGTTTCTGTGCAACGTAATCCAAAAGCAGTATTTTATCCCAGAGCTCGCCACTATGGAAGAGACGATTCAACAGTCCCACCACTGTAGGGCAAATCATCCTCACTGCCAGGCAAGCGCTCCGACGACTTCCCGGCTGACAAGCCGTTTCCAGCCTTCTTTCTCAAGAATCACTCAATATATTGTGTACATCGTTCATTGGAACTAATCTCCATTCTCTTCACCAAACATTCTCACTTTCCTCATGGGTGTCAGGCTAGGATCTCGGAGATTCGGGTTCAGTTCCCGTTTGGCCATGAAATCCTGAGGGGGAACCTTAAGTTAAGTTGAGAGTGTGTGATCGGGCCCCCCACCACATAGCTGTGGTTGGGAAATCCCTGGAGATTTAGGTGTGGGACCTGTGGAGGGTGGAGTTTGAGGAGGGGAGGGGCCTCAGCAGGCTAGAATGCCATAGAGTTCACCTTCCAGAGCAGCCAGTCCCTCCAGGGGAACTGATCTTTGTACTCTGGAGACCAGTCGTAATTCTGGAAGATCTCCAGGCCCCATCTGGAGGTTGGCAACCATATGATGGGGAAAATGTGGCCCTGGCTGTGGCAGGACACTGAGTAACATCCGGTGACCTCAAAGACCAGAGAACGGAAACAATACCTCTGTGCAATGCACGGTTTTCTTACAGCATGGACACGGACAATGAAATGGGGACGCAGCCAGGATTGCTAACCTCCATTACAACTGAACTCCAGGTGACAGATGTCAGTTCACCTGGGGAAAATGGCCACTTTGGAAAGTGGATTCTATGGAGGAGAAGGAGGAGGAAGAAGAAGAAGAGGAGGAGGAGGAGGAGATTGGATCTATACCCCGCCCTTCACTCAGAGTCTCAGAGTGGCTTACAAACTCCTTTCCCTTCCCCTCCCCACAACAGACACCCTGTGAGGTAGGCGGGGCTGAGAGAACTCTTTCCAGAACTGCTCTTGAGAGAACAGCTCTGAGAGAACTATGGCTTGCCCAGGGTCATCCAGCAGCTGCAAGTGGAGGAGTGGGTAATCAAACCCGGTTCTCTCAGATTAGAGTCCGCACACTTAACCACCACACCAAACACGACTGAAATCCCTCCCCTCCCCAAACCCCCGTCCTCCTTGGACTCCACCCCTAACTATCTAGGTATTTCCCAACTCGGAGCTGGAACACTGGACCTAGCACAGACTTTAATCTCCTCCCATTTGTTTTTTTGCATTCTGTCCACTTCTTTCATCCAGCTGGACTTTTTTTTTTTAAGCATTGATTTTCATTTCAGAAGCTCTCGAAAAACCCAACAAATTGCTGCATTCTCTCAGCAAAGCTCCCTTCTCAACGGCTGTAAATAATTCATAGCTCAAAAGCCCGGCCTGTTTGGAAGCCACTTCGTCCACCGGTGTGGGAATGAACCTGGCCCGAGCCGCGTCTCTGTGATCCCCCCCCATCCAATTAACCGTTTGGAGCAGATGAAAACATAACTAGATCAATCCAGAATCAGATTAATTTCCAATCCATAAGCACATTAAATCACAATCTGCCAACAATTAGCCATCCGATAATCCCGTCGGACAGGAGGTGACGGGCAGCATCCCATTATCTCATTAATATCTGTCTTCAGTATCTTGTCTTGTCTGTTAACAGAAAGAAATTTGTGTTTTTTTTTAAATGGGGGGTGGGTTAAATTAAAAAAAAAAAATCAAGCTTTTTGAACAGGACTTTTCTGTAAATGGCGTAAGGGAATGCAGACTTTGGTTTCCTGGGAGACAACGGCACCCCTGTTCTGTTTGTTTCCTCAAATGTATTCTTAAGAAATGTCATTTAAAAAAAAATGTATTTCCCCCCCCATTTCATTTTCAGATTACAAATAAATGCAAAACAATTCAAGAGAAGCAGGAGAAGTCAGTCAATAAGAAAAGATACCTTGTTTGGTGTGGTGGTGAAGTGTGCGGACTCTGATCTGGGGGTCTGATTCCCCACTCCTCGACTTGCAGCTGCTGGATGACCTTGGACAAGCCATAGTTCTGTCAGAGCTGTTCTCTCAAGAACAGTTCGGGAAAGAGCTCTCTCAACCCCACCTGCCTCACAGGGTGTCTGTCATGGGGCGGGGAAGGGAAAGGAGTTTGTAAGCCATTCTGAGACTCTGAGTGAAGGGTGGGGTATAAATCTAATCTCCTCCTCCTCCTCCTCCTCCTCCTCCTCCTCCTCCTCCTCCTCCTCCTCTTCTTCTTCTTCTCTTCCGTGCCAAGGTCCCTCCCCTTCTCAAGCCCCGCCCTCTCCATATGCCACCCCCAAATCTCCAGGAATTTCCCAACCCAGAGCTGGCAACCCTACTGTGAGGAAAACCAATCACACGCTCTCAGCCTAACCTAAGGTCCCCTTTCGGGTTTCATGGACGAATGGGAACTGAACCCGAATCCACCAGGTCTTATCCTGACGTTCTAACTGCGACACTCCCACACTGTCTCTTTGGATGCGCCAGAACTTCCCACAGGATGTCAGAGACAATGCAACATGGCAAAAGCGATCCATCAATGACATTTCTGTGGAACAAACCATGAGTCTCTGGGAATTTTCCAAACCAGAGTTGGCAACTCTTTTTGTTCTTCTTCTTCAGTTGCACAGTCGAGTCCGACTCTTCACAACCCCATGGACCACATTGCGTCAGGCCCTCCTGTCTTCCATCGTGCTCCAGAGTCTGCTCAATTTCATGTTCGTTGCCTCAGTAACACTGTCTAACCCTCTCATCCTTTGCCGTCCCCTTCTTCTTTGACCTTCAATCTTTCCCAGCATCAGGGTCTTCTCCAGTGAGGGCTCCCTTCTCATTTGGTGGCCAAAGTACTTCAGCTTCAGCTTCAGCATCCGGCCTTCCAGGGAACAGTCAGGGTTGGTTTCCATTAGGACTGACTGATTCGATCTCCTTGCAGTCCAAGGGACTCTTAAGAGTCTTCTCCAGCACCAGAATTCAAATGCATCTATTCTTTGGCGCTTGGCCTTCCTCATAGTCCAACTCTCACAGCCATACATTACTACTGGGAATACCTGCTAGATGTAGGCAAAGTTGTGTTCCATGGGTTATTTGTTTTATAAGGGACCGGATCCAAGTCTGGCTCAAGTTCTTTGAAATGTACACTGTACACTGCATTGGTCAGGCCATGCCTAGAGTCCCGTGTGCAGTTCTGGAGGCCTCACTTCCAAAAGGATGTGGACAGAACGGAGCAGGTGCAGAGGAGAGTGACGGGGATGGTCGGGGGGGGGGCTGGAAACCAAGAAGCCCTGTGAGGAGAGTCTGAGGGACTTGGGCATGTTCAGTCTGGAGAAAAGGAGGTTGAGGGGGGACGGGATGGCTGTCTTGAAGGATCTGAAGGGCGGTCACTCGGAGGAGGGCAAGGAGCTGTTCCTGTGGGCAGCAGAGGAGAGGACTCACAATCACGTGTTTAAATTAAGGGCGGGAAGGTACCAGCTGGGCCTTAGGAAAACCTTTTTTACAGTGACAGTTGTGCAACAGTGGACTTAGTTGCCTCGGGAGGTGGTGAGCCCCCCCTCCCTGGCAGTCTTCAAGCAGCGGCTGGACAAGTACGTATGCTACATCATGTTTTATATGTTTGGCTGTATATGGTTTTAAAAGTATATTCCTTTGTATAGTAATCCTTTCAAGGTATTTCATGCCAATGAAGGTTAACCGAACCGAACCGACAAGCACTTGTCAGGGGTGCTCTAGGCGGATCCTGCATTGAGGAGGGGGTTGGGCTAGATGGCCTCTATGGCCCCTTCCAACTCTTGTGATTCATTGTTATGAGAAGAGAAGAGTCACTGGAAAAGAGAAGAACGGCTAGTCAGTTTGGTGTAGTGGTTAGGATCCTGGACTCTAATCTGGAAGAACCGGGTTTGATTCCCCACTCCTCCACTTGCACCTGCTGGTGTGACCTTGGGTCAGTCACAAGTTCTCTCAGAGCTGTTTTCTCAAGGGCAGTCCTCGAAAGAGCTCTCTCAGCCCCACCTACCTCACAGGGTGTCTGTTGTGGGGAGGGGAAGGGGAAGGAGATTGTAAGCTGCTCTGAGACGCCTTCGGGTAGTGAAGGGCGGGGTATAAATCCAATCTCCTCCTCTTCCTCCTCCTCTTCTCTTTCTTCTTCTGCTTCTTCTTCAAAAAGCTGAAGGCAGCAGGAGGAAAAGAGGAAGACCCAACAAGAGATGGACGGGCTCCATCAAGGAAGCCACAAAGGTCTTCGGTTTGCAAGACCCAAGCAAGGCCGTTAATGATAGGATGTTTGGGAGGTCAATCATCCATAGGGTTGCCAATCGGAAGCGACTTCACGGCATTTCACACACCCAAATCCATACATGCTGTGGATTTTCATGCTGCTGATTCCTTGCGGAATTCCAAACCTCTTTCTTATCTGCCAATTTATTATCATTTTCCTTAAACACAAAACGAGGCCCCCGTCACCCTCTTTGTGGAACAACGGATGCCTGTCCAGTTTCCAGAATTCTCCTGCGGAACAGTAAGCGGGGATCCTGTTGGTGATGGTTGGATTTTGACAGATTAAGCAAGAGAATCCTTTCCACTTGTCGCAGAGCAGAAACATTTGGGCTATACAGTCGCAGAAGTGCAATGTGTATTTTGGGAAAGGGAGTGCTGGCAGTTTTTAGGAAGGGAATCACTCCTGGAGTATTGCCAGTCCTGGGAGAGTCCTGTGAACGCGGGGTGGTGGTGGTGGTAATATGATATGTGGCGCTCCAGACCTTATTTTGGGGTTCAGAGCTTTCCAACTCTCCTTAGTGTTTCTGAGTGACTACACGAATAAGTAGCGGATAAGGAATGAATAAGGAAGCGCGAATAAGGAACCCGCCTCAGCCTCCTTTGCCTGAATGAGTTTTAACACTTCTTCAATTACAGACAACAAACTGAGATTGCTGAATTTGAATTCATTCCGAAGTTCACAAGGACGGATCCATCAGGGCTTGATGGGACTCTTTTATCTCTACATAGATGCTAATGGTCCACACCCGTGATTCAATCAAGCTACTTAGAAAGCACACTGCAGCTTTGCGTCCCGACTTATTTACACTAAACCGTCGTTGCGTCCTTTTATCTGGATATAACGACTCAAAGATTTCCACCCCAGGCGACCACATGCCATACACCTCCTGGTTGAGGGGACCCTCCCCTTCAAGGGGGCATATGGCACTTCCTGGTCCAAAGGGAGGTGCCCCAGGACAATCACATCCTTGGCAAATAGAAGGGGAAGTCGTAGAAGTAGTGACAGGCTTCACGTTCCTGGGATCCCAGATCACTGCAGATGGTGACTGCAGCCATGAAATTAAAAGACGCCTGCTCCTTGGGAGGAAAGCGATGGCAAACCTAAACAGCATGATAAAAAGCAGAGACATCACCCTGCCAACAAAATGGTCAAAGCAATGGTATTCCCCGTAGTAATGTATGGCTGCGAGAGTTGGACTATAAGGAAGGCCGAGCGCCGAAGAATAGATTCCTTTGAACGATGTTGCTGGAGAAGACTCTTGAAAGTCCCTTGGACTGCAAGGAGATCAAATCAGTCAATCCTAAAAGAAATCAACCCTGACTGTTCCCTGGAAGGCCAGATACTGAAGCTGAAGCTCAAATGCTTTGGCCACCAAATGAGAAGGGAGCACTCACTGGAGAAGACTCTGATGCTGGGAAAGACTGAAGGCCAAAGAAGAAGGGGACGGCAAAGGGTGAGATGGTCAGACAGTGTCACTGATGCAACAAACATGAAATGGAGCAAACTTCAGCGGACAGCGGAAGACAGGAGGGCCTGGCGTCATCTGGTCCATGGGGTCGCGAAGAGTCGGACTCGCCTGTGCGACTGAACAACAACAACAACAACAGGACAATCACACAAGTTGCACCACCACCACCACCCCAAAAAAACCTAGACAATCACAACATTGTGCATCATCAGAAAACGGCTTCTCATACTGAAATGTTGCAGTATAACATCCCGGATCCGTACTTCCCATTGCTTGAAGTGTACTAGGTCCAGACCGCCAATCACACTTGGGTAGATTTTTGTATTGTTCTGCGTGAAACCATCTGCCAGTTACAAAGTTATTTACCTAACTTTTAAAACATTTTTATGTCACCTCACTAATGCGACATCTGGGAAGTGCGGGGACTTTTCTCGGAAGTGAGTCTGGAAAGCCCCAAGTAGAAACTGGGCTAGTGAAAAGAACATTGAGGAGCATCCATGTCTAACTATTGTGTCATATGGTCTAAGAAGAAGAAGAAGAAGAAGAGATTGGATATATACCCCGCCCTTCACTGCCCAAAGGCGTCTCAGAGCGGCTTACAAACTCCTTTCCCTTCCCCTCCCCACAACAGACACCCTGCGAGGTAGGTGGGGCTGAGAGAGCTCTAACACAAACTGCTCTTTTAGGAACAGTTGTGCCAGAGCTTGTGACTGACCCAAAGTCACATCAGCAGGTGCAAGTGGAGGAGTGGGGGATCAAACCCGGTTCTCCCAGATTAGAGTCCGCGCACTTAACCACTACATCAAATCGGCTCTCTAATAGTCTAAATAGTCCATTTACATACGTGTCACCTGGTCCCTCGTGGGATCAGAACCGGTGTTTGGACCGGGCATCACTGCATGTCACCTTGCAGGGCACAGTCTCCAGAGTGTGAGGATGTGTCCTTTGGGGTGGTCCAAAGTTTATTTTGGGGTGCAGCCTGGGCCCAGTGCCTGCTTGTGTGATTGTCCTAGGGGCACTGCACTCTGGAGCAGCTGGCACCAGAACTGTGCTTTGGACCAGCACACAGAATATGTCCCCTCGAAGGGGAGAGTCCTGTGAACCTGAGGATATATGATATGTGGCGGTCCAGACCTTATTTTGGGGTTCAGAGCTTTCCAACTCTCCTTAGTGTTTCTGAGTGACTACACGAATAAGTAAGGAATAAGGGATGAATAAGGAAGTGCGAATAAGGAACCAACCTCAGCCTCCTTCTCTGATGAGAGACGACATATCTAACCAGGGCACCTTGCAGGAAATAACTAGAAAATGGTGCTTGGGATAGAGAATTGGCTGCCCGACTAGTAAGGTAAAGGGTAAAGGTTTCCCTTGCTCGGAAGACAGTCGAATCTGACTCTAGGGGTGCGGTGCTCATCTCCGTTTCCAAGCCAAAGAGCCAGCGCTGTCCGAAGACGTTTCCGTGGTTATGTGGCCGGCATGGAATGCTGTTACCTTCCCACTGAAGTAGTACCTATTTATCTACTTGCAATTCCTTGCTTTCGAACTGCTAGGTTGGCAGGAGCTGGGGACAGAGACGGGAGCTCACTCCGTCATGCGGCACTCGGGTCTTGAACTGCCGAACTACCGGCCTTCCAGTCTGCAGCTCAGCATCTTAACCACTCTAAGTACATTTTCATAAATAAAGCAAATATTACAAAAGTACCCCAGATTTCCAGTGCTGTCCCGTCCAAGGTGGATTAACAGAGGTAGCTCTGATTTTGGAGCTGCTGATATACTATACCAGACTGACATGGGGATTCTAGTCGGGGAGGGAAGATCGGGCCGTTACTTACGAAACATGGGAATCTTTACCCAGCAGGGCCAGGAGAAGGAAACTATGTGGTGGAAAGGCGGTGCGAGAGGGTTTGGAGGATG
Source organism: Gekko gecko (assembly GCA_029375565.1). NCBI lineage: Eukaryota > Metazoa > Chordata > Lepidosauria > Squamata > Gekkonidae > Gekko > Gekko gecko. Next base: position 7,945,314 of record JAPDNY010000017.1, on the reverse strand, counting down.
AGAAACAGGAAGGAGAGAAACATTTAGGGAGTCTCAATGTAGCTTCCTTTACAATGAAGGAACTGGGTCAAGACATCTTAGTGATATAATCCTGGATAACTACGGGGCCTTCGACTAATCATTAATTTCATTTTCTCGTTCATCGCAACAGGCTTCTCTGCCTGCAAAAGAGTCCTTTAGGAATGTTGCCATTGTTTTAATTTGTGAATGACAATTTGGTTTTTAATTGTTAAAAAGTTTGTGAAAGAGCGAATTCGTCACGGGTCCCTAATATGGATTGTACTGATATAATCTCTGCTTTATCAGCGTTAAGCTCCCAGAACACTAGCTATGAGTGATAAAGCCCGGTCTGCATTAAGCCAGTTTGATAAAGACTGCATGTGTTTGTAATTCTTTCAGAGCTACGAATTAAAACTGAAAGCACAGAATACAATATAGAAAACGTCTTTCCGGCATCGTGACCATCTTTTCTCCTCCTCCTGGAAGGAGCCATTAAGTTCTGCTAATGAACATACATACTTAAAGATGATTTTGCCTTTTTTAGGATGTGTTTGAAGAGTTTTAAAAAATGTTGTAACGTTGTAACCAGTGTTCCCTCTAAGCTGAGTTAGTGTGAGCTAGCTCACAGTTTTTTAGCCTCCAGCTCATACATTTTTGTCTCAGCTCAGGAAGGAGGGCTCCAGAGCAAACTAATTTAAGCAGTAGCCAAATCGCTCACTTACAACTTTAATGCCAGTTGCTCACAAAGTAGAATTTTTGCTCACAAGACTCCATAGCTTAGAGGGAGCATTTGGTTGTAACCCCTGTGATTTCTAGGGGTTGAAAGAGTGCAGAAACTTAAACCTATTTTCATTTTGGCCTGTATCAAATAACTACTTCATATATTAATTTTAAATAGGGTTTGTTCAGTTAGGTGCACGGCAATTGTTTAAACTCGCAGGATTTATGTATTTAATGGCTTGCACTAACAGCGCGGTCCTACAAATGTTTTCCTGGGCGTAAGCCCCACTCAATAGATCCGCTTAGGGTTGTTTTGGCAAATGGATGTAGATGGCGTATCAAATGCCATCAGAAAGATGAAGTCAATATGAATTAAATTATTATTGAGCCATGTTTTTCATATGCAGTGGATAAAACAACAGTACGAACTTTTCTTCGATTTTGCATGACTTATCGGACACTCTAAAGAAAATATCAGAACCCCTGTTTAATTCCCCCCCTCCCAACGTCAACAACTTCGTGCTTAACATAAGCTGCGAAGCCGTAATTGGCTCAACGCAGCTAATTTTCTTGGCGGCGTCTCCCACGCGGGATTTGGGCTTATTTTATTATTCAAAGGAGGCCAAGAAGGAAAGAGAAGAAACGTCAACCTGCCCTGGTCCACGTTAATAGCTCGCTAACCCCTCTAAATATTCCGTCTGCCTCATCACCCCCAGAAGCTGATTTCTGGAAGCCTGGAGTAGGATTAAAAAGGGGCTTGCGTCATGTCTTGATGAATAAAACATATGGCAAAGTAAGGAAGGACCAAAGTGGAGAAAGAGAACGAACGGCCTAGAAGCGGGGTCGCCATTCCCCTGGAGAAGCCTTCTATAGAATTCTTGACTTGTGCACTGTAGCATTGTGAGCTTTGGTTCCAGGAAAAAAATATGTCTGCCTGAAGAAGAATATGTCGAAACGCACAATTTTTGCCTGGGAGGCATGTTGCTTTCCTTGGATGCTTGCTGAATCACTTTTTGCGGAGAACATAACAGCCTCCTGCCATCTCTCATCATTGATGACTGTTGCAACCTTTGTCAGTCTCTTACCAGGAGCAAGATGGTCTACAACATTGGAATAGGTGTCCGTAGCTGTAGACTTTTCCATTAGTAGATATATAATGTTCTTTAGGTTTTTGTATTATAATGAATATGTGTAAGCAGGGCTTTTTTTGTAGAAAAAGCCCAGCAGGAACGCATTAGCATATTAGGCCACACCCCTGACAGCACAGCTTATTAGCATATTAGGCCACACCCCCACGTTGCCACAAGTGTGGTCATCCAGCCACACCCACCTTTTGCTTCTTATTCTATTTACTTTGTTGTCAAAACCCAGGGTTTTTTCGTAGCAGGAACTCCTTTGCATGTTAGTCCACATACCCCTAATGTAGCCAATCCTAATGAGTTTCTGCCGTTGGGTGTGGCCTATTATGCTAATGAGTTCCTGCTGGATGTGGCCAACTCAGGAGCCAGCCGAAACTATGTTCCTGTGCGTTCCTGCCCAAAAATAGCCCTGTGTGTAAGATACACTAGGGTCTCTATTGTATTTAAATCAATATATGAAGACACAAGTGCATATTAGTAGAGTGTGTTTCATTCTAACACGGTGTTTCTTTACGTTTGTCTAACTTTGCCGTGTGTTTGTTGTGATTCTCCAGGTGGGGCCTGGAGTTTCTCCCAGAATTAAAGCTGATCTCCAAACTACAGAGATCTGTTCCCCTGGAGAAAACGGCCACTTTGGAGGGTGGACTCTATGGAATTGTATCTTCCCCGAGCTCCCTCACCTCTCCAGACCCAACCCTTCCCAAGCTCTGCTCTAGGGACGCCAGCCTCCAGGTGGGGTCTGGAGTTTCTCCCAGAATTCCAGCTCCTCTCCAGACCACAGAGATCAGTTCCCCTGGAGGAAATGAAGGATGCTTGGGAGGGTGGATTTTGTGGCACTGTAACCCTCTGACGCAGGCCTGTAGCCAGGATTTTGTGGCTTGTGGGGCAATCTGTTTTCCTGGTGGGGCTGAAGTTCTCAGGACTGTTGTGTATGCAGTCAACATCGTGCCATCAACGAAGAGCCAGAGCTTGAGTACCTGAGAACAATGGGACTGAGGTTCCTGGCTCCCGCGTAGGGGACCAATGGGAACGGCGGCGGGAATTCAAACCCGCCAATGGTACCAGGGGGCGGCCCCTCCCCAATGTATATAGTTGGCCTCCGGGCCGGTTATCAGTGTCTCGTGTTGTATAATAGCGAACCATGCTGATCACTACATCGCTGTCTGTGGTTTCTTTATGCGTCTAACCCACTATACAACAATGGCGACGAGGATGGGATCCTGTTGAGCGCTCCAGCCGGGCTGTCGGACAACGCTACCGAAGACTCGCTCCACCGCTCCACGGGCATCCTCCATGAGCGCCTCCGAGGGTGAATCCAGAGCCGTGTCGCTGCCGCCGACTGGCACAATGGCCATCGCTCCAGGATCCGGGCTGATACCGCCGTTCGACGCTTCCCAGCCCCAACGATGGGGAGCCTGGGTCACGGGTTTGCGGCAAGCCTTCGTGTTCTATCAGATCACGGACGAAGACCGAAAGAGAGGACTGCTGCTCTGCTCTTGCGGCCCCGTGATCGTGGATCTGGCCCAATACCTTCTCTCTCCCAAGAAGGTGGAGGAGTGCACGGTCGACGAGATTGTGAAGGCCGTGCAGAACTACTACTCCCCAAAGCCGTCGGAGATGACCTGCCACGTGGTTTTCCAGCATAGGAACCAGCAGGGCAAAGAAACCGCCGCGGAGTTCCTCGGAGAGCTCCGCCGCCTGGCGGCCGACTGCGCCTTCGGAGAGCACTTGGAGATGGCTCTCCGCGACCGTTTCGTCGCCGGCCTCAGGGAGGAGAAACTCCGGCGCCGAATAATGGAGGGCGAGAAGGTGACCATCACCTCAGCGTTAGCCACCGCCACTGCATGGGAGAGGTCACACCCGACCACCACCACCGCGACGCATCGTGTGGCCTCCCCCGGGAACCGCGACATCGACGACCCCGAGGTACACCGCACACTAGCCCAGCATCGCCCGCCAGCACCGTCCGCTAGCTCCGCACGCAAGCAACCCGGCTTGGCGGCGCAGGAGTGTGCCAGCTGCGGAGGGCAGCATGAGAGGAGATCGTGCCGGTTCCGGGACGCCACATGTCGAGACTGCGGCCGCACGGGCCACATCGCAAGGGTTTGCCGGTCCAAGCCATCACGCGCAGCACAAAAACCGCAACCGCCCCGCCGCAGGTCTGAGGCGCACTTCGAGGACTGCGCGGCCCCGGAGGCAGACCTATACCAACTGACCAACGCCCGGCCGCCCGAACACAGGTACTGAAACTCCCCAGTCAGGCCTCTACCCCAAAAATATACGTCCGGATCAGAGTAGAGGGGCCCCCTTACAAATGGAACTCGACTCGGGCTCCGCCTGTTCCATCATTTCGGAGGCCACATTAAGACAGATTTGCCCAAAGGGGGGCCCCGCTTGCCGCCATCACCCGTGACGCTCATGGACTTTCAGAGAAACCAAGTGCCAGTGAAGGGGGTCGGGAGTTTCAGGGTGCAGTACCGGGGCTTCAAGGGTTATTTGGACTTGCTCGTAGTCGAGGGCGACCTAGTTAGCCTCCTGGGGAGGGCCTGGTTTGGACCCCTAGGAATCGCGATCGAGGGGTCCAGCATTGCGCAACCCGCGACTTCCAGGAAGTGTGCCGCGAGTTCCCATCCGTTTTCGACGGGTCCCTGGGCCGATATACGGGCCCCCGGTTTCGCTACAACTCAACCCCACAGTGGCCCCTATCCGCATGCGTGCCAGGTCCGTTCCGTTTGCCTTAAAACCAAAAATGAGACGCGGAACTGGACCGACTGGTGGCGCAAGGGGTTTTGGAGCCGGTCTCTCACGCAGTGTGGGAAACCCCGATCGTGACTCCCATTAAACCTAACGGGGATGTCCGCATCTGCGCGGATTATAAATGCACGATAAATCGGGCATTGCAGGACCATGCCTACCCGGTCCCGGTGGTGAGCCATGTTCTGGCCACCTTGGCAGGGGCCAAGATCTTCGGCAAACTAGATCTGGCCCAAGCGTACCAGCAGCTGCCTGTCGATGGGCCGACAGCAGAGGCCCAAACAATTGTAACGCACCGGGGGGCCTTCAGGGTCAATCGCCTGCAATTCGGGGTGAGCGTGGCACCCGGAATTTTCCAGCAACTGATGGACTCTCTCCTCAAAGGGATCCCCGGCGTCACACCATTCTTCGATGATGTGATGATCGCCGCCGCCACGCCTGATGAGTTCGCCTCCCGCCTCCGCATGGTCCTCAGCCGTTTCCGGGACGCCGGCCTCAAGGTCAAGCGCGAGAAGTGCCAGCTCGGGGTATCATCCGTAGACTTCTTGGGCTTCACGGTGAACGCAGAGGGACTCCACCCGGCCCGGGACAAGGTGAAGGCCATCGTGGAAGCGCCGCCCCGACCTCCAAAGCCGAGCTCCAGGCTTTTCTCGGACTCTTGAACTTTTACCACGCCTTTCTCCCCCACAAGGCGGCGGTAGCCGAGCCCCTCCACAGGTTGCTCGACAAAAAGGCACCCTGGGTCTGGGGCCCGCATCAGGCTGCAGCGTTCCGGGCCGTCAAGGCCCTGCTCATCTCAAACGCGGTCCTGGCACATTTCGACGAGACCCTGCCCGTGGTCTTGGCTTGCGATGCGTCCCCATATGGGGTGGGAGCCGTGCTGGCGCACCGTCTCCCGGACGGCCGGGAGGTCCCGGTCGCGTACTACTCGCGGACCCTGTCTGCGGCCGAGCGGGAACTACGCCCAGATGAGACCGCGAGGGACTGGCAGTTGTGGCCGGGGTGAAGAAGTTCCACGACTTCGTCTATGGCCGTCCCTTCACAGTCGTCACAGACCACCGGCCGCTGCTGGGCCTCTTCGCGGCGGACCGCCGGACGCCACAGGTACTCTCCCCTCGGGTCTTGCGGTGGTCCATCTTCTTGGCGGGCTACAACTACACGCTCCAGCACCGGCCAGGCAAGGCAATGGGACATGCAGACGCGCTGAGCCGCCTCCCCCTGCCAGACGAAGGGGTGGACCCGGCCCCAGCTCATCATGTCCTCCAGTTGGAGGGTCTTCCAGACGCCCCTCTCCAGGCCACGGACATCGCCCGCCGCTCAGCCCGTGACCCCATCATATCCCGGGTTCTCGGCTGGGTGGTGAGGGGTGGCCTACGGCCTCGGCGGGCCCTGAGTTCAGCGCATTTACAACACGGCGCGAGGAACTATCGGCACACAAGGGCTGCCTGCTGTGGGGGGACCGGGTCGTAGTCCCCAGCGCACTCCAGCAACAGGTCCTGCAGGCTCTGCACGAGGCACACCCCGGCATCGTGCGGATGAAAGCCCTCGCCCGGAGCTACGTCTGGTGGCCAGGCATCGATGGGGAAATAGAGGCCTGGGTGAAGCGCTGCCAGATCTGTCAAGAGGTCCGGCCAAGCCCACCATGTGCACCCACCCAGGCATGGGAATCAACAAGGACCCCGTGGTCCCGGCTCCACATCGACTTCGCCGGGCCCTTCCACGGGTTAACATTCCTGGTCACCGTGGACGCGTACTCCAAGTGGCTGGAGGTGAGTCCAGTCTCCTCCACCTCCGCAAGCGCCACCATCCGAGCCCTCCGGAAGATATTTGCCACGCATGGCTTGCCGGACACCATCGTCTCCGACAACGGCCCGGCGTTCACATCCGAGGAATTCCAGCGGTTCCTGCGGGACAACTTGATCCGGCATATCAGGTCAGCACCCTTCCACCCTGCCACGAACGGCCAAGCGGAACGCATGGTCCGCACGGCTAAGGAAGCTTTAAGCCGCCTGACCGAGGGGGACTGGGAGTCACGCATAGCCCGGTTCTTGCTGGCGAACCGGACAACACCCAACCCGGTCAGTGGCCACTGCCCCGCGGAGCTTCTCATGGGCCGGCGACCCGCCATCCTCCTGGACCGCCTGCACCCCGACAGGGCTCCAACAGGACGGAACTGGGTCGAGGACCGGGAGGCACCACGGGGCTTCTTCCCAGAGGACCCGGTGTTCGCAAGGAACTACGGCCGAGGCCCGGAGTGGATAGCAGGAAAGGTAATCCGCCCCACCGGCCCTGTCTCCTATGAGGTGTCGACAAATGACGGGCAGGTCCTGCGGCGCCACGTGGACCAGCTGAGGCGGCGCCTACTTCCAACGGTAGGAGACCGGGGTAACCAAGGGGAGGTGGAGCAGGCCCCACGAGAAGCGGAGGGAGAGCCCGAGGCGGAACGAGACTGCAGAGAGGCGGACCCCAGCGACGGCCAGCTCAGTATGCCCGAGGCCTCATCAGCCGAGGGCCAGACGTCGTACCCTTCCCCAGCGGAAGGAGGTGAGGGGGCAGGCCCCGCCACACCACCAAGACTTGGCTGCGGAGAAACCCCAACGCCTACACCACGACGGTCCACCAGGGAACGCAGAGCCCCCGCATACCTGAAGGACTATGTCACCTAGACAGGATCGGGACTATGGGGGAGGGGTGTTGTGTATGCAGTCAACATCGTGCCATCAACGAAGAGCCAGAGCTTGAGTACCTGAGAACAATGGGACTGAGGTTCCTGGCTCCCGCGTAGGGGGACCAATGGGAACGGCGGCGGGAATTCAAACCCGCCAATGGTACCAGGGGGCGGCCCCTCCCCAATGTATATAGTTGGCCTCCGGGCCGGTTATCAGTGTCTCGTGTTGTATAATAGCGAACCATGCTGATCACTACATCGCTGTCTGTGGTTTCTTTATGCGTCTAACCCACTATACAACAAGGACATTGAGCCAACAGAAAGATGTTACCAGGATAGATCTGTGGCTTGCCCAAGATCACCCAGCCGGCTGCATGTGGAGGGGTTGGCGAATCAAACCTGGTTCTCCCAGATTAGAGTCTGCGCTCCTAACCACTACACCAAATATCCACATAATATTGCAGGTCTGGTTTTCTAAGGCACGGGTTTCGAAACCCTTCCAACAAGGTCTACATGATTTGCAAAGTTATGGATTAGGATGTCCATCTGATGCCTCTCTTCTTTTTTGGAAAATGCCTCCTAGATCTCAGAAATAGGTACCCAAATCCACCACGTTCTCCATCTCCTTTTTCTCACTGTGCTCCGGGCAGGGACAGGGAGCAAATGACCGGGCAACCTCCGCGGTGCATTCTCTGCCTCAAAAGATGGAAACTTGATGGACAGACGGATGCCATTAATTGATTTTTTCCCAGGTTCGTGAGGGTGGAGGGCGGGTGTCACAAATCCATACGGCTTTCGCACAGTTTACCGTATTGATCCAATTGATCTGTAACCGAAGGACAGGGGCCGTCTGCTCTTTGGCGCTCGGAAAGTTTTCAAAGGAGGAGTCTCGGAAGGCGTCTTCTCTGAGTTCTTCAGCTGGGCGTTTGCGAATGTATAGACACGACACCAAGGGCGATTCTGCATCTAGCATTGGCTCCACATTTTCACAACTGGAAGGGAAAACCTCAGTCGGCAGCCCAAATCAGAAGCACTTTTCCTAATGGGTACGCCATTAATAATGATGCTCTCCCAAGGTCTGGGTCTGCCCGTTGCTGCGTTTTAGACTTTTTTAAAAAATTGCTGTTACATGCCTGTGTTAAAAACAAACAAACAAAAAATATCGCAAGCTGCTTTGAGCCTTTTGCAATCAAAGACAAATTAAAAATGCTTTAGGAACGTAAGAGAAGCCAATGTTGGGTCAGGCCAGTGGCCCATCCAGTCCGACACTCTGTGTCACACAGTGGCCAAAACCCAGGTGCCATCAGGAGGTCCACCAGCAGGGCCAGAACACTAGAAGCCCTCCCACTGTTGCCCCCCAAGCATCAGGGAGACAGAGCATCACTGCCCCAGACATAAGAACATAAGAGAAGCCAATGTTGGATCAGGCCAATGGCCCATACAGTCCAACACTCTGGGTCACACAGTGGCCAAAACCCAGGTGCCATCAGGAGGTCCATCAGCCCAGTCCAGAAGCCCTCTCACTCTTGCCCCCCAAGCACAAAGAAGACAGAGCATCACTGCCCCAGACATAAAAACATAAGAGCAGCCATGTTGGATCAGGCCAATGGTCCCTCCAGTCCAACACCCTGTGTCACACAGTGGCCAAAACCCAGGGGCCACCAGGAGGTCCACCAGCGGGGCCAGAACTCCAGAAGCCCTCCCACTCTGGCCCCCCCAGGCACCAAGAATACACAGCATCACTGCTCCAGACATGGGCACTTTCACACACACAGAATAATGCACTTTGAATGCACTTTCAATACATTTTGCAACTGGATTTTTCTGTGTGAAACAGCACTGAAGTGCACTGAAGGTCAGTCGAAAGTGTATTATTCAATATGTGTATACTTCGTGGCTAACAGCCACTGATGGACCTCTGCCTTAAATAATAATAAAAAAGGAATTATTGCTACAGCATTCGGATTCAGGGCCAGCCGAGAACAGGTCAGAGTGACACGGCTATCCAGTTTGTTGTGGTACGAAGAAGACTGAACCCTGGAGCCATGACTGTGTGGTGGGCCAGCCGAGGCCCTGTGGGCACAATCCCACCCAAATCCCCCCAGCCCGGACCCCGCACAACTCGTCCAAACCAGGATTAGGCACGTCATCGCTTTTGGAACTGAGCTGTATCATCTGCTTTCTCCGTCTGCCAGACATCCGAACCACATTCCCGGGGACGCTGCCTCCTAATCATTTTCATATTGGCCCATGAAATCCAAATCCCGAGTAAGAGACCGCTCCGTTCCTTCAAAACTCTCGAAAGCTCGTAAATTACGAAGGCCGCACCGGGCGGCCCCCCTGTCCTGAAACGGGCTCTGCAGATTTTAATGGGGCTTGGGTGGGCTCCGGGGACGGGGCGTCAGCTGAAGGCCTAGTAAATCTGTCTTCCGAAAATGGGGATACCGTACTAGGCTGGCGTGGCGTGGCTCCTCTTTGAAGCTGCCAGGTCGCAGAGACGACTGGCGGTCCCGCAGTCGTGGGGAAAAGCTGAACGTCTGGGCCTTCGTATGCGGTTCCAGCACCTACGGGCAGATGCAGAGATGGGCCCCCTTTTTACGGCAGATGCGAGGAAAAGGAAGAAAGACGCCAAACTACACGCAAGGATGGGTCTCTTGTTTTTGGCGAAATATAACCAAACAGGGCATCCAAGCAATTGGCTGGTGAGAGAGAGAAGAAGCTAGGGGCATTTAACCCCGAAACCTGGGAACCAGAACCTAAAGAGATAAGTCAAACAGGTCCAACAATAATGCCAAATGACTACTGAGGATGCTTTGGCTAAACCAGGGGTGTTAAACATGCAGCCCGGGAGCTGGATCAGGCTCCCGGAGGGCTTCTATCAGTTCCGCAGTGAAACTGGCCGTCTTCTGCTTCTTCTTCCAGTCCTGCTGCTGCTGCGTCATCGTAGGTTTGCAGCTTACAGATACACACCCGAACAGCAGACTCAAGATTGCAGCAGCCCAGACATTTTGATGCAATAATTCAGAGCAACAGATGTCGGTTATCAGACCCCGTTAAATAAACAAAATATTGCATGAGCGCTAATGTTTTAGGCATGTTTTTATTTTAAGTTCAAAAAAGCCCTTTGTGTTTGTGTCCTTTATACAGGTTATATCTCTGCTGCCTGGCATGTCATTTGATGACACACACGACCCGGCCCAACAAGGTCTCATTTACGTCAGATCCCGCACTCATGACAAATAAGTTCGACACCCCTGGGCTAAACAATCATTGGAAGGCACTTTCTGGACCAGAAATCATTATCAGTGAAATATCACTTGGCACGTGACTGCATCTTTGGAGGCCTCGTTTATACTTTTATCCTGTGCCTGGTGGTTTCACTTTGCAACAGTTCTTCTCTGGCCCATCTTGTATCCATGCTGCATAGGCTTGCCAAGTCCCCCCGGGGGGCGGGTAAACCCCCGCCCGAGAGGCCTGTTACCCGCCCCCAGAAAATCGGGCCCCGGGGGGAACTCCACCCCCTTCCGGCAACGTCCCCAGCGTGATGATGTCACTTGGAGGTGACATCATCACGCTGGGCACGTTGGGGGCGGGACACTCTATGATTCGAGGGAAAACACTATGTTTTTTCCTCGAATGCTGGTGGCCCCGCCCTCAACGTCCCGACATGATGACGTCACTTCCGGGTGGCGTCATGGCGGCGGCGTGCACGCTTCGTGCAAGCGCAGGGACTCCAGGGATAGAGCGGGACTTCCCCACTCAAAGGTAATTTACACTTGGCATCCCTAATGCTGCACAACAGTATGATTGTATCTGTGATATAAGCCAGCTTGTTCCTCACTGTGTTTGACTTCTGAAGAAGGTCTATACAGGCTGAACGCGTCAGGTCGAGTCCATTGGCCCTTGCGCGTAAGATTTTGGCATTTTTACATGAGGTGTGATCGGGCCGTTATACGTTTTTATAATTCTTTGCTAATAAATACATGTATCTTTTTATATTACATACATTAAGTTCTTATTGCTGGCCCTTAACTCTTTAAGGAGGGAGAAAAAGACCTTGACACATTTCGGATATACTGAATAATGCACGTCCAATGCACTTTGTAGATGGATTATCATTTTATTGTGTGAAACGGCAAAATCCAGTGGCAAATGACTGCCAAAGTGCACGGACGGTGGATCGAAAGTGCATTATTCGGCCTGTGTGAAAGGGGTCCTTGTTTCAGCTCAGTAAGCGAAGGACTTTGTATTTTCATTCTGCCGTAGAGATGCAGGAAGCAGAATGAAATACCGGAGGACAGTGTGAGGGTCAAGGATCTGTGCCGGGGGGGATATGAGGAACTTCTGGCCATAGGACGAGAGAAAAACCTAGAGGGGATCGTGTGGGGAATTGAGGCGCAAACCGTGGAGATCCCAGCTGTAGAGAGAGGTCACTGTCTTTCTTTCCCAGTCCTCCAGACTGACAAAGCGGTACTGATAGGGTTGCCGACTCTGGCTTGGGGAATTCCTGGAGATTTGGGGGAAGTGACGAATGCTCCCTGTCAGCTGCGGAGTCTTGGGAGCAAAAATTCTACTTTGGGAACGACTGGCCATTAAAGTTGCGAGCGAGCGCTTTGGCTGCTGCATAAATTTAGTTTGCTCTGGAGCTGTCCTTCCTGAGCGGAGACAAAAATGCGTGAGCCGGAGGCTAAAAATCTGAGCTAGCTCACACTAGCTCAGCTTAGGGGGAACACTGGAAGTGACTGTGGAGGGAGAGATTTGGGTGGAATCTACATATCCTCTAGATCCTAACCCTCCAGAGAAGTCATTATCTTCAGGGGAGCTGACCTCTGTAGTCTGGAGTTTGGGGAGGAGGGCAGCAATGCCATAGGGCAATAATGCCATAGAACCTGCCCTCCAAAGAAGTCGTTTTAGCCAGGGGAACTGGTCTTCGTAGTGTTGGAGATCAGCTGTGATTCTAGATCTCTTAGCCCTGCCAAAGGTTGGCAATCCTATCTGTCAATCTGTCTGTCTGTCTATAGTCCGTCTGTCCATCCATCCATCCATCCATCCATCCATCCATCTATCTATCTATCTCTATTATTTATCTATTAAATTTATACCCCGCCCTACCGCCCAGAAAATGGGCCCAGGGCAACTTACGAATCAACAAACAATAAAAACAGCAAAACAATAAATAGCAGTAGTAGATCAGACTGAACCCATGCCTTAAGAAATACCTACCCTAAGAAATTCCAGTGTCCAGATAGTATCCAGGACAGCAGGGCACTGGAAAAGGAGAAGAAGAAGAAGAAGAAGAAGAAGAAGAAGAAGAAGAAGAAGAAGAAGAAGAAGAAGAAGAAGAAGAAGAGGAGGAGGAGGAGGAGGAGGAGGAGGAGGAGGAGGAGGAGGAGGAGGAGGAGGAGGAGATTGGATTTATAGCCGCCCTTCACTACCCAAAGGTGTCTCAGAGTGGCTTACAAACTCCTTTCCTTTCCCTTCCCCACAACAGACACCCTGTGAGGTAGGTGGGGCTGAGAGAGCTCTGACAGAAACTGCTCTTTTTCAAGAACAGCTCTTATCAGAACTACGGCTTGCCCAAGGTCATCCAGCAGGTGCAAGTGGAGGAGTGGGGAATCAAACCCGGTTCTCCCAGATTAGAGTCCGTGCACTTAACCACTACACCAAACAGTGCCATGGACAAGATGGGCCCCCCAGAATAGACTGAACGCCCACTGACCTTGGCTCCAGATGTGTTCTGGGTCAGCAGAACACATCTTCTGCTGGCCTGTAGTGGAAGAGCTGGAAACAAGTCCAATAGCAACGTGTTGTTGTTCAGCTGCACAGTCGAGTTCGACTCTTCGCAACCCCACTGACCACATCGCGCCAGGCCTTCCTGTCTTCCATCGTGCTCTGGAGTTTGCTTAATTTCATGTCCGTTGCATTGATCACACTGTCTAACCATCTCATCCTTTGCCGTCCCCTTCTTCTTTGACCTTCAATCTTTCCCAACATCAGGGTCTCCTCCAGTGAGTGCTCCCTTCTCCTTTGGTGGCACCTTGGAGACCCACAAGATTTAGGGAGTTTAAGCTTTCCAGAGTCAAAGCTGATATTCGACGAAATGAACCTTGACTCTCAAAAAGCTTACACCCCCAAAATCTTCTTCTTCTTTGTATTTAGATGTGTATGTCTGCGCACCTGGAAGTCATGGCAGCCTCTGGTGACTGACCCCTACTGGCAGCCTGGAGGATATTCAGAGAGGTGGCTGAACGAAGCCGGCCAACTGTTCTCCCAACTTGGTATTCAAGGAAGTCTCCCATCCAAGTATTAACCAGAGTAGATCCTGCTTAGCTTTCAAGATCTGGCAAGATAGGGCTTGCTTGGGCACACCCCCAAAACCTTGTTCGTCTCTCATATGCTACTGGACTCACTTTTAGAGCTCTTCAGCATCAAGTTACTGAGGTTCTTAATATGCACAGCTCTGTCTCAGCTGCTTGGCTTGGAGTGAAACAACGCAAAGTATCGCGACAGAGATTTCTATTGCAGATTTGAGTGCAATAGACTGCTTTTAGCATGCCCTGCCTTATTGCATCTTCTACGAGGCTAAGGTTCCCCATCACTGTTCTGCATAGAGAAATCCCCAAACAAAAGCCAACTGAATGTGTTTGATATTAAGGCCGAACAAAAAAGGCCGAACAAAACTGTGCACAAACTTTTGAGTCGTTTGGAACCCTTCGTCAGGCCGGTTGTTAAAAACTAAATTGCGTCCCTAATGAAGGGGGAAAATATTTTGCAAGCTATGATCGTGAAGTTTTTTCTCTCTGAAACCTGCAGGTTTGAGGTCAGTCAATATAACTCAGTAGAAATCTAAGGCGACGAGAGAGAATCTCTCCCTGCAATAGAGGGTTGCCAGGCTCCAGGTAGCACCTGGAGATCGCCCGCTATTACAGGGGTGGCTTGGGAGCCCCATGCGGCTCTTTCACATATATCGTGCGGCTCCCGGCAGGGCAGCTGGGGATGCTAAATATCATCAGTAAACAAATTATCACTGGACAAATAAATATCATTATCAATATTTGCTTTTACCCCTTTTGTTATTATTTTTGGCAGTCTCCTTTAATGGTAATAAAAAGCAAATTTGCATATTTTCCAATAAAAACATGTAATATCTGTTCATGTCTTGTGGCTCTCAAACTTCTGATGTCTATTCCAAGCGGCTCTATGTTTATTCTGTGTGGTTAAGCAAGTTTGGCCACCCCTGCGCTATTACAACTGATCTCCAGACAACACAGAACAGTTCCCCTGGAGAAAATGGCTGCTTTGGAGGGCGGAGTCTATGGCACTATACCCCACTGAGGTCCCTCCCCTTCCCAAACTCCTCCCTCCTCAGGCTCCACCCCCCAAATCTGGAGGTATTTCCCAACTCAGAGCTGGCAACCCTGGTACAGGTTAGAGTGCATGAAAACTGAGCAAGCTTAATCAGCTAAGGGTGGCATAGCAAAGAGATTTAGCTAAGGAAGTCCCTTGTTTGAATTTTATATGTGTAGGAGAATCAACTCCTAGCTTCTCCCGTTGCCATATGGGGATCACAACATTAACCTGCCTCATAGGGTTAGGGTTGTCAACTTTGGGAGAAAGGCAAGACATTTATAATAAGTGTTTTGAACATTTCAGAGTGCATGAAAGCGCCTACTATTATTATGGCTAATATGAAATGTGCCAGGGTTGTATTCGGCTGTCTAGTTCTTGCTGGGCACAGAGGTTCCAGCACTCATGGTGGGTTATACAAAGGTCAGGGGGTGTCACTTGGCGTAACAGCGAAAAGCCAGGAGGCTTGTAAAGTATCTGTATTGTGGGGTTGCCAGCTCCACGTTGGGAAATGCCTGGAGATTTGGGGGGGGGGTAGAGACTGAGGTGTATTCCCAGATCTCCAGCCGCCACCTGAAGGTTGTCAAGCTTTTCCTTTCAAGTGCCACCTGGAGGTTGGCAACCAAAACCCCTACGCAGCCGCCTCGGGCGCTTCTAATTCAGTCTTTCCCTCACCGCCTCTCTCCCGATTGGGTAGCACCACCAGCCAATCAGAGGCGCCGCCAGAGATGCCCTCTGCGCGCTATTGGGCTTCGCTTCCCGCAACCGCGATGGACGCCGCGCTCGCCGTAGCCTCCCCCTCCCCGCCCCACCGAACTCGGAGATATCGCGAGATTCGCCCCGCCGCGTCTTTTCCCCTCCTCGGAGATCTCGCGGGACTCTACCACCGGCGTGTGTGCGCATGCGTGCCCGGTGGGGCTCCCGGACCGTCAGCTGGGGCCGAGCGAAGAAGGCGGAGCGGCCATGCTTCGGGGGCTTCTGCGGGCGCCGCGCCTGGGGCGGACAGCGGTGAGTGGCCGCGGCGGCACCGGGGAGAAGCCGACCTCTTAGCCTCCCTTCCCTCTCCCCTCCATCGGGGAGGGGGCGGGGCCGCCCTACGCCCCTCCCCCGGGCGGCGGCCCCACCCCCTGCAGTGTGGGCCGGCCGCCTGCCAAGTGGGACAAAGGTCAAACTGACCTCTCGGGTCCGCAGAAGCTGGGACGTGGTCGGGAATGGATCAGGGACCTTTTGCCTCTAGAGCTGGAGTGCAGGCAAAATCTGTGGCCTAATAATGCTTCTTATTTATTAGACTCATAGAGTTGGAAGGGTTCTCCAGGGTCATCTAGTCCAACCCCCTGCACAATGCCGGAAATTCACAACTACCTCCCCTCGCCAGTGAACACCCCCCCTCCCCGGTCCATGCCCATCTGTTCATTCAAACATGCATGAGAGCCAGGGTGGTATAGTGCTGATTTTATTTGCAAGATTGATATTTTGCTTTATTTGCAGGGTTTATATTTTGCCTATTTATTCATTCATTCAAACATGCATGAGAGCCAGGGTGGTGAAATGGCGGTTTTATTTGCAAGGTTTATATTTTGCCTTCCTGCCCAATCAGGGCCACTGAGGTGTCTAACAACGGAAGACAGAGGGTGTGAAAATATATTGTGAAACAAGTTGAAAGCATGATCAAGAGTCTGGAGACTTGAGCCCTACGAGGAAAGTCTGAGGGCCTTGGGAATGTTTAGCTTGGGGAAGAGGAGATTTAGGGAGGGGACACGATTGCTCTCTTTAAATATCTGAAAAGCTGTCATTTGGAGGAGGGCAGGGAGCTGTTCCAGTTGGCAGCAGAGGAGAGGACCCGACGCAATGGGTTTAAATTACATGCAGAAAGGTATTGGCTGGATATTAGGAAACACTTTTTCATGGTCAGAGTGGTTCAAAAGTGGAATCGGCTGCCTAGAGAGGTGGGGAGCTCCACTTCACTGACAGCTTCCAAGAAGAGGCTGGATGAATATTTGTCAGGGATGCTTTAGGTCCTCCCACTAACTTAGAGTGTTAGACTGGGATCATAGAGTTGGAAGGGTCCTCCAGGGTCATCTAGCCTAGCCCCCTGCGCAAGGCAGGAGATTCACAAATACCTCCCCCCACACCCCCAGTGACCGCTGTTCCATGCCCAAAAGATGAAAAAAAACCCAACCTTCAGGATCTCCAGCCAAACTTTTTGGAGCCCAAGACGGCCCCTGCGTTTATAACCAGTCAGCACTGGTGATCTCTTTTTTTATCTGCTGTGTACACTTCTCGCAGAGTGAATGATCAACCGCGGTATATTGCTGACAATAACCAGAGGCATTTGTGGTAGACAGTTAAAGAAAAAGACCAGTTATGTTATGTCAGGCAGAGCTGTAAAATTTCTGGGAATTCTGAAGCCATGGGTGGGGGACACCCGTTTTTTGACAAATACCCAGAAATTTGGCAAGAGGTGAAATAAATGCAGTACCTTGTTAGTCCTGGTGTGTATGTGTGTTTGTTAATCCTGGGGTGTGTGAGTGTGTGTAGGAGGGAAAGGTTGACAATCAGGATGGGCCGAGGCTAGCAGATTGTGAAAGAGGAGAGATGTGCCCGTGGACGGAATGCCGATTAGAAATAGGATTGCTTGCCAGTCTCCAGGTAGGACAGAGTTCCCTCTAAGCTGAGTCAGTGTGAGCTAGCTCACAGTTTTTTTAGCCTCCGGCTCACACATTTTTGTCTTCGTTCAGGAAGGAGGGCTCCAGAGCAAACTAGTGTATGCAGTAGCCAAATGGCTCACTCACAACTTTAATGCCAGGAGCTCCCTAGAGGGAGCATTGGTTGCCAGCTCTGGGTGGGGAAATACCTGGAGAATTTGGGGGTGGAGTCTGGGGAGGGCGGGGTTTGGGGAGGGTGGGACCTCAGCAGGGAACCATGCCATTGAATCCACCCACTAAAGCAGCCATTTTCTCCAGGCGAACTAAACTCTGTTGCCTGGAGACCCATTGTAATAATGGGAGGTCTGCAGGCCCCACCTGGAAGTTGGCAATCCCTACTGGAGGACGAGGAAATGTGGGGGGGAAATAGTGTGAAGGGGTGTGCGGGAAGAGACGGCAGCCAGGAAACCGGTGTGTGTCCCTGGATTTATTTATTTATCCCCTGGCCTTTCTCCCCCATGTCGATCTGAAGCAGCGGACGCCGTTTGTCTCTCGGCCATTTCATCCTCACAGCGATTCTGTGAGGGAGATTCAGGCAGGTAGCCATGTTGGTTTGAAACCACAGAGTGAGAGGCCGGTAAGCACCATAAAGACTCACAAGATTTGTGGCACGGCAGGCGCTTTTGTGAGTCACGGCTCACTTCTTCAGACAGATCGAGATGAGTAGCCATGTTAGTCCGTCTTCAGCAGTAAGTAAAGTAAGTTTATTGTATATGGCCATTGGCCGTTACAATATAAAATATAAATGCAAAAATATAAATTTAGGGTTCAAAAGTAGTGTTCTTAAAAACAAAGCCTTCAGAATAAGACTGTATAGCATTTGAACAAATGAAACAGTCAGAGTTTTAAAATCATAAAATCTGTAGCAGTAGAAAAGAGCCGGAGTCCAATGGCACCTTAAAGATTCACAAAATTTGTGGCAGGGAATGATGTATTTCCTTTTGCACGTCTGATTCAGGCGGCAAAATAATATCGGTGTGTTCTTTTTGGGCCTGATAACCTATACCAGAAAGGAGTTAATAATGCCATTTGATGTAACTGTATGTCCAAAATGTGTGCTTGAGTCTCCGCAGACTGAAAGTGAAGTAAATAATGAACCGAAGCTGTGATCTTGTGGAATGCTTTTTTAATTTTTAACTTTCATGTCTATAAACAAGTGTAATATTCCAGGGAAACAGCTAAGCACAACTCACCTATTGCTGTGCCCCTTCTGCCTAAAAGAATGTTGGGGTCTTTGATTATATGCATTTAATGGGGCAGTGGTGGCTCAAGTAGTTAAGACGCTGAGCTGCAGACTGGAAGGTCGGTAGTTCAGCAGCTCGAGACCCGAGTGCTGCATGACGGAGTGAGCTCCCGTCTCTGGCCCCAGCTCCTGCCAACCTAGCAGTTTGAAAGCAAGAAATTGCAGGTAGATAAATAGGTACCACTTTGGTGGGAAGGCAACAGTGTTTCGTGTGCCTTGGCGTCTCGTCATGCTGACCACATGACCACAGAAACGTCTTCGGGCAGCGCTGGCTCTTCGGCTTGGAAACGGAGATAAGCACCACATCCCTAGAGTTGGATTCGACTGGCTTTCGAGGAAGGGAAACCTTTACCTTTACTAATGTAAAAGAAAAAAAATAGAGAAATGAGTCCTTGCCTTAGTGTGGTTATTCCATTATTATCCTGGCCTTCCTCCAAAGAGTTTCAGGCAGCATGCATGTTTTTTTCTCTCCCATGTTAGAAGGATAATCCTGTGGAATAGATTAGACTGTGAGAGAGCGATGGGCCCAAGGCAAGAGAGGAAGAGAGGCGGTTTTGCCATTTCCTGTCTCTGTGTAACAACCCTGGGCTGCCTTCATGGTCTCCCATCCAAGTACTAGCTAGGGCCGACCCAGCTTCGCTTCTGAGATCTGGCAGTGTTTGGTCCTGTCTGGGCCATCAAGCTCAAGATGGTCCCAGAGGTGGGAAAAGTACAGGGGAGGGCGACCAAGATTATTACGGGGCAGGAGCCCCTTTCCCTAGGAGGAAAGGCCGAAGAGTCCGGGTCTTCTGAGTTTAGAAAAGAGACAGTGAAGGGGTTTATCAAATTATGCCTGGGGTGGGAAGAGTTTTGACAAAAGGGAACTTCTCCGTCTCTCAAAAGACTAGAACTTGACGGCATCCAATGAAGCTGGTGGCCAGTAGGTTCAGGACGGACAAAAAATACTACTTTCCACGGAGTGTGATTAAAATGTGGAATTTGCTGCCAGGGGATGTAGTGATGGCCACAGGCGGACAAAAAAATTCAAAGGGGATTAGAGAGATTCATGGAGAAGTCTGTCAATGGCTACTAGCCATGGGGGCTGAGGGGAACCTCCACATCCAGAGGCACTAATTCTCTGGATCCCAGAGCCAAGAGTAAATGTCAGGGGAAGGCCTCAGCCTCTATACTCTGTTGTTGGCTGTTCAGAGGAACTGGTTGGCCACCGCGTGAGACAGGAGGCTGGACTAGGTGGACTCCTGGTCTGATCCAGCAGGGCTCTTCTTAGGTTCTTATGATGGCCATGGCCTCCATGCCCTGTTGTTGGCCCTCCAGAGGAACTGGCTGGCCAGTGTGTGAGACAGGAGGCTGGACTAGATGGATCTCTGGTCCGATCCAGCAGGGCTCTTCTGATGTTCTTATGAAGTCCTCCGCCTCTGTACCCTGTTGCTGGCCTTCCAGAGGAGCTGGTTAGCCACTGTGTGAGACAGGATGCTGGACTAGATGAACCACTGGTCTGATCCAGCAGGACTCTTTTTATGTTATGAAGGCTTCAGCCTGTATACCCTGTTGTTGGCTGTCCAGAGAAACTGGTTGGCCAGTGCGTGAGACAGGATGCTGGACTAGATGGACCACTGGTCTGATCCAGCAGAGCTCCTCTTACATTTTAATGAAGGCCTTGGCCTCTGTGCCCTGTTGTTGGCCCTCCAGAGGAACTGGTTGCCCACAGTGTGAGATGGGATGCTGGACTAGAGGGACCACTGGTCTGATCCAGCAGAGCTCCTCTTACATTTTAATGAAGGCCTTGGCCTCTGTGCCCTGTTGTTGGCCCTCCAGAGGAACTGGTTGCCCACAGTGTGAGATGGGATGCTGGACTAGATGGACCACTGGTCTGATCCAGCAGAGCTCCTCTTACATTTTAATGAAGGCCTTGGCCTCTGTGCCCTGTTGTTGGCCCTCCAGAGGAACTGGTTGCCCACAGTGTGAGATGGGATGCTGGACTAGAGGGACCACTGGTCTGATCCAGCAGAGCTCCTCTTACATTTTAATGAAGGCCTTGGCCTCTGTGCCCTGTTGTTGGCCCTCCAGAGGAACTGGTTGGCCACAGTGTGAGATGGGATGCTGGACTAGATGGACCACTGGTCCGATCCAGCAGGGCTCCTCTGCCTTCATTAGCCACTGTGTGAGACAGGAACTAGATGGACCAACTGGTCTGATCCAGCAGGGGTGTTCTTATGAAGGCCTCAGCCTCTACGCCCTGTTGTTGGCCATTCAGAGGAACTTGTTGGCCACAATGTGAGCCAGAATGCTGGACTAGATGAACTATTTGTCTGATCCAGCAGGGCTCTTCTGATGTTCTTATGTACTTAAAGGATCCAACTCAACCACCAAGGAGACAATTCCCATGTCTGCGCATCCTCTCCACCACACACTAGATTGACTTTTTAAAAAATCTCTTTCACTCTGCCTGGAAACATCAGCCCCACTCTTTTCAGAAGTTCAGTGCATTTTGCCACATGACAGGACTATAAATTTCAGCGCGCGCATGGGCCCGTTGCCACCAAAGCATGGATTTATTCGCCGGGCGGCGACTGCGGGCCTCCATAACTTTCATGGAGAATGATGTCTGAAACATCATCAAAAATACGGTGTTTGATATATATTGGCAATAAGTAGTTTGTTACTGGTAATTCACTCCCAAGGATTTAAAAAATCTTAAATCACGCAAAGGAGTTTAATATACTTTAAGGCGGAATGGGAAGCGTGCCTTGCATTGTGCTGGTGGCAGTTACAAGCCGTAGCCTGAGTCACCGTCACGGGTGACAAATTACCTTGGACACCCTTCATAAATTGGGACTCCTGGATTCAGTGAGATCTCCGTGTTATATACCGTTAATTGTGCAATGCGTCCCTCGAAAATGACACTTAAGAGCGTTGAGCGAGATTTAGCCATTTGTACAAGATTGTCGGTGAAATATACCCAGCAAGGCAAGTATGCAGACTCTGGAAGAGAACCAGGCAGTTCTGGGAGACACAGGGAGGGACTTCTTAACGCTGTACTGGCATCGGGGAAAGCCTTGAGCAACTGGTAAAAAAGGATCTGTTAGTTTTTATACTGTCAGCTCACAGCTGACTCACGGTAACCCCGTAAGGTTTTCAAGGTAAGAGACAAACAGAGTTGGTTTGCCTTTGCCTGTCTCTTCGTAAGTACTCCGGACTTCCTTGGTGGTCTCCCATCCAAGTACTGACTAGGGCTGACCGCGCTTAGCTTCTGAGATCTGATGAGATCGGGCTGGCCTGTAACGTCCACGTTAAGTAGCGTGGATTCTAATGCTGCGAAGAACCGGGTTTGATTCCCCACTCCTCCAGCGTTGCAGCCTGCTGCATCGTGACCTTGTGGTCAGATCACAAGGCTCTGGCACAGTTGTTCTTGACAAAGTGCAGTTTCTGTCGTGAGCTCTACTCAGCCACCACCTTACTCTCACAGGACTGTCTAGTTGTGCAGGAGGTGGAAGCTGGAAATGGAGTTTGTAAGCTCGCTCCATGTGGCACGCCTTTGGGTCTGTGAACGGCGGAACTAATGACCTATCC
The DNA here is from genome assembly GCA_029375565.1 of Gekko gecko. Lineage (NCBI taxonomy): Eukaryota > Metazoa > Chordata > Lepidosauria > Squamata > Gekkonidae > Gekko > Gekko gecko. The sequence goes on along the minus strand of JAPDNY010000017.1, from coordinate 7,923,168 downwards.
ACAGCTCTGCAGTTCAGTCGTCTGATGAGACCGAGCTTGAGCCACCACAGCTCATCCACATTAGGGCAAAGCTTATGTCCAGTGGCACCTTCAAGACCGACAAAGTTTAATTCTGTGTATGAGCTTTAGATTTTGACCCAGGTAGTTAGCTGTGTCGGTCTGAAACAGTAGAACAGACCATGGGTGATTTCCCACTAAAGCTGCCTTGGGGTTGCGCCGCCGTTTGCCCCGATACTATTAGTCAATTTCACACCCGAAGCCGAGGGGCTGCATTTTGATCTGTGGCTTCGCCCGATTTCCCCCGCAGTTTCGTAAGAGCTTTCGTGTGCGAGGGAAAAGTGTGCCTTGAACATGAAAGCTCGTACCTTGAATAAGCCTTTTGCTGGTCTTAAAGGTGCCCCTGGACTCTGGCTTTAAACTTCGTCGGTCTTAAAGGTGCCTTTGGGCTCAGACTCTGTTCTAGGGCAAAGAGGGGTTTAGGCTAACGATTTGCTTGCTTGTGCCGCCTGGACGTGTTCCGTTGCTTGCGGTTTCTGGTACAGTACGTTTTCCTGGTTCCTTTTCCATCCTGGTGATGCAGGGGCGTTTTCCATTGAGGTTAAAAAGGGGCCTTGTAGTACGGAGAACGTCATTAGATGAAGAGGGCTTGGATGGGAGTGTCATATCCTGCCCAGTGACTCTATGGGCCATACAAGTATATCGTCAACCAGATTGAGTTTATCTGATGAGCTGGATCCTCCTGCCAGTTTTCCCACTGGTGAATGAGGATCCCTTTTTGGAAACTGAAGAAGAAGAGGAGGAGGAGACGATTGGATTTATACCCCGCCCTTCACTTGGAGTCTCAGAGCACCTTCCCCTCCGCACAACAGAGACCCGGTGAGGTAGGCGGGGCTGAGAGAGCTCTTTCGAGGACTGCTCTTTCAAGGACAGCTGTTGTCAGAACTGTGGCTTGCCCATGGTCATCCAGCAGCTGCGAGTGGAGGAGTGGGGAATTGAACCCGGTTCTCCCAGATTAGAGTCCGCGCACTCTTAACCACGACACCAAACCGGCTCTCGGTTATGAAGTGGTTATGCGGGAGTGCGTGTTGCGTCACCTGTATGGATAGAACAAAGTTTTGAGTCCAGTGGCGCCTTTAAGTCCAACAAAGTTTGATGGAACCGGACTCCAACTTTTGTTCTGTTGCTTCAGACTAACACAGCTACCCACCTGAATGTATCTGTATGGATGGAGTCTATGGGATCCACTATGAGCTGGGAGATCAGGTGAGACTGAGTGGAATAGTTGATCGGACCTAGCCCAGCATTGCTGGCCTTCATAACTTAATACGAAGCTTCTGTAGATTTTCCAGGTTGTCTGGCCGTGGTCTTGGCATTGTAGGACCTGGTGTTTCGCCAGTAACTGTGACTGGCATCCTCAGAGGTATAACACAGAAAGATGGACTACTCGCCGTGTCAAGGCGAGAAGGGGAAAAAACAGTAGGCAGGTAATGTATATCTACTCAGGAAGGTGGGGTAGGGCTGAGTCATTATCTTGTAGGAGTTCCCCAGGCATATGCAAAAGAACCTCCTCAGGAAAGCTCCTCCATTAGCATGTCACAGCCTGGGGAACTCCTACAAGGTAATGACTCAGCCCTACCCCACCTTCCTGAGTAGATATACATTACCTGCCTACCAGTTTTCCTTCTCACCTTGACACAGAGAGTACACCGTCTTTCTGTGTTATACCTCTGAGGATGCCAGTCACAGCTACTGGCGAAACGTCAGATCCTACAATGCCAAGACCACAGCCAGACAATCCGGAAAATCGACAGCAACTAATGAACTCCGTCCGTGAAAGCCTTCGACAACATATTAATACGAAGCGTCCATGCAGAATCCATGTAGGGCTCTTAGTTGAGGCTGCAGGTGTCCACACATTGTTGGGCCTCCCCTCCAGTGACCCAGATCTGAGTAACCATCCGGAACCCCAACTTGTGGTAGAGGCTCTGGTTAGGAGTATCGGAAAGTACAATTTGTATTTTAATTCTGTTGTCGTTTAACTGATTTTAACTCGTTCTTTGCATATTTATGTGATTGTCGACTTGGTTGGATGGAACCCGCCCTGAGCCTGCTGTGGGGGGGAGGCTGGGATATAAATAAATAAATGATACGGGGTCCCCAACGTGGTGCCCACGGGCACAAGGGCATCCACCAATGCCTTTCCTGGCGCCCGCCAAGTGTTTTAAGAAAATGGGTGTGGCCAGGTGGGGCGTCTGCCCAGTGAGGCTTCAGATTGGCCACTGGCATTTTTTGTGTGTGTGTCTGGAAGTCATGGTGACTTCTGGCGACCCCTAGTGGGGCTTGGATGTTTCAGAGAGGTGGCTTGCTATTCCCTGCCTCTGCGTCCCAGTCCTGGTGTTCCTTGAAGGTCTCCCATCCAAGTACTTGCCAGGGTCGGCCCCGCTTCGCTTCCAAGATCTGACAAGACCAGGCTTGCCTGGACTACCCAGGTCAGGGCACTGGCATTTTGATGGGCTGTGCAGATCTTTTAAATGTTGTTTCGGCAGCAGCTGCCACCACAGCACCACAGCTGCCACCACAGCACAAGAGTCTTCAGTGTGCGACTAAAGGCCAAGCTGCGGCAGCCGTTTTGCGGCTGTGCCCGCGCGCCACTATGTCCGAATTCCAGAGATGCCCACGGGTTCAAAGAGGTTGGGGACCCTTGATCTAACATACAGTAATCTTCCCTCCTTCTCTCATTCTTCAAAGGTCTCCCTCAGGTTTCAGAGTACCCTGGTGATAGCCGAACACACAAATGAGGCCCTGACGCCGATTACGTTGAACGCCGTCACTGCGGCAAAAAAGGTCGGAGGCGAAGTCTCTTGCTTGGTAGCTGGTACCAACTGTGAAAAGGTAAAAAAACAAACAAGCGAAAAAACGGACTTGGGCGAGCAGACCGAAGGCTGCCTAAACATTTTTCTTTTTCGTTTTGGAGGGTGCACATAATGCGCTTTGCCGAGCAAGACCAGTGTTCTGGTGGCCACAGGGATAGACGGCTTTAGAAGGGAATTGGGATAGGTCTATCAATGGCTGCTAACCAAGGTGACTGAGGGAAACCTCTGTGTTCAGAGGCAGTCAACATCTAAATGCCAATGCCAGGAGGCAAAATCAGGGGAAGACCTCAGTCTCTATGCGCTGTTGTTGACCCTCCAGAGGAACTAGTAGGCCACTGTGTGAGACAGGATGCTGGACTAGATGGACTATTGGTCTGATCCAGCAGGGCTCTTCTTATGTTCTTATGAAGACCTCGATCTCTCTGCCCTGTTGTTGGCCCTCCGGAAGAACTGGTTGGCCACTGTGTGAGACAGGATGCTGGACTAGATGGACCACTGGTCTGATCCAGCAGGGCTCTTCTGATGTTCTTAGGAAGGCCTCCTGGCCTCTCTGCCCTGTTGTTGGGCCCTCCGGAAGAACTGATTGGCCACTGTGTGAGACAGGATGCTGGACTAGATGGACCACTGGTCTGATCCAGCAGGGTTCTTCTGATGTTCTTAGGAAGGCCTTGGACTCTATGCCGTGTTGTTGGCCCTCCAGAGGAACTGGTTGGCCGCTGTGTGAGACAGGATGCTGGACTAGATGGACCACTGGTCTGATCCAGCAGGGCTCTTCTGATGTTCTTAGGAAGGCCTCGGCCTCTCTGCCCTGTTGTTGGCCCTCCGGAAGAACTGATTGGCCACTGTGTGAGACAGGATGCTGGACTAGATGGACCACTGGTCTGATCCAGCAGGGCTCTTCTGATGTTCTTAGGAAGGCCTTGGACTCTATGCCGTGTTGTTGGCCCTCCAGAGGAACTGGTTGGCCACTGTGTGAGACAGGATGCTGGACTAGATGGACCACTGGTCTGATCCAGCAGGGCTCTTCTGATGTTCTTAGGAAGGCCTTGGACTCTATGCCGTGTTGTTGGCCCTCCAGAGGAACTGGTTGGCCACTGTGTGAGACAGGAGGCTGTACTAGATGGGCCACTGGTCTGATCCAGCAGGGCTCTTCTTACATCCTTATACATGCTGTTGGATCTTAATTACTCTGAGCTCCTGATTTTGTTTGGTCAGAAGCGGATTCATCCAGCCCCAAAGCGAACCAGTACCTAATTCATGCACCGATGTCTTAATATTTTAATGCTTGCTAAAAAGCAAGAGAAATTCCAGGCTTGGGAACCGAGTCTCATGTTTGCAGACCTCTTTCGGAAGAGGTGAAAAACGAAGTGAAATCCCATCTGCAAAGATTAGTCTGGAGTAAATGGCCAACGAAATTGGATGAGAGAATCTGAATCCTTCCTGTAGAGGCGTGGTTGAATTTGGGGTCTGAGGTGGAGGTCAGGTTTTGGTTGCTTGGATGGGCGGATTCTGAAGCCCATCTGTCGAATCCTGAACAGGAGTTGAGAAAGAAAGTCACCACCCATGCTCCCTCTAAGCTGTGGGGTCTTGTGAGCAAGAATTCTACTTAGTGAGCTACCGGCATTAAAGTTGTGAGTGAACGATTTGGCTGCTGCATAAATTAGTTTGCACTGGAGCCATCCTTCCTGCTGTAAGACAAAAATGTGTGAACCAGAGGCTAAAAAACTGTGAGCTAGCTCACACTAACTCAGCTTAGAAGGAACAGTGGTCGCAGCCCAGTTCTGCATACATCTCACTTGTCCCTCAGTTGTCCCTTCTCTCCCTCCCACTTTTTAGCTTCAGCTCCTTGGAGTGCAGGGACTTCTTAGCGGTAGCACCCAGTCGTGGTGGAAGTTCTTTTTCACTGTGTACAATTGACTAACACGGTGTGCTTCCTCTGCAGGTAGCTCAGGACCTGAGCAAAGTTCCAGGGGTCTCCAAAGTTCTTCTCGCCCAGCATGACGCCTACAAAGGATTTTTGCCTGGTGAGGCCCGTCTCTTTGTCAGTAACTTAAGACCCTCTGTAGTCGCTGCCACGATACAGAGCTGACAGGTGCCCTGACCAATATGTCTCGTTCCCCCCAGAGGAGCTGACACCACTGATCTTGGCAGCCCAGAAGCAGTTTAATTACACGCATATCTGTGCCGGAGCATCTGCCTTTGGGAAGGTGAGTGGATATGAAATTCGGGGGCCCCTGAAATCGGTCGCAGCAAATAGATCGAGCGCTTAGCAACTCTGATTTGCTGGGTGCAGATAGATGTCTTGGTTCTCGAAAGGTTTTAGGTTAAAGCACTTGAGGCTCTGTAGCTTGGAGAAACGACGACTGAGGGGATGACATGATCGAGGTTAAAAGCTTATGCGTGGGATAGAGCAGGCAGAGAAAGAAGTACTTTTCTCCCTTTCTCACAAGACAAGAACTCGTGGGCACTCCATGAAATTGCTGAATGGTTGGGTTAGAGTGGATAAAAGGAAGTCCTTCTTCACCCAAAGAATAATTAGCACATGGAATTCACTGCCACAGGAGGTGGTGGCAGCTACAAGCATGGACGGCTTCAAGATGGTATTAGATAAACACGGAGCAGATGTCCGTCTGTGGCTATTAGCCACAAGGTATAGATAGGAACTCTTAGTCTGGGGCAAGTGATGCTCTGTATTCTTGGTGCTGGGGGGGGCAGCAGTGGGAGGGCTTCTAGTGTCCTGGCCCCACTGCTGGACCTCCTGATGGCCCCTGGTATTTTTGGCCACTGTGTGACAGAGTGTTGGACTGGATGGGCCGTTGGCCTGATCCAACACTAGCTCCTCTTACGGTCTTAGGAAGTATGCCACTTGGTTGCAGATGCTGTTACTTTAACGGGCTGTATACAGGGGACGCAATCAGTGTGTTGGGTGGGCTGCAGATCTCTGACTGTGGTCTTGTGTGTACGGCAGGGGACAGGTGTTTGGCCTTCTCAGGTTCTGTCTTCCAGTTTCTGCCCTTCCGACACAATTTCCTTTTTGTTTTCAAATGTTTAGAGTCTCCTTCCTAGACTGGCAGCTAAGCTTGACGTGGCCCCGGTTTCCGATATAATCGAGATCAAGTCTCCCGACACATTCGTGAGGACCATCTATGCAGGTGAGCATTCGTGAGGCTGCCTGCCGTTCCAGCTGGTATGAGCGGAATGAATCCCGGGATTGCTGTGGGACCTGGGACTAGAATGGAGGGGGGGAGACGGCCTTTCGTATTTATTTAGTTCCAGGGGGCAGCTGTGTGGTCTTGCAGTAGAGCAGCTGGAGTCCAATCCAGTCACACCTGAGAGACCAACAAGATTTTCGGGGTATGAACTTTCGAGAGTCGAAGCTCTCTTTTTGTTTCTGGTTGTTTCAGTTGGGTAAAAACCTGCAAAAGAAGTTTAGAAAACTTAGTAAAGGGCCAAAAGATAACAACTTCAGTAGCTATAGACAAAAGTACATGTGTTTATTTCAGAAACATTTAGGAACCTTGTAGGGGGCCCAAATAAAAACCTCCCAGGGAAGTTTAGAAAACTTAGTAAAGGGCCAAAAGTTAACAGTGTCAATAGCTATAGACAAAACTACACGTGTTTATTTCAGAAACATTTAGAAACCTTGTAGGGGCCCAGATAAAAACCTCCCAAGGAAGTTTAGAAAACCAGCAAAGGGCCAAAAGTTAACAACGTCAATAGCTGTAGACAAAAATACACGTATTTATTTCAGAAACACATAAAAGCCTTGTAAGGGCCCAAATATAGCCTCATAAAACATTCAAAGTGACAGATGCACAAAAGGAACCATGCGTGACCAGATGCGCTTCGGCCCACGAGAGCCTTCTTCAGAGGTCAAATAGTACAGAATACAACATGCCACAAAGCCCCTGCAACACTTTGTAAGGCAGTAAACAATTAATATAGGACCAAAAATGGAATGTTCCAATCTGGAATCGAATGACGCAAAAATTTTTTTTTGCTTGTGGGGCCACAAATGTATCTGGCCTTATGTCAAAAGCTGGGCTTTTTTTCTGGGAGAACGCTTCCGGAACCTCTTCGTGGAAAGAAAATCCTCAAAAAATGTTTAAAAGTTCACGAGGGGCACCGGGGGGAGCATTATGCCCCTTGTGATGTCACAAAAATATTAAAATTTTAAAAAGAAGATTTAAACGAGGGTTTCAAAGGATCCCGTGTGTTTCTCCTTCATTTCTCTCTTGAGAGTTCTGCCACCTTTTTTTCCTGGAAAAAAGCCCTGGTCAGAAGCAATTACATATATTGGAGTTAGTAATATTGCTAATATTACTTCCAGTTTAGGTCCTAAGAGTTAAAAGTTTAGGTCGCTTTAATGTACCTTATCAGGGCCAACGTAACATCAACATGTAACAGTTTCAATTGGGTAGCCATGTTGGTCTGCCGTTAAAAAACTACATTCAAGTCCCAGTCGCATCTGAGAGACCATCAAGATTTTTCAGCTTTCGAGAGTCAAACCTCCCTTCCTCGGATAGCAGGTGACGAAGGGAGTTTTGACTCTCGAAAGCTTAAACCCCAGAAACCTTGTTGGTCTCTAAGGTGTGGCTGGACTCGAATCTAGTGTATTTATTAACATATCTATACCCCCACTTTCACCCTGTACGATGAGCTCCCGAGACAGCCAGCCAATGAAGTTAAAATTACCCAAGCACAAAATTACAGTTAAGCTCAGCTTTGATAAACTGCAGCCAAACCTATTAAAAATAAAACAGCTGAAACTAGATCCCGTTCCAGGTCTCAGTGTTCCTGAACAGAACGGCTTCATCCTGTCTCCAAAGGCTTGCGGGTCGGCATAAAATGTGTCTCCCAAGGGTGGGAACAGAGCTCGGGGATGGAGCCAGTTTGGTGTGGTGGTTAAGTGCGCGGACTCTAATCTGGGAGAACCGGGCTTGATTCCCCACTCCTCCACTTGCACCTGCTGGATGACCTTGGGCAAGCCATAGTTCTGTCAGAGCTGTCCTTGAAAAAGAGCAGTTTCTGTCAGAGCTCTCTCAGCCCCACCCACCTTACAGGGTGTCTGTTGTGGGGAGGGGAAGGGAAAGGAGTTTGTAAACCCCTCTGGAGACGCTTTTGGGTAGCGAAGGGCGAGGTATAAATCCAATCTCCTCTTCTCTCTTCCCTCTCTCGGGCCCTGACCAGTCTAACTTCTCATAACGACAGTTTGCGGAGGAAGGGTCCGTCTGCTGATCTCTGAGCTGAGGCAGGCTGACGGGGGTGGAAACAGTTTTCTGCCCCGATTAATAGGATCCTCCCGTGCACTATAGGATTGCAACCCAGAGTCCAGAGAAAACAGAGAGAGCTCCTTAATTAACGGAACCTGCCGACGTCCTTCCCATGTATTGCGTTTCTGTTAATGCACTCCTGATCAGATTTCGCAAAACGCTAAGCCGTTCCGATAATTCTCTTTATTTAATATGGGTTACATTAGCTCCGATCGCGGCAATCCGCCAGGTTATTTTTCTTCGTTAGGGAGACGGTGATGCGATTATTAGTAATATTTAATTGACTTTCTCTAATTATTCTGCAGCCCTTGTTGTCTGGCCCTCCCACCACGCTCGTCTGCTCCTGTAATTTAATTTCGGACATGAAAGCATTAGCTTTTTTATTACTTTACATGTTGTTGGGGCAGAGTTTTCTTTTCTTTCCTTCCTTTGTAAACGTTCTCCCGACGTTGGGGAGTGACGGGTTTTTATTTATCACGTAACGGTTCTCCAAAACTGCCGAAGGAAGAACGGTTCAGTCTTGCCAAAGTAGAAGCCCTTCTTAGTTTTGGGACTGTCAGTTGAGAAAAATATTTCGGCAGTGGCATCGAACAAACCCTGTGCGCCCTAATAGACGTACTCGTGCCATCCAATTTCCTTACAGATTTTTTAATTTGTCGTCTTTCTTTTTTTTTAAGAAGTGCCCAAAAGGGCAAACTTTTATTTATTTTTACACAATACTACAACAAAACATTACATACAATACATCACACAACACTACAAACATCCTACTAAACTAAACATACTAAACATATATACATATACGGAGGGGTAAATATCAGGTTCTTTCAATATCATCCATATGCCGTTATCTAATAATGGCTCATCTTGCTTTAATGTGGGTATCCTTTCCATCTCAGTAATCACTTGTCCTTAAATTTTACCATCCATCACATAATAATATTCAATGCATTACTTTATTTCCACCCCTATTATTCGCTTAGCTTGTATTTGCCTTCTAAGCTCTCTCTCCTATAACTTTCCATGGCAGGGAGGGTGGTGGGAAGCCAGTTTATCTCTCCTGGGGTTGCCATTCTCCAGCCACCACCTGGAGAGCCCCTGGCATTACACCTGACCCCCAGGAAGACTCTGGCATTATATCCTGTTGAAATCCGTCCCCCTCCCCAAACCCTGTACTCCTCAGGCTCCACCCCCCAAAATCTCCAGTCATTTATCATTGTTTTAATTTAAAATATTTTTATTAATTGTCAAATAGAAATAAACACACAGACTTGAAAAAGTCAACCTAAAACTTACAAACAAACTTTTCCAATATCTCTAGAATGTAGATAAATGAAAGTCAAGAACAATCGGCACCTTATAACAGTTATATACAAGACTCTACAGTCCTTTACATAAAAGTCTCGGTATTTATTCTGCCTGGTGGTCAAAAGCTGAGGAGAGTGTCCCGTGACATACTCCATGAAGGGGAGGCATTTAATTAAAGCATATGGGGCTGTAATGGCGCTTTCAGATGTCCGGATAGAATCTGCAATTTTATCCATTGCAAACAATTCCCAAATCTTAGCGAACCACCTCATTTTAGATATGGGAGAGGGGTCCTTCCAGCTTGCTGCTGTAATCATTCTGGCTGCTAAAAACAGCCAAGAGATCAATTCTCTATATATCTGAGGGATTTTGTTATTTCTCCAAAGGTCTAATAAGACTAATTCAGGTGAGTAATCTACTTCATAGCCAGTAATATCTTTCACATGGAATGACACTGTTGTCCAGAAATTCAACACTGTCTCACATTCCCACCGACAATGTAAACATGTACCCTGAGCGCCACAGTTTCTCCAACGCGTTATTTATCGTTTTTAAGTATAAGCGTAAGCATAATGGGTGCCCCACCAGAAAAAAAATGGCCCCACAAAACGGAAGAATCCCAGCTTACGGCCCCGCTTTCAAGCCTTTTAAACGTGGCCATCCTAAATCGCCTTTGCCTGAGCATCAGCCATACTTGTCCTTTGCAAGTGTTGAGAGTTGATGGACGGAACGGTGGCTCTGATGGGCCGTGTGATCTACTTGCAGGAAACGCCCTGTGTACCGTAAAGTGCGAAGAGAAGGTAAAGGTGTTCTCGGTCCGAGGCACCTCCTTTGAGGCGGCACCCGTGAGCGGTGGCAGCGGAAGTTTAGAAAAAGGTGAGTGTTTGGGTACCCAAGTTGTCTTCCACTCAGGTCGTTGAACATCCTTGTCAAGTCATAGTAGATAACTCACTGAAAATGTCAAGACAGTGTGCAACCGCAATAAAAAAGGCCAATGCTATGCTGGGGATTATTAGGAAGGGAATTGGAGACAAATCAGCCTCTTGCGGCAGCCATCTTGTGCTTGCGTCCCCCCCCAGCCCCTCCGTGTCAGATTTCCAAAGGTGCCCACAGGCTTGAAAAGGTTAGGGACCCCCAGACTATGTTTAAAGCTGAAGACACAATGGGGAACACAGATTTAAAAATCTGATTTACAGTCAAATCTTCTTCAGAGCTTTGGATCTGAGTGATGTTTTCTTCAACTGTAAATATCAAGAAAACAGGCTGGGGGGGAGGAAGTCAAATGGGGGTCTTTGGCTACCTCAAGAGTATTGGATTTGGGCTCGGAGGCGATGGCTTGTGAGGACTGCTTTGTGCTTCGCAGAGTTTGGGAGAACTGAAGACCTTATTATTTTTTTTATGTGCTGAAACAGTGTCGGCTCCTTCGCCAGCCGGCCAGTCTGAATGGATCAAGCAAACCTTAACAAAAAGCGACCGTCCAGAGTTGACCAGTGCAAAAGTTGTTGTATCGGGTGGTAAGTAGATGAGAGCGATGGTGGGATTATCGGTCAACTTCTGGTGCGTTATAATACTTAAAACCTTTTGTGCAGGGCTATTTTTGGGCAGGAACGCACAGGAATGGCGTTCTGGTTGGCTCCCAAGTTGGCCACGCCCAGCAGGAACTCATTAGTATAATAGGCCACACCCAGCAGCAGAAACTCATTAGGATTGGCTACATTAGGGGTGTGTGGCCTAACATGCAAAGGAGTTCCTGCTACAAAAAGAACCCTGGGTTTTGACAATGAACAAGGTAAACAGAATAAGAAGCAACAGGTGGGTGTGGCTGGATGACCACACTTCTGGTAACATGGGGGTGTGGCCTAATAGGCTAATGAGCTGTGCTGCCAGGGGTGTGGCCTATTATGCTAATGAGTTCCTGTTGGGCTTTTTTTTTTACAAAAGAGCTCTGCTTTTGTAGATCTGTTATGCTTGATGATGTTGGGGTTTTGTTTCGGTTTTTTTGCTTTGTGATGGGTTGCTGGAGTCCAGGAAACATGAAATAATCTAGTTTATCTAAGTAGTGTGTACCTGCTAAATAATTACAGCAATTTATTTGCTTACTTATAAACCTCCTCTTTCGCCCAGACTGAAGGTGAATTAGAAAAAACGACGCACTAAAGAAAAAACAGTATTAAGACATACCACAAACAAATGCCAGCGTTTGCATTTTAAGACAATGGAACAAGCCTAAAATAATGCATATTTCCTATAAGATCTGCTTGTAAAGCTGCCACAATTGGTACCCTGGTGCTGTAGCACAGAGTTGGTCCTAATCCCTATGGGTTTAGCTCGCAGAACCGAGCTTTCTCACCTCTGTCTTCTGACTATAATCCCTTAAAAGGTAAAGGTTTCCCTAGCTCGAAAGCCAGTTGAATCCAACTCTAGGGGTGTGGTGCTCATCTCCATTTCCAAGCCGAAGAGCCAGGACTGTCCAAAGACACTTCCGTGGTCATGTGGCCAGTGACTAAGCGCGGAGGTGCACAGAACGCTGTTACCATCCCACCGAGGCGGTACCTATTTATCTACTTGCAATTTCTTGCTTTTGAACTGCTAGGCTGGCAGGAGCTGGGGCCAGAGATGGGAGCTTACTCCGTCCTGCGGCACTCGGGTCTTGAATTGCCGAGCTACTGACCTTCCGGTCTGCAGTTCCGCGTCTTAGCCACTGAGCCACCGCAGCCCGAAAACCTGATCTTGAAGATTGGGGGTGCCCTTTCCTGGGAAAGTGGCACGGGACATCTCAATGGGGCTTCCAGCCGAAGAGGGGAACTAGTGGAAATACAATTCTTCCCCACTCTTTATCAGCCAGAAGTACCTTTTGTTTGCTGTTTCAGTTCCGTGTGTCTCAGTCATTGTCTCTAACCTTTATGAGTGGGCAGTTCTCGGCTTTCTTACTTGAAAGCCTTACGTGTCTGTGTTTGGGGTGTGTGTGTGTGTCATTGGCCAAGTGCTAATTCTTCAGTGTTACACTGACAACCCAGGAAGGAATACATGAACAAGTAAATCGTGTTCATCCCAAAGCAAGTGTAAACAAACAGTCATTTCAGATCCACAGAAGTGTTTCATGCTGGGTCGTTCAGTATCAAACGTCTTGTTTGGAATATCCGTCAGAAGCACAGGGAGAAGTTTGGAAAGGGGGGAGGGAGAAGAGGCCGGGGGCCGTCACGTCCGACGTTGAATTTTCAAGGGAGTTTTAACACGTTTTGTTTTTAAGGACGAGGCCTGAAGAGCGGAGAGAATTTTAAACTGCTGTATGACCTTGCAGATCAACTGCACGCGGCAGGTGAACGGTGTTTTAAAAAAATGATTCGTACTGGTTTTCAAAATAAATATTGTGGCATAAGGCTTGGTTATGATTTGGGGTGGGGGGTGGGGCTGCCGTCTCTCCCACGGGGAGGGGGACCAAACAGATGGCTCGTCTTCAGCTGTGTGCAGTTTGACTAAACGCTGCTGCACTTTGGACAAGAGAGGCCTGCGGTTGCCGACTTCCTTAAATATATTTATTTACTTAGGTAAAGGTAAAGGTTTCCCTTGCTCGAAAGCCAGTTGAATCCGACTCTAGGGATGTGGTGCTCATCTCCGTTTCCAAGCCGGAGAGCCAGCGCTGTCCAAAGACTTCTCTGGTCATGTGGCCGGCATGACTAGATGCCGAGGCACACGGAACACTGTTACCTTCCCACCGAAGCGGTACCTATTTATCTACTTGCAATTTCTTGCTTTCGAACTGCTAGGTTGGCAGGAGCTGGGGCCAGAGAGGGGAGCTAGCTCTGTCATGCGGCACTCGGGTCTCGAACTGCCGAACTACTGACCTTCCGGTCTGCAGTTCAGCGTCTTAACCACTTGAGCCACCGCAGCCCCTATTTATTTCCTTACTTTATTTATATACTACTTTTCTCCCCAAAGTGGCTTATGTTGTTCACCTTTCCTCCAGGGATTTAATCAAACCTCTGCCCCTAGAAGCATCGATGGGAGGTGTTTCCAGAAACGAGGTTTCCTTAAGGTTCAGTTTAGTTTATTGTAATTAGCCGTTGGCCGTCACAAAATTACAAAACACAAATTGTGTTTGGAACGTATATTCTTTGCAGCAAGGGCAAGTAATGAAACTTTATAGGAGACATAGGCATCAATGTCAGATAACAAAGATGATTCCCCCCACCCTCAACTGGGTAAGCACTAAGACCAGATAAGATACCTGCTAAAAATTTAGCCCTCAGATGGGTTTCTTTAAGATTTTCTTTAAGTTCTATTGTTCAAGACTTTGGTTTAAGAACAGGGAAAGAGAAGAAAGACCACCTTGTTTCAGTCTGGAATGTGCCCTGGGGCACCTGTGTAATTTCTCCCCCAGAACCCTGAACTTAAAATATATTAGCACTTTTTATATGAAAACTTAAGCCAATTAAATCGGAGGGTGGGTGGGTTGGGGATTAGAGAACAGTTTCTGAAGAGAAGCAGTTCTTGTTGCATAAACGTTAAAAGCAAAGAGCCAGTTTGGTGCAGTGGTTAAGTGCGCGGACTCTAATCTGGGAGAACTGGGTTTGATTCCCCCACTCCTCCACTTGCAGCTGCTGGGTGACCTTGGGCGAGCCATAGTCCTGTCAGAGCTGTTCTTGAAAAAGAGCCGTTTCTGTCAGAGCTCTCTCAGCCCCGCCTACCTCACAGGGGTGTCTGTTGTGGAGAGGGGAAGGGAAAGGAGTTTGTAAGATGCTCTGAGACTCCCTTGGGTAGTGAAGGGCGGGGTACAAATCCAATCTCCTCTTCTTCTTCTTCTTCTTCTTCTTCTTTGTGGAAGAAAGGATTACATTTTTGTTATTAGTATTTTTTAAGCTAGATTCAAGCCCAGTTGCACCTCCGAGACTGACAAGGTGTTTTGGGTGTGAGCTTTCAAGAGTCACAGTTCTCTTAATCAGGGAAGGGAGCGCTGAATCTCGAAAGCTTATCTCCAGAAAAATCTTGTTGGTATATGAGGTGCTGCTGAAGTCTAGTTGCTCTGCAGCCGTCCAACACGGCCACCCTCCGAAACTACTCTCTTTAAGGTAACCTTTTCTTGCTTCTAGTTGGAGCCTCTCGTGCAGCTGTTGATGCAGGATTTGTCCCCAACGATATGCAGGTCGGACAGACGGGCAAAATTGTAGCACCCGTAAGTACCTAAGCGATGTTTAGAGAAGAGATGGGTTGAAAAACAGCTTAAGCACTTAAAAGAAGTCTCCTTTGGACTTCCTCGATCAGGCTTCGTGTAGTGGTTAAGAGCGGCGGACTCTAGTCTGGAGAACCGGGTTTGATTTCCCCGCTCCTCCACATGAAGCCAGCTGGGTGACCTTGGGTTAGTCGCAGTTCTCTCAGAGCTGTTCTCTCAGAGCTCTCTCAGCCCCACCTGCCTCACAGGGTGTCTTTTGTGGGGAGAGGAGGGGAAGGTGATTGTAAGCTGCTTCAAGACTCCTTCCGGTAGTGTATGAAACCAACTCTTCTTCTCAGTGCAGCAGTGTGCCGTTCAGAGCTTTAATTCGGACATTGCACCAAACCGCAGTTTGCAGTAGTCCAAGGTTTACAGTCAAAGCCATAGAAACCTGGCAAACCCATCCCCAGGGGTAGCAGCACAGCGGCAGTTACAACTGTTTTCTCAGTCAGACATCCTGACAAACCGTGTCTTGCAAACCTGCTGTGCTCCATGGTTTCTGGTTTGCTGTGTGATCATAAACCATGGTTTGGTGAACTTGCATGTGATAGCTGAACTTCATAGCTTGTCGCGATATCTTGTGTGTGTTCTTTTGCGGCTCCTACGGGCTGGGCAGCTATGCTGCAACTTCTCCTTGCTCTGTTGCGAAAGGTGGAACAGTAGTTGGCAGTGAGCTCGGTTCAGAATGCCAGTTCTTACCTTTTAAAGGCCTTTGCGAGTTGGGGCTTGTGTATCCGCAGGGCCATCTCTTGTCTTGCATGAGCTTATACACTTTTCTGCTCAAAATCTGCCCATGGCGCCTTCTCTGAGCCCCACCAAAAAAACCCCTTCGCAGTTATGAATGTGAGCCTGTCCCACATTCATGCATTGTCTCTGCTTTCTCTGCCGGTTCAAGATAAGGCTACATCGTACAATTCTTCTTCATTCCGGATGCCCCTTTGCACCGACACATCTGCAAAGGCAGGCGTAATAAACTTGCGCGCTCTCTCTTTTCATTCGATTTGGGTATCATTACGATTATCAGATGTGGTTGGGTCAGCTGTTGGTTGGTTAGTCATCGGTCTGGGGTGTGTGTGGGACCGAGACATCGTCCGAATGTCTCTTTCTTCAGAACGAGCCTCGACGTTGAAAAGTAGCTCTTCGAGCCGCAGACTTCAAAGGGCGGTTTGCGCGCAGCCGGGACTCGGGCTTTTCAGACTCTCCATCTTCCTCTGACTCGCTAGAAAGCCGACGAAAGACCGACCCGGCCCCCTTTCATCCTGCATTATCCAGCGTGGCTTTTAGCTCCGAGAGAACTCTGTTCTCAAATGGATGCCCTGCTCCTCAGGGGTTGGCGCAGAAACATTAAATTGTACTAAAATATTCATATGAGAGTGCATTAAGCTGAAAGCAATTGATGTGCGGCTCCCAGGAGGGGCAGAAAGAAAGGCTGCGTGGCCCCACTCTCCAGCAAGACACCCTACGCATGCTGCTTAAGAGTAGTCACGTGCCCCGGATGATCAAAGCCCCATATAAGTTCTTAAAGTGAAAAGGATTAGGCGGAGGGGGATGAAGCCAATTTGACCCAGTCGGCCATTTAGCAGGGAGAACCGCTTCCAAGGTTTGGGAGCAGATTGCTAACAGAATTTTTTTGAATACTAAAGGCCTATTGTTTAAAAAAATGGTAGCATTGCCTTAAAAGGTAAAGGTTCCCTTGCTCAAAAGCCAGTCGAATCCGACTCTAGGGTTGCAGTGCTCAATTCCATTTCAAAGCCGAAGAGCCAGCGCTGTCCGAAGACGTTTCCGTGGTCATGTGGCTGGCATGACTAAACACCAAGGTGCACGGAACGCTGTTCCATTCCCACCGAAGCGGTACCTATTTATCTACTTGCAGTTTCTTGCTTTCGAACTGCTAGGTTGGCAGGAGCTGGAGCCAGAGACGGGAGCGCTCACTCCGTCATGCGGCACTCTCGGGTCTCGAACTGGTGAACTACTGACCTTCCACGGCCTGCAGTTCAGCGTCTTAACCACTTGAGCCACCGCAGCTCCTTAACATTGCCTTACTGACTCTTAATTACATATTTGTCATGTGGATGTTTCCCATTGCTTTAAAAAATTGAAGGAGAAATATCTGGGAAGGTCTGAGGCTTGTTAGATTTGCACACCTGGGGGGTTCTTGGGTTTGGCAGATGTGTGTGTGTGGGTGTCCAGCGAGGGACTGCAGGCCGCAGATGTTGTCTTGGCTTATCGGCCAGCGAGTATTTATGGTTGTTGGCCAGCCCACCTCTTCCCTGAGCCATCTAGCACATGTGGAGGATTTTGGGAAGAAGGTGGAGGCATTTCCTCCTTTGGCTAGAGGCCGGGGAAGGTAAGAAGTGCTCGTACAGCATTTTGACCTTTTCCAGACTGCAGAATAAATGGAGAGGGATCTGTCCATCTTGCCCGTTCAGCCTGCCAGGCCCCGCTTCACTGGCCCCAGATGAACTGGTGGGTGGGTTAGTGTACTACTTTTTTTGGGGGGGGACAACAAAAACAGGTTCAGGGCTAGTGAACAGGCAGCTGGTATTCCCTCCGAGGGTCCTTCATCTATTTCATCTCATCATGGAAGGCTGCAGAGCTGAGACAGGCTAGATGGCCAGTTCTGAGAATTTTTTTTTAACAGATTGGAACAGAACTTGAACCAAAAGAATCTCTCGGTTGGCCTGAACTTGGACCGAATAGCAGAACTGGAGGGAAAGAGCTGTGTTCATTTCAGGGATTTTGGTCTGAGTTCAGTTCCGATTCACAGAACTTCCCTGAACTGATTATTTTGGAGGGGTTGGGATCACTTGTGGCTCAACGTTCTGGTCCCAGGAACCTCCCTCACCCCGTGCCAGTCTTGAGTTTCTGTGCCTCAGTCATAAAGTTGGGAGGGAAATAACTGTTTAATCTGTTCAGTCACTTTTTTAAAAGCACTGTTTTGTTATTTCCGGGGCGAGGGCTGCAATTTCAAGACAGCGCTTGGATGATTTCAGAGGGAGTATTTTCAGGGCCGTCTTAGCACTCTGTAGCCTCCGTGACAATAGCCGATGATAGACTGATTGGTCTATGATAGATAGCTGATTGGTCACCTACACCCCATTTCTGTCTTAGCCGTGAAACCGATTAAGGCTTGCAGGATTTGGAAAACTTGCTTGTCCTTTGAGTCTGAAGTCAGCGGATAGTCCTTACCTTTAAAAGCCGCGAGGCTCTGATAACTGGAGGAGTTCTGCACCTCTTTTTGCAGCTAAAGATGCATCTGGACTTCCCTTGCTGTTTCAGCAGGGCGTACTGGGCAGGTTCATGGTGGTGTAGATGGGCCCTGGGTTTGGGCATGTGCCAGATTCTCTTTGGAAGCGTGTCTCCCTAGCCTGGCCCTTTGTTCCGCGGCAAGCAGGTGAACTCTCTTGCAAGCTGCCGCGTTCCCTGATGGTGGGTTAAATGAGTGTATGTTACCGTCGCTGCCAGTTGCGACAACAGATGACATCTGGTCGGAGAGGGATGACATGGGACACAAATGAGTGATCCCCTGCCCCAGGGGACACACACCGGCTAAAAACTGTCTGTGATTTATGGTAGCTCGATTTCGTTACCCTGCGCCTGCCTTTCTACCCCCCCCCAACATTCTTGATCTGTGTGTCCAAAGGTACCGAGGTCTGAACGGACTTGGGGAAAAGCTTTAACAGCACAGGCACAACTTTACATCAATGCCGCAGCAAGTAAAGAGGGGTTAACCATTCGGTATATATTTTTTAAAAACTCTGATCTTGTTACTTTTGAGAGAGCCAGTTTGGTGTCGTGGTTAGCAGCGCGGTCTCTAGTCTGGGAGAACCAGGTTTGATTCTCCACTCCCCCCTGCAGCTGCTGGTGTGACCTTGGGTCAGTCACAAGTTCTCTCAGAGCTGTCTCAGCCTCACCTGCCCCACAGGGTGTCTGTCGTGGGGAGGGGAAAGGAAAGGAGATTGTGAGCCGCTCTGAGACTCCTTTGGGTAGTGAAGGGCGGGGTATAAATCCAATCTCCTCCCTCTTCCCCTTGGTCTTCTTATTCCATATGCCACTTTCTCGGAGGCTTAGGGCAGATTCACTGTAAGTCAATGCGATCCATAGGATGAGATGTCTAATAAGCCAGGGGGGTTCCCAGTTGTCCTGAGCCTGTGGGCACCTTTGGAATTCTGTCACAGAGTGGCGGGCGCAACTTCAAAATGGCCACCAAGAAGAAGAGGAGGAGGAGGAGGAATTTATACCCCACCCTTCACTACCCAAGGGAGTCTCAGAGCAGCTTACAAACTCCTTTCCCTTCCCGTCCCCACAGCAGACACCCTGTGAGGTGGGTGGGGCTGAGAGAGCTCTGACAGAAATTGCTCTTTTTCAACAACAGCTCTGACAGAACTATGGCTTGCCCAAGGTCATCCAGCAGCTTTATGTGGAGGAGTGGGGGAATCAAACCCGGATTGCCCAGATTAGAGTCCGCACACTTAACCACTACACCAAACTGGCTCACAATGGAAGGCTGAGCTAAACATACAGAAGAAGCCCAAGTGCAGGGGAGGAGAGAGATAATTTAAAACCAGACTGGGAAAGAGGGATGGGAGAGAATAAAACCGACCCTGCGGTGCCATCTCCTACCGAAACGACATTATTTTAATCTGCACAGCCAAGCAGATCTCCAGTGGCCAGTCAGAAGCCGTGCTGGGCAAGAGCCCCACAAGACCACACCCACTTTTTAGAAGTACTTCGTGGTTCCCGGGAAAGGTGCTGCTGGTGGGCACCGTGGGCGCCACATTGGGGACCCCTGTAATAAGTAATGTAATATTTTAATATGAGTAATGTAATGTAATATTTTAAGGATTACAGCAACCTGAAACAAAGCATAAGTCTCAGACCAGATTTATTAAACAGTGCAGAAATCCAGGAGGATTTGAGTTAAAGGAACAACTGCGCAGAGGTTACAGGAGAATAGGGAGATGTGTCCTTACAGGTCACAGATTCTATCCCTTATACCATAAATAATTCTTGTTACAATTTCTTTTTCACATTATAGTGGAACCCTTGTCAAATACGACTGTCTTAACTGGGATCTATTTTATCCCAGTATCGGGCTAATAAAGTGTGTCTTTTAACAAAAGTAGCAGAATTAAAATTTCCAACGAGCCTATAATATTTTAAATGTTTGCTCATAAGCATCCAAATACTGAATGCCAAACCCGGCTGGACGGGGTTGCATCTGATCAGCGGCCGGTTTCTAGACAGCCTTCCCCGCCTCCTGTTTACCTCCTCCTGGTTACTGGACCAGTGGGTCATCTTCAGTTCTGTCTGGATTTGAGTTCTGGTCATTTGGCCTACATCTGGACCCTGAACCCTGGTCAGAAGAGGAGTTAACAGCCATCTAGCGTCGGCATTACAGGCAACGCCTCGCGCAGCACCGCTTATTCAGGCTTGGTGGCTGGTCTCCAGGTGCTCTGGAGAGGGGCGGGCCTTGTAGGGAAGGTTGCCGGTTGACAAAGAACAGCTTGACTTCGTCGCCTTCTGACACCGCCCGACTGCAGACAGATGGAACGGTGCCAGAGGTCTTGTGGAGGCCAGGGAGGTCCCAGAGGCGCCATCGACACCTTAGATTAACCATGGGTGTCCAGCAGTCTAGGCACAGGCAGGTAACAAAGCTCCCGTAAGTGGTCTCTGCTTTGGAGGAACCAGGAGGGAACCTACTTCTTCTGAAAGCCAGGCTCTCAGGAATTCAGGTGCACCTCAAACAGCAGGACAGCCTCGGCATCAACAAAATGGTGCGCTTGCGTAATCTGCTGTCAGGTTGCAGCCAACTTATGGTGACTCGGCAGGTGTCAGGTTCCTCAGTCAGCCCACGCAACACAGGGCTTCTTCAGAAGACAATGTTTAATGGAAAATCAGAACTAAAGACACGTGTACAGCTTGTGTCTGTAATGGCCACATACAGTAGGGCCTGCTAAGATATACTACATTCAAGCATCCCCCCCATATAGCAGAAGCCGATGAATAACATTCGCACATGGGGGCAAAAGCAGCGGGCTAGCAAGTAAAACAACCTAGAAACCATTTGGTTCCCAGCCGAAACTCCAGCAGCTGGAGAGGCAAGGTCGGAGACCTGATAAGAGACAGTGAGTGAAAGTTCAGAGGATGGGAGACCGAAGTCCTCTCTCTGCATACCGTACACATGACAGGGCTACTTGGCAGCAGGGTTTTCAAGGCAAAACTACTCAGAGGTAGTTTGCCACTGCCTGCCTCTGCGTGGCGGCCCCGGGGTTCCTTGGTGGTCTCCCATCCAAATACTGATGTCTGTCGCTGAATGCTTAAGTGGCTTTTGAGATGTCAAGAGTGCAGAAGTGCGCTCCCCTCCCCCGGTATGCTTTCTCTTCTCCATCTCTCTGCGAGACTGGCGTGCAATTTGTAAATTGATTTTAGCGCCGTCTGAAAATGTTTTTGGCTGTGTTAATTCTTTGGGTTTTAAATCGTATAGGTTTCCTGTTGCTAAGCGCCCTGAGCTCTGCGAAGTCAGAGAAGGGCGGTTTATAAATCAAAATTATAAATACCATCTAACAAAGTGCTGGAGGTCGTCGGGTTGGACATCGGCCATGCTCCCTCTAAGCTGTGGAGACCTTTGAGCAAAACTTCTACTTTGTGAGCGACTGGCATTAAAGTGATGAGCGAGCGATTGGGTTGCTGCATAAATTTAGTCTGCTCTGGAGCCCTCCCTTCCTGAGCTAAGGCGAAAATGTGAGAGCCGGAGGCTAAAAAGCTGTGAGCCAGCTCACACCGACTCAGCTTAGAGGGAGCACTGGACATCGGAGCCATTCAGCTGACTGCCGGGCTTTCCTCCGTCGTGAGGAGGTCTCCTTGCGGTGGGGAAAGTAGCGCTGTCACAGGGATGGCTCTTCGGGTGCCGACCCGTTATTAGGGGGAGGAGACTGGGGTGGGTCCAACCATTCTTCAAGTAGCCTCCCTCTGGTCTCAGGAGCCCTTCCCAAATGAAGAGACTCTTAATTTTGCGGAAGCCTCCTTAGATTGGAGGAGAGCTTCACACCTGAGCCAAAAGGAAAGGTGTGGGGGGGAATGTATCAACATTTTAAGCCAATAAATAAAGTTTGCTCAGTGGAGTGGTAGGATAGGGTAGGGTCCGACGCCCCATCTTCAATCCTGTAAGGAGAACCGGAAAAGCAGTGGCACACCGGCATCGAAGTAGCCTCAGGGAAATGGGCGGAGTGTGTTGCTCAACTTGCAGATCCAGCTTCCTTAAAAGCACCCGGCCCTCAAAACTGCTCTGCTAAAAGCGTTTTGTTTTTAGTCTGCCGGTTAAAGAAATCCAAGCATCTACACTAGTTTTTTGGTCATATTTCTCTCCCCCTCCGCCCCCGTTACTTGAAGTATTCTAGTAAACACGGGATCTTTCCAACTTTGTCTTAAAACCTGTCACCTCAGTGTACGAATGGAGAACAAGAGGCGTGTCTTCCATTGGAAAGTTGTAGATTAGCATTTGATTTTCCATTCTTGGCGTGACAGGCAGATGTTCTTGCACAAATGCACAATAAGAGAGATGGCCCAAAAGATGCTGGTGGCAGAACACAAATGTGTTCTTTTGGGGGGAATGTAGATTACTTATTTAAATCATTTATACTTTACCTTTCTCTCCAACTGGGCTCCAAAGCGGCATACGTCATTCTCCCCTCTTCCCTCCATTTTTATCCTGACAACAACCCTGCGAGGTAGGTTAGGCTGAGTGTGTGTGATTGGTCCGAGGTCACCCAGCAAGCTTCCCTGGCAGAGTGGGGATTCGAACCTGGGTCTCCCAGACACTAGTCCGACACTGTTAACCACTGCCCCACACTGGCTCGCTATTTTTTCCTATGAAGCTTAAAGAACTGAATTCCCAGAAAGAATTCTGAAAAGCAGTGCCGGTATTATTAAGGCACTGTCAAAGGACTTTGGCCTGCAGGATTCGTTTACCACACGCCCCGTTTCAGCTTTGTAACGTTCTGTTTCAGGAACTGTATATTGCCGTTGGGATCTCTGGAGCTATCCAGCATCTAGCGGGAATGAAAGACAGCAAAGTAAGTGCGTGAAAAGACTTACAGCTACATTACGTCCGCACAGGTATCGATAGCTTTAAAGGGGGGGTTAGATAGATTCACGGAGGGGCGGTCTGTCAGCGGCTGCCGGCTGTGGTGGCTGAGGGGAACCTCCACATTCTGAGGCACTCAGCCTCTGAGATCCCAGAGCCAGGAGGCAACGTCAGGGAAGGGCTCGGCCTCTGTGCCCTGTTGTTGGCTGTCCAGAGTAAGTGAATAGTTTTCACATCCACCACATGTTTATGACTAGAAACGCACCCACCTGGCCACTGTGTGACAGGATGCTGGACTGCTGATCTGATCCAGCAGGGCTCTTCTGATGTTCTTACACTCAGACATCACGTTAAGGCGAGAATGTGCTCAAAGCTGGCTTGTTGCTAGGCTCACGTGCACGCTTTCCATCTCATTACTGAGAATTTTGGTTCAACGCCAATTCTGGTTTCTTGTGATGTATGAATCCAGGTGTGCTGATTAATCACAGTTTAGGCCCCCCCCAAAAAAACAAACAAAAAACAAACAAAAACAAACAAAAAAATAACCCAGACTCCAGGAATTTAAGCCTAATCCTTGGAATCCTAGTTAATGAGGGAGAAAATTTCTGGTTGACGAGTGCATCTCTTTCATACATTACAGGCAGTGTTCCCTCTAAACCGAGTTAGTGTGAGCTAGCTCACAGTGTTTTAGGCTCCAGCTCACACATTTTTATCTTAGCTCAGGAAGGATGGCTCCAGAGCAAACTAATTTATGCAGAAGCCAAATTGCTGGCTTACAACTTTAAGGCCAGTAGCTCACAAAGTAGAATTTTTGCTCACAAGAACCCACAGCTTAGAGGGAACACTGATTACAAGTAACCAGAATTAGCAAATAGCCATGATTTGGGGTGCCGGAAGGGAGGAACAAAGTGCATATTTATCCATGCTTGTGGACAAATTGGGGGCGTACTTTTCCTTAACCGGGGTTACGTGTGACCCCTGACTACGGCCAACCGGGAAGACTGCGTGCTTTTTGCTCAGAGGAGCTGAGCGGAAGCGGTGAAAGCAAGGAGTGGCCTTCCCTTCGGTGCGTTTCCAGTCGTAAACACGCTGTGGGTGTGGAAATCATTTATTTATTTATTTACGCGGCTTGTCACCCATCCCCTTTCTCACTTGGGACTCAAGGCCTATTACACAGAGCGAGTGTCAATAACGGGCCCGTGAGCCAGGATTTTGTGGTTTGTGGGGCAAATTTTTTTTCTGGTGGGGCTGCCATTGTTTTTCTCTCTGTCTCTGAACAATTGTGGTGTTAAGTAATAATAAAGGCAATAATACTAATCATTAAATTAAGTGCAGCACAGACACCCCCCACCCACAACAGCCACCCCAGACATAAATGAAATGCAAAAACACCCCCCTCCCTTCCCCAAGCAATGAAATCCCTTACTATTTTCAGAAGGAAATCTTGGGGGGGGGCCTGGCCCGTTAAAGTAGGGGGCAGAGCCCCCGATGGCCCCAGTGTAGCTACGGGCCAGAGGCAATACGATCAACAGGATGGAACATTCAGTAAACAATGAAATAGGATTTGGGTTGTGCAACCAACCTCCCCCAAAATATTTAAAAGATATTTTCTGTTCTGGGAAGTTCACTCTCACCATTGCAGAAAACACGTCTGGGAGCACATTATTAGTACATAACGTCTGAAATGCATCCATTGCAGGAGACTGAAACCGTTTGTTAAAAAAAACCCCAACCATTAAATGTATAGCTTAAAACGAAAACAGCCCACATCAGAATGCTATACGGTAGTCTTACGTGCATCTATTTCAGAACTTGACACATGAATTCATGCATAACAATGTGCAATTTGAATGATGGGCCTGCTCCTCCATAAAGTCAACGGCGCACTTGACGTCCCCGACATTTATTCATTCAAATGGAAACCGATTATAAAATGATGATAAAAGTTTAAAGGGCTTAACTCGTTAGTAGCTGAATGGGCTTCAGCGGGTGTCTCAAGGGGGAAGAAAAGCTGCACGTTCCTGTACCACCACTGGAAGACATTTCTCTTGTTTTTTAAAAAGAAATATTTCCCAGCTCTTCCTCGAAAGGGTGAATTAGAGCAGTTTAACGTTTTCATTTGGATTATTTTTTTCCTGCTATGGGTCCCTGTTGAAACACGACAGTGGGAAAGCAGTTCTGCTCATGTGCAGTGTGTTGATGCAAGAATACGCTTTTCTTTTCCAATGTCGTATGATTGTAGACCCTTTTGGACATTGCAGCCATGCATGCCAGGAGCCTGTGGTGCTTCTGGTATGTACAGTTGCCCTTTTGTGTGAATAGGGCAGTGTGCATACTCCCTGTGCGTACTCAGCTTAGCACTGCACAAGTAAGAATCCCAGGTGAACAGGAGCTTAGACTGGAGGTTCTTCATTCTGTTTGCTGACTAGACTGGACCACTTTGGCTCTGCTTACTTGTGACTGATTGGAGAGGGGCGGTGGCTCAGTGGAAGAGCATCTGCTTGGCATGCAGAAGGTCCCAGGTTCAGTCCCTGGCATCTCCAGTTAAAAGGACCAGGCAGCAGGTGATGGAAAACACCTTGACCTGAGACCCTGGCTCAATGGCTGAGCCTCTGCTTGGCATGCAGAAGGTCCCAGGTTCAATCCCTGGCATCTCCAGTTAAAAGGACCAGGCAGGAGGAGATGGGAAAGACCTTGACCTGAGACCCTGGCTCAGTGGTAGAGCCTCTGCTTGGCATGCAGAAGGTCCCAGGTTCAATCCCCGGCATCCCCAGTTCAAAGGACCAGGCAGCAGGTGATATGAAGGACCTTGATCTTGGATCCTGGCTCAATGGTAAAACATCTGCTTGGCATGCAGAAGGTCCCAGGTTCCGTCTCTGGCATCTCCAGGTAAAAGGTCCAGGTAGTCGGTGATGGAAAAAACCTTGATCTGAGACTCTGGCTCAGTGGTAGAATATCTGCTTGGCATGCAGAAGGCCCCAGGTTCAATCCATGGCATCTCCAGTTAAAAGGACCAGGCAGGAGGAGATGGGAAAGACCTTGACTTGAGACCCTGGCTCAGTGGCAGAGCATCTGCTTGGCATGCAGAAGGTCCCAGGTTCAATCCCCGGCATCCCCAGTTCAAAGGACCAGGCAACAGGTGATGTGAAGGACCTCAGCCCGAGAGCCAGAAGAGCCGCTGCCAGTCTGAGTAGACAAGACTGACCTTGCTGGACCCAGGGTCTGGTCCAATATAAGGCAGTTTCATGTGACAGCGTAAGCTAGTCAGCAACGGAGCTGGCTTAGTATTTTGTGTTATGCCGAACAGAGTTGGAAGCATTTTTTCCCACTGTGAAAGAGACATTGCTCTAGCTTTCCCCTCGACGCAACTATTTAAATTTGTACACTACTATACTGGAGTCTGCACTTTGTTTTCATTGCATGGGTGCTCTGTTTATTCAAACAGGTCAGATTTATATACATTTTTTTTTAAAAAAACCTCACCCGGTAACCACGGCAACCGTCTCCTGAGTGGATTCCCTCCCCCCCCCCCCATGCTGTGAATTGTGCACACTTAAGGTCGTTTTCAAAAGTAGTCAGTGAAGCTTTCTGCAAGTGAAATGTATAATTCATTTGTGCTTTTCAGACAAGGTAGAAAACAGGGCTTTGTCAGGAACGGAGCCTTCTTTTGCTTTCTTTCCCTCACTCTTGTGGCGTGAGCAATTGTTTTCTCTCTCTCAAAGATGCATCATTTAGTGAAAATTATAATCTATGGCCATTAATATTTGCAGGCCGATTGCATGCCTGCGGTCTTTAGCTTGGTATATAGAAGCTCGTTCCAAAAATGTGTGAGCCAGAGGCTAAAAAACTGTGAGCTAGCTCACACTAACTCAGCGTAGGGGGAACGCTGGAGCCCACCACCTCCCGAGGAAGCCTGTCCCACTGAGGAACCTCTGTCAGGAAGTTCTTCCTCCTGTTTAGCCGGAAACTCTTCTGGTTTAATTTCAGCCACTTGGTTCTCGTCCGACCTTAGGCTGCTAGTAATGGGGGGGGAGAACTTAGCGGCAGCTTCAACCACACTCTTCACTCGCTTTATTTACAGTCCCTGTCCGGAAAACAAGTTGAAGAGTGGCCATAACCGGGTAAAATGTAAAAGTGAGGGCATGCAATATAAAAGTGTATAAAAGTGAATTTCAACTTAGTACGAATACAGATACAGCAATTTCTAACCTAACGACATGAAAATAATAAATATAGAAGGCAATCGGCGGCCGTCTTCCTCATCCACTCGCTCAACCACTGTGCTTCTGTGACTCGGGAGGGAAGTCGTGTCCCGCACTTAATCCCGTTTTTTTATTCCCCTTTCCAGACCATAGTAGCCATCAACAAGGACCCGGAAGCACCGATATTTCAAGTGGCAGACTACGGTTTGGTGGCGGACTTATTTAAGGTGAGTGTCGCTCCACCGCTTCTGAGCTTGGCTGTACTGGGCCTGTGCCAAGTCCTCACGGGCAATCTTAAGGACAGGAGAGGAGCCATGTTGGATCAGGCCAACGGCCCGTCCAATCCAACACTCTGGCCAAAACCCAGGTGGCTATCAGGAGAGTCCAGAAGCCCCTCCCATCTTTGCCTCCCAAGAATACAGAACATCACTTGCCCCAGACAGAGTGTTCCATCTATACCTTGTGACTAATAGCCACTTGTAGTCCTCTGCTCCAGATGTTTCTCCAATTCCCTCTTGAAGGTCTCTGTGCTTCTAGCTGCCACCACTTTCTGTGACAATTCCTTGACTACGCGGGGATCACTTCCCTAGGCAGCTTCTAGGGCTCAAGTCTTGTTTGCTGCCAGATGGGAGTTAAAGCCTGTGTGCGTCCAGTCAACTGAAACACATGCTTAGCAAATTCAGACGTTCATATCATAGAGTCATAGAGTTGGAAGACACCTCCAGAGTCATCTCGTCAACCCGCCCCCACACCCCCGGGGACCCCTGCTCCATGCCCAGAAGATGGCAGAAAAACCTCCAGGATCCCCAGCCAAACTGGCCTGGAGAAAAATCGCTTCTGACCCCAAAGTGGCGATCGGGCATTTCCCTGGGTGTGTAAGAAAGGGCCACGAGAACTAAGCACTGATGCTCCCTTCCTGCCCCCCCTCTCATGATCTGCCTAAGTTCACAGAATCCGCATTGCTGTCAGATGGCCACCTAGCCTCTGTTTGAAAACCTCCCAAGGAAGGAGAGCCCACCCCCCCGAGGGAGCCTGTTCACATTTTGTCAGCAAACTATGCCCAGTTCTGCTGTGACGTTTTGCTTCCCTTTGGTACAGTTGTTGGTTTTCCCTCCCCTTTACCAACATTTCCCGCTTGTAAAGGCTGCCTTTTAAAGAAGCATGGAAACAAAATTACCTGACCCTGGAGCACAAACCGGGGCCGACCCTGCTTAGCTTCTGAGATCGGATGAGATCAGGCCAGCCGGGGCCATCCCAGTCAGGGCCGTAACCAGTGCTCCCTCTAAGCTGTGGAGTCTTGTGAGCAAAAACTCTACTTTGTGAACTACTGGCGTTAAAGTTGTGAGCGAGCGATTTGGCTGCTGCGTAAATTAGAAGAAGAAGATTGAGATTGGATTTATGCCCCGCTCTTCACTACCCAAAGGAGTCTCCTTTCCTTCCTCTCCCCTCCCACAACAGACACTCTGTGAGGTAGGCGGGGCTGAGAGAGCTCTGACAGAAACTGCTCTTTTTCAGGAACAGCTGTGGCACAGCTTGTGACTGACCCAAGGTCACATCAGCAGGTACAAGTGGAGGAGGAGCGGGGAATCAAACCCAGTTCTCCCAGATTAGAGTCCGCGCACTTAACCACAACACCAAACTGGCTTAGTATGCCCTGGAGCCGTCCTTCCTGAGTGAAGACAAAAATGCGTGAGCCAGAGGCTGAAAAACTTCTGAGCTAGCTCACACTAACTCAGCTTAGAGGGAACACTGGCTATAATTAACGGTGGGGTTTTCAAGGCAAGAGATGGACGGAGGTTTGCATGCTGCTGCGTAGTAATCCTGGTTTTCCTTGGCGGTCTCCCATCCAAGTACTAACCAGGGGTGGCCCTGCTTAGCTTCTGAGATCTGACGAGATCGGCCAAGCCCGGGCGAGTCTCCCAGCACGGAATGCCCAAGATCTTCTACTCTGAGCCACAGAAGCGTGAAGTATTTTCCAGAGAATGCTTGCCTCTCTCCTTGCCCTCCCCCTCCCAAGGTTCTAGCAGCGTGTAATCTGTGAGGCCGGGCATGAACGCCCCGGCGTATCCACCGAGGGGAGACAGCAGAAAACCCTGCCAGCACTTAATGCCCTGCCTCGGCTAATGCCTGCCGGCTTGGCGGTAAACACGGGCCTTTTAATAAGGGCGGAGACAAAGCGACATTCGGAAGAAACAACATGTCGACAATTTCCTTAATAAATTTTGTACGACCCCGCATTATTTCCACCTAATGGAAATGTAGCTCTGTTAAATAATTGAGCGGCTCTGTTCATCAGCCCGGCGGGTCCAGCCGGGACCGCTCCGAGCGCGGGCAACCGGCGGCCCCTGGAAAGACAAGGTAACTGATCTTCGAACACAAGCCGCTCGCATGAAAAGGTTTCAGGTGTAGCTGAACCTGCCAGCTGCTCTTCGTGCCTAGCTGTTCTTTGGAGGACGGGGGGAGAGTGGCGGCGTGGCACGGCCAGTGTTCCGTTAAGCGGCGGATTACCCACAGGTGCCAAAGCGGCTGGCCCCAGTCCCTCTAACACCGCTGCCTGGCTGAATTCGTTCTCTCCTCCTCCTGTTTGCACATAATACACCAGCGGTGCCTTTTCAAGACTGCTGAATGGCACTGAATAGCCTGCTCGCTCTGATTCAGTTGCTTCTCAGAACCAGGAGGAACCGAAGCTGCAGTCTTTTGCCCACCGCATAAGCCACGCGACGCGGAAACACTTTTCGGGGCTCGGGTTCCACACCTGGCTTCTGTCCGAGCCACTTTTTGTCCAGTTCAGAGGCAGTCCTCTGCTCTGCAATGCTCTCTGCTGGCGCTGGGCACTTTGTGGCTCATTGGAAGTCGCTGCTCTGGCACGTGCGGCAGCTCCTAGCGCCAGAGGGACGCATTCTGCAATGGAAGACCCCACCGCGTGCAGCGTGAGCAGAGGAGCGGGGCGCAGGATCCAGGCTGTTCGGTGCAGCATGCAGGGCGCGCAACGTGCGTCCTTCTCTGTGGATCGTCAATGTGTCGTTTCAAGTCTACCCTGACCCGGACGGCCCACTCTCATTGGCTCTGAGAAGCTAAGCAGGGTTGGCCCTGGCTAATAGAATCCTAGTGTTGGAAGGGACCTCCAGGGTCATCTAGTCCAACCCCCTGCACAGTGCAGGAAATTCACAAATACTTCCCCCCTCACACACACCCACCCAGTGACCCCTGTTCCAGGCCCAGAAGATGGCAAAGAACCCTCCAGGATCCCTGGCCAAACTGGCCTGGAGGAAAATTGCTTCCTGGCCCCAAAGTGGTGGTGATCAGCATTTCCCTGGGCATGTAAGCAAGGGCCCTGAGGACTAAGCACTGAGGCAACTCTCCCTGCCCTCCCTCTCGTGATCTGCCCAAGCTGACAGAATCAGCATCGTTGTCAGATGGTCATTTAGCCTCTGCTTGAAAATCTCCGTCTGGATGGGAGACCAGCAAGGAAGTCCGGGGGTCACGATGCAGAGGGAGGTAACAGCAAACCATCCCTGAATGTCTCTTGCCTTGCAGACCCTTACAGGGTCACCGTAAGTGGGCTGTGACCTGATGGCCCTTTCCACCACCTGCCCTGCCCTGCCCGGGATGGCCCCAGCTAGCCTGGTGTTGTCAGCTCTCGGAAGCTAAGCAGGGTCGGCCCCGGTTAGTACTTGGATGGGAGACCTCCAAGCAATGCCAGGGTCGTGACGCGGAGGCAGGCAACGGCAAATCCTCCTCTGAATGTCTCCTGCCTTGAAAAACATACAGGGTCGCCATCTCGGCCGTGATTTGATGGCCACGAGAAAAGTTTCGAGTTCAGTTCAGCTGTGTATGTAAGCAGGGGGTGGGTGTCCAAGTGCTGCAGATCTTATTATAGCTCATATGGTCGGGGACTCAAAATCGCCTGACTGTCCCAGGGCCAAAAGATGCCAGACCGGCCATCACCAGAGCCAGGGCCTTCTCAGTGGCAGCTCCATACTGGTGGAATGAGCTCCCGGAAGACATCAGGGCCCTGCGGGACCTTCTACAGTTCCGCAGGGCCTGTAAAATGGAGCTTTTCCACCAGGCTTTCGATTAGGGGCTGCCACTGAGGAATGAGTGCTGGAAACTGCACCATCTAGGCCCTGTGCTATGCTACTGACATCAAGAAGACAACTGGACACTGGCCCACCTATATCGGCCCACTTTAGTAATCGCCATCTGAATCAGTTTGCACTTAATGTATATTACGGTTTGCAATTTTATTGTTATGTATCTCTGTATTTATATTTTGTGGTATTTTAGTCTATGTACGCCGCCTTGAGCCTGCACCCGCAGGCAAAGCGGGATATAAATCTAAAAATAATAAATAAATAAGCAATGTTTTAGGAATGTAAACCTTATTTCCAGATAATTTACCGGATCTTTTTTTTAAAAAAAAATGTTTTTCAGGTTGTTCCCGAGTTGACAGCGGTGTTGAAGAAGTGAAAAATGCGACCCTGCCCTGCTTCGAGAAGAAAATAAAAACACACCCAAATTATCTTTCACCAGACTAAAAACAAAATAATTTACTCAGTTTACCAAAAGTTGTGTGTTTTGGATGACACCTCAATGCCTTTGTAATGTACTGACTTTACCGCCTTTTTTGGGTTTCTGTTTGGCTGCAGAGTTATTTTCCGGAATATTTTTCTAATTCTGTAATAAATTATACAGACGATTTCCCAATCTTCTGGTGAGCACAGTCATTCTACTTCTGCCCCACTGCCATTGACCTCCAAGATGCTGAGCCTTTTCACTGTTCCAATGGGTGGCTTCTGTGGATGACAAAGGCCTCTTTTGGGAAGGTCCGATGATTTGTACTGTGTTCACAAATGTATTCCTATCCGACTGTCGGTCCGTCATGGTCTGTATTGTCTACTCTGGCAGCAGCTGTACGGGGTATCAGGTCCAGGTCTTTCACATCACCTCCAATTTGGTGCAGTGGTTAAGAGTGTGGACTCTATTCTGGGAGAACCGGGTTTGATTCCTCACTCCTCCACATGCAGCTGCTGGTGTGACCTTGGGTCGGTCACAAGTTCTCTCAGAGCTTTTCTCTCAGGAGCAGTTCTGAGAGAGCTCTCTCAGCCCCAGCTACCTCACGGGGTGTCTGTTGTGGGGAGGGGAAGGGAAAGGCGATTGTCAGCCGCTTTGAGATGCTGAGTGAAGGGTGAGGGTATAAATCCAGTCTCTTCTTCCTTCCTGGTCCTTTTACCCGGAGGTGCTACTGGGGATTGAACCCGGGACCATCTGCGTGCCTAGCAGATGCTCTGCCACTGAGCCACAGCCCCTTGCACAAATATTGGCAGCCTCAGAGCACATGGAAGCTGCTACCAGAACACACACAAAGCCGTTTTATAGTGAATCAGGCCATCAAGGCCAGTACTATCTATTCAGACCGGCCGAGGGTCTCCAGGGTCTCAGGCAGAGGTCTCTCCTATCACCTATCGCTTGGTCCTTTTAACTGGAGATGCAGGAGATTGAACCTGGGACCTCTATACAAAGCAAGAGGCTCTCACCCCACGCATGGTAAGACTCCTCTTGCCTTTCCCCCAAACTGCTTGCAGTAGCAGGAATTGGTGTGAACTCCCTCCTTGTTACAGGACTAGTGTCGGCACCGGCTCTTCTTGCAAGATCCACTTCACATTCAGACTCCGGCAAGCAAGAGGCTCCGCCAATGAGCAGTGTTCCCTCTAAGCTGAGTTAGTGTGTGAGCTAACTCACAGTTTTTTAGCCTCCGGCTCACACATTTTTGTCTTAGCTGAGGAAAGATGGCGCCAGGGTAAATTTAATTTATGCAGTAGGCAAATGGCTTGCTCACAACTTTAATACCAGCAGCTCACAAAGTAGAGTTTTTGCTCACAAGACTCCACAGCTTAGGGGGAACATTGCCACTAAGCCACGGCCCCTCCCCAATTGAAATCCTGGGATTCTACACACTTGGAAAGCGGAGCTTCCTCCTACAGCAGCCCCATGCCTTCCTTGCAAAAGGTCCTGCGCTGGATCCCAGGGCAGAGGCTCTTGGGTAACAGAGCCTCGAGAGCTTTCTTAAGAACTTCAGAAGAGCCCTGCTGGGTCAGACCAGTGGTCCCTCTAGTCCAGCATCCGGTCTCACACAGGGGCCAACCAGTCCCTCTGGAGGGCCAACAACAGGGCAGAGAGGCCGAGGCCTTCATAAGAACATCAGGAGACCCTTGCTGGATCAGACTAGTGGCCCATTTAGTCCAACATCCCATCTCACACAGCAGCCAACCAGTCCCTCTGGAGGAGCCAACAACAGGGTATAGTGGTTGAGGCCTTCCTAAGAACATCAGGAGAGCCTTGCTGGATCAGACCAGTGGTCCATCTAGTCCAGCATCCCGTCTCACACAGCAGCCAACCAGTTCCTCTGGAGGGCCAGCAACAGGGCACAGAGGCCGAGGCCTTCATAAGAACAGAAGAAAAGCCCTGCTGGATCAGATCAGTGGACCGTCTAGTCCAGCATCCTGTCTCACACAGGGGCCAACCAGTTCCTCTGGAGGGCCAACAACAGGGCATAGAGGCCGAGGTCTTCTCCTGATGCTTCTCCTTCTGCCTCTGGGATTCAGAGGATTAGTGCCTCTGAATGTGGAGGTTCCCCTCAGTCACCATGGCGAGCAGCCATTGATATACCTCTCCTCCGTGAATCTATCTAATCCCCTTTTCAGGCTGTTTATTCCTGTGGCCATCACTACATCCTCCGGCACCAAATTCCACACTTTAATCACTTGCTGTGTAAAGTGGTATTTCCTTTTGTCTGTCTCAAACCTCCTGCCCATCAGCTTCATTGGATGTCCTCGAGTTCCAATATTTTGGGAGAGGGGTGAAAAGTTCTGTTTGTCCACTCACTCCACCTAGTGCATGGTTTTATAAGCCTCTCTCATCTTCCCCCCACCCCGGTCTCTTTTTTGAACAGAAAAGTCCCAGACTCTTCGGCCTTTCCTCCTAGAGAAGGATGCTCCAACCCCATAACCCTCTTGGTCGCCCTCCTCTGGACTTTTCCCAGCTCTGCAGTGTCCTTTTGGAGGTACGGTGACCAGAACTGTTCACGGTATTCCAAATGAGGCCGCACTGTAGATCTTTACAGGGGCATAACAAATCTGGCCGTTTTATTCACTTAGAAACTCGGTTGCGCAGAGTGAGATTTAGGCTCTACCCCTTCCAAGGGCTCTACCTTCTTTCCCTGCTCTCATTCCAAATGTGTTCTGCACTTGATCTCCTGCCCAGCAAGTACCGTAAGACAAAAAAAGGGAACAGTTCTGCTGCTCTAAGCAGCCCCAGCTAATGTCTCATGAAGAGGTGAAGGAGCCCTGGGCCAACCAAGCACTGCAGTTGATAGTAGACTTCTCTGCTGCGTGCTTGACCCCCCCATAAGAGAAAGAAAAGAGTGGGAGGAGAGCCGCCCCCCCCCAATTTACAATGATCTGTCACAATGCACTAAAAGAGGGGGTCCCAAAATGGTGCCCGCCTCCACTTCTGTCACAAAATCACCTTCCAGTAAGCTTACTGGGGAATATTCGTTTCCAGCTCCCAGAGGCTTGAATGATTTATCAGAAAGATAAAAGTTTTAGAGAATAACGGCCCCAATAATTTTCAGACCCTACTTCTTAAAGCAGCTCTTTTTAGAAGCCTTCTGTGTGTCAATGTATACATTCCACCTACAGGCTTACCGCCCCAGGAAAGGGGGTGTATTTGGGATTTATTAACGGACAAGATGGATTCACTGATTTCCCGGTTCCCAAATGCAGATGTTATTTTATGCGGAGGCTTCCAAGCGAGAACAGGGTCGGGCAATATAGAGGTGGGAGATGGCACGAATGCGCAGATTGCCCACGCATGCATGCTTTTTAGAGCATTTAGCAAATAAGTTCGGCCTAAAATTGTTGGAACTGTGTGGCATTACTTTTGATTTAACTGGTGGGACTAAGAACATAAGAGAAGCCAGTGTTGGATCAGGCCAATGGCCCATCCAGTCCTACACTCTGTCACACAGTGGCCAAAAATACCAGGTGCCATCAGGAGGTCCAGTAGTGGGGCCAGGACACTAGAAGCCCTCCCACTGTTACCCCCTCCCCCAAGCACCAAGAAGACAGAGCATCACTTGCCCCAGACTGAGAGTTCCTATCTATACCTTGTGGCTAATAGCCATGGATGGACCTCTGCTCCATATGCTTATTTAATTCCCTCTTGACGCCGTCCATGCTCGTAGCTGCCACCACCTCCTGTGGCAGTGAATTCCATGTGTGAATCACTCTTTGGGTGAAGAAGGACTTCCTTTTATCCGTTCTAACCTGACTTCTCAGCAATTTCATGGAGTGCCTACAAGTTCTTGTATGGGGAGAAAGGGAGAAAAGGACTTCTTTCTCAACCTGCTCTATCCCACGCATCATCTTGTGAACCTCTTTCCCGTCACCAGTGTTGCCTCTAAGCTGAGTTAGTGTGAGATAGCTCACAGTTTTTTAGCCTCTGGCTGACACATTTTTGTCTCCGCTCAGCAAGGACGGCTCCAGAGCAAACTAATTTATGCAGCAGCTAAATCGCTTGCTCGCAACTTTAATGCCAGTAGCTCACAAAGTAGAATTCTTGCTCACAAGACTCCACGGCTTAGAGGGAGCATTGCCTGTCACCCCTCAGCCGTCGTTTCTCCAAGCTAAAGAGACCCCAAGCGTTTTAACCTTTCTTCATAGGCAAAGTGTTCCAACCCTTTTATCATTCTAGTTGCCATTTCCTGCACTTTGCCCAAAGCTATAAGAATGCTATAATATAATAATGCTATAACACTTTTACTTATGTGGCAACCTATAGGACTAGTACAATAGACTGCACAGCCGTGTGTCACCTGCTTTAATGAATGCTGTCACTAGCTTTGAGGTTTTAGGTCTTACCTTAAGTGACCACAGCTCCCCCCAACCGTCTCTCATTACTAACGTCAATGTATTAACGAAACCAGTTTTGGACTTTGCAGAGGGCATCACACCTAGTCTTAGGAGACCTAAAGGAGACTTTGGTCCAAAAAATTACACAGTGCCTTATCCCATACCCTGTCAAGTCTGGAACTGAGCAGGAAGATTTATCAGCGCCTGCTATGGCTGCGCTCGGTGGTTTGCAACCCCTCATCGGCTTCCTGTCAGTTGACATAACTGTTCTGCGTGTCTCCTTCTGCCCCCACCCCCTGCTCCCAAGACCTTTCAACCGTGTGGTTTCTTTTGTCTTCCGAAGCCTAACCGCCACAGACAAGGCGTCTCCGAGGTTGCCGGTCTGGTTACAGCGACAACTATTCTCTCTCACTGGTTATGTAGGCTGTCTAATCGCATCACGGTCAGGTTTGGGGTCTGCTAATAGGGCGGGATTTGCAAGTCCCGTGACGGGCACCAGCTGCGGCCAATGGTCTTCTCCGTATGACACACGGGGATGGTGACACAGCCAGGCTGTTAAATCCTCGTGGCCGTTCAAGCAGCTGTCAGGCTAGAGAGGAAAGAGTCGAGATGGGCATGTCTGCTTTTTAGGCTTTTTCCCGAGGACCCTCGGAGGACCTCTGTGGGCCTGTTAACTGCAGCCTGTTGCAGAGAGTGGCTGTTGTATTGCTAGAGGCACTTTCAAGAAAGCTCTGGCATTAGAGGAGGGGTGGGTTTTTAACAGGAAACTGGAGACAGCAAGCTGTAAAAACAATATTCCAGCAGGTATTCCAACTTTAAGAACATAAGAGCCCTGCTGCATCCTGTCTCACAGAGAGGCCAACCAGTTCCTCTGGAGGGCCAACACCAGGGCAGACACGCTGAGGCCTTCATAAGAATACCAGAAGAGCCCTGCTGGATCAGACCGGTGAGGGTCCATCTAGTCCAGCCTCCTGTCTCACCCAGTGGCCAACCAGTCCCTCTGGAGGACCAACAACAGTGCAGAGAGGCTGAGGCCTTCATTAGAACATCAGAAGAGCTCTGCTGGATCAGACCAGTGAGGGTCCATCTAGTCCTGCATCCTGTCTCACACAGCGGCCAACCAGTTCCTCTGGAGGGTCAACAACAGGGCAGAGAGGCCGAGGCCTTCCCTAATGTTGCCTCCTGGCTCTGGGATTCAGGGGTTGACTGCCTCCGAGTGTGGAGGTTCCCTTTAGTCACCAGGGCTAGTAGCCACCCTGTACGTTCCATGAATCTATCCAATCCCCTTTTACAGGCATCTATCCTTGTGGCCATCACTATATCCTCTGGCAGCAAATTCCACCTTTCAATCACTCTCTGTATAAAGAAGCATTTCTTTTTGTCCATCCTGGACCTACTGCCCATCGGTTTTCCTTGGATGACCTAGAGTTTTAGTACTTTGGGAGAGGGAGAGAAATTTCTCTTTGTCAGCTCTCTCCGCCCCAAGCATAATTTTATAAACCTCTATTTTTAATGGTTAAAAAGTTTTGATTGTACCGAGACAAGCCAGATTCGTTAGTGCTCTGCATAGCACTAACTGCATAGCCTTGTGATTGATTAGCGGCGGACGATATGTCACTGTTTGCGATGCGCCTCTGTGGAGTGCAATGCACAAAATCACCTTCCCCAAGACAGACCTTCGAGTCCCTGTACAGAAAACAGTTGTTGATGAAAGCCCAAAGTGCTAAAGTAGACAACCATTTGAAGTCACAGGCATCCAGGTCCTTCATCACTAATTCAGGCCACTAATTAACCAAGGATCAACATGGTGGTGCTGCATCCTAGCATTGCTACCCTCCCTAGTTGGGGACTGGAGATCTCCCAGAATTACGACCCATCTCCAGGCTACATAAATCGCTTCTTTAAAATGTTTATTCTGCTCCTTCTGGAGAAAATGGCTGCTTTGGAAGGCAGATTGGGTGGCATTAAACCCCACCAAGCTTCCTCTTCTCCCTGAACCCCACCCTCCTGAGCTTCACCCACAAATCTCCAGGTATTCCTGAACCCGGAGTTGGCAACCCCACACATTGCATGCTATTAAGGCCGTAGTCCTATCCACAGTCTCGTGATCAAGCCAGGGCTGCAGCCTATCGGGCAAAATCAGCAGGTTCCCACAGGACGTGACTCATCAAAATAAGAAGAACCAGAAGAGGAGACTGGATTTATACCCAGCCCCTTCGTGCAGAGTCTCAGAGCAGCTTTCATTCTCCTTTCCCTTCCCCTCCCCACAGCAGACACCCTGGGAGGTAGGTGGGGCTGAGAGAGCTCTGAGAGAAACTGCTTGTGAGAGAACAGCTCTGAAATAACTTGTGACTGACCCAAGGTCACACCAGCTGGCTGCATGTGGAGGAGGGGGAATCAAACCCAGTTCTCCCAGATTAGAGACCACGCCCCTAGCCACTACACCAAACTGGCTCCCAGAAGGGCACTGCAACATCCAGATCTCAGGAATGTACAAAAGGTTATACACACTTAAGTAGCAGGGCTGCGACTTGCTAGAACTTTAAAAATTCGATTCACTGCAAGCCCAAGGGCAGGGGTCCCCAACCTTTCTTGAGCCTGTGAGCATCAATAGGATTTTTAGAGGGAGTGCAGAGCACCACCCCAAAGCGGCTGCTGCAGGAGCCGGAGCCGAATATTATAAAGCCTGCCGCAAGAGATGCAGCCAAATGCAGTAATCCCCTTGTCACTTTGCAGCCGTGGGAAACCTTTTCGTCCGAATTTAAGGGAGCCAGTAACAAGCCCTGCCTTACAACGGCGCCACTCACTTTCTGAAAAGCTTGGCGGACGCCAAGGGAAGTATTAGCAGGCGTCACGGTGCCCAAGGGCACCGCGTTGGGGAACCCTGCAGGAGGGCGTGGGACAAAACCAACAAATGGGAGGAGATCTCCGAACAGAGGTGGCATGCCAATGTCGTTGCTCAGGCGGAAGAGTGCACCGACACACCCACACCCTCTAAGCCACGTGTGGAATTTAAGATGTCTTAGTCTGTGTTTCCTCCACGGCAATCCGCAAAAATCACCCAGCGCTCCACAGTGATTGTAACGGTCACTCCACAGAAGAATCGGAACTGGTTGCTCTCTGGGCATCGGCTGACTCTAACCACTTATTTCCTAGCCTTGCTCTGCTATCTCCCCCCCACACACATTGCGTTCACTAATACTAACACAGATGACATGTCGGCAACAAGACGCAGAGCGGCCGAGTGTCCTGACGTGACTGGAAAAGCAGAATCCCTTTAGCGGCTTTACGGGAGTATTAAAAGTAATAATGCCCCCAGGAGATAGACTGGAGCGTTCCCCGATATCATCTCCAGCTGCTGGAGACTTCAAGCCCATCTGCCCCGTCTAGCTTTCAGCTCCCAAGACCTCCGCTCTGTCTCCACCGGAGCCTCCCCGGCCTCGCTCTCAACCCAGTCTAGAGCTGATAAGCGGCTGTTTCTCCGGCGATCGCAGGGGAACTTTTGTCTGGGTCTGCACGCAAAGGGGTGGAGGGTAGGAGACGAACCTATTCTGGCTGCCGCCAAGGTCTCCTCTTAAAAATCTAAATTAAATTCTCCCCATTTGGCTTCATAAGCCCCCTCCTCCTCTTTCCTCATCAAATCAGCCAAAGTATTCCTCGACATCACTCCCACTTTGATATGAAAGGGTTGAAAAGCAGGGCAGGTGCAAACTGGCATTTGGGTTTTCTGGCAGAGGCAATTCAAGGGAAAATTCTGCCCAGCCTCCTTGAAACGGACGAGGGGTTAAGTCTGTTTCCAGCTCCCCTGTTAATTTGTACTAATTTGCAGAACAAGATTCTCCTGTCTGAGGACATAGCTGCGGCCAGGGCTATTTTTGGGCAGGAACACACAGGAATGGAGTTCCGGCTGGCTCCTGAGTTGGCCACACCCAGCAGGAACTCATTAGCATAATAGACCACGTCCAACAGCAGAAACTCACCAGGATTGGCTACATTAGGGGTGTGTGGCCTAACATGCAAAGGAGTTCCTGCTACAAAGAAAGCCCTGGGTTTTGACAACAAACAAGGCAAAGAGAATAAGAAGCAAAAGGTGGGTGTGGTTGGATGACTATACTTCTGGTAACATGGGGGGAGTGGCCTAATATGCTAATAACTTGTGCTGTTAAGGGTGTGGCCTAATATGCTAATGATTTCTGCTGATGGGCGTGGCCTATTATGCTAATGTGTTCCTGCTGAGCTTTTTCTACAAAAAAAAAAGCCCTGACTGCCACTCACATGAACAGAAGGTCCCTTGCAAACTTCTACTCTTTTTGAACGATATCTGCTTCCTGTTGGGTAACTGTATGCCAATATTTGTCTCCTGTTAAGCTGCCCTATATTGAATCAGATCCTTGGTCCATCAAGGTCAGTATTACTACTCAGACTGGCAGAAACTCTCCTGGGTCTCGGGCAGAAGTCTTTCCCATCACCTACTGCCTGGTCCTCTAAACTGGAGATGCCGGGGTTTGAACCAGGGACCTTCTGCATGCCAAGCGGAGGTTCTACCACCGAGCCACAGCCCCTCACCTATAATACATGAACACACAAAGCTGCCTTATACTGAATCAGACCATTGGTCCCTGAAGGTCTGTATTGTCTACTCAGACTGACAGTGGCTCTCCTGGGTCTTAGGCAGAGGCCTTTCACACCATCTATTACCTGGCCCTTTTACCTAGAGATACCAGGGATTGAACCTGGGACCTTCTGCGTGCCAAGCAGGTGCTTTTATCACTGAGTCACGGCTCCTCCCCTATATTGCAGGAGCACATGAAGCTGCCTTATTTTGAATCAGACCCTCGGTCCATCCAGGTCAGTATTGTCTACTCAGACTGGCAGTTGCTCTCCAGGGTCTCAGGCAGAGGTCTTTCTCATCACCTCCTGCCTGGTTCTTTTAACTGGAGACCCCGGGGACTGAACCTGGGGCCTTCTGCATTCCAAGCAGAGGCCCTGCCACTGAGCTATGGTCGTTTTCATTGGAGATGGTGGGTATTGAACCTGGGATCTTCTGCATGCCAGGCAGAGGCTCTACCACTGAGCCACAGCCCCTCCCCTCTAGTTCAGGAACACACGAAGCTACCTTATGCTGAATCAGACCCCTTGGTCCATCAGGGTCACTATTGTCTACTCAGACTGGCAGCAGCTCTCCTGGTCTTTTAGCTCGCCCGGTCCTTTCAGCTGGAGATGCTGAGGACTGAACCTGGGACCTTCTGCATGCCAAGCAGATGGGCTACCACTGAAGCATGGTCCCTCCCTTGAAAGCTGTGAACACACCAAGCTGCCTTATACTGATTCAGCCCATTGGTCTATCAAGATCGCTATTGTCTACTCTGACCAGAAGTGTCTCTCCAGGGTCTCAGGACGATGTCTTTTATAATACCTACTCCCTGTTTCTTAAACTGGAGGTTGCTGGGGGATCCTACTCATTTCCACACGGTTCAGATGTGCACATCTGCCATTGATATTTTGCAGCACTTGGCCCTTTTCCTACTTATACCAGAACTCTAAATATTCACATGAGCACACACAATCCCCAATTTTAAGAACTGGTACCAGAGGGCCAATCTACCATCTTGGAATGTGACTACAGATAAAAATATTACCTATCGGAATGCTCAATCTCCCACAAGGTGGAAACCCACCATGCCACCGCAAATGGTTCCGGCTTAGGCTTCCTCTCAACTTGTTGTGCGTCCCGAAGATTTGCACTCAAACGAGGTTTCAGAGCAAACGTTTTGATTTGCACTCACCTACATTCCAAAGAGCTGGAGTCCCAGGAGAGCTACACAGCAGGATTTTTTTCCTGAATGGACAGCTCTGAGAGCATTCTTCAGTGGTCGACAATGCTTCCTGTCACAAGGAAATCAAGCATTATTCAGAGTATGCGGAAGCTGCCAATTAAGCAGCAATCAATATGCAATACTGCTTTGAGACCTAGAGAGCTGAAGTATCTGAGCCAAAATGAATACCTCAGGGGGCTGCCTTATACTCGCCCTGGCTACTGGCACACGTATCGTAGAATTAAAAAATGAGAGATCACGGGAGGAAGTGGAAAATCAAAAACATCCATGACGAAAATAACGAAGAGTCACTAGAGATATACTGCAAAATCATTTACTGTAGTAATTCTGTAGAAAATTCTCTTCTATTATCGCTCACACGCTAACAAATGCCGTGCAATGTAAACAATTCGTTTCACAATAACAGCTTTATCTGAGCGTGTAGCAATCACAATTCTCATCAATTACTACTTATCAACTCTTGAAGGAAACATTCCATGTTGACTCTCTAATAACAGAACCCAAGGTCTTGTTTGTACTATATTTGTGTGACTTCTATTATAATGACTGTAGTATGAAAATTCTATAAAATTTAAAGAGCTTATACATGTTATTTTATATAATAGATAAGATAGCTAAAACAGGACATAAAAGATTATCATGAGCAAAATATATAAATATATATATTTATATATATATACACATACACATACACACACACATATATATACACATACACACACGCTATGTTGTCATATATAAGTCACAGTCTTATATCCATGATGTCATATATTTTCTAAGCTATAATGTCATACTTCCCTTTCTGGTTTTCCCTGTTATTGTATACATATACATTTTGATTAAGGAATGTCCCTGACATTTGTAAAATTGCCCTTTATATTGTGTTTCTGACAACTAAACTTTTAAAGCTTTTCCCTCTTCCTTACTCTGAATCCCTTTAAAAATTCAAATAAAAATCTATTAATTAAAAAAGAGGAGCCTCTTGCTTTGGAAGCCGGAGGTCACCGGTCTAGTCCCCTGGCATCTCCAGTGGAAAAGGACCAGGCAGCAGGTGTGATGTGAAAGACCTCAGCCTGAGCCTGTGGAGAGCTGCTGCCGGCCCGAGTAGGCAACGCTGATCTTGATGGATGGATGGTCTGACTCAGCATAAGGCAGATTCGTGTGCAGGTCCCAGCAGGCCTGTAGCTACCGTGGGACCCACGGGGCCCAGCCCCCTAGTGGTTTTTATGGGTCTCCCTCCCACAGCCTTGGCTGCCCCTCCCCGATTGCCTGTCGGACTGTCAGTGGGGAGGACGAGGGTGGCAGAAACAGCAGCAGAGGCGGCGAGGCTGGGCTGAGAGATAATTGCCGACTGGCCCGCCAGCAGCAGGCAAGCCTAGCCGGGCAAGGCAAAGAGGCAAACGGATGCGCCCGTGTGATCACATGCTGCAGCTCCGTAGCCAGCCCAGCCACTGCATGCCTCGTGCCTCTCCTGGCCCTGGGAGGAAGCTGAGAGGACCCTGGGAGGCTGCTCCTAGTGTGGCGACATGGGAAAAGGCACCGGGGCTCCTTAGGGACAGAGGGAGACAGACATTCTACAGGAAAGGGCTGCCCTTGCTGGGGTGGGGGAAGCTCCCCCAATTTAATTAGCTGGCAGGCCCCCCCAAGGCCCCCTCACAAAAAAAAAATCCCTACCTATGGGGCTGG
The DNA here is from genome assembly GCA_029375565.1 of Gekko gecko. Taxonomy (NCBI): domain Eukaryota; kingdom Metazoa; phylum Chordata; class Lepidosauria; order Squamata; family Gekkonidae; genus Gekko; species Gekko gecko. The sequence goes on along the minus strand of JAPDNY010000017.1, from coordinate 7,879,782 downwards.
GTCCCAGAGCAGCAAGAGTAATGGGACTTGGCCACAAAAGACCTCTGGAGCTCGAATAGGTAAAGGTAAAGGTTCCCTTACTCAAAAGCCAGTCGAATCCGACTCTAGGGTTGTGGTGCTCATCTCCGTTTCAAGGCCGAAGAGCCAGCGCTGTCCGAAGACGTTTCCGTGGTCATGTGGCCGGCATGACTAAACACCGAGGTGCACGGAACGCTGTTACCTTCCCACCGAAGTGGTACCTATTTATCTACTTGCAATTTCTTGCTTTCGAACTGCTAGGTTGGCAGGAGCTGGAACTAGAGACGGGAGCTCACCCCGTCATGCGGCACTCTCGGGTCTCGAACTGGTGAACTACTGACCTTCCACAGCCTGCAGTTCAGCGTCTCAACCACTTGAGCCACCACAGCTCCTCGAATAGGTACTGATGTTTTAAAAAGTGTTTTAAGGTCTTACCTTGGCAGCAAGCAGAGACGGACAAATTCATACAGCCGTGTTAGCCACCTGATGCACGTTGTCAGTGGTGTGGAACACACACACACACACACACACACACACGAGACCTAAGAAAAACCTGGTTTGTTAAACATTCAGAACAATTCAGTGGCGTCTCAGCCGGCTAAGGTCTGTGCCCTCTACAAGTACAGACTTGGTTAACATGGAGAAGCTTCCGGCAAGTACAGACCGCAAAGGCTCCCGTTGTCATTCGAGGCAGCGAGAATTCCCTCCCAAGGCACTGAAAGCAATGTGCTGGCTGCCAAAAAAACTGGCCTAAGTCGCTCAGCAAGTCTCTGCTGATTATCTGGTGAAAGCTCCATACAAGTGAGAAGTAAGCCTAATCTACAGTTTAAACCAGGGGTGGCCAAACTGCGGCTTTCACACATATCGTGTGGCTCCCGGCAGGGCAGCCTAGGGAAGCAAAGTGGAGGCATGCTTTTTCTCCCTCCCTCACTCCCACCTATTTGCTTTCTTTGTTTCTCTCTCTCTTTTTCTTTCCACCTCTTTCATTCTTTCTTTCCACCTCTCTCTCTCTTAGACAAATAGAAGAAGAGGAGATTGGGTTGATATCCCACCCTTCACTACCCAAAGGAGTCTCAGAGCGGCTTACAAACACCTTTCCCTTCCCCTCCTGACAACAGACACCCTGTGAGGTTGGTGGGGCTGAGAGAGCTCTGACAGAAACTGCTCTTTTTCAAGGACAGCTGTGCCAGAACTATGGCTTGCCCAAGGTCATCTAGCTGGTGCAACTGGAAGAGTGGGGAATCAAACCCGGTTCTCCCTGGTGCACTTAAGCACTACACCAAACTGGCTCTTACGGCTATCATTATCAAACAAATATCATTATCAATATCTTTTTACCCCGTTTTTATTTCTGGCAGTCTCGTTTAATGTTAATAAAAAAGCAAATTTGCATATATTTTTTTTAAAAAATGCATGTATAATATTTGTTCATGTTTTGCGGCTCTCAAACATCTGACATTTATTCTACGTGGCTCTTACACTGAGCAAGTTTGCCCCCCCCCCCCAGTTTAAACCGCATAATAAGAATATTCATTTGAATCCCTCTGAGATGTGGTGCTGGAGGAGAGTTTTATGAGTACCGTGAGACTGCCAAAAAGACGAGTCAGTGAGTTTCTGATCAAAAGAAGCCTGGGCTCTCCTCCAACCTAGAAAAGCTAAAATGACTCGACTGAGGCTCTCGTACTTTGGTAATATTATGAGAAGGGGAGAGTTCACTGGTAAAGACCACGATGCCAGGAAAAGTCGAAGGCGGCAGGAGAAGAGGAAGACCCAGTGGTGGAGGACGGACTCTGATGAAGGAAGCCGCGGCCCTCAGTTTGTGAGACCTGAGCAAGGCTGTAAACAGGACAGTTTGGAGGACATTAGTTCATAGGGTAGCCGTAAGTCAGAAGCAACTTGACAGCACTTAATCTGCTAACACCAGGAATAGTCAGGTGATAAGCGAAGATGATAACGTAATCCGCCTTATGTCTCAGCAAGGAAGGGGGACTATAAATGGCCAGAAAATAGAATAAAATAATTAAATAGAGGCAGCTGATAAATGCCCACAAGTGAATGCAGGGAATAGCCGGCTTATTGAAATCCTTTGGCGCCTTACGACAGCTCTACCAGACATATTAATAGGACTGGAATCCTTGAAGTATAAACTTCTACCAATGTCCGATATTAAAAATATCTCCTTGGGCATGAAGTTGACAGCAGATGGCCAGAAGAAGAAGAGATTGGATTTGCACCCCGCTCTTCACTTGAAGTCTCAGAGCGGTTTACAATCTCCTTCCCTTCCTCTCCCCACCACGGATACCCTGGGAGATAGGTGGGGCTGAGAGAGCTCTCTCGAGAACTGCCCTTGAGAGAACAGCTCTGAGAGAACTTGTGACTGACCCAAGGTCACACCAGCAGCTGCATGTGGAGGAGTGGGGAATCAAACCTGGTTCTCCCGGATTAGAGTCCACGCTCCTAACCACTGCACCAAACTGGCTCTCAGAAGGTAAGCTTGACTTGTTAAACCCAGTGATTCAAGTGCTGAAGATGTGTTTGAGCATCTCGTGCGACCCAGCTCTACAGGGTGACATAAGAAAACGCAACACACTGAGGAGTGGCAGAGAAGATGGGGCAAGTACACAGAAGTGATGAAAAACTAATTAAGTTTAATTAATTAATTACATTAAGAACGTGTTCTTCAAAAAAAAAAATAACCTGTAAAGCAAAATGCTTGTTACCACTTCCTTGGTTAGAAAAATGAGACCACGTTTAGAAATTTCTTTATTATTATTTTTTAATTAAAACTGTATCTGCAAAACGTCCGTTTTCACTCTGTTGCCCCGGAGGTGGCAACTTTTTATTTTATTTTTTTGTCAAAATATTTTTTTTTCTCCCCAAAGTTCATGCCAAAAAATAAAAAGAGATCACGCTTTTTTTTTTTTAAATTTCTTTGATCTGCGTCATTCAAAGTGCTCCTTGAAAAAGTGGTTCTTTTTTTCCTCCTTAGGAAGAACAAAAATAATCACCGTATTTATACAAAGGGTTGTGTTTTGTTTTGTTTTTAAGCCGTCATGTACAAAGGAAAAACTGTAAGAAATTGTAGAAGGAGAGAAGTTATGTATCTGCTCGTATCGTACCCTGCTGAAACCTCACCTGATAGAAGATTGTCCAGAGTTCCATAAAAATCATGGGATTCTGTGTATGATTTTGTTTTTTAAAAAACACGTTAAGAATCTATACATCTTTGAGGTCATCGTTTTAACAGAGCGGTTCCCCTGCCCCCTTGGACGGGTGGGGGGGTGAAGCCCGAGGACTTCAGATGGTAGAAATGTCAAGTTTTGTGGTTTTTTTCCGTTTTTTCTCGTGCTGGCTCTCACAACTCATGCATTTTTTTTAAAAAAATGATTACTCATTCCAATCCACACAAGATCCCCACCTGGGGATGGTTCAGAGGGCCCCCTTAAAAGCTTCAGAGTGTCCCCCTTGAAAAGCATCTCCCCCCCGCCCCTTTTAGTGGCAAAAGGACTATGAATCTGGGATCCTGTTTAGCTTTTGCTCTTTGGATTCCAAAGATGTGTACTTGTCGTCGATGATTGGCGCGTTTTGTTGGAAGTGAATCACTGGCTTTATCTGAAAGACCCCGAAACTTTCTTGGTTCTTCTTGTTGTAAATATTCATGCGGTGTTCCAGTTCGGGGCTGGCTTTGGTAGACCCGGCTGGACTGGGCAGTTTGAGGTTGACCGGGTCCAGTCCTTTTTGCGTCAAGCAAGACTCTTCAGACAGAGAGGACAGCAGTTCCTGAACCACAGTGTTGTTCACTCGGTGGGCGGAAGGATCCACCTGGTTGCGCTTCGCCTCGTTGCGGGATCTCTCCAAGGGGCAGTACTCAGACGACTCCTCCCGGGTGGTACTGCAGTCGGTCGAAGAGCCGAACGTCTGGCTGCTGTCGCTCTGCGCTCTGGTGACGGAGCTGTCTGTGGATCTGGAGGCACTGCCGGAGGTGACGCTGGTGGAAGTCCCGTTGCTTCCGACGATCTTCATCGGCACTTCCACAGTGAAGAGGTCCGAGGAGATGTTGGGCTGGTGCACATCGATGGCCGCGGTGGTGATCACGCAGACAGCTGGTTCGGGAATGCCGCTGTCTGTATGGGGAAACAGCAAACAATGCCTATGTTACAACAGGGTTCCCCAACGTGGTGCCCGTGGGCGCCACGATTCCTGCCAATACTTCCGTTGGTGCCTGCCAAGCTTTTTAAGCAAGTGGGCAGGGCCATTGTAGGGCAGGGCTTGTTACTGGCTGCCTTCTATCAAATGAAATGGTTTTCTACTGAGGATAAGTAGAACTGGAAGAAGAAGAAGAGATTGGATTTATACCCCGCCCTTCACTTGGAGTCTCAGAGCGGCTTACAAACTCCTTCTCCTTCCCCTCCCCACAACAGACACCCTGTGAGGTAGGTGGGGCTGAGAGAGCTCTGACAGAGACTGCTCTTTTTCAAGAACAGCTGTGCCAGAGCTTGTGACTGACCCAAGGTCATCCAGCAGGTGCGAGTGGAGGAGTGGGGAATGAAACCCGGTTCCCCCAGATTAGAGTCTGCGCACTTAACCACTACACCAAACTGACTCTAACTGGAGGTTGAGTAGAACTGACAAGTCGTAAGAGACACGGCTCGAGCAACGAAGGGGGGCTTTCTTTGGAAACATTTGTGTCTTGGAAGTTCTGTGCTCTTTGGCTGAGGGGTTGTGAGAATACAAAACCTCATATCTGAGGAAGACGACCAACACAGACGCCGGTGTGGGACAGCCAAACCTTGTGACCCTGCACCAAACACTTTGGGTCGCCTCTCTTGTATCACAAAAATAGCAGACGCTGCAGACCATCCACAGGTGAGGCCAGGGATTCTATACAAATGGTGATAGTTTCAGGCGGGTGCTCTGTTTTTCTGTAGTACAAGAGTTAGATTCCAGTCCAGAAGCAGCTTAGAGACCAACAAGATTTCTGTGGGAAAAGAGAGCTTTGACTCTAGAAAGCTTTTTTTTTAAATCGCCAAGTCTCAGCTGACTTACTGTAATGTATCTGAACCCGGTCGTGTTCGAGGCTAGGTCCCCACGTGGTCATGTGAAGCCTTCGAGCTTCACTCCGGGAGACAAGGGCCCAAGCAGATCCTAACCTGTGCCAATCAGAGGGCTAGGATCCCGGCCGGGACCTATGGAACTCTCGGCCACTAGTAATAGCCTATCACTTGAGTGGGGTGTGTTCCGGGAGTGGGTTTTGCTCTAGGATATAAGCCGGCCTGCGAGCCGGCTAGTTGTCCTTGTTCCTGACATAACCTAATAAACAAGAGCTGATTCACTATGCTGAGTCTCCGGTCTCAGTCCTTTTCACTTATGGTGAGCTTGCAGGGTTTTCAAGGCAAGTGACATTCAGAAGCACTTTGCCATGGCCTGCCTCTGAGTAGCAACCCTGGACTTGCTTGGTGATCTCCCATCCAAGCACTAACCAGGGCTGACCCTGCTGACCTTCCAAGGTCAGGTTAGCTGGGCCACCCAGGTCAGGGCAGAGACAAACAGAGGTGGTTGGCCATTGCCTGCCTCTGCATAGCAACCCTGGACTTTTTTGGTGGTCCTCCCATCCAAGCATTAACCGGGGTTAATGCTGGCTAGCTTCTGAGATCTGATGAGATCAGGCTAGGGTAGACTATTCAGGCCACAGTCTGGAAAGCCATGCGAGCCCTGGAGAGCTTTACGCTCTGCTGATCAACACCTCCTGGTGATCCCTGGCCTGAGGGACGTCTGCTTAGCCTCAACCAGGGCAAAGGCTTTTTCGGCCCTTGCTCCCACCTGGGGGGACATGCTCCCACCCGAGATTGGGGCCCTGTGGGACCTATTACAGTTCCACAGGGCCTGTAAAATGAAGCTGTTCCACCAGGCTTTTGGTTGAGGGGGTGGGCATTCGATTATTCTGGCCTCCCCTGTTTATGGCCCCTTTCCCAGTGCCTGCTTGTCAGACAATATTATTGGGCACCCAGGGCTATTTTTGGGCAGGAACGCACAGGAATGGAGTTCTGGCTGGCTCCCAAGTTGGCCACACCCAGCAGGAACTCATTAGCATAATAGGCCACACCCAACAGCAGAAACTCATTGGGATTGGTTACATTAGGGGTGTGTGGCCTAACATGCAAAGGAGTTCCTGCTCCAAAAGAAGCCCTGGGTTTTGACAACAAACAAGGTAAACAGAACAAGAAGCAAAAGGTGGGTGTGGCTGGATGGCTGCACTTCTGGTGACATGGGGGTGTGGCCTAATAGGCTAATGAGCTGTGCTGTCAGGGGTGTGCCTAATATGCAAATGAGTTTCTGCTGTTGTGTGTGGCCTGTTATGCTAATGAGTTCCTGCTGAGCTTCTTCTACAAAGCCCTGGGAGCACCTATAGTCACCTGATATGAGGAATGGCGTTTGATGATTTTATCTATTGTGCCGTCGACTGTTTTATTGGTTTTATTGCTTTATTGTTTTATGGCTGCATGCTGTAAGCTGCCCTAAGCCCACTTGTGGAATACGGTGGGGTATAAATTGAAACGATAACGACAACAACAACAATATACCCCACTCTCAAAACATTTCATTGGTCTCTAAGGTACTACCGGACTTGAATCTATACAAATTGTAGGCTCCTGCAGGTATGCAGAACGATACAACTCTGGAAATTAACCAGAAAGAAAAATCAAAAATCAAAACTGCCTGAAAAGAATACGGAGGTCCCCAAACTTATTTGGCCTACTGCCATTTCAGAAAAAAAATTACTCAGTGCCCCCCCTGGAAATCTACCTTCCAAAAGGGGATGGAAAGATGCAGGGACAAATTTGCACCCAAAGCTCCTGCCGTGCACCTGGATCGTTCCAGTGCCCCTCAGGGGGCGGTAATGCCCACTTTTGGAACCAGTGAAGATGTGTAATGCTGACAGCCAGTTCAAGGGAAAGTGGGGGAAATGGAGCTGCAGTGGCCGCTCCGAGAGCTTACAGGATTCTGGAGGGGGAGATTTGTACGTGCGTGCGGGAGAAAAGTTTCTGAATGTTTTTATCCCCCTCATGGGACTGGATTCCTCAGGCCCTCCCCAGTTCGATCCCTCAAACAGCAAACCTCACGGCCAAGTGCTGCCTATTAACTGGGCAACTGAAACAAGGAAGCCGTCTGACCCTTTAAAGCCCTGTATGGTCAGGGTCCAGCTTACCTGAGGGACCGCCTTTCCCTACATGTTCCCCCAAGGGCACTTCGGTCTGGGGGCCGTCATCTTCTGGAAATTCCTGGCCCCAGAGATGCGAGGCTGGCTGCCACAAGAGCCAGGGCTTTTTCGGTGGCGGCTCCTACCTGGTGGAAGGAGCTCCCAGAGGAGATCCGGGCCCTGCGGGACCTTGTCCAGTTCCGCAGGGCCTGCAAGACAGAGTTCTTCTGCCAGGCTTTTGAGTAGGAGCCGCCACTGCCGCTATCCCATCTTCGATATTCCACCTCGAAAACCATGCCATTGTCTTCCCGTCATCTTGGTTTTAAATGTTGTGCTTATGTTGTACTGTTTGTTTTTATAATTTTACCTGGTCGATATTGTTTTATATTGTTTATATTGTTTAAATTGTTTATATTGTTAGCCGCCCTGAGCCTTCGGGGAGGGCAGGATACAAATCCAAACAAATAAATAAATAATAAATAAATAACATACTCGAGGGGTGCAGAGAAATGGGGTGCTGCTGACAGGTGAGTTTTGTAAATTAGAGATTAAGAAAACAACATCCCCTTTTCCTGCATACACAATGGTCTGATAAAGACTAAGCATGCCCTCGGGGAAAAAAAAGCAGAGGGAACAGGAAGCAAGGGGAGAAAGCGGCCGGTCTGAGCCCAAAATTACAGGACTCCCTGTTGTGGTGTATCGATATGGACTATTACTAGGGAGCACATTTGCCTTAGCAAGACCATGCGGTCTAGCGCACCTTCAGGATGGTAAACAATAGCCACGGAGAATTCCGAGGCAGACCAATCGGTTTGCCCGGATCCTAGAGCAGACCTATAGGGAACACGGACACTGTAAACAACCAATCATGGGGAGTGGGGTATGAGTGTGTGTGGTGTGCTGCATGGATATAAGCCGGCTTGTCTTTGAGTTGAGCTGTAAATAAACTATGAGCTGGAATCACGCGTCTGAACCCAGGACATTACACCTGCCCCAAGTTATTCCAGCTCTAGCCCCCTGCTAGAGTTGCCAACCTCCAGGTGGCACCTGGAGATCCCCCAATATTGCCATTGATCCCCAGACAACCAAGATAATTTCCCCTGGGGAAAATGACTGCTTTGGAGGGGAGACTCCATGGCATTGTACCCTGTTGGGGTTCCTTCATTCCCTGACCCCCCCCCCCAGGCTCCCCCCCCAAATCTCCAGGTATTTCCCAACTCAGAGCTGGCAACTCCGCCCCATGCCCAGAACTGTGATTCCTCCCTGGCTCTCAACGTGTAACTGTGGGAACGGGATGCCTCTAGAAACTGCTCTGCTCTGCTTCCTAAACCTGCACTCACAAGAAGAAGAGGAAGAGAAGAGGAGATTGGATTTATACCCCGCCCTTCACTACCCGAAGGAGTCTTAGAGCGGCTGACAAACTCCTTTCCCTTCCCCTCCCCACAACAGACACCCTGTGAGGGAGGTGGGGCTGAGAGAGCTCTCCTGAGAACTGCCCTTGAGAGACCAGCTCTGAAGGAACTTGTGACTGACCCAAGGTCACACCAGCAACTGCATGCAGAGGAGTAGGGAATCAAACCTGGTTCTCCCAGATTAGAGTCTGCGCTTCTAACTACTGCACCAAACTGGCTCTTGAGATGCTAAGAAAGCACACTTTAGAACGTAACCTCCGTTAGGATGCTCCCTTTGGAAATCAAACATCCCGCTTCCTTAGTGGAGTTCCAGCTAAAAATCAGGTGAGCTCTTTTGAGTGCCTGAATTTTAAGGGGCGGGGTGAGAGAAACCCCGAAAGCAAAATGGGGAGGGGTGAGCACCCAAGCATGAAATGGGCTAGAGGGTAAGCCCGTTCCGATCCTTTAGAGGCTGTAAGGGTAACCCCGGAAGCTGGGGGGGAGGAATATATATCCATTTGAAGTATGACCTGGTGACCCGCTGCTCTAGCATTGGACTTCCCTCGAGCCAAGTTATTCCATCCTTTGCTCAGTCGGTTTAACCCTTCTAAAAGGTTCTCAGCATGAGGCCCTCTTACGCTGACTTCTTTCTTTCCCCCTGTGGACAGGCGTTTGTCTGTTTCCGTCAAAGACTCTGGATTCCTAGAACAAGCGGCTGAAACCCAAATGTGCACTGAATCTTACAATAACTGCCGATGTCAGGGGGGAGTCCTGGCTTGTTCCTTGTAATATTGCAAAGTTACATTTATATCGTAATGAGAATGATGGACTTTTCCTCGTAATATTGCAAAGTTTTATTTATACTGTAATATGATGTTTACCTTGAAAAGATTTACTAAATGTCTTGGTCGTTCACATCACGGTGATTGTTTTGTTTGGTGCTGTTCCCAGAAATGGCTATCTGAAAAATCAGTCCTGGAGTGAGCCAAACTAATAATAATGGAGATGGGGGTCCCCATGAGTACATACAGAATTGCTTTCCCCTCACTAAAAATGAGGCTCTGATATAGATGGCCTGGGCTAGCCCAATCTTGTCAGATCTCGGAAGCTAAGCAGGGCCGGCCCTGGTTAGTACTTGGAAGGAAGCTCAGGCAGGCAATGGCAAACCACTCCTAAATGTCTCTTGGCTCGAAAACCCCTTGGGGTCAGTCGGAAGTCAGTTGTGACTTGATGGCAAAAACAAAAAAAAATGTGAGAAAACCATTTTGGGGCGTACTTTTTGTATGTGTGCACCTGGCCAGTTTGGTGTAGTGGTTAAGTGCGCGGACTCTAATCCGGGAGAACCGGGTTTGATTCCCCACTCCTCCAGTTGCACCTGCTGATGTGACCTTGGGTCAGTCACAAGCTCTGGCACAGCTGTTCTTGAAAAAGAGCAGTTTCTGTCAGAGCTCTCTCAGCCCCGCCTACCTCACAGGGTGTCTGTTGTGGAGAGGGGAAGGGAAAGGAGTTTGTAAGCCGCTCTGAGACTCCAAGTGAAGGGCGGGGTATAAATCCAATCTCCTCTCTTCTCTCTTCTCTTCTGGAAGTCATGGCGACTGACCCCTACCGGGGGCTTGGAGGATATTCAGAGAGGTGGCTGAACAATGCCTGCCCCCACCTCCCGACTGCTGGTATTCCAAGGAGGTCTCCCATCCGAGGACTTGCCAGAGTCGACCCTACGTAGCTTCCGAGATCTGATGAGATTGGGCCTGCCTGGGCTATCCAGGTCAGGGCGAGAAAACCATTTAGGTGGGGTGCAATTTACAGGCAAATCTGAGATCTGCGTATTCTAGTTTTAGAGATCCCACAGAGATCAGCCTTTGACTTCCTAGTGGTTCATAGTCTGAGGTTAATATTCTGTCTCGTCCTGCGCAATTGCAGCACACCAAAGAGGCACATGTGAATTTTTATCAATGTGACTTACCACTGCTGGGCTCGTTGTAATATTGACTGATGTAGTTGTTCATGTCGTCTTTGACCATAGCCTCTGTGGACACAAAAATGGATCATCAAGAGACACATAACTTAACTCAGGGATTCCATCTTTTTAGACGCTGGCGTGAGGGGGCTGTTTTGGTGAAGTGGTTAAGATGGCCAGTTAGGTGTAGTGGTTAAGTGTGCGGACTCTAATCTGCGAGAATCAGGTTTGATTCTCCACTCCTCCACATACAGCTGCTGGTGTGACCTTGGGTGAGTCACAAGTTCTCTCAGAGCTGTTCTCTCAGGAGCAGTTCTCGAAAGAGCTCGCTCAGCCCCAACTACCTCACAGGGTGTCTGTTGTGGGGAGGGGAAGGGAAAGGAGATTGTCAGCTGCTCTGAGACCCCTTCGGGTAGTGAAGGGCGGGGTATATATCCATCCTCCTCCTCCTCTTCCCCCTCTTCTTCTTCTTCTTCTATCAATCTCATTTTAGACTGCCCCATTTAATGCGCTGCTATGCCCTGGATTGCTTTGCTGTTTTTATTGACTTGGATTGTTTTACTGATATGTTTTTATTGATATGACTCTTATTCATTGTTTGTACTGGGTTCAGTTTGTTTTTATTGTTGCGAACCACCTCAAACAGGTCTGGAGAAGTGGAATACAAATTTTCTGACTAAACAAGCATACCTTTTTTCCAGTGGAGAAACTTAATGTTCCTTTAGCCAGGAAAAGAAGGGTGTGTGTGACCAGAAGGAAGAGGGCTAGGACTTGCTTTCTGCGGCTTCAAGGGCGAGGCTTAGATTTTACGGGCAATAAGTTACAGAGGAAGCTGAGCACTGGGAGAAACTTTCTAACTGTAAGGGCTGTTCAACAACAGAGCCTATGACCCAGAAGAAAGGGACTCTCCCTTGCTAGTCAACTTTGAACAGAGGCTGGACAGCTATCCGTTCTTATAAACAGATTTAAAAGGGGATTAGATTCATGGAAGATAAGTCTATCAGTGGCTACTAGCCATGGTGACTGAGGGGAACCTCCACATTCAGAGGCACTAAGCCTCTGGATCCCAGAACCAGGAGGCAACATCAGGGTAAGATCTTGGCCTCTATGCCCTGTTGTTGGCCCTCCAGGGGAACTGGTTGGCCACTGTGTGAGACAGGAGGCTGAACCAGATGGACAGTTGTTCTGATCCAGCAGGGCTCTTCTGAGGTTCTTATCAGGGGAAGGCCTCGGCCTCTATGCCCTGTTGACCTCTAGAGGAACTGACTGGCCACTGTGTGAGACAGAATGATGAACTAAATGGACCACTGGTCTGATCCCACAGGGCTCTTCTGATGTTCTTATCAGGGGAAGGCTTCGGCCTCTATACCCTCTTGTTGGCCACTATGTGAGACAGGATGGTGGACTATTGGTCTGATCCAATAGGGGTCTTCTTGTGTTATTCATAAGACGAGGCCTCTTCTAGTTTCAGAGGGTAGCCATGTTGGTCCCCAGAATGGCTAGATTCGAGTCCAGTAACACCTCAGAGAGCAATAAGATTTTCGGGGCGCGAGCTTCCAAGAGCCAAAGCTCCCTCCATCTGAGTCTGACGAAGGGAGCTTTGACTCTCAAAAATTTACACCCCGAAAATCTTGTTGTTCTCTACGGTGCCGCTGCCCTCTGATTGAGCCGTGCCAAATCTAGGACTCCCTGCTTCTATGGTTTTCTGAAGCAGCATGAAGAATTACCTCAGGATGGCAAAATGAAAAGTTACCTCAGGTTGTTTTTTTTTTTTAAAGCTTTGGAAAGAAGGTACGGCAGGAACACCCAAACCGAGAAGCAATCCGATCTGCCCACTTTGTGGCAGATCGCATGCCTTAAAAGCATCCTCTCTTTTTAAGTGCTTTTTTTAAATATCACACTATGGGGGGGGGGTGAGGAGGGGAAACCACACACAGAGACGCAACCCCTCTCGCTTATTCCTTCGAGCCAGATTCCCCACACGCCCCTCGGGTCTCTCTGGCTACGGCCCCTTTTTTCACAGCACATTGTGGTTTGCAGGTGGAAAGAAACAGATGTTTTCTGTGGCATGCTTTTCTCTGCGCAACAAGGCCCAAACCACTGAGGCACTCTGTACCTGAAATAGCTGCCGCGCTCCTCAGATGGCAATCTAACCTGACACTGAAAGGGAACATGGCTGCCTTCCTTGGTTTCCTTGGCTCTTAAAAGCTTTTTTGGCCTCTGCTGATCTTTAAATGCCTGCAGTCAGAGGTGTGCTTTCTGCTAATGTCGGAGTTTAGAAAAGAAGCCCCGGTGTAGCTCAAGGCAATACTGCTAGATTAGGAGTACATTGCAATGCTTTTTAGCTATCTGCTGTTAAAACACACTTCGTTTCGGCCATACATAATTGATACCATAAATGCCATGTACCCATCGCGGCATACCGGTACTTAGACATCATTCCAGAGACGGCCAGGAACGTTCACGTGCCACGCATGTCCAACTGTGTTTCTTAGCCAAAGCAAGGAAAGGGCTACAGATCTGAAAGAGCTCTCAGGTTTTGAGACCCAACTGGATATAAATCTCATGCAACCTTTTGCGAAAGGGAGATTTGTTTGGGACTGAGAATTTGGAAGAAGTACGGGTTAAAAGGAAGCTAATGTGCATTGGGCCACAATTCCAGGAGGGTCGCGGTGTTAAGTCTCTTGCAAAACAATCAGGGGTCATTTAGTAGAAAAAGAGGTGCAGGAGCTCATTAGAATAATTTATTAGCATAACTTATTTGCATATGCCACACCCTCTGACATCACAGGAAGTGTGTCAGAAGGCAACACCCACCGCTCAGGCTCCACCCCTAGGGACTGTCTTTCTACTTTGGGGGCTGTCATTCCAGTCCCAGAGTAGCCCACGTGCTGCTTCACGCTCCTGCGAGGCTTGCTGCCACCTGTGCTTCTAACTGGCAGAGCTCCGCTCCTGCACGCTCCTGCTCCAAATGACCCCTGAGAACAATAAAGCAGAAGTCCAGTGACGCCTGTCGTTGAGGGGATAATGATGATGGTAATGCCGCTGAGGTGGATTCAACGGTCCTGCAAATAGCCGTTTCTCCTCCCAGGGTTGGTTCCAAGTTTCGGAGGGCCCTAGTTGAAAAGTGTCTCAGAGCCCCTGCTCCTCCCCCATCCGTCGGGCCCCCCTCGCTCGTGCCTCCCTTCCCACCCACCCCACCTACTCATGTGCTCTCCACCAGTGCGTCCTTCCCACACCTACTCGCAAGCCCTCCTGTTTTGCCATGCTCACACCCCCTGGGTGCCCCATCTCCAGCTGTGCTGGTCAGTCTGTGTGGCTGGGAGTGCCACAATCAGCCAGTGCTGGGCTGCACGTGCAGCTGTGAACATTCGCAGCAAAGCACTCACGCGTGAGTGGGCTGGAGAAGGGCAGATGGTCAGTGGCAGCGGACCCTACTCGGAGCCCTGGGCCCCATCTGCTGCCCCATCTCTGTCATGGGTGTGGATGAGGATGAGCTGACAGAACCTGCAGAAACCACAGTTAGCCCCTCTGAAGCAGCAGAGGAGGAGAGCTGGCAAGTGCCTGTAACAGCAGTCTTCACACCTGGCAAGGATAAGAGGGAAGAATTGCACGCTGAAAGTCCTCCTGACTCACCCCCACACGTGACTTGTTTAAGGAAGCAACTGCGGCAAAACTTAGCAACCAGGCGACAAGAGGCCAGGCTACAGGGTAGACGCCAGGCCAGCCCAGAGTTCTAACAGGAGCTTGGCTGATCGTGCAGCTGGCTAGCTGGTAGCAGCATTTAACTCCACACTCTGGGCAGTACTCTTCGTGGAAGCAACGAGTCAGCTTCATGCTGCTTGCATCCACTCCGGCTCGGCTCTTGCACATAGACCTTCGGACCCCCTGGCTTGGCTCTGTGCTCCTGGCTCCTGACCCCGGCTTGGCTTTTGGGACTACGCTTTTGGGTTAGTGATTCTGGACTTGGCTCTGTGTTTCTGGCTCCTGACCCCGGCTTGGCTTTTTGGACTTTGCACCTGACCTTGGCCCTTTGACTGGCACCCTAGCCCGGGACAATCTCTGGGAATGCTGCTGCTGCTGGAAGGCTGCTCAGATTGGAAGAAGGCTTCAAACTGCAAAAGCCTATGGGGGGGTTGGTTTGCCATAGGTTGGCTGCAACTTGACGGCAAAACCCCCCCATCACACGGAGACACAAAATAACAGATAATTTTGCCCTAAAATACATAAGCCCCCAGACACTACAGGCCTTCCACTGCATCAGACCCTTGGTCCATCCAAGTCAGTACTGTCTACTAATACTGGCAGTGGCTCTCCAGAGTCTCAGGCAGAGGTCTTTCACATCACCTCCTGCCCGGTCCTTTTAGCTGGAGATGCCGGGGATTGAACCTGGGACCTTCTGCATGCAAAGCAGAGGCTCTTCCACTGTGCCAGGGTTTCAGGTCAAGGTCTTTCCCATCACCTACTACCTGGTCCTCTTAATAGGAGCTATTGAGGATTGAACCTGGGACCTTCTTGCATGCCAAGCAGCGGCTCTTCCACTGAGCCAGGGTCTCAGGGTCAAGGTCTTTCCCATCACCTCCTGCCTGGTCCTTTTAACTGGAGATGCCGGGGATTGAACCTGGAACCTTCTGCTTGCCAAGCAGAGGCTCTGCCACTGGGCCACAGCCCATCCCCAACACGAAGCTGCTATATACCAAATCAGACCATGTCAGTCTTGTCTACTCAGACTGGGAGCTGCTCTCCAAGGTTTCAAGCAGAGGTCTTTCCCATCACCTACTGTCTGTCCCTTTTACCTGGGGATTCTGGGGATTGAACCCGGGACCTCCTGCATGCCAAGCAGAGGCTCTGCCGCTGAGCCACAGCCCGTCCCTTCATCTTACATATACAATGGAAACAGAGAGAGAGAGACCACCAGTCAAACAGCAAATCAACAGCTTATGTTTCCAACAGAAGTGTTTCTTGTGCTCTCCTAAAGGCCAACAAAAAAAATTAGAATCTGTTACATGGAAGGGGGAAAAAATGGCACAACAGCTCATGGGAATACTAGAGCACCAAAAGTAAACAACGGTATTACATTACATGGAGAGTCAACGCAAGGGCAAAGCCCCAGAGGGCATTTACAGCCATGGGCAGCCTTCCCTGCCTGAAAAACAGCAGGCAGTTATGTATCACCCTATAGTACTTACATAGCACCCCGTCATTTACAGAAAGGTTGAGGAGATCCACATAAAGCCAGCCTGGCTTCTTCTTTTCAGGCTATGCCAGGTTTTGCAAGCTGAGATGGGTAAACTAAAGTAAGGGTCCTCAGCCTTTTTGAGCCTGGGAGCACTTTTGGAATTCTGACGCAGGGTGATGGGCGCAACTACAAAATGTCTGCTGAAGGAGGTGAAACCAAACCATAAAATGTCAGAGAGTGAGGTCATGCATAACTCTAGCAGAAGCTCGTCAATATTTCAGGCAGAATGACCTGGATAGCCCAGGCAAGCCCTATCTTGTCAGATCTCGGAAGTTAGGCGGGGCCAACCCTGGCAAATATTTGGATGGGAAACCTCCAGAGAATACCAAGGCTGGGAGGCCAGAGGCAGGCCATCAAGCCGCTTCTCTGAATGTCCTCCATGCCCCAGTAGGAGTCGCCAGAGGCCGCCATGACTTCCAGGCACGGACACACACACACACAAATGCAAAACATTGCAGGCAGAAGTTCTGTTTAACAGGCTGCCTTTTATAATGAACATACTCTTCGGAAATGTTTTCTTGCATACACACAGCTTATCTTCAGTCATGCAGTAAAGATCCTTGTGCTATGATGGTGGCTGCTGTCAAACAATTTTTTGAAATTTGCCCTGCCAATTAGATCTCCAGTGGCAAGTCAGGAGCCCTGCTAGGCAAAAGCCCCGCCACCTTCTAAAAACACTTGGTGGGCACAATGTTGGGACCTGAGTTAAAGTTGCACCTTCTTGAAGATGACAAAACAATCCATTCCAACACAGGGATATAAGCAAAGGAGATTGGATTCATACCCCGCCCTTCACTACCTGAAGTAGTCTCAGAGTAGCATACAATCGCCTTTCCCTTCCCCTCCCCACAACAGACACCCTGTGAGGTAAGTGGGCCTGAGAGAGCTCTTTCAAGGACTGCTCTTGAGAAAACAGCTCTTAGAGAACTTGTGGCTGACCTAAGGTCACACCAGCAGCTGCATGGGGAAGAGTGAGGAATCAAACCCGGTTCTCCCAGATTGGAGTCCGTACTCCTAACCACTACACCAAACTGACCAGTTTTTCTGCACATAGGCTAAAAAATTCAGGTGAATGATAAAATTAGGGGGCATGAAGTCTCTTCTAAGTCTGAAGATGACAACATAAATCCCCCACTTCTAGGCCTATAAAATGCAAGTGCTTCAACACTGCTGGGCCTCCTGATGGCACCTGGTATTTTTGGCCGCTGTATGACAGTGTTGGACTAGATAGGCCATTGGCCTGATCCAACATTGGCTTCTCTTATGTTCTTATGTTAACACCGTTTTTCAGGGTAGATTCCATTGACTCTTTGTAACGGTCTTAAAAGATTTCATTGATGATCCTACATTCTGCACCAGCCATCCTGTGAAGGAGTTATTACTTAGTGTGTCTTCATGGTTTTTGATTTTTCCACTTTCTAAAGAACACTACAGTCAAATGCATTTTCGTTCCAGTTTTATAAAAGATTGCTGCTGTTCCTGTTGCATTTGGTCTGCGAGAACTGGATTTTCCATACAAGGAAGCTATTCTTCCTTTGCAGTGAGCTTTCTGAGGGACTCTCTTCCCTGCTGGGTTTGTGCCTCGGCAATCCCGAACACACTGGCTCAAATTCCAGCCCCACCTGGCAGACTTGGCAGGGGTTCCTTCTCTGCATTGAAGAGTGAGGGTTTTTTGTGTGAGGAAAGTACGGTAAATTATACAAATATGTACAGTTTCTCAATCCTTCCTCAGCGGCCCAGAGGCGGGGCATCTACAGGACTGCCTCTGCCCAGATGTTCCCACCTGTGATATCCGGTTGAGAATCTGTTCTGCAGGCTCACGTTGACAGATGTCAGATAGGTGGGGATGTGCAACAGACCTTTTCCAGCCATTCTGCCCAGACTGTGGAATGTTTTACCTTCATGGGCTCGTCTTCTCCATATCCCCTTGCCTTCCAAGATCCTGGTTTTATTTCAGGCGGCTTTTGGGGGGCAAAGAAACCATTCTCCATGCTGCTTGATTTTACTTTTTTGTGTCTACTTTGATATTGTCTACTTTGACACTTTAATAAATGTTTTAAGAGAAGAGGAGGAGGAGATTGGATTTATACCCCACCCTTCACTACCTGAAGCAGTCTCAGAGCGGCTTACAATCTCCTTTCCCTTCCCCTCCCCACAACAGATACCCTGTGAGGTAGATGGGGCTGAGAGAGCTCTTTTGAGGACTGCTCGTGAGAGAACAGCTATGAAAGAACTTGTGCCTGACCCAAGGTCATACCAGCAGCTGCATGTGGAGGAGGAGGAGATTGGATTTATACTCCGCCCTTCACTTTGAGTCTCAGAGCGGCTCACAAACTCCTTTCCCTTTCCCTCCCCACAATAGACACCCTGTGAGGCAGGTGGGGCTGAGAGAGCTCTTTCGAGGACTGCTCTTGAGATAACAGCTCTGAGAGAACTTGTGGCTGACCCAAGGTCACACCAGCAGCTGCATGTGGAAGAGTGGGGAATCAAATTCGGTTCTCCCAGATTAAAGTCCGCACTCCTATCAAACTGGCTTTGGTACTAGGATTATGTGTGTTTAGGGTTGGCCAGGTCCTCTGGCCACTGGCAGGGGATAAGGTTCTCAGGTCCAGGTTGGGAAACTCTCCTGGAGATTTGGGGGTGGAGCCTGGGGAGGAGGGAGACATTAGCAGGATAAAGTGCCATAGAGTCCAGCCTCCAAAGCATCTGTTGTCTCCAGGGGAACTGATGTCTTTTGTCTGGAGATGAGCTGTAATTCCAGGGGATCCCCAGGTCCCACCTGGGGGCTGGCATCTCATTGTGTGCTCATTTGATTTCAATACGCACAGTCTTGCAATAACTGTCCCTTTTGGGTATCACGCAGAAAGGTGGGCTAAAAAGATCCAAAATAAGTAATTAGGGCTTTGTGCCAGAAAATGGGACTTTTAAAAAACCCAGAGAGCACATATAGCTGGAGTACAAAGGAAAACGCTAACAACAAAGTATGGGGATAATGGCTGCTAGATTCTTTGTTACGTAGCCCCCCAAAATCCTTTTAACACCAACCACAACAAAATACAAATTCAGAATTCATTGAGGACAGGGTCCACACCAGTGTTCCCTCTAAGCTGAGCAAGTGAGAGCTAGCTCACATTTTTTAGCCTCCGGCTCACGCATTTTTGTCTTAGCTCAGGAAGGACGGCTCCAGAGCAAACTAATTTACGCAGCAGCCAAATCGCTCGCTTGCAACTTTAATGCCGGTAGCTCACAAAGTAGAATTTCTGCTCACAAGACTCCACAGCTTAGAGGGAGCATGGGCCCACACAGGTTGTCACTGGAAGCAAACCTCCCTTTAATCACCGGCGCATGTCTCCCTCGTTAAGGAAAGGGTCGTCGCCATTGTATCGGCTTTGGATATAGTACGGCCTAATGTCACTCCCGACCCCTCATTTTGTCTGCCTTATCATGACGTCCATTTAATAAGCTAACCATCTGTCTCTAGGGAGAATGTAATTACCCGCAAAAAGAGTCCCTGCGACTTGGTACAAAACAGTCCTAATTGTTTTAATGGAAGGCTAGACAATGTTGTGTGGCTGTAGGAGCCAAGGAAAAAACCGGGGTAGCCAGCGGAACTGACCTAAAGCCAATTAAACCTTCTACCACTTAGTTCTAGAACGCTCCACATGAAAAAAGGAAGTTGATTTGGAATATTTAAAATCTTAGACTCTGCCTGTTTTATCTAACCCGGACGTCTACAGGATCTGCATCAGGGGTGTGGAACTCATTTGTTCTGAGGGCCTGATCTGACATAAACGAGACCTTGTTGGGCTGGGCCGTGTGTGACATAAAATGTGATGCCAGGTAGCAGAGATATAAACTTTATGAAGGGGACAAACACAAAGGTTTTTTTTAACTTAAAATAAAAACATGCTTAAAACACTAGCACTCTCGCAATATCTTGTTTATTTAACACTCTCTGATGACTGACACCTCTTGCTCTGAATTATTACATCAAAACGTCTGTTCTGTTGAGTCTGCTGTTCAGGTGTGTATCTGTTCTGTTGAGTCTGCTGTTCTGTTGAGTCTGCTGTTCAGGTGTGTGTCTGTTCTGTTGAGTCTGCTGTTCAGGTGTGTGTCTGTTCTGTTGAGTCTGCTGTTCAGGTGTGTGTCTGTTCTGTTGAGTCTGCTGTTCAGGTGTGTGTCTGTTCTGTTGAGTCTGCTGTTCAGGTGTGTGTTCTGTTGAGTCTGCTGTTCAGGTGTGTGTCTGTTCTGTTGAGTCTGCTGTTCAGGTGTGTATCTGTAAGCTGCAAACCTACAATGACGCAACAGCAGCAGAACTGGAAGCAGCAGCAGAAGACGGCCAGTTCCACTGCGGGCCTGAGAGAAGCCCTCCAGCTGCATGTTTGACACCCCTGATCTACATCTTTTAAGATGAACCATGATGCAGACTGGTTCAACAGCATGTGTGCTGTCGCATTCAAGTAAATCTGCACGAGACGGCAGCTTTTAGAAATTGGAAAAACCGAGTGGGTGGGGAGAAGATCTACATTTTCCTGTGTATCCATCCAGAGCCACTGTCATGTATTCTGAGAAAAGATTAAAAGATCAAACATTTGGGGAAAAGAAGTATTCTTAGCTTAGATGTGCCACTGTGATCTTGACATCTCATAAAGGCCACGACTTTCATCTCCAGGCTTTGAAAGGATTTTTACAGGAACATACAAAGAGGGTCGATGCTGTTCTTGCCGTAACCTATTGTACTAGGTCCAGGACTTTTGGAACCTATGGGAAGAATGTTTTGCTATTGACCTGCTCATGGTTATCATTTTACGAGAGGCAGAGAACATTCTTCCTGAGTGCTAAGTGATGTTTTAACGTCCCCCCAGAGATCACATATCCACGCCAAAGTTAGGCCGCAAAAAATATTTACTGGTTCCATTTCCCACATCTCCTTATGCAAATCGTTCACAGCACTTCAATGGCCTGAAAATACAAAATGACTCTTTTATAAAGCATTAGCCGCTTCTTCGACTTCAGGGTGAAGCATTGAAAGCGTCCCTGCCTGGTCACCTGAAGGAAATTTTTAATCACCAGAGGTGAGCGGGAAGTAGCTATTGAACAACCTGTTTAAGAATCTTCATTCTCTTCCACCATTTTCACACTAATTCCTACAAGACCTTAGTAATACTTTAGGTAAAAACTATCACTCTTATCATTTTATAATAGGAAAAGTCGGCTTTTTTTCTAGAAAAAGCCCAGCAGGAATTTATTAGCATAATAGGCCACACCCAACGCAGAAACTCATTAGCATATTAGGTCACACCCCAGACAGTGCAGCTCATTAGCACATTAGACCACACCCCATGCTTTCCCTTGGCTTGCCCGTTCGCCCCACGGCTGCAGGGAACCTGGGCAAGCTGGCTCTTGGACAGACTGAGGAAGGCATGGGAGGCATTTAAATGCCTCCCCGATCCTTCCAGGATCCCCCTGGCCCGCCTGCCTCGGAGTTGCCGGGGGGGGGGTCATTCTCCAGGCCTTCCCTCTGTAGCCACGCACACAGAGGTTTTGGCTGCAGAGCTGGGCATGGTATACGAGATCGAGGTATACCATGCAACCTTCCCTCCCGGAAAAAAAAAAAAGTCAAGAATGCTAGGAAAAGCTGAAAGCAGCAGGAAAAGAGGAAGACCCAACATGAGACGGACCAACTCAGTCAAGGAAGCCACAGGCCTTGGTTGGTAAGACTTGAACAAGGCTGTTAACAATGGGACATTTTGGAGGTCATTCATTCATAGGGACGCCGTAAGTCAGGAGTGACTTGACTGCACTTGCACGCACACACACACTTTCATATCCAGTGTTCCCGCTAAGCTGTGGAGTCTGGTAAGCAAAAATTCTACTTTGTGACCTCCCGGCATTAAAGTTGTGAGCAAGCAATTTGGCTACTGCATAAATTAGTTTGCTCTGAAGCCATCCCTTCCTGAGCTACGCCAAAAATGTATGAGCCGGAGGCTAAAAAACTGTGAGCTAACTCAGCTTAGAGGCAACACTGGTCATGTCTCAGCCCCTTTAGAACCTCGAAAGATCACGCGGCACACAGACCGTTGCAAGTCTGGCCTCCCACCAAAACGTGAAATATGAAATGTGCGCCTTGCGGCCACTTTGGAGGAGGAGCCGCAGCTCGGCAGGTAAGCACATGGCTTGGCATGCCGGAACGTCCCAGATTCTCTTGCCAGCATCTCCAGTTCAAGAACCTTGGGAAGAAGGACCAGGGTGCGAGTGGAGGAGTGGGGGATCAAACCCAGTTCTCCCAGATTAGAGTCCGCGCACCTAACCACTGCACCAAAGTGTAATACAATGCAACAACAACAGGCCCTGAGCCTGCTTCGGTGGGAAGGGCAATATAAATCTAACAAATAAATAAATAAATAAACCATAATAATATTGGGCTTGGTGGACCAGTGGACCGATATTACGACAGCTTTGAGTGTTTCTGGGCAAACTTTGTATGTTTCCAGGTGCCATTTCCCCACTTTCCTCATCTTTCCCTTTGGCATTATCATCGTTTGAAAAATGCCGAGGGCTAGAATTACATTTTAAAAAAAATATCAGGCGTCTGACAGGAATCCTCAAGACAACATGGATTCAACA
Organism: Gekko gecko; assembly: GCA_029375565.1. Taxonomy (NCBI): domain Eukaryota; kingdom Metazoa; phylum Chordata; class Lepidosauria; order Squamata; family Gekkonidae; genus Gekko; species Gekko gecko. Next base: position 7,857,352 of record JAPDNY010000017.1, on the reverse strand, counting down.
ATGCGCCATGATATAGTTTATTTTCAGCACTTTGCTTTAGCCCTGGACGGCCCAGGCTGGCCCGATCTCATCAGATCTCGGAAGCTAAGCAGGGTTGGACCCGGTTAGTGTTTGGATGGGAGACCACCGAGGAAGTCCCCCAGAGGCAAGCCACCCCTCAACATCTCTCGCCTTGCAAATTCTACAGGGTCGGTTGTACGTTGGTTGTGACTTGATGGCACTTAAAAAAAAAAAAAACTTTAAGAAGAAGAGATTCGTAGAGATAAAAAGCAATGGTAAACAGACACGGATGCATGCTGGGTCTGTTCCAGAGCTAAGAAGCCTACGCTGCGTTTCTCTTTAGACGCCGATGTACCATGCAATCCTGGGCTTACGTTACATGTACAGTCACCGAGGTACAGATTTGCACTGCTCCCTATGGAGCGCTAACTTAAGGGCTGCTCCATAAAAACACCACACAAATGAGGGTAACCCCCCCCCAAAACCCCACACAGAATTAGTGAAAGTCTAACATTTCGCTTGGAATTCTGTAACTCTTCATGGTCGCGGCCCAAGCTGAATGTTTTCATTGTTCCTTATGGGCGAGGGAAATATAGCTGGCTTGGGAGGGAGTATCCCATTTCTTGCTCATTCGGCAGGTTAGTTCACTAAAAAGCCCATTGTTCGAGGCAGAGGTGAGGGGGTCTGGAAGACCTTGAGGGGTCCTCGAAGCAGACTTGGCTCAGAAATTTATGGCCCCTTCCTTCTCCATGCCTCCCTTCCTCCAGGCAGACCTAGGAAGGCTGTGCAGTTCCCAGGTGCCACGATTTAACCAGCGACGGGCCAAATGCACTTCATGGCGGCAAGCCGGGCAGCTCGTGGCACACGAAGCTTCAAGCGAACGGGGTTCTCGCGGCCCCTCGGATTGGTGGTCTGCGACCATCCAACAGTCCGCACGAACGTGGCATTCTAGATATGCATCTGGGGGAAATCACTCGTGGCTTGGTGTTTAATGGCAAAAGCCCTTGGGGGGACACACTGAATGGCTAGGTTCCAGTCCAGGAGCACCTTCGGGGCCAATCAGGTTTTCTCAGTACAAGGTTTCGAAAGTTAAAGCTTTTAAATAGTCATGGAACTTTGTTCTTGTATATGACTACAGCAGCGAGGTTACTTTACGCCCGGGCTTTTTTTTGTAGAAAAAGCCCAGCAGGAACTCGTTAGCATAATAGGCCACACCCACCAGCAGAAACTCATTAGCATATTAGGCCACACCCCCATGTTACCAGAAGTGTGGGCATCCAGCCACACCCACCTTTTGCTTCTTATTCTGTTTACCTTGTTTGTTGTCAAAATCCAGGGTTTTTTGGTAGCAGGAACTCCTTAGCATGGTAGGCCACACACCCCGAATGTAGCCAATCCGAATGGGTTTCTGCTGCTGGGTGTGGCCTGTTATGCTAATAAGTTCCTGCTTTGTGTTCCTATGCGTTCCTGCCTGAAAATAGCCCTGGCTTTACGCACAGAACTGGAGATCTACGAAAATACCTACAGTAGAAGAATGGTGGTTAAAGATCTTGGAATTGGCGGAAATGGCCAAACTTACCTCCTTGATTACGGAAAAGACATTATCTACTCCCCCGTATAGTTTTTAAAACTTTTCAGATTTTTCGGCACACCTGGGGAGCGCCCCAAGTGTGCAGGAATATCTCTTTGCTCCCCAAGTGCCCCCAATATGAGGATTGGCTATTAGTATATAAATGGATGTGTGTAAATTTCAGATTTAACAATAAGTGATTGTATTCAGCTTTGTCATGGAGAAAAATTTGTAAGTTCCTTAAGATCATGCTCCTCTGATGCTTTTCCTTCCCCCCTTTTCCTTTTTTACTTCTTTTCTGTAACATTTTTCTTAGTTTTTATTCCTACCTATGAAAATCTCAATAAAAAGTTATAATAAAAAAAAGAAAAGGAGAAACTTTTAAAAAAGAAAGTCAAAGCTCCTTTCATCAGAGCTTTGACTCTTGAAAACTTGTACCGTGAAAATCTTGTTGATCTCTAAGGTGCTACGGGACTCTAATCCAGCCGTTTTACTGAAGACCAACAGGGCTACCCTCTGAAACTAAGGAGAATTTTACTTAATTTTGTTACAATCACGGATCAGCAATAACACAATCGAGGCAGTGACACACGAAAGGAACTATGCATGTACATACAGTGGGCGGAAAAACTGTAACCTTGTTATAAACTAAATTCCACGGAAGCACAAAAATCTGGGAAGCATGAAAGTTTAAGGCGGACTTTCAAAAGCGCCATAATTTCAAGAAACCTCCTTGGAAATGTGCTCCGCTCTCATCCGCTTCGAATGTAACCCTCGAGGAATATATGCATAAATGATAAAGTATTGTCTGGAGGACAGCGCTGAGAAATCTTTTCAAAAAGGGGGAAATGGATTAATGAGCCTCGACACACACCCGGTTTGGAAAGACGGTCTGCCGGCGTAGCGAGATTTGAACCTAAAGTGCTGATCGGCTGAGTGTGGGCTGTTTTGTGCAGGAAATTCTCATGGGATGGGGAAGAAATCCGGCCTCACCATTCCCATTAGGATTACCTCCATGCTTGGGTAAAGGTAAAGGTTTCCTTTGCTCGAAACCCAGTTGAATCGGACTCTAGGAGACGGTGCTCTTTTTCATTTCCAAGCTGAAGAGCCAGCGCTGTCCGAAGACTTCTCCATGGTCATGTGACCAGCATGACTGGATGCCGAGGCGCATGGAACGCTGTTACCTTCCCACCAAAGTGGTACCTATTTATCTACTTGCAGTTTCTTGCTTTCGAACTGCTAGGTTGGCGGGAGCTGGGGCCAGAGACGGGAGCTCACTCCGTCACATGGCACTAGGGTCTCAAACTGCTGACTACAGACCTACCAATATGCAGCTCAGTGTCTTAATCTCTGAGCCACCACGTCCCTCTCACACTAGGGTAAATTAGTGCAAAACCACAAGGAGATATTGACACACCGAGGTCTCTTTTTGTAGCAGGAACTCCTTTGCATATTAGGTGATGTAGCCAATCCTCCAAGAGCTTGCAGTAGCCCCTGTAAGAAGACCTCTGTAAGCTCTTGGAGGATTGGCTACATTAGGGGTGTGTGGTCTAATATGCAAAGGAATTCCTGCTACCAACACCGTTCCACAGTCCCCTGGCAGATTTCTGTCGCTGCAGTCATTGCACTGCGTTCGTAGCTCGAAAACTCACAGCTATTAACGCTGCCTTAACTTTACGAAATATCAACATCCATGTCAAAATGAAGAATGCAAATCTCCCTTTGTTCTTAGCAGCAAACAGTCAATAAACCCTGGGGGTGGGGGGAATCGAAGGGCACGATCCAGCTGAAGTTTAGAAGAAGAAGAAGAGTTGGTTTTTATACCCTGCTTTTCTCTAACCCCAGGAGCCTCAAAGCAGCTTACAATTGCCTCCCCTTCCTCTCCCCACAGCAAGGTCGGTGGAGCTGAGGGCTTGTAAGGTAGGTGGGGCTGAGAGAGTTCTGAGAGGACCGTGACTGGCCAGAGGTTAACCAGCAAGTTTCAGGTGGAGGAGCACAGGGTCGTACCTCATCCTCCAGATCAGAGTCTGCTCCTCTTAAGCACTACGCCATCCTGGCTCTCAAGTGTGTGTCGAGTAGGCACTTCATCCTACTGATTTCAAAGGGAGAGTTCCGCACACGCTTAAAATCTTCCCCGCTGAAAACCAGCAAGTGCCACCTATGGACAACAGCCGGAACTGCAGCCAACACGGAGCCACGCACCGGGACGAGACCTGCTGGAGGAAGCTGCCCGGAAGATCGGCTCCAGAAAAAGGGCACCAGGACGCCAATATCTGAAGCCGCGGAAAGGAAGCCGGATGACAACTAGCCTGGGGTGCTGGTAGGCAGTCACCACCCTGTAAACTATGTGGCCCTAGTTAGGTTAAAATTCGGTTGCTTAGAACCGCTGTGTAAACCGCCCAGAGACCCTCTGAGGTTAGGGCGGTATATAAGCCGAAAGTATAAATAAGTATAAGTATAAATAATCATGAGTGGGCCGTGGGTAGGGCTTGTTCTCAAAGCAATCCGACGTACCGTTTCGAACCATGTAGCAATTTCACAATTAAAACCAGTTGCTACCCCCCCACACACACACACAAACACCACAATCAACAGAAAATAAATGTCTGGGGTCTATCATCAACTACGACCCGGTCTCCCCTGAAGCTAAGGTTGCCAACATCCAGGACAAGAGATCACGGGACAGGCTGAACCTCGTAGGAAAACAACCGTGATATGATAACGAAGTTGTGTTTAGGGAAAAACATATCTTCTTTAATTATCCAGTGAATAACAAACCAGCAAAGTTGTTTCCTTTGAAATAAATTGGTCTCAAGCAGTGTTCCCTCTAAGCTGAGTTAGCTCACAGTCTTCTTAGCCTCCGGCTCACACATTTTTGTCTTCGCTCAGGAAGGATGGCTCCAGAGCAAACTAATTGATGCAGTAGCCAAATTGCTTGCTCACAACTTTAATGCTAGTTGCTCACAAAGTAGATTTTTTGCTCACAATACGACACAGCTTAGAGGGAGCACTGGTCTCAAGTCTTTCTGATGGTACAGCGCTCAATAGACCGTTTCACTCAAGGTTTCATCAGACGAGACCTTCCACCTTTCATATTTTTTTCTGCAACTTTTTTTCCTCTGCTCTTTCCTCCTATCCAGCTTACATCTGATGAAACCTTGAGTGAAACGGTCTATGGAGCGCTGTACCATCAGAAAGATCTGAGACCAATTTATTTCAAAGGAAACAACTTTACCGGTTTGTTATTCACTGGATAATTAAAGGAGATATATTTTCCCCCTAAACACGACTTTGTTATCGTATCACGGTTGTTTTCCTACGAAGTTCAACATCCAGGTGGGGCCTGGTGTTCTCCTGGGATTACCAGTGCTCTCCACTTACAGAGATGCCCCCCAGAGGACATAGCCGCTTTGGAGGGTGGACTCTATGACATCCCATCTCCACTGAGCTCCCAATGGTCCCCAAACTCTGGCCTCCTCTGGCATGGCCTGCCCATTTTCAGGAATTTCTCTAGCCAGAGGCTGACAACCCTACTTGAATCCCCCTTTATAATTATGGGTATTCCGCTCATCCAGGTTTGCAGATACTGAGGGACGCTCATGGTGTGTAGAGTGGGGAGTGTGCATGAAGTAACCCACAGGGACGACACAAGTGTTTCACTTTGTTGTTGTTGTTGTTGTTCAGTCACACAGTCGAGTCCGACTCTTCGCAACCCCATGGACCACATCACGCCAGGCCCTCCTGTCTTCCATTGTCCTCCAGAGGTTGCTTAATTTCATGTCCATTGCCTCGATAACGTTGCCGTCCCCTTCTTCTTTGACCTTCGATCTTTCCCAGCATCAGTGTCTTTTCCAGTGAGTGCTCCCTTCTCGTTGGGTGGCCAAAGTGTTTGAGCTTTTGGCCCCTTATAGACTAACAAGATTTTACAGTGGTATCCCTTTATCTCTTTTTTTAATTTTGTATCCCCTTTAAATGGTAAAATAAAATATATTAAAAGAAAAAAAGATTTTACAGGAATACACACTTCCATGGGACTAGAGTTCACTTTGCTGGACGAAGTGGGCACCAGTCCGTAAAAACTTATGCTGGAATAAAACCTTCTTAGTCTCTGAGGGGCCACGAGACTTGTTTTGATTTTTGCTGCAACAGAATAACATGGCTACCCCTCTGGAACTGTTTAACGAGACAGGTACCTTTCCTCGCTACTGCTGACCGTGCGGGCTTCCGTGATCTCAGTGAGAGATGAGAAGGACTTGAAGCACCCCAGCACATCCAGGACCAAGAGTCTTGAATAAGTGAATTGAATTCCTCAAAGGACAACTAATGGATGGTGGGCGTGATCACACGCACAAGTAGCTGCGCCATAGGCGCGAATGTCGGGTGGATTTAAAGGGCATGATCAGACATCAGCATCTAGGAAGCGCCTCACATCTGTCGGCAGCCCATTTTGCTCTGCTGCAGAAGTGGAGTTAAAAGACACCAGGGAAAGTCCAGTAGCAAACAGGTTGCTACAGACCACGGACAGACTTTCCCCTGTCTGATCGCTCCAGCGCGCTCTCATGGCATCGGGATGGTCTGATCGGGGCATCCCGATTTCGTGCCGTTGTCCCCCCCTCCCAAGCATGTGCATCATTGCACACTCCATAGGGAGCCCTCAGTGCTGAGATGCGATTCATCAATTCCCCGTTTAAGCGCATTGGGAACAAACAGCAAAAAAAGGGCAAAAACAACCCCAACTCACCTGCGGTTGCGTCTGATCACCCAGTGGCGAGCTGCCCCCACAGCTTCAAAGGATTGTGTCATCGCGCAACTGTGGGTCAAATTCCTCCAGAGGAAATAGCCTTGCTCCCCCCCCCCGTGTTATCTCGTGCATGTGACCACCACCAGTGTAACTTATACAATACATCCAATGCATGTTGGGTGGGTCACAGCTGCGCAACCAGGCTGACAGTCAGACGTACATTGAGGGAACCCACCTTAAAAATCACTAGTTCACACGGCACTTTGAGGGAGGAAAGGAGCTTTCAGTTTCCCGTCCACTCTGCTTTCGCCAGTGGAAAGGGCAGCCCTTTCTGCTGGCGAAATCAGGGCGGGAGGGAGAATTGGAAGCTCCTTCTCCCCCTTCCAGTGAACAAGTGTTTCTTCAGTGCTTGACACCCACCCAACTGCAAGTCCAGTCATGCACCTATGATCCGATATGAGTCAGGCATATCATGTCGTTTGGTCCTGGGGTGTCCCACATTTCAGTCCTGGCAAAATGGCTGCTTAGCCACTCCTTCCAAATGCTGGTGAGGACTGTTCCCAGCCTCTACAGAAATCAAAGGAAGTGGCTCAAAGGCAGCAATGCTTGCACAAGTTGCGCTCAACTGCACCGCGCAGCCGCTGCTCACCTCGAGGCGGTCGCAGTTCGGTGATGTTCTCGGTCGCCTCGTCGTCGGAATCTCCCGCTGCAGCCACCACTTTGTACCTGTTGCTGCTCTGCTTGTTTAGCATATGAGGGACCTGCAACGCGGCTTCCCTCTCCGCAGCCAGGTCCAGATCTTGCTGAGCTAGGTGAGCTCTCAGCTGCCTGATTTCGAACTATAGCAGAGACAAGGGAGAAGGGAAGGTATGGGGAAAGAAAGGGGGAAGAAATGAAAAAGGCTGCAGAGATACACCGGCACGTGAAAACCATTTGCTGATCTGGATCAGACACTGTCCCTAAAAGGCATCGAAAAACAGAGTTTGTGTTTCCAGTCTCTGGTGCAGCAGCCTAAAACCAACCTGCCTGATACACACCCTAATTCTTTTGCAGTCTAGAGCAGATGTTCCCAGTCTTCTTGGTATGGCACCCCTACAAATATAAATTGACTTGGTACGGTGATCTGTTCAGGGCTAACCCAAAGGCTTTTTTTGGTGCCCTAGGTAAACTATGACCTTGGCCCCCATAAGAACATAAGAGAAGCCAATGTTGGATCAGGCCAATGGCCCATCTAGTCCAACACTCTGTCACACAATGGCCAAAAATACCAGGTGCCATCAGGAGGTCCAGCAGTGGGGCCAAGACACTAGAAGCCCTCCCACTGTTGCCCCTCCAAGCACTGAGAATACAGAGCATCACTTGCCCGAGACTGAGAGCTCCTAATAGCCTCTGATGGACCTCTGCTCCATAAATTTATCCAATTCCCTCTTGTCCATGCTTGTAGCCGCCACCACTTCGTGTGGCAGTGAATTCCATGTGTTAATCCATCTAATTCAGCATTCCATTTTTGGTAGTAGGTAAACAGATGCTTTTGAGAAACCAACAAACATCGGACAAAGGGCGCAGCTGCCACCACTATGAACACCAAGCAAGTGAATTCTGACGTACACAGCGCCTTTGCGTATGGAGGTTATACTCCAGCTTTTGATCAATGTCTCCTTCTCCATTATTCTATCTAATCCCCCCTAAGATTCTAAGAAACTCACTCTAGTAACCATCAGGACATGTTTTACTTGATCAACAGGTACAAGCAGTGAAGAAAAAATATCAACTAATGTATAAGAACATAAGAGAACATAAGAGAAGCCATATTGGATCAGCCAGTGGCCCATCCAGTCCAACACTCTGTATCACATAGTGGCCAAAACCCAGGTTCCACTAGAACATCCACCAATGGGGCCAGAACTCCAGAAGCCCTCCCACTGTTGCCCCCTCCCCCAAGCACCAAGAATACAGAGCATCATTTGCCCCGGACATTGTGTTCCATCTATACCTTGTGGCTAATAGCCACTCATGGATCTCTACTCCAGATGTTCATCTAATCCCCTGTTTGTAGCTGCCACCACTTCCTGCAGAAGTGAATTCCACATGTTAATTACTCTTTGGGTGAATGATGCCAATGGAAGTACCAATTCTGACACATTAAACTAAGGAGACAGTACAAGTACAGACACACATCAATTAGGACATAAGGACTAATCCATTCTCAGGCTACCTATACCCACTACAGGTAAAGTGGCTATGTCCTCACTAGAAATTTGTTTGTGTAACCGGAGGTCTCATTTTACTCGCATAACACATAACATCTTGTAGAAGGACGGCACTAATGGGACTCTGTACTTACAACCTGCTATATTGTTCAGTGAGTTGGGAGCCTGACTTCACCTTGGCACAACACCGCAGTCAGGATTCTCACTTTTAGTCCCCTGAACTCATAGACAAGAAGGCAGTTAAGAGGCCATGACCTCAGGATATCTGCTTACACCTCCAGCAGGAACATGTGCATTTTGTAGTCTTCAGGAGTCGGACAGACAGAGTAATGAGGGCAAAAGATCTTCGGAATTTTCCAAATGGAAGATATGGTTTCCAGGGTCAGATCTTGGTTTCCAAAGTATGAAAGAGAGCAGTGGAAGGGGCACCGGCAGCCATTACGGAGGGCTGGCCTGCAACCCACATTCAGAGGCTTCACAACCCACTTTTGGGTCCAGACCCACAGATCAAGAAACCGTGCTCTACAGATCTGCTGGTGGGGGAGCATGCTGCCAGGTGGGGAGTCCGGGTGCTGCGCTCCTTGGTAGCAAAAGAGGTAGTGGATAATGTCGATCTTTAACAAACAGGAGTCTTGTGGCACCTTAAAGATTAGCAGAATGTTTTATTCCACCATAGGCTTTGTGGGCGGAAGCCCGTTTTGTCAGATGCATGTTGTGGTTATGTACACAAGGTTATGAAAGGGAGGGGGGAACCCCATATAGCAATGGCAAAATCAAAAAGTATAATGCAGGAAATAAAGGGTGGGATATAATCAGGGCTTTTTTTGTAGGAAAAGCCCAGCAGGAACTCATTAGCATAACAGGCCAGACCCAACAGCAGAAACTCATTAGCATATTAGGCCACACACCCCGATGACACAGCTATTAGCATTAGGCCACACCCCCATGTCACCAGAAGTGTGGTCATCCAGCCACACCCATCTTTTGCTTCTTATTCTGTTTACCTTGTTTGTTGTCAAAACGGCCAGGGCTTTTTTTGTAGCAGGAACTCCTTTGCATGTGAGGCCACACATCCCTAATGTAGCCAATCCTAATGAGTTTCTGCTGTTGGGTGTGGCCTATTATGCTAATAAGTTCCTGCTTGGCGTGGCCAGCTTGGGAGCCAGCCAGAACTCCCTTCCTGTGCTTTCCTGCCCCCAAATAACCCTGGATATAATTATGTAAAATTCAAATGAGAGCAAGAGAAACAAAGGCAGATGCCTTTCATTCAGACCGCCTGCCTGCTTTCCAGGTGCTACAATTTAAGTCAGAAGACACATTTCCCATAGTTCCATCATCTATATGTTGGAACTTACAGAAGTTAGCACTCATATTTTACAGACAAAGAGCTTCACAATGTTTCCCTCCAGAATTAATACCCAAACAAACGGTGACCATATAAACTAAGCTTGTTATTCCAGTTTGGTCCTTGCGCCTGTCAAACACCTTTAATTATGCTGTATGCTAATTTGCGGTACACCTCTCTACCTGTATGTATGGACTGGCAACTTCCATTTAAAATATATCTGAAGAAGTGCGTGTGAACTCGAAAGCTTATACCTTGAATAAAACCTTGTTGGTCTTAAAGGCGCCAGTGGACTCAAACTTTTTTTCCAAAGAGCCATCTTGTAAAGCTTGAAGAATGTGAAGACTGTGGAGGTGCCAGTTCAAGCTCAAATTCGAGTGATCATCCCAACCCCTTTGAAAGCACGTCCTAAAGGAAACCAGCCAAAAGCTCTTTGGGTGATTTTAGAACACACATCTCAGAGAACACACACCTCAGAGCAGAGCAAAACAGAGAATCCAAATAAATAAGGTAGGTTGGGAAACTGAAGTTAAGCTGGTCCACATTCTTAGGGTTAAGGGAAGTGATGGTCCTTATTTAAAAGATGCTTAATGTTTGTAGCTCAAGATGGGTAGCTGTGTTAGTTTGTAGCAGTAGAAAAGAGCCAGAGTCCAGGAGCACTTTAAAGACTGACAAAATTCGTGCCAGGGGAAGATCTTCCGTGGGTCCCTGCTCACTTCTTCAGATGCAGCTGGAATGGGAGTCCGTCTGTCTGAAATCGCTCCCCTCTCCAAGGTATAAGGGCAGATGGACTCACATTCTAGCAGCAGAAAAGAGCCAGAGTCCCGCAGCACCTTAAAAACTCTCAAAATTTGTGGCAGGGGAGGAGCTGTTGTGAGTCACGGCTCACTTCTTCCGATACGTATCAATACACTATAGTCTAGTACCATTTGTAAGAAGTGGAGACTTGGAAGCGAGAACTCCTTTTTAAAAACCAGGTTTTTACACATCCTTTGCGTCATAAATTCTTTCCCCCTATATAACATTCCTGTCGGCTGAGAGACAGCAACCGGTCCAAGGTCACCCTTTAAAGCTGAGCCAGGATCTGGACCTGGGTTTCTCCAGGTTAAATCCAGCCTTCCAGCCACTGCCGCACACCACCTCCTCTCATTCCCGTGCAAGGGTACCGAAGCAGCCCTCTACCGTGAGGCCTGGTGAGGCGACTCCCCCGTGTGGTGGATGCGAGGTACATTAAAAAGCAGGAAAAGGAGGTTGATCCCATTGCACGGAGGATGGCTCCCAGCTCCCGAGGACAGTGCCGTGGCTGGCCAAGTGAGGTGATAACATACAATCACCTGTCTACAACTAGACTATTGTGTATCTTAGGCTCTTTCTGCATTCTCCTTTTAATCCACGTTCACTGCGTTGTCCTTCAAGCAATTCTGCACTAAAATCGAATTCAACGTTAATCCAGGTCCCCCCCCCATTTTGCACTAAGTGACAACCAAGGGCCAGTTTGGTGTAGTAGTTAAGTGTGCAGACTCTAATCTGGGAGAACCGGGTTTGATTCCCCACTCCTCCACTTGCACCTGCTGGATGATCTTGGGCAAGCCATAGTTCTGACAAGAGCTGTCCTCGAAAGGGCAGTCCTCGAAAGAGCTCTCTCAGCCCCACCTACCTCACAGGGTGTCTGTTGTGGGGAGAAGGGAGTTGGTAAGCTGCTCTGAGACTCCAAGTGAAGGGCGGGGTATAAATCCAATCTCCTCCTCCTCCTCCTCCTGTTCTTCTAAAATTGTTCAACCTACTTTTTATTCTGGGTTTCCCCCCCATTCTACATTACATTCTCTCCCTTCAGTGGTCAGCCTGGTTTCAGCCTGCTGTTGCCCCGGGTTTTTTGGATGCTGTTTTGCCGTGGATTTAGACTGCCTCGACTTGAGCACTGAGAAAATCCGGAGTGGCAGGCAAATGCAGAAAGGACCTATATGTGTGTGTTAAGTGGCGGCCAGGAGCAAGGGAATTCATACCATCGTACTCCCCGTTACTGTGCATGGGTGTGAAAGTTGGACAATGGAGAACGCCGACAGGAAGTTGGCTCACTTGAAATCTGGTGTCGGAGGAGAGATTTGCAGATACTGCGGACCGCCAAAAAGACAGATCAGTGGGTCCTTGATCAAGAAAAGCCTGAACTCTCCCTAGAAGTTAAAGTGACTAAACCGAGGCTATTATACTTTGGTCACACTATGAGAAGAGTAACTGAAAAAAGACAAAGTTCGAGTCCGGTGGGGCACCTTTAAGACCAACAAAGTTTTATTCAAGGTATATGTTTTTGTGTGCATGCACACTTCTTCAGATACACTGAAATGGAAGTTACCAGTCCATACAAATAGGTATTGAGGGGTGAGCAGCAAATTAGCATGCAGCATAATAATAACAGATGGAAGGACCAGACTGGAATAACAGGCTTAGTTTATATGGTCACCATTTGTTTGGATGTAATTCCAGGGGGAAGACATAGTGAAGGAAAATAAGTATATCAAGCTCGGAGATAGATGAGCAGATGTGCCCTTCTTAATTGTGGGGTGCTGAGAGTAATTAACTGAAACCAAGTTGCTAGAAGAAGAGACTGGATTCATACCCCGCCCTTCACTCGGTGTCTCAGAGCGGCTTACAAACTCCCTTCCCCTCCCCACAACAGACAGACACCCTGTGAGATAGGTGGGGCTGAGAGAGCTCTGACAGAAACTGCTCTTTTTCAAGGACACCTTCAACAGAACTATGGCTTGCCCAAGGTCACATCAGGAGGTGCGAGTGGAGGAGTGGGGAATCAAACCTGGTTCTTCCAGATTAGAATCCACGCATTTAACCACCACACCAAACTGCTAGGAAAAGTTGGAGGCAGCAGGAAAAGCAGAAGAACCAATGTGAGATGGGTTGACTCCATCAAGGAAGCCGTGGCTCTCAGTTTGCAAGACCCGAGCAAGGCTGCTAACGACAGGACGTTTTGGAGATCATTAACCCACAGGGTCACCATTAAGTCGGAAGCGACGTGACGGCACTTAACACACATGTACATCCAAGACCTCCAAGCACTTATATCGTAACTGAGGCACAAAGTTACATTTCCACTTCTGGAAGAAAAAGATTCATATCAAAGTACGCTGTCTGGTAAGGGCCAGCCTATCACTTGCAGGAAAGAGGACGGCCAAACTGATTGGCTAGGAACCACAACGACTATAGTCCAGCTGGCCAGAAGTGCTCCCCAACCACTTCCAGGTCAACTCAAGACTTGTTCAGGAAGCCTGACCTGGGGTTACCAGGCCAAGTCTACTGTGCCGTTCTTTAGAAAATGGTCACTGAGCCCTCAAGCAGCACTGAACAAACCCTAAAATAAGGGGAAGCGACAGAGATGCAGAACGGAACAGACCCAAGGAGAGTGAAATAGTGAAGTTAGCCAACAGTGCCACAAGCCCAGTGCCCGGCCACAAGACTAACCTCGGATCCCACAAATCTGCTGGAAAGTCCTTATGGCTGTCTCTTTGCTCCTGTGATCCGAGAGGACGTGGCTTTTGCCAATCGGGCACTTGCGCCGATGAGCGAGAAATATAATTCTGGCACACACGAGACCAGCGGGCGTTTCAAAGAATTAAAAGAGCGAAGAGAGCCGAATTTCAGATAATGGGTAACAAAAGAGTGGCTTTGCTGCCATCTTACGACCAACACGTGGAAACGCACATAACTAGCCTTGCTTTCTGACACTGGAAAGTAGGACTGGTGGAAAGTGCCGCCAAGTCTAAGCCAACTTAATGGCCCATTCTGCATACAGCATTCACTCTGCTGCTTTAGCAAACTCATGCCAGAACAGAAATTCCCCTCTACGTTGCATGCCACTTTCACTTTCTTTGATTGTTGGATTTTATGGCAGTGTATAGCAATGCTCCCTCTAAGCTGTGGAGTCTTGTGAGCAAAAATTCTACTTTGTGGGCTACCGGCAATAAAGTCATGAGCGAGGCATCCTTCCTAAGACAAAAGTGTGGGAGCCAGAGGCTAAAAAACTGTGAGCTAGCTCACACTAACTCAGCTTAGAGGGAACACTGGTGTCCAGACTGCATGCCACTTTCACTTCGTTCGATGTCTCGGTTTCATGGTAGCCGTCTGCATAGATTTATGGCCATTTTTATGGCCATTCAGGGGTGACTCTGCAGTCAGCATGGTATTGGCCTGGGGTATCTGAATGTGGTTTTGAGCGGCATCTTTTTCTGTTCTGGTGTGGGTTTGGTAAAAATGACGGAGCAAATGCTAGATGCAGAATGGGCCAATGATGGCCCTGTAGGGTTTTCAAGGCAAGAAATGGAGATGGACAGGGGTGGGTTGGCCACTGCCTGCCTCTGCATAGCAACCCTGGGCTTCCTTGGTGGTCTCCCATCCAAGGACTGACCGGGGCTGACCCTGCTTAGCTTCTGTGATCTAATGAGATCGGGCTAGCCTGGGCCATCCAGGTCAGGCCATAATTAAGTGGCGCCGACTCGCAGCTGACATATGTCGACCCCGTAGGGTTTTCAAGGCAAAAGATGGCCAAGGGTGGTTTTGCCATGGCCTGCCTCTGCACAGCAACCCTGGACTTCCCTTGGCGGTCTCCCATCCAAGTACTAACCAGGGCTGACCTTGCTTAGCTTCCGAGATCTGATGAGACCAGGCTAGCCTGGGCCACCCCGGTCAGGACAGACACACAGAGGTGGTTTGTCACTGCCTGCCTCTGCATAGCAACCGGCGCTCCCTCTAAGCTGCGGAGTCTTGTGGGCAAATATTCAACTTTGTGAGCTACTGGAATTAAAGTTGTGAGCGAGCCATTTGGCGACTGCATAACTTAGTTTGCTCTGGAGTCTTCCTTCCTGAGCTGAGACAAAACTGTGTGAACTGGAGGCTAAAAAAACTGTGAGCTAGCTCACACTAACACAGCTTAGAGGGACACACTGATAGCAACTCCGGGTTTTTCTGGGTGGTCTCTCATCCAAGTCCCCGAGGCCAACGCTTCTGAGAGCAGCTGAGCGATCCAGGCCGGGGCTAACAGTGATGCCAGACTGCTTACAAAAGCTTGAAGGTTCCGTTGGCTCCCCCAGCAGATTCCTGGAGCAAATGCAGCCAATCAGCAGAGCTCATTCCCTCTTGTTTTCCTGTTACCAGCATCATATGCAGGACAACACTTAAGATGTGTGAGTGTGTGCGTGCCCTTGTGTACTCAGTTTGGTCTTTGTTGTGTATTGAGCCTGAGTAATCCCTGAACTGGTACCAGGATCTGGTGGAGCCTTGTTTCCCCCGAACAATAGCTTACTAGGATCCTGGAGGAGACCAACAGAGTAACAGTGTGATGTAAATAGCCTATCGTTGGGAGTGGGGTGTGGTGACTGCATGCTTAAAAACAGGGCAGCTGCCCTGGAGCTTGTCTCGTAGTGTTCCTGAAATCACTTAATAAAAATGGATTACAATTGTCCACTGAGACTGTGGCTAATGATAGGAACTGCCTGGCAAGGTCTCGAGGCAGCAAGAGGAAGGCAGTGGGCTTAACAAACGTGGGAAACTATAAGTGTTTATACACAAATGCTAGAAGTCTCCGAGGTAAAATCGGGGAGTTGGAATGCTTGGTGTTGGGGGGAAATAGACATTGTGGGTATTTCAGAAACTTGGTGGGATGAGGAAAATCAGTGGGATACGGTGATTCCTGGTTATAAATTATATCGGAAGGATAGGGGGAAGGGTTGGAGGTGGGGTGGCTCTGTATGTCAGAGAGGGTATACCATCCAGTAAGATTGAGAGGGTAAGAGAATTGGATTCCCTTCTGGAAATGCTATGGGTTGAAATAGTGGGTCCAAAAGGAGGCTTAACAGTGGGAGTTTGTTATCGCCCACCAGATCAAAAGATAGAGGAGGATTATAAAATGATGAATGAATTAAAGATAGCGGCTAGACGAAATAACTGTGTTGTAATAGGCGACTTTAACTACCCACACATTGATTGGGTCAATATGAGTTCTAGTCGGGAAAAAGAGATTGCGTTCTTAGACACTCTCAATGACTGTGCTGTGGAACAGATGGTCACAGATCCTACCAGGGGAGAGGCGATCCTGGATTTGGTCCTAAGTAACACCCAAGACCTGGTGAGAGATGTAAAAGTGATTGCACCACTTGGAAACAGTGACCATAATGTCATTGAGTTTAACATTTGTACAGATAGGGAGTTGCCCAAAAAGACTGACGCAACCACTTTTAACTTTAAAAGGGGTAACTTCTCTGGTATGAGGGGACATGTGAGGAAGAAATTGAAAGGAAGAGTGGAGAAGGTCAAAACCATTGGGGAAGCTTGGAGACTATTTAAAAAGACAATCCTAGAAGCTCAGAAAAAATATATACCGCAGGTTAGGAAAGGTACAAATAGGTATAGAAAAAAGCCTGCATGGTTAACAAATAAAGTAATGGAAGCTGTAAAAGGTAAGAAGGATTCCTTTAAGCGGTGGAAAGCTAGTCTTAGTGAGGTTGATAAAAGGGAACACAGACTATGGCAAATAAAATGCAAGTCTGTGATCAGGCAAGCAAAAAGGGAATATGAGGAGCATATCGCATAAAACATAAAGACCAACAATAAAACTGTCTTCAAATACATTAGAAGTAGGAAGCCAGCCAGGGAGGCAGTGGGGCCCTTGGATGACCAAGGGGTAAGAGGAGTAGTGAAGGATGATAGGGAAATGGCTGAGAAGCTGAATGCATTTTTTGCCTCTGTCTTCACTGTGGAAGAGGAGAAGTGTTTGCCCACTCCAGAAGCACTGATTTCGGGAGGGGGTTTGAAAGACCTGAATCAGATTGCGGTGACAAGAGAGGAAGTCCTCCGACTGATGGACAATTTAAAAACTAATAAATCACCAGGCCCGGATGGCATTCATCCGAGAGTTCTGAAAGAACTCAAATGTGAACTTGTGGATCTCCTGACAAAAATATGTAATCTTTCTTTAAAATCTGCCTCCATTCCTGAGGACTGGAAGGTAGCTAATGTCACTCCCATCTTTAAAAAGGGCTCCAGGGGAGATCCAGGAAATTACAGGCCAGTCAGTCTGACATCGATACCGGGTAAGTTGGTGGAAACTGTTATTAAGGAAAGAATTAGTAGGCACATTGATGAACAAAAACTATTGAGGCAGACTCAGCATGGGTTCTGTAAGGGAAGATCTTGTCTCACTAACCTGTTAGTGTTTTTTGAGGGAGTGAGCAAACATGTGGACAAGGGGGACCCAATAGATATTATTTACCTTGACTTCCGGAAAGCTTTTGATACAGTTCCTCATCAAAGGCTCCTAAGTAAGCTCAATAGTCATGGGATAAAAGGACAAGTCCTCTTGTGGATCAAAAACTGGCTTATAAATAGGAAACAGAGAGTGAGTATAAATGGGAAACTTTCTCAGTGGAGGGTGGTAAGCAGTGGGGTACCACAGGGATCAGTACTCGGTCCCATGCTTTTTAACTTGTTTATTAACGATTTGGAATTGGGAGTAAGCAGTGATGTGGCTAAATTTGCAGATGACACGAAGTTGTTCAGGGTGGTGAAAACCAGGGAGGATTGTGAGGCACTCCAAAGGGATCTGTTGAGGATGGGTGAGTGGGCGTCAACGTGGCAAATGGGGTTCAATGTGGCCAAGTGCAAAGTGATGCACATTGGAGCCAAAAATCCTAAATATAAATACACGTTGATGGGGTCTGATCTGGCAGAGACTGACCAAGAGAGAGATCTTGGAGTCGTAGTGGATAACTCGCTGAAAATGTCTACACAATGTGTAGCTGCAATAAAGAAGGCCAACGCTATGCTGGGGATTATTAGGAAGGGAATTGATAACAAATCAGCCAGTATCATCATGCCCCTGTATAAATCATTGGTGCGACCTCATTTGGAATACTGTGTACAGTTCTGGTCACCACATCTCAAAAAGGATATTATAGCATTGGAAAAAGTGCAGAGAAGGGCAACTAGAATGATAAAAGGGTTGGAACACCTTCCCTATGAAGAAAGGTTAAAATGCTTGGGGCTCTTTAGCTTGGAGAAACGACGGCTGAGGGGTGACATGATCGAGGTTTATAAGATTATGAATGGGATTGAGCAGGTTGAGAAAGAAGTACTTTTCTCCCTTTCTCACAATACAAGAACTCGTGGGCACTCTATGAAATTGCTGAGCAGTCGGGTTAGAACAGATAAAAGGAAATACTTCTTCACCCAAAGAGTGATTAACATATGGAATTCACTGCCACAGGAGGTCGTGGCAGCTGCAAGCATGGACAGTTTCAAGAGGGAATTGGATAAACATATGGAGCAGAAGTCCACCAGTGGCTATTAGCCACAGGGTATAGAATGAGAACTCTCAGTCTGGGGCAGGTGATGCACTCTATTCTTGGTGCTGGAGGGGGCAGCAGTGGGAGGGCTTCTGGTGCCCTGGCCCCACTGCTGGACCTCCTGATGGCACCTGGTATATTTTGGCCGCTGTGTGACAGAGTGTTGGACTAGATGGGCCATTGGCCTGATTCAACATTGGCTTCTCTTATGTTCTTATGTTCTTAAGTAGAGCTGTTTCATTGCAGTGTGTCCGGAACCCGGGATTTAACAGTCTTGATCACGCATGTTGTGTTGTAAAGCAGGGATCTCCAGCACGGTGCCTGTAGGTGCTACGGCGCTCATCGATACCTTTCCTGGTTTTCAGAAAGTGGGCGGGGCCAGGTGGGCCTTTTCCTTGGCAAGGCCCCTGATTGCCCACTGGCGGTCTGATCGGCTGCACGGATTTTTTTTTAAACGTTGGCTTGGCGGCAGCTGCCACCTCACCACAAGGATCTTCACTGGAGGTAGGCAGTGGCAACCATTTTGTGGCTGGCTCCGCCTCCCGTGGCAGCCATTTTGTGGCTCCGCCCACCGTGTCGTGTCAGAGTTCTAAAGGCGCCTGCAGGCTCGCAGTGTTCCCTCTAAGCTGAGTTAGTGTGAGCTAGCTCACAGTTTTTTAGCTTCCGGCTCACACATTTTTGTCTTGGCTCAGGAAGGAGGGCTCCAGAGCAAACTAATTTAGGCAGTTGCCAAATCGCTTGATCACAACTTTAATGCCAGCGGCTTACAAAGCGGAATTTTTGCTCACAGGACTCCACAGAGGCCGGGCCACTGTTATAAAGGGACCAGTGATAACAGTGCACGCAATCCCTCCTGCCTAGCATGAAGCGGCTCTCTGTGCTGCTCTCACAAGAGACCTGAAGTCTGCTACAACGCATGCCTCTTCTACACGCATGCCACACGCTAAGCAATTATTTATAAACAGCTATAAAAGGACAGAGAGCAATATAGGCCTCTGGGGAAGGCGTTTTACGACCGGGCATATAAAACAAAGGGCCACCCCGTTGGTGTTTTACAACGTCCATAACTGTAGGGATGGGGCTGTCGGTGAATCATACGGTTTCTCCCTTTAATGGTCCAGCAGCCGGGGATGATTGGCGTCGCCCAGGACAGATCAATGAACACTTTAACCGAGAGCTTGTTCCTCTCTAATGCAACGGCCATAATTCTATTCCGTTCTATTAGCGTTCTCTGTGCCCTGCCCAAACACTCATCTGCCACTGGGACACCGTCCAATGTTTACTTCCATTAGTTTGGGGCCCTGTTGGTAACCACAGTGGGGGGGGAAAAAAAAGAAAAGAACAGGAGACAGTTGCAAATGGAACAATTTATGGGCTAGAATGAAATGCGGGATGATCTCGGCTGCCTTTCAACAACTGGGAAAATGACTGGTCGTTAGAAATGAATTAAAGGTATTGAAGAAAAGATAACAAATGCTGCCGGCGAAAACAGCTCCCCCACTAGAACAAAAAAGCCGTTCCGCAGATTGCCTGCTCTGCTGAAAGGGAACGAGGATTCTTCAGCTTCCAGGGATTAGGGTTTGGAGGACAGATTAAAGCTACAAAATTAGCCAGATCGACTGTTGTGGGTGGATGCACGCTGCATAATACTATTAATCATTGTTGCGGTGTGGCAGATCAAGACGCTTCCCGTCACTTTACTGCGCCTCTCCCTCCATCTCCATATGACTTGATGCTTCTGTTACAGAGACATAAAGCCTCCAACTCCCCCCGCAATTCGAATCATAGCCCCAGCACTGGCTATTGAAAAGGGGGGGGAGAAGGCCGGGAGCTCTATACATGGAACTCCCAGAGCCTCGCCGAGGCCCAATCTGCACCTAGCATTTGCTCCGCTGTCTTACCAAACCCGCACTGGAACAGAAATACCCATCTACATTGCAGGCCACTTTCACTTTGACTGAATGTTGCATTTTATGGCAGTGTCCGGACTGCAGGCTGCTTTCACTTCGTTTGCTCTCTGGTTTAATGGTGGCTGTCTGCATAAATTTATGGCCGTTTTATGGCCATTCGGGGGTGACTCTGCAGTACAGTGTTGGCCTGGGATAGCTGAATGTGGTTTTGAACTGTATCTTTTTCTGTTCCAGTGTGGGTTTGGTAAAACAACTGAGCAAATGCTAAATGCAGATTGGCTTGGATCTGGCCAAATTGGATGGGTTTTTTTATAAGAGGGGGTGTACCACTGCTTCCTTGAGTGCCCTCAGAGAGGGACTTGTTGATAATATCCCTTAGGGTACCTCGTAGCCCATCGTGACCAGTTTTAATTAGCCACAATGGGCAGGGGGTCAAGGCTGCAGGTGGTCGGGCATACAGTTGAGAGTAATTTGTCAACTTCCTCCAGGCACTACAGCCTTACCAGTCTGGCTTCCAACCAGGACGTGGGACAGAGACGGCACTGGTCGCCCTCACAGATGACCTCCGGAGGCATCTGGATCGGGGCGGTTCGGCAGTGTTGTTGTTGTTGGACCTGTTGGCAGCGTTTGACATGGTCGACCATCAACTACTGATCCACTGCCTTGCTGATGCCGGGATTCAGGGGTCTGCCTTGCGGTGACTCTCCCCGTTCCTCCAGGGTCGGGGACAGAGGGCGGCATTAGGGGAACAGTTGTCCCGAAGTCACCTGCTAGTCTGTGGAGTGCCCCAAGGGGTGGTACCTTCCCTGATGCTATTTAACATCTACATGAGCCCCCTTGCCCAGATTGCCCAGAGGCATGGGCTGGGCTGTCACCAGTATGCTGACGACAGCCAGCTCTATCTGCTGTTGGGGGGGGGGGCAATCTGACTCTAGTCAGGAAGATCTGGACCTGGCGTTGCAGGCTGTGGCTGGCTGGCTTAGACTGAGCCGACTGAAATTGAATCCGATGAAGACAGAGGTCCTGTGCCTGAGCCAGAGTGGCCCAGGGTTAGGGATCCCACTCCTGCCCTTTGACGGGGCGCCGTTGGTGCCAGTGTCAGCGGTTAGGAGTTTGGGAGTACTCCTGGATGCTTCCCTAATGGTGGAGGCACAGGTAGCAGCCACTGCTAAGTCGGCCTTTTATTACCTTCTGCTGATTAGGCAGTTGGTTCCCTTCTTCGAACACAGCAACTTGGCGACAGTGATCCACATGATGGTCACCTCAATACTGGACTACTGTAATGCTCTCTACATGGGGCTGCCCTTGACCCAAATCTGGAAGCTTCAGCTGGTGCAGAACGTGGCAGTCAGGCTGCTGCTGGGCCTCCCCTGCGGGAGCACACCCAGCCTGCGCTGAAAGCTCTGCACTGGCTACCTATAGCATACCGAATTTGCTTCAAGGCGCTGGTGCTTACCTTGAAAGCCCTTTGTGGTCAGGGACCTATTTACCTGAGGGACTGCTTCTCCTGACATGTTCCCCAGGAGAGCACAATGGTCAGGGTCTCAAAATCGCTTGGCCCTCCCTGGCCCCAGGGACGCCAGGTTGGCATCAACTAGGGCCAGTGTCATGGGCGTGCATAAGGAAGAGCTGACAGAGCTTGCAGAAACCGCAGCTGGCCCTTCTGAAGCAGCAGAGGAGGGTAGCTGGCAGTTGCCTGTAACAGCAGTCTTCACACCTGGCCCAGATAAGGGGGAAGAACTGCAAGCTGAAAGACCCCCACATGTGACTCGCTTAAGGGAGTGACTGGGGCAAAGCTTAGCAACCAGGTGACGAGAGGCCAGGCTACAGGGAAAATGCTCAGCCAGCCCAGAGTTCTAACAGGAGCCTGGGCAATTGTGCAGCTGGCTAATTGGGAGCAGCATTTAACTCCACGCTCTGGGCAGTACTCTTCGTGGAAGCAACGAGTCAGCTTTGTGCTGCTTGCATCCACTCCGGCTCGGCTCTTGCACCTAGACCTTCGGACCCCCTGGCTTTGGACTTGGCTCTGTGCTCCTGGCTCCTGACCCCGGCTTGGCTTTTGGGACTACACTTCTGGGTTAGTGATTCTGGACTTGGCTCTGTGTTTCTGGCTCCTGATCCCAGCTTGGCTTTTTGGACTTTGCACTGGCTTCTTGGCTCCTGACCTTGGCCTGTTCTGGACTCCCTTGGACTGGCACCCCAGCCTGTGACGGCCAGGGCCTTTTCAGTGGTGGCTCCAACCTGGTGGAATGAGCTCCTGGAAGAGATCAGGGCTCTGCGGGACCTTTTACAGTTCTGCAGGACCTGTAAAACGGCACTCTTCCACCAGGCCTTTAGGTAAGGAGCCGCACCTAATAATTTAAGACCCTGTGCCCAACACCTCCATCCAGCCTGAGCCTGCCGGTGGAAAAATCATTTGCTGACCGTAATCTATATGTTTACTACTACTATTGCACCGCCATCGTCATGTAAATGGTTTCAGTAGTGATGTTTTATGAGGATATTTATACTGATGTTTTTATCTGTTATTTATTCATTGCAATTTTGTGTGAGCCACCCTGACCCTGCTTCGGCGGGGATGGTGGGGTCCAGTCAAATCAAATAAATCAAATAGATCAATAAACCCTGGACTTCCTTGGTGGTCTCCCATCCAAGTGCTAACCAGGGCTGGCCCCGCTTAGTTCCTGAAATTTGGTGAGACTGAGCTAGTCTGGCGCATCCAAGTCAGGGCAAACAGGCAGAGGTGGTTTGCCATTGCTTGCCTCTGCCCTGGACTGCCTCTGGACTCCCTTGGGGGTCTCCCTTCCAAGGACTAACCAGGGCTGACCTTGCGTCACTTCTGAGATCCGATGAGATCGGACTGGCCTGCGGTATCCAGGTCAGGGCCTCTAAAGTGCTACTGGGCTCTGATCTAACATTGGGGAAATCTGTCATCTTGCAGGGATTACACAAACGAGACTATCCTTTTTAAACAAATTCAGGGACGCTTCAGGAAGAGATAAAAAAAAAGAAAAGAAAAGAAAAAGAGGAACTTCTGCTGTGACTCGTAAGTGCCTTTTAACTTTCAGACAGATTGCCGTGCCAAAGTGCATCATCTGGAAAGAAAAAGATTGTTTAACGTTCATCGAGACGTTGCTACGGCGTCACTCAACAGTGTAGACACTGAAAGACGTGATGCTGGGTAGTTTATGAGAAGCAAACCTCAAGGTGAGAATTAATTCGCTGCTTGTGTTCACTCTGCTGTAGCTGGCATGCTTTACGAAAGAGAGCTGCGCCAATGTTACCGGGTTGGTAATGGCAAAACTAGGACGGTGCACACAATAAAGGAAAAAAACTTACCCTTTGTGAGATATTAAGGGAACTACTGCCCTGCCCTGGGACCCCCCCCCAGACAATGACCTTGCACTTTGAGCATACACAGACTGCTGCTGGGAATACAGGAAGATTATAGCAGTTAGAGTGTCAAGCTCAGATCTGAGTTCAATTCCATGCTCTGCCATGAAAGCTTATGGTATGACCTTGGGCCAGTCACACACCCTTAGCCTGATTTTCCCTGCTTGTGGGAGGATAAAATGCAGGGGAAGAGAAAATAATAATAAATTAACAATAATAATAACCCATGCCTGTGGGGGGAGAGGTTTGACATATTGTCTGATGAGACCATGGGTGCCCTTTTTTGAGCTTGCGTGTGCAAACTTAGGCGCATTCGCTGTCCCGCAGGTCCCACACAGAGGAAGATGCTCGTTTCACTCTATGTTTCTCCCCAGGTTATGTCTTGCCACAACCCAATAAAGCAATGCACAAAATCAAGCAGGCTGCAGAATACGGTTTTTGCACAAAAATCAGGCACGCTGCAAAATACTGGTGTAGAATTTCTGTTAACCTGTACTGAGGAATGAGCTGTCGGTTAATTATTTTTTTTAAAGAGTACGTATATACAGCCATTTTCACGCACATGCAGAGCTGACCTTTTCTTTATGGGAAAACACATGTCCCATTTAGCATCACTGTTAAACTGCTCACTTACGCTCTTGCACACACAAACGCATGCGCACGCGATGGGACCTTACCCCTTGTTCTTGGCAGATCTGAGTTAGTCTTTCCAACTGTTCGTCTTGGATGACTTTCGCCTTCTCGTATTGCTGAATCACCATTTCCATCTCCACTTTTACTGGCAGTACGTAAGCTAGGAACCACAACAAAGCAGTCTGTGAGCTTATGGGAAAAGACAGCCATAGCTATAAGAGGTGCAGCCAACCCACTGGCTCCCTGAAAAGTCTACCCTTGCTTAGCCACTGTGGGCCCAATCCTTTAAAATAGCCGGTCCCAGTTTAGTCAGGTCCTTAAGAAGGTAACAACTGCCACCTCCAATGAAAGAATCAGGAAGCTGTGGGCTCTTCTGCATTCTCATTTTTGTGGCTCATGTGTCCCTATTGCTTTGGGGTTTCCCTCTTTTCTGTTTGTGTTCTGCTCCCTCTAGTGTTCAATTCGATATTACATTGCTGTATGTAAATCTACAGGGAGATAATGCCAGACAGTGATGTAATATTGAATTGACCACTAGAGGGAGCAGAACACATGCAGAAAAGACCCCCCCCCCCCCAAGCAATAGGGATACACAAGCGACAAAAATGAAAATGCTAAAGAGACAAGTGTTCAGAAAGGCCTCTGCCTTGTCAACATTAGGAAATATGGATGAAGTGGTACTCATTCTGTCTGAAGCAACTTCGTATGTATTCTTAGGGTAAAGTTGTGAATGGCATGTTAGAAGTTGCATATAAACACAATATATGATTGAGTCAACATTACACCTTTTTGAGTCCCATTTATTTCAGTTTGAAGTCCTATCTACTTGGGGAGAGGTGTGGCTCAGTGATAAGAGCATTACATGTAGAATGTCGTGGATTCAAACTATGGATTCTTCAGGAACAAGGAACTCCAGGTAGGAGGATTCGGGAAAGGGCTTTTTGCTGCTGGAGACCCAGGAGAGGCACTGTGTGGCAGAGCAGACAATACTGAGCTAAGACCGACCAACAATCTGGCTCTGTATAAGGTAGTTTTGCATGCAAATATATAAAGTAAAGGTTTCCCTTGCTTGCTTGGAAGCCAGTCGAAATACACACACACACAAACACACTCACGCTCAACAGTTACCATGCTAAATTCTTTAAATTTAAAATAAACTAAATTTAAAATAAACTACAGTTTGGTGTAGTGGTTAAGTGTGTGGACTCTAATCTGAGAGAACTGGGTTTGATTCCCCCACTCCTCCACACGCAGCCAGCTGGGTGACTTTGGGTGAGTCACAAGTTCTTTCAGAGCTGTTCTCTCAAGGGCAGTTCTGGAAAGAGCTCTCTCAGCCCCACCGACCTCACAAGGTGTCTGTTGTGGGGAGGGGAAGGGAAAGGAGTTTGTAAGCCGCTCTGAGACTCCAAGTGAAGGACAGGGTATAAATCCAATCTCCTCCTCCTCCTTCACTTACACAGCCCTTCATGGCCTTGGACCCTTGTATCTGTGGGAATGTCTCCCCCCATGCTCTGCCATGACAGCTTGTTCATCTGAACAGAGCCTTTTGCAGGCTCCAACCTGCATACAGGTGAAACAGACAACTGCCCATACACATGCCTTCTTCACAGTGGCCCCCACCTTGTGGAACGGCCTGCCTGAGGAGGTCAGGAAGGCTCCCCCCCTCCTGGCTTTCCACAAACGATGCAAAACTGAATGATGCAAGAGGGCTTTTCTACGCAGGCAATAGGGTGGCACGGTACAAAATGATTCACAATGTTATTGGGATAAATGATTGGGGACTGTGGTCTATGCTTCTGTGTACAGTTTGCTGCACACTGGATCCAATTATGTAATTTTGCATCATTTAATGTCTCCTGTTAACACCTACAATTTGCTTCAGTCCTGTTTTTCAGACTTCTGGTTGGTTCTACAACCCCAATACTCTTGCACTGTGTACTAAACATCCCCTCTTGTATTGACTCACTTTGTGTAATCCACCTTGTGTCCCAGTGAGAAAGGTGGATTACAAATAACATAGATAAATAAATATGTACAAAGGGAGCAATTTAACTGACTCTTTTTAACTCTGACTCTTTTTAAATCCGACTCTTTTTAAATCAATACAACTTAAATGATGGGATGGACTCCGGCTGGCCTGGACTTGTATGAAACAAGAGGCCGCTGCTTCCACACACCCATTTCCCAGTTTTTTGTATACAACACCTGCAATCTCTTATCATAAGAACATGAGAAGCCATGTTGGATCAGGCCAATGGCCCATCTAGTCCAACACTCTGTCACACAGTGGCCAACAGTACCAGGTGCCATCAGGAGGTCCAGCAGTGGGGCCAGAACTCCAGGTACCCTCCCACTGTTGCCCCCCCCCAAGCTCCAAGAATACAGAGCATCACTGCCCCAGATTTAACAACATAAGGGAAGACATGTTGGATCAGACCAATGGCCCATCCAGTCCAACACTCTGTGTCACACAGTGCCCAAAACCCAGGGGCCATCAGGAGGTGCACCGGTGGGGCCAGAACTCCAGGTGCCCTCCCACTGTTGCCCCTCCCCCAAGCACCAAGAAGACAGATCATCACTGCCCCAGACAGAGTGTTCCATCTATATGTTGTGGCTAATAGCCACGGATGGACCTCTTTTCCATATGCCTATTCTTGTAGCCGCTTGAAGCTGTCTATGCTTGTAGCCGCCACCGCTTCCTGCAGCATTGAATTCCACGTGTTAATTACTCTTTGGGGTTTTCGGTTTGGGTATCCTGGTTTCCGAACCAAGAACAATGTTTTTAAGCCTCCATTTTATACTCTCCAGAGCCAACAAGTTTTCCCAGCGACCAAGCTGGGGGCTAATTTTGGTCCAGAGTTCTAGCCATCCTATTTGAAACGGGAAACTCAAGCTGAGGCAGAAGCAGACGGATGAGCTGTCGCCACATCAAACCCGAGCCAGCCGACTAAATCCTGGCTTTCTGCTTCAAAGAAGCGAGAGGCAAAGACCCATCGAGAGGTTTCAAAGAGGGTCTTTTTTTTTTTTAAAGAAGATGACTCACCGTCAATGATTCTCTTGACCCTCCAGATTCTCAGAGTGATGATAAGGCTGATGGCGTCCCATGGGCTGCTTGGGCCATTAGCCACAGTAGAAGCCACCATCGGAGCCAAGGATAAGATGATCACAGCACCGTCGAATACCTAATAGGAGGAAGGTGTGTCACAAGTCACCATTGCACATTTTTACAGAAAGGGACTATCTAAATATAGTCAGCTACGCAAGTGTCATGCAGGTCTAGCCGCCCCTCTTCAATTTCCTGTCAATCTATTATTAGGATCTATCACACTGTTAACCCACGGCTCCTCCAAGAAATTCAGAGAGGGGGACATTGTTCCTTTCCTTTGCCTCGGGGAGAGGCTGTGGCTCAGTCGGCATGCATAAAGTCCCTGCCACTTCCAGTTAAAAAAGGACCAGGCAGTAGGCGATGCGGAAGACCTTTCTCTCCCTGAGACCCTGGCGTCCTGCTGCCAGTCTGAGCGGACAATACTGACTCCAATATGTTGTCAAAGGCTTTCACGGCCAAAGTTCATTAGTGCTTGTAGATTTTCCGGGCTGTATGGCTGTGGTCTTGGCATTACAGCTAACTAGCTAGCACTTTATGACATCAGATTGTGTATGTGGCTTTATATGATTTTATCTATGTTACAATTGTTTTATGTTTTATCTTTTGTAAGCCGCTCTGAGCCTGCCTGCACAAAGGGCGGGGTAAAAATCAAAATAAATAAATAAATTTAAAAATTTTGTAGAACCTGATGTTTCTACAACCCAAACCTGAGGTCTTTAAGTTATACTCCAAGCCTGTTTGAACAAGCGGGATATACAGATATCAACTCCATCTCTCTGTGTTTTACCTCTGAGGATGCCCAGTCACAGCTGCCGGCAAAACGTCAGGTCCTACAATGCCAAGACCACGGCCACACAACCCGGAAAATCTACAACAAGTAATACGGACTCCGATGGACCAAGAATCTGATTCAGTATAAGACAGCTTTGTGTGTCCGTTACTCCATTTTATCTTCACAACAACCCCGTGAGTGTGGGTTGGACTGGGAGAGGGCGACACCGGTGAGCTTTGTGTCTGCGTGGGAGTTCGAACCCGGGTTTCCCTGGTCCTTGTCTAACTAGCAGTCCAATCGATACTTAAAATGTCGCTGGGGGAGGGGCTGGTTCGGCTGCGTTTAATTTTACCGCAGAGTCAGAAATCTGGGTGAGCATCACTGAGAGTCAAGGAACCTTCCTCATTTGGGTGTGCTCGTGTGCAATTTAACTTTAGCCGCCGAGGAACATTGCAGAGGACGGGGACACTGTTAAAAGATGGAAAATACATTTACTTACCTCTATTTTGTTTTCAATATAGTCCCAAATACCGAGAACCACAATTCTCAAAATAGTCTGACAAGAGAGACAGGACAGAAAAAGAGAGAAGGGGGGGGAAGCAACTTTAAATTAGCTTGCATTAGCGTCGTTGTTTGAAAAGGAGGCAACAGTCCCGTTAAAAGAAAATGGAAAGTGTCTCCATTTTATTTAAAGTACCCAAACCATTTTTTTCAATAATACGGATGAAGCGTAGACAACAGAACCACTAATTCCTGGGGAAATGATTAACAGTTTTGAAGAAACCACCGATAGCTGGCAACGTGATACAAGGATCTTTTTTTATGCATGTGCGGTTGCGTCTGATCACGCAGTGGCGGGCTGCCCACGCAGCTTCCAAGGACTGTGTGATGGTACAACTGCGGGTCAAATTCCTCTGGAGAGAATAACCTCACTCCTCCCTCCCCCGTTTTTTCTGGCACGTGTGACTGCGACCTCAACTACCTTGGACCACCCAGGACAGGGCATAGTATACTCTGCCACCTCAGAATTGTCACCACACGACACTCCGTTGAGGACAGACCTTGGTCTAGAGATATCTGGGGATGATAAACTTGGTCTGGCGTTAGGGTTGCCAACTCCAGGTTGGGAAATTCCTAGAGAGTTGCGGGTAGAGCCTGGGGAGGGCAGAGTTTAAGGAGAAATGAAACACAACCCAAACCTGAGGTCTTTAAGTTATACTCCAAGCCTGTTTGAACAAGCGGGATATACAAATATCAAGAAGAGAAGAGAGAGAGAAGAGATTGGATTTAGACCCCGCCCTTCACTGCCCAAAGGCGTCTCAGAGCGGCTTACAGACTCCTTTCCCCTCCCCTCCCCACAACAGACACCCTGTGAGGTAGGTGGGGCTGAGAGAACTTCCGACAGAAACTGTCCTTGAGAGAACAGTTGTGCCAGAGCTTGTGACTGACCCAAGGTCACATCAGCAGGTGCAAGTGGAGGAGTGGGGAATCAAACCCGGTTCTCCCAGATAAGAGTCCACGCACTTAACCACGACACCAAACTGGCTCTCAAACATCTTTGCATCGCAACGAGGGCCGCTGCCTCAGCAGTACATTGGGAAATCTTTTATTTACTTATACCCCACTTTTTCTCCCCAGTGGGAGGCCAAAGCAGCTCACAATATCCGTCTCGCTCTTTCCTTCTGCCCTCACTGCCACCATCTGAGGTAGGTCAATTGGAGAGTGACTGGTCTGAGGTTACCCAGTGAGCTTCCGTGGTGGAATGGGGATCGGAACCCAGGACTCCCAGTTCCTAGACCGAAATTCTAACCACCACACTGGCTCTCAAATAATAAAAAAACAACCCAGTCGTACTGTTTGTTTAGCCGACAAGCGAAACAGAAACAAAAAGCAGGAGGGACAGAGATGGTGAATTCCTAGACAAAACCTTGCTTTCTCTTGGGTGACAACTTCCTTTAAGGACTACTGTTCTTTACAGAAAGGTTTCTAATTAACTCCTGGAAATAAATAAATAAATAAATAAATAAATAAATAAATAAATAAAAAATAGGGCTCTAGCAGGAACTCCTTTGCATATCAGGCGACACACTCCTAATGTAGCCAATCCTCCAAGAGCTTACAGTAGCCGCTGTAAGAAGAGCTCTGTAAATTCTTGGAGGATTGGCTACATTAGGGGTGTGTCACCTAATATGCAAAGGAGTTCCTGCTACAAAAAGAGCCCTGTAATTTTATATATATATGTGTGTGTGTGTGTGTGTGTATACACACACGAATTACACATCTCCTAATTCACCCCAGTTTAAAAATAGTCCTTTCTACACTTTAAGAGAATAAAAAGAGCCCATGTGTCATATGAATGATGCCAAGGTACCTATCATTCATTCAGAGGGATATTGTTCATTCAAAAACATCACTCACGCAAAGGGAGGATTCTGCAAGAAGTACAGAACCAGCACTATGGAAAGAAAAGAGGAAAGCAGAGTGTGTGTATGTGTGTGGGGAGGGAACCAAACAAATAAAAAAACAACAGTTGTGCGTGCCTATGGGAAACCGAATGGTGGTGGTGGAAAGCACCGTTCAAATCACAGCTGACTTATGGCGACCCTGTGGGGTTTTCAAGACAAGAGACATTCAGAGATGGCTTGCCATTGCCTGCCTCTGCATCATGCCGCTGGTATTCCTTGGAGGTCTCCCATCCAAATACCAGCCAGGGCAGACCCTGCTTAGCTTCCGAGATCTGACGAGATCAGGCTAGACTAGGCTATCCAGTTAAGGGTAGGAAACTGGATAGGAAACACAAAAACCCTGTATCATGGTTGCGAGAATACATGGCCCCAGCACAGCAGATTCCAAACCACGCTCCTCAAGTGAGCGGAGTCCAGCAAAGCGGCCAAACTGAAGGAGAGATCCTCACCACAATTTTGCCTCCTTAGCCACGACATGGTGACATTTTACTTATTGACTTAATTTATCCTTCCCACTGGGGACCCAAAATGGCTTACGTTGCTCTTCTCTCCTCCGTTTTATCCTCACGACAATCTTGAGAGGTTAGGCTCATAGTGTGTGACTGGCCCAAGGTCAGGCAGCAAGCTTCCATGGCAGAGTTGGGACTTGAACCTGGGTCTCCCAGAGCCTAGTCTGACACTTTAACCAGTGCATCACGCTGGCTTGGCTGTCACGTATTTATAAACAGCCGGGCTGCGTCCTGCCCGTGGAGAGGGCTTGCAATCTCTTCATATGTTATGCTAATGATTCATGTACCTGCTATCACGGGATTCCTGCACATGACCTTTAACCACTGCTTAGGAGGAGGAGGAGGAGGAGGAGATTGGGTTTATACCCTGCCCTTCACTCGGAGTCTCAGAGCAGCTTACAAACTCCTTTCCCTTCCCCTCCTCAAACACAGTGCTGCTAAGTTAACATGGCTTTTACTTTTCAGCCTGATCAGCCAAGGGGTTACATGCTTTCCCTGACCATGGATACATACATAATAGAGATATTCCTTTCTCACTTCTCCCTTGGGGGAGGAGAAAGGCCACATAGACCCGAGCCAGTGCCAGAAATCAATTTTTGCTGCGGGACATCTTCCCTTCCTATAGACAGGGTCGCCAAATCTTTCATGCAAAGTGCCTTGCAGGGGGGCCGGAAGAGCACGTGAGCTCACGCACGTCTGCCAATGGCGGAAGAGCACCAGGGACTGGAGTGGCAGAGAATTGAAAAAAACGATTCACTGGGATTGATGCTTCCATCAGTGGAGCAACAGCCTGTGGCATGAGTGAGTAAATCTGAACGATGGCAAAGATCTGACAACTTAGCACAGAGACACGGAGGCACGCATGAGGATATCAAGAACAGAAGACTGCTGCAGCGGCGTGAATCACTAGATTTGAAAATGCTCCGGAATCTGAAAATGGGTTCCAGCACAATCTTTAGATTACTCTAGACTTGCGCAACCGGGGCATGTTAAAAGAGCTTTTGTCTGCGTGCGTAAACATCAACAATGTGGAACCGGAGACTTGTTAGATGACGGTATTCTCCCCCCAGCCAGTTTAATATTTGTGTCTAATTTCCCAAAGGCTATTGCACAAAGGCTATTGCACAATCACACTGGGAAATTTCCAGTTTGCTTCATACGCCAGTCGGAAAGGGTGCCCTACAGATTTCTTCTTTCCTTTGTCTTTTGAATATATTTTTTAAAAAGAATGCATAAATAAAACCCTGCTTGACAGGTGAGAAAGCGGGGAGGAGGGGGGGAGAGAAAAGAAGCTGAGAATGCGACAGCTTCTATAAAAAAACCCCAAACTTCCTGGCTGGCCAGTTCCCTTGTGCGCTGTGCCACACTGCTGCCGGTTCCTGGCTCCCTGCGGGAAAGATGGCCATTGGCTGCCCAGTCCTGCAGAGCGCGTTTGTTTTTCAAAATTAAGTTTCTGGGGAGGGAAAGTTAGCCAAGTGCTTTTCCGAGCCAGCCCCGTGTCTTCCCGCCATCTGTGCGACTCCGCCAAACTTATTAGCTCACCTCAATAGACATTCGGTAATAACAAAGAACTATACGCTTTGCTGCTGGCCCGGCTAATATATAAATTTATGACCTAGGTGACACATGGAGCCAACTTCATGCCTTAAGTACTGGAAAAACAACAACAACAACAACAAAAGGGGTTGTTTTTAATGGGGGATTAATCTGCCCTGGTACATTTGGTAAAGATCACTGCTTCAACAGCAAGGCGGCCAGAGAGGGGACAGTTCTTCTTTCTCCACATGACCCTTGAGAAATTAAACCCCTTACTCACTGGCTTGATATCCCGTTGTGACAACCTTGGAGGTAGAGCCAACAGAATGTAAAGTTTAGCCACTTTGGCACACAGGGGAAGACAAGAAGAAGAAGAAGAAGAAGAAGAAGAAGAAGAAGAAGAAGAAGAAGACGAGGAGGAGGAGGAGGAGGAGGAGGAGGAGGAGGAGGTTGGATTTATACCCTGCCCTTCTCTACCCGAAGGAGTCTCAGAGCGGCTTACAATCTCCTTTCCCTTCCCCTCCTCACAACAGACACCCTGTGAGGTAGGTGGGGATGAGAGAGCTCTTTCGAGAACTGCTCCTGAGAGAACAGCTCTGACAGAACTTGTGACTGCCCCAAGGTCACACCAGAAGCAGCATGTGGGGGAGTGTGGAATCAAACTCAGTTCTCCCAGATTAGAGTCCGCACTCCTAATCACCACACCAAACTCAGGGCATTTTCAGCTACCGCCATTTGCTTTGTGTCCTGTGCTATATCTTAGCCTCCACAGGTGCTCTGGTGATGTTCGCCTTGATCAGGGAGTGTGACCTCCGTAAGGCATGGTCTGCCACCATTTGCAATTGTGGTGTTAAGAGAGCAGCAGGTATCAAGCTTTTATGTGGCAGAAGCCCATCTCTAAGCTTTCTCTACCTTTTGGTACCCCACCACGGTGCCACTGCAAGGTCTCAGCAGGGTGAGCTGGAGAGGCAATGGGTGGAGATGGCTGACGACACGCCAAGCCCACAAGCAGGGCTCTTTTTGTAGCAGGAACTCCTTTGCATATCGGGCCATGCACCCCTGATGTAGCCAATCCTCCAAGAGCTTACAGTAGCCCCTGTAAGAAGAGCTCTGGAAGCTCTTGGAGGATTGGCTACATTAGGGGTTTGTGGCCTAATATGCAAAGGAGTTCCTGCTACAAAAAGAGCCCTGTCCACAGGAGTGAATAGGGGCGAAGGAGGGGATCTGCTAAGGTTGCCAGCTCTGGGTTGGGAAATGCCTGGAGATTTGTGGGGTGGAGCCTGGGAAGGGCGGGGTTTAGGGGGGGAGGGGCCACAGCAGGGTATAATGCCACAGAGTCCGCCTGCCAAAGCAGCCGTTTTCTCAAGGAGAACTAATCTTGGTCATCTGGAGATCAACTGTAATAGCGAAAGATCTCCGGATCCCCTCTGGAGGCTGGCAACAACTAGATGTGGCCAATGCTTCCTCCCTCCAAGCTGTGGAGTCTTGTGAGCCAACAATTCCACTTTGTGAGCTCCCGGCATTAAAGTTGTGAGCGAGCGATTTGGGTACTGCATTCAATTAGTTTGCTCTGGAACCGTCCCTTCCTGAGCCGAGGAAAAAACGTGTGAGCCGAAGGCTAAAAAACTGTGAGCTAGCTCACACTCGCTGAGCTTAGAGGGAACACTGGATACGGCCCTTTTGTCTCTCATTGCTAGGAAGAGAGCGTGGTCCGCAGAGCGTTCTCCCAACTCAAGAGCTTGAGCCGTACAACCCACCTGTGATGCTGCGCATGTTGGGTCACGAGTCCCATGGTCTGAGAACTTGTGGGGTCATGACCCATGCTTTGGGAACCACTGCCTTCAAAGAGCAAGATTTTAATCCAGTGGGACCTTAAAGACCAATGGGATTTCCAGGGTATAAGCTTGTGAGAGTCAGTGCTCCCGTTGTCAAACACCACGGCTATGACTCTTGAAAGATGATATAACCTTGGAAATCTTGTTGGACTTTAAGGTGCTGCCGGACTTGAATCTTCTGCTCTTCTACCGCAGACCAACATGACTATCCACCTGAAAGTATCTTAAAAGCAATCATGGGAAGGGAGAAAGCCATGGAGGATTGTTTCTAATGGGCATGGCGTTCTGGGAAGGAAGGAAGGAAGGAAGGAAGGAAGGAAGGAAGGAAGGAAGGAGAGGAAGGAAGGAAGGAAGGAAGGAAGGAAGGAAGGAAGGAGGGAGGGAGGGAGGGAGGGAGGGAGGAAGGAAGGAAGGAAGGAAGGAAGGAAGGAAGGAAGGAGGGAGGGAGGGAGGGAGGGAGGGAGGGAGGGAGGAAGGAAGGAAGGAGGGAGGGAGGGAGGGAGGGAGGGAGGGAGGGAGGGAGGAAGGAAGGAAGGAAGGAAGGAAGGAAGGAAGGAAGGAAGGAAGGAAGGAAGGAAGGAAGGAAGGAAGGAGGGAGGGAGGGAGGGAGGGAGGGAGGGAGGGAGGGAGGGAGGGAGGGAGGAAGGAAGGAAGGAAGGAAGGAAACAGAGAGGTTCCTCTATCGAGGAAAACACAATCTAAAGATACGTTGTCAAAGGCTTTCATGGCCGAGTTCATTAGCTGTTGTAGATTTTCCGGGTTGTGTGGCCGTAGTCTTGGCATTGTAGGACCTGACGTTTCACCAGCGGCTGTGACTGGCATCCTCAGAGGTATAACACAGAAAGATGGAGTACTCTCTGTGTCATTTTTCTTCTCTCCTTGACACAGAGGGTACTCCGTCTTTCTGTGTTATGCCTCTGAGGATGCCAGTCACAGCTACTGGTGAAACGTCAGGTCCTACAATGCCAAGACCACGGCCAGACAACCCGGAAAATCTACAACAGCTAACAATCTAAAGATGTCTGCAGGGACTAGGGACAACAGAGGGCGGGGAAGTCAGTGGAGGGGAGGGTAATTGGGGAAGAATATGGATAACTAAGCATGACAAGACTATAATTCTGGTAGCCACCAGAGGAAGCACTCTGATAAGCTCTAGAGGCCTATTCTTCTGCTCTTGAATTACTACAGGCCCATTTCCAACGCTTCCAGTGAGAATGGAGCGGGCGGAAAGAAAAATGTGTCGATACACATCATTATTTATGTTCTCTCTCTTTGTACTCCGCAGAGAATTGCCGGGATGCTCCATGATCTTATTCAGAAGCTCATCTGTACAGTTTCACGTTATCTTCTCTACCTCTCTCAAGCCAAGCTGTTTTTCCTTGGCCCGTGAGAAAATCAGCTCAGGGAAGTCTCAATGAAACAAAACCAAAAAAATAGATGCACCGCAATGGACCGGGGATGGGGCTCAGCTCGCTTTGTACGTTTCATAGCGGCTTACGAGTCAGGCACTGCCACCGTTATCTTAACCCAAACTGATAAAACGCCACAAACACAACAATACTCGGAGAAAAGAGAGAGGGGTGGGTGGTGGGTGGATGACCTGACAGGAAGCATCTCAAAAGGTTTGGTAAAAATGAAGAGTCTCTCTCAACATTCACAATGGGGGGTTTTACGAGGAAGTCTTGTTTGTTGTGGTTTCTGCATGGGGAGGGGAGGCAGCAGGGTATAGCCTAATCTCATCAGCTCTTCTCAGAACATGAATAGGGTCAGTGCTTGGAAGGGAGACCACCAAGGAAGGCTCTGCAGAGGAAGGCAATGGCCAACCACCTCTGCTTCTCCCTTGCCTTGGAAGCCCCTTGCTGGGGTCACCATAAATTGGAAACTAAACAGGGTCAGTACTTGGGAGGGAGACCACCAAGGAAAGCTCTGCAGAGGAAGGCACTGGCATAGCACCTCGGCTTCTGCCTTGCCTGAAACACCCCTTGTTGGGTTTGCCATAAGTCAGCTGTGACTTGATGGCCCTTAAGACACACACACACACACACACACACACATACGAGGAGGGGCTTGGGTGGTTTTCCTGTTGCTGGTGTTGGTGCAGTTAAGGCACAGCGTCAATGGCAGTTCCACATGCCAGGTTTCCCTGCTCCAGCCCCCCAGCAGCAGCCACCTCCCTCAACTGGGTGACCAAGGCTTTTGCAATTTTTAAAAAGGCACTAATAATATCTTTATACCGATATACTATTATTAACTACCAGTATAATAGGCTCTCTGAACCCCCAGCTTCTATTTTCCCAAAAATTAAGGCCCATTATGCATGCACATCTAACTGCAGATTTTCAGAGCAGTAAGTCTTTAATCTTGATGTTGGATTTGGTGCCCGCCTTATGCACCATTCTATTTCCTCCAGTGTATTTATTCTGCAGCTACAATTTAACCCCCCCCTTTCTAAATGAGGGTGAAATGTCACTTGTGACGTGTGGGGGGTGGCATCCAAAGGTTTGTAAAAAAAATTATGCAATTGCCCTATCACAGCTGTGCTGTGGTTCATGTTTTGCACATGCATTTTAGTGTTAGTTTGCTGAATGAAAGGGAACAGAGAGGAATGCAGGCAAAGGGAGAAAAACCTATGTTGAAACTGACCAGACTTTTTTTTTAAAATTGACAAGCAGCTGCCAAGCCCTGTTTTCCATATTGCCAAGCACTAGGGGATTCTCTGCTGTGCTTTCAGCCACTGTGAAAAATAAGAGAGGCACACAATCTCATAATATGGGGCAACATGCTGAGTGTACAGAATGCTTGGTAGAACCCACTGACACTGGCACTGCAAGCTGTGATCATTGGCACCAATGTGTATGTGTGTGTGTGTGTGCATATGTGCCTGTGCAAAGTCAGCTGCAACTCCACCACGCTTTGCACAGGGCTACAATTTGTATGGGGGAGGAGTCCTACGGCAAGAAGCTCTGGAGAGCTTTTGTAGTCTTGTGCCACTAAGTTGAAAAAAAGGGGGGAGGTATTTTCACCAATGCCCTAGTGCAGCTGCATAGTAATGCTAATTTCCTGGCCTTCCTTGCAAATTTGCATGGTTTTCTCTTTGTGATTCTCTAATTTGATCCTGCAGACCGGTTGCGATGTAGGCAGCTTTTTTAGAGCCTGTCCTGTGCGGATTGCACTCTTCCTCCAAATGGATCGATACCAAGCAATTCTTAAGTTTGGCAGTTTGCAGAAGGTCCATGTGGCTCAGCTGCCATTTTAATGTGAGGCTTCCAGAGACTGCCAAAATGGCTCCCCCTCAAAAAAAACCTTTGTTCCCTAAAGCATTAAAGGGAAAAATACTTTCAAAGCTTTAGGCTTCCCATTCCAGTGTTTGTCTCTCTTTACATCGCATGTCAATTTCATTCCACACTGAGGATCCCCCCCCATTTTATTTGAATGCAGCACTGAACCTGCCCCCCTTTTGCACTGGGTATGCTGCCGTTTGTCTCCTCTCCAATTCCCCTTTCAAGTCAATACCAGCAGGGAACTGAACCTCATGCAGCTCCTTTTAAATTTCCCCCCGTCGTTTAAATTTTTTATTCAGCGATCCAAGACTAGTGATAGTCTCATATCACTAGGCTCATGATGTTTGTCAAAGAAAATTAAAAATTTAAGAAACGAGGGGAAAATGGAGCTTGTACGCCAATGAAGGGAGGGGATGGCGAAAGGTGCAGAGTGGGCGGAATGACTTCAAAGTGTGCAGGGGAGTGATCTTTGATGGGCGGCAAATGGGCGGGGGGAAATCTGAGGGAGTCTCGTATGCTTTTGAATGACCTTCGGCTTGGGGGCAAAACAAGGGGAAAATCAGCACAAAAGTATACTCAGAAAACCCTGGGAAACAGCAACCAGCAAGCGAACTGAGTGCCGAAAGTAGGAAAATCAGGGCAGAATGACAAAGAAAACCTGATGGATATGCACGGTGAAAATGAGGGAAAATGCCCGTGTATAACAGGCCTGTGTCCCTAGCCCATTCTGCTGCAAAGAGACACCTTTCCCCTCATATCTCCACAAGGAAAAGGGGTTGCAGAATTTAAAAAATGGAAGCTGAGAATTCAGAGAACTTGTTATACTGGTTATTCCTATTGTTACAATGATACATTGATGTAATGATACTCTAGTTTTGATTTAAAAATGAAGTGTCCCACCCCCACCCCAGGGTGGCAGAAAAAGAAATGGCTGCCGTGAGGACAGGGTCAGTGGATGGGAAATTCAGATTTCCTCACCCACATGACAGCCATCCAGGCTTTACCGCGATCTTTCTCAAAACTTTGGACCAAAGCAGGTTTGAGAAAGATAGGAGAAAACCCAGGGAAACTCCAGGAGATGCACAATGCTGGACTACATGTGGTTCACTGAAAGTTAAAAAAAATGCAGCATATCCGAAAGGTGGGCTTTGTTACAGAAACAGACCCCCCCCCACATCATGAAATGCAAAAGGTACATCCTGCAAGATATCGCAGAGAAAAGTGTTTTTAAGCCCACAAAATCCACGCTCTGATGCATCTGCAGGTATGGCACAAGGCACTTTTCCTTCTGCTTTGTTTTCACTACAACAGACTAACAGGTCTGGCTACCCCACTGGAACCCCACTGAGGTTGTTTTCCAGACTGCAGAGAAAAGCTCTGATGCTTAATAGGCCTAACATACACACACACACACACACACCCCAGACACATGCCACATTGCAAACTGCCTTTGAAACTTCTGGAAGAGGGAGGAAAGGAACACTTTGCTATGGCATGGAGAGAACCAAGGGATGGATGCAGGTTAAGAGTGTGCTGTGAAGGAGTAGTGAACAAAAGCTGAGTTAACTGGGAATGGGTTGAAAAAACCCAAAGTTCTCCCAGAGAAACCAGAGCCGTAAAGCCCGTAAGCCGTAAAGCACCAATTAGGGTTGCCAGCTCTGGGTTTGGGAAATACCTGGAGGTTCTGGAGGGTGGAGCCTGGGGGGTGGGGTGTCCAATGCTCCCTCTAAGCTGTGGGGTCTTGTGAGCAAAAATTCTACTTTGCGAGCCACTGGTATTAAAGTTGTGAGCCAGCAATTGGGCTACTGTATAAATTAGTTTGCTCTGGAGCCACATCCTTCCTGAGATAAGGCAAAGATGTGTGAGCCGGAGGCTAGAAAACTGTGAGCTAGCTCACACTAACTCAGCTTAGAGGGAACACTGGTGATGTCCACGGAGGGATTTCAGCATGGTAAATGCCCTAGAGTCCACCCTCCAAAGCAGCCATTTTCTTTAGGGGAACTGACCTCTGTAGTCCGGAAGTCCGATGTAAAAGCATCTGTTTATTAACAAGGAGATGTAGGGACATGAGAATTTGGTTTCAGAACAAGCAGGATTGCCAGCTGCCCACTAGGAGAGGGGGGATCCCCTGCCGGCACTCCACATTCCTGGTAGAACCGGGAAGTGACAAGGCCATGTCACACAATTCTCTAGGAACCACCCCAATCTCTATGGTCGTTTTTTTTAACCACAGAGTTTAAGGGAAATCCTAGCATGCCATCCAATGGGATGATAACGCTTCTGTTTTTGCACCCAGAAGGGACATCACAGTGTTTCATACTGCTGTTTCACTAGGTGTCTGCCAGCCCAAGCCCTGCCTTGAGGCTGGCAACCATACCCACCGTCTGGTTAGATTCTAAAAAAGAATATTCAGCAAGGACTGATGGCAGGCATCTCATCCCATTCAGAGCAAGAACCACACAATCAGGACATCACATCATACTTGCTTGGAACAAGGTACTGCTGCTGGCCCCCCCCCGCCCTGCCACCACCAAAACACAAATGGATTGTGAGTAACCACGGGAACCAAACCCACACCTCTCTTGAAGCAAAAAAACCTAATTGTGTAGGAAGGCCCCAGTTAACACACAGGCTTCCCCTCTGCTGCCTTTGGGATTGTGGCTACAAACTTCCGGATTCTACAGGTGCAGACATTCTAGAAATGTCAGGTCTGACACCATGCCAAGAACTTAATATGCACCTCTGCTGCCTTAAAAAACCTGATCCAACTGAAAATAGGGTAGTGGGCTAGCTAGGCAACTGACACAGGTTCTCCTGGAAAGTCACCGGCTTTCTGCATGCTTTGCCGTACGATCCACTTACCTCTGAAAAGAATACAGAGAGGATTACTAGACTGATCCAGTGAATAACTCCAGCAAACTGAGATGCGCTTGAAACTGCAATTGACACAATATAATGAAGCACAGTTTTAGTTTTCCCACCAGCCACGTTGTTTTGTTGCATATACACACTGTACTTATCCATTCAAACAAATACGAAGGGCACAGAGGGTCTGAAATGGCTGACACCCAGGCTGTGAGCTCAGAAACGGAGAGAGAAGTGAACTCTGCACATGCTCATCGACACACTTTTTAACCAGGCTGCAGAGAACTATTCGCAGCTTGTGCACGACATTTAGAAACACAGTCCAAGCAACTGGCTTTCAAGCCGGGTTCTGGGAGCTCGTGCCAGCAAACCCAAACTCACATTTAAGCCCTGCGTAACTAAACATTGAACGCCTTTTGAAACTTCCATTTAGAAA
The DNA here is from genome assembly GCA_029375565.1 of Gekko gecko. Classification (NCBI taxonomy): domain Eukaryota; kingdom Metazoa; phylum Chordata; class Lepidosauria; order Squamata; family Gekkonidae; genus Gekko; species Gekko gecko. The sequence goes on along the minus strand of JAPDNY010000017.1, from coordinate 7,816,400 downwards.
AATACATACTCCCAAATACATGAAACGGAGGGGGATGCTTTGAAAGAACAATTGGACGGAATGCATTTAGCCCAGTGTCTTCCTTTAACTGGCAGCCTCCGGAGAGGATCCATACAGTCGATGGGGAGTATCCTGCCTTCACCCTTGGCGGGCGATTCATTCGGCGGTGAATCACACGCTACTGGCAAGCCACCAAATCGGAATGTGAACATTCTGAGATGGGCTTTTTATTTTGCAGATCCTCCCAAGCTCCTTGTTCTAGATGTACTTCTGCAATCTTACATCAGTCAACAAAACAGAACAAAACAAAAGTAGCTATTTTTACAGGAAGTAAAATGTTTTGTCGGTTCTATTTTTATATTCTAACGTTTCGAGCCTTGCAAAAGCTCCATCTGATCCGTTCCAGTGCAATTTCTGAGTAAACTTGCAAGGAGTCCCGACTCAATACAGATACAAGAAGAAGAAGAAGAAGAAGAAGAAGAAGAAGAAGAAGAAGAAGAAGAAGAAGAAGAAGAAGAAGAAGAAGAAGAAGAAGAAGAAGAAGAAGAAGAAGAAGAAGAAGAAGAAGAAGAAGAAGAAGAAGAAGAAGAAGAAGAAGAAGAAGAAGAAGAAGGAGGAGGAGGAGGAGGAGGAGGAGGAGGAGGAGGGAGGAGGAGATTGGATTTATCCCCTGCCCTTCACTACCCAAAGGAGTCTCAGAGCGGTTTACAAACTCCTTTCCCTTCCCCCTCCCCACAACAGACACCCTGGGAGGTAGGTGGGGGCTGAGAGAGCTCTTGTTTAACCATAACTAAGTACCCACAGAGAAGCAGAGTCGAATGTCATCACTAGAACCTCTATCCCAGCTGCCAAGACATATCATGTGGTAAAGATCTTCTGCTTCTCCTGTCCCAGGGAAAGCTACACTTCTAAAAAGGGTGGACGTTACTTGACATAACACATATGACTGAGGAGAATAGCCTGGCTAACTATTTCTGTGCAAAATATCGCCTAACCCTGACAGAACTATGTTTTCAAGAACAGCTGTGCCAGAACTATGACTTGCCCAAGGTCATCCAGCAGGTGCAAGTGGAGGAGTGGGGAATCAAACCCGGTTCCCCCAGATTAGAGTCCGCGCACTTAACTACTACACCAAACTGGCTACCGTGTGGGTAGGAAACCTTTAGTACCAACTCAGAAATATTTATATGAGATTCACTCGGTTATTGAACGTGGAACAAGCTATGAGGGAAGCAAATGGGTTGGAAAAGGAGAAAGTCTACCCCTTTAAGGCCAAATGCAGATTAGCCACCCTGGAACCAGCCTTCAAAGAAGAAGATATTGGATTTATACCCTGCCCTTCACTCGGAGTCTCAGAGCGGCTTACAATTTCCTTTCCCTTCCCCTCCCCACAACAGACACCCTGTGAGGTAGATGGGGCTGAGAGAACTCTGTCTGAAACTGCTCTTTTCAAGAACACCTCTGACAGAACCATGGCTTGCCCAAGGTCATCCAGCAGCTGCAGGTGGAGGAGTGGGGAATCAAACCCGGTTCTCCCAGATTAGAGTCTGCGCACTTAACCACTGACACCAAACTGGCCTTAGCCTGCCCCCCACTTCCCCCCAGCATGATGTCCCCTCCCTCTGCCCACCTTTGCCTGAGATACTGCATTCTGTCAGTGCTGACATTCACTGTGGCTGGCCCAGTTCCTCCTCCTTATTTACTTTATTTATAGCCTGCCTTTCTCTCCAGTGGGGACCCAAAGGCAGTGGACATTGTTCTCCTTTCCTCCGTTTTATCCTCACAACACCCCTGTGGGGAAGGTGAGGCTGAGAGCGTGTGATTGGCCTAAGGTCACCCAGCGAGCTTCCATGGCAGAGTGGGGATTCAGACCTAAATTTCCCAGGTCCTAGTCCGGCACTTTCACCATGACACCAACCTGGCTCTTTTAACTAGGGTTTACTGCAAGCCTGCTCCAATCCCTGCCGTCAAATCCTGGTTAGGAACCCCCGATTAGCATCAACCATGGTTAGCACCAGGGCTCTTTCGGTAGCAGGGGCTCCTTTGCATATTAGGCGACATCCCCCCTAATGTAGCCAGTCCTCCAAGAGCTTACAGAGCTCTTCTTACAGGGGCTACTGCAAAAAAAACCCCACAACCACTGAGCGAAGGGTAGGTGAACATGGTAATCTTAGGGTTTTGCTAAAAACAAGACTATCGCTTACTAGTATGCCCCAGACTCACTAATATTTCTTTACTATGGCCCCTCAAGAGAGAGAGAGATGCACTTGTCTGACTCTTTGCAACGTGCGAAAGCCTCACCCAAAAGCTTCTAGCTGACAACGGCAAGCAGGTGATGGAAAACACATTTGACTCTTGCTATATAATGATAAGCTCCCGTGAGACAAAACAGCTTTAGGAGCAAGTTTGAACAGATGTTGACTGGGTTCCACCCCCCTTTTTCCTTCCTTCTTCCCCCTATGGAGTTGCCAGTTCTGGTTTGGGAAATTCCTGGAGATTTGGGGGGGGAGGCAGGCAGAGCCCCGGGAGGGAAGGGTTTGGGGAGGTGCCTCAGTGGGGTATAATGTCACAGAGTCCACCTTCCAAAGCAGCCATTTTTTCTCCAGGGAAATTGATCTCTCCAGCCTGGAGATCAGTTGTAATTCTAGGACTCCTGGCTCTCCCTGGAGGTTGGCAGCCCTACGAAAGCACCAGGCTGCTGCTGGAAAAAATATTAACCATTTAGCGGGAAGAGGAAACTCGGCCAACAAAAGTACCTCAATTAAAGTTTAATGACACCTTTAAAAAAAACAAACCACAACCCAGAACTCACATTTATAGCCCCCAAGTCTGCATTATGAAGAGCACAACCTCCCCCCCCCAGCTTAGCTGTACCCTTTTCTGCAACATCCAGATTGATCAAGCAATCGGGCAAACGCTACAAAGAAGCCATCTGACCATTACACTGGAAGGAATCCAGGAATGAGCCATTGCCTGGCTGCCCACTAGTGGTTCACGCAAAGATAGACACACAATGCCAAAAAAGCTATAAACAGATTCCAGGACCTAGAGAGGTTTGTTCTTCCCTGCTAGGATGTTAAGCGCGGCTAGGCGTACCAAAGAGCAGAGGCACAATTAATTAAAAATCAACTATGCAAGAAAACCTTTTCTGAAAGCCTCCTAATTAAAACGAACCGACTGCTTCAGTCCTTTGCACGGTTTCGGTCTGTGCAAATCTTTATCGTTTTCCTGAGACACACGAAACGAGCCAGGAAAGAGAACGTCGTTTCTTCCCGACGCAGGCTCACCTAGGAGAGCTCAAAGTCATTCTTACTATTTCATATTTTTTGATTATTTGTTGCCAGGGAATACGTGTGAATTATTTTAGCAAAATATTTTGTATAAGAACATAAGAACATAAGAGAAGCCACAACATCACAACATGGTGCCTTTGCACAGAGGCAGTTTTCAAATATCAAACCCAACGACAGCTAGTATATTTACAGATACTAATTTAAAAATATAGCAGGGGGATACGAGCACAGTGTTCTTGACATATACTTCACGATCACAACATGCTAACAGTGCTGTACTAAGCAGAGCGAAGAAGAAGAAGAGGAGGAGGAGGAGGAGGAGGAGGAGATTGGGTTTATAGCCCACTCTTCACTACTTGAAGGAGTCTCAGAGTGGCTTACCATCACTTTCTCTTCCCCTCCCCACAACAGACACCCTGTGAGGTAGGTGGGGCTGAGAGAGCTCTATCAAGAACTGCCCTTGAGAGAACAGCTCTGAAAGAACTTGTGACTGACCCAAGGTCACACCAGCAGCTGCATGTGGAGGAGCTGGGAATCAAAACCGCACTCTTAACCACTACACCAAACTATGCTCTTCTAAGTCCATTGGAGTCAAGGGGTTAACTCTGCTTAGGACAGCACTGCAGACTTCCCATTCTTTGGAAACACAAAATGTTCTTTTGTATCTGCAGGAAAGCAGATTGACGTGGAGTTATTTCTGAGCCTGAAAGGTAAGCTAGTCAATACTGCTGATATTTCAGAGTCTCGTCTGTTTAAACAGCCCTTTTCATACCTTCACTTAGGCATAAAAGGCGGCAGATTTTTCACAAAACTGCATGATGCAGACATTTCTACCCAAGTCTAGGAAGCGAGACCCAAGTGCATGTGCATTCATGCACTTGTGTGTTCTACCACATAGAGCGGGATGCTTCCCCAAGCCTGGTTTTTAATGGCTGGATGAATCTCTCAAATTTAAATGCAGATCTGCTTCCAGGGCCATGTACTTCGTTATTCCATGTACTTGGTTACCTGGAACTAGAGAGCGACCAGAACCTTTGGCTTTACTATGAGCAAAGTGTAAGAGAAATCCGTGTGCAGAACTAATGTACATTTAGTGCTCCGCACAGCAAATGAGAAAATGTATTTGGAGAGCTGGGAGTGGCCACTACTTTGACCCAAAAGAGTAATTGACACATGGAATTCACTGCCACAGGACGTGGTAGTGGTGGCTACAAGCACAGACAGCTTCAGGAAGGGACTGGAGAAACATCTGGAGCAGAGGTCCATCAGTGGCTTTTAGCCACAAGGTACAGATGGAACACTCTGTCTGGGGCAGTGATGCTCTGTCTTCTTGGTGCTTGGAGGGGCAACAGTGGGAGGGCTTAAGGAGTTCTGGCCCTGCTGATGGACTTCCTGATGGCAGTTGGGTTTGGGCCACTGTGTGACACAGAGTGTTGGACTGGATGGGCCCCTGGCCTGATCCAACATGCCTTCTCCTATAGTCTTATATTCTCTTAACAGATCTTTGTACAACTGATGGTGTCTGATGTATCAAATTTGTGTTTCTCGACCTGTGGGTCGGGACCCAGAAGCGGGTCACAAAACTCCTCAAAGTAGATCCTGGGCCAGACCTCCCTAATGGCCACCCCTTCTCGTTCTATTGCTCTCTTTTGTATCTTGGAAACCAAGAGCCAACCCTGGAAACAGCATTTTTTATGTTACACATTAGAGTCTTTTTCCTTCCCTGCATATACATGTCGATCCAGTAAAGCGTGTCTTGATGGTGACTAGAGTGAGTTTCATAGGCTCTTAGTGGGAATTAGAGGGCGTAAAAGAGGAGGAGGAGGTGGTCAAAGGCTGGAATGTCACCTCCACATGCAAAGGCCGTGCATGCCGAAATGCCGCCGGTTTGGGGTTCACGGTGGGAGCCGATGCACCCTTTGTGCGACGTTTGTTGATTTCTCAAAAACATCTAGTTAGCCAGTGCAGAAAATGGAGAGATGAACTAGAGGGGTGCCCAGGTCACAGTTTGCCTAGGGTGCCAAAAAAAACCCGGCCCGCCTTGGATGGGTCACCGTACCAAGTAAATTTGGACTTGTGGGTTACTGTAACTAAAAGGTTGGGAACCAGTGTATTAAATGACCCTCAAAGAAACAGTGCAAGATTGCACCTGTTATTAAAGGCAGACAGGAGGTGCTCACTTTGGAATTCAGCAGAATGATATGTCCAACAAACGCACCGATAGGCAAGTTCAAGGGAATCCACATATTTGCTCTGGTCTCATAATAAAATATACATTCGGTGCAAATGTTTCCCCTCTGCTGTCACTTGGCATTCATTCTATCGGTTTTACTGGCAATAAAAAGACTGGAAAGGGAGGGGGGTGTCTAATGTTCTGATCACATGACTAGCAAAACCATCTCCTTCAGCCCGCAACTAAAGGATGTCACTCAATCCTTGAACAACATGAAGCTGTTCTCTGCGCTGGGGGCATTTTCACACCACTTCGCAGTCCTGGCTGTGGAAAACAGTTGTGGCACACGCTGGGCTTAAATGTGGGCTGGAAATGGAGAGGGGGGGGAGGCTTGAGAAAAGCAAGCGAGGGGACTGGTCCGTGTATCTGATGCCAGATGCCCAGCACAGCAAAAGATTTTCAAGGATAGTATTATTTCAGGTATGACATTATTTCCAGACGGGCAGCAGTAACAACAGCCAACACTGAAGAAATTCTTATTCACTTAAACGCTACTTGTATTAAGATTAACTGCAGTTTTAAGCATTATCATCTAAATCATTCTGTGCATATATCATTTCAATAAACAGCTAACAGACCACTCTGCAAGCTGGGAAAATTGAAGACAGCACACTAATACGAGAGTCTAGATGATTCCTAATTTCTGACACGTATGATTAAAATGTGCTTTAAACCAGTCCTAGTTTTTCCCCCTTTATTTGATCATGTTTGTTTTTACTGGCATTTCTTATACCAGATACAACTATAAAGAAATCTCCAATGTGCTACAGGTTCACTTACTCAAACATTTTGGAAAACAACCATGTTAAAAGATGAAACAGAAGTTTGGATAAATGGGTACTTGTAACACGCAGTCATTTCAAAGAGTAGTAGCGACCGGTAGTAACTTGGTGCTTTGGGGGCAAGCGTGGGAGGGCTTCTGGAGTTCTGGCCCCACTGATGGACCTTCTGATGGAACCTGGGTTTTTGGCCACTGTGTGACACAGAGTGTTGGACTGGATGGACCACTGGCCTGATCCAACATAGCTTCTCTTATGTCTTTAAGCTGCAGCCTGAAGAGTTGCCCTTGTAAACAAGAACCACCTACCCAAATTTATGTATACAGTTGTCATTTTTTAAAAAAAAATTAAAGCCAGCAACAAGATTTTCTGAAACGGTAGCTGTAACAAGGCTGGAGCGGGCAGGAACCATGGTGTGATGCTCTAAGAATCCTCTCCATCTCTATGGACAAGGCCATAGAAACTGGGGGAATTCCTAGAGTGTTGTTGGTGTGGTGACCAGGACTGACGTTGCGGCATCTGTGCCAAGGCGGGCATCTTAGTTTCTATTACGGTGGGACGCAGGGTCTTTTATAGAGTTTTGATGGGCTGTAAGATGTGAAAGGTTGAAAACCACTGGTTTAATTGACTACTCCCTGTACCCATTTTCCCTTAGGACAGCCTTGGTGGGTTTGGTCTTGGGCTTTCAAACACAAACGCTGGCATTATCCTTTACAAACCACACACATGTCAAACCTTCTCAGTGCACAGACTACATCCTGTTAAAGAAAGATCTGGTGAGAGCTCCGTCTCTGTGCTGCGTAGAAAACACACAAATGCACACATGAAAGGGAGCAGGCAGAGGGAAATGACAGAAAACGTTACTTTGGCCCGCAAATCAATCGACACGACCCCAGGGGCTCACGACATTCTGTAAAGCACAGAGCTCATAAATTCTACAGGGTACTTCTATGACAAACCCACAGCCCGCCCCCCAACCCCACCCCACCCCACGAGCCTGAACATCACGTCTTTTTGAACAAAAAGTTTCAGGAGAAAGAAAAGCCTGCTACTCACACTGGAGGAGCTTTATATCTATTAGGAGTTCCAGAGTCAGCAGAATCACCACCAATACTACACAGGCTACCAGGAAACTGTTGAGGCTCGCACTGAGCAAAAATACCTGCCAGACAGCCGCTCGCCTCCCGCAGCAAGGTTTAAGCCAGTTAGATCTGAAGAGATAAAACAGGGGTAGGGGGTAGAGGAAGGGGGAGGTACAGGAGGAAAAGAGACAGAGAAAGGAAGATGGGTAAAGAGCAACAGGACAGAGAGACTTCAGACGTCTGCAAGGGCAGAAGGAACTGCAGGCCCCCTTTCTGGTCATTTTCCTAATCAAGCTCTCGTAGGTTTGTCACTTGTTTGACTATTCTGTGCTGCTGGCCTGCAAAATTCTCACGGGTCCTCTTGATGCCGGCGGTCTAAAGAGAACACAGTCCTGAGATAATCAAAACAGACAAAGCACAGACCGATAGTACAAAGCGCTTGAGCACATCAAGGTATATTATAACATATAACAATATTAAAGCAGATACTAATACACAAAAGATTGGTAAAGTTTTCTTTCAGATGAAGGTGAACTTCTATCAGAATGAAAGTGAAGACGAAAACCTCCGGAATGACTCTTCGTTTCACCTCTTCATCAGAAAATTTCCTATGCTTGTCTAGTTTCCTTCATATCACAGTTTAAGATATCATATACAAATCCTCTCCTGGTTTTTCTACCATGAATACATTCATAGTGCAACAATGCACTATGAACTAAGTCACGCCTAGTGAAAAGTTGTTCTAAGGATGTATTCATGGTAGAAAAACCAGGAGAAGATTTGTATATGATATGTTAAACTATGATATGAAGGAAACTAGACAAGCATAGGAAATTTTCTGATGAAGAGGCGAAACAAAGAGTCATTCAGGAGGTTTTCGTCTTCACTTTCATTCTGATAGTTCACCTTCATCTGATTCACTTTCATTCTGATAGAAGTTCACCTTCATTTGAAAGAAAACTTTACCAATCTTTTGTGTATTAGTATCTGCTTTAATATTGTTATATGTTATAATATACCTTGATGTGCTCAAGCGCTTTGTACTATCAGTCTGTGCTTTGTCTGTTTTGATTGGCGGGCTAAAGAGGGGACTTGCGCACGAATGAAACAGAAGTCCAGTGGCACCTTAAAAGACCCTACCGAGAGGTTTTTGAGTCACGGCTCGCTTCCTCAGATATATTCGAGCGCAGGAGCACCTCAGAGATCAAAGGGAGTTTCAGAGTATATGCTTTCAAGAGTAAAAGCTCCCTTCATCGGTGGTGGAGGAAAGTGCCATCAAGAAGTCACAGCTGGCTTATGGTGATCCTGTACAATTTCCAAGGCAAGAGACGTTCAGAGGTGGTTTGCCACTGCCTTCCTCTGCATTACGGCCCTGGTATTCCTTGCAGGTCTCCCATCCAAAAACTAACCAAAAGGCTGAACCTGCTTAGCTTCCAAGACCTGATGAGATCAGACTAGCCTGGGCTATCAAGGTCAGGGTCCCTTCATCCGAGAGGAGCAGAAATGGAGATCTCTGAGTCCTTCTGTCCTAGTCAGGAGATGGGAAGGATGTTGTAAGGAATGACTGTAAAGGATGCCGAGGTACTATGCATATTGTAATCGGCTTGATTAGAGCACAGGGGATATGCTTGGGGACAGAAAATCAGAAACTGTAGTAAGATAAGAATCCTATGTCCCTATTCAGCTGGGGGGGATGTCCATTGTTCTAAACTTGTGAATGAACTCAGGTTCAGCAGTCTCACGTTGTAATTCCCCCTTGAAATTTCTTTGCTTGAGGACTGCCATTGTCTTCATCGTATATGTAGAGGGAAATATGTGGAGGGATTTCCACTCACAGATCTGAGGGTGTGCACCTTCACATACCCTCCTTCTACATATCTGAGGAAGTGTCCTGTGACTCACAAAAGCTCATGCGGAGATGTATGACGTTACTCTTTAAGGTGCTGCTGGATTTTTGTCTTATTTTGCCACTGCAAACTTAACTTTTCAGTTCCATCTGAAACAGAGAGAATGATCTTTGGCCCTGACCTGAGACCTTAGGTCAAATGAGTCAAACGTTAAAGGAAAGAAAGGAAGGAGAGAACAATCCTTGGCCGCTCTCGCACCCATTTTCTTTCTTGCAACCACTGTGGTCTAAGTGCTCCTTTGCTTATTGCACTTTTTAAAGACACAGAAGCCCAAAAAGGACTATTGCTGGAATATGCACAACTGTTATGAGTTCACATCCTCACAGCTCTGTCCTGCAAGCATGGGACTTTCTACCTAGAACAAAGCATGATGTCTGCTGAATCTGAGCTTCCACGTATAAAAAGGCACATGTTTTCTTAGTCAGTCGCCGCCAAAAGCAGAGTCTTCTGCAGGGCTATTTTTGGGCAGGAACGCACAGGAACGGAGTTTCGGCTGGCTCCCGAGTTGGTCACGCCCAGCAGGAACTCATTAGCATAACAGGCCACACCCAACAGCAGCAACTCATTAGGACTGGCTACATTAGGGGTGTGTGGCCTAACATGCAAAGGAGTTCCTGCTGCAAAAAGAGGCCTTGGATTTTGACAACAAACAAGGTAAACAGAATAAGAAGCAAAAAGTGGGTGTGGCTGAATGACCACACTTCTGGTAACATGGGGTGTGTGGCCTGATATGCTAATGAGCTGTGCTGTCAGGGGTGTGGCCAATTATGCTAATGCATCCCTGCTGGGCTTTTTCTACAAGAAAAGCCCTGGTCTTGTGGGGATATCAAGAGGGGCAGATGTGTTGTAGTGCAAACTTTTGTGAATTATTTTTTGTGGATTTACATTACATATAGTCCACTTTTCTCACAGGGGCTCAGAGCAGATTACAGATGGTGAGTCAACAAAATGGGACAGTCAATAACCAATGCATTAGGACTGCAGATGCCTGGAGCCAACCGGGAAAGCACTGAAACAGAGCGTTAAGTATTAACATGACACGTTAACTGGCGTAGAGTTACATGAAAGTATCCTACCTACAAGTAAGCTATAGACAGCAGGACTGCCCACAGTCCCTAACCATTTATCCGCTTCACTGTACCCAAGCTTGTCCTGCGTTAAGTCTGCGGAAAGTCCAGTGAGCAACAGTGCGAGCCTAAGAAGGCTTTCCTGGGAGGAAGTGCCATTGAACAGAGCCGCTTAGGACTGCACCGCAAGAGTGGCGGATCTTCCAGTGGCCGAGGCTTTAGCTTCATATCCCACCTTTCCTGTTCCTTATCACAAGGACATCTCACAGTCCAAACTCAGCACCCTTTCGCCTCTGTCCTCCCCCTGTTCCCCATTTCTAACAGGATGATGGAAGCCAAATTCAGTTAAGTGTACTCAAAATATGCTTCATTTGAGTTTCGTTTCAACGGCACAACCGCACAGAGTAAAAGAATAAGAACTCTTGCGGAGAGGGGACAGCCACTCTGCTGACGTGCTGTGCACAACACGACTGCGTCATGATGTGAAATAAAGAAGTCAATGACACAGCTGCTTCCTCAGTGCCAAAGCTGGGAAACTCTTTCAAGCCAATTACATGTCCTCGTTTTCCCCCAGCTAAAGGATTCCCCTCTCTGATAGGTTCTTTTGTGTGTCTAAACCACAACGGTGGCAAACAGAAAAGTCAAACAATTCTTCAAGCCACCTGATTAAGACCATGGTGTTGGCCATGCTCCTTCACAATCTTGGACCACATTTAATGAACCAGATTCTGATGTTCTTTTCTGGAAAAAAAACCAATCACTGCATTCAGGTGTTAGGAACAAGCCAAGTTCCCCCCTGGTCCCCCCCCCAAACTGAGAATCCCATAAAATGGGAAGCCCTCAGTTTATAACTGCAACTTGTTGCAATGTCTGAACTCCAGAACTTTAGCAAACTGCGGTTCCGTGCAGCTCAATTGCAAGTCCCAGTTTGTGGGGACAAACAAACCGCAGTTCGTTCAGACGTTATAGGATATAAAGCTTTAATTCATCCACTGAGCCAGACTTCACGTTCTGGAGCAAACACTGCCAAATTACCACAGCCAAGTCTGCTACAAGAAAGTGCTATGGTGGAAATTTGGGCTTGGACTTGGGAGGTGGCCAAGGTTTAAACCCCAAATCAACTATGGCTTTTTCTGATGGACTCTGGGCTCCATGATGTCAGTTCTACCTCCCAAAACATATTCTACCACCATGTGTCGCAAAGGACTGTGAGGATTAATAAGGGTTGAGATACATTAGAGTTAACATTTGAAATCAAGTAGCAATATATTTTATACACAGGCGTTCTTCTTAGAAGCCATTTAATTTGTTATTAAACCAATATTCTCTTTCGTGTTTCCAAATTCATATCTTAACTATCAAAAATGTACACCAATTTGATGAGTGATCAATCAATCAGGTTTATTGTTACAGTCAACGGACCAGCACACTCAAGTCATTTTACACAAAAACATCCAAATAAGAAATATGGGATAAAACCAACAGTGGCATTCTCAAATTAAAAATCTGTGACTACAACATAGCAATAGGATAAAACAGCCATAAAACTCATGTATAATTTAAATAAAAGATTGAACTTAATCCAATTGCCGTGCATTTTACATTCCTTGCAAACCTGGCCACAAAATCTAGCCACCTGTCTTGTTGTCTGATGGTTCCTGTCAGTCAGGATGGCAGCTGAGTTTAATTTTATTTGATCTGCCTGGAAACCTTTCTAACAACGAACTAACAGTCTCCATGTGGATCGCCCTATGGCAGGGGTGGCCAAACTTGTTTAATGTAACAGCCATATAGAACAAACGTCAGATGTCTGAGAGCCGCAAGACAAATATCACACACACGTTTTTATTAACATTAAGTGAGACTGCCAAAAACAAAAAGGGGTTAAAACAGATATTGATAATGATATTTATTTGTCCAGTGATATTTATTTGTTTGCTAACGGTATTGATTTGTCTAAGCAAGAGAGAGGTGAAAAGAAAGAATGAAAGAGGTGGAAAAAGAGAAAGAGAACCAAAGAAAGCAAATAGACGGGGAAGTGCGGGAGGGGGAAAGAAGGAAAAGAGAGAGAAAGGAAAGAAGGGAGAAAGAGAGAAAAATAGAAAGAAAGGTGGAAAGAACACTGGCTGCGGAAGGAAAGACCGATCAGGAAGGCACACCTCCCCTTTGCTTCCCCAGCTGCCCTGCTGGGAGCCGCACAATATGTGTGAAACAGCCATGTGTGGCTCCTGAACCACAGTTTGGCCACCCCTGCCCTATGGTATACACAGTTAAAGAATATATGTTCCAGGGAGTCTGTTTCATGGAGGGGGCAGGAGCAGAACCTCAGCGAGTAAGGGGTCCCTTTAAAACTCCCTTCCAATACTGCAGATGGCAAGCACGTACTCCTGCGGTGAATGATCTTCCATCGCACTTTGTTCTTGCCTTACTATCATTTTTAGATACAGCAGGGTCTCTCTCCGTGCCTCCCCCCACCCCACCCCGGTCTGATTTTTAACAGTAATTCCCCACAAGGAACAGCAGAGGGCAGAGATCTGCAGATATCATGGAATACCTTCACAGAAGCGATGGAATTCAATTTCAACGCGACTGCGTGACTCGGGTCGGCCAAGAAATCGAGAACAGGAGCGGAGCCAGTATGGGCTTCCGGTACCGAGAGAAGCAATAGGCTCTGATGGAAGCACTAAAGAATTCTCAGGTTGCGTTTGCCACTCACCGAGGCTGCCCGATGGTGTAAAGGAGACTAAAAATAAAAAGCTGGCATCATCTCTAACGTTGGCGGAGTTAACGGACCATTGCAGGGCCACGCAGATGAGGTGGAAGTCACCGGACGCCGACTACATCCAACGGATACCTCTAAGACCAAACTTATTTCCAAATGGTGATGAAAATGACAGGAGAAGGCAGCCAATTGGGATTTTCCTCCGCAGGGAGTTTTTCAGTTCCATCTCTCTCGGCAGAAGACCCCACCACCCCAATTCTTATCAGAGTAAAAAGAAAATACAAAAAGAAACCTTGAGGCACCTTATCTATTTACTCTGCTTATGCCCCACCTTTCTCCCTAGTAGAAGAAGAAGAGGAGGAGGAGGAGGAGGAGATTGGATTTATACCCCACCCTTCACTCAGAGTCTCAGAGCGGCTTATAATCTCCTTTCCCTTCCCCTCCCCACAACAGGCACCCTGTGAGGTAGACGGGGCTGAGAGAGCTCTTTTGTGGACTGCTCATGAGAGAACAGCTCTGAAATCACTTGTGGCTGACCAAGGTCACACCAGCAGCTGCATTTGGAGGAGGAGGAGATTGGATCTCTACCCCGCCCTTCACTCAGAGTGGCTTACAAACTCCTTTCCTTTCCCCTCCCCACAACAGACACCCTGTGAGGTAGGCGGGGCTGAGAGAGCTCTTTTGAGGACTGCTCCTGGGAGAACAGCTCTGAGAAAACTGTGGCTTGCCCAAGGTCACGCCAGCAGCTGCAAGTGGAGGGGTGGGGAATCAAACCCGGTTCTCCCAGGTTAGAGTCCAATTTGGTGTAGTGGTTAAGTGTGCACCTCCTCTTGCCTTCAACATTTCCTTTGCGGTAGAACTAATTCTGAATAACTCACATTACAGAGAAGTACTCCAAATTTCAAACTTCCTGAACCCCAGACGTTCCTGGGAGTGAGTTCATAAAATTTTAAGTCTGACATGACCAGCACAGAATCCGTGTGAAATTATGGATGCGAGGCTGATCGGCTATGATTTTATTTGTTCTAACGGTGGCTGCTTGTAATGGAATGGTATTATTGATTTTATATTTGTATTGTTACGGCTTCAGGATGACCGAAGCTGTGAACTCCCTGGGATTAAAAGGGCGGGCAGTGGCCCAGTGGAAGAGCCTCTGCTTTGCATGCAGAAGGTCCTGAGTTCGGTCTCCGGCATCTCCAGTTGAAAAGGATCAGGCAGTTTTGGAGGGGAGCTGTTTTGGCCTGTAGTCAAACAGTTACATTAGAGTCCAGTAGCACCTTAGAGACCAATAACAGTTTCAGTGTATAAGCTTTTGAGAGTAAAGGTCCTGTCATCAGACATGAGTATGTTCCAAGCCGGAGATCTCAACCCAGGGGGGTTAGGTCCACTCAAGTTAACCCAGCATAACTCAGACATAAGGAGAAATTGAGATTCTGAGTTCTTTTACTCTCATTCGAAGGTGGGAGGGGTGTTGTAAAGGATACTTCTAAAGGATGCAAAGGTGCAACCAGGCAGCAGATGATGGGAAAGACCTCTGCCTGAGACCCTGGAGAACTGCTGCCAGTCTAAGCAGACAGCACTGATGCTGATGGACCAAGGGACTGATTTCAGTATATGGCAGCTTCATGTGTGTTCATATGAGGGGCCACGGCTCAGCAGCAGAGAATTTGCTTGGCATGCAGAAGGTCCCAGGTTCAATCCCCGGCATCTCCAGTTAAAAGGACCAGGCAGGAGTAGGTGGGAAAGACCTCGACCTGAGACACTGGCTCAGTGATAGAGCATCTGCTTGGCATGCAGAAGGTCCCAGGTTCAATTCCTGGCATCTCCAGTTGAAAGGCCCAGGCAGTAGGGGATGGGAAAGACCTTGATCTGGAACCCTGGCTCACTGGTAGAGCATCTGCCTGGCATGCAGAAGGTCCCAGGTTCAATCCCCAATAGCTCCTACTAAGAGGAACAGGTAGAAGGTGATGTGAAGGACCTTGACCTGAGATTGTGGCTCAGTGGTAGAGCATCTGCTCAGCATGAAGAAGGTCCCAGGTTCAATCCCCGGCATCTCCAATTGAAAGGTCCAGGCAGAGGGTGACGTCAAAGACCTCTGCCTGAGAACCCTGAAGAGCCACTGCCAGTCTGAGCAGACAATGCTGCCGTTGCTGGACCAAGGGTCTGATTCAGTACAAGGCAGCTTCGTGTGAGTTGTGGGGTATAATTTTATTAAATAAACTCGAATGGAGAATCTGGAGTTCCTTTTTTGGGGGGACGACAACTGTGCAGTAATAATTGCTGGCTGTTCTCTCTCTATGAATCAGCAACAAGGAGACTGGTGCTTATATTTGGCGCACAATATTGTACGAAAATTGTAGAAATATTTTTTTAAATGTACTGAGAGGGAAAGGTCAGGAGATGCTACTTTTAAAGGAAGAGGGGAGGGGAAAAAAGCACATCTTCTGAGATTTGTCTCCGCACAGAGCCAATCTGTTACCAGCTGCCGCTTTCTGTAATAAACTAGTGTTTAAATGAATGCTTAACACATGAACAGGAGTGGGGGAAAAGATTACCATATTTCTTTTGGTAATGAGCTACTACAGACACTTCGACTCAAGCTGCTAACAGCTGCCACTGTTTCCGCTTCCTTGACTTGGGGAAAAAGAAGCAGCTAGACTCCTGCAGTGTGCAGCTTTGTGGCACATCGACAGGTACATGGCTTGGTTCTGCTAAGACTTAGGTAAAGGTTTCCCTTGCTCGAAAGCCAGTCGAATCCGACTTGAGGGGGGCGGTGCTCATCTCCGTTTCCAAGCCGAAGAGCCAGCGCTGTCCGAAGACGTTTCCGTGGTCATGTGGCCGGCGTGACTAGACGCCGAGGCGCACGGAACGTTGTTACCTTCCCCCCAAAGTGGTTCCTATTTATCGACTTGCAATTTCTTGTTTTTGAACTGCTAGGTTTGGCAAGAGCTGGGGCCAGAGACGGGAGCTTGCTCCGTCACATGGTACTAGGGTCTTGAATTGCTGAACTACGGACCTTCTGGTCTGCAGCTCAGCGTCTGAACCACTTGAGCCACCGCAGCCAGTTAAGACTTGCAGGCCCCCCAAATCTAAGAAACACGGCCACTGTAACAGGATGGACAGACAAAGATGGACACTTCGCTAACAAAAAGGGGCTTTTTGGAAATGAGAATGGAGCAACCTAGGAGTGACTCATCTCAGAAAGGCCAGGATGAACTTAAGAATTCAAAAGGTGCATACTTAAGGTACACTCTTAAGGTTTTCTAGCCATGTTGCTCTCATCCCCACATGTCCTTACCCCAGTTCCTCTCAGTGGCACACTTATGGGTAAGGCCTGTTAGGGACTGCAGACACAAAATCAGGTGCCTTAGGGTTTTTTTTTCTGAATTAAGAATGGCAAAAGGTGATGTGGCACAAGAGGCGTACAACTGGCAGCACACACCCGATGAGCCTCTGATGGACATGGACCAACAGTGAGGACAAAAGCAGATACGAAGATCTTTTCAGCACTGCCTGCCGTCCACACTAGACACCAAAGCTCCTTACAGAGCAAACCTATGACATTCAGGCTACGGTTACCAGAAGCAGAAGAAAAAAGCAATCGTGGACATGTCTGCAATCCATTTTTTTTTTGCCTTTAGCTAATCAGGAAATTACTCGGGACAACTTTAGTTCTTCAGTTGACAAAGGGGCCCATTCAGCACAAGCAGACAGGTGTTCTGCAGAACTGGACTTTTCCTGCTTCCCCCCCACACCCCCCGCAACCTGCTTTGCCCCTCGAAACCATGCCCCAGAAGTCAACCAGAGCTCCCACTCAAATAGGGAAAGCCCTTTTCTGCTGTCAGAAGTATCTTCCACCAGGTAACAAGGATAATTTCATTAGGAGCTTCTCGGAAAGCAAAATTCCATGGCGCTCTCTCTCTCTATATATATACACACACACACACACACAGGGCTTTTTTGGTAGAAAAAGCCCAGCAGGCATTCATTAACATAATAGGCCACTCCCATCAACAGAAACTCATTAGGATATTAGGCCATACCCCGATGACACAGCTCATTAGCACATTAGGCCACACCCCCATGTTGCCAGCAGTGTGGTCATCCAGCCACACCCACCTTTTGCTTCTTATTCTGTTTACCTTGTTTGTTGTCAAAATGCAGGGCTTTTTTTGTAGCAGGAACTCCTTTGCATGTTAGGCCACACATCCCTAATGTGGCCAATCCTAATGAGTTGCTGCTGTTGAGTGTGCCCTATTATGCTAATGAGTTCCTGCTGGGTGTGGCCAACTCAGGAGCCAGCCGGAACTCTGTTCCTGTGTGTTCCTGCCCCCAAATAGCAATATATGTATGTGTGTGTGTGTATATATGTATATGTGTATGTATATGAATGTATGTATGTATGTATGTATATATGTATATATGTGTGTGTATATATATATATGTATTTATATGTGTGTGTGTGTGATGTGTGTATATAAGATTTATACCCTGCTGTATCTTGTAGTCTCAAAGCAATAGTTTCCATCCACAGTCACTTTGACTCACAGTCAAATTAAATGGCTTTGGGAAATGAGAGGGCCAAGTTATTCTATGTATTTATTTATTTCAATTTATTCCAGCCTTTCCTGCAAGCGGACTCAGGGTGGGTCACAACAATTAATTACAATAATTAAAACAGTTAAAGAAATAAATACCAGAACAATAAAACAGTTAAAACAGTTAAAAGGTAGGCACTGCAAGAGATTACATGTTCTGGGGTCCTAATTGCTGGGAGCAACTGGGCTGCAGCCAAACCATAAAGATCTTGTTAATGGCAGTATAACAGTACCATATGGCAGCAGGGAGGCCAACTGGTGGACGCCCACCAACTCAACCGAAGGCCTGGCAGAACAGCTCCGTTCTGCGGGCCCTGCAAAACAGTAGTAGGTCTCACAGGGCCCTGATCTTAGTCGGGAGCATATTCCACCAGGCCAGGGCCGAAAAAGGGCTTTGAAGGGTAGAAAAACTCATCTTCAGATCAATGGTTGGGAGCCCTATGAATTGCTTGTCCACTGTGAGGGGCCTTTCACAGTTGCCTGCCCATCGAGCAATCAGTGAATAGGAAAACTCAGCGTTCATGGGAGGCATGAATGAGTGAGTCGCAATAGGAGATGGAGGTGGCCATAAAACTAGTCTTGGCACAAAAACTTCTGAAGAAGCTACATGGATGGAATCATGAACAGGAAGGGGTTTCTCAAGGAATTCTGTTGTCCCAAGCGTCTTCTCTCTCCCCCCCCATGGAAGAACATTTGAATCTTCCAGGTCATTTCATTGCTGATCTAAGAGCAGCAGTCCTCAAACAACGAAATTTCAAGGGGAAATTACAACACGAGATTGCTGAACTTAGTTCACGGCTACCTCACTTGAATCTACTTTAGAGACCAGCAGGAGTTTCAGGGTCTAAGCTTTCCAGAGTCAAAGCTCCCTTTCCCAGACACAAAGTTTGAGTCCAGTGGCACCTTTAAGACCAACAAAATTTTATTCATGGTATAAGCCAGGGGTGGCCAAACTTGCTCAACAGAAGAGCCACGCAGAACAAACGTCAGACGTTTGAGAGCCGCAAGACAGAAACAAACATTACACTCACATTTTTATTTTTTAAAACATGCAGATTTGCTTTTTATTAACATTAAACGAGATTGCCAAAAATAAAAGCAAAAGGGGTAAAACAGATACTGATGATGCTATTTATTTGTTTGCTAATGATATTGATTTGTCTAAGGGAGAGAAAAAGAGAGGTGGAAAGAAAGAAAGAAAGAAAGAAAGAAAGAAAGAAAGAAAGAAAGAAAGAAAGAAAGAAAGAAAGAAAGAAAGAAAGAAAGAAAGAAAGAAAGAAAGAAAGAAAGAAAGAAAGAAAGAGAGAAAGAAAGAAAGAGAGAAAGAAAGAAAGAAAGAAAGAAAGAAAGAAAGAAAGAAAGAGAGAAAGAAAGAAAGAAAGAAAGAAAGAAAGAGAGAAAGAAAGAAAGAGAGAAAGAAAGAAAGAGAAAGAAAGAGAGAGAAAGAGAGAGAAAGAGAGAGAAAGAGAGAGAGAGAGAGAGAGAGAGAGAGAGAAAGAGAGAGAGAGAGAGAGAGAGAGAGAGAGAGAGAAAGAAAGAGAGAGCAACAAAGAAAGCAAATAGATGGGAGGGAGGGAGAAGAAGTATGCCTCCCCTTCACTTTCCCCAGCTGCCTCGCCGAGAGCCGCACAATATGTGTGAAAGAGCTGCATGTGGCTCCCAAGCCACAGTTTGGCCACCCCTGGTATAAGCTTTCATGTGGAAGCACACTTCTCCAGATGCAGTGTGCACGCACATGGAAGCTTATACTTTGGATAAAACTTTGTTGGTCTAAAAGGTGCCACGGGACTCAAACTTTGTTCTGCTGCTTCAGACCAACAAGGCTACACGCCTGAATTTGTCACAGACACAGAAATGAGCTCTCACTCAAAAGCTTACACACTGAAACTCTCGCTGGCCTCTAAGGTGCTACCGAACTCAGATCAAATAGTTCCACTGCAGACCCACAAAGTTACCGTCTGAAACGTTCTAAACCTACGAACTCCACCGTCTCCCAAGAGCTTCTCGAACTCTATAGTCCACCTAGTACCAATAACACCATTAACATGATGGCAAAGAACGAGCAGCGTAAGACCCTGGAGGAACATGGTGTTCAGACCTTCAAAAAAACAAAATTACCTCCCGACGCATAAGAATATAGACCCCATTTATTAATTTTTTTTTTTAAAGTGACGGAACTTTGTTCTTCAAACAGTACTCGGGCAGCAAATGAGCATAGTGCTTTTCAAAAGCTTTTACCCCGGGGGCTGGACAAAGATGACAGTGCAAGATTTTTAAAAACCTGAAACAATCCTAAAAGCCTTTTCAACCCTACCATCAAGGAAACAGCAGGCTTGTACCTCCCCCCCCCGCCCTCCGTTCCATCTATTGGGTTTGATCCCGTATGGCCAATTACAAGCTTTGTTTTTCAGACTCTTTTTATGCTTCTGTTTTTGCCTGTCGTCTGGCTTTACGACATCTTACTGTGCTGGTTTCGTGTATTTTATTGTGCATTACACTGGGCAATTTTCTTGGAAAAGGCAGCTGATGCATTCTTGAAATTGATCGATAAAAGTAAATGGCGAAGTCAACTGGAATTCTGGGGTTGTCGAGGAAAACTCGAATGACCCTAGAAGTCGGGAAACGGGATCGGGTGCTCTGAGCAAAGTTTGTTGCCCGCCGACCACTCGAATGAAGCACCACAAAAGTTATGGGTTAAAACTGGGACTTTTATTTAAAATTAAGCTGATCTGCACCACTCATTACACTTTAAAGCACAGGTGGTAATGCGCTTCCCAACAGGGCAAACCCACCTCAGCTCAGAGCCAATTCCGGAGTCCTTCTGGACCCTACTCTTCATGGCCCGCACACTAGGGCATAGAGGGAATGGAGGGGCATACTCCAGACCATGACTGCAAAGCCTTAAGGCTCATCATATGAACCCCCAACTCTGAAGAGACCCACAACCAATGCTCCCTCTAAGCTGTGAAGTCTTGTGAGCAAAAATTCTACTTTGTGAGCTACTGGCATTAAAGCTGTGAGGGAGCGATTTGGCTACTGAATAAATTAGTTTGCTCTGGAGCCGAGCCCTCCTTCCTGAGCAGAGACAAAAATCTGTGAGCTGGAGGCTAAAAACAAATGTGAGCTAGCTCACACTAACTCAGCTTGGGGGGAACACTGCCCACAACTGGGTCACCCAGACTGGAGAATGGCTGACGGATGGTGGCAGCTGCCAGACCTCGCCAGCTGCCACCCCTGGATTGATCAGCACTCCCGCTTGTGGCCCATCCGAGGAGGTGGGGGGCAGGCAGATGTGGGAGCCAGCGGTGTAATCAGGTGCCAGTCTTCCTTGAAGACATACAGCAAACCAGCTTGGGAGAAGGTGACTGACAGGCAGGATCCAGATGATTTTTCCCCTCCTCTGTGAAAAAAATTATTTTTGCTGCCACTGTGAGACACACCAACTGAACTCGTATACTAGGAAATCTGAGTTTTGGTAGCTTGTAATGCTGCCTCCGATACTAAGGTGAACACATCACAACAACCCCCGATTGCCTATCAGAGCCAGAGAAGAACTTCACTCTGTCCGTCCCATTCAGACTGGGGCTGACTCACCAGCTAGTTAAGCAGGCAGAGAACCTAGGGTTGCCAACTCTGGCCTGGGAAATTCCTGGAGATCTGGAAAGGGTGTCTGGGGTGGATGGAGCTTGGGAAGGGGATGGGAGCTCAAATGGAGGTGCACTGCCATAAAGCGGGGGACTCCAGTTTTTTGGAGCCTGCCGGCACATTTGGGATTCTGCCACGGCATGGCAGGCACAGCCACAAAATGGCTGCTGGAGGCACAGCCGGCCACGGAATGACTGTGACAGATCGAGAGGGTGCCGAAGAGAGCAAAGAGGATGATCAGGGGATCTGGAGACCGAGCCCTACGAGGAAAGTCTGAGAGCCTTGGGAATGTTTTGTTTGGTGAAGAGGAGATTGGGGGGGGGACACGATTGCTCTTTTTAAATATCTGAAAGGCTGTCATTTGGAGGAGGGCAAGGAGCCGCTCCAGTTGGCAGCAGAGGATAGGACCCGAAGCAATGGGTTTAAGTTACATGCAGAAAGGGATCGGCTGGATAATAGGAAACACTTTTTCACGGCCAGAGTGGCCCAAAGGTGGAATCAGCTGTCTAGGGAGGTGGTGAGCTCCCCTTCACTGGCAGCTTTCAAGAAGAGGCTGGACGGATATTTGTCAGGGATGCTTTAGGCTGGTCCTTCATTGGGCAGGGGGTTGGACTAGATGGTCTGTATGGCCCCTTCCGACTCTACGATTCTATGATTACCTTCAGTCCCACAGGGCAGATCCTTGTGTTGTGGTGGCAGCTGCTGCCAAAGCAACGTTTTTTAAAAAAATCGACACAGCCAATCAAATCTCCGGCAGCCTATCAGAAGCCTTGCTTGGCAAAAGCCCTGCCCACTTCCTAGAAAACACTCGGTGGCCACCGGAAGAGGTTTCAGCAGTGGGAGCCACGGCTTCCACAGGCTCCACATTGGGGACCCCTGCTGTAAGGTCTGCCTTCCAAAGTGAACAGTACACCCCCCTCCACAGGAACTGATCTCTATAGAACTGAGATCAGCTGTCATTACAGGAGGACTCCAGGCCACACTTTGAAGTTGGAAATCCGAAAAGGATCTCTTCTCTGCCCTGTTTTCCTGGCTTCTCAGACATTGTGCCTCACTAGAGGCGCACTGCTGTAGTGCACCCTGGGAAATGCAGTCCTTGCAAGTGCCTGACATATCAATACCAGACTCCCCAAAGACTCCCAACGCAGAGTTAGGGCGAGATGCTGGGCGGCAGGTCTGTGGGCGGGACTGACGCCATGGTGGAAGGGAAGGCAGACAAATGAGAGACACCTTGTGATGGGCAGTTCCTGCAGCCAACTGATTTTGCCGCGCATAGAACATTGCCAGACCACTACACATTTATATAATAGGACAGGATGATCTCCAGCTAAAGGAGCTGGGTTCAACACTCCCTCTAAGCTGTGGAGTCTTGTGAGCAAAAATTCTATGCTATGAGCTACTGGCATTACAGTTGTGAGCAACCGATTTGGCTGCTGCATAGATTAGTTTGCTCTGGAGCTATCCTCCCTAAGCTAAGACAAAAATCTGTGAGCCGGAGGCTAAAAAACTGTGAGCTAGCTCACACCAACTCAGCTTAGAGGGAACACTGGCTGGGTTCTATCCTGTCTGGCTGCTAAGGGAGTGCCGAGGCACTGGGGAAGGGAATGAGGAGACAAAACATTCTCTGCTCGCCCACTTCTACAAGCCTGTTGCAGCAGCCACAGTAGGAGTGGGGAAAGGAGGAAGAGAAGGAAGAGGCTGGTGGATATCAAACACCTTGTGAAAGTTACACCTGGAGTTCAGAATAAGGCTAGAAATAAAAATGAGCTATCTGGCCAGTCGTTTGGTTCCCCTCTCACTCAGCATCCAATTCCAGGCAAGCTCGGGGAATCTGCTACTAAGCCATCATGCAATGGGGATTCAACGGAACCAGGGTATCTGGAGGGATTCAATGAGCAATTAGAAGGTTTCTGTCAGTGGGGAGAGCTTCTAGTCACGCCACCATCCAAATCAACAGATCACAGGAGAAATGACAGCTGAGGGGTGACATGATCAAGGTTTAAAAGATTATGCATGGCCATAAAGCGGGGGTCTCCCTTTCTCACAATACAAAAACTTGTATTCTTGGGTACTCCATGAAATTGCTGAGTGGTTGGGTTAGAATGGATGAAAGGAAGTCCTTCTTCACCCAAAGAGTGATTAACACGTGGAATTCACTGCCACAGAAGGGGGCAGTGGCTACAAGCATGGACAGCTTCAAGACGGAATTAGATAAGCATATGGAGCAGAGGTCCATCAGTGGCTACTAGCCACAAGGTCTGGATAGGAACTCTAGGTCTGGGGCAAGGGATGCTCTGTATTCTTGGTGCTTGTGTGGGGGGGCAACAGTGGGAGGGCTTCTAGTGTCCTAGCCCTATTGGTGGACTTCCTGATGGCACTTGGTATTTTTGGCCACTGTGTGACAGAGTATTGGACTAGCTGGGCCATTGGTCTGATCCAACATTGGCTTCTCTTATGTCCTTATGATCCAGGAGTACTTTAGGCCTACATGAGCACAGGAGGATTAATCAAGTCAGGGACTGGTGAATTCATTTGGTTGAGGTCACAGAGACTGTCGTCCCTCTACATCTTTATTTCGATTCAGCCGTAATCATCTGTCCAGGAACATGTGCTAAACCAGTGCACTGAGAATGAAATGCTGGGGGCCAGGGTTTCGAAAAGAGAAGATGACACACCTTCGCACCAGCAATGTAGGAAGGAGACCTCATTCCAGTCTCCACACGTTCTCACTTAGCTTTGTGTGCACAACGAAAGGAAGGGATGGCCAAATAAGTTCAGCGATCTCACTCTCGCTGTTGACGATGTCTGGGCTTAAATAGACAATTACATCACAAGCCAAGACTCCGTGCCATACCTTAATTGGTATCCCATAAAACCTAGCTGGCCTCGCAGACAAAAGTCAATCACCTGCTCTGTAATTTAGTTAAGAAAAGGAAGTCAGAACAGCAGCTGATTGCAGAAGAGGTGCCAGAAACTGGACGGACAGCCATAAGCTTAAGGGCATTAGGGTACCCCTGCCTCAGCAAGCGCAGCCGACGATATCCCAGGCTTTGGTCGACGGGCGCGTGTCCAACTCAGCTGGTTTGCTTGCATCTTGCTGAACAAAGTCTATCAATTGGAAATGCAGACTGAAGCCAAATCGCCAAACAAATCAAAGACGGGGGCCATCCACACCTCAAGAACACGCTATATTCTTCGGGTAGGAGGCCATGAATGCAGACGAGGGGTGGAAAAATGAAATCTGACAATATGCTACTCTTTGTAAGGTAAAGGAACATGGTAGAAGGTGAAATCCATAGGACAGTGGGGGTGGATCCTATACCTGCCCTCCCGCTCCACAAAATATTGATACCCCACCTTTCCTTTAGGCTCAAGTTTGAATCCTCCCTCTAATGCAGGGTCTCTATGGGCACCACAGCACCCGGTGATATCTTTCCTGGCACCACCAAGTGTTTTCAGAATAGTGGGAGTGGCCAGGTGGGGCTTTCACCTTGCACAGCTCCACAGCTAGAAAGAAACCCCCAAAGTAGGGGTATTCGAGGACAGGCATCATTACCTGGTGGCCCAGTGGGCAAACCTGGACCACTGCAGCATACCACCTGGCAGCCCAGATGCCAAGGAGCAAATTCTGACTGCCCCAAAGGGAATAAAAATTGTGAGCAACCTGCTTGGCTCGTCACCACGTCTTCCCACTGGGGTGGATCCAAGCATTCTTTCACACCGCCCAGAACCTGATCCTGTCAACTAGAGGTGCCAGGGACTGAACTTGGGACCTTCTGCAACAAGGTGGTAGAACAAGGTGGTAGAACGAACCGCACCACTTCGGACTCTAGATTAACGGGTTCCAGCTTTTAACGTTTCTTCACAGTGAAAGCTCCAGGCAAATGGACAGCCAGCACAGCAGAGAGAAAGCTTCCTGTCAGGTAGCCCTGCCATGATGGATGGAGGGGAGGGGAGGATGGCTATGGGCGCCATAGTGGCGTGACGGGCGGGAGGTTGGAATCCGAGGGGTGTTGATTTATGCCTAGGGTGTGAGAATGGAATGTGGCTCTGGTAACCCCTATCTCTCGCAGACTGGCCGTTCTGACCTTGAGGAGTCAAGCTGCGAGCTTTACTATCGCTTTCAAAGCTGCAGCTTTGCTGAGAATAATGGGGGCGTTGGGAACTTCATTAGCGTAGTAACTTTCGATTCCCAGTCGCATGTTATTCCCTGATTGGTAGAAGGGGGGGTCCCCATTCACCCCCTTCCCTGTATAACCGCCTGCTTTCTGTAACCAAGTTATTCTGAACAATGTACCTGCTTCAGTGACCTTTCTATTGCAGCTCTATAATAAACGCTATTCTTGTTTGAACCGCAAGGCATGGTGTTTGGCTGACTAGGTTAGGGCTTCTGACACTTCCACACAAACCCACTACACAAACTCATGCACATTTGTATTTGCCTGTTGTGTCAGTTCCTTCATTGCAGAGAGCTCCACTGTGTGCAGCCCGCAATCTCAAGTGGTGCAGTCCATTCTGATACTGTATTCCCAACTCATTCTCTTGCACAGGATAGGACCCGAAGCAACGGGTTTAAATTACATGCAGAAAGCTATTGGCTGGATATTAGGAAAAACTTTTTCACGCCCGAGTGGTTCAAAGGTGGAATCAGCTGCCTAGGGAGGAGGTGAGCTCCCCTTCACTGACAGCTTTCAAGAAGAGGCTGGATGAATATTTGTCAGAGGCTTTAGGCTGGTCCTCCATTGGGCAGGGGGTTGGACTAGATGGTCTGTATGGCCCCCTTCCAACTCTGTGATTCTATGTGGAACTAGTTGGCCACTGTGCGAGACAAGATGCTGGACTGGATGAACCATAGATCTGATTCAGCAGGGCTCTTCTTATGTATAATTCAGGACTGAGGTTCTTTAAATTGAGATTTCATGTTTCAAACCACAGAAACACAGATCTGGAAGGAACTTCAGGGGTGATATACTCCCAACACAATGCAGGAAATTCACAACTACCTCCCTTCCACTCCCCCAGGGACCTCTGCTCTATGCCCAGAGCAAGGCAAAAAACCTGCAGGAACCCTGGCCAATCTGGCCTGCAAGAAAATCCCTTCTACCCTCATGACAAAGTGGTGATCAGCAATTCCCTGGGCACATAAGAAAGGGCCATGAGAGCCAAGCACTGACTCATCCTTTCCGGCCCTCCCTGTCACAATCTGCCTAAGTTCACAGAATCAGCGTCGTTGTCAGATGGCCATCTAGCCCCGGGGTGTCAAACATGTGGCCCGGGGGCTGGATAAGGGCTTCTATCAGGCCCACAGTGGAATTGGCCGTCTCCTGCTTCTTCTTCCAGTTCTGCTGCTGCTGCGTCATCGCAGGTTTGCAGCTTACAGATATACACCTGAACAGCATACTCAGGATTGCAACAGGACAGACATTTTGATGCAATCATTCAGAGCAAGAGGTTGTCAGTTATCAG
Source organism: Gekko gecko (assembly GCA_029375565.1). NCBI lineage: Eukaryota > Metazoa > Chordata > Lepidosauria > Squamata > Gekkonidae > Gekko > Gekko gecko. Next base: position 7,789,608 of record JAPDNY010000017.1, on the reverse strand, counting down.
ACACGGTTAAATAAACAAAATATTGCAAGAATGCTAACGTTTTAAGCATGTTTTTATTTTAGGTGAAAAAAACCCCTTTGTGTTTGTGTCCTTTATAAAGTTTATATCTCCGCTATCTGGCATTACACTTTATGACACACATGGCCCGGCCCAATGAGGTCTCATTTATGTCAGATCCAGCCCTCGTAACAAATGAGTTCGACACCCCAAATCTAGTCTCTGCTTGAAAATCTCCCAAGAAGGAGAGCCCCCCACCTCCCGAGGAAGCTGGTTCCACTGAGGAACTGTCAGGAAGTTCTTCCTAGTTTAGCCAGAAACTCTTTTGATTTGATTTCAGTCCATTGGTTCTGGTCCAACCTTCTGGGGCAACGGAAGACACCTCCGTTCCATCCTCTGTGACCTTCACAACTCTGTTGCTGATCTGCACTCCCCCGCCCCCCAGACACACACAACAACCACTTTTTAATTGACCGTGGAAGTCACAAATCCCTTTTCACATCGCCTTTAGCACTGGTTCTTGTTAGCACGGGGGAGGAGAGACGCTCGACATAATGCTTGTTCTATACGTTCAAGGTGAGAAAACGGTCAAGACGGAAAACTGTCAACTAGCACTTCTATTCTCTGAACAGAGGGTTTTGTGTGTGTTTTGTTAAACTACCCTGGGGACAGGTTCAGTGGGGAGCCAAATATTAATCTGACTGCAAAACACCAGAGACCAGCTAAGAAGAGATTGTGGCAGAAACCACCTGCCCTTGACGTCAGCGGTTTCTGCAGAACTTCGGCCCACAGAACTTTAGCAGGAATATGCTTTGCTTGTTAGCAGATGCAGATATTAATGGGGCACCAGCCGCCTTAACTGCACAGAAATGCACGCTATAGAAAAGATATTTAAATAGTCATTCGTCACTTACCCTTCTCTTTGGTACTCCTCGTCCAAATTTGACAAGAGCTGAGAACCTGCTATGGACAGATCTACTGCAGCGAGCGGCAAATCCCGGTAAGCAAAATTAACAAGCTGCACGGGTGCTATGCTTTTGGTTTCTTCTTCTACTTGCTGTGAAATTATTTCCACTTCTGAAACTCCACCATCTATAGGAGGCCTGACGAAGAGCAAACCAAACAGGGCAGGGAGAGGAACACAGGATCAGCAAGAAAGGGCTGGCCAGGTACGGCAAGCAGCAGCATTCAAACTAATTAACTCATAAATGATTTCTTTCAATTTATATCCCACCCTTCCTGCAAGTGGGCTCAGGGTGGGTCACAACAATAAATTGCAACAATTAAAGAACTAAATAGCAGAACATAAAACAGTTAAAATGTAGACACTGCAACAAATTACATTTTCAGTGGTCCTAGTAGCTAGGGATTGGGTTAGTTATACAAATGAGACTGATGGCTAGCAGGCCGACACATCCCCCCCACCCACCCCCCAAAAAACCCTGTTAAAATAGTCTGAATGTCATAGGTCCTTTCCACACTAGACCTTAAATCCTGGTTCAACACTGTTCCCAAACTTACATTCTACACTTCACTTGAGTTCACCCCTGTAATAATCTTGGGGTTGCTGTAGATTGTCCAGGTTGTGTGGTCATGGTCTCGGCATTGTAGGACCTGACGTTTCGCCAGTAGCTGTGACTGGCATCCTCAGAGGTAAAACACAGAAAGACGGAGTACTCTCTGTGTCAAGGTCTCCATCTTTCTGTGTTCTACCTCTGAGGATGCCAGTCACAGCTACTGGCGAAACGTCAGGTCCTACAATGCCAAGACCATGGCCACACAACCCGGAAAATCTACAGCAACTAATGAACTCAGGCCGTGAAACCCTTCGACAAAATCTTGGGGTGTTTTTACATTCTGCACGACACTCAAGTTTACCCGTGTAATTATCTTGGGGGTATTTTTTTTTGTTTCCACATTACATTGAGGTCACCCCGGTTTCGACCGACATCTGTCCCGGAATAAACAGATGCTGTTATAACCAAGGATAAATGCAAGGTATTGTGTTACGAGTTGAACTCTGATAAAACCAGGGATGAGATCCAAGTGCGGAAAGGACCATAAAGAGCAGGAGAGTGGGAGAGAGGACCACATCTGGCAGCCTTGCCTGCTTTCGGAGGTTCCAGGTTGGATGCTGGCCTTTGAAGGCACGCGCCCCAGCATCTTTGCTTGCTGCTGTTCTCCTTGGAATTATATTCCCCATTACAGGTTGCCCAGATGTTTGGGACCCCCTGCCTGGGGAGCTGGACCTCTAACTGGAAACGGCTCGGAGAGGCGCTAAAGCCTAGGACTGGCCAGAGGTTCCTCTACCAAGGGAGGAGGCTTCTTGGGAAGACGTCTGCTGGCTGCATACAATCCACGTTAGGCTTCCCTCCCCCTTCCCACTGCAGGTATTAGAGTCTGGGTGTGGCCAAAGGTTCTTCTACCAAGGGAGGGGGCTTCTTGGGAACATGCCTGCCGGTTGCATTCAATCTGTGCTGGACTTCTGTCCAGTGTTCCCTCCAAGCTGAATTAGTGTGAGCTAGCCCACAGTTTTTTAGCCTCCAGCTCACACATTTTTGTCCTAGCTCAGGAAAGATGGCTCCAGAGCAAACTAAGTTATGCAGCAGCCAAATCGCTCGCTCACAACTTCAATGCCAGCAGCTCACACAGTAGAATTTTTGCTCACGAGACTCCACAGCTTAGAGGGAGCATTGCTTCTGTCCCCCTTCTCACGTGCAGCTGCTGGTGTGACCTTGGGTCAGCCACAAGTTCTCTCAGAGCTGTTCTTTCAAGGGCAGTTCTCAAGAAAGCTCTTTTAGCCCCACCTACCTCACAGGGCGTCTGTTGTGGGGAGGGGAAGGGAAAGGAGTTTGTGAGCCGCTCTGAGACTCCAAGTGAAGGGCGGGGTATAAATCCAATCTCTTCTTCTTCCTCTTCTTCTATTTTATTGCTCGTTTTGTTAGTTTATATCAAATGGAATGGATGAAGGACCTGAGACAAGATTTGGCATACTACACCCCAGCAGGGATGGGACAGATTCCAATTTATTTGAGCAAATGTCTATCCTTCGAACCATGCTGGGATGCAGTTATAGATCTCTCAGCTGGTGATACAGGAGAGCTTGCTCAGTTCTGTAGAGACACTGCATGCTTTTGCTCATTTCACCTTCCCCAAATAATACAGTGGCTGGAAAGATAAATCTGCTTTCTGACGGAAGCGGCGGCAGGAATCTCTTTGCTTCCATCGTTGCCTTTACAACCTGACTGCAGCCGCTGCGCTGGCTCCTCTCTAAAGGAGGTGATCAAAATCCTTGAGCGATCTGAGCGGCCTGGATAATTCCCTGGATGATATTAACAGCTTGTATTCTAAATAAAGGGCCAAACGTTAAGAGCTTGTGGCTAACCCCGGGGGTCAAAATTCAGAACAAAGAGCCAGTGCAAGAAAGCCCATTTGCATAAATGAAACTATACAGCTTCACATTACTGATCACTGGTGGTGGGAAAGTGCCGTCGTTTGGAGGTGGGAAGTGTCATTAGATCGCAGCTGACTTATGACAACCCCGCAAGGCTCTCCGTCCCCCAAACACTGGCACAGTTCTGAGTCCTTTTTTTTTTGGAAGTGGCAAACAGAGATCTCGCAGTAAGCATAAATATACCCAGGAGCACCTTGCACGATTGTTTCAGCCCAATGGCACAAACCTGCTCATGGTGCACGCTTGAGAAGGCTGGTAACTGTTCGCCTTTATCATTTCCCTTCCCGTGAAGCCCCTCTAAGAAACCCCCTGGTGGTGGGAAGTGCCACCAAGTTGCACCCTTGGGGTTTTCAAGGGGAGAGATGTTCAGAGGTGGGTTTGCAGTCGCCTGCCTCTGCGCAGCGACCCCAGAGTTCCTTGGTAGCCTCCCGTCCGAGTCATAATCACAGCTGACCCCGCTTAGCCTTTTGAGAGCTGATAAGAACAAGCCTGGGCTATTTCAGAGCAGGGCAAGAAACTCTTTCGTCCAATGTGGACAGCCGTGTTGGTCTGAAGCAATAAAACAAAGTGAGAGTGAGATATCAGAGGGAACTTGGTTTCTTATCCCATTACACATGCTAACTCATTCGATCCTCGCGTATGCATTCTCACCAAGACGGGCTATAGGTAAAGGTAAAGGTTCCTTTGCTCGAAAGCCAGTCGAATCTGACTCTAGGGTTGCGGTGCTCATCTCCGTTTCAAAGCCGAAGAGCCAGCGCTGTCCAAAGACATTTCCGTGGCCATGTGGCCGGCATGACTAAACACCAAGGTGCACGGAACGCTGTTATCTTCCCACCGAAGCGGTACCTATTTATCTACTTGCAATTTCTTGCTTTTGAACTGCTGGGTTGGCAGGAGCTGGAACTAGAGACAGGAGCTCACTCCGTCATGCGGCACTCTCAGGTCTTGAACTGCTGAACTACGGACCTTCCACAGCCCGCAGTTCAGTGTCTTAACCACTTGAGCCACCACAGCTCCTAAGATGGGCTATACATCCCCTATATTTTGATGGTTTTCTTTTATTTTTTTGAGACAAGATCACAGACTCAGCTTGCCGAAGAACAGTGGGGGAGGGGGTTTATAGCCAGCATTTCTCTACCTTAAGCCGTCTCAGAGTGGCTTGCAATCGCCTTCCCTTCCTCTCCTCCTAACAGGCACCCTGTGAGACAGGTGGGGCTGAGAGAGTTCTGAGAGAACTGGGATGGGCCTAAGGTCACCCAACAGGCTTCACGGGAAGGAGTGGGGATTGTTTGAACTGGGAAACGCTTACAAAGGTGTAGAAGGCCCATATAAAAAGGACATTTTGCAGACAGGTTTGTTCCCATAGCACCAAAGACCAAGGTCCACGGCTTCCTCTTATCAGCACTTACTGAGGATTGGTCATGTTGGAAGTCGCAACCACGGCAGCACCTGATTAGCTAGATCCAGCTCCGCTGTCATGAACGGTCAGCATCACAGAGAACGGTTTCTGTAAAAGGCGAAGGAGAAAAAATTTCAGCCAAGATATTACCAAACGCGGCGGTGAAGTTTCATGTTGAACCATAAGCACGAAAGAAAGCGCGAGACTACATAACTGGAGAACGGGGTTCCCCAACGAGCAGCCCGTGGGTGCCACGGTGTGTGCCAGTACTTTACTTGGCACCCATCGAGCTTTTCAGAAAGTGGGTGGGGCCACTGTAAGGCAGGACTTGTTATTGGCTACCCTCATTCAAATGAAGGTGTTTTCCATCGGAAGAGCAGGAGGGCCTGTAAGCACCCGGGCTTTCCCTTAGCTAGTGTATGATTCCATTTCCCCTCCAGGCTTTCCTGGTGGGAGGGCGGAGAGTATTCCACTGGGCTCTGCCTCCAATGGAAGCTATATGTTTGGCTCCGCCTCCTGCAGAAACTGTTTTTGGGGTGGCACTCACCACCCGCCATCCCTTGCAATTCCATAAGTGCCCTCGGCTTCAAAAAGGTCGGAGGGCTCTGCTCTGGAAGTTCCAAACCAGTTCTCTACTCAGGCACAACACTCATCAGCGTGACATAAAAAGTCCACAAAGAAGACAGCTGGGGGGGTGACGTGATCGAAGTTTATAAGATTATGCATGGGATAGAACAGGTAGAGAAAGAGGTAATTTTCTCCCTTTCTCACAATACAAGAATTCGTGGGCACTCCATGAAATTGCTGAGCAGTCAAGTTAGAACGGATAAAAGGAAATCCTTCTTCACCCAAAGAGTGATTAACACATGGGATTCACTGCTACAGGAGGTGGCGGCAGCTACGAGCATGGATGGCTTCAAGGGGGAATTAGATAAATACATGGAACAGAGGTCCATCAGTGGCTATTAGCCACAAGGTACAGATAGGAACTCTGGGGCAAGTGAGGCTCTGTATTCTTGGTGCTTGCGGGGGTCAACAGTGGGAGGGCTTCTAGCATCTTGGCCCCACTGCTGGACCTCCTGACGGCACCTGGTATTTTTGGCCACTGTGTGACAGAGTGTGGGACTGGATGGGCCATTGGCCTGATCCAACATTGGCTTCTCTTATGTTCTTAACCTTGCATTTATGATACACAGCCTGCACAGGAGCTGGGATCACCTGCACATCCACATCTCCTTGCACAGTGGAAATCCATGATCAGAGCAAACAGGCTTGCAGCAGTGTTTATTGATGTACTCCTTTGCCTCTGCCTACATCAGCAAAGGACAGTTTGAGCCTTCCTCTTCCCTGCTTGGAACAATAGAGGACAGAGTTGAGGTCCTCCGGGCTCCATTCATCATCTCTCTCCCAAAGGGCTGCTTGCAGTGAACAGAGAGAACCCATTCCATTTCAGGACATGGAGAGGTTCCATTCGCCTGAGCTGAAATCCACAGGGACACTGGGAAGGTTTCCGCAGCTCGAAATGGACTAGGCCTTCTCATTTCACCAGAAGCAATCTTGCTCCCGCAGACAAGGGAGGATGGGGGAGAGAGACTGCTTACAGGAAAGCAAGAAAACACTATTCGTCTTTGGTCTAGACTGATCTAGGTTTAGGGTCATAATGGCCTCTGAACATTAATCCCTACATACCCACATGTCCGAATGATTCATACTGCTGGTGGGGTGGGAGGCACAACCAGGTTATATACTGGAAGACTGTCTTTCCCACAGCTCTACAGTGCAAAGGAGGACACTTTCATTCCTGTTGCCTGACCACAGAAAGAAAGGGGCAACTGGGCTGAGGATGCCCCTGGGGATGAGAGCAGGTGATGGTGTGTTAACTAAGTTCAACAGTCTCTATTGAAGCCCTGACCTGGATAGCCCAGGCAAGCACGATCTCGTCAGATCTCGGAAGCTAAGCAGGGGCCGACTTTGGCAAGAACTTGGAAGGGCGACCTCCGAGGAATACCAGGGCTGGGACACAGAGGCAGGTAATATCAAGCCAACATCCCAGCTGCACTAGGGGTCGCACCAGAAGTCACCAAGACTTCCAGGCTTGCAAGCACAACCCCTTCCAAAAAAAAAATCTCTACTGCAAAACTATACTAATATTGGGAGGGGGTGTGGCTCAGTGGCAGACACTCTGCTCTGCATGCAGAAGGCCCCAGGTTGAATCCCCAGGAACTCCAGTTTAAAAGACCAGAGTGTAGGTGATATTTATTTATTTTTCGCGTTTATGTAGCAAAACACAGCAAAATGGGAGCTCGGGAGGAGCGGGGGAAGAAGAAAAATATCCACTCACGGTTAAGTTTTCAAAGCAATAGGAAAACAAATTTCTGGACAGATTGTTATAACTTGCACAAACCTACTTTAAATAAAATAAAGTCAAGGAAACATTTCCCCATAAACCCACAGAGAATCACACCATCATGTGAAAGACCTCTTCCTCAAACCCTGGAGAGCTGCTGCCAGTCCGAGCAAACAATACCGATCTTGATGGTCTGATTCAGTGTAAAGCAGCTTTGTGAGTGTTCCTGTTCTTTAAACACCTGAGTAGTTTTGCCACCACCCTATGTGACGAGACATTCCTAACAGGATAGGCAGCTCGTGCCAAGGTAGTACCCCAGATGCAAATGTACACATACAGATGCTGTCCACAATTTCCAGAAAATCCGGTACACGTGCATTCTGTCTTGTGGCCACCACCATATGAAATGTCCTGTCAGAGGAGGTCAGGAAGGCACCCGCTCTTCTGGCATTCCACAAATGACGCAAAACTGTCTTATTTGGGAGGGCATTTTTACCAAAGGGAGCTGCAGTGGCTCAAGTGGTTAAGATGCTGAACTGCAGACCGGTAGTTCGGCAGTTCGAGACTCGAGTGCCGCAGGACGGAGTGAGCTCCCGTCTCTGGCCCCCGGCTCCTGCCAACCTAGTAGTTCGAAAGCAAGAAATTGCAAGTAGACAAATAGGTACCGCTTCGGTGGGAAGGTAACAGCATTTCGTGCACCTCGGCATCTAGTCATGCCGGCCACATGACCACAGAAATGTCTTTGGACAGTGCTGGCTCTTTGGCTTGGAAATGGAGATGAGCAGCACATCCCTAGAGTCAGATTCGACTGGATTTCGAGCAAGGGAAACCTTTACCTTTAACAGAGGCCTTTATTGGAATGGAATGGTTCAGAGAGATGCTTTAATAATGGGATGTGGACTGTGAACTACACTGCTGGATATAGTATGTATGATCTGTGGCAGTATGTATTATCCTACCACCTAATTTCTGCAACCCACTAAAAATGGTATTCACACACACACACACAAAATTATTACTGGCCAAAACTGTAACTTGTGTGGAAATGAAAGAGGATTGCCTCTTTTTTCCCCCTAGGAGAAAACAACAGACCTGAATCATAAGTGCGCAAGTGCAAAATACTAAGTGACACGCAAAATTCATGCGAAACTGGGAACCGGTTATAAACTATTTGACAGGGCATGAAATAATCCCCTCTCATCCACAGTACTACAAATGGTCATTTGTCTGAAAATACCAACAAAAAATCAAAAAGACCCGATCAAGGGAAAAGGTTAACATCCGTCACGAAACCCAGCACCAGGTATAATGAAGATAATCAATTAAGATAGCTATTGGGAACTGTTAGAATATATGGTAGAGTCTTGTAGATTGCATAACTGTAATTCAGTAACACTTGGTATATATTTGTTTTTATGTGAAAAATTAAATAAAAACAATTAAAAAAAAAGAAAGAAAGCACAAAAGGACCAGATGTATTCTGCTGTCAAGTCGTAGCCGACTTATGGCGACTCTGTAGGGTTTTCAAGGCAAGAGCTGTTCAGAGGGGGTTAGCCATTGCCTTGAGTAGTATTTGCAGCTAGGTGGAAAATTGAGGGTTGCCCAACTCTTGAGAACTGGATAGATAAGATGCAAGAAGAAAAAGAGGAGAAAAGATTAGATTTACACCCCACCCTTCACTCCCCAAGGAGTTTCAGAGCAGTTTACAATCTCCTTCCCTTCCCCTCCTCGCAACAGACACCCTGTGAGGTAGGTGGGGCTGAGAGAGCTTCGCGAGGACTGCTCCTGAGAGAACAGCTCTGAGAGAACTTGTGACTGATCCAAGGTCACACCAGCAGCTGCACGTGGAGGAGTGGGGAATCAAACCTGGTCCTCCCAGATTAGAGTCCGCACTCCTAACCACTATACCGAACTGGCTCTGCAGTTATGGCAAAACTGACAAACTGCATTAACCAAAGACTGAAACATGAATTTGAAAACAACTGGCAACTTTTTTATGATTGACTATAATAATCTCACTAGCTATACATCCAAATGATCTAATATTATATGATAATACTATATGACAGTTTTAATATGAAATATAAAGGGTATTATTTCTATGTGTTGTTTATTATAACAAACATGTTGTGTGAAAATTTTATAAAAATTTCTATGAGATTATTTATGCTATACCATATAATAGATAAGTGTCAGGTAGCCCTGTAACGGGGTGGAATGTGGAGGGAGTACTCTCAGTCTACCAGCCTCTGACCATTACTGTTTCTACTGTCTGTATGTTATCATTTGTATGACCTTGTAGACACTCCAGCTGCAAAACTCTTGGGCTGGGAAATAATGGCTTTTAGATTGTTTGCCAGCTTCTCCCGCTTGCTTAGCCTGCACGCACAAACTATACTCATTGGCTTAAAGCTTATTCAGGGGGTGTTTGATTGTAGTATAATTTAGGTGGCCCTACTGTTTTCGGCCATTCCTGACACAAGCTGTACACGTGTCTTCAGTTCTGATTCACCAATAAACAGTTCCCTTCTAAAGAAGACCTGTGTTGCGTGATCTGACTAAGGAGCCTGACAATAAGCGGTAAGATAAGAGAAAATTATAACACAGAATGAGAAACTGGTAGAATGGAGAGGGACTAAAATGGGTGAGTTTTGAGAACGAAATCAATAATAACATAGGGAGTTTGGGGGTATTCTCCAAAATGACAAATAAAGATCTTATACAAGTTAAGGGACCTAGGTACTCAACACTAACAGTGTGGAACAAGTGGCAGCCCTCATGGCTTAAAAGAACCTCAAAATGGGCACCACTAAAGTCCCTCTATAACGAAACAGAAGAAAATAAATGGTGCGAACTCCTGAGATCAAAGGGATACTATAGGCTAAGAGACTTATTTAGAGGAGGCACTCTAAAACCAGCACAGGAATTAATCGAGGAGATAGGCAAGCAATATTGGTTAAAAATTACAGGCCTTTATAGAATGATTAAGGAAGTTAATGAAAAAGGAAATATTTGGACAGAAGAACCAATTGAAGAAATACATAATAGGATGCAAAAATTTAAACAGGGATTAGCAGGATATATTTACAAGAAAATGTTATCCAATAAAGATAAGGCAATACTTTATTTACAGAAAACATGGTGTAAGGAAGGCCAGATATCGGAAAATGATGCAAATAGAATAATGAAGGGAATAGAAGAAACCAAAATTATTAAATTTAATGAATTGGAACATAAATTTTTCACAAAGTGGTATAAAACACCAGCGCAGATAGCAAACATGTTTCCAGGATCGAGTTCTATGTGTTGGCACTGTAAACAATTTAAGGGTTGGTTCTCTCATATGTGGTAGGAATGTCCAGAGGTGAGAGTCTTTTGGTCAAAAATAATACAAATTATAAAGAAAATATGTAGAATTTCATTGAATGTAGACTTTAAACTAATGTTAATGGGTATATTAGGAAATAAGGCAGTCAATAAGGAAACCCAGGCTATACTCAAAGCTATGGTGTTAGCAGGCAAGGCAGTGATAGCTCTGGGCTGGAAAGATAAGAGCAAATGGACAATAGATACCTGGCACACTTATTTGTTTGATTTTGTGCAGCCGGACATCATTGAGAAATTCCGCCAGAAGACCACATGGGAGGATAAAGCCGAAGAAATTAAAGCGAGATGGAAGACCTATCTAAAGTGGATAACAGTGGAAGGAAGACAGGACATTCGGTGGAAGATTCAGACTTTGTGCCTGTGGCTGTGAATAAAAGATCAACAAACAAGGGGTAGAGGGAGGGAGGGGGGAACTTATTGAGTTAAGTAAAGTAAGGAGACAAAAGATATTGTGTAATATATAGAAAATTCAAAAAAATAAACCTATTAAAAAAAAAGAGAGAAACTGGTAGAATATATCGAATAGGTCGTCATGCCGACCTTTTAGGTTACTCGGTCATATATATTTTTAAGCTATGTTCTTATGTCATTACACCACATATATCATGTTATATATTTGCTAAACTATTAAGCCATATACCGTTTTTATATACACATGTATTCTGATAAAGAAATGGCCTCAATACCTGTCAAACTGCCCTTACATTATGGCTTCGGTAATTACATTGCCTATGCTTTTTTCCCTATTCCTTTTTTCTTTCTGCATCTCCCTAAAAATCTAAAATAAAATTTATTTAAAACAAAAACAAATACGAAGCACGGCCAAACTGGCTTAGCTTCTAAGATCTGACAAGAAGAAGAGATTGGATTTATACCCCGCCCTTCACTACCCAAGAGAGTCTCAGAGCGGCTTACAAATGCCTTTCCCTTCCCCTCCCCACAACAGACACCCTGTGAGGTAGGTGGGGCTGAGAGAGCTCTGACAGAAACTGTTCTTTTTCAAGAACACCTCTGACAGAACTATGGCTTGCCCAAGGTCATCCAGCAGCTGCAAGTGGAGGAGTGGGGAATCAAACCCGGTCCTCCCAGATTAGAGTCTGCGCACTTAACCACTACACCAAATTGGCTCTGACAAGATCGGGCTGCTAGCCTAGGCTACCCAGGGTCTGGGCCAAAAGGGCCTGAAGGGAGCGATTTCTTTAGCCCTCCATTATTTCAATCAGACAATAAGGGGCACCCCTCCCCATAAGTTCTGGCATCTCATTTACGATATCCTCCAGCCTGTGGGAGCACATGAGCTGTCACCGGACAACAGCCCATCCATGGAGAAAAGGACAAGAATGAAAAGCTATGCAGGGACTCCTTATGACGGCAATGTCCAAACCTGCACGGCACTCCGCCTGCAGAGGGACAGCAGGGAGACACGAGGAGGGAGACGACAGGTGTTGCGGGCCCGAGCGGTACAAAGAAATTAGGCCAGATTTATTCCCACACCCTGCAGCTGTTCATGCGGCATGCGGGGACGGTATTGTCACCTCCACCACCCCCCTGCCACCCACAGAGAGAGGGAGGAGCAGCTCCGGCGGCCCTTTAACAACCCCCCCCTCTGCACCATATCTGCGGATGGCCGGGAGGAGGCTGAGACCAAAGGAGCCCAGGTGTGACTGTCACATGACTCGAAAGGAACGTCTCGGGAGGAAAGGGGGGAAAAGATGGTAAAAAGTAAGTAAACTTATGAACGGGAGGAAGAGTTTCAAACGTGACCTGCTAATACTTCTGACAGGCAGGAGGGCGTGTGTGAAGTGCTGCCGAGTGGCGGCTGATTTATGGCGACCGTGTGGGGTTTTCAAGGCAAGAGACGTTCAGAGGTAGTTTTGCCTTTGCCTGCCTCTGCGTCACGACCCTGGGCACTTCCCTGTCGGTCTGCCATCCAAGTGCTAACCGGGGCTGACCCTGCTTAGCTTCTGAGATCTGACGAGATCGGGTTAGCCTGTGCCATCAAGGTCGGGGCAGAGAAGAGTTGCCAAATGAACCTCCATTCATCAGAAGCGAGTGGGCTTTTTCTGGGTTGAGTTTCGGTTTTTTTGCCCTTATCTTCTGTTTGCACTCCAGAGCGATATTGCAAAGGCAACCTCCCCCTCACTCCCTCTCCTAACAATGGAAAGGGGGAGGAACACAAAACAGATCCCACCTGGAGGATGTGTCCAAAACAGAACCTTAAGCGGCCAATTTTCTTTCCTGCGGGGCCTTTCCACCACCTGTCCCAGTCAGCACTTTAAACACACACAAGAAGGTTCTGACCTCCGGAACGCTCGACGGGCATTTGCGGTCGCCACTCCAAGACAAACACAGGAGAGTGCATCTGCTATCTCTGTGTAAGTACAGACGGCTTTTGTGTTAGTGCTGCTCACCAATGCGCTTTGGGGCAAGGTGTGCCGATTTCAGCAGGAGGGAACACAGGAGGTGGTGGCAGCTACAAGCAGGGACGGCTTCGAGAGGGAATTGGATAAACATATGGAGCAGAGATCCATCTGTGGCTATTAGCCACAAGGTAAAGATAGGGACTCTGGGTCTGGGGCAAGGGATGCTCTGTATTCTTGGTGCTTGTGGGGGGCAACAGTGGGAGAGCTTCTGGTGTTCTGGCCCCACTGCTGGACCTCCTGATGGCCCCTGGTATTTTTGGCCACTGTGTGACACAGACTGGATGGGCTATTGGCCTGATCCAACATTGGCTTCTCTTATGTTTTTATGTCTGGGGCAAGTGATGCTCTGTATTCTTGGTGCTTGGGGTGGGGGGGCAACAGTGGGAGGGCTTCTAGTGTCCTGGCCCCACTGCTGGACCTCCTGATGGCACCTGGTATTTGTGGCTACTGTGTGACACAGAGTGTTGGACTGGATGGGCCACTGGCCTATCCAGCATTAGCTTCTCTTATGTTCTAAGTCCCAAGAAAGTGGAACTTGTTTTTAACGGGTGGGGGGAGACCCAGGATGGGAAATAATCAAAGCCGTTTCCTTTGAAGCTTGTTTTGGGGTCAGTTTGGCCACCGAGGGGAAAGGGCAGTTACCTCCACAAGAGGCCTCCGACGTTACCCGTCTGCAATTGATACACGCATGCCTCTGTCGGAAGGCAAGGCTGTAGTTCAAATCAGTGGCTTGCTTGAGGTCAGAAATGTTTGGCAGAGAGCAGCCTCTAACTTTTTCCACAATGCAAACCACCAAGGTGGCTGCATACCACAACTCAAACGTTGCTTCTTTTTTTGGAAAGAACCTCAGGAATGCTAAACAAAAAAAAATGTGCAGATGTGCCACACTCGGGCATAACAACAAAAGTCCCGTAATGCTCCTCTGAATCCTGCCTGCTTACGGAGCGCAAGAAGAATTTTGATGACACAGTCTCACTCCATCTGTGCTCTAATCTAAAAGCGATAGAGAAATGCATTCGCTGGGAACTGGGGGAGGGCGGCGCAAATGCACTTCAAACATTCCGGGCCAAGGCCTCTGACGGCAGATAACACTCTGTGCCGCCGAACTGAGCTCTTTGTGTGTCTGGAGCAGAGAGCAGGAGGCTGGTGGAGTGCATGCATTTACCCATATTCCCTTAAGCTCTTTGCCAGACCAGAGACTGTGCTTCGGGAACACTGTGGGTGCGTTCAGACGGGCTATTTGATCAGCTTTCGGCATGCTTCAGTAACGGATTTTATATGCACATTCATCTGCACACCGTCCCCAGCCGTCGCTTTCCGGCTCAAAACCCCCTTTGAATCAGAGTGTTTTGATACCAGGTCCCCAAGTGGTGTTTTCCTGATTCTCCGGTTTCAAGCCGCAGTTTCCGATGTCTGATCGCTCCTGTGGTGTTGAACCACTTCTGGGTGCTTCAACCCCCTCCCCCTCTGGAAAGCTACCGCGGAAGCCCGAGGCTTCCACTTTTCGCTCACCAATTTTTTTTTTAGGCGTCCGTGGTATGCACATAGGCACGGTGACTCGTTTTAGTGTTTAGATGAGTTCGGGATCTCACGGAGGCCAGTTTCGGATCAAAAGTTTAAAGGGAAGTGTTCTGTTACAGTGGCTGGAGATGCCTCAGGGCATGCTTTTGGTGGGAAACTAGTTGTTCTGCGCATGCGCAAAGACCCCAATTCTATGGATGACTACCTATGCGCATGCGCAAACTGAGAAAAAAAATTAAAAACCACCAACACATGCTCCCGCGTGTTGGTAGTGTAGACGGCGGGGAGCAATGTGACTGCACAATGAGCTGGGATAAGGAGGTGAGCGTGATCGCGATTATCCCGTTTTAAAAAAAAAATCACGTCAGAACCGGACCAGTTGAAACCGCTCTAAGCACGCGATCTGAACGCACCCTGTGCGACTTGAAAGCTTGCGCTTCATTTCCCTTAGATGAGTCCCATGCTCCCTTTTTCTTTACCATCAAGTCCCAGTTGACTTATGATGACCCGGCGGGGTTTTTCAAGGCAAGAGGCAAATAGAGGTGGGTTTGCTATTGCCGGTGTCTGCGTAGCAACCCTAGACTGGCTTGGTGGTCTCCCGTTCAAACACTAACCAGGGCCGAGCCTGCTCAGCTTCCGAGATCTGACGAGACTGGGCTAGCCTGGGCTATCTGGCCCAAGGCCCCTGCACCTTTCAAAGCAAATTTTCTTATGCGCGTGTGTGTGTGTGTGTGTGTGTGTGTGTGAATTAAATCTCAAACTGTCCCCTATCTGCCCGTTCAGAAAAAGAATAGAAACAGGTTAGCTCTGAGGATAAGCCACTGCCACGATCTAAAGACTTTAACAAGAAAAAAGTGGTATCAAATCGGCAGGACCTCCAAGAATAATACTTCTTGCAGACTGAAAAATTTAATAAGAAGCCAGAAGGCCGGTATTCTTGGGTGTTCACAGATCTGCCTACTCTCTATAACCCTATGAGGAGCAGGACAATTTGCATTTACAGATAATGGCAGCGTTAAGCGCTGTTGAGTCACAGCCGACTTACTGCTACTCCTTAGGGTTTTCAAGGCAAGGGGTGCTCAGAGGTGGCTTGCCATTGCCTACCTCTCAATAAGGGCCCCGGTGGCTCAGTGGTTGGGACGCTGAACTGCCGACCAGAAGGTCAGTAGTTCAGCAGTTCGAGACCCGAGTGCCGTATGACAGAGTGAGCTCCCGTCTCTGGCCCCAGCTCCTGCCAACCTAGCAGTTCGAAAGCAAGGAATTGCAAGTAGATAAATAGGTACCACTTCAGTGGGAAGGCAACAGCGTTCTGTGTGCCTTGGCGTCTAGTCATGCTGGCCACATGACCACAGAAACGTCTTCAGACAGTGCTGGCTCCTCAACTTGGAAATGGAGATGAGCACCGCAGCCCTAGAGTCGGATTCGGCTGGCTTTTGAGCAAGAGAAACCTTTATCCTTTACCTCTCAAAAACAGCCCTGGATTTGGTGGCCTCCCATCCAACTACTAACTAGGGCTGACCCTACTTAGCTTTTCAGGTCAGCCTAGGCTGGGCCGCCCAGGTTGGGGTTTTACAAATAATAGCCATTTACAAAAAAGAAAAGAATACTCAAAATGCAACTCCTGTATCAACTATGGCAAGCCGTAATATAGGAGTACACATTAATTATAACCCCCTGAGGACTAGAGACTCTGTAAAATGAACTTTCTTTAGTCAATAAGGTTGTGAGGCCCAGTTCAAGCCTTAAGAGCAAGGATGGCTGAAAAGCATCTCCACTACGTGTCAGTTGTGTTGTCTGAAAGGCATCTGCCCCTCTTTGGAGAAAGAAACCAGCTAGACATAAAACGATGCTGTCAGCAGTGTTCCCTCTAAGCCGAGTTAGTGTGAGGTAGCTCACAGTTTTTTAGCCTCCAACTCACATTTTGTCCTGGCTCAGAAAGGATGGCTCCAAAGGAAACTGATTGATGCAGCAGCCAAATCGCTCACTCACAACTTTAACGCCAGTAGCTCACAGAGTTGATTTGTTTTGCTCACAAGACTCCGCAGCTGAGAGAGAGCATTGGCTGTCAGTCAAGTCTTAGACATCACAGCAAGAAACAACTTTATAAAGGATCAGATTAATGAAATCCAGTATTACCAATCCCCGTAGGCCCAACTTCACTGAGCAGCACAGATTACTGTACCTTTGCAGCATAGTGGTAACCTTGGACTTGGGCATCTCACCTAAAGCTGCAGAAGAATTCCATTAGCCACCGGATGTATCCGCCCTCTTTCCATCTAAAGTGGAATGCCTTTGAGGCCCATTATGGGTTTTTGCCAAGCACCGTTGGGGCTCTTTAATTTACCAGACGAGAAGCTTTCCAACGAAGAACAACATGCCCTTCAGACCTGGAAGAGGAACAGGGTTAATGTTAGGATAGCAAGCATCACTGCACCTCTGGTTTTCAAAAGGCGGTTTCCTGGAAATTAAGGAACCCTAGGGTGTGGATGTATTTTTGTTGCCGTGAATTTTAGGACTGGATCTTGAGGTCTAGTTCTGGCACAACCTTCTGCATGTTCACCCTGAGGGGGAAGCGGGGGAAAACACAAGCAGAGGAAATTGCTTTTCATGGGAGTGTGTTTCCAAAGTTCCCGATGAAGCCTGGTGGTTGGTTTGTTTAGACTTGCATCCAAACTCTGCCCCTGGGGTCAGTTACACAACACAAATATTTGCATTTCCGTTGTTGTTTTTTTTTAAAGGGGAGAGAGAGAGAGAGTAATCTTCTCCCCAGCAGAACTCAACAGTCCAAGATGTACACTATATTCTGTGTAATAAGGAAGAAAAGGTGGGGTTGAAAGCATAACGTTTACAAACAATTCGACTGATGCTATGCAACTTCCCCATTCCAAAGCTCTGTGTCCCTAATCTCTTCTGACTGTCCACAGAAAGGCCTACTCTTATCCCAACCAACAACAGTCTCCTGTACGAGTCCCTCTTCTCCTGGACAGCCACGGCATTTTTATCCCCCCCCCCAAGCAACTCAGGACAGCCTACACTGTTCTCCCCTCTTCACTTTATCCTCACAACAAGCCTGCAAAATAGGTTTGGCTGAGAAAGCGAGCAGCCTGTGAGCTTCGTGATCGACAGGGGACTTGAACCTGGGTTCTGCTAATCTTACTCAGATAAACTAACTCAGTGATATTCATTCAGTGGCCCGGAAGCCACATGTGGATCTTTGACGTGCCACCTTTGGCTCCTCTGAACACTGTTCTTCAAAGTGGCACCTGCTCTGTGTGTCAGGAAAGTGAGCAAAGGCCCTTGCCTGGTAGGGCTTAGACAACTGGCTCGAGTAAATTTCTCTGGAGTACAGCTGGGATATATTTTGAAGCCCCCGCATCGTTCAACTTGCTTTCCCATCCAAATTCTGCACGGAGGAAAGCTAGATTTTGCTTCCGCAAATGTACCGTAAATCTGCATAGATTTATTCTGCATCGCATACTGTGCTTTTAATGTTTCACTCCAGCTTCAAAATGTCAGACAAAGGATAGCAGAAGGCGGGAAGGGACGGGAACCAAAACAAAGGAGGGCAAAGAGAGAGCTGAGCTGTGGGCTTGTGGGTGACAGATGGTTTCCACCTTGAATCAGCCGCTGCAAGAGGAATGGGTATTCCCTGAGGTGTAGGCCTCATGCCAAGGTTATAGGTAAATGGAGCTCTTTCAGTTAACTGTAGATGTAAATGTGGTCTCCATGAGCCACACAGATGAGTACCACCGCATATATATATGATAAAGATCGAGAAACTGATGAGCAAGGCAGACCAGAGACTAGAGATTATATTAACGTAACTGTTGCCACCATCTCTTAAGTATTAGTTTACAACCAATGCTCCCTCTAAGCTGTGGAGTCTTGTGAGCAAAGATTCTACTTGGTGAGCGACTGGCATTAAAGCTGCGAGTGAGTGATTTAGTACTGCATAAATTAGTTTGCTCCGGAGCCATCCCTTCCCGAGCTAAGACAAAAATGTGTGAGCCGGAGGCTAAAAAACTGTGAGCTGGCTCACACTAACTCAGCTTAGAGGGAACACTGTGTACAACTAGCAAGCACTTTAGGATATCAGACGGTTATATGGTTTTTAAGTTTTATCCCTTGTAAGCTGCCCTGAGCCTGCTTTGGTGGGGAGGGCAGGGTATACATCAAATAAATAAACAAATAAATACGTACCATATAAGGCACTTTTTTAAACTTATGAACAGACTTCAGCGATTCTCAGCCACATCGGGGAAGTCAAATAAATAAATAAGTTCCCCACAAAACTGGCTCCAAGCCAAGTGTCCCCCAACCTTTTTAAGCCTATGGGCACCCTTGGGATTTTGAGAGGGGGTGGTGAGCCCCACCCCAAAATATGGCGAAGAAGGAAATCCTAAAGGGGGAAATGGAATCATACGCTAAGGAAAGCCCAGATGCTCCACCTACAGTGGGAAACCCTTTCCCCACATGTTCCCCAGAGAGCACTGCGATCCGGGTCCCAACATCGAATGACCCTTCCCAGATCAAAAGATAGCAGGCTGGTGACAGCTCCCCTCCAGGGGGAACGAGCTCCCGGAGGAGATCAGGGCCCTGCGGGACCTTATGCCATTCCGCAGGGCCTGCAAGACGGAGCTCTTCCGCCAGGCTTTTAATTAGGAGCCGCCCCGAGGGAGAACCAGGTTCCCTGACCAGCCTGCACCGGCCACACAACGTTAGATCTGGGTCGATCACTAGGATGGTATAAAGAAAGCCGACCGCCATCTTAAACTTAAATGTAAATTTAACTTGAAATGTCGATTGTTAGCACCTTTTAACGCTGAATTGTTTTAATGTTAATTAAATGTTAATATCTGAACTGCTATTCAGATATTAACATTAACTGCACGGAAAGGAGATCTGACACCTACAGATTAATCTGGCAAAGGATCGGAGGAAAACCGAACTGAGAAATCTTTGGGCGGGCGTTTGGATGTAGCGATTTCTTCAAAGCCCCTCAGCCGCACCTGAAAAGCGACACCAATCAAATCCACCTGGCATTCTTCCCGTCACATTTGGGAGAATGAAGTACAACACTCAGTGTGCCGCATTATTTATAATCTTTGCCTTCAAGCCAGATTAAAGAGAAACTGAGAAATTCTAACTACAGATTAGCTAGCGTTCATTAACCCAGCTGCATTAAATCTCAGAAACTGGTAACTCTTGTTACATTTCCAGATTTCAATATCTCCCAAAACTGATCTGCTCAGCTATACCAGAGACGGGGTGTGTGTGTGTGGGGGGCAAAGACGGTTCAAACTACAGTGAGAACATCCAATGACTGATGAAAAAGGGTGGAGGGGAGGGGAGGAACTCATATTACATTACATAATGAGCGTATAATTTTAAGATAGCTGCTATTTAAGGGTGGACAATTGAATTTAGTGGGGAAGCATTATGGACATAACTGTGGTTTCGTCTACATTTAAGAGGCAGTGTCGCGCTAAAGGCCAAAATGTGTGATTAGATGTTCAGTAGAGGTGTGTGTGAAATGTTAAAATCAGCCACACCCAGGGCTATTTTTGGGCAGGAACACACAGGAACGGAGTTCCAGCTGGCTCCCGAGTTGGCCACTCCCAGCAGGAACTCATTAACATAACAGGCCACACCCAACAACAGAAAGCCATTAGGATTGGCTACATTAGGGGGTGTGTGGCCTAATATGCAAAGGAGTGCCTGCTACAAAAAAAGCCCTGGATTTTGACAACAAACAAGGTAAACAGAATAAGAAGCAAAAGGTGGGTTTGGCTGGATGGCCACACTTCCTGTAACATGGGGGTGTGGCCTAATATGCTAATGAGCTGTGCTGTCAGGGGTGTGGCCTAATATGCTAATGAGTTCTTGCTGTTGGGTGAGGCCTGTTATGCTAATGAGTTCCTGCTGGGCTTTTTCTACAAAAAAAAAAGCCCCGGCCACACCCATCCCAGAAACAGACTGGGACATTCCCCCTGCAACATTTGTAGGGTTGCCACCGTGCCAGATCTAGGTTGAGAAATACCTGGAGATTTTGGTGGGTGGAGCCTGAGGAGGGCAGAATTTGGAAAGCAAAGGTACTTCAATGGGGTGCAACTAATACCACATAGTCCACCTTCCAAGGCAGCCATGTTCTCCAGGTGAACTGGTCTGTATAATAACAGGAGATCTCCAGCCACCATCTGGTGTAATAACAGATCTCCAGCCACCATCTGGAGGTTGGCAACCCTTGACATCTGCCCCAATTTAATATAATCCTAAAACTGCCACTTATTGTAAACAGTGCTGTAACACAATGGAGGGGAGTGTTTCCTAGCATCATATAAGGCACTTTTTTAAACTTATGACCAGCATTTCTCAGCCACATCAGGGAAGTCAAATACAATAAGCAGGCAACCAAAATACCCCAAACCCACACACCTTTGCATTAAAAGCCACACTGCTGAAAATGAAATCTGCTAGTCCTGAGAAAAAGTCACCTTCCACCAATCATTAACACTTGCGGGCACCCTTCTGGGAAGGATGCATTTAGTATGAATGAAGTTGCGGCGTGAAATATATACATCTCAAAGGCCAGCTGTGTAATGGCATAAGGTATGGCAACCTTATCTCAAACACAACTCACTCCTTCGTTCAGCTTCGATGACAAATGGCCTCGCTTTTTAAGACACTGTGTTTGCAAACAAGCTCCTCCTTATGGGTGCCCCCCATACGGTAGCCCATTCGCTAAGCTAGATCAAGCAATTCTGCCAAGTGTGGCATTCCATTACTTGCCTCACGCTTCGGATGGTCTCAGCGGCTAACTGCACATCACTGAACTCAGAGAGTCAATTCTGCTCTCAACTTCTGAGGTTAACCTGCACGCCAAGACAGGCTTGACTGCCGCTGTTGTGCAGTGCCGAGGCAAGGGGGAATCTACACACTGGTGGTAAAGGGGGGCAAAGATCGTTCAAACTATAGCGAGAATATCGAATGACTGGTGAAAAAGGGGAGGCAAGGAACTCATATTACATTACCCAGTGAGTGGATCTGATCTGTGTCGCTTTTCAGGTGTGGCTGAGGGGCTTGCATAGTGGTTGGAGTAGTGGTTAAAAGCGGCAGACTCTAATCTGGAGGACCTGGTTTGATTCCCCACTGAGTCAGTCACAGCTCTCTCAGGGCTCTCTCAGCCCCACCTACCCAACAGGGTGTCTGCTGTGGGGAGAGAAAGGGAAAGGAGATTGTAAGCCGCTCAGAGACTCCTTTGGGTAGTGAAAAGTCAACCCGAAGGGTTTAATACCTTACACCTTTTAGCCTCAGACCCTTACCCTGCCTGGTCCACATAAATTCTTAATAAGTTAAATCAGATTGGCCTGTTCCCGGAAGATCTCTTCTATGGAAGCCTATACAAGGCAAGAACAGCTGTCACACAGAGGCTTCGTGACACTGAATCTCAAAATGAAGAAGCTTCGCTACCTAAGAACTTCAGAATTATAAAATCTTGGTCTAATTTTACTGCTGCCCCTTATTTATTTAACATTACCTATGAGCCCTATAGATGGGCCTTTTCCAGAGCCCGTTTTGAGGCACTCCCCTCTGCTGTATGGCAAGGTAAATTCACTCGAGTTCCAATGCATGAACGTAAATGCCCATGCATGGCTAACATGGTGGAATCAGTTACTCGTGTCCTCCTGTTCTGAAGATTCTATCAGGAGGAACAAGACCATCTTATAATACCCCTTCTGTCTAGATTTAGCCTTCTGCAGTCTTATTTAGGCCAGAAGTCCTTTGTAAATTCCTCTTAGAAGACGTTCACAGCTCAATGACTTACGCTGCGGCAAAATTTTGTTGCTTAGCTATTAGGGAACGTAAACTTATTTTAGCTGAAAAAACTGTATGATTCTCTTATTGACATTGTTTTATTTGACTAATTTTATTAATTTTCTCTTGTTAATGTTTTTATACTGTTCCCACGTTATTACTGTTTTAATCCTTCTTATATCAGAATTTGTACTGTTTTACCGGCTCTTACAGTAATAAATTAGATAGATCAATCGGTACTGAAAAGTGGGGTATAGAAACCAACTCCTCTTCTTCTTTGAAGATCAGTGGTAGAGCATCCGCTTGGCATGCTGAAGGTCCCTGGTTCAAATCCCGGCATCTCCAGTTTAATATATGAGGTAGTAGGTGATTTGAGAAACCTCTGCCAGAAACCCTGGAGCTCCACCGGCAGTCTGAGTAGACAATACTGACTTTGATGGACTGAGGGTCTTATTCAGTACAAGACAGATTCATGTGTCCATGGGATAGAAAGTGCCATTAAGTCGCAGCCAATTTACAGTGACCCCATGGGGTTTTCAAGGCAAGAAATGAACAGAGGTGGTTTGCCATAGCCTGCCGCTGCATAGTCACCCTGGACTTCCTTGGTGGTCTCCCACCCAAATACTAACCTTGGCTGACTCTTGCTTAGCTTCTAAGAGCTGATGAGATTGGGCTAGCTTGGGCTATCCTGGTAATCTACATATTACAAGGAGTAAATCATCACTGGCTTGGATGACCTTCCGGTGCTAACCCAGACCAGAGTGACAGTGCAAACCTAAACAGTTTCACCGCTCATGGAGATAGATCAAGATGGGTAGCCACGTTAGTCTGTTTGTAGCAATAGAAAAGAGCAAGAGTCCAGGAGCACCTTAAAGACTAACAAAATTTGTGGCAGAGGAGGAGCTTTCATGAGTGACTGCTTAGTTCTTCAGATACAGATACAGAATGTGTGTCCATCTGTCCTTATATTTTGGAGAGTGGAGCAATTTCAGATAGCGAATGACAATAGCAAGCAAATGACAATAGCAGGCATGAGAGGATTAGGTGTGATATGTAGCAGGGTAGTAGGCATGGAGAAATCAGCACTGGTAATGAGACAGAAAACCCAGGTCTTGATTCAGTCCACGAGGATGCATTGTCTTGAACTTCATTATCACTTGCAATTCTGTAGTATCTCTTGCAAATCTCCCTTTGAAACTCTTTGGTAAGAGAACTCCTACTCTTAGATCAGCAACTGAAATGTCCTGGAAGATTAAAATGTTCCCCCACTTTTTTTTTAATGTTGTGGTTTCTAATTTCAGACTTATGTCCACTTATTCTTTGTTGCAGGGACTGGCTTGTTTGTCCAGTGCAGAGGGTGGAAGGACACTGCTGACATGTGGTGGTATAAATCCCATTAGAGGATGAGGAGTATGAACCTGAGATGTTATGGCTGATGTTGCTGTTCTTTTCTACAGCTTCACCCCTCCCAAGGCTATTAACTGCGACAGACTTAGAAGAGTGGAACTCTGCTTAGGATGGCACTTGCTTGCTCTCTTCTCAGAGGCGAAAGCACGGCTGCATGCTGCTCCACTTCAATGCAGCTCATGAGACGGGTTCTCATGAGCGATTTCACTTGTTGCTAAATGTACCAGCAACTCTTCAGGACATATCCTGCAAGTAGATTACCCCCCTCCCCCCCCCCATTCCTCCTAACACAAATTCTATGGGAAGTTATGTTTAAAAAGAGGGAGAGAAAGGAAGAGTCCCCATATTCCCACTTGGCAACCAACTTTGCAGGAGACGTACCATGAGAAGTTACGGAGGGCAGGAGGTAGACCCTATGCAAGGCAGCCCCCCCAACACCCACATACACTGTCTTTCTGCTATCTCTTTCTCCCCCTCCCCTCTCCACATATCATATACAGGGAGCTGCAAGAACCAATAAAAACTCTGCATAGCCAGGGAAGGTTAGGGTTAAGGTTGCTCAGTCCAACTCTTCCCGACCCCATGGACCACATCACACCAGGCCCTCCTGTCTTCCGCCATCCTCCGGAGTTTGCTCAATTTTATGTCCGTTGCATTGATAACACTGTCTAACCATCTCATCCTTTGCTGTCCCCTTCTTCTTTGACCTTTCATCATTCCCAGCATCAGGGTCTTCTCCAATGAGTGCTCCCTTCTCATTTGGTAGCCAAAGCATTTGAGCTTCAGCTTCAGTGTCTGTCTTTCCAGGGAACAGTCGAGGTTTGATTTCCTTTAGGATTGACTGATTTGACCTCCTTGCAGTCCAAGGGACTCTCAAGAGTCTTCTCCACCTTGCCAAAGCTTTTTTGGAGCAGAAGTAGGGTCCACAACACGAAGGGAAGACAAAGATTGTTACTACATCTCCCTCGATATCGCCCACTCTGACAGGCAGCTGCTCTCTCTGACCTCATGCCCATAGCTGCAATCCCTTAATAGGAGGCGCCACAGACTGAATGTGTGACTTGCCGAATGCAAAGCCAGGGCACTTCCTCCGGGCGCAACCCCTACATTTATCTATGTGCCACAAGTTAAAACTTTCTCCTGAACAGCAACTGATGCTCTACAGAGAGTTATAAGACCCCAACGTGTTTCATTTCTCTTTCGCCACTGAAAAAGGTGCTATCAGATTTCAGACCGTTCGTTGTTTATTTAAAAATGGCTTTGCCATGCTGAGGGCTCGCTCAGATTGTGTTGGAACCTTTGTTGCTTTTTCTAGTTCTTCTCAGGGTAGAAACAAGCAACACACTAAAATAAAAAGCTATTGATTTTCAGCGTTCGCATGAGCATATGGGATAAGCTTCGCTAACTGGGGCACGATCAAGTTTTCACAATTAAGCGAGTTGTGAAAGCCTGATCATGCCCCAATTAGCAGAGCCTAAATGGAGTTAATTGACTCATTAGTTATTTGGGTAATGTATAAAAGAGAAGCAAAGAAGCTAAAGAAAATAAGAGGTTTGGGAAGCACAGAGAAAGAGAGGGCACGGCTGCAAAAAAGAGGATATGCCATTACGAAGGCTGAGTTGCTATTCTATTGAAAGAGGCAGTCAAAATATGAAGAAATAAGTGTTTTAGGAGTCGCTCGATATTGGTTGAGACACAAAAGAATGCATTTTAGAAGGAAAGCAGTCCCTAATGAATTTACTAAAAAAAGGAAAATGGCAGTTTACCCCTCATTCCTCTCCAATCAGATTACTCTGGGAGACCAAAGAGCAGCAACTCTTTTCAATAAGCACATCATGCTGAAATGCTTTTAAGCTTCAAGACGGTGGCTCATTCATCCCTTTGGGTAGATTTTGAAACTCACTTGTACAGAGACACCTGATGGATAAACAACACCCAGAGTCTTGGGATGGAAGCATCTGGAGAAAGTACCAGATATGGAAACCACTAGGAACCATATGCTCTGACCTGGATGGTCCAGGCTAGCCTGTTCCTGTCAGATCTCAGAAGCTAAGCAGGGTTGGCCCTGGTTAGTATTTGGATAGGAGACCACAGGGTTGCAGTGCAGACGCAGGCAGTGGCAAACCACTTCTGAATGCCTCTTGCCTTGAAAGCCCTATGGGGGTCACCATGAGTCAACTGGGAGGGCACTTTCCACCACCAAGAACCATATCCAAAATAAAGACTCTGAGAGTTTTGTAAATTGAGAGCCACTAACTGAGAAGGCTGTAGATGTCACCACCTGGTGTGAATTTTATTTATTTGATTTTTATCACACCCTACTGGCAAAGTGCTCAGGACAGTGTACATCTACCACTTCTCCATTTGATCCCCACTCCCACCCTGCCCTGACCTTGATGGCCCAGGCTAGGCCAGTGTCATCAAATCTCGGAAGCCAAGCAGGGTTGGCCCCAGCTAGTACTTGGATGGAAGACCACCAAGGACGTCCAGGGGCACTACATGGAGGCAAACAACGGTAAACCACCTCTGGATAGCTGAGCCTGGATAGCTGAGCCTAGCCTGATCTCATCAGATCTTGGAAGCTAAGCAGGTTTGGCCTGGGCGAGTTCTTAGATAGGAGGCCACCGAGGAAGCCCAGGGTCAATATACCAATTCAGGCAGTGGCAGATCTTTGAAGCTAAGCTGGGTCAGCTCTGGTTGGTATCTGGATGGGAGACCACCAAGGAAGTCGAAGATCAATCTGCAAAGGCAGGCAATGGCAAACCACCTCTGGGCATCTCTTGCCTTGAAAACCCTACGTAGTCAACCATCAGTTGGCTGCCACGTGACAGTGCTTTCTGCCACCACCGTTCTGCGAGGCAGGCTAGGCCGAGAGAGGAGAGTGGGACTGGCCCAATAACATCCAGTAAGCTTCGTGACTCAATGGGGACTTGAACCTGGGTCTCACACTAACACTCAGGAGACTCCTTGGAGCAGGAAAAGCGATATAGAAGGAGGTGTTCCCAAAAGCAAAGAAGATTTCCCAACATGTTACACTAGAAGTGTAAGTTGATTAGTGGCTGTGAGCCACAAAAGTGAAAAGAGACCCTCCACGCTTAGAGGCTGTATACCTCAGACAATGAAACACAGGGACAATCGACAGCGGGTTCTGTTGCACTCCACCTGTGAGCCTATGGAAGTGCTGCGTAAGACAGACCCTCGACCCGACGATTTCCTGTCTTAATTCTCCCCGTTACAAACACAGGGTTGCCTTACTAAGCCTACACGATTTGCATTCAGTTCTCAGCTGAATTCCAGAATAATCTGATTAACTGCTCCCATTTTTAGCCTATTATTAGTACACTTTGATCTTCTCTCTGAAGAAACTGTACCAAAGAGTCATATCTTACGAGACGCATTACCTTGGAGATTGGAATCATGATCACGGTTATTAGGGAACGGGTCCCTCGGGAAGGCGAGACGCTTACACACGCGCTCTGACAGACCGACGTGAAATCCCAGGTCTCCGACCCTTTGTGAGAAACGTCAGGCTTTTTGTTCATTGCAAACAAAAACGGGGCCACAAAAGACGATATTTTAGGAGAACACGGGGGCCTTCCCAGGGCTTCTATGGAACTAACTGCATGAATCAGTAACCCCAAAAGGACTTTCTGAGGAACTAAGGAAGGATTTCACATACCTTGCCCCTGATGGGAACAACTCTATGAGCACTGATCCTGCAAATTTCCCATTGGCTGTGCAGACTGCAGGGAGCATGGAGAAGACATTAACAGGCTATACAAGATGGTTAAATAGCTGGGGCGGGAGGGACACATATATCATGCAAAAGAATAAGCGGGATTGGGGTGCAGAGAAGTCCAGGCATGTTCTTAATTATCTACCACCTACACAAAAGCTTCGAGCTGCGGTGGCTCAAGTGGTTAAGACGCTGAACTGCAGGCTGTGGAAGGTCAGTAGTTCAGCAGTTCAAGACCCGGGTGCCGCATGACGGGGTGAGCTCCTGTCTCTAGCTCCAGCTCCTGCCAACCTAGCAGTTCGAAAGCAAGAAATTGCAAGTAGATAAATAGGTACCACTTCGGTGGGAAGGTAACAGCGTTCCGTGCACCTTGGTGTTGAGTCATGCCGGCCACATGACCACGGAAACGTCTTCGGACAGCGCTGGCTCTTCGGCTTTGAAACGGAGATGAGCACCGCAACCCTAGAGTCGGATTCGACTGGCTTTCGAGCAAGGGAACCTTTACCTTTACCTTTACACAAAAGCTAGTCTTTAAAATGGATCTTAGAGGTATCTTTAAAAAAAATGGTTAAACAAAACCACAATACATACAACTTAATAGCAAAGTGGCCGGCCCTTCTGTCAACTGACTTCACCCATTCCGCCCAACGGCCAACCCAAAGGTCACTTACATGGTCCTCCTCTCTTCCACTTTATCTTCGCAAGAACCCTGTAAGGAAGGTCAGGCAGAGGGTATGCGCCTGGCCCAAGGTCACCCAACAAGCTTCCATGGTAGAGCCAGGATTCGAACATGGGTCTCCCAGGCCCTAGTCCGACACTCTGACCACTACACTGCACTTGCCATTTGTAAAAGCAGCAAAATGAGGCCACCCGTGGGCAAAGGCAGGCAATTTCCTCATCCTTGTGGGACTCCCATAATACTTGGGGGGGGGGAAGGTTGTTAACCACCCTCCATGCACCATTGAGTACTGAATTGTTAACAGCAGCCAAGAGACATTTATTTATTAAATTTATATCTTGCCCTCCCCAAACGGGCTCAGGGCGGCTAACAAAAGAGGCATATGCCATGATTCAACAGCTAAAACAGATTAAAACAGCTCTTATCAATTAAAACAGTCAACCACAAAGAAAGTGCCGGGGCTCTGAATAATAAGCTCTTATCAATCCAAGATGGGATTCTATAAAGCACTTAAAAAGAGGGGGGGAGGTGGCAGAGAGAATTCAGGCTGTTCCAACCCCAAAGAGCCTACAGAAGCTGGAATCTAAGGAGCCTCCATGCGCCCCCCCCACACACACATATTCCTCACATACCCCCAGCTTGTAATTTTTAAAAACTAAATAATGACTACCGGAGAGACTGAGACATGTTTTTAAAAAAGATACAAACCTGTTATTTGCTTGCCTCTTATTTTATTGTTTGCTGGTCTACGACCATAATAAATTGATTGAAATTGATTGAAATTGAAAAAAAAAAAAGATACAGAGGAAAAATATCTGACAGAGCATTAAGTCCTCTACAGTCAATTCACAACACACATACAACCAGTGTTCCCTCTAAGCTGAGTTAGTGTGAGCTAGCTCACAGTTTTTTAGCCTCCAGCTCACAGATTTTTGTCTTAGCTCAGGAAGGATGATTCCAGGGCAAACTAATTTATGCAGTAGCCAGATAGTTTGCTCACAGCTTTAATGCCAGGAGCCCGCAAAGTAGAATTTTTGCACACAAGACTCCACAGCTTAGAGAGAGCATTCCATATGACTGGTTTGTATTCAGCATGAACGCACAGGAAGCTGCTTTATGACCCTTGGTCCGTCCGCTGTTTACTCAGACTGGCAACAGCTCTCCTGGGTCTCAGGCGGAGGACTTTCAGACCATCTACAACTGGAACCTTAACTGGAGATGCCGGGGATTCAACCTGGGACCTCTTGCGGGCCAAACAGGGGCTCCTGCACTGAGCCACAACCCCCCCCCCCACAGCCTCTCCCACATTCTGCCTTCCCAAAGGATGCAAGGGGGATCTTAAGATTAGTGACTAAGGGCACAGCTCCACAGCTGGAAAGAAATCCCCAAAGGAGGGCTGACTCAAAACAAATATTCGGGGGTAGGCATCACCAACGGGTGGCCCAGTGGCCAAACCTGGACCACTGCAGCACACCATCTAGTAGCTCAGGGGCCAAGGAGTAAATTCTGCTTGCCCCGGGGGGGGGGGAGAGAAATCGTGAGCGCCTGCTTGTCACCACTTCTTCCCACCGAGGGTGGAATCTAGTATTCTCCGAATACCCCCCCCTCCAGCCTTAGGAGCCTTCCACCAACTTAAGCGGCTTTTCCTCCAATGGAAAAGCCACTTGAGTTGGACGAAGGCTCTTTAGATTGGAGGAAGGCTTCAGACTTCGGCCAAACAAAAAGGCAGGGGATACATATTTTAATTAGTAACTAAATAAACAAACTTTGTTCTGGGAAGTGGTAGGATCCACCCCACTAAGAACATCAGAAGAGCCGTGCTGGATCAGACCAGGGGTCCATCCAGTCCAGCATCCTGTCTCACACAGTGGCCAACCAGTTCCTCCGGAGGGCCAACAACAGGGCATGGAGGCCGAGGCCTTCCCCTGAGGCTGCCTCCTGGCTCTGGGATTCAGAGGTTGAGTGCCTCTGAATGATGGGAGGTTCCCCTTAGTCACCATGGCTGGTAGCCATTGATACACCTCTCCTCCATGTATCTCTTTAATCGCCTTTGAAAGCTGTTTATCCCTGCGGCCATCACTGCATCCTCTGGGGGCGAATTCCACATTTTAATCACTCTGTATAAAGTAGTGTTTCCTTTTGTCTGTCCTGAACCTACTGCCCATCAGCTTCATTGGACGCCCTCGAGTTCTTGCCTTTGGGGCGAGGGAGAAAAAGTTCTGTTTGGTCAACTCCACCCTATGGCTAATTTTATAAACCTCTATCATGTTCCATCTCAGTTGTCTCTTTTCTAAACTGAAAAGCCCCAGACTCTTCAGCCTTTCCTCATAGGGAAAGTGCTCCAACTCCTAATCATTTTGGTTGCCCTCCTCTGTACTTTTTCCTGCTCTGCGAAATCTTTTTTGAGATACGGTGACCAGAACTGTGCACAGTATTCCAAATGAGGCCACACCACAGAGCTATACAGGGGCATTGTAACACTGGCCATCCTATTCTCCAGACTATCTGCCGACTAGGATTCCTATGAGAGGTCACCACTAGTCAACATGTCTAAATTAAACGTTTCTAAGGAAGGAAAGAATTAAGCACTGTTAAGTTCTCTCCAACTGAATCTTTAGAAGAACAATATATAAATGTTCTTCATGTGTAAGTTACTGGAGTTCCAATTATTTATTTTCGTGGCCACAGGATGTGACCGACAAGCAACATTCAAATAAAAAAGACACACAAAAAATGAGACAACCAACTATGAAATTCTCAATTATCCCAGTAAACTTACATGGGTTTCTAGATAAAAATGCTAGGAAATGCTAGACTGCTGAATTGCAGTTGATAATGAAGATCAAGACAATGCATCCACCTGGACTGAATTGAGACCTAGGTTTCCTGTCTCATTACCAATGCTGATTTCTCCACACCTATTATCCCTCTACATATCTCACCTAAATCCAGTTACCCCTGCTATTGTTATTCACCTGCTAATGTCATCTGAAATCACTCCACTTTTCAATAAATTGGACAGATGAACTCCCATTTTAGCTGTATCTGAAGAATTCAGCAATGATTCACGAAAGCTCATACCCTGCCACGCATTTTGTTAGTCTTCAAGGTGCTACTGGACTCTTGCTCTTTTCTACTGCTACAGACAAACGCGGCTAACCATCTAGATAAAAATGACGTAGGTTTTTTTTCCACCACGAAGCAAACATAGACACCTTGCCTGTTATTATCCTATTGTTACAGGCTAGCAACATTATACAAAAGGTCTAGTACAGTCATAAAAATGAACCAGACACCTGGATCCTGCTTCCTTATGAAAATATGTAATAAAAGCATGCAATTAGTAATATGTTCAGTCATTTGATGCACTGTTTCAGTATAGGGAGCATTTCTCCAGGAATTCCCCAGGTCTGTAAATTGCATTTATTCTAACTTAAGCTGAAAGAGTCTTATCAGTTACTTTACATCTCATATCTATGATCAGATTTAAAAGTTTGGAACTATGGAGCTGGTTTTACTGTGTGTGTCTCATAAGTGCTAACAAGTTGCTTCCGATTTATGACACTCCTACGACCTCCAGAATGGCCAACTGTTATCTGCCTTGCTCAGGTTTTGCAAACTGAGGACTGTGCCGTCCTTGATCAAATCAATCCATCTCACGTTGGGTCTTCCACTTTTTCCTGCTGCCTTCCAACTTTTCCTAGCATTATTGTCTTTTCCAGTGACTCTTGTCTTCTCAAAATGTGACCAAAGTACAATAGTCCCAGTTTAGTCATTTTAGCTTCTAGAGAGAGTTCAGGCTTGATCGGATCTACAGCCCACTGATTTGCCTTTTTGGCAGCCCATGGTAATCTGTAAAACTCTCCTACAACACCACGCTTCAAATGAGTCAACTTTCTCCCAGTCAGCTTTCTTCCTTGTCCAAGTTTCACACCCATACATAGTAACAGGGAATACAATGGCATGAGTTATCTTGATCTTTACCGGCAGTGACACATCCTTAAGAAGCCAGTTGGGTGTGGTGATTAAGTGTGTGGACTCTAATCTGGGAGAACTGGGTTTGATTCCCCACTCCTCCACCTGCAGCTCCTGGATGACCTTGGGCAAGCCATAGTTCTGTCAGAGCTGTTCTCTCGAGGACAGTTCTGGAAAGAGCTCTCTCAGCCCTGCCTACCTCACAGGATGTCTGTTGTGAGGAGGGGAAGGGAAAGGAAATTGTAAGCTGCTCTGAGACTCCAAGTGAAGGGTGGGGTATAAATCCAATCTCCTCCTCCTCCTCCTCCTCCTCCTCCTCCTCTTCTTCTTCTTCTCGCTTAAGAATCTTTTCCAGCTCCTTCATGGCTGCCCCAGTCCCAATCTCCTTCTGAGTTCTTGGTGCCAGTCTCCCTTTTGGCTGATGATGAAGCCAAGAATAGAAATCATGAACAATCTCAGTTTCTTCAGCATCAGTCTTAAAGTTTGTGTAATTCACATTAGCCAACACATTAGCTCCTTTCAGACGCAGCAATAAACTGTTGTTTATAGAGCAGGGTTTTGATCAACCTGCGGTTAATTATAACATCTGAAATGAAAACAGTCCAACAAACTGGTGGCCTTGGATTTCAAATTAGAGTTTCTACCTGGTTTGTTATCCCCACTTTGTACTAATTCTGATGTATTACAATAGATGAGTTCACAAACCACAGTTTATTGAGGTGCGCAACAATGGCAGATCCAGTTGTTATCAGGAAGATGTACTCCTGGGAGGCAGAGAGGAGGGCAGAAACAGACTTGGACACAGAGATTTATTACTTGTGACTGGTAGACTAGACATGGTTGGATTTTTTGCACAAACCACTGTTTATCACAATATGTAAATACAACCACTCAACAATGATATTGG
This sequence comes from Gekko gecko, assembly GCA_029375565.1. NCBI lineage: Eukaryota > Metazoa > Chordata > Lepidosauria > Squamata > Gekkonidae > Gekko > Gekko gecko. The sequence continues at coordinate 7,756,561 of JAPDNY010000017.1, read as the reverse complement.
GGTTTGTTTCCATTTTACAACTTAAATCATTTTCTCAAACTGTATTTGGCCCAAACAAGATGAGAAACTTGTTTAGCACACCGGTTCCTAAAAGAAAAAGGTCCTGCAAAGTTGGGATATCTTGCAGTTTGTATCCTTTTTGAATGGTGCAGTTGAGATGCAATGCCAAACGACAGTTTGGTACTACATGGGTAAGCCTTTGGGCCCATGCACTCCCACATGGGCTACCGTTACATGCAAACTTGGCAAGAGATGGTCTGCATGTATTTTAAGTCTGGGTATGCAAGGATGCAGCCTGTATGGCGGAAAACGGGGCAGCCTGTGGCTGCTAATAGCTTCCTTGAACGCATCTTGATCTCTCCAATTCTTACAGCGGTAAAAGAACAAGACATTTCAAGTCCAAATATGCCATGTGGAAGTATTTCAAATGTAGCCTCTAATGAAAAGGCAGCTGCTGCTTGCTAGACAGAGGACCATCCATCAAACAAACGATCACGCTGCTAGGAAGGGTTCAGAATGTCTGCGACGTGTCAATTGATAGCGAGGCAGCTTTAGACCCTGGGAGAGCAGGCAGTGGTGTGTAATTAAAGGTTTTGAAGGCACCGTCAGCTCCTGCCTGGTGCTGTTCATGTCATATCCTTACTTCTGCTGAGCAAAAGCAAATAACCAGATGTTTGTATGCCTAGCTGGGAACGGCGTAGCTTAACGGACGCTAGTCCAGACAGACCCCTCTGACAACGACTACCTAGAAATTAGAGTGGCTGAGATCAGACCACACAGATGTGGAACGCGTTGGGTCCTTCATCACTTGCCGGCTCTTCCAGAGTGAGAACCTCAGCTCTGAAAAAGGCCCAAGGTCCAATTCACAAAGCCAGCTTTTGAGTATGACAGAGCTCTTCCCCAGCCTCTAAACTGAAGACAAACAGAAAGAGGAGAGGAGAGGAGAGGAGAGGAGAGGAGAGGAGAGGAGAGGAGAGGAGAGGAGAGGAGAGAGAGGAGAGGAGAGGAGAGGAGAGGAGAGGAGGAGAAGACAAGACACTCCCAAACAGATGCATCGCTCCACCTTTATTATTTATTTATTTATTATTTCAACTTGTATCTTGCCTTGTTGAACAAGCTGGCTTCCTTATCGCAGTGCTGTTTTCGGAAGCATCCATGTGATGTTATCCTCTGTTTGCCCTATTTTGGTGTCTTCCCCTGCTCTGCAATATTGGAGTCAAGCTGCATTTGGATGGGGAAGGAGAGCATTTGTGCAGGTCCAGTGCGCATTGGTGCCATTTTCCTTGGCCTTCTCCCTACAGCCACCATCTCCCCCTCACAGAGTAGGGTAGATCTACCTATTCTACCACTCCACTGAGCCAAATTTATACCCCAGCTTTTCATTTGGCTAGGTCCGAAGCCCTCCTCCAATGCAAGTGGCCCTTCTGTTGGAAAACCAGCCACTTAAGTCAGAGGAACAGTTAGATCTTAGTCCGATAGCACCTCGGAGACCATCAGGAGCTTTGGCGCAGAAGCCTTTGAGAGCCGAAGCTCCCTTGGTCAATCAAGGCAGAGCAGAAATGGAGCGCTGAGTCCTTTTATGCTGCTCAAAAGGTAGGAGGGGTGTTGCAAAGAGGGAACTCGGGATGCACAGGTACAGTACAATGCCTATTGCAATCAGCTTGATTAGAGCGGAGGGGAAATCCTTGGGGGCAGGAAATTAGCATGTGCAGTGAGCAATGTTCCCTCTCATTTTCCCCCCTACTGAGCAGAGAAGTTCACATTCTGAGCAGAATATAACTGCCACAATCTTAAAATGGGCAATGGGCAGTGCAAGACCCTGTGTGGCTCCACACTGCAGCCGAGCAGGGCTTCCGGTGTTAATGAGCAGCCACTCACACACGCAGCTGAGTGGGAACATGTGAGATAAAAAATCCTATGTCCCTATTCATTCCTGGGGATCCATTGTTCTGGACTTGTGAATTAACTTGAGTTGGAGGAAGTCTCTTAAAGCCTAAGGAAAGGCCCCTTGGAAGTTGGTAGGATCCGCCCCAGCACAGGGCTTTTCTCAAAGCAGCTACACAGAGAATCATTTCAGGGCAGACTCAGTGACAAGCAGTGATTCAGGCAGCAACTAAGTCCATTTGTACCCAATTGTGCCATTTTTCTTTGCCGTCAAGTCACAGCTGAACTGTGGTGACCCTTTACAGTTTTCAAGGCAAGAGATGTTCAGAAGTGCCTTGCCATTGCCTGCCTCTGCGTCACGATACGGGTATTTTTTTGGAGGTCATGAGAACATAAGAGAAGCCAATGTTGGATCAGGCCAAAGGCCCATCCAGTCCTACACTCTGTTATACAGTGGCCAAAAATACCAGGTGCCATCAGGAGGTCCAGCAGTTGGGCCGGGGCACTAGAAGCCCTCCCACTGTTGCTGCCCCCCCCAAAGCACCAAGAATACAGAGCCTCACTTGCCTCAGACCGAGAGTTCTTATCTCTACCTTGTGGCTAATAGCCACTGGTGGGCCATATGTTTATCCAATTCCCTCTTGAAGTCGGCCATGCTTGTAGCCGCCACCACCTCCTGTGGCAGTGAATTCCACGTGTTAATCACTCTTTGGGTGAAGAAGTACTTCCTTTTATCTGTTCTAACCCGACTGCTCAGCAATTTCATGGAGTGCCCACGAGTTCTTGTATTGTGAGAAAGGAAGAAAAGTACTTCTTTCTCTACCTGCTCTATCCCATGCATAATCTTATAAACCTCGATCATGTCACCCCTCAGCCGTCGTTTCTCCAAGCTAAAGAGCCCCAAGCACTTTAATCTTTCTTAATAGGGAAGGTGTCCCAACCCTTTTATCATTCTAGTTGCCCTTCTCTGCACTTTTTCCAATGCTATAATATCCTTTTTGAGGTGTGGTGACCAGAACTGTACTCCATGTTCCAAATGAGGTCGCATCATCGATTTATACAGGGGCATTATGATACTGGCTGATTTGTTTTCAATTTCCTTCCTAATAATCCCTAGCATAGCACTGGCCTTTTTTATTGCAGTTGCATGCCGTCTGGACATTTTCTATGAGTTATCTACTATGACTCCAAGATCTCGCTCTTTGTCAGTCTCTGCCAGTTCAGACCCCAACAATGTGTATTTATAGTTAGGATTTTTGGCTCCAATGTGCATCACTTTGCACTTGGCCACACTGAACCCCATTTGCCACGTTGACGCCCACTCACCCATCCTTGACAGATTCCTTTGGAGTGCCTCACAATCCTCCCTGGTTCTCACCACCCTGAACAACTTTATGTCACCCACAAATTTAGCCACTTCACTGCTTACTCCCAACTCCAAATCATTAATGAACAAGTTAAAAAGCATCAGACCAAGTACTGATCCCTGTGGTACCCCATTGCTTACCACCCTCCACTGAGAAAATTGCCCATTTACACTCACTCTCTTGTTTCCTATTAATTAGCCAGTTTTTGATCCACAAAAGGGCTTGTCCTTTTATCCCATGACTATTGAGCTTACTTAGGAGCCTTTGATGAGGAACGTTATCAAAAGCTTTCTGGAAGTCAAGGTAAACAATATCTATTGGGTCCCCCTTGTCCACATGTTTGTTCACTCCCTCAAAGAACACTAACAGGTTAGTGAGACAAGATTTTCCTTTACAGTGAGACAAGATTTCCCATCCAAATACTAGCCAGGGCAGTCCCTTCTTGGTTTCCAAAATCTGGCGAGATCATGCTCGCCCGGGCTATCCAATGTGTACTGTGACAAAAAAAGCAATAAACACTCTGTAGAAAATATAGGAGCCAGCAGTCATTTCAATCGGTGGCCCTCCCAGTATCTGCAGAAGAAGCCATGACCACTATAAAATCCTGTCCTACTCAGCAGAACACAGCTGTTTTGTTTAGACATCCTAAAGAAGCAACCCACCCTTCTTTAATCTTTTTTATAAAGAAAAGAAATAGCAGCTTGCCTCTGTTAGACAGAATTGTTTTATCATGTTTTCTACTCTGCCGGTCGATTGACTGAATAGTCTTTCTCAGACCTGTAATTCAACCAGACCCACTGAATTATTCTGTTTTACCAGGAATACCTTCCGTTAGATTCAGATATTTTTAAATCATGCTTTGTAATTTGCTAGCTGACCGACTGAATAGTGTATAAACTATAAGTTGTCTGCAACTTGACGGTACTCTCCACCACCGCCACCAACAACTGTTCATTATTATTAATAATAATTAGTCCAAGTAGAAACTTCAAAAGAGTGACTCCAGGCTGTGTCTGTGGTGCTTCCCTCCGTGCAAAACTTTAAGCTCTGGTGAAATGTAGCCAGAAAAGCCAAATATCACAGCTAAGGTCTAATGTGGAAAATAAGACTTTGGAAGACCAGCCATGTATCAATCACAAAGACAAAATCACACAGAGGGCCTCAAAGGAAGCCAGGACCCTCATTATAACAATAATTATGAACCACTGTACTAACCTTTATATACATTGGGATTTAAGATACAGAATGGACCCATGAAAGCACTATTACACAGGCAGCAAAAGGTTAAAGTGAACCTCAGATGCTAGAAGAAAACAGGGCTCAACGGCCCATATTGCCAATACCCAGAAAAAGAATCAAGAGACCAAAAAGTAGCTCTGATCACATGAAAGAGCAGCTCTTAAAATAGCTTGCAGCCGGCCAATATGGCGATTCAGTTGTCAAAAGACAGCAAGATTCTCTGAGCCTTCTGTGTCGGAGGATAAAGAGACTCACTCTGCTTCCTTGGCTTTAACGGCATCTCCAGGTTAGAAACACTTCTCAGCCGCCCATCAGACCTGTTAACCTGCATTGTGTCCTTTTGAATATGAAACTGGTGCAGATCTTCAAGACAAACTTAGATGGGTTTGTTTAAGTTCCAGCAACCAGTTGCATAGGAAAGCTATGGCTACCCTATCTGACAGTGAAGCAGAAGAGAAAAATTTGTAGAGCCAGGGCTTGGAAAGTAATGGATTGTGGGCTGAACCAGAACACCACACTCAAGTTGCTTCAATGTTTAACATGCGTCTTTCTAAACGGGATCACAGAATCATAGAACGTTAGAGTTGCAGGTCATCTAGTCCAACCCCCTGCACTCTGCAGGAGCATAGCCGAAAGATAGCCCTACAACACACCCGTCCAGCCTCCGCTTGAAAATGTCCAGCGAAGGAGCATCCACCACCTCCCAAGGCACTGTGAAGTAGGATGTGAAGTAAGCTATCCTGAGGATGTAATGTGAGCTATTTTTTGCAAGAACACAAACAGCGAGGAGCTACTGTTTAGAAAGGGGAAAAAACCCACTGAAATGGATACACACACACATTTATTTATTTACAAATTAGAGTAAATCCAATACCACGTATTTGGGCTGTGGCTCAGTGGAAGAGTCTCTGCTTTGCATGCAGAAGCTCCCAGGTTCAATCCCTGGCGTCTCCAGTTAAAAGGATCAGATGGCGGGTTATGTGAAAGACCTCTGCCTGAGACCCTGGAGAGCCACTGCCAGTCTAAGTGGACTAAAGTGTCCTGGATGGACCAACGATTTGATTCAGTGTAAGGCAGCTGTGTGTGTGAGCATGTGTGACCAGAGATGCTTTCTTCTGCACATCTTACTGTGGAGAAGCCACAGGCAGCTTTCCCATCATATTATTTGAGCTGCATAAAATAAAAATGTCCAAAGGCGGCATCCTTTTGAATATGGCCGTTTGCTGACACAAACACCTATTTATTTATTTTATTTTATTTATTCTTCACATTTATATCCCGCCCTCCCCGCCCTAGCTATACCTCAGTGGGCAGATGGCCACTAACAAAGGCCCAAAAGGGTGAAGGGCAGCTCTGGAACTGGACAGATCAGCTGATGACTTAGACAAAGGTCATCAGACACAAATAGGCCAAAGCAAAGTCTGTGTGTTTCACAATAAAGCTTGATTGTTGGAATGCACACTAAAAGGACCAGACCTATCAGATGGGGTCATATGAAGAACAATAGCCAGCACAAGGTTATGTCAACAGCAAGTAGGAAGTTGTGTCACGGTTCAGTGCTGGCCAAATCCCATTCTGCAGGCAGCGTTCAGCTGTGGTAGGATTCAAAGTTCAAGTAGGGTGCAGAAGGGATCTGCATGAAAACTGAGCTGAGGACAACAAAGGCTGAAATTCTGTGCACACTTACACAGGAGTGCATGGAATTGGTCTGAACGAGTTATAGGTCATCCATTGCTAAGGAAAGCCTAAGAAGAACTTAGTATGAAGAGGAAGAGGAGGAAGAGGAGGAAGAGGAGATTGGATTTATATCCCGCCTTTCACTTGAGAGTCTCAGAGTGGCTTACAATCTCCTTTCCTTTCCTTCCCTTTCCCTTCCCCTCCCCACAACAGACACCCTGTGAGGTAGGTGCGGCTGAGAGAGCTCTGACAGAAACTGCTCTTTTTCAAGAACAGCTGTGCCAGAACTATGGCTTGCCCAAGGTCATCCAGCAGGTGCAAGTGGAGGAGTGGGGGATCAAACCGAGATCTCCCAGATTAAGGTCCACGCACTTAACCACTACACCAAACTGACTCATGGTTAAGCCACCATGGGCTCTTAGGCAACTTTTCCTCAGATGAACCATCATGAAATATACCACAAACAGCTAACAAATCACCTCCACAGCACTTACAGCATTATTTACATACAGTCTCACCTATAAAAGATTTAGATATTAAGTGCATGCAGAGGGTAACATAAACAGATAAGAACATAAGAGAAGTCAACGTTGGATCAGGCCAATGGCCCATCCAGTCCAACACTCTGTCACACAGTGGCCAAAAATACCAGGTGCCATCAGGAGGTCCACCAGTGGGGCCAGGACACTTAAAGCCCTCCCCACTGTTGCCTCCCCAAGCACCAAGAATACAGAGCATCCCTTGCCCCAGCCTGAGAGTTCCTATCTATACCTTGTGGCTAATAGCCACTGATGGACCTCCGCTCCATATGCTTATGGACAATAAAGCATGAATTAATGCCAATTTATTTGTTTAAAATATTCCTATGCTGCTTTCCCATAATACTTGAACTGGTTCCATACAAACATTGAAAGCATCACTGAGGGCTTGAGAACCAAGGTCTCTCTTTTTAGGAAGAAGCAAGTTTGAAATTTGGTTCAAATAACAGCAAAGAACATATGCCGCTAGTGTGCAATCCACTGGCAAACATCAGTTCACTCACCCCCTCCCCGAACAGTATAAAATATGCATGGTGCATTTTCCAAAAGTTAAGCAATAATAATTAAGACTTGAAACCCTGTCTGAAGTGGTTAGACAAAACAATGCTTCTCTTACACAAGCATATCAGACTAGGATCTCGGAGACATAGAATTGGATCCAGGGATAATGATTCTGCAGGGGCAATGATTTCTGCTGGCAGAGCACAACTTTCTCAGCCCCCCCCCCCCTGAGGTAGCCTGAACCCGCCCCCCAAATCCAGTTTCTGTGGGAGAGGGACCAGGAACAGGAGTTCAGGGGGAATTTGGGGCTGCAGCAGTGTGTGTGTGGGGATGGACTGAGAAAGTCATGCTCTGCAGGCAAGAAGTCCTTGTGGGCCTGGAAGCACTGCCCTGGATTCAACCCATGGGTTGCAACACCCATTCTGTCAGCTCGATAGGTGACTGTAAGGCAAACTTAATCCATCTCAGAGTGTGGTTGCAAGGAATAAAACAGGGGAAAGGAGAATCACGTATGCTACTTTGAGCTCCGAGAAAGAAGGCAAGATGAAGAAGATAGGAAGGGTCTGTGGCTCAGTGGGAGAGCATCTGCCCTGCATGCAGAATGTCCCAGGTTCAATCTCGGGCATCTACTGTACAGGGGGGAAAGAATCAGGTGGCAGGTAATGTGAAAGGCCTCTGTCTGAGACCCTGGAGAGCCCCTCCCAGTCTAAGTAGACAACACTGATCTTGATGGACCAAGGGTCTGATACAGTAGGCAAATTCGTGTGCATGCATATAGCTAGCTAGATCCCAAACTAGCAAACACCCTCCAAGTGCAACCCAACAAAATACAGAGTGCTACAGTTTGGTATAACAGACTTTATGGGACTCCAGTAGACACAAGTTTTCAGCTTTGGAAGCCATTTAATTCCAACATTAAATCCAAACAACAAGGGAAAAAGACTAGTGTCACAGGGGTCCCAAATATACAAATTCCACTAGTAGAAAACTCCATCAAAGATTGTCAAAACAATATATTAAACAATTATAAAGTTGGTGGTGTCACAACAACAACATTAATGCAGACTGTTTAATGCATAATAAAGCATAAGATACAATATTTCCTCCTTTGAAGATAAGACATAAAGTCCATGTAATCAGCGTAACTTGATAGGAGGAGTCCACATAGTCAAACTGAAGAAGTCAAAGGAAACACATCTTCCAAGTATCTAGAATGGGCATCTTTGCAAAGGCCTTTTGGAAAATGTTATGACTATAACACAGTCATATCATGTGCCTTATTATAGTTACAGTATGCATTAATGTTGTGGTTGTGACACCACCAACTTTTATAATTGTTTAATATATTGTTTTGGCAATCTTTGACGGTGTTTTCTACTAGTGGGATTTGTATATTTGGGAACTGCTCCAACAGGGATCGCTAATCCTCAAAGTGAAACGGCAAGCTGCAGTAGGTCATTGACAAATTAAAAGCACTCTGTGCACACTCAGAGCCACACCATTTGCATACTCGAACTCAGCCTAGACATAAGAACAGGATTCCGTAATGCACCTTAATCTGATAAAGACAAAATGCCCTACTTTGGAAGGAATGCCCACTCCGCCACCTCTCCAGAGTCTCTTTCACCCACAGGAGCATGTCAGAAGCTCTTAAGTGAACTGTGGCATTCCCTAGACCTTTCCTTACTCCCCCCCCACTTGCTTTCCAATGAGAATACAATAAGGCCACAGATTATGACTCTAAGCACTGCTTGCCCTTTTGAGAAGTCTAAAATAAAGAACCTTTTACACACACACACACACACACTGCACATCTGCATCCCATTCACTGTTCATTTCCGTCAAAAAGTATATCTCAACAAAATGATCAGCCAGGGGTTCATTTTGTTTTCCCACAGGAAACAAACATCAGAGAATCCCTTTTTTAAAAAAATCATGCACGGATTGCGCACAAGTAAAGCACATATACCTCAACGCTTTGCACATTTCTACTAGGAAAAAAACCCACACGCATTTTGCATTCATTGATCATGACATGTTAATTTGCCGGAGGAGAAAAAACGAACTGTAAAAACCGTGGTATCAGTTATTTGATAACAGAGAAGTAATGAGTATCACATGCCCAGAGTTTATATCCTAGCATTTCATGAGATTCCCCCCCCCCGCCCCCCATTTCTGCAGAAAGCTAATGATAGCAAGCTTCACAAGCCGGCCCCCTGGAAACTTATGGCGGCGTATGAAAGGCAGTGGAGTCACTGAGCCTCAAAGCAGTTTAGAGAAAACGCTGGCGGGCTGAACTCTTGATGCTGCTTCTTAGGAATGTGAAATATTATTTCCCACTCTTTAGAAAGATAATGACTCAAAGCCAGATGTGGGCTAAAAGTTTAGCTGGAAATACTTTTTGTAATTACAGTTTTAAGACGCAAAGTATGAGAAATGTAGTTCAAGTTTTTAAGGGGCAGCATCAAGCTCCTAGTGACAGTATGTTGGTGGAAAGTACTACCAAGTCACAGAACCAACTTACGGTGACTCCGTAGGGTTTTCAAGGCAAACTGAGAAACGGACAGAGGCGGTTTGCCATTGCCTTCCTCTGCGTACCAACCTTGGACTTCCTTGGTAGTCTCTCATTCAAGTACAAACCAGGGCTGATGCTGCTTACCTTCCAGTAGGTTCAGGACAGACAAAAGAAAATACTACTTTACACAGAGAGTGATGAAAATGTGGAAATCGCTGCCAGAGGATGCAGCGATGGCCACAAGAATAAACCATTTTAAAAGGGGATTAGATAGAGTTATGGAGGATGGGTCTGTCAATGGTTACTAGCCATGATAGCTGAGGGGAACCTCCACATTCAGAGGCACTCAACCTCTGAATCCCAGAGCCAAGAGGCAACATCACGGGAAGGCCTTGGCCTCTCTGCCCTGCTGTTGGCCCTCCAGGGGAACTGGTTGGCCACTGTGTGAGACAGGAGGCTGGACTAGATGGACGCCTGGTCTGACCCAGCAGGGCTCTTCTGATGTTCTTATGAAGTCCTCAGCCTCCATGCCCTGTTCTTAGCCCTCCAAAGGAAATGGCTGGCCACTGTGTGAGACAGGATGCTGGACTAGATGGACCACTGGTCTGATACAGCAGGACTGTTCTTATGTTCTTAAGATCTGATGAGAGTGGGCCATCCAGGCCAGGGTGGTTTAGAAACTACAGCAGCCTAAGTTCCCCAAACCTTCAAAACAAAAGATTTATTTATTTATTTTGCAAAGGGCGAGTCAGAATTTAGAAAAGGTGAAGAGCTGTAGACATCTACAGCTTGTAACTTCTATGGGCTGTTAGTTCCCTCAGCTATCCTTTCCCAGCAAATATAACATAAAAGTTCAAACGAACTCTTGGGGAACCATGGTTCCACATGTTTATATATAACTGCATAGAGAAAGAGAAAGAGAAGGGGGGGGCCCCTGTCCTGATAAGATTACAGTTGAATCTGATCAAAGGAGCATGATTATGAGTACAGGATGTAAAGATCTGGTTCTTACCTTGAGACGATGGTTTTAACTGGGCAGGCAATGAATGGACTTTACGTCTCCTCATTAAAAGTTAATCAGACATCAAATATTGAATATGCACTCCATTTCTTGCAGTGCCCTTATGATACCAGTTAACTGACAAAAACTAACCTTAAGTGGGGGGGAATGCATTATTAGAAACGCTGCATAAATTTTGAGGTGAGAGATGAGATTGGATTTATACACTGCCCTTCACTACCCAAAGGAGTCTCAGAGCGGCTTACGATCTCCTTTCCCTTCCCCTCCCCACCACAGACAGCCTGTGAGGTAGGCGGGGCTGAGAGAGCTCTTTCAAGAACTGCCCTTGAGAGAACAGCTCTGAGAGAACTTGTGGCTGACCCCAGGTCACACCAACAGCTGCATGTGGAGGAGTGGGGAATCAAACCCGGTTCCTCCCAGACTAGAGTCCACGCTCCTAACCACTACACCAAACTGGCTCTCAAATTGGCAAGCCCATTATTGTTTCTAGTAGCCAATGAGTCTCATTTTGCCCTTGCTTCCACACAGGCAGCGTGCCCTCTGGCATTTTGCAGAAAGAATCTGATCTCTCTCCTTCACCCGCACCCCCTGTCTACACTGACTCTGTATCCTGGAATGGTATCACTTTGAAAGAGGTTCCCTCTTGCCTCTCTGTTTGGCTGACAGCTTTCGGAAAATGTACAATTCCTCTGATGGAATCCACCAGAGGCTCTCTCTGCCAGTTTCCAGAACTAAGTGGGCCAACATATTTGTGGAAGATATTTTTTTTTTGTTCCAAGGGCTTTACAAGAAATCTAGAGGGAGACACAGAAAAAAGGATAGCTTTCCATTTACACTGCCAGGATTTTCGGGAAATAGAATACAGTTACCACTTCTGATGATAATGCTTTAGGCAGGAGGGACTTCAAGTCACACTGATACGGCTATATTAGTTGTGTTGTGTGTGGTATTAACAAGAATGATTTTTTTTTCAGAAGATGTAAGAATCATTCTGAAAAACAACAGGAAGGCAATTTTACTTACAATCCACCAGCCCATTGAGTACCAAGGTAGAACAGGAAAAGTCATTCTCTGGCACCATTTACCCTACATTCCAACACATTTTGGAAATTTTGCATTAAGGTAAATTGATGTAGCATAGACAATTGACTCCGAGTAAATGTCTCGAGTACAGCTGGGATATACTTTGAAGTGCCTGCATCGTTCAACTTGCTTTCCCATCCAAATTCTGCACGGAAGAAAGCTAGATTTTGCTTTCGCAAACATACAGTAAATCTGAATAGATTTATTCTGCATAGCATACTGTGCTTTAATGTTTCATTCCAGCTTCAAAATGTCAGACAAAGGATAACAGATGGTGAGAAGGGACGGGAACCAAAACAAAGGAGGGCAAAGAAAGAGCTGAGCTGGGGTGGTTCGAATGCTGACGTCCAGCCGAGGAGACCTGTGTTCAAATCCTCTTTGGCCCTAAATTTCACTAGGTGACACCTTGGACCAGCCACTCTTTCGGTCTAACCCACCTTTGGAAGGTCATTGTTATGCAGATAAAATGGAGGAGTGAAAACAAAGCAGTCATCCCCAAAGGAAGAGATAAAAATGAGCAAGAGATAAGAATGAGACAGCATCAGAGTTTGCGGGGGGGGGAGGGGGGGTGTCTATCAAGTCTGCGCTAGCCACACCTTTGCATGGTAGTTTCTACTGGTCCTAAGAGGTTTTCGGAATCACCCAGTCCTAGGGTTACCAACCTCCAGGTGGGGCCTGGAGATCCCGGCTGCTTTGGAGGGTGGAGTTGATGGCATACCCTGCTGTGGTCCTTCTCCAAACCCCCTTCTCCCCAGGTGCCATCCCCAAAATCTCTTGGTATTTCTCCTGATTTTTTAGCCATTATTACTTACTCATAGTCAGATCCAATATTTCAGGACAATAAATTAACCAAACAGAATCTGTTTATCACCCTCAGGTGACTAACAGGTTTAAGGCTCACTCCTGAATACATTGATCTGGGAAGTTCCACTGAAATCAGAGAGATGTGTATTTTTTTAAGCCAGTTTGGTGTAGTGGTTAAGTGCACAGACTCTAATCTGGGAGAACCGGGTTTGAATCCCCACACCTCCACATGCAGCTGCTGGATGACCTTGGGCAAGCCATAGTTCTGTCAGAGCTGTTCTCTCAAGGACAGCTCTGGAAAGAGCTCTCTCAGCCCCACCCACCTCCCAGGGTGTCTGTTGTGGGGAGGGGAAGGGAAAGGTGTTTGTAAGCCACTCTGAGACCCTGAGTGAAGGGCGGTGTATAAATTCAATCTCTTCTTCTTCTTCTATACCCTACCTTTCCACAGTTTCAGTTAGCTAGCTGCATTAAGTCTGTAATACTAGAATAAAATTTAAACCCAGTGTAGCACCATAAAGACCAACAAAATTTTTGTTAATCAAAGCTCACTGAAGTTAGGTACTTGATAAAATAAGCTTTGGCTCCAGAAAATTTATACCCTGCAAAATTGTGTTGAGTCCTGCTAGACTCAAAGGTTATTCTACCTTTCCAAAATATTTAAGGGTTGGGGGAGGGGAATTTAAGGGAAACATTCCCACCCCACCCCCTTTGGACTTTTCTCCCCCAACTTTTTCAATGGAAAAACTGGAAATTTGGGACAACACTGAAAAAATCCTTCAGTGCAATAGTTTCTGCTTGGGCCCATTTCCTCAAGTCACCTAACTTCTAATATCAGAGGCACCTTGAGAAGAACCTCACTTTAACTGACAGGTAACCTCACCCGTACTTGGTCTTAATCTCAAACAGTTTAGTCATTTTATAGGTCAAAAATATCACTCTCAATCAATGCTCCCTCTAAGCTGTGGAGCCTTGTGAGCAAAAATTCTACTTTGTGAGCTACTGGGCATTAAAGCTGTGAGCAGGTGATTTGGCTACTGCATAAATTAGTTTGCTCTGGAGCCATCCGTCCTGGGCAAAGACAAAAACGCGTGAGCCGGAGGCTAAGAAACTGTGAGCTAGCTCACACTAACTCAGCTGAGAGGGAACACTGCTCTCAATTGTTCTCGGGAGTAGCCTGGAAACCACCGAAGATTTAAGTAACTGCAATACAGCGATTACAGCAAATCCCAGTTAGTAACCTGCCCTCTGTTCCCTGAACCAGCCGAAGTTCCTGAACACTTCTCAGAGGTCCCTTGTGCAACGCAAAGGCCCTGCCCAACCCTAACAAAACAGCCAAAGCTGCAAGGACACAAGAACATAAAAGCCCAGTAATGTGTTAAAAACAACATGCACACTGTTAAAAGCCAACACGGACAGTTGAAAGCGCAGCTAAATCTGCTGGGAAAGTCTACTCATAAGAATGCTGAGCGTTGATTTCTTTTTTTAATTTAGTTCATGGTTTCCAGTTCTGTAAGTGTGAAAATGCCATTACAATACTCTTACCTATGGAAAAGAAGTTAAGATACTGGTCCTGGTCAGATGTCATGATACGAATAGGATTTGGTCACCGCGAAGGGCCCTGGCGCGCCTTCCTCACTTCTCAGTTTGTGCTAACTCCAGTTTGCTGTGACATCCCGTCGGAGCAAATAAAGGCTGTTAAGAGAACCACAGTTTGCCCCCAAGCCAGCACTGGAGACCAAGCCACTGGCATTTGTCCAGAGCTTATCAACAAGTGATAATGAGTCCCCTAAAGTCACCACAAATTAAGGAGCAACAGCAGAAGTACAGCACAGCCCTCAGAATGGACAAACCATGATTCTGGCTGTAATCCTTAGAACCCTGGTTTTCATTAAAACAGTAGCGTCCAGATGTTCTCACAGCACTTGCACAGAACTACTCTGCAGGGCAATTCTTACATACTGTGAACATAAGAGAAGCCAATGTTGGATCAGGCCAATGGCCCATCCAGTCCAACACTCTGTCACACAGTGGCCAAAAATACCAGGGGCCATCAGGAGGTCCAGCAGTGGGGCCAGGACACTAGAAGCCCTCCCACAGTTGCCCCCCCCCCACAAGCACCAAGAAGACAGAGCATCACTTGCCCCAGACTGAGAGTTCCTATCTATACCTTGTGGCTAGTAGCCACCGATGGACCTCTGCTCCATATGCTTATCCAATCCTCTCTTGAAGCCGTCCATGCTTGTAGCTGCCACCTCCTGTGGCAGTGAAGAAGGACGTCCTTTTATCTGTTCTAACCCGACTGCTCAGCAATTTCATGGAGTGCCCACGAGTTCTTGTACTGTGAGAAAGGGAGAAAAGTACTCCTTTCTCTACCTGCTTTATCCCACGTATAATCTTATAAACCTCTATCATGTCACCCTCAGCCGTCATTTCTCCAAGCTAAAGAGCCCCCAAGCATTTTAAGCATCTTCATAGGGAAAGTGTTCCAATCCTTTTATCATTCTAGTTCCCCAAAGATAGTTTCAGAGCAGGGGGTCCGCAGCATGGTGCCTGTACGTGCCACAGACCCACCAACACCTTTACTGGTGCCTGTGAAGTGTTTTTAGGAAAAGGGGGGGCCAGGTAGGGCTTTTGCTCAAAAGGCTGCTGGTTAACTATTGGAGATCTGACAGGCTGTAGATTTTTTTAAAAAAATATTGCTTTGGTGGCGGCTGCCACCACAGCACAGGACTCTGCTCTGTGTTACTGAAGCCGAGCTGTGGCAATCGCTTTGTGGCTGGCTCCGCCTCCCAAGGCAGCCATTTTGTTGCTGCACCCACCATGCTGTGTCAGCGTTCCAAATGTGCCCGCAGGCTCAAAAAGGTTGGGGACCCCCTGCTTTCAGAGGTCTGCAGCTACGCTGATCTGCAGCATGTTTTTTGCCTGTTTTGCCGTCAGCTTGCAGTAGACTTACGGTGACCTGGTAGGGATTTCGATGCAAGAGACCGACACGTTGCCTGTCTTTGCAAAAGCAACCCTGGTATGCCTTGGTGGTCTCCCATCCAAATACTAACCGACCCAGCTTTGCTTCCGAGATCTGACAAGATAAGGCTAGCATAGCTAAATTCTTGAACCTAACTATGGCTCTAGTAGTGGAATACAAGAAAGGAATGACTACTGCAAAGCGTCTGACAAGCTGCGACCGTACAGTAATTTAGGAGAAGATGAGAATACAGGTCAAAGGATGAGTGAAAGTTAGCTGGATTATCAGAGCGGCTGAGGTATAGGCCCATAGCTACAGTGGGGCATCTCAGGGCCAGGCCCCCCAACTTACCTCCCAGGCCTCCCAACTTCCCATCCAGCTGGTTTATTTTTCACATGTGCCACGGCCATGCTGAGCTGTCGCCCTGCCCTGCCAGCAGTGTACCTCTGGCTAGCTGTAAGCGAGGTACGCCACAGGGCACGTCTGATCCCTATTCCAGCCCTCTCTCTCATCACTTTTTAAAAATTTACTCTCTCATTGCTCCTGACACAGTGCCCCCCAACTTATTTAAATGCCCCCTGAAGTAAAAAATCCTGGCTATGGTCCTGAAGAGTGGTCCACCACTAGTAGATGTGCCTCATTAGATAAGTTTATGAGAGGCAGTAGAACTCCTTTCCCCCAAGATTTTTCCTGACTCCAAATCATCTGGAGAAGAGATACAAGAAAGGAGCTTTGCCACATATCTGAGCTAGTTATAAATGCCTGTGGTGGTCAGGGAGACCAGTTCTTGCCCTAAATGTCCTACACCAAGCAGGACAGATGGAAGCAGAGACTTTGGACAACTCAGGGTCTTCTTGACAAAACTTCCATTCTTGAGTTACTGACAGCAGTGCAGAAAGTGAAAGAGTTTTGTTTCACAGACTTGGAGAATATCACTAGGCCAATAGCTCAAACAGAACTAAGGGACTAATTTTCATGCATCAGTTTGGTGTAGTGGTTAAGAGTGTGGGCTCTAATCTGGGAGAACCGGGTTTGATTCCTCACTCCTCCACATGCAGCTGCTGGTGTGACCTTGGGTCAGTCAAGTTCTTTCAGAGCTGCTGTCTCACGAGCCGTCCACGAAAGAGCTCTTTCAGCCCCACCTACCTCACAAGGTGTCTGTTGTGGGGAGGGGAAGGGAAAGGCGATTGTAAGCTGCTCTAGCTCCTTGGTAGTGAAGGAGGTTATAAATCCATCTCTTCTTCTTCTCCTATTTCTTAGAACTTTAGGTAAAGTGCAGGTATGCATGTGTTTAAAGCATTGTCAAGTCGCAGCCATCTTGTGGTGACCCCCTCATGCAGTTTTCAAGACAAGAGAGTTCAGAGATGGTTTGCCATTGCCTGTCTCTGCAGACTTCCATGGTCTCGCATCCAAGTAACTAACCAGGACTGGCCCCGCTTAGCTTCTGAGATCTGACAAGATCAGGCTAGCCTGGGCCATCCAGGTCAAGGCGAGGTGCACGCGGTTCCCCAAATTTTGGGCCATCCTTTATCGCCAGATGGGGGAAATATTTTATTTGTTTTGCGTTTATCATGTAAACGTATACCACTACAACGAACAAGCGCTTCTGTTGCGACACGATCAGACGGCTCAGACTCCTACCTAGGATTACATCATTGTCACTTAGCTGCCACCGGCTCTGTCTTGCGCTGATGTCCTGTACGCGCCAGAGGACTTAGGGACAGGATTCAAGATGGCTGATGAGGTCATCCAACTGCGTGGGTGGGGATCCTAGGACAAACAGTGTTGCCAGAAAGAGATCGCATTTGTGGTCATTTGCATCGCTCTTCACTTGTAGAAGCCATGTCTGTATTACATATACATGTACATATCGTAGCAAGGCAATATAGGCCAAGTTCTGTAGGCTTGTTACACAGTCACTTAGCAACCAGTGCAAACTTGCTTCAACCTTACTTTAGTGCTGTTTAACATTTGGTACCAGCAGCCTGCGATGTACAAGCCCAGAAGGAGAGTGGGGTTATGACAGCAGGGTCCTTCACCCGCGGTGTTAGTGCGGTCGCACATATTACAGAGTTAGCAGGCACACACAACGTGCCCCGTAATTTCTTAGCACGTGAAGCAGCCCTCGTGCACCTGCGGACTGGTTTTCCTGGCTGTGAAAAAGGAGCCCAAGGTCAGGCTACTGATTCAGGATAGCAGTCTGGAATGAATATGTTCAGAAACAACTTTCACACCCGTAATTATGAAAACAAACTCCTTCAAGTGGTTCATATGTTGGGAACATTTGGTTGTTGGAAGTTCCTGCCACAGTCTCTAAATGATGCTCAAAGTTGGAGTTTAAAAAAAAAATCTTATCAGTTCTGCAGAATATTGCATACTGTCAGCATCAATCTCGCAAACTGTTTCCCATTAATGTACAACCACCTTGGAATGGGTGATCTATGGATTCTGTGAACTTAGGCAGATCATGAGAGGGAGGGCAGGACAGGTTGCCTCAGTGCTGAGTTCTTGTGGCCCTTTCTTACATGCGCAGGAGAATGTTGATTGCCACTTTGGGGTCAGGAAGCAATCCTGGAGGGTTTCTGTCATCTTCTGGGTGTGGAACAGCGGTCACTGCGGGTGTGGAGGGGGAGGTATTTGTGAATTTCCTGCATTTTGCAGGGGGTCGGACTAGATGACCCTGGACGTCCCTTCCATCTCTATGATTCTATAGTCTTCAAGTCAGGGGTCAGGACCTTCAGGCTGGGTTACAAGGCCATACAAAGCTACATATTTTGCCGCTTTTTCAGAAGGACTTGCTGCTCATGAGAATGCATAGAGAGCCAGGGTGCTGTGCTTCCCAGCTCTCTTTGCACCCACGCTAAAAGGAGCAAGGGAAGGTCCTTAGTGGAGGAAAAGACTCCTTCCCGGCTCTGACCCTAGGCTCTTTCCTCACTGTGGTACACCTCCCAGTCCCTGGCTTATGTTGTCTGTCCCCACTTGCTCTCAGAGAGCCAGTTTGGTGTAGAGGTTAAGTGTGCAGACTCTGATCTGGGAGAACCGGGTTTGATTCCCCACTCCTCCACTTGCACGTGCTGGATGACCTTGGGTGAGCCATAGTCCTGGCACAGCTGTTCTTGAAAAAGAGCAGTTTCTGTCAGAGCTCTCTCAGCCCCACCTACCTCACAGGGTATCTGTTGTGGGGAGGGGAAGGGAAAGGAGTTTGTAAGCTGCTCTGAGACTCCTCTGAGTAGTGAAGGGCAGGGTATAAATCCAATCTCTTCTCTTCTTCTTCAGTCCGCTGCCCATGGTCCTGAAACGACATCCAGTCCACTAACAACATTGTTCTGGTTCCCTGCTTTCCTGTCTCAGGGCTCAGACATCACAAGTTTGCAGATCAATGGGTCCCACATTCTGTGGTTTCCAAGTCTGGAAAGGTTGAAAGACCACTTCCTTAGAAGTGCCCTCAGAGAATAAAGTAAATCACAGTAAAGGAATTATGTACTAAAATATGTGTCAAGTCAGGACAGAGCAAGGAAAGGCCCGAAGAGTGTTTCATTTTTATGTTTTATTTTTGTTACAACCATACAGATGGTTATTTGGAAAGAGCTCAAGTGAAATCAATCAGACTGACTTCCAAGTAACCATTTAAGGGATTGGGCTGTTCCTTGGAAGTCCCACTGGCGTTAATGGATTTAGTTCCAAGTGAAAAAGTACAGCATTGGTATTTTTGTAATACAACCCTATCGCTTGACATAACACTCTGTGGTTGAGGGCTGTGTATGTTTCTGTACCTGGGTAAACGGTGCTATTAAATCCACATCTTCAGAAAAAAAGGACTTCAGGTGAAATCAGACTTTTCTGTGATAAAAAAACCAAGCTACCCAATGCAATATGACACAAAGGCAAACACCTTTTGTGACTTTGTCAGCAATTGCATGGGAAGATACCAATTGGGAAGATGCCATTTGGAAGCTAAGAAGGGTCAGCCCTGGTGAGTACTGGATGAGAAACCACCAAGGAATGCCAGGGTTGCTATACAGAGACAGGCCATGGCAAATCACCTCTGTTTGTACCTTGCTTTGAAAACCCTATGGGGGTGCCATAAAGTTGGCTGCAACTTTATTTATTTATTTATTTATTTATTTATTAAAATAGGCTTTTATACTGCCCTCACCACAAGCAGGCTCAGGGCGGTATACAAAAAACCCTATAAAAGATATAAAACTATAGATAACCTAAAGTACAATTCAAAAATACACAAAACCCCACATAGTGCCATATTACAATTTCAGTCCCCTGATTTACTTTATTTTAACAATACTTTAACAATGGGTGGGGGGGAGGGTATATATGCAGTTAGCACATCAGCATCTGTTCATGACTGACTAACCCACAAGACCACTGATGTTAAAAACCAGTTGATGTTAAAATGTCATAGCTGTTAAAAACCATTGCTGTCCTCAACCGTATGCTTGGTGGAACATCTCTGCCTTGCAGGCCCTGCAAAATTGTAACAGATCCCTGATGTTAGTAGGCAGAGCGTTCCAACAAGCTGAAGCCAGGGCCAAAAAGGCACTGACTGAGGACAGCTGGACACTCTCTGGGCCAGGGACTTCCAATGTATGTTTCAATGCTCCCTCTAAGCTGTGGAGTCTTGTGAGCAAAAATCCTACTTGGGGAGCTACTGGCATTAAAGTTGTGAGCGAGTAATTTGGCTACTGTGTAGATTAGTTTGCTCTGGAGCCATCCTTCCTGAGCTGAGGCAAAAAATGTGTGTGCTGGAGGCTAAACAACTGTGCGCTAGCTCACACTAACTCAGAGGGAACACTGATGTCGATCACTTGAGCATAGTGCTCTCCGGGAGACATAACAGCAGAGGCAGTCCTGTAGGTACGCTGATCCCTAACCGCTCAGGGCCTTAAAGGTCAAGACCAAAACCTTGAACCTGACCCAGTACTCAACTTGAAGCCAGTGCAGCTGTCAGAGCACCGGTTGTATGTGTGCTGTTACCTGTGGCCCTGTAAGGACCCGGGCCGCTGCATTCTGGACAAGATGTAACTTCCAGACAAGCTGTGGCAACCTCAAGGGCAGCCCAGCAGAGGGTGAGTCACAGTAATCTAGAGGTGACTGTTGCGTGGATTACCATGGCTAAGTCGGGGTGAGACGGATAAGGGGCCAGCTGCCTAACCTGGTGTCATTGGAAAAACACCAGCCTGGCGACATTTCTGACCTATACCTCCTTGACAGGGAGGCATTCAGGACCACGGCCAGGCTCTTGACTGTCTGTGACGGTGCAAAAGGCGCATGGACAAGAGGTAGGAGCTGATGCCCCAGCCCCAAGTCCCCACCCCCAAGTCCCCACCCCCAGCCAGAGAACCTCCGTCTTTGACGGATTCAATCTCAGCCGACTCTGCTTCAACCACTCCACCACGGCTTCCAAATCCAATGATGGCACTTCTCCCCCCCCCCCAGAGCATGTTTAAAATGTAGATGGAAAGAACCTACCACCTCACAATCAAGACAGGCTCACGATCAGTTAATCCGCAATTATTCTCAGCAATACCGCACCCGCAGCGTTGAAGGCAGGTGAAAGCAATTTTCAAAGTTACTTGCATAATAAAATAAGCACAACAAACTGCCGACAAGATCGATCTATAATTACTCTTCCAAGACAGATCAAAAGCAGTTTTTGCCACTGGGCATTTGCTTAGGGAAAGTCACTTGCCACGTTTGTTACCTTGGACACCTACTGATACACAGGTACATGCAGGTACTTTCCCCTCTACTTATTTGCATGTTCAAAGGACAGCAGCTGGGGCAACAGCAAACTGCAAGACAGACCCACAAGGTAAAGCAGCATTCACATGAAAGGATGGATGCGATAAGGGGAAACTTGGTTTACAGTACCATCATAAGCAGAGTTACACCCTTCTAAGTAGAAGATTGCTCACAGAACATCAAGAGCCCTGCTGGATCAGACCAGTGGTCCCATCTAGTCCAGAATCCTGTTTCACACAGTGGCCAAACAATTCCTCTAGAGGGCCAAGAACAGGGCAGAGAGGCCGAGGCCTTCAGAAGAGCATCAGAAGAGCCCTGCTGGATCAGACCTCTGCTGGATCAGACCCCTGCTGGATCAGACCAGTGGGCCCATCTAGTCCAGCGTCTTGTCTCACACACTGGCTAACCAGTTCCTCTGGAGGGCCAAGAACAGGGCACAGAGGCTAAAGCGTTCCCTCATGCTGCCTCCTGGCAATGGGATTCAGAAGCTTATTGCCTCTGAATGTGGAGGTTCCCTTTAGTCACCATGCCTAGTAGCCACTGATAGATTTATCCTAATCCTCTTTTAAAGCTGTCTAAGCTAGTGGCCATCATTATACACCCTCTGTCAGTAAATTCCACACTTGAACGACTCACTGCCTTTTGTCTGCCCTGAATCTACTGCCCATCAGCTCCCTCGGATGCCCTCAAGTTCTAGTATTTTGGGAGAGGGAGAAAAAAGTTCTCTTTGTCAAACGCTCTCCATCCTGTGCATAATATTGTGTCTCTCCTTAGTCATCTCTTTTCTAAACTGAGAAGTCCCAGCTTCTTCAGCTTTTCCTCATAGGGAAGGTGATCCGAACCCCCTAATCGCCTTGCCTGCCCTCTTCTGGACTTTTCCCAGTTCTGCCTGCTGCTGGATCAACAGCTTCGTTCTTATCCAAGAGTGGTTTTCTAAGTCAGCCTGTACCACGTTAGCTAGAGGAGCGAGGAGTCAGAATTTATTTTCCCCAATAGTGCGGAAGTCGATCCGTGTGAATCCTGGCCTTTGAAAGCTGGCAAAGAGTCATGCTAATATAGGCCAAAAAACACAGTTTTCACAGCTGACATCATTTTAGTTATTTGTAGCGTTACAAACGAAGGCGTGATTTCAAAGCCAGCGGGGGGGGAGGGGGGCTGAAAGATGCAAAAGGAATTAAGCTCCCACTCACTTTGAAGGGGCTGGCGACTAAAACAGGAGTGCAACAAGTGCCCCAAGCCGTATACGATCATGACACTGAAAGCTGATAGTGCAGAAACCACCTTAGTCATGTAACAATGTTCCCTCTAGTTAGTCTGAGTTAGTGTGAGTTAGCCTCCTGCTCACACATTTTTGTTTTTGCTCAGGAAGGATGGCTCCAGAGCAAACTAATTTATGCACCAGTCAAATTGCTCGCTCACAACTTTAATGCCAGTAGCTCACAAAGCAGAATTTTTGCTCACAGGACTCCACAGCTTAGACAGAGCACTGGTCATGTACTTTACAAAAGGAGTCGTTTCATTATGAAACTCTTCCCCTGAAAAAAATCAAGAAATCGATGGAGCTTCTCTTCCCAATTTAACAGATGTAGATACTGCACTGTTTTGAGAAATTGTAATTATTAAGCTCCCCCCCAGGTGCACCCTTCCAAACACTCTTATTATTTCCCCATAGAGATAATATTAGCTCTTTCATAGTCCCGTTTACAAACTAGGAGAGCATGACCAAGGCTTCTAAGACTCCTGACAATCTTTCGAGCATCACGCTTTTTAAAAATACACCCAGGTCTTCTTAAGTACAAAAGGTTCCCCCACCACAAAGCTGTAAAAGCGTCCAAGCTTGGATACGCAACCCACACGGAACCATTAAAAAAACAAAACAGGGAAACATAAAGTGATCATGGGATGCCGGCTCCCATACGTACTTCTAGGGAGATCAACACAGATTAACTCCACACTTGACCTGACCCAACCCAACATGCATATCGTTACAGTGACAAAGCAAAGGGATGGCTTTGCACAGAAGGAACCCAGCAGCAAAGCCATCAAAATTCTGGGGTTTTTTTGGGAAATGTAAGGGGTTGCAGAGGCAACCTACAGAAACCTCAGCATGCAAGGAGGGGATGCCTACCCAGTGGACTTTGTCAAGGGGTAACCCTCTCTTACCGGGCAAGCAGAGTCTGTAACATACGGGCTCCCCTTATTCCCTGCTGTGGCCAATTCTGCAATCTGATAGGAGAGATTAAGGTAGAGAAACAGCTTTCCTGGGGGAGGGGGGAGCCACCAAATGCTCTTTTTCAGAGGCAAAGTAAGAGGAACGCTATAAACCCCATCCCAGGGTTCATCATTACTATGACAGTGAAGGGAGAGAGGCTGGCTTTGCCCTCCATCAAATAAAACCCCCAAAACAAAATACCCTGATGAGATGGTGAGAGATTCATTGCCCTGATCTTCTCCTCTGCAGTTTTACTTTGGAAGGCAGCTTCCTTGCCCCCAAGCCATCCCGTATACCTAAAGAGAAACAACAGGGAATCCCCGCTTCTAACCCCATACATCCCCCCTATGAAAAATTATCTCCCTCGGGGGTGGGGAGGCAGAAATGAGCCTCAGAGTGCTCTTACCATGAGCAGCACCCCCTCCCTCCCATATAATGGGGAGGACAGCTTTTTTTGGGGGGGACACGAGAAGCATACCCAGCTCTTCAGCACAGGACAGCTCCTTCTCCTCTGCCCGATTCTTGGCATCAGGATGCTCACTGCCCGGCTGGTGGACCAGGGAAGCCCTGATTCTAAGCAGGGGGGGGTTCCCTTTGCTCAACTGCCCCCCACGGAGGGGGGAGATGGAGAAGAGGCAGGGAGGGCGCTGTCGAGATGCTCTGATGTGGATTTTATAGAAACACATACACACAGATAAGACAGATATTTCCCTCTACTCTCTCCTATTTTGGCTTTATAGTGCAATAGGGGACCCCCACCCCCCCGCAGCAGCGCCTCCCATTGCAGGTGAGCACGTGTGCCTTGCGGAGGCCGGGGTGGAGGTGGATGGAAAATATAGGACCGGGCTTGGGGAGGGGTGTGTGGAGGGGAGATCAAGTGGGAAGGGGAAAAAAGGAAGGCCGACGCGTGCGAGATAAATAAATAAATAAGGGAAGCTCATACCTGCTCGCCAGAGATCCTAACTGGCAGGCAGGCGCGCCGCTCTGCTACTGCAAAGAGCAGCTGCAAGCCCATAAGGATCAGGATGCGGGGGGGGATAGCGCGCGCGCATGCGCGTGCGTGCTCTCTCGCTCTCTGCCCCGCGCTCACTCTCTCTGGGTCCGGCGGGGGGATGATCCAGCGTGAGAACCGCCGTGCGCATGCGTAAGAGCGTCCAGCTCGTTTTTTCCCCTCCTCTTTCTGTCAAGGGGCTTAATTCTAACGCTCTTCTCTCCTCCCCCCCCCGCGCCTTCCTCACAACCGTCTCACTCGGGAACGCGCGCACAAGCGCGCACGCGTCCCCTTTTCTCACGTTCCCTCACAGCATCATTCACACACCAGAGCGGGCTCGCGCTCCCCAATTCCCAGGTCGCCTTGGAAACAAACACGGCCCCGTTATGAGGGAATGCAAAGGCGGGAGTTGTAGAAAAAAAGGGGAGGGAGCGGATCGATTAGAGAAGCCGTCGTCGTCGTTATTCGCTGAGGCGGGACAGAAGGAACGAGCGCGTAACCCTTGCCTCCTTTTTGCCCCGCCCCAACGATCACGTGGGAGGGGCGCCGTTAACCAATCGGAGCGACGGACGGAGAAGAGGGGGGAGTTTGTAGTACTATCGTTGGTCGGGAAGGGAGGCGAGGCGGCCGTTGGTGCGTTTCGAGGGGGAGGGGGTAAGGTTGAGGAGAAGCTCCGCCTCCTCCCTCCTCCCCCTCCACATTTAGGCGGGAAAAGCGGGTGGTGTGTCATGGAGAAGGAGAGTGGATGTGGCTTGGCCCTGAGGTAATTCCATGCTGGTCAAGTCCTTAGTCAGGACAACCATGAAGGAACCAGAAAAGACTCTGAGGTGTAAATGAAGCGTCTCTGGCGACCCAGATCAAGATAATTCATGCTACAGAGTTCCCCGTGACTGTGTATGTATAAGAACATAAGAGAAGCCAATGTTGAATCAGGCCAATGGCCCATCCAGTCCAACACTCTGTCACACAGCGGCCAAAAATACCAGGGGCCACCAGGAGGTCCAGCAGTGGGGCCAGGACACTAGAAGCCCTCCCACTGCTGCCCCCACCCCCCAGCTCCACGAACACAGAGCATCACCTGCCCCAGAGAGTTCCTATCTATACCTTGTGGCTAATAGCCACTGATGGACTTCTGCTCCATATCTAATTCCCTCTTGAAACTGTCCATGCTTGTAGCTGCCACCACCTCCTGTGGCAGTGAATTCCACCGATAATCACTCTTTGGGTGAAGAAGGAGTTCCTTTTAGATCAAGACGGGTAGCTGTGTTAGCCTAAAAGAGTAGAAAAGAGCAAGAGCCCTTAAAAATGAACAAAATTTGTGGCAGGGTACCAGCTTTGGTGCGTCACGGCTCACTTCTTCAGGTACAGCTAGCATGGGAGTCCACCTGTCTGAAATCACTCCCCTCTCCAAGAGATAAGGACAGATGGACTCATATTCCAGCAGTAGAAAAGAGCAAGAATCCAGGAGCACCTCAAAGAATAATGAAATTTGCAGAAGGGCAAAAGCTATCGGGAGTCACTGTGCACTTTTTCAGATGCAGCTAGAATAGGAGTCCCTCTGTGTGAAATCACTCCCCTCTCCCAAGATACAAGGACAGCTAGACTCATATTCCAGCAGTAGAAAAGAGCCAAGAGTCCAGGATCACCTTAAAGACTCACAAAATTTGTGGCAGGGGAGGGGCCTTTGTGAGTTACTGCGCACTTCTTCAGGTATGGCTAGAATGGGAGTCCATCTGTCTGAAATCACTCCCCAAGGTATAAGGGCAGATGGACTCATATTCTAGCAGTAGAAAAAAGCCAAGAGTCCAGGAGCACCTTAAAGACTCTCAACATTTGTGGCAGGGGAGGAGCTTTGGGGAGTCACTGTGCACTTTTTCAGATACAGCTAGAATGGGAGTCTCTGTGTGTGAAATCCCTCCGCTCCCCCAGATATAAGGGCAGATGGACTCATTTTAGCAGCAGAAATGAGCCAAGAGTCCAGGAGCACCTCAAAGACTCACAACATTCATGGTAGGGTAGGAGCTTTGGTGAGTCACTGCTCACTTCTTCAGGTACAGCTAGAATGTGAGTCCATTGGTCTGAAATAACTCCACTCTCCCAAGATATAGGGACAGATAAATTCATATTCTAGCAGCAGAAATGAGCCAAGAGTCCAGGAGCACCTTAAAGACTCACAAAATTTGTGGCCTTTGTGAGTCACTGCTCACTTCTTCAGATACAGCTAGAATGTGAGTCCATTGGTCTGAAATCACTCTCCAAGATATAGGGACTCATATTCCAGCAGTAGAAAAGAGCAAGAGTCCAATACCACCACAAAGACTCACAGAATTTGTGGCAGGGGAGGAGCTTTCGTGAGTCACTGCTCACTTAAGATAACAGCTAGAATGTGAGTCCATCAGTCTGAAATAACTCCGCTGTCCAAGATGTATGGACTTTTTATGGTGCTACTAGTCTCTCGCTCTTTTCAACTGTGTATGGGTGTGAAAGTTGGACAGTGTGAAAAAGCTGACAGGAAGAAAGTTGATTCAGTCGAAATGTGGTGCTAGAGGAGAGTATTATGGGTACCCCCAACTGCCCAAAAGACAAATAAGACAGCGGTTCTCTGGGTTTGTAGGAAGACAGACCAGGAATGAGAGCTCTCCTCTTGGATGAGTCCACAGTTGTGTTAGTCTGTCTGTAGCAGTAGAAAAGAGTCCAGTAGCACCTTGAAGATTAACAAAATATGTGGCAGGGAATTTTCTAAAGAAATGAGCAGTAACTCACGAAAGCTCATACTTGGCCACATACTGGACTCTTGCTCTTGGATGGGGTTATACTCCCCTTGAAAAGCCAAGTTTAGAGAGTGGATGTGCTTGCATATATTAGTTTGCTCTGGAGCCATCCTTCCTGAGCTAAGACAAAAATGCATGAGCTGGAGGCTAAAAAACTGTGAGCTAGCTCACACTAACACAGCTTAGAGGGAACACTGCTGGGGACTACAGCAAATACACTAGCCCCTGAGCTCAGTTTGGCGTAGTGGTTAAGTGCGAGGAGTCTAATCTGGGAGAACCAGGTTTGATTCCCCACTCCCCCACTTGCACCTGCTAGATGACCTTGGGCAAGCCATAGTTCTGGCACAGCTGTTCTTGAAAAGGAGCAGTTTCTGTCAGAGCTCTCTCAGCCCCACCTATCTCACAGGGTGTCTGTTGTGGGGAGGGGAAGGGAAAGGAGTTTGTAAACTGCTCTGAGACTCCTTTGGGTAGTGAAGGTGGAGTATAAATCCAATTTCTTCTCCTTAATTCAAGCTGTTGGTTTTGACCTTTAAAACCCTACATGGCTTGGGAGCGCCATACTTGAAGCACTGTCTTCTCCCTGACATTCCTGTCCAACAATTAAGATAATAGGGAGAGGCCCTCCTGACTGTCTCGTCAAAGAAGCTCATTTGGTAGGTAATGAGAGAGAGAAAGAGGGCCTTTTCAGTGGCAGCCCCACAATTATAGAACAACCTCCCAGGGAGGTGTGCTTGGCCCCCCTCACTTTTGATCTTTAGGAGGCAGTTGAAGACAGTTTTATTGGGGAGGGGCAGGTGGCTCAGAGGTGGAGCATCTGCTTGGCATGCAGAAGGTCCCAGGTTCAATCTCTGCTATCTCCTGTTAAAAGGACCAGGCAGTAGGTGATGTGAAACCTCTGTCTGCGACCTTGGAGAGCTGCTGTCAGTCTGAGTAGATAATTACTGACTTTGATGGACCAAGGGTCTGATTCAGTGTAAGGCAATTTCATGTGCTCAGCATCATGCTGTGAACCAGTGACCAGAAGCGCATTTGGTTAAGTTTATTAGCAGTCCTGAATAGTGATTTTAAATTTTGGTTTTGTGCTTTTAATATATTTTATCCAATGTGTTTCTAATTTATGTTTGTAAGCCGCCTTGTGCTCCGTAAAGAAAAAAAGGTGGCTAATAAATGTTTTAAATAATCACCCTTTTGCAAGCAGCAGAAT
Organism: Gekko gecko; assembly: GCA_029375565.1. Taxonomy (NCBI): domain Eukaryota; kingdom Metazoa; phylum Chordata; class Lepidosauria; order Squamata; family Gekkonidae; genus Gekko; species Gekko gecko. The sequence continues at coordinate 7,728,031 of JAPDNY010000017.1, read as the reverse complement.
AAAACTGGGCAAGGCAGAATTTATTCCAGCAGAAGATTTCCTGAGTCAGAGTTCACTTCATCAGGCTTGCTGAAACTTTAAATCCCTAACACTGAAAAAAGGGGTCCAGTCCCCTTTATGCTTACCACTTCGGGCCGATAAATCGTTTTCTGTAAATTCATTGACCCCATGGATGCAAACATCATGTGTTTGCTGAAATGAATCCAGTAGCACCTTAAAGACCAGCAAAATTTGTGACAGGGTATGAGGTTTCATGAGTCAATGCTCACTTCTGCTTACTGCCACGAATGTTGTCCATCTTAAGGTACAACTGGGTTCTTGCTCTTTCCTACTGCTACAGACAGACTAACATGGCTACCCATCTTGATCTACCTGCTGAAATGAGGTCTGCCTCACCAAAGCATACACTGGAATTGATTTTTTTTTAGTCTCTGAGGTGCCCCTGGATTTCTGTTTTATCTTGCTGTAGCTCCATGCCCTGCTGCTATGTTGTCGGCCCAGTTATGGTGGTGTGTAATAGGGGAAATGTGCAATGCTGAGGCAATCCCCCAGTCTGTAGTGGCCTCTTGGACTGATTTCTTTTGTCTGTAATATTTATTTATTTACAACATTTGGTATGTTGCTTCTTCAGAGACTTGTAGAGCAAAAAAAAATCCCATAAAAATGCAAGGAGTATCAACGTTAAAACAAGCCAGTGGTGTTAAAACAGCAGAAAATAACATTCAGCAGCCTAAAATGATATCCATAAAACAACCCTCAGGCTAGGAGTAGACCATTAAAAACAGCTTTAAACTATATTTATGGGTGTAGGGGAAAGGAAGGACATAGCAAGCAAGCATTAATAAAAGTTAAATAAACGTAAAGGAGGATGAACAGTTTGGTTTTCCTGAAAGCGGTAATAGCAGAAAGCCATTCACAGACCATTCTTGTTATTATATTCAGTTATTCTCCTGTTACTATATTAATAAGTGTTAGACAATGGGAAATATTGTTTTTGGGAAATATTGGTAGCTAGCATCCACGTAGCATCTGTTAAAATGAGCATTTCAGCACCTTAAAGACTAGCAAAATTTTATTTGACCACAAAATATAATGGAATAAAGCCTACATCTTCGGCTGTAAACCATGACAAGCAGATAACAGTTAACAAGAAACACTTGAAGAATCATGTTAAGAGCACATTCACTTTTAGGCTTAAAAAACAAATGTGAAATGCAGGTAGCCAAGTATCTGTCATATTTTTATCTCAGCTTCCAGGGAGTTCAGGGTGGTGTACAATATTCTCCTCTCCATCTGTTTGGTTTCACAGTAACCTAGTGAGGTAGGCTTGGCTATAAATGCTGCATTTATAAGACTGGCTGCCTGAAAACTGTTTCTTTAAACCCGCAAATGTGTTTACATATCACATGTTTTTCATTACAGTTATTTTTCTCTAATGTTGTCTGTTTGTTAATTTATTTTGTTTTGAAGCAGGCATAAAAGAATACACCTTTTTATGTTTGCCTTGCATTTGGCCACCTCTGCCAACAGCTCCTCCTCACAGTGTTTTTTGAAACTAATAAACATGGAAGGGCTATATTCAAAAAGAACAAGACTTCAGTAAAGCCTGCCCACAGCTTACTTTAATTATAGGTTCATTATTGAAGGTTGGGGGCTGCGGTGGCTCAAGTGGTTAAGATGCTGAACTGCAGACCAGAAGTTCAACAGTTCGAGAGCCAAGTGCCGCATGACGGAGTGAGCTCCTGTCTTTGGTCCCAGCTCCTGCCAACCTAGCAGTTCGAAAGCAAGAAATTGCAAGTAGATAAATAGGTACTGCTTCAGTGGGAAGGTAACAGCATTCCGTGCGCCCTCAGCATCTAGTCATGCAGGCCATGTGACCACGAAAATGTCTTTGGACAGTGCTGGCTCTTCGGCTTGGAAACAGAGATGAGCACTGCATCCCTAGAGTCAGATTCGACTGGCTTTCGAGCAAGGGAAACCTTTACCTTTACCTACTGAAGGTTGCTCATGGCTTTCACCAAATAATTTACTTAATTATCACATAGACAATTTCCATTGCTTAAAGTGGAAGTTACACTTCAGGGGGAAAGGAGTGTTGACCTTAAATTCTGGTTTAAAATAGGGTTGCCAGTCCCCAGTTGGGGGCAGGGGATACCCAGTTTGGACCCCCCCCACTTTAGGGCTATCAGAAAGTGGGGGACAGAATAACTGCTGGGTGCTCCATTATACCTTATGGAGACCAGTCCCCATGGGGTATAATGAAGAATTGATCCATGGGTATCTGGGGCTCAGGGGCTGTTTTTTGAGGTAGAGGCACCAAATTTTCAGCATAGCTGCTGATGCCTTTCCTCAGCCCCCCCCCTGTCAAAAAGATTGGACCAGGGAGTCCAATTCTATGAGCCCTAAAAGAAGGTGCCCCCATCCTCTATTATTTCCAATGGAGGGAAAGCATTTAAAAGGAACACAGTACTTGCTTCGGAGTTCCCTCTCCCAGACCCTCCCTCCCAGAGGCTCCTGGTAAATCCCACAACTGCTTGTCAGCCTCACCTGGCAACCCTGCTATAAAACAACCAGCGGTGTGTGTGTAAAATGCCTTGAAGTCGCAGCTGACTTACGTCGACCTCATAGAATTTTCAAAGCAAGAGACTTAACAGAGGTGGTCTGCCACCAGGTTCTCCAACATAAATCAACAAAGCAGTCTAAAGTAAAGTCCTGAACTCAGAAAAGACACAGAATGTGAATCATTGGGTTGTACCATCTGAACTATCACACATGCACTGAAGAGGTACCAGTTTTGTGGACTCTGTCCATAGAAAATCTCCGTCTGTTTGGTGGTCCCTCTTTTTGCCTTTTCGGGGTGCCCTCTTTAAATATTGTTAATATGAACTGCTAGCAATCAAATTGTTCAGCATTTGTTTCCCTATTCTGCCTCACCCTACCTTAAGGTACTAGAAGTTAAGGGTATGAGTGGGTGGGAGAATGCATCTTATCTCTGGTGTGCATCTATGGAAATACACCGGAACACTAACATACCATACTGTGCCATCTGTCATTTTGTACACAGCAGGTGCTGAGGTGCCTTTTGAATTGCAGATAGGTATACTGTTGCATAAGAATGTAAGAAGTGCCCCGCTGGATCACACCAGTGATCCATCTAGTCCAGCATCTTGTCTCACACAGTGGCCAACCAGTTCCTCTGGAGGGCCAGCAAGAGGGCACAGAGGCCGAGATCTTCCTTTGATATTGCTTCCTGGATCTGGAATTCAGAGGTTTAGTGCCTCTGAATGTGGAAGTTCCCCTCAGTCACCATGGCTAGTTGCCGCTGATAGACCTCCGCTCTATGAATCTATCTAATTCCCTTTTAAAGCTATTTATTCCTGTGGCCATCACTACATCTTCTGGCAGCGAATTTCACATTTTAATCCTCTCTTTGATTATTTAGTTTTATTTATTTATTTCATTCCATTTATATCCCGCCCTACCCCGCAAGTGGGCTCAGGGCAGCTTACTTATTTAATTTCTAATATACATCTTAAATTAAAACAATATTGTTTTTGCTTTTAAATTAGCATAGGACAGGCTGGTGGCACTGTAAACCAATACAGGGTACAGTAGGCAGAATAGGTCAGCTAGCAATATGACGTGTGTGTTTGTGAGAGGGAATGAACAATTAAGCCTTGGCTGTGGGAACTGGAGTGCCAGAAGTATATCCTTTTCTTTTGGATGTATGGTAAACTTCATTTTCCATTTCTGCCCAATGAAGAGAAAGACTGTTATGCTGGATTGTATCACTTTTTAAAAAAAAAACATATTGTTCTTAACAAAATATATGTTCAGTGTAGTTGACTCGGTTTTGTGCAAGTTAAATGCAGATTTGAAGAGTATGCTGATGCACATGAACCGTGCTAGTATATTGGCTATACAGCTGTTTCATTGTAATCATAGAATGTTTTATAAGAGAGTTAATAGTTCCTCTCAATGCTAAAATGTTGCCTGTGTATACACACCAGGCGGATTACATAACTACACAGCTGCAAAATTAGATCATACGGATTAGAGATTATGTTCACTGAGCAGATTGTCCTATGGACATTTGAGAAAGATTATACCATGGGAGTAAAGAATACCTGTACAGGGTAAGCAACAAGTACAGCTGAACACATTAACCTCAATACTGAATTACATCCCCCCCCCAAGAATAAGAAAGATACGGTCTTGATCAGGATAAAAGTACTTTTAATAGTCTCCCTAATATATATTTCAGCAGTATTGAATAAATCTGTACCTGCAGGTAAAAAAGATTCCTATCAAAATTCCATTGTATTGTTTAGTGACTCCATATTAAAAATATACAACTCGATAGGATATACTTTTCAATTACATAGAAAGTTATTTGAACCCATTGTTTGGGTTCTGTGCTTTTTTCACAATGAAGGCTTTGCCTAGTATATTGATTTCTAGCAGTAATAGGTCTGATGGTTCAAATCCTGATCAAAATTCTCCCGACTCTGTGGGGTAGGGTGCCTCCAGAGTGGAGGATCTGGCTGTACTGTGGCACCACGGGTCCATCCCATGGGCTGGGTTCTGTGTTTCCCCAATATGGAATGGAGTGGATACGCAGACCTAAAGAAGGGGAAAGATCTGTTGTGGTTAGAATGTTGGAAGCCCAGGTCCCAGTCTCTACTCTGCAACAAAGCTTGCTGGAGGACCTTGGTTCCGTCGCTTTCTCTTTCAACCTCCCCTGCCTCCAAAGGGCTGTTGTGGAAATAAAATGGAGGAGAACAATGTGCGATGCTAACCTGATCTCCTTGGAGGAAGGGTGGGTTAAAATTGTACAAAAATAAATAACAATGGCAAGTCCAAAAACAGGGGATGGCTGGCTAGCTGCAGGGGAAAGGAATGGAAGGAGTGGTGGTCTGGCTGAGATCTGTGGGATTGTGCAGGAGTGAGAAGCAGCAGTCAGTACTTGGGACTGTTGAATAATGATAGGTCTACCCAACTAATTCTGGTGTGTATGTGTAAAGTGCTGCCAAGTCACAGCTGTCTTATGGCGATCCTATGGGGTTTTTAAGGCAAACAGAGCTGATTTGCCATTGCCTTGCTTCTGTGTAGCAACCCTGGAGTTCCTTGGTAGTCTCCCATCCAAATACTAACCTATTTGAGCCTGTTTAGCTTCAGAGATCTGACGATTTCAGGCTAGGCTGAGGTATCAGGTCAGAGCAAGGAATTTTGTTAGGGAGGGAGAAGATGCAAGATGTAGGGTTGCCAACATCCAGCTAAGACCTGGATTTCCCCCAGAATTACCACTGATCTCCAGACCACACAGATCAGTCCCCCTGGAGAAAATGGTGGTTTCAGAGGGTGGACTCCATGGCATCACATCCCTGCTGAGCTCCCTCCCCAGACTCTGTCCATCCTAGGTTCTGCCCCCGGATCTGGTTGTTGGCACTGTACTAGATGACTCTTGGGCTATTGCCACAGAGCCAGAATTCTCTGTGTATCTGTCATTGCCACTGAAATGCAGAGGCATTCACAACGGTAACGGGGCATCCTTATGACACTTTTCCCTGCACTGTGCTTGCCTCAGCCCCTGCAGATGCAATTTTTCCCCTCCCACCAATAGGCTTTTTAGGGCTTTCCCCAAAAGATAGCCATTGTTAGATTGCTATGGCGGAATAACGTTAAAATGATCTATCACCATAATCTACTAGCTGTCCTGAATACCCAGTTTTCATTTAAACAAAAAACAGTCTTCGAGCCCCTTTTGTTCTGGAACTATAAGGGATGCAGCTTCCGCCTTATATCTCCACAGCAAAAAGGGGTAGAAATGTTCTTTTAAAAATGAAAGCTGGAAAATCAGCAGTGTAAGTAGGGAAAAAAAATACCCTGTTCCAATTTAGAGGGCAAGCTGGAGAAAACCTCCATGGGGAAGCCGCCTTAGCTATATAAAAATATTGGTATGCGGCTCTTAGCACCCCTATATTTAATATATATAGGAAATAGACACATGGATATGAAATGTTTCTGAGAAGTCTGTAGGGATTTCTCTGCATACTTTGCATGTGATTTTGTACATCTGTCAACTAATTTGCAGATTCTAGTATGAAATCAGGCATTCAGAAATAATGGGTCAGCTGTTCTCAGTTGCACTCATGCATCCTTATGTAACGGAACTGGTTTTCAGGTGGGAAAGAAGCCTGTTATGTGTATATTTGAGACTTCCAGAACGGAGGAACATCCAGTACCTGCTGATCGCACCTGTCAGTCTTTAGTATTGGCTCATAGTTATTATTCATTTTAGACTGTGGAGAAAAATGGACCTCTGCATAGTCTGTATATTAGTTTTAGTATTTCTCTTGACCAAAAGTATAACCATCTTTTATGCACACCATTTTTTTTTTGTTATGCTAGAGCACAACTTGCCCTTTGATCATTATTCTGCTCAATTTCATGCTTCCTGGCAGACAAGATGATGCAGGAATCTATTTCCCTCTTATCTGGCTCCCAGCTGGGATCAAATCTACATGTTAAATTAGCACTGCAATCCTATTCACACTTATTGGAAGCAAGTTCCATTGTACTAAGACAGACTTAGTTCTGAAGTACGCATAGGATATGTCTTCATTCTCATTTGACACTCAATGGAAACTTTTTTTAATTGATTCTAAATTACGTGGTTTGCAATGTCATTCATTCCTAAATCTCGGGAGCCCTTTTATTCCAACCCCCCTCCCCCAAATTTGTGCTGTACTTCTCATTAGGGCAAAATGGTTCCATTTGCCACACTAAGGGTCCGGTCACACACACAATTTGCCGCGGGATACTCATGAATGCCGGGCAGAGTTTAAGGGCGTGATCAAATGGACACATCTGGCCAGTGTCCCACACCCGTCACCAACCCGGATCATCTGGCCAAAGATCCGGAGTTAAAAAGTACCAGCGAAAGCCCACTATCAAACAGTTGCAATGGGCCACAGACGGACTTTCTCTGTCTGATCACTCCAGCGTGCTCCTCTTGCTTTGTTGAAGCGCACCGGAAACACGTGCCTCTGAAAAAAGCCCTGGTTCCCCGCTGTCACATCTGATCGTGTAGTGGTGGGTCAAATAGCGGTGGCACAAATAGCCACACCTCCCCCCGTGTTATCTGGCCCGTGTGACCGGGGCCTAAATATTGTTCTTTAATTCATTTTTTTTAACTAAAGGGAGTAAGAGAGGGGAGGGAAACCTAAAGAATGGACTGATTCCTTAGAGGAGACGTATAAGGTAACTCCCTTTGGCTTCTATAGTGCTTTCAGATATATTCACTGTTTGGGGGAATAAAATGTTTATCATCTACTATAACATATTGAAATCCAGAAGACCTGCAGCAGTTGGGCAACTGGGATAGTATTCTCCATTATTACAAGTTTATTCAAATGGCTGAGCAAGTAGCCTCTTCAGAAAAAAATGTGCCAATTAAACTAGGGTTTTGCTAACCGGCATATATCTGTTTAACTGTATGCCAGTTGGTCTTAGGCGAGCCCTAAGGAAGTTCAGCATGTTTTGTGAAGATGAGCTTCTCACAATTAATGATCAAAAAACTAAAATTGTAGCCTTTGGGAGTAGATCAAACCCCAGGAATTGGGCAATAGGCCATCAGATAGAACAAACCGATAGTTTTAAATACCTGGGCGTTGTTTTACATGTCTCTGGTTCTAGGATTAAGCACAGCAAATATGTTGCCAATCTAGGGGAAAGATCCGCAAATGCTATGCTGAAATTTTTTCGAACTCACGGTGGACACTTTGTTCCTGCAGCCCTGAAGTTATATAAGGCCAAAACATTGGCACAACTGCTCTTTGGAACATTCTTAGGACCACGTTCCTCATGCTTTATGCTACAATAAAGAGTTCAGTCCAAGTTTTTAAGAGCTATTCTGCAAGTTCCTAACTGTGTATCCAATGTTTGGATACGACTGGAGTCTGGGAATCTTAGAATTTAAACTATGGTATGTATTCGATCCATCTATATGTTGCTGAAAGATCATTTCCATTCACGGGTCTTGCTTCCCCTGATATTCCAAGATGATTTCCAATCCAGTTGGATCAGGGCAGTTCACTATCATATTCAAAGAATTGGCTTCTCACCTCAGCTATTCTTATCCTATGGATCTGAACAAGCCAAAGGGCTAATTAAACAAAGAGTTGAGGATATAGAGCATTAATCTGACATCTCTAAGGCTTCCAAACTCATAATGTTGTTAAATATCAAAAGCATGAGCTAGCAATATATTTGACTTCAGTGGAGGGAAAGAATTTTAGAAGGGCATTTGCCCTAGCTAGATGTTCTGCCCTTCCATCTGCGGTTATTCAAGACAGGTAGAATAAAAACCCCTACTCTGAAAGGCTATGCTCATGCCTTTTAAGCGAGGTTGAATTGGTAGAGCATATGTTCTTCAGCTGTCCATTTTACAGTGAGGCTCGTTTTAAAATTATTACCCCCATTAGTCGATAGGGCATCTGGGCACATTAATACAAACAAAGCAAGGCTTCACTGGCTCTTATCAGATAAGAATGCAGAGATTACACATTCAGTCGCTGAGTTTTGTACATTAATTCTCAGATTGCAGGAATGCATTTTAAAAGTTCTTAAACTCAGATTTCTATTTTTGTATATTATGATTGATTTTTTTCTCTCCCTCACATGTTATGCTTACTCTGTATGTTGGTCTTAAGACTAATAATAATAATAATAATAATAATAATAATAATAAACTAAACTAGGGTTTAAATAATTGCACTTTAACTAGTAGTTTCTCCACAGACTATGTCAGCTATTCTAGTTGATTTTAATTATCAAACACATTGAGTCAAGAAAAAATATATAATATTCTATAGTGGCCAGAGTGAAACTTCAAGATATTAACAGTTGGATGGAAGCTTTTATTGCAATTATACGTCCCCCTCAGTTATGAACCGATCCAGTGTTGTTAACAAGCAATTAGTGATGGATTGGGACTAAAGGCAGAAATAATTTCTGCTGATCTTCAAAAATTATCAGTTTACGACCACAGAACCATGAGAGGGGCAGAATATTTTAATCAATGTGTTGAAATGAATTAATAACTTCTTCAAGGAAGAAAAGAATAAAGTATAGGCGTTGGAAACCAATGCCTCACAGATCGACTTGCAAGTTCTTATCTTAAATTCTGATAGTTTAAAGAGCAATCAAAACAAGGTGTTGTTCCAATCCACCTGGTGGGGCCAGGGCAACCAACTGTGATGGCAGCATGCAAGATGGGTTCCATGCTTGGTAGAGATTGCACATGAGGATACAACAAGAGGGGGGTGAAGTGGGGAGAGGGGCTGCTGCAGAGGGTGCTGTTCTAGTGCGCCAGGTTGCCCTGAGGATTCATATTCTTGTGGGTAATGCACTGTCAGTACATGACTGTTCTTTGATAACGTTCCTGGGTTTGTGGCTCGTCTTCTTCTGTTCTACGAGATTATACAGATATCAGCAAGGAAAAAATATTACTGACTTATTTAAATCCATGTATACAATCTATTAATTGCCTTTCTTCTTGAAAGCACTGAGCTTGATGTATAACTCATCGTAAACTGTGATAATAAAAAACAAAGCAACAGTTAAAAAGAACAACCAATAAAGGCAAACACACAAAATCAATAGTAAGAATAAGTTAATGCACATCAATAAAAAACGGATGGGGAAAAAAACCCTGCAGTAGTGGAAAACATACGTTAACAAGGCAACATACAGCCTGCAACACGTCCCTAACTTTTTTGTCTGTTACTATTTTAATCCTTTCCGAGATATTCTCAAAATTGCTAAATCCAGAATATTGTAATAATAAAGGGTTGCCAACTGGAGCCTGGAGATCCCTCAGAATTACAACTGATCTCCAGGCTACAGAGATCAGTTCCCCAGGAGAAGCTGGGAACTTTGAAGGGTGGACCTACGGCATTATGACCTAATGAAGTCCCCGAGCTCTACCTCCAAGCCTCCCAGAGTTTCCCCAACTGGGGTTGGCAACTCTAAAATAGTATATCATTGGATTAAAATTTTGCAAGCTGAGTAACTCATGTTCTATGTAAAATATTCACAAAAATCACAAAACCCTGGGGTGTGACTCCTCACACATTAGTTTGGTAGTCTGCCACCAGCCCTTTAGACTATCCCAATGATCAGAAGCCAGATGGCAGGCTTCAAGTTCTAATGTTTCCGAGACTAAACAAGGCCGTCAACCCTGCAAGGTAACCTTGCGGAACGAGTTCCTCACAAAAACAATTACTCTGGTTGGCGGTCAGTCGGTCTAGGCTCTGGGTTTAGATTGATTAACCACAAAAGTAATTAAAATATATATTTTATTAAGATGCAAGAATACTTTAAACAAGAACAAGAAACTGTGAGGAGAAAACAAGAAAGCTAGAAATTTAAGAGCTTCAAATGATATCAAAATAGAGAGTCACAGCCAAAAATGGAAATACAAAGACACACGGAGGGTGTAAGCAAACTCTCCAGACTGTAGGTTCGTTTCATTATCACTTCATCCAAACGGGATCATTATACATGAAATCTTCTATTTCTCTACATTAACTATGGTTTTCTGTACAGCAGTACTTTTCTACAGCAGATTTCTATTTAGTCATACTAGTACATTTTTCCTTTTGCCCTCTCTGAATGGAGTATGTACAGAGTTTTGTCGGCAATTGTCTTCAAGGACCTCTTTTTGTACACTTTGTAGTTACACTTTGATACATATGTAATTATTGTGCTGGAAGAATAAGTTGTTATTGAATTGTTATTCTATCAGTGTAGCGCTTGCTTACAGCCTCCATGTGTCTTTGTACAGAAATTTAAAGGCTAACTGAAACAGCAATATATTGGTTCCAAGTTCCAAGTTACAGGATGTTAACCATTCTCGATTGACTATTCCATAATCCAAGGCAGCAAAGGCCAGAAGCTGTTTGGCCCACACAAGCAAATGTCCAGAATGGCCTCCTTGAGCCAGACAGTGACTGCATATCCAGATCTTAGGTAATCACTAGGGATGCCGTGTCCCATCTTCTTCCCAGCGGGGGAATTTGGGGGGGCAGTTTGGGAGGGGGTGGGGCCACTCCCAATGTGATAACATGAAGAGTGATGTCATCGTGTGGGGGACACAGCACCGCATGTGCACCCCCCCCCCGCTTTCCTCCAGCTAATACTGGGCTCCTTGACTCTCTTCTGCTGCTGGGTGTTATCTGCAGTTTCACAAGGTCAGCTTACTCTATTTCAGCAATGTTTTTCTGAACTCTGGTAACTCAAAACAGGCCTTCCGCCTGAACCAAACTTTTAACACAGGACAAGAAATTTTAGGGAACCATTTTCTTTACAATACCTATCTGCAGGGGTCATTTCATAGAAAAAGAGGTGCAGGAGCTCATTAGCATAACTCATTAGCATAACTCATTTGCTTATGCCACACCCCTGACATCATCGGGAGTGTGTCAGAAGGCAACATCCATCACTCATGCTCCATCCCCAAAATCTCCAGGTATTTCCCAACTCAAGAGCTGGCGAGCCAGCTTTACAGTTTGACTAAAGACGCTTTAGGTTTCCTTTGCTCTTGCAGAGAAGCTACCGTACAAGGAGCATGAAAATACAGATCAAGTTAGTATGCTTTTGCTTTTTCTGCAATAAATCAGGAAAACAATCAAAAGATTATTTTGGCAACAACATGCCTGGGAGAGATATTAATTAAAAGGGTAATGTTTATAGTGGTCTTGAGGAGCATGAGTTCTATTGCACATTTGTTCTAAGTATAAGCTTTCATGCACACGCACACTTCTCCAACAAAGTTTTATTCTAGGTATAAGCTTTCGTGTTCATGCACAAGTCACAAAAACTTATATCTAGAATAAAACTTTGTTGGTCTTAAAGGTGCCACTGGACTCAAACTTTGTTCTGCTGCTTCAGACCAACACAGCTACCCACCTGAATCTATCTGAGGTTTGTAAAATTATCGTAACTTCTAGAGTAACTGCATATTGTAAACAGCTGGTCTTCTGAGCCCTTACCTGGTCTAACAGCAACTAGTTCTTCAAATAGCATCCCTCTTACATACTTCAGAAGATTAAGACATTAGGTATTGATGATATCTGAAAAATGACAGCAGGCAGAGATGACGGCACTATGCAATACACAAGTTATTTAGCAAGATTTATGAAGGAGAACATCTGGAGAAGGGCTACAGTATTAGTAATATAGAACTCTGAGCGAGCGCTGCAATCACAGAAGAATAGTCTGCTGAGTATTCCAGGAAAACTATTCAGAAAGGGTACTTTCATACTTCCCGGCTGTAACATGGGTCAAAATGACCCATATGCCATTGCACACTTGGCCAACATAAAGCTAGTCTGAGACGGCTGCGCTAATTGAAGTGAAATGCATCAGGAAACCTGAAGAGCTTTCTACACAGTCCAGGCTGGCTCTGAGCCTTTTTAAATGTAATGAAACTTTTACACAGAATTTCAAAAAATGTTTTTAAAATGCTAGGAGAGTTGTGGGTTGGTGGGTTTTTCTTTTTAAATGTAAGTAAGGCATTCCAAACATTTTCAAGGGTACACACTTCCTCTTAATAAAGATGGGCTGCCTGTAGGTAGTGGGGAATGGGGGGTGGGGTTGGACGCATAAAGTATGTAATAAACGCAGGGAAGAGGCTTGATTCTGGTTATCGCTAAGAGAGATTTACTGTATGTAAAATTAGATTCTGAGCAAAAGTTTTTGAACCAGTACTGGCTCCTTCCCATTTAATTTTTTTAATGTTGTAAATGGGACGTTATACATTTGAAAAATACAATTTTAATTTGATTCAAAGACCACACATTTAGTAACTGGAAGCTATCCTGTCCTTGCTGGTCAATTGAATTTTTCATATTTTCCCTGTGAAATAGCCTTTTCCTCCCCTCAAGATATTGCATTCTTAGATACCTGCACAGGCACTCCTTAACATTTCTTCCAGGTAGAGTGAGTAAGCCATATGTTTACCTCCCAAACCACATACTTGTAAAATGACTAAATTGCATTCAAATTTACCTAGGTCATCTTCAGTACTTTCTTATTTATTCCGAACTTTGACCAGATAATTTTAGCGTGAATGTCTGAGCCACAATGTCCTGTGCAAACAGATTTTCTGAGTCTTCAAAAACTCACTCCTTTTTAAAATTTAGAGTCCAGTGGCACCTTTAAGACCAACAAAGATAAAACTTTTTTTGGTCTTAAAGGTGCCACTGGACTCTAAATTTGTTCTACTGCTTCATACCAACACGGCTGACCACCTGGATCTATCCTTTTTTAAAGTTGCCTTATATTCTGATGCAGAGATATGGCAACAGGTAAAGGTAAAGGTAAAGGTTCCCTTGCTCGAAAGCCAGTCGAATCTGACTCTACGGTTGCGGTGCTCATCTCCGTTTCAAAGCTGAAGAGCCAGCGCTGTCCGAAGACATTTCCGTGGTCATGTGGCCAGCATGACTAAACACCAAGGCGCACGGAACGCTGTTACCTTCCCACCAAAGTGGTACCTATTTATCTACTTTCAATTTCTTGCTTTCGAACTGCTAGGTTGGCAGGAGCTGGAACTAGAGATGGGAGCTCACTCCGCCATGCGGCACCCGGGTCTCGAACTGCTGAACTACTGACTCAAGAAAAATTATTTTGTAGGAGGAAAAGCTGAGGGACTTGGAAATGTTTAATCTGGAGAAGAGGAGGTTGAGGTCGGACGCGATTGCTCTCTTTAAGTATTTGAAGGTCTGTCACTTGAAGGAGAGCAGCTAGCTGTTCCAGTTGGCAGCAGAGGAGAGGACTCGCAATAATGGGTTTAAATTAAGGGCAGTGAGGTACCAGCTGGATATTAGGAAAAACTTTTTTACGACCATGGAATCAGCTGCCTAGGGAGGTGGTGAGCTCCCTCTCACTGGCAGTCTTTAGGCAGCAGCTGGACAAGCACTTGTCAGGGGTGCTCTAGAGCAGGGGGGTCGGACTAGATGGCCTGTATGGCCCAGCTCTGCGATTCTATGATTCTATTATTCTAAGTACTGGATTTTATGAGAAGATAAATGTCCTCTCAAAATAAAAATCCCATCCCCTTCTAGATCTAGTTGCATTTTAAGCAGACGTTAATGTATAACTAGTTGTGGGTGAATGTGGTTGTGCACCCATATTCCAGCACCCAAATTCCCTGGCTCAGATACACACTGAGTTGCACATCTGGATGTATGTCCACTGTTCCAAAGCAACGAGTGTCACATACCTTGCTGGTGTGCGTGAACCCTCTTTGCTAAACTAGGGGTAATAATTGGGTTGCGTTCTAAGCTCAAGAGGGTTTTTTTTTTTTTTAATCAGGACCCAGAAATCCAAGGGCCTGGCTAGGCAAAGTTGCAAACCCATTACCACGAAGAAGAAAACTGAGGTTTGCAGATTATGCTGGAGGGTATTTCTAGGACCTAACTAAATGTTACAAGGTCCTTGAGCCTGTTTTGGTCTGGTCTGCCACAGTTATTTTCAATCAGATGTGACTTGCAAGTTCCCCACTAGAAATTCAGTTTCCTTCCCAGACATGGGCGTAGGGGGCAATTTGGATCAGGATAGCAGTATGTGGGGAAACCGGCTTAAGCGTCCTTCCTTCTGCGCAGTTTTCCTGACCTAAAACTGCCCCCTGGAGAGATTCTGTTTGCCCTGTTAAGCAATCCTATGTGTATGCCATGAATACATGTGGAGATGTCAGTGGGGGAAAAGAGCATCCCTGGGCTGGGCAACCAGTGAGAGACGAGCGGGTGGGGGCATGGCAGGCTCACCATAGGTGACATTATGAGGTCACTTCTGGGAACACCCCCCAAAAGTGATATCAGTCTTCTCTAAGAATCACCAGAAACTCTATGGTAAAATTATAGAGTTTCCAGCGATTCCTAGACAGGCCTGATATCACTTCAGAGTTCCCTCAGGAAACTGATGTCACACCATTGGGCCAACAGGCAATTTTTTGTTTATTTTTCTCCTGCTGCCACTCTGAGCAGTTGTGAGAAATGGGGGCTGAGGGCGAGGGTCTTCTGCCCCCACCAGGGGTTTGGCAGCCCTACCTTAGGTCAATGCTTATCAAGAAGAGGAGCAGGAGGAGCAGGAGATTGGATTTATACCCCACCCTTCACTACCCAAAGGTGTCTCAGAGCGGCTTACAAACTCCTTTCCCTTCCCTCCCCACAACAGACACCTTGTGAGGTAGGTGGGGCTGAGAGAGCTCTTTCGAGAACTGCTCTTTCAAGGACACCTTTCCTCAGAACTATGGCTTGCCCAAGGTCATCCAGCCAGGTGCAAGTGGAGGCGTGGGGAATCAAACCCAGTTCTCCCAGATTAGAGACCACGCACTTAACCACTACACCAAACTGGCTACAGAAACAGCCCAAGGGAAGACCAAGCCTTCTCTCTGCATGCTGCAGCCCAGATTTAAATTAGGATCCCCAGTTCTGGGTTGAGGAATACCTGGAGATTTGGAGGGGCGGCACGGGAAGGGCGGGTTTTGGAAGGGGAAGGGACCTCACTGGGATATAATGCCACAGACTGCACCCTCCAAAGCCATCATTTTCTCTAGGGGAGCTGATATCTGTTGTCTGGAGAGTGGTAGTGATTCCGGGAGATCCTCCACCACCCCAATGCAGCTGGCAACCCCAACTGAAGTTGTGGCCCCTGCACACCTGGGAAAACCGAGTTCCCAGCAGAACTGAGTCCCCTGATCGAAAGTCCTTGCAATGAACCCAGACACAACCCGAGGACCTCGTAATGCATAGCTGAGGCCTACGACATACACTTGCGCAGGGTTTCCAGATCTTGTAGGATTTGCTGGAACCTGTGAGACGCAGTCTGAGAGCCAAACAAGCAACATTCTGAACAGCCCCGATCGTCTATAATGCTAGAACAAGTGGGAGGCCCATGAGACTTGCAGATGGGGGAGTCCCATATCTCCCCCCTCCCCCATTGCTGAGCCTGATGTGCCATGGAGCCCTACTACCGACATCCACTGCCGGGCCCGTAGCTGCTGCTGGTGCCCGCCGCACTCAGGCCCGGGCTGGAGCAGCTTCCTAGGTGTGTTGTCTGTGGAGATGACACAATTGTTTTTTGGGGGGGATTTAAACCACTCCCCCATATGTTTTGCTCTTGATTTAAGGTTTTTCTGCAAACTTGGTGAGTCTGTTTGGCATTGGTGTGGCCCTGATCCATGGATTTAGGGATCTGCAGATGGGGACCGAACACCGCTATTTAATATATAGATGTTAGAGCCCTCCCTGATGCAATCTTAATGTCACTGTTGAACTCCATCTGGAATTTCCTTTACTGTACAGCTAAGGAGAGCACTGTTCTTTTTCCGCGGGTGGTGTCTGGTCCTAAATACGTTTATTTTTCCTTGGAAGAAAGTCCCTATGAATATAATTGAATTTCCTAAAAAGTAGTTAGATTTGTCACTTTGGAGCCTACAGTTCTTCTGTGTTTAGAAGCAAGGGTCCCAAATGTTTTTTTTAACTGATTGCCAGAGTTGTATAGTTTTGTTTCATTTCTTACTCCAGCCTTGTTATCTCCAAGTTTTAGAGCTGTCATTTCTATCCTTTGAATACGCTTGCTTTTTTTTTTTTTTGGAGAAACGATAACAGTCCATTGACAAAGAAAAATTGATTGTGTGTGGTACTGGACTATCACTCACGCTAGTAAAACTTGACTGTAATCAGTTAATGTAATCTTGTTGTAACAATGCACCTCCCTGCATCAAAGGGGCCTCACAGACAGTTTTCTATGCAGATATAGTTACCAGAGTAGCATCGAAGGAAAACAAAACTGGAGGGGGAGAAATGAAATAAACAACCTATGCATACTAAAGGTTTTATCACTGTATTTCATAATACTTCATAGTACTGAAGCTGGCTAGAAGAAGAAGAAGAGATTGGATTTGTATCCCGCCCTTCAATATCCAAAGGAGTCTCAGAGCAGCTTACAATCCCTTTCCATTCCCCTCCCCACAACAGACACCCTGTGAAGTAGGCGGAGCTGAGAGAGCTCAGAACTGCCCTTGAGAGAACAGCTCTGAGAGAACTTGTGACTGACCCAAGGTCACACCAGCAGCTGCATGCAGAGGAGTGGGGAATCAAACCTGGTTCTCCCAGATTAGAGTCTGTGCTCTTAACCACTACACCAAACTGGTTCTGAAAGAGGAACATACTGGAAGGAAATAATTTTGGAGGCTTTTACAAGGAACATCACAGAAGTTGGGGCACCAGTTCACTTTATGGTGTATTTTAGGTTTGCCAGCCCCCAGGTCTGGGCGTGGGATCCCCCAATTTTAGGGGCTTCTCCCCACTATGGACCAGCTGCCCAGTGGGGGAAAACCCATCCCTAAACAGGGACGTTGCCACACGATGTCCCCGGCGCGATGATATCACCTGGAAGTGATGTCATCACGTCGGGGATGTCTTCTGGGGGTGCTCTGGTATTTGGGCAAACTGTATGGTTTGAGGTTGAAAAAAACCATAGAGTTGTGCCCAAATACCAGAGCATCCCTCTGCAACATCCTCGTCCTCCCCCAGAACGCCCCTGAAATCCCCCCACCAGAGCGACAAGGGGACCTGGCAACCCTAGTGTATTTTATCCCTGGCTGGGGTAGCAAAAAGTTATGGGCACCTATAATCTTAGAGTAATGTATATACGCATGTTGCCCTTAACTGGAAGGTCCAGGCTAGCCTGATCTCCTCAGATCTTGGAAGTTCAGCAGGGTCAACCCTGCTTAGTACCTGCAATGGGAGACCACCAAGGAAGTCTATGCAGTGCAGAGCCAGGCAGTGGCCAACCACTCATTTGTCTCTTGCCTTGAAAACCCTAGAGGGTTACCATAAGACAGCTGTGATTTGCCAGCCCTTTCCACCACTGCGTGGGTATACGTGTGTGTGTAAGACTTATTCCAAATCCAGAAAGGGCCAGAACAACAGCAAATCCGTCCTGCATTCCTTTCTGTTTTGAAGCTCACCAAGGCCTTTTTTCCCACAAATCGGTCTTCTGAAAACGTTCCAGATTTTATCACAACTGATCACTAGAAATAGCTTCTGGTTTCCAGCTGCCAAAGTCCAATGGCCATATAAGAGTTGGGTGCAATCTGTTCCCAAGCTCTGCTTATTGTCTTTTTTGGACAAAGTCCATTTAGTCACCCCCCCCACAGCCCCTTCACAACTTCCACATGCACTAATCAACTGGACTGAACTGTAAACATCTTGAAGGTGAGAATGCTTTCTGTTTCAAGGTCAGAATGTAGAAAGAAGAGCATCGCTTTGTAAGGAGAGAACTTTCCCTAAGGGGACAAGAGTGTTTACCTTTTTGGCCTCTTCTCCGGTCCTTCTGTCATCTTGGTTCTTTTTGCGACTTTAGCAGAAGATGTCATTCGGATCTGACGCTTAGGGCTGATTGCTTCCTTCCTTCCTTCCTTCCTTCCTTTGGTGTTAAAAAACAGAAGAGTGAAACTGTCGCTCAGCTGTTGTCAAGAATCCTCACATCATTTACGTTTCTCTCCACACATACCCTTCCCCACTCAATGCTTTTCCCATGGTGATTTTAGCATCAGGTCCAGCACAAGAATCTGCTGTCCTGGGGCTGTTGCTGAAGATTGATTTTAGTGGTGGTGGTGGGGGAAATGGTGGGATTCAAACATTTCCTCAAAATAGCAGAATAGACAATTTTTTTGTGTGGTGTTATTGCTTTGACGACTGACGCAACCCCCTTTTCCACTGCTTTGGCAGGTAATTCTCTGCTGTTACCACTCAGCCGCAGGAACGTTAGTCTCCATCGTCTTAAAGACAATCCAGAAAAGTGACCTACAAAGTGTAATCTCTCTCCTCCTGAGACAGTAATGGCTTCAGTTGTGGACCTTTTAATTTAAAGATCCTTTTTTCAAATTAATTTTACTTCATTTCTTAAGTAGAAGGCCACGAAATACATTATGAAGTCGTTGCTTTGCCTACATAAGTTTGCATACACTGGTCTGGTCCTCCCCACCTGCCAGTTCAACTGCATTATTCTGTCTTACTAGGAATCTTTGCGGTCAGGTTCAAATGTTACGTCTTGCAATCTGCTCACTAATTGCTTGATGTTATCGTCTTTTGTAACCCATTTACTGACTGAAAGTTTTTATAGTTGTACTTCGCCTTGGGTCCTATTGAGAAAGGCGGACTAAATAATATGTTGTCGAAGACCCTGAAAGGCTGGACAACACTTCCAATTACCATGTCAGATTACACAGGGAAGCCATTGAAATTCATAAACATAAATACAATTTCAACAGGAAAGAAGAGAGTTTAGAAATAAACAGGGCATGGTTTCCTGTCCTGAAAAACAATAGCACTACAGAGAAGATTAGAATTTCAACAGCCAGTCCACATACAAAAGAACCTGCTCAGGGAACAGGAAACCTCCTCAGGAAACAATCCATAGACAAAAGAACCTCCTCGGGAAAGCTCCTCCACTAGCATGTTCATAGCCTGGAGAACCACTACAAGATAATGACTCAGCCCTACCCCACCTTCCAGGGTAGATATAAATTACCTGCCTACCATTTTTCTGCTCACCTTGACACAGAGAGTACTCCATCTCTCTGTGTTATACCTCTGAGGATGCCAGTCACAGCTACTGGCGAAATGTCAGGTCCTACAGTGCCAAGACCATGGCCAGATAACCCAGAAAATCTACAGCAGCTAAGGACTAAATAATGTTTGCTCTGGTTGACTGATGCAGACACGGGCTTGTCTCCTCCTGTTCTCTGTGTCCCCACCTAAATATTTATACTAAACTAGAGGCATGACTGGCCATTGGCAAGGCTGCCTCTGTGCAGAGTTGTTGCGACTAATTGAGTCTAGAACAGCCTGTGCTGGTGTAAACATCAGGGTTTTTTTTGATCCATGGAAGTTTAGCATCTAAGAACTGGTCTTCCAAGAGGGTTTGTTTTTTTTTTGTGGTGGTGGCGGTGGCAAGAAGTATGCTCATTCAGGGTTGGCCAGCTCCAGGTTGGGAAATTTCTGGAGATTTGGAAGGGGGAGCTGGGGGAGGGTGGGATTTGGGGAGGGGAGGAAGTTCAGTTGGAGTATAATACCATAAAGTCCACCCTCCAAAGGAGGCATTTTCTCTAGGGGAACTGATCTCTGTCATCTGGAGATCAGTCGCAATTCTGGGAGATTAGCTGCTGTAGATTTTCCAGGTTGTGTGGCCGTGGTCTTGGCATTGTAGGACCTGACGTTTCGCCAGTAGGTGTGACTGGCATCCTCAGAGGCACAACACAGAAAGATGGGAGTACTCTCTGTGTCAGTTCTGGGAGATCTCCAGGTACAACCTGGAAGTTGGCAGCCATACAGCCAGGGCTGTTTTGGGGCAGGAACGCACCGGAACAGAGTTCCATCTGGCTTCCGAGTTGGCCATGCCTACAGCCTCCCCCCTCGGGTTCCCCAGGTGCCTCGCAAGCCGTGGGGCACGTGGGGAAGCCAAGCTGATCCAGGGAGGGAAGGCAGTTTAAGCTGCTTCCCCTCCTCAGGTTAGCCAATCCAGAAACTGCCTTCCTTCCCTTGGGTTCCTCATGCACCCCGCAAGCTGTGAGGCACCTGGGGAAGCTGATCCTGGGAGGAAATTGCGCCGCCAGGGGTGTGGCCTAATATGCTAATGAGTTTCTGCTGTTGGGTGTGGCCTGTCATTCTAATGAGTTCCTGCTGGGCTTTTTCTACAGAAAAAGCCCCGCGTACAACTCATTCCACTTTTCCTGTACCCTGTCGAAGAAGAGCTCCCACAGCCCTAATGTAGTTACCCACTACAGGCACTGTCTGGAAGTGGACCTATCAGAGAAGCAGGCTGTGCAAAATTTTGTATTTTTAATGTGGTGACTTTGAGGGGCATTTCTGGACGGAACGGAAGGGTGCTGCTGTGGAGTATCCTTCTGAAAGCACTTGGCTGTTCCCCTTAACTATGTCAGTGGCTGTGTCACAGCCTTTTTAATGACAAGGTTCCCAGTAAAGTGAGACCCGTTTTGCAAACAAAGTGAGTCATTGTGCCATTTCTGAGATAGAAAGATTATTCCCTACGATCATGTAATAAAACGTTTCACTGAGACAACCGGTTGCCACTCGAGAGTCAATGACGTGTGTATCCCCACACACACACATCAGTTCAGCATGCCTATTTGTTAACGCAAAAACTGAAATCTCTGGTTTGTATGAGCCGTTGCCATGGTTGCATATCCAAAATGTAAGTGGCTTGAAGGACAGGTAAGAGATCTCTTCTTCATCGCAAACTGCCGATTGACTCTAGAATTCTGGGAACTGCATGAACAAACTTAATTCAGAATTGTGTGTGTGAGAGAGAAAGAGCTTAAAAAATAAATCTTGTGACAAAATCTGTAACTATCGCCAAGATAACAATAAAAACAATAATGGCTTCAAGGTTTGGGATGTGTATAGTGTGAAATAGTATTTTATCCCAAACCCACACTGGGTACTATCTGTACATTCATTTATCTTAGCTGGCGACAAAGTTTTTGGTAACTCATAAATAACTGTTGACTGTTTGTATTTATTCCTGTGCTGTATGGATTGTTTATATACCCCACCTTTCGTTGTGTGAGATCTGTAATTGCAAGAAAGTAACAAATATAAAATATAATAACAGGGTAAAAACCACATACACAATAGATAAACAACAACAATAGCCATAAACCCCATACAATTAGCACATCACTTTATAATAAGACAGCTTGGAGGGCAACAGTGGGAGGACTTCTGGAATTCTGGCCCCACTGGGGGACCTCCTGATGGCACCTGGGTTTTGGCCACTGTGTGACATGGAATGTTGGACTGGATGAGCCATTAGACTGATCCAGCGTGGCTTCGCTTATTTTCTTATATCTGGGGCAGTGATGCTCTTTCTTCTTGGTGCTTGGAGGGGAACAGTGGGAGGGCTTCTGGAGTTCTGGCCCTGCTGGTGGACCTCCTGGTGGCACCTGGGTTTTGGCCACTGTGTGACACAGAGTGTTGGACTGGAGGGACCATTGGCCTGATCCAACATGGCTTCTCTTATGTCCTTAGCCAGTGTGGTACATTGGTTGGGACACCGGACAAGGATCTGAGAGACCCAGGTTCGAATCCCCACTCATGCCATGGAAGCTGGGTAACCTTAGGCCTGCTCTCCTTCCCTCAGCCTAACCTACCTCACAGGGTCTTTGTGAGGATAAAACAGAAGAGGTGGAAACTTATGGTAGCTCCTTGAAGGAAGTGTGAAATTAAGACATGCTAAATAAATAATAAATAATTAAAAGCTGCTGTATGGGAAGGATTTCCATGTGAGAAGCACCCTAAGGAAGAGAATTCCTTATTACTGGGGCACCCCAGAAGAGACCATGTTTTAAATCTTCATTTACTTAAAAATATCGATTGCCTGAATTCTTAATTTTTAAAAAAATGCTGGAAGCAGCTTATATACATGGCATTCAAAAGATACCTGTGGAAAGAGTCACTCCTTCAGATATATAGGCTAAGGAAGAAAAGAGAGACAGACAAAAATTAGATTAATCTCAGGCATTCCAATAATAACCGGGAACACTTGAGAGGGCTGGGGCAGATATTAGACTGAAGATATATTAACAATTTTTGGCCTGTGGTCAATCCAACTTTGATTCCTTTGAAAGTCCTCATGATCTGTATTATCCTTAACTGTCTACCAGGTGGTCCACATGGTCAGCCATCCTGAAGCAATAGAACAAATTTAGAGTCCAGTGGCACCGTTCTCATGTATTTGATCAATTGTGCATGCACACGGAAGCTCATACCTTGAGTAAACCTTGTCTGGTCTTAAAGGTGGCACTCTGGACTCTAGATTTGTCTCTTATTTGTCCTGTGGTCATCTAAAGCCACCTTATCCTCAATAGGAAAGGTAGGATATAGAACACAAAATAAATACAGTTACACAGCAAAGTTACCTTTTGTTTTAAATAAAGTGTTGCACCTGTTTGTCTAAAAACAGCATCTTTGAGCTGTTGCTTCTGAATTTATTTGTTTTGTTCTCTAGTTAAGCAAAGTTGGTTCTGATGGGAGAGGTGATCCTCAACACGGGGTCTCAAGCCAGGCCACAAAGAAGAAAAATCCTAACGTATGTTCATGTTTTATCATTGCAATATTTGGAGGTGGATGTTTACAAAACACTGAAACAATTTGTTTGCCCTTGTACTATTTCCCCTACATAATTTTTCCTACACGCCCACATTCAAAAGGTTCATGTATTTAGATAGAAATTGTATGAAATCATTATATACATAAGATTCATAATTTCTAGATAATTATAGTTAACGTAATATAATATGAACAGGGTTTTTTTAAAAGTAATTATCCTAATAAAACAAAGATTGTGTATATTTATCCAAAATATTAAATCTGGGTAAATACTCAGGCAATGTTGGGTATTTGCATTTCACAGTCTGACGAAGTAATGATTGCTATGAGCTGAGATGGCTTTAAAGTGGGATTCAACAAATTCATGGGAGATAGGGCCATCAGTGGCTACTAGTGGCAATTAACTATCATGACTAAATGGAACCTCCACATATAGAGGCAGTGTACCTCTAAATACCAGCAGTTGTGGGGGACAAAAACAGCATTTGTGCTCTGCTAAAAAGCTTTCTAGGAGTGTGTGATTGGCTGCTATAGGGGAAAGAATGATTGAATGGAAGGGCTTTTGTTAGGGTTACCAGCCAGTGGTTTTACCATAGAGTTTCCAGAGATTCCTAGAGCAACATGACACCACTTCCAGGTTTTCCATGGAAGTGGTGTAGTGTTGTCATCTGACAGTGATTTTTTTAAATCCTCCTCCCACTAGTGCCAGAGTGCCAGCTCATAGTGGAAACTGGGGGTGGAAATTCTCCCCTCTAGCAGGCATATAGCAAGCCTAGCTTGAATACGGTCTTGTAATTATTATGCCACCCAAACGAATCTAAACTTCTAATTTTAAAAAGTAAATTTCTAATCAACACGATTTTAGAAGAAACTCTGAAAATACAATTTATAATCAGTACTTAGAAACCAGAACACATCTGGGAAGGCTTTTCTAAAATCAGCCTCTTCATTCAGCATGGCTCAGCATCCCTGCCCTTGGGCCATATAAACCTTGTCTTTCATTGATTACAAATTTCTGAGCCGCCCTTTCCCAAACTTCAACAAACCCAAGGACCCCACATTCCAAATTCTGGGTTCCTAAAAAAGGTGCAGTCATAAGACTGCAAGTTAAGTATGCTGCAATCCATATCCCACTGAAGTTTGATTCTGGATTGTGTCCTAAGTAAATATGTGTAAATGCAGGGTATTTCCTCCCCAGCCCCAAAATACACATACATTTAAAATGTGTGCCTCAGAATTTGCATTTACCTTCTCTGAAAAAAATGTCTCAGGTGTCTGGGTCAAACCGATGTCTATATGTACGATATTTAAGCAACAGGTTGTCCTGAGGGCAATTGCATAGATCTTATCAAATCACTTACAGGAATGAATTTGAAATATAGGTATATGTACATAGATCTAATTGAGGCCGGCGAAGGAGCTGATTTGAAATGTAGGTCACGGAAGTCTGGCAAGAGAACTTCAGGGTAATTTCACAATGGCTCGGAGCTCTTTTGTTAAGAAGAGAAAATATGGACTTATTCACAGCTCAAACAAAAAAAATTCTTGCATGCATTATATTTCCGTTTGTAACCAGCGAGCTGGACTACTTCTGTTTATGTTGCTATTTGGGAGCTGCCTCTAAAGTTCAGCGAAATGTCACCGAAGTGCATTTTTGCGTAATGATCAAAGCCCTGTTAAGAGTTACATCAGTGGCATTCTGTGAGAAAGGGCGGTTCTCTTGGCCCATACCTGGCCCCTGCTTACACCTCACCCAGGTTGCTCTATGCAGTCCTATAAATTCTCAGCTCTAAGGATCCGGTACATAATATCAGAACTTTCGCTGCTGAACACACAGCACTACCTTAAGTGCATGGTGTGGTTTTTTGGGTTTTTTAAAAAAAATTTGTGCAAGTAGTTTGGGATTTTAGCATTCAGGTAAGCCACTTTCAGTTCCCTTTTTTAAAAAAATTGATGACACTCACTTTTCCTCCAGCTTTATTTCCTTATGTATGCTTAAAGCCGATAGAGCTCGCAGGTATGGAAAGGAGGCATAGAGAAGTCCTCACGTAATACCGGGAGTTGTCATTGCACATTTCTGTTGCAGGGAGAGGACACAGTAAAGAAGGAGACGCCTCCTTGTAACAAACTCATTGACTGGTTATAAATATACAGTAAGTACAAATCTTTTTGGGCTTTTTGAAACAGGATGCTATAGGAAAGTTGATTCTGGCATTTCCCTCTGGCAGCACTGACAGGCGATCTGTGTAGAAGTATTCCACTGGGGATTTGGGAAAAGCCGGATGTAACAATGCACCCTCTTTCAGTCACAAGAGGTCTGTGTCTGATAGCTCTAGTGTCAGGATAGAGACAAGGTGCAATTTTCTGCCATTAAAAGGCTATACGCCCTAAATACTCTTGGCAGAATTACTTCACAAATATGAAATCAAAATTTTAGAATAACGAAAGGAAGTAACTTTGGAAATGTGTAGTTTAATAATACACGTAAAACAAAATGTTGCTTAGCTGAGGACAGGACTAGTCATTCCAGTAAGAAACTCAATATAACAAAAACTGAATGGGCACTGAGTGTTACAGAAGGCTTTTCTTATTTGTCTGTTTATTTCTTAAATCACGCAATATACCAGTGGGGAGGCAAATTTGAAAGTTTGGAAGATTATTGCTAAGGGGGAGGAATCAGTTTTCTCTTGATAGACATCATGTCCAATGTTTATTATGTTGTGGGCAGTGTTCTTTCTAAGCTGAGTTAGTGTGAGTTAGCTCACAGTTTTTTAGCCCCCAGCTCACACATTTTCACCTTAGCTCAGGAAGGATGGCTCCAGAGCAAACTGATTTATGCAGTAGCCAAATCTCTCGCTCACAATTTTAGTGCCAGGAACTCACAAAGTAGAATTTTTGCTCACAAGACTCCACAGCTTAGAGGGAGCATGGGTTGTGGGAATGAACAGCTGAGGTGACTTATTCTCGTTCTTCCCACAGCCCCTAGTAAAATAGTTCCCCACTCCCTCCTTATTGATACCATTATCAAAACATTTACTTGAGGCCGAAAACAGGCACACACGGACAATCAGATTATGATCTCCACAGGGGACTTGGATGGTCACAGACCTGTAGCCAGAACTTTTGAATTCAGGGGGCCTTTAAATAAGTCCGGGGGCACCCCACACCTCCCCCAAGGGAGTGCCACAAATAAAATTAAAAAATGGAAGTTGGGGGGCCTGGGCTGGATGGGAAGTCAGGGGCCTTGGCAGTAAGTCGGGGGCCAGGCACAAAGATGCCCCATTGTAGCTACAAGCCTGGGTGGTCAAGAGGTACGCTGCGGAGACAGTGAATTGAGTAGAGGCGGTCAATGTAGAGATGGTGTGGCAAGCCAGCATGGGACACCGGTTAGCGTATCAGATCAGGATCTGGGAGATGCAGGTGCGAATCCCCACTCCGCCGTGGAAGTGTGCTGGGTGACCGTGGGCCAGCCACACCCTCTCAGCCTCACCTACCTCACAAGGTTGTTGTGAGGATAAAATGGAGGAGAGGAGAATGAGGCAAGATGCTTTGGGTCCCCATTGGGGGAGAAAGGTGAGGTATAAATGAAGTAAATAACATTTTTAAGAAGAAATAAATTCACAGCAAGCTCCCTGCAGGACTGCTGTCCTGACACCAATCCCTCACCTTAGATATTTCCAGCAGTCTGGTATCCTGCATGCGTTATATCGTGGGAGCACAGTGGACTTCAGCTAGGGTTGCCCTGTCCCATCTTCTCTCTGGTAGGGGGATTGAAATGACTGTGGGAAAAGTGGGTGCCGCGCTCACCTGCCCTGCAAGCCGCGAATTTGTGGCTTGCAGGGCAGGTATGCACGACCCCCGCTCTTTCCAAGCAGGGCTGTGGATGACTGTCGGGCTGGGTCTTCCCCCCACCGGCATCTGGGGGAAGCACCAAAAATTGGGGGATCCCCCGCTCCCGCCTGGGCACTGGCATCCCTAACTTCAGCCTACCACTCTGTTCAACTAAGCATGGAGCCTTCCATCAGCCCATGGTGCTTTCCCCTGGAGGTCCTATACCACATTAATGCATCCTGGTTGCAGAAATCATAGGCCACCCTATACACGGGCCACCCTGGTTGCTGGTAAGCAGACACTTGCATGGGACGCATGAGACCTTGGAGGCAGTGGCTGCTATCGCATCTCCAAAAGGTCCTTTAGGGCTAGGCTGTATTATGGGTTTACCAGAGGTCATGGGTCAGTTGAGACTGATTTAACCAGTGGCTGAGCTGCAGTGTATAGACTAAAAATAGATGGGAGCTGGTATACACACACCGGAAGTTGTGCTTGTAAGGGCCAAGTTGCTTTAGTTGAAAATGGGAGCTGCTCTCTAAGGAGTCGCAGGACAGGAACTCTCTGAGACAAGATTACCTGTGCTTAAGATAACTCGTGAGCAGCTCCTGTGAATTTGCACCCCCTTCACAAAAAGAGCTCAACGGAGCTGATGATATGAAATACACTCCCCCCCAAAAAAAAGAGTTTGCGCCATACACGTGCAACTTTGCAAGAGAGACCTGAGTACACAAAAGTGTCTAAGAGTCCCACAAATATATAATTTTAGTCCATAAGCAAACCAAAACATTTATTTAGGAGGGCATTCGATTAATTTCAGTTCTTCTGTCTACCGGCACTTTTGAACTCTTGATTTTAAATTAGCAGTATTTTATTGTGTTTTATTGTTCCTGTAAGCTGCCTTAAGTTCCTGTAAGGCAGAACAGCAGCTAATACATGTTTCAAATAAATAAATAATAAAACATAATACAAAACTACTCTGATTCACATTTGTATATAATTTTATTTTTGAACATTTATTAGCCTCCTTTTCCCTTGCAGAGCCTACAATACAAATGAAACGTTATAAACACACTCAATAAAAACAACAATGATAAAAATCCATTAGAAGTCAACAATTTAAAAACTCCAGTTGGGACTGCCAATAAAAACTACATTAATCAAATGCAGTCCTAAATAAAACTGAAGGTAGACATAATGGGGCACCATTCCTATAACCTCCCCCCCCCCGGGTCTTCTTTTCTGCTTCACCTCTGGGATGTTAGTCCTTTTTGATCCTGCATTTCAGTAAATGGACCGTTAACTACTGGCCAGATAATTAAACTGTACACAAAGAGGCCATTGGTGGCAAATGGTGATTTCCGTAAAATGTTTGCATGCATAGTTCATATGATGCCGTCACCAACTTCAGAGTGATGCATAGTAAGAGTTAAAGGATGTCTTGGAGATGGAAATTTTCCCTTCCTTTTGTAACGCCGCCAGCAAATTGCACAGGATTTCATCAGGCCATGCTGATCAGTGCCAGCCCTGACGACACACCAGCCGAGGGTTGCCAGCCTCCAGATAGGGCCTAGAATTCCAGCTGATCTACAGACTACAGTGATCCGTTTTCCTGGAGAAAGTGGTAACTGTGGCAGGTAGACTCTGTGGCGTCACATTCCTGCTGAGCTGCCTTCCCTCCCCTCTACCTCACCCTCTCCAGGGATTTTCCATCCTGGAGTTGGCAGGTTCCACCAGGATCAGCATGATGGCACAACAACACAAAAGTGACCCAGACCCCCTCTGTGCTATTTAGCAACGGCTCCTTAATGTATTCACAATTCCAGTTTAGTATAACTTGTATTTAATCAGGTGTAGGAGAAGCTTAAATATGCCGCATCAAAAGAACGTAAGAAGAGGCTTGCTGAATCAGACCAGTGATCCATCCAGTCCAGCCTCCTGTCTCACACAGTGGCCAAAAGGTTCCTCTGAAGGTCCAGCAACAGGGCATAGAGGCCGAGGCCTTCCCCTGATGTTGCCTCCTGGAACTGGTATTGCAGAGGTTTACTGAATACCATCCACAGGTTAAGAGTAAGTTTCATTAGGCAAATTTTCATTAAGCAAAATTTCCTAAAGGCTCTTCCTTGCAATTCTGGGATGTCTGCATATTATTCTTCCAGGCAGTATCCTGGAATATAGTAACAGAGGAAGCACCGTGAAAGGCGCTGTGGCTCAGCGGTAGAACATTTTCTGGGCAAGCAGAAAGTCCCAGGTTTAATCCCCAGCACCTCCAGTTAAAGGGACCAGGCAGTAGGTGATGGGGAAGACCTCCACCTGAGACCCTGGAGAGCGGCTGCCAGTCTGAGTAGGCAATCCTGACTATGATGGACTGATGGTCTGATTTGGTATAAGGCAACTTCTTATATTCATGTTCCGACTGAAAGAAAATATCAGATGAATATTTTAATGAATACCACTGGGTCTGCAAGGCCTACTGACTTTTACAGTATGTAGGAATGTTTGCTGGTAGCTTTAAAATTAATTGAGTTTACGTAGAGGGTCCCAGATATTTGCTGTCGGCAGAGAGGCCGGTGTTTTTCATTCTGCCACATAGCTGAAAATAACCTGAATAGTTTGATCAGACAGAAAACGTTTGGATTAAATTAAGGTGTTTTTGTCTTCAGGGCAATTTTCGAAGAATAGCCTGTGGCCAAGAATAACAAGTTGTTGCCAGAATAATATGCGAACAGGTAATTCCGGGGTTTTGTTTGTTCCAGTCTTCTATGCACGACTGTTTGTGAAGTGCTGTACATCTGAATTATCAGTGAACTGATGGATTCTTTCAGTGGCTGGTTGGGGCTAATCCCAGGAAAGCATTTCTGGAGTGCATCACCTTGCCGTGGTCCTTCTAACAACCATGTATTGCAACCCTCACTTTGCAGACGAGTGGCCAAGGCTAAGAGAGAAAGCGGCCTAAGTGGTGAGATTCAAAAGAGGGACTTCTAAATTCCTAACTTGTTTTCTTAGCTGCTACCTTTCACTAGTTCCAGAGACTAGCAGTGCCATCGTAAGCAGGTGGATAGCTTTTGAATGGGCACAGAAGGTTGATAACTCTTCTCAGGAGGAACTCATTAGCATAATAAGCCACATCCAACATCAGAAACACATTAGCGTGTTAGGCCACACCCCCATGCCTTCCCTTGGCTTGCCCGGGCGCCCTGCAGCACTGCTGCACGTGATCCGAAAGGTCACTTGTCGAAGGCCCATTCCTACTATGTCCATTACCTTTGCATTATTTTTGACGCACTACATAGTCTCATGAATCTCACCCCTCTGACACTATGACAACAATAACTCTCTGAAGTAGCATTAATGTTATTCTCTCACTGTAAATCTCTAACTACGATCTAGGGTGGCATATTTGTCAGGTGGACATGTGAGAAAGGGCCTTTTGCTGGCAGCCCCCCTAGGAATGTATGCTAGCCTCACTGTTGATCTTCAGGAGGCAGCTGCATTTGACCGATTTACTTTTTATTTATTGGCAGTCCTACTCAGTCCTAAAACATTTCTGTCCTGTCTTTGCCATCCATGGCCAGCTCAAGGTGGCTTGTAAGACAGCAAACTGGCAAACAAGAACCTTAAAGTTCGAACCTATCCAAATCTCAGACAGACACTCATCTGTCCACAACCCTTCCTGACAACAGCACAGCATCCCTTCTATCCCTCGGCCTCATGTGATGGTTTCCCTCCACTCCTGGGTTAATTTTTTAAATGTGTTAATATGCCACTTTTCAACACCAAGATGCCTTCCAAAGCAGTTTACAAAGTCATAACAATAAAAATATGGGGGGGAAGGAGAAGAAGAGGAGATTGGATTTATACCCCGCCCTTCACTTGGAGTCTCAGAGTGGCTTACACACTCCTTTCCCTTCCCCTCCCCGCAACAGACACTCTGTGAGGTAGGTGGGACCGAGAGAGCTCTTTCAAGAACTGCTCGTGAGAGAACAGCTCTGAGAGAACTTGTGACTGACTCAAGGTCACCCAGGTGGCTGCAAGTGGAAGAGTGGGGAATC
The DNA here is from genome assembly GCA_029375565.1 of Gekko gecko. Classification (NCBI taxonomy): domain Eukaryota; kingdom Metazoa; phylum Chordata; class Lepidosauria; order Squamata; family Gekkonidae; genus Gekko; species Gekko gecko. Next base: position 7,696,947 of record JAPDNY010000017.1, on the reverse strand, counting down.
AAACCCAGTTCTCCTAGATTAGAGTCCACACACTTAACCACTACACCAAACTGGACTACAGCCTATTTTAAAAGCACACTATAAAATCAACAGTTTACTATACTTCACCCAGTTAAAATATTCTCACTCCCTGTTGCCACTTTACTGTCTAGCCCTTAATTCCATTGCCTCTTAGTTCTCTGGACTCCTTGCCATATACAAGCTCTCCTGTTCCTAAACCCTGTCTGAGCTTTCCCCCTGTCCTCACATCCCCTCCCCCCATTTATTGCATGGGAGGAGGAGCTGTGGGTCAGCGGCAGAACATTTGCTTGGCATGTAGAAGGTCCCAGGTTCAGTTCTGGTCATCTCCTGTTAAAGAATCTGGCAGTGGGTGATGTGAAAGATCTCTTCCTGAGACCCTGGAGAGCCACTGCCAGTCTTCAAGAGGGAATTGGATAAACGTATGGAGCAGAGGTCCATCAGTGGCTCTTAGACGGAAGTCTCAGTCTGGGGCAAATGATGCTCTGTCTTCTTGGTGCTTGGGAGGGGCAGCAGTGGGAGGGCTTCTAGTGTCCTGGCTCCACTGCTGGACCTCCTGATGGCACCTGGTATTTTTGGCCACTGTGTGACAGTGTTGGACTGGCATGATCCAACATTGGCTTCTCTTATGTTCTTAATACTGATAACCTTGATGGACGAAGGGTCTGATTCAGTATGAGGCAACTTCGTGTGAGATCAACATGAGAGGTTACTGCTCTAATGCCCTGCATGAAGACTTCCTCATAGGGTTGCCAGGTCCCTCCTGCCACTGGCAGAGGATGGAGAGGGTAGGGTTGGCAGATCCAAGTTGGGTAATTCTTGGAGATTTGGGGATGGAGCCTAGGGAGGACAGGGACCTCAGTGGGGTACAATGCCATAGAAGCTGACCTCCAGATCATCCATTTTCTCCAGAGGAGCTGATCTCCATAGTCTGAAGAGGAGCTGTAAATCTGGGGGATCCCCAGGTTCCACCTGGAGGATGGCATCCCTACTTCCTCAAGTGAAAGTGACCTTCCACTTCCCTCACTGTAGCTGCCTTAGAGGTTGGCATTGTATGAATGACCCTTTTCCCCCCAACGGCGGCAAACTCTGTGAAAATCCCGCAACATCACAGTACTGTGGCCATCAGCACAGAGAAGCCTATAACCACAAAGACTGACAATGCATTGCTTTCTAGCTAGGATTCCAAAATTCCTCTCTCATAAAACATGCTTTTGTGAGACGTTGGTTTGTTTTCACTGACTATGGGCCATCTAAATGCAGCAGAGTACCCAGCATCTAAAACACAAAGTTTGCATTCTAGCCTCGCAAGCCGCTTCAGATCATAAAAGTCATGGGCCAGGTCTCTTTCAGTAAGATGCAAACTTTTCCAGACAACTTTACAGAATCAAAATGAAAACAGAGAGGGAGAGAAATTCAGGTTCGATGAGTTTATTCTGTCAACAAAGAAATACGACTGGGTGAACAAGCAGATCTGGTTCGGATTCCGTCATAACAGCTGTGGGGAGTGAAGAGGTGTTCTCCACCCTCCTAGCATAACTTGCTCCTGACTCGGGCTGAATAATATTTCCATTACCTGGCTCCAGCATTGGATGTTTCTCTACCCTTTGTGAGGGCAGAGAGTTAAGAATCTAATTTAATGTACTGGGAACACTGGTATCCAAGATACGTTTGAGGGTTTTTTTCAGTATTGGGGGGAGGGAGGAGAAATTGCCAGAACATAAATCCTTTAAAAAGTGAGATATACCTCCTCCACCATCACAGCACAGTCTTTCCATTTAAAGATATGCTGCCACCCCATTTTCAGGTGCTGCTAGAAATAACAGTGACTATGACACCTAACGTGTAACATAGCACATAGCTTTCAAGCGTGTGATACCAGGAGCCGATTCTGTTTTAATGGAAATGTTTGGTCCTTGTGTGCAAGATTGCAAAAAAAATAATCTCTCTTCCTTCTCCGTGGCCTTTGTCTGAATAATTTTGCACAGAGGTAGAGTCTGTGCAAAAGCGCACCACTAGTTTACCCAACCCATTGCATTTAAAAGGTTTAAGAATATCTGTATCTATTTATATACATTCCACAAGTTCCTTGATGTTCCATGGGGAAAATGTCCTGTAGGAGAAGCAGAGCTTTTTGTTTGTTTGATGGTACTGACTGTAGGCAGAGAAATTCCAGGCCCCACGGGAGCTGATACTTCTAGTATCTAGGTCTGGACTCTTGCAGGCACGTTCCAATGTCCTTAGAGAGGTAGGCCTCCTTATTTAATGCGCGTGCATGCTGTCAAGTCACAGCCCACTTATGGTGACCTCCTCGTAGGTATTTCCAGCCAAGAGATAACAAGAGGTGGTTTGCCATTGCCGGCCTCTGCATAGCGAGCATGGTATTCCTTAGTGGTTGCCCATCCAAATACTGACCAGGGCTGACCTTACTTAGCTTCTGACAAGATCAGGCTAGCCTGGGCTATCCAGTGCTGCGGTCACACTGGAGGCTCGCTGTGATCTGGGCATGCCTCTAATTGCACTGCTTTAAAGTGTTGTGGGGCAGACCAACCAGACAGCACATCCTGGGGCAGTTTCCCCGTGCACTCGTCTGGTTTTCAGGCATTCACATTACTGCAGCGCCTCAACCACAGAGCACGCTGCCCAATTGTTTTTGTTTTAACGCAGGCGGGTGCATGCGCATACAGACAGCAAATAATAATAATTAAAAAGTGGTGGAAACGGATCTTCAGACTTCCCTTCCGGGTTCCTTTCACGGCAGGAAAGTTCAGGCATCCAGGAAAGCGGAGTGGAGGCGCTGGCATCCGTAAATACCAGGCTTTCCCCGGTGCCTGGTTACTCCGCCCCAAGTGGGGCAACACAGGCAATGCTCCCTCTAAGCTGTGAAGTCTTGTGAGCAAAAATTCTACTTTTTGAGCTCCTGGCATTAAAGTTGTGAGCATGCAATTTGGCTACTGCATAAATTAGTGTTCCCTGGAGCCATCCGTCCTGAGCTAAGAGGAAAATGTGTGAGCCGGAGGATTAAAAACTGTGAGCTAACTCAGCTTAGGGGGAACACTGGAGGCACGGAAGGCAGATGTTGCTATCTGATCGTGTTCTTTAAATCCGCAAACTGTATCGCGGCAAACCACTCGTGTGACTGCAGCCCAGGTCAGGATAGGCTTCCTTACTGCCTCTCAGATTATTTCACCATCCAGTTCCTCATTTCACTGTACTTATACCTCACCTTTTCCCCCAAAGCAGCTTGCAGCATTCTCTTTGCCTCCATCTTATCCTCACAACAACCCTGTGAGGTGGATTAGGCCAAGTGTGTGACCGGCCCAAGGTCACCCGGCAAGTTTCCATGGCAGAGTGGGGATCTGAACCTGGGTCTCCCAGATCCTAGTCCGACCCCCTAACGACCACAGCACAATTGCTGCAGTTTTCGGTTGCAGAAATCAACAATCCTTGCATGGTTTTGGAAGATTTTCAACAGTATTAGCCATTGTGATACCACTGTCACACCAGTGGAAAGACACAGCAGTTTCTGTGCCACTCTGTCCTATGAACTTGCAGTTACGCACCTAAGGAATGACATAGTTTTAGGGCTATCAGATGGGAGTTTTAAAACTGCTTAACAAGCTTATTTGCTCCCCAAATAATATACTTTTTAAGTGTAGCCTCATCACCAGTTAATCTGCAATTTTTAAGCTGGGTATTTAAGTGTGTCATGATTGGCAAAATCTCCCTTGAATCCATCCCATGACATTATTCATGGCTTGACTGAGAGCTAGGGTTCCAGGTCTGATGCAGGAAATATCTGGGGACTTTGGGGGAGGGGGGAGCCAGGAGCAAGGATGTGACATCACTTTTGTGATGTCACTAGGGTTGCCAGGTGAGGCTGACAAGGCAGAAGGGAGTTCTGGTTGTCACACTGAAGCATTCCTTTTAAAAGCATTCCTTTTAAATACTTTCTCTCCGTTGGAAGTCATGGAGGATAGGGTCACCTTCTTTTGGGGCTCATAGAATTGGACCCCCTGGTCCAATCTTTTTGAAACTTGGGGTTTCTTTATCAGGAGAGGCACCAGCAGCTATGCTTAAAATGTGATGCCTTTACCTAAAAAAACAGCCCTCCCAGATACCCATGGATCAATTCTCCATTATACCCTATGGGGACTGGTGTCCACAGAGTATAACGGAGCACCCAGCAGTCACCCCACCCCCAATTTCTGACAGCCCTGAAGCCCCCAACTGGGGATTGGCAACCCTACTGAGAGCACAGTAGCAGCCACGTGTAAAAGACACTCCCCGATCCCTCTTGACAAAGCTTGAGCACATTTCAGAAATCGGTACACCTTCAGCTGCAACAGTGGAAATGCTACTGGTCAGCTACTGGAGCCAAAAAAGAAAAACACCAACAGGCGTTCCAATCTGAAAATATAAGGAGGTTTTCAAGGTCCTTCCTGTCATGCAACTGGAACTTATTTGAGCATAATCTCTGAAAGCTACAAGGCTGCATTCAACAAATTTAGAGTCCACTGGCACCTTTAAGACCAACAAAGATTTATTCAAGGTATGAGCTTTCGTGTGCATGCCCACTTTATCAAATACATAGAATGGCAAAAAAGGTCCAAACTTATAGCCAGAGAATGTCCATGAACCTTTTGTCTGAACCTTTTTTGCCTTCTACATATTTGATAAAGTGTGCGTGCACACGAAGGCTCATACCTTGGATCAGGGTTCTTACAGTAGCCCCTGTAAGAAGAGCTCTGTAAGCTCTTGGAGGATGGGCTATATTAGGGGCGTGTCGCCTAATATGCACAGGAGTTTCTGCTACAAAAGGAGCCCTGTTGTGTCCGTGGACCACCTGAGTCCCTGAGCTCGGCTCCTAACACAATAGGGGCCAAGGATCCTAGTCCACCTTTTAGTCCACCAATAGGAGTTTGGCGGGAGATTCAAACCCCCCAATAGGACTGTGGGTGTGTCTGGGGTGCGTGTGTATATAGTTGGCCACTGCTGGCCAGTTCTTGTCTTGTGTGTGTGTTCAATAAATCAGCATTGTTCAGCATGCTGTAGTCCGTCTCTCCATGCAGCGAACCCAGTACTTTTCAAGCCCTGCCTTGAATAAACCTTTGTTAGTCTTAAAGGCGCCACTGGACTCTAAATTTGTTGTATTACTTCAGATCAACACGGCTGACCAACTGGATCTATCTTCATGGAAGGCTGCATTCAGTTTAGGTTTGCCAGCTCTGGGTTGGGAAACTCCTGTAGATTTTGGAGGTGGAGCCTGGGGAGGGATGCTCCAGTTACATCCCACCCACCCCAGTACACCCCCAAATCCTCCCATCGTGACGGCGAGGGGACCTGTCCACCCTATTGGCAACCCTAATTCCAGTTCTAGTGCAATGCTGGGGAGGAGGCCATCATCAGCACCTGGCCTTATTTGTCTTGTCCCGATTAAAAATAAATTAGCTCTGTTTGTCCGTATCATATGGGGGGGCAGGTGTTGCACGCTTACTGGTGTGATGTTCCTTCACATCACCTCATTTGATTAATGCAAGGTAAGTCACGATAAATCTCTCCTCGTGTTCCTTTTTTTCATTCCAGATCATGAAGAGCTCTGCGGCAGTAGTTACGGATCCTTCTGTATGAATGGTGGGATTTGTTATATGATTCCTACTGTGTCCAGTCCTTTTTGCAGGTAAACGTGAAACCTGACGACATTTTTTGCGCCACAGGCATTTACTTTGCAAAGGTCACATACAGGACTTAGAACTTCTTTTAAGGAGACAGGCGATTTTGTCCATGTATGTAGACAAAGTTGCCAGCTCTGGGTTGAGAAATACATGAAGATTTGGGGGTGGGGGGAGCTAGGATGGATGGAGTTTGGGGATGGGAAGAAACTCAGCAGAGATGTGGTGTCATAGAGTCCACCCTCCGAAGCAGCCATCTTCCCCCAGGGGAACTGAGCTCTGTCATCTGGAGATTAGTTGTAATACTGGGAGATCTCCAGGCCCCATCTGGAGGTTAGCAGCCCTAAGTGAGCGTTTCTTATTTTACTTGGCTAGTGGAAATGGTGAATATAGCCAGCCACTGTGGCAATAATCCCTACCGTCTGGGGGAAATGGGTATCTGAACTAGGCTTGCAAGAGATGCTGTTTGCGGTAGAAGAAATATATAGGACCGAAGTGAGGAGGGGGGTTACATTGACAGAGGGCAGGAACAACTATTTATTTATTTAATCCCATTTGTACCCCGCCCTCCCCGCAATGCAGGCTATTTGATCCGTGGTTCCTCTGCTCCACCAAGGACAGGATACAAAGCCACGGGACCGAGTTACAAAAAGTTAGACCGAAGTAAACATTAACCGTCTGAGCGTGCCATTGACAAAATGTGCTTACAATTGCCTGAGAAATGCTCTTCACTTCCAGGGCTGTTGTTTTTTCCCCCCCTGCCAGGTTGCTGGGTGTCTGTTGTTGTGGCTCAGTGGAAGAGCCTCTGTTTTGCATGCAGGAGGTCCCAGGTTCTATCCCTGGCATCTCCGGGTAAAAGGACCAGGCAGCTGCCAGTCTGAGTAGACGATACTGACCTTGATGGACCAAGGGTCTGACGCAGTTTCACGTGTGTTCCTATAAAGCATTCTGCTTATACAGCTGCGCATCCCCCAAGTCCCCTCTCATGCACTCATAGACCTAAAGCTAGATTAAAGCCCAGGCGCACCTTAGAGACCAACAGGACTTGACTCTCGGAAACTCATACCCTGAAGCTCTCGTTGGTCTCTAAGGTGCTACGGGACTCGAATCCAACTCTTGTCCCGCAGAACAGCACGGCTGCCCTCTGAAACTGCCTTCATAGACCGAGAGACACTGTCAGTGTTCCCTCTAAACTGAGTTAGCGTGAGCTAGCTCACAGTTTCTTAGCCTCCGGCTCACACATATTTGTCTCAGCTCAGGAAGGGACGGCTCCAGAGCAAACTAATTTATACAGTAGCCAGACTGCTCGCTCACCACTTCAGTGCTGGTAGCTCACAAAGTAGAATCTTTGCTCACAAGAGGGAGCATTGGACACTGTGTGCAGTAATCCCATGTTGCACATGGCGATATGTGTCACCTGTGTATTCCCTTGCTGGGTCCTACGATTCGCGGTGGCACGCTGCAATTGGTGGCAAGGGTTAGTGACTGCGCGGACAGAAGGGGGTCATTTCCGTGGACTTCAGTCAGAGCGCTTGTGTTTTTGCCATCTCATCTGCAGGCATCAAATGCCACCGCTGGAAGTCAGGGCTTTACACTTCCCTCATCGGATCCCCAGGTCTCTGGAGCTTAGAGTTGCCAGCTCTGGGCTGGGAAATACCTGGAGACTTGGGGGGGGGGTGGAGCCTGGAGACGGCAGGGTTTCGGGAGGGAGGGGCCTCAGCATGGTACAGTGCCATAGAATTCACCTCCAAAGCAGCCACTTTCTCCAGGGAAATTGGTCTCTGTCACCCAGAGATCAGTTGTAAAAGTGAGATATCTCCAGGCCTCACCTGTAGGTTAGCTCCCCTACCGGAGCTTTGGATCCAGTTGGTGTGGCAGAGTAGCAGGCTCAGTACTCTGGATGGTCTGTAGGCTTCCCAACCTCCAGGTGGGGCCTGGAGATTTCCCACCATTACAAATGATCTCCAGACAACAGAAATCAGTTCCCCTGGAGGAAATGGCTGCTCTGGAGGATGGAATTCATGGCACTGTGCCCTGTTCAGGCCCCTCCCCTCCTCCTCAAACCCCACCCTCCCCAGGCTCCACCCCCAAAATCTCCAGGTATTTCCTCACCCAGAGCCGGCAACCCTAGTGAACCAGGTTCAAATCCCCTCTTCTACTGGGGTTGCCAACTACCAGGCGGGACCTGGGAATCCCCTGGAATTACAGCTCATCTCCAGACTTCAGAGATCAGTTCCCCTGGAGAAAATGGATGTTTTCAGAGGACGGACTCCATGGCCTTGTACCCCACTGAGGTCCCTCCCACTGTCCTCCCCAGGCTCCGCCCCCAAATCTCCAGGAGTTTCCCATCCTGGAGCTGGCAACCCTGTCTTCTACCATGCAAGTTCACTGGGTGACCTTGGGGCCCATCACAAATCTGCAGCCTGGCCTCCCCCAGGGGGTCGCTGCTGTGAGAAAACAGAGGAAGGGAGAATGGTGTTCCGAAAGCCGCTCTGAGTCCCAACTGGGAAGAAAGTTAAAGGTAAAGGTTTCCCTTGCTCGAAAGCCAGTCGAATCAAGTGGGATGCAAATAAATAAATGCAAAATAAGTACACAGCATCGGCTTCTTCCCTCATGCCCTGCTGAAATTCCACGGTAACCTCCCACTCACATCCCTGTGCCAAGATCAGTTTTTCTGCTGATGTGGCATTCTGCTCCGTTGGCATGGGGGTGGGTGGGGATTGAATAGCATTTCTGTCTCATCCCCCAGGAGTAACTCATGGATAAGGACTGGCTCTGTAAATTGGAATAGTTTATTCCCCTGCGCTCATTCCAAGCATGGCCCTTATCAGTCAGGCAAGGAGGCTAATTATAAGGTTCTGTTTACACTTGACTATCCTGGTAATCAGTGGCGATGGAATTAATAAGGGAATGTGAACTGCTGCTGTGCAGAATGACATAAAGGGTGAAATTATCTCAGGTCTGCTTTAGGCTGACGTCAGCACGGGAAGGAACCAACCTCAGCCTGGGGGATCTATCCTTCCATCCCCCCCAACCCCCCACTCCTCTGGGTTGGCAGGTGCTCGACAGTAGCATTCAGCCCTTCCGAAACAACTTGCGAAACTGTGGGTGTGTACACAGAAGGCGTTGCAGAGCAGGGCAATAGATTTCAATATCTGGCTGTCGGGGAATTCCTGAAGGTCAAAATTGATAAGAAAGAGGCCCAAGCAAATAGAGATAGGGACCCCTATGAACAAACTAGTGTTAAAATATTTCTGCTTGAAGTTTCGGGAATAATGACTTTTTTAACTAACGTCGGCTGATTGTACCGTGCATGATGTTTAAGCTAGATAACTCAAGGATTGTTCTGCAGCAGAATCAACTTGTGAGATGTGAAAGCTGGTACCGCACCTCCTTTCGTGTCACCCCCCCCATTCTCCATTTAAAGGTCTCTGTGTGCAGAATGACATTATGTGCCACGTTTCCCTGCCCAAGTATCACCATTGGCATGTGGTAACAGCAGCCCTGCACCTTCAGCCACGAGTTCAGATGCTCCCATTACAGCAGGCAGGGAACTTAAAAGTGCAAAAAGGATACCTGGCTGTGGAACCCTCTCTCTGCAGTCCCTCTCTCCCCCACCAATGCCCCCCCAAGCTGTGGAGTCTTGTGAGCTACTGGCATTAAAGTTGTGAGTGAGCCATTTGGCTGCAGCATAAATTAGTTTGCTCTGGAACCCTCCTTCCTGAGCCGAGACAAAAATGCATGAGCCGGAGGCTAGAAAACTCACACTAACTCAGCTTAGGGGGAACACCCCCACCCCTTTTCTTCCAGCCAGACTCTATACTTAGATTCAGCCAGGAGAAAAACGACCTTGGAGTCCGCACTCTGAGGGGTCCATATCGCCACCGCCCGGTGCTTTTCTCCTTTATATCACACCCATCCTTCTTGTGCCTGCGAATGTGGGCAGACCATCCATGCAAAACTCAGTCGGTCACATAGTAAGCACAGTTTGCTGCAGAAGATGTGAGGCTTCCCTGATGATGGAAAACCTCCACTCCCCCATCCCCACCACTGAGAGTCGGTGGTGGCGTAGCGGCTAAGAGGGTCTGACTAGTAACCGGGGGACCCGGGTTTGAATCCTCACTTGTGCCAGGGAAGCCCGCTGGGTGACCGTGAGCCAGTCACACTCTTGCAGCCTACCCTACCTCACAGGATTTTTGGAAGGATAGAATGGAGGAGAGGAGAATATTGAAAGCTGCTTTGGGTCCCCATTGGAGAGGAAGGCAGGATACAAATGAATTGGATAAATAAATAGCTGCCGAGCACTATCCCCATTTCAGCTCCAGCATTGGGCCACAGGTTCTAAGAAAATGTGATATTCCATCAATAAGAAATGCTGCCCCCAAGGAAGCAATCTAAATCTCCATCAGCAACTAAACAACTGTTCTTTTGTCATGCACTGCCCCTCCCCCCCAAAAAAAAACCTTCCCAGAAAAAGTCGTAAAGGGAGAAAAAACGGAGGAAACCTGTCAGTGGTAGACTGGTAGTAGTCGGAGGGGAACCTGGATGAAAAAAAAAATGGCACAGTGAGATAAGCAAAGTGCTAAATCAGGTAGTTTCCAGAGACACCTGATGCAACAGAGCCTCCCGTCACTCTCTGAACTGTGGATTTGTGTACACAGCAGAATTACACCATTGTTTTGAATACACAAACATGCCCTTTCAATAAAAGTACGGGAAGGAAATGATAAGTCTTGTTTGCCTTTGGATATTTCACAGTGGCTGCTTCTTAGCAAGAGAGGAGATTTGGGGGGGAAGGAGAGACCTAGCAAGTGGTAATAAAATAGTCTTCCCTCCACATAGCATCATCCTTTCTAAACCGCCACAGGGCTGCCAACCGTTCAGGAAGCAAACTCCACAGAAATGGTAAAATGGTAGCATTTCAGCTCAAAAGGCCCCTTTGAGTTTCACAGAACTTGCATTAGCTAAATGGCTCCAGCCACCCCTAAATCTTGTTGAAATCAACGTAGAAACTAAGGCCCTTTCTGCACTGACAGTGTGCGCTGGAGAATCTGAGGAGTCAAGCCTTAAGGGTTGACTTCGCAGTCCCACGCATTTCCTCTGCACTGTTTTTCCTCCCTCCGATTTATTTATTTGTGTATTCTGTATGCATTCTGTATGCATTCTGCATCTACAAGCAAAACCTTAATTAGCTGCTTTGTATAAGATGAAGAGAAAGGCAAACGTCTGTCAAAACTTTTAACTGCAGACCCAACCCTTCCCTCCCTCCGTAATTCTACAAAAAGAAAGAGAAGGGAGGGGGAAATCCAGGCCCTCACATGCAGGACTGACACATTTGGGAGCAGGGAACCCCCATGTCCTTTATATTTACTGATTCCTTCTTATGCTTTCTCTGGCTTTCTAAAAGTTTGCCTGAGTGGGAGGACACGTCCTCTTTTGTCTTTTGAGAAGGAGGGAAAGAAGACAGAACAGGGAAGGAGCGTCAACCTAAAGAGAGAGAGGCGGACACAGGGGAGGGCAGTGGGCAGCACTCAAATACCCGCTTTAGAAAGGATTAGTGATTCGAGAATGGATGAGAACAAAGAATCGCAGCAAAAGGAGTTTTGGTGACTGTGGGGCAACCGTGTGCTTGAAGCGGTCTGAATGCAGATTCCAGTAAAACAAATGCAGAAACAAGAGAAAGACCCAACACAAACTGGAAGTGAAAGCGGGAGGGAATGCAGAACGGAAGAATAGGATGTGCTCAGAAACCGAGGCAAAATACAGGTGCAGAAAGGGCCTAACTTGTCACCAACTTAAACCCCACTGATAGCACCAGCGATTCTCACTGATGTCAAGAGTTTACCCGAGGCACACACTTCCATGATCAATTTCTGTTTCTTATCCTTTGCACACTGCACTAGAGTTTCCATTGCCTTTGGGAACTGGTTAGGGATGCCAGCCTCCAGGTGGGACCTGGGATCTCTTGGAATTACAGCTCATCTCCAGATGACAGAGATCAGTTCCCCTGGAGAAAATGGCTGCTATGGAGAGTGAACTCTATTATCATTGTACCCCATTGAGGTCCCTGTCCTCCCTGGGCTCCAACCCAAAATCTCCAGGAGCTTCCCAACCTGGAGCTGGCAACCTATCCCCCCGTCCTCCACCAGTGGCCAGGGGGGACCTGGCAACCCTACACTGGATAGATAGCTATTGGTTGAGGCCGATACCCATTGGGACTGATGGAGTGAAGGGCAAGGTAATCAATGGTAGGCACAGCCAATGAATTCTTTCTTTTTCCCCATCTGGGCCTCTCACACCACCACTGAAGACAATGCGTTTATAAGACATTCTCAAAACCAGGGGTCATTTTGTGGAAAAATGAGCAGGAGCTCATTAGCATAACTTATTTGTATATGCCACACACCCTGACATCTCCCTTCCCTTTGTCTCCAAGTGGGACGAAGGAAAAGGGGGAGGGGAAGGGATCTCAGGCGCTTCTGCCTGCCAGAGGGGCCAGTGTGCCAGCCCCTCTGACAGGCAGAAGCGCTTGGGTTCCATTCCTTTCTCCTTCTCCCTTCCCTTCGCCTCCAAGTGGGGTGAAGGAAAAGGGGGGGGAAGGATCTCAGGTGCTTCGCTTGCAAGGCCTTCCCCAGCTTGCCCGCCTTGGTAGGTGGGCCAGGGAAGGTCGAGGGGGGCTCTCTCCAGGCCTTCTCCAGCTCACCTCCACCAACTTACCCTGCCTTCTGGCTGGTGGTGGCAAGCAATGGCAGCACGTGCTGCCTCCCGCTCCTCCTGGCCCAACTGAGGGCTGCTGGGGGTGGGGCTTGCCGCCGCACGTGCCTGCTCCTGGGCTTGTTACTGCCAGAACACCATTCCGGCTCGTTCCAGCTGGAAATGACCCCTGCTCAAAACATATCCCCACTTGTACAGACAGGGAACACTAATCCCTGTGGAGGGCCTAATCTTTCAAACTGGAGATGCCAGGGATTTAACCTGGGACCTTCAGCATACCAAGCGGATGCTCTACCACGACCCTTCTCCAACCTAATACAATCTCTCATTTTGCTACTGTGTTAGCAATAACAGTAGGATTCCCCACTGCAGAACAGAAATCCAGCTATGTGCTACCCTTTCCTAAAACCTAGGAGGAACAAGTTTCCTAAAACCTAGGGACAATGTTCCCTCTAAGCTGAGTCAGTGTGAGCTAGCTCACAGTTTTTTAGCCTCCGACTCACAGATTTTTGTTTTAGCTCAGGAAGGGTGGCTCCAGAGCAAAGTAGTTTATGCAGTAGTCAAATCACTGGCTCACCATTTTAATGCTAGGAGCTCACAAAGTAGAATTTTTGCTCACAAGACTCCACAGCTTAGCGGGAGTATTGCCTAGGGATGTGACTGAACACACTAATCAGAAGAGAAAGGGTTATCAGACAAATGAGCACGGCTAATCTCAATCTTATCCAGAACTAAATTTTACCTGTTGTAAAGTAATTCAAAGCAAGGAGGCCTTTGGCCTCAGGCTAGGGGTGCCAATGCCCTGGAGGAAAAAACAACCCTGGCCTAGATATGTATGGATATCTAGGCTAGCCTGATCTCATCAGATCTCGGAAGCTAAGCAGAGTCGGCCCTGGTTAGTATTTGGATGGGAGACCACCAAAGAAGCGCAGGGTTGCTATGCAGAGGCAAGGTAATGGCAAACCACCCCTGAGTGTCTCTTGCCCTGAAGACCCTACAGGGTCACCTTAAGTCGGCTGCAGCTTGTCAGGAATGGAAGCAAATAACATCACCCAGTAAATAGCACCCCGCTTGGCTTCTGTTAAAGGGACAGGACATTTCCTCCCAGGTTGTTGGCAACCCTACCCCGGGCAGAAGTGGGAGATATTGTCTCACTACATATAAGGAGCCCAAACCAGATTACAGGTAGCAGGTTCCCAAAGAATTTCGAGTCCCACCACCCAGAGGTAATGTTTCCCAGAAGCTTTGCTAACAAACCAATTTGATCTCACATGTAAAGCGCCTTGAATTTGCCACTGACGGTGCAATCCCGTCCATGTTTTGAGCTCTACTTTTAGTAAGATTCACCTGCAAGCCGCAGAGTTCTGTTTTTGTCTGGGTAAGGGAGATTATATCCAAGGAAGGAATGGAAAGCTCCAGAATTTTTTCCCTTAGGTAGACATTCTCTTCAGCAACTGAGTTACTAAAGAAGTTACTGTCCTCAGTTTCAAGTCACCCTTCTTCAATTTCTCAGAGCCAGGGAATTGTTGAAGGGCAATACCCCCACCCCCCACCCCCGCCTTCATTCTCCTACTGCGGCAGGAATTCATCATGACTTAAAATACACAGAGGTTGGTGTGAATCCTCTTCCTTTCCTCCTAACAGAACCCCCCACCCTGGAATAATTCTATTGCATAGTGATTAAGATGCCGAGCTGCAGACCGGAAGGTCAGTAGTTCGGCAGTTTGAGACCCGAGTGCCACAAGACAGAGTGAGCTCCCGCCTCTGGCCCCAGCTCCTGCCAGCCGAGCAGTTTGAAAGTAAGAAATTGCAAGTAGATAAATAGGTACCGCTTTGGTGGGAAGGCAACAGCATTCCGTGCGCCTTGGCGTCTAGTCATGCCGGCCACATGAGCACAGAGATGTTCTTGGACAGCGCTGGCTCTTTGGCTTGGAAACGGAGATGAGCAACGCAACCCTAGAGTCGGATTCGACTGGCTTTCGAGCAAGGGAAACCTTTTCCTTTACTTAATTCTGAAGGGCTGGGGTTGGGGAATTTAAAGAAACAGTACATTCTAGTCTTGGCGACCGTCTAGGGTTGTCAGCCTCCAGGTGCTAGCTGGAGATCTCCTTGGATTACAACAGAGCTCCCAGTGACGGAGCCCAGTTCCCCTGGAGAAAATGGCTGCTTTGAAAGATGGACTCTATGGTATTATACCCCACTGAAGATCCTTCCTGTCCCCAAACCCTGCCCTCTTCATGGTCTACCCCCCCCCCAAATCTCCAGGTGTTTACCAAACTGGAACTGTCAACCCCACCATTTCCTCTATCTGAAGGAGCCCTTGATTGATGGTTTGTTTCGTCTCCTCCCTCCTCCATGGGGAGAACGATTGACAGGCCTAGTGAGTGGAGTCTTTCATAGTCATTGACCAGTCAGGGTCTCAAAAGGAGCCAGGTGTGAACACACCTGGTTTAACGGTGGGGGAGAGACCATTGCACGTGTAGGGAGGGACTTGCTTGATGGCAGTACTACATAGCTGCCACCCCACCACCCCTTGAACTGATTGGTAGGGTAGTTTGGAGGCAGGAAGAGCTGAGGCAGCCCGATTGTGGGGGGGCACTACCCCCTTCACCCTAATGGACTTGCCTTCACTGACTGCCAAGTTCCTTCGGAAATACTCAGAGAAAAGGAGACATGCATAATTCTCAAGAATGTCTGTGAATGTGAGCATGGCCATCACCAGTGTTCCCTCTAAGCTGAGCTGGTGTGAGCTAGCTCACAGTTTTTTCGCCTCTGGCTCACACATTTCTGTCTCCGCTCAGGAAGGGCGGCCCCAGAGCAAACTCATTTATGCAGCAGCCAAATCGCTCGCTCACAGCTTTAATGCCAGTCGCTCACCAAGCGGAATTTTTGCTCACAGGACTCCACAGCTTAAGAGGGAGCGTTGGCCATCACATGATAGAAATCAAGAGACATGATTGTAAAGTAAATATATATTCTTTCCAGTTTAGATCTTGTGTCCGAACTGGTGTAAATACAAAAGACAGTTACTGTTGTACCTGAACACAGTGGGGCTAACATCACGTGGAGGCCGTGCCATGCAACACAGGAAATAGTTCGTGGCCCATGGGGGAGAAAGGAGGAGATGATAACAAGTCATTCGAAAATGCCACCAGAAGGCAGCATTTTTATTATTGGAATAAGTCATGCAGATCCAGCAATGTGCACATGCATTGTAATTTACACTTCTTTGCTGTGGATGCAAAATTTTGGAAAACATCCCTTCCTTACGCCCCCTCATTCTCTTCCCTGCTCTGTTCCAAAGAGTGCCAGTACACATTCCTAGCACGTGAACTCCATTTCCTTCCTTCTCAGCCCTATTTTGTTTCCGAATCCTTGCTCCCCTCCCTACATTTGCCGACTGTATTAATCTTCAGGAGGTCCTGTGTTTTTTCTTCATCTCTCCTTTTTGCTTTGCTGCCTCTCATTTCTGCTATATACTCTTTGTCTTTGGGATGCGCACATTCCATAAATTGATGAAGGATGGCTGCTTAAGCACGATAGTTTATGTTTCCAAGCCCTTGGCCAACATGAGCCACTCCGAAAACAGAATGCTGAGTGAAGGTCCATCCTTCAGTATCTCTCTCTCTCTGTGCTTCTTTTTAAACTGCTTATAAATATATATTTAATGCCCTGAGCTGGGTGACCTGTGGTAGCACGATCTTGTCAGATCTTGCCTGCTTAGTGGGGTTAGAGTTTGGATAGGAGACCACCAAGGAATGCCAGGCTTACTGTGCAGGAGGAGACCACGGTCCTTTCCGTACTTGGATCTCATCCCTGGTTTTATCAGAGTCCAACTCACGACACAATACCGTGCATTTATCCCTGGTTATAACAGCATCTGTTTATCCCGGGACAAGTGTGGGGTGAAACTGAGGTGACCTCAATGTAATGTGGAGACAAAAAATACCCCGAGATAATTACAGGGGTGAACTCAAGTGAAGTGTAGAATGTAAGTTCGAGGACAGGGCTGAACCAGGATTTAAGGTCTAGTGCGGAAAGGACCTATGGCAAGCCCCCTCTGTTAGTCTCTTGCCTTAAAAATCCTACAAGATTCACCAAAAGTCAGCTATGACTTGACGGCACTCTATACACACACACACACACACACACACACACACACACACACACACACACACACATTTTAATGCCCAGGGGGGTAGCTGTTTTACTCTACGACAACCAGAATAAACAGGAATCTTTTGGCACCTGAAAGGTGAACTACCTTTGATACCAGCATAACTTTTTGTGCACTATAATCCAATCCTTTGGAGGCACCCCAAGAGGCTGGTTGTAAAATGGGAATGAAACTGTTAGCCTTTAAAGTGACACAATTAAAATAAAAATAAAATAAAATTATTCCTTTCCCTTCCCATTCTGTGTTTATTGTGTATTGCAAATCACTGGGACCCTCATCTGGATGACTGAGGCTAGCCTGGTCTTGCTGGACCTCAGAAGCTAAGTAGGGTCAGCCGTGGTTAGTACTTGGATGGGAGACCACAAAGGAAGTCCAAGCAGGCAATAGTAAACCACCTTTGTTTGTCTCTTGCCTTGTAAACCTTATGGGCTGCTGCTAGAAGTCCTATGGGACTTGATGGCACTTTTCACCACCACCACCACCACCAAGTCACTGGAAAGCTCTGTTTCTGTTTTCATTTGGACAGCGCCTATGTGTGTTAAATGGCATAGCTGCAGCCGGCTCATGGCGACCTCATAGAGTTTTCAGGGCAAGAAATGGACAGCAACTGTTTGCCCTTACAACTCTGGACTTCTTTGGTGGTCTCCCATCCAAAGTACTAACCGGTGCCCTGCTTAGCTTTTGAGATTCGATGTAGTCAGGCTAACCTGCCTAGCATAGGCAAAAAAAGTTTATCTTCATCATCTGCTACTAAAAGTCTGCATCCTACTGTACTTTTGGTGGCTGATACTGTGATTGGGTCCAATTACCGCACCCCGTAAAGAAACATCGGCCTGTTCTTTAACAGTTGCCCTTATTTACTTCACATAGTTTAACAGACAGCTTTCAAAACCCTTTTTTGAGTACCAGCACCCTGGATCAGCTGCTCGGCCTGAGCAGAGGTTACAAGAAAGATGATATTTTTGCCCGCTAAGGACTTGGTATTTATACACAAGGCACGTTAACCGAGAAAAACCCCTGATTCTTCTGATTAGAACAGAGCTCTAAAAATAATACTATATATTCTGATTAATACTGCTAATCACAAAGCAAGCCGGGACGGGGGGAATAGCAGACACGTGCGGTGCTTATTAAAAAGAGGACTGGCTCACGGAACCTGCAATGTCACTGGAAAAGACAAAAAGGGAAACTGCATCCCACTGCAGAATAATAGATTTCACATGTGCCACTTAAAGCATGTTTAAGCTACTCTCCCCTCTGTGGGTATGTTCATGTGAAAGACTGAAATGCAAATGCACATGTATTGGGTGTCTAGCTGCCATCAAGGTGGTGGTGGGGACTCGGAATTTTGACTTTTGTTTCTGCTATGCCTCCAGACTTTCTTTTATCTGTGTAACCGAAGCCTTCGACCAGTACCCCAGGGGAGGCTCAGTAGTCCCTGGGAAAGTTCAGGGAGGGTGTCAGCCCCCCAGCTCCCGCGTAGTCTACGCCTATGTCTGACCTTGAGTGCCTGGTGCAGTCTTTCTCTTGGGAATTAGGGACCGTTACTTTGATAAGATCCTACCTGGACTCAGCGCCACCAGGGTACCCTCTTGAATAATGTATATTAGTTTGCTTCATGCGCTTTATGCTAGTTCTAACACAGAACATTAAGATAATTGCATATTCTCAATGTCTCAATAAACTTTACTTCTTTGAATGAAAGTGTTGGGAACTGATTGCTGCAGGAGTCTGGCATTGGGGGTTTTAATCTGCTGGTGGCCTGTGGCATCTCAGTGTTCCTACATTTTGGGTACTAGATCTGCCAGTGATTTCTGTCTGCAGAACAGGAGTGTGTGTGGGGGGGTTCCCTCCTTGTTTCTGCGGAAGCCCAAACCGCTCCCCATAATTTGGCTTTTGGAGGACAAGTGACCCCCTCCCAAAAAAGCATGTAGGGGGTAGCCTGCAATGGGGGGGAAATGAGTAAAAATCATCATCATTCTATCCACAGAAATCTTCTCTTGGATCCAAATACATTTTAAATCTTCCACCCATCATTTCCCCCCAAAGAGCGATAATGCATTTTAGAATGGCTTTACTCCCATTTTAACCTCTCCTTCCCATGCAGAAATGAGGGAGATAACCTCTTTACTGATAAAGAGGTCTTTCACCGGTCCCTCTTCTCTGCTTTTTGGAAAAAACAGGGAAACCTCCTCCCCTGCAGCCATTGACCCTGTTTCTTCCCTTCCAAAGAACATGTATGTGCTGATATGCGCAGCTATCACCTTAACGGAACACAGAGATGAATGGACAGGCCTTGACAAAACACAAAGGCTTTCCCCTGCTCTAATCCAGTTCGTCACCTTATGAAGAGAATGAGGGATATGATTTTAAGAGCAGAACAGCAAATGCAGGTGAAAGAATGGAACATCGTCTCTCCCTCCCTGGTTTCATGGGAGAAGAAACTTGTAGAGAGACCCGCCTCCTGCTCTTTTAGGAACATTGACTTAGCACTTCTGCCGCAGCCCAAGATTACCTGTGAGCCTTTAAGAAACAAAACGGTATTTGGATAGCAACTTGTGTGTCTTTTTAAAAACCAGTCTTCTGTATGAGGTCCTCAACTTCTCTAGGCTGGATTTACAAGCATACACAGGTAATAAAACAGGCCAGAATTGCGGTGCCTCCTGAAATTGCAGTTATCGTTCGCAAACTCAGTCTGGCTGTATGGCATACTTTGTATTCTTCAATAACATGTCAGAGCTCTCTTCTGCCGAAACACATCATTTAGAATTCCTTAGTGATCCCTTTATTCCTTAGGTGGTGGCAAACAGCCGGTGGTGATCGCTGCAACCCATGCTCCCTCTAAGCTCTGGAGTCTCGCGAGCAAAAATTCTGCTTTGTGAGCTACTGGCATTAAAGCTGTGAATGAGCGATTTGGCTACTGCATAAAATTAGGTTGCTCTGGAGCCATCCTTCCTGAGCTAGGACAAAAATGTGTGAGCCGGAGGCTAAAAAAACCTGTGAGCTAGCCCACACTAACTCAGCTTAGAGGGAACACTGGCTACAACCCCTACTTTCCTAGCTGCATTAGTTTTAATTCCTGCTTAGCAGAGACTGGAGCAGGATTTGTACCCCCACAATACCATCTGTTGCTCATTGATGTTTGTTCACTTGAGGGAGCACATGTCGTTTTGAATGTGTGTGCTTCAGGCTCCATTTGTACGTAAGAGGCTGGTGATAAGGAAAATGAAATCAGTTCAAACATTTTTATGTGACCTAAAGATAAGCTCTAACCTCTCTTCATAAAATTCTAGAAAACATGGCTCTTCCCTGACCTGCACTTCTGTAAGAGAGTTGGGAATGTCTAATAATTCACAGCACCCCCCAGAAAAGAGCACCGGGTGAGAGAAGGAAGTAGTCAAACCCAATGCTCCTAAGCTGTGGAGTCTCGTGAGCAGAAATTCTACTTTGTGAGTTAGTGGCATTAAAGCTGTGAGCAAGCTATTTGGCTACTGCATAAATTAGTGTGTTCTGGAGCCATCCTTCCCGAGCTAAAACAAAAATCTGTGAGCTGGAGGCTTAAAAACTGTGAGCTAGCTCACACTGACGCAGCTTAGAGGGAACAATGGTCAAACGATGTTTTCCCTGTCTCTGCTACAGATATAGCCCTAATTATGTTATTTTACCAGTAGTAACAGCAGCAGCTTTAGACGTCAAGAGTAATATCTATAGAGACCAAAGTTACTTTTAGGGCTTTGTTGTTTTTTTTAGGGTTGGGTTTTTGGGGTTTTTGTATTTTTCATATGAGCACGTGTGTGTGCACCTGAAAGTTATGGTGACCTCTGGTGACTGACTGTGTGTGCTCCTGGAAGTCATGGTGACCTCTGGTGATGGACTCCTACTGGGGGCCTGGAGGATATTCAGAGAGGTGGCTGGATAAAGCCTGCCCCTGCCTCCCGACTGCTGGTATTCCAAGGAGGTCTCCCATCCAAGGACTTGCCAGAGCTGACCCTGCTTTGCTTCCGAGATCAGACTTGCCCGGGCTATCCAGGTCAGGGCACCTGTGGTATTCTTTGGTGGTGGAAAAGTGAAAAAGAGATTGGATTTATACCCCCACTCTTCACTACCCAAGGGTGTCTCAGAGCAGCTTACAAACTCCCGTCCCTTCCCCTCCCCACAACAGGCACCCTGTGAGGTAGGTGGAGCTGAGAGAGCTCTTGACAAAAACTGCTCTTTTTCAAGAACAGCTCTTATCAGAACTACGGCTTACCCAAAGTCTTCCAGCAGGTGCAAGTGGAGGAGCGGGGAATCAAACCTGGTTCTCCCAGATTAGAGTCCGCGCACTTAACCACTACGCCAAACTGCCCTCAAGTTGCAGCTATTGATGTCAACCCCCTATGGTTTCCGTGGCGAGAGACGTTCAGAGGTGATTCGCCATTGCCTGACTCTGCCTAGCAATCGTAGACTCCCTTGGTGGTCTCTCATCCCGATACTAACCAGGGGCCAAGCCTGCTTAGCTTCTGAGCTCAGGCTAGACTGGGTTATCTTACGGTGGTTTTAAGAAGCTTCTATGATAAAAAAAATGACATCCTTCTTTGGTGGTAGAAATAAAAAAATGCCACTTTGTAATCTTTTACATCCACTCTTGATAAATTGCCTTTGCATCAAAAATTGTGTTCCTAGTTCTAAGTCCGGGATGTCAAGCGTTTAAGAAAATTACTCTTAACCTTCACGATGCCCCTCGGCTTTCTGTCGTGAATCATTCGGGCCTTCCGGGGGCCAAGACAGAGGCACCTTTTGGGGTCCTTGCTAAGCCAGGAGCTCGTGCTTCTGCAGAGAACTTGATCCTCCCTCAGCAGTCCTGCCACTTGCAAGACAAAATGGAACTTTCCTCTGCAGGGCCTCACCCTTCTATACTGTTGAGCTCTTGCCTATGCTGTTGTGCGTTACGATACAAACACAGTGTTGACAAATGTACAAAACACCCATCACATCTACGCTGTTCCCCCCACCCCCATAGGTGCATCGAGAATTATACAGGAGCTCGTTGTGAAGAAAATTTGCTCCCCAGCATCAAGAACCATACAAGAGGTGAACTGTTTGCAGCTTTTTTGGCGTCGGTGGTTGTTTTGAGCGTCTTGGTAGCTGGAGCGATCTTCCTTCTGTGCAGGTAAAACACCGCAGACAACGCTGCTCAGTCAGCACATTATGATGTCTTAAGTGCTCTCTAACAGGCTGTCCCCAGCCTTTTTGAGCCTGTGGGCACCGTTGAGATTCTGAGTCAAAATGGCTGCCTCAGGAGGTGGAGCCAGCTGCAAAATGGCTGCCACAGCTTATCTTCAGTCACACAGCGGCTTTAGCGGCAGCTGTTGCCAAAGCAAACATTTTTAAAAAACCTGCACAGCCAATCAAATCTCCAGTGGCCAATCAGAAGCCTTGCTGGGCAAAAGCCCTGCCCCGCCTGCCCACTTTCTAAAAACTAGGGTTGCCAGGTCCCAATGGCACGCTGGTAGGAGGTGCAAGGGACCTTTCCGGGAGTGGAGAGGGGTGTCACAACGTGTCTACGTCACCCCAAAGTGATGTAGGGTCATTAGGAACGATGTTCTGGTTTTTGGACAAAACTCTATGGTAAAATTGGCCTCAAACCGTAGAGTTTTACCCCCAAACCAGAGCATCACCCCTGACATCACCAACATGCCTGCGTCACTTCCGGGTGACATAGGCATGTCGCATGACGTTGTTGTTGTTGTTGAGGGGGAATTTCCTCCCACCAGCCAGTTGGCCAGCAACAGGCAGGAGCCCCGAAAACCGGGCAATCCCCCCCACCTCCAACTGGAGAATGGCAGCCCTACTAAAAACACTTGATGGGTGACAGGAAAGGCACTAAGGTGCCCATGGGCACCACTCTGGGGACTTCTGCTCTAGTATGTATGCAAGAAGACTGACACTTAGGCAAAACACCATCTTTCAATGAATATTTATTTTCCTAGGTCTGTAGTCTTTAGCAAGCTTTTCTTGAGGACTTATTAGCAGTAGCTGTATAGAAGTACGTTGTGCTAGTCGCCACGTTACACTGGAAAGGAAGACTCACAGTGCAATCCTAAACCCTTCTAAACCCATTGTCTTCCATGGATTTAAGAAGAGTGTAACTCTGCTTAGGACTGCACTCCTCGTAAAGCAGCCAAAGCCCTGCATGTATTAAAGAACTATTTCATCTGCACACTGCCACCTTTTGAAATAGGCTAAAACATAACCTGTAGCAGAGAGGTTTAAATGGAATAAAGCAGCTCTACGGTGTATAGATTTAACGCGATTTCTGAATGCCTCCCCCTTGAGAAGTTCACAACGTAAACAAATATAAAAGCAGCTTTTTACAAACCACTGCAGCAATAAAAACTCTGTTGTAAAACCAAACCATCCTAACCTTGACACAGATTTTTTTCTGAACGCTTCCAATTTCCTTTCCTTGTTGCTTGGAGAAGAGCTACTTCATAAAAACTAAAACTGCCCTAAAGGGTTCTTTACAGGGGTGTTTTGATTCATTTGCTCCTTTGTATTATCCAGGAGTCACAAATGCACACAGTGAGCGGCTCTGGTGCGTGATAAGGTGGCAAGTGTCGGCCCTCTATTTTAACAGGTCACTCTACTGTTTCAGCTCCCCTGCTAGTAAACACACACACACAGAGCACAGTACGTGGAGGTATTGTGAGGCCGGAGTTATATGACCACTTGGTGCGGCTGTAGTTTTTAAAAAAATTAAGCCCAGATTGCAGTGCTTGCAGGGAAAACACAAGCGTAAATCACGTTTTTAATGTCCTTGTTCAGCCTACATAAAGGATTTTTCTTCCGCTGGCACACCAGCATGCTTCACGATAAAAGGGCAACGATTCACTACATTCACAGTACCTGGCCATGCCAAATGACCTTGCCAATGTACAAAGTGCCTCCATTTCAGAGATGAAGGGTTGCCAACCTCCAGGTGGGTCACGTAATGAATGCAAAATTGGCTGGTAGCTGTTAAACCGAATGAACTGAATATATGTACCTGACGAGGATGTCATCATAGCACACTATGCACTTCATAGAATGATAGTTATAAACAGAACACGTTAATTTACAAAAGTTTCTTGCAGTGTATAATTTATTCGTTACTTGACTCCTCTTAACACTGCAGCTCGGGTTCCTACAACCTCCAGGTGGTGGCTGGAGGCCCTCCCAGAATTACAACAGTTACAAAATGGCTGCTTTGGAAGGTGGGCTGTATACGCATTATACCCTGCGGAGGTCCCTCCCCTCCCCCAAACCCCGCCCTCCCCAGGCTCCGCCCCTCAAATCTTCAGGTATTTCCCAACCCAGAGCTGACAATCTTACAGAAGAGTGACTTTGGTTCAAGCCACTTTTATTTGGCTCCGAGAATACTGAAAAGTAACTGGGCAGCCTGGAAACTTAAGACAAGAGGCAGTGCAGTGTGACAAGAGTGCCCAGCGAGGGTGACCCGGGTTCAAATCCCCATGCTGGCGGGGTGGAGATCTCCACTAGGGTTGCCAGCCTCCAGGTGGGGGCCCGGAGATCTCCCGGACTTAGACTACAGAGATCAGTTCATCTGGGGAAGACGGCTGCTTTGGAGGGGGGACTCTATGGCACTGTATCCCACTGAGGCCCTTCTCCTCCCCAAACCCCGCCCTCAGCAGGCTGCCCCCCTCCCCCAATCTCCACCAGGGTTCCCTCTATGCTGAGTTAGTGTGAGCTAGCTCACAGGTTTTTAGCCTCTGGCTCACACATTTTTGTCTTAGCTCAGGAAGGAATGGCTCCAGAGCAAACCGATTTATGCAGCAGCCGAATCGCTCGCTCACAATTTTAATGCCAGTCGCTCACAAAGTAGAATTTTTGCTC
Source organism: Gekko gecko (assembly GCA_029375565.1). Lineage (NCBI taxonomy): Eukaryota > Metazoa > Chordata > Lepidosauria > Squamata > Gekkonidae > Gekko > Gekko gecko. The sequence continues at coordinate 7,672,494 of JAPDNY010000017.1, read as the reverse complement.
ACAGGACTCCACAGCTTAAGAGGGAGCATTGCTCTCCACTGACATCAGCTCACCCATCCTTGGTTCAACCTACCTCAGAAGGTTGTTGTGAGGAGAAAACAGGGAGAAGAGAACTGTGCATGCGGCCCTGAGGTCCTTCGAGCCAGGGCAGGATAAAGAACATGAGATGAGAATGTTTAAGTGGTAGCAACAAACATACACCTTCTCTCTTTTTCTCCTCCCCGCCCCCTTGTCATAATCACCTTCTTGCTAGGAAGGGCCATATTCCACGGGCCAGTTCCATTGAGCGTGGGGACGACCTGATTGAGACAAACGGCAGCAATGGTTGCAACAGTAAGTACACTGCAAATGTGATAGCAAAGGAGGAGGGCTGGGTGTGTGTATGGGGGGGTTCTGGCTGAAAGGATAACATTTTGCTCACTTATTTCAGAGATAAACGAATAAAGGAATCAAAGCAAGAGACAATGGGAAAGCAGCAACCAAAGCTGGGCTAGAGAAGCTAAAACCACGTTGGAGAATATGGTAAGAGGGTTGAATGGAGAAGATATTTAAGACAAAGAGATGTATTCCATGCAGCAAAGGAATGTTGCACATACATACATGAAGTTGCCCTGTGCAGAATCAGACCTTCGGTCCATCCAGGTCAGCACTGTCCACTCTGACTGGCGGTGGCTCTCCAGGGTCTTCAGACCCATCAACTCCTGCCTGGTCCTTTTAACTGGAGAAGCCAGGGATTGAACCTGGGACCCTTCATCAAGCATGTCAAGCAGAGGTTCTACCACTCTGTAGAACTTAAAGAGGTAGGGGAGTAGCTGTTGCTCCAATGGAGGATTAAGGTGTTAGATGCAAATATGTAGAAGAGATTGGATTTATACCCCACCCTTCACTACCCGAAGGAGTCTCAGAGCAGCCTACAGTCTCCTTTCCCTTCCCCTCCCCACACCCTGTGAGGTAGGTGGGGCTGAGAGAGCTCTTTCAAGAACTGCCCTTGGGAGAACAGCTCTGAGAGAACTTGTGACTGACCCAAGGTCACACCAGCAGCTGCACGTGGAGGAGTGGGGAATCAAACCCGGTTTTCCCAGATTAGAATCCACACTCCTCACCACCACACCAAACCGGCTGTCCAGTTTGTACCTCTTACCAGTGAATTTCCTCTGATCCTTTCTAAGATTTAATCTTTTTTTTTTTTTAACATCCCATACAGCAAGCATCGTCATAGCTTCCGGATGCATGTGTGTTCAACCCCCCCCCCCCCGCAAATCTGAATTTATGCTTCCCCCGGAGGCAGGAGAAGTTTCATCAGCTAGTAACAGAACATTGAAACAATTTCCATGTGACTGTACCTGAAAATGAGAAATCTCTGAATTACAAAAAGAGCGTGTTCAGACAGAGACATTACATTATCTTAGGTGTTTGTCTCTAATATTGGGCAAAGGACCTTTTCTCAATTCCATTCTCCCTGTAGACAATTCCCCCTCCCTTCCCAGGAAACCATATTGCTGCAGAGCATTTAGCATACTAGCATTATCACCAGAGTCGAGAATGGGGGTGGGGAATCTGAATCCCATTAAACAAAGGGTTTCCTAGTTCCTCAGATTGTACTTTTGGAATTTACAAAGAAAAGAGAAAAGATATGGCCGAGCAACGTATCTGTCGTGATGACACAAAAATAATAAAAGCAGTAAGATGGCTAGAAAACGAGAAACCGAAAAGCCTGCTCCTTGAGAGAACTTAAGTAACTAAAAGTTCTGAGCAGGGAGGGGGAAATTGATTTCAACAGTAACAGAAATATTAAATTCTTTGCCGCTCTACCTCAAGCTTGTAACAAAGTGCTGAAGGAACAAATCACTGGTAAAGTGGCTAGAATCAACAGGGAAAAGAAACAAAGAATACAATTTTGGCTCCTGGGTATAATACTTGAATGTAATAGACTTAGATGAAAAGAAAACTATGGAAGAACATGAGGATGTTAAAGGACATGTTTTTGTTTGGGGGTTTTTTCGTGGGGGAGGGACATTTTGTATCCATGTAACTAAAAATATTAAGAGGTAGTCCACAAAACCCCCCCAGTAATTCTTTACCCAAAGAGTAATGGACACATGGATTTCACTGCTGCAGGAAGTGGTGGCGGCTACAAGTATGGACGGCTTCAAGAGGGGATTGGATAAACATATGGAGCAGAGGTCCATCAGTGGCTATTAGCCACAAGCTATAGGTGGAACACTCTGTCTGGGGCAGGTATGCTTTGTATTCTTGGTGCTTGGGGGGGCCACAGTGGGAGGGCTTGTGGAGTTCTGGCCGCACTGGTGGACCTCTTGATAGCACCTGGTATTTAGCCACTGTGTGAAACAGAGTGCTGGACAGGATGGGCTACTGGCCTGATCCAACATGGCTTCTCTTATGTTCTTAACCCAAACTATGAAAATTCACTATATGCATTATTCTAAAGAGTCACTTTTTGCTGAGCAATAGTATACAGTGCTCACACTAGCCAAATCCCCCTTCAAAAATGGATTCTTTTGGAAGAAACAAGCCCCACCCCACTTGCTAACTGGACGGTATGCTATTTCAGCAGCTTGTCTTCTTATATAACTGTTTTCTTTGATATAATTTGTAGGAAACCATAACCCTGTTCCCAGAGTCTGCGAAAGAAGACCATGTTGCTAATTTTTTACAGGACCAAATATACAAGCATAAATGTACATTGCTTATGTTCGTACAGTTGCCACACCTAGAATGCCAGAGGTATGTGAAGACACTCAGACATCAGTTACAACCAGTTTTAGCTGTAGCTGTTAAAATAAGAGAAATGCTGTCAAGTCATGCAGAAAAGCTCTCCGGTAATATTGAAATGTCACTGTGTTTCACCAGTTTGTTTTTATCAAGGTCCAAACGAGATGTATTATTTTTCCCAGACAGGGCAAATAAGAAGGCCTTTGACTGTGTGGAATTGACTGTTATGTCAGAAGGCAGGCTTAGAAAACAAATTAGAATGGATCTTATACGAGTTTCCACAAGCTAGAAGCAGTAAAAGACTCTCAGAGCCTTCACAATGTACATAGACTTTATCTATTTGCCCAGTTTTGTTTGAACTAATCAGATACCTGTCAGATGACCAGAGGACTTCAAGAAATTCAGTGGTCAAGCCAATGTCAATCCATCAAAAGTTCCATTTTATGAATAAAGCTTGTCCTTCTCTCGTCAAAAGATCTATTCAGCATCTCTCAAAAAGGTTACAAATGTTGTTTCACACTATATCAGTTGGCTGCAAATGTCAGACTAGGGGACAAAATAATTAAAAGCAGGAAAAAATGTACCTAATTTTGGGGAATCATCTGTACTTCTGCACCTCTGTAAGTCCACCTGAATTGGAAACACCTGTGCTGCTCTTTCCTTTAAATTATTAAAGAAGGTATTCTCTTCTGCACTCCCCATTCATTTGGGTAAACATTAATTTTAGAATCAAACTGCTTTATTCGCTTGATGCAGAAAGGCTGCTAAGAACCGCACGGCTGAAAAAGCTGCTATCGTCCAACCGGACTCGTATTGTTGGCTGCTCCCCTGACAAGACGCGTAGCTTTATAAAGCTGCACAATAATGACGTGTCGAGGCCAAGGTCTCCCCATCACTGCACCCGCATGCTAAGAGAAACTGACCCTTTGAATGTCTCCCCGTCAAAACAGCCGTGCAGGACCCAGAAGAGGGCAACCCAGGTCCACCATTAAAAAGCAGAGCAACATTTCTTCTCCTGCTAGAAAATATAGCTGTTTCTCTCTACAGAGCTTAGAAAGGAAAACGCATTTTCTTATCTGCCACTTTTTAAAAAAAAAACACCCTCAGGAGATACAGGATAAAATAAAGGCTAAGGATAATCAAGTTCTCTTACAACGTCCAACAAATCACATTTTGATAGCTGCTTGGGAAACTTGTTTTATCACGTTTATTTTGAAAGGGCAGGAATCGAGGTTTCAAACTACACCGAGGAGGACAGTAGGAAACGAGTAAACGTTCTCATCTCATAAAGCCTCACCCAGGGTTAAAATGCAAACAAGGCCTACGCAGGTGGGGAGGGGTCAATTGTCAGAATCAATTGTCGTAGCAGCACCCGCTGACTGGGGCAGAAGTTTTTGTGGGCCAGCAAAGCCCAGTTTATAAGATGCATTCATCCTCTGCTGGCAGACAGTCTAGAGCAGGGGTCCTCAAACTACGGCCTGCGGGCCACATGTGGCCCGCCGAGGACATTTATACGGCCCGCCGGGTGTTTATGCCCACCCCACCCCCCCGCCCGGAGCCGCCTCCTTCTCAGGGAGCGCAGCAGCAGCGCCCCCGCCCACCTGCCGGGCTCCTCCTCCTGAGTAGCCCCATTGGGAGAGGTGCCTTCGAGGGTGCGGCGGAGAGCAGCTCGGGCGGAGCTCCTCCCAGCGGGGCGGGCGCCTCCCCCTCCCTCCCCAGCCCAGGCGGGGTTCAGCCAGAGTGTCCGGGGACATGGGCTGCAGAGAAGAAGCCGCGTGGAGCAGCCAGGCAGGGCAGCAGCAGCGAAGGGGAAGGGTCCCGGGAAGGGAGTCACTCGCGGGGGGCAGCTGCCAGGAGTCCTGGGAGGGAGGGAGGGAGGGAGGGAGGAGGCGGGGGACACGCTCAGCCACGGTTGCCGACTCCGGGGTGGAGAATTCCTGCACATTTGGGGGGAAGGTGCATTCCGGGAAAGGTCTGTTTGGGGGGGGGGGAGAGACCCCCCGTGGGAGCAATGCTGGTGAGCCCCCCCCCTCCAGTGCCACAAGGGCCCCGTGGGGGACTGATCCCTTTCAGCCGGAGGGGGGATGTTATCCTGGGGGCGGGGGCTAAGGAAGTCCCATTGAAATACTGGTAAGTTTGTTGATTTAACTTTACTTCATTTTAAATATTGTATTTGTTCCCGTTTTGTTTCTTCATTTCAAAATAAGATATATGCAGTGTGCATAGGAATTTGTTCATAGCTTTGTTTTTACTATAGTCCAGCCCTCCAATGGTCTGAGGGACAGTGAACTGGCCCCTGTTTAAAAAGTTTGAGGACCCCTGGTCTAGAGGAAGCTGTAAACAGTGCTGCCGCACAAAGGACCGCAAAACGCAAGCGGCGGCAGCAGTTTTGCAGAGCCCCAAAGCAGACAAGATTGGATCGGACACAGGAGGCTCAAGGGCCAGGCAAGTTTGTGCTCCAACGGATTACTGTTGCCTCCCTCTTAGAATTTGGCACTTCTCCAGGCGAAGGAACACCCGCTTATATTTTTCCTAGTTACAGCTGCTTTGCCTCCCAACAGATACAACAGCTTGCAGCATGGAAAGGGGATGGGACAGGCTTCTCCTGTGCAATTTCTGCCTGTCGTGCAGTCACTGAAGGCCTTAAAGGTAGCTATCCCTGGATCAGGGCTTTAGAACCCCTGAGGCGGCCTATTTCGGACAGCACAAGAGCCCGTCAATGACAGATCCCAGTTCAATGAGTCTGACCCAGCAGAACAACACGTCGTTCCTTCCATCCGTCTACACAGACCATCAACCGCAAATTTTGAGGCTGTCGTGGTTTTGTTTAACCCCCATTAACTGTGTCTCAAGGCAGACTTCTCTGCAAGAGTTAGAACTGGTTCTGTGATCCAATATTCTGACCTGGACAGATCTAAACACCAGGGCTTGGAGAACTTAAGAGAATACCATATTAACTTCATCCATGCCTCGCCTTCTTGTTCTATATACCGTGACACCAAAAAACCCCGTCCATTTCAAGCAGACTCATTCAGAGCCTTTTCACATATCTCAGTAGTTGCAGGGGGGCTTGCTTGATGAATCAAAAACCCATTACTACTGCACCCCCCCACCCCCAGCTGTCCAAAATGACTCAAATGGCAATCTTGTGAACACGGGCTGAGTGGTAAACCTGCACCACCGTAAGCCTCACGACTGTGCCAGGTTTGCATTTTCAATTAATTGTTCCAATTGCATACCTATGTCATGTCGTGTCGTGTGTCGTCCCCCCCCTCCCCCAAGTATAAGAGCTGTTCTGCTTTACCTATTTGTTGTCGGGATCTTGACATCCTTCCCCAAGTAGTGCTTCTTTTGGAGTGGAAATAATGTTTTCTTCAGCACTCAAATCTCAGCCATCTGTTGCTAGAAGAAAAACTGCAATTTTCCTCATAGATAATATCTCAACTGCTGGCAACGTGTGCATCATTAGATGTTGTATGTGTGTGTTGCCTACCGCACATGGCATCGTCAGGAGCACAACCTTTGCCTTTTCTATACTGACACCATTTTTGTGATTTAAAACAAAAATTAAGCTTTAGAAGCCAAGTTTGGGGGGGTTTTGCTGGCCACTGGGACCCAAAGAAAACTCACTGAGATTTTAAAAACTCACTGAGAGCCATTTTGGTGTAGTGATTAAGTGTGCAGACTCTAATCGGGGAGAACCGGGTTTGATTCCCCACTCCTCCACTCGCACCTGCTGGATGACCTTGGGCAAGCCATAGTTCTGATAAGGACTGTTCTTGAAAAAGAGAAGTTTCTCTCAGAGCTCTCTCAGCCCTGCCTACCTCACAGGGTGTCTGTTGTGGGGAGGGGAAGGGAAAGGAGTTTGTAAGCCGCCCTGAGACTCCTTTGGGTAGTGAAGGGCGGGGTATAAATCCAATCTCCTCCTCCTCCTCTTCTTCTAAATGAACAAAAAGAGGCAAAAGCTGGCTTTCCAACTTCAGCAATGTCCCCAATGCTTTACATGCTCCCCGCCCCCATTTCTTTTTTCATTTCAAGGGTGTGCACTCTGCCTGTAAGATATTGCAGTCAGATTGATGTGGCAGTTCAGGAGAAGAGAAACTGGTACAAAGAATTTCCAAACCCAGAGCTTCTAGAATTCTGCCTCCAGGCCAAGTGGCCACCAGGGACCAGGTTTCCCTCAGTTCTCACTCACGTCAGTGTATCACCAGACTTGTCCCACAGCAATCCTGTTGCATGACGTGTCAGATTTGCCCCAACGCACTGCTGGTTGGGAATCTCCCTCCTGCAACGACTCCGGAATACAAACACCAAACGTCACGTGGAAAGGAGAAACACAGAAACACTGCCTTATTGATACTGCAATTGCACAATTTTTTACTGAATAGCAAAACCATGTTTTGGTCATACAGCGATACTGCGTTAGCCGGACCGATAATCTCTCACGCCTTCTGCTTCATCCAGCGACCACGCCCCTTCCTGCACACACCATGCTTTTTTTTTTTGCTGCTGCTGCCGTTTACACTCAGGCTGGCAGAAAGCAGAAAGCATTTCCGGTGAATGCACCCCTTCACTCAGAGCCTTGCTCGCATTAGACCTTTTTCTGTTTTCTAAAGGTGACCCTAAACGGCAGCGGCTGAAGTAGTGAGTGCATCAGGTGGAAAAGAAAATATTCTGATCAGAGGAGGGCAGGGAAGCCAGGCAGCCACTGTAATTTACGATAAAGTCCAATTTAGCCAAGGGCACTTTCCAATCCACAGTGTTTTCTGAAGAACCCTACGGACTGCCTTTATTATTTCCTAAGTACAGAAGCTTACCCAGCATAAAGCTCTAAGGGGAAAAAAAGTACGCTGTATCTTAGTTTGGCCACCCACCCATGGATATTAGCCATCTGACCTCACGAACAACTGATTTTATAAGAGGGCTCGATTCAGAGATGCAGATTTACATCCCCAAAGAGCCTCCCAGACGCTGGAACCCAAGTGTACAAGGCATTCAATGCCAAACTTGGGCAATCATGGGGAAGTCAGTCCACAAACCCCATGTGGTAATACTGATATTTCAGTCCCACCCGGATGCAGTCCCTGACAAGCCTGAACATAATACTGAGCGCTGTTCTGTTCAAGGGTGGGGGGGATGAAATCAAAATCTTACTACAGAACAGACACATTCGCAATTTTGAAGTTGTACGTGGAAAAGCAAGCCCTCATTCACCTAAACTAATTTTTACACCAGCTAGAAATCATAAAACCAACAGGACAATGGTCACTTTAGTCTCTCAGGAGGCAACTGTGTACGCTGTCCTAGGTTGTTGTTTTTTTTTTAACGCTTCTGGAATGGGAAGCCGCTCTGTGACTCCGCTGGCACATGGACCACGAGGGGCTGAAGCTTGGTTTGCTTTGGCTCAGCCCAGGTGGATGAGGGTCATCACAGTGGTGTAACCGTGCAGCAGGTCATCTTTGATGTTATTACATTCCCGGAGTATAAAATTCCCAGTCACAATTCGGTCGCATCCGATCTCCCCATGTCCAAAAAAGCCGAAGAGTGGAACGCTGGGGAAAAACTTGCGGAAAGCGTCTGCTTCGAGGTTCCGCTTGGTTTTGTAATGTTGGTATCCCCGGCCGACACAGGCGAACATGAAGCCGACGGTGTTGTGTTCAGGGATGCTTGCCGCCTTGAGGCGCTGCATCGCCGCTTCCGCTGTCTTCTCGTCGACTACATCCTGATCTAACAGAACAGCGGCACTCTGGATTTGGGGTCCGCTAAATGTCAAGCCGACCACGCCACAGGATTCAGCAGGCTGACTGTTACTGTAAGAGAGAAGGGAAGAGAAGCCCCATGTTGGAAAGATTTTTTTCCCCCACCAGCAGACAACAGTACCAACAAAACTAAATCCATTCTACAAAGCAATAAAAGTAATATGGATTACCATTAACCCAAAGAAACATGCCTGCAGGACTGTATTACAGAACCCTTAGCACTATTCCCCACGGATTTATTGGACCCCACCGAGTCCAGAACTGGAGCAATCCCAGTGGTCTCTTTAAATACCTTCTAGCCGTACCCAAATAAAAGCTGAATAGTATCAGTTTTTATCCAGGCATGGCTATTTTGGTAGCTGAATCGGATTGTCTAATCTGTATTCAGCTGAATAAATACCCAAAAAATACCGATATAGAAGAAAAAGAGTTGGATTTATACCCTGCCCTTCACTCAGAGTCTCAGAGCAGCCAGTGTGGTGTAGTGGTTAAGTTCACAGATTCTAATCTGGGAGAACCGGGGTTGATTCCCCACTCCTCCACTTGCAGCTGCTGGATGACCTCAGGCAAGCCATAGTTCTGTCAGAGCTGTTCTCTCAAGGGCAGTTCTGGGAAGAGCTCTCTCAGCCCCCACCTACCTCACAGGGTGTCCGTTGTGGGGAGGGGAAGGGAAAAGAGTTTGTAAGCTGCTCTGAAACTCTTGAGTGAAGGGCAGGGTATAAATCCAATCTCTTCTCTTCTTCTTCCCCTCCTCTCTCCACAACAGACCCCTTGTGAAGTGGGTGGGGCTGAGAGAGCTCTGAGAGAACTGTTTTTGAGAGAACTTGTGACTGACCCAAGGTCACCCAGCTGGCTGCATCTGGAGGAGTGGGGAATCAAACCTGGTTCTCCAGACTGGAGTTCACCACTCTTAACCACTACACCAAATGGGCTACTGAGTACACACCCCAATCTCTTCTGAAGAAACTTCACCAGGGCAGCGAGGGAAAACAAGGCAGTGGAAGAACAGCCTCACGACCATGTTACTGGCTATAAAGCTCAGACTTAGCAATAATTCACCTGAAATGACACCTCCCTTTCCCCTGCTGCACTCTGCCTAGAGTAAATATACAGTTAATGTGGCCTTCTCATAGAAGGGACACGTCGTTCTGAAAGCAGTGCTCACAAGGCTCAAGGGACTGGAAGCCACCCAGAACTCGGCTGGCCTTCATTGCCAGGCCATCAGACTTTGGGAAATCCATGCACCTGGCACGGATACATGAGACCAATGCTCCCTCTAAGCTGTGGAGTCCTGTGAGCAGAAATTCTACTCTGTGAGCGACTGGCATTAAAGTTGTTGTGAGAGCGCGATTTGGCTGCTGCATAAATTAGTTTGCTCCGGAGCCATCCTTTCTGAGCGAAGACAACAATGTGTGAGCCGGAGGCTGAAAAACTGTGAGCTAGCTCACACTAACTCAGCTTGGAGGGTACACTGCATGAGACCAAAAGGGAAGGGGGGAAACGGCTGCTTGACATGCACAACACCGACTGGAGGAGGAAATAATCCAGAGGCCAGGTGCCATACCCAGTCCGGCCAAAAAACACACACAAGTCCCTAATGGCTAGAAAGCGCCAACCAGGCCACCAATGCAACATAAGCAGCCTAGGTTTTGTTGTTTTATTTAGAAAACTTGCACGCCACCTCTCCAGAAAACCTGCCCAACAGTGCCAGAAACCACCCCAAACGACGCTGGATGGGGTCTCCCGAACGCAGCGGCAGGTCATAAGAACATAAGACAAGCTTGGTACATTTAAGCAAGGGGATCACACACCCCTTTCAAAAGATACCCACTTCTCAGAAGTCAGAGATGTAAAGCTGTCCACGTGTCCCCCAGCCAAGATGATACTTTTTTCATTCAAGCGGTTGATTATCTGGTGCAGAAACCGCGTGGCTCCCGACTTCCAGGTGTTGTATCCAAACAGAAGAACCACTCTGAGATCTGGGTTGTTCTTCAGACCTGATTAGAAAAAGGGGAGGAGAAGGGGGGGGGGAGTGTTAACTCGTGTACTGTTGCCTTTTAGCAGGAATAACAAGATTGTCCCAGAAATGCCAACTCAGGCCTTGGATGGACTACATCAGCATATATATTCTGGGCTTAGATTATACCCTGCCTTGCCCCCCAGGCATGAGGGAACAGGCAACACAAAGCAGAAAGACTCTTCAAAGACTCAGCATTGTTATGGTGACCCTTAAGCACTGCCTGACCTCCTTGGGAGCCTAGGCCACTAGACGTTTCACACATTCATTTAATTTATTTGTGCTACTGATAGTCCTCCTTTCTCACAGGGACCTAAAGTGGATTACACAGAGTGAGTCAGTACAATGAACAAAACGAGACATTCGATAACCAATGCAATTAGGCTATTAGAAGTCTGGACCACTAGAAAGAAAAAGCATCATTGCATAAATATTAACGTGACACATTAAGTGGTACAAAAACTACATAACAGGAACCTACCTACAATAAGCTATAGAAGAAGAAGAGATTGGATTTATACCCCGCCCTTGACTTGGGAGTTTCAGAGCAGCTTACAATCTCCTTTCCCTTCCCCTCCCCACAACAGACACCCTGGGAGGCAGGTGGGGCTGAGAGAGCTCTTTCAAGAACTGCTCTTGAGAGAACAGCTCTGAGAGAACTTGTGACCAATACTCCCTCTAAGCTGTGGAGTCTCGTGAGCAAAAATTCTACTGTGTGAGCTACTGGCATTAAGGTCGTGAGCGAGCGATCTGGCTACTGCATAAATTAAGTTTGCTCTGAAGCCATCCTTCCTGAGCTAAGACAAAAATGTGTGAGCCAGGGGCTAAAAAACTGTGAGCTAGCTCACACTAACTCAGCTTAGAGGGAAGACTGCTTGTGACTGACCCAAGGTCACCCAGCAGCTGCATGTGGAGGAGTGGGGAATCAAACCCGGTTCTCCCAGATTAGAGTCCGGGCACTTAACCACTACACCAAACGTGCTATACATAGCAGAATAGGCCACAGTCTCTAATCCTTTGTCCAAGTAAGTCTGTGAGCCATTTTCCACAGTGGAAACTCTATTACCGGCACAGAAAAGCCCTCCTGAATAGTTCAGTTTTGCATAATTTGTGGAAGGCCAGGAGAGTGGGAGCTTCCCACTGGGTGGGAGCGACAACGGAGAAAGCACGTGTGTGCAGGAAGCCGCTCCTTTTGCCCATTTGCAAGCTGGCACCTGCAGAAGCCCCCGCTGATATGAGTGCAATTGTCGTAGCGGAGCTTAGGGGAAGAGGCCAGTCCCGTAAATAAGTGGGATCAAGGCCATGCGGGACATTATACATGACAGCCAATACCTTGGACTGAGCCCAGTAACAAATGGGCAGCCAATGGAGCGTCTGCAGAACGGGAGGAATAGGCGCGCTCCGCCTAGCTCCCGTTAATAGCCAAGCCGTGGCATTCTGGACCGGCTGGAGTTTCCGAATTGATTTTGAGGGGAGGCCAATGAACAATGCATTACAGCAGTCTAGTCTCGGTGTTATTGTGGCATGGATCCAGGGGGCCAGGTCAGCCGTATCAAGGTACGGGGCCGTCTTAGGGGCTTGGCTGTGTTGGCAGGAGGCCTTGTTTCTCCAATCAGCTTGTTTCTCCAGTCATAAAAGCTGGATCCTGTATGACCCTAAGGCTTTTAACTGGCTAAGAGCCAGTTTGGTGTGGTGGTTAAGTGTGCGGACTCTAATCTGGGAGAACTGGGTTTGATTCCCCACTCCTCCACTCACAGCTGCTGGGTGACCTTGGGCAAGCCGTAGTTCTGGCACAGCTGTTCTTGAAAAATAGCAGTTTCTGTCAGAGCTCTCTCAGCCCCACTGACCTCCCAGGGTGTGTGTCTGTTGTGGGGAGGGGAAGGGGAAGGAGTTTGTAAACCGCTCTGAGACTCCTTTGGGTAGTGAAGGGCGGGGTATCAATCCAATCTCCTCCTCTTCTTTACTGAGCCTGCAAGGGGCAGCTGAACTCCCTGTCAAGAGTGAGGAGAACGCTCTCCTTCAAGACCCCAGCTTCCCCAACCAGTACTGCCTCTGCCTTTTCAGGGTTGAAACTTCAATTGGCTCACTTTCAGTCAGTTAGCTTCAGCAGCCAGGCGGCAATTCAGGACCTCAACTGCACCACCAGGAGATGCGGACAAGGGAAGATTGAGCGGAGTATCACAGCCTGTAATGGCACGTTCTGTCTTACGTTGCACTTGGCCAACACTGCTTCGGAGCTGTCTGGTTCTGTGCTGCCGGATGTTAATATTTTACATGTAGGAATACATGAAACCTGCTAGTGTGGCAGATGGACGGCTTCCATTGTGGTCAGGTAAAAAATACTCCCTGGAGTGCCTTGGGTAAATGGAGCCAGGAGGAAGGCTTTGAAAATGCCTCCCCAAGTCAAAAAGGACCCAGGAAAACAAGTTGAGGACTAGTGACTCTTCCTGGGGTGTAGATGCCCCAACAAACCTATTATACCTTCATTCCTGTTGCATCTTCACCAAGGGGGGAGTAGGAATGGGCGGTGGAGGAGACTCTTGCTTTTTTTTTTTTTTTAAAGGAGAGGAGTGGGTTTTTGTACCCTGCTTTTCTCTACCCTCTGGAGTCTCAAAGCAGCTCACAATCAGCAGTCCCTTCCCCTCCCCACAAGAGGCACCTTGTAAGGGAGGTGGGGCTGAGAGAATTTGGAAAGAGCTGTGACTGGCCCAAGGTCGCCCAGCTGGCTTCACAGGGAGGAGGGGTGAGGAATCAAAGCCGGTTCTCCAGATTAGAGTCTGCCACTCTTAACTACTACACCACACCGGCATTCTCTTCTCTCTCTCTCTCTTTTTTTAAAAGACAAAAACAGGTGGCGATTAGGAGAAACAATATTTTGAACAAAACATAAGATTCCCCCTATGGTTTTGGAATACCCTTGACCCCCTGAAAAAATGCGGGGACAGAAAGAATATCGCAGCCAGTAACCTCTTGTGGGATGAAGAGTTGCAGGGAAGGGAGGCTAACAAGACGATGCCGAGTCACAGCTCCTTGGAGATTGGCCACAAAGCATTCTCCCATGCAGGTCCTGGCAAAGGAGGCCCGGCAGCACAGAACCAGACAGCCCAGATGGGGCTCTGAAGCAGCGTCTCACCCAACTTCCCCCTCTCAAGGCTGGACGCCCTGCACCCAAAGGATCCACTGCTACCTTCCATACTGTTTTGGATATCAGGCAGACACACACACACCCGTTTGCTGCCACGCATCCATGAGGTGGAGAGCGACAGATGCCTTTACACCTGCTTGATGCGGGCACCCTTCTACACTGGAACGAAAACCCGGGGACCACTCCTGTCATGGCGGCCTCTGGCTTGCTGAGTCTGCTCGGGCTCCGCGTTCCCCCAGCCAAGCCACAACACACACACTACAGTCACACACACGGAAGGGCTTAGAAAGGAAACTCTGCAGAGTATTTCGTTTCCTGACACACATACAGACTCAAGGACAGAAAGATATGACATGATAGGAACAGCCTTCTGCCAGACTGCACCCCAGGGTAGATAAGACCATCAGAGGAGCCCGGCTGGATCAGGCCAGTGGTCCATCTAGTCCAGCATCATGTCTCACACAGTTCCTCTGGACGGCCACCAACAGGGCACCAGGGCTGAGGCCTTCCCCTGATGTTGGCCTCCTGGCTCCATGATTCAGAGGCTTACTGCCTTTGAATGTGGAGGTTAATTTAGGAAATCCTGATTCCAGTACTGCGGAAAGATTCTAGAACCCTGTGGGCTTCTGCATGTGGAGTCCAGAGGCCAAAGCCAAGGGAACAGCTGGACTCCTACATACACACAGCACACAGAGATACATATATATGGAAATCTACCTGTTTGCTTGGCTTTGGCCTCCAGACTCCACATGCAAAAGTATGTGTGTGTATACATACATACATATGTACATATGGAGACAAAGAGAGAAAGCATGCAAGCGCCAGGGTGATGAAGTGACTGAGAGCATCGGTACAGTATCTGGAAGACCTAGGTTCGAATCCCCACTTGTGCTATGGAAGCTCGCTAGGTGACCTTGAACCAGTCACACTCTCTCAGCCTAATCTACCTCACCGGGTTGTTGTGAGGATAAAATGGAGGAGGGGAGATCGATGTGAGCCACTTTGGGTCCCTGTTTGGGAGAAAGGTGGGGGGAAATGAATTTTTGACACATACCACGCAGCTGAAAACCATGAGTTTAGTCAGAGTTCTACCAACCACATCCACTACCGTAACATTTACTTCCCTGGCCTTTTAACTCTACTCGCCTGCTTCAGCAAACTGGTTTTCATCAATGACCTTGGACTTTGGGTCTTTGAAAAAGTGGAAGGTCTGAATCTTCACTCCATCTATCTTGGGGAACAATAATGCAAAGCCCGCTTCACCATCTTCAACTTCCAGAGGCCGGCCGCTGCGAGAGCCTGTTGGGGTGACTGAAAAGGGGAAATCTGTTAACGGGTGAACTTTATTTTTAAGACCGCTGGTGCTTCCAGCATGGCCCTCCGTATTGGGATGCAAAAAACAAAAACCACCACCACTGCTCTGTCGTGTTTATCTAATTACTTCCAAAACTAGCCTCCTTTGTAGTAAATGGTATTTTTTTGTAAATTCTGGCTAGCAGAACGAAATGACACAAAAGTACCTCCAGTCCACCATGTTGAGGACAGCTTTTCAATAACCGGTCAGCAGAAACTTTTAAAGAAAAACCATTTAATCTCACACTCTTGTGCATGCTCACACACAGACAAGGCTGTAGAGCAGATGCCTTGCATGCAAAAGGTCCCAGGTTCAACCCCTGGCCTCTCCCATCTCGGGTAGCTGTGCTAGCGAACACCCCCGCCTGAAAGCCCAGACAACAATCAGCACAGAACACGAGAGGTTACACAGACCCAGGGTCTCACCCCAGAGAATGCAGGTTCATTAGTTCTCTCTCTCTCTCTCTCTCTCTCTCACACACACACACACACACACACACACATCTCAGAGATGAGCTAATTAAAAAATCCACAGGCTGCAGCAAACCATAGAGGAAGACCCAACAAGAGATGGACGGACTCCAGCAAGGAAGGCTCCGTTTGCAAGACCCGAGCCAGGCCGTTAACGACAGGCCGTTCTGTAGGTCATTAATTCATAGGGTCACCATAAGTCAGAAGCCACTCGACGGCACTTCACACACAGGGACAGGTACATTTGGAAAGGAAGAGCAGGCAGATGCACTTGCTTCAGCAAAGGGGCTGTGTAGCATTTGGAGCACACGGCCACTGCTACCTTCCATACTGTAGGTGGCAGCACAACAAAAAACAGAAGAAGAGGAATGGCATTGGCTTCTTGACATGCCTTTGAAAACCTGATGCTCTGCACCCAGATAAGCAAAGTAACCCAGTGAGAGTGGATACTGGAACCTGGGCCTTCCAGAGCAGTTGGAAAAGGCAGAGAGAGATTCTTTGGAATGTAACTGACCACAAGCAAGCTTGGTACCTGGTGTTATCCTGGACGGCTTTGGTATATGCAGTTCCTCCCCATTTTCTGCTCTTTGTTATGTTAGCTCTGCACCAGGGCCGGTGTTGTGAAAATAAGCATTCAGTGATGGGTTAACTGGGATACCCAGCCTGCCACCGAAGTGGAGCCTGCAGTCATGTTGGGAGCCTGCACCAGGGCTGCTGGGCATGGTGGATAAGTGGGGTGTAAATCACAGTGGCCAAATCCCCATGTGGAAGTGCTGGTTCATATCAAGTATTCTGGAACGCTGAGCTTAGGTTGGGTGGCCCCACACGATTATACGGGAGCTTCATTTGAATGAGAATCATCCCTTAACCGGCAAGACATCCAGATTCAAGTCACATGCATGTTTCTGTCTTTCTATCAAAGAGGGGAAGGAACAGCCTCAAGGCGCCACTGACGCCAGGGCATTTTCTTACCTACAGTCCCGGGCGTCACCAATCCAAGGACCTGGCACCGTTTGGGCAATAACTTCTCTAAAGCAAGGGCTGTTTCTTTGCTATTTCTTCTTCGAGCTGTAATTAAACGCAAGGTAATTTGCACATGCTGACGTTGTGGGGGACGCACGCAACAGTACAAGCAGGAGATGCAGACAAGAAAGCCAGAGGACTGCTGTGACTTGGAATGCATTTGCCCAGCTCCGGCCGGTATGTCAACGACATCCATTCCTGGGTCAGTCAGATCTACTCACAGTGATCCACGCCTTAGTTACAGCCAATCCTCCCTCTAAGCTGTGGAGTCTTGTGAGCAAAAATTTTGCTTCATGAGCTATTGGCATTAAAGTCATGAGCAAGCGATTTGTCTACGGCATAATATTAGGTTGCTCTGCAGCCATCCTTCCGGAGCGAAGACAAAAAACTGTGAGCTAGCTCATACTAACTCAGCTTAGAGGGAACACTGGTTACATCCAGAGTGGACTACTGCAGCGTGCTCTACTTGGGGCTACCCTTGGAGACTGTACAGAAATTGCAGCTAGTGCAGAACAACTGTAGGTCAGGGCCAGCTATCGGGACCGTATGCCCCCGATATTACAGCAATGACACTGGCTGCCGAACCACCCCAAGCCCAATTCAGTTTGCTGGTTTTGTCCCTTAAAGCCCTGCCCAGCTTGGAACCAGGGCACCTGGAGGACGGTCTTCTCCTGTATGTTCCTGCCTGAGAATTAAGATCATGGGGAGACAACCTCTCGACTGTCCCACAAATTAAAGAGGGCTGTTCGGTGGATGCATAAAAGTGGGCCTTTCCTGTGGCAGCCCCATAATTATGGAATAACCTCCCCAGGGAGGTGCACCTGGGCCCCCTCATTGTCGATCATCGAAAGGCAAGTTGAAGAAGCTTTTATTTAGGACGGCATTTTGATTTAGCTTTTATTACTGGCAGTCCTAATTTGAGTTCTTAACCTGTGGCCTTTACAGGTTTTATAATTGTCTACATTGTGTGTTTTATAATGTTTTATCTTCTGTTGTAAGCTGCCTTGAGTTCCGCAAGGGAGAAAGGTTGGCTAATAAATATTTTAAATCATAATAATAAGTCTTTGGGATATCTGAAAATCGGCTGCTTCTGCGAGTGTGACCTGCGCTGCTCAGAAGGCCCAGGTGAGCTGCAGAGCTCTGTTCTCCCACAGAAGCCTGCCAGCAATGGACACAGCCCCCATCTGGAGATCTCCAAAGAAGCCGGCGTTTCAAACAGGCGAAACAGACGACACCTCATTGCTGGAGCTGTTTAAAGCAATGCATCCTCGTAGCTCCCTAAGAACACCACCCTAAACCACTAGAAAACGCTAACTCGCCAGGGGTCACTTGATGGAGCGTGGACCCAAAACCTGGCCTTCCACCCCGGGCTTACATTCCACATTCCATCCGCTGGTCACATGATGACTGTCAGACTCGGGCCCTTGATCTGTGGTTATTAATCTCTGTAACACTAATGCTTACTTTTGCTTTTGTATCCCTGCTTGCCTGGCTCATCTGGCTTTGCTCTGTGCCCCTTATCATCTCGCCCTCACTGACATGACATTCCTAAGGGGGGTGTGGGTGTGTATGTGAGACCGATTGTCTGTAGGTCTAATGGCGCACCAACTGCAATTCTTGTTAACGCAGCCCCCAAGAATTTCTCAGGTTTTCGCATGGGAGACGACCTTGGGAGAGATAAGACTTTGGGAACAGCTAGATGGGTCATATAACTATCATGACCTGTAGTAACGCTGGTGCGAATGAGTATGCTTGGAATGTGGGTCCTCTCCTGTGATATCTATTCCCTTGCTTTGGCCTCGCCGGTCCTGACAAAGACGATCACCTCTACAGTTAACCAAATCTTGCCAATAAACCTTAACTGAGGACTACCGTGTGAACAGTGGTTTCTCTGGGAGCCTGACAATGACTCTGCCTGTGTCATCTGGTCCAATAACCAACTGAATACCTCGCCAGGTGCTTTCAAGAGACGCTCACCTTTCTTTTGCCCGTGGCAGTGCTCTTCATGGCCGCTGAAAGTCTCTGCATCTGCTATATAAAACACCGTCTGGGGCAGCACCTGGACTTTCTGCAAAATGGAAAAAACCAAGCACAAGAGACCGTATGTGTGTGTGAGAGCACACCTTCACAAGCTTCTCTTTTAGAGAAAAACCAAGCATTGGGTGCCTATGAAAGGCCGCACTTTTAATCCTGCTCAGATGTACGCGCACAAGCACCGATGTATAATATGCTCGGCCTAGCCCAGAAAGGGTCAGCCCCACCCTCTAGGAACACCCCTCCTGGGGGAAGACGGATGAGTAAAACCCTTCCATAGTCGACGCAATGCTCCCTCTAAGCTGTGACGGCTTGTGAGCAAAAATTCTACTTTGTGAGCTACTGGCATTAAAAGTTGTGAGCGAGCAGTTTGGCTACTGCATAAACTAGTTTGCTGTGGGGCCGTCCTTCCTGAGCTCAGACAAAAATGTGTGAGCTGGAGGCTAAAAAAACTGAGCTAGCTCACCCTAACTCAGCTTAGAGGGAACACGTCACACAGCCTGTTTTCCATTCCAAGGTTCAAGACCTCTCCGCTTTAACGTTCCATCACTACGCACAGTCATCGACACAGAAGGATCATTCTTTTCCCTTTGAACGCTGCGTTCATAACAGCAGCGGCGGCTTAGGTTACCTGTGCTGCTCAGAGAAGGGCTTCTAATTGCCGCCTTGTGTTCACGCGACCGACTTTTCAAAATCTCTCCAGACTTGGGAGCCCCGCCCGAGCCATTTCTTTAAAAAACAAGTCTCCCATTTCAGTGAAAAACCGTGTCAGTTTCTACGTATCTTGGGGAAAACAAGAGTTTACAGTCTTTAGTGCCACGCCACTGGTTCATCAACACCCAGTGCAGCCGAGAAAACTCCAGAGCCAGCCCTGCAGCCCTGGCCGCTTGCCTTTCATGCCACTCGAAACAAAAGGGCCAAAGCCCGGCACCAGCAGCATGCCGGTCCACCACGTGACCACGCCAGGACGAGGCTGCCAAAAGTGCATCTCAGCGGCCTCCTGCACTACAGAGAAGGCCCCAACCTACCAAGAAGTTCCCCTTCAGGAGCCTCGCTGAAGTTAATGGGGCCTGGCTTATTCCAACAGGGTTTGCATGAGAGAACATGCTGGAGGTGAAGATTAAAGAGCAAACCGATGAAACACATTAAGGTTGGCAGACTCAGTCGGGAAGGTGCCCATGCCTCATCAGTCACCGTTCCTTCCACCTCATGGGTCCAAAGCTCATATGCTTCAAATCCATAAGCACTTTCCACAGACTTCTCTGCCTAGCAGCCTACTAGCAAGTGACGGGAAGCACGTTTCCATATCCAAAAACAAAATTCACAGCAACTTCACCAAACCCCGGCAACTGTCGGGGAATGATTTAAAAATGTCTCAAAACATCCGTGTGATTTCTAAGGCTGCAAAATTCACTGGTTAGATGGGCAGATCAAAAACCTTAAGAAGTGCGACCGATTCACTGGGTAACGTATTTTAACGTCAACCTTTGCTTTTAACTATAAACACTAACCAGAAACGCGGCTGAGGATGACAGAGGAGGCAATATCTGCCTTCTAGAATCAAAAGAGCTCTTTTAATCAAAGCGACTGAATTCCTGGCAAATTTAGGCAGCTCCGATTTTAGAAAATCAAGTGAAATTATTACAGGTTAGCCAGCTATTTAAAAATGAATTAAAAAAAACAACAACACCCTGGACAGTTACCAAAGCTACTGAATACTTTCAAATATGCTCTGATACTTCCCATACACTTACTTCAAGCTCCTCTTCTAACACCTGGACCAGAGCATGATTACTGGATGAACATGATTCAGCCGTAGAGACCCAGGCGAAACTCTGCCGATTCCTCAGCAACCGACGGGAACACTCTCTCCATAGCCGGCACACGCTGAAAATATAAAGGAAGCGGCACCGCTATGAACAGGCATGACCGGAAGTCGCAACCATTCGCTTTCATACAGCACTTGTGTGTTCAAAGTGCATCACTCATGTCACCTTATCGTGATCCTTGAAGTGAGGCTGTAGGTCAGGGTATCGATCCTATATGCTACCTGTGTGTTTTGTCTGAGAAACAGGAGCCTACCTAAGGCCATCCAGAAAGAACGTGGCAAAAGAGAAAATTGAAACCGACAATCTCCATCACTGCTTGTTCTTTTTGTCACTGGACATCACCAGTGACTGGGCTTCCTGTTTCTCTTCCCACTTCGAACCTCTCCCAGTCACATGCCTTGTAGCCGTGGGGGAGAGTATATTCTTTGGACTAAAAAAGATTTCACACCTCCCACCATCAGAGTCTCCAAGGCATTTGCAGCAGAGCTCCCTGTATAGGAAGTTAAACAAAATCGTTCCCCACTACAGCTAATCATTTGCTTATTTCCAGGCAGCTGTTAACCCTGCTACGTTTCTTCAGTTCTGCTGACCAGAACTGGCAATTCTCTGTTGCTTTCAGTTTGGGAGTAGTTAACTTGGTCGCCAACCACAGGACACACCTGAGGAGCACTGGGCGCTTCAGTACACAAAGATAATAACATTTTGCACGCAGAAGGCCCCACAAAGGACTGCAAGGTGGCTAGATGGCCATCTGTCAGCGATGCCGATTCTGTGAACTCAGGCAGGTCACGAGAAGGAGGGCAGGAAGGGTTGCCTCCGTGCTTAGTTCTCGTGGCCCTTTCTGACACGCCCAGGGAAATGCCGATCACCACTCTGGGGTCAGGAAGCAATTTTTCTCCAGGCCGGTTTGGCTGGAGAGCCTGGAGGGTTTTTGCCATCTTCTGGGCATGGGGCAGGGGCCACTGCGTGTGTGTGTGGGGGAGGCGTTTGTGAACTTCCTGCATTGTGCAGAGGGTTGGACCAGATAAAGAAGAAGAGATGGAGTCCATTTACTCAGAGTCTCAGAGCAGCTTACAAACTCCTTTCCCTTCCCCTCCCCACAACAGACACCCTGTGTGGTAGGTGGGGCTGAGAGAGCTCTTTCAAGAACTGCCCTTTCAAGAACAGCTCTTATCAGAACTATGGCTTGCCCAAGGTCATCCAGCAGCTGCAAGTGGAGGAGTGGGGAATCAAACCCAGTTCTCCCGGATTAGAGTCCGTGCACTTAACCACTACACCAAACTGGCTCTGGAGGTCCCTTCCAACTCTATGATTCTAAGTATTGGGAAAGGCCCTTTTTTTGCCCAAGGAACCCAGCGAGAGCTACTGCTTGGGCTAGCCACATGCTCTCAGCCCGACTTAACTACCTCTCCAAATTGTTGTGAAGATACAACAAAGGAGGGAAGGGAACTGGGTGCCCTGAGGCCAACCGCTCTCCAACAGCCTCGTTTTCCTTGCAGGGGCCCTGGTAGTCATAGAATGCCTATCTAGGACAGGCAGGCTCAAACGCCCCACTCTTCTGCCAGGGGCATCCAGTGATCTCGGGTCAGGCGTTTTCTCTCAGCCCCAGCCAACCTCACAGGGTCGCTGCAAGCAGGGAAAGCAGACATCATATGCACTGGAAACAACATGATAAAAACATGACAGAGAGGCCACTCCCTGTACAGCTGCCAACCTCCTGGTGGGGTCTGGAGATCTCCTGATATTTCAATTGAACTCCAGACTACCGAGATCAGTTCCCCCGGAGGAAAGGCCATCTTCGCCAGGCACCATCTCTGCTGAGCTCCCTCCCCAAAGCTCCAGGGATTTCCCAAACTGCAGCTGGCAGCCCCACCCTCCTGGCATGGTTACCAACTCTGGCTCTGGAAATCCCTGGAACTTTGGGGGAGCAGTACCTGGGGGGGGAAACATTTCTCTTAAGACTTTAGTCTATATCATTTATTCCAGGGGAACAGATCTCTCCTGTCATTTGGCGATGAGGTACAATTCTGGGAAAGCTCCAGCCTCCACTTGGAGGTTGGCAACCCTATGCTCCTGGATTGGTAGAGGCGGCAACTAAACCTCTCCAGAGCAAAATCTGGCGAACAGTGCACAGAGCAGGATGGGGGGGGGTAGGGTTGCCAGCTCCAGGCTGGGAAGCTCCTGGAGATTTAGGGGTGGAGCCTGGAGAGGGCAGGGACCTCAGCAGGATACAATGCCATAGACAGGGTTGCCAACCTCCAGGAAGTGGCTGAAGATCTCCAAGGGATTACAACCAGTGTTCCCTCTAAGCTGGGTTAATGTGAGCTAGCTCAGTTTTTTAGTCTCCAGCTCACACATTTTTGACTTTGCTCAGAAAGGATGTGGCTCCAGAGTAAACTAATGTATGCAGTAGCCAAATCGCTCAACTCACAACTTTAATGCCAGCAGCTTACAAAGCAGAATTTTTACTCACCAGACTCCACAGCTTAGAGGGAGCACTGGTTACAACTGATCTCCAAGCAATAGAGATCTTCCGCTTCGGGTGGTGGACTCTATGGCATTATACTCTGCTGAAGTCCCTCCCTCCCCAAACCCTGCTCTCCTCAGGCTCCACCCCCCAAATCTCCAGGAATTTCCCTACCGGGATCTGGCAACCCTAGGCACAGCGTCCACCCTCCCAAGCAGCCATTTCCTCCAGGGGATCTGATCCGTATAGTCTGGAAACGAGCTGTAATTCCGGGAGGTCCCCAGGTCCCACCTGGAGGCTGGCACCCCTACGAGGGACCCATAGCCCAGGACAGGCGGCGCCCAGAGGCGGGGAAAGAGGCGCAGATAAGCCCCCCTGGCAGGCGCTCGCCCGCCCCTTCCGATTGGCGGCGGCCCTCACCAAGCCGCCCGCAGGAGAGCTTTGGTGGGCAGGAAGGCCAGGATCCGCTCCACCACCTCGGCCAGATTGCTCAGCACGTAGAAGGCCTTCGGGTCGGGCTCCATGGTCACCGCAGGTCCGTCCAGGCCTCGCCCGTCGCCTAGCAACCAGCCGAGGCCAAAGGTTGTCCCAGGCGGCGGCGGCTAAGAACCCCTAAACCCAGGCGCGCTCCGAGCGCGTCATCAACACAGCGCCTTGCGCCGCACCCCAGAGCTCAGCCGGCACTCTAGAGCGGAAGGGGCGGAAGACTAGAGGCGGGATTTCCGGCCGAGTCTTCCTTGGCCCTGAGGGGAGTATTTTAACGCCTCTCTAGGCGCCGGTGATATGATGTAAAAGGGAAACCGGGGGGGCGGTGGCTTTGGACCGGAAGTGGCTAGTTTCTACGGTCCTAGCAACAACCAGAGCGGCAAAAAGGACCCTTTCCGGTTGAAATGGGGAGCGAGTCTTAAAGGGAGCGTCTTCACAGTTCGTGGAGGGGCGGAAGGAAAAGACATAAGGGATTAATTTTAAATACCAGGCCCGAAGCAACCTGAACGAGAGGCTTCCTTTGGGGGCAGGGCCCAGAAATGTCCAACGGTGGTGGCCCTGTGAAAAGCTGGTTGCCAACCTCCGGGAGGTATATAACACCAGAAAAGAGAATCTCGGGGAAAGTGGTGTATAGAGAACACTGACGAGACAACTGGCAACTTAAGAAGACAGCGATTTTTTTATGAATTCTGTTTTATTCTATTTTATAAAATATGTTTATAAAATATATTGTTATAGATTATTTAAAATATTTATAAAATGTGTGTAAAATTCTTTTTCATAAACAATTTACCAGTATACCAGTTTTAATAACTCCTCTAATTTCCCAGTTTGGGCTGCAGTGGCTCAAGTTAAGACGCTGAACTGCAGACTGGAAGGTCTGTAGTTTGGCAGTTCCAGACCCCAGTGCCAGGTGACTCCAGCTCCTGCCAACCTAGCAGTTCGAAAGCAAGAAATTGCAAGTAGATAAATAGGTACCACTTCGGTGGGAAGTTAACAGCGTTCTGTGTGCCTCCGCATCTAGTCATGCTGGCCACATGACCATGGAAATGTCTTCGGACAGCGCTGGCTCTTCAGCTTGGAAACGGAGGTGAGCACCACATCCCTAGAGTTGGATTCGACTGGCTTTCGAGCAACCTTTACCTTTACTAAGTTTCCAATTAGAATACAGTCTCTGAATAGGTAGAAAATTCAGTACAAATAAACCAGTACAGAGCTTTTTTGTGATCTAGGAAGAACGTTTCTGTATGCTCGGAGACTTAGAATTTGGATCTCTTGTACACTTTAAACCTGTCTATTTGGACTGAATCTTCTGCATATTCAGAGACTGTATTCTAACTGGAAACTTACGAGTTGTTAAAACTGATATATGGGTAAATTGTAATTTGTCTGTTTCTCAACTAGCATTCATAACATCACTGTTTTCTTAAATTGCCAGTTGCCTTGTCATGGTGTTATATATTGTTTGCTAACCTCCTGGGGCTGGCCGAAGATCTCCTGGAATTACAACTGGTCTCCAGTTGGCAGAGATCAGTTCCCCTGGAGAAAATGGTTGCTTTGGGAGGGGGGCATCATACCGTGGTGCTGAAGCCCCTCCCCAGGCATCTCTCAACCCAGAGTGGGCAAGTTGGAGCTGCACAAGTCCAACAGTCACAACCCGAAAACAAACCACCATAAGTGTACTGCTTTTTTTACATGAGTCAGTCAAAACATCGTAAAAACTGCACACCAGTTTTTGGATGCATCAGAACTCTTCAGAAGGTGGGAAGTTACAAAAGAAGGGCTACCCTTTGCTGTTATGTTATTGTACACTGTTCCTGTAGCACTTTTGCTGCTAGGCAGGACCCTGGTTTCTGTCAACAAGGGAAAATATGGCCTCTCTCCTTTGAAATTACAGCAGTTTTAAGTTGCGTCCAACAGGCAGTAGTTTAACAGGCGGAGAAGCAAATAATGGCCTTCGCTGCTACTATTTCTTGCCAATCATGCAGATAGATAGGGACAGGAGTGTAACTTGAAAGATTCCTTTTGTTGCAGGGCTGATTTAAAAGCGCAATAATGTATTCTCCCCCTTCCACAGTAAAACAATTTTATGCAGGGCTTTTTTGGTAGAAAAAGCCCAGCGGGAACTCATTAGCATAATAGGCCACACCCAACAGACTCATTAACATATTAGCTCACACCCCAGACAGCACAGCTCATTAGCATATTCGGCCACACACCCTTGTTACAAGAAATTTGGCCATCCAGCCACACCCACCTTTTGCTTCTTATTCTGTTTTCCTTGTTTGTTGTCAAAACCCAGGGCTTTTTTGGTAGCAGGAACTCCTTTGCATGTTAGGCCACACACCCCTCATGTAGCCAATCCTAAGGAGCTTCTGCTGTAGGGTGTGGCCTGTTATGCTAATGAGTTCCTGCTGGGTGTGGCCAACTCAGGAGCCAGCCGGAACTCCGTTTCTGCCCCCAAATAGCCCTGATTTTATGTAGGCTGTTTTCAACAGTCTTCCATGACACACACACACAGCAGTGGCTTGAGGGAGGTTATCCCTGTTTAACTGCTGTCTGTTACACTCTTTAAAAAGTTCATTTCCTCAACCCTTCATAAGGAATCCCAGCCCCAGACAGATTCCCGTCTGTCATCTAGCCTTCTAATATGATTCGGGACTGTGAACTATACTCCTGTGCAATGCTCCCTGTAAGCTGTGGAGTCTCGTGAGCAAAAATGCTACTTTGTGGAGCTACCGGCATTCAAGTTGTGAGCAAGTGATTTGGCTGCTGCATAAATGAGTTTTACTCTGGAGCCATCCTTCCTGAGCGAAGGCAACAATGTGTGAGCCGGAGGCTAAAAAACTGTGAGCTAGCCCACACTAACTCAGCTTAGAGGGCACACTGCTCCTGTGTATAGCTCGCTCTAAGCCGGATCCCACCATGTAATTTTGCATCGTTCAATGTATCATTTTAAGACTTACGCTTTGCTTCAGCTCTGTTTCTTAAGACTTCTGGTTAGTTCTACAACCCAAAGCCTCTTTCATCGGTTTTTTGAATCCTGTCGACTGTATCGACTCACTCTGGACTCAAAAATTCATTCTCACCTCTGTTAACTCTTTTTATTTGCATGCTAGCTTGCTGCTATTCACAGGTCTGACCAGCTGCTTTAATCCAAACGTAGCTATGTGTATTTCTCAGTTACTTAGGCATCTTTATTCTAGTTAGCTCTTCCTGGCAACTAACCCCCCACCCACCATGTAAGGCGTGAGGAAATCTGAATCAATGTCTCTGCACATGAAAGCTGATATGCAGAATTAAACTCTGTTGGTCTTAAAGGGGCCCCTGGGACTCCAGCTTCGCCCTCACATCCGTTAACTCTTGTATGTGCATGCTATCCTGCTGCTCGTCGCAGGTCTTAAAGGTAAAGGTAAAGGTTCCCTTGCTTGAAAGCCAGTCGAATCCGACTCTAGGGTTGCGGTGCTCATCTCCGTTTCAAAGCCGAAGAGCCAGCGCTGTCCAAAGACGTTTCCGTGGTCATGTGGCCGGCATGACTAAACACCAAGGTGCACGGAACGCTGTTACCTTCCCACCAAAGTGGTCCCTATTTATCTACTTGCAATTTCTTGCTTTCGAACTGCTAGGTTGGCAGGAGCTGGAACTAGAGACAGGAGCTCACCCTGTCATGCGGCACCCGGGTCTTGAACTGCTGAACTACTGAGCTTCCACAGCCTGCAGTTCAGCATCTTAACCACTTGAGCCACCACAGCTCCTGGGGTCGCAGGTCTTACCAACTGCTTTAATCCAATCTCAGCTATACTTATCTCTTAGTTAGATATGCATCTTTACTCTAACTAGACCTTCCTGGCAACTAACCCCCTCCCCAATATGTAAGGCTCTCCAAGACATAAGGACCGATGGACTCATATTCTAAGCAGCAGAAAAGAGCAAAGAGTCATAGAATCATAGAGTTGGAAGGGGCCATATAGACCATCTAGCCCAACCCCCTGCCCAGTGCAGGCCCGTCCTAAAGCATCCCTGACAAATATTCGTGCAGGAGCACCTTAAAGACTGGCAAAATTTGTGAGTCCCTGCTCAGTTCTTCAGGTACAGCTAGAATGGGAGTCCGCCTGTCTGAAATCACTCCCCTCCCCAAGATACAAGGACAGGTGGACTCACATTCTAGCAGTAGAAAAGAGCCAGAGTCCAGCAGCACCTTAAAGGCTAACAAAATACGAGGCAGGGGAGGAGCTTTCGTGAGTCACCGCTCAGTTCTTCAGATGCAGCTAGAACGGGAGTCCCTCTGTCTGAAACCACTCCCCTCTCCAAGACAGAAGGACGGATGGACGCCTATTCCAGCAGTAGAACAGAGCAAAGAGTCCGGGAGCATCTTAAAGACTCACGAAATCTGTGGCAGGGGAGGGGCCTTTGTGAGTCGCTGCTCACGTCTTCCATGATCTAAGCCACTTTTGTGGGGGAGAAAGGTTGGGTGACAAGAGCAGCACAGTGACATTTTGTTTGGGAATAAGATTTCTACCTGCTTTGGATTAATATTTTAGGAACCTTGCCAAGCATTAGCTAGGAGGAGGTAGCATTACTTAGAAGAAGAAGAGATTGGATTGATACCCCGCCCTTCACTACCTAAAGGTGTCTCAGAGCGGCTTACAAACTCCCTTCCCTTCCCCTCCCCACAACAGACACCCTGGGAGGTAGGTGGGGCCGAGAGAGCTCTTGACAGAAACCGCTCTTTTTTCAAGAACAGCTCTTATCAGAACTATGGCTTGCCCAAGGTCATCCAGCCAGGTGCAAGTGGAGGAGCGGGGAATCAAACCTGGTTCTCCCAGATTGGAGTCCACGCACTTAACCACGACACCAAACTGGCTCTCTTAAAAGAAGCCCGGCCCCTAAGAATCAAGCAGCTAGCCCCACCCTTGACATATATTATTTAATGTTATACTTACAGCACATGATAAAAAAAATCTAAAAACAGCAAACCCGTCTTCATCTTTACAGACACCGGTATCGAGAAAAATTCTACGCCCCGAGCGGTCGGAAGCCAACTCAACGCAGAGATAACTAACCAGAAACAGAATTCTTAAAATGGTCTTTTTTTATTCATAAACTTGATGCAAGTTTATAGATCACCGTATACCACCAAATAATTCTGCCATGAAAAAAGTGAAACTAAAAAGAAGCGTAGCCAAGTGTGTACCTGTTGTTCTGCTAGTCCATTAGGATATTAAGGAACTGAATAATGTATTCCAAAAAGAGAGAGAAAAGTTCGTAGCCTCGGGATTTGAAAGGAGCTGTCAAAAAACAAAAAAGTTTACAGAATTCGGCCTTTGGGTTAACAGGACTTTATGCGGCTGAACGCGTACAACCAAATCAAGCAGAGAGGCCAGGAAGCCGTCTACAAGCATTCCGAGAAACAAGTTTTCACCGGGGCTAAAATCCTTGTAAATTGTTCTTCCAAGTGGAAAAGAAAACCCCAGCATAGAACAAGATGCCTGAAGCCCCCTGGGCGCCGAAGAAAAGAATATTCTCAATATTTTTCAAATGGGGGCAGAGAGACGAGACCATTCTGTACTTTTAAAAAGTGCTTATACCTTTAATTCAATGCCTGCGAACAGAAGAATTACCAAACAAAGCCCTGACCCTGATTTTATTATTATTATTTTTTTAAAGGTAAGGCAAGGAGAATACATATAAGTCGTTACCAACCCAGATTCATTTCCTAAAAGGAACAGCGATCCCCATTAGTTTTGCGACAAAACCATGGGCACGACTATGGCAACTCTGTAAAAAGAAAATTCAGAATTGAGAGATTCGTGGGATTCGCTCCGGTCACTTTCGCTTAACACCCCACCCCCTTTTTGCTTCTCGATTTCTGCTGATCGCTTGAGAAGTCCATTAAGTCTACGAAGGATTGCAACGACCCGTCACGACGGAACTGAATTGCCTACACGAAAGGTTTCCTAGCACTCTTTTAAATAACTTCAAGCTTTATAAACCTACGGCCCCTCTTCCTGCGAAGGGGGCGACGGGCGCCAGAGAGCAGAGCCGCCCGGCTAGAAAACTGACGCCCCAGTGGAATCGACTAGTCGAAAAGTTCTTATCGGCACAGACTGGCTTCACTTTAAAGCAGTAAGACGTCCGGCGAGCAGCTCTTCCCGGAGACGGTTCGTTATCCTCAACACAGCCGCGGGGGGGGGGGAGTTTAATGATTTAAAAACATACAGTCTTCCTATATATCAGTGAATTTGGCAGCACTACAAACGCTTTCAATTTTAGGCCGGAGGGAAGGGGAAAAAATATATATATGATTTTTAATGAGACCAAGGGGTGGGGTGGAAGCTTTGTAACATATTCCTAAACTAACGTTGTTAAAAGTTGGTTGGCTGTAAATAAAATATATCGCATTTCTCTGCTATCTGGAAGGGTGGGGGGGAAGTGCATACAAAATCACGGGATAGGACGTCTCCTACTGATTGACGTTTCAGGAAGCCAACAGCCTGGTTTCGAAGAATCTTATGCTTTAAAAAAAAAGAAGGAAGGAAGGAGGGAAGATCGGCCCCTTAGTAAGGCGTCATCCGTAGGGGCGACAACAGCAAACCGTTCGGTCCAAAGTACTCAGCAGCAGGAGCAGAACTGTACGGCTGTTAACTTAGATGCATCGGTCAACAGATTACCCAACTATTTATCTATTAGCTAGAATCTTCAGTTATGGCTGTTACAAGGGCATTCGTAGCTTGAATCTGTGTTGGAAGGGACATCTTTCTTTCTCGCCGACGTTGGTCCAAGACACACAAAGTCCACACGGTTAACCGTCTTCTTTTGGAGGCGTGAACCAGCCTGCAGGGAAAATAACAAAGGATCGGCGATCTGTGAAGAATTCGGCAGCAATGACCAAGGTTCATTCTCTTCTTGATAGAGATGGCTGTACCCGTACAAGATGATACCGTTACCGTGCCAACGCTTTGAACGTCCGCTTAGGTTAGTGCAAAGAAAAGGGCTTCAAGCATATGACTCTCCATGTGTCTGGATTTGAATAATTGGCACGATGTGCCTACACCAACCAGGTCTACACCCTAGTTGGGCGCCAACCCCTAAAACAACGGCTGGGTGATTTGGACCGAATGCCGTTTGGACCAAGGATGGGGCCTCAGATGCAGAATCCCAGAGTTAAAAATCCAGTTCCCCAAATGGAATAGATCGGGCAATCACTAGCGGAGTTTCATACAAACCGGTTTCCTGCTGTAAACCAGGGCAAGTCAGACAATTACAGGACCTATCGTTTTGCCTTTTTGTTATTTAACTCAAAGTTTATGTCTTCATTTTATCGAACACCCCCTCCCAAAAAAACACTTTTTTTTCTGAGATCCTTGAGGGTAAAATAATCCCCATATGATGTACTATCCACTGTTGGAAAAAAGGTCATTTTCATCCCCCCCCCAACACACCAAAATTAAAATCGCCTCCCCTTATTTAAAAAAAAAACACCCCCTCATTGTCAAAAGTTTCACTGAGTAGGTAGAGATGACAAAAATATATAATACCAAATATGTAGTAAAGATGAAACCAATAATGTAGATGTGAAACAAATTAGTCATGGAATTTGAAATACAAAATGTTGAATATAAATGTAGCCCAACAGAAGTAAGCACCATTGTACTGTATCGGTAGTGGTTTAAATTGCTTCCTGACCCCCCAAAGTGGGGATCAGCATTTCCCTGGGCCTGTAAGAAGGGGCCACAAGAACTAAGCACAGAGGCAACCCTTCCTGCCCTCCCTTCTCGTGATCTGCCTACGTTCACAGAATCAGCATCGCTGACAGCTGGCTGGAAAACCTCCAGAGAAGGAGAGCCCACCACCTCCCGAGGAAGCCTCTTCCACTGACGAACCGCTCTACCTGTCAGGAAGTTCTTCCTAATGTTCACCCGGAAACTATTTTGATTTAATTTCAACCCGTTGGGTTCTGGTGTCTTACATAACTTTTTAATAAACAGAATTCTGATACACAACCCCTTTTCCTTTTCTGTATCCTCTTCACATTTTTACTTTTGTTTTCTAAAAAGTAAAAATATATCTATCAAAAAAAAGAGAAGAAGAACACAGTAAATCCAGTGATGATATGGACTCTGCGGCTTCAGATGAGGACTCTGCTTCAGATAAGGGGGCGGTAGCCCCCAAGTGAGACTATCAACTGAGGAAAAGAATAAAGCTAAATAAAGGCTGAAGGACTCTGAGTTGTGCCTTAAAACATTTACTTTAACACTGCTCTTGGAATTTTCTTAAAATAGTTAAATGATGGGCTAAAAGTTAAATATATTAGCATAAATGACCATATTCAATGTAATCTAAGCATGTTAAGAATAACACTTACACAAGCTAATGTAAGGATCTCCTATACTTGGGGTTTTAGTTATTAGCGGTTTTCTTTTCTGCATCCTTAGTTGTAGTTGTCTCCCCTTCCCTTTTTTTTCTCTGTAGTTTGTAGTCTTTAGAAAATGCAATAAAAAATAAAATCCCCTTTGGGGGTTTAAAAATTAAAAAAAGACACACCCTCGTCTTGCTGGCCCGTTCATCAGTCATGGCGTCAGATGATTCATCTACGGATTGGGATTTGGCAGGGACCCAGGAGATGTTTGTATTGGAAGAATAAGGGGCGTGCTTACGGTCAGGGGTGTCCCTCAGCCCAGCTGCAGCTGTTGGGAGACCCGGACTGCAGAGGAGACTCTGGAGAGGTGTGAAAAGTGACATAGTACACCAGCTCGGTTCAGGCAGCTCGTGAAACCATGGTTCAGCTGAAGTACTGAAGCGTGACTAACGCAATTGCCTGAACGCTGTCTTGAACGTGGGCGGCTCCACAGACTCTGGGTAGTTACGGCTACCCTCTGAAACTAGCTGGGTAGTTTAGGTTCTTGCCAGACTAGGATGTGAAAACCACGGCTTGGTTGACTAACCACGGTTGGACTCGATGGTTTCGTGTGCCGTGTGAATGCAAAGGTGGAAGCAGTAGCTCAGTGGCAGAGCCTCTGCTTGACGTGCAGGAGGTCCCAGGTTCAATCCTGGCATCTCCAGTTAAAAGCACCAGGCAGGAGGTGATGGGAAAGACCTTGATCTGGGACCCTGGCTCAGTGGCAGAGCCTCTGCTTGGCATGCAGAAGGTCCCAGGTTCAATCCCTGGCATCTCCAGTTAAAAGCACCAGGCAGGAGGTGATGGGAAAGACCTTGGCTCAGTGGTAGAGCATCTGCTTGGCATGCAGAAGGTCCCAGGTTCAATCCAGGCAGGGGGTGCCTGAAACTTGGACAGAGCAAGGGTTCTGAGAATAAACAATGCCGACTTGGAATAGATCTCTGGTCTGACTCAGTAGAAGGCAGCTTCGTGTCTTCAAGATATTCCCCTCCCTCCCCCAAGGGAAAGCTGCCAGCATCTGTCGAGGCAAACCAGGATTGGAACCATCACCCGCAGAGCCGAATCTGGTTTCTCACCCACAAGGCACAGTTCACAAACAAATAATGTAACGTCTGAACTGAGCCATCGAGAATGAAGCGGCTTTCAAGAGAATTTTTTGTTGCTGTTTTCCCTGGAGGGGTGTCTCTCTCTCTCTCTCTCTCCCTTCTGAGGTTCATACTTACAAAACTATGTGTTTTTATCACACCGTACATACCATACATACCATTTTTCTCGTGTAATTGTACTAGAGATTTATAGGACTGCTGTGCTCTTGCTAGGTTATATTGGTTCTGGAAGGAAGAGAGAAAAACGAAGGCACTGGCTTTAGTACGGATCCCAGGAAATAACACAGGCAGATACAGTTACAAGTCCATTGATACTTATCTGATCCCTGGCTTAGGACGCGGGGCAAGTGGGCCCGAGTCACAGTCTTTGCCCATCCTGTGGGTACACAGTTTCAGTCGCAGCCGTGTTGGTCAGCAGCGGCAGGACTAGCCAGCCAGATCAGCCGAACCAACCCTGGTGTGACATCCTCGCTTATTGGGGAGACTGGTTCTCCTTTAAAGCACACTCTGTGTACATGAACTTAGTAGATTTCCGCTGCTGCCAGGAATTAAAAATTCCAAATCTCTCTCTATTTTTGGGAGAATGACCCAGTGTTTGGGCGCTTCAGAGGACTATGTGGCCCTGAGGAAAGACTGTTCTGATTGCTGGAATAAGTTTAAACAAATAATGATTTATTTATAAAAGAACAAAATAGGTGTCTGGGTATTTTTTGAACTGTTTTTGAAGAAAGAAAATATAACTGGCAACGCTTGGCGTCACACACAGTCTCTCATACACCAAAACTCAACTCTGACAGGTTTAGACACTCTCTCTCATATATAGCCACACAGGCTGAACTCTCTTGCTCGTATACAGCGACACAGGCTGAACTCTCTTGCTCGTATACAGCCACACAGGCTGAACTCTCTTGCTTGTATACAGCCACATAGGCTGAACTAAACTCCAACTGCTTCCTCTGTCACACAGACTCTCACAAAAACTCTTCAAGAACACAGAATCCCCTCAGAGACATCTCTCCTCTCACACTCTCAGTCATCAGCCAATCACATCACCCTTGTCTCCCTCTATCACTCTCCTTACATTACTGCAGTCAAACTAAACATTTAAAGAAACACACACACCAAAATATGAAATCATTACACCTGGTAATCCATGGGGTGACACATGTTGCAGCCGGATTGTCCTCAAGTAGCTTCTCGGCCTTCTGGGAAAGACCGAGCGTTAGAAGGGCTAGAGTCCAGGAGCACTTTGGATAGAGACCCAGTGGTGGACCGACATTTTTGGGACCCTGACACTCGAACTGTGATGGGGGTGCCTTCTCTGCCAGCAACAGTAGGGCAACATCCAACCAAGGTCCAAAGGGCCCTGCTGCCTTGTAAGGACCTCGTGGGCCAACTGGTGGAGAACGGGGGCGGTGGGGTGGAGCCCTTGAAAACGGCAAGACAAATGTGGACAATCACGACTGCTGTCTAGAAACAAATACTAAGAAAACAGTCGCGAGAGTCTGACTCACAAATCAAGATAGTCGACAAGCCTTAACAAAGAAAATATTTTCTCTATATTGTTGCCAATAAACGCTACATAACGATGAACAAATTCCATCAAATCTTAAGGAAATCCTTGTATAAGAATACATCAGCGTTGCCTCTGGATTTTATAATGTTTCAAAAACAGATCTTCCTCAGGAAACATTCTGTAAAGTAGCGCAAGAGTTTTCATGTTCATAAAGTGCTATACACAGAATCAGAAATAATATAATGCATTTAGTGGTAAGATGCTGATCTCAAAAGTATTCAGGCTGCAAACATGCTACTCAGTGTCTGATGGATCCCAGGCATTATTTTTCCTGATTTTGTGTATAGCGCTTTATTTTCTCTGTAAGTCTTGTTGACTATCTTGATTTGTGGGTCAGACTCTCACGACTGTTTTCTTTGTATCTGGCCCTTGAAAACGGGCCATAAAGAGAGCCCCCTTCCCACCAACAAGGAAGTCGGGGTAACCGCTGTTATCTTCTTCGATGGGGTCCCATGGCAGATCGCCACAATTTTTTAAAACATAGTCTGCGAATAGATTCTGGTGAGCTCAACTAGCCCATACAGCTGGGAGTTTGGGTGCTGCGAGCCCCTGAGGAAATTCTGAAATCTCGCCAATTACAGGGACATTTTCGAGGCCCTATGAAATGGGTACTGGAGCATATTCTAAGGTCAGTATTAAGTACTTCAACTCATTGGCTTATGATTCTGTCACTGGAATAGCCGTATTTTAATAGGCAAGGTAAGCGTTTCCCTTGCTCGAGAGCTAGTCGAATCCGACTCTAGGGGGCGGTGCTCATCTCCGTTTCCAAGCCAAAGAGCCAGTGCTGTCCGAAGACGTTTCCATGGTCATGTGGCCGGCATGACTGAATGCCGAGGCTCATGGAACACCCACTTAAAAAAAAACTCCATCAATTTTGTTGGAAAATTTGCTAGTTAAAAAAGAAGTTGTTCCGAGGCCCCTCCAGGATTAAGGGCCTCAATAGTAGATCCGCCCCTGGATAGACCAACAGCATTTTCAGGGCACAAGCCTTCGAGCGTCAGAGCTCCCTTTGTGAGATCTTGAGAGCTTATGCCTGGCAAACGAGGAAGTCTCCGAGCTCAAGTCTTGCCTCCGCAATGAACTCACCAGGTGGTCTCAGACAATCCCCTCTGTCCCCCCACTACTGTAACAGGAGGACAATAATACTGACTGGGTTGGAGTCGGGGAAGCAAAAGAAGAGATATGAAACCCCTAAAGGTATTTTCAGAGGTGAGTCGTGTTGGAAAGCCAGTTTGGTGTAGTGGTTAAATGCACGGACTCTAATCTGGGAGGACCGAGTTTGATTCCCCAATCCTCCACTTGCAGCTGCTGGGTGACCTGGGGAAAGCCATAGTTCTGACATGAGCCGTTCTTGGAAAAAGAGCAGTTTCTGTCAGAGCTCTCTCAGCCCCACCTCCCTCACAGGGTGTCTGTTGCAGAGAGGGGAAGGGCAAGGAGTTTGTAAGCCGCTCTGAAACTCCTTTGGATAGTGAAGGGCGGGGTATAAATCCAATCTCTTCTTCTTCTTCTTCTCCTCTTGGTTGGCAGTAGAATAGCCAGGCTGGAATTCAGTGGCACCTCAGAAGCCACCCTGATTTCGAGAGGCAACGCTCTCTTTGCCAGGTACTAGAGGCTGTGGGCTCTCTGACGAAAGGAGCCTCCTTTGACTCTCGAAAGTTCGTGCCCTGAAAATCCGGTCGGTCTCTAAGCTGCCCCCAGACGCTAGCCCTTCCACGCTCCATCTTAGCCAGAAGGCCAGGGAGAAGCGCGATGAGGGCAATCCGGTTGCAACATCTGTCAACCTGTCACTTAAGAGGAGGGCAGGGAGCACAGTAAGAGTCGCACAAAAGTGAGCTCCCCTGCAGCTGGTTTCGCTGTTGAACAACTCTTCCTGAAAAAAAAGTTTTCCCTAAGATCCAGCCGGTACCTTCCCGCCCTTAATTTCAACCCATTCTTGCGAGCCCTCTCCTCTGCTGCCGACAGGAACAGCTCCCTGCCCTCCGCCAAGTGACAGCCCTACAAAGACTAAAAGAGAGCAATCGTGTCCCCCTCGGCCTCCTCTTCTCCAGACTGACCCTTCCCAAGTCCCTCAGACTCTCCTCGCAGGGCTTCCTGGTCTCCAGGCCCCCTGGTCATCCCCGTCGCTCTCCTCTGCACCTGCTCCAGTCTGTCCACATCCTTTTTGAAGTGAGGCCTCCAGAACTGCTCACAATACTCCCGGTGTGGGTGTGACCAATGCAGTGTACAGGGGGACTATCACATCTTGCAATCTGGATGTTACGCCTCTGTCGATACACCTCAAGATTGCAATAGCCTTTTTTGCTGCCGCATCACACTGGGAGCTCGTATTTAACTTACGGTCCACTTGTACCCCAAGATCTTGTTTGTACACACTGCTACGATGCAAAACCCCCCAGCATGCTCCCTCCAGTGAACGCTGCGATCAAGATGGCCCGGTGCTAGAGCTACCTTATTTGCTCCAAACTGAACCCTGGCTTTGCCTTTGACCAGCGTCGCGTTGATCTGCATGATGACCGATTCCGTGGAGTAGGCACTGCTCCAGCCCTGGAAGGAAAACGAGAGAAGGGAAACTCCAGCACGGGACGGCACTCGGGAACTGGCAGGATATGGTGCCCCCCAAACAGATCTCCTCTTGGCTAATGCACCCGCCTCTGGATGAACGCCCTCACTTCTGTTCAGCCTTCAGAGCTGACTCAGCTCTGTTCTTCCAGGGCAGGGGTCCCTAAACTTTTTAAGCCTGTGGGCACCTTTTAAATTGCGACAAGGAGGGGGGCAGGAGGCTCAATTACAAAATGGACTCCCCAGGAGGTGGAGATCCACACAAAGAGGAAGCCCAAGAGCAGGGGAGAAGAAGGCCGATTTGAAAACAATACACTCAAAAGAGCAGCAGGCCCGTAGCTATCGTGGGGCATATCGGGGCCACGCCCCCTCACTTAACAGCCACGCCCCACCAGTCCTGCTGCCAGAAACCATGTTTTAAAACTATTTATTTGGGTATTAATTCAGTTAAGACGTACCCAGCCTGCATTTAAAATCCTCGATTCCTGGACCCTGGTGAACACCTGGACCCCGGATTGTTGTCTGACTCATGCCAGAAGTCCTGTTTGCAGCAGAAGCTCATGGAGGGGACTGGGGTGAACCGTTACGAATTCACATTTGAAGAGCTGCTATTCACGAGAACAAGAAGTCCTGTGCACCTTATCAGCCACTCCCTGGGTCGATTTTATTCCCAGCCTAAGCCACCTGGAGTGGATGCACCGCGGGACGTGTTCTTAGACACACTTTATTATAATTGTACCGCCATCGATAGATTAACGGTTTTAAATTGTTTTATTATGTATTTTATATTGAGATGTATATTGTTCTATTGGTTTCATGTAAGCTGCCCTGAGCCTACCTGGCAGGGAGGGAGGGGTAAAAGTCAAAGCAATAAATAAATAAATAATTTTTTATTTGATTATGGTCGGTCAAAATAATGGTATAATTAGGTTGGTGTAATTTGTGTGCCCCACCGCCCCGGTCCCTGCCCCACCCACCAAAAATTTCTGGCTACGCCCCTGAAGAGCAGTGGGGGGAAATAAAACCAACACTGAAACACTCGTTCTTTTGTCATGCGCAGCTAGTCGTAACTCCAGTGGCCAATCAGGAACCCCAGGAAGAACCCTATGTAGCTCCACCCACTTTCTAAAAAACACTTAGGGGGGGCACCAGGAAATGTGCTGTGAATGCCATGGTGCCCATGGGCGGCACACTGGAAGGGGTACAGCCAGAAGATTTTGGGTGGTGGGGTGTTGGGAAATCCTGTGGGGCAGGGGAGCGGGAGGGAGGAAGGGAGGGAGACAGACAGACACAGAGAGAGCGAGAGTGAGCGACGAGCCCACCCGCAGCAGAGGAAGAGACAGTGGCCTCACTGCTGATCTTGGGGGTCACCTGCCCCCCCCACTGGCAAATCCTTCTCCTGCAGATTGGAAGCACCATTTAAACTGGTAGCACCCAAATTCCTTGCCACTCTTGTCTGCTTGACATGTAAGGGGGGGGGGACTTTGGGAGCCCTCAGCCTGACCTGCAACGGCAGGGGAGCGCACGATTTAGGGCAAGGTTCTGTCTCTGCGTTCACCTGCTTAGTGAGAAGCTCCATGCATAATGCGCCTCCGCCGAGCACATACCTGCGGGACAGAAAAAGGCATGTCAAGAATATGGTAAGAAACTGCTGCCTTCCAGACAAACCATAATTCAAAACCCTAACCCTATTGCATTTTAAGCCTGTGCTTCCCCCCACAGAGCTCAAGGTGGTCTTTGTGACTTCCCCTTCCCCTCCTTACATCAACCCTGTAAGGGGGGCACATGTGAAGCTTCTACTGAATCAGACCTGTTGGTCCATCCAAGTCAGTATTGCCTACTCAGATTGGCAGCAGCTCTCCAGGGTCTCAGGCAGAGGGTCTTTCCCATCCCCTCCTGCCTGGTCCTTTTTGCTAAAGATGCCTGTGGTTGAACCTGGGACCTTCTGCATGCTAAGCAGATGCTCTGCCACTGAGCCGGGGTCCCTCAGGTCAAGGTCTTTCCCATCACCTGCTGTCTGGTCCTTTTAACTGGAGATGCCGGGGATTAAACCTGGGACCTTCTGCATGCTAAGCAGATGCTCTGCCACTGAGCCACAGCCCCTCTTGAGCACATCTGGCTAAAGCTCACCTGGTAAGCTTTGCAGCTGAGTGGGGATTCGAATCTTGGTCTTCTCTGCTCAGAAAAGTGTTCGGCACTGACAATTTTGTTTTTTTTCTAGGATAAAGTCCAGTTTAAAAAAAAAAGCTTTGAAACTGTGGGCAATTGAGCATGGCACCCTCTTCCTGTGGGAAGATCGCACATACTTCATCCTGAAGTTAGGGGAAGGGGGAAACGGGGAACAGTTATCCCTTCCCCCAAGCTAGGGTTGCCAGATCTGAGTTGGAAAATACCTGGAGACTTTGGGGGTGGATCCAGGAGAGGGCGGGGTTTGGGGAGGGGAGGGGCCTCAGCAGGGTACAATGCCCCGCCTTCCAAAGTAGCCGTTTCCTCCAGGGGAGCTGATCTCTGTCAGTTGGAGGTCAGTTGTAAGAGCAGGAGATCCCCAGGCCCCACCTGGAGGCTGGCAACCCTACCCCGGAGCAGTTGCCTGTCAACTAACCAACTACCATGATTCGGGGGCTGGAGCACTTTCCCCGTCAGGAAAGGCCGAAGAGTCTGGGACTTTTCAGTTTAGAAAAGAGACGACTAAGGGGGAGGGAACGGACACGAGAGAGGTTTATAAAATTATGCTTGGGGTGGAGAAAAAGCAGACAAAGAGAAATTTTTCTCCTGCTCTCAAAAGACTAGAACTCGGGGGCATCCAATGAAGCTGATGGGCAGGAGGTTCCGGACCAACAAAAGGAAATACCACTTTACACAGCAAGTGATTAAAATGTGGAATTTGCTGCCGGAGGATGTCGTGATGGCCACAGGAATAAACAGCTTTCAAAGAGGATTAGATAGATTCACTGAGGCGAGGTCTGTCACTGGCTACTAGGCCTGGAGGCAAACCTCCACCTTCAGAAGCAGTCAACCACTGAATCCAAAAGCCAGGAGGCAACATCAGGGGAAGGCCTCTCTGCCCTGTTGCTGGCCCTCCAGAGGAACTGGTTGGCTGCTGTGTGAGACAGGATGCTGGACTAGATGGACCACTAGTCTGATCCAGCAGGGCTCTTCTGATGTTCTTAGGAAGGCCTCGGCCTCTCTGCCCTGCTGTTGGCCCTCCAGAGGAACTGGTTGGCTGCTGTGTGAGACAGGAGGCTGGACTAGATGGACTAGATGGTCTGATCCAGCAGGGCTTTTCTAATGAAGGCCTCAGCCTCTACGCCCTGCTGTTGGCTCTACTTGCTTTCTTATGGTCAAATATTTTTAAAGCATTAATTGGAACAAAAAGACCCTCTCCTTAGAACATTCCAAAAAACACTTCTCTCCTTGCATAGGTGGGGGAGGGTCCTTTTTATTTTGGTGTAGTGGTTAAGTGCTCGGACTCTAATCTGGGAGAACCGGGTTTGATTCCCCTCTCCTCCACTTGTACCTGCTGATGTGACCTTGGGTCAGTCACAAGCTCTGGCACAGCTGTTCTTGAAAAAGAGTAGTTTGTGTTAGAGTTCTCTCAGCCCCAGCTACCTCACAGGGGTGTCTGTTGTGGGGAGGGGAACGGAAAGGAGTTTGTAAGCTGCTCTGAGACTTCCTTGGGTAGTGAAGGGCGGGATATAAATCCAATCTCTTCTCTTCTTCTTTTTATATCAGTGGATGGGTTCAGGGCTGACACAAACTTTACTGTGTAGTAGCAGGGAATGGTGAAATCTATTTGCTAAAATCTCACATTTTGGCAGGATTGCAATCCTTGAACATCGTCTTGGATTTTCTTTGGCCATGGGGGAACCGACTTACCCGCCAGTAAGCACCGGAGAAACCACTCTCACAAACGGAGGGTCGAAGGGAAAGTTATCCTAAAAAAAAGAAGCAAACCCAAGATTTTAGGAACTCCGTATTACTCCTTCTTCCAATGACTCGTTCCAGAAACAGGACCCAGTAGACCCTTTGCCCCCAAATTAATCTCCGGAATAACTTCCCACGTAACGCTGCACAAGACCGTTGACCAGTCCCTCCTTACCTTAAAAGCGAAGTTGAGTAAAATATATTCTACGCCTTCTTTTTCTTTTAAGACTTGAAGGTCGCTATGTAACGGGCTGTCGGGATCCACCCTGGCAATTATGACAAAGGAAAGAAGAAGGAGAACATGTTAGTCGAGCCAAATAGATTTCCAAGAGCTTGCTGCCATTTTCAGCGTTGTGGGTAATACTATATTGACCGTGTTGATATTCTCTTCGAGATGATTTCCATGTAAAGGAACTTCTTGGGTGCAACTAAGGGCCCTTCTTCATTCTCCGGGGCTAAAGATACGATCTTTTCTCAACACCCACGTGTAGCACCAGGATTAGAAGCATGAAAACGAGATATAACGAGCACAGGACCACAGCTTCGGGTCGTGAAAGGCTACCAGGTGATTCCTAGCGTGACTGGATCACTGGAATTTTTAGACCCATCAGGTGGGCAGAGAACTCTCACAAAGAGGCCCATGACTCTGATTGGCCACATGCTGATATTATGCTTAACATTAACTGCGGTTTGGTACCCTGGTTACGATCCTAAATGCTCAGAGAAAATGTGACTCAGCTCAGTAAGTTAATAGCCTTGCAACTGCGGGGTATGTGAAGGAGGAGGTACCCGTGAAAACCAGCTAGTTGCTTCATAAGCAGAGAGGTTAGAAAGGTGGAGAAACCTCCCGTGTGCTCAGAGTGGATGAACACGTAACCCCGGTTAACACTAACCACGGTTTCTGAACCCACTTCAAACGAGGGTTTCAGCTCTCTTGATCATGGCCAATCTTCAGCATGGTGTTGTGCTTAAAGAGCAGCAGACTCTAATCTGGAGAACCGGGGTTGATTCCCCCACTCCTTCTCCACCGGAATCCCGCTGGGTGACCTTGGGCCAGTCACTATTCTCTCAGTACTCTCTTAGCCCCACCTCCCTCGCAAGGCACCAGCCGCGGGGAGAGGAAGGGAAGGAGACTGTAAGCCGCTTTGAGACGCACCAAGGTAGAGAAAAGCGGGGTATAAAAACCTGCACCGCTGCTTCTTAGCCACAGGTTTAGGCATTCAGTAAGGCAACCTTGTGCTTAAGAAGAAGAAGGGATCGGATTTATACCCCACCCTTCACTCAAGAGTCTCAGAGCGGTTCACCATCTCCATTCGCTTCCTCTCCCCACAATAGTCACCTGTGAGGTAGGTGGGGCTGAGGGAGCTCTTTCCAGAACTGCTCTTGAGAAAACAGCTCTGAGAGAACTTCTAACTGACCCAAGATCAACCAGCAGCTGCATGTGAAGGAGTGGGGAACCAAACTCGGCTCTCCAGGTTAAGAGTCCACCACTCTTAACCGCTACACCAAACTCGCCCTATTCCCGTCCCATCCAGGGTGACTGATGTATCCACATCTTTTTAGTCAACTGAAAAGGCTAATATTTAAAGGCCGCTGCCCCCAAAACAAAAACGCACGCTTCCACCACGCGGTTCAATTGTTCGATACAGCATTTTGATCCGGATTTTTTTTACAGCGCAGCACATTTATAAGGTCCTCATTTGTGGGGGGTGGGG
The DNA here is from genome assembly GCA_029375565.1 of Gekko gecko. Lineage (NCBI taxonomy): Eukaryota > Metazoa > Chordata > Lepidosauria > Squamata > Gekkonidae > Gekko > Gekko gecko. Next base: position 7,629,899 of record JAPDNY010000017.1, on the reverse strand, counting down.
GGGGGTGGCCTGCCTGAGGAGGTCATGAAGGCTCCTTAGACTTCCATCAGTCCGGAGAACACGTCCAGATGGAATTGTTCAGGAGGGCCCTGTTTCTAAATGGCAAAGGGCCACAGTCCACCACAGTCTGTTGTATGTACTGCCTTGTACTTACTACGATGTACTTACTAACCTTCCACCATGTCAAAGACAGATGTTTATCCTTCTTCTGGTTTGTCGTAATACACAAATGTGTCGTCGCCAATGAAACTGAAGTTTATTTATTTATTGGATTTCTGAATCACCCAATTCCCTGAGTACACAGGGCGCTGGGCGATTTACAACACGTTAGAAACATGCCCCCCAAATTTACAGATTAAAGTCGGCAGATCCATTATTCCTAATCTGATCGTCTCCAGATGGTGTTCAAAATTTAATCTAAAACCGACTGTTCTTCTGTCTAGTGGGCAGGTTAAGGAGGGGGCCGAATTTGGTAGAAAGGACGAAGAGGGGGGTGCAAGCGATGCTGGAAAACCGTCGCTGTCCTCAACCAAAAGCCTGGTGGGATATCTCTGCCTTACGGGCCCTGACGGAAGTTGGCAGAGAGTTCCACCAGGTTGAAGCCAACGCCGAGAAGGCCCTGGCTCTGGTTGAGGACAGCTTTGGTACCAGAGCTTAAGTGCTGGTGTATCCGTATCCTTACAGGAAGGCAAATCCAACAGTAGCCCTTTGGGATCTAGCTCTAACTTTATATTACAAGATCTTACTAATCACCATAAGTACTTTGCTCCAAAACCCTGGAATGGCTGGACATTGCCACCAACAGCGAAAGAAAGACCCCACTTGTTTACATTTCCCCCCCAACGGATGTTTGGAATCTAACGTACTGTGTGTCTATGGTGTTGTTTTTCAATTCTGAAACCTGTCCTGAGACTTGGAGAGAAAAGGCGGACTTTAGAGTAAACCATCAAATACGTAAGAATTGCCTTATCTGTACACATACATTGTTAAAGCCCACAGATTTAAGACAAGAGTTTCTGAGGCGGGAAAACTTACTTGAGAAGTTTTACGTGCCATTCGTACAAGCTGTCGTTCACCAACTCCACTGAATAAATCCCTGTGGAAACAGAGAAAGATGGATTAGGAGGTGACTTGATTAAACCCGTTCGCCAGAAACGCCATCCTGGCTCACTCTGGCACTGGGGAGGGGAGGATAGATGCTTCCATGGAATTTTCACGAATATTCTGTTTGCTGAAGGAACAGGCTCTGGGCTGCTGAATGTTCATGTGTGTTTTCCATTCGGGAAATGGAAACTCAGCTTGGCTGAGGTGGACTCACATAGTTTCATGAGAACCCACAGGGGCCTTGGGGAGGCAGGAAGAACTCTGTGTAAGGAGGATGGGAAATTAGTCCAAGTGTGAAGACCGAGCCAGGTGGTCAGCCGTGTTCGTCTGAAGCAGTAGAACAAATTTAGAGTCCAGTGGCAACTTTAAGACCAAAAAAGATTTATTCAAGGTATGAGCTTTTGTGGTGCCACTGGACTCTAAATTTGTTTTAGTGCAAGTGTGTTCATCTTTTTTTTTAAAGCAGCAAAGGAAGAAGAAGAGGAGATAGGATTTATGCTCCACCCTTCACTACCCAAAGGAGGCTCAGAGTGGCTTACAAACTCCTTTCCCTTCCCCTCCCCACCACAGACACCCTGTGAGGTAGGCGGGGCTGAGAGAGCTCTCTTGAGGACTGCCCTTGAGAGAACAGCTCTGAAAGACCTTGTAACTGACCCAAGGTCACACCAGCAGCTGCCTGTGGAGGAGTGGGGAATCAAACCGTGCCCTTAACCACTGGTATCTTTGATGATGGGGGCATCACGAAAAAGAGGGATGGGACATAGCTCTCAGTGGTGGAATAAAAACCTTGGATGCCAATGCCACTTAGTGGACCTCAGGTCCTCCCCTGCCCAAGACCTCAGAATGCTGCTGAGTGGATAAAACTGGGCTGCAGGGGAGGAGGGGATATCAACGTGCTCAGGTCCACTTTAGAAAGGAAATCCTCTGGCCCGTCTGAGGTGGTTTCTGCAGCCACAAGGACATATATACGACGCCTACACGTTTGCTAGCACTGAATCTTTTTCTCTCTGGGCACCAGGCTCTTTTTGTAGCAGGGACTCCTTTGCATATTAGGCAACACGCCCCTAATGTAGCCAGTCCTCCAAGAGCTTACAGTAGCCTCTATAATAAGAGCTCTATAAGCTCTTGGAGGATTGGCTATATTAGGGGTGTGTCACCTAATATGCTAAAGGAGTCCCTGCTACAAAAGATCCTTGCTGGGCACAACACACCATACTAACCCCAGAGCCTTCTTGTATAACAAACAGGTGTAAAAAGGCCACGCACCCTCCCCAACTCACCTGCCTCACCAAAGAAGAAGAGAAGAGGAGATTGGATTGGTGCCCTGCCCTTCACTGCCCGAAGGAGTCTCAGAGCGGCTGACAACCTCCTTACAGTTTTAAAAACCTTCTGTTCAGATCCAAGGGCAGTTCTTTACAGGGAAAAAAAGGTCAGGTTCTCCTCCTCCTGCCTCACACTTGGCAGGGGCTGCCTACAAAGAGATGTGCAGCTGCCCGCTGATAAACAAGGGTAGCTTCGAGCTGGAGAAAGGGACGGACGTGCCAGGTCTTTCTACTCAGCAGGCAAATAATTGCTGGCTGGAACCACAGGCGAAGGGTTATTTGAGAAAGTTTGGAATCTTCTGCCGCACGATTTGCAGAAAACAACAGGCAGGTAAAGGACGGGGGAGCCACTTTCCCTGTTCCGCCACCTCCCTGGTTCCCCCTCCGCACAACATCAAATGCACGGTTCAGTATTAGATGGGGGTCAGCCAGAGATTTATTTTATGGGCGGAGGGAACAGCCAAAAATGGAAAACACGCTATTTGCCTTACACCCATCTAAAAGCTTGGTATTTCGGCAGCAACATTTTGGTAAGGAGTGGACGTTTCTGATGTTTAAAAAAAAAGGCCTGGCATTTTGAAAAAAGCATGGCTTTTAAACTCATTTTTTTTTTTAATAGCGTGGGCAAAGTGTCAGAGTGAGTGACACAGTGTGCCCGGACACCGGGGGGCGCTACATCACTCTAAGGGTGTATAGGTGTTACCTCCTTGAATGGGATGCCTCTCTTTGTCTTAACCTGGGAACTACCCTCTCTGACCCCTCCTCTCTCTCGTACTTTGTCCTCTCCCTCCCTCGACATGGCCTTCCATGGAGACACGTGCCTCTGCAGGTCTCTCCTGAGAATTCAGTGCTCTCATACTCCCACATACACATGATGCCGGACAAGCTGGCCATTGTGACAGGGAAAGTACTCTTTAGATTAGGCTTCTCCCTCTCTCTCCTTTCCACTGCAACCTGAATATGAACTGGATCTAGTTGAATAAATGTACGTTTATCTCTTTCCTGCAATATACTTCTTGGGTGATTTACTTATGACACTCAGCATCACGCTTCTATGACTGGGCAAAACTCTGCTGTGTTCACCAAATATCCCAGTACGAACAACAATGCATGAGATTTCACACGTCCACACAAGCCTACATCCTAGAAAGACACACACAAACTGATACGGTACAGCTTTCACTCCGTCTCTCTGACATTCAGACTGCGCACCTGTCTTGTAGCTCTGTGACCGGTAAATGTCCCGGAGTTCTTTCATAAGTCGGTCCGATGCCTGCACAGACCCCGAGACAGCACCCTGCAAAGGAACAGAAAGGAAAAGGCTCAATTCCCCACAGGTTCTGAAGATAACAAAAGTCACCGGAAGCCGTACAAATGATTGCTCTCAGTAACTGGTGTTGCAAAAAAACCCAAAACAAAACCGTGTTCGTATTAGACTCTAAACCTCTAACGAAGGAGGCAGAGTAGAATTTCCTGATTTTGTATTGTAGTTTTGTATTGCAAAATATTCTGTGTTTTTGTATTTTGTATTGCAAAATATTTTTGTATTTTGTGTTTTGTATTGCAAAATATTTTTGTATTGCAAAATACTGTTTTGTTTTGTATTGAAAAATACTGTGTTTCGTATTGCAAAATATTCACTTTCCTTACGAGCAACTCTTTCCCTCTTCTAAATCGGTTTAGGCATTTCACCCCCTCTCCTCTGAGCAGCACAATCAATTAAAACATTAACTGGTTAAGGCAGGAACCCAAATTAGTCAGTAGTAGTAGTAATGGTGGTGGTGGTGGTGATGGTGGAGGAGGAGGAGAAGAGGAAGAAGAGGACGACAACTTTTTTGGATGAACCCTATGCAGGCTTGATTAATCGGGCTCTAAAAGTTCTCCTCCTCCTCCTCACTAGGAGTGCGTTTTGCAGTGTGTGATGCTGCACCAGTGGAAAGCTTTTGCTGTTCTTTGGTGCCATCGCCTTGTGCATCTGTAAAGGGAGCCTTTGACTCAAAGGGGTGTCAGGGATCGAGCCGTACAGGTGGGCTTGGCACCCAGGTGTGCATTTCTCATGGCATCAGACTGTGTTAGGGAAATGAGAAGGGGGTTTCACCTGAGAGCCAATACCAGAGCTAAATCCCCAGCCAAGGACGGGGTTGCCAGGTTCCCCCCACACACACACACAGTGGGAAGGGTAGGGCTGCCAGATCCAAACTGGGAAACTCCTGGAGACTTGGGGGTGGAGCCTGGGGAGAACAGGGACTTCCGTGGGGTAGAAGGCCGTACAGTCCACCCTCCCAAGCACCCTCCATCTTCTCCAGGGGAACTGTGCTCTGTAGCCTGGAGATGAGTCATAATGCTGAAGGCTGGCGTCCCCACCCAGGGCTTTGGCCACACAACCCTTTCTGCCCTGGGCTCCTTGGCCTCCCTCACGAAGCTTAAACAAAAAACCCCCAAGAAATACCAGCCAAGTTTTATTCATTCCCTCCACGCTGCCTGAGATCAGAGTGCCAAGAACTCCCGCAAGCGAGACGTCGCTTTGGGGCTGAGCGCCTTGGTCCTGGGGCCGTCTGGCAGGGGACCCAGAGGGGAAAGTGAGAAGTCCACGCGCACTGCGGTTGGGCATTTTTTGCGTTTGCCACCCGGCTACCGTGGCACTGGGGGGACGCACGACGGAGAAGCCTGAGGCGTGCCAAATGAGACTCCCGTGCTGAGAACCCAGTTCTTTGGGAGAAAGAGACGGAAAGACAGAGGTCTGATTTTAACTGTGGAAGCGGGTGGGAATCACTGGCTTCTGCCTCCCCGCAATTTTATTTCTCCCTCACTTGAGAAGATTGTCTCCAGAGCTTGTTTGAGAAGAATAGTGGAGAAGGGGAGGGGGGCTGGACCACGGGCAAGGGGAGGGAGCAGGAAACACAGAGCTGGAAGAAGGAGAAGAAGGAGAAGAGATTGGATTTGTACCCCGCCCTTCACTACCCAAGGGAGTCTCAGAGCAGCTTACAGACTCCTTTCCCTTCCCTTCCCCACAACAGACACCCTGTGAGGTAGGCGGGGCTGAGAGAGCTCTGACAGAGACTGCTCTTTTTCAAGAACAGCTGTGCTAGAGCTTGTGACTGACCCAAGGTCACATCAGCAGCTGCAAGTGGAGGAGTGGGGAATGAACCCCGGTTCTCCCAGATTAGAGTCCGCGCACTTAACCACTACACCAAACTACACCAAACTGGAAGGGATTCCCAAGGGTCATCTAGTCCACCCCTTGCAAAAGGCAGGAAATTCACAGCTGCCTTCCCTCTCACTCCCCCCAATGACGCCTGCTCTGCCCAGAGGAAGGCAACCCCCCCACCCCAGTTAAAAATGTGCTGCCCAAGCAGGATCCACAAGGAGGCAAACATTAAAAAAAAATTAAAAATACAGTTAAAATTGTAAAATGATTCAATTTGTTAAATAGTGGGGGTTCCATGGATGAATAGGCTCAAGCCTAGAGATCAGCTCAACTTTACCTGTGATTCCAGCAACAGCAAGACAAGACCCCAGAGCCGCATCTCGGTTAAATAGCATGCAATGGCCACACCCCAACACACCCCACTCCCCGTAATAGGCTATTTACATAACAGTACTACGAGACGGTGACTTCCAGCGTCCTGGCTGGTTACTGTTCTTGTGCTCCAAGCTCAGCCAATCTCTGGGGTGACAGACCTGGAATGGTTCAGTCCCAATGCATAACACACTTAAACAATATTATACGGAGGAACGAGAACTGTTGGGGATATGCCAGACAAAAAAAAAAAAACCAGTTTTATTTTCCCCACGCCCCTCCCTCTGGCCACAAAGCAAAACTAGTTGCACGGCTACATGATAACAAAACAAAACGCCGTGCTTTGCACCGAAATGATCTTCCTCGCCTGAGACCCACTTACGTTTAGGTGGTCTTGCCGCTGGTTCTTCCGGATTTTTTCCAAGATGGCCAGGTTCTCTTTCTCGATGCCGTCGTCCTCCGACTTCTTCCCGTCCACGGGCTCTTCTTCCTTCATGTCGTAATGATCTAAGTCGATGTCCTAGGAAGCAAAGGGACACCCGGCTTCAGGTCAAGAACAGCACTAAGGAGAGCCGTAGGCAGAAGTCACAAGTTGTATATTTATTTATTTCATTCGATTTATAATCCGCCCTCTCGTCCTCCAGTGATTAAACCAATCCAGATTAGCCACGGCTCAGTGGTAGAACCTCTGCTTGACAAGCAGAAGGTCCCAGGTTCAATCCCCAATAGCTCCTACTAAGAGGAACAGGCAGAAGGTGATGTGAAGCACCTTGATCTGAGACCCTGGCTCAGTGGCAGAGCATCTGCTTGCCATGCAGAAGGTCCCAGGTTCCATCCCCGGCATCTTCAGGTAAAAGGACCAGGCAGGAGGTGATGGGAAAGACCCTGACTTGAGACCCTGGCTCAGTGGTGGAGCCAGGGCTGGCTCCAGGGTTTTGCACACTAGGCGAGGCTACCTTCTGGCACCCCACCCCCACCCCCACCCCCGATGAGAGAGGAAGAGGAAGATTTTCTCAGTGTTTTTCTCAGTTTGGTGCCCCTAGGGCTGGGCTGCCCTAGGCGAATGCCTAGTTTGCCTAGTGAGTGAGCCGGCCCTGGGTGGAGCCTCTGCTTGGCATGCAAAAGGTCCCAGGTTCAATCCCCAATAGCTCCTATTAAGAGGAACAGGTAGAAGGTGATGTGAAGGACCTTGACCTGAGACCCTGGCTCAGTGGCAGAGCATCTACTTGGCACGCAGAAGGTCCCAAGTTCAATCCCCGGCATCTCCAGCTAAAACGACTGGGTAGCAGGTGACATGAAAGACCTCCACCTGAGAACCCTGGAGAGCGGCTGCCAGTCTGAGTAGACAGTCCTGACTCTGATGGACCAAGGGTCTGATTCAGTAGAAGGCAGCTCCGTGCGTTCATGCACTTTCCACGAGAAATACAAGCCGGTCTTATTTCTTGATGCAAGAGATCTCTACGTCCCCCTCAGCAGAGTCATGCTGGAGGCAGCTGATTATTTTAATTCTAAGTTACCGGTTGTATGGATTAGCTGTTGGTGAGCCTATAGATCTTAGAGCTCTCATCAACTACAAGCTGTCAGTTCTTACAGATTGAGACCTGCCCGGTTTCGGGAGAAATTGGCTGACAGTTAACTGCATGCAGCTGGAAGCCTGAAAAGGTGGGCCTGGCTGGGGACCCCCTTCCTCACGTACCGAGCCACCTGGAATCTTGGCGGGGGATGGGACCTGATGGATGCCACGAATGCAGAAGTAACTTTCTCCCTCAGCCTTGAACGACAAGTCACTTCCAAGGAACTGCTCACAATCATGAAATGACTGTTTTTTATTATGTCTGTAAACCGGCATTTTAATTATTATTTATCAGTGGCTTCCCTTTTGAATTTCGTTATTGTTTTCTGCTTTTGCAAACCTTCTATGAAACCTGTTATTGTTTGCTGCTTTTGCAAATCTTCTATGAAACCTGTTATTGTTTGCTGCTTTTGCAAACCTTCTATGAAACCTGTTATTGTTTGCTGCTTTTGCAAATCTTCTATGAAACCTGTTATTGTTTGCTGCTTTTGCAAATCTTCTATGAAACCTGTTATTGTTTGCTGCTTTTGCAAACCTTCTATGAAACCTGTTATTGTTTGCTGCTTTTGCAAATCTTCTATGAAACCTGTTATTGTTTGCTGCTTTTGCAAACATTCTATGAAACCTGATGTAGTTTTTTTAGTTCTTTTATTAAAAGGGTTTTTTTTTGGGGGGGGTTACCTTAAGTTACGTGCCGAGTGCTTGCATTCCTCCCCCTAGATACGGACCCAATTCTGACACCGGTATAAAACCAACAGGCCGTTAAAAGAAGGCCGGGATCACAAAACGCCATGAAATGATCGAGGGACCTCAGATCACAAAGCTGGTGATGCAGAGAAGCTGGGAAGATAAAACCCCTCATTAACAGCCTGGGCTCAAAGCCGTGTTTTGGCCGACCTGCCTAAAAGACAGTAGAGTAGATGTGAGGGGAGTCTCAAGGGGAAGGACATTCCAGAAGGGAGAGGCCAACACAGAAAATGCCCTGTCGCTAAGAACCACATGCCTCAACCCTGAAGGCGGGGGCACAGGAATAAGGGTTTACGAGACGGCAGGTTCAGGAATCTAAGACTATTTTGTTAAACGGAAGACTTTCCAGATCCAAAAGTCCTTGATTACGGCATTTAAAAAGGGGAAGGGCACGAGAGCCCAACGATAAACTGGGCTCGTGCTAGCTCTGAATGAACTCGTCTCCAGCACCTGAACGCAGGAATGTTATCAAAACGAGGGTTTCCTTCTTTCCCAGGAACTAGGGTGCCCAACTAAGATTAAATCGTGGTTTAGAACCCTGGTTTTGGGAGAAGAAACCAACTCCACTTTGTTAGATGTCTCTGCATTTGACTGTTGCGGCTCACTGGGATCAGACCAAAGACTTAGTAAAGCACAAAGCTTGATCGTGGTGTGTGAGAGGAAGAGGGAACATAAGAACACTGGAAGAGCCCTGCTGGATAAGACCAGTGGTCCATCCAGTCCAGCATCCTGTCTCACACAGTGGCAACCAGTTCCTCTGGAGGGCTAACATCAGTGCAAAGAGGCCTGGGCCTTCACAAGAATATAAGAGGAGCCCTGCTGGATCAGACCAGTGGTCCACCTAGTCCAGCATCCCGTCTCACACAGTGGCCAACCAGGTACTCTGGAGGACCAACGGCAGGGCAGAGAGGACGAGGCCTTCATTAGAACATAAGAGCCTTGCTGGATCAGACCAGTGGTCCATCTAGCCCAGCATCCTATCTCACACAGCGGCCAACCAAATTCCTCTGGAGGGCCAACAGCAGGTCAAGACCTTCATGAGAACATCAGAAGAGCCCAGGTGGATCAGATCAGTGGTCCATCCAGTCCACCATCCTGTCTCACACAGAGGCCATCCAGTTCTCCAGGGCATGGAGGCTGAGGCCATCCCGTGATGTTGCCTTCTGGCTTTGGGATTCAGACGATTAGTACCTCTGAATGTGGAGGTTCCCCTCCGTCACCATGGCTAGAAGCCACTGATAGACACCCTCCATCACTACATCCTCTGGCAGCGAATTCCACATTTTAATCACTCCCTGTGTAAAGCAGTATTTCCTTTTTTCTGTCCTAAATCTACTGCCCATCGGCTTCACTGGCCAATGACCCCCCTCTCTGATCCCTCTGCCCAGTGCTCTTTTACCACACACATACTTCACCCATATCTTCCTCCTCCTCTTCCTCCGATGTCACCTCTTCAGTCGTGCCATTCTGGAAAACGACAAAACAAAACGGCTTGTTGAATGGGCCCTTTTCTCGCTTCTCGGAACCCGGCTACCGAATGAGAGGCGTGCAGGGGAGGGGGGAAACCGTGCGGACACGCTGGGGTTTCTGCTCATCAGAAGATGTCTTTGCAGCGCTGGGAGGCTTGCTTGGGGGCTGCCACAGCGCTAGGGGGGCTGCTACAGTGGTTTTCCTCTCCTTTATAACGGGGAAACCTACTGATGTATCAATCTCTGTGGAGTTCTGTAGGCAACAGAGATTTATTACGCTGTGGTCTCCTATTGCTGAATATTTGTCTACAACAAAGCTATTCCCCTCTAATCATTATCGTAAATTGTGCTATTTGTAATAGCCTTCTCTTACACAAAATGTTTTATATTCTTGGATGATGATAAGATTTGGCTATGTATTTTAATAAAAACATTAATTAAACAAAATTTAAAAAGGAAGAAAGCACCATGCACCCAGGAGTCTCAGAGTGGCTCACAATCTCCTTTCCCTTCCCCTCCCCACAACAGACACCCTGTGAGGTAGGTGGGGCTGAGAGAGCTCTGAGAGAACTGCCCTTGAGAAAACAGCTCTGAGAGAACTTGTGACTGACCCAAGGTCACACCAGCAGCTGCATGTGGAGGAGTGGGGAATCAAACCCGGCTCTCCCAGGAAGGAATAAAGGAAGAGCAAGAACCAAAAACCACTGACTCCGATGCTAGTCTGCTGTATTGATCACCCCGACTTGCGCCCAGGTGTCCCACATCTCCAGATGGCAGACCGCGTGGCTGAAGTTCAGTGACCTGCGTGCGGATCCTGCACAGCTGGGCTGCCGAGCACAGAGGCGGCCCCTCCTCGACCCCCGTGCTGGCGCTTACCTGGCCCGCTGGCAGCGGCTGATCGAGCATTTCGACATCAGGATGCTGAGGGAGATTGTAGAGCCGGCAGAGGTCGCATATCAATCGCTTCAGTTGCTGGAGAAGCTACAAGACAAGTTTGGAAGGAGTCAGTGGGGTACGCGCGTCGCGGCTTTTTGAATTAGTCGACGCGCTGGTTGTCGATACAAGATAAAACCAAGCGGTGCCGTATTCAGGCAAAGGGGCCTGGGATAAAATCCACAGTTTTTGAAGGCAGCTCGAATTCTGGTACTGAAAACTGCACGCAGCAGCCACGGGCCACGCACGGAGTCAGGGTTGGACCCCGCAGATCTCCTCCAGTGGTGCTTCCTTCAGCCCCAGGCAAGCACTGCTGCTAGCAGAATGGAGGTGATCCAACCCTTTGATGTGCAGGGACGCAGCATTCTAGAATGACTGCTGATTGGCCAGGACCACCTCAGTATGTACGTGGACGAATGGCTGGTTTGGAACCCCGCCTGCACCAAAGACCATGTGCCTGATGGGAAACTGGTAAGGCTGAGACATAGACGGCCCCCCTCAGACACACTCGCTTTCCAGATCCAGAGAGGCACTGCCGCCAACGGGTTGCAAAAACTTACTGACGGTGGTAACAATCACTTTCGCTAGACATTGGCAGACCCAGGTACTTCCCAGTTAAAAAAGAACAGCTTTCAAAAGTGCAGGAAATGGGTAAAATTGAAGGAGGAGGAAGAAGAGGAGGAGGAGGAGATTGGATTTATAACCTGCCCTTCACTCAAGTCTCAGAGCGGCTTACAAACTCCTTTCCCTTCCCCTCCCCACAACAGACACCCTGCGAGGTAGGCGGGGCTGAGAGAGAGCTCTTTCCGGAACTGTTCCTTGAGAGAACAGCTCTGAGAGAACTGTGACTTGCCCAAGGTCATCTGGCAGCTGCAAGCGGAGGAGTGGGGAATCAAAACCAGTTCTCCCAGATTAGAGTCCGTGCACTTAACCACTACACCAAACTGGCTCTCGAGGAAGAGGAGGAAGACAAGGAAGAAGAAGAAGAGGAAGAGGGAGAAGAAGGAGAAGAGGAAGAGGGAGAGGAAGAGGAAGAAGAGGAGGAGGAGGAGAAGGAAGGAAAGGAGATTGGATTTATAACCTGCCCTTCATTCGAGTCTCAGAGCGGCTTACAAACTCCTTTCCCTTCCCCTCCCCACAACAGACACCCTGCGAGGTAGGCAGGGCTGAGAGGGAGCTCTTTCCAGAACTGTCCTTGAGAAAGCAGCTCCGAGAGAACTGTGGCTGGCCCAAGGTCACCCGGCAGCTGCATGGGGAGGAGTGGGGAATCAAACCTGGTTCTCCCAGATTAGAGTCTGCGCACTTAACCACTACACCAAACTGGCTCTTGAGGAAGAGGAGGAAGAAGAGAAGGAAGAGGAGGAAGAGGAAGCCAGTTAAACCTCTCAGCCTCACCTACCTCACGGGTCTATTGTGAGGTTAAAACGGAGAAGAGGAGAATGACGCAAGCAGCTTCGCGTCCCCGTTACGGAGAAAGGGAGGGTATAAATAAAGTCAGTGAAATTAAACTAATGTCCTTTTGTAGATATTATCTTGATGAAGTTCTCCCCCCCCGCCCCCCAGGCACGAGGACAAGAGACTTAACGTTTCCTCCCTCGACATGAGACATCCCTCGGCACTGTGCTGGTGGTCTAATCCCCACACTGCCCAGCTTACAACCTCATACTTCTCCCCGGCAAGCACGGACAAGCCTGAGAGTGAGGAGAGCCCCCGACTGCAGGCAGGTGTGGCTTTCCGCCGTTCCCAAAGAGGAAGCTTATCTCGACACGCCCCTGGCTGCGGCCAGCTGCAGAAGGGGGTGGGGATGCCAGCTGCCTCGACACGCCGAAATGCCACCGGAGGAATCCACCGAAACCCACAGCGTGAGAACCGGAATCGACAGCTTCGCGCTTTGGTGCCTCGGCTTCCGAGGACTGACCTGTTCACGGCCACCGTGCCAGAAATTCTAGATCCGCTTACCTACTTGGTACTGAGCACCAATCCCCCGACCGGTCGGAGGAGCCCGCGAGAAGCCGATTGTTCGTGTCCTCAGCTCCGTTCGGCTCTCTGCGTGGTCTGGATCAAGCGCCCAATTTGAGGCGGGATCCTGCCCTCGGATGACGCCCTCCTCCCAGCCCTATCGTTTGATTTGGTTCTCGAGCAGAAAAGGAAGATGTTAACTGGGGCGAGGACCCCCTTGACTTTCACGACACGAGAGTCCAGCGGACATAGAATCATAGGATGTTAGAGCTGGAAGGGACCTTGCAGGTCATCTAGCCCAACCCCCTGCACTCTGCGGGAGCACAGCCGAAAGACAGCCCTACATACCTACAACACACCCAAAAGATGGTCGTCACGTGAGGATGGGGTTGTTTTGTTGTCAAGTCACAGCCGATTTACGGGGAACCCTGTGGGGGTTTTCGGCGCAGGGGACGTTCGAGAGGTGGTTTGCCGTGGCCTGCCCCCGCATCATGCCCCTGGTATTCCTTGGAGGTCGCCCATTCAAATACTAGCCAGGGCTGACCCTGCTTAGCTTCTGAGACCGGAGCAGACCGCACTAGCCTGGGCCATCCACGTCAGGGCAGATCAACAGAGGCGGCTTCCACAGCGATCCTGGGCTTCCTAGACGGTCTCCCATCCAGATTCCAACTAGGGCAGCTGACCCTGCTTAGTTTCTGAGATCTGACACAATTGGGCTAGCCTAGGTGAGGGTGGAGACAAACAGCGGGGGTTTGCCCTTCCCTGACTCTGCGTCGCTGCCCATCTAAATACTGAAAAGAGCCAACTCCGCTTAGCTTCTGAGATCTGGTGAGATCGGGCCAGGCTAGACTCTCCGAGTCAGGGGGAGGATGATCTTTAGGGGAAGTTGGTTTTGATACCCCGCTTTTCACTACCTGAAGGAGTCTCAGAGCAGCTTACGATCCCTTCCTCTCCCCACAACAGACACCCCGTGAGGTAGGTGGGGCTGAGAGAGCTCTGAGAGAACTGATCTTGAGAGAACTGCTCTGAGAGAACTGTGACTGACCTGAGGTCATCCAGCTGGCAGCGTGTGGAGGAACCAAACCCGGTTCCTCCAGATAAGAGTCCGCTGCTCTTAACCACTAGGAGCCAGCATGGAGGCTTACAATTGGCTTACAATCGCTTTCCCTGCGTCTCCCTGCAACAGACACCCTGTGAGGTAGGTGGGGCTGAGAAATCTCTGAGAGAACTGCTCTTGAGAGAACAGCTCTGAGAGAACTGTGACTGGCCCAAGGCCACACCAGCAGCTGCACGTGGAGGAGTGGGGAATCAAACCTGGTTCTCCTGATTAGAGTCCACCACTCTTAACCAGTACACCACGCTTGCGGGAAGGAAAAGAGGCAGACAGTCTTTGCCCCGCCGGTAAGCTGAGCTGGGCACATGCAGGAGCGAAAGATCAACAACAGCTGGGAGTCCGGAAGCCACCTGGACCCACCTGGGCATCTGTCAACAGCCAGGTTTCTTCCGCCTCTTGACACCCTGCCCTGCCCGCGGCTGGGAGGAAGCTATTTTTAGCCAGGAAAGAACTCCCATCTGCCCTTTAAATAGCTCTCCCTGCCGCCAGGTGGCTTCCCCCGGAACGAAGCGAGGGACGACATCTGTTAAGACGAACGCGCAAGGATTTTGCTGGAGGGAATCATACGGTAATTCCTGGGCTCTTGAAGGAATATGGAGAAGGAATCCTGCGCGGAGATGCTGAGCGGTCCCCAGACCGGCATCTGCCCGGGAAGTAGCAGTCCCTCTGGATCGCTCTCAAGACTGGGCTGTTAAACATTAACGTGGAATCCGCGGCAATTACGGAGCTGGGCTGGCGGCGGCTACGTTGAGTGCAGCTCCCCTTGGGCAGCCCTGAACTGAGGGTTTTTTTTTTTTAAATTGGATTTTACAATAATAGAATACAGTATCCAACAAATATGTAACACATATAAGGCAGATATCTAAAAAAACAAGTAAAACAATATATTAATTCTTACATACAGAACTATCAAAAACTCTAGACATTGAACCAATTGCCTCACTGTTACCATACAGATCTCGATAGGACATCAGAATACCAATTTCCATTTTCTGCATTACATCAACATCTTTAACGTATTTAAATTCAACTGCTTTTGCAACAAAAAGTAACCATTTATTAATAAAATTCAGCTTAGTTTTTGGGCAGGTTGTACTCTGAATTTCGGCAGTAATTTTGTCAAAAATAAAATAGTCCCACACCTTAGACTTCCACATTTGAATAGAAGGAAGTCCGTTCTCTTTCCACTTTGATGCTAAAACAGATTTAGCCGCTGCAAACTAATTGCAGCTAGTTCTGGAACTAGTTTAGGTATCTCATATTTGTCCCGTAGATTTAGCAAAATAATTTTAGGGGCAGCCCTGAACTGGATGGCTCCGAGTAGTATTTGGATGGGAGACCACCAAGGAAGTCCAGGGTTACTACGTAGAGGCAGGCAATGGTGAACCCTGTTTGCCTCTTGCCATGAAAACCATACATGGTCACCAGAAGTCAGCTGCTACTTGACTGCACTTTACACACGCCCACACGTCCACAGATTCCAATCTTCTGAGCAATCAGGCCTGTAGCTATGGTGGGGCTTTGGGGGGCTCTGCCCCCTTTCTTAAAGGCACGCCCCCACAAAAATTTCTCCTGTAAATACTTTTCCCAATCATTTAAAGAACACTTTTAAAGGCACGCACTCCTTTAAGCAGAGTGGGGTTCTAGTGAGCAAGGGGGGTGGAGTAGGTGACCTCTAGGATCCCTTCTCACTCTGTGTCAAGATAAAAACTGGTCTCCTTTAAGAGACTTTTTCTGCCCAAGTGTTAGCTTTCTTGACTGCAGAAGTCATCATCACCCCCGCCTGCCGGCTTGTTTTCAGAACGGTTGCTTAGGCTGGCGGAAGTGATTAACTTGCAGCAGCTGAGAACTGTCATCTAAAGTGGTTGACAGCCTGCAATTTAGAGATCTCTCCAGGTCACAGTCTTCTATTGGCTCAATGGCTTTTCTTTCTGCACTGAGAACCTCAGCCCCACCAGAAAAAAGTTTGCCCCACAAGCCACAAAATCCTCGCTATGTACGGGCCTGTGAGCAACCTTCACCACACCGCCCGATACCCTTAATAAAGAGAGCTCTTCACACCGGGCTGCTCACCTGCCTTGCAGGATTCTCTACAATGGGTTGCGAATCGTCATCAGAAGGTGACTAGAACGGGACACACCCTGCCCTGGACGGCCCAGGCTAGCCTGATCTTGTCGGATCTCAGACGCGAAACGGAGTCAGCCCTGGCTGGCATTTGAAACGGGAGGCCCCCAAGGAAATCGAGGGCCGCTACGCAGAGGCAGGCAAGGGCAAACCACCTCTGGACTTTGGGTGCCTTGAAACCCCCCTGAGGTCGCCGTTAAAGTCATCAGCGGCTAGACGACGCTTAACATCACCAGAACAGGGCGCATCATGAGAAGAGGAGACTCACTGGGTAAAGATAATAATGTGAGGAATAAAGCAGAAGGCAGCAAGAAAAGAGGAAGGCCCACTATGAGATGGATGGACTCACTCGAGGAAGCCACAAAGGCCCTCGCTCTGCAAGACCGGAGCAAGGCTGCTCACAATAGGACGTTCTGGAGACCGTTCGTTCATGGGGTCGCCATGAATTGGAAGCAACTTGACGGTACATAACACGTATGCACACACCCAGGGCATCCAATTCCTTCCTAAAGGACAGATCGTAGAGTTGGAAGGGATCTCCAGCGTCATCTAGTCCAACCCCCTGCACAAGGCAGGAAATTCACAACTACCCCCCTCCCACACCGAAGAAGAAGAAGAAGAAGAAGAGGAGGCGGAGGAAGAAGAGGAGGAGGAAGAAGAGGAGGAGGAGGAGGAGGAGGAGGAGGAGGAGGAGGAAGAAGAAGAAGAAGAAGAAGAAGAAGAGGAGGAGGAGGAGGAGGAGGAGGAGGAGGAGGAGGAGGAAGAGGAGGAGGAGGAGGAGGAGGAGGAGGAGGAGGAGGAGGAGGAGGAAGAAGAGGAGGAGGAGGAGGAAGAAGAAGAGGAGGAAGAAGAAGAAGAAGAAGAAGAGGAGGAGGAGGAGGAGATTGGATTTATACCTCGCCCTTCACAAAGGAGTCTCAGAGCGGCTTACAAACTCCTTTCCTTTCCCACAACAGACACCCTGTGAGGTAGGCGGGGCCGAGAGAGCTCTGACAGAAACTGCTCTTTTTCAAGGACAGCTCCGACAGAACTATGGCTCGCCCAAGGTCATCCAGCAGGTGCAAGTGGAGGAGTGGGGAATCAAACCCGGTTCCCCCGGATTAGAGTCCGCGCACTTAACCACAACACCAAACCGGCTCTCTGTTCCATGCCCGGAAGACGGCAAAAAACCCTCAGGATCCCTGGCCAAACTGGCCAGGAGAACAATTGCTTCCAGGCCCCGAAGTGGCGACCAGCATTTCCCTGGGTGTGCAAGAAAGGGCCACGAGAACCAAGCACACTGATGCAACCCTTCCTGCCCTCCCTCTCATGATCTGCCTAAGTTCACAGAATCAGCACTGCTGCCAGATGGCCTGAAAGCCTCCAAAGAAGGAGAGCCCACCACCTCCTCCCGAGGAAGCCTGTTCCACTGAGGAACCGCTCATTCGGGACTGTTAGGGAAGATGCTCCAGTAGCCAGATGTTTTGGCATTCCACTGGCTGCCCAGCGGTGTCTACGGTCAGGATAGCAGTTCTGGCCTCTGGGGAGAAGTCGGCTTTCCTCACGGTGCGTTACAACCCGGTTAGCGCTTCCTAACCTGATTTCCGAAGACAGCACAATAAATATTTGAGCTAAAGAGACGTGCAAAAACCTTTCAGCCCTATCCTCTCTGCTCTGGGGCATGTGCGGAAAGACTCCTGCGGCCTAGCCCAGAAGTTAGCTGACAAGAAACCGGGTACTCTGTGCAGAACCACAAACTCGAAATCCCTGACCCGAAACACAGATCAGCCCTGCAGGTTTCATCTACAGCCTCCTTCCATGGAAACCAGACAGCTGTGGTCACCTGTTCGTGGGAGATGCATGCTAATTCTAATGTTGATTCATTTGAGTCCTCTTTGCGGGGAGGGAGAGAAAGAGGGTCAAAATTGGGTTTAAAAGATCCTGACCTGGATAGCCCAGGAAAGCCCGATCTCGTCAGATCTCAGAAGCTAAGCAGGGCCGATCCTGGCTAGTACTTGGATGGGAGACCTCCAAGAATACCGGGGGCGGGACACAGAGGGAGGCAATAGCAAGCCACCTCTCTGAAAAATGTCCAAGCCCCACTAGGGGTTGCCAGAAGTCAACCACGACTTCCAGGCAAGCACACACACAAAATGTTGTTGTTATTAGCCATTCGGTCGTGTCCGACTCCGGGTGAAACTATGGGCCAGCTCTCTCCACGTTTTCTGACCTTGTACTGTTTCTTTGAGTCGTTCCATGCTCAGGCTGGTGTCACACAAAATACTCACCAAAAAAGAAAGTATAAAATGAATCCATGGTTAGAGGTGCCTGCAAATGATTTGGGAAAGAACAGAGAAGCCCCTTCCAACCCTCTCAAACAACTCCCTCCCCCCCCAAGCTGGTTCTTGAATTCATATCGCTTTTATCTACTGCGATTGCTGAATTTGTGGAAGTTTTTCTGGACCCAGTCAGACAAAAGGTCCTTTTTAGACATATACAGAGAAAGGGAGGAGTTCTTTTGGAAAAAAATGTACAAACAGTATCTTTACCGGAACTTGCTTTAAAAATCCCAGTGCAACAGGTATCGAGGAGGAAGGTGAAGTCAGCGGCTCTCTTACCAGAGTATTGCTCTTCTTAATGTCCTCCAGACGCTCAAGCACCGAAGTCAAGTTGGGGTCATCTGACTCCACAAAC
The DNA here is from genome assembly GCA_029375565.1 of Gekko gecko. NCBI lineage: Eukaryota > Metazoa > Chordata > Lepidosauria > Squamata > Gekkonidae > Gekko > Gekko gecko. The sequence continues at coordinate 7,611,361 of JAPDNY010000017.1, read as the reverse complement.
CATATTGGCGAGGAAGAGGGATAGGACTCCTGTTTGGAAAACAGAGAAATGCGATTGGAGCATGAATGCGAATTTCAAGAATGGCCCCAGCTACGGAACAAATTTAGACTCCAGCGGCACCTTTAAAACCAACAAAGGTTTATTCAAGGTGTGAGCTTCCGTGTGCAAGGCACGCTTTTCCCAATACAATGGAATGGAAGACGAGGTTCTAAACTTACAGACCAGGATTTAACAGCAAATTAACAGGTAACATGATGACGTTTAAAGTTATGCAAAGTGAAAAACTAAAAAACAAAGTTAAGGTTATAAGGTCAATGGCGGTGAAGCAATAAATATATCAGAATAGCAGATAAATATCTAAAGGTGTTTTTTTTCTAATTGTGGGAAGTAACAGAATCTTAATTATCTCCTCTCAGGCATGGAGGGCGCTTAAGAACATAAGAGAAGCCAATGTTGGATCAGGCCAATGGCCCATCCAGTCCGACACTCTGTGTCACACAGTGGCCAAAAATACCAGGGGCCATCAGGAGGTCCACTAGTGGGGCCAGGACACTAGAAGCCCTCCCACTGTTGACCCCCCCTCAAGCACCAAGAATACAGAGCATCACTTACCCCAGACATAAGAACCTAAGAGAAGCCAATGTTGGATCAGGCCAATGGCCCATCCAGTCCGACACTCTGTCACACAGTGGCCAAAAATACCAGGTGCCATCAGGAGGTCCAGCAGTGGGGCCAGAACTCCAGAAGCCCTCCCACTCTTGCCCCCCAAGCACCAAGAAGACAGAGCATCACTGTCCCAGATGTAAGAACATAAGAGAAGCCATGTTGGATCAGGCCAACGGCCCTTCTAGCCCAACACTCTGTCACACAGTGGCCAAAAACACCAGGTACCATCAGGAGGTCCAGCAGTGGGGCCAGGACACTAGAAGCCCCCACTGTTGCCCCCCCCCAGCACCAAAAATACAGAGCATTACTTGCCCCAGACCAAGAGTTCCTACCTATACCTTGTGGCTAACAGCCACTGATGGACCTCTGCTCCATATGTTTGGAGCTGGACGTAATGTTGTCAGCAGACACCCATTCAGTATTCTGTTGTACTATTCTGAAAAAGAAATACACTAAAATACAGAGGATTTATCATACTTCTTGTTGAGAACACACATGTGACGACTGATTGAGTTAGCATATGTAATGGGCTCAAAATCCATAGCTGCTGTTTACAGACATTGCCACAAATGCCGTCTTCTGCTGCGGGTGTTTTCCAGAAAAACTAATTCCTTCCTGTTCTCCGTTTGTGACCTCCCTGCCGAACAGAATATGCTCTGTAAACATGCCCTGGAAGGTGGCAGGGAGACAGAGATTCATAGATTCACCACTAACTACCTTTAGATGAACAGGTAAAAATATAAGGTCCTACGGGGCTATTCTGTGTCTTGAATTAACTAGAGATCTACAAATCAGAAAGCTGGGCAGCCATGTCCATTGGCAACGGAACAGTTGGATTTGCATCCGGTAGAACCTTAGAGACCAACGGGAGTTTCAGTGGTTAAGCTTTGGAGAATCAGATGAAAACAGACATAAAGAGAGACAGACACAGACACAAAGAGAGAAGAAATTGAGTCCTTTCATCCAACAAGAAGAAGAAAGAAGAGGAGGAGGAGGAGGAGGAGATTGCATTTATACCCCACCCTTCACTCAGAGTCTCAGAGTGGCTTACAAACTCCTTTCCCTTCCCCTCCCCACAACAGATACCCTGTGAGGTAGGTGGGGCTGAGAGAGCTCTTTCGAGGACTGCTCCTGAGAGAACCTGTGACTGACCCAAGGTCACACCAGCAGCTGCATGTGGACAAGTGGGGAATCAAACCTTCGCTCTTAACCACTACACCAAACTGTCTCTCAGAGGGTGGGAGGGGAGCTTTGACTCTTAAAAGATTATATCCTGAAACTCTTGCTGGTCCTCTATGGTGCCACTGGACTAACAAGAAGAGAAGAGATTGGATTTATACCCTGTGCTTCACTACCCAAAGGAGACTCAGAACAACTTGCAATCCCTTCCCCTTCCTCTCCCCACAACAGACACTCTGTGAGGTAGGTGGGGCTGAGACAGCTCTTTCAAGGACTGCCCTTGAGAGAACAGCTCTGGAAGAACTTGTGACTGACCCAAGGTCACACCAACAGCTGCACGTGGAAGATTGGGGAATCAGACCCGGTTCTCCCAGATTAGAATCCGCGTTCTTAACCACTACGCCAAATAAATCAGAAAAGAGTGTGAATTCTTTCACAGAGACTTCAGATCTCATGCAGTGATTCTCTTCTAGCACCACACCAACTGTTATCCCTCACTTGAATCCAGAACCAGAAATTCCAAAACAGATTGGCTGTACAGGTCACAGGGATTCTCTAGGCTCATTTAAAATCGTATCCTGTGACCCTGCTCAAGCTGCCTTGCTGGCCCACAGGGATTGTATCTGTGCCTCCCCGGCTGCGTGGGGAATACCTGGGGGTTTACCAACACAAACTAACCCTCGTATTCATAGGTGACCATGGTGGACTCGTCCACCCAGGATAGAGAACTACCTGCCCCCGGGGGAGCACAAGAGCTGCAGAGACAGGCAAAGGGAGCCGAGCGTCAGGTGGAAACCCGGCCTCTGGGTGACGCAGGCAGCTCGGTTCCCGGGGCCTGCCGGGCCTGCAGTTTGAAGACCAAGGCAGGAGAGGGGCTATTATAGTTCTGGTGCTTTAGGCTGGCCCTGCATTGGGCAGGGGGTTGGACTCGATGGTCTGTACGGCCCCTTCCAGCTCTGTGATTCTAGGATTCTATCACTTCCGGCCTGGGATCCCCTCCTTGCGGCTGGCCCAGGGAAGCGCCGTGCTCCTATCCTGGCAGAGACGCCAAGAAAGCGAGGCTCCGGGCTGCAAAAGAGCGGAGGAAAGCTGTTTCCCCTCAAAGGACGCTTTAGTTTTGACACAGAGCAGACAGCAATTACGGGCTGGCAAACCCAAGCGGCAGCTGGGATTCAAACGGATCTGCAAACTCCGGCTCTGCCGCCGGTTCTCGTCGCTTCCTCCGGTTGCCAGACAGAAGCGGCCAGAATTCCCCTCCCGTCCGGCGCTTGACTTGTACGGACCGCGTCCAGGCTCGGCATCTAGTAACACGGTGCGACCTGGACTTGCAAACCGTTTGGAAGCTAGGGTTCCCAACTGTGGCTGGGGAAATCCCTGGAGGTTCGAGGGAAGCGCCCGTGGAGGGGAGGATGTGACGCTGTAGGGTTTCCTCCGGCGGTACCAACTTCTGTAGTCTGGAGAGAACAAGCCTGGGAGAACTCGGGTCTCACCTATGTAGCCCTCCCTGCCCCAAAACTTGAGCCTACCCCCCCCAAAGAAACTCCTCCATTCTTCAGCCATATGCCTCGGTTTCCCCTGATCTTTTCTGCCCACAGCTCATTCTCTTCTGCTACTTTTAGATAATGTCTCTTGGTGCAGAGTTTGGTGTCATGGTTAAGAGCGCGGACTGTAATCTGGGAGAACTGGATTTGATTCCCGATTCCTCCACATGCAGCTGCTGGTATGGCCTTGGGTCAGTCACAAGTTCTCTCAAGAGCAGTCCTCGAAAGAGCTCTCTCAGCCCCACCTACCTCACAGGATGTCTGTTGTGGGGAGGGGAAGGGAAAGGAGATTGTAAGCGAATTGTAAGCCTCCATGGTGGGAAGAAGAAGAAGAGAGGAGGAGGAGGAGGAGGATTGGATTTATAACCTGCCCTTCACTCAGAGTCTCAGAGCAGCTTACAAACTCATTTCCCTTCCCCTCCCCACAACAGACACCCTGTGAGGTAGGTGGGGCTGAGAGAGCTCTGAGAGAACTGCCCTTGAGAGAACAGCTCTGACAGGACTATGGCCTGCCCAAGGTCACCCAGCAGCTGCAAGTGGAGGAGTTGGGAATCAAACCCAGTTCTCCCAGATTAGAGTCCACGCTCCTAACCAGTATACCAGACTGCTTAGTGGTTATGAGTGGTGATGTGGTGAACTCTAACCTGGAGAATCAGTTTTGATTCCCCACTCCTCCACATGAAGCCACATGGGTGACCTTGGGGCAATCACAAGTTCTGTCAGAGCTGTTCTCTCAAGAGCAGTCCTCCAAAGAGCTGTCTCAGCCCCACCTACCTCACAGGGTGTCTGTTGTGGGGAGGGGAAGGGAAAAGGAGATTGTAAACCGCTCTGAGACTTCTTTGAGTAGTGAAGGGCGAGGTATAAATCCAATCTCCTCTTCTTCTTCTTCATCATCATTCTCCCAAACATGAGCAGTAGCAAATGGCCCTTCCTACCCCTTCCAACTGTGAAGCTTCTTCAGAGCCCTGTTCTTTCCAAGTCTTATTTTCTTCCGCCTCCCCTTTCTCTCCAGTTCCGAATTCACGGCAGGCTTCCTTTCAGCTGCTCTCCTCAGGACCTCTTTCTCATCTTCACTGCGCCCCACGACAGCTACTCCCGGCCCTGAGTGATGAAGCTTTAAAGCTCAGACAGAAGTGTCTGCTTTCCCCTTCCCTCACAGAAGCAAGCCTGCAAACATTCCGACAGCTTGCTCCCTGCACAAAATGCAATGTTTGTGAACATTCCGTGGCACCGCGCCAGCCCCAAATGCTCCACTGCCCAACGCGCAATACAACACAGATAACTTGCAATACTGAAGGAGAACCGGTGTATTTTCAGGAAAGCGTACGAAGGCTGGTCTCGCCCCTCCATCTTCGGCTCAGCAATTGAACAGTTGACAGAAAATGTTTTATAGAGCCCAGTTTCCTTTCCGTGAAAGCAAAACTTTCATTCCTCTCAGTGTTTTTACTTTAAACCAGCCATTCACCCTCAACGCACTTTCCCGCTACACTGGAAAGAAGATTACGAACTACGCTCGAGAAGACCTAGGAATGGCCTCAAGGGCTTCTTTATCCACTACGTGCATTGGTGATGCAGGGTCACGCTGTGGCAGCCCATTGCCACGTCCCCGAAAAACCCCGTATCGACACACGCGAAAACTCCGCACGTCCGAACCGTGCCCTGCGGCAACAAATGATCTTAACCGTCCCCGATGTGCCTGCACGGCCGTTTTGAATTATACGGCCAGTCGTCCATTTATTGCATAAGGACGGCAAGGCACGAAGCCCGCGCCTCCTACCTCCGTAGCAGAGCTCTGCTCTTTTCCCGACCATATGGGTGAAACAGCCTCCCCGCCGACGCCTGCCAAGTCTTTTCGCTCCCTCGCTCCTGTTTTAACAAACAGCAGACGGAAGCGGCAGACCGGGGAATCTAGGATGGGGGGAAACCTCCATTAAAATCAAGGGCTTCCGACACATAGAAAGCTAGCACGTTAGGCTAGGACAAAGCCCTCTTCGCCACCGGGCTAGTTCTCCACGGTATATATATATTTGCACCTCAAATGGTACATAGATACCACGCCAACTCCCACACGCAGTGGCGCAGTTCAGGAGGTGGCCTCCCCCGACGCGCATGGACGCTGCTGATGCGTTCAAGAGAGGCTCCCCCCGCCGTTAATTTCGGTCTCCGCTGAACAGCGATTAACAAACGTGGGAGTCTCAGGCCGCGAAGATAATCTCTGTGCAACGTGGGCATCGGAATTTCTAGCCCACATGGGCCATGCAGATAAAAATATCTTCTCCCTCCCCTCCCACCCCTTATTAGAATGCCAACATCTCTGTGGCTCAGTGGTTAAGACGCTGAACTGCAGACCGGAAGGTCGGTAGTTCGGCAGTTCGAGACCCGAGTGCCGCGGGACGGAGTGAGCTCCGTCCTCTGGCCCCAGCTCCTGCCAACCTAGCAGTTCAAAAGCAAGAAATTGCAAGTAGATAAATAGGCACCGCTTTGGTGGGAAGGTAACGGCGTTCCGTGCACCTTGGCGTCTAGTCCCCGTGACCACAGAAACGTCTTCGGACAGCGCTGGCTCTTTGGCTTGGAAACGGAGATGACCACTAGAGCTGGATTCGACTGGCTTTCAAGCAAGGGAACCTTTACCTTTACATCATCTCTGTTTTGGGATATGGCAGTGAAGGGATTAAGCGGTAAATATCAGTGAGGTAATTATACTACAGTTCGCCTCCCCTTGCATGCTCGAGAAGTCCTAGGAATGCCCTCTAGGGCTGGCCTGTAGCTACACTGGGGCTATGGAGAGCTCTGCCCCCTTCCTTAAAGAGTCAGCCCCCTTCCTTAAAGGGCCCTCCGCTACTTCCTGAAAGCATTTAAAGGGATCCTTCAAGTGCTTTGGAGAAGAACCAGGAGGGCGCGTGCTCCTCTCCCTCCCCCCCTGCAAGTTTTAAAGGGCCCTCCAGCTGACTGGCGGGCCACGTGCTCCCTACTGATCAGCTGAAGGGCCCTTTGAATGTTGCAGGAGGGGAGAGAGAGGGACCTTTTTTTTTGTTTTCACTTTTAACGATGCATTAAGTGTTTTATAATGGCTGTAAAGGGCTGCGGTGGCTGCAGTGGTTAAGATGCCGAGCTGCAGACTGGAAGGTCGGTAGTTCGGCAGTTCGAGACCCGAGTGCCACGGGACGGAGTGAGCTCCCGTCTCTGGCCCCAGCTCCTGCCAACCTAGCAGCTCGAAAGCAAGAAATTGCAAGTAGGTAAATAGGTACCACTTCGGTGGGAAGGTAACAGCGTTCTGTGAGCCTCAGTGTCTAGTCATGCTGGCCACATGACCATGGAAACATCTTCGGACAGCGCTGGCTCTTCAGCTTGGAAACGGAGATGAGCACCGCACCCCTAGAGTCGGATTCAACTGGCTTTCGAGCAAGGGAAACCTTTACCTTTTACCTAATGACTGTAAATCGCCCAGAGCCTATTTGCAAGATGGGCTCCTAATAAGGCTAAATCATAATCATCAGCAACAACAACAACAACACCTCCTTCCTTATGGCAAATAATGGCAGCCCCACCGGAATTTTTTCTGCCCCACAAGCCACACAATCCTGGCTGTGGGCCTGCTCAAGGGCTTCTTTATTCACTACATGCATTAGCGGCGCAGGGTCACGCTGTGGCAGCGCATCGCCACGTCCCTGAAAACCCCCGTATTGACAACCGCACGAAAACTCAGCGCATCCGAACCATGCCCCGAGGCATCAAATGATCTTAACCATCCCTGATGTGCCTGCACAGCCGTTTTAAATTATACAGCGTGTCGTCTGCTTATTGCATAAGGACGGCAAAACACAAACACGCTTCTGTGTCGCAGGGGAGGCTGTTCCAGGCGGAACCGGCAAGTCCCCTTTTGAACCAGCCAGGGCCACGGGATAGACAGCCGGCTGTAAACAACCCCCAGTGGTGCGAGCAGTGCGCAGTGACGCCGTTACGGAAAGCCAGCGTTCCCCCAAAACGGAACAGGTGCCTGGCCTGCTGTGTGAACGTCAAGGGAACAGCGACCCCACCAGAGACTTTGAAATTTCCCATCTCATCAATCCCAAGGAAGTCTCTTGTCATCATGAAATACAGTCAGCATAAACCTGTCATGATACTCCAACAAATTAACCAGTCCAGATGGCGATAAACCCCCCTTTTGCTGGCTACAGTGCTGTCTGTGCAGCAGGGAAAGGGACGTGGGAGGGTCAGTTTGATGTAGTGGTTAAGATCCCGGACTCTATTCTGGGAGAACCGGGGTTTGATTCCCCACTCCTCCACATGCAGCTGCTGGTGTGACCTTGGGTCAGTCACTAGTTCTCTCAGAGCTGTTCTCGCGAGGGCAGTCCTCGAGAGAGTTCTCTCAGCCCCACCGACCTCACAGGGTGTCCGTTGAGGGGAGGGGAAGGGAAAGGAGATTGTAAGGTGCTCTGAGACTCCATCAGGTAGTGAAGGGTGGGGTATAAATCCAATCTGGGACTCCTTCGGGTAGTGAAGGGCGGGGTATAAATCCAATCTCTTCTCTTCTTCATAGGAAGAATAAGAAGGCGCCGGTCTTAACCGCTGCTGCCCTCGACTGAAAGCCTGGCGGAACATCTCTGCCTTACAGGCCCTGCGGAACTGCATCAGACCCCGCAGGGCCCTGATGTTGGTTGGCAGAGACTTCCACCAGCTCGGGGCCAGGGCCGAAAACGCCCCGGCCCTAGTCAAGGGCAGCCAGACCTCCTGGGGGCCGGGGATCACCAGCAAGTTGTTACCAGCTGATCTCCGTGTTCTTCTGGGGACATACTGGAGGAGGCAGTCCTGAAGGTACATGGGTCCCTGACCACTCAAGGGGGCAGAGGGTGCAGGGGACCTCATCCTGAGACCCTGGAAAGTGATTGTGCAGAGAACAACAACCTTTTTGGACAGACTGTCTCATTCAGCATAAGGCCGGTTTCATGCACATTCGCGTGAACGCCACATCGATGCACTTCAAGTGTGGAAGCCAAAGCGTTCCCAAAAGCACTGAGCCCAAGAGGGGAGGCATAGTTTGCTCTTAGGAGATAACAGGGGCCCACAGATTCAACATAACTCTTCAGGGAGGTACGGACAGACTTCACAATCAAGGGCAAAATGCCCAGCCTGGTTCTGTTAGTTAGTTCTGGCTGCCTTATGGCCACTTGGGGGGGTTTTCAGGGCAAGAGACGTTCAGGGGTGGTTTGCCGTCGCCTGCCTCTGCGTACCAACCCCGGACTTCCTTGGCAGTCTCCGATCCCAGGACTAACCGGGTTCGACCCTGATTGGCTTCGGAGGTCTGATGAGACGGGGCGAGCCTAGATCATCCAGGTCAGGGCAGACTGATTTGCTCAGAAGAAAAAGCCCTGGCCACAAGATACACTGAACACGCATACAAAATTGCGTACGGTATATACTTGATTCTTTGTTAGATGTGCATCGAGCCATTCTCGTGTGACCTTCAGCACATCAGCAGCTGACTCCCACGTTTATCCAAGTACCGTTCCCCGGTTTCACTGATTTGGCGCAGTGGTTAAGCGCACAGACTCTAATCTGGGAGAACCGGGTTTGCTTCCCCACTCCTTCACATGTGGCCTGCGAGTGATTAAAATGTGAAATTCACTGCCAGGGGATGTAGCGCTGGCCGCAGGAATAAACAGGTTTCAGAGATACGTTCACAAGAAGAAGTCTATCCATGGCTACTAGCCATAGTGTCTAAAGGGAACCTCCACATTCAGAGGCAGTAATCCTCTGAATCCCCAAACCAGGAGGTAACCTCAGGGGAAGGCCTTGGCCTTCCACTGGTCTGATCCAGCAGGGCTCTTCTGATGTTCTAATGAAAACCTCGGCCTCCATGTCCTGTTGTTGGCCCTCCAGAGGAACTGGTTGGCCACATTGTGAGACAGGATGCTGGACTGGATGGACCACTGGTCTGATCCAGCAGGGCTCTTCTGATGTTCTTAAGAAGGCCTCAGCCTCCATGCCCTATTGTTGGTCCTCCAGGGGGAATTGGTTGGCCTCTGTGTGAGACAGGATGCTGGACTAGATGGACCACTGGTCTGATCCAGCAAGGGCTCTTCTGATGTTCTAATGAAGGCCTTGGCCTCCATGCTCTGTTGTTGGCCCTCCAGAGGAACTGGTTGACCACAGTGTGAGACAGGATGCTGGACTAGATGGACCCCTGGTCTGATCCAGCAGGGCTCTTCTGATGTTCTCATGAAAGCCTCAGCCTCCATGCCCTGTTGTTGGCCCTCCAGAGGAACTGGTTGGCCACAGTGTGAGACAGGATGCTGGACTAGATAGACCACTGGTCTGATCCAGCAGGGCTCTTCTGATGTTCTAATGAAGGCCTCGGCCTCCATGCTCTGTTGTTAGCCCTCCAGAGGAACTGGGTGGCCACTGGGTGAGACAGGATGCTGGCCTAGATGGACCACTGGTCTGATCCAGCAGGGCTCTTCTGATGTTCTCGTGAAAGCCTCAGCCTCCATGCCCTGTTGTTGGCCCTCCAGATGAACTGGTCGGCCACTGTGTGAGCCAAGATGCTGGACTAGAAGGACCACTGGTCTGATCCAGCAGGGCTCTTCTGTTCTTACCCTCACAGTCTCCAGCTGCACAGTATGGCACAGGAGTGTGGGTGCTTGGGGTGCGAGTATGCGAGCGTTAAGACAGGCCTCCTCTTTAGCTGCCCAGAGCTAGAAGTCAACATTCGACTGAATTAAAAGCCAACCTTTTTGCGTTTTGTAAAAGAGGACGGTCGCAGCCCTAATAGTCCAGAGTAGCTCAACCTCGTCCAAGCTCAGAAGCTAAGCAGGGCTGGTGCTTGGAAGGGAGACCACCAAGGAAGACTCTGCAGAGGCAAGCAATGGCCAACCGCCTCTGCCCACCTCTTGCCTTGAGAAGCCCACGAGGTGGAACTTCATAGGGTCGCCATGTGTCGTTTGCGACTCGAGGGCACCCTTCGCTTGAAAGGAGGACGAGGCCACGTGGGTAGAACAGCTTTCTGCTCAACTACATGGGAAAGCCATTCCTGAAAAGCATCCGGGTCACTGAATATGGCGTGGGCTGCTACAAGTTCCAAGAATAGCCTTGTAAAAATAAGCCGCTTGACCGACACGAGGTCGCCGCAGAGCAGGGAGAGGAGAGTTTACTCGCTGCTGGTTTTGGAAATAAGCAACACGTGGATCGGCACACCTTTTGGAAGCAGAGGACCGCACCGGCGCTGCGCCAGGTGCCGTCCGCCTACAGCATCAGAAGGGGTCAACAGTTAGACTGCAAAGCAATTTCTAGCACGGCCGGGATTTCCGCGTCAGCACAGAGCCACCCTTTTGTTTTCCCTAACTGGAACGGCCCGCTTTCAGCTCCGTCGCACGCGGCATTAGAGCCGCTCTGAGCCCAGGGAAGCATCTGCTCCGCAGGCGATTGATGCACGGCGCCCCAGGAAAGCCACTAACGGACTCTGCAGGCAGCCACCGGCGATCGGGCCTGATTTCGACGCAGCGCTGGCAGCGTGTGTTCACAGGGGCTCCAGCGTCTCGTGTAAACTGCGCCACAACCTGGGCAAAGAGACTCTGAGAAGTCAAGTTTGCACACTGGCAGAATACCTGCGAAAGGGCTACGGACCCTGTGGGCAGCACGTACACTTCAATGACAGGTATCCACGCCTACGACTGGGACTACAGGACTCTTGGAGCGCCGTGGTCTGCGCTTGATGGTTTGGAAGTAGATCTGCTTAAAGAGACAGGTCCCCCCTTCACGCGGACTGAGTGGGCGCGCTGAGTCCTACCCAAGTTTGGATAGCAAGAACACAAAGCTAAGTCCATAGAGCCAGTTTGGTGTAGTGGTTAGGAGTGTGGATTCTAACCTGGGAGAACCGGGTTTGATTCCCCACTTCTCCACATGCAGCTGCTGGTGTGACCTCGGGTCAGCCACAAGTTCTCTCAGAGCTGTTCTTGCAAGAGCAGTCCTCGAGAGAGCTCTCTCAGCCCCGCCGAACTCACAGGGTGTCTGTTGTGGGGAGGGGAAGGGGAAGGAGATTGCAAGCCGCTCTGAGACTCCTTTGGGTAGTGAAGGGCAGGGTATAAATCCAATCTCTTCTCTTTCCTCTGAAGACACACCTTTCAGAAGCACCATGAAGCCCTCGGTGCGAGGACTGCCTCGACTGGGGGTGGTCAACAGGGGACTCTGGTTTGAGATAATAAAGATCAGCGAAGAGGGAACAAGCCCTGACTTGTATGGCCCAAGCTAGCCCAATCTCGTTGGATTTCGGAAGCTAAGTAGGGTCGGCCCTGGTCAGCACTCGGATGGGAGACCAGAAAGCAAGGTCCAGGGAGGCTACACGGAACCAAGGAATGACAAAACCACTTCTGAACGCCTCTTGCCTTGAAAACTCTCCAGGGTCACTGCCGGCCCTTTTATACACACCCACGCACAGGACAGATCAGAGCCTGAGTCTCTGAGAATACAGTGAGTTCAAAAACACCCACCCACCCACCCAAAGATGTCTAGATTTCGCTGGGATGGGTTCTAGAGCTGCTCCCTAAAGAGTGAATAGAGGGGGGTAAGGGAAGAGAGACATCTGGTATTTTTTCAACCCTGTGCTAAATTCTCACATGCCAAAGACGGGCTTTCCTCACAGCTCCGTCAGGGCCCACACCGAAGAAATCCGATGGCCCCTGCTGACTGTCTTTGCTAAGCCTGGGCAGGAAGCAGAAGACGGTTTAACAGGTTCATGGAGGAGAGCTTCATCAATGTCCACGGGGGGGTCGAGGGAACCTCCATGTTCAGGGGCAGTGAACCTCTGGGACCCGGTGCGAGGAGGTGACATTTGGGAAGGTCTCAGCCTCTGTGCCCTGCTGGTTGGCCCTCCAGGGCAACCAATTGGCTGCCGTCTCAAACAGGACGCTGGGCTAGATGGACCGCTGGTCTGATCCAGCAGGGCTCGTTTTTGTGTCAGGAACCACATGGGAGGAGGGAGGGGGAGAAAAAATGGGTCACTGTTAAAGCCTTGGCGGAAGAGGAAATTGGACAGCGAAAATATATTTATATGCCCCAGGTAATGCTGATCGCCACTTTGGTGTCAGGAAGGAATTTCCTTCAGGCCAGATGGGCTCAGGGACCCTGGTTTTTGGTTTTTTTGCCTTCTCCCAAGTATAGAGCAAGGATCATGCGGGGAGTGGAGGGCAGGTAGATGTGAACTTGTGCAGAGAGGGTGGACTAGATGACCCTTGGAGTCCCTTCTAGTCCTATGTTTCTAATTGTCCACCCCAATTATTGAACAGAGCCTGATTATTTTCCATTTAGGTAGCTAAGGGTTAAAAACACCATTCATTGCAATAGTTAGGCAGTCATGTAGAAGAGAAGAGAAGAGAAGAGAAGAGAAGAGAAGAGAAGAGAAGAGAAGAGAAGAGAAGAGAAGAGAAGAGAAGAGAAGAGAGAGAGAAGAGAAGAGAAGAGAAGAGAAGAGAAGAGAAGAGATTGGATTTATACTCCGCCATTCACTCGGAGTCTCAGAGTGGCTTACAACCTCCTTCCCTTCCCCTCCCCACAACAGACAACCTGTGAGTAGGTGGGGCTGAGAGAGCCCTGAGAGAACTACTCCTGAGAGAACTGCTCTGAGAGAACTGTGGCTTGCCCAAGGTCACCCAGCAGCTGCATGGGGAGGAGTGGGGAATCAAACCTAGTTCTCCCTGATTAGAGTCTGCGCATTTAACCACTACACCCAACTGGCTCTCATAGAAACACAAAGCTGAAAGGGACCTCAGGGGTCATCTAGTCCAACCCCTGCACAATGCAGGAAATTCACAATTACCTCCTACTCCTGCAGTGACCCCTGTTCTGTGCCCAGGCAAAACACCTCTAGGACCCCCAGGTTGATCCGGCCAAGATGCCATGAAGCTTCCCGGGAGGTATCTGGCAACTAAATACTCCACCCCACAAGCAGTCTCCAAAATTTCCTTGCTTGTGCAAACAGTGCATTTTCCCAGCAGCTGCAAACATGAAGCAGGTGACATATTTCTGGTAGCAACAGAACAGCTGATAAAAGAACCACAGGAAAGGGCTGTCATAGAGAGGAAGGAGCGGAGTTGTTTCCCGTTGCCCCAGAAGGTCAGGCTAGAATCAGCAGATCGAAATTCAACCAAAACAGTATTCCGACTAAACGTCAGGAGGAACTTCCTGAGAGATAAAGCAGTTCCTCGGGAGATGGTGGGCTCTCCTCTTTCAAAGCAGAGGCTAGGCGGCCAGCTGACAGCAATGCTGATTCTGTGAATTTAGGTAGATCGTGAGAGGGAGGGCGGGGAGGGGTGAGCCAGTGCTCGGCTCTTCTGACTCTTTCTTGGATGACCAGGGTAATGCCGATTGCCGCTTTGGGGTCAGAAGGAAATTCTCCTCCAGGACAGATTGACCCAGGGAATCTTGGAGGTGTTTTGCCTTCCTCTGGGTATAGAACAAGGGTCTCTGCAGGAGTAGGAGATAATTGTGAATTTCCTGCATTGTGCAGGGGGTTGGGCTAGATGTCCCCTGAGGTCCCCTCCAGCTCTGTTTCTATGGGAAGCCTAATTTTCATTAACTGGTCAAGCAAGGTGGGAAAAGTCAGGGCATCATACAGATGTCTAACCTTTCCCCAGGAAGAAGAGAAGGAAAAAGAGAACAAGGAAGACAAAGAGGAAGACGGAGAAGAAGAGTTGGATTTACCCCGCCCTTCACACAGAGTCTCAGAGCGGCTTACAATCTCCTTCCCTTCCCTTCCCTACAACAGACACCCTGTAAGGTAGGTGGGGCTGAGAGAGCTCTTTCGAGAACAGCTCTGAGAGAACTGGGACTGACACAAGGTCACCCAGCTGGCTGCATGTGGAAGAGAGGGGAATCAAACCCAGTTCTCCAGATTAGAGTCCGCCGCTCTTAACCACTACACCCAACCGGCTCTCAAAGTCTCCCCCCTCCGCAAGAGGGGACTGTTTTTAGCAAGACCGCCTAACCCGAATCTCCTCCGAAAACACAACACTATTCCGAAACACGAACTATCCCCTAAATACCCACAATTTCCCACCATGCCGGAATCCCGCACCTCCGAACGGGGCAGGAATAAGAGATTCCCCGAGCCTCCTTACGGCTCAGTTTTAAGAGGATAAAGATCAGCGAACCACATCGTAAAGGGAGTTTAAAAATAGCTTGTGTCAAGTAAGCCTACGTACCTCGGCATTAAAAACCTAGCGTCCTTGGATGCGACGGATTCCCCGTCTCGGCAGACGACTCTCGGATCTCGAGCTGGCGTTTCCGCAGCCAAGTTACTCCGACAACATGCGCACAACGCCCTTGCTCCTTTCCAGGGTCCCACCTTTTTGTGGGTGGGAACAAATGACTTAATGCCACATCTAACTAATGGGGAATGAGCACACGGCATTCACCTGGGAAACCTCTCACTCTTTATCTCACCCCGACTTTAAGACACAAAGGGGGGGGCCTGTGGGGAGAAAGAGGGACGAACGTCACACAGACAAGACCTGCGGAAATCACCTCTCTCTTTTTTAAAGCGCTTGAGGCTTTTTGCTGCATCAATGGGACTCAACAGCGCCTTAACGCAGATACAGACAGTGGTTTTTTTTAGAAAGGGGGAACACACGTTTCCTTTGGAAATGCCCTTCCGAAAGCTCAAGAGATGCATTTTCAAGAGCGCCAGTATGCCAACTGCGTACTTTGAAAGGAGAAAGGAGACAGAGAGAAATGTCCTTCTAAGAAGCAGGGGGGCTCCATTAAAAGAACC
Source organism: Gekko gecko (assembly GCA_029375565.1). Classification (NCBI taxonomy): domain Eukaryota; kingdom Metazoa; phylum Chordata; class Lepidosauria; order Squamata; family Gekkonidae; genus Gekko; species Gekko gecko. The sequence goes on along the minus strand of JAPDNY010000017.1, from coordinate 7,596,211 downwards.
AAGTCTAAAAAAAAAAATCCCCGTTTGCTTTCTATGCTAAGAAGTTGCAGGATTTAACACAATAAGCGAACCCAAACGTCATCTATGTCGACAGACTGCCAAGAGGGATACTATGCAAGAACGGTACACATAAAAGCATAATAAAAAATACTAAACGTCATCACAAAACATAATTTAAAAATTCAGTCTATAACGTAACAGCTCCCATGCCTGCTACCCCCCTTGACTGGGATCCTCGACATCTTCAGCAGCAACCCACTCCAAGAAAACCCAAAACTATGTCTGCAAATTAATGACTTCAGGGATCGCAACAAGCAGAATTTAAGGTGCCTTCACTGCTTCTCTGTGTATTCCCAGGGAAGGCAAACCCCATAATCAAGAACAAGCTAACGGCCTGCCCCATTACGAGCCTCAAGTGACCTCTTCCAGTTACTGCATCCCAAATAATCCTAAAACTAGAAAGATAATCCCAACTCCTCCAGAGTAGCCCTCTTGAACTCGGGACGACCAATGCCTTCTTCTGGAAACAGCAAGGCCTAAAACATGAACAGGGGTCTACTCCAATCCTAACCTTCCACCCAAAGGGACCTCAAAACGTTATCAGTCCACATCTCCGAATTCCCAAAGGTGGGCACGGCCAACTCTAATCCTACCCCAAATCAGGCCTCTCTGGGTGACCAATCCTCATCCGCCAACCCCTGGCTTCCTTCTCATTACGACCCCCTGGCATCTCCATCTACTATAACAAGCTTATAGACAGCTTCAAGAGGGGACTGGGTAAACATATGGAGCAGAGGTCCAGGGAGGACTATTAGCCACAAGCTATAGATGGAACGCTCTGTCTGGGGCAGTGATGCTCTGTATTCTTGGGTGCTTGGGGGGCCACAGTGGGAGGGCTTCTGGGGTTCTGGCCCTGCTGGTAGACCTCCTGATGGCACCTGGGTTTTGGCCACTGTGTGACACAGAATGTCGGACTGGGTGGGCCACTGGCCTGATCCAACATGGTCTCTCTTATGTTCTCATGCCCACTTATGTTCTCCCACCATGGTAGTGGACGAGGGGGACACTCAAGAAAATTCACGACTACACCCCTTCTGAGCAATTTTTAGCTCACAGCAACCAAACACGACTTGGTCTGCAACTCCAAGCTTACCCTGGGGTAGCTACCCTCCATTATAACAACAAGCCCCCTTACTCCATGGTAGTTGAAGAGGGAAATATCCAGGATTAGATACACCGCCCCTGCTGAATGTCCCTCAACCCTTTGATTATAACAACACCTTCGATTCTAACAACAAGCCCCCTTACTCCGTGGTAGTTGAAGAGGGAAACACCCAGGAATAGATACCTTGCCCCTGCTGAATGTCCCTCAACCCTTGGATTATAACAACACCTTCGATTCTAACAACAAGCCCCCTTACTCCGTGGTAGCTGAAGAGGGAAACACCCAGGAATAGATACCCTGCCCCTGCTGAATGTCCCTCAACCCTTTGATTATAACAACACCTTTGATTATAACAACAAGCCCCCTTACTCCGTGGTAGCTGAAGAGGGAAACACCCAGGAATAGATACCCTGCCCCTGCTGAATGTCCCTCAACCCTTTGATTATAACAACACCTTCGATTATAACAACAAGCCCCCTTACTCCGTGGTAGTTGAAGAGGGAAACACCCAGGATTAGATACCCCACCCCTGCTGAATGTCCCTCAACCCTTTGATTATAACAACACCTTCGATTATAACAACAAGCCCCCTTACTCCATGGTAGTTGAAGAGGGAAACACCCAGGATTAGATACCCTGCCCCTGCTGAATGTCCCCCAACCCTTTGATTATAACAACACCTTCGATTATAACAACAAGCCCCCTTACTCCGTGGTAGTTGAAGAGGGAAACACCCAGGATTAGATACCCTGCCCCTGCTGAATGTCCCTCAACCCTTTGATTATAAAAACACCTTCGATTATAACAACAAGCCCCCTTACTCCGTGGTAGTTGAAGAGGGAAATACCCAGGAATAGATACCCTGCCCCTGCTGAATGTCCCCCAACCCTTTGATTCTAACAACACCTTCGATTCTAACAACAAGCCCCCTTACTCCGTGGTAGTTGAAGAGGGAAACACCCAGGAATAGATACCCTGCCCCTGCTGAATGTCCCTCAACCCTTTGATTATAACAACACCTTCGATTATAACAACAAGCCCCCTTACTCCGTGGTAGTTGAAGAGGGAAACACCCAGGATTAGATACCCTGTCCCTGCTGAATGTCCCTCAACCCTTTGATTATAACAACACCTTCGATTATAACAACAAGCCCCCTTACTCCGTGGTAGTTGAAGAGGGAAACACCCAGGATTAGATACCCCACCCCTGCTGAATGTCCCCCAACCCTTTGATTATAACAACACCTTCGATTATAACAACAAGCCCCCTTACTCCGTGGTAGCTGAAGAGGGAAACACCCAGGATTAGATACCCCGCCCCTGCTGAATGTCCCTCAACCCTTCGATTCTAACAACACCTTCGATTCTAACAACAAGCCCCCTTACTCCGTGGTAGCTGAAGAGGGAAATACCCAGGAATAGATACCCTGCCCCTGCTGAATATCCCTCAACCCTTCGACTAGAACAACACCTTCGATTATAACAACAAGCCCCCTTACTCCGTGGTAGCTGAAGAGGGAAACACCCAGAATTAGATACCCCGCCCCTGCTGAATGTCCCTCAACCCTTCTATTATAACAAGCCCCCTTGCTCTGTGGCAGTGAAGAGGGGAGAGACACCCAGGAAGTAACTCCCTCCCCCACCACACCCCTTCTGAGCATCGCTAGACCCCAGGGTAACAAAAATCAAACTTGACTGGGTCTGGAACCCCAAGCCTACCCCAAGGTAGCAACCTTCCATTATAACAAGCTCCCTTACTTCATGATAAAAAAAGGTGGGGAACACCCAGGGCTGGATCCCATCTCCGCTGAGTGTCCTTCAACCCCAACCCTGACTGGATCAGCCACCCCAAACCTACCCAGGGGTAGCCACCTTCTGTTATAACAACACCCCCCTTACTCCAGTAATAAAAGGAGGAGGGGAACATCCAGGAATGGACCGCCCCCCATACTCCACCTCTCCTGAGTGTCCTTCATCCCTGGAGGAAGTCTAACCCAATTGGACTAAGACTGCCACTCCACGCCTACCCCAGGGTAGCCGCCCTCCGTTATAACAGCGACTTCCTTTACTCTTTGGTAGGGGAAAAGGGCGACACCCGGGAATAGATTCCCCCAACTCACCCCTGCTAAAGGTCTTGCATTCCTGGGGTAGGCCTAGCCAAACCTGATTGGCTTAGCCTACCCAAACCTACCCTGGGGTAGCCACCAACGCTCCCTCCAAGTTGTGGAGTCTTGTGAGCGAAAATTCGACTTTGTGAGCTACCGGCACTAAAGTTGCGAGCAAGCCATTTGGATGCTGCATACATTTAGTGTGCTCTGGAGCCATTCCTTCCGGAGTTAAGACAAAAATGTGTGGGCCGGAGGCTAAAAACCTGTGAGCTAGCTCACCCTAACTCAGCTTAGAGGGAACACTGGCAGCCACCCCCCATTATAGCCACTCTCCAACCCCCCTAAAGGTATAATAATAAAAAGAAGGAGGGAAACACCTAGAAATAGATCCCCCAGACCTCAACCCCTGCTGAGTGTCCTTCAGTCCTGGGGTAGGCCTAGGCAAACCTGATTGGTTTAACCGGACTGGGTTAGCCTAGCCAAACCTACCCCGGGGTAGCCACCCTCCATTACAACAACACCTACCCCCTTATTCCATAAGACAAGGAGGAGGACACCCAGAAATGGACCCCCCCATACCTCACCTCTATCAAGCATCCTCCAACCCCAGGGGAAGCCCAGTCCAATCTGACTGGGCCTGCAGCCATCTCATGCTTACCCCGGGGTAGCCATCCTCCATTATAACCATGCCCCCCCCTTACACCGTAATAAAAGGAGGAGGGGAACACCCAGGAATAGATCCCCCATACCCCACCCGTGCTGAGCATCCTCCAAACCCAGGGGTAAGCCCAGTCCAATCGGACTGGGCCTGCAACCACCCCAAACCTATCCCGGGGTAGCCACCCTCTGTTGTAACAACAACCCGCCCCCCCACTCCATAGTAGAAGGAGGGGAACACCCAGGAATGGATCCCCCAAATTCCACTGCTGCCGAGCGTCCTCCAACCTTGCGGTAAACCCAGCCCAATCTGACTGGGCCGGCAACCACCCCATGCTCACCCTGGGGTAGCCACCCACCATTATAACAACAATCCCCCCCCGTTACTCCATAATAAAAGAAAGAGGGGGACACCCAGGAATGGGTCTTCCATACCTCACCCCTGCTGAGTGTCCTCCAACCTGCGGTAAACCCAGCCCAATCTGACTGGGCCTGCAACCACCCCAAACCTACCCCCTGGGGGTAGCCACTCTTCATTACAATAACAACCCCCCACCACCACTGCATAATAAAAAGGAGGGGAGCGCCTAGGAATAGATCCCCCATCCCCCAACCCCTGCTGAGTGTCCTCCAATGGGGGGGGGTAAGCCCAGCCCAATGTGACTGAGTCAGCAACACCAAACCTACCCCGGGGTAGCCACCCTCCATTATAACAACAACAACCCCCCCTCCCGTTACTCCATAATAAAAGCAGGGGGACACCCAGGAATGGATTCCCCCATACCCCAAGGGGAAGCCCAGTCCACTCTGACTGGGCCAGCAACCCCAAACCTACCCCAGGGTAGCCACCCTCCATTATAACAACAAACCCCCCTCCCGTTACTCCATAATAAAAGCAGGGGGACACCCAGGAATGGATTCCCCCATACCCCAACACCGGGGGGGAGCCCAAACCCCCAACCTGACCTGGCCAGCAACCCCAAACCTACCCTGGGGTAGCCACCTTCCATTATAATAACAACCCCCCTCTCATAACTCCATAATAAAAGCAGGGGGACACCCAGGAATGGTTCCCCCATACCCCAACCCTGGGGTTAAGCCCAGCCCAATCTGACTGGGCCTGCAACCACCCCAAACCTACCCCCGGGGTAGTCCCCCTCCATTATACCAACACCCCCCTCCCATTACTCCATAATAAAACCAGAGGGACACCCAGGAATGGATCCCCCATACCCCAACCCCGGGGGTAAGCCCAGGCCCCCAACCTGCCTGGGCCTGCAACCAACCCCAAACCTACCCCCAGGGGTAGCCCCCTCCATTATACCAACAACAACCCCCCTCCCATTACTCCATAATAAAAGCAGGGGGACACCCAGGAATGGATCCCCATACCCCATACCCCAACTCCGGGAGGAAGCCCAGGCCTCCAACCTGACTGGGCCTGCAACCAACCCCAAACCTACCCCCAGGGGTGGCCCCCCTCCCATTACAACCCGCCGCCCCCTGACCCTTCCTCCTCCCTGGGTGAGCAGAGGGAGGGAGGGAGGGAGGAAACCAACCCCAACCCCTGCCCGGCCGCGGGACGGGACCCACCGTGATGTTGCAGTGGATGGCGAGCGGGGCCGGCGGCGGGGGCGGCGGCGGGGGTCTGCCGGGGGTGCTGCCGGCCGGGCCGGGCGGCGGCGGCGGCGGCGGAGGGCAGGAGGACGAAGTGGCAGTGGAGCTCGTCCAGCTTCCAGGAGACGATGCGGAAGCGCTCGTGGTCCTTGTCGAAGATGGACTCGAGGAGCTTCAGCTCGGCCTTCAGCCCCGACACCGACATCCTCGGCGCATCGCCCCGCCCGCGCCCCTCCGCCCGCCCGCCCGCCCGCCCTCCGCGGCCCCGGCAGCGGGAAGGAGGCGGCGGAGGCGACGACGACGACGAAGGCCGCGGGGCGGCAGGAGGAGGAGGAGGAGGAGAGGGTCGCCTCGCCTCGCCTCGGGGGAAGGGACCGGCCGGCCGCCCCGGCTGTGCCCGCGGGAGGAGCGGCGGCGGCGGCGGCGAGGGCGACGACTAGGCCGGGCGGCTGGGGCTCTGGCTCTGGCGGCGGGGCTGGGTGGCTCCTGGCGGGGCTGAGCCGAGCCGAGCCGAGCTGGGCCGGCCCCTTCCTCCGAGGCCGGGGTCAGACCCACCCACCGGCGGGCAGGCTCGTCGGGAGGAGGAGGAGGAGGCGGCGGCGGCTGCGGGGCCCGGCACGGGCGCGCGCCCGGGGTAACGTGTGAACGGGCGAGGAGGAGGAGGAGGAGGAAGGTGGTGGCGGGGCCGAGGCGGGGGAGGGGAGGGGAGGGGGGGCGGCGGCGGAAACGGGAGTCGCGGGCGGGAGGGGAGGGCCGGGAAGGGGGTTCCTCACGTGCAGGCTGACTCGGGACTCGTGGGGCGAGGGGGCGGGTCAAGGGCGAGGGGGAAGACCCAGGCGAAGGAGATTTCTCGTGAATTGCAGAACTGCAACTCGTCAGATTTGCGGAATTGCAGCTCGTGAGGATTTCTCGCGAATTGCAGAGTTGCAACTCGGGAGGAAAGGGCGAGGGGAGACGCGGGGAGGGCGCGTTTCACACGTGCGGCCTGACTCGGGGGTAAGGGGGAGGGGAGACTTAGGAAGAAGGGTTCTCGTGGGCTGCCTGACTCGGGGGGTCGGTAAAGGGCGAGAGGAGAGCCAGGAAGGGGGTTCCCCCGTGTGCAGCTTGACTTGAGAGTAAAGGGAAGATCCAGGCAAGGAAATTTCTCTCATACAGTTTGACTTGGGAGTTAATGGCAAAAGAGACCTGGGAAGGGCGTTTCACATGCGCAGCTTGGCTCTGGAGTAAAGGGTGAGAGGAAACACAGGAAAAGGGTTTCTCATGTGCACCTTGACTCGGGAGCAGAAGGGAGGGGAGACTCAGGACCAGGGAATCCCTCATGCAAAGCTTGACTTGGGAGTAACGTGTGGGAGGGAGAGCCGGGAAGGAGTTTCTCAATTGCTGCTCGACTCAGGAGTAAAGGGTGAGAGGAGATCCAGGAAGCTTGACTCACCAGTGAAGGGGAGGGGAGGCCCAGGATTGGGGGTTTTCTCATGTGCAGCTTGACTAGGGTTGCCAAGTACTTACCGTAATTCAGCGGGGGACACACACAGTCCCCGGGTGGAACATTCCTCCTTGGAACACCCATGCCACACGATGCCGTCGCCAGGAAGTGACGTCAGGCGATGCTCTGGCAATGGGGCTGGAAAGTTGATGGTACCATCGGGTTTCCAGCCCCATTGCCAGAGTGTCGCCCGGCATCACTTCCTGGTGACAGCATCGTGCGCCGCGTCTTTCCCCCTCCCTGGGAATGGTCCTGCCAAGAAGTATGCGTCCCCCGCCGAATTATGGTAAGTTCTTGGGAAGCCTGAGCTTGACGCAGGAATAAACGGCAAAGAGGAGACCCAGGAACTGTTCCTCACTGGTCATAATTCCACAAAGGGCATCACATTCGTCTGTTACGGCAAAACGACACAGGAGTCTCCGGGCACCTGAAAAGGCTGACAGGATTTCATTCCGGCATCTTCCGCTCTCCCGAGTCGGCGCTCGCTTCCTCAAGTGCATCGAACTTTACACCCAGTAAAGCCGCTGGAGGAGTCAAAATATGGTTGCAACTGATCTCCAGACGACAGAGATCAGCTCCCTGGAGAAAATGGCTGCCTTGGAGGGTGGGTCCTTACAGCATTGTAGCCCGCTGAGGCTCCTCCCCTCCCGAAACCCCGCCATCCCCAAACCTCCCAAGTATTTCCTAACTGTAACTCTTGCAAAATACCCTTGAGTATAGCAGCTTTCTCTTTGGGGAACTGACCCGGTCCCCGGAGGATGTTGCGATAGTCAAACACACTCCGCAAAATGTTCCCCAGATCCATTAAGGTTCCTTTTTTAAAATATCCGGGAAATGCCACTAATCGATAGCCTACTCAATTTGTTGGTCGTCTTCCACTTGGAGAGCTTCCCTGCTACTGCTCATATTGGACTGTTCCTTGCTGTGGGTGTGCCTTTATGTTGGCGCACCTTAATGCCCTGCCATGGAGAGTTTGGCAAGGGAGGTGGTCTTAATGATACCATACTCTGATACGATGTGTGACTGTGGGGCTGGTAATGTAGACACCCTGTATTACGTGACTTTTGAAGGCAATCATTTTCCCGAGCCTAGAAATCTTCAGGACGGACAAAAGGAAATACTTCTTTACACAGAGAATGATTCAAATGTGGAATTCGCTGCCTGAGGATGTAGTGAGGGCCACAGGAATAAGCGGCTTTCAAAGGGGATTAGATAGATTCATGGAGGAGAAGTCTATCACTGGCTACTAGCTGAGGGGAACCTCCACATTCAGAGGCACTAATCCTCTGAATCCCAGAGCCAGGAGGCAACTTCAGGGGAAGGCCTCAGCCTCTATGCTCTGTTGTTGGCTCTCCAGAGGAACTGGCTGGCCACTGTGTGAGACAGGATGCTGGACTGGATTGACCACTGGTTTGATCCAGCGGGGCTCTTCTGATGTTCTTATGAAGGCCCCGGCCTCTGTGCCCTGTTGTTGGCCCTCCAGAGGAACTGGTGGTCCACTTTGTGAGGCAGGAAGCTGGACTAGAGGGACCACTGGTCTGATCCAGCAGGGCTCTTCTGAGGTTCTTTTGAAGGCCTCGTCCTCTCTGCCCTGTTGTTGGCCCTCCAGTAGAACTGGTGGACCACTGTGTGAGACAGGATGCTGGACTAGATGGACAACTGGTCTGATCCAGCGGGGCTTTTCTGATGTTCTTATCTTTTCAATTCTTCCTTTGCTCCAAAATATAGATCATATGGAGCCATTGCCTCTTTTATTAGAAGATAATAGGAGACCTATCATTCTTTTTGCTGCCAAATTTTATCCATCTCTGATAGATTTTCGCAGCTGTTTAAATGGGGTCTAGGGTTTTCTATATGATAGTAATCTGCTTAGAACTAATAAGATGCTGTATGAAATAGACAGCCTCGCTCCCAGGCTGTCTGCACCCCAGCGCGCATGTACACTTCCTCATGAGTCAATGTAGCTTACTAAAAGGTTTTTAAATGAGTTAAAAGGAGATCTTTTCTGGAACGAGCTGCCGTTTCCACTGGATTATTTTCTTTCTTTCCCGAAAGTTTCGTTTCACTCATACGAATCTGCTTCAGCCACCCAGCACGAAGGAAGGGATACGGCCGAATGAAGACGTATAAAAATCTGGTAGTGCCACCCGGGCAGGTTCGGGCACATGTCGTTTGCGTTTGACACCTGGGTTGACTCAGCCAGAGGTTTCGGCAGGGCTTTGGAAAAACAAGTTGATTTCTCTAGACCTGATCTCCTAATACCCACTCTGACATCACCCCATGTGGTCAGAGTGCCTTTCCTCATTGGTTGACTCACTCTGGGCTTGACACAAGCGAGCTCTTGCATTTTGTCCCTTATGGGTGAAATCAGGGGCCGTTTACATCCCTCCCAAGTCCAATTCTAAACCTTTACCCCAAATCACTCTTCGGGAATTCTCTACTAAGAGCCAGTGTGGTGTAGTAGTTCACATCGGACAAAAAAACTGGAGATTCCTGGAGCCCAAGCTCCCGTGTTACCTCGATGTTCAAGGGGTGACCTTGGACCAGTTATGGTTCCTTCAGCCTACCTTCAAGGTTATTGTGAGGAACCAATGGAGGGGGGATCATGTATGTTGTCTTGAGTTCCTTAGAGCTAGGGTCCCCAGCCTTTTCAAGCCTGCTGACGCCTTTGGAAGTCTGATGCAGTGCGGTGGGCACAGATGCAAAATGGCTGCCGCAAACGGTTGCCACAGGGAGCAGAGCCAGCCCACAGAACATCTGCTGCAGCTTAGCAGTTTGGTATGGAGATCCAGGTTGGTATAGTGGTTAAGAGCACGGATTCTAATCTGGGGGAACTGGGTTTCATTCCCCACTCTTCCACATGCAGCCGCTGGTATGTCCTTGGGTCAGTCACAAGTTCTTTCAGAGCTGTTCTCTCATGGGCAGTCCTCAAAAGAGCTCTCTCAGCCCCACTTACCTCACAGGGTACCTGTTGTGGGGAGGGGAAGGGAAAGGAGATTGTAAGTCACTCTGAGACTCCTTTGGGTAGTGAGGGGAAAATGGTATATTGAAATTGTGGAATTGATATCTGGAATTGATTTGAAAATATGTATATTGAAAATGTTATAAGGAAGAATATTTTTTGTATTATATAGCTTCACATATTTGTATTAGCATAAGTCATCTCACTCATTATATCATTGCATTACAATTTGTACGTCTCCCCAGCTGTTTCTTTATCACAGATTACTGATTATTTTCAACTGGGAGGTCTCTTTCATTCTCAACTGCTGCCAAAGCAACATTTTTTTTTTCAAAAAAAATCTCCATAGCTAATCAGATCTCCATTGACCAATTGAAAGCCTTGCTGGGCAAAAGCCCCACTTCCTAAAAAACACTTTGGGGTGCCATGGCGCCCCTGGGCACCATCTTGGGAACCCCTGCTTAGAGGAAGGCATGATGAAATGGGGACCACCCCGTCACCTCCTCCAGCCTGTAAAGAGGACCAGCCAAGGGGAGGAGACAGAGCCACTCAGCTGAGGGGAATGGCTCGAGAGCAGGAAGGAACCAGCTTGTATCCCTAGTTGGGGAGAAGTGCCCCACGACAGGTTTGTGGGACTTCTCAGGGTTTTCTGAAGAGCAGGGATATATTCGTCACCCTAGACAACAGCACAGAAACAGAGGGGTGACCACCCTTCCCCCAGCTTGAAGAGGTACAACCCAGAAACAGCTATAAGCAGAATGCCCATTTTGTTGGTTTTTTGCAAGTATCATCCCTTCAGTCATGAAAGGGTTAAGCTGAAGTTTCTGTGAGTTAATAAGAGCAAGTTTTGCATAGAACCAATCAGGTATAGAGTAGATTCTTCCCAGCAAAAAGGAGGCGGTTCTGTCTATCTGTCTACCTACTTACCTGTCATCGGGGCGTTAAACTCACTTGTTATGGAGGGCCGGATTTGACATAAATTGGACTTTGTCGGGCTGGGCCGTGTGTGTCATAAAATGTAATGCCAGGTAGCAGAGATATAAACTTTATAAAGGACACAAACACAAGGATTTTTTTTAACTTAAAATAAAAATGTGCCTGAAACAGCATTCTTGCAATATTTTGTTTATTTAACAGTCTCTGATAACTGACACTTCTTGCTCTGAATTATTACATCAAAATGTCTCTGCTGTGGCTGGGAGGGGGAGGAGCCTCGGCCCAGTGCAGGGAGCAGAAGCTTGCCTATCTATCTCTCCTGAGCGATTGAGAGAGTCTGGGAAAGCAGGCTATGACACAACAGCAGCAGCAGAACTGGAGGAAGAAGCAGGAGACAGCCAGTCCCTTGTAGGCCTGATAGAAGCCCTTTGGGGGCCTGATACGGCCCCTGGGCCACATGTTCGACACCCCTGGTTTAGACTTTTAGGCCACAGGGCAGCTTACAGCAGAAGAAAAACACACAATCCAAGTTAGAGGAAGCCAATATTAAACAGTACAGTATCATAAATAAAAACAATTCCAAGATGGTGACAAATTTAAATAAAAATTAAACTACCCAGAGCCTCGAAAGGGCAGGTAAGGTAAGGGTGGGGGAAGAAAACCTGAGAGCCCCAGGTTTTTCCTTAATGAGGGAATTGAAGAAACATCTGGAGCAGAGGTCCATCAGTGGCTATAAGCCATAAGGTATAGATCGAAAGGAGCTGCGGTGGCTCAAGTGGTTAAGATGCTGAACTGCAGGCTGTGGAAGGTCAGGAGTTCAGCAGTTCGAGACCCGTGAGTGCCGCATGATGGGGTGAGCTCCCGTCTCTAGTTCCAGCTCCTGCCAACCTAGCAGTTCGAAAGCAAGAAATTGCAAGTAGATAAATAGGTACCACTTTGGTGGGAAGGTAACAGTGTTCTGTGCGCCTTGGTGTTTAGTCATGCCGGCCACATGACCACGGAAACGTCTTCGGACAGCGCTGGCTCTTCGGCTTTGAAATGGAGATGAGCACCGCAACCCTAGAGTCGGATTCGACTGGCTTTCGAGCAAGGGAACCTTTACCTTTACTTATAGATCGAAACTCTCGGTCTGGGGCAAGTGATGCTCTGTACTCTTGGTGTTTTGGGGGAGCAACAGTGGGAGGGCTTCTAGTGTCCTGGCCCCACTGCTGGACCTCCTGATGGCCCCTGATCTTTTTGGCCACTGTGTGACAGAGTGTTGGACTGGATGGGCTGTTGGCCCGGTCCAACATTGGCCTCTCTTATGTTCTTATGACTATTGGCTCATCAATATATCGGAGTTCATGCTATTCTGCACGTACACAACGGGTGGAGCTTTTGGGGGAAACGTCTTTCCTTCTTGGTGTCAGGGGGAAGAAAGAAACAAGATGGGGTAGTTCAGAACTGGAAAGATGAGTGAGTTAGACTGCTGCGTTTTCTTTCCATGTCATCCCTTTCCCTAATTCTGAAGCAAATCTTTCTTAGAAGTTCTAAGACGTGCTGCGTTATTCCGCTGCACACCATTTCCTCTGCTAAATATCCAACACACTTTAAAAATTATTTATTTCCACTCAAGCTCAGTGTGGTTTTTTGTGTTTTCCACCCCCCGCGGCCTTTCTGGCCATCTCCGCTTTAACACAAGAACCTCCCATTGACCCTCAGGCAGTTAAAGGTAAAGGTAAAGGTTCCCTTGCTTGAAAGCCAGTTGAATCCGACTCTAGGGTTGCGGTGCTCATCTCTGTTTCAAAGCCGAAGAGCCAGCGCTGTCCGAAGACATTTCCGTGGTCATGTGGCCGGCATGACTAAACACCAAGGCACACGGAACGCTGAAGTGGTACCTATTTATCGACTTGCAATTTCTTGCTTTCGAACTGCTAGGTTGCCAGGAGCTGGAACTAGAGACGGGAGCTCACCCCGTCATGTGGCACTCTCGGGTCCTGAACTGCTGAACTACTGACCTTCCACAGCCTGCAGTTCAGCGTCTTAACCACTTGAGCCACCGCAACTCCTCTCAGGCAGTTACCCAGCCCTTAATTTGATTTCTGTCCCCACATTTACAGGCGAGCAGCCCCACTGAGAGGGGTTTAAACCAGGGGTCCCCAGCCTTTTTGGACCTGCGGGTACCTTTGGAATTCATGGCAGGTGTAGCCACAAAATGGCCACTGCAAAATGGCTGCACAAGGGGGTGGAGTCTGTTAGGGACTGAGGTTCAAAAATAGCAGAGTTAGATTAAAGCAACCAGACACGTGTACTTGTCTAGAAAAAGAAACTTTACTAAAGGTTAGGTAAAAGGTACTTGGAGAACAAAAGTAAAAGAAATTATCCTTCCTAGCTCTACGCTACATGCTGCTTCTCTGAGGACTTAACTTGTGACTCAGAGGGAACTTCTGGAGTCAAACAAAGAGCAATAAACTGAAAACCGATGCTCTCTCCCTTTGCTCCTCCCCAAGCTATTGATTATTCAATTGGAAAATCCCAACACTAGCTAATTATGCATTCTGTCACCTTGCTCTAGCGGGAAAAATGTATACAGTTCTGTTGGATCTCTGACTAGAAATTAGCATATGTCACAAATAGGAAATGATTTAATTTCTGAGAGCCAGTTTGGTGTCGTGGTTAAGTGCATGGGAGAGAACCGGGTCTGATTCCCCACTCCTCCACTTGCAGCTGCTGGATGACCTCGGGCAAGCCATAGTTCTGTCAGAGCTGTTCTCTCAAGGACAGTTCTGGAAAGAGCTCTCTCTCAGCCCCGCCTGCCTCACAGGCAATGCTCCATCTAAGCTGGGGAGGTCTTGGGAGCGAAAATTCTACTTTGTGAGCTCCTGGCACTAAAGTGGTGAATGAGCAATTTGGCTGCGGCATAAATCGATTTGCTCTGGAGCCATCTTTCCTCAGCTAAGACAAAAATGTGTGAGCTGGAGGCTGAAAACCTGTGTGTTAACTCACACTAACTCAGCTCAGAGGGAACACTGCTCACAGGGTATCTGTTGTGGGGAGGGGAAGGAGTCTGTAAGCCGCTTTGAGACTCCCAAGTGAAGGGTGGGGTATAAATCCAATCTCCTCCTCCTCCTCCTCCTCTTCTTCATGACAAACAGGAAGAGAACGTGCAAATATCCCAAAAGACTCACCCGTGCGATGGTCACACAGTGAAGATCCTTGCGCCTGTGGTGGCAGCCACCGCCAGTGCGACATTTTAAAAAATCCGCACAGCCAATCAAATCTCCAGCAGCCAATGAGAAGCTTTGTTGGGCAAATGCCCCACCTGGCCCTGCCCATTTTCTAAAAAACATTTGGCAATGCCAGGAAAGGGATTGGTGGTCACCATGGCGCCCACAGGCACCACGTTGGAGACCCGTGGCTTAAATGGCGGCCATGTTCTTTCTTCCCCCCTGCATTCAGTCTAATAAGTTTAAAAAGCCAGCTGAGCTACGGAACCTCCCTTTTCTGAACTGGGGAAAGGTCCCTCATTTATTTTACAGAATTAAGGACGGTGGGCGGGAAGCGGATTTGATCGGACGAGGACAGACAGACAGGAGAGGGCAGCAGAGACACAGGGATGAAGCCCTCCTAGAGGCTCTGCTGGGAAGCTCCCTCCTGCTGACTCACATCACTGGTCCGTAGCTCTGTATCCTATGCTCTCAGCAGCGGTAGCTCTCTGGGTTCTCTAGTGTGAAAAGGGCTTCTTTTCCCAGCACTGAGTACCTGAGAGCCTCGAGGCGGCAGGTGCCACAGGCGTCTGGAAGCAAAGCAGGTAATATAACATAAGAGAAGCCAATGCTGGATCAGGCCGACAGCCCCTCCAGTTCCAACAGTCTGGGTCACACAGTGGCCAAAAATACCAGGGGCCATCAGGAGGTCCAGCAGTGGGGCCAGGACACTAGAAGCCCTCCCACTGTTGCCCCCTCCCCAAGCACCAAGAATACAGAGCATCACCTGCCCCTGACTGAGAGTTCCTGTCTATACCTTGTGGCTAAGAGCCACGGATGGACCTCTGCTCCATACGCTTATCCAATTCCCTCTTGAAGCCCTCCATGCTTGTAGCTGCTGCCACCTCCTGTGTTCCCCCAGGGAGCCCCGTCCCCTCCTAAAAATTATGTCGGACATCCTTGAGGAGAGGCTCATATGGATGTACATACATGCCGTCAAGTCGCAACCCAGTTACGGCGACCCCAGTCGGGGGTTGTTGTGGCAAGAGAGAAGCAGCGATGGCTTGCTGTTGCCTTCCTGGGCAGAGCCTTCCTCGGGGGCTTCTCATCCAAGTACTTATTATTATTCTAAAGGAAATAAAGCATTGACATGAAACAGAGAAAATATACCTAAACATGAATTAGATATCCATTTTCATAATCTTAAATGATCACAAACCGTTCTAGCCAGGGCTTTTTTTGTACAAAAAGCTCAGCAGGAACTTATTAGCATAACAAGCCACACCCAACAGCAGAAACTCATTAGCATGTTAGGCCACACCCCCTCAAAGCACAGCTCATTAGCATATTAGGCCACACCCCCATGCTACCAGAAGTGTGGTCATCCAGCCATACCCACCTTTAGCGTCTTATTCTGTTTACCTTGTTTGTTGTCAAAAAGCCAGGGCTTTTTGGGTAGCAGGAACTCCTTTGCATGTTAGGCCACACAGCCCTGATGTGGCCAGTCCTAATGGGTTTCTGCTTTTGGGTGTGGCCTATTATGCTAATGAGTTCCTGCTGGGTGTGGCCAACTCTGGAGCTAGCCGGAACGCCATTCCTGTGTGTTCCTGCCTGAAAATAGCCCTGGTCCTAACTGTGCCCTGACCTGGATGGCCCAGGCCAGCCTGATCTCAACAGATCTTGGAAGCTAAGCAGGGTCAGCCCTGGTTAGTAGTTGGATGGGAGACCTACAAGGAATACCAGAGTTGTGGCATGGAGTCGGGCAATGGCAAACCACTTCTTTTTTTAATTATTTTTTGAAATTATTTTATTATACAATTACAAACAATTTAAAGAGAAAACAAATTTGTATCAACAGGGTTACCAAAATCAAAACCACACATTAAATAGACAGATCAAACTGGGGATAATAGCCGATAATGAATATATTGGTTGGTGGTAGTCTAATAGGAGCGTAAAACTCAACAACAGGGACATAAACTGCCATGTACTAAAACATTATCATCAGGGCTCTTTTTGTAGCAGGGACTCCTTTGCGTATCAGGCCACACACCCCTGATGTAGCCAATCCTCCAAGAGCTTACAGCAGCCCCTGGAAGAAGAGCTCTGTAAGCTCCTGGAATGTTGGCTACATTAGGGGTGTGTCGCCTAATATGCAAAAGGAGTCCCTGCTACAAAAAGAGCCCTGGTTAACCTTTTTTGATATTCAACATTATTTGGAATGATTTCACATGGGGCAAAATATGTCAGGACTTCTGGATGTCTCTTGCCCCGACCTGGATGGCCCAGGCTAGCCCAATCTCATCATATCTCAGAAGCTAAGCAGGGTCAGCCCTGGTTAGTAGTTGGATTGGGAGACCATCAAGGAAGCCCAGGGCTGCTATGCAGAGGCAGGCAATGGCAAACCCACCTCTGTTCCTCTCTCGCCTTGACCTGGATGGCCCAGGCTAGCCCAGACTCGTCAGATCTCAGAAGCTAAGCAAGTTTGGTCTTGGTTAATACTTGGATGGGCGACCACCAAGGAAGTCCAGGGTCACTACGAAGAGGCAGGCAATGGCAAACCAGCTCTAAATGTCTCTGGGCTTGGAAACCCTATGGGGGGGTCTTCATAATTTGGCTGTGACTTGACAGCGCTTTCCACCACCACCAGTCTTAACTGCATATTTATATAGCTCATACATATTTCAATTCTATGTTATAGTTATTTTATTTAAACAAAAGTGCAGTATGAGATTTCGAGGAAGTTGATCAAGCCCTGGTGGGTAGCTCAGACTGCCTGATGGATCACAATATCCAGATAACAAGATTTGGGATCCCTGCACCCCTGTTTGCCGCAACATGAAATCAGCCACAGCCTTCAGCCGGAGAGTGAACTATCACGTACGGCCAACAAGGTTGAGACAGATGGCATTATATCATCACATATGTTTGCCCTAACATTGCTTCACTTCCTCAAGCTGCCTTGTCCTGCCAACATTGTGAGCCCATGAGCTGCCGAACAAGAACTGAAAGATTCAAGAAGACCCATCACTACACGAATCCAACAGTAAGTAGAAGCAGGCAAGCGAACGCTGGGTCAGGCAGTTCAGGACCAGGGACAACTCCCAGTGCAGAAGACGTTGCTCTCGCAAGTGTGAGAGCTCAAGGGAGCATCTAACAGCACACTGCAAATGATCGAGCTACCTGTCCCGAGGTGGAAGTCGACTAGAATCTAAAAGGGCTGCATAAAGACTCAGAGCTGGCTTTGTGGAGTTGCCGGGTGTTCTTATGAACAGCCTGCAGCATCTTCTTCCTCCGACTGGACTTGGGTCCTAAGGCACAATCCCACCGACCCAGTTTCCATCTGGGCCTCCTCTGCATCACTATCTAGGACTTGACACAATCCATGCGGATAGGACAAGGCAGCGAGCAATTTTTCTAAAAGAAAGGGTCACATCTTCCAGGCATGCACAACACCAGACCCGAGGAAATATCTGGGAAATGCTGACCTCAGCACCTCCCAGAAGGAGGCAAAGTTACAGTCAAGGTTAGAGGCGGCGGGAAAGGGGAATGTCAGTGTTCTCAAAGAGATGCCAGCTCTTAAACCTAATCCTTTCCCTTTTCGTGAAGAAAATGAAGTCGAGAGGGAGACAGTGGGAGGCCGAGAGCGCTGAGACATGTAGAGATGGTCCCCTTGGACGGTCTCTAGAAATATTCTTCTTAAAAGGAGATTGGACAAATTCATGGCAGACATCCACCTGTAACGTCTACGGGGAATCCTCATGTGCAGAGCCAGTTTACCTGCTAAAGCCAGTTTCTGGAAGGCAACCAAAGAGCCAGTTTGGTGTAGTGGTTAGGAGCGTGAACTGTAATCTGGGAGAAGCGGGTTTGATTCCCCACTCCTCCATGTGCAGCTGCTGGTGTGACCTGGGGTCAGTCACAAGTTCTCTCAGAGCTGTTCTCTCAAGGGCAGTTCTCAAAAGAGCTCTCTCAGCCCCACCTACCTCACAGGGTGTCTGTTGTGGGGAGGGGAAGAGAAAGGGATTGTAAGGCACTCTGAGACTCCTTCGGGTAGTGAAGGGGCGGGTATAAATCCAATCTCCTCCTCCTCCTCTTCTCTTCTTCGCAAGCGACCTGATGGCACTTAACACAGAGAAACAAACATTAGGGAGAAATGAGGGGGTATAACTCTCCAAACCATAAATGTAAGAGAAGCCAGCAGTATAAATCCTCTTTGTACAGGGCTGTATTTTTAAAAAATATAAATGTTCTCTTTGCAGTGGAAGTTAAGGAACAAGTGATTCCTTTCAGCCCGTCTCTCACCAGCTCCCGGTAACATGTCAACTAGTCAACTAACTGATAACTAAAGAATTGCCCCATTCATTATTCATCGGCCCCCGGGATCCGTGTACTGCACAGAATTAGCCCGCTTTCCCTATAAATCATTCAGCTCTTTCCAGTTCAGCGCAGCCACATACAGATCGGAGTACATATATTTCACATAAGGGGTACCCACTTAGACGTCCTTTGCGGCTCAATCAGCTTCGGTGCGCAATACTTCCTTCCAGCGTTCCAGCCTACCTTTCGGCGGCGGCTCAGTGGTTGGCGTTTTAAAGATTAATGCAGCGCCTGTAAGAAGGTGGTGGTTGAGCCGCTGAGCTGGGGAGGCATCAACCTCATCTTCTGCAGAACGGAGACAGCAAGAGCTGGGGGGGGGGGTCAGAATGCCCGATACTAGCGGTGCGTTTGTGGTTCTTGAACAGCGGTGGGTGAAGCCACGCTCCCTCTAAGCTGTGGAGTCTTGTGAGCAAGAATTCCACTTTGTTAGCTACCGGCATTAAAGTTGTTTGAGCATGCGATTTGGCGACTGCATGAAATCAGTTTGTTCCGGAGCCATCCTACAAGCATGGACGGCTTCAAGAGGGAATTGGATAAACATCTGGAGCAGAGGTCCATCAGCTATTAGCCACAAAGTATAGATTGGAACTCTCGGTCTGGGGCAAGTGATGCTCTATATTCTTGGTGCTTGGAGGGGTTGTCAACAGTGGGAGGGCTTCTAGTGTCCTGGCCCCACTGGTGGACCTCCTGATGGCATCTGGTATTTTTGGCCACTGTGTGACACAGAGTGTCGGACTGGATGGGCCATTGGCCTGATCCAACGTTGGCTTCTCTTACGTTCTTATGTCTGGGGCAAGGGATGCTCTGTATTCTTGGTGCTTGGGGGGGGCAACAGTGGGAGGGCTTCTAGTGTCCTGGCCCCACCGATGGACCTCCTGATGGCCCCTGGTATTTTTGGTCACTATATGACACAGAACGTTGGACTGGATGGGCCAGTGGCCTTATCCAACATTGGCTTCTCTTAGGTTCTTATGTTCCTGAGCGAAGACAAAAATGTGTGAGCTGGAGGCTAAAAATTGTGAGCTAGCTCACACTGCCTCAGCTTAGAGGGGACACTGGTGGTGAGTAGAAACCGCCATCATGTCACAGCCAGCTTGTGGTGACCTTGTAGAATTTCCAAGGCAAGAGATGTTCAGAGGTGCTTTGCCATTTGTCTGCCTCCACCTAGCTTCCTTGGTGGTCTCCCATCCAAATACTAACCAGGGCTGACCCTGCTTAGCTTCCAGGATCTGACGAGATTGGGCTAGCCTGGACCATCCAGGTTAGGGCAAGCAATCCTGCTCTCTGGAGGGAAGTGGGAACACAGGAAACTGCCTGGTACTGAATTAGTAGCCTTAGTCTATCCAGGTCAGCATTGCCTACTCAGACTGGTGGTGGCTCTCTAGGGTCTCATACTGAGGTCTTTCCCCTCACCTACTGCCTGGTCCTTTTAAGTGGAGATGCCGGGGATTGAACCTCGGACCTTCTGCATGCCAAGCAGAGGCTCTACCCACTGAACCAGAGTCCCAGGTCAGGGTCTTTCCCATCACCTACTGCCTGGTCCTTTTAACTGGGGATGCCGGGGATTGAACCTGGGACCTTCTGCATGCCAAGCAAATGCTCTACCACTGAGGTCTTTCCCATCACCTCCTGCCTGGTCCTTTTAACTGGAGATGCTGGGGATTTAACCTGGGAGCTTCTGCATGCCAAACAGATGCTCTACCACTGAGGTCTTTCCCATCATCTCCTGCCTGGTCCTTTTAACTGAAGATGCCAGGGATTGAACCTGGGACCTTCTGCATGCCAAGCAGATGCTCTACCACTGAGTTCTTTCCCATCACCTACTGCCTGGTCCTTTTAATTGAAGATGTTGGGGATTGAACCTGGGACCTTCTGCATGCCAAGCAGATGCTCTACCACTGAGTTCTTTCCCATCACCTACTGCCTGGTCCTTTTAATTGAAGATGTTGGGGATTGAACCTGGGACCTTCTGCATGCCAAGCAGATGCTCTACCACTGAGTTCTTTCCCATCACCTACTGCCTGGTCCTTTTAATTGAAGATGTTGGGGATTGAACCTGGGACCTTCTGCATGCCAAGCAGATGTTCAGCCACTGAGCCAGGAACTCAGGTTGAGGAGCAGATGCTCTACCACAGAGCCATGGCCCCTCCCCAAACTTGGCAGAGATGTTCTCTCTCCCCTTCTGCTTGAGTCCCATATCTGTGCCATCAGACAATCTTCCAAAATTAAAACCATCACAGTTGGTAATTATGAAATAAAAATTGGCTCAAGAACCCAACGATGCCCTTCTGTTCCTCGTGAATCTTGAGCAAACCATTCCGAACCCTAATGGAATGAATCAGTCACTCTGGAATTATATCGAGCTGCACAATTAACTGGGCTCGTTTCTGCTGGAGGAAACCCAGCTGGCTCCCGACTAACGAACTGGCCCTTTCAACGGCAATCCAATCATCTCAAATAGGTAAGGTCTCATTTGCAGAGATGTCTGCAGAGCGTTCATGTGAAACTTGGATATCCTGTTCACCCAAGTTTAATCAGATCTGATGAGACGGGTATGATCCACCTGCTTAAGGAGCATTCTAAAAATGAATCAGGTGCCACATAATTGTTGACACTCCTTGGGACCTAGGGTTGCCAACTCCAGTTTGGGAAATTCCTGGCAATTTGGGGCAGACCCTGGGGACCGTGGAGTGTGGGGAAGAAGAAGAAGAGATTGGATTTATACCCTGCCCTTCACTTGGAGTCTCAGAGCAACTTACCATCTCCCTTCCCACAACAGACACCCTTTGAGTAGGTGGGGCTGAAAGAGGTCTTTCAAGGACTGCTCCTGAGAGAACAGCTCCGAAAGAACTTGTGACTGACCCAAGGTCATGCCAGCAGCTGCAGAAGTGGGGAATCAAACCCAGTTCTCCCGGGTTAGACTCTGCGCTCCTAACCACTACACCAAACTGGCTTTCAGGCAAGAGAGCTCAATGGGAATGTAATGCAATACAGCCCATGCTTTGAAGCAGCCGTTTTCTCCAGGGGGACTGATCTTTGTAGTCTGGAGAGGAGCTGGAATTCCAGGAGAGCTCCAGGCCTCATCTGGAGGTTGAGCTGGATAGTGGCTCAGATGAGGAGTTGCGTGACCCACCTGTCAGGTATTCCTGCCATAAAGGATGGAGAAGGGAGGGAGGATGGGACTGTATAGAGAAGGGAGGGCGGATGGGACTGTAGAGTGTTGATTGATGCTTTGAGACTGGTGGGATGGAATGTGGGGAGCTGCCAATGTTGCCCGGGCAACCGGGTCATATCTCAGATCCCAGGCCAAGAGTGGCCTTGAATGCCAGGCTGACTGTCTCCTATCGCTTTCTAAAGACAACAGCTAGGCTGGGAAAGGTGGGATGGAGGGTGAACTATTATTTACGGCTTCTGGGGTTCCCGCGCGCGCGAGGTTCATTCATTGGTAGAATGGTGGGGGCCCTTTCCCCCCTTTAGGGTATATCTCTATGCTTCATGTATCCAAAGTATTCTTAACAGTGCTTCTGTTCTAGTGACCTAGTCTTGCAGCTTAATAAATACTATTCTTGTTTCAATGAACAAGGCCTGGTGTTTGGCTGACTAACTAAGGACCCTGACACCACCCCTTGATAGAGACCCACATGGGCACGGTCAAGTCGCTGACACCATCCAGGGAAGAACAGCTGGGGGGAGAGCTGTCCATCTGGACCCACTCCCTAGTGCAAGTAATCCACCCCCCACTTCAAGGACTGCAGCCAGATTTCTGGGCAACCTTTCCAACTGCTTCCAAGTGGACCATTATGAAGTCCCACCTGCCGGAAATGCCGGAGAAGGTACCAGGGGGTTGCAAAGGACTGCAAGATTGCCAGACCCTAACTGTAAGCACAGCCTCTTTAAGAAACCCTTCTTGCCCCCGGGGCCGGCTCTGTCTGAGGTTCTGCAACTCATCCTCCAGCTGAGCTTCACTTCCCTTGCTGGTTCCTGCATAAACATGCCTTGGTCCTGCAGGCACCCGGCCAAAACTGGACACAACTTTAACAACATACGAGCCCTGCTGGATCAGACCAGAAGTCCGTCTAGTCCATCATCCTGTCTCACACACTGGCCAACCAGTTCCTCTGGAGGGCCAACAACAGGGCGCAGAGGCCGAGGCCTTCCCATGATCAGGACATCAGAAGAGCCCTGCTGGATCAGACCAGTGGTCCATCTAGTCCAGCCTCCAGTCTCACACAGTGGCCAGCCAGTTCCTCTGGAGGGCCAACAACAGGGCATGGAGGCCGAGGCTTTCCTCTGATGTTGCCTCCTGTTGCTTAGTGCCTCTGAATGTGGAGGTTCCCCTAGTGCAAGAAGAAGAGAAGAAGAGATTGGATTTATACACCACCCTTCACTACCCAAAGGAGTCTCAGAGCGACTTACAATCTCCTTTTCCTTCCCCTCCCCAGAACAGACACCCTGTGAGGTAGGTGGGGCTGAGAGAGCTCTCTTGAGAACTGCCCTTGAGAGAACAGCTCCAAAAGAACTTGTAACTGACCCAAGGTCACACCAGCAGCTGCATGTGGAGGAATGGGGAATCAAACCCGGTTCTCCCAGATTAGAGTTTGCGCTCTTAACCACTGCACCAAACTGGCTCTCTACTCGCCATTGATAGACTTATCCTCCAAGAATCCATCTCATCGGCCTCTGAAAGCTGTTTATTCCTGTGGCCATCGCTACATCCTCAACTGATCAACCTCTTGGGGGTGGCAGTGAATCGCATTCCGAACAATCCCACAGGGACATTTCAACACACCCAGTATTGGGATGTATCACAACAAATATTTGACATAAGGCAGAGGTAGGAGGTCAAGAATTCTAGAAATGCAGACACTTGTCTTCTGGGAAGAGTCAGTTGGAAGATTTGGGCACACCCAGGAAGTCAGTTGTCATATGCTGCAAGCTCATGACTTGCGATTCAGTCCATTTACACCTAGCATTTGAGTCACATCAGGGCTCCTTTTGTAGAAAAAGCCCAGCAGGAACTCATTAGCATGATAGGCCATACCCTGACAGCAGGAACTCATTAGCATATTAGGCCACACCCTGACAGCACAGCTCATTAGCATATTAGGCCACACCCCCATGTTACCAGAAGTGTGGTCATCCAGCCACACCTTTTGCTTCTTGCTCTGCTTACCTTGTTTGTCGTCAAAACCCAGGGCTTTTTTGGGGGCGTGGCCTGACACTAAGAAGAATGGCTGCACAATTCTAGAGCTCTGCTCCTTCTCGCCCCAATACCTCCTAAATCGCACCACTTTTGATTGCAAACGACTCTAAATATATGGGGAGATCCAGTGAGAGGCCCAGGAACCAGAAAAAAGATACAGAGAGACCACTTACTGACTACTTCCAACTTGCTACAACGACTGCAGGCCGATCTGCTTCTAAAACTACTGAAGACAAGATGGCTGACGGCACTCAGCAACAAGGTACAGATGCTTTGCAAATTGACTCTCAAAATGTTTTAAAACAAATGAGCAAAATGGAGACAAGAATTTTAGACTCCATGAAGGCATTATTTGAGCCTATACAGACCCAGCTAAATGATATAAAACAAGCTCTGCAGGAAGTTGATAAAAAAGCAGATCATGCAACTTCTTTAGGTTTACAAGCTGCAGAAGCAATTAAAACTTTTAAAACTGAAGAGACAGTAACTCAGAAAAGACTGTTGGCTCTAGAAATGGAGACCAGGCAATATAATTTGAAATTTCGCGGTTTTCCTGAGGACGCTGAAGAGAAAAGTGAATTACAAATATTTCTGGCACAATGGCTTGCATCTATTCTTAAGCTTGAAGATGGTGTGGCCCCTATGATTTTAAAAGCTCACAGATTGGGACAGAAAAACAAAGATAAGCGTAGAGGACCAAGAGATATTCTGGCAACGTTTCTGGATGCAAGAACCAAAAATAAAATACTAACAGAAGCCAGAGTAAACAAAAATCTTCCCTTTTTGGATATTAAAATAGAAGTTTTCCCTGACTTACCCCCAGATGCTATTGCACAGAGAAGGACTCTAAAGCCGATCACCATGCAATTCAGGGAAGCAAACATAAGATACAGATGGTCTGCTGCTGCAAAATTGCAAGTATGGCACAAAGGAACATTGTACACAGCTACAGACCTGGAATCTGGTCAAACATTACTGGAACTCCTGGAAATCACCCAGCAATCTATGGAGACTGACAGACAATCTTTTAAAAGAAGACTGCAGTACAATCTAACTCCACATAAGGAAAACAAAGTAATGGCACGTCCTTGACTTATAACTCACTGAGAGTAAATGTATAATTATCTGCTGTATGAAGGTTTCATAAAGTGGTCATTTATTCTAATGGTTTAAAGATTATTATGTTAAATATGTATACAATATTTTAAAGACCATATATGGTATTGGGGGGAAGGGGGGAGCATGTAATATTCACACCAGTTCCTTCTATAGTTAAAGTCTGGATATAGTCTCAAATTCATAACTTCGATCCTTGTTCTAAGGAGTGAGAGATTTAATCTCACTACCTCTCCCAAGTATTTGGGGAAGGGTTACAGGAAGTTCTTTTTCTTTTACCCTTAGTCTTTTTATTTTGGTGTGTGTTTTCAGTTAGGGGTGGGGGGAGTTGTTATTAGAGTTAGATATTGAGTATAGTTACCAAACAGGTTAAGTTAAGTAAAGTTACTGTTACACAGTTGATAAGGCAGGTAAGGCAGTATTAGTCTCCAGGAGAGTAGTTAAAACTAGTTACAAAAGTAATATTTTCCTTGACTTTTCATTTCTAGGAAAGAGTGATAGTAATTCCTTGGTTACGTTGCACGCATTGTTTTACTATATACAATAATCAGGTAGAATATATGTAAGATATACCATTTACATCTGTGCAAAAGTATTGTTATTTTGTTGATTCTATAAAATGTCAAAACTACTTAGATGCATGACTTATAATACCAGAGGCATGAGCAACCCTGTGAAACGTAAGCGTATTTTTGCGCAAATAACTAAAGAACATCCAAATATTGTTTTTCTTCAGGAAACACACAACACTGCTAAGTATCCATGTCTTTTTAAATCACAAAAATTCAAATATCAATGGCAGTCGTATGGCTCCTCTAAATCTCGAGGTGTAGCCATCCTAATTTCAGCTAATACTAA
The DNA here is from genome assembly GCA_029375565.1 of Gekko gecko. Lineage (NCBI taxonomy): Eukaryota > Metazoa > Chordata > Lepidosauria > Squamata > Gekkonidae > Gekko > Gekko gecko. The sequence continues at coordinate 7,570,544 of JAPDNY010000017.1, read as the reverse complement.
CTTCACGCTTAAGAAAATACTCAAAGACCCTGTAGGTAGATTTTTATTTGTGGTAGGAAGTGTTGATACAACTGTTGTAACTCTAGCTGTTTTGTATGCACCAAATACAAATCAAATAGCTTTTATGACTGAAGTCCTAAATAAGCTAGCCAACTTTCAAGAAGGTGATTTAATAATCGGGGGAGATCTAAACTGTATTATGGATTATTCCTTGGATAGATCCTCCTTCAATAAGATGCAGAAAAAATGCATACAGATTGAGAAGAAACAAACCCCCTTGCGAGGTTGATCCAACAATATTCTTTAATAGATATCTGGAGACAGTTACATATAGGAGAACGTGACTACACATATTATTCACAGAGACATAAAACCTATACCAGAATTGATTACTTATTAGCTTCACCATCTATAATAAATAAAATTAAATCAGCCCAAATTGGGAATCTGCAATGGTCTGACCATCATTGGGTCAGCTGTGATTTAGAACTAGGTATGGAAGTAAGACAAAAAACATGGAAGCTGAATACAAATTTATTAAAAAATCAAATCATAGCAGCTGAGATAGAATCAGTCATTAAAAACTATTTCATAGACAATAACACAGAAGATGTATCCCCGGCAATTATTTGGGATGCGATGAAGCCTGTCGTAAGGGGTGAGTTGATATCCAAGGCAGCTTATCTAAACAAACAAAGAAAGCAAAAAAGAGAAAAACTGTTAACAGAAATAGCTGTACTGGAAATGAAACACAAACAAACAGGCAATAAAAAAGCATACAAGAAATTATTAGCCATAAGACGGGAGCTAGACACACTTGATATCAATCAAATACAGCAAAACTTACTCTACTTGCAACAAAAATCATGGCAAAACACATCGAAGGCACTGAAAGTTTTGACTAGAAGAGTCAGACAGAAAAGGGAAGCCAGATTAATTACCTCAATAAAGGACAGACAAGGTAAACTACAATTTGAAAAACAGCAAATAACAAAGGCTTTTTTAGAATATTATAAACAATTATATGAAACAAAAGAAATAAATGCAACCTCAATTAAAATATATCTAGAAAAATACTATAACAATATTAAACTGTCAGAAGAACATAAAGCAGTAATGGAGAGTCCTATTACTGAAAAGGAAGTGATTGCAGCTATTAAAAAATCCAAGTGTAATAAAGCTCCTGGCCCAGATGGCTTTAGCTCAGAATTATACAAAAAATATCAGGATACCATAGCTTTACCCTTTACTAAAACCTGCAACTATGTCATGCAATATGGAATTTTACCCCCTTCGTGGCTGCAAGCCTCAATAATAGTTATTCCAAAAGCAGGTAAAGATTTGACTGATGTTGCCTCTTACAGGCCAATTTCCCTTTTAAACAGTGATTTTAAGTTCTTCTCCACTATTATAGCATCACGTCTAAGCTCATTTGTGACGCAATACGTCCATCAAGACCAAGTTGGCTTTATGCCCCATAGAGACATTACGGACAGTACTTATAAAACACTGAGTTTAATTAATTTTTGTAAACAAAATAAATTACAATCCATTTGTGTTGCCTTAGATATACAAAAGGCCTTTGATTCAGTTAACTTTATATATTTAAAACAATTGCTAAAACATTTAGGCTTTGGTGAAAGCTTTATACGCATAATTAATGCAATATATGATCAACCTACAGCTCAGCTTTGTATAAATAGCTCTATTTCAGATAAGTTTAATTTAAAACGGGGCACTAGGCAGGGATGCCCATTATCTCCTCAATTATTCGCTTTGGTAATGGAGCCTTTAGCCTCAAGGATTAGAATGCATTCAAATCTACATGGGATACATATAGCAAATAAAATTTTTAAATTAGCTTTATTTGCAGATGATATTTTATTATTTTTGACTAAACCTACAATTTCTTTACCATCGCTTCAAAAAATATTGGAAGAGTTTGACAATGTATCAGGATTACAAGTCAATATTGCCAAATCCTCTATTTTTCCAATATACTTAGAAGATGATACTGTGAAAAAGCTTAAAAAATCAGTCCTATATAAATGGACCACAAAATATTTGAGCTATTTAGGGCTTAAAATTCCTTTGCAACTTAAAGATATACATTCAGTTAACTATGATTCCTTAATAGAAGAACTAAAGAGAAAATTTACTCAATGGCATAAAATGTCTCTTTCTTGGCATGATCGCCTAAACATCATTCGAACATATGTATTACCTAAGTTCTTATTTCTTTTTAGAATTCTACCAATAACAATATCTAAGAAACAAATTGAGGTATGGCAAAAAATCTTATTAAACTTTTTTTGGGCTTATAAACGCCATAGGGTTAGCATGGAAACATTAACCAAGCATAAACTTAAAGGGGGACTAGGCTTTCCAGACCTATATAAATACTACCAAGCTAATCACCTAGCCAACATTCTCAAAATGCTACATGATTACCAAAATAAGGATTGGATTATAATACAAACACACTATACCTACCCATTTGATGTTCCGGAAACAATCTGGCAAACACCTTCAGAACGTTCCAAAAAATAACTGATAGTCTGATCCTGCAAACCTTCTTAGCCACCTGGGAAAATAAAAGAAAACAATTGATCCCTGGACTTTCAAAATTCCAACATCTCTTTAATCAAAAAAGTTTATTACCTCCAAATTTCCCAATACACCAGGAAACATGGAAAAAAGCAAACATTACAAAAATTGAAGATATTGTAGAAAACAATATTTTAATGAATAAAACTCAATTAGAAGCAAAACTGGGTTCTACTATCTCTTGGATGCAATTTCTACAAATATCCCACTTTTGTTCTCAAATACATTTAAATAATATCATTAAGCGTCCTTTATCAAACTTTGAAAAAATATATAAATGGATGAATACCTCTAGAAGACAACTTATGGCTAAACTATATTTAGAATTAATGGAAATAGAGTCTCACAACTTATTGACATATCAGAAAAGGTGGCATTCTATCTGTAATTCTATTTTATCTGATGACGACTGGCACTACATATGGAGGACGTTTCCCTTTAATACGAATATTATAGAAATAAAATTACAAACTTTTAAAATACTTACTTTTTGGTATTTAACACCTCAGAAATTATCACATATAACATCTGCTGTTTCTCCTGCATGTTGGAAGAAATGTGGAGGTGTGGGAAATTATGTCCACTGTTGGCTTGAATGCCCAAAACTAGAGCTGTTCTGGAAAGAAATAATAACTCAGGTTAAAAATATAACTGGTTATGAATTGCAATGCACAGTGGAACATATACTACTAAATAGATGGCAAATGCATATACAATCTAGTAATACTATGAAAAGAATAGCCATTTTGTTGGCAGCAGCTAAAAATGCAGTAGCCTTATTTTGGAAAGACACTAAAAGTCCTCAACAACATCATTGGCATGCTAAACTTTGGAAGTTCTATATAATGTCAAAAATAACGGAAAATGTAGATGGAAGAGATGTATACAAATCTTCTTTAGATCACGCTATGATTTGGTTCCCTATTGTGGAATATTTAATTGATCAGGGTGAAATCCCTACTACAGTTAATGACTTAAATTTATGGTAAGATGTGAATGTCTCCTTGATTTGAAAAATGTAAACTGATACTGTAACTTTGAAAATGTAATACTCTTTTTAGTAACTCTAACACTCTTTTCGTGTATACTCCAACTTACCTGTTTTGTTAATTGCTATTTTCCTTTTTGCATTTATTAATAAAATGTTATTTAAAAAAAAAAAAAAAAAAAAAAACCCAGGGCTTTTTTTGTAGCAGGAACTCCTTTGCATGTTAGGCCACACACTCCTAATGTAGCCAATTCGAATGACTTTCTGCTGTTGGGTGTGGCCTGTTATGCTAACGAGTTCCTGCTGGGCGTGGCCAACTTGGGAGCCAGCCGGAACTCCGTTCCTGTGCGTTCCGCCCCCAAATAGCCCTGAGTCACATCGTGAGAAGGCAGGAGTCACGGGAAAAGACAAGAATGCTAGGAAAAGCTGAAGGCGGCATGAAAAGAGGAAAATCCACGATGAGATGGATTGACTCCATCAAGGAAGCCGCAGCCCGCAGTTTGCCAGACTTGAGCAAGACTATTAATGACAGGATGTTCTGGAGACTGTTAATTCACAGAGTTGCCAGAAATTGGAAGCAACTTGAGAGCACACAATGCAGGGACACATAGCAAATTTACTCCACGTAGTAGTAACCCGTCAGCCAACAATATGGAAATTATGGGTACCCCGAAAGAACAGTTTATCTATCCCAGCTGACGAAGGGAGATTTGACTTGTCGAAGGCTTTCATGACTGGAGTGAAATTCTCTACAGCTGACAATAGCACTACAGATAAGATTTAGAGTTTCAATAGCCATTCCACACACAAAAGAACCTCCTCAGGAAACAGGAAACCTCAAGAAACAATCCATAGACAAAAGAACCTCCTCAGGAAATCTCCTCCATTAGCATGTTCATAGCCTGGAGAACTCCTACAAGATCATGACTCAGCCCTACCCCACCTTCCAGGGTAGATATAAATTACTTGCCTACAATTTTTTTGCTCACCTTGACATAGAGAGTACTACACTTTTCTGTGTTATACCTCTGAGGATGTCAGTCACAGCTACTGGTGAAACGTCAGGTCCAGCAATGCCAAGACCATGGCCACCCAACCCGGAAAATCGACAGCAACTAGAGATTTGACTGTTGAAAACTTATAGCCCGAGAATCTGGTTAGTCTCTAAGGCAATATGAGATTCCAGTCTAGTTCTGTCCAAACTTGTATCAGAAACCGAATTATTCCCATCTCTTTTTTTAATTGGATGCTCCCCTCCCCCAATACATTAAAGCCATATCCTGTTGTGTTTTGTGGAAACAGCAGGTGGAAACTGAAGCACCTCTGTGCGGAACGAGGAGTTATTTATTCACAGATGCTAGTCAGAAGACCCAAGGCAAAACTTGGACTGCTGCCATCCAACAACAGAAACTCTTTATTCCAGATGGTGTTTGGGCCTGTTTCACTACTGTCTGGAAGTGGGGTGTGTATTGCCAAGTTACTGTCCTGAAGAAACTTCTGTAAAGGTGCTTAAAGTCAGTAGTGAAGAATTCTGCCATAAGGCATGAAGAGGAGGAAGAAGAAGGAGGAGGAGGAGATTGGATTTGTACCCCGCCCTTCACTACCCGAAGGGGTCTCAGAGTGGCTTACAATCTCCTTTCCCTTCCTCTCCCCACAACAGACAACCTGTGAGGTCGGTGGGGCTGAGAGAGCTCTCTGGAGAACTGCCCTTGAGAGAACAGCTCTGACAGAACTTGTGACTGGCCCAAGGTCACATCAGCAGCTGCATATGGCGCCCGCCAGCACCTTTCCTGGAGCCCAGCAAGTGCTTTTAGAAAGCGGGTGGGACCAGGTTGCCTGTCACAGATCTGATTGGCTGTGCACATTAAAATAATATTTCGGCGACAGCCATCACTTCCGTGCCGGCTTCATTCTCTTTCCAAGTCTTCTTCCCCAGTGTGTTTTTAACTTTTACTCTTGCCCCCTCACTTGGCCTTCCTCTGTGTATATGGTTGGGTCCGCCTCCCACAGCAGCCATTGTGTAGTTGGGCCTGCCACCCTCTGTCAGAATTCCAGAGGTGCCCCTAGGCTCCAAATTTTTGGGACCCCTGGAGAGCCAGTTTGGAGTAGTGGTTAGGAGCGTGGACTCTAATCTGGGAGAACCGGGTTTGATTCCCCACTCCTCCACGTGCAGCTGCTGGTTTGACATTGGGTCAATTACAAGTTCTTTTGGAGCTGTTCTCTCAAGGGCAGTTCTCCAGAGAGCTCTCTCAGCCCCATCTGCCTCACAGGAGCTCTGTTGTGGGGAGGGGAAGGGAAAGGAGGTTGTAAGACTGAGACTCCTTTGGATAGTGAAGGCCGGAGTGTAAATCCAGTCTCCTCCTCCTCCTCCTCCTCCTCCTCTTCCTTCTTCCCACTGCCAATAGCACTATGATGTTACCTACAGCTCCAGCACAGTATCGTAGCCAAATTGAAGCCTCCTGAGATCAAAGTTGGACTGCTGAACTACTCTGACCATCGGCAGTTCTCTGGGATTTCGAGCGGAGAGGCCTTCTTCTAGCACAGGGGTCCCCAACCTTTTTAAGCCTTCAGGCACATTTGGAGTTTGGAGAGGCGGTGGAGAGCACTGCCCTAAAATGGCTGCCACTGGAGGTGGAACTGCCAGACCCAAAATGGCTTCCACAGGAAGTGGAGCAGGACCCAAAATGGCTGCCACAGGAGGGTGGAACGAATACCTTTCTCCTCACACCTCCTGGGGAGAAGGAAAGCCTGACGGGGAAACAGCTACACACTCAGGAAAGCCCAGGGGCTTGCCAGGCCTCTAGTTGAAAACCCTTTCATTTCGGGCAGCCGAAAACAAGAGGCACTACCTTAAAATGACCCCACCCACTTTCTGAAAAGCTTGGCAAGCGCCAAAGGAAGTACTGCGGGCATCCATGGTGCCCACCCCTCCGGCACCATATTGAGGATGAGGAACCCTGTTCAGACACCTACAACCCGAGTTTCATTTCTGCTGGAGAAGCCAGGGATTGAACCCGGGGCCTTCTGTGGATGTGGTAAAGCACGTACTTTCCCAGTGAACCCCACCAACCCCGCCTTCTCATACAGCTGGGGTATCACCACTGCAAGGTCTGTTCGATTTGCTTCTGTTCTTTGGGAAGGGACGCGGTAACGATTGTCATTGCGTGCATGACCAAAACCCCCTCGGCCTAATTTAGGTAATGTATCTCTCTATTGGAATACGGAACGAAAACCGCAGAGACAACCTCCGCGATGGAACTCTGCTCTCTCCAATATTCTTTAAAAAGCCCCCTTGATTTATGCTTCTCCCTTGTTCAGCAAAAGTTTCTACGGAGAATTCATTGGCCTCCACGGAGACGTTTCATAGCAGGGGAATTTTTTTTTTTTTGCCGAAGATCTGATGCCAGCCCCGAGAAGAATTGGCCGTGGGCCCGCTTCCATGTCTCTTTCGGTACTATATAGCCATTTCCCCTTTTTGGAGAAGTAATAATTGGAATTAACATGGTCTTAAATACCTCTTATACTTTGTCTATTATATCGGGCTGTACTTCTGAATCGTGGGAGGCGACGCCGTATCAGGAAGCCTGCTTTCTGAGGGCCGTCTTCCCCACCAGTCTTTTAATCCTGACACTCAATCACCATCCTGCCCTTCAAGAGGGCACACGTGGCCATTGCCTCCATTTTCTCCTCACAACAACCCTGTAAGGTAGCTTAGTCTGAGAATGAGTAACGGGCCCGAGGCCACCCGATAAACGTCGTGGCCGAGTGGGGATTCAAAGCCAGATCTTAGCCCAGGGCCCTAACCACCACTTTATTTATATTATTTACTTTATTTATACCCCGACTTTCTTCCCAATGGGGACCCAAAGCGCCTCACATTGTTTTCCTCGCCTCCATTTTCTCACCACAACGACCCTGTGAGGAAGGTTAGGCTGATGGAGCGGGACTGGCCCAAGATCACCCAGCAAGCTTCCATGGCAGAAATGGGGTTTTGAATCTGGGTCTCCCTGAACCAAGTCCAGCACTCTAAGCATTATACCACGCTGGCTTGTCTCTCCTAGTCCAACACTCTAACGCAGGGGTCCCCAACGTGGCACCCTCTTGCGCCTTTCCTGGCACCCACCAAATGTTTTGAGGCGGGCGAGGCAACAGAGATCACTCCCTCTGGAGAAAATGGCTGCTTTGGAAGGTAGACTGTATGGCATTATACCCTGCTGAGGTCCCTCCCCAAACCCCACCCTCCCCAGGCTCCACCCACCCCAAATCTCCAGATATTTCCCAAACCAGAGCTGGCAATCCTATTTGATATCATGTCTTTCAGTACTGGAGCGCATAAAACCAAACATATCATTGGAAGGAGAAATCACAACTGACTTATTTCGGCTACGTCAGGCAGAGGAACTCACTAAAAAAAGCAATGATGCTTGGATTGGTGAGTGGCAAAAGGAAACCGGGCCACCGGAGAACATGGTAGCTAGACACCATAAAAGCCGCCACCAGCCTGAGCATGGAACGACTCAAAGAAACAGTACAACATCGGAAAACGTGGAGAGAGCTGGCCCATAGAATCGCCAAGGGTCGGACACGACTGGATGGCTTACAACAACGGCAACATGTCAGTTCTAAATGGCTTTGGCTGAAATTATGGAAAGGTTCCTTGAGCCACAGGGAAAGCCAGGGCATAAATATATTTACTAAACAAAGATTTTGCTGAAAAACGGACTGCTAATCTCTCCTATATTATAAAAGCAACTTGGAGTGGCAAGATTCCATGCGTTCCCTCAGCCATTGGCCCATCAGCTGCCACTCAAAACTACTCACATGCCATTGGCTGGGTGCTGGGTCTGCTCCTCTTCCCCGGCCACTCCCCGTCAGATTGATTGCTGCAATGGGCCTTTCTCCTTGTTAAATAAATAAATGTGTTTGGGGGCTGTCGACAGTCTGTACGACTCTGGCCTATGTCAGTAGCAAGCCACAGGGCTGCCAGCTCCAGGTTGGGAAATAGCAGGAGATTTTGGGGGTGGAGCCTGGGGAGGGGAGGGACTTCAGTGGGGTATAATGTCATGGAGTCCACCTTCCAAAACAGCCATTTTCTCCAGGGGAACTGATCTCTGTTGTCTCGAGATAGGCTTGCCAGATTCAGGTTGTGAAATACCCAGAGATTCTGGGGGCGGAGCCCGGGGATGGTGGGGTTTGGGGAGGGGAGGGGCTTTGATGGGGTATAGTGCCCTAGAGTCCACTTTCTCAAGCGGCCATTTTCTCCAGGGGAACTGATCTTTGTCGTATGGCGATAGGTTTGCCAGATTCAGGTTGTGAAATACCCGGAGATTTTGGGGGCGGAGCCTGGGGAGGGCGGGGTTTGGGAAGGGGAGGGGCTTTGATGGAGTATAGTGCCCTAGAGTCCATTTTCCCAAGTGGCCATTTTCTCCAGGGGAACTGATCTCTGTCGTCTGGCGATAGGTTTGCCAGGTTCAGGTTGTGAAATACCCGGAGATTTTGGGGGCGGAGCCTGGGGAGGGCGGGGTTTGGGAGAGGAGGGACACCAGCAGGGTAAAATGCCACACGCTCTGTCTTCCACAGCTGCCATTCCCTCTAGGGGAACTGATCTCTGTCGCCACCGCCTGGAGGCCGGCAATCTGAGCTGGCTGCAACACTTGCCGGCCTGCGTTCGCTCAGAGTAACCCGAGACCCCAACACCCGGCGCCTTCAGATTTGTTACCTCTCCCCGCGTCCTCACTCTCCAACCATGCATGGCCCATGCAACCGCGTCTTAAATCATCCCTCGGAGGGGTGGAGAAGCCTACGGAGGCACCTGCCTTCACAAGAGCAGCGTTGGCCGAAATCCCCTTCAATCTTTCATCACTCGGCGGCATCTCTTTCTGACTAGGGAAGCAATTTTGCCCGTGCGTTTCTGCGCGTCCCTCCCCTGAATATTTCATGAGGGATCCGTCCCTTGAGGGGTGGCAAAGCCACTGAAAGCCAAAGAACTTTGCAAAAGTTTGTATGCTCGGAAAACAAGTGCAACGCTGTATGTTTCGTGCCAGGAGCTTCCTTTCTTCGTGTTGTTATCTGACGGGAGTGAAGATAATCCAGATCCCAGGCTAGCCCCTACCTTGTCAGATCTCAGAAGCTAAGCAGGGTCAGCCCTGGTTAGTACGTGGATGGGAGACCCCGAGGAAGTCCAGGGTTGCTACGAAGGGGCAGGCAACGGCAAACCACCTCTGAAGCTCTCTTGCCTTGACCTGGATGCCCCAGGCTAGCTCGATCTTGTCAGATATCAGAAGCTAAGCGGGGTCAGCCCCGGACCGTGTTTGGATGAGAGGCCTGCCAAAGAGTACCAGGGCTGTAATAATTATCGTAATTATCATGTGGCATTGTGTGTAGAATAGCCAGGAGATCCTAAGATTGTCTGGCAGCCAGCGGTTGTAGCTCTTTTAGTGTTATGCACCACTAGGTGGCGAGCTAGACTTGCCTTTGAATCCAGACAACAAGGGGAAAAGACTAGTGTCACAGGAGTCCCAAATATACAAATTCCACTAGTAGAAAACACCATCAAAGACTGCCAAAACAGTATATTAAACAATTATCAAGTTGGTGGCGTCACAACCACAACATTAATGCATACTGTAACTATAATAAGGCATCAGATATATTATTTCCTCCTTTGAAGATAAGACTTAAAGTCCATGTAGTCAGGGTAACTTGATAGGAGGAGTCCACATAGTCGTAACATTTCCCAAACTGCCTTTGCAAAGACGCCCATTCTAGATACTTGGAAGATGCGTTTCCTTCGACTTCTTCAGTTTGCCGGCTGTGTAACTGGAACCTGATTTCAGCAATTTCAGCAGGCCACAAGGTTCATAGTGTAAAAGGCTAATCATAGGTTTCAGAGGCGGTTTTGCCATTGCTTGTCTCTGCATCATGACCCTGGTATTCCTTGGAGGTCACATTTCCAAATAATAGCTAAGGCTGACCTGACCCTGACCGGATTGGCCCAGCCTGGACTATTCAGGTCAGGGTTGTGATATGGAGGCAGGCCTTCAGAATCCTCTACAGGGTCGCCACACATCAGCTGTGACTCGGTGGCATTGTCCAACACCTGTGAAAATAGCCATCTTCAAGTATTTGAAGGGCTGTCGTAGAGAGGATGGAGCGGAGTTGTTTTCTGTTGCCCCCAAACCAATGGGGCTAAACATTAGGAAGAACTTCCTGACAGTTGGAGCGGTTCCTCAGTGGAACAGGCTTCCTCGGGAGGTGGGGGGCTCTCCTTCTTTGGAGGTTTTTAAGCAGGGGCTAGATTGCCATCTGACAGTGTTACAATACATAAAAGAAAGCCAAGGAAACGCTGTATCTCAAAAATGTGCGGAATATTAACGTGAAAATTATATATATTAGAGCAAGCAAGTACAACTTTAATAAGTGCAGACAGCACAACAAACGGCCAAATAACGAAGGCTCCGGATTCTTCTCTTCGTTTCGTGAATATCACCTCCTCAGAAGTAAGTATTCTTGACTACTGTGGAAATGGAATAAGGACAACGAATCTGTGGTATATAATTTTTTATTAATGGGTTTTTCAGGGTCCAATTCACATTAACTTTATAACTCTATGTTTTTCATAGTATATGTTAAAGAATATAAATGTTGATTTCTACTTTGTAGTCAAGAATACTTACTTCTGAGGAAGTGATATTCACGAAATGAAGAGAAGAATCCGGAGCCTTTGTTATTTGGCTGTTTGTTGTACCGTTTGCACTTATTAAAGTTGTACTTGCTTTCAAGGCAAGTGAGAAGCAGAGGTGGTTGGCCATCGCCTTCCTCTGCAGAGTCTTCCTTGGTGGTCTGCCTTCCATAGACCGACCCTGCTTACCTTCCGAGATCTGGCTATATGTTGCTGCCTTCCCTCCCACTCTGTTCCTTATGTACATAGGTTAAATGTGGTCAGATCACAACTGACTTATGTTGACGCCAGCCAGGGGACTTTCTAGGCAAGGGAGAAGCAGAGGTGGTTGGCCATTGCCTTCCTCTGCAGAGCCTTCCTTGGTGGTCTCCCTTCTGGTTACACATAATAATTTAGAATGGAACATGCTGGCCATTCCAACACCTTTAAAACAGAGGAACTCCCATCTTCTAGGGAGCAGGAGGGATATACTTTAGACAGGAAAAGACAGATAGCTGCATTATTCCAGAGGACCTTCCTGCTTAGGGTTGCCAGCTCCAGGTTGGGAAATCCAGGAGATTTCAAGGTAGAGCCTTGGTTGGGTAACCAACTTCCAGGTGGTGGCTGGGGATCTTCTGTTCCCCAGGAGAAAATGGCTGCTTTGGAAGGTAGACCCCATGGCATTATACCCCATTGACGTCCCTCCCTTCCCCAAACCCCACCATCCCCAGGATCCGCCCCCCAAAACCTCCAGGTATCTCCCCACCCAGAGCTGGCAATCTTAAACCTTAGGGAGGGTAGGGCTGCGGGGAGGGGTTAATCTCAGCAGATAGAGCCCACCCTCCAAAGTAGCCATTTTCTCCAGGAGAATGAATTTCCATAATCTGGGGGATCAGTTGTAATTCCAGGAGCTCTCCAGGCCCCGCCTGGAGATTGGCAACCCTGCTGGGGGCCCTGCTGTGTGTAGCACCGCTCACACAAAGATTATCTGCAGTGAATCCTAAGAAATGAGGAGGGAGAGGGGGTCCTGTGAGAAACGTGTCGCTTTTGGGGCTTTTCAAAGCCAAAGCCAAACATGTAGGAAAAGCTTCCCTCAATCACCTGCAGGGAATAAACAGCTACAGATGGGCCCTGCGTCTGGCAGACGCTCCCATTATTATCCAAAGTACCGACCGGGGGACTGTTTGCTTGAATGATGGGAGCATCATTCTCCGCTCAGCTGACTTCCGCAACGGTTAAACACTCCGAAGAGGTATACAAGCCGGCGCTCACGCTCTAGCGCGGGGGGTCCCCAACATCGTGCCTGCGGGCGCCAAGGTGTCTGCCAACACGTCCCCTGGCGCCCGCCAAGCAATGCCCCCTCTAAGCTGTGGAGTCTCGTGGGCAAAAATTCTCCTTGGTGAGCTACTGGCATTAAAGTTGTGAGCGAGCAGTTTGGCCGCTGCATAGGTGAGTTTGCTCTGGAGCCCTCTTTCCTGAACTGAGACAAAAAATGTGTGAGCCGGAGGCTAATAGAACTGCGAGCTGGCTCACACTCACTCAGCTTAGAGGGGACACTGCCGCCAAGTGTGCCGGGCCAGGTGGGGCTTTTGCCCAGCATAGTTTCTGATCAGCTGGTAGGATTGCCTGGAGATTTTGGGGGTGGAGCCTGAGGAGGGCGGGGTTTGGGGAGGGGAGGGACTTCAGTGGGGTATAAGGCCATAGAGCCACCTCCCAAAGCAGCCAGGGAACTTATTTCTGTCGCCTGGAGATCAGTTGTAATAGTGGGCGATCTCCAGCTGCTACCTGGAAGCTAGAATCAACCACCAATGGATGTACAAGAATCTAAGCCACCCAAAAAAACCTGTGCAAAAGTACTAGACAACACATAGTGTCCTTAAAACAATTTATCTATATACTAATAGCCAAGAGGCCCCCCTCTGTGCAGATATCTAAATCTGCACATCAGGGGCACTTGGGGGGGCAGAGAGATTTTCCTGCACACTTGGGGCAGTCTCCAGGTGTGCAGAAAAATCTGAAAGGTTTTAAAAACTATACGGGAGATACTTAAATCCCCCAAAAGTAAAAGAATGTTCCCTGCGCATGTGTAGAGAACTCTCTGGCCATGGGGGGAGGCTCAGCGGTCCTGATAGTTGGGAGCTGCTCAGGCCTTGCCGCTGGTGCTGGTGGGGTGCAGGAGAAGGCTTGGCGGGCCCAGCATCTGGGAGCCGCTCAGGCCTCACCGCCAGTACCCGAGGGGAGCGGGAGAAGGGGGATGGGGAGAAGGATTGGCGGGCCCGGTGGCTGGGAGCCGCATGGGCCTTGCTGTCGGTGCTGGGGGGTTGGGGGAGAAATGGCGGGCCTGGGCCTCACTGTTGGTGTTGGGGGGCAGGGGAGAAGGGGAGAAGTCTCACCTGCGGCTGCTTCCTCCTCCACATGGAGCTCCTTCTCCCCCCCCCACGAGTATTGTGGGTCCCTCTTCTTGTTATTTTCTATTACAGTCCTTTTTACACAGAAGTTTATCAACCACTCCCTCTTTGTTTCTAAACACAGTCACAAAGGAAGTGGCTACAGATTGCCTAGGTTGCTGTCCGTTTCCTCTGACTTCTTCAGGCTGCCTAGGTGCATAGCCAGGATTTTTTAAGTCGGGGGGAGGATTTAAATTTCTTAGGGGGCACTGGCTTTCCAGGGGAAATAGAGAGGCGTTGTCGGGCTCCACGTGGCCACCATAGCCAGCCCTTTGCGCCAGACAACTGTGCAGGAATACCAAGCGCCTTCCCTGCACCCGCCGCTGCTCGGGGCCCTGGGCTGGATGGGAAGTCGGGGGCCCTTGCCAGTAAGTGGGGGGGGGGCCCTAGCCCCGAGATGCCCAACTGTAGCTACAGGCCTGAGGCCACCGTCTCATTGGTAGAGCTGTGAATACATATCGATGCTTATAAACAAATCCCATAGTATATAAAATAGCTCATGTACACATATTCAAAATGCAACAGCTTAGAAGGTACTTCCAGAAAGAAATGTTCTGTGGTGAGTTTTCTCTTTGTTTCCTGTCACGGGTTCGTGGAACTCTCTTTATTTCTGGACTTTCAGGCATTCCCCCGCCCACCCCCACAGTGCAAAGTTTGTAATGTCGTAAATCGTTTTAGTCGGTAAACTGGAATGGGTGACCTTTCCAGGCCGTTAAACGGTCTTGCGTCCAAGTCTTCGGTCGTAAATAGGGGCAGGCAGAAACGTTTGTCTGTAGTTTATTAGGAAGTTAGACTTTGCAAGGAGCACGATAACGGTTTGGGGTGTTACCAAAATATCACAGCTACAGCACCAATGATATCGTAGAGTAGGGTTGCCAGTCTCTAGGCGGCGGCTGGAGATCTGCCGGTATTACAACCGGCCTCCAGGTTACAGAGATCGGTTCCCCCAGCAGCTCTGGTTAAAGAGTTCCAGGCAGTAGGCGATGTGAAAGACCTCTGCCTGAGACCCTGGAGAGCCGCTGCCAATCTGAATAGACAATACAGACCTTGATGGACGGATGGTCTGATCCAGTATAAGGCAGTTTCATGTGTCTAGACTTCTTGTAGAGGGACGTGGCTCAGTGGTAGAGCATCTGCTTGGCATGCAGAAGGCCCCAGGTTTGGTGCAGTGGCTAGGAGCAACGGACTCTAATCTTGGAGAACTGGGTTTGATTCCCCACTCCTCCACATGCAGCTGCTGGGTGACCTTGGGCAAGCCACAGTTGTGTCAGAGTTGTTCTCTCCGGAGCAGTCCTCAAAGGAGCTCTCTCAGCACCACCTAGCTCACCGGCTGTCTGTTGTGGGGAAGGGAAGGGAAGGAGATTGTAAGCTGCTCTGAGACTCCAAGTGAAGGGCAGGGTATAAATCCAATTATTATTATTATTATTATTTCTTCTTCTTCTCTCCTCCTCCTCCTCCTCCTCCTCCTCCTCCTTCTGTTTCAATCACTGGCATCTCCAGTTTAAAAAGTACCAGGCAGTAGGCGATGTGGAAGACCTCTGCCTGAGATCCTGGAGAGCGGCTGCCAGTCTGAGTAGACAATACTGGCCTTAAAGGACTGAGGACCTGATTCAGTATAAGGAAGTGTCGTGCGTATGGGAGCATAAGGGCATTTTCCCCACAGGAGAGCAGCTTCATGCTTTCAAAGTGTCTAACTACCCGGGTCTGACTCCAGACCTGCAGGCACATGGATCTCCATGGAAGGCCATGTGCAGAGAGGGAGAGGACAAAGCGAGCAAAAGAGGAAGGGTCAGAGGGCAGCTCCCAGGTTAAGGCCAAGAGAGACATCCCATTAAAGGAGATGACACCAACTCACTCTTGGAGTGATGTAGTACGCCCCCCACCACCAAAGTTCAGGTATGCTGAGCTGCTCACTCCAACACAGAATGCATAAATCATGATTTATTATTCAGTCATTCATTTATTCCACTTCTCCTGGGAAAAAATGTCTGCTTCGGAAGCTGGGCTGCGTGGCATGACACCCTACCGAGGTCCCTTCCTCCCTAAACCCCACTCTCTCCCTCAAATCTCCAGACATCTCCAAATCCAGAGTTGGCAACCTGAGCTTATACCCTTGAAAATATTGTCAGCTTCCAAGGTGCTCCTGAATTCGAATCTACCTCAGCCCAAACCCAGGTACCCTCTGAAACTATACGCAGATACAATAGAACAAGAGGAGGAGGAGGAGATTGGATTTATACCCTGCCCTTCACTCAGAGTCTCAGAGCAGCAGGGCTAGCCCCAGGTGTCTGGGCGCCCTAGGCAGGACAGCCTGGGGCGCCCACCCCGCCGGGGATGCCAACCTCCCGGTGGGGCCTGGAGATGACGGAGTGCCATTTTCCTGGGCACCTCGCAGGTGCGAGGTGCCTAGGAAAGCCAGAGAAGGGGTGGGGGTTCTAACCCCCGCCCCTTCCCTCCCAGTGCCAGCAGCGCTGGCTTTCCTGGGTGCCTCGCACTTGCGAGGTGCCCAGGAAAGCTGGCACTGCCGGTGCTGGGAGGGAAGGGGGGCTTTTCACGGGGGGGGGGCGGGGGGCATTTTGGCGCCCCTGCAGGGCCAGTGCCCTAGGTGAGCACCTAGCTTGCCTAGTGGGCGAGCCGGCCCTGCAGAGCAGCTTACAATCTCCTTTCCCTTCCCCTACCCTGTGAAGTAGGTGGGACTGAGAGAGCTCTGTCGAGGACTGAAGAGAACAGTTCTGACAGAACTATGGCTTGGCCAAGGTCATCCAGCCAGATGCAAGTGGAGGCGTGGGGAACCAAACCCGGTTCTCCCAGATTAGAGTCCATACATTTAACCACTGCACCAAACTGACTCATAGAAGAAAGGCCTCCGGGGGGGGTTCCTGGCTGCACATCTGGGTGAACATCTGCATCCAGATTGCCACGCCCAGCCAGAGTCCCACTGAAGTGGCTGGATGGGCATTCTGACGAAGACGGGGCACACAGTGAATCATGCAGGACTTAGTCCTGGACCGGTGCCAAACCCTACAAAATAACCAGCGGCCCACCGGAATGGCCATACCGATACAGGATTAAATCCTTAATTGTCAAAGGAAGGCTAGTGGGATGCTGAACCTGGAGTCGCGGGATTTTAACCACCGGGCCGCTCGCCAAGTAACGCGTGCCGAACGCCTCCGCTTCACTTCCGCAAGCGTAATGCTTCTAAACAATCCGTCTGTGTCCTGAATGCCTAATGGCGTTCCTTTCGGGCTGCCGTTCCGCTTAAATCATCTCTGTCCCTCCGCCTCGCCTTAGACTCAAGGCAGGTAACGATACCCTGACCAAGTTGCAGAGACAGAAAAACACCAGTTAGAAACGCAGGTTAGAAATCCAGACGCAGATTAAAACGGTGGCCACAGCTGCCTAAACGGTTGACCCTCTCTACCAAAGGCCCTCTGAGATAGAACTGTCATGTAGGCCTTCTTAGGTGTGGCCAAGAAAGATGCCCTCTGTGCCAGCTTAGGGTTGCCAGTCTCCAGGTGGGGTTTCAGCCACCACATCACAGTGTCTGGTTTTTTTTGTTGTATTTTCTGTAAAGGTAACTGTGATCCCTCGTGTTAGTCTTTTAGCTTCAGTTTTTGACATTTCCTGCAGAAACGCCTTTACATAGTAGGGAAGTCTGCCACCTGTCCTGATCCAGGTGAGAGCTACCTGCGGGCGAGCCGAGGGGAGGACAGGTACGTTCTCTCGGTGTTCTGGTCCACGGCGGTGCTACGCAGCAGCCAGAAGCTCTCCCTCCTCTATCGGGAAGCTGCTCCGCAAAGGAATCACAATAAATTTGATGTCCCTAACCGGGAGATAACAGGCGACCGAGTTTAACTGCCCAGCTGCTCAGGCAATTGCAAATGAGAAGGGCCGTCTGCTGGGCTTTTAATAGCTTCTTTTGTTCCACGGTAAATGGGGTTATTACCAAAAAAAGAGGCCTCTTTAGCTAATTAGCACACTCAGGTTCATTTTATGTTGAAGTAGCACAGGACAGCTATAACCACTCATGGTGTCGATTTCTTTACCTTTTTTTCAGTAGCCCGTATGCACGCTTGCTGTTGGTTTAATTCTACTAGAATCAAGCCAAGTGCGATGTAGGCTTCAGGAGAACTGGATGTAGGGTCTTTGGGGTGAGCAAATCTTCCCCATTTTTTTAAAAAATATTTAATTTAGGCAATAGTTTGGGATCTCTGCTTTCCATGCCGGTTTTGAAGGTTCATGAGAACATCAGAAGAGCCCTTCTGGATCAGACCAGTGGTCCGTCTAGTCCAGCATTCTGTCTCACACAGGCAACCACTTATTCTGGAGGTCCAACCACTTATTCTGGAGGTCCAACAAGAGGACATAGAGGCCGACACCTTCCTTTGATAAGAACATCATAAGACCCCTGCTGGATCAGACCAGGGGTCCATCTAGTCCAGCATCCTGTCTCATACATGGCCAACCAGTTCCTCTGGAGAGCCAACTAACAGGGCATAGAGGCCAAGGCCTTCATAAGAAGAGCCCTGCTTGATCAGACCAATGGTCTATCTAGTCCCACATCCTGTTTCACAGAGACCAACCAGTTCCTCTGGATGGCCACCAACAGTGCATAGAGGCCAAGGCCTTCATAAGGATATGACAATAGCCCTGCTGGATTAGACCAGTGGTCTATCTAGTTCAGCTTCCTAAGAATACCAGAAGAGCCCCACTGGATAAGACCAGTGGTCCATCTAGTCCATCTTCCTAAGAACATCAGAAGAGCCCTGCTGGATCAGACCAGTGGTTCATCCAGTCCAGCAGCCTGTCTCACACAGTGGCCAACCGGGTCCTCTGGAGGGCCAACAACAGGGCAGAGAGGCCGATGCTTTCCTCCAATGTTGCCTCCTGATTCTGGCAGGAGGAGGAGGAAGAAGAAGAAATTGGATTTATACCGCGCCCTGCACTCAGAGTCTCAGAGCGGCTTACAATCTCCTTTCCCCACCCCCTCCCCACAATGGCGGGGAGGCATAGTTCCTTGAGCATTCTCTGCACATGTGCAGGGAACACTGTTTTACTTTGGGGGGGATTTAAGTATCCCCCCTATAGTTTTTTCTACATTTCAGATTTTTCTGCACACCTGGAGAGTGCCCCAAGTGTGCAGGAAAGTCTCTTTGCCCCCCAGGTGCCCCTGATGTGCGGATTTAGATATCGCACGCAGAGAGGACCTTGGCTATTAGATATATAGATAGAAGTAGTCACAGATTAAAAATTCCAGTTAGGACAGCCAGTCACAAAAGCTAAATTAATCAAAATGCAGTCCTAAATAAAACTGTCTTCAACTGCCTCCTGAAGATCGACAATGCAGGGGCCAGACACACCTCCCTTGGGAGACTGTTCTATAATCGCGGGGCTGCCACCAAAAAGGCCCTGTTTTGTGTGCCCACCAAACGAGTGTCTTTAAATGGTGGGCATCTCCCCACGATCATAATTCCTGGGCAGGAACGTAAGGGGAAAGACGGTCCTTCAGATACCCCGGTCCCGAGCCTGGAATGTTCTTTGTATTCCTAACTACAGCCTCGATATGCACATGCATATATAGGGCTTTTTTTGGTAGAAAAAGCCCAGCAGGAACTCATTAGCATAATAGGCCACACCCAACAGCAGAAACTCATGAGCATATTAGGCCACACCCCATGACTGCACAGCTCTCTCCATGGTTTGGCTTCCCTGGGTGCCCCGCAGCTTGTGCGGTGCATGGGGAACCTGAGGGAAGAAAGACAGTTTCTGGATTGCCTTCCCCGAGGAGGGGAGGCAGTTTAAACTGCCTTCCCTCCCTGGATCGGCTTGGCTTCCCCAGATGCCCCATGGTTTGCAAGGCATCTGGGGAACCTGGGGAGGGGAGACTGTAGGCGTGGCCAACTCAGAAGCCAGCCGGAACTCCATTCCTGCGTGTTCCTGCCCAAAAATAGCCCTGTGCATCAGGCCCATAGCTAACGTGGGGCCCACGGGGCCTGGTCCCCCCGCTGTTTTTGTGGGTCCCTCCCCCGATCCTCAGCTCCCCCTCCCTCCCTCCCTCGGGCCCGCTCACCCCCATCGATCTGAGCCGGCATCTACCTGTTTGCTGACTCTCTTTAGGACCCAGCAGTGACCGCTGGTTGACTGAGTCACACACACATTGGTCGGGTTGCAGCCGTTCGCTCCTCCTGCTGAATTTTCTGTGCCAGGCTTCGGAAAAGATTGTCGGCTCAGGGAAGGAGGGAGGGAGGAAGCTTGATCCTCACTCTCCTTTTTTTAAAAAAAAAACACAGCAGCTTTCCTAGACCTTTTAGTGTCTATTAACATTGGGATTCTGGCTCGCCTCAGAGGAAGGCTCTTGTGGGGGCTGTGTGGGTGCATGCCAAGCAGACCCCCCCCTTGCCCTGGAGCCTCTGATGGAATTAGCTGGTGGCCCCCCCCAGGCCCCCTCCCCCAAAAACCCTAGCTACGGGGCTGCTGTGCATATATATATTTCTCAATCAAACCTCCCATGGGAACCAGGTATCCTCGGTCAGAACTACATAGAAGAAGAAGAGATTGGATTGATACCCCGCCCTTCACTACCCAAAGGAGTCTCAGGGTGGCTTACAAACTCCTTCCCCTTCCCCTCCCCACAACAGATGCCCCTCGATCGGGACTACAAAGATCCCTGTTTCCTCTGAACCGTCCTTCCAACGGCATGACCAAACATCATTGCCAGTTTGTTTAATAATCTGCTCCGTTTCGTTCCCGCACGGAGCTGTCAATCGAAGATGACAGTTTGGCCCACTAAGAGAAGCGCCCGCCCAATGCAATTCCAAATTGCTCATCGCAGGCACACCTAACAGCCACGTGAATGTCAACGTCTTTCCTCCACTCCTCCTTACGATCTCTCTCTTTTCTTTGTTACGGTTACTGATACCAGCCACTTTTTTTAAAAAAAACCCCATCCCATTAAGTTACAAAGTGAGAGGGGACGGAGCCCGGTCCGCCCCACCAGTCGGTTAAAATTAATGGCCGGTGGGAAAGGTAGTGGGTGATAGATGACGCTTTCATGGAAAGAAAATTGAAAAGGCAAGCAAAAGGCCTGGCGGAGCGTGCCAGCGGCCGGCTGGTGCCCTGCCAACGACAAAGTGAAAAAGATCTACACTGCACATTTTTACAACTCGGAGGCATCTGGGTTCCCGGCCAAACGTTTGCAATGGAAACTACTCGATGCAGCACGACCGAGGAGGAGAAGGAGGAGGATTTTGCTGGGAGGTCCAGCAAGCTCCTGGAGAGGGCGCTATTTTAAAGAGGCGGGACGCGATGGCCCCCTGAACTGGACGGCCCAGGCTAGCCTGATCTCGACAGATCGCGGAAGCTAAGCGGGGTCAGCCCTGGTTAGCGCTTTTGTGGCAGACCGGGCCTCCTCTGGCCCACGGACCCTATTCCCCCCTGACCTCCTAACAGCTAGAAATTTTGGGTTGGTGGGGCATGGGGAAATTTTGTAGTGCAGCAGGGGAGGGGGAGGGAGGGGGCAGCCGCACACTTTCCATGAACTCCCAAGAGGTGATTTCACAGCTTTGAGTCCAGGTGCAAGCAGCCCCTGCTTGGGGGGGGCGGAACCCATTTAAAACAGGGGTGAAGGGCGGGGTATAAATCCAAACTCCTCCTCCTCCTCCTCCTCCTGTTGTGGGGAGGAAATTGTAAGCTGCTCTGAGGCTCCTTCAGGTAGTGAAGGACAGGGTATAAATCCAATCTCCTCCTCCTCCTCCTCTTCTTCCTTTAAACAACACTCTCTCCTTTCTGGTGAGGGCAGATTGTTACGGACGCCAGGCCGGCCTCCGAGTGGGATTTGAGGTTCCAAAGACAAAACAGAAACACCAGGCCTCGCTCGGGGGCCTGATTCTGTGTAGGGCAGAATCGAATTATCTGCTGGGAGGCCTGACATCTGGCTAGCGCTCTTCCTAATTCAGGTTGTCAGGACGTGCCGTAGCGCCGAGACAGAGAGCCCAAGACGGATCGTCTCTGCCCTGCAAATTGAATCCTCGGAGGCATAATGGAGCTCTTGACTATATCAGTGCTCTGTTCTACCAGAAACCCCCCCGCCCGCCCGCCCTTCGCTTGTTACACTGGCTTGATGAGAAACATATTTCCTGGTCATTAGGGAGTCCGGGGGAAACAGTCCAAGCCCGGTCCTAGAAAGCACTGATTGGCTTATGCTTTGGCTGTTCCTATTTACCTTATTTAGGGATGGTAAAAGCCGCTGTTCCTACGGGGCCCATTTGCTGTCTGCCGAGCTGGGTTGCCAACTCCAGGTTGGAAAATGCCTTGAGATTTGTGTGTGGGAGTATGGGAAGGACGGAGTTTGGGAAGGGAGCTCACCAGTAGGGTTGACAGTCCCCAGTTGGGAAATGTCTGCTGGGTGCTCCATTATAGCCTATGGATACAGGTCCCCATAGGTCAGGGGTGTCGAACTCATTTGTTACGAGGGCCGGATCTGACATAAATGAGATTTTGTTGGACTGGGCCATGGGAGTGTCATCAAATGTAATGCCAGCTAGTGGAAATATAAACTTTATAAAGGACACGAGCCCAAAGGGTGGGGTTTTCTTTAACTTAAAATAAAAACATGCTTAAACCGTCAGCACTCTCGCAATATTTTGTTGATTTAACAGTGTCTGATAACTGACGCCTCTTGCTCGGAATTACTGCATCAAGATGTCTGTGCTGTTGCAGTCTTGAGTATTGCTGTTCGGGTGTGTATCTGTAAGCTGCAAAGTTACAATGACGCAGCAGCAGCAGAACTGGAAGAAGAAGCATAAGACAGCCATTTCCACTGCAGGCCTGAGAGGAGCCCTCTGGGGGCCTCATCTGACCCCCGGGCCGCGTGTTTGACACCTCTGCCATAGGGTATAACAGAAAATCGATCTGTGGGTATCTGGGGCTTGGGGGGGCTGTTTTTGAGGTCGAGGCACCAAATTTTCAGCACAGCATCTGGTGCCTCTCCTCAAAATGAGCTCCAAGTTTCAAAAAGATTGGACCAGGGGGTCCAATTCTGTGAGCCTCAAAACAAGGTGCCCCCACCCTCCATTATTTGTAATGGAGGGAAGGCGTTTAAAAGGAGTGCAGTCCCTTTAAATGTGACAGCCGGAACTCCCTTTGGAGTTCAGTTGTGCTTCTTTCCCCTCTCCCAGAGGTTCCTGGAAAGTCCCCCGCCGGCTTGCCAGCCTCACCTGGCAACTCTACTCACCAGGGACGTGATGGCAGTCTTCAAATATCTGAAGGGCTGTCATGTAGAAGATGGAGCAGATCTATTCTCTCTTGCTCCAGATTGCAAGACCAGATCTAATGGGTGGAAATTACAAGGGAGTCGTTACCAGCTAAATATTAGGAGACACTTCCTAACTGTAAGAGTGGTTGAGCAGTGGAACAGACTGCCTCGGGAGGTGGTGGATGCTCCTTCGCTGGACGTTTTCAAGTGGAGACTGGAGGGCCACCTTTCGGGTATGTTGCAGGGCTATCTTTCGGCTACGCTCCTGCAGAGTGCAGGGGGTTGGAATAGATAACCTGCAAAGGCCCTTTCAGCTCTAGCATTCTATGAGTCCACAGAGCAGAGTTTCCCAACCTGTGGGTCAGGACCCAAAAGGGGGCCACAAAACATCTGACAGTGCCCCTGCCCTTTTCATTGCTCTCTTTTGTACTTTGGAAACCAAGATCTGACCCCAGAAACAGTATCTTCCATGCCGTACATTCATTGGTATTTTTTCTTCCCTACATATATATGTCAATCAAGTAAAACATATCCTGGTGGTTACTAGAGTGAATTTCTTAGAAGCTTGTGGAGGGGATTAGAGAGAGAAATGGAGAAGAAGAGGGTGGTCAGAGGCTGTGGTGTCACCTCCATATGCAAAGGCCATGTGTGTCATAAGAACATAAGAGAAGCCAATGTTGGATCACGCCAGTGGCCCATCCAGTCCATCACTCTGTCACACAGTGGCCAAAAATACCAGGTGCCATCAGAAGGTCCAGCAGTGGGGCCAGGGCACTAGAAGCCCTCCCACTGTTGAGCCCCCCCCCAAGCACCAAGAATACAGAGCATCCCTTGCCCCAGAGTCCCTATCTACACCTTGTGGCTAATAGCCACTGATGGACTTCTGCTCCTCCATATGTTTATCTAATTCCTCTCGAAGCCATCCATGCTTGTAGCCACCACCACCTCCTGTGGCAGTGAATTCCAGTAGCTTGGGGTTCATTGTGGGGGCAGCTGCACCATTTGTGTGATGTTTGTTGGTTCCCCAAAACATTTGGCTAGCCACTGCAGCGCTGGAGTGAGCGACTCAGCATGCCTAGACACTATACACACTCTAAGTGTGTATAGGTGTTATCTCTTTGAATGGGATGCCTCTCTTTGTCTTAATCTGGGGGCTGTCCTCTGACCCTTCCTCTCTCTCTCTCTCCCTTTGTCCTCTCACTGTCGCACATGGCCTTCCACGGAAATATATGTCTCTGAAGGTCTCCCCTGTGGATTCAATGCCCTCATACTCTCACACACATGACTCCAGACAAGCTGGCCATTTGTGAGAGGGAACGTACTCTTTAGATAAGGCTCCTTTCTCTTTTTTTGACCGCAACCTGAATGTAAGTTTATCTTTTTTGCAATAGACTTCTTAGGAGAAGAATTTACTGCACGCAGTATCACGCTGGGCAGAACTCTGCTATGGTAACCAGATAAATCCAATATGCAGAAAACAGAATGCTGAACTAGACGGGCACCAAGGTCATCGTTTGCCTAGGGTGCCAAAAAAAACCTCGGGCCAGCCCTGGATGGGTCACCATACCAGGTAAATTTGGACTCGTGGGTCACCGTACCAAACAGGTTGGACAACCACTGCCACAGAGTCTGCCTTCCAGATCAGCCATCTTCCCCAGGAGGAACTGACCTTGGATGGAATTTGGGGGAAAGGACGGAGCCCGGCAAGGCATGATTCCATAGAGTCCATCCTCCAAAGCAGTCCAGTTCCTCCAAGGGAACTGCTCCCTGTCGTCTGGAGATCGGCGGTAATTCCAGGAGATCTCTGGGCCCCATCTGGAGGTTGGCAACCCTACATGAGCCCTGACCCATCTGTTCTGGAAGCTGAGGGGCTGGCAGTGAGTCTACACCAGGGACCTCCGACCTTTTTGAGCCTGTGAGCACCACTGGAATTCTGACACAACATGGTGGGCACAATCACAAAATGGCTGCCGCCGGAGACGGACCCAGCCGCAAAATGGCTGCCGCAGCTTATGTTCAGTCACACAGTGCGGATCCTTGTGCTGTGGGGGCAGCTGCTGACAGGACAACATTTTTTAAAAAAAAACCCGCAGAGCCAACTACTTCTCCAATGGCCGATCAAAACCCTCGCTGGGGAAAGCCACACCTGGCCCTGCCCACTTTTTAAAAGTGCTTCACGGGTGCCAGGACGGGTGTCAGCAGGGATGAGGGCATCCACGGATGCCACATTGGGGGGTGCCTGGTTTACACAGAGGGAGTAAACATGCCTTTGGTGCCAAATCAAGGCAGGAAGATGAGAACCAGGGTGCCTGTCTCCATATTAGGAACTTCGGACTCTGCAGGGAAGATCAAAAAGTTGCTTTGGCCAAGAGTCCCTTCTTGTATTTGACTGTTTAGAGACTTCTCACGCATGCCAGGGCCCTCGATATGTCTAAATTTGGAAATGCGGCCAGCGGTCCCACATTTCCTGATCATAATCGCCCGTCCACCCCCGTTTCTCAGATGAAAATAGCGACACGGTATGGAACGTTCCAGCTTTCCTGGCAAGGGTCATGTCGCCCGGCCAGTCCCCTTGTGGTGTGGAAAGCCACCCTGTGCTGGTCTGCTATGCGCCTTCCTCCTCCAATAGTACAGTTGCCAACTCCAGGTCTGGAGATATCTGGAGATTTGAGGGCGGGGTTTAGGAAGGGGAGGGACCTCAGTAGGGTATGTGTGTGTCTGTGTGTGAGTGAAGTCTAGTCAAATCCAACTTACAGTGACCTTATGAATTAATGCCCCTCCAAAATGTCCTGTTGCTAACAGCTAGGGTTGCCAACCTCCAGGTGGTGGCTGGAGACCTCCTGGGATTACAACTGATCTCCAGGCGACAGAGATCTGTCCACCTGGAGAAAATGGCCACTTTGGAAGGTACTGTATAGCATTATATCCCACTAGCGATGCCAGAGACCCCAGTGGGAGTGGGGTACCCCCGGTTTTTGGGCACGCTTCTCCCCCTCCGGCCAACTGGCAAGAAGCCAGAAATAAACATGACGTGCCTATGCCACCTGGAAGTGACATAGGCATGTCAGTGAGGTCAGGAGATGATGCTCTGGTTTTGGGGCAAAACTCTATGGTACAAGCTAACTCTACCATAGAGGTTTTGCCCACAAACCAGAGCATCCTCCCCGATGTGCCGACATGACTTCCGGGTGACGTAGGCATGTCATGTTTGTTTCCGTCTTCTCCCCTCCCCACTCCTGGTAAGTTCATCTGGCAGCTCCATATCCCTCTGAAGTGCCTCCCATCCCCAAACCCTGCCCTCCTCAAAGCTCCACCCTCATAAGAACACAAGAGAAGCCAATGTTGGATCAGGCCAATGGCCCATCCAGTCCAACACTCTGGGTCACACAGTGGCCAAAAATACCAGGGGCCATCAGGAAGTCCACCAGTGGGGCCAGGACTCTAGAAGCCCTCCCATTGTTGACCCCCCAGCACCAAGAATACAGAGCATCACTGTCACAGGCATAAGAACATAAGAGAAACCAATGCTGGATCAGGCCAATGGCCCCTCCAGTCCAACACTCTGTGTCACACAGTGGCCAAAAATAACAGGTGCCACCAGGAGATCCAGCAGTGGGGCCAGGACACTACAGCCAGTTTGGTGTAGTGGTTAAGTGCATGGACTCTAATCTGGGAGAACCGGGTTTGATTCCCCACTCCTCCACTTGCACCTGCTGATGTGACCTTGGGTCAGTCACAAGCTCTGGCACAGCTGTTCCTGAAAGAGCAGTTTGTGTTAGAGTTCTCTCAGCCTCTCCTACCTCAGAGGGTGTCTGTTGTGGGAAGGGGAAGGGAAAGGAGTTTGCAAGCTGCTCTGAAGGGCAGGGTATAAATCCAATCTCTTCTCTTCTTCTTCTTCTCCCACTGTTGCCCCACCCGAGCACCAAGAATACAGAGCATCACTGTCACAGACATAAGAACATAAGAGAAACCAATGCTGGATCAGGCCAATGTTCCCTCCAGACCAACACTTTGTGTCACACAGGGGCCAAAAATACCAGGGGCCGTCAGGAGGTCCAGCAGTGGGGCCAGGACACTAGAAGCCCTCCCACTGTTGCTGCCTTCCAAGCACCAAGAATACAGAGCATCCCTTGCTCCAGCCTGAGAGTTCCTATCAATAAGCCACTGATGGACCTCTGCTCCAGATGTTTCTCCAATTCCCTCTTGAAGCCGTCCGTGCTTGTCGCTGCCACCCCCTCCAGGTATTTCCGAAGCTGTAGCTGACAACCCTATTTACAGCCTCGCTCCGGTCTTGCAAGCTGAAGGTCATGGCTTCCTCGATGGGGTCAATCCATCTCCCGTCAGGCCTTCCTCTTTCCTGCTGCTTTCAGCTTGGCTCATCCAGTGACTCTTGTCTTCTCAGAATGTGACCAAAGTCCCACAGCCTTAGAGTTGAGTCGTTCTGGTAGGCTATACTGCCACTGAATTCAGGAAGGAGGAGGAGGAGGAGGAGGAGGGAGAGATTGGATTTATACCCCTTCCTTCACTTCCCAAAGGAGTCTCAAAGTGGCTTATCAATGCTCCCTCTACGCTGTGGAGTCTTGTGAGCAAAAATTCTACTTTGTGAGCGACTGGCATGAAAGTTGTGAGTGAGCAATTTGGCTGCTGCATAAATTAGTTTGGTCTGGAGTCCTCCTTCCTGAGTTGAGACAAAAATGAGTGAGCCGGAGGCTAAAAAACCCTGTGAACTAGCTCACACTAACTCAGCTTAGAGGGAACACTGCTTACAATTTCCTTTCCCTTCCCCTCCCCACAACAGACACCCGGTGAGGCAGGTGGGGCTGAGAGAGCTCCCTCAAGAACTGCTGGTGAGAGAACAGCTCTGAGAGAACTTGTAACTGACCCAAGGTTACACCAGCTGCCGCATGTGGAGGAGTGGGGAATCAAACCCGGTTCTCCCAGATTAAAGTCTGTGCTCTTAATCACGACAGCAAACTGGCTCCAAGGTCCCGTCAGCTCTTCCGGCATCACAAGCCCAGGTTGAAGACTGATAACTATGGCACGCCAACTTCTGAATTATGATGCCATCCTGCCCAGTCTGGCGTCTCGGGCTTGGCCCCTAGCCTCCTGCCCAGCCCTTAACCTGGCACAAATTTTGACGCTTCACACGCCGTCAACTCCTATTACTGTCACCGGGCGCCTCGAAAGTCCTCCTGACGGCTCGAGGGCAGGCTCTGTTAGCTGCTGCAGAAAGGGATAAATAGACATTTGCATTTCTAAGCGTGTTTTTAAAAGGTCCAAAAGCGGTCACTGCGCAGTGCCGTTAGTAGCCGGCGGTGGTGGTGGTGGTGGAAAGCGATGGCAAGTCACAGCTGACTTATGGCGACCCCTCATGGGGTTTTCAAGGCAAGAGAAGAACAGAGGGGGGTTGACATCGCCTGCCTCTGCATACCAACCCTGGACTTCTTTGGTGGTCTCCCATCGAAGAAGAACCCAGGCCAACCCTGCTTAGTGTCTGAGATCTGACAAGACTTGGATAGCCTGGGCCATGGTGGAGAGACAGAGGCGGGTTTGCCGTTCCCTGCCTCTGCATAGAGACCCTGGGCTTCTTCGATGGTCTCCCATCCAAGACTGAATCAAGTCTTCGCTTCCAAGACCTGTCGAGATCAGGTTAACCTAGGCCATCAAGTTCAGGGCCATACTTAAGCGCCATCTGGTCACAAACTGATGCACGGCGACCCCAAAGGACTCACAAACAGAGGTCATGCAAGGGACACAAGCAGAGGTCCTTTGGCCATGGCCTGCCTCTGCATAGCAACCCTGGACTTCCTTGGTGGTCTCCCATCCAAGGGCTGACCCATCTTACCTTCCGAGATCTGACGGGGCCATCCAGGTCAGGGCAAGAGACATTCAGAGGTGGTTTCCCATTGTCCGTCCCTGTGTGGCCACCCCGGATGTCCGTGCTGGTCATCTGTCTGAGCATGAACCAGGGCTGACCCTGCTTAGCTTCCGAGGTCCAATAAGACCAAGCTAGCCTGGCCCATCCAGATCAAGGCCCCCAAAGAGTAAGGAACACGGGGGATTCACTGCCGCAGGAAGTGGTGGCAGCTATCATAGACAGCTTCAAGAGGGGATTGGAGAGACATCTGGAGCAGAGGTCCATCTATAGCTATTAGCCACCATGTATAGATGGAACACGCTGTCTGTGTTGCTCTGTCTTCTTGGCGTTTGGAGGGCAAGAGTGGGAGGGCTTCTGGGGTTCTGGTCCTGCTGGTGAACCTCCTGATGGCCCCTGGGTTTTGGCCACTGTGGGACACAGAGTGTTGGACTGGATGGGGCCCTGGCCTGATCCAACATGGCTTCTCTTATGTTCTTAAGAGCAGAGGTCAATCAGTGGCTATTAGACACCAGGTATGATGGAAACCTCTGTCTGGGGCAGTGATGCTCTGCATCCTTGCCACTTGGGGGGCCACAGTGGGAGGGCTTCTGGAGTTCTGGCCTCGCTGGTGGACCTCCTGATGGCACCTGGTTCTTGGCCACAGTGAGACACAGAGCGTTGGACTGGATGGGCCATTGACCTAATCCAACATGGCTTCTCTTATGTTCTTAAGGCGCTAATGAAGTGCCATCAAGTCACAAGTGGCGTACAACGACCCCGTAGGGTTTTCAAGGCAAGGGTAGGCCAAGGGTCTACTCAGGGCCTGGTTCAGCATAAGACAACTTCATGTACGTACTACGGTTGTAACCACAGGTCTAATTTTGCGGGGGTCGGGGGGAGGAGGGGTTAATCTCATGTCAACCAGCTTTCGGTTCATCGCCCACCCTGCAGCAAACGCATGCCGAAAGCAGGCATAACTCCTTCAACCGGACAAGGTGGGCGAGCGCTAAATGGGTGCTGGGGAGCCTCCGTCTTTAACGAGGTACAATCTTAATGCCGAAAGCCACCGTGAGCCATTTATCCTGCTGAAGTTTGCGGTCACAATTTAAGGGCTGGGGCGTTTCCGCATGCCGATTAGCGGCTGACAGCCACCGGGCCGAACAGGGAAATGCCACTTGAGAGCACTGAGCGGGTCGTGGAAGCTACTCAAGAGCGCCGTCGCTCAGATGGGGAAATGTTGGTGGAAAAGGGAAGGGGGGAGATGCTGCTTGAGAGAGTTCCCAACTCCTGCTTGGGAGATCCCTGGAGATTTTAGGGCGGAGCCTGGGGAGGGCGGGGTTTGGGGAGGGGAGGGACCTTGGTGGGGCAGAATGCCACAGAGCCCCCCAATGTTCCCTCTAAGCTGTGGAGTCCTGTGAGCAAGAATTCTACTTTGTGAGCTGCTGGCATTAAAGTTGTGAGCCAGCGGTTTGGCTGCTGCATACATTCGCTTGCTCTGGAGCCCTCGTCTCTGAGCTAAAGCAAAAAATCTGTGAGCTGGAGGCTAAAAACCTGTGAGCTCGCTCACACTCACTCAGCTTAGAGGGACACACTGGAGCCCACCCTCCAAAGCAGCCAGTTTCTACAGGAGAACTCATCTCTGCTGTCTGGAGGTCAGTTGTAATCCTGGGAGGTCTCCAGTTCCCACCTCACTTGGCAACCCTCACTTGGGATTATGTGGTCGGATGAAATTTCTGATCTTAAGCCCATGTCTGGTTGCCTGTTCTGGGTGGGGAAATTCCTGGAGCTTGGGGTTTGGGGACGGGAAGGACCTCGGCAAGGTATGAGGCACACCTGAAGCTGCCTTATACCGGAATCAGAGTCGTCCATCACAGTCAGTATTGTCTACTCAGGCCGGTGGTGGCACTCCAGGGTCTCAGGTGGAGGTCATCCAGATCGGCTTCTGCCAGATCCTTTTAGATGGAGATGCCGGGGATTGAACCTGGGACCTTCTGCATGCCAACCAGATGCTCTACCACTGAGTCAGGGTCTCAGGTCAGGGTCTTTCCCATCACCTACTACCTGTTCCTTTTAACTGGAGATGCTGGGGATTGAACTTGGGACCTTCTGCATGCCAAGCAGATGCTCTCCCATTGAGCCAGCGTCCCAGATCAAGGTCTTTCTCATCACCTCGTGCCTGGTCCTCTTAATTGGAGATGGCAGAGATTGAACCTGGGACCTTCTGCATGCCAAGCAGATGTTCAACCACTGAGCCAGGAACTCAGCTCAAGGTCTTTCCCATCACCTCCTGCCTGGTCCTTTAATTGGAGATGCCGGGGATTGAACCTGGGACCTTCTGCATTACAAAGCAGAGGTTCTTCTGCTGAGCCACAGCCATTCTCTAAAGAGAGGGGCCATAGAGTTCACTCTCTAAAGCAGCCATTTTCTCCAGGGGAACCTACCTCTGCTGTCTGGCAACCACTTCTAATTCTGGGAAATTCTGGGAGCCGACAGCACAGCTCATTAACATATTAGGCCACACACCCCATGTTGCCAGAAATGGGGTCATCCAGCCACACCCACCTTTTGCTTCTTATTCTGTTTATCTTGTTTGTTGTCAAAACCCAGGGCTTTTTTTGTAGCAGGAACATATTAGGCCACACACCCCTAATGTAGCCAATCCTAATGAGTTTCTGCTGTTGGGTGTGGCCTATTACGCTAATGAGTTCCTGCTGGGCGTGGCCAACTCAGGAGCCAGCCAGAACTCCCTTCCTGTGCGTTCCTGCCCCAAAATAGCCCTGACACCCCTGCTCTATTGCATTATAACAAAGTTTGAGTCCAGTGGCTTCTTGAAGACCAACAAAGTTTTATTCAAGGTATAAGCGTCCATGTGCATGCACACTACCTCAGATACAGATGTATGCATGCACATGAAAGCTTATGCCTTGAATAAAACTTTGTCGGTCTTAACAGTGCCACCGGACTCAAACTTTGTCCTGCTGCTTCAGACCAACATGGGTCAATCCTCCCTCTAAGCTGTGGAGTCTTGTGAGCAATGCTCCCTGTAAGCTGTGGAGCCTTGTGAGCAAAAATTCTACTTTGGGAGCTACTGGCATTAAAGTTGTGAGCGAGCAATTTTGGCTACGGCATAAATTAGTTTGCTCTGGAGCCCTCCTTCCTGAGCTAAGACAGAAATCCATGAGCCGGAGGCTAAAAAACTGTGAACTAGCTCACCCTAACTCAGCTTAGAGGGAACACTGCTTGTGAGCAAAAATTCTGCTTTGTGAGCTACCGGCATTAAAATAGTGAGCGAGCGATTTGGCTACTGTACAAATTTGTTTGCTCCGGAGCTGTCCCTTCCTGAGCTAAGACAACAGTGTGTGAGCCGGAGGCTAAAAAACTGTGAGCTAGCTCCCACTAACTCCGCTTAGATGGAACACTGCTACCCACCTGAATCGATCTATTGCATTATACCCTGCTGAGGTCCCCTTCCCTCCCCAAACCATCCCTCTGAGGTCTGCGCCCTAGGCGGCCACCTAGGTTGGGCTAATAGTAGCACCGGCTCTGCCCTCCCTAGTCTCCACCCCCCCCCCCCGGTTCTCCAGGAATTTCACAAACTGCAGCTGGCAACCTAACTATGCCCTCTCTCTTCCATGCGGCAGCTCTATCGCTCTCCGCCCCATCTACCTTTTGGCAAGGAGCCGGGAGTAACCACTGATGCATGAAAGCTCTTGGCTGAAAGCTAAAGGCAGCATACCCCAGTTCAGAAAATGCTGACATCTGGGCTTGGGTTTTGTGGTGTGGATAAATGAGCGATGGAGGGGAGATCGATTGGGGCCAAGCCGTTCCTTCTTTTACTTAGCCGAACCAGACCCAGAGTCTCCCAGGATCATAAGCTTAGTGGATTAGCTTGCCTTCTCTTTTCTCGCTTGAAAAGCAGACGGCCTTTTTCAGTTCCTTAAGTGGATATAGTTAGCGGACGTTCGAGCAGAGGAAGCTTGGGTTTCTTCCTTCCCGAGGCGTGCTTCTCTACCGCAAAGCGGGGAGGAAGGGTGGCTGGGTGGTGGCAGTATGTGTGTGTGGGGGGGGGGGAGAAAGATGAGGAAATGTAGCAAAAGGGAAATTTGACAGCTGTTATCTCGCCATTATGGGCCAATTGTCTCGGGGTGGCGTAACGCAGGCCTCCGCGCAAAGTGAATTATGCCCCTGCTTCCTAATGGCCACGTCTGACTAAGCAGCCAAATAGCATTTGGCAAGTAATTAGGGGAGAAGAATGAGGGGGAAAAGAAGGAACCTTTTACAAACAACAACAAAAAAATCCCCGGGCCTTCACAGTGCTAGGATCGCCATTTTCCATTCGGATGCTTCTTCGGCAATAGCCCGCTGGTTAAAAAAAAAAAATGCAATCAATGCGTTTTTCACAAGTGGAACACAGCAAAAATGGTGGACTGGGAGAGGAGAGCCTATGTGGCGTAGTGGTTAGAGTGTCGGTCCAGGAATCAGGTTACATAAGAACAGAAGAGAAGCCAGTGTTGGATCAGTCCCATCCCATCCAGTCCAACAGTCTGTCACACAGTGGCTAAAAATACCAGGTGCCCTCAGGAGGTCCACCAGTGGGGCCAGGACACTAGAAGCCCTCCCACTGTTGCCCCCTCCAAGCACCAAGAATACAGAGCATCCCTTGCCCCAGACAGAGTGTTCCTATCTATACCTTGTGGCTAAGAGCCACTGATGGACCTCTGCTCCATATGTTGATCCAATTCCCTCTTGAAGCCGTCCATGCTTGTAGCTGCCACCACCTCCTATGGCAGTGAATTCCATGTGTGAATCACGCTTTGGGGGAAGAAGGACTTCCTTTTATCCGTTCTAACCCAACTGCTCAGCAATTTCATTAAGTGCCCACGAGTTCTTGTCTTGTGAGAAAGGGAGAAAAGGACTTTTTTCTCCACCTGCTCTGTCCCATGCATAATCTTGTAAACCTCGATCATGTCACCCCTCAGCCATCGTTTCTCCAAGCTAAAGAGCCCCAAGGGAAAGTGTTCCAACCCTTTGATCATTCTAGTTGCCCTTTTCTGCACTTTCCCCCAATGCAATAATATCCCTTTTGAGATGCGGTGACCCGAACTGTACACAGTACTCCAAATGAGGTTGCACCATTGATTTATACAGGTTCGAATCCCCACTCGTGCCATGGAAGCTTTCTGAGTGACCTTGGGCCAGTCACACCCTTTCAGACTACCCTACCTCGCAGGGTCATTGTGAGGATAAAGTGGAGGAGCAGAGAATGACGTAAGTCACTTTGGGTCCCCGCTGGGGAGAAAGGTGGAGCGTAAATGAAGTAAACAAGCCTACAAATTAAACAAGCCTACGTTTTCTTGGCACACAGCGAGAGAGATGGGAAAAGCTCCAAGGGCTGAAATTCTCTCCACTGCCACCACCACTGGGTTTGGGATGTGTGTCAGAAAAGGGTTACAAAACTCTGGCTTGTGAGGTCGACAAAATAACGCTGCTAATGTACAAAAACCAGCAAAATAAATAAATAAATCAAACTCCGGGAAATCCGGCTAGCCGACAGATATGCAACAAGCAACAGGAGAACAATAAACAGACCAATCGCCGGCGAAGCAGGGTGAAACGTGTCTTGCGCAGAAAAGTATCATCAGCCTTGAGGCCACCACTGAAAAGGCCCTGTCGCATGTATCTGCCTGGTGGTGGGAGAAAGGGGAGGCCCCGGTCATTGCAGTTACCCAGAAAGGGACCGGGAGCCATTGCTCTTCAAGTCGCCATCCTCCAGGTGAGTTGAAAGGGAGCAAAAACAACTGTTATATATTATGCCCCCCAAATCCTTCATAGACTTTTAAGTTCTTTTCTGATATCCAGTTTACTTGGAGCAATTCCAGTGCGTCAACACCACAACGGACCATGCAGATCGCGTCTCACTAGAGGATTCGATGAATGTTACTATGAGAAATGACTGTGGCGTTTGCCGAATGGATTAAAAGGACATAGGAATTTCAACGCTACCCACTCTGATAAAGTTTGTCTACGAAACCGGATGCCCATATGCATGGTCCGTTGTGGTGTTGATGGCGTTCGAATTGATCCAAGTAAACTGGATATTGGAAAAGAACTTACAAGTCTATGAAGGATTTTGGGGGGCCTAATATATCACGGTTGTTTAGCTCCCTTTCAGCTTCCATCCTGCGATCTCTCTCCTCGGTTCGTATCCTCCAGGTGAGGACTGGTGATCTCCCAGAACGACGACTGATCTCCAGATGACAGAGATCAGCTCCCCTGGAGAAAATGGCCGCTTTGGACGGTGGACTCAATGACATCATACCCTGCTGAGTAGGCTTGCTTGGGAGATTTTGGGGGGCGGGGCCTGGGGAGGGCGGGGTTTGGGGAGGGGAGGCAAGGTGTAAGGCCAGAGAATCCACCTTTCAAAGCAGCCATCTTCTCCAGGCGAACTGATCTCTGTAACCCGGAGGCCCGTCGTGACTCCAGGAGACCTCCAGCCACGCAAGATTAACTCTGAGTAGGAGGCTCAGAGCACTGGGTAAGCATGTCCTTGACTGCCCACTTTTAAATACTGGGTTCTAGACGCATTGTGGTGATCAGCTCCAGTTTATTCAGCGATTTCAGCAAACTACAAGACGAAGCTAGCGGGAGCCCTGCTTGTAAGCATGCAAAACACCACATCCAACACTCCCCCCACTCCCAGTGATAGGCTATTTACATTGCACTGCTTATCTATAGGTTAGTTCCTGGATCCAGGTGAGCTATTCTTCTGGAGAAGCAAGCTCAACCCGTTCTAGGTGCAGCTAGAGGAAAGGCTTGGACTTGGTACATAACACTCATGCTTGAAAAAGAATGAATGAATAAAGCACTGTAACTGTATTGTGATTTATTTGTAAAACAGCTCCGTGTATATATAGAAAATGACCTGACAAAGCATTGGGGGAAACGGAATATATACGCAGGAAATCCGTCATCGTGTGGCAGCTGTCTGGAAGCAGAAGCAGCAGCACCGCGTGATACAAAACAAAGGAGCAAAAGAAGACGCAAGTTTGTGGGCTGTAACGGAATCAATTTTTCCACAGTGAACATTGGTGGGAGACTGGCAACCTTACCCGAGGCCCCGCCCATCACACTCTCTAGGCTCCACCCCCAAATCTCTAGAGACTTCCCAACCCAGGGCTGGCACCCCTAGTGGCTCTGGGATGCTACTCCAGCTTGCGAAATACCTGGAGATTTTTTTGGGGGGCGGAGCCTGGAGAGGGCGGGGTTTAGGGAACGGAGGGACTTCAAGCAGCGTAAAATCCCCTGGAGTCCGCCTTCGAAAGCAGCCATTTTCTCCAGCTGAACTGACCTCTGTTGCCGGGAGATCGGTTGTGATACCAGGAGGCCTCCAGCCACTACATGGTGGTTGGCAACTCTACTGGGGAGCCCCTGGCAACCAGGAACAGGCCGAGACAAACCCCAGTGGTTCTGCCATCCCTTCAGGAGTGGATTAGCTCCTTGGCATCAACAGAGAGAAGTGTCGGCTGATGCGTTTCCTCCTCCCACGTTAAGTGCTTTTTAAGGCGAATTCCTCCTCAGTATGTCTGGCTGTCCCCCGGTGACCCAACACGTGTGGGCCATATTGTGTAGTTAAACACCCTTCCATGGACCGCGAGTAACACAACTAAAGTGGGGGGAACAAAAGAGCCTAATCGAAATGTCGGAATCGAAACAAGGGGCCTACGCTTCCGGCAGAGGCTCTGGGGATAAACCCCTAACAGCACGCCTTTCAGCTACCTTGAAAGGGGAAAAGGCATTTAAATATTAATACATCTTCACTCGCTCCCGGACACTCGAAAACTCCGGCTCTCTCTCTCTGCTCCAGAATTGACCCGACTGCCAATTCTTTACTCAGCGCTCGGTCTGAATAAAAAGTCAGGAGAATATCGATTCCCCCCTCTTTCCCATCACGCATGGGTCAGGGATCTTCCGTTTCCTGAGCCCTCACCGATGTCTGAGGTCGCTTATTTATGGCATTGTGACCCCGTACACTGCGCACTGCGTGGGCCGGAACAATTTACATCTGTGAGAGTTATGCAAGGAATATTGAGTCACAGGGCAATCCTGAGATAGATTGTGATGTGGTAGCCATGTTGGCCTGAAGCGCCAGAACAAACTTTGAGTCTAGGAGCACCTTTAAGGCTAAGAGGAGAAGAGGAGAGGAGAGATTGGATTTATACCCCGCCCTTCACTCCCTGAAGGAGTCTCAGAGCAGCTTACAATCTCCTCTCCCTTCCCCTCCCCACAACAGACACCCTGTGAGGTAGGCGGTGCTGAGGGAGCTCTGAGAGGATGGCTCATGAGAGAACAGCTCTGAGAGAACTTGTGACTGACCCAAGGTCACACCAGCAGCTGCATGTGGAGGCGTGGGGAATCAAACCTGGTTCTCCCGGATTAGAGTCCGTGCTCTTAGCCACTACACCAAACTGTCTCTTCCACAACATTTTATCCTGGGTATCCTAAGAATACCTTCCTGAGGGTAAACTCCACTGAGCAGACATCATTAGGATTCTGAGTAGACTTGCTTAGGACCGCACTGTTAACGTGGTATAAAGTGTGAGGCGGCAGACGAGGAACTTCAGAGGAAGTGTGCTCCGACTCATGTAAACGTATATTATTTATTTCATTATTATCTCATTATTTATTTAATTCATATATACCCCGCCTTTCTCCCCAAAGGGAACCCCAAAGTGGCTCACCTTGTTCTCCTCTCCTCCTTTTCATCCTCACAACAACCCTCTGGGGTAGGCTAG
The DNA here is from genome assembly GCA_029375565.1 of Gekko gecko. NCBI lineage: Eukaryota > Metazoa > Chordata > Lepidosauria > Squamata > Gekkonidae > Gekko > Gekko gecko. The sequence goes on along the minus strand of JAPDNY010000017.1, from coordinate 7,532,940 downwards.
GCTGAGAACATAGTAATGGCCCAAGGCCGCTCAGCAAGATTCCGTGGCACACGTGGGGATTCGAACCTGGGCCTCCCAGATACGAGTCCAGCACTCTTGACCACTGTATGACAGGGGCTCTCAAATTTTGTTAGTCTTTTAAGGTGCCCCTGGCTTCTATTTATGCGAGGATACTTTCTCTCCATGGCAACTTTATTAGGTAGTAGAAAAGATCAACAGTCCAGGAGCACCTTAAAGACTAACAAAATCCGTGGCAGGGGAGGAGCTTCGGTGAGTCACGGCTCACTTCTTCAGGTACAACTAGAACGGGAGTCCCTCTGTCTGAAATTGCTCCCCTCTTCAAGATATAGAAGAAGGAGAAGAAGAAGGAGGAGGAGGAGAAGAAGGAGAAGAAGGAGAAGAAAAGGAGGAGGAGGAGGAGGAGGAGAAGAAGAAGAGGAGGAGGAGGAGGTGGAGGAGGAGGAGAAGAAGAAGAGGAGGAGGAGGAGGAGGAAGAAGAAGAGGAGGAGGAAGAGGAGGAGGAGGAGGAGGAAGATGAAGAAGAAGAGGAGGAGGAGGAGATTGGATTTATACCCCACCCTTCACTCAGAATCTCAGAGCAGTTTGCAATCTCTCTCCCCTTCCCCTCCCCACAACAGATACCCTGTGAGGCAGGTGGGGCTGAGAGAGCTCTTTCAAGAACTGCTCTTGAGAGAACAGCTCTGACAGAACTATGGCTTGCCCAAGGTCATCCAACAGCTGTGTGTGGAGGAGTGGGGGAATCAAACCCGGTTCTCCCAGATTAGAGTCCGCGCACTTAACCACTACACCAAACTGGCAGATGGACTCATATTCTAGCAGTAGAAAAGAGCAAGAGCCCAGTAGAACCTTTGTGGCAGGGTTGGAGCTTTGGTGAGTTGCTGCCCACTTCTTCGGATACAGCTAGGAGGGGAGTCCATCTGTCCTTATATATGAAATCACTTCACTCTTTCCAAGATTGGAAGGACAGATGGACTCCCATTCTAGCTGCATCTGAAGAAGTGAGCCGTGACTCACCAAAGCTCCCACCCTGCCACGAATTCTGTTACGTCTTTCAGGTGTTCCTGGACTCTTGGCTCTTTTCTGCCGCTACAGACAGACTAAATACTGCTCCCCATCTTGGCCAAGCGATAAGAATCGCAGCACCGAGCAGACCTCGGAGGGGAGAGGGAGCGACGTGCTGGCTTTCTCTAGGGATCAGCAGTTTCTGGGAGGTTTCTACAGGCCGTAAATACAGATTTGTCAAACGTTCGGCTTACACTTCCCAGGCCAGCGGCAGTCAACCGCACGCGGAGAAGAAAAGCTCAGCTTTCCTTGATTCAAAACAACAACAACAAGAGAGAGAGAGACAGAGAGACAGAGAGAGAGAGAAAGAGAGAATCGCCTCTAATCTGGAAATCACAACTAGTTTTTGTTCACCAGCCATGTGTTTTTGGGTTGTTTTTTTTCCCCTGTGTGCAAAAAATGCTTTTGAGCCCAGGTTATTTTATCGTCACAGCAGAAGCCGCCGCTCTCAAGCAAGGGGGAAACGGCTGCCTAGACCAAGAAAGGGTGAGGGATAAAGAGAGGAAGACGACACTGAAAATCAAGACATAGTAGTCATTAGATAGGGGACTGATTGATGGACAAGTAACCTAACCAGTTTGGTGTTGTGGTTAGGAATGCAGACTCTAATCTGGGAGAACTGGGTTTGATTCCCCACTCCTCCACATGCATCTGCTTGTGTGACCTTGGGTCAGTTCCAAGTTCTCTCAGAGCTGTTCTCTCAAAGGGCAGTTCTCGGGAGAGCTCTCTCAGCTCCTACCTGCCTCACAGGGTGTCTGTTGTGGGGAGGGGAAGGGAAAGGAGATTGTAAGCCGCTCTGAGACTTCTTCAGGGAGTGAAGGGCGGAGTATAAATCCAATCTCTTCTTCTTCTATGTGTTGTCAAAGGCTTTCATGGCCGGAGTTCTATCAAAGTCAGTCTTCTCCACTCAGACTGGCGGCGGCCCTCCGGGGTCTCAGAGGCTGACGCCTTTTGCATCGCCTGATCTTTCTCAACCTGAGACGCCAGGGATCGAACCTGGAACCTTCGGCATGCCAAGCAGCTGCTCTACCATTGGGCCCCGCCCCCTGATTAACCCATTCCCGGCCCTCCCAGAAACCCTCCAGCGTGCCCCATGATGGGGAGAAGGAACGGTCATTTGCAAAATGTTTTCCTAGCAAGCGGCATGGATTCCTTAAACTGACCAGCAGGTGGCAGCCTAGAGGCATTGGCCATAATCAAGGTTGGGAGGCTGGTTTTCAAGACCTGGGAAGGGTTCTGGTTTGACCCATGAATAAAACAGAAGCATTACACAACTCTTGGAAAGGTGCATCACGCCGTTCAGGTCTTATGAATCCAACGACTGCATGCGCAAGGTCGATGAATCACAGCCCAAGTGATGTAACAGCTCCACGTGGCACGAACGGCAGATCAACAAGGGGCAAACGGAGTCAGTTGAGGTGGGCACCCAAGGGAGAGGAGCATGAAGTGAACAGGTTTTGCGGTATTTGGTCACTGCGTTTACTCAGCTTTGCCGGACGGTCTACATCCAGTGGGGATGCCAGCCTCCAGGTGGGACCTGGGGATCCCCCGGAATTACACCTTCTCTCCAGACTACAGAGATCAGTTCCCCGGGCTCCATCCCCAAATCTCCAGGAGTTTTCCAACTTGGGTCCTGCCCCTACCTCCCCCCCATTCCCCGCCAGTGGCAAGAGGGGACAGTTTTCGTTACCCAAAATGGAAAAGGAGTATTGCAACAAACACTTAAGGAGGCGGCACGAAGACCAGTGTTCCCTCTAAGCCGTGGAGTCTTGTGCGCAAAAATTCTACTTTGTGAGCTACTGGCATTAAAGTGGTGAGCGAGCAGTTTGGCTGTGGCATAAAATCAGTTTGCCCTGGAGCCCTCCCTTCCCGAGCTAAGACAAAAACGTGTGAGCTGGAAGCTAGAAGAAGAAGAAGAAGAGAAGAGATTGGATTTATACCCCACCCTTCACTACCCAAAGGAGTCTCAGAGCGGCTGACAATCTCCTTTCCCTTCCCCTCCCCACGACAGACACCCTGTGAGGTAGGTGGGGCCGAGAGAGAACTGCCCTTGAGAGAACAGCTCCGAGAGAACTTGTAACTGACCCAAGGTCACACCAGCAGCTGCATGTGGAGGAGTGGGGAATCAAACCTGGTTCTCCCACATTAGAGTCCGCGCTCCTAACCATTACACCAGACTGGCTTTCACCAAGCTAGCTCACACTAACACAGTTTAGAGGGAATGCGGATGAAACCTGACCAATGTTTTTTTGCGGGAGGAGCCCTCAAGGTAGCAAATGAAATCCCATAAATATAAGGCATTAAGGCGGAGGCCCCCAATCTTTTTGAGCCTGTGGAAACCTTTGGAATTGTCCCCCCCACACACACACACAACACACATGCCCCTCCACGTCATCCTGCACCGCTTCCGCTGTGCGTTGTGGATCAAACTGCCAGTTTGCGTCTAAGTCGACAGCGTTTGAATAATGAGGACTTGCGGTTTCGGCTGCAACCTTTCATCCGTCAGCGTTCGGAAGGCTTTACGGACAAGGCACTTACCCAGAGTGTGCCGTGATGTTCTGTCTTGGGATTGGCAACCCTTCCTCCCCCGCCTCCAAGTCCACCTTTTGAAATGCTCCGTGCGCACTGGGGAGTGTGTGGTTCTAGGAACGCGGCTTCTTCCCCGGTCCGTTCCCTGCATCTCTCCAAACTGGTTACTAAGAAAAAAGACCAAGGGTGGAATTCCGGCAGGGCCCACATGAACCCCGCTTACCGAGTTATCATTGTGGGGTCTCCTTCCGACTGCTGGCACAGAAAAATAATAGTAATATTTAGAAACATTCAATCGCGAAGTGTTTTATTCATTTAATTTTAATTTTTTAAAATATATATATATATTTGGACAACAGTGGTGCATATACCTAGAGAAGAAGAGAGAAGAAGAGATTGGATTTATACCCTCCCCCCTTCACTCCCTGAAGGAGTCTCAGAGTGGCTTACGATCTCCTTTCCCTTCCCCTCCCCACAACAGATACCCTGGGAGGCAGGTGGGGCTGAGAGAACTCTCTCCAGAATTGCCCTTGAGAGAACAGCTCTGAGAGAACTTGTGACTGACCCAAGGTCACACCGCCAGCTGCATGTGGTGGAGTGGGGAATCAAACCCAGTTCTCCTGGATTAGAGTCCGCATTCCTAACCACTACACCAAACTGGCTCTCCCTAGCTCTCGTTTTGGGCTTTTAGTCTTACAATTCCTTCCTGGCCAGACATAACTTTGACTCAATGCCCGTAAGCATTTCTCCCCTGCTCTAATGAAGGGTGCATGCCCACACAAGTTTATGCCCAGAATTAAACTTTGTCGGTCTTAAATAAATAAATAACTGTTAATAATGATCACGTGGCCAGAAGATCCTAAGATTGTCTGGCAGCCAGAAGTTCCAGCTCTTTTAGCGTTATGCAACACTAGGAGGTGAGCTAGACTTGTTTTTGAGGTGAGAGACATTTCAGAGATGGTTTGCCCTTGCCCACCTCTGCGTCATGACCCTGGTATGCCTTGGAGGGCGCCCATCCAAATACCACCCAAAGCTGACCCTGCTTAGCTTCCGAGATCTGACAGGATCGGGCTAGACTGGGCCATCCAGGTCAGGGTTGGAAGAGAACTCCAGGGTCATCTAGTCCACCCCCCTGCACAATGCAGGGAATTCACAAATACCTCCCCCTCCACACCCGCCGTTCCACGCCCAGAAGATGACAAAAAAAACCCCTCCAGGACTGCTTCCTGACCCCAAAGTGGCGATCGGCATTTCCCCGGGGCGTGTAAAAAAGGGCCACAGGAACTAAGCACTGAGACAACCCATCCTGCCCTCCTCTCATGATCTGCCTCAGTTCACAGAATCGGCATCGCTTTCAGATGGCCTGAAAACCTCCCGAGAAGGAGAGACCACCACCTCCCAAGGAAGCCCATTCCACTGCAGAACCGCTCTACCTGTCAGGAAGTTCTTCCTAATGCTTAGCCGGAAACTCTTCTGATTTAAGGAAGGTCAGAGTTGTTACGCAAAGGCAGGCAACGGCAAACCACCTCTGACTGTCTCTTCCATTGAAAACCATACGGGGGCGGCTTGAGAGAACTATCCACCACTGTGAAATGGGACCATCATAATCACACGTGACATTATCAGGAGGACACTTCGAAACCATCTTGGTGTAATGGTTAAGTGCACAGACTCTAACTGGGTTTGATTCCGCACTCCTCCACTTGCACCTACTGGATGACCTTGGGCAAGCCATAGTTCTGGCACAGCTGTCCTTGAAAAAGAGCAGCTTCTGTCTGAGCTCTCTCAGCTCCACCTACCTCACAGGGTGTCTATTGTGGGGAGGGGAAGGGAAAGGAGTTTGTAAGCCGCTCTGAGACTCTTCTGGGTTGTGAAGGGCGGGGTATAAATCCAATCTCCTCTTCTTCTTAATCACCTTCCCAGGTCTCTCTCGTCACCCACCCAGCCTCAGTTGCTCAGCTGCCAAATGGGAAGAATACCACTGCAAGAAAAACACCTTTCCTGTTTCAGGCAGGCCATCCATCTGTCCACAGTCTCGTGCCCTTCAAGTGAACCCGGCGGCTGATTTCCAGGCAGAATCTCCATTCGGTTTTGCTCTACCCTCAGCATTCTATAGACTCCTAAAAAGTCAGGCTGGGCGCTTGGCAGTAAAGACATCAGGAGAAGTCCGACACACCATTGTGTTAGGCTTAATTTATGGAATGGCGTCTCTCTCTCCCCCCCCTTTTGTTTCCGGCTTCTCTTTGAACACAATAAAGAAGAGGACGAGAGGCCTCTTTTCTTGCATTTTAACAAGGCGCGAAGGACAATGCAGCCGGAGAGCGTTTCTAAAACACCGAAATTGCCCGCATAATCATCCCCTTCCCGTCACAATGTATTACCACCCCGCTTTAAACGAGAGGGACTTCTGACATTTCTCAGGAAAGAAGATTGCTGCCAAAAAACGTGACGCGGGCTTCGTGAATTAAAGTCCATTATTGTCCTAAATTACAGATAACGGTTTCTCCTCCTTTGTTTCTCCCACTCGCTGGTTTTCGAAACTCTTCGCCCGGCCTGTGTTTTTTGGGGTTTTTTTGCCTGCGGGGCACTCCGATAATGTCATCGCAAATGATTATTTTCCACGCAGTGCGGATGATAAGGCCGGAGGCATCCGAGGAGCTTAACAGGGAAAAACAAGATCGGAAGATCAAGGCGGTCACTTCCCTGGACTTGTAAATAGCAAATGCTCATATTAATACCCAAAGGGAGGCGAAGGAGCCCTGGTTGACGGAGGTCATTCAAGGATCTTTTATAAGCAGAGCTTAGAAACTTCTGCCGTCTGAAGGACAGAAAATAGGATTTGTGGGCATTGCTTTTCCGCTCGTGAATAGGTACGTCGGCGCCGTTTATCACACAATAGCCTATCCCGCTTGATTGCTTGGAACTGTGAAACCATGGCGCGACAGCGTTCATTCATGAGTTCACACACCGTGGTCCCAGATAGAGTTGCACCCTTTGAAGGCCACTGGCTTAGAAGGGCGGGACTCTGTTTAGGATTGTGTGGCCAGTTACTGAAAAAGTCTATCACGCTCCGTAGTCCAAAGGGATAAATAAAATCCAGGAAGTGCCATAAAGAGACCAGACTACCATAAAATATAAACCGTGTGCATGTTTGTAGACTGCTGTCAGATCACAGCCGACAAATGGCGACCCCAGCAAGGGGCTTTCGAGGCAAGGGAGAAGCAGAGGTGGTCGGCCATGGCCTTCCTCTGAAGAGCCTTCCTTGGTGGTCTCCCTTCCAAGAACTGACCCTGCTTAGCTTCTAATATATGGTGATCCCAGCGAGGGGCTTTCAAGGCAAAGGAGAAGTGGAGGTGGTCTGTCATTCCTTTTAAGGCAAGTGCCATTCCCTTTCAAGGCAAGTGAGAAGGAGAGATGGTTGGCCATTGCCTTCCTCTGCAGAGCCTTCCTTGGTGGTCTCCCTTCCAAGTATTGACCCTGCTTAGCTTCCAGCTTATGGTGATCCCTGCAAGGGGCTTTCAAGGCAAGTGAGAGCTGGAGGTGGTTGGCCATCGCCTTCCTCTGCAGAGCCTTCCTTGGTGGTCTCCCTTCCAAGTACTCACCCTGCTTAGCTTCCAACTTATGGCGACCCCAGCGAGGGGCTTTCAAGGCAAGGGAGAAGCAGAGACGGTTGGCCATTGCCTTCCTCTGCAGAGCCTTCCTTGGTGGCCTCCCTTCCAAGTACTAACCAGGGGCTGACCCTTCTTAGCTGCCAAGATCTGATGAGATTGGGCTATACCAGGCAGCCTTCCTTCCCCAATATAAACCAGACAGTATACCAAAAACCAGAAGTCCGCACCCTTAAACAGGCATCACAACAGCCAATTAAAATTAACGCAAAAGCAGCTAGACTGTAGGCATTAGCATGATCTGCGGAGAATACACAGCATTTCCCACTTATCGGATTGTTTTTCCACCCTGCCCTACGCACCTTCTGCTTCCCTCGAGGGTAGCTGGTCAAAATCCCAAGCCCTCCCTTTCTCCTTCCGCAGTTGGAATGTTCATGAATATAACACCACAGCCCCTCAGATTAATGCCTTACTACTAGAGATACAGATGCCTCTGTAACAAAACAGCCCTTCAGAACCAAAACCTCCACTAAGCGATATTTCATTTGTGGGGGGTGGGGGGGAGTTGTTCCCAGAGACGCCAGGATGCGCTACTATTCAGGGTACCTGAGATAATGTACTTTTCAGTACAATGGTGGGTTAACGGAAAGCCAGTTTGGTGTAGTGGTGGAAGAGCGGCAGACTCTGATCTGGAGGACCGAGTTTGATTCCCCACGCTTCCACGTGAAGCCAGCTGGGTGACCTTGGGTCAGTCACAGGTTCTCTCGGAGCTGTTCCCTCGAGAGAAGTTCTCTCAGCCTCACCTACCTCACAGGGTGACTTTTGTGGGGAGGGGAAGGGAAGGTGATTGTAAGCCGCACCAGGACTCCTCCGGATAGTGAAGGGTGGGGTATAAAACCAACTCTCCATCTCCTCCTCCTCTAGCAGAAAGATTGTGGCAGCCATTTTGTGGCCGCACCCACCACGTTGTGTCAGAATCCCAAAGGTGCCTGCAGGCTCAAAAGGGTTGAGGGCTCCCCGGGGCTAGATGCTATAAATAAGCTTTCTCCAGAGGAGTTCATCAAGGAAACAGGAAATCCTCTTCCGACGGTGTAGGACCAGCATTGGCGCCAGCACCTTGGTCTGGCCTTGGTTAGAAATGAGAAATTAGAAGCACCCGACTGCCCCTGCAGATTTCTCCCCACAATTCACGGGCCTCTGACAGCGCCCTTCCTAGAATGACACATCCCTAATAACTGCATGCATCGTTTCAGTGAAGCCATCCCTCACAAAAATTAACTACCATCCTGCCCGCGTGTGTTTTTGTTTAGAGGCATGCTTTGGACCGGAGGCATGAAGGAAATGGGGAGCATTTGAGAGTCGGCTAAGTTTGAACCGTGGCATTTAATTAAACTCGGATCCTTCCCCTATTAATAGAACTGCAGGTGGCAACAGACCTGCTCTGTGCCTTGCCCACCTAAGCCCAATAACACATCCTTACTACTGGAGGAAGGCAGTGGTAACCACCTCGAAGGACATCAGGAGAGCATCCTGTCTCACCCAGTGGCCAACCAGTTCCTCTGGATGGCCAACAACATAGAGGATGAGGCCTTCATAAGAATATCAGGAGGGCCCTGGTCTATTAAGTCCAGCATCCTGTCTCACACAGTGGCCAACCAGTTCCTCTGGAGGGCCAACAACAGGGCATGGAGGCTGAGGCCTTCATAAGAACATCAGAAGAGCCCTGCTGGATCAGACCAGTGGTCCATCTCGTCCAGCATCCTGTCTCACCCAGTGGCCAGCCAGTCCCTCTGGAGGGCCAACAACAGGGCAGAGAGGCTGAGGCCTTCATAAGAACATCAGAACATCCTTGGGGATCTAGAGCTTCTGCCTCTATATCTACCAGCACATTTGGTGTCCTATAAGGGAAGAATCTGCTGTTGTGTTGAAACAGCGCCGTCTCCAGGACCATCTGAGCCCTCTCCTGACTAGCCTGTCCTACCTCTCAGGGTTATGGTCAGGATAAACAGGAACATGAATGCTGCCATAAGCCCTTAGAGAATGGTGGAGATACTCCAACATATGCACGGGCTGTTTTCTGTCTTCTCATTCTGACATCAGAGAAGGCCAGAGTCTCAGCACAGCAGCAGACAGAATGGGAATTCTCAGTGGCTGGGAGAATATATCTTTGGGCCATGCACAAGGACAACTGAGGAACCATCCACTGATGGTGGAAAGTGTCGTCAAGTCGCAGCTGACTTATGGAGATCGCGTAGGGTTTTTGAGGCAAGAGATGTTCACAGGTGGTTGGCCCTTGTCTGGACCTCCGTGGTGGTCTCCCATCCAGGCACTGACCAGGGCTGACCCTACTTAGCCTTTGAGATCTGATGACATGGGGCTAGCCAGAGCCATCCAGGTCAGGGCTAACTTGGTGTTCGAAAGGGCCATAGTCTAAGGTGACTTATGAAGAAGAAGAGATTGGATTTATCCCCCACCCTTCACTACCCGAAGGAGTCTCAGAGCGGCTTACAAACTCCCTTCCCCTCCCCACAACAGACACCCTGTGAGGTAGGTGGGGCTGAGAGAGCTCTGACAGAAACTGCTCATTTTCAAGAACAGCACTGACAGAACTATGGCTTGCCCAAGGTCATCCAGCCAGGTACAAGTGGAAGAGTGGGGAATCAAACCTGTTTCTCCCAGATTAGAGTCCGCACTCTTAACCACTACACCAAACCGGGCAACCCTTGCCTGGCAAGAGACTAAGTAAGGCTGTTGCCTGCCTCTGCATAGTGACCCTTGGTGGTCTACCATCCCAGTACAAACTGGGGCTGACCCTGCTTGGATTCCAGAATCGGGCTCGCTTGGGCTACCCGTGTCACTGGGGCAGTTGTCCTTTTGAACCCCAGAAAAGAAGACCCAAAACATGAGCCACCATTACCCTCCTCCAGATTTCCAGTTTCTCGTTTGATCCAGCGCTTCAGGTAACCTTATCTGAAGTCTAAACATAAAGCACTTCGGTCTGACACATTTTCGTCTTGATGGCGCTTCTTGGCCCTGTTCCTACAGAGAAAGGTATTTCTTTTCTCTTAAAAATAAAAGAGTTCCCGATAAACTACAGCCTCAGAAACATTCCGTTTTATCAATAATGCAACATCAACAACGGTCGGATTACCATGAGGGGCTGTGCCAAAGCCACAAATTATAGGGTTTTGTATTTATATCATATTTATTTATATGGCTGACTACTACCTGGCTTTCCTGGGATTTAAGTACTGTTGACCCTCCAGCCTTATTTAGTCATAATGTATCCCCACCCATTCTCCGAGGAGCTTGGAGTGACATGCAGAGTTCCTTCCTCCCATTCGGTCCTTGCGACAGCCCTGTGAGGTTGGTTATGCCGAGAAACCATGACTGGCCCAAGGTCAAACAATGAGCGTTGTTGTAAAAAGATCGGAAGAGCCCTCCTGGATCAGACCAGTGGTCCATCTAGTTCAGCATCTTGTCTCACCCAGTGGACAACCAGTTCCCCTGGAAGTGCAACAACAGGGCAGATAGGCCGAGGCCTTCCTAAGAACATAAGGGGAGCCCTGCTGGATCAGACCAGTGGTCCATCTAGTCCAACATCCTGTCTCACACAGTGGCCAACCAGTTCCTCTGGAGGACCAACAACAAGGCATAGAAGCTGGGACCTTCATAAGAACATCAGAAGAGCCCTGCTGGCTCTGACCAGGGGTCCATCTAGTCCAGCCTCCTGTCTCACACAGTGGCCAACCAGTTCCTCTGGATGAACCAGCAACAGAGCATAAAGCCCAAGCCCTTCATAAGAACATCAGAAGAGCTTTGCTGGATCAGGCCAGTGGTCCATCTAGTCCAGCATCCTGTCTCACAGAGGGGCCAACCAGTTGTGGGTACATTTCTAACAGACTCAGTAATCCCGTTCCAGAGTATGGACACAGCCACCAAAGAAGCCCAAGTCCCATATTTGGCAGCCATTCATATGCACTTGCACGATGGGATGAACAGAAAAGTCTAGCGATAGGAGCTGCTGCATCGGTCGATAGAGAAAGAGACAAGTTCTCCAGGTATTCAAGTCCTGGGCATCGAAGGCGTTTAGCGGCAATAGCCAGTATCTAGAACACGACCCAAAAACATATCCCTTAACCAGAGCAAAAAGTCTCAAAATGTTCTCAGCGCAGCAGACAAGAACAGAACAGCTGCATTTGGGACCACCTGAAATTTTCCAGATTCGACAAAGGCAGCTTCGGCTCTCCGAACCGCATGCCCCGAAAATCTTGTTGGATTCTAAGGTGCTGCAGGACTTGAAAACAGCCTGTTTCTACTACAGACGGACACGAATACGCTCTGAAACGAAATTTCCAAGTTTTTCTCAGGGTCAGCCTCGCAGAGCAGGTGACAATGGCCGTCTCCCGCTGCCCTTGGAGAAAGAGGTGGGCTGAATAATGTCCCCGATAGATCAAGCCTTATTTCATGCACGGCTGTCAAGCCACCAAAGTGCTTTTGGGAGGGGGGGCGTCTCGGCACAGAAACAACCCCCTGTGCCAACTGGCCATCCCTTCTGGCAATCGTGGAGTCGCTTCCCAACAATAACCATCCTTTATCTGCACTTCTTAATAACTGACAGGTGTCACCTTCCTCCGGCGAGGGAAAGAGATTTGCGGTAATTCGATAACACTGCCCCTTTCGCTGCCCGGATGAGCCCAATTCCGTTAGATCTCGGCCACTAAACGGGGTCAGCCCTGGTTAGTACTCGGATGGGAGACCACAAGGGAAGCCCAGGGTTGCTATGCAGAGGCAGGCAAGGGCAAACCCACCTCTGTCTGTCTTTTGCCCTGACCTGGATGACCCAGGCGAGCCTGATCTTCAGATCTCAGAAGCTAAGCAGGGTGGACCTTGGTTAGTACTTGGATGGGAGACCACCAGGGAAGTCCAGGGTTGCTACGCAGAGGCAGGCATCTCCTCCTCCTCCTCCTCCTCCACCACCACCACCACCACGTCATCCTCCTCCATCACCACCACCACGTCCTCCTTCTCCACCACCACCGCCACCACCACGACGTCCTCCTCCTCCTCCTCCACCACCACCGCCACCACCACGACGTCCTCCTCCTCCTCCTCCACCACCACCGCCACCACGTCCTCCTCCTCCTCCTCCACCACCACCACCACCACCACCACGTCCTCCTCCTCCTCCTCCTCCACCACCACCACCACCACCATCCTCGTCCTCCTCCACCACCTCCTCCTCCCTCCTCCTCCACCACCACCACCACGTCCTCCTCCTCCTCCTCCTCCTCCACCACCACCACCACCACGTCCTCCTCCTCCTCCTCCTCCTCCACCACCACCGCCACCACGTCCTCCTCCTCCTCCTCCTCCACCACCACCACCACCACCACGTCCTCCTCCTCCTCCTCCTCCTCCACCACCACCGCCACCACGTCCTCCTCCTCCTCCTCCTCCTCCACCACCACCGTCCACCACGTCCTCCTCCTCCTCCACCACCACCACCACTCCACCTCCACCACCACGTCCTCCTCCTCCTCCTCCTCCATCACCACCACCACCACGTCCTCCTCCCTCCACCTCCACCACCACGTCCTCCTCCTCCTCCTCCTCCTCCACCACCACCGCCACCACGTCCTCCTCCTCCTCCTCCTCCTCCTCCACCTCCACCACCACCGTCACCACATCCTCCTCCTCCTCCACCACCACCACCACCACCACCACCACCACGTCCTCCTCCTCCTCCTCCTCCACCACCACCGCCACCACCACCTCCACCACGTCCTCCTCCTCCTCCTCCTCCACCACCACCGCCACCACGTCCTCCTCCTCCTCCTCCTCCTCCACCACCACCGTCCACCACGTCCTCCTCCTCCTCCACCACCACCACCACCACCACCACCACGTCCTCCTCCTCCTCCTCCTCCTCCACCACCCCACCGCCACCACCACCACGTCCTCCTCCTCCTCCTCCACCACCACCGCCACCACGTCCTCCTCCTCCTCCTCCACCACCACCACCACCACCACCACCACCACCTCCTCCTCCTCCTTCTCCACCACCACCACCGCCACCGCCTACCCCTCGTCCTCCTCCTCCTCCTCCTCCTCCACCACCACTCCTCCTCCTCCTCCTCCACCTCCTCTTCCTCCTCCTCCTCCTCCTCCTCCTCTTCTTCATTATTATTATTCTCCTTCTTCTTCCTCTTCTTCTCCAGCTTTCTTCTTCTTTGTCTCTGCTACCCCCAAATTCCCTTCCCGTCTTTGTGTGGGTCCAGTATCTTCTCCTTCCTTATTCTCCCCCCCCACCTTTTATTTTGCCCTGGTCTTTTTTTTAAAAAAAAGAAGTCGATCCGCGCTGCTTGCGAGGGGCCTGAGTCAGATGCTGCATCCGGCTTACAAGTCAAAAGCGTCTCGATCCGAGGCTGCCAACTCAGCCCGGTTGTCTCTGCGATGGGATCTTATTCTCACCTCCGTCAGCAGCCGTCTGCCTTCGCTTTTCGGAGCCAGACGGCTGCAAAGTCATCAGAAGACCCACTTTTTGTGCGGAAAGCCCCCCGAACTAACAGACTTCTGTTAATTCATTATAGGTCGCTGACGAAAATGTCCCTGCGTCAATTCTCCGGCTGTTAACAAACAGGGAACCTGCGCGCTTTGCCGTTTTTTGCATCCTCTCTGCACCCCTGTCTGCTCTTGGTGGGCGAAGAGAGTTCTCGTGGGCATGTGCAAAGCGCATAACCGCCTTTTGGTCTCACATGTTCAGTGCCTCTCCCTGTAAATCAAGCAGTTCAAGCATAGCCCGGTGAATACACAAGTCTCAATAATAAGACTTGAAAGAATTAGACTGACTTGATGATGGATTTCCCCAAACACCCTGATGGGGGCTCAGGGTCTTAATAAAAGATGCTGCCGGTGGTGGAAAGTGCTGTCAACTCTTATGGCAACCCCGGAGGGTTTTCAAGGCAAGAGACGAGCAGAGGTGGGTTTGCCATGGCCTGCCTCTGCATAGCGACCCCGGACTTCCTTGGTGGTCTCCCATCCAAGTACCAACCGGGGCTGACGCTGCTTAGCTTCCGAGATCTGATGAGATCAAGCAAGCCTGGGGCATCTAAATCAAGGCAAGAAATGAGCAGAGGCGGTTTTGCCACTGCCTGCCTCTGCGTAGCAACCCTGGACTTCTTTGGTGGTCTCCCATCCAAGTACCAACCAGGGCTGACCCCTGCTTAGCTTCCTGGGCTTTGTAGATCAAGGCAAGGGAAGAGCAGAGGTGGTTTGCCAGGGCTGACCCTGCTTAAGTTCTGAGATCTGACAAGATCGGGCCAGCTTGGGCCGTCCCGGTCAGGGCAGAAGACATACAGAGGTGCTTCTAACCACTACACCAAACTGGGATGCCACCAGGGGACGTCAGCCTCTATGTGGGACCTGGAGATCCCATGGAATCACAGCTCATCTCCAGACTACAGAGGTCAGTTCCCCTGGGGAAAATGGATGCTTTGGAGGGCGGACTCTATGGCATTGTACCCCACGGAGATCCCTGTCTTCCCCAGGCTCCACCCCCAAATCTCCGGGAGTTTCCCAAACTGGAGCTGGCAGCCCTACCCCCTCACCCCCCCTGCCAGTGGACAGGGAGGGCCTAGGAACCCTGTCGCCAACCTCCACGTGGGGTCTGGCAATCTCCCGGAATTATAACTGATCTCCAGGCTACACAGGGTTAGATCCCGTGGAGAAAATTTGGCTGCTTCGGAGGGCGGACTTTTTCAGCATCGCATTCCCTGCTGAGCTCCCTCCTCAGACTCTGCCCCCAAATCTCCAGTTATCTCCTGACCTAGTGCTGGCAACCCTACTGATTCAGAACCTTCAAAAACGCACCACCCAGGACTGCAAACCTGAATCAAGCCAAGCAGGTCTGATGGGAAAATGTGAGTGAAGTAATGGGAGAAGGGGGTTTCTTCCCAACTCGGTTTGCTGGGCAGGATTTACGGGACTCCTTCTGATCTCATTTCTCGCAGTCTGCGTACCTAGCCCGAAGGGGTCACCACAGGTTACACTTCTAAAAATCCATAACAATAAAAGAATTTTTTAAAGGAAAAAGGGTAGATAAAAGGCTGAGTGCTAGATGGCCAAGAAAACTTTTGGACACCTACCATTTAACCTTTTTACATTTGCTTTGCATTATTGTTTCAGAAAGGACATTTGTTTGCAGTCCTATTGGTTCCCCTCCCCCACAGCCATTGCAGAATTCTCAGAATGGAATGTGCAGCGTCACAACAGTCATATGTTGTCTCCACTCCTCCACTTGCAGCTGCTGGATGACCTTGGGCAAGCCATAGTTCTATCAGAGCTGTTCTGGAAAGAGCCGTTTCTGTCAGAGCTCTCTCAGCCCCACCTACCTCACAGGGTGTCTGTTGTGGGGAGGGGGAGGGAACGGAGTTTGTAAGCTGCTCTGAGACTCTAAGCGAAGGGCAGGGTATAAATCCAATCTCTTCTTCTTCTCCTTCTTTTTTTTTCAAGTTGCAGCCAAGTTAGGGCGATCCTGTAGGGTTTTCAAGGCAAGAGACATTCAGAAGTGCCTCTGCACTGTGACCCCGGACTTCCTTGGTGGTCTCCCATCCAAATACTAACTGGGGCAGACGACTGAGAGGTGATACGAAAACTGTCTTCAAGCACTTGAAGGGCTGTCCCATAGAGGACGGGACAGAGTTGATTTCTGTTGCCCCAGAAGGTCGGGCCAGAACCAACAGGTTGAAATGAAATCAGAAGAGTTTTCAGCTAAACATGAGGAAGAACTTCCTGGCAGTTTGAGTGGTTCCTCAGTGGAACAGGCTTCCTCGGGAGGTGGTGGGTTCTCCTTCTTTGGAGGTTTTCAAGTAGAGGCTAGGTGGCCATCCGACAGCAATGCCAATTCTGGGAATGTAGGCAGATCACGAGAAAGGAGGGCAGGAAGGGTTGCATCGGTGCTTAGTTCTCGTGGCCCTTTCTTACACGTCCAGGGAAATGCTGATCTCCATGTTGGGGGCCAGGAAATTATTGTTCTCCAGGTCAATTGGGCTAGGGATCCCAGAGGGAGGGTTGGGTTTTTTTTGACATCTTCTGGGCATGGAACAATGGTCACTGGGGGTGTGAGGGAGAGGTATATGTGAATTTCCTGCATTGTGCACGGGGTGGGACTAGATGGCCCTGGAGGTCCCTTTCAGCTCTGTGATCCTATGATTCTATGACCCTGCCTGGCTTCCAAGATCTGACGAGCTCTAATGAGATTGGGCTAACCTGGAGAAAAACAAAATCGGGAGGGGGGACACCCTTCATCTCCGGTTTGCACATGAACACATACTGGGAATTCATCTATGGTCCAGGACACATTGGTGGTCCTTTGTTACCATCTCTGATATGTGAGGGTTCCTCAGTTTATACAAAATTGACTTATAACCCTTGTTTGGAGTGTCACTCTTTTACTGACTCATATACAACCTACCTGGCCTGAAGAAGATTTTTTAATATTGATATAGTTGCACTTTTATATGCATGTTAGTATAATTTTGACCACTGAAGAAGGCCCCCACGGCTGAAACATGTTGGGTCCTTTGGTTAATATACATGTGTCATCCCTACATGCGATGAGTTGGGGGCTAATTTAGTCACCCCTTTACTTAAAGATAGGGAAGTGCTAAATGTGAGAGCAGTATTAAGGTAAAGGTAAAGGTTCCCTTGCTCGAAAGCCAGTCGAATCCGACTCTAGGGTTGCGGTGCTCATCTCCGTTTCAAAGCCGAAGAGCCAGCGCTGTCCGAAGACGATTCCGTGGTCACGTGGCCGGCATGACTAAACACCAAGGTGCCACAGAACACTGTTACCTTCCCACTGAAGTGGTACCTATTTATTTACTTTCAATTTCTTGCTTTCGAACTGCTAGGTTGGCAGGAACTGGAACTAGAGATGGGAGCTCACTCCATCATGCGGCCACTCGGGTCTCGAACTGCTGAACTACTGACCTTCCACAGCCTGCAGTTCAGCATCTTAACCACTTGAGTATTAGACAGATAGATATACATATATAACCATTATTGTGATTGTTCCTGGACATGTGACTTCATCTCATTGCTGTATACTATGATCTGAGTTTTTAATGGTACTTTATAGATGTCATTTTTAATCCTAAAATTCTGCGCACTGTGTAATCAGTAGTTGTATTTTATATATATTTTTAGTTGCTCAACCTTTTGGTTCCCGAATTGGGCTAGCCTGGGCCATCCAGGTCAAGGCAAGAGACAGAGGTGGTTTTCCGTTGCCTAATTCTCTGCAGCAACCCAGGACTTCCTTGGTGGTCTCCCATCCAAGTACTAACCAGGGCCAACCCTGCTTAGCTTCTGAGATCTGATGAGATCAGATTAGCTTGAGCAACCCAGGTCAGGGCCATATATAAATTCCCCCAGAGAGGGCAAATGGCAGCTCCCAGGCCAGGAATATGGTGTGGGGTGCTTGTTCATTCTCCCCACACAACATGGTCCTGATCTAAATTGGGCACACAGGTCTTTGCAGGGGGGTGGGGAGAGCTAATATGTGGATTGGCCCTTGGCATAACTCTGGCCACAGGAAATACGGTGCCGAATGACGCTATGCATCTTTTGCTCCTAGGACTAGTATGACGGACCCCTGCTTCTCCTCCTCCATGAGGCAGGTTTTCCCACCAAAACGCTGTTCCTACTTCTTTCTGAGCAGGCTCTTAGTAGCATGTTTCTGTTACAAGATTATAACTTTCTGCGTGTCCCACAGAGAAGTTATTTGGCTTTTGCCCTGGCCAGAGATTCATTGTGACTCTGCAGGAGCTCTCTTATAAAACCCTTTGGAAATGGCACTTGACATGAAGTAAAGTTGAAACAAAAAGTTGATTTTATTGAACAGGCACAGTTGGATCAGGAATAGGGCAGGGGATGAGACGCTGAGGTAACTGTTGTTGATTATACAAATTAGAATATTTTGAACAGGCAACAGAGTATAATTGAAGCATATATTCTTAGAGATTCAATTCTTGACTGTGAGTGGTTTGTTCGTCTTGGAGATTTCTTCCGGCTCACACATTTTTGTCTTCGCTCAGGACGGACGGCTCCAGAACAAACTAATTTATGCAGTAGCCAAATTTATGCAGTAGCTCACAACTTTCATGCCAGTCGTACACAAAGTAGAATTTTTGCTCATGCCAGTCGTACACAAAGTAGAGGAAGCCTTGGCTGACACACTTAGACTTTTAGTTATGATTTTTGAACTTCTCCTCAATTGTGTCGGTGCACAGTAAGGGCAAGGAGTTGCATCCCTTCACTTCTAAAGTGACTTGTCTCTTCCCCTCAGACCGACACAAGCACACTCCTCCTGACTGGCAACTGCCAAGCCAAAGTCCAAAGCCGGACTGACTCCCTCTGACCAGACTGACCAGACTTCAGAAAGCTCTCCTCAGCTGGCGCTGACCAATCAGAGAGGGGGGGGGGTGCACGCAGGCAGCAGCCTGTCAATCAAACTGGGCTTTACAATGAGGCATTAACCCCTAACCTCCCAGCTCTGTGCTTTTGAGGCACTAAACATCCTGGTCTTGGAGCTCAGTTCGTCACAACTGGCATCTCTGTATCAGACCATGTGGTATTCACCAGGCTATGCCGAACCACTTGATTTACAGATAGAGGCACTGAGTGTTTGGGAATGAAGTCAGAGGCCGTGGTTATGCCCTTTGTGCATGCTCAAGGGGACTCTCTTCTACCAAGAGCGGAGAAAAGAAATTCCACCCTAAATCCAATACAGAGAAATGCATAGCGCTGTTCCCTGCCTGGGGCTAGCCTATGGTTGCCAGCTCCAGGTTGGGAAATACCTGGAGATTTGGGTGGGTGGAGCCTGAGGAGGGCGGGGTTTGGGAAGAGGAGGGGCTTCAATAGGGTATAATGCCATAGAGACAACCTTCTAAAGTGGACATTTCCTCCAGAGGAACTGATCTCCGTTGCCCTGGAGAGCAGTTGAGATCCCACCGCCTGGAGATTGGCAGCCCCAGGATAGCCATCGGAGATACCTGGGAGGAGCACTACTTGGCGTAGCTGAGATCTGGAGAAGAAGAAGAAGAAGAAGAAGGAGGAGGAGGAGGAGGAGGAGGAGGAGGAGGAGGAGGAGGAGGAGGTTGGATTTATACCCTGCCCTTCACTCGGAGTGGCTTACAATCTCCTTTCCCTTCCCCTCCCCACAACAGACACCCTGTGAGGTAGGCGGGGCTGAGAGAGCTCTTTCAAGGACTGCCCTTTCAAGGACAGCTCTTGTCAGAACAATGGGTTGCCCAAGGTCATCCAGCAGCTGCAAGTGGAGAAGTGGGGGAATCAAACCCGGTTCTCCCAGATTAGAGCCCACGCTCCTAGCCACTACACCATACTGGCGGTCAGTGTTGGACTCCGATCTATGAGACCCAGGTTCAAACCCCCTCTCCTGCCAGAGAGCTGACTTGATGGCCTCAGGCCAGTCCTGTTCTGCTGTTAGGGCACAATCACAGAGTCTAGGCCCAACGGCTACCAGCCATGGTGGCTAGAGGGAACCTCCACCTCTAGAGTCGATCGGCCTCTGAAAACTGGGCTAGGAAGCAACATCAGGCCTTGGCCTCTGTGCCCTGTTAGTTGGCCACACTGTCGCTGGGTTGGCCCCGGCGCAAGACTAGACGAACCGCTGGTCTGAGCCAGCAGGGCTTGTCTTGCATTCTTACACTCTCTCAGGGTAGCCATGTTGGTTTGCAATGGAATGGCCATTCGAGTTAGGGATGCCAGCCTCCAGCTGGGGCCTGGGGATCCCCTGGAATTACAGCTCATCTCCAGACTACGGAGATCCGTTCCCCTGGAGGAAATGGCTGCTCTGGAGGGCGGATTCTGTGGTATCGCACCCCACTGAGGTCCGTGTCTTCCCCAGGCGTAGGGCTGCCAGCTCTGGGTCGTGGGGGCGGAGCCTGGATTAGGCGGGGTCAGGGGAGGGCCCTCAGCAGAGCACAAAGCCACAGAGTCCGCCCTCCAAAGCAGCCATTTTCTCCAGGCGACCTGATCTTGGCCGTCTGGAAAGCAATTGTAATAGCAGGGGGTATATGATATAAACAGAAATCAGACTGGATCTAAAATATATGTTGCTTATTATTCTCCCTTATTATTTCTCTGCCCTATCAAGGCAATTGTCATTGCAAACCAAAAATTTCTATTTGTTTCTTATACATGTTTAATGCGGATGCCCTAGATAAATGTAAACATTTCCTGTTCCCCACCTTCCTTTTTGGTTTTTTTTGTATCCTTAATACTCTTTTTAAAATTAAAAAAGGATGGGGGGAAAAGTGTATACTCCCAAAATCTTGTTGGTTTCTGAGGTGCTATGGAACTCGAATTGGGCCTTTTGGAGTTTCTTTCAGCCAAAAAGAAATGATTGGTTCATATTTTGGAAGCCCTGCCCGGAATTGTGGCCGGGAAAGTCGTCTCAGACCCTAAAAACCCTGAGCCCCTATTCTTCCCGCTTCCTAGCATGGATTGGGACCAATGGTTCCCTCTAAGCTGTGGAGTCCTGTGAGCAAAAATGCGAGCTTTCTGACCTACTGGCATTCAAGTTGTGAGCAAGCGATTTGGCTGCTGCATAAATTAGTTTGCTCTGGAGCCCTCCCTTCCTGAGTGAAGACCAAAATGTGTGAGCCGGAGGCTAAAAAACTGTGAACTAACTCACACCAACTCCTGCGCAGACCGAATTCCATGGACCTGCGCGGGCCCAGATGGATGACCTCCTGGGTTCCTCCTGGCTCAACCGCTCTGGGAGACCGCCACCTCCCCCTTGCTGGCACTCACACTTTGGCAGGAACTTCGCTCCAGTCCTTTCTCTCCTGACAGCCCTCTGTCTCTCCGGCTCTGCTTCGGCCAGCTAATGAAGAAACCTTCCTGAATGCAGCTTAGTCACAGAGATAATTCCCCGGCTCTGTTGCAGATGTGCACTGCTGGCCTGACCCATCCGACTCCTCTCCCCTTCTTCCTTCCTTCCTCTCTTTTATATTTTTTTGGTTAATCACTTATCAGCACATAACGATGCCTCTTCCCCGTCTCCTTCTCTTTAAACAGCTGCAAAGAGGGAGGGATTACCTTCCCCAGGCGAGTCCTCCTTGCTAGGCAGAGACCTTTGCTGGGTCCTACATCCTCTCGCCTTCTGGGCTCCGGATGCCTCCAGAGCTCTGTTCTGCACGGTAACCCCATGCTCTTGACACCCTGAGCCCCCCTCTCTGGCATCTTCCCTCCCCCAATAGCGGTCACCCACCTCCTCTTCTCCCTGCCATGAGGAATACAAGCCGCCTCTTCTTCTTTGCGGTGATCGCCTCTTGCATCAACGGTGAGTGGTCTTTTTCTTTCCGAGCTTTGAGGCAAGGCTTGAGCAGTGGCGGGGGGGGGGGGAAGCCAAGCAGAAGGGGTCTCCAAGTTCCAACCAGGACTGTTCCTTTAAAAAAAGAGAAGAAGAAAGAAGGCAAGTGGAAATGACCAATTTTTTTTTTTTTTTTGAAGTGTGGTTTGTTTTCTGCCCTGCCGTGTTCTCCCTTCCTGGTCCCTGAATCCAATTTCATCCTGAACTAGAATGGGCTGCCACCCAGAGTGGCAAAAGGGTTTCCATGGGATGTGATCGGCCATCCCACGGATGGATCAGCAATTGTGGCCGGTCTGGACCCAGGGGCCAGCCACAATACTGAATCACATCTATTACTTTTGGGGGGGACTTTTTGACAATAACAGAAATGACTGGGGTGTGATCTAGAGCCGTCCTGTCTCGGTTTTTTGGGGAAGCCGCATTTGGTGGCTGCCGCTTTTTCGCAATGGGATTGCAACAGGGAAATAGACGGGGACAGTATCTGTTTGCCTTTCTTTCAAGGCCCCCCCCGAATATTCGCACAGAATGTTTCCTGCAGTATTTTTTGAGCAGTGCCCTCTGATAACCCAGCACATAACCTTTCTAACTACCAGTTTAGTCATGCGGAAGGCGCTGGGGCCAAATCGGCTTAAATGCAACCATTCCGGCTTAACTAGGCTGTGTCTCCGGCTGTCCTTCACCAACCACTAACCCTCCCTATCATCAGCTAACGGTTCGATAACTCAAGACGTATCGCGCTTATCCGATATATTTCTTGACACTTGAAAACACTTAAGGCTGTCAAAATGCGATAGGGGAACAAACGGAGGCCAAGGAAAGGAGAAAACATAATGCGCTATAAAGTCAACTTTTGAATAAGCCTCTCCATCTTTATGTGTTGTTTTTTTCCCCTGCACTCCTTGAGGCAGATTTTAAAATTCAGATCCATTAGAACTTACTCGTCTTAGACTGTATGTTGAGATGGTATTTTCAGAGGGCAATTATTTCAACAGTATAAATAAATCATGGTTCCTATAGAGCTTCTGCGAAGTAATAACAAAGGGATTCAATAATTTAAGACGCCGAAGCATCCTAAATTTTGTCCGCTGACGTGTGTGTGTGTGGGGGGGATTGGAATTACAGGAAGGGTTTCCAGGGAAATTGCGATAGGATAAAGGGGCTGATTAAGCGGAGAAGCCGGACGTGTCTAAAATACGTTTCGGTCTGACCGAAAATAAAGTGGGGGAAAGAGAAAAGTTAGTTGAGATTTGCAGAGTCTGGTGATCTGCTGGCCACACGTCACCCACGAAGAAACCCACCAAATACTTGGGTCCTCCTGTTGGCACGCTGGTCAGCTGCTGTAACGACTGAGCCGTTATTTCTTTCCAGTCATTAGATAATAACAAGGAGCATCGATGCGGGGTGTGTGTGGAGGGCACGATGGAATTGCTGCAGAAAGAACTGGACTGCAGGGGAGACGTGCCATAAATTACATACTCATTGGCGGTTTGGTTTGGTTTTTTTAAAAAAGAAAACTGTATCTGTCTTTCTTCATCTCTTTTTCGTTGGCCACTGTGAGCGGCTCCACGGCTGCCCGGCGTCACTGGACAAACGAGAAGTCGACAACCTGCTGTGGCGAAAGTTAACGTTTATTAATAAAATGAAGGGCCTCTCGCTCCGCTTTGCGAACTGACAACCTGCCAAGGGCTTGTAAAGTCTGGTCCGCTTCATTTCCAGCATGCGGCCTGCTCGATATTTAATTTAATGAACAGGCGATGGAGCCGGACGCCGATGCTGGCACACGGCGAAAATTCTGGGGCCCACAGCTGCTCCAATCTAATATATATATCTATATATTCCAGCCTATAGACTGCTGACATCTAGTGGCGCATCCACATTTGCCACAAAAACGAGAAGAAAAATAGCATCTGAACCTGATTTCGAACCAGCGTGAACACTAGTCACACGTGCGTGTGCGACACAGGCTCAAAAACCCCTTTGGTGCAGTGGTTAAGTGCGCGGACTCTAATCTGGGAGAGCTGGGTTTGATTCCCCCACTCCTCCAGTTGCACCTGGCTGGATGACGTTGGGCAAGCCGTAGTTCTGATAAGAGCTGTCCTTGAAAAAAGAGCAGTTTCTGTCAAGAGCTCTCTCAGCCCCGCCCACCTCACAGGGTGTCTGTTGTGGGGAGGGGGGAAGGGAAAGGCCGCTCTGAGACTCCTTTGGGTAGTGAAGGGTGGGGTATAAATCCGATCTCTTCTCTTCTCCTCTTCTCTTCTTTTAATCGCAGAGCGAGGTATAGGCGGACAAAGGTGTTGCAAATACAATGCCCAGTCGCGTGCAAACGGATGCCGCGTGGGTTTTCCTCCATGCCGATTCAGGGGACTGAATGCACAATGCCAAACGGAGCTGGGGGCATGCTGGAAACAGGTTTCCCAAACTCCAGGTTGTGGTCGGAGATCTTCCGCTATTAACACCTGGAGAAAAATGGCCGCTTTGGAAAGCGGACTCTATGGCGTTATACCCCATTGAAGTCCCTCCCCTCCCCGAACCCCGCCCACCTCAGGCTCCACCCCCAAAACCTCCAGCTATTTCAAAACCTGGAGCTGCCACTAGTGCTCCCTCTAAGCTGTGGAGCCTTGCGAGCAAAGATTCCACTTTGTGAGCTACTGGCATTAAAGTCATGAGCAAACTACGGTGTAAATTAGTTTGCTCTGGAGCCCTCCTTCCCGAGCTGAGACAAAAATGCATGAGCCGGAGGCTAAAAGAGAGCCAGTTTGGTAAGTGCGCAGACTCTAATCTGGGAGAACCGGGTTTGATTCCCCACTCCTCCACTTGCACCTGCTGGATGACCTTGGGCAAGCCATAGTTCTGATAAGAGCTGTTCTTGAAAAAGAGCCATTTCTGTCAGAGCTCTCTCAGCCCCACCTGCCTCACAGGGTGTCTGTTGTGGGGAGGGGAAGGGAAAGGAGTTTGTAAGCCGCTCTGAGACACCTTTGAGTAGTAAAGGGCGGGTATAAATCCAGTCTCTTCTTCTTCTCTTCTAAAAAGCTGTGAGCTAGCTCACACTAACTCAACTGAGAGGGAACACTGGCTGCAACCAAAAGATTTTGACGGGAAGACAGTTGAACAACGATGGGGGTCATCTGGAGTGGAGGAAAGGAAGCAGGGAAGAGAGTTAAGGGGTTGGGAGCATTTGGAGTGGGAAAGGGGGTGGGGAAAGGGTTGCACAGCTGGAGGGGGGCATGAGAGGTCGATGGACAAGGAATTCAGCAAGCCTCCTCTTCATTACCCTGACGTGGATGGCTCAGGCACGCCCAGTCTCATCAGATCTCAGAAGCTAAGCAGGGACAGAGACCACCTGGATGGGAGACCACCAGGGAAGTCCAGGGTTGCCACGCAGAGGCAGGCCACGGGAAACCACCTCGGTATGCCTTTTGCCCTGACCTGGATAGCCCAAGCTAGCCTGATCTCATCAGATCTCGGAAGCTAAGCAGGGTCGGCCCTGGTTGGTTCTTGGATGGGAGACCACCAGGGTTGCTACGCAGAGGCAGGCAAAGGCAAAACCACCCTTGGCCGTATTTTGCCTTGAAAATCCTACAGGGTCGAGGTGTACCAGCTGTGAGCTGGCACTGCTTAATTGCGGCTCGACCCTGGATGGCCCAGGCTAGGCTGATCTCATCAGATCGCAGAAGCTAAGCAGGGTCGGCCCCGGTCAGTCCTTGGATGGGAGACCGCCCAGGAAGTCCGGAGTCACGAGCAGAGGCAGGCGAGGGCAAGCCCACCTCTGAATGTCTGCCCTGACCTGGATGGGCCAGGCTGGCCCGATCTCATCAGATCTCAGAAGCTAAGCAGGGTCAGTACTTGGATGGGAGACCTCCAAGGAAGTCCAAGTTTGCTATGCAGAGGCAGGCAGTGGCAAGCCACCTCTGAACGCCCCTTGCCTTGAAACCGCACAGGGACGCCATAAGTCATCAGGTCTCAGAAGCTAAGCAGGGTCAGCTAGGGTTGTCAGGTCTGGGTTGGAAAATACCTGGAGACTTTGGGGGTGGATCTGGGAGAGGGCGGGGTTTGGGGAGGGGAGGGGCCTCAGCATGGCGCAATGCCACAGAGTCCACCCTTCACAGCAGCCATTTTCTCCAGGGGAGCTGATCTCTGTCAGCTGGAGATCACTTGTCAAAGCAGGAGCTCTCCAGGCCCCACCTGGAGGCTGGCAACCCTAGGGTCAGCCCTGGCTAGTACTTGGATGGCAGACCACCAAGGAAGTCCAGGGTTGCCACGCAGAGGCAGGCAGTGGCCAATCCCCTTTGTTCATCTCTTGCCTTGAAAACTCTACAGCAGGCGTGTCGAACTTGTTTGTGATGAGGGCCGGATCTGACATAAATGAGAACTTGTTGGGCTGGGCCGCGTGTGTCATAAAAGGTAATGCCTGGTAGCGGAGGTATAAACTTTATAAAGGACACAAACACAGAGGGGTTTTGTTTTTTTACCAGTTCGGTGTAGTGGTTGAGTGCGCGGACTCTAATCTGGGAGAACCGGGTTTGATTCCCCACTCCTCCACTCGCACCTGGCTGGATGACCTTGGGCAAGCCGTAGTTCTGACAAGAGCTGTTCTTGAAAAAGAGCCGTTTCTGTCAAGAGCTCTCTCAGCCCTATCTACCTCACAGGGTGTCTGTTGTGGGGAGGGGAAGGGAAGGGAGTTTGTAAGCCACGCTGAGACGCCTTTGGGTAGTGAAGGGCGGGGTATAAATCCAATCTCTTCTCTTCTCTTTCTTCTTAAAACGTTAGCACTCTTACCATGTTTTGTTTATTGAACAGTGTCTGATAACTGACACTTCTTGGTCTGAATTATTGCCTCAAAATGTCTGTGCTGTTGCGATCTTGAGGATTGCTGTTCAGGTGTGTCTCTGTTAGCTGCAAACCTACAATAATGCAGCAGCAGCAGAGACCGGAAGAAGAAGCTGAAGACAGCCAGTTCCACTGCGGGCCTGGTCGAAGACCTCCGGGGCCTGATCTGGCCCCCGGGCCGCGTGTTTGATACTTCTGCCCTACAGGCTTTCTATCTGTCCGTTGCAATTTAAGGGCGCCGTACCCACCCCCAACCCTTCCTTACTTGCTCATTTCAACTCCCGAAATCTTGGAGCTCACGATACAGTCTCCTGTGTGTCAAATTCCATGCCGTCCTCGGTTTCTGTTGTTGCTGAGAGCAAGGGGTTCTAGTGGCTTCACTTACTTTTTAATTTTGTCACTCCCTGCCTAACAAGGGACAAGCAAAAACAGCATCCAAGACACGTTCCAGAGGTGAAGTCAGCTCCCGGTTTCGTGGTTCCTCTCTGCCCGGCTCTCTTTGATTGCTTTCCTCTAAAATATTGCTACTGGCTTGAGTTTAGGGAGGCCGGTGGAGGCCAGGAATCTCAACAAATCGATCAAAAAGGGAGCAAATGCAAAAGATATGTTTTTACCGCAGAAGGCTGCGGCGCAGGTTTCTCGGGCCTGGCTTCCTTTCACGATAACGGGAGAATTGCTGTGTTGTCGGAAGAAGCTGACGTTTTGCGGTGAGAAGACCTCAGCAGAAACAAGATCCTGCTGCACCTGGCTAGGAACTATTTATTTACACCAAAAAAAAAAAAAGATCCAGGGGAGGTCTGGCAGGGTCCAACAACAACATACTTCGGGGAGGGGCTGTGGCTCAGTGGTAGGGCGTCCACTTGGCAGGCACAAGGTCCCGGGTTCAATCCCCGGCATCTCCAGTTAAAAGGACCAGGTTGTCAGTGATGGGAAAGACCTTGACCTGAGGCCCTGGCTCAGTGGCAGAGCCTCTGCTTAACATGCAGAAGGTCCCAGGTTCAATCCCCGGCATCTCCAGTTAAAAGGACCAGGCAGCAGGTGATGGGAAAGACCTTGACCTGAGGCCCTGGCTCAGTGGCAGGGCCTCTGCTTGGCATGCAGAAGGTCTCAGGTCTGATCCCTGGCATCTCCAGCTAAAAGGGATTGGGTCAAAGGTGATGGGAAAGACCTCTGCTTTAGACCCTGGAGAGCTGCTGCCAGTCTGAGTGGACAATACTGACTTTGATGGATGGGTGGTCAGATTTAGTATAAGGCAGCTTCATATGTTCATATGTACCTATTTCCAACTTGCCCATTTGGATCCTAGCTCCTCCTGTATCCTTTACACAAGAACAGCAAACTGGTTGCATCTTGGTCTCTATTTTGGCTTAGTCAGACTGTTGCAAAGGCTGATGTTGAGCTGCAGTAAGTAGGGTTACTAGGTCTACTTATCCGGCTGGCAGGAGGTGGGAGGAAGCCTTCTGGGAGTGGGGTGGGCGGGGTGACGTTACTGCACGTAGCGTCGTCAGCACGATGATGTTATGCGGAAGTGATGCCATCACACTGGGCCCGTCATGTGGCGGTGCTCTAGCATTTTGGTCACAACTCTATGGTTATCACGGAGTTTTGGCCAAAATGCTAGAGCGTCGCCATGCAACATGCCCGATGTGATGATGTCACTTCCACATGACATCATTTCGCAGATGATGTTGATGCAGGAGGGGGTGGGGCTTCCTCCACTGGCCAGCTGGCCAATGGAGGATTGGAGCCCCCAAAATCGAGGAAAACCCCGCCCCATCTGGGTGTCTGGCAACCCTAGCTATAAAGCATGCTGCTGGAAAATGCTGAAAGACACACTGCCTTTTCTTCATAGAGTTGCCAACTCTGGACTGGGGAATTGTTGGACTGGATGGGCCATTGGCCTGATCCAACATTGGCTTCTCTTATGTTCGTAAAACACCATTGGGCAAAAACCAAAAAACTGAATCGGTGAGTCTGCTCTCAGTCTCACAACTGACCCATAAAACAGCCAAAATGATGGAACCGTTCTGCTAAAAGCCATGGGCTGCTACCTGCCCTGGGATGCGTGGAGATTTGTTCTCCTTAGAATCGTACATCTTGGCTTGTATCCTCCTGGAATGGGGGAGAAGAGCTGCTGAAATTGTTGTCTCCCGCAACCAAGTGAGAGATGGCTATGAACTGACCGCTCGTTCACGTTGCCATTACAAAGTTAAGGGTTCACCAGATTTCCCTTGGGAATGACTTCTTCAGGGGTGCCGGGCAATGCCCCCTCTAAGCTGCGGAGTCCTGTGAGCAAAAATTCTACTTTGTGAGCTCCTGGCATTAAAGTTTTGAGTGAGTGATTTGGCTGCTGCATAAATTAGTTTGCTCTGGAGCCATCCTCCCTGAGCTAAGACAAGAATGTGTGCGCTGGAGGCTAAAAAACTGTGAGGTAGTAGTCAAGTAGTCAGCGGACAGCGGAAGACAGGAGGGCCTGGCGTGTTCTGGTCCATGGGGTCGCGAAGAGTCGGACTCGACTGTGCGACTGAACAACAACAACAAGTAGTCAAGTTACATACTGCCATGGCTATTTTGGGGCAGGAACGCACAGGAACGGAGTTCTGGCTGGCTCCCGAGTTGGCCACGCCCAGCAGGAATTCATTAGCATAATAGGCCAAACCCAGCAGCAGAAACTCATTAGGATTGGCTACATTAGGGGTGTGTGGCCTAACATGCAAAGGAGTTTCTGCTCCAAAGAAAGCCCTGGGTTTTGACAACAAAGAAGGTAAACAGAATAAAAAGCAAAAGGTGGGTGTGGCTGGATGACCACACTTCTGGTAACATGGCGGTGTGGCCTAATATGCTAATGAGCTGTGCTGGCAGGGTGTGGCCTAATATGCGAATGAGTTTCTGCTGCTGGGTGTGGCCTGTTATGCTAATGAGTTCCTGCTGGGCTTTTTCTACAAAAAGAGCCCTGAGGATACCATTCAGTTCATTCAATTTAACAAACTACCAGTCCATTTTGCACCAGTGTTTTAAAAGTCAAGCTTTACCCTCCCTCCCCCTTTTTGAAAGACTTTGTGCAAGCAGAAGCAGGCTTGTAATTCTGGAAGCTCCCGTTGGGGCTTGTATATTTATTAGTTATCTGACTCTCCTAACACTGCAGCTCGGGTTGCTACACCCTCCAGGTGGCACCTGGAGATCTTCGCTATTATACTCGACCTCTAGATGATCAAGATCAGTTCCCCTGGAGAAAATGGCGGCTTTGGAGGGTGGGCTCTATGTAGGATTGACAGGTCCCCCCCGGCCACTGGTAGCGGTTGGAGGGTAGGGTTGAGAGCAATGCTCCCTCTAAGCTGAGGAGTTTTGTGAGTAAAAATTCTACCTTGTGAGCTCCTGGCATTAAAGTTGTGAGGGAGCGATCTGGTGACCGCATCAATTCGTTTGCTCTGGAGCCCTCCTTCCCGAGCCAAGACAAAAATGTGTGAGCTGGAGGCTAAAAAACTGTGAGCTAGCTCACCCTAACGCAGCTTACAGGGAACACTGGTTGAGAGCCAGTTTGATGTAGTGGTTAAGAGTGGCGGACTCTAATCTGGAGAACCAGGTTTGATTCCCCACTCCTCCACATAAACCCCGGGTCTGTCACAGTTCTCTCAGAGCTCTCTCAGCCCCACCTACCTCACAGGGTGTCTGTCGTGGAGAGAGAAAGGGAAGGCGATTGTAAGACACTCTGAGACTCCTTCGAGTAGTGATAGACAGAGTATAAAACCTCCTCCTCCTCCTCGTCCTTCTTCTTCCTCGCTAGATCCAGGTTGAGAAACTCCTGGAGATTTGGGGATGGAGCCTGGGGAGGAGAGGGCCCTCAGTTGGGTACCATGCCATAGAGTCCACCTTCCAAAGCATCCCTTTTCTATGGGGGAATTGACCTCTGTAGTCTGGAGAGCAGCTGTAATTCCAGGAGATCCCCAGGTCCCACCTGGAGGCTGGCATCCCCAGGGCTATTTTGGGGCAGGAACACACAGGAACGGACTTCCGGCTGGCTCCGGAGTTGACCATGCCCAGCAGGAACTCATTAGCATAACAGGCCACACCCAACAGCAGAAACTCATTAGGATTGGCTACATTATGGGGGGGGTGGCCTAACATGCAAAGGCGTTCCTGCCACACAAAAAAAGCCCTGGGTTTTGACAACAAACAAGGTAAACAGAATAAGAAGCAAAAGGTGGGTGTGGCTGGATGACCCCACTTCTGGCAACACGGGGGTGTGGCCTAATAGGCTAATGAGCTGTGCTGTCAGGGGTGTGTCCTAATATGCTAGTGAGTTTCTGCTGATGGGTGTGGCCTATTATGCTAATGAGTTCCTGCTGGGCTTTTTCTACAAAAACAGCCCTGGGCATCCCTAACTCTATAGCATTATAACAAAGTGTGAGTCCAGTGACCCCTTTAAGAACCACGAAGTTTTATACACTGTATGAGCTTCCATGTGCATGCACACCCTTCCTTGTGCACACAAACTCTCATTCAGTGACTAAAAGTTCATTGATCTTAATAGTGCCCCTGAACTCATACTGTGTTCCACTTCTTCAGACCAACACGGCTGCCGATGTTCCCTCTAAGCTGTGGGGTCTTGTGAGCAAAAATCCTACTTTGTGAGCTCCTGGCATTCAAGTTGTGAGCAAGCGATTTGGCTGCTGCGTCAATCAGTTTGCTCTCTGGAGCCATCCCTTCCTGAGCTGAGACAAAAATGTGTGAGCCGGAGGCTGATAAACTGTGAGGCAGCTCACACTAACTCAGCTTAGGGGGAACAGTGCTGCCCACCTGAATCTATGGCGTCATATCCTCCTGAGGTCCCGCCCCTCCCCAAACCCCGCCCTCCCCAGGCTCCACCCCCAACTCTCCAGGTATTTCCCCACCCAGGGCTGTCAACACTATCGGCAAGGTATAACGCCAGTCTCAAAGGTACTACTGGATACGAAATTAGCTGATCTACCGTGGCCCAACATGGCCACCCTCTGAAACTCCCCTTCAAGCTGGCTTTTCATTCCATCAGGCAAACTATGGTCGTATCATAAAGCCTTTCTATATACCAGCAGCTCGGTTGAGCATGAGAACACAAGAGAAGCCAATGTTGGATCAGGCCAATGGCCCATCCAGTCCAACACTCTGTCACACAGTGGCCAAAAATACCAGGGGCCATCAGGAGGTCCTGCAGTGGGGCCAGGGCACTTGAAGCCCTCCCACTGTTGCCTCCCACCCAAGAATACAGAGCATCCCTTGCCCCAGATCAAGAGTTCCTATATATACCTTGTGGCTAATAGGCACTGATGGACCTCTGCTTATCTAATTCCCTCTTGAAGCTGTCTATGCTTGTAGCCACCACCACCTCCTGTGGTGTGTGTGTGTGTGCACCTGGAAGTCATGGTGACCTCTGGTGACTGACCCCAAATGGGGGCCTGGAGGATATTAAGAGAGGTGGCTAAATAAAGCCTGCCCTCGCCTCCTGCCTCTGGTATTCCAATGAGGTCTCCCATCCAAGGACTTGCCAGAGTTGACCCTGCTTAGCTTCCGAGATCTGACAAGATCCAGGTCAGAGCAAGGGACTAAGAGAGGTGGTTTGCCATTGCCTGCCCCTGCATAGCAACCTGGACTTCCTTGATGGTCTCCCATCCAAGTACTAAGCAGGGCTGACCCTGCTTAGCTTCCAAGGTCTGACAGTGGCCCATCCAGTCCAACACTCTGGGTCACACAGTGGCCAAAAATACCAGGTGCCATCAGGAGGTCCAGCAGTGGGGCCAGAACTCCAGAAGCCCTTCCATTGTTGACCCCTCCCCAAGCACCAAGAAGACAGAGCATCCCTTGCCCCTGACTGAGAGTTCCTACATATACCTTGTGGCTAATGGCCACTGATGGACCTCTTACTCTATATGTTGATCCAGTTCCCTCTTGAAGCCGTCCATGCTTGTAGCTGCCACCACCTCCTGTGGCAGTGAGTCCCATGTGTTAATCCCTCTTTGGGTGAAGAAGGACTTCCTTTTATCCGTCCAAACCCGACTGCTCAGCAATTTCATGGAGTGCCCAGGAGTTCTTGTCTTGTGGAACACTGTGTAAAATCCTGGTCACCCCCTTCTCGAGACGAAAGTTCCCGAGCCAGTTTTAAAAGGCTTTGGTCGGGCTTTTGCTTACGGTCACTGAGCTCATACGTGTGCGTGTCGGGTTGTTAACGTATCGTTTACATGCCTCTGTTTAATATTTCATCTGCGTACCGGGGGCTCGCAAGCTACCCATACATTAATCATAGTGTTCCAGAGTGCCGTGGTGTGAGACATTAACCAATGTCATTTATGAGACATTTAAGCATGAAGGTTCACTTTGTCGAACATGGGGACGAATAAATGATTTAAGCGTTCTTCGGCGGGCCGAACGGGCTACCGGGCCTCCGTGGAAACAGCTCACTCCCTGCCATGTTGGAAACCTTTTTGCTCGGTGTAAAATTGGAACAATTACCAAATGCCGGGAGGTATTTACGGACAGTGTTTCTCAAACTGTTGGGTGCGTTCTTTCATGGATACGGGGGGAACCAGCAGGTGGGAGTGAGTATCCAACTGATATGATCCGACTGTTTCTGTTTGTTGGAGAAGGCCTTCCTTTCTGCCTGGTGTAGTGGTTAAGTGCGCGGATTCTAATCTGGGAGAACCGGGTCTGATTCCCCACTCCTCCACTTGCACCTGCTGGATGACCTTGGGCAAGCCGTAGTTCTGTCAGAGGTGTTCTTGAAAAAGAGCTGTTTCTGTCAGAGCTCTCTCAGCCCCACCTACCTCACAAGGTGTCTGTTGTGGGGAGGGGAAGGGAAAGGAGTTTGTAAGCCGCTCTGAGACTCCCTTGGGTAGTGAAGGGCGGGGTATAAATCCAATCTCTTCTTCTTGTTGTCATTATTTATCCTCAATAAACCGCTGTCTGGTTTTGGCAGTAGATCCAGAGGAGTTTGCTGTGTTAGTCTGTTGCTGCAAAAAAAGTAAAAAACCCAATAGCACCTCTAAGACGAATAAACTTTATTGCAGCATACACAGAGAAACACAGCTCTCTTTGTCAGATGCATGGAGGGTATGAAGAAACTGGCCAGAGGTATATAGGCAGGTAGGGGGAGAGGGGTGGAGGATGCAGAAAGTGCCACGTAAATGCAAAGCAGTTGCAAAATTCATGGAAAAGGTAGAAATCGCAATCCAGGCTGGATGTTACCAGAAGGAACTGCCTTTCAGGTATTCTGTTCAGATTCATCAATAGAAGGAAGGGGTCACGCTCAGCCTGGATTGCGCATTCAACCTTTTTCATAGCTTTTGTGACTGCTTTGCATTTATATGGCACCAGGGCTTTTTTTGTAGAAAAAGCCCAGCAGGAACTTATTAGCATATTAGGCCACACCCCCATGTTGCCAGAAGAGTGGTCATCCAGCCACACCGGCCTTTTGCTTCTTATTCTGTTTACCTTGTTTGTTGTCAAAACCCAGGGCTTTTTTTGGAGCAGGAACTCCTTTGCATGTTAGGCCACACACCCCTAACGTAACCAATCCTAATGAGTTTCTGCTGTTGGGTGTGGCCTATTATGCTAATGAGTTCCTGCTGGGTGTGGCCAACTCTGGAGCCAGCCGGAACTCCGTGCCTGTCCAAAAATAGCCCTGCATGGCACTTTCTGCATCCTCTCCCCGCCTCCCCTTACCACCTATATATCTCTGGCCAGTCTCTTCACACCCTCATGCATCAGATGAAGAGAGCTGTGTTTCTCAAAAGCTTACACTACAAGAAAGTTTGTGAGTTTTAAAGCTGCTGCTGGGCTTCTTACTGTTTTGGGCATGGAACTTTGACTCTTGAAAGCTTGGTGCAGTCGTTAAGAGCGGCCGACTCTAATTTGGAGAACCGGGTTTGATTCCCCACTCCTCTTCCACATGAAGCCTGCTGGGTGATCTTGGGCCAGTCCCAGTTCTCTCTAGGGTCGCCCGGTCCCTTTCGCCCACCAGTGGGGGGACGGAGGGGACGTTCCAGGAGTAGGAAGTGATGTCGCCCCTACCCATTCCCCCTGAAACAGTGACATCGCACGCGACGTGCCTGCGTCACCCAGAAATGACATTGGTATGAGCAATGTCGGGGGGGACGCTCTGGATTTTGGGCAAAACTCTATGGTAAAATCGGCATGA
The DNA here is from genome assembly GCA_029375565.1 of Gekko gecko. Classification (NCBI taxonomy): domain Eukaryota; kingdom Metazoa; phylum Chordata; class Lepidosauria; order Squamata; family Gekkonidae; genus Gekko; species Gekko gecko. The sequence goes on along the minus strand of JAPDNY010000017.1, from coordinate 7,498,331 downwards.
TACCACAGAGCTTTGCCATAGAGAGCCAGTTTGGTGTGGTGGTTAGGAGCGCGGACTCTAATCTGGAAGAACCAGGTGTGATTCGCCACTCCTCATGCAGCTGCTGGTGCGGCCTTGGGTCAACTACAAGTTCTCTCAGAGTTGTTCTCTCAGGAGCAGTCCTCAAGAGAGCTCTCTCAGCCCCGCCTACCTCACAGGGTGCCTGTTGTGGGGAGGGGGAGAGAAAGGGGATTATAAGCTGCTCTGAGACTTCTTTGGGTAGTGAAGGGCAGGATATAAATCCAATCTCCTCCTCCTCTTCTTCTTCTCCTCAAAATCCAGAGCATCACCCCCAATGTCACTGACATGCAAACATCACTTCCAGGTGACACAGTCACATCACATGCGATGTCACTGTTTGGAGGGGCGGGATTTCCTCCTGCTGGCCAGCTGGCCAGTGATGGGCAGAAGCCCCCAAAATTGGGAGACCTCCTACCCCCACTGGGAAAATCGCAAGTCAAGTTCTCTCAGAGCTCCCTCAGTCTCACCTGCCTCATGGGGTGTCTGTGGTGGGGAGAGGAAGGGAAAGGAGATTGTAAGCCGCTCCGAGACTCCTTCAGATAGTGAAGAGTGGGGTATAAACACAACTCTTCTTCTTCTTCTTCTCCTCCTCTTCCTCCTCCTCCTGCTCCTCCTCTTCCTCCTCCTCCTTCTCCTTCTCCTCCTGCTCCTGCTTCTCCTCCTCCTGCTCCTGCTTCTCCTCCTCCTCCTCCTCCTCCTTCTCCTTCTCCTCCTGCTCCTGCTTCTCCTCCTCCTCCTCCTTCTCCTTCTCCTCCTGCTCCTGCTTCTCCTCCTCCTGCTCCTGCTTCTCCTCCTCCTGCTCCTGCTTCTCCTCCTCCTCCTCCTCCTCCTTCTCCTTCTCCTCCTGCTCCTGCTTCTCCTCCTCCTCCTCCTTCTCCTTCTCCTCCTGCTCCTGCTTCTCCTCCTCCTGCTCCTGCTTCTCCTCCTCCTGCTCCTGCTTCTCCTCCTCCTGCTCCTGCTTCTCCTCCTCCTCCTCCTCCTCCTTCTCCTTCTCCTCCTGCTCCTGCTTCTCCTCCTCCTCCTCCTTCTCCTTCTCCTCCTGCTCCTGCTTCTCCTCCTCCTGCTCCTGCTTCTCCTCCTTCTCCTCCTCCTCCTTCTCCTTCTCCTCCTGCTCCTGCTTCTCCTCCTCCTCCTCCTCCTCCTCCTTCTTCTTCCCTGAAACTCCTGTTGGTCTCGAAGGTGCTCTTGAACTCTGTTTTACTGCAGACCAACACGGCTCCCCTCTAGAACTATTTTGGTCTTTGTTAGCATTTTGTCGATGTGATTTGCTAGAGTTGTCATTCTTCTAGGGCCCAGCACTCACCCAGGGATCTCTGGGAGTTGAATCTCTGAGCATCGAGGCGGAAAGAAGCATTTGGCCCTGAGTGTGCATGCTTCTAAGTCCACGGACACCAAATCTGCGGCACTGTGCCGTGCCCAGCCTGCTCTTTTGGACACTGTATTTGCTAAGTCATAATTTTGGGGGCCATAACAAAATATTGTTAGACGATAATGTTGGGGTTTTTTTTAAGTATACTTCTGAGCAAAAGAATGAACTCCATCTTGGCTTTCAAATCAACAGAAGACATAAGAACCTCAGAAGAGCCCTGCTGGATCAGGCCAGTGGTCCATCTAGTCCAGCATCCTGTCTCACAAAGTGGCCAGCCAGTTCCTCTAGATGACCAGTAACAGAGCAAAAAGCCCAAGCCCTTCATAAGAACATCAGAAGAGCTCTATGGTACCATAGAGTTTTCAGGGCAATTGCTAGAGCGTCACCCAGCAACGTGCCCAGTGTGATGACGTCACTTCCGGGCTACATCATCGTGCCGGGCGCGTCGGCCTGATCTGGCCACTTCGGAGGTGGGGTTCCCCCTGGCGGCCAGATCCAGACCAGCGGATTAGGCACCCTTTTAGCGGGGGTATCCCCCCCCCGGGAGACTTGGCAGCCGCATACCAGCCTCCCTATATTAGACCATAGAAAAGAGCAAAAGTCCAGTAGCACCTTAAAAGCTAATAAAATTTGTGGCGGGGGAGGAGCTTTCGGGAGTCGCTGCCCTAATTTCCAGTGATTTCAGTACCTAAAGAAAGGAGTGGTGACTCCCGAAAGCTCATAGCCTGCCACAGACTGCTGGATTCTTGCTCTCTTCTACTGCTACAGACAGACTTAACACGGACACCCATCCTGGTCGTTATTACGCTATCCTCTATTGAACCACTGGTTGACAGGCGATTTTGAATTACCTGCACCCAGGGCTTTGGGTTTGGTTTTGTTTGCAAAAGAGGTGCCAAAACTCTCAAGAGGGAAATGAAGTTTTCAGTCTGTATACTAAAAACCTCATCAACTTTTAAACGTTTTTAAAAGAATGTTGTCAAGGAGGTTCCAGAACTCTGTTCCGGTACATTCCTCCAGGAAAAAAAACAACCCTGCATGCACAGGGATTTCCAAATTACAACAGGTTGGATCTGAAGGCCATTTTTTTTTAGCAACAGAAGTATAGTCCTTTTGTTAAATCCTGAGAGACAGTTTGGTGCAGTGGTTAGGAGCGTGGACTCTAATCTGGGAGAACCGGGTTTGATTCCCCACTCCGCCACATGCAGCCAGTTGGTGTGACCTTGGGTCAGTCACAAGTTCTTTCAGAGCTGCCCACAGGTAGTAAACTACTGGAAACAAGTTATTCAACACATCCAATCTTTAACGGGCTATAACTTACCATATGACCCTGTGACGATCCTTCTTCACCTTTGGCCCACAAGACAACCACCTGAAAACAGAAAAAAATTAATATTTTACTGATAGCAAAAGTATCTCTGGCGAGTAAATGGAAATCCAACTCCCTTCCAACTATGCAACAATGGCTCCACAAAGTGTGGGACTTTTTCCTACAAGAGAAGATATCCCTATGGATACGTAACGAAGATGCTGAAGGTCAACTTCTTAATCCCATTGATAAATGGTACCCCATAATGGAGAAAATGAACTCAGATAAGCTTGACTGGGAATCCATTAAAAAACCTAAATATGAGTTATTAGTATTCGGATGAGAGTTATTTACACCAATACTAGCATTAACTTTTAACCTATGTTCCACAGACCCAGGGGTAAACACAACCATAACTTTTGTTTTATATTTAATTGACATGTTACAAAATCATGCTTGTTCCTTGCACTGCATTTATTTACCCTTTTGTTGCATTTGTGGCACTCTATTGTTCTGTATGTTATCAATTAATATACCAATAAAAAGATTTTTTTAAAAAAATAATAAGTTCTTTCAGAGCTGTTCTCTCATGAGCAGTCCTCAAAGGAGCTCTCTCAGGGTGTCGGTTATGGGGAGGGGAAGGGAAAGGAGATTGTAAGCTGCTCAGGGACTCCTTTGCGTAGTGAAGGGTGGGGTATAAATCCAATCTCCTCCTCCTTCTTCTTCCTCCTCCTCCTCCTTGCAGACTAGGGTTGCCAGGTCCCTCCTGGACACCAGCAAGGGACGGGGGGGTTGCCAGATCCAGGTTGGGAAACTCCTGGGGGATTTGGGTATGGAGCCTGGGGAGGACAGGGACCTCAGTGGGGTACAACATCATAAAATACACCCTCCAGAGCATCCATTTTCTCCAGGGGAACTGACCTCTGTAGCCTGGAGATGAGCTGTAATTCCAGGGGATCCCCAGGCCCCACCTGGAGGCTGGCATCCCTATTGGAGACCCTGAATTTGCTCCTCACGTGTTCCCCTCAGAACAACATATTGCGGGGCTCAATGCTCTATCCCTCTGGTGGAACAGTTTCCCATCAGCAGAACACAACTCGAGGGATCCAACCCGGCCACAAGACCGACCGAATCTCGTCTCCCTCTGGCGACCTGGTTTCTTTCCTGTCTTTACAGGAAGTGACACGGCAGATGCTGAAGAGAGGCTGATGAACCACCTCCTGAACATCTCGCGCTACAACAACTTGATTCGCCCGGCCTTCAACTCCTCACAGCTGGTGGTGATAGAACTGCAAGTGTCGCTGGCTCAGCTTATAAATGTGGTAAGTCTGAAAAAGTAGGGTTGCCGGCTCCGGGTTGGGGAATGCCTGGAGATTTGGGGGAGGAGCCCGAGGAGGGCGGGGTTTGGAGAGGGGAGGGACTGTTGTGGACGCAGGTAAAAGAAGATGGCCGCGGCAGCGCGAGTCTAGCCATGCGGTCAAACAAACAGTCGACCTTCGGTCCGAAGACAATAGCTCCCTCGGATCCTAGGGTGCACCAATGGGGCCGCCCAGATCCTCGAGTAGACCTATAGGAAACATTGACTTGTAAACAGAACCTATCACGGGTAATGGGTGTGGGTGGGTGTGATGTGGGGTTTGCATATAAGCTGGTCAGGAACCAGCTAGGTTGTCTTTGTACTGGAATGTAACCCAATAAACCAGAGCTGTTCATCATGCGGCGTCTCCGGCCTCAGTACATTCTAGGGACTTCAATGGGGTACGATGCCATAGAGCAGGGGTGCCGAACCCATTTGTTATGAGGGCTGGATCTGACATAAATGAGACCTCGTCGGGCCGGGCCGCGGGTGTCCTAAAATGTAATGGCAGGTAGCGGAGATATAAACTTTATAAAGGACACTAACACAAAGGGGTTTCTTTTTTACTTAGAATTAAAACATGCTTAAAACATCAGCATTCCTGCAATATTTTTGTTTATTTAACAGTGTCTGATCACTGGCACCTCTTGCTCTGAATTATTGCCATCAAAATGTCTGTGCTGTTGCAATCTTGAGTATTGCTGTTCGGGTGTGTATCTGTAAGCTGCAAACCTACGATGACGCAATCTTGAGTATTGCTGTTCAGGTGTGTATCTGTAAGATGCAAAGCTACGATGACGCAGCAGCAGCAGAACTGGAAGAACAAGCAGAAGACTGCCAGTTCCACTGTGGGCCTGACAGAAGCCCTCTGGGGGCCTGATTTGGCCCCCGGGCCGCATGTTTAACACCCCTGCCATAGAGTCCACCTTCCAAATCAGCCATTTTCTCCGGGTGAACTGATGATCTCTGTCGTATGGGAATCACTTGTAATAGCAGGAAATTTCCAGCCACCATCTGGACGTTTCGAAAGTAGAGAGATCACGGGACAGGTCGTCAAACTAAGTATACACACCACGAAGAATGATGAAAACTGCAATTGATATAAACCATTAAATTTACGTCATGCAATCAATATCTCGATTTCTATGTACCCAAAATCCTGATGATACAGTCACATTAACTCATTCAACAGGTGGTATTCCAACCATCAAGTGTCCTTGCTGTGATCTGCCCTTGTTGGAAACTGGAAGCGACAGAGGTTGTCAGCTGACTTATCTTCCATTCTGTGCTTCCAAAATTCATTCAATTAGGGCTGCCAGGTCTCCTGGGGTGAGGGGCGGGGGGTTGCCTGCTCAAAGATCCCCTGGACTGCCGGCCCGGATCTGGCCAGCGGGGAAACCCCGCCCCCAAGGGGCCCAGATCGGGCCAACATGCCCAGCACGATGACGTCACCCAAAGGTAACATCATCGCTCTGGGCACGTCGCTGGGGGGACACTCTAGCATTCAGCCTGAAAACTCTATGGTTTTCTATGGAAAACATAGAGTTTTCAAGCCGAATGCTAGGGCGTCCACTGGCATTGTGCCTAGCATGATGATGTCACTTCTGGGTGATGTCATTGCGGCGCACGAACATTATGTGCACGTGCAAATGTCCCCAACCGGGACCTAATCCCCCCACCGCAAACCGTAAGCAACCTGGCAACCCTACATCCAACTAAGGGTGGGTGGTCAACCCTAGGTTTCCAAAACAGTAACAATTGCCAAAACATTTCTTGTCAGTGCCTTAATTGGACGGGTTTTTGGAAGCTTGCATTTCACGATTTCCCACAAAGAAGCTGGTGAAACCGGCATTATAGCTGGCCTGTTGGAGTCGTGTTTGTGAGCCTTGGGGAAGCACGGAACACCTGGCAACCTCCATCGCTTCCACTTTTCAACAAAGTCAAACCACAGCAAGGACACTTGATGGCCGTGTTCCCTCTAAGCTGAGTTAGTGTGAGCTAGCTCACAGTTTTTTAGCCTCCAGCTCATAGATTTTTGTCTTCGCTCAGGAAGGATTTGGCTCCAGAGCAAACTAATTGATGGCAGTAGCCAGACCGCTCGCTTACAACCTTAACGCCAGTAGCTCACAAAGTAGAATTTTTGCTCACGCATCCCCACAGCTTACCGGGAACATTGCTTGATGGTGGGGAATACATGGAGTTCACCTGTTGAATAAATGAATGTGACCGCATCAGCAGTTTATAAGGGACGCGAAAAGACCGTTGAATTTTCGGCACATAGACACGGAGATGTTAATTGCGTTACGTAAATTTAATTGTTCATGTAAATTGCAATCTTCATCATTCTTCACCATCTGGAGGTTGGTGGCTGTACTAAATAAGACTCTCTTCCATAGCATCCTGCGTAGAGGGCATGCATTTAATTGCCACTCTTAATAGTTTTAGAAATTAATCTATTAGCTATTTAAAATATATGATGTGATAAAATCACCACCAGACTGGGCCTTGCATTTTGTATCTAAATTGATATTATTAGGAGAGCCGATTCTATAAAATGTGTACTCTTTCATCTACCGGACATTAAGAACACATTCTTAACACAGGCTTTTGAGTGAAAGATTGCTTCTTATAAATAGGGTTGCCAGCTTCGAGTTGGGAGATACCTGGAGATTTGGGGGGTGGAGCCTGAGGAGGGCGGGGTTTGGGGAGGGGAGGAGGGGCTTCAATGGGGCATAATGCCATAGGAGTCCACCTTACGAAGCAGCTGTTTTCTGTTTGGTGCAGCCGGTTTGGTGCAGTGGTTAGGAGTGTGGATTCTAATCTGGAAGAACCAGGTTTGATTCCCCACTCTTCCACATGCAGCTGCTGGTGTGACCTTGGGTCAGTCACAAGTTCTCTCAGAGCCATTCTCTCAGGAGCAGTCCTTGAAAGAGCTCTCTCAGCCCCACCTACTACAGTGGTTGTCTGTTGTGGAGAGGGGAAGGGAAAGGAGTTTGTAAGCCACTCTGAGACGATGAATGAAGGGCGGGGTAAAAATCCGATCTCCTCCTCCTGGGGACCTGATCTCTGTTACTGGCTCAGCTGTAATAGCGAGAGAACTCCAGCTACCACCTGGAGATTGGCAAGCCCACTTTTAAAGCTTTTTTTTTTTTAATGACCTGCTTCTAGCCCAAGGCCTGTTTTATGGATATCGTTTTAGCCTGCTCATTGTTTCATGTTGTTTGTACGAGCGGCAAGTTCAATCCTTGTTTCAACGCTGGTTCTGATGAATTTGTGGCGTTATTTTTTGTTTCCTTTGTGAGCCGCCTTGAGCTGGCTTGTAGCCACAACATGGTGGCCGCAGGAGGCGGAGCCAGCCGCAAAATGATTGCCATGTCTTAACTTCGGTCATACCACAGTGTGTGTATGCAGCTGCGTAGGCACAATGTAGCAGCTGCGCTGGCCACTGCTACCGAAACAACATTTTTAAAAATTGGCACGGCCAGTCAGATCAGATCTCCAATTGTGTCGGAGGCTAAGGTGCAGTCACAGTTAAGCTGATTCCGCATTGGCTTTTCCCTCTGTTGTTTTACCAAACCCACGTTGGAACAGAAATTCCCCTCTGCATTGCATGCCGCTTTCGCCTTCCTTTGACTACCAGGTTTTATGGTAGCTTCCACACTCCATGCCAATTTCACTCTCTTTGATCATCAGGTTTTATGGTACTGTCTGCATAGATTTATGGCCATTTTATGGCTGTTCAGGTGTGACTCTGCAGTCAGTACGGCGTTGCTATTTGAATGTGGTTTTGAGCTGCACTTTTTCCTCCCAGTTGCGAAAATGTGGAGCGAATGCTAGATGCAAGATCACCCTTAGAGTCCAGAGTCAGCATCAATGTTGTTCCAAAGTCAGGGTTCCAGAAGTCAGGCAAGGCGGAGTCATTCCAGTCCAAAGTCATACACAAGAGCAAGCAGGTGCGAGATCCAAGTCCAAAGCCGGTCCAAAGGTCAGTGGGGTGAAGCAGAGTCAGGCACTGTGGTCACAGAGTTTACCGGATGGTGACTTGTTGTTTCCACATCAAGCAGGCTCCCTTGACTGGCTTTTATAGGCATCTGCTGGAAGGTCTTACTTACAGCAAACTGCTCTGGAGTAACCCTGCAGCTACTCATCATCAGCAAGCAGCTGGCGTCGGGCCAGGACCAGGAGATGTGCACTTTATCTTCTCTCCTGGAACTCGATTCTAAGCCTTCATCTCCGGCGCTCAAAGGGCGTGGGTGAAACTGGAGGGCTGGTATTGACCACCTGGATTTCATGTGTTGGAACAGGGCTGGAAGGTGCTGATGGCTCTTCAGCAATTGCGAACTCTGACAAGCCTGCAGTTCATCTTCTTGTTTGCTGGTTTCTGCTGGTTCAGAGCTGGCTACACAGGACTCCTCTCCTCTTGAGGAGTCCATCTCTCCTGACTGACCCACAACAAACTGTCAGTCGGAAGCCTTGCTGCTCAAAAGCCCTGCCTGGTTCCATTTACTTCCTAAAAATGTTTGGTGGGTGCCAGAAAAGGTATCAGAAGACACCATGGCACCATGTTAGGGACCCCTGCCCTAGAGAGCTGCTTCTGTCCATAGCAGACTGGATGGCATGCACAGGTCACTGTCCAACGGGCTTGAATGAAAGATTCCCTTCCCAGTCCGACCATGGTCCCATACTGCACAGATGCGAAAGCAACACAAAAGCCCGAGAAAGACAAGAGGGATCCATAATACTTCTCAGATATAATCTAGGAAATGCAGATGAAACAACCGGGTTGGAAAGCACCGGCTCAGTTTCTGGAAATAAACAGGATCAGAGGATAGGGGACCAAAGGAGGTGAGAGGCATAACTAGGAACTGAAAGTCATCAGGGTTTCTAAAGAACAACGCGATCTGAGCCTTAAACCTATTTTGTTGATTTACCTTTCGGGTGTCTGAACCTCACGCGGGCTTTTTATCTGCACATCGGGCCGTTGATTTGTTTCTAGCGATTGCCTGGCAGGCTCACACTGTTGCAGCCGAAGAATTGCTCAATTACCTTCTTGCTTTTATCTGCGCCAGACAACCGGCCTGCCTCGAGCGACTTCTCCGAAAGGGCTTTGAACCTTGTTTGCAAGAGGGAGAACTCAATGTCACGGCCAATTTAGCTCCCGTCAGATAACACTACTCAAAATGACCATTGCCGCCTTTAGGAGTCTTGCTGCACCGTTCTTGACTCCTTCAATTTTGCGGTTGTGAGATCAGGCCCTGTTTTCTCTCCCGACTTCCACTTTTTACTGATGCTGTTATTTTTCTGATTTTTGGGGGGCCTTTGTTTACAACACTTGCTATGAACCATCTGCAGCAGGACATGGAACTTGCAAAATAAAAATTGTGTCTCTGCGAACTCAATGCAGTTCCCCCTTCCCCGTTTTTGTCTTCACGACAATCCTGTGAGGGGGGATAGGGTTGCCACGTTCCGTCTTCACTCCGGGGCATTTCAGGGTGGGGGTGGGCAGGGACATTGTGCAATGTCCCCTATGTGATGATGTCACCAGGAAGTTACATCATTGCACCAGGGATGCTGTGCGAAGGATGCTCCGGTATTTGGCCCCAAACCATAGATTTTGCCCAAATACCAGAGCTTCCCCCATGCGACTTCCCCAACATGATGACATCACTTCCGGGTGACACCATCTCGCCAGGGATGTCGCAAAATGACATCCCTTTTTAGTGGTCGGTTTCCCCCCGCTGGCCAGCTGGTCTGCACCAGGGAAGAGTCCCTGAAATCGGAAGACCCCCTGCCCAGACTTGGGGGCTAGCAAGCCTAGAGGCGGACTAAGTGGAGAGGGGCTGGCCCAAAGTTACTCAGCAAACTTTATGGCGGAGTGGGGATTGGAACCCTCATCTCCTGGAGCCTACTCTAACCACTTCTGGCGGCTTGCCAGAAGGTTCCAGGATTTACTGGGTACACTGGAGTCCACGATAGGGTTGCCAGCCTCCAGGTGGTGCCTGGAGATCTCTCACTATCACAACTGATCTCCAAGCAACAGAGATCAGTTCCCCAAGAGAAAGTGGCTGCTTTGAAAAGTGGACTCTACGGCATCCCATCCCATGGAGGTCTGTCCCCTCCCCCAAACCCCGCCCTCCCCACGCTCCACACCCAAAATCTCCAGGCATTTCCCAACCCGGAGCTGGCAACCATATTAAAAAGATGCAACAAAAGCGTGAGCAAAGAGTGCATTTTGTATTTCCTATAGATGGAAGAGCTGGCATGGGTGCCCTGAGAGCCAGTGTGGTATAGTGGGTTAGGAGCGCGGGCTCTATTCTGGGAGAACCGGGTTTGAGTCCCTGCTCCTCCACATGCAGCTGCTGGTGTGACCTTGGGCCAGTCACAAGTTCTTTCAGAGCTGTTCTCTCAAGGGCAGTCCTCGAGAGAGCTCTCTCAGCCCCACCTACCCCACAGGGTGTCTGTTGTGGGGAGGGGAAGGGAAAGGAGATTGTAAGGTGCTCTGAGACTCCTTCGGGTAGTGATGGGTGGGGTATAAATCCAATCTCCTCCTCGTCCTCCTCTTCCTGGGGCTCACCAAGTGTTTTTAGAAAGTGAGCTGGGTAGGAGGGGGCTTTTGCCCAGCAAGGCTTCTGATTGGCTATTTGAGATTTGATTGGTTGCGCCACTTTTTAAAAACATGTGTGACTGAAAGTAAGAGGCAGCAACCATTTTTTGACTGGCTGTGCCTCCAGCAGCAGCCATTTCGTGACTGGCTTCGCCTCCTGAGGCAGCCATTTTGTGGCTGGCTTCGCCTCTTGCGGCAGCCATTTTGCGACTGGCTCTGCCTCCCGCGGCAGCTGTCTTGTGGCTGCTGCACCCACCACATTGTGTCAGAATCCTGAAGGTGCCCACAGGCTCAAAAAAAGTTGGGGAGCCCAGGGTTGCATCATCCCGCCAGAAGAACCCATCCTGTCTCCCTTTTTTCATTCCTTTTCCTTCCATCTCTTTTCTCCCTCTCCAAAAGTGGTAGGGGAACATTATCTCGGTGCTCCCCGGTGAGGAAGAGCTGCCAACCACGATCACTTCAAGGCTGTGCCTTGTCCATTAATTTGCTTGATTTCCAAGTTTTAAAAGGCCTCTTGCCCATTTAAGAGCTTTTCTCCCCTACCGTTGAGCAAAATAGCCCGGAGCAAGGCTCATCCAGTGGGCAGAAAACATTCTAATGTAATTTAAACAGAAAACAACAAAAAAAACCCACCCAATGGCTGGTTTGGAGTTTTTCTCTCTTAAATTTTCCCGGAAGCCGCTCAGTCCCTTTTAGCGATTTAAAGTACACAGAGAATTTATGTTTGCCTTTTAATCATCAGAATAAATCCATCTAGGCAAAAGCCCATTCTGGCTTGATTAGTTTGAGTTCTCCCATTTATCCATTAATGATAACCTGTATAGATTCAGGGGGACAGCCGTGTTGGTCTGAAGCCATAGAACAAGGTCTGCGTCCAGCAGCACCTTTAAGGCCAACCAGGGAAAAAGCCCAGCAGGAACTCATTAGCATAACAGGCCACACCCAACAGCAGAAACTCATTAGCGTATTAGGCCACACCCCCATGTTACCAGAAGTGTGGTCATCCAGCCACACCCACCTTTTGCTTCTTATTCTGTTTACCTTCTTTGTTGTCAAAACCCAGGGCTTTTTTTTGTAGCAGGAACTCCTTTGCATGTTAGGCCACACACCCCTAATGTAGCCAATCCTAATGAGTTTCTGCTGTTGGGTGTGGCCTATTATGCTAATGAGTTCCTGCTGGCTGTGGCCAACTCCGGAGCCAGCCGGAACTCCGTTCCTGTGCGTTCCTGCCCAAAAATAGCCCTGAGGCCAACAAAGTTTCATTCTGGGTATAAGCTTTCGTGTGCATGCCCACTCCATCAGATATCTGATCAGGAGGAGATCAGGGCCCTGCGGGACCTTTTACAGTTCCGTAGGGCCTGCAAGACGGAGCTCTTCCGCCAGGCTTTTGAGCAGGAGCTGCCACTACCACTACCACTATTGGTAGACCTAAGGGGTGGCCCTATGAAGATCAGCCATGACTTCACTGTGATCAGTACCGCTGGATGGGGCCGAGTAGCATCGAGCAACATCCCTTTTGTTATGTAAGATACTGGGGAGTCCATCTTGCAAATCTGATTCCATCTTGTTAAATTTTGATTGTAACTGTAATGTATTCAGCAAAGTGTCATCTGCCCCTTGAAAGCCCATGTTAAGCTTCGTGCCTAGACAAGGATCCTAATCCTCAAGATCTGATTGGTTGTCTAAGAAGCGCCGTCCAATCAGAACGAGCCTCAAACTCTTGGGGGGAACGAACCCTATTGGTTCTTATCTCTGTAATCTTATTGGTTACTTATCTGTAAATAGGCGTGGCTACATTAACCGGGAATGTTTAAAAGGAGCCAAGCGCTACTGTTTCTTTGTCATCTGTTGATCTGCTGTTTGCTGCTCTGGTTGGCTTGAGCTGTTGCTGAATAAAGCTGGATCACTTTGCTGAAATCGTGTTAATTGTCATACTTAATAGTAACTATTGAGCACCTTAACGTTGATTGTTTTATCCTGTTTTTATGTTGTTTTATGCTTTGGCACATGGTGCCCTATTGTAAGCCGCCCTGAGCCCATTCGCGGGGAGGGTGGGGTAAAAATCTAAATAATAATAATAATTTGTGCATGCGCACAAAAGCTTATACCCAGAATTAAACTCTGTTGGTCTTAAAGGTGCCCCACTGGACCCAGACTTTGTTCTAATAGCCAGTTTGATGTAGTGGTTAAGAGCGCAGACGCTAATCTGGGAGAACCGGGTTTGATTCCCCCACTCCTTCACATGCAGCCAGCTTGGTGATCTTGGGTCAGTCACAAGTTCTCTCAGAACTGTTCTCTCAAGGGCAGTTCTGGAAAGAGCTCTTTCATCCCCCACCTACAACACTGGGAGGGGAAGGGAAAGGAGTTTGTAAGCCGCTCTGAGACACCTTGGGGTAGTGAAGGGCGGGGTATAAATCCAATCTCTTCTTCTTCATATGTCCTGTAAGTTGTCTCCTTCTTAGGTTGCCAGCTCTAGGTTGGTAAATACCCGGAGATTTTGGGGGTGGAGCCTAAGAAGAGAAAGGCTTGGGGAGGGGAGGGACTTCAATCGGGTATAATGCCATACACTCCACCTTCTAAAGTGGCCATTTGATCCAGGTGAACTGATCTCTGTTCCCTGGAGCTCAGTTGTAATAGCAGGAGATCTCCAGTCAATACCTGGAAGTTGGCAATCCAGTCTGAGAAAGATCATTAAAGGGATTCCCATATGATTAAATTAGGATATTCGTTGTGCAGGAGCCAAGCAGCAGGCACATCACCAGCATCTTCTTGTGGGGGTTTTGCACACATTTGGATACCATAGTACATATGCATTCTCATTTTAATTGCTGATAAGTTACTGTTTGGGGGGGGTGCAGTTTCTGTTTCACAAATGTTTCGCTCCCTCTAGTGGTCGATTCGATATCACACAGCTTTATTCCCAGCGTATCTCCCTTCAGGTTTCAACGGCAGGGTTTTTTTAATGCTAGAAATAAAGCTGTGTGATATCGAATCGACCACTAGAGGGAGCTAAACACATGAAGAACAGACATCGCCCCCACTACCAGGAAACAGGAACTCACCAGCGAGTAAAATGAAAATGCAGAAAAGTTTTAGGTTAATCCACCTGGCTAAGGACTGCATCCCTGGCCATACCCAGGCTATAAATACCTGCAACAGAAGACTGTGAAAACAACAGGACCTCCCTGGGATGGCTAGAACATTTGCAAGCTCTGCTCCACGAACTGGCCAAACAGGTGCCGCCTTCACGACATGAACATAGGAAGCTGATTGTACTGAATCAGAGACGCTTGGTCCATCAAGGTCAGTGTTGTCTACTCAGACTGGCAGCGGCTCTCCAGGGTCTCAGGCGGAGGTCTTTCCCATCTCCTATTGCCTGCTGCTTTTAACTGCAGTTGGCGGGGATTGAATTTGAACCTGGGACCTTCTGCATGCCGAGCAGATGCTCTGTTATGGAGCCACAGCCCCACACATTGTTCCATTTTCTTACAAGGCATTTATCAGCCCGTATTTCTAATGCTGGGTACTGCTTGCAAGCAGTGCTCCCTCTAAAGCTGAGTCAGTGTGAGCTAGCTCACAGTTTTTTTAGCCTCCGGCTCGCACATTTTTGTCTTAGCCCTGGAAGGACGTGGCTCCAGAGCAAACTGATTTGTGCAGCAGCCAAATCGCTCGCTCACAACTTGGATGCCGGCAGCTCCACAAAGTAGCATTTCTGCCCACAAGACGCCACAGCTTAGAGGGAGCACGGCTTGCAAATGCCATTGAACCCAAAGAAAGAGATATTTGTTACTACAAAGAGCCTCTATCTTTCTCTTCCTCCAGAATGAGCGTGAACAGATCATGACTACCAACGTCTGGCTGAATCAGGTAAGCGTTCCAGCGGGTCGACGTGGACACGTCCGCGTGCATAACTTCCACCGTAGAAATGCTCTTTTGTCAAACAGAAAGAGCAGTTTGCTCGGTGATTCTGCTGCATTCCCCCCTCCTTTCTTTTTTCCTTTTTTAAGGAATGGACTGACTACCGCTTGGCTTGGGAACCTTCAGACTACGAGGGCATAAATAAGCTAAGGATACCCGCTAAAAAAGTCTGGCTCCCGGACATTGTCCTTTACAATAAGTAAGTTTCCCCTGTTTGCCTTGTACTGTTCTTTCCAGAGATTCTCGGAGAACATTCTCTCCTAAAAGACTGTAGAAAAGCAGGTTTGGGAAGGAGAGCCAGTTTGGTGTCGTGGTGAAGTGCGCGGACTCTAATCTGGGAGGACCGGGTTTGATTTCCCCACTCCTCCACATGCAGCTGCTGGTGTGGCCTTGGGTCAGTCACAAGTTCCCTCGGAGCTGTTCTCTCAAGGGCAATTCTCTCAGAGCTCTCTCAGCCCCACCTGCCTCACAGGGTGTCTGTTGTGTAGATGAACCACTAAGCAGACTAGGCACGTGCTTAGGGCACCAGGGCCAAAGGGGGCACCACAAAGTTGGGGAAAGGGTGAAAAAATGTAGGAAAATGCCTTTCAGGTCATGAATCTTGGGACTTTGATACATTTAACTTGTGAAATATTAAAACAGATGTCGTATTGCATTTTTGTAGACCTTTATGTCGCCAAAGCTTGGCTTAGTTTGTACAGTATATTGTGTTGTCATAGGAATAAATTTTTGTATTGCTGCAACCTGCATTGTATGTCTGGTCAGACAGGTCAGCAACTAAAATGGACTGGGGGTCAGGGTGGAAAGGAAGGGGGCACCAATTGGTCAGTGCTTAGGGCACCAGGGAGCCTTAATCTGCCCCTGGGGAGAGGCAAGGAAAGGCAATTGTAAGCCGCTCCGGGATTCCTTTGGGTAGTGAAGGGCAATGTTCCCTCTAAGCTGTGGAGTCTTGTGAGCAAAAATTCTACTTTGTGAGCTACTGGCATTAAAGTTTTGAGCGAGCCATTTGGCTACTGCATAAGTTAGTTTGCTTTGGAGCCATCCTTCCTGAGCTAAGACAAAGATGTGTGAGCTGGAGGCTATAAAACTGTGAGCTAGCTCACACTAACTCAACTGGTGAAGGGCACAGTGTAAATTCAATCTCCTCCTCCTCCTCCTCCTCCTCCTCCTCCTCTTCCTCTTCTCCTTCTTTTGCACTGCTCATGTGAACAGACACCCCCAGTGTTCCCTCTAAGTTGTGTGTGTGAGCGGCCGCTCATTAACAAAGGAAGCCCCGCTCAATAGCAATCTGGAGCCATGCAGGGTCTTGCACGGCCCATTGCCCATTTGAAGATTACAGCATTTCTATTCTGCTCAGGATCTGAACTGAACCACTGAGTGGGGGGGATTAGAGGGAACATTGCCCCCACCTCCATTCCAGCTTTCCCATGTGCCCAGTGGTAACCCAATTCAGGCTTCAGCTGACCAAAAAGAAGAAGAAGAAGAAGAAGAAGAAGAAGAAGAAGAAGAAGAAGAAGAAGAAGAAGAAGAAGAAGAAGAAGAAGAAGAAGAAGAGGAGGAGGAGGAGGAGGAGGAAGGAGGAGGAGGAGGAGATTGGATTCATACCTTGCCCTTCAGTCGGAGTCTCAGAGCAGCTTCCAATCTCCTTTCCCTTCCACTCCCCACAACAGACACCCTGGGAGGTAGGCGGGGCTGAGAGAGCTCTGGCAGAAACGGTTCTTTCAGGAACAGCTGTGCCAGAGTTTGTGACTAACCCAAGGTCACATCAGCAGGTGCAAGTGGAGGACTGGAGAATCAAACCCGGTTCTCCCAGATTAGAGTCCGCACACTTAACCACTACACCCAGACTGGCTCTCAGTTGAAAAACAAAATTTCCAGAATACAGGAACCATATCACAGAGATGTTGGTGTGGAATTAGGGTTTTTTTTAGAGTGTCCAATGCTCCCTCTAAGCTGGAGTCCTGTGAGCAAAAATTCTATTTTATGAACTACTGGCATTAAAGTTGTAAGCAAGCAATTTGGCTGCTGCATAAATTAGTTTGCTCTGGAGCCCTCCTTCCTGAGCTAAGACAAACATGTGTGAGCTGGAGGCTAAAAAACTGTGAGCTAGCTCACACTAACTCAGCTCAGAGGGAACACTGAAAGTGTCCACAAAAATTAGAGTAAGCTACGGCCCACATCCATTTTTGTACCAGATCCCAAAAGGGCAGCGGGCCAACCTTTGCTTTGCAGCCGTAACTGTATCATTTCCCTCTCCTCGGTTTCTTCAGCGCCGACGGCACGTACGAGGTCTCCGTGTACACGAACGTGATTGTGAAGAACAACGGGAGTATCTTCTGGCTGCCCCCGGCCATCTACAAGAGCGCCTGCAAGATCGAGGTGAAACACTTCCCCTTCGACCAACAGAACTGCACCTTGAAGTTCCGGTCGTGGACTTACGACCACACGGAAATCGACATGGTCCTTAAGACCGGCACGGCCAGCATGGACGACTTCACCCCAAGCGGCGAATGGGATATCGTGGCGCTCCCGGGGCGAAGAACTGTGAACGCCCTGGACCCCAATTACGTGGACGTGACCTACGACTTTATCATTAAGAGGAAGCCACTTTTTTATACGATTAACCTCATCATACCGTGTGTGCTTATAACATCCCTCGCCATCCTGGTGTTCTACCTCCCGTCAGACTGCGGGGAGAAAATGACCTTGTGTATCTCGGTTTTGCTCGCCTTGACTGTGTTCTTGCTGCTGATTTCCAAAATTGTCCCCCCGACATCGCTAGATGTCCCACTGATAGGGAAATACCTGATGTTTACAATGGTCCTTGTGACGTTCTCGATCGTCACCAGTGTCTGCGTGCTGAACGTGCACCACCGGTCCCCCAGCACCCATGCCATGCCGCCGTGGGTGAAGGTGGTCTTCCTCGAGAAGCTCCCGAAATTCCTGTTCATGCAGCGCCCGGAGAACAACTCGGCAAGGCAAAGGCTGTACAACCGGAAGAAGATTAAAACGGAGTCCGTCTGCACCGACCTGTCTGACCTGTACAAGGGCTCGACCTATTTTGTGAACACAGCCTCGGCCAAAAAATACGACTTGAAACTTGCAGATAATCCCGACAACGTCGGCAGCCATCAGGACGTCCGGCTGAGATCGTCAGCCAAGTTCTCTCCGGAAGTTCAAGAAGCTATCGAGGGGGTCAGTTTCATAGCTGACCACATGAGAAGCGAGGACAACAACGAGAGCGTAAGTAGTGAGGGAAAGCTGTTCTGTTTCCCCCAGTCCTACAGTTCCCTTCTTCCCTGCCACGGGATATTGCAAGAGAACATAAAAAAGCTGCCTTGAAAAGGCTGATTTCACAGATGGTGATAAATCACGACTTGATCAAACCCCCACGACAAACTGGAGTTTGTTGAACTACACGACAAACTGGAGTTTGTTGAACTGCACAACAAACTAGAGTTTGTTGGCTTGGCATCAAACTGGGATTTCAAAGCTGGTTTTGTAAAGCAGTTTGCATTCACTGGTTTGTTGGGTGGTATGATTACAGTCAGTAGCATAGGAAGATGACATCTTGACTAGGTGGTGGCAAGGAGGCCAGAAACAAACAAACCAGGGTTGACACTTGGACTGGTTGTGTCTGGTAGACCAAGCGGAGGTTGTTCTGCAAACTACAGTTTAAATTAGGCATGTCAAACATATGGCCTGTGGGCTGGAACCGGCCGGTCCAGGCTGTTATCCGGTCCGCGAGCAACTGATTACCTTTATTGCCAGATAAAAACACAAGAGAAGCCATGTTGGATCAGGTCAGTGGCCCATCTAGTCCAATACTCTATGACACACAGTGGCCAAAACCCGTAATGCACGTCCCTGTATACTGTCCCAGCGCTAATGAATAATGGGCATTAGAAGCAGGAGGGTGGACATCAGGGAGATACTTTGAGGAAATACCATAAAGAGTGTTAATGTTTAAAGCATGTTTGTATTTTGAGTAAAAAAGTGTCCTTTATAAAGTTTATGTCTCCCGTACCTGATATTACATTTTATGGCACACATGGCCCGGCCCGACAAAGTGACTTTTATGTCAGATCTGGCCCTTGTAAGAAATGAATTTGACACCTCTAGAGCTCCCGTCTCTGGCCCCAGCTCCTGCTATCCTAGCAGTTTGAAAGCAAGAAATTGCAAGTAGATAAATAGGTATCGCTTTGGGGGTTCCTAACAGTGTTCCATGCCCCTTGGCGTTTAGTCACACCAGCCACATGACCACGGAAAAAGTCTTCGGACAGCGCTGGCTCTTCAGCTTGGAAACAGGGATGAGCACCGCACTCCTAGAGTCGGATTCGACTGGCTTTCGAGCAAGAGAAACCTTTACCGTTTACCTTAGTTTAAACAGATGACAGTTGACGGAGCTATCCAAATGCAGTGGCAGTGAAGGCACTGGTTTATCTACCCCGACTCTCTGTGTCAAGGGTGAGCAGAAAAATGGTAGGCAGGTAATTTATATCTACCATGGAAGGTGGGGTAGGGCTGAGTCATTAGGAGTTCTTGTAGGAGTTCTCCAGGCTATGAATGTGCTAATGGAGGAGCTTTCCTGAGGAGGTTCTTTTGTCTATAGATTGTTTCCTGGTGAAACGTCAGGTCCTACAATGCCAAGACCACGGCTGCACAACCCGGAAAATCTACAGCAACGAACTGAAAAAAAATTGGTTAAGGAAACAAGAAAAGGAGAGAGAATTTCATTGTACGCCTCAAGAAGTCGAAAAAGCGCATTGTTTAAAAAGGGCGGGGGGAAGAGAGACATTATTGCAATCGATACATTCTTAAATGCATTTAATTGGCTTTCTTTTTTCCCTTCCAGGTCGTTGAAGACTGGAAATATGTCGCCATGGTAGTGGACAGGTTGTTTCTCTGGGTGTTCGTTGTTGTTTGCATCCTAGGGACTGTTGGCTTGTTCCTCCAGCCCCTTTTCCAAAACCACACCATTCCGGTGAACCCCTAAAGATGGCCGACCCCAACGACGACCTCAACGGCTTTTACTCACGCAGAGGGTTGCGCTCTGAAGTTCCGGAAGTGTCGTTTCAGAGCCCAGTCATCTAAACTACTCAGATTTTCTACTGACGAAATATACTGCATCATTCTTTGATTTCGTTTCCTTATTTAATGTGGGCTTATATCCTTTTGACTCCCTGAGATGCCAAAAACACTATTTCTCTGGGCCCGGTACGACTTTGTAATATGCACCTCCAAACCCACACATACACACATACGGCCCCGTCACCTGTGACTCATGGCCGAGCAACTGCATTTACGGACCGACAGGTAAGACACCGGACAACGGATCCAAACCAGGCCCTCTGGATTCTGCAGGCCCAGAACAATACACCCGTTTCCCACCCCCGTGCATGGACCATTCAGGGGGCGTACAGTGAGTGCCACGTTGATGGGGAATTAGCAAAAACACTCATCACACAACTCACTGTTGACTAGAGTTCCCAGCTTTGGATGGGGAAATACCTAGAGTTTGGGGGGTGGAGCTTTAGGAGGGCGGGGTTTGGGGAGGGGAGGGGTCTCAGCAGGGTGCAGTGCCATAGAGTCCGCCCACCAAAGCAGCCATTTTCTCCTGGAGACCTGATCTCTGTTGCCTGGAGATCAATCGTAATAACAGGAGATCTCCAGTCTCCACCTGGGGGTTGGTAGCTCTGCTGTCGACCCCCCGGTCCCCGTACACCTGCCCACACAGATGTCTCTTAATCCCTTCCCGAATGCGGTCTCATAATGGCTCTTGCAAACCTCTCGGGATGGGAGTGCCAAAAATTATCCGAGCAGCTAGCTGAGATGCGCCCTATAGGTTGGGGGGGTGAACTGCACCCGGCTTCTTTCAGGAAAGGGTGTTACGTTGCCACGTCGTTACGTTTTTCTTATGTTCCTTACAACTTCTTTTTAAGGTTTTTTTCTATAAAAGCGGGAGGGGTTTACCTGTGTGAAATGCCGGCCTTGCTGTCTGCACAAGGACTGTCTATTAAAATGGTATTTTATTTAAAATGTTTCCAGAGCGAGTACGTTTTCCTTAAGGCGGGGAGGGCCTGCGTCGTCCCAATAGGCGGTTTATTATCCAAGCTTTGAATTTATTCGTTTTTTTAAAGCAACAAAGAGATAATCAAAAGCAGCTAGGGCAATACACAGAGAAATGCAAATGTCTATCTCTCCTTATCTTGCTTGAAGATAGATCCAGGTGGTTGGTCTGAAGCAGTAGAATAAATTTTAGAGTCCAGGGGCACCTTTAAGACCAATGCAGGTTTATTCAAGGTATGAGCTTTCGCGTGCCAGGCACACTTTTTTAAATACATTGGAATGGAAGGTAAGAGTTCAGACTTATAGACGGGGACTTAACAGTAAATTAACGTGTAACATGACAATGTTTAAGATACGCAAAGTCAGGGCTAAATAACAAGCTAAGGTTATAAGGTCAACAGTTGTAAAGCAATACACATGTCAGAATGGCAGATAAATGTCTAAAGGTGTCTTTTCTAATTGTGGGAAGCAAACCGAGAATCTCCATTCTCTCCTCCCAAGCGTGGAGAATACTTAACAGCACTTTTTGAGGTGGATGCAGGGTCAGGTCAGCAAAACGTCCCAATATTCCTTCCTTATCTTACTGTTAACTTTTGACTCAAAGGTCTTGAACAGAACGAGATCCAGCCCTCTTGCAGGCAATCATCTCAGCTAAATATTTAGAAACTGATAAGGTAGTTTTCCAATCCTCATCTATACGGAAAAACTGGACGATTTTTTGGCGTGATAAATTCATATAAATAAAGGATAAATTCATATAAATAAAGGATTATAAAAACACAATAAAAACCATACGAACCAAAGAACAATGATAAAAACTCATAAAAGGCCACAATTTAAGAAATCAAATTAGGACTGCCAATAAATAAAAATGAAACATCAAATGCAGTCCTGAAGATCAACCATGAGGGGGCCAGGCACGTTTCTCTGGGGCGGTTGTTCCATAATGTACCTTGCGTATCTGCCAGACAAACCTGCGTTCAACCACGTACTTTCTCTCAACCAGACAAACCTGCGTTCAACCAATGACTTTCTCTCAAATCGGACCAGATTTCACACTCCAATAAAATATGTCCTAAGGATGCAAACGTCTTGTCTGGGTGGCACTGTTATCCCGCCCCCATCTTCTAAAGAGCTCCGAGTGGAGTATATGGTTCTCTCCTTCACCTTTTATTCCCACAACAATCCTGTGAGGTAGGCACAGCTGACAGAGAGCGACGGCCTCAAGTTAGTCCAGCAAGCTTCACAGCAGCACGTGGCTTTAAACCCAAGTCTCCCGAGACCAGAGCCTGACCTGCCATGCCACATGGGTTTTCCTGCATGTGTGTGCCATCTCCATTTCCCAGAATGCTACATGGTTCACTCTTAAAGGGGCAGTATAAACAATCAAGCATATAAACAATCAAACATAAAACTTACATCAGCTGTTCACTCCCTGTCCCATGGAACACTCAAATTGTGATGGCAACACAAGAAAGTGCCTTATAGAGAGAACAGTTCAGCCCACAGGGCTTTTCTGCATTCTAATTTTCCTCACTTGTGTGTTCCTGTTCCTTCAGGGGGGTTTCTGTTCCACACACGCTCCCTCTAGTGCAGGGCCGGCCCATCACTGACAAACTTTAGACAGTCGCCTAGGGTGCCGGCTTGACGAGGGCACCACTCTGGTCTGCCTGCCGCCCCGCCTTCCCCTCCCTTCCCTCGCCTCGCACCCTGGGCTGTGTGTCCCACTGGTGGGCTCCCTTTCCCTTGGCTGGCTGGCCTCCTTCCCTCCTCGCCCCGCACAGGAAGCGAAGCACCCCAGGGCGCACCTCCCTTGCTGGCCGGAGTGCCTCCCCCTCACAGTTCAGCAGCACCATTCGGGGAGGTGAAAAAATGCACACACACCCCCAACCGTCTGCAGCCTGGCGTCTGAGAATGGCTGGCCAGGTGTTGGCAGCAGAAGCCAGAGGACTGCTGCGGCTGGCGGAGGATGCCACCCTAACCCCAGGGTCCTGGGGAGCCTCTGGCCGGCCTCGGCTCCTCTCCGGGAAATGCAAAAGGGAGGGGGAGGTTTCCTGCCAGGTCTGAAGCAGATTTTCCTCGCTGGAGGCAGAAGAGCCGGAGAGGCTTCCCGACAGGGCGCGGGGGTGCACTGTGCAGCTTTCCCGAAGCCTCGAGAGAATCGCCCTCACCGCAGTCTCCTCCGCCCTGCGCACTGCCCAAAGGGGCTGACAACGTTGCCCTGCAAGACCCCGATGGGGCTACGATTGGTGCCAGGCGGGGAGGGGACTGGAAACTGGCCAGCTGCTGTTTGCACGTCCGAGCACTGTCTGGGAGACCTGGAGCACCCCAGGAGGAGGGAGGGAGGGGGGAGAAGGAGAAGTGAGCCAGCTGGGATCTACGTGGGGGCGCCTTGGCGGTTGCTGTGGGAGCATATCAGAAGGTAGCCTCGCCTACTGTACAAAAAAACCTGGAGCCAGCCCCGCACCCTGGCATTCTCTCCCCCACCCCAACCCCCATGCTCAGGGAGGAGAAAGCTTAGAGATTAATTACGTTCCAATTCCAACCCAGCAGCTCGAAGCTTGCAGGCTGCCCCGTCCTTTTTGCAAACAATGTCCCATCCCCAGTACCTTCTTCCCACCCATCACCAACACTCTCACTTACAAAGAAAAATTAGGTCAGCTGGCCGTAGCTATGGGCCCAGCCTTGTGTCTCTCTGCCCCATCCTGAGCTGCCCCAAAGTGACCCAACTTACCACCTGCACTTGCTATTTAATTAGCTGGTGGCCCCCGAGCCTCCCAAGAGCCCTGTACAGCTGTTCTTCCCATCCGATACGCTGCATTTTGTGAAAGGGCCCTCTCCCCCCACACGCACACATGTTTGGGGAGGACAAATACTGTTGTGTTTGGAAGGCTGCTTGTTTGGAAGCAGAGATCTGGTGCCTGGCCAGCAGGTAGAGAGCCAGCCACTCACGCACCCATACTGGCTGGTGCGACTTAATATTTTTAAAATTGGGTAAGAGCAGCTAAAACGGGGGAGGGCGAAATGTCATAGTTGGGGGGGGGGGGAGTTTGCAAGTCTCTCCTAACCGCTGGTTTCCTGGGCAAGTTGCGGAGGAGGCCTGGCCTGCTCCTGTTTCCCCGAGGGACACCTCCCAATGCTGGGTCTGGGACATGTGGGCCCACGAAGGTAAGGTGTGTGTGGGGGGGGAAGCAGGCGGTGGAAGGCGGGAGGGAGACCCCAGGCACAGGCGGCGGGGGGGGGAAAGGGGCGTGTGGCCATCAGAGCTGCAGTCAAAATGCCACTCAGGGAAACATCAAAACCTTTGACCCCACACATCCCGAGCTCTGGGATTTGTGGACGAACCAGCTCACCTGCCACCTCGTCTACCATGAGGTGACCTATGCAGCTAAGAGAAGGAACCTCCTCCTAAGTTCCTGCGGCACAGCCACCATTAGGCTAGCCAAGAGCCTCTGGGCCCCCAAGTCCATCCTTGAGTGTTTCTATGAGGAAATCATCGATGCGCTGACGAGGTACCTCACGTCCAAGCCAACCGCACTGGCCCAGCGGATGGAATTCCTGGGGCGCCTCCAGAAGCCTGGGGAAGTGGCCACGGCGTATCTGGCAGTGCTATGCCACCAATCCAAGAAGGAACAGACCACAAGTGAACGGGAAGTCCCTATGCACTGCCACAAGAGCTTCGCTCATCTGACCTGGGTCTTCTGCACATGCCAAGCTGTAAATGTGCAAAATCAACAACTGCCCCATACAGGTGACTTCTCCGTGGTGGCCCCACCTTGCGGCCCGAGGAGGTCAGCAAGGCTCCCCCCTCTCCTGGCTTTCTGCAAACTGGGCAAAACTGAATTATTCAAGGGGGCTTTTCCATGCAAGCCATAGCCTTGCATGGTACTAAATGATTCACAAAGTTACTTGGATGGATGATTAACGGCTGGACTCGACACCATTGTGTGTAGCTTGGCTGAAGCTAGGATCCCGATATAGGCTGATTCTACATTGGCTTTTCCCTCTGTTGTCATAGCAAACCCACCCCGGGACAGAAATCCCCCTCTGCATTGCATGCCGCTTTCGCTTCCTTTGGTCACTGGATTTTATGGTACCTTCTGCATAGATTTATGGCCGCATCTTTTTCTGTTCCGGTGCGGGTTTGGTTAAAACGACGGAGTGAATGCACAATGCAGAATGTGCCCCTGTCGACTAATCCATTAACGGCGGGCAGGTCTGCATCCGGCATTCACTCCACATTTTCTCAACTGGGAGGAAAAGGTGCAGCTCAAAACCACATTCAAATACCCCAGGGCAATGCTGTACTGACTGCAAAGTCACCCCTGAACAGCCATAAAACTATGCAAAAGGTACCATCAGGGCTATTTTGGGGCAGGAACGCACAGGAACAGAGTTCCGGCTGGCTCCCAAGTTGGCCACGCCCAGCAGGAACTCATTAACATAATAGGCCACACCCAACAGCAGAAACCCATTAGGATTGGCTACATTAGGGGTGTGTGGCCTAACATGCAAAGGAGTTCCTGCTACAAAAAAAAGCCCTGGGTTTTGACAACAAACAAAGTGAACAGAATAAGAAGCAAAAGGTGGGTGTGGCTGGATGACCACACTTCTGGTAGCACGGGGGTGGGGCCACACGGCCTGATATGCTAATGAGCTGTGCTGTCAGGGGTGTGTCCTAATATGCTAATGAGTTTCTGCTGTTGGGTGTGGCCTATTATGCTAATGAGTTCCCGCTGGGCTTTTTCCAAAAAAAAAAGCCCTGGGTACCATAAAAGCCAATGATCAAAGGAAGCGAAAGTGGCATGCAGTGTGGAGGCTACCATAAAAGCCGATAATCAAAGGAAGCGAAAGCAGCCTGCAATGCAGAGGGGAATTTCTGTTCCAACATAGGTTTGCTACAACAACAGAGGGAAAGAGCCAATGCAGAATCTCCCGGTGTCCGGCCCGGTTGCCCTCTGCTCCAAAGGGCTCCCCCGGACGCCGTGTGAAAACCCGAGCCTCTCTTGTTGTCAGTATCCATTTCACGCAGAATCCAATTATCCCTATTTTCATTAAACCCGGACCTTGTTCGAAAGGCTTGGCACGCAAGCCGGGAGGACAATTCAGACCCTGCACATGCAGCCAATTGCCAAGCTCTTAATGTTATCAGATTACCGGCTTTGCGTAGGCATCAATGGGAGGCCCCCTTTCTTTGCTGGGAGGGCAGGAGTGCCTCAGTGCTTATGGCTTACTTAGACTGGGATTCTTCTCTTCATCCATGTGGACAGCCCGGAAAAGGGGCAGGGCTGTCAAATATTAAGGCAGGTTTCCAACACCGGACTGTTTCTCAGGGTCCCGCTGTCTGCCCGTTGCCAGGATTGCATCTGTCAAAATTCAGGCTGTCTCTTTTCCCAGATCTCTGGGCGATGCTGCCAGCGAAAGCCGTCTCCGCCGGGCTCTCTTGACGAGCGGCGAATCGAAAAGCCATGGGGGGGCCAGTCCGTCTGCTTCTGCTTGTTGCTGTTTACTTCTTCCTGAAAGGTAAGGGAGCCTTCTGTCTTTCTTTCGGCAAAACGGGAGAGGGTGGGAGTTGGTCACAAACACACCCAGCCCTGGCACCGAACGCCCGGCTGGCGTTAAATCACTGTGATGTATTTGATGGTGCGCCGTGAAAATTCAGATTCGTTTGCGGGCTGCACCTGTTCGCGGTCTCTCCTTCTGCAAGCAGACAGGCTGACTCGGGAACGCCGAGCGGTTCTTGTGCACCACTGGAATAAAGCAAGGGTGGGCGGCTTTCATGCATCGGAAGATTCTACTGTGTTGCAAAGGGCAGAAACAGTTGTTTTGTTCATGAACCCTAGGGAGACATTGTTAATAATCGATCTGATCCAGAACCCAGTTATTTGCCTTTTTAAAAAATTAGTTTATATAGAGAAAGGGGAAAAGGGAAAAGAAGGGAAAAGAAAGAATACAGAGTTATATATACAAAAAAAGCCAATTTGACCTCCTGAGTGCAAATCTTCTCATAAAAGTTTCACAACTATTATATCCATCTTTCTTATTGTTCCTCGTTCAGTCTTAGTTTCTCAGCACTTATGCTTTAACCAGTCATAGAACTCCCTCCCATTCTAGCCCATAAATTCTTCTTCCATTTTTCCCTTTCAGTATATTTGTCAATCTGTCCATTTCAGCACATTCCATAGCCGTTATCAACTCATCAAGCGTTGGGACTTTCAATGTCCTCCCGTGTCATTGCAAGTAGGATTCTAGCTGCCGTTACGGCACGTTATTTACCTTTCTGGTGGATTCGGAATTTCGGCTTCCAAATCTGAATTTTGCAGGAGGGGGAGAGGGGAAGCTAGACACGGCCGATTTGACTTGGATGCGGAAAGAGGCACAGTTTTGTTTCGGGGTCAGCTCACTAGGGACGTGGGGCAATAAAGGTCAAAAATGAGAACGACGGCCAGGAGGATCGATGCCAAGGAAACGGTTCCACACCCATAAATGGAAATGCAGAGTATTAATAAACAGTCCGCAAACGTAACATGGTAAACTTCTGGCAGGGTAAAAAGCTGCCTTCTTTAACCCTACACCTTTGTAGGGTTTAACGTTTCTATATAAGTTTGCTCCAGGTTCGTCATCAAGCCCTCCTCTCTTAGCAGCGAGGAGATGGTTGTAGTTCTTCCTTTCTCTGGGCGAGCGAGCAGATAAGAGATTTTGAAACCTTATGCCGTCTGAACTTCCAAAGGCTGAACGCTAAGTATCAGTAAAGGACGAAACTCATCCAAGGATAAATATTATGGCATTTTATTTGTCGGGAATGGAACATGCTGGTTTCCCCTTCTACCTTAAGGCTAGCGTAGATCCAGATATTTAAGGAATTATCTGAACAAACGATCACGTTTTGTTACAATATAAAACAGCGATTGATCTAAGGCAGACAGGTTTGACAAAAAGGCAAGGATTGTGGACCATAAGATTAGATGTGAGAATGGGAAAAAAGACTCTGTGCTGAGTTCCTAGGAAGGCCCCTTGTGTAGACTGTTGTGCACTGGGACAGACCTGAAGGTCTGCCAGACACAGGAGGGACCGTGGCCCAGTGGAAGAGCATCTGCTTGGCATGCAGAAGGTCCCAGGTTCAACCCCCAACATCTCCAGGTTAAAAGGAGCAGGCAGGAGGGGATGGGGAAAGACCTTGACCTGAGACCCTGGCTCAGTGGTAGAGCATCTGCTTGGCATGCAGAAGGTCCCAGGTTCAACCCCCAACATCTCCAGTTAAAAGGAGCAGGCAGGAGGTGACGGGAAAGACCTTGACCTGAGACCCTGGCTCAGTGGTAGAGCATCTGCTTGGCATGCAGAAGGTCCCAGGTTCAACCCCCAACATCTCCAGTTAAAAGGAGCAGGCAGGAGGTGATGGGAAAGACCTTGACCTAAGACCCCGGCTCAATGGCAGAGCATCTGCTTGGCATGCAGAAGGTCCCAGGTTCAATCTGGGGTATTTGAATGTGGTTTGAGTGGCACATTTTCCTTCCCAGTCGAGAAAATGTGGAGCGAATGCCAGATGCAGAACTGCCCTCAGTCTGACCATTGAGATAAACAAACAGACAAACCAAGACCATGGCCCGCTCATTCTATAGTTTAAACGTACATCATCTCTTGTGCTTCGACAAAAGGCTGGGCTTTTCTTCCACTGCTACCTGGGCGTTTAGGAAACACAATTGGGTCCATGCTCGCTTGAGTAATGATCCCCCAGATTACTTTCTCTGGCTTAATTTGTGTCTGTCTCCTGCATCTGCGGAGGAAAAAGGACTCTGGGTAAGAGCAGCGGCGGAAGGGTAATAGCCTGTGATCTAATTTCCCCGGGAAATTATCGTGGAGGACGTGAAGTTCCCGAGGTGGTTTGCAGAACCCTAAGCCAAGATGTTGGGTGGTGTTTTCTATTCGTTCCCCTCCTCCTGTTCCCCCGCCCTCGCTTCAGGCTGCTGCTGTTCGGAAGCCGAACACCGGCTCTACGAAGAACTGTTTGCGAATTACAACAACATCATCAGGCCGGTAGAGAACGTGTCCGACCCGGTCATTATTTGGTTCGAGGTGTCCCTGTCTCAGCTGGTAAAGGTGGTGAGTAGAAGAGGGCCGTGGTGGTGATTTGGGATGGGAAATTCGAATGACGGCACATGCGCCGCTCTCAAAAACAAAAGTTCTGGGATCTGGGTAGGTTTGTTGACCTCCGTGTGGCAGCTGGGAGGGGGGTCTCCTGGGATTACAATTCATCTCCTGGTGATAGGGAAGAAAATGGCCACTTTGGAAGGTGGGCCTATGGCGTTATACCCTGCTGAAGCCCCTCCCTTCCCCAAACCCCGCCCTCCTCAGGCTCCACCCCCTAAATCTCCAATGATTTTGCAACCATAACCTGGCAACCCTAGACAACAGAGATCAGTTCCCCTGGAGAAAATGGCCGCTTTGGAAGGCGGGCTCTGGGGCATTCTACCCAGCTGAAGTCCCTCCCCTTCCCCAAACCCTGCCCCCTCAGGATCCACCCCCCAAAATCTCCCAACTTTTTCCCAACCAGGAGCTGAGATCCCAACCAGGACAGAGATCAGTTCCCCCTGGAGGAAATGGCTACTTTGGAAGGCGGACTCTGGGGCACTGTACCCCACTGGAGTCCCTCCCCTCCACAAACCCCGCCCTCCTCAGGCTCCACCCCCCAAAATCTCCAAGTAGTTCCCAACCCGGAGCCGACAACCCTTGAGCTGGGCGAGATCTAGAAGAGCAGCAGCACCCTGAGGAACTCTTGGGTTAGAGCCTAGTGGTTAGAGTCTCCTGTGCAAATGGTCAAAAATGTAAAAAAAAAAATGTATCTGTGCACGAGTAAATTTTTGGTAAGTCGGCCTGGACGCGAAAGCAAGATTTGGGCAGGCCAGTTTCATCCCCCACAGGTCCTCCGGCAGGCTGGTATAATTGGGCCCAAGAAATATAGGGTTGCCAACCTCCAGGTGTGTGGGGGTTGGGGATCTCCCACAATTACAACTGATCTCCAGACGATATATATCCCGTATTTATTTATTTGGAATGTTCATTCCACTCCTCCTGGAGAAAATGGCTGCTTTGGAAGGTGGGCCGCATGGCATGACACCCTACTGAGGCCCCTCCCACCCTAAACCCCACCCTCTCCCAGGCTCCGCCCTCAAACCTCCAGGTATTTCCAAATCTGGAGTCAGTAGCCACTGTAAAGAAAGAGGCCTAACCTCCTTTTCCCCTAAACAGTTTCAGATCCAGCCAGTTTGGTGTAGTGGTTCGGAGCACAGACACTAATCTGGGAGAACCGGGTTTGATTCCCCACTCCTCCGCATGCAGTCACAAGTTCTCTCGGAGCTGTTCTCTCAAGGCCAGTCCTCGAAAGAGCTCTCTCAGCCCCACCCACCTCACAGGGTGTCTGTTGTGGGGTGGGGAAGAGAAAGGAGTTTGTAAGCCGCTCTGAGACTCCTTCTGGTAGCGAAGGCTGGGGTATAAATCCAATCTCTTCTTCTCTTCTCCTTCTTCTTTCCCTCCCCAGGATGAAGTGAACCAGATCATGGAGACCAATTTATGGTTGAGACATGTAAGTACAAAGTGCGCCAACTACTTGAAGGCTGAATACCATAAAACCTTTGTATGCTACAGATACTTGTTGGGGGGGGGTAGAATAAGAAACGAAGCTTAACATTATTTCCCCCCTCCATTTTGCACTACGTTTCTTATTACTTTTGTACATGTTTAAGACCTGGAAAGATGTTTCCCATTTACAGGCATCAGCTCAACAAAGAAAGGGGGGGTAACGTTTCTAAAAACGTCTCGGCCAAAAGACAATCAAAGGCAACGCCCCTCAGCCTTCGTACTTCATTACAAGCTCAGAGGATCAAATGGAAGGGTCCAGGGCATAATAGGCCACACCCGACAGCAGAAACTCATTAGCCTATTAGGCCACACCCCTGACAGCACAGCTCATTAGCATATTAGGCTGTGTGGCCCCACCCCCATGTTACCAGAAGTGTGGTCATCCAGCCACACCCACCTTTTGCTTCTTATCCTGTTTACCTTGTTTGTTGTCAAAACCCAGAGCTCTTTTTGTAGCAGGAACTCCTTTGCATGTTAGGCCATGCAGCCCTAATGTAGCCAGTCCTAATGGGTTCCTGCTGCTGGGCGTGGCCTATTATGCTAATGAGTTCCTGCTGGGCGTGGCCAACTCAGAAGCCAGCCGGAACTCCATTCCTGTGCATTCCTGCCCAGAAATAGCCCTGCTCCTGCCTGACAAAACGTTTAATTCATGAAATTTCAAAATTCACTGGAAGGTACTTAAACCTCCTTCACAGTTTCTCCTTGGGGATGCCAGCCTCCAGGTGGGGCCTGGGGATCCCCTGGAATTACAGCTCATCTCCAGACAACAGAGGTCAGTTCCCCAGGAGAAAACGGATGTTCTGGAGGGTGGACTCTGGGGCATTGTACCCCACTGAGGTCCCTGTCCTCCCCAGGCTTCATCCCCAAATGTTCCAGGAGTTTCCCAGCCTGGAGCTGGCAACCATAGCCCCCCCATCACCCCCCCATGGCTAGAGGGGACCTGGCCGCCCTATTTCTCCTGGTGTTGCCTCAGTCACTGTTAATTGCCTTGGCAAACGACAGTGCGGTGTAGGACTTACGCTGAATCAGAATTTGCATTTTCAGTCACTTCAGCAATAGCCTGACTGTCTTATTCGCCACATGCCCAAGTTTTATTTTTTTTTAATCTGCATTAATTACCTGTGAATCGAGACAAATCGGAAACAATTTCTTACGGATGACTCTCACAGCTTTGGTTTCGACAAGGACAAGTTTACGCTCTCCGAGCTGGCCCGTAATCTGATTTCTGCAAAGAGATCATAAGAAAACATGAATCTGCCCCGTGCTGAATTATTGGCCCCGGTGAGCCCAATGAAAATCTACTCTGAGTAGTAGCTTTTCCACAAGGTCTCAAGCAGATAACCTCCTCTAAGCACCCTGCTAGAGCTTTCTTAACTACAAGTGCCAGGGTTTGGACCTGGGGAACTTCTGCCTGCAAGCCATGTGGGTTTAACAAGGATGGGTCATCTCCTCGAGAGCATTATTTGAATGGCAGGGAGTACAAGAGATGTCCCCTCCCCGTGCATGCGTGTTACTATTGTTTCATATGACATTGTTTTCATGTCACTCAATGACTCTTAAAGAAGAAGGTTGGTTTTTATACCCTGCCCTTCACTACCAGAAGTAGTCTCAGAGTGACTTACAATCTCATTCCCTTCCTCTCCTCACAATAGACACCCTGTGAGGTAGGCGGGGCTGAGAGAGCTCTCCTGAGAACTGTCCTTGAGAGAACAGCTCTGAGAAAACTATGTCTGACTCAAGGTCACCCAGCCAGGTGAATGTGGAGGAGTTGGGAATCAAACCCAGTTCTCTCAGATTAGAGTCCACTGCTGTTAACCACTAAGAGCCAGCATGGAGGCTTACAATTGGCTTACAATTGCCTTCCCTTCCTCTCCTCACAACAGATTGCCTATGAGATAGGTGAGGCTGGGAGATCTCTGAGGGAACTGCTCTTGAGAGAACAGCTCGGAGAGAACTTGTGATTGACCCAAGGAGGAGGAGTGGGGAATCAAACCCGGTTCTCCCAGATTAGAGTCCGCCACTCTTAACCGCTACACTAAACTGAATCTCTGAATCAGCCACTAAACCATACACATTTCCTCCGTTGACAAACAGTTGTGTTAAAGACAGAATGATGGGAAACTTTCATCTTGCAAAACGTTTGGGATGAGCTGATTATTGATTTTAAACTGTACTTTTGTGTATATTTATTGTAAATCGCCCAGAGCCTTGTGTACTCAGGGGTGGGGCGATTCAGAAATTTAAATAATAATGATAGCTGATAATAATAATGTGATGCAGATGTTCAGAAAAGAGCAGCTACATGCCAAAAGGAACTGGGCGGCTTTCCCCGTAAAAGGCCTAGAAAAGCCAACGTTCCCACAGGCACAGCTGTTCCCATTACTGTGTCACAGAACTTCTCAAGGGACCAAAGCCTTGATTCCTTTTGGAACACCGTCACTGTGGCAGAGAGGGGGAAACATCCGAAAGCAGCCCATGTTTTGCTGAAGAGAAGCAGACTGCCTCTTATACAGCCTTCCTGGAACAGCCTCCAAGCCGACAAAGCAATACAGCAGCAAACCCTCCCAGCATAAAAAAAAGTATAATAGAATCACAGAGTTGGAAGGGACCTCCAGGGTCATCTAGTCCAACCCCCTGCACAAGGCAGGAAGTTCACAAATACCTCTTCCTCACACCCCCAGTGACCCCAGCTCCGCGCCCAGAAGATGACCAAAAAACCTCCAGGATCTCCAGCCAAACTGGCCTGGAGAAAAATTGATTCCTGACCCCAAAGTGGCGACCAGCATTTTCCTGGGCATGTAAGAAAGGGCCACGAGAGCTAAGCACACCAATGCAACCCTTCCTGCCCTCCCTTCTCACGATCTGCCCGAATTCACAGAATCAGCATTGCTGTCAGATGGCCACCTAGCCTCTGCATGGAAACCGCCAAAGGAGGTAACAAGCTGGCTTGTCTTAGCATTTCCCCCAGCTCCGGAATAACTTCTCCACGTATCCCATCTGACTTTTGAAGAAGGAAAGCCCACTGCTGTAGCCTGAAGTGGGGTAAAAGGGAGTCCGAAAAGCTGGTGCTTTTCTACTTGCAATGCATTCCTGACACCTAGTGGTGATGTGTTTGCTCGCATTGAATAAACCCCCCCAGACACCAGTCTTCTGAAATTCGACAGCTCCCTTCTGCTAAGCGGCTGCCAAATTCTAAACGCCTCCAGGATGAGGTCAATGTCCGACGGTGTGGTGCAGTGGTTAAGAGTGTTGGGCTAGGATCTGGGAGAACCAGGTTCAAATCCCCATGTGTGCCATGGAAGTTTGCTGGGTGACCTGGGGCCAGTTACCCTCTCTCAGCCTAACCGACCTCACAGGGTTGCAGTGAGGATAAAATGGAGAGGAAAACGATGTCAGCCACTTTGGGTCCCTGCTGGGGAAGAAGGCAGGGTCGCCACAGAGTAGCCGGCAGTCTGAAATTGGATGAATTAGTATTCGCCATCTCTTTTCTTCAAATGTGTGCTTTCAATGTTTTAATGATTTTATCTGATTGTGTTTTATGGATATTGTACATCGCCCAGAGCCCTGCAATAGCAGGGATTAGGCAATTAATAAATCCGATAGGTAGACAGATAATGGATGGATGGATGGATGGATGGATGGATGGATGGATGGATGGGTAGATAGATAGATAGATAGATAGATAGATAGATAGATAGATAGATAGATAGATAGATAGATTATGGATAGATGATATAGATAGCTGATAGCTGATAGATGATAGATTGATAGATGATAGATTAATAGATGACATAGTTGATAGATTGATAGATGATAGATTATTGATAAATAGATCATAGATGATAGGTAGGTAGGTAGGTAGGTAGGTAGATGATAGATAGATAGATAGATAGATAGATAGATAGATAGATAGATAGATAGATAGATAGATGGAAGGAATATGGATAGATGATAGACATAGATAGATAATAGATAGATAATAGATTGATAGATATAGATATAGATAATTGATAGGTGATAGATTGATAGATGACATAGTTGATAGATGATAGATTGATAGATGATAGATTATTGATAAATAGATGATAGATAGAAGACAGACAGACAGACAGACAGATAGAACAACATGATAGTCACAAGATAGACCTACCTAACAATTGGCCAGTGACTTTATGAATTCAGCACAATAGAAATCTGTGTATAATGCAAAGATGGTTACTGGGGGCCGATTAGACAGGCATTATACAAAGACTGTACATTTAATACCATTTGATTTCCCCCTTCTGTGATCAGATCTGGAACGATTACAAGCTCAAATGGAACCCAGAGGACTACGGAGGCGTTCGGTTCATTCGAGTGCCGTCGCAGAAGATCTGGAAGCCAGATATCGTGCTGTACAACAAGTACGGTTATGACCTCTCGTCTGCTGAGAAATGCCCCGTGGACTGTAATCTGAGCGTGCCTGACCCTTTCAAAGGTTCCGCACAGCCCCTTACTTTGGTCCACCACTGGTCCACTGAGCCCAAGGGACAAGTTATTAGTCGAGTCCGATGGCAACAGCTCTCCAACGTCCCGGCGGAGAGGGCTTTCTCAGACCTGTTGTCTGAAATGCTTTTAACCGGAGATGTTCGTGTGCACCCACAGTTCTTCAGAAGAGTATTAGGATGCGAGGCTCTCCAAAAAGCAGCTGCTATGCTGGGAACTTGGTACATGGGCCCCATTACTGAAATTGACTTGGGAGCGGAAATAGAAGGCACATCTTGTACAAAGCGATAAACTAGGTCTTGTCCCCCTTTAGGATCTCTGGCCTGGCGGTTCCCAAGTTAGGAATTCTCACTTACGCCTCGAAATCAAGACACGCAACTGTTTAACATCACGCATGGTACACCTACCCACGCCCTACAGCTCTCAAACAGAGTGTAAGGATGTGCTCGTAACTCCCCTGGAAAGGAACAGCACAGTTTAGAACTGTCAAGCACATACAACTCGAGATAACATAGAAATTTGCGTTATACTGAATCAGATCCTTGGGACATCAGAGTCGGTATTGTCTACTCAAACTGGCAGCGTCTCCCCAGGGTTTCAGATGGAGGTCTTTCCCATCACCTCCTACCAGCTCCTTTTAACTGGAGATGCCGGGGATTGAACCTGGGGCCTTCTGCATGCCGAGCAGATGCTCTACCACTGAGACAGAGTCCCAGGTCAAGATCTTTCCCATCACCTCCTGCCTGGTCCTTTTAACTGGAGATGCTGGGGATTGAACCCGGGACTTTCTGCATGCCAAGCAGATGCTCTACCACTGAGCCAGGGTCTCAGGTCAAGGTCCTTCATATCACCTGTTGCCTGGTCCTTTTAACTGAAGATGCTGGGGATTGAACCTGGGACCTTTCTGTTCTGCCACTGAGTCAGGGTCTCAAGTTAATGTCTTTCCTATCACCTACCACCTGGTCCTTTTAACTGGCGATGCCAGGGATTGAACCTGGGACCTCCTGCATGCAAGGCAGAGACTCTTCTGCTGAGCCATGGCCCCTCCGTAGCAGAAAAAGTTTTCCCCAACTGCCTTTTATTGATGCTTGTAACTGACAAATCATTTCCGGAGCAGACACAGTGAGAACTATACTCACTTATTTGTTTTCCTATCTGCCCCACATACATTCTCAGCACCCCACTAAGGTAGAGCCAACTGCTGCTGATCTCATAGACCAGCTATGCAAAAATAGCTTGACCTGTTGAACTGCATGATACATTTGGGGGCAGTGTGGTGTAGTGGTTAAGAGCGGAGGACTCTAATCTGGAAGAACTGGGCTTGATTCCCCACTCCTCCCCCACATGCAGCCAGCTGGGGGACCTTGGGTCAGTCACAAGTTCTCTCAGAGCTGTTCTCTCAGGAGCAGTTCTCAATAGAGCTCTCTCAGCCCCACCTACCTCATGGGGTGTCCGTTGTGGGGAGAGGAAGGGAAGGTGACTGTAAGCTGTTTGGTATAGTGGTTAGGAGCGTGGACTCTAATCTGGGAGAACCAGGTTTGATTCCCCACTCCTCCACATGTAGCCGGCTGGTGTGACCTTGGGTCAGTCACAAGTTATTTCGGAGCTGTTCTCTCAGGAGCAGTTCTTGAAAGAGCTCTCTCAGTCCCACCTACACCACAGGGTGTCTGTTGTGGGGAGGGGAAGGGAAAGGAGATTGTAAGATGCTCTGAGATTCCTGCGTGTAGTGAAGGGTGGGGTATAAATCCAATTTCCTCCTCCTCCTCCTCCTCCTCCTCTTCTTCTCTGAGACTCTGAGTGAAGGGCAGGCTATAAACCCAATCTCTTCTTCTTCCATCCTTTGGCAGTGCTGTCGGGGACTTCCAGGTGGACGACAAAACCAAGGCCATTCTGAATTACACCGGCAACGTCACTTGGATGCCCCCGGCTATCTTTAAGAGCTCCTGCAAGATAGACGTGACCTACTTCCCCTTCGACTACCAGAACTGCACCATGAAGTTTGGGTCCTGGTCTTACGACAAAGCCGAGATCGACCTGGTTCTGGTTGGTTCCACCATGAACCTGAAGGACTACTGGGAGAGCGGCGAGTGGGCCATCATCAACGCGCCGGGCTACAAACACGACATCAAGTACAACTGCTGCGAGGCCGTCTACCCCGATATCACCTACTCGCTCTACATCCGGCGGCTCCCCTTGTTCTACACCATCAACATGATCATCCCTTGCCTCCTGATCTCCTTCTTGACCGTGTTGGTCTTCTACCTGCCCTCCGACTGCGGGGAGAAAGTGACGCTCTGTATCTCGGTCCTCCTGTCGTTGACCGTGTTCCTCCTGGTGATAACGGAGACCATCCCTTCCACCTCGCTGGTAATCCCCCTGATTGGGGAATACCTCCTCTTCACCATGATCTTCGTCACGCTCTCGATCGTCATCACCGTCTTCGTACTGAACGTACACTACCGGACTCCCAGGACGCACACCATGCCCGAGTGGGTGAAGACCATTTTCCTCAACTTCCTCCCCAGGATCATGTTCATGACCAGGCCGGCCGGCGAAGACGGCGACGGCCCAAAGCCGAAGTCCCCTTACGGCACCGAGCTCTCCCCCTTGAACTGCCTCGGCCCCTCCGAGACCAAGTGCGGCAAGGAAGGGTTCGTGTGCCAGGATGCGGCCTGCGGCTGCTGCCCGCACGTGAAATTTATCAAAGTGGGTGGTAACCTGACGCAGAGCTCCAGCTGCGAATCCGTGGACGCCCTGTTTCCCTTCTCGGTGCTGTCGCCGGAAATGAGGGAGGCGATCGAGAGCGTGAAGTACATCGCGGAGAACATGAGGCTGCAGAACGAGGCCAAAGAGGTACGAGTCGTTTTTATTGGCTGGGCTTGTGAAATGGTACGGCCCGCTTCTCCTTATTTCGGTGCTTTGGCTTGCGGGTGGGAACACTACATGACTGACTGATGCTCCATACATAATGAGCAAGATTCAAGCCCCGTAGCACCTTAAAGCCATAACCTAGATGCCCCAGGTTAGCTCGATCTTGTCTGATCTCAGAAGCTAAGCAGGTCAGTCCTGGTTAGTACTAAGGGTTTCTGCCTAAGGATTAGCTTTCTTGACTACAGAAGTCACCTTCCCGGCTTGTTATTAAAATAGTTGCTTAGGCTGGCAGAAGTGATTAACTTGCAGCAGCTGAGAACTGTCATCGAAAGAGGTTGACAGTTTGCAGTTTAGAGAACTATCCTGGCCACAGCTTTCTATTGGCTCTGTGGCTTTTCTTTCTGCACTGAGAACTTCAGCCCCACCAGGAAAAAAATTGCCCCGCAACCCACAAAACCCTGGCTACGGACCTGCTTTCACATCACCTACCACCTGACCCTTTCAACTGGAGATGCTGGGCTTGAACCAAACCTCCAATGTTCCCTCTAAGCTGTGGAGTCTTGTGAGCAAAAATTCTACTTTGTGAGCTACTGGCATTGAAGTTGTGAGCAAGCAACTTGGTTACTGCATAAATTGGTTTGCTCTGGAGCCATCCTTCCTGAGCTAAGACAAAAATCTGTGAGCTGGAGGCTAAAAAACTGTGAGCTAGCTCACTCTAACTCAGCTTAGAGAGAACGCTGCCTGGGACCTTCTGCATTCCAAGCAGATGCTCTACCATTTAACCACAGCCCCTTGGGGTCTGGGTGCCATGGTGCCCACCAACACCTCTCCTGGTGCCCACCAAGAGTTTGTAGAAAGTGGGCGGTGCTTGGTAGACTTTTGCAGTGATTGGCTGTGCAGATGTTTTAACACCATTTTGACGGCAGCTGCCATCACAGCATAAGTATCGTCGCTGTGTAACTAAAGTTAAGCTGCGGCAGCCATTTTGTGGCTGCACCCACCACACTGTGGCCCTTTCTGCACCCATATTTTGCCTCGGTTTCTGAGTGCATCCTATTCTTCCGTTCTGCATTCCCTCCCGCTTTCACTTCCAGTTTTTGTCGGGACTTTCTCTCATTTTTACCATTGTTTTACCGGAATCTGCATTCAGACCGCTTCCAGCACATGGTTGCCCCGCAGTCACCAAAACTCCTTTTGCTGCGATTCTTTGTTCTCATCCGCTTTTGAATTGCTAATCCTTTCTAAAGTGGAATTGTTTCTGCAGGTATTTGAGTGCTGCCCACTGCCCGCCCCTGTTTCCGCCTCTCTTTCTCCTTAGATTGACGCTCCCTCCCAGTTCTGTTTTCTTTCCCTCCTTCTCCAAAGACAAAAGAGGACACGTCCTCCCGCTCAGGCAAACTTTTTAAAAGCCAGAGGAAGTAGAAGAAATAATCAGTAAATAAAGCACTAGGGGATTCCCTGCTCCCAAATGTGTCAGTCTTGCAGGTGTAGGCCTGGATTTCCCCCTTCCTTCCCTTTCTTTTTGCAGAATCATAAGAGGGAGGGAGGGGAGGGGTTGGGTCTGCACTTAAAAGTTTTAACTGTGGCAGGACGATTGCGTAAATGGGAGGGGGGACTTTGGACGCCACCCACACAGTGCCGCGTGATGTTTTCCATATTAATTAGGCAAAAAAAATTGGGTTTTGCTCATAGAAGCAGAATGCACACAGAATACACAAATAAATAAACCGGATTGGGGGGGGGGACCCAGTGCAGAGGGAATGCACATGGCTGTGAAGTCATCCCTTAAGGCTTGACTCCTCGGATCCTCCGGCGCAAGCTGTCAGTGCAGGAAGGGCCTTGTGTTCAGAACTGCAAACGTGCCTGCAGGCTCAAAAAGTTTGTGGACCCCCGGCTGATACAGAACACAGAAATCGTTTGATACTTTGAGGTATGAAACGTGAATCAGACGTAGGACAGCTCTTAAGCCTGAGTATGTACATAGAAGGGGGAGTGAAGAGAGGAGCGACTGTCCACATTTAACCACCATGGGAGAGCCAGTTTGGTGTAGTGGTTAAAAGCGTAGACTCTAATCTGGGAGAAACGGGACTTGAATCCCTACGCCTCCACATGCAGCTGCAGGTGTGACTTTGGGCCAGTCACAAGTTCTCTCGGAGCTGTTCTCTCAAGGGCAGTCCTCGAAAGAGCTCTCTCAGCCCTGCCTACCTCACAGGGTGTCTGTTGTGGGTAGAGGAAGGGAAAGGAGACTGTATGACGCTCTGAGACTCCAAGCGAAGGATGAGGTATAAATCCAATCTCTTCTTCATCTTCTTAATGGCTTCCTATTTATTGAGCTGTGGTGGCTCAAGTGGTTAAGACGCTGAACTGCAGGCTGTGGAAGGTCAGTAGTTCAGCAGTTCGAGACCCGGGTGCCGCATGACAGGGTGAGCTCCTGTCTCTAGTTCCAGCTCCTGCCAACCTAGCAGTTCGAAAGCTAGAAACTGCAAGTAGATAAATAGGTACCACTTCGGTGGGAAGGTAACAGCGTTCCGTGCGCCTTGATGTTTAGTCATGCCGGCCACATGACCACGGAAACGTCTTCGGACAGCGCTGGCTCTTCGGCTTTGAAACGGAGATGAGCACCGCAACCCTAGAGTCGGATTCGACTGGCTTTCGAGCAAGGGAACCTTTACCTTTACCTATTTAGACAGGGAACTATTTTGACGGGTCATGATCCATGTTCCCTCTAAGCTGAGGAGTCTTGTGAGCAAAGATCCTACTTTGTGAGCTCCTGGCATTACAGTTGTGAGCGAGCGGTTTGGCTGCTGCAGAAATTAGCTTGCTCTGGAGCCCTCCTTCCTGAGCTATGACAAAAATGTGTGAGCTCAAGGCTAAAAAACTGTGAACTAGCTCGCACTAACTCAGCTTAGAGGGAAGCACTGGTCACAGCTACATCTTCTGGCCATTGATTCCATGTTCAAGCTGGTGGTTTGTGCATATTATAACATTGGAAAAAGTGCAGAGAAGGGCAACTAGAAGGATAAAAGGGTTGGAACACCTTCCCTATGAAGAAAGGTTAAAACGCTTGGGGCTCTTCAGCTTGGAGAAACGACGGCTGAGGGGGTGACGTGATCGAGGTTCATAAGATTATGAATGGGATTGAGCAGGTTGAGAAAGAAGTACTTTTCTCCCTTTCTCACAATGCAAGAACTCGTGGGCACTCCATGAAATTGCTGAGCAGTCGGGTTAGAACAGATAAAAGGAAATACTTCTTCTCCCAAAGAGTGATTAACACATGGAATTCACTGCCACAGGAGGTGGTGGCAGCTGCAAGCATGGACAGTTTCAAGAGGGGATTAGATAAACATATGGAGCAGAAGTCCATCAGTGGCTATTAGCCACAGGGTATAGATGGGAACTCTCAGTCTGGGGCAAGTGATGCACTCTATTCTTGGTGCTTGGCAGGGGGCAGCAGTGGGAGGGCTTCTAGTGTCCTGGCCCCACTGCTGGACCTCCTGATGGCACCTGGTATTTCTGGCCACTGTGTGACAGAGTGTTGGATTAGATGGGCCATTGGCCTGATCCAACATTGGCTTCTCTTATGTTCTTATGTTCATCATGATACCAATGTGCACTTCCCTGCCTTTAGGCCGATTCTGTGACTTCAAAGGATCTCCTGCTATTATGCATGGCTAGTGGCTAATAACATGCCTGCAGGTTTAAGAATGTTGTGATAGCAGTCTCTATATAATTTGACCGCTTGTGTTTTTCAGACTCAAGACGATTGGAAATACGTCGCCATGGTGATTGACCGCATTTTTCTGTGGGTCTTTATTCTTGTGTGCATTCTGGGAACAGCCGGCTTGTTTCTCCAGCCTCTGATGGTTACAGATGAAGTGTGAGACTAAGTCCGCCCTGTAAAAGAACAATAATTTCTTGTTTGCCATCCAAACTTCTTAAACACTGTCTTTATGCTAAAGTAGCTGTTTCTGTGTCCGTGATTAGTGAAGAACTCGACGATAATTAGGCTAGATTCAGCCAACTGTATACGTGTGGAAAAGTTGATAAAAGTTATTTCAAATCCTTGTGAGACACTGAAGAATACTTTGTTTAAAAAGAGAAGGCAGGGGGAGTCTTCTAGAGCGCCAGTTTGGTGTCGTGGTTAAGAGCGCGGACTCTAATCTGGGAGAACCGGGTTTGATTCATTCCCCACTTCTCCATGTGCAGCTGCTGGGTGACCTCGGGTCAGTCACATGTTCTTTCAGAGCTGTTCTCTCAAGAGAAGTCCTCGAGCGAGCTCTCTCAGCCCCACCTACCTCACAGGGTGCCTGCTGTGGGGATTGGAAGGGAAAGGAGATTGTAAGCTGCTCTGAGACTCCGAGTGAAGGGCGGGGTATAAATTCAGCTCCTCCTCCTTCTCTGCTTTTTCCTCTAATGGAATTTAAAATGCATTTTTAAGGTTCGTAATCGATGGATCCCAGAGTCTCAAAGCAGCACAAATGTCAGAAAAGATGCCTTTGATGTTTCTCACTGAATCCATTGTTTTATGTTTCCTACCCCGCTTTGCACAGCTGATTAGTTTATTCTACAGCCCCAAGTCACTTAGGCATCAGTCAGGCTTTGCAACAATCCCAGCCATGTAGAGTGAGCATTAATGCAGAGATGCAAGGAAATAATAGTGCTGTACAAGACATCTGTATTTCACCCCTGTAAAAATACTGATAATTGAGTTTAAAGAAGGAACTGGCTGCTTTGGCCGAAGGTCTCCCAGCGTCCCCTTCTGGTTTGGCCCTAAGCAGGGCTATTTTTGGGCCGGAACGCACAGGAATAGAGTTCCGGCTGGCTCCCGAGTTGGCCACGCCCAGCAGGAACTCATTAGCATAACAGGCCACACTCAACAGCGGAAACTCATTAGGGCTACTTTAGGGCTGTGTGGCCTAACAAGCAAAGGAGTTCCTGCTACAAAAAAAGCGCCCTGGGTTTTGACAACAAACAAGGTAAACAGAATAAGAAGCAAAAAGGTGAGTGTGGCTGGATGACCACACTTCTGGTAACATGGGGGTGTGGCCTAATATGCTAATGGGATGTGCTGTCAGGGGTGTGATCTAACATGCTAATGAGTTTCTGCTGGTGGGTGTGGCCTATTATGCTAATGAGTTCCTGCTGGGCTTTTCTACAAGAAAACCCCTGGCCCTAAGAGAGGCCGTGGGGTTGGTGAAGGTTTTGTAACACTAGAATGCTGGCTTAATAAAGGAAAGAAGATGATCAGTTCAGAGCAAAAGGGAGCATTTCTTCCAGAGAGCACATAATTCATTCACAGACTACAGTGACGGCCATCAGTTTAGGAGGTTTTGGAAAAATAGAATCACAGACATTTTTACACCACTTTCAAACTTGGGGGATACGTTTATACGAGTCATATCCAATGAGCACGTTCAGTCCTCATATCCAAGGCTCCCTCTAAGCTGTGGAGTCTTGTGACCAAAACTTCTCCTTTGGGAGCGACCGGCATTAAAGTTGTGAGCGAGCGATTTGGCCTACTGCATAGATTAGTTTGCCCAGGAGCCGTTCTGCCTGAGCGAAGACAAAAACGTGTGAGCTGGAGACTAAAAAACTGAGCTAGCTCACACTAACTCAGCTCAGAGGGAACACGGGTCATATCCCCTCAATCCAAATGTGTCTGGCCTGTCCCTCGGCCAGGAAGGCCTGTTTTTCTAAACACCATCAGGTTGCTTATTAGCACCAGCTGGACCTCACAAAAGCGACACAAGGCCTCGAGAAGCGGTCTGGGACCACCCTGCCGGCTCACAGCCAAGGTCCACAGATCCTCTTGCAGTAAAGGTACACCTCGTTTTTTAAGGTATTAAGGCGATTATTTTATTGCATCGCCATGCAGGCGGTCTTGTCATAAAATGTGGATGCCAGTC
Source organism: Gekko gecko (assembly GCA_029375565.1). Taxonomy (NCBI): domain Eukaryota; kingdom Metazoa; phylum Chordata; class Lepidosauria; order Squamata; family Gekkonidae; genus Gekko; species Gekko gecko. The sequence goes on along the minus strand of JAPDNY010000017.1, from coordinate 7,454,747 downwards.
CAGCACACCTCTGAAACAGAGCTCTTACTACAATTATTTTAGAAATACACAAAGATACCTGGTTGTCTCACATGGCTATCATCCTCCATGGCCCACCTTTGGCTGTCGGGTTACCATACCAACTTAGGGTTCTCTCAGGCTGAGGCCTTCCACATCACCTGCTGCCTGGTCCTTTTAACTGGAGATGCCGGGGATTGAATTTAGGACCTTCTGCATCCAAAGCAGAGACTCTTCCGCTGAGCCACAACTTCTCCCTCTTCAGGAGGACATCACAGTCTTCTACTAAGAGCCAGTATACTGGTTTCACAACTACCTCCCCCCCCCACACACACTCCCTTGTTCCATGCCCAGAAGATGGCAAAAAACCTCCAGGATCCCCGGCCAAACTGGCCTGGAGAGAAATTGCTTCCTGACCCCAAAGTGGCGATCAGCTTTTCCCTGGGTGTGTGAGGAAAGACCTTGAGAACTAAGCACTGAGGCAACCCTCCCTGCCCTCCCTCTCGTGATCTGCCTGAGTTCACACAATCAGCAATGCTGTCAGATGGCCATATCTAGCCTCCGTTTGAAAACCTCTGTAGAAGGAGAGCCCACCACCTCCCGAGGAAGCCCATTCCACTGAGGAACCGCTCTGTCAGGAAGTTTTTCCTAGTGTTTAGCTGGAAACTCTTTTGATTTAATTTCAATCGATTGGTTCTGTTCCGACCTTCTGGGGCAACAGAAAACGTCCACACCATCACATTAATGATAGATTCAGGTGGATACCATCACATTAGTGATAGATTAGGTGGGTGGCTGTGTCAGTCTGAATCGGCAAAGTATGAGCCCAGTGACGCCTTTAAGACCAACAAAATTTAATTCATTAATGGTAGCTAGGGACAGGAAGAGAAGGGGTGTTTTTGCATGGAAACGTTTTTTTCTCATTGTATTGTTTGTGCCAGAAAACAGACCCCGTGTCCTCAGGACAAAGATTTGAGGGCCCCCTGGGTACCAACTGTAACATTGGCTGCAGTACAAATTGACCATCTAAAAGAACCCATTAGACAAAAAGGGAAAACACAACCACAGAGTACGTCAGACAAAAAGAACTGAAACTGGGAAAAGGGCAGAAGCGCCAACTGTTTTCAAAATGCAACACAGATTCCTTCCAAATTCAGAATTGCAATATCCCAGCGTAAAGAAAATATACCAAATTTAGTTGCTGCCCAAGTTCTGTGTGTTTTGCTGTGGCGGAAGCTGTCGAGAATAGATACGGTGGGTTAAACAGAGAGAGAACACAGAAACCAGTTTAAAAGGCACTAGGATGTTCCTACGGCCTGTAGCAATGTTTAGTGCAATGTTTTGTGCCAGTCAAAGTGTAACAGAACTAGTGGGATTACGTCCTGGCAGACAGGGAACAGGCCTGTAATTAATGAAGGAACGTACCAGCATTTCAGTCCGCCAGAGGCATATAACGCTCAGAAAGAGACGCTCTGCGACTGATGCGGTCTCTTTTACGCATGTCGTGGGATACTGCTAGAAATCCAGGAATCTCTGCTTTCAGTTTAAAGATGTTGGGAGGCCACATGGAATTCTGGGTCAGGATGGGAGGAAATAAGTAATTAGAAACCTCATCCCCCAAGGATACTACATCCTCTTAAGGGCTTGAGAAGGCCAACCGCCCCATTTATATTCCAAAGAGCCAGGGCTCTTTTTGTAGCAGGAACTCCTTTGCATATTAGGCAACACACCCCTAATGTAGCCAATCCTCCAACAGCTTACAGTAGCCCCGGTAAGAAGAGCTCTGTAAGCTCTTGGAGGATTGGCTACAGTAGGGGTGCATCGCCTAATATGCAAAGGAGTTCCTGCTACAAAAAGAGCCCTGGGTGTAGTAGTTAAGAGCTGTGTACTCCAATCTGGAGAACTGGGTTTGATTCCCCCCTCTTCCACATGCAGCCAGCTGAGTGACCCTGGGCCAGTTACAAGTTCTCTCAGAGCTGTTCTCTCAAGGGCAGTCCTCGAAAGAGCTCTCTCAGCCCCACCTGCCTCACAGGGTGTCTGTCGTGGGGAGGGGAAGGGGAAGGAGACGGTAAGCCGCTCTGAGACTCCGAGTGAAGGGAGGGATATAAATCCAACTCTTCTTCTTCCTCCTCTTCCTCCTCCTCCTCTCTATGTCATTTAAGTGACACTCACCAGCCTCACCGTTCCACGCTTCTTGGAGCATGCTCGGTCCTCATAAGGCCGTTAAGTGTTATTGAGAATAGCAAGGGAGTCCTCCAGAAATGCAGAAACCCCAACCTCATCTGTGGGGATCCCTGTTTTGCGGCCTCAACTGGAAGACCATCCACTTTGCTGTCGGAGGAAACAAGAAGCGAGTCTGCGAGGAATCGGGAACCCGCCCCCCAAGTGCATCCAAACGCACATGAAGTTAATGCTTGTCTTCCTAAGTGAGTATTGTTAAAAATGGAAGATTCTGATGTTGGAATGAAAGGCCAAAGTGTTTCTTTGGGTCAGTAGAAAAGAGCCGAGAGTCCAGGAGCACCTGAAAGACTCACAAAATACGTGGCAGGGGGAGCTTTCGTGGGTCCCTGCTCACTTCTTCAGATATTGGTTTCTTTGGACGTTAGCCATAAAAGACAATTATCAAATGCAAGGTTTAATTAACTATCATTAATACAAGATCAACCCAGAGTGTGTCAATATAGCAGGTAGCTTTCAAAAATCCTTTAAAAAATGTTTACAGTTAAAACTGGAGTCTTCCAGGTTCAAAATCCCATAGTGCCCAAGATAGGCTTGCCAAGTCCCCCCGGGGGGCGGGTAAACCCCCGCCCGAGAGGCCCGTTACCCGCCCCCAGAAAATCGGGCCCCGGGGGGAACTCCACCCCCTTCCGGCAACGTCCCCAGCGTGATGATGTCACTTGGAGGTGACATCATCACGCTGGGCACGCCGGGGGCGGGACGTTCCATGACTCGAGGGAAAACTCTATGTTTTCCCCTCGAATCCCGGTGGCCCCGCCCCCAATGTCCTGAAGCGATGACGTCACTTCCGGTGAAGCTCCAGGTGCCGAGCGGGACTCCTCCGCTTTAAGAAAATTTGCACTTGGCAACCCTAGCCCAAGGTAAAGCCACCAATGACCAGCAGGCCAATCACAAACATGATTACCGAAATATGACAGTCCACGGTGGACGTAAAACTTTCCAAACTTCGTAACTCTAAAGTGCATTTAAGGAGCGTTACAGTCATAAGCATTCTTTCGCCTTAGCATGCATGCAAATATTTGCAGGCTTTTTTTTTTTTTCAGCTTGAGGATTTGATTCCAGAGGGCCTGTTCAAATAATACGCTGTCCTTTCACACAGCCAGTAGAGGGCATCACTCATACAGGGAAACTGCAAAGTCTGAACTAGCAGCTGATCACGGATCATAAGAACACCAGAAGGGCCCTGCTGGATCAGAGCAGTGGTCCATCTAGTCCAGCATCCCGTCTCACACAGTGGCCAGCCAGTTCCTCTGGGGTGCAACAACAGGGCAGAGAGGCCGAGGCCTTCCCCTGATGTTGCCGCCTGGCTCTGGGATTCAGAGGCTTAGTACCTCCGAACGTGGAGGTTCTCATCAGTCACCATGGCTAGTAACCACTGACAGTCTTATCTTCCATTAATCTATCCGATCCCCTTTTAAAGCTGTTTATTCCTGTGGCCATCACTACATCCTTTGGCAGCCAATTCAACGTTTTAATCTCCTTCTGTGTAAAGTAGTATTTCTTTTTGTCTGTCCTGAACCTACTGCCCATCAGCTTCATCGGATGCCCTCGAGTTCAAGTATTTGGGGAGAGGGAAAGTAATAAGGCTGTCCTGCAGGAACTACTGAGATAAGATTTACAAAGTGCTTCGGATACCTGAAATAATCTATATTGTATACTGAGCCTTATTGTAGGAAATTCATCCCTATGTCCTAAGTAGACCTAGCTCTCTGTCGGACCCCTCATGCATTCTGCCGTCTTTCAAACTTTTCAAGTCAACAATTCTTCACTGGCTAGTCCCGATTTATTGTTAGGAAAATGATGGACTAAGAGCTAAGAAGACTGTTCTGCTTGTGTTTAAATATCAGCGCGAGCCCCCTCCCCTCCCAACCCCGTTCTCTATAAAGTTTTCATTGTTCTGTGCTAAATTGTGCCAAAGATATAAGTCGTGGTTGAATCACGATCAACATTCATAGGAAGGACAGGTTCAAAATCCGCCCTGGCCCACGCACGTTTATGTATTTGTGCTTCCAAAATGGACCGGGACGATGATGCTTGCCCATTTATGGATTACGGGAATGAACAGTGCCAGCGACCCAATAATCGAAACCAGGAGAAACGTCCATAAGAACATGCGGTCCAGGACCTGGGCTATAAATTTCCAGTCTTCGACAACCTAAAACACAAAAGGAAGCGTAAGAAAAGGAAAGTTAGTGCTGCTTTGAAACACACACACACTTCCAATTATTCAAACATATGTGTTATTATTCAGGCATAGACTGTACTGCTTCGAAGAAGAAGAAGAAGAGTTGGATTTATTCTCCGCCTTTCACTCAAGAGTCTCAGAGTGGCTTACAATCTCCACAACCGACAACCTGTGAGGTAAGTGGGGCCGGGAGAACTCTGAGAGAACTGCTCTTGAGAGAACAGCTCTAAAGGAACTTATGACTGACCCAAGGTCACACCAGCAGCTGCATGTGGAGGAGTGGGGAAGCAAACCCAGATTTCCAGATTAGAGTCTGCTGCTTTTAACCACTAAGAGCCAGCATGGAGGCTTACAATTGGCTTACAATTGCCTCTCCTTCCTCGCCCCACAACAGAGACATGTCCGTGTGCGCGCGCATGTGCATGCGCACCTGGAAGTCATGGCGACCTGTGATGATTGACTGGGTGCGCACCTGGAAGTCATGGGGACCTCTGGTGACTGACCCCTACTCGGGGCCTGGAGGATATTCAGAGAGGTGGCTGAATAAAGCCTGTCCCTGCGTCCTGCCTCTGGTATTCCAAGGAGGTCTCCCATCCAAGGACTTGCCGGAATCGACCCTGCTTAGCTTCCGAGATCTGACGAGATCGGGCTCACCTGGGCCATCCAGCTCAGGGCTATCTAAATGCTTCTTGATCTTGTTGGTCAAACATACTACCCCTTCTTATAAATGCAAGCATTGTTAAAAAAATAAATAATCACACAGTGAAGATCTCGGTGCTGTGTTGGCAACGCCTGCTGAAGCAATGCTTTTACAAATCTGCAGCCAATCGGAAGCCTTGTTGGGCCCAGAACTTGGATGGAAGACCTCCAAGAAATACCAGGGCCGGGACACAGAGGCAGGCAATAAAAAGCCACCTCTCTGAACATCCAAGCTCCAGTAGGCATCGCCAGAAGTCAGCCATGACTTCCAGGCATCCACACACACACACACATATACTGGGCCCCACCTACTTTCTGAAACACTTGGTGGACAGCAGGAAAGGTGTCAGTTGGCACCCTAGTGCCCCTGGGCGCCACGTTGGGGAACCCTGATCCAAGCCCTTGTGCCTCCTCCTCTTCCAAACTTCTGGCCTCCTCAGATGACCGCATCACGACTAACACACCCACCTCACGCACTTCGTTCTCCTTGACGATGTGCCTTGTAATGTAGCGGATGGAATTCAGGGCCGCTCCCAATGTATTCCTAGAGGGCTCGGATCCGTCGGGGTTGCCGGCTTCCTCCTTCTGAGAAAAGTACCGATCTATGTGGCTTCTCATGCAAAGCAGTTTGGGGAGCTGGTGAAGAAATACCTTGCGGACCCAGGGCGCCATGGCGGTGTGGGTCGACGAGGACCGGTGGTGAACGTTAATGGCGAACACCGTGATCACGATGGACAGCGTCACGAAAATCATCGTGAACACCAGGTACTCGCCGATAAGGGGGATGACTTTCGACGACGACGGGATGATCTCTTCGATGACGAGGAGGAAGACGGTCAAAGAGACCAGCACGGAGGTGCAGAGGGAGATCTTCTCGCCTTCGTAAGACGGGAGGTAGAAGACGAGGACGGTTAAGAAAGACAGCCCTATGCAGGGAATGATGAGGAACAGGGTGTAAAAAAGAGGCAGGCGCCGGATTATAAATGAGTACGTAATAAACGGGTACCAGCAGCACCCGTCCGTCCTGTTCCTTCTGACCCCGGTTGCCGTGACGATTTCCCACTCGCCATTGTCAAAGAAGTCCCTCTTGTCGACCTCGTCGTCCACCAGGATGATATCCACTTGTGAGCCGTCGTACGTCCAGGAGCCAAATTTCATGGAGCAGTTTTGGAGGTCGAAGGGGAAATAGGTCACGTCGATGGTGCAGGAGCTTTTATAATTGGCGGGCGGGGTCCACGCGATGGTGCCGTCGTGTCTCACGACGGTCTTGGTCGTGGTGCCTTCGAAACGACCGTCTGCACTGGAAAGGGGGAAAAATTAAAGCGGTAACATGCTGAAACGGATCTGTTCCCCAGGAAAAGCTTGCGGAGGAGGAGGAGATTAGAATTATACCCTGCCCTTCACTACCTAAAGGAGTCTCAGAGTGGCTTACAAACTCCTTTCCCTCCCCCTTCCCACAACAGACACCCTGTGAGGGAGGCGGGGCTGAGAGAAGAAGAAGAGGAGATTGGATTTATACCCCACCTTTCACTACCCGGAGGAGTCTCAGAGTGGCTTACAATCTCCTTTCCCTTCCCCTCCCCACAACAGACACCCTGCGAGGGAGGCGGGGCTGAGAGAGCCAGGCCCGTAGCCAGGATTTTTAAATTCGGGGGGCCTTTAAATAAGTCAGGGGGCACCACAAACACACTCCAAGGAAGAGCCACAAATAAAATAAAAAATTGGAAGTTGGGGGCCTGGGCTGGATGGGAAGTCAGGGGGCCTTGGCAGTAAGTCAGGGGGCCAGGCCCCAGGATGCCCCATTGTAGCTACGGGCCTGGAGAGAGCTCTGACAGAAACTGGTCTTTTTCAAGAACAGCTCCGACAGAACTACGGCTTGCCCAAGGTCATCCAGCAGGTGCAACTGGAGGAGTGGGGAATCAAACCCGGTTCTCCCAGATTAGAGTCCGCGCACTTCACCAGTACACCAAACTGACTTAAACGCTACACCAAGGGTACAGTCCACTGAATCATGCATTAAGAAAAGAGTTGATTACCTTAGCAGTGCAAGAATAAAACTCCTTTCATTAATATTCCCCCGACACCGTAAGTCTTTTAGCTCATCAATAATTATATAGTAAACCAAGAAATGCTTACTTGTCATACAAAACTATATCTGGAATCCATATAGAATCTGAAGGGACTCGAATGGATGTTATTCCTGCGTAGTCTTTCGGGTCCCACTTCAGTTTCACATCAACCCATTCCTATAAAGAGATGAGAAGTGTTTCGAAAAGAAAAATCCGTCTTTTAAAAAAATATATATAGATTTGAATTAGGGGTTTTTCCAGATAAGGACAAAGATCAACATAAAAGAATTAATTTGAAACAGGCAGTACAGCGTGGAACATCTGAAACCCAATGCCTTTTTAAAAAAATTAAACTTTCTGACTGCAATAAGATAGATCGAGATGGGTAGCCGTGACCAGCGTTCCCTCTAAGCTGAGTTAGTGTGAGCTAGCTCACAGGTTTTTAGCCTCCGGCTCACAAATTTTTGTCTTAGCTCAGGATGGATGGCTCCAGAGCAAAGTGATTTATGCAGCAGCCCTTAGAGGGAACATTGGCCGTGACTCACGGAAGCTCAAACCCTGCCGCATATTTTGTTAGTCTTTAAGGAGCTTCTGGACTCTGGCTCTTTTCTACTGACAGCAATAAGCGTTTTTCTTGGGCAGCACCAATACACATAATGCTGAGATACATTTACAATTTTTGTTCTTTCAAAATAAGTCTTGAAATGCCAAAGAAAACAGAACAGGAAATAGCTGCAAATCGGATCAACGGAATCAGGCACGATTTCTTCCAGTACAGAAATAACAAAGCATTTTTCTTCCCGTTTTTCTTCTCGTTAACTAAGTGAAACCAGACTTCTCTCCGGGTATGTCTTATAGCATACATATAAAAGTCTCTTCAGGTAAGTTAAGCGGACAGGTAAGTCTTTTTTTAGAAGCTACTCTTTGATTTGATTGGCTGCAATTATTCTTTTGCGGCCCTGTTGGTAGCAAGGCGGGATGTGCAGTTAATGGAGAGCTCGGACTTCAGTGACCCAACCTGGGGGTAGGATCCAGCCCCTTCCCCTGGCATCACAGACAGGTAGAATCCAACGTTCCAACTCACCTGCTTCAACCAGACATTTGTTGTCATCAACTGGTTTTTCTCATCCTGTTAAAACAAATCACAGGCTTTTCACATTTCGAGACAATGGTTCACAAACACATGGCACGTATTCTGCAGTTATCGTTCAGAGCTGGTGATCTAATACTGACCCACAAGCAGGGCCGGCTCGCCCACTAGGCCCACTCGCCTAGAGCGTGCCGGCTGCAGGGTCACCAAAAGGCACCCCCCCACCACAAAAAGCCCCCTCGCCCCTTCCCTGGCTTTCCTTGGAGCCCCGCAGCCGCGGTGCCTCCAGGAAAGCCGGCGCTGGGAGGGAAGGGGCGGAGGTTAGAACCCCCGCCCCTTCCCTGGCTTTCCCTGGTTAGAACCCCCGCGGCGAATTAGGGCGATTCTGAATCTAGCATTCACTCCACATTTTCTCAACTGGGAGGAAAAGGTGCAGCTCAAAACCACATTCAAATACACCGGGCCAACGCTGTGCTGACTGCAAAGTCACCCCTGAATGGCCATAAAACTATGCAGAAGGTACCATAAAACCCGATGATCAAAGAAAGCAAAAGCACCATGCAATGCAGAAAATACCATAAAACCCGATGGTCAAAGAAAGCGAAAGCGGCATGCAATGCAGAAGTGAATTTCTGTTCCAACGTGGGATTCGTAAAACAACGGAGGGAAAAGCCAATGCAAAATCACCTGTACTTGGCTCAGTCGGGTGCGATCCCCCATCAAAAGCATCTCTTACACTGCTAATGACAGCTGAGGCAAGTAGTGACACAGGAAAATCTGCATACCAGTGCAGGAGCAAGAGTTGAAAACAAAATAGATGGCAAGCTGACATGGGACTTAATGGGTAGCCCATGCAGAAAGAAGAAGAAAAGATTGGATTTATACACCACCCTTCACTACCCAAGGAGGTCTCAGAGCGGCTTACAAATTCCTTTGCCTTCCCCTCCCCACAACAGACACCCTGTGAGGTAGGTGGGGCTGAGAGAGCTCTGACAGAAACCGCTCTTTTTCAAGAACAGCTCTGACAGGACTATGGCTTGCCCAAGGTCATCCAGCAGCTGCAAGTGGAGGAGTGGGGAATCAAACCTGGTTCTCCCAGATTAGAGTCCGCACTCTTAACCACTACACCAAACAGGGTCTGAGGCCATGCAAGGAAAACAGATATCCCAAAGCAAAGGGGGAACCCGAGTCGAGTGCTGAGAAAATGTGGAGCGAATGCCGGATGCAGAATGGACCCCCGTCCGACAGACTGATTAACTTCCCCCACTGGAGTGCACAAACATGTGAGACGTTTCTGTTGGTCTTTGAAGCCCCAGCGCTCTCTGCACGGTGACAGGAGCCAGGGCCAGCTCTGCTTCTCAGACCATTCGCCTCCAAGCACCGGTTTGCCTCCAAGCACCGGTTTGCCTCCGGTCTGCCTCCAAGCACCGGTTTGCCTCCAAGCACCGACTTAACTTTGCACCAAACTGCCTGGGTCTCTAATTCAACAACATGGGTACTGGCAGAGCTTTCTAACATACCACGTCCACTAGCTGCGAAATGGCGAGGCCAAATTTCACTCTGATCGTATCGTTCAAGCGTTCCACTGGGCGGACCCATCTCTCGTAGTCTTCAAATAAGTGCTTGAACAGACGATCTTCACTTTTGGCGATGAAGGAAGGCTCCGCTGTACCTGCACGAGAAAGGGAAAAGGCTTCAGTGCAGTTATATAGAAGCACACATATTCCCCCTGACCTGGATAGCCCAGATTAGCCCGATCTCGTCAGATCTCAGAAGCTAAGCAGGGTTGGCCCCGGCTAGTTTGGTGTAGTGGTTAAGTGCGCGGACTCTAATCTGGGAGAACTGGGTTCGATTCCCCACTCCTCCACTCACAGCTGCTGGGTGACCTTGGGCAAGCCATAGTTCTGACAAGAGCTGTCCTTGAAAAGAGCAGTTTCTGTCAGAGCTTTCTCAGCCCCACGGACCTCACAGGGTGTCTGTTTGTGGGGAGGGGAAGGTAAAGGAGTTTGTAAGCCGCTCTGAGACTCCGAGTGAAGGGCGGGGTATAAATCCAATCTCTTCTTCTTCTTCTTCTCTTCTTCTAGTATCTGGAATCCTAACAGTATAACCAAATCAGTAATTGTTTGATATAGCTGTAAAACTAATCTGAAAAGTTATTATTCTAAGAATTAAACCTTCACCCGATTGTAAATATTAAGATTATACCAGCAAGAATTAGTCTTTTGGTGTGGTGGTTAGGAGCACGGACTCTAATCTGGGAGAACTGGGTTTGATTCCCCACTCCTCCACTTGCACCTGCTGATGTGACCTTGGGTCAGTCACAAGCTGTTCCTGAAAGAGCAGTTTCTGGCAGAGCTCTCTCAGCCCTGCCTACCTCACAGGGTGTCTGTTGTGGGGAGGGGAAGGGAAAGGAGTTTGTAAGCTGCTCTGAGATTCCTTTGGGTAGTGAAGGGCGGGGTATAAATCCAATCTCTTCTTCTTCTCTTCTTCTTTCTGTAGAAAACCGTGATTTAAATCTAGTCTTACTGACTAGTGTTTTAAATCGGGATTTAAATCGATTTGATTTATATCAAATCCATCCTGATTCAGATGGGTGACCTCCAAGGAATACCAGGGGAGTGACACAGAGGCAGACAAAGGCTCTGAAAAGTCTCTTGCCTTAAAAACGTCTAGCTCGCCACCTAGTGGTGCATAACGCTAAAAGAGCTAGAACTTCTGGCTGCCAGACAATCCTAGGATCTCCTTGCTATAGTACACAAACTGCCATATGATGATTACTACACATATTTCTTCTCTGCTTTCTCAGATCTCGTAACATTTAGTGTAGTAAAGGTGAAAGAAAGCAAAGTTTGGAGAACGGACTTACCAAACTGACACATCTGTCTACTGATATTTGCCCAGGGCAAAAGAGGTCCGATGGAAAGTTAAATCCTGTGGAAAGCCACAACTTTCCTACTCTGTAAATAGGGGATAAAAGAAACGTCTGCAGCTTTCTCTTTGCCGCGCCTGTCAGGTGCACCAGACCTGGCAGCGTTGAATAGGATGACAATCCTACAGAGAATGGGCTCAGGATGAATTGGGACACCTCACCTTGAAGCATTTCTATTCCACTTACACGCTTCCTTCACAAACGGAGCACTGGTTCCAGGTGTGAACTGTGAAGGGGTTGCCAGACAACCTGCAGAGAAAGGCGCCTGGCAGATGGCTGGCTGCCTCTGCCTTCAGCTGCGGTCTTGCTCTCTCCTCTCAGAGACGATAATTTACTCAGTTGGAAGCATGCAAATGAAAGCGGCGGGAAGATAATGTTGACGGCTAAGTTAAGGGGCACAAAGTGAGAAGACGGAAAGGGGTTGTTGGGATAAAGTGAGGACAAGGGGGCAAGAACCAGGTCCCTGTGCAGTGTGGTCCCGAAGTCTAGGGCTTCTTCTTTGACGCTCAACAGAATGCTTGATATGTATTTTTTTTAAAAAAATGCATGGAAACTTCTAGAACACTGGTTCCCAAAGTGGGCAATACTGCCCCCCTGGGGGGCACTGGAACGATCCAGGTGGGCTGTAGGAGCCTTGGGTGCAACTGGGGGGTCGTTGAATAAAAATAAGGGGGCGGTGGAAGCATAAAGAAAGAAGAGTTCAGGACCTATTTAAAGCAGCCTTTTCCTGCCTTCTCCTGGGCTTCCTTGGGATCGGGGAGGGAGGTGGAGGCGGAAAGGGGTCCCCACAGCCAATCACAGCCTTTGTTATCTTAATTTTCTCTGTGTATGCAAATGTTACTATGGTTGATTTTATAAAACACTTTTATGATACTGAGCTTCAAAGTGTCTCATTTACAACATCTTTCTTTACTGTGTGCAAATTTGTCCACTTCTTGAAGGTAGATTTCTAGGGGGGCGCTAAGTAATTTTTTTTCTGAAAAGGGGGCGGTAGGCCAAATAAGTTTGGGGGCCTCTGATCTAGAAGAAAGTATTGTGCCAAATCCACAGCTCTGTTTGTTCTTACACTCGGTAGCTTCCATGAAAGATTAAATTTGCCGTAAACCTCGGTACAAAACCCTATTAAGCCGTAACGGCTTCAGGCTATTTACAGAAACATTTGCTTTGCTGTAGGACGGTGTCCTCCTATAACCCTCTGATGTGGCAATTTGGGTACATAATTTAAGACCCAGTTTTGACCTTCAAGAAGGACTGCTGCTTTGTCTCTTTTCTTTCCGGTGTGCTGTCTATCACATTGGTACAGGAAGGGCCAGTTTGGTGCAGTGGTTAGGAGCGTGGACTCTAATCTGGGAGAGCCAGGTTTGATTCCCCACTCCTCCATATGCAGCTGCTGGTGTGACCCTGGGCCAGTCACAAGTTCTCTCAGAGCTGTTCTCTCACGAGCCGTTCTCAAAAGAGCTCTCTCAGACCCACCTACCTCACAGGGTGTCTGTTGTGGGGAGGGGAAGGGAAAGGAGATTGTAAGCCGCTCTGACACTCCTTCCGGTAGTGAAGGACAGGATATAAATCCAATCTCCTCCTCCTCCTCCTCCTCCTCCTTCTTCTCCTTCTTCTCAATTCTCACTTTTTAAAAAATCTTTTTTTTTGTTATTTCCAGGGCTCTTTTGTAGCAGGAACTCCTTTGCATATTAGGCGACACACCCCTACTGTAGCCAATCCTCCAAGAGCTTACAGTAGCCCCTGTCAGAAGAGCTCTATAAGCTCTTGGAGGATTGGCTATATTAGGGGTGTGTCGCCTAATATGCAAAAGAGTTCCTGCTACAAAAAGAGCCCTGGTTATTTCTCATATGTGTGTGTGTGCATGTGAGTGTGTATGCACTTGGAAGTCATAGAGACCTCTGGTGACTGACCCCTACTGGGGGCCTGGAGGATATTCAGAGCGGTGGCTGAATAAAGCCTGCCCCCGCCTCCTGCCTCTGGTATTCCAAGGAGGTCTCCCATCCAAGGACTTGCCAGAGTTGACCCTGCTTAGCTTCTGAGATCTGACGAGATTGGGCCAGCCTGGGCCAACCAGGTCAGGGCAAACCAACAGAGATGGGTTTGCCACTGCCTGCCTCTGCGTAGCGACCCCGGACTTCCTCGGTGGTCTCCCATCCAAGTACTAACCAGGGCCGACCCTGCTTAGCTTCCAAGACCTGACGAGATCGGGCTTCCCTGGGCCATCCAGCTGCAATTCTCATTTCATCCTGACCTGCCTGAAGCCACCCAATGCCCATCAGTCCTCAAAAAAGGATTTGAACTGGGGAACCCGGCATCGAAACTGAACGCAACGGGCCACTCCGTGCCCCAGTGGACACGAGTGGCTAGATTCAAGTCCGGCAGGACCTTAGAGACTCACAAGATTTCTCAGTCCCTAAGACTGCTGGTAATTGCTACTAGCCTCGAATCTGACTGTTCTACTGCAGACAAACACGGCTGTGAATCACATGAATCAAAGAATCATAAGAGTTGGAAGGGGCCGTACAAGCCATCTAGTCCAACTCCCTGCTCAATGTGGGATCCGCCTAAAATATCCCTGACAAACGTCCGTCCAGCCACGGCTTGGACTGACCGTATGGGGGAGCACACCACCTCCCCAGGCAGCCGATTCCACCGCTGAGCAACGCATACTGTAAAAAGTTTTTTCCTAATATCCACCCGGTACCTTTCTGCCCCTAATTTAAACCCATGATTGCGAGTCCTCTCCTCTGCTGCCAAAGGGGACAGCTCCCTGCCCTCCTCCAAGGGACAGCCCTTCCAATCCTGTCCAATGCTCCTTCTGAGCTGTGGAGTCTTGTGAGCAAAAATTCTACTTTGTGAGCTACCGGCATTAAAGTCGTGAGTGAGCGCTTTGGCTAGGGCATAGATCTGGCCCGTAGCTAACATGGGGCCCACGGGGCCTGGCCCCCTCGTGTTTCCTCTGGACCCCCTCCCTCCTGGGCTGCCCCCAAAGTGCTCCAACTTACCACCTGCACTGTAGTTTCATTTAATTAGCTGGCGGGCCCCACCGAGGTCCCCTCCCAAAGAATTCCATAGCTACGGGGCTGGCATAGATTAGTTTGCTCTGGAGCCCTCCTTCCTGAGCTAGGACAAAAATGTGTGAGCGGGAGGCTAAAAAGACTGTGAGCTAGCTCACAGCAACTCAGCTTAGAGGGAACACTGATCCTGTTCCCCCCCTCAACCTCCTCTTCTCCAGATTGAACTTTCCCAAGTCCCTCTGCCTTTCCTCGTAGGCTTTGGTCTCCTGGATGGTTTCTGACCGTTTCCCCGCATTGACGTTTGTAAAACTGCGTGTTATGTGAAATTTTCCACAGTAGATTTTTTCTCACCAGGCTCAAACCTGAAGTTTTCTCCTTCTTACCCCACGTTTTTGGAATTTGCTAAGACTAGGGATTCCAAAAGCGCATGGTAAGAAAGAGAAAACTTTGGGTTTGCACCTCATGGGGTTTAAAAAATGTCAATGCGGGGAATTTCACTACTGCAGAAATGTGGCGTTTCCTTCTTTTTCATCCCAGCCAACCTCAGCTCTAGTATTAAAAGATATACTACAAATGTCCCTGTAAACAAAGTACCTCCATTACAATTATATCCTGTGCAGTCAAACAAGTCAAGACCATCCTCAACGAAAACAGGAGCTACCTCGGAATCTCGCGTTCGGTCCCATCCACGGTGTTTTCTTGCTTTGGCCCTACAGCTAAACATTGTCAATCTGCCAAGCATCACTTTCGGCAGCATAACTGCAAGGTTCTTAAATCCCGTTACTGCATGCAGATTTCGAACAAGCAGAAGCAAAACTGATCTGGGGGAACTAGAGAAAACTAGAAGCAGCAGCGGATACAGAAAACGCAGTTGCCGACATCACAAAACTATTCGGCTCCTATTCGGCAATCCGAAAAGAGAGAAAACTTCAGACAAAACCAGAACACTTTCTGTAATAAGTGTGTTACCAGTAGAAGCCTCATTTGCAGAACGGATTTTGCGGGCCTAGCAACCAACTGCTGGGAGACTCGAGCAGGACCTAGCTGGTTTTTTAAAAAGAAATTTAATTGACTCGTCTATTGATTGTCCGTTATAGCTGCCCTTCCTTTAGCCTCTGTGCATCGACTTCTTTGGATTAAGAGCTTAACGGAGCAGAGCGATGTTTCCTTTTAAATTATTCGGAAGGCGCGTGACATTTTGTAGACATCGACGTAACTCAGCGTAATTGCCTGAGTTGTTGCCTCGCAAGCTGTCTGGCAAAGTCACCGGCAATAACAATAATGCACCGCACGGCCACCGCACAGACAAAAATTAGGATCCCCTGGTGGATTTCGCCAGCCATCTGCTAAAACGGCCAGAAACCCAGAGAACCACTTCTTAGTAAACAGCCCTATCCTACGGATGTTTAATCAGAATGGAAGTCCCACTGAGTTCACCAGGGCTTGCTTTTAAGTATGTGCGCGTCACGGTTAAGAACACAAAACCATAAAACTTTTATGCCATAACAATCTCTACGAAGCAGTTGACGATGGCACCAGGGGTGGGAGAAGACCCGGGAAAGGGAAAGAGTTGCAAACCACTGCCAGTAAAGCAGCAGGAAAAATATTCACACACAGTGCATTTATCCTACAAGATTTATGGATGTGAATACAAATTAACAATTATGTAAATAATATGCAAATCCGGCACAGCCTTCGGGCTTCTAACAAGCTGCAGATGTAGTCTGTGATGCTGCATGGATTGTCATTTCTCTTTAACGGGATTGCAGTTTAGCAACTAGTTGCCACGACATGAGAATATGTTGCCGCACAATTGCCCCTGTACAAAGCCAGTGTTGGCTTCGAAGGTAATTTCCCGACACAGTCAAATAAGCATTTTCCTTTCTGGGGAGTCTATAATTATATAAGAGCTCCTTTTTCAAAAGAATTTGTCGTGTACTGAAATAATTGTATTAATTAAGGCATAAGAAAACCTGGGGCTGCGGTGGCTCAGTGGTTAAGATGTTGAACTGCAGACTGGAAGGTGGGTAGGTCAGCAGTTCGAGACCCGAGTGCTGTGTGATGGAGTGAGCTTCCATCTCTGGCCCCAGCTTCTGCCAACCTAGCAGTTTGAAAGCAAGACATTGCAAGTAGATAAACAGGGACCACTTCAGTGGGAAGGTAACAGCGTTCTGTGCGCCTCAGCATCTAGTCATGCCGGCCACATGACCACAGAAAAAGTATTTGGACAGCGCTGGCTCTTCAGCTTGGAAACTGAGATGAGCACCATACCCCTAGAGTCGGATTCGACTGGCTTTCGAGCAAGGGAAACCTTTACCTAAGAAAACCCACTAAGTGAGGTCCCCTGCCCCAAAGACTGCCAGCTGGCCTTGACCAGGGCCTTTCCTGTTCTGGCCCCTGCCTGGTAGAACTCTCTGCCGAGTGACATCCATGCCCTGACTGACCTATTTAAGTTTTGCAGGGCATGTTAAGGCAAAGATGTTTCGCCAGGCCTTTGGCTGAGGCCAGCAACAGTTCCTTCCATCTGCCTGGCACCCTCTCCCCCTTGACTGGATGCCAGCACTGCCATCTTGTTTTTTTAAAATGTCTTTAAATGTTTAAATGCTTTCAATGTTTTTAATATTGAGCTCTTATGGTTTTGACCAGGGCTCTTTTTGTAGCAGGAACTCCTTTGCATATTAGGTGACACACCCCTAATGTAGCCAATCCTCCAAGAGCTTGCAGAGCTCTTCTTACAGGGGCTACTGTCAGCTCTTGGAGGATTGGCTACGTTAGGGGTGTGTCGCCTAATATGCAAAGGAGTTCCTGCTACAAAAAGAGCCCTGGTTTTGACTGATTTTATAATGTACTGAATTAACTTGTGTAAGCCATCCCGAGCCCCATGCAAGCGGGGAAGGGCAGTCAAGAAATATAATCTAATAAACAAATGAATAAATTTAATACATTTGGTGTAGTGGATAAGTGCATGGACTCTAATCTGGGAGAACCGGGTTTGATTCCCCACTCCTCCACTCACAGCTGCTGATGTGACTTTGGGTCAGTCACAAGCTCTGGCACAGCTGTTCTTGAAAAAGAGCAGTTTCTATCAGAGTTCTCTCAGCCCCGCCTACCTCACAGGCAGTGTTCCCTCTAAGCTGAGTTAGTGTGAGCTTGCTCACAGTTTTTTAGCCTTTGGCTCACAGATTCTTGTCTTAGCTCAGGAAGGATTGCTCCAGAGCAGACTAATTTATGCAGTAGCCAAATCTCTCGCTCACCACTTTAATGCTAGTAGCTCACCAAGTAAAATTTTTGCTCAGCAGACTCTACAGCCTAGAGGGAGCATTGCTCACAGGGTGCCTGTTGTGGGAAGGGGAAGGGAAAGGAGTTTGGAAGCCGCTCTGAGACTCCTTTGGGTAGTGAAGGGCAGGGGATAAATCTAATCTCTTCTTCCTCTTTAACACCCTTGCTCAAGGAAAAATATCTGCAGGAGGTGTGGAGACTTGCAGCATACTAAACAGAGTCACACCCGCAACGCCTAGTGACATCAATGGATTAGAAAGATGTAATTCTGTTTAGGATTGCACTGTAAAAGTCGCACCCTGTAAATCAAGGAGTCTGCAACCTGCATGGCATACCAAATAATTTGTGAAACTGAGATGGTGTCATGAGCCAGCCAGGGCCCAGCAATGGCGAGGACTCCTCAGAAGAAGAGGACTCCTCAGGAGAAGTGGACTCCTCAGGAGAAGAGGAGCCCTTTGTAGCCAACCTTGAGTCAACAGGAGCTGAAAATCAGGAGAATGAGCTGCAGACTTGTCAGGATTCACAGCCAACATCTAGTGCAGAGCCACCAGCACCCTCCAGCCCTGCTTCAGCATGTGAACCTCAGTTGGCTGTTCCCAGACCACCAGTATCTCCCACACCCTTAGAGCACCACAGACGAAGGCTGAGAACAGAGCTACAGACAAGACAACCAAGTGTATGCTTCCTAGCTCAATGCCAGCTGCTTGCCAGTTTGGTGTAGTGATTAGGAGCACAGACTCTGATCTGGAAGAACTGGATTTGATTCCCCACTCCTTCACATGCAGCTGCTGGTGTGACCTTGGATCAGTCATGGCTCTCTCAGAGCTGTTCTGTCAAGAGCAGTCCTGAGAAGGGCTCTCTCAGCCCCACCTACCTCAAAGGGTGTCTGTTGTGGGGAGGGAAAGGGAAAGGAGATTGTAAGCTACTCTGAGACTCCTTTGGGTAGTGAAGGGTGGGCTATAAATCACATCTCTTCTCTTCTCTTGCTGATAGCACAGATGGGTAGTTGCAGGATTGCTTCTGAACAGCTAGAAGCAAGCCTGACCCTTAGGTGTGTGGCTATAAAACCAGCCAAGAGAGGCTGCTAGGCCTGGGTGCAACGTGTATGATAGACTCTAAGTCATCGACTCTGCCTTGCCTGATTCTTGAAACCTGACCTTGGACTGAACGACCCTGCCTTGCCTGACCCCTAGCACCTGATATGCAGAGCTTGCCAGCCAGTACAGATACACCAGATACACCTTGACTCTGTGCTTCCTAGACCTTCCAAATTTAATGAAGTTTAATCCCAAAGATGTGAGCATCGGGCTAGAGCCTGGACTACAAAGACAACTTTCACCTTTTTGCAACACGTGAAAATAACTCATTTATGAGTACCTCGACGTCTGGAGTAGAGCACACTTTCTCCCGTGCATTAATTAATATTACACCCAAGGAGCCATACAAAGGCTGCGTGATTGCGACTTATTTCATTCACAGGTGAACAGCTTATGAGACCCACGTCTTTATTCGGTCCAGAGTTCCACAGCACACCTCTACTGAGTGAATATGCAGACGGAAATATTTTAAGTAACTGTTGTTTCTACTCAATGCAAAAAAAGACAAATATTCCTAGAAATGTAATCCAGCTTGTTCCGGGCAACGCTACTACGATTTGCCTATGTTTGTATTATTTATTACCGAGGGCTAGCTTGGTGTTGTGGTTAAGAGTGTCAGACTGGGATCGGAGAGTCTCGGGTTTGAATCCCCACACTGTAATGGAAGTTTGCTGAGTGACCCTGGGCTAGCCATCCCCTTCCAACCTAATCTACCTTGTTGCAGGGTTGTTGTGAGGATGAAATGGAAGATGGAACTACACAACCACTTTGGGTGTGCCCTGGGGAGAATGGCAGGGTATAAATGACCAGACCCATATCTACGGTGGGGCTATTCAGGGCTCAGCCCCCTTTCTTAAGGGCCCAGCCTCACAAAATTTTAAAGCAAAATATTATGCCACCGATTCAACCCGTCATTCTCGACTGACACAACTAACCATCCGTTCACATCCTGCCCTAAAACTGAAGAAACCGGTTTTTAGGGCTACTTTATTTTCATATTCTACACGCTGCCACCCCCAGTACAGCAAGCATACAATTTAAAAATTATTCCAGCCTCAAGATACACTTTGTAGATGTTCCAGATGGGTAGATTATTTAATAAGTGCCTAACCCATGCGACTTGACAAGAAAAAAGAAGAAAGAAGAAAAGGAGGAGGAGTAGGAGATTGGATTTCTACCCTGCCCTTCACTTGAAGTCTCAGAGCGGCTTACAATCTCCTTCCCTCCCTTCCCCCCACAACAGACACCCTGTGAGGTAAGTGGGCCTGAGAGAGCTCTGAGAGAACTGCTCTTTCCAGAACAGCTCTGAGAGAACTGTGACTGACCCAAGGTCATCCAGCAGCTGCATGTGGAGACGCGGGGAGCCATGGATGTCCAAATTAGAGTCCACCACTCTTAACCATGACACCAAGCTGGCTCTCAAAAGACATTCAATAAAATAAACTTCTGAGCTTGCTGCAGTCTCCCGCAGATATTTCTCGTCCACAGCACAGCGCCTATTTTAAGCAATGTAGCCGAGTTCTACTTTGCGTCCCCTTGATTGTCTTGGCGCTAGGCAAAGCAGATTTTGTCTCAAAAACCGCAGGAAGCGGCATCACTGTGAAATTGTGCGGATACCTGAGAAACTCACTACAGAGATCCACCGTTTTTGTGGGAAATGAATAACGTCCCGCTGAGCAGAAAAGGAAACACAGATGCAGAGCAAGTATAAAAATGCCTGAACGGTTTACAAGACAAGAATGAGGGCGAATAGGGTCTCAGGAGTAGACGGCGTTCCCAGCGTGAACCTAAGTGAATCAAAGCAGAAAGATACATTTTGGGGGGGGGGAATTAAACTTTCTCACAACACCCTCACTCTTCTTTCTGCAAAAAGAGAACTGCAACACAGCGGTTTAGCGCGAGACCCTTAAAAACCGTTTTCATTATATACTTTTGGGTTTCTTTCTAAAAAAAGATCTAAAGCCGGCTTGATGACCTCCGCTGCTGCATTATCCCCCCTAGCACTGCAATACTGATGTCTGAAACCCTCCTTCAAATCAGATTTTAAGCATGTGAAATCCTCCAAAGGGCACCCCCCCCCCCGCTCCAAAAACATCCATGCCACGGCCACACAAATGTGTCCTTATCTGTCTAAATCCCTGCAGGATTTCCTCCCCTTACCCCCTCCAGGCGAAAGCAGTTATTTTTAAAACTCCAAAATCCCGCATCGTCTCTTTTGTAAGGCAGATGCATTTTTTTTTTCTGGTCTTATCTGCAAACCTCCACTGCACCAAGTTCAGCCTGGAAGAAATGAAGACTGAGAAGAAATCTTTCGCAGGGCAGATGTGCCCGGGGGTGGGGGTAGGGGGGGTGGCGCTCAGGAAGCGGTGGCAGTGCCTACGTTTAGGAAGGAAGGGGTTTAGATTTTATTCTAGAAATATTTGGGGGGCTGCTTTATCTGCTACTTGAAAGGTGCTTTTCAGAAAAGCAGTTAAAAGCATGCAATAAACCCGGGTGGGTGGGGGTATAAAACATTAAATCAGAAATATCAGCATTCCAGAACAACATAACTGAAACAAAAAAAAAAGTCAAAAGAAATCAAGACAGACAGATACTTATTCCTCCAACGTCCAACAAAGGAACAACTAATAATTGTAATATCATAATATTTGGGCTCTGGATTTCTTTCCAGTCTTGGTTAATGGATGATATTATAATGCTATTACTAAGAGCACTACAAATATAGCTATATTGCTACTACTGGCACGAATAACATTTTCATAATAAACACGAGTATTATAATTCAATTGGTGGTGCTATAGTACATTAGCATTATTGGTCTTAATAAAAAGAGCCAGTATTGGGCATATTATCACTAATATAAATGCAACTATAGTACAGTTCTATTAGCATTACCAGTCTTGAGAATAAGAGCCCCATTATTTTGAATGCTATCTCTAATAATACTAATATAAAAGTATAACTGTAATAGTTACATTTGCATTATTGGTCTTGATCATAAGAGCCAGTATTATGAATATTATCACTAATATAAATGCAACTGTAAGACAGTTATATTAGTATTATTGGACTTGAGAATAAGGACCCCATTATTATGAATGCTGTCACTAATAATACTGATATAAAAGTATAGCTATAATAGTTAGATTTGCATTATTGGTCTTGATCATAAGAGCCAGTATTATGAATATTATCACTAATATAAGTGCAACTATAATACAGTTATATTAGCATTATTATTTGATAAGACCCCCCATCATCATGAATGCTATCACTAATAATACTAATATAGAAACATATTAATGAGTTGTATAGATTACTGACTTCATAGACCTCAATTCACTAATAATACTAGTATAGAAGTACAGCTTAAAAGGCGTATGGTATTAGTATAGATAATAAGACCCTATTATAATGAACCCTATCACTAATACTAATATTAAAGTGTAACTATGATAATACTAATGTAAAAGTGTAACGATGGTATGTTATACTCATTATCGGCACTGAGTGAGGCCTCATTATTCTGAACATAATCCTAATGATAACTAACACTATAATAATAATAATAATAATAATAATAATAATAATAATAATAATAATAATAATAATAATAATAATAATAATAATATAAAAGTGTACGTATATCAAAGTCATATCAGCATTCTTGCCACCGAAAATAAGACCCCACTATTATGAATGCTATCACCAAAAGCCCTAATGCAGAAGTATCACTATAATAGTATTAGCATTCTGGGGATCGATAACACTATTGATTTTGCAATTGATCTTGCAATACCGATCTTGCAAAAGCCCTCCCTGTTCCGTGCCCCAACCCTATTTCCTCCTCTTGCTATTCACTGGTTTCACAAAGCAGTCTTATAACCTGTTTCGTTATTTTCAGCATTATTTCTTCTAGCATAACCAGAACAAAGTTATGTTAGCATGGCTGGTACAGGAGCTGATAAATAACTGATCCTGGGATCCGAAATGCCATCACTAGCAAAACAAATAATGTTACTATTGGCATTGACAATATCCTGGAAGTAACACAGACACATTATAAGAGCACTAACGCCAATAAATGCACCTTACCTATAGCATTATGACTATACTCTGGTCTCTCTCCAGATCCTATCCAGAGTATCACACATTAATAACTACGGCACAGCAGTGCTTTCCTGTTATTGCCACAGCCAGGGATAACTGGTATTAGTGTTCACCCACCCATCCAAGCTCCCTGAGCAACCTGCGGGTGCGAACGAGGGGCTTCCCAACGCGTGCCCGGGTTTCAGCTCCGTTCACACGACCCCCGGGGACTCCTTACCCAGAGAAGAACCGCCGCCGCCGCTCGGCTGGGTCCCTCCTTGGGCGAGGGGCAGGCGGAGGAGGAGGAGGAGGAGGAGGAGGAAGAGGGAGAGAGCCGGGAGGGGAGCGTCGCGCCGCCGAGGCTGCGCCATGGCTGAGTCCCCGCGGAGCGCCCGGCAAAGCAAGACCCGCAAGAGCGGCTCACTCGACGGCGGCCGCCGAATCTCCGCCCCCCGGCGGAGGGGGAGGGAAGCGGGGAAGCCCGGCGGTGACAAGCCGGCCCTCCTCGCCTCCCAGGCGGGCTGGGGTGGTAGAGGCCTCCCGGAGGAGGAGGAGGCTGTACCACTTCAGGGTGGAGAAATTAAGAGTGGCTCTCTCAGAAGAATGAGGTCGGAGTTCAGGGGCAGCTTGAAGACCAAGGAAGTTTTGATTCTGGGGTCAGTGTTCCCTCTAAGCTGAGTTAGCGTGAGCTGGGCTCGCAGTTTTTTAGCCTCCGGCTGACGCATTTTTGTCTGAGATCAGGAAGGAGGGCTCCAGAGTCTGGTGTGACTGAGAGCCAGTTTGGTGTAGTGATTAAGTGCGCGGACTCTAATCTGGGAGAACCGGGTTTGATGCCCCCACTTGCAGCTGCTGGATGACCTTGGGTCGGTCACAAGTTCTCTCAAGAGCTGTTCTCTCAAGGACAGTTCTGAAAAGAGCTGTCTCAGCCCCACCAACCTCACAGGGTGCCTGTTGTGGGGAGGGTAAGGGGAGGGAGATTGTAAGCCGCTCAGACTCCGAGTGAAGGGTGGGGTATAAATCCAATATCCTCCTCCTCCTCCTCTTCTTCTCCTCCTCCTCCAACTGATTTATGCAGCGGCCAAATCACTCGCTCACAACTTTCATGCCAGGAACTCACAACCTAGAAATTTTGCTCACAAGACTCCATGGCTTAGAGGCAGCACTGTTCCAGGTGTCAGCTCTCCCGTGCATAGGGTTACCAACCTCCAGGTGGCACCTGGAGATCTCCCGCTATTACAACTGCTCTCCAGATGACCCAAGATCGGTTCCCCTGGAGAAAATGGCTGCTTTGGAGGGCGGGCTCTCTGGCATTGTACCCTGCCCAGGCCCCTCCCCTCCCCAAACTCCGCAGTTCCAAGGCTCCACCCCCCAAAACTCCAGGGATTTCCCAGCCCAGAGTTGGCAACCCTAGAACGCACCCTTCTTCAGAAACATGGAAACAGACTTCCTCAAGTGGGTATGAACACCAGAATTATACCCAAAATTAGACTAGATTCGGGTGGGGATGCCGGCCTCCAGGTGGGACCTGGGGATCCCCCGGAATTACAGCTCATCTCCACTCCAGAGAGATCAGTCCACCTGGAGAAAATGGATGCTTTGGAGAGTGGCCACAACAAGCCAGCCTTCCTTGCCTCCCACGTGGGCTGAGGCGGTAGAGGCCTCCCGGAGGGGAGGCTGTACCACTTCAGGGTAAAGAAATTAGAGTGGCGCTCTCTCAGAAGACAAAAAACCCAAGTCCGGGGCACCTTAAAGCCCAAGAAAGTTTAATTCTGGGTACAAGCTTCCCTGCGCACGGATGCACACCCTCTTGAGAGACATGGAAACACACTTCCTCAAGCATCACGGGCACTGATGATATTTTCGTAATGAACGCTAGTATTATAATTGCATTAGCTATAATATAGTACGTTAGCATTGTTGGTCTTGATAATAAGAGCCAGTCTCGATAAATAAGAGCCAGAATTCCACAAGTGTGCCGTGAACACGAAAGCTGATACCCAGAATTGAGTTAGATTCACTGCTCCTCTCCTCCCACGTGGGCTGAGGTGGTACGGGCCTCCCGGAGGGGAGGCTGTACCTCCTCAGGCTGGAAAAAATTAAAGCAGCTCTCTCAGAAGAACGAGGTGTGCGTGCCTTGAAGACCAACAAGGTTTAATTCTGGGTACAAGTTTCCGTGTGTGTATATACACCCTTCCTCAGATACGTGGAAACAGATGTTCTCAGGTGTGCAGGGACATGAAAGTTTGTACCCAGAATTAAACCAGATCCAGGTGGGGATGCCAGCCTCCAGGCAGGACCTGGGGATGCCCTGGAATTACAGTCTTACGTCCAGTCTGGAGAGATTAGTTCCCCTGGAGAAAACAGATGCTTTGGAGAGTGGCCGCGACAAACCAGCCCTCCTTTCCTCCCACACAGGCTGAGTTGGTAGAGGCCTCCCTGAGGGGAGGCTGTACCACTGCAGGCTAGAAATTAAACCGGCTCTCTCTCTCATAAGAACGAGGTCTGAATCCAGGGGCACCTTGAAGCCGAACAGAGTTTAATTCTGGGTGAAAGCTTCCTTGTGCATGCACACTTCTCCAGAGACGTGGAAACAGACTTCCTCAAACATTACTGGCACTAATAATATTTTCATAATAAACGGTAGTATTATAATTGCATTAGCTATAATATAGTACGTTAGCATTATTGGCCTTGATAATAGGAGCCAGTCTTCATAACAAGAGCCAGTGTTCCTCAAATGTGCATGGACACAAAAGCTTATACCGAGGATTAAACTAGATTCAGATGGGGATGCCAGCCTCCAGGTGGGACCTGGGGATCCCCTGGAATTACAGCTTATGTCCAGTCTAGAGAGATCAGTTCCCCTGGAGGAAATGGCTGCTTTGGAGTGGCTGCAAGAAACAATCTGAAGAAGTGTGCGTGCACATGAAAGGTTATACCCAGAATAATGCCCCTGTATAAATCATTGGTGCGGCCTCATTTGGAATACTGTGTACAGTTCTGGTCACCACATCTCAAAAAGGATATTATAGCATTGGAAAAAGTGCAGAGAAGGGCAACTAGAATGATAAAAGGGTTGAAACACCTTCCCTATGAAGAAAGGTTAAAACGCTTGGGGCTCTTCAGCTTGGAGAAACGACGGCTGAGGGGTGACATGATCGAGGTTTATAAGATTATGAATGGGATTGAGCAGGTTGAGAAAGAAGTACTTTTCTCCCTTTCTCACAATACAAGAACTTGTGGGCACTCCATGAAATTGCTGAGCAGTTGGGTTAGAACAGATAAAAGGAAATATTTCTTCACCCAAAGAGTGATTAACATATGGAATTCACTGCCACAGGAGGTGGTGGCAGCTACAAGCATGGACAGTTTCAAGAGGGAAGTGGATAAACATATGGAGCAGAAGTCCATCAGTGGCTATTAGCCACAGGGTATAGATGGGAACTCTCAGTCTGGGGCAGGTGATGCACTCTATTCTTGGTGCTGGGGGGGGTAGCAGTGGGAGGGCTTCTCGTGTCCTGGCCCCACTGCTGGACCTCCTGATGGCACCTGATATATTTTGGCCGCTGTGTGACAGAGTGTTGGACTAGATGGGCCATTGGCCTGATTCAACATTGGCTTCTCTTATGTTAATAAAATCTTGTTGGTCTTAAAGGTGCCACTGGACTCCAACTGGACTCCATTGCTTCAGACCAACATGGCTTGCCCACCTGAATCTATAAGAACATCAGAAGAGCCCTGCTGGATCAGACCTGTGGTCCATCTAGTCCAGCATCCTGCTTCACACAGTAGCTTCACGCAGTTCCTCTGGATGGCCAATAACAGGACACAGAGGCCGAGGCCTTCATAAGACCATCAGAAGAGCAGGTCCGTGAGCATAAAGGAGAAAATCTAAAAATAATCTTAAGTGAGGCATTAGCATCAATGATTTGGACTAGATGTCCTGCAAAACGATATGGACCTGGTGAATCGTACTTATTCAGATTTTATTAAGAAAAATAAAACGCATGGCGAAATATATGTGAAGATCTCTAAGAGGTCCACTAGAGACGATATTCTGAAAGCTACATCGGGGAAAGTTTTTAAAATTAAAGATGAAGAAATCAACATTCTAAAAGACATTCCATTTGACATCCGGAAACGAAGATGGCAATATAAAGAACTAAACTTTTCCCCTTCAAAATAACTCAATTATGTATAAATGGATATTCCCAGAAGGACTCTTATTCAACTTTAAAGATAAGAAAATTAAAGTTGATTCTGTCCAAAAAGCTAAGGATTTTCTGAACCAACAACAAGATCTGAACAAAGATGACAAATCAAATGTGGATGATTTGGAAGATGAAGGAACTAGTAATGGAAAAATAGATGATGCTTCAAGAGACTCCAGCAGTACCACGGAAAATATGTTGTCAAAGGCTGTCATGGCTGGAGTTCATTAGTTGCTGTAGATTTTCCCGGTTTGTGTGGCTGTGATCTTGGCATTGTAGGACCTGACATTTCACCAGTAGCTGTGACTGGCATCCTCAGAGGTATAACACAGAAAGATGGAGTACTCTCTGTGTCAAGGTGAGCAGAAAAATGGTAGACAAGTGGGGTAGGGCTGAGTCATTATCTTGTAGGAGTTCCCCAAGCTATGAACATGCTAATGGAGGAGCTTTCCTGAGGAGGTTCTTTTGTCTATGGATTGTTTCCTGAGGAGGTTTCCTGTTCCTTGAGGAGGTTCTTTTGTGTGTGGGATGGCTATTGAAACTCTAATCTTATCTGTAGTGCTATCGTCAGCTGTAGAGCATTTTGTGTTTTTCAAGACAGGAAACCCATGCCCTATTTATTTCTAAACTCTCTTCTTTCCTGTTGAAATTGTGTTTATGTTTATGGATTTCAATGGCTTCCCTGTGTAATCTGACATGGTAATTGGAAGTGTTGTCCAGTCTTTCCGTGTCTTGGAACAAAATGCTGTGTCCTGTTTGGGTTAGAAAAACTTCTGAGTCGGAGAAACTTCTGAGTCGGAGAAAGGAGGAGCAGCACCCAAGATGCCAAAAAAAGAATTTGAAACACAAGAAAAAACACAAGAGATAAAACTGGACTTTAATGGATTACAAAACACCTGAACTTAACTTAAGAAAAGTTTGCTAAATTCATCTTATTGAAAACTTTTTTTTTTTTTACCATAATTGTAGGTTGGATATATCATGTGAGGCCTTCCCTCTGAATTCCCTCCTGGCTCTGGAATTCAGACCCAGATGTTGATCTAAAACAACCAGTTTTTGGTTGTGTGTGAGAATGAAAAAACCACAATGCAGGCATTTAGGGAAAAGCTACTTCCACTATAATTTTTCCTCCACCTGCGGTGGCTTGATATATACTCTGCAGTAAACTGTCAATTGACAGATTTGACATTAAATGAAAGTTTCTCAACTTCAGAGTCCCTGGCTTCGCATATACCTGAACTGCTTAGCCACGCAGTTTTGCAAGGAATACCGCACAAGCAAGTTTTGATCTGCCACTGCACCATTTGTTAGAATTAGAATGAGTAGCATTTTACCTTCAGACAGCTCAGAGGCACGTTCTACCACTTCCCGGTAGATACATCCCAGGCATTAAGTCAATGAATAGCCTACACCTTTGCTGAGCATCACTTTTATTGGTCAGGTCCAATCGATCAGAAGTTCTAGGTTTATTTACGATTCTGCTTTTATGAAGAAGAAAAGGAGATTGGATTTATACTCCACCCTTCACTTGGAGTCTCAGAGTGGCTTCTCCTTTTCCTTCCCCTCCCCACAACGGACACCCTTCAAGGTAGGGGGGGCTGAGAGAGCTCTTTTGAGAATGGCTCATGAGATAACAGCTCTTGAGAGAACTTGTGATTGACCTAAGGTCATACCAGCAGCTGCATGTGGAGGAGTGGGGAATCAAACCCGGTTCTCCCAGATTACAGTCCATGCTCCAAACTGCCTGTCTTGAACAAGCAGGCCTTCCAGCCTGTTGTAGCCTTCCCTTTGCACGCATCTGTTCGGCATAATGTGAAACTATACTGTCAGAGAGCAGAATTTTGGTCATTTAGATGGACCTCAAACTAAATCTCCCTTAAGCTGTGAAACCCCTTGCCTCACTTTCGGCCAGTGACCAGCTCTGAATCTAAATCAAACTTGCAAAAAACGAGGAAAGAATCCACTATTTTCGGCTCTACATCCCTTGCAAGACAGATGGAACTAAATGTGATATTCAATGGCATGGATTAGCATTTCAGTTGGTAGATTTTCTCATTTGTATCTTTCTCTCTTAGTAGGTGAACCTCCCCAACACAATTTAGGATTTCCCCTGCAGGAAACACATCTACTTTACATAGCTTAGGCAAAATCTTCACTGCCAGACATCTACATTCAGCAAAAGGGGGCTTACCTGGATTATTCTGGCCCCAGGTATCCAGTTTGGTGTAGTGGTTAGGAGCACAGACTCTAATTTGGGAGGATCAGGTTCGATTCCCCACTCCTCCTCATGCAGCTGCTGGTGTGACCTTGGGTCAGTCACAAGTTCTTTCAGAGCTGCTCTCTCAAGGGCAGTTCTCGAGGGAGCTCTCTCAGCCCCACCTACCTCACAGGGTGTCTGTCGTGGGGAGGGGAAGGGAAAGGAGATTGTAAACTGCTCTGAGACTCTTTCAGGTAGTGAAGGGTGGGGTATGAATCCAATCTCCTCCTCCTCCTCTTCTTCTTCTTGTCTTTTTCAAGCATAGTCCACATAATAGGAGCAACCAAAACTGGTCCGTAGCTACAGGGGGGGCTACTGGGGGTTCCGCCCCCTTCCTTAAAGGGCCAGCCCCTTTCTTAAAGCCCCCCGTTTCTTCCCAAAAGCATTTAAAGGGATGCATGGCAGAAGGTCAGCAGTTCAGCAGTTCAAGACCCCGAGTGCCGCATGACAGAGTGAGCTCCCGTCTCTGGCCCCAGCTCCTGCCAACCTAGCAGTTAGAAAACAAGAAATCGCAAGCAGATATATAGGTAGCGCTTCAGCGGGAAGGTAACAGCGTTCTGTGTGCCTTGGTGTTTAGTCATGCCGGCCACATGACCATGGAAATGTCTTCGGACAGCGCTGGCTCTTCGGCTTGGAAACAGAGATGAGCACCACCCCCTAGAGTTGGATTCAACTGGTTTTCGAGCAAGGGAAACCTTTACCTTTAAGTTTGTGGTGAGAAACAAAAACAAAGAAGGCGTCTATGTCCTATACGCACCTCTCCTCTCATGCAGTTTTTAAATTCCAGCCTAAAGTGGCGGTTTCCCCAATTCTTTTGCCTTCTGCTACCTTGCTGTGGGTTACAATATTATCAATTCAGTCATACCCTAATACACGTGCGCTAGGGAAACGCATTCGAGCACTGCAAGTGTAGATGCATCGTCGTCAGAATTGGGGTCTTTTGGTAGAACCGGAGCAGACAGCGAGAGAGGCCAGGCTGTTGAACCCATGAGGCACTCCAATAGAGCATCTTGCCTAAAATCACTTAGTGGGCTTGTGGCAGGAAGGAGAAACAAATCAGGGACTTCCTCTTTCATATAACCATCTCACGGCCATTACCATCAGCTCACAACCTGAGTTAGGCTGGCAGATGATTTATACCAGGGGTGTCAAACATAAGGCCCGGGGGCCGGAACCCGCCCATCCAGGGCTCTTACGTGGCCCACAAGCAACTGGTGCAAAGGAGGGAGTGCTGGAAGAGTGGGCGGAGCCACTCCATTGTGGCTTCGGCACGGCAGAACAACCTCAGTTGGTGTAGTGGTTAAGTGCCCAGACTCTAATCTGGGAGAACCGGGTTTGATTCCCCACTCCTCCACTTACACCTGCTGGATGACCTCGGGCAAGCCACAGTTCTCTCAGAGCTGTTCTTGAGAGAACAGTTCTCGAAAGAGCTCCCTCAGCCCCGCCTACCTCACAGGGTGTCTATTGTGGGGAGGGAAAGGGAAAGGAGATTGTAAGCTATTCTAAGACTCCTTTGGGTAGTGAAGGGAGGGGGATAAATCCAATCTCTTCTTCTTCATCATCTGCAGCAGTCAAGCATTGCGGGAGCATCTGCCCAGCGCCGCACTGCTGCCTCTCCACTGGTGGGTTCTCCTCTGCACCCTCCTCCCAGCCTATGGGGCCTTGCAGTGAGGATACGCCAACGCGGAGCTGTCCAGCTGCTGCTCTTTATACAGTTTCTGTCTCCAGTACCTGGCATTACATTTTATGGCACACGTGGTCCAGCCCGACAAACGGTGTTCCCTCTAAGCTGTTACTGTGAGCTAGCTCACAGATTTATGCCTTTGCTCAGGAAGGACGGCTCCGGAGCAAGCTAATTTATGCAGTAGCCAAATCGCTCGCTCACTCAAGTTTAATGCCAGTGGCTTTTGCTGACAAGACTCCACAGCTGCGAAGAAGGAGGAGGAGGAGGAGGAGGAGATTGGATTTATACCCCACCCTTCACTCAGAGTCTCAGAGCAGCTTACAAACTCCTTTCCCCCCCCACCTCCCCACAACAGACACCCTGTGAGGTCGGCGGGGCTGAGAGAGCTCCGACAGAAACTGCTCTTTTTCAAGGACAGCTCTTGTCAGAACTTGTGACTGACCCAAGGTCACATCAGCAGGTGCGAGTGGAGGAGTGGGGAATCAAACCCGGTTCTCCCAGATTAGAGTCCGCGCACTTAACCACTACACCAAACTGGCTCTCTTCATCTGCAGCAGTCTTCGTGCAAGCTTAGAGGGGGCGTTGCTGACAAAGTGACATTTCTGCCAGATCTGGCCCTCAGAACAAATGAGTCGGGACACCTCTGCTTTATACTTATTTCCTTAGCACAAGTATGCTTTGGAAAGGGCAGCTATGATTTACTCCCGCGGTATATAATTGTGCCGCATAGGCTCACTGCTGGGACGCTCAGATAATGAAGCGGGCGTAACCTTTTCTTGTTTTGGTAACTGCAGAATTCTTCTTACCCGTATTCCGACCCTCCTTCAATCGGCGGGAACATTGGCATACCCTCGAAAAAAATGCAGGGTTTCGTGCAAAAACGGGCCCCCCCTGAAATCTTCATCTGAGGTTTGAAGTCGATGGGTTAATTGCAGACCGGCCCCGGGGAATTCATTTCAGTATGAAATAAAAAAAAAATCACAGATCAAGAATGAGACGGCCATTCCTATGTGCTAATAAAACAGCTTTTGAGAAGGAAATCTGTGATGTTTTTAACAGATCAAATCCAAGCAAAAATGTCACTGGAGCAATTAAAACGGGGGGGAAATGACTCAAAACGTTCATGGACCGTATTTTTTTAGAAAATCGTTTTGGAGGGTAATTTAGAATTTGACCTCAGTCTTCAGATTCGAGCCTCGCTCAGGGCAGCGTTGCCCAAGAGCAGTGTCAAATTCCACATCATTCTTATTACTAAAATGACTGGATCTACAGATTGCTTTAGGATCCATTCTCTTTTCATAAAGAATCGGGAAAATGCTTACCCACGTAAAGGGTCTGGAAATACCAGTTAGCTGAACGAACGTCACTAGCATACAAAACCAAAGGGAACTGTGACCGACGGGGAACCGAGGAAGACCAACAGCTTGTGATGATAAGAAACATGGAATATTTTCTCGCATCAAGAGGGTATTTCCAATCATATTTGCAGCTTTAGACTTTTTCTCCCCGACAAAACAATCTTATTTCTGTATTGGGCTTTATGGTACACCCAAACTCATAAGTCAATACAGGCACCCCATGAAGATGTTACAAAAATAATTGATCAATAACTAATGACAAATTGTTTTTCAAATGACAGAAGAATCACTTTAGGAATAAGGCACAGAGACTGTAAATTATTCAAATTATTATTGTTCAGTTACTGCAAACTTGGTTTTAATCTTTTTACATGGTCTGCTTTGAGTATAGGGAAGGTTTACAGTGCAAGGCTATGCAGAGTTACTCCAGTTTAAGTCCACTGACATCAATAGACTTTTAGACTGGAGTAACCGCTGGAAGGTCAGTAGCTCGGCAGTTCGAGACCCGAGTGCCACATAACGGAGTGAGCACCCGTCTCTGGCCCCAGCTCCTGTCAACCTAGCAGTTCGAAAGCAAGAAATTGCAAGCAGATACATAGGTACCACTTCAGTGGGAAGGTAACAGCATTCTATGCACCTCGGCGTTTAGTCATGCTGGCCACATGACCACGGAAAAGTCTTTGGACAGCACTGGCTCTTCGGCTTGGAAACGGAGATGAGCACCACCCCCTAGAGTCAGATTTGAATAGCTTTCAAGCAAGGGAAATCTTTACCCTTTTATCTCTTCACAGGATTCTACTGCCACTATCTTATTATTCACTGCCTTATGCATATGCATTTATGTATCTCTTTACTGAACTCTTCTTACTATTTTTATATATGCACATTTTAAAACTTAATGTTTCGACAGTTCAGTGCTGTGGAGACCCTGAACTGGGGTGGAAAGGCCACATAAAAATCTTTTAAATGAACAGACTCATCGTGAAAAAAGTAGGACAATGTGATTTCGGTCAAGTTTGGATGATCTCAGTTTGCTTTTCATCTGTGTGGCATTGACCTTTTGAAAATGTAACGCCTGAAAATGCATTTTCAGTCTCTCAAACTCTGCTTTCATTATCCCTCTTAAGAAACATTCCAATTTGCCATGCTGAGGCGCCGTTCCAAGCAGTTACACGCATCAAACCAAACGGCTTCCTTCAGCATTAGCATACTAGACGCTAGTAATGCACCGCAAACGTTGACAGCGTCGTTTTTAAAAAGTTTTTATTGTGCAATAAAAAAGAAATAGAGACGAGAAGAGCCGAGTGAAGGAGGGCAGGAATAGTTTGGTTTCAATGGTATAATCAGCTCATTCAGTAAACAGCGTTTCTGGCTCCTTCGCTCCTCTGAGCACGTAACTGAAGATCTGTACAGACCCCACCACTTTCCAGGGTCTTCATTTATTTATCTTTTTCCTTTTGCTCTTTTTCTTTCTTTTCACGCTCCGCTTTGGCTTCTTCCTCTTCGTGCTTCTTTATCAACTCCTCCACTTCTTTCTGCTTTAGAACTCTTATTACCGTCTTCCCGTTCTCTCGTGTTAAGGTTGCGATTTCGACTGAAACGAGAAAACGTTCCGTTTCAGGTGGGGGGGGCGCGTTAAGTCTGTAGTGGCAGAACAAAATTCGAGTTCCCCAAACGCCATTAACACCAATGTTTTCCAGAGCGTGTTTTTAAAATTTTACCCTGAGGCCCGGATTTCAGAATTAGCCAGCTAAAGCCCCTAAAGTAAGAACCATAAGAAGAGCCCTGCTGGATCAGACCAATATTCCATCTAGTCCATCATCCAGTCTCACACAGTGGCCAACCAGTTCCTCTGGAGGGCCAGCAACAGGGCATGGAGACCGAGGCCTTCATAAGAACAGTCCTGCTGGATCAGACCAGTGGTCCATCTAGTTCAGCATCCTAAGAACATAAGAGCCCTGCTGGATCAGACCAATGGTCCATCTAGTCCAGCATCCTGTCTTACACACTGGCCAACCAGTTCCTCTGGAGGGCCAACAACAGGGCAGAGAGGCCAAGGCCTTCATAAGAACAGTCCTGCTGGATCAGACCAGTGGTCCATCTAGTTCAGCATCCTAAGAACATAAGAGCCCTGCTGGATCAGACCAATGGTCCATCTACTCCAGCATCCTGTCTTACACACTGGCCAACCAGTTCCTCTGGAGGTCCAACAACAGGGCATAGAGGCCAAGGCCTTCATAAGAACAGTCCTGCTGGATCAGACCGGTGGTCTATCTAGTTCAGCATCCTAAGAACATAAGAGCCTTGCTGGATCAGACCAATGGTCCATCTAGTCCAGCATTCCGTCTCACACAGTGGCCAACCAGTTCAGCCAACAACGGGACAGAGAGGCCAAGGCCATCATAAGAACATAAGCAGAGCCCTGCTGGATCAAACCAATGGTCCATCTATTCCAGCCTCCTGTCTCACACAGTGGCCAACCAGTTCCTCTGGAGGGCCAACAACAGGGCAGAGAGGCCGAGGCCCTCCTAAGAACATAAGAAGAGCCCTGCTGGATCAGACCAACGGTCCATCTATTCCAGCCTCCTGTCTCACACAGTGGCCAACCAGTTCCTCTGGAGGGCCAACAACAGGGCACAGAGGCCGAGGCCCTCCTAAGAACATCAGAAGAGCCCTGCTGGATCAGACCAGTGGTCCATCTAGTCCAGCCTCCTGTCTCACACAGTGGCCAACCAGTTCCTCTGGAGGGCCAACAACAGGGCACAGAGGCAGAGGCCTTCCCCTGATGCTGCCTCCTAGCTCTGGTATTCAGAGGCTGACTGCCTCTGAACGTGGAGGTTCCCTTTAGTCACCATGACTAGGAGCCACTGGCAGACCTCTCCGCCATGAATCTATCTAATCTCCTTTTAAAGCAGTCACTGATTCTGCCCCAGTGCTCATTCGCGCGGCACCAAGTCGCAATTTGGCACGACGCCCGAACCCTTCCCCTAGGAGACGTTCTCGTGGGCAACAACAGATTTAATTTTCAACTGCTGCAATTACACTGAGCATTAGCAAAATGGTCAGCTGTGATGTTTGTGAAGACGAGACTCTGTCCTCCTCGAGGAAACGGCTGAAACCAATTATGTCCGCAGCCTAAATTTACGGGGGGGGGGGGGTGATGGTGATGAGGAGGAGGAGGAGGAGGAGGGAATTGCTTTGCCCACCTTTCTCTGCAGACAGCTTGCTAACGTCCATGGTCTTGTTCAGGACTTTGACAGCTAAGGCAAGTGCAGATCTCAGCGTCATCTCGCCCTCTTTGTAGTCCTGCTTCAACATCGACACAGCCGCCTGTTTCAGAAAAGGAAAAGGTGACGCGGCGGTTTCCTCGATGGCTTGCGTGAGACCGTTGCAGAAGCGGAGCCTGTGAGCTGAAGCTGAAATTAACATCTAGAGAACAATGGCTGCGGACTTCTACATTTAAAAAGTCAGTAACACAGAGAATTGTGGGAGAAGGGAAGCGAACTTACGGCGCTGTTGTTTCCAATGCACGTGGCTTTCCACCCCCCGTAGTTTCCGCTCGGGTCGCTCTGATACAGCTGGAATCCGTAATGCTTGTCCCAGCCGATGTACAGCAACGAAACGCCGAAGGGACGTTTGCCTGTTGAAGACAAGGTTAGGGACAATTTCAATTAAGAAGCACGAATTGTCCCCAGTGTTCCCTCTAAGCTGAGTTAGTGTGAGCTAGCTCACAGTATTTTAGCCTCTGGCTCACACATTTTTGTCTTGGCTCAAGAAGGATGGGGCTCCAGAGCAAACTCATTGATGCAGTAGCCAGATCGCTCGCTCACAACTTTAATGCCAGTAGCTCACAAAATAGAATTTCTGCTCATAAGACTCCACAACTTAGAGGGAGCATTGGTTGTCATGTATCTGGCTTTTGGCAAGGTGGGGGAGATCAAGAAATGTCAATACCTTCTATGAACTAGGATTTAATAGGATGCTCTGTTCTACTGCTCCTTAAGATAAGCACGTGAGGTATAAAAGGAACTTGTTTCAGTGTGGTATCTTGGCTTCTAAGTGGGAGGTCGACACTCAAGGGTAATTAACTTCCAACCCATCTACGGTTTCTGGAAAAATGGCTGATGTGGCACATTCCAGGATTGATTTTGCTACCTTATTTATTCTAAAATACATCTTTCCTGAACACTTTGGCTGTAACAATATCAGCCATCAAACAATGCTCTGGGGCAGATCTGCGTTTTGCAACTAACCCATATCTCCATCTACACTAGGGGGAGGGGCCGTGGCTCAGTGGCAGAGCATCTGCTTGTCAGGCAGAAGGTCCCAGGTTCAATCCCTGGCCATCTCCGGCTGAAAGACTGGAGACCTAGGCTGATCCTTGTCTGTAAATGCACCATGTGAGTCTTAACTGCCGCCAGCACTTTGTGTTTGCACCTTGTGTTTTGTAGTTGTTTTTATATGCTGTGTTTTTAAATAATTGTACGATTTTAATTGTATTTATACTTGTTGGGAGCTGCCCCGAGCCTGCCATGTGGGGAGGGCGGAGTATAAATTTAATAAACAAATTAATAAATCCTGCATCGAGCAGGGGGTTGGACTAGATGGCCCGTAAGACCCCTTTCAACTCTGTGATTCTATGATAAGGATTAGGTAGAGGAGGTGATGTGCAAGAGCTCTGCCAGAGACCCTGGAGAGCTGCTGCCAGTCTGAGTAGACAATACTGATGGATCAGCGGTCTGCTTCATGTGTGCTTGAGTATGAAGCACCGCTTTAAGGGAGGGACTGTGGCTCAGTGATAGAGCATGTGCTTGGCATGCAGACAGTCGTAGGTTCAAGGCATTTCGAGCTAAAAGGACCGGGCGGTAGGTGATGGGAAAGAGCTCTGCCTGAGACCCTGGAGAGCGGCTGCCAGTCTGAGTAGACAAAACTGACCTTGATGGATCAGCAGTCTGCTTCATGTGTGTTCAAGTATGAAGCACCACTTTAAGGGAGGGACTGTGGCGCAGACGGTCGCAGGTTCAAGGCATTTCGAGCTAAAAGGACCGGGCGGTAGGTGATGGGAAAGACCTCGGTGCCTGAGACCCTGGAGAGTGGCTGCCAGCCTGAGTAGACAATACTGAGAGGGCAAGGATCTGATTCAGTATAAGGCAGCTTCGTGTACGTTTTTGTGTACCCGCAAACTTAGAGCTTTTGGGCGGCTCTCACTGCATGACTGCTGTTGCGGCGAGGAAGGTATTGGAACCGGGTGACCTGCAGGAGGGAAGCGCCCTCCGTCTTGGTGACGACACTGGACGGGACCATGAGAGCCTGTGTGGATTATCGCAAGCTGAATGCCGTCACCCAGTACCACATGCACCCCGTGCCACAGGTGGATGCACGGCTAGGTGAGCCGGGGAGGCCAAAATTTATCAGGAACTTCTGACCTGTGTCAGGGATACTGGCAGATCCAGCTAAGAGCTGAGGAGCAACCCAACTGAGCATTTGTCACCCAGACAAGGCCGGTATCGGTTTACTGTTATGCTGTTTGGGCTGAGAAACGCCCCGGTGGTGGTGTTTCAGAGACTGAAGAAATCACTTGCCAGAAAAGGGCTCCAGGCGTTTGCGACGGCGGACCTAGATGATCTAGCTGCGTTTGATTCACAATTAATTCTCAGCCCTGAAAACGAAGACCTCCCGTATTCGACACGAATCTTCCTTAGACTGTTAAGCCGAACGGCGTGAATTATTCATGATGACTTTTGACATTGAAGTGGGGGAAAGAACCACTTGCTTACCTCCAAACTGTGTGTAAGCTTGCTTGATATCACACAGGGCTGTGACCAGCTGCTCGCAAGGGATCGGTTCCTGGTACTGCAACAGATACCTAAACAGCATTTAGGAATATTTCGGTTCAGATGCAAAGATCCCAATGCAGTCTCCACGTATATTAATAGGGGCAGAATTTGCATGCAAGAGAAGCGAATAAGCATTAAACAAGCTTTGACTTCAAGGCACTGATAAAGATCTCAGGGGAAACCATTTTCCCCCTCTGGATTAAGGAGCTGTGTCAGAACAACGGAGCTGGTCCCCTCTTCCTTTTTCCATCTTTCTTTGTAGCATCTGCCTTGGTTCTAAAGCCTCATAGATAGCTCTGCTGCAGCCGGAATGAAACTTGTTAACTTGCAGCAGGGCGACTGCGACGAGAGAATGACAGCTGCCGGACTAAGAAGTCCGGCTAAATCCACAGCTGCCCTCAAAGTCCTTTTGAGCTTCTGAAGGTTGTTAAAGGCTGAGCCGGAACAAGCCCGCTAATTTGAGTTTCGTGTTTTGGCAAGGCTTCAAGAAGAAAAGCTCTTCCTCGTTTGTTTGTTTGTTTGTTTGACACTTTTCTCAAAAACTGCCACTGATTTTCTGCCGATCTGGGTCAGCCGGTCCCTAGAGCTGACTCTTAACAGGAAGAACAGGGCTGTGAAGTTCCTCGACTCGCCCGAAACCCTCATCAAAGGCAACCCCCCCACACTTTGATTCAAGCTCAGAAAAGCTTTCCAGCTGTGCAAAGGAAGTGCTGAGCAGTCTGAATTAATCTCCCCCCACCCCCGGGAACAAAAATCTGATGAGACAGATCCAAATTGAGTTTGCTTCCCTTTCTAAGTGCTGGGTATACCTTCCTCCGGCACAAGTAATTTTCAGCCTCCCCTCTGCCCCATTTGTATGAGCAGATAATTCACATAGGGTTGACTCCCCTGTGCTAGGAGCATTTGTCTTCTGGGCCCTTTCGGGGTCTACACATACCCTCTTGGGAAAGCAAGGGTGTGCGTAGATTACCATCAAGTATAGCTGACTTATGATGAGCCCTGTGGGGTTTTCAAGCCAAGAGACGCTCAGAGGTGGCTTGCCACTACCTGCCTCTGCGTAGCAACTGCGGACTTCCTTGGTGGTCTCCCATCCAAGTTCTAACCAGGGCCGACCCTGCTTAGCTTCCGAGACCTGACGAGATAGAGTGAGTCTGGCCCATCCAGGTCGGGGCACACAAATAGAGGTGGGTTTGCCATTGCCTGCCTCTGCGTAGCATCCCTAGACCTTCCTTGGTGGACTCCCATCGAAGCAACTAATCAAGGCCAACCCAGCTTAGCTGTCGAGATTTGCCGAGCTCAGGCTAGTCTGGCCTGACTAGGTCAGGGTAAAAGCAGGGGAGTTTTTTAAAAGTGTTCTTCTGGGCTGGCTGAGGGACCACACAGACACTCTATCAACACTGGGCAGCTTCCTAAGAGGTGCTATTTTGTCAAGGTGGGCTCCACCCTAGTTTACTTTGGGATGGAGGAAGGGCCAAGGTGTGTATCTCAATATTTTTCAAGACACACCAGAGGGTCGGGCCGGTGGGTTTCACGATTGTTTCGAACACACATCAGAGCATCAGTCCAATGTGTTTCTTGATGTTTTCAATACACATCAGAGAATCAGGCCAGTGTGTTTTCTTGATCTTTTCCGATACACATCAGAGCATCAGGCCAATGAGTTTTCTTGATATTCTTAATCAGAAAATCAGTCCCGTATGTTTCTTGATGTTTTCAATACACAATAGAGCATCTGACCAGTGTGCTTTCTTGATATTTTTCAATACACATCAGAGCATCAGGCCAGTGTGCTTTCTTGATACTTTGCAATACACATCAAAGCATCAGGCCAGTGTGTTTTCTTGATACTTTGCAATACACATCAGAGCATCAGGCCAGAGTGTTTTCTTAATATTTTTCAATACTCATCAGAAAATCACCCCCGTATGTTTTTTGATATTTTTCGATACACATCAGAGAATCAGTCTGATGTGTTTGATATTTTCTATACACATCAGAGAATCAGGCCAGTATGCTTCTTGATGTTTTCAATACACATCAGAGAATCAGGCTAGCGTGTTTCTTGATATTTTTCTATACACACCAGGAAGAGTCAAAGCTGCCTTCATCAGATACCGTATGCTTTGTTTCATAAACGGCGCAGAGCTCAGCCTGCCTTTCTACTGGTCTCCCCTCCCCTCACAGTCATTAAAACAGCCAAAGGCTTCCAAGCACCTACCTTTGTGCTATCAGCCGCAGCTCATTGGTCAGCACGTTGGCATCCGAAGTAATGCCGGCCACGCTGCAAGCCATGTCCCTGAAAGGCACAAGGGCAGAGTGTTCTGATCGTCTGCTTCATGGTACTGTTTTGCCGAGCAGAGGTACCCTTTCTTAATGCTGTAACAAAATGCGCACGAGCCGCTGCATCGCATCTGATGCGCTCTGTGACTGCCCCGTAATATGCCAAATTATATAGTCTACTGGAGTGCTCAAAGTAGCACACTGCATACGTTCCCGCAGCATTAACTTTTGAGATGAAGCAGATGTCCGTAAACCATTTTTTTTGCAGTGGTACAAAAGATTATCAGAAGGCAGAAGTCACAGATGTAAAATCCCCAGTGCAGGGCTTCCCAAAGGGGGGACAACAGACCCTCTAAGTGTCAGGCTTGGGTTGGCTGACCATATGTACCTCTTGTTTAGCGCCTTGACATCCTGATATTCATCGCTCTGCCTTTTTGTTGTCTTAACCTTTTCCCCCTGTTCTCCCTCCAGAGTGTTATTTTAGCACTGATGTTCTTATCATCCACCTTTGTCTGCCACTACTTTCCTAAGGGGGGGAGGGCGAGTGTATGCATGTAGGGGTAGAACCGCTTGCTGGTGTAAT
Organism: Gekko gecko; assembly: GCA_029375565.1. Taxonomy (NCBI): domain Eukaryota; kingdom Metazoa; phylum Chordata; class Lepidosauria; order Squamata; family Gekkonidae; genus Gekko; species Gekko gecko. Next base: position 7,413,848 of record JAPDNY010000017.1, on the reverse strand, counting down.
TCTTCTATGAAGCCCTCAAGAGACGTCTTTCACATGGGAAGGTGTCCTTGGGAGAAATGACCTTGATTAGTTAGAGATGGACCCTATATCTCTCACGGTCCGTGTAGGGTTGCTGATGTGTAAGAATGGAATGTGTGATTGTGACTATATGCACCTTTCCCGCCTTAATCCCTCAGTCCTGACACAGAGATCGTTCTCTAAACATCTCATATCTTCTAATAAAACTTTCACCCAAGAAAGTGTTCGTGAGGAGTGGTTTGACTGGGGCTCTGACACTAAGAGGGTTTGGGAAAACAATGTAAGGCACAAAAATCGGGGGGATTACAGAGGCTTGGCCTTCCTGCAGCAGAACGGACTTAGTCAAAATTCTCCACGGCTGTTTGATTCAGTATTAGATGAGGTTCTGGCCTAAAAGGAAATATTGCTGAAGGCAGAGCTTAGATTACGACGGATTATTTCACTAATACTTTCACCCCCTCCCTTTCATCCCACGCGGGATCTCTTGGAGCAGCTTACAACTCGACAAATACAGAACAAAATCAACAGCAGGAACCCAGACAAAAATTCACCCACAAAGTCAGCAGAAAGAAATAAACAGAGAAACAAGCTCACTGTTCAGACTCCAGGAGAGAGTCTGAACTTTTTAAAAAGTGCCTTTTCAGAAGCTGATGGGACACTTGCAGAGGGGAAGCCTAACAAACTTTCCTTAGGTGCGAGTTCCAGAACTGTGGCTCAACTAGAACTGAGGGATTTTGGTTTTTTTTGGGGGGAGTGACTACTCACTGAGCTGAAGGAGGCACCTGGGACTTGTGCAGATCATCTTGCTGACAAGGTAATGTGTATGGGAGTAATTAGACATTCTAATACGAATGAAGATGGAAAGATATCTGGGTAGTAAGGGGCTGAGCAGACTGCAAGATGCGATACTAGGCAAGAAAAGGAGGTGGAAAATGAATGTCCTGCTTCCTACAATTCCCAAACTGCTGTCGCTCCTAGAAATTCAACTGGAAACAGAAAGGCCTTCTGCTGTGTTTGCTTCCCGGGAAAGTGCCCCCTGCCTCCTCACCGGCCTTCAATAAATGCTTTTCTTGCTGAATTTAAGACGGATATAAGACATCCGTCGTTCCGGCTGGGGAAAAGCACAATCGAAGGAGTGGGTTTAGGAAATGAATGAACAAGGGCAGATATAAATAACCGGTATGTAACATCAGAGAGGACACATAACTGTATTGACCTCTGATGAGAACAGTTTTCAAGAAGTTGCTGGAAGCTGAAAAGCAGCAACAGAGTAAGAAAGCATTTCTTATTCTGGGGACTGTGCAAAGAAGGCAAGTGCAGAAGATTTGTGGTTGATTCCCATATTTACGGAAAATTTTCCTTGTCTATTTGGTAGTTAACACACCCCCATCAATGCCAGGAGATCCACAGCTATAAGCTCAGGGAACTGGCCCTTGCTACCATAAGGTACATCAGCTCTGTGGACATTTTTATTTATCGACTTCATTTATGCCCCACCATTCTCTCCAATGAGGACCCGAAGCAGCTCACATCATTCTCATCATCCCCATTTTCATCTCACAACAACAACCCTGTGTCGTAAGTCAGTCTGTGCTGAGTGATGGCTCAGATTTCTCAGACAAAGAGCTACCTGCTAGCCCTGAGCCAGTAACTGAACAGCTGAAACCAAGCCAGCACCCTGTAGCTCTGAAGCAGTAAACAAGTCTTCAGAAGCCACTCTCAGCCCACCTAGCTCACCCACATCCTTGCAGCGCTGATGCTGTCAGAGATGCTTATTGTTGCAAGAACTTTAATGCCGGTAGCTCACAAAGTAGAATTTTTGCTCACAAAACTCCACAGCTTAGAGGGAGCATTACTCATGGCCCATTGTCAACTGTCAACTGAAGAGACGAATAAATAGTTTCAGGATGACTGCCAAGGAATGGGCCGGAAGTTTAGCTCATTAAGATTTGGCTATAAATTCAGCTGGGAGAAGCATTAATTTGTGGATGCAACAAGTACAGTTTGCTACTGAGCCACCAACCTTGCTGCTACCAGACCTCTGCAGCCTTGAACTGGACCTAACAACCAGCTTTTCTGGAACCCCTGACCTCAGACTGCACGCTGCCTGGAACTCCTTGACCCTAGACTGGACTTTGGTAAATCTGCTCTCGGGAACCCCCGACTTTTGGATTGGACTTTGGTTACACTTTACAACCTTGCCTGTGACCTACTCTGCTGGACCCCAGCCCATGCTTCCTGGGGAAGCTACATCAGTACACCCTGTGAGTCAGGCTGGGAGTGTGTGACTGGCCCAAGGTCACCCAGCTAGTTTCCATGGCAGAGCTGGATTAGAACCTAGGTCTTCTAGACCCTACTCAGACATTTTACCCACTATTATTGTTATTGAAAACATTTTTATGCTGCCTTTCCACCCAATTAGGGTCCGCTACACTACACTGGCAACACTCACAACGAACTCATACTATGACGATAGATTCAGGGGGTTTGCTGTGTTGGTCTGAAGCAGCAGAATAAAGTTTGAGTCCAGTGGCACCTTTAAGACCAACGAAATTTAATTCTGGGTATGAGCTTTTGCTTGTAACTTTGTTGGTCTTAACTGTGCCACTGCACTCAAACTCTAGAAGAAGAGGGGAATGGATTTATACCCCGCCCTTCATTAACTGAAGAAGTCTTAGAGCGGCTTACAATCCCCTTCCCCTCCCCACAACAGATGCCCTGTGAGTTAAGCGGGGCTGAGAGAGCTCTCTTGAGAACTGTTTGTGAGAGAACAGCTCTGAGAGAACTTGTGACTGACCCAAGGTCACAACAGCAGCTGCAAGTGGAGGAGTGGGGAATCAAACCTGGTTCTCCCAGATTAGAGTCCGTGCTCCTAACCACTACACCAAACTGGCTTTTTAGCATACTGTGACGTTATGTCTGAAATTAAGAGAATGACACAGAGCAAAAGCTGAAGAAGAGCAGAAAAAAATAATCTGCGTTCAAATACTTAATCTTCCTGAGGTTCAAGACATTTCACAACTGCGGCTGAAGTGACAGCATTAATCAGGCTTTGCCACACACATTTAAACAGCGACTGCAAGGTCCCAGACTTACTCATTGAGCTTGTAGATCTTCTCTGAGAAAAAGACTTCATCCAGAAGTTTGTGGATGTTGCGCCGTTCCGCAGCCAGCAAAACACCGTCGTTTGCCAGGATCCCTAGGCAGGTGCCCGCATGTCCGATGGCCTCCATCGCATACTCAACCTGATAGAGGCGGCCTAGAGGAAAGCAAGTGTGAGAACAGCCAATACTTCTAGTTTTGCGCCACTGAGTTTTATGATAAAAAAATCCTTTTATTTCATCCCAAGTTTTTAAAAGTGCCGCTCTCAATAAGTGATGTTTAAAGTATGTATGGGAACTTTGTTTTGCATACCATAAGAACGCATGCCAACCTAACATTAAATTATGACCTTCATTATTAAGAATTCTGTAATTATTTAGTAGAATCCAATCTCATATCCATGTTAGAGAAGCCACTTGATAATATAACCGCCAGTCTGACAAAGCGAGCCACTGAGATGGCCAGAATCCAATGTCTTCCATTGGTGCCCTGGGAGTTAAGAGCTTGGAAGAACTTCACAGAGTTCAGAGATACCATCAAACTACAGATGGAAGTCTACTGTTGAGAATGAACCTTAGTGCAAAATAATGACATGCAAGATGTATTAAGGGTTGAGTCCACATCCAAAGAAGCGACCGGGCGTTCATCAGAACAGCCTCTACAATTAATAAAGGTGAAGATCTCATATGAAGCTGCCCTATACTTAATCAGAAGACCAGAAACCACTGAATATAATAATGAAGAATACATAAAAATAACCTGTAAATTTTTTATCAAAATAAGGAATATTATACAAAATGTATCTGGTGTCAGTCCAATATTGAAAACACCTCCAAGTGTTTTTTCCTACACTTAATCAGATCTTGGTCCAGCAGAGTCAGTATTGTTTACTCAGACTGGCAGTGCCTCTCCAGTCTCTCAGAAGAAGAGTTGGATTTATACTCCGCCCTTCACTTGGAGTCTCAGAGCGGCTTACGATCCCTTCCCCTTCCCCACCCCACAACAGAAACCTTGTGAGGTAGGTGGGACTGAGAGAGCTCTTTCAAGGACTGCTCTTGAGAAAACAGCTCTGAGAGAACTTGTAACTGGCTCAAGATCACCCCGCTGCCTGCATGTGGAGGAGTGGGAAATCAAACCCGATTCTCCAGATTAGAGTCTGCCACTCTTAACCACTATGCCAAACTGGCTCTCAGGCTGAGGTCTTTCACATCACCTATGAACTGGATCTTTTAGCTGGAGATGCCAGGAATTGAACCTGGGACCTTCCATACACCGAGTAGATCTCTGCCACTGAGCCCCAACCCCAGCTATGACAATGGCCGAAGGATCTACAGCCACTGCCTGACAGCTAAGAGATCAAACTGCAGGCCCGGGAGCCTCCAGATCAAATCACGAAACAAGCCTGAGCTTGTCAGATTGTCTTGGGCAAGCTGCTGTTTGCTCAGCCTCACGTCGGAAAGAGGGGGTCAAGTCCTACCTAACAAGGCTGTGGTACGGATCACCGATGTCATGTCTGCAAAGGACTTTGAGAGCAGTGTAAATACAAGGTATTACGATACAAGCTGCAAATACACGAACGTTGGAACAGGACTTAACACGGGTAAACCAGCTCAAATAAAAAAGAGCAGTAATGAAGACTCGGAAACGTCAGCCTTTCCCGAGTTTTCTTTCCTCTGCGTGCCATGAAATTACCTTCAGGGGAGAAGATCGTAGTTCTGGAATCATATCTTCGTGACTGCAAAGAAGAATTTGTTTGTTTGTTCAATTTATACCCTGCCCTCTCCGCTGAAGCAGGCTCAGGGCAGCTTACGTAAGAAATAGAAACACATAAATATTTGTTGTTCCCATTACTCATTTTCTGAAGTGTAACGTTGTTGTTTTTTACAAGCTTCATCATTGATCAAATTTATGCCTGGCTCTTTGGCCATAACATAACATAACATAACATAACATAACATAACATAACATAACATAACATAACATAACATAACATAACATAACATAACATAACATAACACTTTCGAACCAGCTTAAAACATTTCTTAAAAGACAGCATTTCATCTTCACTCTCCATTCCCCATCCCCAAATGCCCAACCTGTTAGCACCCCACTGATCTGCTAGACTGTGATAACCATGAGGAGCAGAGGTCCATGAGTGGCTATTAGCTACAAGGTATACAGGAGCACTCTGTCTGGGGCAGTGATGCTCTGTATTCCTGGTGCTTGGGGGAGGGCAACAGTGGGAGGGCTTTTGGAGTTCTGGCCCCACTGGTGGACCTTCTGATGGCACCTGGGTTTTGGCCACTGTGTGACACAGAGCGTTGGACTAGATGGGCCATTGGCCTGATCCATCATGGCTTCTCTGATGTTCTTATGTCTGGGGCAGTGATGCTCCGTCTTCTTGGCGCTTGAGGGGGCAAGAGTGGGAGGGCTTCTGGAGTTCTGGCCCCTCTGGTGGACCTCCTGATGTCCCCCTGGGTTTTGGCTTCTGTGTGACACAGAGTGTTGGACTAGGTGGGCCACTGGCCTGATCCAACATGGCTTAAGAGAACATAAGAACATAAGAGAAGCCAGTGTTGAATCAGGCCAATGGCCCATCTAGTCCAACACTCTGTCACACAGCGGCCAAAATATACCAGGTGCCATCAGGAGGTCCAGCAGTGGGGCCAGGACACCAGAAGCCCTCCCACTGCTGCCCCCTCCAGCACCAAGGATAGAGTGCATCACCTGCCCCAGACTGAGAGTTCCCATCTATACCCTGTGGCTAATAGCCACTGATGGACTTCTGCTCCATATGTTTATCTAATCCCCTCTTGAAACTGTCCATGCTTGCAGCTGCCACCACCTCCTGTGGCAGTGAATTCCATATGTTAATCACTCTTTGGGTGAAGAAGTATTTCCTTTTATCTGTTCTAACCCGACTGCTCAGCAATTTCATGGCGTGCCCATGAGTTCTTGTATTGTGAGAAAGAGAGAAAAGTACTTCTTTCTCAACCTGCTCAATCCCATTCATAATCTTATAAACCTCGATCATGTCACCCCTCAGCCATCGTTTCTCCAAGCTAAAGAGCCCCAAGCTTCTCTTACGTCCTTAAAGGTAAGACAGAAGTTCTAGGTTCTTCCACAGAAGTCCTGTGGGAAGGGGGAGGTGGCAGGAAGAGGAGACCATGCCTATTTGGTGCCCTGCCAGTCTCCATGGGTACCGCCTGGTCCGAAACCAAGACAGAGATTAGCAATTATAATTACAGATATTGAAAGACAGTAGAGAAGCCAGCATGAATGGGGCCGGAAGACTTCGTCTCGCCTGGCTTAGTGGCAAGACCCTTTCCCACCCTGGCTCACTATGTTAAACCCAGTGCAAAGTGAGACAGATTCCACCCCCACCCCCATTCCCTGCAATACATGGAAAATTTGGGGGAGTGGAATCCAGAAGAAGCAGAGGTCGCCAGAAGGGAAGGGTCACAATGCTTGCAACCTGGATTCTTACAAGAAGAGCCCGCTTTGACTGTCTTTCTAATAACTCGGAGCTCAGGTGCACCAAAGAATCAACAATACTTATTTTGCATGGCCTGGACTTTAACATCAATATTGCTAAACTGATATCGGAATTAGCTTGTTTGCACAGTATTTTTATGACTTTATTGTTTTAATTGTTGTCAACTGTTGTTTGAATGATACTGTACTGAGATTGTTGTGAACTGCCCGGAGCCTATTTACGGGGAGGGTGGTATGCAAATCAAAATCAATCAATCAATCAAATAAATGAACAAAAATCTTTTTTTTTAACTGCCCCAAGGGGCAGACTTTTATTAATAAATATTTATTTATTAACAAATAAAAATCTTGACCTCTTGTATTTTTCCTATTACATTAGCCGTGTTTTTCAGATAGTTTGATCCTCAGTCCTAAAAATAAACTCTTCTTCCACTGGAACACCCTCTCTCCACCCCTTGCATAATTTAATGCTTACAAAACTCAGGCAGATATACTCACCATGTTGCTTGTAGCCTACACCCTGCTGCTGTAAGAATGAAAACAAGACAAAGCGTAGTTACATTTTACTCCATGACGTCTCACATACGGTTGCCCAATTTTGATTTTGATTTTTTACCGGCAACGTTCCTGTGCTTACAGTCAAAAACCAAGAAAGTGCCCTGTCTTAGAGAGAAGTGGGAGAAGGGGGGCATGCCAACAATGGAGTGAAGGAACAATAACAAAGGTGCAATGGGGAAAGGAATAGTCTTATTCTATTACCCTAATGGGTTTCGCCGACACTTCTTCAGGGGGATGGATTCAAGTGCACAGCAACACACCTTTAAGCAGCTGAAGCTTTTCCGACAAGTTCCCCGTGCCTGGTACAAGCTTCACCTGCTCAATTTATAAGAGATGCACTGCTGATCAGAACAGATGAGCATGCCAAGTACACATTTTTTTAAAATGCTGACAACCTAATCATACGTACATTAGTGGCATTCTTCACTTAGTAAAAACGCGCTGTTGGGTTTTTAAAGCCTTTAGAAGAGTTACACAGTTGCTGAACAAAAAACAAAACCCGTTTTAATAACTTTTACGGTGTGCGTGTTTCATGTGCTGTCGAGTCACTTCGGACAACCCCACAAATTAACGACCTGGCAAAACGTCATCTCGTTAACAGCAACGCTTAGGCCGGGGGTGGCCAAACTCACTTAAACGTGGCAACCACGCAGTTATAAACGTCAGGTGTTGTTTGAGAGCCACAAGACAGGAATATTACACACATGTTCTTACTGAAAAACATGCAAATGTGCTTTTTAAATTAACATTAAATTAGACTGTGTGAAAGAGCTGCATGCAGCACCCAGGCTGTAGTTTGGCCACCCCCGGATTAGGTCTTGGGAACAGAGGGCCCTTGTGGCTTCCTTGACTGAGTCAATCCGTCCCATGCGGGCTCTTCCTTTTTTCTTGCTGCCTTCCAATTTTTCTAGCAGCCTTATTGTCTTTCCCAGGGACTCCTGTCTTCTCATAACATGGCCAAAACCCGATAGCCTCAGTTGGGTCATTTTAGCTTCTAGGGAGAGTTCAGGCACGATTTGATTCCCACTGATTTGACTTTTTGGCAGTCCGCGGTCCCCGTAAAACCCTCCTCCAGCACCACATTTCAAAGGAATCAACTTTCTTCCTGGCAGCGGGGCCAACTAAAATGACAGGGTTCCTGTCCAGTAATTTGGTATGCTGATTGTTTTGCTCCTAGCATTGACTGGACTAATAGCCACAATTAGGGGTTGTTTTCTAGGGAAAGATTGTACACAGACCTTGAAACTCCGCCTCCTAATATGGTAAGCATGGAAGTCGGCTATGCTTACATGATGGTTAAAAAGAAAAGGGTTTTATACTCTTTTCGCTACCCGACAAGCCTCAGAGTGGCTTACAATCGCCTTTCCTTCCTCTCCCCACAACAGACACCCTGTGAGGTAGGTGGAGCTGAGAGAGCTCTTTTGAGGACTGCTCTTGAGAGAACAGCTCTGCGAGAACTTGTGACTGACTCAAGGTCACCCAGCTGGCTGTGTGTGGAGGAGTGGAGAATCAAGCCCGGTTCTCCCAGATTAGAGTCCGTCGCTCTGAACCACTACACCACACTGGCTCTCATATATAGTTAGAGTCACTCCATCCAAGACTTCCCACTGAGCTCCAGAACAGAGCTCTGGCAGATACTTAGCTGCAGCCAGTGTTCCCTCTAAGCTGAGTTAGTGCGAGCTAGCTCAGTTTTTCAGCCTCCGGCTCACACATTTTTGCCTTCGCTCAGGAAGGATGGCTCCAGAGCAAACTAATGTATGCAGTAGCCAAATCGCTCGCTCACAACTTTACTGCCAGTTGCTTACAAAGTACAATTTTTGTTCACAAGATTCCACAGCTTAGAGAGAACACTGGCTGCAGCTAGAACAAAAAGAGCTGTTCAACTATACAGGGTTCACAATACGCTAAAAGCCACTGTGATGATTTGATAGGGAAAACATCCTTATGTGTAACTGTGCTGGAACATTTCTAACAAAAAGGAAACCAGTCTTTGAAGAGAGACATCAGCAGTAGGGCATTTTATAAGAATATTCTTCATTTCAGAATGTGAAAGCCTGATATAAATTTCATCCTTTGGACTGGTACATCTGATCCAAGGAGAGTGAAAGTGAAACCAGAAAGATACTCAAGGACATTTTAAGTATTTTGCTTATTAAGCCCTTTTACCCATGCTGAGTTGCTTGAATGTCACTAAAAATTTGTAACAATGCTGCCTGCCCAACACTTAAATACACATTTATGGGTTAGGGAGTCTAATCCGTTACCCACTGCCAGCACAGAACCAGAACATACAGGGTTACACTGTACAAAATGGTTTACAAACCTACTTAGATACAGGGCTATTTTTGAGCAGGAACGCACAGGAATGGAGTTCCAGCTGGCTCCCGACTTAGCCACGCCCAGCAGGAACTCATTAGCATAATAGGCCACACCCAACAGCAGAAAAGCATTAGGACTGGCTACATTACGGTGTGTGGCCTAACATGCAAAGGAGTTCCTGCTACAAAAAAAGCTCTGGGTTTTGACAAGGAACAAGGTAAACAGAACAAGAAGCAAAAGGTGGGTGTGGCTGTATGACCACACTTCTGGTAACACATGGGGTGCGGCATAATATGCTAATGAGCTGTGCTGTCAGGGGGTGGCCGAATATGCTAATGAGTTTCTGCTGTTGGGTGTGGCCTATTATGCCAATGAGTTCCTGCAGGGCTTTTTCTACAAAAAAAAAGCCCTGCTTGGATATATGATCAGATATGGTTTATACTGCAGACGGTGGAAAGTATATATTATTGTATGGCATGGTGTGCAGGAATAGCCAAGGGATCCTAAGATTGTCCGGCAGCCAAAGATTCTAGCTCTTCTAGCCTTATGCACCACTAGGTGATGAGGCAGACTTGTGTTTTTAAGGCAAGAGACCTTTCAGAGGCGGTTTGCCACTGCCTGCCTCTGTGTCACAGCCCTGGTATTCCTTGGAGGTCACCCTTCCAAGTACGAGCTGAGGCTGACCCTGCTTAGCTTCCGAGATCTGATGGGATCGGGCCACCCTGGGCTATCCAGGTCAGGGTGGTGGTGATGGAAAGTGCTGCTGAGTCACAGCCCACTTACGGCAACTCCATAGGGGTTTCAAGGCAAGAAACATCCAGAAGTGGTTTGCCAGTGCCTGCCTCTGTGTCTATACGGCTGCATAGAACTTATTGTAAGTGCTGTTCAATGCTTAGGGCACCGGTGAACCTTCACCCGCCCCCGGGCCACCCATCACTTTGGGCCGCGCGTACCTGCAGCGAGGATGCACCGTCATCCCCAGCCTTTGCCCCGGCGGAGGAGAACCAGGCCCGACGCAGCACCCCACAGGGAGGCAAGGGGCGGCCCCGCTTGCTCTCCCACCCACCCACCCACCCGGGACGAGAGGGGAGCCGCAACCCGACGACAGACCCCCCGACCACCGGCCCGCCTCACCTGCCGCACTCGCCCGCCCGTCCGCCGGCTTCCAAAATGTCTGCCGCGCCTGCGCACTCGCGGCCGGATAGAACGGCGGCGGGCCACTTTGCGCTTCCCTCAGCCGCCAAGCGGCGGCGGCGGCGACGCTCTGGCCTCCCCCCCAGGGGAGCTCTATGGTGCGAGTTTATCGTCTCAGCTGAGGGAGGAGGCGGAGCCAGTTCCGTTTAGAACCGGAAGTGGTGGGAGGCTCTAGGGTTTTCCTGATGCTCATCTCTATGGTGTGTGTGGGGGGAATCTTCTATGCGCTGGAGGCGATCGAAGTTAGTTGTTTTTAAAAGCAATTCCAGGCTTGCCAAACTCCAGGAGGCCTTTGCATATTAGGCGACACGCCCCTAATGTAGCCAATCCTCCAAGAGCTTACAGAGCTCTTCTTACACAAGGGCTACGGGAGGATTGGCTACATCACCTAATATGCAAAGGAGTTCCTGCTACAAAAAGAGCCCTGCAGGAGGCTATGAAAAAATATATAACACGGTGTGTGATAAATGTATATTGAAGGTAAATCTATTTTGTGCTTTTTATTTTTTAAAAAGATTTTTCTATGCTACTTTAAAAATATTGGGGTCAGCTGTTTCAAAACACAGGTTCGCCCCAACCATACATCAAAGTGCAGGTTTGTATTGGATAAACTCCTAGAGGCCCGGAGGGAGTCCGTGTTTGTGAAACTGACAAAGTGCTGTTTGAATGTTTGAGCATAGGGTAAACCTGCACTTTGATGTATTGTTTTGAGATACATGACCCCCAATATTTATATAGTATAGAAAAATATTTTTAAAAATAAAAATAAAAAGCACAAAATAGATTTACCTTAAGTATACATTTATTACCCACAGTGTTATATATATTTTTCATATCTTCCTAACACTGTGACCCTCAATTTTTGTACTAAACTCCAGGTATCTCAGAATTACAACTGGTTTCCAGACTATGAGTGCCCTGGAGAAAAGGGTTGCTTTGGAGGATGGACTCTGTGGAATTATACCTCCACTGGAGTCCCCACAAACCCCGCCTATTTACAGCACTCCCAAATCTCCAGGAATTTTCCAACCCAGAGAAATTCCTGGAGATTTAGGGGTGTTCTAATTTGTTTCCCCCCCAAAAAAATCCCATGCCTTTCCTTACTTTCCACCAACCTTCAGGAAATTTCCAACCCGGAGTTGAAAACGGTACCTCCTCAGGCTCACACAGGGTTGCCAATCTCCAGGTTTGTTCTAGAGATCCCTCAGATTCCGGTTGTAGAAAAGAGCAAGAGTCTTGGAACACCTTAAAGACTTAGCAAAATATGTGGTAGGGAAGGAGCTTGCGTGAGTCACCGCTCCCTTCCTCAGATACAGTTAGAACGGGAGTCCCTCTGTCTGAAATCACACCCCTGTCCAAGATATAGGGACAGACGGACTCACATTCCAGCAGTAGAAAAGAGCCAAGAGTCCAGGAGCACCTTAAAGACTCACAACATTTGTGGCAGGGGAGGAGCCTTTGTGAGTCACGGCTCACTTCTTCAGATGCAGCATCCGAAGAAGCGAGCCGTGACTCACGAATGCTCCTCCCCTGCCACAGATTTTGTGAGTCTTTGGGGTGCTCCTGGACTCTTGGCTCTTTTCTGCTGCTACAGATAGACTAACATGGCTTGATTAATCGCCAGCTGACAGATCAGTCTATGGTTGCCAACCTCCAGGTGGGGCCCGGAGATCTCTCTCTCTATAGCAGTTGGTTCACAGGCAATAGATCAGTTCCCTTGGAGAAAATGGCTGCTTTGGTAGGTGGACTCTACAGCATTATTCCCTTGGAGGTCCTTCCCCTCCCTAAGCCCCGCCCTCCCCAGGCTCCAACCCTCAAATCTCCAGGTATTTCCCAACCCAGAGCTGGCAACCCTAGTTGTCCTGGAGAATACGGCTGCTTCGGAGGGTTGACTCTCACTGAGGTTCCCCCCAAACCTCGCTATCTGCAGCTCCACCCCCCAAATCTCCAGGAATTTCCCAACGCAGAGTTGCAAGCTTGGGAAATTTCTGGAGATTTAGAGGTGTTCTAGTCTTGTGTGTCCCCCCCAAATACTAGGGTTGCCAGGTTTGGGTTGGGAAATACCTGGAGACTTTGGGGGTGGATCCAAGAGAGGGGAGGGTTTGGGGAGGGGAGGGGCCTCAGCATGGGACAATGCCATAGAGTCTACCCTTTGAAGCACCATTTTCTCCAGGGGAGCTGATCTCTGTCAGCTGGAGATCAATTGTAAAAGCAGGAGATCCCCAGGCCACACCTGGAGGCTGGCAACCCTACCAAATCCTCATGTCTTCCCTTACCTTCCACCATTCCTTCCTTCCCCACCCACCCCCTTCCCCAAAGGATAAATTCCAGATTCTGGAGTTTGGAAGCAGAATGAATTGTATTAAGGGTACTTGCAAATTAGCATCATTTATTCAATATTCTTGCAGTATTTACACTGGAAATTGTTATTTCCCAATATTTAATATACAAGACTGGTCACTCTGTAATACGAGATCTACAGGCGGCTCGTTTCAGGTATATCGCTTTGCCGTCTCAAACCAGATCTTCTCCACGGCTTCCTGGCCTGCCTCGAGAAGCTTCGCTAAGTGCTTCCATCCCGTTTTGGCCGTGATCATCAAGTACTCCTCGTTCTCGGGGTGCAGCCGGACGGTGTGCGTGGACATCACGAGGGACTGAGCGAATCTCCCACTCACGAGGAGGAAGAGGGCGTCTCGCTCCTCGGTGGTCAAGGGGACGATGCTTTCGAACCCTGCAAGGACGTGCCCCCCCACGCCGAGCGGGTCCCGGCTCTCAATCATCATGTACATGATGGTTATTGCCACTTCGAACACATAGTAGCCGTAGCTCACGTCATTGAAGTCCAAAATACCCGACACTCTGTAGCGTGGACTTTCGGGAGAAGCAGAATCGGTATCCAATAAGATGTTGTGGTCGTTGAGGTCTCCGTGGTTGATACCTGAATGCAAAACAAACAAAATTGAAATTGAAATGTCTAACATGGTATCCTGTCCATGGCCAGCAGTTTCCAGATGCTTCAGAGGAAGGCGACAGTATCACAGAGGGCTAAACTAGTCGGTTTCCATGTGTTGATCTGGCAGCTGAAAAAGCAGGGAATAATTATCATTATTATCATATGGCAGTGTGTGTAGAGTAGCCAGGTGATCCTACGATTGTCTGGCAGACAGAAGTTCTAGCTCTTTTAGCGTATTTATTTATGTATTTAATTAAATTTATGAACCGCAAGTTCTCTCAGAGCTGTTCTCTCAAGAGCAGTCCTGGAAAGAGCTCTCTCAGCCCCACCTACCTCACAGGGTGTCTGTTGTGGAGATGGGGAAGGGAAAGGAGATTGTAAGCTGCTCTGATACGCCTTTGGGTAGTGAAGGGCAGGGTATAAATCCAATCTCTTCTCTTCTTGAAAAATTAGTTTCCCTCTTGAGGGTTCCAGCACCTCTTTTTCCAAAAAAAGAAGAAGAAACGCCCCTGATCTCCAAGAACTTTCCAACCCAGAGTTGGCAGCTCTAGTCTCTAAGCTGCTACTGGAATCTAATCCAGCTGTTCTACCAGTTTGGTGTAGTGGTTAGGAGCATGGACTCTGATCTGGGAGAACCGGGTTTGATTCCCCACTCCTCCACATGCGATCTAGCTGGTGTGCCCTTGGGTCAGTCACGAGTTCTCTCAGAGCTGTTCTCTCAAGGGCAGTCCTCGAGAGAGCTCTCTCAGCCCCACCGACCTCACAGGGTGTCTGTCGTGGGGAGGGGAAGGGAAAGGAGATTATCAGCTGCTCTGAGACTCCTTCGGGTAGTGAAGGGACGGGGTATAAATCCAATCTCTTCCTCTTCTCTTCTTCTCTTCTACTGCAGACCAGCACGGCTACCCTCTGAAACTATCTTGGTTTTGTATTATGTCTCTTAGTTTTTTGTACTATAAGCCCCTGGGGTTCCCCATGGGTCCAAAAGCAGGATATAAATACAATAAAATGGACTGAAATTCACAAGAACAGTTAAGGCTGGTGTGTGTTTCTGCAAACACGCACACACGTACAATGAAGCAAAAGAAAAAGCACTTCTAGGAGGCTTTAAGCAACACAATTGTCAATACTCACAGGGCTGGAAATTGCTTAGTTTTGGCACGACTTTAAGCTTGAATTGTTGGATAATCCACTTCACCATCTCTAGGTCTCTGCTCTGGTTCAGCGCCGGAAGGTACTGCTCGAGGAGAGGGACGTTGGCCAGGTTCCATATGAAGTTGCCTCGGTGCAGATGTTTTGTTAAAGGATTATGGAATTTCTGCAGGGGAAAAAAAATATTAACATACTCAGTTGTATTTTTTGCAACCATCAATGTCACTGCTGACTGAGGCAGTGTAGCGCAACGGCTAGAGTGTTGTGGTAGGACTGGAGAGACCCCAGTTCAAATCCCTCACTCTGTGCTCGATGACCTCGGACTGGTTGCCCTCTCTTCCTCAGCCTCTTCTACCTCACAGGATAGTTGTGAGGATCAAATGGAGGAGGGGAGAATAACCTTGAGCAGGGGCCAGAAAGTTGTGGTTGGTGGGGCATGCGGAAATGGGGGGTGCCCTGGCCACACCTGCTGGTCCTCTTGTGGGAGCCAAAAACGAGAGATCACGAGAGGAGGTGGAAATCCAAACACAATATCCATGACAACGACAACGAAGAGTCAATAAAGATACGTGTGCAAGATAATTTACTGTGGTAATTCTGCGGAAAATTCTCTTCTATTATCGCTCACACGCAACGGATACTGTGCAATATAAACAAATCCATTTCACAAGAATTGCTTTATCTGAGTATTCTTATCCATTTCTGTTTATCAACTCTTGAAGGAAACATTGTGAAGACCTTGGGTTCTGTTATTAGAGAGTCAACATGGGATGTTTCCTTCAAGAGCTGATAAGTAGAAATGGATAAGAATTGTGATTGCGACACGCTCAGGTAAAGCAGTTCTTGTGAAACGGATTTGTTTATATTGCGCAGTATCCGTTGCGTGTGAGCAATAATAGAAGGGAATTTTCTACAGAATTACCACAGTAAATGATTTTGCCCACTTATCTTTACTGGCTCCTCTTGCAGAAGCAGAAGCAGCAGCTCTGGCTCCGCAGCGACCTCTAGTCCTTCTCTAGCTCTTTCAATTGGAGAGACTCAATTCCGGGCTGCTTTTCTGTGTAAGCTGGGGAGGGGGGAATCTCCGACTCTCTCTTTTGCACTTTGCGATTTTGTTTTATTTTATTTGCATTTTTAAAAGCCTATTTGTTTTTCTTGCCAGAAAAACAAAAATGAGACTGAAGCTTCCCTGAGTGTGCCTGAGGTCATTTTAGAAACCCCCATGCATATCTTGCATTTTTAATTTGGGGGGAGGGTTGCTCAGGGGGCGGCACTCATCTGTGAGGGGCATTGCCCCCATATTGCCCCCTCTGGCCACTGGCCTGCCCTTGAGCAACTTGTAAGAAATGACAGACGTGATGTAAAAGAGTAGCTGACAAAGGAGGGTGTGTAACTCAGAAGAGCATCTGCTCGTCATGCAGAAAGTCCCATGTTCAATTCACGGCATCTCCAGTAAGGATCAGATTGTAGGGGATATGAAAGACCTCTGCCTCAGACCACAGAGACCAGCAGCCAGCCTGAGGAGACAATACTGACTGTGATGGACCAAGTATCTGATTCATTATAGGCAGCTTCATGTGTTCACAGCTTTCAAAGGAGGGGCTGTGGCTCAGTGGAAGAGAACTTGCTTGTCATGCAGAGGGTCCCAAGTTCAATCCCCGGCATCTCCCATTGAAAGGACCAGGCACCAGGTGATGGGAAAGACCTTGACCTGAGACTCTGGCTCAGTGGAAGAGCATCTGCTTGGTGTGCAGAAGGTCCCAGGTTCAATCCCCGGCATCTCCAGTTAAAAAGACCAGGCAGTAGGTGATGGAAAGACCTTGACCTGAGACTCTGGCTCAGTGGCAGAGCATCTGCTTGGTGTGCAGAAGGTCCCAGGTTCAATCCCCGGCATCTCCAGTTAAAAAGACCAGGCAGTAGGTGATGGAAAGACCTTGACCTGAGACTCTGGCTCAGTGGAAGAGCATCTGCTTGGTGTGCAGAAGGTCCCAGGTTCAATCCCCAGCATCTCCAGTTAAAAAGACCAGGCAGTAGGTGATGGAAAGACCTCTGCCTGAGACCCTGGCTCAGTGGCAGAGCATCTGCTTGGCATGCAGAAGGTCCCAGGTTCAATCCCCGGCATCTCCAGTTAAAAGGACCAGGCAGGAGGTGATGGGAAAGACCTTGACCTGAGATCCTGGCTCAGTGGAAGAGAACTTGCTTGTCATGCAGAGGGTCCCAAGTTCAATCCCCGGCATCTCCCATTGAAAGGACCAGGCACTAGGTGATGGGAAAGACCTCAGCCTGAGACCCTGGCTCAGTGGTAGAGCACCTGCTTGGCAAGCAGAAGGTCCTAGGTTCAATCCCCGGCATCGCCAGTTAGTAAGGACCAGGCAGTAGGTAATGTGGAAGACCTCTGCCTGAGACCCTGGAGAGCTGCTGCCAGTCCGTGTAGACAATACCGACTTGATGGACCAATGGTCCAGTTCTGAATAAAGCAGCTTCGTAGGTTCATGTGAAAAGACAATAGCGTTATCTAACTCCCAGAATGAAGGAAACGTTGAAGGGCAGTTTTGGTCTTGTCAGATATACCGATGGAAGTGCATGTCTTTCATCTGGAAAAAAGTAGTATGACCTTGTGAATCACCTAAAAGAATAAAACCCCGCCTCGTGAGGATGGAGTTTGCCCCTGGAGGGACAGAATATTGAGAGCAGCTAAGAAACATTTGGGGGGGGAAGGGGGAGAGACCAGTCTGTTCAAGTGCCTGTGAGACTTCTACAGGGAGAATGGTGGTGAGTTAAAGTTTGGCTGGTAAAGCACTAGATTTGGAATAGTGGAGCATTCCCCTCACTGTAGGGTTGCCAGGCCCCCCTGGCCCTCAGTAGGGGGTGAGCATAAGAACATAAGAGAAGCCAATGGCCCATCCAGTCCAACATTCTGTGTCACACAGTGGCCCCCCAAGCCTCAGACATAAGAAGATAAGAGAAGCCATGTTGGATCAGGCCAATGGCCCATCCAGTCCAACATTCTGTCACACAGTGGCCAAAACCAAGGTGCCATCAGGAGGTCCACCAGCAGGGCCAGAACTCCAGAAGCCCTCCCACTGTTGCCCTCCAAGCACCAAGAATATAGAGCATCACTGCCCCAGACAGAGTGCCCCATCTAGATCTTGTGCCTCATAGCCACTGATGGACCTCTGCTCCATATGTTCATCCAATCCCCTCTTGAAGTTGTCTCTGCTTGTGGGAGTGAATTCCACGTTTTAGTTCCCCTTTGGGTGAAGAAGGACTTTTAAAAATCTGTTTTAAGCCTACTGCTCATTAATTTCATGAACTGCCCATGAGTTCTTGTGTTGTTTGAAATGGATGGAGGGGGTAAGGTTGCCAGATCCAGGTTGAGAAACTCCTGGAGATTTAGTGGTGGAGCCTGGGGAGTACAGGGACCTCAGTGGGACACAACGCCATGGAGTCCACCCTCCAAACGATCCACTTTCTCCAGGGGAATTGACCACTGTAGTCTGGAGATGAGCTGTAATTCCGGGGGATCTCCAGGTCCCTCCTGGAGGCTGGCATCCCTACCTCAGCGCCAGCACTAAGCCTCACCTCGGCAAGCGTTTTATCCAGCTTGGCAGCTAGCTGTCCAACCTCATACAGAATGGAAGGACTCACAGGGATGGTGGCCACCGTTTGGCCTGGCAGGTAGGTCAAGAGCCTCACCAAGTAGCCTTGGGTGGCTGAGCCAACATCTAAAAGGCAACGAGAGGGGTGTACGTCAGTTTGGTGTAGGGGTTAAGTGCGCGGACTCTAATCTGGGAGAACTGGGTTTGATTCCCCACTCCTCCACTTGCACCTGCTGATGTGACCTTGGGGCAGTCACAAGTTCTGTCAGAGCTGTTCTCTCAAGAGCAGTCCTCAAAAGAGCTCTCTCAGCCCTGCCTACCTCACTGGGTGTCTGTTGTGGGGAGGGGAGGGAGATTGTAAACTGCTCTGAGACACTGAGTGAAGGGTGGGGTATAAATCCAATCTCCGCCTCCTCTTTCTTGTTAGAAAGAAGAATTGGCCTTCTCTCGCACACAGCATTCTTATTTGGAAAGCCCTGCTCTCGAGAGTTTCAGGTGGCTAGCCCGATTGGCATGGTTGCCAGGTCTGACTCAGGAAATAACTGGGGACTTTGGGGGTGGAGCCAGGAGACTTTGGGGGTGGGCCCAGGAACAAGGATATGACATCACTCTGGGGGAGGGGAGGGAAGAAGCCCAACTAAACTCCAAAGGGAGTTGTTCTGGCCATCACGTTTAAAAGGACCACATTGCTTTTAAATGCCTTCCTTCCATTGGAAATAAGGGAGGGTGGGGGCAACCTTATTTGGGGATCATAGAATGGGTCCCCCCTGGTCCAATCTTTTTGAAATTTGGGGAGTTTCTTGAAGAGAGACACCGGATGCTATTCTGAAAATTTGATGTCTCTACCTCAAAAAACAGGGCCCCTCTGAGCCCCAGATACCCACGGATTGAGTCTCTATTGGGACCGGTCTCCACAGGGTATAATGGAGTGCCCAATGGACATTCCACCTGCCCGCTTTCTGATAACCCTGAAGCAGGGGGAAGGCCTCCAAATCAGGGGATCCCCTGCCCCCAACTGGGGATTGGCAATCCTACCTGTCTGCAGTAGAAGAGCTGGATTTGAGTTCAGAAGCTCTTCTGGTGTTCTTATGAAGGCCTCCGTCTCCGTGCCCTGTTGTTGGCCCTCCAGAGGAAGTAGTTGGCCACTGTGTGAGGCAGGATGCTGGACTAGATGGACCCTCACTGGTCTGATCCAGCAGGACTCTTGTGATGTTCTTTGTGCCCTGTTGTTGGCTCTCCGAAGGAACTGGTTGGCCACTATGAGACAGGAGGCTGGACTAGATGGACCACTGGTCTGATCCAGCTGGGGGCTCTTCGGATGTTCTAATGAAGGCCTCGGCCTCTATGCCCTGTTGTTGGCCCTCCAGAGGAACTGGTTGGCCCCTGTGTGAGACAGGAGGCTGGACTAGGTGGACCACTGGTCTAGTATTTAGATTATTTCTTTTAACCTATTTTATTTTTTACTAATGTGTCCACCATAATAAATATTTTGTATTTTTATAATAATTTACTTGGTTTAGCTTGACCCTCATATATCACCCCCATTTTGGGCACCCCTGCCTTATGGTACTGAAATGACAGACAACCACAGCCCAGTCCGCGCTTCTTGTAAGAGAATCATGTTAGCTCTACTTCCGAGTCTCTTACCTATTGATTTGAGAAACATTATTTCACCCTTTTTGGTGACCTGCGGGGTGGCCACGGGAAAACCTTCATCGCTCAGAAACCTCATGATCAATGTCTGCACCTCAATGAGGCTGGGGTTTTGGCTGTCTTCACAATTCATTATTTTAAGGACGTACTCCTCTTCACCGTCTTTATCCCCTTCCGAGTGAGTGGCGCGCAGGTAGAAATTCTGATCGTCGTAGCTGGGAAGCGGTTTGATCTCAGACACGTTTAATCCATACTCCCGTTCGACCAAGCCAGTGGCTTGCATTTCGTTGAAGGCTGGCTTGTTCCATTTGTGAAGAGGTTGATCGGTCTGGGATGACATTGTGCCTCTAGAGGAGACCAGAAAAAGGAAGAGGAGAATGGAACACATTGAGCTGCCTTGGGCCGTCAAAGTCAGTATCGTCTGCTCAGACTGGCAGCCTCCAGCCTCCAGTGTCTCAGGCAGACATCTTTTACATCCTGTTCCTTTTTTAACTGGAGATGCCAGGGAGCACTGAGCCACAGCCCCTCCATGAAGCGCATGTTACAGAGAAACAGCTGTGACTACAACATTTTAAAATGAGAAAGCAAGATGACTGTAGGGATGATCTGAAAGACAGACATCATCCGAAAGACAGACAATTCAGAAGACGGAGAAAATTAAATTTTCAGAGAGCCTAAGGCAGTGTGAAGGAGGGTGTGGATTGTCAAGCCCCGTTCACAATACCAAACCTGCAATAGCAAACCTCAGTTAGACAAGGATCTATGTGCAAGGAATTCGAGAGGCTTCATGTGCAAGAAATTCGACCGTTCGAAGCTTCTCGAATTTTTAGCGCATGGATCCTTGTCTAACTGAGGTTTGGTACTGCAGGTTTCCTAAGTGATTTTCGTTGAAATCGACAGTGCAATATACATTGTATTTCGAATTGCACTTGTGATCTATGGCTATATGCTATATATTGTGAATGGAACTTTATGATACCTTTAAAAATCACATCCAAGGATATTCGTAAAATTTAATCATGATGCTTTTTGTATTGCGTTTGCTTTCTCCTGGAGGAAATGGCAGCCACCCCTCTGTGCTCCCTCCACACGCTCCACCCCCAAATCTCCAGGAATTCCTCAAGCCAGAGTTGGCAACCTAGCCGGGACATTCTCCCTGAATCCCACGTAAACAGCACACCACTCATCAAAATGCCTGCAAAGCCCTGCTGTGAAAGACAGCAGAAAACATCTGAACTTTTTAAAAATGTGTTTGTTCCACAGTTAAAAATGGTCTTACCTGGGCAGATCAGGAAATCTAAGCCGGTTTGTTGTTCTCAAGTCAGGAAACTACATGGATATATTAACGCAAGGACTGCAAGATGTTAAACGCTAAACGGAATTGAAGTGGAATGTCAGGCTCGGAGCAAAGTCCCAGGAAGGAGGGCTACTATGGCATAGGTCGCTGGGAACCACATGTTTGCTGCTAGAGGCCCCAGACTGGGAGTTGCATCTATGCAGAAGGTGCAAAGGGAACAAAGCTCTCTGGAAACTCCTGCTGCTTTCTGCTCCTTCCTTCCTTAGCCTATCAGAGCAGGAAGTACAAAAATCCTCCAGTTGGTGTTGCCTGGGGAAGCCTGTAAGGACGCTTCCCATTGGTTATGATTCTCTGGTGCCAATTACTACGGTTCCTCCCCATGCACATGAGAACCAAGCAGCTGCAGATGGAAAATAATCCTGGGGCATGTTCAGTTTCTGCGGAAAGACAGCTGGGAGAGGGGAAATCAAACCAGCCAAGGCAGGGGCTTGCTATCTGGGGTTCTCACACTGGCTGAAATGAGAACGGCTTCTAGACTTTACCAGAAGGGGTGTCCAGTGCCACCAAAGAACTAAGACCATTTCCGCAGGAGTGAAATTCCCCGCATGGATGTTTTTAAAACTGTGCGTTATGTGAAATTTTCCCGCAGTAGATTTTTTTCTCTCACCAGGTGCCAACCTGAAGTTTTCTCCTTCTTACCCCCTAGCTAAGACTGGGGAATTCTGGAAATTTTGGAAAATTTTAAAAACATCACGGCAGGGAATTTCACTACCGAAGAAATGGTCTCTGAGTCAGGGTGGTGTAGTAGTTAAGAGTGTCGTATTACCATGTGGAAGGCCACAGGTTCAAGTCCCCCTCATGTCATGAAAGATCACTGGGTGATAGGGTTGGGAAACTCTCGGAGATTTGGGGATGGAGCCTGGGGAGGGCAGGGACCCAGTTGGATACAATGCCATAAGAGTCCAATGCGTTAGGACAGAAGTCTCGGGTTGCCACTTGCCAGGTCCCACCTGGCCATTGGCAGGGAATTGCATAGGGGTAGGGTTGCCAAGTCCAGGTTGGGGAACTCCTGGAGATTTAGAGGAGGGGCCAGGACCTCAGTGGGGTACAAGGCCATAAGAGTCCACCCTCCAAAGCATCCATTTTCTCCAGGGGGAACTGATCTATGTAGTCTGGAGATGAGTTGTAATTCTGGGGGATCCCCGGGTCCCACCTGGAGGCTGACATCTTTACTAGGTGACCTTTGGCCAGTCGCACTCTTGCAGCCTAACCTACCTCGCAGGGTTGTTAGGAGGATAAAATGGAGGAAAGGAGAATGATGTAAGCCTCATGGGTCCCGAGTGGGGGGAAAGATGGGGGGTATCAAAGAATGGAATAAATTTTGAAACGTTTGTAAGGGCGTTAAGTTTCCAAAATTGGAACTTTTCTGTCCCTCGGTTGGACTTATCTCTAGTTTTTGATGAAATATATGGTTTACTGTTCATTTGCATTTCTTTGTTCTTTAGTATATTAGCCTTCACACAGTGGCCAACCAGTTCCTCTGGAAGGCCAACAACAGGGCAGAGAGGCGGACGCCTTCATAAGAACATCAGAAGAACCCCCTGCTGGATCAGACCAGTGGTCCATCTTGTCCAGCATCCCTTCTCACACAGTAGCCAACCATTTCCTCTGGAGGGCCAACAACAGGGCATAGAGGCCGAGGCCTTCATGAGAACATCAGAAGAGCCCTGCTGGATCAGACCAGTGGTCCATCCAGTCCAGTATCCTGTCTCACACGGTGGCTGACCAGCTCCTCTGGAGGGCCAACAGCAGGACAAAGAGGCCGAGGCCTTCATAAGAATATAAGAAGAGCCCTGCTGGATCAGACCAGTGGTCCATCTTGTCCAGCATCCCTTCTCACACAGTAGCCAACCAGTTCCTCTAGAGGGCCAGCAACAGGTCCTTCCTAAGAACATCAGAAGAGCCCTGCTGGATCAGACCAGTGGTCACACAATCATAGAATCAGAGTTGGAAGGGAACTCCAGGGTCATCTAGTTCACCCCCTGCACAAGCAGGAAATTCACAAATACTCCCCCCCCCGGTGAATCCTACTCTATGCCCAGAAGAGGTCCATCTAGTCCAGCATTGTGTCTCACACAATGGCCAACCACTTCCTTTGGAGGGCCAACAACAACAAGGGCTTCCCTGGAGATCACCTTGCGGCTCTGGGATTGAGAGGACAAGTGCCTCTGAAATGTGGAAGCAGAAAAATAGATTGCAAAGCAGAGGTTCAACAGCTACCCTCCAAAGAGGTAAGTAATAATCATAGTGTCACCTTGTGAGGTCCTGAGATGCAACTGCTCCGTTTAGATCAGAGGTCCCCAACCTCTTTGAGTCTGCGAGCGCATTTGGAATTCTGACAAGGCCTGGTGGGCGCAGCCACAAAACAGCTGCCACAGGAGGCAGAGTCAGCCACAAAATGATTGCCACAGCTTAACTGCAGTTAACATGGGGCAGATCCTTGTGCTGTGGTGGCAGCGGCTGCCAAAGCAGCGTTGAGAAAAAAAATCTGCACCGCCACTCAAAATCTCCAGTAGTCAGTCAGAAGTCTCGCTGGGCAAGAGCACAATCCGTCCCTTCCCACTTCCTCAAAACACAGAACCAGTGTCAGACGACACCAAGCCACCCATGGGTATTATGCTGGGGACCTCTGGTTTAGATATATCCCAGTCTAAACCCTTAGAGAACCACTGGGCAGGTAGTGGATAGGAGCACAGACTCTAATCTCGGAGAATTGGGCTTGATTCCCCACTCCTCCACATGCAGCTGCTGGTGTGACCTTGGGTCAGTCACAAGTTCTTCAAGCCAAACACAAGGGATCACAGTTATCTTTAGAGAAAATACAAAACAGACACTGTGATGTGATGGCAGAAACATTTAGTAAATCTTTGCATGTTATAACATTGTACAACGTAGTTATTAATTCTTTATAATATTTGCAAGGAAAAGTCCATCCGTCCCTCAGTGAGCACCCAGATTTAGGCTCATTTCATCCCAGTTCTTCCTCCGGAGTAATCCTGTTCTCTTCAAAAGTATCAGCCCCTTGATACAGTTCAGGAATATGTCGTGAGCAAGCCAGACCTTAACTTCTTTCCTTTCTATTGCTGTTGTTCAGTCGCACAGTCGAGTCTGACTCTTCGCGACCCCATGGACCACATCACGCCAGGCCCTCCTGTCTTCCATCATGCTCCGGAGTTTGCTTAATTTCATGTTCGTTGCCTCGATAACACTGTTGAACCATCTCATCCTTTGCCATCCCCTTCTTCTTCGATCTTCAATCTTTCCCAGCATCAGGGTCTTCTCCAGTGAGTGCTCCCTTCTTTTCTACACTGATGCAAAAGCCTTCTGAATTAAGCTGGCGCACTGCTCTCTATAAGCCTCAGGAGTATAATTTCTTCAAATTGTTATCCCAGAAAAAAAAACACCATGGCTATTTAGAAAGAAAAACAACATGAAGCTGAATGGAATGTTAATTGATATTGTTTCAAACTTATCACTAGTTGCATTAAAAGTGTTCAAATTAGGAGCAAGCCAGTCTTCTGCCATCACATCACAGTGTAAGTTCTTTCAGAGCTGTTCTCTCAGGAGCAGTTCTCAAAAGAGCTCTCTCTGCCCCACCTACCTCACAGGGTGTCTGTCGTGGGGAGGGGAAGGGAAAGGAGATTTTAAGCTGCTCTGGGATTCCTTCGGGTAGTGAAGGGCGGGGTATAAATCCAATGTCGTCTTCTTCCTCACTTAGCACTGTATTCTTGGTGCTTGGGGGGGGCAACAGTGGGAGGGCTTCTAGTGTCCTGGCCCCACTGCTGGACCTCCTGATGGCACCTGGTATTTTGGGCCACTGTGTGACAGAGTATCGGAATGGATGGGCCATTGGCCTGATCCAACATTGGCTTCTCTTATGTTCTTATGTTAATTACCAATATAGCCTTTAGAAAAAAGTTCCACATACTCCCAGGCGAATCACATGGTACAACTTTCTTTATTAAAAAATAATTTACATCAGTTTAACATTTTATGCACAGTTGTCAGCAAATCGAACTTTTGTCCTTTAAGATTTCTATACAATACGTATTAGTGAACTTAAAACTATTACACTGGTTTGTTGGCTTGAAAGAGCAGACGTTAAATTTGCAGTTGCTTAAACGCAAGGAACAATACGCGTTTGTTCCTCGCTTCGAAAGAGTTATAAAACACTGTCCCGGATTTGGTGGTGGGGGCCTTTTAAGAATACAAGCTCCCCCCCCCCCAAACGAAGCTGGAGAGAAAGCTCAGGGGACAAAATACATGTCCAACTGGCCCTACCCTCAGAGGTTTTTACACTTAATGTGATCTCCTCAAACATTCCTGGGTAAAGTACACTGTACTGTTCGGCTAAGAGATGGACGAAATTCCCAAACCAATATGACTGCATGAAGAGTCGCTTCACACACCAGGGGGAAAAAAAAGTGGAAAAAGAAAGCACCACCTCTCTTGTGTACCAAGACTAAAATTCATTTTGGCTAGATCAAGTGGATGGAAGGCAGAATCCATTACAAACTCATCCACGACAAGTGGACTGTGGACACCAAAATCCAAGACACGCAGCCCCCAACTTTTGTACATTTTCTCTGGAGTAACTCCTCCCAAGCTCAGGAGGAGCACCAGGCCTTAAAAGCATAACCGGGAACTAGTTCTGGTTTGCTCCCAAGTTTGAATACAGCCTAACGACAGCAGTTTTCTAACTCGGAAAGTCAATTCAATGTTACCTACTTCTCTCAAAACGTCTTTGCAGTAATCTAACTACTGGGGTGAACTGAAGGGGGGGGGGATATTACTACGAGAGCCTGAAGTCTTTGCAGTCCCACAAGATCAGGAAGGGCAAGCTGTGTACTTTTGGGCTGCGACTCCTCTCTTGCCACTGACTTAAGGGCACAAAACAGGGAGCTCATGTTGCGAATGAAACTGGGGTGGTCTAAGGAAACGGAGTGCTCTGGCGTCCATACGTGGGCACACATGAAAACTTCTAGATGGCATTTAAATCCATAATACTGTCAGCGCCTGCATCGCTCCCGAAAACGTAAGGTATGGAAGCTTGCGTGTTAAACCCAAGCGCACTATTTAAGTACACATTCCTCAAGGAAGACTCGCGGGGCTCTGCGGTTACGGGCTTAGTACTAGGAAATGCTGTGCACTTGATGAAGTCACGTTATGAGAATCCCCATAGCAAGTGCTTTGGAAATTAGGACCTCTAGTCAGCACAGAGAGGAGACTCCACCAGGCTGGAAGAGATGTATTTAGGTACCATTATATTACAGAGCTTTTCTGCATTCTAATTTTCCTTGCTTGTGTGTTCCTGTTGCTTTGGGGGTAGGGGGTTCTCCCCTGTTCTGCACACGTTTTGCTTCCTTTAATGTTCAATTTCATATTACATTGCTTTATGTCTGACGTAGCTTTCCCTACAGATTTAAACTGCAGCTTTTTATGTTGGACCCCCCACCCCCTGAAGCAACAGGAACGCACAAGCAGGGAACATGAGAATGCAGAAAAGCCCAAAAATTTACTGTCTCCTCAGTAATGCCCACTATTTATAATGGCCAAGACAGAACTGCATTCTTCAAATATTTCATTCATTCAGGGACCAGTTATGGAGGTTAAGAGGCATGTTTCAAAATGTAAGTGTATTTGCTTTTGACTAAAAACGTAACAGTGCAGCTGATATGGTAAAGATTAGGGGTGTGCAAAAAAAATCATTTACCAATTCAGATCTATTGGACCTGAAAAATATTGGTATTCCCACATATCAATATCGGTTTTGTATTGGGATTCGGATAAATATTCGGCAAACCCGAATTTATTCAGCTCTATTATACCCTATGGGGATGGAATGGAGAAGGGATTAAAACTTTAAATGCTTGTTGAGTTCACTTGCTGAGTCGTGCCACGGTGGAGGCGCGACTCAGTGAGCGAACTCAGAAGGCATTTAAAGAGATCTCTGATCTGTATTCGGCTGAATAAATACTCGAAAGATACAGATAAGTTATTTTTCGGGTATATATTTGGCTCGGTATATACTGAGTGCACACCCCTTGAAAAGATACTGAATTCTAAAACGTACAGAAGCACCTCCCATCTGAAATTACATACACACAAAAAACACAACCTCTTTACATATTTTATCCTGCTCTTTGCCTGAAAAGCAACCAAGGTTTTGGAAGGCTTTATACAAAATGTATTCATTTCAAATCAAAATTTCATATTTGCCCTCTAACATGATAATTCCAAAGTCATCTGACAACATTTTCAGAGGCTTTTATCCAAATAAAAAGTTTATTAACTCAATGAGGTTTTTTTTGTGGTGTATAATACCCACAAGTAGCATATTCTATTGCATAAAAGTTTAAAAAAGACGTATGCACACAAACCTCTTCTGTACCCAGTACGCTGAACAAAAGTTACCAAGGGTGATTTCTGAGGGGAGAAATCCCCATGAATAATGCAGAGATTAGTGTCAGTGTCTGCTGTTCGAGATGATTCTCAAATTATGGGTTAACTTCTTGCTTTTAAACTGCTATCAACCAAATTGAAAATAAATAAATGTGTTTTCATAAGATATGGAATGCTTTAAAGGGGGGGGGAGAACCTCTTACAGGATTAATTGTCTTCTTTCAAGCCACCTGACCTAGTTGCCTTTCTGGCTGAGATACGGTTCAGACCCTTTCCGAATACAAATCGATGACCTGGTTTCCTAGAGCAAGCCCGATACAGTAAAAATGACCATAGGACGGATGGCGCGGTTATAAATGGGAAGTCATAAGAAGGGATCTCCCAGTGGGTTAAAATAGGAACAGAAGGCCACGAAAGATATCTCAGTTATTTCAAAAAAGTGTTGTTTTTACCATCTTCCCTGGGCCAAGCCCAGCTCCGGCATTTTCAGTCACACGCTAAAGCAGAAAGGGAGAAAACCGGGAAGGTGTGCTAGATTTAAAAAAGAGAGTGGAAAGTGGCAGTTTGCAAAGGACAGGTGTATTACATCCTCTGTGACAGCTTGCAAAGGACAGGCGTATTACAACTATACTTCTCTGGCTAATAAAGGCAAATCGCAAGAGGGACTGCTGCTCCCCTTCAAGCTCAGTTAGAAGAGTGGGTAGCTGTGTGTGACACAAAGGCTGAAATTAAGGCCTACTCTAGCGGCCTGTCAAAAATTTGCCTTGTTTTGCACGGGAAAACTGTAGCGTTTTGTTGTCCCTTAATATTAATTTCCCTGAAATGGGATAATGGCATCAGAGGACAAAAGAAGCCTCTGTACCTTATTCCTGGCTCCTTTCACCCTTCCAGCCTACGACTGGTAGGCTGATCCCCGAGCCTCTGCTCTGTGAGTTGAGAATATTTGGATATCTGAATTCGGGAGAGCTGCAGGGTTAGCCTTTGCATTTCAAAATGCGTGCTGCCCCTCAAACCAACAAACAGTGACAGAAAAGGTGCAAGAACTGGGAGAGGAGGAGGGGAGGGGGGATAGAAGCAGCAGCTAACATCAGAAAATCTTCCGGCTTAAAATCTTCATCACAATTCAGTTTCAGTTTTTACGCAGTTTATTTACAGAGTGGCCTGAGCCAACCCTCCCCCCCATACTTACAGCTCTCTTCCACAACACGCACATCAATTTTTTTTTTAGCAATGTCAATAGCACCATTTGAGTATCATTTAAAATTTTTAAAAATCAGGAAGGATCTTGCCGCAGTCACTACAACGATTCACAATCTTTTACATCCGGGATGAAGTTATCTGAGCATGGTGGGGGCGCTGTATGCAGATCCGCCGGCCGCAGGGGGACGCACCAGCTGTCGTGGGTTTGGCTCTCTCCCAAGGTTGCCAAGCTGGGCTCTACAAGAGCCTTCGGACTGTATAGTTGAGAATGCCGCCATGTCTGTACAGTGTTATTTCCACATCGTTGTCGAAAGCGGCGATCACACGGAATAGTTTTCCGGTATTTGTCTTCAAGGGAAAGAGAGAGAGAAACAAATCAACAACAACTGATTAGGACCGGTATTTTTCAAACTGGCTTTTATAAATGTACAGAAAGTCCCGTATAGCTGCAGAGAGGTAGAAACTTCACTGGAGTCTGGAGTGCTAGGGTGTGTATTTTGACATATGGACATAAGAACATAAGAGCAGCCCAGCTGGATCAGACCAGTGATCCATCTAGCCCAGCATCCTGTCTCAGATGATGGCAAACCAGTTCCTCTGGAGTTCCAACAACAGGGCACAGAGCCCTTGGCCTTCCCCATATAAAAACATCAGAAGAGTCCTGTTGGATCAGACCAGTGGTCCATCTAGTCCAGCATCCTGTCTCACACAGCAGCCAACCAGTTCCTCTGGAGGGCCAGCGACAGGGCGGAGAGGCCGAGGCCTTCACAAATACATCAGAAGAGCCCTGCTGGATCAGACCAGTGGTCCATCTAGTCCAGCATCCTGTCTCACACACTGGCCAACCAGTTTCTCTGGACAGCCAACATCAGGGCATAGAGGTTGAGGCTTTCCCCTGATGTTGCTTCCTGGCACTAGTATTCAGGGATTTACATCCTCTGAATCTGGAGTGTGAACATGATGAAGAAACTTGAGGTCTTAGGAGCTCAACTCTTGCTTTACAAGTTTGTAGTGATTTTTGACTGTAAGTGCTGGCCAAGTCTACAGAGTTGGGGGGAGGGGGGGGAGTTTGCCACAATGCAGTAAAATGGGGCCGCAGTTCAAACTAACTTGCTTCAGGCCTTCCGTTTGCCTCAGAGCTTCTGATGCACCCAGCATGAGTAACTTAACATGGCACTACTTTCTTTTGCCTTTGGTTCACCTTTGCTTTGTGAGGAGAGTCTAGTCAGTCTCTGAATCCTGCCCTATCATTTTCTACTATTCGGTAGCCCCCTGCCCCAATCTGATCATTTTATTCTGTCCTTTTGCCTGTTATGAAATAAAAAAAGTTAAGGATCCCATCCGCCACCAGCTCATAGCAAAGGGAGGAAAGTCCACGACTGCTTTTTGCAAGGAAACCAAAATTCTTAAGCAAAACTTGAAGTTGTTGGGGTGAGCGACTCAGCGTGCCCTGATATTGGGGGGCACTGTAAATGGGTACAGGTGTTATCTCCTTGAATGTGATGCCTCTCTTGGTCTTAACCTGGGAGCTGCCCTCTGACCCCCCCCTCCCTTTGTCCTCTCCCTCGCTACACATGGTCTTCCATGGAGACACATGTCTGTACATGTCTCTCCTGTAGAGAGCATGCCTTTTTACTCCCACACTCATGATGCTGGACAAGCTGGCCGATTGTGAGAGGGAAAGTACTCTTTAGATTAGGCCTCTTTCTCTTCTTTTGATTGCAGCCTGAATGTGAACAGGATGTACTTGAATAAATTTAAGGTTTTATCTTTTTTTTTGCAATATACTTCTTGGGAGATTTATTTACTGCACTCAGCATGAGTGGGCAAACTTTGCTATATATTAACCAAATATCCAAATAGGGTTGCGGGCCCAGCACACTTCCACTGTGCAACTCTGCTCTAATAACCAAATATCCCAGCAGAGGTAAAATCCGAGAGAGATACCTTTACATCTAGGGTCATTCCAGGAGACAGCTTTTGAGGGAAGGAGATAGAAAACTGCTCTTTGCCAGTCAGGCCCAAAGAACTTGCGTTTTCCCCGGGGAGAAACTGAAGTGGGGCGATGCCCATCCCGATCAAGTGCCCTTTGTGGATCTTCTCATAGCTTTCGGCAACCACGGCTTTCACGCCCTGGAGGAAGGCATCGCAAATACACACAGTCACACTCCCTTGCAAAGAAATAAAAGTAAAATATTCTTCACGTATAGGTCCGAGATCTCTGTAACCCAAATGCAGGACCATCTCTCACTCAAGGTAGAGAACTTGGGGCTCAATGGAATATGTCATGGAATGGGAGTGTGGAGAGAAAGGAGAGAAGGGAAGTAAAAACCAAACAACTGTTGTGTAGAAACAAGTGGAAGACAGAGACCATTGGCCGCCTCGACCTTTGAAAGGTCGGGCCTAACCAGATTCGTTTGCGTGTAGATGATGTTCCTGGATACACTGTCAAAGGAGGAAGGACTCTGGCCTGAATTCAACAGGAGTTTGGTATCCATACTGAAACAATGCCTTATTTAAAGACGGTTGACCATCCTGAGCTTTTTAAACAGTTATATCACTCTTTAATTTGAAGCTTTCACGGCTGACATCATAACAATCTTTAATTAAATTTTTTGGGCTTGTAGGCTGTGTTTGTTGATAAGTTTTTATGAACAAACTTGGCCTACGAGCCCCAAAAACTTCAATTAAAGATGGTTATTTCACTAGATCGAGAACTAGCATGGTACAGCGGTTAAAGTGTTGGACTATGATCTAGGCAGGCTCGGTTCGGATCCCCACTCTGCCATGGACATATGCTGGGTGACTTTAGGCCAGTGACGCACTCTCAGCCTAACCTACCTCACAGGATTGTTGTGATGATTAAAAAGGAGGAGGGGAGAACGATGCAAGCCATGTTGGGTCTCCAATGGGGGGGGGGGGAGGGCAGGATATAAAAAAAGTAAATAATACAAAACTGGGGTCTCAACTTGCTCATTTACAATCAACCAAATCACAGTCATGCCCTTCTAATGTGCTTAGAAGGTTCGTAACACTGCTTAGGATGGTTCTGAAAAACAGTCAAAAACGGAAGATGGGTAATTCATTCGATTTCGAGCCTGCTCTGCAACCTTGAAGGATCCCGGCAGACAGTTCATGCAAGATAATAAAAAGCAAATAGAATTGGGGTTGCTCCTACCCTCTCTGGTGCATCGTGCAGCTCTTGGGCGTATTCAAGGGATTCCCCTTGGGGTGCCCGTGAGAAGAAGAGGAAGAGATTGGATTTATACCCCGCCCTACACTACCCAAATTCGTCTCAGAGCAGCTTACAAACTCCTTTCCCTTCCCCTCCCCACAACAGACACCCTGTGAACAATGCTCCCTGTAAGCCGTGGAGTCTTGTGAGCAAAAATTCTACTTTGTGAGCTACTGGCATTAAAGTTGTGAGCAAGCGATTTGGCTACTGCATAAATTAGTTTGCTCGGGAACCATCCTTCCTAAAACTAAGACAAAAATGTGTGAGCTGGAGACTAAAATACTGTGAGCTAGCTCACACTAACTCAGCTTAGAGGAAACACTGCCTGTGAGAGAGCTCTGAAAGAAACTGCTCTTTTTCAAGGACAGCTCTTATCAGAACTATGGCTTGCCCAAGGTCACATCAGCAGGTATAAGTGGAGGAGTGGGGAATCAAACCCGGTTCTCCCAGATTAGAGTCCGCGCACTTAACCACTACACCGAACTGGCTCTGTGACTTTCTGGGCGCTCGCCAAGTGCTTTTAGAAAGTGGGTGGGGCTTTTTACCCAGCAAGGTTTCTGACTGGCCACTGGAGATTTAATGGGCAGTGTAGATTTTTAAAGACATTGCTTGGACAGCGGCTGCCACCATAGCACAAGGATCTTTACTGTGTGACTGGAAGTATGCTGCCATTTTTGTGGCTGGGTCCAGCCTGTGCAGCAGCCATTTTGTGGCTGTGCCCGTTACACTGTGTCGGGATTCCCAAAGCTGCCTCCAGCCTCAGAAAGCTTGGGGACTCCTGGTGTAACTCCTGAAGTCACTGTTGTTATTTTGACCATTTCCGTGGCGTCTCACTCTCTTGATCGCCGGCAGCTTCAGCCTTTGTGTGTTTTTCAAGAGACAGATTTAAGTTAAAAAACCGACTGACCCACCCTGAGGAATGCTTAATAGAAAATCACTAGCCTGACGTGACAAGGGTTTCTAGGACTTGATACTTATTAATACAATTAATAAATGTACCAGTAAAAAAGGTCCTTTGGCGGCCCAGTCTCTGGAGTTCCCAAGTCCGTACTTTGTGCCTGCCAAGATAATCAGAGGGATGTTCTCTTTCTGATACGCCTCTGCTGCATCAAAGACATCCATCTGCAGTTTAAAAAAAAGCGAGAGAGGGAGAGAGCTGAGATCACAGCCAGTTCTCAGACAGGTGCCCATAAACAGCTCTGGTAGAACCACCGTGTTTCTCCTCACCGTCTTTCCCGTTGGGAAGTGGATCGTTTTAGGAGCCGGCTTCCCGATGAATTTGTTCAACAGCTTGATGTTCGCAAAGGTACCTCTCGTCATGACGGCGTCGTTACCTCGCCGGGCACCGTAAGAATTGAACTCGCGGGGGGTGAGGCTAGGAAAGACCATAAGAGATGCTCAGAGGACTAGGTCTGCCTCCGTATTCCATTGACTAAGAATTCAGAAGTAAGGTAAAGAGGCCCGCAATAAATCAATGGCGAGACTGAAGCGACCCGTCTTCTTGAGATAAGTTAAAGCCTGAGATCCCGGTACCTGATATTTTTCTGTCTCTGTGGATGAAGAGACTGATCCGGAAATTACAGCTGGTACAAAATGCGGTGGCACGCCTGATGTCGACGCCTGCGTGGGCTCATGTTCGGCATGTGCTTTGCCAGCTGCACTGGTTGCCGGTTGAGTGCCGGATCCGCTTCAAGGTGTTGGTAATAACCTCCAAAGCCTTATACGGCCTGGGGCCAACATATCTAAGGGACCGCCTCTTCCCGTATATGTCTTGAAGAGCTTTACGCTATAGTAATCAACATCTCCTGGTGGTCCCTGGCCCAAAAGATGTCCTTCTAGCCTCAACCAGGGCCGGGGCCTTTTCTGCCCTGGCCCCCACCCAGTGGAATGTATTCCTCATCAAGATCAGAGCCCTGCAGGGTCTTACTCAGTTCTGCAGGGCCTGCAAGACGGAGCTGTTCCGCCAGGCTTTTGGTTGAGGCAGCGGGCGTCCACATATGGCCTCCCAAGGCTGCTGTCTCCTACCTACTGGCCACCCATCTGCCAGCAACTGGCCATATCCATCAGTATTAATGGGTCGGCATTTGCACCAGCAGCTATAACTACTGATTTTAAATATTTATAATGTAAACATTTTATTGTGTTTTAAACCTTGCTGTGCTGTTTGAGATGATGTGACCCGCCCCGAGCCCGCTCACGGGATGGGCGGGATACAAATACAATAAATAATAAATAGTTGCGCGAATCCTGACCCACAGTGAGAGAAATGCATTTAATCCTATACTTTGACCCTTGTTTAGTTGTGGCATTCGCTGTTAGAAGAAAGCGATTTGTTGAAGACCGCCTGGAACACCAACCGAGCTTCCAAAGGTCCGTACCCTTTGCTCGACAAGTATCTGGCAGCCGCGCTTCCCCTCGCGATGCTCCCGGCAGGCGAGATGTGATCGGTTGTGACGGAATCCCCCAGGTGCAGCAAGACGTGAGCATTTTCGATGGGCTGAATAGGAAGTGGTTCTTTGGCCTGTTGGGTGTACAGAAGAACAGAAGTGAGGCATCGTTCCCGCTCACTTGATTCAAAGCGTATTCGGCCATAAAATGGAAGCTCGCTGCAAAGAGGTTTCATCAGGCCCGTAGCCAGGATTTTGTGGCTTGCGGGGCACATTTTTTTTCTGGTGGGGCTGGAGTTCTCTGTGCAGAAAGAAAAGCCATTTAGCCCACAGAAAGCTGTGACCAGGACAGATCTCTAAATTGCAAGCTGTCAGCCACTTTAGATGACAGTTCTCAGCTGCTGCAAGTTAAATCACTTCTGCCAGCCTCAGCAACCATTCTGAGAACAAGCCGGCAGGTGGGGGTGAGGACTTCTAGAGTCAAGAAAGCTAAGACTCAGGCAGAACAACTCTCTTAAAGGAGACCAGTTTCTTGACACAGAGTTAGAAGGGATCCTAGAGGTCACCTACTCCAACCCCCTTGCTCAGTGTGGGAATTGGTTGACGCAACTCCGCATCATGAGAGGGCTTGGCATGATGTGGTCCATATGGGAATTAGTCAACTACAGCATCCCACTCTGCTTAAAGGAGTGCACGTCTTTTACAAGATGTTTTAAAATGACTGAAAAAAGCACGTACAGGAGAAATTCTTGTGGGGCTGTGACTTTAAGAAAGGGGGCAGAGCCCCCAAAAGCCCCACTGTAGCTACGGGCCTGGGTTTCATCTCTGACAGTGAACTTCTTTCCAGGAAGGAAAATAACGAGACACACCATTCGATTAAATCTTAAACTGGTCCAAAATATCGCCCTCGACTACCACTGAGAGACAAGGTGGTAAATTAAGAGTGTCAGACCTATGTGGGAGACCCAGGCTCGAATCCCCACTTGTGCCATGGGAGCTTGCTGGGTGACCTTGGGCCACTTAGTCTCTCAGCCACACCTACCTCACAGGGTTGTTGTGAGGATAAAATGGAGGAGAGGAGAATGATTTAAGCCGCTCTGGGTCCCCACTGGAGAGAAAGCGGGGGATAAATGAATCAAATAAATAACAATAATTTTATAAAATACCACTGATTCGGCAAATGAAAGTCTGATATACTTACAAGCTTATCAAAAAAGGAAGGGCATCTAATGTACGTTGACTTCCAATCCCACGTAAATAAAACTGATTCCAGCACTTCGAGAGAATCCCATCGCTTATTTCCTTTCTGCAAAAATTAAAAAAATGGAGGTCATGCTGAAGGGTAATTGGGGAAAATCAGTTTAGCTAGCCCTCTCGCTCCTACTAAAAACACGAATTGCTCAATATCTCAGTGTCGAAGAGGACTCTGTTCTGGTAGGCATCAAGCCTAGATCAAAATGCAACCCCTTTTCTTTGTGACTTCCAAGTTCCCGGTTAACTTGTCTGCAACCCAGTTTCTTGCTCCCCCAAAATATCAGTTCACGGGTGTCTTTCCAGTTAAGAAAGTGGAGCAGGAGAAGGGATTAAAACACAATCCCTCCCCAGCGACAAAAGGGGGCCTTTCTCCTGTAGTGCTTGCAAGCTGCAGACACGGAAGTCTCACCATAATGCGCAGTCTGGCCTTTACTGGGCGACTCTGGGCCAGTCACCATCTCTCATCGTCTTGCAGCCTAACCTCCCTGACAGGGGTGTTGCGAAGACAAAAGGGAACACAGACGGTGTATGCTCTCCTAAGCTCTTTGGAGAAAGGATGCAATAAAAATGTAATAAACACAATTTAACAGGGAGCCTCCACATTCAGGGGCAGTCAACCTCTGAATCCCAGTGCCAGGAGGCAACATCAAGAGAAGGCCGCAGCCTCTACACCATCTTGTTAGACCTCCAGAGAAACTGGTTGGCCACTGTGTGAGACAAGATGCTGTATTAGATGGTCTGATCCAGCAGGGCTCTTCTGATGTTCTTATGAAGGCCTCGGCCTCTGTGCCCTGTTGCTGGCCCTCCAGAGGAACTGGTTGGCCCCTGTGTGAAACAGGATGCTGGACTAGATGGACCACTGGTCTGATCCAGCAGGGGTCTCCTAATGTTCTTATGAAGGCCTCAGCCTCTATGCCCTGTTGTTGGCCCTCCAGAGGAACTGGTTGGCCACTGTGAGACAGGAGGCTGGATGCTCTTATGGGCCTCAGCCTATGCCTGCGTGGCCTCAGAGGACTGGTTGGCCACTGTGTGAGACAGGATGCTGGACTACATGGACCACTGGTCTAATCCAGCAGGGCTCTTCTGATGTCCTTATATGTATAGTTAACCAACCTCCATTTTCTCCTTCAGCTCTTTAAACATGGACGATATCACTAACTCTTCTTCTGCTTGATGAAGCTCTTCTCTGCTGGGCCAGATATCGTGCAAGAAGATGCTTTTGCCGGCGGGATCAACTCCTAAAGGAGAAATTTTCCGCAGACGGTGACAACAGTCACTTTGAAAGACAACAAGGACACTGACATTCTCTTTGAATTACTTTTTTTAAAACTAAAAAAAAAAATTAAACCGTACTGATATCCAAACACAATCAAACTTTTAAGCCATGCTGTTATTTATTTATCGGACTGCTCTCCCAGTGCAGCTCAGATTCATTTCCTGAGCATAAATGGCCTTTGCATGGCCTGTGCGGTGGTGGAAAGGGCTGCCAAGGCACAGCCAACGGTGGGGTTTTCAAAGCAAGAGACGTTCGGAGTTGGGTCTGCCATTGCCTGCCTCTGCCTAGTAACCCTGGTATACCTTGTAGGTTTCCCATCCAAGCACTAACCAGGGTCGGCCCTGCTAACCCTGGCAAGTCCTTGGATGGGGGACCTCCTTGGAATACCAGAGGAAGGAGGCGGGGGCAGGCTTTATTCAGCCATCTCTCTGAATATCCTCTACGCCCCCAGTAGGTGTCAGTCACCGGAGGTCGCCATGACTTCCAGGTGCACACGCACTCACGCACACATATTAACCCCCCCAAAAAAAAAAAAACAAAAAGGGGGGGGGGCTTGCTTTATAACACTGCTTGTTGCCGAGTTTCCCATCCACTAGCATGATTTTCACCTTTTATTTCTCTTGGCTGGTAGCGATCAGGGAGTTACACTCAGTAATTAAACCTATTCTTTCTCCTCTTAAAGGTTAGAAGAATGTATGTATAATCTAAATCCTGGGACTGATCCCCCCCCCCATTTTTTAATTTACTTTTAAAAATATTTAACAATTTTGAGATTTGATTTTTGATTCGCCCACATACTTCGGCACTCTAATTTATGAACAGGATTCTTTCCTCTCTGATTATTTCCCCACCCACACCACCACCACCCCGCTGCTGATAAATCAGTTTTAATAGTCAAAAATATAAATGCTTGGCTTGCAGACCCACCCTTGGGAACTTTCAAAGGCTCCTTAAAAACACTGTGAAAGCTACCGGGCGCAAGTCTAAGATTAAATGCGAGCTTGGACGGGTGCGGATACCTAATGGCTCAGTCTCGAAATCGATATTCACAGTCCCCGCTATAGCATACGCCACGACCAAAGGCGGAGAAGCAAGGTAGTTGGCACGGATGCAGCTGCAGAGGCGGCCTTCGAAGTTCTTGTTTCCCGACAAAACTCCACAAGCAACTAAGTCGCCCTGGAAGGAAAGAAGCAAAGGTTGTGGGGGGAAAAGATCTGGGGAGGCTGAACCAAGGAGTTTCGTCTGGGCTTCCCAGGCCAGATGGCAGGAGCAAGGGCACCAAGTTCCTTCCAACAGGAGAAGAAGAGGACATGAGCTTGCATCGAGTTCTGTCTTATTGATCCTTACCAAAATATCAAGAGTACTCTAGGCCAATGAGAGCCAGTTTGGTGTAGTGGTTAAGTGCGCG
The DNA here is from genome assembly GCA_029375565.1 of Gekko gecko. Classification (NCBI taxonomy): domain Eukaryota; kingdom Metazoa; phylum Chordata; class Lepidosauria; order Squamata; family Gekkonidae; genus Gekko; species Gekko gecko. The sequence goes on along the minus strand of JAPDNY010000017.1, from coordinate 7,375,289 downwards.
GACTCTAATCTGGGAGAACTGGGTTTGATTCCCCACTTCTCCACTTGTACCTGCTGGATGACCTTGGGCAAGCCATAGTTCTGTCAGAGCTGTTCTTCAAAAAGAGCTTTTTCTGTCAGAAGTTCTCTCAGCCCCACCTACCTCACAGGGCGTCTGTTATGGGGAGCGGAAGGGAAAGGAGTTTGTAAGCCGCTCTGAGGCTCCTTTGGGTAGTAAAGGGCGGGGTATAAATCCAATCTCTTCTTCCTCTTCTTCTCCCTCTAAGCTGTGGAGTCTTGTGAGCAAAAATTCTACTTTGTGAACTACTGGCATTAAAGTTGGGAGCGGGCGATTTGGCTTCTTGCATAAATTAGTTTGCTCTGGAGCCATCCTTCCTGAGCTAAGGTTAAATGTGTGAGCCAGAGGCTAAAAAACTGTGAGCTAGCTCACACTAACTCAACTTAGAGGGAGCACTGCTCTGCGCATCGTGTCCCCCTTTAGTTTGTATGTGAATTTGGAGTATTTTTCTTCTTTTTTTTGTTGGCAGGTCCCAGGTATTTCAGGGAAGGAGGGTGTAGATTGCAAAATATTTTGTGGGAGGGCAATTTTCTGATCAAACCTGAGATGTAATGTTGAACTTCCCTGCCCTGATCTCTTGTTGATATTTCCCTTGATTGTGTAAGTCTCTGTTTTTATGAATTTTACTGTTAAAGTTTACTCCACACACCAGAATATTTTAAATTTTTTTTCTTTTCCTTTTTTTGGGGAGTGATATGTATGTAGAATGTATTAAATAAACTTAAATTCATTTTTTAAACCTAATTAAAAAAGAATTAGAGTACTCTAGGCATCCAAGTTAATAAGAAACTGTGTATGAAAATTACCTAGTATGAAGAAGAAGAGATTGGATTTATACCCCACCTTTCACTGCCCAAAGGCGTCTCAGAGCGGCTTACAAACTCCTTTCCCTTCCCCTCCCCACAACAGACACCCTATGAAGTAGGTGGGGCTGAGAGAACTCTTTCAAGAACTGCTCTTAGGAGAACAGCTCTAAGAGAACTTGTGACTGACCCAAGGTCATGCTAGCAGCTGCATGTGGAGGAGTGGGGACTCAAACCTGGTTCTCCCAGATTAGAGTCCACACACTTAACCACTACACCAATCTGAAGAAGACTATGGCTTCAAGCAGGCAATCAGAAGGCAGTCCCTACTCTTTGAAAAATCCTTCTAGATATACCTTCTTGCCCCTGAATGAAGGCAAGGTAAGTGTCAGAACAAACACCATAAACATAATGATAACCATACCCCCGCCCCCCAAAAAAACCCCACTGTGAACCCTGAACACTCCTAGATTATCGGAAGCAAGTCAGGAGGCTCCATTTTCAAACAAGAGACAAACATGACCTTAACCTTTAAAGTTTTATCTATGGAGATGGCACAGCTCAGCACAGGAATGTAAACTCTGCATGTGCCAAAGGTCACAGCCAGGCACCGCTTCCCTTAGGAAGCAGGCGTTGTGCATACTGCAATGTTTCCCGGGAAGAACCAAAGTCTGTTTCTACTACAATGAGCTTTATACACGACTGACTAAGGTTCCCATGATCCAAAATCCTGCCACAACAGACATACATAAATACATTTCTCAGCACTATTTTTCTGCTTCTCTGCTGAATTTCCGTGGGAGGAGTTTTATTAGTAGCTCAGCTCTTTGTCTCTTGGCCAGTCAACAGAACAGAGTTTGTTCCAGCTGTGAAGACACACCTGCATTATCGCATTCTGAATGGCTTCTGGCAAAGGAGTGGTATTCCCGACGCATGTGGAGCACCCGTAGCCAATAACGTCAAATCTGTAGAAGAAAAGAGGGTTACAGGAGAAGGTTAGTGATGCCGGGGTGAATCCTGCTCTCACATTCTTTGCAATTCGGTCACTGAAACAAAGTGGAACCTCACAGGACGTACCGCTTGGATTTGCCTCAAAAACAATTTTTACTGATTTAAATATTCTAATAAGAGGGTTGGGTGTAACTAGTGATTTCAAAAATAGATCTCGATGAACAGAACACTGGCCCACCTTTACCTAAGCAGGGGCGACGCCTTTGACTCAAAGAATGAACAGATTCTAAACGCAAGAAATGTACCTTCACCAAAGGGTTTCTTGGAAACACCTCATTAGCTGGGGAAAAATAGGTTAAAATCAAGTTTAGCAGGCAAAGTAACTAGCTCCTGAATTATGGACTAGGAAGAGAAGAAGATTGGATTTATATCCCACCCTTCACTACCCAAAGGAGTCTCAGAGTGGCTTACAAACTCCTTTCCCTTCCCCTCCCCACAACAGACACCCTGTGTGAGGGAGGTGGGGGTGAGAAATCTCTGACTGAGAGCCAGTTTGGTGTAGTGGTTAAGTGCGCAACCTCTAATCTGGGAGAACTGGTTTTGATTCCCCATTCCTCCACATGCACCTGCTGGATGACCTTGGGCAAGCCATAGTTCTTGCACAGCTGTTCTTGGAAAAAGAGCAGTTTCTGTCAGAGCTCTCTCAGCCCCGCCTACCTCACAGGGTGTCTGTTGTGGGGAGGGGAAGGGAAAGGAGTTTGTAAGGCTCCTTTGGTAGTGAAGGGCGGGGTATAAATCCAATCTCCTTTTCTTCCTCTTTGAGAACTGCTTGTGAGAGAAACAGCTCTGAAAAAACTTGTAACTGACCCAAGGTCGTTCCAGCAGCTGCATGTGGAGGAGTGGGGGAATCAAACCTGGTTCTCCCGGATTAGAGTCCGTGCTCCTAACCACTACTCCATACTGGCTCTCAGTCATTTTAGGCAGCCATAAAACTGAAACATCAAAAATGGACCAGAGACCAGTAAATCTATAGTCTGTGCACTAGAACAGTGATGCTTGCTCAGCGGCTTGGGACCCCCCCCCCCATGTGGCTCTTTGGCATGCCACCTGTGGCTCTTCTTGGCACTGTTCCCCAATGGGGCATATGCCCCATGTTCCAGGAAAGTGGGCAAGGCCCTTGTCTGGTGGGCCTTGCAGCAGCAGGTGCTTCCCACCTCCAAATTGCTGCCCCTGGAGGAACAGATAAAGTGCACGCCTCCCAGAGGTACAGGCCTCACGCCGGGGGTGGAGGAAAACATGGCTCTGTCACGGGCCAGCCTGACCAGTCTGAATCCAGCGTGGCTGACGACTCCGCAGGAATCGAGGAGTTGTATGCACATAGCTGTGAACCAGCTGAAGTTAGTGAATGAGAGATACAGAAGCCTGAGATTCATTGCCAGCAGCTGATCTTTACCCATCCATGCAAAGCCGCAGGAAAGTAGCCCATCAGGCTCCCCTTCATTAATTGAACAGCGAAGGGAAAGGCTCTGGCAAGACTTAAGGACACACAGACAGAGTGCTCCCCTCTTGGCTTGGCATCAGCTGCTTAATGATAGCAGTTCTGAGTGAGTGCAGGAGCACCTCCAAGCACATGGCTGAAAATCAGGCTTGTTAAGGAGTGCCTATGTGAATCAGACCTGGAGAACTGTGGATTGTGGAAGCAACATGTCACGGCCCTGTGAGTTTTGTGACCACAACTCTGGACTCTGCCTGCCACCTGTGACCACTGGACTGATCCTGACTCTGCTTTTCGGACCTGCCTGAACCCTGCTGATCAATGACCTTGGATTGCCTTGACTCTGATTTCCTGAACGATCTCTGAACTCTGACTGCTACTAAACTGATATCTGATCTCTGGACTGGACTCTTGAGCATGATCTAGCTCTCTTGCCTTGCTCTGCCTGTATGCTTGCCTACCAGGCTCTTCTGATCAACAGCAATTGCGAATGCAACTCTCTGTGAGCCACCAAGTGGGAACCACTGCATTAGAGCTTCAGGTGCTCCATGCTGTCTTCCCATTCGTGCCTTACAGCCTGTGTGCACTGGACCTGAGGATAATACTTCAAGGACAGAGGCATTACATTGTGCAGAAAAGGGCAACTAGAATGATAAAAGGGTTGGAACACTTTCCCTATGAAGAAAGATTAAAACGCTTGGGGTTCTTTAGCTTGGAGAAATGATGGCTAAGAGGTGACATGATCGAGGTTTACAAGATTATGCATGCAATAGAGCAGGTAGAGAAAGAAGTCCTTTTCTCCTTTTTTCACAATACAAGGACTCGTAGGCAGTCCATGAAATTGCTGAGCAGTTGGGTTAGAACAGATAAAAGGAAGTCCTTCTTCACCCAAAGAGTGATTAACACACGGAATTCACTGCCACAGGAGGTGACGGTGGCTACAAGCATGGATGACTTCAAGAGGGAATTAGATATGGAGCAGAAGTCCATCAGTGGCTATTAGACACAAGGTATAGATAGGAACTCTCAGTCTGGGGCAAGTGATGCTCTGTATTCTTGATGCTTGGAGGGGGCAACAGTAGGGGGGCTTCTAGAGTCGTGGCCCCACTTCTGGATCTCCTGATGGCACCTGGTATTTCTGGCCACTGTGCGACAGAGTGTTGGACTGGATGGGCCGTTGGCCTGATCCAACATTGGCTTCTCTTATGTTCTTACATTCTAAGCACACATGAATAAGGCCTCGATACATTCTGGATACAGCTTTGCACATATTCTTTGTAATCACTTTGGCATATAAGAAATCCGTACCCGAGTTTCTTGAGGTATGGCAGTACTCCACTGGAACTGAGATAATGCGTGACCATTCCGCTGCCGGGAGACAAACTCGTTCTTATATAAGGTTTAACCGTCAGTCCGGCTTCAACGGCTTTTTTGGCCAACAAGCCTAATGAAAAATACGGGGGGGAGACGGTTAATATGAATTTGGACAAAGAATTCTAGGGGGCAAACAGTGTTCCCTCTAAGTTGTGCATGTGAGTGGCCACTCATTAACACAGGCCGCCCCCCCCTACCCCGGCAGGAGTCTGGAGCCGTGCAGGGTCCTGCAATGCCCATTTGAAGATTACAGGAGTTCTATTCTGCTCAGGATGAGAACTGCTCCGCTCAGTAGGGGGGAAAAAACCAGAGGGAACCCCCGTGGCCTACCTGCTCCTAGCATCACGGAGGGGTTGCAGTTGTTCGTGCAGCTAATCACCGCTGCGATGACCACCGACCCGTGAGCCAGCTGGTACTCGTTCCCTTCGAACTCCACCGGAACGACATCGTTCTGCTTCTCGGGGGGGATCTGGAAGCCTTTAAAACCCACCTAGGGGATGAGAAGGTGACCACAAAAATCGAGTTTTTACCACAGAGATTTTGCCGGAGTGTCCAGTGTTGCCAATGACATGCTGATGTCACTTCTAGTGCACGTGGGAAGTGGCATCACGGCATCACTGGCATAGGCCAGCTAATCAACAGCGGGGACCGAGGATCGGGATATCCCCCAGTGGCGGGGCTGGCAGCTGTACCTGCTTCAGTGCCCAAGCAGAAGTACCACAAAGCTGCCTCTTGGACATGGCCTAACATTTTAGAATCACAGACTCACAGAGTTGGAAGGGCTATACAGGCCATCTAGTCCAACCCCCTGCTCAACGCAGAATCAGCCTACTGGCCAAACTGCCGCTCAGGAGCCACATGAGGCTCTTTGACACATATTGTGTGGCTTCCGGCAGGGCGGCTGGGGAGGCGAAGGGGAGGCATGACTCCCTGATCGGTCTTCCCTTTCCCAGCCAGTGTTCCCGTCCCTGGATAGGCATGAAATGGGGGGAGCAGAAAAAGAAAGCAACTTTAAATGCATTCTCAAGACTGAAATGCTGCCCACTGGCTGGCTTGGAGAAGGCATTTGTCTCTTTAAATCCCTTCTCCAAGCCAAGCCAGCTGGCTTGGTGGTGGGCTTGGAGGATGCATTTAACGTTAAAGTCGCTTTCTTTCCATCTCTCCCTCCCTCCCATCCATTTGCTTTGTTTCTCTCTCTCTCTTTCTCCACCTTTCTTTCTTTCCACCTCTTTCTCAATTTCTCTCTCTCTTAGACAAATAAATATCATTAGCAAACAAATAAATATAATTGGACAAATAAATATAATTATCAATATCCATTTTTACTTCATTTGTGTTTTCATTTTTGGCAGCCTCATTTATAATGTTAATAAAAAGCAAATTTGCATATTTTCCAATAAAAATATGTGTAGTATCTGTTTATGTCTTGCGGCTCTCAAACATCTGAGGTTTATTTTGTGTGGCTCTTTACATTAAGCAAGTCTGGCCACCTCTGGCCTAGAGCCTCCCTGACAAGTGTCTGTCCAGCCGCTGCTTGAAGACTGCCAGGAAGGGGGAGCTCACCATCTCCCCAGGTAGCCGATTCCACTGCTGAACTACTCTTAACTGTAAAAAAAGAAATCCTAATATCCCGCTGGAACCTTTTGGCTGTTATTTCAACCCACTCTTGCGAGTCCTGTCCTCTGCTGCCAACAGGAACAGCTCCCTGCCCTCCTCCTCTAAGTGAGAGCCCTTCTAAGACTTCAAGAGAGCCATCCTGTCCCCCTCGACCTCCTCTTCTCCAGACTAAACATTCCCAAGTCCCTCAGCCTTTCCTCGTAGGGCTTGGTCTCCAACATTACAACTGACAGGAAAGAATTTATATCCTTGGGAGAGGGGGCTCCGTGTCAGGGAGAAAAATAAAGTTCCTTTTCCAGAGACGATATTATACTTTTTATTCAAATCTGTCGCAAGTCTTAACAGGCAGTCAGACACACTTTGGCTGTACCCACCTTCTCATTTAAGCACGCCTGGAAATCGCTTTTCATATCCGTGACGGCCACTCTGTCCTGCGCCCTTTTGGGGCCGCTGACGTACGGCATTATGGAACCCAGGTTTATGTGTACAGTCTGACGGGGAGGAAAAGGCATTGCATTAGCTATTGCCCCACAGTATATGCATCACTAATCTCTAGCTTTTCCATTCGAGGCAACGGATTTTTGCCAAGCTGCTGGATAGCTCTATCAAAGCTTTTCGGGAACAAGGCTTGGACGACATTACAGAAGCCACGTTCTGAGCACAGCAAAGTAGGAAAGACTGGGCTGGGTCCGGCAGATGGATTTGCAGACCGGTAGGGGAGCTGCTCTTCTTCAGCGGCGGGAGTCTCCCCCTGACTCAAGAGGCTGATGAGTGCTTTCAGCCCGAGTAAACTGCCTTCACTAGAGGAACAGATCGACAAGATCCACCCCGTTTCTTCCTTTAACCGGGTTTGATTCCCCACTCCTCCACACAAAGCCAGCCTGGAGACCTTGGGTCAATCACAGTTCTTGTTGTGGGCGTGGATGAGGGAGAGCTGGCAGAGCTGCAAGAAGGAACTGTAGCTGGCCCCTCTGAAGCAGCAGAGGAGGGTAGCCGGCAGTTGCCTGTTACCAGCAGTCTTCACATCTGGCCCGGATAAGGGGGAAGAACTGCAAGCTGAAAGCCCTCCTGACTCACCCCCATGTGTGACTCGTTTAAGGGAGCGACTGCGGCAAAGCTTAGCAACCAGGCGACGAGAGGCCAGGCTACAGGGAAGACGCTCGGCCAGCCCAGAGTTCTAACAGGAGCCTGGGCAATTGTGCAGCTGGCTAACTGGTAGCAGCATTTAACTCCACATTCTGGGCAGCAGTCTTCGTGCAAGCAACGAGTCAGCTTTGTGTTGCTTGCAACCACTCTGGCTCGGCTCTTGCTCCTAGACCTTCGGACCCCCTGGCTTTGGACTCGGCTCTGTGCTCCTGGCTCCTGACCCCGGCTTGACTTTGGGACTACGCTTCTGGTTAGTGATTTTGGACTTGGCTCTGTGTTTCTGCCTCCTGACCCCAACCCAGCGTGGCTTTGGACTTTGCACTGTCTTCTTGGCTCCTGACCTTGGTCTGTTCAGAACTCCTTTTGACTGGCACCCCAGCCCATGACAGTTCTCTCAGAACTCTCTCAGCCCCACCTACCTCACAGGATGTCTTGTTGTGGGGAGAGGAAAGGAAGGTGATTGTAAGCCACTGGGAGACTATTTCGGGTAGTGAAAAGCAGGGTATAAAAACCAACTCTTCTTTGTAAGGGATGGATATCAACTTTCGCTGACAGAGGTATTTTGAAAGAGACAAAGCCATTCTGCAATTACCTGGGAGTATTCAGGTTCTTCTGTGGAAAGCTGATCATTCCTAAATAGTTTCACAGTTTTAAGATATGCTTCCAGGGACTTCAGCTTCGCCTCGTCAAAGCCTAAAGGAAATATTTAAAAACAAAACCAGAAAATATTCTGTTATGTCGTAGTAACTCCCCAGCATCTGGTATCAAAACAGAACAGAACTTTATTGGAAAATAGGCAAGGCTTGGTATGGTCCCTGCTAGGCCACAACCAGACATAGCCAGCAACCAGTATAGCTATACAATACAATAAGGGAACGTCGACAAATTCACCGCTTCCCATAGTATAACACATGTAAGGACACAGATTCTCTACAATGCATAACAAAACACTTCAGCGACTCGAGAAGTCAACTACATTTTTGTAACTCGGCTTGCTACCAGGTTCAGAAGAACGTCTTCGGAAGAACCTCTGTTCAATTTCACCCACATATTGCAGAAACAGAAATCTGGCAACTAACTGCTGTGCCGTAAACACACTTAATGAAAAAGTAATAGCCAAATTTAAGACTGCATGATATACCATGGGACAGTTGGATAGGATGCCAGCAGTACAGCTGAAACCGCATCTCTGCATGAGGAAACTGTGATCCCATAACAAAACAGTGGGTGCAAAATTATACTGTTTTCACAAATGGACCTTCCAGGAGAAACTTACCTCTGTGTTTTAAATGCTTGAGTGTCACATTGTCGATAGGGAAAAAGCTCAAAACAGCACCGTACTCTGGACACATATTTGCTATTGTGGTTCGGTCAACTACAGAGAGCTGGGAGACGCCGGGCCCAAAGAACTCCACGAATTTCCCAGACACCCCCGCTTGCCTTAGTTGCTGTTAGGGAGATAAAAGATACAAAAACCCACAGAAATATGGTGTGCGGAACGAGGAGAAATATGGCGGCACCAAGCTATGCTGTCCTAACTCCACCCATGGAAATGAACAGGGCTGCCTTCAGGGCTTGAGGGGGTCATATATAAGAGAGAGCTAGAGAGACAGACAGACAGACTTGGAGGGAGGGAGTAAAGTGCTGTTAAATTGCAGCCGACTACAGCGATCCCAGCAAGGGGCTTCCAAGGCCACTGAGAAGCAGAGGTGGTTTGCCCTTGCCTTCCTCCGCAGGGTCTTCCTTGATAGTCTCCCATCCAAGTACTGACCCGCCTTAGCTTCTGAGATCTAACGAGATCGGGCTACGCTGTACCATTCCCACACTCCAAAGTCATCGGTGGGTCACCTTAATTTAGCCTTAAGGCTTTTCCAGGAGCAGGGAGAGAAGAGGGACTACACGCATGGCCCAATATGGCATTAGCCAGCCCTGGGTCTTTCAGCCGCACCGTGTTATGTGCACCCAAAGTTGTGCTACAGGCGAAACCGGCAGCTTTTAAAAGACTAAAGATCTTATGCACGCAATCACATGCAGGTAGGGCCTCCGTAATGCAATCCAGTTTACCAATCAGAAGCTCGCCAAGAGCCAACTGATACTGGGTCCAGATGCGCAGCACTGAACATGCGCAAAGATCACAGCCCGAATCTCTAGCTCTACAGACGGCCTCGTTATCTCCCCCGTATCGCTTCTGTGGTTGAGAGCCTACAAAACCACATCCCTCCACGGGAAAAGGAACCAGAGTTCTCTGGAACAGCTTGTGTAACAAGAACACACGGACGTGGCGCAGAGGCGGAGCAACCTCTGAGTTACCTTGGTAATGCTCAGGACAATATCTATTGATGTGGCGAGCGGGCTGGCCGTGCCTGTCAGTTCACACCCCACCACCTCGGGTAAGGTCAGGGTTACTGGCATTCCCAGCATGACCGCTTCGGTTTCGATTCCGCCGACACCTGGAAGAAATGACTGCCCTTTAACAGCTTGTAAAGCAAGTGAATCACTGTTAAATGGCAAAGAGCCTCCCCGTAAACCTCTTTTGCCTAAAGTCAAAGGCTACTGAACATTTCACGGTGAGGAGAGTAATAATAATTATAGTTATCCCCATTTTAATCTAGCTGGAAGGCACGTGCACTGTTACAAGGCACTGCAGACCAAACGGTGTTTAAGTCCTGCAAGACTTATGCTTCTGTTATTGTTGCCGTCACGTCGCGGCTGACTTACGGCAATCCTGTGGGGTTTTCAAGGCAAGAGATGAACAGAGGTGGTTTGCCACTGCCTGCCTCTGCGTTGAGACCCTGGGGCTTCCTTGGTGGTCTCCCATCCCAGTACTAACCAGGGCCGACCCTGCTTAGCTTCCAAGATCGGCTTAGCCTGGGCTATCCAAGTCAGGGCACACAAGATTTAGGGAGCACAGTCCTAACACAGTCATATGATAACTGAATTTTAAAAAATGAACAAACGGCAATACAGTGATGGTCTGACGGGAGATGTTTTTTCATCACTGCCTTAATAACCACAGAAAGGAAACTATCTCCTCCTTCCACAAATACTTTCTTCGTGCAAACAGCTCCATGAGTGTGGGCTGCAAGAATGAAGGCCGGGTGCCCAGCTGCAGGCTACCCCAAGTATTATTTCAACAGCGGGCCCCCCCCTTCCATTTCCCAGAGATGTCTATCTGGAACCTTTCAGACACCACATCAAAACAACTTCATGTGCCAGAGCTTCTAAATACAATGCTGCATCTCCTTTAGTTTCCCTACTACTAATGATCTGCTGTTTCTGTTTGGTGTCGTGGTTAAGTGCGCGGTTAAGTGCGTGGACTCTAACCTGGGAAGACCGGGTTTGATTCCCCACTCCTCCACTTTCAGCTGCTGGATGACCTTGGGCAAGCCATAGTTCTGTCAGAGCTGTTCTCTCAAGGGCAGTCCTCGAAAGAGCTCTCAGAGCCACCTACCCCACAGGGTGTCTGTTTGTGTGGAGGGGAAGGGAAAGGAGATTGTAAGCTGTTCTGAGACTCCAAGTGAAGGGCGGGGTATAAATCCAATCTCTTCTCTTCTTCTTCTAAATTGTTTTAGTGGGGTTATGATTTTTTTTCTCCCCATTGTAAGCCACCCTGAAAGTTTTGTGTGGCAAAAGTCACTTCAATTAACAGAACACGTTACTTTCCAGGTGCAAATAACTCAGCATGTTAAGTTCTTTACCCACTTTATCTGGCAACGCATTGGAGACTTTGCATTAAAGGTTCATAAGGAATGGGGGGGGTGGTCCTAAGAGACACCCCCCCGAAGGAACTGACAGATATCATCTCCAAAAGTGTGCTCACGGCCTGCCCTGTCCCAAAGGCTTAGGGTAGTTAAAATAATTGTACAGATGTCTATGTTTATTTAATTCATTAAAACTCTGCGTTTCTCCCCACTGGGGACCCAAAGCAGCTTACGACATTCTCTTCTCTTCCCGTATCATCCCTGCAACGATCTTGTGAGAAAGGTTAGGTTGAGAGAGTGTGGCTGGCCCGAGGTCACCCAGCAAGCTTCCATGGCACAAGTGGGGATTCGAACCCAGGTCTCCCAGGTCTGACGCTCTTAACCACTACCCCACACTGGGTGTATGTTTAGTCTAGATGACATTACATGGACCCAAGAGGAAATGGGGAAAAAATCATGAGGCAGAGGGGAGAGCACGGTGAGAATTAGCCACTCATTCACCTTCCAAAAGGTCCTTTCCTAAATAAAGACCAGAAAAGCTCAAGATAAGTCTAAATCACTTTGATCCCAAGATCCCAAGATCAAAGTATTCTCAAGTGTGAGGTTTAAAAAGAGGAGAAGAAGAAGGAGGAGGAGATGGTGGTGGTGGAGGAGATTGGATTTATACCCCGCCCTTCACTTGGGAGTCTCAGGGCAGCTTACAATCTCCTTTCCCTTCCCCTCCCCACAACAGACACCCTGTGAGGTAGGTGGGGCTGAGAGAGCTCTCTCGAGGACTGCTGTTGAGAGAACAGCTCTGAGAGAACTTGTGACCGACACAAGGTCATGCCAGCAGCTGCATGTGGAGAGGAGTGGAGAATTAAAACCGGTTCTCCCATATTAGAGTACCCACACCTAACCACTACATCAACCTGGCTCTCTCAAAGCGCCAGCATTATGCTGATACTGTCTCCCACTTCGAAATATTGTCTTCCCCATTGATCTCTCGAATATTTATCCCATCTTTCCTTCATGAAGCACACATGATTTTCCCCTCCTTCACTTTATCCCCACAACCACCCTGGGGGGACAGGTGAGATTGAGAATCACTGACTTAGTGGGCTTTATGGCTGAGTGGGGATTCAAGCCCAGACCCCCAACACTCTGACCACTATGCTACACTGCTCTGTCTCTGTACTTTATCATTAATCGTCCTTGCTGGGATGCAAGGCAGCCGATAGGAAGAAGTCAAGAATCACTACTGTGCAGAAGTCACGGCAAAAGAAATGGACAGTTAAGCACATCGACTTACCCCATCCCAAGATTCCCAAACCATTGACCATTGTTGTATGGGAATCGGTGCCAACCACGCTGTCCGGGTAGAGGAAATCTTTAACATCGAACACCACCCTGGACAAATACTCCAAGTTCACCTGGTGGGCCATTCCGGTCCCAGGAGGAATTACTGAGACGTTCTCAATCATTTTGGAGCCCCACTAGTTTTATTTCAAAAGGGAGAGGGGGGAAATGACAAAATTAGTTTTATCCTGTCCAAATTGGGCAAGCGCGAGCACTGTTAACTTTGCATGCAGACATGTAAAACATAGACTTTTTAAAAACACCTTCCATATCCACTTAGGGGGGAAAGTCAAAGAATAACTTGGCATATATTGTTAGCAGCTAAAAAGCAATATTAATGAGGCAATTGATAAAATGATTTTTCTTTATTTTGTTTTATTTATAGCCTGCACTCCCCGCAAGCAGGCTCAGGGCAGGTTACACAAGTCAACAGCAAATGTAGTGACTATAATATACAACAAATAGGGTTAAAATAATACGACGGAATTAAAAATAATCTAAAAGACTTGACGCTGTGGTGGAAAAACTCACTCGGCGGAGTCTCTAGATGTTTAATCACTTAACACATCTGTGCATCACAAGGTAGACCCAGATGTAACGGATATCCGTCGCCTCAGCCAAAGGCCTGGCGGAACAGCTCCGTTTTAGAGGCCCTGTGGAACCGTAGTGGGTCCCGCGGGGCCCTGATTTTGGTTGGGAACATGTTCCATCACGCCAGGGCTGAGGCAGAGAAAGCCCTGGCCCTGGTTGAGGCTAAATGGACATCCTTTCGGCCAGGGACCACTTGAAGATGTTGATCTGCAAAGCGCAGGTAACGTAAACAGCAAAAGCTTTCCATTTGTCCAGTGGTTGCCAACGTGGTGCTCGTGGGTGCCATGGTGCATGCCTACAACTTTCCTCATACCTGCCAAGAGTTTTCCCTTCTTTTAATGTTGACACAGCTCTTTTGGCCACAACCTTAAGCCTAATCATACATAGAGAAGGGGAGGGGAAACTCACTCCGGTCATGAAACTTTTTTAGTTCCAAGAGTTTTTAGAGAGTTTTTAGAGAAAAGCCCAGGTGGGGCTTTTGCCCAGTTAAGCTTCTGATTGGCTGCGTGGATTTTTAAAAACATTGCTTTGGCAGCAACTGCTACCACAGCACAAGGGATCTTCACTGTGTGACAGAAGGTAAGCTGTGGCGGCCATTTTGTGCCTCGTTCCGCCTCCTGCGGCAGCCATTTTGTAGCTGTGCGGATCACGCTGTGTCAGAATTCTAAAGGGTGTCCACAGGCTCAAAACGGTTGGGGATCCCTGCGTCAAGTCTTTTCCTGAGATTCGACATGTACGCAACGATCGACACAAAGGTTTTCAGCTTAACAGATTTGTTATCTTCATTATCAACATGCACTTTTTTTCCCTTTGTTCTCTCATTTACCCATTTTGAAAAACGAGAAAGGCTTTAAAGGTTAACACCACATCAGGTTTGTCACCATCTCCAATAAATAATTCCGTATGGGTCTTTTGGTGGCTCAGGCCGTCTCCAAACCAACATACCTTGAAAAACTGGAGTCTCTCTTTATTTCTACCAAATTCCACCTCCTGGTTTTTTAACACAGTTTCAGGCCTAAGAGGGACAAAAAGAAACCACAGATAAAAGTTAATATTTGCCTTGCTAACTGAGGAGTTTGGGAATGGTTTCAACACAAGAAATGAAACAGTGAAAATCTCTCGTCCTAAGAAAAGGCCAGCATCTTGTCAAGAGTATCGCAAGTGACAACCGTCACAGCTCTGATTTGCTTGAGGCAAGTGGTGCAAACAAGATCTTTCAGGAAAGGAAGCCTGCCTGTAAGATCACACTGCCACTGAGGGAAGCAGTACGCTTTCGAGCAGGGTTCTTTCTTAGAGGAAGGTAACTCCAGAAGCCCTAGGAACGCAAAAGGTGGATGATTTATGTTGCACGTGACCAGGAAAAGCATTTATTTTTGCATCCAGCCCTTTGTACCGCAAATCAGAAAACACTAAGGTGACACAGTAGTGTTTTTTTACATTAGGAACTTCCAGCTGTTAAGACAAGCTTGTATCTCTGTGCTGCCTCCTGATGTAACTGGACCCTCAAGATTTTCCAGATTTGTGCTTAATCCCAGTCAAGAGATTCTCTAAATATGATCTGCATGCAACTCAACCATCAAGTACATAGGGTCGAATGTTAAGTTAGGATGTAATTCTGGGCAGGGTTTTGCTAGCAGTTCATTAAAAACCTGAATCTCTTTGCTGTCAAATTTCACTGATTTCTCAACAAATATATGCATCATTCTGAAGATGCACATCTTAATGTCATACTCTCTCCCACAAACATTCTAACACAACGGAATGGAACACTTCCTTTCAACCTGTTGATACGATCTGGAGACGTAAGAACATACGAAGAAACCCTGCTGAATCACACCAGTGGTCCATCTAGTCCGGCATCCTGTCTCACGCTGTGGCCAATCAGTTCCTTTGGAGGCCAACAGCAGGGCATAGAGGCCGAGGCCTTCCCCTGATGTTACCTCCTGGCTCTGGGATTCAGAGGATGACTGCCTCTGAAGGTGGAAGTTTCCTTTGGTCACCATGGTGATTAGCCACTGATAGATTCATGAAGGATAGGTCTATCTAATCCCCTTTTAAAACCATCTATGCCTGTGGCCATCACTACATCCTCTGGCAGCAAATTCCACATCTGGATCACTCACTGTGTAAAGAAGTATTTCCTTTTATTCTGTTCTGAACCTACTGCCCATCAGCTTCTGTAATGATTTCTTGTTTTGATGTATGTGTTTCTTTAAATGTTTAGTTTGACTGCAGTAATGTAAGGAGAGTGATAGAGGAGACAAGTGTGATGTGACTGGCTGATGACTGAGAGTGTGGGAGGAGGGATGTCTTTGAGGTGATTCAGTGTTCATGAAAAGACGAGTGTGGAGAGATAAGCCTGTCAGAGTTGAGTTTTGGTGTATGAGAGACTGTGTGTGATGCCAAGCTTTGTCAGTTATATTTTCTTTCTTCAAAAACAGTTCAAAAATACCGAGAAACCTATTTTGTTCCTTTATAAATAAATCCATATTTGTTTAAACTTATCCCAGCAATGTCCTTCCTCAGGCCCACATAGTCCTCTGAAGCGCCCAGACACTGGGTCATTCTCCCAAAAATAGAGAGAGATTTGGAATTTTTAGTTCCTGGTGGCAGCAGAAATCTACTAAGTTCATGTACACAGAGTGTGGTTCAAAGGAGAAACAGTCCACCCAATAAGCAGGACACCACAGCTTCATTGGATGCCCTTGAGTTCTAGTATTTTGCGAGCGGAAGAAAAATTTCTCTTTGTCAATTCTCTCCAGCAGAGGCTCTACCCCTGAGACATGGCCAAGCTAATAATATCGAGAGCCGCTAAGTCACTTCTGACTTCTGGCCGACCCTCTGAATCAAGGACCTCCAAAACGCCCAATTGTGAACAGTTCTGCTCAAGTCTTGCAAACGGAGGGCCCCTGTGGCTTCCGAGTCCGTCCATCTCCCGTTGGGTCTTCCACTTTTCCTAGTATTGTTGTCATTTCCAATTACTATGGTCTTCTAATAACATGACAAAAGCACGACAGCTTCAGTTTGGTCATTTTAGCTTCCAGGGAGAGTTCAGGCGCGATTTGATCTAGAACCCCACTTCTTTATCTTTTTGGCCGTCCATGGTATCTGCAAAACTCTCCTCCGAGCCCACATTTCACTCCCATACAGAGAAATGCTCCCTCTAAGCTGTGGAGTCTTGTGAGCAAAAATTCTACTCTGTGAGCTCCTGGCATGAAAGTTGTGAGTGAGTGATCTGGCTACTTGTCATAATCCCCGGAAGGGTCGCCACCTTCCGCTGCCACCACTCTGGACTTCGGGTCCTTTGAGAAGGTCTCCCAAGCCCAACCAAAATGCCCCTTTTCAGGCCGAGAACCATAGGTGTGATGACCAGGCAGAAAACATTGAACAAATGGTTTATTAACACAGTAATGGGGCAAGGAAAACCAGACAAGGTGCTTAAAATATATAACAGCGTTTAACGGCAAAATAATCAAATCTAACGCGACTACCTCGTTCACTTAACTGGTTACTACTTCAAAGCCCACCGCCCTCTTATACCAGGCTTCCTGCCTGTACTCAGTCTGTCCTAAATGAGGGATCTTTTCCTCAGACCAGACTGTCCCCTCAGTTTAGCTCTGTGAGAGACAAGACTGCAGAAGAGAAAGAACACAGTTTCCACAGCCCTCAGAGCGTAAGTTCCCTCTCAGACACAATCCCCGGACACTGATTGGCTGCAACCGTTGCTAAGCCTTATGGGGGTTGTACGCTATCTGCTCTCCACTCCCACGCAGGCTCTAGGCCTTTCTACCAGGCCTACACAGATCATGACACTACTGCATCAATTAGTTTGCTCTGGAGCCATCCTTCCTGAGCTAAGGCAAAAACCTGTGAGCCGGAGGCTAAAAAACTGTGAGCTAGCTCACACTAACTCAGCTTAGAGGGAACAGTGATACAGAGTAGTGGAGACAACTACGGCATGAATGATCTTGACCTACTACTAATGCATTAAGTAAAAACCGGAAGGCGCGACTATCATTAGCAATTAGCGTTATCTGAAACAGCGCTCGATATTTAGCTGCACAGTAAACTTCGGAGAAGGGATCTACCCTCAAGGGACATGGGCAGAACAAGAGGACGCTCAAGCAACTTACTCAGGCACTGGCTGAAGATGAAAAGGACACAGCAGTGGTGTGTTCTCGATCTGCACCGAAAGTGAATTACGACTCGATTCGCTGTCGCAGGGCCCTCTGCAGCTGGCCTGGCCTCTGCATGGAAGCTTCCGTGGCGCTTTAAGTGGAGAAAGTTTTGCCGGCGGCCTCTGCGGATCCCCACCTCCGGGATTGGGAGTATTCTGCATTGCACTGTCATTTAAAAAAAAGGTGGAAAGAAATTTTAATTACTGGTAAAGGTAAAGGTTTCCCTTGCTCGAAAGCTAGTCGAATCTGACTCTAGGGATGTGGTGCTCATCTCTGTTTCCAAGCCAAAGAGCCAGCGCTGTCTGAAGAGGTTTCCGTGGTCAAGTGGCCAGCATGACTAGATGCCGAGGCGCACAGAACAGTGTTACCTTCCCACTGAAGCGGTACCTGTTTATCTACCTGAAGTTTCTTGCTTTTGAACTGCTAGGCTGGCAGGAGCTGGGGCCAGAGACGGGCGCTCACTCCGTCATGCGGCACTAGGGTCTTGAACTGCCAAGCTACTGACCTTCCGGTCTGCAGCTCAGTGTCTTAACCTCTGAGCCACTGTAGCCCCTAGGCATAAGTAATTACTAGGCATAACTAAAGGTAAGCATGTGCGCACACATTTTAAAAAAAGAGTTTATAGGTTCAAGTCAGCACATGGACTTCTGAGCCAAAGACCTAGTGGAATTTAGTGAAGTGTAACAGTTAAGGGTGCTGGAGGAGGATCTGGAAGACCCAGTTTGAATCCCCCCCCCCGGTGGGGTGATGCTGGACTAGTCACAAACTCTCAGCCTAAACGACCTCGCAGGATGAAGTTGGAATCCAGTGACACCGTTAAGACCAACAAAGTTTTATTCAAGGTGTCAGTTTCCATGTGCAAGCACACTTCAGGAGTGTGCATGCACGCAAAAGCTTATACCTTGAATAAAACTTTGCTGGAGAAGAAGAAGAGGAGGAGGAGGAGGAGGAGGGAGAAGGAGAAGGAGAAGAAGAGATTGAATTTATACCCCACCGTTCACTACCCAAAGGAGTCTCAGAGCAGCTTACAATCTCCTTTCCCTTCTCCTTCCCACAACAGACACCTGTGAGGTAGGTGGGGCTGAGAGAGCTCTTTCGAGAACTGCTCGTGAGAGGACAGCTCTGAGAGAACTTGTGACTGACCCAAGGTCACACCAGCAGCTGCACGTGGAGGAGTGGGGAATCAAGCCCAGATTAGAGTCCGCGCTCTTAAGGTGCTACTGGACTCAAACTTTGTTCTGCTGCTTCAGACCAAGATGGCTACCCCACCTGAATTGACTTCACTGGGTTCTTGAGGGAACGAAACAGAGGCAAGGAGTACAGTGTAAGCCATTCTGGGCCCCTACTGGAGAGAAAGGTGGGGTATAACTGAAATGGAGAAATAAATACTCCTGCTCTTGGACATCAATCACTGGGGACCGGGCAGATTTCAAGGAAGACACGATGAGTACCTGCCATCACTGATGGGGTGAGATAATTCCACATCGCACACCAAGAAAGAAAAATTAGGGATTTTGACAAGTTTTCTCTGCGGCCATCCTGGGATCACCCACCAGCAACATGACCTTCCTCCCAAGTCAAAAGGAAGCACGAGCTCTAGCTTTACAATAAGTACCATTTACTGAAGTCGATCTGCAAAGAATGGTCCACGGTGAGATCTGTTGGGCAGGCAGGATGAACTCTGGAGGGATCTCCGCCGAGGTTTTTCACAGCTTCTCTCATTGCAGCAAAGTCCACCATCGCAGGGATCCCACTGGGGGGGGGGTGGAAAGGAGGAAGGGACACTTTAACGCGAAGGACATCAGCACCGCACAAACTCTCCAACATCCCATGAGAGCCTTCGACAACATATCCCATGAGAGATTTATGGGTAACAGAACGTTCTCGTGAAGAACGTGTTTAACCGTTAACCCCACTCCCTCAAAGCCCCAAGAGTTTCAAGACAATGCATCGCAGATAGCAAAAGGTTACAGTGTTCTCTTATGACTCCTAGACCCCTCAACATTATTATTTTTTTGTTAAAAGAGGACTATTAGGGAACACTGGCACCGTTTACAGACTATCCCTAGATATCTCGAAAACTTTACAAGTAGGAGGAACTACAAGCTAAGAAACGTATCCTTTCACAGTAAGATACATAAGAGTTGTTGTCAAAAAGGCGGGATATGTATAAAGGAAATAAGTAAATAAATAAATAAATTTCTGCCTCCCTCTCCACACTATTTCTGCAGCCCACTGATCTCCCTGAAACGCTGCTCCTGGGGGATGGGGGCGGGGGGGGGGGCAGGGGCATCAGGAATGGCTCGGGGAGCAAATTGGTGGTCTGCAGCAAGAAAGAGGGAATAGACAGAAATAGACCTCCCTTTCACTACCAGAGGATGTAGAAGAAGAAGAGGAGGAGATGGGATTTATACCCCGCCCTTCACTACCCAAAGGAGTCTCAGAGCAGCTTACAAACTCCTTTCCCTTCCCCTCTCCACAACAGGCACCCTGTGAGGTAGGTGGGGCTGAGAGAGCTCTGACAGAAACTGCTCTTTTTCAACAACAGCTCTGACAGAACTACGGCTTGCCCAAGGTCACCCAGCAGCTGCAAGTGGAGAAGTGGGGAATCAAACCCGGTTCTCCCAGATTAGAGTCCGTGTACTTCACCACTACACCAAACTGGCTCCCGTCGTGTCGTGATGGCCACAGGAATAAACAGCTTTAAAAGGGGATTAGATAGATGCATGAAGGAGAAGTCTATCGATGGCTCCTAGCCATGGTGACTGAGGGGAACCTCCACATTCAGAGGCCCTAAGAGCCAGAGCCAGGAGCCAACATCAAGAGATGCCTCCATGCCCTGTTGTTGGGTGTCCAAAGGAACTGGTTGGCCACTGTGCAAGACAGGATGCTGGTCTGGATAGACTACTGGTCTGATCCAGCAGAGCTCTTCTCATGTTCTGTTAGTGGAAAAGTTTGTCTGGATTCCACTAGTGGCTTCCATTTTAGCATTTCAGTTGATACAGCCCATATAAAAATTCTACACCTTTAACGCCACCTCATCTCAATACCACATCTGGCTTTCTGGAGAAATTTAAGCATCTGGTCATGGATTTCAGATACCTTTTTATTTTCTTTAAAATTAATTTTGCTTTTTTTTTTAAAGTTGCTTTCAAAATCTATACCTCATGTATTTGTATTTTAAAGTTTGTAAACTGCCTCGGTCTTACATTCAGCACAAGCAAGATACAGATCCAACTATCTACCACCACTGCAACATGCATGCTTGCGTGCAGGGAGACAGTAAAACCATTATGTTAGAAAGGAATTCAAGCACGCGTACTTAAACATTTCCCTGGAACGTCTCCAGTTTTCAAGTGTCTCTTGAGCCATTTTTGGTGTGGTGCAAGCAGAACAAATACAAACAATGTCCCGTTGGCTTTTCTTAAACAGACATTCACTCGGAACAAGACAGTCAGAAGTTTAACTATGCATGTAAGTTTAGACTGGCGGTGACTATCTAAACGCTATGGAGGCCCCACCCTGGACGTTCAGGGACTGCACTGCTGGAAGAGATCATGAGAGCTAGTTAAAACGAGACTTACGTAAAGTCTTGGAGGAGAACTCTGGCAGGACAGAAGGGCACTTCAACATTGTTCTGTTTGGCTTTCCAGTCCAAGATATTCATCACGTCTTCTTCTTTCACTAGGAAGCCGTCCCAGTTACGAACGGAAGCTTCCAACAGTACCCGTATAGAGTAAGGCAGGCTGTCTGCATGAAGAGAAAGTGACAGAGTTGAGCAAGGAAGTATTTTATGAACGTGCGTGTCTCGTGTTGCTGCTCTCCTTCCTGTAGAGAGACAGAGCAAGAGAATCTTTCCCTGTGTGTATACAAGGCAAGCCTGAATTCTCCCTAGAAGCTAAAATGACTGAACTGAGGCTATCATACTTTCATGAGAAGACCAGAGTCACTGGAAAAGACAACAATGCTAGGCAAAGTGGAAGGCAATGACTTGGCGGCCCATGACACATGCAGACTCCACACATAGAGAAATATACACAAAGTGCTTTTTTTTTTTTTGCTTTAAAAAGGTGCCAGTATCCATATGTAAGGTTGCATCCATTTACACCAATTCCCCCATCAGGACTTGGGAGGGCCCCTGGAAAGGTGTCAGTACTCAGTGCCAGTGAGTACCTCCACCAGGGCCATAGCAAGCAGTGGGGCTTTAGGGGCTGTGCCCCCTATTAATTAAGGGGAGCCCCAATGCCAGCCAGTGAGTCCTGGGTGAGCCCCAGTCCCAACCAGCCAGAAAGTTGGCTTTCAGACAGCCAACTCACTGGCTAGCTGGCACAGACACTATGAGGTGCCCGGGCGGCCATTAGAGAATCGCTGGCTGGCACAGATACAGTGAGATGCCATGGCGGGCCATTTTCTATTGGCCCACCCTGGCACCTCACTGCATCTGATTGGAGAGCCAAGGAGGCAGTCAAGAGGCAAGGCAGGAGGAGCTGCTTGCTGCCTGCTCTTCGGCCCTCCTTGAAGGAGAGTCACTCATGGTGATGTCCAAATCCCAAATCGCCTAGCCGGAAAAATTCCTGGCTATGGGGCTGACCACCACACACATAACAAAAAGCCCTATGGAATGTCGAGTATCACAAGGAAGTGGCAGGCAGATCACTTGCACAGTTGCCCATACATTAACCAACCAGAAGCTTTCACAAAAGCCCCACTACAAAAAGATGCCACTCCTTCCACAGAAAAAGCAGACATTCTGATATTTCACCATGGTTCATACACTGGTCTGGGAGGAGACACTGAACCAGGAGAAGCACAGCTTGGAATGGATGGACAGCAGAAAATTCTGAAGATGCTAAGAAGAGCTGGGCAGTGCTTTTCCTTTAGCACAGCTCAGGAACATGACCCACATTGAGAAGGTGCTAACAGATGCATCATAATTTTCTTAGTCTTACTTTCCCCTAGGAACAGGGCTGTCAACGCTAGGAGACAAAAATTCTGTGCCAAGTTACTCCTGTGCAAGTCCTTTGAAGCCAATGGGTTTAGACTGGAGTAACTCTGCAAAGAATTGCTCAGGACATCATTCTTCCTAGACTTAAGAAGGCTGACAAAGATGTCTTTCCTGTCTACACAGCACAGCTCACTGAAGCATTTATGAAAACCAAGAACAGATGTTTAAAAGTTCAACAACACGCAAGTATCTTAAGCCATACACGGTGCTGGTGGGACAGACACTATACACGACAACGTCCCATTATTTCAACTGCTTTTCTTCAACATGCTTGGTGTAAAAAGTATGGGAAATGTAATGTATCTGATTGACTGAACCCCCAAAATCTGACTGATAATGCTATGAGGAGCTGCTCTGCTGATCAGACCGATTATCATCAATGGGAGAATAAAATAAGACACATTTATTTATTTAAAACTTTTATTAGCTGCCTTTCTTCCTTACAGAGTGCAATACAGCTTACAACATTTGATTGCTGAGCAGTCGGGTTAGAACCTCCTGATGGCACCTGGTATTTTTGGCCACTGTGTGACA
Source organism: Gekko gecko (assembly GCA_029375565.1). NCBI lineage: Eukaryota > Metazoa > Chordata > Lepidosauria > Squamata > Gekkonidae > Gekko > Gekko gecko. The sequence goes on along the minus strand of JAPDNY010000017.1, from coordinate 7,352,499 downwards.
CAGAGTGTTGGACTGGATGGGCCACTGGCCTGACCCAACATTGGCTTCTCTTATGTCCTTATGAAACGGTGCAGAATCAACCCCCCCTCCATCCCCCATGAAGCCCTGATCTGATCTGTGTGACAAGAGTGTTGGACTGGATGGGCCATTGGCCTGATCCAACATCCAACATTGGCTTCTCTTATGTTCTTATGTTCTTAACACAGATAAAACACACAGGATAAAACACATTGAAAACATAAAAGCCAAAAATTTTAAAATCACAGCTTGGGAGTCGGGATTGCTAGTAAACTTAACCAAATGCATTCCTAAATAAAAGCATCTTCAACTGCCTCCTGAAGATTGAAAGCAAGGGAGAATCAGACACACCTCCATGGGATGGTTGTCCTATAATTGTGGGGCTCCCACTGAAAAGGCCCTCTTCTCTTGGAACCACCAAACAAGCTCCTTGGATTGATGGGACGGTCAGGAAGGCCTGTCCCTGTGATCTTGATTCCAGGGCAGGATACATGTTTCTGCCAGTCCCCATGCATAAAACATCTGAGCCAAAAGGCCGTGATGAATGGTGCTTCCCTATTTATAGGCCAGCCCGATCTCATCAGATCTCAGAAGCTATGCAAGCTTGGCCCTAGCTAGTATTTGGATGGGAGACTCCAAGGAATACCAATGAAACTCATCTAAAGAAATTGATGGGCAGGAGGTTCAGGACAGACAAAAAGGAAATATTACTTTACACAGAGAGCGATTAAAATGTGGAATTCACTGCCAGAGGATGTAGTGATGGCCACAGGAACAAAGAGCTTTCACAGGAGGTTAGATAAGATTCATGGAGGATAAGTCTATCTACGGCTACTAGCCATGGTGACTATGGGAACCCCTACATTCAGAGGCACTAAGGCTCTGAATCCCAGATCCAGGAGGCAATATCAGGGGAAGGCCTCATCTTCTATGCCCTGTTTATGGCCCTCCAGAGGAACTGGTTGGCTACTGTGTGAGGCAGGACGTTGGACTAGATGGACCACTGGACTGCCCCAGCAGGGCTCTTCTTATATTCTTACCCGAGCTGTGACATGGAGGTGGACAATGGCAAGCAACCTCTGAACGTCCCTTGCCTTGAAAACTCTCATCTATGACTTGATAGCAATTTCTACCACCACCGGATTTGCAAAGCCCTAAAAACAGTTTTATCCAAGAACATATGTGGTAAGCAGATTAAACCGACATCCATATTCTAGGGCTTTCCACTCCAGAAGAGCCAATTCCGTATTGGTGTTATCTGTTAAATCTTGGAAATTAATTAAACCCAATGGTGGCATTCAGCATCATGTTTCAGCAACAGGTCAAACACGCAGCAGACAGCACTGTGTCTCTTCCTCGACTAGTAGGAACAAACCTTCCCAGTCCAACAGAAGCACTGCCAGGTGAGCTGGATCTCTCAGACACTGCACCTTGTTCAGACTTTTGTTTTCAGGAGATCAACACCGATATACTGGGAAAGCAGATACAGCAGCATCAAACTACTCTTGTAATTAATGTGGTTAACCAAGAGGCCATGTATGACTACTAAAAACCAAGTACAAACAACAACCCGTTGCTTCAAAACCAGGACGTTAAGTTCTGTGTGTCGTAATTAAAAGATTGCAGAAAGATAAAATGAGGTGACTGGAAAAAATTATTATTAATCCAGAAGGATCGTTATCTTAGCCAAGGAATATCTGAATTTTAACAAGAAACTTCAGGATCAGTATAATATTCATATATTAAAATACAGCAAAAAAGGATTTTAAATAATCACCATGGAAGCTATTTTTATACTGGTCTTGACCGTATAAACAGAGAACCAATGCAGAACTGTAACTGTGGGGGAGTGCCCCAAGGAAACAGTAGATGAACGCAATTTACCGAAAAGCACTTGTCAGAGATGTAATTATTACATAATGGATTTTCTTTCCATTCTTGATGGGGATGCTCTAACTAGTTTGAAACATTTTTGGAAAGAGTTAAATAATTGGTTGAGAAAGTTCTCGGGCCTAATTCTTCTTTGCCCCGATGGTCATTTTACTGAGCCATAGCAGATTAGCCCTTCTACTGATTAGTTGCAGCTTAACTTTTAATTCCTGAAATCTTGGGATAAAACACACCATTGCGACCAAGATTTGGGAAATGGAAAAAACCATGTCTATACTACCAAATCATTAAATATAAGGCTACAGAATTTTAAAATATATTCTAGATGGTATATGACACCTATGCGGTTATTTCAATGTAAATTTAAGGTGAATCCTCTTTTGTTGGAAAGGCCGTGGCCAAATAGGGTCTTTTATACACTGTTGGTGGGGTTGCCCAAAGATTTTTGCCTTCTGTACTTAACTGAAATTTTTAAAATGTTGGGTTATTCTACACCTAACACCCCGGAAGCTATATTACTTAATTTTTGGCCTGACCAATAGATTCCGTGGTATAAAATTGAACTTGCTTCTTTAATGCTTATGACAGCCAAAATACTGTTGGATAAAATTGCAATACAACTAGTTGTGGCTGAAACAACTACCAAAAAATACGATTTTGTTAAGAAATGGCTTCCTTTCTTTGAATATGTTAATTCTAACTATAACGAACTATATACTTTGTATATTACTATACTAGCAATAAGGCCCGTTGTAGACACAATACAACGAGCTCTACAGGGAGGAAAGGAAGGAAGGGAGAGAGAGAGAGAGAGAGAGAAAGAAAGAGGGAGGGAGGGGAAGAGGATGAAAGAGGGAGGGAAAGAATTCAAAGACATGGGGCGTAAGGAAGGGAGAAAGAGGAAGGGAGGGAGGGAGGGAAAGAATGCAAAGAGAGAGGGAGGGAGGAAGAGAAAGGGGGAAGGAGGGAGGGAGGGTAGGAATGCAAAGAGATGGGGAGGAAGGAGGGAGGGGAAGAATGCAAAGAGAGAGCGAGGAAGGAAGGAAAGAAGAGAAAGGGGGAAGGAGGGATAGAAGGCAAAGGGAGGACGAAAAGAGAGAGAGAGAGAAGAGCAAGAGCTGGGGGGAAGAGACAGAGGGAAAGAGGGCGAGGGAAGGGGGGGCCGTCCAGGTTTTACCCGGCTGGCGTGGGGTCCTTAGTGGGCCTTTCCACACACCCCTGCCATGGCGGGCGGGGAAAGGTGGCACAGGGTCCTCAGTGGGCCATTCCCCACCCGCCCGCCGCAGCAGGCAAGCAGGGAAGGTGGTGCGGGGGGCGATACCATGGGCCCTCCGGATCGTTGGGCCTGGACGTCGGCTGAGAGGACAAGAGGGTGAGAGGGCGGGTGGCACTCTCCTCCTCTCGCAGCTCGGCTGGCTCCTGCTGTGGCCGCAGAGGAGTGTTGCGGCCCCACCATGGTCATCCTTGGTGTCGCAAGCATCCTGGCCACGGGGCATCCATCCTCTTTGGCGGCTGTGGGTGAATTGAGCACAACAGGCCGGCTGCCAGCTGTGTGGGCAGGACTGAGGCCACAGGGCCATGCGGCAATTGGCAGAGGTTTGGAGTGGCAGGTCATGCGGCCAACTGATTTTGCTGCACATTGAACCTTGCCAGACCACTGCTCTTTTATATAATAGGGAAGGATACTTTGTATATTACAAACTATATACTTTGTATATTACAAAGTATTTAGGCTTTGCATTCTATTAGAAGTTGTAATGTACTTTATTTTACTACAATTTTACTATGTGTTTTGGTGAAAAACTAGTTTTAAGTTGTTACTATTGTTGTTATTTGAAGTTGAAGTTGATGTTATTGTTAAATAAAAAATAAAAAATGTGGGGAAAAACATGTCTATCAGCTTTAATATTTTGAGCCTAAAAAAGTATAAAAAGATAAAACAGACTTAGAAAAAGAGTTGAATTTTCAATTATGTGCTGACAGATGTTTAAGATTATGCAGCCCCAAAGATTTTCACATTACCTACCTTCAGGAAATGCTTCCCTCCAAACATTTGCTGAGGAACCATGCTGCGCAAGTTTCTGGGGGCACATAAGAGGATGTATACATCGTGCATGCTGGGCTTCCCTATGCTCCTTATAAAATTGAGGGCATGACCTAGAACAGTGTTTTTCAAGTTTCTGCCTCTGTCATCTACTTTTAGGGACAAGCATGGGACCCAGTGGGCAGGAAGTCACATGGCACCACAGCCACAAGACAGAGCCACAGCCTCTGAACACATCTGTGCTAAAAAGCAATCTTAGGGCAGACCAATGCCCCAGAACCCCATACTTTCCTGCATCAAGAAGAAGAAGAAAGAGGAAGAGGAGGAGGAGATTGGATTTATACCCTGCCCTTCACTACCCAAAGGAGTCTCAGAGCGGCTTACAAACTCCTTTCCCTTCCCCTCCCCACAACAGACACCCTGTGAGGTCGGTGTCTAGATACTGGAGGGAAGATCAGAAACAATGCACAATCTCAGCAGAGATGCACACCCACACCATTACTGCTCTGATCACCAAGAAACCCAATATCCTTCTGAGATACTTTGGTGTTTGCAGCCGTGTTCACTCTAAACTGAGTCAGCATGAGCTAGCTCATAGTTTTTTCGCCTCCAGCTCACAGATTTTTGTCTTAGCTCAGGAAGGATGGCTCCACAGCAAACTAATTTATGCCGTAACCAAATTGTTTGCTCACAACTTTGATGCCAGTAGCTCACAAAGTATAATTATTGCTCACATGACTCCACAGCTTAGACGGAGCATTGGTTTGCTGTGCGAAACCCACTGGTATTTGTCTTCTAGTCTGAGTTTTTGGAGATCATGCCATCCACACTGTAATGCTGTTCTCCCTCGTGAGGGCGAGGAATGTCTTCTACAATGCAAAGTAGAGACTTCTGGGCTTTTACTGCAAGGCTGCACAACGGAGAGGAGCTGTTTACTACCATTGTGGCTAACAGCATTCTCCTGTTCTCTGTTTTAGCCTCACAACAATCTTCTGAGTTAGGGTTAAGCTGAGAGTGTGTGCGACTGGCCCAATGTCACCTAGCCGGCATCCAGAGCAGAGTGGGGAATTCAAGCTTATTCTTTTTAACAATCATTCACGGAGACAAACGGTGAGAGAAAAGATGGGTGAAAGGAAGAGCACGAGCTGGCAAGTTTAACAGGTCCCTCCGCTGGCTGTTCAGCTCTGGAAACTACAAACTGCAGCTGCAGGGTTCGGCGGCCTCATCTAAATTAGCTGTGTTTTACAAGGCAGACAGTATAATTTCTCCCTAATTAGGTGATTCATCCCAAAAGCTAACTGGAATAAGAAGCGACTTCTGAATCAGCAAGAGTTCCATTTTCCCAGTGGCATAACAAAAAAATTTTATACCTCTTTACAATCTGACCCACCCCCATTAATTTTAGAGCACCCAGAACATTTCTAACTGAACACAAAACGAATTAATTATCCAGAAGATTCTCAACTGACACCTATCTACAGATGATTTGGCAACTAAATGGGATCTCTCCCATCTAAATGGAACCAAATGGAATCTCTCCCATCTCACTCGCATATTTAATTAGGGAGAATTCATCAGAACAAAGGGAATCAAATTGTTTAATTTTCAGAGACCATATCCAAAAGCTTCTCAGGTATAGACACGCTTCTCACAAATGTTAACAGCAACGTTCACACAGAACATTTTCGTATCATCCACTGCCAACGCTCTACACATCATCTGCAATCACACGCACCACAACATCTCTCAGGAATGTCCTCTTTTCAGAACTGCTCTGTGACTAGTTACGAAAACCTGAAGTCACCTCTACCAGTGGTTAGTCCCTCTGACTCTTCAAGATACTGTTTCTTTAATCGGTTACCATGTAGCTGAATTCTCCCCAAATGCCACAATACAGTCCTTTCAAATGAACAACTGCAACAACTTCCTAGATAGACTTGAAAGAAATGCACTATAACGACTGTCGAGGCAATGGCCGTGAACTTGATTTTTATTGCTCTTATTTATTTATTTATTACTTTCGATTTATATCCCGCCTAGCCAGGAACTGGCTCAAGGCGTCGTACAATAGTTAAAATGTCATAAAACAATAAAATACAGTCCATACAATAAAATTCGTTAAACATAAATTACATAAAGTGCTAATGTAACAAAAGGCGATTCCTATATCATACTCCCAGTCAGGTGGGCAGCAAATCCTATATCACACTCCCAGTCATGTGGGCAGTCATGTGCTGCAACTCAGTCATTCTGGCTCTCATGTTCTGCAGCGGTTGGCGAGTTTTAATACTCCAGAGGAGAACACCTTTGTTCCTAGTGGGCCGGCCAGATGGAGCATAATTGACTCTTAAAACAGAACAGCGGACCTCCTGGAAGGTGACACCAGGCTACTGATTAGTTACTTAAAATCCCAAATAGCATTGCGCCACTGGGCCTCTAAATCACATGAACATACATGAAGCGGTCCATCAAGGTCAGTATTGGTTGCTGTAGATTTTCCGGGCTGTGTGGCCGTGGTCCTGGTATTGTAGGCCCTGACGTTTCGCCAGCAGCAGTGACTGGCATCCTCAGAGGTATAACACAGAAAGATGGAGTACCCTCTGTGTCACCGACAGTCACACAGCCCGGAAAATCTACAACAACCAATGAACTCCGGCTGTGAAAGCCTTTGACAACATAAGGTCAGTATTGCCTACTCAGACTGGCAGCGGCTCTTCAGGGTCTCAGGCTGAGGTCTTTCACATCACCCACTGCCTGGTCCTTTTAAATTGGAGATGCCGGGGATTGAACTCGGGACCTTCTGCATGCAAAGCAGAGGCTCTTCATGTTTTCCCTTCATGTGGTTTCCCTTACAACTTAGGGACTGTCCCTGCTTCCATTTCTGTGCCTTGCCTAACTTCCTCACAGCTTTCCCCTGCAGATGATTTGGCAACTAAATCTTCCTTTTGAGCCTGTCTCATTCAGCCTTTTATCTAGGTCTTAAGTTCTGTTCTTTATCTTGCTGGCTACCCACCCTGGTCTCACCAGGAGCCTGCCTCCCTAGCGTTAAACGATGTATCTGTCCTATAACCGTTCTTCTGGTTCTGCCTCCAGAAAACTACATGAACAGGCTCTCTCAATGGCGGGCAAGAACGGAGGATCTATCAAGCAGGAAGTTTAGTTCTTATGAAAACAGTGAAAGGCAATAGCTCAGGGGCACAGCATGAATGCCACTGAGTCACGGAGAGAGATTAAAATGTGGAATTCGCTGCCAGAGGATGTTGTGATGGCCACAGGAATATATAGGCTTTAAAAGGGGATTAGATACATTCACGGAGGATCAGTTTATCAATGGTCAGTAGCCGCAGTGACTGAGGGGAACCTCCACATTCAGAGGCACTAATCCTTTGAATCCCAGAGCCAGGAGGCAACATTAGGGGGAGGCCTCAGCCTCCATGCCCTGTTGCTGGCCCTCCAGAGGAACTGGATGGCCAGTGTGTGAGAGAGGATGCTGGACTAAAGGGACCACTGGCCTGATCCAGCAGGGCTCTTCTGATGTTCTACGTCTCCAGAATCTTAAGTTATAAGTATCTCAGGCAGCCAGCACTGGGAAGGACATTTCTCCGCCTGAGACTTTGGAGCACTCCTCCTAGTCAGAGCTAGACAATACTGGACTAAAAGAACTCAATAATGAACCTACGAGGCTGCCTTAAATAAGCTTTTTGAAAGCTACACACAGGAGGAACTGTTCATATTCGTGTTTTACGAGATAACACTTGCAGGCCGAGAGGAGCTAGGCTGAGCAAGCTGATAAATTAGAGCTGAGCTGCTATGCATGCTTACAGGGCACTATCCCAGTCAACTCAGCAAGACTTACTTTTGAGTAAACAGGCACAGGATTGCACTGTAAATCGAACAGTGCGGACTTTAGACCTCTGTGAATGTACAGCAGCAGCTGCACTGCTGTTGCTGAACATTCTCTGAAACTAAGCAAGGGAAGCCCAAGAGTAAACACAAGAGTTACAAACCGCTCCCACAAACACAGGCCCTTCCAGGCTATAAACTGCTTTTTTCCAGGCTTTTGAGTAAGCATTTGGAAGGTCAAACACGACCGTGCCAATCTGAGCAAAGCGAATGACCCCGACTGCTGTTAACTGCTAGAGCAGGGGTGGCCAAAGCAGGGCGGCTGGGGAAGCTAAATATTAGCAAACAAATTATCATTGGACGAATAAATATCCTTATCAATATCTGCTTTCCCCCCTTTTGTTATTATTTCTGGCAGTCTCATTTAATGTTAATAAAGAGCAAATCTGCATATTTACCATTAAAAACGTGTAATATCTGTTCATGTCTTGCGGCTCTCATTTGATGTTTATTCTATGTGGCTCTTACGTTAAGCAGGTTTGGCCACCCTTGTACTAGAGAGATCACGCTCCATCCCCTAAGCTGGGATTTTAGCAAGCACCAACGAGGTAAACAGTTCTAGCTGTCGAAGGCGACTTTCACAGTAAAGGCGAGAATAGTGACTTTCGGCCACAACCCATCGGGTACTATTGAACAGGAGTGGTGATTGTTGGCTTACATGTGCCCACAGCTCCCTTAAGCAAAACAGGATATTTATCTGGGCCGATCACAGCTGTAAAGGTAATTAACTAGCATCAGGACATAACGAGGCTGCCCTGTAACAGTTCTGTTGAGGAACTTCGGCGTCATTACCTTGACGTGTACCATTTCCAGTTAATTCAGCTGACATGCAGTTTCTCAGTACCAAAGCCATAATCTTATGAGTTAGGAGCGTCTAAACTAGGCGTATGCAATCAGAAAGGCCTACGCCGCTGCCATCACCACCCCTAGTGCATCATCTACCTGAGAAAATGCTGGTGGGCCACTAAAGAAAAGGGCCCCGGGGACTGCAATGCTCCCTCTAAGCTTTGGAGTCTTGTGAGCAGAAATTCTACTCTGTGAGCTACTGGCATTAAAGTTGTGAGTGAGCAATTTGGCTACTCCATAAATTAGTCTGCTCTGGAGCCATCCTTCCTGAGCTAAGACAATAATGTGAGAGCCGGGGGCTAAAAAACTGTGAGCTAGCTCATACTAACTCAGCTTCGAGGGAGCATTGCCGGCGAGAGAAAGAGATGACCAGGCATGCTTGGAGGAAGCTCTGCCTCATCTCAGGGATTCGCTTGAGCCCCAGCCAGCAGTTGCACAGGTCTGGGAGACGAGGCCATACCTGTTGCCTTCTTCCGTGCTCCTGGCCCCAACAGTGTAGCCAGAGTCTTGGGCAGACATCTGGCCCTGGGTGCCAAGCAAAGTGCTGCTGTTGGGACACACGCCTGGAGTTGCTTGCCCCTTGAACTTATGGATATCAGCGGTCCAGGCATATTCAATGCTTCATAGTCTCAGCTTGCATAACAGGTATTACTACTGGTCAATAAACTGGCTTCCCTCTGCAACAAATGTGGGTGGGGGGAATCAACCTACTTTATGGTATGTGGGTGGAGCTATGGCTCAGTGGCAGAGCATCTGCTTGGCATGCAGAAGGTCCCAGGTTCAATCCCTGGTATCTCCAGTTAAAAGATCTGGCAGGAGGTGATGGGAAAGACCTCTGCCTGAGACCCTGGAGAGCTGCTGCCAGCCTGAGTAGACAATACTGACTTTGATGGACCAAGGGTCTGATTCAGTAGAAGGCAGCTTCATGAGTGCTGTGACAAAATGTCAAAAAGATTAAGCATGCATAAATTCCATGGAATGGCCTTCAGAATGCTACAAAACTGATTAGTGCCCAAAATCGTCATTCAGTTTGAACAGTGCTGATGAAAACCAGGGGGCTCATATTGCAAACAGAAAAGGTGCTTAAATAGCGCTCTATAAAATACCTGAGATCAACCAGTTGTTAGTTTAAGGGAAGCCACACTAGTTGTTTTTTTTGTTTTTTTAAAGCAATTATAAAGTAACTATTACCATATTTGGAGCCTCCGAGTTTAGCAACATTGTAGAACTTCTTTCCTGTACTGTCTTTCAGTAGCTCAATTAAGTGCTGGAACGGGCAGTCTGGAAGACAAGTGACACAAATATTAAAAATTTCCATTACGATATTTATAACAGCACAGATTTAGACAAATAGAGCTAAATATTGACCTGAGCTTACTAGCCCTGAGTACTAAAGGAGATTAAACAAATTCATACAGAATGAGCCTATCAAAAAATACCAGCCCCAGTGGCTAATTGGAACCTCCACCTTCAGAGGCAGAATGGAATTCCTTTTGTTGAACAGCAACATAAGGGAGGGCTATTGCTGTGCCCTAGCGGTGTGCTTCCCAAAGGTTCTGGATAGCCACTGTGGGAACCAGAACACTGGGTTAGATCCAACAGGACACTCCCCATGTTATGGCTTCTTTAATTCTTCAGATGGATAATTTACAATGCTTTTATGCTGTTTTAATGGGTAAGCCGTATCAAGCAAGACCCTAAATATACCAGTGCTCTGTGGTTACCTGTTCAGTTAGCCTCTTAACATGTGGAACATTTGATTACTTCTTGGAAGACATAAGGCAAGAAGGAATGTACTTCAGGCATGACAGTGTTTTGCAGCTGGACATAAACATGCTGTGGCTGTGGACATCAGTAGTCACTACTCTAGCCTGTGGGTTGTACGTTCAAGAGTTCTGAGGAAGGTGGTGCTGGCAGAGTGATGCTACAAAAACTAGGCAAATATTTTATACAAGGAACATGTGTAAGAAAACAGGATGCATGAGGAAACTAAGAGGATGCCAGGAGGCAACATCAGGGGAAGGCCCCAGGCCTCCATGCCCTGTTGTTGGCCCTCCAGAGGAACTGTCTGGCTACTGTGTGAAACAGGATGCTGGACTAGATGGACCACTGATCTGATCCAGCAGTGCTCTTCTGATGTTCTTATGAAGGCCTCAGCCTCTATGCCCTGTTGTTGGCCCTCCAGAGGAACTGGTTGGCCACTGTGTGAGACAGGAGGCTGGACTAGATGGACCCTCACTGGTCTGATCAAGCAGGGCTCTTCTGATGTTCTGATGAAGGCGTTGGCCTCTATGCCCTGTTGTTGGCCCTCCAGAGGAACTGGCTGGCCACTGCGTGAGACAGGAGGCTGGACTAGATGGGCCACTGGTCTGATCCAGCAGGGCTCTCCTTATGTCCTTAAGGTAAATACATTTCATCTGACACTTAAAATCCAATCTGATCACTGAAGTAACCTATATCAAGCTCTTTTAGCACAAGTATTGTTATTAAATACACTGCGCTTGCATTTCCCATTAATGTCTAAGAAGATCACTGCCAAGTAAGAGTTCTTAGTACTGCAGCTTTAAACACACTGGACTCTTTGGTGTTCAAAGCTGGGTGAACAACTTTTGGGTAATGATCATTCTGCAGTACAAATTTAGGAGGACGCATAAAACAACAGCAAGTACGGCTCTGCAAAATGTAATGCTGTTGGCTCTTAGTTCGTGCGCAGCAAGTGAAAATTAATTCATCCTCTGCCAGTACTTTCTCAACCCTCTACTCCACTTATGTAATAGAAGCAACATCTTGGAGAACTAAGAAAAGGCTATACTAACTTTAATCAAGCACCTCTTCCCCGCCCTGAAACAAAAATGCTTTATACATATGGGCCAACAGCCAACATAACTTCAACAGGGTGAAGCGTATGTAAGATTTTGCTGGGTTGTTTTATTATTAAAAGACCAGTGTCAATAACAAAAAAAGGAGATTAAAAAGTTTATACTGCTGGAGATTAAGTAAGAAGTTGCAGAGCCACGGCTTACGACTTTTTTATTATATAGGTTAAATATTTTGATTATAGTTTAAAGGGAGTTTATGTGCCTCCTAATGAATGATATATAAACAGTACTTCTCTTTACCACACAGTGCAGTAGCGGTTATATATTTATTTCCCATTTATGTGTTGCGGATTATTCACAAACATTTTGGGACCAGAATGTCAAGACTTAGAAGAATGAAAAACTAAATGAATTTCTTAATCACTGTTTAAACAAAAGGTATGTAACCCAAATTCCCGGAAGGAATATACATATTCCATTAAGTATTGGTGGCTTTCAGGAAATGGGGACGAATACATACCCTTATTTACCAGCAAAAGGTAGCATTCATAATTTACCAACAGTTTTAAAGTTTTATTAATGTAAGATCAAAGACAAAAAAAAATAGAAAGGAAGAGACTCTCTCAGAACATTCTGACATTCAGTTCAATAATTTTGCCATTTCCCCTATTGTTGGCCCTCCAGAGGAACTGGTTGGCCAGTGTGAGACAGGATGGTGGACTAGATGGACCACTGGTCTGATCCAGCAGGGCTCTTCTAGTGTTCTTTTGAATGCCTCGGTCTCCATGCCCTGTCGTTGTCCCTCCAGAGGAACTGGTTGGCCACAGTGTGAGACAGGAGGCTGGACTAGATGGACCACTGGTCTGATCAAGCACGGCTCTTCTTGTGTTCTTATAATATTTTGGGCCATTTTGCTGGAGGAGGGGTGTTTTATCCTGATCCAGAACAGTTTCCTCCAAATCAGTTCCTACAATCATTTCTATTTCCCCCTACTACATGAGCAAGCACAATTTCCTCAAAAGCTATGCAGAATAGTAAAGGGTGAATAGACAGGCAACCCAGAGCTGAATCTGATTGGGGTGGCATAAAAGAAAAACAAGAATGAGTCAGGGAGCAAAAGAGACAAAACCTTGCCTTTTGTTTGTAAATCCGGATGCAGAATTGCCACTAGAATGTTACAAAATTGCCAAGCTCTCTGGCCTGCTTCTCTTGGGGTGGGGGGAGGGATTTTAAAAAACAAAGAGAACAGAACCTTTGCCTGGACCAAGCCATTTCAACGAGGCACTCTCAACCCCCCCCAAAAAATGCTATCTCTTCATCCCTGCACAGAGAAAAGGAGGATGCCTGAGAGATGAGTTCCGGATTAAGCCAGACACATTTTTTTAAAAGCAGTCTTTTAAGGACCCGAGGATTCCCTCATGCAACATCCTACACTCTCCCACTGCAGTTTTTGAATCTTGATGCAAAGTTGCTGTTTAAAAAAGATACAATGCAAACCATTTGGCCTGCTTCTCTCTGGAAGGGGGTGGGGGCGGGCAGGTTTAAAAAACAAGCCAACTTGGACTGTAGTACTGCAAGTGGAAACTCCCAAGATGGAATGTTCCACAACTCCCCCCTCCATCCCCACACAGAGAATACTAGCATATCAGGCACTCTAGACTAACTTTATATCCACACACAGAGAGACACACGAAGACACACAGATACACACACAACTGGCCTTATAGCCCACCCTCCCCTGCTCAGCAAGACAAGGGCGGTAACAACAAAGTTAAAAACAATATTGTAGATTAGTTGCTAAAAACAATTATCACAACAAGAAATTAAGATAAAATCATTAGAAAAGAGCAAAAATCCAGCAGCACCTTAAAGACTAACAAAATTTGTGGTAGGAGAAGAGCTTTCGTAAATCATCTTGACACACAGACAAACATAAATATTTGTGTGTTTGCGTGTGTGTGTATATATATGTGTGTGTGTGCATATATATATATGTATATATATAGACAGATATATACACATACACACACACACCTGCATACATACACTTGCCAGAATTTATTGCTTTTCCAAAAGAGTTTGCTCACACTAACGAAATCCCTGCCTATAAATAAATAAAAAGAACGACCTAGAATGAGGGAACCTTCTCTCCCTTTCTTTCTCTCTTTTTTAAAAAATGACACTTTGCATATTTTTTTTAAAAATGGAGGAAAGGGTCCCCCCCCCGCCGCCGTTAGTCAATTTCCCCTGCAACGATCTGGGTTGCTCTTTTCAAGAAAGGCCCTTCACACCAGCCTAAATTCCCCTCCCTTTCTATGAATTTGTGTACGTTTTAAAGCCAGCTAAGAGCCAGGGGTTGCTAACTCTGAGTTGGTATAAATTCCTGGAGACTGTGTGCGCGCGCGCGTGGGATGGGTGGAGTGTTTTCATCACGCCCCAAAGCCCACCCTCCCAAGCAGCTCATTCCCCCCCCCGCCCCAGAGGAACCGGCGCCCAGACATCCAGGGGCGATCCTCGCGATCTCCAGGCCCCACCTGGAGGTTGGCAACCCCGTGCGGAAACCCCCTTCACGCGCACGCGCGCCTGCGCCTCCCCCCAACCCAGCCCTTCTTCTTCCCAGGCCTTTCTCTCCCTCTCCACCCCCCCGCTCCCCGCAGGCCTCTATGTGTGTCTCTCTCTCTCCCATTTCCTCCCCTATGAGGGGCTACATGGGGCGAGGGGAGGCCAGGACGCCCTCCCCGGGCCAGGCACCCCATAAGAAAAGGGGGGCAGCGAGCCCAGCTGGGGGGGCAGAGGGGGAGGGGCGCGGGGGGCTCCTCGGGGCGAGGCTTTTGGGGCAGGAAGGTTCGAGAAGGGGCTTGTGGGAAAGGCAAACGGGGGGGGGCAGCTGGGACCCCCTTTTCCAGGCCGTCCCTCCGACCCCCGAGGGTGCTGGGGGGCTCGCACTGACCTGGCCTGGCCGGCTCCATCGCTGGCGACCATATTAGTCCCCTCAGGAGATGTTAAAGCGCGGGGGGAGGGGAGGGAAGCTGAGGTGAGGAGGAGGGAGGGGGCGGGGACCGACGTGGGAGGGGGCGGGGCTTGCGGGGCTCGAAACCTCGCGAGATTGCGGCCGGCCCGGCGGCCGGCTTCGGGCCCGGGCTCTCTTCTCTCGGGCTTTCCTTCTTCCCCCTCCCCTCCCCCGAGTCTCGCGAGATCTGGAGGGGCCGCAAGAAAAGAAAGGGGGCGGGAAGCTCGCGAGGCTTTGCCCGAAGAGACGGGGGGAGAAGGGAGGGGGCAAAAATAGCGGTGTAGGGAGAGGGGGGTTGGAGTTCTCGCGAGATTTCAGGGCGCTCGGGTGGAGGGGAGGGGTGCGGAGCGTGATGAATGGGTCCGCTCCAGTCCGGTTTTGGGAAAAAATAAATAAATCTTTGTATTATATATAATTTTATAAAAGTGCAGATACAGCATAGACATTTATCAATGTATAATATCGTTGGCGGTTCGTCCAATGTGATGTTGCGAACGCAAATTGTTTTATTATTCGATGTTATTGCGTATAAATGTTGATTGCATAGCAATATAAATAAATCATATATTAAATGTAACTAGATTATATTATTATATATTATGTTAAGTATATTACATTCAGTATAATTGATTCATTTTTATTTGTTTGGATTGGTATTCTGCTCTCCCCGCAAGGGGGCTCAGAGCAGATCACATCATGAATAGGTAAAAACATACACAAATAAATATAACAGTATTTAAAATAAGTAGGTAATACAGTTTAAAACATCTGTGTATAAACCAATACAGTTTCAGCTGGAGTGGTAGGGGTGTGTGTGTGTGTCTATATAAAATCAGTCAATTCTAAAAGAAATCAACCCTGACTGTTTCCTGGAAGGCCAGATACTGAAGCTGAAGCTCAAATACTTTGGCCACCAAATGAGAAGGGAGCCCTCACTGGAGGAGAAGACCCTGATGCTGGAAATGACTGAAAGTAAAAGAAGAAGGGGACGGCAAAGGATGAGATGGTTAGACAGTGTTATCGAGGCAGGAAGGTGAAACTAAGCAAACTCTGGTGGATGGTGGAAGACAGGAGGGCCTGGCATGACCGTGGTCCATGGGGTCACGAAGAGTCAGACTCGACTGTGCGACTGAACAACAAATAGTATAGCTGGTGTAATGGAAACATGGTTACTGTACGATGTCTGAAGTTGGTTTATTATCCTGTACTATGGTTCAGACATGGTTGGACATTGTAGGGTCACCAACTTCCAGGTGGGTAAATGAGCAAAGAGAGATTCACAGAAACAGGATAAATACAAGAAAGAAACTGAACAAATTGCAAGAAAAAAATATAATAAACACTTTAAGGCACTGATATCTATGTACTCTTATTCACACAACAGCTCCAAAGTCTTATACCTATATTTTCTCAATATTTTATTGAAATTTTGTAAATATTACAAAAATGATGCAAAACATACACAGCAGATTTATACAGCTCATAGAATGGAACTTAACATCAAGTCAGTAGTACATAAAAGAACCAGAGTATAATACGTATATTTTCAATCCGTAATCTCTTCCGTTCTCATCCAGTTGGTTGAAAGGAATAAAGGCGCCTGTGTCGAAAAATACTGTCAGGTCGTTGTTTTCAAAATATAGCAGATAAATCTTTTAAACAATGCAGTTTCGAAGTGTGTGCGTGGAGATCGTAGATAGGACACTCTCATTCCACCTCTGATGGAGGAGATCTGCTCTTACAAGTGATCTCCAGACCACCAAGGTCGGTTCCCCTGGAGAACACAGCTGCTGTTCTGGAGGGTGGGCTCTATGGCATTGCACCCTGCTGAGGCCCCTCCCCTAACCCCGCCCCTTCCCCAGGCTCCACCCTCAAAATCTCCAGGTATTTCCCAACCCAGAGCCGGCAACCCTGTATGGACAATAAAGACAGATGATGGGAAGACAGTTGAGTCATTTGAAATGTGGTGTTGGAGGAGAGTTTTACAGATACTGTGAACTGCTAAGAAAAGACAAATTGGTCGGTTCTAAATAGTTGCCAGCTCTGGGACTGGGTTGGGAAAAAATTGAGAGACCTTGGGTGCAGATCCGAGGAGGGTGGGGTTTCAGGAGGGGAGGGACTTCAGTGGGGTACAATGCCATAGAACAGAGTTCGAGTCCAGGGGCACCTTTAAGACCAACAAAGTTTCCTTCAAGGAATAAGCTTTCGCGTGCTTGCACACTTCTTCCAAAAGCTTACAGCTTGAATAAAACTTTGTTGGCCTTAAAGGTGCCAACCACACTCAGACTTTGTTCTGCTACTTCAGACCAACATGGTTACCCACCTGAATTTATCTTCATGGAAGGCCGTTATAATATCATTTAAGCAGCCGGATATAACCCAGATTACGCTGGCAGTTGACTGTTTGCTGTACTGTTGGATGCTGCTTACGCCCGTCATCCAATGTTCCCTCTAAGCTGTGGAGCAGACATTGTATTTTGTGAGCTACTGGCATTAAAGTTGTGAGCGAGCGATTTGGCTACTGCGTAAACTAGCTTGCTCTGCAGCCCTCCTTCCTGAGCGGAGACAAAAATGGGCGAGCCGGAGGCTAAAAAACTGTTAGCTCGCTCACACTAACTCAGCTTAGAGGGAACACTGCCGCCATCATATATGAATCATTCTAGCACCAACATTTTATATTTTTTTCATGTGTACTCTGTTGTGATTTTAGATAATTTTATCTTATTGTTTATTATTCCATGTAAGCCACCCTGAGCCTGCTTCGGCGGGGAGGGCAGGGTAGAAATCAATTAATTACATTTTAAAAAATAGAGTTCACCTTCCAAAGCGGCCATTTTCTCCAGGTTGGACTGGTCTCTCTGTCGCCTGGGGGTCAGTCTTAATAGCAAGAGATCTCCAGGTGCTGCCTGGAGGCTGGCAACCCAAGTTCTAAGTCAAATCAAGCCTGAACTAAAGTGACCAAACCAAGGCTATCGTACATGAGTCAGTGGAAAAGACAAGAAGGCTAGAAAAAGCGGAAGGCAGCAGGGAAAGAGGAAGGCCCGACCCGAGGTGGATTGGCTCAACCAAGGAAGCCAAGACCTGAGCAAGGCTGTTAACAATAGAACGCTGTATAGGACATTAATTCATAGGGTCACCATAAGTCAGAAGTAACTTGACAGCACTTAACACACACTGGTTAACAGGGACCCCAGTCACACGGAGCATTTGCCTCGCTGAAGGCACGGTAGCCCTGCGGACTTTCCGTGCCCGATCATACCAGCAGATCTGGGAGGCGTAGCACTCCGCGGAGTAAAAAACTACTAGGGTCGAAGTACTAGTTTCCGGAAACCCTGGGGCAAAGGCTGGCGTCTGATCGTGGGAGCGCCAGTATCCCGCGGCTTCCAACGCCCGCCCATGTCCTGGGGTTTCCGGATGTTGTAAGTTTCCATGGGATGCACACCAACGCTGAATGATGCATGCACACACGCAAGACACCGACAGCAGCCCCCCCCCCGGCACATGCGTCCTTTGCTACAGCGCGGCTTGCATGCTCTGCTGCGCTGCTTTTTTGCTGTGCTGTAGCAGTGCTATGTGATCAGCGCTCAGCGCTGGAGTGTGGCAACCTGGTGGCCCATGTGATCGGGCTACCGCGCCTTATTTTGCTCCGGAGCAAACCGCCACGCCTCCCCCCCATGTTTTCTGGCCCGTATGACCAGGGCCAGGGCTTTTTTTGTAGAAAAAGTGCAGCAGGAACTCATCAGCATAATAGGCCACACCCAACAGCAGAAACTCATTAGCATATTAGGCCACACCCCTGACAGCATAACACATTAGCATATCAGGCCATACCCCCATATTACCAGAAATGTGGTCATCCAGCCGCACTCACCTTTTGCTTCTTATTCTGTTGACCTTGTTTGTTGTCAAAACCCAGGGCTTTTTTTGTAGCAGAATCTCCTTTGCATGTTAGGCCACACACCCCTCATGTAGCCAATCCTAATGAGTTCCTGCTGTTGGGTGTGGCCAACTCAGGAGCCAGCCGGAACTCCGTTCCTGTGCATTCCTCTCCAAAAATAGCCCTGCTGGTTAAGAACATACCTAAGACTGCTGACCTGGGTAGTCCAGGCAAGCTCAATCTCGTCAGATCTTGGAAGCTAAGCAGGGCCGACCCTGGCATGTACTAGGATGGGAGACCTCCAAGGAATACTAGGACTGGGACGCAGAGGCAGGCAATAGCAAGCCGCCTCTCTGAAACGCCCAAGCCCCACTAGGGATCGCCAGAAGTCAGCTATGACTTCCACACACACACAAATACATAAACAACAACTCCAAAACCAAAAACCTAAGGGAATGGAGACAAATCAGAAATTTCAATCTGGCATCTTAAACACAGTGAAATCCTGTGCGGTGTTACTCAAATCTAAAACCCATTGAAATAAGATTAGACTGGAGTAAAAAAATACACAGCATTGCAGAGCAACAGTGTTAAGGCTCCTAACCACTCAGTGGTGTAGCAAAACCTGGGATTTCCTTAAAAGATATTAGTAGCTATGAAGAATTAGAGAGATTTGGTCATTAGCAGTAACATACTTCCCTTCCTTACAGCTGGATTTCCCCTAAATATATCCCTACCTTGTACTTTGTACATTTCCTGGCCCTTTGGTCTTACTGCTCTTGTGGGGTAGAGCTCATTTGATCACCCTGTGTGTGTGTGTCTACTTCATCATGCATCTGATGAAGTGAGCTCTACCCCACAAAAGGTCACGCTGGCATAAAAACGTGTCTTTAAGGTGCCACAAACAAGCCTCTTGTTTATCCTGTGCGGTTACTCCAGAGTCCAGACGAAGCCTATTAATCACGGTCGCCAGCTCAGGTTGGGAAACTCGTGGAGATCGCTGGGCGGAGCCTGGGGAAGGCAGGGTTTGGGAAGGGGAGGGACTTCAGCAAGGTATGATGCCACCCTCCAAAGCTGCCATTTCCTCCCGGGAGCGGATCCTTGTAGTCTGGAAATTTGCTATAAACCCAGGAGATCTCCAGGCCCCACCCTGGAGGCTGGCAAACCGAAGCAATTGGCTTAGATAGACTGGACTCTGTTTAGGATTGTACTGGTATTGTAGCAGAAGCTTTTGAGGCCCAGTGCCAGCTTTGTGTAGGGAGATGCATGAAACGTTAATCGTTCTACGTGTGTGTGCAAATGTGTGTCGCCGCAGACGCTGGAAAAACGTAAACGGCTGGGGTCCAAAAGCAACGTAAGAGATACACTCTTGACATTCCTGTGCCAAGCTGAGCTGTGTACTAGATAAACACAGAGACACATTTCCTACAGCACCGATTGGCTATCGTAATCTGGGGAGCGCCACACTGATGGGGTGGTTGGAGTGAGATTAGGAGCACGGAGAGCAAGGTTCAAACGCCTACTCTTCCAAGAAGTTCAGTAGGTGAAGAAGAAATCTATTGCTGTGCGTCAGATTATACTGCATCATTGTCTTTGAATGGGGATTTACAAAACGTCACAGTCCGACTGACTGAACTACAGACGAAATCGCAGCATCTTTCCTGAGCTGCTAGATTGCAGCCGTATCTGTTCTAAAGGAGGAGGACAGAAGAGTCACGGACATATATGTCGGGAACCTGGGAACTCGGAACCATTTTGCCTGGTTCATGTGGATCACCGGAATTATTTGAGCGCTGCACTGAAGGCGGAAATTTGGTCGTGGGGAATCATGGCTGGGTCCGGACAAATTTTACAGCCAGTGGTGCTGAAGCATCGGCGAACCGCGCTCGAACGGGTCGAAAAATTTATCTCCGAGATCTACTTCACGGATTGTAATCTTCGGGGCAGGTGGGAAACCGTGTGACGTATTGGTCCGTCGCTAAAATCCTTCCCCCAGCCAGATGCTCCTGGCAAATCCTCCTAGCAGAGCAGAGCACGAAGGCAAAAGCCTCCCCCCAATGCTATTCCGTGCCAACTGGTATACGGGGATAGACTATCCCTGAACATGGAGGTTCCATCGAGCCATTATTACTACTGATGGCTTGATTGGTAAGGAAGCCAGCCTCCAGGTGGGACCTGGGGATCCCCTAGAATTACAGCTCATTTACAGACTACAGATATCCATTTCCCTGGAGAAAATTGATGTTTTGGAGTTTGGGTTCTATGGCACTGTACCCCACTAAGGTCCCTGTCCTCCCTAGGCTCCATCCCCAAATCTCCAGGAGTTTCCCAACCTGGAGGTGACAACCTTACCCCCATCCCCCACCGGTGGCCAGAGGAGACTTGGCAACTCTAACCCATCTAATTTAACAGTCATTATCCTGTGGCAGTAAGTTCCACGAGTAATTTTTCTTGCATCAAGAAGTACTTTCTTTTGCCAGTCTTGAATTTACTGCCCATTAACCCCATTGGGAGTCCTTGACTTTGACTGTTATGGGTGTGAGAGAGTTTTATATCTCCCTTCTCCACACCATGCATAATTTTATAAGCCTTTACAACCCCTTCCCTGTTTGTCTTTTTTTAACTGACAAACTGCAAACTCTTGTAACCCTTCTTGGTAAGGAAGATGATCAAATAAGATTAAGCTATATATCCAGGCTATGAGGAACTGTCTGTGTTGGTGCGGACTCTAATCTGGGAGAACCGGGTTTGATTCCCCCACCTGCACCTGCTGATGTGACCTTGGGCAAGCCATAGTTCTGGCACAGCTGTTCTTGAAAAAAGAGCAGTTTCTGTCAGAGCTCTCTCACCCCACCTACCTCACAGGGTGTCTGTTGTGGGGAGGGGGAAGGGAAAGGAGTTTGTAAGCTGCTCTGAGACTCCTTCAGGTAGTGAAGGGCGGGGTATAAATCCAATCTCTTCTTCTTCTTACTGGTCTTTTCAAGCCATGTTGAACTCTTGCCAATTTATGAACTGACTGTTCTCATGCCAGAGGTTTGCACACTGCAACACAAACAGGAATTTTGCATCATTTAATATGTTGTGCCAACACTTATGCTTCGTTTCAGTTCTGTTTTTAGACTTCTGGTTGCTTCTACAACCCTAATCCTATTGCATTATTTATTGAATGTCCCGTCTGTCAATTGTATTGACTCATGCTGTGTAATCCACCTTGAGTCCAAGTGAGAAAGCGGGACAATCAATAATGTAAATAAATAAATACATTTGGGTACAAAATTCACTGAAGCAAAATCCTTCCAAATGTAGACGGTTGATTCACACAGAGCTCTTTGGAGACAATGCATTGGCGACAGCAATCTACTCCACATATTTGGATTTCTAACCCTCCCCCGACCCCAAAGATTCAGAATGGGTAACCTTGTTTTTAAAAGAAAAGTTTTTTAAAAAATTAAATACATTCCATAAGAAAATACACCAGTGTTTTTAATTTACTTTAAACCTTTGCCAATAAAAGTCAGACCCAGTATAAATGTGCTGCAATGTTTCTGGGAAATGTTCTGCCTCAGACTTTGGCCAGTCTCCAACGAAACGGCATTTGGCACTGAGGATCTATCGTTGTACCCTTGTTAGAAGGTGTTGTACTTCAGAGATCAGCTATTTCTACAGTTATTATGGAATACATAGGACAGGTCTGAGGTATGCAGGACCCAAACCTATTTAGCTTTGTAAGACAAAACACAACTACCTTGTACTCATGTATGTATGATACATGAAGCTACCTTATACTGAATCACACAACTGGTTCATCAAGGTCAGTATTGTCCGCTCTGACTGGCAGCGGCTCTGGATCTCAGGCAAAGATCTTTTAGTCAGTCTTTTCAACTGGAGATTGAACCTGGGACCTACTGCCTGCCAAGCAGATGCTCTACCACTGAGCCAGGGTCTCAGGTCAAGGTCCTTCACATCACCTACTGCCTGGTCCTTTTAACTGGAGATGCTGGGGATTGAAACTGGGACCTTCTGCCTGCCAAGCAGATGCTCTGCCACTGAGCCAGGGTCTCAGGTCAAGGTCCTTCGCATCACCTACTGCCTGGTCCTTTTAACTGGAGATGCTGGGGATTGAAACTGGGACCTTCTGCCTGCCAAGCAGATGCTCTGCCACTGAGCCAGGGTCTCAGGTCAAGGTCCTTCGTATCACCTACTGCCTGGTCCTTTTAACTGGAGATGCTGGGGATTGAACCTGGGACCTTCTGCCTGCCAAGCAAATGCTCTGCCACTGAGCCACAGCCTCTTTCCAACACGGAGGGTCGGGCTTCTGATCTCAGTGCAGCTGCGGGCTTTCTAAACTGTCGGATTGCTTTCTGTATACTTGACACTGCGTGCTAAGATCCCTGAGCCTGGCACACATCTCGTTTCAAGGCAGGTGCTTTGTTTGACCACTTCAGCCAAATGTTTCTGGAATACCTGTCAAACTTCGGGCCAGAGCGTGGCACAAATTTGTCTTTATGTGGGTCTCTGGATGTTACACTTCTAACGCCACTAACAAGACCTGATAGCATAAGAACATCAGAAGAGCCCTGCTCAATCAGACCAGTGATCCATCTGTCTCACACAGAGGTCACACAGTGATCCATCCGTCTCACACAGAGGCCAACAGGTTCCTCTGGAGGGCCAACAACAAGGCATGGAGGCCAAGGCCTTCGTAAGAGTATAAGAAGAGCCCTGCTGGATCACATCAGTAGTCCATCTAGTCCAGCATCCTGTCTCACACAGTAGCCAACCAGTTCCTCTGGACAGCTAAAATCAGGGCATGGAGGTCGAGGCCTTCATGAGAACATCAGGAGAGCCCTGCTGGATCAGACCAGTGGTCCATCTAGTCCTGCCTCCTGTCTCGCACAGTGGCCAACCAGTTCCTCTGGAGGACCAACAACAGGGCACAGAGGCCGAGGTCTTCATCAGAACATAAGAAGAGCCCTGCTGGATGAGGCCAGTGGTCCATCTCATCCAGCATCCTGTGTCACACAGTGGCCAACCAGTTCCTCTGGTGGTCCAACCACAGGGCATAGAGGCTGAGGCCTTCCCCTGATGTTGCCTCCTGGCTCTGGGATTCAGAGGCTGACTGCCCCTGAATGTGGAGGTTCCCTTTAGTCACCATGGTGATTAGCCACTGACAGACCTCTGCTCTATGAATCTGTCTAATCCCCTTTCAAAGCCGTCTGTGCCTGTGGCCATCCCTGCATCCCCTGGCAGCGAATCCCACATTCTAATCACTCCTCCTTGCTGTGCCATTTCGACCTGCAGGCTGTTTGGCGACACCCGCCCCCTGGACTCTCTCTCTTTCTTCGAAACCCCTGAACGGATCCCGTATGAGGAAGCTGTCCGACAAGAGTTCCGGCCCATCAAAGTGGGAGACTCTTTTGGAAACACGTGAGTACCCTCTTTTAAAAGCATAAGGGGGACATAAGAGGGCTTGTGCCCCAGTTGCAATTCCTCACGTTCACTGGGAATTGTACCACCCATCGCAGGGGGACACCAGCTGATGGCCTTCAGGTTTTCTATTGGGACTCTGAGAAGGAGCCCCTGAAATGACCCTCAGGGTCAAAGCTTGTGATGAGTCAGACCCTGTGCCTGTAGGACAGTGATCCCCAACGTGATGCCCGTGGGCACCATAGCGCCCACCTAGCATTGCCAGGTCCTGCCTCCTCCCCAGTGGGCGACTATGGGAGGGATTCCTGGAGGGGGAGAGGATGTCCCAAGCGTGATGACGTCACTCAGAAGTGACATCATCACATTGGGGACATGCCTGATTCCCAAGCTGCAAATTCACGGCTTGGAATTCAGGCGCCTCCCTTCCAAAAGCATTTAAAGGAACCCCTTTAAATGCTTTTGGAGAGTGGGGGCCCGTGTGCCTGAATTCCAAGCGGCAGATTCACCGCTTGGAGTGCAGGTGTGTAGTCGGCAGCTTCCCTTCTCCCTCCCCTCCTGCCATATTTAAATGCCCTCCAGCTGATTGGTGGGGCCACGTGCTGCCGCCGATCAGCTGGAGGGCCCTTTAAATATGGCAGGAGGGGAGGGAGAGGGTGGCTGTGGACGGCTGCTGTTGGGGGGGTATTGGGGGTGGGGCTTCTCCTGGGTGGGCAGGACCCCCCCAAATCAGGGGATCCCCTGCCCCCACCTGGGGACTGGCATCCCTATGCCCACCAAGTGTTTTTTGGAAGTGGGTGGGGCCAGGTAGGGCCTTTGCCCAGCAAGACATCTGATTGGCCACTGGAGATTTGACTGACTCTGTACTGCCTTACTGAAGATAAGCTGGGGAAGCCATTCTGTGGCCACGCCCACCACACCGTGTCACCATTCCAAAGGTGCCTGCAGTCTCAAAAAGGTCGGGGACCCCCTTTTCTAGGAGGTCCTTAAGAAGAAACATCATTTCTTTCAGATGGAAGACTTGTTGGTTTAAAATCGATCTCAGCATCCCCAGAGAGTGGGCAGGCAAAGAAGTGCACCTTTGGTGGGAAAGCGAAGGAGAAGGATTGGTTTGGAAGGACACCCAACCTGTTCAGGTGAGTGGAAGCCCGTCTCGGAGGGTGCATCTTCAGTTTTCAGCGGGCTTCCCCACTTCTTCAAGATGTCCGTTCTTCACACAGAGAATAACGGGGTTAAGGAAATCGGGAAGCCATGCAGTTCTGGCATTTAGAATCATAGTGTTGGAAGGGACTTCCAGGGTCATCTAGTCCAACCCCCTGCACAGTGCAGGACATTCACAAATACCTCCCTGCCCGAACACCCCTACTCACCCTTGCTCCATGCCCTGAAGAAGACACATATACACACAGAGATGCCTCCAAGATCCCCAGCTAAACTGACCTGGAGAAAAATTGTGATCGGCATTTCCCTGGGTGTGTAAGAAAGGGCCACGAGAACTAAGCACTGAGGCAACCCTTCCTGCCCTCCCTCTCAAGATCTGCCTGAGTTCACAGAATCAGCATTGCTGTCCGATGGCCATCTAGCCTCTCTTTGAAAACCTCCCAAGAAGGAGAGCCCACCACCTCCCGAGGAAGGCCTGTTCACATTTCGTCAACAAGCTATGCCCAATTCTTCCATCCTGAAGTCTGTTCCACTGAGGAACCACTCAAACTGTCAGGAAGTTCTTCAGAATGTTTAGCCAGAAACTCTTTGGATTTTATTTCACCCTCTTCGGACAGCGGTGGCTCTCCGGCTTGGAAACGGAGATGAGCACCGCATCCCTAGAGTCCGATTCAACTGGCTTTCGAGCAAGGGAAACTTTTACCTTTACCTCTAATATATTCACACTTACTCAGACTCTAGTTTGTAAAGCGTTGTGACTTTTATTGGTATTTCTGTATCCCTGCGTTCCTTTTGAAGTGTCAATAAACAGTAAAAATTAAAATTTAAAAAACTCTCCTCCGACACCACGTGTCTCAATTGTCTTCCTTCGCTGTGTCTGAAGAAGTGTGCATGCCCGCGGAAGCTCGTACCAGGAATAAAGCTGTGTTGAACTTAAAGGGGCCGCTGGACTCAAAAACTTTGTTCAACTTTCTTCCTGTGAGCTCTCGTCATCGTCCAATTTTCACACCCATACGTAGTCATGAGGAATACTGTCTGCACATAAAGAATTCCTGAAGGGACCGTGGCTCACTGCTAATGTTTGTGTTCCCCCGTTACTCCAGGCATCGTCTCACACGGAGTTGCCTCCTTTTGTGGAAAACATCTTAACTGTAGAACCTCTTTCTCATTTTGCGTGCAGGGCTTGACTCGAGAAGGCGAGAAGACGAGCTACATCCTGACAGACTGTCTTAAGGAGACGGAGCCTCACAGGTGAGACAGGAAGCCCTCTTGTCGTTTTTAAGGGGATTCTCCTCTTTGTGTTTTGGTAAGGCAGGGAGAGCAGATCCTGATGATGACGATGATGACATCTATTTCATTCTTACCACCTGCGTTGATGCAATATTAGCTATACTTATTGCTCAGTTCCTTGTGCATCGTGACTCTAATTAGCCCTTCCTGGCAACTAACCCCCCTCCCACCTATATGTAATGGTCGAGGAAGTCTGTTTCCCTGTATCCGAAGAAGTGTGCATCTACACATGCTAAATCACTCAGTTCTCGCTTCTACCCAGAATTGAACTTCGTTGGTCTTAAAAGTGTCCCTGGGCTCAAACTTGTTTCTCACTTTTCTGTGGTAACTCTTCTAATTGTATGCTGCTTTGCTCCTATTCACAGGTCTTTCCAAGTGCTTTCATCCAATTTCAGCTATACTTATCGCTCACTTATGCATCTTGACTCTTAACTAGCCCTGCCTGGCAACCTCCCCCCACACCCGTATGTAAGGCTTGAGGAAGTCTCCCGTCCAAGTCCTTTGCCAGTTTGGTGTAGTGGGTGAGGAATGCGGACTCTAGTCTGCGAGAACCGGGTTTGATTCCCAACTCCTCCACATGCAGCTGCTGGTGTGACCTTGGGTCAGTCACAAGCAATGCTCCCTCTAAGCTGTGGAGTCTTGTGAGCAAAAATTCGACTTTGTGAGCGACTGGCATTAAAGTTGTGAGCGAGCAGTTTGGCTGCTGCATAAATTAGTTTGCTCTGGAGCCCTTCTCCCTGCGCTAAGACAAAAATGTGTGAACTGGAGGCTAAAAAACCATGAGCTAGCTCACACTAACTCAGCTTAGAGGGAACACTGGTCACAAGTACTTTCAGAGCTGTTCTCTCAAGGGCAGTCCTCGAAAGAGCTCTCTCAGCCCCACCTACCTCACAGGGGTGTCTGTTCTGGGGAGGGGAAGGGAAAGGAGATTGTCAGCCGCTCTGAGACTCCTTCGGGTAGTGAAGGGCGGGGTATGAATCCAATCTCCTCTTCTTTTTCTTCTTCTTCTAATGAGTTTCTCCATGCCGCCACCCATGCTCCCTCTAAGCTGTGGAGTCTCGTGAGCAAAAATTCTGCTTTGTGAGCGACTGGCATTAAAGTCGCGAGCGAGCAATTTGGCTGCTGCATAAATTAGTTTGCTCTGGAGCCATCCCTTCCTGAGCTGAGACAAAAATGTGTGAGCCGGAGGCTAAAAAACCGTGAGCTAGCTCACACTAACTCGGCTTAGAGGGAACACTGACCACAACATACTACAAGGCCCCTTTGTAACCTCAATGGGAAAGGCCCCTGAATCTCCAGGACAGAAAAGGAATCAGGAGGACCTACCGTACCAGAAATCGCAAGCAATCGAGCGTATTCAGGCGGCACAAGCAAGCAAATCGTTAGCCTAAACCCCTCTTTGCCTCAGAACAAAGAAGTTCAAGTCCAGTGGCACCTTTAAGACCACCCAAGTTTAGAGTTTATTCTCAGAATTAAACTTTAGTTAGTCTTAAAGTTGTCACCAGACTCAAACTTTGTTCACAGACTCTAATCTGGGAGAATCAGATTTGGTTCCCCGCTCCTCCACTTGCAGCCGCTGGATGACCTTGGGGTGAGCCATAGTTCTGTCAGAGGTGTTCTTGAAAAAGGATAGTTTCTGTCAGAGCTCTCTCAGCCCCCACCGACCTCACAGGTGTCTGTTGTGGGGAGGGGAAGGGAAAGGAGATTGTAAGCCGCTCTGAGACTCCGAGTGAAGGGCGGGGTATAAATCCAATTTCTTCTTCTTCTTCTTCTTCTTCTTCTTCTCCGTCTTCTTCTTTGTCTTCTTCTTCTCCGTCTACTTCTTCTTCTTCTCCGTCTTCTTCTTCCGAACGCAGACAGTTACCCACCTGAATCTACCCCCTTTGCCGTGATGTGGACAGCCCAGGCTAGCCCGATCTCATTAGATCTTGGAAGCTGAGCACGGTCAGCCCTAGTCAGTACTCAAATGGGAGACCACCAAGGAAATCCAGGGTTGCTATGCAGAAGCAGACAATGGCAATCCACCACCAAATGTCTCTTGCCTCGAAAACCCCACGGGATCGCCGTAAAAAAAATTAGGATAGAAATAAACCTAGCAACCTTTAGGATGCCCGACAGAATGTCAAACGACGACAATATGGTTCAGAAAACTTTGGGAAACTTACCTGATGGACAACATAACTGACCAAGTAAACAGATCTCTTTTAAAACCGATTAAAACAAACTTTGATAATAAGTGGTTCCCAATATTGGACTTCTTATCATATCACGAGTTTATTTCACCAGAATGGAAATCACTGCAAAAATGGATTTAAATCTCACTCTCCAATAAGACAGGAAGCTTGTTTGATCTTATCTTTACTATACCCCATTTGTTTTGTTATTAAGGACACTTTCTACCAATGGCACGTTACTGCAATCTGCAGCATACTTAGTGGGATAACTAAAATGTACCATTCTTTGCACTTGCATTCTTGTTAAATTGTTGCACTATTGACAATCTGAATGTTGCATCTAAGTTTTGTTTTACAGCAAATGTTTTTTTATGCATTCTAAACTACAAAATGTACTGAGTTGTAATGTAATTTTACTCTTCTTCGTTCAACAATAAAAATTATATATAAAAAGAAAAAGAATGTCAAACGACAGTATGATGAGACTGCTGATAACTCTTTGCTTTGGTAGTCTGACCCTGTACGTGGAGGTTGCCTGCAACGGCCTCTTTGGAGCGGGGAAAGGCAGCATGATCGCCCCGCCGGATCCGGACAAGAGGTTCTCCTTGCAGAAGGCTGAGCTGGTGGTCTTCAACAGGGACGTCCATGAGCTTCTGGTGGACTTCGAGATCCTTCTGGATATGGCCAAGGTAAAGTCTTTCGTCCTTCAGTGGACATTCCGGGGCAACTGGGCACTTGCGGAGGTCGGACCAGAACCAACGGGTTGCAATTAAATCAGAAGAGTTTTCAGCTAAACGTTAGGAGGAACTTTCTGACCGTTAGAGCGGTTCCTCGGTGGAATAGGCTTCCTGGGGAGGTGGTGGGCTCTCCTTCTTGGGAGGTTTTCAAGCAGAGGCTAGATGGCCATCTAACAGCAATGCGGATCCTGTGAGCTTAGGCAGATCATGAGAAGGGAGGGCAGGAAGGGTTGCCTCAGTGCTTAGTTCTTGTGGCCCTTTCTTACACGCCCAGGGAAAGGCCGATCACCAGTCAGGAAGCAATTGTTCTCCAGGCCAGTTTGGCTGGAGATCCTGGAGGTTTTTTTGTCATCTTCTGGGTGTGGAACAGCGGTCACTGGGTGTGTAGGGGAAGGTATTTGTGAATTTCCCGCATCGTACAGGGGGGTGGGCTGGATGACATTGGAGGTCCCTTCCAATTCTATGATTCTATGAGCTGAAAGGAACCCCAAGAGTCATCTAGTCCAACCCCCTGCACAGTGCAGGAAATTCACTGCTGTCTCCCCCCACCAACTCCCCAATGTTCCCCTGCTCTATGCTCAGAGGAAGGCAAAAAAGCCTCCAGGATCCCCAGGCCAATTTGGCCTGGAAGAAAATTCCTTCTTGATCTCAGAGTGGCGATCGGTGTTACTTGGGCATATAGGAAAGGACCACAAGAGCTGAGCACTGGCTCATCCCTTCCTGCCTCTACCCACTTCCTAAAAACACTTGTCAGGCGCCAGAAAAGGTGTCCGCAGACACCATGGTGCCTTAGGGCGCCACGTTGGGAACCCCTGTTCCAAAGCCTCTTTTAGCCTCTTGACTTCTTTTGAAACAGTGTACAACGTGCAAGTGTCCCAGTTCTTACTAGCTGGGAACGACGCTACCGCTCGTTCTCTCGGGACCCCGAGATGTCACGAAAGCATCACTAAGCAATATCAGTCGCTTGCATTTTGCATATAGCCCAGGCGAGCCTGATCTCATCAGGTCTCAGAAGCTAAGCAGGGTCGGCTTTGCCTCCAAGGAATACCAGGGTCATGACACAGAGGCAGGCAATGGCAAACCACCACTAAAACGTCTTGCCTAAAAAAAGAAGTCTAGCTCACCACCTAGTGGTGCATAGTGCTAAAAGAGCTAGAACTTCTGACTGCCAGACAATCTTAGGATCTCCTGGTTATACTACACAAAATGCCATATGATATAGTAATAGTAATGATGATGACAATGATGTATTTGGGTACTCAGCTCCTCGGGGAGGAAAACCAGCGGAGCTTCCAGGCGCTTTACGCGGCCAATCAGATGGTGAACCTGTGCGACGTCGCTGATCCATCGACTTTCCCGTTGGCTCGTGAAGCGGCCCGTTTGGTCTTCGGTCAAAAGAACGGAGACAGCCAGCACGTCATTCATGCGATGGGCCACTGCCACATCGATTCCGGTAAGAGGAGAAACCTGGATATGGATTTCTTAACGCTGATATTTTGGAATCGGGCCCAATGGGGACTTCTCGCATGATTTGACTAAGCAGTGGTGTTGGGAGCAGTTTTGTGGATGTGGCGGCCTGGCGGGGGTACCTTTTGGAAAGGATGTTCATGAAGCAGAGGGAAGTATACTCGAGCTGCATGTATTTGACGAAAGAGGGGGACAGCTAGCTATCAGATTCACGTAACCAGCAGATTGTAAGATTACAACATTCTGCCAGTCTCGGTATCCTTGCATTGCTGAGTTACATTTTGTAATAATTTGGCA
This sequence comes from Gekko gecko, assembly GCA_029375565.1. Lineage (NCBI taxonomy): Eukaryota > Metazoa > Chordata > Lepidosauria > Squamata > Gekkonidae > Gekko > Gekko gecko. The sequence continues at coordinate 7,321,542 of JAPDNY010000017.1, read as the reverse complement.
AGGAGCTGGCAGACACTAAGGTGAGAAGGGAATGGATGGAGTGAATTTGGGAATAGGAATTGAGTCCTATGAGGATTCCATGGGAATAAATGCATTTTCTAACATACTCGTGTACTTGTGAATAAACTGTGCTGATCTCAGAATGCAGGTTTCCTGTCTGCGGAATCTAGTACCTTAATTGTGCTCTTCTGCCCAAAGACTGATCACATAGTTGTGCGACCAAGGAGGCAGTGATTTCTTCCGTCGACGGCTTTTGTAGAGAGCCAGTGTGGTGTAGTCAGGGCTTCTTTTGTAGAAAAAGCCCAGCAGGAACTCATTAGTATAATAGGCCACACCCAACAGTAGAAACACATTAGCATATTAGGCCACACCCCCATGCTACCAGAAGAGTGGTCATCCAGCCACACCCACCTTTTGCTTCTTATTCTGTTTACCTTGTTTGCTGTCAGAACCCAGGACTTTTTTTTTTAGCAGGAACTCCATTGCATGTTAGGCCACACAGCCCTAATGTAGCCAATCCTAATGAGTTTCTGCTGTTGGGTGTGGCCTATTATTCTAATGAGTTCCTGCTGGGCGTGGCCAACTTGGGAGCCAGCCAGAACTCTGTTCCTGTGCGTTCCTGCCCAGAAATAGCCCTGGGTGTAGTGGTTAAGAGTGGCAGCCTCTTATCTGGAGAACCGAGGTTTGATTCCCCACGTCTCCTCCACATGGGACCTCCACATGGAGCCACATGGAACGTTGGGCCACTCATGGTTCTCTCAGAACTTTGTCAGCCCCATTTACCTCACAAGGTGCCTGTTGTGGGGAGAGGAAGGGAAGGCGATTGTAAGCCGCTTTGAGACTCCTCAGGGTAGAGAAAAGTGGGGTATAAAAACCCAACTCTTCTTCTTGTCCTTGTCCTGGAAACCCGTTTCGATTTGGATCTCAGACAAGAATCTCATCTCTCTCTGTGTCTGCTGTGGGGACAGGGGCACATAGAATTACAATGGCAACAGACCATGCACCCGTCTTAGACGCGCCTTCTGCCTGCCGCTCTCCTTGCAGCTTGGCTGTGGCCTTACGAGGAGACGATCCGTAAATGCGCGCGCAGCTGGGTGACTGTCGTACGCCTAATGGAGAAGAACCCGGAGTTCACCTTCGTCTGCTCGCAGGTCTGATTGATGTTTACGTGGGCCCGTCTATCAGTCAAGTCTGCATGGGTCCCTAGGACTTTTTTTCTGGCTCAGAGTTGGCACCCTTGATAAGAGACGTTACAACAGTCTCCCTTTGCTGTATGGTTGGTAGAAATGGAAAGATGTCATTCACAGGCAGCGAGAGTAGTGCAGTAGCTATAGTGTAGTGGTTAAATGCGCGAACTCTAATCTGGGAGAACCGGGTTTAATTCCCCACTCCTCCACTTGCAGCTGCTGGATGAACTTGGACCAGTCACAAGTTCTCTCAGAGCTGTTCTCTCAAGGACAGTTCTGTCAGAGCTCTCTCAGCTCCGCCTACCTCACAGGGTGTCTGTCGTGGGGAGGGGAAGGAGAAGGAGGTTGTAAGCCGCTCTGAGACTCTGAGTGAAGGGTGGGGTATAAATCCAATCTCCTTCTTCCTCCTCCATAGGAATAAGGTCTGGGAAACCTGGGTTCAGATCCCTGCTCTGAAATGAACTGTGGTCCAGTCACCCTAACCTATTTCACAGTCTTGTTGTGAGGGTAAAATGAAGAAGGAAGAGTCCTGTATGCTGCTCGGAAGGGCAGGATAAAAATGCAGTAAATGAACAAGCCTGTCTTGGTCTGTACCTTCGCCTATGGAGGCCAGGCCAGCAGTGACTGGGGACGGGGCCTTTTGAGTGGTGGCACCTCACCTCTGCAAAACCCTCCCACTGGAGACTTGTTTGGAGCCTCCTGCGCTGCCCTCTAGAGGGAGGCAAAACAGTTCTTTTTACCTAAGCTTTTAATAGGAGTGTTCCTTTCTTGTAGCTGCTTTGTGGGTCTGTAAATCTCCTCTGATGCTAGTTTTATTAATATATTTAGGTAATATTTATGCCGCCTCACTTGGGAAACCTGCCCAAGGCGTCTTACAAAATTAGACAACAGGACACAATCAGTAGGAGTTATAGATTAAAAACCTGTCATTTAGAAACCCCCAACCACAGAATTAAAAAGAAAAGAAAAGAAATCTCTGAGCAGCTTAAAATCAGTTTAACAACTTTCATCCTAAAAGAACACTCTGAAATGATTTTATGGTTTGTTGGGATATTTATCATTTTTATGTCTGTGTTTTTTATTTTTGTTGTTTTAATTTTTTTTAATTATGAACCACCTTGAAGATGACGCTGGAAAGATGGCATCTACATTTCCCAGAAAGTAAAAATGGACAATAAGATTTTTTTAAAAAAAAATTTGATGGCTCGTGGGCTTGTTTGAATAGTGTTAATTTTTATGTCTGTTTTTATGATTTTTAAAAAATCTTGCGAGCCAACTTGAGGCAGCATATACAGTTCCCCCCAAATAAAAAAAATAATAAGGAAAACAAAAATAAAAAGGTTTTACAGCTTTGAATATTGTTAGTTTCTATGTCTGCTCTTAATGATTTTTTAAAAAAATCTTGTGAGCCAGCTTTAGGCAGCATATACATCTTCCCCCAGAATAAAAAGAATAAGAAAAACAAAAATAAAAAAGTTTCACAGCTTTGAAAATTGTTAGTTTTTATGTCTGTTTTTATGGTCTTTATGTCTGTTTTTATGGTTTTTATGTCTGTTTTTATTTTTATTTTATTTTTTCAAAATCTTGTGAGCTGCATTGAGGCGGCATATACATTTTTCTAAAAAATAGTAAAGAATCTTGAGTCTTGGCTGCCGTTCTTTTTATTAATGCTCAGGCCACAGAATTTGCTGTCTGCTCTTAGTGATGCCGCTGCCCTCTCTTCTGCAGGCCCAGCAGTTCGAATGGGTGAAGAGCCACTATCCCGGTCTGTACACGAAGATTCAAGACTTTGCTAAAGAAGGACGCTTCATCCCTGTCGGGGGCACCTGGGTGGAAATGGTAAGGACGCAGAACCCTTTTACCCAGCCCCACTTTCCCAAGAGTCATGGCACATGGTGTCAGGTATCCCTGCCATAAGGCGGATGGGGGAGATGAGATGGCAATTGATGTATCTGTGTTTCTCGTTTGGAATGTGGGGAGGTGACGAGGTTGCCTGGGCGACCGGGCTATATCTCACCTCACCAGGCCGAAATGGCCTTGGAGCCAGGCTGTTCGTCTCCTTTCACTTTCCTAAAGACAACAGCTAGGCTAGAGAACTTTAGATGGTGGGAACATAGTTATTTAGTGCTTTATAGTCTTCCGCGCGCGGGCTGGCCATCTATTGGTGGAGGGGTGGGGGCCCTTTCCCCCTTAGAGTATATCCCCAATGCTTCATGTATTCAAGTTATTCTTAACAATGCTTCTGTTCTAGTGACCTAGTATTGCAGTCTAATAAATACTATCCTTGTTTCAATGAATAAGGCCTGGTGTTTGACTGACTAACTGAGGACTCTGACACATGGGCTCCAGAGAAGGGGCAGCCTGTTGGTTGATGAGGAAAACACTGGACAGCTTTTCTTTCATTTTGAAAGGAAGAGATTGTGTTACATCGTGGAGTGATCTTCCCTCTGATCGCTGGTGTGGAACACAGCAAGATTAATGCTACTTCCTAGCTGCAGTGCTTAATTTTACAGCCAGGGCTGTTAGTGAAAGCTGGGGCTGCTATGGCTGAGGAGGGGCCGTGGCTCAGTGGCGGAGCACCTGCTTGGCATGCAGAGGGTCCCAGGTTCAATCCCCATCATCTCCAGTAGAATCATAGAGTGGGAAGGGACCTCCGGGATCATCTAGTTCAACCCCCTGCACAACGCAGGAAATTCACAAATACCTCCCCCCCCCACACACCCCCAATGACCCCTGTAAGGTCAGGTGACAGGAAATGCTCCCTCTAAGCTGTGAAGTCTTGTGAGCAAAAAATTCTCCTTTGTGAGTTACCGGCTTTAAAGTCGTGAGTGACCGCTTTGGCTGCGGCATAAATTAGTTTGCTCTGGAGCCCTCCCTTCCTGAGCTGAGACAAAAATGTGTGAGCTGGAGGCTAAAAAACTGTGAGCGAGCTCACACTAACTCAGCTTAGAGGGAACACTGGTGCTAGGTGATATGAAAGACCTCCACCTGAGATCCTGGAGAGCCGCTGCTGGTCTGAGTCGACGGTCCGGTCCCGACCTGGATGGACTGATGGTCTGGTTAAGTATAAGGTAGTGATGGTTGCAGGCACAAACAGCTTTCAAAGGGGATGGGATAGATGCACGGAGGAGAAGTCTGTCAGTAGCTGCTAGCCATGGCGGCTGAGGGGAACCTCCACGTTTAGAGGCACTCAGCCTCTGAATCTCAGAGCCAGGAGGCAACATCAGGGGAAGGCCTCAGCCTCTCTGCCCTGTTGTTGGCCCTCCAGAGGAACTGGTGGGCCACTGGGTGAGAGACAGGATGCTGGACTAGATGGACCACTGGTCTGATCCAGCAGGGCTCTTCTGGTGTTCTTATGAAGGCCTCGGCCTCTCTGCCCTGTTGTTGGCCATCCAGAGGAACTGTGTGAGACACGATGCTAGACTAGATGGACCACTGGTCTGGTCCAGTAGGGCTCTTCTGATGTTCTTATGAAGGTCTCGGCCTCTATGTCCTGTTGATGGCCCTCCGGAGGAGCTGGTTGGCCACTGTGTGAGACAGGATGCTGGACTAGATGGACCACTGGTCTGATCCAGCAGGGCTCTTCTGATGTTCTTATGTGTTCATGTGAATACAAAGGATAAAGTAATAGGCTTCAGGGATGGGGGCCATGGCTCAGTGCTTTGCACGAAGAAGGTCCCAGGTTCAATCCCCGACATCTCCAGTTAAAAAAGGACTAGGCAGGAGGGGATGTGGAAAACCCTCTACCTGAGACCCTGGAGAGCCTCTGCCAGTCTGAGTACACAATACTGGCCTTGATGGACTGATAGTCTGATTCAGTATAAGTCACAACTCTCAAGGACGGGGCCATGGCTCAGTGGCAAAGCATCTGCTTGGCATGCAGAAGGCCCCAGGTTCAATCCCCGGCGTCTCAAGTAAAAACACCAGGTTGGAGACAAGACTTCGAACTGAGACCCTGCAGGACTACTGCCAGTCAGGGTAAATCACATTGACCTTGATAGACCAAAGTTCTGTCTCGGTATAAAGCAGGCGCGGCTACATGTGGCTTGCAAGTGGCAGTGGCTTCTTGGTGTCTCTCCCCCAGGACGGAAACCTCCCCAGCGGGGAGTCCATGATCCGGCAGTTCCTGCAGGGGCAGCGATTCTTCCGACAGGAATTTGGGAAGCTCTGCTCTGAGGTAACGAGCTGATTTGCCTTTTCCCCCGCTCCTCCATGCGTCCTCCTGGGATTTCTCTCCAAAGGTGATATAGTCCGTATGTGTGGCTGTGTTTTCAGTCCCCACCATTCTCGCACCCGGGTCGACCTCTGTTCTGGTCCACCGCTCTGTTGCTGAGGTTTTTGGCTAACGTGAGTTGTCTGTTTCTGTTGGGAGTAAGTGGTTAGTTAGTCCAGCACCCCTTCTCAACTTAGCAGAGTACACCTTGGCTACATGCAGTAGAAGTCCTCTGTTCTCTGTGTGCTGACAGACTAAACAGGAAGAAAACCCACAGTCTGCCTGTTTATCTCACTGACTTGTTTGCAACCCCTCCTTGGAGGCTGAGGCTCGAGATGACGTCTAGACCTTCTTGTCCAACAACTTCTGCCTCTCGGCAACAGCTGCAGAGGCTACCTGGGAATGCCTTCTTGTGGGTCAGCTCTGTGCCTCTGTATAGCCAATTGTAACCAGGTTTGATTCCCCCACTCCTCTGCATGCAGCTGCTGGTGTGACCTTGGGCCAGTTACAGTTCTCTCAGAGCTGTTCTCTCAAGGGCAGTTCTCGGAAAGAGCTCTCGCAGCCCCACCGACCTCACAGGGTGTCTGTCGCGGGGAGGGGAAGGGAAAGGAGATTGTAAGCCGCTCTGAGACTCCTTCGGGTAGTGAAGGGTGGGGTGTAAATCCAATCTCCTCCTCCTCCTCCTCCTCCTCTTCTTCTTCTTCCTCCTCCTCTTCCACCTTCATTACAGGATGGAGTTGACCTTTAGTTGCCTTGATTTCTGTGAGGGGACGGCCATCAGGCAGCTCCCAAGAGGATAGTTCTCTGTTTCATGCCTGTTAGCAGCTCTTACCTAGGAAGCCTGCTTTGTTTCCTCTCCCCCAAGATGCCAGGTGCGAGATGGCCTGGCTCATTTCAGTGTCTGAGAAAGTTGGGTTAATGATTTCTTGACTGGTAGCCAGCACTTAGGGTAGAATATGCTTAGTTTTAGCCATGCGTCTCGTCTCAAAGTCTAGCTGTTTCACTGTGTGTATTCGAGCGTGTGTTCGAGACCCAGCAGATGGGTGCTTAGCCTGCTCTTTCTGTAAATTCGTACATTATTTCCTTGTAAGCTGACCTGGATCTTGCATATCGTTTCCTTGGGATTTCTGTGAAAGCCGGAGCTCCAGGGTTCATGCGCATGTGTCCGCTGGTTTGTGCGCATTTGCTTCTTGCAAACAAGAGAGAGAAATGTTTGATGGCGTTTACAGGAGACGGCGGAAAGACATGTCTGTACCCACGATGCTTGGCTACATCTATGTGGGCGTGAAATCATGGGGGAAGGGATAGGTCTCCGTCCTGGCTGCATGCTTAGAGTTGCAACTCTTGTAAGAGTACAGAACTGCAAGCGCTTGGAAGCACAGAGGGGGGCTGGCGTGGACTGTAGGTCATTGGCAACTAGGGCTGCCCGCTCCGGGATGGGAAATTCCTGAAGTTTTGGGGGGTGGAGCCTGGGGAGGGCAGAGCTTGAGCAGAGGGAGGGACCTCAGTAGGAGAGAATGCCATAAATTCCACCTTCCAAAGCAGCTGTTTCCTCCAGGGGAACTGATCCCTGGAGATCCGTTGTTAATTCCAAGAGATCTCCAAGCCCCACTTGGAGGCCAGCAACCTGATCAGTGACCCTTAGCGACACAAGCTGAATAGAACATGCATATTCAGAGGCAGTCTATCTCCAAATACCAGATGCACAGTAGGAGGGAGGGTGTGTTACTGCTTGCCCTGGTTGTGAATTTTGTACACTCACTGTTTCAAACAGCGGATTGTCACTCTTGCAAACCGGGCGGATCCCGATATAGCCCGGTTTTTGTCACGTTCCCCAGCTGCCTCTGACCTCTTCTTCCTTCCCCTGTTTGCCGAGCCAGTTCTGGTTGCCGGACACTTTCGGCTACTCGGCCCAGTTCCCCCAGCTGATGCGCGGATGCGGGATACACCGGTTCCTGACTCAGAAGCTCAGCTGGAACCTCGTGAACACTTTCCCGGTGAGCAGAAGTTCTTTGGAGGGGCGCAGGCTCAAGAGGTGCCTGTGTTGTTCACAGTATCTCCAGTTAAAAGGACCAGGCAGGAGGGGATGGGAGGGACCTTGATCTGAGACCCTGGCTCAGTGACAGAGCATCTTCATGGCATGCAGAAGGTCCCAGGTTCAATCCCCAGCATCTCCAGTTAAAAGGACCAGGCAGCAGGTGATGTGAAAGACCTTGACCCGAGACCCTGGCTCAGTGACAGAGCATCTTCATGGCATGTAGAAGGTCCCAGGTTCAACCCCCCGGCATCTCCAGTTAAAAGGACCAGGCAGCAGGTGATGGGAAAGACCTTGACCTGGGACCCTGGAGAGCCACTGCCAGTCACAGTAGACAATCCTGACCTGAATAGACCCAGGGTCTGACTTCACCTCCAGGCAGTTCTGCATGCTCAGCCGTGGCCGTCTTCTCCTACAGCACAACACCTTTCTCTGGGAAGGCATCGACGGTTCTCAAGTTCTGGCTCACTTCCCGCCAGCGGATTCTTACGGGCTGGCCGGACACGTGGAGGAGGTGAGTGAAGTCGCCGCACGGCACCTGTCTTGATGGGCTGGACACCTTATCCTATGACCCTCAGACCTTATCCTCAGTGAACCTCAGTTACCAGTGACTGCATTTTCTTGCTTTTGCTTGGGTTCCTTCCTGCCGTTCCCTTTGTTGCCTCCTTCTCTGACAACATTCAGATTGTATGGGGCAGTGATCCATCCCCCACCCCAACCTGTGAAATATTATATTCAGACACCCACCCCACCCCAGTGTTGATTTCTGTAGCTTTCCATAACATCTTGAGAAGTTTGGCTTTCTGGATTTTCTTTTTTGAACATTCTAGTCCCTTAGGTTGTGGAGAACAATTGAAAAACGTAAGAGAAGCCATGTTGGATCAGGCCAATGGCCCATCCAGTCCAGTGCTCTGTCGCACAGTGGCCAAAGCCCAGGTGCCATCAGGAAGTCCACCAGCGGGGCCAGAACTCCAGAAGCCCTCCCACTGTTGCCCCCCCAAGCACCAAGAAGACAGAACATCACTGCCCCAGACATCAAGAACATAAGAGAAGGCATGTTGGATCAGGCCAGTGGCCCATCCAGTCCAACACTCTGTGTCACACAGTGACCAAAACCCAGGTCCCATCAGGAGGTCCACCAGCAGGGCAAGAACTCCAGAAGCCCTCCCACCATTGCCCCCCCAAGCTCTGAGAATATAGGCCAGCACAGCCCCAGACATAAGAACGTAAGAGAAGCCATGTTGGATCAGGCCAATGGCCCATCCAGTCCAACACTCTGTGTCACAGAGTGGCCAAAACCCAGGTGTCATCAGGAGGTCCACCAGTGGGGCTAGAGCTCCAGAAGCCCTCCCACTCTTGCCCCCCTCCCAGCACCAAGAATACAGAGCATCACTGCCCCAGACAGCGTGTTCCATCTATACATTGTGGCTAATAGCACCAGGGGACTGTTACGTGGGATATACAAGGGAAATAGCATACTTGTATATTGCCACATTCTGGGGAAGGCAGAGAGCTTAAAAGGGTGCAACTCTGGCTGGAAATGTATGCTAATTTGCTGCTCGCCCTCTACCTATATATACGGACTGGTAATTTCTATTTCATTGTATCTGAAGAAGTGTGCGTGCACAGGAAAGCTGATACCCTGAATAACACTTTGTTGGTCTTAAAAGGTGCCCCTGGACTCCAACTTTGCTCTGCTGCTTCAGACCAACACAGCTAACCCACCTGATTGTATCCGAAGAAGTGTGCTTGAACATGGAAGCTTATACCTTGAATAAAACTTCAGTTTGGTGTAGTGGTTAGGAGCACAGACTCTAATCTGGGAGAACCGAGTTCGATTCCCCACTCCTCCACATGCAGCCAGCTGGGTGACCTTGGGCCAGTCACAAGTTCTCTCGGAGCTGTTCTCTCAAGGGCAGTCCTCAAGAGAGCTCTCTCAGCCCCACCTGCCTCACAGGGTGTCTGTTGTGGGGAGGGGGAAAGGAGATTGTGAGCCACCTTGAGACTCCCGAGTGAAGGGTGGAGTATAAATCCAATCTCTGCTCCTTTTCTTCTTCTTCTTTGTCAGTCTTAAAGGTGGTGCTGGACTCAAACTTTGTTCTGCTGCTTCAGACCCACACAGCGACCCCCCCTGAATCCCCTAATAGGTGGCACCGTTTGTTGAGTAGCCAGTGGTGATAGTTTGGGTTTGGGAGGAAAGTACGTGTCAAATGTGTCCTTGTGGAACTGACAGAGCGTCACACGTGCGTTGAATCTTCTCCTAGATGCTAAAGACCCTGAAGAACAACAGGGACAAGGGGCGGGTGAACCACAGCGCAGCTCTGTTTGGGTTTGGAGACGGCGGAGGGGGCCCGACGCAGAAGATGCTGGACCGCTTGAAGAGGATGAAGGATACGGACGGCTTGCCCAGGTGAGTCTCCCCTGACAACACGATGCGGTCCACCCCTTGAAAGAAGGAGAACATCACGATGAAAGCCAGCAATTGAAAGATCAGAACTGGATAAGGTTGCCAACCCCCAGATCGGGGCAGGATATTCCCCGGTTTTGGGGGCCCCCGGTCCACTGCCAGCCAGCTGGCCGATGGGGTGTGCCCTGCCCCCAAAGAGTCCCGATGTACCCAACCTGCCCAGTTCAATGATGTCAGAAATCTCAAAAGTATCCCCGTTTGTATTTCCTTTTGGGAGGACGGGAAAGTCTCCCCAGTCTTGTCTTATGTTCAGCTCCTGTCTTTTGTTTCTCGCAGGGTCCAGATGTCCACTCCAGACCAGTTTTTCTCTGCTTTGGAAAAGGTAGAGTCCCAGCTGTGCACATGGGTCGGAGAACTGTTTCTGGAGTTACATAACGGCACGTACACCACCCATGGACAGGTTAGTGTGCCACCGGGGAACATCGGAAAAGGACATTAGATCGTGGCTAATGCTGGCTCGTTGCATAGCAGTGGCACTGAAGTGGTCAAACCCTGTCTGGAGGCTTACGATCAACAAGCCGTGTCTTACCAACAAGCCATATCTCATCTTTTTAAAATGTGTGTGTGTGTGTGTGTGTGTATATATATATATATATTTAAGAGCCAGTTTGGTGTAGTGGTTAAGTGCGTGGACTCTAATCTGGGAGAACCGGGTTTGATTCCCCACTCCTCCACTTGCATCTGCTGGTATGATCTTGGATCAGTCCATAGTTCTGGCACAGCTGCCCTTGAAAAAGGGCAGTTTCTGTCAAGAGCTCTCTCAGCCCCACCTGCCTCACAGGGTGTCTGTTGCGGGGAAGGGAAGGGAAAGGAGTTTGTAAGCCACTCTGAGACGCCTTTGGGCAGTGAAGGGTGGGGTATAAATCCAATCTCTTCTTCTAAAAAAACAAGAGAATAGTAGAAAGGGTTACAGAAGAGAAAAAAAGGAGGATCGTATAACAAGTTGGGTATATCAAAGATTGTGATACATTGCGGGGTATATCAAAAAAGAAGTTAAAAAGTATTTCTCCCTACCATCCCCTTTATCGCAATTTTAAAACATTTTCTATAAGGTACAGTGACCCTTACTTTGGACATTTTAAATTTCAGATTTTATTACTAATCTCTCTTGCAGCTTTGTGATTAATTTCATCATTACCACATATTCTATATTACATATTTCGTCATATAATATAGCAAGGTTTAACAGAGATCCCTTATGTTTCACACAATAAAAAGTAGAAAATATGTCCCAAATCCAATTTCTGATACATTTATATTCAAAACTTATTCTCAGTCATTAGTTGCTGTAGATTTTCTGGGTTGTGTGGCTGCGGTCTTGGCATTGTAGGACCTGACGCTTCTCCAATAGCTGTGACTGGCATCCTCAGAGGTATACCTGTGTTGAATGGAAGAACAAAATAAAAAGAGCCCTGCTGGATCAGTCCAAAGGCCCATCAAGTCCAGCAACCCGGAAAATCTACAGCAGCGAATCAACTCCGGCCGTGAAAGCCTTCACCGACATATTCTCGGTCAGCTTAGCCTTGTGGTACGTTTCTATGCCTTGCAACACATTCATATACAATTTAAAAAATTGTTTCTTGTTCTAAATTTTAAACTGTTTCTCATCCCAAGTTTGTCTCCGACTTACATAATGTACATTCAGATCTTTCGCCCTGTGCCCGAGCTTGTATAAATCCCGAATCTTTTCCCTTCTTCTGGAGCCAGATTAAAAAGGGGAACCGGGAGTGCGAACGCCTGCTCCGTGACATCGAGGTCCTGAGCAGCTTTGCTTTGTCGAGGAAACCCTCTTTTCGCTACCCTTCTGCCGAGCTGCAGCGTCTCTGGAGGTAAAGTTGTGAATGGTCTCTTTGATGCTCTGCAGTAGATAGGTCTTTGTCAGGGCTTATTTTGTAGAAAAAGCCCAGCAGGAACTTATTAGCATAATAGGCCACGCCCAACAGCAGAAACTCATGAGCATATTAGGCCACACCCCTGGCAGCACAGCTCATCAGCATATTAGGCCACACCCCCATGTTACCTGAAGTGTGGTCATCCAGCCACACCCACCTTTTGCTTCTTATTCTGTTTACCTTGTTTGCTGTCAAAACCCAGGGCTTTTTTTGGAGCAGGAACTCGGTTGCATGTTAGGCCACACACCCCTAATGTAGCCAATCCTAATGAGTTTCTGCTGCTGGGTGTGGCCTGTTATGCTCATGAGTTCCTGCTGGGCGTGGCCAACTTGGGAGCCAGCCGGAACTCCGTTCCTGTGCATTCCTGCCCTGAAATAGGCCTGGTCTTTGTAGTTCTAGGAGAAGGATTCGGGAAAGAGGATCTCTCCCTACCCCCAACTCCGCGGCTGTGTGTAGGGGGACCTGCTGAGACCCCTTTTCATACATTTTCTTCATCTGTACTTGTTTGGATCCAAGCCCAGGACTGCAGGTGAAAAGCTGGAGAGAATCCCCATGGGGAGTACCACGGATACGGAAGCTGACACTGTTTGGTGGTGGAAAGTGATGCTCCATCTAAGCTGTGGAGTCCTGTGAGCAAAAATCCTACTTAGTGAGCTACCTGGCATTAAAGTTGTGAGCAGGTGATTTGGCTACTGCATCAACCCCGAAACTGGCCTTCGTGAGATCCCGAACTCGTCTAATCAAACAAAACTAGGCACCGTTTAAACATTCTTTTTAATAATGTGGGAGTGGACCTCTGCCTGTGCGCATACCACCGACGATAAAATAAAGTGGCAGGTGAAGAGCGGAAGCCTTGAGCTTCCGAGCGGAAGCGGCTCCACGCCACGGGAGCGATCAGACGCCAGAAAAGTGAGGCTAGAACCGGAGAATCAGGAAAACACCACTTGGGGACCTGGTAACAAAATACTCCGCTTTAAAGGGGGTTTGAGCTGGAAAGCGACGGCTGGGTACGGTGTGCAGAAGTTGGGTGTGTGAACGTGGATATAAAATCCATTATTGAAGCACACCAAAAGCGGACTAAACGGCCCATCTGAACACACCCAAGGTGTATTTTTTTGCTTGCAGAAGATAAAATAGTTCTGCTCTTTCCGGGGTCTCATCTGCCCTTTCTTTGGCTCAGGCTGTTGCTGCTGAATCAGTTCCACGACGTGTTGCCGGGCAGCTGCATCCAGCTAGTCACTGAGGATGCCATGAGATACTATTCCGGTAAGCCGGGGAGAAGGAACAGACTCGTACATTGGATTAGGCTGAGCGAGCGACTGGTCCGAGTACTAAGGACTGGGGCTGATGTCTACGAGGGAGTTTGAACAGCTCTGCTGGATCAGGCCTGGAGGACCACCCACCCCAGCAGCCCGTTTCCTACCAGCTGTCTTCCAGATGTTCTCGGAACCAGCTATGTCAGGGGTACCCAAAGAGGTGCTGGTGGGCGCCGTGCCTCCTACTGGTACCTCTTACAGTGCCTTCCAAGTAAGGTTGCCAGGTTTGGGTTGGAAAATACCTGGAGACTTTGGGGGTGGATTCAGGAGAGGGTGGGGTTTGGGGAGGGGCCTCAGCATGGTCCAATGCCACAGAGCCCACCCTCCAAAGCAATCGTTTTCTCCAGGAGGGCTGATCTCTGTCAGCTGGAGATCAGTTTTGTAAAAGCAGGAGATCTCCAGGTCCCCCCTGGAAGATGGCAACCCGGCTTCCTTGTCTTTTTAGAAAGTGGGTGGGGCCAGGTGGGGCTTCTGCCCAGCAAGGCTTCTGACTGGCTGAGCAGGTTTTTTTTCCAGAAAATGTTGCTTTGGCAACGGCTGCCACTGCGGCAAAAGGTTTTTCCCTGTGTGACTGATTGTAAGTTGCAGCTGCCATTTTGTGGCGGGCTCCGCCCCCTGCAGCAGCCATTTTGTGGGCATGCCCATCAGCTGTGTTGAAATTTCAAATGTGCCCGCAAGGCATAAAAAGATGGGGACCCCTGAACTGCATTTTCTAACTTCCCCATACCCCCTTAACTCACTTTTCATGGGTCTGCCTCTCTTCTTAGAAGTCTTTGTCATATGTTCTCTCAAGAGCAGTCCCTGAAAGAGCTCTCTCAGCCCCACCTTCCTCACAGGGTGTCTGTTGTGGGGAGGGGAAGGGAAAGGAGATTGTAAGCCGCTCTGAAACGGGTGGGATATAAATCCAATCTCCTCCTCTTCTCCTTTCCAGAAATTCGAGATGCTGGCGTTCGTCTTCTAACAGATGCTGTGCAGTCTTTGGTTGGGGATGTGTCAGGGAACGGTCAAGGGACACCTGAAAGCATCTTCATCATCAACACGTTGCCATGGGAACGCACAGAAGTCATCTCCCGAACTGGACCGGGTGGCTCTGAGACTTTAGGTAGTCGCGGTCCCTGGATTACCGAGCTGCTAAAAGGCTGATACTTTTGCCAGTGCTTCTGTTGAAGGCTGATATTTCCATTCAGTTATGCAACAAACAAGAACACCTGATCAGGTTTTGTGTCTTTTTCTCTCCAGCTTTGGTGACGGTTCCCAGCATGGGTTATTGTACCCTCCAGGGTTCAATAACCTCACCCCATCCTGTGACAGTAACCAAAAAGGTAAGCTGCTTTTATGAATTTGGTCCAAAAAAATCTAGTCGTTCCCCACGCGGAAAGAAGCTGCAGATAAAAACGTAAGAGAACCAGTGTGGTGCTGTGGTTAAGAGTGTCTGATTGTGAGAACTGGGTTTGAATCCCCACTTGTGCCATGGAATCTCGCTGGGGGACCTTGGGCTGGTCACACTTTCTTGGCTACTTCACAGGGTTGCTGTGAAGATAGAATGGAAGAGAGGAGAACGATGTAAGTGGTTTTGGGTCCCCGTTGGGAAGAAAGACGAGGTATGAATGAATGGGTGAACAAAATAAAAAGAGCCCTGCTGGATCAGTCCAAAGGCCCATCGAGTCCAGCCTTTTGTTCACATGGCGGCCGACCAGTTGCCACTAAGAAGCCGACAATCTCAGGATCTAGATTGCATTTTAAATGCAAGGCAAAATAATTTCGCCCCTACAGATTTGCATGGGTGCAGGGTGGCGTTTAAACAGTGCTGCGTCCTTTTTCTCCAGGCGGACGGTTCGTTTACCATGGAGAACGGCATCCTCCAAGTTCGTCTGGATCCCATGGGACGTGTGACCTCGCTTCACTTAATTAATTCTGAGAGGTACTATGAAATCCATTCGGAAGGGCATCCCAATCCTGATTTCAGCCCGTCTGAATACAAGCGGCAGCCCAAACTGAGCGGACAAGGCTGACCTTAAATGCCTGGTAGTCCAAACTGTGCCTTGGTCTATGGAAGTCCATATTGTCTAGTCAGATTGCCAGTTGCTCTCCAAGGTCTCAGCAAGGGTCTTTCACATCACCTACTGCCAGGTCATTTACCCTGGAGATGCCGGAGATTGAACCTGAGGCCTTCTGCATGCCAAGCAGAGGCTCTACCACTGAGCCAGGGTCTCAGACAAAGGTCTTTCCCATAACTTACTGCCTGATGCTTTTAACTGGAGATGCCGGGGATTGAACTGGGGACCTTCTGCATGCCAAGCAGATGCTCTTCCGCTGAGCCAGGGCCCCAGATCAAGGTCTTTCCCATCCCCTACTGCCTGGTCCTTTTAACTGGAGATGTCGGGGATTGAACCTGGGACCTTCTGCGTTCCAAGCAGAGGCTTTACCTCTGAGCCAGGGTCTCAGGTCAGGATCTTTCCTATCACCTACTGCCTGGTCCTTTGAACTGACGATGCTGGGGATTGAACCCGGGACCTTCTGCATGCCAAGCGGAGGCTCTTCCACGGAGCCATGACCTCCCCCTGTATTTGGTACAGTTCTTTGACTGTCTTGTACTGATCCTTTCAGAGAGGTGGTCCCTGAAGGTTGCTATGCCAACCAGTTTGCAATCTTCGATGACGTTCCGTTGTACTGGGATGCCTGGGACGTGATGGATTATCACCTGGAGACAAGGTAGGTACTGATTGCTGTAGTGACACAATTCAGTATTTCTGGATCAATATAAGCAAATCCCACCTGCCCTGGGGTTTTGGGGCAAATCAGCCAGGAAAAATGACCCCAGGGATCTCATCATTGCACAGGTGGGTGGTTCTGGCTCATGACAGGTGGAAACATTAGACTTCATGTTCAGAGGCTGTAATACTAAGTACCGGATGTTATCAGTGTGGGGCAGTTATGACCAAAGATGTAATTTCCCCAAAATGTCTGGAGGGCTGTTGACACCTTTGGTCTAACTTGCAAAAGCAATTCAATGTAATAAGTATTGTATGGCAGTGTGTGTAGTATATATCAAAACAAAGAACCACTGTGATGAAATTGAACATTTAATGACAATTATGTATATCTATAAAAACTTTAGAAATTCTAACATATTCAAGACAAAACTTTGGAAATGTAAACATTTCAATAGGAAGACTGTTGAAATGAGTGTATAACCGGGTGCTCATTGAGAATATTGGATGTTGTTTTGAATATGTTTACATTTCCAAAGTTTTGTCTAGAATATGTTGGAATTTCTAAAATTTTTATAGATATACATAATTGTCATCAAATGTTCAATTTCATCACAGTGGTCCTTTGTTTTGATATATTGTCTGTCACTGTGACCCCTCCTTTGGTTCTTGAAAGTGTGTGTAGTATAGCCAGGAGATCCTAAGATTGTCTGGCAGCCAAAAGTTCTAGTTCTTTTAGCATTATGCACCATGAGGGGGTGAGCAAGACTTCGTTTTTAGGGCTGAGAGAGTTCTGAGCGAACGGTGACAGATCCAGAGTCACCTAGTGGGCTTCATGTGGGGGAGCGGGGAATCGAATTCGTATGTCAATTAAGAACAGCTTGCATGAGAGCCAGGATGGTGTATCATTTAAGAGCGTTGGATCATGATCTGGGTTCAGATCCCCACTCTGCCAGTGAAGCTCGCTGGGTGACCCTGGGCCAGTCACACTCTTTCAGCCTAACCTACCTCCCAGGGTTGTTGTGAGAATAAAACAGAGGAAGGAAGACCGATGTAAGCCACTCTGGGTCCCCCTGGGGAGAAAGGTGAGGTATAAATGAATTAAATAATAAATAAAATTATGGTTTGTGTCCCCTCAGTCATGAGGACCAGAAACTTGGTGTTATTAAAACAGAATCAACCCTGTTGGTTTGGTGTAGTGGTTAAGAGTGCAGACTCTAATCTGAGAGAACCGGGTTTAATTCCCCACTCCTCCACATGCAGCTGCTGGATGACCTTGGACAAGCTGTTCTCTCAAGAGCAGTCCTCGAAAGAGCTCTGTCAGCCCCACCTACCTCGCAGGGTGTCTGTTGCGGGGAGGGGAAGGGAAAGGAGATTGTAAGCCGCTCTGAGACTCCTTCGGGTAGTGAAGGGCGGGGTATAAATCCAATCTCTTCTTCTTCTTCTCCTGCTTGCAAAACAAATATTTCCTGGCAATTCCCTCTTTCAGGAAGCCCGTCACACAACTCCTGAACCCCTTGGAAGTCGTCCTTCCGGGGGGATTACGGGGCAGTGTGAAATTCTCCCTGCGGATCAGCGAAAAGAGCACACTCACTCAAGAGGTCGTCCTGGACGCAGCGTGCCCTTTTGTCCGCTTCCAGACTCAGGTGGGTTGAGGCCCACAGGGGAAAGCCCCCAAGCAAGTGAACCTGGTCACCAAAGAACATCGCAGAGCTGGGGAAAGTACAGAGGAGGGGCAACCAGGACGATGACGGGGCTGGAGCACCTTCCCTTGTGAGGAAAGGCCAAAGGGTCTGGGAATGTTCAGTTTAGAAAGCAAAGTAAGGAGGGGGGGGCACGAGAGAAGTTTATAAAATTAGGCATGGGATGGAGAGAGCGGACAAAGAGAAGTCTTTCTCCTGCTCCCCAAAATAGTAGAACTCGAGGGCATCCAATGAAGCTGATGGGCAGGAGGTTCAGGAGGGACAGAAGGAAATACTACTTGACATGGAGAGTGATTAGAATGTGGAAATTGCTGCCAGAGGATGTCATGATGGCCACAGGAAGAAATAGCTTTCAAAGGGGATTCATGGAGGGGCGGGTCTGTCAGTGGCTGCTAGCCATGGTGGCTGAGGGGAACCTCCGTGTTCAGAGGCAGTCAGCCTCTGAATCCCAGAGCCAGGAGGCAACATGAGGGGAAGGCCTCAGCGTCTGTGCCCAGTTGTTGGTCCTCCAGAGGAACTGGCTGGCCACTGTGTCAGACAGCATGCTGGACTGGATGGACCACTGGTCTGATCTAGCAGGGCTTTTCTGATGTTCTTATGAAGGCCTCGGCTTCTGTGCCCTTTTGTTGGCCTTCCAGAAGAACTGGTTGGCCACTGTGTGAGACAGGAGGCTGGACTAGATGGACCACTGGTCTGATCCAGCAGGGCTCTTCTGATGCTCTGATGAGGCCTCGGCCTCTGCCCTTTGTTGGCCTTCCAGAAGAACTGGTTGGCCACTGTGTGAGACGGGAGGCTGGACTAGATGGACCACTGGTCTGATCCAGCAGGGCTCTTCTGATGCTCTGATGAAGGCCTCGGCCTCTCTGCCCTTTTGTTGGCCCTCCAGAAGAACTGGTTGGCCACAGGGTGAGACAGGATGCCGGACTAGATGGACCACTGGTCTGATCCAGCAGGGCTCTTATGAAGGCCTTAGCCTTTATACCTGTTGTTGGCCCTGCAGAGGAACTGCAGAGGCTACTATGTGAGACAGGCTGCTGGGCTAGATGGCCCATTGGTCTGATCCAGCAGGGCTCTCCTTATGTTCTTATGAAGGCCTCATCCTCTAGGCCCTGTTGCTGACCCTCAAGAGGAACTGGTTGGCACTGTGAGAGACAGGATGCTGGACTAGATGGACCACCGGCCTGAACCAGCAGGGCTCTTCTGATGTTCTTACATCCCTGCTCCCGAACTGAACATCTCAGTTTAGCTCAGCCTTAATCAGATCCACTTTTCTTTGCTGTTGGCAGTGGGTCAGTTTCTGTCATGCTGTTACGACCAGTGTTCCCGCTAAGCTGAGTTAGTGCGAGGTAGCTCACAGTTTTTTAGCCTCTGGCTCACACATTTCTGTCTTAGCTCAGGAAGGAGTGCTCCGGAACAGACTGGTTCATGCAGCAGCCAAATCACTCACTCACAACTTTAATGCCTGTCGCTCAGAAAGTAGAATTTTTGCTCACAGGACTCCACAGCTTAGAGGGAGCACTAAATTTGGATAGTTCGGGCGACCGAGAAGTCTGCAGAGCGGGGAAGTCCTGAAACGAACTTGGAGCAACCGGGACAGCCGGGGGACCTCCTCTCCCTGTCGCCCTCCCGCGATTCTCAGTCCCTCCTCTCGCCATCTGCAGGTCGACTGGAACGAAGCGCACAAATTTCTCAAGGTGGAATTTCCAGTCAGGGTGCGGAGCCCCAACGCGACGTACGAGATCCAGTTCGGCCACCTGCAGAGACCGACGCACTGGAACACGTCCTGGGACTGGGCCCGGTTTGAGGTGAGGCTCTGGCGGTTCCCCTCAACTCATGTCACGGGCGCCCCCTTCTGGAACGATCCGACCGCTCTCGAGTTGAGTTCCGGCGTCCGTTCAGACGGAGAGCCGACCTTGTCTGTCTTCGCTTCCTTTCCAGGTGTGGAGCCACAAGTGGATGGACCTCTCTGAGCACGGGTTCGGGGTGGCCCTGCTGAACGACTGCAAATATGGCTGCTCGGTCCGTGGCCACCTGATGAGCCTCTCCTTGTGAGTCGTGGAGGAACGGGGTGTCGGGAGGGAAGGGGGGCGTCCCAGTTCTCCAGAATGCAGCGTGTCCGTGGCTCCGGGTGGAGCCCTCGAATGCAAGCCTGCTGTTGTTTTCCTGATGATGCACAGATCCTGTGCAAATTATTAACTTATTGAAAACGTGTACATCCTGCTTTTCCTCATGGTTCAAGGCGGCTTATGACGATAGCTAAACCACCCCCAGCTAAAACTGGAAATAAAATAGCAAGCCCCCATATCTGTCCTCTACCTCTTAAAAGACGCCTGCCGTTCAGCCCCCCTTGAAAGCCCTCGGAAACAGAGAAGAGAAGGGATTGGGTTTATACCCTGCCCTTCACTACCCGAAGGCATCCCAGGCCGCTTTGACGCTGTAATTTTTGTCACTCGATCGTCCCTATTGCTGCAGGCCCCCCCCCCAACGTATTTTGCTCTCTCTAGTAGTCCCAGAGGGAGCAAAACACATGTGAAGAGAGGGGGAATGCAAATGAATAGGGACAAAACAGTGACAAAAATGACAGTGTGGAAGTGGCCTCAGAGCGGCTTACAAACTCCTTTCCCTTCCCCTCCCCACAACAGATGTCCTGTGAGGGAGGTGGGGCTGAGAGAGCTCTTTCGAGGACTGCTCTTGAGAGAACAGCTCTGAGAGAATTTGACTGTCCCAAGGTCACACCAGCAGCTGCATGTGGAGGAGAGGATCGAACCTGGCTCTCCCGGATTAGAGTCCGTACTCCTACACACTACACCAAACTGTGTAGGCCCTGCGGCACCTCTGGAAGATCTCCAAGGAGGGATCTTCAGGAGGTCCATTCCACAGAGGCGGAGGCATGATGGAAAATGCCTGGACTCTGGTCGATGCCAGACAGGCCACCCTGAGTGGAAGGACAGCCCACAGAGGGCTGCCTGGTGGCCAATAATGCCATGATGTTGAGGAGTCAAAGGTGTTGTGCTGAAGATCGGAGATCGAATGGCCATCAGAGAGAAGGAAACAACAAATACAAACGGGGAGGGGGGGGGGTCACTGACAAACGCAATTTAGTCATAAGAACAGTAAGAATCGACATACAATGCCGAATACAAAAATTTACATCCGAAGATCACAACCGCAAAGATTCTGAAGACTACAACGGCAAAGATTTTACGAAGAGTCCGGCTTCAACTCCGTTTCGAGACAAGACTTCATCGGAAGTGATCAACGGCATACAATGTGTGATGTGCGCTCTAAGCATATGGCTACTGAGATGTCCTTTAATAAGAAGTGCTAAAACTTGTGGAATGAAAGGGCTAGTCCTAGACACAAACTGCATAACAGCATAAAGACTTTCCTGTATACTTGAACTCCCCAGTTTGTATTTGTTGTTTCTAATCCACTGGGAGGTCTTTTATTGTAGGTTGTTCATCAGAGAGGAGGGGCAGCAGGCGTAGTTGGGTCTGTTTTGTGGCTCCACCTCCCTTGGAGGAGGAGCCAGGGCTCAAGTGGAAGACAGCCAGTTTGGTGTAGTGGTTAAGAGCGGCGGACTCTAATCTGGAGGACTGTGTTTGATTCCCCACTCCTTCACATGCAGCCAGCTGGGTGACCTTGGGTTAGTCACAAGTTCTCTCAGAGCTGTTCTCTCAAGAGCAGTTTCTCTCAGAGCGCTCTCAGCCCCACCTATCTCACAGGCTGTCTGTTGTGGGGAGAGGAAGGGAAAGGGGATGGTAAACTGTTCTGAGACTCTGAGTGAGGGTCGGGGTATATGGCCAACTCTTCTTCTTCTTGGCATGCAGAAGGTCCCAGGTTCAATCCCCGACATCTCCAGTTTAAAGGATCAGGTAGGAGGTGACGGGAAAGACCCTGGATCAGTGGCAGAGCATCTGTTTGGCATGCAGAAGGTCCCAGTTCAATCCCTGGCATCGCCAGTTAAAAGGATCAGGTAGCAGGTGATTGGAAAGACCTCTGCCTGAGACCCTGGCTTAGTGGAAGAGAGCCTGCTCAGCATGCAGAAAGTCCCAGGTTCAATCCTCGGCATCTCCAGTTAAAAGGACCAGGCAGTAGGTGATGGGAAAGACCTTGACATGAAACCCTAGCTCAATGGTAGAGTATCTGTTTGGCTTGCAGAAGGTCCCAGGTTCAATCTCCAACATCTCCAGTTAAAAGGACCAAGCAGGAGGTAATGGGAAAGACCTTGATCTGGAACCCTGGCTCAGTGGTAGAGCCTCTGCTTGGCATGCAGAAGGTCCCAGGTTTAATCCCCAACATCTCCAGTTAAAAGGACCAGGCAGGAGGTGATGGGAAAGACTTTGATCTGTGGCCCTGGCTCAGCGGAAGAGCATCTGCTTGGCACGCAGAAGGTCCCAGGTTCTACAGGCATCTACAGTTAAAAGAATCAGTTAGGAGGCGATGTGAAAGACCTCTGCCTGAGAACCTGGAGGGCCGCTGCCAGTGTGAGTAGACAATACTGACTTTGATGGACCAAGGGCCCAATTTAGTAGAAGGCAGCTTCCTGTGTTCAGCTGTAGAAGTCAGAAATGCGTGCGGAGTCTCCCAACCACAATCTCAGATTTCTCTTTTTTTAAAAAAAGGTTCTGGTCCTTATAAAGATCGGGATGTTATTATCATAATTATCATTATTATTATTATTATTATTAAATTTCATTTTCACTGTGTGTGCTGTTTAATGCCATTAGCAGCCTCCAGAGACGGTGGGATTTTAGGCAAGCCACACCCTCTCCAGCCTCAGTTCCCCTGTCTGATATATGGGGATAATATTAGTAAGGTTTACCACCGTTTCCACATGAAATATCTTGAAAACCGGCCGCACCGTACAAATGCTCAACACGGCCATTCTAATAATGGCAGGGTGCCGTAAAAACAAATGATATTTCCCCCCATTCCTCCCGCCAAGGTTAAGGGCGCCGAAGTCACCCGACGCCACTGCCGATATTGGATGCCACCAGTTTACATACGCGGTGATGCCTCACACGGGTGAGTGTTAAGGAATTTTTCACGTGTCTTGAAAGCCACACTTGTCGAGTAAGATTGAGACTCTTGTAATAGTTTCGAACCTGTGGGCTTGCGTTGGCTTGCTAAATTTGAAAGATGTTATATTCCTCCCTAACCCCCCCTCCCAATAAATCTGTTCTTTGACCACCTGATCTCTAAGAAACCATATCTCAGTCAAGGGCTAGTGTCCGTAGCCAGGATTTTGTGGCTTGTGGGGCTGCCATTATTTGCCATAAAGAAGGCACGCACCCCTCTTCCTCCCCTCCTGCAAGATTTAAAGGGCCCTTCAGCAGATCAGTGGGGAGCAGGTAGGCTACCAAACAGCTGGTAAAGGTAAAGGTAAAAGTTCCCTTGCTCGAAAGCCAGTCGAATTCGACTCTAGGGTTGCGGTGCTCTTCGGTTTCAAAGCCGAAGAGCCAGCACTGTCCGAAGACGTTTCCGTGGTCATGTGGCCGGCATGACTAAACACCAAGGCGCACGGAACGCTGTTCCCTTCCCACCAAAGTGGTACCTATTTATCTACCTGCAATTTCTTGCTTTTGAACTGCTAGGTCGGCAGGAGCTGGAACTAGAGACGGGAGCTCACCCCATCATGCGGCACTCTCGGGTCTCGGAACTGCTGAACTACTGACCTTCCACAGCCTGCAGTTCAGCGTCTTAACCACTTGAGCCACTGCAGCTGGAGAGCCCTTTAAATCTTGCAGGAGGGGAGGGAGAGGGGTGCACCCCACCCCCCTGCTTCTTCCCAGGGTGCCATCCTTATTTTTTAGGGGAAAGCATAAAAGGTTTATTTCCCTTGTGTTCCCCTTAGGAATGTTGAATTATGCTAGCAAACGGAATTGATGGATTCTCTTGGAAACATCAGACCCGAATCTTTGGTCTGTTTTATCCCACAAAGGAAGAATTTTAACTCTTGATCAGTATGCTGGCATCATCTGGTCTTGCTTGTGTCAAAATGATCGTTCTCAATGAAACGGTGCCCGCTTTGTTGGAGCACATCTTCGTATATTATTTCGTTGTTAAGCAGCCCTGAGCCCTACTTGTGGGGAAGGGCGGCCTGGTGAATCTAATTTTAATAAGTAAATACATTTTCTCTCCCGGATTGAACTCGGGGAGGGGGGGTGTTGTACTAGAGTTTTGAAAACTCCCCTGTCAGTGAGTCTTGAGAAGCTGACTTAAGAACATAAGAGAAGCCAATGTTGAATCAGGCCAATGGCCCATCTAGTCCAACACTCTGTCACACAGTGGCCAAAATATACCAGGTGCCATCAGGAGGTCCAGCAGTGGGGCCAGGATACTAGAAGCCCTCCCACTGCTTCTCCCCCCAGCACCAAGAATAGAGTGCATCACCTGCCCCAGACAGAGAGTTCCTATCTATACCCTGTGGCTAATAGCCATTGATGGACTTCTGCTCCATATGTTTATCTAATTCCCTCTTGAAACTGTCCATGCTTGTAGCTGCCACCACCTCCTGCGGCAGTGAATTCCATGTGTGAATCACTCTTTGGGTGAAGAAGGACTCCCTTTTATCTGTTCTAACCCGACTGCTCAGAAATTTCATGGAGTGCCCACAAGTTCTTGTATTATGAGAAAGGGAGAAAAGGACTTCTTTCTCAACCTGCTCTATCCCATGCATAATCTTATAAACCTCGATCATGTCACCCTTCAGCCGTCGTTTCTCCAAGCTAAAGAGTCCCAAGCATTTTAACCTTTCTTCATAGGGAAAGTGTTCCAACCCTTTTATCGTTCTAGTTGCCCTTCTCTGCACTTTTTCCAATGGCTAGAATATCCTTTTTGAGGTGTGGCGACCAGAACTGTACACAGTTCTGCAAATCAGAGAGAGTGGGGCAGAGCCCTTCCGGAGGACTCTGCATCCTCCTCCAAACATAGATGGGAGCCGGGCAGGAGGCAATCTCCTTGTCACATGACCACAGGAGCCTGATTGGTCAATGTAAATCTTGCCGCAGCCACTCCCCCTCTGCCGTCTCCCGTGCAGGTTCCTTCCAGGAGGCTGGGGTGATCCGACAGGCTTATGGCCTGAACTCCCCCCTTCACACGGTGGCCAGAGCCTCAGAGCTGTGTCCGGCGTGGAGCGCGTTCTCTGTGGAATCTCCGGCTGTTGTTCTGGAAACTGTAAAGCAGGTACTTCGTTTTATCTGACCTTGTTTATATGCCATAGTATAAAAAGGTAAAGGTTTCCCTTGCTCGAAAGCCAGTCAAATCCGACTCTGGGGGGCCGGTACTCATCTCCATTTCCAAGCCAAAGAGCCAGCGCTGTCCAAAGACTTCTCCGTGGTCATGTGGCCGGCGTGACTAAATGCTGAGACGCACGGAACGCTGTTACCTTCCCACCAAAGCAGTGCCTATTTATCTACTTGCAATTTCTTGCTTTCGAACTGCTAGGTTGGCAGGAGCCAGGGCCAGAGATGGGAGCTCACTCTGTCACGTGGCGCTCGGGTCTCGAACTGCTGAACTACCGACCTTCCAGTCTGCAGCTCAGCGTCTTAATCTCTGAGCCACTGCGGTCCCATGCTGCAGTATATATACATACAAATACAGTGGTTAAGCTGGACTCATCCCTGTGTGCATTTAATTATCTTAGTAGAAAACATTCTACAATGAAAAACAACAATAGAGCACAGGGTCCCAGATGTATCACATCCCTTGTTGCGTCCTAAAAGACACCCCTCTCCACAAGTATAAAAAACCTTTTGTACTAAGATAATTAAATGTACACAAGGATGAGTCAAACTTAACCACTGCATTTGTTTGTTTATATGCTACCAGCTCAGCAGAGAAGGAGAATATCCTGTACTGCAGGCGGAGTTAGGTCTAGGTACAGGTACATTCTGTCGCATTGGCTAGGAAGGAAATCTGCTGGTGTGACCTTGGGTCAGTCACAAGTTCTCTCAGAGCTGTTCTCTCAAGAGCAGTCCTCGAAAGAGCTCTCTCAGCCCCATCTGCCTCACAAGGGTGTCTGTTGTAGGGAGGGGAGGGGAAAGGAGATTGTAAGCCGCTCTGAGACTCCTTCGGGTAGTGAAGGGCAGGGTATAAACACCATCTCCTCTTCTTCTTCCACATGCTGCGTGATTCTCTAACCTCATTTCCTTCTCAAAAGCGAGATTCTAGCCTAGAGGTCCCCAAACCTTTTGACCCTGCGGGCGCCTTTGGGATTCTGACAGGGTGGCAGGCAGCGTCACAGAAAGGCTGCCAGAAACCGGATGCCTCAGGGGGCGGGGCCAGCCACAAAATGGCTACCGCAGCTTACCTGCAGTCACACAGCGTATATCCTTGAGCTGCCAAAGCAACATTTAAAAAAAATCTCCACAGGTGATCAAACCTCCGGCGGCCAATGAGAAGCCTTGCTGGGCAAAAGCTCCGCCTGGCCACGCCCACTTTCTATGCAGGATCAGCCGAGAGCATCCCCGACAAGAGTTCGTCCAGCCGTTGCTTACAGACTGCCAGTGAAGGGGAGCTCACCACCTCCTGAGGCAGCTCATTCCACTGTTGCACTGTAAAGACCTTCTTCCAAATAGCCATCTGGTACCTTCCCGCCCTTAATTTCAACCCATTCTTGCGAGTCTTCTCCTCTGCTGCTGACAGGAGCAGCTCCCTGCCCTCCTCTAAGTGAGAGCCCTTCCGATACTTCAAGAGAGCCATCCTGTTTCCCCCTCGACCTCCTCTTCTCCAGACTGGACATCTCCAAGTCCCTCGGCCTTTCCTCACAGGGCTTCTTGGTCTCCAGGCCCCCCCAGTCATCCTCGTCGCTCTCCTCTGCACCCGCTCCATTCTGCCCACATCCTTTTCGAAGTGAGGCCTCCAATACTGCACAGAGTGCTCCAGGTGTGGCCTGACCAATGCAGTGTACAGCGGGACTATGAGATCTTGCGGTTTGGGTGTTATGCCTCTACACCCCAAGATCGCATTAGCCTTTTTTGCCACCGCATCACACTGGTGGCTCATAGACAGCAATGTGCTGAATTTAAGGACACTTCTTCTTCCCCTCCGTCCAGGCTGAGGACAGGCCAGATGCGCTGGTCATCCGCCTCTACGAGTCTCATGGCAGTACCGGTTTGGGTGTTATGCCTCTGTTAATACACCCCCAAGATTGCATTAGCCTTTTTTGCCACCGCATCACACTGGTGGCTCATAGACAGCAATGTGCTGAATTTAAGGACACTTCTTCCCCTCCGTCCAGGCTGAGGACAGGCCAGATGCGCTGGTCATCCGCCTCTACGAGTCTCATGGCAGTACCGATTTGGGTGTTATGCCTCTGTTAATACGCCCCCAAGATTGCATTAGCCTTTTTTGCCACCGCATCACACTGGCGGCTCGTAGACAGCAATGTGCTGAATTTAAGGACACTTCTTCTTCCCCTCCGTCCAGGCTGAGGACAGGCCAGATGCGCTGGTCATCCGCCTCTACGAGTCTCACGGCAGTACCGTCGAGAGCTGGCTCCGGACGTCGCTTCCAGTCCAAGAAGCAGTTCTGTGAGTATGCATCATGGCAGTTTCAGGGACGCTCCGACAGTGTCTTCTGCCAAGAGTTCCACTCCTCATCCTCTCGTCTTCTCCTCTCTTAGGTGTGACCTCCTGGAACGGCCCCATCCTGGGCGTCCTCTGCCACTGGAGGAGCGTGGGGTGAAGCTTTCCTTCACGCCGTTCCAAGTGCAGTCTGTCCTGCTGATCTTGAAACAGCGACACAGCCCCTGAGGTGGTGGCTAACACCCATTCCTCCTCTACATTGCTTTCTTTCTTTGGTGGGGGACCAAGGAGGGTCTAAACTTAAGGGACTGGGTGCGGATTCAGAGAAACTGCTTTCACATTGTGGAAGGAGATGTAGGAAGTCGGTGGGAGCACCAGGGAAACAGCAGCATGGACGAAAGCACTGCAGGGCGAAGGCGTTTCAGCGGCTTTTGGTTCTATCTGGCTGGTTTGCCCAAAGCGAGTGTACCATGTGGTTGCGGCTCAGTCCATCCCCTAAGGAAGACTTTCCCTCCCTTAGGTAACGCAGGCTCCGGAAGCTAGTTAGCTTTGGCAGTGGCCAATTTCACAGCAATAAAGACTTTAAAGAAAACATGGGCAGTTGTGTAAAGCAGTTATATATGTTTATATGGGGGTGAACAGCGACATCTGTGAATGGTAGAACACAGTCTGTTGGGCAGACTGAACAACCCATCTTAAGAAGAGCCCTGCTGGATCAGACCAGTGGTCCATCTAGTCCAGCATCCTGTCTCACCCAGTGGCCAACCAGTTCCTTGGGGGAGACAAAAACAGGGCAGAGGCCAAGGCTTTCATTAGAATGTCATAAGAGCCCTGCTGGATCAGACCAGTGGTCCGTCTAGTCCAGCCTCCTGTCTCACACGGTGGCCAAACAGTTCCTCTGGAGGGGCCAACAACAGGGCAGAGAGGCTGAGGCCTTCCCCTGATGTTGCCTCCTGGCTCCGGGATTCAGAGGATTAGTGTCCCTGAATGTGGAGGTTCCTCTCAGTCACCATAGCTAGTAGCCACTGATAGACTTATCTTCCATGACTCTCTCTAATCCCATTTTAAAGCAGTTTATTCCTGTGGCCATCACTAAGTACTCTGGTGCGAATTCCACATTTGAATCACTCTCTGTGTAAAGTGGTGTTTCCTTCTGTCCATCCTGAACCTCCTGCCCATCAGCTTCATTGGATGTTTTCAAGTTCTAGTCTTTTGGGAGAAGAAGAAGAGAAGAGATTGGATTTATAGCCCCGCCCTTCGCTGCCCAAAGGAGTCTCAGAGCGGCTGACAAACTCCTTTCCCTCCCTCTCCCCACAACAGACACCCTGTGTGACAGAAACTGCTTTTTTCCAAGGATAGCTGTGCCAGAGCTGGTGACTGACCCAAGGTCACATCAGCAGGTGCAAGTGGAGGAGTGGGGAATCAAGCCCCCCCAAAAGTTCTATCTGTCAACTCTCTGCATCCCATGTCCCCCCTTAGATGTCTCTTTTCTGAATGGAAAAGTCCCGGGCTCTTCAACCTTTCCTGCTAGGGAAGGTGCTCCAACCCCTGAAATGTCTTGGTCACCCTCCTCTGTACTTTTCCCCAGCTCTACAATGTCCTTCTGGAGATACGGTGACTGGAACTGTACACAAGATTCCGAATGAGGCCTCACCATAGATCTATAAAGGGGTAGTAGTGATCTCTACTTGTTTGGCCTGCATTTTGCTAAATGTTTGGACTGGACACATCAAAACAGTGCAAAGAGAGGGGCCTCCGCAGACGTCTCAAGTCTTTTCTAGCTGGCTGGCTGGTCCTATCGTACCCATAAAGACACATCAAAACAGGACTGTTTCTGTTAAAAATATAATAATTTTATTCATATCAAAAGCCACATCCCCAAAAAGCATTTTTTAAAAAATGTACAATCACCAAGGGAAGAGGGGCAGCAAAGCATTTGATCAAAATAACCATTAAAAAAAGTACTCCTGGGCCAAGGCTAGAGGCGGGTGCATAAAATCAATCAGATCCGGTTCCTTTCGGAACGGAAGACTCTCTCGTAGTTCTTGCCGAACAGCTCCGCTGGAACTGCCGTTTGCGTGCGGCCTGCTTCATGGCGAGAAATTATGGCTCCCCAAAAATTACACACAGGAGGAGGCCCTGTACTTTGTCTGTGCGCAGGTCCTGATCCGATCCTCAGCAGAAAGAACCAGCATCTAGGTTTGGTCTCAAAGTCATCCCTGATTTCATATAAAAACGCACTTCCCGAGGCCAAAGGTGGGGAGGTGCGTTCAGTTCTTGGGACGGGGTGAAGGGAAGGCGGTATCAGATTCTGGGCTATGCTAATAGGTGACAGAACTTTCTTCCAAAATCGTAAGACTCCTGCAGGGAGCTGTGCTATCAGTTTGCAGGAAACCCAGGCCACGGTTCTGCGTCAGCAAGAGGCTACAGCCGAAAACAGTGCTGTGCTCATGCCACAATGCTCTGTCACCCTTTTGCATAAGTACAGAGATCCTAATGCATTCGGTATTAGTAATTATGCACCTGAGGCCTGGATTCATAGTGGAACGCAACAGCATAGAACGCTTTTATACCCGGTCTCCAGTTCCTAAGCCGGGTACCCAGAGAGGGCATTCTTGAATCAGCAAAATATTTCATAATTCGCTTGTTGCCAAAAGGGATTCCCTGGTCAAGCTGCAATGGCAATGAATCAAAGCATTTGTCTCCCAGGCTGGAGCTTCCAAGAAGGGATGGTTTTGTCAGCAGGGAGCCTTTTTGGCCTTTGAGCGTCGGGCTCTAGGGACAGCAGCAGCGGAGGCTGAAAGGAAAAAAGCAGCAATGAGAACCGTTAAGGATATAAGAAGAGCCCTGCTAGATCAGACCAGTGGTCCATCTAGTCCAGCATCCTGTCTCACACATTGGACAACCAGTTCCTCTGGAGGGCCAAGCAACAGGGCAGAGAGGCCGAGGCCTTCACTAAGAACATCAGAGGAGCCCAGCTGGATCAGGCCAGTGGTCCATCTAGTCCAGTCATCCTGTCTCACGCAGTGGCCAACCAGTTCCTCTGGAGGGCCAACAAACAGTGGCATAGAGGCCAGAGGCCTCTATAAGATCCCCCTCACGTGGAGCCTGAGCGGAATCAAACAAGAATGGTCCATCTAGTTCAGCATCCTGTCACACACATGTTGCCAACACAGTTGCTCTAAGGAGGGTGCCGGGCAACTTAAGTATCAGGAGATGTCGCCAGTGGCCTTTATCAGAACCACACAGTGGAGTCCTCTAGCTGCCAGCAGGCCAGGTTCCACATCAGAGGTCCAGCAACCGTGTCCATCTAGCCAACATCTGTCTAACATGGCAACAGTTCCATGAGTGCCGTAGTGCCTTCACAAGAACATCAGAGGAGCCTAGCTGGATCAGGCCAGTGGTCCATCTAGTCAACATCCTGTCCCAGCACAGTGGCCAACGCAGTTCCTCTAGAGGGCCGGCAACAGTGGCAGAGCAGGCCAGAGGTCCTTCACAAGAACATCAGAGGAGCCCAGCTGGATCAGACCAGTGGTCTATCTGGTCCAGCATCCTGTCTCACAAAGCGGCCAACCAGTTCCTCTGGAGGGCCAACAACAGGGCAGAGAGGCTGAGGCCTTCATAAGAACATAAAAAGAGCCACGCCGGATCAGACCACTAGTCCATCTAGTCTGGCATCCTTTCTCACACAGTGGCTGACGACAGGGTATAGAGGGCCGAGGCCTTCCTCAGTGTTACCTCTTGGCACTGGTACTCATAGGTTGACTGCCTCTGAATGTGGAAGTTCCCCTGAATCCCCATGGCTAGTAGATACAGCCCTCCATCAATCTGTCTTGTCTACTTAAATCCTGCTTTCGTGGGACCCTTTAAACCAGGGACACTCAACCTTTCCAAGCCTGCGAGCCCCTTTGGAATTCTCAAAGACATTGCCACAAAATGGCTGCCGTGGGAGGCAGAGCCAGTCACCGAATGACTACCGCAGCTTGCCTTCAGTCACAACATGAAGAAGAAGAGAAGAGATTGGATTTATACCCCGCCCTTCACTAATCAAAGGAGTCTCAGAGCAGCTTACAAACTCCTTTCCCTCCCCCCACAACAGTCACCTTGTGAGGTAGGTGGGGCTGAGAGAGCTCTGACAGAAACTGCTCTTTTCCAAGAACAGCTGTGCCAGAACTATGGCTTGCCCAAGGTCATCCAGCAGCTGCGAGTGGAGGAGTGGGGAATCAAACCCGGTTCTCCCAGATTAGAGTTCGCACACTTAACCTCTACACCAAACCGTGTGTTGCTGTAGCAGCTGCCAGTGCAACATTTTTAAAAATCTGCACAGCCAATCAAATCTCCAATGGCCAATCAGAAGCCTTGCTGGGCAAAAGCAGCGCTCCCTTTCTAAAAACAGATGGGCTCCTAGAAGGTGTTGGCGGGCACCCCAGCGCCCGTGGGCACCACGTTGGGGACCCTTGTTTTTAAACCAATTCAGAACATTTCTCACCTGTTTTCTTCCGGGCAGGAGCTCGCCTGCTCCGGGATTCAGCTGCAGAGGCAACCGTGGGAGATTCCTGTGAGACAAGGGCCTTCCTCCTTGCCCTGGTGTTCGGGTTCCCGGCGCCCGTTCCCCCAGCGTCCTCTGCATTTCCTCGGACGGATTTGCCCCTCTTCCTCTTTTCTTGTATTCCATCAGCACCTTCCTCAAGAGTCTCGGTCTTCACGTTCTTTCTCGCCCTCGACTTTCTTACCTAGCCAGATACAAGATAGAGACACATGATCGAAAGAGAAGCGAAATTTCCTCTCTGCCATTCAAAGTGGGCTGCGAGAGGGGCCATGGCTCAGTGGCAGAGCATCTGCCTGGCATGCAGACGGTCCCAGGTCCTTTGGCATCTCCAGTTAAAAGAACCAGGTGGAAAGCGATGTAAAAGACCTCCACCTGAGACCCTGGAGAACCGCTGCCGGTCTGAGTAGACAATACTGAACTTGATGGACCGAGGATCCGATGCAGTAGAAGGAAGCTTCATGCGTGTTCTTGTATACTATGGAAGGGGCTGTGGCTCAGTGGCAGAACCTCTGCTTAGCATGCAGAAGGTCCCAGGTTCAATCCCCGGCATCTCCAATTAAAGGACCTTGCATTAGGCAATGTGAAACACCTCTGCCAGAGAGCCTGGAGAGCAACTGCCAGTCTGAGTAGACTGTACTGACCTTGATCAACCAAGGATCTTCTGCTTGGCATACAGAAGGTCCCAGGTTCAATCCCTGGCATCTCCAGTTAAAAGGACCAAATAGAAGGCGATGTGAAAGACCTCTGCCTGGGACCCTGGCTTGGTGGCAGAACATCTGCTTGGCATGCAGAAGATCCCAGGTTCAATCCCTGGCACCTCCAATTTAAAGAATGAGGTAGTTGGTGATGGGA
Source organism: Gekko gecko (assembly GCA_029375565.1). NCBI lineage: Eukaryota > Metazoa > Chordata > Lepidosauria > Squamata > Gekkonidae > Gekko > Gekko gecko. The sequence goes on along the minus strand of JAPDNY010000017.1, from coordinate 7,289,087 downwards.
AAGACCTCTACTAGAGTCCCTGGGAAGCGGCTTCCAGTCTGAGTAGACAACACTGATATTGGTGGACCAAGGGTCTGATCCAGTAGAAGGCGGCTTCCTGTGTTCAAGGTCTTTTCAAACCTGGAACACCAGTATGTAAAGCTATCCATTTTATCATTATTAAGTTCCTTACCTTGGGACTCGATACCTCTGGCTCCTCTTTTGCTCGCGACTGTCTTTTGCGTGACTTTCCCCCTGCCAAAAAAAAAAAAGATTTCACTTCACAAATTTTCTCCTCACGGCACAAACAACAAGGCTGACAGAAAAGTCTTTTGAAACAGGGGCCTCCAAACATGGTGCCTGCCAAGTGTCTTCAGAAAGTGAGGGAGGCCAGGTGAGGCTATTGGACACTGGAGATTGGATTGGCCATGCAGATTTTCTTAAAAAGCCGCTTTGGCAGCAGCGGCCAACACATGGTGTGACTGAAAATAAGCTGCGGCAGCCATTTTGTAGCTGGCTCCAACCCCCTGTAGCAGCCATTTTGTGGCGGTCATTCTGTGCTTGTGCCCACCATGCTGTGTCAGAATTCCAAAGGCTGCCCATGGTGCCAAAAAGGCTGGGGACCCCTAACTGAGCCTGTCTTGTACAGCTAGAGAACACAGGTGGGGGGCTGATGTGGTTGAATCCTTCTGCATTACATAAATTCCCATCCTCTAGAAATCTAGTCACGGAGATCACTAAGTGACAACCTAGACATGTATTTTTCTACATAGATGGATTCCCCACCTCCTTCCCAAAATAGATCCCCAGTGTGACTATTGCTGTAACTAAGCAATTGCCTATACATTAGAAATTCCGATCATTTGTAACATCTCCTGTATAGCTTCAGCTCAAAAAGATGCCCAACAGCCACCCAGGAAGTTGAAGCGTAAGAATGTAAGAAGAGCCCTGCTGGATCAGGCCAGTGGTCCATGTAGTCCAGAATCCTGTCTCACACAGTGGCCAACCAATTCCTCTGGAGGGCCAAAAACAGGGTATAGAGGCCGAGGCCTTCATAAGAACAGAAGAAGAGCCCTGCTGGACCAGACCAGTGGTCCATCTAGTCCAGCATCCTGTCTCACACAGTGGCCAGCCAGTTCCTCTGGAGGGCCAACAACAGGGCATGGAGGCTGAGGCCCTCATAAGAACATAAGAAGAAACCTGCTGGATCAGACCAGTGGTCCATCTAGTCCAGCCTCCTGTCTCACACAGCGGCCAACCAGTTCCTCTGGAGGGCCAACAACAGGGCATGGAGGCCAAGGCCTTCCGCTGATGATGATGATGAGGAGGAGATTGGATTTATACCCCGCCCTTCACTTGGAGTCTCAGAGCAGCTTACAAACTCCTTTCCCTCCCCCTCCCCACAACAGACACCCTGTGAGGTAGGTGGGGCTAAGAGAGCTTTCACAGAAATTGCTCTTTTCAAGAACACCTCTGACAGAACTATGGCTTGCCCAAGGTCATCCAGCAGCTGCGAGTGGAGGAGTGGGGAATCAAACCCGGTTCTCCCAGATTAGAGTCTATGCACTTAACCACAACACCAAACTGGCTCTGGGATTCAGAGAATCAGTGCCTCTGAATGTGGAGGTTCCCTTCAGTCACCATGGCTGGTCGCCTTTGATAGAATTATATTCCATAAATCTATCTAATCTGCTTTTAACGATGTTTATTCCTGCGGCCATCACTACATCCTCTGGCAGTGAATCCCACCTTCTCTACGTAAAGTAGTATTTCCTTTTGTCTGTCTTGAACCTACTGCCCATCAGCTTCACTGGATGACCTTGAGTTCTAGTCTTTTGGGAGAGGGAGAAAATTTTCTCTTTGCCAGCTCTCCCATCCCATGCATACTTTTATAAAACCCCGATCATGTCCCCACTGAATTGCCTCTTTTCCAAACTGAAAAGTCCCAGACCCTTCAGCAAACTGTACAGAACCATATAAACCACACAGAAGATGGATTTAAAGCAGCTTGCTTTTGAAAAGGACTGCAGCCCTGTTGAAGAGAAAGAACCGCCTTCCTTCCCCAGCAAGGGTGATCTTGCAAATGGTGTCTAAGCTGCCGATTACCTTTGGGGGCCAGTGGTCCAGGGTTCCCCTGTATGAAAGAGAAAAGGGTTCGGAATGTGATATGCAGAAATCCCCCTCCAATCCAGACGCTGGAACACAATGTACAAATCATAAAAAGTCTGGTATCTTCACGCTGTCCTCCAGATGTGAAGCCACCTGAAAACAGTAAGATTTCTTTCCTCCCACCCAGCATCTGGAAGAGTTCTGAGCTTTTTGCCGATGTTTTTTAACATTAAGAAAAGGACCCAGTGCAAAACAGGTCCTCGAAAATTCAGTGGGAAATGGCGCGTTCTTTTCGTTTCGCAAGATTATTACATCTGCCTTAACATCCTCCTATAATCACGGAATCTGGTTCCTCGGGTTCGGGAAGTGTCACAGAATTCTTTTGTATTTAAACCACTGGCTAAATGGGGGAGGGAACCTACCAGATGGTTGTTTTTTTTTTTGGGGGGGGGGGATGAATGTAAACCACATTCTGCAATATTGCTTCTGGCAACCCCAAAGAGTTCTGTTGTTCTTTTAATCTTAAACTGTTTATTGAAAATTGAAATAAAATATGATGTAGTGCTTAGTAACACATTACAAAATGATCAGTTTCTGGTGAATCAAGGATTGCCATTACGATTCTGAGCTTACCATTCAAATAATTAAAAAGAAAAATAAATGGGAGTTCAAAGGCAGTTCAACCGACCACTCTGACCCCACAGCGTTTTCAAGGCAAGAGACGGGCAGAGGCGGTTTGCCATCGCCTCCCCTCTGCGTAGCTATCCTGGACTTCTTAGGTGGTCTCCCATCCAAGTACTGACCAGGGCCGACCCTGCTTAGCTTCCAAGATGTGACAAGATTGGGCTAGCCTGGGCCATTCAGGTCAGGACAGACAAACAGAGCTAGTTGGCCATTGCCTGCCTCTGTGTAGCAATCCTGGGATTCCTTGGTAGTCTCCCATCCAAGTACCAACCAGGGCCGACCCTGCTTAGCTTCTGAGATCTGACGAGATCAGGCTAGCCTGGGCCATCCAAGTCAGGGCAGATGAACAGAGGTGGGTTTGTCACTGCCTGCCTCTGCGAAGCAACCCTTGGTGGTCTCCCATCCAACATGTCAGGGCAAAATATCTAGAGTAAATCCCATCGCCTTGGTAAGACTGCTCTCTTCCTACGGCAGTGCTCTGACCCAATAGTAACAGTTCCTACCTGGAACCAGATTGTCCGGCCGTTGGCATCCCGCAGGGACTTCATGCCCGGAACGTTGTAGCACTGGAGCCACTGTTCAAAGGCCGTGGAATCCGCAGACCTCTCCGGATCGTAACCTTTGCCCTCTGAAGCACAGAAGGAAAAGCTCTCAGATACCTCCTCGTCCGCCTTCAGTTCCCTCGAAACAAGTGCAGCTGTTCTCTGCTTTTTTAAAAAAGATTTTCCTCGATGACGAGGACTAGAATCTTGAATTTTTTTTTCAAAGCTGCTCAGATCTTCACTATCTGTGGCACCTAACCTCCAGGGCACAGTGGTATCATCCAGGGGTCGCCAACGTTTTTGACCCTGTGGGCACTGCTGGAATTCTGACACACGGTGGTGGGCACGGCCGCAAAATGGCCACTGCAGGAGGCGGGCCATAAAAATGGCCCCTGTGGGAGGCAGAGCCAACCACAGGCACAAAGGAAGCCAAAATGCAGGGGACAAAAGGGGTAAATCATTTAAAAAGTGGAGCCAGAGAAAAGGATAAAACCAACATCGTAGGGGCAGCCGCTGCAAGAATGTTACTTTAATCTGCACCGCCACTCAAATCTCCAGTGGCCAATCAGAAGCCCAACTAGACAGGAGCCCACCTAGCCCCACCCACTTAAAAAAAACACTTAGTGGGCACCATGGTGCCCCTGGGCGCCTCGTTGGGGACCCCTGTTATTGTCATACAGGCTTCTTCCTCCCCTCTGATTCTTCTCCCCGGCCCGCCCATCAACAACAATCCAGGTGCCAACATCCACCAAAGCCCGTCCCCCTAGCAAGAAACACAAGACTGCATCGGCCTTACCCAGACAAACGACCTCCGTGGGCAACCTGTGGCAGAGCTCCAGCAAGTCTGGATTCTCCCGCTTGAGCTTCACCTTTCTGCTGAGCGTCATGGTGGAGTCCTGTGAGAGTCAGGAAAAATCCACCAACAGGAAACCTCAATGACTGGAAAACGACAACTCTCCCCCCTCCCCAAGCTGGCTTGTTTCCTGCCTGAAGCGCCCCATAACTAGATTAGCTTCTAAACCAGAGGTCCCCAATATGACGCCCACCGCCACTTCTCCTGGCGCCAGCCAAGTGTTTTTGGAAAGTGGGTTAGGCCAGATGGGGCTATTCCCCAGCCAGGCTTCCGATTGGCCAGTGGAGATTTGATGGGCTATGCAGATTTTTTTTAAAGTGCTGCTTTGGCTGCGGCTCCTACCAAGGCACAAGGATCTCACCCATGCAAGCGGGCAAGGAAGAGACGCCGGTACCCATCATTCCAAGCGGCCTTTCAAAAACCAGCATGCAAAGAATCCTGGGAGGTTTCCCCCCTGTTGGAAGCTCCAGATGCGATGTCCCCCGTCTCAGACCTCCAGACTTCGTGGCAAGAGAGGCTAGAGAGCTAGATAGGCACGCTGGCCTTTCCTCCCATCTTTACTCTTCTGCTACTGTCCCCTTTGAAAGGCAGACTGTGTTCTCAGTGACCAGTTTCCCCTTCCTTCTTCTCTCTCATGCAGATGAAGACAAGCTCTCTCCCTGCATGCACCAAGAGGGAGACACGCGGTCCTCTCTTGGCACCATGAGGCAGACAGGCCTCTCGCCATCTGCTTCCATCCTTTAGCTAGTAAGTCAGTACCCTGTCCTGTCCCTGCTCTTTCCTCTCCAAAGTGTACTTCTCAAATAAAGAGAGGAGTATTTCTCTTCCGAACTTGCGACGTGGCTCGGTGTAGCTTCGTAAGCTGAGTAACCTAGTAAAGTGACGCTTCTGCAACTGTAGCTTTATTTAAGCACTCTGCTAACTAACGGTGACTGGACTTAACCACACCAGTTAACCACAATGCCACCCGTCCCTTCCCTCTCACCTGCTCCCGATGTTGCAAGCTCTCCAGGACGGTCCTTGCCTTCTCAAAGGGAGGGATTTTCAACCTGAAAGGGCCCCCAGAAAAACAACAGTCACACAGCAGAAGAAGAAGAAGGAGGAGGAGGAGGAGGAGAAGGAGGAGATTGGATTGGAGGAGGAGGAGGAGATTGGATTTATACCCTGCCCTTCACTACCCAAGGGAGTCTCAGAGCAGCTTACAAACTCCTTTCCCTTCCCCTCCCCACAACAGACACCCTGGGAGGTTGGTGGGGCTGAGAGAGCTCTGACAGAAACTGCTCTTTTTTACGGACAGCTGTGCCAGAACTATGGCTTGCCCAAGGTCATCCAGCAGCTGCGAGTGGAGGAGCAGGGAACCAAACCCGGTTCTCCCAGATTAGAGTCCGCGCACTGAACCACGACACCAACCACTACGGTGACGTGCTGTGCAATAACATCAGAGAGCAATAACATCAGAGAGCAAGACCTCCACCCACGCTCGAAGCCTGGCGCTATCTGGGGGTCGCCACTCAGATACAGCAAGGCTCTAGGTATATCGGTGCCTTGATGCACAGTCACTGCCGCGCATGAGAAGCCAGGCCTAGGACAGCGTCTCCCCTTCCGGGGCTTTTTTTTTACTGGAAAAAGAGGTGCCGGAACCTCTCAAGAGGGAAATGGAAGTTTTCTGTCTGTATACTGAAAACTCATGAAGTTTTAAACATTTTTAAAAGAATTTTGTCAAAGAGGCTCTGGAACTCCGTTCCGGCGTGTTCCCCCAGAAAATCAGCCCTGCCTCCCTCTACAGGAAAGCCTCTGGGTCCTTTTGTACTTGGTTACCGACACCTCTAAAGCAACTTGGCAAACTCTGAAACTGTTTGCAACATCCCTAAAGCAACTTGGCAAACTGGCGAAATGTCAGGTCCTACAATGCCAAGACCACGGCCACACAACCCGGAAAATCTACAGCAACCAATGAACTCCGGGCTGTGAAAGCCTTCGACAACAAACTCTGAATGGTTTGACTCATGCTAGTGTTCGACTCCCCCCCCCTCACCTGTAGAGGATTTCGGCTCGCAGGTAGTTGCCGATACCGTTGAAGAACTTCTGGTTGAGCAAGGCCTCGCAGATGGGCTTGTTGAAAGCTTTATCGGAGATATTCTTCAGCACGTTCTCCCTAGAACACATAAGACTTTGTTTGGAGGCAGCGAACCTGATTAGAAGCAGGGCCAGGGCGGTGGCTCAGTGGAAGAGCCTCTGCTCGGCATGCAGAAGGTCCCAGGTTCAACCCCCAGTATCTCCAGTTAAAAGGAACAGGTAGTCGGTGATGAAAGAAAAGGCATCTTTTCCAATTGTGGGAAGTAAACTGAGGGGGAAAAAATGCTGTTAAGTTACCTCCATGCCTGAGAGGAGACGAAATGGGGAATCTCAGTTTACTTCTCAGAATTAGAAAAGACACCTTTACGCATTTATCCCCTATTTGTACATATTTATTGCTTTGCTGTCTTCCCCCCCCCTTAATTAAATCAAAACAACTGTTGACCTTACAGCCTCAGATTGTTATTTAGTTTTATCTTTGCATGTCTTAAAGCATCTTCATCATGTTACATTTTAATATGCTGTTCAGCCCCTGTCTATAAGTTTGAACTCTACCTTCCATTCCAACGTATTCGATAAAGTGTGCCTGGACATGAAAGCTCGTCTTGAATTAAAACTTTGTTGGTCTTAAAGGTGCCCCTGGACTCTAAATTTGGATAAAGGAAACATGCATCATATATAGTTGGCTCCATCTGCAGCTCAAAGGTTGGCCTCAAGTTATTCTCACCCTATAGTTTTGAAATTTGGGGGAGCATACGAAATACACAGCACTGATCACCACTCAATGGGGACGATCCGTACAGTCACAGATCCAGTGTTTGGCGTACGGAAAGCTTCGATATTCCTCACCTGAATTTCTCATATTCTAGCATCACACATGGTCCACGGTCAGGTTGCCACGAGCCGTCCACTTCCCACCTGCCAAAGCGCCGGTAATCCACGAAACAGAGAGCTCGGGGCGGGCTCTCCTTGGTGTAGAAGCGCAAATGTGCATGCTTGGGGATCTCAGATGCCAGAGTCATCTTGAAACAGCCCGACATCCCAAACCGGATGACAAGATCCATCGGCTTCCGGTCCTGCCCTTTGCTAGGGGGCGAATGTTCCCGTTTGACGGGCGCCAGCGTCAGCTTGAACTCTTTGCCCCGTGATGTGGCGGAGATCAGGTATTCCTCGCTCTCAAAGGACACTTCTGAATTCTTGCTCACCTGGGACTTCTCCACACGTCCTGAGAAGATGACCCCATCGCACACATCGTTGATGTACCGGCTGGTTAAGAATAGCTCCGGGCCCTCTGGCATTCTCAAGACCTAGATAAAATGCGACAGGGGAGGGAGAGGGAGAGGGAGAGGGAGAGAGAGAGAGAGAGAGAGAGAGAGAGGAGATTGGATTTATACCCTGCCCTTCACTACCCGAAGGAGTCTCAGAGGCTTGCAATCTTCTTTCCCCTCCCCATAACATTCACTCTGTGGGGTAGGTGGGGCTGAGAGAACTCTTTCAATAACTGCTCCTGAGAGAACAGCTCTAAAAGAACTTGTGACTGACCCAAGGTCACACCAGCAGCTGCATGAGGAGGCGTGGGGAATCAAACCCAGTTCACCCGGATTAGAGTCCACGCTCCTAGCCACTACACCAAACTGGCCAAAGGCAGACTCAAACTGCATCTACACCCCAAATATGATTAATTAATTTGCCAAATTTCTCTGCCATCTTTTCTGTGGAACCTGCCCGAGACAGCTTACAAAATAAAACACTACCATACAAGCATAAAACATCATAAAAGTTTTGAAAATCCACCATTTAAAACACCACAGAACATTAAAAACGATATAAAACATGAATGGTTCAAAAATGGGTCTTAAAACATTTCTCGGGCAGAAGGACAGACCGTGAAATGATATTTAAAAAAGATTCGCTCTTTTGTTAAAAGCCCAGATAAGCAGAAACATTTGGGCTCCATAGATAAAAGGAAGTAGTGTAGGTGCCAGGCCGGGGTTCACAGGGAAGGGTATTAGAAAGATAAGGAGCCACCACTGACAAAGCCCCGTCTTGGACTTGTGAGGCGGATCCTAGCTAGCAGGCGGGACACGATGTTTAGGAGTTGCTGAAGAAACAGCAGATAAACCTGGAGGACTTAAGAACCCAACCGGATGAGGCCAAGCGGTCCATGTAAGTTCAGTTTCCTGTTTCCCGTAGTGCCCAATCAGACGCCCCCGAGGAAGGTCACAAGAAAGGCCGGAAAAGAAGGACCCTCTGGACTGGTGGTCGTCCCTGGCCCTCAGAGGCATGCGGTACCTTGCTATGACGACAGTGCCCTAAAGTGGATACCGCAGGCTAGCCTAATCTCATCAGATCTTGGAAGCTAAACGGGGTTGGCCCTGGTTAGTACTCGGATGGGAGACCACCAAGGAAATCCAGGGTTGCTAAGTGTCGGATTTAGGGCGGGACGAAGATGAGCAGACAAATGGCGCAAAGGAAGGCATCTTTAATGATTGTATAGCCCCTACGTATCAAAATATAAAAGTGTATTTAATACATCATTTCAACAACGATTAAAACGTATTGATAAAACACGGGGCATTTTCACAGAGCGTGTACAGAGCGCAAGGCACAATAAGTCGCTTCTATTAAGGCGACTGAACCAGCAGTAACGTGACCAGTGCTCCCTCTAAGCTGAGTCAGCGTGAGCTAGCTCACAGTTTCTTAGCCTCCGGCTCGCACGTTTTTGCCCTCGCTCAGGAAGGAGGGCTCCAGAGTAAACGGACGGATGCAGCAGCCAAATTGCTCGCTCACAACTTTAATGCCAGTCGATCACAGAGTAGAATTTTCGCTCACAAGACTCCACAGCTTAGAGGGAAGCATTGGTAACGTCCACTACATATGACAGGATCACATGAAATTCTTCATTTAAATTATTTAAGAATCAGACTGACCTTCCAGGTTCTTTTTAGACCGGCTCCTGTATGAACCTTTCAGCAGAGTGAGCTGTCTGGGCATGTTCTCATTTATTTATTTATTTTATTCGATGTATATCCCTCTCTCCCTGAACCCAGCTCAGAGCGTTCGACAGCAGTTTATAAGACACACCATTTCAAACATTCTAAACATTACAGGGCTTTTTTTTTTTCTGGGGGAAGCACCGGAATGGAGTTCCAGAACCTCTTTTGACAAAATTATTTTAAAAATGTTTAAAAGTTCATGAGTTTTCAGTATAATAAATTGAAAAACCCATTGCCCTCTTGAGAGTCCCGGAACCCCTTTTTCAAAAAAAAGTAAATCCCTGATTACAATAAATACTACCAGTTAATTAATTACAGCAAATACAATGAAATCGATAAAATACATTCCTTTACGACTAAATAAATTCATGTGGGGGGCAATAGAAGCATCTTCTATGAAGGAAAAGGGGGGGGAGTGAAGGGGTACAGTGTTCCCAGTTACAAAATCCACTCAGCCTCATTCCTCAAGGGTTTAGGGTAGGAACAGGGCAGAACTGGGTACCTAGAGTTCCCACTCTGCAGGCGCTCTGTATATGCTCAGAGATCCTCTTTACCAGGGCTTTCTTTTAAAGCCTGAGCTCCGCCGTCCAAACTGGAGCTTGAATCCTAAAGCAGGCGCTTTGGTCCAAAATGCAAACATTGCCCACCCTTGCAGAGTTAACTAACAAATCCCCCAAAATGCAGGAGACAGAGGAGTTACATAACTCCCACCTACCGGTTCGCTTTTCCTCCCTTGCGGCTCGAAGCGCCTAAGCGAACTCCTTGCACGCCAAGGGAACAGCCCTTTCCGACGAGCAAGTCACCCAAGTTGCAAAACCCAGCCCCAAAATCCGAGGGCTCCGAAGTCCTCGCCCGCAAGCGAAACGAAGAGTTGCAGGGACTGCCCGCTCTGCTCCTATTGGGCAAGGTGAGCAAAGCGGTGCGCAGAGCATGTTGGGAGCTGTAGTTCCTTAAGAACCCCCTCCTTCCTCGCCTTAAGTCCCTTCTTCTAACTTCATTTATATCCCGCTTTTCTCTCCAGGGAGGATCTAAAGTGAGGTACATCGTTCTCCTCTCCTCCATTTTATCCACACAACAACCCTGCTAGGTGGGTTAGGCGGACTGGCCCAAGGCATAGCAGGGACTTGAACCTGGTCTGACTTAGGGATGCCAGCCTCCAGGTGGGATGTGAGGATCCCCCGGAATCACAGCCCATCTTCAGACTATAGAGATCAGTTCCCTCTGAAGAAAACGGATGTTTCACGGGCATTCCATGGAATTGAGAAGCAGCAGATCAAAGGAAGTCCTTCACCCAAAGAGGGGTTAACAGGTGGAATTTTCTGCTGCAGGTGGCGGCGGCTACAGACAGCTGCAAGAGGTGACTGGAGAAACATCTGGAGCAGAGGTCCATCAGCGGCTCTTAGCCACAAGGTACAGATGGAGCACTGTCTGGGGCAGTGACGCCCTGTATTCTTGGTGCTCGGGGGGCAAAAGTGGGAGGGCTTCTGGTATTCTGACCCCGCTGGTGGACCTCCTGATGGCACCTGGTATTTTTGGCCACTGTGTGACACAGAGTGTTGGACTGGGTGGGCCATTGGCCTGATCCAACGTGGCTTCTCTTCTGTTCTTAAGAGCAGAAGTCCATGAGTGGCTATTAGCCACAAGGTATAGATGGAACGCTCTGTCTGGAGCAGTGATGCTCTGGGTTCCTGGTGCTTGGGGGGCCACAGTGTGTGGGCTTCTGGAGTTCTGGCCCTGCTGGTGGACCTCCTGATGGCACCTGGTTTTGGGCCACCGTGTGACACAGAGTGTTGGGCTGGGTGGGCCATTGGCCTGATCCAACACTGGCTTCTCTTCTGTTCTTAATGATATCTGTATACAGCAGTTGCTTTGCTGCTTTGAGGATGGTGCTGTGGGAAAAATGATAAATATTGTCTGGATTGCGAAGGACTGAAATAGCTACACTTCACTGTCTCAAAAATTTGCCCTGACCTTGAAATTCTGAGAATATGCATATTTCAGTTTCACTGCCCTTACCTGGATAGCGCAGGCAAGCCCGATCTTGGAAGCTGAGCAGGGTCGACTGTGGTTAGTACTTGGATGGGAGACCTCCTTGGAATACCAGCAGTCAGGAAGCGGGGGCAGGCTTCACTCAGCCACCTCTCTGAATATCCTCCAGGCTCCCAGTAGGGGTCAGTCACCAGAGGTCAACGTGACTTGCAGGTGCACACACAGATACAACATGCAACCCTCCCCAAAGGACAGTATTGTCTACTTAGACTGGCACCTGTTCTCCAGGGCTAGTTTGGTGTAGTGGTTGAGTGGTAGACTCTAATCTGGAGAACTGGGTTTGATTCCCCACATGAAGCCAGCTGGGTGACCTTGGGTCGGTCACAAGTTCTTTCAGAGCTGTTCTCTCGAGAGCAGTCCTCAAAAGAGCTCTCTCAGCCCCCACCTGCTTCCCAGTGTGTCTGTTGTGGGGAGGGGAAGGGAAGGGAGATTGTAAGCCATTCTGAGAGTCCAAGGAAAGGACGGGGTATTAATCCAACTCTTCTTCTTCAGGGTCTCAGGTAGATGTGTTTCCCATCACCTGGTCCTTTTAACTGGAGGTGCTGGGGATTAAACCTGGGATCTTCTGCACACCAAGTAGATATCCTATCTCTGAGCCGTAGCCTCTCTGCCAATCTCTCTGATTTGGACCCAGCTGAATAATGGCCATGTCTGTCTTGTATAATGCGATGCTCAGGGTCACTGGCTTGCAGACCTCCAAAACAGACAGCAGCTACTAGTTTTGTTTAGGCTGAAGAAGCATGCATGTTTAAAACTGCATTATGCTTCAGAAAACAGAAATATGTCCTGTTTAAAATAAGAGACACATGAAGCTGCCTTCTACTGAACCAGACCCTTGATCTATCAGTGCCAGTATCGTCCACTCAGGCTGGCAGCAGCTCTCCAGGGTCTCAGGCAGAAGCTCTTTCCCATCACTTACTGCCTGTCCTTTAACTGGAGATGCCGGAGATTGAACCTAGAACCTTCTGCATGCCTAGCAGCAGCTCTTCCACAGAGCCAGGATCTCAGGCCAAGGTCTTTCCCATCACCTACTGCCTGGTCCTTTCAACTGGAGATGCCGGGGATTGAACCTGGGACCTTCTGCATGCCAAGCAGATGCTCTACCACTGAGCCAGGGTCTCAGGTCAAGGTCTTTCCCATCACCTGCTATCTGGTCCTTTCAACTGGAGATGCTGGGGATTGAACCTGGGACCTTCTGCATGCCAAGCAGGTGTTCTTCCACTGAGCCAGCGTCTCAGGTCAAGGTCTTTCCCATCACCTACTGCCTGGTCCTTTCAACTGGAGATGCCGGGGATTGAACCTGGGACCTTCTGCGTGCCAAGCAGCGGCTCTTCCACTGAGCCAGGGTTGTTTCCTCTAAGCTGTGGAGTCTTGTGAGCAAAAATTCTACTTTGTGAGCTACTGGGCATTAAAGTTGTCAGCAAGTGATCTGGCTACTGCAGAAATCAGTTTGCCCTAGAGCCATCCTTCCTGAGCCAAGACAAAAATGTGTGAGCCGGAGGCTAAAAAAAATGTGAGCTAGCTCACACTTACCTCAGCTTAGAGGGAACACCGGCCAGGGTCCAGTTCAAGGTCCTTCTCATTTTCTACCACCTCATCCTTTCAACTGGAGATTGAACTTGGGAACTTCTGCATGAGCTGTACCACTAAGCCACCGCCCCTCCCCAAAACAGACTGCATTCATCCAGCTCACCGCCAGCCTTCTCAATACACCAAGATTTATTTGCTCCCATCCCTCCCGAAGTACAATTTTTTTAAACAAAGGAACAACTTCATGCTTCAACGGCGAGCTGCCAATGCTCGGGAGATGCACATCTTTCCAGATCTGTTGCTCAGAGGATCGCAGCCCGAAAAGCGCATATTTGGGAGGAAGGCAGGCTTTGCCCCTTCAGTGCCTTTATGTAAAGATGTCCCCGTGGCCAGTGAGAAAAAGAGACAAGTCCCCGGTTAGCGGGAAGAAGGACCCAAGAAACGGCAGCCAGTCGAAGTCTGTTGGAAGGTCAACGAGGCCTCCTCGGACAGAGAAGGTCAACGTGGAACCCCATCGAGATCTCCTGCTATGAAGTCACAACAGCGTTGAAACTCTTGGGGCCTCCTGCGCACGTGAACCGACCGGGTAAAGCTTCAGACCCAAACAAGGAGCCTGCAGGCGGCTTGTTTTTGAGGACTGCACACCTGAGCAATTTTTGCACGGAGTTTCGGCAGGCCTAATGAGATAGCCCCATTTCAGGGACTGCGTCGCATGGCCTTTTCCTTGTTCCTCCTCGTTGGGAAACTACCAGCATTTATTTGGGACAGCGTGGTTGGGCAAGTGACTTCCTTCCAACGGGGACCTCTCACCAACCGCAGAGGGGAGATCATCCTTGACTCGCTCTGCCAACGGTGAAAAATCTAGGAAACTGGTGGGAAAGAGAGCGAGGCTGTCAGATTTCATGGCGCAAGGGCTTCGGGGGGAGCTGACGAACAGCAGGAAGGTATTTTTTTAACAGAAATACGGGACCGAATGGAGCCATGGCTACCACGTTAACTGCAGGATAGGCCTCAGTTTTCCACCCGAGAATCCCACGAGGAGGAATGGATCGTGGCGACAGCCTCCACGCCGACAGGGGGCAAGCGCCGGTGTACGTGGGGGCCCCCCCTCAAAGTAATTGTCCGCTGAACACTTCTCAGGCTGCTGAAAGGTCCATTCGTTCCAGCTCCGATGGTCTCCATCTGTGATGCTCCTCAGTCGAGTGTTTTCATCAGGGCCTGGGCCTGCCTCAGCTCTGAAAGAAGGGAAGAGAAGGCGACCAGAAATGAGGGCAGACGGACCATACTGTAAATCACTGGCAGTAGAAGAAACAGCCTGCCTGCAACAGGGCATGCTAGAATTCAGTGTGATTTAACATGGGAAAGATGTTATTCTCCTGGAAAGCTACACAGTCTGCTGGAAGATTAGTATATGCTTGCTGGTGAATTGTCATTTTCAGACTTACCTGTTGAATTTGTCTGCTGGAAAGCTACACAGTCTACTGGAAGATTTGGATATGCCCGCTGGTGGATTGTTATTTGTGGGCTACCAGCCCTGTTGGCTGAGGGGAACCTGCACATTCAAAGGCAATAATCCTCTGAATCCCAGAGCCAGGAGGCAACAGCAGGGGAAGGCCTCGGCCTCTATACCCAGTAGTTGGCTGTCCAGAGGAACTGGCTGGCCACCGCGTGAGACAGGTTGCTCGGCTAGGTGGACCCTCACTGGTCTGATCCAGCAGGGCTCATCTGATGCTCTTATGATGGCCTCGGCCTCCATGCCCTGTTGTTGGCCATCCCGAGGAACTGGTCGGCCCCTGTGTGAGATGGGATGCTGGACTAGATGGACCACTGGCCTTATCCAGCAGGGCACTTCTGATGTTCTTATGAAGGCCTCGACCTCTTTGCCCTGTTGTTGGCCCTCCAGAGGAACTGGTTGGCCACTGGGTGAGACGGGATGCTGGACTAGATGGACCACTGGTCTGATCCATCAGGACTCTTCTGATGTCCTTACGAAGGTCTCAACCTCTTTGCCCTGTTGCTGGCCCTCCAGAGGAACTGGTTGGCTCCTGTGTGAGACAGGATGCTGGACTAGATAGACCGCTGATCTGATCCAGCAGGGCTCTTCTGATGTTCTTACGAGGGCCTCGGCCTCTCTGCCCTGTTGTTGGCCCTCCAGAGGAACTGGTTGGCCATTGTCTGAGACAGGATGCTGGACGGGATGGACTGCTGGTCTGATCCAGCAGGGCTGTTCTTAAATTATTATGTTCTTATTTCTACCATTCTGACTACAAATAAGTCCTGCCCTGGATGGCCCAAGCTAGCCTCACCTTGTCAGCTGTTGGAAGCTAAGCAGGGTCGGCCCTGGTTAGTACTTGGACGGGAGACCACAGAGGAAGCCCAGGGTTGCTACGCAGAGGCAGGCCAATGGCAAAGCACCTCTGAGCATGCCTTGAAAACCCCGGGGGGGGGGGTCGCCATAAGTTGGCTGCAGCTGGATGGCAAAAAAAAAACACAAACAAACCTGCAAGTAAGACGCGGAACTTCTCCGCTGACAGCGTCATCGCCACCGGTTCCAAGACTCCTTTGTCAACGTTCTGCGTGTTCAGCTTGAGATGAACAACCGGTTCGTTGACCTGCCGGAGCTCGCTGGAGCTGAGAGTATAATCCACTCGCCAGGACACGGAATCCAGGCGGTTCACTGGGGACAGTGAGAGACAGACACGGATGGTTAGGAAGACCATTTGCGGGGGGGGGGGGGGCGGGGGGAGACCCTGGTTCTCTTGAATTCATGGATCACACATCAAAATTGTGAGTCCTGGCCCCACTGCTGGACCTCCT
This sequence comes from Gekko gecko, assembly GCA_029375565.1. Classification (NCBI taxonomy): domain Eukaryota; kingdom Metazoa; phylum Chordata; class Lepidosauria; order Squamata; family Gekkonidae; genus Gekko; species Gekko gecko. Next base: position 7,273,452 of record JAPDNY010000017.1, on the reverse strand, counting down.
GATGGCACCTGGTATATTTTGCCCGCTGTGTGAGAGTGTTGGACTAGATGGGCCATTGGCCTGATTCAACATTGGCTTCTCTTGTGTTCTTATGTTCTTATGTAACTCAGTCATCCACCCCTGAAAAAATAATCCCTTCTGGTGGGAGTCAGCAAGAACTTCTCATAGCAGTGGTGGGAGTTCAGCACCTTCTAAACAGACCAACACGTGGCCTCAGGTAACGTGGTCATGTTCTACTGAAGCTGGGTTCCAAGTTTTCTTCCCTGTTGTGGCTCCTCAAATTTGGTGGAGTGGTTAGAAGCATGGATTCTAACCTGGGAGAACCGGGTTTGATTCCCCACTCCTCCACATGCAGCTGCTGGCGTGACCTTGGGTCTGTCACAAGTTCTCTCAGAGCTGTTCTCTCAGGGGCAGTCCTCGAAAGAGCTCCCTCAGCCCCACCTACCTCACAGGGTGTCTGTTGTGAGGAGGGGAAGGGAAAGGAGATTGTAAGCCACTCTGAGACTCCTTCGGGTACTGATGGGCGGGGTATAAATCCAACCTCCTCCTCCTTATAGCCCACGCTCCCCTGTACAACAGGGCTCAGAGCGGGCTACAACCAATGCTCCCTCTAAGCTGTGGAGTCTTGTGAGCAAATAGTCAACTTTGTGGCATTAAAGCTGTGAGCGAGCGATTTGGCTACTTCAGTTTGGTTTGGAACCATCCTTCCCGAGCGAAGACAAAAATGTGTGAGCCGGAGGTCTAAAAAACTGTGACCTAGCTCACACTAACTCAGCTGAGAGGGACACACTGGTTACAACATTCTCAAAAAACATACCATACAGTTAAAACATTAAATACTTCTATAATGCAATAGATACCATAAAATAACAACCGGCACAGCTCATAGATGGCCTAAGAAGACCCCCCACTCCCCCAGGGACCCCTGCTCTGTGCCCGGCGCAAGGTAAAAAACCCTCCAGGATCCCTAGGCCAGCCTGGCCTGGAGAAAAATCCCATTCCTGACCCCAAAGTGGCAGATTGGCATTACCCTGGGCATGGAAGGAAGGCCCACGAGAGCTGAGCACCGGCTCATCCCTTCCCGCCCGCTCTCTCGTGATCTGTCTAAATTCACAGAACCTGCGGAGAATTCCATGCATTGGCCTTGAGCAACCTACGATCCTACAGCCTAACTTATTTTACAAGGTTATTGGGAGGACCTGGGCAGGTTCAGCTATACAGAGATGGAACAGATCATCCCACGTGCCAGCTACTCACGAGCGCCGGCTAAAAGCCAATCTGAGGTTGGACTTACGTCTCAGGCTGCATCCCCGGAGGCTGTCCTGTAAGGCGCTCTGCTTCTCCTCGTAGGACCGGCACAGTCCCGTGGCGTGTTCTGGAAGGCAAAAAGGGGGGTTCAGAAACCAAGGCAGAAGCGAGAATCCAGCCAGCCACCAACCCAGTCTAACCAGGGGCGTAGCCAGAAAAATTTGGGCAGTGGGGCGTTGGGAAATCTGGGGGGGGGGGCAGGGGAGTGGGGGAGCAGTGTTCCCTCTAAGCTGAGTTAATGTGAGCTAGCTCACAGTTTGTCAGCCTCCAGCTCACTCATTTTTGTCTTAGTTCAGGCAGGATGGCTCCAGAGCAAACTAATTGATGCAGCAGCCAAATCGTTCAGCTCGCAACTTTAATGCCAGTGGCTCACAAAGTAGAATTTTTGCTCACAAGACTCCACAGCTTAGGGAGAGAGAGATCTCATCAGCAGGCAGGCAAAGAAGAGAAGGATCTTTCCTCACCTGCCGGCCATGCACGTTTGCCTTAGCCACTACAGGAGAAGGAGAGCATCAGAGAGTGTGTACTTGCTGAGTATTAATTGCACCGGCTGGCTCTCCTTCTCCTGTAGCGGCCGAAGCAAACGAGTGTGGTTAGCGGGTAAGGGTGGGAGTTGGGGGGGGGGGCACAGGCCACAAGTGAGGGGGCACCGCCCCTAAATGCCCCACGGTGGCTACAGGCCTGAGTCCAACTCAGTCTGAGCGGGACACAAAAAAATGTGTCCCAGTCCCAAGCAGAGCAATAGAATGAATCCTGAGCCAAATCCATCTGTAGCAGATCTAGAAGACAGAATACTGTTCCTGCACACAATGGTCTAGCCAAGCGATTGCTAGACAGACCAGGATCCCACGGTGTATAAAGCAGCTTCCTAGGTTTGCGAGAGCTGCTCTCACTGCTTGGGAACTCTTAACGGTGCCCCCCACTCCCAGGACTCTCCCATCCAGTGTTTCCTCTAAGCTGAGTTAGTGTGAGGCAGCTCACAGTTTTTTAGCCTCCGGCTCATGCATTTTTGCCTCAGCTCGGGAAGGACGGCTCCAGAGCAAACTGATTTATCCACTAGCCAAATCGCTCGCTCACAACTTTGATGCCGGTAGCTCACGAAGTGGAAGTTTTGCTCACAAGACTCCATGGCTTAGAGGGAATATTGTTCCCTTCCCATCTCACCTTGCCCTGGCTCACCTTTTGGCAGCCCCAGCTGCTGCAGCTCGCTGGATAAAGACTCGCTGTCGACATTGTGCTTGGCAGCGCTGGAGAGGATAAAGTTGAGCACCGCGATGGTGGCTTTGACGTCCCCAGATTCTGCAGAGGGGAGGAAGGGACAGGGAGAATGATCAGCACGCAAACAGAACCAGCTCATACATCATGGCAAGGTGGTGGTTTCGCCACTGACTGCCTCTGCATCACAGTGACCCTGGTATTCCTTGGAGGTCGCCCTTCCAAATACTAGCCAGGGCCGACCCTGCTTAGCTTCCGAGATCTGATGGGATCGGGCTAGCCTGGGCCCTCCAGGTCAGGGCATATTGGCTATGACACTTATTATTATCGTATGGCATCGTGTGTAGAATAGCCAGGAGATCCTAAGATTGTCTGGCAGCCAGAAGTTCCACATCTTTGAACTATATGCACCGCTAGGTGGTGAGCTAAACTTGTTTTTGAGGCAAGAGATTTTCAGAGGCGGTTTGCCATTGCCTGCCTCTGCGTCATGACCCTGGTATTCCTTGGAGGTCGCCCTTCCAAATACTAGCCCGGGCTGACCCTGCTCAGCTTCCGAGATCTGACCAAGTCAGGGCTTTCCTTCTAGAAAAAGGGAAGAGAACTCACCAAATCTAGCATCTGATGTCAGCTTCAGAATCTTCTCGTACTGCAAGAGGGGAAAAAACAAAATTAAAAAAAAATAACTCCTAGTTTAGGTCTCTTGAGAAAACCATAAGGATGTTCCAGTCCTTCTTATTTGTCATGGAACTACTCAAGTCCTCAAGAGACACAGGTCCAATCCGGATCACACAGAAGCTTCTAGAAGGGCTTGCTGCAGCTGAACTAGTTTGCTCATAACTGGCTTCTACATCATACCACTCAAGTATAATTTGGGACTGGGAAACAAACAGGATTTTCAAACATATCCGAGTTTTGCAAACTCATTCCACACAAGTGCTCTTGGGAGGGGAGGGAGAAAACGGCTGTCAAACAGGACACATTCCCAAGTCTACTAGACTACAGTTACATGGCAAGATGTACTGTTCTAGTACAATTAGTCCCAAGTTAGAATGTTGTTTTATTTATTTATTATTTACCCCGCCCCTCCTACAAACTCAGATGAACCAAAACGGTTCCTTCTCTGATGCTTCCTGGACTCTGGAAATCAAGATCAACAGGGCAATCCTACACTTCAATTTAAAACTGTTGATTTCAGTTGACTCTGACCGATTTAACTCCACGTACAAGTGCATTTTCAGGCCAACAGTCGGGCACACTTTCAGTAAAAGGGCCTATCTGAAAATGCAAGCTTCAAGGGTGTGTGTGTGCTTATTTCTCTCGGGGGAGACCATCTCCCACATTCTTGGCAGGAACTAGATAAAATAAGAACTGATTTCTCCATTCTATGCAGATGCAGCTAGGATGAAACATGAAAAAGAGAGTAGAAAAATGACTTACGTCGATTCCCTCCCCAAGTAGATCCTTTAGAACCTGGGCACAGATCAACTTAAGTTTCACCGAGGACTAAAGCAAAAAAAAACAATAAAATACCCACTCAGACTTTGCCAGTTACTTTAGCATCCCCATCAATTACACAAAGAAACATCCCAGAAACAACACCAACACAGCAACCACAACAAACCAAATTCCAAACCATCAGAGGATCACCTAAGCCAATGCACCCTATCAGAAACAAAGCAATAATTTAGCACAGAAAAAGGATCTGCCTACTATTTTGGCCAAAGTGCTGATCTCTGCCAGGACCCAGTCTGGGCAGTCCAAGTCGCCACAGAACCGGAACCTCTGGAAAGGAGAAACAAAATCAGTTCCCGTGCACAAAAGTCGACTTGTCAATCAAAACCCAAATCTCTCTTGCTAAAAAAGGCAATCCTGCACCAACTCACCATGGTTTCTTGCACTGACCTCCTTCCCTCTACGCTGCAGAGCAGGATCAGCTGACTCCTCTCCTCCAGCCAATCACTAAAGGGCTAGGGCAGTGTCAGCTGACGCTAGGAGACAGTCAGCTGATCACGCTTGGCTCCTGCCTGTAACCCTTTCGTGCCCGATGTCCTTTTGCTGGCAGATCAGACATCCCGAGCCAGGAAAATTTCCTCTTAGTTCTTGCAGCCCATTTCAAGATCTTCCTTTTCCCCCTCATGCTGTGTATGTGTTATGTGCTGTCAAGCCACTTCCAACTTATGGGAACCCTATAAGTTCATACTAAAGATGTGCTCATGGAATTTGCAGGACGGGCTACTAAGATCAATTCATTTGAGGTCAGAGAATCTCACAATTCGATATTATACTCTTACAAGGAAGAGAAGAAGAGACTGGATTTATACCCCGCCCTAAACTGCCGAAGGAGTCCCAGAGCGGCTTACAATCTCCTTTCCCTTCCCCTCCACACAACAGACACCCTGCGAGGAAGGTGGGACTGAGAGAGCTCTCTTTCGAGAACTGCCCATGAGAGAACTTGTAACTGTCCCAAGGTCACACCAGCAGCTGCATGTGGAGGAGTGTGGAATCAAACCCCATTCTCCCAGATTAGAGTCCACGTTCCTAACCACTACACCAAACTGTCTCTCCAGGAACATAGGCAATGGAGGATATTTTTATCCCTGGTTATGTCTCCTTTTGTTTATCAGCAACTTAGTTTTCAAATTATTTTGGCCACCTGTTTAACATCTATGCCGTCTTACTATAGAACAAAACACTAAAGAACTGGACGCCAGTCACTGTTTTCTCTTACGGTAGCTGATGGGGCCGCTTTGCCATCTTATGTACGCTGCATTTTAAATGATCTGAATTGTGTTTAACTTGTTTAAAGTGTTTTATTGTTTTATTATTTCTGAATGCCAACATGGCCTGTTAGCTGCCCTGAGCCTGCCTTGGTGGGGAGGGCAGGGTATGAAAGGAAGGAAGGAAGGAAGGAAGGAAGGGAGGGAGGGGAGAGCTAGTCACACAGTATAATGCAGAAAAAGAAGGAGAATAATTTTTGGATAAGGAGCTGCGGTGGCTCAAGTTTTTAAGACGCTGAACTGCAGGCTGTGGAAGGTCAGTAGTTCAGCAGTTCGAGACCCGAGAGTGCCGCATGATGGAGTGAGCCCCCATCTCTAGTTCCAGCTCCTGCCAACCTAGCAGTTTGAAAGCAAGAAATTGCAAGTAGATAAATAGGGACCACTTCAGTGGGAAGGTAACAGAGTTCCGTGCACCTCAGTGTTTAGTCATGCCGGCCACATGACCACGGACAGCGCTGGCTCTTCGGCTTGGAAACGGAGATGAGCACCGCAACCCTAGAGTCGGATTCGACTGGCTTTCGAGCAAGGGAACCTTTACCTTTACTAAGGAAGTGGATTTTGAACAAAATACCTTTCATTTTCTAGTTTTTATTGTGAGACAGAACAGATTTTCCTTCAAACGCTGGTATATTAAAAGTTATAGCTATCCATTTATCCATTAACGCTACAGCTACATGAAAAACCTGAAAGTGATTTTGAAAAAAAGATTGGGAGAAACTTTATAAATGGTTACAAAAATATCAGGGTAACCAATGCTCCCTCTAAGCTGTGGAGTCTCGTGAGTGAAAGTTCTACTTTGTGGGCTACTGGCATGAAAGCCGTGAGCCGAGCGATTTGGCTCCTGCATCGATTCGTTTGCTCCAGAGCCATTCTCTTTGAGCCCAGGCAAAAAGTTAGCTGGAGGCTAAAGAACTGTGAGCTAGCTCACACTAACTCAGCTTAGAGGGAACTCTGAAGGGTTAGATCTTAATAATCAAACGACATAAATGAAATTGATTCGAAATAAGCAGATGATTTATAGTAAATGTAGAGTATAGACTCCAACGCCTTTTTTAAATTCTACATTGTTACTGTTTTTCTTGATTTTCTGTCTATTTCCTGTTAAAAAATAATAAAAATTCTATTTAAAAAAAAGTTAGCTAGTTTGTAGCATTGGTGAAATATATAAAATAGAAAATGAACAAATGATGAAAATATTGTAGAAAGTGTCTTAAAATTTTAATGACAGGGATGGCTGGGGAAAGTATTCCTTTGTTTAATATAGTTTGTAAGCAGTGTTCCCTCTAAGCTGAGTTAGTGTGAGCTACCTCACAGTTTTCTAGCCTCCGGCTCACACATGTTCATCTTAGCTCAGGAAGGAATGGCTCCAGAGCAAAACCGATTTATACAGCAGCCAAATCGCTCACTCACAACTTGAATGCCGGTAGCTCACAAAGTAGAATTTTTGCTCACAAGACTCCACAGCTTAGAGGGAGCATTGTTTGTAGGTACAATAATCTTTGATAAATACAATCTGTTCTATAACCCCTACATAACCCCCCTTCTTTTCTTCTGAACCCTTTTACATAACTATTTTGTTGTTGTTTTTTTAAATTTAAAGCGAGAGCGAGCACTGGCTTGGCATGTTCAATTTCCTCCTCCCTAAAGGTAAACATGTCAAAGTTGAGACCGTGTTCATTTCTGACTGCAGCAGTGAAAATCCAGACGGAAAAAGGATAATTTTATAATCAGAAATGTAAGTTTATCTTTTTTTTGGCAATATATTTCTTGGGAGATTTATTTACTGCACTCCGTATAATGCTTCTATGACTAGGCAAAACCGTGCTACATTAACCAAATATCCCCGACGCTTTTCTTCCAGGCAAGTCGACAAGACACGGACAAGTCCCATTTACTTGACTACTTTTTATTTTTTACATCAAGGCATGACATCATCGGGGTATCTCAAGGAGCTCCGGAACGCTTCTTGGCCAAGAGGAGACCTCCGAGAGTCAGAGCCAGAACCGCGGCGATCGACATCAAGACCAGCCCGACTATCATTGCAGGATTGGAAAAGCTCCCTGTAAACAAGGACACGAAGGATGAACAGGCATTTCTCACCAGCGTAAGACATCCACTGAACAACGCTATAGTACCGAATTGAAGGACAGGATGCTGGACTAGATGGACCACTGGCCTGATTCAACAGGGATTTTTTGGTATTCCTATGCATGTCCTGCCTCTTCTGTAGTGATTCTAATCTCAGCACCGATTCTGAAGATTGCAGCCAAATTCCTAGACCTGCTCCTGCCATACCCCTAACCAGCTCTACCCCAACCAGCCATTCTTGCTATAGTATTAATGGTCCACCACACCTTGTTCTTCAGTTGTCTCCAGTGCTTGGCTTTGGTGGCCCAGGGTCTTTCTGGAGGCCATGTACGCATCTATGATGAAGATGGGTCCTAATGTAACATCTGTCTCCACTTCTTTCTTCTGCCTCTCTGTATCGGAGCAAAGTTCAATAAGACACCTTTAGCTTGAGAGGATTACAAAATTACAAGTTTTAGCTGGTGGGAAGGTCATTACATCAAGGTCAGTGGGTTTCTTCTACCATTGTGGAACGTACCACGCCTGGCCGCCACATCCCTGCCAACTCGCCTTCCTCCTGACCACCTGTCCCAAGGATTGACTCTCCCCGGCTGGCCACCAGTCGGTCCACATTTCCTGATTTCACAGCAGCTGCAGATGTCCCTGGTACCTTCCACTGGAAGCCACCTAGAGTACAAGAGCGGACAGAGAGGAATCCAAGTTCGCTTTGTAGAAACTTTATCCAGTAGAGTCTTCTCCGATGGGGAGGAGGATGGGTACTCCCCTGCACCTCTAAACCTTTTCCCCGTGATTTTTAAAACCCACCCTCCTTCCTCCAAGGAGATCAGGGTGGTATACATGGTTTCTCCTCTGTTAAATACTGGGGTTCCATGGATGGTCTGACCTCAAGGCTCGTGAACAGTTCAGCTTTATTAGTGATTCAGCAAGAAGAAGTCAAAAGACCCAGGGCAAACTGCCCTCTTTAAATAGCAAACCACCCACTTCCCAAACTCCACCCAAACTCCACACAAACTCCACCCACTTCCCAAACTATCACCAATGACGGGCTATTGTCAGAACCATCAATTCCTTGTTGGCCACCTCCAGAGTCCTGGTGGGCTATTGTTCTAGAGCGCCAAGCTCAGCCGGTCTCTGGTAGAAACAAGTCCTGGAATGTTCCAGTCCCGATACATAACATCCTCCATTTTGCCCTTACCTTCTCTGAAGTAACTTTGAAGAAGAAGGAGATTGGATTTATACTCTGCCCTTCACTACCCAAGGGAGTCTCAGAGCGGCTTACAATCTCCTTTCCCTTCCCCTCCCCACAACAGACACCCTGTGAGGTAGGTGGGGCCGAGAGAGCTCTGACAGAAACTGCTCTTTTTCAAGGACAGCTCTGCCAGAACTATGGCTTGCCCAAGGTCATCCAGCAGGTTCAAGTGGAGGAGTGGAGAATCAAACCCGGTTGTTGTTGTTGGTGGTGGTGGTGGAGAAGAAGAGGAGGAGGAGGAGGAGATTGGATGTATACCCCGCCCTTCAATAACCAAAGGAGTCTCAGAGCGGCTTACAAACTCCTTTCCCTTCCCCTCCCCGCAACAGACACCCTGTGAGGTAGGTGGGGCTGAGAGAGCTCTGACAGAAACGGCTCTGAGAGGGCCAAGGAAGTGACTGACCCAAGGCCCCCCAAAGTGACTTCCATGATAAGAGAGTGAACCAACTGGAAGCCAGCCGGGGACAGTCAGTCTCTGGGGCAGATGGATTGGAGGAAGGTGAGAAGGCACAGACATGACAATCGTATATAGTAGGGGAGGGGGAGAATTCCCCTCCCCAAACAGGGAAGCATGCCAGAAATAGACGTGATGTCCCTACATGACCCAGAAGTAGGCACATTGCGGAGGCAACACTCTGGTTTGGCGGCAGAACACTATGATAGAAGCTAATTCTACCATAGAGTTTTGTCCCAAAACCAGAGCATCACCCCTCCCTATGTCCCCAATGTGTCTATGTCACTTCCGGGTCACATAGGCATGTCACGTTTATTTTCAGTGATCCTCCCCGCTCCTGGTAAGTTCACCTCCCATCCCCTGCAGGCAGTTTGAGGGACCTGGTAACCCTCATACATAGTACGTTCTGCATTTGGGGGAAACAGTCGGTTATGAAGCTCACGGAGGTAGTGGGGATTTGAACCTACATCTCCCAGGTTCTAGGCCGATTCTAACTATTACACCACACTACTTTACTCCGTCCCCTCATTCACCAGGGGCCCATTTGGAAGCTCATTCATAGTACCCATTGGAAGCTCCAAGTTTAGCATCAGCCTTGTTGGAAAGGGAATGAGCAATATAAAGATGCAATCTAAGTTGGCTTTTCCCCTCCCTGGCTGGCTGGACTGGTAGGCTAGAGTATCAGAGAGCCAGTTTGGTGTAGTGGGTAAGAGCGCAGACTCCAATCTGGGAGAACCGGGTTTAATTCCCTAAGCCTCCTCCACACGCAGCTGCTGGTGTGACCTTGTGTTTGTCATACGTTCTCTCAGAGCTGTTCTCTCAAGGGCAGTTTCTGTCAAGAGCTCTCAGCCCCACCTGCCTCACAGGGTGTCTGTTGTGGGGAGGGGAAGGGAAAGGAGATCGTAAGCTGCTCTGAGACTCCTCCTCAGGGCCGGCTCGCTCACTAGGCGAACTAGGCATTCACCTAGAACGCGCCGGCCCTTAGGGGTGCCAAACTGCATGCGCCCCCCCCCGCAACGTGCCCCTAACCTTCCTGCGGCCTCCCCTTACCCGCTCTCCCCCACGAAGCCCCAAGCCTCCCCTGCAGAGGGCCGACAAGAGGGTGGTGTGGGAGGGGCGCTGGAAAGGGGAGTGGCAGAAGCCGGCAGGCGGCCCTTCCCTTCCATGGCTTGCCCGCGCGCCCCGCAGCTGTGAGGCACATAGGCAAGCCAGTGCCCAGATGGAAGGGATGGGGATTTAAACTTGCCAAGGAAACAGCACGGGGTGGGGGTGGGGGCGCCAGAAGGTGTCCTTGCCTAGTGTGCAAAAACACCTGGGGCCGGCCCTGCTCCCCCGGGTAGTGAATGGTGGGGGTGTAACTCCAATCTCCTCTTCTTCTCTTGCTTCCTATACAGACTTGCGTGCCAGCTTACTCACATGTTGTTCCCTTTGCTGAAAGAGCATGCCTTCCTCACGGGATCGGGAACCTGGTCAACAGCGCTCACTTTCAAGTGGCAAGTTATGTAGATCTAAGAAGCCAACAGGTTTTTAAAAAACCGTTAGTAACCGTATAGCAAGGTTTGGGAACTTCTAGTATGAGACCGAGACTCTTTACAAATGATAGTGGATATTTTTGAACAGATGAATATCATTTTTAGATATTATGGGGCAGAAGTCCAATGCCAGTGTGTGCAAATACATTATTTAAAATATTTATTAGCTGCCTTCCTACTTTCCGGAACTTAAGGTGGTTTACAATATAAACCAAGGAAATAGAATTAAAATCACAAGAAAAACCATTAAAACCAGAACAAAAACAGATCAAACGCAGTCCTGAATGTCATTTAAAACCTAGCTTTCTTTGTATATATTCAATGCCGAGGGCTAGATACTTCCAATGGTCTCGTGTGTCCCATGTTCATATCTTGCTTCAAGTATTTCAGAATTGATGTGAGTCTAAGATATGGTAATCCAGGGCTATTTTTGGGCAGGAACGCACAGGAACGGAGGTCCGGCTGGCTCCCAAGTTGGCCGCACCCAGCAGGAACTCATTAGCATAACAGGCCACACCCAACAGCAGATTGGCTACATTAGGGTTGGCTACATTAGGGGTGTGTGGCCTAATATGCAAAGGAGTTCCAGCTACAGAAAAAGCCCTGGGTTTTAACAAGCAAAGTAAACAGAATAAGAAGCAAAAGGTGGGTGTGGCTGGATGACCACACTTCTGGTAACATGGGGGTGTGGCCTAACACGCTAATGAGCTGTGCTGTCAGGGGTGTGGCCTAGCATGCTAATGAGTTCCTGCTGTTGGGTGTGGCCTATTATGCTAATGAGTTCCTGCTGGGCTTTTTCTACCAAAAAAGCCCTGTGGTAACCAAAACTCAGAATAGATGTTGAAGTACCTCTTGGTTGACAGCATTGTTAACCTGTTTATATTGATTAATACATTTGAATTGTTCTTTTGACGATTCTATATATAGGGGGAGGGTTGGAACAAAGTATCTCATGTGTGTGTGTGCACACATGTAAGTGTGTGCGCACCTAGAAGTCATGGTGACCTCTGACGACTGACCCCTACTGGGGGCCTGGAGGATATTCAGAGAGGTGGCTGAATAAGGCCTGCCCCCAACCTCCCACCTCTGGTATTCCAAGGAGGTCTCCCATCCAAGGACTTGCCAGAGTTGACCCTGTTTAGCTTCCAAGAGCTGACGAGATCAGGCTTGCCTGAGCTATCTAGATCAGGGCAGTTGGAACAAAGTTTGAGTTCAGTAGAACCTTCAAAACCACCCAGATTTCCCAGTGTATAAGTTTTCATGTCAAAGCTCACTTTGGCAGATCTTCATGAAAGCTTGCACCCTGAGAAATTTAGTTGGTCTGCAAGGTGCTACTAGACTCAAATTTTGTTCTACTGCTACAGTTGAACACAGCTGCTCCCTGAAACTAGGGGAGTAGGGGAGAAGTATATGTGATAAGCTATCCTTGTGTTTCTGCTTAGGCCAGACTGGAAGCTAAGGTCTCACCAAGTCTCGAGGGTCTCCTGTAAACCTGAAGGCATCTACTGTGAACCGGAGTGAGTCTGCCGTGACCCTTGGGGATACGAAGGCAGAGCTGGAATCTGATCTCCCATCCACAAGACAGCTGGAAGAGAAGGTGGCCATCAACAATGCTTCCCATCCCACAAGCAATGCTTCCTGTCCCACAAGTAATGCTTCCTGTCCCGTCCTGCAGATGCAACCCAGTGCAGACCCTAGGAAGTTCTTACCCATGGTAGTCAATGATGGTGTATCTGGGACTGGAATCCCTGTCTGGGCTCAGGGTGGCTACACAGTTGTCCACAAAAAGTCTCAGAGCCACGTGGTTCTCCCCATTCACGTTTGCCTGGATGTTCATAACATCCCCCAGCTGGTACCCATTGGAGAGTCTTTCGGAGCTCCAGTCATCTGGAAGGAAAGTTTGTTACAGAATCATACCTGGAAGGCACTCGAATGAGTGATGACTCAGTAATGGTCTGGGCAGTGATCCAACATGGTAGTCAATGAGTTCTTGGGCACTCACCTGGTTCGGCCCCCAAAGCAAAGAACCACACCCGGCTTTCTTCCCACTCATAAAACAGCAGGTGCTTTAGAAGACTCTAGGGGGCATTAACTTCAGGTAAGCAGGAAACACCTATCTGGAAATAGCTGCTTGTATCATATGAGGACACTTGGCGTGAAACCTTCCCATCCTGTGATTGGCCTCAGTCCAATAGCAGCCATTTTGTGGCCCCAGTTCCATGGCAGCCATTTTGTTTTCACACCTACTAGCCTCTCTCAGAATTCCAGAAGTGCCCATAAACTCAACAAGGTTGGGGACTGGTAGGCTAGAGTAGCAGAATAGGATCTGGGAGACCTGGGTTCAGATCCCCAGCCATGAAACTCACTGGTTGACCTCAGACCAAGCTTACCTCACGGGGTTGTTGGGAAGATTAAGGGAGTGGCCAAGTACCAAAGAGCTCAGTGAAAGGCGGGATAAAGTTGGAAGGATAGCTCCAATTGCAGACTGTGTGACAGCAATGCTCGGTGAGCAGAACATCTGCTTGGCATGCAGAAGGTCCCAGGTTCACTCCCCAGCATCTCCAGTTAAAAGGAGCAGGCACTAGGTGAAGGAAAGACCTTGACCTGGGACTCTAGCTCAGTGGAAGAGCATCTGCTTGGCATGCAGAAGGTCCCAGGTTCAATCCCCAACAACTCCAATTAAAGGACCAGGAAGTAGGTGATGGGGAAGACCTTGATCTGGGACCCTGGCTCAGTGGTAGAGCATCTGCTTGGCATGCAGAAGGTCCAGGTTCAATCCCTACCATCTCCAATTTAAAGGACCGGGCAGGAGGTAATGGGGAAGACCTTGACCTGAGACCCAGGAGAGCCACTGCCAATCTGAGTAAACAAGACTGACCTTGATGGACCAAATGTCTGATTCAGTGATGTGGCCATCTGAGAGGCCTTAGGACAGAGTTCCCCAACCTTCCTGAGCCCGTGGGCACCACTGGTATTCTAACACGGAGTGGTAGGCACAGCCCCAAACCCGTTTCCACAAAACAGCTGCTGCGGGTGGCCCAGCAAGCTACAAAATGGCTGCCGAGGCTTGCCTTCAGTCACAGAAGTGAAGATCCTTGTGCTGTGTTGGCAACTGTCGCCCAAGCAACACTTTTTTAAAAAGTCTCCCCAGCCAATCAAATCTCCTACGGTCAATCAAAAGCCTTCCCGGGCAAAAGCCCCATCTGGCCGCCCTCACTTTCTGAAAACACTTGGCAGGCACCCACTGACACCGCGTTCGGGATCCCGGGCCCGGGCCGCGCATTCGAATTCCACTCACCGTTCATCAAGCGCAAGGAGAAGCTCAGCTTCTGTTCGGCGGAAAGAGTCGAGCTGAAGGGGATCCAGGTGGGCTTGATGGCCTTGCTGCTGACGTTACCCTTCCTGAAAGGGAGGGACGTCAGTGAAAGGATGCAATGTACAGCAGACAGTTGCCAACAGGGCTATTTTTGGGCAGGAACGGAGTTCCGGCTGGCTCCTGAGTTGGCCACGCCCAGCAGGAACTCATTAGCATAACAGGCCACACCCAGCAGCAGGAACTCATTAGGATTGGCTACATGAGGGTTGTGTGGCCTAACATGCAAAGGAGTTCCTGCTCCAAAAAAAAAAGCCCTTGACAAACAAGGTAAACAGAATAAGAAGCAAAAGGTGGGTGTGGCTGGATGGCCACACTTCTGATAACATGGGGGTGTTTGGCCTAATAGGCCAATGAGCTGTACTCTCAGGGGTGTGGCCTGATAGGCTAATGAGTTCCTGCTGGGCTTTTTCTACAAAAAGCCCTGGTTGCCAAACTCCAGGTGGTGGCTGGAGATCTCCAGGCAATAGAGATCAGTTCCCCTGGAGAAAATGGCCACTTTGGAAGGTGGTCTCTATGGCATTATTTATTTAGGTTTCTATCCCCCTGTATCCCAGAAATGGGCTCAGGGTGGCTCACGATATGTCCAGAGGAGGGCAACGAAGGTGGTGAGGGGTCTGGAGACAGAGTCCTGTGAGGAAAGGTTGAAGGAGCTGGGTAGGTTTAGCCTGGAGAGGAGGCGACTGAGAGGGGAGATGAAAACCATCTTTAGGTACTTGAAGGCCTGTCACATAGAGGGTGGGGCGGAGTTGTTTTCTCTTGCCCCAGAAGGTCAGACCAGAACCAACGGGTCGAAATCAAATCGTTTTTGGCTAAACCTTAGGAAGAACTTCCTGATAGTTAGAGCAGTTCCTCAGTGGAGCAGGCTTCCTTGGGAGGTTCTCCTCCTTTGGAGGTTTTCAAATAGAGGCTAGATATGGCCATCTGACAGCAATGCTGATTCGGTGAACTCGGGCAGATCATGAGAAGGGAAGGCAGGAAGGGCTGCCTCAGTGCTTTGTTCTTGTGACCCTTTCTTACACACCCAGGGAACTGCTGATTGCCACTTTGGGGTCAGGAAGCAATTTTTCTCCAGGCCAGTTTGGCCGGGGATCCTGGAGGGTTTTTTTTGCCAACTTCTGGGCATGGAACAGGGGTCACTGGGTGTGTGTGTGTGGGGGGGAGGTATTTGTGGCTTTCCTGCCTTGTGCAGGGGGTGGACTAGATGACCCTGGCGGTCCCTTCCAACTCTATGATTCTAAATAATAATAGCATATGGTAACAATCAAGCTAAAACATTCAACAATAAGGCAAGATGGCAGCTAACAAGATAAAACGCCAGGGCAGTCCTTAACGCTTCCCGCAGGATGATTAGTCCAATAATATATTTCTGTCATGCAATTCTGTGGGCAAGAGAGGCCAAGATGTCAAAGTCCCTCCCCCTCCCCAAACCCCGCCCTCCTCAGGCTCCACCCCTCCCCCAAAAAATCTCCAGGTATTTCCCAACCCAGAGCCGCCAACTCCAGTACAGCGGGATGCATAACCACCATCCCTGCCTCCACAACTCACCTTGGATAGTGGCACTCAATAGGGACTTCAGCCGGGCTGGTTCTTATCACCACGGCATTGCTGGTAGGGGTGGGTTTGTAATACAGGGTGATGCTGTAGACCAAAGTCTCTGGCATCATCTGTGTGAAACAAGACAAAGTTATTGGAGGCTTTCACAGCCAGAATTCATTAGCTGCTGTAAATTTTCCCGGTTTGGGTGGCCGTGGTCTTGGCACTGTAGGACCTGACGTTTCGCCAGTAGCTGTGACTGGCATCCTCAGAGGCATAACACAGAAAGATGGAGTACTCTCTGTGTCAAGGTGAGCAGAGAAATGGTAGGCAGGTAATTTATATCTACCCTGGAAGGTGGGGTAGGGCTGAGTCATTATCTTGTAGGAGTTTCCCCAGGCTATGAACATGCTAATGGAGGAGCTTTCCTGAGGAGAAATCCATAGACAAAAGAACCAGTCTATGTGCCAGTCATTCACAAAGCAGAATTTTTGTTCACAAGACTCCACAGCTTAGAGGGAGCACTGACTCTGAGCCCAGCGTACCTCACAGGGTTGTTGCTGTGAGGAAAAAAAATGGAGGAGACGAAGTACGGAAGCCACCTTGGGCCCCAGCGGCGACAAAAGTTGGGTACCAATGAAGTAAATATAATGAACGCCCTGTGAGGTGGGTTAGGCTGATGGAGGGACCAGCCCCAAATCACCCAAACCCACTTCCTTGGCAGAGAGCCATGATTTGAACCTGGGCCTTTCAAATCCTCACCTGGTGGTGTAAGCACTACACTACACTGGAGTAGGGATGCCAGCCTCCAGGTGGGACCTGGGGATCCCCTGGGATTACAGCTTACTTCTGGACTACAGAGATCAGTTTCCGTGGGGGAAATGGGTGCTTTGGAGGGTGGATTCTGTGGTGTTGCACCCTACTGAGGGCCCTGTCCTCCCCAGGCTCCATCTCCAAATCTCCACGAGTCCCCCAAGCTGTATCTAGCAACTGTACCTTACATCTCCCACCAGTGGCCATGGGGGAATCTGAGAATTCTGACCACACTGGAGTGGAGTAGCTACAGAATTACTCTTCTTCTTATACATGGGTGACTAGGAAAAATTGTTTTCAAAGGGTAGCTACATTGGTCCACAGGACAACAGCTAGATGGAGAGAGGGGAAGAAGAGATTGGATTTGTACCCCGCCCTTCACTACCCAAAGGAGTCTCAAGAGCGGCTTACCATCTCCTTTCCCCTCCCCTCCCCACAACAGACACCCTGTGAGGTAGGTGGGGCTGAGAGAGCTCTTTCAAGGACTGCCCTTGAGAGGACAGCTCTGAGAGAACTTGTGACCAGTGTTCCCTCTAAGCTGAGTTAGTGTGAGCTAGCTCACAGTTTTTTAGCCTCCAGCTCACACATTTTTTTGTCTTAGCTCAGGAAGGATGGCTCCAGAGCAGACTAATTTATGCAGCAGCCAAACTGCTCGCTCACAACTTTAATGCTGGCAGCTCACAAAGTAGAATTTTTGCTCACAGACTCCACCGCTTAGAGGGAGCATTGCATGTAACATGATGACGTTTAAGTCATGCAAAGTGAAAAACTTAACAAGTTAAGGTTATAGGGCCAATAACTGTAAAGCAACAAGTATGTCAAAAAAGGAGATAAATGTCTAAAGGTGTTTTTTTTCCTAATTGTGGGACGTAACAGAATCTTAATTATCTCCTCTCAGATGTGGAGGGCGCTTAATAGCTTATTTTGAGCTGCATGTAATGTTGGCAGCAGACACCCCAATATTCCTTGCATTCAGTGTTCTAATCTACTGTTCTGAAAAAGAAATGCACTTAAAGTACGGAGGATTTATAGTCCTCCTTGTTGAGAATACATAGGTGAGGAACAATGCTCCCTCTAAGCTGCGGAGTCTGGTGAGCAAAAATTCTCCTTTGTGAGCTCCTGGCATTAAAGTTGTGAGTGAGCGATTTAGCTACTGCATAAATGAGTCTGCTCTGGAGCCCTCCTGCCTGAGCTAAGGCAAAAATGCGTGAGCCGGAGGCTAAAAAAACTGTGAGCTAGCTCACACTAACTCGGCTTAGAGGGAACACGGGTGAGAAATGAATCAGTCAGCATCAGCTGCACATTTCGAGGAAGTCGCAAATTTTTAGCCACTTTCAGTATCGTGTTCTGCCTCTTAGTGAGAATACCACCTGGCTCCAATCAAGGGGAAAGTTTCTGGAGTCATTCAACCCGAAACATACCAACACTCACCCACAGAACGCTAAAGACAACAAGAAGGTACCTGCAAGGTACTCCCGCATTCGTGAAGCCCGGCTTCAAAGATCACCATGTCCTCGGCGTCCAGGGAGGTGTGCTTGCAGCCAGAACCCAAGCTGAGGTCCGACGCTTGGATCAGCCTGCCGGTCCCAAACAGGTCTCTCTTCACTGTGACTACCACCTGGGCCTCCCCGCACTTTACCACAACGGGGGTGAAGGTAGACAACGCTCTCGGCTGTGAGGCATCCACCCAACCCCAGGTATCAGCCCGAGACCCATAGGGTAGCCACGCCGGTGGTGGAGGAGTCCGAACAGGTAGCCTGAAGACCGGGTTTCTGGCTGAAAAATCCCAGGGGTTGAAAGTCACCACCCCACTGACGGCCCAGCAAAGGAGAGTGAGGCCTACCGTCAACAAGAACCCCATCTTGCTTGCTTCCAAAGACCCAACGTCAGGCAGCAACTGGCCTCCTGGGGGCCTTTATACCTTATCCAAAGCCCCCACCTTTAATTCACCCAATTGCATGCATTCACCAGCTTGCAGATTCTACAAGGGGAAGAGCCAGTGTCAATCACACCCAGCTGTGGTCAGAACAAGCTGATGTGGAAATGAAAGGCACCTCTTGTGGCCGCAGTTCTGAAGCTGCTATGGGGATTTGCATCAGCTGGGGTGGGAGTGTGGGATGATCTGAATGCCTCTCCCGCTAGGGGGGTGGTATCGTCAGAGAATGGCGCTGCTGTACCTTTAAGAGCATAAGACAAAATAAGAGAGACCTCCTAGCTTACAAGGGAATACACTACATAAAAGGAAGCCAGGGAAACGCTATATCTCAAAAATGTGCAAACCATTAACATGAAAAATATGTATATATTAGAAGAAGAAGAAGAAGAAGAGAAGAAGAGATTGGATTTATACCCTGCCCTTCACTGCCCAAAGGCGTCTCAGAGCAGCTTACAAACTCCTTTCCCTTCCCCTCCCCACAACAGACACCCTGTGAGGTCGGCGGGGCTGAGAGAACTTCTGACAGAAACTGTCCTTGAGAGAACAGCTGTGCCAGAGCTTGTGACTGACCCAAGGTCACATCAGCAGGTGCAAGTGGAGGAGTGGGGAATCAAACCTGGTTCTCCCAGATAAGAGTCCGCACACTTAATCACTACACCAAACTGGCTATTAGAGCAAGCAAGTACAAATTTAATAAGTGCAGACAGTACGACAAATGGCCAAATTATGAAGGCTCTGGATTCGTCTCTTCGTTTCGTGAATATCGTTTCCTCGGAAGTAAGCCTCCTTGACACAAATTTGCTGTCCTTATTTCAATTCCACAGTGTAGAAATATCAGTTTTACAATCAAAGATCTTGTACGGCTTCTAAACATTCATCAAAATGATCTCATCAGGCACGAGAAGCAGCTGCCACATTTTGAGATCATTTTGATGAGATCATTTTGATGAATGTTTAGAAGCTGTACAAGATCTTTGACTGTAAAACTGATATTTCTACACTGTGGAAATGAAATAAGGACAGCGAATTTGTGTCAAGGATACTTACTTCCGAGGAAGCGATATTCATGAAACGAAGAGATGAATCCGGAGCCTTCATAATTTGGCCAGTCGCTGTACTGTCTGCACTTATTAAATTTGTACTTGCTTGCTCTAATATATACATATTTTTCATGTTAATATTCGGCACATTTTTGAGATATAGTGTTTCCCTGGCTTCCTTTTATGTATTGTAGTACCTTTAAGAGCCGCAGGAGACGTGTGCGGAGGGACTTGGTTATGCCCCAGCGAGCTCAGGTGGGGAAAGCGGCACTCTCCAAACTTCTCTCTTGCAGGCGGGGCCAGCGTTCCCTCTAAGCTGAGTTAGTGTGAGCCAGCTCACAGCTCTTTAGCCTCCGGCTCACACGCTTTTGGCTTAGCTCAGGAAGGAGGGCTCCAGGGCAGACTAATTTTATGCAGTAGCCAAATCGTTCGCTCACAGCTTAAAATGCCAGTGGCTCACAAAGGAGAATTTCTGCTCACAAGACTCCACAGCTTAATAGGGAGCATTGCCTGGGGCAATTGCTGCCTCCCACACTGGTTCTCAAAGTACTGCCACCTTCAAGAGGCGAAAGGGCCATATTTAGATTTCCTTCGTGCTCAGCCCAAAATCTTGTTTTCATATCAACCGACGCTCCACCGATCGACGACGCCGGCAGTTTTAAACGGCTGATTTCGTGATTTTTAAAATGTATTTTATAGATTTTATTGTTTTGACATTGTAAATTGCCCGGAGTTCCTGGAAGGTAGAAATAGAGAAGAGCAGGAGTCCAGGAGCAACTTAAAGACAAACAAAATTCGTGGTAGGGTAGGAGCTTTTGTGAGTCACCGCTCACTTCTTCAAATACTCTGGAAGGCCGAAAGGCAGCTAATGTTTTTAATTAAAAAGCAATAAACGGCCAGTTTGGTGTAGTGGGTTAGGAGCGTGGACTCTAATCCAGGAGAACCGGGTTTGATTCCCCACTCCTCCACGTGCAGCTGGTGGTGTGACCTGGGGTCAGTCACAAGTTATTTCAGAGCTGTTCTCTCAAGAGGAGTTCTCGAGAGAACTCTCTCAGCCCCCACCTACCTCACAGGGTGTCTGTAGTGGGGAGAGGCAGGGAAAGGCGATTGTAAGCCGCTCTTGAGACTCCTTTGGGTAGTGAAGGGCGGGGCATAAATCCAATCTCTTCTTCTCTTCTACCCGATGGAGTCTCGGAGCAGCTTACAATCACCTTCCTTTCCTCTCCCCGCAACGGACACCCTGTGAGGTGTGGGGCTGAGAGAGCTCTGAGAGAACTTCTCTTGAGAGAAAAGCTCTGAGAGAACTGTGACTGACCCCAGGTCACCCAGCAAGGCCTCATGTGTCTCAGATCAGCTTACAATCCCCTTCCCTTCCTCTCTCCACAACAGACACCCTGTGTAGGTGGGGCTGAGAGAGCTCTTTCGAGGACTGTGACTGACCCCAAGTCACCCAGCTGGCTTCATGTGGGGGAAGAGGGGAATCAAACCTGGTTCTCCACATTAGAGTCCGCTGCTCTTAACCACTGCACCGTGTTGGCTGTCCTGAGCAGCAGTTCACATCCCTCAAATGGGCAATGGGTAGTGCAAGACCCCACATGGCTCCAGATTGCTGCTGAGCGGGGCTGCCTGTGTTAATGAGCGGCCGCTCACGCGCACAGCTGAGAGGGAACGCTGGTCTGGATGTCAATTATTCCCACACATCTCCAGGTCCCACCTGGAGGTTGGTAACCCCAGGGCATGATGTTTGAGGTTGGGTTGCTAACTCCGTGTTGGGAACTACCTGGAGATTTGGGAGTTTGGGGTGGGGAGGGAACTCGACAGGGCATAATGCCAGAGAGGCCCACCCTCCGAAGTGGCCATTTTCCCCCAGGGGAACTAATTTCGGTCGTCTGGAGATCAATTGCAACAGTGGGAGAGCTCCAGGTGCCCCCTGGAGGGTGGCAACCCTGAGAAGGGGCTCAGCAAGGACGTGATGCCATAAGTTGTGAACCCCTGGACGGGCTTTACTCCTGAGAGCCCCTGCCCCATTAGAGAGCTCTGTAGTCTGCCCTCAAAGGCCTTTAGGCCTCACTCAAGAGGAGGAGGAGGACTGGATTTATACCCCGCCCTTCACTCGGAGTCTCAGAGCGGCTTACAAACTCCTTCCCCTTCCCCAGACACCCTGGGAGCAGTGTTCCCTCTAAGCTGAGTTAGTGTGAGCTGCCTCACAGTTTTTTAGACTCCGGCTCACACATTTGTCTCCGCTCAGGAAGGAGGGCTCCAGAGCAGACTAATGTATGCAGTAGCCAAATCGCTCGCTCACAGCTTTAATGCCCAGTAGCTCACAATGGAGAATTTTTGTTCACAAGACTCCACAACTTAGAGAGAACATGAGGTAGGCGGGGCCGAGAGAGAGCTCTTCCCAGAACTGCTCCCGAGAGAACAGCTCTGAAAGACCTGTTGACTGACCCAAGGTCACACCAGCAGCTGCATGTAGAGGAGGAGTGGGGAATCCATCCTGGTTCTCCCAGATTAGAGTCTGTGCTCTTAACCACAACACCAAACTGGCTCTCAGCTGATGAATCGCCCTTTTCTCCAATACCAGCAGCTTGGCTACAGTGAGACCCTGCATGGCCGGTTTGGTGTAGTGGTTAGGAAGGTGGACTGTACTCTGGGAGAACGGGGTTTGTTTCCCCCACATGCAGCTGCCGGTGTGACCTTGGGTCAGTCACAAGTTCTCTCAGGAGCAGTTCTCGAAAGAGCTCTCTCAGCCCCTCGTACCTCACAGGGTGTCTCTTGTGGGGAGAGAAAGGGAAAGCAGATTGTAAACCACTCTGAGACTCTTTCGGGTAGTGAAGGGCAGGGTATAAACCCAATCTCTTCTTCTCTTTTATCGGTCCCAGGTGCTTCCTTTGTGGTATTTTAAGCATCCTGCAAACACCAGGTACAAAAGGGGTTTTTTTGCATCACACCTATGCATGGGGGGCCCCTCCCCTGCAATTCTACGCGTACATATGCCGGTCTCTTTGTTCATTGAATTTGCGGAGTATGCCAAAGATCTTTGAGAACTGCAGTTTTGGTAACTCTTAAATCGAGCACTGAGGCTACTCTGAAGCAGTTCTTATAACAGATTGGCAGTACTTTAGAGGAAGCGGTTTGTCCCGATTCTCCCTCCCCCCCACGTTGACATTTCTCTGTCTCACCCTTTCTCTGAGGAATTCAGGGTGGCGTACACGACTGGGAAAAGTTTGCATTGATGCCGGGAAAGATTGAAGGTCGAAGAAGGGGACGGCAAAGGGTGAGATGGTTAGACAGTGTGATCGAGGCAACGGACATGAAATTGAGCAAAATCCGGAGCACGACGGAAGACAGGAGGGCCTGACGTGATGTGGTCCATGGGGTCATGAAGAGTCGGACTCGACTGTGCGACTGAACAACAAAATGACTCACTCCTCATTCTGTCCTCACAACGACCCTGTGGAGTAGGCTAGGTGAAAAAAGTCTGGCCTAAAGCCACCAAGGGAACTTCATGGCAGAACCCCGATTTGAACCGGAGCCTTCCCAATCTTAGCCCGTCACTCTGATCACCGGCTCAGACTGCTTACCCTCTTCACAGCAACGGAAGGGTTTACAAATTTCTCTCTAGGTTCAAGTGGGTATCTGTGTTCATCTGAAGCAGCAGAACAAGGTTTGAGTCCAGGGACACCTTTGATGCCAGTTTGGTGTAGTGGTTAAGTGCGCGGAGTCTAATCTGAGAGAACCGGGTTTGATTCCCCACTCCTCCACATGCAGCTGCTTGGATGACCTTGAGTCAGTCACAAGTTCTCTCAAGAGCCATCCTTGAAAAAGCAGTTCTCTCAGAGCTCTCTCAGCCCCGCCTACCTCACAGGCAGTGTTCCCTCTAAGCTGAGTGAGTGTGAGCTA
Source organism: Gekko gecko (assembly GCA_029375565.1). NCBI lineage: Eukaryota > Metazoa > Chordata > Lepidosauria > Squamata > Gekkonidae > Gekko > Gekko gecko. The sequence continues at coordinate 7,250,228 of JAPDNY010000017.1, read as the reverse complement.
GCGCACAGTTTTTTAGCCTCCGGCTCACACGTTTTTGTCTCAGCTCAGGAAGGAGGGCTCCAGAGCAAACTAACTTATGCAGCAGCCAAATCGCTTGCTCACAACTTTAGTGCCAGTAGCTCACAAAGTAGAATTTTTGCTCACAAGATTCCACAGCTTAGAGGGAGCATTGCTCACAGGGTGTCTGTTGTGGGGAGGGGAAGGGAAAGGAGTTTGTGAACCGCTCTGAGACTCAAGAGTGAAGGGTGGGGTATAAATCCAATCTCCTCTTCTTCTCCTCTTCACCTTTAAGACCAACAGAGTTTAATTCTGCGTATAAGCTTGGGTGCATGCACGCTTCTTCAGATACAACTGGAGAAGTGTGCATGCACATGGAAGCTTATACCCGGAATTAAAACTCCGTTGGTCTTAAAAAGATGCCACTGGATTCAAATCTCTATCTCCAGAGCGATCGCTCCAGTCAATAACTCCCCTTCCCCGCTCCCAGAGGCTTTCTCAAGAGCCAAATTACACCTTTGGAATTCCAGTTCTGGAACTTGAACATCAGAGGTGGTTTGCCCCTTAGTTGGTGGGCAGGTTCTTCGGGGAGAAGGGGGTCCCTTCCGTTGTCGGGAACTGAACCTGCAACCTCCCGTGTTGAAAGAAGGTGCTCTACCGCTGAGCCATAACCCCAATATAGTAACTCAGTATAAGGTGTGTTTGTGTATGTTAAGAACATAAGAGAAGCCATGTTGGATCAGGCCAGTGGCCCATCCAGTCCAGCAGTCTATGTCACAGAGTGGCCAAAACCCTGGTGCCATCAGGAGGTCCACCAGCAGGGCCAGAACTCAAGAAACCCTCCTGCTGTTGCCCCCCAACCATTGAGAATACAGAGCATCACTGCCCCAGATGTAAGAACATAAGAGAAGCCATGTTGGATCAGGCCAATGGCCTATCCAGTCCAACATTCTGTGTCACACAGTGGTCAAAACCCAGGTGCCCTCAGGAGGTCCACCGGCAGGGCCAGAACTGTTAACTGCTGTCAATGGGCCAATCTTTCTCACATCAAAGCTTCTCTATGGAAAAAAGATAATGGAGTGGAGTGATTTATGGGCAAAATGCTGTCTTCCTCTGTGGTGTAGTGGTTAAGAGTGGCAGACTCTAATATGGAGAACCAGGTTCGATTCCCCACTTCTCCTCCACATGCAGCCTGCTGGGTGACCTTGCGGCGGTCACAGCTCTCTCAGAGCTCTCTCAGCCCCACCTACCTCACAAGGTGTCTGTTGTGGGGAGAGGAAGGGAAAGGAGTTTGCGAGCTGCTCCGAGACTCCTTTGGGTACTGAAGAGCAGAGTATAAGCTGACTTTTCTTCTTCTGTTTGCTCAATCATACATGTGTCGTTACGGGCACGAGCTGCTTTAGAAAACCACACTTCCCTTCCTGAATTTAGTCATGCATCGTAGAACCTAAATAAATACAGGGGGCGAACCGTGCTTTAAGTAGCGGACAAGTTTAATGAATGCGCACAGAGTTATACAAACGGAGGAATGTCCGTGCACGGACCCGTCTTCCGGAAACACCACATTAGCCATGGAGGATGGTGCGCCATGAGCAACCAGTGCCCATTTTGAAACATGAAGTTCGGCAGCACTAGGACACTGATTCTCTCTCTCTCATACATGATTATGATGTAATCGGATGGGGGGGTGTCTAAGTACATGATATCCTATTCTCCACTTTGCCCCAAGTTGATGTATGCTGGGAGCTCCTGTTTGAAATTTAGCTTCTCAAGCATGGGGGAGGGAGGTGATTTGGATGGGGGCTTGGTACCTGGGGAGAGGGGGTTTAAGCCCAGGCTCGTGGCCGCACTGGGGCATCTCGGGGCCACGCCCCCCTGGACTGACTGCCATGCCAAATATAACAGGGTTCCATATTCAACAAGACTTTGTGCATGTAAGCTAGATAAAGTTACTCGGTCCTCCATATTTTACTGCATTGTTCCCAATAAGATGATATACATTCTGCTTTTTTAGACCCAACTGGGCTCTTTCTGTAGCAGGAACTCCTTTGCATATTAGGCGACACCCCCCTGATGCGGCCAATCCTCCAAGAGCTTACAGTAGCCCCGGTAAGAAGTGCTCTGTAAGCTCTTGGAGGATTGGCTACATTGGGGGGGTGTCGCCTAATATGCAAAGGAGTTCCTGCTACAAAAGGAGCCCTGCTAGATGACACACCCCTAAGGTAGCCAAATCCTCCAAGAGCTTACAGAGCTCTTCTTACAGGGGCTACTGTAAGCTCTTGGAGGATTGGCTCCATTAGGGGGTGTGTCGCCTAATATGCTAAGAAATATACAAAAAGCGCCCTGTCTAATATGATAGGCTGGCCGGATACTTTGAAGGCGTCACCCGAAATAACTGAAAAGGTAGCCTTATTCCTAAAACTGGTAATCAAGGGTCAACGGTATAATATCTAGATGCATATGAGTGACTCATTTTTCCTTGTTACCTCCCTATCAGTCAGTCAGTTTATTATTACAGTAATCGACCAGTACATAGCAATTACCTCCCTGTTTATTGCTTCTACCTGTATTCTGATAAATGCCAATAAAGGTTGTGACGATGAGGATGCCTGCCATGCTGTACAAAACGTGCTTTCCAAAATTATAATACTTAAAAATATATATATAAATTTAGCTGCGGCGCACCGCACTGTTCTTATTTCTCTCTCTCTCTCATCCCCCATACTCTCATCTGCCCAACTAGATCTCCCAGTGCCCCACCACCCAAAATTTTCTGGCTACACCCCTGTTTAGGCCTCTCCCGCTGTGACGTTTTCCTGACCTGAAATGGTCTCACGAAGTAGCTGTTTGCCAGACTCGCGTGGACTACATGTGAAGTTCCCTAGCATGGAAAACAGTGGCTCATTCTGGGGCCGTTTCAGGTCACAGCCGGAACCGGCCCCCTCCGCACAACTCCATCTCTCCTAAAAATTCCCAGCGCATGGATATTTGATGGGACCCAAGGTGGACCCAGATACCGTGTAGCCTCAGGTATCACCAGGGATCGCGCATACATCTGCATGCGTGACGAGGTGGACCAGAAGCGCAAAAGGCAAAATGAAAACAATCACATCAAAGGATCGCCCGACTAAAAAAAAAACAGTCAATTGGATGGACGTACGACAGACAGCTTGCCAGGTTAATGGCAAAAGCACATCTCGGACTTGGCCGCTGCGGACGCCGAGGCCTGAGACGTGGAGGGAGGAGCGTGAAAATAGATCTGGGCCTTTCTCAGCCGTCGGACTTTCCCCCCGCCGTGGATCTGCCTGGAATTCAAGTACTTGGAAAAATTTTGCAACCCACGTGCCGGGTCCTTTTTGTACACAGAGAGCAGCGTGGAGAGGCAGACGCCGTGCAGCGCCAAGCTCTGGACGGTGCAATGGCCGAGGAGCCTCCTGGCCAGGAGAGGCTGAAGGGAACCGTAACTCTGCAAGCTGGAATAGGTGATCACCGGCCTCCTGTCCATGCCTGGGTTGACGTCCAACACGGTGCAGAGGTCTTTCACAGTCTTGGCGCAGTCGATGACTTGACTGGCATCCAGCTGCCCCCAAAGGTACACATGGTCCAGGCTCTTCAGGGTATAGCTGGGGAGGTTCGGGATTCTCTCCTTAATGAGGGGCAGGGCATCTAAGAAACCGAAGACGGCCGCCTTGAAGACCTCTTCCTTCTTGGTGGCCTTCAAGGCGTTCATCAGGGCGGGTAGGTCCATGGACCACAGGTCGTAACCCACGAGGATGGGCTGGTGGAGGCTCAGGAGGTAACGGAGGAAGGTCTCCAGCCCGATCTCACAGAGACCACCTTTCACATCCTCGCTAGGCGACGGGATCAGCGGCTGGACCATGATGGAGAACACGTTGGTTTCGTCCGCGACTGCTACGAGGTGAAGGATCTTCCCGGCTGCAAGAAAACGGAGAGGCTGCGTTTTGTCTGAGAAGGACCACAAAGAGCTATTTTGAGCGAGCTCTGTTGGCCAACGAGAGCTAAGGCTGTAAGCAGAGAGAGCCCTGCTGGATCAGGCCAAAAGCCCAGCCTTCTGCTTGGACAGTGGTTGACCAGCTGCCTCTAGGAAGCCCACGAGGAGGATGAATACAACAGCATCTTCCCACCCCGTGCTCTCCAGTAGCTGATAGGAACATGAGAAGCCACCTGCAGGGTCCTGGGCAGAGGTCTTTCCTGTCACCTCCTGCCCGGTCCTTTTAACTGGAGATGCTGGGGATTGAACCTGGGACCTTCTGGATGCCAAGCAAATGCTCTGCCACTGAGCCAGGGTCTTTCCCATCAGCTTCTACCTGCTCCTCTTAGTAGGAGCTATTGGGGATTGAACCTGGGACCTTCTGGATGCCAAGCAGATGCTCTACCACTGAGCCAGGGTCTCAGGTCAAGGTCCTTCACATCTACCTGTTCCTCTTAGTAGGAGCTATTGGGGATTGAACCTGGGACCTTCTGGATGCCAAGCAGATGCTCTACTACTGAGCCACAGCCTTTCCCTTAGTAAATCAAGGTCAATATTGTCTATTTAAGACTGGTGGCAGCTCCCCAGGGTCTCAGGTAGAGGTCTTTCACGTCACCTCCTGCCTGGTCCTTTTAACTGGAGATGCTGGGGATTGAACCTGGGACCTTCTGGATGCCAAGCAGATGCTCTGCCACTGAGCCACAGCCTTTCCCTTAGTACATTGAGGTCAGTATTGTCTACTTAAGACTGGTGGCAGCTCCCCAGGGTCTCAGGTGGAGGTCTTTCACGTCATCTCCTGCCTGGTCCTTTTAACTGGAGATGTCAGGGATTGAACTGGGGACCTTCTGCATTCTAAGCAGATGCTCGAACATTGATACACTAATACACAGATACATGAAGCTGCCTTCTACTGAATCAGACCCCTTGGTCCATCAAGGTCAGTATTGTCTACTCAGACTGGCAGCCGCTCTCCAGGATCTCAGGTTGAGGTCTTTCATACCACCTACAATCTGATCTTTACTGGATATATGGGGGTTTGAACCTGGGACCTTCTACATGCCAAACAGATGCTCTGCCTTCCAGTATGCCACTTTATATTTGGTAGGATCCATGGCTCAGTGGTAGAGCAAATGACTGGCATGCAGAAGGTCCCAGGTTCAATCCCTGACATCTCCAGTTATACTATATTATAATATGCTTCCTTTGTGTAACTCTGCCATACGATAAATAAATAAATTTCCAGTTCCAAGGACCAGGCAGTAGGAGACGTGAAAGACCTCTGCCTGCAGCCCAGGAGAGCCGCTGCCAGTCAGTGCAGGCAATACTGACGATGGACCGATGGTCTGATTCAGTCTAAGGTGGATTCATGTGTTCATGAAGTGAGATAAATATGTACTCGATAAAGAGCAGTGGTAGAGCGTCTGCCTGGCATGCAGAAGGCCCCAGGTTCAATCCCCGGTATCACCAGTTAAAAGGATCAGGCAGTAAGTGATGGAAAAGACTTTGACCTGGGACTCTAGCTCAGTGGAAGAGCATCTGCTTGGCATGCAGAAGGTCCCAGGTTCAATCCCCGGCATCTCCAGTTAAAAGGACCAGGCAGTAGGTGATGGGAAAGACCTTGATCTGAGACCCTGGCTCAGTGGTAGAGCATCTCCTTGCAGAAAATCCCAGGTTCAATCCCCGACAGCTCCAGTTAAAAAGACCAGGCAGTAGCTGATGGGAAAGACCTTGACCTGAGACCCTGGCTCAGTACTAGAGCATCTGCTTGGCATGCAGAAGGTCCCAGGTTCAATCCCTGGCATCTCCAGTTAAAAGGACCAGGCAGGAGATGGGAAAGACCCTGACCTGAGACCCTGGCTCAGTGACAGAGCCTCTGCTTGACATGCAGGAGGTCCCAGGTCCAGTCCCTGGCATCTCCAGTTAAAAGGACCAGGCAGCAGGTGATGGGAAAGGCCTTGATCTGGAGCCCTGGCTCAGTGGTAGAGTATCAGCTTGGCATGCAGATGGTCCCAGGTTTGACCCCCGCCATCTCCAGTTAAAACAGGCTTCTGGAGTTCTGGCCCTGCTGGTGGACCTCCTGATGGAACCTGGGTTTTTGGCCACTGTGTGATACAGAGTGTTGGACTGGATGGGCCATTGGCCTGATCCAACATGGCTTCTCTTATGTTCGGGGCAGTGATGCTCTGTATTCTTGGTTCTTGGGGAGGGGCAAGAGTGGGAGGGCTTCTGGAGCTCTAGCCCCATTGGTGGACCTCCTGATGGCACCTGAGTTTGGGCCACTGTGTGACACAGAATGTTGAACAGGATGGGCCATTGGCCTGATCCAACATGGCTTCTCTTATGTTCTTATATTCACGCCACCTTGAGCCTCTTGGAAGGATAAAATTATACTAGAGAGACTACTGCTGACAGCTGTTAATGGGAACTCCCCTCCATGAATCTGCCTGATCGCCTTTCAGGCAGCCGTCACTACTTTCTTGTGGCAGTGAGTTCTGCGTGATAATTATGCAACGGGCGAAGAAGTAATTTTCATTTGTTTGTTGCCTGTGCTGAATCTCCTGCCCTTTGCATCTGATTACCTCTCTCCCAGATGCTGGAGATGGATTTTGCCATTAACCCTAGCTTGTGAATTTCCTTAGGGGGATGGAGTGGCCCACCAGGAGAAAACGTAAGGCTGGGTGAACATGCAGAATTTCTCTGACACAGGATAGTGGTTCTTTACGATGTGCAGCTGAAATTCTTTTTCACAAGATCATCCAAAGAGCCCTGCTGGATCAGATCAGTGGTCCATCTAGTCCAGCATCCTGTCTTACACAGTGGTCAACCAGTTCCTCTGGAAGGCCACAACAGGGCATAGAAGCCAAGACCTTCCTAAGAAACTAAGAAGATCCCTGCTGGATCAGACCAGGGGTCCATCTAGTCCAACCTCCTGTCTCACCCATTGGCCAACCAGTTCCTCTGGAGGGCCAAACAAACAAGGAACAAAGACCAAGGCCAGAGCTGGCTTGGTGTGGTGTACAGAGTGTCAGATTAGAATCCCAAGAGATGTGGGTTCAAATCTGTTCTTCTAAAATAGAAGCCTGCTGGGAGACGTTGGGGCCTATCACAAGCAGTGTTCCCTCTAAGCTGAGTTAGGTGTGAGCCAGCTCACAGTTCTTTAGCCTCCAGCTCACAGATTTTTGTCTTCGCTCGGGGAGGATGGCTCCAGAGCGAGCTAATTGATGCAGGAGCCAAACTGCTCGCTCACAACTTTAATGCCGGTAGCTCACAAAGTAGAATTTTTGCTCATAAGACTCCACAGCTTAGAGGGAACATTGATCACAAGCTCTCTGCCTGGCCTCTCTCACAGGGCTGTTGTGAAAAAATGGAAGAGCAGAGAATGAGGTTCTAAAAGCCAATCTGAATCCCAACTGGGGAGAAAAGGGAGATATAAATAAATGCAAATGAAGTGCCCCAGTGTTGCCTCCTAGCACCGGGTTCCGGAGATTGACTGCCTCTGAAGATGGAGGCTCCCTTCAGGAACCACGGCTAGCAGCCACTGATGGATGGATCCTCCATGAACAGGAGCAGACAAGAGCAGCCAAGGAGCTCTTTCCCTTTGCTTTCCAGGCTACAGTCTCCCTTTCAAGTGAAACCCGGGCGCTGCATGCGAATCTGTCCATGAGTGCCGGCCTCTTACGTAAAACCTTCAGGTCGAAAAACACCAGGGATCCTTGCCCCGAGAAAAGGTGTCTGGGTGGGTGGAAGACATCGCTCCAGAAGTCATCCCGTCTGCTCTCTGAGCTGACCTCCTGTTGCAGGATGGAGCCCTGACAAGAAGATAACATGCACTATGATACCCATTCAGACAACCTTGGGACTGTCAGATCCCCTTCTTGGCAAACAGGAAGTGGGAAGAGACAGGGAGGAGGAAACAGCTACGGGGCAGGAGCAGAGCGTGAAACGGGAATTTGGGCCTCCGTTGGCAAACTTCTGGGGTGCGTGGAATGACCTGATAAGCAGCGCTGGCCAGGGTCACTGTCGATTGCTAGGTTTTGGAATGCTGAGGCTGTTGCTGGGTTGTCAGAATTTGTTGGGTGAAACTTTCAGGAATGGAGAGGAACTCTGACAGCGGAAGACGAAGAAGCTTGGCAGAAAAGATGGCAGGGGATGCCAGAGTGCCCACGGGCACCAAGCTGGGGACCCCTTGTCTAGCCTTCTCTCCTGTCTTTGCCAGCCCTCCTACCTGATATCTGTTTACAGCAGAAAGAAAAAAAAGAAAAGGACAGCAGCAGAAAGCCAAGGGTTGATTTTTATTAGTAGGACTGTTATGCAGCTCTCAGTGTACATTTTATCAATGCCATTTTTAATTTTTATTTAATTGAATTTCTAACCCACCCTTCCCTATACATCAGGGCTCAAGGCGGGCCACAAGAGTTGACAAAAGTTCTTGCGTGGAGACTGCCAAAATTGCGGTCATGCTTGGAAAAGGGCTTGAATTCCCTCCCCCTCCATGCGTTAACTCTGTGTGAGCAAGAGAGAAACCTGTAAGAACATCTGAAGGGCCCTGCTGGATCAGACCAGTGGTCCATCTAGTCCAGCCTCCTGTCTCACGTAGTGGCCAAACAGTTCCTCTGGAGGTCTAACAACATGGCAGAGAGGCCGAGGCCTTCATAAGAACCTCAGAAGAGTCCTGCTGGATCAGACCAGCGGTCCATCTAGTCCAGCCTCCTGTCTCAAACAGTAGCCAACCAATTTCTCAGGAGGGCCAACAACAGGGCAATAGAGGCCAAGGACTTCCTAAGAACACCAGAAGAGCCCTGCTGGATCAGACCAGTGGTCCATCTAGTCCAGCATCCTGTCTCATACAATGGCCAACCAGTTCCACTGGAGGGCCGACAACAGGGCAGAGGCCGAGGCCTTCCCAAGGTTGCCTCCTGGCTCTGGGATCCGGAGATTCAGTGCCTCGGAACGTGGAGCTTCCCCTCAGTCACAGCCATAGACAGACTTATCCTCCATGAATCTGTCTCATCCCCTTTTGAAAGCTGTTTATTCCTGTGGACATCACTACATTCTCTGGCAGCGGATTCCACATTTTAATCACTCTCTGGCTGCGGTCACACACCCACGAAACAATCCACTTTCAATGTGTTTCCCAACTGGGCCTTGCCAGTTTACACAGTGGAAATCCAGTTGGAAAGCGTACTGAAAGTGGATTGTTTAGTGTGTGTAACCGTAGCCCCTGTGTAAAGGGGTGTGCCTGCCCACAAAATCATATAGCCAGAATAAAACTTTGTTGGTCTTAAAGGTGCCCCCTGTACTCAAACTTTGTTCTTCTGCTTCAGCCCAACACGGCTACCCCACCTGAACGTAAAGTAGTAAAGAACACTGGCGGGGAGGAGGAGAGTTTCCTAGAAACGTCCACCGCACCCCCACACAAATCCATTAATAAGGGAATCCAAATGGAGCCCCACCAGAAGCAGAATAAGGCATCGGTTGCAAAAATCTGCCAACACCGGCCCCTTTTGCCTAATTTCTCCAGCTTTTCAGGAAAACCTATTCTTGTCTGCAATAAGAGCAGTTCAGCAATTGGCTGCCCAGGACGTGGTGAGGTCCCCGTCACTGGCGCTCTTCAAGCAGCGGGTTGATGAATGCTTGTCACGCAAGAACACTTACATGAAGCTGCCTTATCCAGAATCTGACCCTTGGTCCGTCACAGTCGGTACAGTCTACTCAAGAAAGGCAGCGGCTCTCCAGGTTTCAGGCAGGGGTCTTTCCCATCACCCACTGCCAGATCTGTTTAACTGGAGATGCCGGGGACTGAACCTGGGACCTTCTGCGTGCCAAGCAGATGAGCCACAGCCCCTCCTGAAGTTTAGACACCCTCAAGATTTAGCACTTTGGAAGATGGGAACGTTCTCTCTGTCCAGTCTTTCTACTGCGTGTATCATTTAATAGACGTAACATAAGAGCAGCCATGTTGGATCAGGCCAATGGCCCATCCAGTCCAACACTTTGTGACACACAGTGGCCAAAACCCAGGTGCCATCAGGAGGTCCACCAGCGGGGCCAGAACTCCAGAAGCCCTCCCACTGTGGCTCCCCCCAAGCACCAAGAAGAAAGAGCATCACTGCCTCAGGCAGAGTGTTCCATCTCTACCTTGTGGCTAATTGCCACTCATGGACCTCGGTTCTTAAGAACGTAAGAGAAGCCACGTTGGATCAGGTCAGTGGCCCATCCAGTCCAACAATCTGTGTCACACAGTGGCCAAAACCCAGGTGCCATTAGGCGGTCCACCAGCAGGGCCAGAACTCCAGAAGCCCTCCCATTGTTGCTCCCCCAGCACCAAGAATACCGAACATCACTGCCCCATACATACTGTCCCATCGACACCTTGTGGCTAATAGCCATTCATGGACTTCTGCTCTTAAGAACATAAGAGAAGCCATGTTGGGTCAGGCCAGTAGCCCATCCAGTCCAGCACTCCGTGTCCCACAGTGGCCAAAACCCAGGTGCCATCTGGCGATCCGACAGCAGGGCCAGAACTCCAGAAGCCCTCCCACTCTTGCCCCCCAAGTATCAAGAATACAGAGCATCAATGCCTCAGTCAGAGTGTTCCATCTATACCTTGGGGGTAAGAGCCACTGATGGCCCTCTATCATGTCCTCCGCTTAGTCAAATCTCTTCTAAAATGAAAAGTACAAGACTCTTCAGCCTGTCCTCGTAGGGAAGGTACGCCAGTCCCTTAATCAAGGGGTGCTTTAGGCTGATCCTGCATTGAGCAAGGGGGTTGGACTAGATGGCCCCCTGTGGCCCTTTCTGACTCTATGATTCTAGGAAGGGAAATCCTGCTTTGTTTCCCTAATTCCACTAAGCCTTCAGAGATCGCTTATACATTTGCATTGCTGAGGGCCAGAAAATCACTTTTAGGAAAGGTGTTACTGAGTTCTGTGCTTAGTATATGGCAGGGACGCAAAACGACAGAATTCACCCTGCTGTAGCCACGTAGCTTTGCCTCTCCGTGCCAGGGCCTCCCGCTCTTGCCTACTTTCCCCAGCGAGACGCCTTCCAAAGCTGATGAATTCCGCATGTAGCAAATGAGCTCTGACTGAAAACGACAACATCCCAATTCAATTTCTTTCATATCCAAAACGTAACTTTCCAAGATCTGGAGACGCAGAAAAATACCTCTTCTTCTTCTTTTGGTATTTGTGTGCGCGTCCGTGTGTGCTTGGAAGTCATGGTGACTTCTGGTGACCCCTAGTGGGGCTAGGACGTTCCAGAGAGGTGGCTTGCGATTACCTGCCTCTGCCTCCCGGCCCTGGTATTCCTTGGTGGTCTCCCTTCCAGGTACTTGCCAGGGCCGGCCCTGCTTAGCTTCCGAGGTCTGACGAGACTGGGTTTGCCTGGGCTATCCAGGTCAGGGCCAATACCTCCTCGTCTTAATTACACTTACTTGGAAGTAAGACCCACTGCATTCAACGGGGCTTGAGAGGAGAATGACGTCGGCTGCTTTGGATCCCCATTAGTGGGGTATAAATGACATCAGTTAAGTGATGATTTTCGCTAGGGGCTCCTGAACTTACCACGGATTCGCCGTCATCGCTGCTGGCATCTTCATCACCACCGTTCAGACAAATAGGGGCATCTGGAAGAGGTGAAGCAGAGCGTCAGAACAGTCCAGTCTAGTCCCCTGCGGTCCCCACATCTCCAAGCATAAAGGGCTGTCAGCTCCCGGTTGGGAGATACCTGGAGATTTTGGGGGTGGAGCCTGAGGAGGGCGGGGTTTGGGGAGGGGAGGGACTTCACTGGGTGTATGATGCCATCGAGCCCACCTGGCAAAGTGGCCATTTTCTCCAGGGGAACAGATCCCTGTGGCATGGTGTAGTGGTTAAGTGTGCAGACTCTAATCTGGGAGAACTGGGTTTGATTCCCCGCGCCTCCACTTACAGCTGCTGGACGACCGTGGGCAAGCCATAGTTCTCTCAGAGCTGTTCTCTCAAAGGACAGTTCTGGGAAGAGCTCTCTCAGCCCCCGCCTACCTCACAGGATGTCTGTTGTGGGGAGGGGAAGGGAAAGGAGTTTGTAAGCCACTCTGAGACTCCGAGTGAAGGGCGGGGTGTATAAAGCCTAGGGTTCCCAAGTACTTACCACGTGGGAGCGGGGGAAGCATGCTCCCCGGCTGGACCATTCCTCCCTGTAACACACCTTGCCGTTGCCAGGAAGTGACGCCAGGTGACACTCTGGCAATGGGGCTGAAAACTCGATTGTACAATTGAGTTTCCAGCCGCATTGCCAGAGCGTCGCCTAGCGTCACTTCCTGGCGACGGCATCGTGCGCGCGTCTTTCCTTCCCCCGGGGATGGTCTTGCCAGGATGTATCCGTCCCCTGCCGAAATATGGTAAGTTCTTGGCAAGCCTAATAAATTCAATCTCCTTCTCCTCCTTGTTGTTCTTGAGATCGGTTTTAATCCCAGGAGAACTCCAGCCCCCTGAATGTCATATACTAAATCTGAAAAACACTGTAATGAAGGAATGCACACAAAATTGTATTTGAAATTACAAAGAACCTCTTATTAACCATTTACAAGATGCAGCACAAATCGAAATTAAACGTATGAAGCTAAACCACAATTTGTGAGACGAACCCCTGGAATCCCAGCTCCTCTCCAGACTACAGAGATCAGTTCCCCTGGAGAAAATGGCTGCTTTGGAGGATGGACTCTATGGCCTTGTGTCCCACTGATGTCCCTTTCCTCCCCAGGCTCCACCCCCCAATCTCCAGGGGTTTCCCAGCCTGGATCTGGCAACCCTACTCCCCCATCCCTCACCAGTGATCCGGGGGACCTGGCTACCCCATAGAAAGTCCATGTGGCCACCCCAAAGAATTCCGTATCAGACAAGGAATGGGCGTTTTATGCCTCTCAGGCACATCTGGGACCCAGGAGCTTCAAGGAGGTGACGGGAAAGACCTCTGCCTACTACTACTTTACACAGAGTGTGATTAAAATGTGGAATTCGTTGCCAGAGGATGTAGTGATGGCCACAGGAATGAACAGCTTTAAAAGTGGCTGGAAGGACCTGGCCAACTGTGCTCCCAACCCAGAGATGGCAACCCAACCTGAATAAACCTTTGGACCTCAAAAACATCCCCCCGAGGGGACCATCTGGTAGTCTGCAAACCCAACAGGAATGTCGTATTTTTTTGCTAGTGTGCATGCGTGGAGACCAAGGACATCATGCGTCCTGCCTCTATTTGCGTGCACCTTGAAAAGAGCATCCAGACAGGTGACACAAGGTCAGTCTGTGGTGGGCCGGATTCCTTTTTAGAACAGGCAGGTTCAGAGACGCCCTTTCCCGTGGAGCTCTCCCTCGGCCCCTTCTCCTTCCTCGGCCAGCATGCCCCTCCCAGCAGTCAGTTCCTCAATGCCCCAACGAGAGGTCAAAACCCTGACTGTAACGATACCTTGTTTTGGTGTGTTTCTTTAAATGTTTAGTGTGACTGCAGTAATGTAAGGAGAGTGATAGAGGGAGATAAGTGATGTGACTGGCTGATGGGAGGAGGGGTGTCTGTGTGTGTCTGATGGGAGGATTCTGTGTGTGGAGTTTGGAGAGACAGCATAGTCTGTGTGACTGTGAGAGTTTAAGTCTATTCTGTGTGAATAAGACAGTTTAGCCTGTGTGGCTATGAGAGTTTTGAAGAGAGTCTGTGTGACTATGAGAGTTTGAGGCTATTCTGTGTGAATAAGACAAAGAGTTTAGCCTATATGAGACAGAGAGATTAGACTGTGTGTCTAAGCCTGTCAGAGTGGAGTTTGAGACTGTTTGTGACACACAGCTTTGCCACTTATATTTACAAGTTCCTTTCTTCAACAACAGTTCAAAATAACCAGAAACCTATTTTTTCTTTATTAAATAAATCAATTTTTGTTTAAACTTATCCCAGAAATCAGAATAGTCCTTCCTCAGGGCCACATAGTCCTTTGAAGGGTCCATACCCTAGGTCACTCTATCAAAAGAGAGAGATCTGGAATTTTAATTTCTGGTGGCAGCAGAAATCTACCAAGCTTATGTACGCAGAGAGTGTTTAAAGGAGAAACAGTCTCCCCAATAAGCAAGGACGTCGCACTGACCCTTCCTCTTCCTGTCATATGGACTGTGATGTCATGGGACTTCCTGTCACATGATTGCTGCTCAGTGGGTCCCACCTGGCCATTAAAGTTAGGTCTAGAAAGGTCTGACCACTGCTCTGTAAGACTCCCGACGGCTTTACCTGTATCGGATGACTCTGAGGACGAAATGGGGAACCAATCTTCGGAGATGATCTCAGTATCTTCTCCTTTTGAGACGCTGTCTCCGTTCCCCACTGGATGGGCCCCAGAACTGGTTCCTGGTTGTTCTAGATCTACCTGTGCAAATGACTCTGAGGACAAAACAGGGAACCAGTCTTCGGAGATGACTTCAGTATCTTCTCTTTTCCTGGCGCTGCCTCCGTTCTCCACTGGACGATCCCCAGAACTGGTTCCTGGCTGTTCTAGCTCCACCTGTCCAGTTGGTTGTTTCTGCTCACCGTCGTCGGGTTCAATTTTAATAAATTTTATGGGGGTCAGAGAGGAGTTCCCCACTTGTACGCTCTTCCTCTTTACTGGTGTCTTCCCTACAGATTCCTGGAAAATAAGAACAAAGTTTGTGAAGATACTTTGATTGCCCCTGGGGAAATCAAAGATATAATGCTTGGGGAAATTACTAGGAATTGCTGCAGTGTTAAAGAAAGGGAGGAAGATGAAAATGGTGATTGATTCCTGTAAACATTTTCAGGGAGTTTCAGAAACAAAATGTTGGAATGATGGCTAGGAACCGTTCCACGCTGTAGTAGCCAAGGAACAATTCATAAAGACAACAATTAGTATCTCTTTTTTGGGAAATCATACCAAGCCACGATAATGATGACGATGAAGAAGAGATTGGATTTATACCCTGCCCTTCACTACCCAAAGGAGTCTCAGAGCGGCTTGCAAACTCCTTTCCCTTCCCCTCCCCACAACAGACACCCTGTGAGGTAGATGGGGCCGAGAGAGCTCTTTCCAGAATTGTCCTTGAGAGAACAGCTCTGACAGAACTATGGCTTGCCCAAGGTCATCCAGCAGGTGCGAGTGGAGGAGTGGGGAATCAAGCCCAGTACTCCCAGATTAGAGTCCGCACACTTAACCACTACACCAAACTGGCTCTCTGTGAGGGAAAGGGAAATAGGTGCAAGGAAGAGAAACCAAAGTAATTTAGAATAGTCAATGATGGGACTTGAGAGGCTGCACTCTGAAGAATGTGGGAAACACATCTACTCAGCCGCAAATCAGATTAACGTCAAGTGAGCTTGCATCCTGGGAAAAATGCAGGAGAGGGCAGTTCACATCCCCCACTGAAAATGTGTTGTAAATACAGTGGATGAATTGAACTATTTGGGCAAAGTAGCAGTGCTCAGGACATATTGGTCCCTACCAATGATTGAGCACATATCTTTGCACTGTATTCTCCCGTTACTCTGTATCTAGCACAGTAGCTAACGCTCCAGTGTCGTGGAAGTACTGAAGAAGTATAGAAAAGCAACGGAGAGGCGGCAGAACCAATTTTGAGGAGAGGCTGTGGTTCAGTGGTTGAGCGCCTGCTTTACATAGGATCTCCGGTGGAAAACGTGAAAGACAGATTCTTCTTTACCTGTATGTGTAAGCTGGATGAGTGAATACCATGAATGAGAATACTGTGCCCAGTTCTGGTCACTGTATCTCAAAAAGGACATTGCAGACCTGGGGAAAAGTACAGAGGAGGGCGACCCTAGTAGGAAAGGCCGAAGGGTTCTGGGACTTCTCAGTTTAGAAAAGAGAAGACTAAGGAGGGAGACATGATCGAGGTTTATGAAATTATGCATGGGATGGAGAGAGCTGATGAAGAGAAATTTTTCTCCCTCTCCCAAAAAACTCGAACTCGAGGGTATCCAAGGAAGCTGATGGGCAGTAGGTTCAGGAGGGACAAAAGGAAATACTTTTTTACACAGAGAGTGATGAAAATGTGGGATTCACTGCCAGAGGAAGTACTGATGGCCACGGGAATAAACACCTTTCAAAGGGGATTAGGTAAGATTCATGGAGGATGGGGGCTGAGGGGAACCTCCACATTCAGAGGCACTAATCCTCTAAATCCCCAGAGCCGGGAGGCAATATCGGGGAAAGCCTCGGCCTCTATGCCCTGTTGCTGGCCCTCCAGAGGAACCGGTTGGCCGCCGTGTGAGGCAGGAAGCTGGACTAGATGGACCCCTGGTCTGATCCTTCAGGGCTCTTCTGGTGTTCCTAGGAAGGCCTCGGCCTCTCTGCCCTGTTGTTGGCCCTCCAGAGGAACCGGTTGGCCAATGTGTGAGACAGGATACTGGACTAGATGGACCACTGGTCTGATCCAGCAGGGCTCTTCTTAGGCTCTTATGATTTGACTTGGCATAGGGAAACTTCATGGGTTCATTTCACAGGCTTGGAGACCTGGGGAGACCCAGCAGAGCAAGGTACTGTGGAAAAGGCAGATGTACCCAGTGATGAGAAAGGGGAGGGGCTGTGGCTCAGTGGCAAAGCCTCTGCTTGGCATGCAGAAGGTCCCAGTTTCAATCCCCGGTAACTCCAGTTAAAAAGACCAGGCAGGAGGTGATGGGGCAGACCCTGACATGAGACCCTGCCTCAGTGGTAGAGCCTCTGCTTGGCGTGCAGAACGTCCTAAGTTCAATCCCCGGCATCTCCAGTTTAAAAGGATCCGGTAGTAGGTGATGGGAAAGACCTTGATCTGGGACCCCGGAGATCTGCTGCCAATCAGAGTAGACAATACTGATGCTGATGGGCTGATGTTTTAGGATGGTAAAGAGGTAGGGTTAAGGAGTCCCCCATATAGAACAGTGGCTATCAAAGGCAAACTCCACAGGAGATGATTATGTATCCTGGTCCTTTGACAGAAATACCCATCCACAGAGCGTCTTTAGATGTTGCTTGTAACCCTCCCCATCTAAGGCTGGGCAGAGTGGCTATTTGGGATATTTGTGGAGACCACTGGTCAGAAGAAGACCAGCTCTGGCGGCAATGTTCCCTCTAAGCTGTGGAGCCTTGTGAGCAAAAATTCTACTTTCTGAGCCACTGGCACTAAAGTTTTGAGTGAGCGATTTGGCTACTGCATCAATTAGTTTGCTCAGGAGCCGTCCTTCTTGAGCTGAGACAAAAATGTATGAGCCGGAGGCTACAGAACTGTGAGCCAGCTCACACTAACTCGGCTTCGAGGGAACACTGGCTCTGGGTTGTTGTGGTTTCTCCTGGGTACAATAGTTGGGGCATCCAGAGACATTTGGCTATACTTGTGTATTCAAGGGCATGGAAAGATACTGTCCGTGGCCAGCCAGAGTACCACCGTGTGAATATAGCAGCCTGGGACGGATTCACAGCAGCTCTTACCTTGTTGGATGTGATTCTGACGGGAATCGGAGCAGGTTCTAAACAAAGAATTAAATAACAGGGAATTAGAAAATAGGTCACTTTGCGGGGGGGGGGGATGGATTTGACTATTTTGTTTTACAGCTTCAGCTACTGCAGGTATACCAGTGGACTTTGTAGTCCTTAGCAGTCGATGCAGCCTAAAAAACTGAATTTGTTTCCTAGCCAGAAAAAAATTGACCTTGTTGAATGTTATTTTCATGCAGCTGGATTTTCTGGTCAGTTTTTGAAAATGTATATAAACAGGCTGGGAAGTGGTGCGTGCATCACAACCTCTGTGGTCAACTAATGTTTGGGATACATTTATCCATGGGGAAAAAACATGATTTGTAGGTTTAGGTAACTGGAGCCCAGAGGGATTTATGGGAGTTTGGCTCTTGTTTGTAGTTTATGTGGATAAACTAGATCAGTGGAAGAGCCTCTGCTCCTAGTTTCAATCCCCTGCACCTTCAGTTAAAAGGACTGTGTAGTAGGGGATGAGAAAGATCTTGAGCTGGGACCCTGGGTCAATGGTAGAGCTTCTGCCTGGCATGCAGAAGATCCCAGGTTCAATCCACAGCATCTCCAGTGAAAAGGATTGGGTAGTAGGGGATGGGACAGACCTCCAACTGAGACCATGGATCAGTGGAAAAGCCTCTGTTTTGCATCCAGAAGGCCTCAGGTTCAAGCCCCAGCATCTCCAGTTGAAAGGATGTTAGTAGGTGATGGGAAAGACCTCCACCTGAGACCTTGGCTCAGTGGAACAGCCTCTGTTTTGCATGCAAAAGGTCCCAGGTTCAAGCCCCAGCATCTGCAGCTGAAAGGATAAGTTAGTAGGTGATGGGACAGACCTCCATTTTAGACCCTGGCTCCATGGCAGAGCATCAGCTCATAAGAACATAAGAGAAGCCAATGTTGAATCAGGCCAATGGCCCATCTATGCTCAGCATGCAGAAGGTCCCAGGCTCAATCCCCGGCATCTCCAGTTAAGAGGACGAGGCTGCAGATGATGGGAAAGACCTTGACCTGGCACCCTGGCTCAGTGGCAGAGCATCTGCTTGGCATACGGAAGGTCCCAGGTTCAATCCCGAGCATCTCCAGTTAAAAGGACCAGGCAGTAAGTGATGGGAAAGACCTCATCCTGAGACCTTGGCTCAGTGGTAGAGCCTCTGCTTTGCATGCTGAAGGTCCCAGTTCAGTCCTTGGCAACTTCAGTTTAAAAAGACCAGGCGACAGAGGCTGTGAAAGACCTCTCTCTGCCTGAGACCCTGGAGTGAGTTGACCATGCCAACCTTTGATACCCCAAGGGTCTGATTCAGTCTAAGGCAGATTCACGCTGCCCGTGCGAATTCCCGAGAACCCCAAGCGAGTCGCTCCCTCATCTCATCCCGCCCACCTCCAGCCCCCCCGGCCACACTCCCGTGGAAAGGCCTCACCTGTCTCATTCGTCACTCTTTCGTAGATCGCCTGAAGCTGGGCCTCCACGTCGGCAAAGTTCCCCACCGGGATCTGGGTCTCCACCACCGGGGTTTCCTTCCTCCTCAGCTCCTCCAGGGACTCCCGGATGAACGGGTACATGTCCATCACCTCCTGGTCGGAGGCGTAGAGCTTCATCTTCTCCACCAGCTGCTTGCAGGACTCCATCCTCTGGCCCACCAGGTCCACGTTGCGGAGCTTCTCCTCCGTGTCCTGGACCCGGCGCTGGTGCTGCTCGTGCACGGACGCCAGGAGCCTCTCCCCTTTCTCCTGCACCAGCCGCACCATCTCCGCCACCTTCTGCTGGATCCGCTCTTGGGTGCTGTTCCTCGCCTCCACCATGTTGTTGACCAGCTCCCGGAGGTTGCTGCAGGTGAGGTCGTAGGCGGCCTTCTTCTCCTTCAGCTCCGTGCTCATGCTCAGCAGCTCCTGCTGCCGGCGCTGGATTTCTTCTCGGATGTGGCAGTGCTGGCCGTTGTGCTGGGAGTCCAGCACCGCGCAGACGCAGCACATGGAGCGCCGGCAGGCTTTGCAGTAGATGCTGTGGATCGAATTCAGGTCAGAGGCCTGTTACTGCGCGTTGGAACCTTTGCGGCCAGTGTCCCCTCTAAGGTGAGTTGGTGTGAGCTAGCTCAGAGTTTTTTAGCCTCCGGAGCGCACATTTTTGTCTCAGCTCAGGAAGGACGGCTCCAGAGCAAACTCATTTATGCAGCGGCCAAATCGCTCGCTCACTACTTTTAATGCCAGTAGCTCACAAAGTAGGATTTTTGCTCACAGGACTCTCCACAGCTTAGAAGAAGAGAAGAGATTGGATTCATACCCCGCCCTTCACTATCCAAAGGAGTCTCAGAGCGGCTTGCAAACTCCTTTCCCTCCCCCTCCCCACGACAGACACCCGGTGAGGTAGGTGGGGCTGAGAGAGCTCGTGACAGAAACTGGCCTTGAGAGAACAGCTCTGAGAGAACTTATGAAAGGGCGGGGTATAAATCCAATCCCTTCTTCTTCTCCTCTTCTACTATTGTGAGAACAGTGGCCCTGGGCTGAACGGAGGTTTTCCCGCCAAAATGAGTGCCCCTTTCCTGCCATGCCAACCCCTCACAGTCATCACGATCATCATGCCACGGCAACCATTTGCAACTGTGGATGAGGCCATCCGGCTACGAACAGCTGTTATAATCCAACAATTGCAGAGTTAATAGTCTACCTAGGGCTGCTAGCCCCTCCAATCAGCTAGCCAGCAGGGGGACTTAGCTGGAGAGAGACCTCGGTCTCATCCCTGGCAACATGGTGATGTCACTTCCAGAGTGCACTGGAAGTGACATCATTGTGTCGCTGGTGTTGCTCTGGTATTTGGGCCAAAGTTCTGTGGTAGAAGCCATTTTACCACAGAGTTTTTGCCTAGATACTAGTGACAAGAAAAGAAAGAGCTGCACCAGTCACAGGAGATAAAAAATAGGCCGATGGTGCAAAATCAGGTTAAAATATAAATTTTATTACTCAGTTCAGTCTCCAAAACTTCCCTATGCGTTTCACTGACAGGCTTTGTCAGGGGAATCTCTTTGTCTTGCAGCAGTTCTTCAGAAAGGGTAAAAGATCTGTGGGTGATTGTCACTGGAAGAACTTTACGATATTCTGGCAGAATATCGTAAAGTTCCCACAGTGACAATTACCTACTGATCTTTCACTTTTTCTGAAGAACTACTGCAAGATACCCAGATTCCCCTGACAAGGCCTGCTGGCGAAATGCATAGAGAATCGATTTTTTGAGGGAATACAGAATAAAGAAAAGGGGTAAGGGAAAAGAATAAAAGGTAAAATTACCAAAACATAGTATAAAGGGCATTTTTTTGCAAATAGGAAGGACAATCCTTGATTCAAATACTTGAATTTTTAGGAAAATTATATGACAAGGAATTTTTGGAGATTTGAGTAATAAAATATATTCTTAATCTGATTTTGCACCATCAGCCTCGGCCTTCTTTTTTATCTGCCTAGATACCAGCACATTGCCATGATGTCGATGATGTCACTTCTGGTGCATCCCGGAAGTGACGTCACCGTGTTGTGACGCCTCCCTCCCACTCCAGGTAAGACACCAGCCACGCCCCACCACCGGTTGCCGGGAGTGACCTGGGAACTTTAACCCTACCTCAGATTTTGCATTTTGTGTTCTGCGTTGGAGCAGAACATGACGGCGATATTCTTGAATTCGGCCAGGAAGCCCTTGCTCGATTCGGCCTTGATGTCCTTCACGGCCCTCGCTTCATGGCTCTCCCTCTTGAGGTACCTTTGGTGGCTCTCAAAACACCCGGTGCACAGGAACTCCTGGCAGTCAGAGCACCAGTACACCCCCTCCTTCTTACAGTTGTTGCAAACCAAGTCCTGGCCGCTCTTAATGTTCTGGAAGACGCTCAGCTTGGCCCGAAGATTCGCAAAGAGCATGTTGTCCTGAACGGAGGTCGCGTCCGTTTGAGAGTGCGGGGCCTTGCAGATGGGGCAGCAATTCACGGGTTTGGTTTCCTGAAGGCATTCGGGGCATACGTTGTGAAGGCAGGGCAACAGTTTGGGGCACCCGACTTCCTGGCGGCAGTTCTCGCACAGCAGGAACCGGAAGTCTTCATCCATTTCCTGGAGGGAAAACAGGACGAGATACAGGCCTGTAGCTACGGTGGAGCTATTCGGGGCTCTGCCCCCTTTCTCAAAGGAAATACCAAAAATCAACAAATACCGTGCTACAGGCGATTACAAAGTATCTCAAGTACTTTTATATATTTTTTGTTTTTTATATTATTTTTTTATAATTTTTCCACCATTATATTAATTATCATATAAACATTAACACAAAGAAAGAATCATATATCCAAACATCTAAGTACCATCTTTTCATATATCACAAAAGATATTGCACAACCCCTTTATTAATATCCGTCCTCCTTAACTGTACCAAAGTTTTAAGAGGGAGGACTCCTTTAAGTCTATTTTGAATTAGTGCTCATCCTTAGGAGGAAGAATATAAAAACAAAAGAATATATAAAAATTACTTGAGATACTTTGTAATTGTCTGTAGCACGGTATTTGTTGATTTTTGGTATTTCCTACCTACCGTGGGTCCTATTTTGGTTGTGTGAATTGCCCTTTCTTAAAGGGACAGCCCCCACACGATTCCCCTCGAAAACCCTTTTTTAGACATTTCTCACACCCACTCGGTACATGTTGGCCGCCTCCTTTTCTTTGGCAGCTACGGGCCGGATGAGATACCAACGTCTACATCGCAGTTACCAAGTGAGGGAGGTGTTGGGGTACAGAATACTGGAATTCCTGCCCAAGCCCCAACCTGGATGGCCCCAGCTGGCCCTCTCTCTCACCAGATCTCGAAAGCTAAGCAGGGTCAGTGCTTAACACTTGCAATGAAATGGAAGGCAGAAGAACGTCCCGCAACAGAGATTTGGAAAGAAAAATTAGCTGAGTACGTGACAATGGCAAAGCTATCTACATAAATAAAAGACTGCTGAAAGAATTTCAGCAGAGACGGCAAGCCTATTACTCATATTATGGGAGTAGTTAAATGTATCTGAATAGTACGTAAAAGGTGACGATGATACTGATTACAGTTTAAATCTATTTTATTTTATTTTTTCATATTTATAGCCTGCCCTTCCCGCGCGTGGGCTCAGGGCGGGTGACAACATTTCAAAGAAAACAAATATAATAAAAGATTTAAAACATAGCTCTCTCTCTACACACACACACAAACACACATAGAGCCAAATATATATATTAAAAAGGGGGTCACAGCTCAAGGGGAGAATTAGCCCAAGGATAGAATTTAATACTCATTAAATCAATCCAATACTCATTAAATAAATGAATAGATAAATAAAAAAGATGTTCAGTGAAAATAATTTTAAAAAATTTTAAAAATCCAGATTTTAAGCGTGGTTTAAACTCCATGTTGAAATTTGTTTAACTGTTAAAAGATGTAATCTCATATTATTTTTATTAGACTAGCGCCAAATATTCGGAAGTATTCTGGTTTTTTTTATTTCAAGGAGAGAACCTATTCTTGAATACTGTAATAATGATGTTTTTATTTGCCGCTTCTATACTTGAACAATGTATTTTCATTAACATAGTGGATTCTACTTGTTGTATGCAACTATTCACGGTATTTGATAACCTTTGACGAATTTATACTTTCCCTTTTGTATCCCACTTTTTTTTGGGGGGGGAAAAATTAACTGGGGTGGGGGAAGCAGGGTTAGCCCTGGCTAGTATTTGGTATGGGAGACCTCCAAGGAATACCAGGGCTGCTATGCAGAGGCAGGCAATGGCAAACCACCCCTGAGAGTCTCTTGCCTTGAAAATCCTACAGGGTCACCATATGGCAGCTGTGACTTCGGGGCACTTCTCACCAACACTTCTCGTCCACAGAGGGCGAGAGTCGCGTGCCACCGTTCAGCCGGTAAAACTTCATGACTCAAAGGAGGATTCACTCTTGAGTCAACAATTCAACCGCTGCCACCACCCTGGTTTGTTTGGGATGTGAGTAAACTGAGCATCTGTCTGCCTTGAAAATCCTACAGGCTCCCTCGCCCTAAGTGCTTTCCACAACCACAAATCTCGTCTAATTTCTACAGCTGCTGGAGTTCCTCAGCTGTCGACGACCCGGCGCTCTTCCTTCCAAACCCCAGAAGCCTTCCTCAATTCGAACTGTCCTCCAACCATTCAAGCTAAACCCATGAGATCATCAATTTTTTCCCCTCACAAGACGAAGAAAAGCTGCAAATCCAAACGGCCGCCCTTGTCTGTGCAAACACACCTTTGCTTCAACAGCTTTTGTTTGCCGTTGCTGTCGACCTCTGGCAAGACTCTTAACATTTTATCTAGACAGCACATGCGTCTCTCTGAGAAACAGAAGATAATGCATCTCAAGTGGGCGGAGGAACTTCTGTACCATTTCTCAGTGTCTCTCTCTTTCTCTTCTAGGATTCCTTCCTCTTTCACGAAAGGTTACGAAATGGCAAAACGTGCCCCTATTCCCGAGTTTGACAAATTCTTAAAACCTCCTTCTGTTGGAGTTTGTGATAATTTTTTTTTTTGGTAACTCTATTTTTATTTTATTTTTAAACATTTTTATCACACAAATAACAATACAACTGTAACCATCAATACAACGATTAACGCAAAATAATATATAACACTGCTTAATATAGCAGTAGAAAAAAATACAAGTATATAACATTAATAAAATACGAAGTCAATATATTTATCTGGAAGAGCATTTAAAAATACTGGCTTCTGTTTCAATATAATGAAAGAAGGTAAACCATTTTTTTCTACAAAATTTGATTCTCTTGATGGGTTGTCTATTAATAAGAGTTGAGTAGCAATTTTATCCTGCACTATTCTGTCCCAAATTTTCTGAAACCACTGCCTCAGTTTTGGAATCTGAATGGTTTTCCAACACTGGGCAATCAATGTTTTATCTGCTAGTAATAACAAGGCTGCTATTTTCTTTTCCATTTTTGTTAAAGATGTATTTTCCCAAGAATTTAATAAAACAGATTCGGAGTTTGTGATAATTTGGAAGCTCGGTTCAACCCCCACCCCTTCCCCCATTATGTTTTTGGGATGGACAGAGACAAAGAGCTGGAAGGGAACCTAAGGGTCATCTAGCCCAACCCTCTGGACAATGCATGGAATTCAGAGCTCCTTTTCCTCCCTCGACAGACCCCTGCTCTATGCCCAGATGTAGGAATTAAATCATGAAAAATGAAAATAAATTCTCAGTCCCTCAGTCCTAAGGATAAAGGGAGGAGGAAAGGTGCTTCTAAGCGCTCTGTTTACAAGACTCATTTCTAGGGTTGTCCAGTCCCCCTCGGCCACCAGCAGGGATGGGGTGGTAGAGTTGCCAGTTCCAGTTTGGGAAATTCCTGGAGATTTGGGAGTGGAGCCTGGGGAGAACAGGGACCTCAGTGGGATATAATACCACAGAGTCCACCCTTCAAAGTATCCATTTTCTCCAAGGGAACTGATCTTGGTTGCCTGGAAATGAGCCGTAATTCCAGGGGGGACCCCAAGTTCCGCCTGGAGGCTGGCATCCCTACACCTTCCTGCTTCAGAAATGCAAGTGACCGATAAAAGGGGTCAGCACTCTATCAGACTACAGGTGGCTGAGTCCGACTCGGCAGAGAAGTCCCTTTTGCCTCGAAGAGGAAAAACTCCACGCAAGAAGAAAATTAGCTCCTCAGGGAGCAAGAGTCTCTCTTCACTTTCCCTTGGGGCGCTGCTTTTCTGGTTGCAGGGAGACGGTGGTGATGATGATGACGATTATTATTGAAGGCACCTTTCAAAACACGAACCACCTGCCCCCAAGCGCCGCCTTGATTCTCCCGTGCATACAGGGTTGCCATTCTCCAGGTGGCGGCTGGAGATCTCCTGGAATCCCAGCCGATTTTCGGGCGACAGAGATCGCCTCCCCTGGCGAAAATGGCCACTTTGGAAGGTGGACTTGATGGTATCATATTTATTACCCCCCCCTCCCCAACCCTCCCCTTCTTCAAGCTTAAAAAAACCCTCCCCCCAGATCTCCAGGTCTTTTCCAGACTGGAGCTGGCAACCACACGCACGTATAAACTCAGCGGCAGAGTCCCAGGTTCGATCCCCGCCGTCTCCCCGTAGGAACAGGCCACGCGCCCTGGGACAGCCCCCCCCCCCCAACCGGGGGAAGGCTAAAAATAAGCCTTGGCTGCACCGAAGGTCTGATCCTGCGTGGTGCGGGGTGGGATTGGGGGAGACCCGGCCAGCTGCGTCTTTGCACTGCACTGGCTTCGCCCGCCTTTCCCGCTTCCAGCACACACCCCTCCCACCAAATCCCTTATTGCAAAACTTGGCTGGGTCTAACCCTCTCCCCACCCGCTCTGCAACCCCCAATTGCCTTCGGGCCTCACCGGCGGCGTCTCGGAGGGCGCGGGGCTCGATCCAGAACTCTCTTGAGCCATGGCTTCTCCCTCTCCGCCGGCCTGGGTTGTTCTTTTTTTTTTTTTGCTTTGGGAGGACGGCTTCCCCGGCAATGGAAGCTTCTCGGCCTTTTCCCTTGGTCGCAGTTCGGTTTCGCTTTCGGGAAGCTCGAAATGCCTTTGCCTGGTTGTTCCTCCCCCTGCTGAGTCCCGTCCCCCCCCCCCCCGCCAGCTTCCTGCTCTCTCCCCCTCCCTCTTCTCTTTGTGACTCTCTCTTTTCAAAGAAGGAAAGAGTTCCTTCCTGCTGCTGGTCGCCCCACCCGTCTAACAATCCCAACCTTAAACAGAGTTCTGCCCTCTCCAAGCCTTTGAAATGGCTTTAGAAGGGTGTCTCTGGTTAGGGCTGCGCTCTGGAGAGCTGGGTTTGGAAAGGCATAACTGGGTGTAGGATTGCACCGGGCTGGGGAAGGGCGCAGGCCTAGGATTGGGCTGGAACAGGCATGCTGAGATGTAGGGATGCCAGGTGGGTATAATAATAATAATTAAAAACAATACAAGGAAAGTGAAATTATAACAATGGACAGTTCGGCACTTCAGTGTTTTCTTATCACAGTGGGTGCGTCTCTGCAACAGTACACATCTTAATCACAATAAACCATTCCTTTTCGCTATCAAGAAGAAAGAGATTGGATTTATACCCCAACCTTCACTCAGAGTCTCAGAGCGGCTTACAAACTCCCTTTCCCTTCCCCTCCCCACACACAGACACCCTGGGAGGTAGGTGGGACTGAGAGAGCTCTGACAGAAACTGCCCTTTCAAGGACAGCTCTGACTGAACGATGGCTTGCCCAAGGTCATCCAGCAGCTGCAAGTGGAGGAGTGGGGAATCAAACCCGGTTCTCCCAGATTAGAGTCCCGGCATTTAACCACTACACCAAACTGGCTCCATTCTAATTGTGAATGAGAATGCCTGGTGTTCTTTCCAAGACTAAAGTGCTTGCGCTGTAGGAAAACGGTCCTGTCTCCCTTGTTCCTTCAAATTCCTTCAAACCCTAACCCTAAACTATCCACCAAATCATATACCAAATTTGAAACGACAGGAGTTTGTACCCACCACCACTGCTAAAAAATAATGGCTAGCCCACTCCGAAATTCAAGTTTCTTCATTTCCTGTGACTTGAACCTTGATGGCATTTGAAATCAGTATTAAGACGTTGGGAAATGTTGAATGTAGAATAATATTGAAGATGTATTTGTCCAGCTCTGAGGAAGACAATTAAAACAGAAGACTTACCCAGAATCTTTGTTAAGATTTGGATTTGTAGACTTACGAACTTGTGATTTGTGGATTTATGAATTTGTAGTAAGATTCTTTTTTACCAATAAGTGTGGAATTTGCAAATATCGCATATCATATACTGACGCTTTATAGAACTTTGAAAAATTATTTGGATTGAGCGTCGTTTTCCTTGTATTTCTCTGCCCATGTGTCAGGTAGCCCTGTCATGGTGTTGGAATGTGGAGGGGTACTACTATTCCTCTGCCTACCTCTGAGCCTCACTGATTTACTGTCTGTTATCGCTTGCTTGACCTTCTAGAAGTTCCAGCTGCAGAACTCTTAGACTGGGAACCAATGGCTATTAGTTTAGCTTGCCCGTTTTGCCCACGCTCAAACTATATTCATTGGCTTCAGCTTGTAAGGGGGGTGTTTGATTTTAGTATAACTCAGGAGGGCCTACTGTTCCTGGGCATTCCTGACACAAGCAGTACATGTGTCTTTAGTTCTGATTCACCAATAAACAGTTTTCTTCTGATGAAGTACCTGTGTTGGGTGACCTGACTAACGAGCCTGACACTATGATATGTTTCAGGTCGATTTTTTAAATCTTTTAAATTAAATTTTATATATATATATTTTGACACTATACAGAACTTGGAAAAAGTATTTTGATTTAGTGTCATTTTTCACAGTCTTTTTGCTTTTCTTGACTGGCCACTGTGTGAGACAGGAGGCTGGACTAGATGGACCACTGGCCTGACCCAGCAGGACTCTTCTGATGTTCTTATGAAGGCCTCGGCCTCCATGCCCTGTGGTTGGCCCTCCAGAGGAACTGGCTGGCCACTCTGTGAGACAGGATGCTGGACTAGATGGACCACTGGTCTGATCCAACAGGGCTCTTCTGATGTTCTTAGGAAGGTCTCGGCCTCTCGGCCTTGTTGCTGGCCCTCCAGAGGAACTGGTTGGCCACTGTGGGAGACAGGATGCTGGACGAGACGGACCGCTGGTCTGGTTGGCCACTGTGGAAGACAGGATGCTGGACTGGATGGGCCACTGGTCTGATCCAACAGGGCTCTTCTGATGTTCTTAGGGGGGCCTTAGCCTCTCTGCCCTGTCGCTGGCCCTCCAGAGGAACTGGTTGGCCACTGACACCCCAGCTGAGCTTCCCTCTTCTCCCCAAAGTCCACCCCCCTGGGATCCACCCCCAAATCTCCAGGAATTTCCCAAGCCGGACAACCCTAGTCGAGTACATGACAGGTGATTGCACAATAAGTAAATACAGAAAAGAACGGCTTTCATCAAACAGTAATAGGGCAGGAGGCACTCAGACACTGAACCTTGGCATGGCCATTTCAGCTGTAGAAGCCAAAGAGGGGATTGGATTTATACCCTGCCCTTCACTACCCGAAGGAGTCTCAGAGCAACTTAACAGTCCCTTTCCCTTCGCCTCCCCACAACAGGCACCCTGTGAGGGAGGTGGGGCTGAGAGAGCTCTCTGTCGAGAACTGCTCCTGAGAGAACAGCTCTGAGAGAACCCTACCGTGTAGGGTCGTTGCGAGGATAAAACGCAGGAGAGGAGAATGACGGGCGCCGTGATGGGGAGTAAAGCCCAGGTATGAATGACGTAAATAATAAATAAACGTTGTTTATTGCCTCAACATCTAACAGCGAGAATTAAGATCCAGGATATTTTAAAACAAAACAAAACATATGCACCCAAGACAAATCTGAAAAGGAAACTTTGAGATAAAAACAAACAAACAAACCAAGAAGGGTTTTCAAATGCTGAAATCTTGCCACTTTCGTGCAGAATTCCATTGCGGGATGTCTTCACCGATGGTGTAAGCGGGCATGTGGCGTTGCCCGCCCACTCACCTTGCCCCCTATCGTTCCTTTATTTTCATCTGGTCTCTTGGAGACCTCCATCAGTCCTTGCAAGTGACCCTCAATGGCTGATCTGTGCTGTGGTCTTTCGGCAGGGGGAACAGCTCCGGGGGAATTCAGGGCTTTGCGGCACCCAAGTTCGCTGAGCGTTCAAAGTCGAGGGGCCCCAAGTTGCAGACGCAGTGACGGGGGTCGGAGGGTCAAGGCAACCTATCGCCCGTTAAGCTAGTTTGCCCAAAGGGGTGCACACGTGGTAAAAGGCCACGCACATAGGAGAGACACATCTCCACATTGTCCTGAAGAAATCAGCCCAGATGTCATTTGGGGACCCCCCTATTTCATCGCCCTGAAGAGCACTTCCAACTTCAGGGCCTTGGAGAGGTCTCCGTGTGCCCGCAGTTTCCCAGAGACGTAGGCGTTCAGGGGGTTGAGGTCGCCTGAGATTAAGGGCCCCAGGTCGCTCTCTGCCATCTCCAGCACCACGTCCGGATTGTGGTCCGGCAGCCCATGGCCGGTTTTCCCGTGGCCTATGGAAGGAAGGAGAGGAACATCAGTGTTTTACAACAGAGGTCCTCCAACTTTTCTGAGTCTGTGGCAAAACTGGAATTCTGACACACAGTGCTGGGTGCAACCACAAAATGGCCGCCATGGGAAGAAGAGCCACAGACATACCCAGAGAGGAAACCCAAGTCCAGGAGACGAGAGGAGTGATTTTTTAAAAAATACACTTGGAAAGAGGGGTGAGAGAGAGGACAGAACCAATGCTATGGGGGTGGCTGTCCCCGCGGTGTTACTTTCATCTGCACAGCCAATCAGATTTCCAGTGGCCAATCAGAAGGAGCCCCGCCTGCTCTCGGCCACTTTCTGAAAACAGACGGCAAGCACCAGGAAAGGTGTCTGCAGGCACCACGGTGCCCACGGGCACCAGGTTGGGGACCCCAGTCTGAAAGGTTCAAACGACGGGGAAAAGGTGCAGCGGGCCTTTTAAACACCAGGGGACACATTCTGGTTACTGAACAGTGCAGGCGGTGGATTTACTCCCCCCACCCACAGCAACAACAGCAGTGTTATTAATGACGACTTTTGGCCCCATCGGGGAATCCCCACCCCCACCCCGTTCAGGCGGCTGACAAATTTTAAGAGCAGTTTAAAATATTTTTTAAACCCAAAACTGGGGGAAAGGAAAAGGCACCGCCATCTCTCATAGGATTGCCCGCTCAAGATCAGGAAATGCATTGGAGATTTGGGGGTGGATCTCAGTGGGGTGTAATGCCAGAGAGTCTTCCCTCTTAAGCAGCCGTTTCCTAACTGAGCTCTGTCTAGAGGTCAAGTGTAACCAGTGTTTCCTCTAAGCTGAGTTAGTGTGAGCTAGCTCACAGTTTTTTAGCCTCCGGCTCACACATTTTTGTCTCGGCTCAGGAAGGAGGGCTCTGGAGCAAACTAACTTATGCATCAGCCAAATCGCTGGCTCACAACTTTAATGCCAGGAGCTCACAAAGTAGAATTTTTGCTCACAGGACTCCACAGCTTAGAGGGCGCATTGATTGTAACTCTGGGAGTTCTCCGGGCCCCGCCTGGAGGCTAGCAGTATACGAGAGATCACAGGGAAAGCAGCTAAGAACAGCCAAAATATAGCCATGATTGGTGCTCCCTCTAAGCTGCGGAGTCCTGTGAGCAAAAATTCTACTTTGAGAGCTTGCCGGCATTAAAGTCGTGAGCGAGCGATTTGGCTGCTGCATAAATTAGTTTGCTCTGGAGACATCCTCCCTGAGCTAAGACAAAAACGTGTGAACCGGAGGTTAAAAAACTGTAAGCGAGCTCATACTCACTCAGCTCAGAGGGAACATGGGCTGTGATACAATTACTCAGGGTAACATTATATTGTTTACCAAGCCCATTCATTCCTGCCTGGAGGATGGCAAAAGCCCTTCTGGACCAGAAATGTTTCTCAGTTTCATCCCGCAGGCCTTGCCCTGCGGGGATGGGAATTCCACAAAGGTCTCGCCACTGATCCTGCCTCAAACAAGGCAGAAGAGGTCCACTGATTTCAAGACCTGTGCAGCTAGATTCGAGTCCAGGACCGCAAAATGCCGACGAAGGGAACTTTGACTCTTGAAAGCTTATTCCCCCAAAATCTTGTTGGTTTAATTTGCCAGTTTGGAGTAGCGATCAGGAGTGGCGGACTCTAATCTGGAAGAACCGGCTTTGACTCCCCACTCCTCCACATGCAGCTGCTGGCGTGACCTTGGGTCAGTTCTCTCGGAGCTGTTCTCTCAAAGGCAGTCCTTGAGAGAGCTCTCTCCGCCCCACCTACCTCACAGGGGTGTCTGTTGTGGGGAGGGGAAGGAGATTGTGAGCCGCTCTGAGACTTCTTCGGGTAGTGAAGGGTGGGGTATAAATCTAATCTTTTCTTCTTCATTGGTGGTTTAATCTGCACAACCAATCAGGTGCAGCCAATCCTGGAAACAGCCATTCCCAGGTTCGAGGGGAATCAACCATCAGGAAGTTGCTCCTGGACTTGAATTGGTCTCTTCTACAGAAGACCAACATGGCTACCCTCCTGCAACTACCTCATAGACAATGCTCCCTCTAAGCTGCGGAGCCTTGTGAGCACAATTCTATTTTGTGAATTCTACTGGCATTGAAAGTTGTGAGCGAGCGATTCGGCTACTGCGTAAATTTAGTCTGCTCTGGAGCCCTCCCTTCCGGAGCGGAGACAAAAATGTGTGAACCGGAGGCTAGAAAACAGTGGGCTCACACTGCCTCAGCTTAGAGGGAACACTGCTCATGGAGGACAAGGTGATCCGGGAGAAGATGACCTACAGGTACGGTGGACCCAAACCCTTAGCGCTTTCCAGGCATGCATTTCCGCTCATCCGGGAGCACCAGCTATTCGCGAGTGGCTAGCGGCATGGTTTCTTACAGACCAAACCAACAGACCTGTGGAGAGATCGATGTAATAGGTGTTCTGCTCTCCACTCGGCAGCAGAATGTTGAACTGGTAGCACGCTCGGACTTGGTTCACTAAGGACTCGGACAAGTGTTCATCCACGGTTAGCAGGAAGTCCTCGGGATCAAAGTGCTTCTGGATGTCCTGGACCACGGTCCTGTGGGGAGGGGCAGGAGGCCCAGTTTCGCTCTGTACCTCCACACGTTCCACTGGGGGGGGTGGGGAGGAAAGGTCAAAACGTTTTTAAGGAGCTAGAGGAGGGAACAACAACAACAACAAAACCCTCAAAGAAACATCTGAAGGCAGCCTGATCTTGACTGATTCCCAGGTCTGAGGGGCACAAACAATCAGGAGTCAGGGGCTCATTGAATGCAGAGACTCTGGAAATAGTGATTCCCATGGTTTAATGGGCATAAACAATCAGGGATTTTGTTGAATCCAGAGTCTCCTGGAAACAGCGATTCCAAGGCTTGAGGGGCATAAACAGGAATCTCTGACAGTGTTGAATTTGGGGACTCCAGGGACTCCTGGAAAAATTATTCCCCAATTTGAGGGCATAAACAATCAGGAATCTCTGACAGTGTTGAATTCAGGGACTCCTGGAAAGAGTGATTCCCCGATTTGAGGGCCTAAACAATCAGGAACCAGGGATTTTGTTGAATCCAGAGTCTCCTGGAAACAGTGATTTTCAGGTTTGGGGGACATAGGAATCTTTGACAGTGCTGAATTCAGGGACTCCTGGAAAGAGTGATTCCCAGATTTGAGGGCATAAGCAATCAGGAATCTTTGACGCTGTTGAATTTGGGGACTCCTGGAAAGAGTGATCCCCCAATTTGAGGGCATAAACAATCAGGGATTTTGTTGAATTCAGAGTCACCCGAAACAGTGATTCCCAGGTTTGAGGGCTTTAATCAATTAGGAATGTTTGACATAGTTGACTCCTGGAAATGATGATCCCCAGGATTAATGGGATAAACAATCAGGAATCTGGGACTCTGGAAATCAGAGACTCTCAGAAATAGTGATTCCCATGTTGGGGAGGAACAAACAATCAGGAATTGAGGACTTTGTTGAATCCAGGGACTTCTGGCAAAAGCAATCAATGACACATTCTATTCATTGCTTTCTTTCAGTGGTGTGATGTTCTCTTACCCAACCTATGACACTACATTATCCAAAGTCCAACGTCACATTGTTTACTCTTCCTGGTGGCAGCTCGTCATCCCTCCTGAGCTCCTTTTAACTGGGGACTGAACTGTTCCATGTGCAAAATATGCGATTGGCTGTTGAGTTACGGCCGATCCCTTTTAGCCAAAACCGTGGGAAACTGTCCATATCGTATTTATCGCCCGCCCCTTCCTAAAAGGAGCAGAGGGCAGCAGACACGATTCTCCTTTCCTACATTTGGTCCTCAGTACAACCATGCAAGGTAGGGTCAGCTGAGAGACAGCAACTGGCCCAGGGTCGAACCAGTGTGTTTTGTGGCATAGCGGGGGATTTGAGCCTAGTTCTCCTCAGTCGCAGTATCTACCATATTGGCTGTCCATCCCGACGCCCCTTGAGATGACAAAACCCAGACGGCGGATGGAGGAATTTACCTTGCGCTCGGATCTCATCCTGACCAGAGACAACTAACTGCTTTCTTTCTCCCCAAAGTGAACATGAGGTGGCACCGCGTGAGGAAAGGGAAGTAGTTTCTTCGCGCAACACATTATTAACTTCTGGAACAGAGTATGACAAGATAGGACAAGGCTCACGGATCCAGGCAACTGTAAGGAAAGGATTAGGCCGGAAGTCCCCAACCTTTCCCCACCTGTGGGCACCTTTGGAAGTCGGACACAGTGTGGTGGGCGCAGCCACAAGATGGTTGCCACAAAATTGGTGCCACGGGAGGTGGAGCCAGCCACAAAATGGCTGCCATAGGAGGTGCAGCCAGCCACAAAATGGTTGCCACGGGAGGTGAAGCCAGCCACAAAATGGCTGCCACGGGAGGTGAAGCCAGCCACAAAATGGCTGCCACAGGAGGTGAAGACAGCCACAAAATGGCTGCCCCAGATAGCCATCAACCCCACAGCAAAGTTGCTTGTGCTGTGGAGGCAGCTGCTGCCAAAGCAACGTTGTTTTAAAAATCCGCCAATCAAATCTCCAATGGCCAATCAGAAGCCTTGCTTTGCAAAAGCCCCACCTGGCCCTGGGGTTTAGAAGCTAATCTAGGCATTTCAAGCAGGAAATGAGCAAACTTGGGGGGGGGGAGGGGCTTGTGTTGTGCTACGCTGGAGAGTAGCCAAATTCATGGGATCTAGATAGCTAAGAAGAGAGCTTCCACTGTCAAGGGAAGTCTACCTCACTTTACCCACTGCCCGGGACACAGGGTTTTTAAATTTCTTTTTTGGTCAGGCTGGGGTTATTGACGGACGATCACCTGTATCAAGAGGTCCCTTGGGGCTGGTCCCTGCTGTGCCTAAGCTCTTGCCAAAGATGTGAAGGGCCAGCTGCTGGATGGTGCTATCCAGCCCTTGCATCCCCGTGACGGAGTTCATCCTGTGGGAAGCTCCCGCCACCGTCTCCGGGGGGACCTGCAGCACGGCCTCCAGTATCAGTTCCACTCGGTCCACCTCGAGGCCCCACGTCTTGGTGACGTCGTTGATTTCCAGCTAGAAACGAGGGGAGGATGAAACAAACACAATAGGCAGGTTGCCCTAAGTATTGGGTGTTTGCATCTTCTCTATGATGCACGGAAGCTATCGGTTTCTCAAAGTTGTTGCTTCAGCTGGTGGAAGTGATTAACTTGCAGCAGCTGCAGACTGTTGTCTAAAACAGTCGACAGCTTGCAATTTAGAGATCTGCCCTGGCCAGCAGCTTTCTATTTGCTCAGTGGCTTTTCTTTCTGCACTGAGAACTTCAGGTCCACCAGAAAAAAAAACAATTTGCCCCACAAACCACAAAATCCTGGATACGGGCCTGTCATCAGCCCATAATGGCTTGGATACTGGCACGTTTCCGCTGATAGGGATATTTTCACCAGTTCCCCATTCCCACTGGAGACCTCTGACTTCCCCCTCATTCTGCTCCTGAGGATCCACTGCACCCAAGAAGCAGGAATTTGGGGGATTTTGGGAGCTGCAGTGGGAGGGTGCCGTTGAGGTCCCTTCTGTCAGCGGAGATTTACCGTGGGATCCAAGAAGAAGAAGAAGAAGAAGAAGAAGAAGAAGAGATTAGATTTATACCCCGCCCTTCACTTGGAGTCTCAAAGCGGCTTACAAACTCCTTTCCCTTCCCCCTCCCCACAACAGATACCCTGTGAGGTAGGTGGGGCTGAGAGAACTCTGACAGAAACTGCTCTTTTTCAAGAACAGCTCTGCCAGAGCTTGTGACTGACCCAAGGTCACACCAGCAGGTGCAAGTGGAGGAGTGGGGAATCAAACCCGTTTCTCCCAGATTAGAGTCTGCGCACTTAACCAGTACCACTGTCAACGGATAAAACAGGGTCCCAACCAATGCTCCCTCTAAGCTGTGGAGTCGTGTGAGCAAAAGTTCTACTTTGTGAGCTACTGGCATTAAAGTTGTGAGGGAGCGATTTGGCCACTGCATGAATTAGTTTGCTCTGAGGCCATCCTTCCTGAGCTAAGGCAAAAATGCGTGAGCCGGAGGCTAAAAAACTGTGAACAAGCTCACGCTAACTCAGCTTAGAGGGAACACTCCCAACCACACTTTTATGAAATCTTCTTCCATCTTTTGCGGGGGGATGAGGCCAGGGTATACTGGGTGGGAGGTGAGGCCCTTTTCCAGGACCACCCCTGCTCTGGTGAAATATTACTGCTGGTTTGTTGAAGTGCGCCACTCAAACCAACTCACAGAATCATAGAGTCGGAAGGGACCTCCAGGGTCATCTAGTCCAACCCCCTGCACAATGCAGGAAATTCACAACTACCTCCACCCCCACACCCCCCAGTGACCCCCTGCTCCGTGACCAGAAGATGGCAAAAAACAAACTAAAAAGCCCCCAGGTTCCCTGGCCAAACTGGCCTGGAGAAAACATAGTTCCTGACCCCAAAGTGGCAATCGGCATTTCCCTGGGCGTGTAAGAAAGGGCCAAAAGAACTAAGCACTGAGGCAACCCTTCCTGCCCTCCCTTCTCGTGATCTGCCTCAGCTCACAGAATCTGCATTGCTGTCAGATGGCCACCTAGCCTCTGTTTGAAAACCTCTGAAGAAGAAGAGCCCACCACCTCCTCCCGTGGAAGCCTGTTCCACTGAGGAACCGCTCTAACGGTCAGGAAGTTCCTCCTAATGTTGAACATCGGGAGGGATATCCTGACAGAGCGGTTCCTCAACCCACAGGCGGCTGCTTTTTCCCCAAAGAAGAGGAAGACGGTATCCGGTGGCTCGGCGACAACCCACAGCTTTACCAAGAGCTGGTCGCTAATCCTCAGCTTCTCGGTTTGGATCTCCCGCAGGTACTTCTTCAGCAGAATCTTGGTCATGACGTTCTGAGCGGTCATCCGTGTCGCCATGTTGAGGTCTTTCACTGTCATGACGGAAAGCACCGGATCACAAACGCGGAACTGGACATCGGCTCCGACGGACACCAGGGCCCCGTCTTGCGAGGTCAGCTGCGGGGACCGAAAGAACGAATACCGAACTATTGATCACACATTTTGGGGGGAAGCCAATGTGGGGTCCTGGTTAGAGTCTTGGACTAGGATCCGGGAAACCCAGTTGCAAATCTGGGTTTAAATTCCCCCCTCTGCAAGGTGAACTTGGGCCCGCTGCCAGAGGATGCTGTAATGGCCACAGAAATGAACACCTTTCAAAGGGGATTAGATAGATTCATGGAGGAGAAGTCTATCAATGGCTATAAGCCATGGTGACTGAGGGGAACCTCCACATTCAGAGGCACGAATCCTCTGAATCCCAGAGCAAGGAGGCAACATCAAGGGAAGCCTTGGCCTCTATGCCCTGTTGCCGGCCCTCCAGAGGCAGGAGGCTGGACTAGATGGACCACTGGTCTGATCCAGCAGGGCTCTTCGGATGTTCTTATGAAGGCCTCAGCCTCTGTGCCCTGTTGTTGGCCCTCCAGAGGAACTGGTTGGCCACTGGGTGTGACAGGAAGTGGGATTAGATGGACCGCTGGTCTGATCCAGCAGGGCTCTCCTTATGTTCTTACCAGAGGAAGGCCTCGGCCTCTATGCCCTGTTGTTGGCCCTCCAGAAGAACTGGTTGGCCGCTGTGTGAGGCAGGATGCTGGGCTAGACGGACCGCTGGTCTGACAACAACGTCAAAGCTGCTTTTAAGTACTTGCAAGTTGCGTGTGGCTCAGTTTTTTGAGCCTTCTTGCTAACCCAGTTCCTTCTAAGGAAGAAGCGGATGGGCCTGAGCTGACGTGAAGGTTGTCAACATCCGGGTGGGGTGTGGAGATCTGGAATAATAACTGATCTCCAGACTACGGAGATCAGTTCTCCTGGGGGGAGAAATGGCTGTTCTCTTTCCTCTCCGAACCCCATCCTCCTCAGACTCAGCCCTCAAAACCTCCAGGAGTTTCCCAAACCAGAGTTGGTAACCCAACCAGACACCCGTCTCGCTTCCCAAAACAGCGACGGCTCACCTTGCAGGGCGGAATGCTGAAGGCGTGGGTCCTCAAGTCCACGCGTTGCCATTGGTCGATGAAGGGGAGGAGCAAAACCAAGCCCGGCCCCTTGGGGGCTCGGATCCGCCCCAAACGGAACACGATGACTCGCTCATAGGTCGGGACCGTCTGGAGAGGAGGAAGGAGAGCAAAGGAATAGGCAAGCCGTGAACTCAAAGGAGGCCTTACTTGTTAAACCATTTATACCTAGGGCTGCCGACCTCCGGGCAACCCTCCCCTAAGCTGTGGAGTCTTGTGAGCAAAAATTCGACTTTCTGAGCTATCGGCATTAAAGTTGTGAGGGAGCGATTCAGCTACTGCATAACTTCGTTTGCTCTGGAGCCCTCCTTCCTGAGCTAAGACAAAAATCTGTGAGCTGGAGGCTAAAAAAACTGTGAGCTAGCTCACACTAACTCAGCTTAGAGGGAACACTGCCTCCAGTTCACAATCTCTCTTGTCGGTCTTGACTGACGAGCGAGATCGCGAGCGCATGTTGGCGTTGAGAGCTTAATTGCTTAGACTGGAGAAGATACTCGATCGTAACTGTAGGCCTGATGCCCTGCCAGTCTCCTTGACTGAAGAAGGGACCTAACCGCCGAAACGTGGGAGGCCACCGGAAGCTGCATCTCCTTTGTACTTTGAACACTGTTCCGATTCTGTTTGTGCTTTGGGCACCGTGCAGATTGTGATTAACTCGACCCTGAAATATTGTTCTTGGACTTTCCCCCCTTTTAAGGGTTTTTGTATGGTTCACTGACCCCGGACTAGACTATTATAATTTTGGATTGACGATCATATTGAGAATATTAGAAACAATTATGACAATATATATTTCGGTTATAATATTATTTTGTCTTCGCTCTCGTAGCACCACGTTTCACAAGGGGACGTTCTTGTTTCTTTGTTTTAAATGCTGCGATCCCTCTGGCAATATGATTAACCTCCCGGTCAATGCTCCCTCTAAACTGTGGAGTCTTGTGAGCAAAAATCCTCCTTGGTGAGCTCCTGGCATTAAAGTGGTGAGCTAAGCAATTTGGCTGCTGCATAAATTAGTCTGTTTGGGAGCCCTCCTTCCTGAGCTAAGACAAAAATGGGTGCGCCAGAGGCTAAAAATCTGTGAGCTGGCTCACACTAACTCAGCTTAGAGGGAACACTGCCCCCCACCCACCCTGGTCGCCGCTGGAGATCTCCTGGGATTCCAAGTGATCTCCGGGCGACAGTGATCGGGTTCCCCTGAAGAAAACAGAACAATGTTTGAGTCCCGTGGCACCTTTGAGACCAACAGGGTTTTATTCAAAGTGTTAAGGTTTTGTGTGCAAAACACAATTCAGGCAACACCGGAACAAAACCTCAAAAGCTATTTATGGGGGGAAAGAGGGTGGGAGGGGGATAAGCCATTAGGAGAGGCCACTCGGAGTGGAAATTGGAATGGGTAGCCAGGTAGGAGCAATGGCTAGCAGCAAATTAGCACGTAAATGCAAGAGCTAACAAAGAAATATGAGAATGAAGTTAAAAGTCCAGCAGCACCCCCTGAAAAAACCAGGCTCAACACTCCAAAGAGCTGGAATTAGAGCCGATCTCCAGAGTAGAAGAAGAAGAGAGAAGAGATTGGATTTGTACCCTGCCCTTCACTACCCAGAGGTGTTTCAGAGCAGCTTACAAACTCCTTTCCCTTCCCCTCCCACAACAGACACCCCTGGGAGGGAGATGGGGCTGAGAGAGCTCAGACAGAAGCTGCTCTTTTTCAAGGACAGCTCTTGTCATAACTATGATCGAGGTTTATAAGATTATGCATGGGATAGAGCAGGTTGAGAAAGAAGTCCTTTTCTCCCTTTCTCACAATACAAGAACTCATGGGCACTCCATGAAATTGCTGAGCAGTCAGGTTAGAACAGATACAAGGAAGTCCTTCTTCACCCAAAGAGTGATTCACACATGGAATTTTCTGCCACAGGAGGTGGTGGCAGCTACAAGCATGGACGGCTTCAATAGGGATTTAGATAAGCATATGGAACAGAGGTCCATCAGTGGCTATTGGCCACAAGGTATAGATAGGAACTCTCTGGCTGGGGCAAGTGATGCTCTGTATTCTTGGTGCTTGGGGGGGAGAGGGAGGGCTTCTAGTGTCCTGGCCCCACTGCTGGACCTCCTGATGGCACCTAGTATTTTTTGGCCACTGTGTGGCAGAGTGTTGGACTGGATGGGCCTTTGGCCTGATCCAACATT
Source organism: Gekko gecko (assembly GCA_029375565.1). Classification (NCBI taxonomy): domain Eukaryota; kingdom Metazoa; phylum Chordata; class Lepidosauria; order Squamata; family Gekkonidae; genus Gekko; species Gekko gecko. Next base: position 7,210,370 of record JAPDNY010000017.1, on the reverse strand, counting down.
GGCTTCTCTTATGTTCTTATGGCTTGCCCAAGGTCATCCAGCAGGTGCAAGCGGAGGAGTGGGGAACCAAACCCGGTTCTCCCGGATTAGAGTCCGCACACTTAACCAGTACACCAAACTGGCTCAGTTTCCCCTGGAGAAAATGGCTGCCTTGGGGACTGGATTCTATGGCACTAAGCCTCCCTGAAGTCCCTCCCCTCCCTAAACCCCACCCTCCTCAGGCTCCGCCCCCCACATGTCCAGATATTTCCCAACCCGGAGCCAGAAACCATATTTACCACCCACCTTTCCTCGTGGTTCAAGGCAACTTTTTCGTTCTTCTTGCGCAATGGCAATTTCCAGGCATCGACTATTGATGGACCCCAGTTATTATTAGTATTGCTTATTTCATTGGCAAAATTTATACCCTGCTTTTCCACCCTTACAAGGGCCACCGAGGGTGGCTAACGATTTAAAACGTGCAAGCTAAAATGACGGCATGTGACCATTCAAATCAGCCACACGTCCCAAACGTACGCATCACTAAAACATTTTGTAAAAGTTTTAAATAGTGTTAAAGTTAAGGTTGCCAATCTCCAAGTAGTGGCTGGAGATCTCTGGAGATTATAACTGATCTCCAGGTGAAACCTAGAGAAAATGGCCACTTTGGATGGTGGACTATGTGGTATTATACCCCACCGAAGTCCTTCCCAGAATCCCAGAGCCAGGAGGCAACAGCAAGGAAAGGCCCTGTTGTAGGCCATCCAGAGAAAGCGATTGGCCACTGGGTGAGACAGGAGGCTGGACTGGATGGACCCTCACTGGCCTGATCCAGCAGGGCTCTTCTGATGTTCTTGTGAAGGCCTTGGCCTCTCTGCCCCGTTGCTGGCCCTCCTGAGGAACTGGTTGGCCACTGTGTGAGACAGGAGGCTGGACTAGATGGACCACAGGTCTGATCCAGCAGGGCTCTTCTGATGTTCTTGTGAAGGCCTTGGCCTCTCTGCCCCGTTGCTGGCCCTCCTGAGGAACTGGTTGGCCACTGTGTGAGACAGGAGGCTGGACTAGATGGACCACAGGTCTGATCCAGCAGGGCTCTTCTGATGTTCTTGTGAAGGTCTCGGCCTCTCTGCCCTGTTGCTGGCCCTCCAGAGGAACTGGTTGGCCACTGTGTGAGATGGGATGCTGGACTAGATGGACCACTGGTCTGATCCAGCAGGGCTCTGCTTACGTTCTTCTGTTCTCCCCTCTCTAGGCTCCAACCCCCAAAATCTCCAGGTATTTCTTAGCCCAGAGCTGGCAACCCTAATTTAAGTACATCTAAATCAGTTAAAACACACACAAAGAACTGACTGTCGCTTGCAATGAGTGTGGAAATGGGAGGGGGAGGGGAGACATGCCTAGATCACTCTGGAACCAAATAACAACTCCACTCCCCCAGTGGGGAGTTAATGTGAGCTAGCTCACAGTTTTTTAGCCTCTGGCTCACACATTTTTGTCTCCGCTCAGGAAGGATGGCTCCAGGGCAAACTCAACTGATGCAGCCGCCAAATCGCTCGCTCACAACTGTAATGCCAGTAGCTCCACAAAGTAGAATTTTGGCTCACAAGACTCCACAGCTTAGAGGGAGCATTGAGTACCAGTGCTGGCTCCTGCCCATGATCCAGAGGTCAACCCAGATTCTGGCAGAGGCTGGAAACAGAGGTAGCTCTAAAGCCGGCCACTGGTCCCTGGATCGCCCCTTGGAATGTCATTTCGACTCGTCTGTCCGCCGCCTCTTACCTTCAGAACGAACCAGCCAGAGATCGGGAAGGTGAGGACGGTCAGCAGAAACACCAAGGCGATGACCGCCCGATGGCAGAGCTGCGAGAAGAACCCTTGGGGTGCGCCTGAGCAAAAAGAGATGGGAAGTAAAGAGAGAGCAGGGGTGGTGGTCTCCAAACCGCCATTCTCAGCATCGCAAAGGCCCCCCCCCCCCCCAACAACAACCCACCATAAAAGATACCATCACTACAATTGATCGACCAGGTTACTATTCCTTCACTCGTTACACACAGAGGGATTAAAGTGTGGAATTAGCCATGGTGGCTAAAGAGAACCTCCATGTTCAGAGACAGTCAGCCTCTGAATCCCAGCACCAGGAGACATCATCAGGGGAAGGCCTCAGCCTCTGTGTCCGGTTGTTGGACCTCCAGAGGGAACCGGCTGGCCGCTGTTTGAGACAGGATGCAGGACTAGATGGACCACTGGTCTGATCCAGCAGGGCTCTTCTGATGTTCTTAGCAGGAGAAGGCCTCAGCCTCTATGCCCTGTTGCTGGACCTCCAAAGGAACTGGTTAGCCGTTGTGTGTGAGACAGGATGCTGGACTAGATGGGCCACTGGTTGGGTCCAGCAGAGATCTTCATATATTCTTATGAGAAGAAGAGGAGGAGATTGGATTTATACCCCACCCTTCACTACCTGAAGGAGTCTCAGAGCAGTTTACAATCCCTTTCCCTCCCCACCACAGACATCCTGTGAGGTAGGTGGGGCCAAGAGAGCTCTTACAAGAACTGCCCTTGAGAGAACAGATCTGAGAGACCCGTGACTGACCCAGGGTCACACCTGCAGCTGCACATGGAGGAGTGGGGACTCAAACCCGGTTCTCCCAGATTAGAGTCCTCACTCCTAACCACTACACCAAACTGGCTTTCAAGCCACCAGACTCCACCGCCACAAAGGCAGCATACGGGGAACAAGGCACCTGAAATTCTCCTGTCTGTCGTTTCAGTACAAACACTTGTTATTGCTAGGTTTCCCTTGCTCAAAAGCCCATCGAATCCAACTCTAGGGTTGTGGTTCTCATCTCCGTTTCCAAGCCAAAGAGCCAGCGCTGTCCAAAGACGTTTCTGTGGTTATGTGGCTGGCATGACTAAATGCCGAGGCACACAGAATCTATTACCTTCCCACCAAAGCGGTACCTATTTATCTACTTGCAATTTCTTGCTTTCAAACTGCTCTGTTTGCAGGAGCTGGGGCCAGAGACGGGAGCTCGCTCCGTCATGCGGCACTTGGGTCTCGAACTGCTGAACTATTGACTTACCAGCCTGCAGTTCAGCGTCTTAACCACTTGAGCCACTGCAGCTCCTAGTTATTGCTAGTCTTGGGTTTTTTTAGCGTTTGGGGTAGCGATACCTGGCCAGTTATGAATCACCACAGTGCTTTTGTTGAGCATAATCCATTGCCAACTCTGCAAGCCGACCGTCTTTGTGCCACCTCCCTATGTGCACCGTTAGACGTCGGTCCCCTCAGCGGGCAGAAACCATGATGGGGTATTATAACAAATCCGTTATGTATTGGGATGGGACGGACCACCTCAATGCATCATGTAGGGATAACCAGAGGCTAGAAGGAAAGGAACCAGTTGTGACAGAGCGATCCCACTAAACTCCCAGAAAGCCGGTGCTCCGTAGAACAGAAGATCATAGAACACACACAACATGTTGGCCGGACGACTCAACCAAGATGGAAGCCTTCAGAGTTCCATTTAACCAAGTTCCAAAGGACAGACATTACTACCACCTCTGATAAAGAACACACTTACTTTTGACTCTAGATGCCTTGTAATGATTTCATGTTTTGGTGTGTGTGTTCCTTTAAATGTTTAGTTTGACTGCAGTAGTGTAAGAAGTGTGACAGAGGGAGACAAGTGTGACGTGACTGGCTGATGACTGAGAGTGTAGGAGGAGGGGTGTCTATGAAAGAGATTCTGTGTATGAAGTTTGAAGAGAGAGCATAGTCTGTGTGACTATGGGAATTTCTGAGTCTATCCTGTGTGAATAAGACAAAGAGTTCAGCCTGTGTGGCTATATAGATGAGAGAGAGAGAGAGAGAGAGAGAGAGAGAGAGAGAGAGAGAGAGAGAGAGAGAGAGAGAGAGAGAAGAGAGAGAGAGAGAGAGAGAGAGAGAGAGAGATTAGACTGAGTGTCTCCGCCAGAGTGGAGTTTTGGGAGTTTGAGAGACTGTAACACCAAGCTTTGCCAGTTATATTTACGAGTTCCCTTCATCCACAACAGTTCAAAATAACCAGAAACCTATTTTGTTCTTTATAAAATAAATCATTTAAGACCAACAAGATTTTATTCCAGGTGTAAGCTTTTGTGTGCAAAGCATGCTTCTTCAGATACAGTGGAATGGAAGTTACCAGTCCATCGGCCCTGCACTACCCAAGGGAGTCTCAGAGTGGCTTACAAACTCCTTTTCCTTCCCCTCCCTACCACAGACACCCTGTGAGGTAGGTGGGGCTGAGAGAACTCTAACACAAACTGCTCTTGAGAGAACAGCTCTGAGGGAACTTGTGACTGACCCAAGGTCACACCAGCAGCTGCATGCGGAGGAGTGGGGGAATCAAACCCGGTTCTCCCAGATTAGAGTCTGCGCTCCTAACCACTACACCAAACTGGCTCTCCCGATCAGCTAATTTCAGGAACGATTCAGTAGAAACAAAAGCAAGAAAGCTGACAAGCCCTGGACAGACTCCAAAACCCAACACGGAGTTTATGGATTCATCGTGCCCCTAACATTGGAGGCAAAAAGCACATTGGCCTTCCCAAAGCCAGAACTTACCCATTCCCATCTGCACTTGGTCCAGCGGGTCGTACGCGTGCCCCGCTGAGAAAAGGCCTCTGTGCGATCCATTTAGCAAGGTGCCGGATTGCTGGAACCGGTTAAAATCTCCCAGCGGCACAGCCTGGTACCCAGAGCGGCCGAACATGTTTCAGTCGACTTCCCAACTCTTTGTGCTAAGGCCTCTTTGCTGCTGCGTCTCAAAGTCCTGTCCCCCTTTCGAATTAACTATAAAGGGGTTTGCATCTCTAACCTATTCTAATTCCTGGACGCGGAAGCATCAGGAATGAAAGGAAGGGGGTGTTATTTGCAATTTCTGATTTGAGCTGTTTTTTTAAAAGAAGCCTACGCTTCTTTTCAACCATCACTGACTGGCATTAAGAACTTCAGAACTGTCAACACTAGACACTCAATTCTTGGGGGTCTTTCAGGCGCCTCTTTTAGTGCCGCAGACTAACACGGCTATATCCCTTTGGCACTCCTACAAATAGCTTTTGTGGTTCAGGCTTCACCCCCCCCCCCGTCTTCACATTCCCCACAAAAGCCAGCTGGCACACCCGATCGTAGTTGCGTCAACGCCCAGACTAGCCCGATCTCGCCCTGGTTAGGACTCGCATGGGAGACCAACTAAGGAAGTCGAGGGTTGCTAAAAAGAGACAGGCAAAGGCAAACCTGTGTGTCTCTTGCCCTAACCCGTATGGCCCAGGCTGGCCCGATCTTGCCAGCTCTCAGAAGCTAAGCAGGGTCAGCCGTGGTCAATATTTGGATGGGAGACCACCGCGGAAGTCCAGAGTTTGCTACGCAGCAGGGGCAGGTAAAGGCAAGGCCCACCTCTGTTCACCTCTTGCCTTGAAAACTTAGTTGCCGCAAGCCCAGCTACGACTTGATTGCAAAGATAAAAGGAAACACTGTACAAATGTATTAAAAAAAACCCCCCCCAACTTCCTGGCCCTCGTTAAAGGCTTAGATTAGAAGACAACACTGTCTGCAGAGCAGAGTTCCCTCTACGCTGAGTGTGAGCTAGCTTACAGTTTTTTAGCCTCCAGCTCACACATTTTTGACTCAGCTCAGGAAGGAGGGCTCCGGAGCAGATGGATTTATGCCGTAGCCAAATCGGCTTGCTCACGACTTTCACGCCAGCAGCTCACAAAGTTGAATTTTTGCTCGCAAGACTCCGCAGCTTAGAGGGAGCACGGCTCCAGCGTACCATTCACTCGCTGCTACGTCACTGGATTTCCCGGCCTACTCCAAGAGAATTCTCTCTGCCTCCCCTCTTTCCAAGGATCGGCCGATGCATCCCGGTTAAACGACCCTTTTTGCCTTTAAAGTCCCGGTTTTAAAAACAGAACAAGAACAGCCTCAGCTCCCTTCAATCCCCCAACCTTGGCCAAGCAAGCCTCTGTTCAGCTTGCAATCCAGGCTAAGTTAGAACATGTTTGCTCGCTCACGCAGAGATGTGCAGAGAGTGCTGTGACACTTCCTGGTTGGGGCGTCCGGCTGCATCCCGCCCTCCGCGACAACAACCTGGTTCAGAGAGAAAAAGAGAAGGACGGCTGACGCTCCCTCTTTCCCCCTGTTCTCCGAGGGAGACCTGAGATTGCTCCCTCTGGCTCGGGGAGGACTTTGGCGCACGCAACAAGCATGGATTCTGCACCTCTGTTTCGGGAAGGGAAACGGCTGTTTGTGAAGGCGGTTCAGACATGCGGCAGCACAGCAGGGCTGCGGTTTTGCAGGCGGAAAAGGGTTCGCTCTTGCCGGAAGAACAGCAGGCCGCTGCATTAGTCCACTGCAGGGAGAAACCCATATGACATATTAGTATCATACTTTTTATCATACATATCAAAATCCTAAGAAGAGGAGGAGGAGGAGGTGGAGACTGGATTTATACCCCACCTTCACTGCCCAATGGAGTCTCAGTGCGGCTTACAATCTCCTTTCCCTTCCCCTCCCTGCAACAGACACCCTGTGGGGGTAGGTGGGGCTGAGAGAGCTCTTTCGAGGACTGCCCTTGAGAGAACAGCTCTGAGAGAACTTGTGACTGACCCAAGGTCACACCAGCAGCTGCACGTGGAGGCGTGGGGAATCAAACCCAGTTCTCCCAGATTACAGCTCCTAACCACTACACCAAACTGTCTCTCAAGGTTGTGGGCCAACTTTGGAGTTCCACAGAGCTCTCTGGCAGGGGAAATATGACACAAAAACACTGTGTGCGTATGTGACAACAAAGGGCACAGTGTTGGTGAAAGGTATCTTGCGTCCTTTATCACCCTATAGGGTTCACTGGGACTTAACCCTTAGGAGGTGTACGTAGGCTCGTGACCTACAAATGTGCACTTACCTGGGCAGAAATCTCCTTAAAGTAAGGGCAACTTAAAGCCAACTTATACACTCGATATTTTTACTGCACGTTTTGCATACAAATAGCTCCTCAAATAAACTCCCTGCATGTAGAAAAAAGAAGTATCAGGAAGCAGTTGCTAGCGTAGTTCAGCCTGAAAGTGGGAGACTGAAACCGTTCCAAACACAAAGTAACTCCCTGCATGGAGAAAACTAGGACATCAGAAAGCAGTTATGGGCCTAGCTGTTCAGGCCAAGACTGAAATGGTCCCATAAATAAACCAGCTCTCTGCATGTAGAAGTCTGGATCATCAGGTAGATGTCACTAATTTAACACAACCTTCAGGACCAGATTGAAATAGTTAAATGAGCAAACTCCCTGCACGTAGAAAACTAGGGCACCAAGAAGCAGTCAGCTGTCTAGCTCGGCCTACAGGATGTGACTGAAATAGTTTTCCAGACAGAGACAGTCCCTGCTTGTAGAGACCTTGGGCATTAAGAAGCAGATAGCAGCCTAGCACAGCCTTCAGGCCAAAACCGAAATAGTTCTACAAACAAACTCCCTGCGTGGAGAAAACTAAGACATCAGGAAGCAGTTGCTACCTAACTCAGCCTTCAAGCTGAGACTGAAATAGTCCCACAAAAAAAGAAGCTCCCTGCATGGAGAAAGCTGGACTATCAGGAAGCAGCCAAAAGCCTAGGTCAGCTTTCCGGCTGAGACTGAAATAGTTCCTCAAACAAAAAAAATTCCCTGCATGTAGAAAACTGGAATATCAGGAAGCATTCAACAGCCTAGGTCAGCTTTAGAGATGAGACTGAAATAGTTTCACAAGTGAACTCCCTGCATGTAGAAAACTGGACTATCAGGAAGCAGTCAATATCCTAGGACAGATTGCAGGCTGAGACTGAAATAGTTTCATAAACATGCATGTAGAAAACTGGACTCTCAGGAAGCAGCCAACAGCCTAGCTCAGCAATCAAGATGAGATTATAATGGATCCACAAAGAAACTCCAACAACCTAGGCCAGCTTGCGGGCTGAGACTGAAATAGTTCCTCAGACCCAGAAACTCCCTGCAGGGAGAAAACTCGGCTATCAGGAAGCAGCCAACAGCCTAGCTCAGCATTCCAGATGAGGTTATAATGGATCCACAAAGAAACTCCTTGCATATAGAAAACTAGAATATCAGGAAGCAGTTAGATACTAAACTAACATTCAGGCTGCGACTGAAACCATTCCCTAAATTCCCTGCACACAGAAATCTAGACCAACAGGAACCAGTCAGCAGCCTAGCCTGTCTTTCGGGCTGAGATACCAAATGTTTCTCCGGTGAACTAATTACCTACACATTGAAAACGAACACAGCTTGAGGGACTTGAGGGAGGGCTTCAAGAGGGAATCAGATAAACATCTGGAGCAGAGGTCCATCGTACCTATTAGCCACAAGATATAGACAGGAACTCTCAGGCTGGAGCAAGGGATGCTCTGTATTCTTGGTGCTGGGGGGGGGGGGCAGCAGTGGGAGGGCTTCCAGTGTCCTGGCCCCACTGCTGGACCTCTTGGTGCCCCGTGCTATTTTTGGCCACTGTGTGACAGAGTGTTGGACTGGTTGGGCCACTGGCCTGACCCACCATTGGCTTCTCTTATGTTCTTACGACAACCGGGAGGCCTATTTCTCCGCCAAGCGCGCCCTTCCCCTTTTGCCCTGACACCCTAGCTTTCTCCCTGCAAGGATTGTTTCTTTCAAAGGGAGAGGGGCGTGTCACCCCTGCCCAAGCCTGAAACGGTGCAACGCCGGAGCAACTCCGGAAGATGACCTTTGCTCCCGAGTCAACACGCCCGGGGATCGGGTTGCACGAACGGCCGGAGGGGGAAGGAAGGCGAGACACACAACCCCCGGCCCCGAGTCGACTCCTCCTCCCGACGGCTCTCGGAGCAAATCCGTTGCCAGCCCGGCCGACGCGTTTCCCGACGCCCCTCCCTCCCGTCGTCACCAGGCGAAAATGAAACTGATCTCCGGCGGCCGTCCCCGGGATTCGGTCGTTTTCTCGTCTGCTGCAGTCCGGAATTGCATTCGAAACAAAACATTCGTTCCTGGGCTGCGGCGTTAACGGAATCCGCTCGCCATGCAGGTAATTCTCCTTCCCCGCCCCCCCTTTTGCGTGTGCGTGATTTGCCATTCTTTAAGAGAGCCGGGCAGCGTTCAGACGTGACGGTGTGGGAGACACGGGTGTGCCGTCCCGTGTGAATAATCTAGTATCATTTTTATCCTTTCGCGGGAGGCCGCCGGGCCTTTAGTTAAGGAGCGGCGCCCAGCAACTAAGACCCCGTGCCCGATGCCACCCACCATCCAGAGCCTAGGCTTCCCCGAAACTGTAATCACAACCAGTGTGCCCTCTAAGCGGCGCGAGTGTGAGCCAGTTCACAGTTTTTAAGCCTCTGGCTCACCCATTTAGTTTTTTTTGTCTTAACTCGGGAAGGATGGCTCCAGAGCAATGCCCCCTCTAAGCTGCGGAGTCTTGTGAGCAAGACTTATACTTTGTGAGCGACTGGCATTAATGCTGTGAGCTAAGCGATTTGGCTGCTGCATAAATGAGTTTGCTCTGGAGCCCTCCTTCCTGAGCCGAGACAAAAATGTGTGAGCCGGAGGCTAAAAAACTGTGAGCTAGCTCACACTGACTCAGCTTAGAGGGAACACTGCTCCCGAGCAAACTAATTTACGCAGTAGCCAAATGGCTCGCTCACAACTTCAATGCCGGTTGCTCGCAAAGTAGAATTTTTGCTCACAAGACTCCACAGCTTAGAGGGAGCATTGCTGACTGTATTTTTTTAGTACGCCTGCTACTATTACAACTCACCATCGCAGTATAAACGGGTACTAGCGCTTTAAGGCTTGTTTTTAGAGCTTACATTGATAATTGTTGTTTCCCCTCCCCACGACAGACACCCTGCTGAGAGAGCTCTGACAGAAACTGCTCTTTTTCAAGGACAGCTGTGCCAGAACTATGGCTTGGCCAAGGTCATCCAGCAGGTGCAAGTGGAGGAGTGGGGAATCAACCCCGGTTCTCCCAGATTAGAGTCCGCGCACTTAACCACTACACCAAACTGTCATCTGCTTGACATGCAGAAGGTCCCAGGTTCAATCCCCGGCATCTCCAGTTAAATGGACCAGGCACTAGGGGCTGTGAAAGACCTTGGCTCAGAGTCTCTCCCCCCCAAAAAAAATTACTTTTATATGTAGTATACATCTTTAAAAAAAATTTCTAAGAACACCAAATAATTTAATGTTTGTAGATGGCTTAGATGTTATACTGACAACGATTTCAAAGCTTAGCTTGGGAAATATTTTTTATTGAAATGCTTGTGAATGTCCCAAGACATTACAACTTAGTAGCATGATGTTTCCTTTAATATCATTTAAAGTTTAAGAGGGGTGGGTGGGGAATCGATGTCTGGAAGTCTGCGAATGTACTTGTTTCAGCACGCCTGAGAAATGATGTGTTCATCTGTCCATCCGCGCTCGTATTTGTGGCTTTTATCCGCGTTTCCCGCTCTTCTTTCTAGAGCGATGCCAAAGGCATGTCTGCGGCTTTCCCCCCCATTCTTGCTTAAATAGAGGTTGATCATTCACCATCCTGGCATTTAATGTACTTTGATTACTCAGTGTTTTTCAAATCTCATTCTGGTTTGAGTCCCTTGATTCTGCTGTTGGCGTTTGGTAGTCGCAAACGGTTTCAGTCTGGGAGGGAAAAGGTTTGCCGCGATTTCAAAACCGCTCAGGCCGTCTCTTTATTCGGGTTCCCAACCTCCAGGGAGTGGTGTCGAATCATATGGCGGGATTTCCAAGGAGGATCTGGTTAATTTGACTCGGTTTAATACTGGCGGCAAGGCTTGCTTTTGCTAGACTTAGGAAGCAGAGCTTGGCCCCAGATATACAGACCTGGATGGTGAAGAGTCAAGGAGCTCTGTGTTACTTTGAGGCTTGCGTATTTGCAAAGAGGAAGGTGCGTGATGCAGTTTGATGCGATATGGAGTTCTGTATGGACTTTGTAACTTTTGATAGGTCAAGATGGGTAGCCGCATTAGTCTGTCTGTAGCCATAGAAAAGAGCAAGAATCCAGTAGCACTTTGAAGACCAGCAAAATCTGTGGCAGTTTAGGGGCTTTCGTGAGCCACTGTTCGCGAAAGCACATACCCTGCCACAAATTTGGTTAGTCTTTAAAGTGCTGCCGGACTCTTGCTCTTTCGTAGTTTTTAGAACTGCTTTACGGTTTCCATTCTTTGATTCGGTCTTGTTGTTGATGAAGTAATACAATTTTAAGAGACCCACACCACTGTTTGCGTCAAGCCTGTTGAGAACTAATTTGAGAGCCAGTTTGGTGTAGTGGTTTGATTCCCCATGCCTGCACGTACAGCTGCTGGAGTGACCTTGGGTCAGTCACAAGTTCTCTCAGAGCTGTTCTCTCAAGAGGAGTCCTCGTAAGAGCTCTCTCAGCCCCGCCTGTCTCATAGGGTGTCTGTTGTGGGGAGGGGAAGGGGAAAGGAGACTGTAAGCCGTTCTGAGACTCCGAATGAAGGGCGGGGTATAAATCCAGTTTCTTCTTCTTCGGGAGACAATCTTCTTGATTGCTTTCAAACTTTGCAACCCGGCCTGATGTCAAGGAGAGAGGCAGATGATGTGTAGACTCTTCCCCAGGACACTGCCGTCGCCATCGATGCGTGCTTCAGCCAGTATCATAATGCCCCTGTATAAATCATTGGTGTGACCTCATTTGGAATACTGTGTACAGTTCTGGTCACCATATCTCAAAAAGGATATTATAGCATTGGAAAAAGTGCAGAGAAGGGCAACTAGAATGATAAAAGGGTTGGAACACCTTCCTTATGAAGAAAGGTTAAAATGCTTGGGACTCTTTAGCTTGGAGAAACGATGGCTGAGGGGTGACATGATTGAGGTTTATAAGATTATGAATGGGATTGAGCAGGTTGAGAAAGAAGTACTTTTCTCCCTTTCTCACAATACAAGAACTCGTGGGCACTCCATGAAATTGCTGAGCAGTCGGGTTAGAACAGATAAAAGGAAATACTTCTTCACCCAAAGAGTGATTAACCTATGGAATTCACTGCCACAGGAGGTGGTGGCAGCTACAAGCATGGACAGTTTCAAGAGGGAATTAGGTAAACATATGGAGCAGAAGTCCATCAGTGGCTATTAGCCACAGGGTATAGATGGGAACTCTCAGTCTGGGGCAGGTGATGCCCTCTATTCTTGGTGCTGGAGGGGGCAGCAGTGGGAGTCTTCTGGTGCCCTGGCCCCACTGCTGGACCTCCTGATGGCACGTGGTATATTTTGGCCGCTGTGTGACAGAGTGTTGGACTAGATGGGCCATTGGCCTGATTCAACATTGGCTTCTCTTATGTTCTTATGTTCTTAACACACCAGTCCAACATCTGCTTGGGCTGAACTTATTGGGATATTTGTGCAAACTCTTCCCTGGGACTCTGCCCTTGCAGAACTTCCTGCTGTGTTGAGCCTGGGGTCGTCGCCACCGATGCGTGCTTCCTGAATACGCCAGTCCAACATCTGCTTGGGCTGAACTTATTGGGATATTCGTTTAAACTAGCAGAGTTCTGCCCAGGCATAGAAGCGGGATACCGAGTGCAGTAAATAAATCTCCCGAGAAGGATGTGGCAGAAAAAGGTAAACTTCCATTCATTCAAGCAGACCCAATTCACATTCAGGTTGCTGTCGCTCCCCAAGCGGCCTCCTGTTCCCTTCCTTGCACTAGCTGCTCGTGGACCACATAAGAGTCCTGGATGGGGCGCTTCCAGCCCCCGGGCCTTATGTTTGACACCCCTGATTTAAGGAATGCTTGCCTTCCTTTGCTCACACCCCCTGTGCAAGCGCTGTGGTTTGCCAATGTCTCCTAACATGATCGAGTTGCGGCATAACAGCTATAAACAGATGCTATAGTTACATGGGCCCTGACCAGCCCAATCTCAGATCTCAGGAGCTGAGCAGGGTCGGCCCTGGTTAGTACTTGGATGCTACGCAGAGGCAGGCCATGGCAAACCGCCTCTGTTAGTCCCATGCCCTGACCTGTACGGCCCAGGCTAACCTGATCCCGTCAGATCTCGGAATCTAATCAGGGTTGGCCCCGGTTTGTACTTGGATGGGAGACCACCGAGGAAGTCCAGGGTCACTACGCAGGGACAGGCAACGGGAAACCACCTCTGTGTTGGAAAAACTGGCAAAATAGTTAAATATTTAGAGATTGCAATGGATCTTTGCTTCCCTGGAGAGGAGGCATTTTCTTCTATGTAAACATCTTTATTTCTAAGGGGAAGATTTCACAGGTAGTCTACAAAACAACAAAAGACCCCTAAGAGTACATCTTCACACTTTGACCACACGGTCTGCAACAATGGAGATTCTCCTTCTTGTCCTTGACCCCTAGAAGGAAATCACCTGAATGCATTAACCGATGATTGTTAGTAAATAGGCTTCAGTTTCTCCGGGCTTCCTTCCCATCGGCTCTGTGCCAGGTTCCCTTCCAGGTCAGTCTAAACAATAGCACACAAGGTAAATGCACATTATCCCTATAATGACTGAATTTCAGACCTTGCCACACACGTACTTCCAACACTCTGCACATCCCTTGCCTTGAAAACCCCGGTTTGCCATAAGTTGGCTGTGACTTGATATGACGCTTTCCAATCACTGCCGCAGTTACACCTGTGAGGCGGGGCGCTCTTTTATGGAAAAAACATAGCATTCCAAAACAAAAGATGGAAAACTTTCCGCCACGTAGCATCGGGCCCTAGTTTGTCCCAGAAAACACGCTAACCTCTTCTTCGCTTTTCTTTAGGGAACAGAGGAAGAATTCCAGTTCCTGTTGTGTGGGAAGTGCCAGAGAGAGGCCCGGAACCCCAAACTCCTCGCTTGCCTTCACACCCTCTGCTCCGAGTGTATCCAAGACTCCAAGCCTGTCAACCACTGTCCGGTCTGCCGGGTCGCCGTCCCCGGCTCCCAGGACAACCTCCTCTTCACCCACCTGCAGACCAGCCTGAGCACCTACCGGAAGATAGTGTCCGGCGAGGGCCTGGCCTGTTCCCGTTGCAAAGTGGAAGCGGAGTTCTGGTGCTCCGAATGCGAGGTGTTCCTCTGCGCGAGGTGCTTCGAGGACCACCAGTGGCACCTGAAGCAGAAGAGCCACGAGGCCCGGAAGGTCGGCGACGTGAGGGCCGATTCCGCCACCGCGTTCCTGGCGGGGGCACGGAAGTCCTGCACCCTCTTCTGCTCCAATCCCACCCACAGTAACCAGGGTCAGATTGCAAAGTAAGAAGCTGGGGAGGGGGCCGAGAAGGGATTGTGGAAAGGGAAGCAGGCCATTCGGGAGTCTGCCTCTTTGGGTTGCCAGCCTCCAGGTGGAGCCTGGAGACTTTCCGCCATGACAGCTGATTTCCAGATGACCCAGATCAGTTTCCCTGGAGAAAATGGCTGCTTTGGAGGGTATACCCTGCTGAGCTTCCTCCCATCCCCAAACCCCGCCTTCCCCAGACTCCACTCCCAGAGTCTCCAGGTATTTCCCAACCTTGAAAGCGAGTTTGGCGTAGCGGTTAAGAGTGCAGACTATAATCTGGGAGAACCGGGTTTAATTCCCCACGCCTCCACAAGCAGCTGCTGGTGTGACCTTGGGTCAGTCACAAGTTCTCTCGGAGCTGTTCTCTCAAGGGCAGTTCTCTCAAGAGCTCTCTCAGCCCCACCTACCTTGCAGGGTGTCTGTTATGGGGTGGGGAAGGGAAAGGAGATTGTAGGCCGTTTTGGGACTTCTGAGGGGTAAGAAAAGCAGGGCATAAAGGAAATTGTAAGCCGCTCTGAGACTCTGAGTGAAGGGCAAGGGTATAAACCCAATCTCCCCTTCTCCTTCCTCCTTTTTGAGCTTGTGGGCAGGGACGCATTTGAAATTCTGACACCGCATGGTGGGCGCAGCAACAAAATGGGTGCCACAAAATGGCCGCTGCAGGAGGTGGCAGCAGCCACAAAATGGCTGCCACAGCATCACTTCAGTAGCAGAGGGCAGATCCTTGTGCTGTGGTGGCAAAGGGAGATGGAGACGTTTGTACGGCTCAGGCCCTTGAGATTTTATAGAATTTTCCTCCCATCAGCTTTTTAACCTTTTAAGGGAACACAGAATAAAGAAAAGCCAGTAGGGGAAAAGGAATAAGAAGTATGATCACAAAAACACAATACAGAGGGAAATTTTGCTGCCCTCACGGACAATCCTTCATTAAAATACACAGTGTATATAAAAAGAAGATAGAAGATGGAGGTTTAAAGAACCGCTGTAACAAGCTACTCGACCTACTCTCCCATTTTCTCATAATCTAGTATCATTTTTATCCTATCGTTCTTATCTATTTTATCCTAAAACATGAATAACCTCATAGAAATGTTGTCTATAATGTTAACATCTAGCGTGTAGTTTACGTTCCTGCCCAAATTAAGCTTTGCGGGCAGGGGCAGATTTGGAATTCTGTCACGGCATGGCGGGTGCAGCGAGAAAATGGGTGCCACGAAATGGCTGCCGCAGCTTCACTTCAGTAACAGAGGGCAGGTCCTTGTGATGGCAGCCGCTGCAGATACACACACACACACACACACACACATAAAGCTTAAAGGTCAAGGTTTCCCTTGCTCGAAAGCCAGTCGAATCTGACTCTAGGGGTGCGGCGCTCATCTCCGTTTCCAAGCCGAAGAGCCAGCGTTGTCCGAAGACTTCTCTGTAGTCACGTGGCCGGCATGACTAAACGCCGAGGTGCACGGAACACTGTTACCTTCCCACCGAAGCAGTACCTATTTATCTACTTGCAGTTTCTTGCTTTCAAACTGCTAGGCTGGCAGGAGCTGGGGCCAGAGACGGGAGCTCACTCCGTCACGCGGCACTCAGGTCTCGAACTGCCGAACTACGGACCTTCCGGTCTGCAGCTCAGGGTCTTAACCTCTAAGCCGCCGCAGCCCCTATAAATGTTTGTATTTATTGAATGGTGTTCATAAACTGTTGTAAACTGCCCTGAGCCGCATTCGGGGGGAGGGAGGGCGGCATAGAAGTAAAATAAATAATTTTGAAAAATTTGCCCCGCCGATAGAATCTCCAATAGTCAGCCAGAGGCCCGGCTGGGCTAAAGCCCTAACCTGACCCCGCCCACTTCCCAAAAACATTGGGTGGGTTCCAGAAAAGGTGTCAGCCAACATGCCCGCGGGCACCACGTCGGGGACACCCTGCCATAGGACTAGGAGTGCAAAACTGGGACGCCCCCTCCAGCGCGTTGCCTTTGGCCTCCCTTGTCTTTTGTCTCGGCAGTATCTATTGTCGCCAGTGCCGGAAGCCGCTGTGTTGCTCCTGCGCCGTGCTGGACAACGAGCACTACCGACACT
Source organism: Gekko gecko (assembly GCA_029375565.1). NCBI lineage: Eukaryota > Metazoa > Chordata > Lepidosauria > Squamata > Gekkonidae > Gekko > Gekko gecko. Next base: position 7,194,012 of record JAPDNY010000017.1, on the reverse strand, counting down.
ACTGCGACATCAGCAAGGAGATCGAGCAGAGGAAGGAACAGCTGAACAGGATGAGCCAGGAGCTACGGGAGACCGAGCAGAGTTACGAGCAGACCCACGGCGACCTCCGGCAGAGGGTGCAGGAGATGGAGGCGGTGCGGAACGAAACCCGGGCGCTGATCGAGGAGAAGGTGGAGGAGATGGTCCGTCAGATCCGTGAGAAGGGGGACCAGCTCCTGGAGGAGGTGGACAAGCAGCTCCACAAGGAACGCCAGGACACCCAGGCGAGGCTGCAGGCCATGGAGCGTGTGCTCCACCGGATGAAGACCGGCACGCAGCTGGTGGAGAAGATGGCCAGCTTCGCCTCCGACCAGGTGGTGCTGGACATGCACCCGTTCATCAGGGAGTCCTTGGACAAGCTCAAGAAGGAACGAGTGCCGATGGCGGGGCTGACGGTCCAGACGAGGAACTTTGCGGAGGTCAAAGACCAGCTCCAGGCTCTCTGTAAGAAAGTGATGGGACAGAAAGGTGAGGCACTGCCTGATGTCGGGCCCTCTGGCCTGCTCCGGGGACTTCTTAAGGACATCGGGAGAGCCCTGCCGGATCAGACCTGTGGTCCATCCAGTCCAGCCTCCTGTCTCACACAGCAGGCAACCGGTTCCTCTGGAGGGCCAGCAACAGGGCACAGAGGCCAAGGCCTTCAGAAGAATATAAGAGGAGCCCTGCTGGATCAGACCAGGGGTCCATCTAGTCTGACATCCTGTCTCACACCAGTTCCTCTGGAGGGCCAACAACAGGGCATGGAGGCCGAGGCCTTCACAAGAATATAAGAGGAGCCCTGCTGGATCAGACCAGGGGTCCATCTAGTCTGACATCCTGTCTCACACCAGTTCCTCTGGAGGGCCAACAACAGGGCACGGAGGCCGAGGCCTTCACAAGAATATAAGACGAGCCCTGCTGGATCAGACCAGTGGTCCATCCAGTCTAGCATCCCGTCTCACGCAGTGGCCAACCCGTTCCTCTGGAGGGCCAACAACATGGCATAGAGTCCAAGGCTTTCCCCTGATAAGAACACAAGAGCCCTGCTGGATCAGACTAGCGGTCTGTCGTATGTTCTTATGAGATCCTGGAGAGCTGTTGCCAGTCAAAATAGACAATATTAACCTGGATCGACCAAGGGGTGGGTGGGTTCTGACTCTGTATAAATCAGTTTTACACGTTCTTTTCTTCCCGTAGGTCCTGCCGCCACTAGCGACGTGCCTTCTACTTCTGCTGTGCTGAACACGGTAAGGTGGTGGTGGGGGAAGTGGAAGGTGACCCCCCCCTCAAGAACGTTGAGGTTCAGAGTTGACAGGGGTGGGCTTTGATGGGGACGTGGTTCCATAGAGCATCCTAGTGGGAGGTTATGGAACATGAATGGCAAGGCATGCTGGGAACCTCACTTCTGTGATTCCCCCGGGGGGGAAATGTGAGTAGATGCATAGATGTATTTCTGGGTCATGCGCAGCTCCCGTGCATTCCACTGGGGGCTTGCGCAGTAGTTCTTGGTGGGTTGGTTTTGGAAAAGCGAACGGCATCCAGTGGACTGTGAGGCCCGTGACGTATTTTATTTAAAACGCCGACGCTCTGATTGTCTTCTGCACGGCGTTGAGGGGGGTTTAAAATCTAGAACGAAACCCTCTCAGATAAAGCTCACAAGCCATCTCAGAGTAAAGCTCACAATCAAGATGTGAGAAAAAGTCATACCAAGCAGATGGCTTTAACAGTGAATATTGGGTGTGTGTTTTACTTGGTATTTGTAGGCACGCGCACAGCATATTCCGAAATCACATGATGAGAAATTAGTTCTCACCTGAAGCTGATATTTCTTGCTTACCTTTCTGACTACAAGTGAAGGTGGAATTCTGCAATTATTTGGTTTATTTTCCTCTCCTCCACATGCAGCCAGCCGGGTGACCCTGGGTCAGTCACAGTTCTCTCAGAGCTGTTCTCTCAAGAGCAGTTTTTCTCAGTGCTCTCTCAGCCCCACCCACCTCACAGGGTGCCTGTTGGTGGGGAGAGGAAGGGAAGGAGATTTTAAGCCATTTTGAGGCACTTGAGGCCTGCTGGTGTGACCCTGGGCCAGTCACATTTCTCTCAGAGCTGTTCTCTCAAGAGCAGTTTTTCTCAGAGCTCTCTCAGCCCCGCCTACCTCACAGGGTGTCTGTTGTGGGGAGGGGAAGGTAAAGGAGATTGGAAGCCGCTCTGAGGCTTCGAGTGAAGGGTGGGGTATAAATCCCAACTACTCTTCTTCTTTACCTTCTTCTCCCCCCCCCCACCATGGGGACCTGTTTATGTAATTCTCCTCTCCTCCATTTTCTCCTCACTACAACCCTGTGAGGTCGGTGAGGCTGAGAGTGTGTGACAGGCTCAAGGTCACCCAGCAAGCTTCCATGGCACGAGTGGTGGATTCGAACCCAGATCTCCAAGATACTTGTCCGACACTCTTAACCACTACACCGCACTTGGCTCTCATTTAGAACTTCGGATGTGCGATGTGTCCTTTAAGGGAGCCGGAGTGGTGTAGTGGTTAAGAGTGTTGGGGCTAGTTTTAGAGGGTCGGGCCAGGATCTGGGAGACTCGGGTTCGAATCCTTGCTCTGCCGTGGAAGCTTGCCGGATAACCTTGAGCCAGTCACACACACATTCAGCCTAGCCTCGCTCACAAGGTTGTTGTGAGGCTAAAGGGGAAGAGAGGAGACAAATGAAAGCCACTTTGGGTTGTCCCCCGCAGAAGAAAGGCAACATATAAATGGATAAATAAGAACAGCCATGTTGAAGGAAGGAAGCATATGGACCGGGGCCATAGCACAGGGTGTATGTGTAGGGGTAGTCGTGACAATTTGGGTACCTCTCTTTCCCCCCCACTTAGTTAGGATTAGCACTCATCTCCATGATTTCCTTTGGCTTCTGGTTCATCGTCGAAGGAGCCGAGTTCAACCGTCTGCCGGTCTCTCTTGGGACTTAAAGCTGTTTTAATTCCCACTTCTCCTTCTTTTTGCTTACAGGAAGCTCCGCGTAATGAGGTTAACCACCCCAAGGCCCAGGGGTCGCAGGTGCCCTCGTATACCCTCAGCATTGGAATGAGTCCTCATGGATTCGTAAGTTCCTCGTGGGTGGTAACGAGCTTGTTTCTGTGTCTGTCTCCTTCTGAGCAGTTCATAGGAATGTGAGAGAAGCCGTGTTGGATCAGGCCGGTGGCCCGTCCAGTCCAACGCTCTGGGTCAAACAGTGGCCAAAACCCAGGTGCCACCAGGAGGTCCACCAGTGGGGGCAGAACCCCAGAAGCCCTCCTGCTGTTGTCTCCGAAGCACCAAGGATACAGATCGAGGCCTTGCGGGACCTTTTACAGTTCCATAAGGCCTGTAAGGCAGAGCTATTCCGCCAGGCTTTTGGGTGAGGTAGCTGCTGTCAAATAACATCTGGCCCCTCCGGTTACCGTTTGTTATCATCTCTTACAAGGTCCAATTTTTGAGGACTCTGAGCAACAACCCGCCTTGGTTTAACCAAGGTTAGGGTATCCAACATCTGGAATCCCTGTATGAGATTTAGCCCTGGAGAGTCAGTTTGGTGTAGTAGTTAGGATCGCGGACTCTAATCTGGGAGAACCAGGTTTGATTCCCGACTCCTCCATACACAGCTGCTGATGTGACCTTGGGTCAGTCACAAGTTCTCAGCTGTTCTCTCAAGGGCAGTCCTTGAAAGAGCTCTCTCAGCCCCAATCACATGATGAAAAATTAGTTCTCAGATGAAGCTGATATTTCTTGCTTACCTTTCTGGCTACAAGTGAAGCTGGAATTCTGCAGCTGAGTGACCCTGGGTCAGTCACAGTTCTCTCAAAGCTGTTCTCTCAAGAGCAGTGTTCTCAGAGATCTCTCAGCCCCGCCCACCTCAAAGGGTGTCTGTTGCATGGAGAGGAAGGGAAGGAGATTTTAAGCCACTTTGAGACATTTGAGGCCTGCTGGTGTGACCTTGGGTCAGTCACAAGTTCTTTCAGAGTTGTTTTCTCAAGGGCAGTCCTTGAAAGAGCTCTCTGAGCCCCACCTGCCTCATAGGGTGTCTGTTGTGGGGAGGGGAACAGACAGCCTTCCCGACTGTCCCATCAATCAAAGAATCCACACGAGAAAGGGCCTTTTTGGTGGCGGCCCTACCATTATGGAATGGCCTCCCCAGGGAGGTGGGGCTGGACCCTTCGCTGTTGATCTTTAGGCGTTTGTTTTAAGACAGTTTTATTTAGGACTGCATTTGGCTCAGTTTACTAGCAGTCCTAAGTTGCAGTTTTAGATTTGGGGGGTGTAATAATTTCATATTTTGGTGTGTGTGTTTCTTCTAATGCTTTGTTTGACTGCAGTAATGTAAGGAGAGTGATAGAGGGAGACAAGCGTGATATGACTGGCTGATGACTGAGAGTGTGGGAGGAGAGATGTCTCTGAGGTGGTTCTGTGTTCTGGAAGAGACGAGTGTGGAGAGTTGTGGAGGGAGTTCAGCCTGTGTGGCTATATGAGAGAGAGAGTTTAGCCTGTGTGGCTATGAGTGAGAGTTTAGCCTGTGTGGCTATAAGAGAGAGAGTGAGAGTTTAGCCTGTGTGGCTATAAGAGAGAGAGTGAGAGTTTAGCCTGTGTGGCTATATATGAGCAAGAGAGTTCAGCCTGTGTGGCTGTATGAGCAAAGAGTTTAGCCTGTGTGACTATGAGAGAGAGAGAGAGATAAGCCTGTCAGAGTTGAGTTTTGGTGTATGAGAGGCTGTGTGTGACACCAAGCTTTGCCAGTTATATTTTCTTTCTTCAACAACAGTTCAAAAAATACCCAGACACCTATTTTGTTTTTTTATAAATAAATCATTATTTGTTTAAACTTATCCCAGCAATCAGAACAGTCCTTCCTCAGGGCCACATAGTCCTCTGAAGTGCCCAGACCACTGGGTCATTCTACCAAAAGAGAGAGAGTTGGAATTTTAATTCCTGGTGGCAGCAGAAATCTACAAAGTTCATGTACACAGAGTGTGTCATAAAGGAGAAACAGTCTCCCCAATAAGCAGGACACCACAGGGGGTTTTATGGATTTTATTTTATGGATTTTACTTGTATTGTAAGTGGCCTTCCGCTCAGTCTAGAAGAAAAGTGGCTACTGGTTAAAACAGAATAAGTCCACAGGCAGTGAGCAGCGTGGCTCACTGCCTTGAGCTGTGGGCACAGGTCACCTTCCACGAACTCCATGGTTTGTTTCTTGCCTCCTAGACCCCTTCGATAACCACCCCGAAGAAGCGCTCTCTGAACCAGTGCGAGAAATCCATCCAGGGCTCTCCCAAGATGCTGAAGCCCGAGTCCCATGAGAGCCAGGAAGGAGAAACCTCCACCAGGCACATCCAGGAGGTGGCGACGTGCTCCCAGTGTGCCCACGAAATGACCCCAGAGAGAGACCGGAGGGTCGTCGTCGGCTCGGGTGATGTGGATCATTCTCCCCCGGAGATCTGTGAATCAGGTAAGGGGAACGGGAGCGGCTTTCGACTCGGCTGTCCTTAGTCCAAGAAAGCAGGAGCTTTGTGGGTCGCTAAAGTCTCTCGGCCTTGACCTGGTGGCCCAGGCTAGCCTGATGTGTCTCCGGCTGGTGGCAGCGAAGCAGGGTCGGCCTTGGTTAGCACTTGGATGGTAGCCCACCGATGGAAGCCCAGGGTTGCTACGCAGAGGCAGGCAGTGGCAAAACTCCTCTGCTTGTCCACCCTAATCTAGGTGGCCCAGGCAAGCCTGATCTTGTCAGAGGTTGGAAGCTAAGCAGGGTCGGCCCTGATTAGTCCTTGGATGGGAGACCACCAAGGAAGCCCGGGGTTGCTACGCAGAGGCAGGCAAGGGCAAACCGCCTCTGAACAGCTCTTTCACGGAAAACCCTTCTGGGCCGCCACAAGCCGGCCGTGACCTGACGGTACTTTCCACCCCCAAAGCCCCTGGAGACACATTCGGGTTGCTCTGCCTGAACATGGCATCACCCTACCAAGCCATCCTGAAAACAACTGACATGGGCCTTTTTCATAAAGTTGCTGAACAAAGAGGTCGGCCTGTGTAAATGAATTATCGCTAGACTAGTAGTCGGAGGGCCAGGCTACACAATAACGCCCACCCAGGTGTGTGACTGGAACTTGAGGGAAACTCATCTCGAAAAGCGCTCGCCTGCTCAGCGCCATGAGGGGGCCGAAGGAGGTTCCTGTCAGGTGTCCCAGAAAAGGACACACGGAGCCGGAGAAAAGTGGTGAAAAGCTGCTCTCTCCTTTCTGCTACCGAAAGTGGGGTGAAAGGGAACCCGAAGCAAAATTTCTCTACCGGGCCTCTAGGAGGAGATGTTCTTTCTGACCACAGATTCCAGTGTATTTTATTTGGATTTGTGCTGTCCAAGAAGATGTATGAAGGCCCAGAGTCCGTGTTTGCCAGGGGGTGCGTAACAAACAGGAGATTTCTGAGACGTATAGTGATAAAGGCCCGTTTTATAGCCCGCACCCCGAATGGGTGAGCCACGCACCCGCCTCTGTGGTCTCGCAAACCCACAGGCATCTCCTTGTCTCTGCCACAGCCCCGAATAAACAAATAGATCTCTGGTAGAATGCGACATTTATTGTTCCTCCTGTGCTTACAGAGGTCGCCAGTATAGTGATCAGCAGTTCCGAGGACACCGATGCTGAAGCCATGGTAAGTTTCAGATCTTCTCGGCATTAGTGAAGGGAATGCTGGGTATAGAGAAGAGAGTTAACGCGGTTATCCCACGGGAAAACGGGGTTCCTGCAAACGGGGTTCAAGAAATAGGCGTGGGTGCTTGCCCATGGCCAGATAAGGGGGCCCACGGCTGAACAAAGATCCTTGGAAGATCTGCTTGGAAACCAAAAAAATCCAGCGGCACCTGTTCATTCCAAGATGAGCTTTCGTGAGACGGAGCGCCGCTCCTCGGGTACGCGCTCGTGAAAGCTCACTCCGAAATAAGTGTGGTTAAGTCTTTAATGCCCTTGTGGAGATCTACAGTGAGGCCTCCTTTGGAATACTGTGGACAGTGCTGGTCACCTTTGGAATACTGTGGACAGTGCTGGTCACCTTTGGAATACTGTGGACAGTGCTGGTCACCTTTGGAATACTGTGGACAGTGCTGGTCACCTTTGGAATACTGTGGACAGTGCTGGTCACCTTTGGAATACTGTGGACAGTGCTGGTCACCTTTGGAATACTGTGGACAGTGCTGGTCACAGTGCAGAGCTGGGGAAAAGTACAGAGGAGGGCGACCAAGATGGTGAGCGGGTTGGAGCACCTTCCCCAGCAGGAAAGGTTGAAGAACCCGGGACTTTCCAGTTGAGAAAAGAGATGAGTAAGGGGGGGGGGCATGATAGAGGCTGATAAAATTATGCCTGGGGTGGAGAGAGCTGACAAAGATAACTTTTGCTTCCTCTCCCAAAAGACTAGAACTCCAGGGCATCCAGTGAAGCTGATGGGCAGTAGGTTCAGGGGGGACAGAAGGAAATACTACTTTACGCAGAGAGGGATGAAAATGTGGAATTCACTGCTAGAGGATGTAGTGATGGCCACAGGAATAAATTACCTTTAAAAGGGGATCAGATAGTTTCATGGAGAAAAAGGTCTTTCAGTGGCTACTAGCCATGGGGACGGAAGGGGAACCTCCACATTCAGAGGCACTAAGCCTCTGAATCCCAGAGCCAGGAGGCAACATCAGGGGAGGACCTTGGCCTCTCTGCCCTGTTGTTAGACCTCCAGAGGAACTGGTTGGCCACTGAGTGAGTGAGACAGGATGCCGAACTGGATGGACTATTGGTCTGATCCAGCAGGCCTTTTCTTACGTTCTTGTGTTCTTTAAGGTACCACTAGACTTTTTAAAAAAATGTTGCATGTCCAGCCTAACGCAGTTAAAAAGTGAATGTAAAGGTTTCCCTTGCTCAAAAGTCAGTCAAATCCGACTCTAGGAGGCAGTGCTCATCTCTGTTTCCAAGCTGAAGAGCCAGAGCTGTCCGAAGACATTTCTGTGGTCATGTGGTCAGCATGACTAAACGCCAAGGCACACGGAACACTGTTACCTTCCCACCAAAGCGGTACCTATTTATCTAATTGCAGTTTCTTGCTTTCGAACGGCTAGGTTGGCAGGAGCTGGGGCCAGAGACGGGAGCTCACTCTGTCACGGGGCACTTGGGTCTCGAACTGCTGAACTACAGACCTTCCGGTCTGCAGTTCGGCGTCTTAACCACTTGAGCCACCGCAGCCCCAGCACGGCTAACCCCTTTGCAAATATTTGCTGGTGTAAAGAATTGGGAGATCAACCCGCCTCGGGCATAGATATCATCCTGGACAATCTCCCATTCCATACTGGAAGATATGCCTATCTGGAAGGAGACCTCTTTAGCATGGTCTGTTCCAAAAGTATTGACGTGGCATGGGGGGGGGGGCGGGTTTCGAAGGCATCGCGCCCCAAATCTGGAGGCTTTTGTATGCACACATGTTGGGGGAATTCCTGAGAAGCGGGAGATAGGAGTCCTGTGGAATGCAACCTTGGCCCATAACTACGGTGGGGCAATTGACTCCGCCCCCTTCCTTAAAGGGCCCTTTAAATCTTGTGTGGGGGGGTGCCACCCGCCTTCATTACAGCAAATAATGGCAGCACCACCGGGGAAATTTTGCCTCACAAGCCACAAAATCCTGGCCACAGGCCCGGTGCAACTAAAGGTGGAGGTGTCATTAAAAAGAGTCTTAAACAGCTGCGCTCACCTGCAGAAAACCCAGAACAAGAGAAAATCGAGGCAATCCCTTTCTATTAGGGCCAGTCACGACAAAAGAGAAAATCCAAGCAAATCTCTTTTTATTAGGGCCAATCAGAACTATTGCGCAATGGTTTCGAGCACGTATGAGCCCTACGTTGGATGAGCGGGATAGAAATCCAATAAATAAATAGATAAATATTCCTTGGGCAGAAGTTGTAAAAAAATTTTTTATATAAGGTAAGGAGGAGAAGACAGACTCTCTTGCCCGTTGTAGTGCTGTGGGCAGTGCTCCTTCTAAGCTGAGTTAGTGTGAGCTAGCTCACAGTTTTTTAGCCTCCGGCTCACACATTTTCACCTTAGCTCGGGAAGGGATGGCTCCAGAGAAAACTAATGTATGCAGTGGCCAAATTGCTCCCTCACAACTTGAACGCCAGTAGCTCACAAAGTAGAATTTTTCCTCAGAAGACTCCACAGTTTAGAGGGAGCATTGGCTGTGGGATGCTGACAGAGGTGCCCTAACTGGTTTAATTCCTTAATTCGAGTCTAGAAGCATCTTAGAGACCAAGCGGTGTGAACAGAGATCATGTGACAAGCAGGTGTACATCTCCAAACACCCCCAATTGTGTCTTCCAAAGTAACTGGGGATGCTTGTCTTCAAGTTCTGAGTTTACCTCAGTAGTGAGGGGTCGAATGATCACTGTGTACAGCAGGGGTGCCCCACTGTGGTGCCCATGGGTATTGTGGCACCCAGTGATACCTTTCCTGGCACCCCCAAGTGTTTTTTAAACAAGTGGGTAGGGCCAGGTGGGGCCTGTGTCCAACAGGGCTTCTGATTGGCTGTCCAGATTAGGATAACATTGATTGAGCAGCAGCTGCCCACCCCCCAATGTTGGTTTTCTCCTTTCTTCCCCGGTGTGTTTTTTAAAATCACCACTCTTCTCCCTTGCACTTGGGCTTCCTCTGTGTGATTGATTCTGCCTCCTGTGGCAGCCATTTTGTGGTAGCCTCCACCTCTGGCAGCAGCCATTTTGTGGTTGCGCCCGTCACTTTGTGTCAGAATTCCAAAGGTTGCCACAGGGTCAAAAAGGTTGGGGACTCGTGGTGTATGATACAAAATCACCCTCAGTCATCCACCCCAGGTGTTTTTCTGAGATACCTCCTGACCGTCTACCTGCACTTATGACATGACATTCCTCACAACTATCTGTTTCCTTTTCAGTGACCCTCTTTGTGTTCCGGAAGGCTCTCTGACCAACTGACTTCTTCTTGTCATCGTGCCTGAGGGTAGCTCTTGAACCTTCCTGAAGAGATTCTAAAAGTGCTTTCACAGCTTGCGATTTCCTGGTCTCCATCTCTCTTGCTAAGATGGAGCAATGCATCCTGGATACTCCTTTGCCTACTCGCTGTTTTGCTGATCTTTCTAGGAATGTGTTTGTGTACTCGCATCTAGATGGTCATCCGGGTTTGCTTCTAATTCTTACTCGGACAAGATTAAGTCAAACTGTTGCTACGCCTGCCCGTTCCTCTCTGTGGGGAGTTTGGTCAAAGTGCCTGTAGGTGATGCTGCTGCAGTGCCTTATGGGTATTGGGCAGTTACCATGGGCTGCAGCTAAAATGGCGGACTGTCAAAAGTTGGATGTACAGCCTGCTCATTCTCTGTTTTTACTGTAAGTCCGTTCTGAGTAAGTGTTACATTTGGCCCCATGCAAAGATGATTAGTTTTGCGGGTTTTTTTTAAAAGACAGCACTAATTGTAACAGGACATATTTCTCCAAAGGAGGACAAAACTACTCACCAAGGTTTTATGTCCCCTCTTGCAATCCCATTTTTTCTCTCTCTCGTTTTCCTCTGACCTGTTTGAGCTTCCAGGCTCAGCCACATCTGTCTGTCCGCTTCCTGTCTCCTTGCCGTCTGGTCTCCGACATACCTATCGGCGTGATTTCCCTTCCAACAGGTTTTCCTCTAGCACAGAAAGGTTCCCTTCAGCCAAAAGATGGCTTTTCTCCATCCAAAGGAGTGTTTCTCTGTTGAATGAAAATTTGGGGGAAGGGAATTTTCAGATCCAACCCCACTGTTTTTCATGTACTCAGCAATTGCCTTTCCAGTCCCTGGAAGTTGGTTTCACAGACCAGCTGAGGGAAGAGAGTCCAAAATAAATCAATCAGTCATATTTTTATCCCACCCTTCCTTTGGTAACAAAGTTCGAGTCCAGTGGCACCTTTAAGATCAACACAGCTTTATTCAAGGTGTGCGCTTTTGTGTACACGCATACTTTGTCAGAACCAGTTTGGTGTAGTGGTTAAGTGCGCGGACTCTAATCTGGGAGAACCGGGTTTGATTCCCCACTCCTCCACTCACAGCTGCTGGATGACCTTGGGCAAGCCATAGTTCTGATAAGAGCTGTCCTTGAAAAGGAGCAGTTTCTGTCAGAGCTCTCTCAGCCCACCTACCTCACAGGGTGTCTGTTGTGGGGAAGGGGAGGGAAGGGAGTCTATAAACCACTCTGAGACACCTTTGTGTAGTGAAGGGCGGGGTATAAATCCAATCTCTTCTCTTCATAATGAAGTGGAGTTACAGATCGTAGTTGTATATATAGAGAGAGGGTGGCTTGTTAAATTAGCATGCAGACTAGTGAAGATGTTTTTCAACGGATAAAAAAAATGACAAGCTCGGGTTATCTTTTTTTCTGTTGAAATGCATCTTCACTATTTTGCATGCTAATTTAGCAAGCCACCCTCTCTCTATATATATACAACTGTGATCTGAAAATTCCATTTCATTCTCTGACAGAGTGTGCGCGCACCCGAAAGCTCACACCCTGAAGAAAACTTTGTTGGTCTTAAAAGGTGTCACGGGTCTCCAGCTTTGTCCTTTTGCTTCAAACTAACATGGCGGCCCACTGTGATCTTCCTTTGGGAACTGAGGGCAGGGTTCGTGGTTTACTCTAGCTTGTTTTAGCCCCCGTTACATACCGTGTTCGGTAATTCAGGTAATTCCCTCCCACACACCTTCTTTGCAACTCAAAAAGCACAATTTATGGAACCTTCCTATAGTGACAACCAAGAATCATGCGAGAAAAAGTGGCTAGTACTTTGAATCCTAGTAGAAACAGAGGAATGTTTGAGAGATTCTCTCTCACAACCGTCTGCCCTCAGGGAGGACAGAGGGGGGAATCAAAAGCAGACGGACACCCTTCTATCATGTCTGGACTGAAATTCACTAAAATGAATGAAATTCACTAAACTTATATCTTATGTTTGGTTGGCATTTCAGCATCAGTTCATAAAGCCACAGAACCCATTTTGCACTCCTCAGCTGCAATAATAAACTACTTAACGGTACCGTGGACTCTGGTACCGAGGCCTGCGACAAACCAAGATGCCGACTTGGTTCTCATACAGATCCTAGCGGCACCATCAGTGGACCCGGCGACATCAGCCATTCCACCTCAGGTTCTAACCCACGCTCATCCTGTAATGTAGTTTATGCCATCTCGTGTCGGGAACCCCCTTCCACCCTCTTCAGTGGGCGAACAGGCCAATCCTTTTGACAATTAAGGGACATAAGTCTGACATCAGAAATCGCAACAGGCAAACACCAGGGAGGGAACATTTTAACCTTCCAGGACATTCAGTTGCTAACCTAAAAAGAGCCAGTAGAAAAGAGCCAGAGTCCAATAGTACCTTAAAGACTTAACAAAATATGTGGCGGGATAAGAGCTTCCGTGAGTCACTGCTGCCTTCTGCAATTATCTTACAAAAATAATTACAAATCTTGAGTTATCTTTCAAATGGAGATTAGAAGGAGAGACTGCTGAATTGCAGCTGATCGCGAAACTCAAGACAATGCATCCACTTGGACTGAATCATTTTTTTTGGGAGCAATTTTGATTGGGTTTTTCAAAAATTTTACAGTGTGTATGTTACATCTTACCATAAACCATAGTCTAACCAGCTAATTAAAACTGCTTAACAAAATGCACCCACATTTGACACCTGAATGGGAGTATTTATGTCCGTTGTCTAGTGTGTAATGGAGACTATAGGTGTAGCCAGTTATGATATATTTGCCTTGATGGGAGTACATCCTTTGTTGCCATGTATTCTAGCCCCAGGGCCCATGTCCAGGCAAATTTAGAATAGGTTTGCGCATTCTCGTCATTCGCTCTTTTCAGTGAGTCTGAGATTTTGGCCATTATGAAATGGTCCCAGATCTTTTCTTGCCATGCCACTTGGACTGAATCATGACCTAGGTTTCCTGTCTCATTGCCAGTGTTGATCTTTTCCCTGCCTACAATCCCTCTGCATATCACACCTGATCCACCCATGCCTGTTGTTGTCATTCGACATCTGACATCCCTCCACTCTCCAAATTACAAGGACAGATAGAGTCCCATTCTAGCGGTATCTGAAGGATTGAGCAGTGACTCACAGCAGCTCATAATGCCCTGCCCCAAATTTGTTAGTTTTTAAGGTGCTCCTGGCCTCTTGCTCTTTTCTGCTTCTCCAGACAGACTCACATGGCTACCGATCTCGATCTATTTTGCAATAATAACGCTCATTTCGTATTCTCCACCCTCAAGGAAATCTTTTTCTTATTCGGGGGGGGTTCTCCTTCTCGATAACCTTTTGAAACATTTAGGTTGTCCTGATCAATATAAAATGGGCCAATGAGTGTTTCCTACGCAAGTCTGTAAGTCTCTCCCCCCCCCCCTCCCAAAATACAACAAAGGGTTTGCCAGCAAGCACTGTATGAATGAATTCATAGCTGACTTTGTAGTGTGTTCCCAAAAACAAGATCAAAGGCAACTGGGGTTCCATGTTGGTATTTGTTTGGAAGGTGCTTTGGGGAGCCAGGTTTGAGGGCACTGACAAATAGAGTAGATGAATAAATGTCCTTCACGCATGAAGTTTTCAGTTTGCACAGCAAAGGCCCGGTTTTATACATTCAACATGATTTTTTCTGGCAAGGATTTCACTCCGGGCCATATATGGAAGGTTAAATTCTCCTGATTTTTTTTTATTTTTTAATTGGAAAACAAAGGGTTATTAGAAAGAAAATACAGAAAAGAAAGAAACTGATTACATATTGTAATTATATATATCAAAAGGTGATTATATATAACAAAATATATGAAATGGGAAATATTTCTCCCCAACACCCCTCCATCACATTGGAAGATCTTCGGGTCATTGTCTATAAAAATGCTAGGACAAAGTTTTGAGTCCAGTGGCACTTTTAAGACAAAGTTTTATTCAAAGTATAACCTCCCATGTGCAGAGTGTTAGGCAATATACCTAGTAGCATATTCTTGGCGTCTCTGGGGAATTTAAACTCTAATATATTCTGCATTTCTCCATGTATTTCCTTCCAGTGTCTTTTTGCTTTTTTACCCATCCACCACATATGGAAGAAAGTTCCATCTATATCTTGACATTTCCAGCATTTTCCTTTGTATCTTTTATTTGCCGTCTCAATAGCCCTTGGGGTTATATACCATTTAAAAACATTTTGTACCAGTTTTCTCTTAACACCTGACTGTAAATTTGATATCTTTTCCCCATAGCCATTCCCACTGATGCATGGATATCTGTTCTTTTAAGATTCTGCAGCCATTTAATCATAAATTTTTCCACTTCTTCAGTTTTCCATCATAGTAAATGCTCTTTTTGCTTTATAATCAGCATTCGAACTTATTCGCATTTCTTCCACCTTCTTTAGTCTTGCAGTGGATTGAGGGAATAAGAACCATGGAATGTTCGTTCCTTCATCTCTAATGGGTGCGTTCAGATGCGCCGTTTGAGCCGTTTTCGGCACGGCTCAGAAATGGCTTTTACCTGCGCGTTCACACGCCCAACATCTGCCTACCATCCCCAGCCGTCGCTTTCTGGAGCAAACCCCCTTTGAAACGGAGTATTTTGACACCACTTACCCGAGTGGTGTTTTCCATGATTCTCTGTTTCAAGCCGCACTTTTCCCTGTCTGATCACTCCATCCAGCCACTTCCGGGTGCTTCAACACCCTCCCCTCTGGGAAGCTGCCTCCAGCTTCCGGTTTTAGTCTGCCATTTCCCCCCCCCTTAGCGGTGTGCGCTGAGCGGAGCTCTGCTCCTAAGTTAAATGAAAAAAGCTTCACTGGTTCCTAATTTAGGCATTTAGACGAGTCCGGGATCTCGGGGAGGCCATTTTCGGGGAGACAATGTAAAAGGAGTCTTCATTTAAACTTTAAAGGGACCAGTTAAGATCGCTCTTCTGCGCACGCGCCAAACTTCCTGTTCGGGAGAGGGCTGCCTGTGCGCATGCTCAAAGGAGTGGGGAACCCCCCCCCACCTGCAGGAGGACGGCAGGGAGCTCCGAAGGAGGGAAGGAGGAGGTGAGTGTGATCGCGATTCTCCAGTTTAAAAAAAAAACGCATTGTGCCGGAGCAGTTTAAACCGCTCCAGCACGCTGTCTAAACGCACCCAATATCTTGTTATGACTCGATTTTCCCCTGAGCTTTTATTATAATAGCATACGTTAGAAAGTCATTTTTATGTCTTACGTTCTTATGGTAGTGGGCCTCTTATCAGGAACATAAGTGAAGAGTTTGGGGGGCTCGATAAATTCCAGAGTGCAAACCGTATTCTCGACAGTCCATCTGTGATTACATGACTTCTGTCTTGTGTTATGATTATTTTAGTTGATTTCTTGATTCCTAAACATGTAGGCCTTCATCTAGGTCTGCTGATTCAAACGTTCCTGATTTGATTAAAAAGAAAGCTTGCTGTGAGTAAAAAAATCAAACGTCGGGTAGAAAGGGTCTAGTTTCGACCTCAGCCTATATGTAATAGTTTTCTACTCCAGGGTGTATCTGTGTTTTAGCAATAAAAATTACAACCCATGAGAGCTTTCGGGAATGTGATTGACCACTTTTAGTCCTCAGCAGTAACAGTCCACAATTCTTCCATCACGTTCTGCCACGATTCCTGAATTATTCTGTTTCCTGAGTGGACCGGACCAGTTGCAAGAGAGGTTGAGGGTCCCAGAACAGCTGGGCCGCAAAAGGAATTTTGTCTAGGGTAGCTTGTCCTGTCCAAGAGTTGCAGGGTGGAGAAAAACTGGCTGGACTGGAATTCTCTCTTTCGCTCAGTTATTTAACGTTAACAAGAATCCCTATTCTGGAACGGTGCCATGTCTGTGGAAATTCTAAAGATCTGTGGAATCGGTCACCTACTTTTTGGAGATGTGTATGTGAGCTATATCATTTCCAGCACTGGGCAGTAGGGAAATGCCTATTTCTTTTTTTATATATAAATATATATATTCATACACCACCACTCCAAATGTGTTAAGAACATAAGAAGAGCCCTGATGGATAAGACCCAACGGTCCATCTAGTCCAAAAATTTGCTATGACTGCATAGGACTGCCGCATATGCAAAAACGTCCCTAATTCACCAAAACCTCTCCAGCAATTTTTATTCTCTATTTTCATTAATTGGGCTATCCTACCTGGGGTCGAATACCACCTTTGAGACACTTTCAGTGCATGGTCTTGTAAACCTCCTGACCTTGATTTATCAGGGAATCGTTGAAATATTCCAAGATTATGTAAAACTTTTATGTACTGATGTACAACTGATGAGTTAAAGCGTGAGAGGCTTTCACTTGAATTGTAGGGGGAATATTACAGCATAGCATATTCGATTTTGTAAAGTTTACTCCAAAGCTGGAAATTTTATTAAATTTTAAAGAGTTTTTCCTTTAAAGGCTGTATTGCTTCTGTCAAATTTGTGAGAGAGAACAGCACGTCGTCCACATACATTGTTAACAAATATTCTTTTTCTCCACATTTAACTCCTCTGATATCTTGATTAGCTCTTAATTTATTAGCTGGTGGCTCCAAAGCTAGGATAAAAATCAATGGGGAAAGTGGGCGTCCTTGTTTAGTACCACAATTGGTGTTCATTGAGCCAGAAACCAAATTATTTATTGTTAAAGGTAAAGGTATAGGTTCCCTTGCTCAAAAGCCAGTTGAATCCGACTCTAGGGTTGCGGTGCTCATCTCCATTTCAAAGCTGAAGAGCCAGCGCTGTCCGAAGACATTTCCGTGGTCATGTGGCCAAACTATCAGTATATGGTGAATAGCTAGCTGGAAGGGCATGATGAAATTTATTACCAACTTCGTAAAAATGTAATACCTTTTAAAAACAATCCCAATTGACTAATTCAGAGGCCTTAAAGAGATCTAGAGCGATTAATGTTAATTCTATTTTCCCCTTTTTAGAATGAAACAGAAACTGATGATTGGGGCTCAGTATTAACAGAGATTGTTAAAATAGCCTGGAACAAATAAAACCTCCTGTTTAATTAGCCCTGCTTAATTTATTCGCCAACAAAAACTTTCAATGTAAACAAAAAGCTCTTATTAATCTTCCTTAAATTGGTGCTAGGATGCATATTGCCCGGTGTTGGAAGAATGCTAAACAGATTTCCCTGGATAGTTGGCACTCTAAATTAAGAAGTAACAGCAGCATTTGAAAAATTAACAAACAAGATAAGATTAATTCAGGGGAGGGGGGAAAAACAATTTTAAGATGATTTGGAATAATGTCATAACATTTAATGGAATTTCCAGAATGTAGCTCTTTGAAAAATGCTTTTTAATTGGATGGAGACTTTATCTGGAAATTTGACCAAGGCATGGAATAGTTATATTAGAGGATGTTATCATTTAGAAATGGATTTAATGAATTTATGTAAAATCATTGCCAAATTGGATGGAAGCTTCTCTCCCCCCTTCATCCCCCCCTTTCTTGTTATTGGTTCATATATTTGCATTTTGGGGTTTTTTTGGGTGGTTGGTAACAATTACATAATATGATGGCATTATCTATACATTGGATATGAGGTTATCAGACGATTTTGGTCCATTTCCTTTTCTTGTTTGGTTTTTGTTGTTGTGTGTAAAAAATAAAAACAATAAAAAAATTTTTAAAGTCCATCTAGTCCAGCATCCTGTCTCAGACAGTGGCCAACCAGTTCCTCTGGAGGGCCAACAACAGGGCACAGGGGCTGAGGCCTTCCTAAGAACATCAGAAGAGGCCTGCTGGATCAGACCAGTGGTCCATCTAGTCCAGCATCCTGTCTCACACAGTGGCCAACCCGTTCCTCTGGAGGGCCAGCAACAAGGCAGAGAGGCTGAGGCCTTCATAAGAACATCAGAAGAGGCCTGCTGGATCAGACCAGTGGTCCATCTAGTCCAGCATCCTGTCTCATACTGTGGCCAACCAGTTCCTCTGGCGGACCAGCAACAAGGCAGAGAGGCCGAGGCCTTCATAAGAACATCAGAAGAGCCCTGCTGGATCAGACCAGTTGTCCATTTAGTCCAGCATCCTGTCTCATACTGTGGCCAACCAGTTCCTCTGGAGGGCCAACAACAGGGCACAGAGGCTGAGGCCTTCATAAGAACATCAGAAGAGGCCTGCTGGGTCAGACCAATGGTCCATCTAGTCCAGCATCCTGTCTCACACGGTGACCAACCAGTTCCTCTGGAGGGCAAACGACAAAGCAGAGAGGCCGAGGCCTTCATAAGAACATCAGAAGAGCCCTGCTGGATTAGACCAGTTGTCCCTCTAGTCCAGCATCCTGTCTCATACTGTGGCCAACCAGTTCCTCTGGAGGTCCAACAACAGGGCATAGAGGCCGAGGCCTTCATAAGAACATCAGAAGAGCCTTTTACCTTTTGGGCATAGGGCTGAATATCTAACTTTTTTAATGATCCCGGGGCAACGCAGAGCATCTATGTTAGCCAGGTTTTATGTGTTGCCATCAGCAGTATTGTATGGGAGATTCCAAAAAAACAATTCAATAGTAGATTGTGTTACTGCAGTAAGTGGGAGAGAGAAACTCTTGAAAATGTGTTTCTTTCATGTACCTTTTTACTCAGACTTATGCCTTCTGTTTATCGGGCCCTGGTTGAGAAAGTATTCAGGGAAACCTGATAAATGTAAGCTTTATTTTTTGCTGACAACCCAGAATCATGTAATGATTGAAACTGTGGCAAAATTTCTGTATGAAGCTTCAAGAAGGCGTTCAAGTATTCTTTGCAAAGTGAGTCTCACTTTCCGTATGTTATGCCAATAAAGGTTGATTCGTTGAAGATCAGCTACTGCAGTTATTTTGTGGCTGGCCGCACCTCCCGTGGCGGTCATTCTGTGGCTGCAACCACCACGCTGTGTCAGAATTCCAAAGGTGCCAGCAGGCTCAAGAAATTTGGGGACTCCTGTGGCGGACAGACTCATTTCGATTTGTCCCACGCTGAAGATAGAAATTGCCGATGATTCCTCTTAACGGCCAGTAGGTGTCACTGTTGTCTCAAAATTCACCCACCTTTTCTTTGCGTGCTACACACATACACACACCCCAAAGGCACGATTTGGAGTTCTTGCCAACAGATAACCCTCCGGAACTGAAGCATTTTCAAATGACTTGGCTGGGACGAAGCTGGAAACCTCCGCTGCAGAGTGGAGAGGTTTTGCTGGCAGAGGAAGCAGAGAAGGCTTTTGAAACAGCTGGGATACAGCAAGGTAGCTGGAATGCATTTTTAGTGGCTTTTCTATCATTCTTTTGCTCCTGAACAGCTGCGTTTGATGTCTTGCGGTTTTTCTTCCTTCTTACTGTTCAAGACGTTTGCAACAGATGAGCTGGAAAGTTGTCGGGGTAACTGGAGAAGCCGAAGGGCAAATGTGGGACAGGCAGTCGGAGCGAGTATAAGGCAGCATGGGGCAGATCAGAGAAAGAAGAAGAGAAGAGATTGGATTTATACCCTGCCCCTCACTACCTGAATGAGTGTCAGAGCGGCTTACAAACTCCTTTCCCTTCCCCCTCCCCACAACAGACACCCTGTGAGGTAGGTGGGGACGAGAGAGCTCTCCCGAGAACTGCCCCTGAGAGAACAGCTCTGAAAGAACTTGTGGCTGACCCAAGGTCATCCAGCAGGTGCAAGTGGAGGCGTGGGGGAATCAAACCCAGTTCTCCCAGATTAGAGTCTGCGCACTTAACCACTACACCAAACTGGCTCTCTACACCAAACTGCAAATCAAGCCAGGGTGGATCTAGGTGCAACTGCAGAGTGTGTGGGACCTGGGCCTTCCGGAAGGATGAACCCACAAAAATGGCCGGATCTGTCCCTGGGTATCGTTCTGCAGGAAGACCACCAGGGGGTGCTAAAATTCACTAGGATCAGGGAAAACCTCTTTGTCAACTTGCATTTTAAAAAGCGGAGGATCGATTGCCCAGCAGGGGGCAGCTCACCCTTCCCTTGGACTGATTAAAGTGTCTATCCAGCAGAAATCAAGGCAGATTGGAGTCAGCGATGCGGAGGGTGCTTTGCCATCTTCCAGCCCAGCGGCAGCCCCTCCGTTTCCTTCTGGTGGGTGTTTTACTCTCAGGGTCGAGCAGAGAGAGAGATTCGATAGCATGGAATGCCATGGGACAACTATGAGGTTACCTACTGCAACCCCTTTGCTCAGTGCAGGGTTTAGTCAACTATGGCACCCCATTCTGCTTAAAGGATTGCTTGCATTTTTAAAAAAAATGTTTAAAAATGATTGAAAGATGCATCTGCAGGGGAAATTCTTGTGGGGCTGTGCTTTTAAGAAAGGGGGCGGAGCCCCCTCAATCCCCTCTCTAGCCATGGGCCTGGGGTGAAGAGCTAAACACCCTCTCCTTTCCGTGCACGGCCCTGAGGCAAATTGAGGTGGCACCTGGCACGACCTATGATTCACAGAAAACCAAGATGACTTTCGTCTTGCCTGAACCCTCAGCCATCAGGCTTGCTGGATGACCTCAGACAGGAGAATGACCAGTCCCTCTCTCTCACCCTCACCTACCTCACAAGGTTGTTATGATGATGAAATGGGGGGGGGAGAACCATAAATGGGATTAAAGATTGGTGTTGTGGTTAAGTGCGCGGACTCTAATCTGGGAGAACCAGGTTTTGATTCTCTACTCCTCCACTTGCAGCTGCTGGATGACCTTGGGCAAGCCATGGTTCTGACAAGAGCTGTTCTTGAAAAGGCAGTTCTGGAAAGAGCTCTCTCAGCCCCATCTTCCTCACAGGATGTCTGTTGTGGGGAGGGGAAGGGAAAGGAGATTGTAAACAGCTCTTAGACTCCGAGTGAAGGGCGGGGTATAAATCCAATCTCCTCCTCCTCCTCTTGTTCTTTTCTTGTTCTTGTTCTTCTTGTTCTCGTTCTTCTTCTTTGCACAAAATAGATGATTTCACTTAAACCAATGAAACAAGTTAGCCATAACTGAAATTCCCCTGAGAAACTGGAGACCCTGGCAAGTTATCCAGAGTTGGAAAGCTCTCTCTCTCTCTCTCTCTCTCTCTCTCTCTCTCTCTCTCTCTCTCTCTCACACACACACACACAAACACACACAGAGGCAAGAAAAGTACTTTAAAATCAAGAATATGGGTGCCCGCCAAACTCTTATTTCTAACACATATCGTTAAGGACAGCTAGAAGCACTCTTGGAACATACAAATGTTATTTTTCACCCTCCAGCCCATCTGAGTGGAAAAAAACCGTTCACAGCATGCATTTTAATTCGCTCCGTCAGTTTTGAGCTAATCTCCCGAAACGACATAGAATATGCCAAATGCCAGATTCGGAGTTATTAATAATGTATCGCTTAATTTAAACCATTCATAAAAACCTCCTCAAAAGCCTGTGGCAAAGCGTTCTCCCAAAGACTGCAAATCCCCAACATTTATGAAAATCTTTTACCTCCCTTCCCTTGAAAAGTAATTAAAGCCCAAGGGGTAAGATTTTGTGCTAACCGTGCTGCCCGATTACAGTGGATGGAATGCAAGGACGTAAACTGGCGACGAAGTTGGCTGCGGCCAGCCGATAATGGGATCACATATCGAGTCAAAGATCCGTTCTGGATCAGGTCACCAATGTGACTTGGTCTAGTGTGCTTTTCCCAGTGTGGATTAGCCACTTCTGGAAAACTGAAAACGTAAGAATATAGGAATAGCCTTTCTGGATCAGACCAGTGGTCTGTCTAGTCCAGAATCCTGTTTCATACAGGGGCCAACTAGTTCCACTGAAGTGCCAACAACAGGCTGGGTTTGATTCCCCTCTCTTCCACATGCAGCCAGCTGGGTGACCTTGGGTCAGTCACAAGTTGTCTCAGAGCTGTTCTCTCAAGAGCAGTCCCTGAAAGAGCTCTCTCAGCCCCACCTTCCTCACAGGGTGTCTGTTGTGGGGAGGGGAAGGGAGAGGAGATTGTAAGCTGCTCTGAGACTCCGAGTGAAGGGTGGGGTATAAATCCAACCCCTTCCCTTCCCTTCTCTCAGTCTCAGTAAGTTCAGATCCCATTAACCTGTACTTGAAGTGGTCATTATCTGTCCCAATCAGTGTTCCCTCTAAGCTGAATTAGTATGAACTAGCTCACAGGTTTTTAGCCTCTGGCTCACACATTTTTGTCTCCACTCAGGAAGGATGGCTCCAGAGCAAACTAATTTATGCACGAGCCAAATCACTCCCTCACAACTTTAATGCCAGCAGCTCACAAAGTAGAATTTTCTGCTCACAAGACTTTCCACAGCTTAGAGGGAGAGCCTTGGTCCCAATGTGCATCACCTTACAAAGATGAAAAACAAGGGTGAAAACGTCAGTTCTGTTCTCCATTCAGGGGTAGACTGTCTCAGAACATGGAAATTCCATTCTGCCACTCTCCTGGTCCATTCAGACATCCTCACAGACAAATCCACCATGAATATTTAATTCTTTATAAAGAACACAAGACGAGCCCCGCTGGATCAGAGAAGAGGGTCATCTAGACCAGCATCTTGTTTTGTCATGGTGACTAACCATTAGCCACTGGGAAGCTGACAACCAGGACACAGAGTTCAAATCCTCCTCCTGTTGTTTTCTCCACACAGGCCTGTAGTTACCATGGGGCTTTTGGGGGCTCTGCCCCCTTTCTTAAACCCCACAAGAATTTCCCCTGTAAATGCTTTTTTCTATCATTTTAAAACATTTTTGAAAAGGTGTGTGCTTCTTTAAGCAGTGTGGGGTGCTGTAGTTGACTAATTCCTGCACTGAGCAAGGGGGTTGGAGTAGGTGACCTCTAGGACCCCTTCTAACTCTGTGTCAAGAAACTGGTCTCCTTTAAGAGAGTTTTTCTACCTAAGGGTTAGCTTTCTTGACCACAGAAGTCATCACCCCCACCTGCCGGCTTGTTCTCAGAATGGTTGCTTAGGCTGGCGGAAGTGATTAACTTGCAGCAGCTGAGAACTGTCATCTAAAGTGGTTGACAGCTTGCAGTTGAGAGATCTACCCTGGTAGCAGGTTTCTATTGGCTCAATGGCTTTTCTTTTTCTACTGAGAACTTCAACTCCACCAGAAAGAAATTTGCCCCACAAGCCACAAAATCTTGGCTTATGGGCTTGCCTCCAGAACTGATGTTCAGATGTACACTGTCTCTAAACAGGGAACAGCCATCTTGTGGCAGTGAGTTCCAAAAGTTAATCCTGCATTTGTCTGAAGTAGTGCTTTGCTTTGTGTGCCCTGCATCTGCCGTCCATTAATGTCACTGTGTGCCCCTGAATCCTAGTATTATGAGAAAGAGAGAAGGACATTCTACCCATTTTGTCTACAGTGGATAATTTCATAACCCCCCTATCATATTTTCTCACAGTTGCCCTTTTTCTCCTAAACTAAAAAAAAAATCCTCAAAAAGTTATGTCTGAGGAGCCGTGAAGAAAGTTAAAAATTTAGAATAAGATTGTGTCAAACTGAGGGGTGTTTTTATTGAACTGGATATTTAACTTTACGTTTGCAGAGAAGCAGGGGTGTGTGTGTGTGGATTTAATAACAAGCGACCGAGATACGAAGCAAAGGAAGAATAACGCCTCAGCGAGCATAATATCGCCTCTACATTATTCCTCATAATTCCACAAGGAAGAGGATTGGAGCATAACATTTTAAAAACACTCTACCTCAAGGGTTGTTGTGAGGATAAAAGGGGGGAAAGAGGATCAGTTAGGCCACAATAGTTGGTTGGAATTCAGTGTACTAGATAGATACATACATAGCTAATAAAATAGGGTCACCACCTTTGGGTTGGAAAATTCCGGGAGATTTGGAGATGGAGATGGAGCCTGGGGAGGGCAGGGGAAGAAGAAGAAGAAGAAGAAGAAGAAGAAGAAGAAGAAGAAGAAGAAGAAGAAGAAGAAGAAGAAGAAAGAGATTGGATTTAAACCCCGCCCTTCACTACCAAAAGGAGTCTCAGAGCGGCTTACAAACTCCTTCCCCTTCCCCTCCCCACTACAGAAACCCTGTGAGGTAAGTGGGGCTGAGAGAGCTCTGACAGAAACTGCTTGTGAGAGAACAGCTCTGAAAGTTTGGTGTTGTGGTTTAGTGATTCCCCACTCCTCCACTCACACCTGCTGGATGACCTTGGGCAAGCCATAGTTCTGTCAGAGGTGTTCTTGAAAAGAGCAGTTCCTGTCAGAGCTCTCTCAGCTCCACCTACCTCCCAGGGTGTCTGTTGTGGGGAGGGGAAGGGAAAGGAGTTTGTGAGCTGCTCTGAGACTCCAAGTGAAGGGTGGGGTATAAATCCACTCCTCCTCCTCCTCCTCCTCCTCGTCTCCTCTTCCTCCTCCTCCTCTCCTCCTCCTCCTCTTCTCTTCCTCCTCCTCCGCTTCTCCTCCTCCTCCTCCTCTTCTCTCTCCTCCTCCTCCTCCTCCTCTCCTCCTCCTCTTCTTCTTCTCTTCCTCTTCCTCCTCCTCCTCCACTTCTCCATCACCTCCTCCTCCATCGCCTCCTCCACTTCTCCATCGCCTCTTCCTCCTCCTCCTCCTCCAACATGGCCCTTGGACAAATATCCCCCTTTCCCTCCTGCTTTTTGATTACTCCGCCACTCCCTTACACCACCGGCTCCGAAGAGTCGTGTGATTAATGCTCGCAAACGCCACCGCAGCTCATCACGGAATCGGACTCACTACGAGACAAGCGGAATTGCACAAATTACCCCCTGAATTATCCTCTTTATCAGTCAGTCTTGTCTTGTGCCAACCTCAGGGGCGGGGGAGAGAGGAGCAGACGACTATCATTAAGGCGAACAGTGAGAGACTCGCTGATCACAGAAGAAATCAAGAGGCACCTGAATGTGGAGAACTTCACCACGGGCCTACGAAAGAGACCAGCCACACTTGTGGGGCTGCAGGCGAAACAAAGGGGGGTGGGCGGGAAATCAACTGATCAAGCCGAGGAAGATAATGACGGTCCCTGGCTCTTCCCCAGACGTTTCTCCCAACACCGCCTGTCAAGGCACAGATGGACGGACGTGACAGGCTTTTGACTACGATGCTATTCATTGACCCGGAATTCTTGCCAGAGGTTTGGGGACTTGAAACAATAGCAGCTTTGACAAAGTGGAGTAAAGCCGGTGGTCTTTGTTTGGCGTTCCATTGCTTAGATCTCCCCATTTTCACCCACCTCAAAGACATAACGGAGCCCTGAATTCTAATCATGTTTGGGATGGCAAGGCTATGGTAGTATTTGGGGGGCGGCGGGATGTGTCTGGTGCCGATTCCAGAGCAGGGGAAAACTCTGGATTCCGGGAGTGAAAAATTATTCCCTAGACACTCAATACAATGGAATGGAAATTTCAACCAGCCGGCCTCAGCATCTTATTTTGAAGGACAGAGGAGGGTAACCAAGAAGATGAGGACGCTGGAGCCCCTTCCCTTGTGAGGAAAGGTTGAAGAGTCTGGGACTTCATCGGTTTAGAAAAGAGACAACTAAGAGAGGACATGATAGAGGTTTAGAAAATTATGTCTGAGGTGGAGAGAGCAGACAAACAGAACTTTTCCCTCCCTCTCCCAAAACACTAGAACTCGAGGGCATCCAATGAAGCTGATGGTCAGTAGGTTCAGGACGGACAGAAGGGAATACTACTTTGCACAGAGAGTGATAAAAATGTGGAATTTGCTGCCAGAAGATGTTGTGGTGGCCACAGAAATTAACAGCTTTCACAGGTGATTAGACTGGAAGACAAGACTATCAATGATGACTAGCCATGGTGGCTGAGGGGAACCTCCACATTCAGAGGTAGTCAACCTCTGAATCCCAGAGCCAGGAGGCAAGAGCAGGGGAAGGCCTCGGCCTCCACGCCCTGTTGTTGGCCTTCCAGAGGAACTGGCTGGCCCCTGTGTGAGAGAGGAGGCTGGACTAGATGGACCCCTGGTCTGATCCAGCAGGGCTCTCCTCATGCTCTTATGAAGGCCTCAGCCTCTAGGCCCTGTGGTTGGCCCTCCAGAGGAGCTGGTTGGCCACTGTGTGAGACAGGAGGCTGGACTAGATGGACCCTCACTGGTCTGATCCAGCAGGGCTGTTCTGATGTTCTTATGAAGGCCTCGGCCTCTCTGCCCTGTTGTTGGCCCTCCAGAGGAACTGGTTGGCCATCATCTGAGACAGGATGCTGGGCTAGATGGACCCCTGGTCTGATCCAGCAGGGCTCTTCTGATGTTCTAAATTTAGTTTTTCCTGGGGGTGGGTGGAATTGGTTCACTCCTATTTGTTTTTCTACAATTTCAGATTTTCTTTTTACGTTTGGTTCTTATATTTTTATCTTAGATAAGATCTGTGCTATCCAGTAATTATACCGCACATTCAAGAAACAATAATGAGTTTACAAACCGGAAATCTTTCAAATATACCCCCCAACCCAAATCACATTGTTGGCTCTGCATGACTTAGATCTTATTTTCAAATCCGATCAAACACCACTTTAGATTTTCCTGTAAACTGGGAGAAGGGGTGAGTGCTCCCCTGATCTTGTGGCTGGCCCTGTTGCTTGCCAGAGTGACCATCTATATACGCATCCCTGCTGGCTCAGAACAGTCTTCCTTTGCCAGTTTGGTGTAGTGGTTAAGTGCATGGATTCTAATCTGGGAGAACTAGGTTTGATTCCCCACTCCTCCACTTGCACCTGCTGGAGGACCTTGGGCAAGCCATAGTTCTAGTCAGAGCTGTCCTTGAAAAAGAGTAGTTTCTGTCAGAGCTCTCTCAGTCCCGCCTACCTCACAGGTGTCTGTTGTGGGGAAGGGAAGGGAAAGGAGTTTAAGCCGCTCTGAGACTCCTTTGGGTAGTGAAGGGTGGGGTATAAATCCAATCTCTTCTTTTCTTCTTCTTCTTCTGTTGAATCAAAGTCCAATTTTCCTCCGAAGCAGAACATGCGAGACCGAATTGGCCAAGGAGTAATTGTTTGTCCTGTGAAATCATTCCCGGCACCAGAAGACATCTTGGCAAGGCCATGGCTACCCATCAAAATTACATTATATACACAGCTGTCTCATTGTAGCAAAGATGACAGATGCTGACTGAAGCTGAACTGTAATATAAGAGGAATTTGCTGGTATTTGCTCTGGAGTTTCCCAAATAAGGAGATAACTGATGCTTCTTGGATTGTGTCAATGGGTGGCTTTTGGGGCAGAAAAGGAGCAAGATTGAGAGAGGTTGTTACTGGGAAATGATCTGGCCAAGAGACAGAGAGGTCCATCAGGATTTCCAGCTTTCTTCCATATTTAGATACAGACCTTCCAGAAACCTCTAGAAAAGGGGAGAAGAGAAGAGTAAGAAGAGATTGGATTTATACCTTGCCCTTTACTACCCAAAGGAATCTCTGAGCAGCTTACAATCTCCTTCCCCTTCCCCTCCTCACAACAGACACCTTGTGAGGTAGGTGGGGCTGAGAGAGCTCTTTTGAGGACTGCTCCTGAGAGAAAGGCTCTGAAAGAGCTTATGACTGACCCAAGGTCACACCAGCAGCTGCATGTGGAGGAGTGGGGAATCAAACACGGTTCTTCCTAACCACTAGACCAAACTGGTCTGATCCAGCAAGGCTTTTCTGATGTTCTTAGGAAGGGCTTGGCCTCTCTGCCCTGTTGCTGGCCCTCCAGAGGAACTGGTTGGCCACTGTATGAGATGGGATGCTGGACTAGATGGACCACTGGTCTGATCCAGCAGGGCTCTTCTGATGTTCTTAGGAAGGCCTCGGCCTCTCTGCCCTGTTGCTGGCCCCCCAGAGGAACTGGATCAGCCACTGTGTTAGACTGGCTGCTGGACTAGATGGACCACTGGTCCGATCCAGCAGGGCTCTTCTGATGTTCTTAGGAAGGCCTCAGCCTCTGTGCCCTGTTGTTGGCCCTCCAGAGGAACTGGTTGGCCACTGTGTGAGACAGGATGCTGGACTAGATGGACCACTGTTCTGATCCAGCAGGGCTCTTCTGATGTTCTAAAGAAGAGTCAGGCTCTGAGTGACAAATTGAATCACTGCATTTCAGTTCCCACAAGTCTTTATCTTAATATCCTCTGCTGCAGTACAAACAATTTATAGAACCACTTCTTTCCCAGCACCACACAGGGACCTTTTGGCTTAGTTTGTTTCTGGCCACCGATGGACCTCTAGGGCAGTGACCTTCTGGAAATTTTCATGGGAAATTTCTATGGCCAATCTACCCTTCCCTTAGCCCCATCCATAGGTTAAGTTAGCTGGAGAACTCCTAATCATTGACAGCCCAATCTTCCGCTTGTCTGTGCAGAAGCAAATCATGCAAAGTTCAGTGGACCTTAACTCCCCTAGTAAGTATGCATAAGACTGACTCACCATAGAAGGAGGAGGAGGAGGAGGAGAAGGAGAAGAAGAAGAGGAGGAGGAGGAGGAGATTGGATTTATACCCCACCCTTCACTCAGAGTCTCAGAGCAGCTTACAATCACCTTCCCTTCCTCTCTGCACAACAGACACCCTGTGAGGTCAGTGGGGCTGAGAGAGCTCTTGAGAGAACTGCTTGAGAGAACAAAGTTCTATGAGAACTTTGACTGACCCAAGGCCCCCAACTGGCTGCATGTGGAAGAGTGGGGAATCAAAGCCGGTTCTCCCAGATTAGAGTCCGCGACGCCAAATTGGACGTCTATGTGGCATTGTTTCCCACCGTTTTGATTTTTTAGGCCAGGCTGTTTTGGAAAATCACCCGCCCTCTCCTCTCTCCGCAGGAGATCCTGTTCCCTGTATGGAAGGCACAGCTCAGGTGGAGTAGATTCGCACACACCCGCTCCCGGAGTCCTGGTTTTCAAACTGCCCACTGGGATGTATTCGGAATCAGAGTTGAAGTCAACGGCTTTAACCCAGTCCGGATCAATCAGTTCTGATATTGAACCGAGAAGTGCAAGAGCATGTGACCGTTTCAGAGAGCATTTCTTTAATTCTTACAGAGATCGCTCAAGACGGGCAGCCGCTTTAGTCTGTCTGTAGCAGCAGAAAAGAGCCCAGAGTCCCGGAGCACCTTAAGGACTAACCAAATTTGTGGCAGGGGAGGAGCATTTGTGAGTCACGGCTCCCTTCTTCAGATAGAGCTAGAACGGGAGTCCACCTGTTCTTAGAGAGCGGAGTGATTTCATATATAAGGACCGAGGGACTCAGGTTCTAGCTGTATCCGAAGAAGCGAGCCGTGACTCACGAAAACGCCTCCCCTGCCGCAAATTTCGTTAGTCTTTAAGGTGCTCCTGGACTCTGGGCTCTTTCCCTACCTATTCTTATAGTAAAATAGAGAACTAGAGAATGGGTACATACAGAAATTGCCCCCAAAATGAATGAGATTTAAGTCCCCAGTTAAGTTCCAGCGATTTAGAGTTGGATTGCAACCCATACGGGCAGAGTCTACATAGCTGCATAATAAACTCTCACAAATGTGGCACAGTTCAGGTTGGGTATTGATGGGTCAGGCTCCGACCAGGTTGAGCATTGGTGGGCCACCAAAAATTGGCCAGTGTCGCACAAGTGGAGGGGAGTCCCACATCCCTGCTGGACGGAAGAAGTGTCGTAGGTGATGTGAAAGATCACTCGCATCAGAACATTGTTGACACAGACGGACAGTCGGGCAGACACCTAGATGGACTGGAGATACAAGCACCGGCCATGGAGTTTGTTCCTACCGTTGAGGAGAGACCCCAGTATCTGGATTACTACACTTCAGGATCCACCTTAATGTGGCACTGGAGTTCTGTGGCTGGGCCTCTAGACAGGTCCCGTTTTTAAAAAAATCTGGTTAGCACAGGTGTTAACCTCTTCTCTTGAGGAGTCCTCGCTTTCACTGAGCTCTGTCTGACCCACAACTCCAGAGAGCCAGAGTCCAACAGAGGAGTTTATAGGGAACTGATCCTTCCTCTTGCTGGAGTAGGAGCCCCTATCTTGCTATGCTCCCCTCCTGAATAGGACTGTCATGCAAGACAGGTCCAGGACTCTGCTCAGGCCTGTATGCCACCAACTACTTTCTGTGCTCCTGGGATTCAAGGAGGAGACTGGCATTTCTGGATGGGTCTTCTTAAGGGATTCCGGATCCACTACCAACCATGGCTCAGTAAATGGGGCTTTCTATTATGCAGTGGGCAAAAAAGGCCTTCCTTGGAGAACTGGAGGTGCTTGGAACCTCGGTTGGTGGTGGGGATGCTGTACGAAGTCTCCTCCTCTGAGGAGTCTTCATCCCATGTCAAGGCTGACCCAGGCCCTGACATTTGGCCCTAAAAAAGAAGTGTGGGAGGATATGGACATGGGGTTGTGGTACCAAGAAAAGAGAAGGCTAATTCTCTCCCCATGCCAAATCTGGTTTGGGAAATTCCTGGAGATGGGGGTGGTGGTCAGAGCCTGGGAAGTACAGAGTTTGTGGAGTGACCTCAGCAGGGATGCCATGCTTTAGAGTCCACCCTCCAAAGGGAGGGGCTGTGGCTCAGTGGTAGAGCTTCTGCTCGGCATGCAGAAGGGCCCAGGTTCAATCCCTGACATCTCCAGTTAAAAGGACCAGGCAGTTGGTGATGGGAAAGACCTTGACCTGAGACCCTGGCTCAGTGGCTGAGCGTCTGCTTGGCATGCAGAAGGTCCCAGGTTCAATCCCCGGCATCTCCAGTTAAAAAGGACTAGGCAGTCGGTGAAGTGAAAGAGCCGCTGTCGGTCGGAATAGGCAATACTGACTTTGACAGACTAAGGGTCTGATTCAGTAGAATGTGGCTTCTTCTAGGGAAAGTCTGTGTCTCAGTGGCTGAGCATCTGCTTGGCATGCAGAAGGTCCCAGGTTCAATCCCTGGCAACTTCACTCAAAAGGACCTGATAGTAGGTGATGGGAAAGGACTTAATCTCAGACCCTGGCTCAGTGGAAGAGCATCTGCTTGGCATGCAGAAGGTCCCAGGTTCAATCCCCGGCATTGGCATCTCCGGTTAAAGGACCAGGCAGTAGGTGCTGTGAAAGACCTCCGCCTGAGACCCTGGAGAGCCATTGCCAGTCTGAGTAGACACCACTGACCTTGATGGACCAAGAGCCTGGTTCAGTACGAGGCAACTTCACCTGTTCAAAGTAGCCATTTCCTCCAGGGGAACCTGTCTCTGTAGTCTTAGAGATCAGGTGTAATAGTGGAGATCTCCATACCCCACCTGGAGGTTGGTAACCCATCTTTGTAGCATGGAACCGTGAGGGGGAAGCTGCCAAGGGCGGGGGGGGGGCAGATGGGCAGGGCAGAGACACCCCAGGGAGATGAACAACCTGGCTCCCAGCGGTTCTTCCGAAGCTATTTGTTTTCAATTAAAGGCTCAGCGTAAAGGGAAGGGGGAAAAGCGAAACGCTTTTTTTCCCTTAGCTATGATCGGCTGGCGGCCGGGGTGGGGTGGGGGGAGCTGATGCCTGGGAGACATATTGACGCGATAAATATTGCATGGCCTTCAGTCCGGGTGGGGGCGCGGCCGCTTCCACCCCCTCCCCCCGAAAGAAGAGGTGGGACCAGCCAGGCGCGCGTCCGGAGCCTTAGGAGCGCGCCTGCGGACCCTCCAGAGCGCAGAGGAGACGGTTTTTCAAAAAGTGGGTTGGGATTGAGGAGGGAGGGAGGGAGGGGGCGCAGAGGAAGGAGGGGAGGGGAGGGCCGAGCCGCTCCCGGAGGCGTCGCGGCCGCGGCGCAAAGGCAGGGCTCGGCAGACTGCGCGACAGCCGGCTCCTCTCCCGATGGCGACGGGGTAAGAGGCGCGGCGAGGACCGACGGATGGCGCGTCCAGGTCGACGCCCGGAGTTCCGCGGGGCTGCTTCAGCCGGGAGGCGATTCGTGGGGATGCCGCCCTCCTAAAGGCGCTCTCGGGAGCCCGAGCTGAGACGGTGAGGGGGCTTTGAGGGGCTGCTTTGGGGGGGAAGACCCTTCGGCGGAGGATGGAACCCGTGCGCCCTGGGTGCGCGGCCGGGCGCGGCGACTTGCAACCTGTCCAGAGGCGCGGCGCTGCCGTCGGGGCTCAGCGCGGTGCGGGAGAAAGGGGCGGGGGAGAGGCTCCAAGCCCCCTCCCCTCCCCCCCCCGTCTGGCACATCAGCCGTCTCGCCTAGCGGGCAGCGCAAAACCAGAAGGCAGATCGGCGCGCCCAGCCTAGAGGCGCGAAGTGAAGGAGGCGCCCGGCTTTGCGCTCCGTCGAGCTGGGGAGAGCCCGGGCGGGGGCGAGGTGGAGCGATCCGTCAACGGATTTCTTCTTCTGGCGGCGGGGGTGGGGGGCGCGGGAGGGTGTCCATAAGGGGGCGGGGGATGTGGCTTCCGAAAGGACGTTTTGGTTGAGAAAACTGGGGGGCGGGCGGAGGATCCGTCGGGACGCGTTTATGTCAAACCTCTCCGTCTTTCCGAGGAAGGGAGTTTTGGCTCTGGGACGCTTATACCACCCCGAGTCTTGGAGGTCTCTAAGGGGCTCCTGGGTTCGAATCCAGCTCTTCTCGGTCTTTCCGGGTCCTCTTGCAAGTTTAACGTATTAAGTGGGGGCAGAAATTGGGGGCAGAAACAGATACATAAAATCAGGTCCCGGGTAAGTTGCCTATCCCCTTATACAAATCTCTCGCGGTTCTGTGTCGGCCGGAAAGCTCGCGAAATGGACGGAGAGGGCGGAGAGAAAAGAGACCCGATCAGCGGCTCTTTTTCCTTTTCGGACTTCGCCTTTTGGTGTCCAATGTTTGTTGCGATATTTTTCTGCAGATTAGTGTGGGGGGGGTGCAGAAGGGGGCGTGGAGAAGCAGGAAGGAGAGAAGGGGGGATGACAGACGACGAGGAAAGGAAGGAGACAAGCGGGGGGGGGGGAGAGAACAGCGCCAGGACTCCGGAGGCAGCGGTGAGGCGCCGCGGGTCTTCGACTAGTGGGTCCCCTGGAGGGGGCAGGATTGCTGGAAGGGCCGTGGCTCAGTGGTAGAGCCTCTGCCTGGCACACAGAAGGTCTCCGGTCCCATCCCCGGCATCTTCAGTTTTTAGCTGGATTAGGCAGGAGGTGATGGGAAAGACCTCCGCCTGAGACCTTGGAGAGCCGCTGCCAACCTGAGTAGACGATACTGACCTCGATGGACCCAGGGTCTGATTCAGCCTAAGGCAGATTAGCGTGTGTTTAGGGAGGGGCCGTGGCTCAGAGGTAGAGCCTCTGCTTGACATGCAGAAGGTCCCAGGTTCAATCCCCGGAATCTCCAATTAAAAGGACCAGGCAGTAGGTGATGGGAAGGACTTGATCTGAGACCCTGGCACAGTGGTAGAGCCTCTGCTCGGCACATAGAAGGTCCCAGGTTCAATCCCTGGCATCTCCAGTTAGGAGGACCAGGCAGTAGGTAATGGGAAGGATCTTGACCTGAGACCCTGGCTCAGTGGCAGAGCCTCTGCTTGGCATGAGGAAGGTCCCAGGTTCAATCCTCAGTAGCTCCTATTAAGAGGACCAGGCAGGAGGTGATGGGAAAGACCTTGACCTGAGTCCCTGGCACAGTGGAAGAGCATCTGCTTGGCATGCAGAAGGTCCCAGGTTCAATCCCTGGCATGTCCACTTAAGCATTACTAGGTAGTGGGTGATTGGAAAGACCTCTGCCTGAGACTTTGGAAAGCCGCTGCCAGTCAGAGCGGACAATGCTGACCTTGATGGACCAAAGGGTCTGATTGATTACGAAGGCAGCTTGCTATGTTCTTGTGAATGGGGGGCAGCCCCCCTGTTCTGTTGGAGCACCTCCTGCGGAACGGGGCTTGGAGGGACTCTTGGGGGACACTTGGGGGGCTTGGAAAGTGCCCCCTTCTCTCTTCGAGGGGGCCTGGGCCCGGCCCCCCAGGCTGCCTGTTGCCTCAAAAGGGCTAAACCTACCGCGAGCCTAACGCGCGCTTCTCTCTCTCTCTCCCTGCAGGGCCAAGATGCGCGGCGCACTGTTCCTGCGCGCCTGGCTGGCTGCGGCGGCCTACCTGGCCGGCCCCAGCGCTGGCTGCCCGGAGCCGTGCGCCTGCGTGGACAAGTACGCGCAGCAGTTCGCCGACTGCGCCTACAAGGACCTGGAGGCCGTGCCGTCGGGGCTGCCCTCTAACGTGACGACGCTGAGCCTGTCGGCCAACAAGATCGCCGCCCTGCCGCGGGGCTCCTTCGTGGAGGTGACGCAGGTGACCTCGCTGTGGCTGGCGCACAACCGGATCGGGGCCATCGAGGGCGGCACGCTGGCCATCCTGGTGCAGCTGAAGAACCTCGACGTCAGCCACAACCAGATCGCCGACTTCCCCTGGGGGGACCTGCGCAACCTGAGCGCCCTGCAGCTGCTCAAGATGAACAACAACCGTATGGCGCAGCTGCCGGGCGACGCCTTCCGCACCCTGCGCGACCTGCGCTCGCTGCGCATCAACAACAACCAGTTCCGCGCCGTGGCCGAGGGCACCTTCGAGCCGCTCACCTCCCTCTCCCACCTCCAGATCTACAACAACCCCTTCGACTGCTCCTGCCGCCTGATGTGGCTGAAGAACTGGACCGAGAACACCCTCATCTCCATCCCGGAGAGGGACTCCATCCGCTGCGCCTCCCCGGAGAAGCTGCAGGGCCTCCCGCTGGCCCGCGTCCCCTACATCCAGTGCGCGCCGCCCAGCCTCCAGCTCAGCTACCACCCCAACCTGGAGCGCACCCAGCTCCACTACGGCTTCACCCTGGCCTTGCACTGCCAAGCCGCCGGCCTGCCTCCGCCTGAGGTCAGCTGGACCGTCCGCACGTCGTCGGGAGAGACGCTGGAGATCGGGGGACCCGCCTCGGAGGGAGACGGCAACGCCCTGCCCGCGGAGAGCGCGCCCGGACAGCCGGAGAGGTTCCGCGCCTTCGCCAACGGCACCCTGCTGATCCCGCGCCTCAGCAAGAAGGAAGAAGGCACCTACACCTGCGTGGCCGTCAACGAGGTGGGCCGGAACCAGAGCTCGGTCCACGTGGCCGTGGCCGACCCCCAGAAGGACCCCGGCGCCCCGCTGGGCGACCCCAAAGCGCAGCCGGGGGGGAGGAAGGCGGCGGACGGCAAGGTCTCCAAGAACAGCGTCATGAAGCCGGAGGAGGGGGTCAAAGGCACCCCGGCGAAGCCCACCTCTCGGGACCCCCCCTGGGCCGGCCCCCGGAACGCCAGCGGCGGGGAGGAGCCCCCCTTCCGCCCGCCCCACTTCGAGAAGAAGTGCGGCGCCGGCGGGGCCACCCGCTACGTCTCCAACCGCGCCTTCAACGAGAGCGCCGAGGCGCTCCTCAAGCCCCACAGCTTCGACCTGGGGGTCATCGCCCTCGACGTCTCGGAGCGGGAGGCCAAGGTCCAGATCACGCCCTTCTACACCCGGCCGGAGAAGGTGCACCTGCGGATGCTCTACCTGTGCGAGGAGCGGCGGGGGGGCCACGCCCCGGTCCAGTGGTCGCAGGTGGAGGAGGGCGTCAACGCCTACTGGTTCCAGGGCCTGCGCCCGGGCACCAACTACTCCGTCTGCATGACCTACGCCGACGAGGCCTGCCAGGTGCAGGTGGTCTTCACCACGAAGCCCGAGGTGCCCTCCCTCCTCATCATCGTCGTGGTCAGCGTCTTCCTCCTCGCCCTGGCCACCGTCCCCCTGGTGGGGGCCACCTGCTGCCACCTCCTCTCCAAGTACCAGGGCAAGACCTACCGGCTGATCATGCGCGCCCAGAACCCGGACCCGATGGAGAAGCGCATGGCCGCCGACTTCGACCCCCGGACTTCCTACCTGGAGTCTGAGCGGAATTACGAGCCCAGCGAGGTGGGGGACGGGGAAGGAGGGGGGAGGGGGAGGAGGGAGGGGAGGGGGCGGGCCGGCGGGGGCGGGGGGAGGGGAGGGCCGCTGGGGAGGGAGGAGAGCTCCGGAGGGGTCGCCTCCCTGCCGGAGTCGCGCTCCAAAAGCAACCCGGAGGAGTTCGAGGTGCGCTCCGAGTACAGCGACCGGCTCCCGCTGGGGGCCGAGGCGGTGACGATCGCCGCCGAGGAGATCAACGGCAACTACAAGCAGCCGGCTCGCTGAGGCTTCGCTCCCCCGGCGGATCCCGCCCGGGAGCCTCCCGGACGCTCCGGGAAGAAAAAAAGAGAAATGTTAAGAGAGCGCATTTCTAGGCTGGCCGATCGCCTAGCGGGTTTTTTCTCCCCCCCCCTCACAGAGGGGGATGGGACGAGGCTTCCGAAGGGAATAAATTAAGATTCCGGCAGATGCTGGGTTTGGTTATGGGGATTTTTTTGTTTGGGGAAAAGGGAGGGAGGATCGGTTGCTAGAGACGCCCAAGATAGGCGGGCGCGGAACGGGTCTGTTTTCTAGCCTGGAGAAATTGGCTTCGGGGAAACTCTTCAGAGGGCTTTTTGTTCGATTGGCACCAAACGAAAGTTCGCTCCTAGCCTCGTCGTGCAACGGTTCTTACACAAATGAACTGGTTTCTTTTTTTCTCCCACGAAAATGACACAAGATTGATTATAAGGACTTTTTTTTTTTATAAAAACCTAAAGTTTAAAAGGGGGAAATGCCTTAAACTCGATCGCTCCAAACTCGCGGGCTAGAGAGCAGGGGTCCCCAACCTTTTCCCAGCCTGCGGGCGCCGTGTTGGAGGGGCCTGGAGCTAGGGAACGCTTTCCTCTGGTCCGGTTCTTTACCGGGCGAGTCCGCTCCGGTTCAGGCGGTACTGGTGCTGGACAGCTCCCCCGATTCCCTTTGCCTGTTAGAGCAGAGGTCCCCAACCTTTTTTCAGCCTGCGGGGTCCCCGGGGCTAGGGAACCCTTTCCTCCGGCCGATTTTAGACCAGGCGAGTGCGCTCCAGTTCAGGCGGCACTGGTGCTGGACAGCTCCCCCGATTCCCTCTGCCTTCCTGCCTCTCCACCCAAGGGCGCGCATGACCTGGAGCTTTGGGGGTACCCGAAGCCAGGATCGGTCCCGCGCCTCCGAGCTCGCCCCCGACTGATTTGCCCGCTCGCCTGGACCCCATCCAGCGTCCGTGGCGCCGTGCTGTAGAAAACGGAGCCGTGCGTGGTGGTGATGTGTGTGCGTGACTTTGATGTTTGGAGCGCCCCTCTGCGGGTTGCGCTCCGTTGACGGACAGGCCGGGAGACAGCCGCCCCCTCCCCCGCGCAGCTGATGGTCTTTGGTGTCGCAGTCCCCCCTCCCCTTCCTTGTCCCGAGGCATGTCCCTTTCAGAGCTCCGTATTCCCTAAATGTTTATTCAGTAGCTTGTAGCTTGCTTAGAGGAACGTATTTTGCCTCCCCTTTGATGTGATTCTCTGATGCCCGCGAGGCTGGATGGGAATTTCTTTTGCTGTTGCCAGTGGGGGGAAAAATGTTTAAATATCCGTGCAACCCGCCCCCCCCCCCAGTGCGTCTGTGGATCTTCGGAATTCTTCTTCACCTCTGTTAGCTTAAGGATGGGGGGAGATTTATATACGCCACAACAACAACCACCCAACCAGACGTCAGCACAAATCTCCTCCCGGGTGGGGAGGAGGAGAAAAAGAAGAAGAAAGAGACGCATCGTTTCCGGTCATTTTGCCAAGGCAACCTTTGAAAAGGATTTAGGGCGGATTTCACGACGTTAACCTTTGATACCGCGCTTCTGTATGTTGGGAAAAGTCAATAATAATAATAATAAAAAAACCAAACAGATTTGAAGTGGACTTCGGGGTCCCTTATTTGTAGGAATGGGTTAAAAAAGGCAGAAAGAAAGAAAAGGGTGGGGGGGGAATTTAAACTCTTAAAATCCGGCGTTGGAACTGGGAAAAAGAAAAGGAGTTCGTTTGCAGATGTCCGAGTCCAGCAGCATTTTAGAGAGGGACAAACATTTCAGGGGATACGTTTTGGCGAGTCCAAACGCCCTTCGTCAGATACCGGCAGCGTGGAAATCTGAGTCCTTTTATCCTATTCAGAAGGCGGGAGGGAAGTTCGCAAAGGACGCTTCTCGGGGAGGCTGACAGAAGGGCCACGCCTGTCCCTGTCCTCCGCTCGGTTCGAGCAGCGAGGAAATGCGGGGAGGGCGGGTGGGTGGAAGAAGAGGAGCCATCTGTGGTCAGATAGGAATCCCGGGGCCGCTGTGCTGGCAGGCAGGCAGGACGCCAAGTCGAGGCCCTTTGGCTAGGATCTGATTCGGACTGGTGCCCCCGATCCACTCTGGTAACCAAATAGCAACATTAAAACCCTGCGGTA
The DNA here is from genome assembly GCA_029375565.1 of Gekko gecko. NCBI lineage: Eukaryota > Metazoa > Chordata > Lepidosauria > Squamata > Gekkonidae > Gekko > Gekko gecko. Next base: position 7,155,759 of record JAPDNY010000017.1, on the reverse strand, counting down.
GGCGAACTCGCGTCTTTAGGAAGGCCATGGTCTGATCCAGAATGACTCTTCTTATGTTCTGATGTAACGTCGCCCACCGCCAAGGCCTTAGTAGCATCGCTCTGTTCCTAAAGGGGATATAGGATCCCTCTGCGACGCCTGTAGGTTCTCCTTAGTTAAGAACATCGGGAGAGCCCTGCTGGATCAGAGAAGTGGTCCATCCAGTCCAGCATCCTGTCTCACACAGGGGCCACCCAGTTCTTCTTCTCCTTCTCCTCCTTCTCCTCCTTCTCCTCCTTCTCCTCCTTCTCCTCCTTCTCCTTCTTCTCCTCCTCCTCCTCCTTCTCTTCCTCCTCCTCCTCTTCTTCTCCTCCTTCACCTCCTCCTCCTCCTCCTTTCCCTTTGCTGGCGATTCTAGTGAGGTCTTATCGGAACCGAGTTCCCATTCAGGAATTCAGTTGCCAACGGGGGAGGGGGGAAGACAGGATTATTCTGGACGGGTGACCGGATGGGTTACTGGAAAGACGGCCGGGGGAAGGAAGAGAAGTTCACCAATTTATGAGAGAGCAGTCGTTCAGGTGTTGGGGAGCAATGTTTTTTGTTTATTCTGAACGAGGAGATTTCGGTTAGATGTCTCCCTCCCCACCCCCCCACCCCTCCGCCGCCCAGTTGAAAGTGGTTTGAAAAGAAAACCCATCAATGCTTTTGGCGTGTGCGTGCCATCAGTTTATTCCCCCCACCCCGCAGTCCCACTGATACTGTACTCTCCGTCCGAACCGGTTCTGCCCGGCTCTGCGGTCCTTCCAAATGGCGAGGATCAGACCGATTCTCTGATCGGAAACAAAAGCGCAACAGAGAATCGTCCCGATCGTCTCTCGGACGACCTTAAATCCTCCTGTCTGGCGATGGGGAAAGACTCGCCGCCGGGATGCCCAGGCAGGCGGGCAGGCTGGCAGAGATCCAAGCCCTGCCCAGCAGCAGGCGAAGGGCGGGGAGTCGCTCTCGCTCAGTCGCAGGGGAGCCGATTCGGAGGCGCCGCCGTCGGCCGGCCAGTTGAGTGCCAGGGCTCTCCCGAGAAGGCGCGAATTTCGGCAAAATGGCAAGATTGCGAAGACACGGGACCGTTTGAAGCTCCGAGCAAGGGCGCCTCTGTGCATGTGCCAAGGGTTTTGTTTTTTTTTTGGACCACAGAGTAGCCTTCCACGTTTGGCCCGGCGCCGATCTGCAAGTATATTTCTGCCAGTATTTCCCCCCCTTCCCCGACAACTAAACAGTGTTCCCTCTAAGCTGAGTCAGTGTGAGCTAACTCACAGTTTTTTTCAGCCTCCGGCTCGCACCTTTTTGCCTTAGCTCAGGAAGGAGGGCTCCCACAGAGCAAACTAATTTATGCAGTTGCCAAATCGCTCGCTCTGAACTTTAATGCCAGGAACTCGCAAAGTAGAATTTTTGCTCACAAGACTCCACAGCTTAGAGGGAGCATAGCCCTGTGCTCCCTCTAAGCCATCCGTCCTGAGCAAAGACAAAAATGTGTGCGCCGGAGGCTAAAAGACTGTGAGCTAGCTCACATTGACTCAGCTTAGAGGGGACACTGCTCTGGAGCCCTCCTTCCTGGGCGAAGACAAAAATGTGTGAGCTGGAGGCTAAAACTCAGCTTAGAGGGAACACAGCTACTGCTTGATCCTTTGAACCGGAGGGTCCGGGAATCGAACCTGGGACTTCCTGCACACCAAGCAGAGGCTCTTCTATTGAGCCACGGGCCGGCCCCTTCCGGTGGCCCAACCGCGCACGCCTAAGGTTTCCCCTTCCTGAATCAACCCCCTTCCATCCCGGGGGGACAAATACAAACCCGAACCATCGCAAACACGGAATGGCTTTTGCGCTTGGGCGACTTTGGCACTGACTTCTCCGATCAACGCTTCCACGTTTTGCTTTTCTGACGTCTGGATTGCTGGGATGCCACGTTTTCTTCCTGTGGTCAGATCTTGACCTCTCCTAGAGCCTACTTGGCCTCGCATTAACCAAACCAGAATAAGGATGCGCACATCCTCACATTAGAGAACTCCCCTATACCGAGATCGGTTAAGTGTGCCGGTCTTAAATCGGCCACCTTGGGCTCCCCCTGCACCTTTCGCTCGCACCCCGCCAGGTCGAATGTTAGTTAGGATTCCGTTCCTTTTCCTGCTACCCTGGGCGATTGACACCAGCGGGTGAGATCACGTCTGCACAAGAAGGAAAAAAAATGCAGACGTAGGAAACCCGTACTATAGAACAGCTCCAGGAACTGCAAGGGGGGGAAATTGCAGAGAGGCGTTTATAGCGTTTTGCAGAGATGCTGAAGCCGTGGAATAAGAAGCAGAAAGAATGAGAGGCCCATAAGTGGCTGTTTGATCGCAGGAGGGAAAAGAAAGCCGATGAAACCGAGTTTTGAATTCAGGGGGCTGGAATAATTTCCCAGGGCCAGCTCAGAAGAACAGAATCCAATTGGAATCTCCTCTCTCTCTCTCTCTCTCTCTCTCTCTCTCTCTCTCTCTCTCTCTCTCTCTCTCTCTCTCTCTCTCTCTCTCTCACACACACACACACACACACACACACACACACCAAATTTAGAATCCAGTGGCACCTTGAAAACCAACCAAGGTTTATTCACTTTTTCAAATACTTTGGAATGGAAGGCAGAGTTCAAACTTATAGACAGAGGCTGAACAGCAAATTAGCATGTAACATGATGAAGATGTTTGGAGAGAGAGAGAGAGAAAGGGAGGGAGAGAGAGAGAGGAGAGGAGAGAGAGAGAGAGAAGAGAGAGAGAGAGAGACGAGAGAGAGAGAGAGAGAGAGAGAGAGAGAGAGAGAGAGAGATATTTTTTCACCTTCCCTTTACCTAAATTCAGTTCTATTTTGCAAAAATTTAGCTGGCCAAAATTTTCGACTAGAATAAATCTCTTGCTGGAATAAATGTAGTTCGTTTTTAAGGCGCCACTAGACTCCTCCTCCTCCTCCTCCTCCTCCTCCTCCTCCTCCTCCTCCTCCTCCTCCTCCTCCTCCTCCTCCTCCTCCTCCTCCTCCTCCTCCTCCTCCTCCTCTTCTTCTTCTTCTTCTTCTTCTTCTTCTTCTTCTTCTTCTTCTTCTTCTTCTTCTTCTTCTTCTTCTTCTTCTTCTTCTTCTTCTTCTTCTTCTTCTTCTTCTTCTTCTTCTTCTTCTTCTTCTAAAAATATTGCTGCCACGCGCCGATGAGGGAACCCATTTTGAGCTTGCATGACAACCTCTTGGTCTTGGAAGCATCTTTCCCCCAGCCTACGTAGGTGGAACTAGACGAAGCCGGAGCATCTTAGGGTCTCCTTTGAGGATGTCTAGAAGAAGGATATTCGGACCCCAAAAAAGGGCTGCTGGTTTATTATTGACACTGTATGTGGGTTGGTTGTTTTGGTTTTTTTACAATGGTATCCTACTTTTGAAGGAAGACCCTCCAGGTGGTTTCAACTACACCAGAACGGAAAAATGCAATACACAATAAAATGTAAAGGGAGGGGGGGAGCATCAGAGAAACTGAGTGAATTTTTTAAAAGCCTCTTCAGAGCCGCTGGTGGAATACAACGTGGGAGGAGTCGCTGTATTATTTAATTCATCGTATACTGATGTTGCCGGTCGCCTGACCTGGAGAGCCCCAGGTGAGCCCGTTCGCAAAAGCAGGGTCGGCCCCTGGCTGGTGTTGGGATGGGAGACCACCAGGGAATACCAGGGTTGTGATGCGGAGGTGGGCCATGGAAAACCTCCTCTGCAAGGTCTCTTGCCTTGAAAACTCCACGGGGTCGCCCTAAGCAATGCTCCCTCTAATTTTTTCCTCCCCTACTGAGCAGAATAGAACTGCTGCAGTCTTCAGACCCTGCAGGGCTTCCTGTGTTAATGAGAGGCCACTCAACGCTCACAGAGGGAACACCGGCCATAAGTCCGCTGAGCGACTTGGCAGCAATGCTCCCTCTAAGCTGTGGAGTCCCGTGAGCAAAAATTCTACTTTGTGATGTACCGGCATTGAACTTGCGAGCCAGCGATTTGGCTGCTGCATCAATTAGTTTGCTCTGCAGTCCTCCTCCCTGAGCTAAGACAGAAATGTGTGAGCTGGAGGCTGTAAACCTGTGAGCTAGCTCACACTAACTCAGCTCAGAGGGAACACTGCTTGGCAGCAATACACACACACGGGTGCGCACTCACATATTTGTTGTTTTAAAAAGGCGGTGTGAGCAAGCCATTCATGGGCAGGGATAGGAAAGCATCATGTCTGAGGAATTTTTAAAAGAAATTTGGGGGCGTGGCAGGGAAAGGTCAGTAACCTCCCCCTGGTGGAACCAATATCAAAATTTATTACAGTTTGTGGCCCGTGATGGTGACTGAAAAACCTGGGGTGGGATCACGCCTTCTGCTTGCAAGAAAATTTAATAGAACAAAACTTGTTATGAATACGTGAAACAAAACAGTTTACAAATGACATGGGCAGGGAAGGGACGGTGACCCTCAACGCAGTTGATGTCACAGGCACCGTCCAATAGGTCCTGTGCCATATATATATATGGGCCACATTTCAAAACGTGTGTGCATGTATGTATGTACGTGTGTGTGTGTGTACGTGTGTATATGTATATATGTGTGTGTGTATATATACACATACACACATACACACATTTTGAAATGTAGCCCTTGTCTCAATAGATACATGGGTAGAGGTGCAGGGATAATTTCCCCAGCAACAATGCATCACAGCTTTCCATGTTAAGGAAATACATCATCCTTTGCCAAAAAACATCTGGATCACATAACGTAACTGAGTCACAACTGTGCACAGTCAACATTCTTTTCGACAGCTTACTAAGAAAGAAGCATGTTTTGGAACAGACCTCTCACGATCTGTCCCTGTTAGAAGTAAAAGCTCACTGGGTGTCAGCAGAAAGCTAACTCATATTGAGTCAGGCCCTTGGTCTATTGAGGTCAGTATTGTCTACTTGGGCAGCTGCTGTCTAGGGTTTTATATTAGGCCTTTTGTATCACCTGCCACCAGATTTTTTTAGGTGGAGATGCCGGGGATAGAACCTGGGACCTTCTGTGTGCCAGGCAGATGCTCTACCCTGAGCCAGGGTCTCAGGTCAAGGTCTTTCCCATTGCCTACTGCCTGGTCCTTTTTACTGAAGATGCCGGGGATTGAACCTGGGACCTTCTGCATGTCAAGCAGATGCTCAGCCACTGAGCCAGGGTCTCAGGTCAGGGTCTTTCCTATCACCTACTGCCTGGTCCTTTTAACTGGAGATGCCGGGGATTGAACCTGGGACCTTCTGCATGCCAAGCAGATGCTCAGCCACTGAGCCAGGGTCTCAGGTCAGGGTCTTTCCTATCACCTACTGCCTGGTCCTTTTAACTGGAGATGCCGGGGATTGAACCTGGGACCTTCTGCATGTCAAGCAGATGCTCAGCCACTGAGCCAGGGTCTCAGGTCAGGGTCTTTCCCATCACCTACTGCCTGGTCCTTTTAACTGGAGATGCCGGAGATTGAAACTGGGCCCTTCTGCATGCCAAGGTGATGCTCAGCCACTGAGCCAGGGTCTCAGGTCAAGGTCTTTCTCATTCCCTACCACCTGGCCCTTTTAACTGGAGATGCCTGGGATTGAACCTGGGACCTTCTGCATGTCAAGCAGATGCTCTACCACTGAGCCAGGGTCTCAGGTTAATGTCTTTCCCAACCCCTACTACCTTTTAACTGGAGATGCCAGGGACTGAGCCTGCCACCTTCTGCATACCAAGCAGATGCTCTGCCATTGAACCAGGGCCGCTTCCCTGACCACCGTGAATATCTGGTTCATACTGGAAAGAAACAATCCAAGCTCGTACATCTCTTGCCAAACACAAAGCAGATAGATACTGGCAGGTGACACGGGTGCCAATTTATTAAAATGGGTGATGCTGCTCCAGATTTGCACCCCCCGTGGATTCAAGATGAGAAACGAGATGATATTTTTCTCTTTTCTGGGCTCTCAGCTGATAACAATATCAACATTTCAGCGCACATTAGAAATGTACCGAATTCTCATTAAAGATAAACAGCCTCTCGTGAGCCCGTTTTAATTGAGTTTTATGCTTTAAGACATACGGAGAAGAAAGGGAGACGGGGCTCTCTTCGCATCCATTTAATTAGAGCATAATGGATTTCTTTTTTTCCCCTTTGTGAGCCCTAATATTTCTACTGGGAATCTAGCTATGATGAGATATCGGAATTGGATTACACGGAGGTGTTCCCTTTCGGACCAGGGACAGGAGAGAAATTGGGAGGAGGAGGAGGAGAAGAAGAAGAAGAGGAGATTGGAGATTGGAGTCTCAGAGCAGCTTACAAACTCCTTTCCCTTCCCCTCCCCACAACAGACACCCTGTGAGGCAGGTGGGGCTGAGAGAACTCTGACAGAAACTGCTCTTTCAGGAACAGCTGTGCCAGAGCTTTTGACTGACCCAAGGTCACATCAGCAGGTGCAAGTGGAGGAGTGGGGAATCGAACCCAGGTCTCCCAGATTAGAGTCCGCGCACTTAACCACTACACCAAACTGGCTTAACCACTACGCCAAGATGCGAGATTCTGTCAAGAGACGGGAGCTGCTGATTGTGTAAAATTGCCAACAAACTGATGATCAGAAAAATAGTTATGAGAGTAATACACCAGTTTATTCAGATTCATCTCTTTCCCTGTCTCTACAGCTCTGGGAAATGATAAACTATCTTGTTTTACACACACATGAACCCAAGAAGGTGCCTTATACGGAATCAGATCACTGGTCCATCAAGGTCAGTATTGTCTACTCAGACTGGCAGCGGCTCTCCAGGGTCTCAGGCTGAGGTCTTTCCCATCAACTATTTCCTGGTCCTATAACTGGAAATGCTGGGGATTGAGCCTGGGACCTTCTGTGTGCCAAGCAGATGGTCTACCACTGAGCCACAGCCCCTTTCCTGATGGTCTTTAACACATAAGAACATGAGAGAAGCCATGTTGGATCACGCCCATCCAGTCCAACACCATGGCCAAAACCCAGATGCCATCAGGAGGACCACCAGTGGGATCAGAATTCCAGAAGCCCTCCCACTGTGGCCCCCCAAGCACCAAGAATACAGAGCATCACTACCCCAGACAGAGGGTTCCATCTATACCGTGTGGTTAATAGCCACTCATGGACTTCTTAAGGACATAAGAGAAGCCATGTTGGATCAGGCCAATGGCCCACCTAGTCCAACACTCTGTGTCACACAGTGGCCAAAAACCCACGTGCCATTGGGAGGTCTACCAGTGGGGCCAGAACTACAGATGCCCTCCCACTGTTGCCCCCCCCAAGCACCAAGAATGCAGAGCATCACTGCCCCAGACAAGAGTCTGTACCTTGTGGTTAATAGCCACTGATGAATCTCTGCTCCATATAAGAACATAACAGAAACCATGTTGGATCAGGCCAATGGCCCATCCAGTCCAACACTCTGTGTCACACAGTGCCCAAACCCCAGGTGCCATCTGGAGATCCAACAGCGGGGCCAGAACTTCAGAAGCCCTCCCACTGTTGCCCCCCCCAGCACCAAGAATACGGAGCATCACTGCCCCAGACAGAGCGTTCCATCTATACCTTCTGGTTAATAGCCCCTCATGGACTTCTTAAGAACATAAGAGAAGCCATGTTAGATGCGGCCAATGGCCCACCTAGTCTAACACACTGTGTCACACGAAAAGCCTCTCTCAGTCCCCAATGAGGGCGAAAAGAGGGAGATTAATGAAAAACAGGCAAAATAATAAACATGTATCTGATGGGGAAAAACAATGTTGAAAAATGGGTTGATTTTAATGGGATACATTCGGAACGGGGACAGAGAAGCTGGTAAGCAAGTGACGACTCTCAGATTTGTTTTGCATGAGGGGGAAATGGAATCCAAAGGGGGGGCAGTAGCTAAATAGGGTCAGCCAGCTTTCCAAATGGGGCCTTATCCCTAGCCAAGGTCTGACTGGCCAGCGGGGACTCAAGATCTGCAGCTGCCGGAGATGGGACATCTACAAATGAAAAGGTGGAGCCAGTTTGGTGTCATGGTTAACTGCGTGGACTCTAATCTGGGAGAACCAGATTTGATTCCCCGCTCCTCCACATGCAGCTGCTGGATGACCTTGGGCAAGCCATAGTTCTGTCAGAGCTGTTCTTGAAAAAGGGCAGTCTCTGTCAGAGCTCTCTCAGCCCCACCTGCATCACAGGGTGTCCGTTGTGGGGAGGGGAAGGGAAAGGAGTTTGTAAGCCGCTCTGAGATGCCTTTGGGCAGTGAAGGGTGGGGTAGAACTCCAATCTCTTCTCTTCTCCTCTTTTCTCCCAAAAAGTTTTAAAGACAAGTAATGATACTCATAGGAATATATTAAATATACTGGATATGTAAAAACACATACAGGTTGCGGTCACATGTGCCAGATGAAGCGGGCGGAGGGGGAGGGAAGCGAGGCTATTCCCTTCGGAGGAATTTGACCCGCAGTTGTGAGATCACACGTTCGTTTGAAGCTGCGGGCGCAGGCCGTCACAGTGTGATCAGACACAATCGCAGGTGAGTCTTTTTTTTTTAAAAAAAATTAAAATAAAATATTAAAATAAAAATCACAAATGACATTAAAATAATCCTGATGAGAAGGATGAACCTGGTGCACTGCTATCAGTCTATTAACGTTTGGCTCTAGCTTTTGCCAGCTGCCAAAGCAGATACCTACACTTCATCCTGGATTATGGGCTATAGTACAAAAGTTTCTAATTGCGTTTCCTCCAACATATTTAGTGGAACGCGGGTTCTTCGCGGTCACAAATCTGGTTAACTAAAAAAAAAGAAACCGACTGCAAATAGCTAATCGCGGTGATTTAAGACTGCTGCTGGCAAAAGCTAGAGGCAAACATTAATAAATTGATAGCAGTGCACCAGGTTCATCCTCATCAGGATTATTTTTAATGTCATTTGTGATTTTCATTTCAATGTTATCCTTTGTTGTCTTAATTTTCCGTGAGTACGCAAACGTTACCATGGTTGGTTTTATAAAATACTTTCATGATTTCAAGCTTCAAAGTGTTTTGTTTACAACAACGTCTTTCTTTACTGCATTTGTCACTGCATCTTTTTGTCCACTTCTTGAAGGTAGATTTCCAGGGGGGGCGCTGAGTAAATTTTTTTCTGAAAAGGGGGCGGTAGGCCAAATAAGTTTGGGAACCCCTGGTCTAGGTCACGGTGAGCCTTTCAGATGCATTCCCATGAGCCTTTGTAAAAAGGTAAAGGTTTCCCTTGCTCGAAAGCCAGTCGAATCCGACTCTAGGGTTGCGGTGCTCATCTCCGTTTCAAAGCCGAAGAGCCAGCGCTGTCCGAAGACGTTTCCGTGGTCATGTGGCCGGCATGACTAAACACCAAGGTGCACGGAACGCTGTTACCTTCCCACCAAAGTGGTACCTATTTATCTAGTTGCAATTTCTTGCTTTCGAACTGCTCGGTTGGCAGGAGCTGGAACTAGAGACAGGAGCTCACTCCGTCATGCGGCACTCTCGGGTCTCGAAATGCTGAACTACTGACCTTCCGCAGCCTGCAGTTCAGCATCTTAACCACTTGAGCCACCGCAGCTCCTTTGGGAAACATGCAAATTAGGCAGCGAGGTCTCTCCTCACAAATAAGGTTTCTGCTGTGGCTATTTGTGGGGCGGGGCTTTTAATGAAGGGGGCGGGGCCCCCCGAATGCCCCCACTATAGCTAGGGGCCGGATTGAAACAGAGTTCCCCGACCTGTCAAGGTTTCAGTTCCGTGTTTCTTCGCTTCACTTCTTGGTTCACCTTGCCGTGTTTTAAAGGGGGAGGGAATTCCTGAGGGGAGTGTGGGTGGGTTGAGTGCCTGACTGTAGTAGCCACGATTATTCCTCGAATTGCACCCCTCGGCCTGTTCTTATGGGATTTGGCCTTGGAGAACCTTTCGCTAGGCGGGAATAGATAAGACACCGTATATCCGTCAGGGTTGTCATAGAAACGCTAGTGGGCGAATGTTGATGTATGCATGGGGTGTGGGGATGTGTTGGGTTTTACCTATAACTTCTTCTTTTTTTTTTTTTAAACAAAATTTTATTGGGATGCGCTCAACATTTTCAACAACATTACCAACACAATTTGAAAAAATTTCCATCCCATCCCCCCCACCCCCTAATAGGCTTCCAACACTGCTAATAACAAAAAAAGTATATATTAGACGGTAATCGGGTTTAGACTTATATGAATCGACAAACCAGGTAACACATTTCAAATATATAAAACATCCAACTAATTTCAACATATTTTCATATAACAGTATAATACAATTCAGAATTCATTTCACTTCTCATTCAGTATCCATACAGATCTAAATTGTACATTTCCCCCTTCATTCTGTATTCAGTTTCCAAATACAATTTCAAACCTTCCCAATCTTTTATATACTGTTCTGCCATTTGTCCATTTAGCTTTTTTGTCATTTTGTCCATTTCCGCTAAAAACAGCTGGGTTTTACCTATAACGTCTTGATTTTCGCCCGCTTTCTTTAGTCCTGACAAAGAACCAGTTCCTATGAGCAGGGCTCTTTTTTGTAGCAGGGGCTCCTTTGCATATTAGGCAACACATCCCTAATGTAGCCAATCCTCTGAGAGCTTACAGTAGCCCCTGTGAGAAGAGCTCTGTAAGCTCTTTGAGGATTGGCTACATTAAGGGTGTGTCGCCTAATATGCAAAGGAGTCCCTGCTCCAAAAAGAGCCCTGCCCATAAGGAAACAAATCTCTAATAAAGCATCCCTGGCATAAGTGTTGTGGAGAGTTGTGGGGATCTGACGCAACTATTACATATAAGTGGAGGGGGTTGGTTGCGAAGAAGGGCTCATTCGAGTCCACATGAGTAAGTAACTGAGTGACAAGCAGGGCTTTTTTTGTAGAAAAAGCCCAGCAGGAACTCATTATCATAATAGGCCACACCCAACAGCAGAAAATCATCAGCATATTAGGCCACACCCCCATGTAACCAGAAGTGTGGCCATCCAGCCCCACCCACCTTTTGCTTCTTATTCTGTTTACCTTGTTTGTTGTCAAAACCCAGGGCTTTTTTTGGAGCAGGAACTCCTTTGCATGTTAGGCCACACAGCCCTAATGCAGCCAATCCTAATGAGTTTCTGCTGTAGGGTGTGGCCTATTATGCTAATGAGTTCCTGCTGGGCGTGGTGAACTCAGGAGCCAGCCAGAACTCCCTTCCTGTGCGTTCCTGCCCCAAAATAGCCCTGGTGACAAGTATAGCTGTGATTGGATTCAAGCCGCTGGCAATCCAATTTTAGCTATACTTATTGCTCAGTTACTTATGCATCTGGATCTAATTACCCCTTCCTGGCAACTAACCCCCCACCCATCTGCAATGGTCGGAGGTCTGTTTCAATGTATCCGAGGAAGTGCGCCTGCCCACGAAAGCTGCTACCCAGAATTAAACTTTGCCTTAAAGGAGCCGCCAGACTCAAAGTTTGCACTGTGGCTTCAGACCAGCATGGCTCCCCCACCCCAATCCATCTGAGCTGAAATTCTCTCTACAAGGAGTCACAGGGACTTCAGTCCCTGGCAAAAATAAATATTCTGAGTCAGGCAGGAGGCGTAATTCGGTTTGGCTTCATCAGCTATTCATTGGGGGAAAGAAAGAAAACACACACACACACACACACACACACACACACGCACGCTGTTTTACTTTCCTTCCTCCCTGCCCACCCCTCTTCACAGCCCCAAGGAGAATGGAAGTGTGAATTATTAAGTGCGTTTGTGCAGCCGGGAGAAGAAAAAAAGAGAGGGAAAGCTGGTGAGAAAGTCTGACATGGACTGGGAACGGCAGGCAAAGTGAATCTCCTGCCTACAAGTATCAAAGCATGGGACTGGTGGTGGGTAGGAGTGGTGGCTCAGGGGCAGAGCCTCTGCTTGGCATGCAGAAGGTCCCAGGTTCGATCCCTGGCATCTCCAGTTAAAAAGATCTGGCAGTAGGTGATGGGAAAGACCTCTGCCTGAGGCTCTGGAGAGCCATGGAGAGCAGCCATAGTTCAGTGGTAGAGCCTATGCTTGGCGTGCAGAAGGTCCCAGGTTCAATCCCTGGTATCTCCAGTTAAAAGGACCAGGCAGGAGGTGATGATTTTGGGGCACTGATTTTGGGCCTTGATTTTGGGGCACTGACTCAGTGGAAGAGCATCTGCTTGGCATGCAGAACATCCCAGGTTCAATCCCTGGTATCTCCAGTTAAAAGGACCAGGCAGGAGGTGATGTGAAAGACCTTGATTTGGGGCACTGGCTCAGTGGAAGAGCATCTGCTTGGCATACAGAAGGTCCCAGGTTCAATCTCTGGTATCTCCAGTTAAAAGGACTAAATAGTAGGTAATAGGAAAGACCTTGACCTGAGACCCTGTTTCAGTGGTAGAGCATCTGCTTGGCGTGCAGAAGGTCCCAGGTTCAATCCTCGGCATCTCCAGTTAGAAGGATCTGCTAGTAGGCGAATGGAAAGACCCTGACCTGAGACCTTGTTTCAATGGTAGAGCATCCGCTTGGCATGCAGAAGGTCCCAGCTTCAATCCCCAGCCATCTCCAGTTAGAAGGACTAGGCTATAGTGATGTGAAAGACCTTTGTCTGGAATGCAGCTGGTGGTCAGAGTAAGGCAATGCAGATTTTGCTAGACCAAAGGTCTGACTCAGTAGGAGGCAGTTTCATGTGTCCCTTGAAACAGAGTCTCATCTCTCCAGGAAAGCCCGAGAAGCAACACTATCAGAGAGACACGGGATGCACACATGTTTATGTATTCCACAAGGATTCCCGGCTGCCAGCCTGAGTAGGCAATACTGACTTTGCTGGACCGAGGATCTGATTCAGTAGAACACAGCTTCATGTGTGTTCCATGTGACTAGTCCCCAGTTTCAACCGTTAAGCGAACATGGCTTTTCCTTGTGAGCAGATGTACACACAAGTTGGGGTTGCAGTTGTCAGGTGGTGGGTGGAGGTCTCCTGGGGTAACCAGGGCTCTTTTTGTAGCAGGGACTCCTTTGCATATTAGGCGACGCACCCTAATGTAGCCAATCCCCCAAGAGCTTACAGAGCTCTTCTTACAGGGGCTACTGTAAGCTCTTGGAGGATTGGCTACATCAGGGGTGTGTGGCTTAATATGCAAAGGAGTTCCTGCTTCAAAAAGAACCCTGGGGATAACTTACGACTGATCTCCATGTGACATCAGTTCAGCTGGAGGAAGTGGCTGGTTTGGAAGGTGGACCCTATTGGCATTGTACCCCAACCGAAGTCCCTCCCCTCCCCAAACCCCGCCTTCCTTAGGCTCCACCCCCAAACCTCCAGGGATTTGCCAACTCAGAGCTGGCAAGCCCAAACGTGTACATGCAGGTTGGATATGCATTCACTGTAACATGTGAACACATGCAGGGTTGTCAGGTCTTCCCTGGCCACTGGTGGGGAATGAGGGTTAGTTGCCAGATCCAGGTTGGGAAACGCCTGAGATTTGGGTGTGGAACCTAGAGAGGACAGGGACCTCAGTGGGACACAAGGTCATGGAGTCCACCCTCCAAAGCACCTATTTTCTCCATGGAGGTCTGATCTCTGGAGTCTAGAGATGAGCTGTATTCCCTGGGGATCCCCAGGTCCCACCCGGAGGCTGGCACCCCTATGGATATTGTAACTCTGCATGCAAGAGGATGTGGGAGGGAAAGGGTTAAGAGAATTCTCTCACGGTGGGGGGACACTTGGCAGTCCCCCCCCAACAGTTAGATGTTGAGCCTCTTTGGCCCTTGTTTGCCTTCTGTGTTTCCTCTTCCTCTCTCTTTGACCTGTGCTTGGAGCTGTAGCAGGTTAACTTTTCTGAAGTTAATCTGTTCAGAATAAATTAAATGTACCTACATGAATATGTCATGTAAGACGTGCTTCTCTGCTTGTAAGTATAACTTCTTTCTCTTGTTCCCACTGGAGTCAGATGATCGTCGTAATTTGTCTGAACAGCATTTTCCCCTTAACCCTTCTATGCTTGTAAGTAAAATCTCTTTCTCTTGTTCCCACTGGAGACAGACGGTCTGTCTGTCTGTCTGTCTGTCTGTCTGTCTGTCTGTCTGTCTGTCTGTCTGTCTGTCTATCTATCTATCTATCTATCTATCTATCTATCTATCTATCTATCTATCTATCTATCTATCTATCTATCATCTATCTATCTATCTATATCTATCTATATCTATCTATATCTATCTATATCTATCTATATCTATCTATATCTATCTATATCTATCTATCTATCTATCTATCTATCTATCTATCTATCTATCATCTATCATCTATCTATCTATCTATCTATCTATCTATCTATCTATCTATCTATCTATCTATCTATCTCCAGACCCCACCTGAAGGTTGGTAACTCTTTGGGGAGCAGTAATCAATGAACATGAAATTGAGCAAATTCCGGAGGTTGGCAGTAGACAGGAGGGCCTGGCGTGATGTGGGCCATGGGGCTGCAAAGAGTCGGACTGGACTGTGACCAAACAACAACAATTCAGTGGAGGCTTGTTACTGAGTTGGTTCTGTTTGGGGGCTACTGGTCACTGTTCGCAAGGAGATGGTGGACAAGACAGACCATCGGTCTGATTGAGCATGGCTACTCTTACAGACTTATGAAATGGTGGCAACGGATGGCAGGGTGGTGCTGTTTTTCTACCCCATCTTTGCGTAAAAGACCGTTCCTCTTCTTGGCTCAGTAGATGATTTCAGGATCTGTAGGATTTCCAACCTCCAGGTGCGACCTCGAGTTCTCCTGGAATTATGACTGCCCTCCAGACTGCAGAGATAAGAACATCAGAACATCAGAAGAGCCCTGCTAGATCAGACCGGTGGTCCATCTAGTCCAGCATCCTGTCTCACAGTAGCTAACTAGCTCCTCTGGGTGGCCAACGACAGGGCACAGAGGCCGAGGCCTTCATTAGAATGAACTTCGTAGCAGAAAAAAAGTTGCAGAGAAAATATGAAAAGTGTAAGGTCTCATCTGATGAACAAAAGAACATAAGAGAAGCCAATGTTGGATCAGGCCAACGGCCCATTCAGTCCAACACTCTGTCACACAGTGGCCAAAAATGCCAGGTGCCATCAGGAGGTCCACCAGCGGGGCCAGGACACCGGAAGCTCTCCCACTGTTGCCCCCCCAAGCACCAAGAATACAGAACATCACTTGCCCCAGTGTCCCTATCTATACCTTGTGGCTAATAGCCACTGATGGACCTCTGCTTCACATGCTTATCTAATTCCCTCTTGAAGCTGTCCATGCTTGTAGCCACCACCACCTCCTGTGGCAGTGAATTTCACGTGTTAATCACTCTTTGGGTGAAGAAGGACTTCCTTTTATCCGTTCTAACCCGATCGCTCAGCAATTTCATTGAGTAAAATGGTCTATTGACTGCTGTACCATCAGAAAGACTTGAGACCAATTTATTTCTAAAGGTAACAACTTTAATGGTTTGTTACTCACTGGATAGTTAAAGAAGATATATTTCCCCCTAAACACGACTTCGTTATCATATCAAGGTTGTTTTCCTACAAAGTTCAGCCTGTCCCGTGATCTCTTGTCCTTGACTGCCTTCATTAGAACATCAGTAGAGCCCCAATGGATCAGACCAATAGTTCATCTAGTAGAACATCACGTCTCACACAGTGGTGAACTTGTTCCTCTGGAGGTCCAACAACAGGGCACAGAGGCTGAGGCCTTCATAAGAACACTGGAAGAGCCTTGCTGGATCAGACCAGTGGTGCATCTAGTCCAGTATCCTGTCTCACACAGTGGCCAACCAGTTCCTCTGGAGGCCCAGCAACAGGGCATAGAGGCCGAGGCCTTCATAAGGACATCATAAGAGCCCTGCTGGATCAGATCAGTGGTGCATCTAGTCCAGCATCCCGTCTCACACAGCAGCCAACCAGTTCCTCTGGAGGGCCAACAACAGGGCACAGAGACCGAGGCCTTCCCCTGGGTTTGCCTCCTGGTTCCTGAATGTGGGGGTTCCCCTCAGTCACCATGGCTATTAGCCAGTGATAGACTTATCCTCCATTGATCAGCTCCCCTGGAGGAAATGGCAGCTTCAATGGGCAGAGTCCAGGCCAATAGATTCTAGGTAAAACCCCTCCCCAGATTTCCACAGGCGCTGCTCCCAAATTTCCCAGGCTCAAGCTGAGCACTCTAAGAGATGCATGCAGTGCGCATCAATATGTAGCGGAATGGGGGATGGGTCAGACATAGGAGGTCATTTTTTTTTCTTTAGAATAAGATTTCTTCAGGATATGTTCCAATTGTGATTTATTTCCCATAAGTCTATCCTGTCTTCACCTCAAAGTGGCTTACGTAATGCTCTTCTACTCTCCTTTTTCCTCACAGGAGTCCTGTGAGGTGGTTTTGGTGGAGTGTGTGTGCCCGGCCCAAGGGCACTGCTTTCATACATGTTGGGTAATGCACTTTCAATGGGGTTTAGCGATGGTTCCCAACCGGCTTTTCCTGTTCTGCGGAGGGAAATCCAGTTGCAAATGAAGAAGAAGAACAAGAGAAGAAGAGATTGGATTTATACCCTATCCTTCACTTGGAGTCTCAGAGTGACTCACAATCCCTTTCCCTTTCCCTCCCCACAACAGACACCCTGTGAGGTAGGTGGGGCTGGGAGAGCTCTTTCGAGGACTGCCCTTGAGAGAACAGCTCTGAAAGAACTTGTGACTGACCCAGGGTCACACTGGCTGCTGCAGGTGGAGGAGTGGGGAATCAAACCCAGTTCTCTCAGATTAGAATCCACGCTCTTAACCACTACTCCAAATGATAGCTAAAGTGCATTATCCGATGTGTGGGAAAGTGAGCTTCCAGGGCAGAATGGGGTTTCGAACCCGGGTCTCCCAGAGCCTAGTCCAACACTTTAAGCACCACACCACGACAAGCACATTCCTTTGAAACGTGAGACAGAACGTTCTCTATGCCTTGCCCTGGACTGTCTCTTTAAGCAAATTTATCACAGGAAAGGGAGGGATAACAATTTGGCCGTGGGGCTGTCTGTTGTCATTCGGGCGAAAAACAGCCTGTTGCGGCTCAAAATCGACTTTGTCGTGTTTCTTGAGAGTTTGGAGTGTGCTGGGCAGAACTCCAGGGGGATCAGCCAGCAGGCCTGGAAGGCGCAGAAGGGATCCGTAGGCCGCAGGGCTGAAGTTCAGGGTCTCTTGACCCCGTGGAGGACAACCCCGGGGTTAATCACTGGACAGCGAATAAGCGGGGAATCAGGAGTATTCCGTTTCAAGGCGAGGAGCAGCGAGAGACGTGCGTTTTCGGAAAGGCCTGTGTGGAAAAATACCCCCCCTCTGTTTTTTCTGGCTCACACAGAGTTGTAGGCCGGACTTGGTTGTTATTAATAACATTTTTGGAATGCGTGTGTCGGTCCGGACCGGACGTATCGTTTATACAGTTTTCTGGCTGAAACGCTGAAGAAGAAGGGAAGGAGAGCCGACAGAGAGGTAAAAACAAAAGGGGGAATTCTTTCCCCACATTCTGTCTCTGAATGCCGACGGCTTCCAAAGCCGAAATGCATTCCGGCTTATGCCTCTTTTGCTTTTCCTGATTCTCGATGCGCTTTCGGAACCAGAAAGGAACCTTTCTGTCTTGTGTGAGTTTGCTCTGGACGGTGGTACTTTGGGTGGCCAACTCCAGGTCGCGAAATACCTGGGGATTTGGGGTGGGTGGGGCCTGTGGAGGGTGGAGTTTGGGGAAGGGAGGATATGAAAGGTGCCACAGAGTCCACCTTCCAGAGTGGACGTCTTCTCCAGGTGAACTGATCTCTGGCCTCTGGAGATGAGTGGAGATTCCAGGAGTTCTCCAGCCATTGCCTGGAGGTGGTTGGTAACTCTGCTGGTACTTTAGGACATAGAATGCTGGGACTATTTTTTTGTGGCCGAGGCTTGCAGAAAGCCTAGCTGGGAAGAAAGGATCGCAGTGGGCAGGAAATAAGGAAGCTGCTGAGGTCAGCTCCGAGAAGCCAAACACGATTTGCATGCCGGTGGACGGTGGATGCCGCAGAGATGCCAAACTGGGAATCTGTTTATTTTGTGGGATTCAAAACAGAACATAAATCACGTCTCTGGCTCCCTGGCCGAACGGTTTATGGAACAACCCCAAGCTAGTAGCTTTACGAGAGATAAAGCAGGAAATCAGGATTCATTCCCTTCCGAGCTGTGGATGCGATCTTGCACGGGTGGAATGCTGCGATAGAAAACTAGCATGCCAAGGGAGAACCAGGGTTTCTCCCTGAGAAATTACATTTCTCCGTGCAAGGGTTCCCCTTTTGCAGGGAGAGGGGTGTTCCGCCACGTCAAATCTCCTATGCCATCTGAAGTAGTAGAGGCGAGATGCTGGTATTCCCTCTCATCTGATGTTTGTGAAAAAGGAGCGCCACTCTAAATGCCACACTGATTTCTGCATAACATCCTCTCTGGCTCTGGTGAAAAGCCACTGCAGTCAGAGGAATGCAGAAAGGACAGGTGGGGAGGGGGAAATTCATAAGCCTTCCCCCAATGGCCATCTTTCCTCTCCAAATATGGTTGCCAACCTCCAATTGGGGCCTGGAGACCTCCCGGAATTATGGCCAATCTCCGGACTACTGATATCAGTCCCCCCTGGAGAAAATGGCTGCTTTGGAGGGCGGACTCCGTGGCGTTATACCCAGATGAGGTCCCTCCCCCAACCCCGCCCTCCCCAGGGTCCACCTTCAAATCTCCTTGAATTTCTCAACCCAGAGTTGGCAGCCCTGTCTCCAAATCATCTCCGGAGTACCTTTCCCCTTCCAGTCACTGAAATCAGAAACGCATTTGTGGCAATGGAAATAGGGGGAAAACTTCCTGCTTGTTAAATGGCTGGAGTCAATGTTACAAAGGATGGCAGCAGAAAAGAGCAAAAGTCTAGTAGTGCAGGAAGAAGAAGAAGAGGAAGACGAAGAGGAGGAGGAGGAGGAGATTGACACCCTGCCCTTCACTCAGAGTCTCAGAGCGGCTTACAAACTCTTTTCCTTCCCCTCCCCACAACAGACACCCTGTGAGGTAGGCGGGGCTGAGAGAGCTCTTTCGAGAACTGCTTGTGAGAGAACAGCTCTGAGAGAACTTGTGACTGACCCAAGGTCACACCGGCAGCTGCATGTGGAGAAGAGGGAATCGAACCCGGTTCTCCCAGATCAGAGTCCGCGCTCTTAACCACTACACCAAACTATCAAAATTTGTGGCAGGGGAGGAGCGTTCGTGAGTCACTGTTCACTTCTTCAGGTCATAGCCTGCCACAAATTTCATCAGTCTTTAAGGTGCTGCCGGACTCTTGCTCTTTTCGACTGCCGCAGACGGACTTCTCACACCTCCCCAAACGGATCCATCCGCAAAGGATGGCGGGTTGAACCACGGCAGGCGAAACACTGAAAACTCTGACAAAGGAGCCGAATCTAGGCCTCGCTGTGTGCATGCTAGGAGGAGAACTCTGCGTGCGTGTGTGTGTGTTATGGCTCTGTTTTGTCTCCAAAGGCAACAAAGACGTTGCAACACGAATGCCAAGCATTCTTAAAAAACCGAAATAAATGGAGCTAGAAAGACACTGGGAAGGGAAGGGGGGCCTGGATGCTAAGATGGGAGGTTGTGTGTGTGGGGGGAGGGCTGCGGCTTAGAGGCAGAGAGCGTGTGGTTTCCTTTCGCCCGCCTTCTCCGTTCCCATCGCCTGCTCTCTCTTTCCCTAAGCCTTAGGGAATGCGTGGGAGGATGAATTGGCCTCCCCGTCTCCTTTCACCAAATAATCTGTAACTCCTCCAGAGACAGGCATCAAAACCAGAGTTGGCCCAGAGCCGGCGGCGCTGCTTGCATGGGGTTGCCAGTCTCCAGGAGACACCTGGAGAGGTCCCCAAACAGCAACTGCTCCCCAGGCTACAGAGACCAGGTCCCCGGGAGAAAATGGTCGCTTTGGAAAGTGGACTCTATGACGTTTGGGTGTAGTGGCGAGGAGCGCGGACTCAAATCTGGGAGGACCGGGTTTGGTTCCGCACTCCTCCGCATGCAGCTGCTGGTGTGACCTTGGGTCAGTCACATGTTCTGTCAGAGCTGTTCTCTCAAGGGCAGTTCTCAAAAGAGCTCTCTCAGCCCCACCTACCTCACAGGGTGTCTGTTGCGGGGAGGGGAAGGGAAAGGAGATTGTAAGCCGCTCTGAGACTCCTTTGGGTAGTGAAGGGTGGGGTATACATCCAATCTCCTCCTCCTCCTCCTCCTCTTCTTCTTATTCATCTAAATGAAGATAAAAACAGAGGAGCGTGGAACGACTTAAGCCACTTTAGGTTCCTATCAGGGCGGTAGGGTATAAATCACAGTTATTTTTTAAAAAACCCTGAAATCATAGTTTCTCACGATGGCCGAAGGCAATGTCTGCTTTCCACTAACATCAGCCCAATTTGTACAGTCATAGTCTGAGCAGAGAACAGCCAGAGTATTTCAAAGCTAAAAATGGGCTGGAACTAAAAAGCTTGAGAAGCTGACCCCAAAGAGGCTGTGATTTCAGAGGATCCCGCACGCGTTAAGAGTTCACGGAAATGACAATCGCTTGCCATATTTTTCCCCTTACGGTTGCGAGCTGTAAATTTGCCTTACAGCTTGGATCCACTGGTTGCAAAGGGGGAAAAAAGAATGAGTTAAACAGGAGGATTCCCATGCTATAGGTGACGGACGGACTTGGAGGCAGAGACGTTGGCTGCTTCCAGACACGCCGGATAATGTATCTTCAATGGCCCTTAGCAATTGTTTGCAACTTGGCTTTCTTAACAGTGGCAAGTGATTTCTAAAGTGCTTTGAAAGTGCATTATCTGACGGATGTGGAATTAGCCTTAGTGCATCAGAGGCGGTGGGGGTGGCGGCAGGGGTGCGTGGATGGGAAGCTGAGGCAGGGCTGGGGCCTTAGATCCCTGGGGAATATTGCATTGCATTGGGAAATGAGTGATACGGCCCATCCCTTGGGAGACAGGAGAGCCGAATCCTAAAAGAGACAGAGAACGGGATGTGAGCGTCTCAGACACTTGCCCTCGAAGTCTCGATTAGCTGTGAGTCGTGAGGATAAGGTGGAGGAAAGGAGAATGGTGTACGGCTGAGGGAAGAGCTGTGGCTCAATGTTAGGCGATCGACTTTGCATGCAGAAGGTCCCCGGTTCAATCCCCACCTTCACCAGTTAAAAGGACTAGGCAGTAGGTGATGTGAAAGACCTCTGTCTGAGACCCTGACTCAGTGGAAGAGCATCTGCTTGGCATCCAGAAGGTGGTGGGTAGGAGCTGTGGTTCTGGGACAGAGCCTCTGCCTGGCATGCAGAAGGTCCCAAGTTCGATCCTCAGCATCTCTAGTTAAAAAGACCAGGCAGGAGGTCATGGGAAAGACCTTGACCTGAGACCCTGGCTCAGTGGCAGAGCATCTGCTTGGCATGCAGAGTGTCCCAGGTTCGATCCCCAGCATCTCCAGTTAAAGAGTCAAGCCGGAAATGATGGGAAAGACCTTGATCTGAGACCCTGGCTCAGCAGTAAAGCATCTGCTTGGCATGCAGAAGGTCCCAGGTTCAATCCCTGACACCTCCAGTTTGAAAGGACCTGGCAGTAGGTGATGTGAAGGATCTCTGCCTGAGAACTCTTTAGAGCCTGCTGCCAGCCTGAGTGGGCAATACCGACCTTGATGGACCCAAGGGTCTGGTTCAGTAAACAGCAGCTTCATGTGTGTACTTGTGGGAGGGGCTGTGGCTCAGTGGAAGAACATCTGCTTGGCATGCAGAAGGTCCCAGGTTCAGCCCCCGGCATCTCCAGTTCAAAGGACCAGGCAGCAGGTGATGGGAAAGACCTTGACCTGGGACCCTGGCTCAGTGGCAGAGCCTCTGCTTGGCATGCAGAAGGTCCCAGTTTCAACCCCTGGCATCTCCAGTTCAAAGGACCAGGCAGCAGGTAATGTGAAGACCTCTGCCTGAGGCCCTGGAGAGCCGCTGCCAGTCTGAGTAGACAATACTGATCTAGATGGACCCAGGGGGTCCAATTCAGTACAAGGCAGCTTCATGTGTTCATAGAGTGAGACAAAAATGTACTCAATTGATAAAGAGCAGCCCTACGTCAAGAATATTTTAGGGTTGAATTTATGGTCATCCAGTGATGCACCCAACCAGACAAGTAGCATTTGCCTGTTGGTATGAACCTGGTAATAAGCGGAATGGGTGGAAGACGTTCATATCACCCTGAGAGAGAGCAGGTTTCGCAGCTGCAGCTGAAGCGAGATTCAGAATCTGGTTGCCTCCCAGTGCAAGTTAAAAACATGCAGCCGGGATGACCTTCTGAAAGACGAGGAGTCGAGATCCAGGCCTGGCTCCTGGGCCTGCCAATGACCAATCCTTGGCAATCCGGCTCCGTGGATTACACTCAGCCTGATTCCAATGATTTCACCCACCCAGGGGAACCTGAGATCAGGATTTCTCTAGGAAGTCGCTGGGCCATGATGACTTCGCCTGTCGAGGGATGAGATGTTCTTTCCATTTTAGAAATGTGGTCATCTCTCTTCTCAGAAGGTGCCCTGTCACAGCCGCAGAAATACCCATCGCAGTAGAATTTTTCATTAGGGCCGACTGATATGTCACCAAGATGACAGGTACGGAGGGGACTGAAGTGTCCCGAAACTCACAAATTGTGCTACCACCTAGATCAGTGGTCCCCAACCGTTTTGAACCTGCAGGGACCTTGAGAATTTGGACATAGTGTAGAGGGTGCAGCTATAAAATGGCTGCCACAGGAAGTGGGGCTGCCCACAAAATGCCTGCCGTAGGAGGTGGGGCCGCCTACAAAATGGCTGCCACAGGAGGTGGGGCTGCCCACAAAATGCCTGCCGTAGGAGGGGCAGCAGTGGGAGGGCTGCTAGTGTCCTGGCCCCACTGCTGGACCTCCTGATAGCACGTGGTATTTTTGGCCGCTGTGTGACAGAGTGTTGGACTAGATGGGCCATTGGCCTGATTCAACATTGGCTTCTCTTATGTTCTTATGTTCTTATGTTCTTATGTAGGTGGGGCCGCCTACAAAATGGCTGCCACAGGATGCGGGGCTGCCCACAAAATGCCTGCCGTAGGAGGTGGGGCCGCCTACAAAATGGCTGCCACAGGAGGCGGGGCCACCCACAGAATGGCTGCCGCAGCTTATCTTTGGTCACAGGGCGAAGTTCCTTGTGCAGCGCGAGCCGCTGCTGCCAAACCAAAGTTTTTTAAAATCTGCACAGCCAATCAGATCTCCAATGGCCAATCAGATGACTTGCTGGCCAGGAGCGCCACCCGGCCCCACCCACTTTCTAAAAATATTTGACAGGCAACAGGAAAGGTGTTAGTGAGTGCCGTTGGTACCCCTTTGGGGACACCTGGCCTAGATTTTCGGATTTCTTCACAACAACACGAGCCATGATTCTTTTTTCCTTTGGCATCTGGTTTCGGAATTCCCAAGTTTAGGTTTTATTCAGATGACCAGTGGACACATGGAAGGGGTGTGGCTGGAATCGTGCCCACTTCCCAAGTACTCGCTATGACTTCACTCAGTTCTCCCAGTTTGGTGTAGTGGTTAGGAGTGCGGACTCTAATCTGGGAGAACCGGGTTTGATTCCCCAATCCTCTGCATGCAGCGGCTGGAGTGACCTTGGGTCAGACATAAGTTCTTTCAGAGCTGTTCTCTCAAGGGCAGTCCTCGAGAGAGCTCTCTCAGCCCCACCTACCCCTAGGTTGTCTGTTGTGGGGAGGGGAAGGAGATTGTAAGCCACTCTGAGACTTCTTTGGGTAGCAAAGGGTGGGGTATAAATCCAATCTCCAATCTCCTCCTCTTCCTCCTCCTCCTCCTTCTTCTCCTTCTTCTACTTCTTTTTCTTCTTCATCTTTTTCTTCTTCTCCTCCTCCTCCTCCTTCTTCCTTATGTTTTGCCATTCTTTCAGGTGATCGATTCGCTTCAAGTGATCAGTTCTGTCCTTTTGGAACAAGGGTGATAGATACGATGTTTGTGTTATGTGCTGCCTGGTCGCTTCTGACTTATGGTGATCATATGAATAAAAAAAGAAGAAGGAGAAGAAGGAGAAGGAGAAGAAGAAGGAGGAGGAGAAGAAAAAGGAGAAGAAGGAGAAGGAGAAGAAAAGGAGAAGAAGGAGAAGAAGGAGAAGGAGAAGAAGAAGGAGAAGGAGAAGAAAAAGGAGAAGAAGGAGAAGAAGAAGGAGGAGGAGGAGGAGAAGAAGATTTATACTCTGCCCTTCATTTAGAGTCTTGGGGTGCATTCAGACGCGCTGTTTGAACTGCTTTCGGCATGCTTCAGTAACAGATTTTATGTTCACACACTCAACATCTGCGCACTGTCCCCAGCCGTCGCTTTCTGGATGAAACCCCCTTTAAACCGGATTATTTTGATACCAGGTCCCCAAGTGGTGTTTTCCTGATTCTGGTTCTAGCCATGCTTTTCTGACATCTGATCGCTCCTGCAGTGTTGAGCAGTGTCGGGAAAGGAGATTGTAACCAACTCTGAGACTCTAAATGAAAGGCAGAGTATAAATCTTCTTCTTCTTCTTCTTCTTCTCTCTTCTTCTTCCTCTTCTTCCTCTTATTCTTCCTCTTCTGCTTCTTCTTCTTCTCCTCTTCCTCTTCTTCCTCTTCTTCCTCTTCTTCCTCTTCTTCTTCCACAGCAGCCAATTTCTCTTATATTCTTCATGTCTCAAAAAGTTGACTGGTGCACCATAACCATTACTCATCTCCTTTTCTTTTAAAAAAAAGAAAATTTATTAACAGGATATCATAACATGTTCCATATTTGACAACGAATTCATTACATATCCTTTTTTAGAAATTTTTATTCCCCCCTCCCCCGGCTTCCAGCGATGTTCCACCCCCGTTAACATTTCTATCAATATTTTTTACATTCTTACATTCAATTCATATTCGATAATCAGATCTTAACTTTCACTATTTTCCTTTTCTATTTTTCACTATTAGGTAACTTTTCTATTACAATTCCTTTTTCTTACAACACTTCTATTCTTAATAATTATCAAAACAGAGCAATCTATTGTTTACATCCCAATTGTGTTCTATCTCCTTTTCTTTTTTGCAGTCAGAGGGGGCAAAATAATGGACCTGCTGTTCTTCTTGGTGGCCATATGTCTGGTGGCAGGCTCTCGGGCATGTCCAGAAGTGTGCGTCTGCGTGGCGAGGAAGAACTACACCCGTCACATAGCCGACTGCTCTTACAAGGATCTCCGCGCCGTCCCCACCGGCCTTCCCTCCAATGCCACCACCCTGACGTTGTCTGTCAATCGCATCGCCTCCCTCCGGGAAGACTCCTTCGTAGACGTCGGCAACCTGCAGGGCCTGTGGCTGTCCTACAATGAGATCAGCGCCATCACGAAAGGCACCTTTGGCTTCCTGGCACAGCTGAGGAATCTGGACCTCAGCCACAACCAGATTACGGATTTCCCGTGGCGGGACCTGCGAAACCTGACCGTTCTGGAGTTGCTGAAGCTGAGCAACAATCATCTGGAGAAGATTCCCCTGGAGGCCTTCTCCATGCTGAAGGCCCTGCGGTCCCTCTGGCTGAACGACAACAGGCTCACCGTCCTCTCCGAGGGCACTTTCGACTCCATGCCTTCGCTGTCTTTGCTGCAGATCAACAATAACCCTTTCAATTGCTCCTGCAAGGTCTGGTGGTTGAAGCAGTGGCTCGAGAGCTCTCCCGTTTCCACCCCGGAGAAGGAATCCATCACGTGCGCCACCCCCAAGGACTTGAAAGGTCACGTTCTCGGCAGGACCCTGGCCCTGGACTGCATGCTTCCGGCCGTCCAGTTGACCTACCGTTCCAGCCTGGACAACTCTGTCTTGCACGACGGACTCAGCCTTCTGTTGGACTGCACTGCCGTGGGAAAGCCGCCACCGGAGATCGGATGGAAGATCCAGATGTCCGGCCAAACCGTAGCCATCAACGGGCCAAACGTGGAAGAAGGAGAAGGAGACAACTTGCTAGCGGACACAAGGTCCGGGGAGAGCCCGGGGCGCTTTCTGGTCTTCAGGAACGGCTCCATGGCCGTCTCGAAGTTCAGCAAGGCGGACGAGGGGATCTACACTTGCCGGGCCGTGAATGACGTCGGGTGGCGGGAGGTCTCGGTCAGCGTGGCTTTGAGCAGCTCGGAAAACCCAGCGGATGACCTCCTCCAGAACGACATCCAGGCCAGCAAGCCCCGGTCCAAATCCTGCGACAAGGAAGAGCTTCCCCAGCCAGAAGAAAAGGTGGTGGTCATCTACCTGACGCCGACGGTGTCCAAGACCACCACCAGTGGAGGCATCCTTTGGGAGCCCTGGCCATGGGGCGGCTGGTTTATGCTTTTCTCACTTGCTTTGTGTACCTAAAGCTCTTGAACTCCTCCTGTTGAGCGTAGAAACGTAGTTCTGGACAATGGAGGTAGAAAACGGAGACGGGCCTTTCAAATTGCACTGGTCAGATCAAGGGTTTTCATCCAGTTCTACTAGCGAGCTCTGAAGTGTATAGTTCCTAACGCCTATGCGTTCTCAAACATAGGAGTCTGTACGAAAATTCTGCAACCTGAAACCTTCGCCCACAAATCTCTAACAGTCAATCAGAAGGCTTGTTGGGCAAAAGCCCTACGTGGCTTCACCCACTCCCGAAAAACACTTGGTGGGCACCAGAAAAGGTGTGGTGGCAGCCATTGCGCCCTGGGGCACTGTGTTGGGGATCCCATTCTATACTGTTCTTCAGAGATGTAGTTAAAGGCAATTTCATTTTCAGAGGGGATTTGAATTCAATAGTTTCTCTTCGTTCTCCAGTAGCTCGACGGCCAGCTGTTTATTATCTTTCACTTTCTCTATGGCATTGTTCATTTAGTTGCAGATTTCTTTTTTTTATCATCCTGTTTTTATGCCATTTTATTATTTAGCTGTCTCATGAAAGGATAGCAGTACAGGTCTGGAAAGCGCAGAGATAATAATAATAATAATAATAATACAAAAGATTGCTCCGGTATGAGAGATGGTAAACAAGAAACAAAATCCTTGTAGAATTCCTGGCTTCCAAAGGTGGTCTTTTCTTGGGGGGGGGGGAAGCTACAATATGGACAGTGTCGTCCTAGAAAAGATTTCTGGCATTACAGTTGATGGATCCGTGACTCTTTGTTTTTACTATGAAAGGATACACATTTTTTTGTAATAAAAATTATGAAAAGATTTCTGATCTCCCGAGGCATCGGTGATAGGAAGATATGAGCACTGCCTTGCTGTGACCCTGTTCTCTCTGGGGTTGCCATCTCCAGGCTGGGCAATTCCTGGAGGCTTGGGGGAGGAACTTTGGGGGGGGGGTACAGTGCGCTAGAGTCCACCTTCCAAAGCAGCCCCTTGGTCCAGGGAACTGATCTCCGAGAGCCAGTTTGGTATAGCATTTAAGAGTGCCAGGATTCTAATCTAGAGAACCAAGTTTGATTCCCCACTCCTTCAGTTGCACCAGAGCCAGTTTGGTGTGGTGGTGAAGTGCGCGGACTCTAATCTGGGAGAACTGGGTTTGATTCCCCGCTCCTCCACTTGCACCTGGCTGGATGGCCTTGGGCAAGCTATAGTTCTGATAAGAACTGTTCTTGAAAAAAGAGCAGTTTCTGTCAAGAGCTCTCTCAGCCCCACCTACCTCACAGAGTGTCTGATGTGAGGAGGGGAAGGGAAAGGAGTTTGTAAGCCGCTCTGAGATGCCTTTGGGTAGAGAAGGGCGGGGTATAAATCCAATCTCCTCCTCCTCCTCCTCTTCTTCTTCTTTTCACATGAAGCCAGCTGGGTGACCTTGGGCCAGTCACAGCTCTCTCAGAGCTCTCTCAGCCCCACCTACCTCACAGGGTGTCCGTTGTGGGGAGAGGAAGGGAAGGTGACTATAAACCGCTCTGAGACCACCAAGGAAGTCTCGAAACTTCATTATTCTAAAGTTCACCAGAACATGGTTTTATTTAATCTCCAACTGGAACTTTGTTCCCTCTCCTGTATATAGAACCCAGGAAGGTATAATCCATTTGTGTTAGGAAAAGAGAGACTAGTTGTTCTCAATTTACAAGACTGCGGTGGCTCAAGTGGTTAAGACACTGAACTGCAAGCTGTGGAAGGTCAGTAGTTCAGCAGTTCAAGACCCGAGAG
Source organism: Gekko gecko (assembly GCA_029375565.1). Classification (NCBI taxonomy): domain Eukaryota; kingdom Metazoa; phylum Chordata; class Lepidosauria; order Squamata; family Gekkonidae; genus Gekko; species Gekko gecko. Next base: position 7,127,512 of record JAPDNY010000017.1, on the reverse strand, counting down.
TGCAGCATGATGGGGTGAGCTCCTGTCCCAGCTTCTGCCAACCTAGCAGTTCGAAAGCAAGAAATTGCAAGTAGATAAATAGGTACCACTTTGGTGGGAAGGCAACAGCGTTCTGTGCACCTTGGTGTTTAGTCATGCCGGCCACATGACCACGGAAACGTCTTTGGACAGCGCTGGCTCTTCGGCTTGGAAACGGAGATGAGCACTGCAACCCTAGAGTCGGATTCGACTGGCTTTCGAGCAAGGGAACCTTTACCTTCAAACAAATCTGTATGTCTATTTCCTGCAGAGATCCAGGTGGATCGCTGTGTTGGTCTGAAGCAATAGAACAAAGTTTGAGTCCAGTGCCACCTTTAAGACCAGCAAAGTTTAATTCTGGGTGTACGCTTTCGCGTACATGCACGCCTCTTCCGATATAAGAAGTGTGCATGCACACAAAATCTTATACCCAGAATTAAACTTTGCTGGGTAATGGTTAGGAGTGCAGACTCTAATCTGGGAGAACCAGGTTTGATTCCCCACTCCTCGTCCACATGCAGCTGCTGGTGTGACCTTGGGTCAATCACAAGTTCTTTCAGGGCTGTTGTCTCATGAGCAGTTCTCAGAAGAGCTCTCTCAGCCCCGCCTACCTCACAGGGTGTCTGTTGTGGGGAGAGGAAGGGAATGAGATTGTAAGCTGCTCTGAGACTCCTTTGGGTAGTGAAGGGTGCGGTATAAAGCCTATCTCTTCTCTTCTTCTTCCTCCTCCTCTTAAATGTGCCACTGGACTGACACTTTGTTCTATTTCCTGTATAATTTGCCTAAAATTAGTCTCGCCAGGCCTGTACCCATTATTCCTAGCTCAACTGCAGGAGCGTGTTATTTGTATTTATGATTCTTCTCTAACTGAGCTGCTGTAGCACATTTTGAGGGGGGGGAACCCCAACCCCAAATACAAACACTGGCCTAATCCGCATCTAGCATTTGCTCCATTGTTTTACCAAACCCACACTGGAACAGAAAAAAGATGCGGCTCAAAACCACATTCAAATACCCTGGGCCAACACCGTACTGACTGCAGAATCGCCCCTGAATGGCCATAAAACAGCCATAAATCTATGCAGGCGGTTCCATGAAACCGAGAGATCGAACCAAGTGAAAGCAGCGTGCAGTCTGGACACTGCCATAAAATCTGGCAATCAACCAAAGTGAAAGTGGTGTGCAATATAGAGGGGAATTTCTATTCCAACGTGGGTTTGGTAAAACAGCGGAGCAAATGCTAGATGCAGATTGGGCCACTATTTTGGGACAGATAGGGGCAGTATCGAAATACAGAATGTGTGCTTCTCGAATCTTTTGAGCCGTGTTGCAGAAAAGTCCGACTGGGAAGGAAGCTGGCAGAAAATAGGGCATCGCTTCATCGATTTCCGTGGGGATGTTGGAAACAAATGCCGCTTTACTTATGGGTCTTCAGTAATCACTTCTGATAGCATGCAGGCCCCTGTAGACGAAGGGCAGGGATTCTCATTTTAGGTGCAAAGACCAGAGAGACGTGTTTCTCCCACAGTTAATAATAACATGAGAGTCTGTCTCTCCAGCAAGTTATCCAGCGGGGTTTCAGTAACACATTTTGGGTACGCCGTGGGCTAATGCCGCAGTGGGGCTATTCTCCCCAAATCAAGTCATTCGTCTTCCGACATCAGCAATATGTGGAATAATAATAGAGGTGATCCCCATAGTGGTGGATACTCTCTTTTGGAATAATTTACCTCTTGGATGTTCCCACCCACACAGGGGGCTGGTAGCTGTTCCCGTAAGATAACAAATCCACCTCTCTCCCCACTGATTGATGCTCGGTGGAAGCGTCTCTCCATACTTTCTTTTTGTAGTGTGATAAGCGCCATCACATCATGACGCCACAGACAGAGCCTAGCGGTAGAAATTGCACTAATTTATACACAGGGAATAGGAAAAGAGACATGAGGAAAGGGGGAAGACCCAACATGAGATGGATCGAGTCCATAAAGGAGGAAGAAGAAGAAGAAGAAGAAGAGGAAGAGGAAGAAGAAGAAGAGGAGGAGGAGGGGGAGACTGGATTTATACCCCCCCTTCACTACCTAAAGGAGTCTCAGAGCAGCTTGCAATCTCCTTTCCCTTCCCCTCCCCACCACAGACACCCTGCAAGGTAGGTGAGGCTGAGAGAGCTCTCCCGAGGACTGCCCTTGAGAGAACAGCTCTGAGAGAACTTGTGACTGACCCAGGGTAACATCCACAGCCGCAAGCCTGCAACCTTCCATTTGCAAGACCCGGGCAAGGCTGTTCATGATAGGATATTTTGGAGGTCATTCATCTATCGGGTTGCCAGGTGTTGGAAGCAACTTTGCACACGCACACACACACACAAACAATTGCAAAAATTACGTACTAAGGTAACTGCAAGCAAGCACTTTGGAGGGTTGGCAACCAGAATTGTGCTTTCCAACCCAAGCCAGAATGTGTCGTCTCCTGCCATGTCCTCCAGGGGGACCGATCTCTCTTGCCTGGAGATCAGTTGTAATTCCAGGAGATCTCCAGCCACTGCCTGGAAGCTGGCAACCAATGTTCCCTCTAAGCGGAGTTAGCGTGAGCTAGATCACAGTTTTTCAGCCTCCGGCTCACAGATTTTTGTCTCGGCTAAGGAAGGAGGTAAAGGTAAAGGTAAAGGTTCCCTTGCTCGAAAGCCAGTCGAATCCGACTCTAGGGTTGCGGTGCTCATCTCCGTTTCCAAGCCGAAGAGCCAGCGCTGTCCGAAGACGTTTCCGTGGTCATGTGGCCGGCATGACTAAACACCCAAGGTGCACGGAACGCTGTTACCTTCCCACCGAAGTGGTCCCTATTTATCTACTTGCAATTTCTTGCTTTCAAACTGCTAGGTTGGCAGGAGAACCTAGGAAGGAGGGCTCCGGAGCAAACTGATTTTATGCAGTAGCCAAATCGCTCGCTCACAACTTTCATGTCAGTGCCTCACAAAGCAGAATTTCTGCTCACAGGACTCTCCACAGCTTAGAGGGAGCATTGTCGGCCACCCCAGGCCGCAGCCATGAACGAATCTGCAAGGCGCATCTTCTCTGCACCCGGATTTGGCAGCCTCCCAAGCTGTTTGGATTCAAGCTAATTTGTTCGGCAACAGAAAAGTAAATTGCTCAGCGTTCGCCAGGTGTTGGTTGCATCACAGTTCTGGCTACTAACAAATGTCAACAATGCGTCATATCCATAAACATGAAACTCGGCCATAATTGCAGCTCCAAGTAGCATCCGGGCATCCCTCGGCGACTTGCGTCTGGATTAACCAACAGAGAGGATTAACCCCTCCTAATCTATTTCCTTAATTGTCAAACCCTTCCTAATCTATTTCTTTAATTGTTAAACCAGTTTGGTGTAGTGGTTAGGAGCACGAGCTCTAATCTGGGAGAACCGGGTTTGATCCCCCACTCCTCCACAGGCAGCTGCTGGTGCGACCTTGGGTCAGTCACAAGTTCTTTCAGAGCTGTTCTCTCAAGAGCAGTCCTCGAGAGAGCTCTCTCAGCCCCACCAACCTCACAGGGTGTCTGTTGTGGGGAGGGGAAGGAAAAGGAGATTGTGAGCCGCTCTGAGACTCCTTCAGGTAGTGAAGGGTGGGGTATACATCCAATCTCTTCTATTTCTTCCTCTGGTGTTCTGCCCCATGCTCCTCATTAATTGTAGACCCAGTGTGGTGGTGTGGTTAAGGCGGCCAACTAGGCTGCGGAAGAGCCAGGTTTGAATCCCCAATCATCTGTGAATACCAAGAGGTGATCATGTTCCCTCTAAGTTGTGGAGCCTTATGAGCAAAAATTCTACTTTGTGAGCTACTGGCATTACAGTTGTGAGCAAGTGGTTTGGCTACTGCAGAAATTAGTTTGCTCTGGAGCCCTCCTTCCTGAGTTAAGACAAAAATGTCTGAGTTGGAGGCTAAGAAACTGTGAGCTAGCCCACACTAACTCAGCTTAGAGGGAACACTGATCATGGGTCAACCATTCCCTCTCTCCCTATGTTCCCTTACAGGGCTGTTGGGAGGGGAAAATTGGGGAACGGAGACCTGTCCTGAGCTTTATTGAATAAAGACAGGATGAAGAAGAAGAGAAGAGATTGGATTTATACCCCACCATTCACTACCTAAAGTCTCAGAGTGCCTTACAATCTCCTTTCTCTTCCCCTCCCCACAACAGTCACCCTGGGAGGTAGGTGGGGCTGAGAGAGCTCTGACAGAAACGGCTCTTTTTCAAGAACAGCTCTGACAGAACTATGGCTTGCCCAAGGTCATCCAGCCAGGTGCAAGTGGAGGTGTGGGGAATCAAACCCGGTTCTCCCAGATTAGAGTCCGCGCACTTAACCACTACACCAAACCACTACACCAAACAGTGCAGCAAATGGATCAGGAGCCCCCGACATGGTTCCTGTGGGCACCATGACCCCCCACCAACACTCATTCTGGTACCCGCCAAGAATTTTTAGAAAATGGGGAGGGCCAGGTGGCGCTTTTGCCCAGCAAAGTTTTTGATTGGCTATGGGAGATTTGATTGGCAATGCAGATTTCTTAACACTTTGCTTTGGCAGCAGCTGCCACCACAGCACAAAGATCTGCATGATGTGATTGAAGCTAAGCCACGGCAGCCATTTTGTGGCTGGTCCCCCCTCCTGCGGCAGCCATTTTGTGGCAGCCATTTTGTGGCTGTGCCAGAATTCCAAGAGTGCCCACAAGCTCAAAAAGATTGGGCCCCCCAGGAACAGATAGTTGGCCTATGAGAATTTCTACCGTCGTGAAATGGAAGCATGTGGCATTTGAGAGCCAGTGGGGTGCAGTGGATAAAGCAGCAGAGAAGGATCCCAGGAGGTCTGCGTTCGAATCCCCACTCTGCTTTGGATCCTCACCGGGTGACCTTAGGCTCAACTCGAACTCTCAGCCTGCGTACCTCACAGGGTTGTTGTTGGGGAGAACAATGTGCTCAAAGCCTCTTTGAGTCCCAGCTGGGGAGAAGAGCGGAATCAATGGTGCGACCTCATTTGGAGTACATGATTGAGGTTTATAAGATTATGCAGGGGATGGAACAGGCAGCAAAAGAGGTACTTTTCTCCTTTTCTCATAATACAAGAACTCGTGGGCACTCCATGAAATTGCTGAGCAGTCGGGTTAGAACGGATAAAAGGAAGTCCTTCTTTACCCAAAGAGTGATTCACACATGGAATTCACTGCCACAGGAGGTGGCGGGTACAAGCATGGGTGGCTTCAATAGGGAATTAGATAAACATATGGTGCAGAGGTCCATCAGTGGCTATTAGCCACAAGGTATAGATAGGGACTCTGGGGCAAGTGAGGCTCTATATTCTTGGTGCTTGGGGGGGGGGCAACAGCGGGAGGGCTTCTGGAGTTCTGGCCCCACTGCTGGACCTCCTGATGGCACCTGGTATATTTTGGCCGCTGTGTGACACAGAGTGTTGGACTGGACGGGCCATTGGCCTGATCCACCACTGGCTTCTCTTAAGTTCTTATGTTCTTAATATAAATAAATAAATGAATGAATGAATAAATAAATAAATAAATAAATGCAAATATTTTTGGTTCATTTGCATCTTCTTCCCGCCAAGCCTCCCAGGGAGCTATTGCCAATGAGAGTAGATTACCTTCAAGCTTGTTGCCTTCTGCACACAACACAACCACGGGGAAATCATGAAGTTGTATTCATTTCTTTATTTTTTTTTCTGGAGAGTTCAACAACACTCTGCGTTCTACGGTCATTCTATCTTAGCTGCTTCCCAGCTTACCCGGGCCAGCTTTCCACTAGGGGATGTCAAGAAATTGCTTAGCCAAAAGGGAGAAGGGTAAAGAGAAGGAGTTATTTCCCACAGTCTACCAGGAAAGAGGAAGTCGTTGCACCAGGAAAGAAGAGGACTCGGAGCATCGTCATCTTATGCAGAGCAAAGAAACTGTCAAATTGCATTTCGGATATTTTTTTCAGTCAGAGAGGAAGACAGCGAGAATAGCCCAAAGGCACAGTCTGATGCTCCTGGCAGACAGAGGCACTTGACAGTCTGGAGAGCAAAACGTCTTTTTTTTCAATAAAGGGATCTCTCTTTTTCGCCGAGACGTTTCGCCCTCCCATTTGCCACATCCATAATTTGCTTTTTAAAGCCGTTTTGAAACGGAACTTTGTCTTGTTAATTGCACGAGCGGCTTGGAGCTGCCCTCGGGAACAGCGCAGGAGTTTCCAGACACAATCCCAATGAATTTCCTGAAGGCAACGTTTGGCTGGGGCGGAGGAACCCAAACAGACACACAGGTTACGAGCCCTCCTAATGTCTCAGACAAGCCAATTTCTCCCAGTTCCCAGTCCTTCTTCACACTCCCCTTGCCCTGCTATTCCGGGACTTGATTTTCCTGTTAGCCTTAGCACTCCCGTGTTGGATAACGTGATCGAGGAGGTAACTAGGATTTTTTCCCAATTTGACGCACATACTTAACAAATCGAGACACAGCAAATGCCCGAGGACTAGAAACTTAGGAATTGCTAATGGCCGCATTCCCACGTACATTGGAATGAAGAAAAAGGCACACTCTGGAGGAGAAACTTTGAGGGGTGGAGGAGGGGGGATTGGAAGCACAGTGTTTTTGGATTCACGCAGCTTGGTTCATGGTTCGAGCTTGGTTCGTGGTTCGAGCATGGTTCGCGATTCGAGCTTGGTTTGTGGTTCGAGCTTGGTTCGTGGTTCGAGCTGTTCCCGTATTAATCAGACTGTCTCGTGCCCTGGAAACAGCCGCGCTAACCTCAAGGCAAACGGGCTGCAGACTCGAGGTAAGTCTACAAGAGAGGCCTACAGAGATGTAGGGTCCGGAAGGCAGAAGGGTGGGTGCACGGGAATCGGGGGGACTCCACAGCAGCGAGAATGCAGGGCCCTTCCCCGCAGTGCAGTCCGTCATTGACCCCCCAAAGCTAGGGGGTGTCTGTACTATCAAGCCTTCACCAGGCCGGTTTGCATCCCGTTGGCCGGGGCATTCAGGAGCACCCCCTTCCGGTAGGGCAGGAGCGAAGGGTTGTTGAGGAGGGTGTACGCCAGCCACCATCGGGCACAGTTCTGCTTATGGTGGGAGGCTTTCGACGCCGGCTGCTTCATCAGCATCACCCCTGCAGAGAAGGAACACAAGTGAGCTTGATGAAAACCAGGACGCCCAAAGAGAGAAGGGTTGCTGGCCGTGGCAATGAGCACAATAAATAAAATTAAAAATGGGAAGTTGAGTGGTCTGGCCTGGGGGCAAGTTGGGGGGGCCTTGGTGGGAAGTCGGGGGCCAGGCCCCGAGAGCCCCCAGTGTAGCTACAGGTCTGGAGGACCAGGACCTCAGAGGGGTACAATGCCACAGAGTCCACCCTCCAAAGCATCCCTGTTCTCCAGGGGGAACTGATCTCTGTAGGCTGGAGATGAGCTATAATTTCAGGGGATCCCCAGCTCCCACCTGGAGGCTGGCATCCATACTCCACCCCACCAAATCACCAAGAATCCCCCAACTTGGAGCTGGCAATTCTATTTTTGTCAGGGGATGAGCTTTCGAGAGGCACTCCTCCCTTTTTCAGGTGACCTGCTTTAGAGCAGCGTCAGGTTTCCCGGCGTCTGGTACCTGAAGAAGCGAGCAGTGACTCCTGAAAGCTCCTCTGCTACGAATTTTGTTGGCCTTTCAGGTGCTCCTGGACTCTTGCTCTTTTCTACTGCTACAGATAGACTAACACGACTCCCTATCTTGACCTATCTTCAAGAAGAAGACGGAGGAGGAGGAGATTGGATTCATACCTCGCCCTTCACTACCCGAAGGAGTCTCAGAGCGGCTTACAAACTCCTTTCCCTTCCCCTCCCCACAACAGACATCCTGTGAGGTCGGTGGGGCCGAGAGAGCTCTTTCAAGGACTGCCCTCAAGAGAACAGCTCTGAGAGAACTGGTGACTGGCATCCCTAAATCTCCAGGAATTTCCCAGCTTGGAGTTGGCAACTCTACACCCCAGCACTCTCAAGAGCCAGAGATTCTGGAAACTCTTCAAAGCAAGGCTGGGATCCCAGTCCTAAGGTTGCCAACTCTGGCCTGGGTAATTCCTGGAGATCTGGGCACGGTATCCGGGGAGGGGTGGGATTACAAACTTTTCTCAAGCTTCCAGAAAACGTTACAACATTATATCCAATAATAAGAAGTCACTATTCAAGTATCAAAGATATTATATAGTTGCTATGCATTTCAGGGTAAAGCCAAAAGCGAAATCCCCATCGTTCGCAAAGCATTACTAGGCGTATTGTTTATCCCTCTGTCTTTTCCAATAAAGGGCAGCCACATCTTCATTAAATTGAACTGTGACAACGCAGAGTGAGTGTTTGCTACGTTGTCTGTTAACTTATCCAGATTAAAGTATTCCCAAATCTTAAGAAACCGTTAACTGCACAGATGAGGGCTCTCGGGTGGGAAATGAGGGAGGGATTTCTCCTAGAATCTGTGGTATGCCATAGAGCGGGGGCATCAAGTATGTGGCCCAGGGGCCAAATGAGGCCCCCGGAGGGCTTCCGTCAGGCCCACAGTGGAATTGGCCGTCTCCTGCTTCCAGTTCTTCTTCTGCTGCTGCTGCATCGTAGCTTGCTTCACCCGACTCTCTCAATCGCTCAGCCATTTCGTGTTTTAACCTGGGTCCTGGACTCTGAGCACGAGATTTCTGTGGTTGAATGTCGATAAATCAAAACTCGGTTTGCAGCTTCCAGAGCTGGTGCGTTAAGCATGTTTTTATTTTAAGTAAAAAACCCCAATCTTTGTGTTTGTGTCCTTTATAAAGTTTCTATCTCTGCTACCTGGCATTACATTTGATGACACGCACAGCACGGCCCAACAAGGTCTCATTTATGTCAGATCTGGCCCTCATGACAAATGAGTTTGACACCCCCTGCCATAGAGTTTGCCCTCCAACACTGCTGTTTTTCTCCAGGAGAACTGACTGATCTCTGTAGTCTGGGGATCAGCTGTAATTCCAGAAGAACTCCGGGCTGGCAACACTAGACACGGGTGGAAGTGAAAGACTTTCCCCTGTCTCTTAATCTCAGACTTCAGAGGGGGACCATAGAGAGTCAGAGAGACAGACAGGCTAAGGTCCTGATCACTCTTCCCTTCTAGGGCTCTGATGATATCCCTCTGATGTGTAGATTGCTTCTCTCAGGGAATCTTCCTCCCTTCCGGCCTGACACCTTCTCTCCACACTATGCTTCTCTTCTTCATCTTGGCACCATGAGGGCAGGACATGCCTCCTGCATCTCTATCCATCCTAGCTAGTTAGACTAGATTAGAACCCTATCTCTACCCTATCCTGTCTAGAATGGGGTTCCTTACAATGAAGAGCCCCGGTCACATGGAGCATTTGCCCTGTGGAAGGCATGATAATCGAGTGGATTTTCCATGCGCGATCACACCCGAACATCTGGGAGGCGTAGCGCACCTATGGCCAACCTGTGGTGTGCCGCTGAAGATGTGCATTTAAAAGGTACCTGAAACAACCTACTGGTAAATGGTTTGCCACAGGCTGCATACGGACTCCTGTGGAGTGATTGTGCCAGCGCGCGGCTATTCCCCCGGGTTGTCCTCTTTGCTGCGCACACCCATGGAGGAAGCCCTGGTGCGCCGCCGTCACATCCGGTCATGTTCTGGCAGGTCTAATTGCGCTGGTGCAAAAAGCCACACCTCCCCCCGCGTTATCTGGCCCATGTGACCGGGGCCAAGGACTTGTATTAGCTTTTTGCAAAGGAAAAGACACTCGGTGCGTAACTTTGTTTCTGGTTGGCACACACAAGCCAGACAGCCTGTGCTGCATTATGCTCCTTGAGCACTCTGCTAGCCAAATAATCCTTCAGAGGCCAGCTTCCCCCATACCACCTTGCACACCAGAATCTAAATAAGGAACGGAAAAAGCGACTCTTCTGTACACAGAAGGAGAAATCTTCTGCACGGCTGGCCACTGGTGATGGAACGCGAAAGAGACTGCGGTGGCTGTTTCTGAAAACTCGCTGGCACAACCTGCCCTCTCTCACTTCCCAGGAACCGTCACATTCATCCTTGGCTAGGCTGAGAAGATGACAGAGCAATCACCTTCTTCTATGTCGCTGGGCTGGAGTTCCTTTGGCCCCTGTGGGCTTTGTGATTGGAGAAGCAGCGAGCAGAAAGCTTTCATCGCCGGGTGTGATTGGCTGACCTCAATTTTCAAGTAGTAACAATAGGTGCGGTAGCCTGGAAGGAAAGGAAGGGCCCACGTGTGAAAGAATGCAACAGAGCACAGGGCATGCATGTGTCAAACTCATGAGCTGGAGAAAAAAGGGGATTTTCCTTTAGCATCTTGCCTCCTACTTTTTGGGCTCTCTTCCCCAACTCATTCTCATCTCCACACATCCCTTTCCTCCCTTAGACCAAATTTTAAGAAGTGGGTTGGGAGCCCACTGCCAGCCAGGTAAGACCACCTGGCAACTCTAGGTGAAGTCCTCGGCCTCTCTGCCCTGTTGTTGGCCCTCCGGAGGAACTGGCTGGCCAGTGTGTGAGACAGGATGCTGGACTAGATGGACCACTGGTCTGATTCAGCAGGGCTCTTCTGATGTTCTTATGAAGGCCTCAGCCTCTAGGCCCTGTTGTTGGCCCTCCAGAGGAACCAGTTGGCCACTGTGTGAGACAGGATGCTGGACTAGATGGACCACTGGTCTGACCCAGCAGGGCTCTTCTGGTGTTCTTAGGAAGGCCTCAGCTTCTAAGCCCTGTTGCTGGCCCTCCAGAGGAGCTGGTTGGCCACTGTGTGAGACAGGATGCTGGACTAGATCTCACTGGTCTGATCCAGCAGGGCTCCTCTGATGTTCTTAAACCATGGTGCATTGTTTGTGATGTTTGCATCTAATCAGAGCAAAACGCAGTCTTGGCTGTTATGAGTTAACTCACAGTATAATGATATGATCTGGTGGGAATGCAAAAGACTATTTTTGATTTCTGACCTCTTCCTCACAGGCATCCCACATGCCAATAAAAAGATACATCCCAGCAAAATCGTGACCTCCAGAAGTAAATAAGCCAGTTGTCAAATGTTTTGCAGCCCAGCCCAATAATTAATCTGTCCCAATTGATGAATGCATTTTTAGATATCTCATCCTATCTCATTTCCCAAATCCACCCCCCCCAGTTCCCAGTGAACTCATTTTAAACAGAGGCACTATAAGATGCAAATCTACAACCAGACTCACTTTCTTGAATTAGGTATATGCAGGCTGAGTTCAGACTGGCATTTTGCAGCGGGAGCTAATCGTTGCACAAAAGCATAGTTTGTTCTGGGGTTCCCCGGTCACACGGGGCCATCTGATGCGGGAGCTTACCGGGAGAAGGCGTGCCGGAGTGTTCAGACTGCTGGCCTGGAGATACTGCTGTTAACGGCTTTTCCCATGCATGCTTCGCCGATTGGGGGAGGATCCCGGCACCGCATTGGGCGGTAGAGCAAAGCACGGCCAATCAAACCGCTGCTGCTGTTCCGTCTTGCTCCCGGCTTATCGGCTGAGCGGTCACACGTCAGGGAAGCAGAATGCAGCGGGATAAAGGTGCTTTTCAGGATTCGGTACCACTTTACAGAGGTATCTTTTTAACGCAGGGGATAAGTGGAACGGCGTGAGTTGCCTATGGCTGGGGAAGGCCAGGCACATGTACCTGAGTGAACACTCCCTTTAATCCGCTTGGGAAATGGGGCTGGAACATGGCTTTCGCAGGGCTAATTGCCAGTCTGAACTCAACCGTAGTTAGGAGGCGCCCTGAACTTGAATGGCCCAGGTCAGCCTGAGCTTGTCAGATCTTGGAAATGAAGCACAGCCAGCCCTGGTTCAGACTTGGATGGGATACAACCAAAGAACTCCAGGGTTACTACGCAAAGGCAGGCCATGGCAAAGCACCTCTGTGTGCCTCTTGCCTTGACCTGGAGGGTGAAGACTAACCTGAACTAATCAGATATCAGAAGCTAAGCTGGGTCAGTTCCGGTTATTACATGGATGCCCAGGGCTTTTTTTTTGTAGAAAAAGCCCAGCAGGAACTTATTAGCATAATAGGCCACACCCAACAGCAGAAACTCCTTAGCATCTTAGGCCACACCCCTGATAGCACAGCTCATTAGCATATTAGGCCACACCCCCATGTTGCCAGAAGTGTGGTCATCCAGTCACACTTACCTTTTGCTGCTTATTCTGTTTACCTTGTTTGTTGTCAAAACCCAGGGCTTTTTTTTGGAGCAGGGACTCCTTTGCATGTTAGGCCGCACACCCCTAATGCAGCCAATCCTAATGAGTTTCTGTTGTTGGGTGTGGCCTATGATGCTGAGGAGTTCCTGCTGGGTGTGGCCAACTCGGGAGCCAGCCGGAACTCCGTTCCTGTGCGTTCCGCCCCCAAAATAGCCCTGCTTGGATGGGAGATCACCAAGGAAGTCCAGGGTTGCTATGGCAGAAGTGGGCAATGACAAGCCAATTCTGAACATCTCTCGCCTTGACCTGGATGGCCCAGGCTAGCCCAGTCTCATCAGATCTCAGAAGCAAAGCAGGGTCAGCCCTGGTGAGTACTTGGATGGGGGACCACCAAGGAAGTCCCAGGGTTGCTACAGCAGAGGCAGGTGATGGCAAACCCACCTCCGAACACCTCTTGCCTCGAAAAGCCTCCAAGGTCACCCTCGGTTGGCTGCGGCTTGACGACACTTTGCACACACATGGAGTTAGGAGGAGCAAGGTAAGAAGAGAAGGAGGTGTGCACGCGCGGGGAATCAAGCATGCGTTTCTCTTACCTGGGTCAAAGGCCTCTGCTCCATGGCTGAGGAGGCTAACGTCGAGCTGGCAGAAGTGGACGACGTTGTAGAGCGCGGAGACCACCACCCTCCAGACGCCTGCCAGGACCCCCACCAGGACATTGACCGGGAAGAGTAGATACGTCACGATGTACAAAGCTCGCCTGTAGAGGGGGGAGAGCAGAGGTCATCCTCCGACATACCCTTCTGGGGGCCTTGCCGTCCAGTTGTAAATGGCTCTGTCGCTCGCCTACGACACAAAGAGCATTACGGTTTCCGTAATAGCTGCAGATGTTTCCTCGGCGGGCGCTAATTGTCTGGAGACGGTCTCCAGATGGCCCTCCTGTGCAAGGACCTGGTGGGTCAAGACAGAATGTCGATCTGAAGTCCAGTGTCCTCCTTCCAGCCGGGGTGGAGCAGATGCTTTGCAAAGCTCACCCAAGTAGCCCTGAATGCTGCGTATGAAGCCCCACAGGAGTGGGTAGATAGACACCACCAGTGTTCCCTCCAAGCTGAGTTAGTGTGAGCTAGCTCACAGTTTTTTAGCCTCCAGCTCAGACATTTTTGTCTTAGCTCAGGAAGGATGGCTCCAGAGCAAACTAATTTATGCAGTAGCCAAATGGCTTGCTCACAACTTGAATGCTGGTAGCTCACAAAGTAGGATTTTTGCTCACAAGACTCCACAGCTTAGAGGGAGCATTGGACACCACCCAACAGAGGCTGTTTCGACTCAGGAAAACAGCACAGGGAGGAAGGCCGAATCCCCGTTCTGTGCCATGGTCCTGAACAATACTGGGCCCTGCCACACTTAGGAAGTTCAGGTTGCGATCACACACACTAAACAATCCACTTTCGGTACACTTTCCAGTTGGGTTTTGCCCAAGAGGGAATTGGATCAACATATGGAGCAGAGGTCCATTGGTGGCTATTAGCCACAAGGTATAGATAGGGACTCTCGGTCTGGGGCAAGGGATGCTCTGTATCCTTGGTTCTTGTGGGGGTCAACAGTGGGAGGGCTTCTAGTGTCCTGGCCCCACTGGTGGACCTCCTGATGGCACCTGGTATTTTTGGCCACTGTGTGGCAGAGTGTTTGACTGGATGGGCTGTTGGCCCAATCCAACATTGGCTTCTCTTATCTTCTTATGTTCATTATTCCCCTTTGGGGTTCCTCCCCAAACCCTGCCTTCTCCAGGTTTCAAAGCCCCCAATCTCCAGAAATTTCCCAACCTGGAGTTGGCAACCCAAATTGTGAGCCTTAGCCTTATACTTTTGATACCAACTGAGCTAGCATAGTATCAAATTTATATTAATCTGGCAGTAAGCGCTACAAGTTAAGTTATGCACAGAGTGAAGATGTCTTTTCTTTTGTCATTCAGGACAGACAAAAGAAATCCTCAAACTGTGCATAATTAGTCTTGTACAGCTCTCTGCCATGTGCCCGTAAAGGGTGCTGAATTTATGGTCCATTATCTTCATTAGATGCCTTTCTCTTCCATTTTCTCCTCTGTGGGCATAATTTTTATAAGCATCTATTGTAGTTTTCCTTAATAGGCTTTAATAGGAACTCTATTATACCTTCCCCAGTGCGAGTGAGGTGTGTGCTTGTGAAAGGCTTCCAAATTCATGTTCTGTGGGGGGGTTTTGTGTGTTATTTTAACCAGCACAGAGTCACACCCACGCACCACACAGAATATTAATGTAATCAGGGCTTTTTTTCTGGAAAAAGAGATGCCGGAGCTCTCAGGAGAGAAATGAAGTAGAACAAATTCTTTGAAACCCTCGTTTAAATCTTATTTTTAAAATTTTTAGTATTTTTGTGACATCATAAGTGATGTCATGATCTCCAGGTGCTCCCCATGAACTTTTAAACATTTTTTTTGAGAATTTTCTTTCCACAAAGAGGTTCTGGAACTCTGTTCCGGCTTGTTCCCCCAGAAAAAAAAAGCCCTGAATGTAATACATATAATCATACTACAGGGGTCGCCAGCACTGAGTTGGGGAATTCTTCCAGATTTTGGGGGCGGAGCCTGGGGAGGGTGGGGTTTGGGGAGGGGAGGGACCTCAGTGTGTTTTAACGCGAGAGAGTATGCGTTCCAGAGCAGCCATTTCCTCCATCTTCTGATCTCTGCTGCTGGGAGATCAGTTGTAATTCCAGGGGATCTCCAGCCAACACTGGGAACTGGCAACTTTCTCATACCAAGATCACTTTGAGCGGGGGAGTGTTTTATCCATTCTCCCATGTGCGTTAGTTGTAGTAGAAGAAGAGATTGGATTTATACCCCCCCGCCCTTCATTTGGAGTCTCAGAGCAGCTTACAGTCTCCTTTTCCTTCCCTTCCCCACAACAGACACCCTGTGAGATATGCGGGGCCGAGAGAGCTCTTGACAGAAACTGCTCTTGAGAGAACAGCTCTGAAAGAACTTGTGACTGACCCAGGGTCACACCAGCAGCTGCATGTGGAGGAGTGGGGAATCAAACCCGGTTCTCCCAGATTAGAGTCCGCACTCTTAACCACTACACCAAACTGGGTCTCCCAGAAGTAATCCCAGAAGAATTGAAAAAAACCCAAAACCACACACACAATAGATCTGAAATTTGTGGTTAGCCCTGCATGTACAATACTCTCCTGCAAGATTCAGAAATGATTTCTAAAGAAAAATGGAACATTTGAGGATTCGTAATCCATCAGGCTCCATGTCAGAAACAAGGGGAGGTAGCTTGGAGTGCCACGAACTCTGTTGAGAAGAAACTCGGAAGCGTCTGTGATGCAGAGCTTCCTTATTTACACAGATCCTGTGTCGTTTCCCCATACTTGGCCATCCAGGCTCTCAGGTGATGGTTCACTATCAACGTCACCTGTCTTCTTCAGTCACCTGTTGGTCAACCCCCTTGGCGGAGGGCCTTTTTCAAGGAAACAGAAGTGCGCCAGCAAGTTCTGAGCAAGGACAGAAACCACCAAGGTCAACCAGAAGGGCCTGAATAAAAAAGAAAACCACAAATATCTAGTTTCAGAGGATAGCTGTGAGTTGGCAGAGTGTAGATATGCATCAAAGCAGAGCACAAGCTGTTTAAATAACAAAGTTGGATTTATTAAGAATAGAACAAACTTTGTAAGAAAGTGGAGAGAGAGAGAGAGAGAAAAAGAGAGAGCTCTAACTGTCTAACTAGCTAGGTGGGAGCCAGCAGACGAGTAGGTCTCAGCAGGAACAGGAAGGAGACCTAACTGAGCCAACCAGGAGACAGGAAGGAGACTGTTTGAAAATAGTAGGAAGCCCCTAATCTCACTATGCTAACTAGTTGCCCCTCTGCTGCCCCCTGCAGGATGTTCTTGTCATCTTCTTTATCTATGCACAATAGACCTTGCATCTTCCAGCACTGTGTTGGTCTGCAGTAGAACACTTAGATTCTAGTCCCGTAGCATCTTAGAAAACCGCAAGATTTTCGGGGTATGAGCTTTCAAGAGTCAAAGCTCCCTTTGTCAGATATTTCATCAGATACTTTCTTGGGTATCTGACTTTGACTCTAGAAAGCTTAAAAAAAACCCAAACCCCAAATCTTGTGGGTTTCTAAAGTGCTCCTGGGGCCGAATCCAGTTGCTCCACAAATAGACAGTTCTGACTTCAGTTGCTCCTGCCAGGCAGTCCATTTTAAACCAGTTCAGAGGTTTCGATTCCACCCAGGGAAGCCTGAAAAAACATGACGTTACGAGGATGCAGAGAATTCCCTGAGGACCTTCCCAGACCGTGTTTTTTCTTTGCATGACAAACACACCACGGTGAATCCACTAAGGGCGAGCCAGACATCTTCTGTCAACCGAGAGCTTTTTGGCAGAGGAAATCAGATTTTCTTTAATTTTATTTGCACGGCTGGGAAAATACAATGCTTCTCCCAGTAAACGTGCCCATCGCTATTAGTCGTGTACGGATGTGGTTACATAAACAGCGGAGGCATCTACTGGGTGCATGCGTCTCCATGCATGCACACTAGAGACAGGATGCGTTCCATCCCTCCCCTGTTCTGCTCAGAGGTTTAACTGCTCGGGAAGGAACACTTACCACATGTTCTCTGCAATTCTGAAGAGGTACATGTTGGTGCCGGATTGCAAAGGGATGACCACAAGGAAAGTGAAGGCCACGGCGCAGACGAAAAAGACAATCTGTTGAATGAGGAGACCTTGAGAAAGACAAGATGGCCGCCGGTTACACACAAAAGAGGCATCGACAACATTGGACATGTCTGTTCCTTAGGGTTTGCCCACCTCCACGTGGGGCTGGGGAAGTGTTTGTGTTTTGATACAACCTCCAGGTGGTAGCTGGTGATCTTCTGGGATTATAACTGCTCTCCAGGCGATCGAGATCAGTCCCCTTGTAGAAAATGGCTGCTTTGGAAAATAGACCCTATGGCATTGAAGTCCTTCCCCTCCTCAAACCCCGCCCTCCTCAGGCTCCACCCTCAAAATCTCCAGGTATTTCCCAACCTGGAGCTAGGGTTGACAAGTACTTACTGTAATTCGGCAGGGTACACACACTCCCCAGCTGGAACATTCCTCCTTGGAACACCCACGCCACACGATGCCATCGCCAGGAAGTGACGCTGGGCGATGCTCTGGCAATGGGGCTGGAAACTCGATGGTATCATCGAGTTTCCAGCCCCATTGCCAGAGTGTCGCCCGGCATCACTTCCTGGCGATGGCATCATGCACCATGTCTCTCCCCCCACCCCCGGGAATGATCCTGCCGAGAAGTATGCGTCCCCCGCCGAATTATGGTAAGTTCTTGGGAAGCCTGCCTGGAGCTGGCAACCATACCAGCTACTCTTGTCGTCTTATAATGTGGCCATATGATCACCTCAGTTGAGTCATTTTAGCTTCTAAGGAGGATTCACTAGTGGGGGAGAATGAATCAGAATATCAAGGGGGCTTATGGAGACCACAATATCATCAGGGGCCATTGGTCCGGTGCAGTGATAGAGTTTTGCACTTGGAAGGCCCTTGTTTCGAAATGCTTCTCTTACAAAGTTGCTTCAGTGACTGCCACCTAGTGGTGGTGATGGGAAGTGCTGGCAAGGAGCACCTGACACGGTGACCCTGTCGGGGTTTCAAGGCAAGAGGTGTTCAGAGGTGGTCTGCCATTGCCTGCCTCTGTGTAGTGACCCTGGACTTCCTCGGTAGTCTCCCATCCAAGTGCTAACTAGAGCCGACCCTGCTTAGCTTCTGAGACCTGGCGAGCCTGGGCCATGCAGGTCAGGGCAAAAGACATCCAGAGGCGTTTTTGCCATTGCCTGCCTCTGCATAGCAACCCGAGACTTCCTTGGTAGTCCCATCCAAGTACTAACCAGGTCCAATCCTGCTTTGCTTCCCAGATCCGATGAGATCAGGCTAGCTTGAGCCATTCAGGCTCAAGGCAGAGACAAACAGAGGGGGTTGGCCATCGCCTGCCTCTACGCCGCAACCGTGGACTTCCTTGGTGGTCTCCCATCCAAACACTGACCAAGGCCAGGACTGGGACTTCTACCCAGCCGCTGTATAGCACAACATCTCCTCACCTAAGCAGGTGAAGGCCGCCTGGAAGCCTGAGAAACACATCCAGCAAACGAGGGCCTGCTGGGAAGGCCGGAGCTGGCGGGGGCGATGGAAGACATCGACGACCGCCCCTCGGTAGAGACGCCGGAGGTTAATCCTGAAAAGGTGGGGGAGAAACAATAAAATCAAGTCACACACAATTAAAAAAAGGAGAGATTTAGGTGGGGTAGCCGTGTTGGTCCGAAGCAAGAGAACGACATTGGAGTCCGGCGGCCCCTTTAAGACCAACGGAGTTTTATTCTGGGCATAAGTTTTCACGTGCCCGCCCACTTCTTCAGAAAGTTGAAGGACACCGAAGCTTATGCCAAGAATCAAACATTGTCGGTGCCGCTGGACTCCGTTGTACTCCAAATTTTTTCTCTTAAAGTAAAGAGAATATCTTCTTGACAAACAAGACCACGAAGAACCAGGTTTTCTGTGTGGCGATATTCGTTTTGCGACCTGCCTCGTTTCTCGCTCATTGTTTTATTTCTGTCTTGCTTTTCCCCTTGTTCAGGGATTCAGAGTAGTTTTTCACATTGTTCCTTCCGCCTCCATTTAATTCCCACAACCACCACCGTGTGACGGTAGGTTAGGCTGAGATAGCACTGGCAGGTCCCCCCAGCCACTGGTGGGGGATGTGGGGGGGGGGTTGCCAGATCCAGGTTGGGAAATTCCTGGAGATTTGGGGATGTAAGTTAAAAAAATATTTTGTCAAAAGCTTTCACGGCTGGAGTTCATTGGCTGTTGTAGATTTTCCGGGTTGTCTGGCTGTGGTCTTGGCATTTGCAGGACCTGACGTTTCGCCAGCAGCCGTGACTGGCATCCTCAGAGGTATAACACAGAAAAATGGAGTCCTCTCTGTGTTGAGGTGAGAAGAAAAACGGTAGGCAGGTGTGACGGACTTAAAGATCTGGGACCAGCAGAGTGGAAACACGGAACCCTGCTGAGTCACATGACTAAGTGAGGAGGGGGCCATTTAGCTCGGAACCCTCAGTGATTGGCGTTTAACGGACCATCTGTTTGGATCTGGCAGTTGGAGAGAAGCTGCTGGTTAGTTGATCAGAGGAGTTAGGAGAGAGTGGTCAGCTAACAGAGTTCTGGGGAAACAGCTTGCTAACAGTTTGTGTAAATAACTGTGGCTGAAGAGCACTCTGCACTGATTCCTCTCATACACCGAGGCGAGTAAAAGTATAAGACCTGAGTGGTCACAGACACCAAAAACACTTCTCCACAGGGACGTAAAGTGGCTGAGTGAAGGCTAGCGTGTCTGGAGAGAGGAGTCTGGAGGGCCGGTTAGGTGACCAGTTAGACTCAAAGGGTCCAGACAAAGGGCCAAAAGTTAACCACTAAAGGAGTGACTGGAGAGTGAGACCTGAGGTGTGTGTTGTGACCTAAGAAACATCTAGGTACTGGACCAAGAGTGAAAAGCAGACAGTCTAAGCCAAGGCAAAGTGATTTGTTTATTCAACCAAAGTATCAGAACATCCCGTGTAACTATATCCATCCCCCTGTTATGTTGTTTGTAAATAAAGCCTGTTCAGCTTTAAAGTTAACAAGCCGTGGTGCCTATCTATTTCATGGTAAATACACTTAGCAGTGGTCCTTACAAATATCCCTGACCAAGAAGTAAAACAGTTACCCTGGAGAGACTATTGTAGATTTGCATAGAGGACTGGTCAGAAAAATCAGCAGCACCTCTGACCAGGCACCACACGCAGACCCTCACAGTATTGTCAGTATAAAAGGGGTGTGTGTCATAGCAGGTAATTTATATCTACTCAGGAAGGTGGGGTAGGGCTGAGTCATTATCTTGCAGGAGTTCCCCAGGCTGTGACGTGCTAATGGAGGAGCTTTCCTGAGGAAGTTCTTTTGCATATGGATTGGCTGTTGGAATTCTCATCTTATCTGTAGTGCTGTCGTAAGACATAGAGCATTTTGTGTTATACCATCTCAAGTTCTCACCTGTGCCTCACCAGGGACCTCATCAGCATGCTGAAAGTCAACAGGCAGGAGATGACAAGGGAGGAGACGAAACACACTGCAAAGGGGAGCGGATGGAGTTATTAAAGAAGCAGCTGAACGGAGGTGACGGACTGTAGCGCCGAGCAGGGAAGTCACAAAGTATCTTTTCTTTCTTTCTCTTTTGCATTTGCACTGGAAACGCTGCATACGTTCTGTGCTATATTCATCATGTGCGTCCAGTTTTCTGGTATGACCCATGCATACATGAACACACACACATGAAACTGCTGTATATGGAATCAAACCCTTGGTCCATCACGGTCAGTATTGTCTACTCAGACTGGTAGGGGCTTTCTAGGGTCTCGGGCAGGGGTCTTTCTCATCACCTACTGCCTGGTCCTTTGAACTGGAGAGGCAGGGATTGAGCCTGGGACCTTCTGCATGCCAAGCACTACCACGGAGCCAGAGTCTCAGGTCAACATCTTTCCCATCACCTACTGCCTGGTCCTTTTAACTGGAGATGCTGGGGATTGAACCTGGGACCTTCTGCATGCCAAGCAGATGCTCTACCACTGAGCCAGGGCCCTGGGTCAAGGTCTTTCCCATCACCTCCTGCCTGGTCCTTTCAACTGGAGATGCCGGGGATTGAACCTGGGACCTTCTGCATGCCAAGCAGATGCTCTTCCACTGAGCCAGGGCCCCAGGCCAAGATCTTTCCCATCACCTCCTGCCTGGTCCTTTCAACTGGAGATGCCGGGGATTGAACCTGGGACCTTCTGCGTGCCAAGCAGAGCTATGGCCCCTCCCTTGGATGCAGCATTCCACTGGGGATATCATCAGTTCTTCAAAGCCAGGCCAAGCACACATACAAACTAGACAGCCCGCAGGGGTCCGGATATGTTTTGTGGCATGTAGGGCCATCATTGGCCATAAGAGCTGAATAAGGTCTCTGGGTTCAGAGGCTGAACATCTCTGATCCATTACTGTGGGGAGAGCAGTTGTCCCCATGCACCCAGCTTATGGGTTTCTCTGACTGAACACTGTTAAGGACAGGGTGCTGGACTAGATGGACCACTAATCTGATCCAGCAGGGATTTCTTGTGCTCTTATTCCTTGTGGCTTCAGTGGGCTGTTCCTCCCACCATAATTTTGTTTTTTGCCAATTTTCTAAAAAAAAGAGAGAGAAGAGGAGGAGGAGGAGATTGGATTTATACTCCACTCTTCACTTGGAATCTCAGAGCGGCTTACAATCTCCTTTCCCTTCCCCTCCCCACAACAGACACCCTGTGAGCGAGAGCTCTTTCGAGGACTGCCCTTGAGAGAGCAGCTCTGAAAGAACTTGTGACTGACCCAAGGTCACACCAGCAGCTGCATGTGGAAGAGTGGGGAATCAAACCTGGTTCCTCCCAGATTAAAGTCCACTTTCTTAACCACCACACCATACTAAACAGCATTTCAAAAACGTCACTGCAAGGACAAGGCTCGATGGACGCGGCATACGACAACAGCTTGTTAAAACAGCCTCATTAGGCCGCGTTGCCAGGAAAAGATTTTTTAGCGAATGCACCAGAGCATTCCTCTGTTTGTAAAGTCCCGTTGCTACTGCTCTGTGTGCCGAAAGCTGCAAGGACATCAACGCCACGAGGAAGAGGCTGCATCCGCTGGAGGCGACAGGACCAACAACCCGGCTGCCTGTCCTTCGTTGGCTTTGAATCTCCCCTCCCCTTCTCTCCCCCCCAGGCTTTGCAGTCTCCCTCCCTGCCATCTGCTCGATTCCATCAGATCTCAGTCGTCCTTGCAAAACGTGAGCATCTGCTGGGCGGAAGTGTTGGCCGCGGATCATTCCTCGCTCCTTCGATTCTTGGCATCGGCCAGCACTTTTCATTGCTGGCTAAAGGCCCCGTCTTGCAAACAGAACGAGTGTTTTATTTCTCCACTCTGCGCTGCTCACTCCAAACCAAACAGGTCTAATGTCCTCCATGAAGATAGTTCCAGAAGGTAGGCATGTTGGTCTGCGATACAGGATCTAGGTTCGAGTCCAGCAGCACCTGCGAGACCGACGAGATTTTTGGAGTGTCGGCTTTTGAGAGTCAAAGATCCCTTTGTCAGAAAGCATTGACTCTCAAAATGCTTATGCCCCGGATATCTTGTTGGTCTCTAAGGGGCCCCTGGATTCGAATCTAGCTAATGCCATGTCCTGTAATGCAGAAGGGGCTATCCAAAGATGCCACGGAAACCAAATGGTAGGAGCATTCCGCTTTCCCCACCGGACGATGCATAAGGCTTTCGGGTTTCCAGCTCTGGTTTGGGAAATACCTGGAGATTTTGGGGGTGGAGCCTGAGGAGGGCGGGGTTTGGGGAGGGGAGGGACTTCAATGGGGCAGAAGGCCATAGAGGTCACCCTCCCCAAAGCAGCCATGGTCTCCAAGGGATCTCCAACCACCACCTGGAGGTTGGCAACCCTGAAATGATGCCCTGCTCTTCTGGTTTGGTGAAACTCACCCATGATTGATCTTCAATGTAGAGAGCTCGAAATTTAGGACTGAACTCAGGAGCTTTTGTGTTCAAAGCATCTGATCGATCAACCTTCAGAACCAGTTCGGTGTAGTGGTTAGGAGTGCGGACTCTAATCTGGGAGAACCGGGTTTGATTCCCCACTCCTCCACATGCAGCTGCTGGCGTGACCTTGGGTCAGTTACAAGTTCTCTCAGAGCTGTTCTATCACGGGCAGTCCTTGAAAGAGCTCTCTCAGCCCCACCTACCTAACAGGGTGTCTGTTGTGGGGAGGTGAAGGGAAAGGAGCTCTCCAGGGTCTCAGGTGGAGGTCTTTCACATAGAATCATAGAGTTGGAAGGAACCTCCAGGTTCATCTAGTCCAACCCCCTGCAGAATGCAGGGAATCCACAAATACCTCCACCCCACACCCTAGTGATCGCTGTTCCATGCCCAGAAGATGACAAAAAAATCTCCAGGATCTCCAGCCAAACTGGCCTGGGGAACAATTGCTTCCTGACCCCAAAGTGGTGATCAGCATTTCCCTGGACGTGTAAGAAATGGCCACAAGAACAAATCACTCAGCCTTTGAACTGGAGATGCTGGGAATTGAACCTGGGGTCTTCCGCATCCAAAGCAGAGGCTCTCCCACTGAGCCACAGGCCTTTCCCACAGCTGGGTGCATACGCACCGTGTATACATTGTGCATGTTGCGAACTAAGAGGGTCAAGTTACAAAGTATATTATACAACTACTACCTTTGATGGAAGCGACACACATCCTGACTAGTGGAATCTTTGACACCAGAATAATCTGAAAAAATGATACGCCTACTATTTAGCACCTACTATCGATGGCCTACAATACAAACTTGTAGCAATTGCAAAAGCATATAAGAAAACAACATCTGGTCATATATATATATATATATATATATGTGTATGTATATGTATATGTATATGTATATGTGTATATGTATATGTATATGTATATGTATATGTATATGTATATGTATATGTATATGTATATACATATAAATTTCTTGTGTGTACGTTTCCGGATGTGTGTCATTGTAATATAAAGAACATTGACCACTGAGGAAGGCCCAAAGGGGCCGAAACGCATTTGGTCCTTAGGTCAAAAGATTTTTACCCATCAATTGTATTTGTATAATAACTAGCTTGGTTGTATAAGCCTTTTAAAGCCTGAGACTTAGACTATTTCTTTTAACCGCAGTACGTTTTAGCTATGTGTGCACCCTAATAAACATTTTTGTATTTTTGTATAATATAGTTTGTAGCTTGATCCTCTTAGTTCGCAGCTGGTTTTGGGTTGAGTCCCCCCCACTTTTTCCAGTTTTTGTCATACGTTGTGCATGTGCCCCATATGGAGCGTCACCAAACGCAGAGCTTGAAACGGCAAGACCTGAGAAGACTCACCTTCTAGGGCCCAGACATAGTGCTTGGCTATCGCCAACTCCTTGTCTCCGGGGAGACCCATTGTGTTTTCACTGGGGATGAAGCCGAACTGGACAAGCAAGGCAGTCACATCCTTCGTCATGCCAGACCTCACGATTTGGATGTTGGGGACAAATGTCACCAGAAGAAGAAGGGCCACCTGTGGAACCCGGAGACCACGAGTGAGGTTGGTGGCCAGTGAGGGAAAGTTTTCTGAGCTTATCGGAAGCGTTGACGAAGGTTACAACTGTAGGTTCGTCAGGGCAACTAAAATGACTAAGGGGATGGAAAGGTTAAAGAGGTTAAGGGCTCTCTAGGTTGGAGAAACCATGACTGAGGGGTGACATGATTGAGGTTTACAAACTTATGCATGGGACAGAGAAAGACGTACTTTTCTCCCTTTCTCATCATACAAGAACTCGTGGGCACTCCATGAAATTGCTGAGGAGTCGGGTTAGAATGGATAAAAGGAAGTCCTTCTTCACCCAAAGAGTGATTCACACATAGAATTCACTGCCACAGGAAGTGCTGGCAGCAACAAGCATGGACAGCTTCAAGAGGGGACTGGAGAAACATCTGGAGCAGAGGTCCATCAGTGGCTCTTAGCAAAAAGATATATATGGAGCACTGTGTCTGGGGCAGTGATGCTCTGTAGTCTTGGTTATGGGGGGGCAACACTGGGAGGGCTTCTGGAGTTCTGGACCCACTGATGGACCGCCTGATGGCACCTGAGTTTTGGCCACTGTGTGACACAGAGTGTTGGACTGGATGGGCCATTGGTCTGATTGGTCTGGGCTTTTTTATGTTCTTAAGAGCAGAGGTCCATGAGTGGCTATTAGCCGCAAGGGATAGATGGAACACTCTATCTGGGGCAGTGATGCTCTGTATTCTTGGTTCTGGGGGGGGTGTGTGTGACAGAGGGAGGGCCGCTGGAGTTCTGGCCCTGCTGGTGGACCTCCCAATGGCACCTGGGTTTGGGCCACTGTGTGACACCGAGTGTGGGACTGAATGGGCCACTGGCTGATCCAACATGGCCTCTCTTCTGTTCTTACCTGGTAGACAGCTATCACTGCCATGGCTAGCGAGAGAACCAGTTTCAGAGGGATCTGGAAGCCTGAAATCCCAAAAACACAATTACATATCAGCAAGTAAAGAGAAGTATCGGGGCCTCCCCCTGAGAAAACCCCCACCTACACTTTATCTTTCCCACGGGTCATGGACACCTAGCATTGCCAACTTTCAGCTGAGGCCTGGAGATCTCCAGGAATTCCAACCCATCTCCAGACTACTGAAATCCGTTCCCATGAAGAAAATGGCTGCTTTGGGGGACCCCGTGAAACTATCACCTCCTAGGGTTGCCAGGTGCTTACCTCTTGCCAGCAGGGGGTGGGAGGGAGCTTTCCGGGAGTGGGAGGGGGTGTGACATCTCTGATGTGATGACATCACGCGGAAGTGATATCATCACAATGGGGATGTTGCGTGGTGACGCTCTGGGAGTTTGCCCCAAACACCAGAGTGTCACCACACAACATCCCTGTTGTAATGACGTCACTTCCGTGTGATGTCATCATGTTGGGACGTCGTGCCAGGTCACGGCTGTTGGCGGCGGGGCTTCCTTGTTGGCCAGCTGGCTGGTGGCAGGCAGGGCCCCGCAAAATTGGGGGGATCCCCCACACGCAACCCTATCACCTCCTGAGGTCCCTGCCCTCCATAGACTCTGCCCCTAAATCTCCAGGAATTCCCCAATCCAGAGTTGGCAGTTCTGTGCACACCCATCGTCTTCATGCACAGCACCTGGTGGTTTTTGCCACCTGACAAGAAACTGACTGGTGCTGGGCCCCAGTTACAAGGCCCACACAAATATGACCTGCTCAGACAGGCCACCCCTAGCCTTTTTGAGCGTGCAGGCATAGCCACAAAATGGCTGCCTCATGAGGATGACCTAACCACAAAATTTCAGGGAGAGAGGTTACAGACAACTCTAATAATAACTCTTCAGCTTTCCAGGCATAAGCTCTGTTTGTCCAGATGTCTTTTAATCTGCAAAGCCAATCAGAAGCCCTGCTGGGAACCCCCCCATGTGACCCTGCCCACTTCTTAAAGCACTTGGCTGGCATCAAAAAACGTATTAGTGGCCAGTTTGATGTAGTGGTTATGAGCGGCGGACCGTAATCTGGTGAACTGGGTTTGATTCCCCACTCCTCCACATGCAGCCAGCTGGGTGACCTTGGGCTAGTCACAGTTCTCTCAAGGGCAGTTCTCGAGAGAGCTCTCTCAGCCCTCCCTCCCTCCCTCCCAGGGTGTCTGTTGTGGAGAGAAGAAGGGAAGGAGATTGTAAGCCACTCTGAGACTCGGAGTGAAGGGTGGGATATGAAAACCAACTCTTCTTCTTCTTCTGCATTAAGCCAAATGCAGCCACCAGCCAAGTATAGCGGTCCAGCAGCCTCAAAAACAGGGCTGATCTGAAATGGGGAGCTACAAAATGGATCCTTGCTGCCATTTCAGCAAACATTCGGGCGAACAAAGGGCGAAAATGCTTGCCCATTCAGAGTGAGGACAGGAAGCATTTGCCCTCCCTCTGTCTTGGCTTTGTGACATCATCACCGTGTACAGGGCTGCATGATACCACATCACCTCATTGCCTACATGATTCTTTATTGGCAGAGAGATTCTCTCTGGAAAATGCCATTCTTTAACAACATAAAATGGCACTCAGGTTTGGTAGGAAGCATGGTTGGCTATGGAATGTCTAGTTCGGCTTCCAGACGGTTGCAGGAGATGATAAAACTTGCCAAAAAAGGGAAAGCATGGTTTGTTCCCATTCTGCAACTCCCTGCATAATAACTACACACACAAAATGAAGATTGGGAGTCACAGCATATGTAGAACAGGTGCCTCTAAAAAATAATAATGGGCAAATACAGATTTGAGGACATCTTCAGCAACAAACCCCAGTACTTCAAGAGTACATGGAAAAACTTTGTCTTATGGTACCTTCCTGTGGTGTGTATATGTAAGAATACAAGTACGCTTGGGATCTTGAGAACACACTTGGCTTGGCCTTGCTGGTACTGGAAAAGGAAGAAAAGTTTGGATCAGGTAGGCATTCTAGTGATACAGTCTTTGGCTGGCGCAGAAACGAAAAGATCCACAATATCCTACCCCTATGACCTTGCTCGTGCAATGGGAGGCATTACAGAAGTGATTGCGAGAAATGACTGCAAGGTTAGCTAGGCTAGACTCCAAGTAGTAAGTCTCACCTCAAAAACCTCAAACTGACATCCCCATTTTCCTATATGACTTCTTTTAACATTTGGGGATGACAACAGTGGTAGACATGTGCTGGTGTTGACAACGTCTAATTGTGGAAGAACACAAGCGCGATCATGCAAATGGAGAACCAAATTTATCTGGGCACAACTGAACAATCAACTCCCTGTTTGTGTGAACCAAACCAGCTAGTGTTTGAGCATGCACCCCCAGATCCCTGCCCCACTTTGCCATTCCAGCTTGAAGCAGGAGAAATATTCATGTTGAGAGGGTCCCAATTCAGCCTACTTTCAAGAAATGGGAAGGACTGAAGTCTTGCAGAGCTGAGCAGCCACACCTTCCTGTACTGTTCCCAACATAGCTCCCACCCAGCGTCCCCTGAGTGCTACCTCTTGCTAGCTCAGTTCTATAGCATGCACAAAATTCTTGCTAGCTCAGTTCTATGGCATGCACAGAATTTTGCTCAAGTTTAAAATGGAAACAAGAAAAAAAAAAGGAAGTTAGCCTTACTTTTTCTCTGGCAGTCTTTTAGCCAGGATATTCTTCAGGTATTCTTTGTAATATCCATTTCTGAGTACCTTAAAAATGAAGCCATAAGAAAGGCAGGCTTATTAGTCAACGAGCGTGCTACCTTTCCAGATGTCTCTTCTCCAGATAAGAATCTGCATTCGTACCATGGACATTTCAGGCGCTGAGAAAATAATCTTAAAACCGACAGTTGAAAATGTAGATGAGCAAGTGGTTGTTTAGGAACCTTCCTATCATGCAGAAGTTCTTTTCATACACGTCAGAGAGAAGACAGGTGACATCTATGGCCTTATACAGATACAAGAAACAGTGTGATGCTTTGACCTGGACAGGCAAACCTAAACTTGTCAGATCTCGGAAGCTAAGCAGGACTGAACCTGGCAAGTACTTGGAAGGGAGGCCTCCAAGGAATAGCAGGGCTGCGACGCAGAGGCAGGTAACACAAGCCACCTCTCTGAAAAAGTCTAAGCCTATACACCTTTAGAGTGATGTGGCACCCCCCAGTGTCCAGGCATACTGAGTCGCTCCCTCCCACAATCTTCTCTCTGTGAAGCTGCTAGTCAGTGCAATCCTAAACCCGTTGACTTCGGTGGACTTAAAAGGGTGTAGCTTTGCTTACAACTGCACTGTGAGCGTATCCACTCAGGAGCCTTTAATTTTTTTTTGACAACTTGTTCGTGTGTTTAATTGACAGTCAGACCACGTGCTGAAGTTATGTTGATCAAGACGGGTAGTCGTGTCGGTCTGTCTGTAGCAGTAGAAAAGAGCCAGGGTCCAGGAGCACCTTAAAGACTCTCAAAATTTGTGGCAGGGGAGGTGCTTTTGTGAGTCACCCCTCACTTCTTCAGAGAATGGGAGTCCATTTGTCTGAAGTCACTCCAGTCTAGGGTTCCCAAGTACTTACCGCGTGGGAGCGGGGGAAACATGATCCCCAGCCGGACCATCCCTCCGTGTAACGCACCATGCTGTTGCCAGGAAGTGATGCCAGGCGACGCTCTGGCAATGGGGCTGAAAACTTGATGGTACCATCGAGTTTCCAGCCGCATTTCCAGAGCGTCGCCTAGCGTCACTTCCTGGCGACGGCATCGTGCAGCGCATCTTCGCCCGGGGATGGTCCTTCCAGGACATATCCGTCCCCCGCCGGCACAAGGTAAGTATTTGGGAAGCCTACTCCAGTCTCCAAGATATAAAGACAGGTGGAGCCACATTCTATCTGTATCTAAAGAAGTGAGCAGTGACTCAGGAAAGCTCATACCCTGCCACACATTGTGTTAGTCTTTAAGGCGCTCCTGGACTCTGGCTCTTTCTGGCTGAAGTTGTGCAGTGATTGAAGACCCCAAGTGGGGAAACTGAGGAGTCCCCCGTTAGAATCTCACATCAGTCATGGATTCAAGTGCATGCACAGCAGATGCTAAAATTCACACAGTTTGCTGGGTGAGTCATTCTAAGAATCATAGTGTAATAATTTATATGCTATGTTTTGAATGCTCAGAAGCATTATAAGGAATGAAAAGGATTCTTGCAGTCGTGTGTGATTTTTGTGCCCAAAGATATCCAGCAATCCTCCTCGGGACGACATGAAATGAATTTTCCAGCAGGAAAACCTCTGTGGTTTAGAGGTATAGATCAGACTTGGAAACAGAGAGGAAGAAGAAGAAGAGGAGGAGGAGGAGGAGACTGGATTTATACCCTGCCCTTCACTACCTGAAGGAGTCTCAGAGGGGCTTACAATCTCCTTTCCCTTCCCCTTCCCACAACAGACATTCTGTGAGGGAGGTGGGGCTGAGCAAGCTCTTCTGAGGACTGTCCTTGAGAGAACAGCTCTGAGAGAACTTGTGACTGACCCAAGGTCACACCAGCAGCTGCATGTGGAGGAGTAGGGAATCAAACCCGGTTCTCCCAGATCAGAGTCTGTGCTCCTAACCACTACACCAAACCGACCCTCTAACATTATTATTAATGATGGTGGTGATGTTAGTTTGTATATCTTTTTCCAACCTTCAGAGCACTTTGCACATAATCTTTACATCAATCATTTAAGGTAAGGTGAGACGGGGAAATCGCAGTATTGCCAACCTTCTGATCTCCCACTATTACGACTGTCCTCCAGACAATAAAAGCTCAGCTCCCCCTGGAGAAAATGGCTGCTTCGGAGGGTGGACTCTATGCCATCGTACCCTGTTGAGACCCCTCCCCTCCCCAAGCCCCGCCTCCCCTAGGCTCCACCCCTCCAATCTCCAGTTATTTCTCAACCCAGAGCTGGCAAGAAAAGGGACCAGTTATGCTGAAATCAAGCCATGCCCCTGCATAGAACAGAATGCATAACACATCACAGTCAATGTTCTCTCTAAGCTGTGGAGACTTGTGAGCAAAAATTCTACTTGGGGAGCTACTGGCATTAAAGTTGTGAGCGAGCGATTTGGCTGCTGCATACATTCGTTTGCTTTGGAGCCATCCAATGTGTGAGCTGGAGACTAAAAAGACTGTGAGCGAGTTCACACTAACTCAGCTTAGACGGAACACTGATTCACAGTGTCTACTCCTTGGTGTGTAGAAGAAGAAGAAGAGAAGAAGAGATTGGATTTATACCCCGCCCTTCACTACCCAAAGGAGTCTCAGAGCGGCTGACAAACTCCTTTCCCTTCCCCTCCCCACAACAGACACCTTGTGAGGTAGGTGGGGCTGAGAGAGCCCTGACAGGAACTGTTCTTTTTCAAGAACAGCTGTGCCAGAACTATCACTTGCCCAAGGTCATCCAGCAGGTGTGAGTGGAGGAGTGGGGAATCAAATCTGGTCCTCCCAGATTAGAGTCTGAGCACTTAACCACTATACCAAACGTGCTATGGGAAAGGAACTTTTTAGGTCTTTTAATAAAAAACATTAAATCTGCTTTTTTGGCAGCAAACTGGGGGCGGGGGAAACCACATACACTCTTGGCTTCCTCTAAACCCCTTAGCTCAAGAAGATTTGGGCATGAATGTTTCCCGTTCACAGCAGAACTGATGCTTCAGTGTGCCGGCAGGAGGTGAGTCCGTTCAGCGGCCAAGCCATAATCCCAAGGGCCTTGCTTTTTAAAAGAAGCCTTCTTTTGACAAACCATGGGAAATGCCACCGCCTGGGTCTTTAAATGCGGCCGCCTACAAAACGGTTATTTTTCGGGGTTTAGCCAAATCCTCTTGTTCCTTACGAGTCTCGAATGCGGAGTTAGGGGAGGGTTTCTCTCCCCCCTCCCCGCTCCACTCTCCGTCGTGAACAGGATGTTCTTTCTGGTCCACTTCAGATGTTCACGCAGCTCTTCCCCGCCTGGGTTCTGTGACCCTCCGCAACAAGCCCGGGAGAGCATTCTCCTCGCACACCAGATGCGGCGAGGCATGTGCCGCCGTGTAATTAGCACTTCGACAACTGTTCTCATGACTGGCGGGGCAGATGGAAATTATACGAGACATTTTAAATCGGCGGCATGAATCAGACACTCCAAGGCGCACGGAGAATGTGCGAGAAACGGTTGGGACGCGTAGCACTACCTAATTGGATCACTTTGTCTGGTAGGAGCCGTAGCCCTATTGTGGCTGGTTGCAGAATATAGTTAGGAAGGGTGTAAA
The DNA here is from genome assembly GCA_029375565.1 of Gekko gecko. Taxonomy (NCBI): domain Eukaryota; kingdom Metazoa; phylum Chordata; class Lepidosauria; order Squamata; family Gekkonidae; genus Gekko; species Gekko gecko. The sequence goes on along the minus strand of JAPDNY010000017.1, from coordinate 7,095,804 downwards.
ACGGGAATATATTTTGATTTCCGAGTGTGGAGTTCTTACCCTCGCCAACTGCCACCCGGCTCCTGGGTTTGCAGTGTTACGGAATGCCCTGACACTTAACACAGGATCCTTACGGCTTCCGTTTTGTTACAGTATGAGGAGTTGCAATGCATGACTCTTGGTCAACTTCCCAGGGGAAGGGCTGTGGCTCAGTGGCAGAGCCTCTGCTTGGCGTGCAGAAGGTCCCAGTTCACTCCCCAGCATCTCCAGTTTGAAGGACCATAAGAACATCAGAAGTGCCCTGCTGGATAAGACCAGTACTCCATCTAGTCCAGCATCCCGTCTCACACAGCGGCCAACCAGTTCCTCCAGAGGGCCAACAACTGGGCATAGAGGCTAAGGCCTTCATAAGAACCTCAGAAGAGCCCTGCTGGATCAGACCAGTGGTCCATCTACTCCAGCATCCCATCTCACACAGTGGCCAACCAGTTCCTCCGGAGGGCCAACAGCAGGGCATAGAAGCCAAGGCCTTCCTAAGAACATCAGAAGAGCCCTGCTGGATCAGACCAGTGGTCCATCTAGTCCAGCATCCTTCCTGTCTCACATAGTGGCCAACCAGTTCCTCTGGAGGGCCAATAGCAGGGCAAAGAGGCCAAGGCCTTCATAAGAACATCAGAAGAGCTCTGGGACTGAGAGGCTTAGAGGTCCCACTCAGCCACCATGGCTAGTAGCCATTGGTTGGCTTATCCTGAGTGAATTTATCTAAGCCCCTTTCAAAGCTGATTAGGCTTCTCTGTCTCTCCTTTGGACCGCAGCCTGAATGTGAACGGGATCTACTTGAATAAATGTAAGTTTACCTTTCATTGCGATATCCTTCTTGGGGGATTTGTTTACTGCCCTCAGTGTCACGCTTCTGTGACTGGGCCAAACTCTGCCATATTAACCACATATCCCCATACAAGAATGAGAGACAGAACAGAGACAGTGATTTACCAGGGACACCAGTTAACAGAAAATAGGAAGATTCCTTAATAAATAGTCTCCTTCTGTTTGTGAGGTGACTGCTACGTTTGCATACAGGCATACCGTTGCCCTTTCGAGAAGACGGCACTCTAATTTCTGTTTGCCTTTGGCTATCGGTCAAAATGAGTTAAGCTGATATGATTTAAAGGCAGAACCAGCCAGTACATCTCGGCGGCGCTGGAATCGCCTCAGCAAGATAGCCGAGCCTTCCAACGGAACTGGTGGTTAACTTGTTATTTTATTTTAAAGGACGTTTCCTTGAGTTATGTCCCCCGAGGGCCGTATATTCCAGGTATTCTGCCTTCTGTCCCCCAACTCTATGCCCCCCCCCATTTCATTCTTTATGGCTGTTCCAAGCCCTGATTTCCCAAAGCGCCGGCTGCTATTAAATTTTTATCTTGGATGAGTAAGTCGCGTTCTCCCGAGGGCTCTGAAACGGGCAACGGATGGGGGGTCTTGAAACAGACTCTTCCTGTTAGTGCCCGGCGCTCCGTCCTTGCTAAGAAATAAGCAGGCCTTAGACTGATGGCAAAGGACACAGCTGGTTTTAGTACTGCTTAGGCGGCTCATGTAAGGGGCTGCGGCAGCTCAAGTGGTCAAGACGCTGAACTGCAGACTGGAAGGTCGGTAGTTTGGCAGTTCGAGACCCGAGTGCCGCGTGACGGAGTGAACTCCCGTCTCTGGCCCCAGCTCCTGCCAAGCTAGCAGTTTGAAAACAAGAAATTGCAAGTAGATAAATAGGTACTGCTTCAGTGGGAAGATAACAGCGTTCTGTGCACCTCGGCGTCTTGTCATGCCGGCCACGTGACCACGGAGACGTCTTCAGACAGCGTTGGATCTTCGGCTTGGAAACGGAGATGAGCACCGCACCCCTAGAGTCGGATTCGACTGCCTTTCGAACAAGGGAAAACTTTACGTTTACCTTTAGGCAGCTCATGAGAGGGGGGGCAGGAAGGGCTGCCTCAGTGCTTAGTTCTCGTGGCCCTTTCTTACACGTTCAGAGAAATGCTGATTGCCACTTTGAGGTCAGGAAGCCATTGTTCTCTAGACCAGTTTGGCTGGAGATCCTGGAGGGTTTTTTGGTCATCTTCTGGGCATGAAACAGCGGTCACTGTGTGTGTGTGTTGGGGGAGGTATTTGTGAATTTCCTGCATTGTGCAGCGGGTTGGACTAGATGACCCTGGAGTTCCCTTCCAGTCCACGATTCTATGATTCTAAGACTGTCAATGAATTAGAGCTTTAACTGATTCAGCCATTAAAGCAGTATAACTGTAGTACCGTTGCTTTTTACAGGATCCATATAGGCAGGTAATTTCTTTTTCTCTCTCAAGGTGTATTAATGTTTATAGTTGGTCCCTGTTATATATATGTATGCATGAAGCTGCTGTATACTGAATCAGACCCCCTGGTCCATCAATTTCAGTATTGTCTACTACATCTAGCAGCAGCTCTCCAGGGTCTCCCAAAGAGGTCTTTCACATCATCTGCTGGCAGACCCTTTAACTAGGGTTGCCAGGAATGGGACTTTCTGCACACCAAGCAGATGCTCTACCAATGAGCCAAGCAGCCCTTCCTTAACAATATCACACACATACAAAGTTGCCTTATACTGCATCAGACCCTCCTTAGTCCACCAGGGTTACTGTTGTCTACTCAGACTGACAGCAGCTCTACAGGGTCTCAGGCTGAGGTCTTTCCCATCACCTCCTACCTGTTCATTTGAACTGGGGATGCCGGGGATTGAACCTGGGACCTTCTGCATGCCAAGCAGAGACTCTACTACTGAGCCAGGGTCTCAGGTCAAGGTCTTTCCCATCACCTACTATTAGGTTCTTTTAATGGGCAATGCTAGGGATTGAGCCTGGGACATATTGCATCACAAGCAGATGCTCTACCGCTGATCCATGGTCTCAGGTCAAGGTCCTTTGCATCACCTTCCACCTGTTCCTCTTAATAGGAACTATTGTGGATTGAACCTGGGACTTTGTATGCCAAGCAGAAGCTCTATCACTGAGCCAGGGTCTCAGGTCAAGGTCTTTTCTATCACTTCCTACCTGACTCTTTTAACTGGAGATGCCAGGGATTGAACCTGGGGCCTTCTACATTCCAAGCAGATACTCTACCACTGAGCCAGGGTCCCAGGTCAAAGTCTTTCCCTTCACTTCCTACCTGACTCCCTAACTGGAGATGCCAGGGATTGAACCTGGGGCCTTCTGCATGCCAGGCAGATGCTCTAACACTGAGCTAGGGTCCCAGGTCAAAATCTTTCCCTTCACTTTCTACCTGACTCTTTAACTGGAGCTATTGGGAATTGAACTTGGGACCTTCTGTATGCCAAGCATATGCTCTGCCACTGAGCCAGGGTCTCAGATAGAGGTCTTTCCCATCACCTGGTCCTGGTCCTTTTAGCCAGGGATTGAACTTTGGACCTTCTGCATGCCAAGCAGAAACTCTACCCCTGAGTCATGGCCCCTGTCCTCAGCAAAGCTCCAAAATTGCTTCAAAAACCACTGTGTCATGGCCTCTGACAAACAGACCCATAGAATTCTCGATGGCTTTAAGTGCACTTCAAGTCTGTATAAGACTGTGGCCCACCAGCATTGTGTAAAAGGTGCATTAATGATGCCTTCAGCTGAAACTCACCCCTTGGTGAGGCTAAGAAATGCACCTGGGGCAAGAGAATGGGATTGCAGTTGAAAACCCCCTTTGATTGGTGCGCATTCCTTGAAAAAATAAGAACATAAGAGAAGCCAATGTTGGATCAGGCCAATGGTCCATCCAGTCCAACACTCTGTGTCACACAGTGGCCAAAAAGACTAGGTGCCATTAGGAGGTCCAGCAGAGGGGCCAGGACACCAAAAGCCCTCCCCCACTGTTGCCCCCCCCAAGCACCAAGAATACAGAGCATCACTTGCCCCAGACTGAGAGTCCCTATCTATACCTTCTGGCTAATAGCCACCGATGGAGCTCTGCTCCATATGTTTATCTAATTCCCTCTTGAAGCCGTCCATGCTTGTAGCCGCCACCACCTCCTGTGGTAGTGAATTCCATGTGTTCATCACTCTTTGGGTGAAGAAGTCTTTTATCTGTTCTAACCCGACTGCTCAGCAATTTCATGGTGTGCCCACAAGTTCTTGTATTGTGAGAAAGGGAGAAAAGTGCTTCTTTCTCCACCTGCTCTATCCCATGCAAAATCTTATAAACCTTGATTGTATCACCCTTCAGCCGTCATTTCTCCAAGCTAAAGAGCCCCAAGCGTTTTAACCTTTTTTCATACAAGAATAGGGTTAGTGGTAAAAACTGAAGCAAGTTGGGCTGTAGAGCTTGGCACCCTCGCAATTTTGCTTTCCCGGTCGGTCTTCATTATCCCCCAAATGTTGCCTGATCATTAGGGTGGCCAAGTCTCCTCCGGCCACCAGGATGGGACCTTCTGGGCTGCCAGCTCCAGGTTGGGGAATGCCTGGAGATTTGGGGAATGGAGCCCAGAGAAGACCTTGGTGGGGTACAGTGCCATAGAAGCTACCCTCCAAAGCAGCCATTTTCTCCAGGGGAACTGATCTCAACTGGAAATGAGCTGTCATTCCGGGGGATCCCCAGGTCCCACCTGGAGGTTGGAATGAGCAAGTCAGCAGGCCTGGATGCTGGAGGGTGCGACATCACTCTAAGGGTATACAAGGGTTATCTCCTCAAATAGGAGGTCTCTCTTTGTCTTAACCTGGGAGCTGCCCTCTGCTTCTCCCTCCCTCCCTCCCTCCCTCCCTCCTTCCCTCCTTCCCTCCTTCCCTCCTTCCCTCCTTCCTCTCCTTCCTTCCTTCCTTCCTTCCTTCCTTCCTTCCTTCCTTCCTTCCTTCCTTCCTTCCTTCCTTCCTTCCTTCCTTCTCTCTCTCTCCCTTTGTCCTATCACTCACTTCACATGGCCTTCCATGGAGACACACGTCTCTGCAGCTCTCTCCTCTAGAGACAGTGCCCTCATACTCCCGCACTCATGATGCCAGCCAAGCCGGCCATTGGTGATAGGGAAAATAAGAACATAAGAGAAGCCAATGTTGGATCAGGCCAGTGGCCCATCTAGTCCAACACTCTGTCATACAGTGGCCAAAAATGCCAGGTGACATCAGGAGGTCCAGCAGTGGGGCCAGGACACTAGAAGCCCTCCCACTGTTGACCCCCCCAAGCGCCAAGAAGACAGAGCATCACTTGCCCCAGACTGAGAGTTCCTATCTGTACCTTGTGGCTAGTAGCCACTGATGGGCCTCTGCTCCATATGTGTATCCAATTCCCTCTTGAAGCCATCCATGCTTGTAGCTGCCACCACCTCCTGTGGCAGTGAAGTAATTTTTAGAGTAGGCTTCTCTCTCTCCTTTCAACTGCCACCTGAATGTACACTGGATCTACTTGAATAAATGTAAGTTTACCTTTTTTGCAATATACTTCTTGGGAGATTTATTTCCTGCACTCAGGATCACACGTCTATGAGTGGGCGAAACTTTGCTCTGCTAACCAGATTTCCCAATAAAGATCCACGCAGAAAACCAGGCACCTTACTGACATTTTAAACATGCAGGCACATACGTCGGCTTGGCATTTCGAGCATCGCCAGGCTGTGCCAAGATCTCTTTTCCCACATTTACACCCATTTGCGCACATTCAAAAATATATCTGATATTTACAACATCCTACATAATTTTCATCTCCCCAGCAGGGTGAAGGGAAGAGACCAGAAACACAGGGACTCGTTATTAGACAAGATACGCGCGCTGAACTAACCAACTTCATACCATGATGAAGAAACAGACCCAAATGTGCCTTGTTAATCATCTTCCCTCCCAGACCTGCAACTGCTAGAGAGCAGAACTGAAATAAAGATTTTAAAATAAACCCCCAAATGGATCAATGTTCCCCAAACTGCAAAAAATATTGAAATAAGACTTTAAAAAGGTTCCATTTTGACCCCCCCCCGCTGAAACGTTAAGTTGAGGAGCAAGATGAGTTGCATTCTTAAAACATGGTTTAGAGTATTTTTAGCTACCTTGGATATGTTAATCCATCGGTTGCCCAGCAAGGAGGAGGAAGAGGACGAGAGGAGGAGGAGGAGATTGGATTTATACCCTGCCCTTCTCCCGGGGTCTCAGTGCGGCTTACAAACTCCTATCCCTTCTCCTCCCCACAACAGACACCCTGTGAGGGAGGTGGGGTTGAGAGAGCTCTTTCCAGAACTGTCCTTGAGAGAACAGCACTGACAGAACTATGGCTTGCCCAAGGTCATCCAGCAGCTGCATGTGGAAGAGTGGGGAATCAAACCCAGTTCTCCCAGTTTAGAGTCTGTGCTCTTAACCACTACACCAAACTGGCTCTTGGAGCTTGGGGCTGCAAATACAGTTCTTTCCTGGGGGTTCCAGGTCCCCCCTGGCCACCAGAAAGGGACGGGGGAAGGTAGGGTTGTCAGATCCGGGTTGGGAAACTCCTGGAGACTGGGGGAGATGGAGCCTGGGGAGGTCAGCGACCTCAACAGTACCAGAGAGTCCACCCTCCAAAACATCTATTTTCTCCAGGAGAACTGATCTTTGCAGTCTGGAGTTCAATTGTAATTCCGGTGGGATCCCTAATTCTGGAGGGTTGGCATCTGTATTTCTTGTCCCTTGATTTTGACCTCGAAATCGACCTACGAAGCAGTTCAAACCAAGATCATGATCTGCCCAAGGTCCCTTGGTAAGCTTCGGGGTTATAGGGATTCGAACCCGGGTCTCCCAGATCCTAGTCCGACATTCTCCCCACTGTATATGAGAGCCAGTTTGGTGTCGTGGTTCGGAGCGGCAGACTCTCATCTGGAGACCCGGGTTCAATTGCCCACTACTGCACGTGAAGCCAGCTGGGTGACCTTGCATCAGACACAGCTCTTTCAGAGCTCTCTCAGCTCCCCCCCAAACAAGTCTACCTCGCCACCTAGTGGTGCATAACTGTCAGCTAGGCCTCTAGCTGCCATGGGGGGGGGCCCTCTGGAATTTTAGGTTTCTTTTCTCTGTGCCTTCAGTGTTTCTTTATCGCTGTAACATGAGTGTGTGGCCTTGGTGTCTAGCACCAGCTTTCTCCTGGGAAACTGGACCCGTTAGCTGTGGCAGGCTTTTACCTGTTCCGTGATTGGCTCCAGGCCATCCTGGGACCCTCTTGAATTATGTGTATATCTGCATAGCTGTTCTTGAAAAAGAGCAGTTTCTGTCAGAGCTCTCTCAGCCCCACCTACCTCACAGGATATGGGGAGGGGAAGGGAAAGGAGATCGTAAGCTGCTCTGAGACTCCTTTGGGTAGTGAAGGGTGGGGTATAAATCCAACCTCCTCCTCCTCCTCCTCTTCTTCTCCTTCTCCTTCATTTCCAGTGCGTCCCTTTCCCCCCTCCGACCCCACTCCGAAGTGCACTCCAGCACCCCATCCAGTGGCAGATCAACCATTAAGCAGACGAAGCACGTGCTTAGGGCACCAGGGCCAAAGGGGGCGCCACAAAGTTGGGAAAAGGGTGAAAAGAAAAAAAACCAAAACGAATGAAGTCACGCATTTAGGTAGCCAAACTTTATGTAGCCAAAGCTTGGCTTAGTTTGTACAGTATATTGTGTTATAACAGGAATACATGTTTGTATTGCTGCAACCTGCATTGTATATCTGGTCAGACAGGTCAACAACTGAAATGGACTGGGGGTCAGGGTGGAAAGGAGGGGGGCACCAAGATTGGTCAGTGCTGCTTAGGGCACCAGGGAGCCTTCATCCGCCCCTGACCCCATCGGCTGCCTGTGGTGCTCCTGTGTGGAAATGCACACGTGCATGCAAAGCCCGGTGTTTGGGCGAGGAAGCGTGGGAAAGTGAATTCCACCAATGTGGACGACCGACCACGGGCCTGCAGCGCTATGATGCTGGCTTAGCGCCCCCCGTCTGACTGATGCAAAGCATCTCAAACTCATGCGGCTTATTTAGAGCTGATACACTGCCGCGGCAACCTGCCCTACCGACCACACCCCGTGCCATAATACGATACCTCTTCGTCCGCCTTCCCCGTCCGTCTGAAGCTCTTGACGAGCTGGGCAGGATACCAGAGACTCAGAAACGCGAGGCACAAAATGATGGGGACGGCAGAGAGCAGGGAATAGTACCTGTAGATCTGAGAAGGAGAGAAAAAGTGGGGTGTTCTGATAAGAGCAAACTCAAGACTCCGCAGCCCGCTCACACGTTCGAAGCAACTCAGTGCTACAGTGTAGGGTCCTGGCTATTCCTCGACAACCAGATGCCGCTTCAAAAAAAAAAAAAATCATCAGGAACCCTGGAATCAATCTCTGATGATCACCGTTCATCAAGAAACCCCTCACCCCAGTTCTCCCTCGCTAGGTGGTGAACTTGGAAGTCTTCTTGTTTCGTGCTCATCGGGAGAGGGTTGTGTTGGAAGTTCCAGATGCGATGTCCCCTGTCTCAGACCTCCAGACTCAGTGGCAAGAGAGGCTAGATAGCTAGATAGGCACACTGACCTTTCTACCTTTCTTTACTCTTCCACTACTGTCCCCTCTGAAATGCAGATTGTGTTCTCAGGGATCAATTTCCCCTTCCTTCTTCTCTCTCACTTTGATGAAGACGAGCTCTCTCCCTGCATGCACCAAGAGAGAGAGATGCAATCCTCTCTCGCCATCTGCTTCCATCCTTTAGCTAGTAAGTTAGTACTCTATCATGTCTCTACTCTTTCCTATCCAGAGTGTACTTCTCAAATCAAGAGAAGAGTATTTCTCTTCTCAACTTGCAACATGACTCTGTGTAGCTCTGTAAGCTAAGTAACCTGGTAAAGTGACGCTCCTGCGTTTGTAGCTTTCTTTAAGCGCTCTGCTAACTCATGGTGACTGGAGTAACCATACCATTTAACCTCAATAAGCTAGACCATGCATGGCAGACGTGCTGCGTGCTGGAAATGAATAACATGAAAAGGACGTGAAAATGGAGAACCTTCAGGGACAGCGATAAAAAGGAAGCGAACCCGAACCGATGACAAATGCACAAAATCAAAACAAAGCAAAAATGGCCCCATTTGCTGATTCCTAGTCCGAATCCAGCACCAATTTCCTCTTTGCAGATCAAGCAGGCATGAAGTTAAAGCGCCAAATAAAAGTTGATCTGAGATAAACAATCTGCAAGCTTTGTGGAACACTTTAAAGAAGAAGAAGAAGAAGAAGAGATTGGATTTACACCCCGCCCTTCACTCGGAGTGTCAGAGTGGCTTACAAACTCCTCTCCCTTCCCCTCCCCACAACAGACACCCTGTGAGGTAGGCGGGGCTGAGAGAGCTCTGACAGAAACTGCTCTTTTTCAAGGACAGCTGTGCCAGAACTATGGCTTGCCCAAGGTCATCCCGCAGCTGCAAGGGGAGGAGTGGGAAATCAAACGCGGTTCTCCCAGATTAGAGTCTGCACACTTAACCATTTGGGTCAACTGTTATTTGGCGCTTTAATTCTATTTCAAGCCACACAATCGGCTTGGGAAAAAAACAACCTTGAGAAAAACTGCTCCGGGGGAGGGGAGGGATGTGGCTTTGTGACTGGCACAAGAGCCAGCCAGTCAGTGACGTGCACAGCCCCTCTGGCTGCAAACAGGAAGAATGGAGCCAGATTGCAGGGGGGTGGATTGTACAGGCAATGAGGGAGCTCCCGGCTCACTGCTGAGATCGACTTTGCAAGATTTGGGTGGTTTTTGTTTTACCTTGGGCGACTCAGGGCATTCCACCTTCTGCCAGATATGAACCACGCAATGGCACCACGACAGCAAGCAGCCAAAGAAGTACCCGGTTCTGTGTCGGACCGTGGCACATGCAATTAAGGGGTAGTAGAAGGCAGGGTAATAGAGCAAAGCCATGATCTTCCAGTACTCTGGAGGTGGGGGGAGAGCAAGGGGGGGGGCAAAGGGGAGAAAAATGGTCTCAGTACAAACAAAGATTTTTAAAAAGGCAATTCAGCAATCCAGGCCATGCTAAATCATGCGGGGAACAGTCAGTGGTGAGCGTCCCACAGTTATCTCCTAAGAATGATACATCAGCCTTTCCTATCGACATTGGTTGACATTTCCTATCTGCATCGGAGTATTGTGAGCAGTTCTGGAGGCCTCAGTTCCAAAAGGATGTGGACAGAATGGAGCGGGTGCAGAGGAGACCAACAAGGATGACCAGGGGCCTGGAGACCAAGAAGCCCTATGAGGAGAGGCTGAGGGACTTGGGCATGTTCAGTCTGGAGAAGAGGAGGTTGAGGGGGGATCTGAAGGTCTCTCACTTGGCGGAGGGCAGGGAGCTGTTCCTGTTGGCAGCAGAGGAGAGGACTCACAAGAATGGGTTGAAATTAAGGGCAAGAAGGTATCGGCTGGATCTTAGGGAAAGCTTTTTTACATTTAAGAGTTGTTCAACAGTGGAATCAGCTGCCCAGGGAGGTGGTGAGCTCCCCCTCCCTGGCAGTCTTCAAGCAGCGGCTGGACAAACCCTTGTCAGGGAGGCTCTGGGCTGATCCTGCATTGAGCAGGGGGCTGGACTAGGTGGCCTAACAAACACAAAAAACACAAAATGTTCTACAGCTGGCAATAGCACTACAGATAAGATTAGAGTTTCAATAGCCATTCCATACACAAAAGAACCTCCTCAGGAAACTGGAAACCTCCTCAGGAAATAATCCATAGACAAAAGAACCTCCTCAGGAAAGCTCCTCCACTAGCATGTTCATAGCCTGGAGAACTACACAAGATAATTGACTCAGCCCTACCCCACCTTCCAGGGTAGATATAAATTACCTGCCTACCATTTTTCTGCCCACCTTGACACAGAGAGTATTCCATCTTTCTGTGTTCTACCTCTGAGGATGCCAGTCACAGCTACTGGAGAAATGTCAGGTCCTACAATGCCAAGACCACGGCCACACAACCCGGAAAATCTACGGCAACTAAAGGTCATTATTGTCCACTCAGACTGGCAGTGGCTTTCCAGGGTCTCAAATATATGGGTCTTTTATATCACCTCCTGCCTGATCCTTTTTTAATTGGAGATGCTGGGGATTGAACCTGGAGCCTTCGACCTCTGTGTCACCCAGCAGCTGAAAACCAGGTGCCATCAGGAGATCCACCAGAGGGCTACAACTTTGGAAGCCCTTCTACTGTGAAAGAATACGGAGTTATCATTGTCCCAGACATAAGAAGAGGGCAACCAGGATGGTGAGAGGGTTGGAATCCAAGTCTTACGAGGAAAGGCTGAAAGAGTTGGGTATGTTTAGTCTGGGAAAGAGAAGGCTTAGAGGGGACATGATTGCAGTCTTCAAGTATTTGAAGGGCTGTCATGTAGAAGATGGAGCATATCTATTCTCTCTTGCTCCGGATTGCAAGAGTAGATCTAATGGGTGGAAATTATAAGGGATTCGATACCGGCTAAATATCAAGGGAAAGTTCCTAACTGTAAGAGTGGTTGAGCAGTGGAATAGACTGCCTCAAGAGGTGGTGGATGCTCCTTCGCTGGACATTTTCAAGTGGAGGCTGGAGGGCCATATTTTGGGTATGTTGTAGGGCTATCTTTCGGCTATGCTCCTGCAGAGTACAGGGGGTTGGACTAGATGACCTGCGAGGTCCCTTTCAGCTCTAGCATTCTACGATTCTACGATTCTATCTTTGATAGCCCTTCAAGTGCTTGTAATAATTGACAGTACAGAAATCAATGAGGATTTCCCTTCCCCCACACCCATGCACATTTATTTAAGTTGGCTGAATGTCGTGTGCAAAGAGTTTTAGGTTGGAGCAAAGGGGAGTCATTTTGAAAAAACAGAAACCAGAAAGAAACAAGTTTTGAAGTGGAGCTTCCCACAAGACTTTATGAGCAAGGGTTCTGGCACAAAAGAAGGCTCTCCAGCGACACAGAAGCATTTGCAAGCCGTCTGTCACGCATTACCTCGACTGCGTGAGGAAGAGCTGGAGACGAAAGGCAAGGGGTTGGCATCCAAAACCAGCACACATAAGGAGGAGAAGAGGATGCCGAACACGGCTACCGTCAGTCCCTTGTTTCCCTCCTCTTCCAAGAAATGCACAGGGCTGCAAGAAATAAAAATCAGCAGGAAAACTGGGGTTAGAACAGAAATGCACCAGGGCGCACCGTAACAGCGTGACTCAGTAGGAGACCAGAGGACTAGAGGTCCCAGGTTAGGATCTTGGTTGTTTATTGTGTTCAGTTTGGGGCACTGCAATTGAAGAAGGATATAGAGAAGCTGGAACACGTCCAGAGGAGGGCAACGAAGATGGTGAAGGGTCTGGAGACCAAGTCCTGTGAAGAAAGGCTGAAGGAGCTGGGGTACGTTTAGTCTGGAGAGGAGATGACTGAGAGGGGATATGAGAACCATCTTCAAGCACTTGAATGGCTGCCGTATAGTGGATGGGGCGGAGTTGTTTCCTGTTGCCCCAGAAGGCTGGACCAGAACCAACGGCTTGGAATTATTCAAAAGAGTTTTCAGCTAAATGTTAGGAAGAACTTCCTGACAGTGGAACAGGCTTCCTGGGGAGGTGGTGGGCTCTCCTTCTTTGGAGGTTTTCGAGCAGAGGCTAGGTGGCTCTCTGACAGCAATGTGGATTCTGTGAACTCAGGCAGATCACGAGAAGGGAGGGCAGGAAGAGCTAGTTCTCATGGCCCTTTCTTACATGCCCAGCGAAATGCTGTTCACCACTTTGGGGTCAGGAAGCAATTTTTCTCCAGGCCAGTTTGGCCGGGGATCCTGGAGGGTCTTTTTGCCATCTCCTGGGCATGGATCACGGGTCACTGGGGGGTGGGGGAGGTATTTGTGAATTTCCTGCATTCTGCAGCGGGTTAGACTAGATGACCCTGGAGGTCCCTTCCAACTCTATGACTGTATGATTCTAACATGGCACCCACAGCCACCATGTTGGAGACCCCTGGACTGGAGACATGGACGTAACGTTACAAATTTCAACCACCAAATGCCTAGTTTGGCATAGTGCCAGTTTGGTGTAGTGGTTTGGTGTCATGGTTAAGTGCGTGGACTCTAATTTGGGAGAACTGGGTTTGATTCCCCACTCCTCCACTTGCAGCTGCTGGATGACCTTGGGCAAGCCATAGTTCTGGCACAGCTGTTCTTGGGAAAAGAGCAGTCTCTGTCAGAGCTCTCTCAGCCCCACCTACCTCACAGGGGGGGTCTGTTGTAGGGAGGGGAAGGGAAAGGAGTTTGTAAGCCGCTCTGAGACTCCGAGTGAAGGGCAGGGGATAAATCCAATCTCTTCTTCTTCTAACAGATCTGCCATCCCTAAGCTGAACCCAAGCACCTCACTCCAAAGCATACCTCAACAGGCCCGGAGCTCCGTCCAAACAGTTTTTATACAGGTGCTTCCTTTTGACCAGCAGAGACAACGTCAGCAGTATGGCCAGCTTCGGGGGGGGGGGGCAGAAAGAAAACAAATATCAGACACGCATGTAGCACTGTTTCATCTTTGCACTGTTTCATCTTATCTCGATGATGAAAACAGCCTGTCGACACGCAGGAGGTTGAAGGAGCTGGGTGGGGGGCGCGCTAGGTTCTATATTGCAAACTCCAAATCACGGAAACAAAAATAAAACGCAAACACAGGAGATGTGAGGGAGAGCGATACTGTCACATTTTTTGGCGGCACAGATCCTTGGCGAGGCGGACAGCCATTCCTCGCGGTACAGCTGTGCAGAACCAAAATATGAAACGTTCCAACTCTCCCCCACCCTCAGTGTTTAATACACAATCCCAAAATCTGAAGCAGTGTAAAAGTGTGCGCAGGGCTCCCCCCCCCAACTTGGCTTAACGTTTCGAACAACTGTCAGGGATACAGAAAAACAAACGAAACGGTGTAAGCATGTGTGTTAACTGCCGTCAAATCACTTCCGACTTATCACAACCCTACGCAGTGGCCATATTAACCCATGGCCGGGCTCCTAGGCTTTCAGGTATTTTGGGGCCCCTCCGGCACTTCAATCTTTCACCCCGCTACAGCTGACAGCCTGACTTTGGTAGGTATTTGCTGTTGTTGTTCAGTCGCACAGTCGAGTCCGACTAGTTTTCCATAATTGTAAGATGCTGGCGGGGGTGAAAAAGGCCTGGTTCGGATGTCAGCGGCAAACCCAGATTTCCCCCGAAGGGATCCCAGGATCATTAACAGGATATTTATTTACACAACCCCCAAACTCAAGTGACTTCCTTCCTCTCTGGCCAAATTCAGGACTCCCCTTTCCAAAAAAACCCATACTCAGACTCTTTTTTGGTCCCCAAACCAAGCAGGTGGAATGCAACACGAGATCGGGGCTTAGGCTAAAAGCAGGGTTGGTTCCACTAGAAGTTCGTGCCTGGTTCCAAGCTACATGCTTTTGGCTCAAGTTGAGTATTACGTATTGTTGAAATTCCTGACTGCTGGTCTCAGGTCATTATAATAACAAACTGAAAAGAAGAAGAAGATCTGGGCTGGTCTTAGCCGATGGACAACCTGGGTAGCCTACGCAGGTGCGAGGGGCTTGCAGGGTCCCCAACTGCCAACAGCCCCTCCCTGTCGAAAGAGGAGGAAAGAAGATAAAGAAGCAAATGCTCTGCGGGGGATTACTAGGAAGGGGATTGAAAACAAATCAGCCGGTATCATCATGCCCCTGTATAAATCTGTGGCGTGGCCTCATTTGGAATACTGTGTACAGTTCTGGTCACCACACCTCAAAAAGGATATCATAGCATTGGGAAAAGGAGCAGAAAAGGGTGACTAAAATGATTAAGGGGATGGAACACCTTCCCTATGGAGAAAGGTGAAAGAGGCTAGGGCTCTTTAGCTGGGAGAAATGACGGCTGAGGGGTGACGTGATCGAGGTTTATAAGATTATGCATGGGACAGAGAAGATAGAGAAAGAGGTACTTTTCTCCCTTTCTCACAGTACAATAACTTGTGGGCATTCAGTGGAATTAATGAACAGATCAAAGGAAGTCGTTCCTCACCCAAAGAATAATGAACACGTGGAATTCACTGCCATAGGAAGTGGTGGCAGCTTCAAGCACAGACAGCTTCAAGAGGGGAATTGGATAAACATATGGAGCAGAGGTCCATCAGTGTTTGTTAGCCACAAGGTATAGAAGGAACACTATGTCTGTCTCTGTCTTCTTGGTGCTGAGGGGGCAACACCAGGGGGGCTTCTGGAGTTCTGGCCCCGCTGGTGGACCTCCTGATGGCACCTGGGTTTTGGCCATTGTGTGACACAGAGTGTTGGGCTGGATGGGCAACTGGACTGATCCAACATGGCTTCTCTTACGTTCTTAGGGGTAAGATCCTGCCACCGCTTACACCTGACCCATCTGGGGCTCAGACAGCTGGCTTCCAGGGGCAGCTGGCAGCACCTTGAAAGGGTTGAAAATCAATGCTCCCTCTAAGCTGTGGAGTCTTGTGAGCAAAAATTCCATTTTGTGAGCTACTGGCATGAAAGTTGTGAGCGAGCGATTTGGCTGCTGCATAAATTAGTTGGCTCTGGAGCCATACTTCCGGAGCGAAGACGAAAATGTGTGAGCCAGAGGCTAATAAACAGTGACTCTAACTCAGCTTAGAGGGAACGCTGGTGAGGACCACTCCTTGCTTGGACCTGGAGAAGGAGAGGCGTTGGTAGTCACACTTGGGGCCCCATCCTGGACTTCTGTCCAGGGTCCCAGCATCACTAAGTCTACCTCTGCCTAAAATGCAATCACTACATGCCCTCAAAAGTCATCAGTCGGTCCTTTAGTGCCCACTGTCAATTTCCTGGCTCTCAGAAAAACAGTACCTTGGACAGGGCTCTTTTTGTAGAAAAAGCCCAGCAGGAACTCATTAGCATAACAGGCCACACCCAGCAGCAGAAACTCATTAGCATATTAGGCCACCACCCCCATGTTACCGGAAGTCATCCAGCCACACCCACCTTTTGCTTCTTATTCTGTTTACCTTGTTTGTTGTCAAAACCCAGGGCTTTTTTGGAGCAGGAACTCCTTTGCATGTTAGGCCACCCCCCCCCATGTAGCCAATCCTAATGGGTTCCTGCTGTTGGGTGTGGCCTTTTATGCTAATGAGTTCCTGCTGGGCGTGGCCAACTTGGGAGCTCCGTTCTTGTATGTTCCACCACAAAAATAGCCCTGACCTTGGAGAAAAGGCCAGTTTCCCAGAACATGTTCGCAACAATACTCTGTAGAACTCTGGCCTGTAGCTATCGTGGGGCTATGGGGGCTGTGCCCCCTTCTTTAAAGGGCCCCCCACCTCTTCCCAAAAGGGATCATTTAAATGCTTTTGAGAAGAAGCAGGGGGTGGCATGCACCCCTCTCCTCCTGCAAGATTTACAGGGCCCTCCAGCTGATCAGCGGGCCACATGCACCCCGCTGAAGGGCCCTTTAAACCTTGCAGGAGGGGAGGGAGAGGGGCACATGTCAACCCCCCTTCATTATGGCAAGCAATGGCAGCCCCACCAGCCACAAAATCCTGGCTACATGCCTGGTAAAACTCACAACAGTTTCACTGTAATCTGCCAGGTCTGGGAGAGAGAGGGACGTATTAAACTAACTATGCACCGTATACCCTGACACTGATAGCCAGGCTAGTCCGATCTCATCAGATCTCAGAAGCTAAGCAGGGTTGGCCCTGGCTAATATTGGGATGGGATACCTGCAAGGAATACCAAGGTTGTGACATGGAGGCAGGCAATGGCAAACCACCTCTGAACATCTCTTGGCAGGTGTGATAGCAGGACACCCTGACCTGGACGGTCCAGGCTAGCCCGATGTCATCACATCCTGGAAACTAAGCAGGGTCGGCCAGGGATAGTACTTGGATGGGAGACCACCAAGGAAGTCCATGGGGTCGCCATAAGTCAGCAGTGACCTGATGGCACTTTCCACCCTCATGCATGCATCATACAAACTAAGCCACTTCACTGACTGGCAGTTCCACCTCCAATGTGACCTTACATTCCCGATCACCGCGAGCTACCCGCGGGCTACCTGCGTTAAAACGAGGCACTTACGGAGATTGGAGCCATGCAGACGTGGTAGAGATGATAAGGGACGGTAGGATGGCAGTCGGCAATAGCATCAGGGTTCATGCTGCAGAACGGAGAAATATAAATAATTTAAAATACATTTGCTTAAAAAAAAGAAGAAGAAGGATAGGGGTTGACTTGAGGGCTGTGAAATGGAATCGAATCAGCGGGACCCGGCTAAAAGCCAAAAATGTGCACTGAGAATGGCCACGGCCTCAGGGGACCAAAGACTTATCCTATCTCTTTGGAGCGTGGGCCAACTGGGCAAAATCCCGCACCATGCGTGCGCAAATCCATTTTCTGGTTCTTTTTCGGAAGGCGGTTGTTCGAGGGCAGCGTTTACATATATTATGCTAATACAAAGCAATATATATTAAAATGAAGGGGGCTCAAAAACGGAGAGGGCCCCAATTAGCTTAGGGGGAGCCGGCAGGAGCTGGCTTTGGGAGCCAAGATTAAAGGCGGTAAATATGCGTAACGTGGTTAAAGAAGGATTCAAGGATATGAAGAACCACGGAATTCATTCAAAGAAGGGAAATACGCCATAAGAGATAAGGGGTTTGTTACGTCTGGTCCAACAGACACTGCTAGGGACGAGAGGGTTTTATTAAGCAAAGGGAAGTTGGAGAGCTGCTGTTGTGTAACAGTTAGGGAGTTGGACTAGAAGCTGAAGGACTCCAGGTTCGAATCCCCACTCCTGGAAGCCTTGCTGGGAAATCGTAGACCGGTGACACTTGCAGCCTAATCTACCTCAGAGGGTTGCTGTGAGGAGGAAATGGGAGGAGAGGAGAATGACGCAGGCTGTTCTGGGTCCCCACTGGGGAGATAAGTGGAATCAAAGAGTTGGAAGGGACCTCCAGGGTCATCTAGTCCAAGCCCCTGGACAAGGCAGGAAATCCACAACAATTTTCCCCTTCCCCCACATCCCCAGTGACCCCTGCTCCATGCCCAGAAGATGGCAAAAACCCTCCAGGATCCCCGGCCAAACTGGCCCGGAGAACAATTGCTTCCTGACCCCAAAGTGGCGATCAGCATTTTCCTGGGCATGCAAGAAAGGACCACGAGAACTAAGCACTGAGGCAACCCCTCCTGCCCTCCTGTCTCGTGATCTGTCCAAGTTCACAGAATCAGCATTGCCGTCAGATGGCCAATCTAGCCTCTGCTTGAGAACCTCCAAAGAAGGAGAGATCCATCAAGTCACTAGACGCTGCAGGTCTTAGCAGTTTTATTTGGGAACCTATCCCTGCCCCCTCTTTTAGAATTTCACATTGACGTTCCAGCTGAAGAAACGGCACCTTGGATGCGTGTTCAGTGACAGGTTGGTCCCTCGCACCTAGGGCTAAAAATGGCGGGGACCCCAAGTAGCAACCAGGATAACAGATGGCCAGTGATGCTTGCAGCCTAATCTCCTTCACAGGGTTAGGTGAAGGTTTCCCTTGCTCGAAAGCCAGTCGGATCCGACCCTAGGGCACGGTGACATCTTACGTTCAGCACCTCGGCTTTTGTCCTGACTCACGAGGGCATGAAGTTACAACCAGAGGATCAAGATTCATTCAAAGCCTTCCTGAGATCTGAACGTTAAAAAAAAAATGGCACTGAGCCAGTATTCCCTCTAAGCTGAGTTAGTGTGAACTAGCTCACAGTTTTTTTAGCCTCCGGCTCACACAGTTTTGTCTCAGCTCAGGACAGAGCAAACTAATTTATTCAGTAGCCAAACTGCTCAGCTCACAACTTTAATGCCAGGAGCTCACAAAGTAGAGTTTTGGCTCACAAGACTCCTCAGCTCATGTGGTTTTGCCAAGTCTGAGACGGAACCGTTTTTGGAAATCTCTTTACAGGTTTTTCAAGCAGGTCGGCCAAATCTACTGTGATTTTGCTTTGGCTTAGGTTTGGGTTCACGCATTGTTCCACCCAAGCTAGGGTTGCCAACCTCCAGGCGTGGTCTGGAGATCACTTGGGATTACAGCGAATCTCTGGACCACATAGACAGCCTGTTATTTATTTATTTAAAACATGTATTCCACTTACCCTGGAGAAAATGGCCGCTTTGGAAGATGGACTCTATGCCTTTATACCCTGCTGAAGCCCCTCCCCAAACCCCACCCTCCCGGCTCCACCTTCAAATCTCCAGGTATTTCCAGACCTGGAGACGGCAACCTTACAACCCAACAATGGCTTCAGAACTGGGCCCAATCCAGTTTCAGTGCACAGGGTGGACTGAGTTGATTGGCCTCACTTATTACAACTGTCAGCTGTAACTGGGAAGTAACGTGAGAAAAGCCCAAGATAAAAGTAACAGGAACCCTTGACAGTAAAATGTGTAACTTTTTAAAAAATATATTATTAAATAAATTAATTCATATTTAAATTTTAAATTAATATTTATTTTAAAATAAATTCATATTTAATACATATTTTAAAAAATAAATTAAAGTGGGCTTTTTCACATAAAACAGGTGAGGAAACCTTTCCCCCTACTCTCCCTGGTCCTCTGAGAGGATTGCTAGCTCCGAGTTATGGATGCCAGCCTCCAGGTGGGACCTGGGGATCCCCTGGAGCTACAGCTCCTCTCCAGACTACAGAGATCAGTTCCCCTGGAGAAAAATGGATGCTCGGGAAGGTGGACTCTATGGAATTATACCCCCCCCGAGGTCCCTGTCCTCCCCAGGCTCCGTCCCCAAATCTCTGGGAGTTTCCTGACCTGGAGCTGGCAACTTTACCCCCCTTCCCCCTCTGCTGGTCAGGGGGAACCTGGCAACCCTAAAATCCTGAGGATTTGGGGGGGGGGATTGACCCTGGGGAGTGTTGGGTTTGAGAAGGGAAGGGCCTCAGCAATGTACAATACTACAGAGTCCACCTTCCAAAGCCGCCATTATCTCCAGGAAAACTGGTCTCAGTTTTCTGGAGTTCAGTTATAATAATAGATATCCAGGACCCACCTGGAGGTTGGCATCCCTATCTGATCAGATCTCTCTCTCTCTCTCTTTCACACACATACACAAAGTGGGGAGATATTTCAATTAAAAGTACATTCCACAATTCTCTTTCTATTCATTTATTTGTTTACTCAATTCAATTATATCCCGTCTCTATCCCCAATGGAGACCCCCCCAACCGCCTTTCATAGTTCTCCTCTCCTCCATTTTAACTTCACAACAGCCCTGTGAGGTTGGTTCGGCTGAGAGAGTGTGGCTGGCCCAAGGCAACCTGGCAGGCTACCGTGGCACGAGCAGAGATTCCAACCCGAGTCTCCCAGCTACTAGTCCAACACTCTTAACCATGCCCCCATGCCGGCTCCCTGCTGCCCGGGTAGCCCTCTTCCCTCAGTCTGCAGACATGCACACCAGAACTGAAAGAGCGAAAAGGTACTCATCTCCGTTTCTTATCTTTGCCCCCCCATTGTTTATTATTAAGCAAAAGCTTCCCTCTTCATGAAACTCCACATGCCTAAATTTACTCCTGCTTGAAAAGTGGCACTGCTGGGCTCTAAATTGCCACCACACTCAGGTTCGTATAAACACTGAATCCTTTCAGACTAACTGAAAGGGTGGAATCCAAACAATGAGTCCTCTGAAATACAAACACAAGGCAGGACAGGGTAAGTGGAGTTCTCTCCGCTGCCATCCAGCATTCCAGGCTTTGTATCCCAAAGATAATATATAGCTAAGGCAATACCAAACAGAGATGGCCAATATAAGCAAGGGCAGGCTTGTGGGTGCTATAACGCCCTATTCTGCTTTAACTGAAGAGTGGATTTTCTCCAGGTCGAAGCTTAGGGTTGTCAGGTCTGGGTTGGAAAATACCTAGAGACTTTGGGGGTGGATCCAGGAGAGGGCGGGGTTTGGGGAGGGGAGGGGCTTCAGCATGGTCCAATGCCACAGAGTCCACCCTCCAAAGCAGCCATTTTCTCCAGGGGAGCTGATCTCTGTCAGCTGGAGATCAGTTGTCAAAGTGGGAGATCCCCAGGCCCCACCTGGAGGCTGGCAACCCTATCGAGGCTTGTATTTTCTTTTGTCGGCCCACTTAAAAGTCACACGCCATTCAACGGGTTTCTTTCATTCTCACTGAGACCGATCTGGGAAGAAGGCATTGGCTTGCCTTGATAACTGCATTAACTGTTGCAGCGATGTGTTTACATCATTTCCGATGTGACACTGAAGTGATGTCATCAGGCTGGAGATGTTGGGGGTGACAGTCTAGTATTTGGGCACAAGCTCTACGGCGGAAACCAAATCTACCAGACAGTTTTTGTCTAAACACCAGGGTGGTGCCCCGACATTGCTGCGTGATGATGTCACTTCTCGGTCACTTTGGAAGTGATGTAGAGACATCGCTGCAACATCAACCTGGCCTCACTCTTTCTCCAGGTGAGTCCCTCCACCAGGCAGCTGATTGGCAGTGGGACCTGGTGGGGGGGGGACGCCTGCCTCCATGGGGGGGGTCTGGCAACCCTACCCCCCCCGGCTCCACCCTCCAAATCTCAAGGTATCTCCCAACACTGGCAGATCTGTTTTGCTGTGATGTTCACTTTGCGGGGACGATCAGACTGATTCCAGACCTGATAACCTCACGGGGATTGGGGCAGAGCTGGGGGGGAGGGATCTAAGCAGGATACAGTGCCAGAGAGCCCACCCTCGAAAACAGCTGTCTCTACAGGGGTCACCTGGAGATCAATTGTAATAGAGAGAGATGTCTGGGGGCTGGCAACCAATGCTCCCTCTACGCTGTGGAGTCTTGTGGGCAAAAATTCCACGTTGTGAGCTACTGGCATTTAAAGTTGTGAGCGAGCCGTTTGGCTGCAGCATAAATGAGTTTGTTCTGGAGCCATCCTCCCTGAAAAATGTGTGAGCTGGAGGCTAAAAAACTGTCAGCTAGCTCACACTAACTCAGCTTAGAGGGAACACTGCCGGCAACCCCACCAAAGGGAGACAAAGCAGTGTGGGAGTAAACTGAAGCATGTGAATGGAGTATGGGCAAGAACTCCAAATCATGTTAGCTGTGTCCAAAACAAGGCTGCGATGTCTGAGGAGAGGAGGAGGAAGAGGAGAAGAAGAGGAGGAAGAGATTGGTTTATACCCTGCCCTTCACTACCCAAAGGAGTCTCAGAGCGGCTTACAGTCTCCTTTCCCTTCCCCTCCCCACAACAGACACCCTGGGAGGTAGGTGGGGCTGAGAGAGCTCTCTTGAGGATTGCTCCTGAGAGAACAGCTCTGAGACAACTTGTGACTGGCCCAAGGTCACACCAGCAGCCACATGTGGAGGAGTGGGGAATCAAACCCTGTTCTCCCGGATTAGAGTCCGCGCTCCTCACCACTACACCAAAATGAGCCGAAGAATGGGATGTGATTAAATAATTTTCTTATGATGAGGTACAAGAGGAGAATGAAAAGGAGTCATGTTTGGAAAAGGCTCGGCACGACGTATTGGCGTTTGGAACAAAGGGAACCGTGGCCATTTCTTAAAAAACCCCGAAGAACATCCAGAAATAAGACAACAGCACCGGCGACCGTGGGTCACGTCTCAGCAAAGCAAAAGCACCTTTCCGCTTCAAAACACCTATCCGAGGAAATCTCCATCAAGGGCCAATCCAGACAACAACAGTCTGGCCAGCACTTAAGTGGCCGCGCTAGGAACGCTCTGGGGAAAGGCTGGTGCAGAGTGGTGGCGAAAAATGGGAGGCAGGAAATTCAAAGTATCTTTCAGGGGCGAAAGCACGGGGGGAGGGGAAGATCATATGCTTCATGCGCACAAAGTCCCTGGTTCAGTTCCTGGCATCTGCACAGACAACAGATGACATGGCGAAAGCTTCCTCTGCCTAAGACCCCGGAGAATTGCTGGCAGTCAGAGTTTACAGTCCTGGCCTAGATGGGCTTCCTTTCTGGCATTAAGTAGCCTCATATGGTTAATTAATTCAGCAAATAGTCTGAAGCAAGCCGCTGCTCTTTCGCACCCCAGGCCAGTCCCAGGAGTTTGGGACTTTTCAGTTTAGAAAAGAGATGACAAAGGGGTGGGCGTGAGAGAGGTTTATAAAATTAGGCATGGGGTGGAGAGAATGGACTAAGAGAAATTTTTCAACCTCTCCCAAAAGACTAGAACTCGAGGGCATCGGAAGAAGAAGAAGAAGAAGAAGAAGAATTGGATTTATACCCCGCCCTTCACTTAGATTTTCAGAGGGGTTTACAATCGCCTTCCCTTCTTCACTCCATAACAGACACCCTCAGAAGTAGGTGGGGCTGAGAGAGCTCTGAGAGAACTGCTCTCAAGAGAACAGCTCTGAGGGAACTGTGACTGACCCAAGGTCAGCCAGCGGGCTGCATGTGGAGGAGTGGGGAATCAAACCCAGTTCTCCAGATCAGAGTCCGCCACTCTTAGCCACCAGACCAAACTGAAGCTGATGGGCAGTAGGCTCAGGACGGCCAAAGGAAATATGACTTTACATAGAGATTAATTAGAATGTGGAATTCACTGCCAGAGGATGTAGTGACAGCCACAGGAATAAACAGCTTTCAAAGGGGACTAGATAGATTCATGGAGGAGAAATCTATCAGTGGCTATTAGCTGTTGTGGCTG
Organism: Gekko gecko; assembly: GCA_029375565.1. Taxonomy (NCBI): domain Eukaryota; kingdom Metazoa; phylum Chordata; class Lepidosauria; order Squamata; family Gekkonidae; genus Gekko; species Gekko gecko. The sequence goes on along the minus strand of JAPDNY010000017.1, from coordinate 7,072,187 downwards.
AGGGGAACATCCACATGCAGAGGCAGTCAACCTCTGAATCCCAGAGCCAGGAAGCAAGATCAGGGGAAGGCCTCGGCCTCTCTGCCGTGTTGCTGGCCCTCCAGAGGAACTGGTGGCCACTGTGCGAGACAGGACTGGATGGACCACTGGTCTGATCCAGCAGGGCTCTTCTGATGTTCTTATGGTGGGGGTAGGGTTGCTAACTCCAGGATGGGAAATTTCTGCCGATCTGGAGGGCAGGCAACCCAGCTTCCTGGCCACAAAATCTTTTGTGGATCTGGCATTTCCCTGGATTGCAGCGCACGCTCATCAACCCACTCTATACAAGAACCTTTTTGGGAAGTCATACTACGGAAGAGTAAGTCCGATAACATTTTAAAAATCTAGCTCGACAGCCAGCCTTTAATACAAACAACAAAATCCGTACCTTAGCAGCTAATCCATTAACATCTTTACAGAGGTCCACAATCGAAGCCATCCTTGGGTCTATTCAAAGTATTTTTATTCAAGCCCCAGTGATGCCTTAAAGACCAACAGCATTTCCAGCGTGTAAACTTGTCAGAATCAGAGCTCCCTTCGTCAGCTCTGCCTCTCAAAAGCTTATATCCTGGAAATGTAGTTGATCTTTATTAATTAATTTATTAATTCAATTTATACCCCATCCTCCCTTGCTAAGGCAGGCTCAGGGCGGCTGACTTAAAATCCCACATATAAATACCGTTAAAACCAAACATAAAACAATCCTACGCAATTCATTTATCAGTTCTCATAAAGTGCTTTAAGGGGCCACTGGACTCGAACCTGCTTTTCTATTACAGATGAACATGGCTATCCACCTGGAAGTATTTCGATGCATCAGAACTCAAATGTCAAAACACAGCGACCAGATATATGGACTGTAAGGTAAAGGTAAAGGTTTCCACTGCTTGAAAGCCAGTCGAATTCGACTCTAGGGATGTGGTGCTCATATCCATTTCCAAACCGAAGAGCCAGCGCTGTCCAAAGACATTTCTGTGGTCATGTGGCTGGCATGACTAGACACCAAGGCGCATGGAATGCTGTTACCTTCCCACCTATTGCCTATTTATCTACTTGCAATTTCTTGCTTTCGAACTGCTAGGTTGGCAGAAGCTGGGACCAAAGACGGGAGCTTACTCTGTCATGCGGCACTCGGGTCTCGAACTGCCAAACTACCGGCCTTCCAGCCTGCAGTTCAGCGTCTTAACCACTCGAGCCACGGCAGCCCCTGTACTCAGTGCAAATTAGTGAATTTCAATGTCGAATATTCTCCGACGAACCGAAGTGAATTCTCAGATGTGAATTCACACAAAGTTTCAGGAAGAAATAGGTTGCAACCAACCTGACCGTAGGAGTAACCATAGGAAGAAATAGGTTGCAATCACAGGAGGAGAAGTGCTATTGAAAATACCTTTGGCTGTTTTTCTATGTTTGGATTGACTCTAATCGGCCCTTCCTGACAACTGACCCCCCCATATAATGGTTGAGAAAATTCTGTTTTCACTCTATCTGAAGAGGTGTCCGTGCACACGGAAGCTCACCCCTTGGATAAAACTTTGTCGGCCTTAAAGGTGCCCCTGGACTCAAAACTTTGTTCTGCTGCTTCCGACCAACGCAGTCACCCATCTGAAAGTCTCTGAAGAAGAGTGCGTGGCCCTGACCCGGGTAGCCCAGGCAAGCCAGATCTCATCAAATCTTGGAAGCTAAGCAGGGTGCACTCTGGCAAGTACTTGGATGGGAGACCTCCTTGGAATACCAGAGAGTGGGAGGCGAGGGCAGGCGTTGTTCAAACGCCATGACTTCCAGGTGCACGCACACACAGGTACACGCACACACAAACACATATTTTAAAAATACTGAAAAAAGGAGAGAAGTGTGTGTGTGCACACACAAAGGCTCACACCTCGAATAAAATGTTGCTGGCCCTAGAGGCACCACCGGACTCAACCTTCGTTCTGTTGCTTCAGCTACCCGACTGGATTCCAATTATATACTTAGCATTTTTAGATAGATTTAATCTAAATCTGCTTCCCGCACAGTGCAGGGAGAAACGAGAGGGCTACGTAGTAAAGTTTCCCCCGAACGCGTCACCGGGGGGGGAAGAAATGCAATACTCACTCATCCAGGTCCCCCATTGGCTCGTAGATGTACCAGTTGTCCTCGTAGGAAAAGCTGCTGTTGGTGCCCAGGTTGTGGCTCTCCGCCAGCAGTTCTGAGGACATCTCTGTTTCTCCTTCCCAGAAAGAAAAAGCAGAGAGAGAGAGAGAGAGAGAGAGAGAGAGAGAGAGAGAGAGAGAGAGAGAGAGAGAGAGAGAGAGAGAGAGAGAGAGAGAGTATTTAGTTTTTCAAAAAGCTGAGAGAGCTTTATATTCAAAAAGAAGGGTGCTGTTCTTTAGATATAGACTTAGCCACAGAGAATCTTAGAAGTGCCCCCCCCCCGCGATCGATTCTCTTAGGATGCAGAGACTGTTTTTAAAATACCTGTTGCACTTTAGTTGCAGGAGTCAGATGGCTGTGCGCACACGATTCCTCTCTCCCTCTGGCTCCTTCCTCCTCCTCTCTCTCTCCCCTCCTTGCCCTCCGGAACTCTGTTCAAAGTGACTTTTGCGCCGATTCAACAGCTGATGAGAACAAAGGAGAAGGGGGGAACCGAGACAGGGTGGTGGAAACCTTGCCTGGGAGTGTGGAGGGCAAGGCCGGAGCAAGGAGATTACAGGAAAGTGTAAAAAAAAAATATGTTCCTCCCCCACACTCACTCTCCCAACCCTGGAGAGAGATGGATGGGATTGAAGCTTCTGTTTTGGTTTCTTAGTTGGACAGAATCAGGCCTTTCCACGTGGGCCTTTCCGTGTATATTTATTTCAGCAGTCGTGTGGGATTTATACAGTCCGATGCCTGTCAAAGAATAATCTTATCTGGGGAAGTGTTGGGTGCATATGAAAGCTTATACCGTGGATAAAAGCTTGTTGTTCTTAAGGTGCAACTGGACCCATACTTTAATTTTATTCTAAATTGGACCAATCTGGGAAGCAGATCTGTAGGTCATGGGCAGTGTTCCCTCTAAGATGAGTTAGTGCGACCTAGCTCAGAGTTCTTTAGCCTCCGACTGACATATTATTATCTTAGCTCAGAGCAAAGTAATTTATGCCACAGTCAAATCGCCTGATCACAACTTTAATGCCAGTAGCTCACAAACTGGAATTTTTGCTCACAAGACTCCACAGCTTAGAGAGGGAGCATTGGTCATGCCTGTTCTCTTTCTTAACCCCTCCTTAAATGCCGATGTCCTAACACGCAACTAACTGGATTCAAGCCCAGGCATAACGAAGCTTAGGTAGATATCGCCACCCCTTGGGATAAGGCCAGAAATTTACTACCCTTCCCTACGGCCCTGCCCATAGTGTAGGGTTGCCTGGGTCCCTGCCTGGTCACTGGTGGGAGGTTGAGTGGGATAGGGTTGTCAGATCCAGGCTGGGGAACTCCAGGAGATTTGGGGATGGAGTCAGGTTGCCGAGTCACTTACATGGCATAGCAGGGGAGAGTTTGTCCCGACCCGGAAGTGACGTCATCACATTGGGCACATTGCTTGCCGACACTCTAGTAATCAGCCTGGGAACTCTATGTTACCATAGAGTTTTCAGGCTGATTGCTAGAGCATCAACCCGAACCAGGCACTTTGGGGCAGGGTTCCCCCCGCCAGCCTGATACCAACCGGCGGATTGGGGGCCCTTTCGGTGGGAAAACCCCCACCCACCCGGAGGAACTTGGCAGCCCTAGGATGGAGCCTGGGGAGGGCAGGGATCTCAGTGGGGTACAGTGCCATAGAGCCCAGTCCACCCTCCAAAGCAGCCATTTTCCCCAGGGGAACTGACCTCTGTAGTCTGGAGATGAGCAGTAATTCTGGGGGAGCCCCAGGTCCCACCTGGGGGATGGCATCTGTAGCCCACAGCGATGTCTGCAAATGCTGTGATCCAACACCGCTTAGAATTGCGACAGATCTCCAGACGGCAGAGATCAGTTCCCCCAAGGAAAGTGGCTACTCCGGAGGGTGGACGTCATGGCATTATACCCTCTTGACGTCTCTCCTCACCTCAAATCCCACCCTCTCTGGGCTCCAACCCCCCCAAATCCCCAGGAATCTCCTCCAATTTGGAGTGGGCTCCCCTGCCCTTCACCCATCATCAGTGTTCCCTCTAAGCTGAGTTAGTGTGAGCCAGCTCACAGTTTTTTTAGCCTCTGGCTCACAGATTTTTTGTCTTCGCTCAGGAAGGGATGGCTCCAGAGCAAACTAATTTACGCAGCAGCCAAATCTTTTGCTCACAACTTTAATGTCAGTCGCTCACAAAGTAGGATTTTTGCTCACAAGACTCCACACCTTAGAGGGAACATTGGCTGGTCAGATGATGCTGCCTTTGGCAATTTGCGACCCCCTGACAATAGACCCGTACTCCAAGCCCCAAATCAACACCAAAATCCTTTCCTCAGAGCAGAGAAAATCTTCTTTAACAAGTGAACAAAAAGCCAAGCGTTCACTCCAGTGTTTTGGGATCCATTCAAGACCAACCTTGCGGGTTGTCAGTCACCTCTGCACCTGTGCTTGGGTAAACCAGGCCCAAGGGCCATATCTTGGGCAGGTGTGTGTTGACTACGCTGCCTCAAAATGCTCTCAGTCCCGTACAGGTGGCTGAGTTGGGGATTGCCATACCTGAAGGGGCACTAGGCAGGAGCTAATGTTCCCAGCTGTGTTTCAGTTTATATTATCATAAATACAGTAGAGAAAGATGGCTGTCTCATGATTATTTTTAAAAAAGCTCCGTGGGAGAAAACCACACCAAATTAGGATGCATATTTCTGTTTCCTGGGGTAGTCATTAGGTTTGCAGGGAGACAAAGTTGCAAAAATGTACATAGCAGATCGAGCCTCCTAGTAATCTGTGTCAGCTGCACGTGTGCAACAATAGTAACCACTGGGGGAAATGAATTATTTATTTAAATAAATTTAATTTAAATAAATAAATTAAAATCAGGGGGTGGGGAGGTGAGCAACTGGGAGGTGGGGAAAGGGGAGGAAACCAGGTGATCGGTCAGAGAAAGGAAGGGAAAGCCAGAGAGTGTTGGGTGGGTGATGGGATTTTCTCCACGTCCGCAAGTTACTCGTAGGTCCCCATTTGTTCTTCTGTAAAGTTTTTGGACTTTTTTTTTTGCTGTCGGTTTTGTCAATGTCTTTGAATCGCTAATGCCTGCTGGACAGGCTTTATATGCAGTGGTGTTTAAACAGGCATACCCTATTTATATGCCCAACGTAGATTTACTCTGGGGTTGTCAATCTTCAGGTGGGACCAGGAGACCTTTTGGAATTACAACTGATCTCCAGAATACAGAGATCAATTCCCCTGGAGAAAATGCCTACTTTGGAGGGTGAACTCCATGGCATTACACTCTGTTGAGGTTCCTCCTCTATCCAAATTCCCCCTTCCCTGGGCTTCACCCCTATATTATTTATTTTTTTTGTTCTCTTAATTTTTACCCTGCCTTTCTCTTCCCAATGGGGACCCAAAGTGGCTTACATCATTTTCTCCTTCATTTTACCCTCACAACAACCTTGTGAGGTAGGTTAGGCTGAGAGAGTATGTCTGGCCCAAGGTCACCCAGTGAGCTTCCAAGGCACGAGGTAAGGTTCAAACCTGGGTCTCTCAGTTACTAGCCCAGCACTCTTAACCAGTCCAGTGGCACCTTTCAGACTGACAAAGCTGTATTCAAGGCAGAACAAATTTCGAGTCCAGTGGCACCTTTAAGACCAACAAAGTTTTGCTCAAGGTAGAACAAATTTAGAGTCCAATGGGACTATGTACCTGAAGAAATGTGCACGCACAAGAAACCTTATATCTTGAATACTAGTTTGTCGGCCTTAAAGGTGCCACTAGACTCGAATTTTGTTCTGTAGGAGGGACAGATTGTACGTATGGCTCAGATCCTTGACTACCAGAAAACCACAGCAGCGTCTGCCTCTCACGCAAGACGGGGCAGGGATGAAAGGAAAGGGTGCACAGCGAGCGCTTTGTGAGATCCAAATTCTCCGAGACTCACTCTCTCCGCGTGGTGTCGGTGCTCCACCCTGCATTTGCCCGAAACCTGATCTCTTTGCTCCTCCGGCTAACCTCTACTCGGGAAGGCAAAAAAAGCTTTGATCGAGACAGCAAGGGGAAAGATGGATGGCAGCAATAAAGGCCCTACATATTATTCATTTCCTACGCTCTATCACTCCCCGGAGAGCGTTTTTGGCCTCTCTCTCCAAAATGAATAGAGCAACGGGGAATTGGGGAGGGAACAGAGAGAGGAAGGGGCCCTGTGTCTCTCCCCCCCACAAGTGCAGAGGACAGCATATTGCATGCGCCTTTTAATAAAAATGATAAGGGATCTGAATCTGGAATGACTTTTGATTTCTCGCAGAGGGAGTTCATTTAATTCAATTGAACTCTGGAAGGGGAATCGTCGAGCGCAGCTGAGTCCATGACCTGGGGCTCAAGAGGGGCCTAGACTTCACAAGGTGGTCTCCGTGTATGGGTGCCAACCTCCAGTTGGGACCTGAAGAATGTCGTCTTGCAGGGGACAGACTCCAGAGTGTGGGGATGTGCCCTTTTGTTGTTGTTGTTCAGTCGCACAGTCGAGCCCGACTCTTCGCAACCCCATGGACCAGATTACGCCAGGCCCTCCTGTCTTCCGCTGTCCGCTGAAGTTTGCTCAATTTCATGTTCGTTGCATCAATGACACTGTCTAACCATCTCATCCTTTGCTGTCCCCTTCTTCTTTGACCTTCAATCTTTCCCAGCATCAGGGTCTTCTCCAGTGAATGCTCCCTTCTCATTTGGTGGCCAAAGTATTTGAGCTTCAGCTTCAGGATCTGGCCTTCCAAGGAACAATCAGGGTTGATTTCTTTTAGGATTGACTGATTTGATCTCCTTGCAGTCCAAGGGACTCTCAAGAGTCTTCTCCAGCACCATAGTTCAAAAGAATCTATTCTTCGGCGCTCGGCCTTCCTTATAGTCCAACTCTCGCAGCCATACATTACTACGGGGAATACCATTGCTTTGACCATGCGGACTTTTGTTGGCAAGGTGATGTCTCTGCTTTTTATCATACTGTTTAGGTTTGCCATCGCTTTCCTCCCAAGGAGCAGGCGTCTTTTAATTTCATGGCTGCAGTCACCATCTGCAGTGATCTGGGATCCTAGGAACGTGAAGTCTGTCACTACTTCTACGACTTCCCCTTCTATTTGCCAAGGAGTGATGGGCCCAGATGCCATGATCTTAGTTTTTTTGATGTTGAGCTTCAAGCCCACTTTTGCGCTCTCCTCTTTCATCCTGAGCAAGAGGCTCTTTAGATCCTCTTCACTTTCTGCCATCAGAGTGGTATCGTCTGCATATCTGAGGTTATTGATCTTTTCCCCAGCAATCTTAACTCCAGCTAGTGATTCATCCAGGCCAGCATTTCACATGATGTACTCTGCATATAAATTAAATAAGCAAGGTGACAATATACATCCTTGTCGTACTCCTTTTCCTATGCTAAGCCAATCAGTTGTTCCATATCCGGTTCTAACTGTTGCTTCTTGACCCTTATACAGGTTTCTCAGGAGACATGTGAGGTGGTCTGGTACTCCCATCTCTTTAAGAACCTGCCATAATTTATTGTGATCCACACAATCAAAGACTTTAGCATAGTCAATGAAGCAGAAGTAGATGTTTTTCTGGTACTCTCTTGCTTTCTCCATAATCCAGCGAATGTTGGCAATTTGATCTCTCGTTCCTCTACCTCTTCGAAACCCAGCTTGTACTTCTGGCAATTCTCTATCCACGTACTGTTGAAGCCTAGCTTGTAGGATTTTGAGCATGACCTTGCTAGCGTGTGAAATGAGTGCAATTGTGCGATAGTTTGAACATTCCTTGACATTGTCCTTCTTTGGGATTGGAATGTAAACTGACCTTTTCCAATCCTGTGGCCACTGTTGTGTTTTCCAAATTTGTTGGCAAATTGAGTGCAGCACTTTAACAGCATCTTCTTTTAAGACTTTGAATAACTCAGCTGGGATACCATCACCTCCACTAGCTTTGTTGTTTGTAATGCTTTCTAAGGCCCATTTAACTTCGCTTTCCAGGATGTCTGGCTCGAGGTCAGTGATTATACCATTGTGGTTGTCAAGGACATTGAGGTCCTTCTTGTATAGTTCTTCTGTGTATTCTTGCCATCTTTTCCTAATCTCTTCTGCTTCTGCAAATGTGTCCTTTGGGATGGTCCAAATATTGTTTTGCGGTGTATAGTATGGCCCAAGTGTCTGCCTATGTGATTGTCCTAGGAGCCGCCCCACTTTGGACCAGCTGGCACAAGAACTGCACTAAATGTCACCTACGCTGCCATTGTATGTGAGGGAAGGAAGGAGGCTGCTGGGTGAGCATCGTAATATACTAGAATGTTAGCTTTCACTTCTTCTGCTGTGTCTTATCTAGTAGCCTGACTTTGGTGATTTGCGCTCTTTGCTCTGCCCGGGAAGCTGCACCTGTTAGTTTAGGCGCACAAGGCTTGCCCCTCTGATTGGCTCTGCTCCATCAGAGTATCCCACTTTGAATGCAGTATATCTTCTCCTCTCCTGCCTGTTGGGTTAACTCTAACACAAAATGTATACACAGAGATGACCTGCCTTTACTGTACTCAATAAACTTGATCCTTCGGAAGGAACGTTGTTGAGAATGATCGATGTGGGTCTCTGACAAGAGTGTTAGAGTTAACCCAACAGACCAAGAAACAGGATATATTCTCTGGAAAGGGAGAGTCCTGTGAACCTGGGGGTGTATGGTCCAGACCTTATTTTGGGGTTCAGAGCTTTCAAACCCTCCTCAGTGTTTTTTGGCTGAATTCAGGAATAACTCACAAATAAGGAATGAATAAGGAGCTGGTAATAAGGAACCAACTTCAGCCTCGTACCTGAAGAACTCCTGGAATTTCTCCCCTGGAGAAAAATGACTGCCTCAGAGGGTGAACTCTATGGCATTCTGCCCAAGGACCCTCCCCTCCCCTCCCCTCCCCAGTTTGGTTTAGTGGTTAGGAGCACGGACTCTAATCTGGGAGAACTGGGTTTGATTCCTCCAGTTCTCCACATGCAGCCATCTGGGTGACCATGAGTCAGTCACAAGTTCTCTCACAGCTGTTCTCTCAAGGGCAGTCCTCAAAAGAGCTCTCTCAGCCCTACCTACCTCACACGGTGCCTGTTGTGAGGAAAGGAAGGGAAGGAGATTGTAAGCCTCTTAGTGGTTAAGAGTGGCTGACTCTAATCTGGAGAACTGGGTTTGATTCTCTGCTCCTCCACATGCAGCCAGCTGGATGACCTTGGGTCAGTCACAAGTTCTCTCAGAGCTGTTCTGTCAAGGACAGTTCTGGAAAGAGCTCTCTCAGCCCCACCTACCCCACAGGGTGTCTGTTGTGGGGAGAGGAAGGGAAAGCTGTTCTGAGACTCCTTTGGGTAGTGAAAGGCAGGGTATAAATCCAATCTCCTCCTTTTCCTCCTCCTCCTCTGCAACTCTCTCCAGGCTCCACTCCCAAATCTCCAGGAATTTTCCAACTCAGTGTTGGTAACCCTATTTTTCATGTGGCAAAAAGTGGTCATTTGGGATTTTGGTTATCAAAACAGGAGATAATCAAGAATGTTCCAAGGACCGAGGCAGACTCAACATGGGGAATCTCAGACTGGATCCTGACAATTTTGATTTTCCTTAAGAAGTCAATGGGCGATGACTGCAAGATAGACTGGAACAGTAGGGTTAGGGTATATGCTCTCAAGCATGGTAGAAATGGCTGTCAAGTCACAGACCTTATTTCCCCTCACTTTCACCGTGGATGTCCATTGGGTTCTCTTTGCCATTCTGCATTGATTTCCCTACCTTCAGTGCTCAGTTTGCTGTTTCTCCGGGTTTTCTGAGAGTGCTTTTGTGCCGATTTCCCCCTTGTTTGGCTTCCAAGCTGAAGGTAATTAGAAAGTGTACAGATCCCCTCAGAAAGACTTGGGTGAAAATTCATTCAGGGGAACCGAACTTCAGAAGAGCAAGCCTCCAGGGCTGAAATGGCAGGTATTTAGCAAGAAAATTCTAGAAACTAAAGAAACCAATGAGCCTGGTATAGTCTTAACTCAGTATGGTATAGCCCAATCTCAGAAGCTTGGTACTTGGATGGGAGGCCTCTGCAGAAGAAGAGGAAGAAGAAGAGATTGGGTTTATACCCCACCTTTCACTACCCAAAGGAGTCTCAGAGTGGATTACAATCTCCTTCTCCTTCCCCTCCCCACAACAGACACCTAGGATTGGCTACATTAGGGGTGTGTGGCCTAACATGCAAAGGAGTTCCTGCTACAAAAAGAGCCCTGGGTTTTGACAATGAACAAGGTAAACAGAATAAGAAGCAAAAGGTGGGCGTGGCTGGATGACCACACTTCTGGTAACATGTGGGGTGTGGCCTAATATGCTAATGAGTCTCTGCTGTTGGGTGTGGCCTGTTATGCTAATGAGTTCCTGCTTCCTACAATTAGAAAAGATACCTTTACACCTTTATCTGCTATTTTGACATATTCATTGCTTTACAACTGTTGACCTTATAACCTTAGCTTGTTATTTAGTTTTGTCTTTGCACACCTTCATCAAGTTACATGTTAATTTGAAGAAGAAGAAGAAGAAGAAGAAGAGATTGGATTTATACCCCGCCCTTCACTGCCCAAAGGCATCTCAGAGTGGCTTACAAACTCCTTTCCCTTCCCCTCCCCACAACAGACACCCTGTGAGGTAGGCGGGGCTAAGAGAACTTCTGACAGAAACTGTCCTTGAGAGAACAGCTGTGCCAGAGCTTGTGACTGACCCAAGGTCATATCAGCAGGTGCAAGTGGAGGAGCGGGGAATCAAACCCGGTTCTCCCAGATTAGAGTCCGTGCACTTAACCACTACACCAAACTGAATTTACTGTTCAGTCCCTGCCCATAAGTCTGAACCTTACCTAGCATTCCAATGTATTTGAGAAAAGTGTGCCTGGCACACGGAAGCTCATCTCTTGAACGAAACCTTTGTTGGTCTTAAAGGTGCCACTGCTTCAGACCAACACGGCTGACCACCAATGCTCCCCCCAAGCTGTGGAGTCTTGCAGTGTTCCCTCTAAGCTGAGTTGGTGCGAGCTAGCTCACAGATTTTGTAGCCTTTGGCTCACCTGTGTCCGTCTAAGCTCAGGAAGGCTGGCTCCAGAGCAAGCTCATTTAATGCAGCAGCCAAACTGCTCGCTCACAACTTTAATGCCAGGAGCCTACAAAGTAGAATTTTTGCTCACAAGGCTCCACAGCTTAGAGGGAGCATTGGAGTCTTGTGAGCAAATATTCCACTTTGTGAGCTATCGGCATTAAAGTTAGCAAGCAATAAAATCAGTTTGCTCTGGAGCCATCCTCCCGAAGCTGAGACAAAAAGATGTGAGCCGGAGGCTAAAAACACTGTGAGCTGGCTCACACTAACTCAGCTTGGAGGGAACAACTGCTGCCCACCTGGATCAATCTTGACCGCTTTTTGTTTTTCCTTTTTCCGAGCTCCTCAAGGACATCCAAGCCTCCTTCGATGAGGCAGCTCGTGATTGACTTGGCAGCCTCACCCCGACTGCTCCTTCCCCACTTTGATTCTCGGTTTTTTTTGTTCTGTCCCTGATGGCCAATTTGTTTCCAGCTCCGCTGTTTGTTCAGGTGCTGATTAAAAGAAGACAGCTGCAAAGGTGCTGGGGATTATCCAGCCAAGCTGTTAGGATTCCACCAGCACCTGTTGCCGGCAAGGAGAGACAGAGCCGGCTGTACATGCTGTTATTGGCTGTGGCGCTTCATAAAGAGAGCAGCCGACCCTCTCCCTCTATCATCATCTTCCAGGGCTCCCGTCCTTGCCTCCTCCCTGACTGAAAAAGAGATGCCCGGCCGGCTGGTCGGAGTGGAGGGTATCCAAAGGTAAAGCATGCTGTCTAATTGCAGCTGGCTGCACCAACCTGGATGGCCCAAGCAGGCCCGATCTCATCAGATCTTGGAAACTAAGCAGAGCCGACTCTGGCAAGGGAGACCTGTAAGGAATACCAGGGCTGGGACGCAGAGGCAGGTGATATCAAGCCACCTCCTAGCCCCGTTAGAAGAGAAGAAGAAGAAGAAGAAATAGAAGAAGAAGAAGAAAGAGACTGACGTTATACCCTGCCCTTCACTACCGGAAGGTATCTCAGAGCAATCTCCTTTCCCTTCCCCTCCCCACAACAGACATCCTGTGAGGCAGGTGGGGCTGAGAGAGCTCTTTCCAGGACTGCCATTTCATGAACAGCTCTGACAGAGCTATGGCTTGCCCGAGGTCATCCAGCAGGTGCAAGTGGAGGGGTGGGGAATCAAACACAGTTCTCCCAGATTAGAGTCTGTGCACTTAACCACTACACCAGACTGGAGATGGATGGGATCTAGATTAAGAATACATCAATTTCCAAATCTGACATATTTATTACCTATCTTATCCACCCCCCCCAGCTGAACCCAAACGGATGATAACCAGACACCAAGTTTCTCATTTTATGTTTAAAAACATCTTCTTCACTGTTTTGCATGCCAATGTAGAAACTCACCCCCTAGATGTACAACGGCGATCTGTAATTCCGTTCCACTGTCTCTGACGAAATGTGCTTTGCACCCGAACGCTCACACCTTGAAAAAAACTTTGTTGGTCTTAAAGATGCCCATGGGCTCCAACTTTGTTCTACAATAAACTAATGCAAGTGAACACTGGGGAAAATACCCTATATAAATTCTCGGCTTTATTGATACCTAAGAGTCCAGTAGTCACAACTTCATTGAAGGATGCTTTTGAATTTCAGTCACTTTCAGCCACCAGCAAGACCTAAAAGACTTGTCTGCTCCACATCCCAGAGCACATGGGAACTCCCTCACCAGGACGATTCGTCTTTCTCCCTCTATCGGTGCCTTTCGCTAGTGGGTGAAGACATTTTTTGTTTGTTTTATTTGGCATAACCCCCCCAATAAGTGCGCGGACTCTAACCTGGGAGAACCGGGTTTGATTCCCCACTCCTCCCCATACAGCTGCTGGTGTGGCCTTGGGTTGGTTACAGGTTCTCTCAGAGCTGTTCTCGAAAGAGCAGTTCTCTCAGAGCTCTCTCAGCCCTGCCTACCACACAATGTGTCTGTTGTGGGGAGAGGAAGAGAAAGGGATTGTAAACTGCTCTGAGACACTGAGTGAAGGGCGGGGTATAAATCCAGTCTCCTCCTCCTCCTCCTGATGTTCTTTGTTTCTGCGCTTTTATTGAATTTCTATTGAATTATTTCAACATTTCAGATGTTGCTTTGGATGCTTTTATATTTGCCACTCTGGGGACCCCAACTGGGTGGGAAGGCAGCCTTAAAATGTTTGAAATAAGTGAACAAATAAAACGTGCCTCTTTCACAAAGAACTCCACGGGCCAAATGCTTTACGTTTGATCTACAGAGAGTCGCTGCATATACAAAATACGAACCGGCAAAAAAGCCCTTCTCGTATCACTTCATCGAAGCTTCACTGATTGAATTTCTGCCTGCCTCCCGATGTTGCATCAAAGTTTCACCGGGTGGATCTCTGCCTGTCCCCCAGATGTTGACAGCACAGAAACTAGGGTTGCCAGCTCCAGGCTGGGAAAGACCTGGAGATTTTGGGGGTGGAGCCTGAGGAGGGCGGTGTTTGGGGAGGGGAGGGACTTCAATGGAATATTGTGTCATACTGTCCACCTTCCAAAGCGGCCATTTTCTCCAGGGGAACTGATCCCGGTAGCCTGGAAATCAGGTGCAGAAGAAGAAAAAGAAGAAGAAGAGAAGAGACTGGATTTATACCCCGCCCTTCACTACCCAAAGGCGTCTCAGAGCGGCTTACAAACTCCTTTCCCTTCCCCTCCCCACAAAAGACACCCTGTGAGGTAGGTGGGGCTGAGAGAGCTCTTGACAGAAACGGCTCTTTTTCAAGAACAGCTCTTATCAGAACTACCGCTTGCCCAAGGTCATCCAGCAGGTGCAAATGGAGGAGGGGGGAATCAAACCTGGTTCTCCCAGATTAGAGTCCGCGCACTTAACCACTACACCACTTTGGTGTAGTGGCTAGGAGCATTGACTCTCATCTGGGGAAACCAGGTTTGATTCCCCCCTCCTCCCCATGCAGCTGTTGGTGTGACCTTGGGTCAGTCACAAGTTCTGTTAGAGTTGTTCTCTCAAGGGCAGTTCTTGAGGGAGCTCTCTCAGCCCCACCTACCTCACAGGGTGTCTGTTGTGGGGAGGGGAAGGGAAAGGAGACTGTAAGCCGCTCTGAGACTCCTTCGGGTAGTGAAGGGTGGGGTATAAATCCAGTCTCTTCTTCTTCTTCTAATAGCAGGAGATCTCTAGCCAACCTGGAGGTTGGCAACTCTAACAGAAACCTAGCCAGAGGGGGGGAAATTCTACTCATTTCCTCCCCTTCCATATAACTTATCACAGTTGAATGAGGTACTACCTGTTCTTTAAGGGGGGGGAACCTCCCTAAATGTCTTTACCTTACATCATCGAGGCTGAGAGTTTAACCCCTGGGTGGAGGCGGAACGTCTGAAGTCTGTTTAGGGGACATCAAAAGAAAGGATGGCGTAGGAAGCCGTGGCTAAACAACCTCCTTCAAAGAGGTTAAAGAAACAAACTTTGCAGTCTTCTGACTGTGATTAAGGTTTAATCACTAGACAGGGTGCGGGGGAACTGCCTGGCCAGGAAGGGTTCTCGGGGATTTCTGAAGTTGTGTACCTCGGAGGGGGCTGAAAACGAGCCATTCCCGAAAAGCAGGATGTTTAAATAAAAGAAAAGCCGCCAAGGGAGAGTTGTCAGAGCTTCATCAGTCCTGGGGGTGGGTGGGGGGTTTAGTCTGTTTCAGCAGAAATGTGCATGGACCCTTCTGGTACCTTCAAAGTGAAACTTAAGATTTCATGGTGGGCGGCCCACCCTTTCCTAGAAGTCTCAATACATTTTTTAAAAAAATCATCTCAACCCTGAAATCTCAACCCAAAAGAGATTTCCAATCCAAAGCAACCTGTGGCGAATTTCAGTGCTCCCTCTAAGCTATGGAGTCTTGTGTGTAAAAATTCTACTTTGTCAGCCACTGGCATTCAAGTTGTGAGTGAGCTATTTGGCGGCTGCATTAAATTAGTTTGCCTCTGGAGACATCCTTCCTGAGCGGAGACAAAAACGCATGAGCCAGAGGCTAAAAAAAACCTGTGAGCTGGCTCACATTAACTCAGCTTAGAGGGAACACTGCTCCAGAGCCCTCCTTCCTGAGCTGAGACAAAAACGTGTGAGCCGGAGGCTAAAAAAACTGTGAGCTAGCTCACACTACCTCAGCTTAGAGGGAACACTGGTGGTCATTACAAAGTAACCTGATGATTCTAAGTTTAGATTTAATAGGAAAAGTTATTTAGGATTGGAAATGGGGTTGGTAAGGGGAAAAATAGAGAAGACACTTCTCCAGAATTCATTTTTTTAAAAAAATTGTTTTTAACTGTTGTACATACAATTACAAACAATTAAAGAGAAAAACAAATTTGCATCAACAGGGTACCAAAACCAAAATAACACATTAAATAGATAAACCGATTAAACTGGGGATAACAGCCGATAATGAATATATTGGTTGGTAGTAGTCAGTGTTCCCTCTAAGCTGAGTTAGTGTGAGCTAGCTCACAGTTTTTTAGCCTCCGGCTCACACATTTTTGTCTTCGCTCAGGAAGGATGGGCTCCAGAGCAAACTAATTTATGCAGTATCCAAATCACTGGCTCACAACTTTAATGCCAGTAGCTCACAAAGTAGAATTTTTGCTCACAAGACTCCACAGCTTAGAGGGAGCACTGGTAGTAGTCAGAAAGTTAACATTTTTTGATATTCCACCTTCTTTGGAATGATTTCACGCGAGGCAAAATATGTCAAGACTGGGAAACAGCTTTCTGTGAAACTGGAGATCTCTCCCCTCAACGTGTTGTGTTTGTGACTTTCTGCTATTTTACCCATTATGAATTGGTCCCGTATTTTCTCAGAACATAAAGACATTGATGGAACTTTGCTGGAACGCCACTTTGAGGCGGTTGCAATTTGCACTACGGCTAGCAGCAAACGGACGAGGGGGCCACTTTATGGGACGACGTGTTCAATTTGTCCAGTGCTGCAGTAAAGGTCTTCTGGTTCAGAAGGTAAGTCAACGGTGGTTATATTCCTTATGTGAAACACTATTCCCCCCCCCAATATAATTGATGACCTCTTTATGGCTAAGCAAATCTGAAACTCAGACATCATCAAAATACGTCTTGTTAGAGAAAGCCATCAAGCCCCTGTTGCAATTAGACGCATCATTTACTCTGAAATCACGGCAATTAAATATTTGCTCGAGCCAAGTAGGTTTGTCTTTTTAAATAAGGCCTCTTCCTCCCTCCTTTTCGTCATTCCCAGAAGTATTCTTGTATGGGCTTGGAAGTTTACCCAGGCGAGAAAGCCCTGCTGATCACAGCTGGGAGACAAGAAGCACGTGGAGTTCTGCACAGTTTGCTATGCGGTCCTAAACAGAGTTGTTGCTTCCTAAGTCCAGTGAAGTCAGTGGACTTCAAGGGGGTGTAACTTTGTTTGTACTTAGCTTGTTATTTAGTTTTTTGTCTTTGCATATCTTAAAACATCTTCACCATGTTGCATGTTAATTTGCTGTTCGGCCTCTGTTTATAAGTTTGAACTCTAGTTTCCTTCGTATTTTAAATGTATTTTAAAAAGTGTGCATGCACACGAAAGCTCTTACCTTGAATAAACCTTTGTTGGTCGTAAAGGTGCCACTGTTCTCTAAATCTGTTCTTTGTCTAGGATTGTGCTGGCCAGTGTTCCCTCCGAGCTGAGTTAGTGTGAGCTAGCTCACAGTTTTTTAGCCTTCGGCTCACACATTTTTGCCCTAGCTCAGGAAGGAGGGCTCCAGAGCAGTGTTCCCTCCGAGCTGAGTTAGTGTGAGCTAGCTCACAGTTTTTGAGCCTTCGGTTCACACAGTTTTGTCTCAGCTCAGGAAGGAGGGCTCCAGAGCAAACTAATTTTATGCAGCAGCCAAATCGCTCGGTCGCAACTTTAATGCCAGTCGCTCGCAAAGGAGAATTTTTGCTCACAGGACTTAGCGTTGGTCCCCCGGCAGGTGTTTAGGGTGAGACAAACAGCCAGTTTTGAATGGACGTGTGGATTTAATATAAGGGCAATTGCAGACATCAAAACAGGATGTTCACTTAGGCCAGTTAAAAACCCAGACAAGATCACACAAACTTGCTTTCTTCTTAATCGTTTCTAATTCAGTTCAGGGGAACGGAGAGATAGTCGGCGGCTTGGTTAGTTCCCCAGCCACAGAAAGAGAGAGAGAGAAAGGTTTCTCTGAGAAGAACGGATTCTTGTAACATTGCCTCCTTCTAATTAGCTAAAGGTAGAGGGGGCAGATTTCTAAACCCCTTTTTGTTTTATATCGTGGCTCACCGGGAATGCAGCTTTCATAAAACAAAACACGCAAAGAGCCTGGAGCTTTTTATACAGTCACTCCGGCCACAGTCGAACCACTGCGGACATGAAAAGTTATCACTCTGAGGCAGTGACGAGGATGTTGAAAAGAACCTTAACAACAAATCAAGAGGCCCAGAAGTTCAGTAAACGGGCAGATGAAGAGTAGCAGCAAGGGGGAAAGGACAGTTTCAGACAGTAAGACAGAAATGTTACCTTTACCGGACTCAAGGCCTCCCAGCGGCAGAGTTGGCTAAGCGATGCAAACTTCTTCCCGCACAGGTAGACAGAAGTTTCAACAAGGGCTCTCTACTGTTCAAAGACACAGTCAGCGTACATCTTTTGGTTTATTCCTTCCCTGGCACAATCCGTGCATCCCCAGTGACAGGGATCCCGTTCCCCATGAGCCAAGCGTTCAGGGTTTGGCTGGGTACATGAACCCGGACCAAGGCAGCTGCCGTTCCGGAGACTGTTTCTCCTAATCTGATCAGAGGATCCCAGAAGATATGGTGCAGCCATGCAGACTTAAGAGGCAAAGTTCAGTGCTGGAAAGTCTCCGCCGGGGAGGAACTTTATCCCCACTGCTTCTGAAAGGGCCTGGCGTGGGGCCAGTCTGGGGCTCAGAAAATTAAAAACAACCGGCTGATCCCCACCCTTTTTTCTTTGATTATCAACCACAGTTCTGGGGGAAGCCAGCAAATACCTTACCTCCCCCCCACCCCACCCAAGCCCTGAGCATTTTGTCCCTTCGTCTGTTCTCTTACTAATTTCCTCCTGCGTACATGTATTGTAAAAATCTGGCCAGAAGCTGCACTGGCAGCCTTGGCCAACGTTGAATTAGTTTTGTTTTTGTGGCTGAATGCTGGGAATCGAACTGCCCACGTTAGACGCTCCATTAGCATATTACGTCATGAGACCGACACCTGACTAGCAGTGTGTCCCTCTAAGCTGAGTTGGTGTGAGCTGGCTCACAGTTTTTTAGCCTCCAGCTCGCACGTTTTTGTCTTAGCTCAGGAAAGATGGCTCCAGAGCAAACTAAGGCCCCGGTCACACGGGCCAGATAACGCGGGGGAGAAGCATGGCTCTTTGCACTGGAGCAATTAGACTTGCCAGAACGCGATCAGACGCGATGGCGGCTCACCGTGGTTTTGTCCGTCGGCGCGTGCACGTCAAGGAGGACAGCCAGGGGGAAAGCCATGCACCAGCGTGATCACACAGAATGGCAGCCCGTGGCAAACCATGTGCTAGTACATTTGTTGAGATACTTTTTAACTGCGCAGCTTCGGCGGCACGCTGCGGTTTGGCTACGGGAGCACTACGCTTCCCAGAGGTTGTGGTATGATTGCGCCTGAAAATCCTCCTGCCATTCGTGCCTTCAGCGTGGCAACTCCTCCGTGTGACCGGAGCCTTAGTTATGCAGTAGCCAAATCGCTCACAAAGTAGAATTTTTGCTCACAGGACTCCACAGCTTAGAGGGAGCAAGGCTGACTAGGACAAGATGTGCCTACCCTGCTCATTAGGGATGCCAGACTCCAGGTGGGACCTGGGGATCCCCCTTGGGTTGGGAGATACCTGGGGATTTGTGGGTGGAGCCTGGAGAGGGCGGGGTTCGGGGAAGAGAGGGACCTGGCAGTGTACAGTGCCATAGAGTGAGTCCATTGTCTAAAGCAGCCATTTTCTCCAGGGGAACTGATCGAGATCATCTGGAGATAGGGATGCCTGACACACATCCACACCCACACACCCATGGGGGCAGGGTTCCCCCATTTTCTGGGGCCCCTTCTGTGGTAGGGGAAACTATTCCCCCAGTCAGGGAAGCACATTGAAAGTGAATGTGATGTCCTTACGCGACCCGGAAATGACATAGGCACATCAGTGACATTGGGGGGTTTTGGGGTAGAAGAAGGAGAAGAAGGAGAAGAGACTGGATTTATAACCCACCCTTCACTCGGCATCTCAGAGCAGCTTACAGACTCCTTTCCTTTCCCCTCCCTACAACAGACACCCTGTGAGGTCGGTGAGGCTGAGAGAGCTCTGACAGAAACTGCTCTTTTTCAAGGACAGCTCTGACAGTCTAGTGTTCCCTCTAAGCTATGGAGCCTGGGGGGCAAAAAATCTCCTTTGTGAGCTACTGGCATGAAAGTTGTGAGCGAGCGACTAGGCTACTGCATAAATTAGTTTGCTCTGGAGCCATCCCTTCCTGAGCGAAGACAAAAATGTGTGAGCCGGAGGCTGAAAAACTGTGAGCTAGCTCACACTAACTCAGCTTGGAGGGAACACTGGCATCTATCTACCCCCTCAGTCTCCCGCCAGTGGTCATCTAGGGATCTGGCAATCCAATTGTGGGTAGGGCAGTAGGGGAGGGTAAGTAATACCCCACAATTCTACCTTTTATGCAGCCGTTAAAACACTAGAGACCCTTCCCCCTATTTAGGATTTCTGGCTTAACCTGCTTTTGGAGCTGCCCCTTTAAGGGCAGACTGGTCCACAGCACAGAGCAAAGGCAGCAAAGGAAGGCGTCAGCTGCTGGTTTTGTGTAATGTATCCACAGGAGAACATGGGCTCTGGACAGCCATGTGCTTGGACTGGTTCTAACCGGTCCACCATGTGGCCAGGCGAAGGGCCTGAGCTTCGCCCCGAAGGACAATGGACTAGTGGATCCTGACTCCCCTCCAATGGAGGAGCAGGAGTTAATCCAATCAATGTAAATAGCGAATCACCGGGTGTGTGTGTGTTTGGGGTGTGGGTCACTTGGGAATAAAAGCCGGCCTGCGAGCCGGCTCAGTTGTCTTGTTCTTCATCTAATAAAGTATGTGAGAGCTGAAATCACTAGTAAGTCTCAGTACTTTTCACTGGCGACGAAGGTGGGATGCCAACTCCCTCCATGAACAACGACCACGAGACGAGCACCGCTGACCGCCCCAACGCCGAAAGCACCGAACGCCGCCGCCGAGCTTCGTGTCCGCCTCTTCGGTTCCTGGGCACTGCACCGCTCCCCAGCACCGCTGACCCCGAGAGCAGCCTCGCTTCCAACGCCGCCAACTCTACGCCTGAACCGCGACCTCCACGGGTGAGCACCATGGCCGCTAGCAACGAGAGCTTCCCCGCCTTCGACATCTCTCGTCCCGCACACTGGGAGACCTGGATCGAGACGCTGGAGCGCCACTTCGAGATCCATGGCATCACGGATGCGGGTACGAAGAAGGCCTATCTCCTGCACTACTGCGGCATCGAGGCACACCTCCTCCTGAAGGACCTGGTAAACCCCCTCCTGCCGAAAGACGCGGCCGCCACCTACGACATGCTGGTCAAGGCGTTTACGGACCACTTGGCACCAAAGCCCACCAAGTTCGCGGAAAGAATGGAGTTCTTCGCGAGAATGCAGGGCCCCGACGAAACATCTCCGGAATTCCTGGCCGGACTACGCCGCGCAGCCACAAGGTGTGCCTTCCCCAACCCTCGCAGATACCCTCCTAAACCAGTTCTTGGTGGGGCTGAAGGAGGCGAAGCTGCGCCGCAGGCTCGTCAGCCAGGACGACCTCACGCTGGAGGCCGCCATCCAAGAAGCGGCCGCCTACAAGAAGTCCCACGCAGATCGCCGGGCCTAAGACGGTCCATCGCCTCCAGGACTCCGGCCCCTCGGATGACTCGAACGATGAGGAGGTCCTACAGGTGAACCGCCGATCACAGCCACGCACCCAACGCAACAGGGGATCCCCCGCACCACCAAACCAGCCCAAAGCATCTGCCTGTGCCAGCTGTGGCGACGCTCACGACGCGCCGGACCTGCTGTTTCCGGGACGCCGTCTGCAGGACCTGCAACAAGGCCGGACACCTCGCCCGAGTCTGCCGCTCCAAGGGCAAGCGCCTGGGATCCACTGCCCAGCTGGACGCCGCAAGCCTGCACACCGTGACGACACAGCGCCGGCAGACGGTATGTAACTTGCCCCCTGAAAGCCCGGACAAGGTGCATGTGACTGTCCAAATAGAGGGGTCCCCCTGCCAAATGGAAATAGACTCAGGGTCCTCGTTCTCTATAATTTCCGCGGAGACCCTTAAAACGCTATGCCCCAAGGGGGACCCCGACTGCACAAGCCACGGGGGTTGAAACTGACGGACTTTAACAAAAACCCAGTGGCAGTCCGTGGCTGGGGCAAGTTTCAAGTCCGATTTAAAGGGTTCTCGGGCTTGCTGGACCTGCTGGTTGTGGAGGGGCGCCTCTCAAGCCTCCTGGGACTGTCGTGGTTTGGGCCTTTGGGACTCCAAATAGCAGGAGTAAACCACCTCGGGACCGCTGACTGGGAGGCAGTTTGCCGGGAGTTCCCAAAGTATTCGATGGGACCCTGGGGAGGTACAATGGGACCCCGATTTCGCTAGATCTGGACCCTAACGTACGACCCATCCGCATAAAGGCACGGCCCCCTCCCCTAGCCATGCGGGGAAAAATAGAGGCCGAGCTCGACCGCCCTGGTCGCCCAAGGCGTGCTGGAACCGGTCGCGTCAGCGCGCTGGGAAACCCCCATTGTTACACCAATTAAACCGAATGGGGCTATACGCATTTGTGCAGATTACAAATGCACCATAAATAAGGCTCTGCAGGACCACGCCTATCCGGTCCCGGTAGTGAGCCATGTCCTGGCCTCCCTGACGAGGGCCAAAGTTTTTCGGCAAATTGGACCTGGCGCAGGCTTACCAGCAGCTGCCAGTGGACACGGCCGCTGCGGAAGCGCAAACCATCACCACCCACAAGGGGGCTTTCCGGAGTCAATAGACTGCAGTTTGGGGTTTCAGTGGCGCCAGGGATTTTCCAATCTTTCATGGATTCCCTCCTGAAAGGAATTCCAGGGGTCCAGCCCTTTTTAGATGATGTCATCATCGCGGCACCGGACTCCACCGCCTTCACCGAACGGCTGCGTCAGGTCCTGCAGAGGTTCAACGAGGCTGGCCTCAAGGTGAAGAAGGAGAAATGCCTCCTGGGTGTGCCCCGCATCGAATTCCTGGGGTTCGCAGTCGATGCACAAGGCATCCACCCCACAGACGAGAAAATTAAAGCGATCACACAAGCCCCGGTCCCCACGTCCAAGCCGGAACTCCAGGCCTTCCTAGGCCTCTTGAATTTTACCACGCGTTTCTGCCCCAAAAGGCAACGGTGGCTGAACCCCTCCACCGGCTGCTGGACAAGGAGGCGCCGTGGGCCTGGAAGCCGGAGCATGCGGCAGCTTTCCAGGTGGTAAAAGACTTGTTGGTCTCCAGCGGGGTGCTGCACCACTTCTGCGAGGCTTTACCTGTGGTTCTGGCGTGTGATGCGTCGCCCTACGGGGTGGGGGCGGTGTTGGGGCATCGGTTGCCGGATGGCCGGGAGGTTCCGGTCGCCTACTATTCTCGGACCCTGTCTTCTGCGGAGCGCTATTACGCGCAGATAGACAAGGAGGCACTAGCAATAGTGGCGGGGGTTAAAAATTCCACCATTATCTCTATGGCCGCCCGTTCGAGATCCTTACAGACCACAAGCCTCTCCTGGGCCTCCTTGCGCCCGATCGACAGACGCCGCAGATGGTCTTGCCCAGGGTTCTCCGCTGGTCCATATTCCTGGCGGGGTACTCTTACACCCTCACCCACCGCCCGGGGAAAGGCCATGGGTCACGCGGACGCGCTCAGCCGCCTCCCACTGCCCGCAACGGACCCAGACCCGGCCCCCGCCCACGTGATCGCACTCCTAGAATCGTTGCCCGATCGCCCAGTACATGTCAAGGAGGTGGCCTGCCTCACGGGCCGCGACAGGGTTCTCTGTCGGGTTTTGAACTGGGTGGGGAGGGGATGCCCGAGCAGCTAGACAAGACCCGGAGTTTGCGCCTTTTGTCGCTAGGCGCGATGAGCTGTCGACCTATAAGGGGTGCCTAATGTGGGGAGGCAGGGTGGTCATTCCGAAAACCACTACAGGAACGGGTACTGAGGGACCTTCATGAGCACCACCCTGGGGTAGTCAGGATGAAGGCTCTGGCGTGGGGGTATGTCTGGTGGCCAGGGTTAGACCGGGATATTGAGGACATTGTAAAGGTGTCAACCCTGCCAGGCCTCCCGACCCGCACCCCCGGCGGCCCCAGACAGGGCCTGGGAATCCTCCTCATCGCCCCCTGGTCGCGCCTGCACCTCGACTCTTGCGGGCCCGTTCCAGGGGCAGCTGTTTTATACTTGTAGACGCCTACAGTAAGTGGCTAGAAGTAGAGCCGGTACCATCCACCTCCTCCCGGGCGGCCATCTGAGCGATGTGGCGGATTTTCAGCTCGCACGGACTCCCCGACACCCTGGTCACCGACAACGGGACGGCCTTCACGTCTGGGGAGTTCCAGGAGTTCACCCGCCAGCACGGGATTCGCCACATCAGGTCGGCCCCGTTCCACCCCGCCACCAATGGCCAAGCCGAACGCATGGTGCGGACGGCCAAAGAGGCGCTCCGTCGGGACCGAAGGAACGGACTGGGACTTCAGGCTGGCGCACTTCCTGTTCGGCCAGAGAACGACGCCCATGCGACAACCGGCCAGAGCCCGGCGGAACTATTTACTCAGCTTGGAGGGAACACTGGCGTCTATCTACCCCCTCAGTCTCCCGCCAGTGGTCATCTAGGGATCTGGCAATCCAATTGTGGGTAGGGCAGTAGGGGAGGGTAAGTAATACCCCACAATTCTACCTTTTATGCAGCCGTTAAAACACTAGAGACCCTTCCCCCTATTTAGGATTTCTGGCTTAACCTGCTTTTGGAGCTGCCCCTTTAAGGGCAGACTGGTCCACAGCACAGAGCAAAGGCAGCAAAGGAAGGCGTCAGCTGCTGGTTTTGCATTCTTAAAGTGACAGGCGCACAGTCCAAGCTATGTTCTGTCCTAATCAACTGGAAATCCTAGTTGTACTGCATATGATTCCGTATTACTGAAGCTTATCCAGCAGGTCTCAGCAAAACCTTTTGTGGCTTCAAGATGCTGCTCTGGGGCAATACTTCGCTTGGTTGTTTCTGGCTCCCAGTATTTAAAGGTATAGAACATCTTAGCATGGAAAAAAACGGCAGACAAGCTGGTGTTCTGCAACTCTTCTGGTAGACTCACAGTAACCTTCTGTTAGTGCTATATATGACCACAATTTGTGTGGTGGTGAAGAGTGGCAGACTGTAATCTGGGAGAACCAGGTTTCATTCCCCACTCCTCCACATGCAGCTGCTGGTGTGACCTTGGGTCAGTCACAAGTTCTTTCAGAGCTCTCTCAGCCCCACCTACCTCACAGAGTGTGAGTCCAGTGCCAACTTTAAGACCAACAAAGGGTTATTCAAGGTATGAGCTTTCGCGTGCGAGGCACACTTTTTCAAATACATGTTAACTTGCTGTTCATTCTCTGGCTATAAGTTTGAACCTCACGCACCGTTCCAATGTATTTGAAAAAGTGTGTCTTGCACACGAAAGCTCATACCTGGTGTAAACCTCTGTTGATCTTAAAGGTGCCCCAGGACTCTAAATGTGTTCTACTGCTTCAGACTAACACAGCTGACCACCTGGATCTACCTCACAGGGGCTGAGTTCAGACTGGCAGTTTGAAGCGGGAGCCAGTCGTGGCAAAAAAGCCCTGGAACAAAGTGTTCCGGGTTTTCCCGGTCACACTGCGCCGACTGATAAGGGGGCATACCAGGAGGAGGCGCATGGGAGCATTCAGACTGCTGGCCCAGAGGTGCAGCTGTAAATGGATTTTCCCTGGTAATTCGGCTACATGCGCATGTGCGCATGAGCGCCTATGCGCTCATGCACATAAGCACATCCGGCTGGTTTGGGGAGGATCCCATTGCACCAGCACCGCATTGGGTGGCAGAGTGGAGCACAGCCAATCATATCACTGCTGCATTATGCACAACGCAGGTTGCTTCTGGCTTGGAAGAAGGTGGGCCTAAGACACAAAGCTGTAATAAAAACAAATGTTTTGTCATTGAGCACGATCGTCTCCATTTGTCCACGGGATCTTCCAAGTCGCTTTCGTAAGCAAATATGCACTGGACTCATCGGGAGATGGCCATCCTGGCCCCTGGGTTCGAGGCAGTCCCCAGTTCGAAAGAACTGCCTGCGACAGAACCATAGCCCAATGCAAAAGGGAAATAAGACAGGAAGGGAGGAGGGAAAACAGTCAATTAAGGCACTAAATATTAAGCATCTGTTCCGCAAAGACCAGACGGCATGGCTGCAGCGGGAGACAAATTGAAACTCATTACGGGCAGAGACGTCTGGGGTCATATCTGCTTTCCCCACAGTGTTTTAGTGGGTTACATTTTCACATAGGAACTGTTATGTACCGGGCAGGAACGCTGTTGAAAGATCGTCATCAGCAGTACCCTAAAAACAAGCTCCAGAGTGGTAAATGTATGAATCTGCAGGCTGCAGCAGCCCTAAAATTTCAAAAAAATAAATAGAAGAAGAGGAGGAGGAGGAGATGGAGTTTATACCCCGCCCTTCACTGCTCGAAGGAGTCTCAGAGCAGCTTACAATCTCCTTTCCCTTCCCCTCCCCTCCCCACAACAGACACCCTGTGAGCAGTGTTCCCTCTAACCTGAGTCAGTGTGAGCTAGTTCACAGTTTTTTAGCCTCCGGCTCACAGATCCTTGTCTTTGCTGAGGAAGGAGGGCTACAGAGCAGACTAATTTATGCAGCAGCCAAACTGCTCGTTCACCACTTTCATGCCAGTAGCTCACACAATAGAATTTTTTATCACAAGGGTCCACAGCTTAGAGGGAACATTGCCTGTGAGGCAGGTGGGGCTGAGAGAGAGCTCTCTCGAGGACTGCTCCTGAGAGAACAGCTCTGAGAGAACTTGTGACTGACCCAAGGTCACTCCAGCAGCTACATGTGGAGGAGTGGGGAAACAAACCTGGTTCTCCCAGATTAGAGTCTGCGCTCCTGACCACTACACCAGACTATAAGATAATGACTCAGCCCTACCCCACCTTCCAGGGTAGATATAAATTACCTGCCTACCATTTTTCTGCTCACCTAGACACATAGAGTACTCCATCCTTCTGTGTTATACCTCTGAGGATGCCAGTCACAGCTACTGGCAAAACGTCAGGTCCTACAATGCCAAGACCATGGCCACACAACCCGGAAAATCTACAGCAACTAATAAAAACTTTGTTGGTCTTAAATATGGTTGCCAGCTCTGGGTTGGGAAATACCTGGAGATTCTGGGGGGTAGAGCCTGAGGACGGCGAGGTTTGGGGAGAGGAGGGTCTTCAGTGTGGTGTAATGCCATAGAGCCCAGTTTCCAAAGCAGCCATTTTTTCCAGATCAACTGATCTCTGTTGCCTGGAGGTCAAGTGTAATAGCAGATCTCCAGCTGCCACCTGGAAGTTGACAACCCTAGTCTTAAGGGTGCTACTGGGCTCAAACTCTGATCCACTGCTTCAGACCTCTACATTTAAGGCTGGTTAATTTTTTTTTTTAATCCATTTTTTCTAGAAATACAGAAATGGTGGGGGGATACCAATAGTTCACTTTCTTAGTTTACGTTTTAATTCTCTCTCTCCGCTATTTTTTAAAAAAATAAAGTTGTGTTTTATAACTCTGTATTGATAGTCCTTCTTCACCCAAAGAGTGATTCACACATGGAATTCACTGACCCAGGAGGTGGTGGCAGCTACAAGCATGGACGGCTTCAGGAGGGAATTGGATAAACATCTGGAGCAGAGGTCCATCAGTGGCTATTAGCCACAAGGTACAGATAGCAACTCTCAGTCTGGGGCAAGGGATGCTCTGTCGTCTTGGTGCTTGGGGGGGCAACAGTGGGAGGGCTTCTGGTGTCCTGGCCCCACTTCTGGACCTCCTGATGGCACCTGGTATTTTTGGCCACTGTGTGACAGAGTGTTGGACTGGATGGGCCTTTGGCCTGATCCAATATTGGCTTCTCTTATGTTCTCTTATGTTCTTATGCCTGTTTGTTGGAAACTTCTTAAGCAGATGCTTCAACATCTCTTTTCAGGGATGCCAACCTCCAGGTGGGACCTGGGGATCCCCCAGAATTATACTTTGTCTCCAGACCATGGAGATCAGTTCCCCTGGAGAAAATGGATGTTTTGGAAGGCGAACTCTGTGGCATTGTCCCTTGCTGATAGGGGTGCCAGCCTCCAGGTGGGACCTGGGTATCCCCCGAATTACAGCTCCTCTCCAGACTACAGAGATCAGTTCCTCCGGAGAAAATAGCAGCTTTGGAGGGTGGACTCCACGGCATTGCACAGGCCACACAGAACCGACTCTTTTTCTGAGGCATGGAGTTTCTCCGGTGAATGCTGCACTCTCTGTCAATGCTCCCTCTAAGCTGTGGAGTCTTGTGAGCAAAAATTCATCTTTGTGAGCTACTGGCATTCAAGCTGGGAGCAAGAGATTTGGCTGCTGCATAAATCAGTTTGCTCTGGAGCCATCCTTCCTGAGCAAAGACGAAAATGTGTGAGCCGGAGGATAAAAAAACTGAGCTAGCTCACACTAACTCATCTTAGAGGGAAGAGTGCTCTCTGTGTATGCAAGTTATTGTTGTTGTTGTTATTCTTTTTGTAGCAGGAACTCCTTTGCATATTAGGCGACACCCCCCCTAATGCAGCCAATCCTCCAAGAGCTTACAGTAGTCCCTATAAGAAGAGCTCTGTAAGTTCTTGGAGGATTGGCTACATTAGGGGTGTGTCGCATAATATGCAAAGGAGTCCCTGCCGCAAAAAGAGCCCTGATTATTATTATTTGCTTAAGATACCTTGCTACGCAAGCCCTCGTTTTCTGGCCATGACTGGCATTGTTTGCTGGAAGACAAACGGCACTTGGCGTCTAGTTACCAAGGCTCCTTGCAAACAAACTGCGGGGAAGCGTTGGCCTCTTCCCGGACTGTTCTGCCTTTCTCTTGCGTCGCCTGCGAAGGGCCTGTCTTTCAGCGAGTCCCATTGTTGCCTTCTCTCTTCGGCTACAGAGCCAACGACTCCTTCTACCACTGCTTTTCCGGTTGGTCCTTTCCAAGATTTGGCTGTCTTGGTTTCCCCCCTCTCGACTTGCCTTTGCCAAGGCTGCTTGCGGTGAACGTCCTTCTGGCCGGGAGCTGGAGGCACTTGAACAGCCAGAAAGAAATAGGGCATCTTGGGGAAAGGATCGGAAGCAACCACGAACAAATAGGCGACTGTGTTTGGGCCATGGAGAGTCCCTCTTTGTCGAATTGCTGTGGCTCTCGCTAATGGCGCTTGGGTGAGCTGACAGAGTACCTGGACGGTGCCATTGTCATGCTAAAGCTAGACCTCTTCTCCAGAACATGGTAGCAGGGCCATTAGGAGTGGGTGGAAGAACCATTTGTAGCTGGTGGGTTCCCCACTGCTGGGGACCCCTTCCCTTGCCCGATGGCCGGCAAAGCAAGCGAGCCCCGCGTCCCAATGACCTTGCAGAAGTCGCGGCTGAAGGCCGAGGAGAAGATCTTGGACCTTGACTTTGAGCTGGTGAACGTCCAGTTTAACGAGACTGGGAGGTATGCTCTGAGGCTGACCGCGGAGAACCCGCTGCTCGAAGGGTCCGGAGCCGGGGTGCAATTGCGGGTGAACGAGGGAGACCCCCAGGACACCAACGCGGCCACTACGGATGTGATTGAGCAAAGCAACCTGAACGAAGTCTACGCATTTGAGAAAAGGCGATTCTTGTTCACTTTGCCCAAAGGTAAGGATGTGGATGGAAGAGGTGGCAGCAGGCCCGTAGCTACAGTGGGGCTTTTTTTTGAGGGGGGGCTCTGCCCCCTTTCTTAAAGGCACGCCCCCACAAGAATTTCTCCTGTAAATGCTTTTTTTTCAATCATTTTAAAACATTTTTTTTTAAGCGTGCACCCCTTTAAGCAGAGTGGGGTGCTGTAGTTGACTAATTCCCGCACTGAGCAAGGAGGTTGGAGTAGGTGACCTCTAGGATCCCTTCTAACCCTGTGTCAAGAAACTGGTCTCCTTGAAGAGAATTTTTCTGCCTAAGTGTTAGCTTTCTTGACTATAGAAGTCATCCCCCCACTTTTTCCTAAAAGAAGTCATCCCGCCTACCCTTTCCTAAAAGCCTCAATACATTTTTTAAAAATCACCTAAGCCCTGAAATCTGAACCCAAAAGAGATTTCCAGTCCAAAGCAACCTGTGGCAATCCATGCTCCCTCTAAACTGTGGAGTCTTGTGAGCAAAAATTCTACTTTGTGAGCGACTGGCATGAAAGTTGTGAGCGAGCGATTTGGAGACTGCATAAATTAGTTTGCTCTGGAGCCACACTTCCTGACCTAAGACAAAAATGTGTGAGACGGAGGCTCAAAAACTGTGAGCTAGCTCACACTAACTCAGCTTAGAGGGACAGGCTGCCACAGAAAAGGCCCTGTATTGTGTATCCACCAAAAGAGCTTTTTCGATTAATGAAATAGTCAGGAGGGCCTAATCCTGTGATCTTAGTTCCCAGGCAGGACAATATGGGAGTAGATGTTCCTTAAACACCCTGGTCCCCAGTATGTACAGCTTTTGAAAGGCACGGTTGCCGCTAGCTGCTTTCAGCGTTCTCTGCCGGCTAATGGTGGCTAACAGTGAGTGTTTTGCTAACCAGGCTTCTGCAAAAACGACAAAAACCACGACGCCCGGCTGCGAATCGAAGCTTTACGCCTCCGCGGTTCCTTACTAAAGAGTCACGAGAAGGCTGGAGAAGGATTCTTTGCCATTTATCCCCGCACCAACCAGCCTCGGATGAACCTCTTTGCCAGCAGAGACGAGGACCTGTACAGCTACAGCGATATCATGCCCCTGTTGCGGGTCAGCAGCGACGACCTGGCAATGCATTGTGGGAGGCTGGCCTACACGGTGTCGTTCCACGAGCACCGGCCAGTCACCAAGGAGGAGACCCCGATCTCTTCTCGCCGTTCCCCTTTGCCACCCGCCAAGCAAGATGAGGCCCGCCCTCTGAAAACAAACTCCCCCGTCCCCTTTCAGTCTCTAGGCCTCCTGCAGCAAAGTCACTTGGTCTCTATGCCGGAGCCATCCCCTCGGCTTTCGTCAGCGGTGGAGTCTCACTCTCAGGGCGTGAGAAATGTCAAGGTGAGAGCCGGTGCTGTTTCTGCCACGAAATCCCTTATGGTGTTTTTATTATTATTTATTTAAAACGTTTCCGTGCTGCCTTGCCACCCAAATAGGGCCCCCGAAGTGGTGAACATCCAAAAGATTAAAATATTTAAAACAGCTTTTGAAATATTTACAGAATTTGATAAAAACATACAAATGTCTCGACACGACACAACCAGAGAGGAGGTCCGATGAGAGTTACTGGGAGTACATGACACGAAACTAGAGTTGCCACCCTGATTTCGCCCCACCCCCCACCCCAAAGAGCTCTGCTCCACCCAATGTGCCTGTCCTGATAACATCACCTGGGCTGTGATCACACACGCGAAATAATCCACTTTAAGTGCACTTTCCAACTGGATTTTGCCAATTCACGTGGTAAAATCCTGTTGGAAAGTGGACTGAAAGTAGATTGAAAGTGGATTATTTAGTGTGTGTGATTGCAGCCATGGAGGCGACGTCATCGTGCCAGGCATGCTGTGCAGGGGACGCTCTAGCATTTGGCTAAAAACTCTATGGTGACCATAGAGTTTTTGGCTGAATGCTAGCGCGCCCCCTACACAACATGCCTGGCACAATGACATCACTTCTGGGCAGCAGCCAGAAGACCCTGGGCAGCAGCCAGGAGCCCCCTGCCGGCAAACGGTAGGCACCTGGCAGTCCTAAATGAAACAGGAAAGTCTTCACATGCTGGCAGAAGACAGCAATAGAGGGGGACAGGCAAATCGCCCCAGGGAGGGAGTTCCAAAGTTTTGGTGCCATGACGAAGAAGGCCCTTCTCAGGTTGCCGACAGTCAGAGGAATTTATCGGAAAGTGAGACTGGGTCCTGTTCTCTCATAGCCATGTGGAATTAGCTCTGGCCTGGATTCTATCAGTTCCTTGGCTTAGTGTCCCAAAAGGCTCTGCAGTTGGGCTAAGTGCTGCATTTTCCCAAGGGAGAGTGAATTCCCTGATGCACTCTGCCCTAGAAAACAGTTTATATCTTCCCAAATCCATTGTACCAGTCCCTAAGCCTAAACACAGATTACCCGGCTCCTGAGGTGTCCTTGACGTAGCCCCTGTCTGGAGCCTCTTGACCCACTGATAACAAACAGATGGTTCCTTGGAGTGACACCATATTCATCTGGAGCTTCTGGCTCCTATAGAGACATAGGAACATAAGAGAAGCCAATGTTGGAGCAGGCCAATGGCCCATCCAGTCCAACACTCTGTCACACAGTGGCCAAGAATACCAGGTGCCATCATAGGGTTGCCAAGTCTCTTACCCACAATACTGGGGAGGACCTGGTCCTGGTTTGGGAGTTTCGCATGCACGCTGCAATTACATCGCCTAGGAGTGACGTAATCATGCTGGGCACGTTGTAGGGCGACACTCTAGCAATCGCCCTAAAAACCATAGAGTTTTCAGGGCGATTGCTAGAGTGTCACCCTGCAACGTGCCCAGTGTGATTATGTCACTTCTGGGTGACGTAATTCGGGGGTGGGGTTCCCCCCCACCAGCCAGGTCCAGACTGGCAGATTGGGGGCCCTTTCAGTGGGGGAATCCCCGCCCCCTGGGGGGACTTGACACCCCTATGCCATCAGCAGGTCCAGCAGTGGGGCCAGGACACTGGAAGCTCTCCCACTGTTGCCCCCCTCCCAGCACCAAGAATACAGAGCCTCACTTGTCTCAGCCTGAGAGTCCCTATCTATACCTTGTGGCTAACAGCCACTGATGGACCTCTGCTCCAGATGTTTATCCAATTCCCTCTTGAAGCCGTCCATGTTTGCAGCTGCCACCACCTCCTGTGGCAGTGAATTCCACGCGTTAATCACTCTTTGACTACATTAACTTCAGGAAAAGTTCACGCCTGCTGTGTACGAGGGGTTGGGAATTGTCATATGTGTCAGATGTTCATCACAGGCCTAAATTGACAGCTATTGGCTTCTATGGACTGCAAAAGGTAAATTTATTTGTGGTGATTTCTATGTTCAGTATTGTTCTGGGCCAACCACTCTCTTTATTTAGGAATAAGATTAATTCTGTAAGCTGCATACTGGAATGTATGTTTGACGGTTTCTGTATTAAGGTTTGGAAGTTCGATAAATAAGGGATTCTTTCATGCAACTGTTTCTCTCTTTGAAGCAATTGGGGTCCCTGCCAGTTTCTCTCACTCCCCATTGAACCTGATGGGAAAAGCTCCTGCTCTCCTAATTCCTCAAACACCATCTAACTTAGGGTTGCAACCCTCCAGGCATTGGCTGGAGATCTTCCGCTATTACAACTGACCAATGTTCCCTCTAAGCTGTGGAGTCTTGTGAGCAAAAATTCTATTTTGTGAGCTCCTAGCATTAAAGATGTGAGCGAGCGACTTGGCTACTGCATAAACTAGTTTGCTCTGGAGCCTTCCTTCCTGAGCTAAGATAAAAATGTGTGAGCTTGAGGCTAAAAAATTGTGAGCTAGCTCATACTAACTCAGCTTAGAGGGAACTCTGCAACTGACCTCCAGGCAATAGATATCAGTTCACTTGAAGAGAATGGCCGCTTTGGAAGGTGGACTGTATGGCTCTATACCACATTGAAGGCACTCCCCTCCGCAAACCCCACCTTCAATAGAACATAAGAAGAGCCCTGCTGGATCAGATTACTGGTCCATCTAGTCCCGCTTCCTGTCTCACACAGTGGCCAACCAGTTCCTCTGGAGGGCCAACAACAGGGCAGAGAGGCCGAGGCCTTCCTAAGAACATCGGAAGAGCCCTGCTGGATCAGACCAGTGGTCCATCTCGTCCAGCATCCTGTCAGACAGTGGCCAGCCAGTTCCTTTGGAGGGCTAACAACAGGGCATAGAAGCGGAGGCCTTCATAGGAACATCGGAAGAGCCCTGCTGGATCATACCGGTGGTCCCTCTCGTCCAGCATCCTGTCTCACACAGTGGCCAACTAGTTCCTCTGGAGGGCCAACAACAGGGCAGAAATGCTGAGGCCTTCATAAGAACATAACAAGAGACCTGCTCAGTCGTCTCTTTTCTAAACTGAGAAG
The DNA here is from genome assembly GCA_029375565.1 of Gekko gecko. Taxonomy (NCBI): domain Eukaryota; kingdom Metazoa; phylum Chordata; class Lepidosauria; order Squamata; family Gekkonidae; genus Gekko; species Gekko gecko. The sequence continues at coordinate 7,038,444 of JAPDNY010000017.1, read as the reverse complement.
TTCTGGCCTCTTCAGCCTTTCCTCGGGCTCTACTCCCCCAACCCAGAGATGGCAGCAGCGGCAGATTAACCATGAAGCAGACTGAGCACGTGCCTAGGGCACCAGGGACAAAGGGGGCACCACAAAGTTGGGAAAAGGGTGAAAAGGAAAAAAAAAGAATGAAGATTTGTAAAAAATAAATGATAAAATGAGTGCAAATTGATCATGGTGCACCCTAGGGTTATCTTCTATTTTTTGTTGGCGAGGTGCAGTGTCATTGGCTATGTTTAAAAGTAAAATGATGGAGCCAAATTCAGTTGTCATGACACTCATTTCAATGAGGGGGGCACCAAGACTGGTCAGTGCTTAGGGCACCAGTGAGCCTTAATCTGCCCCTGGATGGCAGCCATAACCCATCGAGGGGAGGGCGGGTTATGGGGAGAGGAGGCACCTCATCAGGGTCTAATGACACAGAGCCCACCCTCCAAAGCCGCCATTTTCTCCAAGGGAATGGGCCTTGGCCGTCTGGAGAGGAGTCGTAATGGTGGGAGGTGTCCAGGAGCCACCTGGAGGCTGGTAACCCTAAGGACTGGCTAGTCCAAAAATGGTTTGAACCCTCACACAGGAGAGAGTCTGAGATTTGCATCCTGGAGCCTGGAACGGCCCCGTTCTCTCTCACCATCCGGGCTATACCAAAGTTTAAAGGGGTAACCACTTTGCAGAGCAGAGAAATAATGGCTGAGTTCAGACTGGCAGTTTGAACCGGGAGCCAGTCATGGCAAAAAAGCCCTGGAACAAACTGTTCCAGGTTTCCCCAGTCACACTGCGCCGACTGATGCAGGAGCATACCAGGAGGAGGCACATGGGAGCATTCAGACTGCTAGCCCAGAGGCTCGGCTGTAAACGGCTTTTCCCTGGTAATTCGGCTATGCGTGCATAAGCGCATCCAGCCGATTTGGGGAGGATCCCGTTGCGCCGTCACCGCATTTGGCGGTAGAGTGGAGGTGTAATGTATTCAGCAGAGAACATGTGCTCAGGATAGCCACGTATTCTGACTGGTTCCAACCGGTCCCACATGCGGCCAGGCGAAGGGCCCGAGCTTCGCTCCAAAAGACAATGAACTGTAGGCTCCTAGCTTCCTGCTTATCGGGGAGCAGGAGATAACTCAGTCACTGTAAATAGCCCAATCACAGGGGGTGGTGTGCGTTGGGGTGTGGGTTCCCTTGGGAATAAAAGCCGGCCTGTGAGCCGGCTTCTCTTCTCTTGTTCTTGATCTAATAAAGTATGTGAGAGCTGAAATCACTCATCAGTCTCAGTACTTTTCAGGAGCACAGCGTATCATATCGCTGCTGCCTTATGCGCAACTTGGGCTGCTCCCGGCTTTTCGGGTTGGTGTTCACACTTCCTGGCAGTGGAATGAAGCGGGATAAACGGGCTCTCAGGGATCTGCTACCGCTTTCACCAGGTATCTTTTAAACACGGGAGCGAAGTGGGACAGCACTATGGGTGGGGAACGCCAGGCAGTGTGAACGCCCCCTTTAATCCGCTTGTGAAACGTGGCTGAAACGTGGCTACAACGGGGCAAACTGCCAGTCTGAACTCCGCCAATAATCCTTTTCTTCCTGACAGCCCCTTTTGGAGTCGCCGGAACCCTGGCAGCCAGACTCTCCAGAGATACTGAAAGACCTTGCCGACGAAGGCCTTCCTTCATCTCTGCCGGCCGCTTCCTCGCCCTCGCCAACGATTCCAAGGCGCCGAGTACCGAGCGATGCCAGTTTTCATATTCCTTCGCCAGGATACAGCCCTACTCTAGACTTTGAAGATACCTTTTTGGGGGTCCAGGTAAGCAGAAAATCTTGCAGTCAGTGCAGTGAACAACACCCACAATGCGACGTAGGTTTTGCCAGCAATCAGCCAGTGTTCCCTCTAAGCTGAGTTAGTGTGAGCTAGCTCACAGTTTTTTAGACTCCGGCTTGCACATTTTTGTCTTAGCTCAGGAAGGAGGGCTCCAGAGCAGTGTTCCCTCTAAGCTGAGTTAGTGTGAACTTGCTGACAGTTCTTTAGCCTCTGGCTCGCCTATTTTTGTCTTAGCTCAGGAAGGAGGGCTCCAGAGCAGTGTTCCCTCTAAGCTGAGTTAGTGTGAGCTTGCTGACAGTTCTTTAGCCTCCAGCTCACCTATTTTTGTCTTAACTCAGGAAGGAGGGCTCCAGAGCAGTGTTCCCTCTAAGCTGAGTTAGTAGGAGGTAGCTCACAGTTTTTTAGCCTGTGGCTCGCCCATTTTTGTCTTAGCTCAGGAAGGAGGTCTCCAGAGTCCAGAGCAAACTGATTGATGCAGCAGCCAAATCGCTCACAAACTTTAATGCCGGTAGCTCACAAAGTAGAATTTCTGCTCTCAAGACTCCACAGCTTAGAGGGAGCATTGCCACCGAGGTCATACAATCTTTCTCGGCTGCCATATTTCCCACTGTGCCTTTCAAATTAATGAATGGTGGGGGAAAAAATTAATGATAGGGCACTGCCGTCAGAAACCCTTCTCTTGCCAAGACGCCAGTCTTTGTGGGTGTTTGATTGTTTATGAGTTGTTAGTGTTAGAAACCTCTCTTGAATAACGACAGCTGTATTTAAGATTAGAAGCTTAAATAATAACTGCCTCAAGTTACCCCCATAATCCTCACAAGCGCCCTGCTGGGCTCGTAGCCATGGAAATTAAGGAGGATCACTTCCGAAACCATGGTGGTGACCTTGAAAAATCCACTGTGTGAGTATCGAGTGGGTAGGTTTGCACTGGAGGGATAAATGAAATGTACAACTCTGCCACTTTCTGGGGGAGGGAAAGGATGTCTTTGGCCCCCACATGCTACCCGTTGCCTTGTCTTTCTTGCTGCTATTTTGGAAGATCCTCCACATGCAGCTGCTGGTGTGACCTTGGGTCAGTCACAAGTTCTCTCAGAGCTGTTCTCTCAGGAGCAGTCCTTGAAAAAGCTCTCTCAGCCCTACCTGCCTCACAGGGTGTCTGTTGTGGGGAAGGGAAGGGGAAGGAGTTTGTAAGCTGCTCTGAGACTTCTTTGGGTAGTGAAGGGTGGGGTATAAATCCAATCTCCTCCTCCTTCTCCTCCTCCTCCTCCTTCTCGAAAATCCGCGCGGTCTTGCTCAAACTGCACTGGCTGCTCATTGAGCACATGATCTGCTTCAAGGTGTTGGTGCTTACCTTTAATGCCCTATACGGCCAGGGGCCTGCATATATACTAGACCGCTTCTCCCTCTATGAGCCCCGAAGGGTTTTGCGCTCTGCCAATCAACACCTTTTCAGCCCTGGCCCCTGCCTGGTGGAATGAGCTCCCATACGCGATCAGGGCCCTGCGGGACCTTTTGACAGTTCCGCAGGGCCTGCAAGACGGAGCTCTTCTGCCAGGCTTTTAACTAGAGTGACGGACGCCCCTCCCCTTTTTTCTGGGCCCTCACCTCAGTGGGTCAGAATTGCTTACCAGAGATGACATCTGTGAGACCCGATTCAAATGACAACTGCACTGGCTGAAGGATATAGCGGTAATTTATTAGTGTTTTAATTGTATTTTTTGCCAATTCCTTTGTATTTTATATATTGTATTTTTATTGAATCTGATGTAACCTGCCCTGAGCCTGCCATGCGGGGAGGGTAGGATGTAAGTCGAATAAATAAATTAAAAAATAAAAATAAGAGAAATGGGCCATGGGAGAAGAGAAGGAGCAGAAAGAGAAGAGATTGGATTTATACCCCGCCCTTCACTACCTGAAGGAGTCTCAGAGTGGCTTACAAACTCCTCTCCTTTCCCCTCCCCACAACAGAGACTCTGTGAGGTAGGTGGGGCTGAGAGCGCTCTGAGAGAAATTGCTCTTTTTCAAGGACAGCCCTGACAGGACTATGGCTTGCCCAATGTCATCCAACAGGTACATGTGGAGGAATGGGGAATCAAACCCGGTTCTCCCGGTTCTCCCAGTAGCACTTAACCACTACACCAAACTGGCTCTCTGAGAAGTGGAGCATATTTGGGGGGAGCGCACGGAAATATTACAGACATCAAGCCTCTTCTTCCTGTGGTGGCCTTTAATGAGGAGTATATGTGTAGGGTGGGGTGGGGTGTAGGAGCAGACAGGCAACCAACCCCCCCTCCCCCTTGTGCCTGTAATATATGGGCAACTCACCGGCTTCAGATTAAAATTACCGAGGCACTGATTGAGTTTGCCTGGCAAATGTCTCGATGCAAAGGGGGAAAAGGGAGAGAGATCGATAGTAATCAACCGTGAGCTGTAGTTATTGCAAGGGCGAGTTAAAGCGTCAGGCTGGGTTGAGGGTGAGGGATGAGGAGACATTAGCAAATACTATTTATAACGCCAGAATCTCGGACCTCTGGGGCGAGCGCAGGCCGCAAAAGTGGTGATAAAACGGCACGGTGCTGATGTCACTCTGGAAATACCTGCCAAGGCTGCCGTGCTTGAAAATTAAAAGCCAGAAGTTAACTCTGCACACCCTGGCGAGGGAGAAGTCTTTTGACTTAGCGTGGCAAGATGGTATGTCCAAAGACGCCTCTCTCTTCCGTCTTCAGAAATGGGTGTCAGGGCTTTTTTTGTAGCAGGAGCTCCTTTACATATTAGGCGACACACCCTTAATGTAGCCAATCCTCCAAGAGCTTATGGTAGCCCCTGTCAGAAGAGCTCTGTAAGCTCTTGGAGGATTGGCTACATTAGGGATATGTCGCCTAATATGCAAAGGAGTTCCTGCTACAAAAAGAGCCTTGGGTGAGATGAAGTCAGTGTTCATCTTTTGAGTGACGTGTTCGTGTACAGGTGCGTGTGGCTATTAGAGCCGTCAGCTGCGGGTTGAGAAATACCTGGAGATTTTGGTGGTGGAGCCTGAGGAGGGCGGGGTTTGGGGAGGGGAGGGACTTCAGTGGAGCCTAAGGCCATAGAGACAACCTGCTACAGTGGCCATTTTCTCCAGGGGAACTGATTTCTGTCGTCTGGAGATCAGTTGTAATAGTGAGAGATTTCCAGCTACCACCTGGAGGCTGCTAAAATATCGCTTTTAAAATTTCTATTTTATAAGAACCAAAGAGCCCTGCTGGATCAGGCCAGTGGTCCATTTTGAGCAGTCTCCTGTTTTCCCAGAATAGTCAACCACACGCTTGGAGTGACCTACTAGCTTTGGTTCCCTGTTTACTCCCGTTCTTTCCCATCAGCTGGTTTTCACAGGTGTACTGCCTCTTCACATGGAGGTGCTGTGAATGAACTCAACCTCCATGAATTTGTCTAAATCCCTGTTTTCAAGTCATTTGTGCTCACAACATCCGGTGGCAACTAATGCATTCTTGATCGTGAATACTTGGGTGTTGGTTAGTTAGACATTCTAGTAAATGTCTATCAATCAATCATCTATCTAACATATGGAATTCACTGCCACAGGAGGTGGTGGCAGCTACAAGCATGGACAGTTTCAAGAGGGAATTAGATAAACATCTGGAGCAGAAGTCCATCAGTGGCTATTAGCCACAGGGTATAGATGGGAACTCTCAGTCTGGGGGAGGTGATGCACTCTATTCTTGGTGCTGGAGGGGGCAGCAGTGGGAGGGCTTCTAGTGTCCGGGCCCCACTGCTGAACCTCCTGATGGCACCTGGTATTTTTGGCCGCTGTGTGACAGAGTGTTGGACTAGATGGGCCGTTGGCCTGATTCAATATTGGCTTCTCTTATGTTCTTATGCAATCTAGTACTGCTCATACGGTTATCACCTTAAGCAGAAATTAGAACCAAAATTTGTTTTAAAAGACCTTACTTGGTATTATTTCTCTTATTATTATTGCACCTATGAATTTTGCTACTGAGCCAGTTTGGTGTAGCGGTTAAGTGCGCAGTCTCTAATCTGGGAGAACCGGGTTTGATTCCCCCACTCCTCCACTTGCACCTGCTGGATGACCTTGGGCAAGCCATAGTTCGGGCACAGCTGTCCTTGAAAAAGAGCAGTTTCTGTCAGAGCTCTCTCAGCCCCACCTACCTCACAGGGTGTCTGTTGTGGGGAGGGGAAGGGAGAGGAGTTTGTAAGCCATTCTGAGACACCTTTGGATAGTGAAGGGCAGGGTATAAATCCAATCTCCTCCTCTTCCTCCTCCTCCTCTTCTTCTACTGAAAGAGTGACACGATCATTGGTATCCAATAGTAGCCATGACACCTGGGCTCGCACATTTAGCAGTTCCATATCTTTAAGGAAAGGGGTGACTAAATTAGCCCTCAACTCGTCAGATACAGGGCACTCCATAACCATATGTTCAGTGGTTTCGATTTTATCATATGAGCACCTGCATGTCCTATTAGAGTATGGTACTCTATTATGTCAATGTTGGAGTTTTTTGAACATACATTTCCTTAGAGTTGTCTCATCCCAGTTCTAAGTTCCCACTGATCTTAACACCTGTCCCAACCAGGTGGTCTGTGATACTAACCTGGTGGAGTGGTTTGAGCGCCACCAGACAAGGATCTGAGAGACAACAGGTTTGATCACCCCACTCTGCCATGGAAGCCTGCTGCGTGACCTTGGGTGAGTTACAGTATCTCAGCCAAAGCCTGCCTTGCAGGGTCGTTGTGAGAATAAAATGGATGCAAGATAGATGATGTAAGCTGCTTTGGGAGAAAGGCAGGATGTAACTGAAGTAAGCAGATGAACAATTTGAAACGTGTGCATGGAGGAAACATTTATTGTCGGTCGGCCAGGGCTCAGTGATAGCAAAGACTCCTCAGGAGAAGATGACTCCTCAGGGGAAGAGGAGCCTTGCATAGCCAGCCCTGAATCACAGAAGTGGACCAGCAAGAGAATGAAGTGCAGGCTTGTCAGAATTCACAGCTGGTGCAGAGCCACCAACACCCTCCAGCCCTGATGCAGCAGGTGAACCTCAGCCATTCCCAACCCACCAATATCTCCCACACTCTTAGAGCACTGCAGACGAAGGCTGAGAACAGAGCTGCAGGCAAAGAGGCAAAGTGCACGCCTCCAGGCCTAACTCCAGCTGCTTGCTGGTGATGAAGCTGAGTACTTGCAGGATTACTTCTGAGCAGCTGGCTGCAAGCATGACCCTTAGGCATGGGGCTGTAAAACCAGCCAAGAGAGGCTGTTGGGAGTGGACGCAACACATACCTTGGATACTGAGCTGTAGCCACTGCCTTGACTGACTAAATAACCTTGCCTTGCTTATCCTCTGCTCCTTGGACCCCGGATGACCTTGCCTTGCTTCTTCTCTGCCCTCCTGACTTTGGGCTGAATGACACTGGACTTCAGAACCTACCAGCTAGTACATTTATGTTACATTATGGTAACTGCTGCTTACCTTGTATCAACCAGTATGCCACAATGATCAGACATAGGTGTAATGTAGGGTTGCCAGTTCTGGATTGGGGAATACCTGGAGATTTGGGGGTGGAACCTAGGGAGAAAAGGATTTGGAAAGGGGAGGAACCTCATCAGGGTGTATTGCCGTAGAGTCCACCCTCCAAAGCAGCCATTTCCTCCCGAGGAACTGATCTCTGTAGCCTGGAGATGAATCATAATTCCCAGAAATCTCCAGGCCCCGTATGGGGGACAGTGGATCTCTTTTTCTCTGGATGTACACTGCAGAAAGATCTCATTCACCGCAGTCTATGGACTGTGCTGGGTTAAACTCTGCATGTTGGGGGGAAAATCCTAGTCAGCAGAAAGAAGCTTGTAATTGCAAGAGAGAGGGGGCTGGGAGGGTTGGTACAACGATGGAAGGTGAGTGATTGATGTAGAATTTATGGGCGATGCAAAGCAAGCAATCTGCCAATTCCTCAGTGGTGCAAAGGAGGTCAGACACATGGTGAGGGGGTCGATTGATCAGCGTGAGGCTTGTTCAGGAAAGGAGAAGTGAAAAGTAATGGAGTACCTGCTGGCCAGAGTTGTGATTTGGGAGTGTCAGGTCCTCTCCCACTGTTTTCCATTCTTGCTGACTGTTTCCCTTGAAGAAAGACGAGCTATAGAACCATTAGCTGCACTCTAGGGGGGACTTCGGATTTTCCAACCCTGCTGATTTGACACCAACTTCCTGTTTTGATTTTGCTGTTTTCTTGCACCCACACCTGGAAGCAGAGTCAGCCCTGGTTAAGGTAAAGGTTCCCTTGCTCGAAAGCCAGTCGAATCCGACTCTAGGGTTGCGGTGCTCATCTCCATTTCAAAGCCAAAGAGCCAGCACTGTCCGAAGACGTTTCCGTGGTCATGTGGCCGGCATGACTAAACATCAAGGCGCACGGAACGCTGTTACCTTCCCACCGAAGTGGTACCTATTTATCTGCTTGCAATTTCTTGCTTTCGAACTGCTAGGTTGGCAGGAGCTGGAACTAGAGAACTTGTTTATTTATTTGACTTTTATACCGCCCTCCCCACGAGCAGGATCAGAGCAGTTCACAACACATCTTGCCAGATTTAACACTATGCCATCTGCAACTTTACATGGCAGATATAACTAGATTGCATACTTGGCTAGATACGGTCACTGTTAACTTTAGATGTATAGAGACAATTTCACATGTCTTTTTTAATTGTTACTTTAATGTAGATATACGTCTCATACAGCTACATTCTGTCTTAGCAAATATGACGGGCCTTCGCGATGCTCTAAAGGTGCATCGCCTTTTGAATGACTCCTCACCTGAAACAACAGTGAAGGGAGCTATATTTTTACAATCAGCTACAGGGCTATTTTGGGGCAGGAACGCACAGGGGTGTAGCCGGTTTCTGTCCGGGCCCTGCTTGCTTTTAGCTGTCAGCTTAAACGGAATGTGCCAAATACCCAGCTTTTATGCAATCATGCAGCAAAGAAGGAATTAGAGAGAGTCTGCAAAGACCTTCCAGGGGGACCAAGAAGCTACAAACAATATTCTGTGTCTGCATCCCTCAGTCTGTATAATGTATTCTCAGGCACGGCCAAGGAAGCTCAGCTGGTTACAGGGACGTCTCTTAGGCACTGTTGGATGAGAGAGCTCTGCAGACGCTTCCCATGTACGCATTGAAGACGACGCCGGCATTAGGATGCACGAGTAAACTCTGCTGGGAAACAGATTAATCTTGTGCAAAGCTTCGATGTCCGAGCTCGTGCGCCGCTCGGAGGGAGGGGCGGGGGCAGGGACCACTATGCCTTTAGCATACAGGAAGAATGGATGAATTGTGGATAACATGTGGGGGTTGCCAACCTCCAGGAGGGGCCTGGAGATCTCTTGGAATGTCAACTGAACTCCAGACTATGAAGATCAGTTCCCCGGGAGAACAACGGCTGCTTCAGAGGGTGGCAACACATCCCTGTCCTCCCAAAACCGTGTATTCCCCAGGTCGTGCCCCCAAAGCTCCATGGATTTTCCCCCAATTCCATGTTGGCATAGTATTGCAAGAATATTTATTTTATTAGATGTATATACCGCCCTCCCAAATGGGCTCAAGACAGTGTACAATTAAATATACAATTAAAACAGTATTGAAAAAGAGTTGCCAAGTCCTTCCTGGCCACCAATGGGGGGGTGTAGGGTTGCCAGCTCCAGGATGGGAAACTCCTGGAGATTTAAGGATGGAGCATGGGGAGGACAGGGACCTTGGTGGGGTACCATGCCACAGAGTCCACCCTCCAAAACATCCATTTTCTCCAGGGGAACTGATCTCTGTAGACTGGAAATCATCTGTAATATCAGGAGTTCTCCAGGCCCCACCTGGAGATTGGGATCTCCATACAATGGTCTTTGTGGCTGGAGGGCCAGGCTTGAAATGAGGAGGACTGGGCTCCTTCTGTGCCCTATTCAGATTTGTAATCATCCTGAAATCCTTTGAGAGCCAGTTTGGTGGAGTGGTGAGGAGCGCAGACTCTAATCTGGGAGAACTGGGTTTGATTCCCCCACTCCTCCACGTGCAGCTGCTGGTGTGACCTTGGGTCAGGCACATGTTCTCTCAGAGCTGTTCTCTCAAGAGCAGTCCTCGAGAGAGCTCTCTCAGCCCCACCTACCTCACAGGGTGCCTATTGTGGGGAGGGGAAAGGAGATTGTGGGGAGATTGTGAGCTGCTCTGAGGCTCCTTCAGGTAGTGAAGGGTGGAGTATAAAATCCCTTCCTCTTCCTCTTCCTCTTCCTCTTCTTCCATCTGCCTTGGTCGCAAGTTCTCTGATCTTCTTTGTGGTCTCTGTGCATCACACCCATGGGATACAGTGCGCCTGCGCTGACCTGGTCGGTGTCTATACAAAGCTCACAACGGGATTTTCGCGCCCTCCGCCCCCAGGCATGCGCAGGAACTCCACCGCGCATGCCCAAGGGGTGGGGGCACGGACATCCCGCCAGTTCTCTTCTGACCGCCTCGCTGTTAGCAGCTTGCGTTGGTGTCTCTGAGAGCGATTTACCTCAGTGAAAATCACAACTTTTTCTTCAAAATTTTCCTCAGTTCTTTTCCTCTTTGTTTTTGGATCGTTCCAACTCAACTCCAACAACTTTTTGGAGGATTTTTCTCTCTGGTCTACGGACCTTTCTCCCCCCCCCACTTCACCGCCCTTCATCCTGCTGGGTGGAAGGGCCCCTTTCCATTGTTTATGGAAAGTCGTAAGTGGGGCTGCTTTAAACGGTGTTCTTCCTGCGGGAGCAAGCTAGCTCTGAGGGACGAGCACACACTTTGTATTTTTTGTCTGGGGGAGACTCACCGGCCTGACGCCTGTTCCATCTGTGCCCGTTTCTCCAACCAAACGAGAAAGAACAGGGCCGCTAGGCTGAAGGTCGCGTTGTGGGAGTCAGCACTCGCTCCTCCAGCTCCCGAAATGGAATCTGATCCTTCTTCTGCGAGACCAGTTGTCTCGACATCGAAGTCGTCTGTGTCGACACGGAAGGATCCTCCAACACCGAAGCCTCCCAAGGTAGGGAAACCTTCCTCAGATACCGGAGGGGCCCCTCCGAAGAAATCGAAATCGAAGGCGACTTCATCCATGTCAACACCGGTGAAGAAGCCTAAAAGGGATAAGGCGAAGGCTCGAGGCTCGAGCAAGACGGGAGACGCGCATAAATCTCACGGTGTGAGTGGCGTTCGATCTCCTAGGGGCTCTGCTAGTGCGGACGCACCTCAGCAACCCCCACGACTGTCCCATCCGACGCCGGAACTGACGAGAATCATCGTGGAGCCCCCGATACAAATCTTGGACTCTCCACCACGTCAGTCTGGACCCCCTGTGTCGGCAGCACCTCGGCGTCGTGATCCTCCCCAGTCGATGTCGCCACCTCCTACCGACCTCGATCTGGGTTCGAATGTCCAGGCAATGGGGTCTCGATCCCCCTCGCCAACTTCGTGGGCCAGTGATCAATCCGGTCGATCCCGACATCGCCCTCGGGACCGCTCCAGATCCCCATGTCGTCCTGACCACCGTGAGCAGGAATCCTATGGTCCACACTATGACAGGTATCATGCAACCTATCCGTATCGACCTCCGAAGTTCCCCTTCGAGAGCAAGCACGAGATGCCGTACTGGTTTTCTTCAGGCCCGTGGAACTTCCCTGGGTACCCAGATCCTTGGGAACCCTGTCGATACCGCTCGCGCTCGCCTCGCCACCAGCCCTCGGTGACAGTGTCGAAACCTCCACCGTCTCCTCCTTCTCATTCCGACTGTGCCACTGCTCCACCAATGCCGATGGCCGAGCCACCGCTACCGAGACCTCAAGGGTCGAGTTCCAATTCCGCCTCTTCTCGGGGTGACTCCGATGTCGATGATCCGGAGGACGTTCTTTCCAATGTCGAACCCCCAAGCAATCCATCTCCGGGAGCAGCCCGATCTCTCCCTCGGAGGACATGTCCTCATATGGGGACTTAGTAAAGCGTATGGCACACTCTCTTGCCCTGCCTATCGTCCAAACCCAACCATCCGCAGCTGACGAGGTGTATGATATCATCGAGATCGACGCCTCTACGCCGATAGCCTTACCGATGTCCAAACACCTTTTGAAAGCGGTTCAGTCCCCGTGGGCTAAACCATCGTCAGCACCGGTCTTCACCAAGCATTTAGACCACATGTACCGGGTCCAGGAAGAGGGAACCTCATTCCTCCATCTCCATCCTCGCCCGAATTCCTTGGTCATTTCCACATCTTCCAAGACCAAGAGTTCTAACTCTACTCCGTCAGACAGAGAGAGTAAAAAGATCGACGCCTACGGCCGTAGGGTTTACTCTTCTGCAGCCTTGGGGATCAAATCCTCTAATTATTTGGCCTGTTTTGGACGGTACGAGTATGCCTTATGGCAGAGGATGTCTGAGCTCCTCCCATCTCTACCGGAGGACAAGCGCGCCGAGGCAAGATCCATCCAAAAGGAAGGCCTCCTTGTTGCCAAACAGCTCCTGAGCACTGCAAAGCACTCATTGGACGCTTTCTCGACGTCGATGGCTTCGGCAGTATCGATCCGGCGTCACGCCTGGCTCCGGACCACCTCTCTGCCTCAGGACACTAGGTCCTATATTGAGGATCTCCCCTTTGACGGGGAGGGCTTATTTCACTCCTCCACCGACGCTGCCTTGCAGGAGATGGACAAAAACATCAAAGCCTCAAAATCTTTGGGAGTTTCAGCACCACAAAAATCCTACAGGCAAAGGTCGTGGTCCCGTTATACTCCCCGTCGTCCATACCCAACGAAGCCATCTCCTGACGCTGTTTGGAGACCCCGCCAGTCTCCAAACTACAACAAGCAATCATATCAGTCCAGACCGAGATCGGGTGCCCAACACCCACAAGCAAGGCCCAGGTCCAACCGCGGGCCGAAGCAGGGTCTTTGACTCCACCCTCTCGATGTCGAGAGAATTGACCCGCCTCCACCCCTTTCTTTCGACGTGGAGAGCCATAACCACGGACATCTGGGTTCTTTCAATTATAGCCAATGGCTACTTCATCGAGTTTGTCGACCTCCCACCATTACCAACCTTCCGACCCACCCCTCCTTCTACTATTCTTCTCCAGGAAACCAACTCCCTGTTGAAGAAGAGGGCAATAGAACCTGTCTCCAAAACCTCCGAACGGATGGGGTTCTATTCACGGTACTTCACCGTACCGAAACGGGACGGAGGACTACGTCCCATCTTGGATCTTCGGGATCTCAACATCTATATAAAGTACCGAAAATTCAAGATGACGACCCTGCAAGCCCTACTGCCCTTGATACCGCTGGGTGCCTGGATGGCTACCATCGACCTCCAGGATGCCTACTTCCACCTAAATATCCACCCCTCCCACAGGCAGTATCTCCGTTTCACAATAGGGGACCATCATTATCAATATCGATGTCTCCCCTTCGGGATATCTACGGCACCGAGGGTCTTCACCAAGACCATGGTAGTCGTCGCGGCCCACCTTCGCCTCCAGGGGATCACCATCTTCCCCTATATCGACGACTGGCTTCTCGTGGCCGACTCCCCGATATCTCTTCACAAGGACACTGCACTCACCCTGCACCTCCTCTCAACACTAGGTCTTCAGGTGAACCTGCAAAAGTCCTGTCTCCACCCGTCTCAAAGGGTACAATTCATCGGGGCGCTACTCGACACTGTGGCTGGCAAAGCCTTCCTACCGATGGACAGAGCCCAAACCCTGTCCAACTTAGCAACATCGGTTCGAGACTCTCCATCCTCGACGGCGTATGCCATTCAACGCCTCCTCGGCCACATGTCCGCCACAACTTCGGTCCTCCCGCAGGCGAAACTCCACATGAGGCCTCTTCAACTTTGGTTTCTGAAGAGTTTCCGTCCACACCGCATGCCTCAATCAAAAATCCTAATCCCAACACAAACCGTGCGGGACTCTCTCACCTGGTGGACTATTGTCCCCAATCTTACCAAAGGTGCCCCTTTTTCTCCCCCCACCCATCATCACACCCTAACGACAGATGCCTCCTTATGGGGATGGGGGGCCCACCTCGATGGCATCAGTGTGGGATACCGGTGGGATGCTGCCACCAGGAAAAGGCATATAAACTACCTGGAACTGCTGGCCATTTTTCTGGCTCTTCGAGCCTTTCAGCGCGTCTTATGGGGCCATTGTGTTGCCATCCTCACCGACAACACCACGGCACTCAGCTACCTGAATCGACAGGGAGGAACCGTCTCCAGGAGCCTCTGTGGGCTTGCAATCGACCTCTGGAACTGGTGCGTTGCCAACGACATTGTTCCCGTGGCCACACACATCCCTGGAGTTCTCAACACCGAAGCGGATCTGATCAGCAGAGGCCACGCTCACCATCACGAGTGGGAACTGAATCAGATCTACCTCCAACCACTCTTCGACCGTTGGGGGACCCCAACGATAGACGTGTTCGCCTCGCGGGAGAACACAAAATGCAAATATTTTTGCACCCAGGGAGGCAAGGACCCTCTTTCTTTAGGGGACGGTCTGCTGGTACCTTGGACAGGCCCGTTTTTGTACATGTTTCCTCCACTGCCCCTACTCCTCAGAGTAGTACACAAGGTGGCCAGATCTCGACCAAATTGCATCCTGGTGACTCCGTGGTGGCCCAGGCAACCCTGGTTCCCCACCCTACTGCATCTGGCGGGGAACAGATTCCACCATTTCCCCAGAGTGCGAGATCTCCTCATCACCGAAGGGGGCAAGGTACTCCACCCGGAGGTGAACAACCTAAAGTTAACGGCCTGGAGGCTCCAACCTTGAACTTCTCCACCCGGGTTGCAGAGGTCCTCTGTAATGCGAGGAAGGAATCGACCCGCTCATCTTACCGCAGAAAGTGGCAAAAGTTCCTCTCGTACTTGGACAAGTCTACAGACAATCCAACCACAGTGGGCCTGGACAAAATTCTGGACTTCCTTATCCCACTCATCAGTCAAAGTCTATTTGGCGGCTATCTCTGCCTACCACCAGGGCTTGGAGGGACGTACAATTTTCTCCCACCCAACCGCTAAGCGGTTCATGAAAGGCCTCATTAGATTGTACCCTCCTGTGGCCCCACCTACAGAATTGTGGGACCTACCACTGGTATTAAGACAACTTACCAGACGGCCGTTCGAACCAATGGCCACTTGTGACCTCAAGTACGCGGCGTGGAAAACGGCCTTCCTAGTGGCTGTCACCTCAGCCAGAAGGGTTAGCGAGCTCATAGCGCTCTGCCATGATCCACCCTACCTGGTTTTCCTTCCAGATGGCGTACGTCTGGTACCGGACTTGACTTTCGTTCCGAAGATTGTTTCAGAGTTCCATCTCAATACTGAAATACTCTTACCAAATTTCTTCCCATATCCAGAAGATGACGGGCAACGCTTGCTCCATACCCTGGATGTCAAGAGGGCTCTCCTCTTTTACCTAAATTGGACTCAGTCAACCAGACGTGACAACTCACTGTTCCTGTCGTACAACTCGCCCTCCCTAGGGCTCCGCATCACGTCTCAACGACTCTCTAAATGGATTGTCGAGACGATTCGATTGTGCTACTCTCTGGCAAAGCGGTTGCCTCCTTCTCGTCTGAGAGCGCACTCTACCAGGTCCATGGCGACCTCAACGGCCTTTCTGAAGGGCGCATCTCTCTCGTCCATCTGTAGAGCGGCTACGTGGTCCACGCCAACCACGTTCATCAAACACTACGCTCTGGACGTCCGTGCCCAGCAAAAGGGTGACTTGGGTCATCTGGTCCTCTCCTCTACGGCTCCCTGAGTCTGACAGCACCCACCTCCAGGTGAGCCACTGCTTTTTAATCTCCCATGGGTGTGATGCACAGAGACCACGAAGAAGATAAACAGGTTGCTTACCTGTAACTGGTGATCTTCGAGTGGTCATCTGTGCATTCACACCGCCCGCCCGTCCTTCCCCACTGCTGTCATCCTCAGCTGTTCTCACACATGGCTAGGCTTGATAGCGGTCAGAAGGAACTGGTGGGATGTCCGTGCCCCCGCCCCTTGGGCATGCGCGGTGGGGTTCCTGCGCATGCCTGGGGGCGGAGGGCGCGAAAATCCCGTTGTGAGCTTTGTATAGACACCGACCAGGTCAGCGCAGGCGCACTGTATCCCATGGGTGTGAATGCAAAGATGACCACTCGAAGATCACCAGTTACAGGTAAGCAACCTGTTTTTCATCAATGAGAAATAGTAGTGGTGGACTGATCCTTAAGGTGGACTGAGACTCCTTAGATGGCAGATTCCAACACCCAAGTAGCTGCTTCTTGGCTCTTCTTCTGCTATCCAAGGAGATTTGGGGGGCGGAGCTTGTGGAGGGCGGAGCTTGGGGAGGGAGGGACCTCAGCAGGGTATAATGCCATACAGTCCACTCCCCAAAACGGCCATTTTCTCCAGCGGAAACTAATCCCTGTAGTCTGGAGATCAGCTTGAATTCCAGGAGATCTCCAGGTGCTGCCTTGGAAGATCCTTGAGTCCAAGGGGAGTCTCCAAGATGGTCCCAGCATCCTAGAGAGGCCAGTAAGGTTTCACTGTAGCTGTACAGTCTTTCACAGACAACTCAGTTCTGAGGAAATTCGGAAACAAATTCCATTGTACTCTGTGGGGCTTATTTTCTGACTGAGTTATTTCAGTCTTATTTCTGACTAAAGCATGAGGAGGAGGAGGAGGAGGAGGAGGAGGACAGTTGGTTTTTATACTCCACTTTTCACTACCCAAAGGAGTCTCAAAGCAGTTTACAATCCCCTCCCCTCCCTCTCCCCACAACAGACCCCATGTGAGGTAAGTGGGGCTGGGGAGAGCCAGTTTGGGGTAGTGGTTAAGTGTGTGGACTCTAATCTGGGAGAACCGGGTTTTGATCCCCCACTCCTCCACTTGCACCTGCTGATGTGACCTTGGGTCAGTCACAAGCTCTGGCACAGCTGTCCTTGAGAAAGAGCAGTTTATTTCAGAGCTCTCTCAGCCCCACCTACCTCACAGGGTGTGTGCTGTGGGAAGGGAAAGGAGTTTATAAGCCGCTCTGAGACTCCTTTGGGTAGAGAAGGGCGGGGTATAAATCCAATCTCCTCCTCCTCCTCCTCCTCCTCCTCCTCCTCTTCCCCTTCCCCTTCTCCTTCTCCTTCTCCTCCTCCTTCTCTGAGAGAACCGTGACTGACCCAAGGTCATCCAGCGGGCTTCATGTGAAGCAGAGGGGAATCAAACCCGTCTTTCTAGATTAGAGTCCGCTGCTCTTAACTATACCACACTGGCTCTAGGACCACTACACATCATAACTGCTGTAATAATGAATGAACAGTGGCAGCGTGCCCAAAGGACAGCATCTAGGGAAAATCAGAGGTATTTTGAGACTTTCCAAATGATGGGCTGGGAAGGGCTGTGTCAGGAATCCAGCGGTAGTTGTGATGTATAGCGGTGATCGCTTCTTCACTCAAAGAGTAATGAACACGTGGAGTTCACTGCTGCAGGAATCCAGTGGTAGTTGTTCTTATGTTCTTATTCCTTTTGGGCTCTCCGTTTTCTCCCGAACTGAGATACATTATCTCTCGTCTGTTGTTGGTCCTCTTTTAAAACAGTATAATTCCAAGCTGCTCTTCAATTTTGTGCAGGAAAAGGCCTTAAATCACACATTTTTACAGTCGCTTAACTGGTTTGTTCTATAGGTAACACCCCTGCAACATCCTTTTTATCACAATAGGCTGAAGAACAGAGGGCAATTTATTGGGTAACATGGACTGGGTAGTATAAACTGGAAAGAGGATTTTGATCAACAGCAGTTTTAAGGTGAAAACGTTAGGAAGACAAGCACCTGCTATAAATAACTATGGCACTTCTCGGGCTCTATCACAATGCAGGAGAAATGCCGTAGCCAGGTTAAAAATATAACCCAGTTGAAGATATTGTGCACATTCTGTAGAGATGAGATTCTCAGCTGTTTTAGGCTGAAGCAGATGTTGCTTTTTACTGCACAGTAGTAGTAGTAGAAGAAGAGGAGGAGGAGGAGGAGGAGGAGATCGGCTCTATATCCCCACCTTTCACTACCCAAAGGAGTCTCAGAGTGGCTTACAATCTCCTTTCCCTTCCCCTCCCCACAACAGACATTCTGTGAGGTAGGTGGGGCTGCGAGAGCTCTTTCAAGGACTGTTCATGAGAGAACAGCTCTGAGAGAACTTGTGACTGACCCAAGGTCACACCAACAGCTGCATGCGGAGGAGTGGGGAATCAAACCCGGTTCTCCCAGATCAGAGTCTGCGCTCCTAAGCACGACACCAAACTGGCTCCAAGCCTTCTTGGAACCACTGTGGGGAGGAGAGGGAGGGAATATGAGACAGCAAGGGCTGTATATTTTAAACGGATGCTAAATTAGCCATAAAACTCCGGCTTGCATAACAAGTTGGCGGTTGTGTGCATAAGCGGGGCTGGAAGGAGTACCAGAGCTTTGCTAGCTAACTGGCAGATTGATGGCCTAAAAGCCGCAGCATGACGGGTCAACGGCTTGATTGATTAAAGATGCCTTTGAGCTGTTAATGCCTAAAGTGTATTTGGTGCCCTCTTTTGCCGCAGGGTAGCTGGGTATGCCACGGGCCTATTATTACTGCCCCTCGCCGTGGAGACCTCTCTATTAGGCTGTGATGAATGAGAAGCTGTCTCCATCGTTCTCTGACTGGAGCCAGCTTGCTGACTGATTTCTCCCTGCCTGTGGCCAGTTTGTCGTTGGGCCCGGCTACATCGTTGGCTTCGCAGGAGGCCTGGGCCTTTCCGGTGCCCTTGTGTGGCACCACAATCTGTCATGGTAGTGCGGGCACGAGGCCTTTGTGAGCTTGGACAGCTGCATCCATTCATCGGGAAGCCAAACGGGGCTGGAAAAACAAACTATCTTCAGCCTCTCTTCTCAGCCTCGGTGAGGCATGAGGTAAACGATGCTCAGCGGAGCATAAGGCCGGCAATTTGTGTGTGTGGGGGGTTTTTGAATGACTGTCAATGGGGAGAACAGAGCAGCGCTTGACAGATTTATCAGCGGGTAGTTGTGGAACTAAGATGGGGGAACAGAAATCAGACCGTGGTAGAGGGGCCAGGTGCCCGTTTTTGGCAGGGAAGCGTCCATTGGTGGCTCAAGCCCTTCCACCGTCCTGTTGCTCTCCAGGCCAGCAGGGAAAAGTCTGAAGGCAGTGATGGTGTCATGCAACATGTAATGTGACATCATGTCCAGCTGAAAACCTGGATGTGATGTAACCATGTGAGGAGGAAGAGGAGGAAGAGGAGGAAGAAGAAGAAGGAGGAGGAGGAGGAGAAGGAGAAGGAGAAGGAGAAGGGGGAGAGATTTGATTTATAACCTGCCCATCACTCGGAGTCTCAGAGCAGCTTACAAACTCCTCTCCCTTCCCCTCCCCACAACAGACACCCTGTGAGGCAGGTGGGGCTGAGAGAGCTCTTTCGAGAACTGCTCTTTCAAGGACATCTCTGATAGAACTATGGCTTGCCCAAGGTCATCCAGCAGCTGCGAGTGGAGGAGTGGGGAATCAAACCCAGTTCTCCCAGATTAGAGTCCGTGCACTTAACCCCTACACTACTACACCAAACAGCAACTCTGGCCATTCAGGGAAAATTCAGTTTCAGGGATGTCTGAAATATCACCTGATGTGCTTACATCACTTCCAGGGTTTTGCTGGGACATTCATGCATCATACAGTATCCTTTCCGCTTCTGGAGCTGATCATCTCTGTAGATGACCAGGTTAGTGACACCAACCTTAGCCCAGGATGTTAGGATACCACAGTGTGTGTGTATGTATCAAGACGGGTTCTGTAGCAGTAGAAAAGAGCAAGAGTTCAGTAGCACCTTAACGACTCACAAAATTTGTGGCAGGAAATGAGTTTTCGTGAGTCACTGTCCAGGACATTCTGTTGCTGCTGGCCGAAGAGTAGCAGTTCTCTTACAAAGGAATTTCAAAGGGAGATTAGAAGGAAAGACTGCTGAATTACAACTGTTAATGAAGCTCAATGCGTCCTCCTGGCCTGAATCGAGACCTAGGTTTTCTGTCTCATTACCAATGCTGATTTCTCCATGCCTATTACCCCTCTGCATGTCACCCCTACTACAGTCATACCTGCTTTTGTCATTCACCTGTTATTGTCATTCACCTGCTATTGTCATTCGCCTGCTGTTATCATTTGGCATCTGAAATCACTCCACTTCCCAAGTTATAAGAACAAATGGACTCCCATTCTAGCTGTATCTGAAGAAGTGAGCAGTGACTCATGAAAGCTCATGCCCGGCCACAAATTTTGTGAGACTTTAAGGTGCTCCTGAACTCTTGCCCTTTTCTACTGCTACAGACAGACAAAGATGTATTTGCATTTAGTTTCGTAAGTCACTTTGAGTCTCTAGAAAGCTGGACGACAGCAAACTATATTTGGATGTTGAAATTATACCAAAATCAGAGAGGAGGGGGCAGGACCAGCAAAAAAATGCTGCAGGATATTATATTTGAACTTTTCTTGGGCAGAGGACAGATGCAAGTATCAAGAGGACCGGTTATGCACAGGGTCATACCGAGCGAACATTCATTTCCTGGGAGAATGAATGTTCGCTTGACTCATTTAAAGCCGAAATGAGAAAACACATAAGAATCCTTTGGAACCCCCCTCCTCCCCAATCATACATTTAGGATGGAGTAATTATTAGGTATTCACCACTGCCAGCTCCTTCCTTCTATAATAATCTCTCAGCGCGTGTCAAGTGTCTACTTCTACAAGACAAGTAAATGGGCTTAAAAGGGGAGGGAAATTGCTTTCTTTTATAGATCTATCTGAAACAAAAAAAAGAGAGAGAGAGAGAGAAGGAAAATTGTGCCGAAGCTGCCGGTGAACATAGAAATGGTAAAACTCACTGGAACGGCGCGAGACAATGAACGTGCCAGCTAGCCTGCCAGTTTAATTATTCCGCAGGTGAATTGGGACTCTTCTGCCTAAGTGGAACGGAATGAATTCTGCAAATGTTAGCCCTAAGGGGTCTCTGGGATCATCGCCGTGAGATTCTCCGGAGAAATTGCCTCATCTTCTTTCCCTGAAAAACCATCCCTTTTCCTGGAATGCGTAGAGGAGGTGGGAGGAGGGGAGGGTCCAAACTGAGCTGATAGGGAGAGAGAAGAAAGAACAAGCCGGACTCTCTCTCTCTCTCCCCCCCCCTCTGCCAATAGACCCCGACGTGATGTCTAATTAGCTCCCGCAAGGCTCCTCCAAGGAAACAACTCGGAATACGAAAAAAGAAAAGAAAAGATGGCGTCTCGCAAATGACATTTGCATGGTGTGGGCCCTCCAGCGGCGTGCCCCTGCTGTGATCGATATGTTTAAAAAGTATGGGGGGGGGGGATGAAACAGGAAATGAGGGGCAGGAAGAAGAGCAGAATTAGATGGTTATCAGTTATGGGTACTGCACCATCAGATCCGTTACATTCCGTTAAAAAAATTTATGTGTGTGTTATGTGCTGTCAAGTCGTTTCTGACTAATGATGGCCCTATGGATTAAGGACCTCCAAAATGTCCTGTTGTTAACCGCCTTCCTCAGGTCTTTGCAAAGTAACAGAAGAAGAAGAAGAAGAAGAAGAGGAAGAAGAAGAAGAGGAAGGAGGAGGAAGAGGAGGAGGAAGAGGAAGAGGAAGAGGAGGAAATTGGATTTATACCCCACCCTTCACTTGGAGTCTCAGAGCGGCTTACAATCTCCTTCCCTTCCTCTCCCCACAACAGACACCCTGTGAGCTAGGTGGGGCTGAGAGAGCTCCTTTGAGGACTGCTCTTGAGAGAACAACTCTGAGAGAACGTGTGCCTGACCCAAGGTCACACCAGCAGCTGCATGTGAAGAAATGGGGGATCAAACCCAGTCCTCCCAGATTAGAGTCTGTGCCCCTAATCACTACACCAAACTGGCTTTTGGTGACTGAGGGCCGTGGCTGCCTTGAATGAGTCAACCCGTCCCATGTTGGAAACAAATCTTGAGTCCGGCAGCACCTTTAAGATGACCATAGTATTATTCAAGGTATCATCTTTGGTGTGCACGCGCACTTCCTCAGATACATCAAAATGGAAGTTAACAGTCCATACATTTAGGCAGATGGTGAATAGCAAACTAGCATACAACATGATGAAGATATTTTAACAGATGCAAAGACCAAACGGGAATAACAAGCTAAGTTTGTATGGTCACCTTTTGTTTGGATTTAATTACGGGGGATGGGGACACACACACAATGGCTGTAGGCCATCCAGCAAGTTTCCACGTAGGGTTGCTGGGTCCCCACTGGCCAGGGATGGGGGGGTAGGGTTGCCTGACCCAGGTTGGGAAACTCCTGGAGATTTGGGGATGGAGCCTGGGGAGGACAGGGACCTCAGTGGGGTACAAGGCCACGGAGCCCCCCCTCCAAAGCATCCATTTTTCTCCAGGGGAACTGATCTCTGTAGTCTGGGGATGAGCTGTAATTCTAAAGGACCCCCAAGTCCCACCTGGAGGCTGGCATCCCTACTTCCATGGCACAGTGAGGATTTGAACCTGGATCTCTCGAATCCTAATCGAGCGCGCTAACCACTACACCGCACTAGCTCTCTTCGCTATTAATTTGCCTCCTTGTATCATTCTTTAGCCACCTTATTGTATGCACAAAAAAGGAGGTGGGAGTCCGTTAACGCTAACTAATCTGCGTTAAATTATCTTGGCTTTGCGCCCCGGGCTGTTCACAGACACCAGGGCCAATTATACGGTGTTAATAATCGTCACTCCGCCGCTTCTGTTTTCAAAGCCCGCTTCGCTACGAGGCATGCGGATGTTTTATTTATGTATTATTTAAACAACATTGATTAAAAATTTCTCTTGCTCGGGTCAAGCCGCACAAAAAAGGACCGAGTGGGTCCGGGTGCCGCTAATTACTTTCTTCAAGGAAGTGCCTCGAAGTCATATTTTGAAGGGCCTAATCCTTGTTTCGGCTGTTATGTGTGTCTCAGCTGTCCGTCCCTGCCCCCTCCCCCTGCCAGAGATGGAAGAGGGGAGTCAGAGGAGAAACAAAGAGTAGGGCAGATATTGTTTTAATCTCCCTCCCAAGGATAATTGCTTTCTGATTATTCCGCACAGCCCCTTCCTAGGCCTGTTCCGGGAGATGGATATCCCCCCGAAATTGCTTCCCGTGTTTCACTCGGTGGAGACAGGATGGGGCTTGTGTCTTTCCAGCTATGCTTTAATAGACCTTCAAATGAGATTTCACAGCCTCAAATCAGATTATTTCGAGGGCTTTGGTTACTCTGGAGAGCAGAGACGGGACAGATGTAGACAGGGGGCAGCTCCTTGGCGAGCGGCGGCTTTGCGAATCCGAACAAACGTTAGCGTGGGTCGGGCCAAAGATGGTGCTTTTGGAGATGGGATAAACCACAGATGCAAACATGGTCTCTGACTACGAAATCCACTGGCCAATAAGGGGTAAATAAGGGACAAAACGCTCTTGCAAATACATAGAGGTCAGCCGGTGTAATTAAATAATTAAATATAGACTACTTCATAGATTTAATTACCCACACTGGGTTGTCATGTGATATTACTCAACTTGGATTTTTAAAAAAATCTCTAGTGGGAATTGGAAGAAGCTTGGGAGATTTTTTTTTGGGGGGGGAGGGGTTTAACCCTTTCTGGTGGTTTAGTAGCCACCTTGGAAAGTTTTAACCCTCTGCAGTGGAAATGTTGGCTTTAAGTCCTTTGTTCTCCACAAACAATGGAACGGGAAAGGAATAGTCCTGTGTTTCATGCCACTTGGTTTCACTTATTGTTCCCAGCCTAAGTACTGGAGTATGTGGAGGGGCACGCTGGTGATGTGTGTGATGTTGCTGGCAATGTTGTGACATCATTGCTGGTGCAACCCAAAAATGACATCATTGTATAAGGGCAACATTCTAGCATTCACCCAAAGCTCTATCAGTTTCGGGCAGATGCTAGAGTGTCACCCCTACACAGATACATCACTTCTAGGTTGCACCAGGAATTATATCACCATGGTTCATCCCATCCCCCCCACACTGGCCCACTGAGCAGTTATAGAGGAAGAAAGTTGTTGGAAAGAGGTTTTTCGCTAGTCCAGGAGTGTTGGGGGCTGATGGGACAAATAACACCCCCAGAGATGTTTCAGGTCAGGAAACTGTCATTGGGAGGGGAGGCAGGAACCTGTCTTCCCCCTCCTGCATTGTGGTCCCGACCAGAATTGCGTCCTGTGATGCTTCTAAATAGAGTTCCCGCAAGGAACTCACAATTCTTGTATGGCTGCAAGTCATCGTGGTGATCATGTGGTAGACATAGTGTGTAGTTTGGCCCTCAGTTGCTGGTCTTACATACATTTGTGAACATATGTGAAGATGCCTTCTGCTGAATCAGACCTTCTTGGTCCATCAAAATCAGTATTGTCTACTCAGACTGGCAGCAGCTCTTCACGGTCTCAGGCAAAGGTCTTTCCCATCACCTGATCTTTTAACTGGGGATGCCGGGGACTGAACCTTGGACCTTCTGCATACCAAGCAGATACTCTACCACACTGAGCCATGACTCCCTCTTCTCTTCTCAGTCCTGTGTTGGCAGTCACACCGTTGCTGACTCCCATTTTGATTGACTACTAAAAAGAACTTATAATTCCAAAGAATTTTATTCTGGGCATAAGCTTCCATGCGCATGCACACTTCTTCAGATCCAGAAGTGTGCGCGCACATGAAAGCTTATACCCGGAATAACACTTTTTTTGGTCTTAAAGGCGCCCCGGACTCAAACTTCGTTCTGCTGCTTCGGACCAACACTGAGACCCACTGGGATTTGTAATTCCAAAGCAAGTCATAATGTTGCATGCTAGTTGGGAAGACGGGGACCATAGCCACGGTAGTGAAATTCCCTGCATTGACGTTTTTAAAACTGTGCGTTATTTGAAATTTTCCACAGTAGATGTTTCTTCACCAGGCATAAACCCGAAGTTTTCTCCTTCTTACCCTGCGTTTTTGGAATCACCAGTTTTAGCGAATTCCAAAAACACAAGATAAGTAGGAGAAAATTTCTGGTTTGTGACCGGTGAGGAAAAATCTACTGCGGAAAATTTCCCATAACACACAATTTTAAAAATGTCAATGCTGGAAATTTCACTACTGCAGAATTGGTCCAATCAAGATTTGGGTTTTTTTGTGGACACGTATTCGTGTGTGTCAAAGAAGATCCGCAGACCTTCACAGATGAAAACTCAGCATCTTTCGGAGATGAGAAATAACTACAGAAGATGACATTTGGATTTATTTTTAGAACTCTGTAACCAGACTGGGATTATGTTTTCCCCATTTAGTAGGCATAGTTATTCATTTATTTCTTTAAAAACCCGTTCTGCCTTTTCACCCGGCATTTCCCCCCTCTTTTATCAAGGGGGATGTAATTTTAATCTAAAAACAGGCAATGAAAAAATTATGGCTAGGCCTTAATACCACTAGAGCCAGCGGTGTGTAAACTATAATGTTGTAATAAAAAACATTAAAGGGAGGGCGCCGAAGCAGTAGTAACATTTTATTGTAGAATACCCGTCGCAAGGTTTCTCTGTTGACATAATAAAACATAATGTCATCCCGGCCATCACCGGGTCTTGATAGATCGCTCTCTCCCCCAGCTTAATGTGGGAATTGTTGTCAGGAAGCATCAGCGACTGGTGGGTGGTGGTGAAGTTGTCAGGGACGCTGTCAGAATATCTGTCAGTGGCGTGTTAGCTTTGGTTTCTGCTTAAATGTTCTTGTGCTTTTTTACTTCGTTGTCTGGCAGAGCACAGAATCAGGATGATATTATATTGGTTATAGCAGCCAACCACCATACTAGGATGCAAGCAAGTGTGGGAGCCAGTACGGTACTTGGAATGTCGGGTTAGGATTGGAGACACCTGGGTTCGGATGGTCATTCTGCCTGGAAGATAGGGTTGCCAACCTCCAGGTGGCACCTGGAGCTCTCCCAAGATTACAGTTGATCTCCAGATGACCAAGATCAGCTCCCCTGGAGAAAATGGCTGCTTTGTGTTGGAAAAAATTGGCAAAAATATTTAGATATTCAGAGGCCCCGGTCACACAGGCCAGATAACATGGGGGGGGAGGCATGGCTTTTTGCACCGGTGCACTTTGATCTCCCTGAAAGCGATCAGACGCAATGGCGGGGAATTGGGGTTTGAGTTCGTCAGCCCACATTTCTGGTGCACTGCAACACAGCGAGGGGAGCATGCTGGAACGATCAGATGGAGAAAGTCCTTCTGCAGCCTGTTGCAAAGATTAGATAGTGGACTTTCTCTGGTACCTTTTAACTCCGGATCTTCGGCCGAGTGCGACGGGTTGGCAACGGGTGTGTGACGCTTGCCAGATGTGCCCATTTGATCACGCCTGTAAACTCCACCCAGCGTCTGTGAGTATCCCGCGGCAACTTCTGCATGTGATCGGGGCCAGAGTTTGCAATGGATCTTCGCTTCACTGGAGAGGAGGCATTTCTTTCTCTGTAAAAATCTTTATTTCTAAGGGAAGGGTACACAGGAAAAGCTACAAAATAAAAGACCTAAGGCCACATCTCTACAGCTACAGAACAGACTGACCACACCGTCTCACAACAACAATGATGCGCATACTGCGAAGGAGGGAAAAAAACAATGGCACAGAGTCGGGATGGCCTGATCAGACCATCCCAATGCCATGAGAGCGCACTGGAGTGATCAGACACAGGAAAGTCCATCCGTGGCCCATTGCAACCCCGTTTATTACTGGAGTTTCCCTGGTGTCTTTTAACTCCGCTTCTGCGGCAGAGCAGAACAGGTTGCCGATGGCTGCGGGGCGCTTCCCAGATGTTGCCGTCTGATCGCGCCCTTTAAATCTGCCCGGCATTTGCACCTATGTCAGACCTAATTGTGCATATGATGCAGCCTATGCCTTGTTGTTGGCCGTCCAGAAGAACTGGTTGGCCGCTGTGCGAGACAGGATGCTGGATTAGAGGGACCACTGGTCTGATCCAGCCGGGATTTTCTTAAACTCTTATGGCAAACCTATTTACGTTGCCTTACAGAAGCGATTGATCCCGATCTTGAGGCACGCTTGAAGGATTAGTATTCGGGGCTCTTTCACACAACCGTTTACATATTCATGGCAACACACTGAGGGTTTTTTTCCTTCCAGTCGCCCTTGGTATCTCAGCAAGCAGATCGCACGGCAGCCAAACCCGATCTGTGTCAGCTGGAACAAGGGCAAATGCATCTTTGCAGAATATTTTTAAAACTCGAGATTTATGTTGCAAGTAACAAGCGCTGTGCCAGGATGAGAGAGACCTGGTCATAACTGAGACTGAAGTCATTATCTGATAAATTGTGTCATTTACGCTGTAGGACTGGCTGACTTCATAGGGCGTGTAAATTTCTTTTATCATCAAAGCGCTGTGATGGAACGGAGTCTTCTGAGTCTGAGATTCCTTCTCCATCACCCTTTGCAAGTGATTGTGCTTTGCTTCCTTTAGAAAAATGCTGCTTTTCACTTACTGGCGTAGCATTTTGTGGCTGGCTGGCTGCTAAAATGCTTCATGGTTGAAGACAAGAACCAGCCCCAGGAGAGATCTAGTAGGAAGCTTGATGCAGGGGCTTGCCAAACTCCAGGCGGCCTGAAACAGCAGGGCTCTTCATGTTCTGATAAACAGCTTTCAAAGGGGATCAAATAGATTCATGGAGCAGAGGCTACTAGCCATGGTAACTGGGGGGAACCTCCGCATTCAGAGGCACTCAGCCTCTGAATCCCAGAGCCAAGAGGCAACATCAAGGGAAGGCCTTGGCCTCCATGCCCTGTTGTTGGCCCTCCAGAGGAACTGATTGGCCACTGAGTGAGATTGTGTTGCCAACTCTGGTTTGGGAAATTCTTGGAGATTTGGGGCTGGAACCTGGGGAGGGCGGGATTTAGGGATGGGAGGCCCCTCCCTAAATCTCACCAGCTTGATGTAGTGGTTAAAAGTGGCGGACTCTAATCTGGAGAACCAGGTTCGATGCCCCACTCCTCCACATGAAGCCAGGGGGGTGACCTTTGGTCCGTTACAGCTCTCTCAGAACCCTTTCAGCCCCACCAACCTCACAGGGTGTCTGTTGTGGGGAGAGGAAGGGAAGGTGATTGTAAGTTACTCCGAGACTCCTTCAGGTACTGAAGGGTGGGGTATAAAACCAATTCTTCTTCTTCTTCTTCTTCTTCTTCTTCTTCTTCTTCTTCTTCTTCTTCTTCTTCTTCTTCTTCTTCTTCTTCTTCTTCTTCTTCTTCTTCTTCTTCTTCTTCTTCTTCTTCTTCTTCTTCTTCTTCTTCCTCCTCCTCCTCCTCATCTTTCTCTTCCCCTATGGGGTATAATGCCATGGAATCCACCCTCCATTTCCTCCAGGGGAACTGACCTCTGGTAGGCTGGAGATCATTTATAATTCCAGGATGCAGGCCACCCTAATTCCATGCAGTTGTAGGCACTGAGTAACAGTTGCAAGGAAACAACTACATGGGACAATAAACTGCCTGCCAATACTGAAAGCTCTACTTTTACAGAGAAGTTTCCCTTTTGTGGGATCATAGCTGTTAGTTGTGCAGGCTAATTTTTTTTAAGAGAGGTGCCACCATCTTGGAAAATACAGCTTCCAATATGTCAGCCATGCAAAAAAATAGCAGCCTTAAGTGTATTTTCCCACATATTTAAACCTTTCCATATCATCCGGGAGAGAGAGAGAGTGTGGTAGTGCTCACATCACCCAATCAGGGGAGGACACAGAAATCTCTGCCCCTTCTTTCATTCCTTCCTTCCCAAAAATTCCTTAGGAGACCTTCCCCATAGCTTCCCTCCCTTCTAGGAACCTCCGCGTCTTGCCCAGTTACTAATAAACTCCAGAGCTCTTGTTTTGCGGCTGTGATGGTTTGTAATGGCACTGTTTAACCGCCGTCCTCTGCCTAATGGTTTGTGAAGATGGATCCCATCCTACCAATCCACATTCTCTTCTTATTGTGGCTCATTTGAGGACACATCAATCATTAACCGCCCTGAGCAAGGAAGGGCAAAAGGCATCTTCCAGGAGAACTCCAAAAGCAACCTTTAGACTCCCACAAATGGGCAGGGAACACAAAGCTTCAGTTGTCCTTGAACGATAATTTTGCTAGCTGATAGAGGAGGCCAGCGCTATCTGTCAGGATAAGCCCACAGTGCAAAACAAACTTGCTTTTCCTTCTGAGCGTGGCGCATATAACATCAGTGTGTGGTTGGCCAGCCTCCAGGTGTGGCCTGAAGTTGTCCCAGAATTACAACTGATCTCTGGACCACAAAGATCAGTTTCTGTGGAGAAAGTGACTCCTTTGGAGGGTGGACTATCTAGGGCTGTCAACCTCCATTTGGGGCTTGAAGATCTCCCAGAATTAATGATAGAACTTGAGAGATACGTTCTCCTAAATAAGTTATTATGTTTGCCGGAAGAGTTCCAATGGAACCCTAGAAAAATGCTGCTATTTTAAGAGCTTTATACTCAGAAAGAGAATTTATTCCGCCTTATGTCTTGTATCTATATCACTGTCCTTGAAAAAGATTGTATTTGATGCGAGTAAATTACTAGAGCCCCGTGGGACTAGTGATTGTGAAACTGACAAGGTGCTGTTTGAATGGGGTTTTTTTAACAAAAAAATAATAATTGAAGAACTATATTACTTACAACAACAAAAAAGGAACATAAACTGTATATCACATCATCTAATGTATAAACTAAATTATATCAATTCAACTTATATGTCCCTACATTATATTTATATTTCTCTACATAAGCGTTGCTTATGTGCTGGAGGGGGTAGCAGTGAGAGGGCTTCTAGTGTCCTGGCCCCACTGGTGGACCTCCTGATGGCCCCTGGTGTTTTTGGCCACTGTGTGACAGAGTGTTGGACTGGATGGGCCATTGGCCTGATCCAACATTGGCTTCTCTTGTGTTCTTATGTTCTTATGTTGTTCTTCTTTATCCATTCTTTCAAAATGATAATTAATTATGCATTGAAACATATGTGATAATTATTAGCTTCCTAAATTCCAGCATCTTCTGTCTTCTCGTTTTAATGTGATAGTACAGTTGATTAACTGATAAAGTATACATTGGAGCCCAGAAACATTGAACATTTGAACATAGTGTAAACCTGCACTTTGATGTATTATTCTGGTAAACCTATGTTTGGAAATACTTGACTCCAATATTTACATAATAGTATAGAAAAATTAAGACAAGTAAAAGCACAAACTAGATCTACCTTAAGCATACATCTATTATACACAGTGTCATATATTTTCCCATAAGCTCCAGGTAGTGGCTGGAGAACACCTGGGATTACAACTGAAGAAACTGGCTGCTTTGGAACATTGACTATATGGTGTTACTGGCCCCACTGAAGTCCCTCCCTTCCCCAAACCCCTCCCTCCTCAGTCTCAACCTCTCAAATCTCCAAGAATTTTCCAACTCAGAGGTGGAAACCCTATCAGCATTATACTCTGCTGAAGTCCTTCCCCGTTGCGAGTCTTCTCCTCCGCTGCCAACAGGAACAGCTCCCTGCCCATCTCTAAGTGACAGCCCTTCAGATACTTCAAGAGAGCAATCCCCATTCCAAACTCTGCCTTCCATGGGCACCATCCTCAAATCTCCAAGGAATTCCCCAAGCCTAGGAATACTAGCCTTCAGGAAGGACCTGGGGATCCCCTGGAATTACAGCTCATCCCCAGGCTACAGAGGTCAGTTCCCCTGGAGAAAATGGTTGCTTTGGAGGGTGGACTCTATTGGCATTGTACCCCACTGAGGTCCCTGTCCTCCCCAGGCTCCACCCCCCAATCTCCAGGGGTTTCCCAACCTAGATATGGTAACCCTGCCCCCCATACCCTACTGGTGGCCAGCGGGGCACCTGACGAACCCTACTGAATCCAACCCTAGGTTGGAATCCGGAATCTGTACATTCTTGTTCTCTGGAGCTCTGTTGGGTAGATTATCTTAGCAGGATCGGTTCTCTCTATGCAGATTTATGCACATGCCACAGTAAATGCTCCCTCTAAGCTGCGGAGTCCTGTGAGCAAAAATTCTACTTTGTGAGCTACCAGCATGAAAGTCATGAGCGAGCGATTTGGCTATTGCATAAAATTAGTTTGCTCCGGAACCATCCTTCCTGAGCTGAGATAAAACTCTGTGAGCCAGAGGCTTAAAAACTGTGAGCTGGCTCACACTAAACGCAGCTTAGAGGGAACACTGGACAGGGAGATGTTTGTGAACTGGGCTGTAGTTGGGTGCAGCTGGTAGCATGTTGCTTGTGAAATAAATGCTCTGGTTTCAATATGCCACTCTCCCAGATGGGCCTCGTGCGATTTTCCTGCCCCATCTCCATCCCTCAGATCTGTTGTACCGGCAGACAGAAGAGAAAGGCCTAACGCAACCTTACCCCATTTTCTGGGGAAGGGGGCCGCTCTTGTTCTTCCTCGTCACAAATGGGCTCTTCCCCTCATTTACTCTGTTGTATTTAGCCAGCGTAAGAAGTTTTCCATCTGGTTTTAAGGGCACCCGGGGAACCATTGAGTTAGGGGAAGCTTACCTTGCACGCAGTTCATCTTCATACAACTGAGCCCGCTATTATTTTACAGGGTCTCGGGAGAAGCATAAAGCTCGCGTGTTCCAATAACAACTCATAAATCACGTGTGGAATCTTTGCGGTGGCGAGTGTGTGTGTCTGTTAAGTATAATCTTTCTCTCCCTCCCCC
Source organism: Gekko gecko (assembly GCA_029375565.1). Classification (NCBI taxonomy): domain Eukaryota; kingdom Metazoa; phylum Chordata; class Lepidosauria; order Squamata; family Gekkonidae; genus Gekko; species Gekko gecko. Next base: position 7,006,752 of record JAPDNY010000017.1, on the reverse strand, counting down.
TTTTCTATAGGCTCAGCTAAGTGCCATTCAGTTGTTGTTATTTTATTCTCCAAAGAAATAAGCAATAACATATTCTGTATTAATATCATACGCAACTGCAATCATACACAGATCACGGACAATCATCTTACATAGAGATAAACATAAACAATCATTTCTCCTTCAATTACTTCATCTAGCATATCTACACTATACATAACTACAGTACTACATAAACTACATGCTACAGTAGTCTAATTTATTGCAATTGTCAATCGGAACCTGCTTGCTTGTATAAAACTTATACAAACTTATTTGTATTTGTTCTTAATTTTACACTTCAGTTTAACTTTATTCCATCTTTCGCTCATCACTTCATATCTAGGAATTCATTTTTACAGGAATATGTTGCCTGAATCTACCTCTTAATCAACCTCTAGCGATTTAGTCCTAATTATCAGCTATATATTTGGAAAATACATTCTATTTTTCTTGGAATTCTGAAATAAAAATTGTCGCATATTGTTGCATATTCCTTTAATATGTTCTTCCATTCAGCTCTGGACATTACTCCACTTTCCATTTGGTCACAAATGTTACCCTTGCCACTGTTATCATATATTTACATAGCTCACTATGTATTCTCATATTACTTGGTAAAATATTTAATAACAGACTTTTAGGGCCCATTGCAAACAATGCCATTCAGCTGTGATGGGCAGAATTGTGTGTGAAGAAGAAAGTTGCTTCCACATAGAGATTGTCTGTGTACGGAAACTTGTAGGTATGTAAAGGGGTGCTTTAGTGGTGACTAATCCCAAAATGCCTGTTGAATTGTACAGATCGGCGTCCCTAGTGTAGACACCGGTTGGTGTTGTGGTACCCCCCCAACCCCTTTCCTGTGATACCTGATGAGTGTTTTTCAAAAGTGGGCAGGGCTGGGTGAGGGTTTTGTCCAGCAAGGCTTCTGATTGGCCACTGGAGATCTGATGGGCTGTGCAGATTTTTTGAAAAAAACATTGATTTGGCAGTAATAATTCAGATCCTAAGATCGTTTTCTGCTTGCAGAAGGGAGGGAGGGTTTGTTTTGGAATTACAGGACTTGTTCAGTCCTCAGCTTTCTGTTTTTGGGAGGATGGACTGGATGGGCCATTTGCCTGATCCAACATTGGCTTCTCTTATGTTCTTAATATACATTTGAAAAATAAATAAATAAATAAATAAATAAATAAATAAATAAATCTCTTTCCCTAACCAGGCTACCATGATCTAGTTAGAACTTGGAGGGGAGACCACCAAAGAAGTCCAGGGTTGCTACACAGAGGCAAGCAAGGGCAAACCACCTCTGTCCATCTCTTGCCTTGAAAACCCTACAGGTGTCGCCATAAATCAGCTGCAACTTGAGGGTATTTCCCACCTCCCTCAGCCATGATGACCCCGGAGATAAGCTGGCCATGCAGGAAAAGCCCTCTGCCAATGTGAGCTCATGCTGATGATGTCATAAGATGGTTGTGTTGATATCAGTATGAGGGAGCCACCATTCCATTTGTGACCTGTCCATTACTGGGGTTATCCAGACTCTCAGTCCTTTGGCTCAGAGTGTGAAGAGGCATCTGACAGGCTAGAATGGAGCCCCCTCTTTTAAAGTAATGGTCAGTGCTGGCGTCGGGTTCCCTTCTGACCCCACAGTGCACCGAGAGCTGAGAAGGAAGGCTCTGAAAGTGAGAAACGAGAAATCTCCCTTTCAATGGGTGAAGAGAAGCAGTTGGAGGAAGACGACCCTCCTTCCTCCAGAGATGTGAGTGGCCGGAATTCTTCAAGTCGAGCCAATGAGGCTAACTGAGGTGGGGGTGGGCGAAAGGGACTGGGGTTATTTGGCAAAATAAAAAAAAAGTAATCAGAGAAAGAGACATCCATGTGGGCAGCCGTGTTGGTCTGAAGCAGCAGAACAGAGTGCATATGCACTTCCTCAGATACACTGAAATGGAAGTTAGCAGTTCATATATATATAGGTATGGATAGGCATCTGTCTTCGTTGGTCTTAAAGACGGAAGGAAGGAAGGAAGGAAGGAAGGAGGGAGGGAGGGAGGGAAGGAGGGAGGGAGGGAGGGAGGGAGGGAGGGAAGGAAGGAAGGAAGGAAGGAAGGAAGGAAGGAAGGAAGGAAGGAAGGAAGGAAGGGATCGCCATCTTTAAGAGGAAATGCAGGGCAAGGGAACTAGATATATTCATGTAGGGTAGGTCCATCAGTGGCTACTAGCTGCAGCGCCTAAAAGGAACCTCCATGTTCAGAACCAGTCAACCTCTGAATCGCGGTGCCAGGAGGCAACATCAGGGAAAGGCATTGGCCTCTGTGTCCTGTTGTTGGCCCTCCAGAGGAACTGGACTTTTTAAAGTCTTTCAAAGACTTATTAATTCTAATAATGTAATGTTTGCTGTTTTTAACTGCTGCTGTACATCTCCCAGAGCCCTTTGTATTCAGGGACTGGGTGATCCATAAATTTAAAGCATAAATAAATAAATAAAAGTTGTGACTTTAAAAAAGGGGGTTTAAACTTCAAATGGCTCACCAACCGATACAAACCGGTTCGGTTTGCAAACCGGTTCGATTTGCAAACTGGCCTATCGGTTCGTGGCTCAGTCACAAACAAGGAACCAAACCGCAAAAATTCGTTTCATGTCCATCCCTATTCCCAGCTTTCCTATACAACAGTGGTTCTTAAACTTTTTCGTTTTGCCTGGTGTCTACTTCATATTATAGGTGCCAGGTGAACACTTTTTTCTTGAAGATAGATTCAGGCGGCGTAGCTGAAGCAACAGAACAAAATCTGAGTCCAGTGGCGCCTTTAAGACCAACACAGTTTTATTCAAGGTATAAACTTCCATATGCATGCATACTTCTTCTAATACATTGGAAAAAAATATCTAAAGAAGTGCGCATGCACACAAGAGCTTATACCTTGAATAAAACTTTGTTGGTCTTAAAGGTGCCACTGGGCTTTTTTTCCTGAGCATTTAGTTACTGGGGCTTCTTTTCTGTTTTGCTTTTGAAACCGGGGACTGTAGAAAATCTCAGAGAGCGGTCGGCCCCACAAGCGAAGTTCTTTCCGTCTGTTTTCCTGGGGAACCAAGAAGGTAGGTGCAAGAAGGGGGGAGGGGCTGAACTTCAGCAAAGAAACACAAGGGTCAGATTTCTCAGGGTGGGAGGCATTCTTGCAAGTGTTCAGTCCCGTTTAGTGTTTACAGAGCCAGTTTGGTGTAGTGGTTAGGAGCGTGGACTCTAATCCGTGAGAACCGGGTTTGATTCCCCACTCCTCCGTGTGCAGCTGCTGGTGTGAACTTGGGTCAGTCACGGTTCTCTCGGAGCTGTTCTCTGAAGAGCAGTCCTTGAGAGAGCTCTCTCAGCCCTGCCTACCTCACGGGGTGTCTGTTGTGGGGAGGGGAAGGGAAAGGAGATTGTAAACTGCTCTGACACTCCTTTAGGTAGTGAAGGGCAGGGTATAAATCCAATCTCCTCCTCCTCCTTTTCTTCTCCTCTTCCTCCTCCTCCTCCTTCCCCTTCCTCTCCCTCTCAGGAAGATTGCTGAATTCATCTTGGCTGGGGCATGTGATCTGAGTGCTAATGTACTCTAACAAGTGGTTTAGGAAGAAGAAGAAGAAGAAGAAGAAGAGATTGGAGTTATACCCCACCGTTCATTCAGAATCTCAGAGTGGCTTACAAACTCCTTTCTCCTCCCTTCCCCACAACAGACACCCTGTGAGGTAGGTGGGGCTGAGAGAGCTCTTTCAAGGACTGCTCTTGAGAGATCAGCTCCAAGAGAACTTGTGACTGACCCAAGGTCACCCCAGCAGCTGCATATGGAGAAGTGGGGAATCCAACCCGGTTCTCCCAGATTAGAGTCCGCGCACTTAAGCGCTACATCAAACTGGCTCTCTAATAACCGAGAGACAGGGACAGGGTCAACATATCCCAAGGTGGGGCACCTCCTGGTGCCTAGAACTCTTGGTGGGGCCCACTGCCACTGACCCCCATGCATACATCTCCCCTGCTTGTTGTCTGCATGTGCCCCCATCTGTCTGCTTGAAGTGCTCTGCCATCCAAACAGCTGCCCACCCCCAAGTGGTCTCTGGAGATCTCCTGGGATTGCAGCCGATCTCCAGGTGACAGAGATCAGTTCCCCCTGGAGACAATGGCCACTTTGGAAGGTGGACTGTATGGCATCATAGACCCCATTGAAGTCCCTCCCCTCCCCAAACCCCGCCCTCCTCAGGCTCCACCCCCCAAAAATCTCCAAGTATTTCCCCACATGGAGCTGGCAATCCCAACTCTGTGGCATTATACCGAATGAAATGCCTCCCTTCCCCAATCCTTCCTTCCCTCCTCAGCCTCCACCACCCACTTGAGATCAGGGCCCTGCGGGACCTTTTACAGTTCTGCTGGGCCTGCAAGACGGAGCTTTTCCGCCGGGCTTTTAATTAGGGCGACGGACGTCCCTCCCTGTTTACTGGGCCTCCACTCAGTGGGTCAGAACTGCATATTAGAGTTGGCATCTGTGAGGTTTTCATGTCAATGACAACGGCATTGGATGAAGGCCATGGTGGTATTTTATTCATGTTTTAATTGTATTTATACCGGGCTCTTTTTGTAGCAGGAACTCCTTTGCATATTAGGCGACACCCCCCCTAATGTAGCCAGTCCTCCAAGAGCTTACAGTAGCCCCTGTCAGAAGAGCTCTGCAAGCTCTTGGAGGACTGGCTACATTAGAGGTGTGTTGCCTAATAGGCAAAGGAGTTCCTGCTACAAAAGAGAGCCCTGATTGTATATATTGTATTTTATTAAATTTGATGTAACCCTCCCTGAGCCTGCCATGTGGGGGAGGGCAGGATAAAAAATGAATAAAATAAATAAATAAATCTCCCGGTACTTTCCGACCAAGGGATAGCCACCCATGCTCCCAGTGCTCCAGCATCACTGGGGAAAGGCGCACGGCACACAGGAGAGACACTGCTATGGGTGTCTACGGCAGACACACTCCCAGCTACATGGGCCAGCCAGTGCCGTTGGGGAAAGGATGTGCAGGTGGTGCCGGCAACTGAGCATAGACGGTGGGAAGGCTTACGAGTGGGAGAAGGCCGGGAGTACACAGGTGGGGTGCATCATGTGGAAAAGTGTGGGAGTCCTGGTGCTGGGCAGAAGGCCGTCTCTGGGCACTGTCTTCCCAGGTCCCCTCGAAAGCTGGAACCAGCCCTGCCTGGAGAAATTATTCAGTAATTCAGTAATTTATTACAGCAAAAGCCAGTAAAACAATAAGTAATTTATTACAGCAAAAGCCAGTAAAACAATACAATTCTGATGTAAAGGAGGTTAAAACAATAGCAGCATAGTAATGATATAAAAACATCGGCAAGAATGAATTAGTAAAATTGGTAAGATAGCAGTAGTGGGGGCGGAATCATACCGTTTTTTCAGCTAAAATAAGTTTAAGTTTCCTAATAGCTAAGAAACAAAATTTCGCCACCGAAATTTTGTGGGAGTCCTGGTGGTGGGCAGAAGGAGGTCTCTGGGCACTGTCTTCCCAGGTCCTCCCGAAAACTGGAACCAGCCCTGCCTGGGGAAATTCATCTTCCTGGCCCTTGCTCGGAGCTGAGGCCACCGAGAGTGGGGGGCAGCCACGAGGTTGCCACAGACAGGGGCCTCTCATTTGTCCCCAAGAAATTTGGTGTCCTCCTCACTGCCCAGCCAGCCACAGCCCAACCTTCGTTTGTCACAGCCTGTTGCCTCCTGTGATTACTTTCCCTCTGATTCCCATCACAGGCCGATTACAGCTGTCGCCTCACGTTGGAGAGAGGAGCGCCTGGCGTTTAACCTTTCATTTTCTTCTCTCAGCCATCAATAGGTCCTGTGGGAGTTGCACAGGCCCAGCCTGGCTGCCGTGGCAACACAGAGGGAGGGCAGGGGAGGCAGAGACGGATGGCGTGTCATCTGTATACATATAGCTCACAGCGGGAGGGAGCGAATGTCGGATGCTTTCCTGTGTGAGTGCGTGTGGGTGTGTTATTCTCCTGTGGGATGAAGGGGGTTGTTCAATTTCTTTTTCTTTTAAGATAGTTGCAGAGGGGTTAGCCGTCTGGGTCTGCAGTAGGGATGGGCACAAACGGGCTGACGAACTGAAGTTCATCATGAATTTTATTTATTTGATTCGTGCCCCGCCCTCCCCGCCAAAGCAGGCTCAGGGCAGCTTACATAAAATTACAACAGATAAAAAAGCAATATAAATATCAACATAAAACACAACATATTTATTTGGCCAGTTTGTGGTTTGCGAATGTGATGTTTGTGAACTGAAGAGTTGCTGTGAACTTCCACAAATTTTGATGCTGTGCGTGGTGGTTTGTGGCAGTTCATGAAGAGCAGAAAGCAGGGGTTTAAATGGGTCTGAGCTATTTAACTGCCTGCTTTCTGCTACTTGCCATTTTTCACTGCGAGCAGAAAGCAGGGGTTTAAATGGCTCATGAACCAATACGAACTGGCTCGATTCACAAACTGGTGTATCTGTTCATGGTTCGGTTTGTGGTTGAACCACGAACCGAATCACAGGAAAGTGGTTCGTGCCCATCCCTGGTCTGCAGTCGAACAGCCAGATTCGAGTCCAGTGGCAATTTAGAGACCAACCAGATTTTCGGGGCATGAACTTTCGAGAAACACAGCTCCCTGCCTCAGATACAAGCTCATATGGGATGAAGGGGATCTGTGCTAAAGCTTCGTGAAAGATTCACAGAACTATCACTGGAGATGTGCTAGAGATTCAGGGCAGTTTCACACAATCAGATCGCAAGGGCAAGTATGTGCCTCCTTGCTCAGGAAGGTCATTTTTGAAGCAGTTCTATGTCAGCTTTAACATGCGCCGACTTGCAGTGCCTAAACCGGGTGGTTTTTGACAATTTCGCAGCTGAACTTAACAGTGTGGGCTGATTCCATAGGCTGGAAGCGAGACGCAGCCAGTTCGCCGGCAGATAACTCCGCTTCGTTTTTCTCCTCCCGCACACTTTTACTGAGTCACTTCGGTTGTGTGAATTGTGCTTCAGCAGTCTGACAAAACTCCGTTTGCAATCCCCTCCCCAAAAAGATGGTTCCTGCAGCCTCCTGGATCATAACCACAGTGAATGTATACCTAGGGCCATAATTGAATGATACCCTTTCCTGCTGAAGTCATTATCATTTGGTGGTAGGAAGCATCGTCAAGTCCCAGCTGACTTATGGCTTCCTTGGCAGTCTCCCAAGTATGAACCAGAGCCACCCCTGCTTAGCTTCCGGGATCTGATGAGATCTGGCTAACCTGGTACCCCCGGCCAAATAATTTTGTAATAGTTCTGCATTCCTCACTGCACAAAACACCTTTGGCCTTCCCCCCGCCCTTCTTATTTTGGATGGCTCTTTGTTTCTTTCTTCTGAAGCCTGATCTTGCGTGTGTGTGTGTGATTGTTTTTTTTCTTTCCATTACAAAGATGATTTTGATCTTTGTTTTGACCACATCTTTATTAATAACAGAAGTCTTTGAAATAACAGTTGCTAATTTTATTTGACTGTCGGGAAGCTGACGGTCTAGCTCCTTTGGTGACTCACGAAGTTCTGGGCTCGTTCCATTCCGGAACGAGACGGCCGGGCGTCTACAAAGGAGGAAGAAGGAGGGCTTGACCAGAGGCCTCACGAGATACATCAGAAGATTTTACATAAGGACACCAAAGTGATTCAAAAGTCTAAGTGGGGGGATGGGGACGGTGGGAAACTCCTGGAGATTTGGAGGTGGAGCCTGGGGAGGAGAGGGACCTCAGTGGGGTACAATGCCATAGAGTCCACCCTCCCAAGCATCCTTCATTTTGGTGCAGTGGTTAAGTGCGCGGACTCTAATCTGGGAGAACCAGGTTTGATTCCCCACTCCTCCACTTGCACCTGGCTGGATGACCTTGGGCAAGCCGTAGTTCTGATAAGAGCTGTCCTTGAAAAAGAGCAGTTTCTGTCAGAGCTCTCTCAGCCCCGCCTACCTCACAGGGTGTCTGTTGTGGGGAGGGGAAGGGAAAGGAGTTTGTGAGCCACTCTGAGGCTCCTTTGGGTAGTGAAGGGCGGGGGTATAAATCCAATCTCCTCCTCCTCCTCCTCCTCCTCCTCCTCTCCTTCTCCTTCTCCAGGGGAACGGATCTCTGTAGTCTGGAGGGGAGCTGTAGTTCCGGGGGATCCCCTGGTCCCACCTGGAGGCTATCATCCCTATCAGCAAGGTACAATGCCATAGAGTCCACCCTCTCATAGAATGAGCTGGGATCTTGGGAGGCCTCTGGTTCAAATCTTAAACCGTCCGTGAACTTGCAGCATATTTCAGTGGTGGCGGAGGTAGGACATTCATGTTGGAATATTCAAAGTCTATAGCAGAGGTGTCGAACTCATTTGTTACGAGGGCCGGATCTCACATAAAGGAGACTTTGTTGGGTCGGGCCATGTGTGTCATAAAATGTAATGCCAGGTAGCGGAGATATAAAATGTATAAAGGACACAGACAAACACAATTAAAGATTTTTTTAAAAAAAACCCTTTAACTAAAACACGTCTCCTGTATAGGATGGAGGCAGGCTGGCCGGGAAGCGAGGTCTGGCTGGTTCCCTCCCTCCCCCTGGGAGGAGGAGGGGGAGGAGCCTCAGCCAATGTTTTACCACACTCTCTCAATCACATAGGAGCTGTCATGTAGCATCAGCAGCATAACTGGAAAAGGAAGCAGGAAACAGCCAGGGCCTTGCAGGCCAGATTGTAGACCTCTGAGGGCCTGATCTGGCCCCCGGGCTTCATGTTTGACACCCCTGGTCTATAGTGCACCTACCTGAAGAAGATCAGAAGCCCAGCCTATAGGGGACAGCTGAAGGACTGCTAGTTCTCTGCATATGGAGCAGAGGTCCATCGGAGGTTATTAGCCACAATGCATAGATAGGAACTCTGTGGCAAGGGGGTGCTCTGTATTCTTGATGCTTGGGGGGGGCAACAGTGGGAGGGCTGGCCCCACTGGTGGACCTCCTGATGGCCCCTGGTATTTTTGGCCACCGTGTGACACAGAGTGTTGGACTGGATGGGCCATTGGCCTGATCCAACATTGGCTTCTCTTATGTTCTTAGTTAGCATAGCTAGATTAGGCACTTCCCACAATTTCAAGTTTATGTCCTTCCTGTCTCCTGATTGGCTCTTTGGAGACATCCTGCTCCAACTGAGTCCTCCCCCTTCGTTCCCGTCTCTCCCAGCAGGTAGTCTGTTAGTTAAGCCTCCCTCCCTCTCCTCTGCTCCATCAGAGTTTATTTTTCCTTTAATACACCGAGTTATTTCCTCTTAAACAGTTGTTGCTCCATTCCTCTGCACGCTTAAACTCTGCCAACAATTCAGTGCCCCTGTCCCACAATCTGAAAATAAGATCCACTCCCCCAGTCCTTGCTTTAAATGTGGAATAGTGAAAAGAAAACATGTCTTTCCCGCTGCGGCTTCTATTTCTGCCCTGAAACGCCTGACTGTACCCGAAAAGATGTTATCTGTATTGCTGGCAGCAAACATCCACAGTGCGAAAGACATTTGCTCTCAAGAAGGAGCTGTGATATTAAATTAGGTTTTCAGAATTGGCATTCTCTCTCTCTCAGCTGATAAACTTCTCATAAGTCTTTGTCTGGTTGAATCTTGGTGATTTTTTTTTTTTTTGAAGAGGCAGAGGTGGATATAGGATGCTGTTTTTTTATTCTGAACGGCGCTTGTTTTGCTTTCCAGCTGTTATCCCCAGCTGGGCTGCGGCTAGAGCTTGGCAGAGAGAAACAAAACCAGACGGGGAAGCTCAGACTTATTAAACTGTTCGGATCGGAGGTCTCACGTTGTAGGGGATTACCTTGTTTGGTTGGACAAGGAGCTGAGAGGGGTTCAACCGCATAAGGGGAAAGGGTCGTGATTAAGTCTCAGAGTGTATAGTTTGCGTGCAGAAGGTCCCCGGTTTGATCCCCAGCATCTCCAGTTGAAGGATAACTGCTAGGTAGAGAAAGCTTTTCTCTGCCTGAGATCCTGGACAACCAGTTGGAGTAGACCATTCTGAAAATTCTAGGGCTGTAAAAATGTTTTATCTTGTAGAGGCCAATGGCCATATACAATACACTTTATTACCAGTGATGGTCTATGCCAGGGGTGTCAAACATACGCCCTGGGGTGTGTGTGTGGATCAGGCCCCCAGAGGGCTTCCATCAAGCCCGCAGTGGAACCGGCCATCTCCTGCTTCCAATTCTGCTGCTGCTGCTACATCGTAGCTTGCTTTGCCAGACTCTCTCAATCGCTCAGCCATTTCATGTTTTAACCTGGGTCCTGGACTCAGAGCTCTGAGCCCGAGATTTCGGTGGTGAATGTCAATAAATCAAAAGGAGGTTTGCAGCTTACAGAACTAACGTTTTAAGCATGTTTTCATTTCAAGTAAAAAAAATTCTTTTGTGTTTGTGTCCTTTATAAAGTTTATATCTCCGCTACCTGGCATTACATTTTATGACACACACGGCCCGGCCCAACAAGGTCTCATTTATGTCAGATCCGGCCCTCGTAACAAATGAGTTCGACACCCCTGGTCTATACACATTAGCTTCATGTGTCCTCATCTCTTAGTGGAACGAAGCATTCCAAAGCAACGCTTTGGAGTTATTTATTGATTTATTTTATTTAAAGCAATTTTAGATACTTTTCTACCTTATAGGAACTCAAAGGGGGTCCACAAGGGTAGAGAGAGGTGACAGAGAGAATTTCTCTCTCTCTCTCCCAAAGTATTAGGATTTGCGGGCATCCAATCCAGCTGATGGGCAGTAGGTTCAGGACGGACAAAAGGAAATATCTCTTTGCACAGCGAGTGATGAAAATGTGCTATTCGCTGCCAAAGGATGTCGTGACGGCCACAGGAATAAACAGCTTTCAAAAGGGGATTAGATAGGTTCATGGAGGAGAAGTCTGTCAATGGCTACTAGCCATGGTGACCGAGGGGAACCTCCACATTCCGATGTACTAATCCTCTGAATCCCAGAGCCAGGAGGCAATATCAGGAGAAGGTCTGGGCCTCTATGCTCTATTGCTGGGCCTCCAGAGGAAATGTTTGGCCCCTGTATGTGACAGGATGCTGAACTGGATGGACCACTGGTCTGATCCAGCAGGACTCTTCTGATGTTCTTAGGAAGGCCTCAGCCTCTATGCCTGGTTGTTGGCCACCATGTGAAACAGGATGCTGGACTAGATGGACCACTGGTCTGATCCAGCAGGACTCTTCTTATGAAGGCCTCGGCCTCCATGCCCTGTTGTTGGCCCTCCAGAGGAACTGGTTGGACACTGTGAGAGACAGGATGCTGGACTAGAACTTTCACTGGTGTGGTCCAGCAGGTTCTTCTTAGGTTAGTTGCTGTAGATTTTCCAGGTTGTGTGGCCATGGTCTTGGCATTGTAGGACCTGACGTTTCGCCAGCAGCTGTGACTGGCATCCTCACAGGTATAACACAGACAGATGGAGTACTCTCCGTGTCAAGGTGAGCAGAAAACTTATAGGCAAGTAATTTATTTCTATCCTGGAAGGTGGGGTAGGTCTGAGTCAATTATCTAGTGTAGTCAATTATCTAGTGTAGTTCTCCAGGCTATTAACATGCCAATGGAGGAGATCTTAGGTTCTTATGTACAGTGTAAATAATAATAAAATTCAATACTTTCCCCAAAATACATAAAAACAATGAGTTAACCAACAAAATGCACGAAACACATAAAACCACCAGTTGAAATCAATAATTCAGAAACTGCTTGGAGGCAGAAGAACTGATCAAACGATGTTATGAATAGAACCATCTTCAGCTTGACCGCTGAAGACCAAGAGTGAAGGGACTGGGCACGCCTCAGTGGGGAGATTGTTCCATGATCATGGGGCTGCCCCCCAAAAGACCGTTGTAAGAAAAAAGTTGCATTTGATGTTTCTCACTGAATTCATTGTTGTATGTTCCCTACCCCCGCTATGCGCTTGCGTAGGTATGCAGGCAGAAACGTGGGAGCTTCTTCCCTGCCGCTTCTCCTTATCACGGTGGCCTTGAATGTAGGCTTTGGGCTATTCTTGTGTAGATGAGAATTTTCCAGTCCTGGGAAGGCAAGGGGAGGGGGGAGTAGTCTCCCGCTCATAAAGTATTTCTCCCGCCGGGAGTTCCCGCGCGAGTGCTCAAGTTCTATTTGCTAGGCGCTTCATTGCATCACACTATAAGTTAGCTTGCTTTGCTTTGCCCCCTATTCCTGACAATGACCTCTTACTGTGGGTTTATAGCAAGATAATCCAATAAACCTTTCTTTGTGCAAGAATGACTGGATCTACTTGATTTTCAAAACCTGACAGAAATTGTCAGGAATCCTCATCATTCCCACTACCGTCAGTTTCCGCCGTCTACCAAGATGAGCGGAGCGGGTACGGGAGCCACGGGAGCAGCTGCGGCGGCTACCAGTCCAGGAGCCACAGGCGCAACGACAGTATCAGCTACTCCAGGGGCCACGGGGACTGCAGCGGCAACGGCCACTACAGGAGCCACAGGCGCAGCGGCGGCGGCCGCTACCTTAGGGGGCACGGTTCCTGTTACCACTGTGACGGCCGCAGTGGTCACCCTCCCGACTACCACTACGGTGCCGGTGACTACCACCACAGTTTTGATCGCACCAGCATCACAATCGGGAGCCGGAGTGTTGACCCCGCCAGTTCTAAGCACATTGGGGATTCAGTACGCTCTCCCAGTCTATAGCCCGGCCGGTCACCTGCCGTCTCAAGGAGGAGTGCTTCCCCGAACCTATGTTCCCGGAGTCCCAACGCCATGGGATAAAGGGGTGACCTATCGTAGGTCACGCGATTGGTCAAAGAATCTGTTGGATACTACCCAGTCGACATGGACTTTGCCGGGGAGCCAAAGCCGAGACAATTTGATTGATCCCAGAGGCAGTTTTGGACTTCCCCAGGGGAGAGTACCTCGAGGTTCTCCCAGAACTGGGTCGGGGCCAGATACCGACGCTCGCATGGACTCTATTCAAGAGGACACCCGACGGCTGGTGAAGGACATGAGCAAGCTAATGCAATCCCTACCACAGATGATGGACCAAGCTATCCGGGCACATCCGCTGACACAGCCTAGACCAGCACCAGCCCCGGCGCCACCGTTGTTACCGGGACGACCACCTCCTCCTCCTCCGGGCCCGAGGCCAGGCCAACCAGCACCTCCGGGTCCAGGACCAGCTCAACCAGCACCTCCGGGTCCAGGACCGGCTCAACCAGCACCTCCGGGTCCAGGACCGGGCCAGCCGGCACCAGCTCCGCCTCCACCAGTTGGGCCAGCACCAGGTCCAGGGCCAGGCCAACCAGGGCCACTCCAGCCGCCTGCTGCACCTCCGCCCCAACCACCGGCTCCGGTCCCTCTTATGCAGCCGATCCCGGTTATGGCTCAGGCCCCCCAGTAATCCGACCGAAGGATATGCTTGAAATCACATTTGATGGAGATCCAGAGACTGTGTCTTTTTTCATATTGCAAGTCGGAAAATTTGTCCAAAGATGGGGCCATATTTTCCCAGATGAAGAACAGCAGGTGGAGTTTATCGCATCCAGATTCCGAGGGAGTGCGACAAGCTGGTATGTTGCTCTCCATGATCTGGAGGCTGCGGAGCTGGGGAATGTAGATGACTTCATGTGGGCTTTGAGAAATCGTTTCGAGGATTCGGGGGCGGCGGAAAAGGCAGAAGCTTTCCTTCGTACCTTCAGACAAGGTAAACTCTCAGTGCGAGAGTATTCCAGGGAGTTTCAAAGGCATGCTGTGAAAATTCGGGATTGGACTGATGCGGTTCTGGCCCAACAATATCGAATGGGTCTAGCAGTAGACATCCGCAATAACATCCTCAGCTCTCAGCAGCCTCGTACCCTCCAAGGTTGGATGGAGGAAGCCGAAAAGGCCGAGAGTCGTCTACGCATGATGAAACTGGACTCATCGTTCGGTTACAACCGTCCGAGTTCGACTGCGGGCCAAGCCAAGTCCAAACCGGCAACCACCCCAAGTGGAATGAGGGATCAGCGTATGCGGCAGGGACTCTGCCTGCGGTGTGGGGAAAAGGGACACTTCGCGGCTGCTTGCCCGAAAGGGGACCCCAATCGGGCCCTACAACAAGAAGAACCTAGAAGATGGATGAACCCCACCCCGAAGAAAGGCACAGCCAAACCACGCAACCCACGGGCCCGTTTCGCGGGGCCGGACCAACTGGATAACTTCTTGCTGGAGGAAGAGAATGAGGTGCAGGGAAATGAAATGGTCCTGTTTGTGAATGGCGCTACACAACAGGACCCAACACCTGAGGCGCCTAAACTGGTGAGCAATTACCCCTCTCTCTTCTTTGTGACTGTCCTAGTAATGAACCCAGCAATGATGACCCACATTCGGGTTCGAGCCCTCATTGACTCGGGGTGTGGGAGGGACCTCATAAACCCGTCTATGGTGGTAGGGCTAGAGGCAGCCGTGGTCAACTTGAAAGACCCAATAACTTTTACACAGATGGATGGGTCTCCAATGAAAGAGCCATGCCGATTTGAGACTGTCCCGCTAAGAATAGGCATTGGTGCCCACTGGGAGCTACGTTCATTTGTGATAGCTCCTCAAGCCCAATTTCCCTTAGTATTGGGTAGCCCTTGGTTGCATGGACACAACCCTTACATTCTATGGGAAGAGGGGGATGTTCAATTTATCTCCCCGAAATGTGCCGAACACAAATGGGACCCAGGGTGGGGGAACCTTCCCTCCAATGAACCTCCACGCGCTTGCTTAGCAATGGAAGACCTGAACCGCATCCCTAGGGATTACCAGTATTTGACTAGGGTTTTTGAGGAGGAGGAGGCGGATGAACTACCCCCCCACCGCAACTCTGACTGTGCTATTGAAATTCTTCCGGGCCAGAAATTGCCAAAAGGGAAAATTTATGCCATGAGTCCTGGTGAGAAACAAGAACTGCGCCGCTTTATTGATAAAAATCTGGCTCGTGGATTTATCAGGCCAGCGTCGTCCCCGTTCGCAGCGCCGGTATTGTTCTGTAAAAAGAAAGATGGGGGCTCAGACTCTGCACGGATTACCGGGGTCTTAACGCAGTGTCTGCAACTAATGCCTACCCAATGCCCCTCATCAAAGACTTATTGGCAGAGGTGGCAAAAGGGAAAGTGTTCTCTAAACTGGATTTGAGAGATGCCTATTTTCGAGTTCGCATCAGAGAAGGGGATGAGTACAAAACTGCATTTAATACCCCGCTGGGGCAATTTGAATATCGGGTGATGCCATTCGGTTTACAAGGGGCACCAGGGGTCTTCATGAACTTAATCAATGAGGTCCTACACCCCTACTTATTCAAGGGGGTGGTCGTTTACTTGGATGATATCTTGGTCTATACCCCAGACCTAAAATCCCACACTATACTCATGCGAAAAGTACTAGAAAGGCTTTTAGACAACAAACTATTCGTGAAACTGTCAAAGTGTGAATTTCATCAGGAATGTATTGACTTTCTGGGGTACCGCATATCCTCTGATGGGTTGGAAATGGACCCAAAGAAGGTCCAGGATGTTGTAATGTGGGAGCCCCCAAAAACCAGACGACAGCTCCAAAGTTTTCTCGGTTTCGCCAACTTTTACCGTCAATTTTTACCCCATTTTGCCCAAGTTGCCCTTCCCCTTACCGAACTTCTAAAGACTAAGGGGAAGGGATCCAAGGCTTCAATGCCGGGGGCCCCTTTGAACTGGACGCCTCAGTGTCAATATGCATTCGATCAATTAAAACAGCTGTTCACGTCTGAGCCAATACTAGCACACCCCGATGAGACAAAGAAATTTGTGGTTCAAGTTGACGCATCAGATACTGCTATGGGTGGGGTGATTTTACAAGAGAACGCGCAGGGACAGCTACAACCCCTAGCTTATGTATCAAGAAAATTCAATGATACCGAAAGGTTCTGGCCTATTTGGGATAAGGAAGCTGCATCTATACGTTTAGCATTAATCACGTGGAGGCATTGGTTAGAGGGTTCCCAAGTACCGTTTGAAATATGGACTGATCATAAAAACCTTGAGGTACTACGGAAACCCCGGAATTTAAATGCTAAGCAATTTAGGTGGGCTGAGTTCTTCTCCAAGTTTCAATTTACTCTTCACCACTTTCCAGGGAAGGCTAATCACCTGGCGGATGCTCTTTCCCGTCTTCCCCAACATTTCAGTAAGAGGGTGGAGGTACAAGAGTCTATGTTTACCCCAGAACAACTGGTTGGTGCAGTTGTAACCCGCAAAGCCAAACGAATCTCAGAGAATCTCATCCAAACCTTACCCTGGGAGAAACAATTTCTCACTGACATCACCCCGCAAGAAACAAGTGAGTTGCGAGGCAGGGATGATGTGAGATGTGATCCAAACGGTTGCTGGTTTAAGGGGAATAAGATGTTTGTTCCTGCAGCCACTCGATCCCAAATGTTGCAAACAGTTCATGACTCAAAATCTGCAGGGCACTTCGGATATGTGAAATCCTTAAAACTTCTGCAGCGTGGGTTCTGGTGGCCCCGAATGAAACAGGAGCTATCACTCTATATACAGTCATGCCCAACATGCAATCGTTGTAAAAACCGACCGGGGAAACCTCCAGGTCTCCTACAGCCTCTCCCCACCCCGACCCGACCCTGGGAAGTAATTTCGATGGACTTTATTACTGATCTTCCCCCTTCTAGACAGATGACGGTCATTTGGGTGGTGGTAGACTTGTTCTCAAAGCAAGCGCATTTTATACCGTTCCCCGGTTTGCCAACTGCCAGGGCCTTGGCTAAGGCATTCCTTCAACACATTGCTAGACTACATACATTACCACTGAAAATAATATCCGATAGGGAAGTCAATTTGTTTCTAAATTGTGGTCGGAATTAATGACCCTCATGGGTATTGAACGTGCTCTCAGTACTGCCTATCACCCTGAAACTGATGGGCAAACGGAGAGAGTAAACCAGACATTGGAACAATACCTGAGATGTTTTTCTAATTATCAACAAGACAATTGGGTTGATTTACTGCCATTAGCGGAGTTTGCTTACAACAATTCATGGCACGCTTCCACGAAGATGTCACCATTCAAAGCGGCCATGGGTTATGACAGCCCCCCTCTCCCCTTCTTGCAACCGGGGGAAGGAGTGGGGAAAGCTTCAGTATGGTGTAAAACTTTTCGCGAGTCTTGGCCCCTAATTGTTGAGACTTTGAATGAAGCCAAGGCACAGTATAAGAAACAAGCAGATAAAAAAAGGGCAGGGGGATGGAATCTGAAACCAGGGGACTCTGTCTATCTATCTACGAAAAACTTAAAGTTGCAGCAACAGTCCAGAAAACTGGCTTGGAAATTTGTTGGTCCTTTCAAGGTGTTAAGATGTATAAATCCAGTGACTGTTCAGCTAGATCTGCCTAAGTCTCTTAAAGCTATACATCCAATTTTCCATTACAGCCTCCTCAAACCTGCGTTACCTCCGACTAAATGGCAAACTACGATGCCGGAGCCTCCCCCCTCTGATGATTGATGATGAGGAACACTACGAGATTGCTGATATCCTTGACTCTAAGATTTCACGTGGACAACTTCTGTACCTGGTCCAATGGGTACATTTCGGGCCCCAACATAAAGAATGGGTGAAAGTTTCAGATATCAATGCACCTGATCACTTGCGAAACTTTCACAATCGATACCCTCATAAACCCGGGGGCCCACGTTCTCTCCTTCCTAAGTGGCGGGTGGGTGGTGTTTTGGGAAGGGCAGAATGTAAGAAAAAAGTTGCATTTGATGTTTCTCACTGAATTCATTGTTGTATGTTCCCTACCCCCGCTATGCGCTTGCGTAGGTATGCAGGCAGAAACGTGGGAGCTTCTTCCCTGCCGCTTCTCCTTATCACGGTGGCCTTGAATGTAGGCTTTGGGCTATTCTTGTGTAGATGAGAATTTTCCAGTCCTGGGAAGGCAAGGGGAGGGGGGAGTAGTCTCCCGCTCATAAAGTATTTCTCCCGCCGGGAGTTCCCGCGCGAGTGCTCAAGTTCTATTTGCTAGGCGCTTCATTGCATCACACTATAAGTTAGCTTGCTTTGCTTTGCCCCCTATTCCTGACAATGACCTCTTACTGTGGGTTTATAGCAAGATAATCCAATAAACCTTTCTTTGTGCAAGAATGACTGGATCTACTTGATTTTCAAAACCTGACAACCGTCTCTCGTGTACCCACCAGATGAGTTTCTTCAGTCAATGGGGCAGTCAAGAGGTCTCCCCCTGTGATATTAGCCTCCAGGGCAGAAACGTAGGAGAACTTAGGTCGTTTTGAAGTAACTTGTGAATCTCAGTATGGTCCCAGGTGACTCTTAGTATACAGCATGTGGAAAACAATAGTTTCAGGTGGAATGATACAAGCTTCCCCTTGTGTGGGCCTGATCCACACAGACACCGTTATTGCAAAGTTTCTTCTCCTGATGAAATGCACGTTGCCACAAAGAAGGCGGGAGGAGCTCGCTCTGGTTTGTTTTCCTAGGGCTTGGCCTGTTCCTCTGGTGGCTGGCTCGGAATGCGGCCACGATTTGTTATGCTTCGGTGGTTCCACGTCAGTGGCATCACGTGTGTTGCAGGTGGAGTTAGGACAGAAGCTGGTTATCATAAACCGCTTGCCAGTGTCCGTGTTGACACAGGCAGAGCGTTCGGATCTGTGGTTTCAGAGAGCCCCGGTTGTGATCCTTGACGTGGTTTTTAGGTACGGGAGAGCGTTCCTCGCCCATTGTAAAGAGAAAGAGCGGTTTCTTCCTTGAGTCCCGGAGAGCAAATTAATTGCATCAAGCCCTTGTCCCGCGCAGCTGGTCAAACGCTTCTCTTTGAAGTTGAAGTTGAAGCCGGGAAGAAGAAAGAGAGAGAGAACTCTCTGCCAGTTTGCCAAAGCTTTCCTACAAGGAATGGGGATTTCTTATTGGCCGCAGGTGCATTTTACTTTTTGATACTGGTGCAATTCATTTTTTTTTTTTTAATTATGGAGTCCTTTCCGTAGGTGATTAACAATCTAGCTGGATCCAGGTAGTCAGCCGTTTTGGTCTGAAACAATTTTTTTGAGTCCAGCGGCATCTTTAAGGCTAACAAAGGCTTATTCAAGGTATGAGCTTTCATGTGCAAGGCACGCTTTTTCCAAATACTCATACGTTGAATAAACCTTTGTTGGTCTTAAAGGTGCCACCGGGCTCTAAATCTGTCCGACAATTTAGCTGGTTAAGATTTTAAGAAATGGCATCTCGTACTCTTGGACTTATGCGATAGATGGCTTTGGGTGTATGTTTTCTATTGTTTGATAAATAATTTTTTTTTAAAGAAAAGATACTGGTGCCATTCAAATGTCCCCTGCATTGATACGCATGCATTGAGAGCCAATTTGGTGGAGTGGTTAAGAACGGTGGACTCTTACGGGGAGAACCGGGTTCGATTCCCCACTCCGCCACATGAACCCAAGTGGGTGACCCTGGGCCAGTCACAGTTCTCTCCGCCCCAAAAATAAAACCTAGCTTGCCACGAAAAGAGCTAGTGTTTTGGGCTGCCAGACAGTCTTTGGATCTCCTGGCTATACTACATGCACTTCCAGAGGATGATGACGATGATGGTAATTATTATTATTATTATTATTATTATTATTATTATTATTAATGCATATAGTCATGCATTCTCCACCCCACTAGCATGCTACAGTTTGAAGCAATGACCATCTTGCTCCTTATTTCTGCTCTTATGTTCCAGTCACTCCCTGCCCGCCCTCAACCATCCAAAAGTATCCTGCTCCTTTAGGGTCGACAGCTCTGGGTTGGGAAATACCTGGAGATTTTAGGGGTAGAGCCTGGGGAGGGGCCTCAGTGGGATATAATCAAAGCTCCCTCTAAGCTGTCGAGTCCTGTGAGCAAAAATTCGACTTTGTGGGTTCCTGGCATTTAAAGTGGTGATATCGCCCCTATTTCCATTCAAATCACTTGCCCAAGAAGCTTCTGGCTCAACTAGGGTCGCCAGTTCTGGGTTGGGGACTACCTCGAGATTTGGGGGGTGGAGCCTGAGGTGGGCGGGGTTTGGGGAGGGGAGGGGGTACTGGTGCAATTCAAATGTCTCCTGCATTGATATTCATGCACTGAGAGCCAGTCTGGTGAAGTGGTTAGGAGCAGCAGGACTCTTAGCCTGGGAGAACTGGATTTGATTCCCCACGCCTCCACATGCAGCCAGCTGGGTAACCTTGGGCCAGTCACAGTTCTCTCAGAGCTCTCTTAGCCCCAACTACCTCACAGGGTGTCTGTTGTGGGGGGAGGAAGGGGAATGTAAGCTGCTCTGAGAATCTTTCAGGTAGTGAAGAGCAAGGTATATAAAAAACCTTCTTCTTCTTCTTCTTCTTCTTCTTCTTCTTCTTCTTCTTCCTCTTCCTCTTCCTCTTCCTCTTCCTCTTCCTCTTCCTCTTCCTCTTCCTCTTCTTCTTCCTCTCCTCCTCCTCTCGGGGCCTCTTGCGGGAGCAGTTTTGCTCCACTCCCAGCATGCCCCAGCAGCTCCTTTGTCCCCCCCACCCCTGAATCACCACTTTGGCAGAGGAGAGGGGCAGCTCCTTCAAGCCCCCCCTCGGTTCCTGTCACCCCGCTGCTGTAAACCACCTTAAGGCCCTAAGTGGTAGCAAGGCAGGATTTGAACTATTTCACACCCATAAATAACTCTTGCTCAGCCCTGCGATTATTTGGAAGTTCCGGAACTGAACCGGGGGCATAGAGGGGGTATGGCTCAGTTGTAAAACATCTGCTTGGTATGCAGAAGGTCCCAGGTTCAGTCCCTGGCCTCTCCAGTGAAAAGGATGTGGCAGATGGAGTGAGCGACTCAGTGTGCCTGGACATGGGGTGTGTGTGCGCTACATCACTCTAAGGGTGTATAGGTGTTACCTCCTTGAGTGGGATGCCTCTCTTTGTCTTAATAACCTGGGAGCTGCCCTCTGACTCCTCCTCTCTCTCTCTTTGTCCTCTCCCTCACTTCACATGGCCTTCCATGGAGACACATGTCTTCGCAGGTCTCTCCAGTAGAGACAGTGCCCTCAAACTCCCACACACCTGATGCCGGACAAGCTGGCCATTTGCAATAGGGGAAGTACTCTTTGTATCAGGCTTCTCTCACTCTCTTCTTGACCGCAGCCTGAATGTGAACCGGATCTACTTGAATTAACATAAATTGACCTTTTTTTTGCAATGTACTTCTTGGGAGGTTTATTTACTGCACTCAGTATCACAGTTCTGTGACTGGGCAAAACTCCTCTATACTATCCAAATATCCCAGTACAGGCAGCAAGGGATGTGAAGGAACTCTGCCTGAGACCCTGGAGAGCAGCTGCCAGTCTGAGTAGATAATATTGACTTTGACAGATTCAGTAGAAGGCAGCTTCATTATTCATGTGTATTGGCACCTTGGTGCAGCCTGTAGCTTTAAGAACACAGGGCTGCCATCTTCATGCCTCTCTACCCAATGGACCTCTCCCCAGGTCCCCCCCTCCCCGCATTTTATTATTTAAGGTTTCCTCTCCCTAGTGTCTACCAAGTGGTATATCAGTCGTGAGGCTTGATTGGCAGCGGTGGAGGGTACATTGCGCACCTGCTCAAAGGGTCTTCAGGCCCTTTGATTTAAAGGAGGAAGAACTTTGCGGGGCTCTTGGGAGATGCGGTTTGCGGAGGCAGCCAGAGGAAGCACTAATGAAAGGCCAAAGGAAAGGGTCTTCTCCCGTCCTTCATTTGCAAGTCAAGAAGGCCTGGAGAGCCTCCCGCGTCTGCTTTCTGAGAGAGGGTTCGGTGCTGAGTTCCTTCCGTTTGTGGTCGACAGGGATGGCCTTAACAAGAAGAAAGGAGATATAGAGTTGCCAGCTCTGGGGTTGGGGAATTCCTGGAGATTCGGGGGTGGACTAGGGTTGCTAGACACCTCCAGTGGAGGTGGGAGTGCCCCACTGCTGATCAGCTGGCTGGCGGGGGTGACTTACCCAGAAAAAGAGCGAGGCCCAGTCGACGTTGTGGCAACATGTCTAAGTCGCTTCTGACATGATCCAGAAGTGACGTCATCACAATGGCGACATTGGGGTGATGCTCTGGTATTTGGGCAAAAACTCTATGGTGAAAGTCAAATTTACCATGGAGTTTTTGCCCAAATACCAGAGTGTCGCCTCAACATCACTGTATGATAATGTGACTTTCGGGTCCTGTTCCAGGTTCCAGGAGGGATCTGTCAACCCTAGGGTGGACCCTGGGCAGATACCTCAGTGGGGTATAATGCCAGAGAGTCCACTAGGGTTTCCAACTCCCCTGGAGGAGGCAAGGGTCCTCCCTCGCCATCAATCAGCAGGCTGGCAGAGAGGCTTACCAGCAGAAAGAGGAAGGCCCCAGCCACATCTCTGGCATCACATAGGAAGTGACATCATTACATCAGTGATGTCTGGGCGATGCTCTGGTATTTGGGCAACAATTCTATGGCTGAAGCCGTTTTCACAGTCAAGGTTTTGCCCAAATATCAGAACATCGCAGTGACATTGCAGCGTGATGATGTCATTTCCTGTGCAATGGTGGCTATGTGACCTGGGCCTTCCTCTTTTTCCTGTGGAGTCCACCCTCCACAGCAGCCATTTTCTCCAGGGGAACTGATCTCTGTCACTTGGAGCCCAGTGGTAATTCTGGGTGATCTCCAGGTTCCACCTGGAGGCTGGCAACCCTAAAGAGGAATCAGTTTGCGTGGGCCAAGCTTCATGTGCGAATGGAACTCCCGCGGGTTATTTTAAGGCTTTAAAAGCAGATGTGGGCCGAGTTGAGGGGGATAGAAAGACTGCATTCCGAGGATCTTGGATGCTCAGGGGGACAAATAAATCAAGCCCTTTATCGTCACATGATAGTTGAGTTAGGGGTAGGTGGTGTGAGGGAAGAGGCCTAGAAGGAATTATTTTATTGAAGGCCTTTTGTGACCTTGGATGTGGGGGCAGGAAGCCAGTTCAGGTCAGGGTCAACTATGTGAGGGGACTTAACCCTTTCCTCATGCCATTTGCTGATATAAATAGCCCCCCTCCCAACATCAACTGGATGGCCTCTGGTAGCTCGATCTCCTCAGATCTCAGAAGCCAAGCAGGGTCAGCCCTGGTTAGTACTTGGATGGGAGACCACAAAGGAAGTCCAGGTTGCTATGCAGAGAAGGCAAGGACAAACCACCTCTGAACGTTTCTCGCCTTGAAAACCCTACGGGGTTGTTAGGAGTCAGTTACGATTTGATGGCACGTTCCACCACCAGCTTCTACTGACCTGCAAGGGGAGCACATGAGCTTCAGACGAGGAATGTGTAGTCCTCCCCATGTGGAGCAAATAGTGACTCCGGGAAGCTGAGGGAAACTGAAGATGTCATTGAAGGGAAAACGGTTCCTTCGCGCCAGAGTCCTGCTCCAGTCTGGCAGGATAAAATTCTGATCTGCATATGGCAAATTGCTGTTGCTCAGTTGAACCTGTCTCATTGGTATGTGTCTGTTTCACTGACAGGACAAATTGTGTTTCCCGAGGAGCTGTTTCAAGTAGAGTTGCTGCCCCCTTTGTCGGGGTCGGGAATCCAGCTTCCTCTTTACCACTGCCAATTGGAGCAATGGTGGGAGAAGGGGGAGGGAGGAACTCGCCCTTAGCCCGACGGCGTGACATCACTTCTGGGAATGCCCCTCTAGGAATCACTGGAAACTCTATGTTAAAACCATAGAATTTCCAGCAATTGCTAGACAGGACTGACATCACTTCCAGGGGAAACCACCCAGACTTTAGGCAAACCACACTCTCCCAACCAGTTTGGTATAGCCAGTTTGGTGTAGTGGTGTAGTGGTTAGGAGTGTGGACTCTAATCTGGGAGAACCAGGTCTGCGTCCCCACTCCTTCACATGCAGCTGCTGGTGTGACACTGAGTCAGTCATGGCTTTCTCAGAGCTGTTCTCCCAAGGGCAGTTCTCTCAGAGCTCTCTCTGCCCCACCTACCTCACAGGGCGTCTGTTGTGGGGAAGGGAAAGAAAAGGAGATTGTAAGCCACTCTGAGACTCCTTCAGGTAGTGAAGGGTGGGATATAAATCCAACCTCTCCTCCTCCTCCTCCTCCTGAAAAATAAGGATAATAATACTGACCTACTTTACATGACTGTCATCACAATTACAACACAGCAAGGCGGGTAAAGCTCTTGGAATACTGAAAGTGCTAAATGAATGCTGGTATACGGAAGGCAGAGCCAGAAACACAAGAATTTGGGGCGGGTCCAAGTCGATGAGTGTAGGTATATGTTGACTTGACTTTGTTGTCTTCACATTTCTTATGCTTTCCCCTGGCAGGTAAAGGAGGATCCTGCTGAACATGGACAACCTGTTTACACATCAGGAGCCAATGACCAACACCTGGCTAATTCTACAAAGGAGTCCATCACCATAACGTTGCATGGAGCCAACAACCTGCCCTCTACCAAGAAGGGCAACGTTCCTAGTCCTTATGTCATTATGTAAGTACCTTTTCTGGACCTGAGAGACAGCTTTGTTTAGACGTTTTCCTCCAAGTGCGAGTCTGGGTGCTAGCTGCTTTGCCCAGCTCCCTCTGATAAAACAGAGAAAAGGTCCTTTTGGTTTTCAACACTGCCTGCGGAAATGCTGGGAGGTTTCAGCATAATGGTGCCTGCCAATGCTTCCTCTAAGCTGTGGAGAATCTTGTGAGCAAAAATCCTACTTTGTGAGCTACTGGCATTAAAGTTGTGAGCGAGCAACTGGGCTACTGCATAAATTAGTTTGCTCTGGAGCCATCCTTTCTGAGCTGAGACAGGAATGTGTGCGGCGGAGGCTAAAAAACTGAGCTAGCTCACACTAACTCATCTTAGAAGGAGCACTGGTGCTTGGGGAGGGTGAAGTTTGGGGGTGGAAGCAATGTCATTTCCATGCGATGCTCTAGGAATTTCCCTTAACCACTTTGGTAAAGATGATGGGGATGAGGGGAAACTCCTAGAGTGTCTCTATGGAGGCCATTTTTGTTTCCTCCTCAGTTTCTTGGGGATGGGAAATTGGAGTTGGGGAATTCCCTGCCAGGCCCAGATTATCAGGAAACCTGACCCTTTGCTGAAATAAGACTATGTCTCATATGATAACGTCCCAGGGTACCTACTGAAAAAGGCAGGGATTTGTGCATCTGTTCTTTGTATAATCACTGGTGGGTGGAGTTGAATCCTAGCAATGTCACTCTAGGAATAAACATGCTTACAAGCATTATGGCAGAAACGACCTTGTTTGATAGATGCGATTTCAGGTCTCCATTCCAAGGTGACCCAGACTGCCCAATAATCCCAAATGTTGGCATTTAAGCCAATAAAAAAATCTTTGTCCAGAGTATAACAAATCCAACATGTTGTCGTTGGCCACGCAACAAAGCTTTCATTTCGACCGCAGCACTGTTTGCCTCCAATTAAAATCAGAATGCAAGATGATGATGATGATAAGAATAATGATAATAATAAAAACTTTCTGCATGTCAGATGCAGCCCCAATGTCATGCGACAGTCTCCCTCCCCGACATAAAAGGAGAGGATTCTTGCATCTGTTAACGCTTTTCGTTGTTGTTGTTGTTCAAGTGCACAATCCAGTCCAGAGCACCTCATATATCTCTTGTTAATGCTAAACAAGCCTATATTCAGGGCTCTTTTTGTAGCAGGGACTCCTTTGCATATTAGGCAACACGTCCCTAATGTAGCCAATCCTCCAAGAGCTTACAGAGCTCTTCTTACAGGGGCTACTGTCAGCTCTTGGAGGATTGGCTACATTAGGGGTGTGACGCCTAATAGGCAAAGGCGTTCCTGCTACAAAAAGAGCCATGCCTATATTATATATTTTCTTCGTGTTTAGCATTTGTAAATATATATATAGCTTGGCTGAGTAACGGGCTGGGCAGCTGTGTTGGTCTGAAGCAGTAGAGCAAAGTCCTGAGTCCAGTGGCACCTTTAAGACCACATAAAGTTTGCGGTCACAGGTGCCAGAAAAATGGGGGGCGGGGAAGCAAGGCTATTTCTTCCGGAGGAATTTGACCCGCAGTTGCACAATCACACCTCCCTTTGAAGCTGTGGACGCAGTCCGTCGATGCGTGATCAGACGAAACTGTGGGTGTGTCATTTTTTTGTGTGCCGTCCCCCCCCCATGCGCTTAACTGAGGGATCGATGAATCACACCTCTGCACCGAGGGTGCCCTATGGAGTTTGCAATGATGCGCCTACTGCGAAGGGGGGTGGGGAATAACGGCACAGAGTCAGGATGGCCTGATCAGACCATCCCGATGCCATAAGAGTGCACCAGAGCGATCAGACATGGGAAAGTCCATCCGTGGCCCGTCATCAGGGCTTTTTTTGTAGAAAAAGCCCAACAGGAACTCATTAGCATAATAGGCCACACCCAGCAGCAGAAACTTATTAGCATATCAGGCCACACCCCTGACAGCACAGCTCATTAGCATATCAGGCCACACACCCCATGCTACCAGAAGTGTGGTCATCCAGCCACACCCACCTTTTGCTTCTTATTCTGTTTACCTTGTTTGTTGTCAAAACCCAGGGCTTTTTTTTGGAGCAGGAACTCTTTTGCATGTTAGGCCACACAGCCCTAATGTAGCCAGTCCTAATGAGTTTCTGCCGTTGGGTGTGGCCTATTATGCTAATGAGTTCCTGCTGGGTGTGGCTAACTCAGGAGCCAGCCGGAACTCTGTTCCTGTGTGTTCCTGCCCCAAAATAGCCGTGCCTGTCATAACCCATTAACTACTGGATTTCCCCCGGCCTCTTTTAACTCCACTTGTGCGGCGGAGCAGAACGGGTTGCTGGCAGCTGCGGGGCGCTTCGCAGATGGTTGTTGTCTGATTGTGTCCTTTGAATCTGCCCGGCATTCGTGCCTATGCCAGGTCTAGTTGTGCCTATGATCGCAGCCAAAGTTTTATTGGAGGTAGAAGCTTTCGTGTGGAAGCACACTTTTCCAGATAGATTTGGGTGGGCAGCCCTGTTGGTCGGAAGCAGCAGAACAAAGCTTGAGCCCAGCGGCACCTTTAAGACCAATAAAGTTTTATTCTGGATATAGGTTTTCGTGTGCATGCACACAGTTTTGGGCACCACAATTTAAGAAGGATCTAGACAAGCTGGAACATGTCCAGAGGAGGGCAGCAAAGATGGTGAGGGGTCTGGAGACCAAGTCCTATGAGGAAAGGTTGAAGGAGCTGGGTAGGTTTAGCCTGGAGAGGAGACGACGGAGAGGGGAGATGAGAACCATCTTCAAGGACTTGAAGGGCTGCCATGTAGATGATGGTGCAGAGTTCTTTTCTGTTGCCCCAAAAGGTTTGACTGGAACCAATGGGTTGAAGTTAAATCCAAAGAGTTTCCAGCTAAACACTAGGAAGAACTTCCTGACAGTAAGAGCGGTTCCTCAGTGGAACAGGCTTCCTCGGGAGGTGGTGGGCTCTCCTTCTTGGGAGGTTTTCAAACAGAGGCTAGATGGCCATCTGACAGCAATGCGGATTCTGTGAACTGAGGCAGATCACGAGAAGGGAGGGCAGGAAGGGTTGCCTCAGTGCTTAGTTCTCGTGGCCCTTTCTTACACGCCCAGGGAAATGCTGATTGCCACTTTTGGGGTCAGGAAGCAATTGTTCTCCAGGCCAGTTTGGCTGAAGATCCTGGATGGTATTTTTTTTTTTGTCATCTTCTGGGCGTGGAACAGTGGTCACTGGGAGTGTGGAGGGGAAGGTATTTGTGATTTCCCTGCATTGTGTAGTGGTTTAGACTAGATGACCCTGGAGGCCCCTTCCAACTCTATGGTTCTATGATTCTTCAGATACCAACACTAACAGGTTGTATTTCATGTAAAATTCCCTACATTATGTTCAGGAATGCCATTGGTTCCAAGAGATCTCTCCTTCCAATTTGCCTCTTCTGTCTCCCTGCTTTGCGATCCGTGACCCCACCGGTAAAAGAGTCACCACGTACTTTGAGGTCCCAACCAACTGTTTGGGAATTCCTGGGCTGGTCTAAAAATGCAGCAGTTGGCCCAAGATCAGCCAGTCAGTTTCATAGCTGAACAAGGCTCTGAACTCTCCAATTTAAGCTCAGTAAGTTCACCACTCAAGGTTGGCTCTCCGATCGTAGGCACGGCCATAATTCATGAGCTAAGAGCCTCTCTCACGTTGAGCAGATACCTGGCTGTCATTTCCTGTATCTGGAGACAACGTAATATGTCCAAGAGGACGGCGGGGAAATGCTGATTGGCTTTCCGAACCTTGTTATCAAATAAATAAAATAGTGCCGTATCTCGGTGCTCCGACTTTGTGTGTATAATAGAGGCACCCTGGGACTCAATTAAAGACCGGCAACTTTGGCTTGGCAGATTAATTGAAAGGGCATTGCTGAGTTGTTTCGCGTGCAGACGGCGGGCAGAGTGCCTGCATTCTGAGGAGCTCTTTAAAAGGAAAGCGGGGCTTCATTGCACCAAAGGGAAGCATCGGGGGGCTCGCTGTTTGCATACTGTATGCAAACAAGGTGTGCGTCCTCCGGTTTTCTTCAGGGATGGCGGTGTCGGTTTTGTGTCCTGGAATCCCAGAATGGCTTTGCAGGAGGGGGTTTATGTATTCTAGAATTCTACCTTCACATCAGACGCACTTGGAATTTTGAATTTGGTGCGGAGAGCCTACCACCTCTGCGGGGGATAGGGGGTAGGGTCGTCAGCAGGGCCGGCTCACTCACTAGGCAAACTAGGTGTTCGCCTAGAGCGTGCCAGCCCTTAGGGGCACCAGAAGCCCCCCGCCAACCCCCCCGCCTCTTCCCTGGCTTGCCAATGCTCAGATGGAAGAGACAGGGGTTTCAACCCCCACCTCTTCCCTGGCTTGCTGACGTGCCTCGGCAGCTGCAGGGACACTCCGGCAAGCCGGAGCTCAGATGGAAGGGAAGGGGGTTTAAACCCTCCTTCCCTTCCTTGGCCCTCGCCAAGGAAAGAGCACGGGGGAGGGGAACGCCCAGAAGGTGTCCTTGCCGAGTGTGCAAAAACACCTGAGGACGGCCCTGATTGTCAGATCCAGGCAGGGAAACTGTTGAAGATTTGGGGATGGAGCCTGGGGAGGACGGGGACCTCCATGGGACACAATCAGTGTTCCCTCTAAGCTGAGTCAGTGTGAGCTAGCTCACAGCTTTTTTAGCTTCCGGCGCACACATTTTTGTCTCGGCTCAGGAAGGAGGGCTCCAGAGCAAACTAATTTCTGCAGCAGCCCAATCGCTCGCTTACAACTTCAATGCCAGTAGCTCACAAAGCAGAATTTCTGCTCACAAGACTCCACAGCTTAGAGGGAGCATTGGTCAGAGTTCTCTCAGAGCTCCCTCAGCCCCACCTGTCTCACCAGGTGTCTGCTGTGGGGAGCAGTGTTCCCTCTAAGAGGAGTTAGTGTGAGCCAGCTCACAGTTGTTTAGCCCACAGCTCACACCTTTTTGTCTTTGCTCGGGAAGGACGGCTCCAGAGCAAACTAATTTATGCAGCAGCCAAATCGCTCGCTCACAGCTTTAATGCCAGTAACTCACAAAAGTAGAATTTTTGCTCACAAGACTCCACAGCTTAGAGGGAACATTTGATACAATGCTATGGAGTCCACCCTCCGCAGCATCCGTTTTCTCCAGGGGAACTGATCTCTGCAATCTGGAGAGGATCTGTAATTTCAGGGGGTCCCCGGTTTCCACCTGGAGGCTGGTATCCCTATCAACAAGGGACAATGCCATAGAGTCCACCTTCCAAAGCATCCATTTTCTCCAAGGGAACTGATCTCTTTAGTCTGGAGAGGAGCTGTAATTTCAGGGGGTCCCCGGGTCCCACCTGGAGGTTGGCATCTCAGCTTTTAATTCTTTCCATTGATTTTTTTAAAAAAATTCCTCTCCTACGCTTCTCCTTGACTCCTGTCGAGTGCTCTCAAGTCACAGCTGACTTTTGGTGGGCCCAGCAAGGGGCTTTTAAGGCAAGTGAGAAGCAGAGGTGGTTGGTCGTTGCCTTCCTCTGCAGAGTCTTCCTTAGTGGTCTCCCTTCCAAGTACCAACCGTGCTCAGTTTTTGAGATCTGGCCCTGACCTGGATAGATCCAGTCAGATCTCAGAAGCTAAGCAGGGTCGGCCTTGGCTAGTATTTGGAAGGGCGACCTCCAAGGAATACCAGGGTTGGAATGCAGAGGTAAGCAATTGACAAAACCACCTCCGAATCGTCCCTTGCCTAAAAAACAAGCCTAGCTTGCCACCTAGTGGTGCATAATGCTAAAGAGCTAGAACTACTGACTGCCAGACAATCTTAGGATCTCCTGGCTATTCTGAACGCAATGCCATACGATAATTATTAGCTTCTGAGATCTGAAGAGATCGAGGGAAGAAGGAAGTGCTACCGTCTCTACAGGTTATCAAATCCTGTTTTGTTTTGTTGTGCAGTCCAAAGGATGTTTGTGCCATAACATCAATATTGTTTTCTTTGTGGGGCCTTGTCAGTGCACCTGTGGCTATTGGTAATGCAAAAGAGATAAAAGATGTACATGAATCAAACGCTGCAACCAACTGAGCTCAGGAATCAGTGTACATCTGAACCACTATTTTTTTTTAAAAAAAGCAAAATCTTTGTTGTTCACGTCTAATTTAAGATAAGCACCTTTAGTTTATTCTGCTGGTCTTATGACTGTTTTTTAATAAATTTGAATCTGAATTTGATAAGCGCCTGATTTTAACAGTGATTTCCTTTTCTGAGTAACATGATTTTGGAGCATTTGGCCAAAAGATTTAAAATCCACACCACCTTCTCTCTGGATACTCCTTCGCTGAGCCGTAATCCGATTGACTTTGTGTTATTCAGGAATCTCGTCTGTCTCTAAGTACATCCTATAATAAATTGCAAACTGCATGCTACATGGGATTACCTTTCTTTTCTCTGAACTTTTTTTTTTTTTAAATCCTGGGCAAAGAATGCAAAACTTGAGACAACTGGCCCAAGAATAGATAGCATCGTCACCTATTCTATTTTCACGAGATACCTGTCTGCTTTATTTATAGGAAGTTCCCGTGATGTACATTCTGAAATACAGGCTGGGTTCCACTCGGCTGCGGAAATTGGTGTGTGTGTGTGTGTCTGTGTGGGGGAAATCCTCCAATTTATGTAGACAGTTCTTTTCTTGATGGTAGAGAGTTAAATGATTGGAACTCTCAATACATTTGGCTTTTAAAAGCAGCTTGTCGGTAGTTCAACAGTTCGAG
The DNA here is from genome assembly GCA_029375565.1 of Gekko gecko. NCBI lineage: Eukaryota > Metazoa > Chordata > Lepidosauria > Squamata > Gekkonidae > Gekko > Gekko gecko. Next base: position 6,975,395 of record JAPDNY010000017.1, on the reverse strand, counting down.
ACCCTGAGTGCCGTGTGATGGAGTGAGCTCCCGTCTCTGCCCCCGGCTCCTGCCGACCTAGCAGTTCGAAAGCAAGAAACTGCAAGTAGATAAATAGGTACTGCTGCGGTGGGAAGGTAACATGTCTCCATGCGCCTCGGCGTCTAGTCATGCAGGCCACATGGCCACAGAAATGTCTTCGGACAGTGCTGGCTCTTCAGCTTGGAAACAGAGATGAGCACCATCTCTGGATTTGGCTGGCTTTTGAGCAAGGGAAATCTTTAACAGCGGGGGCCCTGATCTGGATGGCCCAGGCTAACCCAATCTTGTCAGATCGCAGAAGCTAAGCAGGATCGGACCTGGTTAGTCCTTGGATGGGAGACCACCAAGGAAGTCCCAGGTTGCTACACAGAGGCAGGTGATGGCAAACCATCTCTGAACATCTCAGACAACAGAGATCAGTTCTCCGGGCCGGCCTGATCTCATCTGATCTCAGAAGCTGAGCAGGGTCAGCCTCGGTTAGTCCTTGGATGGGAGACCAACTAGGAAGTCCAGGGTCGCTACACAGAGGCAGGCAATGGCAAACCCACCTATGAAATCTCTCGGCAGGTGTAACAGCAGGACACCTTGACCTGGATGTCCCAGGCTAGCCCTAATCTCATCAGATCACGGAAGCTAAGGAGGTTCGGCCCCGGTTAGTCCTTGGCTGGGAGACCACCGAGGAAGTCCAGGGTTGCTACAGAGAGGCAGGCCATGGCAAGCCACCTCTGAACGTCTCTTGCCCTGACCTGGGCAGCCCAGGCTAAGCAGATCACATCAGATCGCAGAAGCTAAGCAAGGTCGGCCCTGGTTAGTACTTGGATGGGAGACCAGGGAGGAAGTCCAGGGTCACTATGCTGAGGCAGGCAACGGCAAACCACCTCTGAATGTTTCTTGCCTCGAAAGCCTTATGGAGTCGCTACAAGTCGGCCGCACTTTGACGACGCTTCCCACCACCCGCAGCAGGACCAGGGCTCTTTTTGTAGCTGGAACTCCTTTGCATATTAGGTGACACTCCCCCAATGTAGCCAATCCTCCAAGAACTTACAGGGCTCTTCTCACAGGGGGCTACTGTAAGCTCTTGGAGGATTGGCTACATTAGGGGGTGTCGCCTAATATGCAAAGGAGTTCCTGCTACAAAAAGGGCCCTGAACAGGACAGTCGTCTTTCCGCCGCCGCATGCCTGGCTAGCTGGACTACTAGGATCTACAAAACTGACGCTGAACTCTCTCGGTCTGACTGTATCTCTGAAAAAAGAGGGCCTTGGTGGTTTTTTTACAGCACGCGTAGTATAATGCGACAAAGGAACTGGCGTCCTTCCAAGTGCAGAGCATTCATTATCCGTGTCGTGGCGGTTTTCTTACAGGCTGGATAAATTAGCACCAGCGGGAAGAAGGGAAGCGGGTGTGGGGGGGCACTGCCGTATCTGCACTCCATAGCCCCCGAACCGGTGTAGTTCTCCGAGGCGAGCTCAAGACGCCAAGCGGTGCTTGGGGAAGGTCCAGAAAATGGGACAGCGCAAGGGGTCGCAGGCCCAGGCTGTCGTTCCTTGAGTGACGGTGCTCCCTCTGTGCGTCTGCGAAGACTCACACGGCGGGCAGGCTGCCTGAAGCTTTTAAGGTTTTTTGGTTTTCATAATGGGAGTTGATGAAATAAGCAGAAATTGTGGGGGGGGGTTTCCCTTTAAAAGTGTTATGGGAAGACAGGCCTGTAGCTACAGTGGGGCTTTGGGGGCTATGCCCCCTTTCTTGAAGGCACACATTTTTAAAGGTGTGTGCTCCTTTAAGCAGAGTAGGGTGATGTAGTTGGCTAATTCTTGGATTGGGCAGGGGGTCGGACCAGATGGTCTGTATGGCCCCTTCCAGCTCTCTGATTCTATGATTCTAATTCCCACACTCAGCAAGGGGGTTGGAGTAGGTGACCTCTAGGATCCCTTCTAACTCTGTGCCAAGAAACTGGTCTTCTGCCCAGGTTTTAGTTTTCTTGACTATAGAACTCGTCAACCCCACCTGCCGGCTTGTTCTCAGAATGGTTGCTGAGACTGGCAGAAATGATTAACTTGCAGCAGCTGAGAACTGTCATCTGAAGTGGTCGACAGCTTGCAGTTGAGAGATCTGTCCTGGTCACAGCTTTCTATTGGCTCGATGGCTTTTCCTTCTGCACTGAGAACTTCAGCCCCACCAGCAAAAATAATTGCCCCACAAGCCACAAAACCCTGGCTGTGGGCCTGAGATGATGAAAACCCTGGTCTACAGCTTCTTTTCGGTTCTTGTTTCTGAGGTGGTTTTCCTTTTTCTTTTGTACAGGGAGGGCGTTTTCAGAAGTCAGATTCCTTCTCCCCACTTGCGTTTTGTTTGTGGATGGTGAAGCGCTTCCGAACAGGGACTGCTCCAAGATGGAGCGGGAGAGGGCGTGGGTCACCCAGGAAGCTGCTGCTGCTGCTGAAATGTCTCTAAGAGGGAGGACTGAAGGGCATTAAAAGTAGGGTTGCCAACCTCCAGGTGGCACCTGAGATCTCCCACTATTACAATCAGTGTTCCCTCTAAGCTGAGTTAGTGCGAGCTAGCTCGCAGTTTTTTAGCCTCCAGCTCACACACTTTTGTCTTCGCTCAGGAAGGAGGGCTCCAGAGCAAACTAATTTATGCCACAGCCAAATTGCTTGCTTACAACTTTAATGCCAGTAGCTCACAAAGTAGAATGTTTGCTCACAAGACTCCAGAGCTTAGAGGGAACATTGATTACAGTTGATGTCCAGACCATCCATTCCCTTGGAGAAAATGGCTGCTTTGGTGGGTGGACTCTGTGGCGTTGTGCCTTGTGGAGGCCCCTCCCCTTCCCAAAACCCGCCCTTCCCAGGCTCCACCCCCAAAATCTCCACGTATTCCCCAATCTATAATTGGCAACTCTAATGGAAAGGCAGATAGGGGGCATCTGGAATTTAAAGTTTAGTTTAGTTTAGTTTAGTTTAGTTTAGTTTAGTTTAGTTTAGTTTAGTTTAGTTTAGTTTAGTTTAGTTTAGTTTAGTTTATTACAGTCTTAAGACCAACATACAGAGTAAGCATAATATGTGAGGGGAGAGAAAAAAGTCATAATATACAAAAAAATAGAAATCTGAATTTAAGAACTTTTGAAATGCGATTCCCGCAATCTGAGAATCAATTCACACAACTCAGCGACTGAATGTGTAATCTCTGCATTCTTATCTGATAGGAGCCAGTGAAGCCTTGCTTTGTTTGTGTTAATGTGCCCAGGTGCCCTATCAAAGAATGGGGGTAATAATTTTAAGATGAGCCTCCCTGTAAAATGGACAGCGGAAGAACATATGCTCTACCAATTCAACCTCGCTTAAAAGGCATGAGCATAGCCTTTCAGAGTAGGGTTTTTTATTCTACCTGCCTTGAATAACCGCAGATGGAAGGGCAGAACATCTAGCTAGGGCAAATGCCCTTCTAAAATTCTTTCCCTCCACTGAAGTCAAATATATTGCCAGCTCAATGGTGCTTTTGATATTTAACAACACCCCGAGTCTGGAAGCCTTAGAGATGTCAGATTGTCGCTCAATATCCTCAACTCTTTGTGTAGGAATTTAAGGTTGCTAATGTCTACGTGGGAGGACCTCGAGCTCTCCCACAGTCACAACCAATCTCCAGACAATGGAGATTTGGTCACAGGGAGGAAATGTCTACTTTGGAGGGTGGACTCTATGACGTTATACCCTGCTGAGGTCCCTGCCCTCCCCAAGCCCCGCCCTCCCCAGGCTCCACCCCCAAATCGCCAGGTATTTCCCAACCTGGAGTTGACAATGCTAGGAATCATCCATGTTGGCGCCAGGCTAGTGGTGCCCAGTTTTGGTTTCGTTTATAACAAAATTAGCTAGTCTCCTGTCCTCTCTGTGTGTGTGTCTCTCCCACAAGGCTGAAATTGGTTCCCGGTTCCTTCCTTGCATGTGTTTCCCAGTTCTTTTATTCGCGAATCCAATCACAAAACGTGGAGGATAATTTAAAAGCCCTGAACCAGATTTTTTTTTGGTTCGGGGGGGCATTCAAATTTTTAAGGGGGCAGTTAAATTACAGTTAATTAAATTAATCTGAATGTCTGTCTTTAAAGGGGGGGGGAGAGGCTCCAAGCCTGTTTCTAGCCCTTCCTTTAAAGACTATTTGTCGGGCGGGGCTTTAAATTAAGGGGGCAGGGCCCCGAACTATGTAACTATGGGCCTGCTCTGGACACCAAAATGTGGTTTGGACCACCACAAATCACACATTCCCACATTCAGGGGACTCTGCCCTCCAAATGGACGTATGCTGTTTCCTGGTCCAAAGCCCAGTTCTCGTGCCAGTTGCCCCAAAGTGGGGTGCCCCCAGGACAATCGCGCAGGCAGACGCTGGGGCCAGGCTGCACCCCATATCAATGTCTTGCACTAAACGTTCATGCATGTAAAAGTGACATGTGCGGTAACAGAAAGCAGAACTGTTTTAAAATGAGAGGCACATTTTAGCTATTGTGGGCTTTGCCTTTGCATTTCAGGTGCAAAAAGGGGGAATGCCTGTAATTTTAATGTCATAGATGAAAGCTCCCCAAAGAGGACCCTATTAGTGTTATACTGAGAGAGCTTTAATAGAGTTCTCGGGGCTTTTTTAAAAATCAAATGCCATTTTCTTGAATTTCATTCCCCTTGCCCCTGCCGCTGACTGCTATTAGCTCTGTGTGTGTGTGGAAAAATACAGGTATGGCATGAACACAATGACTAGCGGGCGGATCTGGAAAACAGTTTCTGGGGTGGGCGAAGGTTTAACTCCTCAACTCCTGCATCGTCTCTCTCATTTTATCACTAGCTGTAGACTCAGGGATGCCAACCCCCAGGTGGTGGCTGGACATCTCCTGGGATTACAGATGATAGGAAGTACTTCTTCACCCAAAGAGGAATGGACTCGTGGAATTTGCTGATGAAAGAAGGGGTAGTGGCTACAAGCACAGACAGCTTCAAGAGGGGGTTGGAGAAACATATGGAGCAGAGGTCCATCAGTGGCTATTAGCCACAAGGTCTAGATGGAACACTCTGTCTGGGGCAGTGATGCTCTGTCTTCTTGGTGCTTGGGGGGGCACAGTGAGAGGGCTTCTGGAGATCTGACCCCACTGGTGGACCTCCTGATGGCACCTGGTAATTTTGGCCACTGTGTGTCACAGAGTGTTGGACTGGAGGGGCTATTGGCCTGATCCAATATGGCTTCTCTGATGTTCTTATATCTGGGACAGTGATGCTCTGTATTCTTGGTGCTTGGGGGGCAACAGTGGGAGGGCTTCTGAAGTTCTGACCCTCCTGGTGGACCTCCTGATGGCACTTGAGTTTTGGCCACTGTGTGACACGGAGTCTTGGACTGGATGGGCCATTGTCCTGATCCAACATGGCTTCTCTTATGTTTTATGCTCTTCATTCTTGGTGCTTGGGGGCCAACAGTGAGAGGGCTTCTGGAGTTATGGCCCGGCTGGTGGACCTCCTGATGGCACCTGGGTTTTGGCCACTGTGTGACACAGAGTGTTGTCTGGATGGGCCATTGACCTGATCCAACATGGTTTCTCTTATGTTTTTATGTTCTCTGTAATCTTGGTGCTTGAGGGGGGGCAACAGTGGGAGGGCTTCTGAAGTTCTGGCATAGCTGGTGGACCTCCTGATGGCACCTGATTTTTGGCCACTGTGTGACATAGAGAGTTGGCCCGGATGGGCCATTGACCTGATCCAACATGGTTTCTCTTATGTTTTTATGTTCTCTGTAATCTTGGTGCTTGGGGGGGCCACATTGGGAGGGCTCCTGAAGTTCTGGCTTAGCTGGTGGACCTCCTGATGGCCCCTGGGTTTTGGCCACTGTGTGACACAGAGCGCTGGACCGGAGGGGCCATTGGCCTGATCCAACATGGTTTCTCTAATTCTTTTATGTTCTCTGTAATCTTGGTACTTAGAGGAGCCACATTAGGAGGGCTTCTGAAGTTCTGGCTTAGCTGGTGGACCTCCTGATGACCCCTGGGTTTTGACCACTGTGTGACACAGAGCGCTGGACTGGCGGGGCCACTGTCCTGATCCAACATTGGCTTCTCTTATGTTCTTACAGCTGATCTCCAGGTGACATAGATCAGTTCACCAGGAGAAAATGGCCATTTTGGAAGGTGGATGCTATGGGATTAAACCTGGAGTTAGCGACCCTGTCTGGACTCCACACGGTGGCCTTCAGCCTCACTCTTAGTGTTGCCAACCTCCAGGTGGAGCTTGGAGAGCTCCAAAATTACAACCGAGTTCCAGACTACAGGTAGCAGTTCCCACTGAGAGAATGGCAAGTTCAGCTGGCAAACTTTATTGTACATCATTGATTCTAGGTGATCTCCTACCCCAAATACCCCCTCTTCACAGGCACCACTCCAAAATCCCCAGGAATTTCCCAGGTAGGGTTGCCAGACCCCCATGGCCAAGGGTAGGGAAAGGGGGCATATAGTTGCCAGATCCAGATTGGGGAACTCTTGAAGCAGAAGGAGGAGAAGGAGGAGATTGGATTTATACTCTGCCCTTCACTACCTGAAGGCAGTCTCAGAGCGGCTTACAATCTCCTTTCCCTCCCCCTCCCCACAACAGACACCCTGTGAGGTAGGTGGGGCTGAGAGAGCTCTCTTGAGAACTGCTCTTGAGAGAACAGCTCTGAAAGAACTTATGACTGACCCAAGGTCACACCAGCAGCTGCATGTGGAGGAGTGGGGAATCAAACCAGGTTCTCCTAGAGTCTGTGCTCTTAACCACTACACGAAACTGATTGTCTGAGAGATGGAGACTGGGAAGGACAGGGACCTCAGTGGAGACCTCCAGAGCATCCATTTTCTCCAACGGAACTGATCTCTGTAGTCTGGAGAGTAGCTGTAATTCCAGGGGATCCCCAGGTCCCGCCTGGAGGCTGGCACCCCTATTTCCCAGGCAGAAATTGGCAATCCTATGAACACTCTCCAAAAAGAAAAAGCTAGAGGTCAATTATGGTCCCCTCCATTTAGCCCTGAATGTCATGCCTGAAAGCTCTCCAAGAGAGAAGCAAAACTTCCTGGTTTCTGAGAATCCGTCTTTCTTGGATGCCAGCCAGGCGTTGGCACGGGAGGGCAGCCAGTCAGAAGGTGCGGTCAGACTCCAAGTCATGTAATATACTGCCTCGAAGCTGAGATAAAACATAACAGAGGCCGGCTGCTGTTGACTCTCGAAAGTTGCATGCGTCTCCTCCGACCAGATGTTCCCGATTTGCCGGCTGGGTTCTGTTCTCGACTCATTCCGCTTCACCTCCCCAAGAAGGATCTTTTAATGCTGTAATTGAACCCAAATGGGTTTTCCTTTGTGAGCTGGGCTGGGCAGGAGGAGGGAGCCAATGAGGGAACGGGCAGAGGACTTCCCTCACTTGTCACGGAGAGCCTCGTGCCGTGACATCGTCCGGAAGCGGAACGTCTGTGGCAGAGCAGGCGGGAGGCCCTGGTTTCAGGGCCTGGAATTCTCAGTGAAAAGGGTCTTTGCTAGGTCCCTTCCGCACTAGGGCTTAAATGCTGGTTCAGCCCTGTCCCCGAACTTAAATTTTACACAACACTCAAGTGCACCCCTGTAATTATCTCGGAGTATTTTTTTGTTTCCACATTACATTGAGGTCACCCTGGTTCCGTCCCACACTTCTCCCGGGATAAACGGATGCTGTCATAACCGGCGATTCATGCAAGGTATTGTGTCATGAGTTGAACTCTGATAAAACCAGTGATGAGATCCAAGTTGCGGAAAGGACCCAGCCTTGAAAAGCTGCTGCCAGTCAGAGTAAAGACACTCCTGGTCTAGACCAGAGGTCCCCAACGGGGATGCCTGGGCGCAACCATGGCATCCACCAAAGCCCTTCCTGACACCCACCAAGTATATTTTAAAAATAGGGTTGCCATTTCCCTGGTGGGGTCAGGGGATCCTCTGATCTCAGGGGCCCCAATCCACCGCAGCCCAGTTGGCTGGCAGAGGAAGCCCCACCCGCAAGAAGCCCCCTCCCGGCACCCGGGAGCCCTTGTGATGACATCACCCGGGGGTGACATTTCAGGGCTCTTTTTGTAGCAGGAACTCCTTTGCATAGTAGGCCACACATGCCTAATGTAGCCAATCCTCCAAGAGCTTACAACAGCCCCTTGTAAGAAGAACTCTGTAAGCTCTTGGAGGATTGGCTACATTACGGGTGTGTCACCTAATATGCAAAGGAGTTCCTGCTACAAAAAGCCCTTGGATATTATCATGTTTCTGATGTTGAGGGTGACACTCTAGGTTTTGGGCAAAACTCTATGGTTTTGAGGCCCGAAAAACCGTAGTTTTGCCCCAAACCTAGAGTGTCACGCACAACAGTTGAAGCACAATGACATCACTTCTGGATGACATCATCATGTTTCTGATGTCGGGGTGACACTCTAGGTTTTGGGCAAAACTCTATGGTTTGGCAGCCCAAAAAACCATAGAGTTTTGCCCAAAACCTAGAGTGTCGCCCACAACAGTGGAAACACGATGATGTCACTTTTGGGTGATGTCATCGTGGTGCGTGTGCAAGAAGACCTACAGGAAGGATCGGGAGTCGTCCCCCCCCCCCGCCGGTATCCAGGTAGGACCTGGCAACTGTATTAGAAAGTCAAATAGGGTTGCATTTCCCCTACTTTGGTGGCAGGTTGACTTCCATTGGGCAGTTTTTGGAGATTAGGAGGTGGAGCCTACGGAAGGCGGGGTTTGGGGAGGGGAGGGACCTCAGCAGGATATAATACAACTGAGTCCAACCTCCAAAGCAGCTATTTCCTCCAAGGGAGCTGGTCTCTGTCATCTGAAGATGCCGGGAGATCTCCAGGTCCCGAATGGAGGCTGGCAACCTTAGGTGTTAACTTCAGAATTAGGATACGTGGCAGAAAGCAGCCTCTGCTGCCAGAAAATATTGTCCTGGAGGGGAAATGGCTTGGCTGCTTTCAAGGCACAGAGGATGCTGAGAGGCCAGTGTGGTGACAAAAGGGTTTTCCCCCTGTCATTAAACTCGGCATCACTGCAGGGGCTCTGGAAGAAAAGACCTTGTTCCTTTGGATACTCTCAGCGAAGCCATCGAGCAAGATGTCGGCGAAGTGCGCACGCATGTACGTACAAGACAGCGCTGATTTCCCGATCCGCCTCCCCCTCCGTCTCCTATCAATTTTTGTGATTACGGCGTTTTTCTCTGAAGCGTGGGGGCAAACGTTTGAACAGGAATCACAGGGAACGCCCAAGCGTGGAGGCAGACACCCTGTCTCAACCGTGGACTCGCCTGGAGGCAGGAGTGACATTCAAAGCGGCGTGCGCAACAGTGTGTGAGATTGAAAACCAGCATTGCTCTGGAGCTCTTTTGCCCTTCCCTCCCGATCCGAGCGTAAAAATGAGAGAAGGAATCTCCTGTACGCCTGCCGCTGGATGAAAGGGAGAGAAAATGGCTGTGATCTTGGGGCTTAGTGGAAATGTAGAACTGTCGGGCCAGAATGCACCTGTCGTGATAGTTGTGTTGACTCTTGCAAGCCAGAGCTAGATCCTCCATTGTGGTACTATGGCCAGCAGCGCCCAGGGGCAAGGGCTCCACCCACTTTCTAAAAACCACTTAGAGGGCGCTGGGAAAGGTGCCTGCAGGTGCTACGGTGGCCATGGTCACCACATTGGGGAGCTCTGGCCTAGAGATACTGGCGTTGTCCCTGTGTCTTTCCCCCTACTTAATGAGAAGTTCCAGTTGGGGACAAATCTCCTCTCGCCCGCGCCAGTCCCTGGCCCTTTGCGAGAGCCAGTTTGGTGTAGTGGCTAAGAGCGCGGACTCTAGTCTGGGAGGACCGGGTTTGATTCCCCCACTCTTTCATGTGCAGCTGCTGGTGTGACCTTGGGTCAGCCACAAGTTCTTTTGGAGCTGTTCTCTCAAGGGCAGTTCTTGGTGTCTGTCGTGGGGAGGAGAAGGGAAAAGAGACTATAAGCTACCCTGAGGCTCCTTTGGGTACTGAAGGGCGGGGTATAAGTCCAGTCTCCTCCTCCTTCTCTTCTTCTTCTTCTTCTTCTTGTCCTCCTCCTCCTCCTCCATTTAGGAGCCCTTCCTTGCAGGGCCGGCATTAGCATACCCTGAGGAAGGGTGGCTGCGGGGGTCCCGGGCTTCTGGTGAGGTCCACTACTGCCTGCATCCCACAGCCACTCACTTGCTCGCACTCCACCACCCTTGCTTCCTCCTGCATGAATAGGGTCCCCATTCTCCAGGTGGGGCCCTGGAGATCTCCTGGGATTACAGCTGACCTCCAGAGATCAGTTTCCCCAGAGAAAATGTCTTCTTTGGAAAATGGCATTATAATCTGTGGCAGTCCCTTGCCTCCCCAAACCCCAGTCTCCACCCCCTCCAAATCTCCAGGCATTTCCCAACCCAGAGCCGGCCACCCTATGCCAGAAATGTGCGTTATGACCCACTGAACATCTTTCTCTTTGGAAAGCGCACATCCTGCATCACTACACCGCTTTGTGATTCAGCCCCCGTGAGAGCAGAGGGGCAGGAGAGGACCATCTCCCATCCCTCCCCACCCCATCTCGTACCCAAGCTGCCTCTGGAACCGGACTGATTTCCATAAAGCAATTGTGCCCGGATAACCTCGGGAGACTCGGACATCAATAGCCTAAATGGGAATACGCCAAGCCCCCGCTGCCCAAGCCTCGTAGCTCTCTCTCTCTCTGCATTTTGACGGGGTTCCATCACTCTGTCGCCATAGCAACGGTGGGTGGGCGCCCGAGAGCCCAGCAAGGGTGGTGGCAGGGGCAGGAAGAGGCAGGTGCACCTTGGAGGATTTCCCCTCCCCGTACATATTAAGGTACATGCACTGCGCATCAGGTGCTTTGGAGTAACCATGGTGAGGAAGGCCAGGCAGAAAGAAACTGGTTATTGTTTGCAAGAACGCCTGCTTGATCTCCAGGCACATGAAATGTATTTCGAGAGAGGGGGAGTGATGCAGAAGTTGCAGGGCAGGCAGCGGCGGTGGCCTTGAAGGGGCAAGGTTTGCTTAGGAGAGAAAAAAGAGAGTTCCCTAATGAGGCAGTTGCTAGGCACACGGAAACCATCCTGGCCAGCATTTCAAGTGGCATTCTTTCAGTGGGGGAAATTAGCGACGTACAAAGGACAAGCCGGGAGGCAAAGGATGACAGCGTCGTCATTCTGTGCCAATTTCAAGATAATTTCTGTTAATTTGCCCCCTCCCTGCCTATTAACCCTTTCCACAGCTTCCTATAATTCTCTGAAAGGTTCTTCACGGTGGGAATGAAGCCGTACTCCTACTTTTCAGAGGCATGCAGATCTGGGAAGCCTGCCCAAACAGGACTTCCAGATTGTGCCATTTATTTATTTGTTCGTTTAATTCGATTTCTACCCTGCCCTCCCCTGTTCCCTCTAAGCTGAGTTAGTGTGAGCTGGCTCACAGTTTTTTAGCCTCCAGCTCACAGATTTTTGTCTTAGCTCAGGAAAGATGGCTCCAGAGCAAACTGATTTATGCAGTAGCCAAATCGTTTGCTCATAACTTTAATGCCAGTAGCTCACAAAATAGAATTTTTGCTCACAAGACTCCACACCTTAGAGGGAACACTGGTTACAAGATCACACAAAAATTGTGACAATAACATGAAAGTTATATCATTAAAAACAACATTTTAAGACAGTGAAACCTCTATATGGGCAGGCCTGGGGATGGAGACCAGAATGATGGGTGATGGAGACCAGAATGATGGGGGATGGAGACCAGAATGATGGGGATGGAGACCAGAATGATGGGAACGGAGACCAGAATGATGGGAACGGAGACCAGAATGACGGGGACGGAGACCAGAATGACGGGGACGGAGACCAGAATAATGGAACTGGAGACCAGAATGATGGGGACGGAGACCAGAATAATGGAACTGGAGACCAGAATGATGGGGATGGAGACACAGGGCTTTGAAACACAACCCAGTGCTAAAGCTGTTCCTTCATTTATTGCACAGGGCTAATAAAGAAAGGAAAACAGTCAAGGCCCTAAAGCAAAAGAACAAAACCCAAACAGGCAGATAACCCCCACCACCATCACCTATGACCAGGTTGTTTGTGTGCATGTGTAAGTGTGTGTTTGGCTGGCAACCCTGATCCCAGGCTTTTGAGTCTGTGTGCAGTAGAGAGCTGTGTACACACTTGAGGATTTGGGTTGTTTTCCTTGGCACTGCCTCGGAATTGGCAGGCTCTCGTGAACCAATAAATGTCCTTCTGAAACAGGCACACACCATATCAAGAGTTGATTGCATGTTTATTGGTTTGAAAGAAGAAGCTTGCAGTGGCCCTGGTTAGAACCAGGGTTTAATTTAAGGCCTGGCTCACCAAGCTTTAATTCTTACTGTACTGAAATGTGTGTTTTGGGACCTCTGTGTGGCTTCTCTAATGTCACCCAACAAACTTCAGACCTGGGTTATATAATATAAGAAGACCCCTGCTGCATCAGACCAGGGGTCCATCTAGTCCAGCCTCCTATCTCATACAATGGCCAACCAGTTCCTCTGGAAGGCCAACAACTGGGCATGGAGGCCGAGGCATTCATAAGAACATCAGAAGAGCCCTGCTGGATCAGACCAGTGGTCCATCTAGTCCAGCATCCTGTCTCACACAGTGGCCAACCAGTTTCTCTCCAGGGCCAGCAACAGGGCATAGAGGCCAAGGCCTTCATTGAAACACCAGAAGAGCCCTGCTGGGTCAGATCAATAGTCCATCTAGTCCAGCATCCTATCTCACTCAGTGGCTAACCAGTTCCTCTGGAGGGCCAGCAACAGGGCATAGAGGCCGAGACCTTCCCCTTATAAGAACATCAGAAGAGCCCTGCTGGATCAGACCAGTTATCCATCTAGTCCAACATCTTATTTCAAACAGTGGGCAACCAGTTCCTCTGGAGTTCCAGCAATGGGGCATAGAGGCCAAGCCCTTCTCTTGAAAGGAACATCAGAAGAGCCCTGCTGGATCAGACCAGTGGTCCGTCTAGTCCAGCATCCTGTCTCACACAGCAGCTAACCATTTCCTTGGGAGGGCCAACAGCATGGCTTGAGGCAAAAGCCTTCCCCTGATTTTGTGTCCTGGATCTGGTGTTCTTAAAGAGATTTACTGCCTCTGAATGAGAAGGTTCCCTTTAGTCGCCTAAAGGGAGACCTCTCCTCCGTGAATCTGTCTAGTCCCCTTTCAAAGACATCTGTACCTGCGGTCGTCACTGCATCCTTGGGCAGTGAATTCTAGTCTGACACCTGGAGACCGGCAACCCTGGAGAGCTAAGCTGTCTATCAGAGACACCAGTCTAACCTTTCTAGCAGGGAATTTCCAGAGAAGATCCCAAGTGGCCACCACCTTCTCCTTTTCATGCCGTGTCCTTTCCTAAGCAAGATCCAGGTGGGCAGCTGTGTGGGTCTGAAGCGAGGGGTGCCAGGTCCCTACCTCTTGGTGGTGGGGGCTCTTGCCTCCTCTCTGGGATCTTCAGGCATGCATGCCAACTGTGAGCACCACAATAACAGCACCCGGAAGTGACGTCATCATGCTAGGCACGTCACAGAAGGGGACACTCTAGCATTCAGCTAAAAACTCTGTGGTCACCATAGAGTTTTGGGCCGAAGGCTAGAGCGTCCTCCGGGTGACATCATCGCACCAGGCACATTGGGCGCCATTGAGCTGTTCGGGGGCAGGGCTCCCCCACTGGCCGGCTAGCCAGCAGGCGGATCGGGGCCTCAAAATCGGGGGGGAACCCCATCCCCACCAGGGGAATGGCAACCCTGTCTGAAGCGTTAGAATAAAGTCTGAGTCCAGGGGCTCCTTTAAGACCCACAAAAGTTTTATTCGAGGTATGAGCTTTCGTGTGCACGCACTCTTCCTCCGATACGCTGAAATTTTTCATTGAGAATTCGCTGAAAATCGAAACTTTTCCTAAGGAAGCAGGAGTGGAATAACCGGGCAGCCCAGACAATCACCCCTCCCTCCACAGGCTTCTGGTTTTCAATTACATTCTACTCCCCTTTTCACTTCGGCTCCTCTTCATTTTTATTCATCGGGTGACACGGCCGGTCTTTGCATCGTTTGGCAGGTCGTAAAGTTGGCGCTCGGCATCTGCTCGAAGGACTTGCTGACAATGAGCTGCGTCTCTGTAGCATCCGTGAGAGACTGGTGTTTGAGAGGATGTTGCCGTGACCTTGCAGCTGGTGTAAAGTTCCAGAGAAGGGACTCTTAGGGTTGCCAACTCCAGGTTGGGAAATTCCTCGAGACTTGGTAGTAGAGGCTGAGGTCTGGGGAAGGGAGAGAACTTAGTTGGGTATAGTGCCATACAGTCCTCCCCTCCAAAGCTGCTGGGGGAACTGATGTGTGTAGGTTTCCCTTGCTCAAAAGCTAGTCGAATCCGACTCTAAGGGCGCGGTGCTCATCTCCGTTTCCAAACTGAAGAGCCAGCGCTGTCCGAAGACGTTTCCGTGGTCACGTGGCCGGCGTGACTAGACGCCGAGGTTCGTGGCATGCTGTTACCTTCCCACCAAAGTGGTACTTATTTATCGACTTGCTTTCAAAGTGCTAGGTTGGCAGGAGCTGGGGCCAGAGACGGGCACTCACCCCATCATGCGGCACTCGGGTCTCGAACTGCTGACCTACTGACCTTCCAGTCTGCAGTTCAGCATCTTCTCAGGGCCCCACCTGGAGGTAGGCAACCCCTACCTCCGAGAAGGGAGCTAATAGGGGAGCGATGGCTCTAGATCAGAGAGGGGCTTGCTGTTCCCCCATTTGCTTGTTTGTTTGTTTATTGTAGGCCTTTCAAAAAGGGACTCTGGGCAGATTATATGTAGTGAGTCTGCACTATCAGCAAAATGGGATGTTCCACAACCAGTGCATTGCACATCATGATGAGCTGCCCGTGCTGCATCTCAATAATATTTACCACCACTTACTCCATGGGTGAGCTTTGTGCGCATCTTTGTTAAATTTATGGAGCGCTCCATTTGAATTTTGCCTCCGAGGAAGGCTTTTAGCCGAAACACTTTTGGTATTGGTTCTTGTATAGGGATATAATTTGTACCTTTTTAACTTGTGTCTATACAATTGTACATGATTAGGTATTCATATGTAGAACCATAAGACTGTGGTTTTCAAATAACATTCTAGCACTTTTGAATGTATAATTAAATAGGAGAAGAAGAGGAGGAGGAGGAGGAGGAGGAGATTGGATTTATACCTCGCCCTTCACTCGGAGTCTCAGAGTGCCTTACAATCTCCTTCCCTTCCCCTCCCCACAACAGACACCCTACGAAGTAGGTGGGGCTGAGAGAGCTCTGAGAGAACTGCCCTTGAGAGAACAGCTCTGAAAGAACTTATGACTGACCCAAAGTCACACCAGCAGCTGCATGTGGAGGAGTGGGGAATCAAACCCGGTTCTCCCAGTTTAGAGCCCACACTCCTAACCACTACACCAAACTATACGATGTTTTGTACGTTAGTGCCACGTGCCTCGCTATATTTTAGATCCTCTTTCTTTGTCTCAGCCATTTTCGTTACTGTGCGACGACAAGTTTGACGAGCTGGCATCAGGTGTCACTTGTGTGTGTGTGTGTTGCAGTATTACCATGCAGCAGGAACGGAATTGTGAGCCTGCCTTTCCCTCCCTGGTGCCGAACCTTGGAAGAATAGGTGGAGCCGTCCCCTCCACCTTCTGCTCCTCGTTGCAATAATAGTTCGGCTCGCCCACTTCAACACACACAAAGGCAATTCAAGGCCGCTTGATGATTGTGTTTCTTTTTCTTGCTCTGGCAATTGCCTTGCCCTGAAAGCTCTCATTGTCCTGGCCCTCCATTGGGCCTTGGAAGCAGTGCTAGTCGGGAATCAGAGAACAAAGGCAGCAAGGAGCTTTTGGAGACAACAGGCTTGATGGAAGCCCGTGAGGAACCTGAGAACAAGCAGGGTTAGGTAAATATATATGGGATGCCAGCTTTTCTGCATGTTAATTTGGTGGTCTTCACAAAAGCGCTTGCTGTCGGCATCGTTCCAGCTGAACGGCCATCTTGGTCCGTGGCAGAAGAGACAGATTCGAATCTTGTAGCACCTTAGAGACCAACGAGATTTTTAGGACATGAGCTTTTGAGAGTCAAGGTCCTTTTCATGTCAGAAGGGAGGTTTGACTCCTGAGAGCTCATACTCCCCAAATATTGCAGGTTTCTAAGGTGTTCCTGGGAGCACTACGTATGTTTAAGTTAAAGTCAGTGTGGAGTTTAAGGCTCCGGCCTCAGATGTGCTTCCAGGTGCGTCCAAAAAACAGGTGCATAGCCCATATAAGCCCCAAGTCCTGTGGTCTGAAGGCACAGTGGGGTAGGGACCGTGGCTCAGTGGTAGAGTATCTGTCTAGGTCCCAGGGTCAGTCTCAGACATCTCACATTAAAAGGACCAGGCAGTAGGTGATGGGAAAGACCTCTGCCTGAGACCCTGGAGACCCACTGCTGGTCCAAGCAGACAATACAGACTTTGATGGACCAAGGGTCTGATTCAGGATAAGGCAGTTTCTTTTGTTCAAGACTGTCAGGGAAGGGGCCGTGGCTCAATGGTAGAGCACCTGCTTGGCATGCAGAAGGTCCCAGGTTCAATCCCCAGAATCTCCAGTTAAAACGACCAGGCAGGAGGTGATGGGAATGACCCTCTGCCTGAGACCCTGGAGAGCCATAGACAGTAGCCATAGCTCAAGTGGAAGAGCCTCTGCTTGGCATGCAGAAGGACCCAGGTTCAATCCCCAGCATCTCCAGTTAAAAGGACCAGGCAGTAGGTGATGGGAAAGACCTCAGCCAGAGGCACCCTGGAGAGCTGCTGCCAACCTGAGTAGACAATGCTGACACTAATGGTCTGATTCAGTATAAGGCAGCTCTATGCATGTTTAACTGAAAAGGGGATTCTGATTCCACTTGAAGATTTAAGGGAGGGGCCTGTAGCCCAGTGGTAAAGCCTCTGCTTTGCACACAGAAGGTCCCAGGTTCAATCCTGGCCCATAGCCCCCTTACTTAAAGGGCCTGCCCCCTTTCCTTAAAGAGCCCTCCGCTTCTTCCCAAAAGCATTTAAAGGGATCCTTTAGATGTTTTTGAGGAGAAGGGGGGATGACGCACGCCCCTCTCCCATTGGTTACTTCCAGAGTCCTGGTGGGCTATTGTTCTTGGACTCCAAGCTCAGCCAGTCTCTGGTAGAACAGTCCTGGGGTGTTTCAGTCCCAATACATAACACATGCAAACATATTACCATGGAAGTGTTTATGTTCTGCCATTTTCCAACAGCTCTTGTACAGCAGGCTGGTTTTTAATTCAGGTGTCGTGTTTTAGAGCTTCGGTGTTTATTTGTAACCTTCATTTGATTTTGGCTGCTGCTGTTTTTTCTTTCTTTCTCTGTGTTTGGGCCATCTTTGTGCCACAGAAAGGTCAGGAGGTGTGAGGGGGAGGCACTGTTTGCACTGCGTTCTTATGGCAGAGCCCCTCTGGATGGCTGTCGGAGGTGCACTTTGATTCTAACCCAATGCTGTCCCCCGGGCAGTCATGCATATAGCCGATGTGGGATGCAGAGTCCAGCCGCAAAGCAGCAGGGGAAAGTAGGTCAGAGTGACAGAAGGAATCAGGCACTTCTGGCTTGATGGGACTGCTAGAGAAAGATCTTGTCCAGCTCTGTTAGCCTTCAGGTTGGCTTGCTGTTATGTATATCCCAGGCCTGTTTAGGATGAGAGGAGCGGCTGAGCAAACAGCCAGGCAGATTTTGTATAAGTCAAGAGTCTGTGAGACGCCACAGCTACGATGTGGGAAGGGAAAGGTCATGGCTCGGGGGTAGAGGATCTGCTAGAGGAAGAAGAAGAAGAAGAAGAAGAAGAAGAAGAAGAAGAAGAAATCCTTTCCCTGAATCCCATAGTATAGATATTAGAAAATGCAATAAAAAATCCCCTTCAGGGGGCCTAAAAGAAGAAGAAGAAGAAGAAGGTGGTTTTATACCCTGCTCTTCACTATCTGAAGGAGTCTTTGGAGTGGCTTACAATCACCTTCCCTTCTTCTCCCCACAACAGACACCCTGTGAGGTAGGTGGGGCTAAGAGAGTTCTGAGAGAACTGTGACTGACCCAAGGTCACCCAGCTGGCTGCATGTGGAACAGTGGGGAATCAAACCCAGTTTTCCAGATTGCAGTCCACTGCTCCTAACCACTACACCAAACTGGCGCCAGGTCCCAGGTTCAATCCCGGTTTAAACACCAGGTCCCAGGTTCGATCCTTGACATTTCCAGTTAAAAGGACCAGACACTAGGTGATGGGAAACACTTGGTCTGGGATCCTAGCTCAGTGGTAGAGGAGAAGGTTGCAGGTTCAATCCCCAGAAGATCCGTTTAAAAGGACCCAGGCACTAGGTGATGTGAAAGACATCTGGGACCCTGGCTCCAGTGATAGAGGAGAAGGTCCCAGGTTCAATCCCCGGTATCTCCAGTTAAAAGGACCAGCTGGTAGGTGATGGGAAAGACCCTGACCTGAGACCCTGGCTCAGTGGCAGAGCATCTGCTTGGCATGCAGAAGGTCCCAGGTTGAATCCCTGGCATCTCCAGGTAAAAGGACCAGGCAGGAGGTGATGGGAAAGACCTCAGCCTGAGACCCTGGAGAGCTGCCGCCAGCCTGAGTAGGCAAGACAGAACTTGGAAGACCAAAGGTCGGAGTCTGACTCAGAAGCCAGCTTCATTTGTTTATGTCTACACCACTCATCTTATTCTTGAGTCTGCTTTTGTTTAGTATTTCCAGTCAACCAATTTCCTCCCTCCCCATCCCTTTTTGATTCTTCTGCCAAATTCCTAAACATGTCATGTTCAGCACTCAACAGAATGATTGCTACCCCCACCCCTGTCTACAATGACTCATGCAGAGCTCTTTTTGTAGCAGGAACTCCTTTGCATATTAGGCCACACACCCGTGATGTAGCCAGTCCTCCAAGAGCTTACAGTAGCCCCCTGTGTTAGAAGAGCTCTGTAAACTCTTGGAGGATTGGCTACATCAGGGGTGTGTGACCTAATATGCAAAGGAGTTCCTGCTACAAAAAGAGCCCTGCGTCATGAATAATCTTAGTTTCCTGCAAGGGGATCACACATCCACTGCCCTTGGGCAAAGGCTGACCACTTAAGCTGGTGGCACTGCATGTATCTTTCTGCTATATTGTGGCTCAAAACCGGAGCACCCAGCTGCTCACGGAACTAAAAGATTTGCAGTCCACATTCTGTGAGGGAAGGGAGAATCGTAATGGTTGGCAAAGCAAAATGGAGGAAGTACTGGCATTTGCATCTCCTGCTTTGGCAGTGGGAGAAGGCTTTGAGGTTTGGGGCAGGGTTTGAATAGAGCTTCAGCACAGGGCCTGGGGGAGTGCCCCTGTTGCCCAGTGCTCAAGTCCATGAACATGAACATGAAGCGGCCTTATACTGAATTGGGCCCTTGGTCCATCAAAGTCAGTATTGTCTACTCAGACTGGCAGCAGCTCTCCAGGGTCTCAGGCAGAGGTCTTTCCCGTCACCTCCTGCCTGGTCCTTTCAACTGGAGATGCCGGGGATTGAACCTGGGACCTTCTGCTTGCCAAGCAGATGCTCTTCCATTGAGCCAGGGTCTCAGACAGAAGTCTTTCTCATCACCTCCAGCCTGGTCCTTTCAACAGGAGATGATGGGAACTGAACCTGGGACCTTCTGCATGCCAAGCAGTTGCTCTGCCACTGAGCCAGGTTCTCAGACCAAGGTCTTTCACACCATACCTGACCCTTTAACTGGAGATGCCAGGGACTGAACCTGGGACCTCCTGCATGCCAAGCAGATGCTCTACCACTGAGCCAGGGTCCCAGTTCAAGGTCTTTTTCATCACCTACTTTGTTGTTGTTGTTGTTCAGTCGCACAGTCGAGTCCGACTCTTCGCGACCCCATGGACCAGATTACGCCAGGCCCTCCTGTCTTCCGCTGTCCGCTGAAGTCTGCTCAATTTCATGTTCGTTGCATCGATGACACTGTCTAACCATCTCATCCTTTGCCGTCCCCTTCTTCTTTGACCTTCAATCGTTCCCAGCATCAGGGTCTTCTCCAGTGAATGCTCCCTTCTCATTTGGTGGCCAAAGTATTTGAGCTTTAGCTTCAGGATCTGGCCTTCAAGGGAACAGTCAGGGTTGATTTCTTTTAGGATTGACTGATTTGATCTCCTTGCAGTCCAAGGGACTCTCAAGAGTCTTCTCCAGCACCATAGTTCAAAAGAATCTATTCTTCGGCGCTCAGCCTTCCTTATAGTCCAACTCTCGCAGCCATACATTACTACGGGGAATACCATTGCTTTGACCATGCGGACTTTTGTTGGCAAGGTGATGTCTCTGCTTTTTATCATGCTGTTTAGGTTTGCCATCGCTTTCCTCCCAAGGAGCAGGCGTCTTTTAATTTCATGGCTGCAGTCACCATCTGCAGTGATCTGGGATCCTAGGAACGTGAAGTCTGTCACTACTTCTACGACTTCCCCTTCTATTTGCCAAGGAGTGATGGGGCCAGATGCCATGATCTTAGTTTTTTTGATGTTGAGCTTCAAGCCCACTTTTGCACTCTCCTCTTTCACCCTGAGCAAGAGGCTCTTTAGGTCCTCTTCACTTTCTGCCATCAGAGTGGTATCGTCTGCATATCTGAGGTTATTGATCTTTTCCCCAGCAATCTTAACTCCAGCTTGTGATTCATCCAGGCCAGCATTTCGCATGATGTACTCTGCATATAAATTAAATAAGCAAGGTGACAATATACATCCTTGTCGTACTCCTTTTCCTATGCTAAACCAATCAGTTGTTCCATATCCAGTTCTAACTGTTGCTTCTTGACCCTTATACAGGTTTCTCAGGAGACAGGTGAGGTGGTCTGGTACTCCCATCTCTTTAAGAACCTGCCATAATTTATTGTGATCCACACAATCAAAGGCTTTAGCATAGTCAATGAAGCAGAAGTAGATGTTTTTCTGGTACTCTCTTGCTTTCTCCATAATCCAGCGAATGTTGGCAATTTGATCTCTAGTTCCTCTACCTCTTCGAAACCCAGCTTGTACTTCTGGCAGTTCTCTATCCACGTACTGTTGGAGCCTAGCTTGTAGGATTTTGAGCATGACCTTGCTAGCGTGTGAAATGAGTGCAATTGTGCGATAGTTTGAACATTCTTTGACGTTGCCCTTCTTTGGGATTGGAATGTAAACTGACCTTTTCCAATCCTGTGGCCACTGTTGTGTTTTCCAAATTTGTTGGCAAATTGAATGCAGCACTTTAACAGCATCTTCTTTTAAGACTTTGAATAACTCAGCTGGGATACCATCACCTCCACTAGCTTTGTTGTTAGTAATGCTTTCTAAGGCCCATTTAACTTCGCTTTCCAGGATGTCTGGCTCGAGGTCAGTGATTATACCATCGTGGTTGTCAAGGACATCGAGGTCCTTCTTGTATAGTTCTTCTGTGTATTCTTGCCATCTTTTCCTAATCTCTTCTGCTTCTGTTAGGTCCCTACCGGTTTTGTCCTTTATCATGGCCAGCTTTGCATGGAACGTTCCCTTGATTTCTCCAATTTTCTTGAAGAGATCTCTAGTCCTTCCCAATCTATTGTTTTCCTCTATTACTCTGCATTGTTCATTCAGGAAAGCCTCCTTATCTCTCCTTGCTGTTCTCTGGAAATCTGCATTAAATTGGGCAAATTTTTCCTTATCCCCATTGCCTTTAGCTTTCCTTCTTTCCTCTGCTATGTGTAAAGCCTCATCAGACAGCCACTTTGCTTTTTTGCATTTCTTTTTCTTTGGGATGGCGGTGAGTGCTGCCTCCTTTACAATGTCACGGACCTCTGTCCATAGTTCTTCAGGCACTCTGTCTATCAAATCTAGTCCCTTAAACCTATTCTTCACCTCTACTGTATATTCATCGGGGATGTGATCTAGGTCAAATCTGAATGGCCTTGTGGTCTTCCCAACTTTCTTCAATTTAAGTCTGAATTTTGCAATGAGTAGCTCATGATCTGAGCCACAGTCAGCTCCAGGTCTTGTTTTTACTGACTGGATAGAGCTTCTCCATCTTTGACTGCAAATTATATAGTCAATCTGATTTCGGTGTTGCCCATCTGGTGATGTCCATGTGTAGAGACGCCTCTTAGGTTGTTGGAAAAGGGTGTTTGCTATGACCAGCGTGTTCTCTTGACAAAACTCTGTTAGCCTTTGCCCTGCTTCATTTTGTTCTCCAAGGCCAAATTTGTCTGTTATTCCGGTTACCTTTTGATTTCCTACTTTAGCATTCCAGTCCCCTATGATGATGAGGACATCATTTTTTGGTGTTAGTTCTACGAGCTGTTGTAGGTCTTCATAGAACTGGTCCACTTCAGCCTCTTCTGCAGCAGTGGTTGGGGCATAGACTTGGATTACTGTGATATTGAATGGTTTGCCTTGGATTCGGACCGAGATCATTCTGTCATTTTTGAGATTGTATCCCAATACTGCCTTTCTCACTCTCTTGTTGACTATAAAGGCCACACCATTTTTTCTACGGGATTCCTGGCCACAGTAGTAGATATAATGGTCTTCTGAGTTAAATTCGCCCATTCCTGTCCACTTTAGTTCACTGATTCCCAAGATGTCAATGTTCATTCTTGCCATCTCATTTTTGACCACGTCAAGCTTACCTTGATTCATAGATCTTACATTCCAGGTTCCTATGCAGTATTGTTCTTTGCAGCATCGAACTTTCCTTTCACCGTCAGACACATCCACAACTGAGCGTCCTTTCGGCTTTGGCCCAGCCGCTTCACTCTTTCTGGGGTTACTCGTACTTGCCCTCTGCTCTTCCTCAGTAGCATATTGGACACCTTCCGACCTGAGGGGCTCATCTTCCGGCGTCATATCTTTTAGCCTTTTGTTACTGTCCATGGGGTTTTCTTGGCAAAGATACTGGAGTGGGTTGCCATTTCCTTCTCCAGGGGATCACGCTTGGTCTGAGTTCTCTGCTGTGGCCTGTCCGTCCTGGGTGGCCCTCCACGGCATAGCCCACAGCCTCATCGAACCACGCAAGCCCCCTCGCCACGACAAGGCAGTGATCCATGAGGGAGTCATCACCTACTACCTAGTCCTTTTAACTGGAGATGCCAGGGACTGAACCTGGGACCTTCTGCATACAAAACAGAGGCTCTTCCACTGAGCCAGGGTCTCAGGCTGAAGTGTTTCACATTACCTACTGCCAGATCTTTTTAAACTGGAATTGCCGAGGATTGAACCTGGGACTGTCTGTATGCCAGGCAGATGCCGTACCAGTGAGCCACAGCCTCTGACTCCCCTGATGTGGTGTTTCTACCTGTCATCCTTCAGCCCAGGTCTCCGCACATTATATCCCATACTCAAATGAGCAGAGAAATATAGATAGATCTGATGTGCACTCTAAGTTCAGTAGTCATTATTGAGGACACTCATCGGACCGCTCTAATGTAAAGTCAGATCGATTTTTCTCCGCAGTAAATGTGGCGGAAAGCAAAGGGGGTAATCCACAGCCCTTGTCACATGCAGAAAATTGCATGTGCAACAGAGCAATTGGCCGATTCATTTTCCATGTAGTTTCCCTGTGATGTGCAGACAGCCAAAAGGGAATGATAGAGAAATTGCTAGACTGTAGTCAGGCTGCCTCTGCCCAGAGTTTAGGTTACCGCCTCCGCTAAGCCAGTATTAGTAAAGGTAAAGGGTAAAGGTTTCCCTTGCTCGAAAGCCAGTCGAATCCGATTCTAGGGGTGCAGTGCTCATCTCTGTTTCTAAGCCGAAGAGCCAGTGCTGTCCATGTGGCCAGCATAACTAGACGCCGAGGCACATGGAACACTGTTACCTTCCCACCAAAGTAGTACCTATTTATCTACTTGCAAGTTCTTGCTTTCGAATTGCTAGGTTGGCAGGAGCTGGGGCCAGAGACGGGAGCTCACTCCGTCCTGCGGCACTCTCGGGTTTCAAACTGCCGAACTACCGACCTTCTGGTCCGCCGTTCAGCGTCTTAACCACTGAGCCACTGCCGCCCCCAAGCCAGTATTAGTCTCCAGTAAGTACTTGTAAAATGGGAATTGTATGCACGTTCACAGGGCTCCTGTCTGGGCAAAGGGGAGTTATAAAGCGCTTTGCGAGATTGCGTTGCCACATCCATGAGAAATGGCAGCGCTGCGTTGTGTTTTGGGCCGTGAGAAAGTGACCTCCCCACTGAAGAGTGTGTTGGAACATAAGAGGAGCTAGGCCAACCTAGCAGTTCGAAAGCAAGAAACTGCAAGGAGATAAATAGGTAGCGCTTCAGTGGGAAGGTAACAGTGTTCAGTGCGCCTTGGCTTCTAGTCATGCCGGCCACGTGACCATGGAAACGTCTTCGGACAGCAATGGCTCTTCGGCTTGGAAATGGAGATGAGCACTGCACCCCTAGAGTCAGATTTGACTGGCTTTCGAGCAAGGGAAACTTTTACCTTTACTTTTAGGCTTGCCCTGACCTGGATGGCCCAGGCTAGCCCAGTCTGATCAGATCTCAGAAGCTGAGCAGGGTTGGCCCCGGTTAGTCCCTTGGATGGGAGAGCAGCAAGGAAGTCCAGGGCTGCTACACAGAGGCAGGCAATGGCAAACAGATGTACCTCTGTTGGCCTCTTGCCTTGACCTGGATGGCCCAGGTGAGCCCAATGTCGTCGGATCTCAGAAGCTAAGCAGGGTCGGCCCTGGTTAATATTTGGATGGGAGACCAGCAAGGAAGTCCAGGGCTGCTACACAGAGGCAGGCAATGGCAGAACCACCTCTGAATGCCCCTTGCCTTGAAAACCCTACATGGTCGCCCTAAGTTGGCTGCGACTTGATGGCACTTTCCACCACCACCACCAGGCTAGAAAAATAAATTAAAGATCACCATCGGTGTGACAGTGCAGCAGCAGGAGAAATCTGGGTGACACGATGTCCTCTTGCGTCACCTCCGGTCTTGTAACTGGAAGCGATGTCATGCATCACTGGGAAGCTCAAGAAATATCCAATTTATGGTAAAACCATAGAGCTGGGGAGGGGGAGTTTGCTAGAGTGTCCCAGGGCGCGTAATGTCACTTCCAGTGACAGGACCAGAATTGACTTTATGGTGACAACCAGCCTCAGAAGCTCCCAGTGGTTTCCAGCCCTTTGCTGGGAATTCCTCGTTGCCATGTAGTGGTCAGAGTGTTACAGCATCAGGAACTTCCCAACCCCTGCTCTGGCATGAAACTCCCCAGACCCATCACTGTCTCCCAGTTTGACATTCCACACAGAGCTGCTATGAGGATGAAATGGTGGTGGTCGTGGTGGAAAGGGCCATCAGAATCACAGCTAACTTGTGGCCATCCCATAGGGTTTTCAAGGCAAGAGATGTTCAGAGGTGGCCTGCCTCCGCATCATGACCTTGGTATTCCTTGGAGGTCTCCCATCCAAATGCTGGCTGGGGCCACCCCTGTTTAGCTTCTGAGATCTGACGATGAAATGGAGGAGGGCATAGAAGCCACTGTGATTTTCTTGGAGGAAAGGCAGAGAGCTTGGGCAGCAGCTGTTGGCGCTCGGAAGAGATCTTTTGGGACTAGATGGACCAATGGGTTGACGTCTTTGTGCATGAAAGCTCCGTCTTCCTTGGACCTACTAGTGGCCCTCCTGATGGCACCTGGGTTTTGGCCACAGTGTGACTCAGAGTGCTGGAATGTGTGGGCCCTTGGCCTGATCCAACATGGCTTCTTTTATGTTCTTATGTCTGGGGCAGTGATGCTCTTGGTGCTTGGGGGGCAACGTTGGGAGGGCTTCTGGAGTTCTGGCCAATGGTCCCTCTAAACCATGAAGTCTTGTGAGCAAAAATTCTACTTTGTGAGCTACTGGCATTAAAGTTGTGAGCGAGCGATTTGGCTACTGCATAAACTAGTTTGCTCTGGAGCCACCCTAAGGCAAAATGTGTGAGCCAGAGGCTAAAAAACTGTGAGCTAACTCACACTAACTCAGCTTAGAGGGAATAGTGGGTCTGGCCTCACTGGTGGGCCTCCTGATGGCACCTGGGTTTGGGCCACTGTGTGACTCAGAGTGCTGGACTGGATAGGCCCTTGGCCTGATCCAACATGGCTTCCTTTATCTTCTTAAGTCCTTAAGAGAGCTGCATCTTTTGCAGCCCGCAGCAAGCCCAAAGCCACCCATGAAAGGGCAACTCGCTTCCTCCGTGTCAGGCCAGCGATCAAAAAAACAGCAAAAGGAGATACCCTCGGAGTATCTGCCCCCTTCTGTGTGTTCTGCATTGATACTGAACCTTTGATTTGGGTGGAGGAAATAGAATTTCTGAACAGGCCTTATTGATCGTGGCCTGCAGCTCACCCATAGTGGTGTTGTGTGGGGTTTTTTTCCAATTCAAGGAGATTTTTGCTTCTTGGATTCGTGCCAGCTGAGAGTGGAATGGCCACTCATCTGCACAGCTGCCGATACCTGCCCTCCCTTCGCAATGGGGAGCAGAGGAGAGAGAGAGAGAGAGAGAGAGAGAGAGAGAGAGAGAGAGAGAGAGAGAGAGAGAGAGAGAATCCTTTTATCCATTATTGATGCCCTGGTGGTCCGGCGAACTCTTTGGGGGCTATGGGGCGGGAGAGGAGGGGATGAGATTAAGGGGGTGGTGGTCACATGATCAGGCGGTAGGCATTTTCCTAGAGGGTGCAACCGCTGCCCGGGCTAACTTGCGAGGCCAATTATTAGATGCAATGCCAGCAGCTATCCTTCGGAGAAAGAAGGGCAGAGAGAAGAAAGAAGCAGGGAGGCAAGAGCGAGCATCCCATTAGCACGTAGTGGGGAGCGCGAGCCGGAGGAAACTCCATTACGGTCTCTCCAGCAGTGGTCCTGGGAGTCGGAGGAAGAGCGATATCAAATAGCTCGCGAGAGCTGGTCATTAAAATTTCATCGGCTGATAGCTTGGGGGGGGGGATGAACCAGGAGGGAGGAACAGAAGAGTGTTTGAAAGGCAGAACAGCCTGGAGCTCCAGCTGAGGAGAGCCAGGGGGAGGTTTTCAAGGATGAGTTCTTGTCTGCTTATGGGGGCGAACCACTCGACCAGCTGGTATCCTAGGGGCTAGCCAGAGTCCCTCTTGGTCTTTAGCCCTAGTTGCTAGGTTCAGGCCTGTCACTGGACACACATCCAAGAAGCAGTTTCCTCAGCTGGAACATCAGTGTGGAAATCTAAACGAGGGGGCAGAGATCGGTTCCAGAAGGAAAACGCTATGGCCTGCAGCGTCTAGCGAGTCAATGGATTGAAAATGCTGCTCTGGTTTATGGATTTATTTCATTCATTTATACCCCACCTTTCTCCACAGCAGGGACCCAGGGCAGCCTATGTCATCCTCCTCGTCTCCATTTTATCCCCACAACAACCCTGTGTGAGGCAAAGCAGCCCTGACACCCCCCTCAAGGGTTAATGTGAATGGTAACAGACCGCTTCCATCCTGCAGGTGTTACTGATTGGTCTCTCGGCCTATACGGCCCTTATCATCTTCAAGGCCAGAGCTGGAAATGTGGGAATTAGCTCCTCCCAAGAACTTGCGGCCCACAGGATGGGAGGGAGGAGGTCAGGAATTGGTGAGGTAATTTTCTAGAGGATTCCAGCAAGACTGTGTCCTGATTGGGTGTCATCCTCACCTGTTGCTGCTTGGCCAAAACACTATAATTGAGCTAAGAGCCCGGGAAAAGGAGGTGAGCTTGGATCCTGATGGACTGAAGGCCCAGACTATGATATGCTCAGGGCTATTTCTGGGCAGGAATGCACAGGAATGGAGTTCCGGCTGGCTCCCGAGTTGGCCACGCCCAGCAGGAACTCATTAGCAAGCAGGCCACACCCAACAGCAGAAACTCATTAGGATTGGCTACATTAGGGCTGTGTGGCCTAACATGCAAAGGAGTTGCTGCTCCAAAAAGAGCCCTGGGTTTTGACCACAAACAAGGTAAACAGAATAAGAAGCAAATGGTGGGCGTGGCTGGATGACCACACTTCTGGTAACACGGGGGTGTGGCCTAATATGCTAATGAGCTGTGCTGCCAGGGGTGTGGCCTATTATGCTAATGAGTTCCTGCTGGGCTTTTTCTACAAAAAAAGCCCTGGATATGCTTATATTGCAATAGACAGCAATATGGAGAATGCTTAAGCCATGGCCTTTGGCTCTTGGACTTAAGGTCTGTGCCATCTAATGCAGGGTCTTGAAAACATGTTAGATAGGTAAGCTCGTTTTCATGGGTTTTTTTGCTGTGTGATTTTAGAGCGTCGTGTTGCCTGATGATTTAAACCTTTTGTTTTGACAGAAATTAAACAAAACTTCATACAATTTTTAAACTGCAGAAGGGTTTGGTGACTCGTGTATAACAGCCCTGGGGACCCATGGGGTTCTACCTTGGACTCCTTGACCCCCTGTGAGGTAGGTTAGTGTGTGACTGGCCCAAGCTCACCCAGCGAGCTTCCAGGGCAGGGTGGGAATTCGAACCCGGGTCTCCTAGATCCCAGCACTCTAACTCCTATACCACACTAGCTCATATCATTGAGGTGGGAAAAAAATAACATTACCCATGATGAACACTTAATGGCAGAACCGCATTACAAAATGATATATCAAACAAAAAAATAAAGAGCCAAAGGTTCAATCTACCTGGAGTCCTTTCAAGGGAAAAGTGCAGCTTTTACCTGGAGTCCTTTCAAGGGAAAAGTGCAGCAAAAGCATTCTGATGATATGAGATATGTTCTGTTTGCACAAAGGAGAAGTAAAAAGGCAATAGGGATTTTCTGAGTCTCCAAAATCCGGAAGCCTCCCTCAATTTATTAGGGTTGCCGACTTCCAGGTGGGATCTGAAGTTCTCCTGAAATTACAGCAGATCTCCAGATGACAGAGATCAGTTCCCCTGGAGAAAATGGCTGGTTTGGAGGGTGGATGTCATGGCGTTATATCCTTCCGAGGTCTCTCCTTTCCTCAAACTCTGCCGTCTCCATCCCCCCAAATCTCCATGAATTTCCCAATCAGGAGTTGGCAACCCTGGACGCCCACCGTTCCGCCCAAAGGGAAAAGAGGCCCCCTGTTTCTCCAGGGATGCTTTCCCAAACTGTTCTGGCTGAACTCTGAAGCACAGAAGCAAGAACGTGGGCTGCTGCTATGTCAATATGCCCCCTAAGGATTGTGGAAGTTTGGCCTATTTTACCACGCGCTGAGGAAGAGGTACAGTATGACCTTTCCGCACGATGCATGACCCGACATGTTGCTTCGCCGAGAGATATAATTTCTGATCTACCCCAACGATAATTGCCAGGTTTTTAAAAATTATCCTCATTGTCTGCTCGGGAATAAACACTGTAAACGGATAATTATGGAAAGCTATTTTTTTCTGTTAATTCTAGCAGCTTGGCAAATTAACCTAGCGGTGCAATTTGTGTGTGTTTCTTGACGACAGTCTGTGCTTTCCCTCCCTCCCACTCCCTCCCTCCCTTTCCAAGTACCTCCCTACCCTCTCAGCAGTTCCTTCAGGGAATTTTGTCTTTGGCATGTGATAACAGGCATTCATATAACTGGGATAACCCCCTGCATAATGGCAGCTGTCTCCAGGGGGCTGAATTGCTCCGCTATAAGTGAAGTGCAAATGATGAAATTGATTAGACGGATCAATCCATGGCCCAAATTGAAAGGTGTTTGGGGCTGGTGACCGGGATAGATGTTTATTTGTGATGAAAAGTGAGGGGGGAACGAGGTATTTTTCATGAAGGACAGAGCTATAGGTTTCTGATTATCCACACTTAGCTATGTGCGATGCTGCACATTGAGGGCTAGTGAAGAATCATGCTCCGCATGCTTTATGAGGAAGGCAAGTTGGGGGGCTTTTTCAAAATGGGCACGTAGAGAAAGACAATCTTTTTCCTCCATTTTTTGCCTCTGTCTTCACTGTGGAAGAGGAGAAGTGTTTGCCCACTCCAGAAGCACTGATTTCGGGAGGGGGTTTGAAAGACCTGAATCAGATTGCGGTGACAAGAGAGGAAGTCCTCCGACTGATGGACAATTTAAAAACTAATAAATCACCAGGCCCGGATGGCATTCATCCGAGAGTTCTGAAAGAACTCAAATGTGAACTTGTGGATCTCCTGACAAAAATATGTAATCTTTCTTTAAAATCTGCCTCCATTCCTGATGACTGGAAGGTAGCTAATGTCACTCCCATCTTTAAAAAGGGCTCCAGGGGAGATCCAGGAAATTACAGGCCAGTCAGTCTGACATCGATACCGGGTAAGTTGGTGGAAACTGTTATTAAGGAAAGAATTAGTAGGCACATTGATGAACAAAAACTATTGAGGCAGACTCAGCATGGGTTCTGTAAGGGAAGATCTTGTCTCACTAACCTGTTAGTGTTTTTTGAGGGAGTGAACAAACATGTGGACAAGGGGGACCCAATAGATATTATTTACCTTGACTTCCGGAAAGCTTTTGATACAGTTCCTCATCAAAGGCTCCTAAGTAAGCTCAATAGTCATGGGATAAAAGGACAAGTCCTCTTGTGGATCAAAAACTGGCTTATAAATAGGAAACAGAGAGTGAGTATAAATGGGAAATTTTCTCAGTGGAGGGTGGTAAGCAGTGGGGTACCACAGGGATCAGTACTCGGTCCCATGCTTTTTAACTTGTTTATTAACGATTTGGAATTGGGAGTAAGCAGTGATGTGGCTAAATTTGCAGATGACACGAAGTTGTTCAGGGTGGTGAAAACCAGGGAGGATTGTGAGGCACTCCAAAGGGATCTGTTGAGGATGGGTGAGTGGGCGTCAACGTGGCAAATGGGGTTCAATGTGGCCAAGTGCAAAGTGATGCACATTGGAGCCAAAAATCCTAAATATAAATACACGTTGATGGGGTCTGATCTGGCAGAGACTGACCAAGAGAGAGATCTTGGAGTCGTAGTGGATAACTCGCTGAAAATGTCTACACAATGTGTAGCTGCAATAAAGAAGGCCAACGCTATGCTGGGGATTATTAGGAAGGGAATTGATAACAAATCAGCCAGTATCATCATGCCCCTGTATAAATCATTGGTGCGACCTCATTTGGAATACTGTGTACAGTTCTGGTCACCACATCTCAAAAAGGATATTATAGCATTGGAAAAAGTGCAGAGAAGGGCAACTAGAATGATAAAAGGGTTGGAACACCTTCCCTATGAAGAAAGGTTAAAATGCTTGGGGCTCTTTAGCTTGGAGAAACGACGGCTGAGGGGTGACATGATCGAGGTTTATAAGATTATGAATGGGATTGAGCAGGTTGAGAAAGAAGTACTTTTCTCCCTTTCTCACAATACAAGAACTCGTGGGCACTCTATGAAATTGCTGAGCAGTCGGGTTAGAACAGATAAAAGGAAATACTTCTTCACCCAAAGAGTGATTAACATATGGAATTCACTGCCACAGGAGGTCGTGGCAGCTGCAAGCATGGACAGTTTCAAGAGGAAATTAGATAAACATATGGAGCAGAAGTCCACCAGTGGCTATTAGCCACAGGGTATAGAATGAGAACTCTCAGTCTGGGGCAGGTGATGCACTCTATTCTTGGTGCTGGAGGGGCAGCAGTGGGAGGGCTTCTGGTGCCCTGGCCCCACTGCTGGACCTCCTGATGGCACCTGGTATATTTTGGCCGCTGTGTGACAGAGTGTTGGACTAGATGGGCCATTGGCCTGATTCAACATTGGCTTCTCTTATGTTCTTATGTTCTTATGTTCTCCACGCAGACTCCCATGTTTCCTACTTTCTACTTAATGTGGCTAGAAGAGCTGTCCATGATACATTGTTTAGGAGATCTCTCTGCTAGGGATTCTGTGAATTTTGTGACCATGTTAGACTGTCAAAGTCACTGTGTTCAGAAGTGGTGATCAGATGTGTACTATTCATGCTGTCTGGTACGTACCGAGCAGAATTGAATTAAGAACCTAAAGTTTAAGAAGATCAGAATGCATAGGCCAAATGATTCTGTCAATCAAATGAAGAGGAGGAGGAGGAGATTGGATTTATACTCTGCCCTGAATTCACTACCTGAAGGTGGCTTACAATCTCCTTTCCCTTCCCCTCCCCACAACAGACACCCTGTGAGGTAGGTGGGGCTGAGAGATCTCTTTCGAGAACTGCTCGTGAGAGAACAGTTCTGAAAGAGCTTGTAACTGACCCAAGGTTGCACCAACAGCTGCAAGTGGAGGAGTGGGGAATCAAACCCTGTTCTCCCAGATTAGAGTCCGCGCTCCTAACCACTACACCGAATTCATTAAATATTGACAGATGTACAAAGCTGTACATGTATTTATTACAAAGTAGATTTAAAAAACCCAGATATTGGCCCTGGTGATAGCCTCAATTAAGAATCAAGTTGTATGAGTGACAAGCAAAAATGACCTATTGACCCTGACCCATATGTGTTTCGACCCATTGGCCTTCCTCAGTGGTCAAACAAACAATATTCCAGAACGGCTCCCGACATTACAACACAACAGTCATTTCTTATAAATTGACCAAGATGAATTTTTCTTGATGATTATTGCCTGTGACCAAAGACAGAGACATTAATCAAAGGCCTCATTCTTGATAGTTGGCTGCCACGATCACATACACATTACTTTGAAAGCTGTTTATTCCTGTGGCCATTGCTACATCCTCTGGCAGTGAATTCCCCATTATAATCACTCTCTGTGTAAAGTAGTCTTTCCTTTTGACCATCCTGAACCTCCTGCCCATCAGCTTCATTGGATGCCTTTGAGTTCTAGTCTCTTGGGAAAGGGAGAAAAAGTTCTCTTTCTCAACTGTCTCCACCCCGTGCCTACTTTTATAAACCTCTACCACGTCCGCCCCAGACTCTTCAGCCTTTCCTTGTAGAGAAGGTGCTCCGACCCCCTGATCAACTTGGTTGCCCTCCTCTGTACTTTCCCCAGCTCTGCAGTGTCCTTTTTGAGATACAGCGACCCGGTATTTCCCAACCTGAAACTGGCAACCCTATTTGGTGGCCCTTGCTGAGCTAAGCAAGAATGGCTGGGGTAGGAGAACTGAGTCAGGCTATGTGAGAATGCATGCAAGCAAAAAGCCAATTGCACTGTGCTGCATGGTTAGGGGGGAGTACAGCGAAACAACCAGCCGAACGCCCATGAACGTATCGACGAACTGTCGAATCAATGGTTGAAAATTCAGGTCTCTGTTCGCAACCGGCAAACAGACTGTGAGGTGAACAAGCAGATTTTCGAGCAACCCAGCTCCCCACTGCCCTGCCCCACTGCTGGCATTAAGAGCACTGTCTGACCCTTGTGCACTGTAGTCAGGAAAAGAGGGACCAGGCTGGGTCCTTGGAAGAAAATCCACCCCTGAGAGGCGATTACTGGGCATGTGACCCTGCAGACCACGTTCTGCTCTGTTCTGGGACAGTTCCCGGAATCCCCTAATCCCATGCAGCGGTTACATGACTGGATCTCTACTGGGGAAGGGGGTGCAAAGGTGAGGGGAATAAAGGAGGCTTTGAAAGTTAAGAAGGCTTATGAGTCTTGTGTCTGAAACGGGCTTCTGTATTGGAGTTCCAAGGCATCTCCCTCCGCTTTAGTGGACTGATGTTTTCTGATTTCATGGCATTCTCCTGTTGCTTTGCTGGAGATAAGGGGTCCCCAGCATGGTGCCCATGGGCACCATGGTGCTTGCTAGCACTTTTCCTGGTGCCTGCCAAGTGGGTCACTAAAGTGCTATGGGGATTGGACCTAGCTAGGGTTGTCAGATCCCTTTTGCCCACTGGCAGGGAGATGTGGGGGATGTGATGAGAGTGAGAAGTGATGTTGCCCCCCATTTGGCCTGAAACAGTGATGTCAGACGTGACATGATGTCCAGAAGAGGGCAACCAGGATGGTGAGAGGGTTGGAATCCAAGTCTTACGAGGAAAGGCTGAAAGAGTTGGGTATGTTTAGCCTGGGAAAGAGAAGGCTTAGAGGGGACATGATTGCAGTCTTCAAGTATTTGAAGGGCTGTCATGCAGAAGATGGAGCGGATCTATTCTCTCTTGCTCCGAATTGCAAGACTAGATCTAATGGGTAGAAATTACAAAGGAGTCGTTACTGGCTAAATATCAGGAGAAATTTCGTAACTGTAAGAGTGGTTGAGCAGTGGAACAGTCTGCCTCGGGAGGTGTTGGATGCTCCTTCCCTGGGCGACCATCTTTCGGGTATGTTGTAGGTATGTAGGGCTATCTTTCAGCTATGCTCCTGCAGAGTGCAGGGGGTTGGACTAGATGACCTGCAAGGTCCCTTCCAACTCTAACATTCTATGATTCTATGATTCTATGCCTGCATCACCCAGAAGTGACATTGGCATGTCAGCGACATCGGGGCAACACTCCATGGTAAAATTGGCATGAAACCATAGAGTTTTGCCCAAAATCCAGAGTGTCACCCGCCTCCAACATCACTGATGTGCCAACAGCCAACAGTGACGTAGGCACATTGTGTGCAACATTGCTGTTTGGGGGGGATTCTGGCCAGCGGTGGGCAGGAGCCTGAAAAATCGGGGCATCCCCCACCGGGCAAATGGCAACCCTAAACCTAGCTATTAGTTAGGTGGAAACCCTGTGCTTTCACAGTGCCTTTGATACTTTCCGAGAGACCCAGTCCTCACGCTGCTAAGCTGTCGCTTGATATCAATTTGTCCAGGCTCACAAAGTAAGGTTTACATTAAACAGATCTATATAGAAACTATTTCTCATCAGACAACAAACAAACAGTTGTGTTCTGGGGACGTGCAGAGTGGCTGAGACTCAGAAAACATTAGCGGAAGGCCCTCCCAAATGTCCCTCTCTAGTATAACCACTGTAGTTTGATTTCCTCGCCTCTTTAAGAATTCCGCCTCTTTCGAAATCACCCTGGAAACATGAATCCCTAATCAGTGCTGCCGGTGCCTTGTACTTGAGTAGGGTGGTATGCAGTAGGCCACAAAAGGGCAATCCCATCTCATTCATCTTCCTCAGGGCCCCCTTTTAATCTTCTCTTAAAAGGAAGTGCCCTGCGGGTGTGGAGAAGCAGCCAAATATTGCTAAATGGGCCGTGTAAGCTTGAAGGGGGCGGGACTGCCCTGGTAGGATAGGAAAAGCTCACAGACCACTGAAGACAACTGGCCCTTTAAATCCCAGGAAACCCCTGGTCTACATGGCCTGGATATAACCTTTCTGGCTGGTTCATGTTGAGAGGACAGTGCTGCCTAACATAATTTTACCAGGGCAATGTATAAGAACGTAAGAACAGAAGAGAAGCCGATGTTGGATCAGGCCAACGGCCCATCCAGTCCAACACTCTGTGTCACACAGTGGCCAAAAATACCAGGTGCCAGCAGGAAGTTCACCAGTGGGGCCAGGACACCAGAAACCTTCCCACTGTTGCCCCCCCCAAGCCCCAAGAATACAGGGCATCCCTTGCCCCAGACTGAGAGTTCCTATCTAGACCTTGTGACTAATGTATGGCAAACTCAAATGTAAAGGGGAGCAGGGATTAGGGCAGGGGTCTCCAACGTGGTGCCCATGGGCACCTCGGCATCTGCTGACACCTCTCACAGAGCCTGTCGGGTGTTTTTAGAAAGTGGGAAGGGCCAGCAAGGCTTCTGACTGGCCAGTGAATGTTCGATTGACTGTGGAGGTTTTAAAAAAACGTTGGTCTGTCAGCAGCTGCCCCCAGAGCTCTTCACGGCGTGAGTGAAGGTAAGCTGCGGCAGCCATTTTGTGACTGGCTCCGCCTCCTGCAGCAGCCATGTTGTGGCTACGCCCACCATGCGCGGGTGGGCTCTCCTGCAATTGCAGCTGGTCCTCAGATGATAGTGATCAGCTCCCCTGGAGAAACTGAGAGCCTCAGAGGGTGGACTCTGTGGCACCACATCCCTGCGAAAGACCCTCCCCAAATCCCACCCTCCCCAGGCTCCACCCCCACCAAATCTCCAGGACTTTCTCAACCCAGAGGTAGCAGTCCTAGTTTTGGGTGGGTAGTCACAGGGCTCTTTTGTAGCAGGAACTCCTTTGCATATTAGGTGACACACCCTCTAATATAGCCAATCCTCCGAGAGCTTACAGAGCCTCTTGGAGGACTGGCTGCCACATTAGGGGTGTGTCGCCTAATATGCAAAGGAGTTCCTGCTACAAAAAGAGCCCCAGGTAGCCATGTCGGCCTGCAGCAAAAGAACAAGATTCGTGTCCAGCAGCATCTTAAAGACAGGGTTGCCAGCCCCAGCTCTGAGGGGGGGATCCCCTGGTTTCAGGGGCTTCACCCACTGTTGACCAACTGGCCGGTGGAGGAAACCCCACCCCTAGACAGGGACATTGCTGTGCTACGTCCCTGAGGTGGTGACATCACCCAGAAGAGCCATCATTGTGTTGGGGGGTGTCGCACGGGGACACTCTGTTTTTGGTGCAGAGCTCTATGGTTTGAGGGTGAATTCACTGTAGAGTTTCACTCAAAAACCAAAGTGTTGCCAACATGATGATGTCACTTCCAGGTGATGTCATTGTGTTGTGTGACGTTGCAGCCCACCCCCTGGCTGGTAGGGAAAAACCCGCCCCTAGAGAGGGACATTGCTGCGCCACATCCCCGATGTGATGATATCACCTGGAAGTGACATCATCATGTCTGGGATGTCATGTGAGGACACTGGTTTTTGGGGCAAAACTCTGTGGTTTGAGGGTGAATTCACCACAGAGTTTTGCCCAAAAGCTAAAGCACTGCCAACATGATGATGTCATTTCTGGGTGATGTCACTGCGTCGCATGATGTCCCCGCTCACCCCCAGGATTGCCCCCCCAATTCCCCCACCAGATTGACGGCGGGGGACCTGGCAACCCTACTTAAAAGACGAACAAGATTTCCCAGGGTATAAAGTTTCGAGAGTCAAAGCTGAAGAGGAGATTGGAAAGAGAGTCAAGAGAAGAGAGTCAAAGCCCCCTTCGTCAGATCCTGGTGGGACAACTTCAGCTTCCATTCACAAACTCTTATACCCTGGGAAATCTTACTGATCTTTAAGGTACTACTGGATGCATATGACCAGTGTTCCCTCTAAGCTGAGTTTGTGTGAGCTAGCTCACAGTTTTTTAGCCTCCAGTTCACACATTTTTGTCTTGGCTCAGGAAGGATGGCTCCAGAGCAAACTAATTTATGCAGTAGCCAAATCGCTCGCTCATGACTTTAATGCCAGGAGCTCACAAAGGAGAATTTTCGCTCACAAGACTCCACAGCTTAGAGGGAACATGACACCTTACAGTGCAAACCTCGGCAGAGCCACGGCTGTGGATTTCAGTGGCCGACCGGGAGTAACTCAGCCTGGGATTGTCTTGTCCCTCTTCTGAACCATACCGGCTCTCTTGAAAACTGAAGACCCCCTCTATCACCATGCATAAAATGTCTGTCTGCCATCAGTTCCGCAGCCCTGAAGTCGTGTTGGATTCTCTCCCCTCCTTCTAGCAAGACGACCTCTGATGAAGAGAACAAGCAGCCGGCCCAAGGGGTGACTCACGCGGTCGCACAGCCCACTCACGCGCCGAGCTGGGAGGAGAAGGTGACCGTGGAGATCGAAGCGAAGAAGGCCGGCGAAGAAGGTGCGGAAACCGGTCGTTACGCTCGGGGGAGGGGGAAGGGTGGCGGCCGGCGGGTGTCTAAGGAAGGTGTGTGCATATGCAAGCAGAGAGGAATTTCAGAGCTGGGTCCCATGGTGGCTCCGTAACACAGGTCAAGGAGGGCTACGTGGCTGCAGTTATTTCACATCATGTGTTCTGCTTCTGGTAGCATTGCCGAATCTGCATGGGAAAAGCTCTGGAGATTTGGGGATGTCACCTGGGAAGGGTGGGGTTGGGGGAGGTGAGAGGCCTCAGCAGGGTCATAATGCCATAGAGGCCACCCTCCAGGGTGGCCATTTTGTCCGGGGGAACTAATCTCTGTGGTCTGGAGATCAGCTGTGATTCTGGGGGAACTCCAGGGCCCTCCTGGAGATTGGCAACCACAGCTTCTAGCCACAGCCAGGACAGGGTTTTACACTGAATACACAAACCGCCCCACCGCCTCAGTCACCACTAGTAATTTGGGAAACCAAATAAGATTGATAGGAGAAGCTACACTGGAGGCCATGGCTCAGTGGTAGAACATCTGCTTGGCATGCTGAAGGTCCCAGGTTCAAACCTCAGCATCGCCAGTTAAAAGGGCCAAGTAGGAGGTAATGTAAAAGATCTCTGCCTGAGAGCTTGGCTCAGTGGTCAAGCATCTGCTTGGTGTACAGAAGGTCCTAGGTTCAATCCCCGGCATCTCCAGTTAAAAGGACCAGGTAGGAGGTGATGTGAAGGACCTCTGCCTGAGATCCTGGCTCAATGGTAGAGCATCTGCTTGGCACGCAGAAGGTTCCAGTTTCAATCCCCGGCATCTCCAGTTATAAGGACCAGGTAGGAGGTGGTATGAAGGACCTCTGCCTGAGACCCTGGCTCAATGGTAGAGTATCTGCTTGGCATGCAGAAGGTCCCAGGTTCAATCTGTGGTATCTCCAGTTAAAAGGACCAGGCAGGAGGAGATGGGAAAGACCTCAGCCTGAGACCCTGGCTCAGTCGTAGAGTATCTGCTTGGCACGCAGAAGGTCCCAGGTTCAATCTCTGGTATCTCCAGTTATAAGGACCAGGTAAAAGGTGATGTGAAGGACCTCCGCCTGAGACCCTGGCTCAGTGGGCAAGCATCTGCTTGGCATGCAGAAGGTCCCAGGTTCAATCCCCAGCATCTCCAGTTTGGTGTGGTGGTTAAGAGCGGCAGACTCTAATCTGGAAAACCGAATTTGATTACCCACTCCTCCACATGCAGCCAGTTGGGTGACCTTGGGTCAGTCACAGTTCTCTCTGAGCTGTTCTCTCAAGAGCAGTTGTCTCAGGGCTCTCTCAGCCCCCACCTACCTCACAGGGTGCCTGTTGTAGAGAGAGGAAGGGAAGGATACTTTAAACCTCTCTGAGACTCCAAGTGAAGGGCAGGGTATAAATTCTACTCTTCTTCAGTTAAAAAGGTAGGAGGTGATGTGAAAGACCTCCACCTGAAATCCTGGCTCAATAGTAGAGCATCTGTTTGGCATGCAAGGGGTCCCAGGTCCAAACCCCGGCAGTGGAAAGGACCAGGCAGTGGGTGATGGGAAAGACCCATACTTGAGACCCTGGAGAGTCTGAGTCAACAAACTTGACCTCGATAGGACAAGGTCCCGACTCTATATAAGGCAGCTTTGTGTTGATATCTACCCCTGTGCTGATTCCATTTACATCGAAAAACAGAGCCTCCTTTTTTGCAAGGAAAAGGGACATGCGGTCGAGAAGGTGCTGCCAGTCTTTGGGCTGTCTTCTCCTTCCACTTCTGTTGCTCACCTAATGGAGGGAAACACCGTTGTTAATTTGGAAATATTATCCCAAGGCCATGGCGGCTTGTTCTTAAATGTTTCAAGCTGAGCAACGTTATGCAGGTAATAGTAATCATGCTAATGCCATTAGAGCTGGTGATTAGGTTAACGCCAGACTCCAGCAGAAATGAACCCAGCGGCAGCCGGTTGTACCACTCACTATAATTCCATTACAGCCATTGCAGCGAAATAAAGGGCCGTCTCTGGTGTACTTCTGTACCTGTCCAACATGGGGATGATTCAGGAAGGCAGAAGCTTTGATCTTTCAGGGCCAAGTCCCTGAACTGGTATAAATCAAATCTGGAGGGGCCGTTTGCACCCGTTCTTTTCGGAGGGGGAAGTTGGGAACGAAGTGGGCTGTGTTTGTGTAGTGGTTCAGTGCACAGACGCTAATCTGGGAGAACCGGGTTTGATTCCCCACTTCTCCACTTGCAGCTGCTGGATGACCTTGGGCAAGTCCTAGTTCTGTCCAGGGGTCATTTGGAGCAGGAGCACACAGGAGCGGAGCTCCGGCAGTTAGAAGCACAGGCGGTGGCAAGCCCCACCCCTAGCTCCCAGCAGAAGCACCAAGCAGCACATGCAGCATTCCTCCTAGGCCCAGATAGGCTACTCTGGGACTGGAATGACAGCCCCCAGAGTGGAAAGACAGTCCCTAGGGGTGGAGCTTGAATGGTGGGTGTTGTCTTCTGACACACTTCCGGTGATGTCAGGGTGTGTGGCATATGCAAATAAGTTATGCTAATGAGTTATGCTAATGAGCTCTTGCACCTCTTTTTCTATGAAATGACTCCTGGTTCTGTCAGAGCTGTTCTCTAAAAAGACTGTTCTGGGAAGAGCTCTCTCAGCCTCGCCTGCCTTACTCCTGTTCACGACTTTAGCGGGCAAAGCGAGCTCTCCTGCTGCACAGCAGTGAGAAACTTTCACCCTGGAATGAAATCTTTAACCCCCTCCCCATGTCAGAAGTTACATGTGTGTCCGGCTCATCATTGTAGAGGTCCCAGATGCTGTCCAATAGATGCTTGAGCCAGCTGTCATACTACCTTATACACAATAACCTTAACTTCCACACAGGCACTAGCGAAGGCAAGAATTGTATCGAAACAGCAACTCCCAATCGCCACTTGAACACTGGGCTCCAATGCTCCCTCTAAGCTGTGGAGTCCTGTGAGCAAAAATTGTACTTCATCAGCTACTTGGAATTAAAGTTGTGAGTGAGCGATTTGGCTACTGCATACATTAGTTTGGTCTGGAGCCATCCCTTCCTGAGCCAAGACAAAAATGTGTGAGCCGGAGGCTAAAAAACTGTGAGCTAGCTCACAACTAATGCA
Organism: Gekko gecko; assembly: GCA_029375565.1. Taxonomy (NCBI): domain Eukaryota; kingdom Metazoa; phylum Chordata; class Lepidosauria; order Squamata; family Gekkonidae; genus Gekko; species Gekko gecko. The sequence continues at coordinate 6,934,549 of JAPDNY010000017.1, read as the reverse complement.
GCTTAGAGGGAACACTGCTGGGCACACACACCCCTCCCAATCTGGATAGCTTAGGCAAGCCCGATCTCATCAGATCTTGGAAGCTAAGTAGGGCTGACTCTGGCAAGTATTTGGAAGGGAGACCTCCAAAGAATACCAGGGCCGGGAGGCAGAGGCAGGCTATCAAGCCGCTTCTCTGAATGTCCTCCATGCCCCAGTAGGAATCACCAGAGGTCACCATGAATTCCAGGCATGGGCACACACACACAAAAGCAAAAATACCCCCCCCAAAAAAAAAAAAAGGCTGAGAACCCCTCCACTAGATGAAGGTTTCTGTCTTGTTCCTGGTTCGTTCCCATCAAGATAACTTAAAATGAAAATTACACACAGGTTTATCGCTCGGCGAGTAGGATAGGTATTTGTTTGCACAAAGATGACTTGCTCGTTCCAAAGTTTCCCTGGCAAAAGAGGAGTTAAATTGTCCTGCCCTACAGAGAGAATCTATAATTAAGAGAAAACGGGCAGGTGAGGTGTCGTGTGGAGTTACATTAATTTATTTCTGACGAAGGTGTCACCCTTCCCCCGATGGGCAGCAAATGCTGTGGTGATATCTGAGGGCGAGGGTGTGAGTTGGCGTATGTATCAAGACGAGGGGGGTTGAAATCCCAGGAAGGGATGTGAAAGAAAGGAAGTGTGCGGTGGGCGGATTGGTGGTTTAGTGTCCTTCGACTTTCAGGGGTTTATTCAGCCGCAGTTGCTGTGGTGATTTTCTCCGCTTCTCCCCCACATGGGGTCACACGAGAAAGCAAGTCCCTGTTAATGAAGAGAGAAGTCGGGTTCTATTCTTTGAGTGTCAAGTCCCACGTGAAGGATAGACCCTTCCTTTTGTCCGAGCGACTTGAGATATACAGGATAATGATGAGGGAGGGAACGGCTCTTGGGGGGGGCATTAACGAGACATGTTTGCAGCATGGAAACCGTCTGGAGACACAAAGCCACAGCTTTGGCCCGGTTTGGAACTTCCTAATGAGGTCAACTCGGCCACTCGTGTTTCTGCTGAGCTTAACAGGGCTGGTCTGTATGACGGGGAGCGGAGACCAGGCTATTGGCAGCAAATCCCCTGAATTTTTATAACTGGTAGGCTCTTCCTCATGTTCCCCTGGCAGTTAAACCAGAAGGCGCTGCTGAATATTCGCATAGCTTCACAAGGTGAGGACTTAAAGTGGAAGGACTTGCTTCCCTCACCGATTGGCTTTTGAGTCCATCAGATTGGGAACTGGAAGGCAGATACCAGGTCAACATTTCTGCAACATGGCCTAATTCTGAGGCATTTTAAAAAAAAAGTCAGAGGGGTAGTTTCTCGAAAAGAAAAGGCATCTATTATGTTTTATCAGGCTCTGATGTTTAGAAATAATTTGTTTGGGATTATATTCCATCTAAGCATCCTAGCTCAATGTGGGCTACATATTCATATTAGAAATTGCACAAAGAGACATCATATCCCTAAGAACATCAGAAGAGGCCTACTGGGTCAGACCAGTGGTCCATCTAGTCCAGGATCCTGTCTCACACAGTGGCCAACCAGTTCCTCTGGAGGGCCAACAACATGGCAGAGAGGCCGAGGACTTCATACGGATGTAAGAAGAGCCCTGCTGGGTCAGATGAGTGGTCCATCTAGTCCAGCATCCTGTCTCACACAATGGCCAGCCAGTTCCTCTGGAAGGCAAACAACAGGGCATGGAGGCCAACGCCTGTCCCCTGATGTTTCCTCCTGGCACTGCTATTCCAAGTGTGACTGCCTCTGAATGTGGAGGTTCCACTCACTCACTGTGGCTAGAAGCCACAGATAGATATATCCTCCATGAATATGTCTGTGCAGATATCCCCAAATTTAACTGGGTGTGGAAGGTCAGCTTGATTTCAAGACCGCTATTGTCTGTATTAAAAGAATGAGCCTAATACAATCAAGGCTGTCCTTTAATTAAATATACGCAAAAAGAAATGTGCATTGTGGGATAGGTGTGCAGGCCAGACATCCTGTTGGATATTGTAAATCTGCATGCAAGAAGGGAGGGAAAGGATTAAGAGAACTCTCTCTCTCACTCTCTCTCTCTCTCTCTCTCTCTCTCTCTCTCTCTCTCTCTCTCTCTCTCTCATACACTTGGCACTTGGCCCCATCCTTTCATGGGTTAGATACTGAGCCTCTTTGGCCCTCGCTTGCCTTCTGTTTCATCTTATATAGGATCTCTCTTCTTTGCCTGGGCTTGGAGCTGTAGCAAATTAAACTTTTGGGAAGTTAATCTGTTCGCAATCAATTAAATGTACCTACATGAATATGTCATGTAAGATGTGCTTCTGTGCTTGTAAGTAAAATTTCTTTCTCTTGTTCCCATTGGGGTCAAGTCATCTTTGTAATTTGTTTGAACAGCATTTCCCCCTTAACTGGGAAAAGTGGAGAATTGGGGACACAGTGAAAAAACTTCTGTGCTTCCAAGGCAAACGATACATTTCATTTTTTGTTTAACCCAATACACACTTCACACTGAGCTTGGTTAGATGACTAAAGATTTCAGTACAGATAAATTCTGTATCACCAAAATATCCACACCAGACCACAAGACAGGTAACACACCTTCCTCCACATCCCAAATGGTGCTAGCTTACAGTTCAGCACCAAGGACAGCAGCTCACCACATGGGTGACAAACCAGATTGTTCCCCAGCAACTGAAAGTGGTTTAGGACATCTTCACAAGTGATGCTAAGAATGATGTTGCCGCAGGAAGTGAAAGAGGGCTATTTTTACTCACGCGGGGCTATCATTTGATGACAGTTTGGTGTAGTGGTTAAGAGCACAGACTGGAATCTGAGAGAACCGCCTGAGTCCCCACTCCTCCACATGCAGCCAGCTGGTGTGACCTTGGGTCAATCACAAGTTCTCTCAGTGCTGTTCTCTCAAGAGCAGTTCTCAGTCAGAGCTCTCTCAACCCCACCCACCTCACAGGGTATCTGTTGTGGGGAGAGGAAGGAGATTGTTAACTGCTCTGAGACTCCAAGTGAACGGTGGGGTATAATTCCAATCTCCTCCCCCTCCTCCTCCCTTGCAGTCAAACCCATCTCCCCGGGCTGTTGTGAGAGTGCTTCAGAACTGTGAACCATTTTGTGCGCTCAGAGGTGTGGTAGAAATGAGAGCTAAGCCCCTTCCCGGTATCTGCTTTCCTCTCACCCAAGCATTACTGTTACCAGCTCAGGTTCCACCGGCAAACCTAATCAGGAATAATTCTGAATTGATTTATGGGCCACCAGATATGGCCCTGGATTGATAATGTCTGCCTCATCTGCTTGGGAAAAATTCATCAACCCGAATAAAAGGTATGAATTTAGATGGGATTAATTGGTTTTTTGTGCTCCCGTGTGGATGCTCTTGATTTTAATGAAAGGAGCATAATTTAAACGAAGGAATCTGTTCCCAAATTCCAAGCGTGTGTATAAACTGAAAAGAAGAAGAGAAGAGATCGGATTTACATGCTGCCCTTTCTTTATCCGAAGGAGTCTCAGAGCGGCTTACAATCTCCTTTCCCTTCCCCTCCCCACAACAGAGGTAGGTGGGACTGTGAGGTAGATGGGGCTGAAAGAGCTCTTTCGAGGACTGCTCCTGAGAGAACAGCTCTGAGAAAACTTGTGACTGCCAAGGTCAGTCAATCAGTTAGCCTTTATTGGCATAAAACAATACCTTAAAAGAGGATTACTATAAGAAAATATACATATAAAACCATACATATAAAACCAAGCATTTTGCAAACTACATAGTATTGCATAATCTCTCCTTATAAATAATTATCTTTTGGTTTCGCAAGATTCCATGTGCTCCCATTGGCTGTAAAATGCCCTCCCTCAGCCATTGGCCCATCAGCCGCCACTCAAGATTACTTGCGTGCCATTGGCTGGTTGCTGGGTCTGCTCCTCTTCCCCACCCACTCCCCCTGGCAGACAGCTCTCACTCCTGAGGAAGACAGTTCTCTTGACGCCTGTGAGGGACTGTCCCCTCAGTGGCTGTTGGTAGGCAGCCAAGCTTGGTTCTGTGAGTAAAAAAACTATTTATCTACTTGCAATTTCTTGCTTTCGAACTGCTAGGTTGGCAGGAGCTGGAACTAGAGATGGGAGCTCACCCCGGGTCTTGAACTGCTGAACTACTGACCTTCCACAGCCTGCAGTTCAGCGTCTTAACCACTTGAGCCACCTCAGCTCAATAGGGTTTAAATATCTAAAACATGTACCAACATAAAATGGGCAGTGCAAACAGATATGTGAAACTGTTTCAATGCATCGAGAGTTACAATGGCAAAGTCTAGACGTATCTGCTATATTATTATATTTCCCATGCAAGATTGCTGATGGTAGTGCATTGAATTTTGCTAGTGAAAAGGCTCTCCGCTGTTGTGGTGCTTGTATATCAGATAGGTATGGGGCCATTCGGCCTACCATGAGGGGAATCTCAAAGTTCAGAGGGGAGCAAGATTTGTTGGCCAAGGTCACGCCAACAGCTACATGTGGAAAAGTGGGGAATCAAGCCCGGTTCTCCCAGATTAGAGTCTCTTAACCACTACACCAGACTGGGAAGGGTGGGTGGGAGAGAGAGAGATTTCTGTGCAGACAAGATATTACTTAGGTTCCTTAGGGCTAAACTGCACATTATGTACCAAACTGTTTTTTTTTTCTTGTGAAGCGGTCACAGGGACCTCTGGCGAAAAACCCGTGGGAAGAAATCAGTAGTGGCACTGAAGGAGGGAGTAACATTAATCCTTGTCCAATCCTGTTTTCCACATCTACATTCTCTCCTCCCCTTACAAGCTGTTGCTAGTTGAGCACCATGAAAATGTATGGAACGCGTGTGTATGAAGTGCCGTCAAGTCGCTTTTGACCTATGGATGAATGGCTTCCAAAATATCCTCTTGCCAACAGCCTCACTCAGGTCTTGCAAGCTCAGGGCCCGGTGGCTTCTTTGACTGAGTCGATCCATCTCCTGTTGGGCCTTCCTATTTTCCTGCCACCTTCCATTTTTCTTAGCATTGTTGTCTTTTCCAATGAGACTTGTCTTCTCATGATGTCACCAAAGTATGAGAGCCTCAGCTGAGTCATCTGAGCTTCAAGGGAGAGTTCAGGCTTGCTTTGGCCACTGGGTGAGACAGGATGCTGGACTAGAGGACCCACTGGTCTGATCCAGCAGGGCTCTTCTGATGTTCTTAGGAAGACCTTGGCCTCTATGCCCTGTTGCAGGATCTCCAGAGGAATTGGCTGGCCCCAGTGTGAGACAGGATGCTGGACTAGATGGACCGCTGGTCTGATCCAGCAGGGCTCTTCTGATGTCCTTATGAAGGCCTCAGTCTCTATGCCCTGCTGTTGCCCTCCAGAGGAGTTGGTTGGCCACTGTGTGAGACAGGATGCTGGACTGATGAACCACTGCTCTGATCCATCCGGGCTCTTCTTGAGTTCTTATATCCTTAACTTTCTGGTGCAGACTTAATAATAACTTTTGGGGGGGGAGCAGCCAATTTCAAGGAGGAAATAACCCTCCCTTCTGTGCCATTGCTCCAAAGAATCAGAGCCCCCTCAATGGCTTCGTTCAAGTAAAAACAAATCTGAAGATCACACAACTTTAGTGTGGCACATCTGCTTTGGGGTGTAGACATTTCTGCCATGCATGCTGCGGATTTCTGTTTTCTTCAACGGGTGTCTGATGTTGGGGGCTTTGACTCTGAAAAACTCATACTTTCCAAAATCTCATTGGCCTTTTAGGTGTGACTGGACTCGAATCTAGGTCTTCTGTAGGAGAGCAACAGGGCTACCCTCCTGAAATGAGGTTTTTGTTCTGTCCTTTTTCCAGATGTGTCCCTCATTGTAGCTGACAAAGACACCAAGGAGATCCTCGCAAGATACAACATCCCAGTGAAGTACCTGCGCCCCTTCCATCACTACCATTGTGCACTGACGCTGGTAAGTCACATCCCAGAATTCTATCTGTCATTATCTACATCCTGGCACTTACATCCTGGCACTGTCAGTACCGATAGCCATGACATCTAGAAACCATATGGGGCATCTCTCATTGCATCAGAGTAGGAATATGGAGATCTGGGTTCAAATCCCTGCTTTGCTATGGATGACCTTGGACCAGTCGCCCTTTCTCTCAGCCCAGCCTACCTCACAGGGTTACTCTGAGGATAAATAGAGGCCCGTGCACACTCTTCCTTAAAGGAAAGGTGGCACAAACATCTGATAAAGATTTAGCCCTGACCTGGATAACACAGGCTTGCCCGATCCTGTCAGATCTCAAAAGCAGGGTCGGTTCTGGCTAGTATTTGGAAGGGTGACCTCCCAGGAATACCAGGGCTGTGACACAGGGGCAGGCAATGACAAACTACCTCTGAAATGTATCATGCCTTAAAAACAAGTCTAGCTCACCACCTAGTGTGCATAACTCTAAAAGAGCTAGAACTTCAGGCTGCTAGAGAATCTTAGATGCCATATGAAGAAGAAGAGATTGATTTATACCTCGCTCTTCACTCAGAGTCGCAGAGAGGCTTACAAACTCCTTTCCCTTCCTCTCCCCACAGCCAACACCCTGTGAGGTAGGAGGGGCTGAGAGAGCTCAGAGAAAATGATCCTTCAGAGAACAGCTGTGCCAGAACTATGGCTTGCCCAAGATCATCCAGCAGCTGCAAGTGGAGGAATGGGGAATCTCCCAGATTAAAGTCCACGCATATGATAATTAATTACTTAATTAGTTCAGAAAAGGCAAGTTGTGCTGTCTGCACAAGACATTACCACTGTTGAGAGTGGCTAGTGGAGTGCAGAGGTCAGAGTATTGAGCTTGAATCTGGGAAACCTGAGTTCGAATTTCCATATTGTCACGAAGGTTACTAGTAGTACTACTTAATCTCCTAAGTAGTACTACTTATTCTCCTAAAGTTGCTGTTAGGGTAAAACAGGGAAGAGAGAATTCATTGCCCTGAAGTCCTTGGAGGGATCCCCAGTCTTTTTGATCTCTTGGACACCTTTGCATGTTGGCACACGGTGGTGGGTGCCTCCACAAAATGGCTGCCACAGGAGGTGGACCCAACCACAAAATGGCTGCCAGAAGAGGCGGTGTCACCTGCTAACTGGCTACTAAGGGAGGTGGAGCCACACCCCCTCACACTCCCAGAGGAAGTCCAAGTGCAGGGGAGGAGAGGGATAATTTGAAAATATACTGAAAGAAGAGGAGTGAGAAGAGAATGAAATTAACACTGTTTTGGCAGCTGCCACTGAGACATTGTTATTTCAATCTGCACAGCCAATCAGATCTCCAACGGCCAATCAGAAGCTGCGCTAGGCAAGAGCCCCATCTGGCCACACCCACTTTTACCATGTTGGAGAGCAAGGGTTGCCAGCCTCCAGGTGGGGCCTGGAGATCTCCCACTTTGACAACTGATCTCCACCTGACAGAGATCAGCTCCCCTGGAGAAAATGGCTGCCTTGAAGGGTGGACTCTGTGGCATTGTACCATGCTGAGGCCCCTCCCCTCCCCGAACCCCGCCCTCTCCCAGATCCACCCCCAAAGTCTCCAGGTATTTTCTAATTCAGCCCTATGGAGAGCCCTGCCCTAGATGGATTGGTAGGTTTTACCATACCTTAATCCACCACCACATCTAGAAAGTAAACATGTGAGGAGACGAGTTCTAGTCCAGGCTTCATCCTGATTGGCTGTCTTTTCAGTTGTCAGCTTTTTAAACAAAAATTGGCACAGGGAACAATCAAATACGCCTCCACTCAACTGCATCCCGCGACTCATTTGCTTTCTCTGGACGTTTGAATCTTGCCCTAATTCCAGGCTTATGAATGAACAGCCTCACCAAAGAATCGTTTTGTTTAACCTTGCTGGGGTCAGGCAAAAGCAATCTTATACAACTGCTGTAATCCGAGATGGGAAAATGTTTCGGATTTCCCCAGCCTCACGAGTCTTGGAAACGTGCTTAAGGGAACAAGAAAGTAGAAAGCCCCCAGTATTGCATTTCTTTTCTTTTTTTTTTTAAATCCTAATTCCTTCCCTCCCTGGTTTCTGAAAATGAGTGCCTTGGGAAATGATGAGGAAAAAGTGTGTCAAATTGTGAAGTGCCCCCCTTTTTGACTCTGAGAACACAGGCAAAGCCAACATTTGAAAAAGGACATGTGAAGGCAGCCCTGCCCACTCGTAAATCTCAGTTAAACGTTCGTTACATTTTTGCCCAGCGAGGGTTCTGATTGGCCAGTGGAGGTTTGATTAGCCGTGTGGATTTTTAAAAAGTGTTGCTTTGGCAGCAGCTGCTCACACCACACAAGAATCTTCATTGTGTGATTGAAGTTAAGCCACGGCAGCCATTTTGTGGCTGGCTTCGCCTCCTGAGGCAGCCAATTTGTGGCTGGCTTCATTTCCTGTGGCAGCCATTTTCTGGTTGGCTTCGCCTCCTGAGGCACCTAATTTGTGGCTGGCTTCATTTCCTATGGCAGCCATTTTGTGGCTGGGTTCACCTCCTGCGGCAGCCATTCTCTGGCTGGCTTTGACTCCTGAGGCAGCCAATTTGTGGCTGGCTTCACCTCCTGTGGCAGCCATTTTCTGGTTGGCTTCACCTTCTGTAGCAGCCATTTTCTGGTTGACTTCTCCTCCTGAGGCAGCCAATTTGTGGCTGGCTTCATTTCCTATGGCAGCCATTTTGTGGCTGGCTTCGCCTCCTGCGGCAGCCATTTTGTGCCCGCACCCACCACACTGTGTCAGAATTTCAAATATTCCCACAGACCTGAAAAGTTTGGGGACCCCGGAGTTAGGATGTTGGTCTAGGAGATGGGAGACTTAGGCTGAGATTCCGATTCAGCTGTGAAGCTCAGGAGATGGCTTTGGACTAGTTGCACTTTCTCAGCCTAACTTATATCACAGGGTTGTTGTGATGAGGAAAGAGAGTGTTGGAATGAGGAATACAGCATGCCTGGACATTGTGTGGGGGGGAGCGCTACATCACTTTAAGTGTGTATAGGTGTTATCTCCTTGAATGGGAATGCCTCTCTTTGCCTTAACCTGGGAGCTGCCCTCTGACCCCTCCTCTCTGTCACCTTGTACTCTCTCTCACTTCACATGGCCTTCCGTGGAAACACATGTCTCTGCATGTCTCTCCTGCGGAGACAATGCCTTCATACTCCCACACACGTGATGCCGGACAAGCTGGCCATTGGTGATAGGGAAAGTACTCTTTAGATTCATTTTCTCTCTCTCCTTCCAACTTCAACCTGAATGTAAATGTAAGCTTGCCTTTTTTGTAATATACTTCTTGGGAGATTTATTTGCTGCACTCAGTATCAAACTTCTATGACTGAGCCAAACTCTGCTGTAATAACCAAATATCCAGTAGAAAGACCCATATATGTTGCCCTGCACTCCTTGGAGAAATAAGGGTGCTTCAAGGATAGATTTTGAATTGGGGAAATCGGCATCTCTGGCTTCTAGTTCTCAAGAAGTACACCTACGTGGATCAATCAGCCCCACAGACACACGTTGACATGCATGAAGCTACCTTATATTAAATCAGACCATCAGTCCATCAAGGGCAGCATTGTCTATTCAGATTGGCAGCGGCTCTCCAGGGTCTCAGGTGGAAGTCTTCCGCATCGCTTACTGCCCGGTCCTCTTAACTGGAGATGCCGGGGATTGAACCCGGGACTTTCTGCATGCCAAGCAGATGCCCTGCCACTGCGCCACGGCCTCTCCCCTCCCCAAACTTGTGATGTCCCGAAACCCAAAAGATTTTCTGTTTTCCTACAAAGATTTCATGATCTGCAGAATGTAACAAGCCTATCAGCTCTCTCATCATGCGTTAAAACCACAACCTCTATTCCGTCCGTTCCCCCCCCTCATTTGGATAGCAAATCATTTTTTTATGCAGCGTGCCCGTATCGATGAGCTAATAATGATTCGCTGCACCGCGATTGCTGGGAAAGCCCATTTGCAAGCAGGAGCAGCCGGAAGATTACATCTTCGTCTGGTTTCTTTGGAATTCATTTGGTGGCTTTTTAGACAGGGTCTCATACGTAACTCACTGGGAGTTTAAGCAGGAAAGCTCTGCTGTTTGTTTTATCGATGTTTAAGAACAGGGGTGACTGATTCCTCGGCCATCCGCAACTGATTGAGTTCCTTGGATTGGAGATCACTGCTTAGATCATTTTGCTTGTTGCCTGCAGAAAGTCCAAAATATCAGGCACAGGGTCACCAATTTTGGGTTGGGAAATACGTGGAGATTTGGGGGTGGAGCCTGAGGAGGGCGGGGTTTGAGGGAAGGAGGGACTCGAAGGGGGTACGATGCCATAGAGCCCACTTTCCAAATTGGCCATTTTCTCCAGAGGGACTGATCTTTGTTGCCCAGAGATCAGTTGTAATCCAAGGACAACTCCAGCCACCACCTGGAGGCTGGCAACCCAGGGGTGTAGACAGAAAATTTTGGGTGGTGGGGCACTGGGAAATCTGGGGGGGTGGGGGAGCAGGGGAGAGAGAGAGAGAGAGAGAGAGAGAGAGAGAGAGAGAGAGAGAGAGAGAGATCCCATTGGCAGGCAGGCGAAAAAGAGAACGATCTTTCCTTACTTGCTGGCACAACTCCCACAGCGAGGCTTGTGGGGCATGGGGCACGAGTGAGGGGGCACTGCCCCTAAATGCCCCACTGTGACTACGGGCCTGTGGCAACCTTCAGCTCATCCAAGGTTTGTTGGATTCTCGACACTTTCTCCTAAGAATGCAAATGTGTCGCTTTTCATAAAGAGAAGGGGAAAGGCGCTTGGCTGGTCTGTGGGACGTCTTGTGAAATATTGAAACGCCAAACGGAGAAAGATTTATGATATTGATCTTTCTGGGGAGGGCTCCAGGGGACACTGAGCTTTAATTATCAGTTCCTCTTTTACGGTCTGTTATGGCTGCTCGGGGGCCCGCTTGCCCGAGTGTCCGACTGTTTATAAACAGAAAGCCTCTTGGTTTATTGCCGGCCTCTCTCCATCTCTCCCTCGCTTGCGTTTTCACATTAGCGTTTTCCCCTCCTTCCACCAACAGCCTCGGAAGAAGGACCCAGCGGGGACGAAACTCTACACCACCCTCGTGCGCAAGCGCAGCATCATCCCACGCTATGCCGGCATCGATTATACAGGCCTGGAGGTATGGTCCCTGCCTGCAGCTCCAAAATGGCAGCCAGGTTGGGTTCCCAGGTTCCTCCTGGGAACTGGCAGGGGATGGGGAGGAGGACTTACAGGGAAGAAGAAGAAGGGAAGAAGTGACTGGATTTATACCCGGCCCTTCACTACCCAAAGGAGTCTCAGAGCAGTTTACAATTTCCTTTCCCTGCCCCTGCAGGTATCGAAGGGCAGGATATAAATCCAATCTCCTCCTCCTCCACATGAAGCCTGCTGGGTAGCCTTGAGTCAGTCACAGTTCCCTCAGAGCTGTTCTCTCAAGAGCAGTTCTCTCAGAGCTCTCCCAGCCCCACCTACCTCACAGACTGTCTGTTGTGTGGGGAGAGGAAGGGAAAGGGGATGGTGAGCAGTGTTCCCTCTAAGCTGAGTTAGTGTGAGCTAGCCCACAGTTTTTTAGCCTCCAGCTCACAGATTTTTGTCTTTACTCAGGAAGGATGGCTCCAGAGCAAACTAATTTATGCAGCAGCCAAATCACTCGCTCACAACTTTAATGCCAGGAGCTCACAAAGTAGAATTTTTGCTCACAAGACTCCACAGCTTAGAGAGAACATGGATTGTGAGCCACTCCAAAAATGCCTTTGGGTAGTGAAGCGTAGGGTATAAAACCAGCTCCACCTCCTCCTCCTATTCTTCTTCAAAAACTGTCTCCAACAGCAAGGTTAGGTCTCCTCTCTTCTGGTACAAGGAAATGAGGAGAGTATTATGGAATCTCCTTCCGGGGAGAGAATGAGTATTCAGAAAGCCCCTTATCTGAGGGAACTCCGATTATCCTTCATCACTGTATATTGTACAACTAGAACAAAGTATGAGAGCACCGTTAAGACCAACAAAGTTTTATTCACTCTATGCGCTTTCGTGTGCATGCACACCACCACCACCACCACCTCTTCTTCTTCCCCTTCTCCTTCTTCTTCTTCTTCTTGGGTAAGCCATAGTTCTGTCAGAGGTGTTCTTGAAAAGAGCAGTTTCTGCCAGAGCTCTCTCAGCCCCACCTACCTCACAGGATGTCTGTTGCGGGGAGGGGAAGGGAAAGGAGAGTATAAGCCACTCTGAGACACCTTTAGGTAGTGAAGGGTGGGGTATAAATCCAATCTCTTCTTCTTTCTTCTTCTTCTTCTTCTTCTTCTTCTTCTTCTTCTTCTTCTTCTTCTTCTTCTTCTTCTTCTTCTTCTTCTTCTTCTTCTTCTTCTTCTTCTTCTTCTTCTTCTTCTTCTTCTTCTTCTTCTTCTCCTCCTCCTCCTCCTCCTCCTTTGTCGGTCTCTAAACTGCTGCTGAGCTCGAAGCTAGCCTTTCCTTTACAGGATCTATTGGAATTACATGAAAAAGCTCTTGCTTAGTCCCCTGTCCACCCCTCTCCTTTTTGTTTTGGTCTAGTCCAAACTGCCACCTGGAGGTGGGCAGCTATAAGGCACTGCGCGGACTGACAGGAAAACCGATGTGGTTCAGGCATATTTGATGCCCCCACAGGCAAATCGATTATGGGTATTTGCGCCAATAAATTAACACCGTTCTTGCTAGTCAGTCCCCATGACGAAGCCACACACGTCTTTCCTGTCAATCTGAGGCTTGCTGGCAAGTGCCCAGGGACGTTTGTGTCGCTGACTGTAGCAGGAAGATGCAGGGCTTTCGATCCTCCAAATCTTCCTTGGGATACTCTGTAGACTGCCTCCGATAGAGGCTGGCTTCCCTGGGGATCTTTAGGCAGGAATTGTTCCCAGCTGCCCTCTCTTTGTATTTACATACAGCAAATGATGATGACCCCAAAGGAAATAAGAACATAAGAAGAGCCCTGCTGGATCAGACCAGTGGACCATGTAGTTCTGCATCCTGTCTCACACAGTGGCCAACTGGTTCCTCTGGAAGGCCAACAACAGGGCATAGAGGTCGAGGCCTTCATAAGAACATCAGATTCTGCTGGATCAGACCAATGGTCCATCCAGTCCAGCCTCCTGTCTCACACAGTGGCCAACCAGTTCCTCTGGAGGGCCAACAACAGGGCCCTCACGTGCAAACCACTTCCTTTGGATGGCCAACCACAGGGTGTAGAGGCTGAGGCTTTAATAAGAACATCAGAAAAGCCCTGCTGGATCAGACCAGTGGTCCATCTAGTCCAGCATCTGATCTCACATGGTGGCCAACCAGTTCCCCTGGAAGGCCAACAACAGAGCTTAGAGACCAAGGCCTTCATAAGAACATCAGAAGAGCCCTGCTGGATCAGACCAGGGGCCATCTGTCCAACAACAGGGCATAGAGGCCGAGGCCATCTCCTGATGTTGCCTCCTAGCACTGGGATTCAGAGGCTTAGTGCCTCTGAATGTGGAGGTTCCCCTCAGTCACCGTGGCTAGTAGCCATAGATAGATTTATCCTCCATGAATCTATCTAATCCCCTTTAAAAGCTGTTTGTTCCTGTGGCCATCACAACATCCTCTGGCAGCAAATTCCACATTTTCATCACTCTCCGTGTAAAGTAGTATTTCCTTTTGTCTACCCTGAACCTACTGCCCATCAGCTCCACTGGATGCCTTTGAGTTCTACTATTTGGGGAGAGAGAAATTTTTCCCTTTGTCAGCTTTCCTCACCTAATGCATAACAAAATAAACCTCTGTCACGTTCCCCCTTAGTCATCTCTTTTCTAAACTAAGAAGTCCCAGACTCTTCGGCCTTTTCTCCTAGGGAAGGTGCTCCAACCCCCTAATTATCTTGGTTGCTTTTTGATGCCCAGTGTGGGGGTGATGATGAGATCCAAGAAAGCAGAAAGCCCTTCTTGGGCTCTCTTCTGGGTGGGCCATCGTCCCCAACTGTTTGAAAGCCACTCCAGAGAAAATAGAAAGGGCAAGTCTGTGATGTCAGGGTCTTGGCAGCTGATTGGTTTGTAGCAGGGTATCTCATTTGTTGCATGGGAAACGGGCATCTTTCCCTCCACAAAGGGCTTCCATTTCAGGGAATGTCGTGTTTTTTTTTAGCATACAAGTAGCCATCAGCTGTTGCTGGTGAAATGCAAATTGTTTCCCGGTCTAAAGGGGCCCTATTGATTGGGAGCGCAGCCTTGCTGATCTAACACGCTCGAGTAGACAGTGCGGGGTGACTTTGCTAATGATGAGCCACATGACTCCCGGGGTCGGGTCTCGTGCTGCGATTTAATGCTTTGCATATAGATGGGGGAATTCAAAAAGGAAGCAGAAATAAGGATGTACCTGGTTCCAGAGAGGGAGCTCTGTTTGTCCATCAGAGCAGAAACAGACAGGAGCTTTATGACTATTTAAAAAATACAAAGATTTTTAGTCTCACATAAGATTCCATAGACTTCACCTGCTTCATCAGATGCAGTGTAGAGATGTACAGGACAATTCCCCAGCCTGAGATGTCGTTAGTGGAGGAAACCTCCACGTATAGAGCAGTCAACCTCTGAATCCCAGAACCAGGAGGCAAATTCAGGGGAAGGCCTCAGGCTCTCTGCCCTGTTGTTGGGCCTCCAGATGAACTGGCTGGCCACTGGGTGAGACCGGATGCTGGACTAGATGGACCACTGGTCTGATCCCGCCGGGCTCTTTTAATGTTCTTATGAATGCCTTGGCCTCTCTGCCCTGTTGTTGGCCCTCCTGAGGAAATGGTTGGCTACTGTTTGAGACAGGATGCTGGACTAGATGGACTACTCATCTGATCCAGCATGGCTCTTCTTATGTTCTTAGGAAGGCCTCAGCTTCTAAGCCCTGTTGCTAGCCCTCCAGAGGAGCTGGCTGGACACTATGTGAGACAGGATGCTGGACTAGAAGGACCACTGGTCTGATCCAGCAGGGCTCTTCTTATATTCTTATGAAGATCTTGGCCTCTCTGCCCTGTTGTTGGTCCTCCAGAGGAACTAGTTGGCCACTGTGTGAGACAGGATGCTGAACTAGATAGACCACTAGTCTGATCCATCTGGGCTCTTCTGATGTTCTTATGAAGGCCTCAGCCTTCCTGCCCTGTTGTTGGGCCTCCAGAGGAACTAGTTGGCCACTGTGTGAGACAGGAGGCTGGACTAGATGGACCACTAGTCTGATCCAGCAGGGCTCCTCTTATGTTCCAATGAAGGCCTCTGTGTCCTTTTGTTGGCCCTCCAGAGGAACTGGTTGGCCGCTGTTTGAGACAGGAGGCTGGACTAGATGGAGCACTGGTCTGATCCAGCAGGTCTCTTCTGATGCTCTTATGTTCTTAGTCTTCTGTTAAGTTAGTGTGGGACCTGATCTCCCCCCTCCCCCCCCAGCTTTAGAAGCCACCCTTCTAACTTTACAAACAAGACTTATATTTCCAGCCTTGGGGTTTTATCTTTGAATGACCATACTTTCTAATTATTGGTACGACAAAACCTGGTCTTAAACTGTTCTCAGTTGCTTGTCATTTATTTCAAGGTATAGCAAAAGCATTGTAGTGTGTGTGTGTGTGTGTGTGTGTGTGTGTGTGTGTGTGTGTGTGTGTGTGTGTGTGTGTGTACATGGGGTAATCCTGGCTATCATCACAACAAAATGCTAATCTCTATACATCACTGGAGAGCCAGTGTAGTGCAGTGTAGCGTGCTGGGCTAGTATCTGAGAGAGACAGGTTCAAATCCTCCCCTTGTGCCATAGAAGCTCACTGGGTGACCTTAGGCCAGTCACACACACACACTTTGCCTGGACTGCCTCACAGGGTTGTTGTGAAGGTGAAATGGAGGCAAGGGGGATGGCATAAACCACTTTGGGTCTCCATTGGGGAGAAAGGTGGGGTAAAAATTGGAATAAATAAATAAGCTTTGTACTTATCTACAGATAATAATATTTATATTATTGTACTTTGTACAGTTTGGTGTAGTGTTTAGGTGTGTGGACTCTAATCTGGGAGAACTGGGTTTGATTCCCCACTCCTCCACATGCAGCTGCTGGTGTGACCTTGGGTCAGTTACAGGTCCTTTCAGAGCTGTTCTCTCAAGGGCAGTCCTCAGAAGAGCTCTCTCAGTCCCATCTACCTCACATGGTGTCTGTTGTGGGGAGGGGAAGGGAAAGGAGATTGTCAGCCACACTGAGACTCCTTTGGGCAGGGCTCTTTTTGTAGCAGGAACTCCTTTTGCATATTAGGCGACAAGCCCCTAATGTAGCCAATCCTGCAAGAGCTTATAGAGCTCTTCTTACACAATGGCTACTGTAAGCTCTTGGAGGATTGGCTACATTAGGGGCGTGTCGCCTAATATGCAAAGTTCCTGCTACAAAAAAAGCCCTGCCTTCAGGTATTGAAGGGCGGGGTATAAATCCCATCTCCTCCCCTTCTTATACTAAGAATTACCAAGAGGCACTTAGAATAGATGACTGATGAAAATACTACGTACCAGAGTGAAATTTCTAGGTGCCCAGAAACCTAGGATATGGCAAATCCTCACTCAGGGCTCTGTTCTATTGAGTTACCATAAAGTTTCTCGGACATATTGCCTGAGCAGCATTCTCCAAATTTGCCTTGATTTTTTTTCTTTAGCCAAATACAGTAGGAACGCTAACTGGAATGGTCTGCTCACCCATCTGTCAAACATTAGGCAGTCATCCATCCTGTAGGGCTGAGTTTTGTTTAATTAATTGGTTAGATGAGTTAATTAAAAAAAAAAGCTTTGATTGACTGAAACACATTTTTAAAAAACATTGCTTTAAATATAAGTACTTATTTTTTGGTTTTAAAAAAACCCTGCAGTTTGCAGCGTGCATCTTAGGGCTTTTCTCCATCCTCGTTTTCCTCCCTTGTAAGTTCCTGTTTCTTTGGGTGGGCGTCTGTTCCACACGTGTTTTGCTCCATCTAGTGGCTGATTCAGTATTACACTGGTGTATGTCCAGCATATCTCCCTGAAGAATTAAACTGCAGGTTTTTATGCCAGACATAAACCAATGTAATATCGAATCGACCACTAGAGGGAGGAAAACATGTGCGGAACAGACCCCGGCCCAAGAAACAGGAACTTACAAGAGGAGGAAACGAGGATGCGGAAAAGCCCTTCAAAGAGATATTCCTGCTTGTGGCTTCAAGCGGGAATTGGATAAACATCTGGAGCAGAGGTCCATCAGTGGCTATGAGCCACAAAGTATAGATACAAACTCTCGATATGGGGCAAGTGTTGCTCTGTTTTTTTGGTGCTTGGAGTGGGACAACAGTGGGAGGGCTTCTAGTGTCCTGCCCTACTGATGGACCTCCTGATGGCACCTGGTATTTTTGGTCCCTGTGTAACAGAGTGTTGGACTGGGCGGGCCATTGACCTGATCCAACATTGGCTTCTCTTATGTTTTTATGTTCTTAATACATAGAAGTTCTGTGGATGGCCAGACGGTGGTAGTGGCAAAGATGGCGAATTCACCGCAAGCTAATTATTTGAGAGAGAGGCGGTTGTCGAATGCTCCTTGTCAGGGTGTTACCTGACTTTGCTTTCATGGCCTTTCTCTGCGCTTCCAGGTCTTCCTCCACGGAGTCAACGAGAACCTCGCCAAACCAGAAGGCTCCATCATAGCCATCGCTAGAATCGTGAACAACGTCAAAGCTTACCAGTAAGTGAGGCAGAGGATGGGAGGAAGGGAAGTCAGGGACAAAGCTGTCGTAATGGTATTTGGGGTCGTATTTTGATTTGCGTTCCTGAGAGGGAGGTGCCATACTTCAACAGAAGAGCCAGTTCTTTTTGGAGGCAGTTTCCTTGAGGTTCCTCCTGAATCAGACCTTTTGGTCCATCAAGATCACTATTGTCTGCTCAGACTGGTGGCAGGTCTCCAGGGTCTCCAGCAGAGGTCTTCCACATCACCTCCTACCAGATCCCTTTAACTGGAGACCTGGGGGGTTGAACTTGAGATCATTGGCGTGTTCTACCACCAAGCCAGGGTCCCACATCAAGTCTTCCCCATCACCTGCTACCTTATCCTTTCAACTAGAGATGCTGGGGATTGAACTTGAGACCTTTGGCTCACAAAGCAGATGCTCTACCACTGAGCCACAGCCCCTCCACTAAGCAATGTTTTTTTCCTTTATACAGAGAGGAAATGATGTCTCGTACCTCAGATGCTCCTCCTGTTCCACTGACAGTCGCGAACTTCCCAGATCCTGTGATGGAGGAGTTTGACGTCCCACGAGTCACCAACCAAGGATACCCGCAGGTACCAGCCGAGTGTTGCTTTTTGACCCGAGATGTATACGGCAGAGAAAAGACTCGTACCAATTCCACAAAAGCAGTTCTCATACCCTTGGTCTCCTGTTTCCCCCAGTTGTACTGCTCAATGTCCCATTATTTGTTGCGTGGCCGCATTTCGAGCCACATCTCCCCCCGATTTCCCCCGCTTCTTCTTGATCCTAAAAAATAAGGATCAAGAAGATGCAGGGGAAATTGGGGGGGGGGAGATGTGGGTCAAAATGCAGCTACACAGCAAATAGCAGGAAATTGAGCAGTACAACCAGGGGAAACGGGAGACTGAGGGCGGGACAACTGTTTTTGCGGAATCGGTCCTGGTTGAATCTTGTAGCATAGCCGTTAAGGCACCAACATGGCAGTTCTAAATGGAGTTATACCCCTCTAAGCCCATTGATTCTGTTTAGGATTACACTACAAGGTATGGGTTAAAATGTCCTCTGTTCAAATCCTGCCACTCCCACGGGCTTTAGGCAATTGACTCTTCTCTGACCCTGAACCACCTCCCTGCACCATTGGGGGAGGCGTAAAACTGGTTGTAAAGATTGTAGAGAGAGAATGATTTGGTTCAGCCTTGGCACGAAACCACCGTCCATTGCAACTATGGTCAGTTTGTGGAACTGGGATTGGTCTTGCAGGCGATTCCTCAAATCCCAGTTTGCCTTGATAAATCTGATTTCGTCACCTTTGCCATGTAGCTAGGGAGTTTCAGACCAGGATTTCTGTGTTCTCACAAAACTGTAGCTAAGAGTGTGTCCATGTAAATTGCTGTCAAGTCACAGCTGACTTACGGTGACCTTAGCAAGTGGCTTTCAAGGCAAGTGAGAAGCCGAGTTCTAATACTTTGGGAGAGGGAGAAAAATTTCTCTTTATCAGCTCTCTCCATCCCAGGCATAATTTGATCAACCCCTCTGATGTCCCCCCTTAGTTCTCTTTTCTAAACTGAAAGTCCCAGACTCTTCAGCCTTTCCTCCTAGGGAAGATGGAGGTGTTAGCGTTATAGCATTTATATGTTACCGTTATAGCATTTATATGTTACCGTTATAGCATTTATATGCCTTTCTTCTTGGGAGGATATACATGCTATAATACTAACAGCATCTCCATCTTTCCTAGGAGGAAAGGCTGAAGAGTATCCTGCCTTTCTTCTTGGGAGGGGCTGTGGTGGCTCAGAGGTTAAGATGCTGAGCTGCAGACCGGAAGGTCAGTAGCTCGGCAGTTCGAGACCCAAGGGCCGCGTGACAGAGTGAGCTTCCATCTCTGGACCCAGCTCTTGCCAGCCTAACGGTTCAAAAGCAAGAAATTGCAAGTAGATAAACAGGGACCACTTCAGTGGGAAGGTAACAGCGTTCTGTGCACCTTGGCATTTAGTCATGCCGGCCACATGACCACGGAAAAGTCTTTGGACAGCGCTGGCTCTTCAGCTTGGAAACGGAGATGAGCACCGCCCCCTAGAGTCGGATTCGACTGGCTTTCGAGCAAAGGAAACCTTTACCTTTCCTCTTGGGAACGCATGATGGGTGGTCTCCAATCCTGGGACAGACCAGATAACGCTTTACTTCTCTATTCCCAGTCCTTCCAAGGCAGAGACTAAAGATGCTTGAAGTATCCTCCCCTTATCTTCTCCTCACTAAGTGCCCCGGGAGGTCTTGGAGTCTGTTGCTTGTCTTTTTGTCGGTCTTACAATTTGGAGGCAGCGTTCACTGTTGACCAGAAGTGACAATAACGATTCCTCCTAACCCTGTTTGAGATGCTTTGGGCAATGTACACGTCTTAATCGCCTGCATCTTTCCCTGCCGAGATGAAAGAAGCAACCAACCAAAATGGAATCCCTTCTGCTTAAGAAAAATCCCAGGGGGAGGACATGCTGTTGGAGCAAAATATTAGTTTGCGGGGGGGGGGTGGAATCGAAGCCAAGTCTTCTAAATGGTGGTTTCAGTCTGCTTGGGCTGACAGCTCTTTGGTTAGGCCCGGCGCCAGCTGAAATTGGCAAAAAAAAAAAATCATGCAAAATGTAGATACGGTGTTATAAATGATTTAACAGAGCCATCTGGCTTGAGAAAGGCCTCCCCGCCCCTCTCACAGGCTTCCTGTTAGTTTTGCTAAAAACCTTAAATGAGAGTTGGTTTTTTGGGGGGGGTTTCTCGATGGAGGTGGCGTGGTCCGATACACTGGAGGACGAGCCCGAAAGTTCGGTATTCGAGCCCGAACTCAGCTTCTGGCGCTGGTTATCTCTGTAGCCTTATGTCAAGTCACCGTGCTGCATTCTGAGTTTGGGGCCAGGATTGCCAGCTCCAGGTTGGGAAATTCCTGGAGATTTGGGGGCGGAGCCTTGGGGAGGGTGGGTTTTGGAGAGGGGAGGGACCTCGGTGGGGTGTAATGCCAGAGTCCACCTATCAAAGCAACCCATTTTCTTCAGGGAAAACTGATCTTTGAACTTTGTTGCCCTTTTTACCAAGAAGTCCAACTCTAAGTTTATCCTTCCCTTGCTATCCTGGTCAGTCAGATTTGGTGTATGCTCGAATGCTACTTATAGACGAAAAACCACCGGTTTCAGCTCATACTACGAAGTTTTGTGCGGCCGTTTGCAAAATTCACCAGACACCGATGGCTTACATTTTTACATATACGTATTACAGAATCCTAATAATTTTTTATCTATTATTCTTTCTAACTTGTACATCCCTTTGAATTATAAGCCGATTTATGTGTGGGAGTTAATTATTTCCCTTGCCCATTGTGTTTGCTGAGGGGGAGGGTAGATGTGAATTCCCTGCATTGTGCAGGGGGTTGGACTAGAATGATTTTATTTATTTATTATTGTATTTCTACCCTGCCCTCCCTGCGAACGAGCTCAGGGTGGCTTACAAAGGGCACCATGTGCCTACGTATAAAACCATAAAAACAACCATAAAACCATAAAAACAATAAAAACCATAAAACAGACAGTCAATTTAACAAAATAAAATGCTCACTAGTTTCAATCTCTCTATATAACAAGATGGTGTATCAAAAATGTTATAAAGCAACGATACTCCTTCACTAAGGAGGACATGTCCTGTAGATGTTACTCATTCCCATCCAGCAGCTGTCACGGTTTGGTATTCATAGGGCTGTCCTCTTACCCCGCTGGTACCAATATCATTGGTGGTGGTAGTAGTGGTGGCGGCTCCTACTCACAGGCCTGGTGGAAGAGCTCCGTCTTACAGGCCCTGCAGAACTGCGAAAGATGACCCTTGAGGTCCCTTCCAACTCTATGATTCTATGATTTATGCTGTCCCACAACCGTATTAATAAAGACTTTGATTCTGGGGTATAACGCCATGGCTTCCACACTCCAAAGCAGCCAATTTCTCCAGGGGAACTGCTCTCAGTAGAAATGAAGATCAGTTGTAATTCCTGGGGATCTTCACACTCCACCTGGGAGCTGGCAACCCCCCTGTGTACAAAGCAAAAAGCCCACCTCTCAGGGGTGTTATGAAGATGACTGTGATAAGAAAGCAAGCCTGCCCTCGCCTGTATTACTGCTCCGGACCAAAGCATGTTCCTTGAACATGGAGAGCCAGTTTGGTGTATTGGTTAAGAGCACGGAGTCTAATCTGGGAGAACCGGGTTTGATTCTCCACTCCTCCACATGCAGTCACGAGTTCTTTCAGAGCTGTTCTCTCCAGGGCAGTTCTCAAGAGAGCTCTCTCTACCTCACAGGGTGTCTGCCGTGGGGAGGGGAAGGGAAAGGAGATTGTAAGCTGCTCTGAGACTTCTTTGGGTGGTGAAGAGCAGGGTAGAAATCCAATCTCCAATCTCCTCTTCTCTCTTCTTCTTCTTTTCCTGGGGTGAGGGCTGTCTAAAAGCATATCTGTGACATAAGAGGAGGTTCCCTCCCCCTTTCGTTATTTTATTTCACCTTTTTAACTTTTACTTCTTACTGTTTTCACAACCTAACTCATCAACAGCAGACCCTCATCCCATGGGAAGAGAACCTCAAAGTTAGTTATGGTGTCACTTAACAGCAGCTGCCAAAAATTTTGCCACACACAGAGTAGTTTGTTTATTTTGTCTCGGAGTAGCCAGGATGGTTTCGCTTCTGGAGAAAGAGAGTTCCGATTAGGTAATGGGGAGATCAATTCAGCTCTTCGTTCTGAACATTAATTTTATTTCATATAGCTAAGTCAGTGACATTCCCGTCTTTTGAGGGTTTTTTGGAGCGGCTTCTGGATAGGGTTGCCGAGTCCCCTCTGACCATCACCAGGGGAAGGGGGGTTAGGGTTGCCGGATCCACGTTGGGAAACTCCTGGAGATTTGGGGATCGAACCTGAGGAGGACAGGGACCTCGGTGGGGTACAATGCCACAAAGCCCACCCTCTAAAGCATCCCTTTTCTCCAGGGGCACTGATCTCTGTAGTCTGGAGATGAGCTGTAATTCCAGAGGGACCCCAGCTCCCACCTGGATGCTGGCATTCCCTACGTTCTGCATCAGATTTACCAATTTATCTAATGCTCATGTTTGCTTGTCTTTTCTGCTCTCTTGGGGCTGGTTTCCCTCGCCTAGGCATCTTTATATATATATGTATATATTTAAATCTTCTTGCAAACCAAAAAGAGTCCTTAGACGACCCGGGAAAAGCCCTGGCATTTCTGGCCCATCTGTTCCTACATTCTAACACATCTAAATTAAAAAAAAGCATTCTGTTAAGGAGACCAAGTGATGGATCTCTGACACGGCATGTCTCACCCAGTGGTGTCTCCTGTCTGCGGGAGGTGGGAGCTCTGGGGGGGGGGGACTGTTACCTCCCACCAAATAAAGAGGTGCTAAAAGCCCCGTGTCCCTTATTAAAAGCCTGGTCGTCCTTCCCTCCTTGCAACCTCGGGGCAAGACGAGAGATGTCTTCATTTTAGTTTTGAACTGGGAATAATCATTAGGGGCTCATCTTGTGGGACAATTTCTCTTCTTTGGCCTTGGAGGGAGGGAGGGGGTGGGGACAATGAGAGGCATTTACTGTGGGATGTGGGGCGAGGGGGGACAACCCTCTCTCCCCCCTAAAGTGCTTGGCCCTTGCCTGACATAAATCATACTTTCTGGGCACGAGATTGCATTTAGCAATTGAATTACAAATTAATCCACGGAGGGAATTGAGCTGTTGTGCTGTTCCCTCCCCCAACCCTTCTTTTGTGTGTCCTTTAAAAAGGGCCGTTTAACCCTTTGAATGCCAGCGCACTGCACTCGCCGCTGTTCTGTCAGGGCAAGCCCTCATACGAAGGCTGTCGCAGTGATGAGCCTTACCATTTGTGCAAGGTCAACAACCCATAACCATTGTTTTCCTGAATGAATGGAGCCAGCAGATCCATTATCAGTCTCCCAGAGTTCTCTTTTTTAAAATTAAAAGCATCAGCGGGGGGGGTAGATCAGGGCATGTCAGGTCACCAGTTTGCAATTTGCAGGATATTTGGGAGAATAGATTTTTTTATTGGGGGGGATAGGTTTTTATTTTTAAAAAACTTTTGACATACGTACAATTTGTTACATATTACACGTATCTTCCAAATTACAAATACAAATACATATTCGAGTAATTTAACCCTCTAACAATCTAACCTGTACTAAACTACAAATCTACCAGTTTTAAACAGCACTAATTCATAGTTCAGCAGTTCGAGACCCGAATGCCGCATGATGGAGTGAGCTCCCGTCTCTGGTCCCAGTCTCTTTGGCATCATTGCTTAAGGACATTTTCACACGTGCTAAATAATGCAGTTTCAAGTCCGCTTCAGCGACCGTTTACAAGTGGGTTTTGCCATGTTGCACAGTAAAATCCAGTTGCAAAGTGTATTGAAAGTGGATTGGAAGTATGTAATGTATTGTGTGTGAATGTGCCCTAAGAGTCGGCAACGGAGTTCACCACCCATCTGTGTGCTGTTATGATTCCTCTTCATTCAGCTGCTACTTGACCTTGGTTATAAACCTTCCATTTTAATGAAATGCCTATCACTTGTTCACAGATTCAGAGTCTTGGTTGTAAATTTTCTTAACGGGAGCCCTCTTTGTCCCTGCCAGCTTCCCATCACCTATGAAAATCACTAGAACTTTCGGCTGCAAAACACTTCCTTCTGCAATCGCAGATCCAAAATTGTCAATGGGGAAAGAACGTTGTGTCTATTTTCATGAGGGAAGCTTAGACAAGTCGGGGTGAGCTCTATTCAAATCCAGTAGCACCTTTAGAGAACACTGAGATTTTTCAGGGTATAAGCTTTCTAAGCTGACTTGGATGGCCCAGGCTAGCCCAATCTGGTCAGATCTCAGAAGCTAAGCAGGGTTGACCCTGGTTTGTACTTGGATGGAAGACCACCAAAGAAGTCCAGGGTCACTACGCAGAGGCAGGCAAGGGCAAACTGCCTCTGAACGTCTCTTGCCTTGAAAACCCTATGGGGTTGCCATAAGTCAGCTGCGACTTGATAGCAGTTTCCACCCATACAGAGCTGCCATGTAGCAGGTGCAGGCAGGCAAGCCAGACGCATTCAGGTGCTCACACAAAGTCCAGACTTCAGTCCCAGAAGTCCAGAAGCCAAAAGTGCACAAGCCAGAAGGTCATTACCAGAAGGGGGGAAGCAGAGAGCAGAGTCAGGAGGTCCAAGGGTCATCCACAAGTCAGTGAGTCACAAAGTCAAAGTCCTAAGTCAGTCCAAGGTCACACAAAGATAGCAGGGTCAGGCATTGTGGTCACAGAGTCCAGCAGAATGACTTGTTGCTTCCACCACATGCAGGCTCCCAGCTCTGGGTTTTATAGGCACTTCCTAACAAGCCCTTGTTAGCAGCTAGCTGCTTGAGAGTACGGCTGCAACTACTCCAGGCTGTCATCAGCAAGCAGCTGGCGATGGACCAGGAGACGTGCATTCCGCCTCCTTGCTTGCGGCTCCCGTCTAAGCTTCAGTCTCCGGTGCTCAAAGGGTGGAGGTGAGCCTGGTGGACTGGTCTTAACCACTTGAGCCTCACCTGCTGAATCAGAGCTGGGTGGTGGCTCTGAATCAGCTGTTGGTGGTGAGTCTTGGTCAGCCTACAGCTCATCAGCCTGTTTGCTGGCTTCCGCTGACCCAGAACCAGCCATGCCTGGCTCCTCTTTTCATTAGGAGTCCTTCTCCCCTGAGAACTTCATGCTGAGCTCAGGCTGGCCCATGGCACAATCTTTCCAGAATCAAAACTGACTTCATCAGATATCTGATGTCAGATATCTCATGAAGGCGGCTTTCACTCTTGAAAGCTCATATCCCCAGAGTCTTCTTGGTCTCTAAGGGCCTACTGGACTTGAATCAAACTCTTCTGCTGCCAACAGACATAGCTACCTTCTGAAAATATAAGTCATGGGCTGTGCCCTGGATGTCAGATCATGTAATTTAAGAGTCCGAGAACAAGAGAACCAGCGTGGTTCTTCTCGTATAATGAAATTGACACATTTCCTTCCAGAACGGAATGAATTAAACCCCGAGAATGGGAAGGGGGGCTGATTTGTTTGGAGGGGTGGACAAGAGAGAGAGAGAGGAGTGCAATTGTCAGCCAGAAATTGGAGAGTGTGAAAACGGGTGTGTCACGCTTTCATAAGCACACACATCAAAGGCGCTTTTTGGACGGGTGCCAGACCGTCCAGAAGATGGGGAGGGGGGAAAGCCTTTTTCTCGCTGTCTCTATTAAAGTGTACTTATTAACATCTCATCACTTCCCTGATGCGAGGGAGAGGCCTTCGAACCACTTCTCTGCATTGCTCATGCATCAAGACCTGTGGCAATAATCGATCCATCGATAACACGACGATCCCTGTCGGGTACTGGGGGAAGGGCTGCAGGTCATGCGCGGGGATGGCCGTTACTCTGGTTACGGAGGTTAATGGCTTTCCCTGGGCGAGCCTAGGCATTGGGTAATCATATTCGATCCTTCTGCCATACCAGCATGCCCTTTCGCTTGTCATAGCCCATTAGCGTCTGCAGACAACGGCTCCGGGTTCACCTTCAGCCAAGCAGCAAGGCCGAGCCATGGGTGAAGGGGGGTAAAAAAAAAAAAAAGCAACCCGTGCCAAGTTTAACCCCTTCTCGTTGGGGCTGCCAGGCCTCCCAGTCTTAGTGGTGGGCAGGGCTCTTTTTGTAGCAGGAACTCCTTTGCATAGTAGGCCACACACCCCTAATGTAGCCAGTCCTCCGAGAGCTTACAGTAGCCCCTATAAGAAGAGCTCTGTAAGCTCTTGGAGGATTGGCTACATTAGGGTGTGTGTCGCCTAATATGCAAAGGATTTCCTGCTACAAAAAGAGCCCTGGTGGGACATTACATGCCGTAAGTATCTGTGGCCTTCTCTGGCTTTCTTGTGAGTTTCTTACCTGCTCAGTCTACTGATAGCCCAGGCTAGCCCAATCTCATCAGACCTTGGAAGCTAAGCAGGGTCGGCCCTGGTTAGTACTTGGATGGGAGACCGCCAAGGAAGCCCAGGGTTGCTACGCAGAGGCAGGTAATGATGAATCACCCCTGCTCTTCTCTTGCCTTGAAAACCCCAGGGGCTGGCTTTAAGGCCATTTCCGCAATAGTGGAATTCCCCACACTGACATTTTAAAAACTGCGTGTTGTGTGAAATTTTCTGCAGTAGATTTTACCTCACCAGGCACAAAGCTGAAGTTTTCTCCTTCTTACCCTGTGTTTTCAGAATCGCCAGTTTTAGCGAGTTCCAAAAACACGGGGTAAGAAGGAGAAAACTTCAGGTTTGCACCCGGTGAGGAAATATCTAGTGCGGAAAACTTCAGGTTTGCGCCCGGTGAGGAAATATCTAGTGCAGTTTTAAACATGTCAATGTGGGGAATTTCACTACCACAGAAATGGTCTAAGTCAGCTGCAATTTGACCCCTCTTTCCACCACCGCCATTGATAAATATCAGAGCTCTGCTGTTTCAATTCAGACCTCCCCAATTCATTGGCAAATGAAATGTGTGAGTCTTTCTGATGGTGCCATTTTCAGTTTCCTTGCACCCCTGTATGTTACAAAGGAAGCTGTTTTTTTTAATTGAGAACAGAATTTTCAAAATTCCCACTTTGAGACACATGAGGCCTGCTGGGTGATCTTGGACCCGTCACAATTCTCTCAGGATTCTCTCAGCCCCACCTGCCTCAGAAAGTGCCTGTCGTGGGGAGAGGAAGGGAAAGGCAATTGCCAGCCACCCTGAGACACATGAGGCCTGCTGGGTGATCTCGGGCCAGTCACAGTCAATGTTCCCCCTAAGCTGTGGAGTCTTATTAGGAAATTTTCTACTTTGTGAGCTAATGGCACTAAAGATGTGAGTGAGCAATTTGGCTACTGCATAAATTAGGTTGCTCTGGATCCCTCCTTCCTGAGCTAAGATAAAAATGTGTGAGCCAGAGCCTAAAAAACTGTGAGCTAGCTCACACTAACTCAGCTTAGAGGGAACACTGGTCACAGTTCCCTCAGAACTCCCTCAGCCGCACCTCCCTCACAAGGTGCCTGTTGTGGGGAGAGGAAGGGAAAGGCGATGGCCAGCCGCTTTGAGTCACATGAGGCCTGCGGAGTGACCTTGGGCCAGTCACGGTTCCCTCAGAACTCCCTCAGCCCCACCTCCCTCACAAGGTGCCTGTTGTGGGCGGTGTTCCCTCTAAACTGAGTGAGTGTGAGCTACCTCACAGTTTTTTAGCTTCCAGCTCACAGATTTTTGTCTCAGCTCAGGAAGGGATGGCTCCAGAGCAAACTAATTTATACAGCAGCCAAATCGCTCGCTCACCGCTTTAATGCCAGTAAGCTCACAAAGTAGAATTTCTGCTCACAGGACTCCACAGCTTAGAGGGAGCATTGGTTGTGGGGAGAGGAAGGGAAGGTGACTGCGAGCCACTTTGAGACTCCCTAGGGTAGAAAAAAGCGGGGTATAAAAACCAACTCTTCTTCTAAGCCTTTTCCTGAGAGGATTCTTGGTTCAAGAGACGGAGCTCAGGAGTCCCCCTTAGTCTGACTGGCCTTCCCTCATCTCTTTCCAGGTTTCCGTATCGGGTGGACCACCCGAAAAACCAACATGGGATACCTCCTACTTGTTCCAAGGCCGGGATGGAGCGACCGCTTTCTCAGACGACACCGCTCTCGTGATTGAATTCTTCAGATCACGTAAATCCTTTCGTCTGGTGTTTCGTGGGGGATACCCTGGGCCTCCCAAGGGTTAGTCACATGCCTCAACAGGCCCTGCGCCCTCCTAAATAACACAGGCTGCAGAGATTGCTATTCTGGAAAGTGATATTTGACTAGCTGGTCGTGCTGTGCTTTGTGGCTAGCATGGGAGGGACGTTGATGGTTGTTGTGACTCCAAGGTGAAGAGGCATCGGCAAATGCTCTTCTGTCCTTTAACCCAACACCTTTCGAAGAGAGACTGACTGATCTATGTTTCCCTTCCACAGAGCCAGAAGCGGAAGGCCAACCGAAGCCTCTGGGTTTCTCTATGCTGCCGCTCACTGGTCGTGTCTATCGGAGGCTTTTGTCAGAGAGCAGCAAGACTGGGATGCAAGTGAAAAATCTCCCAATCCAGGTTTTGATTCATCATTTCCCCTCCCTCCCTCCCTTCGAGTCAGTTTGGTGTAGTGGTTAAGCGCGCGGACTCTGATCTGAAAGAATTGGGTTTGATTCCCCACTTCTCCACTTGCTGCTGTTGGCGTGACCTTGGGTCAGTCACAAGTTCTTTCAGAGCTGTTCTCTCAAGGGCAGTTTCTCTCAGAGATCTCTCAGTCCCACCTACCTCACAGGGTGTTAGTTGTGGGGAGGGGAAGGGAAAGGAGATTGTAAGCCGCTCTGAGACTCCAAGTGAAGGGTGGGGTATAAATCCAATCTCCTCCTCCTCCTCCTCCTCTTCTTCTTCCCTCCCTCCCTCCCTTCCTTCCCTCCCACCATTTATGGCCCTGGTTTGTACTTGGATAGGAGACTACCATCAAGGAAGTCCAGGGTTGCTTCGCAGAGACAGGCAATGTCTCTTCCTCTCTTGCCTCGAAAGCGGCCTATGAGATCACCATAAGTCAGCTGGAGGCCTAACAACAGGGCGTAGAGGCCGAGGCTATTCCTGATGCTGCCTCCTGGCTCTGGGATTCAGAGGTCTAGTGTCTCTGAATGTGGAAGTGAATATTTAAGTGCCATCAAGTTGCAACTGACTTATAGTGACCCCAGCGAGAGCTTTCGGGGCAAGTGAGAAGCAGAGGTGGTTGGCCATTGCCTTCCTCTGCGGAGTCTTCCTTGGTGGTCTCCCATCCAAGTACTGACCCTTCTAAGCTTCCAAGAGCTGACAAGATCAGGCTATACCTTACTGCCTTCCCTCCCAAACTACTCCTTATGTGCATAGGTAAGTGTTGTCAAGTAACAACTGACTTATGGTGACCCCAGCAAGGGGCAGATGTGGTTTGCAATTGCCTTCCTCTGCAGGGCCTTCCTTGGTGGTCCCAGCAAGGGGCTTTTGAGATGTGAGAAGCAGAGGTGGTTGGCCATTTCCTTCCT
This sequence comes from Gekko gecko, assembly GCA_029375565.1. Lineage (NCBI taxonomy): Eukaryota > Metazoa > Chordata > Lepidosauria > Squamata > Gekkonidae > Gekko > Gekko gecko. Next base: position 6,904,670 of record JAPDNY010000017.1, on the reverse strand, counting down.
CTGCAGAGCCTTCCTTGGTGGTCTCACATCCAAGTCCTGACCCTACTTAGGTCCCAAGACCTGACAATATTGACTACACCAGGCCACACGTATATTTGATGGCCCACTTCACACTTGACAAAGAGAGGTCTAGTCCCCAAAAGCAGATGCACGTGTTTGTCCTATGTAGAGCCTAGAAGAACAGATGAACTGACCTCGTTCCCCATGTCTTGTTCCCCCCAGAACACAAATCTGAGGACCACATCTGGAGAAGCCCCAACCATCCAGCTGGGTCTCCAGCTGTTCAATTCCGAGGTGAGACAAAAAGAAAGAAAAAAGAATCACCAACTAGATCAGTGGTCTGACAACAGACTTACCGGTAGAATATATGACCTTCTTGTCTGGAAGTAGAACCAGAAGGTGCAGATGGTCCATTAGGATAACACTCCTTAAAGAGAGAGAATAGTGGAGAATTAGAAGTGTCTGCTGGAGGACTGGAAGGATGTTGAAGATGAGATGGGTTGGGGAGTCTTGTGTTGGTTTCTCCTCTACACCTGTAGTCCGGTATACATGACTGTTATTCTGCCTCCCTTTCTGTGTGCAAGTGGCTATAGGATCACAGCCTGAGGTCGTGAGCTTTTGGCTTTGTGCCTGCAAATTCCTCCTAACCAGTCTCATGAGGTGCTCCCAAAGGGCATCTTCTAAGCTCCGGTGATCTCTGTTTACAAAGGACAGTATCTGTTTTCTCTTACTTGTCCCTGGAGATCTCCCGATATTACAGCTGCTCTCCAGACTAGAGAGGTGAGTTCCCCTGGAGAAAATGGCTGCTTTGGAGGGTGGGCTCTGTGGCACTGTACCCTGCTGAGGTCCCTTCCTTTTCCAAACCCCGCCCACTCCAGGCTCCACCCCACAAAAAAATCTCCAAGTATTTCCCAACCCAGAGCTAGCAATCCTACATCAGAGATGGGAAACTATCCATACCTTCTGCTCTAGCCCTTTCTGCCAGGAACTCAGGTTGGTGCACATTGATATTCCCTCCATCCCCTTGACCTTCACAACAACTGTGTGAGATAGGTTACGCTGAGGGAGGGGGAGAGGAGGAGGGAAGACAGGGAGAGTGGAGAGAGGGAGGAAGAGTGGGAAAAAGAGGAAGGGAGAGGAGTAGAAGCAGGGAGGGAGGGAGAGAAGGAGAGGGGAGAGAGGGAGGGATAGCAGGGGAGAGGGGGAGAGGGGAGAGGAAGGGAGAAGGGAGAGAGAGAAGGAGGGAGAGGGAGTGGAGGAGACAGGGAGATCAGGGGAGGGAGGGGGAGGGAAAGAGAATGGAAGAGGGGAGAGGAAGAGTGGGGAAGAGAAGGAGAGGGAGGGAGAGTGGGAGAGATGGAGAAGGGTGAGAGAGGGGGAGGGGGAGGGAGGGGAGGTAACAGGGATATCGGGGGAGGGAGAGGGAAAGAGAAGGAGAGGGGAGAGAAGGAGGGGGAGAGGGATGGAGAGTGGGAGTGAGGGAAAAGGGGAGAAGGGAGAGAGGAGGAGGAGGGAGTGGAGGAGACAGGGAGATCAGGGGAGGGAGGGAGAGGGAAAGAGAAGGGGAGGAGAGAGGGGGAAGAGTAGGGAAGAGAGGGAGAAGGGAGAGGGAGGGACAGTGGGAGAAAGAGGGAGAAGGGAAGAAGGGAGAGAGAGAGAAGGAGGGGGAGGGAGTGGAGGAGAGAGGAAAAGAGGGAGAGGAGGGAGGAAAGAGAAGGGGAGGAGAGGGGGAGAGAGGGAAAGGATGAGTAGGGGAGACAGAGGGAGAAAGAAAGGGAGAGAGGAAGAGAGCAGGGAAGGAGAAAGAGGAAGGGGAGAGAGAAGGAAGGAGAGGGGGAGAAAAGAAATGAGGAGAGGAAGAGGTGGAGGGAGAGGAAGGGAGAGGGAGAGGGGAAAAGTTTGGGGGAAGATTTGGGGGAGGGAGAAAGAGGGAGAAGGAGGAGGGGAGAGAAGGAGGGAGAGAGACTGGTCGAGGGCCACCCAGTGAGTTTTACGATTGACTGGTGATTCGGACCCAAGTCCTAATCCAGCTCTGTGGCTTCTATACCCCACTGGTTCTCCCACTGGAGACACAGCTTGCTTTTAGCACACACATGCACACACACACTTAAATGCACGTACGTGAACACTTACATATTATGCCCACCGTCTCACATACAGCAGCCACTGAGGTATATTTGCAAATTTCAATAGGACATTTGTGAGGAAATAATGTCTGAAATGTATGGTTCTAACCAACCCCCCCCACACACTTTGGCTTTTAAATCCATGGAACATTGATCACTGCAGCGTAAATGCATACGGCAGGGTGCGCCGAAGATGCTGGCCACGAGGGATGGTGGTGGGCAGAGAGAAGGAATGCAAAATAATCCATGGTATGAGAATGAGGATTTTGCAAGCACGTCCCGGTTTTCATCCATGAAATGCTGGAGGGTGTGGAATGCAGCTGCCTTCCACTAACCCGCATAACGTTCTGGCCAACGGGTGCAAAAACAAACAAGCACTGACAAACAGCGGGTGGGCGGGTGGCTGACTGTGTCAGAAGCATGGGACTCCCAGAGCAGATTCATGAATATAGATGATGGTTTATACAGCCCGTAAAAGCACTCATCTTCCTCTCGCTTGCTCTTTCTTCTCCCCCCCCGCACCCGCGCTCTTGTAAAAAGAGGCTGCGTTAAAATAACACAGACTGAGAGTGGCTTAGTCTTGCAAGAACCATCTCCAGCTTGTCAGACTAAATTATGTTGTCGGGGATGGAAGGAATGCTCCAGTCCTTAAAAAAAAAAATGAAAAGAGAAGTGTGTGTGCGCGGGGGCGGAGAGGTTATTGAAATGCCAAAGAGGACTTGCCGACAGCCAGTATAGAAATTACAAAAACTTAAAACGAGTCTTGTACGTGGAAAAGCTGGTCCACACAGGTGCATTCCCCTTGCTCACCTGTGTCACGTTCAACCGGGCCTAAGGTATCGTATGTGATGTTTGTCTTGAATCTATGGCAAATTTGGATCCCATCCGTCCTCCAAGGATATGAAGGCTGCATACGCAGTTGTCCCTTCCTTTGCTTCATGCTCACAACATCCCTGTGAGATGGGTTAGGCGTAATGTGTCAGATTAGGTTCATGGGCTCAGGTCTCCTCACTCCTAGTCTGACATGCAAACTCCAAACCCAGAGGCTCTTGGTGCCCAACCAGTGGCCCCAGTTTAGGCTTGTCTGGCTGTGTAGGAGCTTGGTGAGGGGACACGGGGGCACCAGGGTCATGTGCACCATGACCTCACTTCTGACAAAAACTCAGAAGGGACATCATGTCGCTCTAGGAATCACCAGGAACTCTGTGGCAAAACCATGGAGTTCCTGGTGATTCCTAGAGCGACATGATGTCACTTCCTGGTTTTCCCCAAGATTACATCATGTTGAGCTGTTGCTAGTGGGCAGTCTTCCAGTGTAGGTGAAGGTCTGACAACCCTCCCCCTCTTCATCCTTTGGTTAACATAAGAACATAAGAGAAGCCATGTTGGATTAGGCCAGGGGCCTATCCAGTCTAAGATTCTGTGTCACACAACTGCAAAAGCCCAGGTGCCATCAGGAGGTCCACCAGTGAGGCCAGAAGCCCCCCACTCCAGAAGGCCCCCCCCCACTGTTACCCCCCAAGCACCAAGAATATAGAGCATCGCTGCACCAGACAGAGTGTTCCCTCCAGGACTCTTTTTGTAGCAGGGACTCCTTTATATATTAGGCAACACACTCCCCTAATGTAGCCAATCCTCTAAGAGCTTACAGAGCTCTTCTTCCAGCGGCTACTGTAAGCTCTTGGAGGATTGGCTACATTAGAGGTGTGTCGCCTAATATGCAAAGGAGTTCCTGCTACAAGAAGAGCCCTGGATCTATACCTTGTGGCTAATAGCCATTGATGGACTTCTGCTCTGTATCTAATCTCCACTTGAAGTTGTCTACACTTGTAGCTGACACCCCTTCCCTTGGCAGTGAATTCTATGTGTTAATGACTCTTCGGGTGAAGAAGGACTTCCTTTTATCTGTTGCAGACCTACTGCTCATGAATTTCATGGAGTGCCCACGAGTCCTTGCACATAAGAGAAACGGAGCAAAGTACTTAAGAACATAAGAACATAAGAGAAGCCAATGCTGAATCAGGCCAATGGCCCATCTAGTCCAACACTCTGTCACACAGTGGCCAAAAATACCAGGTGCCATCAGGAGGTCCAGCAGTGGAGCCAGGACACTGCAAGCCCTCCCACTGCTGCCCCTCCCCACCAAGCACCAAGAATAGAGTGCATCTTCCTTCTCTATCCCACGCATAATTCTGCAAACATCTGTCATGTCACCCCTCAGTCCTCGTTTCTCCAAGTTAAAGAGCTGTGACCTCTTTAACCTTTCTACATTTTCTTTCCAGGCATTGCCTGGTTCCTTTCCAGGCACTGAGCATAGAGACAACCTGTGTCAGATCAGACTAAATGAACCATCTAATTGAGCGTCCCAATTCCAGCAATAACCAGTCACGTGCCAAAGAGAAGCCCACGACTGGCCCTCCCCTGGTGAATATTTCCCAGCATCTGACGATCAGAGGCATTCTACCTCTGACCCAAAAGGTCCCTTTCAGCCATCACAGCTAATAGCCAGCAATAGACTTATACCCCGTAAACGTGTCCGATTTGCTTTTCAGTTCTTTTCAGCCAGCAGCTAAATGGGTGGGGTTGCCTGGTCTGGGTTGGAAAATACCTGAAGAGTTTGGGGGTGGATCCAGCCATCACAGCTAATAGCCAGCAATAGACTTATACTCCGTAAATGTGTCCGATTTGCTTTTCAGTTCTTTTCAGCCAGCAGCTAAACGGGTGGGGTTGCCTGGTCTGGGTTGGAAAATACCTGGAGAGTTTGGGGGGTGGATCCAGGAAAGCGTGGGGTTTGGGGTGGGGAGGGGCCTCGCAGGTCTCTTTTTGTAGCAGGGACTCCTTTGCCTATTAGGCGACACACCCCTAATGTAGCCAATCCTCCAAGAGCTCACAGAGCTCTTCCTATAGGGGCTACTGTCAGCTCTTGGACGACTGGCTACATTAGTGGGTGTGTCGCCTAATATGCAAAGGAGCTCCTGCTACTATACCTCAGCAGGGTACAGTGCCACAGAGTCCACCCTCCAAAGCAGCCATTTTCTCCAGGGGAGCTGATCTCTGCCAGCTGGAGATCAGTTGTAAAAGTGGGAGATCGCCAGGCCCCCACCTGGAGGCTGTAGGTAGAAACAACAGAGAGATCGCGGGAAGGATGTAAACGATAAAAGCAGACGTGATACAGTATTATGGAAATATATTTGGACTGCCGTTTTGCACAGAAAGGATCCATTCCATTGAAGTGGGAAGAATGCTGAGTGTTAATTCCACAGATTAGAACTGTTGACGTGTAAACTAATGTTACTCGGGCGGCACGCTTAGAAAAAGCGGTTGCGTGAAATGGCAGTATATGCAAATCCCATTGTATGTATGCGTACGTCGTTGTAACTTGTTGAAGAAATAGTACTCACTGCAAAACAGCAGTCCAAATATATTTTCATAATGCCGTATCACGGCTGCTTTCATCATTGTTTGCATTTTCTCCTGGGGAGCTGATCTCTGTCAGCTGGGGATCAGTTGTCAAAGCCGGAGATCCCCAGGCCCCACCTGGAGGCTGGCAACCCTCAAAATGGGCCTTCCAAGATGGTTCTTCTTTGCCGCAGCAGAATGTCGAGGATTGCAGCCTGGCTGGATCTCCAGCCACAAAATCCCTTTCCTTCTAACCCCCCCCTGCCCACTTTTCCCTCTGCAAAGTGAATTCGGAACCGATCTGGAAAGCTGGCGGGTTAATTCCATTGCTCTTCTCCCCCCCCCCGAGAGCGCCCGCGGCTGGGGCAGTGCTGTCTGGTGAGTTACTTTGGAGTAATTGCCCAGGGGGTCAGCGGAGAGGGGCCCACGTGTGATGAATTATTCACAGGGGTGTCGGTAAGTGCAGAATTAATCCCCTTCCTTCCAGCTGGCTGCCGCGGTAAATTATCACTCCTAGTCATGCGGGAAAATGCCGTGGAATTCATTTAGCTGATTATTGTTTTTGATCTAGGAACTGTTATTTCTCCCCCCTCGCACTCCTTCTCCTCGCCCTCCCCCCTCCAAATGTATGTCCAAGTGAGAAAGGGAACAAAAAATACCGAGTGACAGGCTTGGCTTCTTAATTTTACCGCTAAAGCTTGTTCCGACAAATTGGCCCGAGCAACGATAAAGCGGGATGAGGTTGTCACTAGAGGCACGAAGGAAAGGGAAGAGGTGTGTTGGAATGGACGTTAGGGGTTTGAACCATGGCATCTTTGCGATGGTCTGGTTCGTTATCCCATCTGTCTCATGGAAGTTCATGCTGGAATAAATTTCAGTCTTTAAGTCCTGGCTGGACTTCTCATTGACCTTTAAACCCATCATATCCATCAGGACATATCGGCATCTGGTGTGACCTTGGGTCATTCACAAGTTCTCTCAGGAGCTGTTCTCTCAGGAGCAGTCCTCGAACGAGCTCTCTCAGCCCCACTGACCTCACAAGAAGTGTTCCCTCTAAGCTGAGCTAGTGAGCCTCCGGCTCAGACATTTTTGTCTTGGCTCAGGAAGGATGCCAAATGCAGGAGCCAAATCGCTCGCTCACAACTTTAATGCTGGTCACTCACAAAGTAGAATTTTTGCTCACAAGACTCCGCAGCTTAGAGGGAGCATTGCTCACAGGGCGTCTGTTGTGGAGAGGGGAAGGGAAAGGAGATTGTAAGCTGCTCTGAGACTCCTTCGGGGAGTGAACGGCAGGGGAACAAATCCAATCTCTTCTTCTCTTCTTCTCCTCCCCTCCCTAAACCCAGGCTCCCCCCAAAAAATGTCCAGGTATTTCCCCACCCAGAGCCGGCAACCCTCAATCAGTCAGTCTTTTATTAGTACTCATAGACCAACAGGTCATAAGCATACCAGAAAGGTGATATTAGTACACAAACATTGTGAAAAGCAAAATTATACAACATGGGAAACATAAATATGCAAATGTTAAGGATACAATTCTAAATTGGAGAGTGAGGCCAGGCCTAGACCTCAGCAAGGTATAAAATGCCACAGTGTCCACCTTCGGAAGCAGCCATTTTCTCCAGGGGATCTGATCTCTGTAGTCTGGGGATCAGTGGTAATTCCTGGAGATTTTCAAGCCCCTCTTGGAGGCTGGCAGCCAGGCCCGTAACCATAGTGGGTCATTTAGGGGGGCAGTGCCCCCTCACTCATACCCCATGCCCCACAAGCCCCGCTGTGGGTGTTATGTCAGCAAGTAAGGAAAGACCATTCTCTTTTTCACCTGCCTGCCAATGGAATCTCTCTCTCTCTCTCTCCCCCCTGCTCTCCCACCCCACCCCACCCTGCAGAATTCCCAGTGCCCCACGACCCAAAATTTTCTGGCCTACACCCCTGTTGGCAACTCTAGGAACAGGGAGGTTGGCAACCAGGCCTGTAGCCATGGTGGGGCATTTAGGGGCAGTGCCCCCTCACTCATGCCCCATGCCCCACAAGCCCCGCTGTGGGAGTTGTGCCAGCAAGTAAGGAAAGACCGTTCTCTTTTTCACCTGTCCGCCAATGGGATCTCTCTCTCTCTCTCTCTCTCTCTCTCTCTCTCTCTCTCTCTCTCTCTCTCTCCTGCTCCCCTGATTTCCCAGTGCCCCACCACCCAAAATTTTCTGGCTACACCCCTGTTGGCAACTCTAGGAACAGGTAAGACCAGGTTTGTTTCCCCCCAGCCATTGTCATCTTTTCCAAGCACCAGAATTCTGCCCAAAGGCTTTGCTCCAGTCAATGGCCTCTCTTCTGCTTGCGTTGGGCCCCGAAAGCCCGAAGGCTGCCGCCGATGCAAAAAATACACATTTGCATTCGCTTGGCACGTGTGGGGGCATGCCCGACCGGGCAGCCACCACTGCGCCGTTCAAAGCCATTCAGGGGGTCTTAATTAATTCTAAGTGAAACAAGAGTCCTGAGCCTCCTTTCCTTCCCCCCCGCTCGCTGTCACTTTAAACCATTTTAACTGAGGAACATGATTTCTCCCCCCCCCCATTGCTTTTAAAAAAGACCACACAAAAGGAGCTCTTGGCAGATAACAGTGGAATTAAACGCTGTCGTCGGGGGCCACGTGACGTGGCTGCGTGGAAGTGACAGGTGCTGACAGATTGCTAAGTGCGCAGGGGGTGCAGCTAGGAGCGGGAGCGCATAAATTAAACCGAGCCCATACAATGGCGTGTGCGGGAAAGGCGCTATTGTACAATGCAGGATGGGCGGGATCTTTGGCAGGGCGTCTCTGCCGTATGCAGGCCAGAGCCTCCTCCCGCTCTGCCTGTTGACTGAGGTGTTCCGGTGGTGGTTTTTACTGAATTCACACATCTAATGCAAGGGCCTTAATCTGAAGTCTGGGGGTGTCTTTATTAGCATGCTGTCACCTAGAGAGTTCCCGCTGTTGCAGTGCATCTCCAGACACATACACATGTACGAAGCTGCTTTTTACTGAATCAGACCATCGGTCCCTCAAGGTCAGGACTGTCTATTCAGACTGGCAGCAGCTCTCTGGGTCTCAGGCAGAGGTCTTTCACGCCACTTACTACCCAGTCCTTTTAGCTGGAGATGCCGGGGATTGAACCGGGGACCTTCTGCACGTCAGGCAGATGGTCTACCACTGAACCATGTCCCCTCCCCTATAATACATGAACACATGAAGCTGTCTGATACTGAATCAGACCCTTGGTCCATCAAGGTCAGTATTGTCTACTCAGACTGGCAGTAGCCCTCCAGGGATTTAGGCTGAGGTCTTTCCCATCACCTCCCGCCTGGTCCTTTTACCTGGAGATGCCAAGGACTGAACTGGGGACCTTCTGCATGCCAAGCAGATGCCCTTCCACTGAGCTACAGTCCAAGTCCGCAGCCAGGAGATTTTTTTGTTCAGGGGGCATTTGATTTTTTAAGGGGGCAGTTAAATTACAGTTAATTAAATTAATCTGAATGCCTGTCTCTAAAGGGGGAAGCTCCTCCTAGCTTGTTTTTAAGCCCTTCCTTTCAAGGGACAGGGCAGAGAGTGCATCAGTTCCTAGGGGGGAAACCACAGTTCAGAGGGCATTTAATTGCCTTCAGAAGGCATTCAAATAACTTTTGAGTTCCCTTCCACAGGGCAAGAAAGCTTAGAAGGGCACCTTCAATACATCTCCAACAGTCCCCCTTTCTGCCAGCCCAGTACCACCTAGATCATGGTTAAAAATAAGGTTTCTGGCATGACTCTTTGTGAGGTGGGGCTTTTAATTAAGAGGGCAGGGACCTGAAATGCCCCACTGTGGCTATGGGCCTGCCACAGACCCTCCCAGATGACCACGATCAGTTCCTCTGGGGAAGATGGCCACTTTGGAAGATGGACGCTATGGAATTATACCATGCCGAAGTCCTTCCCCTCCCCAGAGCCCTCCCTCCCCAGGCTCCACTCCCAAAATCTCCAGGTATTTTACAACCCGAAGCTGGCATCCCAGATGACATAGTTCAGTTCCCCTGGAGAAAATGGCCACTTTGGAAGCTGGATGCTATGGAATCACACCATGCTGAAGGCCTGGGCTGGATGGGAAGTCAGGGGGCCTTGGCAGTGAGTCAGGGGGCTGGGCCCCTGGATGCCCCACTGTAGCTACGGGCCTGCAGTGGTAGTTGCCAAAACGGCTTCTTAGCTTGCTAATATTTTAAGCATATGGCGGATCTTGTTTAAAATTGCTTCTGAATGTCCTTTCTTTTTTTAAAAAAAAAGAAGCAGGGATCATAGGATAGTAGTTAAAGGAAGTTCCTTAGAAAAACAATTTATTTTTTTTAAAGCAACGACTGGATAGAACTCCAAGATACGTTTATATTTTCTTTTAAACATGTTATAAAGAACTAGTACTGTCGTGTTCACTTTTTTTGAGGCGTCTCCCGATGATCTATAGGGTGCACTAGCCACAGTCTATCCTACGTAAATCATAATCTTCTCAAGTTCCACTTGCTTTTTTTGGTACCAGGAAAGGGGTCCTAGTTTGGAGGTTGGTTTCACGGGCTCTTCACTTGTGCAGTCCAGGGCATTGTCCCAACTCATGCAGGACTTTAAAGGTTATACTAACCAGCACCTTGAACTGAACTGGTGACGGGTGACCCATGAAAACCCTGTGCCCAAAAGGCCCCCAAACATCTGTGCTCATCCCTGCAGCGGTCTCTGTATCCATCATTCTTCAGCCAAATGCATGTGTACAAAAGCCAAAGAAATTACCGGGGTCCATATGCCTGAAGGAAATGAGTGCCTAGTTCCTGAAAGGAGTATAAGTCTCTGCCATTCTCCAGCGGGTTTCTTCCTGCCGTTACCTCCCTACTCGCTGTCGTTAGAAACCTTGATCGCTGCGGAAATTACACAGGAGTGATAGAATTACTAGTGAATGGGAACGGATTGAGATGGGCTCGCTTTGTTAGACAGCTAATGAGCGGGATACAGCCGAGCCCTGGCAGAGTGGAAAAGAGACAGAGATAGAGAGAGGGGGAAATTAATGTCTTTGTGGAAGAAAATTTGTCCCTTTCTGCTTGCTTCTCCCAGAGGAGAGTTTATGGGGGGGAGCTAATTGAATTAGGGGCACGTGCCACTTTGATAGCCAACCTGCTCAGTCTCCGTCAGGCAAGGAAATGGCTGTCCACCTTTCAACTGACCCCAGAACGCCATCTGCGCATGGCCTGCCAGAATCACAAGGATAAACACCTGCATTTTGCATGAGCTTGTGCCCAGGGAGCATGTGTGTATCTGTGTGCATGCGGGCATAGCGATAATTGCCGTTTGGTAGCCCAAGGCCTGGTCTAATTGGTGCGTGAGGTCGCAGCCTTGAAGCCTAGTGAAATGCATGGCCTCCGAAGACCATATCAGATGGTTTTAACGAGGTCTGGATCAGCAAGGCCACTATGGCTTTATCGGAGCATCTTGGCACGTCTCTTATCCGGCGTTATCCCTCTTCCCGAGCCCCGATGCCAGGGGCTTAGGGGAATGGAGGAAGTGAAGGCCCTTGGGCCGCTAGGTTCCAGGCTTGCCTGCTTTCTCATTACGACCCTAATGAAGCATCAGTGCCTACAGTCATGGATCAGAAGGTGGCGATGGCCACTTTGCCGTCATCCATCCGCAGTGGCCAATTTAGCCGGTTACGAACGGATTACCAGCAAATGAATAGACCGTCACGTGCGGGCACGCCGATGAATGCCGAGGGGGAGCCAGGCGAGATTGTCTTCCTAGGGAAATGATTGGAGTTTGCACTAACTGAATCCTCTTCAATTAGCGATCCACCCCTGTTTGGTTAAGGAGCATCTGCCCGCTGTCGTTTGCTTTGCGAAGGCTTGCTGATAGCAGCCGCTTTGTAATTGATCCGTTACAAACCATGCAAGGGCAGAAAGGCAATCCTTCCTGAGCCAATGAGGAGCATACTACAGTCTTATCAATGAGAAGAGGCAGGCCATGACCGAAGGACAGGGCAGCCTATTTTTTTAGGTTTGGAAGAAAGGTGTGTCTAAACATTGATTATCCTTCCACCTGTTTCTGTCCGGGTTGAGGTTTAGGGTCATGATGGAAACATGTTTTTGTTTACCTCGGTGTCTGGCAATTAGCATGCGTGTGTCTAAGCACATGAAGCAGGCTGCCGTCTGCTGAGTCAAGCCCTTCATCTAACAAGATCGATCTTGTCTACTCTGACCGGCAGCTGTTCTGCAGGGGCTCAGGGGAAGATCTTTCACATTTTCAACTAGTGATGCACAGGATTGAACCTGGGACCTTCGGCATGCGAAAGCAGATATTCTGCCATCAAGTCACAGATACAACAGTCAAGTTGATTAGTTTTTGTGTTTTGTTATAGTGCTCATTTTGGTGGTGGTGGAAAGTGCCGCCAAGTCACCACTGACTTATGGTGACCCTGTAGGGTTTTCAAGGCAAGAGACATTCAGAGGTGGCTTGCCATTGCCTGCCTCCGTGTCATGCCCCTGGTATTCCTTGGAGGTCTTCCATCCAAGTGCTAACTAGGGCCCACCCTGCTTAGCTTTCGAGTTGATCACAAGCTAGTTGATCACAAGCTAAATATGAGCCTGCAGTGTGATGTGACTGCGTTAGGATGCATTAACAGAAGCATTGTGTCCAGATCATGGGAGGTGGTAGTTCCGCTCTATTCTGCTATGGTCAGGCCTCACCTGGAGTACCATGACCAGTTTTGGGCACCACATTTTAGGAAGGATGTTGACAAGCTCGAGCATATCCAGAAGAGGGCAACCAGGGTGGTGAGAGGGTTGGAATCCAAGTCTTATGAGGAAAGGCTGAAAGAGTTGGGTATGTTAAGCCTGGGAAAGAGAAGGCTTAGAGGGGGACATGATTGCAGTCTTCAAATATTTGAAGGGCTGTCATGTAGAAGATGGAGCAGATCTATTGTCTCTTGCTCCGGATTGTAAGACTAGATCTAACGGGTGGAAATTACAAGGGAGTCGTTATCGGCTAAATATCAGGTGATACTTCTTAACTGTAAGAGTGGTTGAGTATTGGAACAGTCTGCCTTGGGAGGTGGTGGATGCTCCTTCGCTGGACGTTTTCAAGTGGAGGCTGGACGACCATCTTTTGGGTATGTTGTAGGGCTATCTTTCGGCTACGGTCCTGCAGAGTGCAGGGGGTTGGACTAGATGACCTGTAAGGTCCCTTCCAACTCTAACATTCTATGATTCTATCTGATGAGATCGAGCTGGCCTGGGGTATGCAGTTCAGAGCAGTGCTTGTTTTAGCTGCCGCTAAATTATATACTCTGTATCCTTTTCAGCACCTGCTGCATCTCTTTGAGTTTAATTTGTTTTTTATCGTTCTTCTTTCTACTGACTAATGTTTAATGCTGCCAATGATGCTTGTACTGTTAGTTGGATCGGCCTCTTGTGTGTGCATGGTTTCATCTATGGGCAGCCACCTCAAGAGTCTCCTAAGTAAAGATAACTTCAATAAACATTAGCGCAGCCAAGTTCTTGTTCAGCCGGAGCTGCTACGCCATTGACAGCTGCAAGCTGAGCGGAAAAGTATCCAGCAGGGTTCTTTCTTGCTATGCAGATGAAGCAGCGGAGCTGTTTAAAGACACAGCAGGAAAAAGTTGGGAAGGCTAGAGGAAATATAGGGTGTGTGTGTTAAATCTTGCAACACCTTGCCAAGTGAGAGTGCCAGAGGGTGAGGGAATGCATTCTGCCAAAACCAAGAAGAAAACCAGACCTAGATAACTGGGAGATATTTCTCTGGGGATACGTGGTCCCCAAAGTGTAATAAACATGTGGAATTCACTGCCAGAGGAAGTGGTGGCAGCTACAAGCATAGGCAGTTTCAAGAAGAGATTGGAGAAACATATGGAGCAGAGGTCCATCAGGGGCCAGAAGGTATAGATGGAACACTCTTTCTGAGGCAGTGATGCTCTGTCTTCTTGGTGCTGGGGGGGGGGCCACAGTGGAGGGCTTCTGGAATTCTGGCCCCGCTGGTGGACCTCCTGGTGGCACCTGGTATTTTTGGTCACAGTGTGACATAGAGTGTTGGACTAGATGGGCCATTGTCCTGATCCAATATGGTTTCTCTTATGTTCTTATGTTCTCTGTAATCTTGGTGCTTGGGGAGCAACAGCGGGAGGGCTTCTGGAGTTCTGCCCCCGCTGGTGGACCTCCTGATGGCACTTTGGTTTTGGCCACTGTGTGGCCCAGAGTGTTGGACTGGATTGGCCATTGGCCTGGTCCAACATGGCTTCTCTTATGCTCTTATCCCTTGCACTTGGCATTTCAACATAGGCGAAGGCAATGTTGCAGCTGGTATAGCCATTTTTTTTTTAAATTAAATGTCTCTGTGCTCAAGGAAGTGCTCTCGTGCTTTTAAAATCAGTGGGTTGAGCAAGAGTTCAAACATATTAAGCTTTTCCTGGCCTATGGATGTAACAGCCATCTCAGAGGCGTGTTTCGTCTGAATGGGGAAGTTCCATTCTTAGATATCCCAGCTTGGCTACTGAAAAAAAAAGTCCTACACAAATATGTCTAATCTTTTCAGAAAGCTATCTACTCTAGTAAATATATATTTTTTAAAAAATACGTTTTATTTAAGCATTTTGAAATTTTAATAATATATCCCCCTAAGAAAAAGAATACGGCACTTATCAGAACAGGGGAGAAAAAGAAGTCTTACCTATATCTCTCTAAACTCCAGAAAGATTTTTAGAAGGTCTAGACAACAATTAAAAAATATGGGGAACTTTAGAAAGAAATATTAAGGTGTGCAACAGTGTTCCCTCTAAGCTTAGTTAGTGTGAGCTAGCTCAGTTTTTTAGCCTCTGACTCACACATTTTTGTCTTCGCTCAGGAAGGATGGCTCCCAAGCAAACTAATTTATGCAGCAGCTGGATTGCTCGCTCACAACTTTAATTCCAGTAGGTCACAAAGTAGAATTGGTGTGCAGAAGACTCCACAGCTTAGAGGGAGCGTCGGTGTGCAATTTGAATCATTTCATGCCGCAATCTATATGCATTTTTTTAAAAAAATGCAGGCACAAAAGATTACAACTTAGAGCAAGTCAAATACTCTGAGTCTTAACACCCTGGTGTTTTTTATATACAGAGGCCAGACAGTTTTCTGAGTCCATCTTCCACAAACGTCCTTCCCCTCTTGGATCCTGCGTTGGTGGATAAGCTTGGAAATATCAAAGAGCCGTGGATGAGGCCTCCTTCCAAGACCGCTGTCGTTCCTGTACCCAGTGACGAGGTGAGCATCGATCCCTTTTTCTTTTTTTTAAATCTCATCTTCTCTCCTCTGACCGCCGAAGTCCAGGGGCAGCCCTGCGGGACAGACTGCTTTGGGACGGCAGGGCTGTGAAGACTCAAGATACCTTTTGTAATATTTGTGACATTTACCAATATACGAGCCAAGCACGGTGGAAGCAAGTGGAGGCCTACAGCACGGAGCAAAACTGCTAGGTGTGGGGTAGTGGTCAAGAGCGGCAGACCTGGAGAACTGGGTTCGATTCCCCACTCCTCCACATGAAGCCAGCTGGGTGACCTTGGGCCAGTCATTGTCAGAGCTCTCTCAGCCTCATCTAACCTCACAGGGTGTCTGTTGTGGGGAGGGGAAGGGAAGGTGATTGCAAGCTGCTTTGGGACTCCTTCGGGTAGAGAAAAGTGGAATATAAAAATCAGCTCTTCTTCTCCTCCTCTTCTCCTCCTTCACCTCCTCCTGCTCCTTTTTCTCCTCCTCTTCCTCCTCCTCCTCCTGCATTCATGTCCCGAAGTAATAGGCAGTGATCCCTCTTGTCTCCATCCCAGCCCTCAGACTACTTTCGAATCTGTCAGTGCCCAAATGCACACTGAAACTATTTTCTAGCATTCTTAATCTAAGCCAGTTTCTCAACCCTGTCCCTCCACCAAGAATCCCCTTTGCACATTTCTCCCCTCGTTGCCCAGAGCATAAATATGTCATTCAAGGCACGTGGTTTGTGTGAAGGTTTGTGCTCCTTGAACCTTTTTGAACTCCCTTTCTGAATCCACTCTCCTATTGGCTCTGCAGGTGGGCATGCAGAAATTCTCAGGTGATCGTAGAGCACAGGGGCTGGAGGATGATCCAGGAGGTCAGCAGTTCAAACCTGATCTCAGCCACATACTCACCCCGCAATCCTAGGCAAGCAGCTTTCTCTCCGCTTTGATTGCCCTGCCTGCCAAATGGGGGTAGCGATACTGACCTACCTTACCAAGCTGTTGTTGAAAACCAGTTTGGTGTCATGGTTAAGAGGGAGGACTCTAATCTGGGAGAACTGGGTCGGATTCCCCACTCCTCCACATGCAGCTGCTGGCGTGACCTTGGGTCAGTCACAAGTTCTCTCAGAGCTGTTTTCTCAAGGGCAGTGTTATGTACTCAGGTAAAAGAAGATGGCTGCAGCAACGCAAGCCTAGCCATGTGGTCAAACAAACAGCGACCTTCGGTCCGAAGACGATAGGGCCACCCGGATCCTAACCTATAGGAAGCATTGACTTGTAAATAGAACCTATCACGGGTAATGGGTGTGTGTGGGAGTGGTGTGGGGTTTGCATATAAGCCGGTCACGGACTGGCTAGTTTGTCTTTGTTGTGGAATGTAACCCAATAAGCCTGAGCTGTCCATCATGCGGAGTCTCTGGCCTCAGTACATTTCAAGCAGTTCTCTCAGAGCTCTCTCAGCCCCACCTACCTCACAGGGTGTCTGTTGTGAAGAGGGGAAGGGGAAGGAGATGGTAAGCCGCTCTGAGAGTCCTTCAGGTAGTGAAGGGCGGGGTATAAATACTATCTCTTCTTCCTCCTCCTCCTCTTCTTCTTCCTGTGATGAAGTACATGCCCCCAAAAAGAAATGCAGGGGGGGAGAGCCCTTCTGGAAAATGTAACCCTCTCCATCAGATGCTTGAACAAGATAGGGCCAGCCCCTAGAAGCCCAGACCTCGGCAATCGCTACTGCATTCTGCCCTGACCTGGACAGTGTAGGCTAGCCCAATCTTATCTGGTCTCAGAAATTAAGTAGGGTCGGACCTGGTTAGTACTTGGATGGGAGACCACTGAGGCAATCTAAGGTTGTTATGCAGAGGCAGGCCATGGCAAACCCACCTCTGCTCGTCTCTTGCCTTGAAAACCCCACAGAGTTCCCCTAACTTGGATGCAACTTGACGGTAACTTACCACCACCATCCCGGCACTTTGCCTTCATTCAACACCCCCGCCCCCCTCCGGCTGACCGTGGGAGTTTCTATTGGGATATTTGGTTAATAGAGCAGAGTTCTGCCCAGTCATAGAAGCGTGATCCTGAGTGCGGTAAATAAATCTCGCGAGAAGGATATTGCAAAAAAAGGTAAACTTACATTTATTCAAGTAGATCCAATTCACATTCAGGTTGCGGTCCAGAGGAGAGAGGGAAGCCTAATCTAAATAGTACTTTCCAGGGCTTTTTTTTGTAGAAAAAGTCCAGCAGGAACTCATTAGCATAATAGGCCACACCCAACTGGAGAAACTCAACATATTAGGCCACACCCCTGACAGCGCAGCTCATTAGCATATTAGGCCACACTCCCGTGCCTTCCCTTGGCTTGCCGGGGCAAGCCCCCTCTTGAAGGGAAGGGAAGGCAGTTTAAACTGTCTTCCCTTGGCTTGCTTGGGCATCCTGCAGTTGCGGGGAGCCTGGTCAAGCCAGCCCTTGGATAGGCCTTGGAAGGCATGGGGAGGCATTTAAATGCCTCCCCGATCCTTCCAGCACCTCCCCTGGCCCGTCCGCCTTGGAGTCACCAGTGGGGTCGCTCTCCAGGCCTTACCTCTGTAGCCACAAACGCAGAGGTTTTGGCTGTAGTGGACATGGCCAACTCTGAAGCCAGCTGGAACTCCATTCCTGTGCTTTCCTGCCCCAAAATAACACTGGTACTTTCCCTATCACAAATGGATAGCTTGTCGAGGGCATTGTCTCTTCAGGAGACACCTGCAGAGGCGTGTGTCTCCATGGAAGGCCATGTGAAGAAAGTGAGAGGACAAAGACCATGTGAGGGAAGTGAGAAGACAAAGTGAGAGAAGAGGGGGTCAGAGAGGGTAGCTCCCAGGTTAAGACAAAGAGTGGCATCCCATTCAAGGAGATAAAACCTATACACTCTTAGAGTGATGTTGCACACACACCCCAAAAATGTCCAGGCATGCTGAGTTGCTCACTCAAACCAACTGATTTCTGTGGTCTGGAGATGAGCTATAACTCTCAGAGAGGGTGAGGACAAAAGATCCAGATGGGCAGCAGTGTTGGTCTGAAGCCATAGAACAAAGTCTGAGTCCAGAGGCTCCTTTAAGACCACTGAAGTTTTATTCAAGGTATGAGCTTGCACCCTTCCTCAGATACATAGAAATGGAAGGTAACAGTTCAGACTTATAGACAAGAGGCTGAGCAGCAAATCAGCATGTAACATGATGAAGATGTTGTAAGATATGCGGAGACTAAACAGGAAGAAGTCAAGTTTATACAATCTTTGGATTTAATTCAGGGGGAACAACAGAAACAGAGGAGAGGCATCCAATGTTCCCTCTAAGCTGTGGAGTCTTGTGAGAAAAAATTCTGCTTTGTGAGCTGCTGGCATTACAGTTGTGAGCGAGCAATTTGGCTTCTGTATAAATCAGTTTGCTCTGGAGCCCTCCTTCCTGAGCTAAGACAAAAATGGGTGAGCTAGAGGCTAAAAAATTGTGAGCTAGCTCACACTAACTCAGCTTAGAGGGAACACTGGAGGCATCCCATTCAAGATAACACTTATAGAGGGGTTTCGGTTTCGGCGTCGCGAATGGCGGCCGCTTCTCGGGACGCTCCCGGAGGCGGTTAGCCCACGCGCAGTTAGGGGGTCTTCGCATGTGCGAAAGACCCTAGTGAGCCTTAGGCAAAGGCTCCGAACCGGGAGCGCTTGGGGAGTAGCCTCTTTGCCGGCAGACAGCCGGGAAATTGAGGCTTTCTCCCCGCCCCAATCGGCCCCGCTGTGGCGTGCCCGTAATGGGACTTAGCGGCGCCACCGATTTCCAGGAGTGAAGACAGCGCTATGGTTTAAAATAAAAGAAGAAGTAGCATCGAATCGTGAGTTGAAGATCTATTTTGAAGCGTAAATCGGAGCCCCCTGCATGCGTATAAGCGTTGGGAGGAGGGAGGAGTTCCCACCCCTTTGAGAAGCAAGATCTACAAAGGGAGCGCGAAGGGGGGCTGAGAGAAAAAAAGTGTTGGTGAAAGTACCGTTGGGGTTGCATGGAAGACTGCGATCATCTTAGCTTCCTTGGGGATGCGGCACGAACTTTTTAAAAGTAAACAAAAAAACAAAATGTCGATAATGGAAAAAGTCCTGCAGACACCGGAAGAGAAGAGAGGAGGGACTTCCGGTCCAGACAGCCCCCCCAAGAGCTTGCTGTCAATCAACAGGAAAAGGAGATGCTGTGCCCCCTGCTGGAACAATTGCAGAAAATCAACGAAACTCTGTTTAAAATGGATAGTGTTCTCATCAGTCGACAGAAACAGATATCGGAAACAACTAGAAAGATGATGGAGATCGAACAGAAATCGAATCTGATTCTAGATTTCCAGGGCGTTAAAGAAGAAGAGAAAGAAGATCTTGGATTTACCTTGACAAATGTCTTGGCACCCCTAACTGGCAGTGAAGCGATAAAATTAAAAGAAGAGGTGGATGAGGCTCCCAAAGCCTATTCCGCTTTTATAAAAGAGAATATTCTGCCAGTAGAAGGGGATGTTGAGCATAGCAAGCGACAAACTGGAGATCTAATTTTATCTGAAGAGTTTATGGAGCCCTGGAAGCTTGAAGGCCAGAAGTTTAAGGAAAAAGAGAAAAGAAAGAAGAAGGATTTCATCTTCAAAATACAGAAACTTCTGAAGAGACACGCCAGCAGGGAGGAAGATGCAGTATTCAAAACTGGGACAAGTGAAGAAGACAGCAGCCCAGGGGAAAGTGGTGATGGAACGGAAGACTTCAAAGTTAAAATGGACTCAATCCATAACTGGAAGAGATTTAAAAAGAAGATACTTTGAGGACTGTTCGTGTAACATCTGGAAGGAGCTGTTTAATTACTAACCCCAATGGACTTTACTAACTGCATTAACAGAGTGACTTCGGACTTTGCAATAGTTAAAAAGAAGATCTTCTAACCATGATAGATGCCAAAATTGGTATTGGTTATTAACCTAAACTAACCCTCACTAACAGGAAAAAATTCACTCCATCTTTTTCTTTCTCCATCTGTCTACCCTTCCCGTTTCTTATAAAAAGAATAAAATTCTCTCTTTTTTAAGAGAGTTTTACAAAAAAAAAAAAAAAAAAGATAACACTTATATACCTTTAGAACACCTATACACTCTTGGAGTGAGGTAGCGCCTCCCAGAAGAAGAAGAAGAGGAGGAGGAGGAGGAGGAGGAGAAGATTGGATTTATACCTTGTCCTTCACTACCCAAAGGAGTCTCAGAGTGGCTTACAAACTCCTTTCCCTTCCCTTCCCCTCCCCACAACAGGCAACCTGGGAGGTAAGTGGGGCTGAGAAAGCTCTGACAGAAACTGGTCTTTTTCAAGAACAGCTATGCCAGAACTGTGGCTTGCCCAAGGTCATCCAGCAGCTGCATGTGGAGGAGTGGGGAATCAAACCTGGTTCTCCCAGATTAGAGTCTGTGCACTTAACCACTACACCAAACCCAGTGCCCAGGCATGCTGAGTCGCTTCCTCCAACAGTTTCAAGGTCCCCGATTTGATCAGAATATCCAATTCTGAATCCATTTAGCCAATCCTTTGCCATTACAGCTGCATTAGTCTCCAGACCTCCAGACCCCCGACACCCCTTACCTTTCAGCTCCTTGGATATACGGCTGACATCAGCAAGGCTTGCGGCATTGATAAAATCCGAGTTACTAGAGTCGCCCTTCGCTAAGTGAAGGCTTCCCAGGACTCCATCTGTCTGGATTTTAAAATAACATGTCATTAAAGCTCGGCTGTTAAACGTCGAGGCAGAGGCAGGAGGGAAAGAGGGAGACAGGATAGAGAGGACAATGGATGAAAGGCTGTCATTGAAAGCACTTTACAAAAACAGCTAGATTTATGCACAGCGGAGTTCGCATTGTTTTTTTATTCTTTTGCAGTGTTGGGTTTGGAGGGAGACCGACCTGGTTTTGCTGCCACTGCTCCACTTGCACCTGCTGGATGACCTTGGGCAAGCCGTAGTTCTGTCAGAGCTGTTCTTGAAAAAGAGAAGTTTCTGTCAAGAGCTCTCGCAGCCCCACCTCCCTCACAGGGTGTCTGTTGTGGGGAGGGGAAGGGAAGGAAGATTGTAAGCCACTCTGAGACACCTTCGGGTAGTGAAGGACGGGGTATAAATCCAATCTCTTCTTCTTTCAAAAATCTGTGGATCCCTCCCTCAGAATTCCCCTTCTATCTCACCAGCGCATATCTGTTCCCCGGTGATTTAAGCACTTGAATATGTAAGCCCGTATCAAATTCTTGGCAACGTAAGAGAAGTATCACTTTGTCTTCATGAACCGACAGGTTCTTGTGCCACCGAGAAATGAATATTCATACGCACGCCCTGCTACGTCCTCCTTGCTCCCTAATGTCAGGCTGCTACCGAATCATTCGGTCCCTTCTTCTTGTGCCTGGAGAACATCCGTGGCTTCGGTTTCTCATTCCTCATGGAGGGACAAAGCAGAAAGCTGCATCCTTGCTGTTCTTTGCCTCCTTCCCTCTGCTGGTCCATCACAGCATTTGTTTTTATCACTTCACCTTTCATCACTGCACCAGTGAGTTCAGTCACAGTACAATCGAAATGCGCAATAAATGGCACAGCCACCTCGTGGGCAGGGAGGACACGGCTGCCCCGGCAACTTATTTTTATTAATTTGATTTGATTTATATCCCAACCTCCCCTATGTATGGGCTCAGGGTGGGTCACAATGTATCAATTAACACATAATAGAGTGCGGACTCTAATCTGGGAGAACCAGGTTTGATTTCCCATTCCTTCACATCAAGCCAGCTGGGTGACCTTGGGTCAGTCACAAGTTCTCTCAGAGCTGTTCTCTCAAAGGCAGTTCTCTCTGAGCTGTCTCAGCCCCACCTACCTCACAGGGTGTCTTTTGTGGGGAGGGGAAGGGAAAGGGATTGTAAGCCGCTCTGAGACTCCTCCTAGTAATGAAGGGCAGGGTATAAATCCAATCTCTTCCTCCTCTTCTTCTTTTTCTTCTTCTTCATCTTCCCCTTCTTCTTCTTCTATAATTCAGCCTTAAAACAAACAATAATTTAAGCAAGTTAATAAAATGGCATACAAAACCCAAATTACAATTGAGTCAGAATACGATGGCAACCAGTCAGGAAGTTCAATGTGCCTCCTGGAGGATGCTAATTTGAGGGTAGTTAATAGCAGCCTCTTTCTGGTAATCCTCTGTTGGTTTCTTTGACTAGGGCAGGTCACATCACACCACACTTCTTGGTGGATGAATAGCGGAGAGCTCTCCAAAGGGAAGTGCGCTGCTCGCCAGAAGGAGTTCAAAGTGATAAACGATGTTGGATCTAAAGCCTTTTGGGTTTTGCAAGGTCTGTTGTGGCATTGCTGGTGAGAGACTTGTAATGTAGGATCTGTGCAAACAGAGTTTGAATCCCCACGTGCCATCCATGCACAGCCTACAAACAGCAACCCTGGAATTCAAGGCCAGAGTCAACATAACCTGAGGTGGCATGGCTGCCAGGGTGCAGGATTTCTGGTGGGGCCCACGACTGTTGACCCAATCTCTTCCCCTATGCTCTTCCCCTACCCCCTGCCTGTACTCATGCTCTCAACTGCCTAGAGTCATCGAGGAAGGACATTTAGGTGGTGCACAGTGGTGGGGCTCCTGGTGGCAATTAGGGATGGGCATAAACCGGCTCACGAACTAAAGTTCGTCATGAATTTTGGACAGTTCGTGGTTCACAAAGTGAAGTTTGTGGCAGGTCGACCATCATGAACTTTCCACCTGTTTGCTGTGGTTCGTGAATGGATACATTTCCAGACAGATTGTCTCCACTCAATATAAATGTTTACCAAACTTTGAAGCAATGGGGGGAGAGCGGAACTTGGAGGTTATATAGGGAAGCATCCAGGGGAGATCTCATGCGACTTTGATGTCTCTAGCTTGCATAGGATCCATTCTATAAACTCCTGAACCTCCTGAACCTGCACCTGTCAAAACGACCGCCTGTCATTTCCCCAGAAAGCACTTTCCTGGGGGCAACTTCTTTTTTTGCGGGGTGTAACACGGACCCCATAAATCCAATCCTCGCCAAACTTGAAGGCAGGTGGAGGAGAATCAGCTGGACATCCCCTGTGAGTTTGGTGTCTCTAGTACGCTAGGGAGGCTGCTCTACTGATTCCCGAACCTCACAAACCAAACCAGTTCATTTAGCCCCTAAAAGTTCATGACAGTTCGTGGTTTGCGAACCGGACACACCACGAACTGCGAAGCAAACCGAACCACATTTTCATGGTTCATGCCCATCCCTAGTGGTAATTGCAACCACATGCCCAGCTACATACATTGGCCGGTGCTGTCAGGGGAAAAGTATGCAGATGGTGCAGCGAAATGAGCATGGAATTTGGGAGAGGGATAAGCAGGTAGGTAGGAGGCATGCAGGTATGGGGGTGGAAAGAGGGCATGAATGGGGCCCTGGTGGCAGGTAGATGGGGGCCCCTGAGGTGAACAAACCATCAGCATCCATATAAATACCAGCCTGAATTCACAAGGATACATAACTTCTCCTGCGACGACAGTTGCCTGTGTGCTGTTGACACTGATCTTTATTTATTTGGAAATTTATGTATTACATTCCTCGCGTGCATCGCAGTTCCACAGCAATATTATCCAGAGGCTTAATGAACGAGATAAGAACAGTCAGTAAATAATTGTAAAAATAATCAGATCGTTAGGTCCTGAGTCGGGGCAGGAAGGAGAATGAGTACAAACAGAAGAAAGAAAAGTCTAAGCCTGAAAGGCAGGAGGCAAAAATAAACAAGCACGCAAACAAACAAAAACATAGGGAACACAAATGTTGGCCTGTATCGAGCGATATCATTTTGAAGAGCAGGAGTTACTATTTCTTCCGCCTCTCCCACTTGTGGACATTCAAAACTATCAACCAAGCTAGATGTCATGACAGATGCATAGAACACAGTTGCCCATTTGTGTGCCTTCTTGGAGTTGACATATTAGTTCTTATATAGATCCTGGATCGGAAGTCTTTCCCTGTTTCCCTGTCCGAATCAGGGGTCCCATCTTTCTGTGATTAGAAAGACAAAAAAGGGAGTTGGTTATGGTTGCCAGTCCTGGGTTGGGAACTGCCTGGAGGTTTGAGGGGCAGAGCCTGGGGTAGGGTGAGGTTTATCAGCAGAATATAATGCTACAGAGTCCACCCTCCAAAGCAGCCATTTTCTCCAAAGGAAATGATATCGGTCATCTGGTGATCAACGGTAACAGCAGGAGATCTCCAGGCACCACCTGGAAGTTGGCCACCCTACCGCCCATGAAACTTCCAGCCTCGCG
Organism: Gekko gecko; assembly: GCA_029375565.1. Lineage (NCBI taxonomy): Eukaryota > Metazoa > Chordata > Lepidosauria > Squamata > Gekkonidae > Gekko > Gekko gecko. The sequence continues at coordinate 6,880,540 of JAPDNY010000017.1, read as the reverse complement.
AGTTGCTTGGTCCTCAGCCAAAATCATCAGAAGCGACTTAGGGTGGTCCTTCCCATTGCTGCCCTTTTGAACAGAACGGTTTCCAAGAGACAGGCCCGATAGGCTTTTGAATGGTTCGTTTCCATGAGTGGACAAAGCTGAACACAGACAGTTTTATCATGCTGTCTTGTATCGCACCTGGCACCCTGCGGGTATAACTCACTGTAGATCGCATCCTCCTAAGCCACTTCCAACCTAGATACTTTGGTGAGTATTGGACATAATTGCTCAGAGGATGCAAGTTTCGTATAAGAACATAAGAGAAGCCAATGTTGGATCAGGCCAATGGCCCATCCAGTCCCACACTCTGTCACACAGTGGCCAAAAATACCAGGGGCCATCAGGAGGTCCAGCAATGGGGCCAGGGCACTTGAAGCCCTCCCGCTGTTGCCCCCCCCCAAGCACCAAGAATACAGAGCATCACTTGCCCCAGAGTTCCTATGTATACCTCGTGGCTAATGGCCACTGATGAACCTCTGCTCCGTATGTTTATCTAATTCCCTCTTGAAGTCGTCCATGCTTGTGAATTCTATGTGTTATTCACTCTGTGGGTGAAGAAGGACTTCATTTTATCTGCTCTAACCCGACTGCTCAGCAATTTCATGGAGTGTCCACGAGTTCCTGTATTGTGAGAAAGGGAGAATAGTACTCCTTTCTCTACCTGCTTTATCCCACACATAATCTCATAAACCTTGATCCTGTCACCCCCTCAGCCATCATTTCTCCAAGCTAAAGAGCCCCAAGCATTTTAACCTTTCTTCATAGGGAAAGTGTAACCCCGAAACAACAGAGACACACAAGCAGACACCCTGTGTCTAGGGTTGCCAGCTCCAGGTTGGGAAATTCCTGGAGATTTGGGAGTGAAGCCTGCGGAGGGATGTGATGTCCGCCTAGCAAAGCAGCCATTTTCTCCAGGGGAACTCCTCTCTGCCACCTGGAGATCAGCTGCAATTCCGGGGGCTCTCCAGGACCTACCTGGAGGCTGGCGATTTCACTTCTCTCCCCCACATCAGTCCTTCTCTTTATATATTTAAAAGTCACCGTGCTGCTTAAGGCATCAAAGTAGCACGCAGAAAAATCTTCCCTGCACAGATGCAAAGCTTCACAGCTTGGATTAAGTAAAATATTAAATCCTGGTTAGGCTTCGCACCACTTGTCTGCATGTTTCCCTCTTTCTTTTCATTAATAGCATCTGGGCATGGCCAAAGCATTGTCTGTGTTGTTCCCCATAAGCAACCGTTGTAATTTGATTCTCCCGTGCCACCCTTCCCTAATGGGCCAGGCTAGTCCAGTTAAAAGCCTGAGCAATAGGTGATCTGAAAGACCTCTGCCTGAGACACCCCCCCCCGAGAGCTGCTTCCAATCAGAGTGGACAATACCGCCTTTAATAGGCCAAGGATCTGACTCAGTAGAAGGCAGCTTTTTATGTGTGGGTGCATACGTGTATCTCTTCAGGGCGCACAGTGTCAGTTCTGTTGTATTTGATTGGTGTGCCTAGTTACCTACTGAGTTTTAACAGACTTTTTTTTTAGGGGTGTGTGTGTGTGTGTATGTATTTGTGAGCCTGGAAGTCTTGGTGACTTCTGGTGACCCACATTGGGGCTAGGACTTTTCAGAGAGGAGGCTTGATATTACCTGCCTCTGTGTCCCAGCCCTGGTATTCCTTGGAGGTTTCCCTTCCAAGTACTTGGCAGGGCTGGCCCTGCTTAGCTTCTGAGACCTGATAGATCAGGCTTGCCTGAGCTACCCAGGTCAGGGTGAGTTTTTACATTCTTAAGTCTGTAGCAACCTGGGGGCAGTTCTGCTTCTAGCTTGCCCCCCCGTGGCCACTCTCTCTTTCTCTCGATTGATCATAGCCCAGCTTGGAAGTCATCGTTTGCATCTGGGAGGGTGGATGAGCACTGAGCATCCATTTGCAGTTGTCACAGTGCCATCCAGAGGAAGACAGATGTAGAACTGCAGGCCACCTTTTAGCAATGGAGCCAAGGCAGGTGTCTCCATTCAGCCAACAATTCTGTTACCCAAACTGCCTGTCTCTGTTTATATGAGGGAATTAGCAAGGAAACAGAGCTGGCAGAATGGGTGTCGCGGACGGGATCGTACACCTGCGTATACCAGGGTCAGTCTCAAAGAGAGAAACTCAAATAATTGGGACTGAGCTGAAGGAAGGTTGCTTTATTGAAAAATACTGATTAGATGTAAAGTATACACGCAAAGCAATCAAATAACACACCACAACTCAATGATCATTCTGTAATTGTTTTCATTCATGTTTACTACATACTGCATTGTATTTTATATCAGTCTTCAGTAAACAGTTAAAAAAAAAGACTGCAGTGAAACAGAGGAGCTTAAAGACATAAAGGGAGTTTTGAGGTGATATGTTATCATCCAGATGTGCAGAAGTCTAATGGAAGAAGATCGTGAATGACAGTGTATCATGAACAAAGGGGGCCCAAACTGTGCACTTGGGGACGCTACTCTACTAGGCGCCCTCAAGTGACACACAGAGCTGTGGCTGGACACCCGTTTTTATACCCGAGAGAAGGTGTAATGTGGGGCAGGACTATGGGTGAGAGGTTTCCCAAACTTACATCAAAAAGGTGTGATGGCACCCTATTGGATACATCCTGGAACGTGCATAGGTTGATGGCTGATATTAAACTGATACCTCCAAGTTAGTTGTTTTTGGCAACCCAGAAAATAGCCTGGGAAGAGGAACATAAATCTGCTTCCCAGAGAAATGGTTACATTTAAAAGGAAGTATGATCCAGGAAGGGAGCCATAAAAGTTAGATGTAGGTGTTTTTGCAGAGAAATGTTGCCAAAAAGGAAATTTACACGTGAGAGAGACAAAAGGAGCTTTTCAGAGAAAGATCTCCATGGTCCTTTCTGCACTAGATCTTAAAACCTGTTCAACCCTGTCCCCGGAATTACATTACCGAGTACACCCCTGCAATTATCTCGGGGTATTTCTACATTCTACACTACACTCGAGTTTACCCCTGTAATTATCTCAGGGTATTTTTGTTTCCACATTACATTGAGGTCACCCCAGTTTTGCCCCACACCAGTCCCGGGACAAATAGATGCTGTTATAACCAGGGATAAATGCAAGGTATTGTGTCACGAGTTGAACTCTGATAAAACCAGGGATGAGATCCAACTCCAGAAAGGACCCGTATTGGGACATGCTGGAATGCAGAGAAGGTTGATACTTGTGGAGGGAGGGCAGATTGCACATAGACAGGACAGATGTGCTGTTTCTGCAGCCTCCAGGGTCCATGTTTTAGCCAAGCTCCCATGTTCATGTGTGTGTGCTGTGCTTTTTGGGGGACAATGGGCTAGTTCAGGGATGAGAGTGCCTGTAATAGGCTGCCTCTGATAAAGAGTATACCAGTGGGGTTACAAGTAGCATTCCCTCTGAGCTGAGTTAGTGTGAGCTAGCTCACAGTTTTTTAGCCTCCGGCTCACACATTTGTGTCTTAGCTCAGGAAAGCTCCAGAGCAAACTAATTTATGCAGTAGCCAAATCCCTCGCTCACAAGTTTAATGCCAGCAGCTCACAAAGTAGAGTTTTTGCTCACAAGACTCCACAGCTTAGCGGGAGCATTGGTGACAAGGTTTGTACTTTCTGGCTGCTCCACAAGACTCACATCTGGCACAAATTACTAATTTGGGTACTCAAAGTTTGCATGCCGGGAAAAAAATATTTTGAGAAATAAATTAAACAAAAACATACAAATATATTACAAAGTGCACTAATACTATATTTTTAAAATGTTGGCACAATCCGCCCTCAAAGTGGTGAATATCTGAACTCAGCAACCCTGCATCTATATAACCTAATCCATTTAGTTATTTCTAGGTTAAAAGCCTTGAACCAATAAAACAGGATCAATAATTCAATAATATATATCCAGGTTGATAACCGTGAACCCCATTAAAACAGAACCAAACGTGTTTCGGCCTCTGAGGCCTTCCTCAGTGGTCAGATTTGTGTATATACATGCACACTATAACATATAAATATGTTTTAGTGCCAAGACAGGCTGATTTATAGAGCATGAAAATGAATTAAATATATAATTATTCAATAATTTATATATGGAAAATAAACAATTTAACTACATTGATGTTTTTAAAAAATTAATTCCTTACGTTTCAGATATCCTGTGTGGCAAAAGAATTGGGTTGTGCGAGGGCTCTCTTAAACTTTAAAGCACACACATCCAAGGAATCTAGACTTAATCGTTCTTTCTGACAAAGAATGTACATAACAAAACTACTCAAAAGGAAAATTGAGTTCAATAAATTAAGGACCAAATTGTTTGCAAATTAAATAAGACAAACCTTGTAACATACGTACCTGATCATGGCTATCATAACTCTTGGAGTGTTCATAACTGACATTAACTTTCTAGTTTTCACAAATCTCATGTATCGTATGGGGGGAATGATACAATCCATGTGACAAATGAGTAATCAGAAAAAAGGAAGGAAAAAAGGGCGGAGGCGAAGAAGAAAACGGTGAAGGAGAAAAGGAGGGAGGGAAAGGGAGGCATTAGTCCTGCTTTATCGGTTCAAGGCTTTTAATCTAGAAACACCAAAATGTATCAGGTTATATAGATTCAGGACTTCCTAGTTCAAATATTCGCCACTTCAAGGGCACAGTGTGCCAATGTTTTTAAAGTACAGTTTCAGCACACTTTGTAATAAATATATATATTTCATTTAATTTATTTCTCAAAATCTTTTCTCTCTCATCCGACCTCTGGGTACCCAACTTTGTTGCTTCTTGAGGGTGGGTCCCCCACCCCCTTGTGTTTTGGTTAGAAATTACTAATCCAGCAGACATTTTTGAAAGTGTAAAAATGGCTTCTTAAATGGGTAGCTCTAGGAAGGGAGGAATTCTCATGTCTCTGTAGGGTTATCAACCTCCAGGTGGTATCTGGAGAGCTCCCAGAATTACAATTGATCTCTAGATTACAGAGAGCAATTCCCCTGCAGAGAAGGGCAGCTTCAGAAGTGGACTTCCAAACCTCCAGGAATTTCCCAAGCCAGAGTTGGCAACCCTTCCTGGAAGCAAATGATATATTTATAATGTAAGAACACCCCTCTTGGATCACTACAAAGGCCCATTTAGCCCAGTCTCCTGTTTCATACAGAGGTCGAGCAGTTACTACTGGGAAGCCCAGAAAGCCTTCGCCTCCAGAAACAGGTATACTGCCCCTGAACAGGGAGGTTCCACTAAAGTCCATCACCGGTTATTCATCATGGTGGTTATTCTCCACAGCTAACGCTATCTCAGACAGTGGCTGCCATTGTATCTTGTGGCGACAAATTCCGTAAATTAATTGCGTGTTGCGTGAAGATATCTGGTAGGGCTGAAACCATATTTGCAGGATTCTTCTGCTACTTGCCTTGGGAAGGGATTAGATCTAGTGACTAAAGGGGCTGGTAAAGTACAGGTCAAGAGATCCAGTTGTGGATTGCCAATGCACTATGTAATTTGCCCATTTTTTCTATTCCTCTGTCTGCATAAGAGAGACAGAGAGACAGAGACAGGTTAAAATGCCTGGGGCTCTTTAGCTTGGACAAATGAAGGCTGAGGGGTGATATGATCGCGGTTTATAAGATTATGCATGGGATAGAGCAGGTTGAGAAAGAAGTACTTTTCTCCCTTTCTCATCATACAAGAACTCGTGGGCACTCCATGTAATTGCTGAACAGTCGGGTTAGAATGGATAAAAGGAACTCCTTCTTCATCCAAAGAGTGATTCACACATAGAATTCACTGCCACAGGAGGTGACGGTGGCTACAAGCATGGACAGCTTCAAGAGGGAATTAGATAAACATCTGGAGCAGAGATCCAGCAGTGGCTATTAGCCACAAGGTATAGATAAGAACTCTCAGTCTGGGGCAAGGGATGTTCTGTATCCTTGGTGCTTAGGGGGGGGTCAACAGCGGGAGGGCTTCTAGTGTCCTGGCCCCGCTGTGCTGGACCTCCTGATGGCACCTGGTATTTTTGGCCACAGAGTGTTGGACTGGACGGGCCATTGGCCTGATCCAACATTGGCTTCTCTTATGTTCTTATGACAGAGACAGAGAGAGAAGCAAGGTATGACCTGTGAAACCTACCTTGTGTGTGTGTGTGTGTGTGTGTGTGTGTATTCCCACTTTACAAAATGCCTTTTCCATGGCTCGGTCACATGCTTCTACGCGAGCTTGGAGTGGCTCATTAAAGAGAAATTTTTTTTACCACCTCCGAGCTCTAATCATTCCCCATTGTCACAGAGAGCAGAAATCGGCTTCTGTTCGAGGTCAGAGCCGCCGAGCAAAGCCCGACTTGATGAGCGGGACAATTGAACTTAATGCGTTTCGCAGCACTGGATTGTGCCAGTCTCGGAGAGGGGCTCTTGGTGGTTCGGCGCATTATAGCCCCTAATCCTCTGCTATTAGCAGTCACCTGCCAGAAACTAGTTATTATCAAGGTAGAATTTCCCAGCCTCTTTTCACTGGCTGTCTGTAAGTGGCAATTTGAGGGAGGCATTCCCGAGTAAGATGATCTGAGAAGTGAACTCGTGGGAGGGAAAGAAAATGGAAAAGACAAGGAGGCACTAGCTATGAGGCTGATGTTTCCATTTGGAATATTGTGTTTCATTTGGAATACTGTGTACAGTTCTGGTCGCCACACCTCAAAAAGGATATTATAGCATTGGGAAAAGTGCAGAGAAAGGCGACTAGAATGATAAAAAGGTTGGAACACTTTTCCTATGAAGAAAGGTTAAAACACTTGGGGCTCTTTAGCTTGGAGAAACAATGGCTGAGGGGTGACATGATCGAGGTTTATAAGATTGTGAATGGGATATAGAGCAGGTCGAGAAAGAAGTACTTTTCTCCCTTTCTCACAAGACAAGAACTCGTGGGCACTCCATGAAATTGCTGAGCAGTTGGGTTAGAACAGATAAAAGGAAGTCCTTCTTCACCCAAAGAGTGCTTAACACTTGGAATTCAGATCAAAGCCTTTCTCATCACCTACTACATAGTCCTGTTGACTAGAGATGCCTGGGATTAAACCCGGGACCTTCTGGATGTCTAGCAGATACTTTATCATTGAGCCAGAGCCCCTCCCCTAACTCTGGACTTGGCAAGCATTCCAAACTGCTGCTGCTTTCCTACTTATGCCCATTTTTTCAGAGCACCTGCAGAAAATCTGGGTCATAGGTGCTACCAAGCCATTGGGCAATAATAGTGTGGAAATGATGCGCGCTCTGGCAGTGCATCTGAGCAAAATGAAACCTCGGCGTGTTCGTTGTGGAAAGAGTTGACCAGTGCTGTGATTTTGCTGCTAATTCCGTCAGCCAAACAGACCTTTTTCAAAGCGCTAATTAACAAGATGAAGGAAGCTCATTAGTCGTTGTTGTAGCTAGCTCGTTAACAAGCCCAAATTATTTTGAACTAATTAGAACTGGAAGCCAAGCAGGAAGCGCGAGCCAATCCATGACAGAGTGAGCTGGTCGAGTATGGCGTGTGAAGGTGTCGTATTCTGGCACTGCTAAATGGGACGTGAGAATACACCGAAGGGCTTAAGGGAGACTTGACTTACATTTTTTGCTTCATTAACCAGAATGGCCTGTCGATATTATCACCGGCATGCTGGGGAAAGTGCCAGAGTTGTATTATGAAATGATCTCTGCGATTTAAACAAATGGACAAGCAATATTATGTCACCAAAGCAAATCCATCAAGATACACCCATTAAAATGTATAGATGCTCAGTAAACGGCTGTTAGGATTGAGCGAGAAGATTGTACCAACATCTGTAATCGGAGATGGGAGAGAATAATAGAATTTCATAGTTCTATGAGCAGTAATTTCTGATAAGCAAGGAGTCTCCACTGCTTCCAGCTTACCTTGAAGATAAAGACACAAGCCACTGGAACGAAATTATCAGCTCTATAAAACTGAGCCAAAAAAAAACAAGAACAAAGGAGGGTGCAGAGATTTAAGACTCGCCCTTTTATGCAGTGGATTCATGTAGTTAGATGGCTCTCTGTTGTTGTATACATCCCCCAATATCCAGTGCAGTTATGGCTCATTGTAGAGATTGTGGCGGGTGTAAGATTTAAGTCCAAGATTAAGGGGTCTTGGAATGCAAAACCTCCCAAATCTAAAAGCCTTACCCCATTTTCAGTGAAGAAGGAACAAGTAGCAGGGATGGGAATGAACTGGGAAATGTCATTCAGTTCAGTTTTTGGTTCGTGGTGTGCCCAGTTCATGGACTAAGAACCGAACTGAACTCTTAGGGGCCAAATGAACCGGTTCGGTGGTCATTTTCACAGTTGCAGGTTCAGGAGGTTCAGGAGTGTGTACAATGGATCCTGTGCAAACTATAGACATCAAAGTCACAGGGGACCTCCCCTGGATGCTCCTCTACATGTTCCCCTAACTTGTTGCTTTGAAGCTGTGCAAACATTTAGATCGAGTGGAGACAATCTGTCTGGAAATATAGCTGCTCACAAACCAGCACGAACCTTCATGAACAACTTGAATGTTTGTAGAACGTTTGTGCAAGTTGACCTGCCACAAATTTGACTTCATAAACCACTAAAAATTCATCACTAACTTTAATTTGTGCCCATCCCTAGTTCCAAGCTTGCAAGCTCTTCTACCACCTGCAGTCACAGCTGCTCACACTACCTGTGTGGTTGTAGTGATGGTGATGGTGGTGGCTGCAACCAGTAATGCCTCTGTGATGACCAGCAGGAACACTGATGCTTCGTACTGACACGTCCATCTCCAGCAGTGCTAGGCACCTCATGCAAGTTTGGTACGAGCAAGAGGAGGTATGAGCCCTGGAGGAACACAAGAGAAGCCATGTTATATCAGGCCAATGGCCCATCTAGTCCAACACTCTGTGTCACACAGTGGCCAAAACCCAGGTGCCATCTGGAGGTCCACCAGCAGGGCAGTGGATGTAAGCAGCAGCAGGAGCCTGCTTGATAACCTCTTGTTTCCCCTGCTATTGGGGAAGCATGGCCAAGGAGCAGTTGGGGCCCTTCAAGTCCAGGGCTTGGGGCAGCTGGCCCAAATGCCCCAATGCTAAAACTGCCTCTGCTACCACTGGTTATCCCCTCTCTTCTCAAAGTGCCCTACTGATACCCAGCAACAGCTGAGCAGCAGCAGTATGGGACACTTGAAGTTTCCAGACAGCAGGGCTATTTTTGGGCAGGAGCACACAGGAACGCCCAGCAGGAACTCATTAGCATAATAGGCCACACCCAACAGCAGAAACTCATTAGGACTGGCCACATCAGGGGTGCGGGGCCTAACATGCAAAGGAGTTCCGGCTACAAAAAAAAGCCCTGGGTTTTGACAACAAACAAACAAGGTAAACAGAATAAGAAGCAAAAGGTGGGTGTGGCTGGACGATCACACTTCTGGTAACATGGGGGTGTGGCCTAATATGCTAATAGAGTGTGCTGACAGGGGTGTGGCCTAATATGCTAATGAGTTTCTGCTGTTGGGTGTGGCCTATTATGCTATTGAGTTCCTGCTGGGCTTTTTCTACAAAAAAACCCTGCCAGACAGTACTCAAGGGCAGTCCCCTGTATGGCACATTGTAGTGGTCTATTCTAGAAGTCACCAAGGTATGAACAATGGTAGCAGTGCCCTTTCATTCCAGTAGCAGGTTCTGTTGATACAGGCTGGTTCTACACCCCACTATTCTTTATTTTAGAGATGCAGGTCATACCACTGCCATTTGTCCTCTGGTTTGCAGGGCTGAAATGAGGTTCATGGTGGTTATAGTGTCCGTTGTTTAGAAGGAGTGCTGAGTGGGTGGCTACATGAGAGTTCCCGCCTCCAACCATCTTAATGCGAACTGAAAATTAGCCCCTCCCTTTTTTCTTCTGACCAGTTCTTCACTCCTTAACTCTATTCGTTTCTCATTTTTAGCCATGCCCTGTCTGAGGTTTTTTTTTTTTAAAGGCTGAGAAAGTTGTTGACAGAGAGAGAAATTCGCAGAGATGCAAAACAACCCCCGAACCCTGTGTAATTCGTTTTTCTTATTTGTTCGTAGCTCCTTTTAAAATGCTGGCTTTGTATGCATGTGCTTATTTCTCTGCCGGCGACACGTGCTTTTGAACTTGCTCCATCAGAGGCCGTGAGAAGCTTCTGTGTGGCTTTCATGCCGCCCTGTGTTGTCGGCCCGGTTGAGAAAAAAGAACAGGAGACATGCGGCAGTGGGAAAAGCAGTCGCGAATATTTCTTCTTTGCTGTCTTGGGGACAGTGGCTTCTCTTTGCCCTTATCTTGGCTGCACAGGCTGAGAAAAAACAAGCCCCGGCCAGGGGGAGCGGCTTGTCTGAAGAGAGAGTTTACCAGCTTAATCCGCCGTCTTTTATATCCTTCTTCAATAGCCTATCTGCTTTCAGCAGCTGGGGCCGTGTAGCTCGGCAGCGATGGCCATCTCTGTGCCCCTCAAAAATCACTGCTTTTGAATGAGGAAAGGGAGGGAGGCGCAAGGAGGAGAGAGTGTCTCTATTAGCCGAGATTAAATGCTTTCCAATACAATCCAATTAACTCTCAAATTGAATAGCAATGCACGGGATAATATACCGCCGTCATCTCCTAGCAAGTACGTCCGCTCTCTCCTTCTCCCTCCCCCTTCTTCTTGCTTGTATACAAGGCCCGTGTCTTTGCCACAAATTAAAGGAAATGGCGGGTGAGGTCACCCCCGGTGCGATCAGATAAAGGACAATTAATTGCCGTTGACACCATCTAGGTGCAAGGATGGCGCTAGTATCAGTCATTCAAAAGGAACGTGTGCCCAGGGATCTGGTTTGATATCCCTAACACCCTTGGCAATCTGTCCGAGCAGCGGTTCCAGCTGCGGTTCTCAAGGTTGCTTTTCTCCCACTGATATTCAGAAGCCATTGCTCAAGATCAGTGTCTGACCCATGAAATTGGTGTTTGATTAGGCACGATGAGTCGGTCTTTGCGAGAACTGCAGCGAAGCCGTCCGAGTTAGCTCTTCTGTTCCTTCATCACCCGACAGAAGTTTTAACCTTGTGCTATCAAGCAGAGAATCTGCACTTTTATAATCCAATTGCACACGGCAAGGGGGTATGGCGATCTCTGTGTAGAACTGCCGGGATTCGGCGAGGTCCGTATCGATCTGCTGGGATTCGGCAGTCACTAGATCTGCTGGGATTCAGCTATCTCTGGCAAAGAGAGCTTTGACTTTCGAAAGCTTGATACCCTGAAAAACTTGTTGGTCTCTAAGATGCAACAGCACATGGACCCCACTATTCTACTGCAGACTAACTTGGCTATATTCTGAAACAGGAAAACTTTGTGTAGATTTGCTGGGATTTGGCAACCTTGTTGTGGATCTGCTGAGATTCAGGAGTCTCTAGGACTGCTGGGATTTGCAATCTCCGTGTAGATCTTGCAGGTATAGATGGCAACACAACCAGGTTGGAATGGTTTGCTTGACTGAATCCAGGCGGGTTGCTTGCCCATGAGAGCACTTGGAAGAGGCATGAGATTTGGCAGGGAGAGGTACCATTCATTGTAATCCTCACAGTTGGAGAGATATGGACCGAGGGTAATGTGGTGGTTTGGCTTTTGTTTCTGCCATAAAATCGCAAGGTGGGTCTTATGCAAACCACTGAGCCTCAGCTTCCAGTCCCCAGTACAGGGATCATATGGCTACAGGATTTTTTTTTTTTTAAGGATTTCAACAAGAGTTGACTCTGATGATCCACATGTCTCAAGTCTTCTTATATAGGATGTAGTGAGAAAATGCCTTATGCAAAGGGGGAGGTGGAGGAGGAGGAAAAAGAAGGGGGAGGAGGAGGAGGCGGGGAAAAGGAGGAGGAGGAGGAAAAAGAAGGGGGAGGAGGAGGAAAAAGAAAGGGGAGGGGGAGGAAAAAGAAGGAGGAGGAGGAGGAAAAAGAAGGGGAAGGAGGAGGAAAAAGAAGGGGGAGGAGGAGGAAAAAGAAAGGGGAGAAGGAGGAGAAAGAGGAGGAGGGAAAAGAAGGGGGAGGCGGAGGAGGAAGAGGAGGAAAAGAAGGAGGAGGAAAAAGAAGGGGGAGGGGAGGAGGAAAAAGAAGGGGGAGAAGGAGGAGAAAGAGGAGGAGGAGGGGAAAGAAGGGGGAGGAGGAGGAAAAAGAAGGAGGAGGAGGAAGAAAAGGAAGGGGGAGGAGGAGAAGGAAAAGAAGGGAGAGGAGGAGGAGAAAGAGGAGGGAAAAGAAGGGGAGGAGGAAAAAGAGGGGAGAAGGAGAAGGAGGAAAAGAAGGAGGAGGAGGAGGAGGAGGAGGAAGGAAAAGAAGAGGGAGGAGGAGGAAAAAGAAGGGGAGGAGAAGAAGCAGGAGAAGGAGAAGATGAAAGGAGGAGGAGAAGCAGGAGGACATTTCATTTTTATACCCCGCTTTTCTCTACCTTAAAGAGTCTCGAAGCGGCTTACAATCGCCTTCCCTTCCTCTCTCCACAAAAGGTGACTGGTGATGTAGGTGAGGCTGAGAGAGATTCTGAGAGAACCGCGACTGGCCCGAAGTCACCCTGCAGACTTCATGTGGAGGAGTGTGGAATCGATCCCGGTTCTCCAGATTAGAGTCCACCACTCTTAACCACTACTCCAAACCGGCTCTCACCAGTGTCCCAACAAGCCATAAGTCACTCAGAAGAGATGTCCTCTGCCTATGAAATACAGAAAGAGGGCTCCTGTTTTGCACTTGCCAATTTCCGGCCCAAATTGTGACCTGAATTGTGTCCTCTTTCACATGACCCTGAATGTTAGATTTGCCAATAGCTGGAGTTTAAAAAAAATTAAAAAAAAATCCGATGTATGCTCTGTTAATTCCAGCCTGCCTTGGCATAGTGGCAAAAGCAAAGGGCACCGGGATCAGTTCTAATGGCCAGCCTTACCCCGGAGCAATTACGGTTGTCTCTCCAAGGAGAAGAGACAAGAGTGAGCGGGTGTTAGTAATTAAAGGCCATGAATGCACGGGATTGATAGATGCTGTTCCCCACCATCAAAGCCCTCCGGAGTGAGTGATTATTCCATCCGGCCTGTGCTTGTGCATCCCGATTATCTACAGTCTGTGCCCATTGATTGCAGGATTGTAATTACGGCAGGCATTCCAGTGCAGTCATAATGGCGGGGAGATAATGAGCCGTGCTCATGGCCTGCCCCAGCTCCCCGAGGCTCGTGATCTGCAGCTTCCCTGTCAAGACACCCATTTTTTAGAAAAACCAACAACAAAAGAGGAAAGTTCAGTGAGGTATCTAGAAAAGGAGGCCTCCCTGCACAGAAGGAGATTTATTTGTGTACTCAAAGAGATTCATCTGTCTCCTTTTGTTACTCTCTTCGGCCACCGGATGAAGACTTTTTTTGTTTTCTCTGGCATATCTTTGGTGATCCCTCCTTCCTGTCCTATGTTCTAGTTATGGTTTTTATATAGAACTTAAGAACATCAGAAGAGCCCTGCTGGATCAGACCAGTGGTCCATCTAGTCCAGCCTCCTGCCTCACACGGTGGCCAACCAGTTCCTCTGGAGGGCCAACAACAAGGCAGAGAGGCCGAGGCCCTCATAAGAACATCAGAAGAGCCCTGCTGGATCAGACCAGTGGTCCATCTAGTCCAGCCTCCTGCCTCACACAGTGGCCAACCAGTTCCTCTGGAGGGCCAACAACAAGGCAGAGAGGCCGAGGCCCTCATAAGAACATCAGAAGAGCCCTGCTGGATCAGACCTGTGGTCCATCTAGTTTAGCCTCCTGCCTCACACGGTGGCCAACCAGTTCCTCTGGAGGGCCAACAACAAGGCAGAGAGGCCGAGGCCCTCATAAGAACATCAGAAGAGCCCTGCTGGATCAGACCAGTGGTCCATCTAGTCCAGCCTCCTGCCTCACACGGTGGCCAACCAGTTCCTCTGGAGGGCCAACAACAAGGCAGAGAGGCCGAGGCCCTCATAAGAACATCAGAAGAGCCCTGCTGGATCAGACCAGTGGTCCATCTAGTCCAGCCTCCTGCCTCACACGGTGGCCAACCAGTTCCTCTGGAGGGCCAACAACAAGGCAGAGAGGCCGAGGCCCTCATAAGAACATCAGAAGAGCCCTGCTGGATCAGACCAGTGGTCCATCTAGTCCAGCCTCCTGCCTCACACGGTGGCCAACCAGTTCCTCTGGAGGGCCAACAACAAGGCAGAGAGGCCGAGGCCTTCATAAGAACATCAGAAGAGCCCTGCTGGATCAGACCAGTGGTCCATCTAGTCCAGCATCCTGTCAAACACTGTGGCCAACCAGTCCCTCTGGAGGGCCAAGAACAGGGCAGAGAGGCCGAGGCCTTCATTAGAACATCAGAAGAGTCCTGCTGGATCAGACCAGTGGTTCATCTAGTTCAGCCTCCTGTCCCACACAGTGGCCAACCAATTCCCCTGGACAACCAACAACAGGGCAGAGAGGCTGAGGCCTTCATAAGAACATCAGAAGAGCCCTGCTGGATCAGACCAGTGGTCCATCTAGTCCAGTATCCTGTCTCACACGGTGGCCGACCAGTTCCTCTGGAAGGCCAACAACAGGGCATAGAGGCCGAGGCCTTCATTAGAACATTTGAAGAGCTCTGCCGGATCCCAACTCTGGGATTCAAAGATTTAATGCCTCTCAATGTGGAGGTTTCCCGCAGTCACCATGGCTAGTAGCCACTGATAGATCTCTCCTCCATGAATCTATTTAATCCCCTTTTAGAGCTGTCTGTTTCCTTAAATTACTTAATAATTACTTTAATACTTAATAATAAAGCTGTGGCAATCACCACATCCTCTGGCAGCAAATTCCACATTTTAATCACTCTCTGTGTAAAGAAGTAATGCCCATGAGAAATGTAGAACTGGAAGGAGTCCAGAAAAAAGGTCATCTAGTCCAACCCCCTGCACAATGCAGGAAATTCACAGCGACCTCCCCACCACCACTCCCTGCTCTATGCCCAGAGGAAGGCAAAACAAACAAACAAAACACCAGGATCCCAGGGCTAATTTGTCCTGGAGGAAAATTCCTTCCTGACCCCAAAGTGGCAATCGGTATTACCCTGGGCATACAAGAAAGGGCCATGAGAGCCGAACACTGGCTCATCCCTTCCTGCCCTCCCTTCTCGTGATCTTCCTAAACTCACAGAATCAGCACTGCCATCAGATGGTCATCTCGCCTCTGGTTAGAAACCTCCAAAGAGCAAGCCCAACCACTATTATGCATATTCATATGCATATTGTTGCTTTGGTTTTTAACAGTTTGAGTGCTATGTTTTGATTTGCTTTTAGTGGTTTTTAAGGTGCTTTTTGTGTTTTGTATGTTTTTAGTCGGTTAGCCATCTTGGTGGCCCACAGGAGGGCAGAAAGGCAAGGTATAAATTTTGTAGTTAAGTAAATAAATGTCCATTTGATCAAAGCAATGGTATACCCAGGAGTACTGTATGGCTGTGAGAGTTGGACTATAAGGAAGGCTGAGCACCGAAGAACAGATTATTTTGAATTACAGTGCTGGAGAAGACTCTTGAGAGTCCCTTGGACTGCAAGGAGATCGAATCAGTCAATCCTGAAAGAAATCAACTCTGTCTGTTCCCTGGAAGGCCAGATCCTGAAGCTGAAGCTCAAATGCTTTGGCCACCAAATGAGAAGGGAGCACTCACTGGAGAAGACCCCGATGCCGGGAAAGATTGAAGGTCAAAGAAGAAGGGGACGGCAAAGGATGAGATGGTCAGACAGTGTGATCGATGCAACGAACATGAAATTGAGCAAACTCCGGAGCACAATGGAAGACAGGAAGGCCTGGCATGATGTGGTCCGTGGGGTCACAAGAGGGAATTTCACATTACTGAGACTCTGCCGGATTGAAGCCGTTTCTGATTCATCTTGAAGTAAACCGGTACAGGGCTGCCATTTCACACATGGCTTTCCCTGACCGGAAAAGAGCCGAATCAGAAGCGGTTTGGCAATTCAGATTGCACCGCTTTGTTTTCCCGCCGGTTCCCGCCACGCCTTTTTTTAAAAAAAATGTTCGCTTTAGAGCGCTATAGCGCTATAGCGCTATAAAAACAACACTGCAGGCATTCCAATGGGGTTGCTATGATGCTATAGCGCTATAGCGCTCTAAAGCGAACATTTTTTAATGCTATAGCGCTATAGCGCTATAACGCTCTAAAGCGAACGTTCAAAAAAAAAAAAGCCGGAGATCGCCCGCGCGGGCGAAAAAAGGCGGGAAAAAAGCGTATCCGATCCGGGAGAAGAAACTGATGACTACTTGGAAGCGGTTGACAGGTAAAACGCTTCAGCCCCGTTTCCTGAACGGGACAGAAGCGATTCTGTGTGAAATTACAAATATATTCCGGTAGGGAACCGGTTCTAAAATGGTTCTGTCTGAAATGCCAGACCAGAAACCGTTTGGGAACCGTTCCTCTTCCGGATTATATCATCTGTCTGAAATTCCCAAAGAGTCAGACTCGACTGTGTGACTGAACAACAACAAATAAATGTCGACAGGGCTTTTCAAATGTTGGGCTTGCCCAGCAACCTCTGCAGCAGCTCATAGTTATTGTGTCAGCCACCATGTTTGTTCCCTCTAGACAGAATGGGGGGATTCTTCCGATGTTTCTGTACATCTGGATGTCTTTCCAGAGTCCTGAATTGCTGCTCTTATTTCCAGAGTGGAACCAATACCCTGGGAATTTTTCCATTTTTTAAAATATCCTGTATTTCCCAGTTCTTACAAGCTTGCTGAACGTTCCAGGAAATATTTTTCTTGATCTCACCCCTTGCTTTATATGCTTCCCATTTGCTCGCTCAGTCTGGGTCTCACGGTTTTCATCTGACAGCCATTGGCAGGTGGGATTCTCCCATTTGTTACCAGTAATGTGTGTGAAGGCAGCGATAACCTTGTGTCGGTGGTTTTCCCTGTTTTGTTTTTCGTTATCTGCCCGTGTCGGTCTCTTGTACATCCATTGTGAAGGGGACATTTCCCTAAGCCGTGCTTCCTTCTCCACTGATATCTTCATTGTATGTAGAAGCATTGATGTTTGAATTCTCATGGGGCTATTCCATTTAGCTTCACCCCCTGCGCGTGCGCTTTCAAGCCCTCTGTTTCTGACCCATCTTTCCCAAAGCTAGTACAGGCCTGGGTGTCAGAGTCCCGCAGCAATCAGTTCTCAACAACGTTCCTTCAGAAGGTTCAAGTTTATTGAGTGCAGTAAAGGCGGTCATCTCTGTGCATACGTTCCGTGTCAGAACTAACCCTACAGGTAGGAGAGAGGAAGATATACAGGATCAGAAATGGGGTCCCCTGATGGAAATGAGCCAATCAGAGAATTAACTGAAGCGCACCTGTTGTGTACCAAGGGAGACCATGCACACAGTCAGGCTCGCACGTGGCCATGCAGACAGGCTGAGCCTCGCATCCTAAGACAATAGAAGCAGAGGATCCGATAACTCACCAATCGGCCAGCCCGCATCCTAAAAGGAACCAGTGGGTGTGGGTGGGTGTGTTGGGTGTGGTTAAGAACGGGAATATAAGTGGGCCATGGGCCCCGCTAGTTATCTCAAGTTCTCCTATGCATTAATAAAGTATGAGCTGAAATCACTACACTATGCCTCAGTCTCAGTACTTTCTAGCACCTAAACTAATGGGTTCACATTCCCAGCAAAGCATCAGGAGAGCGGTACCAAGGTCACAGGCTCAGGCTAATAGATAAGAGACAGTGATGAGAAATGAAAGTTAAAATTCCAGCACATTAAGAAGCCCATTCAACAGCCGTCTTCCCCCCTCCACCTGCAACGGCAGCGTAGCTGACACTGGGTTGATTAGTATGGCCACCATATCGCATAAAAGACATTGCAGAGCTGGAAGAAGTGCAGAGGAGGGCAACCAAGAGGATGAGGGAGCTGGAGCAACTTATTTAGGAGGAAAGGCCGAAGAGTCCGGGACTTTTCCATTTAGAACAGAGATGACTGGTGGGGTGGACACCTGACAGAGGTTTATAAAATTACGCATGGGGTGAGGAGAATGGACAAAGATCAATTTTTCTCCCTCTCCGGAAATACTAGAACTCGAGGGCATCCAACGATGGGCAGTAGGTTCAGGACGGGTAAAAGGAAATACTACTTGATAGAGAGAGCGATTAAAATGTGGAATTCGATGCCAGAGGATGTATTGATGGCTACAGGAGTAAACAGCTTTCAAAGGGGGGTTAGATAGATTTATGGAACGTAAGTCTATCAGTGGCAACTAGCCATGGTGTCTGAGAGCAACCTCTGTGTTCAGAGGCCCTAAACCTCTGAATCCCAGAGCCAGGAGGCAACCCCAGGGGAAGGCCTCAGCCTCCATGCCCTGCTGTTGGCCCTCCAGAAGAACTAGTTGGCCACTGTGTGAGACAGGATGCTGGACTAGATGGACCACTGGTCTGATCCAGCAGGGCTCTCCTGATGTTCTTATGAAGGCCTCGGCCTCTGTGCCCTGCTGTTGGCCCTCCAGAAGAACTAGTTGGCCACTGTGTGAGACAGGATGCTGGACTAGATGGACCACTGGTCTGATCCAGCAGGGCTCTCCTGATGTTCTTATGAAGGCCTCGGCCTCTCTGCCCTGCTGTTGGCCCTCCAGAAGAACTAGTTGGCCACTATGTGAGACAGGATGCTCGACTAGATGGACCACTGGTCTGATCCGGCAGGGCTCTTCTGATGTTCTTATGCCTTCAGACTAGACAGTGGGCCTGTTCCTGTTGTTCAAGTTGCTACAAATAATTCTCGGTGTTATTTTCCCTACTTGGTTTTTTTTTTAAAAAAAAACTTCCAGATGAATGTTTAGAGATCTCCAGAAATGCCAGTGGTACAGATGCCTCCCTAACTGGAAAAACCATCAGACATCTGCCATCATCAGCCACTGAGAAGCTCTGGTGGTACCAGTCGGTGGCTTTGTTCATGCGTCGGCTGCGTGCTTCTTCACCGCTTGCTCCATTTCTCCCTCTGAGTGAAATGTCAGGGTATTGATCGGCGCGATTCAATGCACCGAGAGCGGCAGAGAGCCCATAATAGTCCAGTCCACTTACATTTTTGCTTGCTTTGCAAGACTCTGATGCAGTGACGGAATGGCGGGGCTTGCGGCTCCGGAATGCTATGTGCCACGTCGGTCTTAGCTGAAAAGCCAGTGGCTGGGGCGACGAGGCAACTCTACCCATAAGCATTTTGGCAAGCCTGAATGAGGATTGCCGGATGATTTTGTTCTGATCTTTTTTTTCTTCTTGATAGGATATTGTAACAGGCTCTTAGAATCATAGAATCACAGAGTCAGCAGGGGTCCTACAGGCCATCTAGTCCAACCCCCTGCTCAGTGCCTAGAGCATCCCTGACCAGTGTTTGTCCAGACGCTGCTTGAAGACTGCCAGGGAGGGGGAGCTCACCACCTCCCTAGGCAGTTGATTCCACTGTTGAACAACTCTGAGAGCCAGTTTGGTGTAGTGGTTAAGTGTGCGGACTCTAATCTGGGAGGACCGGGTTTGATCCCCCACTCCTCCACTCGCACCTGGCTGGATGACCTTGGGCAAGCCATAGTTCTGATAAGAGCTGTCCTTGAAAAAGAGCAGTTTCTGCCAGAGCTCTCTCAGCCCCACCTACCTCACAGGGTGTCTGTTGTGGGGAGGGGATTGTAACCTGCTCTGAGACACCTTTGGGTAGTGAAGGGAGGAGTATAAATCCAATCTCTTCTCTTCTCTTCTTCTCTTCTTCTTCTTCTTCTTCTTCTTCTTCTTCTCTTCTTCTTCTTCTTCTTCTTCTTCTTCTTCTTCTTCTTCTTCTTCTTCTTCCTGTAAAAACAGTTTTTCTCAAGATCCAGCCTGTAACCTTCCCAGCCTTAATTTAAACCCATTATTGTGAGTCCTCTCCTTGGCTTGCCAACAGGTTTTAATCTATTACCAGCTTCTTCTCGAATCAGGGGGCAGCTGTATTGGTCTGAAAGCAAGAGAACACACCTTTGCCAATATCCCTCCCCACCCCCTGTTCCAACAGCCCCTCTCCCTCCCTGCTTGAAAGATTTAAAGCACGGGGTCAAATTCATTTGTTACGAGGGCCGGATCTGACATAAATGTCACTTTGTCAGGCCGGGCCACGTGCACCATAAAACGTAACGCCAGGTACCGGAGATCAGTGGCAGATAAACCATTAAGCAGGCTAAGCACGTGCTTAGGGCACAGGGGCCAAAGGGGGCACCACAAAGTTGGGAAAAGGGTGAAAAGAAAAAAAACCCGAAAATTTGTAAAAAAAAAAAAAAAATTGATAAAACTAGTGCAAATTGATCATGGTGCACCCTAGGGTTATCTTCTAATTTTTGTTGGCGAGGTGCAGTGTCATAGGCTAGGTTTAAAAGTAAAATGCATGTGTTTAAAAGTAAAATGATGGAGCCACATTCAGTTGTCATGACAGTCATTTCAGTGAGGGGAGCACCAAGATTGGTCAGTGCTCAGGGCACCAAGAGAGGGGCACCAAGATTGGTCAGTGCTCAGGGCACCCAGTGAGCCTTAATCCACCCCGGCCGGAGATAGACACTGTATAAAGGACAGCAGCTGGTCAGCTCTGAGCTATTGAATCCTCACTGCAAGGCCCCCTGGGCTGGGAGAGGGGTGCAAAGGAAACTCCTGTGGGCCGACTGGAGAGCCAGCGGGTGCAGACGCTCCCACGCTGCTTGACTGCTGCAGATGAGGTTGTTCCGAAATTGCTGAAGCCACCATCAGAGTCTCCTGTTCTCTCCCTTGCACTAGCTGCTCACGGGACACATAAGAACCTTGGGTGGGCCAGTTCTGGCCCCCGGGCCTCATGTTTGACACCTCTGGTTTAAAGGTCCTTCCAGCTGATCGGCAGGCCACCTGCTCCCCACGGATCAGCTGAAGCCCTTTTAAGTCTTTGCAGGAGGGGAGGAAGAGGGGTGGACACGGGTGGCTGTAGCTTGGCATAGCCAGTTTGGTGTAGTGGTTAAGAGTGCGGACTCTAATCTGGGAGAACCGGGTTTGATTCCCCACTCCTCCATGTGCAGCTGCTGGTGTGACCTTGGGTCAGTCATAAGTTCTTTCAGAGCTGTTCTCTCAAGGGCAGTTCTCTCAGAGCTCTCTCAGCCCCTCCTACCTCACAGGGTGTCTGTTGTTTGGAGGGGAAGGGAAAGGAGATTGTAAGCCGCTCTGAGACTCCAAGTGAAGGTCAGGGTATAAATCTAATTTCTTCTTCTTCTTCTTCTTCTTCTTCTTCTTCTTCTTCTTTGGGGCGGGGCTTGTGGCATCCCCACCCGCCCCAGAACACCCCCCAAATCCCCCCGCCGGAGCAACAAGGGGACCTGGAAATCCTATCCTAGGCTGACAACCTTGCCAATATCCCTCCCCACTCCCCCCGCTCCAACTTGACTCTAAATGCTGTTTTTTCCTGCATTCCCACATTGGTACACTCTTCAAGCATCCCTACTGGGGTGGGATGGTAGGGAGGAGGGCGACTCATGAGACCATGTAAAACAGGTTTTTGCTGCCGCCTGCGTTTCTCCAGACGCAAAGAGATTAATAGATTCTACCATTTGAAACTAATCGCAGACATCAAAGAGCCTCCGAGCCATTTGTAAAATAAATAGGGATGAGAGACCAAAAATAAATATATATATATATATACATAGAGAGAGAGAAGACTATTTCTATATGAAAGGCATGTGTAATTACTAAAGGAAAGAGAAAGAGCTGGGAGAAATGTAAAATTATATTTCTTTTTTTTTTTTTAATCCAAATAAACCTCAGGCTGCCGGGAAATGTAAAGCTTTTAACATCTCTTCTTGTAATTACAGTTTTTTGGCGCCCCAGCCTATGTTCCATCCAGGAGGCACTGATAAAACAGCAAATATTGTTGAAAGCTAGGAAGGCCAGCCTGATAAACCTACGTTCTGTCTCCCTGTCTGGGTACCTGGAGACAGACAGGAGAGATTTCTTTTTTCCTTTTTCTTTTTCAAAGAGTTACAGGTAATCTGAAAGGGGGATGAATCCTTGAGCTTAAGATGCTGAGCTGCAGACTGGAAGGTCTGTAGTTCGGCAGTTCGAGACTCGAGTGCCACATGACGGGGTGAGCTCCCCTCTCTGGCCCCAGCTCCTGCCAACCTAGCAGTTCGAAAGCAAGAAACTGCAAGTAGATAGATAGGTACCACTTCGGTGGGAAGGTAACGGTGTTTCATGCACCTCAGTGTTTAGTCATGCCGGGCACATGACCATGGAGACATCTTCGGACAGCGCTGGCTCTTTGGCTTGGGAACAGAGATAAGCACCGCTCCCTAGAGTCAATCGACTGGCTTTCGAGCGAGGAAAACCTTTATGTTTACTATTCATAAAGAGATCTGTGCCCTGCTTTTCCAAAGTTTAAAATAGGCCTAAAGTCATAGAGGGGGAGGTATTTACAGTAAAATAGTGAAAACAACCATTCGGTAGCAAATTCAAAATTCCTTTATTGGGCCACACCCACAGTTAGCTACCTGTAACAAAGGAAGAAGCCCTCACCTGTCAGATCTCAGAAGCTAAGCTGGGTCAGCCCTGGTTAATATTTGGATGGGAGACCACCAAGGAAGTCCGGGGTTGCTACGCAGAGGCAGGCAATTGGCAAACCACCTTTGTTTGTCTACCCTGCCCTCGACTAGTATGATCTCATCAGATCTCGGAAGCTAAGCAGGGTCAGCCCTGCTTTGTACTTGGATGGGCGACCACCAAGGAAGTCCAGGGCTGCTACGCAGAGGCAGGCAAGGGCAAACCACCTCTGAACATCTCTTGCCTTGAAAACCGCTATGGTGTTGCCATAAGTCAGCTTGACGGCACTTTGCATGCACGTACATACAGACAAAAAGAGGGAAGAAACAGAAGCTCCTCCCAGTTCCAGTTCAGCTGGATATTCCTGAGGCTTTGGCTGTAGTCCTAAAACCACTTTCCTCAGAATAAGCCCCGTCAAACTCAATGTGACTTACTTCTGAGTAAGGATCCCTTCCTTCCCTGCTTAGGATCCCTTCCTTCCGTGCGGGGTTCTCCCTCAAAGTCCCCCCCCCCATAGTTCCCTCTAAGCTGCCCTAGGGAGTGCCGGCGCACAAAATTTTAACAGGCAGCTCAGTGGTTTCTGCTTCTGCTCACAAGGCTTCCCCCTCCATTGCAAACAATGGAGGATGTTTGCAATGGAGGGGGGGGAAGCAATGGAGGGGGGGGAAGCCTTGTGAGCACCTCCTTCTGGGGCCCATAGAATTGGACCCCCTGGTCCATCCTTTTGGAAACTGGGAAGGATATCTGAGGCACCAGCAGTTATGCTGCAAATTCAGTGCCTCTACCTAAAATAGCAGCTCCCCCCCGAACCCCAGATACCCACAGATTGATTCTCCATTATAGCCTATGGGGCCCATTGACTATAATGGTCCCCATAGGCTACAGCTATGCTACTTTAATGCTACTAGCTTCTTTCGCTCACGAGCTAGAATTTCTGCTCACAACACTGTGGAGCTTAGAGAGAACATTGCCCGCCCCCCTCCAACAATGCACATTTTGCCCGTCAGATCCCCGTTTCGTTTGCCGCCACCTTCAGATCTTCAAGGGGATGTAGATGTTCCATCAGAACTACATGAAACACAAAGAGCACTTTTTAGTGCCGTTGATTTTTTTAAAAAAAGAACCATTATTTCCAGCTACAAAGTGGATCTGAAGCTATTGCCTTTTCTGCTCGCTTGCTGTTGTTTTAAGGCACGCCTCTACAGGGATTTTGGGTCCTCTGATGTGGTGTTTTCGTAGGTTTTACTCCCTTTGGTCTGTGTGGCGTCCGCTGAGCCCAACGTGCTTTGATCCCCTCTGGCAGTGTGGAAAGCTGGGGGGGGGGAATTGTTGCATCAATGAACGTGTCAAAGCCCAGAACTGAGAGGGGGGGTTGTTTGTTTGTCTGGCATTTGTTGGATTTGAGCGATGATTCTTTCAGATGCATGCTGGTTGTGGGGCGCCCGTGTGTGTGTGGACAGAAAGGTGGTGTGCAGATGTTTGAAATGATCGCAGGCACAAAAGGAGGGCTGTAACTCTGCAAAAGACCGTCTGCTTGGCATGCGGGAAGCCCTAGGCCAGGGGTGTGGCCAAACTTGCTTAACGTAAGAGCCGCGTAGAATAAGCCTCAGATGTTTGAGAGCCGCAAGACATGAACCAATATTGCATGTTTTTACTGGGAAATATGCAAATTTGCTTTTTATTGACATTAGACGAGGCTGCCAAAAATAACGACCAAGGCGGTAAAAGCAGATATTGATGATGATGTTTATTTGTCCTACGATCATTTGTTTGCTAATGATATTTTCGCTTCCCCAGCCGCCCTGCCGGGAGCCACACAATATGTGTGAAAGAGCCGCATGCGGCTCCCGAGCCACAGGTTGGCCACCCCAGTCCTTGGCATCTCCAGTAAAAAAAATCTGGTAATAGGTGATGTGAATGACCTGAGACCCCGGCTTAGTGGTAGAGCATCCGCTTGGCGTGCAGGAGGTCCTATATTCAATCCTCGGCATCTCCAGTAAAAAAACAAAAACAATCAGGTTGTAGATGATGCGGAAGACCTCTTCCTGAGACCCTTGCTTAGTGTTAGAACATCTTCTTGGCATGCAGAAGGTCCCAGGTTCGATCGAAAGGACCAGGAAGTAGTTGATGTGAAAGACTCCCGGAGTGCTGTTGCCTGCCTGAGTAGACGATGTTGACCTTGTTTTGGTGTAGTGGTTAGGAGCGCGGATTCTAATATGTGAGAACTGGGTTTGATTCCCCACTCCTTCACATGCAGCTGCTTGGATCAGTCACAGATCTCTCTGAGGTGTTCTCTCAAGGGCAGTTCTCAAAAGAGCTCTCTCAGCCCCACCTACCTCACAGGGTGTCTGTTGTGGGGAGAGGAAGGGAAGATTGTGAACTCTTTTGAGACTCTTTTGGGTAGTGAAAGGTAAGGTATAAATCCAATCTCCTCCTCCTCCTCCTCCTTTTCTTCTTCTTCTTCTTAAAGAACATAAGAACATAAGAGAAGCCAATGTTGAATCAGGCCAATGGCCCATCTAGTCCAACACTCTGTCACACAGTGGCCAAAAATACCAGGTGCCATCAGGAGGTCCAGCAGTGGTTCTTCTTCTTCTTCTTCTTCTTCTTCTTCTTCTTCTTCTTCTTCTTCTTCTTCTTCTTCCAGTGATCTGATTCGGTATAAGAAAGCTGTGTGTGTTCATGTGTAGACAGGATAGTACGCTCAACATGGTATCTTTTCTTACCCTTTCTTGACATAATCTCTGATTATGCATAGTGAGCCACTGTAGTATAGTAGGGCACGCGGGATTCATATGGGGGAACAGCAGGTTCAAATCCCCATTGGATCCCCCAGGTAAAACGAAGGCCACATCTCTTGTTCTGTCCATAAAATACAAATTCCCAGCTTGTGCGGCCTCAGATTGCCTTGGGGTAAGGCAGGGAAGGGAGAGGTCTTTAACCCTTCAACAGGAAAGACCAAAACTACTAAAATAAGGAAACTAGGGCTGAGTTCAGACTGGCAGTTTGAAGTGGGAGGGAGTCTTTGCAAAAAAACCCAGTTTGTTCCAGGTTTTCCTGGTCACACTGCGTGGACTGATGCAGGAGCATACTGGGGAGGAGTGCGAGGGAGCATTCAGACTGCTGGCCCAGAGGCATGGCTGTAAATGGCTTTTTCCTGGTAATTCGGCTATGTGTGCATATGCACTCATGCGCATAAGCACATCAGGGCAATTTGGGGAGGATCCCGTTGCACCGGCACTGCATTGGGCAGTAGAACAGAGCACATCCAATCATATTGCTGCTGCCTCTCCAGGGCAATCAAGTGCACCTTATGCGCGGAAACACCTGGCAGACATTATTACTGTGGGTTGTTCCCGGCTTTTCGGGTTTGCATTCACACTTCCTGGAAGTGGAATGAAATGGGATAAACTTGCTCTCTGGGATTTGCTACCACTTTCACCAGGTATCTTTTAAACACGGGAGCGAAGCGGTACATGACGGGTTGACTACGGGTGGGGAACTCCAGACAGATGTGCCTGTGTGAACGGCCCCATTAGTCCGCTTGTGAAATGTTGCTCACATGCGCCTATAGCGGGGCAAACTGCCAGTCTGAACTCAGCCTAACACAAAACAGAGAAGATGCGTGTACTCATTGTATCTACTTAAGTTTTACAAAAATGGAATCATTCTTTTGTGCACCTAAACCAGTTTAACAGTCTAAAATATAGAGATGATGTTTTAATAATTATATTGTACATCTTTATAGATATTCCCCAATCCATTTATGTAGTCTTGACCAGGTTTTCTCAAAGATTTCTTCTTTTTTATCTTGCAGTTGCAAAGTTAGTTTGTCCATTTCCGCTCTTTCAAGTAATTTATAGATTATTTCTTCTTTTGATGGAACTTCTTCTTTTCCCCAATATTTTGCATGCAAAATCCTAGTCATGGTTATAACATGTATAATCATATGCGCATCTGGTTTTTAAAAATTCTCTGGTATAATATTTAATAAAAACAGTTGTGGTACTAATGGTATAGTTGTCTCTAGCTTTTTTTTTGCAAAAGTCTATATGTACGCCGCCTTGAGCCTGCATCCGCAGGCAAGGCAGGATAAAAATCTAAATAAATAAATAAATAAATAAATCACAGGGTTGTTGTGAGGCTAAAATGGAGGGTGGGGCAGCCACAGACACCATTCAGAGCTCCTCGGGGCGAGAATGTTATAAAAACTATTGAACATTAAGTTCTTATGCAGACGTGTATCTGTAGCATCTGTGACTGCATACATTTATCAAAGCGACCTGCCTTTGAATTAGCGCAGTAGACCTCTCTTGGGAAAGATGCAAGAAGTCATAACCTGCTCCAGGCTGCCTTCTATGGTATTCCTTTTTTTTTCTTCAGAGTTTTCCAAATGACTCATCATTCAAGAGCGCTGGGGTGGAAAATATCTGTCTGGGCACCAGAGACTCTAAGATGGTTAGGTGAGCGAGCAGATGTGCTTTGGCACTTAACGAAGACAGGGCCCTGCCAGTTTGACGTCTGCAGGTGGCTTGCGGCTTATCCGGGGCTCTGGGGGTTGCTGTCCCTGATATAAAGCAGCGAGAGAATCTAATCCCCAGGTCGATGCGGCATGGCTGAAATCCTGCCAACAGGCATTAGTAGGAAGGGACCAAGGATCACTCTTGCTAATCGCTGTGAACACTTATATCCAGAGATAACCTCGTGTATCCGAGAACCTCCTTGTGATCAGTAGATATCGCAGGCTTGGAACTGAGTCAGAGATCGGAAATGATAAAACTCTACATTTATTATCGGCGGTAGCACGACTAGCCATAGCGATTCTTTGGAAAAATAAAACAGCGCTTACATTACAATCCTGGAGAATATGTTTATGGGACTACTTTGTCCTAGGGAAACTGACGACGTATGGTTCTCAGCCTCTATCATGTAAGAACTATGAAAGATTTACAAAATTATGGTTTAGACGCTGAGCTGCAGACTGGAAGGTCGGTAATTCAGCAGTTCAAGACCCGAGAGTGCCACATGACGGAGTGAGCTCCTGCCTCTGGCCCCAGCTCCTGCCAACCTAGCAGTTCGAAAGCAAGAAACTGCAAGTAGATAAATAGGTACTGCTGCAGTGGAAAGGTAACAGCGTTCTGTGCGCCTCAGCATCTAGTCATGCCAGCCAAGTGATCACGGAAACATCTTCAGACAGCGCTGGCTCTTCAGCTTAGAAACAGAGATGAGCACCGCAGCCCTAGAGTCAGATTCGATTAACTTTTGAGCAAGTGCAACCTTTACCTTTACTAGCTTAGATATATGGTGGTGTTGTTTGTTTTGCTATGCAAAATGTTCAAAATTTTAAAAAATTAAAAGTCTACATTTATATGTAAGGACATGTTCCTGGGGACCAAGGTCAAGGTAATTCATGCCACAGTATTCCCCATTACTATGCGTGGGTGTGAAAGTTGGACCTTGGAGAAAGCAAACAGGAAGAAAGTTGATTCATTTGAAATGTGGTTTTGGAGGAAGAAGAAGAGTTGGTTTTTATACCTCACTTTTCTCTACCCTGAGGAATCTCAAAGTGGCTTACAATTGCCTTCCCTTCCTCCTCCCACAACAAGCGCCTTGTGCGGTAGGTGGGGATGAGAGAGTTCTTTTGAGGACTGCTGTTGAGAGAACAGCTGTGAGAGAACTTGTGACTGACCCAAGGCCACCCAGCTGGCTACGCGTGGAGGAGTGGGGAATCAAACCCAGTTCTCCAGATTAGAGTCTGCCACTCTTCACCACTACACCATGCTGGCTCTCAAGAATTTTACGGATATCGTGGGCGGCCAAAATGACAAATCAGTGGGTCTTAGATCAAGTCAAGCCCGACCTCTCCCTAGATGCTAAAATGACAAAACTGAGGCTAATATCTTGGTCACATTACAAGAAGACAAGAGTCATTGGTAAAAGATAATAATGCTAGGAAAAGAGGAAGACCCAGGGGTCATTTGGAGCAGGAGCGCGCAGGAGCAGAGCTCTGGCAGTTAGAAGCACAGGCGACGGCAAGCCCCGCCCCCAGCTCCCAGCAGGAGTGCAAAGCAGCACGTGTAGCATTCCTCCTGGGCCCAGATAGGCTACTCTGGGACTGGAATGACAGCACCCAGACTGGAAAGACAGTCCCTAGGGATGGAGCCTGAGCGGTGGGTGTTGCCTTCTGACACACTTCTGGTGATGTCAGGGGTGTGGCATATGCAAATAAGTTATGCTAATGAGTTGTGCTAATGAGCCCCTGCACCTCTTTTTCTTCGAAATGACCCCTGGGAAGACCCAACCAGAGATGGATGGACTCCATCAAGGAAGCCGCAGCCCTCAGTTCGCAAGTCCTGAGCAAGGCTTTTAACAATAGGACATTTGGAAGGTCATTCGTTCACAGGTTCTCCGTAGGTCAGAAGCAACTTGACAGCACTCAACACAGTCACGTTTATGTTTCAACACCTTAAAAGGGCTTCTTTGAAGTCCTACATCTGCATATGAGAGAGAGATTTCTTTCTAGACCTTTTTGTGCACGGGGCTCTTTAACTGGCTGTGTTTCTGAAGTAATAACAGAGTTCTGTTTTGTTGTTTTCAGAGCACCTTCATTGCGCCTGAACGCAAGAGACCCTACACCGACCTATTGGTGGTGAGTATGTTTCCCATTTGCGTGTTTGTCTGATTTGTGTGGGGCGTGAGAACAGGGGGTCTTTGCTATTGCTTTCCCTGGTGAAGGTTTTCTCCTTGACAATTTCTAGAACAAGGTGGCTCATCTGTGCTAGCTATAGAACTCCAAAGTTAAAAGGTAAAGGCTTCCCTTGCTCAAAAGCTAATTGAATCTGACTCTAGGGGGCGGGGCTCATCTTTGTTCCCAAGCCGAAGAGCCAGCACTGTCCAAAGACGTTTCCGTGGTCATGTGGCCGGCATGACTAAATGCCGTGGTGCACGGAGCACTGTTACCTTCCCACCGAAGTGGTACTTATCTATCTACTTGCAATTTCTTTCTTTCGAATTGCTAGGTTGGCAGGAGCTGGGGCCAGAGACGGGAGCTCACTCTGTCACACAGCACTCGGGTCTTGAACTGCCGAGCTACCGACGTTCCGGTCTGCAGTTCAGCGTCTTAACCACCACAGCTCCATACACTACTGTACACTAAACCACTCCTTATAGCCCAATACTATCTGCTGCGGGGGGGGGGGGGTCGTCTCAAACAGAGAAATCATCTCTATCAATGAGCCACAGCTCCTCCCTATAATACCGGTCTCATTTCTACCACCTCCATCACTGTGTGTGCACTTGAGTTCCCCACCTGGGGAGCTTTCGGTCTTAGGTTCCCATGGTGGTGGAAAGTGAGGACACGTCTCGGGCAACTTAACAGCAGCCCTGTAGGGTTTTCAAGGCAAGAGACGTTCAGAGGTGGTTTGCCATTGCCTGCCTCTGCATAGCAACCCTGGACTTCCTCGGTGGTCTCCCATCCAAATACTAACCAGGGCTGACCCTGCTTAGCTTCTGAGATCCAATGAGATGGGGCTAGCCTGGGCCATCCAGGTCAAGGCAAAAGACAAACAGAGGCGGTTTGCCATTGCCTGGCTCTGCGCAGCAACCCAGGACTTCCTTGGTGGCTTCCCATCCCAGTAGTAACCAGGGCTGACCCCTGCTTAGCTTCCAAGATCTAATGAGATTCTTCTTCTTCTTCTTCTTCTTCTTCTTCTTCTTCCTCCTCCTCCTTCTCCTCCTCCTCCTCTTCCTCTTCCTCCAATAGATGGTTTTGACAGAGTCTTTATCATCCACGTGATAAGCTCTGCCATTTGTGACATTACCCATTTACTTTTCTCAGCAAGCAACATTATTAGTCTATTCCAGCCCGATCTCCCTGAATACTGGTCTACATAACTTCACCTCAGCCCTGAGGGGAAACCAGTTTGCTCCTTTGGGAGCGGCTCTTTGGGATTTCAGTCCTGTCCATTCCAGCAGCATTCAGTTCACCCAGAATTTGTGTGTAGGGGGGGGACAGCTCGAAATGTCTTTCATTCACCGTCATTCCGCTGTTGACATCTAACCGTTTCTGTGCTTTGGTTAAGGCTGCGTGGCCCGCTGGAGTAGGGAATTGCATGTTTCCTAAAGGGCACGGGCCTTTTAATGAAAAATGCATGGCCAGGCATGAGCTATTCAAAGGAACTGATCGATCAGCGGCTCCAGATGTTTTTTTAAACAACCATTAGGAAGGGAGCTCAGCCAGGGAAGCTGTGAGAGAGAAGCAGAGCATGAACGGGTTTTTCTGGAGGCCCTCCCAACTCCCAAAAGGATTCTTGTGTGTTGTGGGTTCCCCTACACACACAGCTGGCAGAAAAGTCGCCATGCCTAAGAAGACCTCCCACCCACCCCCAATTTAGGGTTGCCAACAGTACATTGTGAAATCATAAGAACATAAGAGTCCTGCCGGATCGAACCAGTGGTCCATCTTCTAGTCCAATGTCATGTCTTATAAAGTGTCCAACCAGTTCCTCTGGATGGCCAGTGGAAGGGCATAGAGGCCGAGGCCTTCCTCTGAAAAGAACATAAGAAGAGCCTTGCTGGATCACGCTAGTGGTCCGTCCAGTCCAACATCACACAGTGGCCAGCCGGTTCCACTGGAGGGCCAACAACAAGGCACAGAGGCCGAGGCCTTCATAAGAACATCAGAAGAGCCCTGCTGGATCAGACCAGTGAGGGTCCATCGAGCCCAGCATCCTGTCTCACACAGTGACCAACCAGTTCCTCTGGAGGGCCAACATCAGGGCATAGAGGCTGAGGCCTTCCTAAGAGCATCAGAAGAGCCCTGCTGGATCAGACCAGTGGTCCATCTAGTCCAGCCTCCTGCGTCACACAGTGGCCATCCAGTTCCTCTGGAGGGCCAGCAACAGGGCAGAGAGGGTGAGGCCTTCCCCTGATGTTGTGACCTCTCCCGTCTTTTCCTCACCCTGCCAGAGCTACTTTACATTTAATAGATTAAAAAAAAATCATCAGCTTTTGCTCTTCCATCACTGTGCTCTGGGACAAAAGATCCCAATCGCATACAAGAAAAAAACAAAACATTTCTGTTGTAGCAACAGCAGCTACCAAGGTGAGCTGCCAACAGAATTGCAATCAGGCATTGTCTGCCAACCCCCGGCTTGCCCTGCCCATGGGACGATTCTGTTTTCCCTGCCTGTGTCGCAGCCTGCCTTCGTAAGTTTTGAGTCTAGCTGACTTGCCTCGCGACCCACACTTCTCTGCCTCGGGGGTGGACAGGTGGGTGGGCGGGGTGCATACCAGAGTCCTTTTGCGGAGCCTCACCTTTGAACTGCCACCTGGTCTCTTGAGAAAGAGGGAGGAGAGGTGGGGAGGGTCTGTTTGCTTTGTGGCTTCGGCGCTCCCGTAATCCTCTGGGGGCTGCCCTTTGAAGTGACAGGCACCTGGCAACACCCAGGCCTTGTTAATCCAG
The DNA here is from genome assembly GCA_029375565.1 of Gekko gecko. Classification (NCBI taxonomy): domain Eukaryota; kingdom Metazoa; phylum Chordata; class Lepidosauria; order Squamata; family Gekkonidae; genus Gekko; species Gekko gecko. The sequence goes on along the minus strand of JAPDNY010000017.1, from coordinate 6,848,458 downwards.
CCTCCGCCTTGCTTGGGGAAGAGTGCCGCCACATCTGGACTCTCATTCCTGGAGGTCCTCCTGCCCCCCCTGGCCCCTCCCCGTGGAACAGCTTAGCGCATTCCTCTGAAATTCCAGATGACTTTGTACTACCGGCCTTTCTCCTCGACCGTGAGTAGCCACAGCTTCAAGGGCAGGGAAGGGGGTGACTGTCTGTCGGGCCTCTCTTTCTTGGGCACTTGCAGTTTCCACGACTCTACTTGGATAAACCATTGAACCGGGAAAGTCTTTCTTGACCAGGCAGTTTCCCAGTTTGTTTTTTCGCCCACTAGGTTTTGAGTTAGAACATTTCCCACAGCCCAGAGCAGAGAGATTTCCAGTGGCTGGTCTAACGGGATTTGATTGTTGTTGTTTTTGCAAAGCGTAATGGGTAGCCATAAAATAATGTTATAAGGTTATGATTGTGAGAAGGATTCCCGATTGGTCTAGTTGTATTTATTATCGTTGATTTAGTTGTATACACTGTCGTAAATGTATATGAACTTATGATATTGTGCTGATTGTTATGTCTTTCTGTTTGAACAGATTGGTTTATATGTACGTTGAAAATACTTTTCGATAAACATTATGATTTTTTTAAAAAAAAAAAAAAGAAGTCAGTTGGACTTGACCCATTTTGACTCAAAGAAATTTTTAAAAATCCTAGTAACAATAAAAAGAATATTCCTTTTATGGGTAGCCGTGTTTGTCTGTCTGTAGCAACAGAAAAGAGCAAGGAGCACCTTAAAGACTAACAAAATTTGTGGCAGGTGAGGAGCTTTCATGAGTCAGCGCTCACTCCTTCAGATACAGCTAGAATGTGAGTCCATCTGTCCTACATATCAGAAAGTGGAGCAATTTCAGATGCCAAATGAACAATAGCAGGCAAATGACAACAGCAGGTGTGATTGGATTAGGTGTGATACGCAGAGGGGTAGTAGGCATGGAGAAATCAGCATTGGTAATGAGACAGGAAGCCTAGGTCTCGATTCAGTCCAGGAGGATGCATTGTTCTGAGCTTTTATCCTTCCAGGACTTTCAGTTGCTGACCGAAGGGTAGCAATTCTCTTACAAAGGAATTTCAAAAGGAGGTTAGAAAGAGAGACTGCTGAATTGCAACTGATAATGAAGCTCGAGACAATACTGACAGCAAGTTATAGGTAGAGGGCAAGCAGCAAATTAGCATGAGCATAATAAAAGGTGTTTAACTTGATGTTAAACACCTTTTATTATACTTATGCTTCTTTCACTCTCTACTTGTATGTATGGACTGGTAACTTCCATTTCAGTAGTAAAAAGCCCAGTAGCATCTTTAAGACTAACAAACTTTATTATAGCATAAGTTTTTGAGAAACACAGCTCTCTTTGTTAGGCCGATTTCCCACAAGCGCTGCTCGGCGCTGCGCTCTTCCCTTTTGCCCTGATGGTATGTGTCAATTTCACACTAAGTGATGCCCCACCACATTTTGCCCCGCAGCTTTGTAGGATTCCCCCCATGTCTACTCAATCCTCAGAAAACAGGATTGAGTAGACGTGGGGAAAATCGGGGACAAAATGCGGCCGGGCAGCACTTAGTGTGAAATTGACATGTACCATCAGGGCAAAGGGAAGAGTGAGCGTGGAGCAGCAACTTGTGGGAAATCGACCTTAGTCTTAAAGGCGCTACTGGGTTTTTTCCATTTCAATGTATCTGAAGAAGTGCCCGTACACACAAAAGTTTATACCATGAATTAAAAATTTGTTGGTCTTAAAGGTGTCACTGGACTCGAATGGTGTTCTGCTCTAACCAACACTCCAGACTCAGAGCCAGAGGCAGCTGTAGACTGATAAAACAATTTGTCCGGTCAACACGTACACTTATGAACAAAGCGCTGCTTTGGGAAGAGGGTGCTGCTGAACAAACCAGATGATGACCGTGATTCCCAATTAACGAACCTTGTCTGAGCGATGCTACGGCCAGCCCCTTCAGGCTTCCAAATTACATTGATAGGGGTCGGGTGAAAGAGGGTTAGCCTGTGTCGTGCAAATGCTTTTATGCAAAGGTTATCATCTCTGGCGGAAGACGTTTTTTTAAAAAATGGCTGCTGCTCATTTGCATGGGAGATCTTTGCAAGAAGGGCAGGATTCATAATAGAATAGATTGGGGATGTCTGGAGGTTGGCAACCCCACGAAGCCAAATCGTCCTGTGGTCTTACGCAACTCCATGCATTTATCTCTTAGTGATCACTGCCATTCTGGGGCTCCATCCCATATTTTTGACTCAGGGCCACAGAATCACTAGGACTTTCCTGCAAAAGGGTTTGAGATACAAAGAGACAAATGCATAGAGTTGCATAAGACCACTGGCCGATCTGGCTTAGTGCAGTCGCCAGCCTCCAGACATCTCCAATCTATTCTATTATGAATTCTGCCCTTCTTGCAAAGATCTCTCATGCAAATGAGCAACACAATACCTAATCCTCCCCCCCACACACACCATGGGTCCAAGCAAAGGGTGGAATCTTGTATGAGTTGGGTGAGAGCGGCTGCAGTCACTGGAAGCTGGTCAGGGTGGGTGTGAGCAATCATTGCTGCAAAACTGGTTGCCCCCCCCTCTGTTGAGGGGGCTGTAGTAAGTTGGGGGGGCAAGCCTGAGGCCCAGGGCAGCTGCCCCTGTTGACCATTGGTTAAGACTGCCCCTGCTCTTTTGACACCTTGGGGTCAGATTGCCTGCTGTTTTGTGTCTTGGAGAATCCCTGTATCCATATACATTGTTGGGTTTGTTGGTAAAAACCACGTTGTTGGGGAACGTTCCCGTCACCTGCTCAGTGGCTCATTTGCCTTTCCATGGACAAAGGCTGTTAGCCACAAGGTATAGATGGGACACCCTGTCTGGAGCAGTGATGCTCTGTATGCTTCGTGCTTGGGGGGCAAGAGTGGGAGGGCTTCTGGAGTTCTGGCCTTACTGGTGGACCTCCTGATGGCCCCTGGATTTTGGCTACTGTGTGACACAGAGTGTTGGACCGGATGGGCCATTGACCTGATCCAACATGGCTTCTCTTATGTTTTATACTCTGTATTCTTGGTGCTTGGAGGGCAAGAGTGGGAGGGTTTCTGGAGTTCTGGCCCTGCTGGTGGACCTCCTGACACAGAGTGTTGGACTGGATGGGCCATTGGCTTGATCCATCATGGCTTCTCTTATGTTCTTATGTCTGGGCCAGTGATGCTCTGTATTTTTGGTGCTTGGAGGGCAACAGTGGGAGGGCTTCTGGAGTTCTGGCCCCGCTGGTGGGCCTCCTGATGGCACCTGGGTCTTGTCCATTGTTTGACAGAGTGCTGGACTGGATGGCTTCTCTTATGTTCTTGTGTTTGCACCAGTGTCCTCTCTAAGCTGTGCACATGAGTGGGCTGCTCGTTAACCAGGAAGTTTCACTCAGCAGCAATCTGCCCATTGCCCGTTTGAAGATCACAGCAATTACATTCTGTTCCGGATGTGAACTGGCTCTGCTCAGTAGGGGAGAAGAATGAGAGGGAACATTGGTTCGCACCACACATCTGCATGGCTTGGGCCAGATCCTTTCAGCTCTTTCACACGGGGGGGGATACCCAGGGGCGGATGAAGGCTCCCTGGTACCCTCAGCACTGACCAGTCTTGGTGCCCCCTTCCTTTCCACACTGACCCCTAGTCCATTTTAGTCGTTGACCTGTCTGACTAGATATACAATGCAGGTTGCAGCAATACAAACATTTATTCCTGTGATAACACAATATACTGTACAAACTAAGCCAAGCTCTGGCTACGTAAAGTTCTACAAAAATGCAACACAGCATCTATTTTAATATTTCACAAGTCAAAGGTATCACAGTTCCAATATTCATGACCTGAAAGGCATTTTTCTACATTTTTTCCACCCTTTCCCCAACTTTGTGGTGCCCCCTTTGGCCCTGGTGCCCTAAGCACCTGCCTAGTCTGCTTCATGGTTCATCTGCCGCTGGGGATACCACATTGCCTTTCATCCTTCTTTGCTGCATATCCTTCTGAAGTTCTTGCACATCACTTTGTCAGGGTCCAGAGAACGTACTTACTGTGGATCTCGGGAACACCTGCTCTATGGTAACCGCCGGCTTCCTTCTCTCTCCTAGCTGCAGAAAGACGAGAATGGCTTCCCTTCCCATGACGCCGTGGCGGGGATTTTGCCAGACAAGCAGATCTACTCCAGGTGGGTCCAACGACTGTTCCTGGGGCACCCAGATTTCCTGGGGCCTTTCCGACTACAGTGTAGGTTTGCCAGGTCCGGGTGGGAAAATAGCTGGAGATTTTGGGGGTGGAGCCTGGGGAGGGCGGGGTTTGAGGAGGGGAGAGACCTCAGCGGGGTGCAGTGCCACAGAGTCCACCCTCCAATGCAGCCGTTTTCCCCAGGGGAACTGATCTCTGTAGTCTGGAGATGAGCTGTGATAGCAAGAGATCTCCAGGCACCACCTGGAGGTTGGAAACTGTACTCTACACCATCCTGAAGTTGCTTCTACTTCTTCCAATCCCGAGCTGGGCAATTTCAAATTGGATGACTCCTTAATACAACTGAGCCACTTTTCCAGATCCCATTGGAAGAAACTATTACAGTTGTCCGCATAGCGTGATTCCCCCCCACTCTTCTTCTTCTTCTTTTTTTTTGCAAGAAGACTTTTGTTTTCTATTTGACACACCGATAATAAACAAACAAACAAAACCAGACAAATATACATACAAACATTCATTGGGAGAATCTATCAATAAAGTATCTGTTAAATTCCCCATGCATCTCTAATAAAAAATAGAGTCAGTTTGGTGTAGTGGTTAAGTGCGCGGACTCTAATCTGGGAGAACCGGGTTTGATTCCCCACTCCTCCACTTGCACCTGGCTGGATGATCGTGGGCAAGCCATAGTTCTGATAAGAGCTGTTCTTGAAAAAGAGCAGTTTCTGTGAAGAGCTCTCTCAGCCCCACCTACCTCACAGGGTAGATGGATGGGATCTAATGACTGGATTGTCACAATTTAGGGCACAACAATCTCCAGTTCTGACATATTTATTACCTATGTTCAGGGCCGGCTCACTCACTAGGCGAAGTAGGCATTCGCCTAGAGCACGCCGGCCTTTAGGGGTGCCAAAAAAACCCACCCCCGCCAAAAAAAATCCATCCCTTCCCTGGCTTGCAGCTCTCCCGCCCTCCCCCTCCCCCTCGGGGGGGGAGAGGAGGCCGGGGGTAGCATGGCGGGTCTCCAGGCCCCACTGGGAGGTTGGCATCTGCGCCCCGCCTAGGATGCAGAAACACCTCCAGCTGGCCCCGCCTATGTTGCCCCCCACAGTTGACCCAAGCAAATGATAACCAGAAAACCAAGCTTGTCATTCTTTTTATCTGTTAAAAAACATCTTCCCTGTTTTGCATGCTAATTTAACAAGCCACCCGGTATATATACAACTACAAACTGTAATTCCATTTCAGTGTCTGACTGCGAAAACACGCACATGAAAGCCCACACCTTGAATAAAACCTTCTTGGTTTTAAAAGGGCCCCCAGACTCTAACTTTGCTCTTCTAAAGTCTGTTTATTAGGGCTGAGCTGAAAATGGGGGTGAGTTTGTGCCCAAAGAGCACTGATCCGTTGCAAAATACTCTTATTATGCAAAGATTTGGGAAGGAGGCTTGTGAATCGGGGTGAGAATATTCCCCAAAGGGATAATAGCAGGAAGCATCGTCTTTATACTAATGTACTGTTCTGTATTTCATAGGCCGGTCATCCAGGAGATCCCAGATGTGGTGAGAAATTTGCTTTTTTAAAAAAAATTGAAGGAGGGGGTTATAGTGCAAATGCCAGTGATGGGGGTGGGGGGTAGTGAGGCAATGCGTGTCAATGTGGCGCTGGTCAATAAAGTGTCATGTTTTGGATCGCATAAACTTTATATACCCATTCTTCTTGAAGACTGCCTTCACGAAACCACTCCTAAGGTGGCCAAATTTTGCACGTTGGCTCAGTCAGTAAAGAAACAGACACTTCCACCTTTTTTTAATTAACTGCTTTATGGCTGTGGTCCCACACACTAAGTAATCCACTTTCAATCCACTTTCAGTGCATTTTCCAACTGGATTTTGCCAGTTCACACATGCTGATTCTGCAGTGGCTTCTCCCTCCATTGTTTCATAAAATCCATGTTGGAACAGAAATCCCTTCTGCCTTGCAGGCCGCTTTCACTTCCTTTGTTTATCAGGTTTTAGGGTAGCTTCCGCACTCCACTTTCCAGTTCTTTGATTGTTGGATTTTATTGTCCCTTCTGCAGGGCTATTTTTGGGCAGGAACGCACAGGAATGGAGTTCCGGCTGGCTCCTGAGTTGGTCACGCCCACCAGGAACTCATTAGCATAATAAGTCACACCCAGCAGTGGAAACTCATTGGGATTGGCTGTATTAGGGGTGTGTGGCCTAACATGCAAAGGAGTTCCTGCTACAAAAAAAGCCCTGGGTTTTGACAACAAACAAGGTAAACAAAATAAGAAGCAAAAGGTGGGTGTGGCTGGATGACCACACTTCTGGTAACATGGGTGTGTGGCCTAATAGGCTAATGAGTTTCTGCTATTGGGTGTGGCCTATTATGCTAATGAGTTCCTGCTGGGCTTTTTCTATTAAAAAAGCCCTGCCCTTCTGCATAGATTTATGGCCATTCCGGGGTGACTTTGCAGTCAGTATGGCGTTGCCCGGAGGTATTTGAATGTGGTTTTGAGCTGCACTTTTTCCTCCCAGTTGAGAAAATGTGGAGCAAATGCTCTAGATGCAGAATCGGCCACAGTAAAATCCAGTTGGAAAATGCACCGAAAGTGGATTGAAAACTGGATGATTTAGTGTGAGTGACCACAGCCTAGATTACCTAAATTGCACTGAGCTGGACAGCCCAGGTTAACCCAATCTGTTCAGATCTCAGAAGCTAAGCAGGGGTCAACCATGGCTAGTATTTGGGTGGGAAGCCTCCAAGGAACACCAGGTCTGTGATGCAGGGTCAGGTGATGGCGAATCACCTCTGAAATGTCTCTCGCCTTCAAAATACCACTAGGGGTCACTGTAAGTCAGATGACAGCTAAGAAAAAAAATCACTTAAAGTGGTGTTTAACGAAGTTAAAAATTCTATATGGTTTTATGTATTTTTGATATGTAGAATGGTGTCTTTGGTTGGGGCCAGCATGTTGGTGTTGGCTGCTCTTGGATCGTAATAAATGAAACACGTGTTCTGGGTGTGAGAAAGCCCCCAGTCCAAGCATTGGATAGTCTCGGAGTTCCGCTGTTCTCTCTCAGCCTCATTCACCTCCGAGCATCTGACCAAGTCTTAGCCTTCTTAGACCAAGATCTAGCAGCTTTGTCGTCCATCCGTCCCCCCCTTTTCAGGCTAAGCACAAACTCTCCCTTCAAAATAACATCAAGTGCAATATTTCTTGCAAAATATCCTATCAGGGTAGTCCTATCAGTGATGAGATGCCGGAGCGTCCACTCTCCGAAGCTGCCGTTTCAGCCCAGGGGAACTGATCTTTGTAGTCCGGAGTTTAGTTGTAATTCTGGGATACCTCCAAGTCCCACCTGGAGGCTGGCATCCCTAGCTGCGTCCACTCTCCGAAGCTGCCGTTTCAGCCCAGAGGAACTGATCTTTGTAGTCCGGAGCTTAGTTGTAATTCTGGGATACCTCGAAGTCCCACCTGGAGGCTGGCATCCCTAGCCGCTGTGATGCTTGTAGATCTGTTGGGACTTATTTCACCTGAGCTGTATTTCATGGATTCTTAGCTTAGCTTAGCTTCTGAGATCTGATAGGATCGGGCTTGCCGGGGCTATCAAGGTGAGGGCTTAGGTGGAATTTCTTTGATAGTTCCTAGCAAACCTGTGTGTGCATCCATCTGATGTAAGGGGCTTAGATTAGAACAAGGGTACCAAACACTGCGCCTGTGGGCACCATGGCACCTGCTGATACCTTTCCTGGTGTCTGCTGAATGTTTTTAGAAAGTGGATGAAGCTGGCAGAGCTTCTGATTGGTCGTTAGAGATCTGACTGCCAAGATGAGTGTGTTTAGGAAGAAGGAGGAGGAGGAGGGATTGGATTTACACCCCGCCCTTCACTACCTGAAGGAGTCTCAGAGCGGCTTACAAACTCCTTCCCCTTCCCCTCCCCACAACAGACACCCCTGTGAGGTAGGTGGGGCTGAGAGAGCTCTTCCGAGGACTGCCCTTGAGAGAACAGCTCTGAGAGAACTTGTGGCTGACCCAAGGCCACCCAGCTGGCTGCATGTGGAGGAAGAGTGGGGAATCAAACCCGCTCAGTCTGTATTATGTGTATGCAAGGAAATATTTTAAAACATATTTCGGCTTTTGAAAGCATGCAGTGAAGCAGAGCTTCTGTCTGAAATGCCGAAGAGCTACCGAGTCTCGCACCCTGGCATTTTGCGACAGCCATTTTGTGACTGTGCCCACCACCCGGTGTCAGATTTCCAAAGGTGCCCACAAGCTCATAAAGGTCAGGGGCCCCTGGAGGAGAATAACTTTGCAAGCCTCTCGAAACAGGCTGCAGAAAGTGCAGCGATAGGAAAAGCACAGAACGGTGGTTTTTGTATTTGAAGCTGAATGCTGCCCTCTGTAGGAAGTTTGCAGAAATGTCCTCTGCACCTGGTATGTCTGAAGTTATGTTTTTGGCTCCACCCAAAATGTATTTGTCCCTTGTGATTTAGTAGAGGTTCGGGAAAATGTCAGTGTTCACAGGTGAGAGGGGATTCTGCAAAGATGGGAAGGATCCCGTCTGTTCATAAAGGGAGTCAATGCTCGCGAACCTGCTCTTGCAATATGTGGTCGATTTCACAGCAGTTTTTGGAAACCAATCGGTGGTTTGATCAGGGGTCGTTTGGGCCTGGAGCGCGCTGGAGCGCCGCGCCAGGAGCCCAGGAGCGGGCACAAATAGCAGTGGCAGAAAGCCCCGCCCCCAGCTTCCGCCCCCGCCCCCAAGCTCCTTTGTTCCACAGTCACACCGCTATCTCTCCATTGTTTTCTATGGCCCCATAGAAAACAATGGAGTGGCGGCATGACTCCAGAGAGAAGGGCTTTGAAGTTTAAACCCCTTCCCTCTGGAGTTGCACTGCAGTGGCGGCACGATCTCTCCATTGTATTATATGGCCCCATAGAAAACAATGGAGAGATTGCGCCGCATCTCTTTGCTTCTCCCCCCATTCATTTTCTATGAAATGACCCCTGGGTTTGATATAAGAGAGGGACCAGTGGCTGAGCATGCCAAATCCAGAAAGGTATTCTGAATAAAACAGCAGCAAGTACTGGGGAGATTATAGAACTGCTTGTCATTAGAACACCAGAAGAGCCCTGCTGGATTAGACCAGTGGTCCGTCTAGTCCAGCATCCTGTCTCACATGGTGGCCAACCAGTTCCTCTGGAGGAGCAGCAACAGGGTTTGGAGGCCAAGGCCATAAGAACATTGGAAGAGCCCTGCTGGATCAGACTAGGGGTCCATCTAGTCCAGCATCCTGTCTCACACAGAGGCCAGCCAGTTCCTCTCCAGGGCCAACAACAAGGCATTGAGGCTGAGACCTTCATAAGAACATAAGAAGAGTCCTTGCTGGATCAGACCAGTGGTCCATCCAGTCCAGCCTCCAGTCTCACACAGTGGCCAACCAGTTCCTCTGGAGGAGCAACAAGAGGGCAGAGAGGCCGAGGCCTTCATCAAAACATCAGAAGAGCCCTGCTGGGTCAGACCAGGGTTCCCTCTAGTCTAGTTTGTACATCAGTTGTACTCTAATATTGCTTGTCCTAGAAGTAGGGTTGTCAGCTCTGAATTCAGAAATTCCTGGAGAGTTTGGGCCTGGGGGAGGGTGGGCTTTGGGAAGGGGTCCTCAGTGGGTCCTAGAGTCCACCCTGCAAGGCAGCCATTTTATCCGGGGGAACAGATCTCTGCAGTCTGGAGATCTGTTGTAATTCCAGGAGATCCTCAGGCCCCACCTGGAGGTTGGCAACCTTGCCTTGGGAAAACGAGCTCTGCATCCGCTTTTGCAGTAAACTGCAGGTGAGGAATAATCTGTCGTTGGACCGTAGCTGCTCTGTGGGGTGACGAGTGCAGAAATCCTCCCCTCCCCTGCTGCGTCCCTAAATTCCAGGCCGGCATCTGCTGGGTCGATAAACAAACATGCCAGGCTAATCTCCCGGCGCTCGCGTGCGGAGGGCAAGGCCAGGGTCTCGTGAGATCAGGCGTTTGGCACCGAGACAGCCCTCTCTCATGGCCATCCCTTTCCCAAGGCCCCTGAGTCAAGCTGCAGCAGCATCTACCACCGTGCCCGCTTTCTGCTCCCCGCTTCTTTCTCTAGCCATTCTGCCTTCTGCAATCAGGCAGGTGTGCGTTGTTTTGGCTAGGGGTTAAGCTTAGAGTCAAGGGGGGGGGTTGTCTGTCATTGGCCTAGGGTTGCCAGCTCCAGGTGGGGAGCTTCCTGGAGGTTTGGGGACGGAACCTGGAGAGGATGGGGTTTGGGGAGGGGAGAGACCTCGGCAGGGGAACAGTAGCATAGAACCAGGCCCGTATTCAGGAGATTCTTGGGGGGGGGGGCACCCTCAGGGAACTGGTGGGGCAAAATTAAAAAAGAAGTAAAAAAAGAATTAGGTAAAGGTAAAGGTTCCCTTGCTCGAAAGCCAGTCGAATCCGACTCTAGGGTTGCGGTGCTCATCTCCGTTTCAAAGCCGAAGAGCCAGCGCTGTCCGAAGACGTTTCCATGGTCATGTGGCCAGCATGACTAAACACCAAGGCACATGGAATGCTGTTACCTTCCCACCGAAGTGGTACCTATTTATCTACTTGCAATTTCTTGCTTTTGAACTGCTAGGTTGGCAGGAGCTGGAACTAGAGACGGGAGCTCACTCCGTCCTGCAGCACTCTCGGGTCTCGAACTGCTGAACTACTGGCCTTCCACAGCCTGCAGTTCAGCGTCTTAACCACTTGAGCCACCGCAGCTCCAAAAAAGAATTAAACTACAATAAATACGCCAGAATTGCCAGCAGAAGTTTCACTCATTCGATTCAGAAGGCTGTTTCCACATGGGGGGGGGAAGCTTGTCCTAGCATCCTGTCTCACACAGTGGCCAACCAGTTCCTCTGGAGGGCCAACAACAGAGCATAGAGACGAGGTCTTCCCCTGATGCTTCTTCCTGGTTCTGGGATTCAGAGGGTTAGTGCCTTGGAATGTGGAGGTTCCCCTTGGTCACCATGGCTAGTAGCCACTGATAAGACCTCCTCCATGAATCTGTCTAATCCCCTTTGAAAGCTGTTTATTCCTGTGGCCCTCATTCCATCCTCTGGCAGTGAATCCCGCATTTTAATCCCACTCTATTTAAAGTAGTATTTCCTTTTGTCTGTCCTAAACCTCCTGCCCATCAGCTTCATCAGATGCCTCTGAGTCCTAGTATCCGATGAGAGGGAGAAATGGTTCTCTTTGTCCACTCTCTCCACCCCATCCCTAATTTTATAAAACTATCATGTGTGTCCTGTCCCCCCTTGTCTCTTTTCAACTGAAAAGCCCCAGGCTCTTTGGCCTTTCCTCCCAGGGAAGCGGCTCCAACCCCCCCCCAGTCATCTCGGTTTCTCTCCTCCGTACTTTGTGCTCTGAACTAATATCTCTCTGCCTAGAAGAATGAGACCTTCTGGCCCGGGGATGTTTTTGCAGTAAACAGCAGGCAGGGGTTTGGGGGAGCTTGACGCAGGTGCCAGGGGTGGGGCTGTGGTGGGCAGCCATCAGCAGTGGCCACGGCCACCATCACTACGGAGTGCCCCCTCCGAGAGTCCCAGGCTGGCCCCCACCCTGACCATAAACAAACATGCCCCGCTTATCTGCTGACATTCTCCCGAAGGCCACGGCGAGGCCGGGAACGGTGAGGTCAGCACTTTGGCAGGCAGGCAGCTCCCTCACGGCCGTCCCTCTCCAAGGCCCCCCCCGCTGAAGCTGAGGAAGAATCCATTGAAAGCACGGAGTCCCCCTCTCCACGGTTTATCCCTTTTGCAATTGGGCCAGGTGTTTTTGTGGTGTTTGCGCAGGCCAGGAATTAGAGTTGCTACATCCGGGGTGGGAAACTCCGGGATATTTGGGGATGGAGCCTGGGAGAACAGGGCCCTCAGCGGGGTCACCAACATCCAGGTGTGGCCTGGAGATCTCCTGGAATTACACCTGATCTCCAGACGACGGAGATCAGTCCCCCTGGGGAAAATGGCGGCTTTGTAGGGTGGACTCTGTAGGATTGTTATACCCTGCTGGAGTCCCTCCCCTTTGCAGACCCCGCCTTCCCCGGGCAACACTCCCGAATCTCCAGGTATTTCCCAACCGGCAGTTGGCAACCCTGGATCTCAGTGAGGTACGATGCCCTCTAGAGTCCACCTTCCAAAGCATCCATTTCCTCCCAGGGAACTGATCTCCGTCGTCTGGAGAGGAGCTGTAATTCCAGGGGATCCCCAGGTCCCTCCTGGAGACTGGCATCCCTACCAGGGAATGGGGCTTTGAATGATAAGACCTGAGTAGACAATACTGACTTTGACGGACAACCAATGGTCTTTGGGTTGCCAGACCCCAGGTGGCACCTGGAGGTCTTCTGCTATTACAAATACCCTCCAGAGGACCAAGATCAGCTCCCCTGGAGAACATGGCCACTTTGGAGGGTGGACTTTATGGCAGGATACCCTGCTGAGGTCCCCCCTCCTCCACTCCTCCCCACTCCTCCCATTCCCCACTCCTCCACTTGCAGCTGCTGGATGACCTTGGGCAAGCCATAGTTCTGACAAGAGCTGTCCTTGATAGGGCAGTTCTGGAAAGAGCTCTCTCTGCCCCACCGACCTCACAGGGTGTCTGTTGTGGGGAGGGGAAGGGAAAGGAGTTTGTAAGCCATGCTGAGACTCCGAAAGGAGGGCGGGGTAGGGATCCAACTCTTCTACTCCTCCTCCTCCTCTTCTTCTTCTTCTTCATCCTTGTTCACCGCAGTGTCCTCCGAGCAATTCTGCACAAAAATCAAATTCAACGTTTTAATCCAGGGTTGGGTTTTTTTACCCATTCTGCATTACATCCCCTCCCTTCAGTGGTCAGCCCAGTTTCAGCCTGCTGTTGCCCTTGGTTATCCGGATGCTGTTGTGCCTTGACTCGAACACTGCGCCATTCTGTGTCGGCTTCTCCCTCCGCTGGGATCCCAAACCCACCTTGGAACAGAAATTCTCCTCTGCACTGCATGCCGCTTTCACTTTCTTTGATCATTGGGTTTTATGGTAGCTTCTGCATAGATTCACGGCCATTCAGGGGTGACTTTGCAGTCAGTACAGTGTTGCCCTGGGTAGATGAATGTGGTTTTGAGCTGCACCTTTTCTGTTCCAACGTGGGTTTGGTAAAACAACAGAGGGAAAAGCCAATGCAGAATCGGCCGTGGAGAGAATCCAGAGCAGCAGGCAATTGCGAAAAGGGAATGTGCTCGAACACACTGGAAGCCAGCACGGTGCAGTGCCCTTTGTTTGCCCCTGTGTGTCAGTTTGACCCAAGGCCTCCTCATCATCGGAGACTTCTTTGTTGGCTTCCTGACCCTTGGGTCCCTTTTCTCCCCCTCCATCAGGAGACGGAGACCTTCCGCACAGCCATCCAGAGAATGGCGGACGATATCCTATCCCTGCGCCGACACATCGCCAACTTGGAGGCGGAGAACAGCGCCCTGCGACGCAACCTGACGATGCACGAAGACGTGGGACGCGTCTTGTTGGAGGACATTGACCTCGATGTCATGACCAGGGCGGAGATCGTCGACAGGATAAGTAAGAGGACGGCTACTCCATTAAAGGCAGGGCAGGGTGTGCAAGTGGTTAAGTAGCTGCATGTGGAGTAGTGGTTAAGAGTGGTGGACTCTAATCTGGAAGAACCGGGTTTGATCCCCCACTCCTCCACATGCAGCCAGCTGGGTGACCTTGCGTCAGTCACAAGTTCTCTCCGAGCTGTTCTCTCAAGAGCAGTCCTTGAAAGAGCTCTCTCAGCCCCACCGACCTCACAGGGTGTCTGCTTTGGGGAGGGGAAGGGAAAGGCGATTGTCAGCCAATTGTAAGCCTCCACGCTGGCTCTTAGTGGTTAAGAGCGGTGGACTCTAATCTGGAGAACCAGGTTTGATCCCCCACTCCTCCACATGTAGCCAGCTGGGTGACCTTGGGTCAGTCACAATTTGTCTCATAACTCTCTCAGCCCACCTCCAGCTTGCCACCTAGTGGTGCATAATGCCAAAGAGTTAGAACTTGTGGCTGCCAGACAGTCTTCGGATCTCCTGGCTATGCTACATACACTGCAATACGATAATATGAGGGGGAAAGAAGGGCTATACTACTGGTTTGAACAGTAGTGTCAGAGGGCTATATAGCATTGCCAAACGCCAGGTGAGGGCTGGAGATCACCTGGAGTTGCAAGTGATCTCCAGGCGACAGAAATCAGTTCCCCGGGAGAGAATGTCCACTCGGGAAGCTGGCCCCTGTGGCACTCTGCCCCACTGAAGCCCCTCCCCTCCCCAGACCCCGCCTTCCTCAGGCTCCGCCCCTTCGATCTCCAGGTCTTTCCCAACCCAGAGCCGGCAACCCTGTGAAACCTGGGCAGAAATAACACAGGACTTTCAGAATGGTGCGGGAGGGATTCGGCAGACTTTTCGGTCCCCTGGAAGATGCGGCATGAAACTGTGAAGCTTACTGCGACCTCGCCGATCCAACGCGTGAAGTGCAAACGAGTCACAACTGATTTATGGTGACCCTTTACACTTTAGGTAAAGTAAAGGTGAAGGTTTCCCTTGCTCGAAAGCCAGTCGAGTCCGACTCCCGGGCGCAGTGCTCATCTCCGTTTCCAAGCCAAAGAGCCAGCGCTGTCCGAAGATGTCTCCGTGGTCATGTGGTCATGACTAAACGCTGAAGTGCACGGAATGCTGTTACCTTCCTGCTGAAGTGGTACCTATTTATCTACTTGCAATTCCTTGCTTTTGAACTGCTAGGTTGGCAGGAGCTGGGGCCAGAGGCGGGAGCTCACTCTGTCATGCAGCACTTGAGTCTCGAACTGCTGAACTGCTGACCTTCCGGTCTGCGGTTCAGCATCTTAACCACTGAGCTACTTTACACACACACACACACACACACACACACACACACACACACACACACACACAGTTCCATTGTTAGCGCAATCCAAGCTCGGTCCTTACGATTTCCTGTTCTGACCAATTTCCACCTTGCAGCCTCATGCCTTAAAATTCAGAACTAGGGTGTTTTGAGCCAGGAAGCCTCTCGAGTCCCACCAGAAAAGAACATCCACTTTTAGGCAGAAAAACTGTGGCCTGACTTAATGAGATAAGCATTGTTGTTTCCCTAGTGGGTCTCAAGCAAAAACTGTCTTCTGGAGCTCGGGAGATGGCCAAGATGAAGGACCGGGTACAGCGGCTGCAGAACGAACTTATACGGGTAAGTTCTCTCTTCCTGTGCCTTTGAAGCGGCTCTCAGACCTCCATACATCCAACTTCAGCCAAAAAAGTGGGCATCTTAGGCCCGGTTTGCCTCACCTTACTGTTTCTTCTCAGGGTCATGTACCCAAACCATGCACACTCCTCAATTGTGAAAAGAGGCATGTGTGTCGGATTCGAGTGGTAGCCATAGTGAGGATATGGCACAAGGTTTTAAGAACCTAAGAAGAGCTCTGCTGGATCAGACCAGGGGTCCATCTAATCCAGCATCCTGCCTCACACAGTGGCCAATCAGTTCCTCTGGAGGGCCAACAACAGGGTACAGAGGCCGAGGCCTTCCCCTGATAAGAACCTATGAAGAGCCCTGCTGGATCAGACCAGGGGTCCATCTAGTCCAGCATCCTGTCTCACACAGTGGCCAATCAGTTCCTCTGGAGGGCCAACAACAGAGCAGAGAGGCCGAGGCCTTCCTAAGAACCAAAGAAGAGCCCTGCTGGATCAGACTAATGGTCCATCCAGTCCAGCATCCCGTCTCACACAGTGGCCAATGAGTTCCTCTGGAGAGCCAACAGCAGGGCTTAGAGGCCGAGGCCTTCCTAAGAACCTAAGAAGAGCCCTGCTGGATCAGACTAATGGTCCATCTAGTCCAGCATCCTGTCTCACACAGTGGCCAACCAGGTCCTCTGGAGGGCCAGCAACAGAGCGGAGAGGCCGAGGCCTTCCTAAGAATCTAAGAAGAGCCCTGCTGGATCAGACTAATGGTCTATCCAGTCCAGCATCCCATCTCACGCAGCAGCCAACCAGTTCCTCTGGAGGGTCAACAGCACAGCTTAGAGGCCGAGCCGAGGCATTCCTAAAAACCTAAGATGAGCCCTGCTGGGTCAGACCAGTGGTCCCTCTAGTCCAGCCTCCTGTCTCACACAGTGGCCAACCAGTTCCTCTGGAGGACCAGCAACAGGGCAGGGAGTCTTCCCCTGATGCTGCTTCCTGTTCCTGGGGTTCAGAGGTTGAGTGCCTCTGAATGTGGAGGTTCCCCTCAGTCGCCATGGATAGCAGCCATTGATAGAAGGTGATGGTAAGCCCCTCCGAGACTCCTTTGGGTAGTAAAGGACGGGACATAAAACCAACTCTTCTTCTTCTTTAGAGAGCAACTGCCAGTCAGCTTCATTCCAAACATGGTGTCAGCTCGGTTCTTGAGACTCGGTGATAAAATCCGAACGCTCTCAGAAGCCCCGAGTAGCTGGCTATCTAGGAAACCACCAAACTCATCCCAGCCTGGTGCCTTGCAACCATAGGCCCTCTTGCTTGGCCATACACAAAAACTTTCAAAAATCTAGCACTGCCGACCTCCAGGAGGCACCTAGCCATCTCCCGCTATTACAATTGATCTCTAGGTGTCTGATATCAGCTCCCCTGGAGAAAATGGCTGCTCTGGAGGGTAGATCCTAGGGCATTGTACCCTGCTGAGGCCCTTCCCCTCCCCTAACCCCGCCTTCCCCAGGCTCCACCCCCAAAGTCTCCAGGTATTTCCCAACCCAGACCTGGCAACCCCAGCTTCTGAAGAACCCTAGAGGCATTGCCTTAGTGGATGTAGGCAGCCACCCAGCAGCAGAGACCTCTGCTCTAGGACCACGCTTGTTTTGGGACTTCCCGACATGGTGAGATTGGCCCTGCCCCCTGCGGCAGCCATTTTGAGATTGGCCCTGCCCCTTATGGCGGCCATTTTTACTTCAGCCCTACCCTTCATGGCAGCCATTTTGACTTTGGCCCTACCCCTCATGGAAGCAAGTTTTACATTGGTCCTGCCCCTCGTGGCAGCCATTTTGACACCGACTCTGCCCCCTTGTGGCAGCCATTTTGTGATGACACCCACTACCTTTTCTCAAAATCCCAAAAGTGGCCCTCGGGTGCAACAAAGTTGGTCACCCCGTGGGCTAAATGAGCCAGTAGTCTGACTCAGTCTAAGGCAGCTTCGTGTGTTTCCTGTTCAGAATGAGGCCATGTGTGACGCCACCGCCTCTCTCACTGACCCTGGTTCCTCTCCCGCCAGAAAAACGACCGAGAGAAGGACCTGGTGATGCTCCAGCGAGCCCATCAGCAGCAGCAGATTGTGCTGAGGAAGTACCAGGCCAAGATCGCCAAGATGAAGGCTCTGGAGGATGCCGTGAGGCAGCAGGAAAAGGTGAGGGGGCGGCAGGTGTTGAGAAGCGTGTGGGGACGTAGCACCGTTTGGCAGCAGAGAGGGCAATTTTGCATACATCTAGATATTGCTCAATCACACTTTCCCTTGTGTCACGTATCATTCATCTTTTGTTTCAAGTTAATTACGGCAAGTTCTTAAATGGCCCTGACCTGGATGTCCCAGGCTAGCCCGATCTCGTCTGATCTCCGAAGATAAGCAGGGGTGATCCCGGTTCATACTTCGATGGGAGACAGGGTTGCCAGACCCTCTGGTGGAGGCAGGGGTCCCCCACCACAAGGTACCACCACCATCCCACCAATCAGCTGGCCAGCAGGGGGGACTTACCCAGAAAAAAAGAGTGAGGCCCAGTCGACACTGCAGTGACGTGCCTACATCACTTCCAATATGACCTGGAAATGATGCCATCATGTTGGAGGCATCAGAGTGACCCTCTGGTATTTGGGCAAAAACTCTGTGGTAGAAGTCAAATTTACCACGGAGATTTTGCCCAAATACCAGAGTATCGCCTGGATGTTGCAGTGTGATAACATCACTTCTGGGTCACATCAGAAATGACATAGACGCGCCACTGCAACATCAGCTGGGCCTCCTTCCCACTGAGGGTTGCCAGCCCCCAGTTCCCAGTGGGACTTCCCCTGCTTTTGGGGGCTCCAGGGGCCAGCCGGGTGGCAGGGGAAGCCCCACCCTCAAACAGGGATGTTGCTGGGTGACGTCCCAGATGCGATGACATTCCCTGGAAGTGATGTCATCAAGTTGGGGGTGTTGGGGGGTGACACTCTAGTTTTGGGGCAATCTCTATGGTTTTGAAGGCAAAAAGCCATAGAGTTTTGCCCCAAAACTAGTGTGTCAGGCCCCCCCCCCAATGTCCCTGATTCAATGACATCACTTCCAGGTGACGTCATCACGGCGTGCATGAGAAGATTCCGGACCGAATGGGAGACCACCAAGGAAGTATAGGAATAAAGATTTGTAGAGATTTCTGAGGGGCAAGCCAGGGTTTTTGCATCACTGAAGCCACAACTCTCTGAAAAGTTCTTAGGGTGGAACTAACAAGCCCCGTCTTCCTTACCTGAACTCATTCCTTCCCCCCCCCCCCAAAAAAAAAGGTAATTGAGAGGATGGAGAAGATGCTGGAGGAGAAGATGATGGACCGATTCAAAGACGCCACCCGGGGCACAGAGAAGTATCCAGGTTAGTGGACCGCAATCGGTGCATTCTTATGAGAGCCAGCGTGGCGTAGTGATTACAGGGCCAGGCTAGGATCTGGGAGACCCGGGTTCGAATCCCCACTTCTGCTAGGGAAGCTCGACGGGTGACCTTGGGCCAGTCACACACTCTCAGCCTGGCATCCCTCACAGGGTCGTTGCAGGGATAAAATGGAGAGAAAGAGAGCAATGCCACCTGCATTGCGTGCCCATTGGGAAGAAAGGCAGGGTATTATCCTTATCAATAGTCCATTCTTAACTATTTGTAACCATTTTATGGAAATCGTCCACAGTGACTGGATTTGAAAGAACAAAGGACATAAGACTGTTTACTACTAGTCTTGAAAAGCACACTTACAGGTGCTTTTATCCGTCATGCAAATACTTAAGAATGGACTATTGATAATGATAATGAATTTTGTGACTAAGGTATGTACTGTTACAGAGACCCATGAACTATAATAAGAAGATATTGAAGTATTGAAGTTGTTATAGTTATAATTTCATAGAATCTCAGCGCTAGAAGGGGTCCTACAGGTCATCTAGTCCAGCCCCCTGCTCGATGCAGGCAGGGCTGGATCGCCCATTGGGCGAACTAGGCACTCGCCTAGGGCGCCCCTGACCTCAGGGGCGCCAAATGGCACCCCACTCCCCCCCAAAAGCGCCCCACCACTGCCCTAACCGGGCGCCCGCTGTCGCTGTCGCCGCCGCCGCTAGACCCCTGCCCCCTTCCCGGCTTTCCTGGGGGCCCCGCAGCCGCGGAAGCCCCGGGAAAGCCAGCCCTGGGAGGGAGGGGGCGGCGGCTAGACCCCCCCAGGGCCGGCTCCAGGTGTCTGGGCGCCCTAGGCAGGACAGCCTGGGGCGCCCGCCACTGGGGATGCCAACCTCCTGGTGGGACCTGGAGACCGCGGGCGGAGTCAGCGGCGACAGCGGGCGCCCGGTTAGGGCGGCGGGGGGGCGCTTTTGGGGGCGAGTGGGGCGCCATTTGGCACCCCTGAGGCTGGGGGCGCCCTAGGCGAGAGCCTAGTTCGCCCAATGGGCGATCCGGCCCTGGATCCCCCCACCCCTTCCCGCTTTCCCGGGGACCCCGCAGCTGCGGAGGTCCTGGGAAAGCCGGGTCTGGGAGGGAGGGGGCGGCAGCGGCAGCTAGAACCCCCCCTGCCCCCTTCCCGCTTTCCCGGGGACCCCGCAATCGTGGCGGCCCCGGGAAAGCCAGCACTCCGCCCGCGGTCTCCAGGTCCCACCAGGAGGTTGGCATCCCCAGTGGGGGGCGCCCCAGGCTGTCCTGCGTAGGGCACCCAGACACCTGGAGCCGGCCCTGGATGCAGGATCAGCCTAGAGCAGGGGTGTCGAACTCATTTGTCATGAGGGCCGGATCTGACATAAACGGAACCTTGTCGGGCGGGGCCATGGGTGTCATAAAATGTAATGCCAGGCAGTGGAGATATAAACTTTATAAAGGACACAAACACAAAGGTGGGTTTTTTTACTTAAAATAAAATCATGCTTAAAACATCAGCACTCTTGCAATATTTTGTTTATTTAAGAGTGTCTGATAACTGACACCTCTTGCTCTGAATTATTGCATCAAAATGTCTGTGCTGTTGCAATCCTGAGTCTGCTGTTCAGGTGTGAATCTGTAAGGCGCAAACCTATGATGACGCAGCAGCAGCAGAACCAGAAGAAGCAGCAGAAGACAGCCAGTTCCTCTGCGGGCCTGAGAGGAGCCCTCCGGGGATCTGATCTGCCCCCTGGGCCGCATGTTTTTCACCCCTGGCCTAGAGCATCCCTGACAAGTGTTTCTCCAGCCGCTGCTTCAAGCTCACCACCTCCCTAGGCAGCCGATTCCACCCTTGCACAACTCTGATTCCACAGTTGCACAATTGCACGGTTTTTGTATTTTTTGATTATACTACCTGGAGGTTGGCAACCGAGTAGTAGCCTTGTCAATCATGATGTCCTTTCAGAAGGAAGAACCCAAAAACCGCTCATTAAAAGCCCCCGATTGGTCTCTGTTCTGCCTGAGCATTGTTGGTCTTCTTTGCTTCCAGTCCTGGGCGACGGCTGGTCCAAGGATCTCTACTCCACTCTGATGGCAGAGAACACGAGGTTGCGGGAGGAGCTGAACAAGACCTGCTACCGCTCTTCGCCCATCATACTGCAGCAGCAAGCCTTGCCGGTGAGGAATTCCGGTTCAGCAGCAATATTGCCTACGTCTGCCCTCTGTGGCTCAGTGGCAGAGCATCTGCTTGGCATGCTGAAGGTCCCAGGTTCAGTCCCCAGTATCTCCAGTTCAAAGATCTGGCAGTAGGTGATGTGAAACCCTAGATTTAAGAGACTTGGAAAATCCGGATCCAATCAGTCTTCGCGATCTTGGAGGCTGTACAGGATTGGTTTTTATACTCTCTAGAGTTGCCACCTGAAAGGTAAGGCTTGGAGAACTCCCAGAATTCCAGTTGATCTGCAGATGACAGTTCCCCTGAAGGACACGGCGGCTTCAAAGGGCGGAGCCTATGGCTGAGGCCCTTCCCCTCCTCAAACTCCACCCTCCACAGGCTCCACCCCCAAATCTCCAGGAATTTCCCAAGGCGGAGTTTGACAACCCTAGTTCTCTCCCTCCCCCTCCCCCAAATCATGTTGATTCTTCATCCTTGAGTCACCCGGATGTTCTCTTTGCTTCCTACAGGATGTGTTTTCCTCCAACTCTGAAAAACTCACACTGCTGAGTAAACTGGAGAAGGCCGAGGCACGCATCCATGTCTTGGAATGCCAGGTAACAGCCCTTCCATCTCCAGCATCATCTCTGACATACACGTCTCATTAACATCTTACAATCCACTCCGGAGCCTTCTTTTGGGGAAGTGATTTAGATGGGCAACCAACCTGACATTAATCCAAACTATGCATAATACAAGCTGGGTTGGTACTTGGAAGGAACGCTCTGCGGAGGAAGGCAATGGCCAACCACCTCTGCTTCTCACTTGCCTTGGAAGCCCCTTGCTGGATTGCCATAAATTGGCTGTGACTCGGTGGCACTTTACACACACACTCACAAACTGTACTAGGGAGGGATGTGGGATGGTGTCGTATGGCCCAGTCTCATTAGATCTGGGAAGCTAAGCAGGTCTGTGCTCGGACGGGAGACCACCAAGGTAGACTCTGCAGAAAAAGACGATGACAAACCACCAGTGCTTCTCACTTGCCATGAAAACCCCACGGGGTCTCCACAAGTCACCTGCTCCTTGATGGTGCCCCACATACACCACCTGCATTGGCAACCATTATGGTCAAAAGGCGGTCCATAGAAATGGTCAGTTAATGAATGGGACAGTCCTGCAGTCCCCTTGTTCATGTTTCAGGAAAAAATTATAGGTCTGCCTTGTCCCACCATCAGGTTGTGAACAACACTCCCTCTAAGCTGTGGAGTCTTGTGAGCCAAAATTCGACTTTGTGAGCGACTGGCATTAAAGTTGTGAGCGAGCGATTTGGCTGCTGCATAAATTAGTTAGCTCTGGAGCCCTCCTTCCTGAGCTAAGACAAAAATGTGTGAGCCGGAGGCCCTGACTTCTGTAGCCTGTGCTACTCTGACATGCATGGATTGAAGCGATGGCTTTAACATCAGTGCTGACTATACTACACTATGAGTGATCTGCTGTTATGTTCCACCATTGTATGCAATACCGACTGATACTAGCACTTTATTAACCGGTTTTATAATTTTACAACTTTTGTCTTATGTATTGACGGGAAGGGCTGGGTATAAACCGAACCAATAAAATAAATAAATAACTGTGAGCTAGCTCACACTAACTCAGCTTAGAGGGAACACTGGTTTTGAATATAAAATGGTGTACGCGCATACCCATACTTAGAGTCCAAGGGTGAGAGATACCGGCTTGCCACACTGTTTTTTGTCTGCTTTTCCGTAGCTGGAGGAATCCGCCAGGAAGTGGGGCCGAGAGAAGCAGGATTACGCCTCGCGCCTTCTAGAGCACGAACGTGGATTCGGCCCATCGCCTTCCTCTGTCTTACTACCGGAATTCCCATTCGTAAGTTGTCATTATAGTGCGTGGAGGCAGAGTCTCCCTGAGCAGAACTGCTGGGAAGACATTGGGCATACTTTTGTGCGTTACTGTCAGGTAGCCCTGCCATTATAGAAGGGCGGGAGGTGGGCTATGATGGATGACGGGAGGGAGGTGGGCTTTTGGCGCCTTAGTGGCGGGACAGACGGGAGGTTGGAATCCGGGGAGTTGTTGATTTACACCTCGGGTGTGAGAATGGAATGTGGCTTTTATTCTTCCTATCTCTTGCAGCCCGGACGTTCTGACCTTGGCAAGTCGGGGTTGCGAGCTTCTCTATCGCTGGCATAGATGTAGCAGCTGTGGTTAATGGGGGCGGTGGGAAATTCATTTGCTTAGTAACTTTCGATTTCCCAGTCGCATGTTTATTCATTGTATGGAAGAAGGGGGGGTCCCCATTCACCCCCTTCCCCTGTATAACCGCTTGCTTTCTGTAACCAAGTCATTCTGAACAAGAGACCTGTTTCAGTGATCTATCTATTGCAGCTTAATAAACGCTAACCTTGCTTGCATCAAAAAGGTCTGGTGTTTGCTGACTAAGTTAGGACTTCTGACAGTTTGTTCAGAATCATCATTTACTTTCGGGACTGGTCCTAAACCCACCACTCCAAAATGAGTGATGGAGAAGAAGACACTCTCCCGATTGAAGAAGAAGAAAAGGACAAGAAGCCTCCTGGGAAAGACGTACCCAAAGAAACCCCTGACACATACGTGCCGGGACAATGGGGTTTGGAGTACGACTTTGGAGGGCCCTACGGCGATCCGTATGGGGCAGCCTATGGAGGGGTGACCCACCGAGCGGGACGCAGACGAGACTGGGTGAAACCCCTGACCGAGACCCACGAGGCGTGGTTCGGGACCCCAAGAGCATCCATGGGGATGAGCCACCCCGAGAGGTCGGTCCGCAAGTTGGCTACCGCCGAACCCATGGAAGACACCGGCAGGGACTCCGAGCCCCGAGAGAGTGTCGTGGTGAGGCGGAGATGGAGCGGGGAGCCAAGCCAAGACCGCCTGATGCGTTTCCTGGATGAGTCCCTCGCTCGCATCCCACAGATGATTGCGGAGGGCATTCGGGAGGAGCGTGAACGACAGAGACGGGAAGAGCCGCCGGCACAAGTCCCTCCAGATCAACGCCCAGCACCGGACCAGGGGGCGGGGAACGTGCCAGCCGGACCACCGGATCAACCAGCGGGGCCAGCGCCACGGGGGCCGCCGGGGCAACAACCCCCTCGTCCTTGGGGGTTCCTGCCTCCTAAGCCTACGGAGCTCCTGGATGCGGACTTTGACGGAGACCCGAGAAGTTCCCGTTCTTCCTGGTGCGAGCCGAGAAGTTCATCGAAACTTGGGGCCACCTGTTCCAGAGGGAAGAGCGGATGGTCGACGTCATAGCGGCTCACCTGAAGGGAGCAGCAGCTGACTGGTACGTGGGGCTCCACCAAGCCGATGGGCGCGAACTGAGAGAGATCGACTCTTTCATGTGGGCTATGAAAGAACAATTTGAAGACGTGCACTCAACTAAAGCAGCAAAAGCAACGATCCGGAGCCTCAAGCAGGGCGCGAGGTCGGTGAGAGATTACACCGCGGAGTTCCGCAGATGTGCCGCAAAGCTGCGAGGAGAAGGAAATCTCCTGGAGTTTTACAAATGGGGGCTGAACCCGGAGGTTCGCCGTGAGGTCACCCTGAACCAAGATCCGAACACCCTCACTGGATGGATCCAGGCCGCAATCACGATGGAAAACCGGCTGAAGACCATCAAACTAGACGATGCCGCAGCGCTGGCAACCCGAGGGAACGCACCGACTGCGAGAGGAAAGGCTCCCGTCCAGAACCCAAAGCAGAAGGACGGGACAAGAGAACTCCGGATGAAGCAAGGTCTGTGCCTCAAATGCGGAGAAGGGGGCCATTTCGCCGTGAACTGCCCGACCTCGCCTGCATCGACCGGGGCGCAAAAGGGATCAAAGAAGAAGTTCGACACATCCACGCCAAAACAGGTGGCGAGGCCGAAGGGGGCGAAAGCTTTGCAAGCTAAACCACTCAGCGAGCCATCCGACTCCTCCGATGGCGAGGTCGTGCCACAGGGAAACGAGGCGGACCTGCTGTGAACAGCGCTGAACAGCAGGTCCCACAACCCCAGGCGCAACTCCCGGTGAGCAAAACCCCCTCTCTTTTTTTTTCTTACAGTGACTTTAATGGACCCGGGTCTATTGACCCATGTGAGAGTACGGGCTCTCATTGACTCAGGGTGTGGGAGAGACCTGATCAACCCTACCCTACTGACGGGACTCGGGGCGAAAGTCCTTAAACTAAAAGACCCCTTGATTTTTACCCAAATGGACGGGTCCACAATGAAGGAACCTTGCAAATACGAGACTGTGCCATTGCGGGTGGGACTGGGGCAGCACTGGGAAGAGAGATCTTTTGTAGTTACCCCGTCCGCCCGGTTTCCCTGGTTTTAGGAAGTCCGTGGTTCTTTGACCACGATCCTCACGTACTATGGGGGAGGGAAAGGTAGATTTCATCTCCGAGAAATGCCGGTCCCACGTCTGGAAAACGGAGTGGGGACCCATAATCGAGGGAAAACTCTCGGTGCCGGCTGGGGTAGCCGATGCAGAACTAGAAAGCATTCCCCCCGAATACCGAGACCTAGCCCCTGTGTTTGGGGAGGAGGAAGCAGATGAACTACCCCCCACAGAAACTCTGATTGTGCAATCGAAATTCTGCCCAACCAAAAACTACCTAAAGGGAAACTATATTCTATGAGCCCTTCGGAAAAGGTGGAACTGAGAAAGTTCATTGACAAAAACCTCAGCAGGGGCTTCATACGGCCAGCGTCCTCCCCGTTCGCAGCCCCCGTGCTCTTTAGGAAAAAGAAGGACGGAGGGTTACGGCTTTGCACGGATTATCGGGGCTTGAATGCGGTATCCAACACTAACGCTTACCCCATGCCCCTCATAAAAGACTTGTTGGCAGCAGTCGCTGGAGGGAAAATTTTCTCAAAACTCGACCTCCGAGATGCCTATTTCCGAGTCCGGATTCGGGAGGGGGACGAGTTTAAGACGGCGTTTAACACACCTCTCGGCCAGTTTGAATACTTAGTTATGCCGTTCGGACTCCAGGGGGCCCCTGGGGTCTTCATGAACTTGATTAACGAGGTGTTACACAAGTACCTGTTCAAGGGGTCCTTGTTTACCTTGATGACATTCTTTTGTATTCCCCCGACCTTGCATCTCATGTAAAACTGGTGAGGGAAGTACTCAAAACGTTGCATAAGCATAAACTGTTTGCCAAGCTGTCCAAGTGTGAATTTCACAAAACGGAAATCCCTTTCCTGGGCTACCGCATATCCCAAAGGGGAATTGAGATGGACCCTGACAAAATCAAGGATGTGGTGGGGTGGGAACCTCCCAAAACACGAAGGCAACTCCAGGGTTTCCTCGGATTCGCGAACTTTTATAGATCATTCCTCTCGAACTTTGCCCAGGTGGCTCTCCCCTTAACAGACTTACTAAAAACCAAAGGGAAGCCACCCGAATGCACTCGACCGGGCGCTAAACTAGTATGGTCACCAGAGTGCCAACGGGCTTTTGACAAGTTGAAAACCCTCTTCACCTCAGAACCAGTGTTGGCCCACCCCAATGAACTTAAAAAATTCATTGTCCAGGTTGACGCCTCAGACGTCGCTATGGGGGGCGATCCTCCAGGAGGGGAGGACGGTAAATTGCACCCCCTTGCCTATGTATCTAGGAAATTCAATGATACTGAACGGAATTGGTCCATTTGGGAGAAAGAAGCGGGGTCGATCCGTTTGGCGTTGTCTACTTGGCGCCATTGGTTAGAGGGAGCGCGAGTCCCATTCGAGGTCTGGACTGACCACAAGAACCTCGAGCTGCTCCGCTCCCCCCGTTCTTTGAACGCCAAACAGCTCCGCTGGGCAGATTTCTTCTCCAAATTCAATTTCACACTGCACCATTTCCCGGGGACGTCAAATTCACTGGCCGATGCTCTGTCACGCCTCCCCCAACACGACAGCAAGAGGGAGGAGGTTCGTGACTCGGTATTCACTCCTTCCCAGTTGGGAGGAGCGGTAACCACGAGGAGGCAGGCCAAACGTTCCCCCCCTCCGTCAGACACTCCTCTAAGTGACTGGGCGGTACGATTTTCCACAGAAATGTCTGATGCGGACAGGGAGGAGGTGGAGGGGGAAGAAGGGTTATCCCGCGATGCGCATGGCTGCTGGACTAAAAATGACAAGCTCTTTGTTCCCCGATCTCTCCGGGGGGAGGTGATGGGTTGGGCGCACGGATCCAAGCTAGCTGGACACACAGGGTTTGTGAAGTCTCTCCAGCTCTTACAGCGGCAATTTTGGTGGCCAGGGCTGCGTAAAGATGTTTCACTATTCACTTCTGCTTGTCAAACCTGTTTAATGAGCAAACCTCGCCCTGGAAAACCCCCTGGTGCCCTGCAACCCCTCCCTACGCCGGCTCGGCCCTGGGAAGTGATCTCTATGGACTTTATTACGGATTTACCCCCTAGTGGGGGAAAACTGTTATTTGGGTGATCGTGGATCTGTTTACTAAACAGGCGCATTTTGTTCCTTTTGCAACCATCCCCTCTGCCAAGAAATTGGCTTTTGCGTTCTTACAACACGTTGTGAGACTCCACACTTTACCTGCTAAGGTAATCTCCGACAGGGGGGCTCAGTTCGTTTCCAAGTTCTGGAGCGAGCTAATGTCACTGCTTGGAGTAGAGAGGGGGGTTAGCAGTGCTTACCATCCTGAATCGGATGGACAAACTGAACGTGTGAATCAGACCCTGGAACAATACTTGCGCTGTTTTTCTAATTTCCAGCAGGACAATTGGCATTCTCTTTTACCTTTGGCTGAGTTTTGTTATAATAATACTCAGCATTCGTCGACGGGGATGTCTCCGTTTAAAGCGGTTCATGGTTATGACGCCCCGCCTCTGCCATTTTTGTCTTCTCCCGACCTCCCGGCGGGAGATGCTGGTGACTGGTGCAAACATCTGCAGGAGGCGTGGGGCTCGTTAGCAGAGACTCTGGAAGAGGCTAAATCTGCCTACAAAATCCAAGCCGACAAGAAACGTAACCTGGCCTGGGTTCCCAAGTGTGGAGAGTTTGCTTACTTGTCTACCCAACATTTGCATCGCATTCAGCCGAGCCGCAAACTTGGTTGGAAATTTGTTGGTCCTTTTGAGATTGTGAGAGTGATTAACAATGTAACTGTTGAACTTGCGTTGCCTAAGTCTCTAAAGTCTGTGCATCCTGTTTTTCATGTGCGGCTTCTTCGCCCAGCGCCTGAAGGGAACAAATGGCGACCGCAACGGCCCGCCCCACCTCCGCTGCTGGTGGGGGGGGAACCTCACTACGAAGTCTCGCAGATTCTGGACTCTAAACTCTCTCGCAATCGCTTGTTTTACCTGGTTGAATGGATTGACTTTGGGCCGGAGCAGAGGGAGTGGGTTCGGGCGGAAAATGTTCTGGCCCCCCGGCTAGTTAAAGCCTTTCACAAATTGTACCCCCACAAACCGAAGGGGTAGGATTATTTTCGAGGGGGCTGCATGTCAGGTAGCCCTGCCATTATAGAAGGGCGGGAGGTGGGCTATGATGGATGACGGGAGGGAGGTGGGCTTTTGGCGCCTTAGTGGCGGGACAGACGGGAGGTTGGAATCCGGGGAGTTGTTGATTTACACCTCGGGTGTGAGAATGGAATGTGGCTTTTATTCTTCCTATCTCTTGCAGCCCGGACGTTCTGACCTTGGCAAGTCGGGGTTGCGAGCTTCTCTATCGCTGGCATAGATGTAGCAGCTGTGGTTAATGGGGGCGGTGGGAAATTCATTTGCTTAGTAACTTTCGATTTCCCAGTCGCATGTTTATTCATTGTATGGAAGAAGGGGGGTCCCCATTCACCCCCTTCCCCTGTATAACCGCTTGCTTTCTGTAACCAAGTCATTCTGAACAAGAGACCTGTTTCAGTGATCTATCTATTGCAGCTTAATAAACGCTAACCTTGCTTGCATCAAAAAGGTCTGGTGTTTGCTGACTAAGTTAGGACTTCTGACAGTTACCATTCACAAGACCGGGCAAATTTCCATCCTGTAAGGTAGAACTGGACAAGATAGGAACCCGCGGATCACCCCGCCTCTGTCGACAGCGTGAAGGGAGTGTCGGATACTTCCAGCACTGCAAAGTTTCTCTTATGGGAATCATTCCCCCTTCCCATGATCTTTTTCTCCCTGTTCCAAGGCTGATAGAAGAGCAGGCCCGTAGCTATGATGGGGCTTCCCGGGGCCTGGCCCCCTGACTTCCTCCCAAGGCCCCAATGTGGGTTTGGTAAAACAGCAGAGCAAATGGTAGTTGCGGAACAGGCCATTTTGAGCTGTACTTTTCCCCTCCCGGTTGAGAAAACGTGGAGCGAATGCTAGATGCAGAAGCGGCCCTAATCACCATGCTGTGACTATACAATTATAAGGCGGGCAGGAGCTCCGCTGGGCTTGGGGAACCCCTTGAAACCCCGTGTCCTTGACCACGGAACAAGCCAGGCCGCCAGTCATTTCTCGCTCATTAACGTCCTCCCCCCTCCCCCACCCACAGGAGGAGAGAGAAGGGAAAGGGGACGAAGAGAAGAAGTCCAGACAGGTACACGAAGGGGAGGCGGTGGCGGCGAGCGCTTCCAAGACCGAGGGTCAGGTGCATCGACACAAAGGAATGCTGATGGGTTACTGGTCTTAACCAATGAGTTTAAATGTATGCATCCTCTCCAAAAATCCTGGTAGAAAAATCTGTCCCATCCATACTCCCCGAGGTCTCTAAAATCACAGGGCGATAGTGAATCCATTGCAGACTCTTGATGACCTACAGGTCAGCTGAAGAGTGATAGCTGTCCATCCCCTTCCCACCCAGCTTAGTCACTATTGCCCTGTTCCAGCAAGGGGGCTATGTGCATACATCATTCTTTGACGCGTGTCTGCCTGGCTAGATGGGGTGCTGTCATACACCAATGGTTGATTCTCTAGCCCAATCTGGAAGCCCCTTTTTCCAGAGGCCGAATCACACCCGTTAGCTGCTAACAAGGAGAAGCCATCTGGCTCGACTCGGTCTTTCCTCCTATGCTGACTAATGAGATTACAGTTGATGTGCACAGCCCGAACTGCTACCTGGTTATTCACAGTGGGAGGGAGGGGATAGCCATATTTCCCAGCCCTTTACCTCCCTTGAAGACCCAGGTTAGACCAGTCTCTTCAGATCGCAGAAGCTAAGCAGGATCGGCCCTGGTTAGCATTTGGATGGGAGACCACCAAGGACGTCCAGGGTTGCTATGCAGAGGCAGGCAACGGCAAACCACATCTGCTTGACTGCCCTGACCTGGATTGCTCAGGCTAATGCAATCTCGTCAGGTCTCAGAAGCTAAGCAGGGCCAGCCCTTGTTAGTGTTTGTAAAGGAGACAACTAGGGAAGTCAAGGGTTGCAACGCAGAGGCAGGCAATGGCAAACCGGCTCTGTCTGCCCCTTGCCCTAAAAACCCTACAGGGTCACTGTAAGTCGGCTGCGACTTCAGCACTTTCCACCCCCACCCCTTGATGACGTAGTTGTATCGGCATACCCTAAGTGTGCAATTCCACATACTTCAGCTGTGAAACTTGGCTTTGGGATGCACCAATACTGCCCTGACGCACATGGCAGTTGGGGTGCATGAGTGTAAATTATCCCTGTGAATGATGTAGGGAGCAGGAGGGCAATTTGGTGAAGGGGTCATGGAGATTTTGGAAACCTTTCTGATTTATGTGTTTTCTTTCTCTCTTCCCCAAGGCCGGTCTGGATTCCCCATCACGCGTCCGGATGAAGACCCTTTACTCCTCACAGTAGCTCCGCAGCACCTCTGGCATCGCATATACCATGGGGGACGTACTATCTACAGCCAAATACGCCCTGGGTTATAAATATCTATATATGTATCCCTTGAAACACTGAACAGTCTACAGGCTTGCCTGGAGAATTTTATTAAAACCCACGGCACCTGGTCCCTCAACCCCGTGACTTGCAAAGATGGATGGATCTTGGCTGGTGGCAATTTGGCTGGAAAGGAGCAAGAATCGGTTCTTGAGTGAGGAGAGGGGGGTGTGGCTTAGTGGTAGAGCATGTGCCTGCCATGCAGAAGGTCCCAGGTTCTATCCTGGCATCTCCAGTTCAAAGGACCAGGTGATGGAGAAAACATCTACCTGAGATCCAGGAGAGCGGCTGTCACGAGCAGGCAATCCTGACCTTGATGAACCAAGAGTCTTATTCAATATAAGAGTGATTAACACATGGAATTCACTGCCACAGGAGCACGGGCAGCTTCAAGAGGGAATTAGATAAGCATATTGAGCAGAGGTCCATCAGTGGCTATTAGGCACAAGTTATAGATAGTGACTCTGGGGCAAGGGATGCTCTGTATTCTTGGTGCTTGGGAGGGCAACAGTGGGAGGGCTTCCAGTGTCCTGGCCCCACTGCTGGACCTCCTGATGGCACCTGGTATTTTTGGCCACTGTGTGACACAGAGTGTTGGACTGGAGGGGCCATTGGCCCGATCCAACATTGGATTCTCTTATGTTCTTACGTTCTTAGTTTCATGTGTGTTTAGGAAGGGGCTGTGGCTCAGTGGTAGAGCTTCTGCTTGGCATGCAGAAGGTCCCAGGTTCAATCCCCAGAATCTCCAGTTCAAAGGACCAGACAGGAGGTGATGGGAATGACCCTCTGACTGAGACCCTGGAGAGCCATGGACAGTAGCCATAGCTCAAGTGGAAGAACCTCTGCTTGGCATGCATAAGGACCCAGGTTCAATCCCCAGCATCTCCAGTTAAAAAGGACCAGGCAGGAAGGGATGGGAAAGACTTCTGCCTGAGACCCTGGAGAACGGCTGCCAGTCAGAGTAGACAAGACTGACCTGGATAGACCAAGGATTTGACTTGGTACGAGGCTGCTTCCTATAGGGAAAATCTGTGGCTCAGTGGTGGAGCATCTGCTTGGCATGCAGGAGGTCCCAGGTTCAGTCCCCAGCATCTCCAGTTAAAAAGGACCAGGCAGGAGGGGATGGGAAAGACCTCCGCCTGAGACCCTGGAGACCCACTGTCATGAGTAGCCAATACTGACCTGGACAGATCAAGGGACTGATTCAGTGGCAGCTTCAATCATGTTCACGCAAGAGGGACAGGATGTGGTGAGAAGAAGGAGAAGCCGTGAAAGAGCACGGCTGAACCGAAAGCAGTAAAACGAGGTGTTCTCAGTTCTTCAGACCTCCCCTGCCGTTGCCTTTCTGGGAAGCCGGATAGTTTTATTCCTAAGCACTTTGGGGTCGAATCAAATGGCTCCTGCCATCTCTTTATGGGGAGGCTCTGTCCTGGGCTGGACCAGACAATGCTGGGTTCCCATAACAGCCACGTTGGTGGGAATCTGCTTCCAGCTGGGATGCAGGAATTTTGCAATGCGAAAGTCACCTGCCACCAGGTGATCACACTTTTCTCTGCCTTCTCAGAGGAATGGCCCTTGGTTGAGAACACCTCCTCTCTACAAAGGATCAAAGAATGCCACGTTCATTCTGTTTGATTTATGTTTGGTTAGCAGAGTGCTCAAGGCACACAAACACACTAAAGCTCATCTGGATCGTGTGTGCTGAGAAGTTACACATGGAGCCTCTTTCTCTTTGCAAAACTAATACAAGTCCTTCATTGTAAGGCACTCCATTCTAGACAAGGGTGGAGTAGAGATAGGATCCTAATCTAGTCTAACTAGCTAGGATGGATAGAGATTTCGGGAGGCACGTCCTGCCTTCATGGTGCCAAGATGGAGAACGGTGGCATAGTGTGGAGAGAGACGTCAGGCCGGAAGGAAGATTCCCTGACAGCGGCAATCTACACATTAAAGGGATAATATCAGAGTCCTAGAAGGGAAGGATGATCAGGGTCCTCCTGGCCTATCTATCTCTCTGACTCTCTATGGTCCAGCCTCTGAAGTCTGAGGCTAAGAGACAGCGCAAAATCCTTCACTTCTGACACATTTTTTCAGCGAGGCTAGCGTGGTTAATTCTCCTCTTGGGATTAAAGCCAGATTCATCTTTTAGGAGATTAGGGGTAGTTAATGAGAGCCACATCCTGCAGGGGTACTGTTTTTTGGTTTGGTTTACAGAAATTTAATCAACTGGCACCCCTCACTGGGTATATAATACAGTGGAAAGCAAGCTGAAGGGAATGGGCATTTGGGCATCACAACAGCAAAGCCAGACGCAAGAGCCAGCGTGGTGTGGTGGTTGAGAGCCGCAGACTCTAATCTGAAGAACCAGGTTTGATTCCCCACTCCTCCGCAGGAAGCCTGCTGGGTGACCTTGGGCCTGTCACAGTTTTCTTACAGCTTCTTCAGCTCCACTTGCCTCACAAGGTGCCTGCTGTGGGGAGAGGAAAGGAAGGCGATTGTAAGCTGCTTTGGTGTAGTGAGAGCCAGTGGTTAAGTGTGCAGATTCTAATCTGGGAGAACCGGGTTTGATTCCCCACTCCTCCACTTGCAGCTGCTGGATGACCTTGGTCAAGCCATAGTTATGATAAGAGCTGTTCTCTCAGGGACAGTCCTCGAAAAAGCTCTCTCAGCCCCGCCTACCTCCCAGGGTGTCTGTTGTGGGGAGGGGAAGGGAAAGGAGTTTGTAAGCTGCTCTGAGGCTCCGAGTGAAAGGCGGGGTATAAATCCAATCTCTTCTTCTTCTTCGAGCCTCCTCAGGGTAGAGGAAAGTGGGGTATTAAAACCCACCCTTCTTTTTCTTCTTCTTTTGGAAAAAGCTCAAAGAAACTTGAAGAACTGTTATGCACCCAAGGTTAGAATTGTTATGCATCTAATCATTAGCCATCTCAGGTCAGCTTGACACATGGTCACAGTGATGCCGCAGGGATGGTCGAAATGCATAATTCTACTGCTATGATTTCCACCACATCCCCAAGAAAAAGTAACCAACGGACAGAACGTGCATCCGGGATTTGCGAGGTGCTGGGTCCAAACTTCCAAGCGCAGAGACGGAAAGGAACTCTGAATCACGTCGAGGAGGTTATGAACTAAACGTTAAGCCTTTTTCTGAGTATACTGTCATCTCATTCCATCTCCACCGGGGCATGTCACAGAC
Organism: Gekko gecko; assembly: GCA_029375565.1. NCBI lineage: Eukaryota > Metazoa > Chordata > Lepidosauria > Squamata > Gekkonidae > Gekko > Gekko gecko. The sequence goes on along the minus strand of JAPDNY010000017.1, from coordinate 6,814,318 downwards.
CTTGAAAACAGTTTGTCCAAACATTTCAGACCAGGGAGAGAGGACAGGGGACATCCTGCCTTGTGGCGCTTTTTACATTGTGACTCCCTCCTCATTGGAGGGGATTAAAAAAAATACTGCTCTCCAGCAGCCTGACTTGTGGGCCATGGTTCTTAACTTAGGGGGCGTGGCCCCACTGCAGCTACGGGTCTGTTTCAGACCATGTCGGCCGATCTCGCCACTTTGGGGGTGGGGTTCCCCCCACCGGCCGGATCCAGACTGGCGGATTGCGGGCCTTTTGAGAGGGGGAACAAGTTTTCTCAGAGCTGTTCTCTCAAGAGCAGTCCTCAAAAGAGCTCTCTCTCAGCCCCACCTACCTCACAGGGTGTCTGTTGTGGGGAGGGGAGGGGAAAGGAGATTGTAAGCCACTCTGAGACTCCTCCGGGTAGTGAAAGGTGGGGTATAAATCCAATCTCTTCTTCTACTTCTTCGAATCCAGACCAACCACAGATAAAGTAGGGGGAGTTGGCATACTTGGGGGTAATTCCAGGTATATAGAAAAATCTGCCTTTGTAAATTAAGAAAAAGAATACCCCTCCGTACACACACACACAAATTGGCCTGAGCTGGAAAGCCCAGCCGAGCCCAGAATTGTCTGTTCGAAGTGAGGCAGGGTCGACCGCGGTCAGTATTTGGATGGGAGACCACCAGGGAAGTCCAGGGTCGCTAGGCAGAGGCAGACCATGGCCAACCACCTCTGAATGTCTCTTGCCTTGCCCTGGGTGGCCCAAGGCTAGCCCAATATTCCATTCAACATAGTCGCCATAAATCAGCAGCATCTTGACCGTTGGTCCCACCACCGAGAGGCACATAAGGTTGACAGCAATTTTATTGGGGGGGGGGCCTTAAATGTGTAAACAGGGCCTGCTGAAGTCCCTAAGAACACAGGGAATCCCAGAGATTTGGGAAGGGGTGTCGGCATAGTTCTCTCTCCTGCACTTCCTTGCATGCTACAGGTTTTTTGCAGCACCACAGCCGATGTAAACGAAATCAAAAGTTTGCAACTAGGAAATCCAGATGTGGTTGCAAGTTTTATTCTGTTTGATGGGCAACAGTACATTGTTTTCCTTCCAGGTTCCCCCCCCCGATTACATTGTTTTCCTTCCAGATTTTTTTTATTATAACTTGTGGTTGGCTGGTGTTTTCTCCTATTGCCTACATCCATCCATGTTTATGGCAACTGTTTATCTCGGCTTTGAGGATCCAACCAGGCGTACCAATGGCAGCCACCTTTGTTCAAAGCCCAAGGAAACAAGACGGTGGCAAGACGGTGGGAGGCAGCATGCCACACTTACCGTTCCCTTTTGCTCTTTCAAAACTGAACATTTCCCTAGACTATTTTGTGTCTGATGGGGCAGAATTGATTTCTGGCAAATGTGTCGGCATTTATAGATGCCACGCTGCTCTGAGCTCCTGAAAAGATGCTCTACATACTTAGCCCCATCTCAAAGGCTTTTGGGAAGGCCCTTCTTGGGGTTGCCATCTTTGGTTTGAGAAATTCCCGGAGGTCTAGGAGTAGAGCCTGGGAAGGGCAAAGTTTGGGGAGGGGTGGGATTTTGGCAGGATATAATACCAAAGAGTCCACCCTCCAAGCAGCCGCTCTCTCTGTGGGAACTGATCTCTGCAGTTTGGAGGTAGGGTTGCCAGGTCTGGTTGGAAAATCCCTGGAGACTTTGGGGGTGGATCTGGGAGAGGGTGGGGTTTGGGGAGGGGAGGGGCCTCAGCATGGCACAAGGCCACAGAGTCCACCCTCCAAAGCAGCCCTTTTCTCCAGGAAAGCTGATCTCTGTCAGCTGGAGATCAGTTGTCAAAGCGGGAGATCTCCAGGCCCCCCACCTGGAGGCTGGCAACCCGGTACCGATCACGGATGGAGAGGCCGTAGCGTTAGGTAGATGGGCTTGTCCGGGATCAAGATCAGTTCAAAAGTGGTCCCGACGTCCACTCCTCTCTTGGTTTCGATTTTGAAGTTTTCGAGCATCTGGAAAGAAAGGAGGAAGAGAGAAAAATTACACTGGGGGAGGGATGACAAAGGAGGAAGTCCACACCCCCACCTCCCTTCCCTGCTTATGTATTTCTTGTAAAACCAAAATTTGATGAGCCTAACTACAAATACGTACAAAGCTGGATTGTGGTTTGATTTGAATGAGAGCTATTTGAATAGGAGCAGGGAGTGTTTAGTCCTCTCCTCACTCATCTTTCTTGCATGAAATCACCTGTCCCCATATTTTGACCCCCTACAAGAAGAAAATGAGGTCTTTTGGATTACAAGATGTAGGCATTGCAACGGATCTACATTGCAACGTATCTACAACCAGGACTATTTTGGGGCAGGAATGCACAGGAACGGCGTTCCGGCTGGCTTCAGAGTTGGCCACGCCCACTACAGCCAAAACCTCTGCATGCATGACTACAGAGGGAAGGCCTGGAGAGCAACCCCCCCTGGGCACTCCAAGGCGGGTGGGCCAGGGGGGCCCTGAAAGGATTGGGGAGGCATTTAAATGCCTCCCCATGCCTTCCCTGGCCTGTCCAAGGGCTGGCTTGCCTGGGCAAGCCAAGGGAAGGCATGGGGGTGTGGCCTGATATGCTAATGAGCTGTGCTGTTGGGTGTGGCCTAATATGCTAATATTTCTGTTGTTGGGTGTGGCCTATTATGCTAATGAGTTCCTGCTGGGCTTTTTCTACAAAACAAAGCGCCCTGTCTGCAACTAATGAGGCTTATGTTGTTTCCCATCGGTCCCTCTGGCTGATTCTGCATTGCCTTTTCCCGCTGTTGTTTTATAAGACCCACGTTGGAACAGAAATTCCCCTCTGCATTGCATGCTTGCTTTCACTTCCTTTGATCATCAGATTTCCTGGTAGCCTCCACACTCCATACCGCTTTCACTTTCTTTGATCATTGGATTTTATGGTAGCATCTGCATAGATTTATGGCCATTTTGTGGTGTTCAGGGGTGACTTTGCAGTCAGTACGGCATTGCCCCGAGGTATTTGGAATGTGGTTTTGAGCTGCACTTTTTCCTCCCAGTTGCAAAAATGTGGAGCAAATGCTAGATGCAGAATTGCCCTCTGTTTTGTACCAGTGAAAGAGACAGGACCAGGAGGCGACCACAACTCCAACGGCATCAGAGGCAAACACAAAATCTTGCTCAGTTAAGATGTACACTATGACCATTAAAGGACAACGATTGGCAAACCTATGGATCCTCCCCAGTGACAAAAATTCTCCCCAAATCAAACTGGAAAGGAAGTTTTCATAAACTATCTCCTAATTAGAGGAGATTTCAAGTTAGGATGTTGTGGAACACTGTGGACATGTTGTGATAGAAAAGAACATGCAGAAGAGGTCTACCCAGTCCTGGAGCCGTTTGCTCATATCATGGGCGCGTCGCTCTTTATCTCAATGGCTCCTGCTGTCTGATCTGTCTAAGGGTCAGTTGGCAAGTTACAAAGCCCTCAGGGCCATCAGGAGGATTTTGCATCGGGTGGTACAATGGGAGTTTTGAGCCTCCCTGACACACAAAGAAGAAGGGGATGGGCACAGGATGAGATGGTTAGACAGTGTGATCGATGCAGCAGACATGAAATTGAGCAAACTCCGGAGCACGACAGAAAACAGGAGGGCCTGGCGTGATGTGGTCCATGGGGTTGCGAAGAGTCGGACTCAACTGTGCGACTGAACAACAACAACAACATACACAGGGCCGGATCTGATCATGAATGCAGCATCCAGGTGGGACCTGGGGATTCCCTGGGATTACAGCTCATCTCCAGACTACAGAGATCAGTTCTCTGGGAGACAATGGATGCTTTGGAGAGTGTGTACCCCACTGAGGTCCCTGTCCTCCCCAGGCTCCATCCCTAAATCTCCAGGAGTTCCCCAACCCAGAGCTGGCAACCCCACCTGCCGTCCCCTGCCAGAGACCGGGGGGAGGGGCATTTAGCAACCCGATGCAGCATGCCAGAATGGGCTTCAGCTTCATCGATGCCTGTGCACTTTTCATCTCTCGGAACAGTCCTGGAGAGCAGCTATTGTACAGGTAGTTACATCATTTTTGCAATGGAGCAAATAACCATTTCAGGATGCTAAAACAGTCTGGTAAGTGGGATGAACACACATGAAGTTGGCTTATACTGAATCAAACCATCAATCCATCAAGGTCAATGTTGTCTACTCAGACTGGCAGCAGCTCTCCAGGGTCTCAGGCGGAGGTCTTCCCCATCACATCTGCCTGGTCCTTTTAGCTGGAGATGCCAGGGATTGAACCTGGGCTGGAACCTTCTGCATTCCAAGCAGATGCTCTGCCACTGAGCCAGGGACTCAGGTCAAGGTCTTCCCCATCACCTCCTGCCTGGTCCTTTTAGCTGGAGATGCCGGGGATTGAACCTGGGCTGGAACCTTCTGCATGCCAAGCAGATATTCTATCACTGAGCCAGGGACTCAGGTCAAGTTCTTTCCTATCACCTCCTGCCTGGTCTGTTTAACTGGGGATGCCGGGGACTGAACCTGGGCTGGAACCTTCTGCGTGCCAAGCAGATGCTCTACCACTGAGCCACAGCCCCTCCCCAACACACACATAAAGTTGCTATATACTGAACCAGACCCTTGGTTCATTGAGGTCAGTATTGTCTACTCAGACTTGCAGCAGCTCTCCAGGGTCTCAGGCGGAGCTCTTTCCCGTCACCTACTGGAAGCTCCTGGGCCCCAGATGTGTCTGAGAGGCATAAAACTCCCATTGCTTGTCTGATACGGAATTCTTTGGGGTGGCCACATGGACTTTCTATAGGATTGGGGGTAGGGTTGCCAGATCCAGGTTGGGAAACTCCCAGAGATGTGGGGGTGGAGCCTGGGGAGGACAGGGCCCTCAGCGGGGTGTGATGCCACAGACTCCACACCCTCCACAGCAGCCATTTTCTCCAGGGGCTCTCTGTAGTCTGGAGATGAGCTGTAATGCCAGGGGATCCTCAGGCCCCACCTGGAGGCTGGTGTCCCTAACTTTCTAACATGCTGAGTTAACCCTAAAGATCAAACTTCCTGTAACACCAGCAGGGCCGGCTCGCTCACTAGGCAAACTAGGCGTTTGCCTAGAGCACGCCGGCCCTTAGGGGCGCCAAAAGCCCCCTGCTCCACCAAAAAGCCCCGCCTCTTCCCTGGCTTGCTGGCACACTCCGCAGCTGCGGGGCACCCGGCAAGCCGGCACTCAGATGGAAGGGAAGGGGGTTTAAAAGAGCGCAGGGGAGGGGGGGGCACCAGAAGGTGTCCTTGCCTAGTGTGCAAAAACACCTGGGGTTGGCCCTGAACACCAGGGAGCTATAGCCATTCAAAGACACATACGAAAAACAGGGGGAAAGAGATACGAATAGTATAAACCTGGACTTAACACACACAGACCCGTATCTCAAACATTGTCCACCTGTGGGACTGTTTGTGAGAGGACTGAGGCACACTCACATGGATCATGAAGAGGTGCATCTCGAGCTCTGCGATCCTGCGGCCGATGCACTGCCGTGGCCCGAAGCCAAAGCTCAGTCCTCGGAAGTGTTTGGCGTCCGTGTTCAGCCATCTGTCCGGGTTGAACTGCTCAGGCCGGGTGAAGAATCGGGGGTCCCGGCCCATGGCGTAAATCCCTACCTGCACCAATGTCTGCGGAGAGGAGAGATGGGATCAAACAGCACAATACTGTCGAGGGCCTCCCAAGCCAGATATTCAGAGCAGCTGAGATTGAAGTTGGGTGCGTATCTTGCTTTATAAAAAGGGAATCCTTTTTATGCCATTTCTAGGGTCAAACTAGATGTATCATTTAACCCATGGCTGCCATGACTATACTGAGGCTATCATACTTTGGTCATGTTATGAGAAGATGACAATAACCAGAAAATACAATAATGCTAGGAAAAGTGGAAGGCAGCAGGAACTGGTTGACCACTGTGGAAGACAGAGTGCTGGACTAGATGAATGTTCTTATGAAGGCCTCGGCCTCTCTGCCCTGCTGTTGGCCCTCCAGAGGAGCTGGGTGGCCACTGGTTGAGACAGGATGCTGAACATGGTCTGATGTTCTTATATTGAGAGAATTATGTATTTATTTACTTACTTATTTACACACACATACATACACACGCATGCACGCACATCGCCTTTCTCCCCAATGAGAACTTGAAGAAACTCGCATCACTCTCCTCTCCTTCATTTTATCCTCACAACAACCCTGTGAGGCTGGTTAGGCTGAAAGTGCGTGACTAGCCAAAGGTCACCCACCAAGCATCCCATGGCAGAACGGAATTTGAACCTGGGTCTTCCAGACTGTAGCTTAACACTCTGACCACTACATGACACTGGCTGTTAGAGACCTTTATTGGGGTGCTTTTTTCAGACTAGAACTAGTAGAATATCCAGAAGGGAAGTGTGATTTTTCACCTCCCCCAGGAATCGCATTTTATAGTGGGGGCATTTGGGGAGTACAAAACTATATTTCAAGGCTCATTCACAAGGTCAGATATCTTCTACATCCCTTGTCATGCTCAGCCACATGTGGCTGTGCTCACATGAGATCACAGATACTACCACAGAATCCTAGCTGTGGTTTCCAAAGGACACAGATGCATTCCTATAAGCTGGGAACACTCATGAGAATCACTGCTCTTTGTTTTAGAAGGATCTATTTGTCTCTATGGCTCTGTGGATGGGGAAGTGCTCTCATTGTGTTCTTCACACGAAACCATCCCCAAGGACAGTTTGAGCATAAGACTTATGTTTTCCAAGAAAGACACTGGCTCCTCAAAAGTAAGCATGGACAGTTGAGCAGAGAAGCCAATGTTGGATCAGGCCAATGGCCCATCCAGTCCAACACTCTGAGTCACACAGTGGCCAAAAACACCAGGTGCCATCAGGAGGTCCATCAGTGGGGCCAGGACACTAGAAGCCCTCCCGCTGTTGCCCCCCCCAAGCACCAAGAATACAGAGCATCACTTCCCCTAGACCGAGAGTTCCTATCTATACCTTGTGACTAATAGCCTCTGATGGATCTCTGCTCCAGATGTTTATCCAATTCCCTCTTGAAGCCGTCCATGCTTGTAGCCACCACCACCTCCTGTGGCAGTGAATTCCATGTGTGAATCACTGTTTGGGTGAAGAAGGACTCCCTTTTATCTGTTCTAACCCGACTGCTCAGCAATTTCATGGAGTGCCCATGAGTCCTTGTATTATGAGAAAGGGAGAAAAGTACTTCTTTCTCTGCCTGCTCTATCCCATGCATAACCTTGTAAACCTCGATCATGTCACCCCTCAGCCATCGTTTCCCGAAGCTAAAGAGCCTCAACCGCTTTAACCTTTCTTCATAGGGAAAGTGTTCCAGCCCTTTTATCATTCTAGTTGCTCTTTTCTGCACTTTTCCCAATGCTATAATATCATTTCTGAGATGTGGTGACCAGAATTGTACACAGTATTCCAAATGAGGTCGCACTAATGATCTATACTGGCTGATTTGTTTTCAGTTCCCTTCCTAATAATCCCCAGCATAGCGTTGGCCTTTTTTTATTGCAGTCACACACTATTTCGACATTTTCAGTGAGCTATCTACTACGACTACTATCTCTCTCTTGGTCAGTCTCTGCCAGTTCAGACCCCATCAACATGTATTTACAGTTAGGATTTTTAGCCCCAATGTACATCTCTTTGCACTTGGCCACACTGAACCCCATCTGCCACACTGATGCCCACTCGCCCATCCTCAACAGATCCCTTTGGAGTGCCTCACAATCCTCCCTGGTTCTCACCACCTTGAACAATTTAGTGTCATCTGCAAATTTAGCCATTCTGAGAGATCTGAGGGTATTACCCAGAAGGAACTGAACGGCTCTGTTTTCCTCTTTGAAACCGCTCTGGTTGTGCCCTGTTTGAAAGCCTAAAAGATACAGGCGCAAATTTTCAGGGCTCTTTTTGTAGCAGGAACTCCTTTGCATATTAGGCAACACACCCCTAACGTAGCCAATCCTCTAAGAGTTTACAGAGCAATTCTTACAGGGGCTATTGTAAGCTCTTGGAGGATTGGCTACATTAGGGGTGTGTCGCCTAATATGCAAAGGAGTTCCTGCTACAAAAGAGCCCTGGGTGCAATAGAGTATGCGTGGTTCAATGACCCATTTAGGTTGTACTCAGAAATCTCAGCTTTCTCATCCACATATTTTTGGCCACTGGGTGACAGAGTGTTGGATTGGATGCACCATTGGCTTCTCGTATGTTCTTACGTATGGCATACAATCTTATTCCATGCCCTGGGTGGGGAAATACCTGGAGGATTGGGGGGTGGAGCCTGAAGAGAGCAGAGTTTGGGGAGGGACCTCAGCAAGACATAATGCTATAGACCCCCCCCATAGACACCACCCCCATAATGCCATAGACCCCCCACCTTCCAAAGCGGCCATTTTCTCCAAGGGAACTGGCCTCTGTCATCTGGAAATCAGTTGTCAATCAATCAATCTAATTTATTACAGCGAGAGCCAATAAAACAGTACAATTCTAATATAAGAAGGATTGAAGCAGTAATAACATGGGAATAGTATAAAAACATTAAAATGGGGAAAGTTTAAAAACATTAACAGGGAAAAAATTAATAAAATTAGTAAAATAAAATAATATTAATAAGAGAATCATACAGTTTTCCCGGCTAAAATAAGTTTGTTTTTCCTAATAGCTAAGCAACAAAATTTTGCCACAGCATTAAGTCACTGAGCTCTGAACATCTTCTAAGAGGAATTTATGAAGGAGTTCTGGTCTAAAATCAAGATAAGACTGCAGAGGGCTAAATCTAGACAGAAGGGGCAGTATAAGATGATCTCGTTCCTCCTGATAGAATCTGCAGAACAGGAGGACATGAGTAACTGATTCCACCATGTTAGCCATGCATGGTCATACATGTTCATGCATTGGAACTCGAGTGAATTTACCTTGCAGTAGCTTACCTTTTAGCCTTGGACCCTTACCCTGCCTGGTCCACCCAAATTCTTAATAAGTTAAATCAGACTGGCCTATTCCCAGAAGATCTCTTCTATGGAAGCCTATGCAAGGCAAGAACAGCTGTCGCACAGAGGCTCCGTGATATTGAATTACAAAATGAAGAAGCTTCACTACCCAAGGACTTCAGAAATATAAAATCTTGGCCTAATTTTACTGCTGTCCCTTATTTATTTAACATTACCTATGAGCCCCATAGATGGGCCTTTTCCAGAGCCCGTTTTGAGGCACTCCCCTCCGCTGTACTGCAAGGTAAAAAAAATCAGTTGTAATAGCGGGAGGGTGGCAAGCCTGTTCCATGCCAGATGCTCACCTTGGCAGGGATGAAATAATTCTGAAGGATGATCTCTTCTGTCGTGTACCTCTGTATGGTCACGGCAACTGGGTGGAGCCTCGAGGAGAGAAAGAAGGAAAAAAGGTCACATTTATTGAAATATACTGGGTTCAGACGCCTAGAGTGATCAGCTCCTTTTATTAAGTGATTTCAGCAGTGAGGACAAAGACCAAGACCCCTGGTTGAAGCCAGGTTTTATGCACTAGGAAAGTCACTCCCAAAACACACCCCGCTCCCAGTGATAGGCTATTTACACCAGATTACCTTTCCAGGTGACCCTATTGGGCTATTCTAAGACCCAAGCATTCCTATTTGTGCCCTCCTAGGATCCTATCTGGCTATTGTTCAAGATGTCAAGCTCAGTGCATTACATTGGCTACCTCGGCAAACATTCTATTTGAGCAAAGAACTGATTTCAGTCTTGCACAATTCACTTCTTCAAACAAAACCAAGCTAGGATCCCCACAGGTTACACAGCAAGAATGCCCACCAAACAGATTTTAGCTGTTAAGGCATAATGAGTCCTTGCTAAGCAATCCTGGGTAGGTTAGTAACTACCTGGACCCCAGTAAATGGGGGCTATGCCTTACAAGCCTACATGGATCAAAACGCCTAGTCTCGCATCTTTTACAAGGATTCCATCAAACAACAGGTCCTTGGCAGCTTGCTGGAACGTGATCCAACACTGGGAAGTATATGACAGTGAGCCATACTGGAAGGGGCTGTGGCTCAATGGTAGAGCCTCTGCTTGGCATGCAGAAGGTCCCAAGTTCAATCCCTGGCATCTCCGGTTACAGGATCTGTCAGCAGGTGATGGGAAAGCCCTCTGCCTGAGACCCTAGAGAGCTGCTGCCAGCCTTCATAGACAAGACATAGGAACATATGAACATAAGAGAAGCCAATGTTGGATCAGGCCAATGGCCCATCCAGTCCAACACTCTGAGTCACACAGTGGCCAAAAATACCAGGGCCATCAGGAGGTCCATCAGTGGGGCCAGGACACTAGAAGCCCTCCCACTGTTGACCCCCCCAACCACCAAGAATACAGAGCATCCCTTGCCCCAGACATAAGAACATAAGAGAAGCCAATGCTGGATCAGGCCAATGGCCCATCCAGTCCAACACTCTGTGTCACACAGTGGCCAAAAATACCAGGGGCCATCAGGAGATTCACCAGTGGGGCCAGGACACTAGATGCTCTCCCACTGTTGCCCCCCAAGCACCAAGGATACAGAGCATCACTTGCCCCAGACATAAGAACATGAGAGAAGCCAGTGTTGGATCAGGCCAATGACCCATCCAGTCCAACAATCTGTGTCACACAGTGGCCAAAAATACCAGGGGTCATCAGGAGGTCCACCAGCAGGGCCAGGACACTAGAAGGCCTCCCACTGTTGCCCCCCCCAAGCACCAAGAATACAGAGCATCACTGACCTTGATGGATCAAGAGTCTGATTCAGTCCAAGGCAGCTCCGTATGAAACCTTCATCCCAATCCCTGTTGCATTCTACTTTTCCATCCATATTTGAATGCATGCAAAGGTATTATAATTTCCCGTCTTTTTGACACCACCAAACCATAAATGAACCATGGTGGGACTCTCCATGTCGCCAAATGGAGAGGTCCCATGATTGAGGGCAGCATAGAAATGGGAATTTTGTCAAGGGGGAATTCAACTCCTTTACCCTTCACCGTTCTGGAAATATAAACACACGGAGCTCCCTAATACTGAATCAGACCACTACTCTGTCAGTGTCAATACTGTCTACTCAGACCTGCTCTCCAGGATCTCAGGCAGAGGTCCTTCACATCACCTCCTATCTGTTCCCTTTAACTGAAGATGCTGGGGATTGAACCTGGAACCTTCTGCATGACAAGCAAGATGCTGTGCCACTGAACCAGGTTTTCAGGTCTTTCCCATCACCTCCTGTCTGGTCCTTTCAACTGGAGATGCTGGGGATTGAACCTGGGACCTTCTGTTTGCCAAACAGATGCTCCGCCACTGAGCCAGGTTTTCAGGCAGCGGTCTTTCCCATCACCTCCTACCTGGTCCTTTCAACTGGAGATGCTGGGGATTGAACCTGGGACCTTCTGTTTGCCAAACACCTGCTCCGCCACTGAGCCAGGTTTTCAGGCAGAGGTCTTTCCCATCACCTCCTGCCTGGTCCTTTCAACTGGAGATGCCGGGGACTGAACCTGGGACCTTCTGCATGCCAAGCAGATGCTCTAGCCCGGAGTCACAGCAACACAAAGACGGCACAGGACTCAGGTCAGGGCACCAGTACCTTAGCGTCTCCTTGATGGTAGCTCTCAGCAACGGGACCGATTTCAGCACCTTGACCGTGTCCCCCTGTGCAGCAGCCCTGGCTGCGAGGATCTCTGCCCGCAGCTTCTCTTGCAAGGCGGGAGCCCGAGCCAGTTCAAACATAGTCCAAAGGAGGGTCATGGAGGTCTAGAGACAGATCAAGGAAAAGAAGACGAATGCAGAGTTCAAAGGGGGAGGGAAAGCTGACCAAAGGTTTGGCAGCAATTGACCTCACACTGCATAATCCACCTAGAGTCTCAGGGAGGAAGGCGGACTACCAATAACACAAAAAATAAATATTTTTTTCTCGGCACTGTGACAGATGTGACTCCCAACGATGGTTTAAAATCACATGCCCCCCCCCTTGAAAGAGCTCCACCTGACCTATGTTCCCTCTGAGCTGAGTCAGTGTGAGCTAGCTCACAGTTTTATAGCCTCCAGCTCACACATCTTTGTATTAGCTCAGGAAGGATGGCTCCAAAGCAAACTAACTTATGCAGCAGCCAAATCGCTTGCTCACCACTTTAACGCCTGTAGCTCACAGAGTAGAATTTTTGCTCACAGGACTCCGCAGCTTAAGAGGGAGCGTTGCACCTGACCTCCCTCCCCTCATTTTTCTGCTGCTGACTTATGGCGACCCAATAGGGTTTTCAAGGCAAGAGACGTACAGAGGTGGTCTGCCACTGCCTGCGTCGGCGTAGCAACCCTGGACTTCCTCCATGGTCTCCCATCCGAGTACTAACCAAGGCCCACCCCGCTTAGCTTCTGAGAACTGGGAAGATCAAGCTAGTCTGGATTATCCAGGCAAGGCAAGAGGCACGCAGAGGTGGCTGGCCATTGCCTGCCTCTGCATAGTGACCCTGGATTTCATTAGTGGTCTCCCATCCAAATACTAACCAGGGCCGACCCTGCTTAGCTTCTGAGACCAGACGAGATCAAGCTAGTCTGGGCTACAGTTACCTTTTGTTTAGTTATTCAGAAAATTTGTACACCACCTCCCCAGCAACTGCTAGAGGCAACTTACAACAAAGCCGAGAAAACAAAACCATTAAACTGCACGTCCGTTGAAAACAAAGCAGAGGAATTGAAACACGGCACTGAAAACAAGCCAGAGCAAAGATGGAGAATGTTGCAAGTCTCTGGGCCCCTGCACAAGTGGGGTGGGAAAAGGAAAAAGCAGGTGCAAGGTGAAAGTATTTGTTAGCACTTTATAGATCCCTACACGTACTATGACCTCTTTGCTAAAGGCGGAATTTTAAAAACCCTATAGAAGATAAAATCATAGAATCATAGAGTTGGAACGGGCCATACAGGCCGTCTAGTCCGACCCCCTGCTCGATGCAGGATCCACTTAGAGAACCCCTGACAAGTATTGGTCCAGCCACTGCTTTTAAGACTGCCAGTGAGGGGGAACACACCACCTCCCGAGGCAGCCGGTTCCACTGTTGCACAACTCTGACTGTCAAAAAAGCCCATTCTGCATCTAGCATTCACTCTGTTGTTTCACCAAACTCATACTGAAACGGAAAGAGATGCGGCTCCAAACCACATTCAAATACCCCGGGCCAATGCCGTGTTGACTGCAGAGTCACCCCTGAATGGCCATAAAATGGCCCTAAATCTACATAGACAGTATCATAAAACTGAGACACCAAAGGAAGTGAAACAGGCTTGCAGTGCGGAGGCTATCATACAATCCAACAGTCAAAGAAAGTGAAAGTGGCATGCTTCTGTTCCAACAGAGGTTTGGTAAAACAGCAGAAAGAATGCTAGATGCAGAATGGGGAAAAGTTTTCCCTAAGATCCAGCTGGTACCTTTCCTGCCCTCCCCCTCCTTACTGTGTCGACCCCACCGGCCATCATCTCGGTCACACTGGCTTTGATATCTTCGATGGGCAACTTATCCTGCAGCAGGAGGCTGCCTAAGAGGCCCATATATTCCTTGGGGCTTTTCTGGTTCAGACGGAGGTCTCGGTAGATCTTCTGGATACACTTGTCAGCTGGAGAGACACGGAGAGAAAGAATATGCGGACGCGTGAATGCAGTTCATGGGCACACGGGCCTGCCAGGGAGGTGAACAGCTGCCTCTGTAGATTCAGAGTCCGTAGAAGCTGGTCCTGCTGGGGTTGCCAACCTCCACGTGGGGCCTGGAGCAAGTGTTCCCTCTCAGCTGAGCTAGTGTCAGCCAGCTTACAGGTTTTTTAGCCTCCGGCTCACACATTTTTGCCTTCTCCCAGGAAGGAGGGCTCCAAAGCAAACTGATTTACGCAGCAGCCAAACTGCTCGCTCACAACTTTAATGCCAGTCGCTCGCAGGGTTGAATTTTTGCTCACAAGAGCATTGGCCTGGAGGTCTCCTGGCATTACCACCGGTCTCCAGCTGACAGAGATCAGTCCCCCTGGAGAAAATGGCTGTTTTGGAGGGTGGGATTTGTGGCCTTACAGTCCCTCCTGTACCCAAACCCTGCCCTCCCCAGGCTCCATTCCCAAATCTCCAGGAATCGCCAGGACAGGAGCTGGCAACCCAAGGTCTTGCTAGTTCACAGCAAAAGCAGGCTAGCACGGGGCTGAAGGGCACCACCCTGGCATGGCAAAGAACTATTGCCATCCTGATCCCTAGGCCAATTTTTTAAGAAGCTTAAATAAACAAGAGTGTGCTTTTATTTGTGGAACAAATAAAGAGAAAGATGCACATGCAATTGAACAGATGTGTACAGGGCTATTTTTGTAGGAAAAGCCCAGCAGGAACTCATTAGCATATTAGGTCACACCCAACAGCAGAAACTCATTAGCATATTAGCCTGCACCCCTGGCAGCATAGCGCATTAGCATATTAGGCCACACCCCCATGCCACCAGAAGTGTGATCATCCAGCCACACCCACCTTTTGCTTCTTATTCTGTTTCCCTTGTTTGTTGTTAAAACCCAGGGCTTTTTTTTGTAGCAGGAACTCCTCTGCATGTTAGGCCACACACCCCTCATGTAGCCAGTCCTAATAAGTTTCTGCTGTTGGGTGTGGCCTGTTATGCTAATGAGTTCCTGTGGGGCGGGGCCAACTCGGGAGCCAGCTGGAACTCCATTCCCTGTGCATTCCTGCCCAAAAACAGCCCTGGATGTGTATAAGATATGAAAAAGGTGAACACTCTCCTGAAGGATTGGGGAGGGCAGAGAGAGCTCGTGGCAAAATTAGCATTACGTGACACGATAGATACGTCAGTCTTTTCAGCACTGAAGTCAGATAGATGGGGTTACCAGCTCTGGATTGGGAAATGCTTAGAGATTTCGGGGGTGAAGCCTGGGGAGGGTGTGGTTTAGGGAGGGGAGGGGCTTCCATGCCATACAGTCCACCTTTCAAGGTGGCCGTTTTCTCCAGGTGAACCGATCTCTACCATCTGGGGATCAGCTGTGACCCCAGGAGATCTCCAGCCGCCACCTGAAGGTTGGCAACCCTACAGATAGAACCTGGACTTGCTCTGCAGGAAAATACAAAGAACCTTGCTTTGTTTAAGGTATGTCAAACGCCATCTGAGAAGCTCCCTCTCTCCTGGAAGAAAATGAACAATGCCGGGACAGAGAGACGATGGGGGTGGGGTGGGGTAACAGTTGGGCTGCCAACATCCAGTTGAGGCCTAGAGATCTCCTGTTGTTACGCCTGACCTCCAGACTACAGCGATCACTTCCCCCAGGGAACATGGCTCCTTTGGAGGTGGACTCTATGGCACTGAACCCCACTGAGGTCTCTCTTTTCACCCAACCCGGTCCTCTCTCTCCAGGCTCCACGTCCAAAACTTCCTGGAATCTCCCAACCAGGACTTGGCAGCCCTAACGAACGGGGAGCAACCAGGCCACGAGGGTTCTACTCACCAAGCATGAAGATGACGTCCCACGCCTTTATGTGGTCCTGCCAAGTCTTGGAGTTGAGCCTGCGTAGAAAGCCCGGTGGTATGTAGAGCATGGGCGCCGTGGTGTGAAACATGGTGGTGATGGCGTTGATGAACTCCTGGGCCTCGGGGTCGATGAAGTCCTGCAGAAGGCCCAGGCGTGTCCCGTACAGGACATTGCAAACCGCTGGGGGAAAGACCAGATGGAGAGATGGGGACACAGTCATCAGAAGGGCTTGAACCATGTTTCTCCTAAGGGAATCAATCAAATTATGGAGCTAACTTTTTTTTTTAATTTAATTTTTTATTATTATTTCAGTATAATGTGATATAATACAACAGTGAGCTTCACACAAATAACACAGTCATTTGGTTAACTTCATCCTAACTATGGCCTTAACACTACAAACAGCTTACAGGTACTATCTCTCTGTTCTAATTTTAAGAATTTACCTTCGTTTCTCAAAAATACAATTACTCCTGGTACTGATTATTTTTTGGGATGATTCCTCCCTTTGCAAGGTACTGGACCACTGGGAACCATATGGCCTGGAATGTTTTATGTTTTTCTTCCTGAGGCTCCCAGGACACCAGCGAGAAGAAGCTGACCTGGGAAGGTGCTTCTTCTGTGCCTTCCAAGCCCACCCGACGTCTCCCACCCATGAGCCCAGACAGCTCCAAAGCTCCCGCCCCCCAGGCTGACTCACACTCCAGGGCGAAACGGAAAAGCTCATTGGTCAAGTCAGCCGTCCATCTTCCCTGTGGACTCTTCTCGATTTGCTTGTAGGCCCGCTTGACAAAGTCCTCTCCCACCTCGTTCAGGAGAGGAACAAAGTTGCTGGTCACCTGCGGGGACAGGACTTCTTTGTTCAGGGTCAGGCGGTCGTGCCGCCAAGACTCCCCGTTCCTAGCGGATGAAGAGAAAGAACATCAGCACTTGGAACACTCTCTGGGCAAAGGCAGATCACGATGGGCAGCTGCGTTAGCCTGTCTGTAGCAGTAGAAAAGAGCAAGAGTCCAATAACAAGATTTGTGGCTTCGGTGAGTCCCTGCTCGCTTCTTCAGATACAGCTGGAATGGGAGTCCAGCTGTCCAAAATGACCCCACTTTCCAAGATGTAAGGACAGATGGACTCCTATTCTAGCAGGAGAAAAGAGCAGAAGTCCAGGAGCACCTGAAAGACTCACAAAATTTGTGGCAGGGTTAGGAGCTTTCGTGAGTCACCGCTCGCTTCTTTGGATACAGCTAGAGGCAGAGATTCCTCCCTGGGTGTTGCATCTGTCAGCTACACCTGGACTTTTGACAAGAGGTGGTAGGTCCTCTTAAAAGGAAGCAGAGGATAGGACTGGCGAAGAATCGTGTGCAGTTGGGGAGTATGTTTTTGTAAGAACATCAGAAGAGCCCTGGTGGATCAGGCCAGTGGTCCATCTAGTCCAGCCTCCTGTCTCACACAGTGGCCAACCAGTTTCTCTAGAGGTCTAACAACACAGCATAGTGGCTGAGGCCTTCCCCTGATAAGAACATAAGAAGAGCCTTGCTGGGTCAGACCATCTAGTCCAGCCTCCTGTCTCACACAGGGGCCAACCAGTTCCTCTGGAGGGCCAACAACAGGGCATGGAGGCCGAGGCCTTCCTAAGAGCATCCAGCCTCCTGTCTCACACAGTGGGCAACCAGTTCCCCAAGGTCTCCCCCTGATGTTGCCTCATGGCTCTGAGATTCACAGGCTTAGTGCCTCTGTGGAGATTCCCCATTTCTGTGACATTATCTGGGTTTTTTTTCATAGGTTCATACACCTGTGCAGGGTTGCCAATCCTGTCTAGAGAAATTCCTGGAGATTTGGGGGCAGTGATTGGGAGGGGGGATTCGGGGAGGAATTTCACCTAGATTCTATGGTATACCATAGAGCCTGCCCTCTGAAGCTGCCATTCTCTCCATGAGAACTGCGCTCTGTAGTGTAAAGTTGCCAACCTCCAGGTGGTGACTGGAGATTTCCTGGTATTATGGTGGGTCTCCAAGTGACAGAGATCAGCTCACCTGGAGAAAATGGCCACTTTGGAAGGCGGACTGTATGTCATTTATACCTCATTGATATCCCACCCATCTCCAAATCCTACCCGCCTCAGCCTCCACCCCACCCCCCCAAAATCTCCAGCAATTTCCCAATTCAGAGCTATCAACCCTATGTGGAGGTCATTCATGATTCCGGGAGATCTTCAGGCCACACCTGGAGGTTGGCAAACCTACTTACCAGCAACAAACTACCTCCCCCCATGGGCCCCAGTCATTGGATTAGGAACGAGGACAGTGTTTTTGAACGTTCCCTCCTTCCCGACGTGCTTTTTCTGCAGGGTCTTACTTGAGCAGTACCCCACAGGGCTTGTTCCGGAAGTCCCGGTAGGCCACCCAAGAGGGAACGGCGAACCGCTCCGGGTACGTGCCTTCGTTTTTAAAGAGAGTGGCAGCATCTTCAGGATCAATGATGTTGACGCTCTCATAACTGCCCAGTTTCTCCCTGGAAAGAAGAGAAAGAAATACGTGTGAGACAGAGATGAATTTCTCTCCCCGTAGGGTTGCCAGCCTCCAGGTGGGGCCTGGGGATCTCCTGCTTTTACAACTGATCCCCAGCTGGCGGAGATCAGCTCCCCTGGAGAAAACAGCTGCTTTGGAGGGTGGACTCTGTGGCACTGGAACTTGCTGAGGCCCCTCCCCAAACCCCGCCCTCTCCTGGATCCACCCCCCCCCAAAGTCTCCAGGTATTTTTCAACTCAGACCTAGCAACCCTCCAGAGCATCCATTTTCTTCAGGGGAATGGGCCTCTGTGGTCTGGAGGAGAGCTGTAATTCTGGGGGATCCCCAGGTCTCACCTGGAGAATGGCATCCCTAGTGAGGTATGATGCCCCAGAGTCCACCCTCCAAAGCAGCCGTTTTCTCCAGGGGAACTGGTCTCCATAGTCTGGAGATGAGCTGTAATTCTAGGGGATCCCCAGGCCCCACCTGGAGGCTGGCATCCCTAGACCTGGGACTCTCCTAGAATCAAAAGCTCATCATTTCCAGACAACAGAGATCAGCTCTCCTGGAGAAAATGGCTGCTTTGAAGGGTGGGCTCTGTGGCATTGTGCCACGCAGAGGCCCCTCCCCTCCACAAACCCTGCCCTCTCCCAGACCCACCCCCCAAAGTCTCCAGGAATTTCCCAGCCCAGACCTGGCAGCCCCATCTCCCAGCCCCAGCTTGTCCTGCAGCCATTGCAGAACAGAAGGGAGGCTTGACTCTCAAAAGTTCTTACCCCCCCAAATTCTCATTGGTCCCTCAAGGTGCTACTGGACTTGAATCCAGCTATTGGACTCAAATCTATCTGTTGCATCTGAGGGTCATCGCATTTGATGGATAACTGATTCTTTTGTCAGTGGGTTTGTTTTTAAGCCAAACGTCCTATGCGCTGAACAGATCAAGAACAGGCAGAGAGATCCTTCCTACAGCCTTTCCCTTCTATCTCTTTTAAAGCTCAAAATCACCCCCACCCAGCTGATTTTTTATGCATGGGAAGAAAGTTAAGGAATTCTCCTTTTCCATATCTTTCCCCAGCTGATATAAAAAGCACAGTAGCTTTTAGCTGAAAACAGACCAGAGGGGCAAGGGTTAAACAGCAAAGCTCCAAGTATCCTTCTCCTGGTCCAACGCTATAATATTATAGAATTTTTGAGAGTCAAAGCTCATTAAACATAAGAAAAGCCATGTTGGATCAGGTCAGTGGCCCATCCAATCCAACAATCTGTGTCACACAGTGGCCAAAACCCAGGTGCCATCAGGAGGTCCACCAGCAGGGCCAGAACTCCAGAAACCCTCCCACTCTTACCCCCCAAGCACCAAGAATACAGAACATCACTGCCCCAAACAGAGATTTCCATCTATACCTTGTGGCTAATAGCCCCTGATGGACCTCTGTTCCATATATTTCTCCAGTTCCCCTCCTGAAGCTATGTTTGTCACTGCTGCCTCTTCCTGTGGCAGTGAATTCCACATGTGAATTACTCTTTGGGTGAAGAAGGACTTCCTTTGATCTGTTCTAAGGCTACAGCTTATTAATTTCACAGAGTGCCCAGGAATTCTTGTATTATGAGAAAGGGAGAAAAGGACTTCTTTCTCCACCTTCTCTATCCCTTCCTCAGATACAACTTATTTGACAATGGGAGCTTAGACTTTGGAAAGCTTTTACCCTGGAAATCAAATCTTGTTCTTCTGTTGCAGCCCAACCCCTGGAATTATAATGTTATAATGCTCTGACGGAAAGCTGCTCTGAATCCCCGTCTTTTGTACAAGAAAACAAAAACAAGCCTCTTCTACCACCTTGGAAAGGCATATCTCCACAACAAAAAGGGCTAGAGACTTATCGTTGGAGGGAAGAAGGGTTTGCGCACGATGCCGCTTCAGTTTGAGCTCCTCTAGCCAGAGCAAGAGTTTTAGGATTAGGCTTCCCAGAACAAAAAAGATACTAGCTATTCTGCCCCCTCCCCATCCACACACACACACCATGATTAAAAGCTATTTCCAAACATTTAAAAAATAGCAGGCAATAAGTGCATTGTTCAGGGCCATGTGGAGGTCATGCCCTACAATGCTGAAGGCCTTTATTCCAAATAGGGAGAGTTGTCATGTTACGGGAGTGAGATCGTAGCTGACGGCTACAGCTCATTCTGTGCATGCAGAATTCTGAGTCCCTGGTATCCCCAGTTTAAGAGGTCTTAAATAACATCCTGGAGAAAGGTCTCTCGTTGCTGGAGACCCCTGGAAAGCTTCTCCCAGTCAAAGCCCAGAGTGTCCTGCTAAATTTTTCCCAAATCCCTCCTTCCCACCGTTTCTTCCACCCGGCTAGTCTTCCAGATGTTGCAAACATGTGTCGGATGCTCCACAGAAGCAGCAGAAGGGAGAAAGTATCAGAAGTTAAGAGAGGCTAGGCTTTGGAAGAGAGATAACTTTTTTTTTTGATTGGGATATTTAAACAACTCAGTAAAAATGGGAACAAATGTGAAGATTTGCATTCCACTGGGTGTGTAAAGCACTGTCAAGTTGCAGCCGGCTTATAGCAACCCCAGCAAGGGGCTTTCAAGGCAAGTGAGAAGCAGAGGTGGTTGGCCATTGCCTTCCTCTGCAGAGCCTTCTTTGGTGGTCTCCCTTCCAAGTACCGACCCTGCTCAGCTTCCAACTTATGGCAGCCCCAGCAAAGGGCTTTCAAGGCAAGCGAGAAGCAGAGGTGGTTGGCCATTGCCTTCTTCCACAGAGTCTTCTTTGGGGGGGTCTCCCTTCCAGGTACCAACCCTGCTCAGCTTCTGAGACCTGATGAGTTCAGGCTATACCGTGCTTCCTTCCCTCCCTGCATTTCATTAAAGACAACTAAAATTTCAGAGACGGAGGGGAACGGGGGAATGAAGCCCTGTAACTCACAGAGGCATTTGGCTACCCTCTGTTGGAAACAGGACGCTAGACTAGACTGATCTTCATCTGACCGAGTCAGGATTTTTTCCCCCTTTGAGAACAAAGTTCGACTCCAGTGGCCCCTTTAAGGCCAACAAAGTTTTATTCAAAGCGTAAGCTTTCGTGTGCAAAGTCTGAAGGAGTGTGCTTTGCACACGAATGCTTACGCTCTGAACGAAACTTAAAGGTGCCACTGGATGCAAACTTTGTTCTGCTGCTTTGGACCAACACAGCCACCCACCCAAATTTTCCTTTGAGAGTTATGTATGCAGTTGCATGCAATTAATCTATGGATGATACATAACGAATTGACCAAGATTTGTTTAACTGAATGTGAGTTCTGATAGCAAACCGAGCATTTGAGGATGCTTAAGGAGAGGGGGAGAATACCAAAGCCGCCCCCCCCCTTACCTGTAAATGGGCCCAAACTTCTGGAACTTCCGGACCATGATGTTGTGGACATTCTGGAAACCGTCTTCCTGCCAAAAGTGGTACAGGTTGAACCAGTTGGCTCTCCAGGTGCCTGGCAATTCGTTGAAGGGCCTGGCGACTTTCCCTCGAAGAGAAGAAGGGTAGACCTCTCCAGAGAGGGTGTGAATCCCACGGTAGCCAAGCAGGTGAGTGTCTTCAGCCCGGCATAACATCCATAAGCAGCTGCGGTTGCCCAGAGCCGGGATACGCAGGCTATTTCTGGTTAACATTGGAAATAGAAATAAAAATAAAAAGGGGGAGTGGAGAAGAACCAGCCAGTCTACTCGGGAGGCAGAAATTCTTCAGAATGATTTAACCTCGGCCAGATCTGGCTCTTATACTGGGGGGGGGGTGCTTTTTCAAGGATACTGAGTACAAGGAATCCCATTCCTCCCTCCCTCATGAAGAGCAAACTGACAAGCAGTTACAGAATCAGTGATCCAGAGGTGATAAAGAACATCAGAAGAGCTCTGCTGGGTCAGACCAGTGGTCCATCTAGTCCAGCCTCCTGCCTCACACGGTGGCCAGCCAGTTCCTCTGGAGGGCCAACAACATGGCAGAGAGGCCGGGGCCTTAATAAGAACACAAGAAGAGCCCTGCTGGATCAGACCAGTGGTCCATCTAGTCCAGCATCCTGTCTCACACAGTGGCTGACCAGCTCCTCTGGAGGGCAGGGCACAAAGGCCGGGGCCTTCCCCTGATGTTACCTCCTGGCTCTGGGATCCAGAGGATTACTGCCTCTGAATGTGGAGGTTCCCCTCAGTCACCACGGCTAGTAGCTATTGCTAGACTTATCCTCACAAATCAATCTAATCCCCTTTGAAAGCTGTTTATTTCTGTGGCCATCACTACATCCTCTGGCAGCGAATTCCACGTTTTAATCATTCTCTGCATGAAGAATTATTTCCATCTGTCTGTCCTGAACCTCCTGCCCATCAGCTTCCTTGGATGCCCTTGAATTCTAGTCTTTTGGCAGAGGGAGAGAAATTTCTCTTTGTCTGCTCTCTCCACCCCATGCACAATTTTATAAACCTCTATCATGCCCCCTCCTCCCTTAGTAATCTCTTTTCTCAAGTGAAAATTCCCAGACTCTTCAGCAATGTCCCCTCTAAGGTGTGGAGTCTTGTGAGCAAAAATTCTTCTTTGTGAGCTATTGGCATTAAAGTTGTGAGCGAGCCATTTGGTGACTGCATAACTTAGTTTGCTCTGGAGCCATCCTTCCTGAGCTATGACAAAAATGTGTGAGCCGGAGGCTAAAAAAACTGTGAGCTAGCTCACACTAACTCAGCTTAGAGGGAACACTGCTGTTCAGCCTTTCCTTCTAGGGAAGGTGCTCCAACCCTCTCATAATCTCGATCACCCTCCTCTGGACTTTTCCCAGCTCTGCAATGTCCGTTTTGAATTACAGTGACTAGAACTGTACGCAGGATTCCAAATGAGGCTACACCGTTGGTTAATATTGATTGGTTCAATGTTTGCCATAGCCAAACACTTCTGGGCATTTTGGGTAGCTTTGCATAGGATATGGAGCAGATCCCTAAAAATGCGGGATCTGCTCCAACACTATTGAAAGGTGCTTGGGAAGGGGTAAGGCCACTGCCGGGTGGGGTGGGGAGCCTTTTCCGTTTGGTTTGAACACCTTCCAAACAGTTTAGAGGCTTCCTATTCTGAGTCTTGGTTCTCCACTTTTCAGCGGAGGCATCTGAGGTTTGATTGAATGTATGTCAGATTTTTTGTGCAACGTATAGGTATAGCTTACGTAATTTAGAGAGAGAGAGAACATAAGAGAAGCCAATGTTGGATTGGGTCAATGGCCCATCCAGTCCAATGCTCTGTCACACGGTGGCCAAAAATACCAGGTGCCATCAGGAGGTCCAGCACAGTGGGGCCAGGACACTAGAAGCCCTCCCACTGTTGCCCCCCCCCCAAGCACCAAGAATACAGAGCATCACTTGCCCCAGACAGACAGTTCCTATCTATATCTTGTGGCTAATAGCCACTGATGGACCTCTGCTCCATATGCTTATCTAATTCCCTCTTGAAACCATCCATGCTTGTAGTAGCCACCATCACCTTCTGTGGCAGTGAATTCCATAAGAGAGAGAGAGATAATAGAGAGATGATAGATGAGAGACAAACAGACAGACTCGCATCCAGCCTCACGTTAAAGTCCAACCAGATTTCCAGGGTATAAGCTTGCAAGAGTCAACGCTCTCTTCATCAGATACCAGAACTTTTACTCTCAAGATCCTATACCATCTTTAAGGTACTATTGGACTTGAATTTCACTCTTCTACTGTAGACCAACATGGGTACCCAACCAAAATTATCTCTATATGAAAGTAAAGTCTGGGGATGCCAGCCTCCAGGTGGGACCTGGGGATCTCCCAGAATTACAGCTCATCTCCAGATAACAGAGATCAGTTCCCCCAGAGAAAATGGATGCTTTGGAGGGTGGACTCTGTGGCATTGTGCCCCACTGAGATCCCTGTCCTCCCCAGGATTCATCCCCAAATCTCCAGGAGTTTCCCAACCTGGATCTGGCAACCCTACCCCCCCGCCCCCCCAGCAGTGGCTAGGGGAAACCTGGCAACCTTAACACTATCTATGAAAGTTTTGTATATGAAAACACACTGGGTCAGCCTCATGCAGATAAGAGCCAATGTCATATAGTGGTTAAGAGTGCTGGACTAGTATCTAAGAGACCCAGGTTCGAATCCCCATTTGTGCCATGGAAGCTTGCTGGGTGACCTTGGGCCAGTCACACTCTCTCAGCCTGACCTACCTCACATGGCTGTTGTGAGGATAAAATGGAGGACAGGAGAATGACGTAAGCCACTTGAGGTCCCCACTGGGGATAAACACAGAGCAGAAATGGAGTAAATAAATAAATATGCCTTTGATTCCTTGTGGACCTCCAAACCTGGCATTCCCATACCAGTCACAAGTGCCATGAAACAGATTAAGATGTCCATAGTAGGAGAGCAATTTTTCACATTTGAATGGTAGGAATGCAAAATATAGGATTCAAATGTAACATGGTATAGTGGTTGATTCTGGGTGCAAATCTCCATTCAGCTGTGGAGCTCGCCAGGTGACCTTGGGCCAGTCACTCTCTTTCAACCTAGCCTACCTCACAGGGTTGCTGTGAGCATACAATGAAGAAGGAAGAAGAGGAAGAGGACAAGAATGATGTGTGATGCCCTAAGCATCTTGAAGGAAGGGTGCAGAGGGATGTGAGCACAGAAAATGAAATTCTGTAACAAGAGAAATGGCTGACTGCCATACTTGCATGGAAGAAACAGAAATTCTGTGAGGGGGGAAAGATAACAAAATCTGTGAGAGAGGAAATGGCTCACATCAATGCCTGCTTTGAAGACGTGGGAAATCCATGAGATGAGGGAAGAAACATTCCATGAGGGGGAAAATGGCTGACAGCTATTCCTGCATTGAAGACATGGGAAGTCTGTGAGATTTGGGGAGAAAAATTTTGTGAGGAGGAAAATGAAGAGACAAATTCTATGGAGTGAGGAGAGCAAATTCTGTGAGGGGAGAAATGGCGGACAACTATTCTTGCACTGAATACATGGGAGTTCTCTGAGATTTGGGGGGGGGGATTCTGTGAGGAGACAAAATGAAGAGGCACATTCTATGAAGTGGGAAGAACAAATTATCTGAGGGGAGAAATGGCGGGCCACAATGCCTGCAGTGAAGACACTGGAAGTCTGAGATGAGGAAAGAAAAATTCTGTGAGGAGAAAAACAAAGGAACAGAAATTCAGCGAGGTGGGGAAGAAAAATGGTGTGAGAGGAGAAATCGCTGACAGCAAGACTTGCAGCGACAAATTCTGTGAAATGGGAAGGAAATTTTTGCAAGAAATGACGGCGATACCTGCCTTGAAGAAACAAAAACATTGTGGGGTGGGGAAGAAAAATCCTGCAAGGGAGAAATTCCCAAACTGAGAAACTGAACAACAGTAAATACATAGATTAACTCCATAAAAGAAAATATAATTGGTTGTGTACGTGTTTAAAAGCATGACTTCATCCCAAAGTCACAGAGATATAGCAAAGGTATAAAAGCTGAATAAAACAAAGCCAACCTGTCCACAAGGAAAATGAGCAAACAAACTGGCTTTCGCTTTAAGTACTATTACCAAACATGTTAGTGCTTTCACACATGCTAAATAATGCCATTTCAATCCACTTCAGTGACTGTTTGCAAGTGGATTTTGCCATTTCACACTAAAATCCAATTGCAAAGTACATTGAAGGTGGACTGAAAGAGCGTTATTTAGGTCAAATCTGCATTTGCATTTTTAAATCAGTTTCGTGCTGATGTGACACTGTCTTTATCTATGCTTGATGGCGTCACAGCAGCGCGAAACTGATTTAAAAATGCAAATGCAGATGTGTGTGAAACTCATTTTGCAGTAAACACTGGTGTAGGAAAAGAGTGAGAAAATAAATTTGGAGGGAAGAGGAGGTCTTATGAATGTTTCTAGAAACAGATTTAAAAGATGTGTGACTCACGAAAGCTCTGCCACAAATTTCGTTAGTCTTTAAGGCGCTACTGGGCTCTTGCTCTTTTCTAATATCAAACACAAAATGACATAAAAGATGGCTCATATAATATAGCGACGAGAAAGAGAAGGAAGCAGTGTAAAATTTATGTCACTTTAGAAAAGGAGAAGGAAGTGGAAAACTCTTGAAGTGAAGTAAACCCCCTGTGGTTTGATAACCAGAATGGGCAGCCCTGAGAGAACAGAACGCCAAGTTCACTTCAAGGGCATGAATGACCATCCGAAGCAAAAGAATGTAAGGTTATGTGGGGGGAGAAATAATAAAACTGAACGAGAGGAGAGGGAAGAGAACTGAAATCGTGTTCTCCTACAAAGATTGTTTTTGAAGTCCCATTTTCCAGCTAGATAAAGCTCCCCTTTGCTTTGAATCGTTCAACGTGCTTTAGCAATCCTTTGCAGCTGGATTTTCCCATGCGAAACAGGAAAATCTGCTTGCTAAAGTGCACTGAAAGTGGATTATCCAATGTGTGTGAAATTAGCCTAAGAGGCTATCACGAGCACTACCCTATCCCAGGACGTTGCCGTGAGGTGGCTGTGGCGTCGCCGCCTTTCTATATATGTAATGGCCCTGTATTCAGTTTATGATCTTATGAGGTGACTGATCAGTCCTAATTCCTATCTCTGATGGCTGACCAGCTCACCCTTAACAGTAAACTCTTCAGGGTTTGCTTTAACTTCTGGATATATGGAGGACAACTGCCCAGTATTATTCTTCCCCACAGAGTCAGGCACCAGGGCTTTTAACTGTCACACAGCACAGATCTTTATTATACAGAAAACTACAACAGGGGATGGGATATATTTACACAGGATACTTTGGATACTTTGTAGTATAAACCCTTCACTTTGCCTTTTCATAAACTGTAGGCTTATTACTCTCGGTTTGGCTCAGATGTTCTTTGGTTCACAAAACCCTTCTCTGACTCCACTCTCCAGAACCTATTTTGTGGTTAACCTTAGGGCTTTAACTGCCTGGCCTCCTGAGTCCACTGGTTCGACAAAACCCAGCTCTCCAGACTCCTCCAGAGCCTTTGCCCTTCCTCAGCCACCTTAAGTTCCTATGGAGCAGGGAATTTGTGGTTTGTGACCCCCTGAGGTCTTGTACTTTTCACTCTCTCGCCACTCTCCTCTTTATGTTGGAGGATACCAGAGCAGAGGGCTTTTTCAGCCACAGTTTTCCACTTAAACTGCTCTCAGACTGATGCCACTGAGCTCAGAGGCTGTTGTCCTCTCAAAGCTCCCTCAGAAACTCTCTCTCTGTGTTAACTCCCTGTCAACAATCTACGAACTCCCTGATTCGCCCAACGGTCAGCTCTCAACTGTCATTTCTGCACAGTTATCTGTCACTCATCTCCCTGAGAGTTCCAAGCCACCTGGCCCCCACCTCTCTCTGTGTCATGTGACTCAGCAGCTGCTGGGTTTACCTTGCTGCTGCCCATAAACCTCTATTTCCGTCACAGAGGCACAAAGGCAGATTATTTGATAATACAATATATGTGCACATGGGTGCCAACCTCCAGGTGGCACCTGAGATCTTTTCCGCTATTACAATTGATCTCCAGTCAACTGAGATCAAGTTCCCCCGGAGAAAATGGCTGCTTTGGAGGGTGGACTCTCTGGCATTAAATCCTGCTGAGAGGTCCCTTCCCAAACCCCATCTCCATGCTCCACCCCCAAAATCTCCAGGTATTCCCCAACCCAGGTGCACCCTCAGTTAACATAGGGGTGGGCAATACTGATTGTCCAACGTTATTAAGATTAGGAATGGCAACTTGGCTAGTGTTCCCAACTCTGAATTAGTTTGGTGTCGTGCTTAAGTGCGCGGACTGTAATCTGGCAGAACCGGGTTTGATTCCCCACTCCTCCACTTGCACCTGCTGGTGTGACTTTGGCTCAGTCACAAGCTCTGGCACAGCTGTTCTTGAAAAAGCAGTTTCTGTCAAGAGCTCGCTCAGCCCCACTGACCTCACAGGGTATCTGTTGTGGGGAGGGGAAGGTAAAGGGATTGTAAGCTGCTCTGAGACTCCTTTGGGTAGTGAAGGGAGAGGTATAAATCCAATCTCTTCTTCTTCTTCCCAAAACCAAGAAGAGCTTTTATTTTGGCAAGACTGAACGGTTCTTCCCTCAGCAGTTTTGGAGGGCAGATATCATAAAGTCTCATACGCTAATAAAACATGCAGACGCTCATATCATGCAATCGAAACCACTGAACATATGATTATGGAGTGCCCTACATTCGATGAGTTGAGGGCTAATTTAGTCACCCCTTTACTTAAAAAAAGATATGGAACAGCTAAAAGTGGGAGCCCAGGTGTCATGGCTACTGTCTGATACCAACGATCGTGTCACCCTCTCAGTGGCAAAATTCACAGGCACAATAGTGAAATACAAGAGAAATGATACTGAGTAAGGCCTTTTAAAATATTTTCTTTGGTTCTAATTTCTGCTTAAGGTGATAGCCATATGAGCAGTAATAGATAGATAGATAGATAGATAGATAGATAGATAGATAGATAGATAGATAGATAGATAGATAGATAGATAGATAGATAGAGATGGGTGGGTGGGTGGGTTGGATAATAGAAAGAATTGGGAAATTCCTGGAGATTTGGGGTGTGGTTTGGGGGGGGGGCTCAGTGGGGTATGCCATAGAGCAAAGGTGTCGAACTCATTTGTTATGAGGGCTGGATCTGACATAAATGAGACCTTGTTGGGCCGAGCCACGGGTGTCATAAAATGGAATGCCAGGTAGCGGAGAGATAAACTTTATATAAAGGACACAAACACAAAGGGTGGTTTTTTTAACTTAAAATAAAAACATGCTTAAAACATTAGCACTCTTGCAATATTTTGTTTATTGAACAGTGTCTGATAACTGGCACCTCTTGCTCTGAATTATTGCATCAAAAAATGTCTGTGCTGTTGCAATCTTAAGTATGCTGTTCAGGTGTGTCTCGGTAAGCTGCAAACCTACAATGATGCAGCAGCAGCAGAACTGGAAGCAGCAGCAGAAGACAGCCAGTTCCACTGCAGGCTGCATGTTTGACCCCCCTGCCGTAGAGTCCGCTCTCCAAAGCAGCCGTTTTCTCCAGGGGAACGTACCTCTGTAGTCTGGAGGTCAGTTGTAACTTCTGGGGCTCTCCAGGCCGCCACCTGGAGGTTGGCAACCCAATGCCATGAACTCAGTACTTCTGCATACTGCAAAAATATGTTATCAGGAAGCCTGAAAAAAAAATTCAAATTAGGTGAAATGAAATCCTATGCAAGAGAATTCCAGTCAGAAGGAGAATTTACAGAAAGATATTGGCCCATTTTTCCCTATTGCTTTGGGTCCCGTCCCCCCCTTTTCCACATGTGTTTTGCTCCCTCAGGGACTCCTAGAGAAAGCAAAACACATTGGGGGGGCAGGAACCTCCTCCTCTCCAAAACCTAGCCTGCCTCAATGGATTAGCTTCCCCCACCCTTTTTGCCAGTAGGTGGCAGACGCCACCAACTTTGGCTAGCATTAACCGTATACACAGAGAATTAATTAGACGGACGGTCTGCATAAAGCCATGTGTTTCCTCAGCTTAAAAAAGAAAGGCTAATCCAGAGAGGCATACCATCCAAACCGCAAGATCTCATAATACTGCTGTACACTGCATTGGTCAGGCCGTGTTGTGAGCAGTTCTGAAGGCCATACTTCCAAAAGGATTAGTTTGAGAGCACTTTCTATTATTAAGAATTTTTGGGGGGGGATAATATAATAGATTGATGGAAAATAAGGTCAATCACCTGTATTATTGTTCATTATAGAAATTAATAAATTGTGGATTTTTTTAAAAAATGGATGTGGGCAGACTGGAGCAGGTGCAGAGGACAGCAACGAGGATGACCAGGGGCCTGGAGACCAAGTCCTATGAGGAAAGGCTAAGGGACTTGGGAATGTCCAGTATGGAGAAGAGGAGGTTGAGGGGGTACAGAATGGCTCTCTTGAAGTATTTGAAGGGTTGTCATTTCGAGGAGGGCAGGGAGCTGTTCCTGTCATAAGAACATAAGAGAAGCCAATGTTGAATCAGGCCAATGGTCCATCCAGTCCAATGCTCCGTCACACAGTGGCCAAAATATACCAGGTGCCATCAGGAGGTCCAGCAGTGGGGCCAGGACACCAGAAGCCCTCCCACTGCTGCCCCCCCAGCACCAAGAATAGAGTGCATCACCTGCCTCAGACTGAGAGTTCCTACCTATACCTTGTGGCTAATAGCCACTGATGGACTTCTGCGCCATATGTTTATCTAATTCCCTCTTGAAACTGTCCATGCTTGTAGCTGCCACCACCTCCTCCTGTGGCAGTGAATTCCTTGAGTTAATCACTCTTTGGGTGACTTCCTTTTATCCATTCTAACCCGACTGCTCAGCAATTTCATGGAGTGCCCACGAGTTC
This sequence comes from Gekko gecko, assembly GCA_029375565.1. Lineage (NCBI taxonomy): Eukaryota > Metazoa > Chordata > Lepidosauria > Squamata > Gekkonidae > Gekko > Gekko gecko. The sequence continues at coordinate 6,783,807 of JAPDNY010000017.1, read as the reverse complement.
TTGTATTGTGAGAAAGGGAGCAGCAGAGGACAGGACTTGCAATAATGGGTTGAAATAACAGCCAAAAGATACCAGCGGGATATTAGGATTTCTTTTTTTACAGTAAGAGTAGTTCGGCGCAGTGGAATCGGCTACCTGGGGAGGTGGTGAGCTCCCCCTCCCTGGGAGTCTTTAAGCAGCGGCTGGACAAACACTGGTCAGGGACGCTCTAGGCTGAACCTGCATTGAGCAGGGGGTTGGACTAGATGGCCTGTAGGACCCCTTCCAGCTCTGTGATTCTATGATTCTTCTGTCTGTGCTGACTGCCACATCTAGGACACATCTGAGCCAACGGTTACGCAAACACACGGTCACGCAAACACACAAACACACCCCATTTGAATCACCTGGAGCTCTGTCTCTCTGAGGTTCACTGCAGATCTTATGATAAACATATTGGTTGGGCTTCCCCTTCGCCTACAGTGGGATCGATAACTCATACTTGGGCAGAACATTCCTTTCTTTATCAAAATGTTTATATCCACCCTTTCATCGTGGTCCAAGGCAGCTTTTAGGGTTGCCATTCTCCAGGTGGTGGCTGGAGATCTCGCAGAATTGCAACTGGTCTCCAGGTTACCGAGATCAAACCCCTCTGGAGAAAATGGCTCTTTTGGATGACAGACTCTATGGCATTATACCCTCAGAAAACAAGATTCGTGGCTACTCCAGCAACTTACTTATCACTTCTAGAAAGGAGATTACAAACTGTTCTGAGAATCCTTTGGGTAGTGAAGAGCAAGATATAAATACAATCTCCTCCTCCTCCTCCTCCTCCTCCTCCTCCTCCTCCTCTTCTTCTTCTTCTTCTTCTTCTTCTTCTTCTTCTTCTACCATAGAGTTTTGCCCGAAAACCAGAGTGTCACCCCCAGAAGCTCCCAATGTGCCAATGTCACTTCTGGGTCATGTAGGCACGTCACAATAATTTCTGGTCAATTAAGGCATCTTCTTTATAAATCAATTTCCTTAAGTCAACATTGCTTTCCGAAGATTGCAGTAATTCATCTGGAATAGTATATTGGAATGCAACATTATTAAGGAAGGCCTGCCGGGTTTTGTCCGTGGTTTGCATCAAATTGCTGAAGGAACCAGGGATGATTGGCTGATTTCCCCCACACATACAATTTAAGAATTGCAGTTGCATTACAGCTGCCAAGACAGCCAGAGGACATCCGAAAGGCAGGCAGTTCAGATGATCACAACTGCTACAGTTATAAGGCGGTGTTAAGCAATTCTCACCCACCCCCGCTGGCTAGCTGGCCGATGGCAAAGAAGGGGGGCCCTGACCCCGCCGGGAGGTCTGGCATCCCTAGAATCAACCCATGGCTCATCATCACATGAACAAGCTTGGGGGCGGTGGCGGTGGCAGGAGAATCCCTGTTCTCACACACTCCCTATTTCTCAGGAACCCACACAGGATTCCAAAACTGGATTACTAGGGAAGAGTGTGGCTCTTTGTTCAGGACTCCGACTTAACAAGTCACTCCGCTTTGACTGGAAACGTGGGAGATCTTAATTATTGGTTGCAACCCATGGGAGGAGGAGGAAAGATCTCATAAACCCCTTCCTGTAATGACAAAGCAGGCAGCAGTTGCATTACAGGTAGGTAGGTAGAAAATTTATTGTATATGGGCATAGGCCTTCACAAATTAAAACAATAAAATACATCAGTGAAATATAACTATATAATACATATTATCTAAAACTTGGTCATTTGATACTTTCCTAGTTGCTATAAGGGACAATTTAGAACATAATGTGGCAGGTTCTCTATCGAAGTTCCACATATATGCTGATCTACAGGGTTTTTTGGTATCGTCTGAGCAACATCTCAGTTGTCACTGAAGAAGAAGAGAAGAGATTGGATTTATACCTTGCCCTTTACTTGGAGTCTCAGAGCGGCTTACAAACTCCTTTCCCTTCCCCTCCCCACAACAGACACCCTGGGAAATGTCTTCAGACAGCGCTGGCTTTCGGCTTGGAAAAGGAGATGAGCACCGCAACCCTAGAGTCGGATTCGGCTGGCTTTCGAGCAAGGGAAACCTTTACCTTTACCTAATCCTATTGACTTCAAGGGACCTATTTACCTGTGTTATTTATTGTCTGCCTTTCCCACGGGGCCTGAAGGCCGATTACACAGCGTGAGTCGATACGATCCCCGGATACGTTCAGTGGACAACGCAATAGGATTTGGATTGTAAAGATCTGGAACCAACCAGGAATCTAAAAAAAAGCAGAACTGAAGTGAAGCAGAAGTACTAATGATGACAACCATGCAAAAATCACATAGTACGGTCCTTAATCACAGCAAGATAGATCAAGACGGGTCGCCGTGTTAGTCTGTCTGTAGCAGTGGAAAAAGAGCAAAGAGACCAGGAGCGTCTTAAGGATGAACAACATTTGTGGCAGGGCAGGGGGAGCTTCCGTGAGTCACGGCCAGGGCTCTTTTTGTAGCAGGAACTCCTTTGCATATTAGGCAACACCCCCCTAATGTAGCCAATCTTCCAAGAGCTTACAGTAGCCCTGTAAGAAGAGCTCTGATCAAGTCACAGCTGGCTTATGGTGACCCTGCGGGATCTTCAAGGCAAGGGACCTTCAGAGGTGGTTTGCCTTTGCCTGCCTTAATGAATCACACTTGCCAGCTCCAGGTTGGAAGATTCCTGGATATTTTGGGGGCGGAGCCTGAGGTGGGTGGAGTTTGGAGAGGGGAGGGACCTCGGCAGGGTATAAATGCCACACAGCCCAACCTCCAAAGCAGCCATTTTCTCCAGAGGAACCGATCGTGGTCACCTGGAGATCAACTGCAATGGTGGCAGGTCTCCAGGTGGCACCTGGATGTTGGCAACCCTATTAATGAATCATTTGCAGTCGAACTTGCCTCTATGATTCTTAAAATACAGATTTGGTTTTCTGGAAAGTGTTCATTGCCTTTCAGATGAGACTGCAAGTGCTTTGTGGACGGGGATCTACCTCATCTGAGAGAGGTATGCAGTAACGGGGGACTCGCTCTTCGGCTTGAGGAAATCACTTCAAAAATATAGACGCCAGACTCGTTTCTCAGCTTTCAGGCTTTCACATTTTAATAACAACGTTTTGCTAATTACCACTGGCACAAAGTCAAAGCACAGCCTCTTCATCGTTTCCTGTGCTTTCATTCAGAGAAAGGTATCAATTTAACAGATAAACAAGAAGTGACAAGCAGTGTTCCCTCTAAGCAAGAAGTGATAAGCAGTGTTCTCACAGAAAGGTATCGATTTAACAGATAAACAAGAAGTGACAAGCAGCGTTCCCTCTCAGCTGAGTTAATGTGGGCTAGCTCACAGTTTTTTAGCCCCCGGCTTGCAGATTTTTGTCTTAGCTCAGGAAGGAAGGCTGCAGAGCAAACTAATTTATGCAGTTAGCCAAATCGCTCACTCACAGCTTTAATGCCCAGTAGCTCACAAAGTTGAGTTTTTGCTCACGAGACTCCAGAGCTTAGAAGGAGCATTGGTGACAAGAGCTTTGTGAACATGAATTTTTACATTGTCCGACAAAATAAATTCCGAAGAGAAATGACTGAATAAGCTCCGTAGTTCTGAGGATCACCAAGAGATAGTGCAATAAAAATAACGGCTGAAAACAGTGGGCACCACGATGAAATTCCTAAGCGCCATGGCGACCTGCTGGCGGAAAGTGGCCTGCAAGTCATAGCTGATTTAGGATGACCCTGTAGGGTTTTCAAAGCCCAAGACACTGATAGGTGGTTTGCCCTTGCCTGCCTCTGCATAGTGACCCTGGTATTCCTTGGTGGTCTCCCATCCAAATACTGACCAGGGCTGACCCTGCTTATCTTTCGGGATCTGATGAGATCGGGCAAGCCTAGGCCATCTAGGTCCAGGCAAGAGACGTTCAAAGGTGGTTTGCCATTACCTGCCTCTGCACTCCAACCCTGGTCTTCCTTGGTGGTCTCCCATCCAAGTACAAACCAGGGCTGACCCTGCTCAGCTTCCGGGATTGGATGACATCAGGATCGCCTAGGCCATCCAGTTCAGGGCTGATGAACAGATGAGACTTGCCACTACCTGGGTCTTTCTTGTTGGACCCATTACCTTGGTCTTTCTTGGTGGTCTCCCATCCAAATACTGACCAGGACTGCCCCTGCTTAGCTTCCAGGATCTGACAAGACCCAGCTAGCTTGAGCGGTCCAGGTCAGGGCCCATGGTGATTTAAGGACCCGGGATTTGCCAAACCCAGGGGCAGTTAGTAAATCCGGGGCCCTGGGCAGAAGGCCAGGATGGTAGAGATGCCAGCCTCCAGGTGGGGCCTGGGGATCCCCTGGAATTATAGCTCATCCAATGACAGAGAGCAGTTCCCCTGGAGAAAATGGATGCATTGGAGGGTGGACTCCATGACATTGTACCCCATTGGGGTCCCTGTGCTCCTTGTCGGAAGTTCCAGGTGCGATGTCCCCTGTCTCAGACCTCCAGACTGAGTGGCAAGAGAGACTAGATAGCTAGATGGGCACACTGACCTGTCTTCCAGTCTTTACTTTTCTGCCACTGTCCCCTTTGAAATGCAGATTGTGTTCTCAGGGACCAGTTTCCCCTTCCTTCTTCTCTCTTAATCTGTTGAAGACGAGCTCTCTACCTGCACGCTCCGAGAGAGAGAGATGCGGTCCTCTCTCCACACCATGAGTCAGATGGGCCTCTCATCATCTGCTTCCATCCTTTAGCTCGTAAGTTAGTACACTATCCTGTCTCTACTCTTTCCTATCCAAAGTGTACTTCTCAAATAAAGAGAGGAGTATTTCTTTTCTAAACTTGCAGCATGGCTCTCTGTAGCTGTGTAAGCTGAGTAACCCGGTAAAGTGACGCTCCTACGTTTGTAGCTTTATTTAAGCACTCTGCTAACTAGTGGTAACTAGACTAACCACACCTCAACGCTCCTCAGGCTCCATTCCCAAGTCTTCAGAAGTTTTGCAAACTGGAGTTGGCAACCTTACCCCCGATTCCCTACCAGTGGCTGGGGGGACCAGACAGCCATACAAAACAGACCCCCAGAATCTCTGCCCCCCCCCAAATCTTAAATTTGTGTTACTTTCTTTTCTCCCTTTTAACCCCCCCCATAACTCAGGATTCCAGCCAGCTAAAAACTCCGCCATCTGTTTCCGCTAATGGGAAGTGACCTGTACTGTTCAAGGAGGAAACAGGAAACAATCGGAAGAATGTGCCATTGTACTTCAAGGGCTCAGAGGCTTTTTTTAAGCTTTGTGTTATCAGCAGGAAGGAGACGTTTGACTTTGAATTGGCTTTTATGGAAGGGGAGGGTTACTGCCTTAGCCAAGAGGCAGACCTGAGAGGGAAGGCAGATGGCTTTCTCTTGGGGCAATAGGTTTCCAAAAACGTAATGATTCAGATCCAGATTTCTAAAAGAAGAAAGTGGACGTGATGAGCCGCACAACTAAAAGGAGGAGGCTCCTACTATGCCAGGGAATGATGTTGCCAGTCTCTGGGTCACCTGCAACTTGGTGGCAACGGTAGCACACAGGCCCGTAGCTACGGCGGGGCTTTTGGGGCTCCGCCCCCTTTCTTAAAGGCACAGCCCCGCCAGAATTTGATCTCTGACATAACACTGCACCCCAGGAAAAGGACTCCGGCCCCAGTCACACGGGCCAGATAATGCGGGGGGGGGGAGGCATGGATCTTTGCGCCAGCACAATTAGACCCGCCAGAACACGATCAGACGTGACAGTGGCATGCCACAGTTTCGTCCGTCAGCACGTGTGCATCAAGGAGGACAGCCAGTGTGTGGGGGGGAAGCCGTGCCCCGGCGCAATCACGCGGAACAATTCCATCGGCAGCCCGTGGCAAACCATTTACTAGTACATTTGTTGAGATACTTTTTAACTGCACGGCTTCGGGGGCACGCCACGGGAGCACTACGCTTCCCAGGTGTTGTGGTGTGATTGCGCCCCAAAACTCCGCCTGGCATTCGTGCCTTCCGCGTGGCAAATCCTCCATATGACCAGAGCCTCTGTCAGTTAACTCCACAGTTTAGTGAAGCAAAATGTTACTTTTTAAAAATCTCAGTTTACTGCTCTGAACAATTAAGAATATAACTGAATAGGCAATGTAATTTGGTATGGTAGATTTAAATGTAATTCTGTGTCCCGGGGACAAGAAAAGTACTTTACACAGCCAAGATGCTTTAAAGTTTGCCTCCGTGCTAGAAAGGAGACGGATGGGATCTAATGTCTGAATTCTCACGATTTAGGGTACATCAGTCTCCAGTTCTGACATCTTTATTACCTATGTTGTTTTTCCCCCCCAGTTGAACCCAAACAGATGATAACCAGAAACCAAGCTGTTAGTCTTTTTGTCTGTTGAAACACCTTCACTATTTTGCATGCTAATTTAACAAGCCACCCTGTATATATACAAGTATGATCTGTAATTCCATTTTATTGTTTGAAAAACAAATGCTAGCACCTTGAATAAAACTTTATTGGTCTTAAAGGTGCCACTGGACTCTAATTTTGTTCCAAGAATTTCTCCTGTGAATGCTTTTTTTTCAGTCATTTTCACGGGCGGATCGCCCATTGGGCGAATTAGGCGCTCACCTAGGGCGCGCCGGCCTCAGGGGCGCCAAATGGCGTCCCGCTCCTCCTCCTGATAAGCCCCCCCTGCCGCCCTAACCGGCCGCCGCCACTGAAAAGCGCCCAGCTAGGGCACAAGTCGCCCTCCCCCTCCTCCCTGGGGGGGGAGGAGGAGGAGGAGGCAGCTGGCGGTGGCCAGCAGGATCTCCCTGCTGCCACTGCCGCCGAAAAGCGCCCACCTATGGCGCAAGTCGCCCTCCCCCTCCTCCCGGGGTGGGAGGCGGTGGCAGCCGGCGGGGACTCCCCATCGCTGCCGCTGCCACTGCAGAGCACCCAGCCAGGGCACAGCTTGCCCGCCCTCCCCATCCTCCCTGGGGGGGAAAGGAGGGGGGGCGGCATGGCTGGGTCTCCAGGCCCAACCAGGAGGTTGGGATCTGCGCCCACCTAGGGCGCAGAAATACCTGGAGCCGGCCCTGATCATTTTTAAACATTTTTTTAAAAGGCGTGAGCTCCTTTAAGCAGAATTGGGTGCTGTAGTTGACTAATTCCCACACTGAGTGAGGGGGTTGGAGTAGGTGACCTCTAGGATCCCCTCTAACTCTGTGTCCAGAAACTGGTCTCCTTTAAGAGAGTTTTTCTGCCTAAGTGTTAGCTTTCTTGACTATAGAAGCCATCACCCCCACCTGCCAGCTTGTTCTCAGAACTGTTGCTGAGGCTTGCAGAAGGGATTAACTTGCAGCAACTGAGAACTGTCATCTAAAATGGTCAACAGCTTGCAGTTGAGAGATCTCTCCTGGTCACAGCTTTCTATGGGCTCGATGGCTTTTCTTTCAGCACTGAGAACTTCAGCCCCACCAGGAAAAAAAAATTGCCCCACAAGCCACAAAATCCCAGCTACGGACCTGGTGGTACAAAAGGACTAAAAGGAACTCCATTCGGAGTTTCCAGTTAGAAATAAGAAATAATTTCTCAGTAAGAAAATCCCTCTGCTTGCTCGCTCATAGAAAAGCAAAGGAGAATTCCTCCGTATGGTATGTAAGATAATGGGCTTCGCACCAGTCACCACAATTAAGAAAGGTTACCTAACAGTCAAAGATATCATTCTACCCTCCCCTACCAATTAAGAATCTTACCGAGAGTTCTAGGGAGTTACCAGCATGGTCAAACGTTGATGGAAAGCAGACTATTGATAAGAATTTGTGAGAACAGCCGTGTATGAGACACATCCAGGTGGGCAGTCGTGTTGGTCTGAACCAGCAGAACAAAATTTAAGTCCAGCGGCACCTTTAAGACCAACAAAGTTGTAAAGTACTGGGTTCGACGCATGGAGACTCGGACTACAACATGCGTTCAGGGGCGTTTATTGTACTTCACACACAAGACTGAAAACCGTGGCCCACAAGGGCCAACTATATACACCCCACCCGGTACACCCATGGTCCCATTGGAGGGTTTGAATTTCCCACCAGTTTGATGTAGTGGTTAAGTGCGGGGACACTCCTCCACAAGCAGCCGCTGGATGACCTTGGGCAAGCCATAGTTCTGGCACAGCTGTTCTGGAAAGATGTTCTCTCAAGGGCAGTCCTCGAAAGAGCTCTCTCAGCCCCACCTACCTGACAGGGTGTCTGTTGTGGGGAGGGGAAGGGAAAGGGGATTGTAAACTGCTCTGAGACTCCGAGTGAAGGGCAGGATATAAATGCAATCCCTTCTTCTACTTCTTCTTCTTCAAGAATCATCACACTCCTCCCCTAGAGTTTTCCTGGAATTACAACTAACCTCCAGACTGCGGAGATCAGTTCCCCTGGATGGAATGGTGGGTTTGGAGGGTGGATTCTATGACATCACATCCCCACTGAGTTCTTTCTTCTCCTCCAAACTTCACCGTCCGTACCACCCTGAGATCTCCAGGAATTTTCCAAGCCAGAATCTGCAACCCTTCGCTGAATGCCATCGGTCATACTTCTGGGGAAATTCTCTCAAAGGCTTAAAATATACAGCTTGGTTTACAGAAACCCAACTTCTGCTCCGAGTGAAGCAAAAAGCACCTAACAGTTCCAATGCGGCCACCATTTTATGGCCCACCGTGTAACCAGCAGGGATGTTTTAAGAGCTATTTCGGTACCCTTTCGTGCCGTTAGTCAGACAGCAGGAAGTGGTCATAACTCCAGACATCTGTGAAAAACTTCCTCTGGGCCTCGCCGTCTCCCATGCTGCCCCGTCTTTGTTTTATTCTAAAAGAGCTGCATCACCATGCTCTCAGATCTTTTTAAAAAGCAAATTCTTAAGTGACACGCCAAAAATACGTCTCTGAAATAAAAATAAGCAAAGCCAAAGTCATTCATTACGGTATTACACCAGCATGAAACACAGAATGTAATACACTATAGTCATTTCCCAAAATCGTTGCAGATAGACCTATAAGAAACTTTGAATAAGAAACTGTAAATAGTATTCCAATAATTACATAGGGATATATTGTAAGAGAAGTCAGAAATCAACCTACTGTCACAGTTTCATCATACGTCCATCAGCAGACACTCCAAAAGTCCTTACCTGTTCTACCTGGAAGAAATGCTGCCTTCACTCTGGGGCTGCCACCAGTGTTCCCTCTAAGATGAGTTTAGTGTGAGCTAGCTCATAGTTTTTTAGCTTCCAGCTCACACGATTCTGCCTTAGCTCAGGAAGGGTGGCACCAAAGCAAACTAACTTACGCAGCAGCCAAATCACTCACTCACAACTTTAATGCCAGTAGCACACAAAATAGAATTTTTGCTCACAGGGAGCATTGGTTGCCACCCTCCAGGTGTGGTCTGGAGATCTCCCAGAATTACAACTCACCTCCAGACTACACAGATTACTTGTTTATTTTGTACTTATTAATCTAAAATGATTTTCCCCCCACTTCTCCTGGAGCAAATGGTTACTTTGCAAGGTGAACTGTAGACCATTACACCCTACCGAGTTCCCTCCCTACCCTAAACTCCACCTTCAGATCGCCAGGAATTTCCAGAGCTAGAGTTTGCAACCCTCCTTCCCTTCCCCACACACTAACGTGAAAGCAATAGCCTTGATGAACTTCTCTGGGGACTATTTTCCACGATAGATTACCTTTCTCCTTCCTTTCCACGAATGCCTCTGAATATCCAAATTACTGCGTGAAACAGTAAAATCTGCTTGCAAACAGTTGCTTCAGTGCATGGAAAGTGGAAGGGAAAGTGCATCATTCAGCGAGTCAGAAAGCGCAGGTCCAAACTGCATGCGACATGCAGGTGGGACTCCCAAAAGGGCTGCCAACTTCCAGGTTTGGGGAAGGGGCAGAGCTTAGCAGAGATGTGCAGCCATGGAGTTCCTTTCTCTGAATTGCCACTTTCTTCTCCAGAGGAATTGGTCTCTAATCTGTAAATCTGCTTTAATTCCAGGAGAACTCCAGCTCCCACCTGGAAGTTGGCAAAACACCGATGGCCAGGCAGTTCCTAGTTTACATCAGTATGTGGCAAAAGTCGGTGAGAGGCCATGTTCAAATTCCATGACATAACTGCAGGATAAGGAAACTGGAGAGGCGGAGGGGATGGGCAGGAATGACTGCAATTATCTTCCTGGACTGACTCACTTTACTACTGACGCTCTTCGGATCTCATTTATCCACATAGGTTTCAAAACAGACTTTCGAGGAAAGGTCCTTGACCCTTTCTGCTTGAGTCAGGTTTCCAATCAAAACTATCCTCTCTCAGGATAACTCTCCTTCCCCATCTTTCTTTCTCCTGGTGGGAAAACGGAAAGGGTGTGTGTGTTGAATAGACCCATACATTGGAAAGGAGGGGGAACACAAGAACATAAGAGAAGCCACTGTTGGATCAGGCCAATGGCCCATCCAGTCCAACAGTCTGGGTCACACGGGGGCCAGAAATACCAGGGGCCATCAGGAGGTCCACCAGTGGGGCCAGGACACGAGAAGCCCTCCCACTGTTGACCCCCCCCCAGCACCAAGGGAAACGGGGCTGCAAAGTAAGGGAGAGAAAGAAGTTGTTGGAAGTTCCCGCTGTGATGTCCCCCATCTCAGACCTCCAGACTTCATGGCAAGATAGGCTAGAGAGCTAGATAGGCACTGACCTTTCTTCCCATCTTTACTCTTCTGCTACTGTCCCCTTTGAAAGGCAGACTGTGTTCTCAGTGACCAGTTTCCCCTTCCTTCTTCTCTCTCATGCAGATGAAGACAAGCTCTCTCCCTGCACGCACCAAGAGGGAGACACGCGGTCCTCTCTCGGCACCATGAGGCAGACGGGCCTCTCGCCATCTGCTTCCATCCTTTAGCTAGTAAGTCAGTACTCAATCCTGTCCCTGCTCTTTCCTCTCCAGAGTGTACTTCTCAGAGCCAGTTCAGTGTAGTGATTAAGTGAGCGGACTCTAATCTGGGAGAACCAGGTTTGATTCCCCACTCCTCCACTTGCAGCTGCTGGATGACCTTGGGCAAGCCATAGTTCTGTCAGAGCTGTTCTCTCAAGGACAGTTTTGGAAAGAGCTCTCTCACCCCCACCTAGGGTGTCTATTTTGGGGAGGGGAAGGGAAAGCAGTTTGCAAGCTGCTCTGAGACTCCTGAGTGAAGGGTGGGGTGACAATCCAATATCTTCTGCTTCTTCAAATAAAGAGAAGAGTATTTCTCTTCTAAACTTGCCACGCGGCTCTGTGTAGCTTGGTAAGCTGAGTAACCCAGTAAAGTGATGCTCCTGCGTTTGTAGCTTTATTTAAGCACTCTGCTAACTAGTGGGAACTAGACTAACCACACCAGTTAATCTCAATAGTTGTCCCAGAGGACGCATGGATATCCTGTGCTCAGGTAGCCGTAATAACCTTCCGCCAAACCAAGAACTATAGAGTTGCAATCTTTTCTCCCCTGCTGGGACCAATATCAACTTCTAAGTTTTTTTGCCTGACAAGTTGCAGCCAAATTATGGCTACCCTGTAGGGTTTTCGAGGCAAGGCAGGAACAGAGGCGTTTTGCCATTGCCTGCCTCTGCATAGCGACCCTGGCCTTCTTTGGTGGGCTCCCATCCAAATACTAACCGGAACCGACTCTGCATAGCTTTCAAGATTCCCCACTCCTCCACATGCAGCTGCTGGTGTGACCTTGGGTCAGTTACAGGTTCTCCCAGAGCTGTTCTCTCAGGAGCAGTCCTTGGAAGATCTCTCTCAGCCCCACCTACCTCACAGGGTGTCTATTGTGGGGAGGGGAAGGGAAAGGAGATTGTAAGGTGGGGCTGAGAGAGCGCTGAAAGAACTGCTCGTGAGAGAACAGCTCTGAGAGAACTTGTGATTGTCCCAAGGTCACATCAGCAGCTGTGTGTGGAGTAGTGGGGAATCAAATCCCAGATTCGAGTCTGCACTCGTAACCACTACACCAAACTGGCTCTCTACTGACCAACTCCTGATCTTTTCCTAGGTTTGGTCCAGACCAGGGCCTTTTTTAGGGGGTGCCCAGGCCCTTTTAAATTTCTGGGGACCCCCTCCCTAAACCCCCTAGAGTCCTGCCTAGTGTTCCCTCTAAGCTGAGTTAGTGTGAGCTAGTTCACAGTTCTTCAGCCTCCAGCTCACACATTTTTGTCTTAGCTCAGGCAGGATGACTCCCGAGTCAGCTAATTTATGCCGCAGCCAAATCGCTCACTCACAGCTTTAATGCCAGTAGCTCAAAGAGTAGAATTTTTGCTCACAAGACTCCATAGCTTAGAGGGAACATTGGTCCCGCCTCCATAGATAGTGGCAAGGGAGGCCCCTCCCTGTGATGTCACTGGCTCCTCCCTATGATGTCACTGGGCCCCGGTTCCTTTAAGGACCTAGCATAGCAACGCCTCTAGCCCAGCCCCAGCACCCCCTGGGGATAATGGAAAGTCTATGCCCTGGGATGGAACCTGGGACCTCCCGCATACCAAGGAGATGCTCTACCACTGAGCAAGGCCCCCGGGAGTCCACATCACAGATCTCCCCTGCAGTGTTGACCCTCAGAAAGCTTTCAGAAGGGCAGGTCCTTGGAATGTTTAATCAAGGCACGACAAATGAGTCTATGGCGAAAGTCAGATTGCATCACGGCAGGCTAGAGACAGGTCGACCGAGGGCGAGATTGCGGCTGCTTTCCTTATCTGCTTGACTCATGTAGCCTATCTCGGGACACCTCATTCATCTTGAAGGTTTGCAACATTCCGATCAGGAAAGTAACAGGGCAGGCCTCCGCATTGGCCAGCTTCCACCTGTTGCAAAGGAGAAAGAAGACCGTCTGTGCGTTTATCAGCCTGTCGTGTCTAGACTGGGGATTCCGCAGAATTCCACCTGGGAAGGGCGCTGTGGTTTTGATTTGGGCAGCCGTCACAGTGTTCCCTCTAAGCCGAGTTAGTGTGAGCTAGCTCGCCGTTTTTTAGCCTCCGGCTCACACGTCTTCGTCTTCGCTCAGGAAGGAGGGCTCCAGAGCAGACTGATTTTATGCAGTAGCCAAATCACTCGCTCACAGCTTGAATGCCGGTAGCTCACAAGGTAGAATTTTTGCTCACGAAGACGCCACAGCTCAGAGGGCACATTGGCAGCCGGTAATAATTATTGTGGCTTTCATCTGTCAGACTGACTGTCCAGCTTTTACTGGAATATTTTATTGAGATGTCATTTGCTGCCCTCGGCCCTGTTCACGGGGGAGGGCGGTCTATAAATCAAATAGATAAATAAATAACTATGCAACCATACACCCTTGATTTTTCAATTGGAGAACAGCTTTGCAGTGACCATTTACCTCTGTCTGTTTCCTTTGACCTGAATGTTAATATTCCTCAAGCCCCAGTTCAAGAGTTCGAATCTCCGTTAAGGCTTCCGCGGTCATTTGGAATGAGAGGGATTATCTCAGAAGTATTACGTGCCCCTTCTATTTTAGAGCACAGGGGTAGATTAATAAATTCTCTGGATCATCACGAAGTAGAATCCAGCTATTTGAATCTTTTTTCCCTTACAACCGAGTCACTGAAACAAAGGTTCCAGAGACCTAAAACGGAACAAGTCCTTTGGGGATGGACACTAGTTTGACAGAGAATGCAAAGAAGTAAAGGTACATCTTCGTTCAATATACCGTGAATTTTATAACTCACCAGCTTCCCGTCTGCCTGAGAAATATCAAATTTATAAAACTCGCTTAAACACTCTCATTAAATTTAAAAGACGTTCCTATGCGAACAGACGATGGAATCAGCTCATAATTTCCATCCGACATAATGATTCAAAACAATTTTGGACGCTGGTTAATACAGCTTTTCGACTAGAAAAAAGCAGCCATTTTCTCCAGGGGAACTGGTCTCTGTCCTCTGGAGACTGGATGTAATCTTGGGAGATCTCCAGACCCCACCTGGAGTCTGGCAACCCTGGGGGGGAGAATTCTTCTGGCAAGTGTGAGGTCAAAAATTGGGTTGCCAAACTCCAGGTGGCACCTGGAGATCTCCCGCAATTACAACTGATCTCCAGACATCCAAGAGCAGTTCCTCTGGAGAAAATGGCTGCTTTGGAGGATGGAGTCTAAGGCATTATACTCTGCTAAAGTCCCTCCTCCTCTCTCCAAGCTCCACCCCCCAAATCTCCAGGTATTTCCCAACCCACAGCTGGCAATCCAGCGATGAAAGAGAGCTTGCTAGTGCATCAAGTCACCAATTTGGAACAAAACTTTGAGAATCAAGAGAGTAAGGTGACCCGTTCTTTCCAGTGGCTGTTTTTGCCATGTCCAGATAAACCAGGCTTTGTTGGCAACAACATGTGTCACAGGTGGGTGCCCCGTCTGTAAACAAGGAAGCATATGGAGGACAAGGCAAAGGTCGAATCCAACATACAGCCCCGCCTTTTCCTATTGAAAGAACCTGGTTTCCTACAGTGTGTGGGGGGTCAAATCCTGCCTTCCTGCAAGCGGGGGATGTTTATCCAATAACATGGCACCGGGCTTTGTTGTTGCTTGCGAAAATGCAGGGCTTTTTTTCCCCTGGGGGAACGTGCCGCAACGGAGTTCCAGAACCTCTTTGACAAAATCCTTTTTTAAAAAATGTTTAAGAGTTCATGAGTTTTCAGTACACAGATTGAAAAATCCATTGCCTTCCATAGAGTTCTGGCACCACTTTTTCAACAATAGCAACAACAGCAAAAGCCCTGCGAAAATATCCGCAAAAACAAAAATCCAAAATGGGTTCGATAGACAAAGGATGAAGGAGTCGATTTCCCAGGAGACTGGTGGCGCTGAAGTGTCGTGTCGTTAAAGACAGATTTTTTTAAAAAAAATAAAAAAATCGTGGTCCGAATTTTGTCTCTTAAAATCTTTATAGGTTATTTGGAAAGATTTGTGAATACTAATGATGATAATGAAAATGATACTAATAGTAATAATGAGTCGATATGAGATTCTATGAGAAAAGTGAGAGAACAAAGGGGATTCTACGGCCACGAACTTAGTCGACACGGCCACTGCTACGGAGCTCGAGATACTAGTGTGGGAGAGTCACGTTTTCTGGCAATTCAGAGTCCGGCTATGACGCGATTGCTATCTTATTTACAAATGAGCCGAGCCCTCTCTCGTTCCGGCTTCAAGAAGTCCCTCAGGACTTGTCCCTTGTAATATTTGCGAGGCCTCCTTCCTTCCTGCTATCGGAGGGAGAGGCCTTTACACCGAGACGCTTCAGGTCTTTACTAAGAATATCATTTGCGTGAGTGACAACATGGTTAGGGGCATTCCCGCTCCCGGTCTCATAAGAAACAATCAAGAAACCCAGAAGTGGGTGCCCTCCAAAGGTGTCTTTTGATGAATCATATTCTGTCACTTGACTTCCCTCGGTGCAGTAAATGACGTTTGAATAATGTCATTGTGAAAGAAACAGGTTAGGTCACCTAGTTTCATTCTTTTACTACTGATTATTGATACAGGTATCTCCAAGGGGGTGAATGAAAACTCCCTGGGGGTATTTCAGATTGAGGGAAATGACACAGGGAAATTTGGGTTGCCAACTTCCAGGTGACTACAGCGGGGGCATCTCAGGGCCAGGCCACTGACCCCCTTTATCACTTTGTCCTCTTACTCTCCTCACATGGCCTTCCAGTATTGACTGTAACCAAACCTAACAAAGGACAAACAGCAAAGATGAACAGATGAACAGTTCTATGAGAGCTATGAGAGCTGCCCTAAGAGCTATCAGAAAGACAACCCTGCTGCCTCATCACCACCCCCAGTTACTTATAGAAAGCAGAAAACACCATAAATAGGGAAGAGGCTTAAATACAGCATATGGAAAACACAAAGAGTTAACCCTCACTTTTTACCTTCTCAAAAGTCTTCCTCAGCAGAATTTGAAAATCAGACACATCACATTGCCCCTATTGTTGTGGGAGGGAAAAGAGGAACAGTCTCTCTCCATAAAGGTCACACTGTAATCTGGCTGCAACATGGCCACACTTCCCATCCCCACAGTGAGACACTGAAGTGTGACCAGAACCTCAGATGGGCAATTTGATCATTCTAATCTCCATAAGGGGGAAAGGACAAACACGAGAGGACCAGCCGGTCTTCTCCCCTCCCCAACTTGTGTTTAGAGCCTTTCCAAGCGGAGAAATAGCATATAGGGCAATCCATCTTCACGCCTCCAGTCCCGATCTGGGTGCCCTGTGGCTGCTTTATAGAACCAAGCGTCACATCTGGAGTTCTGGCCAAGGAAAGCCAGTATCTCACATCGCTTGGCCCTTAGAATTAAGGTGAGTCCAGATTCCAGATTAACTGGGCAATCATTAGAAAAGGCCAAAAGTCCGATAGCACCTTAAAGACTAACATTTGCGGCAGGGTAGGAGCTTTCGGGAGCCCCTGCTCTTTTCCGAAGAAGTGAACGGTGACCCACAAAAGCTTCTATAAAGGTAAAGGTTCCCTTGCTCGAAAGCCAGTCGAATCCGACTCTAGGGTTGCGGTGCTCATCTCCGTTTCAAAGCCGAAGAGCCAGCGCTGTCCGAAGACATTTCCGTGGTCATGTGGCTGGCATGACTAAACACCAAGGCGCACGGAACGCTGTTACCTTCCCACCGAAGTGGTACCTATTTATCTACTTGCAATTTCTTGCTTTCAAACTGCTAGGTTGGCAGGAGCTGGAACTAGAGACGGGAGCTCACCCCGTCATGCGGCACTCACGGGTCTCGAACTGCTGAACTACTGACCTTCCACAGCCTGCAGTTCAGCGTCTTAACCACTTGAGCCACCGCAGCTCCTTACAAAAGCTTCTACCCTGCCACAAATTGTGTTAGCCTTTACGGTGTTCCCAGACTCTTGGCTCTTTTCTACTGCTAGACTCTGAGTCCACCTGTCCTGATATCTTGGAGAGGGGAGCGATTTCAGACAGAGGGACTCCCGTCCTAGCTGTATCCAAAGAAGTGAGCCGTGATCCAAAGAAGCTCCTCCTCCACTGTTAAGTATGACATTTAACTCGATTTCAGCCAAGTGATCCAGCTTTATTCAGCAACAGCTCAAGTCAACCAGAACAGCAAACAGCAGATCAACAGATGACGAATAAACAGTGACGCTTGGCTCCCTTTTAAACGTTCCCAGAGAATATAGCCACGCCTATTTACATATAAGTAACCAATAAGATTACAGGGATAAGAACCAATAGGGTTCGTTCCCCCCCCCAAGAGTTTGAGGTTCGTCCTGATAGGACGGTGCTTCTTAGACAACCAATCCGATGTGTAGGATTACGATCCTTGTCTAGGCACGAAGCTTAACATGAGTTCCTAACGGAGACATTTCACTTCATAGCATACATTTCACCCACTGCAGATTTTGTGAGTCTTTTAAGGTCCTCCTGGACTCTTGCTCTTTGCTAATGATTGTCAGTTAAGCTAGAAACTACTGCTTGAATATGAGTCCATCTGTCCTTACATCTTGGGGAGTGGAGAGATTTCAGACGGAGGGACTCCCATTCTGGCTGCATCCGAGGAAGTGAGCCGTGGTTCACAAGAGCTCCGCCCCGCCACGGATTTTGTGAGTCTTCAAGATGCTCCTGGACTCTGGCTCTTTTCTATTGAAGAAGTGAGCCGTGACTCACAGAAGCTCCTCCCCTGCCACGAATATTGTTAGTCTTTAAGGTGCTCCGGGATCTCTTGCTCTTCTCTACTGATTTGTCAGTTAAGCTAGACGCTACTGCTAGAAGATGAGTTCATCAGTCCTGATATCATGGAGAGGGGAGCGATTTCAGACAGATGGGCTCCCATATTCTAGCTGCCAATGGAGAAGGGAGCCGTGACTCACGGAAGCTCCTCCCCTGCCACGAATTTTGTGAGTTGATATAAGGTGCTCCGGGACTCTTGGCTCTTTTCTATTGCTGCAGACACTGCACGTTCACACATCCAACATCTGCGCACCGTCCCCAGCCGTCGCTTTCCAGATCAAACCCCCTCTAAAATGGAGTATTTTGACACCACTTACCCAAGTGGTGTTTTCCTAATTCTCCGGTTTCAAGCCATACTTTTCTGACGTCTGATCGCTCCTGCGGTGTTGAGCCACTTCCGGGTGCTTCAACCCTCTCCCCCTCTGGAAAGCTGCCTCAGGCTTCCACTTTTCATCCGCCATTTTTTTTTTAATGCCTTGGCGGTGTGCGCATAGGCGGAGCTCCGCTCCTAAGTTAATAAAAGCAAAGTTTAAACGGTGCCCAGTTCTAGCATTTGGACGAGTTTGGGATCTCACAGAGGCCAGTTTCGGGGTAAAAGTTTAAAGGGAAGTGTTCATTTAAAGTTTAAAGGGAAGTGTGGAAATCGCTGTTCTGTGCACATGGGCCGCCTGTGTGCATGCTCAAACTGAGTGGGGGGGGGGAGGAACCACTGAGGCATGCTCCTACATCGATCCGGAACAAGGAGGTGAGTGTGATCGCAATTCTCCAGGTTAAAAAAGAGCGCATCGGGACCGGAGCAATTTACACCGCTCCCAGCACGCCGTCTGAATGCACCCACAGACTAACATGGAGTGGCAAATCATCAATTGGGATGTGTGTGAAAGGCTGAAATCGCTTCTCCGGTCCAAAACTGAATCCCTGCAGAGCTGCCATTGGCCTTCTAAAACTGTGGGATTTGTCCAATCAGAGTGGCTGAATGAACATCTGGTGGTAGACGCTGCCAACCAGTCGCAGCTGACCTCTGGTGATCCCCCCAGTAGGGTCTTCAAGGCAAGAGAAGAGCAGAGGTCCTTGGCCAGCGCCCGCTTCCTGGGCACTTGGGGGGCGGGTGCTACATTACACTAAAAGGGTATAGGTGGGATGCTTCTCTTTGACTTAATCTGGGATCTGCCCTCTCCACCCTCCCTCCCTCCCTCGCTTTGTCATCTCACTCTCATCACATGGCCTTCCATCGAGACACATGTATCTGCGGGCCTCTCCTGTAGAGACAAGGCTTTCATACTCCCACACACACGACGCCAGACAAGCTGACCATTTGTGAAAGGGAAAGTACTCTTTAGATTAGACAACTTCTCTCTTCTTTTGACTGCAACCTGAGCGTGAACCGAATCCACTTGAATAAATGTTAAGTTCACCTTTTTGTTTTTTTAATACACACACCCCTTCATGAGCCAGGTATGAGGAAGTGCACCCTTTCCCTGTGCCGTAAACAGAGTAGAAGCCGTGGCCAGCCGTGGGCTATTTCCCATATTGCTCACCCAAGTTCTGCAGAGTCATTTTATGAGTTTGGAAAGCGGAGAACCGCCATGAAAACAGAAGAGGGTCAAAAGGGTGGTCGACCATGACTATGTCTCTGAAGGCTACAAAGTACATCTACTCGCTCATCACCTGTAGGTCACCAACTCCGTCTTGGGAAATTCCTGGAGACTTGGGTGCAGTGTTTGAGAAGGGTGGGTTTTGGGGAGGGGAAAGGGCTCAGCAGGGGTATGATGTCACTCTAGGAAATCCGTTGCTCCTAGACTCTATGGCATAGCATAGAACCTGTCCTTTGAAGCCTCCCAGGTGGAACCGATCCCTGGAGTTCTGTCATCATTCCAGGGGAACACCAGGTCCCACCTTGGTTGGCACCCATCTCCTGCTATTTCAACTGACCTCCAAGCTATTGAGATCAGTTCTGTCGGAGAAAACGGCTGCTCGTGAGGGTGGACTCTATGCCATTATACCCTGCTGGGTTAGGGTCTAGGGTTAGGGTCCCAAAACCTTGCCTTGCCCTCCCCAGGTTCCATTCCCAAAATCTCCAGGTATTTAAGAACGTAAGAGAAGCCAATGTTGAATCAGGCCAATGGCCCATCCAGTCCAACCCTCTGTCACGCAGTGGCCAAAAATTCCAGGCGCCATCAGGAGGTCCAGCAGTGGGGCCAGGACACTAGAAGCCCTCCCACTGTTGACCCCCTCCCCCAAGCACCAAGAATACAGAGCATCACTTGCCCCAGACTGAGAGTTCCTATCTATACCTCATGGCTAATAGCCACTGATGGGCCTCTGCTCCATATGCTTATTTAATAGGGAAAAGGGCTGGAACACTTTACCTTTGAAGAATGGAAAAAGAGCTTGGGGCTCTTTAGCTTGGAGAAATGACAGCTGAGGGGTGACACGATCGAGGTTTACAAGATTATGCATGGGATAGAGCAGGTAGAGAGAGAGGTACTTTCCTCCCTTTCTCACAATACAAGAACTTGTGGGCACTCCATGAAATTGCTGAGCAGTCGGGTTAGAATGGATAAAAGGAAGTCCTTCTTCACCCAAAGAGTGATTAACACATGGAACTCACTGCCACAGGAGGTGGTGGCAGCTACAAGCATGGACATCTTCAAGAGGGGACTGGAGAAATGTGTGGAGCCAAGATGGTTGGACGTCCACTGCCTCAACCGAACGCCTGGTGGAAAAGGTCTGAAGGAAGTGTTTCTTCACTCAAAGAGTCATTCACCCATGGAATTCACTGCCACAAGAAGTGGCAGTGGCAACAGGCACAGACAGCTTCAAGAGGGATTTGGAGAAACATTTTGAGCAGAGGTCCATCCGTGGCTATTAGCCACCAGTTATAGATGGAACACTCTGTCTGGGGCAATGATGCTCTGTATTCTTGGTACTGGGGGGGCCACAGTGGGAGGACTTCTGGAGTTCTGCCCTTGCTGGTGGACCTCCTGATGGCACCTGAATTTTGGCCACTGTGTGACCCAGAGTGTTGGACTGGATGGGCCCTTGGCCTGATCCAACATGGCTTCTCTGATGCTGTTAATCCCAGGCAAGCGAAGCACAACGCCGTAGGTGATATAAACCATGGATATGAAAAAACGGTCAGATCCAATAAGCCTGACAGCTTCACACCAACTGCTGGTTGCGTGTTTCTTATTTGCAAAGCGACAACTGGTTTTATTTACGAATTGGGAAATGATTGCCGCGCTACATCTCAGTCAATTCCAAAGCAGTGTCCAAAAAAAACCACCCCTAAGAGTACAAAACACTTCGAAAACCCAACAACAACAAAATGCAAAAACAGCAGAGCTAAAATAAACGTCAGCTCCATTATTAACAGGTAGATTCCAAGAAAGAAAGGCTCAAGTTCTTCAGTGATGTGTGGACACTCTAGCACAGGGGTGCCAAACTCATTTCTTATGAGGGCCAGATCTGATATAAATGAGACCTTGTTGGGCCGGGCCATGTGTGTGTCATAAAATGTAATGCCAGGTAGGGGAGATATAGACTTTATAAAGGACACAAACACAATTTTTTTTTTACTCAAAATAAAAACATGCTTAAGACATCAGTACTCTTGCAATATTTTGCTTATTTAACAGTCTCTGATAACCGACACCTCTTGCTCTGAATTATTGCATCAAAATGTCTGTGCTGTTGTAATCTTGAGTACGCTGTTCAGGTGTGTATCTGTAAGCTGCAAATCTACTTTTGATTTATTGACGTTCCCCACAGAAATCTCATGCTTAACAGTTCTGAGTCTAGGACCCAGGGGAGAACATGAAACGGCTGAGCGATTGATAGAGTCTGGGGAAGCAAACTATAACGCAGCAGTAGCAGAAGAACTGGAAGCAGGAGACGGCCAGTTCCAGTGCGGGCCTGATGGAAACCTCTGGGGGCCTGATGTTTGACACCCTTGCTCTAGCATTTCACAAAAACCCTGTGGTAAACCACAGAGCTTTTGTCAGGGCTAGAGCATCTAAGGACACCAGGCCCCACAGGCACCCCCATTCCTTGCAGGGGTTGTTGGCTGTTGCCTGGTAATACGACCTCCCATGAACCCTCCGTTAGAGGAGGGTTGCCAATCTCCAAGCGGGGTCTGGAGGTGTCTTGGAATTACAACTGACCTCCAGGCTACGGAGATCAGTTCCCCCAGAGAAAAACAGTAACAAGCCCAGTAGAAGACGAAGAAGAGAGTGGATTCATACCCCGCCCTTCACTACCCAAGGGAGTCTCAGAGCGGCTTACAAACTCCTTTCCCTTCCCCTCCCCACAACAGACACCCTGTGAGGTTGGTGGGGCTGAGAGAGCTCTGACAGAAGCTGCTCTTTTTTCAAGAACAACTCTTTATCAGAACTACGGCTCGCCCAAGGTCATCCAGCCAGGTGCAAGTGGAGGAGAGGGGAATCAAACCCGGTTCTCCCAGATTAGAGTCCGCGCACTTAACCACTACACCGAACTAGAACCTTCAAGGCTAACAAACTTTCTTGTAGTGTAAGCTTTCAAGAAACCCAGCTCTCTTTGTCAGTTGCACGGAGGGTACGAAGAAACTGGCCAGAGATATATAGTTGGTAGGGGGGGGAAGAGGATGCAGAAAGGGCCATGTAAATGCAAAGCAGTTGCAGAAGTCATGAAAAAGGTTGAATGGGCAATCCAGGCTGGGCGCGACCCGCTTCCTTCTATTGATGAATCTGAATGGAACACATGAAAGGCAGTTCCTTCTGGTGACGAGGCAACCATCCAAAGTCTCTACTTAATCCCGGAGGTGTTTTGTCATCTTCTGGGCGTGGAGCAGGGGTCACTACAGGTGTGGAGGGGGAGGCATTTGTGAATTTCCTGCCTTGTGCCAGGGGTGTCGAAGTAAGGCGGAAGTGGCAGGCATGAAGGGGGCCAGGAGAGAGTGCGAGTATCCAATAAATACTGGAGGCTTTGGCTATGTGCAAACTATATACATTTATTTACACACCACAGCCATCATCAAACAGAGTGTCAAAGTGCTCTGCTGCAATCATACATAAGAGGAGAAGGAACTGTACATCACTCACTGTACATTTATACAAACAATAGCCAATCAGGCTTCAGTGCTGAGTCACTGTGATGGCAGTGGCAAGACTGCCCTGAACCAGTTGTAGCCAGCTCTTACTGAGGTTCCTAGCTGACAGCTACATGTCACTAGATCAAACACATCTAGACAGACTTATATGAACATGTGGATCTCAACAGGGCGTTGGACCAGATGATTCGGGAGGTCCCTTCCAACATTATGATTCAAGGCTATAACCCTGGGCTTTGCACTCCAAAGAGGATGTTTGCTTTAAAGGCGTTCCAGGATATGAGCCAATAATTATCCTTTGGAGCAGGTGCCTGTGAAACACAAGCCGGGCATGTGGACTTAATGATCCCACAGAGCACAGACATTCCAAAGGAAAGCAGTCGATGACTCCGACATCATTCATGTAACCATAGCCCTCTTGGTGGCGTTTCTCCCGCGGACTATAACCATGCCAATTAGCCGTAGCTCAATTCCTTGGAATCTCCTTAAGCCTTACACCAGATGACCTGGCTGGCAGCTTGGAAATACAGCTTCCAAGGCATTTGGTCATGGTTAAAGGTGCCAGACAAGTGTGAAGAGCTTTAAAATGTCATCCAGGGTGAGGGCTCGGCGGACGGAGAGGGCATGCTTTATGAAAATCCCCACTCCCCGCAAAACGCAGCGTCCCACTCGTGTTTTGACAGACTGCGCAACAAGGCAAAAACTGTGGAAGACGCCGAAGCATCTGGTTTTTTTTCCCATTTAGGAAGAGGTGGCAGGCAGGGGGGAGGGGAGTGATAGAGGTCCCGCGATACTAGAACTCGGAGGCGCCCGGTGAAGTTGGTGAGCAATCGGCTCAGGAGGGCAGATGAAAGGAAATACATCTTTCCTCGAGGCCTAGTTAAGCCGAGGAATGAATTGCTGGGGGGATTAGTGACAGCCACGAGCACAGAAGGCGGTCAGATGGAGAACGGAGAGATTCATGGTTTAGTCCATCAGTGTTTGTTTAATGCACCCAGCAAAGCATAACAGGAGCAAACGGGGACTCTCGATGCAGACATCCCGGAAGCAAGCTGGAGCAGACAGCAACTATGTCTGGGGCAGGCCCGTAGCTATAGTGGGGCCTCTTGGGGCCTGGCCCCCTGACTTACTGCCAATGCCCCCCAATTTCCCATCCAGCCCCCCCCCCGATTTCCCATTTTTTTTGAAAGAAAATTGTGCCTCTCTCGTGGCCGACAAGCCCCATGGCATTCCCATGCCTGCCAAACAGGGAACAGAAGATGCATTGTTTATTCTGGCTGAAGAATGTGTGTTTGTGTGTGTGTGTGTGTGTTTGTGTCCCACAAGAAAAAAATTGCACAATGGGTGCCCCACAAGAAAAAAAAATTGCCCCACAAATTGGAAAATCCTGGCTACAGCCCTGGTCTGGGGCAGTGATGCTTTGTCTTCTTGGTGCTTGGGGGGGGGGGCACAGTGGGAGGAGGGCTTCTGGTGTTCTGGCCCCGCTGGTGGACCTCCTGATGGCACCTGAGTTTTGGCCACTGTGTGACACGGAATGTTGGACTGGATGGGCCATTGGCCTGATCCAATATGGCTTCTCTGATGTTCTTATGTCTGGGGCAGTGATGCTCTGTATCCTTGGTGCTTGGAGGGCAACAGCGGGAGGGCTTCTTAAGTTCTGGCCCCACTGGTGGACCTCCTGATGGCACCTGAGTTTTGGCCACTGTGTGATACAGACTGTTGGAGTCGATGGGCCACTGGCCTGATCCAATATGGCTTCTCTGATGTTCTTATGCCTGGGGCAGTGATGCTCTGTATCCTTGGTGCTTGGAGGGCAACAGCAGGAGGGCTTCTTAAGTTCTGGCCCTGCTGGTGGACCTCCTGTTGGCACCTGAGTTTTGGCCACTGTGTGACCCAGAGTGTTGGAGTGGATGGGCCACTGGCCTGATCCAACACGGCTTCTCTGATGTTCTTATGCCTGGGGCAGTGATGCTCTGTATTCTTTTTGGACTAGATGGAATTCTGGCCCCACTTGTGGACCTCCTGATGGCACCAGGTTTTGGCTACTGTGTGACACAGAGTGTTGAACTGGACGGGCCATTGGCCTGATCCAACATGGCTACCCTTAAGTTCTTATAACTCTCTCATTTTTAAAAAAACAAAAACCTCATCTCAATTAAAACAAAAAGTTCCACCAACTTCCAGCTACCTCCAGTTTTAAAAAAACAACACTTGGTGCCAATGAACATTTTGGCCCAATACATCTGTTGAGCATTCATTTCATGCTCCCAATCCCACAGGTGAATTGCCCCCACTGGAACAACCAAAGTTCTTCTGTGAAAGCCCTTATTGCCCCATTAGGCGAGATTGTTGTAATCAGTGTTCCCTCTAAGCAGAGTTAGTGTGAGCTAGCTCACAGTCTTTTTAGCCCCCAGCTCACACATTTTTGTCTTCACTCAGGAAGGATGGCTCCGGAGCTGACTAATTTACACCATAAATAAATCACTCGCTCACAATTTTAATGCCCATAGCTCACAAAGTAGAATTTTTGCTCACAAGACTCCACAGCTTAGAGGGAGCATTGGTTGTGGTGGACCTATTCATAGTCATTGGACAGCCAAACTCACTGCACTGAGCTGTCCCAGAGATCCAGAAACACCCAAAAGTTGACATTTCAAGGGGACCTCAGGGGCATCCCTTATTCCAAACCCTCCCCCTCCCACATACACACCCATGCCTAGCTAGATCTTGAAGCAATGGCCAAACAATTGAGATAGGCCTTGGGCGGGTGGCAGCATCAGAGAATAACACAGATGCCACTGCATGCCAAGTACCCAGGCAAGATAACCCATACGGGCTAGGAATCACCTTAGGAACACGGACTCTAAACTGGGATGACCGGGTTTGATTCCCCACTTCTCCACATGCGGCTGCTGGCACGACCTTGCGTCAGTCACAAGTTCTGACAAGAGCTGTCCTTGAAAGGGCAGTTCTCAAGAGAGCTCTCTCAGCCCCACCTACCTCACAGGGTACCTGTTTTGGGGAGGGGAAGGGAAAGGCGATTGTGAACCGCTCTGAGACTCCAAGTGAAGGGCGGGGTATAAATCCAACCTCTTCTTTTCTTCTTCTTCTCTCAGACCTGTTCTCTCAGGAGCAGTCCTTGAAAGAGCTCTCTCAGCCCCACCTATCTCACAGGGTGTCTGTTGTGAGGAGAGGAAGGGGAAGGGATTGTAAGTTGCTCTGAGACTCCGAGTGAAGGGCGGGGTATAAATCCCACCGCTTCTTTTCTTCTTCTTCTCCCAGACCTGTTCTCTCAGGAGCAGTCCTTGAAAGACCTCTCTCAGCCCCACTTACCTCACAGGGTGTCTGCTGTAGGGAAGGAAAGTAGATTGTAAGCCGTTCTGAGACTCCAAGTGAAGGGCGGGGTATAAATCCAATCTCTTCTTCTTCGTTAAAGAATGCCAATTTCACTCATCGATTAAGATAAAGCTTTATTGAAATGCCCTTTGTTTTTTTCAAAACAAATAAAAACAGACCATTTTTTCTCTCTCTCTCTCTCTCTCTCTCTATATATATATATATATAATATGACAATATATCAAATCCTTCATTGGTAATAAAGTATATTAAAGTGCTCGGAGGGAGAACAAAATAAAAGCTTTTTCTTCATCGGCAGCAAACAAAGGAATGTAGGGTCTTTGAAACAAGATACGAAAGGTGCATGTAGTGCAAATCAGGCTACTGCCTGTTCTGCATCTAGCATTCGCTCTGCTGTCTTACCAAACCCACACCGGAACAGAAATTCCCCTCTACATAATATGCCACTTTCACTTTGATTGAGTGTCACATTTTATGGCAGTGTCCAGACTGCAGGCTGCTTTCACTTCCTTTCATCTCTGGTTTTATGGTGGCTGTCTGCATAGATTGATGGCTGTTTTATGGCCATTTGGGGGTGACTCTGCAGTCAGTACAGTGTTGGTCTGGGATAGTTGAATGTGGTTTTGAACTGCATCTTTTTTCTGTTCCAGTGTGGGTTTGGTAAAACAACTGAGCAAATGCTAAATGCAGATTGGCCCTATGTCTCCTCCTGGAAGCCCAGGTATGGAGGTTGATTCCCTCCCTTAGCTAAAAGGAGAACACAGTTTAATTTCACAGTTTATCTCGAGAATACAGTCTAGAAACCAGGTGGGAGGGTGCCTTGACACAGACTTCCACAAAGAGCAAAGGGGGAAAACCAAAGAAGTGAACGCAGACACAGAGAGAAGAACGGCTGCGGCATTGCGACAGCTTAAAAAATTCTTTCCCAGTTCCACACGGCAAAGGAGTTAATGGAAAGCGGTTTGCCAAGCAGAACAGTTTTCGGAATGCCACTGAAAATTCAGGGTTTGGTGATTTGGGGGTGGGGGAGAGTCTGTTTTGTGTTTTGGGGTTTTTTTAAGTTTATGGACTCCTGGAGAAAGACTCTTCTCTCCTTCCCCCGGAGTCATCTGACAGCTCACAGCGCAGCGTGAAGCAAAATGCTCAAGTTAGCTATTGAAAATAAACTTCCGCTTTCAACTGCTGGGCATGCAAATTGCCCCAACTGCAAATCTGCTTTGTACTCCAACTCAAATGTCTGTTTACTCAGAAGTTTGATCCCGTTGATTTCCCTGAACATCCAGATAAGCACACTTAGGAAGATAATGTACAAACTCACAAGAAAAATAAATGCAGATCAAATCCTTTGTTAACATATTATTCAAAAGGTACAGGATTCACCAGATATTGGACCCTAGATCCCACCAAGGTAACAGAAGTCTCCACGCTGTAGTTCTAGTGCTAGGCACCAATGGAATGTTACATCAAAAGACCGGCTGACACTCAGCGCTTTAGAATGAAATAAAGTACAATTTCTCTATTGCATTTAACAATGTTATTTTATAGTAGTTATTAACATCTCCACAGATTGATTGGTTTGTATGCCTGGGACAAGATTTTCCAGTAGAATGGGTAAGGATACTTTGTAGTACTTGAAATCATGGCATGGAATATCACGTGAAGACTCTGTGAACAATAGTTTGTCAAGAGAAATTACCACGGTGCTTCAGTGTTTGGATGAAGTTGTGAACGAAACGAAATCCAACTCCGGGGAGTTTCGTCAACCCAACCCACTTTTGTCTGTACTTTAGGTGCACGTATGAAAAAGAGTATGCAACGATCTGGAGATGTTAATAACTACTATAAAATAACATTGTTAAATAGAGAAATTGTACTTTATTTCATTCTAAAGTGCTGAGTGTCAGCCTGTCTTTTGATGTATTAGTTGTCTTGGGCTGTTACCATTGATATTGTTTTGTACCAACGGGGTGTTAACATGACCTTCTTTGTGGTGGCCCCAATATTATGGAATGTCCCAGTCAGATTAACCTTTTATGGTCCTTGAGTAAGTCAAAACTGAAGATGGCTTCATATAGCAGCCTGGATGGGAAATCTGGCTTGGGTACAAAAGAATGCGGGATGTGGAATATCAAAGTTTAGCCTGACATTGTCAGCTCTTGGAAGCTAAGTACGATCATTACTTGGATGGGAGACCACCAAGGAAGATTCCATAGAGGAAGGCAATGGCCAACCACCTCTGCTTGGTCACTTGCCTTGAAAATCCTATGGGTTCACCATAAGTCGCCTGAGACTTGATGGCCCTTTACACATATACACAGAAGTTGGTTTAGAAGGACCTGATGGGGGTGGGAACATGAGGACCCTAAGACATGAAACAGCCTTATACTGAATCAGGCCATTGGTCCATCAGGGTCACTATTGTCTACTCAGACCGGCAGCAGCTCTCCAGGGTCTCAGGCGGAGGTCTTTCCCATCACTGATTGCATGGTCCTTTCAACTGGAATTGCCAGAGATTGAACCTGGGACCTTCAGCATGCCAAGCAGATGCTCTACCACTGACCCAGGGTCTCAGGGTCAAGGTCTTTCCCATCACTGACTGCCCAGTCCTTTCAACTATAGATGTCAGGGATTGAACCTGGGACCTTCGGCATGCCAAGCAGTTGCTCTACCACTGAGCCACAGCCCCTCTGTTCATAAGGAACCTGCATAGGCTGCAGGGAGTCCAATATGAACAATACGGAAACATCCAATCTCCAGGAGACATGTGAGAGTACCCTACAGTCCTCAGAAGGTTAAGCCATTGAAGTGCCTTTGTTTTAGCACATGCACTAGATTTCTATTAATATTTTGCCCTTTGGGAAACAGTTCCCATCATCCTCTTCTGAAAGAGAAGGGAGGGGCAGGGAAGGAAACGTAATGAGCCTTTCAACCATTAGAAACAAGACAGGCGGCTTCTGCTGGACCGTTGCATGGAACATTAAACTGGGGC
Organism: Gekko gecko; assembly: GCA_029375565.1. Taxonomy (NCBI): domain Eukaryota; kingdom Metazoa; phylum Chordata; class Lepidosauria; order Squamata; family Gekkonidae; genus Gekko; species Gekko gecko. Next base: position 6,754,618 of record JAPDNY010000017.1, on the reverse strand, counting down.
TCTGTCCCTGTTCTTGGGCCAGGCTGAAAAAATGAGAAGTCAAGAAAATGATGGAAAACACTATCGAGAGAACCCACATGCTGTGTGGATTTATGCCCATACAATTATTCATGTTTGCCAAAGGCAAAGAAATAGGGACTATCCATGTATTGAGAAGGTGGCCGAACATGGCCCAATTGTAAACAACCACTTAGCACTTCCTGGAATTCCTCCAAAAATGGTGGACTAGGTTGGATCTGAGCATAACCCATTAAAGGCACTTCTTATGCGCATATATTCAAGACCACAAAACAGGTAAGGCAGGCCTCCCCAATTTTTTTGAGCCTGCTGTTACCTTTATAACTTCAAGAGGGGGTGACGAATGCCACCCAAAATGGCCACCACGGGAGGTGGAGCCAAACTCAAAATGGCTTCCAGAGGAGGCGGAGCCAAACAGAATATGCCCCTCCTCACACCTCCAGGGAGGAAGGAAATCTTGAAGAGGGAATGGAACTGTATGCTGCTAATTTACTACCAGGCCCAAATCCATAGTACTGGTGATATTAATTTAAAGCCCAGCGATGTGGGATTTGAGACTTCTTGCTGTCATATGAAGCTGCCCATCTGCTCAGATTGCCCTCTAAAAAACCACTTCCTGTAACCCTCTTTTTGAAGTAAGGAGGGGCTTATAATAGATGGGATCTTTTCTGATCTTGTACCTCTCTTCTGAACAGTATCCACACAATGATTCACCTGAGTTTTGAGGGCATAGTGATTTTTTTAAAAAAAATTAGGCATTTGTGTGTGTGTGTGTGTGTGTGTGTGTATATCTATATTTAACTCACCTATTACCCATCCTTTTATCATCTTAAAATCTTAATATTGTAACCGTAATCATATTTTTTGCCAATATCTACTGTTCTAATAACACTGATGCTTTACTGCAGTTACTTGTTTACGCCTGCGGTTTGATTTTAAAGGCAGATGCTTTTCAGTCAGTCTCATTTCTGCTATCACTCGTTGCTTCTAATTATTATTTTTGTAAAAGCACACCTCAGCCAAGAACTGTGAATTGCCTCGGGGGCCACTCCGCTGAGAGTGTGGAGTGTGGGGGAGGTAAGAACAGAGTTGCCGGCTCTGGGTTAGGAAATACCTGGAGATTGAGGGGGTGGAGCCTTCAGAGGGTGGGATCTGGGGAGGGGAGCAGGACTGTGGCTACAGCGGGGCATTTCGGGGCCCTGCCCCCTTAACCAAAAGCCCCCGCCCCCCCCACAAATAACCATGCCAGAAACCTTATTTTTAGGACACACACCCACCCACTGCGTGCTGCTAGTGGCAGTCAGGGTGAGACCTCCGGCTTCCCTCTCCCTCCCACGGTGGAATCTTTTTGGAGGGGTGTCATGGGACCTGGAAAAAGAAAGCTCAGAGGGCATTTAAATGCCTTTAGAGTTCCCATCCACAGGGCAAGAAAGCTACACCGAGTTTGGTGTAGTGATTAAGTGTGGAGCCTCTAATCTGGGAGGACCGGGTTTGATTCCCCCACTCCTCCTCCCCATGCAGCTGCTGGATGACCTTGGGCAAGCCATAGTTCTGTCACAGCTGTCCTCTCGAGGACAGTTCTCTCAGAGCTCTCTCAGCCCCCGCCTACCTCACAGGGTGTCTGTTGTGGGGATGGGGAAGGGGAAGGGAGTTTGTCAGCCGCTCTGAGACTCTGAGTAATTTAACTTTTAAACGCCCCCTGAACAAAAATAATCCCTGGCTATGGGCCTGGAGGGGAGGGACCTTATTGGCATATAACGTCATCACACCCACCCTCCAAAGCAGCCATATTCTCCATGGGAGCCAATCTCTGTCGTCTGGATATCAGTTGAAACTCCTGGGAGATCTCCAGGCCCCAACTGGAGGCTGACAACCCCCCCGGGGTAAATAACTTAAAATAAATTAATACATAAATAATAAAAACAGTCTTTAAGGCCACCGGTATCCTGGTCCCTCACCATAGATGAGAATTTCCTTCTCTACTGCCACCTCAGGAGTCCAGGAGATGCTTTCGTCCAAGCCTAAGAGATCCCAGAATCTCAGCAAGCGTCACGTGGTTATCCGTATCGATAGAAGCGGCGGGAAGGTCGGTCGTCATTTGAGGAGAACAAAAACCACCACCACCGCATGCAGTAGTTCGAGCCAGAATGAAAACAAGGCTGTTGTGGCCTGGTTACCTTGTGACCCCATCGAGGGCATCCCCTTCGGTTCTCTCAGGTATAAATCAGGCTTTTCGCTTTTCCGGAAATTAGCCTCCACCCGGTCATTGGTCGGTGCCACCATCTTCGAATCACCAACTGACGTCACAGTCAGACAATGCGTTATGAGCGTCTGCCTGAACCAGTGCTCCTGGGAAACGCATTCGTAGTAACCCTCAGAGTCTGTGGAAACTTCGTCAATAAAATGGGTGCAGGGATCCACGCCGTGGACGCAGCGGGCCACGGTTTTGTTACGGTGGACCCAGGTGTACGTGGCATGGCGGGATTCGAGGGAGCAGTTCAGATAGTAGCGAGATGACCGGGGGACTTCTCTTGAGTCTGTACAGGTCTTCTCCTGAGGATATCCTGGCGGGAAAAAGAAAGAAATGTTGGAAAGAAAGGATGCATTCAGTTGCTAACAACACTTGTGCACCTGCTCCCCTCACGGGAAGAGGTTATACTGAAAGTATCTTGCTTGAGGAAGCTCTCGCTCCGTGAAAGAACACACATCAAGATGCCTTATATGGAATCAGACTATTGGTCCATCAAGGGCAGTATTGTCTGCTCTGATTGGTAGCAGCTCTCCAGGGCCTCAGGAGGCCTTTCCCATCTCAGGAGGTCTTTCCCATCACCTCCTGCCTGGCCCCTTTAACTGAAAATGCCGGGGATTGAACCTGGGAACTTCTGCATGCCAAGCAGATGCTCTACCACTGAGACCAGGTCTCAGGTCAAGGTCCTTCCCATCCCCTACTGCCTGGTCCTTTTAACTGGAGATGCTGGGGATTGAACCTGGGACCTTCTACGTGCCAAGCAGATGCTCTACCACTGAGCCACCGAGGTCTTTCCTATCCCCTACTGCCTGGTCCTTTTACCTGGAGATGCCGGGGACTGAAACTGGGACATTCTGCATGCCAAGCAGATGCTCTACCACTGAGACCGGGTCTCAGGTCAAGGTCCTTCCCATCGCCTACTGCCTGTCCCTTTTAACTGGAGATGCCGGGGATTGAACCTGGGACCTTCTGCATGCCGAACCGATGCTGTACCACTGAGCCACAGCCTCTCCCCAAGAAGCTGTGCACATGAAGTTACCTTATACTGAACCAAATTATTGGTCCATCGAGGTCACTGTTGTCTGCTCAGATTGGCTGTGGCTCTCCAGGGTCTCAGGCAGAGGTCTTTCTCATCACCTACTACCTGATCTCTTTAACAGGAGATTCCGGGGATTGACCCTGGGACCTTCTGCATGCCAAGCAGATATTCTGCCACTGAGCCACAGCCATTCCCAAAAGATAAAAAAGGGGATATCTCAAGGTGCACTCCTGAACTGAGGAGTGGCCAGACCACAGACTCACCCAATGAGGTGGACAGACCATAACCAAACCAGGAAGTGTATCATAGAATCTACAAAGGAAGCTAGCCATATAACCACTTGGGCATGAAGGAGGGCTGGTCTTCAGCCCAACTCTTGGTGTTGATCTCGGTTAGTGAACCAGAGAGTGACTAAAATGTGGGATTCACTGCCAGAAGATGCAGTGATGGACACAGGCATAGACAGCTTTGAAAAGGGTTAGATAGATTCATGAAGGAGAGGTCTATTAGTGGCTACTAGCCATGTTGACTGAGGGGAACCTCCATATTCACAGGCAGTCTGAATCCCAGTAGCAAGAGGAAACATCAGAGGAAGGCCTCAGCCTCTGTGCCCTGTCGTTGGCCATCCAGATGAATTGGTTGGCCCCTGTGTGAGACAGGATGCTGGGCTAGATGGACTGTTGGTCTGATCCAGCAGGGCTCTTCTGATGTTCTTATGAAGGCCTCGGCCTCTATACCCTAAGGTTGGCCCTCCAGAGGAACTGGCTGGCCCCTGTGTGAGACAGGATGCTGGACTAGATGGACTATTGGTCTGATCCAACAGGGCTCTTCTCATGTTCTTATGAAGGCCTCGGCCTCTATGTCCTGATGTTGACCCTCCAGAGGAACTGGCTGGCCACTGTGTGAGACAGGATGCTGGACTAGATGGACTATTGGTCTGATCCAGCAGGGCTCTTCTGATGTTCTTATGAAGGCCTCAGCCTCTATGCCCTAATGTTGGCCCTCCAGAGGAACTGGTTGGCCCCTGTGTGAGACAGGATGCTGGACTAGATGGACCACTGGTCTGATCCAGCCGGGTTCTTCTGATGTTATTCTCAGGGGAAGTCCTCAGTCTCTATGCCCTGTTGTTGGCCCTGCAGAGGAACTGGTTGGCCACTGTGTGAGACAGGAGGGTGGACTAGATGGACCACTGGTCTGATCCAGCAGGACTCTTCTCACATTCTTATGAAGGCTTCAACCTCTCAGCCCTGTAGTTGGCTTTCCAGAGGAACTGGTTGGCCCCTGTGTGAGGCAGGAGGTGGGACTGGATGGTCCACTGGTCTGATCCAGCAGGGCTCATCTGATGTACTTATGACCAACGTAGCTATATAGTCAGCCACTTTTCAGAAGTTCTAAATTCCAAAACCAATTAGCCTCATTTTTGCTATCAGTACCTTCTGCGTCCTTGCGGGGTGGACAGATCTCTTGGGGGACTTTAGAGGTTAGAGACTGCAACGATGCTCTGCAGAGGGAAACAAGAAAGAAAGGTGGATCAAAATCCTAGGACGAAAATTAGTCACCGTGAGAATGGCCTGTTCTCACAATAATTCTGGCGTTAAGTCTATCGTAGCAGAACACCAGTCACAACTTAAGAGAACAAGAGTTTCAGAGTACAAGCTTTCGAGACTCAACGCTCCCTTCGTCAGACACGAATAGAGTAGAAATGGAGAGCTTACTACGATAGAAGGACTCAATATCTCCATTTCTACTCTACTCGTGTCTGAAGAAAGGTGCTTCAATTCTAGAAAACTTATACCCTGAAACTCTTCTTGGTCTCTAAGGTGCTGCTGGACCAGAGTCTGAGTGACACATGGCAGACCGACATGGCTACCCTCTCTGAAACAGGCTTCATGAAGCAGACTCTGTCTCTCTAAAACTCACACTGGAATAAGTACTGTTAGTCTTTGTTGGTGTAATGATTTCTTGTTCTGGTGTGCGTGTTTCTTTAAAAGTTTAGTGTGGCTGCAGTAATGTAAGGAGAGTGATACAGGGAGATAAGTGTGATGTGATTGGCTGATGACTGAGAGTGTGGGAGGAGAGATGTCTCTGAGGGGATTCTGTGTTCTTGAAGAGATGAGTGTGGAGAGTTTTGTGAGAGTCTGTATGACAGAAGAAGCAGTTATAGTTTAACCTGTGTGGCTATATGAGAGAGAAAGTTTAGCCTGTGTGGCTATAAGCAAGAGAGTTTAGCCTGTGTGGTTATGAAAAAGAGAGTTTAGACTGTGTGTCTAAGCCTGTCAGAGTTAAGTTTTGGTGTTTGAGAGACTGTGTGTGTCACCAAGCTTTGTCAGTTATATGTTCCTTCTTCAACATCAGTTCATAATACCCAGAAACTTATTTTGTTCTTCTATAAATAAATCATTATTTGTTTAAACTTATCCCATCAATCAGTACAGTCCTTCCTCCGGGCCACATAGTTCTCTGAAGCACCCAGACACTAGGTCATTCTACCAAAATAGAGAGATTTGGAATATTTAATTCCTGGTGGCAGCAGAAATCTACTAAGTTCATGTACACAGAGTGTCTTTTAAAGGAGAAACAGTCTCCCCAGTAAGCAGGATGCCACAGTTGGGTTTTGCAAGTTTTCATCCCTTCAGTCATGAAAGGGTTAAGCTGAAATTTCTGCAAATAATAGCAAGTTTTGCATAGAACCAATCAGGTGTAGGGTAGATTCTTCCCACCAAAAAGGAGGAGGGTTGTATTCTTAATGATGCAACCTTAAGACTGACTATTGGCTATTCAATATATCGGAAATAGTTCATGCTATTCTGCACGTCCACAAGGGCTGGAAAGGAATGAGTGAGGATGCACATCAGGGGGGCATACCTGGTGGTATAAACAGAAGTGCATTTCTCATCGGTCCACCCACAGTAGGGATCTCTCGCCAGGATGCAGCTCTCACAGTTGTCCTTATAAACCTCACACGTGGCCGTCGGCAGCTCCACCACCTCGTTCTCCGAAGCCACGAGCAGCACGTTCTGGAGAAAAATCAGAGAGGAACCACATACAGCAAACACTTCCAAGCATGGTCTAGGAGATCATCTGTGTCAACGCTCTAAGGCAGGGGTGTTGTTATGAGGGCCAGATCTGACATAAATGAGACCTTGTTGGGCCAGGCCATGTGTGTCATGAAATGTAACGCCAGGTAGCGGAGATATAAACTTCATAAAGGACACAAAGGATTTTTTTTTTACTTAAAATAAAAACATGCTCAAAACATCAGCACTCTTGCAGTATTTTGTTTATTTAACAGTGCCTGATAACTGACACCTCTTGCTCTGAATTACTGCATCAAAATGTCTGTGCCATCGCAACCTTGAGTATGCTGTTCAGGTGTGTACCTGTAAGCTGCAAACCTATGATGACACAGCAGCAGCAGAACTGGAAGAAGAAGCAGAAGACAGCCAGTTCCACTGTGGGCCTGAGAGAAGCCCTCCGGGGGCCTGATCCGGCCCCCCGGGCCTCATGTTTGACACCCCTGCTCTAAGGACATTATAAGCCAATCCTGTGCCCAGCTTGCATCTGTCAGCATGGGGAAGCAATCACCTCTGCTCCTTGCATGCTTCCATGTCCTTGCGTGCACTCACAGAAAATGGTTTCCCAGAGCTCTGATGGACCATCAGACTACCTCCTTCCAGGCCACTTCTCTCAACCCAATTTAACCCAAAGGGTCTTACCTTTGTACTGTCCAAAACCATGGACTGGATAGCAGCAGGGATCTGAAAAGGTTGGATCTCCAGGATATTGATGGGGCCATCCAGTAAATTTACAATCTTGTGGATGGTTCCATTCTCTGCACAAAGAAAGAAGCGGTGGGGGGAGGGTGTCATTTAGAAGGCTTGGCAGAGATCAAAGCTAGAAGAGGAGCAGCAAAGTGGCCGGGGGCCAATGTTCCCTCTAATCCCCCCCCACCTACTGAGCGCAGCAGTTCATATTCTTAGCCGAACAGAACTGCTGCGACCTCCAAATGAACAAAAACAAACGGGACCACGGTATACCAACAACAGAAAGCAGAAAGCTATCCAAACCGTGGATGCAAAACATAATCGCACTCAATATTAAATGTTACGTATGGAATAAATGAACAAGACGGTAACAGAGCCAATGTGTATAACACTGAAAAGCGTTCCAAAAGTAATAATCAGAGACACTGTACAATAGCAGAGAAACATATACCCTTCTACGCACCAAACTGGAAAAACAAATCTCAAGAATTCAACACCAGGTCGGAAAGATAACTCTCAAGGAGACCAAGTACGGTCACGGGCACCAGATACTGCAGTGCAAGAAGATTGCGGGAGACTCAACAGACGTTCTGGTAAATGCTCTTTCCGTTCCGTCTCCCAGTTAGAGTTCCAACTGCATAGAACGGTAGGCCTTACATCTAAATTACGTTAGATACATTACATTTAACATGGAGTGTTATTATATTTGGCATACAGTGTGTTTATAGTCTTCTGCTTTCTGTAATCTTAAAAGGGGCAATGGGCAATTCAAGACCAAGGCTCCCTCTAAGCTGTGGAGTCTTGTGAGCAAAAATTCTACTTTGTGAGCTACTGACACTAAAGTTGTGAGCAAGCAGTTTGGCTGCTGTGTAAATTAGTTTGCTCTGGAGCCATCCTTCCCGAGCTAAGACAAAAATGTGTGAGCTGGAGGCTAAAAAACTGTGAGCTAGCTCACACTAACTCAGCTTAGAGGGAACACTGTTCAAGACCCTGCATGGCTCCAGATTGCTGCTGAGTGGGGCTTCCTGTGTTAATGAGCGGCCGCTCACACAAACAGCTTTGAGAGAACACTGGTTGGGGGGGACGCAATATGACAAGATTTCAATATCTCTCTTTTCAAAGGGCCTGCAGTGTTTCGAACAGGACTGCCCAACTTTGGGTTGGGATATTCCCAGAGGGTTTGGGGGTGGATCCTAGGGAGGGTGGGATTTGAGGAAAGGTGGGACCTCAGTGAACTACCATCCATAGAGTCCACCCTCCAACAGAGCCATTTTCTGCAGGTGAATCGATCTGTCACCTGGAGATCAGTTGTAACCAGTGTCCCCTCTAAGCTGAGTTAGTGTGAGCTAGCTCACAGTCTTTTTTAGCCTCCGGCTCACACATTATTGCCTTCGCTCAGGAAGGAGGGCTCCAGAGCAAGCTAATTTCTACAGCAGCCAAATCGCTCCCTCACACCTTTAAGGCCAGTAAGCTCACAAAGTAGAATTTGTGCTCACAAGACTCCACAGCTTAGAGGGAGCACTGTTTGTAATCAGGGGTCATTTCGTAGAAAAAGAGGTGCAGGAGCCGATTAGCATAACTCATTAGCATAACTTATTTGCATATGCCACACCCCCTGACATCACCGGAAGTGTGTCAGAAGGCAACACCCACTGCTTAAGCTCCACTGAACTCTTTTGTTTTGCTAGCTATGGGGGGAGGAACGAGCAGATCTGCCCTCAGGCAGTGGCGGAGCAGCTCGAGGGCCAGCTTGCAGCAGCACTCCGCTGGGTTGGCCAACGGGCTGGGAAAGGCGAGGGAGGGCTGCTGGGAGCAGAGGGTGGGGCTTCCTACATGTGCCCACCCCCTGGACTCCTTGCTGCCGGAGCTTTGCTCCTGAGCACTCCTGCAGGAAATGAACCCCAGTTGTAATAGTGGGAAATCTCCAGCCACAGCCTGGAAGTTGGCAAACCTAACTGTAATGGTAGCTCGCCTCTTCCTTAGGTCCTACACTCTCCTCCAACTCCTGATCACTAATCTTGCCATAACTCCCTTTCAGAGGCATCCAAAACAGCAAATACGATTTTCTTCTAGGCTACTCTGCTTCGTTACGCACTGTGTTCCTTCTTCGAGAGCGGATCTACTTTCGATCCCCATCCCAGCCTTAAAAGGAGAGTGTGATATTTAGCTGGAGTTAAACATCGATATAAACTGGAGTTAAATATGAGATAAAGATTAATATCAAATCATGAAGCCATAATATAATAAAGCAATGATGGTGGTACTAATTTGAAAAAGGGAAAGGAAAGGACATAGGAACCTAAGAGGAGCCAATGTTGGATCAGGCCAATGGCCCACCAGATCCAACACTCAGTATCACACAGTGGCCAAAAATACCAGGTACCATCAGGAGGTCCAGCAGTGCCCCCCCAAGCACCAAGAAGACAGAGCATCACCTGCCCCAGACTGAAGGTTCCTATCTATACCTTGTGGCTAAGAGCCACTGATGGAAATCTGCTCCAGATGCTTATCTAATTCCCCCTTGAAGCCGTCCATGCTTGTAGCTGCCGCCACCTCCTGTGGCAGTGAATTCCATATGTTAATCACTCTTTGGGTGAAGGAGGACTTCCTTTTATCTGTTCTAACCCGACTGCTCAGCAATTTCATTGAGTGCCCACGAGTTCTTGGTGGCTACAAGCATGGGAATTGTTTCAAGAGGGAATTGGATAAACATCTGGAGCAGAGGTCCATCAGTGGCTATTAGCCACGAGGTATAGATAAGAACTCTCGGTCTGGGGCAAGTGATGCTCTATATTCTTGGTGCTGGGGGGGGCAACAGTGGGGAAGGCTTCTAGTGTCCTGGCCCCACTGCTGGACCTCCTGATGGCACCTGGTATTTTTGGCCACTGGCTTGATCCAACACTGGCTTCTCTTACGTTCTCATGACAAAAACTTAGGGACCCAAATTTGACTCAGTTGGCCTTACGTGTTAAAACTGTTATTAAATTATTACGAAATTGTTCTAAAATGGCTATCACAGCAGCGGCCTGAGGATGAGGCATCAGTTCTACACTAACATCACTGACCCACATGGCTTTCAAGAGTTCCCAACCCCCTAGCGGGTCGTTAATCAGCCTTTTAACCAGACACGGGAATGATAACTCGGCTAAACTAAAACTTTAAAGCTATGGCATAAGAGCTTGAAAAGAGGAAATAAATTAAAAGCTAAACTCTTAACTTCGAGGGGAGGAATACAAAGAAAAAATGTCTCCCGTACAAGCCGCCCCCGGCTTTATAATGAGTTCTCAAGGCAAGAGACTTCGGCGTCTGCATCGGCGTCAGCCCTGCTCAAGTCTACTTTAAGAAGAATTCAGGGAGTCAAAACAGCAAGTGCCGATAACTAACTCCCTTCTTAACAATGTGGCTAGCAGACAGCAAAGCACCTGGCAAACAAAGATAATAAGGCTAAAAATAAGATAAGATAAAACACTCTGCCAGAACCGGAGCCAGTAAATATTCCATCCATGCACTGCCCAAACTGAGGTCTACTTAGCTTCATGCAGAGCTGCTGGATCGTGCACCCTTCAGCTAGACCCTGAGATTTTGCCCTTACATCACCCGTTGAAGATGCAACAAGGATATCTCCAGAAGGACCCTGTACTTCAACCAGCGAGACAAGACTTCTGGAAGACCCAGCCTGTTCCAGTGCAATGTATCGACACAAACACTCCCAAGAAAGTTGGTGGTGGACAGTGCCATCATGTTGCAGTTGACTTATGGCAATCCCAGAGGGTCTTCAAGGCAAGAGGTCTTCAGAGGTGGTTTGCCATTGCCTACCTCTGCATGGCAACCCTGGACTTCCTTGGTGGTCTCCCACCCTAGGACTACCAAGGCCAAGCCCGCTTGACTTCCAAGATCTAATGAGACTGGGCTAGCCTGGACCATCCATGTCAAGGCAAGAGATGTTCAGAGGTGGTTTGCCATTGCCTTCCTCTGCATGGCAATCCTGGACTTCCTTGGTGGTCTCCCACCCTAGGACTACCAAGGCCAAGCCCGCTTGGCTTCCAAGATCTAATGAGACTGGGCTAGCCTGGACCATCCATGTCAAGGCAAGAGATGTTCAGAGGTGGTTTGCCATTGCCTACCTCTGCATGGCAACCCAGGACTTCCTTGGTGGTCTCCCATCCAAGGACCACCAAGGCCAAGTCTGCTTAGCTTCCAAGATCTAATGAGACCGGGCTAGCCTGGACCATCTAGATCAAGTCAAGAGATGTTCAGAGGTGGTTTGCCATTGCCTGCCTCTGCGTAGCAACCAAGGACTTCCTTGGTGATCTCCCATCCAAGGACTGCCAAGACCAAGCCTGCTTAGCTTCTGAGATCTGACAAGATCAGGCTAGCCTGGACCATCCATGTCAAGGCAAGAGATGTTCAGAGGTGGTTTGCCATTGCCTGTCTCTGCGTAGCAACCCTGGACTTCCTTGGTGGTCTCCCATCCAAGGGCTACCAAGGCCAAGTCTGCTTAGCTTCCAAGATCTAATGAGACCGGGCTAGCCTGGACCATCTAGATCAAGGCAAGAGATGTTCAGAGGTGGTTTGCCATTGCCTGCCTCCAGGTTAAAGCCACAAAAAATTAGATGTGTTATTCTAGCATTAGAAACGTTCTCCACTGTCAGTCATATACCGTTTTTCCCTCCCACGCGCATGTTTTCATTGTTTATAGTACAAACGCCGCATCTGTTTTGGTTCACCTTGAAGCTACCAAACTCTTTGGTCGTATCGACAAAGATTCTTGGGGCATAATGCGCTGGGGAAAACCGATGAATAAATCATCAGAGCTGTGCGTGAACACACATCCCCTTTTATGGCTTGAGAAGATAACGCATTGCCTGTGTGCACGATCCACCAGAATGTTCCCTTGCGCAAAAGCCCATTGAAATTAAACGGACGGCTGCTCTGCAAGAATGTGCTTTACAGTTTTGATGTTTCTGAAGCTAATGAACGAGAAGAAAAGGCAATCTGTTTTCAGATGAATAGCTAAATCGAGTCCATTGGCACCTTAGAGGATTAATTGTGTATTGCTATGATTCGCTCAAGTGGTTAAGACACTGAACTGCAGACTGGAAGGTTGGTAGTTCAGCAGTTCGAGGCCCGAGTGCCACGTGACAGAGTGAGCTCCCGTCTCTGGCCCCAGCTCCTGCCAACATAGCAGTTCGAAAGCAAGAAACTGCAAGTAGATAAATAGGTACCACTTTGGTAGGAAGGTAACAGCGATCCGTGCGCCTCGGTGTCTAGTCATACCAGCCACATGACCACGGAATCGTCTTTGGACAGCGCTGGCTCTTCGGCTTGGAAACGGAGATGAGCACTGCATCCCTAGAGTCAGATTCGATTGGCTTTCAAGCAAGGGGAAACCTTTACCTTTACTATGATTGAGTTGATATGAGTATAAAATATATCAAGATGATTTATAATCCTCAGTTTATACATCTTTAAAATTATAGAGTTTAAGTTCATCAGTAATCCGAGTGCTTTCAGCTTCATGAAAATAACATTGTTGATCTTTATTGTTTAGACATGACGTTACTTGTGTTTCTGCTAAGCACCTTAGAGAACAACAAGATTTTCGGGATATAAGCTCTCAAGAGTCAACGCTCCCTATCTAACGAAAGGAACTTTGACTCCCGAAAGCTCATGCAGACCGGAAAGCCGGTAGCTCACCAGTTCAAGACCTGAGCGCTGCGTGACGGAGTGAGCTCCCGTCTCTGACCCCAGCTCCTGCCAGCCTAGCAGTTCAAAAGCAGGAAATTGCAAGTAGATAAATAGGTACCACTTTGGTGGGAAGGTAACAGCGTTCCGTGCGCCTGGGCAACACTGGCCACATGACCGCGGAGAAGTCATCAGACAGTGCTGGCTCTTCAGCTTGGAAACAGAGATGAGCACTGCCCCCTAGAGTCAGATTCGACTGGCTTTCAAGCAAGGGAAGCCTTTAGCTTTAAAGGTGCTACTGGAGTTGAGTCTTATTTTTCTACTGCAGTCTGGCATAGCTACCATCTGAAACTGTTTTCAGATGCCGCCTTTGGCAGGTCAAAGAGCCATCCCCTCTTGAGTTGGGGGGAAGAATTCTTTTTTCATTAAAAAAAGGGGACCTCCCTGCCCATGAATCTGTACATTCCTACATTTAAAAAAAAATGAACATACATTTTCCACAAAAGAGTACATTCATTGCCACAGAGATACCAAGACCCATTTTATATTATTGATTCTGTCTTCTTTCAAAAAGTCCAGGGCGGTAAACATTTTACACTTCCCCTTTATCCTTACAACAGACGTGGCTATTTGGGTTTGACAAGAGAGAAATTGAACAACCTAAGATCAACAAGCTTTGTTGCTGAGCAGGGATTCAAACCCAGATCAACATCCAGGACTTAACCACTTCATCACATCAGTTATTATAAACTGAAGGCACAATACCTGTAGCCAAGTAAAGGACGTTGTATGTCCGGTTATCTACTGCCTGGACTGAGTGGACCACGACTTTCTGGTAGTGATGCTTGTTGTGAAATAACATCTCTCTTGGCTTCACTTTGTGTTGCATTTCGGGATGAGTGTTGGCCACTTTGTAGGTATAAGCAGGAGTTGGCTTCCCTTCTTTGATACACTGTCAAGAGGGAAACGGCAGCGATGCCATCAGATTCCAATAGATAACAGGGATACACAGAGCAAAGAGAGCCCAGCTCCCAAAATCAACATGACCTGCATCTGATGACCCCCTTCTCAACATGACCTGTATCTGATTATCCCCTTCTCAACATGACTTGCATCTGGTAACCCCTTTCTCAACATGACCTGTACCTGGTGATCTCCTTCTCAACATGACTGGCATCTGGGGAGCCCCTTCTCAACATGACCTGCATATATGCAAGCTTATCGAAATCCTGCAGGCAAGCGATATGTATGTGTGTGGGCACGTGTGTGTAAAGTGCCACCAAGTCACAACTGATTAATGGTGACCCCATAAAGTTTTCAAGGCACAACACAAACCGAGGTGGCTTGCCCTTGCCTGCCTCTGCACAGCAGCCCTGGGTTTTCTTGGTGATTTCCCATCCAAGTACTAACCCAGGCCAACCCTGCTTAGATTTTGAGATCTGATGAGATCAGGTTAGCTTGGCCCATCCAGCTCAGGGCGAGGCAGGCGATACCCAATGCTATCTACCCTTTAGATCTGAATCAGTGGACATGTGGAGAAAAGGCACAGAGTCCCTAACAGATTCTTAAGTGCCCAGATATATGTTAAGGCATCTGTGGGTCTGTCATTGGGACACAACACCATTTTGGAAGTGGAGGTTCCTGGTGGGAATTTCTTTTAACAGTGCCGTGGGGCCTGATTCAGCATGCGACCATGGTTTTCCCAGGCGGAAACAGCGCTGGAGTGCCATATCAAATAACAGTGAGTCCTCGTATCAGAGTCATAGATACTATAACATCTTGTTCTTGAACTCATTCTTATGGAAAGTTCCATCTAGATGCAGATGTTCCATCGAGCTGGAACATTCATGACTCATGTTCTTATGGGAATGCAATCCCATAATGAGAAGACAAATACCACTAATCATTTATCAGAACTACTTCTGCTCGTACTGAGATTCAGTTCATTCGTTCACTTAGGTCTAGCCGAATCGCAATCTGTGCAGGGCAGAAGTCGTGCCAGTAAATGATTAGTGGTATTTCTCTTCTCGCTATATTCCCATAAGAACATGAGATTTTTAAAAAAATGGGCCAAGGCCCATGGTGCAAAATCAGGTAAAAATATACTTTATTACTCAATAAGACACCCAGTTTGATGTAGTGGTTAAGCGTGCAGACTCTAATCTGGGAGAATCAGGTTTGATTCCCCACTCCTCCACATGCAGCTGCTGGTGTGACCTTGGGTCAGTTACAAGTTCTTCCAGAGCTGTTCTCTCAAGGGCAATTCTTGAGAGAGCTCTCTCAGCCCTGCCTACCTCACAGGGTGTCTGTTCTGGGAAGAGGAAGGGAAAGGGATTGTAAGCCGCTCTGAGACTCCTTCGGGTAGTGAAGGGCAGAGGGTATAAATCCAATCTCTTCTCTTCTTCTTCGATTAAATTTCCAAAAATTTCCCTACATATTTTGCCAAGAGGCTTCGTCAGGGGGAACCCATGGCATATAATAACAACACTGAGATGACATAAATATAGTTAAAATTATATAAGATATTGTCTTAAAAATTAAAATCCAGGTCCTAAAATTATCAGTCACGTTACAGACCTGCTGGAGTTTATTCTGTCCTTGAGACTGCAGGAGGAAGAGAAACTCCTTGTAAAGGACAGAGATAAGAGAAGGCTTATTGTCAGGTTTTGAAAATCAAGTAGATCCAGTCATTCTTGCACGAAGAAAGGTTTATTGGATTATCTTGCTATAAACCCACAGTAGGAGGTCATTGTCAGGAATAGGGGGCAAAGCAAAGCAAGCTAACTTATAGTGTGATGCAATGAAGCGCCTAGCAAATAGAACTTGAGCACTCGCGCGGGAACTCCCGGCGGGAGAAATACTTCATGAGCGGGAGACTACTCCCCCCTCCCCTTGCCTTCTCAGGACTGGAAAATTCTCATCTACACAAGAATAGCCCAAAGCCTACATTCAAGGCCACCGTGATAAGGAGAAGCGGCAGGGAAGAAGCTCCCACGTTTCTGCCTGCATACCTACGCAAGCGCATAGCGGGGTTAGGAAACATACAACAATGGATTCAGTGAGAAACATCAAATGCAACTATTTCTTACATTCTGCCCTTCCCAAAACACCACCCACCCGCCACTTAGGAAGGAGAGAACGTGGGCCCCCGGGTTTGTGAGGGTATCGATTGTGAAAGTTTCGCAAGTGTTCAGGTGCATCGATATCTGAAACTTTCACCCATTCTTTATGTTGGGGCCCGAAATGTACCCATTGGATCAGGTACAGAAGTTGTCCACGTAAAATCTTAGAGTCAAGGATATCCGCAATCTCGTAGTGTTCCTTATCATCAATCATCAGAGGGGGGGGAGGCTCCGGCATCGTAGTTTGCCATTTAGTCGGGGGTAACGCAGGTTTGAGGAGGCTGTAATGGAAAATTGGATGTATAGCTTTAAGAGACTTAGGCAGATCTAGCTGAACAGTCACTGGATTTATACATCTTAACACCTTGAAAGGACCAACAAATTTCCAAGCCAGTTTTCTGGACTGCTGCTGCAACTTTAAGTTTTTTGTAGATAGATAGACAGAGTCCCCTGGTTTCAGATTCCATCCCCCTGCCCTTTTTTTATCTGCTTGTTTCTTGTACTGTGCCTTGGCTTCATTCAAAGTCTCAACAATTAGGGGCCAAGACTCGCGGAAAGTTTTACACCATGCTGAAGCTTTCCCCACACCTTCCCCGGTTGCAAGAAGGGGAGAGGGGGGCTGTCATAACCCATGGCCGCTTTGAATGGTGACATCTTCGTTGAAGCGTGCCATGAATTGTTGTATGCAAACTCCGCTAATGGCAGTAAATCAACCCAATTGTCTTGTTGATAATTAGAAAAACATCTCAGGTATTGCTCCAATGTCTGGTTTACTCTCTCCGTTTGCCCATCAGTTTCAGGGTGATAGGCAGTACTGAGAGCACGTTCAATACCCATGAGGGTCATTAATTCCGACCACAATTTAGAAACAAATTGACTTCCCCTATCGGATATTATTTTCAGTGGTAATGTATGTAGTCTGGCAATGTGTTGAAGGAATGCCTTAGCCAAAGCCCTGGCAGTTGGCAAACCGGGGAACGGTATAAAATGCGCTTGCTTTGAGAACAAGTCTACCACCACCCAAATGACCGTCATCTGTCTAGAAGGGGGAAGATCAGTGATAAAGTCCATCGAAATTACTTCCCAGGGTCGGGTCGGGGTGGGGAGAGGCTGTAGGAGACCTGGAGGTTTCCCCGGTCGGTTTTTACAACGGTTGCATGTTGGGCATGACTGTATATAGAGTGATAGATCCTGTTTCATTCGGGGCCACCAGAACCCACGCTGCAGAAGTTTTAAGGATTTCACATATCCGAAGTGCCCTGCAGCTTTTGAGTCATGAACTGTTTGCAACATTTGGGATCGAGTGGCTGCAGGGACAAACATCTTATTCCCCTTAAACCAGCAACCGTTTGGATCACATCTCACATCATCCCTGCCTTGCAACTCACTTGTTTCTTGCGGGGTGATGTCAGTGAGAAATTGTTTCTCCCAGGGTAAGGTTTGGATAAGATTCTCTGAGGTTCGTTTGGCTTTGCAGGTTACAACTGCACCAACCAGTTGTTCTGGGGTAAACATAGACTCTTGTACCTCCACCCTCTTACTGAAATGTTGGGGAAGACGGGAAAGAGCATCCGCCAGGTGATTAGCCTTCCCTGGGAAGTGGTGAAGAGTAAATTGAAACTTGGAGAAGAACTCAGCCCACCTAAATTGTTTAGCATTTAAATTTCGGGGTTTCCGCAGTACCTCAAGGTTTTTATGATCAGTCCATATTTCAAACGGTACTTGGGAACCCTCTAACCAGTGTCTCCATGTGATTAATGCTAAACGTATAGAAGCAGCTTCCTTATCCCAAATGGGCCAGAACCTTTCGGTATCATTGAATTTTCTTGATACATAAGCTAGGGGTTGTAGCTGTCCCTGCGCGTTCTCTTGTAGAATCACCCCACCCATAGCAGTATCTGATGCGTCAACTTGGACCACAAATTTCTTTGTCTCATCGGGGTGTGCTAGTATTGGCTCAGACGTGAACAGCCGTTTTAATTGATCAAATGCATATTGACACTGAGGCGTCCAGTTCAAAGGGGCCCCCGGCATTGAAGCCTTGGATCCCTTCCCCTTAGTCTTTAGGAGTTCGGTAAGGGGAAGGGCAACTTGGGCAAAATGGGGTAAGAATTGACGGTAAAAGTTGGCGAAACCGAGAAAACTTTGGAGCTGTCGTCTGGTTTTTGGGGGCTCCCACATTACAACATCCTGGACCTTCTTTGGGTCCATTTCCAACCCCTCAGAGGATATGCGGTACCCCAGAAAGTCAATACATTCCTGATGAAATTCACACTTTGACAGTTTAACGAATAGTTTGTTGTCTAAAAGCCTTTCCAGTACTTTTCGCATGAGGATGGTGTGGGATTTTAGGTCTGGGGTATAGACCAAGATGTCATCCAAGTAAACGACCACCCCCTTGAATAAATAGGGGTGTAGGACCTCATTGATTAAGTTCATGAAGACCCCTGGTGCCCCTTGTAAACCGAATGGCATCACCCGATATTCAAATTGCCCCAGCGGGGTATTAAATGCAGTTTTGTACTCATCCCCTTCTCTGATGCGAACTCGAAAATAGGCATCTCTCAGATCCAGTTTAGAGAACACTTTCCCTTTTGCCACCTCTGCCAATAAGTCTTTGATGAGGGGCATTGGGTAGGCATTGGTTGCAGACACTGCGTTAAGACCCCGGTAATCCGTGCAGAGTCTGAGCCCCCCATCTTTCTTTTTACAAAATAATACAGGTGCTGCGAAAGGGGACGACGCTGGCCTGATAAATCCACGAGCCAGATTTTTATCAATAAAGCGGCGCAGTTCTTGCTTCTCACCAGGACTCATGGCATAAATTTTCCCTTTTGGCAATTTCTGCCCCGGAAGAATTTCAATAGCACAGTCAGAGTTGCGATGGGGGGTAGTTCATCCGCCTCCTCCTCCTCAAAAACTCTAGTCAAATACTGGTAATCCCTAGGGATGCGGTTCAGGTCCTCCATTGCTAAGCAAGCGCGTGGAGGTTCATTGCAGGGAAGGTTCCCCCACCCTGGGTCCCATTTGTGTTCTGTACATTTCGGTGAGATAAATTGAACATCCCCCTCTTCCCATAGAATGTAAGGGTTGTGTCCATGCAACCAAGGGCTACCCAATACTAAGGGAAATTGGGCTTGAGGAGCTATCACAAATGAACGTAGCTCCCAGTGGGCACCAATGCCTATTCTTAACGGGACAGTCTCAAATCGGCATGGTTCTTTCATTGGAGACCCATCCATCTGTGTGAAAGTTATTGGGTCTTTCAAGTTGATCACGGCTGCCTCCAGCCCTACCACCATAGACGGGTTTATGAGGTCCCTCCCACACCCCGAGTCAATGAGGGCTCGAACCCGAATGTGGGTCATCATTGCTGGGTTCATTACTAGGACAGTCACAAAGAAGAGAGAGGGGTAATTGCTCACCAGTTTAGGCGCCTCAGGTGTTGGGTCCTGTTGTGTAGCGCCATTCACAAACAGGACCATTTCATTTCCCTGCACCTCATTCTCTTCCTCCAGCAAGAAGGTATCCAGTTGGTCCGGCCCCGCGAAAAGGGCCCGTGGGTTGCGTGGTTTTGCTGTGCCTTTCTTCGTGGTGGGGTTCATCCATCTTCTGGGTTCTTCTTGTTGTAGGGCCCGATTGGGGTCTCCTTTCGGGCAAGCAGCTGCAAAGTGTCCCTTTTCCCCACACCGCAGGCAGAGTCCTTGCCGCATACGCTGATCCCTCATTCCACTTGGGGTGGTTGCCGGTTTGGACTTGGCTTGGCCCGCCGTCGAACTCGGACGGTGGTAACTGAACGATGAGTCCAGTTTCATCATGCGTAGACGACTCTCGGCCTTCTCGGCTTCCTCCATCCAACCTTGGAGGGTGCGAGGCTGCTGCGAGCTGAGGATGTTATTGCGGATGTCTACTGCTAGACCCATTCGATATTGTTGGGCCAGAACCGCATCAGTCCAATCCCGAATTTTCACAGCATGCCTTTGAAACTCCCTGGAATACTCTCGCACTGAGAGTTTACCTTGTCTGAAGGTACGAAGGAAAGCTTCTGCCTTTTCCGCCGCCCCCGAATCCTCGAAGCGGTTTCTCAAAGCCCACATGAAGTCATCTACATTCCCCAGCTCCGCAGCCTCCAGATCATGGAGAGCAACATACCAGCTTGTAGCACTCCCTCGGAATCTGGATGCGATAAACTCCACCTGCTGTTCTTCATCTGGGAAAACATGGCCCCATCTTTGGACAAATTTTCCGACTTGCAATATGAAAAAAGACACAGTCTCTGGATCTCCATCAAATGTGATTTCAAGCATATCCTTAGGTCGGATTACTGGGGGGCCTGCGCCATAACCTGGATCGGCTGCATAAGAGGGACTGGAGCAGGTGGTTGGGGCGGAGGTGCAGCAGGCGGCTGGAGTGGCCCTGGTTGGCCTGGCCCTGGACCTGGTGCTGGCCCGGCTGGTGGAGGCGGAGCTGGTGCCGGCCGGCCCGGTCCTGGACCCGGAGGTGCTGGTTGACCCGGTCCTGGACCCGGAGGTGCTGGTTGGCCTGGCCTCGGGCCCGGAGGAGCAGGAGGTGGTCGTCCCGGTATCAACGGTGGCGCCGGGGCTGGTGCTGGTCTAGGCTGTGTCAGCGGATGCGCCCGAATAGCTTGGTCCATCATCTGTGGTAGAGATTGCATTAGCTTGCTCATGTCCTTCACCAGACGTCGGGTATCCTCTTGGATAGAGTCCATGCGAGCGTCGGTATCTGGCCCCGACCCAGTTCTGGGAGATCCTCGAGGTACTCTCCCCTGGGGAAGTCCAAAACTGCCTCTGGGATCAATCAAACTGTCTCGGCTTTGGCTCCCCGGCAAAGTCCATGTCGACTGGGTAGTATCCAACAGGTTCTTTGACCAATCGCGTGACCTACGATAGGTCACCCCTTTATCCCATGGCGTTGGGACTCCGGGCACATAGGTTCGGGGAAGCGCTCCTCCTTGAGACGTCAGGTGCCCGGCCGGGCTATAGACTGGGAGAGCGTACTGAACCCCCAATGTGCTTAGTACTGGCGGGGTCAACACTCCGGCTCCCGATTGTGATGCTGGTGCGATCAAAACTGTGGTGGTAGTCACCGGCGCAATAGTGGTGGTCGGGAGGGTGACCACTGCAGCCGCCACAGTGGTAACAGGAACCGTGCCCCCTAAGGTAGCGGCCGCCGCCGCTACGCCTGTGGCTCCTGAGGTGGCCGTCGCCGCTGCAGCCCCCGTGGCCCCTGGAGTAGTTGATGCTGTCGCTGCGCCTGTGGCTCCTGGACTGGTAGCCGCCGCAGCTGCTCCCGTGGCTCCCGTACCCGCTCCGCTCATCTTGGTAGACGGCGGAAACTGACGGTAGTGGGAATGATGATTCCTGACAATTTCTGTCAGGTTTTGAAAATCAAGTAGATCCAGTCATTCTTGCACGAAGAAAGGTTTATTGGATTATCTTGCTATAAACCCACAGTAGGAGGTCATTGTCAGGAATAGGGGGCAAAGCAAAGCAAGCTAACTTATAGTGTGATGCAATGAAGCGCCTAGCAAATAGAACTTGAGCACTCCCGCGGGAACACCCGGCGGGAGAAATACTTCATGAGCGGGAGACTACTCCCCCCTCCCCTTGCCTTCTCAGGACTGGAAAATTCTCATCTACACAAGAATAGCCCAAAGCCTACATTCAAGGCCACCGTGATAAGGAGAAGCGGCAGGGAAGAAGCTCCCACGTTTCTGGCTGCATACCTACGCAAGCGCATAGCGGGGTTAGGAAACATACAACAATGGATTCAGTGAGAAACATCAAATGCAACTATTTCTTACACTTATCCGGCACCAACAGGTTTTGGCTCAAAATTAAAGGAACATTTTTTCCATGCCTAAATGAATGTCACCAACCTGTTCCACATCCAGCCCACCGACCTGTATGACATTCACTGAGGCACAGGGAAAAAAAAGATTTCTTTAATTTTGAGCCAAAGCCTTTTGAGTGCTGGACAGAAGCAGGAGACAGCCAGTTCCACTGCGGGCCTGATAGAAGCCCTCTGGGGACCTGATCGGGCCCCTGGGCCACATGTTTGATACCCCTGTTTTATATCTTATCAGGCTATGGTCATTTTTTTTCTTACTTATTTGTATTCTGTATTCTGGACTGTAATTGGCAAAATACATTGGGATATTTTTGGAAATTTGAGAAATAAAATATATCTTTATCTGATTTTGCACCGTCGGCCTTGGTCCTGTGTTTTTTAATCTCCTGTGACCCGTGTGGTTCTTTATTTTCTTGGGACCATAAGAAGATGAGTCATGAATGTCCCGCATCCCGCCCAGCATCCTGTTTTCAAGAGCGGCTGGCTAACCAGACGCCACGGCAGAGGACGTAAGCTGGGTCCTTACCTGACCAGGCCTCACAGCAGGGAATCCACCGGTGAAGCCTAAGAGAGGCGAGGTGTCGAAGATTTTCGTGATGTCCCCGACAGAATAGACACAGACAGCCGAATAGCCCCTGTGAAGAAGAAGAGTAGAATCCTAGAATCACAGAGTCAGAAGGGGCCATCCAGCCCATCTGGTCCAATCCCCTGCTCAATGCAGGATCGGCCTAGAGCATCCCT
Organism: Gekko gecko; assembly: GCA_029375565.1. Taxonomy (NCBI): domain Eukaryota; kingdom Metazoa; phylum Chordata; class Lepidosauria; order Squamata; family Gekkonidae; genus Gekko; species Gekko gecko. Next base: position 6,732,130 of record JAPDNY010000017.1, on the reverse strand, counting down.
GACCACTGTTCGTCCAGGATATCAGACTCGATTCAAAGAACACATTCCACAATAACAACAATCTACTCCAAATTTGTCCAGACACGGGCGCCAGTATTAAAACTTTATGCCAACATGTTACGTGGAAGTGACCGGACAAATGTCAAGCAGGAAAGACTTCACATGGGAAAATCAATCAAGGCTGGTTTATTGAAGCGTAATTTGCAAAAATACGGGGGGGCAAGGATAGGCAGTCTACCCGTTTGCCTCCAAAAACCTGCGATGTAGCACAGCTGAATTTAAACAAGCCCACCTCCCTGGCTGAGCCACCCATAAAGGGGTGGTCCCCCTCACAGTCTAGCTATCAAATCCCATGTCGTTCAAGCCGTTCCTAGCCCCCCCCTTCTCTCCCCTTTCTCCTCTCTTGTGTGTGTGTGTGTTTCAGCAAACTCTTATCTTGGTTGTTAGTAAGCTAAACTATTCCTTTGTTCTCCATGGCCTTGCTTCTATCTAGTCCCAAGCAAGTGAAATTTCCAAATCGTTTTTCTATTTTTATGCTTGCACAAGCTTTTTGCTAATATATTTTTCTAACACATTTCGATAGTTCAGAACATTGGTTCTCCCCTTTCAAACACACAGTCTACTCCTGACAAATCCTCTGTATCACAAATGGTCATTCCTATGAAAAGTCAAAACAAACCACAAATACATAAGAAGGTTCTAATGACCAAAATATATCTAAAACCCAAAACACACAGCTGACAAACGTTAAAGTTTCTACAAACTACCCTCGACAACAAAACAATCAAAGACGAGGCCGATAAGTTCAAATGGGTTAATCGATTCTAATACTATATATGAATTACCAAGATCTTTGTTATTGCCTTTGTTATGATCAAAATCAGGGCTATTTTGAGGCCGGAACGCACAGGAACGGAGTTCCAGCTGGCTCCTGAGTTGGCCATGCCCAGCAGGAACTCGTTAGCATAACAGACCACACCCAACAGCAGAAACTCATTAAGATTGGCCACATTAGGGCTGTGTGGCCTAACATGCAAAGGAGTTCCTGCTACAAAAAATGCCCTGGGTTTTGACAACAAACAAGGTAAACAGAATAAGAAGCAAAAGGTGGGTGCGGCTGGATGACCACACTTCTGGTAACACAGGGGTGTGGCCTAATATGCTAATGAGCTGTGCTGTCAGGGTGTGACCTAATAGGTTTCTGCTGTTGGGTGTGGCCTGTTATGCTAATGAGTTCCTGCTGGGCTTTTTCTACAAAAAAAAAGCCCTGATCAAAATATTCTTATGTTACAAATTGTTAAGTTACATATTGTTATGTTATATATTGTAATATATTTTACTACAAAATGAATTAATTTTTTTAAAAAGAAACCCTGCCAATGAAGGGGGAGCTCACCACCTCCCTAGGCAGCCGATTCCACTTTTGCACAACTCTTACTGTAAAAAGGTTTTCCCTAATATCCAGCTGGTACCTTCCCAACTCTGCTCTTCCTCGGAGGTCTCCCATCCAACTTCTACCCAGGCCCGATCCTGCTTAGCTTCCAAGACTCAACAAGATTGGGCTAGCCTGGCCTATCCAAGTCAGGGCCTATCTGTATATGCAGCAAAAAAAGGTGTTTGCTCACCACTCGTTTGAAAACAGCCCGTAGATCTTTGTTTCAGCCCACTCCTCAGAGTGGACGATGAAGACATCCTGCACAAGATGGAAGTGGTGGTCGGTGTTCTGGTCAAAGCAGTGCATCGTGGATTTCAGGAAGGTCGACCACTTGGCAGAAGAAAGGACGCCGGTGCTGCCCCCGTCTCCCTGCAGAAATGGGAAGGACAACAGAGCTATTAAGTGCCAGCGTGGGGAGGGGGAGGTCAAGAGGTGTGAGGGGGTCCACAGCTGGCTATCTGAGGGCCAAACCTCTGCACGCTCTGAGCTTTGAAAACAACCAATCAAAAGAGTCTCCTGCGCAAGAAGAAACGCGGTCCGCTCCACACCCAGAGTACACTTTTCAAAATTTTGATTCAGCAGGGTGGGAGAGACACGGAAAACTGTGCATGGGAGGAAGAGAGAGAGAAGAAGAAGAGGAGAAGAGATTGGATTTATACCCCACCCTTCACTACCCGAAGGAGTCTCAGAGCGGCTTACAATCTCCTTCCCCTTCCCCTCCCCACAACAGACGCCCTGTGAGGCAGGAGGGGCTGAGAGAGCTCTCTCGAGAACTGATCCTGAGAGAACAGCTCTGAGAGAACTAGTGACTGACCCAAGGGCACACCAGCTGGCCCGCGTGTGGAGGAGGAGTGGGGAATCAAACCCGGTTCTCCCAGATTAGAATCCGCACTCCTAACCACTATACCAAACTGGCTCTCCTGAGTCGAACCAGGGACTGCCTGACTTGTACCTCCAAGCCAGTTCCCAAGGGGTTGTGGAGAGCTACTCCCTGGTTGGACTTAGAAGAGCTAGATTCAAATCTGGTAGCACCTAAGAAACTGACAAGATTTTCAGGGTACCAGCTTTCAAGAGTATAGGTAACCTGATCTAGAATCCCCATCCAGGGGGGAAACAGGGTTGCCAGCTGTGGGTTGCGAAATTCTTGGGAGATTTGGGTGGGTGGAGCCTGGACAGGGTGGAGTTTGTGGAAAGGAGGGTGTTCAGCAGGGACGCAATGTAACTCTAGGACTTCCCTTTCTCCTAGACTCTATGGTATACCACAAAGAGTCTGCCCCCCAGAGCTGCCATTTCCTCCAGGGGAACTGAGGTCTGTAATGTAGAGTTCACTTGTGATTCCAAGAGATCTCCAGGCCCCACCTGGAGGCCGGCAGCCCCAGAGGAAATGCGATCTTTTACTCACTCCCGAATTCTTAGCCAGCTAAGGCAGTGTTCAGAGACCCAATATGCTCCATGCAGCACATCAGTTCAGCAAGGTGGGGACATGGTGGCCCAGGGCTGACCCCTTTCCTGCCTGCCGTGAAGACAACAGACACGTCCACAAGGAGGAAGGATCAACCACAGCAGGTAACCTCCCCGCCCCTCTTCTTTTTAAAGTGAACCCACTTCCGTCCCTCCTGCTTCGTCTGAAAAACCGCATACAGGATGCAGAGATGCATTTCGACCGTGAGAGAAAGTCCAAATCTCTGAAGCTCTCTCCTCCGTTCAGAGGACACAGAGCAACAGAATGGAGATGCTGGAGGGGCCATGAATCCATGGTTAAAGAAGAAATTGGATTTATACTCCACCCTTCACTACCCGAAGGAGTCTCAGAGCGGCTTACAATCTCCTTTCCCTTCCCCTCCCCACAACAGACACTCTGTGAGGTAGGTGGGGCTGAGAGAGCTCTCTTGAGGACTGCCCTTGAGAGAACAGCTCTGAGAGAACTTGTGACTGACCCAAGAAGAAGGAGAAGAAGAAGAGATTGGATTTCTACCCCGCCCTTCACTACCAGAAGGAGTCTCAGAGCAGCTTACAATCTCCTTTCCCTTCCCCTCCCCACCACAGACATACCCTGTGAAGTAGGTGGGGCCGAGAGAGCTCTTTCGAGGACTGCTCCTGAGAGAATGGCTCTGAAAGAACTTATGACTGACCAAGGTCACGCCAGCAGTTGCATCTGGAGGAGTGGGGAATCGAACCCGGTTCTCCCAGACCAGAGTCCGCGCTCCTAACCACAACACCAAACGGTCTCTGCTAGGCACGCAGAAGGTCCCAGGTTCAATCCCTGGCATCTCAAGTTCAATGGATTAAGTAAGAGGAGATGTGAGAGAGCCTAGGGTTCCCAGGTCTGTCGGAAACGCCAGCGGGAGGAATAGAGGCTGAGAACCTTCCCCTGATGTTGCCTCCTGGCTCTGGGGTTCAAAGTTTTAGTGCCTCTGAATGCGGGGTTCCCCTCAGCCACCATGGCTAGTAGACATTGAAAGATAGACTCATGGAGGATAAATCCAATCCCCTTTTAAAGCTGTTTATCCCTGGGGCCATCACTACACCCTCTGGCAGTGCATTCCACCTTCTACATGCAAGACAGAGGCTGTATCTGCTGAGTTGGAAATGCCAGGGATTGAACTTGGGTCTTTCCATATGCAAAACAGATGCTCTACCCACTGAGCTGGAGATCCCGGGGATTGAACTTGGGACCTTCCGCGTGCAAAACGGACACTCTGACCCCTGAGTCACAACCCCATAGCTAGGGATTTTTGGAGGGACAGGGCCCGGGTGCAGCAAATTAAAGCATAGTTAATTGCATTAATTCAATTTGGGGCCAGCCCGGGAGGGAGGGGGCCCGGAAGAAACGCTAGGGGGCCAGGCCCCATGGGCCCCGCATTAGCTATGAGCCCTGCTGAGCCCATCCCATTAGCCTGCTTGTAATCTAATCTATTTCTCTGCTGCCCCACCTCGATCCCTATCCGCCCTCTGCCCACTTCGCCCCCGGATCTTTACCGCACACAGCTGAGCCACCCTTGAGATACGCTTCGGTGCCTCCGGGTTCCTGGGCCACTCCGGATTGTCCTCTTGGAAGAAGAGATAGATTTTGTCCTTGTACGCCTCCTCGTTCTTTATGATGGCCCCCTGAACAAGCTTGGGGTCTGCAAATGGAGGAGACAGAGCTACGGTGAGACAAGACCGAACAAGGAATCTCTCGGTTGGGAGATGGTTGCGCCAAGCCCTGCTGTAGGCTGGGTGCCAGATGCCCCCTCTAAGCTGTGGAGTCTTGTGAGCAAAAATTCTACTTGGTGAGCTCCTGGCATTCAAGTTGTGAGCGACCAATTTGGCTACTGCATAAATTAGTTTGCTCTGGAGCCATCCTTCCTGAGCTAAGACGAAAATGTGTGAACCGGAGGCTAAAAAACAGTGAGCTAGCTCACACTAACTCAGCTTAGAGGGAACACTAGTACCAGCCTAAATATAGGTGCATGACTGTTCTTTGTTCGTTCCAGGCAATGCCCAACTAGAGCATTCTGGGCAAAGAAAGAACACATCTGTATCCTGTACGTCACCAGGAAGAGAAAGACACAGGAAACCGTCAGTCTTCGAAAGGGCGCCTAATCTAGCATCCTCTCTTTCACAGTCACCAACCTGACACTTCTAGGGAAGCCAACGAGCAGGATACTAAAAACAAACAAACAAAATACACCCCACTTTCCTTTGCTGCCCAGCAGCTGGCATTCAAAGGTACATTGCTCCTGAATCTGGAGGTTCTTTTGGCTATAGTCGATTCATGGGTCTATCCTTCATGAGTTTGTTCTGCCTCCTTTTATCTGAGGAATGAATCTCCCCTTGTGTTAGGGGTCTGTGAGCAGATCCAATGCTTGTTTAAATGGTTAAAAAGAGGGTTAATTTGGACAGGAACTGGGGGGAAAATAAGAATTTTTCTTCAGCTGTCTCGACTCTCACTTTCACCGATACTGAGTCCCAGACTTCCAGTATTACAGGGAGAGGGAAGAACTTTCTCCTTGCTTCCTTTCACCATGCCATTTAGAAATCTTGGTTATGACAAGTTATCGGTTTTCCTCAAAACTAAAAATCCCTGAACGCTTTAGCCTTTCCTTGCATTACCACCATAATGAATAAGAACGGCATGTTATTCCTCTCTTCCTCTAACAAGCTCGGGGTAGTGTGCATAGTTCCCCTAACTCTTCTTCTCACAACCACCCTGCGAAGTAGGTTAGGTGGAGAGAAAGCAGCCAACCAAACATTGCATGCTAAGTTTTGTGGCCACTAAGTTTCGTGGCCAATCAGGGATCTGCATTAGGGCTGCCAGGTCCTTCCTGGAGACTTACCAGGAAAAGGAGGAAGGCCCCAGGTGATGTCACCAGCAATGTGGCAATGTCAGTTCCGGAGCTCACAGGAAGTGATATCATCATGCCGTGACGCTGAGGCGATGCTCTGGTATTTGCACAAAAACTCTGTGGTAAAAATGGCTTCGACAATAGAGTTTTTGCCCGAATACCAGAGTTTCGCCCAGACATTGCTGGCACGATGGTGTCACTTCCTGTGCTTGCCAGAAGTGACGTCGCACATCCCCAGTGCCATCACCTGGGCCTTCCTCTGTCTCCTGGCCAGCTGACTGGCAGCAGGGGACGAGGCCTGGTAGTGGGGGAGCCCCACCTCCACAGGGGGCTGGCAACCCTTATCTGTACCCAGGACTTCCTGGTCTCCAAGTCCACTTCCTGTCAAGCTCAGGCCTAACTTCCATTTCCTTAAATTCTGCTTTCCCCTTCCTTCGCTTGACATTTTGAATTCCTGAGGGGAGGGCTGCTGTATGAGTGCATGCGGATAGTGGCCATAACCATTTCTCAAAGTGAGCCCCAAGAGTTGGTTCTCATGTGATTGACCTTGGAGATTCTCTTTGCCGGGCTAGGTTACATAGGACACCATATATCTGTCCATGTTGCCATAGAAACGCTGGGGGGGGGTAGGTGTGAAGTATGAATGTGTGGAATTTTATGTTTTTACCTATAACCTGTGGTTTCCCACCACCAGGTCGCAGTTTTCTTCATGCCTAACAAAAGTTCTTGTACCTATAGCAAGCATATCTCTTATAAAGCGTTTCACGCCAATAGTGTGTGTGGAGTGTGTCTTAGCTGGGGACCTGACACCTCCCTAGCTGCACTGACTCTTCAGAATATTTTTTTAAAATCAAACAGTTATTTAACAAAATGCCAGCCGACTCTTCTCAGACACTGGGCTAATACATTGGAAAAAAAGGCCCGGGGCCACAACTGGGCAGCCCCTGTCCAATGTTCCCTCTAAGCTGAGTTAGTGTGAGCTAGCTCACAGTTTTTAGCCTTCGGCTCACACCTTTTTGTCTCAGCTCTGGAAGGATGGCTCCAGGGCAAACTAATTTACACAGTAGCCGAATTGCTCACTCACAGCTTGAATGCCAGCAGCTCACAAGGTAGCATTTTTGCTCACAAGACTCCACAGCTTAGAGGGAATGTTGCCCCTGTCCAGTCACCCCTGGGGGCTAGCGATAGCTCTCGACGTCCCCAAACTAGAAACACACGGGCGCACACAAAGAGGCATATGCGTGAATTTCCGTTCCATCGCCACCGTTTCGGGGAGCAATGCTGCAAGAAACAGTGTCCCAGAGGAGGACAAAAACCTGGAAAAGTACTATCCCCGTCTCCTCCCTTTCGACGTGAAATCAGAAGGAAAGCCCTGCACGGAGAGGTAATGAGCAAAACTTCCCATCACCCAAGGCTCATTATCACAGGCTCCCCGGGGTGGAAGAGAATCCTCTTTCCATTACGCACATTAGACAGAACGCACCTCTTTTTGCTCTCTGCAGCAAGCAGCTCAGAGCGGACTGTTTTTTGTTTTATAAAGCTGGCTAATTGTTCTGCTCGGTGGATCACGGGACGCACGCCAGGCGCAAATCTTCAAAACCTCCTGCATCGCAAGAAGTTCCAAACCCCGTGACACAGCTTACTCCGGGTGGATACCACATGACAAAGAATGGTACGGTACTTCCCCTTTCCTCCCTCCCCTCTCCCGCCTTCTCTTTTATCGAGTAAAGCAGATGTCTTTAGATGGAATTGGTGGAGGGGTGTGGGTGTTCAGTTTAACCTTTTCCTTCCCAGTGGCTTATCTGTTCACCCTTGGCCCCCTATCATTTCCCTTGCCTCACAGAATTTTTTTTTTAAAAAACCCTACAATCGGGCAACCACTTGGCCCTTCTTAAGTGCTTTCCTGCCACTAGAGGGCCAATCAGGGAGCCTGGCAGGCTACGTTCTCTCTTTTAGACGATGAAGTCCACTAAGGGGTTAATTGGGACCTTCAAGTGGGGGAGGCAAAATGAAACTCTCTCCATCCCAAGCTACCAGGGACCCGGAATGACCCCCCCCCCCAAAATGTGAAAATTTACCCATAATTACAAAGGACATGAACGGTCTAAGGACGTAAGAGAAGCCATGTTGGATCAGGCCAATGGCCCATCCAGGCCAACACGCCCAGGGAAATGCTGATCGTCACTTTGGGGTCAGGAAGCCATTTTTCTCCAGGCCGGTTTGGCCCAAGGATCTTGGAGGGTTTTTTTTATCATCCTCTGGGCATGGAGCAGGGGTTGTTGGGGGTGGGGGGGAGGTATTTGTGCATTTCCTGAATTGTGCTGTGGGTTGGACCAGATGACCCTGGAGGTACCTTCTGAATCTATCATTCCATGTGTCACACAGTAGCCAAAATCCAGGTGCTATCAAGAGGTCTACCCGTGGGACCAGAACTCCAGAAGCCCCCCCAGGCACCAAGAAGACAGAGCATCACTGCCCCAGACAGAGTGTTCCATCTATACCTTGTAGCTAAGAGCCACTGATGGACCTCTGCTCCAAATGTTTGTCCAGTCCCCTCTTGACGCTATCTATGCTTGTAGCCACCACTACTTCCCGCGGCAGTGAATTCCATCTGCGAATGATTCTTTGGTGTGAAGAAAGACTTCCTTTGATCTGTTCTAAGCCTACGGCTCATCAATTTAAGTGAGAGCCCATGAGTTCTTGTATTTGTGAGAAAGGGAGAAAAGTCCTTCTTTCTCTACCTCCTCTAACCCGGGCATAATTTTGCAAACCTCTATCACTTGGTTCGTCAAGTTATAGGTATTTGATATGTTATAGAGGTATTTTAGATTTGATTTTACCTTGTACTATTTATTGCTTTTGTTCTGTTTTAAGTCATCCTGAGCCCTGCTTGCAGGGAAGGGAGGAGTAGGAGGAGGGGAAGATGAGGAGGAGATTGGATTTATACCCCACCCTTCATTCAGAATCTCAGAGCAGTTTACAATCTCCTTCCCCTCCCCACAACAGATGAGATAGGTGGGGCTGAGAGAGCTCTTTCAAAGACTGCCCCTGAGAGAACAGCTCTGAAACAACTTGTAACTGACCCAAGGTCACACTAACAGCTGCATGTGGAGGAGTGGGGAATCAAACCTGGTTCTCCCAACTGAAGAGTCCATGCTCTTAACCACTACACCAGACTGGTGACTGTCACCTCTTAATCATTGTTCCTCCAAGCTAAGGAGCCCCAACCTCCTTAACCTTCCTTCACAGGGAAGGTGTTCCATCCCCTTAATCATTTCAGTTGCCCTCTTCTGCGCCGTTTCCAATACTATAAAATCTTTTCTGATGCTAGAATAGCTGCGCCTTTTCCATTGCTATAGCTCATTCTACCTCAAGCCCTGTATCTGTAATACAGAGGAGAACAGAACTATCCTACAGGATTATCCTACCTTCTAGGGGTGTTGTAATTTTTGCTGTGCAATAGGAGTGATGAGCCCTGGACACTTCTAACCACTCTCACATGTGTGTGTTTGTGGTGGGGGGGGAGAGAAGAGTTAAGGAGAGACAGGGAAACCCACCCTGAACACGGCTGGCCCTACTCACTGTGCCACAGAAAATCTCCGGTATACAGATCCCACGGTCCTTTCACCCGGCGAAAACGAATCAGCTTCGCCCTGTTCTTACTGATGGCAGAGTAGATGTTGTCTCCTACAAAGGAAGGGAACATGAGTTGTTGGTGGTGGAAAGCACCGTCAATTCTCAGCCAATTTACGGCATCCCTGTAGGGTTTCCAAGGCAAGAGATGGACAGAGGTGGGTTTGCCCTTGCCTGCTTCTGCATAGCAACCCTGGGCTTCCTCTTGGTGGTCGTCCATTCAAGTACTAACCAGAGCCGACCCTGCTGCTCAGCTTCTAAGGGTCCATGTTGATCAGGCTAGCTGGGGCCAGTTGCTCTGCTGCTGAGCCACGTCCCCATAATGAACTTGCCTTCGGAGCTCACTTCCAGGTGGGCCGAACTCCCCGAACCACAAACCAGTTCGGGCAATGGAGGAGTTCGTTGGAGGTTCGTGGTTCGTGAAAACCCCGAACCCACGAACCTCCACTTTCCTGGTTCATGAAAACCCCGAACCCACGAACCTCCATTTTCCTGGTTCGTGAAAACCCCGAACCCACGAACCTCCATTTTCCTGGTTCATGAAAACCCCAAACCCAGAACCTCCATTTTCCTGGTTTGTGAAAAACCCGAACCCACGAACCTCCATTTTCCTGGTTCATGAGAACCCCGAACCCACGAACCTCCATTTTCCTGGTTCGTGAAAACCCCGAACCCACGAACCTCCATTTTCCTGGGCATGAAAACCCAGAACCTCCATTTTCCTGGTTCGTGAAAACCCCGAACCCACGAACCTCCATTTTCCTGGTTCGTGAAAACCCCGAACCCACGAACCTCCATTTTCCTGGGCATGAAAACCCACGAACCTCCATTTTCCTGGTTCGAGTCCACCCCTAGTAGCCTCCATGCATCTATCAAATCCAGGGGTGTCAAACTCATTTGTTATGGGGGCTGGATCTGACATAAATGAGATCTTGTTGGACCGGGCCATGTGTGTCGTCAAATGTAATGCCAGGTAGTGGAGATATAAACTTTATAAAGGACACAAACACAAAGTTTTTTTGTTTTGTTTTTTACTTAAAATCATGCTTAAAACATCAGCACTCTTCCAATATTTTGTTTATTTAACAGGGTCCGATAACGGACACCTCTTGCTCTGAATTACTGCATCAAAAAATGTCTGTGCTGTTGCAATCTCGAGTATGCTGCTCAGGTGTGTCTCTGTAAGCTGCAAACCTACGATGACGCAGCAGCAGCAGAACTGGAAGAAGGAGCAGAAGACAGCCAGTTCCACTGCGGGCCAGATAGAAGCCCTCCGGAGGCCTGATCTAATCCCTTCTTAAAGCTGTTTATTCCTGTGGCCATCACTACATCCTATAGCAGCAGATCCCACATTCTAATCACTCTCTGTGTAAAGTAGTAAAGTGGTAACCTCATGTAATTCTCGGGGGGGCAAAAATAAGAGCAGGATGGGCTAATGATGCTAGATGCATGAGGATTCACAGGGGCACCCCCCAAAAACACTTCTAATACCAAAAAGGGCGCATGGACCTCAAGACACAGCCAGTCGGCAGGTGGAATGGCAGAAACTCTACCAAAGAGGTCTAGGCAAGCGTTACTGGATATTCAACATCTCTGAAGTTCACAGGCGTACCGTAAAAAAGGACAAAGGAATTTAGTTCAAGGTAATGGGGGCCAGCCCCAAGGCATTAATTCCAGGTTCCTTCTTCCCATCTACCTGCAGGGAGATAAAACGCAGTGGTGATGAGTCGTTACGTCCAAGGAACATTCCACATGGTCTTAAAAGACAGCACGTCAACTTGGCAATGCCTTCCTTCTCGCACCCGAGCCTCCCTCCACACTTTAGTACACCTTAGCTACATTATACTGAGTCAGCCCCTTGGCCTACCAAAGTCAGTATTGCCTGCTCTGACCGGCAGCAGCTCTCTAGGGTCTCTGCCATAGGTCCTTCACATCACCTGATCCTTTTAACCGGAGGCGCTAGGGATTGAACCTGGGACCTTCTGCATGCCGAGCAGATGCTCTACCACTGAGACAGGGTCTCAAGTGAAGGTCTTTCACACCACCTACTATCAGATCCTTTTAACTGGAGATGCTGGGGATTCAATCCGGGACCTTTTTCATGCCGAGCAGATTCTCTACCAATGAGCCAGAGTCTCAGGTCAAGGTCTTTCCCATCACCTACTTCCTAGTCCCTTTAACTGGAGATGCTGGGGATTGAACCTGGGACTTTTCACGTGCCAAGCAGAGGCTCTACCACTGAGCCAGGCTCTCAGGTCAAGGTCTCTCCCATCATCTCCTGCCTGTTCCTTTTAACTGGAGATGCTGGGGATTGAACCTGGGACCTTCTGCATGCCGAGCAGAGGCTCTATCACTGAGCCACAGCCTTTCCCCCCTCTGAAGGCCTTTCTCTGCTGGGCATGCAGACTCTAAAGTGCCAAACGCGTCAAACTCACACAGACCCATTCAAAAGACAGCCTTGCTAACTGCCCATGTGGAATACCTGCAACACGGCATGCGTCTCAGTGCTCCTGAGTGTGCCTAGGTGAGGTGCTAAAGCTGCATCCATCACACACTCAGATAACCCAACGAAAGGGGTGCGATGCCCAATGGATAATGGCGACCCTACAGCACGCACACACGGCCCCACAGGGTTTTCAAAGCAAGAGGTGGTTTGCCATGGCCTGCCTCTGTGTAGCAACCCTGGGATTCCTTGGTGGTCTCCCATCCAAGTACTAACCAGGGCTGATCCTGCTTAGTTTCTGAGGTCTGACGAGATCGGGCTCGCCTGAGACACCCAGGTCAAGGAAAGAGACTGCCTCTGCGTAGCCACCCTGGATTTCCTTTGTGGTCTCCCATCCAAGTACTAACCAGGACCAATCCTGCTTAGCTTCTGAGACTGGATGAGAACATGCCAGCCTGGACCATCCAGGCTGGGGATAGCACATGTGGACATAAACTTTTTTTAAAAAAATGGCCATGCTAAGATCTTTGGCATAGGTAACAAAAGTTTCGCAGAGTCCAGTACCCGAAGAGTTAAAGACAGTCCCTGGAAAATATGGATCATTGGATCCAGGATGGTTTCGTTTGTATATGGATCTCATTGAACCAAATGTCTGTTGTTCTAAGGACATCTAGGAGTAAAAGCCGGGAACTGGCACACCTAGCAGCTAAGAGAATAAGCCATGGTTTATATTAGAAAATTTGCACATGTAACAGGATATGTGGTGTAATGACTAGAGTTCTGGACCAGGGAAGGCTTGGGGTCATGATGTTTTGGCGACCGGAACCGGCTTGTATCTGAAGCCGCGAGTTCACATGCAGCTGCTGGTGTGACCTTGGGTCAGTCACAAGTTCTCTCGGAGCTATTCTCTCAAGAGCCATTCTCGAAAGAGCTCTCACAGCCCCACCTACTTCGCAGGATATCTGTTGTGGGGAGGGGGAAGCGAAAGGAGAATCTAAGCTGTGCTGAGATTCCGAGTCAAGGGTGGGGTATAAATTCAATCTCCTCTTCTTCCATGAAAATTCACATAGGAACAAAATGTCATTAGCCTTTAAGGGGCAACAAGACTCCTATATAATTCTTCCTAGGTCGGGTTTCTCAATGAAAGCTGTGTTTCCTTCTTCTTTCTTGATCTGGGCAGCTTCACAAAGGAAGAGAGACATGCCTGGCTCCCAGTTTCCAGGGTGGAGACTTCTCGTAAGCTACCAGGAGTATCAACATTCACAAGGACCGTCATTTGGTAGCCGAAAAACAAAGTTCCATTACGTACCCAATTCCAACAGGTCGGAGAACAGGCGTTGCTCCCGCATACCAGCAGCTTCCCTTTGTAGTTCACCACGAGCGTGAGATAGTTCTGGGAATGTGTCTGGAAAAATAAAAATAAGGAAGGTGAAGACAAGGGACAAGACATTCCCACACACTGCAGCAGTGCCAGATCCTCTGGTCCTAAGGATTGTTGGATCCGGTGGCTGACCTTGTAAGACCCAGACCCAGCCGAGCCACCCACACTTGGCCTGAAAGACAGCTGATAATCGCAGGGAGCCTGGGATGCATGAGCTAGCGGTAGTCTCCCACAGCGTGGGAACGAAGGTCGGTTCGAAGCTTCAAAGAGGACTTGGATACACTTTGAAAGTCTGTCACAAGGTGCCTCGACAAAATGCCAACAGGCCGGCCTGCGAGGCTCTAGAACAGGGGTCTCCAACGTGGTGCCCACAGGCACCATAGCCAATACTTTCCTTGACATTCACCAAGAAGAAGAGGAGATTGGACTTTTAGAAGAAGAAGAAGAAGAGTTTGGATTTATACCCCGCCCTTCACTGCCCAAAGGCATCTCAGAGCGGCTTACAAACTCCTTTCCCTTCCTCTCCCCACAACAGACACCCTGTGAGGTAGGTGGGGCTGAGAGAACTCTAACACAAACTGTCCTCGAGAGAACAGCTGTGCCAGAGCTTGTGACTGACCCAGGGTCACATCAGCAGGTGCAAGTGGAGGAGTGGGGAATCAAACCCGGTTCTCCCAGATAAGAGTCCGCGCACTTAACCACTACACCAAACTGGCTCTCCAGTTTACCCCATCCTTTATTCGGAGTCTCAGAGCGGAGTCCTTTCCCTTCCCTTCCCCTCCCCACCACAGGCACCTTGTGAGGTAGGTGGGGCAGAGAGAGCTCTTTCGAGGACTGTCCTTGAGAGAACAGCTCCGAGAGAACTTGTGACTGGCCCAAGGTCACTCCAGCAGCTGAAAGTGGAGGAGCGGGGAATCAAACCCGGTTCTCCCAGATTACAGCCACGCTCTGAACCACTGCACTAAACTGGCAAAGTATTTTTAGGAAGCGGGCAGTGGACCAGGTAGGGCTTTTGCCCAGCAAGGCTCCTGATTAGCCGCTGGAGATTTCATTGGTGGCCAGATTTTTCAGCTGCAGCAGTCATTTAGTGGCGGGATTAGTCATTCCAAGGCGGCCATTTTGTGGCTATGCCCATTATGGTGTGACGGAATTCCAACGACGCCCACAGGCTCAGAAAAGTTGAGGGTCCCCCTGTTCTACAAGGAATCGAGTCCTGAGCCCCACCCCCTTCAGGAATGACTCAAGCTATTATTCCAGACTTACCGGATCTCTACATTTGGACTGTGTTATGTTGAAAGGCTCCTGAAAGAAAGAGAGACCATACTGTTAATCTGGTGTCTGTCTATACACACTGGTAGCCACCCACCCACCAGGACGAAAGTTAGATAAAAAGATTGATACAGCCTGATCACTGCCTTATAAGGAACAGCTTTCCACACACACACCCAATTAAACTTTTGGCTTAGGAAGAACATCAGAAAAATTCATCTGGATCAGACCAGTCATCCATCTTGTCCAGCATCCTGTCTCACACGGTAGCCACCCAGTTCCTCTGGAGGGCCAACAACAGTGCAGAGAGGCCGAGGCCTTCATAAGAACGTCAAAAGAGACTTGCTGGATCAGACCAGTGGTCCACCCAGTCCAGCCTCCTGTCTCATACAGTGGCCAACCAGTTCCTCTGGACAGCCAACAACAGGGCAGAGAGGCCAAGGCCTTCATAAGAACATCAGAAGAGCCCTGCTGGATCAGACCGGTGGTCCTTCTAGTCCAGCATCCTATCTCACACAGTGGCTGGCCAGTTCCTCTGGGCGGTTGAGGTCTTCCCTTGATGCTGCCTCCTGGCACAGGTATTAAAGTTGTCATCTCTGGGCTGGGAAATTCCTGGAGATTTAGGGAGGAGGTGGACCCTAGGGAGGGGGGAGTTTGGAGAGACCTCAGTGGGGCGTCATGCCACAGAGTCCAACTTCCAAAGCAGCCATTTTCTCCAGGGGAACTGATCTGTCATCTGGAGACCAGCGGTGATTCCAGAAGATCTCCAGCCACTGCCTGGAGCCTGGCAACCCTAACCGGTATTCAGATGTTTACTTCCTCTGAACGTGGAGATGGTATAATGGAGGTTTATGAGGTGGAGAAACTCCCTGGGGGAGAAATGGTTCACTCAGTATACCGAGAGGGCCATTGTAATGTACAAGCGGAGCTCTATTTACTGAAGGCAAATTAAAAAAAGGAAACAAAATGTACATTTGCTCAAATTTTAGATTACGCATCTCATGGCCACAAGGTTCGGAGAGTTCCCTTTTGCATAAATGGATATTAAGATGAGCGGAGGGGGACTCGGAAAGTGTTTCCCTGGCTTCGGGCCAGCACATACTACGTTTAGCGACAAGTGGACAACCAGATATCGGGGGAAGAAACAAAAGGTTGGCGTGTTCAGCCAGCCCAGCTCATGAACCACCATGTTATAAGGATGCCAACCTCCAGGTGGGACCTGAGGATCCCCTGGAATTATAGCTTCTCTCCAGACTACAGAGAAAAACAGACACTTTGGAGGGTGGACTCTATGGCATTGTACCCCGCTAAGGTCCCTGTCCTCCCCGTCCACCCCAAGTTCGATCCCCACATCGCCAGGAGTTTCCCAACATGGATCTGGCAGCTCTACCCCCTCATCCCTCACCTGAGGCCAAGGGGGCAACCACGTATGAAAAGGTAAATCTCAGATTGTCTACTCTGACCGGCAGCTACTCTTCAGCGGAGAAGGCTCTTCCGCCAATGCCTGCTTCCCTTCCGCTGGAGATGCCAGGGAATGGACTGGCGGCCTTCTGCATGCAAAGCTGAGTCTCTTCCACCAATCCATGGTGGATTCTAAAGATGTGGCACGTGGCCACTGTTGGTGGACAAAACGAGGAAGCAGGAGGGATTCTCGGTTTTGCTACGTGGGGAAATTTCTGCATCGCTGCCTCCCCCCCCCCAAGTTTCCGGCATTCGATGCAAACCGGAACAGGTTCCGATTCCACTGCGCCAGATCACTTTGATACGGGAACACCACTGTTGGAGCAGAGGTCCATCAGTGGCTATTCGCCACAAGGTACAGATAAGGACTCTGGGGCAAGTGACGCTCTGTATTCTTGGTGCTTGGGGCGGTCAATAGTGGGAGGGCTTCTAGTGCCCTGGCCCCACTGGTGGACCTCCTGATGGCACCTGGTCTTTTTGGCACTGTGTGACACAGAGTGTTGGACTGGATGGGCCGTTGGCTTGATCCAACATTGACTTCTCTTATGTTCTGATGTTCTTCCCAGACGGATCCCCGATGGAATTGAGTCTTCTAAAGTTGCCGGAAAAAACAGACAGCATAATCCTTTCTGCCTTGCTGGATCAGACCAAGAGCCCATTTAATTCAGCATCCTCTTTCTGATACTGTCAGAGAGCTCCTAAAATGCAGGTTGCCAACCTCTAGGTAGGGCCTGGATATCTCCTGGAATTATAACTGGTCTCCAGACCACAGATGTCAGCTCCTCTGGAGAAAACCAGCAGCTCTGGAGGATGGAGGCCAGGGCATGGTCCCCCGCTGAGGTCCCTCCCCTCCCCGTACCCCGCCCTCCTCAGGCTCCACCCCCCAAATCTCCAGGTATTTCACAACCTGGAGTTAGCAGTCCTACTTAAAATGGGCATGAAGGCAACAAGCTGTTTTCCCCTGTTGCTCCCTCTCATCAATTGGTTCCAGAGAGATAACTGCCCCTGAACATGGAGGTTCCTTACAGACTAACGGCCACCTTCCATGTGTTTTAGTCCTCCATTTAAAGCTATCAATAACAGCCTTGTGGGATCACAAAAAAAAGGCCAAGATTCTGGGGGTGGTTGCCCTGCAGCTGCCATGACCTTGTTGTGGCTTTGCAGAGGTGCCAGCCCCTTCCTATGCCATCTGGCATCTGGCAAACGGATGCGCTTAGGTAGCCCAAAGATGAACATTTCATTTAGCCAGCAAGGCGAGCAGTCCTCAACAGAACCATTCACTGTGGTCACAGTCTGGTCGCAGTGAGTTCCACAGGCTAATTAAGTGAAGAATATAATTTGATGTAACAGTGGGCACTTTTCAGATTCAACACATCCATCCACCACGAATCCGCCATCTTGTGGCGGTGATTTCCGCAGGCTAATGGCTTAAATAATATTATTTGTCGTAACGGCAGGCGCTTTTCAGATTCAAGCAGAATTCCGAATTTGAGGTCCTGAACAAATTAACATGCAATTCTGAGCTCTGAATTTCAATGGCTGAATTTTGTCCATCCGTCCCCACATTTCCCTTACCTCGTAGTGTTCGGAGGTCTCAAAATCGTAGTAGTAAAGCTTGTTAACGGCACCCACAAAGACAGAAGAGGTCCCATTTTCATGGTACAGCGTCACGTGTTCCTCTTTGGTGTTAAACAGGAATCGCTTCCCCCCTATAAAAATGAAAAAGAAGGGGAAATTCAGTACTGGATCATCCATTCTCCAAAGCGGTTTTCATATATTTTGCACACAGAAACCATAGATGCTTTATTTGTCATGTTATAAGAACATAAGAGAAGCCAATGTTGAATCAGGCCAACGGCCCATCTAGTCCAACACTCTGTGTCACAGAGTGGCCAAAAATATCAGGTGCAGCAGCTAGAATCTTATAATAACAGCAGCTAGAATCTTATTCGCAACAACATGGAGGACATTGAAAATCCCGACGCTTGATGAGTTGATAACGAAGATTATGGAATGTGCTGAAATGGACAGATTGACAAATATACTAAAAGGAAAAAATGGAAGAAGAATTTATGGGACCACGGAGGTAGGGCTGCCAGGTCTGAGTTGGAAAATACCTGGGGACTTTGTGGGTGGATCCGGGAGAGGGTGGGGTTTGGGAAGGGGAGGAGCCAGAGAGTCCGCCTTCCAAAGCAGCCATTTTCTCCAGGAGAGCTGATCTCTGTCAGCTGGAGATCAGGTGTAAAAACGGGAGATCCCCAGGCCCCCCCTGGAGGCTGACAGCCCTACGCGGAGGGTGTTTTATGACTGGTTAAAACATAAGTACGAAGAAACTAACGACTAAATGAAGAACAATAAGAAAGATGGTTATAATAGCTGTGAAACTTTCAGGAGAGGGTTTGCATGCAGAATGCTAATTTGGATTTTTTTTATACAACTCTGTACTCCTCCCCACCCCCTTCTTTTCCCTTCCTCCCCTTTCTATATATAAACTAATAAAACTCTATTTTTTAAAAAAAAGAAACCGTCATAAGTGACCATTCCGTGGCACTTCCGCACTAATGCTGCGCTTAGACTAATGGTGAAGATTTTTGTTGACAGAAAATACGGCCTTTTGGAATGACAGCTTTTGCAGACACGCTCACATGCTGAATATCTGGGCAGGGCTCAAAAACAAACATCTAAGCCTGGCGTAGAAGAACGCGGCCCTCACACCCCAAACCGTCACGGCCTCCATCCGCCAGACTGAATCTTGTGGGTAAAACGGCAGAGCAGAGGAAAAGACCCTGGGCATCGAGAGGAAAGGAAAGGCTAGAGACATTCCAGGCACCGGGTCAAAGCCTCCAGCACTTTACTCCAGCACTCTTTTCCAAGTCAGTGCCAATTTTGAGAAGGGGAGGAGGAGGAAACTCAGACACTTCGCTGAAAGAGCCAAGATCGCTGGGTTCCGCCCCCGTGTTTACAGCAAGGAAACGCGGCCATTTAAGTATCATTCGTGGGCCAGCTATGCTTTTAAATACCTGTGGGGTTTTTAACAGCGGTGTTCAAAGCAGTGAATCACCCCGAAGACACGGCTCCAAACGTGACCGTGAACAGATGCGTGGGAAGGGCTGGCAATGAGTTAGCGGCTGAGCACCTGCTTGGCATGCAGAAGGGCCCGGGTTCAAACTCTGGTTATCACTAGTCAAAGGGACTACATAGTAGGTGATGTGAAGGACCTAGGGTGACCAAGTCCCTCCTGGAACCCAGCGGCAGATTGGGGGGGGGCTTACGGGGAGGAGCAGGCAGGCCCGTCGGATGTGCAGCGAGGTCTCTGCATCACTGCCCACGTGACCTGGAAGCGACATCACATCTGGGATGCCGGGGAGACACTCTGGCATTTGGGCAAAAACTCTATGGTAAATTTGGCTTCTAACATAGAGTTTTTTTGCCCAAGTGGCAGAGCTTTGCCCCCATTTCCCAGATGTGATGACATCACTTCCAGGTCACATGGACAGTGACATAGTAGACAACGTTGCTGCATGTCGAATGGATCTCCTTCGTTTTCGGCGTAAGTTTCCCCCTCTGGCCAGCTATTGGGTGGTTAGGATGACCAGTCCCCAGTTCCGAGTTTTGTGGGGAAACTCCCATCTGCCCACCGCTGGCTTAGCTTCTTAGGGTGACCCTGTAGGATCTTCAAGGCAAGAGACATTCAGAGGTGGTTTGTCGTCGCCTGCCTCTGCATAGCAACCCTGGACCTCCTCGGTGATCTCCCATCCGAGTACTGACCACAGCCAAATCTGCATAGCTTCCAAGACCCGGTGATGAGATCAGGCTACCCTGGGCTATAGAGTTGCCAGGTCTGGGTTGGAAAATAACCTGGAACCTTTGGGGGTGGATCCAGGAGAGGGTGTGGCTTGGGGAGGGGAGGGGCCTCAGCATGGTCCAATGCCATAGAGCCCACCTTTCAGAGCAGCCGTTTTCTCCAGGGGAGCTGATCTCCGTCCGCTGGAGAGCCAAAGCGGGAGATCCCCAGGCCCCACCTGGAGGCTGGTGACCAGTGTTCCCTCTAAGCTGAGTTCGTGTGAGCTAGCTCACAGTTTTTTAGCCTCCGGCTCACACATTTTTGTCTTCGCTCAGGGCAGGATGG
Organism: Gekko gecko; assembly: GCA_029375565.1. Taxonomy (NCBI): domain Eukaryota; kingdom Metazoa; phylum Chordata; class Lepidosauria; order Squamata; family Gekkonidae; genus Gekko; species Gekko gecko. The sequence goes on along the minus strand of JAPDNY010000017.1, from coordinate 6,712,051 downwards.
CTCCAGAGCAAACTGACTTACGCAGCAGCCAAATGGCTCGCTCACAACTTTAATGCCAGGAGCTCACAAAGCAGAATTTTTGCTCACCAGACTCCACAGCTTAGAGGGAATGTTGCTGGCAACCCTACTAGGCCATCCAGGTCAGGACCAGAGTTCCCTCTAAGCTGAGCTAGTACGAGCTAGCTCACAGTTTCGTAGCCTCCAGCTCACACATTTTTGTCTCAGCTCAGGCAGGAGGGCTCCAGAGCAAACTGATTTATGCAGGAACCGAATCGCTCGCTCACGACTTTAACGCCAGGAGCTCACCAAGTGGGATGTTTGCTCACAAGACTCCACAACTTAGAGGGAGCGCTGGTCAGGACAGACAAACAGAGGCAGTTGGCCATTGCCTACCTCTGCATTGCAACCCCAGACTTCCTTGGTGGTCTCCCATCCAAATACTGACCGGGGCCGACCCTGCTTAGCTCCGGAGCCCTGCCGAGATTCAGCTAGCCGGGGCCACGCAAGGCAGGGTGCAAACATAACGCCCGGTGGCTTCTGCGCAGCAACCAACCACAGTCTTGCCCCTCCACCCGGAGCTGAAAAGCCGGCCACCCTGAAGCCTTCGGTTGCCAAGGCGAGCCTTAACCCGTCCCCTATAGATTTGGGCCTCTCTCAAGCCGCTGGTGAAGGCTTCTATCGGCACATAGATATCAGCTCCATCCGGACTCTGGAATGCCTCTTGAGTTTTCCCACCACTCCCCAGTCCTGGGAAGAGGGCCAGCCATAATCAGCACGGTTCTTTCCATATGATCAACAAAACAGCCAAAGGCAATAATGAGCCAATACCAAAACAAGGACGATACAGAACGAAACTAGGGTTACGAACCTCCGGGTGTGACCTGGAGTTCTGTGGGAATGAAAACTGGCCACCAGACTACAGAGAGGTCTGCCAACTTTCAGGTGGGGCCTGGAGAGAGACCCCCCCACACACACAGAATAACAGCTGATCTCCAAGTGACAGAGAGTAGTTCCCCTGGAGGAGACAGCAGCTTTAGAGGGCGGGGTGTGCGGTATTGGAATCTCCTGAGGTGCCTCCCCTCCCCAAACACGGCTTGCCCAGGGGCCCCGCCCCCAAATCGCCAGGAATTTCCCAACCCAGAGCTGGCAACCATGATCAGTCCCTCTGGAGAAAATGGCCACTGTGAAGGGTAGACTGTACGGTACCACATCACTTCCCTCCCCAAACTCCACCATCTCAAGGCCCCAACCTGAGAGACAGTTTGGTGTAGTGGGTTAGGAGCGCAGACTCTAATCCGGGAGAACCGGGTTTGATTCCCCACTCCTCCACATGCAGCTGCTGGTGTGACCTTGGGTCAGTCACAAGTTCTCTCGGAGCTGTTCTCTCAAGGGCAGTCCTCAAGAGAGCTCTCTCAGCCCCAACCTACCTCACAGGGCATCTGTTGTGGGGAGGGGAGGGGAAGGGAAAGGAGTTTGTCAGCCGCTCTGAGACTCCTTTGGGTAGTGAAGGGCGGGGTAGAAACCCAATCTCTTCTTCTTCAAGACAGAGTTTTAGGGCTGCCAACCTCCAGGTGGTGGGGCTGGAGGTCTCCCGCTACTATTACAACGGAGGCAACAGAGATCAGTCCAGCTGGAGAAAATGGCTGCTCTAGAAGTTGGACTCTATGGCATTATGCCCCGATGCCCTCCTCAGTCTCCACCCCCACAAATCTCCAGCTATTCCCCAACCCAGAGATGGAAACTCTATAGAGTTGTCAAGCAAGGTTGCCGGCGCTGGGTTGGGACATTCCTGGAGATTTGGGGGGGGAGCCTGAGGAAGACAGGGTTTGGGGAGGGGGGGACCTCAGTAGGGTACAGTGCCCTAGAGTCCACCCTCCAAAGCAGCCATTTTCTCCAGGGGAACCAATCTCTGTAGTCTGGAGACCAGTCACAATTCCGGGAGATCTCCCACCCTCCCCTTGAGGTTTGTGACTGTATTCCCCATGTCATCTTTTCTGTATACCGAAAAGGCCCATCCTCATAGCAAGGGTGCTTTCAACGACTTAGTCATCTTGAATTATCCTGGATGTCTTCCTGCGCTGAAATATACGGCTACATAAGTCATCGTGGGCAGGAAGCCATCTCATCCATTAAAAGAATACTGCTTTGTGGGTTATCAGGAAACGCCAGGTTTTTCCCGTTCCTTCCTTTGAAACCCCGACTGGAAATACAGCACCCTGCCAAGCAAGGAAGGGCCGGAACGGGCCCAGGACCCTCCATATTTCCTCTCCCAACCCCTTCAAACACCTGCTCCAGCTGCACATCTGAAAACAAGAGAAACTTACTCTGTGTTTTTCCACCTCTTGGGCAAGGTGGACGGAACGGCGCTACGGAAACCAAAGACTCCGAAACATCTCACGCCACACCTCCAAAGTCAGGCCTGGGTCCTCAAGACTCTGGAGTCCATGATCTCACTGCCGGGAGGTGCGAGTGGAGACAATACACCTCATCCCTGGAGGTTGCATGAGTCACCGTATACAGACAGAGGGAATCCTCATTACCACAAATGGCACTGACTCAGTGTGCCGCTAATCACCTCCCATGTGGCCTCCCCCACTGGTGGCCTGAAGCATGGTGAAGACGCAAACCTGCTGATAGCAGCCCAAGACGAAACCTTTTCCACTCTGCTGTTCTGCTGATGTGATGAAATGCCAAACCCCCGTGGGAAAGGCGAGGCCCGGTGCCAAGACCTGCGCGCAGCAGCATTGCTGAAACAAACAGGAGTCTCCTTCCCTTCCTCTCCCCACAACAGATACCCCGTGAGGTAGGTGGGGCTGAGAGAGCTCTCTTGAGAACTGCCCTTGAGAGAACAGCTCGGAGAGAACTTGTAATTGACCCAAGGTCACACCAGCAGCTGCATGTGGCGGAGCAGGGAATCAAACCCAGTTCTCCTAGACTAGAGGCCGCAGTGGGGTATAATGCCATACCCCGTCTCTCTAAAGTAGCCATTTCTCCAGGCGAACTGATCCCTATTGTCTGGAGATCTGCTGTAATACCGGGAAATCTCCAGGCCCCACCTGGAGACTGGCATCCCTAAGGTGTTACCTGGAGGTCTCCCGCTATTATAATTGCTGTCCAAGCAACAGGGGTCAGTCGCAACCCTATGGATTAAGTCCTGCGGACCATTTCTTCAGAAGCAGTGAGTGATTTTACCATGTAGACCTTCTGCATAGAGGGTTTGAGGGGGGAAAACCTGTAGGGTTCAAGGGTCCACAGCTCAGTGGTAGAATATCTGCTCTGAATGCAGAAGGTCCCAGGTTCAACCCCCAGCATCTCCAGTCTAAAAAGTACTGGCAGGCAGTGTTCCCTCTCAGCTGAGTTAGTGTGAGTTAGCTCACAGTTTTTTAGCCTCCGGCTCACACATTTTTGTCTTACCACAGGAAGGAGGGCTCCAGAGCAAACTAGTTTATGCAGTAGCCAAATCGCCCGCTCACAACTTTAATGCCAGTAGCTCATAAAGTAAAATTTTTGCTCACAAGACTCCACAACTTAGAGGAAACATTGCTGGCAGGGCTTTTTTTTTTTAATCTTCCTTTATTTTTCTTTTGGAAAAAGAGGTGCCAGAACTCTCAAGAGGGACATGAAGTTTATAATTTGTATGCTGAGCCAGTTAGGTGTCGTGGTTAAGTGCGCGGACCCTAATCTGGGAGAACCGGGTTTGATTCCCCATTCCTCCGCTTGCACCTGCTGGATGACCTTGGGTGAGCCATAGTTCTGGCACAGCTGTCCTTGAAAAAAAGAGCCGTTTCTGTCAGAGCTCTCTCAGCCCCCACCTACCTCACAGGGTGTCTGTTGTGGGGAGGGGAAGAGAAGAGGTTCTGGAACTCTGTTCTGGCGAGTTCCCCCAGAAGAAAAAGCCCTGGCGTTCGGGTAATAGGTGATGTGGAAGACCTCTGCCTGAGAGACCTTGGAGAGCGACTGCCAGTCTGAGTAGACAACACTAACTTTGATGGACGAATATTCTGATTCACTCTAAGGCTGCTACACATGTCCATATATGTATACATTTTGCCATGTGCATTCTTATTTAGTTAATGAGATTGTCCCAGCCAAGGTTTTGTGGTCGCTTTACCATGGGGCGTGGTGAAGAAGGGGCCGTGGCTCAGTGGCAGAGTGTGAGGGGAAATAATTCCCCCCTTTTTCAGAGATCTAGCTGTGAGGAAGATCTCTTCAAGGCTTTTTTTTTTTTGCTAGGGAAGCAGGCAGCTTGTTTAAGAATGAATCATTCTGATACCAGCACACTCAAGTGCCAAGGAAACTGGCATTTTTCAGTTGACACAGAGTCCATCTTTTATAGAGGAATGTAAACAAGGCAGTCAGGCTCAGATAACTCAGAGGAAGAAGAAGAAGAAGAAGAAGAGCTGGATTTATACCCCTCCCTTCACTTGGAGTCAGCAGCTTACAATCTCCTTCCCTTCCTCTCCCCACAAGAGACATCCTGTGAGGTAGGTGGGGCTGAGAGAGCTCTGAGAGAACTGCTCTTGAGAGAACAGCTCTGAAGGACAGTTCTGGAAAGAGCTCTCTCAGCCCCACCTACCTCGCAGGGTATCTGTTGTGGGGAGAGAACTGTGACTGAGAGAGAACTGTGACTGACCGAAGGTCACCCAGCTGGGCTGCATATGGAGGAGGAGTGGGGAATCAAACCCAGTTCTCCAGATTAGCGTCCGCCACTCTTAACCACTACACCGATTAAAGATTAAGGAGGAGCCTTAATTTTGGCACTAGACATAACTTTTCCCCTGACTTTTGCCCACAGAATACTTCGAAGGACACAATCTTTAGATGAGATACCCGTGCCTCCATTGTGTGATCACGTCGTGAAGTTAATTTGGGGGTAAAGGTTGGATGAAAGATCAGAAACATCATACAAGTACAGGAAACTAACAGAGGAAATTGGCTTGACTATAGGAAACTAATTAGCAACATAATCACATCTACCTCATGCTCAACAACTAAAATAAGGAAAGGATGTTGGATCTTTATTCAGCTAGCTAATAATGAACTGAATTTCTCTAAGACAGAGCATCTACTTGACACGCAGAAGGGCAGAGGTTCAACCCCCAGCATCTCCAGTTCAAAGGATCAGGTGATCAGTGATTAAAAAGCCCTGGACTCCACCTTCCAAAGTGGCCATTTTCTCCGGGGGAATGGATTGCTCATCTGGAGTAGAGTTGCCAACCCTCCAGGTGGTGGCTGGGGATCTCCCGCTATTACAACTGATCGCTCAAGTCCCCCTGGAGAAAATGGCCGCTTTGGAGGGTGGACTCTATGACATTATACCCCGTTGAAGTCCCTCCCCTTCTCAAACCCCGCCCTCCTCAGGCTCCACCCCCTCCCCAAATCTCCAGGTATTTCCCAACCCGGACCTGGCAACCTGGGTCTGGAGATCAGCTATGATTCTGGGATACCTCCGAGAGGGTGGCAACTCTCCTGCTGAGCTCTCTCTCCCCCCCCGCGCAGACTCCAGCGCCATGGGTTTTTATTTCATTCCCCTCAATAGCAGCCTTTGTGCTGAGCAAGGAGCCATTGAGGGGAGACGGGGGCAGGGATGAAGTCACCCCCCTCCTTATCCACGTGCAGAGAAAGAAAACCGGTCTCTGCTCCGTCTTTCTCAAAGGTCTCTGCTCTGTCATTCTCAAAGACAGTCACACTGGTCAAAACATCTCCACAGAACACCCCAGTTCATCAGGGAAGAGAAACCGCTTATGGGTTTTGCTTTTACAGGACTGGAAAGCGGCTTTTTGCCGCTTTCTACCCGCCCACGGGCAGCCAGCCGGCTTCACTTCCCAGCAGTCCGAGCGCTCGCTGGGTCTGGGGCTTCGTTTTGAAGTCCAGCAGGCTTTGACCCATGACCCGTATGAATCCAGTAAGCCCGAGGTATTCAAATGCATGCGTTCTATCAGATCACATTCCAAATGAGTCAAAAATGAGGTTTCGTGGACATAATGGCTGCACTGTGCCAGTCAGCTGGCGTGTTGGAACAAAAGGGGCCCAGTCATAACCTCTCCAGCCCCGAGCTGGCATGAGTTCGAGCCCGCCCACACCAACTCCACCGCATCGCCACGGGTCGCTGAACTGATCATGCCCAACCCATGCCAGTGTGGTTGCCTTATTATGTGGACACCAGGGCCGTGTGCTGAAGTCAGCACCAGATGTTGGGCAAGCCTGAACATCGCTAGGGCTAGGAAGGGCAGGAGAATGTTAAGTATGGAACTCAACAACATTTTGATTTCAGCAAGTGATTTCAGTTTATTTGTAACAGCAACTCCAACTCAGAACACCACAACAACACACCACAAAACAGTGGAGCACAGCTCCTTCTTTTAAACTCTCCCGGGCTGTCAAAGCCACTCCCATAATAAGTTAAGGACCAATGAAAATACAGCGATAAGGTCCAATCACAATTGTTCCCACTTTGATACATATTTACAAGCTGATTGGTTCTGTACACAGGTTTCTCAGAAACCAGCCAATAGTAATGCAACAGCTGAAGAGCCACATTCAGAGGCAAGCTTAACATGTGAAAGAATAGCAGTGGTTCACGTTTCAATACACAACAGAGAAGGTGAGGGATGAGCCGGCAGTCTGAGCCTTCCCTTGCTGGATGGGACAGTTGCGGATTGGAATCCTTCAGAAATTCAGAGCATCTCAGGGGTGCCAGGTCCCTCATCATGCCAGCGGTGGGATTTGGGGGGGCATTCCTGGATGTCCCCAACGTGATGATGTCACCCAGAAATGACATCACACTGGAAACATTGCAATAATGTCACCTAGAAATGACATCATCACACTGGGGACATCGCGATAATGCCACCTGGAAATGACATCAACATGCTGGGGACATCGCGATAACGTCACCCGGAAGTGACATCATCGTGCCAGGGACATCGCACGGGGACACTCCGGTTTGAGGGCAAAACTCTATGGTAAAGCCCGCTTAAAACCACAAAGGCTCTGGCTGGCACTCGGATGGGAGACCAGCAAGGAAGCCCAGTGTTCCCTCTAAGATGAGTTAGTGTGAGCTACCTCACAGTTTTTTAGCCTCCGGCTCACATATTTTTGTCTTAGCTCAGGAAGGGATGGCTCCAGAGCAAAGTAAATTTATGCAGTAGCCGAATCGCTCACTCACAACTTTAATGCCAGTCGCTCACAAAGTAGAATGTTTGCTCACAGGACTCCACAGCTTACAGGGAGCATCGGCTGCAGCTTAGAGGCAGGCAATGGCAAACCACCCTGAACTGCTCTTGCTTTGAAAACCCTATGGGGTTTCTTATGCTGGCTGTAACTTGATAGCACTGTCCACCACCACCAAGTGGGAATAAGACCGGGACGCGTGGCTTTCAGAAACCAGGGACCTGGAAGTCCCATCTTTCAGAAGCCAATTGCCTGTTGACTGGAGGTAGAATGGCATTATCTGTCAAATCTTGGAAGCTAGGGAGGGTTGATTCTTGGGCAGGGAACCACCAAGGAAGGCTCTGCAGAGGAAGGCAAGGGCAAACCACCTCTACTTCTCACTTGCCTTGGAAGCCCCTTGCTGGGGTCAGCTGCGACTTGATGATGCTTTCACATACACACAGATATCGCTCCCGGAATTACAACTGATCTCCAGACAATGGAGATGTTTCCCTGGAGATAACAGCTTGGGGGGGGGGGGCTCATGACATTATACCCCACCGGTCCTCAAACCTTGTCCTCCCAAGGCTCTGCCCCCCAAATTGCCAGGAATTCCCCAATCTAGAAACCCTAATGACAGCTCTCTACCCATAATATTCATGCAGGGGGCACTCCAACCATTCCCTGACTGTGAGACAGGCCAGAAATGCGATGCCCCCCCCCCCATCCGTTTAACAAAGCAAGGCAAAATTGCTTCCCAAAAAATACAAATTTGCTTTTTGAGAAATACACATAAAAATGTGCTTTCAAAACAGACCGCCAATTCAGGCTTACTCATGGGATAGAGTAAAAGAGTTGTCATAAAGCACTTTTAAGTCTTGCGGTCAAAGGAATTTCCTGCCCTTAGGGAAAATCAGCCTGGAGTCACCTGGAACAAAAGTTTTCTTGCACGGGAGAGAATGTGTAGAATCAGAACTTTGGTGTGATTAACAAGCAGGGTGTTTCAACAAGCCTGCATTGATCGGAAATGAAGGCCTCCTTTGGAATCTAGGTGCTCACGCATGCAAAAATCACAAATATTTTCACACAAGTCTGCTTTGTGGTACAATCGATAGCTGATGGAACAAAGCTGGCCTGCAGAAACCATTCCTCAGCTGTTCTCCACTGTCCAAAAAAGGCCAATGACACATCCAGAATGGGAAAATTAACATGACGGAGCATAAAATTTGACTCAAATGATATGGTGAGCCCACAGGAATGAAATAATCTCCAGTTAGCTGCAGACAGAAAATTTGTGGCAGCAGGACAGCGGAAACTGCACCCAGGAACAGAGTGAATGCTTATTAAATTTGCAGATGACAGTAAACTGGGAGGGGTAGCAAATACAGTAAGAAGACAGAGTCAGGATAAAGGGTGATCTTGACAGCCTGGAAAACTGGGCTAAAACAAATAAAAATGAATTTCATCAGGGATAAATGGAAAGTTCTGCATGTAGGTAGGAAGAAGAATCAGATGCATAATTATAGGATGGGGGAGGCTTGTCTTGGCAGTAGTATGTGCGAAAAGGATCTGGGGGTCTTAGTAGACCATACACTGAACATGAGTCAGCAGTGGGATGCGGTAGCTAAAAAGCCGGAATGTGTCCAGAGTGTTAGGAGCGTGGCTGCAAGCAAAGGAATGCTAGCGGACCACCTTGATGTCAAGACTGCATTCTTACATGGAGAACTTCATGAGGAAAAGTATATGAGTCAGCACAGAGGACAGTAACAAAGATGGTGAGGGGTCTGGAGACCGAGTCCTATGAGGAAAGGTTGAAGGAGCTGGGGAGGTTTAGCCTGGGGAGGAGATGACTGAGAGGGGATAGGAAACCATCTTCAAGTACTTGAAGAACTGTCATATAGAGGATGGTGCGTCGTTGTTTCCTGCTGCCCCAAAAGGCCGGACCAGAACCAACAGGTTGAAATTAAATCAAAAGAGCTTTTAGCTTAATATTAGGAAGAACGTCTTGACAAAGCGGTTCCTCAGTGGAGCAGGCTTCCTCAGAAGGTGGTGGGCTCTCCTTCTTTGGAGGTTTGGCTCTCCTTCTTTGGAGGTTTTCAAACAGAGGCTAGGTGGCCCTCTGACAGCAATGCTGATTCTGTGAACTTGGGCAGATCACAAGAAGGGAGGGCAGGAAGGGTTGCATCGGTGCTTAGTTCTCGAGGCCCTTTCTTACACACCCAGGGAAATGCTGATCGCCACTTTGGGGTCAAGAAGCAATTTTTCTCCAGGCTAGTTTGGCTGGGGATCCTGGCGGTTTTTTTGCCATCTTCTGGGCATGGAGCAGGGGTCCCTGTGGGGAGTATTTGTGAATTTCCTGCATTATGCAGGGGGTTGAACTAGATGACCCTGAAGGTCCCTTCCAGCTCTGTGATTCTATGAGTCTATGATTCACAGATACGAAAGATGATGCAGCAGGAAAGCTCAAAAGCGTTGACGCTTCTAATACCAACCCTGATCAGCAAGCCAACAATGTACTGAAAAGATTCCGTCGCAACGATATTACATTCCAGAGCATCCCAAAGAGCAAAGTTGAACATGAGCCAAAGGACTAAATTGGAATAATAAAGAACCATAGCTAGGCATAGAAGACTCTGCTTTCCAAATAATCATTACAGAACCCAAAGAGGTATTCCAGGGATACAGCCTGACATACTGAGACCCTATGGGAAAGAGGCTATGGCTCAGTAGTAGAGCATCTGCTTGGCATGCAGAAGGTCCCAGGTTCAACCCCCAGCATCTCCAGTTCAAAGGACCAGGTAGGAGGTGATGGGAAAGACCCTGACCTGAGTCCCTGGCTCAGTGGAAGAGCCTCTGCTTGTCATGCAGAAGGTCCCAGGTCCAACCCCTGGCATCTCTCCAGTTCAAAGGACCAGGCAGGAGGTGATGGGAAGGACCTTGACCTGAGACCCTGGCTTAGTAGAAGAGCCTCTGCTTGGCATACAGAAGGTCTCAGGTTCAACCCCCAGCATCTCCAGTTCAAAGGACCAGGCAGTAGGTGATGGGAAGGACCTTGACCTAAGACCCTGGCTTAGTGACAGAGCCTCTGCTTGGCATGCAGAAGGTCCCAGGTTCAATCCCTGGCATCTCCAGTTCAAAGATCCTGGCAGGAGGTGATGTGAGGGACTCCAGACAGCCTCTAACTCTCAAAAGCTCAGACACTGAAAATCTGGTTGGCCTCTTAGGTGCTCCAGGATTCGAACAACACGGCTGCCCTCTGAAACAAAAACAGAAAGTCGAATGCCCATTTCTGAGCAGCAGAGTACTGATCAGAATGTTTTTTAAAGACTGAAGTGTCTTTCATCCGAGAGATTTGCCTGGCAATGTGGCATTGTTGCTTTCCTGTAAAATTAGGCTTCTGCTCGGCCCACTACCCGAAAGCACCCACACCCTGTTCACAAAAGGAAAGGATTGTTTTCCAAAGAGGCAGAAAGGGAAAACAATCTTTGGGCTGACCGTTGTTTTCTTTGGTCTACAAAGAAACACCAGATTGGTATGCAGTTTTGTTTCAATAACCCAACTTTGCAAGGTCGCCGGCCAAATTACACATTGGAGAGCTCTCGGTTCAACAAAAATAGCTTACCCTTGGAGGAAATGTTAACTGTATGTGTTGCGCTGATCCAAACGCCAAATAGATTCTGTAGCAATTCGGCCCTATATCCTCACCCGTTGCACAGATTGGAACGCTTGGTTAGATGCAAGATCTCTGATTCTCTAATTCTCTGATCTTTGTACTGCTGCATTAACCTATTCTGCAGCATCCTGCATTGCTGTATTAACTTATTCTGCAGTATCCTGTCCTGCACAATTAGCACTTTGGTACCCTGGTCATAACAGTGTTCCTACAATATTTGGGAGAGGTTGCACACATATTGTTGTTGTTCAGTCGCACAGTTGAGTCCGACTCTTTGTGACCCCATGGACCAGATCACGCCAGGCCCTCCTGTCTTCCGCTGTCCTCTGAAGTTTGCTCAATTTCATGTTCATTGCATCGATGACACTGTCTAACCATCTCATCCTTTGCCGTCCCCTTCTTCTTTGACCCTCAGTCTTTCCCAGCATCAGGGTCTTCTCCAGTGAGTGCTCCCTTCTCATTTGGTGGCCAAAGTATTTGAGCTTCAACTTCAGGATCTGGCCTTCCAGGGAACAGTCAGGGTTGATTTCTTTTAGGATTGACTGATCTGATCTCCTTGTGGTCCAAGAGACTCTCAAGAGTCTTCTCCAGCGCCATAGTTCAAAAGAATCTATTCTTCGGCGCTCAGCCTTCCTTATAGTCCAACTTTCGCAGCCATACATTACTACTGGGAATACCATTGCTTTGACCATGCGGACTTTTATTGGCAGGGTGATGTCTCTGCTTTTTATCATGCTGTTTAGGTTTGCCATAGCTTTCCTCCCAAGGAGCAGGCATCTTTTAATTTCATGGCTGCAGTCACCATCTGCAGTGATCTGGGATCCCAAGAACGTGAAGTCTGTCACGACTTCTACGACTTCCCCTTCTATTTGCCAAGGAGTGATGGGGTCGGATGCCATGATTTTAGTTTTTTTGATGTTGAGCTTCAAGCCCACTTTTGCGCTCTCCTCTTTCATCCTGAGCAAGAGGCTCTTTAGGTCCTCTTCACTTTCTGCCATCAGAGTGGTATCGTCTGCATACACATGAACAACTGAAGCTGCCTTCTACTAAACCCGATCATTGAGCCATCAGCATCAGTGTTGTCTACTCAGACAGGCAGCCGCTCTCCAGAGTCTCAGGCAGAGGTCTTTCACATCACATCCTACCTGATCCTATATTAACTGGAAATGCTGGGAATTGAAGCTGGGACCTTCGGCATGCCAAGCAGAGGCTCTGCCACTGAGCCAGGTTCTCAGGCAGAGGTCTTTCCTATCACCTACTGCCTGGTCCTTTGAACTGGAGATGCCGGGGATTGAACTGGGGACCTTCTGCATGCCAAGCAGATGCTCTGCCACTGAACCAGGTTCTCAGGCAGAGGTCTTTCCCATCACCTACTTCCTGGTCCTTTGACCTGGAGATGCTGGGGATTGAACCTGGGACTTTCTGCATGCCGAGCAGATGCTCTACCACTGAGCCAAAAAATGAACACATAAAGCTGTCTTACTTGGGAGGGAGACCACCACGGAAGGCTCTGCAGAGGAAGGCAATGGCCAACCACCTCTGCTTCTCCCTTGCCTTGAAAGCCCCTTGCTGGGAGAACCTTGGCCCATCAAGGTCAGTACTGTCTACTCAGACTGGCAGCAGCCGTCCAGAGTCTCAGTCTGAGGTCTTTCCCATCACCTCCTGTCTCATCTTTTTTTTTCCAATTGGGAGATGCCGGGAATTGGACCTGGGACCTTCTGCATGCTAAGCAGAGGCTCTACCACTGAGCCACAGGCCCTCCCCTAAGTAAATCACATACTTTTTGGGTACCAGGATCGATCTCTGATACTTCCAGTTAAAAAGATGTCAGATTGCAGACTGGGAAGGACAACGTTTTAAGACCTTGGGGACTCACAGCCACTTAAAATAAAAACTTAAAAGCGATGAAAATGAATATTCTGAATGCAAGTTGAACTGCCTAAGTAATGGGGGGTAGTGTTTGTGCAGGGGCCAATAATATTCGCCCCCCAAAAAAAGCTATTCCTAAGAATCTCACCTATAAGGGAAAGGCAGAAACACTGACTGATTCATGAGAAACAGTCAGAACCAGTGTTCCCTCTAAGCTGAGCTAGTGTGAGCCAGCTCACAGTTGTTTAGCCTCCAGCTCACACATTTTTGTCTTCGCTCAGGAAGAAGGGCTCCACAGTTGCCAAATCGCTCGCTCACAACTTGAATGCCAGACTCTCCACAGCTTAGAGGAAGCATTGGTTGGAACCTATGGATCGCCCTCTGTAAATAGACACCACAGGAGAGCAGTGCTCCCTCTAAGCTGAGTTAGTGCGAGCTAGCTCACAGGTTTTTTCAGCCTCCGGGTCACACATTTAGTCTTCGCACAGGAAGGATGGCTCCAGAGAGCAAACTGATTTATGCAGCAGCCAAATCGCTCGCTCACAACTTGAATGCCAGTAGCTCATAGAGTGGGATTTTTGCTCACAGGACTCCGCAGCTTAGCAGGAGCATCGCTGGAGAGCAGGGCTATTTTCGGGCAGGAACGCACAGGAACGGAGTTCCGGCTGGCTCCCAAGTAGGCCACGCCCAGCAGGAACTCATTAGCATAATAGGCCACATCCAACAGCAGAAACTCATTGGGACTGGCTACATTAGGGGTGTGTGACCTAACATGCAAAGGAGTTCCTGCTACAAAAAAAGTCCTGGGTTTTGACAACAAACAAGGTAAACAGAATAAGCAGCAAAAGGCGGGTGTGGCTGGATGACCACACTTCTGGCCTAGCATGCTAATGAGCTGTGCTGTCAGGGGTGTGGCCTAATATGCTAATGAGTTTCTGCTGTTGGGTGTGGCCTGTTATGCTAATGAGTTCCTGCTGGGCTTTTTCTACAAAAAAAGCCCTGCTGGAGAGTATGCCATGGCTGCTTTCAAGCAGGGAAGAGACCAAGTTCCAAACACTATAGCAGGAAATCCTTTGCATATTTGTGACCACTGAAGAAGGCCTTCCATGGCCGAAACGCGTCTGGTCTTTAGTATCATATGTATTGTCCCATCGTGTGTATAAATGTGTGAAAGTCCTGTTTACGTGTGGATTTTAAACGTGTTTTAACTCGTGTACACCTTATTAAATTTTGACCTGTTTAATATTACATTAGCTCAACCCTCTTGGTTTCTAGCACTGTCTTGGGTTGAGTTTGTTCTTCTGCCCCCCCTTCCCCTATTGTGTAGTCTACACCTCTAATGTAGCCAATCCTCCAAGAGCTTACAGTAGCCCCGGTAAGAAGATCTCTGTAAGCTCTTGGAGGATTGGCTCCATTAAGGGTGTGTCACCTAATACGCAAAGCAGTTCCTGCTACAAAAAGAGCCCTGGTGAGAGGGTCACTGTGCCATTAATAGCAGCAGAGACCAGAAACGGCTCCTTGTGGTTTATTAACTTCTGAGCTGATGTTGGAAGAGGACAAAGAACCTTGAGACAAAAAAACCCCCAAAAGCTAGTAGGAAACCCATAAATAAGAGTCGAGCCAGGTGGCTCAGAGGCGGCGGCAAATATATCTCGAGATAAGAATAGTTATCAGAGATAATGGGGACCACCTTTGTTCCTTTGGCCGGAACAGCCGATGTATTTGGCACCGAATTCCCTCCGCCCTTTGCCCAAACCCTGTGGGCAGCTGCAAAGTGGAAAATGGAATTATCTGAACGCTCTGTACTTTGTGGGTGGAAAGAATAAACAATAACTGTACTCCAAAGAACAGGGGAAGGACGCAGCGCAAAGATAGGCATGTAGGTTTCATAGTTGTTAAGAGGGAAGGCAGCCCGATCTGGCCCGATCTCGTCAGATCTCAGAAGCTAAGCAGGGTCGGTACGTGGAAGGGAGGCCTCCAAGGAAGACTCTGCAGAGGAAGGCAACGGCCAACCACCTCTGCTTCTCCTTTCCCTTGAAAGACCCTTGCTGGGGGAAGCTGAGGAGGGTTAGCCCTTGGATGGGAAATCACCAAGGAAGACTCTGCAGAGGAAGGCAACGGGAAATCACCACTGCTTCTCCTTTGTCTTGAAAGCTCCTTGCTGGGGTCACCAGAAGTTGAAAGCTAAGCAGGGTCAGTACTTGGATGAGAGACCAGCAAGGAAGGCTCTGCGGTGGAAGGAAATGGTCAGCCACCCCTTGCTTCTCCCTTGCCTTGGAAGCCCCTTGCTGGGGCTGCCATAAGTTGGAAGCTAAGCAGAGTCAATACTTGGGTGGGAAACCACCAAGGAAGGCTCTCCAGAAGAAGGCAATGGCCGACCACCTCTGCTTCTCCCTTGCCTTGGAAAGCCCCTTGCTTGGGTCGCCATAAGTTGGAAGCTAAGCAGGGTCAGTACTCGGATGGGAGACCACCAAGGAAGGCAATGACACAATACCTCTGCTTCTCCCTCACCTTGGAAGCCCCTTGCTGGGATCACCATAAGTTGGAAGCTAAGCAGGGTTGGTGCTTGGAAGGGAGACCACCAAGGAAGACTCTGCAGAGGAAGGCAATGGCCGACCACCTCTGCTTCTCCCTTGCCTTGGAAAGCCCCTTGCTTGGGTCGCCATAAGTTGGAAGCTAAGCAGGGTCAGTACTCGGATGGGAGACCACCAAGGAAGGCAATGACACAATACCTCTGCTTCTCCCTCACCTTGGAAGCCCCTTGCTGGGATCACCATAAGTTGGAAGCTAAGCAGGGTTGGTGCTTGGAAGGGAGACCACCAAGGAAGACTCTGCAGAGGAAGGCAATGGCCGACCACCTCTGCTTCTCCCTTGCCTTGGAAAGCCCCTTGCTTGGGTCGCCATAAGTTGGAAGCTAAGCAGGGTCAGTACTCGGATGGGAGACCACCAAGGAAGGCAATGACACAATACCTCTGCTTCTCCCTCACCTTGGAAGCCCCTTGCTGGGATCACCATAAGTTGGAAGCTAAGCAGGGTTGGTGCTTGGAAGGGAGACCACCAAGGAAGACTCTGCAGAGGAAGGCAATGGCCGACCACCTCTGCTTCTCACTTGCCTTGGAAGCCCCTCGCTGGGGTCGCCATATGTCGGCTGCAAGTGCGACCTGATGGCACTTCACACACGCAAGTCCGCCCAAAAGTCCTAGAAGGGAATGTTTCAGTATAGGATGCTTATGATGCAAGGTTGCGTCCTTACCAGAGTTTCTGACCATGCAGAACATGGAGGTTCTGACCATGCAGACAGCACCATACTTGGGTACCGAGGCCGTTCCCCTTATATTGCCTCCTGGCTCTGGGATTCAAAGGATTAGTGCCCCTGAATGTGCAGATCCTCCTTAGTCACCATGGCTAGTAGCCATTGATAGACTTATCCTCCATGAATCTATCTAGTCCCCTTTGCAAGCTGTCTATTCCTGTAGCCATCACTCCACCCTCTGGCAGCAAATTCCCCATTTTCATCACTCTCTGCGTAAAGTAGAAGAAGAGCTGGATTTATGCCCCACCCTTCACTCGGAATCTCAGAGCGGCTCACAATCTCCTTTCCCTTCCCCTCCCCGCAACAGACACCCAGTGAGATAGGTGAGGCCGGGAGATGTCTTTCAAGGACTGCTCTTGAGAGAACAGCTCTGGGAGAACTTGTGATTGACCCAAGGTCACACCAGCAGCTGCATGTGGAGGAGTGGGGGAATCAAACCCGGTTCTCCCAGATTAGAGTCCGCTGCTCTTAACCACTACACCAAAAGTTGAATTTCCTTTTTCTATGCCTCAACTCGCGGTCTTCAAAGGCCTTTGAGCTGTACAAGAGTAGGTAAGGCCTCCAACCAAAGGATTTCAGCTCATTTACACACAAATTTGTGGGCACCCCTGAGAGTATCTAGAAACGCACCAGCAGTATTATGCCGGCAGATCACAGCGAGGGACCATCCAAGTCAGTTGCTGTCCAAAGGAGATGGAACGGCATTTGGGGACCGAAACCCTTAAGCCGCCTCTTGGAGCTTCCAAGTGCCGATTAGAGCAAATCCACCCAGGTCTATTTTCTCATGACATGCAAGGTCTGGACAGCACGTTTCCTCATCCACGGCAGACCCCTGTGCTGTACAGAACATTTGCGCCGAGGAGGAAGAGTTCCTGGCATTAAAAGAAAAATCACAGCCAGTTTTTTCAGAAGAACACTGTGATTGCCAGCTTGAAAGGGCAGAGTGATAGGAACGTCCCTGCCAAGTTTCTAGGATGCCCACTGTGCCACTAGGTGACAGAGATTGGTAATTTCCAAGGACGGACAGGACCCATCAATAAGGACAACCTAGGTTCAGATCCCTCCTCTGCTAGGAATGAACATGAGCCTGCCTTACACTGAATCAGACCATCGGTCCATCAAGGTCAGTATTAGACTCTCAGCAGCTCTCCGGGATCTCAGGCTGAGATCTTTCCCATCCCCTCCTGCCTGGTCCTTTAAACTGGAGATGCCGGGGATTGAACCTGGGACCTTCTGCATGCCAAGCAGAGGCTCTGCTATTAAGCCAGGGTCTCAGGTCAAGGTCTTTCTCATCATCTACTACCTGGTCCTCACCTACTGCCCGGTCCTTTTAACTGGAGATGCTGGGGATTGAACCTGGGACCTTCTGCATACCAAGCAGATGGCTCTACCACTGAGCCAAGGTCCCAGATCAAGGTCCTCACATCACCTTCTACCTGATCCTTTTAACTGGAGATGCTGGGGATTGAACCTGGGACCTTCTGCATGCCAAGCAGAGGCTCTGCTATTAAGCCAGGGTCTCAGGTCAAGGTCTTTCTCATCATCTACTACCTGGTCCTCACCTACTGCCCGGTCCTTTTAACTGGAGATGCTGGGGATTGAACCTGGGACCTTCTGCATACCAAGCAGATGGCTCTACCACTGAGCCAAGGTCCCAGATCAAGGTCCTCACATCACCTTCTACCTGATCCTTTTAACTGAAGATGCTGGGGATTGAACCTGGGACCTTCTGCATGCCAAGCAGAGGCTCTGCTATTAAGCCAGGGTCTCAGGTCAAGGTCTTTCTCATCATCTACTATCTGGTCCTCACCTGCTGCCCGGTCCTTTTAACTGGAGATGCTGGGGGATTGAACCTGGGACCTTCTGCATACCAAGCAGATGGCTCTACCACTGAGCCAAGGTCCCAGATCAAGGTCTTTCACATCCTCTACTGCCTGGTCCTTTGAACTGGAGATGCTAGGGATTGAACCTGGGACCTTCTGCATGGCAAGCAGATGCTCGACCACTGAGCCAGAGTCTCAGGTCAAGGTCTTTCCCATCACCTCCTGCCTGGTCCTTTGAACTGGAGATGCCAGGGATTGAAACTGGGACCTTCTGCATGCAAAGCGGAGGCTCTTCCATTGAGCCATAGACCCCTCCTAGTGGTTAACAGCTGTGCAGAAGTTCTCAATCTGCAATTCTCCCCATCCCTTCTACTAAAGCTCTCTTGCATGAAATAGCCAGGGGATCCTCCCCCCAAAAAAAGAGGAGAATACAAAGCCAGTATACACAGGTCCTCTCTTGAAGGGTCCCAGGTGGCCCGTATCTTTGATCCTTTTAGCTGGATTCTTCTGACAAGCACAACATACACTGAGGAAATTATTTTGGTTTATTCTGAAAGATTTAAAAAAAAGACTGGATTTCTCTGTTCCTATCTGGATTTATTTTCTTTCAAAAAGACCCTGATTAAGAATCAGAACATGCGGATTGGTCCTTATATCTTGGAGACTGGAGTGATTTCAGATGCCAAATGATAATAGCACACATTGGTAACGAGACAGGAAAACTAGCTCCAGGATGATGCATTGTCTTGAGCTTCATTATCAATTGCAATTCAACCATCTCTCTAATCTCCCTTTGAAATCCCTTTCTAAGAGCATTGTCACTCTGAGGTCAGCATCTGAATGTTGTGGTTTCTAATATCAGACTTATGTCCATTTATTCTTTGCATGCTCCTGGACTGAATCGAGACCTAGGTTTCCTGTCTCATTAACAAATGCTGGTATCTCCATGCCTACTACCCCTCTGCATATCACACCCCATCCAATCAAGCCTGCTATTGCCATTCGACATCTGAAATCACCTTTATAAAGTTTACATTTCTAGAACCTCATGTTACTTTTTATAACACGCATGGCCCGGGCCCAACAAAGTGACATTTATGTCAGATCCGGCCCTCGTAACAAATGAGTTTGACACTTCTGTTTTAAACAATCGCAAGGAACTGCCCAACATCCTGACAAATATCCCGCCTGCTGGGGAGAACAATTTATTTTGTGGGGACTTTTGAAAAAGCATTTTTACTCGTTTTGGATAAAACTCCAGAAAAGGAAGCCTCGCTGAATGATATCAGACCATGCAAATCTAGGTTCCGCAGGAAGCCAGATAGCAGTCTTGCATTGTAGGAAGTCATGGAGCATTTTGGATAGGCAAACAGTATTTTTATTGTATTAATAGAACAGGATTTTCAGGACGGAGGAGCGAACCTCCAGGGCCAAGAGGCCTAACAACAGCTGGAAAACAAAGCGGCCCATTGTGTTTGTGGAAAGGAGCAAGAGAGCAGCTGACGTCTTGTTGGGTTTCGGTTTCTTTCAGCCTTGTGCTGTTGGGTTGCATTGTGTTCCACACTTGGCAGCTTCCCAAGTCCTGCAAGGCCCCAGGTCCAATGGATCACTCCGTTCAAAGCTCACAATCTCTCCGGGTCATCATGGCACTGAACTTCCCCCCTCTGCAATTTTGCTCTCCCCCCAATTATTAAAAAATCAAAATTCTAACATTAAAGGTCACACAGTGAAAGTTGAGCTGGCGGCCGCTTACAGCAGCCACTCAAAACGGACAAATCGCATTCCCCGTCCATAGAATCTCAGGCTTTGTGCCGCAATTTGCCCCGGAGCTGTGCAGAGAGAGAGAGAGAGGCCGTTTAACTCTTCCATTTCCACATGGTTTTGCTACCCGGAACTGGTCTCCCAGTTCCGTTGGCTGGTTCTGCATCTGGCATTCGCTCCACACTTTCTCAACACTGGGGCAAAGGTGCAGTTCAAAACCACATTCGAATCCCCTGGGCCAACACCATACTGACTGCAAAGTCACCCCTGAACGGCCATAAAACAACCATAAATCTATGCAGAAGGTACCATAAAACCCGATAATCGAAGAAAGTGAAAGTGGCATGCAATGCAGAGGGGAATTTCTGTTCCAACGCGGCTTTGCTAAAACAACGGAGGGAAACAGCCAATGCAGAATCGTCCACTGATAGCATTTTAAAGGAGAGGGAGATATACGTCTTTTAAAACAAACTCTGTTTCCTACAGGAATATTTGACAGAACAGTGGTAGAAGAACGCCTAAGGTGACCTTAGATGCTACCAGCTCTAGGTCAGGAAATACCTGGAGATTTGGGGGCGGAGCCTGGGGAGGGCGAGGTTTGGGGAGGTGAGGGACCTCAGCGAAGTATAATGCCACCCTCCGAAGTAGCCATCTTCTCCAGGAGAACTGATCTTGGCTGCCTGGAGATCAACTGTAACAGCAGGAGACCGCCAATAGCAGATTTCCAGGTGCCACCTGGAGATTGGCAACCCTACTAATGTTTCCTCCTGGCTACCGTACCCCTTATCTCACCACCACAAGCCCTGACTGTTTTTCTTCTCTGCCAAGCTTATATTCAAGGCTGGGAACCCAGATTGGAAGGGCGTATAAGGAAATGCATTCAAAATAGAAACAGAAGGGGGGGCAGGAGGTAATCGGTGGGTGGACGGCTGGACGAAAAGAAAGCCCGACCACGAATCTCCCCCACATGTCGATTACCTTCAAAGATCTCCCTTCCAAGCTTAGAATTCCGAGACAAGCATATGTTTTTGAGCAGGGCCGGCCCCAGGTGTCTGGGCGCCCTAGGCAGGACAGCCTGGGGCGCCCACCCCACTGGGGATGCCAACCTCCCGGTGGGGCCTGGAGATCGCCCAGGAAAGCCGGGGAAGGGGCGGAGTTAGAACCCTCACCCCTTCCCTCCCAGCGCTGGCTTTTCTGGGTGCCTCGCAGCTGCGAGGCGCCCAGGAGAGCCGGGGAAGGGGCAGGGTTAGAACGCCCGCCCCTTCCCTCCCAGTGGCAGCGGTGGCTTTTCTGGGTGCCTCGTAGCCGCGAGGCGCCCAGGAAAGCCGGGGCTGCCGGCACTGGGCAGGAAGGGGGCTTTTCACGGGGGGTGGGGGGTATTTTGGCGCCCCTGCAGGGCTGGCGCCCTAGGCGAGTGCCTAGCTCACCTAGTGGGCGAGCCGGCCCTGTTTTTGAGTTCTGAGACAAGTATAGGTTCTTGACACCTGTATGTGACTCACAGAAATTAATGGATAGATAGATCCAGTTTATGAGTTTGCCCCTGACCCCACCAGTTCTGATAATTAGTACCTCCGCTGTGTGAATAAAACAAGCAGAGACCCGACTGCAGGAGCGAGCCCTGTTATCAGAACCACCTAACGTTACTCCGAGGGGGGAAAGGCGACTCACTGGAAACGCGGAGACTCATCTTCCTTCCAGAAGACATCCAAAATAGATCACAGCTGATTCAGCGTCACTACCGCAGACCGATTTATTTAAAGAATCGTCGTTTCCACCTCAAAAAAAATTCAAACTCAGCTGTCCTTCTCAGACGGACGGGACACAGTGGAAAGCTCAGCAGTTTTTTTGTTTTTATTTTTTAAAAAAGGCTTTGGCTCAGAAGGAACATAGTTCAGCTGCATGCACGTAGGGATGCCAACTTTGGGCTCGGAAACGCCTGGAGATCTGGCAACGAAGCCTAAGGAAGGCAGAGTTCGGGGAGAGGACGGACTGCAAAGTACAACAGCATAAAGCAGAGCTGCCATCTTCTCCAGGGGAACTGGTCTCTGTAGTCTGGAGAGCCATTATAATTCCGGGAGATCTCCAGGCCCCACCTGGAGGCTGGCAACCCTACATTTTGTGATAGAATCCAACTAGCACAGTGGGGAGAGGGCTGCGGCTCAGTGGCAGAGCCTCTGCTTGGCATGCAGAAGGTCCCAGGTTCAATCCCCACCATCTCCAGTGCAAAGGACCAGGCAGGAGGTGATGGGAAAGACCTTGATCTGAAACCTTGGCTCAGTGGCAGAGCCTCTGCTTGGCATGCAGAAAGTCCCAGGTTCAATCCCCGTCATCTCCAGTTCAAAGGACCAGGCAGGAGGTGATGGGAAAGACCTTGATCTGGGACCTGGCTCAGTGGCAGAGCCTCTGCTTGGCATGCAGAAAGTCCCAGGTTCAATCCCCGTCATCTCCAGTTCAAAGGACCAGGCAGGAGGTGATGGGGAAGACCTTGATCTGGGACCTTGGCTCAGTGGCAGAGCCTCTGCTTGGCATGCAGAAAGTCCCAGGTTCAATCCCCGTCATCTCCAGTTCAAAGGACCAGGCAGGAGGTGATGGGGAAGACCTTGATCTGGGACCTGGCTCAGTGGCAGAGCCTCTGCTTGGCATGCAGAATGTCCCAGGTTCAATCCCCGTCATCTCCAGTTCAAAGGACCAGGCAGGAGGTGATGGGGAAGACCTTGATCTGAAACCTTGGCTCAGTGGCAGAGCCTCTGCTTGGCATGCAGAAAGTCCCAGGTTCAATCCCCGTCATCTCCAGTTCAAAGGACCAGGCAGGAGGTGATGGGGAAGACCTTGATCTGGGACCTGGCTCAGTGGCAGAGCCTCTGCTTGGCATGCAGAAGGTCCCAGGTTCAATCCCCGTCATCTCCAGTTCAAAGGACCAGGCAGGAGGTGATGGGGAAGACCTTGATCTGGGACCTGGCTCAGTGGCAGAGCCTCTGCTTGGCATGCAGAAGGTCCCAGGTTCAATCCCCGTCATCTCCAGTTCAAAGGACCAGGCAGGAGGTGATGGGGAAGACCTTGATCTGGGACCTGGCTCAGTGGCAGAGCCTCTGCTTGGCATGCAGAATGTCCCAGGTTCAATCCCCGTCATCTCCAGTTCAAAGGACCAGGCAGGAGGTGATGGGAAAGACCTTGATCTGAAACCTTGGCTCAGTGGCAGAGCCTCTGCTTGGCATGCAGAAAGTCCCAGGTTCAATCCCCGTCATCTCCAGTTCAAAGGACCAGGCAGGAGGTGATGGGAAAGACCTTGATCTGGGACCTGGCTCAGTGGCAGAGCCTCTGCTTGGCATGCAGAAGGTCCCAGGTTCAATCCCCACCATCTCCAGTTCAAAGGACCAGGCAGTAGGTGAGGGGAAAGACTTCTACCTGAAACTGTGGCGAGCAGCTGCCGGCCAGAGTAGACAAGACTGACCCTGATGGACCAGTGGTCCGATTTCAGTGTAACACAGCCTCATGTGTGTTTCTACAGCACCAAGGACTCAAAACGTGCTGGAATTTTGCCAAAGACTATATTCAGATCAAGAGCATAGGAGAGCAGAACTGTGCTGCGCAACCAGTGACTTTTGTTAGGGGAAGCATCACTTCCCCGTGGTCAGCCAGGAAGAAGTCCACCGTGGTCAGGAAGGAGAAGCAATTATACACATGAAATGAAAACGCTGCATGCGGGGGAGGAGGGAGACCAAAGCTTCTTAGGGGAAGTTCACAATGCTAAGAACAACTCTGGAGAAGACCGTGCACCAAAGAGGAAATCCAACATCAACACCACCAGCACTTTTCCTGGTGACCTTAATGGACAATCCACCCCTGAATTTATGGAAATGCCCTTCAGCTTCTGTTTACCCTTTGCCCAGTTTTGCCTTCCTGAAAGACGAAACTCGGTTCTTAGCCGAAGACGAAACTCCGTTCTTCGCCGAAGACGAAACTCCGTTCCAGCCTAGCTCTCCTCCGCCTTGCCCCTGTGATAGCTTATTTAGCTGCGGCATTGTTAGCGTGCTGTTCTCAGACAAAAAGACCCAAGGCAGGTTACTGCGTTACATAAAAAGCTCAACCGAGGCATCCAAACCAAATGAAATCGCATAACTCAAATACCAGACCAACGTCAGACCAAGCCCAGAATTCTCAGCCTCCTACACAGGTCATGGGGGTGAAAAATTGAAATAATTCAGCATTAAGTGGCCTCCCACTTCTAGCGTGCCTGAGGCATGCTGTTCCGCCAGGTAAGGGCCACTAGAGATCAACGGCGCCAAACTAGAACTCTGTATTGCATAAGAGAGCGGCTGTTAAGGAGAGCACCCGCCAAGGGCCAAAGACAGAGCTGTTTATTAACCTGATTCTTCATTATGGCGATTTAACCTCGGGCTTTTGTGAGCCAGATTCTTTATTGGTGGGGACAGAAAGCGCCATCAAGTCGCAGCGACTTATGGCGACCCCGTATGGTTTCCAAAGCAAGAGACATTTAGAGGTGGTTAAGCATTGCCTGCCTCTGCGTAGCAACCCTGGTCTTCCTTGGTGGTCTCCCATCCAAGTACTAACCAGGGCCGACCCCGCTTAGCTTCTGAGATCTGATGAGATCTAGCTAACCTCAGCCACCCAGGTCAGGCCCGCCTCTGTGTAACAACCCTGGTCTTCCTTGGTGGTCTCCCATCCAAGGATGAACCAGGGTCAACCCTGCTTAGCTTCCAAGATCGGACAGGAATCGAGATATTTGTGCTTCATTTTTCCTCTCCACTGGGGACCCAAAGTGGCTTACAGTATCATTTCCCCCTGCTAGATTTTTATCCTCCCGACAGCCCTGCGAGGGAGGGTAGGCTGAGAAGAGAGTGACCGGCCCAACGTCACCTGGCAAGCTTCTATGGCAGGGGGGGGATTTGAACCTGGGTCTTCCAGATCTTACTCCAAACACTTTAACCGCCACTCCATGCCGGCTCAGTTGGCTCCATAATTTAAAAAATAAAGACAGCCAGCTTTTGTAAAGTCCATCTAGTTGGATGTTGACGACGCAGCTTCACCGCCTCCTGTGCAAATTAGACTGACGCCCATGCTCCAGAAATGTGGGGCCATGAGAAAGGGGTGTAGCCAAAATGACACTCGGACCAAGATTCGGGTATTCGGTGCTGGACTCCGATGCCACAGATGGACAATCGACAGAACAGTTGCACAAGTCCAGGGTTTTAATTAGCTGGGTGTTTGGTTTGCCTGAGGAGGACTTGAAACCAGCATTTATTTGTAATTAAGCTGCCCTGACCTGCATAGTACAAGCTGGCCTGATCTCATCCGATCCCAGATGCTAATCAGGGGTTGGCCCTGGACAGTTTTTGGAAGGGAGACCTCCAAGGAATACCAGGGTTGCTACGCAGAGGCAGGCAATGGCAAACCACCCCTGAACATCTCCTGCCTTGAAAACCCCACGAGGGGGTCACCAAAACAAAAACAACATTCTGAAAATATGAAGCCACGCAATTGGAGATGGACTTTTTTTTAACCCAATTTATTTATATTTCCAACCATTATACATACATTGGTTAAATCTCACATCTACATTTTTACGAGTCATTTTTCCCCAACTTCTTCCTTTCCAACCATATATACAACTTTTTCCATCTTTTTTCAAATACTTCATATTCTTTTCCCTGTAACAGTAGACTTATTCTATCCATTTCCGCCATTAGCAATTGGAGATGGACTTCTGAGAATATGGCTTACACGCTGGATTTTACTGACCTCTCTGCTTCTGTCCCCAATAGAAGCTCATTATGATAAGACAACGAGAAATAAAAATGATTTTTTTTAAACTTACGGCATGATGATAAACACCCAGGGGGAAATCAAGTCTTGGGAAGATATTCAAGATAAAGGGGTAAACATTCAATGGCTGGTATATTATCAAGTAGTCTCAGGACCCGTGTTCCCTCTTGGCTGAGTTAGTGTGAGCTAGCTCACAGTTTTTTTAGCTTCTGGCTCGTACATTTTTGTCTCAGCACAGGAAGGAGGGCTCCAGAGCAAACTAGTTTATGCAGCAGCCAAATCGCTCGCTGACAACTTTAATTCCAGTAGAACTTCCACTCACAAGACTCCCCAGCTTAGAGGGAGCGTCGCTCAGGACTAAAAGAGGTCACGATTATTGAAGGTGGAGTTCGAAGAGGTGCGACTGAATTTGAGCAGCTGATTATAAAACAAAAAGAGCACTTACTACGATGGATATATAAGATTTTGCTCCCGCTAGAAACAGAAGATGAACACGTGGACGCAAAACCTTAAAGGACAGCTATCTATGCAACAATGGGAACAACGATGGGAAAAAGATACCGAACTTACTTAGGGACCACGTGGCCCACCAGCCAGCTGGAGGGCCCTTTAAATCTAGCAAGAGGGAGGGGAGAGGGGCGGTTACGGGCCACACACTCAGTCTTGCGGCCTATAACCACCCCCTTCCCCTCTCGGTAGATTTAAAGGGCTCTCCAGGTGGTCAGTGGGCCACGTAGTCCCCGCCAATCAGCTGAAGCCCTTTAAATTGGGCAAGAGGGAGGGAGGGGGGTGGCCGTTCTTGGGGGCGGGGCTTGGGGTGAGGCTTGGGGGCATCCCCGGCCACCCCCGGGAACCCCCTCCCCAAATCCCCTGTCAAAGCGACGAGGAAACCTGGCAACCCTAAACTTACTGTCCAGCCAGACACCAAGAGAAAATTGGTTCCAAATGGTATATAAACTCCAACCGATATTGAGAAAGCACATAAAAACTACAAAGGGGAAATGCTGGAAAGGAAAATGCTGGAAATGTCAAGACATCGATGGAACCTTCTTTCGTCTGCGGTCGACTTGTAAAAAAGCAAAAGATATTGGAAAGGAATACACCGAAAAATGCAGAACATATTAAAAGTTTAAATTCCCAGTGGAAGCCAAGAGCGTGCTATTAGGTGTTCTGTCTAACAAATGACCAAACATTTTAGAAGAGCTGTTCAAATACATGGCGACAGTGGCTAGAACTATTTACGCAGCAAATGGAAACTAGAAGTCCATCCATGTTTGGAAGATTTGCTGAACAAGCAGAACGAAGTTTGAGCTGAATATGCAGTAATGGCAAAATTAGCAACCTATCTGAGAAAAAGGTCTATTATGAAATTTGAGGTAAAGATGGAAGGTGTATTATGAAATTTGAGGTGTATTATGAAATTTGAGGTAAAGATGGAAGGAGATGAGCTTAGAGTGAGAAAATAGCATATACAAATGTATGGTAATGAAGTAGAAGTACAATTAAAATCTGTCCCAAAAGTAATATCTTGAACGTAAATGGGTTCTATGAGATATATAATAGACTTTCTTTCACACCATGATTTACTAATCTATTAAGGGTCCTCACGAATATTTGGAAGTGGCGAAAATATGTTATGTTGAATACATAGTAATGATGAAACCAGTGTAGTCAAAATAGATTAGCTCTGAAGTTTGAAACATAAAACTTAAATGATGGATACAGTTGTGCTCCAGCAGAAATAAGAATTATTGTATTTTATAGATAATATCTTAACAATTATTCCCTGTCCTATATATTATGTACCACATGACTGTCTTTGACACATGTGATTATGTTGTTTAACCTTTTTCCCTTTTCTGTACCCCCACTGTTTTTTTTAAATTAAAAAAATCTGAAAATACCAAATATTTAACTGTTTTTGGGTTTTGTAAGAGGTAAAGGGACAGCCGAAGAGATTTTTATTCTCCCTCCCTGGGCAGCCACAGATAGCAATAACTAGCCAGTTTGGCGTCATGGTCAAGTATGCGGACTCTAACCTGGGAGAACTGGGTTTGATTCCCCACTCCTCTACATGCAGCCAGCTGGGTGACTTGGGTCAGTCACAGTTCTCTCAGAGCTGTTCTCTCAAGGACAGATCTCTCAGATCTCTCGGCCCCACCTACCTCACAGGGTGCCTGTTGCAGGGAGGGGAAGGAAAAGAGATTGTAAACTGCTCTGAGACTCCACGTGAAGGGCGGTGTATAGATCCAATTATTATTAGTACTACTACTACTACCACCACTATTATCATTACAAATATTATTATGGGGCTTGTCTGAGGTTTTTTAGATGCCTAACTGAGATGTTCCCCAGCTGCAGCTGCTGGGAAACAGAACTAACAATTACCTTGGTTGTCTTTAATTTCCAAATCAGAAGCACCTTAATTAATTCCCAGCACTACCCTTTGGCTGAATTTCTGTCTCCTGTTGGGGGGGGGGGCACACATAATGAGGAGTTATCTTTTTTCCAAGCTGACTTAAAAAAAATCAGCTAAGAGGGAGCGATTCACAATGGAGGGGGAAGCCAGTTTTGGTGTAGTGGTTAAGTGAGCGGACTCTAATCTGGGAGAACCGGGTCTGATTCCCCACTCCTCCACTTGTACCTGCTGGATGACCTTGGGCAAGCCATAGTTCTGTCAGAGCTGTTCTTGAAAAAGAGCAGTTTCTGTCAGAGCTCTCTCAGCCCCACCGACCTCACAGTGTGTCTGTCTGTTGTGGGCGGGGGAGAGAAAGGAGTTTGTAAGCTGCTCTGAGACTCCCTTCTTCTTCTTCTTCTTCTAAGTAGGGAAAGGGTTTTTCAGAACACCCTCTCTCCTTTCCCCCTGGATTTTTGTGGCTAACAGCTTCCTCAAAAAACTTCAGCATGTTTTTTTATGTGCGTCCCAATGAAGAACCACACATCGGGGATATGTTTGCTGTGTGGAAACCCCAAAACAGAAGTAGGGATTATAAAATAATGTACTATTTTGTTTTCTTTTCTTACACTGGGAGGGACAGGTCCTTTCCAGGTAAGATACTACCGTAAATCCCCCAGGAACAGCATATTTGTATCCATAAAACTTCCGTGGAGGATCTTTTTTATTATGTTGTGGTCTGCCCATTGAACCGAGATGTAAATTCTTGACTGCAATAATAGATCAATTGCAATTTTTTTCCGACATCGATAAATTAATATTTCTGCTGTCAGACGCAGACCCTACAGTTTCCTATAGGGTAGCACTCTTTGCCTTAGTGACTATTTCGAGAGCCAGGTTGGTGTCGTAGTTAAGTGCGTGGACTCTTATCTGGGAGAACCGGGTTTGATTCCCCCACTCCTCCACTTGCACCTGCTGATGTGACCTTGGGTCAGTCACAAGCTCTGGCACAGCTGTCCTTGAAAAAGAGCAGTCTCTGTCAGAGCTCTCTCAGCCCCGCCTACCTCACAGGGCATCTGTTGTGGGGAGGGGAAGGAAAAAGAGTTTGTAAGCCGGTCTGAGAGTCCAAGTGAAGGGCAGGGCATAAATACAATCTCTTCTTCTTCTTCTAGTAAAATCTGGGCTGAGAACACTGAAAAATGACATTGAGCTGTAAAACATCAATGTAAAACGGCAATGCCTGAGGCCGTGTATGTGTTTCTGGAGACGGGTATCTATATTTTAAGTTTTTATTAATCTAAATACAGAACGTGCAGATTTTTAGAGGTTGTAATAATTTAAATTCAAATTCCAGTGCTGTAAGTTGTCTAACTCGTACATTGCTTTAAATCGTAATGGCTAATGGCGACACATTTAGTATAGCACTGCTGTAAAAAAAACAAACCACAACCATTTCCCCACATGCTATGTGCATTTCAATGCATTTATTTATACCCTGCTTTCCCCGCTGCGGTGGCTCAAGTGGTTAAGACGCTGAACTGCAGGCTCTGGAAGATCAGTAGTTCAGCAGTTCGAGACCCGGGTGCCGCATGACAGGGTGAGCTCCTGTCTCTAGTTCCAGCTCCTGCCAACCTAGCAGTTCGAAAGCAAGAAATTGCAAGTAGATAAATAGGTACCACTTTGGTGGGAAGGTAACAGCGTTCCGTGCGCCTTGGTGTTTAGTCATGCCGGCCACATGACCACGGAAACGTCTTCGGACAGCTCTGGCTCTTCGGCTTTGAAACGGAGATGAGCACCGCAACCCTAGAGTCGGATTCGACTGGCTTTCGAGCAAGGGAACCTTTACCTTTACCTTTCCCCGCCAACAGGGACTCAAAGTGGCCTACAACACCACTCTTCCCTCCTCTGTTTTTCCCACAACCACCACCCTGTGAGGTTGGTCAGACTCAAGGTATGTGACTATGGTGGCCACCTGGAGCTCTCCTGCTATTACAGTTGATCTCTAGACTATGGAGATCAGTCCCCCTGGAGAAAATGGCTGCTTTGGAGGGTGGACTGTATGGCAATATACCCTGCCGAGGTCCCTCCCTTCCCAAAACCCCGCCCTCCCCAAGCCCCCCAAATCTCCAGGTATTTCTCATCTGAGAGCTGGCAACCCTAGATGTGACAAGCCCAAGGTCACCCAGAAAACTTCCACAATAGACGCCGGGATTCGAACCCAGGTTTCTGAGGGTCCTGGTCCAGCACTGCATCTAAGGCTCTATATAAATTGATTGGGGAGGTTTTGAGAAGAGGGAAGAGACTAGATTTATACCCCGCCTTTCACTACTTGAAGGAGTCTCAGAGTGGCTTACAATCTCTTTCCCTTTCCCCTCCCCACGACTGACACCCTGTGAGGTAGGTGGGGCTAAGAGAGCTCTTTCGAGGATTGCCCTTGAGAGAACAGCTCTGAAAGAACTTGTCACCGACCCCAAGGCCACTCCAGCAGCTGAATGTGCGCTTGAGAGAACAGCTCTGAAAGAACTTGTAATTGACCCAAGGTCACACCAGCAGCTGCATGCGGAGGAGGGGTGGGGAAACAAACCCGGTTCTCCCAGATTAGAGTCCGGGCCCCTAACCACGACACCGAACTGACTCTTACCACAGGCTGTGGATGCCAGAGGGAGAGCACAAACCAGGGCATCAGAGCTCTGGGGGAGGTCCAGAGACACGTCCCCTGAATCCCAGCAGATTGTTCCACCGTCTAGGAACACGGCCTTCTGCGGAGGTGGAGACGGAGCTGGCCAGTTCTCGCAAACTGGTACAAAACGGCTTCTTGATCCAGCGCCAAGGATCAGACTGTTCCTCCCCGAGCCTCGTCTTCCGACGCTTTGCTCGTAACCGGCATCCCACAAAGCCAGCTTTAAATGCTGGGGCTATTTTGAGAGTCTTAAATGGGGTGACTGACAGAGGCGTGAGAAGAGAGGCAAACGGGAAAGTATCTGAGTCATTCAGGCCCTCACCTGGATGGCCCAGGCGAGCCTGTTCTTTTCAGATCTGTGAAGCTAAGCAAGGTCGGCCCTGGTTGGATGGGCAGCCACCGAGGAAGCCCAGGGGTGCGCTGCAGAGGCAGGCGCCGGCAAACCATCTGCCCCGAGCTGGAGGGATCTCAGGCTGGCCTGATCTTGTCTGATACTGGAAGCTGAGCAGGGCTGGCCCTGGTTAGCTAGGGTCACCTACTTTTTGCAGGCCCCACCCGGAAGTGGCCCCCAACACGACGTAATGACATCGCCTGGAACCAGGGGTCATTTTGTAGAAAAAGAGGTGCAGGAGCTCATTAGCATAACTCATTACCACAACTTATTTGCATATGCCACACCCCCTCGCATCACTGGAGAAGTGTGTCAGAAGGCAACACCCACCGCCCAGGCTCCACCCCTAGGGACTGTCTTTCCACTCTGGGGGCTGTCATTCCAGTCCCAGAGTAGCCTGTCTGGGCCCAGGAGGAATGCCACACGTGCTGCTTTGCACTTCTGATGGGAGCTGGGGGCGGGGCTTGCCGCTGCCTGTGCTTCTAACTGCCGGACCTCCGCTCCTGCGCGCTCCTGCTCCAAATGACCCCTGCCTGGAACTGACATCACGTTGCCGATGTTGAGGTGCGACACTCTAGTTTGTGGGCAAAACTCTATGGTAAAATTGGGCTCCAGCCATAGAGCTTCGCCCAAAATCTAGAGTGTCTCCCCGCCGATGGTGGCAACGTGATGACGTCACTTCCAGGAATCCCGGAACAGGGCCAGGAGCCCACCGCTGGAAGCCAGGTAGGACCTGGCCAACCTATGGTTAGCCCTTGGTTGGGAGACCACCAAGAGAGTCCAGGGTTGCTACGCAGAGGCAGGGGGGTGGCAAGCCGCATCTTAGACGTCTCCTGCCTTGAAAACCACAGCAAGCAATTTTTGGCCAGATGAGAGAAAAGCAGAACTGAGATGCAACTACCACCCTAAAAGGTGCTTTCTTCAACTAATGTGGGTATTCACAGAACCGCCCCAGCCCCTGGACTTTCCCTTTCACCCACGTCCCTAGACAATGGCAGAAATCAAAACCTGACTCACTTCCATTTTACACGGGGAACTAGTCAACAGTTATCAGGTTAGACCTTCGGTTGTCGGCAATGCTCCCTCTAAGCCGTGGAGTCTTGTGAGCAAAAATTCCACTTTGTGAGCGACTGGCCTGAAAATTGTGAGCAAGCAATTTGGCTACTGCATAAAATTAGTTTGCTCTGGAGCCGTCCTTCCTCAGCTAAGACAAAAAAGGTGTGAGCCAGAGGCTAAAAAACTGTGAGCTAGCTCACATGAACTCAGCTTAGAGGGAACACTGGTTGCCAGCTCCGGGTCAGGAAATACCTGGAGAGAGGGTTTTTTGGTAAAAAAAAGCCCAGCAGGAACTCATTAGCATAACAGGCCACACCCAATAACAGAAACTCATTAGCATATTAGGCCACACCCCGGCAGGACAGTGCATTAGTGTATTAGGCCACACCCCCATGTTGCCAGAAGTGTGGTCATCCAGCAACACCCACCTTTTGCTTCTTATTCTGTTTACCTTGTTTGCTGTCAAAACCCCAGGGCTTTTTTTGGAGCAGGAACTCCTTTGCATGTTAGGCCACACACCCCTCATGTAGCCAATCCTAATGAGTTTCTGTGGTTGGGTGTGGCCTGTTATGCTAATGAGTTCCTGCAGGGCGTGGCCAACTCGGGAGCCAGCCGGAACGCCATTCCTGTGCATTCCGGCCCCAAAATAGTCCTGCCTGGAGACTTTGGGGGTGGAGCCTGAGGCGGGTGGCGTGAGGCTTCAGTGGGTTATAATGCCATAGAGTCCACCTTCCAAAGTGGCCATTTTCTCCAGGGGAACTGATCTCTTTCACCTGGAGAGGAGATCACCCAGGAGATCTCAAGTCACCAGCTGGAGATTGGCAACCCTAGTTATACCCTTCTAAATCCACTGATGTTGGTGTCCTAGGAGGACATCCCTAAAGTAGGGAAGAAGTTATAAAGTGCTGTATGGACCCCACCTATTGCAAATCACTTAAATCACAGCTGGGAGGATGTAGAGAGAGAATACATTACGGATTATAAAAAGGATATGTTGCGATTGTGGTACCTAAAAGCATTCAAGGCATGTACTCCAGGCAGGATGGGGCCAGTCGATAGACACATGACCCCCACCGGGACCAATATTTTCCCCATCTTTAGGCTCGCCACCCTCCAGGTGGTGCCTGGAGATCTGCTGCCATTACAACTGATGTCCAGGCAACAGAGGTCACTTCCCCTGGAGAAAGTGTTGGAAATGTGAGAATAAGGTGGGCTCATTTTATCACATGTGGTGGTCGTGTAGCATTATTAAAAGCTATTAGATATGGGTGCACAGACTGATACAGGGGATCCTAGGGAGTACAATTCCTTTTAAGCCAGAAGTATTGTTGTTAGGGATCTTACCTAAGGAGGTAAATAGAGATGACCGCTACTTGTTAATATACTTGGCAACTGCTGCCAGAATTTTGCATGCAAAATACTGGAGAACCACCCAAATACCAAGAAGACAAGAATTTATTGTGAAGATATTCGAGGCGGCGGAGATGGCTAAGCTGCCTCTGAGTATAAAAGGACATTCAGATTCCACTTTCCAGAACACTCGGAAACGTTTCTATGATTGGTACAAACTAAATGGATGAGAGGGTAAAGAAACGATTAAAGAAAAGATAGAA
Source organism: Gekko gecko (assembly GCA_029375565.1). Taxonomy (NCBI): domain Eukaryota; kingdom Metazoa; phylum Chordata; class Lepidosauria; order Squamata; family Gekkonidae; genus Gekko; species Gekko gecko. The sequence continues at coordinate 6,678,541 of JAPDNY010000017.1, read as the reverse complement.
ACGGAGATGAAACAGATGGTTTGATATAAGAGATACTCACGTAAAGGGTAACATTATGTTGAATGATAAAGTGCCTTAAATATGATATACAAACGGAACTAAATAACCCCCCTTTGTGTTTTATGTGTGTGGTTTAGTTTTGTGTGTTACGTTTTTAGTGTTGTCGTGATACTGTATTGTGTTGTATTGTCTTACTCTGTTTAGTTGTAGTCTGTTATAAAAATAAATAAAAGTCTGCCCTTTGGGGGCAGTTTAAAAAAAGAGAGAGAGAGAGAGAGAAAGTGGCCACTTTGGAAAGTGGACTCTACGGCATTATGCACCACTGAAGTCCCCAAATCCCGCTTCCTTCAGACTCCACTCCCCAAATCTCCAGCTTTTTCCAACCCAGACTTGGCAACCCTAACCCATCTTATCTAAGGATTCTGTTTTGAAAAATTGAGTTTCATTTTGCAGGTAGGCATTCAAAGCACGGGGGGGGGGGGGGCTGGTTGCAGACATAAATATCTTTCAGAAATGGTCATCGCTCCTGCCCACAATATAAGCACCGTAGGATCCCTAAGAGGAGTCAAGGAGTAACTTAAAGAGTAGGAAAGTCTACCGTCTCTGCTTTGCAGCACAAATGGAATTCTGATCAGGTTTTTTTCTTTTTTTCTTTTTTTTTTAAAAAAAGCCTTTATTTTTATTACCAAAACAATGAAATACACTGCTTCCCATTCCCTGTTTTTTAAAAAGAACTCCAAGTTTCCAGATCAAGGTCTTTCGCATCAGCTACTGCCTGGTCCTTTTCACTGGAGATTCTGGGGACTGAACCTGGGACCTTCTCCACGCCGAGCCAGATGCTCTACCACTGAGCCAGGGTCCCAGATCAAGGTCTTTCCCATCACCTACTGCCTGGTCCTTTTAACTGGAAATGCCAAGGATTGAACCCGGGACCTTCTGCATGCCTAACAGTTTGGTGTAGTGGTTAATTGTGCAGACTCTAATCGGGGAGAACCGGGTTTGATTCCCCACTCTTCCACTTGCACCCGGCTGGATGACCTTGGGCAAGCCATAGTTCTGATAAGAGCTGTTCTTGAAAAAGAGCAGTTTCTGTCAGCCCCACCTACCTCACAGGGTGTCTATTGTGGGGAGGGGAAGGGAAAGGAGTTTGTAAGCCGCTCTGAGAGACCTTTGGGTAGTAAAGGGTGGGAGATAAATCAAACCTCTTCTTCTCTTCGATTGAGCCTAGGTCTCAGGTTAATGTCTTTCCCATCACCTGCTCTGTGGTCCTTTTAACTGGAGATGCCAGGGATTGATCGATTGATCCTGAGACCTTCTGCATGCCGAGCAGATGCTCTTCCACTGAGCCAGGGTCTCAGGTCAGGGTCTTTCTCATCATCTACTGCCTGGTCCTTTTTAACTGGAGATGCTGGGGACTGAACTGGGAACCTTCTGCATGCCAAGCAGATTCTCTGCCACTGAGCCCAGAGTCTTTCCCATCACCTGCTAAGGAGGTTAGGGTCCTGACAAAACCCCACAAGTCTCCTGATTCTCTACTAGCCAGATAATAAGTTAAGCAGTTGAAGTAGAAGATATCTTATACTGAATCAGACCGTCAGTCCATCAAGGTCAGTACTGTCTACTCAGACAGGCAGTGGCTCTCCAGGGTCTCGGGCTGAGGTCTTTCACATCACCGACAACCTGATGCTTTTACCTGGAGATTTCAGGGATTCAACCTGGGACCCTCTGCACATCAAGAAGATGCTCTACCACTGAGCCAGAGTCTCAGACCACGGTCTTTCTCATCACCTACTACCCGATCTTTTTAACAGGAGATGCCCACCAGGGATTGGACCTGGGACATCTTGCACGCCAAGAAAATGCTCTACCACCAAGCCACAGCCCCTCTCCTAATATGGATCGCCAGTGGCACCAAAACTATTGACTCTCTCAGTAGTGGCATCCATTCAGCACAAAAACAAGCTTAAGATATTTTTATCCAAGGGGATTTCGCCGAAGTCATTAACGTCAAAGCTACCCCGCGGGATTACCTGCCTACCAGGCAGGGTACGACCTGCTGAGATCCTCCTCTCCGTGACGCTGATTTATCCAACCTCCCTAGATTATCCTCAGAGGAATGCAAGTTTACTATTTTGCTTTCCACCCCTTGACAGTTTTGTTCCGTCACAACAGGAAACCCTGTGCAACATGGCCAGGTGGCCCATTATCCTCACAACTTAGTTCGGCCTTCGCACCGCAGAGCCTTTACATTAGCCCGTCTAAATGCTTTCCCTTCAAAAGTGCTCTCAGGTCGGTTTAATAAAATTCCCCCTCGTGAAAGGTTATGTTCTTGTCCTTTAAAATCCGTGGACTTCAATATATCGTATTATTTTTGACTGTCGATTTCACGTAGTCTTACGCAAAGAACTGTCGTCATCTTTATTGCCTCCTAATTATAGTTCTAATGGGGGGAAAGCTATTCAATATCTACTAAAGGACCTTAATCCTAATATTACAACTACAGTGGCCAAGTTTCTTGCCGAAGCAGTCAAGGTTAGATCGATTCTCGTAAAGGATTGATTCATATCATTTATTACATTTTTAATTATCCATACCGTGTTATTGTACATCTATGTATCTTACTGCTATGCCGTTAAAGGTATTTGACTTCGAACAGGAAAACCCTGTTCAATCTGAGACCAAAACCAGGTGTTATGCCAAGAGATACACAAACAGACCACTTGCAGGATTTCTTTCCCCATCTTTAACGCATAGGGAGGGCAATTTGTGGCATGAAGGAGGGAGGATTTAAATCTTCCTCTTTTTACTTTCCCCCCTCCAATGCAAACAGCTCGCCCATTGCAAGCTGTAACAATCCTTTTACAGGGCAGGCAATGGGAGAGAAACTCAAAATGATTTGCATGCTGCAAATAGTAAAAGGGGAAATTATCGCCCCCTCGCATTACCAAAGCCTCAACTGCTGCTTTTGAGTATGTGAATCTGCCTTATACAGAATCAGACCCCTGGTCCATCAAGGTCAGTATTGTCTACTCAGATTGGCAGCGGTTCTCCAGGGCCTCAGGCGGAGGTCTTTCCCATCACCGATCCTTTTAATTGGAGTTGCCCGGGATCGAACTGGAGACCTTCGGCCTGCCAAGGAGATGCTCTGTCACTGATCCACGGCCTGTCCCTGGGAAATCCAATTGCAGATTTCCCTGCACTGCATTTAGCTCAGACCCCATATTTATGGTAAAAGATTTATCACAGGGTTTTTTTTTTTGGGGGGGGGCCTGTTTCATCTACAGCCTTCATTCGAACAAAGCATTTGGATTGTTCACTCTTAGTAAAGGGACATTCTTCAGATCAGTAAGAGTTCGACCAACTCGCAAAGGGAAACATGGACGTTTATCTAGGGAACGTCTTCTCCTGCCTGCAGACAGGTATAATCAGCAATTGATTGTTTTCGTGAATTTCGATACGATGGTGCCTTGAATTGTACACTTATTGCAGAGTCAGTAAGACTCAAGAGCTGTGTTCCCTCTAAGCTGAGTTAGTGTGGGCCAGCCCAGTTTCTTAGCCTCTGGCTCACACATTCTTGTCCCAGCTCAGGCAGGATGGCTCGAAAGCAAGCCAATTTATGCCGCGGCCAAATCACTCGCTCCCAACTTTAATGCCAGCAGCTCACAAGACTCCACAGCTTAGAGGAAGCATTCTGTAACTGCTACCCCACGCTGTCTTATAAGCCACTCCCTGGACATTTCAGATGATGGATATCCACCCTTGGAGGTCCTGTTGGACCAAACTGGCTCCCAATTGAAACCTCAAAGTAAGCAACATTTTGCTAGGACTATGTAAATTACTTCCTAACCGAGGAGGCTCCTAACTAATCCATTTTTAAAAACCCATCCCTCCTCTAAGGTGCTCAAGGCGGAGTACAACAGCGATTCCCCAATGAGGTGTCCAGGGACACCATTTGTTTCTGCCCCGAAGTGTGTCTTTCCCGATGTTAACAAACAGGGACAGCTTTCCTCCAGCCGAACGGACAAGGGAGGCATTTTCAGGAGAGTCCAGGGGGTATCACCTTCGTGTCTTCATTTACTTAATTCGTACCCAGCTTTTCTTCCCAGCGGGGACCCAAAGTGGCTGACACCGTCCTCCCCTCCTCCGTTTGAGCCTCACATGCGAGGTCCATTAGGCTGGGAGGAGTGGGTGACTGGCCCAAGGTCACCCAGCGAGATGCCACAGTGCTCGTGAGGGATTCGAACCTGGGTCTCCCAAATCCTAAATCTGATGTCGTTACCTCTACACCACGCTGCCCTGTTTGAAAACAGCTACCTCCGCAATAAGAAGCTTGCAGTCTTCTAGGGCTGCCAGCCTCCAGGTGGAACCTGGGTATCTCCCAGAATTACAGCCCATCTCCAGACAACAGAGATCAGTTCCCCTGGAGAAAATGGATATTTTGGAGGGTGGACTCCGTGGCATTGTGCCCCACTGAGGTCCCTGTCCTCCCCAGGCTCCATCCCCAAATCTCCAGGAATTTCCCAACCTGGATCTGGCAACCCTAACCCTCCTTCTTCCAACCAGTGGCCCGGGTGGGGACAGGACCTGGCAACCCCACAATCTTCCCACGTTTCATACTGTCCCCCCAAGTAACCCACACCAGCCATTTTGCAGCGGCACCCATTCCCCATTCTCAAAACCCCAAAAGCACCCACAACCTCAATGAGATCGGGGACTGCACCCCTGACTCGTCCGCTCTCTGTTTTTAGTTTCACGCCCACCCTACGAGGGAGGCTAAACTGAGAGAGATAAGCTGGCACCAAACGAGCTTACTGGATGATCTCGGCGGCAGAGGGTGGATTCGAACCCAGACCTGCTGCCCCCAACCCACTCCGCCCCCCAGCCCTTGCTAACAACTAACACTCCCCACCTAAGAGCAGCCAGTCTCCGTCGCGGATGCTACACGAAGTTGCGCAGAGCGAGAAACAAATGGAAAACCCAACCTATGGGCTTACAACGAGAAAAGGCTCTCTTCTCTGTGTCTTCTGGATTTGTTAACTACGCAGATTCGGCCAGGCTAAAGCCGTTGAAGTCAACGCGCTTAGAGCGTCGCAAACGCAGCCTAGTAGGACTACGCCGGGGAGAAAGGCTTTTTATAACTTCCCCGCCTCACCTGTCCCTAAAAGCTACGCCCTGACGACGGCGCTCGAGGCTGCAGTCCTACTCGGGAGTAGGCGCCCCTGGAAGCCGGGGACCCCCGCTTCCTCCAAAGCCCTCCCCCGGGCGCATCTCCTGCGGCGCGCCCCTCTCCATTGCAGACCTCCCCGCCGCGGCGCTCTCACCTGCCCAGCCGGCGCGGATCCGGGGGCTGGTCGTCCCAGCTGCAGCCTGCAGCAGCACCAGCTGGTTGGCGCACAGAGCCAGGAGGACGGCGGCGACAGCGGCGGCGCACAGCGAGCACATTCTCTGTCTCCGCCTTCCGGCACACTCCAGCCCTCGCCTGGCGCTGCTTGAGCTTTACGCAGAGGCCGGCCGGCGGCTTAATAAGAAAGGCGGGAGTGGGAGGGGCGGGGCAGTCCCCACCACCCCAGGTGTCTCTTCCCGTGCGCTCCGGGCCCCTTTGCGCACAGGTGGCCAAGGCGGAGAGGAGGGATGCCAGCCTCCAGGGCGGGACCTGGGGATCCCCCGGAATGACAGCTCCTCTCCAGACATAAGAACATAAACATAGGAACATAAGAGAAGCCAATGTTGAATCAGGCCAACGGCCCATCTAGTCCAACACTCTGTCACACAGCGGCCAAAATATACCAGGGGCCATCAGGAGGTCCAGCAGTGGGGCCAGGACACCAGAAGCCCTCCCACTGCTGCCCCCTCCAGCACCAAGAATAGGGTGCATCACCTGCCCCAGACTGAGAGTTCCCATCTATACCCTGTGGCTATATCCTGTGGCTAATAGCCACTGATGGACTTCTGCTCCATCTGTTTATCTAATTCCCTCTTGAAACTGTCCATGCTTGTAGCTGCCACCACCTCCTGTGGCAGTGAATTCCATGTGTTAATCACTCTTTGGGTGAAGAAGGACTTCCTTTTATCTGTTCTAACCCGACTGCTCAGCAATTTCATGGAGACGACGGAGACCGGTTCCCCTGGAGGAAATGGATGCTTGGGAGGGTGGAATTGATGGCATTGTCCCTTGCTGACAGGGATGCCAGCCTCCAGGGGGGACCTGGAGAATCCCCTGCAATTACAGCTCCTCTCCAGACTACAGAGACCGGTTTCCCATGGAGAAACATGGATGCTTTGGAGGGCCTGCTGTAGGGCCTTGTGCATCACCACTGAGGTCCCTGTCCTCGCCAGGCTCCAGCCCCAAACCTCCAGGAGTTTCCCAGCCTGGAGTTGGCAGCCCTCCCTTCCCCTCCCCATTCACCGCTGGTGGTCACACACACACACCCCACACACACACACCATTCGCTGCTGGTGGATGACCTGGGGACCCTACTTTGGAAGTCATCAATTCTAGAACAATGTCTCCTAAGCCTAAGAAACTGGCTATCTAGCAAATCGGGGTTTTATTTGCATGTGTAGTTTGACGACTGTTGTGTCTCGAAAGGGAATTCCTGTCTGTGGGCTTTTGGGGTAGATTTCATCTTCCGCTTTTCATCCCCCTTTACGATCAGGACAGCAGACAATGTCATCTGTCTACTGACCACGTGACGTTCAGATGTAATGTCTCAGTCTGTCCGTTTATGAAGTTCTCACAACCTACCCTCACCGCATCTCTATACTGCCACCACGTATAATTATAGCACTGAAGAATGGGTTATCTGTAGAATGTATAAATTTACATTCCAGTTCTCCCGTATACCAATAGGCAGCTCCTGATGTTATCGAAGGTCCTATGGTGATCCCCTTGATCAGTAGGGTTACCAACCTCCAGGTGGCACCTGGAGATCTCCGGCTACTACAATTGTTCTCCAAGATCAGTTACCCTGGAGAAAAATGGCTGCTTTGGAGGCAGCTCTCTGGCTGAGGTCCCTCTTCTCCCCAAACTCTGCCCTCCCCAGGTTCGCCCCCCACATCTCCAGGTATTTCCCAACCCAGAGATGGCAACCCAATCATCATCAGGACTTTTTTTTTTTTAAGAAAAGAGGTGCCAGAACTCTCAAGACAACAACAACAATAACAACAACAATATGCACAGCTCCAGTTTCAGGACAGAGGCCATCCAAAACTTATTTGGGGCTGCAGAGTTTAAGTATCTTCAACACGTGTGGTTGGATTTTCAAATAAGGAACTCGGAAGTGCAGAGGAGCAACTGGGAACCAACATCAGCCTCCTCTGAAAAGGCCACAAGTCAAAGATGGTGTTTGTTATATTAAGAAGCACGGAGATTCGTTTTCGATTATGCATTATACCAACAGAAGCCGAATTGGGCAATATTACCTAGCAAGTGAAAGCCAGAACACCAAGTGAAAGCTCATAGTTTCAATGCCTCCAGCATTCTTTAAATATCAAGATGACACACAATGAAATCCTGTGACTGGAATAACCTTGATGTAGTAGTGTTGGTACTCACTTGGGTTTCCAACTCTGGATTGGGGAAATCAGGGTTTTTTTGTAGAAATAGCCCAGCTGGAACTCATTAGCATAATAGGCCACACCCCTGACAGCACAGCTTATTAGCAGATTAGGCCACACCCCCATGCTGCCAGAAGTGTGGTCATCCAGCCACACCCACCTTTTGCTTCTTATTCTGTTTACCTTGTTTGTTGTCAAAACCCAGGGTTTTTTTTTTGTAGCAGGAGCTCCTTTGCATGTTAGGCCACACACCCCTAATGTAGCCAATCCTAATGAGTTGCTGCTGTTGGGTGTGGCCTATTATGCTAATGAGTTCCTGCTGGGCGTGGCCAACTTGGAAGCCAGCTGGAACTCCGTTCCTGTGCGTTCCTGCCCAAAAATAGCCCTGGGGGAAATTCCTGGAGATTTGGGGGAGAATACTGAAGAGGGCAGTTTGGGGGGGACCAGGGGACCCCCCCAGAATTACAGCTCATCTCCTGACTACAGAGATCAACTCCCCCTGGAGAAAATCGATGCTTTGGAGCAGGCCCGTACCCAGGATTTTTTAAATCTGGGGTGCCTTTAAATAAGTCAGGGGGCACCCCGCACCCCCCCCCCGGGAGCACCACAAATAAAATAAAAAATTGGAAGTCGGGGGGGGCTTGGCAGTAAGTCGGGGGGCTGGGCCCCGAGATGCCCCACTGTAGCGATGGGACTGTTTTGGAGGGTAGACTCTATGGCGTTGTGCCCCACTGAGGCCCCTGTCCTCCCCAGGCTCCATCCCCAAATCTGCAAGAGTTTCCCAACCTGGATCCGGCAACCCTACCCATCCCCACCCCCCTGCTGGTGTCCGGGAACGACCTGGCAGCACTTCCTGTTTATTAGGGCTTTCCTCAGCTTAGTTTCTTTGGAATCTGCAGGCATTAATTAAGCTAATGCAATTTCTCTTCCACCTGACTGATGTCTTCTGCCGGGAAAAGAGGTGCATTTCTTATGTAGGCTTCAGCGGTATAGAGGCCAGGCAGGTGAACCAAGCCGGTGATCTCAAGCCTGTATTCTGTGGGTCTATTTTGCAATCCCACCCTATCTCTGTAGAGAGGAAACCCAGAACGCTTATCAGGGAGGAGGAGAGGAGCTCTCCCACGAAAACAAAAATCTCTGCAAGTTAATCTGGCGCTTTCTCGCGCTCTTTAATCTTGATAGCGTGTGGCATGAAGCGTCAGTAATTGGCCGCGACTCCAAGATTGAGTGGGAAAGGTCAGGGTTCTTCACCATTGAGATGGTAAGCTACTGAAATTCTTTGGAAGACTCGGGAAAGTTACAGAGCAGAGGCATGAAGGACTAGCGGGAGAGGAAAGAAATTAATGGATCGTGGCCCCGGCTAGCCCAGTCTCATCATATGCTAAACAAGGTCACAGAATCATAGAGTCGGAAGGGGCCATACAGACCATCTAGTCCAACCCCCTGCCCAACACAGGACCAGCCGAAAGCATCTCCGACAAACATTCGTCCAGCCTCTTCTTGAAAGCTGTCAATGAAGGGGAGCTCACCACCTCCCTAGGCAGCTGATTCCACCTTTGGACCACTCTGGCCGTGAAAAAGTGTTTCCTAACGTCCAGCCGATCCCTTTCTGCGTGTAACTTAAACCCGTTGCTTCGGGTCCTATCCTCTGCTGCCAACTGGAGTGGCTCCGTGCCCTCCTCCAAATGACAGCCTTTCAAATATTTAAGAAGAGCAATCGTGTCGTCGTCCCCCAATCTCCTCTTCTCCAAACTAAACATCCCCAAGGCCCTTAGCCTTTCCTCGTAGGGCTCAAGTCTCCAGACCCCCTGATCATCCTCATTGCTCTCTTCTGCACCCTCTCGATTTTGTCTACCCTGGCTAGTATTTGGATGGAACGCCACAAAGACATTCCAGCACCTCTATCGGAGGCAGGCAATGGTAGACTACCTCTGTTCGTCATATGCCTTGAAAACTCTACATCATCGCCATAGGTTGGCTGCAACTTGACATCACTTTACATGCACACCCACTCAACTGCTAACATGTCCGAAACTCCTTGAGAACAGGGAACTTTGGCTTTGGTCAGTAGTGAGGAACTTACAGATACCTAGCTGTCTTTCCTCATTCTTACTCGCAAGGTGGTTTTCTGGAGTAAGTTAGAGGATATCCTTATTGGATTCATTCTTGCATGAAGTGTGAGAGGGAAGGTGAAGTTAGTTTCCTGGAATCAATCGGTAGGTTTGATGACTAAGAGAACAGAGAAACTCTAGATCTTCCACAGTGCAGTCTTTAATTTCCTGATCTTGACTAGAGAATTAACTTGCGCACCTTGATTTCCTCAGACTCTTGACTGTGCATCAGAGAACCCAACGTGATCAGTGACTTCGCTTAAGCCATGGTCGTTGTGTCTGCACTTATCACTCGTAGTCGCACTGCATTCGGGGTTTTGTGGCTTTGAGGCCGGGTAAATAATTGTGCGTGCCAATTTCAGCAGTAACCCTAAGGAATGAGGGTGTGAAGCTGGGACGCTGAACCTACAACTTTCCCCCCCTGCCCTGAGACACTAAGAAATTGGTTGTCACTCAAGAAACGTACTGCAACAATTGTGTTGGGATCTTGACATGCATTTTTTGCACATGTAAAGCAAAGTTTTATGTGCAAGCCATCTGCCCTCTCCCGTGGCAAGAAGGCAAACTAACCAGTTATTATTGTGTTTTTGTAGAGAATTACCAGCCCAAGGTCCCTTGGGGGCAACTGCTAACAATGAGGAATAAAAGGGAAACCCCATTCAGTCAGTGTGAGATTCTTCCATTTTACATTGGGGATGGGGGACGAATGTGGAGCCGCTTCCCAAGAGGGTCTCAGCAAGTAGAAAGGGGTCCTGCTTCTAAAAGTGGGATTACACTATGATGTTATGATCTGTTGTTCGTCTACAGCTCAATCGTCCATCTGGTGTTTTTCCTTTCCCATCACCTCCTGCCTGGTCCTTTTACCTGGAGATGCCGGGGATTGAACCGGGGACCTTCAGCATGCCAAGCAGATGCTCTTCCACTGAGCCAGGGTCTCAGGTCAAGGTCCTTCCCGTCAACTACTGCCTGGCCCTTTTAAATGGAGATGTCGGAGGTTGAACCTGGGACCTGCATGCCAAGCAGAGGCTATTTGGGATTCTGCATGCCGAGCAGAGGCTTGTCCACTGAGTCAGGGTCTCAGAATAATGTCTTTTACATCACCTACTGCCCTGATCCCTTGAACTGGAGACGCCTGGGATTGATCTTGGGGCCTTCTGCATGCCAAACAGATGCTCTGCCACTGAGCCAGGGTCTCAGGTCAAGGTCTTTCCCATCACCTACTCCCTGGTCCTTTTAACTGGAGATGCCGGGGATTGAACCTGGGACCTTCTGCATGCCAAGCAGAGGCTCAGCCACTGAGCCAGGGTCTTTACCGTCACCTCCTGCCTGTCCCCCTTAACTGGAGCTATTTGGGATTGAACCTGGGACCTTCTACATGCCAAGCAGAGGCTCTGCCACTGAGCCAGGGTCCCAGGTCAGGGTCTTTCCCATCGCCTACTACCTTATCTCAGTTTCCTATACCTGAGAGAGGCTGTTAATGAGAGGACTTTGGGGAGGATATTAATTCATAAGGTCACCAAAAGTCAAAAATGACTTGACAGCAGTTAAGATGCACACACTACCTTATCCTTTCAACTGGAGATGTTGGGGATTGAACCTGTGACCTTCCTCATGCTGAGCAGATGCTGTGCCACTGCGCCAGGGTCCCAGATCAAGGTCTTTCCCATCTCTTACTATCTTACCCTTAAAACTGGAGATGCCGAGGATTGAACCCGGGGCCTTCTGCGTGCTCCTCCAACGAGCCACAGATCTCTCCCCTTCGCAATTTGCTCCGCGGTTCATAGTTACAGAGAAGTTATCTATTTTAACCTTTCCCCACCACTTCTGCTAAAGCTGTCTTGCATGAAATGGGGGGGGGCGTTCCCGAAGAGAACAGGAAGCCGATACACAGGTCTGCTCTTGCAGGGTCCCAGGTGGGTCAGAGAAACTTCCTTTCTCTGACATTTTAAGCTCAGTTCAAGTGGGTACGGAACAGTGTTCCCTCTAAGCCGAGTTAGTGTGAGCTAGCTCACAGTTTTTTAGCCTCCGGCTCATGCATTTCTGTCTTCGCTCAGGAAGGAGGGCTCCAGAGCAGATTAATTTATGCAGCAGCCAAACGACTCGCTGGGAACTTTAATGCCAGTGGCTCACCAAGTAGAATTTTTGCTCACAAGACTCCGCAGCTTAGAGGGAGCGTTGGTACTGAGCCGGCAGAACAAAGCTTGGGTCCAGCGGCACCTTTAAGACCGACCAAGTCTTATTCGAGGGGTAAGCTTTCGTGCAGACATCTGAAGAACTGTGGGTGCTCACAAAAGCTCAGGGCTATTTTTCAGTAGAAAAAGCCCAGTATTTTCAGTAGAAAAAGCCCAGCAGGAACTCATTAGCCTATTAGGCCACAGCCCTGACAGCGCAGCTCATTAGCGTATTAGGCCACACCCCCAGGTTACCAGAAGTGTGGTCATACAGCCACACCCACCTTCTGCTTCTTATTCTGTTCACCTTGTTTGTTGTCAAAACCCAGGGCTTCTTTTGGAGCAGGAACTCCTTTGCATGTTAGGCCACACACCCCTGATGTAGCCAATCCTAATGAGTTTCTGCTGTTGGGTGTGGCCTATTATGCTAATGAGTTCCTGCTGGGCGTGGCCAACTCGGGAGCCAGCCGGAACGCCGTTCCTGTGCGTTCCTGCCCAAAAATAGCCCTGCAAAAGCTTATACCTTGAATGAAGCTTTGTTGGTCTTAAAAGGCGCCGCCGGACTCATTTTACCTCAGGGTTTAAGCCGGTGCTGCCTTCGCTGTGTTTGTGGGAACTGTGAGTTCAGGGAGTTCTATTTCCCTTATGGTCGTCTCGGCCCATGAATGGCGTGTTGTTGTTTTTTTGGTGGGGTTTCACACAAACAGCATTTTTCTGAGCAAAGATCCGGTCACACTGCAGGGAGGCCAAAAAGAACAAGGTCACATCCTGTCTACCACCGAGAGGGCAGAGGTTCTCTGGGTCCACACCCGAGGTTGGTGTACGGGTGGGGGTGGCTGAGGTGAATTTCCAGGAACATCTGGCTGACCCACACTGGATCATCAGAGGCGCCAAGAATGATGGGCATGGAAAATAAGACGTTTCCTGCCGGACACGGACCGCTGACACATGGAACAGAGCTGACTTCGATATTCCTAGCAAAACGTTGCTTACTTTGAGGTTTCAGCTAGGAGCCAGTTTGGTCCAACGGGACCTCCGAGGGTGGATATCCATTATTTGAAACGGCCGGGGTGTGCCATGGGAAAGGGAAATGTGGCTCATGAGACAGCGAGGCGTAGCAATTACAGAACGCTCCCTCTAAGCTGTGGAGTCTTGCGAGCAAAATTGCTACTGGGTGAGCTACCAGCATTGAAGTTGTGAGCGAGCCATTTGGCTGCTGCATAAATTGGTCTGCTCGGGAGCCCTCCTCCCTGAGCTGAGACAGAAATGGGTGAGCCAGAGGCTAAAAAACTGTGAGCTAGCTCATACTAACTCAGCTTAGAAGGAACAAGGCTGTGCTATGGAATATATTATGGAAAATTCTACCTCCCAAAACAGTCCTACTAATAGCATAATCTATATTATGAGGTCAGGATGTCTCTGTAACTCTACATCTACAGGTCTGAGTCTCCTTAAGTTTGTACATCTCTTGTTAAAGGTTATTCCCTCCTAATATTGACCATTCTGTGCTAATCCTGTGAAAATGTAGACTTAGAAATTGTTACTTATTGTTTGCTTTCACTGCTGAGAGACAGTTTGTTGTAGGAGTTAAGTGCGCGGACCCTAAATCTAGGAGAACCAGGTTTGATTCCCCACTCCTCCACTTGCACCTGCTGGATGACCTTGGGCAAGCCACAAGTTCTGTCAGAGCTGTTCCTGAAAAAAGAGCTGTTTCTGTCAGAACTCTCTCCGCCCCTCCTACCACACAGGGTGTCTGTTGTGGGGAGGGGAAGGAGTTTGTAAGCCACTCTGAGACTCCTTTGGGTAGTGAAGGGTGGGGTATCAATCCAATCTCCTCTTCTTCTCTTCTTTCTTTTGGCACTGAGAACTTCTGCCCCACCAGAATAAATCTGCCCCACAAGCCACAAAATCCTCGCTACGGGCCTGCTCCAAACCCCTCCTTCCTGAAATCATCTGACTGGGGATATTAGGGATCGAACCTGGGATCTTCAGCACAGGAAGCAGAGCTGCCTAAAGTTGCCAATCTCCAGATGGAGGCAGAAGATCTCCTGAGATCGGTGGACACCATGATGCCTGCTAACATCTCTCCTGGCACCCATCAAGGGCTTTTAGAAACCCATCAAAGGCTCCTAAGTAAGCTCAATAGTCATGGAATAAAAGGACAAGTCCTCTTGTGGATCAAAAACTGGCTTCTAAATAGGAAACAGAGAGTGAGTATAAATGGGAAACTTTCTCAGTGGAGGGTGGTAAGCAGTGGGGTACCACAGGGATCAGTACTCGGCCCGATGCTTTTTAACTTGTTTATTAACGATTTGGAATTGGGAGTAAGCAGTGAAGTGGCTAAATTTGCAGATGACACGGAGTCGTTCAGGGTAGTGAGAACCAGGGAGGAGTGTGAGGCACTCCAAAAGGATCTGTTGAGGATGGGTGAGTGGGCGTCAACGTGGCAAATGGGGTTCAAGGTGGCCAAGTGCAAAGTGATGCACATTGGAACCAAAAATCCTGAATATAAATACACATTGATGGGGTCAGAACTGGCAGAGACGGACCAAGAGGGAGATCTTGGAGTCGTAGTAGATAACTCAATGAAAATGTCTAGACAGTGTGTAACTGCAATAAAGAAGGCCAGCGCTATGCTGGGGATTATTAGGAAGGGGATTGAAAACAAATCAGCCATATCATAATGCCTCTGTATAAATGGTGCGACCTCATTTGGAATACTGTGTACAGTTCTGGTCGCCACATCTCAAAAAGGATATTATAGCATTGGAAAAAGTGCAGAGAACTAGAATGATCAAAGGGTTGGAACACCTTCCCTATGAAGAAAGGTTAAAACACTTGGGGCTCTGTAGCTTGGAGAAACGACAGCTGAGGGGTGACATGATTGAGGTTTATAAGATTATGCATGGGATGGAGCAGGTTGAGAAAGAAGTCCTTTTCTCCCTTTCTCACAAGACAAGAACTCGCGGGCACTCCATGAAATTGCTGAGCAGTCGGGTTAGAACAGATAAAAGGAAGTCCTTCTTCACCCAAAGAGTGATTCACACGTGGAATTCACTGCCACAGGAGGTGGCGGCCGCTACAAGCATGGATGGCTTCAAGAGGGAATTGGAAAAACAAATGGAGCAGAGGTCCATCAGTGGCTCTTAGCCACAAGGCATAGAGAGGAGCTCTGGGATCTTGGTGCTTGGCGGGGGGGGCAACAGTGGGAGGGCTTCTGGTGTCCTGGCCCCACTGCTGGACCTCCTGATGGCACCTGGAATTTTTGGCCACTGTGTGACAGAGTGTTGGACTGGATGGGCCATTGTCCTGATTCAACATTGGCTTCTCTTATGTTCTTATGTTCTTATGTTAGGTGAGGTGTTTGCTCACAAGAGCTTCTGATTAGCTCTGCAGACCAAAAGGCATCCTGTTAAACAGCAGTTCTTCCCAAAACGTTGAAATGTTACTGTTGGAATCACATATAGCCTCATTCCCTGACATTCTGTAGTCTTGTGGCAGCCATTTGGCTCACCACCAAAGGCGTCTGCAGGCTCAAAGAGGTCAGGGACCCCTGACCTACTCATTGTTTTTGGGAGGCCCAGGCTTCAGCCTCCAAGTTCCATCCAGACATACTGCCAGAAACCCGAAAAGTCACTTTGGTCCAATAATTGCGCAACCCGGCTTGGCCATTATTAATACGCTTCTTTTTTAAATATACTGCACTTGCAGAGCAAGTTCGGTGTAGTGGTTGGGAGTGCGGATTCTGATCTGGGAGAACCGGGTTTGATTCCCCACTTCTCGACATGCAGCGGCTGGTGTGACCTTGGGTCAGTCGTAAGTTCTTTCAGAGCTGTTCTCTCAAGGGCAGTCCTCGAAAGAGCTCTCTCAGCCCCACCTGCCTCACAGGGTGCCTGCTTTGGGGATGGGTGGGGAAGGGAAAGGAGATTGTAAGCTGCTCTGAGACTCCTTCCTGCAGTGAAGGGTGGGGTATCAATCCAATCCCTTCTCTTCTTTCCAAGCTTTGCGAATTTTCCAAAAAGTCTGGCCGGCTCGCCAGATGTTTCAGACTTCAGCAGAAGAAATCTCGCTTATGGAAGCTCAAATCCTTCCAATAAAGCTCCTTTTTTGGCAAGGGTTAAGGATGCAACTGAATCTGTGAATGGCGTTTTTCCCCTTCACCTGTCATTTTCTATTCTCCGATTTGGCCCTCGGGGTCAGTTATTGAGGATGTACTGGAAATGGTCCTCTCGAAAGTTTCTTGCGTGCAGGAAACGGTGTCTCAGATCTGGAAAACCACCCAATGCATCTGTATTTATTACTGTGTATTCTATCCATGTCATTTGTAGCGAAGACAGTGCATGTCACAGGGCTGGAAGTTTAGACTACAGATTGTCTGTTTATGGAGCGGAAGGCCTGGGAATCCTAACCAGGCCTCAGGCCTGAGAGGAAGCGAAAGCAGTTCTCCTCAGAAGTAAGTCCCATTTTACTCAGTGGGGCTTACTCCCAGGAAAGTATTCTCTGGATTTCAGCCCTATTCTGGAGTAAACACGGATTTCACAATTGCAGAGATGTCAATTTTAGGCTCCAGTGGGCGGTTATTTCCGGACCTGAAAATTAACAGTTAGGGTGGAAAAGGGTATTTTGTGCAATGCTGCGGACAGAGATTACAAGCCAGCAATTTTAGGTCAAGGGTGGGTGGGTGGGAAATACACACAACACAAAGAAAGGCCTGTTAGCATCAGTCCTTCAAACCTGATCTATGAGTTTATAAAGACTGGTCTTCTCTTTACTTAAACACACACATACACACACAAAGGGTGAAATCCTGCTTAAAAGCTATCCTCTCGGACATGAACGTGCTTACTAAAAGCAGATGCGTGGCCGGGCTGAAGACTCACACAGATAAGGCAAATATAATTCGGGACATGCTCAGAGGTAGTCTTTCCAGGTTTGAGTTCTGGGTTCGAGAACAGCCAAAAGCACTAGCCTCAATGGACTTTGGCATAAACAAGTCCCCAGCTTCACAACACCCTTCCAAATTTCCAGAGAGGTGTTTGGTTTCTTCGCGCGAAGAACCGCAAATTACTCAGCAGAGCTATTTCTTCCTTTCCTAAAACTCTTTAAATTGCTCCATTCGGTTCGCGTGAGGTCATACCGTATGAGAACTTTCAGAGAGTTTTCCTACGAATAACAAGCACTGACTGATTGAATTACCACCCTGTTCTGCTTCACTGTTTTCCAGAATACCACATCGGGAGTGGCACGTCAAGCCGTTACGGCATTCTACAGCCTCTTGACTTCAATGAACTTTATGGGGGTGTGTGTTATGAGCCACCAAATCACTTTTGAATTATGGTGGCCCTATGAATTAATGGGGGCCACGGTGGCTCAGAGGTTAAGATGCTGAGCTGCAGACCGGAAGGTCTGCAGTTCGGCAGTTCGAGACCTGAGTGCCGTGTGACGGAGTGAGCTCCTGTCTCTGGCCCTAGCTCCTGCCAACCTAGCAGTTCGAAAGCAAGAAATTGCAAGTGGATAAATAGGTACCGCTTCGGTGGGAAGGCAACGGCGTTCCGTGCGCCTCGGCGTCTAGCCATGCCGGCCACATGACCACGGAGACGTCTTCGGACAGCGCTGGCTCTTCGGCTTGGAAACGGAGATGAGCACCACCCCCTAGAGCTGGATTACTAGCTTTCCAGCAAGGGAAACCTTTACCTAAGAATTAATGACCTCTCAAACACCCTCCGGATCTGGCTGGTCCAGGCTAGCTCAGTCTTGTCAGATCCTGGAAACTAAGGAGGGCAGGCCATTGCTGGTACTCGGATGGGAGACCACCGAGGAAGTCCACGGCTGCTATGCAGAGGCAGGCAACAGCAAACCACCTCTGTCCGTCTCTTGCTTTGAAATCCCCAGGAAGGCAGTGGGAAGCCCACCTCCGTAGGTCTCTTGCCCTGAAGCCTCTATAGTGCTGCCGTGAGTCACAACGACAGCGCTTTTCATGCACAGAATGTCCTCTCGTTAGCAGCCTGGCTCAGGTCTTACAGACCGAGAGACGTGGCTTCCTCGATGGGAGTCCATCCATCTCCTGTTGGGCCTTCCTCTTTTCCTGCTGCCTTCCGCTTTTCCCAGCACGTAGAGAGCCAGTTTGGTGTCGTGGTTAAGAGCGGCGGACTCTAATCTGGGAGAACGGGGTGTGATTCCCCACTCCTCCATGTGCAGCTGACGGCGTGACCTTGGGCCAGCCACAAGTTCTCCCAGAGCTGTTCTCTCACGGGCTGTTCTGAGCATCAGCGGACTTCGTGAATCAGCTCCTTCGAATTAGAAACAAATGTCAGGGCTAATTGCTTTGTTTTTGAATGAGGGCTCGTAACAGCATGACGGAAGATGCTTGTAAAATAATGTCTGGACCCTGTTCCTTGCCAGGGTTCCAAAGTAAATACCGTTACTGCATTAATGTTTTTCCACCCTTTCTGAATTTGGTTTTCTAGCTTTTTTTAAAAAAACATATGCATACAGATTGTGGCTGATGAAGACTCTGCAGCTGGAAGGTTAGCAGTGAAGGAGACATCAGGGATTTTTGTCTCTGAGAGGAAGGGATGGAGCAGTGGCTTAATTTGTTTGCTTAACAGGTCCATATCGCAGAGGCCCTCATCTGTCTTGTAGGCTGCCAGGAATGAAATTCAGCACTGCTGCAAGGGCACCCCCTGCTGGCTCAAAATATTTTTTTCCCGTCGCCCTCACCATTTCTGTTACCTTCATCGATGACCAGTTTTCCTGGCCTTCCCTCCAAAAACAAGCTTAGAATCATAGAGCTGGAAGGGACATCCGACGTCGTCGAGTCCAGCCTCCCTGCACGATGCAGGAAATTCACAAATATCTCCCCCCACACACACACACACACACATCATTGGTGCGACCTCATTTGGAATACTGTGCACAGTTCTGGTCGCCACATCTCAAAAAGGATATTATAGCATTGGAAGAAGTGCAGAGAAGGGCAACTAGAATGATAAAAGGGTTGGAACACCTTCCCTATGAAGAAAGGTTAAAACGCTTGGGACTCTTCAGCTTGGAGAAACGATGGCTGAGGGGTGACATGATCGAGGTTTATAAGATTATGCATGGGATGGAGCAGGTTGAGAAAGAAGTACATTTCTCTCTTTCTCACCATACAAGAACTCGTGGGCACTCCATGAAATTGCTGAGCAGTCGGGTTAGAACAGATAAAAGGAAATACTTCTTCACCCAAAGAGTGATTAACACATGGAATTCACTGCCACAGGAGGTGGTGGCAGCTACAAGCATGGACAGTTTCAAGAGGGAATTAGATAAACACATGGAGCAGAAGTCCATCAGTGGCTATTAGCCACAGGGTATAGATGGGAATTCTCAGTCTGGGGCAGGTGATGCACTCTATTCTTGGTGCTGGGGGTGGGGGCAGCAGTGGGAGGGATCTCCAACCAAACTGGCCTGGAGAAAAATTGCTTCCTGACCTCGAAGTGGCGATCAGCCATTTCCCTGGGCATGCAAAAAAGGGCCTAGGGGAGCATGGGTGATTTGGTGCTCCCCGTTTTCTCACAACAGCCTTGCGAGGAAGATGTTATCAAGTAGAGCGTTAAAGCTGCCCCCAGAGTGACGGATCCATTTTTAATCTCATCCTTCCTCCAAGAAGTACAGGGTGATATACACAGTCACCCTGCCCTCATTCCTTCTCAAATCTATAAGCAGGTAACAAGTCAACGTGGGGATCTGAGGAACCAAGGTTTTGTCTAACCCAGGGGGTCCCCAACCTTTCTTGAGCCTGTGGGCACCTTTGAAACTCTGACCCTGCGTGGCGGGCGCATCGGCCAAATGGCTTCCCCAGCTTACCTTAATTCCCACAGTGGACATCCTCGTGCTGTGGTGGCAGCCAGTCTAGTGTAGTAGGTTAGGAGCACGGACTCTAATCTGGGAGAACTGGGTTTGATTCCCCACTCCTCCACATGCAGCTGCTAGTGTGGCCCTGGGTCAGGCACAAGTTCTCTCGGAGTTGTTCTCTCAAGGGCAGTCCTCAACACAGCTCTCTCAGCCCCACCGACCTCACAGGGTATGTCTGTGGTGGGGAGGGGAAGGAGACCGTAAGCCGCTCTGAGTCTCCTTCGGGTAGTGAAGGACGAGGTAGAAGTCCAAGGGCACCCCCTGCTGGCTCAGAATATTCCTTCCAGTCACCCTCACCATTTCTGTTTTCATCTATGAGCAGTTTTCCCTGCCTTCCCTCCAAGGTCAACAGTCCAACCCCCTGCATGGTGCAGGAAATCCACAAATCCCTGTTCCATGCACAATAAATGCCAAAAAAAAACCCTCTCCGGGATCCACACTGGAGACCCCTGCCCCAGCCCCAACCCGGGGAGCTTCACATCTTAGTGTGGTATTCTGAAATCAGGATATGCCTAGGTCCGCTTTTGAACATTTTAATCATGAATAAAGATTTTTAAAAATCCTATTCATCTCCATCTGTCATCCTCGCTTCCTTAACCCCGAACCACTCCTCCACTCGCAGCTGCTGGTGTGACCTTGGATCAGCCACAAGTTCTCTCAGAGCTGTTCTCTCAAGAGCAGTCCTCGGGAGAGCTCTCTCAGCTCCACCTACCTCACAGGGTGTCTGTCATGGGGAGGGGAAGGGGATTGTAAGCCACTCCGAGACTCCTTTGGGTAGTGTGGGGCACACTATAAATCCAATCTCCTCTCCTTCTCTCTAGAGCCACGTTTGAAAAAAGGCCCCAGCCCCGCCCCAATTCCTAAAAAACACCTGGTAGGCGATGTGGCGCAGACTCTATTCTGGGAGAACCGGGCTTGATTCCCTCCTCCTCCGCATGCAGCTGCTGGTGTAACCTTAGATCAGTCACAAGTTCTCTCAAGAACAGTTCTCAAAGAGAACTGTTGTGGGGAAGGGAAGCAAACCGTAAGCCACTCTGAGACTCCTTCAGGTAGTGAAGGGTGGGGTATAAATCCAATGTCTTCTTCTCCCCCAAAGGATTGGCTGTGGTGCTGCTGCATAAAGCCACCAGGCTGAGAAACCCAGTGTCTTAGACCACTTGGAATGGCCTGCTTAGCTATAACCACCTCAAACCCTTAAGAAAAAACTCTGGACAACTGGAGAAAGAGAGCTTTTAATGAGAACCTCGTACGGTCACGCGAGCCCAGACTAGGAGAACGGCAGGAACGGAACGGTGGATTCAGAGGAGGAACAACTTTGCCATGTCAACCAAAAGCTGGACCCCCTCGGCACGGAGGAGCACTGCAGGGCACTAGCTTACAGCACCCGGGTCCGTGCCACCTTTCCACCCATCGCAGCTGCCGCACAAGGTCCCTTCGTGCAAAAACGTCATTCCAGGGGATCAGCACTCAGCGTCGGAGGTTTCTGGCAGTCTGCCGCAGGCTCCGTTCAGACCAGGAAAAGGTAGAAGGGGAAGATCATGCATGGGAGACGACGGGCTCCGACGACGAGCGAGAATCCGGAGGCGGAGATCCCGGGGTCGCACAGATCCAAGACGCCACGTGGTAAAAACCACCACCCGGTGTCCACGGCCTGCCCCCCCTTGGAAAAGGGGAGCGGGTCAGGGGGCTCCTCCCGCAAAGATGAGCTCCAGAGCGGCCTGGATGTCCCCGCCGGTGGCCTGCAGGGCCCGGAGACTGAGCTCGTCGTCGTGGATGCCCATGTCCCTCAGCTGCTGCAGCTGGGGCTGCCACTGGCTCTGTTGGCGAGAAAAGGCAAAAAGGGGGGCGCCGTCACCCTCGGGCAGAGCAGAATACGGGGTGTGTGGGGGAACAGGTTCAAATCCCTGCACAGCAGACAAAGCATACGGGGCACCTCTGGATGAGTGGCTGTCCACGGTACCCAAGCCCACGGGGGAAGGAGATGGGGACCTTCTGTAAAAGGTTATGGGACACCTCTGGATGAGTGGCTGTCCAGTCCACCCTAGCCCATGTAGGAAGGCAGCAGACCTTCAGCAAAAGTGTACGGGGCACCTCTGGATGAGTCCCTGTCCACCGAACGCTAGCCCACGGTGGAAGAAGATGGGGATCTTCACAAACAGGTTATGGGGCATCTCTGGATGAGTTGCTGTCCAGTCCACCCTAGCCCACGTAAGAAGGCAGCAGCAAAAGCTTACGGGGCATCTCTGGATGAGTCACTGTCCATTCTACCCTAGCTCATGCAGGGAGGCCACAGAGACCTCCGGCAGAAGCTTTCAGAGCAGCTCTGGAGGAGCCACTGTCCACCCCACCCTAGCCCATGAAGGAAGGAGATGGGGACCTTCAGTGGAAGCTTCATGGCATCTCTGGATGAGTCACTGTCCAGTCTATGCTAGCCCATGTGGGGACACATGCCACACACAATGCATAGTCCCTCCTGTATACTGAAGTGGGCGCTTTCACACAGGCTAAATAATGCGGTTTCAACCCACTCCAGCGACCGTTTGCAAGTGGATTTTGCCATTTCGCACGGTAAAACCCAGTTGTGAAGTTCATTGAAAGAAGAATGACAGTGCATTGTTTAGTGTGTTATTAGTGTTATTAGTGTGTTGAGCTTCCATAAGCGAAAGAGGTCCCTTCTGGAAACCCAAATGCCAAGGTCTTGAGATCGCTGTCCTACCCACCAGCCCCCCCCCCCGTGTTCCCTCTAAGGTGTGTTAGTGTGAGCCAGCTCACAGTTCTTTAGCCTCCAGCTCACACAGTTTCACCTTCACTCAAGATGGTTGGCTCCAGAGCAAACTCATTTATGCAGCAGCCAAATCACCACTTCAATGCCAGGAGCCCACAAAATAGAATTCTTGCTCACCAGACAACTTAGAGGGAGCATTGCCCCCCAGTGCTCCCTCTATGCTGAGTTAGTGTGAGCTAGCTCACCGTTTTTTAGCCTCCGGGCTCATCCATTTTAGTCTTCGCTCAGGAAGGATGGCTCCGGAACAACCTGATTTATGCAGCAGCCCAATCACTCGCTCACGACTTTAACGCCAGGAGCCCGCAAAGCAGAATTTCTGCTCACAAGACTCCACAGCTTAGAGGGAGCACTGTCCCCGTCCCACACAGTGCCTTCCAAGAGGATCATCTGCCGTGCCGTCACACACTGGGAGCTGCCCGCCGAAGGGAGGTGAGGGGGACCACTCGGAGGCCTTCTCAGCCGCGGACCGGGCGACTGACCTGCAGGCTGGGCTGGCCGGAAGCCTGGAGGGCGTGCTGCAGGGCCTGGCTGAAGAGGTCGTTGGTGATGGGCGTGCCCGACTGGACACTGGAGGACATGGGCGATGTGCCCGACGAATGGCCCTGGGGGGGGAGAAAAGGAGACGGCAGCTGAGTGATGGAATCCAGAAGGGGGCTTGGAGGACATCTCATCCAGATGCCCCCCTGCTCGAGGCAGGAAGTCTGAAGATAGAGGGCCCCCAACGGAGGACAGTCCATTCTTGGAGGCGCTTGGAGACCGTAAGCAGGAGGTGGACTGGAGCAACGGCTCTACAGGCAAAGTGCTTTGACTGTTAGGGATAGTTTTCTGCCCCCCCCAGCATTTCCCCTATGCCAGTGGTGGCCAAACCGGCTCAACTTAAGAGCCATCTAGCACAAATGCCAGCTGCTTGAGAGCCACAAGACAGGAACAAACAGGGGTGCATGCCGGCCCTGGGCCGGAGATCAGAAGGCAGCGTTGCCCTGGAACCTGCTTTGTTGTTCTGGGTCCATCTTCCAGAACCAGGGCTCTTTTTGTAGCAGGGACTCCTTTGCATATTAGGCGACACACCCCCTAATGTAGCCAATCCTCCAAGAGCTTACAGAACTCTTCTGACAGGGGATATCCATTCTTACTTGCATCTGACAAAGGGAGCTTGGACTCTTGAAAGGCGATACCTCCCAAAAATCTGGTTGGTCTCTAAGGTGCTCCTGGACTGAGAGCTCGCTGTCTTACCACTAGAAGGTTCCTCCTAACGCTCAATCGAAATCTACCCCCTTTCTAACTTACACCTGCGAGAGCTGGTCTTGTCCTCTGGAACAGCAGGAAAGTCTTTCCCCCCCTTCCATGGGGTATCTGAACAGCAGGTATCTGGCCAGCATTGGCATGTCACCCTACCTGCCTTCTCTTTCCAGGCCTAGACGCTCCTCACAGGCCTTCAAACACACCTGAAGCTGCCTTCTACTAAATCAGAACATCGGCCCATCAAAGTCAGGATCGTCTACACAGAGTGGTGGCAGCTCTCTGGGGTCTCGGGCAGAGGTCTTTCATTTCACCAGCTGCCTGTTCCTTTCAACTGGAGATGCTGGGGATTGAGCTGGGGACCTTCTGCATGCCAAATGGACACTCTGCCACTGAGCCACGGCCCCTAACCTGACTGTCTCGAATACATGAAGCTGCCTTCTACTGAATCAAACCCTGGGTCCATCAAAATCAGTATTGTCTACTCAGACTGGCAGCAGCTCTCCGGGGTCTCAGGCTGAGGTCTTTCCCATCACCTGCTGCCTGGTCGTTTTAACTGGAGATGCCGGGGTTGGACCCAGGACTTTCTGCATGCCAGGCAGATGGCTCTTCCACTGAGTCAGGGTCTCAGCTCAAGGACTTTATCATCACCTACTGCCTGGTCCTTTTAAAATGGAGATTCCAGGGATAGAACCTGGGACCTTCTGCACAACAAGAAGAGGCTCTTCCATTGAGCCACAGGCATTGTGTTCCCTTTAAGCTGTGTCTGTGAGCGGCCGCTCATTAACACAGGAAGCCCCGCTCAGCAGTAATCCAGAGCCACGCAGGATCTTGCACTGCCCATTCCACATTTGAAGATTACAGAAGTTATATTCTGCTCAGTTTCTGAGACCCCCCCAGGCACCTTTGTCACTCACTTCTGAACCTGCTCCAGTTTGCCTACACCTTTCTGGCAGCGGGTTGCCCGGAACGTGGGCCACAACTCCCTAAGATGGCACATCTTTCCAGAGAGGTCTCTTGCCATGTGTCCCCCGACCCCGACTGGCTTGAGAGGGTGCCCGTCATCTTTGCGGACCATGCTCCTCCTTTACCTGGGTTCCTGGAGTCGGAGTGTGCGAGCTGCTCTCGGGTGTACTGGCCAGTGCCAGTGCCGTCGCCAGCTCACTCTGGGTGATGGGCCGGGGTCCTGCTGCCCCGGTGTAGCCGAGGGAGGCGGGGCGGGAGCCGGAGGTGCTGCTGGA
Organism: Gekko gecko; assembly: GCA_029375565.1. NCBI lineage: Eukaryota > Metazoa > Chordata > Lepidosauria > Squamata > Gekkonidae > Gekko > Gekko gecko. The sequence continues at coordinate 6,653,541 of JAPDNY010000017.1, read as the reverse complement.
GGGAGTTGTTCTTGTACTCTGTTGGGAAAAGAAACCATGCCAATTGCTATTTTTAAAAAGTATATGAACACATTTATGGCCTGCTGTTCCTCCCGAGAGCTCAAGGCAGCTAAATAGATACTCCAGGGACGAACTGGTATGAGCTGCCCCAAATTCACTGAAGAAAAGTAAAGAGTTGTTTTCACTACCCAAAGGAGTCTCAGAGCGGCTCACAATCCACCTTCCCTTCCTCTTCCCACAATGGACACCCTGTGAGACAGGTGGGTCTGAGAGAGCTCTTTCGAGGACCGCCCTTGAGAGAACAGCTCTAAGAGAGCTGTGACTGGCCCAAGGTCACCCAGCTGGCTTCATGTAGAAGAGTGGGGAATTAAACCTGGTTCTCCGGATTAGAGTCCGTCACTCTTTACACAGACCGCTCTTCTCAAGGGGGCACGAGGTGGATTACAAAATACGAAAAACCAATTAAAAAAAAACCCCAATTCAATTGAACAGCAAAACGTTTCCTAATTAATCAAACCATGTGGAAGGACTAGGAATGTGTGGGCAAAGCTGACTTATGGTGACACCGCCCCCCCCGGGGTATGGTTTTCAAGGCAAGAGATGAATGGAGGTGGGTTGCCATTGCCTGCCGCTGCATAGCAGACCTGGAGCTTCTTGCTGGTCTCCCATCCAAGGACGAACCAGGGCTGACCCTGCTTAGTTTGCAAGGTAAGACGAGAGATCGGGCTAACCTGGGCCTTCCAGAACACAGAACTGAGAGTAATGCCAGCCAGAAACCGTCTGGTGGCGACCAAAACATTCCGAGTGACACCCTTCCACCCCGGTGTTACCTGATGGAAGTCATCTTCGTCGTCAGAGAGGCCTTCGAACAAGAAACCACCTGGCGCAAAAGAGACGAGACCACCGTTAAACCCGGTTTCTTCTAAATCAAGTTCTCCGTTTGACGCCTACCTCACCAAGCAGCAGAGCCCCAAACTCTAGATTTAGACATCCAAATGTCTCAAGAGGAAAGTTCTAGGAGGGAAAGCGAGAACCTGCGCTGGAGGGATTCCTGCTAAACCCGCTGTTAACGCCTCCAGCGCCACATCGCTCTCGGCCCCTCCCCTCCCCACCTCCCCAAAAACGGCCTTCCGAGAGAGGTTGCAGGAAGCTGTGGTGAGAGGGGCGCAAGGCCCTTTCCGTGAATCTTTGAAAGCCGGCTGGACCCGGCTGGTTCTCTTGGAGCTCTGTGCACTGCCGGACATGGAGAGGCGAAGGCTGTGACCTCTCTGGGGACCCTGCGTGAGCCCGTACCCCGGGCCAGAGCGTTTCCCTCACCTGGCATGTCGCGGTAAGAGCTGGACGGCATGCTCCGCGAGGAGGTTTCCGGGGTGGGCAAGGGAGTGCTGCCCGCCACCGAGTGCAGAACCAGGACGATGGCGTTCACCAAAGCGGGGTGGGTCGGGATGAGCCTAGCGAGGGGAGAGAGGACAGACACGTCACGTCAGCCGGATCTGGCGAAGCATAATTGATTCTGAAAGCAAGCTTCTAGTACTTGTGGACCACAAAGCCAGCTGGTAAAAAGCGGCCAGACAGTGGGAAAGAGCTGAGTTTCCACCATTTAAGAGGATTAAGCTGTTGATTTATCCACGTACACACACACACAAACACACACAATTCCTTTCACGGCATTTCACAAGCGGGGAGACATAATATCTGAGAAATTAAAAACAAAAACTCAGATTCTGCATAAAACAGAATTCCGTTAAAAATTACCCTACATTGAGCGCCGACAAAATTTTGCTATGCATGCAGGCAGCAGCCAGTGAAAACTTTGCCACAAGTTCAGTTATGTCTTCCTCAGTGCTATTCAACAGAAATAGTGGTTTCTTCCGCCTGGAACAATCTAACACTCTACCCAAAACGGGCGATAAAATTCCATTTCCTAATGGAAGCATAATAACAGCATTCAGACAGGACATGGTACACTGTTTCAATCGTTCCACATGTACAAGGGCAACGTATGTTGGCAAAGGGGATACTTTGGAACCTTCCAAATAAAACTGCTGAGGGTAAAACGTTACGCCTGGCCAGTGTAAAAATTCTGCCCGATTTTGGAGATTGCAGTTGAAAGAACTAACTGTGCAAGTGTCCTACCGTGGGAAATATCCCATGGTTCAGAGGGGAACAAGTCTTGTTGGCTGCATTATACAAGTTCCACAACTCTGCCTCCGGTAATCTGCTCCTTATTTTGTGGAACGCTTCCGTTCCAGAGAGCATCGACACAGATTCAGGAGAGATATTCAAGGATCTCAGTTTTTTTGCTATTATGGCAAGCCAGGGTGAACCCACAGTTAACATCTGATAGCTATAACTAGGGGGATTCGAATTATGGTGCAGCCGGGCCCAATATTTGAAGGTCACATAAAAACATTTACGGACTGCCTTTCTATCAGAAGAGTAGTCAAGCTGCAAACTCTGTGGCCCATTCAGTGACTTGCATTCGAAACTGGGACATCCAGAATCATAGAGCTGGCCTGGCACAACAGCCCTGGACTTCCTCGATGGTCTCCCATCCGAGTACTAACCAGGGCTGACCCCGCTTGGCTTTGGAAATCGGATGAAATTGCACTAGCCTGGGCCGCTTAGGACCAATGCTCTTTCCTACTGCTACAGACAGACTAACACGGCTGCCCATGTTGGAGTAACAGGAGAGAGAATAAAAATAACGGGATGGGGGGGAAGACCTGGTTGGTGTAAAATCTGAGCACCCGGGAATCATGTAGGAAGGGCAGGCAAACTTGCCATATGGTTCAACTAGTCCTAATTAGGGTTTTAGCTCTTAGGGACAAACCCAGAATCTACCTCGGAAAGGTTTGGGAAGGCCAGCCAGATTCAAGGAGATCTCCGGCCATTTTTTTGGCCACGGAGAGATGGAGACCAACGTGGCTTTGCTACTAAAACGGGGGCAGCCGTTATAGGGTTACAAATGCCACCTAGGTCATGGCCAAAGTGGTTATGTTAGTCAAATTTATGTGCCCAGGCAAGTCCGGTCTTGGGAGCTGAGCAGGGTCGACTCTGGCAAGTCCTTGGATGGGAGACTCCCTTGGAATACCAGCAGTCGGGAGGTGGGCGCAGGCTTTATTTATTTTTTCGTATCCGTATGCCTTTACTGGCATATCGGCAATCACAACAAAATGACAATCCAACCAATAAAATACAGAATACAAAATCCATCAGATGTCAAACTTCAGACAAGAATTTCATAACAAGATTTGGGGGGGGGGGGAAGGAGAACCAGAAACAACACTATATAGAATTTTCTGCGCCTTTAAGGTCTTCCACTAGAGGTTTAGCAACTACAACAGTAATTTCAGGAGTCAAATCATTCAAAAGGAACTGACATCTACGATCGTTGTTCAAATGGTGTCGTGGTGAAGTGCGTGGGCTCTAATCTGGGAGAACCGGGTTTGATTCCCCACTCCTCCACTTGCACCTGCTGGATGACCTTGGGCAAACCATAGTTCTGGCACAGCTGTTCTTGAACAAGAGCAGTTTCTGTCAAGAGCTCTCTCAGCCCCATCTACCTCACAGGGTGTCTGTTGTGGGAAGGGGAAGGGAAAGGAATTTGTAAGCCGCACTGAGACTCCTTCAGGCAGTGAAGGGGAGGGTATAAATCCAATCTCTTCTTCTTCCATACAACATAGAGCCTTCTTATTGGCTAGGGAAGGGATGCTTTCTGGCAGACGTCTCCGCATTCCCAGGCGTGAACGTTGACGTCCTTGCGGCCTTCATTCCTTAGACATAACTGACTGCATAATTTTGGCTGGCTTCATCCTGCCATCTCTCTGAATATTCTCCAGGCCCCCCAGCAGGAGTCAGTCACCAGAGGTCGCCATGACTTCCAGGCACACACACACACTCACACATATTAAAAAAAAAAAAAAAAAACTTACGTGTCCAACATGGCCGGATCAGCAAAGACAGAAAAAAGGTCCTTATCCTGCAACACCCCTATAAAAACACAAAATACCTTGCGATCAATGAGTTTACACATTGGACCGGGCCGCGAGGCACTGCAGTCTATTCCTCCGCTTCACCCTACAAGAATCTTGAATCGTTTAGCTGCCCTGAAATATGACACAGTATGCCGATGAACGCTCCCCACCCACCCCCGCCCCAGAATCCTCTAGTGAAAACCAGGCCACAATAAGCTTTGGCAAAGGAACGAGAGATGTGAATGCTGGTTAAATCCCTGGCCACATCTATTCTCCAATCAGCAAAGAGTTATAAGAACAGGACAGTCAGTTCCTTCCTTTCCTTTCCAACCCCGCCTCTCTTTGACACACCCAAAGCGATGGGGTCGCTGTTCAGCCCAGGCGTAGCAACGATTATCTGATCCAAGGATTCTTTATTTCCCAGCATCTTGAAGACCTGCAAGGGGAAAAACACGAAAGTGATCAGCAAGAATTTGGGGGACCCGATAAATATTCTAAACCCGCTCTTTCCTGTCCCCCCCCCTTGTTTAAAGGGCAGAACTGGTTCAAGAGTCAGACTCGCCTCGACTTTTCCACCCTGGGGCCCTGCCTGGCGGAATAAGAGCTACCTTGTGATATCAGGGCCCCGTTGTAGGACAAGGGACCAAGTGGGATGTGATTTCTGAATGTGATTTCTGATATTTTCTTTGACATACATAGACAGCTGTCACTGTGCCTTTATAAGAGTTTAATCATCGTATATTCAGATTTTGGTATTTAGCCCAGACGGAAGAAAGTGATAGTATAACATATATTTTATAATTGCATTCTCCTGTACAAGAAGTTATATTAAACAAAAGTGTTATCAGAGGCCTCTGCAGATGAAATTAGAATGGAATGTGTATCTGGTGGCTGCAAGGACACCGAGCACTGGAAGTTACGCGATAAAAGGACTTCAAGTGTTTCTAAAACAAAACCTCCTTTTGTAAGAGAAGACCAGCTGGCCCCGGAAAGCCGGCCAAAATCCAGTTCTATGCGAGTCACTGTATCTTATCAGGAGAACTCCTCGGCTCAGGAAGGAGGTAAATAAGGCCTGGGTGATGCCGAGAGAGAGGGCCTCGTTATTCTTTAGTGTTTCATGCTGTCCTGAGAACAGATAAGCAAATGTAATCACTGACGCTTTTGACCAGCGTATTAGAACACCAATAGGGGCGTGTTAAGTCAATAGGGGCATGTTAAATGATGCTGTGATGATGTTACCTGTCTGGTACCAATTTAGGGATTTCTTAATGTATACACTATAGTGATGTCATCTGGGGTATAAGACCTTCTGCCCTTCCGGGTTATGGCAGAATACAGCTTGGCGTTGCTGGGTGCTTAGGTATCCAGCCCTGCATCTCCTGTTCCTTGTAATAAACAATAATCTAATTCACCGGACTCTGCCTGTGTGTTCCAAATCTGACCCTGGGGAGCACACGGGGCACAGATCTGTGCTGCACCATGGAACCTGTTGCAGAGGCAGATCCTAGAAGCCGACTGGAGCCACAACATTGTCGGACTTAGTATCATCTGTTGAGGCGCTTTGGTGTCTTAGTCCAGGGGTGTCAAACTCATTTGTCGTGAGGGCTGGATCTGACATAAATGAGACCTTGTTGGGCCGGGCCGTGGGTGTGTCATAAACTGTAATGCCAGGTAGCGGAGTCAGAAACTTTATAAAGGACACAAACAGAAAGATTTTTTTTTAAACTTAAAATAAAAACATGCTTAAAACGTTAGCTCTGTAAGCCGCAAACCTACTTTTGACTTACTGACATTCAGCCACAGAAATCTCAGGCTCAGAGTTCGGAGTCCAGGACCCAGGTTAAAACATGAAATGGCTGAGCGAGTGAGAGAGTCTGGCGAAGCAAGCTATGATGCCGCAGCAGCAGCAGAACTGGAAGCAGGAGATGGCCGGTTCTACTGTGGGCCTGATGAAAGCCCTCCAGGGGGCCTGATTCGGCCCCCGGGCCACATGTTTGACACCCCTGTCTTAGTCTGTTAGTGATTTCATTGATTTTAATGAATTGTTGCAACCAGGGCTATTTTTGTAGAAAAAGCCCAGCAGGAACTCATTAGCATAATAGGCCACACCCAACAGCAGGAACTCATTAGCATCTTAGGCCACATCCCTGATAGCACAGCTCATTAGCACATTAGGCCACACACATCCATGTTGCCAGAAATGTGGCCATCCAGCCACACCCACCTTTTGCTTCTTATTCTGTTTACTTTGTTGTCAAAACCCAGGCCTTTTTTTGGAGCAGGAACTCCTTTGCATGTTAGGCCACACACCACTAATGAAGCCAATCCTAATGAGTTTTGGCTACTGGGTGTGGCCTATTATGCTAATGGAGTTCCTGCTGGGTATGGCCAACTCAGGAGCCAGCCGGAACGCCGTTCCCGTGCGTTCCTGCCCAAAAATTGTAAGTCTGCATTAATTACAGATCTATATGTTGGAACCTGCCCTGAGCCTACAGTGTGGGGAGGATGGGAAGAGGGGCAGATTCAGTTCTACCCACCGAATCCCGGAAGACCGGGCTGCTGTGTAAGGCGGTGTGCAGAACTCGGAATTCTCGTACGGCTGCCACTTTATCCACCGGCTCTGGAGAAAGGAAAGCCACAAAAAAAGTGGGAGAAAATCATACATCCATCGCACCAAAGGTTTACAGAAGAGACAAACAGGTTGCCATGAAGACACCTTGGCCTGAATTATACCAGGATCCCCTAAGTTTTTTAGTTTACGGGCAGCTTTGGGACTCTGACAGGGCATGGTGGGCGCAGCCACAAAATGGCTGCTGCAGGGGGCGGAGCCAGCCACAAAACGATTGCCAGAGCTTAACTTCACTAGCACCGTGCAGATCCTTGTGCTGTGGGGGGGACCCTCGTGGAAGTGTAAATTGAGTGCCGCATTCCGGAAAAGTCAGCTTACGTATAAATGACGGAAGACCATTTCTGGCTTTCTCCGGTTGCAAAGACAAGCTCGGAAACACGGGAGAAAACCACCATGAAAACCAAAGAAATTTTAATTTGAGCACTGCTGCTTTCTCCATAAAGCAAAGCAGCCAGTGGACATTGTATTGAGTAGACTGGAAATGGTTGGCCGGGTCTCCCGGTTACGGGCCGGCCTCCAAAGAGGAAGCTAGTGGGGATACGATAAAGGGCAGTTTTGTTTCGTGGAGAAAGGAGCAAACAGCAAACAGCCTGGTACGGCCGCGAAGTATCTATGATGCTGTACGCACAGAGGTTCACGGCATACTGCGCACCACACCCCTTACCTGGTTTCTGATCCGGTTCGGGCCAAGACTTGCGGAGGACGTGGACCGTGGACCCGGACTGGATCCCGTAAAATTCTAGGGTCTGGTCGTCCCGCAGCTTCCGGCCACAATAGATCAGATCTGAAAGTCAGTTTGGGCAAGTCATGTGAGGCCAAAGTCACATACAGGATTATAGGTCCTGAAGCCTTCTGGGAAACAGAACCACAGATTCAACTGCAGAGGCTAATTACCATAGAAACTAAAGTCGCAGAGGTTTAACAGAGGACTGAGGCTCCATCCAGGCCCCCATTCCACGACACACCATCATCTAATTTTGTGTTCAGAATCCGATTGCATCACTGACCGGGACGGCCCAGGCTAGCCTGACCTCATCAGATGTTAAAAGCTAAGCAGGGTCACTGCTGATTAGAACTTGGATGGAAGAGAACCCAGGAAGTCCAGGCCCACGATGCATGTTATGAACCCCCTGTTATAAACTATAAAGAAGAAGAGGTTGGACTTATACCCCACCCTTCGCTACCAGAAGGAGTCCCAGAACAGCTTACCATCTCCTTTCCCCTCCCCGCAACAGACACCCTGTGACTAGTAGGTGAGGCTGAGAGAGCTCTTCCAAGGACAACTCTTGAGAGAACCGCTCTTAGAGAACTGTGCCTGACCCAAGGTCACACCAGCAGCTGCATGGGGAATCAAACTCAGTTCTCCCAGATTAGAGTCCACGCTCCTAACCACGACACCAGACGGGCTCTAAAAGAGCTCACCAATGAGTTCCGGGTCAGGGACAGATTCCTGGAGTTTCCCGGTGATGAGCTGTTTCAGGTAGGAGATGCTGCAGCCGCCCAGGGGGCATTCGCCCAGTTCTGTTTCCGGCAGCCGCAGGATAGATTTCGGAGCCAGGGGTTGATCTGCCAGCTTCACTGCGATGTAACACTCGGAAGCGGACATGGCGTCAGGCTCGCTGGGCGGGCTTGATTCGGCAAGGCCCCAATCGGAGCTCCAAGTGGAATCTGTCAGGGGGACCAAAGAGAAGAAGAGTGGCAGTTGGATGCTGACTTATTCTCATTAAAAGGGGATTAGATAGATCCATGGAGGATAAGTCCCTCAATGGCTGCTAGCCGTGGTGACTGAGAGTAACCTCCACATTCAGAGGCACGAACCCACTGAGTCCCTCTCTGCCCTGTTGTTGGCCCTCCAGAGGAACTGGCTGGCCACTGAGTGAGACAGGATGCTGGACTAGATGGACCACTGGTCTGATCCAGCAGGATTCTTCTGATGTTCTTATGAAGGCCTCGGCCTCTTGGCCCCAGAGGAACTGGCTGGTCACTGTGTGAGAGACAGGATGCTGGACTAGATCAGGGGCGTCCAAACTGTGACTCGGGAGCTGCACGTGGTTCTTTCGCACATAGGGACAGGATGTTGGACTAGATGGACCACTGGTCTGATCCAGCTCTTCTGATGTTCTTATGACTGCATCACGAGATGCCCAGGAGATGGGACTAATAGGCCAGGCCTCTCCAGATCAAATCAAGCCTGAACTCTCCCTAGAAGCTAAAATGATTCATTTAAAGACTATCATACTTCGGTCACATTGTCAGAAGACAAGTCACTGGAAAAGACGATAACGCCAGGGCCGTTAACAAGAGGACATCTTGGAGGACGTTAATTTATAGGGTCACAATACGTCGGAAACAACTTGATGGGACTTAACGCATAGACATTATCTCGTTTGTATTGTACGGAATGTTATTCACTTCATTTGTAATCTGCCTCTTCTCCCCCAAAGTGGCTTATACTGTTCTCCACTCCCTCCTCCATTTTATCCTCACAACAGCCCTGCGAGGTGGGTTGGGGGGGTGAAAGCGTGTGACTGGCCCAAGGTCACCCAGCAAGCTTCCCTGGCAGAGTGGGGACTCAAACATGGGTCTCCCAGAAACTAGCCCAGTTCTCTTAACCACTATTCCACACAGAGTTCCAGATGTTACATACAAAGGGAAGTAGTGCATCAGAGGAATGACAATGACCAGGTTTGTCAGTATTTCCTGTTGAGGAGGACATGTGACATTCATAAGAGCCAGCATGGAGCAGAGTGTGGGACCAGGACTGGGAGAACTGGTATCTAAATCCCTGCTTGCACTGAAACTTATTGTGCGATTCTAGACCAGCCTCCTGCTCTGTTTAACTTACCTCACTAGGGCTGTTGTGAAGCTAAATTGTGCATGGTGAGAATCACATATGTATGAGCCCAGTGAAGAAGAGATTGGATTTATACCCCACCCTTCACTACCCAACAGAGTCTCAGAGCAGCTTACAAACTCCTTTCCCTTCCCCTCCCCACAACAGACACCTTGTGATGTCGGTGGGGCTGAGAAAGCTCTGAGAGAACTGCCCTTGAAAGAACAGCTCTGACAGAACTATGGCTTGCCCAAGGTCACCCAGCAGCTGCAAGTGGAAGAGTGGGGAATCAAACCCGGTTCTCCCAGATTAGAGTCCACGCACTTAACCACTACACTAATGGAGAAAGGAGAGAATGTTGTAAGCCACTTTGGGTTCTTATTGGGGGCGGGGGAAGTAAGGCATAAATCCAGTAAATAAAGAAAACCACCCTCGCAAGTCAGCTTTGCAGGGTTACACAACAAACCGCCTAATGCACAAATACATCATGTCTCTCTTAGGGCTGCCAACCTCCAGGTGATGGCTGGATATCTTCCACTCTTAAAACTTGTCTCCAAGTAATACAGATCAGCTCCCCCTGGAGAAAATGGCCAGCTTTGGAAGGTGGGCTGTATGCTGTTATACCCCACTGAAGTCCCTCCCCAAACCCCGCCCTCCTCAAGCTCCACCCCCCAAAAATCTCCAGGAATTTCCCCAACCAGAGCTGGAGATTCTACACTCTCACCCATCCCTCCATCTTAAAGAAGGTGTTGTGAGGCTAACATGGAGAAGGGGCAAACCACATCCTTTGCCTCGAACTCCTTGGAAGAACAAAACGAAAGCTACATAGGAACAGGCAGTAATATGTGATTGGGGAAAGCAGAGGGTGCCAACCTCCAGGTGGGGCCTGGAGATCTCCCAGAATTCCAACTGCTCTCCAGACTATCTATTCCCCTGCAGGAAATGGATGACTTTGGAGGATGGACTCTATTAAAACACATCACTGCTGAGCTCCCTCCACGGCACCTCCCCTATCTCCAGTAATTTCCCAACCCAGAGTTGGCATCCGCAGGGAAAGGAGAGTTCAAACAGCCAGGCCGAGATATACAGAGATGCCTGGGACATTTCCAGGAACAACTGACGTGCAGATAACCCCATTTTAAGAGCCCAGGTTTTCCCAACTGGGCAACTCAGCCTCTGCCCCTTGCTCCCCCCCCCTCCCCGAGAACCGATGGTCTCGCCCAAACCGACAGAAGCCACGTGAGGAGCATACCATACAAAAAGGAAGGGGGAGAGAAGCTTCCCCAACAGACCCTCCCCAAACCGAGCAACAGCCTTACCTGGATGTTGACAACCGACGTCCTCCGCAAGCCGGAAGCGCTTCGCCGCTCCCGCGAGAGGCATGCCGGGGCCCGTAGTTTCCGCAAGAAAAGAATCTTCACATCTCTAGCCGGCGGTGCGGCAACGCCGGTAGGGGAAAGAGAGAAGAGAAGCTAACTGCGCTTTTCCTGTGCGCCGCAGGGCAACCTGGGAATCGCAGTTCTCGCACGACCTCGGCTCTTGCTGTCTTATAGGACCAACGCGAGGGGTGGAGAGAAGGGTTCTATGACGTCAGAGCGCTTCGCCGTGTTCCACATAAGGGAAAGGGAGGGGGCGCGGCCTCGTCCCCCGACGGCCAATGGAGAGGGCGCCTGCGGGTTTGAAAATTGAAGGGGTGGGGCGCGCGCGCAGCGGAAGCGCGGCAATAGAGCGCGTGGATCCGGTGTTTTTGTAAGCGTGGAAAGGTGGCGGAGGGCTTCACGTCGTGTCTGCAAATAATTGAGACTGCAGCTGCACACGCTTAGCGAGGAGAAACTGGACTGGCAAAGAAGTAATTGCAAAAAGAAATAAAATCTCACCTCGTTTATTTTTTATGGGTTTTTTTAAAAAAAATGGGGCAAAAGGAAAGTTTTGCCAGCCTCCAGGTGGGGCCCGGAGGTCCTCTCCAGTTATGACTGATTTCCACAGACAATAAAGATCGGTTTCCGTGGTTGCTTTGGAGGGTGGGCTCTATGGCGTTGTGGCCGGCTGAGGTCCCTCCCCAAATTCCCCCCCCCCCACCCGTCTCCAGGTACTTCCCAACCCGGAGATGGCAGGCACAGCCCTACAAAAGGATGACATCCCATATGCAAAGCTGCCAACCTCCAGGATGGGGCCTCCAATGCTCCCAGAATGCAGTTGATCTCAAGGGTACAGAGACTAGTTCTAGGGTTGCCAGTCTCCAGGTGGGTCCTGGAGATCGTCTGGAATCACAACACAACTGCGGACATCAGTTCCCTTAGAGAAAATTGCTACTTTGGAGTGTGGACTCTACCGCATTGTGCCTAAGAATACTAGCTCTGAATTGGGAAACACCTGGATATTTTGGAGGCGGAGCCTGAAGAGGGCAGGCTTTGGGGAGATGAGGGACTTGAGTGGGGCTCGATGCCTAGAGTCCACCTTCCAAAGCAGCCAGGGAACTGATCTTTATTATCCGGAGATCAGTCAGAATGGCAGAAGAGCTCCAAGGGAACTGAGATCTCCAGCCACTGCCTGGAGCCTGGCAGCCCTACAGCATCCACCACCCTGTGTTAGTTTGGTGTCCTGGTTAAGAGGGCGGACTCTAATCTGGGAGAACCGGGTCTGATTCCCCATTCCTCCACTTGCAGCTGCTGGATGGCCTTGGGCAAGCCATAGTTCTGTCAGAGCTGTTCTCTCAAGGACAGCTCTGGAAAGAGCTCTCTCAGCCCAACCCACCTCCCAGGGTGTCTGTTGTGGGGAGGGGAAGGGAAAGGAGTTTGTAAGCCGCTCTGAGACTCTGACTGAACGGCCGGGTAAAAAATCCAGGCTCCTTCAAAATTCCAAAGGTGCCCACAGGCTCCAAACTGTCAGGGACCCCCCCCACCCCTTGAGTTCCTTTGTGACCTGATGTAGTTGAAAGTTCTGGGAGAGGACTGATGATTGAATCAGGACGAAAATAATAGGTTTAAGACGGGGATGATTGCTGACTGCCATATCTTGTGTGCCCCCCAAACAAGCTCGATGGGTCAGGCAGGAAGGCCTCTCCCTGTGATCTTAATTCCTGGGCAGGAAGGTATGGGAGAAGATGGCCCTTCAGTTATCCCAGTCCCAAGCCATGTAAGGACTTTAATCCTAGGTTAAAGTCCTTACATGGGTTTGGGACTGGAGCAGTGTTCCCTCTAAGCTGAGTTACTGTGAGCTAACTCACAGTTTTGTAGCCTCCAACTCACACATTTTTGTCTTGGCTCAGGAAGGATGGCTCCAGGGCAAACTACTGTATGCAGTAGCCAGATTGATTGCTCACACCTTTAATGGCAGTAGCTCACAAAGTTGAGTTTTGGCCCATAAGACTCCACAGCGTAGAGGGAACATTGAACTGGAGTACCTGTAAGTAGTGTTCCCACTAAACCAGGGGTGTCAAACATGAGGCCCAGGGGCCAGTACAGGACCATCCAGGGCTCTTACCTGCCCCGCAAGCAACTGGTATGTATGGAAATGTATGGTACTCCCCCTTTTATGGTATCCCTTGGAAAAAATCTAGTCTTGCATGTGATTAAATACATTTATTGGAGCTTTTGTCGGTTCCCCAGTAAATCAATTGCTTTTACTGCTAGGGATCAATCACTTTTGTCTGTATTTTGAGTAAAAAAATAATATTAATTGGTTTTGCTCTGAGACAACTGTGGCTTGCCTAAGGTCACCCAGCAGCTGCAAGTGGAGGAGTGGGGAATCAAAACCCGGTTCTCCCAGGTAAGCGCACTTAACCGCTACAGCAAACTGGGGACAGGTAGTGACCTTTGGAATTGTATAGAAGAGCAAGAGTCAGGTAGCACCTTAAAGACTAACAAAATTTGTGACAGGGTAGGAGCCTTTGTGAATCACTGCTCACTTTGTCAGATTCAGCTACAACATGAGTCCATCTGTCCTTATTATCTTGGGGAGTGGAATATTTCAGATGCCAATGCCAATAGCAGTCGTGATTGGATTAGGTTTGATATGTTGAGGGGTTGTAGGCGTGGAGAAATCAGCATTGATAATGAGACAGGAAACCTACGTCTTGATTCAGTCCAGGGGGATGCATTGTCTTGAGCTTCATTATCAGTTGCAATTCAAACAGCCTCTCTTTTCTACTCTCCCTTTGAAATTCCTCTGTATGAGAACTGCTATTTTTAGGTCAGCAGCTGAATGTCCTGGGAGGTTAAAATGTCCCCCCACAGGTTTCTGAATGTTGTGGTTCCTAATGTCCGACTTATGTCCATTTATTCTTAGTTGCAGGGGCTGGCCTGTTTGTCCAATGCAGAGGGTGGGAGGGCACTGCTGACACGTGATGGCATACCTTAGAGGATGAGCGGAAGTATGAACCTGAAATGGAACCTCTGATGTTGCTGGGTCCACTGACGGTGTTACTAAGAACGGGGTCATGCCTCGTGATCCCTTTATGCAAATGAATGCCATCCTAACTCAGGTTTTATTTTTCCAATAAGAGTCAAACTAGCAGAAGCAAATTAACTCTGTCCATGCCCCAACCCTGCAGTGTTTGCTGAACCAGTACCCAAAACACCCTAATTATAACCTTCGTGTAAACTGGCATCCTCACAACAATTCCTGGAGATCTCCAGGCCAAAGGTGGCAGCAGGCTCAAAAAGGTTGGGGACCCCCTCTGTAGAACATGGAGCACTGGTTGGCCATCCTGGCAGGAAATTACCTCGGTTGCTTGTTCAAAGTTCATTATCTTCAAATGGGAACAAGTTTAATATTGTTCAGGGCAGTCATGCCATTACAAAAAAAACCCCAACAACAATCGACCTTTCTCAAGCCTCTTTTTATTTGACTACGCCCTTAGCTGATTAAATCTACATACACTTAATTGAAACTTAAAGCCACCCTTCTAGAAAGAAAAATAGTTTTTTTTGGGGGGGGTCACTGAGGCCATGTATGAGCACTGGAGAAGACAAGTCACTGGAAAGGACCATTGTGCTAGGAAAAGCTGAAGGCAGCAGGAAAACAGGAAGACCCAACTTGAGATGGATGGACTCCATTGTTGGAAATACGTGAGTTGCAAGGTCTAAAATTCAATCATTATAGGGTTAGTGTGCTTACCTTATGTGCTATTGTTGAAACTGACCTGGAAGGGAACCTGGCAGAAAGCCAATGGAAAGAAAGCCCGGGATACTGAAGCCTATTTACTAACAATCATTGGTTAATACATTCAGGTGATTTCCTTCTAGGGGTCAAGAAGAAAGGAAGAATTTCCATTACTACCTGTGTGTCTGTTGTTGCAAGCATGTAGTCTGAGGTATTTGTCGTTTTGTAGATTTCCTGTGAATCCTTCCATTTAGAAATAAAGATTTTTACATAGAAAGAAAATGCCTCCCATCCAGTGAACAAAGATCCATTGCAAACTCTGAATACCAATTTTTCCAACATCCATCAAGTAAGCCACAGCCCTCAGTCTTTAAGACCCAAGTGAGCCTGTTAACAATGGGAACTTTTGGAGGACATTAATTCATAGGGGTGCCGTTAAGTGAGAAGCAATTTGATGGTACACACCAGGACAGGAACCATTCCAGACGTTTCCTCTCATTCGAGCGAGCAAAATGAGGACACCTATATACCTACTGCCCAAGTTTTGAAACATGAACTTAAAAAAATAAACCTGCTGCACAACTAATGGGGAATGATCTTGGATCGACCAATAAAACACACCTCAGCTAAACACGGCTGCTGTAAATGTGTTGTAGCTAGCAGCATGATCCTTCTCTCTCCAAAGCTGATGGTCTCTAAAGCCAATGGCAAAAAAACACGCACATTCAAAGTGATCATCCATCAGGAGCATGTAGTGTGCAGATGGGCAACAAATGCTACCTCACAGCCTAACAGGCAGTGGGCTGGGAAAAGCACAGGGTGCTGTTCCCTCTAAGCTGAGTTAGTGCGAGCTAGCTCACAGCTTTTTGGCCTCCAGCTCACAGATTTTGGTCTTCACCCAGGAAGGAAGGCTCCAGGGCAAGCTAATTTATGCAGCAGCCAAATCGCTTCTACACAACTTTCAAGCCAGTAGCTCTCAAAGTAGATTTTTTGCTCACAAGACTCCGCAGCTTAGAGGCAGCCTTAGGAGCAATAGTACCTGCCAGCATCTCCCTCAAAAGGAAAACAGTTCGGGGAGGTGCTGCAGCTCAGTGAAAAACCTTCTGCTTTGTATGCCGGAAGTCCCGGGTTCAATCCCTGGCATTCCCAGTTAAAAGGACCAGGTAGTTGGTGAGATGAAAGACTCTCTGCCCAAGACCCTGGAGAGCTGCTGCCAGTCTGAGTAGGCAATACTGACTTTGATGGCCACAGGGTCTGGTTCAATAGAAGGCAGCTTCATCTGTTCATGTCAGGGAAGGGGGTCACATGGCTTAGTGGTAGAACATCTGCTTTGCATGAAGAAGGTCTCAGGTTCGATCCCCGGCATCTCCAGTTAAAAGGACCAGGTGGCAGGCAAAGTGAAAGACCTCTGCCGGAGACCCTGGAGAGCTGCTGCTGCTGCCAGCCTGAGTAGACAACACTGATCTTGATGGACTAATGGTCTGATTCAGTTTAAGGCAGCACCATGAGTGACCCCACGTGTGCGACGGAACAAAGTTTGAGTCCAGCAGCACCTTTAAGGTTTGGGAAAGTCCAGTAGCCTGCCATGGTCCTTCCGCCATCTCAGAATGTATATTGTTTTGATTGATTGCTTTTAGGTAATTTTAATGTGGGCTTTAAGGTAAATCACTTACTGTATTTTACTCCGTTGTAAGCCTTCACGAGCCCTGCTTGCATTGAAGGGCAGCGTAGCAAATCCAATTTAAGAAATAAATAAAATTAACCCTAACTCTTGCAGACCATAGATTCGGGTGGGTAGCCTATGCTGGTCTGAAGGGGCGGTGCATGCAGACGAAAGCTTGTGCCCAGAATAAAACTTTGTTGGTCTTTTAAAGGTGCCACTCGCAGACCATGTTTGGATTGGAATCCTTACCGGCAGCTACCTCCACAGCTTGAATCTATACACGATCGCAAGGGTCCAGTAGGGGAATCAAGCTCAGGAGGGCATTAAAAAAAAAACTGAATGGAAAAAGTCCAGAATCTGCCAAGTCCAGAACTGGCACTCTGGAACTGGATTGCTGTCTACCGTAATGAACATTGCAGGTTATCACCTGGCTTTGCTGCACTGTCATCTATCCTGTAACCCACCTCTGTATCATTTGCAGTAACCTTAACAAAACATAGTGGTGCTTTGCAGCTTAACAGGGTTCGATCTGTTTGGTGTTAGCCAGCTTGGTGCAGCAGTTAGGAGCGCGGACTCTAATCTGGGAGAACCAGATTCCCCCACTCCACATGCAGCTGCTGGTGTGACCTTGGGTCAGTCACAAGTTCCTTCAGAGCTGTTCTCTCAAGGGCAGTTCTCGGGAGAGCTCTCTCAGCCTCACCTACCTCACAGAGTGCCTGTTGTGGGCAAAGGAAAGGCAATTGTAAGCCACTCTGAGGCTCCTTCGGATCGTAAAGAGTGGGGTATAAATCCAATCTCCTCTTCCTCGTAGTTGGTTTGCATTGCTGTGACTCCGTAATCCTAGTCCAATAGCCTAGTGTTCATAAATTGTGTTATGCAGTTTGGATTTCAATGTTTTGCATCCTATTATCCATCTGGAGACCCAGCAAGAAAGACAGATGACAATTACACTTAGAAAACACTTCTTGAAATTCTCCAGTTTAGGAGAGGGCAAACTCTAACCTTCCTGCAGTTCAAGACGCATGGGTGATTCCAAGCCAGCTGCGAGGAGAAGATTCGAAGGCGGACTAGCTGGGCACACCTGTCTTCACTCCAAAAGGTGCAGGGCGTGCTTCTTTCTTTCCGGGGATCAGCCCCTCCAGTAGAGTTTGCAAACATGCATGCCAGCAGAAACCACTCTTGCATCACACATACAATTCCAGCACCGATAAGGATCTCAGCAACCTCAGTGATTTGTGCAAACACAGCTAAAACACTGGAATGCTGAAAAGGTCAAGAGGCAGACACAATTGCATTGCAAACAGCTGCAAAGCCTGGCTCTGTGTTCAGCTGGCACAAGGGATAACCTTCACGGGCAGCCTGGATAATCAGACTAAGACCTTTCTGGGTTACCATGCGAAAATGGAAGCCCAAGGAAGATGCTTTTGATAGGAAGCCCAATGCCCACCATCTTCAAATGGCAACGGTTCTAATTTAGTAAAATCTTACTCATACAAGTGTGACTTGTTTCGTGCCCCAAGACACACTGGCAGCTGCACCTCTTCTGCAGACCTTGTATGTTGAGACAGTATCAACAAGGTAGCCCCTTTGCCCAGCCCCCTTGCAATTCTGTATTTACCTACAAGCTCAGAGTGGTGGCTCAGTGGTTAACATGCTGTGCTGCAGACCGGAAGGTCTGTAGTTTGACAGTTCAAGACCTGAGTGCCGCGTGATGGAGTGAGCACCCGTCTCTGGCCCCAGCTCCTGCCAACCTAGCAGTTCGAAAGCAAGAGATTGCAAGTAAATAGGTACCGCTTTGGTGGGAAGGTAACAGCGTTCCATGCACCTCAGCGTTCAGTCATGCCAGCCACATGACCACGGAAACGTCTTTGGACAGCGCTGTATCTCCAGCTTGGAAACGGAGATGAGCACTGCCCCCTAGAGTCGGATTCAACCAGCTTTCAAGCAAGGGAAACCTTTACCGTTATCTTTTTACTTAGCAAAATTGGATAAAGCACCGGTAAGCAGTGCTCCCTCTGAGCCGAGTTAGTGCGAGCTAGCTCAGTTTTTTTAGCCTCTGGCCCACACATCTTTGTCTCAGCTCAGGGAGGACGGCTCCAGAGCAATCTGATCTATACAGTAAGCCAAATCGCTCGCTCACAACTTTCATGCCAGTAGCTCACAAAGTAGAATTTTTGCTCACAAGCCTCCACAGCTTAGAAGGAGCATTGTAAGCCCACACCAGAATACATATTACCTCCAACGTTCTTTCAGGATTTCAGTGAAAGACAGACTAGAATCAGATCTAAAGGTCATATTCTACCAGGAGTGCCAAGAACCACCATGGGACCCCAAAGACTCCACCTGCCCCCCCCACATGACCCGGGTCCAAACAAATACCATAACAAAACACTTGGCTTGCTATTACCACCAATTTATAGTAAGAAAAGAATCAGCCTGCCTGTCCATGTTTATTTCTCACCCTCCTTTCTCCCCAGTGTGGGCCCACAGTGGCTTGCATCAGTCTCCTCTCCTCCATTCCATCCTCTAAGACGAGTTGGATTTC
Source organism: Gekko gecko (assembly GCA_029375565.1). NCBI lineage: Eukaryota > Metazoa > Chordata > Lepidosauria > Squamata > Gekkonidae > Gekko > Gekko gecko. The sequence continues at coordinate 6,634,791 of JAPDNY010000017.1, read as the reverse complement.
TATCCCACCCTACACTTGGAAGTCTCAAAGCAGCTTACAATCACCTTCCCTTGTCCCTTCCTCTCCCCACAATGGACACCCTGTGAGGTAGGTGGGGCTGAGAGAGTTCTTTCGAGGACTGCTCTTGAGAGAACAGCTCTGAAATAACTTGTGACTGACCCAAGGTCACCCAGCAAGCTTCCATGGCAGAGTGGGGATTTGAACCTGGGTTTCCCAGATCCTAGGGGCTGTAGGGACTCAGTGGTTAAGATGGTGAGCTGCAGACTGGAAGGTCGGTAGTTCGGCAGTTCAAGACCCCAGTGCCGTGGGATGGAGTAAGCTCCCATCTCTGGCCCCAGCTCCTGCCAACCTAGCAGTTCAAAAGCAAGAAACTGAAAGTAGATAAATAAGTACCACTTTGGTGGGAAGGTAATAGCATTCTGTGCACCTCTGTTTAGTAATGTAGGCCACATGACCGCAGAAATGTCTTCAGACAACGCTGGCTCTTCGGCTTGGAAACAGATGAGCACTGCACCCCTAGAGTCAGATTCGACTGGCTTTTGAGCAAGGAAAACCTTTACCTTCTCATGTGTCTAGCAGTGGAACTGTCTGCCTCGGAAGATGGTGGATGCTCCTTCCCTGGACATTTTCAAGCAGAGGCTGGACAACCATCTGTTGGGTATATTGTAGGTATGTAGGGCTATCTTTCAGCTATGCTCCTGCAGAGTGCTGCGGGTTGGACTAGATGACCTGCAAGGTCCCTTCCAACTCTTAACATTCTATGATTCTAAACCTTCCCAGATCCTAGTCCAACACTTTAAGCACTACACTACGCTGACAGGCATAGCGCAGAGAATAAAGCTAGGAGAATCAAAGTTGGTCACCACCTTCAGGATGATTGTGGGAGTTCCATGGCCAAAACCAAAAGGCAGAGGGAACTCCTGGCCCAGGTGAGACAAACCACCACTACACCATGCTATCTACAACTGAAGCTAAGGGTATCTGTGGCAGGCATCCCTCAGAAAATAAAGCTACATGCTTGAAAACTGGCCATGAAGTCCAGAATGATAGAAGTTACAGTGCCGAAAACGAAGGGAACTGGAACACCCCTGAACCAGGTTGTCTTCACGACAGACGACATGTAAAGAGAGCTTTTAAGCAATTTGCCAGGTGTCTAATACTTAGGTCCCCAATGTGCCATGGAAGGTTGCTGAGTGAGACACTCTCAGCTGGACCTACCTCACAAGGCTGTTGGGAGGATAAAAGGACAGAATAATAATAACAAATGAGTTCGACACCCCAGCTCTAGATAGTGGAGTATCTTTTATTGTGCTCAGACTTCCCTCTGCCCCTACTGGCTGCACCCAGAACTGCACATAAAAATGGAAATGTGTTCAGCTGGCTAAAGGACAACACTGGCTTCAAAGGCCCTCCCGCTAACCTGGGGCCCCTAAATTTTGTTCCTCCCATATTGGCAGCCCTGTTTTCTGCTGGTATAAGGCATATCCTCCAACAGAAGGCAAGAATGATGTGTCAGATCCTCCTTCCCGTCATGCACGGAGTTCACATCAAGCGACACAATATTGTTAGCAAGAATTTATTAGCTTTCCTTCTACAGAAAAATTGCCAATACTGGAATCTACAATTCCTACTAAGGTGGTTAACACTTCATTCTCAAACACCGTGTTTAGAAGAAAGGTTGCTGGCACGTGTCAGCAATGGTCCCCAAACTTAATTTTGGTACCGGTCACTGAATTGACCTCAAGGTTAAGAGCATGCAAGAGATGATTTTTGCAACGGGAGAGGTTATTTGGAAACAGTCCAATACTAGGGGGTTAACCAGAAAGACAGGCCTCATTTTCTGCAGTTAACTCTACACAGAAGACTGGCTTTGCGATACCATTAAAAACATTTACGGTGGACAATCGAGGGGCCGGACTCGTCGTATTCTTGCTTGCTGATCCACATCTGCTGGAAGGTGGAGAGAGACGCCAGGATGGAACCGCCGATCCAGACGGAATATTTGCGCTCCGGCGGAGCGATGATCTTGATCTTCATGGTGCTGGGGGCCAGGGCAGTGATCTCTTTCTGCATCCTGTCGGCAATGCCGGGGTACATGGTGGTACCACCTGACAGCACCGTGTTGGCATACAGATCCTTCCGGATGTCCACGTCACACTTCATGATGGAGTTGAAGGTGGTCTCGTGGATGCCACAGGACTCCATGCCCAGGAAGGAGGGCTGGAACAGGGCCTCGGGACACCGGAAGCGCTCATTGCCGATGGTGATGACCTGGCCGTCGGGCAGCTCGTAGCTCTTCTCCAGGGAAGAGGAGGAGGCGGCCGTGGCCATCTCCTGCTCAAAGTCCAGGGCGACATAGCAGAGCTTCTCCTTGATGTCTCGCACAATCTCCCTCTCGGCCGTGGTGGTAAAGCTGTAGCCCCTCTCGGTCAGGATCTTCATGAGGTAGTCAGTCAGGTCACGGCCTGCCAGGTCCAGACGCAGGATGGCATGGGGGAGGGCATAGCCCTCATAGATGGGCACGGTGTGGGTGACCCCGTCTCCAGAGTCCATGACAATTCCAGTGGTACGGCCAGAGGCGTACAGGGACAGCACTGCCTGGATGGCCACATACATAGCTGGCGTGTTGAAGGTCTCGAACATGATCTGTGTCATCTTCTCCCTGTTGGCTTTGGGATTCAGGGGAGCTTCAGTAAGCAAGACCGGGTGTTCCTCTGGGGCAACCCGCAACTCATTGTAGAAAGTGTGATGCCAGATCTTCTCCATGTCATCCCAGTTGGTGACGATGCCGTGTTCAATAGGGTACTTCAGGGTCAGGATGCCCCTCTTGCTCTGAGCTTCGTCCCCCACGTAGCTGTCCTTCTGGCCCATGCCTACCATGACTCCTTGATGCCGGGGCCTCCCCACGATGGAAGGGAACACTGCTCTGGGGGCATCATCACCCGCAAACCCTGCTTTGCACATTCCGGATCCGTTGTCCACAACCAAAGCGGCAATCTCCTCATCTGCCATTTTGAATCGTTCTGCAAAGAGCAAGCAAATAATTTATCTTTCAGGTACTAGCTTTGATTAACACTGACCAGCAGCAGGTGTTAGGGGCTCTGATACGAAAGTACACTGGCACTACATTTCTGCACAATCTATGAATAGCCATCTTAACCTCTCAACACAGCTGCAACCATACTTGGCCCTTTCCCCTGGAACGGGTTGCTGCACTTTAAGGGCCCCATTCAAGCTGGCACCTACAGTGTGCACTAAAATAAGGCCCCGTGACTTCCCAGAATCCCATCTTCTGAGGGCCTCTCCTCTGGACCTCGTTATGCAATTATTTGCTTACCTTCTCCTTCCCTCCGGCTGTGTTTTGTAGCCAATCGGGGCTATTACTGCTGCTCAGATCCTCCATTCCCATCAGTGGCACTCAAAAACTTTGTGTGGGCTTCATGTCACTATTCTTCTTCACCTCTTAGCTGCAGTCCAGTCCGTATCCTATCCATCCATTCCCCCCCACCGGCCTATTGGTACAAGCTCCATCCAGCTATGTTTCACACCCTCCCTTTTAAGCGCCTCCCCCCCTTGTCCAAAGGGGAAGGGAGATTCCTCACCTCAGCCCTTCAGAGATTTACTCCCAAAGGACCACACCTCACCTCTCCCCGCAAGGCTGAGCAACTCGATCAGCAGGCAGGCTGATAACCATCACACCACAAGCTGCCTCTCCCCTTGACTAATTACCTGAGCAATATTTTTTTCTCCTGCTGAGCAGCTTTTCTTCAGGCCTCCCCCCCAAAAAAAATTATTCATGCTCTCAGCTCATTAAGTCCACTTCAGGGCCACCCAAACATATCTACATGAATATTAAGTGTGGTTTTCAAACTGTGGCCACGGCATCGCATTGCTGTGAGTGTGAAGGCCTATCCCTTTAGCCACATCAACCTAGCAGAACTTTCACCTGCCCCTTCTACCCCTGGCACTCTACTGCATGGGCCAAATAGGCTGCAACTCCATTCGGAGGGTCTGAAACATCAGGAGCAAAGGTATGCTTGGCACCATGTAGTGGAGCTAGTCTGAGCCCCACTGCCGGGCCTACAGTGGGATTACGGTTCAAAGATGTAACTAGAGACTTCCAGTCATTCTCTCCACCTGCAAAGGAAGACACCTCAAGGGAACATAGCGTTGTCAATTCTGGGTTGGGAAATGCCTGGAGATTTGGGGGGCGGAGCCTGAGGACAGCAGGGTTTGGGGAAGGACTTCAATAGGGTATAATATCATAGCGGTCACATTCCACACCAGCCCTTTTCTCCAGGTGAACAGATCTCTGCAACATGGAGTCCAGCTGTAGCCTGGAATGATTCCCAGGCTCTGCATGGAAATTGGCAACCCTTGTTACCTGAAGAAAGCAGGGTTTGGGCAGAGATCCCAGGAGGGTACACTGTCAAGGACTCTACCCTCCAAAGCAGCCATTGTCGCCAGGGGAGTGGATATCAGTCACAACTCCAGGAGATTTTCCAAGTCCCACCTGGAGGTTGGCAAACCTACAGGAAAAAGAGACAGCCAAGCCCCCTTGGAGCAGACTAGAGCTTCCACCTTGCCTAAAACTGGATTTCAGGGTTCACGGCTACCTGAAAAAGTGAGTTGTGACTCACCAAAACTCATACCAAAATAAATGTGTGAGTCCAATGGCCCCTTTAAGACCAAAGTTTAATTCTGGCTGTAAGGAACTTTTTTTTACCTCTTGCAGCTCGGCAGCTGATAAACAGAGACCCAATCTAGTGCAGGCTTCTGAGTGGCACATGACCGTTTCTGTGTTCTTCCTGTAACTGTATGGCATGCATCCCAAGTTAAGAAACTGTTCTTGATCTGTCTGAGGCTTCATCTACATGGCAACTTCTGAGCCTGGTGGCACCTTTAAGACCAACTAAGTTTTACTCAAGATATGAGCTTTAGTGTGCACGTACACTTCCTCAGAACCACTGAAATGGAAGTTGCCAGTCCATGCATATAGGCAGAGGGTTAGCAACAAATTAACATATAGCATAATTAAAGTTGTTTGATGGATGCAAGGACCAAACTAGAACAACAAGCTTAGTCTATACAGTCACCATTTGTTCAGGTTTAATTCTGAGACAGATACTTGTTTCCTCCACTGTTTCCCCCCAGGATCAAACCCAAACAAATGGTGACCCTACAGACTAAGCTTGCTATTCCAGTTTGGTCCCTGCATCTGTCAAATACCTTCTGTTATGTCATATGCTAATTTCTTACCCTCATATTAATGGACCAGCAACTTCCACTTCACTGTATCTGAAGTAGTGTGTGTGTGCACAGCAACGCTCATACCCAGAGTTGGTCTTAAAGGTGCCCCTGGACTCAAACTTTGCTCTGTTGCCGGGGTGTCCAAACTGTGGCTCAGGAGCCACATGCGGCTCTTTCACACATATTGTGCAGCTCTCGGCAGGGTGGCTGGGGAAGCGGAATATCATTAGCAAACAAATATCATTGGATAAATATCATCAACAGTATCTGCTTTTACCACTTTTATTATTTTTGACAGTCTCAATGTTAATAAAAAGCAAATGTGCGTATTTTCCAATAAAAACGTGTGTGTAATACCTGCCCAAGTCTTGCAGCTCTCAAACATCTGACATTTATTCTATGTGGCTCTTATGTCAAGCCAGTTCGGCCACCCCTTGCAAGTCTGTTGCTTTAGACCAACAGAAAATGAAAGCTGTTATTTTTAAGGCCCTGCCATACTTCTGTTCGGTTTTTTCAGACCTCCCTTTGAAGTTTCTCTTGAAAGGAATTTTAAAATTGGGGGACAAAAGCCACGTACAGGGACCTTTCTGAAATTTATTCTTATCCCCCCCCGCACCACATCCCGGATTTTTTTTCCTTAAAAAAACCCGAAAACAGTAGGAAATCCCCAGAAATGTGTTCAGAAATTTAAACTGCTTCGACTCCGAGTGAGAAAGTGAGAGTACAAAAAGCGTAAACAAAACGGGAACTAATTTTTTAAAATTTATATCTATTTAAAACCTCATAATTTTTAAAAAATGACAGCAGGAAAAGAAAAATGTGGCCTGAAGTGAGAGAGAGAAAAGTAAGGTAATTCACCCACCTCACAACTCCTCACGCCCAAACGCAACACGAGGCTCTCGCAACCACCGCTTCCACCGAATGAGCCGTTAGCGGACGCCTCGCGACGCCCGCCTTTTATGCTTCCCCGGGACGGCTCGGCGCTCGCGGTCATTGGCCGCCTCCCTCGGAAGTCCCGCCTTCCCAGTCAGCACCGCTCTCCTCCCCGATCGCATTGCCTCTTCGCTCGGCGGTTGCTATGGCTACCGTTCCTACGGTAACCTCCGCGTTCGGTTCCCCCCCCCACTCTCCTTTTATTTATGTATTTATTTATTAAAAATGTCTTTTCGGAGTTGTTTTTTTAATCCCTCATCGGACACTTTCTCCTCCCCCCCCCCACGGTTCTCTGCGGAGTGGTACCGCTCCACCCTTTTCCTTCTCTATAGCCGCAGCCTTTTCAATTGCTGGATTAGTATTACTGATGCACGTTTAACGGTTCTCATGTTTTTACTATGTGTTGTATATTTATTTGGTTAAATTCCTGCAATAGCAGACATTGGGCGATTCAATAATAATTGATGATGATGATGATATACTGAGTCGGGGCAAAGAGGTTCCGTTGGCGCCGGAAGTGCGCTCCGGAAGCGTACCCGCCCCACCCTCTCTTTCCCCCAGTTGACGAGGCGCGCGCGCGTCCGGGAGACGTCACTTCCGGCGTGCGGCCAGCCCTGGTCTCCCCCTTCTTCCGCCCCTCCCTCAGCCCCCATTTCCGGTCCGGGTGGGGGAGGGGGCGCGGCTGAAGTGGGGGCGGCCGCTGCTCTTGCTGCTGCGCGTGAGGAGGCGGCGGCGGCGGCGGCGGCGGCGGCTGTGGTGGTTGCGTGAGGCGAGGCCAGGGCAGGGCTGCGGGGGCCGAAGGAGGCCCCCGAGGCGAGGTAAGCGGGGCTGGTCGGCCAGAGGCGTTGGGTGGTGGGGGACGGGGGACGGGGAAGAAGAACCTCCTCGCCTCCATTCGTGTTTACACACGAGGAAGCCTAGCCCTGGCCTCGGGGGCTTACACTCGAGTAAAGCTGTGTCGCTTCGAGGTCTCCAGACTCGTGTTTACGCGAAGGTAAGCGTCCCCGCCCCCCCTTCACACACACACCGGCTTTGATGGGACTTGCAGACCCGAGCGAATAGGGACGCTATTTGGGGGCTCCAGGCTTCATTTCCTCCTCCTCTTTTGGAAAGACAGCCCCCCCCCCCCGGTGGGGTTGTGTGCACAGGAGGGGCAGCCCTGAAATCTTCCCTGTAACAGTTACTCAGGCGTCAGCATGGGGGCTGCCAACCTCCAGGTCGAGACCTGGAGACATCTCGGAATGAATGGTTCATCTCCGGGCTACAGAGAGATCAGTCATCTGATCTGGAGAGGAGACCCTATGGCGTTATACCCTGCTGAGTTTCTTCTCCGAACCCCCACCTTTCACACACACGCACCCGTAATTCTTCAGGAATGGTGCAAACTCCAGTTGGAAACCCTCTGCCCCAGGTCCCCCCAATCTCCATGAATTTTCCAAACTGTGTTTGGTAACCCTCTCCCCCAAACCCTCCAGGTTCTACCCCACAAATCTCCATGAATTTTCCAAATTGCAGCTGGTATAAACCACGGGGTTTAAAAAAGTATTATTATTATTATTTTCAATTTATAACCTGCTCTCTCTGAGACCAGCGCTCTCACTCAACTCAGTGTATATGTGTGTGAGATAAAACCTAGCTCCTTTTTACTTCGAAGTATTTCCGTAGGGTTTGATGGCACTCTCACTTGACTTAAACGGGAGGGGGAAAGCGAATAAAGCCTTCCAGCTTGTATTGACCTGGAAGTAAGCCCCACAGGGTGTGATGGTACTTAACACTCTACTAAAATTTTCTAGCCATGTGGCCTTACTAGGGTCGCTAGGTTCCCCCTGGCGACAGGAGTGGAGGTGGGGTAGGGTTTCCAGATCCAGGTTGGGGAAATCCTAAAGTTTTGGGGATGGAGCCTGGGAAGGACAGGGATCCCAGTGGGGTACAATGCCATAGAACCGCTGAGTTAGTGTGAGCTAGCTCACAGTTTTTTAGCCTCCAGCTCACACATTTTCGGCTTAGCTGATGTATTCAGTAGCCAAATCACTTGCTCACAACTTTAATGCCAGCAGCTCACAAAGTAGAGATTTTGCTCACAAGACTCCACCGCTTAGAGACAGCACTGGAACCCACCCATCTAGGCATCCATTTTCTCCAGGGGAGCTGATCTCATTAGACTGGAGATGAGCTGTAATTCCAGGGGATCCCCGAGTCCCACCTGGAGGACTTAACAGTTCTGTCCAAGCTGATTGTCAGTCAGTTAGCATTTATTGGCATGATTCAGAAGTCACATTGCCTTGGGTTTAATGGGACTTAATCTAATGTGTGAATGCATTGGAACGCAGCCTTGGAGGTCTTGTTTTGGGGAGGCTGCTTGCGGCAGGATACGTAGGGTGGTCTTTGTGGGCCCGGCCGAGCAGTGTGTGATGCTTGGAGATGCTCAAGGATAGAGTAGCTGGATTTGTGTCCAGTAGAACAAAAACTGGAGAGTATAAGCTTTTGAGAATCACGGTTCCCTTGCATCATTGATCTCTAAGGTGCTGCTGGACTGGATTCCAGCTGCTCTACTGCAGACTAACACATCTGCTCTCCAAAACTACCTTTGTGGATGGAAGATTGCGAACAAAGTGAATCCCTTGTACACTGAGGAAGAGAGATCCGTAGGGTGTGAGGTGTTTTTGAAGGATCCAAGAAAGAAAAGCCTCTCACCTGGGGGAGGCGGTGTGAGAGTTCTCTTTGGGCTGTAATGTTAACGGTCCTCTGCATGCTGACCTGGAAGTAAGCCTCGTGAAATGTAGTGAAACCTGCTCCCGAGGAAACATGGGGAGCATCGTGCCTCTTCCTCTAGCAGTGGCCGAACAGATGCCTCCCGTAGTATACTCATAAGGTGGGGCATGGCGAGGATTCATAATCCTTTTTGGCTAATCCTTTAAAAAAATAAAACCCTTAGTGGGTATCATCACACCTCCTGGCAACGAGTTCCTGGAGTGGATTATGCACCACACAGGTAAATTGGCTCCTTTTGCTTTGTGGCAAACTTGGTGCCCGTCAGCTTTGGTTGTGGTGTGTTGAGAGAGACCGTTTCTCCACAGTTGTTTTCCTCCCGCCCTTTCGCAATACACCCCTTCTGACAAGATAACTGGCTAACGGTGCCGTCCTGAACAGAGTCACGCCTTTCCAAGTCCATCGGCTTCGGTGGCTTTAGAAGGCTGTAACTCTGTTTCGGATTGAACTGCCAAAAACCTTACTTGAAAGTGTGCCTCACTGAACTTATTAAGCCTTGAATCTGAACAGATATGTATGGAATTGGGGCGCGAGACACATGGAGCGAAGTGTGTGCGTGTGTGTAAGATTACAGAAGGAAACTAGTTATGGCTTAAGAGTGGATGAAATACCAGTTCTGGATCTCTGTGACATTGCTCGAAGGGGAAATTCTTGGTTTAAGAAGCCAGATCTTAGAGGGAGATTTAAGGTTTTAGAACAAGGTGGGTAGCTGTGTTAAGTCTTTCTGTAGCAGTAGAGAAGAGCAAGAGACCAGTAGCACCTCAAAGTCTTAACAAAATCCGTGGCAGGGAAGGAACTTTCGTGAGTGGCTGCTCACGTCTTCAGATAGGTTATATCCAGTGTTCCCTCTAAGCTGAGTCAGTGTGAGCGAGCTCACAGTTTTTTAGCCTCCAGCTCACACATTTTTGTCTTTGCTCAGGAAGGACGTCTCCATAGCAAACTGCTTTATGCAGTAGCCAAATCGCTCGCTCACAACTTTGATGCCAGTCTCACAAAGTAGAATTTTTGCTCACAAGACTCCACAGCTTAGAGGGAACACTGGTTAGGTCTCCTGTCTGGAGATAATCATAGAAGAACCATAGAGCTGGAAAGGGCCATACAGGCCATCTAGTCCAACCCACCTGCTCAGTACTGGATCAGCCTAAACTAAAGCATCCCTGACAATCTCTTGCTATGGCGCTTACTTCCACGAAGACGTGTGGAGGGTGGTTGTGTCTCGTTCCGGCCGGTTTGTTTAGCTGTGTTTTTGTTTTTTGGTCAACAAGATTTATGGGGGAGGGGGAAGCGCATACGCTAAGAGGCCCAGTTGTGAGGATCCAGGGTCAGAAGCGGGAGCAGGGTTGGGGAACGTGTGCACAACTGAACATGTAGCGTGTTGAATACACTGGCATTTAAATAAGGTATAGGTGGTGATTATTATTCATTGTTCTGGAACGTTAATCGGAGGCACAAGGAGGTTGGGCCATTTTCCCAGAGTGTTTTTGAGCGTTAGTTGGACAGAAATCCTTCTGTGATGGTTATGGCTGGCCCTCGGACCCTCAGGGTATTGAATTTATGCAGCCATTCTCTGAAGCAGTTACTGTACCAGCAAGCTTTTACTTTAAGGCTGGAATCCGGAGCGTGCTTACCACGAAACAAGTCCCGTCAGACTCGGTTCGGCTTCCTCCTGTGTAAACATGTTTCAGGTCAGATACAGATCCTGTTCAGAGATTGAAATCCAGATGGTAATCGAGCATTTAGCGTCTCTGGGGCAGTGAGTTGGAAGGCTTGGTAAATTACTAGAGTTTGGAATTACACGTTTCCCCCCGTTGATTCCCCAAAGCACCTAGCAATTTAGAGCAAAGCCCTCCCCAGACTGGAATATTTGTAAAATGTTTTGTCGGGCGTTTGATGATTGCACTTTGGTGATTGCTCGAGATGTGGCAGGCTGCGCTCCAGAGCCTTTCTTTTGGCTCCGGGGGCGATTGGCGCTTTTGCATTCGTGCTTAATTGCCGCACTCGGAACAATGCGTCAGGCTTGCTTGAACCTGCCATTCGGAGGGTTGTTTCTGACCGGGATGAGACCTGCCGGATCCAGAGAGCGCGCCTCTGCACCTGCGGTGTTCCCCCGTCGCGCCAACAAATTCCAAGTCAAGAATTACAATAGTATTCATCTGGCACGTGTTCCCTGGCCGTTATATTTGGGGTCTTTTTGCCTGAAGCCACATCGTGATACACACAAGTAAAAGATTATGTGCCATGCAGCAGTTTAGCCATAACCTCATGCTGCATCCTAATGCCACACCGGTGCTCATATCCTTATACTCTAGGAGTTTCCACTCCCGCCTTTTATGAGCAGTGTGGCCGGTACAGGCTTAGGCATTACTGTATTGTTTCTGACATTCTAATCTGCCTGAAAGCCTGCAGCGAAGTACTGCGGGAGTTGACGGATTGATTTGCTTCGTGATATTTTTTTCAGTCTTTCTTTACAACTTGCAAAATGCAAATGCTGTTTTCTAGTTTTGTTTGCAGCCCACTTAATGGGAATGTCCAAGAGAGAGAGAACTGGATATATAGTCAGTCTCTGCTGAAGTGGGAAGGGGTGGTTTTTATTACCCTTCCATCCCATCCTTCCTCCAAAGTCATTTGGTTGGTGTTCCTAGTTGTTTCTTCCTCAGTTTTACCCTTACAATGGCCCTGTGAGGTAGACCGGGCTGAGAGAGAGACATTGAGGGAGATCAAGCGCAGCCACGGAGCTTTGCAAAACTCCACGCTGGGCATTACGTCTTGAGACAAAATGCTTAATTTTAGCAAAATGTCCTTCATATTATCAGAAAGGTTCTTCAGCTGAAGGGTAGTGGAGACGAGATCTTGCTCTCATTCTCTCTTTCTTTTGGTTTTCTTGGTTATTATACCACTGAATATTAGAGCCAGTTTGGTGTAGTGGTTAGGAGCGTGGACTCTAATCCGGGGAGAACCGGGTTGGATTCCCCACTCCTCCACGTGCAGCTGCTGGTGTGACCTTGGGTCAGTCATAAGTTCTTTCAGAGCTGTTCTCTCAAGGACAGTTCTTGGAAGAGCTCTCTCAGCCCCACCTACCTCAGCGGCAATACTCCCTCTAAGCTGTGGAGTCTTTGTGAGCTACCGACTTTAAAGTTGTGAGCGAGCGATTTGGCTACTGCATAAGTTAGTTTGTCCTGGAGCCATCCTTCCTGAGCCAAGGCAAAAACCTGTGAGCCAGAGGCTAAAAAACTGTGAGCTAGCTCACACTAACTCAGCCTAGAGGGAACTCTGCTCTGTTGTGTCTGCTGTGGGGAGGGGAAGGGAAAGGAGATTGTAAGCCGCTCTGAGACGCCTTTGGGTATTGAAGAGCGGGGCATGAATCCAATCTCTTCGTCTTCTCGGCCATCTTCCAGCCTACGCCCCATCCCACAGATGGCAGTCAGCGGGGCTAGGAGGAATGGCCCTTATTGGTTCTGTAGTATTTTAACTGTGTAAGCCGCCTTGAGCCAGTGCTGCACCAGCAAGGCGGGATATAAATTGAAAGTAATAAATAAATAATAAACATTCTCTTCCATTAGCGTGGTTCAATAAAGACTGTGCTTCTTCTAATTTATCCTGAAAAAATTCACTCTTGATTTTTTATGGCTCCTCAAAAGGAAGGGAACCTCCCCGGCTCTGCCATACCCTTGAAAACCCAGAGCTTCCTGATTTTGCCCCAGGGAGTGATTCCCTTCGAGGACAGTTGGCAGCGTAATTGCTGACTGCAAGTTTTCATGTTAACTTCTTCAAAACCCACCCGACAGTCACCGGTCGCTCATGGCGTTTGGGGGCTACATCCACGGGCCTCAAACTGTCCTGGCTAAAATAAGAGCAGTTGCCACAGGAGAGAGGATCCCTTTCCCGGCACCCTGTTGGTGTTGTAGTGTTGACTGATAATGCTACATGCTAGCAAGGCACTTCCCCCGTTCCCCCTCCTCCTCCTGTTTTTCTGCAGGCATTTTGTTTCCAAAGTTGGACGTGTTTATGTGGTTAGGAACAGTGTTGTGAACGAAGACAGAAGGGGTTTTTTTTAATTATATTTTCTACTGGCAAAGAATAGTATATCACAATACAAAAGGCTAAAACAACAAGATATCCAGATCTACAAAGGTTGAAACAATTGTATCTATAGAAAAGTAACGATATCAGTTTTAACAATGCCAACGAATAAGGCTTCTAAGTACAATAACAGTATCTCAAAATTCATCTATCTGAGTGTAAATTATAAAGGAGTGCGAGGATACAAAATATCCAATCAAATACACTAACGTTCTGGTGTGTATCATCAAAGTACCCAATAATATAGTGTGATCTACCATATGGATTATAAGTCAGAGAAAGAGTTAATGTTAAGACAGTAACTTACAGGAGAGAACTTACAACCACTGTTGTAATTGTGACCAAGAAGGGGATATACAGTCTTCCTTGGTCAGAAAGTCTAGAAGTTTGTTTAAAGATGCATCCACAAACTAGAAAATAAATTTATTAATAATTATTAATAAAATTATATCATAAGCGGCCTTGAACGCTGCAAGGTAGAAAGGTGGCTAATGTTTCAAATGAAATAAACAAGTGAATCTTAAGGGTTTGGTCATACAAGTTAGACAGGTTTGAGAAGCAATCCTAAGCAAGTCTCCTTGGAATTCAAGTGAGGTCTGTTCAGTAGGGCTTAATTGGGGAAAAGTGTTTCTAGGATTGCCCTGTTTGTTAGTTAAATGTCTGATCCTGAAAATGGACCCTTGAGTCTTACTGACCTCTGCCTTGGTTCTGACGCCCAGTTTACGTACATACAAAACCCTCTGATTTTATAGCGGTATTTGGAATAATCCTATCCGATGAGGCTCTAGCAAAACAGCAAGCAGAACAGAGTAATCTCGCAAACATGCTTCAAGATAAAAGTACCGTCCAGCACGATTTGTTCAGAAAGTAAACCCTGACAAGGAATAAAGAGGCCTCAGTCTTCTGAACGTCGTCGTCTAGATGGTAATTGTTTTCCGCAAATTGTATTTGCACCGAGGTTTGCCTCCTGCTGAGGGCTGACTGGCCGGATAAGCATTCTAAACAATGCACTCGGGAAATGTAATATCGTAAACACCGTAAATATTTAGAATATTTGGCGGTAGGGAGAAGGACACTCCCTTTCCATAGATGACAGGCCCATTTTCGGTGCTGTATCTTAGGGGACAGGGTGGTAAATCAGCGCTGTATCAAGTTGGAAAAGAAGCCCTGGATTTGATTGAAAATGTGAGATCGTTTCAGGTCCTTTTCACACTTGGCTCTCACCCCTGGTTTTATCAAGAGTGCAACTCGCAACACAATACCGTGCATTTATCCCTGGTTATAACAGCATCTGTTTATCTCGGGACAAGTGTGGGGTGAAACCGGGGTGACTTCAGTGTAATGTGGAAACAAAAAATACCCCAAGATAATTACAGAGGTGAACTCGCGTGTAGTGTAGAATGTAAGTTCAGGAACAGGGTTGAACCAGGATATAAGGTCTAGTGCAGAAAGGACTTATGAGGGTCACTGTGCAGTACAACAGTCAGATTGGCATCCAGTAGCCCCTTGGTGGTGGAAAGTGCATCAAGGCACAGCTGACTTATGGCCACCCCATGGGTTTCCAAGGCAAGGGACATTCCAGGGTGTTTTGCCCTTGCTCGCCTCGGTATCACGAGCCCGATAGTCCTTGGCAGTCTCCCATCCAAATACTAACCAGGGCTGACCCTGCTTAGCTTTCGAGATCTCTCAACATCAGGCTAGCCTGGGCACACCTTAGAGTCTAGGAAAAGTTTCAGGGTATGAGCTTCAGAGAGTCAGACACAGGGCAGAAATGTAAATCTGAGTCCTGTTATCCTAGTCAGAAGAGGAGGAGGAGGAGGATTGGCTTTATATTCCTCCCTTCACCTGGAGTGTCAGAGCGGCTTACAAACTCCTTTCCCTTCCCCTCCTCACCCTGTGAGGGAGGTGGGGCTGAGGGAGCTCTGAGAGAACTGTCCTCGAGGGAACAGCTTTGACAGAACGATGGCTTGCCCAAGGTCATCCAGCAGCTGCAAGTGGAAGAGTGGGGAATCAAACCCGGTTCTCGCAGATTAGGGTCCATGCACAACCACGACACCAAACTGGCAGTGGAAGTCAGACAGTGGAAGGGGTGTCGTAAAGAATACGCTTAAAAGATTCAGAGGTCCAATGTATATTGCAATCACCTTGATTAGAGCAGAGGGGAAATGCTTGGACGTTTTTTTTTTCTCCAGGGTGCCAGTCTTAAAGTCTCCTCCTCGCCCCGCAGGAGGGAAGCCTGCGAGTAATTCACCCAGGGCAAATATTTGTGTTTCAGATTCCGTCCCCCTCCGGCGGCTTTAGCTGGAGTCCGGTCCGGCAGAAGGCCCCCCTCGCCACAGACATGTTAACGGCAGGATGAAGCTGGAGGCCGTGGTGGAGCAGCTGCAGAAGCAGCAGCAGCAGCAGCAGCAGACGCCTCTGCAGATGGATTCCCGGGAGAGGCAGCAGAGGCAGGCGCGGGAGGCGCCGCTGCACTACGGCCAGCCGCTGACAGCGCAGCCAGCGGCGCTCTCGGCCGCCTCCGGCAAGCCTTCCGGCGGCCCGGCCCACGCCCCCCTGGCCCGAGTCCCGCCCGTGTTCGGGGCCGCCCGAACTTTCGACCAGAGCAGCGTGAACTCGGAGGAGGAGGACGAGGAGGAGGAAGGCGACGAGGACTTGGAAGAAGACGGTGACCCGGAGGACGATGCGGCGGCTGCCCCGCGCGGCAAGGACGCGTGCTCCACCCTGAAGTACTTTCAGGCTTCCAAAGCGGGCCCCCACAACCAAAGAGTGGCTTCCTCCTCGCACCCCCTGCCGGCCCTCGGGGCGCCGCGAGGACACCAGGGAAAGGAAGAGCAGGGTAAAGAGGCGGGAAATGTCCTGTACTCCGGCTCCTTGTCCGGGAGGCAGATGTGGAGACTGGATGAGCAGCAGCTTAAGCAGGTCAGTGAAAATGCTTATTCCCCCCTCATCCCCCTTAGAGGTTGGTTGTTTAAAATGAGAGAGAGAGAGAGAGAGAGAGAGAGAGAGAGAGAGAGAGAGAGCGCGAGCGCACGTTTGATGGGCTTGGAGGCAGGCATTTCCCTCGTGGGTCCCGTTGTTTGTGGAAAATGCTGTCAAACTGCAACCGACGTGCAGTGACCTCGTTGAGTTTTTAAGGCAAGAGGTACTTAGAGGCAGTTTCCAACTGCTTCCCTTGGCACAGGAGCACTTGACTTCCTTGGTGGTCTCCCATCCAAGTATTTACCAGGGCCAACCCTGCTTAGCTTCCGAGATCTGACGGGATCCGGCTTGCCTGGGCCATCCCAGTCAGGGTAGGCAAACAGAGGTGGTTTGCCGGTGCCTGCCTCTTGGACTTCCTTGGTGGTCTCCCATCTGAGTACTAACCAGAGCTGACCCTGCTTAGCTTCCAAAATCTGATGGGATCGAGCTAGCCTGGGCCATCCAGGTCAAGGCGAGAGAACTACAGAGGTGGTTTGCCATTGCCTGTCTCTGTGTAGTAACCCTGGACTTCCTTGGTGGTCTCCCATCCAAGAACTAACCGAGGCCAACCCTGCTTAGCTTCCGAGATTTGATGAGATCGGGCTAGCCTGAGACATCTGTGTCTTCATTCCAGGAGCCTGTGAAATAGCATTAAGACCAGAGTACTCTGTTGACTAGGAATCAAAAGACTGACTGCAGACGGACACCTTGAGAGATAAGAACGTAAGAGAAGCCGTATTGGATCAGGCCCAGGGCAGGAGCTCCTGTGCATATTAGGCAACACACCCCTAATGTAGCCGATCCTCCAAGAGCTTACAGAGCTTTTCTTACAGGGGCTACTGTAAGCTCTTGGAGGATTGGCTACATTAGGGGTGTGTGGCCTAATATGCAAAGGAGTTCCTGCTACAAAAAGAGCCCTAATCAGGCCAGTGGCCCATCCAGGCCAGCACTCTGTGTCACATAGTGGACAAAACCCAGGTGCCATCAGGAGGTCCACCAGCGGGGCCAGAACTCCAGCAGCCCTCCCACTGTTGCCTCCCAAGCAGCAACTATACTGAGCATCACTGCCCCAGACGGAGTGTTCCATCTGTACCTTGTGACTCCTAGCCACTGATGGACCTCTGCCCCATATGTTTCTCCAATCCCCTCTTGAAGCTGTCTGTGCTTATAACCGCCGCCACTTCCTGTGGCAGTGAATTCCTCGTGTTCATGACTCTTTGGATGAAGCAGGACTTCCTTTTATCTGTCTGAAGTCTACTGCTCATCAATTTGATTGCGTGCCCACAAGGATGAGAAAGGGAGAAAAGTACTTCTTTCTCTGCTTTCTCTGTCCCATGCATAATTTTGTAAATCTCTGTCATAATAAACCTCTATCGTGTCACCCTTCAGTTGTCATTTCTCCGAGCGAAAGAGCCCTAATCTCTTTAACCTTTCT
Organism: Gekko gecko; assembly: GCA_029375565.1. Classification (NCBI taxonomy): domain Eukaryota; kingdom Metazoa; phylum Chordata; class Lepidosauria; order Squamata; family Gekkonidae; genus Gekko; species Gekko gecko. The sequence continues at coordinate 6,617,363 of JAPDNY010000017.1, read as the reverse complement.
TCATAGCGAAGTTATTCCATCCCCTTAATCATTTTAGTTGCCCTATTCTCTAATGCTATGATATTTTTGTGAGGTACGGTGAGCAGAACTGTGTGCTGTATTCCAAATGAGGCCGCATGATAGATTTGTACAGGAGCATTACGATGCTGGGGGAAGCCTCTTTGTGGTTCCTGCCTGCGAGATGGGACCTGCCGCGGGGCGAGGGAAATGCACGGCCAGAACAGAGTGAGGTTCTCTGGTCGTGCAGGCCCCGGGAATCCTTCCCTTCATCCGTTCGGCTCACGTTAAGTATCGACAGCATGGGCACGACTGGCCCGGCAGCGTGTGCTCGGCTGTGTGCCTCTTGTGGTCCAAGAGCCTCGGGTGTTGCAACTGAAAAAGAAAACCTTGCAGGGTGATGCAATTGGCGGAAGTCGTCCCCCCCCGGCAGCTGCTGAGTCAACGGTGAAACGGGCGTCTGGCCGCCCCCGCCGTGCTTCAGGGAGTTCGTGAACTGACTTGCGCAGGGGGCTGGCGACCTTCCAGTTGCATTTCCTCCACGCTCGTAGCTCAAGAGAGACTGATTTAGAACGGCAGAAGACCGCTTTGCAAATGGAGAAGTGGGAAATGTCAGCTGGGTGGGTGGCGGGCTTGACCACAGCTCATCCCACCCTCCCTGATGGTGATCGGTCCTCCTCGGAGAATTTGTCCATTGTAGTGTGCTCTAATTTATAGAAATTCTAGGTGAAAGGGATTTCTCTAGAACAATATGATCTGGTAACTATAGGGGACGAGCCGTGGCTTAGTGGTAGAGCCTCTGCCTTTAGGGGAGGAGCCGTGGCTCAGTGGTAGACGCTCTGCTCGTCACATAGAAGGTCCCAGATTCAAACCCTGGTATCTCCAGTTAAAAGGACCAGGCATTGGTGATGTGTCCAGCCTGAGATCCTGGCTTAGTGGTAGAGCATCTGCTTGGTATGCAGAAGGTCCCAGGTGCAATCTGCAGCATCTTCAGTTCAAAGGACCAGGCAGTAGGTGATGGGAAGGACCTTGACCTGAGACCCTGGCTGAGTGCTAGAGCATCTGCTTGGCATGCAGAAGGTCCCAGGTTCAATCCCCAACATCTCCAGTTCAAAGGACCAGGCAGTAGGGGATGGGAAAGACCTTGACCTGGGACCTTGGCTCATGGGTAGAGCATCTGCTTGGCATGCAGAAGGTCCCAGGTTCAATCCCCAACATCTCCAGTTCAAAGGACCAGGCAGTAGGGGATGGGAAAGATCTTGACCTGAGAACCTGGCTTAGGGTAGAGCATCTGCTTGGCATGCAGAAGGTCCCAGGTTCAGTCCCCAACATCTCCAGCTCAAAGGACCAGGCAGTAGGGGATGGGAAAGACCTTGACCTGAGACCCTGGCTCAGGGGTAGAGCATCTGCTTGGCATGCAGAAGGTCCCAGGTTCAGTCCCCAACATCTCCAGTTAAAAGGACCAGGCAGTAGGGGATGGGAAAGACCTTGACCTGGGACCCTGGCTCAGGGGTAGAGCAACTGCTTGGCATGCAGAAGGTCCCAGGTTCAAGCCCCAACATCTCCAGTTGAAAGGACCAGGCAGTTGGTGATGTGTATAACCTCCAGCCTGAGATCTTGGCTCAGGGTTAGACAATCTGCTTGGTATGCAGGAGGTCCCAGGTTCAATCCCCAGCATCTCCAGTTAAAAGGACCAGGCAGTAGGTGACGGGAAGGACCTTGATCTGAGACCTTGGCTCAGTGTTCGAGCCTAGATTCAATCCCTGGCATCTCCAGTTAAAGGGACCAGGCAATAGATGATGTGTAAGACCTCCAGCCTGAGACCCTGGAGAACTGCCACCAGTCTGAGTAGACACTTCTGGCTTTGATGGACCAGTTCGGTATAAGGCAGCTTCATGTGTTCCTGTGGACCCGTGCTCTTTGGAAGTCACTCTTGATGAACTTTCTGGCCAACGCTCATTGCCAGTGATCTATGGCTTTTAAGCAAATTGAGCAGCAGCGCTCTAGACATCGCAGACAAAGCTGGCTCAGCTTGTGCAACACGATGTGTATTCTGCCGTTTCATGCCGTGGAGGGCTGCTGCACTCGCTGTCTCCCGTGAGTGTTCTCAAAATAGTTTCAGAAATCCCCCGCCTTTAAGTGTTAGAAACAAAAGACAGTGACTTCTACCCCACAGTGGGTGGCTGGGTGCCTCCTGCGATCATCTCACTACGGTGTTTGGGGGGATTCCACCTATGAGAGTGTGGCAGGCAGTTGTCAACGGAGCACCTAGATAAACTGTACTTCTGCTCCGGGCTGCAGCACTCAAGAAATTTGGCAGCACTAAGTTAAGAACATAAGGGAAGCCAATGTTGTATCAGGGGAGGCCCATCGTGTCCAACACTCTGTGTCATAGAGTGGCCCATACTCAGGTGCCATCAGAAGGTCCGCCAGCAGGGCCAGAACTCCAGAAGCCCTCCCACTGTTGCTCCTCAAGCACCAAGAAGACGGAGCCTCACTGTCCCAGATGTAAGAACAGAAGAGCAGCCATGTTGGATCAGGCCAATGGCCCATCCACTCCAACACTCTGTGTCACCCAGTGGCCAAAACCCAGGTGCCCTCTGGAGGTCCACCAGCAGGGCCAGAACTTAATAAGCCCTCCTGCTGTTGCCCTCCAGCCACCGAGGATACAGAGCATCAGTGCCCCAGTCATAAGAACATAAGAGAAGCCACATTGGATGAGGCCAATGGCCCATCCAGTGTCACCACTCTGTGTCACCCAGTGGCCAAAACCCAGGTGCCCATCAGGAGGTCTAGGAAATTAGTAAAGGGCTAAGAGTTAAAAACATCAATCAGTATAGACAAGTACAAGAGGTCCAGCAGTGGGGCCAGGACACTAGAAGCTCTCCCATTGTTATTTCGATGACACTACAGTGTAGTCCACTTGTGCGTTTGTGTTTGGTTAGAAGTAAGCCCTGGGAGAGCTCAGTCGAGATTATTTGGGAGTCAGTCTGTGTGGGATTGCAGTCGAAGGGGGAGGGGGCAGGGAAAGGGCTCACCAGGTTGCTTTCTCTGGATCTGATTAACTGAATGGACTGAGGACCACATAAAATTAATGGGGGATCCTCTTTACAGCCGCAGCCCCCTAGCCAGAAAGGATCATTCCAGACAGTTTGAAATTTGGCTTTCCCTTTTATCTGCTTCCCACAGTGCCAGTGTAAGTCAGCTATTTCATGGCCTGGGTTGTTTTTTTTGGGGGGGGAGGCAGCCATTTATTTATTTAAGATATTTCTCTGCCACCTCTTTATTTATTTATTTATTTGTTTGTTTAGATTGTTATCTTGCCCTCCCGCCCGAGGCTGGTCCAGGGCGGCTTACAACTAGTAAAAGTCGGCAATACATATAAAACAACCATACTTAACATATACACACTATTAAAATACAATATTAAAACCATAAATAATAATAAAAAGTGCTAGTCGTTCGAACGTCATTTTCAGTTTCAGATGTCATAACAGTGCTTCAGATGTCATGAGGGAAATGGGCCGGGAGGTACTTAACAGGGTCCAGCGGGTCAGGGCTCTTCCACCGTGATATGTCAATTACTATACAGTGGTGGTCAGTGTCCCCTCCTAAGCTGAGTTAGTGTGAGCTAGCTTGCAGTTTTTTAGTCTCCGGCTCACACATTTTTGTCTTGGCTCAGGAAGGAGGGCTCCAGAGCAAACTAATTTATGTAGCAGACAAACCACTTGCTCACCACTTTAATGCCAGTAGCTCACCAAGTGGAATTTTTGCTCACAAGACTCCACAGCTTAGAGGGAGCATTTGACTTGTGGTGGTGGTAGTAATGGTGGTGGTGGTGGTGGTGGCTCCAAAGGCCTGGCAGAAGAGCTCCACTTTAGAGGCCCTGCGGAACCGTAAGAGATCCCGCAGGGCCCTGGTCGCCTCGGGACTTCTTCTCGAGGTGGCTTACAGCTAAAAACACGTCGCAGAAAAGCAAGCCATTGGACATTAACAGCATTAAAAGAAATCAGAAATAGACCATTAAACAAACCTGGCAAGATAAAAACCACTAATTAAAAGTTGGGTTAATGATCTCGAGAACAGTTTAACGTGCCCGAAGCAAAGAATAATTAATGTGCGGGATTCACCTCCGCAGGGCGTCGCAGTGGCTTCTCGGTGAGCTAGCTTTGAAAAGGAGTGAGACAAATCGATGGAGGTGGCTGTTAACCAGACTGACTTAATGGAGCCTCCGTGTTCAGAGGCAGTAACCCTGTGAACACTGTTGTTGTAATGGAGACAGCAGAGAGAGGGTTTGTCCTCATTGCCCTGCTCAAAGGTCCTTTGGGGGGCATCGTTATGGCCCGGGAAGCTGGACTTAGACGTACCAATGGTCTGATCCATCATGGCTTCTTTTGCATATTTTTCAGGTGGTCAGCCTCCGGGTGCTGGCCGGAGATCTCCTACTAGTACAACCAGTGTTCCCTCTAAGCTGAGTTAGTGTGAGCCAGCTCAGTTTTTTTAGCCTCCAGCTCACAGGTTTTTGTCTTAGCTCAGGACAGACGGCTCCAGAGCAAACTGATTTACGCAGCAGCCAAATCGCTCGCTCGCAACTTTAAAGCCAGTAGCGGACAAAATAGTATTCTTGCTCACGAGACTCCACAGCTCAGAGGCAGCATCAACTGCAGCTGATCTCCAGGTGGCAGAGATCAGTTCACACGGAGAAAATGGCCCCTTTGGAAGGTGGGCTCTGTGGCCTTGTACCCCACTGAAGTCCCGCCCCCCCAAAACCCCGCCCTCCTCAGGCTCCACCCCCAAACCCTCCTGGCATTTCCCAACTTGGAGCTGGCGACCCTTTGTCGAATCTGGGAGCACCTAGTGCTTTAACATGCACAGAGGGACAATGCCACCGAAGGGCAAAATACCCTCTTGGTCTCATGTGGGTTTTGAGGCAGATAAGGCCCTGAGAGCAGAGTTCTTCCAAGCGTTACTGGGAGTGGATGTGAGGGATTCGCGGTGGCCAACGCAGTGCAGTATGTAAGCGTGAGAATCTCCGTTTTAGGTTTGCCTGGTGGATTGAAGGAAAGAAAGGAGTAATACTGATGCCCGTGTGCGGTGTTGATGCACGGAAAGGGGGAGCGGGACGGGACTTGCGCTCACAATCGGGCGTGCCTTCCCCTCCCATGTCCATTTGCCTTCTGTGGGGCATTCCCGCCGGCAGGGGACCAGAACCAGTTGGGTCGTGCCCACTGTTCCCTCTAAGCTGAGTTAGTGTGAGCTAGCTCACAGTTTTTTAGCCTCCAGCTCACACATTTTTGTCTTAGCTCAGGAAGGAGGGCTCCAGAGCAAAATAATTTGTGCAGTAGCCAAATCCCTCACTCACAACTTTAACGCCAGTAGCTCACAAAGTAGAATTTTTGCTCACAAGACTCCACAGCTTAGAGGTAACATTGGCCGTGCCCATGGTTGGGATTGGTGCGCATGGATGGAACGCAGACCCCAGCATCTCTTATTCTCATTCCCAATCCATATGTAACCACGTGTGCGAATCGGGCTCACATCGAGAGTCCATAGGCTTAGGAACGATGCGAGGCAGGCTTCACAGACAGCTCCCCCCCTCCCCAGCCTCTTCTCTGTGAAAGACAGACCGTTCTAGACGAAGTTGCGCATCAAGAGCATCTTTTGTCCTGTCTGAACCGCGTAGCAGATGAAGACTGTAAATGTTTTCCAGGAAAACGAAGAGCCGTGTCTTCTTCTGAGTAAGCGTCTTGATGGCCTTACCTGTCAAGTCAACCTAGGAACCGATTGTTAGTACTTTCTTCTCTCCCCCCCGCCTTTGCCTTACTGGCAAGGTCATTTCAGTAGGATTGATTGATTTCTTTAAAAACACACAAGTTCTATAAGGATAAAAATTTACTCAGTATTTGATTTTATGCGAAGGACTCTCAACCTGATTCTGTGTCTTAGCAAGGGATTTTACAGGCCCCCCCCACCCCCCGCGGTCCATCTAGTCCAGCATCCTGTCTCACACAGTTCCTTTGGATGCCCAGCAACAGGGCATAGAGGCCAAGGCCTTCCCCTGATGTTGCCTCCCGGCACTGGGCTTCAGAGGTTGACTGCCCCTGAATGTGGAGGCATCCTCCATGAATCTATCAAATTCCCTTTGAAAGTTGTTTATTCCTGCGGCCCTCGCTACATCCTCTGGCAGTGAATTCCAGATCTGAATCACTTTCTGTGTCATGTAGTATTTCCTTTTGTCCTTCCTGAACCTCCTGCCCATCAGCTCCATTGGATGCCTTCAGATCCCAGCGTTCAGGGAGAGGGAGAAGTAGTTCTGGTTTGCCATTGCCTGTCTTTATGTAGTGACCCTGGTTGTCCTTGGTGGTCTCCTATCCTGCTTAGGTTTCAAGATCTGACAAGGCCTTCCCCGGATGTTGCCCCTGGCGCTGAGATTCAGAGGATGACTGCCTCTGAACGTGGAGGTTCCCTTTAGTCACCATGGTTAGCAGTTTCAATCTCAACCCTTACCTCATATTCCCCAGCATACAGTTTGCCTTTTCCACTGCTGCAGCACGCTGGGTTGACACTATGACCCCGAGATCTTTCCCCCTCTCATTCTCAGCAAGTTCAGACCCCACTGCCCTATTCTTGAAGTTGGGATTGCCCCAGATTGCTTTTAAAGGTCCCAGAATGACAAATGTGAGATTAGTTGACTGGGTTATTTTAACAGAAGAAGAAGAGGAGATTGGATTTATATCCCTGCCCTTCACTGGGAGTTTCAGAGCAGTTTACAAACTCCTTCCCCTTCCCTTCCCCACAACAGATACCCTGTGAGGTAGGTGGGGCTGAGAGAGCTCTTTCGAGGACAGCTCTTGTCAGAACTATGGCTTGCCCAAGGTCATCCAGCAGCTGCAAGTGGAGGAGTGGGGAATCAAACCCGGCTCTCCCAGATCAGAGTCCGCGCACTTAACCACTTCACCAAACTGGCTCCGAAATTCCCTGCTATAGAATTTCCCTACTCTGTTTTTCACCCCCCAAAGCGAGTCTTGAGGTGGTTTTGAGGGTATGCTGTAGATTGTTTGGGGTTTTTTGGAGGCTGCTTGGTTGGGCTTGTGGGTTGAACTGCCTCTAGCACCCCTGCTGATGCACATGCGTTGCCCAGTGGGGCCAGACTCCCAAGGACTCCCAAGGATGTGTGGAGCCAGACTCCCGATTTTTCTTCTGCCTTCCAGCCTCTCTTGACTTCTAGTCACTCCTAAAGCTTGCTAGGCAGATAACTCCACCCCCTCCACAAGCCCATCGACTGTTCTACCCCCGTTCGAGGCGGGAGGCGTGGAATCTTTTGATCCCTCTTGGATTATTTGACAGAAAGCTATTACCGCTTGGCCAAGCAATACAAATTGGGTTCTCCCCCCCCCCCATCGACTTGCATGCACTCTGAATCTGAAAAACAGCCTTTCCTCCGCATCGCGTTAACATTCAGAATTGACGCCCTTCCAGACCGAAAGGTGTTCTTGCACCTTCACGTTCAGAGGCACGAATCCTCTGAATCCCGGAGACAGGAGGCAACATCAGTGGGAAGGCCTCGGCCTCCATGCCCTGTTGTTGGTCCTCCAGGGGAACTGGTTGGCCACTGTGTGAGACAGGAGGCTGGACTAGATGGACCACTGGTGTGACCCAGCAGGGCTCTTCTGATGTTCTGATGAAGACCCCGGCCTCTTTGCCCTGTTGCTGGCCCTCCAGAGGAACTTTTTGGCTACTGTGTGAGGCAGGAGGCTGGACTAGATGTACCATTGGTCTGATCCAGCTGGGCTCTTCTGATGTTCTGATGAAGGCCCCGGCCTCTCTGCCCTGTTGTTGGCCCTCCAGAGGAACTGGTTGGCCACTGTGTGAGGCAGGAGGCTGGACTGGATGGACCACTGGTCTGATCCAGCAGGGCTCTTCTGATGTTCTTAGGAAGGCCTCGGCCTCTCTGCCCTGTTGCTGGCCCTCCAGAGGAACTAGTTGGGCACTATGTGAGACAGGATGCTGGACTAGATGGACCACTGGTCCGATGCAGCAGGGCTCTTCTGATGTTCTTAGGAAGGCCTCGGCCTCTCTGCTCTGTTGTTGGCCCTCCAGAGGAACTGATTGGGCACTGTGTGAGACAGGATGCTGGACTAGATGGACTGCTGGTCTGATCCAGCAGGGCTCTTCTTATGTACTAATGAAGGCCCCGGCCTCTATGCCCTGCTGTTGGCCCTCCAGAGGAACTGGTCGGCCACCGCGTGAGATGGACCCATGTTCTTTCATCTACCTTTCTCTCCCCCTCCCCATCCTTTTATTTTTTTGTTTTTAAACCGCATCTCCGCGGTGGCAAAGTGAACGGAAAGATCCTTGAGGATCTTTGGTTACTTACTCAGAACGCCGTCTCTATGAATGCGGGCATTGACGGTTGGCTGCTTTGAATTCCATTCGGCCTCCCACCCGGCCCCCCGAGTAAATAATTGTCGAACACACTCCTGGACAAAAGGGCCGGCTCAGCTTCTGACACGGGGGCGGGTGAGAATCTTGTCAGCACAAAACAAGGAGGGAAGTGTCGGCTGCTTGTCAAGAGGCCGGCAAATCCCAAAAGAAAGCTCCCCCTCCCCCGCCCCCCTCTCCCCTTCTTAGCAGTTCCCCAATCCATCTGGACTCCATTGGCAAGGGCTGTGGCCGTAGGGACCAATACCACAGCTTGGCCTTTATTGAAAGGAAGAGAAATGATTAAAAAAAACTTTTATGCGGGGGGGGGGAGAGAATGTCTCCATGCCACTCCTTGTTTAAAAGCCCCCTCCCACTTTAGGCATAGCTGAGCCGGTTCTCAGGTTTCCAGGGAGGGGAGATGCTGCACAGACAAAACTCCTTGGCAAGTTTTTGATTTATCTTATTTTAGGCTATTTTTATCCCCGCCTTTCTGCTATATACTCTCGGTGCAGCCAGGCAGCTGACGGGATCTAAAAATATCCCAGCAAGGTGCAGAACAGAATCGATAACGTAGTTTATTGCAGATAGATCCCGGCAGGGTAGCCGTGTTGGTTCCAAAGCAGCTGAACAAAGTGTGAATCCAGTGTTACCTTGAAAACCAACAAAGTTTTTCTTCGCAGTGTAAGCTTTCGTGTGCATGCACACCAGTGTTCCCTCTAAGCTAAGTTAGTGTGAGATAGCTCACAGTTGTTTCGCCTCCAGCTCACTGGTTTTTGACTTAGCTCAGGAAGGATGGCTTTAATGCCAGGAGCTCACAAAGTAGAATTTTTGCTCACAGGGCTCCATAGCGTAGAGCATGCAGCCCAGGGGTTGGATCAGGCCCCCAGAGGGCTTCTGTCAGGCCCACAGTGGAACTGGCTGTCTTCTGCTGCTGCTTCCAGTTCTGCTGCTGCTGCTGTGCCATCATAATTTTTCAGCTTAGAAATGCACGCCTGATCAGCATACTCGAGATTGCAACAGCACAGGCATTTTGGTGCAGTAAATGAGAGCAAGAGGTGTCAGTTACCAGACACTGTTAAATAAACAAAATATTGCAAGAGTGTTGACGTTTTAAGCATGTTTTTATTTTAAGTTAAAAAAAAAAACCCCTTTATGTTTGTTTCCTTTGCATAAAGTTTGTATCTCCGCTACCTTTTATCCGTTCTAACCCGACTGCTCAGCAATTTCATGGAGTGCCCACGAGTTCTTGTATTGTGAGAAAGGGAGAAAAGGACTTCTTTCTCAACCTGCTCAATCCCATTGCTTTGTTGGGCTTGTGGATTGAACTGCCACTAGCACTCCTGCTGATGCACATGCATTGCTCAGCGGGGCAGGACTCCCAATTTTTCTCTTGCCTTCCAGTCAGTGTTCCCTCTAAGGTGAGTTAGGGTGAGCTAGCTCACAGTTTTTTAGTCTCCAGCTCATACCTTTTTGCCTTCGCTCAGGAAGGGTGGGTCTAAAGCTAATAGATTTATACAGTAGCCAAATTGCTCGCTCACAACTTTAATGCCAGTAGCTCACAGAGTAGAATTATTGCTCACAAGACTCCCACAGCTTACAGGGAGAAATGCTTCCAGCCTCTCTTGACTTCCAGTCACTCCTAATGCTTGCTAGGCAGATAACTCCACCCCCTCTAGAAGCCCATCGACTGCTCTACCCTTTGTGTTTGTGTTCTCTACATAAAGTACACCCATGGCCTGGCCCAACAAGGTCTCATTTATGTCAGGTCTGGCCTTCACAACAAATGAATTCGACACCCCTGGCTTAGAGGGAGCATTGACACACACCAAAGTATCTGAAGAAGTCTGCTTTTGCACGAAAGCTGATGCCAGGAATAATACTTTGTTGGTCTCAAAGGTGCCACCAGAGTCCAACTGTGTTCTTAGATTTTGGCAGTGAAAGAGCGGGGGGCGCCTTAGGAAAAGCAGTCCGGGTTACGGGCAACAAGCGTGAGAAAGATTCAAAGGGACTGCCCTGTCCGAAAAAGAACCATCTGGCAGGGAGTGGTAAAGAAGAGGGGGATTCGAGGCAAGCTCTGCTACTGGGTTATTGATCTATGCTGAATCCCAATCAGAAAGGCAGGCTGTAAATCAGAGGTGTCGAACTCATTTGTCACAAGGGCCCGATCGGACATAAATGTCACTTTGTGGGCCACGTGGGCCATAAAACATAAGCTCAGTGTGTCCTCGCCGCAAAGTCCCATGGACTGGGAGGTGTGCAGAGGAAAACCCACGTGGGAGGGACCGGTCAAATCACTCTCTGTCTTGCAGACTAACCTACCTCGCAGGGTTGCTGAGAGCATAAAAGCAAGGCAAGGAAAAACCATCGATGCCTCCCGGAGCTCCCCTGAGAGTGGGGCAGGAAGTAAATGCCCTAAATAGGATTTTCACTTGTCCAGATTTCACAGTTCTGATTTTTTTTTTAAGTGCATCTTCATAACTACACTGCACCTCTGCTCCGAATCGTGTTTTTTGAACTGTGTATTTCTCAGCTTCCGGTACTGTTTTAGTATTGGGGTAGCAACGGAGGTGTTGCTCAGTTTGCCTTTAATTGGGCCACCAGCCACCATTCTCTGTCCCATTGTTCAGAGCCACAGTGTTTCTGTCTGAGCAGTCCACTTCTTAAGATAGACATGAATGTGAAGGGGAGAGATGAAGAAGAGATTGGATTTATACCCCGCCCTTCACTTGGAGTCTCAGAGTGGCTTATAAACTCCTTTCCCTTCCCCTCCCCACAACAGACACCCTGTGAGGTAGGTAGGGCTGAGAGAGCTCTAACACAAACTGCTCGTTCAGAAACAGCTGTGCCAGAGCTTGTGACTGACCCAAGGTCTCATCAGCAGGTGCAAGGGGAGGAGTGGGGAATCAAACCCGGTTCTCCCAGATTAGAGTCCGCGCACTTAACCACTACACCAAACTGGCTCTCAATGTCAGACGTTGTGCAGATCAGGTGGGGAAGGCCCGTTGGTAGCAGAGAACGTTTTTGCCACTACGTTATTTTGAGAAATCCAGAAAAGGATACCCAGAATGGCCCACTGGGTCGTAGCGCCTTCCCTGTGAGGAGAGAGAACTTCTTTTGGCATCTTTTCCCCCTATATGCAGTGTGGAGCAGGTTTTTTTGCATTGGCCTGTAATAACTAGAAGGTCACACACTTAAACTGATGGGCAGCAGATTCAGGACAGATGGAATTCACAGTGCCTGTTCTGGCATATAGGGTTGCCAGCCTCCAGGTGAGGCCTGGAGACTACCCGGAATTAGAACTGATCTCCAGGCAACAGAGATCAGTTCCCCTGGAGGAAATGGCTGCTTGGGAGGGTGGACTCTATGTCATTATACCCCCTTTAAGGTCCTTCCCGAAACCCCTCCCTCCCCAGGCTCTGACCCCAAAATCTCCAGGTATTTCCCAGTCCAGAGTTGGCAACCCTCTCTAGCAGTGATATTTAGCGCTACAATATTGCAGCTTTGACAACTTCAAAAGAAGGTCTGATTGTATTTAAAAGGCCCTTGGAGCAAATTCGTAGAGGAATGGAGCTTCCAGGCTTAGCAGCCGTGTATCTGTAGTTGCCAGGTGCTTGGGCGGGGGGAGGGGGAGGCACACAGATCAGGAAGTGTTGTTGTCTTCTTGTGCCCTGCTTGTCGGTTTCCCAGAAGCATCTGGTTGGCAACTGTGGAAAACAGGACACTGGCGCTAATGGGCCAGTAGAGCAGGGCTCTCATGTTCAGGAAGGACTCTTGTTAAAGAACTGGGTTTTTGTGGTGGAGTTGAAGGAGAGGAGGAGAGGAAGGAGGATTGGCTTTATGCCCTGCCCTTCACTACCCGAAGGAGTCTCAGAGCGGCTTACAGTCTCCTCTCCCTCCCCCTCCCCACAACAGACACCCTTGTGAGGTACTTGGAGGTTGAAAGAGCTCTTTGAGAACTGCTCTTGAGAGAACAGCTCTGAGAGAACTCGTGACTGGCCCAAGGTCACACCAGCTGGCTGCACGTGGAGGAGTGGGGAATCAAACCCAGTTCTCCAGATTAGAGTCCTGCTGCTCTTAACCACCACACCAAACTGGCTCTTAACCACTACACCGAAGTGGTTGGATTGAGCAGACAGAGTTTGGAGTTGTCTTTTTGTAGGATGAAGGTGTGGGGGAATGAGCCCCCCCCCCCCCGTTCCAGTCCTTCTTGTCACTTCTGCCATCGAATTGGATTTCTCACTTTGCCTTTCAGCACGATTGATTGTGATGCAGATCCTTTTTACCGTAGATATGCCAAAGACTAGAACAACACTGTTCTGTGCTGATAGAGAGAGACGGACCAAAGCCCCCGTCCTCCTCGACCTAAACACTTTGCGGCTGAGCGCAGCTCTGCAGGTTCCACTTTTCAGATCTGAAACGTCGGGGGGCACCCGCAGGGAGCGAAAGCATGAGATTGTAAAGCCCTTTGTACGAAGAGCAAAAGCGCTGCCTCGGCAACCATGGCGATTAGTAGTAATGCGCCAAGCACAGATCAGCGGGACCCTTATGAACGTGCAAGATTGAAGGAAACCAGTGTCTGTTCTGTGTGTGTCTGTTGTGGCCGTGAGAAGGGTTGCTTCGGTTGGAAGGCACTGTGACACACTGGCAGAGCATCTGCTTGGCACACAGGAGGTCCCAGGTTCAATCCCCGGCATCCCCAGTTCAAAGGACCCAGCAGTAGGTGATGGGAAAGACCTTGATCTGAGATGCTGGTTCAGTGGCAGAGCATTTGCTCGGCATGCAGAAGGTCCCAGGTTCAATCCCCGGCATCTCCAGTTAATGGACCAGGCACTAGGTGATGGGAAAGACCTTGATCTGAGATGCTGGTTCAGTGGCAGAGCATTTGGTCGGCATGCAGAAGGTCCCAGGTTCAATCCCCAGCATCTCCAGTTAAAAGGACCTGGCAGTAGGTGATGGGAAAGACCTTGACCTGAGACCCTGGCTCAATGGTTGAGCCTCTGCTTGGCATGCAGAAGGTCCCAGGTTCAATCCCCGGCATCTCCAGTTAATGGACCAGGCACTAGGTGATGGGAAAGACCTTGATCTGAGATGCTGGTTCAGTGGCAGAGCATTTGGTCGGCATGCAGAAGGTCCCAGGTTCAATCCCCGGCATCTCCAGTTAAAAGGACCTGGCAGTAGGTGATGGGAAAGACCTTGACCTGAGACCCTGGCTCAATGGTTGAGCCTCTGCTTGGCATGCAGAAGGTCCCAGGTTCAATCCCCGGCATCTCCAGTTAAAAGGACCTGGCAGTAGGGGATGGGAAAGACCTTGACCTGAGATGCTGGTTCAGTGGCAGAGCATTTGGTCGGCATGCAGAAGGTCCCAGGTTCAATCCCCGGCATCTCCAGTTAAAAGGACCTGGCAGTAGGGGATGGGAAAGACCTCTGCCTGAGCCCATGGCTTAGTTATAGAGCCTCTGCTTGGCATGCAGAAAGTCTCAGGTTCAGTCCCCAGCATCTCCACTCAAAAGGACCTGGTAGTAGGTGATCGGCAAGACCTCAGTGGTAGAGCATCTGCTCAATCCCCGACATCTCCAGTTTAAAGGATCAGGTAGGAAGCGATGTGGAAGACCTCCGCCTGAGACCCTGGAGAGCCACTGCCGGTCTGAGCAGACAGTCGTGTCTTCGATGAACCGAGGATCTGATTCGGTGTAAGGCAGCTTCGTATATTTCATGTGTAGCGGGCAGAGCTCCGGTTCCCTTCCGCCACTCTTTTGACAAGCGCGTGAGTCGGACGTCTCAGGAGTAAGCGCACGGCCGAGGATGCTCTCAAGGAAAGCCCGAACGAAAGAGGCAGCTGGTCGGCCGCACCCCAAAGGGAGAGCGTTTCCTGTTTCCCACACTGCTTAACCTCGAGATCTGCTAGATGCTTCTCAAGCATTTTGGAAAGCCGCAGACACGATGCTGAGCTCTCTCGTGCCACACTAGCCGGGGACAGGATTATTTTCCTGTCCTTGCGGGCTATAATAGGTAGCAGAGTGTGTTATGTTACGTGTCTGGGGTAATTGTTACTCCTTTCCTCGCCATGAGCTTCCAACCCAGAGCAGTAATCCTGATCTTATCGGAGTTCTGTACTACAACAGGGTTTTTTTTCTTTCATTCCCCAAACAGCATCTGGTTCACTTCCTGAGGCTCATCTCCACCCACAGAAGGAATTTCTGATTCTCTGATAATCCTCGGTCGGGGCGGTGTCCCTCCTTCCCCTCTCCCCTTTAGCTCAGCGCCTGCAGATTAGCTGGAGGGATCGAGTCAAAATGGTTCCCCGGAAACCATTTCCTTCTCTCGAGATTGGGCGTTTGTTCCTGGGGGGAAGCAGCCGCTATAGAATGCAGCCAAGCTGGAAAAATCAAGACGACGTTTGTAGCATACTAGACAGAAAAGCAAGGGGGACTGTGGATAAACAATGATGAGTTAACACAATCTTGGCAGGCACGTAGCTTGTCATTGGCTGGCTGGGCGAAAATGGGGCAGAATTCTCGATAGGGCTGATTCTCCCCACTCACAGAATTTGGTTGGGCGGTTTGTGTTTCTGCACGCACTGCCAGTCCTGAAGTGTCATAGTGGTGGTCAGGGAAAACTTTTAGCTATTTCTTCTCAGCTAAGAAGACTTCGATCCCCCGTTTTTCCAAATCTGACCATAGCGGTCGTGATTCATTTCCACCGATCTTCAGACTAAATTGAAGTAGCACCACCCTTGGAGACGGTTTGGAATCTGCTCTGGGGTTTACGTTGATTTACGGAGTTTGAGGCAGCAGATTTTATAGCTGTGGCCGTAAGGGCCTGGGCTTTGATCACGTGAACGCATGAAGCTGCCTCGTACTGAATCAGACCTTTTGGTCCATCGAGATCGGTATTGTCTACTCAGACTGGCAGCAGCTCTCCAGGGTCTCAGGTTAATGTCTTCCTCATTACCTGCTACTTGGTTCTTTTAACTGGAGATGCCAGGGAATGAACCTGGGACCTTCTACATGCCAAGCCAGATGCTCTATCACTGAGCCAAGTCCCAGATTAAGGTCTTTCCCATCACCTACCGCTTGGTCCTTTTAACTGGAGATGTCGGGGATTGAATCTGGGACCTTCTGCATGCCAAGCTGGGTGCTCTATCACTGAGCCAGATCCCAGATCAAGATCTTTCCTATCACCTACTACCTAGTACTTTCAAGTAGAGATGCTGGGGATTGAATCTGGGACCTTCTGCATGCCAAGCTGGGTGCTCTACCACTGAGCCAGGGCCCCAGATCAAGGTCTTTCCCATTACCTACCGCCTGGTCCTTTTAACAGGTGATGCTGGGGATTGAACCTGGGACCTTCTGCATGGCAAGCCAGATGCCCTACCACTGAGCCAGGTCCCAGATCAAGGTCTTTTCCATCACCTAGTTCCTAGTCCTTTAAACTGGTGATGCTGGGGATTGAACCTGGGACCTTCTGCATGCCAAGCCGGATGCTCTACTGCTGAGCCAGAGTCTCAGGTTAATGTCTTTCCCATCACCACCTGCATGGTCCTTTTAACCGGTGATGCTGTGGATTGAACCTGGGACCTTCTCCTTGCCAAGCAGATGTTCTACCACTGAGCCACGGTCTCTCCCAATCCTTCAACAATTTTTCTATAACAAAAGCTTTGGGGGTTTTAAACATTTGAGATGTGAGATGCTCCCCTGTTAACCCCTTCAAAACCTTTTTTTAAATGCTTTTCTGGCCATGCATCTTTCGAGTCGTCTAATAAATGTAACAATTTGAGAATGTTTGTTTGGGTTCCTGGCCCGATAAGTTCCGGGAACGCTGTACCTGACTACATCTGTTGGTTGGAAGCAGGAGACCTTAGCATGGTGTCCATGGTCTTCGTGGGACCTATCCACACCTTTCCTAGTGATCACCAAGTGGGCGGGACTAGGTGTGGCTATGGCCATGGCTAGCTCCACTTCACAAATCAGCCCTTATTTTGCTGCGCCCACCCACGCTTGTTCAGATTCCACGGTGCCCACAGCTCAGAAAGGTTAGAGACTCCCAGCTCAAAGCTTTGCTTCCGGGAGGACCCCGCCAGCAATTTCAGGACCCAGTTCCTCAAGAAACGGTAACGAAAATACATCAGCGTTGTAGAGAGTTCTTGCATCTCCCCTAGAGGAAAGGGTTAACCAGCCTTTATTGGGGGGGGGGAAGGCAGGGAAAACTGGAATTGTTTTGGACATCTGAATTCCACTCTAATAAGATGTTCCAGGTGGCTCAGGAGTAATCCTAAAATAGCCGCTGGTTTAATTGCTTCTGTAAAGTCAGGCTAGCAGGCTCTGGGGAGGAGCGCTTTGATAGCTAACTAACCTCAGGAGGTGCATTTGGGGCGGAGGGAAAGGGGGGGAGGATGTCGCCTGCAGGTTTTGGATATGGGGAAGGGCTCACAACTTTTTTTGAAAAAGAATGAAGCATTTAGGAGTGCTCGCGCGCAGTTCTCAAAGCACCCGGGGGCAGGACTATCTCGCGATGGCCAAACATCCCGTCAGTTTGTCTTTGCCAAGAGCGGGAAGGGCTTTGGCTTTTGCCGTTGCATAGATTGAACCCTTTTTGTGGCTTCCCGCTCAGGTTTGTCCAGAGCACAGTCGAAAGTAGCCTTTTTGGGTCCGTAGCCAGGTATTCAGGAAAGCGTTCAAGGCGGCAAAAGCTTGAACGCGTGGACGTGCCTTATACTGAATCGGACCCGTGGACCATCGAAGTCGGGGTTGTCTACTCAGACTGGCAGCTGCTCTCCAGGGTCTCAGGCAGAGGCCTCTTGTATCACCAACTCTGACTGGCAGCTGTTGTCCAGGGTCTCAAGCAGAGGTCTTTCCTTTTTTTTTAATGAATAATTTTTTACTAAGTTTTTAAAATGCACAAGGATGGGGAAGGGGCAGGGGGGAAAACAAAAGTAATGATTTTCTGCATGTAACTTTCCTCTACTTGTCATTTCGTGTTATACACGGATAAACTGTAAGGTTTAAAAGTTCAGAAAGTCTTAATATTATAACATTAGAAAGTCCATATCTTTATATTGCTCTCTTATCCAATTGTAAAATGGAGTCCATAGTCCAACAAAGTCGTCTTCTTTCCCAGCACCGACTGCCTGGTCCTTTTAACTGGAGATGCTGGGGACTGAACCTGGGGCCTTCTGTGTGCCAAGCAGATACTCTTATCACTAAGCCATGGTCTCAGGCAGGGGTATTTCTATCACCTCCTGCCTGGTCCTTTTAACTGGAGATGCCGGGGATTGAACCTGGGGCCTTCTGCATGCCAAGTAGAGGCTCTGCCACTGAGCTAAGGCCAGTCTCCATGGGTCTTGAGTGTCTCAGGCAGAGGTCTTCCCCATCACCTGCTGCCTGGTCCTTTTAACTGGACATGCCAGGGATTGAACCCGGGACTTTCTGCGTGCCAAGCAGAGGCTCTGCCACTGGGCCTTGGCTTGCCTGTGTGATGAAAAAGGGCCAGGATGGGTATAGAGCAAAGACCAAGATCTAGAGCATCGGATAGGAGTTGAGATCTGCTGGGTTTCCCCCAGCAGGGGAAGCAGTGACCAAAGAAAATAAATTCTGCTTGTAGAAAAGAAGTTGGGCGGCTAACCCAGCTAATTTGTTTGATTCTGGGGCTCTCGTGTACCTGGTTTCTTATGAGAGCCAGGACGGTGCACTGGTTAAAGAGTTGTACTAGGATCTGGAGGACCCAGCTTCAAATGCCAACTCCACCATGGCAGGTTGCCGGGTGACCTTGGGGGCCAGTCGCACCCTCTTAGCCTAGCCTCCCTCATGGCTATTGTGTGCATAAAACAGAGGAGAGGAAAATCGCGTGAGTCGCATTGGGTCCCCACTGGGGAGAAAGGCTGCCTTTTGCTGAGTCAGACCAGCTGCCCATCAGGGTCAGTATTGTCTACTCAGACTGGCAGACACTCTCCAGGTGTCTCAGGGCAGAGGTCTTTCACCATACCTGCTACTTGATCTTTTTAACTGAAGATGCCAGGGATTGAACCTGGGACCTTTCTGCATGTCAAGCAGAGGTTCTGCCACTGAGCTACGGCCCCTCCCTCTGTAAATAAATCATTTTAAGCACATAAGAGCCCTGCTGGATCAGACCAGTGGTCCATCTAGTCCAGCATCGTGTCTCTCACACAGTGGCCAACCAGTTCCTCCGGAGGGCCAGTAACAGGGCAGAGAGGCCGAGGCCTTCCTCCGACGTGGCCTCCTGGCTCTGGAATTCAGAGGATTAATGCCTCTGAATGTGGTTACCCTCAGACACCGCAGTTAGTAGCCATTCATAGACTTATACACCATGAATCTAATCCCCTTTTAACACTGTTTATTCCTGTGGCCATCACTACAGCCTCTGGCAGTGAATTCCACATTTTCATCACTCTCTGCGTAAAGAAGTATTTCTTTTTGTCTGTCCTGAACCTACTGCCCATCAGCTTCATTGGATGCCCTCGGGAGAAAAAATTCTCTTTGTCAGTTCTCTCCACCCGGTGCATAATTTTGTAAACCTCTATCATGTCATCCACACACACCCCACCCCTTGTCATCTCTCTTCTAAACAGTCCCAGATTCTTCAGCCTTTCTTCATGAGGCCTGCATGACTAGGCACCGAGGCACACGGAACGCTGTAACCTTCCCACCAAATCGGTACCTATTTATCTATCTTGCTTTCGATCTGCTAGGTTGGCAGAAGCTGGGACCAGAGACGGGAGCTCACTCCATCATGTGGCACTTGGGTCCTGCAGCTCAGCGTCTTAACCTCTGAGCCACTGCGGCCTCTGTGGTTTGGCTAGGGTGCCAAAAAAAGTAGGCTGCCCCTGGATGGGTCAGATACCAAGTAAATTTGGACTTGTCGGTCGGTACCACCCTCCCCAAGAAAAGCGGGAGTCACTGCTTTAAAACACGACACCTCACTGGCTGTTACAGTCCCGGGTTCCCCGCTCAG
Organism: Gekko gecko; assembly: GCA_029375565.1. NCBI lineage: Eukaryota > Metazoa > Chordata > Lepidosauria > Squamata > Gekkonidae > Gekko > Gekko gecko. The sequence continues at coordinate 6,597,974 of JAPDNY010000017.1, read as the reverse complement.
GCGCTCAGAACTTTCTAGGAACCAACAGTTTGCTATTTCCAGTTGTCTCTTGCAAGCGGCAGTTCTTGTGTCTGTTGACTAATGAGAAAAAACAAGTTATTCCTGTTTTCTTTCTCTCCCCTCCCCCTTATGCAGCCTTTTATACCCCCAAATTGCAGGTTTCTCCTGACTCGGGGGCTGAGCCGTCCCTGCAAGTTCTCATTCTCGTCAACTAGCTTCTTTGAGAAGCAGGATTCTCCCCCCCCCCAAAAAAAAAAAACCCGTAGGATGATCATTGTCATGTGGAGGGAAGCAAGGCGGGGGGGGGTGATTGCTGCAGAAAGAGACCCCCGGTACGCCCAGTTTCTTCTCAGCACCCTTCTTGAAGGAGAAGCGGGGGCTGGAGGATAAACAGCTGACACAACAGAAGTGGCAATAATCCCCCCCCCCGCATTAAATATCTTTCAGCCGCCCGCCAGATAACTGACTTTCCAGTAGGAATTACTGGCTCAAACTAAATCAGCAGGCATTAGGGTGGCCAGTTGCCGTGTCCAGAGAGGGGGCGGGGAAGGGGGCTCTCCCGACTCTGACAGCGGCTATTCATTTTGCTAATTCAGCATCCGTGTCACGACCAGATGCCGCTAAGGCCCTCGACGTGAAAGTGGATTTAATTTTTTTTAAAAAAGCAGAAACAACCCCCCTGTTTTTGTTCGGCAACCCCTTCGCTGAATTTCGGTGGCGGTTTTTTCCGCGGTGGTGCAGCTCCTCCGCTACCAGATGGTGGGTGGGTGATCTGAACCAGCCGGCGATGTTTGACCTCCCTCGGGGTGGCTTCTTGGTCGGTTGCCCTAGCTACCTTTTCAGGGCGGGTGTTTGCACTTCAGCTGGCCACAGAATTTAGCCTTCCCGGTTTCCCACCGTCATTAGAGGCTTAATGTGAGTTTTCCACTTCCTCCTGTTGTGTTAACCCTTTGGGGTGTGATTTTTTTAAAGAGGTGAAATTAAGAGCTGTCACGGCGTACTGGATAGCGCACCAAACTAGGATCCTGGTAGAGCCGTATTCGAATCCCTGTTTATGGAGTGAGATAGTGGAGAGACAGCGTGGTGTAGTGGTTAAGAGCGGCGGACTCTGAACTGGAGGAACCGGGTTTGATTCCCCCACTCCTCCTCCCCATGAAGCCTGCTGGGTGACCTTGGGCCAGTCGCAGTTCTCTCAGAGCTCTCTCAATTTGTGAGCAAGTGATTTGGCTACTGCGTAAATTCGTTTGCTCTGGAGCCATCCTTCCTGAGCTAAGACAAAAACGTGTGAGCTGGAGGCTATAAAACTGTGAGCTAGCTCACGCTAACTCAGCTTAGAAGGAACACTGATGTCAGGATAAAAATTTTATTTATTTTATGTATTTTATTTTATTTATCAGGGCAGATCACAAGAAACTCAAGTCCAAGACTCAATACAATGCAATCACATTAAAATCATTAAAAGAATAAATGGTCACCCAGGTAGCGCTCATTTCATATAAATCTATTAGAGCCGCGAGATGAAATCAAACAGGCCCTTTGAGCAGATTGGACACTAAAGCAGGGAGGCTGGCTAAGGTAGTTGCCCGCTGCCTCACCCGAAGGCTGGGCGGAAGAGCTCCATTTCGCAGGCCCAGTGGGAGCTATTTCCACCAGGCTGGAGCTAGGGCAGAGAAAGCCCTAGCCTTGGTTGAGGCTAAGCGGACGTCTTTTGGGACGGGACGACTGTTCTAAGCCACTTTGATCCGCCATTTGGGGGGAAAGTAGAAATTTTGAAAATGCAGATGGCGTTTTTAGTGGTCTTGGCTTGCTAATCTCGGGACGGGGCTCTGGCGCCGTGGATCCCACAACGGTGAGGACTCTCACTTCATGGTAGAACCAGCGTTCCCTCTAAGTTGAGTTGGTGTGAGCTAGCTCACAGGTTTTTAGCCTCTGGCTCACACATTTTTGTCTCAGTTCAGAAGGGATGGCTTCAGAACAGACTAATTTATGCAGTAGCCAAATCGCTCACTCACAACTTTTAATGCCAGCAGCTCACAAAGTAGAATTTTTGCTCACAAGTATCCACAGTTTAGAGAGAGCACTGGGTAGAACTAAGTACCTATTCTAAAGTTTCAAGAGGGCAGCCATTGTCAGTCTGCAGCAATCCGGTTGCACCTTAGAGGCCAAGAAGCGTTTCAGGGTACGAGCTTCCAAGAGCCAGTTTGGTGCAGTGGTTAAGAGTGGTGGACTCTGCCACGGCATGGCGGCCACTTCGCCAAGGAGGCCTGGCGGTTCTGGATCTCTGCCTGTACTGTACCACAACACACCTGTCGAACCTCCTTCTAAAAAGGTAAATGTTTCTCTTGCTCGAAAGCCAGTTGAATCTGACTCTAGGGGATCCACTCCAACACTCTGTGACACACAGTGGCCAAAAATAACAGGTGCCATCAGGAGGTCCAGCAGTGGGACCAGAACTCCAGAAGCCCTCCCACTGCTGCCCCCTCCCCAAGCACCAAGAACACAGAGCATCACTTGCCCCAGACTGAGAGTTCCTATCTATACCTTCTGGCTAATAGCCATGGATGGACCTCTGCTCCATATGTTTATCTAATTCCCTCTTGAAGTCGTCCATGCTTGTAGCTACCACCACCTTCTGAGGCAGTGAATTCCATGTGTGAATCACTCTTTGGATGAAGAAGGACTCCCTTTTATCTGTTCTAACCCGACTGCTCAGCAATTTCATTGAGTGCCCACGAGTTCTTGTATTGTGAGAAAGGGACAAAAGTGCTTCTTTCTCCACCTGCTCTATCCCATGCATAATCTTATAAACCTTGATCATGTCACCCCTCAGCCGTCGTTTCTCCAAGCTAAAGAGCCCCAAGCGCTTTAACCTTTCTTCATAGGGGAAGCGTTCCAACCCTTTTATCATTCTAGTTGCCCTTTTTTGCACTTTTTCCAATGCTATAATATCCTTTTTGAGGTGTGGTGACCAGAACTCCAAATGAGGCTGCACCATTGATTTATGCAGGGGCATTATGATACTGGCTGGCTTATTTTCAATTCCTTTCCTAATAATCCCCAGCGTAGCGTTGGCTTTTCTTTATTGCAGTCGCACACTATCTCGACATTCTCAGTGAGTCATCTACTGGCCCTTGTAACAAATGAGTTCGAAACCTCTGCCTTAAACACTAACAAAATTTGTGGCAGGGTGGCAGAACTGAGCGGTGGCAGAACTGAGCAGTGGCAGAACTGAGCGGTGGCAGAAGCGAGCAGCGACTGACTCACAAAAGCTGCCGCCCCGCCACAAATTTTTGTTAGCCTTTAAGGTGCTCCCGGGCGCCTGCTCTTTTCAGCTGCTAACATAGGGCTACTCATCTGGATCTATCTTTCAGGGTTCTCGGAAGTAAGAATGAGATGTCCTTTCATGTTTCGGCACGCCGCCTACTGTTGATTTCCCTCTTTCTTTCTTTTTAAAGAACGGGAACCTGAGCTGGAACGAAGAAACGGACAGCAGCAGAGGAAGAGAGGTGTCTCGAGACTTTGCCAAGGTTGGTGCGCGACGCCTTCGGTTTCTGAGCCAGGGCGGTATCCCCTTGGATCTGGAAGAGCTTGGTTGAGATCCCTGCTGTGTGCTGTGTGACTCGCTGCGGGGATCTCGGACGATTTGCATTCCCAGCCTACTTTAACCTCGTAGGGTTCTCATGAGGATAAAATGGGGAAGGGAGAACCGTTGGGTAGTTCAGAGGAAGGCTGGGGTACAGATATAACAAACTAATCTAGCTAAAACAGACAAAGAGAGGGGCAAACAGAAGCAAGGCTGAGGATCCAAGCTGGTATCTCTTTGTCTTCCGAAACGACTGGAGCCTGAAATTCATATCTCCTCCCAGCCCTCCCTTTGGTTCTTCTCTGTCTTCCCTCTTAGAGAGCCAGTTTGGTGTAGTAGTTAGGAGCACGGACTCTGATCTGGGAGAACCAGGTTTGATTCCCCACTCCTCCACATGCAGCTGCTGGCGTGACCTTGGGTTACTCACAAGTACTCTCAGACAGCGTTCCCTCGAAGATGAGTTTGTGTGAGCTAGCTCACAGCTTTTTAGCCTCTGGCTCACACATCTTCATCGTCATCATCATCCTCACCACCAGTTTGGTGTAGTGGTTAAGTGCACGGACTCTAATCTGGGAGAACCGGGTTTGACTCCCCACTTCTCCACTTGCACCTGGCTGGATGACCTTGGGCAAGCCGTAGCTCTGATAAGAGCTGTCCTTGAAAAAGAGCAGTTTCTGTCAAGAGCTCTCTCAGCCCCACCTACCTCCCAAGGTGTCTGTTGTGGGGAGGGGAAGGGAAAGGAGTTTGTAAGCCGCTCTGAGACACCTTTGGGTAGTGAAGGGCGGGGTATAAATCCAATCTCGTCTTCTTCTATTATTATTATTGTTATTGTTATTTTCAATTTATAACCCGCCTTTCCTGCACATTTTTGTCTTAGCTCAGGAAAGATGGCTCCAGAGCAAACTAATTTATGCAGTAGCCAAATTGCTCACTCACAACTTTGATACCAGTAGCTTACAGAGTAGAACTTTTTGCTCACAAAATTGCTTACTCCACAGCTTAGAGGGAGCTTTGCTTTCAGTGCTGTTCTCTCGAGCAGTTTCTCTCAGAGCTCTCTCAGCCCCACTTCCCTTACAGGGTGTCTTTCATGGGGAGGGGAAGGGAAAGGAGACTGTAAGGTGCTCTGAGATTCCTTCAGGGAGTGAAGGGTGGGGTATAAATCCAATCTCTTCTTCTCTGAGTTGAGACCCAATTGTCTCACCAGATGAGGCCTATCGCCCACTGCTCCTTGCTCTGTCTTTCCCACCCAGCCCTGCCAGATTTAAATTTTACTCGCTTTATTCCTTAGTTGTATGAACTGGACGGTGACCCTGAGCGGAAGAAATTCTTGGACGACCTCTTCGTTTTCATGCAGAAAAGGGGTGAGTGAAACTCCGTCTTGTGATAACCCAAAAAGAGACAGTGACTCTTTTATTGGTACGTTCATACATCATGACAAACCTGTGCTTGTCCATAACATGCACAGACAAGGTGTGTTCACCATATCAGCGTGTTCTCTCCTTCCCTTCTCCCCGTGCATTGAAAGGTTGCTAGTTTGGGAAGCCTTGCGTGAAACTTCCAGTATTCTAGGCCAACTGGAGTTTGTTTTCTTCTGACAAACCGGGGTTCTGAACTGGAAAGGAGCAGATTCCTGTGTAGTTCCTGTGCGGGAACCTGGGTAATAAATAAACCTGCTTCTTCAGATGGTTTGGGGGTTTTGGGGCGCAGCATGCCAGTCAGTGTCTGGTTCTTCTAAGAGGGAGAAAGATAAGAGATTACTCTGTGAACCTGTATTTCTGTTGGATATTGGATGATAGAAGTGTCACCAGATAAGAACAGAAGAGAAGCCAATGTTGGATCGGGCCAGTGGCCCATCCAGTCCAACACTCTGTCACACAGTGGCTAAAAATACCAGGTGCCCTCAGGAGGTCCAGCAGTGGGGCCTCCCACTGTTGCCCTCTCACCCCAAGCACCAAGAATACAGAGCATCACTTGCCCCAGACCGAGAGTTCCTATCTCTGCCTTGTGGCTAATAGCCACAGATGGACCTCTGCTCCATATGTTTATCCAATTCCCTCTTGAAGCCATCCATGCTTGTAGCTGCCACCACCTCCTGTGGCAGTGAATTCCATGTCTGCCCTTCTCCCAGATTTATTTTGGAGAAGAATGGACATAAATATTACGCCATTGATGAAGGACAGTGTTTTGTGGAATACTATAAGGGGGGGGGCAGCGCTGTGTGATCCCTGTTCCGAACATCTTACAGTCCAGATTTCTTCCACCATTGGAGAAAAAGGTCACACGTAATGTGTTTAGCCTTTTCCTGCAGTTAACACACCTTGTCTGACACGAGAGCCAGGAAGACGCCGTGTTGAATGTGACTCACTTGTCGCCACAGGGTTCTCTTGGTCACGGCTGCACAGGGGTTGAGAAATGGCACAGCAAATGCTGTTAACGGAGTAGAGTGGGGTTTCCATTGTGGCGCCCACGGTCGCCATGACAGCCACCGAGAGCAGTCCTGGCACCTGCCAGGTATTTTTAGAAAGTGGGCAGGACCAGGTGGGGCTTTTGCCCAGCAAGGCTTCTGATTGGCCACTGGAAATCTGAGAGGCTGTGCAGATTTTTTTTTAAATGTCGCTTTGGCGTCAGCCGTCACCATAACACCACAAGGATCTTCACTGTGTGACTGAAGGTAAACCATGGCAGCCATTTTGTGACTGGCTCCACCTCCCGCAGCGGCCATTTTGTGGCAGCAGCTGCCACCATGTGTCAGACTGCCGAAGGTGCCTGCAGCCCTGGATGAGAGAAACAGAGGCATTGAAGAGCCAGTATCTTCCCCACCTGCCTTCTTGAACACTGAGGCAATGTAGTTGTCGTTGTTTGCTGTCGAGTCTCAGCTGACTCATAGCAACCCTGTAGGGCAAAAAAAAAAAAAGCAGAGGCGTTTTGACGTTGTCCGCCTCTGCGTGGCAACCCTGGACTTCCTTGGTGGTCTCCCCTCCAAGCACTAACCAGGGCTGACCCTGCTTAGCTTCAAAGCTCTGATGAGACCATTAACATGGGACAACCTGCCTTGGCCCTTTTAATCTCCATATATGTCTATCAATATCGATGAGTCATCGCTCCCTTAAGTGGTACTAAATTTCTGTAAATAGTGCAATCCCCATGAACACCCGCTGAGATCTAGCCCATTTTCTTGTTAATTCAGCCTCTCCTGACTGCGTTGCGATGTTCTGCCTGGCTTGTCATAGCAGGGAGGCTGCCTTCGGCCTTCCAGCCTTCGGTGAATTTCCAAAGCAGCCCTTGGTGCCCCGTGAGCCTCCCACCGTTTCCTTGATCGTACAACCTGACCTGTCACACAGGCTGGCCAATTTAGGAAGGCCCTCGGAGGCCTGGTGTGAAAGATAAACAGCAGATTTCACAGGTGCTTCTGAATAAGATGAGGCTGAAAAGCAGGCGTGGACCAGGACGTAAAGATGGCAGCGGGTCGAGCTGAGTGGCTTCTCTTACGCTACAAGCCGGCACTGCAGGGCCAGTCACCGAGCGGGTCTGACAACGGGCATCAGTTTACCCACGGCATCATCCCCTAATAGGGACGTCAACCCCCAAGTGCAGTCTGGAGACCTCCGTTATTACAACAGATCTCCCAGGCCCATATACACCCCAAGGGAGCGTCACAAATAAAATTAAAAATTGGAAGTCAGGGGGCCTTGGTAGTAAGTCAGGGGACTGGGCCCCGAGATGCCCCACTGTATTTACGGGCCTGAGATCTCCAGAGATCGGATCCCCTGTTGAAAATGGCTGCTTTGGCGGGTGGACTCTTCCTGAGGTCCCTCCCCTCCCTTCCCCAGGCTCGCCCTCCCCAGGCTCCACCCCCAAATTTCCAGGAATGTCCCAACCTGCAGTTGGCATTCCTATCCCCCGAACTGTAAGTAGTGCAGGAGGAGATGGTGAGCTGGCATACCAGCTGCTGTGTCAGAGGGGGTCCGGTCCCCAAATCTCGGGCAGAGCTGTTGGGGCTTGGCTCCGTTTGCCACCTAGGGCAATGGCCCACCGGGAAATCTCCCCATAAGTTCAACAGTCAGTCCACCCCTGCCGAAGTTTCAGGGGGATAGCCGTGTTGTTCTGCAGTAGACCAGTTAGATCCAAGTCCAGTAGCACCTTAGAGGCCAGTAAGAATTCCAGGGAGTAAGCTTTCGAGAGTCAAAGCTCTGCCGAAGGGAGTGTGTAAGAACTGCACCTCTTACTGTTCTGTTCTTATGCATAGTTCGAAATATTCTAACACAAAAGTCCTTAATGGTCTGGGAGCAGGGTTATAGATGTATCCCCTGCTTCCCATATAATCCTGCCTACAAGTGTAAACCATCTACAAAGGACCTGATCTTGGTGGTGGTGGTGGTGGTAGAAGGTGCCATCAAGTCAGAGCTGACTTATGGCAACCCTGTAGGGTTTTCAAGGAAAGAGAGGAACAGAGGTTTGCTGTGGCCTGCCTCTGCACAGAGACCCTGTATTTCTTTGGTGGTCTCCCATCCAAGGGCTAACCAGAGCCCCCCCTGCTTAGCTTCGGAGATCTGAAGAGGTCAGGATAGCCTGTGCCATCCAGGGCAGGGCGCTCTGATCTTTGTATTCTTCCTTTAGGAGGAAAGCCCATGACCACTAGAGGCGTGGCCTTCTCTGTTGTGGCTCCTCAAGTTTAGAAGAAAGTTAGAACTTTCTTCGCACAGCTCTCTCTGTGGCACTGAATTTATTAAACTTCATTAACTTAAGAGAAGCCATGCTGGATCAGGCTAAGGGCCCATCCAGTCCCAATACTATTGTGTCGCACAGTGGCCAAAACCCAGGTGCCTTCAGGAGGTCCACCAGCGGTGCCAGAACTCCAGAAGCCCTCCCACTGTTGCCCCTCCCAAGCACTCCATGGCTAGATAAATCTGTTAGTCTTATCTAGGAAAGTCAGTCTTGTTTTAAAGGCTGAAGTCTTCTGGTTTAAATGCGCTGGTTTCTGTTCCTTTCCATGATGGGGTTCTATCCGGATGTGTTTGTACATTTTTGGAACCCTCTTGCAAAAGAGGGGGCCTCCGTGGGTAAAGATGCGCCACCACCGCCGCGTGTTCGTACAAGAGAGAACAAATTAATTCTGTAACTCAGAGAAGCGAGTTTGTTAAGATTGCAAACGGCAGCCGGGCAAGAATGTGTCGTCCCTTTTAAGTGCCTCCTTTGTGACAAGTCTCGTAAAACGGGAGGAAAAGACGTTTCTGATTGTGCCACGCTGCTACCGCTCAAGGTTTCTGCGTGACCTTAGTTTTCCCAGGTGGCTTGTCCGATCTGGTTTTGATGTGTATATACATAGAAGGGGCTTTGTAAGCCCAAGCGTGTGGTTTTAATGTTTTCCTGCTGTTGTCCGTCTTATCTGCACGTCTTCAGATGTGGAAAAGCTTTGCTCCGAAACGCTGATATTGATGAAAGCATTTGGCGCTGGGCTCTTTTTATCTACGGGCACCAGCAGCAATTATCTTGCCTATCTAGGGAATACCCTAAAATCCCTCCCTTTGCTCAGCTTCTCCAATTTTGTTTGCGGCGGGGGGGGTGTTGCTATCTGAAAGGAAAATTCAGCAGCAAAGGATCAAGTGCTCTGGTGCCAACATTCTTAGTTTGAAATTCTGCCACTGGCTAGGGATTCGATACAGTGATAATTTAAGAACATAAGAGAAGCCATATTGGAACCGGCCAATGGCCCACCCAGTCCAGCACTCTGCATCACACAGTGGCCCAGAACCCAGGTGCCATCAGGAGGTCCACCAGCGAGACCAGAACTGCAGAAGCTCTCCTACTGCTGCCTCCCCCAAGCACCAAGAATACAGAGCATCACTGCCCCAGACTGAGTGTTCCATCTATACCTTCTGGCTAATAGCCACTCATGGACTTCTGCTCAAGAACATAAGAGAAGCCATGTTGAATCAGGCCAATGGCCCATGTAGTCCAACACTCTGTGTCACACAGTGGCCAGAACCCAGGTGCCATCAGGAGGTCTGGAGGAAAAAGCTTTGTCTTTCAACAATTCATCTTTTTTCTTTCATACCATTTCCTTGTTTGGTTCTCCACACCTCCTCCTGCTACAGTACCGCTTACTTCTGCCAAAACCTTTTCATCCACGCTACTTCCGCTTACTTTACTTTCTTTTAGGCACCGGGCTTAAAAGGCATCTTTTTGCATGTACGTGTTGAATTCCATGAAGTTTCTTCTGCCTTCTGGCGACCCTGCGAATGAAGAGCTCCAGAATGTCCTGTTTTTAACAACCCCGCTCTGGTTTCACAAATGGAAGGCCATGGCTTCCTTGACTTGTATAAATCTAGTCTCTTCTTCTCTTCTTCTTACTCTGTCTCAGGTTGGGTCTTCCTCTTTTCATGCCGCCTTCCACTTTCCCCAACGTTACTCTGGTCTTCTCACAATGTCACCAAAGCATGATAGCCTCAGTTTATCGTCTTTTCCTGCCGCCTTCCACTTTCCCCAATGTTACTCTTGTCTTCTCATAATGTCAGCAAAGCACGATAGCCTCAGTTTAGCCGTTTCAGCTTCTAAGGGAGAGTTCAGGTTTGATTTGATCCAAACCCCACTGATTTGTCTTTTTGGCGGTCCACGTTATCGGCAAAACTCTCCTCCGACACCATCTTCTTACCTAGGCTTTTAATTAGGAGTTTTGTCACTACTTTAACGGTCTGCTTCTGTCTTATGGATATCTTTTTAAAAAAATACTCCCTGTGTTTTAATATTGTTCTTTTAAATTGTTACTCACCGTAAACAGGACTTTGACGAAGCAGTGTGGAAATATTCTAAATAAAATGGAAGCTTTTCTCTTGACTCCCCCACCAGCTGCGCCCCCATCTTTTCAGTATTCAGGTCCAGCTCTCTGACCCTATACTGTTTGCCCAGTGGGCCCTATCTCCTCCCTCCTTCCGTCCCGGCTTCCTGTTCAAACTTCCACGTTCTCCTTTTCTGCTCCTTAATGGAACTCATGCTGGTTCCTTGCAGGAATTAAGAGGAAAACTTGGTAGCAAGTGGGCTCTTCCTGAGCTGGAAAGGTATAAAACGTTCCACCTTTTGTTCCTCGCCGCAGGCACCGGGTATAACAGAGTCGCACAAAGTACATCTCAGGCACCATGTCCAGGTTTTGGGAGATTTTCTCTCGGACTCCACACTCCATAATAATTAGATGCATTGGTGTAATATCGGCTAGGGAATTGGTCTTCCCAAAAAACTGTCAACTTGACGTCCATTGAGACCATGAGAGGGGGAGAGAGGGCACTTGTGGGGTCTCTGCCTGCTTTGGAAGGTTCTGGAGCTTCCTGTTTTCTACCCTCAGCAGATTTGTCTACTACCATGCTCTTGACCACACAGACCACAGATGCTGGGATCGCCTGTCCTCTTATGTGAATTAAGCTTTCAGCTGCCAACTTCACTAGGAAGGTTTCTATGGGCCTATCAACGTTCCATGTGGTCTCACGCGGAAGGACTTCTGATGACTCCAGCAGAAGTTTGATTGATCACAACTCTTATGGGGAGGGGGGATAGCTTCATCCAGATCCCCCGTATCTACTTAAGAGTCTCCGCCATAGGAGTGTAGATCCTGCATGTTGGAACGTTCGTTGATCCAAAATATTTCGCTCCCCATATGAGAGGTGGCACGAGGAGCGTATATTTCCTGTCTTGCTCAGAGGTGCATCTATTTGGTATGGTTCAGTGAATTAATGTAGAAAAGAGCAAGAGTCTAGTAGCACCTTTAAGAGGCTCACAAAATTTGTAGCAGGCAATGCTCCCTCTAAGCTATGGAGTCTTGTGAGCAAAAATTCTACTTTGTGAGCTCCCGGCATTAAAGCTGTGAGCAAGCGATTTGGCTACCGCATAAATCAGTTTGCTTTGGAACCATCCTTTCTGATGAGCTACAACAAAAATGTATGAGCCGGAGGCTTAAAAGTGGTGGGCTAGCTCACACTGACTCAGCTTAGAGGGAACACTGGTAGCAGGGTGTGAGCTTTCGTGAGTCACTGATCACTTCTTCAGACAGATCAAGACTGAGTAGCTGTGTTAGTCCGTCTGCAGCAGCAGAAAAGAGCGAGAGTCCAGTAGCACCTTAAAATTTGTGGCAGGTTTGAGTTTTCGTGACTCACTGCTCAGTTCTCCAGATGCAGCTGGAACTTGAGTTCATCTGTCTGACATCACTCTCCTCTCCAAGACAGAAGGACAGATGGACTCATATGCTAGCAGTAGAAAAGAGCCAGAGTCCAGGAGCACCTGAAAGACTCACAAAATTTGTGGCAGCCCATGAGCTTTCGTGAGTCACTGCTCCCTTCTTCAGACACCTTTAATGTGTCAGCCCTTGGGTCTTCTCTTGGGCAGGGGCACTCAACCATTACAGGCATCTTCAGAGTGCTAATGCAGTGCAGTGGGCACAGCCACAAAGTGGCCACCACAAAATGGCCACCACAGGAGGCAGAGGCATCCAAAATGTCTGCTTCAGCTTCCTTTCAGTCACACAGTGTATACCTTGTGCTGTGGGGGGCTGCCGCTTCCAAACAAAACGCTTGTAAAATCTGTACAACCAATCAGAGGCCAGCCGGCCCCACATACTTTCTAAAAATACTTGGCGAGTGCCCAGAAAGGTGGTGGTGATGGTGGTGGTGGTGGTGGTGGTCACCGTGGCGCCCACGGGCACCATGTCGGGGGACCCCTGTTCTTGGGTACCAGCGAAAGTGGGGCTTCTGGCCATGACATCACCAGAGGTCTTCGCTTCATCTCTGAAGCGGGGCTGGCTCAGTCCTTCAACACGTCAGCCTCAGAGATGTCAAAGGGGAACCGCTTCAGACTTTTCCTTCTCTTTCCCTCAGGAGGGGGAAAAAAAAAAGACTGTGTTTCAACTTAAGATTTCACTGGGGAAGAGGAGTTAGTTCAAGGGTCAGAGGGGCGAGAACCCCACCGGTAGCTGAGCTGTCGAGCATCTGGTAAAGATGTTGTGAGTCCAGAGTCTATTAAACCCAGCTGTGCTGGTAGGCCGTTGAGCGATGGCGAGGCTTAGCGTGAAGAAGTGCAGCCTCTGTGAAGGATCGACACTGGGGGATGCGACGGCTCCGTCGGAGCTTAGGGAGGGAGCTTGCGGCAGTGAGGAGAAGACAGTGAGGATTGTGAAAGCGGGGGGGTGTACTTTGGGCCCTGGCGATGCTCCCAATACAATGGCCGTGATCTGTCAGTCTCCCGTCATTTGTGGCAGAGGGAGGAGCATAGCCGTGGCACTTCCACGGGCGCGGATAAGAAACCAGGCCTCACGTCAAATATAACGTGATTTCTTCTTTTGCTGCATTTTTCATATTAACCTCCAACTGTGACCCACAGCTAGAGCTAATAACTCGTCGATTTGCCACGCATATGGCGGCCAGGACCATGGGAATGGGATTCTTCACCTCAGCCTTACTTGTGTGTTGTTTGTGTGTGTGTGAGAGTTGTTGCCCTCCTGGCAGATAAGGAGAGGCCTCACATCTGCAATAACCTGCCCCATGTTTCCTGTCAACTCCACCCCTTTGGAACTGTTTCAGGAGCTAACAACAGGGCACAGAGGCCAAGACCTTCCTAAGAATTAAGAAGCTGGATTAGATCAGTGGCCCATCTAGTCCAGCCTCCTGTCTCACACAAAGGCCAACCAGTTCCTCTGGAGAGCCAGCAACAGGGCATAGAAGCGGAGGCCTTCATAAGAACATAAGCAGAGCCCTGCTGGATCAGACCAGTGGTCCCTCTAGTCCAGCCTCCTGTCTCACACAACGGCCAACCAGTTCCTCTGCAGAGCCAGCAAAATGGCATAGAAATGGAGGCCTTCATAAGAACATAAGCAGAGCCCTGCTGGATCAGACCAGTGGTCCATCTAGTCCTGCATCTTGTCTCACACAGTGGCCAACCAGTTCCTCTGGCGGGCCAACAGCAGGGCATAGAGGCCGAGGCCTTCATAGGAACATCAGAAGAGCCCTGCTGGATCAGACCAATGGTCCATCTAGTCCGGCATCCTGTCTCACACAGGGGCCCAACCGAGTTTCCCCTCAGTCACCAAGGCTAGGAGCCACTGATAAACTTACCCTCCATGAATCTATACAATTCCCTTTGAAAGCTGTTTACTCCTGTGGCCATCACGACATCCTCTGGCAGCGAATTCCACATTTTAATCACTGTCTGTGTAAAGCAGTATTTCCTCTTGTCCATCCTGAACCTACTGCCCATCAGCTTCATTGGATGCCCTCAAGTTCTAGTATTTTGGGAGAGGGAGGCAAAAGTTCTCTTCATGAACTCTCTCCACTCCATGCATAATTTTATAAACCTCTCTCACGTCCTCCCTTGACCGTCTCTTTTCTCAACTGAAAAGTCCCAGACTGTTCAGCCTTTTTGCCTAGGGAGGGCACCGCAACCCCCTAATCATCTCGGTTGCCCTTCCCCGTACTTTTCCAGCTCTGCAGTTGCCCTGCGTTTCGTATCCACCAACACTTCTGTATCCACTGGCGCTTCCAAATGACCTTCAAAGGCAGCACGGAAGTGTGTGTTAAGGTAACCCAAGCTGGATGTGATCAGCGCCTGGATAACAGCGGCTAGATCAGATTTTAGTGTTTTATTAGGCTGTTATTGGCTGTTCGCCGCACTGAATGCCCCGGTAAGGTGGGATAGGTGAGAGAACAAAATTTTATTAAGCATTCTCTTTTCAACGTAACTCAATCTTCCATCCAACGGTGGGAGTCTTGCGTTTTCGTATACCTGCAGTTGACTCTTAGATGGGCATTTTTAACTTCAGGCAGTACCAAGAAAACAGACGGTTCTTTCTCTAGACCTGTACTAACACTTCCCGTAGAGGGGTAGGTCCAGGATAGATTTTAAATATTTCCATCCGACTTCTCCGTCTAATATGCCCAAGACAGCACTTATGTAACCTTCTGGGTTTTAGCCCCCAAAACTGTGTCATTGTTGTTCAGTCACACAGACGAGTCCAACTCTTCGCGACCCCGTGGACCACATCACACCAAGCCCTCCTGTCTTCCGTCGTGCTCCGGAATTTGCTCAATTTCATGTTTGTTGCATTGATAACACTGTCTAACCATCTCCTCCTTTGCCGTCCCCTTCTTCTTTGACCTTCAGTTTTTCCCAGCATGCATCAGGGTCTTCTCCAGTGAATGCTCCATTCTCATTTGGTGGCCAAAGTATTTGAGCTTCAGCTTCAATCTCTGGCCTTCTAGGGAACAGTCAGGGTTGATTTCTTTTAGGATTGACTGATTCGATCTCCTTGCAGTCCGAGGGACTCTCAAGAGTCTTCTCCAGCACCATAATTCAAAAGAATCTATTCTTTGGCGCCCGGCCTTCCTTATAGTCCAACTCTTGCAGCCATACATTGCTACTGGGAATACCATTGCTTTGACCATACAGATTTTTGTTGGCAGGGTGATGTCTCTCCTTTTTATCATGCCGTCTAGGTTTGCCATCGCTTTCCTCCCCTGGAGCAGGCGCCTTTTAATTTCATGGCTGCAGTTGCCGTCTGCAGTGATCTGTACAGAAACGTACGTTTTGACTGTGCCTTGTGTCCAAGGGGTTCCAGGCCCAGACGGACAGAGGGAAACCATTCCCTAAAAGATCACCTTATCTATCAGGTAGGATTTCAGGCAGGGCAACGTGACAAGGCAAGATTAAAAAAGATCCGCAGAGGGTTAACAGGAACAGGGACAAACACTGGGTTGGGGGGGGAGATTTGGGTTTGTGTCTTCTCTTGCACCGAGGCTCCAAATTCTGCACCGAGGCGGCAAATTGTTCGCTCAGTCCCAGAACGTGCAAAATTAAAGAGATCTGCACATATACCTAATTGCAGCTGCATTTTGCTCCCAGTATCTAGGATACCAGAGATTTGGGGGGGGTGCGTATTGAGTTCTGGCAGAGAGTGAGGGCATTCTACGTCAAATCAATAAACCGGGGTTGCATCATAGCCATAGATTTTGCTATCTGCAGAGGCCCCGATCTTTGTGGTGGAAAATGCCAACAAGTCACAGCTGACTTAGGGCAAACCCCATAGGGTTTTCAAAGCAAGAGGCGGACAGAGGTGTTCTCGCCATTGCCTGCCTCTGCGTAGCAACCCTCAGCAGTCTCCCATCCAAGTACCAACCACAGCCAACCCTGCTTAGCATCCGAGATCTAACCAGATCAGGCTAGCTTCAGCTATCCATATCAGGGCTTTGACCTTCGTATGTTCCTTTCAGAAGGAAAGCTCGTGAGTGGTGTTCCCTCCAAGCTGAGTTAGTGTGAGCTAGCTCACAGTTTTTTAGCCTCCAGCTCACACATTTTTGTCTTAGCTCGGGAAGGAGGGCTCCGGAGCAAACTAATTGATGCAGCAGCCCTATCGCTCACTCACAGCTTTAATGCCAGTGGCTCCCAAAGTGGAATTTTTGCTCACAAGGCTCCACAGCTTAGAAGGAGCATTGCTCGTGAGGCGTAGCCTTCTCTGCTGTGGCCCCTCGAGTTTAGAACCTTCCTTCTGTCTGGCACTGAGTTTATTAAACTTTTATTACCGTTTCCCTTCCCCAGGCCTCTCAAGTTGTGGATGTGTGTTCCTCTCCACTCTCTTGACTGTGGGCGTTCGTGTTGATCTTAGTGGCCTTTGAAAAGCGTTTCTGTGCTTCTGCATGTGTTAGTGCCTTTTTTGTCAAGTGTTTTGATTGCTGCTGTTATAAGTTTTAATAATAGCAGAAAGCCCGGAGGCCGTCTCAGTAGCCAGCCTAGCTGACGGGAAAAATCCGAAGCATAAAAACATAACTAAGCATCCAAAGCATAAAAACGTAACTAAACATCCAAAGCATAAAAACTAACTAAATATCCAAAGCATAATAACTAACTACAAAGGCCACATTTAAAGTACAAAGAAACAAACAAAAAAAAACAGAACAGTGGCCTCATCGTACCAGTGGTAAAAATACTAAAGCTTCAAAGCATTAACAATTTACCCAGGTCAGAAGCAGGCTGAAATCACAGCAGGCAAGCGGGGGTGGGGGTGGGGTTAGGCGGAATATTCTGGAGGTAATGGGGGTTAGATAGGCAACTGAAGAGTCATGTGATTTGTTAGGGTTGCCAGCTCCAGGTTGGTGAATTCCTGGAGATTTGGGGGGTGGAGCCTGGAGAGGACAGGGTTTTGGGAGAGGAAGGACCTCAGCACGGTACAACGCAATGAAGTCCATCCTCCAGAGCAGCCATTGCTCCAGGAGAACTGATTTCTGCCATCTGGGGACCCCTTGTAAAAGCAGGAGGCCTCCAAGCCCCTACTGGAGCTTGGCAACCTTACAGAGCAGGGCCTCTGACTGTGTCAGCAGACACGTAGATCCTGATGGAAGAGGTACTTGGAAGCATACAGGTTTCTTCACTGTTTTAGGGCTTTGAAGATCAAGACCAAGACCAGCGCTATTCAGCGAAGAGCCAGAGATGGGACCAGGGTTGGTCTGGTGCATCCAGAGACTAATGTGACTCGCGAAAGCTCACACCCTGCCACAAATCTTATTTGTTAGTCTTTAAGATGCTACCAGGCCTCTTGCGCTTTCCTAACACAGTCGGAATTACGGCTGTAGAGCCAAACCAGAAGTCTAGAAAGAGAACCTGAAGCGAAGCATAACTTTTTAACGTGACGCATTAAACGACGCAAGAATTACATAGCGGGGATCCTAGTTTCAGCAAGCTGTACACAGTAGCGTAGAGCACAGTCCCTGACGATTCACCCCGGTAACTCTGTGGATCATGTAGTACAGTGCAAGGCGCCTGCATAGGAAAGCCTCCTTGAGTAATGCGGGTTTGCATAAAGGGCTAGTGTGCCCGTTCCCCCGCCTCCCCTCCCGAGAAGAACTCATCACTCTCGATTATCGAGAGTTATCGTCTCGGGATCCGGACACAAAGGCGATAGGCCCTCCAAAGTCTTGAAAAGCAGCCCGCTGTTTATTATCTGTGTCCGAGGCCCCGTCTGATTTTGATTACTCGGTATCAAAGGTGAGGCGGCCTGGGATTGCTCTCGGCAGCAGGGGCGCAGAGAGAGGGGGCCGTGCTCGTGGGGTGGGAAGCGGGCCCGGAATCCGAGGGGAGAGGAAACACCCCCTTCCCTCCTTGCGCCAACAACAGTCCGGCCCCTCTGTCTAGATCCCCCACAACTTATATATAAGGCATTTTCTGTGCTTTGGAGTGGGAGGGGGGCACCGTGCTAAGAAAGTACAGTAAAATGAGTTTGCCATCAAAAGCCAACAAGTCTCGGGCCGCGCCCCCGGTCAGTGACCTTTCCCTCTGGAATTCTCCCCTCTGACCCCCGGACCATTAATCCGCACCCTGCCAGATGACAGTAATCCATCATGGGCCCTGACAAGGCTTTGCAGCCGGCTGTGAAAGGATCCGCTCCGCCTCTGCCTCTCTCTCGCTCTCTCTCTCTCCCCGTGTCCCATGATGCTAGTTTTTCAGCCTTTCTTGTTCTGCACAGAGGGGCCTTCCCCTGTTTCAGAATCTGTATGTGTGCGCACACATGAAGGGGCTCTCTGTGCAAGCGTGGAGAGGTTTCGGCGTCTTCTCATTCCTTTGCCCGCACCTGTGAAGCACGTGGGAACCGGCAGATTAAAACACTGCCTCCCCTTTGCTCCTCGTCCGCAGGCTTGACCCTGTACTCCGCCCGTGATCCGAGTGCGAGTCTGCAGGTCTAAATAACGGCAGCAGAAGAAAGAGCTGAAAAACCGGTGGCTTTTAGAGAGGTGTTCAAAAAGAGGTGCTAAGGAATTCCTGGTTCTTCCCCTCTTACTTTTTTATGCTTTACAGCGCCAAGAGCCAGTGTAGTGGTTAGAGAGTCGGGCAAGGAGTGGGGAGACCTGAGTTCGAATCCACACTTGCCGTGAAAATCGTCTTAACTTCTTGCTGGGTTGTTGTGAGGGGAGAAGCACTTAGGTCTGTTTTATCCATCTTATCTGTCTTTCTTCCCTGTTTCGGCCCCGACCCGGATATCCCAGGCAGTGCTCCCTCTAAGCTGTAGAATCTTGCGATCAAAACTTCTACTTTGCGGCGCTACCGGCATTAAAGTTGTGAGCGAGTGATTTGCCCGTTGCAGAAATCAGTTTGCTCTGGATCCATCCTTCCTAAGCTAAGACAAAAATGTGTGAGCCGGAGGCTAAAAAACTGTGAGCCTGGCTCACACTAACTCAGTTTAGAGGGAACACTGATCCCGTGTTATTCCGATCTCGTTGGATCTCGGAAGCTGATCAGGGTCGGCCCTAGTGAGGAGGCCTCCATGGAACAGCAGTTGTGAACTGGAGAGAGGCAACGGCAAACCACCTTTGAACCTCCCTTGCCTCGAAAACCCCAAGCGGGTCATCCTAAGTTATCCGTGACCTGACAGCACTTTCCACCACCGGTATATTAAACTTGCATCTCTCTCATCCTCTGAGTAAAGGCAGGTCTGGTTCAGATAGCTTCCATGCAGAAAGTCACGGCTGGTCAACTTGCCCGAGCATTCCCAGGTCCTTGAATCTTCTCTCCCAAACTTTTCCTGGGTCTTCTAGGGAGCACGCAAGCTACTCTTGAAGCCTGCATTTCAGGTTAGCTAGAAGTTTTGTAGACTGCTGTGCATCAGTCAGTGGGAGGTTTTGTGAACTTCTGGAAAGTGTCCCGAAGAAAGGAAAACCGAAACGAAGAGAACCTGGACATTCGTTACCACTGACGACTCTGGAGATGACTTTGGCTGTACAGGAAAAGAGCTTGGCTGTATTCTAATGGTGTAGTATTCTAGTTTGGTGTAGTGGTTAAGTGCGCGGACTCTTATCTGGGTTTGATTCCCCACTCCTCCACTTGCACCTGCTGATGTGACCTTGGGTCAGTCACAAGCTCTGGCACAGCTCTTCTCTCAAGGACTGTTTCTGTCAGAAGTTCTCTCAGCCCCACCGACCTCACAGGGTGTCTGTTGTGGGGAGGGGAAGGGAAGGGAGTTTGTAAGCCGCTCTGAGACTCCTTTGGGTAGTGAAGGGTGGGGTATAAATCCAATCTCTTCTCTTCTCTTCTCTTTAACTTAAAATAAAAACATGCTTAACGCACTAGCTCTGTAAGCTGCAAACCTACTTTTGATTTATTGACATTCAACCACAGAAATCTCTTGCTCAGAGTTCTGCATCCAGGACCCAGGTTAAAACACGAAATGGCTGAGCAATTGAGAGAGTCTGGCGAAGCAAGCTATGACGCAGCAGCAGCAGAACTGGAAGCAGGAGATGGCCGGTTCCACTGCGGGCCTGATGGCCTCAAGTTTGACACCCCTGATCTAAGGAGTCCTGTGTGGACCATATTGAATTTGTATGAATGTATTAGATGTTTGCTGAGATGTTAGCTGTTCATACTACGAATTTTCAATAGGACTATCTTTCGGACTTTATAAATCCATTTGTATTTCTTTACACAGTGCTACAGTTGTTGTGTTTTTGTACTAAAACTTGCTTCCACCGTGTTGCCATTATATTTATGCAACTCTTGAGCTGCCGGCAAGCTAGAAGCAGCTCATAAGCTACCTGTTGGAGACCCCCGCACCCACCCCCAGTCTATTCTGATTGGCAGCAGGTCTCCAGGGTCTCAGTCCAGAGGTCTTTCCCATCGTCTCCCACCCAGTCCTTTTTTAACCGAAGACGTTAAGGGGGATTGAATGGGTGGCCCTTTCACTGCCACTCATCCTCAGAGCCCCTCCCCACGCGTGGTTGCTGCCTGGAAAGCATCCCCCAGGATTTCCCTCTGGGCAGCCCACCAGAGATGCTTCTCCAGAAGCGCTTAAATATGCATCTGACTCCGGCCGCCGACCCCTGCCAGATTTCTCAAGCCACAGCACCACCCCTGCCACCCGGAGATCTCTGAACAGTTTCCCTCCCCTTTCACTCTCTCTCTCTCTCTGCCCCATCTGGTCACTGGATCAAGCTTGCTTAGGGGGAAGCTAATGCCATTCGCTAAATTGGATTGAGGAAGAGTAGGTGGGAATTAGGCACCCGGGAGGGCCCCCCGGGGGGGAGCGCAGCAGTGCATTTGCTTGATGCGCCGACCAGGCGTCCGGCGGATTTAATCTCTGTTAACGTTTTCGTGCACCTGGCTCCCTCTGGGTCTCTAGCCGAGAACGCCGGCGAGGGAGAGCAGAAGTATGTTTCTCAGAAACACGTGAACACGTGAAGCTGCCTTACACCGAATCAGACCTTTGGTCCAGCAAAGTCGGTATCATCTGTTCAGACTGGCACTGGCTCTCCAGGGTCTCAGGCAGAGAGGCCTTTCCCATCACCTAGCACCTGGTCCTTTTAACTGGAGATGGCGGGGATTGAACCTGGGACCTTCTGCATGCCAAGCAGAGGCTCTCCCACAGCCCGAGCCAGTTCGGCGTAGTGGTGAAGAGCAGCGGACTCTAATCCGGAGGACCAGATTTGATTCCCTGCTCCTCCACATGCAGCCAGCTGGGTGACCTTGGGCCAGTCTCAGTTCTCTCGGAGCTGTTCTCTCATGAGCAGTTCCCCCAGAGCTCACTCAGCCCCACCTACCTCACGAGGGTGTCTGTTGTTGGGGAGAGGAAGGGAAGGCGATTGTAAACCACTCTGAGTGAAGGGCAGGGTATAAATCCAGTCTCTTCTTCCTTTTCGTCCTCTTCCTCTTCCTGCTGAATCAGACCATCGGTCCATTATGTCAGGTAGCCCTGTCATGGGCTTGGAATGCGGGGGGGAGTACTCTCAGTCTACCAGCCTCTGACCATTGCTATTCCACTGTCTGTATGTTATCATTTTCCTGACCTTGTAGTGTCTCCAGCTGCCGAACTGCTCTGCTGGGAATCAACGGCTTTTAGATTGTTTTGCCACTTTGCCGCTTGCTTTGCCTGCCCGTGAACTACACTCATTGGCTTCAGCTCATTTAGGGGTTGTTTGATTTCACTACAGGAGCTGCGGTGGCTCAAGTGGTTAAGACGCTGAACTGCAGGCTGTGGAAGGTCAGTAGTTCAGCAGTTCAAGACCTGGGTGCGCAAGATGGAGTGAGCTCCGTCTCTAGTTCCAGCTCCTGCCAACCTAGCAGTTCGAGCAAGAAATTGCAAGTAGATAAATAGGTACCACTTTGGTGGGAAGGTACAGCGTCCGTGCGCCTTGGTGTTTAGTCATGCCGGCCACTGACCACGGAACGTCTTGGACAGCGCTGGCTCTTCGGCTGAAACGGAGATGAGCACCAACCTAGAGTCGGATTCACTGGCTTTCGAGCAAGGGAACCTTACCTTTTCTTTACCTTGATTTCACTATAGTTTATTGACCCCCGTTCTCGGGCATTCTGACACGAGCTGTACATGTGCTTTAGTTATGATTCACCAATAAAGGATTCTACTGAAGCCCTGCATTGTGTGACCTGACTAAGGAGCCTGACATCAAGGTCCGTATTGTCAAGGCAGTAGCCCTCCGGGGTCTCAGGCAGGGGTCTGAGCTGGAGATACCAGGGACTTAACCATGCCAAGCAGAGGCTCTACCACTGAGCCACAGCATGTGTAGACACGCAACATCAGCGATGTGGGTTTTCCATGGAAATTTGAATTGCAACGTTTTCCCTGTTCTAAGTTAAATGATTTTAATCATATTTAAATAATTTTGATAACATTT
The DNA here is from genome assembly GCA_029375565.1 of Gekko gecko. Taxonomy (NCBI): domain Eukaryota; kingdom Metazoa; phylum Chordata; class Lepidosauria; order Squamata; family Gekkonidae; genus Gekko; species Gekko gecko. Next base: position 6,575,750 of record JAPDNY010000017.1, on the reverse strand, counting down.
AATTCAGGTTAGCAGGCGGAGGCCAGAAGACCATGTGCAAGCACTGAGGTTTATCTGTGCTTCACAGCCCGCGTTTTAACCCTTCTAACATGATAAGAGCCTAACATGGGGTCACTTCTGGCTTACGATGACCTTATGAATGAGTGACCTCCAGAACTGAGGTCCTTTGTGGCTTCCTTGACGTGAGTCCATCCATCTCATGTAGGGGCTTCCTCTTGCCGCCTTCGGCTTTTCCTAGCATCGCTCGCTCACAACATTAATGCCAGTCGCGCCACAAAGTCATATTTCTTATCACAAGACTCCACAGGTTAGAGGGAGCATTGCTCACAGGGTGTCTGTTGTGGGGAGGGGAAGGGAAAGGAGATTGTAACTTGCTCTGAGACTTCCTTGGGTAGTGAAGGGTGGGGTGTAAATCCAATCTCTCTTCTCTTATTCTTATGGCAACCGAATTGAATGAATGAATGACCTCGAATGAATGAATGAATGAATGAATGAATGAATGAATGAATGAATGAATGAATGACCTCCAAAACACCCTGTCATTAGCAGCCTTGTTCAGGTCTTGCAAACTTAGGGCCGTGGCTTTCTTGATTAAGTCTGTCCATCTCATGTTGGGTCTTCCTCTTTTCCTTCCACCTCCAGCTTTTCCCAGCATTATTATCTTTTCCCGGTGACTCTTTGTCTTCTCACAATGTGACCAAGGTATGATAGCATCACTTTAGTGGTCATTGTGGCTTCTAGGGAGAGTTCAGGCTTGATTCGATCTCGCCGATGCACTGACAGGTTCCTCCCAATTCCTTCTCCGCAAAAGCCAAGCAATATGGGGAGAGCGGTCGCCAGCTTGTCAGTCATACCTGCGCCATCCTTTCGTTGGCTAGGATACTGAGGAGGCGGGAGCAGACGCATTTCTCGTGAGGTCATTGGGCAGAATACTTCCTTGCTTATTTGCCTTGCATTTCTGGATCTACAGAATCTGCTTTTAGCAAAAGGCAGAAATCCAGGCTGGCGGGCAGAGCAAGCTCAGTGTCATGGCCAGAAACCGGGGCTGGACCTGGACTCCACAGCCATTTGGCAACCTGCCCGGGCAGAACGTGTCATCTTGGACAGAATATCAAAGGAATGTCAAGGATCATGAATGTTCTCTGCGGCGGAATATGATTTAGGCTTCCAGGAAATCTGTCCCGCGGGCAACATTTCTGGTGCTTAGCTGGAGGGTTTCTTTCTCCTTTCCCATTGAAGTATCTCATCTGCGTGATCTCCACTCTCTGGCATTTCCTATTCCGATCTGTGTTTGTGCAGCTCTCATTGTGAGCTGGGTTTGCTATAGCAATTAGCTTAGGAGAGGCCCCCCCCAAGCAGTCAGAGGGTTTAGAGACAGCGCTGCCCAAAGAGAGGCATTCATTTTTACCGCTCTATAATATCTGCATCCCACCTCATCTCCTAAGAAGAAGAAGAAGAAGAGATTGGATTTATACCCCGCCCTTCACTACCCAAAGTTGTCTTAGAGTGGCTTACAAACTCCCCTTCCCTTCCCCTCCCCACAACAGACACCCTGTGAGTTAGGTGGGGCTGAGAGAGCTCTTGACAGAAACTCTGTCTGGGGCAGTGATGCTCTGTAGTCTTGGTGCTTGGGGGGCAACAGTGGGAGGGCTTCTGGAGTTCTGGCCCTGCTGGCGGACCTCCTGATGGTACCTGGGTTTGGCCATTGTGGGACACAGAGTGTTGGCCTGATCCAACATGGCTTCTCTTGTGGGCCATTGGCCTGATCCAACATGGCTTCTCTTGTGTTCTTAAGAGCAGAAGTCCCTGAGTGGCTATTAGTCACAAGCCATGTTCCCACTAAACTGCGGAGTCTTGTGAGCAAAAATCCTACTTTGTGAACTACCGGCATTAAAGTTGTGAGCGAGCAATTTGGCTAGCGCATAAATTAATTTGCTCTGGAGCCATCCTTCCTGAGCTAAGACAAAAACATGTGAGCTAGCTCACACCAACTCAGCTTAGAGGGAACACTGGTCCCAAGGTATAGAGGGAACTCTCAGTCTGGGGCAGTGATGCTCTGTATTCTTGGTGTTTGGGGGGGGAGGGCAACAGTGGGAGGGCTTCTGGAGTTCTGGCCCCGCTGGTGGACCTCCTCATGGGCACCTGGTATTTTTGGCCACCGAGTGACACAGAGTGTTGGACTGGATGGGCCACTGGCCTGACCCAACATTGGCTTCTCTTACGTTCCTGTGTTCTCACCTTGTTTTCTCCTCCCCTGCCTGCTCATCCTCTTCCCTTCCCTCTCTCTCCCCCTCTTTTTCCGATCCGGCGGCAGGAACGCCAATCAACCGCATCCCCATCATGGCAAAGCAGATCCTGGACCTGTATATGCTCTACAAGCTGGTGACCGAGAAAGGCGGGCTGGTGGAAATCATCAACAAGAAGATCTGGCGGGAGATCACCAAAGGCCTCAACCTCCCCACCTCTATCACCAGCGCCGCCTTTACACTTCGCACACAGTAAGACTTTCACCAGCCGCCGTGTTCTCTCCGAACGTCGCCGGGTAACAACTTGGAGCTCTGAGAAAAGCAGCGTCGTTCGGGATGTCGTGGAGGGAACGTGGCGGCCTGTTGCATTGTGGGGGGGGGAGGGCGGCTCCTTGAGCCGGAGGAAAGGGCCGCCGCTCTGGGAACATTCAGGATGGACAAGGGGAAATACTCCTTTACACCAAGGGCGATTAAAGTGTGGAATGCGCTGCCAGAGGATGCCGTGATGGCCACAGGAATAAACAGCTTTCAAAGGGGATTAGATAGATTCATGGAGGGTAAGTCTATCAGTGGCTACTAGCCATGGTGACTGAGGGGAACCTCCACGTTCAGAGGCACGAATCCTTTCAGGGGGTGTTTTAGGCTGCAGTGGGAGATGGAAGGAAAGAAAAGTTGGCTCTGCAGAGGGAAATCCTTCGATGTACAGCGAAATGCCAGTAGATCTAAGTCACTGTTGCCTAAAGTTCTAGCAGATGTCTAGCTAACGGCCCACCCCTCAGCCTACTGATCCTTCATAATTTAAGGGACACAAGCTAGTTAGCTTTTAATGTGCTACAAGTCTGTGTGGTTTTCTTCTGACAGACAAATGTGGCTTGCATTTCACAACCATACAGTAATAACTCATGGGCCTGTTTTCATACAAGCTCATGCTCTTTCCCTGGACGATACCCTATACATAGGTATTTTGACATAAACTCCGCCCGCAGTCAACCTCTAAATCCCAGAGCCAGGAGGCAACATCAGTGGAAGGCTTTTGCCTCTGTGCCCTGTCATTGGACCTCCAGAGGAAATGGTTGGCCACTGTGTGAGACAGGATGCTGGACTAGATGGACCACTGGCCTGATCCAACAGGGCTCTTCTGATGTTCTTAGGAAGGCCTTGTTCTCTCTGCCCTGTTGCTGACCCTCCAGAAGAACTGGTGGACCACTGAGTGAGACAGGATGCTGGACTAGATGGACTATTGATCTGATCTAGCTGGGCTCTTCTGATGTTCTGATGAAGGCCCTGGCCTCTCTGCCCTGTTGCTGGCCCTCCAGAGGAGCAGGTTGGCCACTGTGTGAGACAGGATGCTGGACTAGATAGACCCTCACTGGTCTGATCCAGCTGGGCTCTTCTGATGTTCTAATGCAGGCCTCAGGCTCCATGCCCTGTTGCTGACCCTCCAGAGGAGGTGGTTGGTCACTCTGTGAGACAGGATGCTGGACTAGATGGACCCCTGGTCTGATCTAGCAGGGCTCTTCTGATGTCCCTGTGCACAGAACCTCGAGCTCTAACCCATTCTTTGCATTCCTGTCCTCCTTTCATTTGGACAACAGAGCCCCAAGCATAAATTTATTGCTTCAGTTTACGTTTATGTTTATTCCCCATTTTTCTCCGAATGGGGCTGCCATGAGGCATGGGCATCTCATGCCCCACTTGCAGCGCCGCTGGGTGTAGGAGACTCAGAAGCAGGTGTGACCATGCAAGCCATGCAGGGTTGTGGTCTGCACTAGAGTCACAAATTCCTTCTCCTCGAGTGCCCCACCACCACTAGTGGATGTCTCATGCAACGTCCAGCCTAACGTCCAGCCTCTGCATCATCCCTGATCACTGGCCCATCATCCCTTGCCAGGGTGAGCCTGGGCCGTGCATAGCAGCATCCTCTCTGTCGACACCCCGCCTTGGCATGTCTCGCTTCTCCTCCACAGGGGCCCAAAGCCGCTTACAAAAAAATAAACCTAGCGACCAAATGAAAGGCAAAGAGCAGGCAAGGCATTGCAGGTTGGTGTTATTAGGATATTTGGTTAATATAGCAAAGAGATTTGCCCGGTCATAGAAGCACGCAGCTGAGTGCAGTAAATATATCTCCCAGGGAATATATTGCAAAAAAGGCAAACTTGGGTTTATTCAAGGAGATCCAGTTCACATTCAGGTTGTAGTTGAAAGGAGAGAGAGAAGCCTAATTGAGAAAGACAGAGCCAGTCGGGTGCAATGGTTAGGAGTGCAGACTCTAATCTGGGAGAACTGGGTTTGATTCCCCACTTCTTCACATGCAGCTGCTGGTGTAACCTTGGGTCAGTCACAAGTTGTCTCACAGCTGCGTCAGTCACAAGTTGTCTCAGGGCTGTTCTGTCACGAGCACTCCTCGAAAGCGCTCTCTCAGCCCCACCTACCTCATAGGGTCTCTGTTGTGGGGAGGGGAAAGGAAAGGAGATGGTAAGCCGCTCTGAGACTCCTTATGGGTACTGAAGGGCGGGGTATAAATTCAATCTCTTTCCCCTCCTCCTCCTCTTCCCCCCCCATCACAAATGTCCAGCTTGTCTGGCATCATGTGTGTGTGTGAGGATGAGGGCATTATCTCTGCAGGAGAGACCTGCAGAGACATTTGTCTCCGTGGAAGGCCATGTGTAGAGAGGGAGAGGATAAAGAGAGGAGGGGTCAGAGGGCAGCTCCCTGTTTAAGACACAGAGAGGCATCCCATTCAAGGAGATCACACCTATGCATCCTTAGAGTGATGTAGCATACACACCCCCCACTCCAACAGGTATCCCCCACGTTAATCCAGCAGCTTCATGCCACGGGGTAAGGGCCAGCAGCCCTTCGTCCCCCCAGAAACGCCCAGGCCACAAATCCCTCCAGCGGGTGTTTTAAATGTCACAGATCGGCTTAGCCAAAGCTGCTTGTCAAGCATCGCGTTTGAGCGAAGGCTCAGCTTCTTCCTGTGGTCCGTGGAGAACTCCGCCCCCAATTCTGGGTGCTTATACTTCCCCGTTTCCCCTCTAGGTATATGAAGTACCTCTATGCCTACGAATGTGAGAAGAAGTCCTTAAGCTCCCCCGCGGAACTGCAGGCCGCCATCGACGGCAACCGGCGGGAAGGCCGCCGGCCCAGCTACAGCTCCTCCTTGTTTGGCTACTCCCCGGCCGCCACGGGGGGCCCGCCTTCGCTCCTGTGCCCCCCCAAGATCCGCTTCCCTGTCGTCAGCCTCGCCCCCAGTGGCACAACCAGCAACCCTCACCTGTCTCCGGCGGCAGCTCTCAGGAAAGGTCAGCCTGGCGATTTGGCGTCTCCGTTGCCCTTTGACGTGCCGAGGGGGCAGGTGGCTGGCAGGCAGGCCTGTTGGCGAGGGCCAGGGGTGCAGGGCCAGTGGGTCAGAACACGAGACGTGGCTGCTCTCTGCCAGTCCCGGAGAGGGGAGGAAGCGGTCTTATTGCTTCAGTGCTCTGGAACTTAACATTTTGATATACAGAGTTATCGCTGAGCTTTCGTGTCTTTGTTTGATCGTGAAATGGCTTTGGGCGACTGGGAAAATGTAGTAAATGAAGGGAGGAAGCGGATAGGATAGAATAATCAGAGCAGTAGACTGCAGTGCCCTGACCAGGATAACCCAGGCTAGCCTGATCTTGGAAGCTAAACAGGGTCGTCTGGCTCTGCCTCCTGTGGAAGCCATTTTGTGGCTGGCTCCGCCTCCCACAGCAGCCATTTTGTGGCTGCACCAATCACACTGCATCAGAATCCCAAAGGTGCCCACAGGCACCGAAAGTTGGGGATGATTTAAGTTAAGGCCATGCCTGCAGGGAAATATGTGTGGGAGTATGAGGGCATTGTCTCTACAGGAGAGACCTGCAGAGACATGTGTCTCCGTGGAAGGCCATGTGTAGAGAGGGAGAGGATAAAGGGTGGAGGGGGTCTGAGGGCAGCTCCCAGTTTAAGACACAGAGAAGCATCCTATTCAAGGAGATAACATCTATGCACCCTTAGAGTGATGTAGGGAGGAAGCGGATAGGATGGAATAATCACAGCAGTAGACCGCAGTGCCCTGGCCTGGATAACCCAGGCTAGCCTGATCGCGTCAGATCCTGGAAGCTAAACAGGGTCATCTGGCTCCACCTCCTGTGGCAGCCATTTTGTGGCTGGCTCCGCCTCCCTTTATTTCTTTTTAAGCCTTCGGGAAGTCTCTGGCTGGAGGAAGGCGCCCGGTCGAGATCTTGAGAGCCCTCTCTTGGTTTTTCCCCCAGGCGATGGCATTCCCGTGACCATGTCCACGCCAAATCGCATTGCCATGCCCGTGACCCTGGCAAACCAACAGGCCACCCTAGCGGCCAGGACGGCCACTCTGGAGCAGCTGAGGGAGCGGCTGGAGTCCGGGGAGCCCCCCGAGAAGGTCTCGCGGATGACGGAGGAGGAGCAGCGGTTCGTCCAGCAGGCCCTCCAGCGCAACCTCTTCAGCATGGCCCGGCAGCTGCCCATGAAGATCAAAATCAACGGCCGAGGTGAGGGGAGAGCGGCTTGGACTTACTGTTGCAGACGACGTTGTCGCTCCCAGGCTGGAAATAGGCACGTTGGTGGCTCAGAACTTTCATCTTCGAGCAAACACAAACATGAACTTGCCTTCTACCGAATCAGACCCTTGGTCCATCGAGGGCAGCACTGTCTACTCAGACTGGCAGCCGCTCTCTACGGCCCCAGGCCAAGGTCCTTCCCATCACCTCCTGCCTGATCCTTTCAACTGGAGATGCCGGGGATTGAACCTGGGACCTTCTGCATGCCAAGCGGAGGCTCTACCACTGAGCCAGGGTCTCAGGCCAAGGTCCTTCCCATCACCTCCTGCCTGGTCCTTTTAACTGGAGATGCCGGGGATTGAACTGGGGGCCTTCTGCATGCCAAGCAGATGCTCTGCCACAGAGCCAAGGTCACAGGTCAAGGTCTTTCCCATCACCTCCTGCCTGGTCCTTTTGATGGGAGATGCCAGGGATTGAACCTGGGACTGACTGGGTACCAAGTAGATGTTCTACCTCTGAGCCACAGCCCGTCTCCAAACCTGGAGAGCCGCTACCAGTCTGAGTAGACAATATTGACCGTAACGGACCAAGGGCCAGATTAAGGATAAGGCAGCTTCGTGTGTGTTCGTTAGCAGATGAAAATTCTGAGCCACCAACGTGCCTATTTCCAGCCTAGGGATTACAACATAGTCTGCAGTAAATAACACACAGATTCCCTCTGAAGACATGAGCAGTGACTTGCAGAAACTCGCACCCGCTGCCTCAAATTTTGTTAGCCTTTAAGGTGCTACTGGACTTTTTTTAATGCTTCTCAGTAAAGAACCTTTAAGGGAAATGGTCTGAGGACGGAACGGTGCCTGTGTATGTTTAGGAACTGTTAATTCAAATCTGGAGCACAGCAGCATAAGTGTATCCAGCCATTTCTAATGCAACGTCCCATATTTACACTTCTGGGATCTAAAACATTTACTCCCTCTCCTGGCAAAGTGTGGTACTGCAAGCTGCCATCCCTAGGCTGGGGGGGGAGCGTGGCGTGGGAATGGGGTGCCTGTACAGAGGGGTGGGCTGCTTTTATTTGGGTTAGAAGTGTGCTTCTGTTGTCGTTGTTGTTGTTATACGTTTCTTGCAGTCTTTCGTTCCTCTTTTTCTGAAAAAATAAAATTCCCCAGTCCTAAGGGGCTAAAAAAAAAAAAGAAGAAGTGTGCTTCTGGAGAATGGAAAACACACCTTGTGAAAAAAAAAATCTAACACATTTTAGTGAAGTCATGGGCCTTTGGAACAAAGCCCCAGTTCAGTCTAATGGGAACTTTAGGAAGTTCACCATGTAGCAGTGCAGGGCTGTGGTGTTCACCTCCTGGGCTCTGCCAGTGGGTGTCTGTGACCCATGCACAGTCGCGGTCTGCACTCATAAGGACGTTAAGAGAAGCCAATGTTGGATCAGGCCAACAGCCCATCCAATCCCACATTCTGTCACACAGTGGCCAAAAGTACCAGGTGCCATCAGGAGGTCCAGCAGTGGGGCCAGGACACCAGAAGCCCTCCCACTGTTGCCCCCTGCCAAGCACCAAGGACACAGAGCATCACTTGCCCCAGACTGTGAGTTCCTAAGAACATAAGAGAAGCCAATGTTGGATCAGGCCAAGGGCCCATCCAGTCCAACGCTCTGTGTCACACAGTGGCCAAAAATACCAGGTGCCATCAGGAGGTCCACCAGTGGGGCCAGGACACTAGAAGCCCTCCCACTGTTGCTGCCCCCCCCACAAGCACCAAGAGTACAGAGCATCCCTTGCCCCAGACCGAGAGTTCCTATCTATACCTTGTGGCTAATAGCCATGGATGGACCAGTCCTTTATCCCAACTGCTGTATTCACTGTGTGTACGTTGAGTGCCGTCAAGTTGCCTTCAAGTTGCAGCAACCACATTTATTTATTTATTTATTTTTGTATTTATACCCCGTCCTCCCCACGAACGAGCTCAGGGTGGCCTACAAGACGGGAAAAATATGCCCATACATAAGACAGAATAAAAACAGTAGAAACCAGCAAATATTACAATTAAAGCACTCAGATTTACACAAGATGGTCATTCATTTGAGGTAGCTGATTTTTCATGGAGGTAGGTAGTGTCCAGTAGATGTTAAACTGTCCGATCCAGCGGTACCCGCCCAGCACTGTATTGGGGCCAGATCTTCCGTAGGGCCATCTCCTTACTGTGATAGCGATAGTGGCGGCTCCTACGTAAAAGCCTGGTGGAAGAGATCATGAATGAATGGCCTCCAGAATGTCCTGTCCTTGGCAGCCTCCCTCAGACCCTGCCAACTAAAGGCCGTGGGCTCCTTTATGGAGTCAGTCTCATGTTAGGCTCGGGACGGACAAAAGGAAATACTGCTTTGCACAGGGAGTGATTGAAATGTGGGATTCGCTGCCAGAGGTGGTTGTGACGGCCACAGGAATAAACAGCTTTCAAAGGGGATGAGATAGATCCACGGAGGAGGTCTTACCAGTGGCTACTAGCCATGGTGACTGAGGGGAACCTCCACATTCAGAGGGGCTAAGCCTCTGGATCCCAGAGCCATGAGGCAACATCAGGGGAAGGCCTCAGCCTCTGTGCCCTGTTGTTGGCCCTCCACAGGAACTGGTTGACCATGTGTGAGGCAGGATGCTGGACTAGATGGACCACTGGTCTGATCCAGCAGGGCTGTTCTTACGTTCTTATGAAGGCCTCGGCCTCTCCGCCCTGTTGTTGGCCCTCCAGAGGAACTGGTTGGCCACTGTGTGACCACAAGAATTGTAGTATCGTGTCAAAATGACAGTGAATGATGAATCTTATAATAAAATGTATTGTTTTTCTTTAAGGTAAGTAAGAGGATCACTCTGTGACACTCACGTCACATCAAAAAATCTATTTAAACATATAAGGAGAACTACATAGAAATCAAGATACCACAACTCAGTTGTGTCGATTTGAGTTGCGACACCTTGCTTTGTAAATGAGTTGGCAGGCGTCAGGAAAAATGTCAGCAGGTGCCATGGTGCCCGTGGGCACCATGTTGGGGACACCTGGTCCAGAGCATTGAGGAATCCTTAATAATGGGATGGCCGTAACCCAAATCACACCACCGCCGCCTCTTTTTCTTCCTTTCCAAGCAGAAGATAAATCGGATTCAGCAGCGACAGCAGCCGCAGCGTTGAACTGGACCCCGTCTGGCTTCGGAAGCATCAACATGTCGGTGGAAATCAATGGCACAATCTACGCTGGTGAGGAAGCGGCTGCTCCTAACGAGGGAAGGTGGGGTTAGTGGGCTCCTTCACGAGCGTCCCCTATGACATCAGACCCCAGTCCAGGATCTTCTTTCCACACGGTAGCCCTCTGTTGTCACTTCCTCTTCCCTGTCCGGGCAAGGTGGGGCTGCAGTATCCTCTGGGTGCCGTGGTCACCCTTCCCAGGGCCAACAGAACCTCCCTTTGAGAACCGGTTCCCCCCACAGGCAGAGGTGTCTGTCTGTCTTGAAATACTGTAACCGGAGGGGCCAGGAATTGAACCTGGGACCTTCTGCATTGTAAAACATCTGCTCTGCTGCCAAACCCTCTCGCCTCTTTGGGAATAGCCCGGGTTTTTGTTCTGAGGCGGTGGGCACAAGACCAGCTTGTCTCAGACCGCTCAGAAATGTTTACCTGGATGGGATCTGAAAAGCCATCTTAGGAATACACCCGATGCTCCTATCCAGTAGAGTAATATTATATAGGGGGAAAGTCTGGCATCAGCGACTCTTGAGGGGACCTCCTTCTCTTATCTGGACATGCCCATCAGCTGGGGACCTTTTGTGAGGTGGGGGCGGGGGGGGGAACTACCGTTTTTGAAGGTGAAGCCAAGTGGTTCTTGGGAACAGGGCCTTTTTTGTGGCGGCACTCATATTACAGATCTCCCTGCCCAGATAATATTCACGTGACCCCAATATAGTTTGCCAGCCTCCAGGTGGTGGTTTGAGACCTCCCACTATTACCACTGATTTCCAGGCAACAAGAGATCAGCACCCCTGGAGAAAATGGCCACTTTGGAGATGGACAAAAAATGGGGGGAGGGGGTGTTTGTGGCTCAGTGGTAGAGCATCTGCTCTGCAAACAGGCGGTCCCAAGTTCAATCCGCGGCATCTCCAGCACAAAGGGTCAGGTGGTAGGCCTGAGACCTTGGAGAGCTGCTGCCAGTCTCAGCAGACAATATTGAACATTGATGGACTCAAGATCTGGTTCAGTATAGAAGAAGAGGAGGAGGAGGAGATTGGATTTATACCCCGCCCTTCACTACCCGAAGGAGCCTCAGAGCAGCTTCCAAACGCCCTTCCCCTCCCCACAACAGACACCCTGGGAGGTAGGTGGGGCTGAGAGAGCTCTGACAGAAGCTGCTCTTTTTCAAGGACAGCTGTGCCAGAACTATGGCTTGCCCAAGGTCATCCAGCCGGTGCAAGCGGAGGAGATGAGGAATCCAACCCGGTTCTCCCAGATTAGAGTCCCCGCACTTCACCACGACACCAAACTGGCTCTATATTGCATCTTCATGTGTCCGTGTGATTCTGTGGCATTATCCCCACTGAAGTCCGTCCACTCCCCAAACCCCGCCCTCCGTAGGCTCTACCCCCAAAATCTCCAGGAATTTCCCAGCCTAAGACTGGCAACCCTAACCCCACCCCTGCTCATCCTTTGGCATGCCTGACCGTGTCTCGTTCGTCTCAAGTCTTTTTTATAACTAACATTATCTCAGCCTTGGTCTCCATCGGTCCGTTCTTGAGATAACCCTCTGCCATGGTTTTGTCTCTCTGCCCGCCCTGCAGGAGTGCTGTTTGCCCAGAAGCCGGTCGTCCACCTCATAGCTGGATCCAGCGCGCAGAGTACCGGCGGGGGCAGCAGCAGCAGCAGCTCCCACTGCTCCCCCAGCCCCACCTCCTCGCGGGGCACTCCCAGCGCCGAACCCTCAACCAGCTGGTCTCTCTGAGGGAAACCGAGGGGGGCGGGTCTCCGGCCTTGAAGCGGCTCCCCGTAACCCTGGAAGGAGCCGGTCGAGTTTTCTGTCTTTCTTTTTTTTTTTAAACCTCATCTCGAGGAAACCCGCTTTTGCGATGGGGCTGACGGCAGAGAACGGGGGATTTCACACCAGCCGAGCTCCCCCGCCGGGACGGTTCTCGCCGCCTGTCCTTAGCCTTTTGTTCAGGTTCTTGCTGTGTCCGGGGAGGGGGCGGGGGGGGGATAAAGGGTGGCAAAGGGAGAGGGGAGGGGGGACACAGAGCGTGTTTCAATCAGGGATTCTCTCGAGGGGCTGTGCATTTCTGTAGATGACTCGAGCCTCGCCACGGTAGCAGAAGGCCCGGAGGGGGTTCAGAAACCCGTTCTCCGAATCGGAAGCCCGAAGGAGTGTGCTTTTTTTTTAAAAAAAGAACAATTTAAAAAAATGTCTGCAGTGTATTGACAATCCTTACCCCGGAGGCAGCGGTGGGACACGGCTGATTCTCTCTCGCCCACCCTCTTGGATGCGGCTTGGCGCACACGTTCACTCCACCCTTCTGCACGTGGCTGGCACATGGATCTTCTCTTCTTCCCCGTACGCCTTCCTCTCCGCTTGCCCAGGCTTCGTAGGCCAACGTGTTCCCTGTCCCCTTCTCTTCCCCCTGCCCCTTCTTCCTCGAGTTCTGACTTCTGCTTTCCTCTGGAGGGTTTCGCGTTACTTTGCTACTGCGACATCTGCAAGTGAGACTCGGTGGGAGGAAACCAGCATTGGCCCTTCTCCACGACGGAGATTTTCACAAGCTCCAGGGAAAGCCCCCCCTCCCCTTTGCCTAACTGGGCCTTCCTCCTTACGCTTGGCTGCAAAATTCCTTTTCAGTGTGCGGAGGGGCACTTGGATCTTTTCTTCCCTTGCCTGCCAAATATCTCAGAGTACGGGGCTGTTTGAGATTCCCCTAGGGAGGGGGGGTATGCATGTGATGTGCAGCTCTGTTCCTGCCCTCCGACGCCTCTCCTTCTCCCCGGGGGGGGGGGCACTCTTTATCTGCATTACGTGCTTGCGTTCACCCTCTCCCTGCTTTCGGGAGCCCCCACCCCCCAAATCAGCAGCAGCAGCCTTGAGTGCCCTCGGTTGCATTTTTGTTGTTTTTTTTAATCTTTCTTTTCTTCGTCCAAAGAGCTCGGGAGAGCAGATAGGATTCTCCTCTTCCTCTGCTATGCCCCTGAGAGGCAGACCAAGCGAGGGAATGAGCAATGGGCCCTGCAGGTCATTTCACGGGTCGGATGGGGATTCGAACCCCTTCCCCCAACCCCTTCCCCTAATCGAGTGCCCCCTAATCGCTATGCCATGCCAGCATTTGCAAAAGGGAAAACAAACCACCGGGCACAGCAGGGTGGTGCTCCCCCCCTCCCATTTAGCTGCATTACGGCTCCACAAGCCGCCCCCACCCTCAGAGCCCCCCCTCGTCTCTCCTCTCCTCCGAATTTCGTTACAAGGAACAGGGAAGCCGTCTTAGTTGCTCCCGTAAATGGCCTCTTCCTGACTCCCCTCGCCTCCCGCTTTGTCCCCCTCTTGTGTCTAGGCACAATTCTCGTTCTGTGCCGTACTCTTTCCTCCCTCCCCCACCCGCCGTTCTCCATCCATCCATTCATAACCCACCACCCGCTTCCCTTCCCAGAGAGATCAGCCTTCCCCCCCTCCCCTACCTGGTGGCCTCAGTCATCCTCCAGCTATGCACCAGCTTCTCCTGAGCAGATAAAATACCTCAAAAATACGTACTTAATTGCTGTGCGTGCGTGTGTGTGTGTGCGCGTGCGTGTGGATTTCCCCCCCACCCCCCTTGCTCTGTTCTGGAAGGATTTGCGTATGTTAAAACTTCTTTTTATATGTCTCGTTGACTGCTTTTTATTTTTTTTTTTTAAATGTTATATATCGTAGCACCAAAGACACGCAGCCCTCCCCTCCCCAGTCGTCCCCGTCCCCCCGTCCCCCCACAAATGGAACCCCCGAGTGGGGAAGGTTCAGGTGGCTTTTCAAGGTCTCCGATTCCACATGGAAGCACTTGGCTGGTGGTATCTCAGGCAAGGGGCCAGTCGGGGCGCTGGTCGCCAGTGGATCTCTCGGGCCATCTCGTCTCACGCTTGATTTAAAAAGGGGGCGTAAGGGTTCAGGGTTCAGGGTTTTCGGAATACCCCAGGTTAGACCGTTCTGATCCCCGTGCACCAGTTTGGTTCTGCTCTTTCCTTGGTATTCCAGAAGTTGAGCCCTGCCTGCTAGGGGCAATAACAATAGAGGACCCAGGCCTGTCTACGGCACTCCCGAACTTGCCGGCCTCAACGTGCACGGTAGATACAGACTTGAACGGGAACTATTAGAGCCCTTGGTTCAAAGACAGCCGGGTCCAATCGTGCCTGTCCCCACCCCCCCATACGGGCTGCGTTATTAGCAGCGGCCGCTTTCCAAAGGGAAGGCAGGACCCCAATTGTGGAAATCCCGTTCTTGGCACTTCTCTCGTCAGTTAAGCTGCTGCTTCCCTGAGCTGAGGGGTGAAACCCTCACATTTGGACAGATCCTTGCAGATCTCCCCCCCCTCCCCCCGCCCCTTAAATACAGCCGCAAAGGAGAAATTGCCTTGGAACTGAAAGGCCGCCATGGTCACGTCAAGGAAGAAAATCTCAGGTGGACTTCCGGTTCCTGTATCTTCCAGGCGTGCTCCTCCGTAGAAACGTGTCCAAAATCTCTCCTTGGTGGCATGTGACTTTTGGAACAAACTCTTGTGGGAAAGTTTTAGTTGAATGCTCCTTAGCCAGAGAAAGCTCCCCTTTAATTGTTTGCGGCCTGCTCAGTTTGCCTTGCGGCCTTCGTTAAAAGTGGAAATTAGCGTGCAGCGTTGGGGTCCTGCTGGCTGTATGATGACTTTTGAGACCAGTTCTCCAGAGCCAAGCATTTTCAGTGGTACCCTGCATCGGCACTGACGCGGCTGGCCCTTCTGCAAGCGGGCAGGCCACTCGAGGCGCAACAGGGTACTTTTCTCCGGCTGGGGTCTGAGAGCAAACTTAAAATGGGTGTCGCTGCGCTGGAATCACCCTGGGAAGAAAAGGGGCTGCACAGCAAAATAGTTCTCAGCCTCCGTATGGAGCAGCCGTTCTGTAGGCCCTTGGACCCGTGTACGCACTGCCAGCAATTCTGCCCAGTCTATCACTTACTCAAGAGTGTGGCGGTCCGTCCCTCATAAAGATACAAGGATAGAAAAGGCTGGACTGGAGAGGCAAAGTTGGACACCAAATTCCAAGGACGACCTTCATGGTTTTTTGTCCATTAAAAATTAGGCGCGACGTGGCAAATCAGATATGGTAGCAGGCCGGGGGGGGGTGTTAATCCGCTAAAACAGCTAGTCTCAATACAACTAACTATTTGTGTGCATGTGGGCAGTGAAATTAGGCAGGTGGCTTAGGGTTCGATCTCCTGTTGACTTTGGCTTTCTCTCCTTTGAGCAGAATCCACACTGTAATCTAGTGGTCGGGCCCCCTCGTTTCTCTGGAACGTTTCATTGTCTCTACCTTGTTGAGTTTCCCTTCCTGCGCACCCTAGGGATTTGTCTTATTTGTAATAATGGCGTTTGAGCAAGAGAGGCCGTGGTGTCCCAGCTTGGTAAATGTTACTTCTAGCAGCTGTTCATGTGGAATACGGACAGCATCTGCTTGTTTAAGAGCGTGTTTCTAGTTCTCATTGCAATAGGCAACAAAAAACCTGAGAACGATGCAGTGTGGCTTTTGGATCAAACACACTTCCCAGCCTTTCTAGACTTCCGTGCCCCCAACCTTGGGCAAGCCCATTTTCCTTCCCTGGTGCCTAGACAAAATGGAACGTAAACTTTTTTTTAAAAAGCGAAAATTCGGCAGCCAAACAGATTGAGTATTATTCAAAATGACTTCACTTGTGTAGACCTGTCTTGATTTCTTAGTTATCTAGGTTGGTGGGTCCTACTTTCAGAAGCTGTAATTCCTCCCACCCTTTTCCTAATGTGGGGTTATAAACCTCTGTCCAGGGAGGAGTTTTATTGGAAGGGGAGTTGAAATGTGCTTTTCCCAATTTTTTTTTATATATGTATATATATACATATATATATATATATGGCAAGTACTGGGGTCAAAGAGAAGTTCTGGGAGTTGGTTGGATTTGTGTTGGTCAGATGTGAATATTAATTGGTTCTGGGTACACCCCAGCTGTATATAAAGCATGGGGCAGAGATCCGTGGGCCCAGGTAGTAGCCATAGGGGGCCTGAACCCTCCCCGCGCTTCCTACTTCCTCCCCGCAAGCACTTTCCCCCTGCCCAGCTTGCTTTTGATCTCCTGGCTCAACAAAAGCTCCCCCGAGGAAGAGAGAGATTTCAGAGAGGGGGAAGATTTTACTACTTTCATCGACCTTTGCCCTAAAAATCAAGCTGCAGACGACCCTGCTTTTAGACACGGTTTTGGGCAGAGCGAGGGTTTGAAACCAACCCCTTCAGCCTTCACACCGAACCTTGACCCTGCTTTCGTCTCAAACGAACATTGCGTTTTCTTGCACAGAAAGCGGCTTGAATCCCAGCGAAAAGCTTCCGCCCCTTGCGAATTTTCGTGCCTCTGAGCTTCACGGCTATCTGGGCACCAGGCAGGGATAACAAAGATTGTCCGAATCCAGTTCAGGGGGAAAAGGGTAGACCCTTTCGGGATTTGTAACCATATATACCTCATTTGAAATAAGCTGCATTGACACTCCGGGCCCTTTGTTTCTGGGGGGTCAGCTGTTTTAAACTGTGAAAATCACACCCCATTTCTCTACCCCCCCCCCCGGTTTTGATGCTGGTAATTTTGACTGCATTGGTTTTTTTGTTTGTTTTAAAGCCGCTTCTGCTGCTGTGACCAGGCTTTGGGGGGTGGGCATGGGAACAAGCTCGGAACCAGCAGCAGAAAGATGGCGGCGGGGGGGGGGGGGCTTCACAAGACCTATCCCGACTGTCGACCTTTAAAGATTTTATGGTAACTCAGGGCTTTTGATATGAGAGCAAGGGCTGTTTCTCCTTGCATACTGGGTTTCCTTTGGTGGGGGCACTCCCTCCCTCCTCCCCACACCTCTCTCCAAGCACCAGACCAAAGCCCCAGCTTGCAAGAGCGGCACAAACCAAAACCCCTCGGTTCCAGGCAGGCGCCGGTTTCTAGATCCAGAGCTGCCCAAAAGGCTGGCGAATGTACCTGAAACTGCTTTTGGTAGCGAGTCGGACCGTTTGGCCCAGTGTTTGACCCTCGGATGCTCTCTGAGGTCTCGGGCAGTAGGCTTTTTGCAGCCCGTTCGGCCCAAGACCTTTTTTAGCCGGCGATTCCGATGACTCGATGCTCAGACCTTCCGCACGCCACCAAGTCTGTGCCGTCAAACTGGGCTTCTGTTTTGAGTCCAGCAAAGCCCCCCCCCAAGCTCTCTGACTGTACCAGAAGGATTAAAGACACGGCTCCTTCGACCGTCAGGGTGGGAGGGAGGGCGGGAGGGAGCGTTCTCCCCCAGCGCATGCTCAGGGCCCTCCCAAATGAAGCAGGTTTGGATAATGGAGCCCTTTCCTCAGCTACTTCCAGGCGGGTTCCAAGGAGAAGCTGCCACCCCGGTCAGCAGCCGCCCACCGCCTTGCGACTAGTTTATCATTAACTATTTAAAGGAAAATAAAATAAAATGTGATAGCCTAGATGGTGAATTAAATACCTCAGATGTCTCCTTCCAGCAAGTCGTCTGTATATGTTGTTGTTGGATTTTTTTTTCTATCTTACATGTTATCTGAATGTTTATATTCCAATAAACTTCTACCTCTTCATATAACGGCTGCGCATGTGTTCTTACTTTGTTTGTGGTATTATATTATTACTAGGAATAAGGCCCGTTGTGGAAATAAATACAACGAGCTCTAGAAAGAGGCTGTGGGAGAGTGCCCCGGCCCTGGGCACTCAGCGTCATTTTGCTGTGTCGACCTCAGCAGGGTATAATGATACAGAGTCTACCATTTTCTCCAGGGGAACTAATCTCTGCCATCTGAAGAGCAGTTATAATTCTGTGTGATCTCCATCCCTTCCCTGGAGATTGGCAACAATGGTTCCCCATAAGGGAATGGCTGGTTTGGAGGGTGGAGTCTGTGGCATTGTACCTGTCTGAGGTCCCACCCCTCCTCAAACCTCACCCTCTCCAGGCTCCATCCCTCAAATTTCCAGGAATTTCCCACCCGGAGTTGGCAGCCCTATCAGGATGGGCCCCAATGAGTTTCCTCCCAAAGGCCAAAATAGCTGTGGAAAGGGCCTTTTACTGACAGACCCAAACTTGGTTGCCTAGCAACAGGCACTGAGGAGAAAGTACAGTTGCCAGCTCTGATTAGGAAAATACCTGGAGATCTGGGGGGTGGATCCTGTGGAGGGCAGCATTGGGGGGGGATGGAAGGACTCAACAGGGTATAATGCCATAGGGTCTACCCTCCAAAGCAGCCATTTTCTCCAGGGGAACTGACTGCTGTCATCTGGAGATCAATTGTAACAGTGGGAGATCTCCAGGTCCCACCTGGAGATTGGCAACCCTAGGGGGAAGTCAGCTGCTCAGCAGGGCGTTGAAGAGAATGGTTTGATGGTCACTGGCCCACCTCATTAGCCAGCCAGCCATGGTGGAGCCAAGTAGGAGAGAGAGCCATTTTCAGTTTATTCTGACAGGAAAGTGGCCAAGCTGGCAGTGGGCGGGGGAAGGGGTTATGCTGAAAGTCCTTTGTCTTTTTACTGACAGAAGCAAGCTTGACTGCCTACCAACAGCCATGGAGGGGAAAGTTAGTCCCACACAGGAACCAAGAGAAGTGTCTTCCTCAGGCAAAAGAGCTGCCTGCCAGTAAATCTGACAGGGAACAGTGGCTGAAGTGAAAGTGGGCAGGGAAGAGGAGCAGACCCAGCACCTGGCCAATAGCACACAAGTACTCTTGAGTGGCAGTTGATGGCCCAATGGTGGTGATGGCGGTGATGGAACCACACTGCACAGCCAGTGGGAGAGCTGGAAACAGCCAATACGCCAAGAGAACTATATAAGATAATTATTTGCCACCTCCTTAGAGATTCTCCAAGCCAGTAATCTTCAGTTTGTGAGTTGGGACCCTCAAGTGGGTCACAGATACCCACATGCCTGCCAGCTTGCAAGTCCAACATCCAAATCACAAGATGTGATAGTCCCGCTGTACACTGCATTGGTCACACCACACCTGGAGTATTGTGTGCGGTTCTGGAGACCTCACTTCAGAAAGGATGTGCCATGGACAGAATGGAGCGGGTGCAGAGGAGAGCGACAAAGATGATCCGGAGCCTGGAGCCCAGGCCCTCAGAGGAAAGGCTGAGGGGACTTGAGAATGTTCAGTCTGGAGAAAAGGAGGTTGACGGGGGGGACAGGATTGCTCTCTTTAGATATTTGAAGGGCCGTCACTTAGAGGAGGACAGGGAGGGAACTGTTCCTGTTGGCAGCAGAAGATAAAGACTCACAAGAATGGGTTTAAATTAAGGGCGGGAAGGTACCAGCTGGATATTAGGGAAAACTTTTTAACAGAGTTGCTCAGCAGTGGAATCAGCTGCCTAGGGAGGTGGTGAGTTCCCCCTCACTGGCAGTCTTGAAGCAGCGGCTGGACAAGCACTTGTTAGGGATATTGTTGGCTGACCCTTCATTGAGCACGGGGTCGGACTAGATGGCCTGTAGGGTGTGTAGATTTTTTAAAATGTCACTTTGGGAGAAGCTGCCACCACAACTTGAGGATCTTCACCGAGGGACCAAAGGTAAGCCATGGCAGCCATTTTGGGACAGGCTCCACCTCCTCTGGCAGCCATTTTGTGGTCACGGACACCACACTGTCAGAATTCCAAATGTGCCCCGCAGGTTCACAAAGATACCTCTATTATAGAGCTGGAGATGGGCCCCCTGCCTTGTGAAAGTACCTGCTGCTCATGTGCATGCATAGAGAGTAGTGGGTGCTGCACCTTCTGATTCTTTGCATGTGCACAGAAGGGAGCAGCAGGAACAATCATTCAGTGGTGCAGAAGACTCCATCTTAGACCCTTCTCCCTGCAAAGACTCTCCTTGTTCTCTCACTTTCCCCAGTCTGATCTGGCCACTTCTCACCAGTCCGTCCTGTGACACTGGGCGTGCTGGCCATGTGGGGATCCCCCTAGCCTCTGCTGGGGTCATAATTGGCTCCTCCTCTTCCTGTGACACATTTGGGTCCCTTGCAGCTCTCCCAAGGGCTAGAACCAGACCCTCAGTCTGGAAAGTTTGAGGAGTTTGATTTTGTTGTTCAGTTTTGTTATCCAAATGAATGAAGTTTTCTCGTCCAGTTTTGGGCACCACATTTTAGGAAGGATGTCGACAAGCTCGAGCGTGTCCAGAAGAGGGCAACCAGGATGGTGAGAGGGTTGGAATCCAAGTCTTACGAGGAAAGGCTGAACGAGTTGGGTATGTTTGCCCTGGGAAAGAGAAGGCTTAGAGGGGGACATGATTGCAGTCTTCAAGTATCTGAAGGGCTGTCATGTAGAAGATGGAGCAGATCTGTTCTCTCTTGCTCCGGATTGCAAGACTAGATCTAATGGGTGGGAATTACAAGGAAGTCCATACTGGCTAAATATCAGGATAAACTTTCTAACTGTAAGAGTGGTTGAGAGGTGGAACAGACTGCCTCGGGAGGTGGTGGATGCTCCTTTGCTGGACGTTTTCAAGCGAAGGCTGGACAACCATCTTTCGGGTAAGTTGTAGGGCTATCTTTCGGCTATGCTCCTGCAGAGTGCAAGGGGTTGGACTAAATGACCTGCAAGTTCCCTTCCAACTCTGACATTCTCTATGAAACATGCAGGGCTTGGCTGGTTCGGGGGCGGAAGAGATTTTCGTTCGTTTGGAAACAAATGCCCGTCTCTGATGAGGTCCGTGTGGTGCTCGGGATAGAAACGTTATTCTGCAAAGGCCCCTGCTTCCTTCTCCACCAGGCCCGTTGCTGACTCCGAGCCAAACGAAGGATTGCCACAGTGGGTGTGCGATGAGAACTGGTCCCGAAATCCCTTCATCGGCTGCCCAGGTTTGCTCCTTACGAGAGCTCTTAATACGCAGAACAAAAGCTGTGAGGTTTACATAGCAGACCCCAGAGGGGACTTTGTGCTGCAGAACCAGTCCATGAATAGGCAAAAATCTGCCGCCGAACCAGTCCGGCTGGATGGAAACCGGCTTTAAAATTTTCGTTTGCGTCCCCGTTTCGCAGGAGATCTGAAAGCCTTCGCTTGCCCTGTCATGGTAAGCATCCTAGAGAATAGGAAAGTATCCTTGCTCTCTCTTAATGTAGGGGGAGAGGTCATAGAGTCTTGTGTGACCTCGTACCGATTTCTTTTCCCCCTCAGTTCACCCTGCAGCGGAATTTCCAGGGCTTGAACAAATTGGATGGAGGGAGAGGTGCGCTGTGTGCGTAAAAACACAGGTATGTTTCCGAAACGTGTTTCGTCATCGTTGTTTTTTAAAGGCCTGCATAATCTAGTCGACTGACTGGTTTGATCAGGTGGTTTTTTGTTTTTTTTTTCAAAAATTGGTCGGCTTAGTAGCTGAGGCCAGCCAGATCTTGGACGCTAAGCAGGGTCGGCCCTGGCCAGTATTTGGATGGGAGACCACCAAGGAATACCAGGGTGGCTATGCAGAGGCAGGCAATGGTAAATCCACCTCTGAACCTCTCTCGCCTTGAACACCCTACTGGGGGTCACCCTAGCTGTGACTTGACGGCACGTTTCCCCACCACCAGAAAAGCGCTTGCAATTTGTATATATTTAGAGGGAGGTCTGGACCTTTTTATATTAAATAATCAAGGTGGTTTAGATACTAATAGAAAAATGATCTCATTTGAACTTGCCGATAAATGGCAGAAGACGTCAGTGTCGGCACTCGGAGACAGCACAGGCTCCCTCCTGTGTGAGAAAGGAAACGTGCACGAGCGTTCTCTGAACACGAACCACCCCCACCACCCCAATTCATGTAAAGATTTAAGGAGATCAGTTAAAACTTACAGAACGCTTTGTAGAAAAGAGCAAGAGTCCAGTATGTATGTATGTATGTATGTATGTATGTATATTTATTTATTAGATTTTTGCCCTGTCCTCCCAGCAAGGCCAGCTCAGGGCGGCTTACATAATAGTATAAAAATACAATATAATAATACAGTATACAGCATAAAATCCATTAGTCACAAGTTTAAAACCATGAGTCTATGACATATCAAAGTGCTAGCATTTAATTCCTCAGCGTACAGTCAATTTCTTAGCTCCTCCAGATGTCCAGGCGCTCAGAACGGGCTGTAATTGGGGACCCCAGGAGGGAGGGCTCGCTTTCCATAACTGTCCGATGTCAGTGGTGGCAGTGGATGGTGGCAGCGGCTCCAAAGGCCTGGCGGAAGAGCTCCGTTTTACAGGCCCTGCGGAACTGTAACAGGTCCCGCAGTGCCCTGATCTCCTCTGGGAGCTCATTCCACCAGAGTGGAGCCACCACGGAGAAAGCCCTGGCCCTCGTTGTCACTAGCCCGGCCTCCTTGATAGTCAGGAGGACCAGCCGGTTCTGGGCTCCCAATCGTAGCGTCTCTGGGGAACATATGGGAACACCTTAAAGACTAGCAAAATGTGTGGCAGGTTAGGAAGCTTTCATGAGTCATTGCTCACTTCTTCAGGATAGTTAGATTCGAGGCTAGGAGCAGTTCAGAGAAAAATGAGATTTGCGGGTTTTAAGTTTTCAAGAGCCAGAGCTCCCTTCGTCAGATTCGTTGGGGAGCTTTGACTGTCAAAAACTGATACCTCGAAAATCTCGGCATTCTCTGAAGATGCTCCTGGCCTCAAATCGAACTGCTTTACTTCAAGCCAACACAGCTATCCTCTGGAACTAACAGAATGAGCCTAGATTGCTTGAACTGGGCGATAGTCCTGATTTTAATCTGTCCTCCGAGAAGCTCAGGGTGCGTACACCCATCACCTATTTTCTCCTCACAACAGCCTTGTGAGTTGGGCTAGGCTGAGAGATTGTGATCGGCCCAAGGTTGCCCGGATAGCTTCAGGAGCGAGTGAGGATTTGAACTCAGGCCGTGAACATGCACATGAAGCTGACGTATACTGAATCAGACCCTGGGTCCACCAAGGTCAGTATTATCTACTCAGACTGGCTGTGGCTCCCGGGGGTCTCAAGTGGAGGTCTTTTACACCACCTACTACCAGATCCTTTAACTGGCGATGGTGGGGTTCGAACCTGGGGCCTTCTCCATGCCGGGCAGAGGCTCTGCCACTGAGCCACACTTCCCCTCAGCTTAACCCTGTCTCACAGAGTTGTTGCAGAAATAAAGTGGAGAAGGAGAGAAACACTGTAAGCCACTTTGAGTCCCACCGGGGATGAAAGGGCACCGTAGCAATGGAGCAAAATAAAGTACATTTTTATCATCATTGCGATAGTGCTAAACGCTATCTTGATCCCCAGTTGGCTTGCAGTACTCACAGCCTAACACCAGAGGGAGTCCCAAATATACAAATTCCACTAGTCGAAATCACCCATCAAAGATGGCCAAAACAATATATTAAACACTTATCAAGTTGGTGGCGTCACAACAACAACATAAATGCATACTGTAACTATAATAAGGCATAAGATACAGTATTTCCTCCTCTGAAGACCTATGATTCGCTTCCTACGCTATGAACCTTGTGGTCTGCTGAAATTGCTGAAATCAGGGTGAGTGTGTTTTTCAGTCATGCTTTTTTTTTTAAACAGTTCTGCTTTTCGTACGTGGCTGGGCATTTGTGTAAATCTCTTTACAGTTCCACTTACACAGCCGGCAAACTGAAGAAGTCGAAGGAAACGCATCTTCCAAGTATCTAGAATGGGCGTCTTTGCAAAGGCTGTTTGGGAAATGTTATGACTATGTGGACTCCTCCTATCGAGTTACCCTGACTACATGGACTTTATGTCTTATCTTCAAAGGAGGAAATATTGTATCTTATGCCTTAGTATAGATAACAATATGCATTAATGCTGCTGTTGTGACGCCACCGACTTTATAATTGTTTAATATATTGTTTTGGCAATCTCCGGTGGTGTTTTCTACCAGCGGAATTTGTATATTTGGGACTCCTGTGACACTAGTCTTTTCCCTTTGCTGTTTGGATTTTTTTTTTTTTTTTTGTAAAACTCTCTTAAAAAAGAGAGAATTTTATTCTTTTTATAAGAAACAGGAAGGGTAGACAGATGGAGAAAGAAAAAGATGGAGTGAAATTTTTCCTGTTAGTGAGGGTTAGTTTAGGTTAATAACCAATACCAATTTTGGCATCCATCATGGTTAGAAGATCTTCTTTTTAACTATTGCAAAGTCCAAAATCACTCTGTTAATGCAGTTAGTAAAGTCCATTGGGGTTAGTAATTAAACAGCTCCTTCCAGATGTTACACGAACAGTCCTCAAAGGTATCTTCTTTTTAAATCTCTTCCAGTTATGGATTGAGTCCATTTTAACTTTGAAGTCTTCCGTTCCATCACCACTTTCCCCTGGGCTGCTGTCTTCTTCGCTTGTCCCAGTTTTGAATACTGCATCTTCCTCCCTGCTGGCGTGTCTCTTCAGAAGTTTCTGTATTTTAAAGATGAAATCCTTCTTCTTTCTTTTCTCTTTTTCCTTAAACTTCTGGCCTTCAAGCTTCCTGGGCTCCATAAACTCTTCGGATGAAGTTAGATCTCCAGTTTGTCACTTGCTATGCTCAACATCCCCTTCTACTGGCAGAGTATTCTCTTTTATAAAAGCAGAATAGGCTTTGGGAGCCTCATCCACCTCTTGTTTTAATTTTATCGCTTCACTGCCAGTTAGGGGTGCCAAGTAGGGGTGTGCAAAAAAAAAAATTCGTTAAAATTCGGATTTGGGGATATTGGACCTGAATTTTTTCGGTATTCCCAGAAAAACCCGAATACCTATACCGGTAAAGCATTGAAATCCGAAAATTTTGGGATTCCCGAAAAATTTGGGTCCATTACATTATATCCAATGGGGCCATTGACTTCAATGGCAAAATTTTCTGGAAAGTTTGCAGGGGGCTGGAGAGGGGGGTTTGAGGTAGAGACTCCAAATTTGGACTGTAGCTGCTGGAGCCTCTCCCCAAAAGACCCCCAAGTTTTGAAAAGATTGGACCAGGAGGTCCAATTCTAGGGGCATCCAAAGAGGGTGCCCCCAGTTCTCCATTGTTTCCTATGGGAATGGATCAGGCAAGCAGATTCTCCCTGTAAAAATACCTGAGAGGTGTGGTGATAGTGTGAGGGGGCATGTTTGCCAAGCCAGCAGCAGACCATGTGCAATCACCACCCCACCAACCCCAGGTCTCTCCCAAACCAACCCTAAGGAAGAATAAAATAAAGAGAAAAGAAATTAAATTTAAAAATGCCCTAATAAATCAAACCAGTCTGAAGTCTTCTGAGGTATTGATCCGAGGTCCACGAAGAGCAGGGAGGAAAGCAGGGCAGACTCAGGAGCAGGGGCAGCAGAAGCCAGCCAGCCACAATCTCCAACAGCCAAGCCAGGCAGCTCTCTCTCACCCACCAGCCAGCAGGATCCAGGAACACAGCAATGAGAGTCAGCCCAGAGGCTGGCTCCTTTTATGCTCTCTGAGCATACACAGAAGGATTTCAAAAGGGAAAAACCTTCTGTGATTGGCCAGAGAGCAGAGGCCAGAACCCTATTGGCCACCACAGTGCTCCTTCCCTGGAAAAGGAGCAAACTTTTGGTTGGGCTGCAGGCAGCAACAACAGCCTTGCAAACTTGCAAACTGCAATGCATTTTGCAAATGCATTGCAGTGATTGGCTGTCTGGAGCCTTCCCCTCTCCTGGAAACAGGAGGAAAAGGCGGGATTGAGGGGGAAACGGCGGGAAAAGGAATTCCCGGGCCCTTTAACAGTTTTAAACCCCCATCAACGCCGATTTTTCGGCAATGCCGAAAAATGCCGAAAAAAATCCCGAATTTTCCGGGATTTTTTTTTTGGAATTCGAAGATTACAGTGAATAGCCTGTCCGGAATCCCGAAAGCCGAAAAAACCCGAAAATGCTTTTTTTGGGTTTTTTTTCCGTTTTGGGATTCCCCGAATGCACACCCTAGTGCCAAGATGCCAAGTTTGTCAAGGTAAATCCGAGATCTTCTTTCTCTTCTTCTTTAACGCCCTGGAAACCTAGAATCAGATTCGATTTCTGTTCGATCTCCATCATCTTTCTAGTTGTTTCCGATATCTGTTTCTGTCGACTGATGAGAACACTATCCATTTTAGACAGAGTTTCGTTGATTTTCTGCAATTGTTCCAGCAGGGGGCACAGCATCTCCTTTTCCTGTTGATTGACAGCAAGCTCTTGGGGGGCTGTCTGGACCGGAAGTCCCTCCTCTCTTCTCTTCCGGTGTCTGCAGGACTTTTTCCAGTATCGACATTTTGTTTTTTTGTTTACTTTTAAAAAGTTCGTGCCGCATCCCCCAGGAAGCTAAGATGATCACAATCTTCCATGCAACCCCAACGGTACTTTCACCAACACTTTTTTTTCTCTCAGCCCCCTTCGCGCTCCCTTTGTAGATCTTGCTTCTCAAAGGGGTGGGAACTCCTCCCAACGCTTATACGCATGCAGGGGGCTCCGATTTACGCTTCAAAATAGATCTTCAACTCACGATTCGATGCTACTTCGATGCTACTTTTTTATTTTAAGCCATAGCACTGTCTTCACTCCTGGAAATCGGTGGCGCCGCTAAGTCCCATTACGGGCACGCCGCAGCAGGGCCGATTGGGGCGGGGAGAAAGCCTCAATTTCCCGGCTGTCTGCCGGCAAAGAAGCTACTCCCCAAGCGCCCCCGGTTCGGAGCCTTTGCCTAAGGCTCACTAGGGTCTTTCGCACATGCGAAGACCCCCTAACTGCGCGTGGGCTAACCGCCTCCGGGAGCGTCCCGAGAAGCGGCCGCCATTCGCGACGCCGAAACCGAAACCCTTTGCTGTTTGGATTTAACACCAGAGGGAAGCACTGGTTGGGGGGGAGGAACATGAAACGTTCCGGGATGTTAAACCTCCCTTCTTTACCTTTCTATTGCAGCATCTTCTAGTGCAGGGCCTCTTTTCAGACTTCACTGTGTGCCTCTTTCATTGTTCATCCGGACGCACCACCATCCCCTGTCTTGCATTCAGCACTCATGCACCGAAATCAGTACAGCTTAACATGCATGCCTTCCCTTGCTGGATACATCTGTACTGGCAGGGCTTTGGTGTGATGTGATGTATTTGATGAATGTGGCTATGAGATATGTCTAGAGTGTTTGCCAAATGGATTAACTTTGTATTTCAACGCCACCCACTTTGATAAAGGTATACACAAAATTAGATGTCATATGCATGGTTTGTTGGTGTTGATGGCGTTTGAATCACTTCCAGTAAACTGAACACTGAAAAAAGAATGTATGAGTTGGTGCAGAACCTTCTTTTTGGCACTACATATCACGGTTGTTTGTTGCCTTTCAACTTCCATCCCGTGATCTCTCTCTCTGGTTTGCAGCCTCCAAGTGAGGCATGGAAATCTCCCACTTTTACAACTGATCTCCGGACTACAGAGATCAGCTCCCCTGGAGAAAATGGCGGCTTTAGAGGGTGGACTCTAGGGCACTGTACCATGCTGAGGTCCCTCCCCTCCCCAAGCCCTCCCTCTTCAGGCCCCACCCCCCAAATCTCCAGGTATTTCAAAACCCGGAGCTGACAGACCCTAAAGTACATTTTCTCTTTGGGGGAGAGTTGCTCTTTCTGAGATTCTGAGTTCTGCTGTTCCGAAGCAAGAGGGGCTATGCAGAGCAGCGATTGGTTGGGCCCCTGTGAGGTCACAGAAACACCCTCCCCGCCTCTCCCCAGAGTGATTTTTCAGCTTAAAAAACAATTGTTTGAAAAAATAAAAAGAGCGGGCGTTTTTGTAAGATTGAGTGTATGATTGTAGAAGCAGCACGCTGCAAACTAAAAGTTGGATTTCCTGCTGGCACTACTGGGCAACTTAGGGTTGCCAGCTTTGGGTTGGGAAATTCCTGGAAATTTGGGTACAGAGGCTAAGGAGGGAGGAGTTTGGGGAGGGCTCTTAACTGGGTATTATTCCAGTGGGCCCACCCTTCAAAGCAGCCATTTTCTCCAGAGGAACTCATCATTGTCTGGAGCTCAGTTGTAATTCCAGATCTCCGGGCCCTGCCTGGAGTCCGGCAACCCTAGGTACAGCAATTGGTATTCCATTTATTAATGCTCACAGACTAATTAGTAATGAGCAAATGAAAAAAATATACAAGATATGTAATTACAAATACATAACAGGGCTATTTTGGGACAGGAACGCACGGGAACGGAGTTCTGGCTGGCTCCCGAGGTGGCCACGCCCAGCAGGAACTCATTAGCATAATAGGCCACACCCAACAGCAGAAACTCATTAGGATTGGCTACATGAGGGGTGTGTGGCCTAACATGCAAAGGAGTTCCTGCTACCAAAAAAGCCCTGGGTTTTTGACAACAAACAAGGTAAACAGAATAAGAAGCAAAAAGTGGGTGGGGCTGGATGACCACACTTCTGGTGACACGGGGGTGTGGCCTAATATGCCTGTGAGCTGTTCTGCCAGGGGTGTGGCCTAATATGCTAATGAGTTTCTGCTGTTGGGTGTGGCCTATTATGCTAATGAGTTCCTGCTGGGCTTTTTCTACAAAAAAAGCCCTGCATAATCACACATACAGTATTTACATTATAGAATACTACCAAATATCAGAAGCAAAAACTTAACCTCAGCAAAAGTCACAAGGCCGACCTCAGCTAACAACTTAGCTGCAAGCTAGTCCATTTTCAAGTGGGAATTATACTCCACTTATCTCAGGCAATGGTGTTTATTACTATTAACAAAACTCACCAAATAATATCTGATTTCCCAGATTTACAATTCTTATTCCTCATTTGCCCTTACGTTATTTACTACCCTTTGCTTATTTACTAATACATAAATGCTTTGAATTCACCTCATATCTCTTATATCCAAAGAAGCCCAGGAGAAATTTCGCTACTGGAACTGTGATGGCTGGATCGGAGCCACCAAGCAAGAGTTGAAACTTACTTGCTACAGGCAAGTCAGTTTTGGGAACTAACGGATCAACAAACTGTTCTTAGATCTTTAGCAATTGGTATTTGCTGCAAAGGGGAAGGAAGAGAAGAAGAGGAGGAGGAGGAGGAGATTGGGTTTATACCCCGCCCTTCACTTGGAGTCTCAGAGCGGCTTACAATCTCCTTTCCCTTCCCCTCCCCACAGCTGAGAGAGCTCTTTCGAGGACTGCTCTTGAGAGAACAACTCCGAGAGAACTTGTGACTGACCCAAGGTCACACCAGCAGCTGCACGCAGAGGAATGGGGAATCAAACCCGGCTCTCCCAAATTAGAGTCTGCGCTCCTAACCATTACACTGAACTGGCTCTCCAGAGCCACCTCACGAATGCAAAAACCCCTTGCTAGCGTCTGTTTTTACCTATATCTGCACGCACCTAAAAAAGTAAATAGGTAGGGTGCAGCCTGGCCCGCCGAGACCTTCTCAAGAGCGACCTCCCCGCACTCCGGGCCTCTGGAGCCCTGAACGGGCCTCCTCTCTGCCATCCCACTTTGTCCTCTTCCCCTCCCACCAAAACTCCTCTCAGCTGGTTCCTTGGCAACAGAGCCCTCGAGAGCCGAGAGCTCCTTTGCTGCCCGTGCTGGCATTCCCTCCCCTGCCCTTCAGTGTGGGAAGCCGTCCTCTCCTGGGCTCAGACAGACCCATGCACACGGGGGATCGGTCCACCTGTTTGCACAGCTCGA
This sequence comes from Gekko gecko, assembly GCA_029375565.1. NCBI lineage: Eukaryota > Metazoa > Chordata > Lepidosauria > Squamata > Gekkonidae > Gekko > Gekko gecko. The sequence goes on along the minus strand of JAPDNY010000017.1, from coordinate 6,546,077 downwards.
GGAGCCTGAAGTGTTCCCCGGCCACACATCCCAGCTGGAACCCTCGCTTGTTTCTCCCAAGAGACGGACGGGGCCTCCGCCGACCGGTTCTTAACTTTCCCCTTCCTTCCTCTGCCTCTTTCCAGGAGTTTCCCACGGACTTCCTCATGCCAACTCCGCCAGGATTGCTCGAGGGCTCGCCTGACCTGGCGTCTCCCCTGAGAAGCAAGAGCGGGCAAGCAGGTAAGCTGGGAGGACTGGCACGGGGGCGGTTGGGGCACATCTCCTCCGGGCAGGGCGCAAATCAATATCCGAGAGGGAGCAAGCGGTTGTAGGAAACCCAAGGGGAAAGGGGAAAAGTTGGCAAGGGGATGATAGGCCCCCTTTTCTGGATTGCAGCCTCGGGCGGCTTCTCTCTGATTCTTGCAGAGTTGGAGAAGTTAGGAACTATTTCTTCTCCCAGCGTTTTGTTTGGCAATGAAACGTCTCGTTGCAAATGCATGTACACGGACTGCTGTCAAGTCACATGGAAACATGAAGCGGCCTTAAATCGGCATTGTCTACTCGGACTGGCAGTGGCTTTCCAGGGTCTCTTCTTAACTGGAGATGCCGGGGATTGAACCTGGGACCTTCTGCATGCCGAGCAGATGCTTTCCCAGTAGAAAAGAATAGTTCAGTAGCAGCTTAAGGACTAAGAAAATCTGTGGCAGGGTCTGGGCTTTGGTGAGTCACGGCTCACTTCTTCGGGTACAGCTAGAACAGGAGTCCATCGGTCTGAAATCACTCCCCCCTCCAAGATATAAGGACTGATGGACTCATATCCCAGCAGTAGAAAAGAGCCAGAGTCCAGGAGCACCTTAAAGACTTAACAAAATTGGTGGCGGTGTAGGAGCTTCCGTGAGTCACGGCTCACTTCTTCGGATACAGCTAGAACGCAAGTCCATCCGTCCTTCTATCTTGGGGAGTGGGGTGGTTTCAGATGCCGGATGACAATAGCAGGCAGATGACTGCAGCAGGTGTGATTGGGTTAGGGTTTTTTTTTAACAAAAACTGTAGACAGACAGACAACTTTTATTGGCATATCAGAGATAAAAGTAAATTAAAATTTAGGAATACATCAAAAGTGGGGCTGTCATACAAACAAACAAACAGCAAGGGAGGGGGGAACCTGATCGATTTATAGAGAGCCAGTTTGGTGCAGTGGTTAAGTGCGCGGACTCTAATCTGGGAGAACTAGGTTCGATTCCCCACTCCTCCACTTGCACCTGGCTGGATGACCTTGGGCAAGCCGTAGTTCTGATAGGAGCTGTTCTTGAAAAAAGAGCAGTTTCTGTCAAGAGCTCTCTCGGCCCCGCCTACTTCCCAGAGTGTCTGTTGTGGGGAAGGGAAGGGAAAGGAGTTTGTAAGCCACTCTGAGACGCCTTTGGGTAGTGAAGGGCGGGGTATAAATCCAATCTCTTCTCCTTCTTCTATAGTTTCCCTGATTTTAATTGCAGATTGAAGAAAACAGGCAACATTAAAAGTTACAGAAAAGTTTTGCCCCGAGAGTAGCAACTGGACTTTGACACTCAGGGAGACCACGCCATGTAAAAAGAAGGGAGTCCAGAAATTTATCCCGGGTCTTCGTATAAAATGGGCAGTTCCAAAGAACATGGGAAACAGATTCGATGGCACCCTGGCTACAAGGGCATAAGTTCATTAGGGAGAGAAGTCTAGAGGAGATGAACAAAAACTGTAGAGAAAGGCAAAGAGCCCAGGAGCACCTTAAAAACTAACAAAAATTATGGCAAGGGGAGGAGCTTCCCTGAGTCACGGCTCACTTCTTTGGATGACTCACGAAAGCTCCTCACCTGCCACAGATTTTGTTAGACTTTAAGGTGCTCCTGGGCTCTTGCCCTTTTCTATAGTTTGTTTGTTCGTTCTGTTAAAAATCTGATTTTCAGTTAGCAAAGGCATTTGAAATCAAATTCTGGGCCTGGAAATAGCGGTCACTGGGGGTGTGGAGGGGGAGGTACGTGCGAATTCCCTGCACTGTGCAGGGGGTTGGGCTAGATGACCCTGGAGGCCCCTTCCAGCTCTATGATTCTACTGCACTGATTTTTTTTTTCTTCAAAATGGTTTTATTCGTTTTACATTAACAACAAGATTAACAACAGGATAGGCGTGTACATACAGGCTGCATATATTATTTTATACATGCAAATCAATATAGCTCTGTATAGTCTAGTCTAAGGATGCTGTTTTCCAGTGTCTTATAAGTCAAACCTTTTGACAGGAGAGCTTGGAGTCTAATCTAAAAAGTCTAAAGAGTGATACTTTCCATTACATGCTGTCCGTACAGTATGTCTATAATACCTTTTGAGATTGCTAAATGAGGTGAAGAGTATTACATCAGGTATTGTTCCTTTGGTGGTTAGATTTGCTAATATGGGAGACCATAATCTTGTAATATCATCGTGTTCACCTTTAGATTTGTTTTGTTTCAGAATGTCTGAGGTTTTTTTCCATTATGTATATGTTCCAAAGTTTTTTGTACCAGAGGATGACGTTTAGATTGTTCGTGGAGACCAACAAGATTTTCCAAGTGTGAGACTTTTTCAAGAAGTCAAAAGGTCCCTTCATCAGATATGAAGCTTGGACTCTCGAAAGTTCGTGCGCCGAATATCTTGTTGGTCTCAAATGGGCTACTGGTCTCGAATCTGGCTCTCTTGCTGCAGATGTGCATGACCACCCTCTGAAACCACATTGATGAAATATCAGAAGAGCCTTGCAGGATCAGACCAATGGTCTGTCCCAGCCATTATCCCAGCATGGTGCTTTCCCATCCCTCACCCCCAGAGCTGGTTTGGTGCGTGGACTCTAATCTGGGAGAACCGGGTTTGATTTCCCATTCCTCCACTTGCAATTGCTGGATGACCTTGGGCAAGCTGTCCTTGAAAGAGCTCTCTCAGCCCCACCTACCTCACAGGGTGTCTGTTGTGGGAAGGAGAAGGGAAAGGTGTTTGTAAGCCACTCTGAGACTCTGAGTGAAGGGCGGGGTATAAATCCAACCTCCTCCTCCTCCTCCTCCTCTTCTTGTTCTTCTTCTTCTATAAGCAAAGTCACCCCCTTATGGGGAGAGCAGACCCTAGAGACATCTTAAGGGTCAAATCTAGCTATCAATTTTTAAGCCACCCTTTGAACAGAGCTGGCAGGGCGGCATCCGTCTTGTCCCCCCTACAGTTGCTTTTCCAGCGAATTCTTCCCCCTACAATTGCTGTTCCAGCAGGTGGTATTCAGAGGTAGACTCCCTCTACACATGCAGGTTCCGTTTAGGCATTGCGGCCAATAGCCCTCACCCCGAAGTCTCCTCTTTCCGTTCGTCTAAAGCCCATCTGTGCTGAGCGGCCACCACTGCACTACAGCGCTTGAATGTTTCATAACATTCCATGTAACTCTTGGGTAGGTTTGATGTCTCGGGGGCCGTAAATGAACGCTCTCCTGGGCACGGCCTGTCCACCTTTGCCTGCGTCCACCTGGGTCTGCCGGATTGATTACAGAGGTGCAGCTTGGCCTTCTGCCTCTGAGCCGCTTTTGTTTGCCTGCCTCGAAGAGAAGGGCTGTGCTTCAGGCAAACAGTAAGCAGCTTTGTTGGGAGCCGAGGGAGGGAGGGGACGTTGCAGAAAGGTGCAGAGTTACCCGGGGGCGAGGGGGAGGCAAGGGGAAGCGGGAGGAAGGAGACGGCAGGAGTTGCTTGAGCTCGGGAAAAGCAAGGCAGAGGGCTTTTTTTAACTTTATTCAGGTTATCGCAACATATATTCAAAACAAGAACACATCAGTATCGTACAACCTTGTGTTAAGTCGATTCAATTCCAGTTTATTGCTTCTGAGAGAACAGCTCTGAGAGAACTTGTGACTGACCCAAGGTCACGCCAGCAGCTGCATGTGGAGGAGTGGGGAACCAAACCCAGTTCTCCCAGATTAGACTCCGCACTCCTAACCACTACACCAAACTGGCTCTTTCAGGGCTCATGGAAGTACTTTACCATATCCTCTGTGTTTAGGGTTGCCAACCTCCAGGTGGCACCTGGAGATCTCCCACTATTACAATTGATCTCTTGATAGCCAGGTTCAGTTCCCTTGGAGGAAATGGCTGCTTTGGAGGGTGGACTCTATAGCATTGTATTCTATTGAGGTCCCTCCCCAAGTGCTACCCTCCCAAAGCTCCACCCACAAAATCTCCAGGTATTTCCCAACCCAGAGCTGGCAACCCTCTTTGCATTGTCATCCTAACAGTCACCCCGTAGCGTAGGCCACTGATAACATCCTAGCGTTGCAGACGGCAGGTGAGGTTGCATAGTTCACGTTCCGCAGGTTTGTGGCTAAGACAGGATTCGAACTGGTGTCCACTGGACAGGTGTCAGATTCTTCAGTCAGTCATTGAACACAGGGCTTCTTACAGAAGACAGTGTTTAATGAAACTATTCCAAAGACACGCATACAAGCGCTGTGTCAGTAATGGGCAAATACAGCAAAGCAAGGTTGGTTATACCCAGGGCTATTTTGGGGCAGGAACGCACAGGAACGGAGTTCTGGCTGGCTCCTGAGTTGGCCACACCCAGCAGGAACTCATTCGCATAATAGGCCACGCCCAACAGCAGGAACTCATTAGGATTGGCTACATTAGGGGTGTGTGGCCTAATATGTCGTTCCTGCTCCAAAGAAAGCCCTGGGTTTTGACAACAAACAAGGTAAACAGAATAAGAAGCAAAAGGTGGGTGTGGCTGGATGACCCCACTTCTGGCAGCATGGGGGTGTGGCCTAATATGCTAATGAGCTGTGCTGTCAGGGGTGTGGCCTAATATGCTAATGAGTTATGCTGTTGGGTGGCCTATTATGCTAATGAGTTCCTGCTGGGCTTTTTCTACAAAAAATGCCCTGGTTATACCACATTCAAACAACTCCTCCCCCACAGCAGAAGCCAATGGATACATTTGGCGCGGGCGGCAAGCTAGACGGGCAAGCTAATGAAAACATTCTAGGAACAGTTAAGATTCCCAGCGAGACTCCGGGCAGCTGGAGTATCAAGGTCAAGCCCTGATAAGGGGATGAGAACGGACAGAGTTCAGTGGGGGGGGGGAGAGGCAGCCGCCATCCTCCCCCATTCCATTAACATGACAGGGTACCTAACAGCCGGCTGCTAATCAGTTTCAGTCTTGCCCATGCAGAAGATGGCAGACTGGGATGCCTGAAGTTCTATCTCCATCTGTCCTCGGAGATTTTCATCCAACTCATCCTTCAAAGGTGGCAGATATAGTTCTTCCCTCCTCCGCTTTATCCTCACAACAGCCCTGTGAGGTCGATCAGGTGGAGAGAAAGCACCTGTTTCAATGTCTCAACATGCCGGGGTTTTGAACCCCGGGCTTCCCTCCAGCCACAGCTTGAAATTCAAACCAAGATGGCTCTGTTTTCTCTCTCTCTGCCCAAAGTTACGTTTTCTGTTGTGGATTCTGGAGCAAATCGTGTGCAATTCTTGACGAGCGCTCCGTATACCCTTCTGCTCGTGTGCGTTGTTGAGTTTCGTAATCCTAAACTTTGTCATGGCTCAGAGCCAAGATAAATCAGCGTAGATTGAGTTTGGTAGTCTTTACCCACCCACCCCTGGGGGAAAACGCTGTGACGGTTGCCTAAGAGGCAGAAAGTCAACAAATAGAGCTTGATTTATCCCCACTATATACTGTATTTTTCAAGTGTTCCCCAGTTGCTTTCCAGACCATGAGCCAAATTCCAATAAGACTGACAATCCAAAGCCGTTTCTCTCGTCGCTTCCAGTTTGTTCCCTGAGGCTCGGTGGAGTCAAGAAACTTTTCAACGTGCTGCCCTAAAGAGAGGGAGACCGAAAAGGAACAGATAGTGAACCTTTTCAAAGAGAGCCTTCCAAAATTCCGGGGCCGTAACCAAAAAGGCCCTGCTCCTCATGGGGATCAATCTCAGTTCTTGGTGGGGGGGTTGCTCCTCAAGCAGAGCCATGTTAGTGGATCATTGAAGGGCACTGACCTGTGAGAGAAGGTGTTTCCTAGGATAACAGCGGCGTGTTGTGGTTAGAGTGTTAGACTTGGACAAGGGAAATCAGTTTTGAATCCCCATTCACTGGGTGACCTTTGGCCAGTCACTCGACTGCGTAAGTGAAGAGGGGGAGAATCATGTATGCCTGAAACTTGTAGCTGCGGGCACTAGAGGGCGTGGCCCCCTCTAACATGTTTTAGGCCCCCTGCATTTTTTAGTTTTCATTTTTCACAGATATATATGTAGCCACCTTTGCTTACAAAGGTCACAAGGAAAAAGAAGGACACAGAACTGTATCTTGTGAAGAGCTGAGCCTTCCAGTGAGGGCAAAGGTGCTTTAAGCAACATAAATTTAAATTTGATGTCCTGGAAGCGGATTTGGGACTCTCTTGTACCCACAAGAATCTCCCTCCTTCCAAGCTGTTTTTCTGCCTCTGTGGATCCAACCCCTGTATTTGGATCCCTAATATTTACTGCGAGAATAACAAGCAGCCTACAGGTACTCACAATTCAGACTTGATGCTGGGGCCTGGGGTTTAAAACCTTTCCGCTCCCCACTTTGTCAGTAAATCACACCCTATCTGCATACAGAAGTTGCTTTATTTTATTCATTTTATTTCCTTCAGTCACACCCACCTTTCTCCCCAATGGGGACCCAGGGTGGCTTACATCATTCTCCTCGCCACCATTTTAACCTCACCACAACGATCCTGTGAGGTAGGCTAGGCTCAGAGGGTGTGACTGGCCCAAGGTCACCCAGCGAGCTTCCGGGGCAGAGTAGGGATTTGAACCTGGGTCTCCCAGATCCTAGTTGGACACTCTAACCACTACTCCGCACTGACTTTATCCTAAGCAGGGGAATAAATGACTGACAATCCCCGTGAGGAACTATTTCGAAAGCTCTCCTTACCCCCTGACGATTTGACTGATTTTTCTTTTCGTCTGCATTTATTGAGTGACGCTAAGTGGGAGACTACTGAGGCTGTAGCCAGTTTTTTTGGCAGACATTCTTAAATCCAAACCTGACTAAGTATGACTGCATGTGTAACTATTGACATATGTTAAATTCCTTTTCCATTCTGTATTTACTTGATTATGTAGGTTATGCCATTAAGGGTTGGAGCTGAATGGAATTGGAAACGTCTGGCATAATATGGAAACCATTTTCGCCCTCTTGGGCTTAATGGTAGCTTTTGGGGTGGATTTTTATCAGGAAAAGAGCATGGAGGCTCCTGCCCCACTTCCTCAGCCATCACCCCACGTTATGTCCCCCCAGGCCCATAGCCAGGATTTTTAAAGTCGGGGGGGCATTTAAATTTCTTAGGGGGCACTGGCTAATTGAATTAAATGAACATCTGGCTCCTTCCCCATACCTGCCGCCGCTCGGGGCCCCTGGGCTGGATGGGAAGTCAGGGGGGCTGGCTTGTAAATCAGGGGCCTAGCCCCCCGATGCCTGCCCCCCTCCAATGTGCTGCTTTTTGCCATTGAAATCAATTACTTGGGGGCGGGGGAATTAGATCACAGGACTTCCCCCAATGTAATCCACACCTCGGCTCCCCGGCAGCTGTCGAAATCTCAAAACTATCGCCCATCACCAAGCGGCACCGATACGGACCACACTCGTCGTTCCGTCTCCCCCTTCGCAAACAAAACGGGAGGTTATCTAAGGTAAACGCTTCCCATTCGGCCGAGGAGTAACCTCCCCACCCCCCCGCTGGCTTGGAAGCAGCGCGGGAAAGAGAACAGCCCCCTGGCCTTTTTATCAGAACGCGTCCCTGTTTACGAGCTGGGATCAGAGCATGTGGATTCGCACCTGACCGTGAATTTCCAGGTAGAGTCAAAAAATAGATCTGTCGCTCCTAGTCCCTATCAGCTACGCCGGCCCTGTCTAATTCAGAAAGGACACTCTGCACCTCCGCCGTTGCCCTGGGCGCTTTGTCTGCCCTTGACAAGCCAGGGAGGGCAGCTGCAGGCCAGCTGGAACTCCCCGGCTGCCCGAGCACAACACCCTGCGCATGCCCTTGGACATGCCTCTCAAGCATGGTGCAGCAGTTAAGAGAAGGAGTCCCCAACATGGCGCCCGCCAAACCTTTCCAGGCACCTGCCAAGTGTTTTTAGAAAGGGAGCGGGGTCAGTTGGGGCTTTTGCCCAGCAGGAATTCTGATTGGCCACTGGAGATTTGATTGGCTCTGCAGATTTTTAAAACCATTGCCTCAGCAGCAGCAGCAGCTGCCACCACAACACAAAGATCTTCACTGTGGGACTGAAGGTAACCCACGGCAGCCATTTTGCGGCTCCACATCTTGGCCCGTAGCAGAATCCGAGAGCTGCCCACAGGCTCAAAAAGGTTGGCAGCCCCCGAGTTAAGAGTGTCAGACTCAGAATCTGGGAGACCCAGGTTCAAATCCTCACTCTGCCTCACTGGGTGGCCGTGGGCCAGTCCCTCACCCTCAGCTTAATCTACCTCACAGGATTCTCGTGAGGATAAAATGGAGAGGATGCTGGAAGCCATAGGGCAGGGGTGGCCAAACTTGCTTAACGCGAGAGCCGCACAGAATAAACATCAGATGTTTGAGGGACGCAAGACACGAATAAATATCACGCACGTTTTTATTGAAAAATAGGCAACTTTGCTTTTTTATTAACATTTAAATGAGACTGTCAGAATAGAAACAAAAAGGGTAAAAACAGAAATTGATTGTGATATTTATTTGTCCAATGATATTTGTAGGCTGGGGGGGAGGCGCTTTGAGAACGCATTTAAAATTAAAGTTGCTTTCTTTCTCTGCTCCCCCCGCCCCACCGACCTCAAGCCTACCCAGGGAGGGGAACCCTGGCTGGGGAAGGGAAGACCGATTGGGGAGGGCATCCCTCCCCTTTGCTTCCCCAGCTGCCCTGCCGGGAGCCGCACAATACATGTGAAAGAGCCACTCCTGAGCCACAGTTTGGCCACCCCTGCCATAGGGTGTAAGTGAATAAATTGCCACAGCCTTCTTTCAGTACTGAACAGAAGAAGTTGGATTTATACCCCGCCCTTCGCTCGGAGTCTCTGAGCGGCTTACAATCTCCTTTCCCTTCCTCTCCCCACAACAGACACCCTGTGAGGTGGGTGGGGCTGAGAGGGCTCTGACTGAGAACTGCTCTTGAGAGAACAGCTCTGAGAGAACTTGTGACTGACCCAAGGGCACCCAGCTGGCTGCATGCTGAGGAGTGGGGAATCAAACCTGGTTCTCCAAGATTAGAGTCCATCACTCCTAACTACTACACCAAACTGGCAAGCTACATAGTCCCAGTAGATATCCCTGAGCTCTTGTGAGAGTCGACTGGGGGTGGGGGTGAGCCACCTTTGCCCGTCTTGACAAGGCCCCACTAGAGATGTGCTGGGCTCAGCTGGGATATTTTTGGCCTCCACAATTGGTACAAATTGAAGTGGCAAAACTACCCACTGGCACAAAGCAGAGGGAACCTCCTCAGCTAACTGGGAAGATCTATGTCCTCGACGGAACAGTCACTTCCCAATATGAGCTTGGCTATTCTGGCCCATCCGCTATATGCCTGTTTCCACAAGAACTGGAAACTCGCTTTCTGAAGAGGAAAGCTGAGAGTCTTGTGAGACTGAACTTAGTGCCCAGTGCCAGGTGTCATTGTGGAATGTTGTGGTTCAGGCCAAGACAGCTTTCTTTAAACACCGACGGGATCATGTGCTGTATAGAACCCTGTCCCGGTGGTCTTCGTGGGCCCATCCTTCACGCTTCCTCGCCCACATCTCGCTTTATGTCAGCTCTCCCGAAACAGGTGGCACCTCCTGCCCGGAGTCTGTTTATCCAGCGCTTTGCGTAACAGAGGTGCCCGTCCTTTTGGAGGCTGCGGCCTTTCCGATAATGGTACATTCTCAGAGGCAGATGAATTCTGCACAACTGGCCTCGCCATCACTGATGCGGAATGACAACCCGGACTTTGGAGGGGAGTCAGTTTCGGTCGTCAGTGGCGGAGCATCCGCTCGGCGTGCCGGAGGTCCCAGGTTCAATCCCCGGCATCTCTCATTAAAAAGGCTCAGGGATCGGTTGACATGAACAGGACCGGCCTTGGCATACCCTGAGGTGGCACAGTGTCCAGGGCACGGGACTTCTGACAGGGCCCAACACTACTGACCCCCTTCCCAGTCACTTACCTCCTAGCGCTCCACCGTACCCCCTGCGACACACCCCATCTAGTGCCACTGGGGAATGGGCTAGAGGTGGCAGTGAGCTAGGGCAGCAGGAGAGCTGACAAGCAGGCACAGGAAGGACACCCAGGTGGGTGGGAGAAAAGGAGGGCATGTGTGGGAACCAGAGGGGGGTACAAGATGGGAAGGGACCCTGGGAGCTCTCCGCCGGGCCCCCTCGAAATCTTGAATAGGCCCTGGATGTTGAAGACCTCTGCCCAAGAGGCCACTGCCAGTCATAAGAACATAAGAGAAGCCAATGTTGGATCAGGCCAATGGCCCATCCAGTCCAACACTCTGTGTCACACAATAGCCACAAATACCAGGTGCCATCAGGAGGTCCACCAGTGGGGCCAGGACACTAGAAGCCCTCCCACTGCTGCCCCCTCCAGCACCAAGAATAGACTGCATCACCTGCCCCAGACAGAGAGTTCCTATCTATACCTTGTGGCTAATAGCCACTGATGGACCACTGCTCCATATATTTATCTAATTCCCTCTTGAAGCCGTCCCTGCTTGTAACTGCCACCACTTCCTGTGGCAGTGAATTCCATGTGTGAATCACTCTTTGGGTGAATAAGTCCTTCCTTTATCTGTTCTAACCCAACTGCTCAGCAATTTCATGGAGTGCCCACGAGTTCTTGTCTTGTGAGAAAGGGAGAAAAGTAATTCTTTCTCAACCAGCTCTATCCCATGCATAATCTTATAAACCTCTATCATGTTTATCTAATCCCCTCTTGAAGCCGTCCATGCTTGTAGCTGCCACCACCTCCTGTGGCAGTGAATTCCCTGTGTTAATCACTCTTTGGGTGAAGGAGGACTCCCTTTTATCCATTCTAACCCGACGGCTCAGCAATTTCATTGGGTGCCCACGAGTTCTTGTATTGTGAGAAAGACAGAAAAGGACTTCTTTCAGAGGAGACAAAGACCAGCCTTGATAGATCAAGGGTCTGACTGTGTTTAAGGCACCTTCACGTGCTCACCCAGCGGCCCCACCCAGGCTATCAGCGCACCCTTAAGTAAAGCCGATGTGGAGCCCCACCTGGCCATCATTTCAAGGGAAAGTTAATTCACAGTTCCTGGTCTGCTCCAAGCCCGGATCGCCATCCGACTCGGCGATTAAGGCAAAGACCTGGCGGTCTTTCTAAAGGGGTGTCTGAGTCGGAAGCCGCGCCGAGAGGGCTTTGCGTCAGCAAAGCGGCCGGTCTGATAAGAGGAGCTGTTTTTTTTTCCATTCGCTTTATCTGTCTTGAGGCTTGGCTTGGTTTATTCTAGTTTTTGAGCAAACTTGTCGGGATGGTGTAATGGTTCCAGACACGGTTTGTCGCCCTGTTTTGCACGGGACGGGATTCAAAAATGTGGCGATATGTGATATTTTAAATGATGTGTTCAATAGTTACTCCTTCCTAAAGTGCTGAATGTTCTTTTCCCTCGTGTATCTCAACTATTGTTATATTGTTTTGTCTAAAAACCTATGCACTGTGCAGACGTCCTTGAACGAATGCAAGGTATAGCCACAGGGTATAGATGGAATGCTCTGTCTGGGGCAGTGATGCTCTGTATTCTTGATGCTTGGGGGGGCCACAGTGGGAGGGCTTCTAGAGTTCTGGCCCTGCTGGTGGACCTCTTGATGGCACCTGGGTTTTGGCCACTGTGTGACACAGATTGTTGGACTGGATGGGCCTGTCAGAAAAAATGCATTTGATGTTTCTCACTGAATCCATTGTTGTATGTTTCCTACCCCGCTATGCGCTTGCGTAGGTATGCAGGCAGAAACGTGGGAGCTTCTTCCCTGCCGCTTTTCCTTATCACGGTGGCCTTGAATGGAGGCTTTGGACTATTCTTGTTTCGCTGAGAATTTTCCAGTCCTGGGAAGGCAAGGGGAGGGGGGGAGTAGTCTCCCGCTCATCAAGTATTTCTCCCGCCGGGAGTTCCCGCGCGAGTGCTCAAGTTTCATTTGCTAGGCGCTTCATAGCATCACACTATAAGTTAGCTTGCTTTGCTTTGCCCCCCATTCCTGACAATGACCTCCTACTGTGGGTTTATAGCAAGATAATCCAATAAACCTTTCTTTGTGCAAGAATGACTGGATCTACTTGATTTTAAGCCTGACAGGGCCATTGGCCTGATTCAACATGGCTTCTCCTATGTTCTCATGTCTGGGGCAGTGATGCTCTGTATTCTTGGATGCTTGGGGGGCCCACAGTGGGAGGGCTTCTGGAGTTCTGGCCCCGCTGGTGGACCTCTTGATGGCACCTGGGTTTTGGCCACTGTGTGACACAGAGTGCTGGAGTGGGTGGGCCTTTGGCCTGATCCAACGTGGCTTCTCTTATGTTCTTAAGAGCAGAAGTCCATGAGTGGCTCTTAGCCACAAGGTATAGATGGGACACTCTGTCTGGGGCAGTGATGCTCTGTATTCTTGATGCTTGGGGGGGCCACAGTGGGAGGGCTTCTAGAGTTCTGGCCCTGCTGGTGGACCTCTTGATGGCACCTGGGTTTTGGCCACTGGGACACAGAATGCTGGACTGGATGGGCCACTGGCTTGATCCAATGTGGCTTCTCCTACATTCCTATGTTCTAAGGTGGGGTTATAAATAAAGTATATAAATAAACTGTGTAACCGTCCTGGATTTCGTTGAAGTTTCGAAAGAGCATTCCCATGGAAAGCGTTTCTGTACAGGAAGTAGATTTGAACAGATCTGGGTCCCTGGGGTAGCTTTCTGTAGCAAACCCTCCAAGAGGGCACCCCCGAATTGACGATGGATTTGACCCAGGAAGAACTGATTCAAAATGGTGGGTAGGAGCTAATTTTTTTTTAACGCTTCAGCAATTATCTGCACCTAGATGCCATGTGTTTGGGGAAAACTTCTCCAAAAGGACACTGCAGAGCTGGGAAAAGTACAGAGGACGGTAACCAAGATGATTAGGGGGTTGGAGCATCTTGCCTGGGAGGAAAGGCCGAAGAGTCCAGGACTTTTCAGTTTAGAAAAGGAATGACTAAAGGGGGGACACGAGAGAGGTTTATAAAATTAGGCATGGGGATGGAGAGACCAGGCAAAGAGAACTTTTTCTCCCTTTCCCAAATGACTAGAACTCGAGGGCATCCAGTGAAGCTGATGGGCAGGAGGTTCAGGATGGACAAAAGGAAATACTTCTTTACAGAGCATGATTAAAATGTGGCATTGGCTGCCAGAAGATGTAGTGATGGCCACAGGAATAAACAGCTTTCAAAGGGGATTAGATTCATGGAGGATCATTCTATTAAGGGCTAGTAGCCATGGTGACTGAGGGGAACCTCCACATTCAGAGGCACTAAACCTCTTAATCCCAGAGCCAGGAGGCAACCTCAGGAGAAGGCCTCGGTCTCTGTGCCCTGTTGTTGGCCCTTCAGAGGAACTGGTTGGCCGCTGGATGAGGCCAACTAGATGGACCACGGGTCCGATCCAGCAGGGCTCTTCCGATGTTCTTATATAGGTAAAGGTTTCCCTTGCTTGAAAGCCAATCGAATCTGACTCTAGGGTTGCAGTGCTCATCTCCGTTTCCAAGCCGAAGAGCCAGCGCTGTCCGAAGACGTTTCTGTGGTCATGTGGCCAGCATGACTAAACGCTGAGGTGCACAGAATGCTGTTACCTTCCCACCAAAGTGGTACCTATTTATCTACTTGCAATTTCTTGCTTTCGAACTGCTAGGTTGGCAGGAGCTCACTCCGTCATGCGGTACTCGGGTCTCGAACTGCCGAACTACTGACCTTCCAGCCTGCAGTTCAGCGTCTTAACCACTTGAGCCACCGCAGCTCCTATATACACCCCACTAAATTCTTAAATTCTTATATGCACCCCACTAAATTGGGCTTACTTACACCATGGCTGCTTTTAATACTTTAGCGAGACCCTTCCTCAGAACCCGAAACTCCCCAGCAAATATCCAGGCAGCCACCCCTGTGATTCAACACTTATTTTGTATTTGGTTCAGACATTAACGTGTTCAGTTTGGGCAGAGTTCGTCATCCTTACAGCGAAAACGGCTGTCGTGCAACTTTATCGCTCTCGCTTGAAATTGAAATATTCAACACGAACCTCTAGACTTTACGGGTCCCCCTTTTCTCTGTTTAGTTAACGTGCAGGTATTCCTGGGCGTGGGACTCGCCGTCCTCTGCTTCTGCCTTCTCCTCGGCTGTGCAGTCTGCTGGCACTGGCGACGGAAGCGTAAAGATAAGGGCAGAGCGTGCCCGCCACATCGGGCCCTAGTGGATCTGGGGCCGCCCCTGCCTTCCCAAGTGACAGCCGTGGCCATCCAGCAGCAGTACATGGAGATAGAAGGAGAAGTTCTGGATCGCCCGTCTCCCGAGCTTGCCGAATCTCCGGCGATACCCGACTACGGAAGCCCACCCAAGAACCTACGACGCAGCAGAGCTTCTTTACCCAGCCTCCCCTTTCCGTCCAAGCTGAGTCTGCCGGTCAAGCCCACACTGAGCCTGGAACGTCGCTGCACTATCTCCGGGAGCAGTGCCCTAGGGGACAAAAGCCACCTTCTCTTCAGTCCCATCCAGGGGGCCGATGTCCCGCGGTTTTATACTGTGCCACGGAACCTGTCCAGTGCCGGTCTGAAGCCACGACCACACCTCCACTTCACTCTTTTTTACTCAAAGCCCGAGGCCGCGCTGATTGTGACGGTGATTGGCATCTCCCACCTGTCCAAGGGCTTCCGGGCCAGCCGGGATTCCTACGTCAAGGTCTACCTGCTTCCGAAATTCGCCGAGCCCAAGCGCACCGCCCTGCACAAGAAGAGTCTGAATCCCGAGTACCACGAGCAGTTCCATTTTGGCCACTATAGCCTGGAGGAGCTGCGGGGTCTAACTCTGCGCTTTGCCGTCTATGCGAAGGGGTTCCACAACCTGAAGGATTTCTTCATCGGGGAGGTGATGTTCCCCTGCACGCAGGCGGCCTTGGAACAAGGCGTCTCCTCCGCCTATACCCAGGAACTGTCGACCACCAAAACCAAACTTAAAAAGGTGAGGGGTCGTGCTGATGAACTGTGAAGGTGGTGTTCCGCCCAATCACACGTGCCGCAATGGTAGCAGCACAGCAAGAAGTGAGGCAGGAAGAGCAGCTTATGGAGTGATAGGATTGGCGGAGAAGAAAATGGGAAACTATTTAACATTTTTATCCCACATTTCTGCCAAGTAGCTCAGGGTAATACTCCTTTTCACCGTGTTATTTTTACAAAAACCAGTGAGATAGATTAGACTCATGTGTGTGTATGACTGGATCAAGGTGCAAGACACAGCATTTTAGGATGGCATGGGTGGTTATTGACTTTATCGGCCCTTTATCTTGTAGTGTTGGACCTTGAGAGTTGTCTTGTGAGAGGCAGCACAGGATAGAAAACTTTAAACAAGTGAGGTCATCAGGGGGATTTGAATCTGGTTCTTCTCCGTCCTAGTCCATCCCCCCATTTTATTTTCATAACAACTCTAAGAGGTAGGCTAAAAGAAGAAGAGAAGAGACTGGATTTATACCCCTCTCTTCACTCAGAGTCTCAGAGCGGCTTACAATCTCCTTTCCCTTCCCCTCCCTGCAACAGACACCCTGTGAGGCCGGTGGGGCTGAGAGAGCTACTTTGAGGACTGCCCTTGAGAGAACAGCTCTGAGAGAGCTGTGACTGGCCCAAGGTCACCCAGCTGGCTTCATGTGGAAGAGTGGGGAAACTTCTTTCCCTTCCTGTCCCCACAACAGACACCCTGTGGGGTAGGTGGGCCTGAGAGAGCTCTGACGGAAACTGTTCTTTTTCAAGAACAGCTCTGACAGAACTACGGCTTGCCCAAGATCATCCAGCAGCTGCAAGTGGAGGAGTGGGGAATCAAACCTGGTTCTCCCAGATTAGAGTCCCGCACTCCTCACCACTACACCAAACTGGCTAGACTGAGAGAGAGCGACCGACTCAAGTTCACCCAATGTTCTCGGCAAAACGGGGATTAGAACTCAGGTCTCCCTCTTCCAGCGTTTCGCCCAATTGGGTCAATTTTACCAGAGATGAGAGGGAACGTGAAGGAAATGTACCTGACAAAAGATGCCATGGGGTATGGGAAAGGTGGAGGAATGATTCCAGGACCGCCTTTCCTGGTACATCCCCCAGAGAGCATTACGCTCTGGTGATAACAACGTACTGGCGATCCCTGGCCCAAAGGGTGCTTGGCTGTCCTCAACCAGAGTCAGGGCTTATTCAGCCCTGGCTCTGACCTGATGGAACAAACGCCTTTCTGCCAGGCCTATGGTTGAGAAAAACGATGGTTCTTCCATCTTAGATTGGCCTCCCTCCCTTCCTTTCCCCCCTTCCTTTCCCTTCATATCAGAACTTCCTGACAGTTAGAGCGGTTCCTTGGCGGGCTTCCTCGGGAGGTGGAAGTCTCTTTGGTGTAGTGGTTAACTGCGTGGACTCTAATCTGGGAGAATCAGGTTTGATTCCCCACTCCTCCACTTGCACCTGCTAGATGACCTTGGCTGAATCATAAATTCTTTCAGAGCTGTTCTTTCAAGGGCAGTTCTCTCAGAGCTCTCTCAGCCCCACCTACTTCCCAGGGTGTCTGTTGTGGGGAGGGGAAGGAGATAAGCCACTCGGAGACTCCCTTGGGTAGTGAAGGGTGGGGTGTAAATCCAATCTCCTCCTCCTCCTCCTCTTCTTCTTTCTTTGGAGGTTTTGAAGCAGAGGCTAGATTGGCCATCTGACGGCAATGCTGATTCTGTGAACTTGGACAGATCACGAGATGGGAGGGCAGGAAGGGCTGCCTCAGTGCTTAGTTCTCATGGCCCTTTCTTACATGCCCAGGGAAATGCTGATCGCCACTTTGGGGTCAGGAAACAATTGTTCTCCGGGCCAGTTTGGCCAGGGATCCTGGAGGTTTGGTGGGTTGTTGTTGGCTTTCCCCCCAATTTCTGGGCATGGAGTAGGGGTCACCGGGGGTGTAGGGGCGGGAGGTAGTTGTGAATTTCCTGCACTGATGGACTAGATGACTCTAGAGCAATGTTCCCTCTAAGCTGTGGAGTCCTGTGAGCAAAAATTCTACTTTGTGAGCTACCGGCATTAAAGTTGTGAGCGAGCAGTTTGGCTTCTGCATAAATCAGTTTGCTCTGGAGCCTCCCCTTCCCGAGCTGAGACAAAAATGCGTGAGCCGGAGGCTAAAAAACGGTGAACTAGCTCACACCAACTCAGCTTAGAGGGAACAGTGCTCTGGCGGTCCCTTCCAACTCTACGATTCTTTGATTCTAGATCTTAAGACATTTATCTGTCTCCCGGGATACTTATAAACCTCTGCTAGTTGCGATTGGTTGCTGTTATTTCAGTGTATGACAGGATTGTTAACATTTTAACTGCATGGAATGTTTTCGTGAAGGCTGTTATCCGCCCTGGGCCCTGTTATACAGGGGAGGGTGGGCTATAAATTGATTGGTCGACTGAATGAATGAAACAATGATCAGTTCAGTACGCGGCAGAGAGGTTCAGAGAGCCACTGCGGTGTGGTGGCTTCACGTCCGTAGCCGTGTTGGTCTGAAGCTGCAGAACAAATCCTTGGGGTCCAGGGGCACCTTTAAGACCAACAGAGTTTAATTCTGGGTATCAGTTTTCGTGTGCATGAACACTTCTCCAGTGATTTGGAGTGTCGGACTAGTATCTGGGAGGCCCAGGTTCAAGTCCTCACTCGTGCCATATAAGCACAGGAGGTGACCTTAGGGTGCAGTCACGCTCTCTCAGCCTGGCACACTTCCCAGGCAGTGTCCCCTCTAAGCTGAGTTAGTGTGAGTTAGCTCACAGTTTTTTAGCCTCCGGCTCACACTTTTTTTTGTCTCGGCTCAGGAAGGAGGG
Source organism: Gekko gecko (assembly GCA_029375565.1). NCBI lineage: Eukaryota > Metazoa > Chordata > Lepidosauria > Squamata > Gekkonidae > Gekko > Gekko gecko. The sequence goes on along the minus strand of JAPDNY010000017.1, from coordinate 6,527,989 downwards.
CTCCAGAGCCGACTGATTTATGCAGCAGCCAAATCTCCTGCTCACAACTTTAATGCCAGCAGCTCACAAAGTAGAATTTTTGCTCACAGGACTCCACAGCTTAGAGGGGGCATGGTTCACGGGGTTCTTATTATGAGGCTAAAATGGAGGGAAGGACAATGATGTTAAGCTGCTTTGGGACCCCATGGGGAGAAAGGCAGGGGGAGGGTTATAAATAAAGTAAATAAATAAAATGCGAAGGGGAAATCGCGGGGCGGGGTTGTTGTTAAATGGTCCGGGGGTGCAAAAAAATTCAAAGCATGCGAAAGCTGTGAATAAATGAAAACCACGATATTGACAAAACTGCCACAAGAGAGATTCGAGTCTAGTAGCAATGTAGAGGTCGATGAGGTTTGGGGGGGTATAGCCCAGGCTAGCTCGATCTCGTCAGATCTCGGAAGCTAGGCGGGGCCCGCCCTGGATGGTGCTCGGATGGGAGACCTCCTTGGAACACCAGGGTTGTGATGTGGAGGTAGACGACGGCAAAACCACCTCTGAATCATCTCGTGCCTAAAAAAACAAGTCTACCTCCTCACCTGGCGGTGCGTAAGATTAAAGAGCTGGAACTTTTAGATGCCAGACAATCTTAGGATCTCCTGGCTATTCTACACCCAATGTCATACAAAGATGATGATGATGATGGTTCAGGGTATGAGCTTTTGAGGGCCAAAGCTCCCTTCATCAGATAACCTGACATCGAGGGAGATTTAACTCTCAAAACCTCATACTCTGGAAAACTTGTCTCTAAGGTACTCTAAGGGACTCAGTGCTCCCGCAGACCAGCCCTCTGAAATTAAAACTGCGTTTCTGTTTTTCACTCATCTGTGCCAACAGTACAAGAGAGGCTCGAGAGCGCTTCAGTCGGCACGTGCACCATCGGTCGCTGCCTAACCATCTCCTTCCCCTCCGTTTCTCGTTCCAGTGCCTCAGTTCCCAGGACGTGAGCTGCAGCCCCCCGCTTTCCCGGCCCAAATCCGCCGGACAGCTGTTCCTTCTCCTGCAGTACCAGGCCCTGGCCAGTCGCATCAAAGTGCTGGTGCGCAAGGCAGAGAACTTGGGCCGCCTCAGCCGCATTCCGGGGACACCAGGTAGGGCGGTCTAGAAAGATGCTGCGCCGTAAGCGATGGTCCTCTTGTGGTCCCCTGCTTGCATGCATTTGAATTGCTTTTGGGTGCTGGGTTTGGATCCCGCTTACAACAATTGAAGGAAATTGATGAATAGTGTCGACCATGTATGAAACGTAACATCAAAGCTCCAAAATATTCCACTTCTTCAACAATTCTTGTTATTTAAATACTTAAGTCTCCTATTCAACACAATTGGCACACAGACCAGTTGAGAACTTAAAGGAAACTAAACATTCCCAGAATGAACCTCACTGTTCCAAAGGCTTCTCCATTCCAAACTGGAAAAACACAAATGTCCATCACGCAAGTCAATCCAGTCCTTAAGACACTAAATGATAAACTGCAGTTGACCCTTTTTTTACAGCAATGGGAACTCCCTCAGCACAATGTCTCCAAAGCTGCCTTATTTAACTTTATTCATGATGGACACATGTCACCTCTGTAGGCATTCTCTCATCTAAGCCGTCTTGACATGCTGTAAAACAAGGCAAGTTTTTGGAGGCACTACCTTCTGGGAGAACCCATCAATGGGCAGTCCTGATGAAGGGATCGACAACCCATTGGAAATCTGGAGGATGGGTCGACTAGAAAATGGCTTTCATGTGTGTATCTGTATGGGGGAAATCTTCCTTCCTTTAGCCAGAGATGCCGGGGATTGACCCTGGCAGCCTCCAGCCTGTGCCTAGCCAGCCTCCCCTGGAGCCCTGGCATCCTGGACTACCCATATCAAATTCTGCCCCTTGTTAGTAAAACAAGACTCTTTTTCCCCACCCCGGCCACAGACCCCTCCATCTTGAGGTCCAGACGCTTGGATTTTACCTACCATGGGGGGTCCCTAACCTTTGGAATTCTGGCATAGTTGATGGGCGCAACCACGAGGAGGAGGAGATTGGATTTATACCCTGCCCTTCACTACCCAAAGGTGTCTCAGAGCGGCTTACAAACTCCTTGCCCTTCCCCTCCCCACAACAGACACCCTGTGAGATAGGCGGGGCTGAGAGAGCTCTGACAGAAACTGCTCTTTTTCAAGGAGAGCTCTTATCAGAACTACGGCTTGCCCAAGGTCATCCAGCTAGGTGGAGGAGTGGGGAATCAAACTTGGTTCTCCCAGATTAGAGTCCGCGCACTTAACCACTACACCAAGATAGCTGTCATAGGAGGGAAGCCAACCACAAGATGGCTGCCACGGGAGGCGGAGACACACACAGAGAGCCTAAGTGCTGGGGAGAAGAGGGGTAGTTTTAAAAAATACACTGGAAAAGAAGAGTGAGAGATAATAATAATAATAATAATAATAATAATAATAATAGTAGTAGTAGACTGGATTTATACCCGCCCTTGACTCAAAGTAGCTTAGAATCTCCTCCCCTTCCCCTCCCCACAACAGCCACCCTGTGAGGTAGGTGGGGCTGAGAGAGCTGTTTCGAGGACTGCTCTTGAGAGAACAGCTCTGAGAGAACTTGTGACTGACCCAAGGTCACACCAGCAGCTGCATGTAGAAGAGTGGGGACTCAAACCCGGTTCTCAAACCCGTACTCCTCACCACTACACCAAACTGGCTCTCAAACCAACCCTGTGGTGGTGGCTTCCACAGAAACAGTATTGTTTTAACCTGCCCAGCTGATTGGGTCGCCGGTGGCCAATTGGAAGCTGTGCTGCACTGAGTACTCCACCTGGCCCCATCCATTTCTAAAAACACACGGTGGGCACCACATCAGGGACTCCTGTCCTCTAACTTCCTGCTTTCCTTTTTTGCTAGACCACTACGTCACAATCCGCCTGTGCCACAACGGGCAGGTCATTGACACGAAAGAGACCAAATCCATCACCAGCTGCAATCCTGTGTGGAACACCCCCTTTCTCTTCAGCATCCCAGCAGGAGACATCCTGGAGCAAGCCCTCTCCCTGGAGTTCACAGTCATGCAGGTGAGGAGACGGGCCTCCCGACTGTTTTTTGAGGCACCTATCAGCACGCAACGTGGCTGTTTGACGTGTTGCGTTTGCCACACGTTGACAGTGGAGGAGTTGCGACTCTTGGGCTGAAGCCGGACAATTCGCTCCAGAGAAGCCCACCCGGTTGTTTTTTACGCCAGTTTGGTGTAGTGGTTAGGAGTGGCAGACTAATCTGGGAGAACTGGGTTTGATTCCCCCACTCCTCCACATGCAGCTGCTGGCGTGACCTTGGGTCAGTCACAAGTTCTCTCTGAGCTGTAGTCTCAAGAGCAGTCCTCGAAGGAGCTCTCTCAGCCCCACCTACCTCACCAGGGTGTCTGTTGTGGGAAGGGGAAAGGAAAGGAGATTGCAAGCTGCTCTGAGACTCCGAGTGAAAGGAAGGGTATAAATTCAATCTCTTCTCTTCTTCTTTTGACTTCTCTGTTTCAACTGTGGATCTTCTCCTATACTCCACCGTTATCTCTAGTGGACAGATCAGACAGAATGCAAAGCCTGCTCTCTTCAGTCACAAGTTCTCTCGGAGCTGTTCTCTCAAGGGCAGTCCTCAAAAGAGCTCTCTCTCTAGTCCCACCGACCTCCCAGGGTGTCTGTTGTGGGGAGGGGAAGGGAAAGGAGATTGTAAACCACTCTGAGACTCCTTCAGCTAGTGAAGGGCAGGGTATAAATCCAATCTCCTCTTCTTCTTCTTCTTTTCTTGTGACCCATAAGGTTGAGATCTATTGAAGTATGGAGATGGATCTCGCCACCTCCTGGCTGAACTTATATTTCAAGGGTATTCCAGTGTGGCAAAATCTTTCAGGTTTTTTGGGGGGAGATACGTCTGCATTAGTTTTATTTATTCGTTTGTTTGTTTGTTGGATTTCTACTCCGCTCCCCCATTTAATTAGTTTTACCTGTTTGCTGTACCCACCGCCCCAGCCTGGATAGCCCAGGCTCGCCCAATCTGATCAGATCTCGGAAGCTAAGCAGGGTCGGCCCTGATTAGCAGTTGAATGGGAGACCACCAAGGAAGTCCGGGGTTGCTACGCAGAGGCAGGCAAGGGCAAACCGCCTTTGTTGGTCGCTTGCCTTGAAACCCCGATAAGGGGGTTCAATCCAATTATCTTTATTGGCATGTAACCCTTGCAGACTCATGTACAACAAAAACAGCAGCAGCCTAAAATAATACTTGCAAAAAAACCAGATGTAAAAAGAATTACCATGTAAGTATATAAAGGTAAAGGTTCCCTTGCTCGAAAGCCAGTCAAATCCGACTCTAGGGTTGCGGTGCTCGTCTCCGTTTCAAAGCCGAAGAGCCAGCGCTGTCCGAAGACATTTCCGTGGCCATGTGGCCGGCATGACTAGATGCCGAGGCGTGCAGAACGCTGTTACCTTCCCACCGAAGTGGTACCTATTTATCTACTTGCAATTTCTTGCTTTCGAACTGCTAGGTTGGCAGGAGCTGGAACTAGAGACGGGAGCTCAATTAAATAAAGGGAAAGTAGAAATGGCACTAAGAAGGAATTTAGCGACAGTTTAGGTCTGGATTATCAAGAAGAGTAAGGATCAAAAGGCCATCAGGATATTCTTCTAGGTGAGCCACAATAACGTTTAGAAATTTCAGACGTAGCACATGATAGAAGGGACACTGAAGCAAGACACGGGAGATTGTTTCAATATGATCATTTGTACATGGACGACATCTGTCGGGAAAGGGTACACCCTGGAAATGGCCAGATAATAAGGCCGAAGGTCGTGCATTGAATCTGGCCAAAGAGAGGGCTCTACGGAGCTTGAGGATGTGAAGTTGGTACAGATAAGAGGCAGCTTGGCCGACTTTAGGAGAGATTCCAAAATACGGGGGGTGAACAGGTTCTGTTAGCAGCGTTATATAGTGAATGTAAGCTCAGAGTGAAGTAGTTTGGCTCTTATAACTGAGAAAGCCTCAGATTCGGAAGTAAGGAGTAAGGAATCTAAGGTGATATCCAGAGATTTCATTTTGGGTTCTATATAGGTAATCCGGTTTGAATCATCAGGTTCTAATAGAAGCTGATAGGTGTAACTAGAGGGCTCTGAACTGAAAAGAAGGCGAAGCCAATACTTAATTGTAAACAGCCACGATTCGTGATTAACATATTCTGGCCGCACTCCAGGCATAAAGCTGCGTAGGAGACACACGGTGGCACCCCATGAGGGGGTTGCCATAAGCCAGCTACGACTTGGTGGCAAATAAATAAATACAGGTGGAAATCTTTTTGTTCTGGCAACGGATATATGCAGGGCTATTTTGGGGCAGGAACGCACAGGAACGGAGTTCCGTCTGGCTCCTGAGTTGGCCACACCGAACAGGAACTCATTAGCATAATAGGCCCCACCCAATAGCAGAAACTCATTAGGATTGGCCGCATCAGGGGTGTGTGGCATAACATGCAAAGGAGTTCCTGCTCCAAAAAAAAGCCCTGGGGTTTGGAAAACAAACAAGGTAAACAGAATAAGAAGCAAAAGGTGGGTGGGGCTAGATGACCACACTTCTGGTAACATGGGGGTGCGGCCTAATATGCTAATGTAATGTGCTGACAGGGGTGTGGCCTAATATGCAAATGAGTTTCTGCTGTTGGGTGTTGCCTATTATGCTAATGAGTTCCTGCTGGGTTTTTTCTACAAAAAAAACCCTGGATATACGTAATTTCAAAAACAATGACCCGTAGAAAACAGCGTGGTGTTTCTGCATGGTGGTCTCGAGCCTCCGGGGTCTCGAACTGGTCATTGGCACCAACACTCCTTTCTTTCTTCCACCCCCAGGCTCGCCTCTACACTCGCAGCTCTGTCGTGGGGAAAGTGCTGATCGGCCCCGACGCGCCGGAGATGGGGCAGATCCACTGGAAGGAGATGTGCAGGCGAGGGAACGTGGAATCCGCTCGCTGGCACCCGATTCAACCCGAAGGAGCTCAGCTCTGCCCTTGAGGGGCACGCCTGGCAGCTCGTAGTCCCGACGGCCGGCAAGACTCGTGCTGTCATTGGGGGGGAGGGCTCCCGTCAGCAGTTCCGGAAACGGGCTCTTTCTGCAACAGAGGAGCCTGGGGAGGATCAGAGAAGTTTGGGGGCGGTGACTTCCGATTGGAGCGAGCCCGGCGAGCGAACGGAGCTAGTTGAGAGAGGCAGAATGGAATCCTCCGAGCCACTATGAAGTAGTGCAGATCAGTGGCTTGTGAGATTCCCCCTACACAACCTGGAGCTTTGAGGAAGTCCTGGCTGTTCCAAGAACTGCCTGTACCATCAAAAAGGGAAGTCAAAGAAGATGGAGAGAGTGAATGAACAGGACCTTGTGTGCACTAGACTCTTTTCTTCCACAAAACCAGTACATGCCCCTCAGGGACACTGGTTGTACTTGGATGCCGTGAACAAGATTTCGTTTGTGATGAGAATGAACCAGGAAATCCTCAAGCTCTCATGCTACTGCGTGGCTGAGAGATCCAATAAACTTAAACTACAGTTTGTTGAGATGCTCCAACTTGCTTGTTGCCTTCTACAAACTAATCTTGGTTTGTAGAAAGTGGAATAAAACAGTTCGTTGAGATGCCCCAACTGTGGTTTGTCACCTCCCACAAACCAAGAACCTTGGTTTGTAGACAACGGAACAAACCACAGTTTGGCATTTTGTCCAGTTTGGACGGTATAATGAACTTTGGTTTGTTCACTCTCCCTGACATGTATGAGATGGGTGGCGGAGGGGTAGATTTGTTTGTGAGGGATGAATATGATCCTCCCCAAGAGGAGGAAGCAAGCAGTGAAAATCTCATGGTTTGAGTAGCATCCATAACAAATGCAGAGGAAAAATCCGATGGGCCATACTTGGCCTGCAGGTAGAGGGGGAACTCTGCATTGCTAGCTCATGGGGGAAGTGGTATGAATGCGCACCCGTGTCCGAAGCAGAACCCTGGATTAAACCAGCACCATGTCTGTAAAGTTGCACAGAAAGGTTTATTGTACCGGGACGGGGAACGAAAACGTGGGAAGAAGCCTGGCAAATGGATGTGCCTAGGAGGAAACTCGGCATCTACCCCCTAGACTCTGTTACCACAAATAAATACATTTTCAGCCATGTACTCAATTGCATTCTTTTTCCCCCCTCCTGATTTTAGTTCTCTTTTGCCAAGGGACAGAGCAGGTAACTTCTGTGCCCCACCTGGTGTTCCAGATACGAGTTTACTGTTGTAACTGGGGGAGGGAGGAGTGAAATTGGGGGGTGGGGCTCACAATGGTGGGGAAAGGATAAGCCAGGCAACAGCTGCGACCCTCCACTCAAAATCACAGATTTTTCCACTGTTTCTTATTTTAAAGAAGCGTCCTGGCTTTGTTTACACGGATTTGCTCGTAACATTTCGTCTCCCCGATACTCATCCTTTGGTTCCGGAACCCATTCCCTTTTTCAAAAAACCGAACAGGGGCTGATAGTTTGCAGAAATACCCCCGGAAGGAAAAGTCACGCTTCCCTTTCTAGGTTGGTCCCAAAGAGAACTTTTTCTTCCTCTCCCAAAAGACTAGAACTCGAGGGCATCCAATGAAGCTGACGGGCAGTAGGTTGAGGATCGATAAAAGGAAATACTACTTTGCACCGAGAGTGAGACAAATGTGGAACTCGCTGCCAGAGGGTGTAGTGATGGCCACAGGAATAAACAGTGTTAAAAGGGGATTAGACAGATTGATAGAGGATAGGTCTATCGGTGGCTACTAGCCATGGTGACTGAGGGGAACCTCCACGTTTAGAGGCAGTCAACCCCCAAATCCCAGAGGCAACCTCGGGGGAGGGCCTCAGCCTCTATGCCCTGTTGTTGGCTTCCAGAGGAACAGGATGCTGGACTAGATGGACCACTGGTCTGATCCAGCAGGGCTCTTCTGATGTTCTTATGAAAGCCTCGGCCTCTCTGCCGTGTTGTTGGCCCTCCGGAGGAACTGGTTGGCCCCTGTGTGAGAGAGACAAGATACTGGGCTCTTCTGATGTTCTTAAGGTGCTCCGGGACTCTTATCCAGGGACTGAGCATCACTTTAAAAGTTTGGACTTTAGACCCTGGCTCACTTTTTCTCTGTTAATATAACTCTGTGCTTTAAAAACGTTAAGAAGAGCCCTGCTGGGTCAGTGAACGATCTAGTCCAGTGTCTTGATTTGACGCAGCTCATCTTCCGGCATTCCTCGCTTCTGCTGTTCTCCCTGTTAATCCAGACAGAGGGAAGTATTAAAACAAAACTCTCCATGCCGTATGGAACCTTTTAATGAAAGGATGGGACACACACACACATACTTCTTAAAGCAGAAACACGGGAATTCCCAACACGAACAGAAAGTTTGCCTTATGATAGAAGCTTCCTGTAGGACTTTGAAAAACAGAGGAATCCCAGAACAGGCAGGAGACGCAGTTCTGTTCAATGCTTCTCTCCGTCCTCTGGAATTTCGGGGTTCCCTCTGAATTTAAAGGGGGACCAAGGCCTCGGGGGACCAAAAGGTATGGGGGACAAGAGAGCTGAGCCCCGGGGACTGGCTAAAGCCCCTTCGCTGTCAGCCGGCAGAGAAGGGATGAGCTCCAGGGAGAAGGGTTTGCTGGAAGATCTGGTAGGAATCGGGGGCTCGGGGGGCCCGAGGCCCCTCGTCGGGAGAACCGCCCCTCCGTTGGTCTTCAGCACCAGCGTGAGGCTGAGAATAAAACGGGGCCTGGCTCAGGTCCTCTCTGCTGCCCGTGAACGGCGGCTCGTCGCTTTGGGGGGAAGGCACGGAGCTGTCACTGCCCTGGGCGCTGTGCGAATCCTGCCCCAGGGTGGCGGAGAGTCGAGGCACCAGGAGTTCGAGAGTGCTCCTTTCCGGCCGTTGCTTCGGAAGGTTGCGGATCTGCTGAATTTGCTGCTGGAACCTCAGCTTGGCTGTTGCGGGGGGAAAGAGGAGAGCGAGTTTCACATCTCCCAAAGAATAAATGGAATAGCCCTGGCATAGTTTGGACTGTGCTTGGAAAGTGACCAGCTAGCTGCACTGCCTGGCTTTCCTCCGTGGCAAGGGAGGGCGAACTGGTACCCGGAATACAGCCACGATCTGTGAAGATTCAAAGAACCACCAGCCTTTCCTTTGGCAGCTTTAATTTGGAGCAGGGGTCTTTTTGTAGAAAAACAGCTGCAGGAGCTCATTAGCATATGCCACGCCCCCTGACATCACCGGAAGTGATGTCAGAAGGGGAAGCAAAAAGGGGGGGAGGCATCTTCAAAAGCCTCCCATTCCCTTCCCCAGCTGGTCTGGGTGGAGGAGCTAAGAGAGAAGGGGTTTAAAGTTTAAACTCCTTCTCACTAGAGCTGGGCCACAGAAGGAGGAAAGAGGGAAGGAAACAGAGAGAGTAGAGAGAAGGAAAGAAGGAAGGAAAGAGGGAAAGAAAGAGAAGGAAAGGGGAGGGAAAGAAAGAGAGGGAAGAAGGAGGGAAACAGGGAAAGGAGAGAAAAAGAGAAGAAAAGGTGGGAAAGAAGTTTGCAAACTGGTTCCTATGGCTGTCCCCCTGTCCCTACCTTTCATTAGAGACTCGTTCTTCTGCTGCAGAGCCTGGATCTCAGAAGCCATGGAGGAGATCTAAGATGCGGAGGGTAGATATTCAGGAAACAGATCTGATATAGTGTACACACCATCAGGGGCGGATGAAGGCTCCCTGGTGCCCTCAGCACTGACCAATCTCGGTGCCCCCCTCCTTTCCACATGGACCCCCAAGTCCATTTTAGCTGTTGACCTGTCTGACCAGATATACAATGCGGGTTGCAGCAATGCAAAAATGTATTCATATGATAACATGATACACTGTACAAACTAAGCCAAACTTTGGCTACATAAAGTTCTGGGCTGAAATTAAAAAGGGGCCGAGGGGGTCATTGAAACGACTGTCATGACAACTGAATTTGGCTCCATCATTTTACTTTTAAACTTCGCCTATGACACTGCACCTCGCCAACAAAAAATAGATAACCCCAGGGTGCACCATGAGCAATTTGCACTAGTTTTATCAATTATTTTTTTTAACAAATCTTCATTCATTGTTTTTTTTTTTCCTTTTCACCCTTTTCCCAACTTTGTCGTGCCCCCTTTGGCCCTGGTGCCCTAGGCACGTGCTGAGTCTGCTTAATGCCACTGCACCCCATACATGTTTCAAAAAGCCCGACTCGGAGATGGTTACCTGCTTTCCTGATAACAATTCCATCTAGTCCCTTCCTCTGAAGATTCTAATCACCCCCACTACTTGTAGAAAGAACTGTATTACAAGGGAGTGCCCTGACATGCTGCGGTTATCTACCCTGGACATGGCGCTTAATCTTCACCCCCAATACTACTGTTGCCCCAGCGGCATAACATGGATGTCCCACAAGGACAGTGCCAAAGGGGACTGGCCCTCTAGTGGACAGAACGAGAAGACTGATGCTAATAAAGATAATATATATTGTTTTGAAATTTGGAATATCAACCTATATAATAAGTCGGTCTTTGAAAACCTTTAAAGATTTTTTTTATATAATTGTAGCCTCTAATGTTCTTCTTACAACGAGTTTTATTTTTAGTCCAGCATTTGAAGATAATATCTGTCCATCCCTGAGGAAGACAATTGAGACGGAAGACTTATCCGGAAACTTCGTTAGGATTTGGGTTGGTGGACTTGTGAATTTGAGAATTTGTAAACTTGTGATTTTATAATAAGATTTTTGTACAAATAAGGGTGGAATTTGTGAATGTTGTATACTGGCATTCTATAGAACTTGAGGAAAACAATACAGAAGGATATCTATTATCTTTATCAAAGTCATTTTTCACACTTATCTGTTTTTACTGTGGATCTTCTGAACTTCACTATTACTTCTAGAGGACAGATCAGGCAGAATGCAAACGCCTGCCCTCTTCCTCTAGAAGTAGTAGGTTTTTATACCCCACTTTCCTCTACCCTAAGGAGTCTCAAAGCGGCTTACAATCGCTTTCCCTTCCTCTCCCCACAATAGGCACCTTGTAAACGGGGCTGAGAGAGTTCTGGCCCCGGGAGAATTCTGTAACAGGGGAGTAAACTGGCATTGTCCTACATCTGCTCCAAGGTTTGCGCCAGCTGCAAACAGCTGCCCCTTCCAGCTGTTTTGATACAATTCTTGGCCATTCGAGAGCCTGCCTGCCCCCATTCACTGAGAAAGACCAGCAAACTGAGCAAGGCCCGACATCGTCTGGCAGTGCGAGGGAAAGATGCCCTGGGATTCTAGGTTATTCCCTTACTGTTTCTGTTTTCTCTTTCAGCAGTTGCTGCAGGCGCTGCACTTCTGCACTGCGGCTGGGAACATCCAGCTGCTCTTCCGGAGGCCTGGTGGATTCAGGCGCAGCCTGTACAGAGACACAAAGAAGAAATTTCTGGGAATTCCTGAAGGCTATTCATGGCCGTCTTTAAGGAGCCACAGCCAGGGCCCCGGGCATCCGTGCTGCAGCTCCAGTATGCGATCCCAAACCCATACGTAACCATTTCAGGGCTTGTGAAGGCGAAACAGAAATTCTCCTTGCAAGTCACCCGTTCTTTTGCTCTGTGAGAAATGCTGGGTCTCTACGGCGCCCCACATGAAACATCAGGGGGAAGGCCTTGGCCACTATACCCTGTCATTGGCCTTCCAGAGGAACTGGTTGGCCACTGTGTGAGACACAATGCTAGACCAGATGGACAATTGGTCTGATCCAGCCAGGGCTCTTCTTATGTTCTTATAAAGGCCTCAGCCTCTATGCTCTGTTGCTGGTCCTCCAGAGGAACTGGTCGGCCACTGTGTGAGATGGGATGCTGGACTAGATGGACCACTAGTCTGATCCAGCAGGGCTCTTCTGATGTTCTTATGAAGGCCTCAGCCTCTATGCCGTTGCTGGTCCTCCAGAGGAACTGGCTGGCCACTGTGTGAGACAGGATGCTGGACTGGATGGACCACTGCTCTGATTCAGCAGGGCTCTTCTGATGTTCTAATGAAGGCCTCAGCCTCTGTGCCCTGTTGTTGGTTGTCCAGAGGAACTGGTCGGTCCCTGTGTGAGACAGGAGCAGTGTTCCCTCTAAGCTGACTTAGTGTGAGCTAGCTCACAGTTTTTTAGCCTCCAGTTCACAGAATTTTGTCTTTGTTCAGGAAGGGTGGCTCCAGAGCAAACTAATTCATGCAGTAGCCAAATCGCTCGCTCACAACTTTAATGCCAGGAGCTTACAAAGTAGGATTTTTGCTCACAAGACTCCACACCTTAGAGGGAGCACTGGATAGGAGGCTGGACTAGATGGACCACTGGTCTGACCCAACGGGACTCTTCTTAAGAGGCAAACCACAGGTGTGAGGGTGGCCATAACAGGAAGTCTCAAAAGACAGGGGAGGAAGGGGCGGGATTTCTTACCTGGACCTCTTGAGACTTCCGAGGCTCCCGCAGCCTCTCCTCCTTGCCTCCTCCGGGCTGCTTCTTGGCCTGTTCCAGCTGCTGCCTCTGTCTGAAAAGCCCTTTCAGCTGTTTTGGAAGAAGAAAACATCAGATCCAGAGGTGGATTCTGGACAGTGCAGATTGCCCTGGGAAGGTAGGTGGGATTCTCAAGGATGATTAGGGCTGCCAATGGGCAGTAGGTTCAGGACAGACAAAAGGAAATACTACTTTACACAGAGAGTGAGTCAAATGTGGGGTTTGCCGCCAGAGGATGTAGTGATGGACACAGGAATAAACAGCTTTAAAAGGGGATTACGTAGACGGACAGAGGATAGGTCTATCTGCGGTTACTGTTCATGGTGACCAAAGGGAACTTCCATGTTCAGAGGCAATAATCCTCTGAATCCCAGAGCCAGGAGGCAACATCAGGGCCTCTGTGCCGTGTTGTAGGCCCTCCAGAGGAACTGGCTGGCTGCTGAGTGCAACAGGAGGCTGGACTAGATGGACCAGTGGTCTGATCCAGCAGGGCTCCTTTTATGTTCTTATGAAGGCCTCAGTCTCTATGCCCTGTTGTTGGCCCCAGTGTTCCCTCTAAGCTGTATTAGTGTGAGCTAGCTCACAGTTTTTTAAGCCTCCGGCTCACAATTTTTTTGTCTCAGCTCAGGAAGGAGGGCTCCCAGAGCAAACTAATTTATGCAGCCGCCAAATCGCTCGCTCACAACCTTAATGCCAGTAGCTCACAAAGTAGAATTTTTGCTCCCAAGACGCCACAGCTTAGAGGGAGCACCGGTTGGCCCTCCAGAGGAACTGGCTGGCCGCCGTGCGAGACAGGATGCTGGACTAGAGGGACCCCTGGCCCGATCCAGCAGGGCTCTTCTTACGTTGGGCGATCTGGTCTAGATGCAGTATTTCAGTAAGTAATGGTTTGTGCAGGGCTGTAGAGTTTGTTTAACGTAGTTCCTTTTTGGCACAGTTCTCCCGACCATTAAACTGTCGTTAATCCGAGTGGTAGATCAAGTCATAAGGAACAGGATTTTTATTGAGAGACACGCATGAGCCAACAGCTTGCTTCTGGCTTCCAAATGTCTCGCATCGACCAGTATTGCTCCTGGCTCAGACTAAAGAGATGAAACAAATCCGTGGAGGGAAGGGCTCGTCCAGGACTATCATCTACTCCGCCCTACGCTCAGTGGAACCTCCAGGTTCAGGGCAGTGTACCGCCAAAAACCAAATGCTGGTGGGCCTGTTGTCCTTACACCCTGCTTGTTTGCTTTTAGGAAACTTCTTATTGAACTCCATTAATAAGACCAAAATGCTGGTCTAGATGGACCTTGGACCTGAACCAACACAGCTTTTCATTGCTGTAAACCTGGTATTCCCCTCCCTCGTTTCATCCTCACAGCAACCCTGTATGGGAGGTTAGGTTAAGAGAGTGTAACATAGTGGCTCAGAGGTTAAGGCGCTGAGCTGCAGACCGAAAGGTCTGTAGTTTGGCAGTTCGAGACCCGAGTGCTGCAGGACGGAGTGAGCTCCCCTCTCTGGTCACAGCTCCTGCCAACCTAGCAGTTCGAAAGCAAGAAAATGCAAATAGATAAATAGGTACTGCTTCAGTGGGAAGGTAACAGCGTTCCATGCGCCTCGGCGTCTAGTCATGCCGGCCACATGACCACGGAAATGTCTTCGGACAATGCTGGCTCTTCGGCTTGGAAATGGAGGTGAGCACCAGCCCCTTGAGTGTGATTCGACTGGCTTTCGAGCAAGGCTTTAGCTTTACTTTTAATGTAAGGGAACCTTTAATGTAGTGTTAGGCTGGGATCTGTGAGACCCAGGTTCAAATCCCCCGTGCTGCCACAAAACCTGCTGGGTGGCCTCTGACTAGTTGCTCTCAACCTAGCCCACCTTACAGGGTTGTTGTGAGGATAAAACAGGAGCTGCAGACACTGCCTTTTCCCCCTTGGAGGAAAGGCAGGATAAAAATGTACGTTTGACCTAAAGTGGCCCAGCTGATTGGAGATTCGAACCCGACTCTCCCAAGGCCCCACCAGATTCTCTAACCACACTGTTCCTGATCTGTTCTGCTGTGTGCTTGGATAAGCCAAAGTCGTGGGTTCCAGTTCAGACTGGGCAGGGCTGGATTTGGGGGGAGACTGGCAGAAACTCCCTGTGGTTAACCGGTTTAGGTTTGAAGCGTAAAAAAATCCTTCTAATCACCCTTGGCTTCAAGTGACAAAACAGACACTCTAAAGGCCATTAAGGGGGGGGATGCTTTAAAGGAAAAAAGCAAACAAACGAAAGTCTTTAAACACAGCAGCAACGGACTCCCGAGCGTCAGCAGCGAGAGATGGCGCAAGTCCCCAACGCCTCCGGCGGCTCACGCGCATCGACACCCACGCCGTGACATTTCCCTCAGGCCCGCTCTCCTCCAGAGAGGCGCGAACTGCACCATGAATCAGAGGGAAAGAGCGGAAGGGCCCGGGAAGGGCAGTGACTCGCCTGATCTGTCACCAACTGGTGCCGACGTCTCAGGATCTCCCTCTCCTCCTGGGGCGTCTGGGTGATTCTCGCAAGGGAGTCTTGGCTCGGGCTCTGGACCTGGGTGGGTGGGGGTGAATAAAACAGACCTGCGTAAGTAGAAAGGAACAAGCGGGCAGCCGCACCTCGCTGGGACTTCCGGGGCTGTGAAGACCCCTGGCCGGGAGCCCCGAAGTTCACGGAAACCCCAAGGAAACGATACGAGAGATCCAGGTTTGCTTACGAGACTTTTTAATCAAGCCAGGGACTCAAAAGGTAGAGAAAGAAGTGCTTTTCTCCCTTTCTCACAATATGAGAACACAATATGAGAAAATCAATGAGCAGTAGGCTTAGAACAGGTAAAAGGAAGTCCTTCTTCACCCAAAAAGCCATTAACATGTTCACTGCCGCAGGAAGTGGTGGCAGCTACAAGCATAGACCGCTTCAAGAGGGAACTGGAGAAACAGATGGAGCAGAGGTCCATCAGCGGTTATTAGCCACAAGGTAAAGATGGAATGCTCTGTCTGGGGCAGTGATGCTCTCTGTCTTCTTGGTGGTTGGGAGGGGGCCACAGTGGGAGGGCTTCTGGAGTTCTGGCCCCGCTGGCGGACCTCCTGATGGCACCTGGGTTTCGGCCACTGTGTGACACAAGAGCGTTGGACTGGATGGGCCATTGGTCTGATCCAGCATGGCTTCTCTTGTGCTCCTAACTTACGGAAAATGCAGGTTGGGCCTCGAGTTCGTATAAACACACAGTGGAATCCAAGAACACATACATAACTAAACTTGGTGCCTTATACCCTAAATGCTGTGACCAGTCCAATAATCATTAATCAAGCTTCCCCCACACACTGGGATGAGTCGGGCTACCTTGCACCTGGTGTCCAGGGGGGGAAGGAACAACTCAGGCTTTGAAGATCATCTCTGCTAACAAGCATGAGAGAGAGGAAAGTTCTGACCGAGCCTGTTAATAACAGGACGTTGGGGAAGTCATTAAGTCATCGGTTTGCCTGAAGTCAGAAGTGACTTTACGGCACATAACAAACATACTTGAACTGGTCACTTGCCAACGGCCAAGGCAGGGCCCCAGAGAGGTTAAGAAGGTGGGAGCATACTCTAGGGCAGGGGAGTCAAACACGTGGCCCAGGGGCCAGGGCTTCTATCAGGCCCGCAGCGGAACTGGCTGTCTTCTGCTTCTTCTTCCAGTTCTGCTGCTGCTGCGTCATCATAGATACACACCTGAACAGCAATACTCAAGATTGCAACGGCACAGACGTTTTGATGCAATCGTTCAGAGCAAGAGGTGTCAGTTATCGGACACTGTTAAATAAACAAAATATTGCAAGGGCGCTGATGTTTTTAAGCACGTTTTTATTTTAAGTAAAAAAAAACACAACACACCCCTTTGTGTTTGTGTCCTTTATAACAACGCTTCCAGTTACCATGTCAGATTACACAGGGAAGCCATTGAAATTCATAAACATAAACACGATTTCAACAGGAAAGAAGAGAGTTTAAAAATAAATAGGGCGTGGGTTTCCTGTCCTGAAAAACACAAAATGCTCTACAGCTGACAATAGCACTACAGATAAGATTAGAGTTTCAATAACCATTCCACACGCAAAAGAACCTCCTCAGGAAACAGGAAACCTCCTCAGGAAACAATCCATAGACAAAAGAACCTCCTCAGGAAAGCTCCCCCATTAGCAGGTTCACAGCCTGGAGAACTACTACAAGATAATGACTCAGCCCTACCCCACCTTCCTGAGTAGATATGCATTACCTGCCTACCATTTTTCATTTCACCTTGACACAGAGAGTACTCTGTCTTTCTGTGTTCTACCTCTGAGGATGCCAGTCACAGCTGCTGGCGAAACGTCAGGTCCTACAATGCCAAGACCACGGCCACACAGCCCGGAAAATCTACAACAACTAATGAACTCCACCTGTGAAAGCCTTCGACAACATATTGTCCTTTATAAAGTTTATATCTCTGCTGCCTGGCATTACATTTTATGACACGCGTGGCCCGGCCCAACAAGGTCTCATTTATGTCAGATCCGGCCCTTGTAACAAATGAGTTCGACACCCCTGGCTCTAGGGGGTTCCCTCTGTTTTGGGGAAGCATGGGGGGGGTGTCCCCCAAGAATATGCCCCTCCCCCGGTTCCCGCTTTAGTGGCAAAATATATGCATTACACAGGGGAGGGCGGCCTATACATTTGAACAAACAAACAAATACACTCTGGCAGCTCCGGGCAGGGGCAGATTAAGGTTCACTGGTGGCCTAAGCACTGACCCAGAGTCCATTTTAGCCGTTGACCTGTCTGACCAGATATACCATGCAGGTTGCAGCACTACAAAAATTTATTCATACGGTAACACAATATATCCGGTGCAAACTCAGCCAAGCTTTGGCTACATCAAGTCCTACCAAAATGCAATACGACATCTATTTTAATTTTTCTCAAGTTAAAGGTGTCAAAAGTCCCAATATCCGTGACCTGAAAGGCATTTTTTCTACATTTTTTTCACCCTTTTCCCAACTCTGTGGTGCCCCCTTTGGCCCTGGTGCCCTAAGCACGTGCTTAGCCCGCTTCATGGTTCACCTGCCACTGGCTCCGGACTCGGAACTCAATTCCCAGGCGAGCCCTTCCCCTTTCCACATGGCCTTTCCCTGCCATCAAACCACCCCCAGAGCTGCTGTCTGCCCCGTGCAGCGGGAAGGATTTTCCAATGTGGGAACCGGGCCTTGAGATTTCCCAGATCTTAGTTGGATGCTCCAGCTGCCGGACTACGCTGGTTCTCTGCCAATCTGTTCTCCCTTCCTGTGCTCTGCGCTCATCCAGAAAGTTCTTGGCATCTATTATCAGGACAGGTTCCATCTGTTGAGGCTCAGACTGGATATACAGGAATTGCACTGAGACTTGGCGGCACGGGCACGAATGGACCGGGCACCTGAGTTGCCTCATATAAATGGACGCGCATCCAGGACCGTCGCCAGGATTTTGCAATCCAGGGAGCCTTTAAATAAGTCAGGGGGCACTGACATCACAAATAAAAATAAAGTCAAAACATTTTGCGGCGTTTGCACTCTGCTTGCCTACATGGGGAAGCAAGCTGCACTTGGGGAAGGGGGTGGGGAGCCCTCCGGGTGGCCCAGAGAGATGAGAGTCCTCTGGATGGGCCAGAGAGCCAGGGGGTCTGGATGGAAGTCGGGGAGGGGGGCCTTGGCTGGAATTCAGGGGGCCAGGCCCCGAAATGCCCCAGTGTAGCTACGGGCCTGCGGGCATCTTTCATTGGTCAAAGGCCTCCTCACTCTTGTGCTTCTCAAGAGAGGGGGCCGTAGCTCTGTGCTATGGCACGAGTGAGATCCCACCACTAACCCCCTCCCATTTTTTTTTAAAAAAGGAATCTCAGCAGAGGCAGAAACAACTTTGGTTTGAGAGTTAGGAGAGCTTATCCCCAAGCGTGGGAGACACCTTTGGGCTAGGAGGACCACTAATCTGGCTCCCTAGAAGGCAGCCTCAGATATTTGATATAGACAGCTCCTGATGGGGGAGCACTCAGCTGTGTGCGTGTGTGAGCGACCCTGTGGGGTTTTCAAGGCAAGAGAACAGCAGGGGTGGTTCACCTTTGCCTGCTTCTGCGTAGCAACCCTGGGCTTCCTTAGTGGTCTCCCATCCAAGTGCTAACCAGGACTGAGCCTGCTTAGCTTCTGATCTGATGATGTCGGGCTAGCCTGGGCCCTCCCAGTCAGGACAGACAAAGGTGGTTGGCCATTGCCTACTTCTGCTTAGCAGCCCTGAGCTTCCTTGGTGGTCTCCCATCCAAGTACCAACTAGGGCCAACCCTGCTTTGCTTCCAAGATCTGACGAGATCAAGCTAGCCTGGGCCATCCAGGTCAGGGCAGCAGATGTTCAGAGGCGGTTTCGCCACTGCCTGCTTGTTTAGCAACCCTGGACTTCCTTGATGATCTCCCATCCAAGCACTAGCCAGGGCTGACCCTGCTTACGTTCTGAGACCTACGGAGATCATGCCACCCCTTTTCCCAACCTCCCATCTGTTACGTAGGGATAATGTAGGAAGTTCAGCTCTCGGTGCCGGGTAGTCGTAAAATATCACGTTAGGTGTAAAACATATCCCAAGGCACTTTTTAAAAAATACCCTAACGGCCAAGCTTTCCTTTTACGTTAGTTGCTGTAGATTTTCCGGCCCCACAACCCGGAAAATCTACAGCAACTAATGAACTCCGGCCGTGAAAGCCTTCGACAACATATTTTCCTTTTACGGTTCGCTTACCGGCTTGGGAACCGGAGCCCGGTCCGACAGACTCCCTTTCAAAAGGTCCCGCAGCTGATACAGGCACGCCAAGGTCCGATCTTCCTTCTCTCGTTTTTCTGCACCTTTTCCAGCAGGAGGGGGGAAAAAGAAGAAGTCAGCAGAGCAAGAAAAGCGCTCCCGTCTACTCAGCCAGTACAAAAACGGCAAACGGCAGGCAAAGCAATACTAGACAAACAACCTGTGATACAAGGCACGACAACAAATTCAATAAAGTTAATTGATTTATATATAAATGGTCTATCGTTCCAGGCGGTCAGCAGCAGTAGAACAAATGTAGAGTCCGGCGGCACCTTGAAGACGAGCAATGGTTTATTCAAGGTATGAGTTTTCGTGTGCGTGCACAGTTCTTCAGATACATTGGAAAGGAAATTAGAGTTCAGACTTACAGACAGGCTGAACAGCAAATTGACACGTAACAATGCGAAGATGATTTAAGTTGTGCAAAGACAAAACTAAGTAGCAAGCTGAGGTTATAAGGTCAACAGTTATTTTGATTTAATTAATGGGGGAAAGGACACCAAAGCAACAAATATGTCGAAATAGGGGATAAGTGTGTAAAGGGATCTTTTCTAATTGTGGGAAGCAAACCGAGACTCTCCATTCATCTTCGTTTAGCTTAGTTATTTAGTTTAGTATGTTTGGTTATTTCATGCAATAAACAATATTTCAACAATTCATATATGAAGAATATTTGTACTGTCTTGCAATAACAAACAAATCTTCAATATATAAGTCACAAAGACATAATAAGCCTCTCTTATCGACATTAATCGTTTGCAGCCGGTCGCCGGTTTGAGTGACTGTAAAGATGCCTCCTATGATAATGTCAATGTAAGACTTCGTGTCCTCCATGAAATTGGTGATGGGAGCTGTATAGCAACCTGACGAAGACTGCGAAACGTGAACAGAAAATTCCCGGAAATCACGTCGGAGCAGCTTTGTGACTTGCATCCTTGACCTCTGGACTGTGGAATTATATTATGTCTTTGTGACCCATCTACTCCAACGGCAGCCCTGGTGTTCTACATCTGCAGTCCACACGGACTTTTGTAGAACGGACCCTCCCAACCTCAGCTCCCCGCAGGGAATACTTGGCTTCATCCCAGGTCGCTATGGATTGGGATCATCGAAGACAGCGACTGAAAGCTCTTACTTTGAATCGCTTGATTCAGCTGGGCCAGAGCGGCGCTACAGTGACGGCACGCCCCTGGGATCTGCTGTCCTCGCCCGGTCTGTTCTCCTGGCACTTCTTGGGTCTCCAGAGCTGTATCTGCCCCACGCCTTGGGAGGTCTTGCACAGCTTCCATTTCTGCCAGCTAGGAAGAGCATCAAAAGGGGCATCAACCAGGAAGAAAGAGAAAGAGACAGAGAGAGAGATGTGTCCCCCTATTTCATTGTATGTGAAAAGGGTTGGCAAGTCGCAGCCAACCTATACAGTTTTCAAGGCAAGAGACATTCAGAGGTGGTTTGTCATTGCCTGCCTCTGCATCACAACCCTGGTATTCTTTGGGTGTCTCCCATGCAAGCACTAATTAGGGCCGACCCGGCTTCGTTTCTGAGATCTGACGAGATCAGGAGAGCCTGGGCCATCCAGGTCAGGGTAGATGAAGAAGAAGAAGACGACGACGACGAGGAGGAAGAGGAGGAGATTTGATTTATACTCTGCTCTTCATACCTGAAGGAGTCTCAGAGTGGCTTACAGTCTCCTTTCCCTTCCCCTCCCCACAACAGACACCCTGTGAGGCGGGTGGGGCTGAGAGAGCTCTTTCGAGAACTGCCCTTGAGAGAGCAGCTCTGAGAGAACTTGTGACTGACCTAAGGTCACACAGCTGGCAGCATGTGGAGGAGTGGGGAATCAAACCCGGTTCTCCCAGATTAGAGTCCGGGCTCTTAACCACTACACCAAACTGGCTGTCAAGATGAGCGGAGGTGGGTTTGCCGTTGCCTGTCTCTGTGTAGACACCCTGGACTTCCTCTGTGGTCTCCCTTCCAAAGACTTGCCAGGCCTGACCTTGCTTAGCTTCTGAGATCTCGTGAGATTGGGCTACCCTGGGCCATCCAGGTCAGAGGCTCTAGCACAGGGGTCTTTCTGTTCTTAACTGTGGGGTCTTTCTGTTCTTAAGACCCGGTCTATGCTCTATGGTTTCCATCCGGAGGCTGTCAAACCTCAGCCGCTGGAGAGCTTATCCAGAGACTGTCAAACCTCAGCTCTACGCCCAAAGCGTCTGCCTCCAGAGTGGCAAACTGTATTCATATTTATTTCAAATACTGGTATCCCGCTTTTCCTCCTGTTCGACAGGACCCAAAGCGACATGCATCATGCGTGAAAACAAATACGATCATGCATCAACATGAATTTTTAAAAGGCACAATTTCTGCTCCCCGGGCCACCATAAGCGTATCTGGAAAGAAAAATCCTTTTAAATGGAGCCTCCAAAATCCAAGTAAGGCTGGAACCTTCCTAGTAAATTACTGCAGATACTTCCTCCCTGTAGGGTTGCCAAGCTCCAGGTGGGGCCTGGAGGACTCCCAGAACTACAACTGATCTCCAGACAAAGCAAAATTTACTGGCAGTTATTATATTCAGGGCTATTTTGGGGCAGGAACACACAGGAATGGAGTTCCAGCTGGCTCCCGAGTTGGCCACACCCAGCAGGAACTAATTAGCATAATAGGCCACACCCAACAGCAGAAACTCATCAGGATTGGCTACATTAGGGCTGTGTGACCTAACATGCAAAGGAGTTCCTGCTCCAAAAGAGCCCTGGGTTTTGACAACAAACAAGGTAAACAGAATAAGAAGCAAAAGGTGGGTGTGGCTGAATGACCACACTTCTGGTAACATGGGGTGTGTGGCCTAATATGCTAACAAGTTCTGCTGTCAGGGGTGTGGCCTAATATGCTAATGAGTTCCTGCTGGGCTTTTCCTACAAAAAGGCCCTGGATATTGTATGAACTGTATGATTTTGTTATATTGAATGTATTGAATATATATACCTGATTAGGATGTTATAAGAACACACAGTGCACTTTATAGAATGTTAATTATAACAGAACACATTTATTTACAAAAGTTTCTTGCAATGTATATTTATTCATTGCTTGACTTTCCTAACACTGCTAGCTCGGGTTGCTAATGCTCCAGGTGGGGCCTGGAGGCCTCCCAGAACTACAACTGATCTCCAGATGATGGAAATCCGTTCCCCTGGAGAAAAGGGCTTCTTTGGAGGGGGGACTCTACGGCGTTATGGCATTCTGTGAACCTTCCTCATCGACAATCCCTGCCTTCCTCAGGTTCCACCCCCCAAATCTCCAGGAATTGCCCAAGCTAGAATTGGCAGCCCTATCTCCCTGCCACGGGCTTCCTTGGAGGCCTCTCTTACCTTCTGTTCCAGCAAAGAAATTCTCATTTCCTTCTCCGCTCTGTCCTCATCCCCAGCTTCCTCAAGGCGTCTCAGGGTCCTGTTCTCTGAAGACACAAGAGTCTTCTTCAGTGACCGCCCCACACAGAGCCCAGACAACACCTATGCAGTTATTATTTCTCTGGTAGCAAGCAAATAATGCAGCCTCTCTCCGAGATATGCTTCTGCTGCAGGGACAGATTCTACATCCCGCCTTTCTTCCGACACGGAGCTGAGCAGTTCACTTCTCTCCGGGACCCTTTCAATGTCCCAGTCTACACCCTGGTCTGATGGTGTTCTCCAGTGTCCGTGAAGGCTTCTACCACAGTAATAATGAACAGACTTAAAGACTCCTTTGGGGGGGAGGGTTTGCTGCCACAGGTCCACGCTGCTACCCCACCCCTCCTGCAACGGTCCCCCCCCGCCCCCAGTCTGCTTACTTCTCCGCCAGCTGCTCTTCCAAAGAGTCAACGAGTCGATCCAGGCGCCGCTTCTCCGAGCTACATTCCGCGTACTGCAAAGAGATCAGCAATGCGTATCAGGAGAACAGGAAACGAAGACACTGTTTATAACAAGTAGAATGGGGTGGGGGGTTTATTGGTATTTTTCATATGTGCAGTGTGTGTGCACCTGCAAGTTGTGGCGACCTCTGGTGACTGACTCCTACTGGGGGCCTGGAGGATATTCAGAGAGGTGGCTGGACAAAGCCTGCCCCCGCCTCCCGACTGCTGGTATTCCAAGGAGGTCTCCCATCCAAGGACTTGCCGGAGTCGACCCTCCCCTGCTTAGCTTCCGAGATCTGATGAGGTCAGGCTTGCCTGAGCAATCCAGTTCAGGGCAACCAGTAGAACAAATTCAGAGTCCAGTGGGGCACCTTTAAGCCCAACAAAGGTTTATTCAAGGTATGAGCTTTCATGTGCCAGGCACACTTTTCCAAATACATTGGACTGGAAGGTAGAGTTCAAACTTATAGACAGGAGCTGAACAGCAAATTAGCACGTCACGTGATGAAGATGTTTTAAGATACGCAGAGACAGAACTAAATAAGAAGCTAAGGTTATAGGATCAACCGTCGTTTTGATTTAATGAAGTGGGGGAAAGGACAGCAAGCAGTATGTTTTTGATACATATATTTTTTTCTATTTTCTACATGGTTCTTATATACCTGACAGTATTGAACTTACATAGCTCTTTGAAAATAATTTGGTAACGTGTCTGTGTTGTTGTTTTTTTACAGGCTCTGTCATTCACTGAGAATTTTCCCCTGATTGGTAAAATGGGTCGTTCAAAAAGGGAATTATATGGGATTGTACAACTTGTCTTCCTTGCGTGAAAATTGACTGACAGATGTACTGACCACCGATGAAGACACTTGTTTTTTCAGTATGAGTTTACAGTTCGTAACTTTTTCTGGTCTGCTCTTTGCTTAGGGACAATTTCACTGAGGACACTTTGGCTAAACAATCATTGGAAGGCACTCTCTGGATCAGAAATTATTATCAGTGAAACATCACTGGGCACGTGATGGCATCTTCGGAGGCCTCGTTTGTACTTTTATTCTGTGCCTGGTGGTTTCACTTTGCAACAATTCTTTTTTGGTTCATCTTGTATCCATGTTGCACAATTGTATGATTGTACCGCATTACGATATAAGCCGCTATGCTCCTCATCGTGTTTGGCTTCTGAAGAAGGCCTATACGGGCCTAAACACGTCAGGTCAAGTCCATTCGCCCTTGTGTGCTAGATTTTGGTATTTTTACATGAGGTGTGATCAGGCCCTGATAGTTTTCTTAATTCTTTGTTAATAAATACAAGCATCTTTTTATACCATGTACATTAAGTTCTTATTGTTGGCCCGCTATTCTGTTTTGACTTACCTTTTTAGGTTCTGGATCCCAGGTTTCAGGGTTAAGTCCCGTCCCCCCTTTTATTGTCCGGAGACCTTTATATACCACGTATATTACAGCTGGCACTCTGCCTAGGGCTGCCAACTCCTGGAAGTTTGGGAGTGGAGCCTGGGGAAGCCAAGGTATAATGCCAAAGGGTCTGCCCTCCAAAGCAGCCATTTACTGCTCTCTGTGACCTGGAGATGACTTGCAATTCTGGAGAGGAACCAAGCCCCACCTGGAGGTTGACAACTCTTAACTCTACCTGGTTCCTGACAGTTTCCAGCTCTAGCCGCGTCCCTTCCAGTTCTGTATCACGAGACTTCAGCGTGTCCCAGACCTTCTGCAGCTCCTCTCGGACCAAGGCCACTTCTGTGTCTACTTCCTGTAGGGCAGTCTAAGGTTTTAGAGTGAAAGAGCTGGTTACGGTCAACACAGATACCAAGTGGCAGGGAGGCTGAGCGGGCCAACCTGTTGGCAGGGAAAGGAGGCTGAGTGGGCCAACCTATCAGCCGAGTGGGCCACCCTGTCGGCAGGGAGGCTGTGCAGGCCACCCTATCGGCGGGGAGGCTGAGCGGGCCAACCTATCGGCGGGGAGGCCGAGCGGGCCAACCTAACAGCAGACAGGCCGAGCGGGCCAACCTATCGGCAGACAGGCAGAGCGGGCCAGCCTATCAGTGGTGAAGGCCGAGCGGGCCAACCTATCAGCAGACAGGCAGAGCGGGCCAGCCTATCAGTGGTGAGGCTGAGCGGGCCAACCTATCGGCAGACAGGCAGAGCGGGCCAGCCTATCAGTGGTGAGGCCGAACGGGCCAACCTATCGGCAGACTGGCAGAGCGGGCCAACCTATCAGCGGGGAGGCCGAGTGGGCCAACCTATCAGCGGGGAGGCTCAGATCTTGCTATAACTTCGGCAATGTCTCTGGAGGCAAATTGACATTGCAAAAGCAATGGGACGTATCTTTCCCGCATCACAGACCTCACTTGCAGGAACAGCGTCAGTTTGGCTCCCAGACTCCCGATGCTGGATGTAGTGATGTGGGGCCTGACTGCAGTTCCGCTCCAGCTCCAGCTCTTGTTTGCAAGCGTCCAGCTGCATCTGGAGAAGGAGAGGCGTTTCCAGCTGCCCGGGGGGGGAGAAACAGAATGGAGACTGGTTGATACGTGATGGATCTATTCCGAGACAAAAAGGGAGTTCTGTCTTGTTTCCAGAGAGCAAAAACACCCTCAGATCTGGCAGCTTTCCCCGCAGCTTCAGCCTGCTTCTGTGCCTTCAGTAGCAACCAGGACTTCGGCTGATGAAATATTTTTCTAAGGAGGTGCTTCCAGGCCAGAAAAAGAGCAGCCGTAGAAACAGGGGGCATGGGGTGGGGGCTCCCTGAATGCCACACACCTGGGCAGAAGAGGCTTGGCTCTGCAGGCGGGCTTCCTCCAGCTCCTCCTCCTTGGCCTTCAGGGCTGCGGCCACCTGCTCCCATCTGTCCTGCCAGTACTGGGACACCTGCTTCTGCTCTGCCAGGTGCCTCTCCATCTCCTCCCACTGGCCCCGCAGGGCTGCTTCGACCTCCAGGCAACGAGTTTCTGAGAGGTCCTTCTCTCGTTGCAGAAGGGACTGAGACTCCCTACGGGGACGAGAAAAAGGATATATGCGGGATGCTATCATGGATGAGTCCTAAAATCAGGGGCTTTTTAATTTTTTATTTCGTGAAAAAGAGGTGCTGGAACTCTCAAGAGGGAAATGAAGTTTTCAATCTGCGTACTGCTAACTCACGAACTTTTAAACATTTTTGTTGAAGAGGTTCCGGAACGCTATTCTGGCGCATTTCCCAGGGAAAAAGCCCTGCCTAGAATGAACAACTAACCTGTCCCAAGATGCGTAGCCACAGGGCTTTTTTGGTAGAAAAAGCCCTGCAGGAACTCATTAGCATAATAGGCCACGCCCAACAGCAGAAGCTCATTAGCCTATTAGGCCACATCCCTTGACAGCACCGCTCATTAGCATATTAGGCCACACCCCCATGCTACCAGAAGTGTGGTCATCCAGCCACCCCCACCTTTTGTTTCTTATTCTGTTTACCTTCTTTGTTGTCAAAACCCAGGGCTTTTTTTGTAGCAGGAAGTCCTTCGCATGTTAGGCCACACACAGCCATAATGTAGCCAATCCTAATGAGTTTCTGCTGTTGGGTGTGGGCTATTATGCTAATGAGTTCCTGCTGGGCGTGGCCAACTCGGGAACCAGCCAGAACTCCGTTCCTGTGCGTTCCTGCCACAAAATAGCCCTGAAGATGGGGATGTGGCCTAATATGCTAATGAGCTGTGCTGTCAGGGGTGTGGCCTAATAGGCTAATGAGTTTCTCCTGTTGGGTGTGGCCTATTATGATAATGAGTTCCTGCTGGGCTTTTTCTACAAAAAAAGCCCTGGTTATAAGAAAGGGTCCGAGGTCATTCAAAATCTCTCTCTCACCCAGATCTCTCCCAGCCTAACAGAGGCTCCTGTTCCCATCTCGTCCCAGCACTCTAATTCCTGCACAGACTGCTGTTTCCAAGCATTTAGGATTTCTTTTTGTTCTCAGCCCACACCCCCATGTAAAATGACTGCTTTGGGAGGATCTGTTCATTGCATCTGAAGAAGCCAACATGAGCTTATAAGAACATCAGAAGAGCCCTGCTGGATCAGACCAGGGGTCCATCTGTTCCAGCATCCTGTCTCGCACAGGGACCAACCACTTCCTGTGCAGGGCCAAGAACAGGGCAGAGAGGCCGAGGCCCTCATAAGAACATCAGAAGAGCCCTGCTGGATCAGACCAGTGGTCCATCTAGTCCAGCATCCTGTCTCACACAGGGACCAACCAGTTCCTCTGGAGGGCCAACAACAGGGCAGAGAGGCCAAGGCCCTCATAAGAACATCAGAAGAGCCCTGCTGG
Source organism: Gekko gecko (assembly GCA_029375565.1). NCBI lineage: Eukaryota > Metazoa > Chordata > Lepidosauria > Squamata > Gekkonidae > Gekko > Gekko gecko. Next base: position 6,500,404 of record JAPDNY010000017.1, on the reverse strand, counting down.
ATCAGACCAGTGGTCCATCTAGTCCAGCATCCTGTCTCACACAGGGGCCAACCAGTTCCTCTGGAGGGCCAACAACAGGGCAGAGAGGCCAAGGCCCTCATAAGAACATCAGAAGAGCCCTGCTGGATCAGACCAGTGGTCCATCTAGTCCAGCATCCTGTCTCACACAGGGGCCAACCAGTTCCTCCGGAGGGCCAACAACAGGGCACAGAGGCCGAGGCCCTCATAAGAACATCAGAAGAGCCCTGCTGGATCAGACCAGTGGTCCATCTAGTCCAGCATCCTGTCTCACACAGGGACCAACCAGTTCCTCTGGAGGGCCAACAACAGCGCAGAGAGGCCGAGGCCTTCATAAGAACATCAGAAGAGCCCTGCTGGATCAGACCAGGGGTCCATCTAGTCCAGCATCCTGTCTCACACAGGGACCAACCAGTTCCTCTGGAGGGCCAACAACAGCGCAGAGAGGCCGAGGCCTTCATAAGAACATCAGAAGAGCCCTGCTGGATCAGGCCAGTGGTCCATCTAGTCCAGCATCCTGCCTCACACAGGGACCAACCAGTTCCTCTGGAGGGCCAACAACAGGGCAGAGAGGCCGAGGCCCTCATAAGAACATCAGAAGAGCCCTGCTGGATCAGACCAGGGGTCCATCTAGTCCAGCATCCTGTCTCACACAGGGACCAACCAGTTCCTCTGGAGGGCCAACAACAGCGCAGAGAGGCCGAGGCCTTCATAAGAACAGCTCTGCTGGATCAGACCAGTGGTTCATCTAGTCCAACATCCTAAGAACACAAGAAGAGCCCTGCTGGATCAGATCTGTGGTCCATCTAGACCAGCATCCTGTCTCACACAGGGGCCAACCATTTCCCCTGGACGACCAATAACAGGGCAGAAAGGCCGAGGCCCTCACCTGATGTTGCCTCCTGGCTCTGGGATTCAGAGGATTCGTGCCTCTGAACGTGGAGGTTCCCCTCAGCCATCATAGCTAGTAACCATTGACAGACTTCTTCTCCATGAGTCTATCTAATGCTGGATAGTCCTGACCTGGATAATCCATGCTAGCCCGGTCCTGTCAGATCTCAGAAGCTAAGCAGAGTCAGCCCTGGCTAGTATTTGGATGGGAGACCACCAAGGAATACTAGGGTTGTGCCACAGAGGCAGGCAACGGCAAACCACCTCTGAAACATCTCTTGCCTAAAAAAAACATTTCTAGCTCACCGCCTAGTGGTGCATAACGCTAAAAGACCTAGAACTTCTGACTGCCAGACAATCTTAGGACCTCCTGGCTATATTACACACACTGCCATACAATAAAAACAAAAATAACAACAACAACAATCATCATAATCTAAAACTGGAATAAAATTTTGTTAGCATTTATTCAATTTTGTAGAGATCTATACCTTCCTTTTCTCCCCCAACAGGGACTCAAAGAACTTTACAACATTCTTACACCAACCCTGCGAGGTAGGTTAGATACCACAGTGACCTTTTGTGACAGAGCGAGGACCTGAACCTGGGTCTCCCAGATTCTAGTCTGATGCTCTGCCTACTACACCATACTGCCTCTCCACAAGTGCCAAGAGACTTCTGGTTATTTTTCCTGGTCCGAGCACAAACACGGATGCCCATTTGGAATCCTTCACTGTCAAAAGCAGTGTGGGGTAGTGGAGAGTGTGGTGAACTAGGCCCCTGGGCAACCCGGATTCGAATCCCCAAGTCTACCACAGAACCTCCATGGGTGATTTTGGGCACATCACGCAATCTCTCCCCCTGGCTTATCTCACAGGGCTGTTGTTTTGAGATGAGGGAGGACGGTAGAGCGATGTTCTAAAAGCCAGTCTGTGTCCAAAATGGGGACCAAAGCAGGATTTAATAAATAAATGTGAATGCATGCAAAGTACCTGAGATTTCCACAGGTCACCTGCAGAGCATTAAACTCCGTCTCCCGGTTTGGCCTGTCCGGCTGTCCCTCGGGGATCCGCCCTTCCCTCTCCCCCAGCAGCTGGGCACGTTCATTCTCCAGGGCCTGGATGCGGGTCTCCAGCGCCTTCTTCTCGGCCTCTGAGGGACACGGGCTGTCTGAAGAGGCTTCTAGGCTCTGGTGGCTTTCGGCTCCTTCCAAAGAAAGTTCCCTGTTTGCCTGCAAAGGGAGATTTTCTCAAGGGCACAGTCTGTTGGCGAGGCCAAGGAGAAGAGAGTCCACCGCCAGAAATGTGGTGGACTCCAGAAATCTCCAGGAAGCTGCCAAGAAGAAGACAACGGAGAAGAAGAGATTGGATTTATACCCCGCCCCTCACTACCCGAAGGAGTCTCAGAGCGGCTTACAATCTCCTTTCCCTTCCCCCCCCCACAACAGACACCCTGTGAGGGAGGTGGGGCTGAGAGAGCTCTCTCGAGGACTGCTCCTGAGAGAACATGTAACTGACCCAAGGCCACACCAGCAGCTGTATGTGGAGGAGTGGGGAATCAAACCCAGTTCTCCCAGATTAGAGTCCGTGCTCCTAACCACTACACCAAACTGGCTCTGTTTTTGAGTGTGGCAGGCAGGGTAGGTGGGTACACGATGGAGCAGTTGGGAGTTCACTTTTACGGACTTCATTTAGGCCTCACTTTGTCTCTCCGACAGGGGCCCAAAGCAGCTTACAATGTCATTCTCCCTCCTCCATTTGACCCGCACAACAACCCCGGGAGGCGGGCTAGGCTGAGAAAGTGTGGCAGGGCCCAAGGTCACCCACTAATCTGAGTGCGAATCATACAAACAGACTGTGTCTGAGGGTTCAAATGTCCCCCCTTTCCTCTTGCCGGGGGCTGTTTCCCGGAGAAGCTGACCAACCCCCCTCAGAAGCGCTGTGTGACCTCCATAGGGAGTCGCTCACAAATCTGCTCAGCGTCCGCAAAGGGGAAACTTGGCAACAATGCGCAAGCCATTGCCCGGTGAATCAGTGCTCAGTCGGCGGCAAACTCTGATAAAATAATGGAAACTATTTCCGATAAGGTTATCTAAAATGTTAGGCTTGCTATCGTGTGTTTCCCTCAAAGCCGGGAGCCGATTAGGTTCTTTTCACACACCCCAAAGGCAAATTTATTCTGGCTCGATGAAACATGAGGGTCAGGTCATGTCATGTGTAAGAATGCAGGCTAACCAGAACCCTGTGGAAGATTTTTTCCCCCTCCTGTCCATTTGGCTCTCATTCTTTCCATGACTTTTTCACGGGGGGCGGGGGGGTGTATTTTTGTATTTGTGTGCATGTGTGTCTGCCCCTGGAAGTCATGCCGACCTCCAGAGCTATTTTGGGGCAGGAACGCACAGGAACGGAGTTCCGGCTGGCTCCTGAGCTGGCCACGCCCAGCAGGAACTCATTAGCATAACAGGCCACACCCAACAGCAGAAACTCATTAGGATTGGCTACATTGGGGGTGTGTGGCCTAACATGCAAAGGAGTTCCTGCTACAAAAAAACCCCTGGGATTTGAGAACAAACAAGGTAAACAGAATAAGCAGCAAAAGGTGGGTGTGGCTGGATGACCACACTTCTGGTAGCATGGGGATGTGGCCTAAAATGCTAATGAGCGGTGCTGTCAGGGGTGTGGCCTAATATGCTAATGAGTTCCTGCTGGTGACTGACCTCTACTGGGGGCCTGGAGGATATTCAGAGAGGTGGCTGAACAAAGCCTGCCTCTGTCCTCCCGACTTGTTATTCCAAAGAATTCTCCCATCCAAGATACTAACCACCGTCGACCCTGCTTAGCTTCCGAGATATGACAAGATTGGGCTTGCCTGGGCGATCCATTACTCTTTTTTGAAAAACAAAGTTTGAGTCCAGCGGCGCCTTTAAGGCCAACAAAGTTTTATTCGAGGTATAAACTTTGGTCTGCAAGGCACACTTCTTCAGATATAGTGAAACAGAACTTCCTCGGCCATTACATATCGGTCGAAAGAAGTCGAGGAAGTTCTGAGAGTCAGTTCGGAGTAGTGGTTAACAGCGATGGACTCTAATCTGGAAAACCAGGTTTGAGTTCCCCACTCCTCCACGTGCAGCCAGCTGGGTGGTCTTGGGTCAGTCACAGCTCTGTCAGTCCCACCTACCTCCCAGGGTGTCTGTTGAGGGGAGGGGAAGGGAAAGGAGTTTGTAAGCCGCTCTGAGACTCCTTTGGGTAGTGAAGGGCGGCGTATAAATCCAATCTCCTCCTGTATCTGAAGAAGTGGGCGTGCATATGAAAGTTTATACCTTGAATAAAACTTTTTGGTCTTTAAGGTGCCTGACTGGGCTCTAAATTTGTTCTGCTGTTTCAGACCAGCACGGCTAACCCCCTGAACATTTTTTAAAGGCGTCAAATGTCAGGAGGTTTTTTTCCATTCAGTTCTTTCTGATCAGCGCATTCCCAAGCGGAACCTAAAGTTTTTTAAAGGATTCTTTTCCCCCAATCACTTCCTTTGCGAGCCGGAGACATATCTTTTGCCGGACTCACAGATGGCAATATTTGCTTTCTAGGATTTCTCTTCTGACATGTCAGGGTCAGAGTGTTCGGGTACGATTTGGGAGGCTCCAGGTTCAAAACCCCTACTCTGGCACGGAAGCTCACCGGGGGACCTTGGGCCACCCACACACTCTCAGCCTGACCTACCTCGCAGGGCTGTGGTGAGGATAAGCTGGAGAAGAGGCCAACGTAAGCCAATTTGGGTCCTCGCTAGGGAGAAAGAAGGGGCATAGAGGAAGTCAAATAAAAATAAAAAATAAAACTACCAGGATCTTTTGAGTCAAGTGTAGTAAAACAAGAGAGTGTGCTGTGTTCATTGCGGTGGTGGAAAGTGCCATTGAGCTGTGTTCCCTCTAAGTGGAGTTAGTGTGCGCTAGCTCACAGTTTTTTAGCCTCCGGCTCACACATTTTTTTGTCTTAGCTCAGGGAGGAGGGCTCCAGAGCAAACTAATTTAATGCAGTAGCCAAATAGCCTCGCTCACACCTTTAATGCCATTAGTGGCTCACAAAGCAGAATTTTTGCTCACAAGACTCCACAGCTTAGAGGGACCGTTGCTGTTGAGTCACAGCCGAGTTAACGGCAACCCTGCCAGGTTTTCAAGGCAAGAGACTAACAGGTGGTCTACCACCGCCTGCCTCTGTGAAGGGACCCTGGAATTCCTTGGCAGGCGCCCCCCCCCATTCAAATACTAACCAGGGCCAACCAATGCTCCCTCTAAGCCATGGAGCCTTTTGAGCAAAAATCCTACTTTGTGAGCGATCGGCATGAAAGTTGCGAGCGAGCGATTTGGCTGTTGCATAAATGAGTTTGCTCTGCAGCCGTCCTTCCCGAGCTGAGACATAACGATGCGTGAGCCAGAGGCTAAGAAACTGTGAGCTGGCTCACACTAACCCAGCTTAGAGGGAACACCGGGGCTGACCTTGCTTAGCTTCCGAGATCTGATGAGATCGCGCTAAGCCTGGGCTACACAGGGCAGGGCATGTTCGTTTTACGGGCCTCTTAAGTCTCTCTGTTATGTATTGGTATACATAATGCCTGAGCTTGAAAGCTACCTTCCATTTAAGTCTGGTATCGTAACTCCTGCAAGCTGATTGGATACTCTGTGCAGCAGTCCAATCAGGATACAAGAAGGGTCTGGAGGGAGATGACTCGATTGGTTGTAATGTTCATATTTTGATTGGTTCTTATCTCAGCTAAGGGCGTGGCCCACCAAGCCCGGACAGTTTAAAAGAGCGCCTGTTGCTCTCCTGTTTTCGTGTTCATTCCTGTCTTGTAAACAAAGCTGAATCGCTTATTATGAGCTGCTGCCTCAAGTCTCATACTTAACACTCTCAAAAGCTCTTCTGCTCGGGAACTCTGCCTTCTTTTGCCTCTGATCCACCCCAGTCCCAAAATGTGTAGCCTCCCGCTCCAAAAGGGGTTTGCAAACATAACTGAAATATCTGATTCGGGACAGCAGCTCGCTCAGCAGACAAAAGAGAGCAGGGCTTCTTCAGAGTCCGTCGTCCCCCCGTCCCCCCACGACTGGATGAATCGGTGCAGAATCCACCCCCACCACTGAGAATCACCCGCCTGGCAGATTCCAGTTCGTGTTTTAGGAGAACCTTCTCTGGGTCTTCCTGGCTGACCTGGGACCCGGCACCCATGAGGTCTGCGTGGAGGGCCGCCACCTGGACATCAGACACTTCTTGCTTCTTCTGTGCACGCTCTGGATCCAGAGGGACCATCCCAGGGGGCTGTGGCTCAGGGGAAGAGCCTCCGCTTTGCACACAGGAAGTCCCAGGTTCAGTCCCCGGAATCTATTGAAGACCAGCATAGGGATCACCAGAGGTAAATGAAGGGTGACTAACAGCAATTGAGGGCAAATGAGGGCTCCTGTTTGGTGTCACATATGAGAGCGATGCACTCTGATCCAGGGAATCGGGTTTGATTCCCCTCTCCTGCACATGAAGCCAGCTGGGTGACCTTGGGTCAGTCACAGCTCTCTCAGAGCTGTTCTCTCAGAGCTCTCTCAGCCCCACCTACCTCACAGGGTGCCGGTTGTGGGGAGAGGAAGGGAAGATGGTTGTAAGCCACTCTGGGATTCCAAGTGAAGGGTGGGGTATAAATCCAATCTCTTCTTCTTTTTTAAAAGAAGTCAGGATTTGGGCAAACGCAGCTCTTCTGCACAAATTATTCTAGGCACAGGATCCCTGGCTTCTTTTGTACCTGGTCCACACCACTCCAAAACGTGTAGGCTGCCACTTCATAATTTGGGGCTAACAGGGAATCCAAAGTCTGAACGCCAAATGTAATCATTCAAAACCAGCAAGCCAGGATGGGCTTTGCCTACACAGCTGTTATCTCATCTCGGCTAGCCCGTTTCCCCATCCTCCTTCCTCCCCAAATTGCCTCACTTCCCCACTGCGCTTACCCTACCTGGAGGAGGCCTTCCGTATCCGAAAATGCAGGCTTTGGCTTCAGGACTGGTTCGTTCCCTTCCCCTTCCAAACCCATCACTTGGGCAGACGGCCAGTCTCTCTCCTCTGGCGGGGAAATCGCCATATCGTTCTGTTGATTATTTCAGAGCATGTGTTGTTGCGTTGCGTTACAGCAGGGGTCCCCAACCTTTTGGCGCCTGTGGGGACCCGTGGAATTCTGACCCGGCAAAACAAAATGGCTGCCGCGGGAGGCGGAGCCAGTCACAAAACGGCCGCCGCAGCTTAACTGAAGTAACACAGTGGAGATCCTTGTGTTGCAGTGGCAGCTGCTGCTAGAGCAACATTTTAAAAAAATCTCCAACAGCCAATCAGAAGGCTGTCTGGGCAGAAGCCCTACCTGGCTGTACCCACTTCCTAAGAACACTTGGCGAGCACCAGAAAAGGGGATGGCGGGTGCCATGACAGCCACGGGCACCATGTTGGGGTATGCTTTGTCTGAGGAAATGAGCTGGGACCCATGAAGCGCCCATAGAATCATAGAGTTGGAAGGGATCTCCAGGGTCATCTAGTCCAATGGAGGGGGTTCACAAATACCTCTCCCTCCACACCCCCAGTGACTCCATGCCCAGGGGATGGCGAAAAACCGCCAGGATCCCTAGCCCAAGTGGCCTGGAGAAAAATTGCTTCCTGACCCCAAAGTAGCAATCAGCATTTCCCTGGGTGTGTAAGAAAGGGCCACGAGAACCAGGGCTTTTTTTGTAGAAGAAGCCCAGCGGGAACTCATCAGTGTATTAGGCCACACCCCTGACAGCAGAGCTCATTAGCATATTAGGCCACACACCCCATGTTACAGAAGTGTGGTCATCCAGCCACACCCACCTTTTGCTTCTTATTCTATTTACCTTGTTTGTTGTCAAAACCCAGGGCTTTTTTTTGTAGCAGTGACTCCTTTGCCTGTTAGGCCACACACCCCAAATGTAGCCAATCCGAATGAGTTTCTGCGTTTGGGTGTGGCCTGTTATGCTAATGAGTTCCTGCTAGGTGTGGCCAACTTGGGAGCCAGCCGGAACTCCGTTCCTGTGCATTCCTGCCCCAAAATAGCCCTGATGAGAACTAAGCACCGAGGCAACCCTTCCTGCCCTCCCTTCTCACGATCTGCCCAAGATCACAGAATCAGTATTGCTGTCAGATGGCCATCTAGCCTCTGTTTGAAAACCTCCAGAGAAGGAGAGCCCACCACCTCCCGAGGAAGTCTGCTCCACTGAGGAACTGCTCTAGCAGTCAGGAAGTTTTTCCTACTGTTTAGCCGGAAACTAATGTTTAGCCCAGGGTGCTCTTTTATTATTGGCGCCCTTCTACCATGGGGTTAGCGTACATCGAATGACACCAACCGCCGGATTTTCGGCCAGGAAACCGAGATGAGCTATTTTAAATTTTAATGTTTATCTGTAGGGTGGTGATTATTTAATGTTTTTAGAACTGTTGTTGTTTTACGGTGTGACATGAGCCGCCCTGAGCCCACTTTCTTTGTCGGGCAGGATATAAGCCGCAAAAAATTCATAAATAAATAGAAATAAATCTTGAAATAAATGCAATTCGTCTTTAAAGGGCTACTGGACTTCTGGTTTTGTTATTCCAGACTCTGCAACCAGCATCACAGCTGACATAATAAAGCTCTCTCTGTCTGTCTCTCTCTGTGTCCTTGTTTTCAAAAGTGTGCAATTCTGAAGGGACTGCAAGGCAGAGCTGTTCCGCCGGGCGTTTGGTTGAGGACAGCGACGGCTTCCATGGTGGCTGGCACCCTTCCCGGACTTCTGTCCCCTGGAGGATTTTAATTCCCCCCCCCCATACCCATGAGGCACCCACAGGCCGGAAATGGGAGGGAACCTTACAATTTCGCCGCTTGATTCTAATTAATGAACTATGTGTGTGAATAACTTTGTACATCGCCTAGAGCCCCGCAATTGTGGGGATGAGGCGATTTTTATAAATAAATACATTTAAGATGTAAATAAATCAATAAACCACCAAACAAATAATTAAATAAATAAATCCTCTCTACCCTTAATGCCTCTCCAGCAGAAGCCCCACCCACTTATTTATTTATTTATACATTCCATTTCTTGCTAAATACACTTGACGGCCACCAGGGAAATGTATCAGTGGGCGCCGTGTTGGGGGACCCCTGGTCAGGTCAGTAGGGACCAAGCGCTGGGAGGTTATTTTCACCCAAGCTGATGAATCAGTCCCGTGTTTACGCACCAGACTGATGCTCTCATAAGCAGCTTGGAGCCGGCCCATTCCCTCGTGTGACGCCTGATTGGCCGGTGGTGAGTTTGTTCCTCTCTGGTTGGCCTCTGCAGTCTGGCCGGGCACCCTCCGCTGACCCTGGGGAGTCAAGGGAACGTTCCAGAATGTTTACCCCCTCCTGGGGAAGTCATCTGCATTATTACTACTAACAATCTGCAGAACCAGAATATTGCTCCACCCTCCAAAGCATCCATATTCTCCAAGGGGAACTGATCTCTGTAGTGCGGAGATAATTCTGGGAGACCTTCAAGCCCCACCTGAAGATTGGCAAGCATATATGGCACCCATCACAACACATCAGGGATGCCAGCATCCAGGAGGAGGAGGAGGAGGAGGAGGAGAGATTGGATTTATATCCCGCCCTTCACTCAGAGTCTCAGATCAGCTTACAGATCTCCTTCCCTTCCTCTCCCCACAACAGACACCCTGTGAGGTAGGTGGGCCTGAGAGAGCTCTGAGAGAACTGCCCTTGAGAGAACAGCTCTGAGAGAACCGTGACTGGCCCAAGGTCACCCATCTGGCTTCATGCGGAGGAGGAGTGGGGAATCGAACCTGGTTCTCCAGATTAAACTTCACCACTCTTAACCACTGCACCAAACTGGCTCTCAGATCTGGGTCCCCCAGAATTACAGCTCCATCTCCAGATGACAGAGATCAGTTCCCCTGGAGAAAAGGGACGCTTTGGAGGGTGGACTCTACAGCATGGTACCCCACTGAGCTCCCCGTCCTTCCCAGGCTCCACTCCCAAATTTCTAGAAGCTTCCCAGTCTGGATCCAGCAACCCGACCCTCCCACTCCCTGCTGCTGGCCGGGGGGGGGGCTGGGAACTCTACAACAAACCTCTGCGGCAGATTTCATCTGCTGTGCCGTGGCCTCCTGCTCTTCCTCTAAGGCCTGTACGTCATCCAACAGAGCAACCTGGATTTCTTGAAGAGCTGGCATATCTTGGCTAACGTCCTTCTTTCCCTACAATTCAAGCGTGCAGGGAAATCAGTCAGAAGGAGTGGGTCAGTGCTAGCCAGCTATATCTCCTTTTGCGTGGATACCATTTGGCCTTCTGCAGCTCCAGCTTTCAAAGTAATACATTGCTTCATTTTGTCCTCAGTTCTACTGTATCATACTGGAGGCTATGAAACATCTAACACAGGATTGGCTGAGACGGGATGCAATGACAAGGAACGTTCACAAACATTCCAACTGATCAGAGAATCAAGAGGGCAGGATGCCCACGGTCACTTTGTGCTTAAAGGGAAAAGTAGAACTCTTCACTCAAGTCAACTCGAATTTCACATCAAGAAATGTTCTGGGGCCCTGTACAAACTAGGCAGATTTAGAAAATCGTGTGTGACTTAACATCAAATAAGGCTGCAAATTGATTGACAAGGCAATCTTGATGTTTATATGTATTGTATACAATTTTACTTTAGAGACATTGCTGGACAATAAGACGGTTTGGAGGCATTATTTGATCTACTTGAAGATTGCAGCATACATTAAATATCTTAAGTCTCAAGAAGTGGATGTACTCGCTTTATGGACATTTGAAGATCATGTTTTTCAGTCCATTGAAACTGGAATTTGTGAAGTTTTTCTTTTGGGAGTGTTAAATAGTCAATGTTAGATATTGCTTTAAATCCCCAGCCTACCTATTGTATTTTTTTATTTCTTGTATTGAATACTATTGTATATTGTATACTATTGTATATTTGAGAAATATTTGGAGCACAATTTATATTTGCTCATCTATTTCTTTAAATTATTGTTAGAACTTAGAAAATCTGCATTATTTCTCTTGTTCTGCATAATGTATTCTTGGTTTTGCATTAATCAAAGGGAAGGGCAAGGACCATGCAGGCACAGATGCTGGCCCATAACCTCTGGAAACCTATTTCAGCTCTGCCATCGTGGCTTGCCTTCCCAATCTGAGGCATCTCTTTACCACTCTAAGGGACTAGAAACTTGCATTTTTTTAAAATTAACAGGCGAAAGTCTCAGGAAGCATAATGCTGCAACTTCCCCACAGCATCATGTTCAATACACAGCCTCTTTCTGTATTCTGTCTCCCCAGTCACCAATGTAATTTAACACACCCTTTCTTACCATATCTTCATTTTGGCTGGAGTCCTGGAATAGCAACCCATTTCTCTTTCTCTGCGAATACGATTTGGCCTTCAGCAGCTCCAGTTTCACAGGGAAAATCCTAAAAATTATCCATGTTCAGTCAAACAGGGCTCTTCCCTTGCTCCCCCTGAGAAACAGTTAACTAGATTTCCTTTAATGAATATACAACAAAAGAGTCACATTAACTGAAATATACATTTGATTATAAAATGGCTTTTCCCCATGTTCTCTCACAGCAGCAATCCTAACAACACTTTCCTGGGAGTCAGCTCTACTGAGTAGACCTCAGTAGGATTCTGCGTAGGCCTGCTCTGACCTGGATAGCACAAGCTAGCCCGATCTCATCAGATCTCGGAACCTAAGTGGGGTCGCTCCTGGCTAGTATTTGGATGAGTGCCCTCCAAGGAATACCAGGGTCATGACGCAGAGGCAGGCAATGACAAATCACCCCTGAAACATCTCCCAGTTTGGTGTAGTGGGCTGTGGACTCTAATCTGGAGAACCAGGTCTGATTCCCCACTCCTTCACACACAGCTGCTGGGTGATCTTGGGTCGCTCAAAGTTCTCTGAGAGCTGTTCTCTCAAGAGCGGTTCTCTCAGAGATCTCTCAGCCCCATCTGCATCACAGGGTGTCTGTTGTGGGGAGAGGAAGGGAAGGAGATTGTAAGCCGCTCTGAGACTCTGAGTGAAGGGCCGGGTACAGGCCCGTAGCTACAGTGGGGCATCTCGGGGCTAGGCCCCCCGACTTGCTGGCAAGGCCCCCTGACTTCCCATCCAGCCCAGGGTGTCACAGTCTTCTCCCCTGGATTAAATTGATTAGCCAGTGTCTCCTAAGGAATTTAAATGCCCCCTGACTTTAAAAATTCCGGCTACGGGCCTGGCCAGGTATAAAACCAAACTCCTCCACCTCCTCTTCTTTTGCCTTAAAAACAAAGTCTAGCTCGCCACCTAGTGGTGCATAATGCCAAAAGAGCTAGAACTTCGGGCCGCCAGACAGTTTTTGGATCTCCTGGCTACACTAAACACACTGCCATACGATAATTAGTTAATTAATTGTGTCGGCCTGCTAACCATTGCCCTGCCAACTGCCCTTTCTCCACCCTAAATGATCTTTCCGACTTGGCGCGGCCACTTCAGGTGTCTGAGGATGAGGGTCTAAAGGCAATTGGGAGGCTGCTGTCCTTTGATTCAGCGTTATTTTCTTTGCTTCATTTCTACTTTGATCTCCCCCGAGTGGGGAGCAGTGCTCCCTCTAGGCTGTGGAGTCTCGGGAGCAAAAATTCTACTTTGTGAGCTCCTGGCATTGAAGTTGTGAGCGAGCGATTTGGCTGCTGCATCAGTTAGTTTGCTCTGCAACCATCCTGCCTGAGCCAAGACAAAAATGTGAGCCGGAGGCTAAAGAACTGTGAGCTAGGTCACACGAACTCAGCTGAGAGGGAACACTGGTGGGGACCCCAAACGGCCTACACCATCCTCCTCTCTTCCATCTCATCCTCACAACAACCCTGAGAGGTAGGCCAATCGGAGAGTGTGTGACTGACCCGAGGTTACCCAGCAAGCCTCCATGGTAAAGCGAGGATTTACAGTTTGGTGTAAGTGGTTACGAGCATGGACTCTAATCTGGGAGAACCAGGTTTGATTCCCCACTTCTCCACATGCAGCTGCTGGTGTGACCTTGGGTCAGTCACAAGTTCTCTCAGAGCTGTTCTCTCAAAGGCAGTTGTCAGTCAGAGCTCTCTCAGCCCCACCTCCCTCACAGGGTGTCTGTTGTGGGGAGGGGAAGGGAAAGGAGATTGTAAGCTGCTCTGAGACTCCTTCGAGTAAAGGGCAGGGTATAAATCCAATCTCTTCTTCTCCTTCTTCCCAGCCCCTAGTCTTACACTCTAACCACTCCAACATACTGCCTGCCCTTGGGCAGAATTGCACCCATCCAGCCCGGACTTTTGAAAGGGTCACCCCACCGGCTTTCCCCGAGACCACCGTCCAATTAGATCATCTGAATCTGTAGGGTGTGAGTTCCCTCCATAATTCAGAGCAGCCTCGTCTTGAATCCTTTTGGCCTGACGCCAAGGGCTCTGCTCACTTTTCCTTTCGCTTCCATTTCCGCTTCCTGTTTCCAGAAGACAGCGTTTCCAGCCACGTCTTTTCCTTCTCCAGAACATCGAAGGAGCTCTCCATCTGCTCTAGGAAAGACACTGAATCAGAGGAGGTGGCGGAGTCCAGATCAGGAACTGACTCTATTCCAGAAGGCGGGAGAGATCACACTTTTCCACGCAATGGATTTATCCCACCCGGGGCCGGTTCTCTGACCCAACCACCCAAGCGCTGATACCCAGCAGGGACTTGGGTGGCTCTCAGCATCCAGTGACGTAGCCGGCATCTGGCAGGCTGCAGAACAGAGGAAGAGAAACGTTTCTCCTCCTTTTTCTCCCAAGTCAGTTCCTCCGTTTAAAGCCCACCGATCTACCCAACCCCTTCTGAAGTCTACAGCAATTTTTTCCTGGTCCTTCTTGCGTTTATATTTTATATATCTGTATGATTGTACCGTACTGTTATATAAGCCAATACATTCCTCACTGTGTTTGACCTCTGAAGAAGGCCTATGCAGGCCGAAATGCGTCAGGTCAAGTCCATTAGCCCGTCTGTGTTAGATTCTGATATTTTTACATGAGGGGTGATTGGGTCCTTATATATTTTTAAATTCTTTGTTAATAAATACATGTATCTTTTTAGATACTGTGTATTAAGCTTTTATTGTTGGCCCTGTTTTCTACTTGACTAAGCTTTTCAGGTTCTGGATCTCAGGTTTCTAGGTTCAGTTCCCCCCACCTTGTTGTCCCAGTATACTGAATAAGACCATCAGTTCATCAGGGTCACGACTGTCTACTCAGACTGGCAGTGGGTCTCCAGAGTCTCAGGCAAAGGTCTCTCCCATCACCTACTGCCTGGTCCTTTTTAACTGGAGATGCCGGGGATTGAACCTGGGACCTTCTGCATGCCAAGCAGAGGATCCCACAGAGCCAGGCACTCAGGTCAGGGTCTTTCACATCAGTTACTGCCTGGTCCTTTTAACTGGAGATGCCAGGGATTGAACCTGGGACCTTCTGCATGCCAGCAGAGGCTCTGCCACTGAGCCAGGGTCTCAGGGCAAGATCCTTCCCACCACCTCCTGCCTGGTCCTTTTAACTGGAGATGCTGGGGATTGAACCTGGGACTGTCTGCATGCCAAGCAGAGGCTCTTCCACTGAGCTGCAACCCCTCGCCAGGAGTTAACAGAGTCTGAATTTATATTGTTTTTCATGCTTAGGTTTTCTAAACATATAGCACGACCGAGCAACAGGCTGTATTTCAGAACCTGTCTGCACATTACACAGCATAAATTGATCCCATTTTTCCACCAGCCTCCTCTCCCACCTCTCCCTCTGCCCCTCCCTCTTGGCCTCATGAACCCCTCCTCGCCAGAGAGATGTGGCCCACGGTTTGAGAACCACCAATTGAAAAGCAAGGCTATCAACAGCAGCCTCCATGTTACCCTCTGCTTAAGGGACAGCAGCTCAAACTTCATCACGTTCAGGTCCACCTCCAGCTTCTTGAGCTCTTGCACTTCTTCTCGTGGGGTACGGTCAGCTTCCCGCAGGAAGACCGCCAGTTCCGCCTCCTTCTGCACCCTCTCCGGTAAGCAGGCTCTCAAGTCCCGCTCCGAGACGCTCCGCCGTCCTTCGTCCAATGGCTGTGCAGGACCCAACGCTCCCGAGACGTGGCTTGGGAGGCGAGACAGAGAATGCCGCTGACCGATGGTCGAGTGGAAATGTCTCCCAGAGGACTCCGCATCGGCACTTAAACCTCTGTAGAAGAATAAGCAGGTCAGGCATCAGGGTTTTTTTTTGTTTGTTTATTTTACCATTTGAGGCAGGGGCATCGAACTCATTTGTTACGAGGGCTGGATCTGACATAAATTGGACTTTGTCGGGCTGTGCCGTGTGTGTCATAAAATGTAATGCCAGGCGGCGGAGATATAAACTTTATAAAGGACACAAATACAAAGGTTTCTTGTTTACTTAAAATAAAAACAGGCTTAAACCATTGGCTCTGTAAGCTGCAAACCTACTTTCGCTGCAACCAGAGCCAGGGCTTTCTCGGTGGCGGCCCCTACCTGGTGGAACAAGCTCCCGGAAGAGATCAGGGCCCTGCGGGACCTTATGCAGTTCCGTAGGGCCTGCAAGACGGAGCTCTTCCGCCAGGCTACTGTACCACCATCGCATAGACATCTCGAGGCGTACCGGCCCCGGCACGGGACTACAGCTCTGTTAGGACACTACTGGAGCAGTGACAAATGTTTACAGTGTTGAGTGGTACGGATTTTATATTGTGAATTTTTGTTCTGTTGACCGCCGTTTTAATTGTTTTAGTGGTAATGGATTATTTATGGTTTTAGTATTTATTCCTGGCTTTCGCCTCTGTGTTTTAATGTCGATGTATGGCATTTTGCCTCCTGTTCACCGCCCTGGGCCCATGTTGGAAGGGTGGGATATAAATCCAATAAATAAATAATATAATATAAATTCATTGACATTCCCCACAGAAATCTCATGCTCAGAGTTCTGAGTCAAGGACCCAGGTTAAAACATGAAATGGCCACGGGATTAAGAGAGTCTGGCAAGGCAAGCTATGACGTAGCAGCAGCAGCAGCAGCAGCAGAACTGGAAGCAGGAGATGGCCAGTCCCACTGCGGGCCGGAGGGAAGCCCTCCGGGGGCCTGATCCGGCCCCCGGGGTTGCATGTTTGACACCCCTGATTTAAGGGGACACAAAACAAAAAAGGACAAAGAGAAAGGTGAGAAACATAAAACAATATTTGTTAATGATATTTTAAGGGCATTGCATAATAAAAGACTATAGAACACGAAAGACTATCATAGCGAAAGAGCATCGTAACAAATCAAAACATGGTAAAGTAATCAATACTTCGGCATAATATACTTCCATGTGTATTTCCATTCGTTCCTATCTATAGGGCTAGGTGGGAAAACATATAAGCAAGAAACATAAGAAAATCATCAGGGTTTTAATAGGATTTTGAGGAGAAAGCTCGGTCAGGGCCCTCCCTTGACCGACGCCTCAAACTTCAGCCCCTGAAATACGCAATGAAACCATTCTGCCCACTGGGCTGAAAAGCGGCCTCTTGGGGACCAAACCTACATTCCACTGCCTCGCTGCGGGGTAGAGGACCAGTCTCTGTGAGGATCTGCGGGACTGAGGGATTCCCTGCCTGGTTCTCTGCCTGGTCTTCTCAAGCAGCTGAGCTCCAGCGATCCTGACGTCCCGTTGGCAACCTCCTGAGTGACAGGACAAAAAAAACAACAACACAGATAAGAACCTAAGAGAAGCCAATGTTGGATCAGGCCAATGGCCCTTCCAGTCCAACACTCTGTCACACAGTGGTCAAAAATACCATTGGGAGGTCCAGCACAGCAGGGCCAGGACACCAGAAGCCCTCCCACTGCTGCCCCCCACCGAGCACCAAGAATACAGAGCCTCACTTGCCCCAGACTGAGAGTTTCTACCTATACCTTCTGGCTAACAGTCACTGATGGACCTCTGCTCCAGATGTTTCTCCAATCCCCTCTTGAAGCCCTCCGTGCTTGTAGTCGCCGCCACCTCCTGTGGCAGTGAATTCCATGTGCTAATCACTCTTTGGGTGGAGAAGGGCTTGTGTTAATCACTCTTTGGGTCCCATCGGGAGGTCCACCAGTGGGGCCAGGACACTAGACGCCCTCCCACTGCTGCCCCCCACCAAGCACCAAGAATTAACACTTGCCCCAGACCTAGAATTCCTACCTATTTTTGTTGTTGCTGTTGTTCAGTCGCACAGTCGAGTCCGACTCTTCGCAACCCCTCGGACCACATCACGCCAGGCCTTTCTGGCTTCCGCTGTGCTTTGGAGTTTGCTCAATTTCATGTCCGTTGCATCGATCACACTGTCTAACCATCTCCTCCTTTGCCGTCCCCTTCTTCTTTGACCTTCCATCCTTCCCAGCATCGGGGACTTCTCCAGTAAATGCTCCCTTGTGGCTAATAGCCACCGATAGACCTCTGCATTCATCTAGTCTTAGCTATACTTATTGCTCAATTACTTATGCATCTGGACTGTAACTAGCCCTTCCTGGCAACTAACCCTCCCACCCTCTCTCTACCTATGCATTAGACTTGAGGAAGTCTGTTTCCATTTCTCTGAAGAAGTGTGCCTGGACACACGAATGCGTATACCCAGAATTAAACTTTGCTATTGTTCTTAAAGATGCTCCCCTGGGACTCACAGACCTTATTCTCACATCTGATTAACCTAGGGTTGCGGCATGCTCTTTTTGTTGCTCCGGTGCTGGGATCTGGGGGATGTTCCAGGTGTGGGCAGGGATGCTCCCAAGCCCCGCCCACAAGCCCCGGCCACCCCTGTCCCCCCCTCTCTGCGGATATTTAAAGGGCTTCAGCTCACCCGTGGGGAGCACGTGGCCCGCTGATCAGCTGGAGGGCCCTTTAAATCTTTCAGCAGAGAGGGCAAGGGGCTGTCGCCAGCCTTACCGCCTGCTGCAAGCGCTGGGGGTGAGTCCACAAGGAAGAAATCAAATTAGGAAGGCAGACTCTGCTCCCTTACCTTAGCTGGAGATAGAAACTTATCGGTGCTTCTCCACCCGAGTCCAGTAGAAGCAAAGGACTGACGGTTTCTCGTAGAACTCCTCTTGGACAGACTTGGGGACTCGGTTCCGGAACTGCGCCGCAAGCGCCGGCTGCTATGGCTGAACACGGAAGGCAACCCCAGATACCCATTTTTCCTCTGGAGCAACATTTATGGAGAATCACAAGCAAATCCCGTCCTCTCGTGGCGATGGTGTGGGGTTTGGTACAGTTGCCGAAACCGGAAGCCTCCCAGATCCAGGTTCACGGTTAAGGAAGGCCGGGAGAATCCGGGAATCGGCAGGTCTGCAGGATCCGTCGCCAAAGGACAAAAGGAAGAGAGCAAATCAGAGGAAGAAGAGGAAGGAGGAGGAGGAAGAAGAAGAAGAAGAGGAGGAGGAGGAGGAGGAGAACAGATTGGATTCATACCTTGCCCTTCACTTGGAGTCTCAGAGCAGCTTACAAACTCCTTTCCCTTCCCCTCCCCACAACAGACACCCTGTGAGGTAGGTGGGGCCGAGAGAGCTCTTTTGAGAACTGCCCTTTCAAGAACAGCTCTGACAGAACCATGGCTTGCCCAAGGTCATCCAACAGCTGCATGTGGAGGAATGGGGAATCAAACCCGGTTCTCCCAGATTAGAGTCCGCGCACTGAACCACTGCACCAAAGTGGTGCCTAGAAGGTGGCTGCTACAGACAGAACAACACGTGAAAGCAGGGGTCCCCAACACGGCGCCCCTGGGCACCAATGCACCCGCCAACACTTTTTCTGGAGCCCACCAAGTGTTTTTAGGAAGCGGGTGGGGCCAGGTAGGGCTTTTGCTCAGCAAGGCTTCTGACTGACGATCAGAGATCTCATCAACTGTACAGATTTTTTAAAAATCTTGCTTTGGTAGCAGCTGCCACCAGAGCACAAGGATCTACCCTGCATTGCTGCATTGCTGAAGTTAATCTGCGGCAATCGTTTTATGGCTGGCTCCATTTGGTTGCTGCGCTCGCCATGCCGTGTCCAAATCACAAATGTGCCCGAAGGCTCAAAGACCCCTGCCTTAAAGACCGGCACGTGCATCTCGGCAGACGTTTTCGGAGCCACGGCCCACAGAATCGTGAAGCGGTACAGTCAGTTGGCAGAGATAGGTAGAGCCAGGCTTACAAACAGCAGAAGGGCAGGAGGCGGGCAGGAGCGAACAAGAGGCGATTCGGCCCAAGTTCCCTCGGGTTACGTGCTGCTGCAGAGCACGGGAGAAAACGAAAGCTGGTCTCCGCTCAGAATAGGTACGGGGCTACTTGTACCTGCTGAGGGATCTGTCCTGCCCTGGATGGCTCAGGCTAACCTGGTCTTGTCAGATCTCGGAAGCTGAGCAGGGTCAGCCCTGGTGAGTACTTGGATGGGAGACCAGCAAGGAAGTCCAGGGTTGCTATGCAGAGGCACCTTTGTATGTCTCTGGCACAGGCTAGCCTGATCTAATCAGATCTCGGAAGCTGAGCAAGATCAGCCCTGGCGAGTTCTTGGACGGGAAGACCACCAAGGAATGTCTTTTGCCCTGCCCTGGATGACCCAGATGAGCCTGATCTTGTGAGATCTCAGAAGCTAAGTGGGGTCAGCCCTGGTGAGTACTTGGACGGGAAACCACCAAGGAAGTCCAGGGTTGCTACACAGAGGCAGGCAACGGCAGAACCTGGATGGCCCAGGTGAGCCCAATCTCCTCTAATCTTGGAAGCTAAGCAGGGTCGGCCCTGGTGAGTACTTGGATGGGAGACCACCAAGGAGGTCCAGGGACAGAGGCAGGCCATGCCCAACCACCTCTGACCGTCTCTTGTCCTGAAAACCCCTTGGGGGGGGGCGTCACCGGAAGTCACCTGCAACTTGATGGCCCTTTACACACAAGCACGACCCTCCCCAGCCCCTCTTAAGTCCAGATCTGAGAGGACCACGTCTCGATGTAGAAAAGAGCAAGAGTCCGGGAGCACCTTTAACAAAATATGTGGCAAGGTGTGAGCTTCCGTGAGTCACTGCTCACTTTTCACTTCTTCAGATACACATCTAGATTTGAATTCATTATAAATTCCCACGGCGTGTTGCCATAAGACAAGAGTGCTGCAGGTGGCAGTACAAGAAGAAGAGAGAAGAAGAAGAAGAAGAAGGAGAAGAAGGAGAAGAAGAAGAAGAAGAAGAAGAAGAAGAGGAGGAGGAGGAAATGGAGGAGGAAATGGAGGAGGAAATGGAGGAGGAGGAGGAGATTGGATTTATACCCTGCCCTTCACTACCCAAAGGTGCCTCAGAGTGGTTTACAAAATCCTTTCCCTTCCCTCCCCATAACAGACACCCTGCAAGGTAGGTGGGGCTGAGAGAGCACTGACAGAAACTGCTCTTTTTCAAGGACAGCTCTTATCAGAACTGGAGGAGTGGGGGAATCAAACCCGGTTCTCCCAGATTAGAGTCCGCACAATTAACCACTACACCAAACTGGCACTTAACCACTACACCAAACAACAGTTAGGGCACGAGCTAAGATCTGGAAGACCCAGGTTCGAGTCCCCATGTAGTCGTAAAGCTCATTGGGCGACCTTGTGCAGTCATCTTCTCTTAACCTCGACCATGCTACCAGGTTACTATGAGGATAAAACAGGGGGAGGGAGAACCGCGTACACCCCTCTTAGAGGAAAGGGGGAGGATAAAACTGGATAGATCGTTCTCAGATGTATCAAGCAAGTGAGCCAAGCCCCATGCACAGGAAAAATCACTTGCAGGATGGCAAACAGAGCTCTGTCTTTCATCTGGACTTACCTCCTGGCAGCCCTGCACTGCGCCTGGGGATCCCAAATGTGTCCGGTCGCCTGCTGTCTGCACCGACGCTCCCCCATGCCAAGAAACACAGGGCAGCTGCTACTATGGAAACGGTGTCGGTAACAAGCCTCCAAGTCCCTGCCTCTGCCAGGATTGGCCATTGTGAAACAAATGATCTGTCAAATCAGAGGAGAACAGAAAGGGAGTGTCAAAGCAAGCCCTGGAGAACCGCATACCTTCCAACATTACACGGAAATTAGTCGCTGTAGATTTTCCGGGTTGTGTGGCCATGGTTTTGGCATTGTAGGCCCTGACGTTTCGCCAGTAGCTGTGACTGCTGGCATCCCACCCACCCACTCTTTCATGCACTCCTAAACATTACTGAGGCATCTGAATTGTCTCTCCTCCATGCAACAGTGAGATGAAACCTTCTAGGCAACTTCCCTGAGGGTTTCGCCAGTTGCTGTGACAGCCTACCATTTTTCTGCTCACCTTGACACAGAGAGTACTCCATCTTTCTGTGTTATACCTCTGAGGACGCCAATCACAGCTACTGGCGAAACGTCAGGTCCTACAATGCCAAGACCACAGCCACACAGCCCGGAAATGAACTCCGGCCGTGAAAGCCTTCGACAACATATTACACAGAAATATTTAGAATAAGGTGGGTAAGCCGTGCTGGTCTGAAGCAACTGGGAAAAGTTTGAGTCCAGTGGCACTTTTAAGACCAAATAAAAGTTTAATTCTGGGTCTGAGCTTTTCTGTGCATGTGCGCTTTTTCTACAGAAATGTTTACACGTGCATAATACCCTAAATTCTCACACCGCGGATGACTGCTTTAAGTGAGCATGCACACAACATGTTCTCTGCACGATGCGGATTTCTGAGACGAGAGCGTGTCGACCTTAACTTTCCTTTTTTTTAATGGACACAAACCCTTAGGAATGTGGCCTAGAAGGTTTCATCTCAGTGTTGCATGGAGGAGAGGCTACTCAGGTGCCCTCAGTCATGTTTAGGAGAGCATGAAAGAGGGGGTGGGTAGGGTTACCAACCTCCTGGTTGTGACTGGAGATCCCCCAGATTTACAGCTGCTCTCCAGGCGACAGAGGTCAGTTCCCCTGGAGAAAACAGCCGCTTTGGAAGGTGGACTCTGTGGCATTGGGCCCTACTGCAATGTTCCCTCTAAGCTGTGGAGTCTTGTGAGCAGAAATCCTACTTTGTGAGCTCCTGGCATTAAAGTTGTGAGCGAGCAGTTTGGCTACTACATAAATCAGTTTGCTCCGGAGCCGTCCTTCCTGAGCCGAGACAAAAATGTGTGAGCCGGAGGCTAAAAAACTGTGAGCTAGCTCACACTCACTCAGCTTAGAGGGAACACTGCCCCACTGAGGTGTTTCCCCTCCCCAAACATCACCCACCCCAGGCTGCATTCCCAAAACTTCCAGAAAGTTCCTAACCCAGAGCTGGAAACCAGGAGGAGGAGATTGAATACATACCCTGCCCATCACTAGCCAAAGGAGTCTCGGAGCAGCTTACAATCTCCCTTCCCCTCCCCTCCCCACAACAGACACCCTGTGACTGGTAGGCAGGGCTGAGAGAGCTCTCTCGAGAACTGCTCCTGAGAGAACAGCTCTGAAAGAACTTGTAGCTGACCCAAGGTCACACCCGCAGCTGCCTATGGAGGAGTGGGGAATCAAAGCCGGTTCTCCCAGATTAGACTCCGCACTCTTAACCACTACGCCAAAACTGGGTTTTAGCTGGGCAATTGCATTGAGACATCAAAGTAAATTGACACTCCAGGCAAATCTTGTTCCTCATACGAGGAGAAAGGCGAGCGCATGTTATGAGCATGAAAGACAGCCGCATCTTGGCCATGGCGTCTAAATGCAGCCACAGTGTTTGTGGGAGGAGACTAGGATTACCAGCCTCCAGGTGGCACCTGGAAGATCTCCCACTATTTCAATTGCTCTCCAGGAGACCAAGATCAGACCACCTGGAGAAAGCAGCTGCTTTGGAGGGAGGACTCTATGGCAGGGGTGGCCAAACTTGCTCAAGGGTAAGAGCCACACAGAATAAAAAAAATATTTATTTGCCAATGATATTTATATTTCTAAGAGAGAGAAAGATATAAAGGTGGAAAGAATGAAAGAGGTGGAAAGAAAGAGAGAGAGCGAGCAAATAGATGGGGAAAGGAGAACAAAAGAGAGAGAAACAAAGAAAGCAAATAGAAGAGAGGGAGGGAGAAAAAGTATGCCTCCCCTTTTCTTCCCCAGCTGCCCTGCTGAGAGGAGCAGGGCCGTCCCCAGGTGTCTGCGTGCCCTAGGTGGGTCAGCTTGTGGCGCCCACCCCACTGGGAATGCCAACCTCCTGGTGGGGCCTGGAAACCGGGGGGGGGGGCCAAGTGGCGAGACAGCGCCTGGTTACTCCGCCCCTTCTTTCCCAGTGCCGGCTTGCCTGGGCGCTCTGCAGCTTCGGGGCCCCCAGGCAAGAGGCGGGGGTTACCCCCGCCCCTTCCCTCGGAGTGCCGGCTTTCCTGGGCGCTTCGCAGCTGCCTAGGAAAGCCAAGGAAGAGGCGGGGGTTCTAACTCCCGCCCCTTCCCTCCCAGCGCCAGTTTTCCTGGGCGCTCCGCAGCTGTGGGGCACCCAGGGAAAAGGCGGGGTTTAAACCCCCACCTCTTCCCTTTGAGCTGAGCGCCCCAGCAAGCCAGGGAAGGGGCGGGGTTTAAACCCCCGCCTCTTCCCTTTGAGCCGAGCGCTGGCTTGCCTTTGAGCGCCTGCTGGGGCGCTCTTCGCTGGCGGTGGCACCCCACCTTCTTTCCCCCCCAGGCGGGAGGGGGAGGGCAGGCAAGCTCTGCCACTGCCTCCTGAGCCCCGCCGGGGTGCTCTTCGCTGGCAGAGGTGGTGGTGGCAGGGGGCTTTTCGTGAAAGGCAGGGGGCAGTTTGGTGCCCCTGAGGGCCCGGCGCCCTAGGCGAGCACCTAGCTCGCCTAGTGGGTGAGCCGGCCCTGTAGAGGAGCACAATATGTGTGAAAGAGCCGCAGTTTGGCCACCTATGGCATTGTATCCCACTGAAGTCCCCCCTCCCCAAACCCCGCCCTCCTCATGCTCCACCCCCAAAGTCTCCAGGTACGTCACAACCTAGAGCTGGCGACCCTAGAGGAGACTTTAAAAATACATTCTAACTTAAAAAAAAAGAAAAAAAGTTTAGACTTTTGTCTGTTTGTTCTTGTTGCGCGCACGCAGAGACAGACGAACCCATTTTGTCCTTTGTAGATAGCAGACAGATATTACCGATCAGCCATTGCTGCCTGTCTGGACTTTCTATGTGGGGTATCCTTGCACGAATATATCTGAAAACTCTTGCAGAGATATTTCTATTTAAAAAATATGTGTTTTAAGAAGCGGAAAAGGAACACATTTTAAAAACGTATGCAAAATTGCCCTGCAATAAAGGTTAAAATCATACCAATATATTTGATCCTGAGTCTTCAAACGACAGCGCCCTATCCCTCCCCGGCGCATGCAATCAGGAACCGGAAGTTTTGGTGGCGCACCATTGAGACTTCACCCTCTTTGGCCGCGTTCGCCTGTCCCGTTCCCTCTTTGCCGCAGTCCTCCAACATGACAGAGTGGAACGGCTAGAGCGGCCACAAGCAGCCTCGGCGTCAGGACGAGAGCGTGAGCCGGTCTTGCCTACGCGACGCGTTCTCTCGCTCCCCTCCTGGGCGCCTGGGGCTGTCGGAGTGCGCCTGCGCAGAGGCTCGTTACGACGAAGGAGGAAAAGAAGAGCGGGAGGGCGCCGGAAAGCTCCGCTCTCCCTCGGTCGGCGTCGAAAGCAGCGCGGTGAGGGACCCTTCTAACCGGTTCGGCGGCTGAGGAGGGGATAGGGCAGGCTCCCCAACCCGCCGTCCCCGAAGTGGCACTTAGGCCGCATGGCGTGAGGAGAAACCGAAGACCGAGGTTGGAGGGGAGGGGAAGGCGGGGTTATTTTCCTTTCAGGGAAGCAGGCCTTGGCCCCACCCCCTCAAAAACACGCCCCGCCCCTCGCTCGGGCTGCGAAGTGGCTCGTCGCGATCTCGGGCGGCCGCGCGCGGGACGTATCGCGATATTTAGTTCCTGCGCTAGCGCCGTGGCTGTTCTCGCGTGAGGGGGGAAGATCTCGCGATAGGTTCTCCTATTCTGCCCTTCCCCCTCCCATCCTGCAAGCGACGCGTCGGCCCCGTTTCCTTTCTCTCTTTAAGGAGCAGCCAAGGCCCGGAGGGTCGTGGGTTCGATCCTCGGCCTCCTGCGGCGAAAGGATCTCACCCTAGGAGGCAGGTTAAGGGTAACGATCCTGGAAATGTGTGGGTCGGGGCCCCCCGAGTGAACGGCGGTTCTCTCTCCGAGAAATGGGGTTGAGGTGGGGGGATGGGGGAAACAGAATCTCCTGGGAAGTAGCCAGTTCGGGAGAGGCTCTTGTGCTTATTTGTCTGTTTCATTTCTACCCCGCCTCTTTCTTTCCCCAGTAAGGGACCTGAATTGGTCACCCAATGCAACTTATACCGTTCTCCTTCCTACCCTTTTAATCTTCGCATAGGAGTGCCAGCCACCAGGTGGGACCTGGGGATCCCGTGGAATTGCAACTTGTCTCTAGTATTCCCTCTAAGCTGAGTCAGTGTGAGCTAGCTCACAGTTTTTTAGGCTCCCAGCTCACAGATTTTTGTCTTAGCTCAGGGAGGATGGCTCCCGAGCAGAACTAACATATGCAGCAGCCAAATCGCTCACTCACAGCTTTAATACCAGTAGCTCAACAAAGTAGAATTTTTGCTCACGAGACTCCACAGCTTAGAGGGAGCATTACTCCAGAGATCAGTTCCTTCTGGAGAAAATGGCTGCTTGGGAGGGTGGACTCTAGGCCATTGTACTTTGCTGATGCCAGCCTCCCGGTGGTACCTGGAAATCCCCTGGAATTACAGATTCTCTCCAGGCTACAGAGATCAGTTTCTCCTGGAGAAGATGGCTGCTTGGGAGGGTGGACTCTAGGGCACTGTGTCCCACTGAGGTTTGTCCTCTCCCCAGGCTCCATCCCCAAATCTCCAGGAATTTCCCAACCTGGATCTGGCAACCCTACCCCCCCCCATCCCCTGCTGGTGGCCAGGGAGGGCCTGGCAACCCTGTCTTCACAACAGGCCTGTGAAGTAGGTCAGGCTGGGAGTGTGTGAGTGGCCCCAAGTCACCCAGTGAGCATCCACTGCAGAGTGGAGATTCGAACACGGATCTCCGAGATCCGATGGTATGAAGTGTGAGCGAAGTCACTTCCAGGACACAATGGGGATTTGAATCTGGGTTTCCCAGATCCGAGTCTAGCACTCTGACCAATGCATCCCTCTGGCTTTTGCTTTGTGTGCAGAAAGGCTGTGGAATTACTGCATATAGCTCAAAAAAGACCTCTCTGAGTATGTAGCTGTGTTGGTCCGTTTCAAATAAAGTATTGTGTGGCTTTTGGTTTGTTTTTAGGTTGCTACTAAATAACATGGAAATATATAAGCTTACGTGTGTTTCAATTATTCAAGGGTTTTGCATTTATTGTTAGGGGGTTGGGGAGTGATGGGGAGTTGTTTTTGCCAGCAGGTCCCAGAAAAATAGAGTGTGCTGTTTAGAGGTGGGTTTTGCTTCAGAAACTTATGAGGTCTGTGGTGTCAGGGAAAGATCTTTCTGCACCTTCAAGAAAAAGCCTCTTCCTGTCAATCCAAGTAGGCAGTTCTGGGCTGGATAGTCTAACTCTGTATGAGACAAAACAAAGTTTGTGTCCAGTGGCACATTTAAGACCAACAAAGTTTTATTCAAGGTATAAGCTTTTGGGTACGAGCAGTTTCCTCAACCATTACATATGGGTTTGTGTTGTTGTTGTTTTTTTGCCAGGAAGGGCTAAATTAGAATCAAGATGCATAAGTAACTGGGCAATTATAGCTGAGATTGGGCTAATGCCTTTGTTTAGAGCTCTGAATGGCAGTAAATTAGCATACAAATACAAGAGTTAACAGACAGATGTGAAAATAAAGTTTGAGTCCAGGGGCACCTTCAAGACCACAAAGTTGAATTCTGGGTATGAGCGAGAGACTCCTATCCAGAGACTGAGACCATTGATGCAAATTTCCTCAAATATTACATATAGTTGGGGGGCGTTAGGAAGAGCTAATTGGAGTCAAGATGCATAAGTAATTGAGCAATAAATATAGCTAAGATAGTTA
Source organism: Gekko gecko (assembly GCA_029375565.1). Taxonomy (NCBI): domain Eukaryota; kingdom Metazoa; phylum Chordata; class Lepidosauria; order Squamata; family Gekkonidae; genus Gekko; species Gekko gecko. Next base: position 6,473,390 of record JAPDNY010000017.1, on the reverse strand, counting down.
TCTGTATGCAAGTTTGCAGCTATTTACATGTCTTACCGAAGGTGTTATTCCAGTCTTCATTCTCACCTGTTCGTTTAACTCTGGGAGACTCTTATATTTGTACGCTAATTTACTTCCATTCAGATCTTAACAGCCGCCTTAATCCAATCTCAGCTATAATCACTCACACATCTTGATTCTAACTAGCCCTTCCTGACAAACTCCCACCCCCCCCTTCTCTTCCTATATGTAATGGTGGAGGAAATTCTGTTTCAATGTATCTGAAGAAGTGTACTTGCACACGAAAGTTTATACCTCGAATAAAACTTTGTTGGTTTTAAAGGTGCCACTGGACTCAAAACTTTGTTTTGTTGCTTCCGACCCAACGTGGCTACCCACCTGAATCTATCTGTATGAGACAGTTTGATATGTTTCTCCTGTTTGTACAGGCCTAGTTTTTAGGGTTGCCAACCTCCAGGTGGGGCCTGAAGATCTTCTGTTATTACAACTGTCAATGGAGAGAGTTCCCCTGGAGGGAAATGGCTGCTTTGAAGGGTGGTCCCTAGGGCATTGTAGCCTGCTCAGGTCCCTCCCCAGGCTCCACCCCCCAAAATCTCTAGGTATTTCCAAACCCAGAGATGGCAACCGTACCAGTTCAGTGTCTGTAGAAAAGAGCAAGAGCCCATAGCACCTTAAGGACAGACTAGTACAGCTACCGATCATGATCTAGTTCAGTGTCTGGGCTACATCATGTGGGGTTTGGAGTTTGCATTCATGACTGCTTTTTTTCAGAAATCTTTTTTAAGCGTGTTGGAAGGTTTACATAACACTTCAGGCAGACTGCAGTGGAACAGAGCCGATTATAGACGGTTTTGTGTGACTGGTTGCTCCTTTCTACCAGGGGTGGTGGTGATGGTCATCTTTTCGCATAGAAAACGAGTGTGTCTCAAAGGGTGTTAGCTGGATAAGGGGCTTCTGCTTGGATGTGAATTCCTTTTCCTTTTGGCAGGACAGAACGTGCAGTGGAAGTGGAGCCCATTTCAGCTTGTGCGTTGCGGCTTGCTTGACTGCATAATTACGTACAAGCTTACGCAGGCTTACAGTGGGGTTTTTGGACAGGATGTTTGACTGGGCTTTGGCTGCAATTGCTCCCCTGTCCGATTATTACCTCCATATAGAAAGGTAGAATGTCAAAAGAGAAGGATTGTTCTCTCCGAAATGCTGGTGTTCTGTCATTCCATATCAGCTCCTATTTTGTATTGGCAATAGAACAGCCCAGACAGATCTCTCTAATGGAGAACTAAGCTTGAAAAAAGTAAGTTCTCCTTTTAAAAAAAATAAACCTCTCTTTATAAGATCCAGTTATTGTCCTTTTAAAGCATTATCAGCTTGGGCCCCATCCTAATATCAGTTGCATGTTTCAAATCTTTGGAATTTGTGCAAAGTTATTTTTGGATGGTGGCTAAAACAGTCTAGGTGTTATGTCTCTCTGGGCCTGCATATGTGTGTGTTTTGGAGCATCACAAATAAATTTACCTTTGGTAAAATGGAAGTAATAGAGACGGCTTGTGAGACAGGAGACGAAGAAATCTGAATCCCTCCCATTTGGCTGTGTGGCAGTCATTTTTTGTTTATTTCGGTTGTCGGTTGAATCTGGGTGACGTCTGAAACATGCCTGTCAGATGATTAAAGGATTTATTAGTTTAATTGCCTTTTTCTAAAAAATCAAACAAATGCATGGAAGATAGGTCCATCAGCAGCTACTAGCCACGGTGGCCAAAGGAACCTCCACATTCAGAGGCAGTAAACCTTACAATAGTACTGCTAGGTGGCAACATCAGGGGGAGGCCCTGGACTCTAAGCCTTGTTGTTGGCTCTCCAGAGGAACTGGTTGGCCGCTGTGTGCAATAGGATGCTGGACTAGATGGACCACTAGTCTCATCCAGTAGGGCTCTTCCAGCAGAGCCAGTTTGATGTAGTGGTTAAGTGTTGAGACTCTAATCTGGGAGAACCGGGTTTGATTCCCCACTCCTCCACTTTGCACCTGCTAGATGACCCTTGGGCAAGCCATAGTTCTGGCACAGCTGTTCTTGAAAAAGAGCAGTTTCTGTCAGAGCTCTCTCAGCCCCACCTACCTCCCAGGGTGTCTTTTGTGAGAAGGGGAAGGGAGTTTGTAAGCTGTTCTGAGACTCCTTTGGGTAGTAAGGGCGGGGTATAAATCCAATCTCTTCTTCTTAAAATGTTTAAAATGTATTAAAATAATGTTTTTAAAAAACTTTAAGGTCCTACCCAATCCTTGAGACTCTCACCCAAACACAAAAGAGATGAAAACCTTTGACTGCAAAGAAGGGGATACTGTTGGAAAGGTTTTTTTATAAAAAAAATTAATTAAACTGCCAACAATAAAAGATTACATACACTATATATCAGTTACACAATAACTTCCCTACAATAATTAAACAATTAACAAAAATAATACAGTTTGACCATACATTTCAATGCAAGGTCAAAAGGAAAATATCCTTCATTTGTATTTCAGTGAGCTGTTAACCGTTGGAAGTTTTGAGTTGCTACCATTTCTGGGAATGCCCAGAAGATACAAAGTTTTTTGCCTCCTTGTACAGTTCTTGTTGTGATTTCCGTGGTCTGCACAGGTGAACATTTGGGAGGATCTTAGAAGGTCCTTACCTCTATGTCTTTTAACACAGGTCGGCACGTCCTTTTTTATCTGAGCCCTTTTTTCCAGAACGTACATGCACTTCTCTCCGGTTTCCAATATGCTTAATTTCTGGTTTTCAGTATAGAAGAGAATTGGATTGGCAGATTCTTGAGGCTGATGCCATCGAGCTACTTATTCGTATGGGGGGTTGTCTGATGGAATCGTTTTTTGGACTGCCATTCAGCCAAATGGAACTTGTACTTGAGTCAGGCTCTGCTACTGAACTTGTGAATCATGGCCGTTTTAAAACTGGATGAAGGCAAGCGACCTGTGTTTAAAAAACAAAATGTTCCTGTGGGACAACTGGTTTTACCAGTGGGCCGGTCTGAGTGGGGGCGCTGGGATGAGGCAAGAATGCCCTGCTGCTGAATCCAGACACGGCTCTCCACCCAGTTCTTCCTTTCCCTCCCCGTCTCCCTATCCAAAATGGAGGATGGAGACTGAATCCCAGGCTGGGGGATTCAGCCAGCAACAAGAACCCGATTGCATTTGAGGAGCTTCTCTTTCAGATGACTTTTCGTGCCTCCCAGATAATATTCGTGCTTGTCAGAATTTCAGGCTCTTTAAAAATGGTATGTTTGCTTCTGGAAGAACCTGTTGTTAGATTGGAAAAAAACAACAACATTCAATATGTTTCTGATTTAAAATGGTGGGGGTTACAAGAGAAGACTGAAAGGCAGGGTGACCTGGTGCTGTAGCAGGCCATTTTGGGGGGTTTGTTTGTTTGAGGTCGTCACTTAGGGATCATTGATTCCTTTAGACTCCAAAGTAAATGGGCCAAAAGTATTTCTCATTCAGATACAAGGGATCTAAATCCCCCCCCCCCAAAAAAAATACTTGACTATATATAGAGTTGTTCTATATTGTTGCAATGTTTCAGGAGACTGGGTCTTAGACTCTTGGGATTGGCTTGCTGATTACGCCTCTGTGGAGTTTTGATTATATCTCTGGGGCGTTTTGAGCTGCGTTTCGAGGTACTGCTGCGTGGTGATCTCTCCTGGGAATGTTTGCTAGCACAATAGCTGTTTGATGTTGACACGGTAGTTAAAATAATGAAGTCGTTGGCCTTTACGCACTCATTTCTCTTTAGTTCTTGCAAGAAAACGTTCCGAGAAGGGAGGTGGTGGTGAATGGACACCTCCGAGAAATTGGGATCAAAGGGATTTGCTGTGAGCAGAAACGGGAAATAATTTGAAAGGTATAATTCTTCTGACCGATCTTATCAGTTCTTCTTGGAAGCTAAGTAGGGTCAGCCCTGGTTAGTCCTTGGATGGGAGACACCCCCCCCCCCAAAAAAAAAGAAGTAGTAGTCCAGGGTTGCTGTGCAGAGGCTGCCAATGGAAAACCACTTCTGAATGCCTCTTGCCTTGAAAACCCTACAGAGTGGCCGGAAGTCAGCCGCGACTTGACAGCACATTCCACCACTAGCTCACCTGACAGGACTTACTAGTTTGGTGTTTGCATTTTATAACATATTTTCATTTTCAGTATAAAACAGAGGTTCCCAAACTTATTTGGCCTACCCCCTCTTTTCAGAAGAAGAAAAAATTTACTCAGCGCCGCCCCCGCCCCCGGGAAATCTACCTTCAATAAGTGGACAGAAAGAGGCAGTGACAAATTTGCACATGGTAATGAATGATGTTGTTTTAAGTAAAGAAAGATGTTGTTGGCCTGAAGCCAGAGGCCAGCAGCATCCACCACACAATAGCCCAGCAGCAACACCAGTCTTTCAAGGGTGCACGTGCGTTTGCACTTTGCAAATGCATGGCTGTGACTGGCTGTGGGGACCCCTCTCCCCCTGATCCCAGGAGAAGGCAGGAAAAGGCTGCTTTAGATAGGTTCTGGACTCTTCTTTCTTTATGCTTCCACCGCCCCCTTATTTTTATTCAAACCCCCCCCCCCCATTGCACCCAAGGCTTCTACCGCCCACCTGGATCGTTCCAGCACCCCCCAGGGGGCGGTATTGCCCACTTTGGGAACCAGTGGTATAAAATGAAAAATTTAATATTTCTGTTGCAATTTTATTGACATAACTTTTAATGCCTCTTTGTTTCTGCACAACGGGATCACTTTGATCCAGGCTTCCTTTGGAATGCAGAGGGCTTTTTAACATTACTGGAGATTTTTTTTGAGTGTGTGTGAAGTGCCATCAAATCACAGCTGACTTGCGTTGACCCCAGCAAGGAGCTTTCAAGGCAAGTGAGAAGCAGAAGTGGTTGGCCATTGCCTTCCTCTGCAGGGCCTTGCTTGGTGGTTCCTCATCCAGGTACCGACCCTATTTAGCTTCTGAGATCTAAGGAGATCGGGCTGTACCATGCCGCCTTCCCTCCCAATTATGGAATTACCAAACCAGATACCCGTGGTGTGTAGTTCTACTTCTATATTAAAAACAAAATTTAATTAACAATTATATTGTTTTCATGAAATGGGAGCCTTATCGAGCGCTATTAACTTAATTGGGGTCTCAGTACCTCTTCTGTATTTCTCCCCCCCCCCAACCGAGGCCAAAGTGATTACCTGCTTAAACCATAAATCATCATGATCAAATATTAAAATATAATAAAAGGCGTAGGAGCACAGTCAGAATGGTGCTTTTAGGCATTAACACAAAATGCCCGGAAGCGGTAAGATATTTCGAGATGTATCTTATTTTAAAACACACAAACACCTCCAGCTGCAGCTGTGGCAAACGTGTATGTTTTGTCAACATAAGGACAACTTGGGCGGGTGTGACGCATTGTTAAAGGTTAACTGCAGCAGCTTAACAAAAAGAGACATTTGGGCATCTGGAAAGAGGCAGGGAAAGGGAAGGTAGAATTATTCCCTGGGTGGCTTAACTGCATTTCAGGTTATTACTTGGACATTCTTATCTGACCGTTTGCTCTCCGGTTTCTAAATGTGCAGAAATGGGCTTTTATGTGTCAGAATAGACACTAGATTCCCGAGTCACTTTGCTTTAAGCAGCTCCATCTACAAATGGGAGCTGCAGTTGGTGACTAACCATTGCCTTGCCGTTTCACGGGAAACGATTTTCTCCCATATGTACCAATTAAAACATCTCTTACCGGTGGCTCAATCAGTTCTTTTCTAACCCTTTCATAGGGATGTCACGAGAACCATGTGCAAAATTCTGCCCTCTACGGCACCTACATTACTGTCTTGAAGTATTGCCCCTTTTAAAAATAAACCCACTGTTCCTGTGTTCTGGTTTATTATAAATCTTTATGTGCCACTACACTAAATGTCTGCTTCTGGGTGTTTGCTTGACACTGTAAAGATCTCGTCAAACCATAGAAGTTGCGCTAACCGTAAGAGTGATGTTTATGTTGGACATTCTAGCATAAGCAGAAAAAAATAATTTTAAGAAGGTTTTGGAACTGACGTTGATTAGCTCAAGTAAGCGTTCGTATAGGGCAGGGGTCCCTAAACTTTTTGCGCCTATGGGGACATTTGGAATTCTGACACAGGGCGGTGGGGACAGTCACAAAATGGCTGCCAGGGGAGGCGGAGCCGACCACACAATGTCAGGGAGTGAGGTTATGTAGCACTCTTAACAGTATCACGTCACCATTTCAGGCAGAGGCTCTCTTTAACAGGATGCCTTTTAATCTGTACAGCCACTCAGAAGCCCTGCTGGGCAAGAGCCCCGCCCAGCCCTGCCCACATTTCTAAAAGCAGGCCCCAGGAAAGGGGTTAGCGGGAGCCATGGGATAGGGTGTCCAAACTCTGCAGAGTTGTAAGTCAGCAGCCTGCAGCCTGCCATTCCGCTCAGTAAGTTGGAAACCTTCCTCCAACCGAAATAGACCTTTTTCCCTGTTTGAAATGGCTGCGGCACGGATCCATGCAAGAAGACGGTTGTGATGGAGATTATTTTAATCCGCTTGATTATTTAATTTTTTTTTAAGATCAAGGAGACCGTAATCATGAATCCACATTCCCGCCATGGGAATTTCAGAAGTAGTTCCAAAAACCAGGAGACGCAAATGACTTTATTCCCCTTTCTCCCTAGAATAATGTCACATCCTGGGATAAAGGCATTTCTGTTCTGTATGTCCAGAGGGGTTTCCATTAAAGGGGAGTAGCTGGCTTAAGTGTGCCTCTGCAGTGCGGCATGCGTGCATAACATGCTGGTTAAAATTACTTTGAAAATTATGTCCTCAGGTTTACTGAAAACCAAGATAGAATTGTTTTGTAGAGACCTTATAATAGCTCCCAGGTAGCAAGAGTAGTGTTTTTGTTTTTGTAGCCATTAATGTCTGGTCACCCAGTCTTCCGGATGTTGAGTGTCGTGGCTGGACCAAACCAGGTTGTCGCCCATGATGCCATCTATCTTGTGTCAAGTTATAGCCCTTTAAGAACAGGTACAGCCCAGTTTTCAGCATGCTTATTTGCATGCAAGTCCCGTCGAATTCAGAGAAGCTTGCTCTTAACTAAGCAGCTTTAAGAGTACGTGTTTATCCAGCTTTATCTGCATTGGTTGTTACGCTTGTGTTTCCTTTGAATCGGCAGCAGTAGCGGACTCAGGTCTCGCCTGCGGTCCTAAAAGCGCTTTGCGTCAGTGCAGATGCTAAAACGGGATTAGTGCCAAGGAATGAAGCCTTGTTCTCATCATCCTACGGTAATCCAAAGGGCACATCTGTCACTGTGCTTTTTCAGCCCCATTCTAAAGGTAGCTCTAAAAAAGGTAGCGATAAACTGGCACTATGCCTTTAATATGCTTGATCTTGAAGGATGCGATGCGATTATGTCACAAAGGCCCCTTTGCTGGCACTGAGACATGAATATTCTCGAGGCCTGAATTTCCTAACACACTGGCCTAACTCCCCAGCATGTATTTAAAGTGCAGTAAGGCTCACTTTGTTGGTAAAGTTAGGCATATAGTGGGGCGGTAGGCCAAGACTGCTGCAGCGCTTCTTTAGGATGGGCTCGTCTCGCCGACCAGAGCATCCCGGCATTTACATCAGCGCTTTCTTTGCGTCCGTAGATGCATCACTGTAAACGCTACCGCTCCCCAGAGCAGGATCCCTACACAAACCACAGATGGAAGAGGAGGCGGTCTCGCAGCAGAGAGCACCATGAAGGGAGGCCGCGCCACCCCAGTCGCCGGGACCTATCACGGAGGTCACGTTCCAGAAGGTGAGCTGAGTCCCTGTTTGGGGAACAAGGTTTTGCGTCAAGGCTGTGTACATCTGCCTGGGCTTCTTACTGTTCTTTAGACTTAGGGCCAGAAAGGACTCGCGTCTCTTCGACCAGAGCCCGGGTCTTTTCCATCGTGGCTCTGGCCCTGCGGGACGGGCTCCCTGAAGAGGTGATTGGGGGGTGGGGGGTTCCCCTTCCTGGAGTTCTTCAGGAGGCACTGCACAACCTGCCCCTTTGCCAGGGCTTTTGAGGGAGTCTAAATTGGCAGGCATCCTTTTTTTGGGGGGTGCATTTGAGGTTTGCTATTGTATTTCAGTTTTAACTGAAGGTATTTTTGAACTTAATGTAAGCTGCCTTGAAGGGGCTGCGGTGGCTCACACGGTTAAGATGCTGAACTGCATATCGGAAGGTCGGTAGTTCAGCAGTTCGAGACCCGAGTGCCGCATGACGGAGTGAGCTCCCGTCTCTAGCCCCGGTTCCTGCCAGCCTAGCAGTTCAAAAGCAAGAAATTGCAAGTAGATAAATAGGTACTGCTTCCGTGGGAAGGCAACAGCATTCCGTGCGCCTTGGTGTCTAGTCACACCGGCTACATGACCACGGAAACGTCTTCGGACAGCGCTGGCTCTTCGGCTTGGAAACGGAGATGAGCACCTCATCCCTAGAGTCGGATTCGACTGGCTTTTGAGCAAGGGAAACCTTTACCTTTAAGCTACCTTGGACCATGAAGAAAAGTGGGATATAAATGCTTTAATAAAAAAAATATATTACTGGTTGTCTAGTCAAGAATCGGCGCCAGCCGTATGGCCCAAAGAAAGCCAAGCAGGGTGAGGGAGCTCCCTCTACTCATTTGAGGCCAGGAGTAATCAGGAGTCCGTGGCTTCTGAAAAGATGGGAGAGGTTAGGCGCCTCGGCGTGTGCGGTGGTGTCACCTTGGCAGCCCGCTTCCTCCTGAAATAAACCGCCATGCCAAGAAGCGATACAGGGCCCCGTCTCAGCTTTAAAAGTTAGCCGACCTGGAAGGATCGCAAGCTGGCATTGGATTTCACTGGGCTGGTTGGTCCGGCGGGGGGTGGGGAGGGCAAGTTGGCACAGGGATAGACGACACCGAAGAAGGGAGCTGAAAGGTCAGCAGCAATTGAACATTGCGATGGGGTGACGGTCTAGCAGCACGGGAGAAATAAGAACCGGGCACGCCTCGTTTGGGGCCCTTGATCCAGCAGCCTCAGGGGTGTTTATCTGTTTATTTATATGATTTATTTACATCCCGCCTTTCTCCCCAGTGGGGACCCAGCGCAGCTCACGGCCTTCTCCTCTCCTCCATTTTATCCACACAACAACCCTGTGAGGTAGGTAAGGCTGAGAGAGCACGACTGGCCCAAGGTCGCCCAGCAAGCTGCTGGAAAGGCCCCCGGGTGTCTCTCGAAGGAGCTGCTGCTTTGAGCTTAGAGGTGTTTGTCCTCTTCCGTGTTAAGGGGGTGGGGGAGGAAGCAGTACACAGTCTAAAGTTTAATTTTTTTTACTAAAACTGGTAATTAAAAAAAAAAAGCGTAGGGTACTATAACCAATGCTCCCTCTAAGCTGTGGAGTCTTGTGAGCAAAAATCCTACTTTGTGAGCTGCTGGCATTAAAGTGGTGAGCGAGCGATTGGGCTGCTGCATAAATCAGTTTGCTCCGGAGCCCTCCTCCCTGAGCTGAGACACGAATGTGTGAGCCGGAGGCTAAGAAAGCTGTGAGCCAGCTCACACTAACTCAGCTGAGAGGGAACACTGATCTATAACTGAGATTCCGCAGTTGTGCTCTTGGCTCAGCCGCCGAGATCACTGGATGGTCCAGGGCGAATGATGGTGTCTTGTCTCTCGAGGAGCACCCAGATATAGAGTTTATGGGCCTTTGTGCACAGGATGACCCCATGAAGCTGCCTGATCCTGGATCAGGCCCTCGGTCCATCACAGTCAGTATTGTCCGCTCAGGCTGGCAGCAGCTCTCCGAGGTCTCAGGCAGAGGTCTTTCCCATCATCTCCTGCCTGGCCCTTTCAATTGGAGATTGAACCTGTGACCTTCTGCATGCAAAGCAGACACTCCACCACTGAGTCGCAGGCCCTTCTATTGTGCACGCTCCCTTCCATTACAGCGACATCAGATGGAGGGAAATCCGGCTTCCTTGAACACCATTTAGCCCCACTGGAGCTAGTGGACTCTAAAAGGACCCCAAAAGAGCCACCAATTCCCCCCCCCAAGAACTCCTGCCTGCAAGCAATCGGAGGCAGTGTCACAATGGCCTCTGGGTCTGGAAGGGTGTCCCAAGAAGGCAAGGGAGTGGGATTAAGGACATAAAAAAGAGCCCGTCTGGATCAGACCGGTGAGGGTCCATCTAGTCCAGCATCCCATCTCACCCAGTGGCCAACCAGTTCCTCTGGAGGACCAGCAACAGGGCATGGAGGCCGAAGCCTTCATCAGAACATCAGAAGAGCCCGTCTGGATCAGACCAGGGGTCCATCTAGTCCAGCATCCTGTCCCACACAGTGGCCAGCCAGTTCCTCTGGAGGGCCAACAACAGCAGGTCATAGAGGCCGAGACCTTCATAAGAACATCAGAAGAGCCCTGCTGGGTCAGACCAGTGGTCCATCTAGTCCAGCATCCCGTCTCACGCAGTGGCCAACCAGTTCCTCTGGAGGGCCAACAATGGCAGAGAGGCTGAGGCCTTCCCCCGATGTTGCCTCCTGGCTCTGGGATTCAGAGGCTTAAGTGCCTCTGAGTGTGGACATTCCCCTCAGTCAGCATGGGTGGTAGCCATTGACAGACTTATCCTCCATGAATCTGTCTAATGCCATTTTAAAGCTGTTTATTCCTGTGGCCATCACGACATCCTCTGGCAGCGCATTCTGCATTTTAGTTGCTCTCTATGTAAAGTAGTGTTTTTTTGTCTGTCCTGAACGTCCTGCCCATCAGCTTCATTGGATGCCCTCGAGTTCTAGTCTTTCGGGAGAGGGAGAAAAAGTTCTCTTTTGTCAGCTTTCTTCACGCCCGGGCATAATTTTATAAACCTCTATCATGTCCCATCCCTCCCCCCCCACAGTTGTCTCTTTTCCAAACTGAAAAGTCCCAGACCCTTCAGCCACTCCTCCTAGGCAAAGTGCTCCAGCCCCCTTGGTTGCCCTCCTTTTGTACTTTTTCCAGCACTGCAATGTCCTCCTTGAGATACGGTGACCAGAACTGTACACATTATTCCAAATGAGGCCGCACCATAGATCTATACAGAGGCATTACAATATTGGCCGTTTTATTTTCCGTCTCGTAATAATCCCTAGCATCGAGTTTGCCTTTTCCACTGCTGCAGCACGCTGGGTTGACACTTGCATTGAGCTATCCGCTACGACCCCAAGATCTTTCGCCCTCTGAGCTTAGAGAGAACACTGACCTCTGTGTGGATCAGATTCTCTTGCAGCCTTTTCTCTCTGCTGCTGCTGCTGCCGCCCAATGGGAAATAACCAGCCCAGCTCAGCGACTCCAGCAGAGAGCCAGGCCCTCTCTGTCTGGTCCGCTGCAGGCTTTGGCCAGGGTCCAGCCCATGACACCAGGCCTGCTGATGAGGCAGTAGCTGTTTTTGCAGGGTTGCGAAACTCTCTGTGGCTGGAAAGGTGCTGTATAGAGCTGACAGATGCTAAAAGGTCAAGCTGCCCCACACGCACACACCCTCCCAGTGAGTTTGTTTCCTGTGAAATACAAACTCCTGCAAATGCCAGGATGCCGCCTTTTGAACAGAAGCCCATGAAGGCCTGTTTATCACTGAGTTTGAGGCTTCCGCATACTGTGAAAAGCTGTTACAGATTCCTGATTGTAGGGCAGCTTCGATTCAGGAATTTAGAGTTTTGACCCTGCCCTGAGCAATGCTCCCTCTAAGCTGTGGAGTCTTGTGAGCAAAAAAATCTACTTTGTGAGCTACCGGCGTCAAAAGTTGTGAGCGAGCCATTTGGCTACTGCATCCGTTCGTTTGCTCTGGAGCCCTCCTTCCTGAGCTTAGATAAAAATGTGCAAGCTGGAGGCTAAAAAACTGTGAGGTAGCTCACACTAACTGAGCTTAGAGGGAACACTTCCACATAGAGGCGCATACCCACGTGCCGCGGAATTCTCTGTCTGTGCACATGTGGTTGCTCGCCTTGCTACAACCTTGGCAAACTGGGAAGACAGAACTGAGTGCAGCATGTGCATATTTGCAGTTTTCTGTTCTGCTCACAAGCAACTGCCCACCGGGCCTGGCCTCTCCGGGCCCGGTTAACTGGCTGCCATTGGCCAAGTTGAGGCTGAGAGAAACGGGGCAAAAGACGCTGGTCTCTCCATTCCACTCCACAAGCTCTAAGGAGCCTTCCTCCACCAATTTATCCCTTTTCTTGTGGTGGGGTAGTAGGTGGTTGCAGGGACGTATGCCGAGTGTGCATTTGGGCCTGGCATGTCAACAGTTCAGTCTGAGCTACTCGTTATACCAGTCCCAGGAGCCTGGGCTACCTTTCCCCACAATTATGGTTTACAGCAAGGTGCCGCTATTAGCCATCTCTATTTTGCCCTGCAGTGAAAAGGTGAGCTAGCCATAGTTTACACACCGCAGTACCCTTGCCTTGTCGGGCCAGTGTGCCCTGTCTCTTCTGTGGGACTGCAGCTCTGTGGTGAAACATCAACTCTGCATTGCAGAAGGTTCCCAGTTCAGTCTGTGGCTGCAGTTAAAAATATTTGATAGGAAAGACCTGGCGCAGTGGTAGAGCACCTCTTTGGTATGCAGAAGGTCCCATGTTCAATCCCTGGTATCTCAACAGGATCAGGTAGTGGGTGATGGGAAAGACCTTGACCTGAGATCCTGGCTCAGCGGTAGAGTCTCTGCTTGGCATGCAGACGGTCCCTGGTTCAATTCCCAGCATCTCCAGTTAAAAGGACCAAGTAGTAGGTGATGGGAAAGACCTTGATGTGAGACCTTAACTCAGTGGTAGAGCATCTGCTTGGCATGCAGAAGGTCCCAGGTTTGGTCCCTGGCATACCCAGTTAAAAGGATCAGGTAGGAGGTGATGGGAAAGAGCTCCACCTGAGACCCTGGCTGAGTGGTAGAGCATTTGTTTGGCAAGCAGAAGGTCCCCAATTCAATCCCCAGCATCTCTAGTTAAAAGGACCAGGCGGTAGGTGATGGGAAAGACTTCCGCCTGAGACCCTTGCTTAATGGTACAGCATCTGCTTGACATGCAGGAGATCCCAGGTTCAATCCCCGGCATCTCCAGTTAAAAGGACCAGGTAGTAGGTGATGGGAAAGACCCTGAGCTGAGACCCTGGCTCAGTGGTAGAGCATCTGCTTAGTAGTAGCTGACAGGAAAGACCTCTGTCTGAGAGCATAGAAAGCCACTACCAGTTAGAGTAGGCAAGGCTGACTTTGATGGACCAAGGGTTTGATTCAGTACAAGACGTGTCCCTGCTCTCCCCCCCCACCCAAAGTTTTGTAATCTGGCTTCTCTGTTCGATTCAGCCAGGACAGAATGCCCCACCAGAGACGATACCGAGACGGAGTGGACGGCGAGGTCTACAGGTTTGAAGAACGGAGCGCATCCTTCGGAGAGGACTATTACTCTTCCCACCGCTCACGCCACCGCCGGAGATCCCGCGACAGAGAGCGTCACCGGACACGGAAGCGTCAGCACCGCTGCCGGAAACGCAGGACCAGGTCTTGTAGCAGTACCTCCTCGGTGAGTAGCATCCAGAACGAGTTCAGGATTGGTCAGGGACTTAATCGGCTTCTAGCTTTTTCACAGCTTGGAATAACTCTGGGTGAGTACCTCTAATCCCTGTCTTTCTCCTCGGTACAGTTGTAGAGTTCCGTTTTCTTGCACTGGTTATGTTAGCTGGTCTCAGTTCTCGATGATTCCCTTACTGGGTGTGTTTCTCAAGGTGGATCCGGGAAGGAGATCCGGTCTAGCCAAATAGGGCATATGTCCATGCGATCCAGGGGTCTGTGTATGCGTAGCTTAGAACGGTCATGCTCACGTGGCGATCCACTTTTTAACTGCGTACTGCAACGCTGGAGGGTTCCGTTCGGGGGTGGTGGTGGTACAAGGGCTACCCTGCACCAGGATGGTGGGGCATTCCTTCCAGTGCCCTTGACTCCTTACGTCAGATGCCTTAGTAGGATTGCCCCCTAGCTTTCCTTTCCTCCAGCCCACAGAGGAGGGGTTCTTTTCCCTTTCACTGGGATGAGACCAGCTGTTTTCCAGCTGTTTACAAAGCATCAGACACCTGCACAACCTGCGACCCACCAAGCCAAACACAGCCTTCCAGCCCCCTATAAGCAGCCCACTAGGGGATTTGTTAACTCCTGAGCTGGGGGCGGGCCGTCTTCAGTCGGTCAGGTCTTGAAAGGCCCAGGCCAACAGTCTTAAGGTCACATCCTACATTGCAACACTAACTCACGCTTTCTGTCTACGTCCCTGGTATCTTATTTAGCATTTTTGCCAACTCTGACTGTGATTCATTAGCAGTTAGCACAAGTAATCCCCCCAAGTCCCATCTCCACAGAGACCAAGAAATGTCAGGACCAGAGAGAAGAGAGGTCGAGGCCCTTATTTGACTCCGTTTCTCCTTCTCAGTCGCATCCCAAATACTGAAAATTGCGATCACTCAAATTGGGCTTGGTCTCCCGGGCTTTTTAGGCAGTTTGATTGGTTTGTGCTATTCGGAACAAACACACAGATGTAGAGCACTCTCTGTCCTTTTCCTCCTTTTTACGTCTGACATAATTGTTGCTCCCACAAATCTGATCCCTTTGGGGGAAATGTGTCCCATGGTTATGCGCACGCGATGCTAAAAAGGTGTGCATTTTGTTCCGGGAGGACCTTTTTAAAACTCTCTCTGTTCTGTAAATCTTCTTTTAAGGATCTCCTGTTCTTTCCACTTTCCCCTGATTTTTCAACCCCTCTCTTAGGATTTGTGTGTAGTTGTGTCCTGCAGTGGAAGGGAACAGGAAGTCGGTGGGATATGGGCACGGAGCTTGTGACTGGTCTCTTGCATCTTAGCCTAGAGAGCTCACGCTGTGAACGATGTTATTGGGGTGGGGGTGGGGCTCCGTCCAATCTTCATCACCGGTAGAACCCTTCAGGAATTGCTTTGTGGTTTTTGGTTCTTTTCCCTCTCCCCTTCCGTAGAAGCCAGTAGGGATGCGGGATTGATAACGCAGCTCTTTTCTTTCTCCGAGAGCGGAAGCTATGAGCCGAAAGGTTTCCTAAGGCTTGGGAGGCAGGGTCCCAGTCGTCCCGCGGCACTCCAAACGGTGCTAGTCAGCAGCAACGCCCCCAGGTTGTCCAAGTTCAACCGTGGCCGTCGCAGTTCCTCTCGGCTTTATCTCTGCCCGAAACAGAAAGCAAATGGTTCTGGCCGGGTTTCGCTGGTTCGGTGCATAGGACAGAGTCCCATGGGGTGGGGAGGTTTTGCTCCGGAGGGTTCCGTTGGCCAAACTGACTGGCTTTTTTTGGGCTGCCCACGGTCACCGTTGCTGATGGAGAAGCTGCTGTCCTGAAGTCCTCTTTGCTGCACTGCTGGCTGTTCCCTCCCCCCCCCACCCCGGCAGTTGAGGGGGGGGCAGGAGGTGTGTCTGTGGGAGGGGTGCCCAGCCACCGGAGCATCCTAGCTGCCGCTTCCCCACTCGAGAACCGCGCGGCGCTCACCGCCGCGACACCGCCGCCGCGTCCGCCCTCCCATAGCTGTTCAGAGTTTCTCTTACGTACCTGTAGCTGTCTTTTTTTTTTTTTAACGAAAGAAAAGAGAAAAAAAAAGAGAGAAAAAAAAACTTTTGTTTTGAAGTCGGTTTTGTGTCTTGACGTGTCCCTTGCAATATCCCTATCGTTATATATGCTGTGTGCCTTATGAAATGCTGGGATCTGGAAAAACCAACCAACCACCGGACGCATCGTCGTCTCTCCGCCTCTGAATGACAACTCAATCTGCCAATCGGAACGGCCCGCTGTGTGCGATTGGTCGGATGGCGTTTCGGGGGGCGGTGTGTGCAGAGAAGCCAACAGAGCAGTAAGCGCAGCAGGAGCGTGGAAGATGACAAGGAAGGTCACCTGGTGTGCAGGATCGGCGATTGGCTCCAAGAGCGATGTACAGCCACCTTTCGTAAAACTTTACCTCTCTCTACTTTCTATCCCCCCCATGTTAGACCAGATCGCTCTCGGTGTTTACGGGAGGGGTCTCTAGCGTTGTTGTTGTTGTTTTTTTATTTTGCTTTTATCATTTATAAAAATGGACTGACCAGTAAAGAGAGAAAAAAAAATTTTTTTGCCTGAAGCAGGAAGTAGCCACTTGTGTGTTTGATAAAAAAACAAAAAGAGTATAGCATTTGAGAGAGCCTGTTTTTCTCGCACTTGTATCATGCTGTGAAATTTCAGGACCTGCGCTCCCTCCGCGTCCCCAGAGCTCACGTGGGTTTCTGTTCTTTGTCCTAGATGAAATTGTCGGGAGCCTGGGCGAGGGGACGTTTGGGAAAGTCGTGGAGTGCGTGGACCACGCCAGGTAGGCCCTCCACCATCTCCCCCCCCCCCCATGAACTGCAGTGAAACCAGGAACACAAGGCCTTTGGTGATCTGGCATTAGACCGAATGAGGACTGCAGTTTGAGTGGCTTAGTCTAAAAAGCAGTTCCTGACCTTTTCAGTAAGGTGACCCGCAAGTCCAAGTTTACTTGGCACAGTGACCCATCCGGGGCTGGCCCAGAGTTTTTTGGCACCCTAGGCAAATGGTAACCTTGGCACCCCTCTAGCTCAGTATTCCATTTTCTGCTGTGCCTAACTAGATGTTTTTGAGAAACCAGCAAACATTGCACAAAGGGCACAGATGCCCCCACTATGAACCTCAAGCAGGTGGCATTCCGAAGTACACAGCCTTTGCATATGGAGGTGACATTCCAGCCTTTGACCACCTTCTCCTCCTTTACACCCTTTAATCCCTGTTAAGAGTCTAAGAAAGTCACTCTAGTAACCATCAAGACACGTCTCACTTGCTCTGACCTGGATAGCCCAGGCAAGCCCAATCTCGGAAGCCAAGATGGGTCAATCCTGGCAAACATTTGGATGGGAGACCTCCAAAGAATACCGGGGTTGGGAGGCAGAGGCAGGCTATCAGTAGGGGTGTGCGTTTGGCTTCTCCAAACTGGAAAAAACCCACCAAATAAATGCCTTGTCGGTATTTATTTGGTAGTCCGAAACGGAATGCAAATTCAGGAAACATTTTGGAAACTTTTCAGCGGAGTTTCCTGAATTATTCAGCTTTTATGACTTTCGGGTAGCCCAACCTAACAGCTGACAGGCTGGTGGAAGTGAAACTGCCCCCTCTCTTTGCCTTCCCCATCTGGAAAAGGGCAGGCAAGGATCCCATTCACGTTTCCATGCCTGCCCTTGGCTTCCCCAGTTGTGGAGAGACTCGGAGGGAAGGGAAAGTCAGTGCAGGCATGTTTAAATGCATTTCTTTCCCTCCCCAAGTCTGGCTGGGGAAGCCAAGGGCAGCCATGGAAGGGTGCCTGGGCTCTCTGCCTTCCCTCCTCCAGCTACCCCAGGGCAGCTAGAGAAGAGGAGGCTTTCCCTGGTCAGTTTCACTCCCATGGGTGATCGGTGCGCACAAGCTGTCAGCAACGGACCTGGGACCAGGCTCTACAGGTTTCAGTTAGAACTGAAAGTGACGTTGGCAGCAGTGTTAGTAGCGGTGGCGGCTCCTAGTTGAGAGTCTGGTGGAAGAGCTCCGTCTTGCAGGCCCTACGGAACTGTAAAAGGTCCCGCAGGGCCCTGATCTCTTCTCACCTGCGGGAGGAAGGAAGCAGTCTTACAGCGAAGGTGGTCCTTCCCATCAGGCCGGGGGGCTGGTGCTACCCTACTTGGAGCTTCCTGTCTCACGCAGTGGGAAGCATCTTTCCCCTCCTGTTTCCTTTCTGCCTAGGATAGGGAACGCGTTTTGCTTAGAGAAATCTCTTAATCCCTCTCTACCCAATTCCCCCCTGAAACCCCAACAATCCTTCCTTCTCCTCTTTGGAATTTGGAGCCGGTCTCTCATCTGTTCCATTTCGTTCAGAGAGAAATACCAAGGGGCGGTTCTGCAGAATTTCACTCTGTAGATGCTCAGAGGCAAGGCCCGTCTCCTTCCTACCCTCCTGCGAGAGCACCACTCTGCGGTGTGTAACATGAAAACCGAAAGTCACAAAACGCATTAAATTTCTCTTTTTAGACAAAGAGAAACAAGAGAAGTCATACTTTTTAAGAGGAAGAAAAGAATTAGCAGAATCAGTGACTAGAAGTTTTTAAGTATTAGTCTGAGCATCAATCTCCTTGGAGATCTCATTTAGGAGCCAGAAGGGAAGTTCTTGTTTCAGGATTTGTCTCACCAAGAGAGTGAGGGCTTGAACGTAATTGCAGCCGTTTCTTCCCCCCCACACACTCCCCAAAAAGATGGTTGCCACTGACTTTGTTCATGTCTTTCTACTACTCCTTTCTCCCCACCCACCCACCCCTTTCTGCAGAAGCAAGTCTCTGGTAGCTTTGAAAATCATCCGAAACGTGGGCAAGTACCGTGAGGCAGCTAGGCTAGAAATCAATGTCCTAAAGAAAATTAAGGAGAAAGACAAGGAGAACAAGCAGTAAGTCTCACCACTGGGATCGACTTTCACATTGGCTGGGGTTTTGGGGGGTGGTATTTGGCATGTTCACCACCACCACCACGGAGTCTCTCAGGGCCATCCCTGCAATTTTTCCTCCAGTCGAACTTACTGAAAACAAGAAGCTGTTGAGGAAGAGCGATTGCCAGAGGCAGTCAGGAACTGGAACGTTGTGGTACAGTGTTCCGTGTATCCCTGTAGCTGTTGGAAGTGCCAGGAGCACTGACACGCTTGCATATAGTAAGGCTATGGAGGCCTGTCCTTTCGTTCCATCACAAGAAGGTCGGACCAGAACCAACAGGTTGAAATTAAAAGGGGTTTTTTTGGCTAAGCATTAGGAAGAACGTCCTGACAGAGCGGTTCCTCAGTGGAACAGGCTTTCTCGGGAGGTGGTGGGCTCTCCTTCTTTGGAGGTCTCCAAACAGAGGGTAGATGGCCATCTGGCAGCAATGCTGATTCTGTGAACTTAGGTGGCTCACAAGAGGAAGGGTTGCATAAATGCTTAGTTCTCGTGGCCCTTTCTTAGACACCCAGGGAAATGCCGATTGCCACTTTGAGGTCAGGAAGCCATTTTCTCCAGCCCAGTTTTGCCAGGAATTCTGGAGGGGTGTTTTTTTTTGCCATCTTCTAGGCATGGAGCAGGGGGTCACTGGGTGTGTGGAGGGGGAAGTATTTGTGAATTTCCTGCACTGTGCAGGGGGTTGGATTAGATGACCCTGGAGGTCCCTTCCAACTTTGTGATTCTAAGAAGAAAGACGACCCTCTGAGCACTTGGGTTTCTCCAAGGGAGTTCTGTACAATTCAGTAAAGCTTCATTTCCCTGCCCTCCAGTCCAAATGCTTGCAAATACTGCAAATAGGAATACTCTCCTGTTGTTCCTGGACGGGGGTGGTGGGGTGGCTCTTAACGGCTTCTGCTTGTGGCTGTAATTTGGGATGAGGCCCAGTTGGTCCTCTGAGGCTTGCTTGCTCCAGCTTCAGGAGGAGGAACGGTCGCAGGGCCAGTCTCACCAGCTCTCCGTCTTTTTGTCGTCCCCAGGTCCAGCTTGTGCGTCCTGATGTCGGACTGGTTCAACTTCCACGGCCACATGTGCATCGCGTTCGAGCTCTTGGGCAAGAACACGTTCGAGTTCCTGAAGGAGAACAACTTCCAGCCCTACCCGCTCCTGCAGATCCGACACATGGCCTACCAGCTCTGCCACGCCCTGAAGTGTGAGTGCTCTGTGCTCTCTGTTTAAAAAGCTTGGCTCTCATCTTAGCCCAGGGGTCCCCAACACGGTGCCCGCGGGCCAGTGCCCGGCTGTGGGCTGTTCCCAAGCGATGCTTCTGATTGGCCATGAAGATCCAATCGGCGATGCGGGTTGAAATAACATTTCAGTGGCAGCTGCCACCATATTGGTTGTTTTGTTCTCTTTCAGCACTCTGTCCCGCTGTATTTTTTAATCACCCCTCTTCTCCCTCGCGCTTGGGATTCCTCTGTGTACGCGGCTCCGCCTCCTGCGGCAGCCATTTTGTGGCTCCGCCCACTACCCCAAGCCAGAATTCCAAAGGCTGGGGGTCCCAGCCTTGGCCGCGGTCCATTCCTTCACCTCTGCCACAACGGCATCTAAAATTCTGCTCACTCTACAGCCCCTTGCGGGGTGGCACATGTAACGCAGAAGGGATAGCTGCGTTACTCTGTCACAGCAAAATAAAACTGAAGTCATAAGAACCTCAGGAGAGTCCTGGTGGGTCAGACCAGTGGTCCGTATGGTCCAGCATCCGGTCTCACGCAGGGGCCAGCCAGTTCCTCAGGAGGGCCAGTAACAGAGCAGAGAGGCCAAGGCCTTCATAAGAACACCAGAAGAGCCCTGCTGGATCAGACTAGCGGTCCGTCCAGTCCAGCATCCCATTTCACACAGTGGCCAACTAGTTTCTCTGGAGGGCCAGCAATCAGAAGAGCCCTGCTGGATCAGACCAGTGGTCCGTCTAGTCCAGCCTCCTGCCTCACACGGGGCCAGCCATTTCCTCTGGAGGGCCAACAACAGGGCAGAGAGGCCGAGGCCTTCTCCTGATGTTGCCTTCTAGCTCTGGGATTAAGAAGTTTAGTAGCTCTGAATGTGGAGCTTCCCTTCAGTCACTACGGCTAGTAGCCATTGATAGACTTATCCTCCATGAAACTCTCTCATCCCCTTTTAAAGCTGTTTATCCCTGCGGCCATCACAGCATCCTCTGGCAGCCAAATCCACATTTTAATCACTCTCTGTATAAAGTAGTATTTCCTTTTGTCCGTCCTGAATCTCCTGTCCATCAGCTTCATTGGATGCCCTCGAGCTCTGGTATTTAGGGAGACGGAGGAAAAGTTCTTTTGTCAACTGTCTCCACCCCATGCATAATTTTATAAACCTCTTGTCACGTGTCTCTCCCCTCCTCCCCAAGTCATCTCTTTTCTAAACTGAAAAGTCCCAGACTCGGTGGCACCTAGAGTTGGATTCGACTGGCTTTCAAGCAAGGGAAACCTTTACCTTTGGCTTAGAACAAATAAAAGAAAGTACTTCTTTGCCCAAAGAGTAAGGAACATGTGAAATCTGCTGCTGCAGGAAATGGTGGTGGCTTACAAGCACAGTTTCAAGAGACAGTTGGATAAATGTATGGAGCAGAGGTCCATGAGTGGCTGTGTAGCCACAAAGTATAGATGGAACTCTGTCTGGGGCAGTGATGCTCCGTAGTCTTGGTTCTTGGGGGGCAAGAGTCGGAGGGCTTCTGGAGTCCTGGCCCCACCGGTGGACCTCCTGATGGCAGCTGGGTTTTGACCACTGTGTGACACAGAGTGTGGGACCGGATGGGCCACTGGCCTGCACCGACATGGCTTCTCTTAGGTTCTTAACCACAGTTTCCAGGTATAAGCTTTAGAGTGTGTGGCAAGCTTGCATTTTCAGCAGATGATCTTGTAAAGACTGGTGTGGAGAGCCTTAAGCGTACAGAAGACTTGCAAGAGCCAACGAAAGCCCTTTCTCTCTCTCTCCTGCAGTTCTACATGACAACCAGCTGACTCACACTGACCTCAAGCCTGAAAACATCTTGTTTGTAAACTCAGATTTTGACACCTTGTACAATGAGAAGAAGGTGGGTTTTGTGTGTGATCACTCATCTTCGTCTTCTTCCTGTTGCAGTTTTCCCCCCTTAGAATAAAACCAGTGGGGAGGAACTCCGACCTCTCAAATTCACCTGCCTTCTGCGACTGCACAGCCCGTCTGACACGCCCCACGTTTGATTTAAGTCTCCGGCCTTCCGTTTGGTAGCCGGCGGCTGTCTGCGGGGGGGGGGCGTTCCTGCTAGAGCAGCCCACCTTTGCTTACCTGCAGGCTTGCATGTTACAGAGCTGCGAGGAGAGGTTGATCAGGAACACGAGCATCCGGGTTGCAGATTTCGGGAGCGCCACCTTTGACCACGAGCATCACACCACCATCGTGGCAACCCGGCATTATCGCCCGCCGGAGGTGATCTTGGGTGAGTCGGCTTTGCTTGGCAGTGCTTTTGAGGGACTGGGTGTAGCCGAGGGTTAAATGGGGCGGGGGGCCAACACTGTCTTGAGTGGTGAGCGCCCCAAGATGCCAGGCTGAATGGCGGAAGCACCAAGAAAACCCCCTTCATGTAACATTTTTTAAACTGGAGGGACCTTTTTTCCCCCTCCAATTTATAATTTCTATTATTTTATACAAAAACAAAACAATAACTGACATCCAACAAGTGTAGAAATCGTTAAGAAGGAGTTAACAAGCATATTAAAAGTGTACTAAAGAGTGTTGATAGTAACAACAGCATATAAACAACTAAGCTATCTATTTAAAAATACAACAGGCTCTGGTAATATTTGTTTTTCTGGAAGAACATCTTCAGCCGTGAGATAACCAACAACAGGAATTGCTTGAAAATCTTCCTGAATATTCCCCCCCCCCGTAAAAGCGGCAGTTTTACCAAGTACAAAGTGTTCCCATAACTTATTGAGGTTTATAAGATTATGAATGGGATTGAGCAGGTTGAGAAAGAAGTACTTTTCTCCCTTTCTCACAAGACAAGAACTCACGGGCACTCCATGAAATTGCTGAGCAGTCGGGTTAGAACAGACAAAAGAAAATACTTCTTCACCCAAAGAGTGATTCACACATGGAATTCACTGCCGCAGGAGGTGGTGGCAGCTGCAAGCATGGACAGTTTCAAGAGGGAATTAGATAAACATATGGAGCAGAAGTCCATCAGTGGCCATTAGCCACAGGGTATAGATGGGAATTCTCAGTCTGGGGCAGGTGATGCACTCTATTCTTGGTGCTGGAGGGGGCAGCAGTGGGAGGGCTTCTAGTGTCCTGGCCCCACTGCTGGACTTCCTGAGGGCACCTGGTATCTTTTGGCCGCTGTGTGACAGAGTGTTGGACTAGATGGGCCATTGGCCTGATTCACATTGGCTTCTCTTATGTTCTTATGTTCTTATTCTGCCAATCGTATAGAGCAGGACCTAAATTATGTCTCCATTTTTGCGCAACATTTATTCTAGCAATCGCAATTAATGTCACGGCTAACTTAGCATTTATTGTTTCCAAACTGGAGGGACTTGAGGAAAGGGGTACTCCTAGATGAAAAGGAGAGGGGAGCTATTGAGGTAGCAGAGCAGGACAAAGCAGATTCGATGAGGGTTTTTACACCCAGTTCAGCCCTGACCTGAATGGCCCAGGCTAGCTGGATGTCATCAGATCTCAGAAGCTAAGCAGGGTCAGCCCCAGTTAATATTTGTGTGGGAGACCGCCAAGGAAGCCCAGGGTTGCTATGCAGAGGCACTGGCCAGTCCACCTCTGAATGCCCCTTTGCCTTGACAAACCCTACGGGGTCCTCATAAATCACCTGGGACTTGGGGGCCCTTTCCACACACCCACACCCAGTTCACACTTCATCCCCCCAAACACATCGTGCCGTCACTTTTTTGTGGGCCCAGGGTTGAGCAGTTGTTCAGAACCTGGGAAAGGATGTTGTTCTCGCCCTTCCGCCACTGCCCCACCTAGGGGCACTTAGATGGAACTCTAAGCATGCACACCCCCAGCAGGGACGCTCTGGGCTCTCCAGCCGCCTTTGAAGGCAACGCCATTCAAGCTTGGCCCGGTGTACTTTGATCCTTGAGCATGCAACAAAAGGGGGCATTTCCTACCTTGCTAGTTAAACGAGTTTTTCCCCAGTTGCCAATCTTGCTTTGCAGATCGTAGAAAGAAACACAAAAAAGGAACTTTTTTCGTGTGTGTCATAAGAACATAAGAGAAGCCATTGTTGGATCAGGCCAACGGCTCATCCAGTCCAACACTTGGTATCACACAGTGGCCAAAAATACCAGGTGTCATCAGGAGGTCCAGCAGCGGGGCCAGGACACTAGAAGCCCTCCCACTGCTGCCCCCCCTAAGCACCAAAATACACAGTATCACTTGCCCCAAGTCCCTATCTATACCTTGTGGCTAACAGAGTGTCAGAAATGTCTGTTTGCTATTTCACACTGAGTCCATTGTTCTGTGCTCCCTATCTCGTCCCTGCATTGCGCTTGCGTAGGTATGCTTGCAGTAACGTGGGAGCTTCTTCTCTGCTGTTCAGTCTTATCACAGCAGCCTTGAATGTGGGCTTTGGGTTATTCTTGAGCTTGTGAGAATTTTCCAGTCCTGTGAAGATGAAGGGAGGAGGGAGTAGTCTCCCGCCCATTAAGTAGATCTCCCACCGGGAGTTTCCCGCATGCGCGCTTACAGTTCATTTGCTAGTCACATTTTGCATCACACTATAACCTTGCTTGAGCCGCTTCTCCCGCCATTCCTGACAATGACCCTCCACTGTGGGTTTTAGCACTGTATTCCAATAAAGCCCTTCTTAACCAAAGAATGCCTGGACCTACTTATTTTTAAACCTGACACAGCCACTGATGGACCTCTGCTCCATATGTTTATCCAATTCCCTCTTGAAGCTGTCCATGCTTGTAGCCACCGCCACCTCCTGTGGGCAGTGAATTTCATGTGTCAATCACTCTTTGGGTGAAGAAGGACTTCCTTTTATCCGCTCTAACCCAACCGCTCAGCAATTTCATGGAGTGCCCACGAGTACTTTCATGGTGAGAAAGGGAGAAAAAGTACTTCTTTCTCGACCTCCTCTATCCCACACGTCAGGGAGGGAGGCATCAAAATGAGTTTCCGACATTCATTTCGCATTGTGTGTGTCCCTCTTTGCAGAGCTGGGCTGGGCGCAGCCGTGTGATGTGTGGAGCATTGGCTGCATTCTCTTCGAGTACTACCGAGGCTTCACGCTCTTCCAGGTATGTCCCTTGGAATAAATCCAGATGTGCCTGGCGAAAATGTATTTTACCTTGCCCTCAAGCGACCTGGTGAGCGTTTCTCAGTGCTCATCTCTGGTTAGTGACTGGTCTTTTAAGTCCAAACAGATGTTAATAGTGGCAGGCGGTATGGGGAGAAGCAGAAAAAGAGATTTGATGAACCAGTATAGGGGTGTGGCAGGAAGTTAAGGACATCAGAAGAGCCCTGCTGGATCGGACCAGTAGTCCATCTAGTCCAGCGTCTTGTCTCAGACAGCGACCAACCAGTTCCTCTGCAGGGCCAACAACATGGCATAGGGGCTGAGGCCTTCCCCAGCTGTTGCCTCCTGGCGCTGGGACTCAGAGGATTCGTGACTGAAAATGTGGAGTTTGCCCTCAGACACCATGGCTAGTAGCCATTCTTTACACTTATCCTCCGTGAATCTAATCCCCTTTTAATGCTTTTTATTCCTGTGGCCATCATGACAAACTCTGGAAGCCCATTCCACATTTTAGTCACTCTCTGTGTAAAGTAGTATTTCCTGAACCTCCTGCCCATCAGGTTCATTGGAAGCCCCTGAGTTCTAGTGTTTTGGGAGAGGGAGAAAAATTTCTTGGTCAACTCTCTCCATCCCATGCATAATTCTGTAACCGTCTACCATGTCCCTCCACCCCTTCCCAGTTGTCTGTTCTCCAAGCTGAAAAATTCCAGACTCTTCAGCCTTTCCTGATAGGGCGGTTGGGCTCAGCTGGACTGAAAATTAGACATGGCGGACCACAGCCCTGTGTGTTTGTGTGCATCTCTGTGTCCCAGGCAGGCTTTATGATGATTTCGCGATAGCTAGCAATAAATGGTCTTTTGCCCTGACTTGAGGCAAAGGAGGTAAACTGGCCTCCACACTTGTCAGTCTTCAGGATGCAGTTGAAAACAGTTTTAAATCAGGATTGCATTTGACTGATTTAGTTTTTTTATTTATTGGCAGTTGTAACCGGAGATTTTTAACTTGGGTCCTTTTACATGTTATCATTGTTCTTTTATTTCTGTTGTTTTTATTGTGTTTTTTTCAATCATTGTTTCATTTATACCACAAGCCACCTTGAGTTCCACGGAGGGAGAAAGGCAACTAAGAAATGTTTTTAAATTAAAAAAGGAAGGTGTATCGGGCAGGGACTGATGTGTGTATCTTTTGCGTGACTTCATAGACCCACGAGAACAGAGAGCATCTCGTGATGATGGAGAAAATCCTGGGCTCGATCCCACAGCACATGATCCGCAAAACGAGGTGAGCCTGTTGGGTCTTGTTGAAGAGAAAGACTTTGCCTCCTGCAAGCGCACGAGTTAGATAGAAACCCCAAAATTAGGGCTAGGCCCTTGAACCAGACCTGGCAGAATAAGAGAGACTTGGTGAGAACGAAAGCTCTGCTTTCTCTATCAGCACGAGCGAAACGATTTTCTCCAGGAAGAACAAAGCTTTGGGTCCAGTGGCACTGTGGCATCCTCTTATTCGGGGAGGACTGGTTTTCCCTTTAAATGTACTCTTTGCTTTTGTAAACGGGGTCGTGTCTGCTGCCACCAGGAATTTAAACTGCCCCACCTGACTCTTTCTCCAGGAAGACGGTTTCAGCGGGGGTGAGCCGTGCTGGTCTGCGGTGCAACTGCTAGATTAGAGACCGACAAGACTTTCCGGGTGTGAGCTTTCGAGAGTCAACACTTCGTTATCTGACGAAGGGGGCCTTGACTCTCTCGAAAGCTTGTACCCCGAAAATCCTGTTGAGGTTCTTGGATCTAGCTGACTTCCATGAAGGTTCTCCCAAGGTGGGGAGCCCCTCTCTACCGATAGCAAACTTGTGTTCCCCATACACAAGTCCTGTATGTTTTTCGAGGCCGCCTGAGGAGTCCTCAGAGGAAGGCAGGGAAAGGTCCTAGCTCAGGGGTATCAAAACATGCGGCCTGGGGGCCAAATCAGGCCCCCCCAGAGGGCTCCTCTCAGGCCCGCAGTGGAACTGGCGGCCTTCTGCTTCTTCTTCCAGTCCTCCTGCGTCCTCGTAGGTTTGCAGCTGACAGAGATACACCTGAACAGCAATACTCAAGTCTGCAACAGCACAGACAATTTTGATGCAATAATTCAGAGGCACTGTTAAATAAACAAAATAGTGCTCATGTTTTAAGCATGTTTTTATTTTAAGTTAAAAAAACCACCCTTTGTGTTTGTGTCCTTTATAAAGTGTATATATCTCCACTGCCTGGCATTAACTTTTATGACACACATGGCCCGGCCCGACGAGGTCTCATTTATGTCCGATCCAGCCCTCGTGACAAATGAGTTTGTCATCCCTGTCCCAGCTCTTTTAAGGTTCAGACATTGGTAGTAGCCGTGTTCTCTAACCTCTTCTGCCTCTTCCCGCCCAGGAAGCAGAAGTACTTTCACAAGGGAGGTTTGGTGTGGGATGAGAACACTTCTGATGGGAGATACGTCCAGGAGAACTGTAAACCGCTGCAGGTGAGTAGAACCGGTGGCGTTGCCGAAGGTTCAAGAACAACAGACAGGTTTCAAAATAAGGGTCTTCCCACAGGCTCCACCTGTGATGGATTGCAGGCAGATGGTGGGTCTGCTTCGTGCCCTGCAGGGACCACCCTCAGGCTTAGCCCAAGGTCTCCATCCTTTTATCCTGCGGGCACCTGTGGGAGCCTGAGACAGACTGGGTGGGGACAGCCACAGAAAACATACACAGTCAGAAATCTAAGTCAAATGGCAACTACAGCTGTGTAACAAACAACACTACAGAAATATATACATAAAGGTAAAGGTTCCCTTGCTTGAAAGCCAGTTGAATCTGACTCTAGGGTTGTGGTGCTCATCTCCGTTTCCAAGCCGAAGAGCCAGCGCTGTCCGAAGACATTTCCGTGGTCATGGGGCCGGCGTGACTAAACACCAAGGCGCACTGAACGCTGTTACCTTCCCACCGAAGTGGTACCTATTTATCTACTTGCAATTTCTTGCTTTTGAACTGCTAGGTTGGCAGGAGCAGGAACTATAGACGGGAGCTCACCCCGTCATGCGGCACTCTCGGGTCTCGAACTGCTGAACTACTGACCTTCCACAGCCTGCAGTTCAGCGTCTTAACCACTTGAGCCACCACAGCTCCTATATACATATAATGATAGTATTCATGATAAACAAAGCAATAAAGTCCATACATGTGAATAGATCCAATAAAGTATAGGTATGACAGAGAAGTCTTTGAGTCACGTTGCAATGTCGCATAAGAAAGAAGTCTTAAGTCTTCAAGCCATATGTAGCGTATAGCAACTAGCACACAGAGAAGTCTTCAATGGCAGGCAGCATATAAACGAAGCATCCAGGTGTTATAGACTTGGGTTCGTTGAACTTCCTCAGTAACGGCAGTGACTAATATAATTTATACACAAAATTGATGGCCTCATCTCCTGAAGTCATTTGTAAAGACAGCGTTTCCAAAAGTAGTTGCCGTTTGACTTAGACGACCACTGAGTAGCCACGGCAGGAGGCAGACGCACTCAGAGGAGGAGGCCCAGATCCAGGATATGGAGTGATTTTTAAAAATAAAAATAACCAGGAAAGAAGAGAAAGACAATAAAACCGACACTGTGCTGATAGCTGTGATGCCATTTCAGTCCGCGCTGCCAAGTCAGATCTCTGTAGGCCAGTCAGAAGCCATGCTAGGCAAGAGCTGCGCCCGCTTTCTTCAAACACTTGGTGGGTGTCAGGAAAGGAGTCAGCACCGATGGAGCAGGACGTACTTCCTGAAAATTCTTTATATCATGGCTTTTTACATCTGTAGTTGGCTCAGACAGAACCTCTGCCGCTTTTCAGATTTTGTAGGAGTAAAATATTTAAAACCTAAATGGGGCTATTCTGTCGATTTGATTTTTGTTGCTGTTCTATTGTAAAGTTTTGGCTGGTTTTTTTAGGCATTCTCTGTAAACGCTGAAATAACGGTTGCAGTATGGCTTATTTCTGTTTAAATAAAGGGGGAACGTATATTTTAAACAAAGGATCATCAGCCCCATCGTAAAATGGAATGTTCTGTCGCATGCATGCTCAGGTGGCCCATTCCCTGGCAAATGTGGTGTGTTTATATTATTCTGCATCGTTTACGAGCCTGCGGTAAACCCAGGGACTGCATTAGTGGAAAGCCGTCGTGTTTCTGTAAAATGGCCCTCCTAAATAAGGAGCTGTGAAATAAAAGAAGGCAAAAAATAAATAAGTAAAGGCGTCAACAGCCACCGTGTTGGAGACCCCTGGGCTAGTGGCCACTCTTGGGATGTGCTTGATGTGACTCTAAGGTAAAGGTCTCCCTTGCTTGAAAGCCAGTTGAATCCCACTCTATAGCACAGTGCTCATCTCCGTTTCCAAGCCTAAGAGCCAGCAGTGTCTGAAGACGTTTCCACAGTCATGTGGCCGGCGTGACTAAATGCCGAGGTGCACAGAACGCTGTTACCTTCCCACCAAAGTGGTGGTTCCTGTTTATCAACTTGCAATTTCTTGCTTTCGAACTGCTAGCTTGGCAGCAGCTGGGGCCAGAGACGGGAGCTCACTCTGTCATGCGGCACACAGGTTTCGAACTGCCGACCTTCCAGTCTGCAGTTCGGCGTCTTAACCACTGAGGAACAGCCTATTCCTGTGTCTCCTCGTTCTCATTCTCACCCGACTTCTCTCCCCTTTCCCCCCTCCCAGACGTACATGCTGCACGATTCCCCCGAGCACGGGCAGCTCTTCAGCCTGATGAGACAGATGTTAGCGTTCGATCCCGCCCAGCGGATCACGTTTGCCGAAGCTCTGCTCCACCCGTTCTTCGCCAGCCTGTCCCCCGAGGAGAGGCGGCTGAGCTGCCGAGACTCGAGCCGGGACCTGAGCAGATGACAGACGGGCGGAGGCGGCGGTGGTTCCGGTGGGGATGTGTACATAGTCCGAGGTCGGCCTGAGCGTTGTGTCGGAGACTCCAGAGACCCTCGCGTAGCGCAGCCTGTGGAGGCGTCGGTGCAATGTCAGACGGACCCTGGTCGTGGGAGGGGGACGAGACAGCTCCTGAGAAGCACAGATTTGTCTCATATTTATATGTTGTAAAGTTAACAATAAAGTGTTTCATATTGTTTGATAATTTACTTGTATGATGGTGTCCAGCTATTTTTGCTCCCGGCCCTACTGATTTTTTTTTTTCTTTTGGTTTAACAATAAAAACAGTGGTTTTATATCTTGCCACGAACCTGCACTGGGAGTTTACAAAGTAGTGTCTTGCCTCGCTGTGTACCGGTCAGTCTCTCTTATATTTCTGCGCAAGGAGTCGGCCTTAGGATGTAGAAAGTGGGAATCTGGATCTAAACTGTAGGAGGATCCCTAAATTTGTGGATTGGGTCCACACCGAGAGAAAGGAGGCTTTTCCCCAGACTTAGGAGACTCCCCCCCCCCCCCCAGGTTTGCACAAAAATCTTAAAAAGTTAAAGGAATATATATATACTGGGGGGAGCCCTAACCTCCTACCTGTGCAGCGGTTTCCGGGTCCCCAACGCTGCAGTTGAAGAGAAGGTCAAGGTAAGCACGGGAAGAAAGAGAGATGGGGGAATACTGACAGAGGAGGGCGATGGGGGGGGGCGTAGAGGTCAGAGAAGGGGAGGGGGGAGATGAAGAGCTTGGATTTATACCCCACTCTTCACTTGGGAGTTTCAGAGCAGCTTACAAACTCCTTCCCTTTCTCTCCCCACCACAGACACCCTGGGAGGTAGGTGGGGCTGAGAGAGCTCTTGAGGAATGCTCTTGAATACAGCTCTGAGAACTGGCTGGCCCAGCAGCTGCATGTGGAGGAGTGGGGAATCAAACCCCCGTTCTCCCAGATTAGAGTCTGTGCTCATAACCACTACACTAAACTGGGTAAGATTGCCAGGGGAAAGAAAGGGTGGAAGATTATTTGAGGAGGGAGGGGGAAGGAGGCAAAGGCGGTCGGGGGGGGGGATGTATCTTTCCCGCACGTTCCTTGCAGGTCCCCTATTTGTAGAATCTGATTTTGTACAAGTAATCCCTTTACAAGCCGCCTGTGGTTACTCTTGAGAATGTGCTTATGCTCAGAGCACCTCAAAACTTTGTAGGGAGATGAATTCCTCCCCCCCCCCAAAAAAAAAGTATCTTCCTGATGCGTTCCCAGAATTTGGGAGGTGAGAGAGGAGCACTATACCACTTAGCCAAAGGCTAAAGTATGTTTGAACTTTTGTGCCCTTTGCAGAGCTGTTGCCGGGATTGGCAGGTCCTGCAAAGGACAGGTATGAAGCCACTGTCGTCCTACCACTTTTATCATTGAAGAGTATGATCTGGCCTGCTTTGCCTCCTGTTAAAAATGGCAGTTGACCAGCTCACGCTTTTGAGGAAACCGTAGTGATCCTCACCCCCACAATGACTGAAAACAAGATTCTAAAGATCTTTTTTTTTATGACCCAGATTGACATAACCACGTGTTCAAATAAACTTTGCTGTGCTTTTAAAACTACAGCACAGAGGTAGGGGAAATGTAACGTGACTTCCAGCGACGGCATTTTGAATCCAGCCTTTTTAAAAAAATTAATACTGACAAGCTTAGGAAGGTGATTAGTTCCTCACTTTGTTGAAAAAGGGACCTCCGAGGAGCTAAGGCAAAAATGTGCACTGGAGGCTCAAAAACTGTGAGCTAGCTCACACTAACTCAGCTTAGAAGGAACACTGCTGAGGACCTATTCCTGTTCAGCGTGTGTGCATTTTTCTTGTAAACAGGTCAAGACGGCGTAGTTCTTATCTCATAGTGATACAGTGGGGGGGGGGGCTGAGACTCGCGGGGGAATCCAATCTCCCCCCCCACCTCTGAGCCCAGAGTGTGTCCTTGTGGGGCGGGGGCTCCCAGCTTTAGCGTTAAGTTGTGGGGAATTTAAACTGCCACGGTTACTTTTAACATTTCAGATTTTTCTGCATACCTGTGGAAACCCCAAGTTTGCAGAAAAGTCTGTTCATCGTTGACATGGCGCCGGTCTATGGATTTTAGTATCTACGGATGGGGTCCATATGTCACTATTATATATAGAGCTGAAAGGGATTCCAGCAGTACCGTGCAAGAATATGAAAAGGTACATCTTTTCTTATCCCAGTATTAGATGACTCCACTTCTTTCTTTTCCAAAGAAGTCTTCCATTGGAGGTCAGTGATCATTCAAGAGCCAAGGACTAAATTTGGAGCAAAAGGGAATTAGATTCATGGAGGGTAAGTCTTATCAATGGCTACTAGCCATGGTGACTATGGGGAACCTCCAATTTCAGAGGCACTAATCCTCTGAATCCCAGAGCCAGGAAGCAACATCAGGGTGTCTTGCTGTTGGCCCACCAGAGGAACTGGCTGGCCACTGTGTGAGAAAGGATGCTTGACTAGATGGACCCCTGGTCTGATCCAGTGGGGCTCTTCCAATGTTCTTATGAAGACCTCGGCCTCTATGCCATGTTTGTTGGCCCTCCAGAGGAACTGGCTGGCCACTGGGTGAGAAAAGATGCTCGGCTAGATGGACCCCTGGTCTGATCCAACTGGGCTCTTCCAATGTTCTTATGAAGGCCTCGGCCTCTATGCCATGTTTGTTGGCCCTCCAGAGGAACTGGCTGGCCACTGGGTGAGAAAGGATGCTTGACTAGATGGACTATTGGTCTGATCCAGCAGGGCTCTTCTGATGTTAAGAGTGATGTTCTTTGAAGCTTCAGTGCAAAATGCCTGCATCTGAATTGGTTAGGTCACGCCTCCTCTTGCTCCAGGCAGTGCTATGCAAATGTATGCAGATTGTTACTGGCTCAGAGCAAGGCTGATCCTCCAGTCTTAGTACTGGCCAGCTCCATAACAGATTTTGCATCCAACTAGATTGGTTTTCCTTTCTTGTGGCGGGATGTGGAGGACTTCAACCCACTAAACCTTCAGGTTAGTTCCAATGGTTTGTTCT
Source organism: Gekko gecko (assembly GCA_029375565.1). Classification (NCBI taxonomy): domain Eukaryota; kingdom Metazoa; phylum Chordata; class Lepidosauria; order Squamata; family Gekkonidae; genus Gekko; species Gekko gecko. The sequence continues at coordinate 6,440,602 of JAPDNY010000017.1, read as the reverse complement.
CCTTCAGTGGGGGGGAGTCATCCAAATTGGTTATATGTCCAAGCTACAGCATGGGTGAGACCCTCATTTTTACTGGTACTCTGTTCCACCACTATGTCAAACACCCTTCGACCAGATGAGGCTTCTGCAGATTTTAACTGGTCTTTGCCCCACGGAAGAAAAGAAACCTGCTGGTATGTTTTCACCACCTAGATGTAGCTGTCCTAGTGGACTCCGCAAGCCGACGCAGAAAAGTTCTCCCCCATCTTCTACCTTGCATCTGAAGGGGGAAATATTCAGCCCGCGAGTCACCGGAAGTAACCTCATTTGACTTCACGTATACTATCTAAAGAGGCTTCTATGTTATATAAGCAAAGGTTGTTTTCCTTTCAATGCTGTTACCTGCCTGACAAAGGGACACCCCCGCCTTCCAATCAGCACCAACAACAGATGCCCTTGAGATACTAGAGTTGCCTTATTCCCACGGAACAGCTATGTTTAGAAACATGACACAGCGCAGGCTAGATCAAATGCACAGGTACAAACTGGACAAATGGCATCTGCCTGGAATCTAAAGGAAAGGGGACTGGGTGGGTAGAGATCTAAACAGTTTTTGCATCACCTAAAAGGCATGGCTGATCGAACAACTGGTTATGCCGGCGTCCCCAACAACGACCTTTCCTGTTGCCCACCAAGTGTTTTTAGAAAACAGGTGAGGCCAAGTAGAGCTGCTTCCCAGCAGGGATTCTGATCGGCCGATGAAGATCTGATAGGCTGGGTGTCTTGAGTGTGAACGATCTTGGGGTACAGGTTGACCAAAAGTTAAATACGAGCAGTCAGTGTCATGCAGCAACAAAAAAGGCTAATGCAATCTGGGGTCGTATCAACAGAAGAATAACATCCAAACAGCAAGACGTCACAGTCCCACTGTACACTGCATTGGTCAGGCTGCATCTGGAATATCGTGTGCCGTTCTGGAGGCCTCCCTTCAAAAAGGGTGTGGACAGAACCAATGGGTTGAAACTAAATCAAAGAGTTTTCGGGTGAACATTAGGAAGAACTTCCAGACAGAGCAGTTCCGCAGTGGCACAGGCTTCCTCGGGAGGTGGCGGGCTCTCCTTCTTTGGAGGTTTTCAAGCAGAGGCTAGGTAGCCGTTTAACAGCAATGCTGATTCTGTGAACTCAGGCAGATCACGGGATGGCAGGAAGGGTCGCCTCAGTGCTTCGTTCTCGTGGCCCAGGGAAGTCCAGGGAAATGCTGATTGCCACTTTGGGGTCAGGAAGCAAATTTTCTCCAGGCAAGTTTGGCCAGGGATCCTGGAGGTTGGTTTATTTTCACCACCTTCTGAGCACGGAGCAGGAGTCACTGTGGGTGTGGGGAGGGAAGCGTTTGTGAATTTCCTGATTGTGCCGGGGGTTGGACTAGATGACCCCAGAGGTCCCTTCCAACGCTATGATTCCATGAATGCAAAGGAAGCTTAGAGGTCCAAGATTCAGGTGGAGCTTCGGTAAGAGAACAAAAGGGTTATGCATTCTAAAACTTCGACGCAGGCACCTCTAAACATGTCCCAATACAACTAGCTCCCTGCCCCGCCCACCCAATCCAAACATACTTGCCAGTCAATATGTATTTTCTTCAGAATACTGTCGATAAGCTGACCCCGGCTGCCACCAGCTGTCCTTCGATAAAACAATTCTAACTTAAACCGGGGGTTGATGGAAGCCTTCTTTGAGGATGCGTAATCACCCAGTTCCATCGCTGGAATCCAGTCCAATAGTGCCTTCCAGACCAACCAGATTTTCAGGATGCGAGCTTCCGGGACTCGGCGTCCCCAGGAGCTTTGATTCTCAGAAGCTCAGACCGCGGAAAATCCGGTTGGTCTGGAAGGTGCTGCTGGCCCTGTCCCGGATGGCCCAGGCCACCCCGACCTCATCAGACCCTGGAAGGTAAGCAGGGTCGGCCCTGGTTAGCGCATGAATGGGAGGCCAGCACAGAAGTCCGGGGTTGCTATGCAGAGGCAGGCAACAGTGAGCCCCCTTGGTTCATCTCTTCTCCTGACCTGGAGGAACCAGGCTAGTCCAGTCTCATAAGATCTTGGAAGCTAAGCAGGGTTGGCCCTGGTTAGCACATGAATGGGAGACCACCAAGGAAGTCCGGGGTTGCTACGCAGAGGCAGGTAACAAGCCACCTGTGAACGCCTCTCGTCCGGAAGACCCTACAGGGCTGTCGTAAGTCAACTGTGACTTTCCTCTGCCACCAGGGTGCTTCTGAACTCAAATCCAGCTGTTCTATTGCAGTTCGCTTCCAATTTAAGCGTATAACCCTTCCCGGCATTTCTCCAGGGCCGATGATGCACATAAAAGCTGACTTTGGACTACAGGCAGAGCCCTTTTGCTTTGCCAGGAGGCAGCTCTCCGGGGTCTGAGATCTTTCCCCTCGCCTGCCACCCACAGACTGAGCCGGCCCACAAAGCTGCTTCCCAAGCGGGCCACGGCCACCGACCCGGTGAAGTTCCTCTTTTGAAAAGAATCCCCGATTGTGTATTTTATTAACTCATTTATGAAGGCTTATTACTCTGTTCCAAGTTACTTACCTTTATCCTGTGCTGTTGGTTAATTTGTTTACTGTTAGTGATTTTATATTTGTTGTATGTTTGCATGGTTTAAAATAAAGAAGATGACGTTTTAAGAACAGAAAAGAATCAAGTTCAGAGACCCCTTCTTCGATTGTCGAGGGTTGTCTTACTGGGCTTGCTTATGACCGGTGTTCCCTCTAAGCTGAGTTAGTGTGAGCTAGCTCCCAGTTTTTTAGCCTCCGGCTCACACATTTTTGTCTCAAACCTGGTTCTCCCAGATTAGAGTCCGCACACTTAACTGGTGTAGAAGAGACTGGATTTATACCCTGCCCTTCACTCAGAGTCTCAGAGCAGCTTACAATCTCCTTTCCCTTCCCCTCCCCACAACAGGCACCCTGCAAGGTAAGTGGGGCTGCGAGAGCTCTTTCGAGGACTGTTCATGAGAGAACAGCTCTGAAATAACTTGTGACTGACGCAAGGTCACCCAGCTGGCTGCACGTGGAGTGGGGAATCAAACCCAGTTCTCCCAGATTAGAGTCCGCACTCCTAACCACTACACTCAAATGGTTAATTTAGTACTCTTAAATTGATCAGAGGTGCAAGGGAAAGGGAAAGGAAGACGCCTACAGTAAAGTAGTTTCGTTCTAAACCTGTTTTTCGCTTCCCCCTTAAGGTAAGTCCGGCAGGTTAAAAACAGCTCTGTCAAGGCGAAGGAAAACGCTGAACGAGAAAGTCGATTGCTTTTACGGTATGTTTTAATCACAGTCATGGCTGGGCGAGAGCGCTTCAGTATGGCACCTTTAGAGACACGGACAGGAGGGGGGGTTCAAGCGCGGTCGATCGCTCAGAAGCCGACAGGAGTCGTTCCAGCTTGGTCACTTCACGACGCTTCTGGTGTCCCTCGGGTCTAGGCAGGGTGGGGCCACACGACAAAGCAGCGTGCCGGCAGTGCTTTGAGGGAATAGCAAGCCGCCACCAGCGAGGGGGGGTTAGTCCCCTGAGCAGAGATGGGAGACGGCAGTGACGCGCGATTCGCCAGTGGTGTTTATACAGAACTCATGCTCCAAGCGCGAGAGAGCCGGGTTAGATCGGTACGATGGCACATGCAGGGACAGAAGTGGCTAGGCGGGCCGGGCTTCTCGGCAAAAAAAACTAAGAGGCCTCGGAGGGCGGAGGGCGCCCTCTGCTGCAATACTGTGCCCGGTCGAGACGTATCGACGCGGGTGCGGAATGAGACGTCGCCGCCGCTCGCCCGAATCTTCCTGCGGCTTTCGAGCCGCGAGGAGACTGAAGAAGCGCCCTCTTCTGTTTGCACAGATTGGTTCCCCGAACCAAGACGGAGGAGGAGGGGGAAAAGGGAAAGAAAAACCACCAGCACTGGATTTCTACAGTTAAGACGGGAGGGCGACTACTTGTGTGTGGCCGGCACAAGCATCAGCACCGTTTCGCCTGCTCCCGCTCTTCTTTAAGCCACTCACTCACCCGGCCAAAAAAGAAAAACAAAGCCCCCTCCCCCCCAAAAAGGGAAGCCACCGCTAGATAGCTTGCCTGTGGGTAAATGACCCAAGTGCTGTTCCAACAACCTCAAAAATTGCCAACCTCAGAATTGCCACCCTCAAAATTGACACCGGATACAGAGCCTCTTCAAGGCAGAGAATAGTCGAAGGTCCCCAATGTAGCTTCGGGTGTGAACTGAGAGATGGGCTGTAGCTGCACAAGAAGGGGGAACGCAGGAGAAGGTGTGCCGGAGTTCCCACGTGGTCAAATGGGGGGGGACGGCGCCCGAGAAACCGCTCTCACTACAAGGGGGAAACAAAACGGAAGTCCCGTCCTCTGGGGCGCTTCCACGTGTGAACAAAACCAACCCCCTCTGCCCCCTTGTCCTCCCACTGCGGGCTTCCTTAGCCAGTTGAAGTCACCGGCTCTGTGGGGCGGTTCCTCCGGACAATGGCACTAGCGTATCCAAGGCTCCGCGGTACGCACCAGTCCTTCCCGGTCCTCTTCCTAACACTTCGGGTTTCTCCCGGAAGGAAACAACAAACCCAGAATTTCTTTTTCCCCGGCTTCCTTAAGGCGTCAAGAGTCTGAATATGGTCAGGATTCCTTTTGTAAAGAGGAGGGGGGTGTCGAGGCGACTCGGGGCCCCTCCCCCCATCTTCCGAGAGGGTAGGGGCCGCCCTAGGTCGAGTGCAGGGGGATGACGAACTTGCAGCCGAAGGGCGAGTGGTAGTTGATGCCCACCTCCTGGAAGACCTTCTGCGGGATGCCGATGTCGCACAGGTACACCCGCCCGGCCCTCTCGCCCAGCGGCAGGGGGAGCCCCAGGGCCAGCGACCACTTGGCGTCGATGCCCTGCTCCGCCTCGCTCACCGGGGGGTCTATGCTGAGGACCGGGGCTCGGTTCTGGTTGGCCCAGTCCACCACGGCCTTGTACCAGGGCTGGTCCCTCAGGAAGGCATTTTCGTGGCAATCCAAGCAGTTTATCACCAGGTCGACCGGCGTGGCTGGAAGATCTGGCACGGAAATAAAAAAGAGAGAGAGAGGGCTGAACAGTGGAGTTCCTTGACAAGTTTCAGAGCAGGCTGAGAACAGGACGATAGTAAGAAATCTTGAAAAAAGTCCACGCAACGCTGCCTTAGACTGGATTGACTATCGGTCTGTCAAGGCACCCGGACTGCCAAGGTACCTGGATGGCCCCAGCTAGCCCGGTTTCATCAGATCTCGGAAACTAAGCAGGGTTGACCGTGTTTGGTACTTGGATGGGAGGCTGCCAGGGGAGTCCAGGGTCGCCACGCAGAGGCAGACGATGGCAGAACCACCTCCGTTTGCCTACCCTGAATGGGATGGCCCAGGCGAGCCCCTGTCTTGTCAGATCTCGGAAGCTAAGCAGGGTCAGCCCTGGTCGGTACTTGGATGGGAGACCATCAGGGAAGTCGAGGGTTGCTACGCAGAGGCAGGCCATGGCAAACTGCCTCTGTTCATCTGCTCTGGCCTGGATGGCCCAGGCTAGTCCGATCTCGTCAGATCTCGGAAGCTAAGCAGGGCCGGCCCTGGTTACTCCTCTGGATGGGAGGCCACCAGGAAAGTCCGGGGTTGCTATGCAGAGGCCAGTAATGGCAAACCACCTGTCTCTTGCCTTGAAAATCCTACGGGGTCACCATCAATCGGCTGTGATTTGAATGCACTTCCCACCACCACAATCCATTCAGACTGGTGGCAGCTCTCCCGTCATTTGCTACCTGATTCTTTTAACTGGGAGGCGATGTCCAGTACTGAACCTGGGACCTTCCGCATGCGAGGCGGCTGCTCTTCCACTGAGCCACAGCTCCTCCCCACGGTCCCCTCGGCACACTTATGGCAAAGAATCCAAAGAAGAAGAAGAAGAAGAAGAGTCGGATTTATACCCCGCCCTTTACTCGGGAGTCTCAGAGCGGCTTACGATCCCCTTCCCTTCCCCTCCCCACAAGAGCTGAAAGAGCTCTGAGAGAACTCCTCTTGAGAGAACAGCTCTGAGAGAACTTGTGACTCACCCAAGGTCACCCCGCTGGCTTGATGTGGAGGAGTGGGAAATCAAACCTGATTCTCCAGATTAGAGTCAGCCACTCCTAACCACCAAGAGCCGGCATGGAGGCTTACAACTGGCTTACAACTGTCTTCCTCTCCCCACAACAGACACCCTGTGAGGTGGGTGGGGCTGAGAGAGCTCTTTCGAGGACAGCTCTGAGAGAACTTGTGACTGACCTAAGGTCACACCAGCAGCTGCATGTGGAGGAGTGGGGAATCAAACCCGATTCTCCAGATTAGAGTCTGCCACTCTTAACCACCAAGAGGCTTACATGGAGGCTAACGACTGGCTTCCAAAAGAAGAAGAAAAAGAGATTGGGTTTATACCCCACCCTTCACTCGGGAGTCTCAGAGCAATCCCCTTCCCTTCCTCTCCTCACAACAAACAACCTGGGAAGTAGGTGGAGCTGAGAGAGCTCTGAGAGAACTGTGACTGGCCCAAGGTCACCCAGCTGGCTTGACATGGAGCAGTCGGGAATCAAACCCGATTCTCCCAGATTAGAGTTCGCTGCTCTTAACCACTACATCAAAAGGTCTGTATTTGAGAACTCTTGATTCTTAGGGGGGACTTAGTACGAGTTAGGTGATTCTCCTGCCTTGTGCCCGGAAAGTCTGGAGCCTTCCTTCTGACAGAAGTGGCTCCAAGAGGAAGGCTTCGAATCTGGCCGGGCAGAGCGGCAGGATACCAATCGCAAGGCTCGATCCTACGGCGACCCAAATCGCCCCTTTTAGCTTATGTGTCCTTCAGGTTAGGCGTTAAAAAAGCATCCAGACTTTGGCCACTAGATGGAGCTGCTCCACCGAAAGCCTAAACCAGCCTCTCGACTGGCATGAGACCACACGTTGGCATTTAATCGGTTAAAGGCATGCGCGGGGCTGCCCCGAGAAAGACCGGGGGGGGGGTCTCCACTGCCACCTCCTCACCTTTGACGCTGGACACCTGCTGCCCTTGAGTCTTGCCGAAGAGCGTTAGCTCGTTGGTGATCGACTCCAGCATCTTGACGAAGTTGGGGAGGAAGAGGATGACCTGGACGTCGTGGTTGGAGAGGTGCCGGCCACAGCTGATCCCCTGGGCCCCCTTCACGTGGGGGCCGCACAGCAAGGCCACCGTGGGACGCTGGTGGATGTTTTTCGGGTTCAACCTGGAGGTCAAGAGGTGCGAAAGGGTCTTAAGTAGCCGTGCTGGTCGTTTCCCAGAGCGCCGTTTCTGTCATCTGTACTCAGGGCGTTTGGAAGAAGAACTTATTTTATTTATTATTTACTTATGCTATTAGACTTGCCCTTCTCAAACGGGGAACAAAACCAGCATGCACATCTGGTTCAGAAGACAACTTCTACAATCACATCGATCTCCAGTTCTAACATGTTTATTCCCCTTGTTGTGTCCCCCCCAGTTGAACTGAAAGATGATAACCAAGAACTAACTTGTCATTCTTTTGACCTGTCAAACAATATTTTCACGATTCTGCATGCTAATTTAACAAGTCTTTTTTTAACTATTTTATTTTCTATATAAGACAAACACAGAACAAACAAACATATATACAACAAAAAGGGGGGGGCATTCCCCAGACCGTCGGTGGCCAAACCTGCTTAATGTAAGAGCCACATACAATAAATGTCAGATGCTTGAGAGCCGCAAGATATGAACAAATATTATACTTTTTATTGAAAAATATGCAGACTTGCTCTTTATTAGCATTAAATGAGACTGCCAACTTTAAATGTGCCCTCCAAGGTGCCCCGCCCCCCCCACGCTGGCTGGCTCGGTGAAGGAATTAAAAGAGACAAATGCCTTCTCCAAGCCAGCCGGCTGGGGGGAGGCCCTTTGAGAATGCATTTAAAGTTAAAGTTGCTTTCTTCCTCTGCTCCCCCCCCACCTCAAGCCTAACCAGGGAGGGGAACCCTGGCTGGGGAAGGGAAGACCGATCGGGGAGGCAGGCCTCCGTTTCACTTCCCCAGCCACCCTGCCAGGAGCTGCACAGTATGTGTGAAAGAGCCACATGTGGCTCCAGAGCCACAGTATGGCCACCCCTACCCCAGACTTCCTGTCTATACCTTTTGGCTAATAGTCACTGATGGACCTCTGCTCCATATGTTTTTTTTCTTGTTGGTCAATGTTGGATCAGGCCAATGGGCCCATCCAGTCCAACACTTTTTGTTTTGTTCTTGTTGGTCTTAAAGGTGCCATTGGACTCTTAACTTTGTTCTACAATCACCGTAGCTCAAGGTTCCCCCAACCTTTTTGAGCCTGAAGGCACCTTTAGCAATCTGACATGGGGGGGGGAGTGGGTGCAACCACAAAATGGCCGCCGCGGGAGGTGAAGTCCACCGCAAAATGTCAGGGAGGGAAGTTCTGTATTGCTCTGATCGTAGCTCTTCAATGTTTCAGGCAGAGGCTCTGTTTGAAAGGCTCTGCTTGATGCAGTTCTTGCAGACACACAAGGATACATGAGCTAGATAAGGAACTCTCATTTTGGCAGTTCCTGGAGGATCTCCAATGGCTAATCAGAAGCTCTGCTGGCCCCACCTACTTCCTTAGAACACTTGTTGGCAGTAGAGAATAGCCGGAGTCCAGGAGCACCTTAAAGACTAACAAAATATGTGTCAGGCTAGGAGCTTCTGTGAGTCATGGCTCACTTCTCCAAGTACAGCTAGACTAGGAGTCCCTCTGTCTGAAATCACTCCCCTCTCCAAGATATAAGGAAAGATGGACTCATAGTCTAGCAGCAGAAAAGAGCAGGAGTCCAGTAGCGACTTAAATACTAACAAAATATGTGGCAGAGACATGAGACACTGCTCATTTCTTTAGATATAGCTAGAATGGGGGTCCATCTGTCCTATTTATTGGAAAGTGGAGTTATTTCAGATGCAGAATGACATTAGCAGGCGAATGACAATAGCAGATATGACTGGATTTAGGTGAAATATACAAAGGGGTAGTAGGTGTGGAGAAATCAGCGTTGGTAATGAGACAGAAAACCTAGGTCTTGATTCAGTCCAGGTGGATGCATTGTCTTGATCTTCATTGTCAGTTGCGATTCACCAGTCTCTTTTTCTAATCCCTCTTTGACATTCCTGGTAAGCTAACAGTCCCGTCAAACTAAACCGTGGTTGCGCGTGAACGGTGAACCTATCTTTGTGCCAGTGAGTCAACCAAATTGTTCTGGTCGTTTTAGAAAACACTTGTTGGCAGGTGTTGATGTAATTCTGCTGTTACTACTCTTCAAGACCCCGTAAGGGCATGAAAATCTAGTTTCTCAAAAGCTGCTTTCTAAAACGACCAGGACAATTTGGCTGACTCACTGGCAGAAAGATAGCGTCACTGTTCACGCAAAACCACGGTTTAGTCTGACTATGACTGTTAGTTTATGAAGCCAGGGTTCAGCTCACAGACTCAAATCCTGGCTTGCCTCAACAAATGCTGACTTCGCTGCCATCTCTCTGTCATCTGTGAGGGGGCCGCGAGGGCACGAGCCAGCGTGTCTGAATTCGGACCTCGCGCAAAAACACAGCTGACTAACTGTGGACCGTTAATTAAACCAATCTAGGTCCCTCTTTCAGAAACGTTAATTAGCAGCATGGCCTGTATACCCTGACCTGGATGGCCCAGGCTAGCCTGACCTCGTCAGATCTCGGAAGCTAAGCAGGGTCAACCCTGGTTAGTACTTGGATGGGAGACCAGCAAGGAAGACCAGAGTCGCTAGGCAGAGGCAAGCGATGGCAAACCACCTCTGAACGTCTCTTGCCCTGACCTCGATGGCCCAGACTAGCCTGATCTCATCAGATCTCGGAAGCTAAGCGATGTCAGCCCTGGTTGATACCTGGATGCGAGACCAGCAAGGAAGACCAGGGCTGCAATGCAGAGGCAGGCAACGACAAGCCGCCTCTGAACATCTTGCCTTGAAAACCCCGCCGGGTCGCCGTGACTCAGCGGCACTCCCCCCCCACTAACAACTGCAGGCAGACTGTCAATCCCCATCGACGCCGGTTAATTTCAGTCAGGCACGCTATCTGAAATGAACCAGAGAATCTAATGCTCAGGTCTCCTCCGTCTTAGCAACCGACCGCATCTACGGAACATTCGGTTCCTTCTCCTGCGTTTGATTTAGCCTGGCGAGCAGCATCGCTGCCAGGTGAATTCCTAGGTCAGAGCGTGCAGACACATTCCTCTGGCGTGCAGGAATGTAAACATACCCTTCTCGGGGTAATGAAGCAGATGACTTGATAAGGGAATGAGAGGCAGGGATTCCAAAGCCCGCCCGCGGTACTCGGGGACAAGGGCCCTGCGTGAAACAAAAGGCCTGCAAGGGTTCCCGAGGGCACCAGGTTCAGTGCGGTAATGTGAGCCTCTGGGAAAATCCTCCGAAGTGTGTTTTACCTTCTGTTTAGCAAACAAAACTTTTTTTTCTTTTTTAAGTCATGCCAATGGCTGCCTTGAGCCGCTGGGTGATGGCGGGAGAAGAGAGGTATCGTTTTAAATAAACATAACTCTCTTTAAGATCCTTTCCGCACTTGGATCTCACCCCTGGTTTTATCAGAGTTCAACTCGCAACACGACACCTTGCATTTATCCCTGGTTATAACAGCATCCGTTTATCCCGGGACAGGTGTGGGGCGGAACCGGGATGACCTCAATGTAATGTGGAAACAAAAAAATACCCCGAGATAATTACAGGGGAGAACTCGCGTATAGTGTGGAAAGTAAGTTCAGGGACAGGGTTGAACCAGGATTTAAGGTCTAGTGAGGAAAGGACCTAAAAGCGTGTCCATTTCACCAAAAGCAGTTCGACTGGTCACATGATGGGAACACAAGACTTGTTGGGAAAGACGGTAATGCCAGGGAATGTTGAAGGCTTCCGGAAAACAGGACAACACAACTTGGGATGGACAGGCTCAACCAAGGAAGTCACGGACTTCAGACTGGCAGACCTGAGCGAGGCTGTTCACATGAGGAAGAGGAGGAGGAGGAGATTGGAGGTATGCCCTGCCCTCCACTACCTGAAGGAGTAGCAGAGCACTGCTCTGAGACACCTTTGGGTCGTGAAGGGCAGGGTATAAATCCAATCTCTTCCTCTTCTTCTTCTTCTTCTACAATCCCCTTCCCCTCCCCACAACAGACACCCTGTGCGGCAGGTGGGGCTGAGAGAGCTCTGAGAGAACTGCTGTTGAGAGAACAACTCCAAAATAACTTGTGACTGACCCAAGGTCACACCAGCAGCCGCATGTGGAGGAGAGCGGGATCAGATTAGAGTCTGCACTCCTAACCATTACACCAGGGGTGACAAACATAAGGCCTGGGGGGCCGGATCCTGCCCATCCAGGGCTCTCATGTGGCCCGCGAGCAACTGATGCAAGGGAGGAAGTCCACTGTGGCTTCAGCAGGGCAGAACAACCTTGTCTGCAGCAGTCAAGCATCATGGCAGCATCTGTCCAGTGCTGCACTGCTGCCTCTCCTGTCCACCTAGGTGTGTTTTCCTCTGTACCCGCCACCCAGCCCATGGGGCCTTGCAGTGACGATATGCCAACTCAGAGCTAAGAAGAAGAAGAGATTGGATTTATACCCCGCCCTTCACTATCCAAAGGAGTCTCAGAGCGGCTTACAAACTCCTTTCCCTTCCCCTCCCCACAACAGACACCCTGTGAGGTAGGCGGGGATGAGAGAGCTCTGACAGAAACTGCTCTTTTTCCAAGAACAGCTCTGACAAAACTATGGCTTGCCCAAGGTCATCCTGCAGGTCCAAGTGGAGGAATCGGGAATCAAACCTGGTTCCCCCCAGATTAGAGTCCATGCACTTAACCACTACACCAAACTGATATCCTTCATATAGTTTCCATCTCTGGCACCTGGCGATACGTTTTATGGCACGCATGGCCTGACAAAGTCACATTTATGTCAGAGCCCTTCCTCGTAACAAATGACACCTCTGCGCCCGTGTTCCCTCTAAGCTGAGTGAGTGTGAGCTGCCTCACAGTTTTTTAGCCTCCGGCTCACACATCTTTGTCTTCGCTCAGGAAGGGACGGCTCCAGAGCAAACTGACTTATACAGGAGCCAAAATCGCTCGCACACGACTTTAATGCCAGTAGCTCACAAAGTAGAATTTTTGCTCACAAGACTCCACAGCTTAGAGGGAACACTGCTTCTGCACCATGCCAAACTGGGAAGGTGAGCGTGAGCTGCCCCCGCCCGCTTCCGGAGAAGGGTGTTTGTTTGTTTGTTACCTGTTGGGCCCTCCAAGCAGACTCAAGGCCATCTGGCTGGCACACACCCCGGTCATTTCCAGGCGCCGCTCCAGGGTCAGCCCGTGTTTCTCGGCCACGGAGAGCAGCTTTTTGTGCAGCTCGCAGGAGACGCTCGGAACCACCAGCCCGGAATCTGAAACGCAGAACGGGAGGAGATAATTGGGCCGCCCAAAGTCTTCTCCCCCCCCAAAAAAAGCCAGCTGTTTACACACATACGACGATGCCACTCTCACGGTTTTTCCTTGGCCGCTCAAATGGCCCCAGAGGCTCTTTTCAGGCAAGGGAATACTGTCAACCAGCTTAACGTTTCATGCAGAGACTTAAATGTGGCGAATTATCGATACTAAGCTGCTCCACACTGCACATGCGCACAGATCGCCCCGTCAGGACCAGGAGGAGTTGGTGCAGACAAGGGGGATGAAAAGGAGGAAACAGGACAGAAGAAACAGGTCTCAAGTACTGGGATATTTAGTTACTCTAGCAGACTATGTCCTACAGTCTCTGCATGTACATAGAATCTCTGGTGGCATCTCAAAGAATCGCTCTCCTGAAAGACTAGATTCGCGTTCAGCCAGCATCTCACAACAAAGACTTACCCACTCACGCTTATTTATCGCCTGCTTTTCTCCCCGTAGCTGGGACTCAAAGCAGCGGCTCAGACCATCGTTATTCCCTCCTCCATCTTCTCGTAACAACAGCCCTGCGGGGGAAGCCAGGTCGAGAGTTGGGGATGGGCCCAAAGCCACCCAATGAGCTTCCATGGTAGGAGTGGAGATTTGAACGCAGGTCGCCCAGGGTCCTAGTTCAGCAATCTGTTCCCTACGCCCCACCAAGAGCCCTCTTACGGTCAGATTGGGGGGGTCTGCTCAATACTACTGCATTGTGCGAGGGTTGGACTAGATGACCCTGGAGGTCCCTTCCGACTCTATGGTTCTATACTTAACATCCGTAACTTTCAAAGCTGGTGTCCTCTCTAAATGCCCTCATTCCAAATAACTTCACTCAGGGCAGCCATATGATGCTGTTTTAGCACCGTGAGTGTGTACGATTCTCATCTTGGGATGCAAGAAGTCCTGGTTTCATTTCCCAAAGTGGGGGAGAGGAAGGAGAGCCTGAAACTTCAGGGGCGGGGCCTGTGGTTCGGGGGGACGGCGTCTGCTTTACACCCAGGGCATTCAACAGGATCAGATAGTGGGTGCCGGGAAAGGCCCTCATTTGCCCCAAATCCTGGAGAGCCAATGCCAGTCTGAATAAACAGTACTGGCCTGGGTTTGATTCAGCGTAAGGCAGTTCCGTGCATCGTTCGTAAGTGCTTTCGTTTAACAACGCACCTCCCAGAACCATGGCCCTTCCAGGATGTCCACACGGACGGCACAGACACGTATGGATGTTTGTCGTTCACCCAGGCGCAAACACCTGTGTCCATAAAGCACTCGGGGTTGCCACGTCAGAGGTGTCGCTGCCCACAGTTAGGTGCAAGTTAACTTGCAGAAAATCATGCGGCTTGCAGACTAAGTGTGGCTAGGTCAGCGTGATTGCACTAGGAGCTGCGTAAAGGATTTACCGCTAAGGGGAAAGGGGCTAGCCAAACCTAAAAAGGAACAGTGAGCCACTGGAAAGGGTCCCAGAGCGTGGTGAGCTGGCTAAAGACACGCCTCCCCAGTGGTTAAAACGGCCTACGGCGAGCGTGGGAGAGGTGAATCGCTTATACACTTGACCTCGCGTGTAAGCGGCCAATTAAGATAATCGCCTTCCCTTAATCAGTTTTATTGCACGCATCACCCAGGTTAACGCTAAGTCGTTCTCGAAACTGGCTTCAGAAGCACCTGATAGCAGAAGCCCGGGAGAGGGGGGAAAACAACACAAAGCCCTGAACGTTCAAAGTCACAAAGGAGCTGGCTTCTGATGAACCTGTCACACGGCATTCGTGGCGCGCCTTCCCTTCCCGAGTCACGCAAGGGTCAGCCGTCGCCTTGCTCCCGGCTTTGAGGTTCCCCGTATCGAAGGCTGGAGGGGAATTCAGATGCCAGGGGCGGAGAGCAGAGCCTAGTTCCCTGCCAGCCTACTTTCTTTTGCTATCTTTGCAACAGTGCCTTAAAGGAGCAACAAACCACCCCCTGCCAGGGTTCTGCCTATTTCTACTTCTTTTTATGCTCTGGAAGATTCATTTCATTCACCGTCATGCCTTTCTTCTGAGAACTCAGGATGGCCCGTGGTTCCTGGAAAGTATTGGCAGGCAGTAACCCCAGCAAAAGAGTGACTTTCGCAGTGGGGCCCTAACCAAGTCAGCACCTATCAAGGTGGGGAGAGGAGGGCTTGGGCTTTGGAAAACACCAGGGCCGACCCAGCTCAGCTTCTGTGATCCAACAAGAAGTCAGGGCAGAGGTGGCCTGGGCCGGACAAGCACAACAGAGAGCCCCAGGAGAGTTCCCACTCGTCCTAGGCAAGCGCCATTCTAGTCCAAGGGCGGTTTGGGCAGAAACGTCATCGTAGTGGCCCCTGATTCGCGTTGCCAGTAAGATATCTAGATTCAGGCTGTTACGTTTGGAAGAGTATTAAAAGCAAGTCATTGTTCCCCCCCCCACACGCAAAGTCCAGAAAGGAAAACGGACCAAAGGCAGCCCAGAAGAGCCAAGAAAAATGTCACGCTGGCCAAGATCCGCTGTAATCTCTGTGCACCGGCTCCTAATCAAGCCACTCCCGACCTCTGGCTTGGACGCCTTCCCTAGCGCTCCTCTCCTGACTTCCCCCGATCAGCAGCCAAGGACCCCCGCTTGCTTGCCTATGTGGTCCTGCAAGCCCCCACACCCTCCCCCAGTTACGTCCTGTCCAGAGTCTTAGAACAAAACAAGAAGCTCTCCAGAGCAAGCCCTGCCGAGTAAACGGGAGCCGGGCGAGGGGAAGAGAGAACTTCCCAGGGAGGGGCGGGATCCTGCCCAAATTGACACACACACTTCAGTCCCAATGGCTCAAGCACCATCAGGTTTTGGAATATAAACCCCCACCCCACCTGAGAAGACCCCCACACACACTTCATGCCTTTGGGAGCCGTCCAACCGCAGCATGCAGCTCCGGGGACGTCGTTTGAAGCGCAAGAGAAAAGATAAAAGCTAGGAGGTTACTCCGCACCTTTGCACGCGAGAATGTCGTGCCAAATATGATAGATCAAAGTGGGCAGCCGTGTTGTTCTGAAGCAGCAGAAAAGGGCTAGAGTCCAATGGCACCTTTTAAGACTGACAAAGTTTTATTCAAGGTGTGAGCTTTCCTGGGCACTCCGTCAGACAATGAAATTACAGATCATAGTTGTATATATAGGAGTGGATTGTTAAATTAGCATGCAAAACAGTCACTGTTCCCTCTAAGCTGTGGAATCTTGTGAGCAAGAATCCCACTTTGTGAGCGACTGCACTTTGTGAGCGACTGGCATTAAAGCTGTGAGCAAGCGATTTGGCTACTGCATAAATTAGTTTGCTCTGGAGCCCTCCTTCCTGAGCGAAGATAAAAATGCCTGAGTCAGAGGCTAAAAAACTGTGAGCCAGCTCACACTAACTCAGCTTAGAGGGAACACTGAAAACAGTGAGGACACATGAATTCTGATGTGTTAAAAATGTTAACTGCAAGCCAGCCTGGTGTGAGAGCCAGTTTGGTGTAGTGGTTAAGTGAGCGGACTCTAATCTGGGGGAACCGGGTTTGATTCCCCCACTCCTCCACTTGCCACCTGCTGGGTGACCTTGGGCAAGCCATAGTCCTGGCACAGCTGTTCTTGAAAAAGAGCAGTTTCTGTCAGAACTCTCTCGGCCCCACCGACCTCACAGGGTGTCTGTTGTGGGGAGGGGAAGGGAAAGGAGTTTGTAAGCCGCTCTGAGACTCCTTTGGGTAGTGTAGGGCGAGGTATAAACCCAATATCATCATCTTCATCGTCTGACAAAGCGTGCATGCACACGAAAGCTCACGCCTTGAATAAAAAACTTTGTTGGTCTGAAAGATGCCGCTGGACTCTAACTTTGTTCTCTACCAAACATGACTTTTCTGCTAACACAAAGAGCCACGCAGAAACATTTCTTTAGTGGCGGCCGTTTGGACTCTCCCCCCTATTCTTTCTTTGGGAAAGTCACCTCTTTGTCTAAAGGCATTGCAATTTCTCTTAACGTGACCCGGCTTCCCACGGAGGTGACGGACGATCCCACCTTTGTTATTCGAGTTCAAAGCCGTTTGATCGGCAAAATCGTCTGTTTACTCAAGCTGATTTATAACTTCTGTGGGGGACAGATTAATCTTAAAGAGTCAACCCGAGACACTCTGTTTTCATGCGACTGTGGCAGGCTCATTAACCAGTAACGCAATCAGATCTCGATCGACAATTTCCTTTCCCCAGCACCTTGACAGCTCAGCCTAGCCAAGCGTCCGGGGACAATTGACCGGCTTATCGAAGCCAGACGGTGATAAATGAACTCAGAGGAGGGAAGCGATCCAGGAAGCAGGGTGTAAACCTGAACAACAGCAAGGTAGCCACAAAGAAGGGGCCGGCCTTAGCTGTGATTGCTGGGAGACAGAGGGGGTGGCTGGGTTATATTGTTCCCTGATTAAAAGGCAACAAAAACAGACCAGTTCAGGCCTTGATCGCTTTCACAGATGCTGAGGACGCCATGACTGCAGATAACACTAACAAAGCCTCAGAAGGAATGCTGGAGGGGGCGTTTTCACCCCCCACTCTGCCTCGACCTGCATATCCCAGGACAGCCCGATGTCGTCAGATCTCAGAAGCTAAGCAGGGTCAGCCCGGCTTAGCACTTGGAGGGGAAACCACTAAGGAAGTCCAGGGTTGCTACGCGGAGGCGGGCAATGGCAAACCACTTCTGACCATCCCTTGCCTCGAAAATCCTACCCTCTCAGTGCTAAGTTGGTTGTGACCAGTGTTCCTTCTAAGCTGCGTTAGTGTGAGCAAGCTCACTGTTTTCTAGCCTCCGGCTCACACCTTTTTGTCTCAGCTCAGGAAGGAGGGCTCCAGAGCAAGCTAATTTATGCAGCAGCCAAATCGCCCGCTCGCAACTTGAATGCCGGTAGCTCACAGAGTAGAATTTTTGCTCACGAGACTCCGCAGCTTAGAGGGAGTACTGTGGACTCGATCACACTTTCCACCACCACCACATTCAGAGAGAGATTATCTACCAGGGCCCGCGATGGACAGTATATTCCCAAACCCCGCACTGAAGCAGATCCAGGAATTTGGCTCCATTCCTGTAGGGCTGTGAGCACCCCCACTCCCCCCGCCTCATTCAGCCCTTCCCACGGCTCTGCCAGATCCAATGACATATGGAGCAGAAGTCCATCAGTGGCTATTAGCCACAGGGTATAGAGGGGAACTCTCGGTCTGGGGCAGGTGATGCACTCTATTCTTGGTGCTGGAGGGGGCAGCAGTGGGAGGGCTTCCAGTGTCCTGGCCCCACTGCTGGACCTCCTGATGGCACCTGGTATATTTTGGCTGCTGTGTGACAGAGTGTTGGACTGGATGGGCCATTGGCCTGATTCAACATTGGCTTCTCTTATGTTCTTATGTTCTAATGACAAGCTGCCGCTGCTTTCTTTCAATACCAGTGGAGAGATGCCTCCGAGGCAGACATTCGGAACCTGCTCTGACAAGAGCCAGACTCTCTCCGTGTGCCGCTACCAGGCAAGGGTCAAGGAGGCAGACAGAAGCCGGCACCTCCATGAGAGCCTCCTCAAACAGCCGAGATCAGTCCTGCTATCTGTGACCAGTGTTCCCTCTCAGCTGAGTTGGTGTGAGCTGACTCACAGTTTCTTTAGCCTCCGGCTCACACACATTTTTGCCCTCGCTCAGGAAGGATGTGGCTCTGGAGCAAGCTAATTTATGCAGTAGGTAAAATCGCTCGCTCACGGCTTTAATGCCAGTCACTCACGAAGTAGGATTTTTGCTCACAAGACTACACAGCCTAGAGGGAGCATGGTCTATGACTACACGGCATTCGGCGCAGGTCCAACGCTGAGTACCTAACAGTTCGATCCTGTGCAGAGGGGGAGGGGCCATGGCTCAGTGGCGGAGCATCTGCTCGGCATGCGGAAGGTCCCAGGTTCAATCCCCGGCATCTCCACTCAAAAGCACCAGACAGAAGGTGATGGGAAGGACCTCTACCTGAGACCCTAGGTCAGCGGTAGAGCATCTGCTCGGCATGCGGAAGGTCCCAGGTTCAATCCCCGGCATCTCCACTCAAAAGCACCAGACAGTAGGTGATGGGAAGGACCTCTACCTGAGACCCTAGGTCAGCGGTAGAGCATCTGCTCGGCATGCGGAAGGTCCCAGGTTCAATCCCCGGCATCTCCACTAAAAAGCACCAGACAGTAGGTGATGGGAAGGACCTCTACCTGAGACCCTAGGTCAGTGGTAGAGCATCTGCTCGGCATGCGGAAGGTCCCAGGTTCAATCCCCGGCATCTCCACTCAAAAGCACCAGACAGAAGGTGATGGGAAGGACCTCTACCTGAGACCCTAGGTCAGTGGTAGAGCATCTGCTCGGCATGCGGAAGGTCCCAGGTTCAATCCCCGGCATCTCCACTCAAAAGCACCAGACAGAAGGTGATGGGAAGGACCTCTACCTGAGACCCTAGGTCAGTGGTAGAGCATCTGCTCGGCATGCGGAAGGTCCCAGGTTCAATCCCCGGCATCTCCACTCAAAAGCACCAGACAGTAGGTGATGGGAAGGACCTCTACCTGAGACCCTAGGTCAGTGGTAGAGCATCTGCTCGGCATGCGGAAGGTCCCAGGTTCAATCCCCGGCATCTCCACTCAAAAGCACCAGACAGAAGGTGATGGGAAGGACCTCTACCTGAGACCCTAGGTCAGTGGTAGAGCATCTGCTCGGCATGCGGAAGGTCCCAGGTTCAATCCCCGGCATCTCCACTCAAAAGCACCAGACAGTAGGTGATGGGAAGGACCTCTACCTGAGACCCTAGGTCAGTGGTAGAGCATCTGCTCGGCATGCGGAAGGTCCCAGGTTCAACCCTTGCATCTCCACTCAAAAGGACCAGGTAGTAGGTGATAGGAAAGCCCTCCACCTGAGAACCTCACTTAGTGATAGAGCATCTGCTGGGCATGCAGGAGGTCCCAGGTTCAATCCCCAGCACCTCCAGTTAAAAGGAACACACAGTAAGTAATGGGAAAGACCTCTGCCTGAGACCCTGGAGAGCCGCTGCTAGAAAAGAATATAATAACAATAACACTCTTTGTAGTCTGTGTATTACAGAATAAACTCAGTGAGTCAACAGTCATGGCACAATGAGCATATAGATACACACATACACACACACCAACTGGAGTTAATTCTCACAAGCCGAGTCTCTTCAGTTTTTCTTCTGTTGACAGAATAAAGCAGTCAAAACACTCCTCCAGACTGTAAGTAAGCGGTCTCAGTCGAACTTCCTCAGGACTGCAAATGGACTGGAACCAAAGCCTTCAAATATTATACAAGCTGAAAAGAAACGAGGCGGCTGTTTAACTCGATTAGAGGCTTCTGTTCTGCTCCATATAATATTTGAAGGCTTTCGTTCCGGTCCATTTGCAGTTCCTGAGGAAGTTCGGCTGAAAACACTTGCTTACAGTCCGGAGGAGCGTGGGAAAGAGAGGATCGCGCCACAAAGAAGAAGAGGAGGTTGGATTTATACCCTGCCCTTCACTCGGAGTCTCAGAGTGCCTTACAAGCTCCTTTCCCTCCCCCTACCAACAACAGACACCCGTGAGGTAGGTGGGGCTGAGAGAGCTCTGACAGTAACTGCTCTTTTTCAAGAACAGCTGTGCCAGAACTATGGCTTGCCCAAGGTCATCCAGCCAGGGGCAAGTGGAGGAGTGGGGAATCAAACCCGGTTCTCCCAGATTAGAGTCCGCGCACTTGCACTTAACCACTACACCAAAGAGCTTTGCAGAGACAAAATCTGACTAGCCCCGTTATACCCTGACCTGGATTGGCCCAGGCTAGCCTGATCTCATCAGATCTCAGAAACTAAGCAGGGTCGGCCCCAGTCTTCCCTCTAAGCCGCGTTAGTGTGAGCTACCTCCCAGTTTTTTAGCCTCCGGCTCACGCATTTTTGCCTCCGCTCAGGAAGGATGGCTCCAGAGCAGACTAATTTATGCAGCAGCCAAATCGCTCGCTCGCAACGTAAATGCCAGGAGCTCACAAAGCAGAATTTTTGCCCACAAGACCACAGCTTAGAGGGAGCACTGGCTGGCCCTAGTTAGTACTTGGATGGAAGACCTCCCCTTCCAAAGGAACTCCGGGGTCACTACGTGGAGGCCAGCAATGCTCAACCATCTCTGACCATCTCTTGCCATGAAAAAACCTAAGGGGGTTGCCACTAAGTCAGCTGCAACCTGGTGGCACTTCACAGACATATAAGCCAAAGACACCAAGAAGCTGTAAACAGATGCTACACAACAAAGAGAAAAAGTACAACAATAGTGACTTCTATTCTTTGGTCATCATTACGTATACTGACAGTAGAAACGATTGCAGTTGTGGTCCCGTTCAGGGGAAGTCCCCACAAAATGAAACGATATTCCGAAGAACCTCATCAACAGCAGTCATTTTTGGACCTCGTCTTGCTCTGTGTATATGATGCTTTTGCTTAATACGTTGTAATACTTTTTCTGTTTGATGTATAGCATCTGTTTACAGCTTCTTCGTGTCTTTGGCTTATAGTTTGAGCTGTTACCTTCCGTGTGTGTACTTCACACAGACACACAGCCTAGCTGTACTATCCTGATAGACACCCTTGTCAATTCAGGACGGTTCAGGACGGAGAACAGGAAATACTTCTTTACACAGACTGTGATTAAAATGCGGGATTCGAGGCCAGAGGATGCAGGGATGGCCACAGGAATAACAAGCAACTTTTAAAGGGGGATTGGAGAAATTCATGGAGGAGAAGTCAATCAACAGCTAGTAGCCCTGGTGGGCTGAGGGGAACCTCCACATTCAGAAGCACTAAGCCTCTGAATCTCAGAGCCAGGAGGCAACATCAGAGGAAGGCCTCGGTCTCTATGATCTGTTGCTGGCCATCCAGAGGAACTGGTTGGCCACTGTGTGAGGCAGGACGCTAGACTAGATGGATCACTGGTCTGATCCAGCTGGGCTCTTCTGATGTTCTTATGAAGGCCTCAGCCTCTCTGCCCTGCTGTTGGCTCTCCAGAGGAACTGGCTGGCCACTGGGTGAGACAGGATGCCGGACTAGAGGGCTTACAGCTCTGATCCAGCAGGGCTCTTCTGATGTTCATCCTCCCACTATACCCCAAAGCTGTTGCGTTTATTTTATGCATTTATTAAGAAGCTGACATACCAGTGCAGAACTCTTTACTGGCCTGGGGCACGGTGATCCTTCGATACACTATGGGCTCAGATTCCAAGATGTTCTCATCGTGCCGATAGCGGGCGGACTTCTCGTTCGGCGTGCCTCTGGAGCGGGTCCCGCTCTTCCTCTCGTACGTCTCTATCTCTTCGAACACGGCCGCCTTGTCGAAGAGCGCCAGGTTCCCCTCGAAATCGAAATCCGTGTCCGGGATTTCCTCGATGTCGTCCCCGAAACACTCGTCGTCCTTGTTCTTCATCGGCCCGTTCTTCACCCCGCTCTTCTTCGGGGTCGCCTGGTTGGGGTGGCGGCTGCTGGAGGACCCTGAGTGGAAGAACAAGGCGAAGGGGGGGAAGGGTCAGGCGCGGAAAGAAGAACTCGGAGTTAGTACGATGCTCTTTTGCTATGAGAAGTCAATGTAATACCATCAGCAATCTTGCATGGGAGACATAATAACATCCAGCTCCTGCCAACCTAGCAGTTCAAAAGCAAGAAATTGCAAGTAGATAAATAGGTACCACTTCAGTGGGAAGGTAACAGCGTTCCGTGCGCCTTGGTGTTTAGTCATGCCAGCCACATGACCACAGAAATGTCTTCGGACAGCACTGACTCTTCGGCTTTGAAACGGAGATGAGCACCGCAACCCTAGAGTCGGATTCGACTGGCTTTCGAGCAAGGGAACCTCTACCTTTATATATGTGGGTAGACTTTGCCATTGGGATTCTGGATGTATCGAAACTTTTTGGCGTATTTGTTTGCATAGTCAATTTTATGTGGTTTTACGTGCTAGATATTTAAACCCTATCTCAGCCAAAATGCACCATCTTTTAAATGACTCTGTTCCAGAAATATCAATGAACGTAGCCGTGTTTTTACAATCAGTGATAAAGCTACAGCAGGAAAATTTCCACTGAGTAATTGTTTTATGCCACCTTATGTACATCTGGCAATACATGGTTTTAAATGTATATTTCTTCTTATAGTAATCCTTTTTAAGGTATTTTATGCCAATAAAGGTCAACTGAACTGAACGGAAGTACGGGAAGTCCAAGTCTCATTTCATGAATACACGAAAACTTATACTGAATCTGACCATTGGTCATAAGAACATAAGAACATAAGAGAAGCCAATGTTGAATCAGGCCAATGGCCCACCGAGTCCAACACTCTGTAACACAGTGGCCGGAAATACCAGGGGCCATCAGGAGGTCCAGCAGTGGTCCATCAAGGTCAGTCGTCTACTCTGACTGACAGCGGCTCTCCAGGGTCTCAGGCAGAGAAAGGTCTTTCACCTCACCTACTGCCTCTGGCGCTTTTAACTGGAGATGCCGGAGACTGAAGATGGGATCTTCTGCATGGCCAACGGAGGCTCTTCCACTGAGCCACAGCCCCTCCCTAAACACCCATGAAGCTGCCTTCCACTGAATCAGACCTTCTTGGTCCATCAAAGTCAGTATTGTCTTTCACAGAGGTCACGCAGAGGTCTTTCACATTTCCTACAACCTGATCCTTTTAACTGGAAATGCTGGGAATCGAACCTGGGACTTCATGCGTGCCAAGCAGATTCTCTGCCGCCGAGCCATGACCCCTTCCCTGACTGTCTTGAACACCTGAATCTGCCTTCTACTGAATCACACCACTGGTCCATCAAGGTCAGTAATGTCTCCTCAGACCAGAAGCAGCTCTCCAGGGTCTCAGGCGGAGAAAGGTCTTCCACATCTCCTACTGTGTGGCCCTTTTAACTGGAGATGCCGGGGATTGAACCTGGGGCCTTCTGCATGCCGAGCAGATGCTCTGCCACTGACCAGCGGCCCCTCCCCTTTCAACCAACTTAAGCTTCTACTGGGGCAGCATCCTAGCAGGCTGGTGGATAAGCCAAACTGTCATTCACAGTTCAGGCACGCAAGTCCAAAACAAGCCAGGTGAGAAGCATCTGGAGCCAAAGAAACTGCAATATAAACAATTTCCCCCAAGAGGACACCTATTCCTCGGGTGAGGTTCTGGCCCGTTCACAGTGCCGGTCTTATCAGGAAGCGCCCATTCTTATTTTAAGAGCGGAAGCAGATTACAGAGTAACCAAGGGACTCCCCCATCCTTGCGTCAACAGGAGAAACCAATACCAAACAAAAGGCACGTGTGCCGGGCAGTGTTCCCTCTAAGCTGAGTTAGTGTGAGCTAGCTCACCGTTTTTTAACCTCCAGTTCACAGATTTTTGGCTTAGCTCCAGAGTGAACTAATTTATGCAGAAGCCAAATCGCTTGCTCACAACTTTAGTGCCAGGAGCTCACAAAGTAGAATTTCTGCTCACAAGACTCCACAACTTAGAGGGAACATTGGTGCCAGGGTACATTCATTTGAAATGCGATCGGCTACACGTGAATACATGAAGCTGTCTTATACCAAGTCAGGCCATCGGCCTATCAAGGCTTGTATTGTCTATTTGGATCGGCAGTGCCTCTCCAGGGTCTCATGCAGGGGTCTTGCACATCACCTACTGCCTGGTCCTTGGGGCACGATTCTGCATCTAGCAATTACTCCACATTTTCTCCACTGGGAGGAAAAAATGCAGCCCAAAACCACATTCAAATACCTCGGGGCAATGCCATACTGACTGCAGACTGCAAAGTCACCCCTGAGCGGCCATAAATCTATGCAGAAGGTACAATAAAATCTGACGATCAAAGGAAGTGAAAGCGGCATGCAGTGGGGAGGGTACCATAAAAGCCGATGACCAAAGGAAGTGAAAGCAGCATGCAAGGCAGAAGGGAATTTCTGTCCCAGCGTGGGTTTCGTAAAACAGAGGGAAAAGTCAATGCACAATCAGCCTTAACTGGAGATGCCTGGGATTGAACCTGGGCCCTTCTGCATACCAAGTAGATGCTCTATCATTGAGACTCAGTACCTTTCCCCAATTGGTCAGGTGGGTAATTTACACCCCTTTATCAGAGCCTACGGTTGGACTAACTGGGACTTACCACCCCTTTCCCCGATTCTCCCAGTTGTAGCTCTCCCTAGTCAAGGATTCTAACTAAAGTATAGCCACCCTGTTCTTCAGCTCTGGCTAGTCCAGGCATGCTACATCTTGCTGCCAAGAACGTCTTTCAGCTTCTGGGATTGAAATGCTAGTGCTGGGAAACCAGGCAGATGCAGGCAAGCGGCTCCTAGCCTCTGGACACCTTAAAACTCCCTCCTGTGGAAGAAAAGCCTTCAATACCCCAGCACACCAATGCTCCCCTCTTAAGCTGTGGAGTCTTGTGAGCAAAAATTCTGCGAGCTACTGGCATTAAAGTCGTGAGTGAGCCATTTGGCTGCTGCATAAATTCTGAGACATAAATCCTGAGCTGAGACAAAGATGTGTGAGCCGGAGGCTAAAAAACTGTGAGCTAGCTCA
Source organism: Gekko gecko (assembly GCA_029375565.1). Lineage (NCBI taxonomy): Eukaryota > Metazoa > Chordata > Lepidosauria > Squamata > Gekkonidae > Gekko > Gekko gecko. The sequence continues at coordinate 6,415,495 of JAPDNY010000017.1, read as the reverse complement.
CACCAACTCAGCTTAGAGGGAACACCGCACTGTACCAGGGATTCCTATTGCTGTTGGTGAAGGTAGGTTTCCTCTTACGTAATGGATGTTTTGAGGAACAGAAGATACAGGGATGGCCAAGTCCTGAGCGAAAACAGAGGCACCCTCGACAGACAACCTCCATTTTCCTACCGGGATTGCGCAGATGCATGGAGCAGGGGGTGAAAGATACCCACTGCATGCCCCATCACTCCCCAACCCATGCGCTCTTGCCCATAGCATTAGAAGGGCTTAGAAGGATGACACAGAGCACACCTGTTCTCTCCCAGTATGGTGCAGTGGTAAAGAGGGCAGACTCTAATCTGGGAGAACCGGGTTTGATTCCCCACTTCTCCACATGCAGACAGCTAGATGACCTTGGGTCAAGCACAGTTCTCTCAGAGCTGTTCTCTCAAGAGCAGTCCTTGAAAGAACTCTCTCAGCCCCACCGACCTCAGAAGGTATCTGATGTGGGAAGAGGAAGGGAAGGAGACTGTAAGACACTCTGAGACTCCCAAGTGAAGGGCGGGGTACAAATTCAATCTCTTCTTCACCCCCCCACCAGCCTAATCCCACAGGAAGCCCCACTGGTGGCACCCTCCAGGAGCTCCATGATGCAGTGGTTAAGAATGCTGGACTAATATCTTGGAGACTCGGGTTCGAATTCCCGTTCCACCACGGGAGCTCGCTGGGTGACCTTGGGGCAGTCACACTCTCTCAGCCTAACCTGCCCCACAGGGCTGTTGTGAGGATCAAATGGAAAAGAGGAGAATGACGCAAGCCACTTTGGGTCCCCATTGGGAAGAAAGGTAGGGTACAAAAAGACTAAATAAGGGGGGCCCCTGGTGTGGGGACACATGCAAATTCTTCCAAGTTGGCCTGCAGGCAGCATGCCTATGACAGTTTTGACTTGCAGCGGCTTCTCTGGACTAGTGTTCCTCTACTAACCGCAGGCCGCTTGGACTTGAGGGGGTTTGGGGAAGCGTTACTTTCAGGCAAGGGTTACTCCTCACCCCCACATCCTCGATTATTCATCTTCTAACCAAAGCCCTAGGGAGGTGGTGGGCTCCCCCTCACTGGCAGTCTTCAAAAACAGCGGCTGGACGAAGAAGAAGAGATTGGATTTATACCCCGCCCTTCACTACCCAAAGGCGTCTCAGAGCAGCTTACAAACTCTTTTCCCTTCTCCTCCCCACAACAGACACCCTAGGAGGTAGGCGGGGCTGAGAGAGCTCTTGACAGAAACTGCTCTTTTTCAAGGACAGCTCTTATCAGAACTAGGGCTTGCCCAAGGTCATCCAGTAGGTGCAAGTGGAGGAGTGTGGAATCAAACCCGGTTCTCCCAGATTGGAGTCTGCGCACTTAACCACTACACCAAACACACGCCAGGGATGCTTTAGGCTGATCCTGCATTGAGCAAGGGGTGGAACCTGCACGGCCCCTTCCAGCTCTATGAATCTACATCAGCTCAGTCACAAGACGGTAAAAGCAGAAAAGAGCGAGAGTCCGGGAGCACCTTAAAGACTAATAACATTTGTGGCGGGGCACGAGCTTTCGGGAGACACTCCTCACTTCTTCAGCCCTGAAAAGAGCAAGACTAACAAAAATGGTGGCAGGCAGTGTTCCCTCTAAGCTGAGTTAGTGTGAGCTAGCTGACTGCTTTTTAGCCTCCGGCTCACACATTTTTGCCTTCGCTCAGGAAGAAGGGCTGCAGAGCAAACTGATTTCTGCAGCAGCCAAAGTCGCTCGCTCCCAACTTTAATACCAAGTCGCTCGCAAAGGCGAATTGTTGCTCACAAGACTCCACAGCTTACAGGGAGCGCTGGTGGCAGGGCATGAGCTTTCGTGAGTCACGGCTCACAACTGAACTGGGCAGTGACTCAGGAGAGCCGTAGTTCTGACAAGAGCTGTTCTTGAAAAAGAGCAGTTTCTGTCAAGAGCTCTCTCAGCCCCACCGACCTCACAGGGTGTCTGTGGTGGGGAGGGGAAGGGAAAGGAGATTGTAAGCCGCTCTGAGGCACCTTCGAGTAGCGAAGGGCGGGGTATAAATCCAATCTTTTCTTCTCCTCTTCTTCTACCCTGCCACAAATTGGCAGGGAGGGAGGGAGCTTTCGTGAGTCACGGCTCACTTCTTCAAGTCGGGTAGCCGTGTTAGTCTGTCTGCGGCAGAAGAAAAGAGCCGGAGTCCAGGAGCGCCATAAGGACTTAACAGGGCAGGGCAGGAGTTTTCGTCAGTCCCTGCTCACTTCTTCGGATTGGTCAGAGAGAGTGCGGCTGGGACACGGTCTGCAGTGGCCAAACTGAGCCCTTTGGACGTTTCCAGACTCTTCTACAAACACGTGGCATAGAAGACCGCGGATCTACTTCCAAAAAAACAGGAAATGTAACAAAAGCAATCAGCAGTGTCCAATGCAAAAGACAACAGCGGTCGGACATGCTTCGCACCTAAATGCCGACGGAACAAAAAAAATATATCTGTCATGGGAGCGGGGGGACGGGAGGGGACGACGACACACAGTCTGAATGCCCTCTCCGCAAGCTCCCGACAGAGAATCCTGAACCCGTGCCAGCATCGGGCCCCTCCAAAGCGAAACACGCCGTGGAGGCCGGCCGTTTTAATCCGCCCCGGTGGTTTGCCAGCTTCAAAATCCTGCTGATTCGGCTGCTGGCTCAGCTATAAAGGCGGCGGCAAACCAAAAGTGACACCGCTTGTCAAGATCAGGCACCAAAACGCATCAGGGGGTGTCCTCAAAAGCACCGCTGGGCCTCGGGAAGAGTTTGATACGAGAAAACATGTTAAAGAGGGGCCAGAGGCGCTTTCCTGAAATGAAGCGCCAGACTTGGTACAAGGTGGGGGTGTGGAAAAACCTCTCAGGTTTAAGAACAGGGACCATGTGTTTTATTCTCAAGATCAGACCTTCTCAACCATAAATCCGCAATGACTCTGGGTCCAAACAAGACGTCAGGGAAACTAGGATGGGATCTACCCAGTGTTCTTAAAATGCAAACACAGATCTCCTATCCAGACAGATCAAGATGGGTAGCCACGTTAAAGTTTGTCTGCAGCGACAGAAAAGAGCAAGAGTCCAGTAGCACCTTAAGCAAACCTGTGGCAGGGTACGATGGCACTGCCACAAGCAGAAGACAGCTACAAGCATAGACAGCTTCAAGAGGGAACTGTGGAAACGTATGGAGCAGAGGACCACATGTGCTACAAATGGAACACTCTGTCTGGGGCAGTGAGGCCTTGCATGGTTGGTGTTCGGGGGGCAACAGGGGAAGGGCTGCTGGAGTTCTGCCCCTGCTGGTAAGACCTCCTGAGGGCACCTGAGTTTTGGCCGCTGTGTGACACAGAGTACTGGACTGGATGGGCCACTGTCCTGATCCAACGTTGGCTTCTCTGATGTTCTTATGTCCACCCGTGGCTATTAGCCACAAGGTACAGTTGGAACTGCAGACCGGAAGGTCGGTAGTTCAGCAGTTTGAGACCCGAGTGCCGCATGACGGAGTGAGCTCCCGTCTCTGGTCCCGGCTCCTGCCAACCTAGCAGTTCGAAAGCAAGAAATTGCAAGTAGATAAAATAGGTACAGCTGCGGTGGGAGGGTAACAGCGTTCCGTGCGCCCCGGTGTCTAGTCATGCTTGCCACATGACAACGGAAATGTCTTTGGACAGCGCTGGCTCTTCAGCTTGGAAATGGAGATGAGCACCGCATCCATAGAGTCAGATTCGACTAGCTTTCGAGCAAGGGAAACCTTTACCTATAGTTGGAACAGGTGTTCCCTCTAAGCTGAGTTACTGTGAGCTAGCTCACAACTTTAACGCCAGCAGCACACAAAGTAGAATTTTTGCTCACAAGACTCCACAGCTTAGAGGGAGCATGGGGTGGAACACCCTGTCTGGGGCGGAGATGCTCTGTCTTCTTGGTGCTTGGGGGGGCCACAATGGGGGGCTTCTGGAGTTCTGGCCCTGCTGCTGGGCCTTCCGACAGCACCTGGGTTTTATCCACTGTGTGACCCAGAGTGTCAGACTGGATGGGCCACTGGCTTGACCCAACAGGGCTTCTCTTGTGCTCTACTGTCGGAAGGCTGCAAACAGGACCACGCCTCTTATCCTGCTGATGCCCGTTTAGGGTCTACTGGCCAGCTCAGTTCAAGGCTGCTCTTTGCAAAGTGATACCGTGGGCAGCCATGACAGGCCGGTGGCCCCCAGTCTACGGACCAGGCTGCCTCCAGAGCAAGGGTTCTTCACTTTCCTTGTGCCACGGACCCCCTCTGGGCATCCGGTGAAGCCTATTGACCCCGCAACCATGGGTGACCGAGCAGTAAGTCTCATAACCACCGTGATTTCAAAGTAGTGATGAGTATAAGCAATATTTCTAGGCATCTCCAACAACTGTAATATGATTTGAAGACACCTGTGACTTCTGTTGGTGACAAAGTCACAGGTACTGCTAACATGACTGTGGCTTGTTGCCTACATTCATAACGGGAGGAAATGCTAAATTTCAGTTAGAGGTTAGTGAAAATAAAGACGTGATCTTTTCCCCATCCAATTCACAGACCCCCTGGAAAGTTTTTCCCATCCAAGTTCACGGACCCTTTGAAATTTATGGACCCCAGGTTAAGAAACCCTGTTTTAGAGCCAGCATGATATAGAAGAAGAAGAGAACAGAGACTGGATTTATACCCTGCCCTTCAGTACCCAAAGGAGTCTCAGAGCAGCTTATAATCTCCTCTCCCCTCCCCACAACAGACACCTCGTGAGGTAGGTGGGGCTGAGAGAGCTCTTTTGAGGACTGCTCTTAAGAGAACAGCTCTGAGGGAACTGTGACTGACCCAAGGTCACACCAGCAGCTGCATGTGCAGGAGTGGGCAATCAAACCCGGTTCTCCCAGATTAGAGACCACTGCTCTTAACCACTAAGAGTCATCGTGGAGGCTTACAATTGGCTTACAATCACCTTCCCTTCCCCACAACAGACACCCTATGAGGTAGGTGGGGCTGAGAGAGCTCTTTCGAGGACTGCCCTTGAGAGAACAGCTCTGAAGGAACTGTGACTGACCCAAGGTCACACCAGCAGCTGCATGTGCAGGAATGGGCAATCAAACCCGGTTCTCCCAGATTAGAGTCCACTACTCTTAACCACTAAGAGCCAGGATGGAGGCTTACAATTAGCGTACAATCACCTTCCCTTCCCCACAACAGACAGCCTGTGAGGCAGGTGGGGCTGAGGGAGCTCTTTTGAGGACTGCTCTTGAGAGAACACCTCCGAAAGAACTTGTAACTGACCCAAGGTCACACCAGCAGCTGCATGTGCAGGAGTGGGGAAATCAAATCAAAAAGCATCAGACGAGGATCTCGGAGACCCAGGTTCAAGTCCCCACTCCGCCATGGAAGTCTGCTCGGTCACCATGGGCCAGTCATACACCCTCAACCTAACCTACCCCGCAAGGTTGTTGTGAGGATAAAACGGAGGAGAGGCAGGCGACGTAAGCCAGCTTTGGTTCCCCACTGGGGGAGTCAAAGGCAGGGTATAAATGAAGAGTAAATGCAGAGTGCCTTCGTCCCGGAGTCAGCAGCTCTCCTCCCCTTGGCGGCCGGCCAGGAGAACCTCCCTTGGAAGAAGGTAAACAAGGGCTCCCGGGCTGATTCAGCCACCGGCGCGTGAAACCACCCTGGCGGGCTCTTCCTGCAAAACCTCCCTTTCAAAGCTCGCGCTGCCAGCCCTGCCGTGGAAGTGCCCAGCGCCGGCCCCGCACGCAAGCCATTGTTGCGCGGCGGCCTCTCTTGCCGATGTTTGTTTATGGATTCCTTTCACCCCCGGCATTAAGGAAAGAAAGGGAAGATAAGGGGTTATCTCTGCCCCCCTGCCTTCGCACGCACACCACAGGGCACCGGAAGGTCAGCTCCGGCTCGTTCGGTGCAGGGCAGGGCTTTGGAGAAGAACTTGCAAAATTGCAAGGAACGTTTTCTCCTTGTCCTCCTCCTTGGGTTCCTCGACCTTCCAGAAGTTAATTTTGGCATCTCGGGATCAATGCTCCCTCTAAGCTGTGGAGTCTTGTGAGCAAAAAATTCTACTTTGTGAGCTACTGGCATTATAGCTGTGAGCTGAGCGATTTGGCTACTGCATAAATTAGTTTGCTCTGGAGCCAGCCTTCCTGAGCCAAGACAAAAATGTGTGAGCCAGAGGCTAAGAAAATGTGAGCTAGCTCACAACAACTCAGCTTAGAGGGAACACTGCTCACCATCACTTTGGGTTGACAACCTCTAGGCAGTGGCTGGAGATCTCACGCCATTACAACTGATTCTCCAGGCGAAGGCAATCAGTTTGCCTGGGGGTAACGGCCGCTTTGAAAGGTGGACTCTATGGTACAATGTCCCTCCCTTCCCCAAACCCTGCCCCTCCCAGGCTCATTCCCCCAAACCTCCAGGTATTTCCTTCCCCACAGCTGGCAACCCTAGGATTAGTTCGAATACACTGGGGGTTGGACTAGATGACCCTGGAGATCCCTTCCAACTCTATGGTTCTATGAACCTCCATATATGCAAAAAAGGGGAGGGGCTCGTGCAAGGTGCTGGGACACCTGAACCAACCCCAAGTCCTCGGACTAGATTAAGCAAAAGGATGGTGCATTTCTCACCAGTGTTCTCTCTAAGCTGAGCTAGTGTGAACTAGCTCACAGGTTTTTAACCTCCAGCTCACACATTTTCATCTTAACTCAGGAAGGGATGGCTCCAGAGCAAACTGATTTATGCAGTAGCCAAATTGCTTACACACAGCTTTAATGCTAGTAGCTCACAAAGTAGAATTTTTGCTCACAAGACTCCCCAACTCAGAGGGAACACGGTTCCCCACCAATACGGAGCCATCTCCTCTCTGTTGCTACCCTGGGCTAGTCAGTTTCCGAAGACACCCACAGCCAGTTGAAAGGCCAGAAACTGTGCATATCAGTTTCTCCTTCCTGTTCAGGCTTCTTAGTGCTCCCAGCCCTGCCTTGGCAGGATGTGATGTCACTTGCAGATTACGCTCTAGGCCCCCTCCCCTAGTCTCTGTGCTCTTTGCTATGTGTCTGGCGTTTCTCACTTGAGCCACTGCAGGCTTGAGTACTCCTGGCGAGTAAGAATATTTCGAAAATGGACTCTTGCCAGCAAAGTAAGCGCCAATGGGCCTTCACAGAAAAGCTGACATCACAAAAGGCTCACTCAAACCTGCCTCTGGACATCCGCAAAGCCGACAGGACTAGCTTCATATGTCACGTCCCGCCTTACCCAGAAGGAACACATGAAGCTGCCTTAGATCAAGTCAACCACTGGCTCATCAGCAGCATCTATTTTGATTGGCAGAGGGACTCAGCAAAGAGGTCTTCCATCACCTACTAGCTGATCCTTTCACTGGAGATGTTGGGGGGGTTGAACTCAGGACCTTCAGCATGCGAAGAAGATGTTCACTCAGTAGAGGTCTTTCACATCACCGACTGCCTGGTCCTTTTGACTGGAGAGGCCAGGGACTGAACCTGGGACCTTCTACATGCCAAGCAGATGCTCAACCACTGAGCCAGGCTTTCAGGTCAAGGTCTTTCCCATCACCCATCACAGTTTAACTGGAGAGGCAGGGATTGACCTAAGACATTCTGCATGCCAAGCAGATGCTCTACCACTGATGTAGGGTCAAAGGTCAAGGTCTTTCCCATCACCCACTGCCTGGTCCTTTTAACAGGAGATGCTGAGGATTGAACCCGGGACCTTCTGCATGCCAAGCAGATGCTCTGCCACTGAGCCAGGGTCTCAAGTCAAGGTCTTTCCCATCACCTCCTGCCTGGTCCTTTTAACTGGAGATGCCGGGGATTGAACCTGGGACCTTCTGCATGCCTAGCAGATGCTCTACTACTGAGCCAGGGTCTCAGGTCAAGGTCTTTCCCATCACCTACTGCCTGGTCCTTTTAACTGGAGATGCTGTGGATTGAACCCGGGACCTTCTGCATGCCAAGCAGATGCTCTACTACTGAGCCAGGGTCTCAGGTCAAGGTCTTTCCCATCACCTACTGCCTGGTCCTTTTAACTGGAGATGCCAGGGATTGAACCTGGGACCTTCTGCATGCCAAGCAGATGCTCTACTACTGAGCCAGGGTCTCAGGTCAAGGTCTTTCCCATCACCTACTGCCCGGTCCTTTTAACTGGAGATGCCAGGGATTGAACCTGGGACCTTCTGCATGCCAAGCAGATGCTCTACCACTGAGCCAGGGTCTCAGGTCAAGGTCTTTCCCATCACCCACTGCCTGGTCCTTTTAACTGGAGATTCTGGGAATGGAACTGGAGACTTACAGCATGCAGTCCTTGGGTCGTGCCCAAAGCCCAGCTACAGACCTCCAAGAGAGAGAAGCAGGCAGCAACGTGGATGCAAAAACGTGACAATATACGTAGGAGAACTTTGCCTGTTAGCCAGTCCAGCCCAGCCTAAAGAGGAAGGACAGCCCCACGTGGCTACTACACTCACACGAGTTGTGCCTCCGGCGGAAGACTTTCGACTGGCTCAAGGACTCCATGTGCCGATCCATGTAGCTCTTGGAACACTGATGCTGCTGGGGGGAAATGGCCACGTCTTGGCTTTTTGCATCCGTCCTCCTGGGGATGTTCTGGGGGGCGCTGCTGGATGAGCCGGGTTTCTTCAGCAGCTTCCCGGTGCCGTTCTGGCTGGCGCTTCCTTGGAACCCAACACTGGACATGCCAAGGTCGTTCTGCTGGAAGTCTCTGCATGGCCCATTATCGCCGGGGCCCGGGATCTCCAGGATCTTCAGCTCGGTGATATCACCTGCCCTGCACAAAGGAAGAGGGCCAAGCAAGGTGTGAGCGGCACAGCGGTGACCTGTGTTTACAGGAACGATTACACCTGGGAGGGAAAAACCGGTAAGAACTTGTGCCGGGTGTCATCCTACTGAACAGCGTATGTCACTCAACGGGATGGAAACAAAGAAAGAGAAGCACCAAAGCTTTGGGAGTCAATGCACATTCACAGACAGGGACCCGGAACCGGTTTTTCAAGTTTCACAAGGCTAGCAGACTCCACAGAGCTGTCAGTTATATCTATTCATAGCTGTGCAATCAGTCGATCAGAGTCCACTAGTGGTCCTTGGCCCGAGGGATGTCTGGCTGTCCTCAACCAGAGCAAGGGTGTTTAAGAACATAAGAGAAGCCAGAGTTGGATTAGGCCAATGGCCCATCCAGTCCAACACTCTGTCACACGGTGGCCACAAATACCAGGTGCCATCAGGAGGTCCAGCAGTGGGGCCAGAACTCCAGAAGCCCTCCCACTGTTGCCCCCCCCCCCAAGCACCAAGAATACAGAGCATCACTTGCCCCAGATGGAGAGTTCCTATCTATACCTGGTGGCTAACGGCCACTGACGGACCTCCGCTCCATATGCTTGTCCTATTCCCTCTTGAAGCCGTCCGTGCTTGTCGCTGCCACCATCTCCTGTGGTGGTGGCAGTTTTTCCCCCTGGCTCCAATTTGGTGGAACGCTCTGCCAGATAACATCCATGCCCTACGGGATTTGTTATAGTTCTACAGGGCCTATAAGGCAGAGATGTTCCGCCAGGCATCTGACTGAGGACAGCAACGGTTGCATCCTCTGGCACTCCCCCTTCGCCCCCATGAAGTAGTGGCACTGTCAAAATTTTAAAGCCATCTTCTAGGTTAATTACTGGGTTTTACTGGGTTTTTAAAATTCCGGATTGCATGAACTGTGTTGTACACAGCCCCGAACCCTGCTTTGGTGGGGGAGGGTGGTTAAAACCCAATAAAATATATAAATAAAATGTTTTCTTAAACGTACTGAAAACGCTGAGCAGATGGGGAAAATAAGGATCAGTTCCCCAGGGTGGAGCAATTTGGGTGCACTATTATCAAAATATGTCCCTATCTGGGTGGCCCAGGCGAGCCTGATCTCATCAATCTTGGAAGCTAAGCAGGGTCGGCCCTGGCTAGTGTTTGGATGGGAGACAACCAAGGAATACCAGGGTTGTGACACAGAGGAAGACAATGGCAAACCAGCTCTGAATGTCTCTTGCCTTGAAAACCCTACGGGGTTGACAAAGATAGATTTTTCTCCCTCTCCCAAAATACTAGAACTCGAGGGCTTCCAATGAAGATGATGGGCAGGAGGTTCAGGACGGCCAAAAAAATACTATTGTATACAAAATGTGGAATTTGCTGCTAGACAAAGTAGTGATGGCCACTGGAATAAACAGTTTTAAAGGGGATTAGATACATTCATGCAGGATAAGTCATATCAATTGGTACTAGCCATGGTGGTTGAGGGAAACCTCCATATCCAGAGGCAGTAATCCTCTGCATCCCAGAGCCAGAAGACAGCACCAGGAGGAGGCCTTGGCCTCTATGCCCTGTTGCTGGCCCTCCAGAAAAACTGGTTGGCCACTATGTGGGACAGAAGGCTGGACTAGACTGACCACTGGTCTGATCCAGCAGGGCTCTTCTGATGTTCTTATGAAGGCCCCAGCCTCTCTGCCCTGTTGTTGGCCCTCCAGAGGAACTGGTTGGCCACTGTGTGAGACAAGATGCTGGACTAGATGGACCACTGGTCTGAACCAGCAAGGGCTCCTCTTATGCTTATTTCACCAAAAATCAGTTGTGACCTGACAGCAACATCTACAAATTATAAAACCATACCCTGCCTCAGTGAAGTTTCTCATATACTTAAAGCAGGGGGGATCAAAACTTTGAGGTGTTCTTCAGAGTGGAAATGAAGTTATTTTCGCATGCAAGCAACTCCTGTCTTTAAGACTGCTGCTGTACAGTAGCTAAGAAAATAAGCTCCTACCCAGGAGGTCACGGGTTCAAATCTCTCATCTGTCATAAGCTCATTAGGAGATGTTAGGAAAACCACTTTCTCCACCCCCCTCCTAAAGCGTGACAATAATACTGGGCTATCTTACACAGTGCTATTGTAAGAATGACTGAGATGTTTGCGAAATGCTTTGATCGCTGAAAGTAAATATTAAAGCACCGCGTTTTAAAAAAAAAAAGAAACATGGGCAGGAGGGAATGAGGATATATTCCCAGAGTTGACAAGCTGGAGCTTGTATAACAATTCAGCGGCCGTTCGGGTTCTGACTACATCCAAAATTGGAGAATAAAGTTCTCAATTCGCTGAACAGGCATATCCCAGCCAATGAAGTTATTAACAGAGAGTCAACAGAGAAAAGGAGCTGCGGTGACTCAAGTGGTTAAGACGCTGAACTGCAGGCTGTGGAAGGTCAGTAGTTCGGCAGTTCGAGACCCGAGAGTGCCGCATGACGGGGTGAGCTCCCGTCTCTAGTTCCAGCTCCTGCCAACCTAGCAGTTCAAAAGCAAGAAATTGCAAGTAGATAAATAGGGACCACTTCGGTGGGAAGGTGACAGCGTTCCGTGCGCCTTGGTGTTTAGTCACGCCGGCCACATGACCACGGAAACGTCTCCGGACAGCGCTGGCTCTTCGGCTTGGAAACGGAGATGAGCACCGCAACCCTAGAGTCGGATCCGAGTGGCTTTCGAGCAAGGGAAGCCTTTACCTTTGCAACAGAGAAGCTGAGAGAAGTACGGCTTCTTGATCAGTGCAAGGATCTGGCTTTGGGACACACATTCCAACATGCTTCAGAACCCTAGACCTGCTACAACGGTGCAAGCATAAGACCTGGGTGTCTTCCAACTCGCCTGGGGATTAGTCAGTCCCTTGCACCTTCCTGTTTTTCCCTCACAAGATAAGAATTCAGCAGGCTCAAAGGAGCTAGCTTTCATTCACTTCCTTTTTAAAAAAAGAATCTAACCCCCTTAAGGGAACAAGGGCAGGCCTGACATGATTTCATCGCTGCCTAAACAGCTCTTCCTCCTACCTGCACAGTACGAATTTGAACCCTGCAGAAAGAAGAAGGCTACAAATGACTTGATTTCACGCCACGGGATTTGGCTTCCTGATGTTTCCACTGGAAAAAAAAAAAATCACGCACGACCAGTGTTCCCTCTAAGCTGAGTTAGTGCGAGCCGGCTCACAGTTTTTTAGCCTCCGGCTCACACATTTTTGCCTTCGCTCAGGAAGGGAGGGCTCCAGAGCAGACTAGTCTCTGCAGTAGCCAAATGGCTCGCTCACAGCTTTAATGCCAGTTGCTCACAAGGTAGAATTTTTGCTCACGAGACTCCACAGCTTAGCGGGAGCACGGCGCACGACCACATGCACAAGCCCTGGACCAGGGGCCCCCGACGTGGTGCCCACCAACACCTTTCCTGGCACCCAGCGAGTGTTTTTAGGAAGTGGGCGGGGCCTGGTGGCACTTGTACCCGGGATGGCTTATGATTGGCCATGGGAGAGCTAATTACATGAGCAGAGTTTTGAAAATTGGTTTCAGCAGCAGCCGACACCTCAACACTTCACTGTATGGCTGAAAGTAAGCTTTGTGCACCAGGAAATACTGTTAAACAATATGTTGATTGGCACCCTGTCAACCCTGTTAAAAAGTGCTTCCACGTGAAATGTTGAATAGTTACTATTAGAACAAAGTTGTGGCACCTTTAAGACCAACAATGTTTTATTCAAGGTGTGAGCCTTCATGTGCAAATGTTATTTCCCCCCCCCAGTTGAAAACCAGACACCAAGCTTGCCATTCTTATCTGTTAAAAAACACCTTCACTATTTTGCATGCTAATATAATAACTCACTCCCTACCAATGTTCCCTCTAAGCTGAGTTAGTGTGAGCTGGCTCACTGTTTTTTAGCCTCCAGCTCACACATTTTTGTCTTCACTCAGAAAGGAGGGCCCCAGAGCAAACTAATTGATGCAGAAGCCAAATCATTTGCTCACATCTTTAATGCCAGTAGCTCACCAAGTAGGATTTTTGCCCACAAGACTCCACAGCTTAGAGGGAACATTGCTCCCTAAATGCAATCTGTAATTCCATTCCAGTGTCTGATGAACTGTGCTTTGCGCACGAAAGCTGACACCTTGAATAAAACTTTGTTGGTCTTAAAGGTGCCACTGGTCTGACTTTGTTCTATCGCTTCAGATCTACACGGCTGCCCACCTTGATCTACAGTTACTACTACAGTTATGCATGATTAGCTCCACCTCCCGGGCCAGCCATTTTGTGCCCGCCCTCCTGTCTCAGCATCCCAAAGGTGCCCAAAGTCTTTAAAAGGTTGAGGACCCCTGCCCCAGGCAATGACACAGGCTTTCACGGACCTCTCTAACTTTAAAGACACACTCCTTTCCAACTCAGCTCTCTCAAAAAGAAATGGAGCCCTTGAGGAAAAAAACAGAGTTATTTAATCCTTCTTTCCAACCAGGGCCATATCACGTTGTCTTTTTCTGCCTGTTAAATCGTACGCAAAAAACACGGCAAAAAGGTAAATTCATAAAATGCCGCTGTCCCTAGACAGCCGTTCGCTTGTTGATTTTGGACTCTCTCCTACTTTTCAGCAAGGTAAGGAAATGGCTGTCAATTTCTTATCAGGAAGCTGGGTTCCCCCCTCCCCTACTGCTTCCGTGTCCCTGCCACAAACAGCAAACGGACAGTTCCCAGAATCCTGTTCCAACTGTGAAGCTCCGGACTACCCATGAAACCAGAAAAAGAGAATAGTGGAAGAAAGTTCCTTTCCTCCTCCATACAGACTGTCAGAAATCAAGGGACGTCACTTTCCTTGTTAGTAAACAGCAGAAAAGGACAGACAGGAAGGCCTTTTTAAATAAATAACATCTGGAGGAACTGGAAATTAGGGTTATTTCTCCAACTACACACACACACAAACACTTTGCAGACTATTGGTAAAGAGAGAGGGATATTCAGTTTGTTATTTCTTTCAAACGTTTTCAGCTCTCATGGCTCAAATTCCAACAGCAGAACTGTACAGACCATGAGGCATGTAAGTACTACCACGAAAACTTGGGTGTTTTTTGTATTTTGTGTGTGTGTGTGTGCGCACTTGGAAGTCATAGTGACCCCTACTGGGGCCTGGAGGATCTTCAGAGAGGTGGAGGAACAAAGCCTGCCCCCGCCTCCCAGCTCTGGTATTCCAAGGAGATCTCCCATCCAAGCACTTGCCAGAGTTGACCCTGCTTAGTTTCCAAAATCTGATGTGATCAGGCTTGCCTGGGCTATCCAGGTCAGGGGCCCACCGAAATCTGTTGTTGCTGCTTTTAACTTTTCAAGATTAGCCAGGTAGTGGATCACGCTCATTCCAAAGATGGCTCAAGTCTTTTCCCCAATTTGGAAGGTACACATTTTGGACTGAAATGCTTCAGAAGGAGAAAAAAGAAAGAAAACAACGTATCTGCCTAGTTTGGGCACCTGTCAACTTCCTGCAAAAGAAAAACCGTGAATTGTGTGATGCACGTATTGACAGCAGCTTGTACGTCTGTATATTTTCTGAGATGGTTTGTAATGTTCGAGTCACTTGTAACAGCCGGCAGAAGCTTACCTGAAGGTGACCTCTGGCACCAAACACTTGACCCCATTATGAAAAGGCCGCGTCAGTGAGATTGTCTGGCTGACTTGGTCCACGGCTGATACTCTTCCCTGGTAGACACCCAAGCTGTCTCCGCAGTTGATGGAGACGATGCTCCCAAGCCAATTGGTAGCCATATTTTCCCTGATCACTGCAACACAAAGGGGTAATGAAGGTTAAAAAGTGAGGCTAAAACACATTCCAGTGATCTCACGCCATGCTACGAGTTTGGCTTTCGACCTCTGTACTTCCATCACCCATTTCTCTTACATGAGCAGCCCTGATGCGTCTGAATGATTCCAGTAGCGAAAGCTGACGAAATGTCACCTCGTCAAGGGCATGCTTGAACAATGTTCGCACGTAAGCCTGCCATCTCAGTGTCTACAACCCGTTAATGTGATTAAGAACTCGAGGAAAGCCAATCAGAATCGGAGCTAAGGCACTGTACTCTTTTGAAAGTTAGCAAGACTGCAGCGTTTCAGATCATATCAGGTATGAAAAAAAAGACGTAAGCTGAATGAGCGGAAGATTCCTGGACCCATGCGAAAGCTATTGAGCCAGCGTGGGGCAGTGAGTTGGACCGGGACATTTGTAAAAATGTCATTGTTCATTGTTCTGGTTTTTAAATGGCTTTCGTTTTAAAACTGGAAGATTCCGCCAGCTGCAACGTTTCGCCTCGAATCTTTTTCTTCACCCTACCACAGGTTAACGCAAGGAAATTCAAACATTAATCGCGATGTGGCTGGCAAAGAGAGGGAAAAGGGCAACTGGGGGGGGGGAGTGTACCTCCCTAGAATGATCAAAGGGTTGGAGAACTTTCCTTATGTGGAAAGGTTGAGGTGCTTGGGGCTCTTTAGCTTGGAGAAACGACGGCTAAGGGGTGACATGAACGAGGTTTATAAGATTATGCATGGGATAGAGCAGGTAGAGAAAGAAGCACTTTTCTCCCTTTCTCACAATACAAGAACTTGTGGGCACTCAATGAAATTGTTGAATGGTCAGGTTAGAACAGATAAAAGGAAGTCCTTCTTCACCCCAAGAGTGATTCACACACGGGACTCACTGCCACAGGAGGTGGTGGCGGCTACAAGCATGGATGGCTTCAAGAGGCAATTAGATATGATAAGAATTGTAAACAAAAAGTGGAACATGCTATTATATATCCGATAATAAATTTTCTTTAAAAAAAAAAAAAAGAGGCAATTGGATAAACATATGGAGCAGCTATTAGCCACAAGGTATAGGTAGAGACTCTGGGGCAAGTGAGGCTCTATATTCTTGGTGTTTGCGGGGGCAACAGCGGGAGGGCTTCTAGTGCCTGGCCCTACTGGTGGACCTCCTGATGGCACTTGGTATTTTTGGCCACTGCGTGACCCAGAGTGTTGGTCTGGATGGACCATTGGCCTGATCCAACATTGTTTTCTCCTATATTCTTATGTAATACAATACAAAGTGGAAGGGGAAATGTCAAAGCAATCACGTCCCCAGTTATTTCCACTACTGTTTTCTACAACCCGTCTGTTTCTTCTGTGGCAACCTATTATTAAAGAGAATCACAGGAGCCAAGAGGAAGCGAGAGCCTCTCCGAGCTAAGCCGGGAGCAAGTGACAATGAAAGGTCAGAACGAACGATAAGAGCGAGAGTTGAGTCCAATAGTGCTTTAAAGACCAACAAGACTTCCACGGTGGTTTCAGATGGTAGCTGTGTCGGACTGTAGTAAAATAGTTAGATCCAAGCCCAGTAGCACCTCAGGAGACCAACGAAGAGTTTCAGGGTACAAGCTTTCAAGAGTCAAACCTCCCTCTGTGAGATATAAAGCTCCCTTTGTCGTCTTGTATCTGACGAAGGGAGCGTCGACTCTCGAAAGCTTATTCTCTGGAAAGCATGTTGCCCTATAAGGTGCTCCAGGGCTTGGATCTTGCTCTTCTACTGAAGACCAACACGACTACCCACCTGAAACAAAAGGGAGAAAAGCACGTAGACTGGGTTTAAAGAAACAGCTTCTACCTGCAGCGGCCCTGGCTAGAGAGGAGTACACAAAAAAGACAGGATTTTTAACATCAGTGATGGGAAGACTACCCGGAGATCAGCTCAGCCAGCGCTCTTTTTACAAGCTTTCCTTGGACAGCTCAACAAAGAAACATTGAGTTTTTGCAAGTGTTTGACCCTCTCAGAAAGGGAACAAAAAGTCACACCCCTTTCTCCACTCTACTAGAAGAAGAAGAGATAGGATTTATACCCTGCCCTTCACTACTCAAAGGAGTCTGAGAAGCTTACAAACTCCTTTCCCTTCCCCTCTGCACAACAGACATCCTGTGAGGTAGGTGGGGCTGAGAGAGCTCTGGCAGAAACTGCTCTTGTTCAAGAACAGCTCTTATCAGAACTATATATTGCCCAAGGTCATCCAGCCAGGTGCATGTGGAGAAGTGGGGAATCAAACCCGGTTCTCCCAGATTAGAGTCCGCGCACTCAACCACTACACCAAACCACTACCTATTCTTCTGTTACACCTTCCTGGCGGTGGTGATGCGGCAGCAGCGACCAAGCAAATGCTCCCCCCATGCCACCTAAGAACCAACAGCAGCGAGAGAGGCCAGCTCTGGGTAGGGAAATATTTGGGAGTTTTTGAGGGTGAAACTAGGCGAAGGTGGCATTTAGGGAGGGATGGGACCTCAGCAGAATATTTATTCATTATTTATTTTATTTCTTCACATTTATAGCCCGCCCTTCTTAGAAGTGGGCTCAGGCCGGGGTAACAACATCATTTATATTAAAAAAGGTTTGTTAATAAAATAACAATAAAATTTAAAATAGCGTCCTAAATATTATATACATATACACAAATTCCCTGGTTGTGGGAGGTTCCTGGCCATAGACAGTAGTTGTTAACAGAGTGACAACCACCTGCCATAAAGCCCACCATTCAAAGCAGCCATGTGCTCCAGGGGAACTGACCTTGGTCACCTGGAGACCAACTGCAACAGCGGGGTATCCCCAGGCCCCACCTGGAGGGTGGCAACCCTACCAGCGACACATCCCAGGCACAAGGAGTCGCTAGAAAAAAGCAAGAGCCCAGTGGCACCTCAAAGATTAACAAATTACATGGCAGGGTGTAAGCTTCCGTGAGTCACTGCTCGCTTCTTCCGATACCTGAAGATTCCCGAGTGTGATGTTGGTGCAGTGTTTTGAAGGGGGAAGAGGAGGGTGACACTCGTTCATGGGCAGAGGGCAGGCCAGCCTCGACCTGAAAGGGCCTGGGCTCACCGTGCATTAGGGTGTTCATTTTTCAACAGCTTCTTCGCTCCCACACTTCACTACTCCAAACGGAAAAGTTTCCACGGAAGCGCAAGTCTCTGGATTGCTGGAACAGACCCAGTTAGTGTTTTTGCACGGTGGTTACTGATAGGGATACAATCCTACCCCCTTCCTCCAGTACGCTGAGGGCAATGCGGAGTTCTCATTTGATCCCCGCCAACATCCTGAGTGACAAGACAGATCAGTTACTGTGTCTCAGGCGAAAACCACATGGTGAGCTTCGGAGGGATGTATAGAACGTGAAAACCAGGCAAGGTTTATAGCCAAGCACCTCCTGTCTGAAAGATTAGGCAATTCTAAAAATCAACAACAAACTTCCTTAGGTGATTAACAGTGTGAGGCTCAAGGCCGCTAGTCAAACTTCATAAAGTTTGGACCTCCCGGTACCAAAAGATGCTAACAAAGAATTTTCAGCACTCTGAACACTCAATGTGCTCTACTGACATTTTAATTCCACCCTTCCTTTTTCTCAGAGCGCAGTACGGCATACATAATCCTACCCTCTGCATTTTAGGCTCCCAACAACCCAGTGGGGAAGGTTAGGATGGCAGCAACCAGTGTTCCCTCTAAGCTGAGCTAGTGTGAGCTAGCTCACTGCTTTCTAGCCTCCGGCTCACACCTTTTTGTCTTAGCTCAGGAAGGAGGGCTCCGGAGCAAACTAATTTACGCAGCAGCCAAAATCTCTCGCCCACAACTTTAATGCCAGTAGCTCACAAAGTAGAATTTTTGCTCACAAGACTCCACAGCTTAGAGGGAGCATTGGCAGCAACTGGTATAAGATTACCCAGTATGCGTCACGGCAAAGCAGGGATTTGAACGCAGCTCTCCCCAGTCATTTCGTATAATTATTTTTTTTAATTAAATTGCTATCCTGGCCACCCCTCGAGTGGGTTCAGGGCGGCTTACAACGGAGTAAAAACAATTAAAATGATCCCAGATACTCCAATTTAAAATAATTACATCTTACCCCCTAATTCTTGTGCTTTCCCCCCCTCATTCTCCCAATTTCTTTGTTCATTCACTTGTGTTCAATAACTGCCAAGTTATTTCATTGATACCGCCCACTTAATGAAACCAAAGAAGTGCATTCTAGTCTCTGCTGGAATGAAACATCTAAGACTCCCATGATGTAGTAATCAGGAGTTCCAGACTAGGCTCTGGGAGGTTCTGGGTTCAAATCCCCACACTGCAATGGAAGCTCACTGGATGCCCTTGAGCCAGTTACACACTCAGCCTAACCTACCTCACAGGTATGTTGTGAAGCTAAAACAGAAAAGAGAACTGTCTAAGCTGCTTTTGGGTCCCCAATGAAAGAGAAAGGCAGGATACAAATAAAGTAACTAAATAAAAACAAATAACGACTACCACACAAACAAAAAAATAATAATAATTTGAGTGAAGTGGCACCTTTGAGACAAACAAAGTTTTATTCAAAGAGTAAGCTTACGTGAGCGAAACACTTCTTCAGACAAAACTGGAATAAAATCTTGAAAGCTAGTTACAGGGGAAAAGAGAGAGTTGGAGGTAAGCTGTTAGGCCACCCAGAGCCCAGATGCTTCCCCGGTGTTCCCTCTCAGCTGAGTTAGTGTGAGCTAGCTCACAGTTTTTTAGCCTCCAGCTCACACATTTTTGCCTTAGCTCAGGAAGGGATGGCTCCAGAGCAAACTAATTGATGCAGCAGCCAAATTGCTCGCTCACAACCTTAACCCCAGTAGATCCCAAAGTAGAACTTTTGCTCACAGGACTCCACAGCTTAGAGGAAGCATTCCCCCCACCCCCTTTTTCCCTGTAACCATCTTTTGAGATTTTATTCCAGTCCTGTCTGAAGAAGCATGCTTTGCACACCAAAGCTTACACTTCGAATAAAACTTGATTGGTCTTAAAAGGTGCCCCTGGACTCAACCTTTGTTCTGCTTGCTTCTGACCAACACGGCGACCCCAACCTGAATCTAAAAACAAGAACAACAGTAACTAAGAACAACTTTTATAAAAACAAGGCAAATGAGGTCAGGCTATTGGCAAAAAAATCCATATAACACACTTTTAGTCTACCCAGTGAGAAGGGGGAAGTCTATAAATGAAAAGCAGCACAACAATAATAGTAACCAGTGTTCCCTCCTAGCTGAGTGAGTGTGAGCTAGTTCACAGTTTTTGAGCCTCCAGCTCACACATTTTTGTTTCAGCTCAGGAAGGGATGGCTCCAAGAGCAAACCAATTTAATACAGCAGCCAAATCGCTCGCTCACAGCTTTAACGCCAGAGGCTCACAAAGGTGAACTTTTGCTCACCAGACTCCACAGCTCAGAGGGGAGCATTGGTACTAGTAACAATTAGGAATTTCTGGCAACAACAGCAAAAAAACTTCGTCCAATTCAAGCCAACCCTGGCACATAATAACTGAAAATATAGAATTATAATAACAGGGCACAGAGAACAGGCACTATAAATACCATTAAAGCACCAATATTAAGCCACAAAAACAACTTTGCAGGAAAAAACCACGGGGGCGGCCCGGGGCCTTGAGGGGGAGGGGCGCCTCACCAGGGTGGGGGAGGGGCAGGGGGCGGGTCCCCTCACGCCCCCCTCCGCCCGGCGGCCCTATAGCGAAGGGGGAGCGAAGCAGCAGCCGGGCCCCCCACCGCCACGACGACACACACCCCCTCCCCGTCTTCCTCGGGCCTCCACCCGCGCCCCCTTCCAGACCTGGGTCGGAGGGGCAGCCACTCACTCGCTTGGCTCTCCGCCTCCCTCAAGTACTCTTTCCACCGGAAGTGCCTCAAGCCCGGCGTCACTTCCGCTCCCGGCCTCCCCCCCTTCCGATCAACGTTCCACGGGAGGAGGTAGAGAGAGCGGCGCATGCGCGCGGCGATCTTTGCCGCCGAGGTTTTTTTCCTCACTCTCTCTCTTCCTCTCCTCCGGGCGTGCGGTTCCTTTTCTGACGCATGCGCAGACAGAATGTGAGGGGTTTGTGTTGACGGCGGCACGTGGGTGCGCTTGTTTTCTTAAGAGCAGTTTAAATAAGATCAATTTAGAAACACAGTTTTTAGACAGAATCTAGTTGTGCAGCTTTATTCAGGTCAGCCTCTCATAAAGATAGGTTCAGGTGGGGTAGCCGTGTTGGGTCTGCAGCAGAACAAAGTTCGAGTCCAGGAAAACCTTTTAGATCAACCAAGTTTTATTCAAGGTATGAGCTTTCCTGTGCGTGCACATTTCTTCAGATAACAATTAAATGGAATTGACCAGTCCTATTTGAATTGAAATGGAATTGAACTGCCTGTTTACATAGGCATTTCATGGAACTGACCAGTTCATACATTTATTGTTCAGCCTTTGCCTATATGTAAAGGTTTCCCTTGCTCGAAAGCCAGTCCAATCTGACTCTAGGGATGCGGTGCTCATCTCCATTTCCAAGCTGCAGAGCCAGCGCTGTCCGAAGACGTCTCCATGGTCATGTGGCCAGCATGACTTGATACCAAGGCGCATGGAATGCTGCTACCTTCCCTCCACAGTGGTGCCTATTTATCTACCTGCAATTTCTTGCTTTTGAACTGCTAGGTTGGCAGGAGCTGGGATCAGAGACGGGAGTTCACTCCGTCATGCAGCACTAGGGTCTCGAACTGCTGAACTGCTGACCTTCCGGTCTGCAGCTCAGCATCTTACCCAGTTGAGCCACCACAGCCCTCTGCCTGTGTATATGGACTGGTAAATTCCATTTCATTGTATGTGAGGAAGTGTGGGTGCACACAAAAGTTCCACCTTCAATAAAACTTTGTTGGTCTTAAAGGAAAGGTGCCACTGGATTCAAACTTTGTTAACCTCCCATAAAGGTACCCTTCCCCAAACTCTGGAAAGGCAAATGGTTAACTTTCTGCCATTAAAATGAATAGCACAAAAATAAAAAAGTCCTTTTATTAACACTGTAAATAACGGTGATAATATCCTACATAAAATGCCTTGCACAGTGACGTTCTGCTCATTGCATACGAAGCAGGTGCCCATAAATTAGGTTAAAGTAAAATGTTGCTAGTCTTCTGGAATAACTCGAGGCTCCTGCTCAGTTTTGCGATGAAGAAAAAGAAAAGAAGAGATTGGATGTATACCCTGCCCTTCACTACCCAAAGGAGTCTCAGAGCATCTTACAATCTCCTTTCCCTTCCCCTCCTCCTTTCCCTTCCCCTCCCCTGTGAGGTAGGTGGAGCTGAGAGAGCTCTCTGGAGAACTGCCCTTGAGAGAACAGCTCTGAGAGAACTTGTGACTGACCCAAAGTTACACCGGCGGCTGCTTGTGGAGGAGTGGGGAATCAAACTCTGTTCTCCCAGATTAGAGTCCATGCTCCTAACCGCTGCAGCAAATTGGCTCTCGCACCAAACTAACAGGCTTAATTTGCTGATCCCACTGAAAGAACTAGAAAAATTACTACTGGACCTAACCATGACTTGTATGCAAAGTTTTAGGGTTGCCAGCTCTGGGCTGAAAAATCCTTGGAGGTTAGAAGGAGTGAAGCCGGGAGACTGGGGGAGGGGAGGGACCTCAGCCGGGTACAGTGCCACAGAGTTCACCCTTCCAAAGCAGCCACTCTCTCCAGGAGAACTGATCTCTGTCGTCTGGAGATCAGTTATGAACCCCGGAGGTCTCCAGCCACCACCGGGGGATTGGCAACCCTAACCCCCTTGAGGGGAAAACTGGTCTTGCATTTGAGTAAATACAATAAAAGTTCAGCGCTCTTCACAGTCTAGACTCTATAGCAATGATGTCTTTATAATCCTGCAGTGCGAGCAGGGCTCATTTTCTGCAGGAGCTCACAAGAGCGAAGCTCCGGCAGTAAGGAGCCCAGGGGGCGGGCACATGCAGCAAGCCCCGCCCCCTGCTCCCAGCAGCCCCCCTTCACCTTTCCCGGCTCGCTGGCTGACCCACGAACTGGCCCTCGAGCTGCTCCGCTACGGCATGGGCCGTAGCACCCAGCCCGCCCAGGCTCTGCCCGACTTCATGCCAGCCCTGGCGTGGCACCTCTGCAAGGCGGGCCCTGGCAACTCCTGTGAGGCCTGCTAGGAGCTCCGCCCTGGCCTCCTGCGCCTCCTCCTGTACCTCTGCCCCACCACCGTCCTATCGGTTGGATACTGCTTCTTGTGAGGGGATTGTATACTGATGCTGTCGATCATTTGTATTGCTTTGTTAGATTTTTATGATGTTAGGGATCTGTTTATGCATGTTTTACTGTATTTTATTGCATTGATTGTTTTATTGTTTTATTGTTGTTCACCGCCTTGAGCCAGTTCCTGGCAAGGCGGGGTATAAATTGAAAATAATAAATAAATAATAGGAGAAGTGAGGCTATTCCCCTTGGAGGAATTTGACCCACAGTTGTGAGATCACACAGCCCATCACTGTGTGATCAGACGCAACTGCGGGTGAGTTGGGGGGATTACCGTTTGTTTTCCATGCACATAAACAAGGAATCGCACCTCCGCACCAAGGGATGGTACTAAGTATGATGCACATACTGGGAAGGGGTGGGGATGGTACCAAGCCGGGATGGACTGATCAAACCATCACAACGGCTCAGAAGCATGCTTGCGCGATCAGATGGGAAAGTCCATCCGTGGCCCATCACAACCCATTTACTACCAGATTCTCTCCAGTATCTTTTTACTCTGCTTCTGTGGCAGAGCAGCGTGGGTTGCCAACAGCTGCGGGACTCTTCCCAGATGTTGCTGTCTGATTGCACCCTTTTAATCTGTTGGGCACTCACGCCTACGTCAGATCTTCGGGTGCATGTGAGCGGAGCCTTAGAATCATAGAATGTTAGAATTGGAAGGGGCCTTGCAGGCTATCTAGTCCAACCCTCTGCACTCTGCAGGAGCATAGCCGAAAGATAGCCCTACATACCTACAACATACCCGAAAGATGGTCGTCCAGTCTCCGCTTGATAACGTCCAGCAAAGGAGCACCCACCACCTCCTGAGGCAGGCTGTTCCACTCCTCAACCACTCTTACAGTTAGGAAGCTACTGGAGTCTTGCTCTTTTCAGTTACTACAGAGTAACACGGCTACCCGTCTTGATCTATCTGACCAAGTATCAGAATGTCGCATCAAAATTCTGCATCAGCTATATTCTTTAAGAGACAGGCCCACGCCATACCTATGCCCAACATAAGAATCTTTCGAATCCCAAGCAAGTAGAAGACAGAGGCTGTCAAAATAAGGGAGAAAGCACCTGCCCCATTCCTTGTCCTCTGGAAGAAACTCAGACAGAAGCATTGTAAACTTCTCAGATAAACAGTTTAATATGTCTCCCACGATATCAGATGGCAGTGATACACAGAAGCATGATACACGTATAAAGTAGCACGCACACAAACCAAGAGAACGCCTTCCTTCCGGATTCCCCTTCCTTCCGGATTCCCCTTCCGGCCACTCAGATACCAGCACAGAAAAGCTGAACTAACAAATAAGAGAAGTGTTCTGCGTGATCCCCTTCAACCCGGTGAAAGGCAGCCTCGAACCGGGAACCACTGAGGGTTGATATGATCTTTCTTACCAATTCGCCATATCCTTCCCTTGGCAGTAAGTCTGCGGATGGCGCTTTTTAAAACGACTTCCTGCCACTCTCCACCCACTCATTGGCTCCTGTTGACCACGACTATGTACAGCTACTTCCAAATCTCTTCCCAGCTTTTGCTTGACCAGTGAATTAACTCAGTACTGGTGGCCATTGCTATCCTTTCCCAAGTTCCCTGTCCGACTGGTTCTTTGTGGCCACCTCCTAGATCTTCAGGATAGCCCCGCCCCCCAAGATCCTTCATCATGAAAGAAGCGTTGGGTCCTCCATAGCCCCTCACCCTCTTGCCCAACATAAATCTTTAGAAAGCAAAATCCAGTAGGAAAAACACCATCCAAAATAGCCAAAATATATGAACTCTGTTCAACAATTATAAAGTTGGTGGTGCCACAACATCAAAATAGGTGCATACTAATACTATAAACAAGGCATAGAGTACAGTGTTTTCTCCTTCAAAGACAAATATTCGTCCACGTAGTCCGTTCAACTCAGTAGGAGGAATCCACGTTTTCAAAACATTTTCAAAAACAGCCTTCGCAAGAACGCCCGCTCCAGATACTTAAAGGAGACGTTTCCATCAACTTCTTCAGTTTGCCGGCTGTGTAGTTGGAACTCGATTTCAAGCAATTTCTCCTGACGACAAGGTTCATAGTGTGAAGAACAAATTGTAAGTTCTCCTAATTGTTAAATAGAGTTCATATATGTTGGCTATTTTTGATGGCGTTTTTCCTACCGGATTTTGATTTATTTGGATCTTTGTGATGCCAGGTTTCCCAGCTTTTTGGATTTACAAAATACATCTTTGACATTATCTTTGCATTATCTTGCTTATGACACTCCGTAAGTTCATCCTACATTGTTCTGGTAGATCTATTGCTTTATCAAAGAGGCAGTATTTGGTACACAAAAAGGAAGCGGAGAGATCCCAAGATCTTCCCCATCCCAAAAGGTGAATTGAGATAATCCCCATCCTAAAAAGTTCCATGTCAAGATACATAACATCTCCCATCCATGTACTAACCAGGCCCGACTCTGCTTAGCTTCTGAGATCAGATGAGATTGGGCGTGTTCAGGGTAGTATGGCCATAGGCAGGCTACATAAAATCTACCTGTGAGAGCTTCCATTTAGTCTCAGATCTGGCAAGGATTTACTACAGTTAAGAGCACTGTCAACTTAGTACAGACATTTAGCTATCAAGATTTTGAAATCTGTCCCCCATCTATTTTTAGATTTGGCAGGGATTTACTAGTGTTAAGAGCTCTGTCAACTTAGTACAGACATTTAGATGTCAAGCTTTTGAGATCTATTTCCAGATCTGGCAAGAATTTTAAGAGTTCCGTCAACTTTAGTACAGACATTTAGATGTCAAGATTTCGAGAACAATCGGCTAAATGCTTCCTGAGGAAAACCCTGTCAAAAATGAACGGAAGACGAGCAAGACTGTGACAAAGAATGGTGGACTGATAAGTTTTGAAGTTTTGTTTTGTTTTTTAAAAAAGAAGTAGAAAGCCTGCTACAGCGGTTCTGGAATGCAAGCTACTTTGGGTTCTTTAGCGTTTGGAGGGATTCTTTAAAGGTGGAAAGGAAAAAGAAGGAATGGAGTCACAACCCTATTCCTCCTTTTTATCTTCACAACAATCCTAGGAGGTATATAGGTTTGGACATAGAGTGTTCCTTCCCAGCCCAAACCATGAGCTTGACGGCTGAGCAGGGATCTGAACTCACCTCCTTGGTCCTATTCCATTGCTCTAACCATTACACCACCAATACGACCCCTGCAGTGTTATTTTAAAAAATGCACCTTGGTAGCCCTTTCACAAGACCTTCTACCAGTCATGTCTGATGGCCCCAATCTGCACATATCAACGGTTCTGAAGTGTTATGCTTCTGCAGGGAGCATGGCGGCCTTCATCCACACGGAACGCTCTTCTCCGTCCATTCAGGTTCACCCTCACAATAACATGATCGCGATGTGTCACAAATGCGAGACAATGCACAACAGTGTGGCCAGAAGCGTAGACCTGCTGCAGCTGCTGGTTAGACATGGCATGGACGACCACCTATTTTCCTCTACTGAGGAACGATGTCACCTCTGCATTTAGCTGGACATCGACCCACAGTTTCAGCTGGGGAGGTGGGCCGACGCTGGGGCAAACTTTAAAACAGGTCGAGACAGACAGGAAGAAGCATTCCCAGGCCCCACTGCTGGACCTCCTGATGGCACCTGGTATTTTTGGCCGCTGTGTGACAG
Source organism: Gekko gecko (assembly GCA_029375565.1). NCBI lineage: Eukaryota > Metazoa > Chordata > Lepidosauria > Squamata > Gekkonidae > Gekko > Gekko gecko. The sequence goes on along the minus strand of JAPDNY010000017.1, from coordinate 6,388,862 downwards.
AGTGTTGGACTAGATGGGCCATTGGCCTGATTCAGCATTGGCTTCTCTTATGTTCCTATGTTCTTATAGATCTCTTGTTCGCTCCGGATCTTACCCTTCAGAAACGCTGCCTGATCTGGAAGTGCTCGCACTTCTTGTGTTTCATCGTGAGTCCGTACACTGGGGTGATGTCCACCGCCTGTCCCGGGCGCACACTGAATTCCAGTTTCTGGAGCAGGGCGGTCAAGAAAAGGAAGACTTCCCCTTTGCCGATGGATTCCCCGATGCACCTTCTCTTCCCCAAACCGAAAGACAGGACCTTCTCGCTCTCCACTCGGTTTATTCCGGCCCCGTCAGCAGCAAGAAAACGCTCCGGCTGGAAAGAAGAGGGATCCTTCCAAAGCTTCCTAAGGAAACAAAGAAAAGCAGACGCTCTAGACTGGCATTTTATAAGACTAGGCCAAGATGTCCTCCTGAACAGGAGTTAGGGTCGCTGGGTCCTACCTGTCTGCCAGCGGGGAGACTTCTGATTGTTTCCGGATTTCTTCCAGCACACATCATCGCATTTCCAACACTGGGGGTGATGCTGTAGGTTTTGGCCAAACTCTATGGTTTTTTAGGCCTCAAAACCATAGAGTTCTACCCAAAATCTAGAGCATCACCTCCAATGCTGGGAACATGATGATGTCACTCCCGGGTGACATCACTGTGCTGATGCCAACAGTGCCGGGAGGGGGTTTCTCGGGGTGGGGCTTCCCCCACCAGCCAGCTGGGCTGCAGAGGATTGGGGGCCCCGAAATCAGGGGATCCCCTAGCCCCATCAGGGGAATGGCAACCCTTGGTAGGAGATCTCCTGGATTTCAATACGTGGAGACCTCCTGGAATTAGAACTACTCTCCAGGCAAACAGAGATCAGTTCCTCTAGATAAAATGGCTGCTTTGGCTGGTGGATTGTATGGCATTATACAATCTACACACACACACCCCAATGATTAGGTAGTTCCCAACCCAGAAGAGGCAAACCTACCCAGACGCGGATGGACCAGGCTGGCCCAATCTCACCAGATCTCAGAAGCTAAGTAGGCTTGGCCCTGGTAAATATTTGTATGGGAGACCACCAAAGAACCAACCACCCTCTGAACATCTCTTTGCCTCGAAAACATCACCCAGTTTGCCTAAGCTGGCCACCGCCAGCCTTAGATGTCAGCTTGCCACTGCAATGCCCTGTTTACAGCTTTCCAAAGAAGAAACTCCTTGGCAGATTAATACAGAGATCGGGCAGTTGCTAATACGGATAAGATTCACTTTTTCACTTTGAAGACTATGTTTAATATGTTCCAGGTGGCCAGATTTGCCATTCAAGCCCAGAAACTCAAGAAGGTCTTGTGGAGACTTCTGCAGTTACCGGCCAAGGAGGAGATTTGTATTAGGTTTCTATTATTTGATTGTTTTAGATTGCGTAAGGTGTTATTGTTTTAGGTGGCTAAAAGCATTCTGGCTGGCCAGTAAATTGAACAACTAGGCTAACCTTATATAAGATTAAGCCGACCACAGATATTGGATCCGAAAAGGCTTTGCAAAACTATCTAGACTAACCTTATGTAAGAGTAGGTTTGACCACAGATCTTGGATCCAAGAAGTACGGAGTTTTGCAAAGCTATCGAATTTGTCAGAACTGGCTCAACAAAAAGTCATATTAGGAAGTGTATCTTTCTGACAGATGGAACTCTTTAATTTTGGAGGAAGGAATTAATACAACATTCGACTTGTAGAACTGGGTCTCATTTTTACATTAAATAGGATAATGGAAATTTATATATATATTTTTATAATCCACCGTTCCCATTGGGACTCAAGGTAGATAGTCAAGAAAAAGAAAAACCAGTTGAGGCTGAACATTTATTTCCTTCGCTATGTTTTCCCCCCCGTGCTGTTTCTGATGTCCAATCGCACCCTATGCTGAGAGACAATGGAATTACCTACCCCCCTCCCTAGTAGAGGTTGACTGGTTTGAAGGAGGGGCGCTCTGGGCAAGCCAAGGAAAGGAAGGAGGTTTAAACCCCCTTCCCTTCCATCAGAGTGCCAGCTTGCCTACGTGCCTCACAGCTGCGAGACGCATGGGCAAGCCAAGGAAAGGAAGGAGGTTTAAACCCTCTTCCCTTCCATCGGAGCGCTGGCTTGGCTGTGTGCCTCGCAACTGCGGGGTGCATGGGAAATCCATGGAAGGGATAGGGGTTTAACCCCCGTCCCTTCCACCTGCGCGCTAGCTAGCTCGGGCACCCGGCGGGGCGGGGCATGCATGCAAGCCATGGAAGGGAAGGGGGTTTAAAGCCCCTTCTGCGAGCCGGTCAGGACAATGCAGGGCTTTTGGCAAGGCGGGGCCGGGCCTTTGGGGAGGGTGCAGTTCGGCGCCCTGATGATCGGCCTGCCCTAGGCAAATGTCTAGTTCGCCTAGTGAGGGGGCCGGCCCTGGGCTTCGGCATGGCAGAACAACCTCGTCGCCAGCAGTCAAGCAGTGTGGGAGCGTCTGCTCTCTAATCCGCCCGTGTGGGTTTTCCTTTGCACCCCCCTCTCAGCCCATGGGTCATTGCAGTGAGGATACATCGACTCAGAGCTTACCAGCTGCTGTCCTTTATACAGTTTACCTCTTAGGTACCTGGCATTACGTTTTACGGCACACATAGCCTGGCCCGACAAAGCAGCCTTTATGTCAAGATCCGGCCCTCATCACGAATGAGTTCGACACCTCCGCTCATGGCACTTTTCCTCCCTGAAGTCAACTCCCCTCCCCAAACCCTCCGCAGGCTCCACCCCCAAAAATCTCCAGGTATGAATGTACGGAAACATATTAGCAATAGTATTGATCTATTTCTTTGAAAATCAATAAAAAAGTGATACTCCCTTTGTAAATCTATCACGGTTGCCATCGACTATTTTCTGCTGCCCAGAGGCTGGCAAACCCCGGCGGCTGCAGCCCAGAATTCCAGGAAGTGTTATTTTAGCAGCATTTTCAAAGAGGGTTTCGAAGGCACTTACTCATCGTGGTTGACCTGCCACTGGTTGACAAACACGCAGGTGTCTTTAGGGATGTAGAAGCCGCTCAGAGCCGTGTCCCGAGTGGCGCTGCAAGGAAAAACAAGGGCCGTGACTTACACGAGAACAAGCCACTGCGACTCTGTCGTGGCACAGCATGCGCTCAGTAGAAGAAAGCTTGCGATCCTGAACTTGTATACCTGAAAGAAAGTCCCTTGGAAGAGATTCTCTTCTGGTTAAAAGGGGTTTATGGGAATTCTGAATGCGAAATTGAGACGAAGCTGGGATAAATTGCAGGCGATAAATAGAGTCGCCAGTCCTGGGTTGGGAAATACCCGGAGGTTCTGGGGGTGGAGCCTGAGGAGGGCAGGGTATAATGCCACAGAGTCCGCCTTCCAAAGCGGCCTTTTTCTCCAGGGGGACTGATCTGTCGCCTGGAGATCGCTTATAACCCCAGCCACCCCGCTATATCTTAAAAACACTGTAATTTTTAAGGCATATACACAAAATTTGAAATCACAAAAAAAAAATCTCTTATTAACTACTCTTTAAAGATGCAGTACAAGTACAAATCGAATGTAAACAGATGAAGCTAAGCCATAACACCCGAGGCTAACCACACAGTATTAGCCACGGCAACGGATGTCCCAGGCAACGCTCCCTCTAAGCTGTGAAGTCTTGCGAGCAAAAATTCTACTTTTTGAGCTACTAGCATTAAAGCTGTGAGCGAGCGATTTGGCTGCTGCATACATTAGTTGGCTCTTAAGCCGTCCTTCCTGAGTTAAGACAAAAATGTATGAGACGGAGGCTAAAAAACTGTGAGCTAGCTCACACTAACTCGGCTTAGAGGGAACACTGGTCCCAAGAGTACAAGTAAAATCACCTTATCAGGGCCAATGTAACATCAAGATGTTACATTGGCCCTGATAAGGCGATTTTACTTGTACTCTTACTTCGGTGAGTCACTGCGGGCAAACCGTTCACCATCCGGAAGGACTTCCCTGGACAGGTCGGATCCAATGCTCCCTCTAAGCTGTGAAGTCTTGTGAGCAAAAATTCTACTTTGTGAGCTCCTGGCATTACAGTTGTGAGCGAGCAATTTGGCTACTGCATACATTAGCTTGCTTTGGAGCCATCCTTCCTGAGCTAAGATGAAAATGCGTGAGCCGGAGGCTAGAAAACGCTGAGCTAGCTCACACTAACTCAGCTTAGAGGGAACATTGGTCCCAGGGAAATCTCCGTTCCGACCCTTCGTCAGGCCGTAATCATATGGTAGAGCCAGGGAAGAGTTGAGGGGACTAGCACTTATCCTCTGTTCCCAGTTGCGCTCCACCACTCAAGTGTTATACCGAGCTGAGGAGTGCTACTGTTTCCCTTGACAGTCGTCTATTCAATATTCCAACCGGCTCCACAAAGTCAGAAGCCCCCCTGGAGGCTGGCCACCCTAGTTATCAGACTTGGGGGGCAGGGAGACTCCTGTGTCAGAACCCTGAAAGTCTAAAATGTCAGTTTAGGGCTGTCAACAACCTGGAGGGGTGGAAAGAAAAAAAAAGATGTCCAGTCCCTTTAATATAGACACAATGTATGGAAATGAGGGGGGGAGGCTTTGAGGGCTATTGAAGTTGTACCATTCCAGTTAGCTTCCATTAAAGGGATAGGATTCCCCCCCCACAGTTGTTGGCAAACGTCTCGGCCGTACAGAAAGTCCAGTCTTCTACAAGGCTTACCAGTGAGGGATTGTGAAGGGCAGGAAGGAGGAATGCCGGAACATCTCTAGCAGAAAGGCTTCCGTGTAAGGCAGCACGGAACGGTCAGACAGCCGGGGCTTTCTTTCTCTGCCGATTGTTTGGTCTGCAGGGCAGGAGAGAGAAAAGAGACTGAATAAATATGCCTTCATCTTGTTTGGAAGAAGAGGAGATTGGATTTATATCCCGCCCTTTGCTACCCAAAGGAGTCGCAGAACAGCTTACAATCTCCTTTCCCTTCCTCTCCCCACAACAGACACCCCTGTGAGGCAAATGAGGGTGAGAGAGCTCTCTCAAGGACTGCCCTTGAGAGAACAGCTCTGAGAGAACTTATGACTGACCCAAAGTCACACCAGCAGCTGCATGCAGAGGAGTGGGGGATCAAACCTAGTTCCCCCAGATTAGTGTCTGACCACTACACCAAACTGGCTCTCTCAAGCTTTTCAAAAAGTGGGTGGGGCTAGTGCAAAAGCAAGATTGTTATTGGCCACACTCGGCCACACTCATCCAAATGAAAAGAGTTTCTATGGCTGCAATAGCAGCTGCGGCCACTAGAGAATCAAGAGACCTAGTAGCTACTCCGACTTCCCTTAGTCAGTATGTGGGACCGTTCTTCTGCCTCCGGGCTTTCATTCTTTATATTCTCCCTTCTCTCTCCACTTGCAATTCTCTTGCACAGGAAGAAGGGAGGTATCACTTTTGGCCCCACCTCCTATGGCAGCCATTTTAGGTTCGACTCCACCTCCTGCTGCAGCCATTTTGGGATGTTGATCCCCACCTGCCTGTAAAATTCCAAAGGGGCCCCACAGGCTCCGAAATACTGGGGGGGGCCCTCCTGCTCTAACCACTACAGCATGCCACCTCTCCTGCATGTTATTTAAATTAAGCTGGGTTTCAGATTCTGAATGAGGGTCTCGAATTACCTATCTCCTCCTGAATCTTCTTCTGGATTTCGGGATAGGTCACCAGATACAAGAGGGACCAGGACAGAGCAGTGGTGACCGTATCAAAACCTTGAAGGAAAGAACAAACAGATGAATTAGTAACAAGACACCCAGAAAGACGGAACATTAATGCACAGATCTGGAAAATGAAATCTTTGAAAGCCAGGGAACCAAGACCATTAAGAAGCACTGAAAGTCTAAGGAAATATTCAGTGTTTTGAGAGAAAGGGGTTCTTCGGGGAAAGTGGTTTCAAGGGAAAATGAATTCAGAAGTGGGATGGTTTTATGTATTTCTGAATGGCCAACGTAGAGATAAGCTATATGTAGGAAAACAGGAAAATAAGGCATTCCGACAAAGAACAGATCCAACATCCAAAGTGACGATATAGCTACCCCCTGCCTCAGCCTCCAGACTTCGTGGCAAGAGAGACAGATAGCTAGATAGCCACACTGACCTTTCCCTTCCTGTGTTTACTCTCCTGTCACTATCCCTTTGGTATGTAGAACGGAGATCTCAAGGGACAACTTCCTTCCTTCCTGCCATTCATTCTCTCCCCCAGAACTTCCCTCTTTTTCCTCCTGCACCCACCCAGAGGGAGGACACGCTGTCCGTGACTCAGATGGCCTCTCCCCATCTGAGTCCATCCTTAGCTAGTTAGACTAGAATACTACCCTATCTCTCGTCTTTCCTATCGAGATTGTAGTTCTAGAATAAAGAGACTTAGTATTGGTGTGTTAAACTTTGTGCCTTTGTGGCACTCTTAAGCTTTGTTACCCTGGTTGGACGCGCTCCTGCATTAGAAGCTTTATGCACTCTGCTAAATAGTCACTGGTGACTGGACTAACTGTACCAGCTGACCCCAACAGCATTGCCGTTGCCTGCCTTTGCATAGCGACCATGGACTTCTTCGGCGGTCTCCCATCCAAGAACTAACCAGGGCCGACCCTGCTTAGCTTCACAGATCTGACGAGATTGGGCTAGCCTGGGCTATCCAGGTCAGGGTAAAGGGGCAATACATTGGGGCTAAATTCTGCACATTGGGGTGAACAATGCAATACACCCCATTGGCGGCAGCTGTAACTGGAGCTATTATTAGATCAAAGTGGGCAGCCATCTTGGTCCGAAGCAATTGAGCCATGTTAGGGTCCAGGGGCACCTTTTAAGACCAGCAAAGTTCAGTTCAAGGTGTGAGCTTTCATGTGCAAAGCACACTTTGTCGGACGCTGGAAGGGAATTACAGCTCATACTTGTAAGCAGACAGGGTGGCTCGTTAAATTAGCATGCAAAATAGTAAAGATGTTTTTTAACAGATCGAAAGAATGACAAGCTCGGGTTTCGAGTTATCATCTGCTTGGGCTCAACTGGAAGGAAAATGCGACACAGGTAATAAATGTGTCCGAACCAATGCTCCTTCTAAGCCGTGGAGTCCTGTGAGCAACAATTCTACTTTGTGAGCTACCGGCAATAAAGTTGGGAGCAAGAGATTTGGCTACTGCAGGAATTCATTTGTTCTGGGGCCCTCCTTCCTGAGCTACGACAAAAAAAAAATCTGTGAGCCGGAGGCTAAAAAACTGAGCTAGCTCACACTAACTCAGCTTGGAGGAAACACTGGTCCAAACTCAGGGCTATTTTTGGGCCGGAACGCACAGGAACGGAGTTCCGGCTGGTTCCCGAGTTGGCCACGCCCAGCAGGAACTCATTAGCATAATAGGCCACACCCAACAGCAGAAACTCATTAGGATTGGCTACATTAGGGGTGTGTGGCCTAACATGCAAAGGAGTTCCTGCTCCAGAAAAAGCAAAAAGAACCCTGTTTTGACAACAGACAAGGTAAACAGAATAAGAAGCAAAAGGTGGGTGTGGCTGGATGACCACACTTCTGGTAACATGGGGGTGTGGCCTAATATGCCAATGAGCTGTGCTGTCAGGGGGGTGGCCTAATATGCTAATGAGTTTCTGCTGTTGGGTGTGGCCTATTATGCTAATAAATTCCTGCTGGGCTTTTTCTACAAAAAAAGCCCTGTCCAAACTGATGTACCCCAAACGGTGTGATTATTATCTTTAGAATCCGCTGATTGCAGCAGTTACCGGGCAGAGACATACTGGGGGAAGAGGCCTTTCGATTATCGGGTTCTTACCTGCGCCGAAGAGATCGCCGACGATATTGACAATCTTTTGGTCCGAAAACTGGATGTTGGCGTTCTCGTCCACCTTATCTTGGCAGTGGTCAATCAGGGAGTCGGTGATATCTCGGATGTGCTCCTGAAATGCATGAGACCAGACAGGGACAGTGGTTCAAGTCGCTGGATTGGATCCGATCCTTCGTGCTGGACTCTTTGGTTAGTGCACGTCACGAGAGATAAAGCTTGCTTGCAGTTAAGAGCAGTTTGACAAAGGAGCCAGGTACCAGGCGGGAACCTGTCCCCGATTTATTTATTTATTTAGACTCTGCTTGTCTCCCCAACGGGGACCCAAAGCAGCTGACATCATTCTCCTCCCCTCCATTTTATCCTTACAACCAATCAGGTCTCTTTTTATAGCAGGAACTCCTTTGCATAGTAGGCGACACACCCCTAATGTAGCCAATCCTCCAAGAGTTTACAGCAGCCCCCGTAAGAAGAGCTCTGTAAGCTCTTGGAGGATTGGCTACCTTAGGGGTGTGTCACCCAGGGCTATTTTTGAGCAGGAACGCACAGGAACGGAGTTCTGGCTGGCTCCCGAGTTGGCCACGCCCAGCAGGAACTCATTAGCATAATAGGCCACACACAATAGTAGAAACTCATTAGGATTGGCTATATTAGGGCTGTGTGGCCTAACATGCAAAGGAGTTCCTGCTACAAAAAAGCCCTGGGTTTTGACAACAAACAAGATAAACAGAATAAGAAGCAAAAGGTGGGTGTGGCTGGATGACCACACTTCTGGCAACATGGGGGTGTGGCCTAATAAGCTAATGAGATGTTTTGTTAGGGGTGTGGCCTAATGTGCTAGTGAGTTTCTGCTGTTGGGTGTGCCCTATTATGCTAATAAGTTCCTGCTGGGCTTTTTCTACAAAAAAAGCCCTGGTGTCGCCTAATATGCAAAGGAGTTCCTGCTACAAAAAGAGCCCTGCGAACCAATGCTCCCTCTAAGCTGTGGGGTCTTGTGAGCAAAAATTCCATTTTGTGAGCTACTGGCATTAAAGTTGTGAGCAAGCGATTTGGCCAAATAGATTGGGCTTGCCCAAGGTCATCCAGCAGGTGCAAGTAGAGGAGTGGGGAATCAAACCTGGTTCTCCCAGATTAGAGTCCACGCACTTAACCACTACACCAAACTGGTTCTCTCACACCAAACTGTTGAGTGATTGGGCTGCTGCCTAAATTAGTCTGCTCTGGAGCCACCCTTCCTGAGCCAAGACAAAAATCTGTGAGCCGGAGGCTAAAAAAACCTGTGAGCTGGCTCACACTCACTCAGCTTCGAGGGAACACTGCTGCTCCCATCACGTTTACCTTGTCGAAGCTGGTGTAATGCTCTCTGACGTTCTTCTGCATAAATATCCCGAACCGCCTGTTGAGATCCTTGAAGGCGCTCATGGTCCGGTTGGGAAGGTACCGGAGGACCGGGATGAAGTCGGCCGGGTTCCCCGAAGCGGCTGCCTCCCCGAACTCGTTGTTCATGTTGACGAAGCTGAGGAGCTCTTGGTCGTCGTGGCCGTAGCGCTTCCCGAAGCACATGGCGCAGATGACGTTGGCCACCGAGACCACCAGGTAGCGGTACGGGTCGAAGCTCTCCTCCTCCTTCATCAGCTCCTGGAACTTCAGGACCAGGTAGTCGGCCTCGTTGGAGACGTGCTCCTCGAGCAGGCAGGAGGACGAGGTGGGGCTGGGGGAAGCCGAGAAGGTCTTCAAGGCGTTTTGGGCCAGCTTCCGGCTGGACCGCCAGGCCTCCCCGGAATCGTGGCCGAAGGTCAAGCTCTGGCCCTCGCTGATGAACTGGAAGCTGTAGAGGTCGGGGCGTCCCATGAAGTCCTCGCCCTGCTTCACCAGCGCTTGCCGGATCGTGTCCAGCCCGCTCAGCACCAGGACGGGCCGCGTGCCCAGGTGGATCTGCATCACGTCCCCGTACTTCTGACTCATCTGGGTCAGGGCCAGGTGGGGGTTCTTGCCCAGCTCCAGGATGTTCCCGAGCAGAGGGTAGCCCCTCGGTCCCGGGACCCTCTTCAGCCCCCGGGGGATCGGCCTCCAGAAGGATTTCGCGATCATCAGGACCAGACAGGAAACGCTGCAAGCGATGAGGAGCTCTGTGACCGGGAGGAGCCCTCGGTTTTCCATTAGGGCGGCTTGCATCTTGCGAAATTTGGGGATCCTGACGCAAGAGAAATAAAACGGCAGAGGGGAAGATGGTGAGCGAGAACTGGGAGCCCAACCTGGGTTTGTGTCATTTATACTGCACTATTTATGTGTTTATTCGTTTTTTTTTATCCCGCCCTCCCCGCCGAAGGCAGGCTCAGGGCGGCTTACAATAAAAGTTTAAAATATATTAAAACACACGTGCATATAAAAGAGGAAGAAGAAGAGGAGACTGGATTTATACCCCGCCCTTCACTACCCAAAGGAGTCTCAGAGTGGCTGACAAACTCCTTGCTCCCTACAACAGACACCCTGGGAGCAGTGTTCCCTCTAAGCTGAGTTAGTGTGAGCTAGCTCACAGTTTGTTAGCCTCCGGCTCACACATTTTTGTCTTAGCTCAGGAAGGAGGGCTCCAGAGTGAGCTAATGTATGCAGTAGCCAAATCGCTCAGCTCACAGCTTTAATGCCTGTAGCTCACAAAGTAGAAATTTTTGCTCACAGGACTCCACAGCTTAGAGGGAACATTGCCTGTGAAATAGGTGGGGCTGAGAGAGCTCTGACAGAAACTGCCCTTTTTCAAGGACACTGTGCCAGAATTATGGCTTGCCCAAGGTCATCCAGCAGCTGCCAGTGGAAGAGTGGGGAATCAAACCCGGTTCTCCCAGATTAGAGTCCGCGCACTTAACCACGACACCAAACTGGCTCCTACAGGGTACAGCATCATAAATACAAGACATACCTATTCATAGTACAGAATAACATAATACAAAATAAAATAAAGTGCTGGAAATGATGGTGTCCCAGAGGCCATGATGGTATATGCCCAAAAATGGCCCCCGTCAGCCCAATGGGGACCCAAAGTGGTCTACATCGTTCCCCACTTTAGCCTCACAACCACCCTGCAATGTTCCCTCCAAGCTGTGGGGAGTCTTGTGAGCAGAAAATCTACTTTGTGAGCTACTGGCATTAAAGTTGTGAGCGAGCGACTTGGCTGCTGCAGAGGAGCTACTTGGCTGCTGCGTAAATTAGTTTGCAGAGGAGCGATTTGGCTGCTGCGTAAATTAGTTTGCAGAGGAGCGATTTGGCTGCTGTGTAAATTAGTTTGCTCTGGAGCCCTCCTTCCTGAGCCGAGGCAAAAATGTGCGAGCCGGAGGAGGCTAAGAAACTGTGAGCTAACGCACACTAACTCAGCTTAGAGGGAACACTGCTAGGAGCCCAGCCTGAGTTGATTTAAGTCATTTCTACTGCGCTTTTCCCAACGGGGACCCAAAGTGGCCTATATCGACCCTCATTTTAGCCTCACAACCACCCTGGGAGGCAGGCTGGGCTGAGAGAGTGATTGGCCAAAGGCCACCCAGCAAGCTTCCATGGCAGAGTGGGGATTCGAACCTGGGTCTCTCAGATCCTGATCTAACCACTACACCACACTGCTTCGTAGCCATCTGCAATGACCTCTCTAAGCTGTGGAGTCTTGTAAGCAAAAATCCTACTTCGTGAGCGACTGGCATTGAAGTTGTGAGCGAGCGGTTTGGCTGCTGCATAAATCAGTTTGCTCTGGAGCCGTCCTTCCTGAGCTAAGACGAAAATGTGCAAGCCGGAGGCTAAAAAACTGTGAGCTAGCGCACACTAACTCAGCCTAGAGGGAACACTGCCCACCTGTATACACGACTAGATCTTGCTTTGTAGCCTGCTCAGAGCAACGTGCTACCCCTAAACTCAAGGTGAACAACACCTGGGCGGCTGGGCCTGTAGATATCCCTACTGATTTCCCTTCAGTAGAGAGCTGTGATAAACAGTTCACGTGTCATTGGAAAGCACCAGCAAACTTGTGACTGCAGTGCATTGCTGAGGAATTGAAGCACATGCTCCGGACTCTGAAGTCCCATGTCTAATCCTGGTCATTTCCCAACAGGTCTTCTTCCGTTATGTTCTTATAAGCACAGACAGCTTCCAGAGGGGACTGGACAAATGTATAGAGCAGAGGTCCATCAGTGACTATTAGCCAGAAGGTAGAGAGGGAACACTCTGTCTGGGGCAGTGAATCAAAGCTCTCTTCATCAGATACAAGTGGGAATGGAGACACCTAGTCCTTATACCTAGTCAGAAGGTGGGAAGGGGTGTTGCAGAGAAAGGATGCAGGATTCAAAGGATCTTGTTGGTCTCTAGGGTGCTTCTGGGCTCAAATCTGGTCTCAACAGAATTGCCTTTTGCTGCGTTATCGCAGAAATTCTGAGGGGACAGCCACTGCTGTCTTGAAGCAGCAGAGCAAAATAGGTGGCTTCCCCCTCTGCAGCATCACAGCCACTAGCCAGTAGGTGCTTATGGCACAAGCACAGGTGCAATACTCAGTATTGCATTAATTATTTGTTGGGGGGGGCAGGAGAATTTCAGTTCCCTCGAAACTCATCCAGTTCAAATGGAAGGGAAATGTGGTTTCTCCAGAACCAGGTGTGCAAACCATGGGCACAACCTCTGGATGGGGCTGGAATGTGTGGTGGCACCTGAGTACAAACACATCTGGGAAGGACCTGGGGACAGCATGTGGCTCGATTTTTAACAGAGAGGGGGCTCAGGCACACCACAAGGGGACCTGAAATTTGGCTTCTGTGACAGAGGAACCCAAATCTCAGCGTGGTGAAGGAAAGGAATTCTGCAGGTGTTCAGAGGCACTTAGCATCAACTGCAAAGAGCAAGAGAGAGACAGAGAGAGAGAGAGAGACAGAAAATTCTGTTTGGGAATATAAAGCAGCAGAAGAACCCATCGAGCGCGTGGAAACCTATTCCCCCTCCCCTAAAATACCTGCCCCACCAGCAGACGCGCGCTCGCACCTACACACGCTCAAGCAAGCTAAATCCCGCCTGGGAAAGCGCGCAGAAGCCCCGGGTTACCTGCCGCGCCGTGCGCTCTTCCGCCAAGCCCCGTCGGTCAGGTCAAGTTTTCCCGGGATGGCAAAGTCCAGCCGGCTCACAACGTGTCAATTTCTCTCTCTCCCTCCCGCTGGTTCTTCGAGCGGCCACTTTCTGCCGCCTTTATATGCGCCTCCTCGCCTCCTGATTGGCCGAGCCTCTTCGGGTCACGAGGCAGAAAGGCGATCAAAAGCAAAGTCGCTTCGGATTCCCCCGGCAACTTTTTCTCTGCTTTCGGTCTCTCTACACCCCTTCGCCAGATCGCTTGCAGGGGAAACGTTTGGGGGAGGGAGGGAAGGGGCCATATTTCTGCAAAGGGAACCCCCTCCCCGTCCGATAAATCAGGAGCTGGGAGGGGGGCGGGCTGGTCGATCCGGATTCAACCCTCCGGGATGGTGCGTGCAGAGGAGTGAGTGCGAATCCTCTTAGCTTGGAGCAAAGAGGTTCAGAGGGACAGAAAGGGAACGATCCCCGTTGGAAAGAGGCAAGGAGCGGGCGAAGGGCGGGTATCGCCCTGGTGGGTTTTAGCCAGTGTTCCCTCTAAGCTGAGTTAGTGTGAGCGAGCACACGGTTTTTTATCCTCCGGCTCAGGAAGGGATGGCTCCAGTCCAGAGCCAACTAATTGCTGCCGTCGCCAAGCCTGCTCGCAACTTTAATGCCAGTCGCTCAGAAAATAGAATTTTTTGCTCACAGGACTCTCCGCCGCTTAGGGGGAGCATGGGTTTTAACCCCATTTCAACCCCCGGAGAGGGCGAATAAGACCGTGTGAAGGGGCGCCTCGCCTTGTGAAGGGGCCTGTCAGCCTCTGTGCCGCCGGTCCTGCCTCAAGGGTGGTCAACGCACCACCGATACTCTCCCAAAGCTGTGGAGTCTTGGCCAGCAAAAATTCTACTTTGTGAGCTGCTGGCATTAAAGTCGTGAGCCGCGAGCAACCTTGGACACTGCATAAGTCAGTTTGCCCTGGAGGAGCCCTCCTTCCTGAGTGGAGACAAAAATGTGTGCGCCGGAGGCTAAAAAAGCCTGTGAGCTGGCTCACACTAACTCAGCTTAGAGGGAACACTGGAACTCACCGCCGACTTCTGGCCACCCCAGCGAGGGGCTTTCAAGGCAAGCCAGGAGCAGAGGTGGTTGGCCATTTGCCTCCCTCTGCAGAGCCTTCGTGGGCTCCCTTCCGAGTAAGGACCCTGCTTAGCTTCCGAGATCGGGATATACACCATGCTGCCTTCCCTCCCCACTGTAAGTCTACTAAGGACAGAACTGTCTGCTCTGACAGGCAGCAGCTCTCCAGGGAGTTAGCTAGAGGTCTTTCCAATCGTCCTCTACCTGGTCCTTTTAACTGGAGATGACAGAGATTGAACCTGGGACCTTCTGCATATCCAGCAGAGGCTCTACCACTGAGCCAGGGTCTCAGGTCAAGGTCTTTCCCATCACCTCCTGCCTGGTGCTTTTAACTGGAGATGCTGGGGATTGAACCTGGGACCTTCTGCATGCCAAGCAGAGGCTCTACCACTGAGCCAGGGTCCCAGAGTCAAGATCTTTCCCATCACCTCTCAGCCTGGTCGCTCTTAGTAACCTGGAGATGCCACATGATTGAACCTGGGACCTTCTGCATACCAAGCAGAGGCTCTACCACTGAGCCAGGGTCTCTCAGGTCAAGGTCTTTCCCATCACCTCCTGTCTGGTGCTTTTAACTGGAGATGCCAATGATTGAACCTGGGACCTTCTGCATGCCAAGCAGAGGCTCTACCACTGAGCCAGGGTCTCTCAGGTCAAGGTCTTTCCCATCACGTAGTGACTGGTCCTTTTAACTGGAGATGCTGTGGATTGAACCTGGGACCTTCTGCATTCCATGCAGAGGCTCTACCACTGAGCCAGGGTCTCGGGTCAAGGTCTTTCTCATCACCCACAGCTGTCACTCTTAGCAACCTGGAGTCCCACAGGTCACAGCATTTCTCCCCAATTATTCACATCGGCTTCCCAAAGCACACCGTCTCTCTATGGCCAAGGGGCCCAGAACTTTCCAATCAAGGGCTTGTGTTCCCGTGAACAGGAAGAGTTCCTAGGCATCTTGGGAGTAGACCAAGACGGGTAGCCGTTTTAGTCTGTCTTTAGCATCAGAAAAGAGCCAGGAATCCAGGAGCATCTTAAAGACTAACAAAATGTGTGGCCGGGGAGGAGCTTTCGTGATTCTCCGCTCGCTTCTTCAGATACACTCTGAAATGAGCGGTGATTCACGAAGATATAGACCTGCCATTTTGTTAGTCTTTAAGGTGCCCCCGGACTCTTGCTCTTGCGAATCCTTTACACATAGCCGGCTTCTGCAGGAGACCTTGGGATGCAACCAATGCCTCCCTCTAGGCTGTGGGGTCTTGTGAGCAAAAATTCCACTCTGTGAGCTACTGGCATTAAAGTTGGGAGCGAGCGATTTGGCTGCTGCATAAATCAGTTTGCTCTGGAGCTGTAGAAAATGAGTCGAAAATGTGTGAGCCGGAGGCTAAAAAATGGTGAGCTAGCTCACACTAACTCAGCTTAGAGGGAACACTGGACGGGACCCCTCTGAATGTTAGATAGCATCCCTCTCTAATGGCCAAGCGTGTGTTTGGCATGCACGATGCACGGAGCTATGGTAAGCAAGGGCCGTAATCCATTATACGCTTCATTACGCATTGGGCCTTTAGGAAAGGAGTCCTTCAGGAAAGGAAACCATCTCTCTCCTGCTGGAAGTCCAAATCGAGATTGCATGGACAGGAACTCTGTGTAAACAGATCCCTCTCTCACTTATTCAGAATTGCGCACTGTGTACAAAGGTGATTGGAATATTGTGTCCCTGGGGCCAGATCTGGGCTCCGTTACATCCCTGGTGTCTCTTGATTGTTGCCCCCACCGAATGAACACTTGGTGCCAACCAGGCCGAACGGGCCACGACGTCCGTAATCCAGTGCAGACCAATCAAGCAGTGTGGCGCGGCGCCTGTGTGAACCGGTCCTTGGATTGTCTTGGTCAGGCGGAGACTTTCCTTGCTATAACGTGCCAAAAGTTATTGGAAGGATTTGCAGCTGCCAGCGGGTACGGAGACTCAGACGTTCCCACTTGTCAATCCGCACTGATCCACACATGCAGAGGAATGAGGTGGCCGGGCTTTGAGGTAGCGCCGTGGATTGTACGCTGCTCAGGGTTCCGGGGAAAGCATGCCTGAATGCTCCCCAATGGGGAAACTCCCTGCAAGGGAAAACTAGCCCAGGAGAGAAGGGCAAACTGGGTTCAGGCTTTCTTTCCCGAAGTTTATTCTTCCGTTTGCAGAACACCTCTCTTTCTCTCTGTCTCTGCTGCTGGGCTTGATTCTAGCCCTTGTACTGCAGGCCAGCTCAGCTACTTTCCAAAACTCTGTCTGTCTATCATCGATCAATCAAACAAACAAACAAACTATAATCTATCATCTATATATCTATCTGACTGACTGACTGACTGACTGCCTATCTATGAAGAAGAAGAGGAGGAGGAGGAGGAGGAGGAGGAGGAGATTGGATTTATACTCCGCCCTTCACTACCCAAAGGGGTCTCTATCATCTAGCTAGCTATCCAGCTACCTATCAGTCCAGCTATCTGTCTATCATCTATAAATCCATCTATCTGTCTATCTATCTATTATCTACCTGTCTATCACCTATCAATCCATCTACCTATTTGTCTGTCTGCCTGTCTGTCATCTATCAACCCATCATAATCTCTCTCTCTCTCATCTATCATCTCATCACTTGCAGTCTGAACCTGGTACAGCCCCTTCAACCTTTCAGGACGCTGCCACTCCGTTAGGATTTGATGCTGTTGTTTTTAACTCTTTGTGAGCCACAACAGTCTCCGGAGAGGAGGCAGGGGGAAGTACTGGTGCACACAAGTCGCCCAGTGAGGACCTTTCCGGGCAGTCCTGTCCTTCTTATCGATCTGGCACCAGCGGCAGGACAAATAAAAATCCGTCCTGGCTTGGGGTTGGGGGGAGTGACTGTCTGTGAGGGGGGGGGCAACCTGTCCCTGGGGGTTTCCAGCTCCCTTTCTGCGCACCTCAGCCGGAGGAGCGGCGGCGAATCGCCAGGTCCCGAACGGGGGGCGGGGGAGGGAGGGAGGGCAAGGTGCCACGCGGTGAGGTTAAAGATTGCCGGGCTTCGCGTGAGAAGCGCTGGGGCTGGCAGCGGCGCCTCCGGGTTCCGTGGAAACAAAATCGGGAAGCGATTTGGGGATGGCGGGGGGAGGAGCCGGGGCGGCGCGGGACCTCTCTGGAGCCGGGCATCCGTGGCGTGCCAAGGCGAGCAGAGGTGGCACGGAGGGGAGACCGCGGGGCAGATGAGGCCGGGAGGTTTGGAAAAACAAGTCGCCCTTTTGCAAGACCTTGGAGAGGCGCTTGCACGAAAGCGGCCGGGGCCGAGATTGGCACACCGCGCTCCAGAAGCGGCGGGCGAGGGAGGGAGAGGGGCGGGCCCGCTGGCTTGCAGGATGCGCCGCGGTCGCCCGGACGTTGCCAACCTCCAGGCGGGGCCTGGAGACCTCCCGGAATTGCATCTCCAAATGACAGCGATCGTTTACCCTGCAGGGAAATGGCACCTTCGGGTGATGGGTTCTGTTAGGGTTACCAACCTCCAGGTGGCGGCTGGAGACCTCCCGGAATTGCAACTTATCTCCGAATGACAGCAAACGGTTCCCCTACAGAAAAACGGCACCCTTGGATGATGGATCATGTTAAGGTTGCCAACCCCCCGGTGGTGGCTGGAGATCTCCCGGAATTGCAATTCGTCTCCAAACGGTGGCGATTAGTTCCCCTGCAGAAACATGGCAGCACTGGGGTGGGTGGATTCTATTAGATCTCCTGTGGTTACAACTGATATCCAGGTGACAGAGATCAGTTCCTCGGGAAAAAATGGCCACTTTAGAAAAGTGGACCCCGTGACATTATTCTCCACCAGAGCTTTCCCCCATCCCAAACCCCGCCCTCCTCAGGCTCCACCCCCCAAACCTCCAGGTATTTCCCAGCCTGGAGCTGGCAACCCCAGGACTCCGTGGTGGTGTCCCCCAACTGAGCTCCCTCCCCAGGTTCCAACCCCTAAAATCTCCAGGAATTTGCCAAGCAGGAGCTGGCAACCTTAAGTCCTGAGGGCAAGCCCTTGATTAGGGTGACAGCTGAATTAACAGGGATGTCAACCTCAGGGTAAGGCCTGGAGTTTTCCTGGCATTCCATTTGACTCTGCGGCACTAGGCCCTGCTGAGCCCCCTCCCCTCTCCAAGCACCACTCTCCCCAGGCTCCACCACCCCCAAATCTCCAGGAATTTCTCAGCTTAGAGCTGGCAACCCTCTGTGCCACAGCTATCTGTGCTTTGCAAGGCTGTGATTGGACCAGCAGGACACTGTTAGATCCCTGAACATGAGCATGAGAAGAGCCTTGCTGGATCAGACCAGTGGTCCATCTAGTCAAGCCTCCTGTCTCACACAGCGGCCAACCAGTTCCTCTGGAGGGCCAACAACAGGGCACAGAGGCCGAGGCCTTCACAAGAACACCAGAAGAGCCTTGATGGATCAGACCAGTGGTCCATCTAGTCCACCATCCTGTCTCACACAGCAGCCAACCAGTTCCTCTGGAGGGCCAACAACAGGGCACAGAGGCCAAGGCCTTCACAAGAACACCAGAAGAGCCTTGATGGATCAGGCCAGTGGTCCATCCAGTCCAGCCACCTGTCCCCCACAGTGGCCAACCAGTTCCTCTGGAGGGCCAACAACAGGGCAAAGAGGCCGAGGCCTTCCCCGATAAGAACATCAGAAGAGCCCTGCTGGATCCAACCAATGGTCCATCTATTCCAGCATCCTGTCTCCCACAGTGGCCAACCAGTTCCACTGGGCAGCCACAACAGGGCATAGAGGCCAAGGCTGATGTTGCCTCCCGGCTCTGGGATTCAGAGGCTGACTGCCTCTAAATGAGGAGTTTCCCTTTTAGCCACCACAGCTAGTAGCCACTGATAGACCTATGCTCCATGAATGGATCTGAAAAGGGGCAGAAAGCCACCCATAGACATACTGAGCAGCATGCCCAAAAGCCATTCCAGGGTGAAGAGTTCAACCAGCTACTCATTTTCATTTTTAAAAGGGGCGGAAAAAACCCTCGTCACTTGATTCTTACTCTGTCCCTGTTGCTCCGGAAGGTCAGTTTTGTAAAGGGAACAGAGTTGTAATAAAACGGCATTCTTCAGGAAGCTGCTTCTAGGAAAGGAAACAGGCTTTGTAGTTTAGTACACTGTTTATCGGATGTGCTGTCTCCTTTATACTGCATTGTTTCCTTAGGCTTTGGGAGGCAGCTTTTCTCTGGCTTTTAAAGGGCTGTAGTCCAGTTAGAAAGGCGGATTATTCATAAAGTAACTCGCTAGCTAAATATTTTGCATCGGTTGTTCTGGGATGTGGGATTCACTGCCAGAGGATGTAGCGATGGCCATGGGAATAAACAGCTTTAAAAGGGGACCAGATGGATCCATAGATCCACGGAGGAGAGGTGTATCAGTGGCTACTAACCCCGGAGGCTGAAGTGAACCTTCATGTTCGGAGGCAGTAACCTCCGAATCCCAAAGCCAAGAGGGAATATCAGGGGAAGGCCTCGGCCTCTCTGCCCTGTTGTTGGCCCTCCAGAGGAACTGGTCAGCCGCTGTATGAGACAGGAGGGTGGACTGGATGGACCACTGGTCTGATCCAGTGGGGCTCTGCTTATGTTCTTATGAAGGCCTCGGCCTCTGTGCCCTCTTGTTGGCCCTCCAGAGGAACTGGTCAGCCGCTGTTTGAGACAGGAGGGTGGACTGGATGGACCACTGGTCTGATCCAGCGGGGCTCTGCTTATGTTCTTATGAAGGCCTCGGCCTCTGTGCCCTGTTGTTGGCCCTCCAGAGGAACTGGTTGGCCACTGTGTGAGACAGAATGCTGGACTAGATGGACCACTGGTCTGATCCAGCGGGGCTCTTCTCATGTTCTTATGAAGGCCTCAGCCTCTCTGCCCTGTTGTTGGCCCTCCAGAGGAACTAGTTGGCCACCGTGTGAGACAGGAGGCTGGACTAGATGGACCACTGGTCTGATCCAGCTGGGCTCTTCTTGTGTTCTTATGGATTTAAGTTCTTAACCTCCACGGTCAGAGGCAGTCAACCTCTGCATCCCAGAGCCAGGAAGCGACATCAGGGGAAGGCCTCGGCCTCTCTGCCCTGTTGTTGGGCCTCCAGAGGAACTGGTTGGCCATTGAGTGAGACAGGATGCTGGACTGGATGGACCACTGGTCTGATCCAGCAGGGCTCTCCCGATGGCCTTATATTCTTATGGATTAAATGCTTTCGCCAGATTTCAGAGGACCTGAGTTGCGATAGATTGGAGCCTGAAATAGACTAGACTGCTGAAACAGATTTCACCTATGAAGATGCACCTACCCAAAAGCATAGGCAAATGGTTTCTTCCCAAGACATTTCTACAGCAGTGTCAGATGTGCCTGCCAGAAAGTTGCCGCAATGGCTGGCTGGCCCCAGATACAGGAAGCTACCTTGTATTGAATCTGAGTATTGGTCTATTACGTCCATGTTGTTAGTTCTGATTGGTAGTAGCCAATCATTTCACATCTCCTGGGAAGGAGGGAAGGAAGGAAGGAAGGAAGGAGGGAGGGAGGGAGGGAGGGAGGGAGGGAGGAAGGAAGGAAGGAAGGAAGGAAGGAAGAGTTGCCAAGGAAAATAAATGTTCCATGCCTAAGCCACAAGTCCTGCCTAGCAGGTCCTTCAGGGTCAGAAACTAATGTGTGCCAAGATTTAGCCTCAGAACCTGTTTTGAATGTATGAGACTCAGAGATGCAATAGAATATGCATGAAGCTGCCTTATCCTGCATCAGAAACATGGTCCATCGGGGTCAGTATTGTCTACTCAGACTGGGGAGGGGCTGTGGTAGACCTACTCGGTCAGGTTCAATCCCCAGCATCTCCAGGTGAAAGGCCTTGCTCTGGGACCCCGGCTCAGTGGTAGAGCATCTACTTAGCATGCAGAAGGTCCCAGGTTCAATCCCCAGCATCTCCAATTAGAGATCAGGCAGGAGGTGATGGGGAAGACCTCTGCCTGAGACCCTGGAGAGCTGCTGCCAGCCTGAGTAGGCAATGCTGACCTTGACGGACTGATTCAGTGGAAAGCAGCTTCATGAGTCCACATGCAGCAGCGGGTCTCCAGGGCCTTGGGCTGAGGTCTTTCCCATCACTGACAACTGGGCGTTTTAACCGGAGATGCCAGAGTTTGAACCTGGGATCTTCTGAACGCCAAACCGATGCTCTATCACTGAGCCACGGCTCCTAGAAAATGTAATAATAGAACAACAACAAAAGTGCCTCTGAGCTTTCACAGAGCTCTTTATTCTTAGTAACCAGTCACACCAGATCCTGTGTCATGCAGCAGCTAGAGTGTTGTACCAGGATCGGGGGGGGGGGCTCGGGTTTGAATTCCTGTTCTGCCATGGAAGCTTGCTGGGTGTCCTTGGACCAGTCACGCACACGCGGCCTTTCCCACCTCACAGGGCTGTTGTGAGGATAAGATGGAGAAGAGAACAATGTAAGCCTCAGTCTCCTTCTGTCGCACGTGTGAACGTGCGCCATTCGAACCCTTCCCCCAATGCATGTATTTCAAAAAGACATGTGGAAAGGGACCCCCTTCTTCCATGGAGGGGAAGGAAAGAGGCAGTTTCACACGCACTGAACAACACACTTTTAATGCACTTTGCGACTGGATTTTATTATATTATATTTATTTTATTAGATTTGTATTGCGCCCTCCCTGCATAGCAGGCTCAGGGCAGGATCATCATATGTAGTATACGGGGGGGGGGAAGCTAAGCCAGTGTTCCCTCTAAGCTGAGTTAGTGTGAGCCAGCTCACAGTTTTTTAGCCTCCAGCTCACACATTTGTGTCTCTGCTCAGGAAGAGATGGCTCCAGAGCAAAGTAACTGATGCAGCAGCCAAATCGCTGACGCACAACTGTAAGGCTAGGAGCTCACCAAGCAGAATTTTTGCTCGTAGGGCTCCGCAGCTTAGAGGGAGCATTGGCTAAGCCCAATTAAAATACATCAGATAAAAATATCCAGAACATCTAAGCAGCGCCTCAGCAGATGGCCAGGCGAAAAACCCACTTGCAAAGGGGCGGCCCGGAGCGGATCGAAACCAGTGTTCCCTCTAAGCTGAGTTAGTGTGAGCTAGCTCACAGTTTTTTAGCCCCCGGCTCACACATTTTTGTCTCAGCTCAGGAAGGAGGGCTCCAGAGCAAACTCACTTATGCAGTAGCCAAATCGTTCACTCGCAACTTTAATGCCAGTAGCTCACCAAGTAGGATTTTTGCTCACAAGACTCCACAGCTTAGAGGGAACATTGATTTCGAAATCGCATCCTTGAAATCTCTGCCGGGAGGACCGATGCCAAGCCCGCCCTTTCCCCCTCCCTCCTCCATAGGGCCCACCGCCCCGAGCAGTTTGTGGATCGCAGCTGGCGCTTGGGGAGCGCTCTCTCTCTCTCTCTCTCTCTCTTCTCTCTCTCTCTCTCTCTCTCTCTCTCTCTCTCTCTCTCTCTCTCTCCCCGTCTTGCGCAAGGGCAGGGCGAAGGGAGCGGGGGGGGGTGCCGGGTTGCGTGAGAAGGGGCCGCCCAAGCCCGATCGGAATCTCTCGGCACCCAAAACCTCGCACCGCCCGGTCAGCCTCTGCAGGCACGCGATGGTGGGGCGGCTCTCTCCCTCTCGCTCCCCAGCCACGCCGGCGGCGGGCCGCCCCCCCCGCCCCGCCCCGCCTCCCCGCCCGCGGGCGAAAGCAGGAAACTGGGGAAGGCGGCCAGCCGGGCCGGGGCGTCCTTCGCACGCAGAGGGCGCAGGGAGCTGGCAGCCCGGGCTGGGCACCCTCCCCGCCTGCCTCGCGTGCGTGGCTCCGATCCTGCTGGCGGCGACGCCCGCGCCGAGGAGGAGGAGGAGGAGGCCGGCCCTTCGCTCGCACGCAGGCACCTTCCAGCCGGGAGCGCGATTCCTCCTTCTCCTCCCCGGGCGCCGGGCACCCAGCGCCGCCGGCCAAAGTCGCGCCCTCTCTCCAGCGCTCGAGTTCGCCTGGCCAGGGGCGGGTGAAGGCTCACCGGTGCCCTCAGTCTTGGTGCCCCCCCCTCCTTTCCACACGGACCCCCAGTCCATTGTAGTCCTTGACCGGTCTGACCAGATATACCATGCAGGTTGCAGCAATGCAAAAATTGATTCATAGGATATCACAATATATACGGTACAAACTAAGCCAAGCTTTGGCTACATAAAGTTCGACAAAAATTCAGCACAACACCTATTTTAATATTTCACAAGTCAAATGTATCAAAGTCCCAATATTCATGACCTGAAAGGCATTTCGCTACGTTTTTTCGCCCTTCTCCCAACTTTGTGGTGCCCCCTTTGGGCCTGGCGCCCTAAGAAACCTGCCTAGTCGGCTTAATGGTTCACCTGCCACTGCGCCTGGCAGAAAACGGGGCAAGAGCTGAACGCGGGCGGAAGACGAGGCAATCTCCCACCGAGACCGCTTTGCCTTAAGAAACTGCAGGGGCATAGTTAGGGGTGCCAACCTCCAGGTCAGACCTGGAGATCCCCCCGGAATGACAGCTGATGTCCAGACTGCAGAAACCAGTTCCCCTGGAGGAAATGGATGCTTGGGGGGGGGGGTCTGTGGCATCGGGTATAGGGATGCCAGCCTCCAGGTGGGACCTGGGGATTCCCCCCCGGAATCACAGCTCCTCTCCAGACGGCAGAGATCAGTTCCCCTGGAGGAAAGGGATGCTTTCGGAGGGACAAGTCTAGGGCACTGTACCTAGGGATGCCAGCCTCCAGGTGGGCCCTGGAGACACCCCCCGGGAATTACATCTGATGTCCAGATTACAGAAAACAGTTCCCCTGAAAGAAACGGATGCTTGGGAGGGTGGACTCTGTGCCATTCTATATTGGGATGCCAGCCTCCGGGTGGGACCTGGAGATCGCCCGGAATTACAGCTCCTCTCTGGACTACAGGGATCAGTTCCCCTGGAGAGAATGGATGCTCGGGAGGGTGGACTCTGTGGCATTGCCCCTTGCTGACAGGGATGCCAGCCTCCAGGTGGGGCCTGGAGGGTGGACTCTATGGCACTGGACCCCCCTGAGGTCCCCGTCCTCCCCAGCCTCCATCTCCAAATCTCCAGGAGTTTCCCAGCCTGGATCTGGCGACCCTACCCACCACCAGTGTTCCCTCTCAGCTGAGTTGGTGTGAGCTAGCTGACAGTTTTTTAGCCTCCAGCTCACACATGTTTGTCTTAGCTCAGGAGTAGCCTATCTGGGCCCAGGAGGAATGCTACATGTGCTGCTTTGCACTCCTGCTGGGAGCTGGGGGCGGGGCTTGCCGACTGTGCATCTAACTGCCGGAGCGCCGCTCCAGTGCGCCCCTGCTCCAAATGAACCCTGGTTAACAGGCTTACAGGATTTCCTTATGGTATCTCCCTGATGCCCACCCTTCCGCTTCCACCTCCCGTTATTCATTAGCACTGGGACAGTATACAGGGACATCACGCACAGCCTCTGTCATCAGGCAATAAAGGCAATAACCAGTTGCTCGCAATCTGGATAAGAGCCCTGGATGGGCCGGTTCTGGCCCACGGGCCGTACGTTTGACACCCCGGCCTTAAATGATGCAAAATCATACCATAGTACAGACTGCTGTCCCGAATGATTTACCCGAGAAACATTGTGAATAATTTCATTTGGTGCTCTCCTATTGCCTGCGTAGAAAAGCCGTCTTGAACCATTCAGTTTGGCACGGTTTGCAGGAAGCCAGGAGACGGGGAGCGTAGGAAGGCCATTCCACAAGGCCGGGGGCCACCACGGAGAAGGCACAGGTACGGGGTGGTTGTTGGTTTTGCCCATTTGCAGGTTGGCACCCACCGAAGGCCTTGCTCAGATGCGCAAAGCTGTCATGGCAGTGAAGACATGACCACATGAAGCTGCCTTCTACTGAATCGGACCATCGGACCATCAAAGTCAGTATTGTCTACACAGGCCGGCAGCAGCCCTCCAGAGTCTCAGGCAGAGGTCTTTCACATCAACTCCTATCTGATCCTTCCAACTGGAGATGCCGGGGATTGAACCTGGGACCTTCTGCATGCCAAGCAGATGCTCTGCCACTGAGCCAGGGTCCCCGGTCACGGTCTTTCCCATCACCTACTGCCTGGTCCTTTTAACTGGAGATGCCGGGGATTGAACCTGGGACCTTCTGCATGCCAAGCAGATGCTCTGCCACTGAGCCAGGGTCTCAGGTCAAGGTCTTTCCCATCACCCACTGTCTGGTCCTTTTACCTGGAGATGCCGGGGATTGAACCTGGGACCTTCTGCGTGCCAAGCAGATGCTCTGCCACTGAGCCGTGACCCCCTCCCTCCCAGTGCAAATATGAGGGTCTCAGGCCAGGAAGGACTTTGTATCTGGTAGCCAGTACCTTAAACTGAGCCCGCTAACTGCTGGGCAGGCCGTGCAGGGACAACAGAATGGGAGTAATACGCATGCTCTGTCTAGCTCCCAATCTTAGCCGAGCCGTGGCATTCTGCACCAAACTGATTTCGAGGGGAGGCCAATGTACAGTGCATTACGGTAGTCTAGCCTGCGTGTCACCCTGGCGTGGATCCGGGTGGCCAGATCAGCTGTATCAAGGTTGAGGGGCCAAAGGGCTGTTTCGTTCTCCTCCCAGCCTTGAGCACTGTGTGTGAGGACACAAGACTGCGTTGCGGAAGAACCTTTCCTTTCCTTCCTCTGTTCTTAGGCCTAAGTCTTGAGCAATAAAACTTGAGAGCTTAAATGTCTGCAACCCCCGTAAGTATGTTTAGACTCTGAATCCTCCAAGAGGGATTGAACCTTTTGCTCTGATGTCGCTAGAGGAAAGATAGTCCGTTTATCAAAACACGGCAGAATCCATTTTGGCCTAGCCAAAGCCCATAAGGACGTTGCAAGAGAATATGCACAAGAGAATCCACTGACTGGGGGGGGAGGACACAGCCGCTCTGAGGGCAATTCTGCATTGGCTTTTCCTTCTGTTGTTTTAGCAGACCCACATTGGAACAGAAATCCCCCTCTGCATTGCGTGCCGCTTTCGCTTTCTTTGATCGTCAGGTTTTATGGTAGTCTCCACACTGCGTGCCGCTTTCCCTTTCTTTGATCGTCAGGTTTTATGGTAGTCTCCACACTGCGTGCCGCTTTCGCTTTCTTTGATCGTCAGGTTTTATGGTAGTCTCCACACTGCGTGCCGCTTTCGCTTTCTTTGATCGTCAGGTTTTATGGTAGTCTCCACACTGCGTGCCGCTTTCCCTTTCTTTGATCGTCAGGTTTTATGGTAGTCTCCACACTGCGTGCCGCTTTCCCTTTCTTTGATCGTCAGGTTTTATGGTAGTCTCCACACTGCGTGCCGCTTTCCCTTTCTTTGATCGTCGGGTTTTATGGTAGTCTCCACACTGCGTGCCGCTTTCCCTTTCTTTGATCGTCGGGTTTTATGGTAGTCTCCACACTGCGTGCCGCTTTCCCTTGATCGTCGGGTTTATGGTAGTCCCACGTGCGGCCGTCTTTGATCGGTAGGGTCTCCACACTGCGTGCCGCTTTCCCTTTCTTTGATCGTCAGGTTTTATGGTAGTCTCCACACTGCGTGCCGCTTTCCCTTTCTTTGATCGTCAGGTTTTATGGTAGTCTCCACACTGCGTGCCGCTTTCCCTTTCTTTGATCGTCAGGTTTTATGGTAGTCTCCACACTGCGTGCCGCTTTCCTTTCTTTGATCGTCAGGTTTTATGGTAGTCTCCACACTGCGTGCCGCTTTCCCTTTCTTTGATCGTCAGGTTTTATGGTAGTCTCCACACTGCGTGCCGCTTTCCCTTTCTTTGATCGTCAGGTTTTATGGTAGTCTCCACACTGCGTGCCGCTTTCCCTTTCTTTGATCGTCAGGTTTTATGGTAGTCTCCATACTGCGTGCCGCTTTCCCTTTCTTTGATCGTCAGGTTTTATGGTAGTCTCCACACTGCGTGCCGCTTTCCCTTTCTTTGATCGTCAGGTTTTATGGTAGTCTCCACACTGCGTGCCGCTTTCCCTTTCTTTGATCGTCAGGTTTTATGGTAGTCTCCACACTGCGTGTCGCTTTCCCTTTCTTTGATCATCAGGTTTTATAGTACCTTCTGCATAGAATGATGGCTGTTCACGGGTGACTTCTCAGTCAGTATGGGGTTGCCCTGGGGTATTTGAATGTGGTTTGGTTGCTGCACCTTTGGTAAAACAACGGAGGGAAAAGCCAATGCAGAATCGCCCAGAGAAAGGGATCCTTGCGAGACGGCCCAGCAGTAAGGGGTGATCCGGCATTGGCTTTTCCCTCCATTGTTTTACCAAAGGTGCAGCAACCAAACCACATTTAAATACCCCGGAGGGCAACCCCGTACTGACTGAGAAGTCATCCATCTATGCAGAAGGTACCATAAAACCCAACGATCAAAGAAAGGGAAAGCGGCATGCAGTGTAGAGACTACCATAAAATCTGACGATCAAAGAAAGTGAAAGCGGCATGCAATATAGAGACTACCATAAAACCCGACGATCAAAGAAAGGGAAAGCGGCATGCAGTGTAGAGACTACCATAAAACCCGATGATCAAAGAAGGGGAAAGCGGCATGCAGTGTAGAGACTACCATAAAACCCGACGATCAAAGAAAGGGAAAGCGGCATGCAATATAGAGACTACCATAAAACCCGACGATCAAAGAAAGGGAAAGCGGCATGCAGTGTAGAGACTACCATAAAACCCGATGATCAAAGAAAGGGAAAGCGGCATGCAGTGTAGAGACTACCATAAAACCCGACGATCAAAGAAAGGGAAAGCGGCATGCAGTGTAGAGACTACCATAAAATCTGACAATCAAAGAAAGTGAAAGCGGCATGCAATATAGAGACTACCATAAAACCCGATGATCAAAGAAAGGAAAGCGGCATGCAGTGTAGAGACTACCATAAAACCCGACGATCAAAGAAAGGGAAAGCGGCATGCAGTGTAGAGACTACCATAAAACCCGACGATCAAAGAAAGTGAAAGCGGCATGCAATGCAGAGGGGGGATTTCTGTTCCAGCGTGGATCCAGTTGGTCAGCCGTGTTGGTCTGAAGCAGGAGAACAAATTTAGAGTCCAGTCGGGGCACCTTTAAGACCGACAAAGGTTTATTTAAGGTACGAGCTTTAGTGTGCATGCACACTTTTCTCAAGTACCGTTTGAAATATCTGGAAAAGTGTGCATGCCCCGGAAAGCTCGTGCCTTGAATAAACCTTTGTTGGTCTTCAAGGTGCCCCCACTGGACTCTAAATTTGTCCCAATGTGGGTTTGGTAAAACGACGGAGGGAAAATCCAGTGCAGAATCACCCGGGGTGTCTGTCGTGGGGAGGGAAAGGGAAAGGAGACTGTGAGCCGCTCTGAGACTTCGCACGAAGGGCGGGGGACAAATCCAATCTCTTCTTCTTCTTCCATTGCAAAGGGATTTGTGGAAGAACCACACATTGTGTCGGCTTGCGTAAGCCGAGCAGTTCCTTGGTGCAAGACGTATCACAGGACCTCTGCCAAAGCCAGAGAGGCTGGCTGCTCCCGGGGTGAACGAGGTCAGGAAGCCGGCTTGCGTGCCAGGCTCCTGCTACAGCTCTCGCGTCTGATCACACCCAGCCGCCTGAGCCTTCCTTCCTTCCTTCAGCCGCGCAGGGGAGGACGCGGCATCCCTTGCAGCGGGCCACGGAGGTCACGAGGGTGCCCACATCGGTGCCTGACTTCTTCAGCAGGGATGCCAACCAAAAGCAGAAGTGGGAGCTCACCGGGGGGGGGGGGAGCCTGTCTGCCTGCCCGTCCAACCTCGCAAGGTCGTTGTGAGAATCACATTGGGGAAGGGAGAAACACCTGGGCTATGCCGAGCTCCTTGGAAGAAGGGCGGGATGAGAACGGGAAAGGGACGTTCTTGCTAGAGCCGGCGTGGTTGAGGGATCCAAGCGCCTGACCAAGATCTGGGAGACCCGGGTTCGAATCCCCACCCGTGCTGTGGAAGCTCACGGGGTGACCTTGGGCCAGTTGCGTTCTCTCAGCCTAGCCTACCTCACAGGGTTGCTGGTGGGGGTGAAATGGGGGAAAGGAGAATGATGTCAGATGCTTTGGGTCCTTGTTGGGGGTGAATGCTATATAAACCAAGTAAATAAATAATTAGAGATTCTGAAACACATAGAGTCGGGCTCAAGTCGTTGCTTTTTTCCCCAGGGTCAGCACCTGTGGCAAGTTGGGAGAAGTGGTGCACGAGAAAGAACATCATCTGTGCATGCTGGATAACGTTAGAGCTCCATGTATGTATCACAGATGACATCAGGGCTTTGTCTGTCTGTCTGTCTATCTATTTTCTATCATCTATCATCTACCTACCATCTACCTACCTACCTACCTACTTACCCATCTATTTATCTCTGTCTATCTATTCTGTGTGTTCCGTGTATTCCATGCACCTCATAGTCTAGTCATGCCGGCCACATGACCACGGAAACGTCTTCGGACAGTGCTGGCTCTTCGGCTTGGAAACGGAGATGAGCACCGCATCCCTAGAATCGGATTCAACTGGCTTTCGAGTAAGGGAAACCTTTACCTTTATCTCTATCAGCTCTCTCTCTCTCTATCTATCTATCTATCTATCTATCTATCTATCTATCTATCTATCTATCTATCTATCATCTATCATCTATCATCTATCATCTCTCTCTCTCTCTCTCTCTCTCTCTCTCTACTCTCTCTCTCTCTCTCTCTCTCTCTGTCTCTCTCTCTCTCTCTCTCTCTGTCTCTCTCTCTCTCTCTCTCTCTCTCTCTCTCTCTCTCTCTCTGTCTATCTCTCTCTCTCTCTCAGTGATCTGGAACAAATTAACCGGGGTGCAGTTTTGGGGTGGCTACTCCCCTGCCTCAATAAATTGAGGATCAGACTTCAATATTGAGAGCCACTGTGATGTACAATTTGGGAGTCCCGGGTTCAAATCCCTGCTCTGCATGGAAGCTTATTGGGTGATACACCTCTCTCTCTCTCTCTCTCTCTCTCTCTCTCTCTCTCTCTCTCTCTCTCTCTCTCTCTCTCTCTCTCTTCTCCCTTAGCTTAACCTACCTCACAGGGCTGTTGTGAGGACAAAAGGGAAGAGGGAAGAACAATACGGCAAGCTGCTTTTCGTCCCTGACTTGGGAGGAAAGACGGGCGTCAGCCTCAAGGGAAATAAATGAGATGTTATTAATATCTAAACATCCAAACGAATAAATCTAATTGATGTCGCAGGGCCTCACCAGGGTGGCCGAGAAGAGGCACTCCCTGTGGCATGAAGGACACACAGACACACACATAGGGGTGCCAACCCCCAGGTGGCACCTGGAGATCTTCCACTATTACAACTGACCTCCAGACCACCAAGACCAGTTCCCCTGGAGGAAATGGCTGCTCTGGAGGGCGGGCTCTCTGGCATCGTACCATCCTGAGGTCCCTCCCCTCCACACGCCTCACTCTCTCCAGGCTCCACCCCCCTCAAATCTCCAGGTATTTCCCAACCCAGAGTTGGCAACCCTATCATACATCATGTTACCCTTCAGTCGCCTCGCTAAACGAAAAAGCTTTCGGATGCTTTTGCCACGCCTCTTCGGAAAGGTGCTTTGGCACCGCGACTGTTCGGGTCGCCCCGTTCCACGCTTACAAAGGACCCCACGCTGCCGTACCCTGCACCATCCCCTCTGCCTGGCAGCCCCATAGCCAGCCACTTTTTGCTGGGGGCCCCCAATTTTTTGCTTAGGGGGCCATCCATTATATGTCTATATGGAGCTACGGGCATTCTCTCCCCTCCCCACGACTGTGCTGGTTCAGATGGGGCCCATCAACTAACTGCAAGCCGGTGTACTTCAGAGCTGCAGAATGCAATGCCTAGTCCCGCGCAACGACTTCCCTGCGAGGTGCATTCAGGATTGCCTGGCCTCACCCACACTTCTGCAACGTGGCCATCTCGGGTTCCCCTGCCAGTCAGTGCTTGCTCCAGGCGGCTGCTTAGGAAGGCGCACTGAACAGCGCCTCTGGAAGTTTGACCAGGAGAGGGTCTTGCGAGATCGGACCTCCGATCCTATGCAGTCGGTTTCACTGACAGGCACAAAGCTACTGTGGAGCTTGGGGGAGTGGGGGAGAAGCCAAGGCTCAGGTTGGGGCCCTGGAAGAAACGCTAGGGGGCCGGGCCCCGTGGGCCCCGTGTTAGCTACGGGCCTGCTCCCTGGTGCCACAGCCTCTCTCCACAGCTGACAGGTTCCCTTCTGCAGATGTCAGGGGAATGACCAGGGACCGTTGGCATGCAACGCAGAAAGCCTTAAGTCAGGTTGCTAACTCCAGCTCAAGAAAGCCCTGAAGGCATGAGGACGGAGCCTGTGGAGGGGGGAATTTGGGGAAGGATTTAATGTAGACTTTGGGTTGCCAGCTCTGGGTGGGGAAATATCTGGAGATGGGGGAGTGGAGAGAGGGAGGGTGGGGTTTGGGGAGGGGAGGGACTTTAGTGGGGTATAATGCCAGAGAGCCCACCCTCCAAAGCAGCCATTTTCTGCAGGTGAGCTGATCTCCATTGTCTGGAGTAGCAGGAATCTCCAGGCTCTGGCTGGAGGCCGGCAACACTTACCTAGACTCTATGGCATACCACAGAGTTTGCCCTCTGAGGCTGCCATTTTTGAAAGCCAGTTTGGTATAGTTGTTAGGAGGGCAGACTCTAATCTGGGAGAACTGGGTTTGATTCCTAACTCCTCCACAGGCAGCTGCTGGAGTGACCTTGGGTCAGTCACAAGTTCTCTCAGAGCTGTTCTCTCAAGGGCAGTTCTCCAGAGAGCTCTCTCAGCCCCACCTACCTCACAGGGTGTCTATTGTGGGGAGAGGAAGGGAAGGTGATTGTAAGCCTCCATGCTGACTCTTAGTGGTTAAGAGCAGCGGACTCTAATCTGGGAGAACCGGGTTTGATTCCCCACTCCTCCACAGGCAGCTGCTGGTGTGACCTTGAGTCAGTCACATGTTCTCTCAGAGCTGTTCTCAGCCCCACCTATCTCACAGGGTGTCTGTTGTGGGGAAGGGAAGGAAAAGGGATATTGTAAGCCACTCTGAGACTCTGAGCGAAGGGTGGGGTATATATCCAATCTCTTCCTCCTCCTCCTCCTCCTCCTCCTCCTCCTCCTCCTCCTCCTTCTTCTTCTTCTTCTTCTTCTTCTTCTTCTTCTTCTTCTTCTTCTTCTTCTTCTTCTCGTTTTCTTCAGGGGAACTGATCTTTGTAGTCTTGCAGAATAGTTGTAATTCTGGGAGAACTCCGGGCCCTACCTTGAGGTTGGCAACTGCAAGCTCTGGTTTTGGAACACCCTGGAGATCTGAGGAGGGCAGGGACCCAGCGGGATATAATGCTGTAGAGTCCCACCTCCAAAGCAGCTATTTTCTCTGGGGGAACTGATCGCTCTTATCTGGATATCCGTTGTCACCCTGGAGAGATCTCTCCTCCCTGCATGGACAGTCGCAACCAAAGGGCTTTCAGGGCCGGGCCAGGCCGGACCGGGTGAAAGTTCCCCCGGCCAGCTTCCAGGCAGTGCTTTGGACCGGTCACCGTCCCCCCCACCCCCCTTTGCAGGTTAAAGATTGCCCTGGCTTGCGTGAGAAGGCGTTTGGCTTCATTTCACCGGGTTTCCCGTGCAAAGGCAGACAGGGACTTGGGGGGAGAAAGGGGGAAGGAGGGGGTGCGGAGGGGTCACTTTCAGGGACGTTGCGTGAGAATGAAGCTCCGCTGGGGGAGGCCACGGGCCAGGGAGGGGCTGGCCCTGGGGGGAAACCGAGGAGGACAATGAAAAGTCGTTCCACACACACACACACCCCTCCCCAAGTCCCTCCGGCTGGGCAGCTTTCTTAAAACAACCTTCTCCGCTGCGCCTGGCTGCACGCTTCCCAGGGGCCGAGAAGTCAATGGCTTTACAGGCCGGCCTTGAGATCAGTTTAATCTTAGGGATGCCAGGTCTGGGTTGGGGAATACCTGGAGACTTTGGGGGTGGAGCCAGGAGAGGGCGGGGCTTGGGGGAGGGGAGGGGCCTCAGCATAGTTCAGTGCCCATACAATCCACCCTCCGGTGTGGCCGTTTTCTCCAGGGGAGCTGATCTCTGTCAGCTGGTGACTGGTTGTGAACAATGCTTCCTTTAAGCTGTGGGGTCTCGGTGAGCAGAAATCCTACTTTGTGAGCTGCTGGCATTAAAGTTGGGAGCGAGCGATTTGGCCGCGGCATAAACCAGTTTGCTCTGGAGCCCTCCCCTTCCTGAGTGAAGATGAAAATCTATGAGCCGGAGGCTAGAAAACTGTGAGCTGGCTCACACTGGCTCAGCTTAGAGGGAACCCTGGTGTCAAAGGGGGGGGACTCCAGGCCCCACCTGGAGGCTGGCAACCCTAGTTTAAACCAGAGTCCCTCTGCAACGTCGGCTCTTTCTGCGACCTGTAGAGATCAACGTCGCCTCGGGTTGCCAACCTCCGGGGGGATAACCTGGGGAATCTCCCGCTGTCACGAGTGGTCTTCAGCGATGCTGATTCTGTGGACTTAGGCAGATCGTGAGAGGGAGGGCAGGAAGGGTGGCATCCAGTGTTCCCTCTAAGCTGAGGGAGTGCGAGCTAGCTCACAGTTTTTTAGCCTCCGGCTCACACCTTTTTGTCTCAGCTCAGGAAGGAGGGCTCCAGAGCAGACTCACTGATGCAGCTGCCAAATCGCTCGCTCCCAACTTTGATGCCAGCCGCTCACCAGGTAGAATTTCTGCTCTCAAGACTCTGCAGTTTAGAGGGAACATTCCGTGCTTAGTTCTCGAAGCCCTTTCTTACACGCCCAGGGAAATGCCGATTGCCACTTTAGGGTCAGGAAGCTATTTTTCTCCAGGCCAGTTTGGAGATCCCGGAGGGGGTTTTTTGGTCATCTTCCGGGCATGGAACGGTGGTCACTGTGGGTGTGGAGGGGGGAGGCATTTGTGAATTTCCTGCATTGTGCAGGGGGTTGGACTAGATGACCCTGGAGGTCCCTTCCGACTCTAGGATTCTACGATTCTATGACCAAGATCCATTCCCCTGGAGAAAATGGCTGCTTGGAGGGCGTTATACCCCGCTGAGGTACTGCCCCTCCCAAACCCAACCATCCCCAGACTCCACCCCCCAAATCTCTAGGTATTTCCACCCCTACCATTGTCCTGAGATCAGTGAGAATTCCGGGAGACCTCCAGTCCAACCTTGGGGTTCCCAGCTCTGTGTTGGGAAATACCTAGAGATTTAGGGGGTGGAGCCTGAGGAGGGCGGGGCTTGAGGAGGGAGGGGCCTTAGCAGGGTACAGTGCCCTGGAGTCTACTCTCTAAAGCAGCCATTTCCTCGTGGGGAAGAAGAAGAAGAACACATTGGATTTATACTCTGTCCTTCGCTCCCTGAAGGAGTCTCAGAGCGGTTGACAAACTCCTTTCCCTTCCCCTCCCCACAACAGACACCCTGTGAGCAACCCTCCCTCTAAGCTGTGGAGTCTTGTGAGCAAAAATGCTACTTTGTGAGCTCCTGGCATCAAAGTTGTGAGCAAGCGATTTGGCTCCTGCATAAATCAGTTTGCTCTGGAGCCGTCCTTCCTGAGCGAAGACAAAAATGTGTGAGCCGGAGGTTAAAAAACTGTGAGCTAGCTCACACTAGCTCAGCTTGGAGGGAACACTGCCTATGAGGTAGGTGGGGGCTGGGAGAGCTCTTGAGAGAACAGCTCTGAGAGAACTTGTGACTGGCCCAAGGTCACACCAGCAGCTGCATGCGGAAGAGTGGGAAATCAAACCCAGTTCTCCCATATTAGAGACCCCGCACTTAACCACGACACCAAACTGGCTCTCAAGATCTCTGTCATCTGGAGGTCAAGTGTAATCACATATTCTGTTGCCAGTAATTGAACTTTGAAGGACCGCTGTCCCATTGTTGAACATTGATGGCATGATACGTGCTTTAAACTTTGCAAGAAGTCTTGTGCTGACTTTGTGAAGTTTTTTCGCCTGTCGTCTGAAGAAGCGTGTTGGCTTTGTGATAAAGGCGACAGCCAAAACAACAAACTTTGGGTGCCTTTTCCAGTTGCCAGGTTTGCCAGGTCTCTAGCTGCAGAGTTGCACAGTGGAGCCGAGATTGGGCGATTTCTGCATCTAGCATTCTCTCCACATCTTCTCAACTCAGAGGGAAAAGGTGCAGCTCAAAACCACATTCAAATACCCCAGGGGTAACACTGTACTGACGGCAAAGTCACTCCTGAATGGCCATAAATCTATGCAGAAGGTACCATAAAACCCGATGATCAAAGGTAGTGAAAGCAGCAGGGCTATTTTGGGGCAGGAACGCACAGGAACAGAGTTCCGGCTGGCTCCCGAGTTGGCCACGCCCAGCAGGAACTCCTTAGCATAATAGGCCACACCCAACAGCAGAAACTCATTAGGACTGGCTACATTTGGGGTGTGTGGCCTAACATGCAAAGGAGTTCCTGCTACAAAAAAAGCCCTGGGTTTTGACAACAAATCAGGTAAACAGAATAAGAAGCAAAAGGTGGGTGTGGCTGGATGACCACACTTCTGGTAACATGGGGGTGTGGCCTAATAGGCTAATGAGCTGTGCTGTCAGGGGTGTGGCCTATTATGCTAATGAGTTCCTGCTGGGCTTTTTCTACCAAAAAAGCCCTGGAAAGTGTCATGGAGTGTGGAGGCTACCAGAAAACCCAATGATCAAGGTAAGTTAAAGCAGCATGCTGCAATGCAGAGGGGAATTTCTGTTCCAATGTCGGTTTTGTGAAACAGCAGAGGGAAAAGCCAATGCAGTCTTCCAGGCAATGTCTGACTTCCAGGCAAGATGTAGAATTGCTGCTGCGCTGATTCGGTGCTTTTTCTATGGAGTTTTCATATATGGTTGGTTGATGCTCGGTTGCAATGCTGCAGGTACATTTACTGAGCCGATGAGCTGCCGTTTTCAAGTAAATGAGTCCTTTTTTTCAATTTACTGGTGCAATAAGATTTATTTGAGGCTAGGCAAAGCCTTTTGACACGGTGGCATGTTTCAATGCTGCCTCTAAGCTGTGGAGTCCTGTGAGCCCAAATTCGACTTGTGTGAGCCCCTGGCATTAAAGCTGTGCACTGAGCGATTTGGCGAACTCCATAAATTTAGTTTGCTCTGGAGCTGGCCTTTTTGAGCCGAGACAAAAGTGTGTGAGCCGGAGGCTAAAAAACTGTGAGCTAGCTCACACTAACCCAGCTTAGAGGGAACACTGGTGTGTTTGTTTATTTAGCCTCCTAAAGTCTAGCAGCAGGAGCTGTGGTGGCTCAAGTGGTTAAGACGCTGAACTGCAGGCTGTGGAAGGTCAGTAGTTCAGCAGTTCGAGACCCGAGAGTGCCGCATGACGGAGTGAGCTCCCGTCTCTAGTTCCAGCTCCTGCCAGCCTAGCAGTTCGAAAGCAAGACATTGCAAGTAGATAAATAGGTACCACTTTTGGTGGGAAGGTAACAGCGTTCCGTGCGCCTCGGTGTTTAGTCATGCCGGCCACATGACCACGGAAACGTCTTCGGACAGCGCTGGCTCTTCGGCTTGGAAACGGAGATGAGCACCGCAACCCTAGAGTCGGATTCGACTGGCTTTTGAGCAAGGGAAACCTTTACCTTAAAGTCTGGCAGCCCTACATCAGTCATCTGGATGGGAGTTCATGCAGGGAAGTCTTATGTAAGCAGCCCGGAGCTGTTTAGATGCAGAGCGGGGTGTTAATGGAAGCCGATAAAATGATACCGAAGGTGCCAGCCTAGCAGATGCTTCAAATTGACAGGGACTAATTAACAGCTAATGTAAGCATCCCAGGAAACAGTAGCTTTACCTTGGACTAATTCCAGAGGGCGGAATAGAAGGTAGGCCTGCATTTGTTTTTTGTTTTTTTAACAGGCAGATTTTAATTTTATACAGGAGATCGGCAGGGTCAACAGTAAGTGTGGCATTGGGATTAGAGCAGGTTCTGGAAGAAGAAGAAGAAGAAGAAGAAGAAGAAGAAGAAGAAGAAGAAGAAGAAGAAGAAGAAGAAGAAGAGGAGGAGGAGGAGGAGGAGGAGGAGGAGGAGGAGGAGGAGGAGGAAGATCACGGCCCTGGTCCATCAAGGGCAGCATTGCCTACTCAGACTGGCTCTCCAGGGCCTCAGGCAGAGGCCTTCCCCATCACCTCCTGCCTGGTTTTTCACCTAGAGATGCTGGGGATTGAACCTGGGACCTTCTGCATGCCAAGCAGATGCTCTGCCACTGAGCCAGGGTCTCAGGTCAAGGTCTTTCCCATCACCTCCTGCCTGGTCCTTTTAACTGGAGATGCTGGGGATTGAACCTGGGACCTTCTGTATGCCAAGTGGCTGGAGGCTCTACCACTGAGCCAGGGTCTCAGGTCAAGGTCCTTCCCATCACCTCCTGCCTGATCCTTCCAACTGGAGATGCCGGGGATTGAACCTGGGACCTTCTGCATGCCAGGCAGATGCTCTACCGCTGAGCCAGGGTCTCAGGTCAAGGTCTTTCCCATCACCTCCTGCCTTGTCCTTTTGACTGGAGATGTTGGGGATTGAACCTGGGACCTTCTGCATGCCAGGCAGAGGCTCTACCTACTGGAGCCAGGGTCTCAGGTCAAGGTCTTTCCCATCACCTCCTGCCTTGTCCTTTTGACTGGAGATGTTGGGGATTGAACCTGGGACCTTCTGCATGCCAGGCAGAGGCTCTACTACTGAGCCAGGGTCTCAGGTCAAGGTCTTTCCCATCACCTCCTGCCTGGTCCTTTTAACTGGAGATGCTAGAGATTGAAGCTGCGACCTTCTGCATGCCAAGCAGATGTTCTACCAAGCTAGCACCTTCAGAGGGGCTGTGGCTCGCTGGTAGAGCATCCTTTTGGCATGCAGAAGGTTCCCGGTTCAACCCCCAGGATCTCCAGTTAAAAGGATCAGGTTGTAGGTGATGGGAAAGGCCTCTGTCTGAGACCCGGGAGAGCGGCTGCCAGTCTGAGTAGATAATACTGACTGACTTTGATGGACCCAGGGTCTGGTTCAGTAGACGGCAGCTTCACGTGCGGTCATTTTATCTTCACAACAACCCTGTGAGGTAGATAAGGCATGCTCTCTCCTTCTCTCTCTCTCTCTCTCTCTCTCTCTCTTTCTCTCTCTCTCCCTCTCTCTCCCTCTCTCTCCCTCTCTCTCTCCCCCTCTCTCTGTGACTGGCCCAAGTTCACCCGGCAGGCTTCCATAGGGCAGAGAGAGGATTTGAACTTGAGTCTCCCAGATCCTCATTTGACACTCCAACCAGGACACTACACTGGCTCTGTCTGTCTGTCTGTCTCTCCCTCCCTCCCTTCATTCATTCTAATTCATGCATCTGACAAGGTGGGCTATAACCCATGAAGCCGATGTTGCAGGAAATCTGTCCATTTCCACTGAGCCACAATATACTTCCATGCAGGGCTCTCTTTGTAGCAGGGACTCCTTTGCATATTAGGCGACACCCCCTAATGTAGCCAATCCCCCAAGAGCTTACGGTAGCCCCTGTCAGAAGAGCTCTGTAAACTCTTGGGGGATTGGCTACATTAGGGGGGTGGCCTAATATGCGAAGGAGTCCCTACCACAAAAAGAGCCCTGCATTCCGTGTGCAGGTGCACGAAACCTCGCTCCTTGAATAAAACTCGGTCAGTCTTAAAAGATGCCCCCAGACTCAAACTTTGTTCTGCCGCTTCAGACCAACACGGCTACCCCACCTGGATTTAATAACATACTTGATTGATTAATCTGGCTTGCGGCTAGCAGCGAGTCCAGGAGAGACCCGTGTTCCCTCTAAGCTGAGTGAGTGTGAGCTAGCTCACAGTTTTTTTAGCCTCCGGCTCACGCATTTTTGCCTCTTAGCTCAGCGAGGAGGAGGGCTCCGGAGCAAACTGATTTATGCAGTAAGCCCAATTGCTCGCTCACAACTTTAATGCCGGTAGCTCACAAAGTAGAATTTCTGCTCACAAGACTCCACAACTTAAGAGGGAGCGTTGGTAAGTAAAGGTAAAGGTTCCCTTGCTCGAAAGCCAGTCGAATCCGACTCTAGGGTTGCGGTGCTCATCTCCGTTTCCAAGCCGAAGAGCCAGCGCTGTCCGAAGACGTTTCCGTGGTCATGTGGCCGGCATGACTAAACACCAAGGTGCACGGAACGCTGTTACCTTCCCACCGAAGTGGTACCTATTTATCTACTTGCAGTTTCTTGCTTTTGAACTGCTAGGTTGGCAGGAGCTGGAACTAGAGACAGGAGCTCACCCCGTCATGCGGCACCCGGGTCTCGAACTGCTGAACTACTGACCTTCCACAGCCTGCAGTTCAGCGTCTTAACCACTTGAGCCACCGGAGCGTTGGTAGAGGCCAACAAAATTTTAGGGCTTTAAGCTTCCCAGAATCAAAGCTCCCTTCAATCAATACAACTCCTTTCCTCCCGGTATCTGACGGAGGCAGCTGTGACTGTCGGCAGTCCGTACCCCGAAAATCTTATTGGTCTCTGAGCAATGTTCCCTCTAAGCTGTGGGGTCTTGTGAGCAAGAATTCTACTTTGTGAGCAGTGTTCCCTCTAAGCTGAGTTAGTGTGAGCCGGCTCACAGTTTTTTCACCTCCGACACACACTTTTTTTGTCTCGGCTCAGGAAGAATGGCTCCAGAGCAAACTGATTTATGCCGCAGCCGAACCGCTCAGCTCACAACTCGAATGCCAGTCACTCACAAAGTTGGATTTTTGCTCACAAGACTCCACGGCTTAGGGGGAACGTTGTTTGTGAGCGACTGGCATTCAAGTTGTGAGCCGGCCATTTGGCTGCTGCATAAATTAGCTTGCTCTGGAGCCAGCCCTTCCTGAGCCGAGACAAAACCGGGTGAGCCGGAGGCTAAAAAACGGTGAGCCAGCTCACACTCACTCAGCTTAGAGGGAACACTGTTCCTGAGGTATTGACGGGTTCCGGTCCAGCCGTTCTACAGCAGACAAATGCAGCTGCACACTGAAACTCTCTGGACTGTAGTGGGGAAAGGGGGGGGGAATTCTTCCTCTCTGAATTAATGAGGCCCTCTACACCTAAGTAGGCCCTCGAGACAGTTTGCTGACTCCTAGCCGGGAGCCAAGAGCTTTTCCCACGGCAAGGGACTGTTTGTCACAGCTGAGCAATCTCTGGAGGAGGCCGCGTGAGTGCCTAAACCCTTGCGTGAGTGTGCGAGAGAGAGAGAGACGGAGAGATCAGGGTGTGTTCAGGTGTCGGAGGCGGGGAGCTATAGTTGCCTGGCACGCAAGGCCAATTTTGGATGCCCAGCAGCTGGGAGGCGCAGGATCCTGCCCTGCCTGGCATAGGCAGATGTTTTGCTCCCAATTGGAGTTTGTCACGAACAGGCTGCTGATCTGTTTCTGTGGGAAATATGTGGGGAGGCATTCCTGCCAGGGTTTCGCCCACATCATGTACCCAGGTCCCCATGTTGCCGGCACCTTGATTTTTAGCTGTCGAGAGCGACCTGGCCGTATCTTCCGATTGCGGCCAGATTGGCTTTTGCAAGACTCGGCGATCAAACGGCAGACCGCGGTTGATCAGATTGGTTGAAGAAGGCAACAGACGTGTTTCAAGGGACTGAAGTTAACTTTATTACAGAGCGGTCAAAATCTTGAACAAACAACGAGACGATGGAACAAAGTCTGAGGCCGGCGGCGCCTTTAAGACCGACAAAGTTTTATTCGAGGTACGAGCTTCTGTGTGCACTCGCACCCTCTTCGGAAGTGTGCATGCACACGAAAACTTATACCCCGAATTAAACTTTGTCGGTCTTAAAGGTGCCGCTGGACTCACCCTTTTTTCTACTGCTTCAGACCCACACGGCTACTCCACCTGAACCGAGACAATGGAAAGCTGTGAAATTAAGGATGGGGAAAGAGACACAAAAGAACTAAGAGGAGATGTAAGCTGCGATCACACGCAGAATTAGCCGTGCCATAGGCGCGAATGCCGGGAGGATTTTAAGGGCTCGATCAGACGCAAACATCTGGGAAGCGTCCCGCACCCGTGGGCAACCCGTTTTGCTCCGCCGCAGAAGCAGAGTTAAAAAAACACACACTAGGGATAGTCTGGTAGGAAACGGGTTTGCTACGGGCCACAGACGGACTTCCCCCTGTCTGATCACTCCAGCGCGCTCTCATGGTGTCTGTTTGGTCTGATCGGGCTATCCCGACTCCGTGTCGTGGTTTTTGCCCCTG
Organism: Gekko gecko; assembly: GCA_029375565.1. Classification (NCBI taxonomy): domain Eukaryota; kingdom Metazoa; phylum Chordata; class Lepidosauria; order Squamata; family Gekkonidae; genus Gekko; species Gekko gecko. The sequence goes on along the minus strand of JAPDNY010000017.1, from coordinate 6,347,567 downwards.
TTTCAGCATGTGCATCATCGCACACTGCATAGGAAGCATTCAGTGCAGAGATGCGGATCATCAATCCCCCATTGAAGCACACTGGAAATATGCGGCAACCCCCCCCGATTCACCCGCAGTTTGCGTCTGATCACATAGTTGTGGCCGCCCCCACAGCTCCCAGGGACTGTGTGATCGCACAACTGTGGGTCAAATTATTCCAGAGCCAGGGCAATTTGGTGCAGGAATGCACAGGAATGGCGTTCCGGCTGGCTCCCGAGCTGGCCACGCCCAGCAGGAACTCATTAGCATAATAGGCTGCACCCAGCAGCAGAAACTCATTAGGACTGGCTACATGACGTTAAACCCATTTCTCTGTTGACCGCAGCATCAACCTTCGTTAGCCGAAGCCCGGTTCTACCTCCTTGCAAAATCAGCTTCGAAGATGCACGAACGGGATCTTCGAACTGACAGTTTCCCTCTGGCTGGTGACTCTCTTCCCAATGTTTGAAGGAACTTGGCTTTCTGAATACTTCTGAGTCTCCAGGCTACAGCCAGAACAGCCAATCAGGGGAGAGGAGAGGTGGCATAACGCCCCGTGCAATAACAATCTCTCATGTTACTTACTGTTGCACGGATTCAGTCTATAAAAAGCAAATCAGCTTCCCCTGCATCCGGCAAGAGAGAGAGAGCTGCTGTCTTTTGCACGGCAAAGGGGAGCAGAGAGTCTATCCAAAGTAAGTGAATGCCACCTTTATGCACGTGTCTGTCACCTGGGATTTTTCAGGTGCTGCAGATGGCTTCTGAGCCTTCCAATTTTTATTTTTATTTTTGCAGCCTAGGAAGTGTGATGGAAGGAAGCAGGTAGAGCTAAATGTGCATGGTTTGGCGGTGCATGGAGACAGTGCCATAAGTGCTTCACTGCACTGCAAGCGTTTCAGGGAAAGTGTTTGGTGTCGTGGTTAAGTGAGCGGACGCTAATCTGGGAGAAACGGGTTTGATTCCCCACTCCTCCACTCGTGGCTGCTGGATGACCTTGAGCAAGCCATAGTTCTGGCAGAGCTGTTCTTGAAAAAGAGCAGTTTCTCTCAGAGCTCTCTCCACCCCACCCACCTCACAGGGTGTCTGTTGTGGGGAGGGGAAGGGAAAGGAGTTTGTAAGCCCCTCTGAGACTCCTTTGGGTAGTGAAGGGCGGGGTATAAATCCAATCTCCTCCTCCTCCTGTTTGGTGTCGTGGTTAAGTGAGCAGACTCTAATCTGGGAGAACCGGGTTTGATTCCCCACTCCTCCACTCACAGCTGCTGGATAACCTTGGGCAGCTGTTCTGGCAGAGATGTTCTTGAAAAAAGAGCCGTTTCTCTCAGAGCTCTCTCAGCCCCACCTACCTCACAGGGTGTCTGTTGTGGGGAGGGGAAGGGAGAGAAGTTTGTAAGCCGCTCTGAGACTCCCAAGTGAAGAGTAGGGTATAAATCTAATCTCCTTCTCTTCCTGCTCCTCCTCCTCCTCTTCTTCTTCAGCAGTTGATCAAGGGAGATTGTAGACATGGCTTGAATTCCTAAGGAAGAAAAGATGCCAGAGCTCAGGGTTATATGGGAACTCGGCCCTGCACCTGGAAGCAAGAAACTGCAGATGGCTTTAGAAAAGCTAGACTCAGGCGGGCAGCTGTGTCAGTCTGAAGCAGCAGAACAAAGTTGGGAGTTCAGGGGCACCTTTAAGGCCAACCAAGTTTTATTCCAGGTCTATGCTTTCGTAGACATGCACGTGAAGAAGAAATGCTAGTTTATGTAAGAGTGGTAAAAAAGCTATTATTGAAGGGTGGGGGGTCAAGGATTTTTCTTGGTGCAGGAAGTGACTGCCCTGCCCTGGAAAACCCAGGCTGGCCTGATCCTGCCAGATTTCAGAAGCTAAGCAGGGTCAACCCTGGCTTGCATTTGGCGGGGAGACCACCAAGGAAATCCCGGGGTTTGCTCGGCAGAGGCAGGCAACGGCGCACCCCCTCTGAACGTCTCTCACCTCGGAAACCTGACAGGGTCACTATACATCCGCGGAGACTCGATGGCAATAAAATAAAAATGAAAGGCCTGTTTTGCAGGACGGAGGTGAGATTTTTTAAAAAATCGGTGCTATGTGTTTTTTTATATATACATTTTTTATTATTTTCTTCTACAAACACTTCAAACTACAAGCACTAAACTACTAAAGGGAGTAAACAAGGTACAATAATGAACTATCGATATGCTTTCATCATTTCTCTACCTGCTGTATAATCCATTTCCATTATCCACTACTAAAACAATAAAACCCATAAAGAATTTGTTAGAGATCCTGTCACATCAGAGCTTACATTTATAATTTTAAGTATACAAATAGAAATTCTGAGAACTTTATTCTTCTTCTTATCTTTACACTTCTTCTTCTTCTTTTGCCATGGCAGCTTAACCTTCATGGGCTTGGGCACAGCTGCACCTAAATCAGAGTCCGTGTCAGAGTCAAAGATTCCTCCCAGAGATACCGAAGTATCAGAGGAAGATGAGTCATCCGTGCCAGTCTTTTGGTGTTCGCTGATTTTCGCTGTTGCCTTCTCGCCCTCTGCTCCATTCTTTTGTTTATTCAACATTTGGTGTTGCTTCAAAAATAGGTGCTATGTGTTTTTTTGATGTCAAGTCCCAGCTGACTTATGGTGACCCTGTATTGCTGTGCGGGTGCGTGGGGGGACACATGGAGTGGGACTCCCCCCTGCCCCGTTGACATCTTGGAAGACACAGAGGAGATAATGTTTGTCATTTTGACTAGTGATATGTTTCAGTCTCTGGGAGCCAAATGGCTTGCTTCCCAAGGAACAAACTGACAGAGAGAGAACACAACCATGGCCTCGGGAAGTCCCTGGTTCAAATCATACTGTTATGTATTGTGCATACATTCAGTAATGCCTGAGCTTCAACCTGGACTCCATAGAAGGCTGATATCATAAAATACATGTTCTGATTGGCTACTTTGCGCAGTAGGCCAATCAGAGCCTAGGAGAAGTTTTGGAGGGAACAACAATCATTGGCCTTTATGTGAGAGTTATGATTGGTTATTAACTCGCTAGGGGGCGTGGTTACCCAAGCCTGGAAAGTTTAAAAGAGAGCTTCTTGCTCTGGGTTGCTGTTGTTGTTATGTTCTAATAAAGTTGAAATTGCTTGTTAAGAGCTGACCGAAGTCTCATACTTAACACATACCTTCACCACAACCTTGGCCTCCCTTGCAAGTCTGCACTTTTGATGTTCGAAGTGTCCTGTGCAATTTAGTGGCAGTGGAGGAAGCCGCTCTCGAGTTGCGGCCGACTTGTGGTGACCCCCCCTCGTGGGGTTTTCAGGGCAAGAGATGCTTGGAGGTGGTTGGCCATTTGCCTGCATCTAGGTAGTCTCCCATCCAGGCACTAACCAGGGCTGACCCTGCCTAGCTTCTAAGGTCTGACGGGGTCAGGGTGGTCTGGGCCATCCAGGCCGAGGCAGTCCATGCTATAGGATTATTAATGTATGGAGACTGAAAGCTGGGGTGAGGAGCAGGGTCCTCCCTAAAATATGATTTCACTGCCTTCACACATAGTACTATCTCTAATGGAAGGACAAGCTCTATGTCGTGGGTACTAGGCCTGCCGAGGCTGACTACTCCTCAGATGAGGAAGAGGCAGGGCGCAATCCAGCCTCCTCTGGAGTCAGCCTAGAAGAAGAACCCTCAATACCTGAGGAGGAAGAGTCCCCAGCAGCCTCACAGGAGGTGCAGCCAGAAGGAGAGGCCAATCCTGAGCCTGGCCCAGCACCCCCAGTTGCAGACAACCCAAGGCCAGACTTTCTGCCTAGTTCTCCTGAGTGCCCCAGACATAGGGCATGCCGGAGGATGACTATGGAGGAGTGAAGGAGTACCAGACTTCAGCTCCTGCAGAGGCAGATGGAAGAGCTGTAAGCCTTTGCAGACTCAACCCCAGGGAAGGAAGGACCTGTTCAAAAGCACTCTGTGCACCTGTGCAACTTTGCTCACTCAGAACTCTCTCTCTCTCTGTGTGTGTATATAGCAACTGCTGCTGCTGCTGCTGCTGCTGCTCCTCCTCCTCCTCCTCGCAACCTTGACTGGACTTCCCGGCTCTTTGACTCTCGGCTCTGTTACTGACCTTGATTCTGGACTGTGTTTACAGGCTTTCCAGTGTGTGGTCTCTGTGGCAGCCAGCCAAGACAGCACACTCTACTTCTTATGTTTTTAGCTTGGGAAGTGAGCCCTGATGCAGGACAGCTGATCCTCGTATACATGTAGTTAACCTGTAAGATTCCACTAGACTCCTGTTCTGTTTTGCTGATACAGACTAACACGGGTAGCTCTCTGGGATAACGGAGGAGGAGGAGGAGGAGATTGGATTTATACCCTGCCTTTCACTCAGAATGGCTTACAATCTCCTTTCCTTTTCCCTCCCCACAACAGGCACCCTGTGAGGTAGGTGGGGCTGAGAGAGCTCTTTCGAGAACTGCCCCCAAGAGAACAGCTCTGAGAGAACTTATGACTGACCTGAGGTCACGCCAGCAGCTGCATGTGGAGGAGTGGGGAATCAAACCCGGTCCTCCCAGATTAGAGTCTGTGCACTTAACAACTACACCAAACTGGCTCTCATTCTTATGTTGATCATCTAAACTCAAGCAGATTTCTAAACCCAGCTAGTTTCCACAGCTAGGTTTCTAAACTGAACTTGTTTTCCTCAGCTAGGTTTCTAAACTCAGCTAGGGGCTTTTCCATATTCCCTATTTCCATATTCCCCACTTTTTCCATATTCCCATATTTCCATATTCCCCACTTGTAAATTCCTGTTTCTTCAGGGTTTTGTTCCCTGTTCCACAAGTGTCTTGCTCCCTCTAGTGGTCAGTTTGATCTTACTCCAGTTTACCTCCCACATTTCTCCCTGTGGATTTAAACTGCATGTTTTTTATGCCAGACATAAACTGATGTAATATTGAATCGACCCCTAGAGGGAGCAAAGCACATGCAGAACAGAACCCTCCCCTGAAGAAACAGGAACTTGCAAACCAGGAAAACTGATCTCATTTATATTTTATGTTTTATTGTAAACTATGTGTTGACTTAAGGAGCTGCGGTGGCTCAAGTGGTTAAGACACTGAACTGCAGGCTCTGGAAGGTCAGTAGTTCAGCAGTTCGAGACCCGGGTGCCGCATGACAGGGTGAGCTCCTGTCTCTAGTTCCAGCTCCTGCCAACCTTGCAGTTCGAAAGCAAGAAATTGCAAGTAGATAAATAGGTACCACTTTGGTGGGAAGGTAACAGCGTTCCGTGCACCTTGATGTTTAGTCATGCCGGCCACATGACCACGGAAACGTCTTCGGACAGCGCTGGCTCTTCGGCTTTGAAACGGAGATGAGCACCGCAACCCTAGAGTCGGATTCGACTGGCTTTCGAGCAAGGGAACCTTTACCTTTACTTTATGTGTTGACTTTATGTGAGCCGCCCTGAGCCGCCCTTGGCTGGAAGGGCGGGGTAGCAATTCAATAAATAAATAAAATGTGGGAAAGCCCTCGGTTCTCTCAACTAAGATTCTAAACTAGCTAGGTTTCTAAACTCAACTAGGTTTCTAAACTCAACTAGGTTTCCTAAAATGTTGGAAGCAGCAATGGTGGAAGATGCTGGTACAGTCCCCATCACAGAAGCCCTTGTTGTGCTGTCCGTCCTTTGCTTGGTCTTCTACATCATCATATCCTCCCGGGAGAAGATACCACAAGGCCTGAAGAAACTCCCAGGACCGCGGGGCTACCCCTTGATTGGCAATATCCTTCAACTGGGGAAGAAGCCTCATGTGAAACTGACCCAGATGCGCCAGAAGTATGGAGACGTCATGAAGATCCACATCGGCACGAGGCCGGTGGTGGTCATCAGCGGGTTGGACACCATCAAGCAGGCCTTGGTGAAGCAAGGAGAGGACTTCATGGGGCGCCCTGATCTCTACAGCTTCCGCCACATTGCCGATGGCCAGAGCTTAACCTTTGGGAGGGATTCCAAGGAAGTGTGTCAGGCCCGCAGGAAACTGGTCCAGAACGCCCTGAAGACCTTCGCCTCCTCCATCAGCCCCACGTCCTCTTTGAGCTGCCTCCTGGAGGAGCACGTCTCCAACGAGGCGGAGTACTTGGTTATGGAGCTTCAGCAAGTGATGAAGGAGAAGGAGAGTTTTGACCCCTATGGGTACCTGGGTGTCTCCGTGGCCAACGTCATCTGCGCCATCTGCTTTGGCCAACGCTACCGTCACGATGACCAGGAGCTGCTCAACATTGTGAACTTCTTTGAAGATTTCGAAGAGGTCGCTGCAGTCGGGAGCCCCACCGATTTCATCCCCCTGCTCCGCTACCTCCCGAACCCCGCCATGGAGAAGTTTAAGGAACTGAACACGCGGTTCCTTGCTTTCCTGCAGAAATACGTCAAGGAGCACTACGAGAGCTTCAACAAGGTAAAGGGACGACGGGGAATACTCGGAGGTATTTCATGTTTTTATTTTAGTGCTTTTAGAAATCCCGCCCTCGCTTCTGAGGAGCTCAGAGAGGTGTATATCTTTCTCCCCTCCTCTGTTTTTATCCTCACAACGACCCTGTGAGGTAGATTAGGCTGAGAGAGAGAGGGAGGGAGAGACTGGCCCCAGGTCACCCACTGAGCTTCCATGGCAGAGTTGGGTTGCCATTGCCAAGGTCCTAGTCTACCACACTAACCACAACATCATGTTTTGTCCTGACGTCGTTGTCATCATCAACATGACCATCATTCTTCTTCTTCTTCTTCTTCTTCTTCTTCTTCTTCTTCTCCTTCTTCTCCTTCTCCTTCTCCTTCTCCTCCTTCTCCTTCTCCTTCTCCTTCTCCTTCTCCTTCTCCTTCTCCTTCTCCTTCTCCTTCTCCTTCTCCTTCTCCTTCTCCTTCTCCTTCTTCTCCTTCTTCTCCTTCTTCTTTTCCTCCTCCTCCTCCTCCTCCTCCTCCTCCTTTTTCTAGGAGAACATTCGGGATATTACGGACGCCTTGATTATGGAAAGCCAGGGGAAGAAATTTGCAGCCAACGCCCGCGTTCAGCTCCCAGAAGAGAAGATAGTCAATCTTGTGAACGACGTTCTTGGAGCCAGTAAGCTCATCTGGATTTCAGTGTTCCTGATCATACAAACATCAGAGGTGCCCTGCTGGACCGGACCGGTGGTCTGTCTAGTCCAGCATCCTTGTTCTCAGAGTGACCATACTGCTTTGTGCAATACTTTCAGCTTTTGATGCTGTTAAGGCTGGGCTTTGGAAATGAAGTCCAGGACCCTGGTTCTGGAAGGGGGCCCAACAGCAGGCTGTAGCTAGCAAGCCTTTCTGAGCACAGTGGGGCTTACTTCTGAGCAGGCATTCATAGACTCTAGTTCTTCTGTGTGTGTATCTGTACCGGGTGGGATGAACTTCCTGGATTCTGCACTTGGCATCTGAGGTGTATAAGCCCATTGGATCCAGATCCTGAAATTCCCTCATACTTAGGCTTGCCAGGTTCCCCATAGCCAGCTCCAGGTTGGAAAACTCTTGACGGTTTAAGAGTGGGCAGGGACCATACAGTCCACCCTCCAAAGCCACTATTTTCTCCAGGGGAGCTGATCTCTGTAGTCTGGAGATGAGCTATCATTACAGGGGATCCCCATGTCCCACCTGGAGGCTGGCATCCCTACCGTTACTGTTGATTTATCTCTGGCTTTCTCGAATTATCCGTCCAGGTTTCGATACAACGACGACAGCCTTATCCTGGTGCCTCATGTATCTGGTAGCCTATCCCGAAATTCAGAAGAAGATCCAGGAAGATCTAGGTAAATCAAGTATATAGGAAGCTGCTTTACACTGAATCAGACCATTGGTCCCTAGCTCTGCCATGGTCAAGGCCAGTATTGTTTACTCATACTGGCAGTGGTTCTCCAGGGTCTCAGGATGAAGTCTTTCCCATCACCTACTACCTTATCCTTTTAAATGGAGATGGCGGGGATTGAACCTGAGACGTTCTGCATGCCAAGCAGATGATCTACCACTGAGCCACGGTCTTAGGCTGGAGGTCTTACACATCACCTACTGCCTGGTCCTTTTGAGTAGAGATGCCAGGGATTGAACCTGAGACCTTTTGCATGCCAAGCAGATGCTCTATCACTAAGCCATGTTCTCAGGCAGAGGTCTTTCTCATCACCTACTACCTTGTCCTTTTGAGTGGAGATGCCTGGGATTGAACCTGGGACCTTCTGCGTGCCAAGCAGATGCTCTGTCACTAAGTCATGTTCTCAGGCAGAGGTCTTTCTCATCACCTGCTACCTAGTCCTTTTGAGTGGAGATGCCTGGGATTAACCTGGGACCTTCTGAGTGCCAAGCAGATGCTCTGTCACTAAGTCATGTTCTCAGGCAGAGGTCTTTCTCATCACCTACTACCTAGTCCTTTTGAGTGGAGATGCCTGAGATTGAACCTGGGACCTTCTGCATGCCAAGCAGATGCTCTGTCACTAAGTCATGTTCTCAGGCAGAGGTCTTTCTCATCACCTACTACCTAGTCCTTTTGAGTGGAGATGCCTGGGATTAACCTGGGACCTTCTGCGTGCCAAGCAGATGCTCTGTCACTAAGTCATGTTCTCAGGCAGAGGTCTTTCTCATCACCTACTACCTAGTCCTTTTGAGTGGAGATGCCTGGGATTAACCTGGGACCTTCTGAGTGCCAAGCAGATGCTCTGTCACTAAGTCATGTTCTCAGGCAGAGGTCTTTCTCATCACCTACTACCTAGTCCTTTTGAGTGGAGATGCGTGAGATTGAACCTGGGACCTTCTGCATGCCAAGCAGATGCTCTGTCACTAAGTCATGTTCTCAGGCAGAGGTCTTTCTCATCACCTACTACCTTGTCCTTTTGAGTGGAGATGCCTGAGATTGAACCTGGGACCTTCTGCATGCCAAGCAGATGCTCTATCACTAAGCCATGTTCTCAGGCAGAGGTCTTTCTCATCACCTACTACCTTGTCCTTTTGAGTGGAGATGCCTGGGATTGAACCTGGGACCTTCTGCGTGCCAAGCAGATGCTCTGTCACTAAGTCATGTTGTCAGGCAGAGGTCTTTCTCATCACCTACTACCTAGTCCTTTTGAGTGGAGATGCCTGGGATTAACCTGGGACCTTCTGAGTGCCAAGCAGATGCTCTGTCACTAAGTCATGTTCTCAGGCAGAGGTCTTTCTCATCACCTACTACCTAGTCCTTTTGAGTGGAGATGCCTGAGATTGAACCTGGGACTTTCTGCATGCCAAGCAGATGCTCTATCACTAAGTCATGTTCTCAGGCAGAGGTCTTTCTCATCACCTACTACCTAGTCCTTTTGAGTGGAGATGCTGGGGATTGAACCTGGGACCTTCTACATGCCAAGCAGAGGCTCTCCCACTGAGCCAGGGTCTCAGGCTGGAGGTCTTATGCATCACCTACTGCCTGGTCCTTTTGAGTGGAGATGCTGGGGACTGAACCTGGAACCTTCTGTGTGCCAAGCAGGGGCTCTACCACCGAGCTTCCTCAAGTCCTCCTCTCTCACGCTGCGGGGTGGATTCCGCCTCTGTCCTACCACTCCACTCAGCAAGGTTCAGTTAAAATATTTATACCCCACTTTTCCTTTCAACTCAAGTTGGAAAGCTCCCTCTGATCTTAGGAGACCTCCTCCGACTTCAGTAGCTCTTCCATAGGAGAACTTGAGTTGAAGTCTCCCTAGCCTGGAGGTAGGTTGCTTGGAAAACAGTTGGGTCGTTCCCCCCGCCCCGGTTATTTGGGAAGGCAGGATTCCCAGTCATTCTTCCTCCTCTCTGCCCTGCAGACCGAACTATTGGCAGTGAGAGGACGCCACAGCTCTCCGACCGGCCTTTGCTGCCCTACCTCGAAAGCTTTATTTTGGAGGTCCTCAGACATTCGTCATTCGTGCCTTTTACAATCCCCCACTGGTAAGTCCTCGGGTCAGTTCGTTCCAGCATCAAACTAGCCCATCAGTCTGAGCAGGAAGCTGTCTGCATAAGGGCCACTCAGAGGAAAGGACAGACTAGAGCAAGACCCAAGTGTGGGTGGTGGTTGTGCGGGTGGGGAAATTGGTATACTTTGCTAGACCCCCCAAGAATTTGGGGCAAGCCCACGTCATACATATGTGCCATTGAGTCACCACCCGACTTATGGTGACCCTAGTGAAGGGCTTTCAAGGCAAGTGAGAAGCAGAGGTGGTTGGCTGTTACCTTCCTCTGCAGAGTCTTCCTGGGTGGTCTCCCTTCCATGTACTCACTCTGCTTAGCTTCCAACTGGTGGCAACTCCAGCAAGGGGCTTTCAAGGCAAGTGAGAAGCAGAGGTGGTTGGCCATGGCCTTCCTCTGCAGAGCCTTCCTGGGTGGTCTCCCTTCCAAGTACTGACCCTGCTCAGCTTCCAACTTATGGTGACCCCGGCAAAGGGGCTTTCAAGGCAAGTGAGAAGCAGAGGTGGTGGGCCATGGCCTTCCTCTGCAGAGCCTTCCTTGGTGGTCTCCCTTCCAAGTACTGACCCTGCTCAGCTTCCAACTTATGGTGACCCCAGCAAGGGGCTTTCATGGCAAGTAAGAAGCAGAGGTGGTGGGCCATGGCCTTCCCCTGCAGAGTCTTCCTGGGTGGTTTCCCTTCCAAGTATTGACCCTGCTTAGCTTCCAACTTATGGTGATTCCAGCAAGGGCCTTTCAAAGCAAGTGAGAAGCAGAGGTGGTTGGCCATGGCCTGCCTCTGCAGAGTCTTCCTGGGTGGTCTCCCTTCCAAGTACTAACCCTGCTTGGCTTCCCCCAGCAAGGGGCTTTCATGGCAAGTGAGAAGCGGAGGTGGTTGGCCATGGCCTTCCTCTACGAAGCCTTCATTGGTGGTCTCCCATCCAAGGACTGACCCTGCTTAGCTTCCAACTTATGGTGATCCCAGCAAGGGGCTTTCAGGGCAAGTGAGAAGCAGAGGTGGTTGGCCATTGCCTTCCTCTATGAAGCCTTCGTTGGTGGTCTCCCATCCAAGTACTAACCCTGCTTAGCTTCCAGCCCCAGCAAGAAGAGGTGGTTGGCCATCCAAGTACCGACCCCGCTTAGCTTCCAAGATCTGAAAAGAGTGGGCTATACCATGCCATCTTCCCTCCCTGGCAAGCCCATTATCAGGAGAACATATTTGGGACATTTTGTAAATGAAATAAATTCTTTTAAAAATAACCAAAACATGAGACTGTATGTAGGCAGAGGAACCCAGGAGACACTTCTTCCAGCAAGAAAACAGCAAGGGAGGAAAGGGTCAAAGATGCCCCCCCCCGCCCCCCTTGGGCTGCTCTGGTCCTTGATAAGGCAAGCCTGGAGGCTGCAAAAGAAAAATAAATACTATGCAAGTGGAGCCCTGAGCTCCCCAATCAGGATGCGACTACGGAAAAGTTCGCTTCCCTAAATCCCAGCTACTTAAAGGCCGAACACGATTGGTAGCAGCACCTTCTGGCTGAATTCACACTGGCACTGAACCAAAAAAGGGATTCACCAGATATTGGGTTCCTTTCTACAATTTCCCAGCAGTTTTTAAAGACAAAAACGTGTGGATTAAATTTTGTTCTCTCTCCCCTCTCGGGTTTCACCAGCACAACCAGAGAGACTGCCTTGAACGGCTTCTACATCCCAAAGGATATCTGCGTGTTTATCAACCACTGGCAAGTGAATCACGATGTGTAAGTCGGGCCGCAGATTCTAAGAATGCTTTGTGGGGAGTGTGTGTGTGTGAGTGTGAAATACTTTCAAGTCGGAGCCGACTTACGGAGACCCCAGCAAGGGACTTTCAAGGCAAGTGAGAAGAAGATTTGGTTGGCCATTGCCTTCCTCTGCAGAGCCTTCCTTGGTGGTCTCCCATCCAAGACTTATGGCAACAGCAGCAAGGGGCTTTCAAGGCCAGTGAGAAGCAGAGGTGGTTTGCCATTGCCTTCCTCTGCAGAATCTTTCTTGGTGGTCTCCCATCCAAGTACTGACCCTGCTTATCTTCCCCCAGCAAGGGGCTTTCAAGGCAAGTGAGAAGCAGAGTTGCTTTGCCATTGCCTTCCTCTGCAGAGTCTTCCTGGGTGGTCTCCCTTCCAAGTACTGACCCTACTTAGCTTCCAATTTACAGTGACCCCAGTGAGGGGCTTTCAAGGCAAGTGAGAAGCAGAGGTGGTTGGCCATTGCCTTCCTCTGCAGAGTCTTCCTTGGTGGTCTCCCAAGTACTGACCCTACTTAGCTTCAACGTGTGTATAGACTTAAGATATATTGGATTATTGGGTTGTCTATCAGATGCCATTGTGTATTCCATGAATGGTAGCCATTTCATTTCCAGGATTAAGGGCCCTGAAACTTAAACTTCATTAGTTTCACAGCAGATCTGCTGCTGCCCTCCTCTCCCCAAACCCTGCTGCCCCCAAGCTCTGCCCCCAAATCTCCAAGAATTTCCTACCCCAGAGTGGACACCCCCCAAGGTTCTTATTGTAGCAGGGACTCCTTTGCATATTAGGCCACACACCCCTAATGTAGCCAATCCTCCAAGAGCTTACAGAGCTCTTCTTACAGAGGCTACTGTAAGCTCTTGGAGGATTGGCTACATTGGGGAGGAGTCGCCTAATATGCAAAGGAGTTCCTGCTACAAAAAGAACCCTGGACCCCTATTCATGAGCATCCGTTGCAGAGGTCTCTTCTTTCTGTTTCAGGAAGCTATGGAAGGATCCATCCTCGTTCCGCCCAGAACGTTTCCTCCTCGGCGACGGGACCGAAATCAACAGGGCCGACAGCGAGAAGGTCATGGCGTTTGGGCTGGGGAAAAGGAGGTGCATCGGGGAGTCGATCGCTCGTTCGGAACTCTTCCTCTTCCTGGCAATCCTGCTCCACCGGCTGGAGTTCTGCGTCCTTGACGGAGAGAAGGTGGACCTAACACCCTGCCATGGCCTCGCCATGAAACACAAGAGGTGCAACGTCCAAGTCCGGCCACGACTCCCAGAGAAGAGCTCTGACTGAAATGGAGAAGCGTCCTTTCCCAGAAGACTGGGAGAAACTCTGAATATAGTCCTTGCTCTAGGGATTTAGATTTGGTGCATGCATATTGGTTCCTTTCTAGCACATTCTTGCTTTAACCAGGGAATGGGCCACCTCCACTTAGCTGTATAATATAAGAACATAAAAAGAGCCCTGTTGGATCAGACCAGATGAGCTTCCCATCTCACACAGTGGCCAACCAGTTCCTCTGGAGGGCCAGCAACAGGGCAGAGAGGCTCAGGCCTTCATTAGAACATAAGAAGAGTCTTGTTAGGGACAAAACCTGTGCCCCACAAAGAAATCAGGCAAAATCAGAGTGGAGATGTTTTCAAAAAGAATAATAATCTTTAATCTGCTGCGCAGCAGGGAAGCTCAAGTCTGAGTTAAAAGACCCAGACAAGGAGTTCAAAGATTCTGTGGTTACATACAGTTTTTATACAGTAGCATCATTAACATATTCAAGCTTTAATGTCCTATTCTGATTGGCGAAAAATCCCTGTCTGTCACCAGACTTACAATCTAATTAGTACTGCCTTAGGTTATCCTGCCTTTGTTTGTTTTAATTAAATCACACCCCTCTCTCTCCCCATTTTCCTGTTGTGTTAATTCCATATATTGTACATATGTTCTTTACCAAATATGATTATGTGTTACAGTAAAAGCTAGATGCTTTCAGTCACCCAGCGACCAAGATGTTATCTCCTTTTCTTTTCCTCTTGTGACATGGTAGATGTATAATTTTATAATTTATAGCATTTTATCAGATTTTGGCCTTGCAAATATCTATCTTCTGATCGATAGAACCCTGCCTTTGCTTTTAACCTGTCAATTAACCTTTTCTATGGCAGAGTTCACCCTTTTTTGTGTGTGTCATTTCCTGACAGTAATCTCTAATAATCTTTTCCTCCTAGTGTCCTGGCCCCGCTGCCGGACCTCCTGATGGCACCTGGTATTTTTGGCCACTGTGTGACAGAGTGTTGGACTAGATGGGCCACCGGCCCGATCCACCATTGGCCTCTCTTATGTTCCTGTGCTCTTATGAACACTGGTGATGTGTTTCCAAAAGTTCCCTATCAATTTCTCCCCTTACACAGTTGAGCATCCCATCTCACACAGTGGCTGACCAATTCCTCTGGAGGGCCAACAACAGGGCATAGAGGCTCAGGCCTTCATTAGAATGTAAGAAGAGCCTTGTTGGATCAGACCAGTGGTCCCTCTAGTCCAGCATCCTGTCTCACATGGTGGCCAACCAGTTCTTCTGGAGGGCCAACAACAGGGCATAGAGTCTGGGAGGCATGCAAGTCCCTCCTCAGGTCCTTCCCTCAAATCTCCAGAACGTTCCAGAGCCAGAACTGGCATCCCAAATTCTGAGAGGTATCTGCTCCATAACAAGGTGTGAGGACCTCCAGGGATAGCCGTGGAGATGATCGTTTAACCTGCAAATGACCCCAGCGGTCTTCTCCCATGTAGGGCTGCCAACCTCCAGATCGGCTCCCCTGGAGAAAATGGCTGCTTTGGAGGGCGGGCTCCGTGGCATTGTACCCTCCTGAAGTCCCTCCCCTCCCTAAAGCCCGCCCTCCCTAGGCTCCACCCCCAAATCTCCAGAGCTGGCAGCATTTCTCCCAAGTTGGCCTCCTTCTCTTGAGATCCTCTTACTTCATAGCAGAGGGGTTCCCTGCTCAAGTTACTTCCCCGTGGAGGACCACATTGAAGAAAGTGGCACTTCTCCAGACGGATGAAACCCCCCCCAGACTCTCAGCCTCATCCCTTCTCCCTGTTTGCTGTGGAGGACGTGGGTGACAAAGAGGACAACCTCTGCTTCGCACGCGAGACTGGGCAAATGGTTAACCTGAGAAAGTCGGACACCACAGCTGGCTTCTGCCCGGCTCGGCTATCTGAGAAGTGTCGACACTCCGGCCATAGATAAAAAGGGAGGCTGGCGTGAAATCCTTTCTGTCCAAGGTACTGGTGAGCTTCGCGTGCGATTTCAGTCGCGTGACAACAGCGGGTTGAAGGACCTGTGGACTCCCGTTCGTATGTCGATCTTTCCTCTCCTTGGGTTGGATCCAGACAGTTTCCCCGCTCCATCTCAAGCCTTATTGCCAGGCTCAAATCCACATGGCTTTCATCCATGCTGGGGCTCTGATCTCCCCCACCCAACAGCACAGACTTTTGGGGTGGTTAGAGGAGAACCTTCCCTCCTTTTTCACCAGCAGGAAAGCGACACGGATCTGAGCCCCCTTTCCTGCCCCCACTTTAGCTGGTTCCCCTGCTGGTGAAATTTTAGACTATGCTGTGAAAGAAGAAGAAGAAGAAGAAGAAGAAGAAGAAGAAGAAGAAGAAGAGGAGGAGGAGGAGGAGGAGGAGGAGGAGGAGGAGGAGGAGATTGAATTTATAAGAGTAGAGACCTTTCTTTGGTTTGGTTTGCTGATTTTTACGACTCTTTTTTTTTTTAAGCAAGACATAATAAATCAAAATAGAACGCCTTCAGAACCTTTTCGGATCGCTTCCTTTCCAAAGATCCTAAATCCCTGCATATACGAAGCTCCCTTATACAAAATTCCTTTCTGTTCAGGCGTCCCAAATACTTGCATGTACAAAGCTTCCTTATACAAGAAACTCATTTATTCAAAAGTCCCAAACTCCTGCATGTATGAAGCTCTTTTATACAAGATTCCTGCCTATTCAGAACTCCCAAGTTCCAGCACATGTGGAGCTCCCTTATACAGAATCCCTTCCTATTCAGAAGTCTTAGATTCCCGCATACATGAAGCTCCCTTATACGAGATCCCTTCCTATTTGGAAGTCCCAGATCCCCACACATATGAGGCTCCCTTATCCAAGATTCCTTCCTATTCGGAAGTCCCAAACTCCCGCACACATGATGCTCCATTATACAAGATCCCTTCCTATTTGGCAGTCCCAAATCCCCGCACATATGAGGCTCCCTTATCCAAGATTCCTTCCTTTCTGGAAGTCACAAATCCTTGCACATATGAGGTTCCCTTATACAAGATTCCTTCCTACTCAGAATTCCCAAATTCCCACACATATTAAGCTCCCTCATACAAAATTCTTTCCTACTCCCGAGTCCCAAAACTTGATCGTACAAAGCTTCCTTATACAAGATTCAGAATGCCCAAATTCCTGCCGTGCATGAAGCTTCCTTATACAAGACACCCTTTTATTGAGAAGTCCCAAACTCCTGCATATATGAAGCTTCTTTATACAAGACTCCTGCCTATTCAGAACTCCCAAATTCCTGCACATGTGGAACTCCCTTATACACAATTCCTATTCAGAAGTTCCAACTTCCTGCAGAAGTTCTTCCTGTTCAGAAGTCCCAAATCCCCACACATATGAAGCTCCCTTATACAAGATTCCTGCCTATTCCGAAGTCCCAGATTCCTGCACACATGAAGTTTCCTTATACAAGATTCCTTCCTATTCAGAAGTCCCAGATCCCCGCACATATGAAGCTCCCTTATACAAGATTCCTTCAGAGCTCCCAAATTCCTGCACAAATGAAGTTCCCTTATACAAGATTCCTTCCTATTCTGGAATCCCAAATTCCTTATGTATGAAGCTCCCTCTTATTCAGAAGTCCCAGACTCCTGCACACGTGGAGCTCCCTTATACAAAATTCCATCCTGTTCAGAAGTCCCCAATTCCTACATGTACGAAACTTCTTTAGGCACAATTCCTTCCTCCTTCCCTATGAACAAAATCTGAACTGACCCAGCACGTCAGTCTTGTTCACTCTGATCAGAAGTGGGGTTCCCAACTTCCAGGTAGGGCCAGGAGATCCCTGGGATTACAAGTGACCTCCATTAGACAGAGAGCTGTTCCTCTGGAGAAAATGGTTGCTTTGGAGGTTGGGTTGTATGGCACTGTACTCAACTTGAGGTCTCTCCCCACCATAAACCCATGCTCCGCCCCCAAATATCCAGGAATTTCTCAACCCTGTGTTGGTAAACCCTAACTGGAAGTGGGGTTGCCAACTCTGGGTTCAGAAATACCTGGAGATCTGAGGGTGGAGCCTTGGGAGAGTCAAGTTTAGGCAGAGGAGGGACCTCAGCCGGGTACTATGCCAGGCAGTGCATCTTCCAGCCATTTTCTCCTGGAGCAGCAAAATAAATGTTTGAAATAAATAAATAAATAAATAAGTGACTTATGTAGTCTGGAGATCAGCTGCAGTTCCAGGAAACCTCCAGCCCCCAACCTGGAGGTTGGCATCCCAAACTGGAAGCAGCCCTCCGAGGGCCAGCAAACTCTCTTTCCGACACCTGCTACTTGGGTTCCTCTTTTCAGGGTGGGGATGCCAGGGATTGAACCTGGGACCTTCTGCATGCAAAGCGGGAGCTCTCCCACTGAGCCACACAGCCCTTTTCTTCTCTGAGGCCCCACCCTCCGCAGCGTTGAACTTTCTTTTCATTGCATGATCTCGGACTGTCCTCTTTCCTTCTGTTTGGCTCCAGGGGACCGTGTGAAATCCAGCCGAAGGGCTTCTCCCGCATACCTGGGCAGCCTTTAACCCGAGCCTGAACTATGTGCTCTGAGGCCAGCGGTGAATTACGATTGCCAGCTCGGGATTGGGAAATACCTGGAGATTTGGAGCCTGGAGAGAGCAGGGTTTGTGGAGGGGAGGGACCTCGGGATGGTATGACGCCACAGAGCCCGCCTTCCAAAGCAGCTGTTATCTCCAGGGGAACCGACTTCTGTAGTCTGGAGATTGGCTGTAAAAGCAGAAGGTCCCCAGGCCCCGCCTGGAGGTTGGCCACTGTTAAGTATGAGACTCAACAACGAAGTAAGCTCAACAAGTGATTTCAGCTTTATTCAACAGCAAACTCCAACTCAGGAACACACAACACAGACAGTGGAGCACAGCTCCTTTTTAAACTCTCCCGGCTGTCAAAGCCACACCCAGAAATAGTTAACGGACCAATGGCAGTGCAGAGTTAAGGTCCAATCACAACTGTTCCCGCTTTGCAACATTATCACACAGTGATTGGCTATTTACACTGGTTTCGCAGAAACCGACCAATACGAATGCGACAGCTTAGAATCCACATTCCAGAATCAAGCTTAACACAGGAAAGAATAGGCTTGATTCACCTTTCAATACACAACAGCCACCCTACCAATCAGGCTTGATGGGTTTGATCTCCGGCTGGAATGAAAAACTCAGCTGTCGTCTAACCAGGTTTCCTGTGATGATGAGGGAGAGACGCCTGGGTGGGCAGGACATTGCGGCCGTGTAACCAGATAGTAAATAGGGGTAAACTCCCTCCCTCCTTGGGTTGACAGGAGATGTGGCAACCGGCAGGGGATGTGGGGCATGTACCAGGAGAAAGAAGAAGGCCCGGGTCGTATTACCAGCATCACGCAGGAAGTGACATCACTACACAGGCAACATCTGGGCAACGCTCTAGTATTTGGGCAAAAGCTCTACTATAAAAATGGCTTCTACCCGCGGCTTACCTTCAGTCACACACTGAAGATCTTGGTGCCAAAGTAACAGTTTAAAAATCTGCACGAGGAATCAAATCTCCAGTGGTCAGTCAGAAAGCTTACTGGGCAGAGGCCCCATCAAGCCCTGCCCAGTTTCTAAAAACACTTGGCGGCAGTGTTCCTTCTAAGCTGAGTTAGTGTGAGCTAGCTCACAGTTTTTTAGCCTCTAGCTCACACACTTTGGTCTTAGCTCAGGAAGGACGGCTCCAGAGCAAACTAACTTATGCTGTAGCCAAATCACTCACTCACGACATTAATGCCAGTAGCTCCCAAAGTAGAATTTTTGCTCACAAGACTCCACAGCTTAGAGGGAAAATTGCTTGGCAGGCGCCAGAAAATGTGACGGGGAACTCTGATTTAGTCCAGGGGACGGCAAAGGATGAGATGGTTAGACAGTGTCATCGATGCAACGAACATGAAATTGAGCAAACTTCAGCGGACAGCGGAAGACAGGAGGGCCTGGCGTAATCTGGTCCATGGGGTCGCGAAGAGTCGGACTCGACTGTGCAACTGAACAACAACTAACCACTACCCCACAGTGTCCAGTTGCGTGGATGGCGTCTTTAGAATGCTGACCGTCCCGATTAGTTCTGGGAATGAGGCAGCGACACGGGACATTGTCCAGAAGATATCTGTTGAGCAACAAACTTGTCTGGGCCTCATTTTGCCCCGGTTTCCAATGTTATCTTTGGAGTCGCTCCAGTTCTCACTGTTCTTCCAGCTCGGACTTGGCTGCAATAAGGAAACTTTGGCCCCAGAAGGGGAGGTGGAGCGTTGGTTCGGCTGCAGTCTACAAAACAACCTCTTAGAAAGCCTGCCTCGTTCAGCCGAAGACGAAAACCCAGACTTGTGGCGGAGAAGGCAGATTTCAGATTGCTCTTCTTCCTTCATCCGTGACACACAGGTATTTATTGATTTAGGTATTTATTGACTTAATGCGAGCGATCTCTGTCTGAGACTCTGGAGAGCCCCTGTCGATCAGAGCAGGCCAGAGTGACCTTGATAGACCGAGGGGACTCAGCAGAAGGCAGCTTCATGTTATTAACCCTTCATTGGATACCCATGCAAAGGGGTCATGCTCTTGTGTCGATCTCAACCTTGCACGCTTGGTGTACTGGTTAAGAGGAGTGGACTCTAATCTGGAGAACTGGGTTTGATTCTCCACTCCTCCACGTGAAGCCAGCTGGGTGACCTTGGGCCAGTCCCAGCTCTCTAGGAGCTCTTCTCACAAGAGCAGTTCTCTCAGAGCTCTCTCAGCCCCACCTGCCTCCTATTTCTTCCTGGGCAGAAGCTCCATCAGGCCCTGCTCTGAAACTCTTGAGTGAAGGGCGGGGTATAAATCTAAATCTCGTCCTCCACCTCCTCCTCCTCCTCATATTTCTTGGAAACCTTTTTATTTCCTATCTGATTTTAGTAAGATTCTTGGACCTGTATGTTTGCTAGAAGCAGGGCTATTTGGGGGCAGGAACGCACAGGAACGGAGTTCCAGCTGGCCCCCGAATTGGCCGCGCCCATCAGGAACTCAGTAGCATAATAGGCCACGCCCAACAGCAGAAACTCATTAGGATTGGCTACATTAGGGGCGTGTGGCATAACATGCAAAGGAGTTCCTGCTCCAAAAAAAAGCCCTGGGTTTTGACAACAAACAGGATAAACAGAATAAAAAGCAAAAGGTGGTTGTGGCTGGATGACCGCACTTCTGGTGTGATTGGGGTGTGGCCTAATATGCTAATGAACTATGCTGCCAGGGGTGTGGCCTATTATGCTAATGAGTTCCTGCTGGGCTTTTTCTACAAAAAAAAGCCCTGGCTAAAAGTATTCCCCGGAACCTTTTTTCCCCTGTGTCTATATTTGGTAGGACTCTTGGGCCTGATATCGAAGGTCACCATGCTATTCCTTGCAAGCCTGGGCCTTGCGTCGGCCACAGAATTCCTCCTCGCCACTGTTGTTTTCTGCCTCATCGCCACGACCCTCAGATCCTCCTGGAAGCGGATACCCCAAGGACTCCAGGAACCCCCAGGGCCTGGGGGCTACCCGCTGATCGGCAGCATGCTGGAGATAGGAAAGAACCCCCATCTGAGCCTGACGCAGATGAGCAAGAAATACGGGGATGTGATGAGGATCCGCATCGGCACACGACCCGTGTTGGTGCTAAGCGGGCAGGAGACCATCAAGCAGGCCATGGTGAAGCAAGGGGGGGACTTCATGGGGCGCCCTGACTTGTACAGCATGCGGCATATCACAGACGGCCAGAGCATGGTCTTCAGCACAGATTCTGGGGAGGTGTGGGCGGTCCGGAGGAAGCTGGCCCACAGTGCCTTGAGGAATTTCGCTTCCTCTCCCAGCCCGGGCTCTTTGTCCTCCACCCTGCTGGAAGAACACGTCTCCAAAGAGGCGGAACACCTGGTCGCGAAACTGCAGGAGGTGATGGAGAAACAGCAGAGCTTTGACCCCTTTCGGTACCTCGTGGTCTCCGTGGCCAACGTGATTTCCACCATATGCTTCAGCAAGCGCTACAGCCACGACGACCAGGAAATGCTTCGCTTTCTGGACGGAAGCGACGAGTTTGTGGCGATCGGCTCGAGCGGGAACCTCGTCGATTTCATCCCCCCGCTCCGACTCCTCCCCGGGAAGAGCCTGAGGAAGTACAAAGAATTCGATCGACAGTTCATCGATTTCCTGCAGAACATTGTCAAAGACCACTATGAGCGTTTCAGTAAGGTAAGGAAATAGGGCCCTGACCTGGATGGCTCAGGTTAGCCTGGTCTCATCAGATCTCAGAAGTTAAGCAAGGGCAACCCTGGTTAGTCCTTGGATAGGAGACCACCAGGGAAGACCAGGCTCACTCCTCAGAGGTCGGCAATCACAAACCACCTCTGTCCATCTGCTCTGACCTGGGTGGTCCAGGCTAGCTTGATCTCATCCCCTCTTTGAAGCTAAGCAGGGTCATGTCTGGTTAGCAGGAGGACGGGAGACCAGCAGGGAAGTCCGGGGCTGAGTGTGAACCGTGGCTCTCTGTCTTTTCAGGACAACATCCGGGACATCATGGACTCCCTCATCGACCTCAGCCAAGAAAAGGACCGGAAGACGAAGACTCATTTCCCCGCCGAACAAATAGTGTACCTTGTGAGTGATATTTTCGGAGCAGGTAAAGAGATTTCCAACGTATGGGATGGGTAATCCGAGAGCACTTTGGAGGCAAAGTATTGCCTAGAACAAAATCGGGGGGGGGGGGAGGTGAAGATAAGGAATCCCCCCCCCAAAATTGCTTGGCGACAACGGAGACAGATATGTCTTCACTCATTGTCTATCCCTATTAAGATCCTTCAAATATGCTGCAGTGCTTTTGCAGATAAATCCTGGGGCATTTCCAGACAACATTCAGATCCTGCCGTCTCTAGTCTGAGGATCTCAGGTAGCAAAGGTTGAGGGAAAGACTTTGGCGTGCCCGCCAGATAAAACCGCTCTGAGCTTGATTGATCAAAAGTCTGATTCTGTTCGAGGCAACTTCCTAGGATTGTGCAGAAAGTATTTCGCAGGCCTTCGCATTTATCCTTTTGGTCTCCCTGCAGGTTTCGACACAGTGAGCACAGCCTTATCCTGGTGCCTCGCGTACCTGGTAGTGTATCCCGAAATCCAGAAGAAGATCCAGGGAGAAATAGGTAAATCCAGGATTTGGTAAGCAATTAAGATCTCTTTCTGGGGAGCTGGTGGTTCCGGTCTCTCTCTCACTCGCTTCTCTGACCTGCAGATGAAACCATCGGCAGCGAGAGGAAGCCGAGACTGTCGGACCGGCCCCTGCTGCCTTATACGGAAGCCTTTATCCAAGAAGTGTTCAGACATTCCTCCTTCGTACCTTTCACAATCCCCCACTGGTAAGTCCCCGGGCATTTGAAAGGGGCAACTGAGCGTTCTGTGACTCTCAAGTTCTCTTTCCCTCTGCATCTGTGGAATATGGGACTGAAGTTTGGATATTTTGAGATTCTCAGCTTTTTAAGAAACAACCAAGTTTCTAGTCCTCATGGCTGGAAGTTCTACAGAAAGATGTTCTGAAGAAATCTCTGGAGTCAAGGTAGGGCTACCTAGGAGTCAGGAAGACAACCTTCCTTCTCTTTGTGGCTTACTCATTGCGTCTACATCCAGTTACAGCCGTGGTAATGGTGGAAAGGGCTTTTAAGCAGCAGCCAAATGATGGTAACCCAGTAGGAGACAAGCTCCTCCAAAGAGCTTGGAGTGACGTGCATGGTTTCCCCGTCCTCCACTTTATCTAGGGATTTGGACTGGTCTTCCTGGTTCCTGGCTCCTGTCAACCTAGCAGTTCGAAAGCAAGAAATTGCAAGTAGATAAATAGGCACCACTTCGGTGGGAAGGTAACAGCATTCCGTGCACCTTGGTGTTTAGTTATGCCGGCCACATGACCACAGAAATGTCTTCGGACAGCACTGGCTCTTCGGCTTGGAAACGGAGATGAGCACCACAACCCTAGAGTCGGATTCGACTGGCTTTCGAGCAAGGGAACCTTTACCTTCCTGGTTCCAGTCCAACACTCCGGGCTTTTCCACATTGTCATTTTGTGACTCATTTGTCCCTATTGCCTTGGGGGGCCCACCCACCCCCCTTTCCCACATGGGACTACTAGAGAGAGCAAAACACATTGGGGGGGGAACCTGAAGCAACAGGGACAAATGAGTGACAAAATTGACGATGTGGAAGAGCCCGGAGACTATTCGTCCACAATCGGTCAAATCATTGGCACAGTTGCTTTATGGAACGTTTTCCAGACCACCTCCCCCTATGCTTTGCCCCGCATGAAAAGAGTTCAGTCTAAATTTTTGAGGGCTGTTTTGCAAGTCCCAAATCTTGCATCTCATGCTTGGATAGGGTTGGAGTCTGGCATTTTGAAGACTGAAGCCAAGGTATGCATTCTATCCATTCACCTGTCAAGTTGCTAAATGTTGTGCATTAATTTTCAAATTACGGGAACTGCACCTTAGAAGCTCTGAAATTTGCATTTTCTATTATTCTTTTTTATGTCTGTCTAACTGTATGCTGAGGAGCTGCGGTGGCTCAAGTGGTTAAGATGCTGAACTGCAGGCTGTGGAAGGTCAGTAGTTCAGCAGTTTGTGACCCGAGAGTGCCGCATGACGGAGTGAGCTCCCATCCCTGGCCCCAGCTCCTGCCAACCTTGCAGTTTGAAAGCAAGAAATTGCAAGTAGATAAATAGGTACCACTTTGGTGGGAAGGTAACAGCGTTCCATGCGCCTTGGTGTTTAGTCATGCTGGCCACGTGACCACAGAAATGTCTTTGGACAGCGCTGGCTCTTTGGCTTTGAAATGGAGATGAGCACTGCAACCCTAGAGTCAGATTCGACTGGCTTTCAAGCAAGAGAACCTTTACCTTTACCTAACTGTATGCTGGTCTAAAGACTGTAATAAACTACTACTACTGCTACTGCTACTGCTACTACTACTACTACTACTACTACCACCAGGGCTCTTTTTGTAGCAGGAACTCCTTTGCATATTAGGCGACACACCCCTAAGGTAGCCCATCCTCCAAGAGCTCAAAGAGCTCTTCTGACAGGGGCTACTGTAAGCTCTTGGAGGATGGGCTACATTAGGGGTGTGTCACCTAATATATATATATATATATTTTTATTTGGATTTGTATCCTGCCCTCCCCGAAGGCTCAGGGCGGTTAACAGCAAGGCACGCATGCACGAATATGCAGTGGAGTTCCTGCTACAAAAAGAGCCCTAACTAATACTAGTACAACTACTTACCCACAATCCACCTAACTGTTGGCCAGGTCAAGGCACAGTCTTCGTACCTGCCCCTATACCTTACCTATCCCTATCTCTATTCCGTCCTCATTTCCTACCTCCACGGTCACTTTCAGCATCTTATATTTCCAATACTTTACAGAGGGGTGAGAAGTTCCTGGCATATATTTATGTCTCATCCTCCCTCCAAGGAGCCCAGGTTGATGTCCATGGATTTCCCTTCTTCCACTTTATCTAGGGATGTGAACCCAGGTCTTCCTGTTCCTAGTTCAACGCAAATACTGTTAACCTGCAATCCACCCAACTGTTGGCCGGTAGCCATGAGACAGGCTTTTAAAATGAACAAATTTGCTTTCTCTTTCCAGCACAACCAGAGACACCGCCTTGAATGGCTACTTTATTCCAAAGGATATGTGCATCTTTGTCAACCAGTGGCAAGGAAACCACGATGAGTGAGTTATCTCCAAAACCTCCAAAAGTTGTGGGAGCAGCGTTCATGATGCTCCCAGAATCACCTCTGTCTGAACCATAATATCTTTAACCATGCAGCATCCTTTCTCATTTCATTTCATTTATTTGAATGTTTCCAGCTCACCTTTTCTTGCAGAGAATCAGGATGGGTTGCCAATGGCAAAATCTGAGCATTTCCCAGAAACTCAACGGCTTTTTCAAGTTTTGGTTGGGAATTAGGGGCTAGAAAGTATTGTTTAGAACACTGGACTAGGATCTGAAAGACCCAAGTTCGAGTCCCCACGCTGCCATGGAAGCTTGCCGGGAGACGTTGGGCCAGTCACACTCTCTCAGTCTAACCCTACCTCACTGGGATGTTCTTGCACGGATAAAATGGGGAGAACATTGTAAGCCCCTTTGGGTCCCCATTGGGGTAAAATTGAATTAAATAAATTAATTGGCATGCAGAAGATCACCAGTTCAATCCCTGGCATCTCCAGTTCAAAGGACCAGGCAGTGGGTGATCTGAAAGGCCCCTGCCCTGGAGAGCTGCTGCCAGTTTGAGAGGGCAATACTAATTAATTAATTATCATATGGCAGTGTGTTTAGTCTAGCCAGGAGATCCTAAGATTCTCTGGCAGCCATAAGTTCTAGCTCTTTTAGCCTAATGCACCACTAGGTGGTGAGCTAGACTTTGTTTTTAAGGCAAGAGATGTTTTAGAGGTGGTTTGCCGTTGCCTGCCTCTGTGTCACACCCCTGGTATTCCTGGGAGGCCGCCCTTCCAAATACTAGCTGGGGCCGACCCTGTTTAGCTTCCGAGATCTGATGAGATCAGACTAGCTTGGGTTATCCAGGTGAGGGCAGCAGACAATACCGATGGTGATGGACTAAAAATCTGATTCAGCATAAGGTAGTTTCATATGTTCAGTTAGGTGGTATGAGTTTTATAATTCGTGTAGATTCGTGCCCAGATTATTCGGGATAGATAACAAAACGAATGCACCAATACATAAAATAGGACGGATAAATGACTGGTAAATATAGTCTGCGAAACAAATATCTTCAAAGAAGGAACTAAAAACGTGCTTGTTTCCCAGGGACCTTTGGAAGGATCCTTCTGCCTTCAAACCAGAGCGTTTCCTTACCGCCAACGGGAAGGAAGTTAACAGAGACGAGTGCGAGAAGGTGCTGATATTCGGTTTGGGCAAGAGGAGATGCATCGGGGAGATGATAGCTCGGTTCGAGGTCTTCCTCTTCCTGGCCACTCTGCTACAGGAGCTCCAGTTCTCGGTCCAGGATGGGGTCAAAGTGGACATGACCCCTCGCTACGGGCTGGTCATGAAGCTCGCGAGGTGCGAGCTCTACCGAGTGACCAAGCGCTCCTCAAAAACGGCTGCCGAGTGAATTGCAAAGTCCGGTTATCGAGAGAAAAGGACGTCGTGACACATCTACACCCCCGCATGCTCTCGACTGTGCAGTGCTTTCTTTTTTTCTTAAAAGCATCCATCGTTCCTGCTTTCCTCTCCAGCCAAACTGGATGCCTTTCTGTCAAAGGAGATGCAATTTCAGTGTATGCTTCCGAGAGGCGGTCCGGCACAGTGGTTCGAGTGGCAAATTAGGACCAGAGAAATCTAGGCTCAAATCCCTGCTGAAGGCTAAAGCAGATATAGGATGCAAGTTCTGTATTTGATAAAGTTAAGTCTGCTGGGGCCTGTTTGGTGTCTGGCAAATGGCACATAGGGAAGGGGCGTTATGTTATGCCAGCACTGTTTTGCTGACCTGAAATGGCCCTGTGGAACTGCATGCCCAAAATTAAGCTTAAAAGATAGCTGGCAGATCCAAGCATGGTGCCCATCCAGTTTGGTCTTCCCTGGGTGACTCTCAGCCAATAATTCTCTCACCGCCGAACCCACCTTGCAGGGTTGCTGTGAGGGAAATAAAAGCTGAGGGTAAAAATGTGATTGAGAGGAATCAAGAAAGGCAAAGGAAGAGCAGGCTGCTTTGTTGTTTTAAAAGAGAAAAGACGGGTCCTCTGAAAGGATGCAGAAGGTTGCAGAGGGGTCATACAGGGAGTGACATCATCACACCAGTGAGCTCTGGTACTTGGGCAAAAAGTCTACAGTAGAAGCTGGTTTTACCATAGAGTTTTTGACCAAATGCCAGAGCGTTGCCTGGAAGTCACTGGTGTGATGACGTCACTTCCTGTGCAAAACCAGCAATGTGGCCTAGGTCTGCTTCTTTCTACTGGTGTCCCCCCCATTCCCTGCTGGTCGCCAGGAGGGACCTGACAACAGGTGTGGAATGGGGGGGACCCCAGTAGAAAGACGAAGACCTAGGTCACATTGCCTGTATAACATAGGAAGTGATGTCATCACACCAGGAGGGACCTGGTAAACCTACTCAGATCCTACTCACACACTGAAGACTGCTCTTACATGCTAAGGACATGCATGCATGTGGAGGATTAAAGGTATTTGGAAGCTCTGCCCTTTGTACTTGCTCAGAGGCAAGTGAGTGACGACTGGCCAACCTCTGCTTTTGCATGCGAATCTGGTCTAATGTGCGAATGTTTGTTTGCTGATTTTTAAAGACTTTGTTTAAAAAATATAAGACATAATAAAACAAAATATAACGCCTTCACAGACTCTTTAAAGATCCTAAATTCCCACACATATGAGGCTCCCGTACACAAGATTCTGTCCTGTGCGGAAGTCCCAAATTCCAACTTGTACGGAGCTTCCTTCTATAAGATTCCTTCCTTTTCAGGAGCTCCAGATTCCTGCACATATGAAGCTTCACACATACAAGAATGCAGGACTTCTGAACAGGGTGGAATTAGGTTGTTCATAAAGATCCCATATAACCAAAACCAGCACTGGTCCAATACCCCAGTCTTCTCCACTCTGACCAGAAGTGCTCCCCTCAGTTTGATGTAGTGGTTAAGTGCGCGGACTCTAATCTGGGAGAACCGGGTTTGATTCCCCACTCCTCCACATGCAGCTGCTGGATGACCTTGGGCAAGCCACAGTTCTGTCAGAGGTGTTCTTGAAAAAGAGCAGGTTCTGTCAGAGTTCTCTCAGCCCCGCCTACCTCACAGGGTGTCTGTGGTGGGGAGGGGAAGGGAAAGGAGTTTGTGAGCCGCTCTGAGACTCCTTTGGGTAGTGAAGGGTGGGGTATAAATCCAATCTCCTCCTCCTCTTCTTCTTCTTCTTCTTCTTCTTCTTCTTCTTCTTCTTCTTTCCAACTCCTGCTACTTGGGGTCTCTTTTTAATGATGGGGATGCCCAGGATTGAACCTGGGACCTTCTGCATGCAAAGGAGAGACTCTCCCACTGAACCACAGCCCTTTTCTTCTCTGAGGCCCACCCTCCACTGCTTAGAACTTTATTTTAGTGGCATGATCTCAGTCTGTCCTCTTTTCTCCTGTTCGGCTCTGGAGGACGGTGTGAAATCCAGCCAAAGAGTTTCTCAGGCATACCTGGGAAACCTTTAACCTGAGCCTGAACTATGTGCTCTGAGGCCAGCGGTGAATTACGATTGCCAGCTGGGAGTTGGGAAATATCTGGAGATTTGGGTGGTGGGGCCCGGGGAGAGCGGGTTTGTGGAGAGGAGAGACCTCAGGATGGTATGACGCCACAGAAGATCCAAAATGTCTGGCAAGCATTGCTGAAGGAGCTGGGAGAGACCCTCGAGGTTTTACAGACACAACTTGCTTCCATCAGCAGGCGAGCGAGTAGCCGCAGCAGGACAATAACCCCCGGAGCAGCCCCCTTAACCCCTGGTGCCGATGGGCTATTCTCCTTGCATCCCCCGCCTACACCCTTTACAGTATCACAGTATCATCATGCCGCTGTATAAATCGATGGTTGCGGCCTCATTTGGAGTACTGTGTACAGTTCTGGTCACCGCACCTCAAAAAGGATATCATAGCATTGGAAAAAGGTGCAGAAGAGGGCAACTGGAATGATAAAAGGGTTGGAACACTTTCCCTGTGAAGAAAGGCTAAAGCGCTTGGGGCTCTTTAGCTTGGAGAAACGACGGCTGAGGGAGGTGACATGGTAGAGGTTTACAAGATTGTGCACGGGATAGAGCAGGTCGAGAAAGAGGTCCTTTTCTCCCTTTCTCACAAGACAAGGACTCGTGGGCAGTCCTTGAAATTGCTGAGCAGTCGGGTTAGAACAGATGAAAGGAAATCCTTCTTCACCCGTGGAGTGATTCACACATGGAATTCACTGCCACAGGAGGAGGAGGCGGCTACAAGCATGGACGGCTTTGAGAGGGAATTGGAAAAACAAATGGAGCAGAAGTCCATCAGTGGCTTTTAGCCACAAGGCACAGAGAGGAGCTCTGGGATCTTGGTGCTTGGCGGGGGGGGGCAACAGTGGGAGGGCTTCCAGTGTCCTGGCCCCACTGATGGACCTCCTGATGGCACCTGGTATTTTTGGCCACTGTGTGACAGAGTGTTGGACTGGATGGGCTGTTGGCCTGATCCAACACTGGCTTCTCTTATGTTCTTATGTCCTTATGAGGAGAGAAAAGACAGGAACTTCGTCTTGCACCTCCCAAAGCCGCTCAGACACGACAATCGCACCAGTGGCAAGCCGAGTGCAGGATGAGATGCACTTCCCCTCCCTCAGCAAGCCGGGCAGGCACTTCACAGAGAGGAGGAAGAGGGGAGGCACAGCTTTTTGGGGAGGACGCCGGGCTGTTTGGGGAGGGTGCTGGGCACTCGTAGGCACCATAACGGCCTGTTCCACCCACTTTCTAAAAACACTTGGCGGGCAACATGTTGGGGGAACTCGGCTTTAGACCAGCACACTAACCACTGCACCACAGGGTCACGTGGACGGCGTGTTCAAAACACTGACCGTCCCACTTAGTTCTGGGAATGAGGCTGTGTTGTGGGAGATCGTCCAGAAGATACCTTGATAAGCAACGAACTCGCTCGGGCCTCATTTTGCCCGGGTTTCCAATGTTGTCTTTGGAACCGCTCCAGTTCTCACCGCTTTATCAGCTCGGACTGGGTTGCAATAAGGAAACTTTGGCCACAGAAGGGGAGGTGGAACCTTCCTCTGGCTTGCAGTCTGCAAAGCAACGTCTTGAGCTTTCTGAGAGAGCACATCTTGTTCAGCTGAAGACGAAAACCCAGACTTGTTGCAGAAAAGGAGGCACGTTCGGACCACAGAGGCCCCCAGACTTCAGACCCCCGTTCTCCCTTCATCTGTGACCCAAAGGTATTTATTGACTTAGGTATTTATTGACAATGTGAAAGATCTCCGTCTAAGACCCTGGAGAACCCCGTCAGTCAGAGTAGACCAGAGTGACCTTGATAGACCAAGTGGACTCAGTAGAGGGCAGCTTCATGGGTGTTAGCTCTTCATTTGATACCCACGCGAACGAGTATTGCTCTTGTGTCAATATCGACTTGCATGTTTGGTGTACTGGATAAGAATGGTGGATTCTAATATGGAGAACCGGGTTTGATTCCCCACCACTGCACATGAAGCCAGCTGGTGACCTTGGGTCAGTCACTGTTCTCTCAGAGCTCTGTCAGCCCCACCTATTTTACTGGTGAGAGGAAGGGAAGGCATTTGTAAGCCGCTCTGAGACTCCTTCAAGTAGTGAAAAACAGAGTATAAAAACCAACTCCTTCCTCCTCCTCCTCCTCCTCCTCCTCCTCCTTCTTCTTCTTCTTCTTCTTCTTCTTCTTCTTCTTCTTCTTCTTCTTCTTCTTCCTCCTCCTCCTCCTCCTCCTCCTCCTCCTCCTCCTCCTCCTCCTCCTCCTCCTCCTCACAATACAAGAACTTGTGGGCACTCAATGGAATTGCTAAGTGGTTGGGTTAGAACGGATAAAAGGAAGCACTTCTTCACCCAAAGGGTGATTAACACATGGAATTCACTGCCAAAGGAGGTGGTGGCAGCTACAAGCATGGACGGCTTCAAGTAGGAACTGGAAAAACATATGGAGCAGAGGTCCATCAGTGGCTATTAGCCACAAGGTATAGATAGGGACTCTGGGGCAAGTGATGCTCTGTATTCTTGGTGCTGGGGGGGGGGGGCAACAGTGGAAGGGTTTCTAGTGTCCTCGCCCCACTGCTGGACCTCCTGATGTCACTTGGTATTTTGGGCCACTGTGTGACACAGACTGTTGGACTGGATGGGCTGTTGGCCTGATCTAACATTGGCTTCTCTTATGTTCTTATGTTCTTCCTGTATTTCTTGGAAACCCTTTTTTTCTATCTAATCTTAGTAAGATTCTTGTATCTGCATGTTTGCTAGATGTATTTCTTGAAACCTTTTTTCCTATCTAATTTTAGGAAGGTTCTTAGAC
This sequence comes from Gekko gecko, assembly GCA_029375565.1. Classification (NCBI taxonomy): domain Eukaryota; kingdom Metazoa; phylum Chordata; class Lepidosauria; order Squamata; family Gekkonidae; genus Gekko; species Gekko gecko. Next base: position 6,316,459 of record JAPDNY010000017.1, on the reverse strand, counting down.
CCTGATCTTGAAGATCATCATGCTATTCCTTGCAAGCTTGGGCCTTACGTCAGCCGTAGAATTCCTCCTCGCCACTCTTGTTTTCTGCCTCATCTTCATGACCCTCAAAGCCTCCTGGAAGCGGACACCCCAGGGACTCAGGGAACTCCCAGGGCCTGGGGGCTACCCGTTGATCGGCAGCATGCTGGAGATAGGAAAGAACCCCCATCTGAGCCTGACGCAGATGAGTAAGAAATACGGGGATGTGATGAAGATCCGCATTGGCACGCGACCCGTGTTGGTGCTAAGTGGACTTGAGACCATCAAGCAGGCCATGGTGAAGCAAGGAGGGGACTTCATGGGGCGCCCTGACCTGTACAGCATGCGGCATATTGCAGACGGCCAGAGCATGACCTTCAGTACAGATTCTGGGGAGGTGTGGGCGGCCCGCCGGAAGCTGGCCCACAGTGCCTTGAGGAATTTCGCTTCCTCTCCCAGCCCGGGCTCTTTGTCCTCCACCCTGCTGGAAGAACACGTCTCCAAAGAGGCAGAATCCCTGGTCACCAAACTGCAAGAGGTGATGCAGCAGCAGCAGAGATTTGACCCATTTCACTACCTCGTGGTCTCTGTGGCCAACGTGATTTCCACCATATGCTTCAGCAAGCGCTACAGCTACGACGACAAGGAACTGCTCGGCATCTTGAACGGAAACGAAGAGTTTGTGGAAGTCGGCTCCAGTGGAAACCTCATCGATTTCATCCCCCTGCTCCAACTTCTCCGAAGGAACGACTTGAGGAAGTTCAAGGAATTCAATCAACAGTTCCTTGATTTCCTGCAGAACATTGTCAAAGACCATTATGAGAGTTTCCGTAAGGTAAGGAAATGGGGCCCTGACATGGATAGTCCAGGCTAGCTTGATGTCATCGGATCTCAGAAGTTAAGCAGGGGCAACCCTGGTTAGTACATGGATGGGAGACCACCAGGGAAGACCAGATTCACTATTGAGAGGTCGACAATCACAAACCACCTGTATTCATCTGGTCTCACCTGGGTGGTCCAACCTAGCCTGATCTCCTCAGTTCTTGGAAGCAAAGCAAGGTCAACATGTGGATGGGAGACCCCACCAGGGAAATCCAGGGTCACATGTGAACTGGCTCTGTCTTTGCAGGACAACATCCGGGACATCATGGACTCCCTCATTGACCTCAGTCAAGAAAAGGAGCGGAAAATGAAGATTCATGTACCCACTGGACAAATAGTGAACCTTGTTAGTGATATATTCGGTGCAGGTAAAGAGATTTCCAAAGTCAGGGATGGGTAATCCAAGAGCAGCTCGGTGGCAAAGCATTTCCTAGAACAAAAACAGGAAAAAGGGTGCAGATAAAGGATCCCACCCATAATTGCTTAGTGAAAATGGAGACAGACATGTTATCCCTGTCCCTATTAAGATCCTTCACGTATGCCAGGGATGGCCAAACTTGCTTAACATAAGATCCATGTAGAATAACCGCCAGAAGACGTGAACAAATGTTACAAACATTTTTAATTGGAAAATATGCAAATGCTTTTTATTAACATTAAATGAGACTGCCACAAATAAAAAACAAAAGGGGTTAAAACAGACATTGATAATGATATTTATTTGACCAATGATATTTGTTTGCTAATGATATTTATTTCTCTAAGAGAAAGAGAAAGAGAGGTGGAAAGAGAGAATGAAAGAGGTGGAAAGAGAGAGAGAAACAAAGAAAGAAAGCAAATAGATGGGGGAGGGAGAGGGAAGGAAGGGAGAAAGAGAGAAAGGTGAAAAGAAAGCAAATAGATGGGGGAGAAAGGAAGGGGGAAAGAGAGAGAAAGAGACAATGAAAAATAAAGAAAGCAAATAGGTGGAGTGGGGAGGAAGGAAGGAAGAGAGAGAGCAAGAGAGAAATAAAGAAATAAAGAAAGGAAATAGATGGGGAGGGAGGGGAAGGGAGGACAGAAGGAAGGAAGAGAGAAATAGAAAGGTGGAAAGAATGAAAGAAGTGGAAAGAAGGAGAGATAGAAAAAGAGATAGAAACAGAAACAAAGAAAGCAAATAGAAGAAGAAGCAATGAGATGCCCTTCACTACCCAAAGGAGTCTCAATGGCTTACAATTTCCTTTCCCTTCCCCTCCCCACAACAGACACCCTGTGAGGTAGGTGGGGCTGAGAGAGCTCTGTCGAGAACTGCTCTGGAGAGAACAGTTCTGAAAGATGTTGTAACTGACCTAAGGTCACATCAACAGCTGCATGTGGAGGAAGGGTGAATCAAACCTGGTTCTCCCAGATTAGAGTCTGTGCTCTTAACCACTACACCAAACTGGGCCTATAGATAGAGGGGGAGGGAGGGGGAGGAAGGAAAGGAGGGACAGAGGGAGAGGGAGAGAGAAACAAAGAAAGCAAATAGATGTGGGAAGGGGAGGAAGGAAGGAAGGGAGAGAGAGAGAAAGGAGGGAAGGAAGTCAGAAGGAGAGAAAGAAGGAAGTGGAAAGAAAGCAAATAGATGGGGGAGGGAGAGAGAGGGGGAAAGAGACAGAAAGAGAGAGGTGGAAAGAAAGCAAATAAATAGGGAGGGAGGAAGAGGTGGAAAGAAAGCAAAGCCCCCCATCCCTACTGCTGTGCTGGCTTGGCTCGGAGAAGGGATTTATAGAGACAAAGGCCTTCTCTGAGCCAAGTCAGCCAGGCTCGGAGAAGGGATTTATAGAGACAAAGGCCTTCTCTAAGCCAAGTCAGCCAGCCGGTGTAGTAGGGCGAAGAGAACACATTTACCTTTGGATGGGGGAGGGAGGGGAGGGAGGGGGGAGGAAAGAAGGAAAGACAATGGAAAGAAAGCAACTAGATGGGGGGAGGGAGGGAGAGGTGGAAAGAAAGCAACTTTAACTTTATATGCCTCCTCCAAGCCCCACCCCATCCCCCACGCTGGCTGGCTTAGCTTGGAGAAAGGATTTAAATAGACAAATGCCTTCTCCAAGCTGGCCGGGGTGGGGGGTTTGAGAAAGCATTTAAAGTTATAGTTGCTTTCTTTCTCTGCTCTGCCCCCCACCTCAAACCTACCCAGGGAGGGAAACACTGGCTGGGGAAGGGAAGACCGATCAGGGAGGGCACGCCTCCCCTTCACTTCCCCAGCCGCCTACCGGGAGCTGTACAATATTGTGAAAGAAACTCATGTGGCACCCAACCTGCAGTTTGGCCACCCCTCACGTATGCCACGGTACTTTTACGGATACATCCTGGGGTGTTTCGGGACAACATTCAAATCCTGCCGTCTCTAGTCTGAGGATCTCAGGTAGCAAAGGTTGAGAAAAGGACTTTGGAGAGCCTGCCAGAGAAGAACATACCAGGCTAGATCGATCAAAAGCCTGATTCTGTTCAAGGCAACTTCCTAGGATTGTGCAGAAAGTATTTCACAAGCCGTCGCGTTTATCCTTTTGGTATCCCTACAGGTTTCGACACAGTGACCACAGCCTTATCCTGGTGCCTCGCGTACCTGGTAGCGTATCCTGAAATTCAGAAGAAGATTCATGGAGAAATAGGTAAATCCAGCATTTGGTATGCATTTAGGTCTCTTTCTGGGGAGCTGGTGGTTCTAGTCCCTCTCTCGCTTCTCTGACCTACAGATGAAACCATCGGCAGCGAGAGGAAGCCGAGACTGTCGGACCGGCCCCTGCTGCCTTATACGGAAGCCTTTATCCAAGAAGTGTTCAGACATTCCTCCTTCTTACCTTTTACAATCCCCCACTGGTAAGTCTCCGGATATTCGAAAGAGACAACTGAGCACACTGTGTCTCTCAAGCTCTCTCTCTCTCCCTCTGCATCTGTGGAATATGGTACGGGAGTGTGTATATTTTGAGATTTTCAGCTTTTCAAGAAACAACCAAGTTTCAAAAGAACAAATTTAGAGTCCAGTGGCACCTTTAAGACCAACAAAGTTTTAATCCAAGGTATTTTGTGTGCATGCACACTTTTTTCAAATACGTTGGAATGGAAGGTAAGAGTTCAAACGTAAGAATAGAGGCCAAACAGCAAATGAACATGTAACATGATGAAGATGTTTTAAGATACCCGAAGATAAAACTAAATAACAAGCTAAGGTTATAAGGTCAGCAGTTGTTTTGATTTAATTAAGGGGGGGGGGAACAGTAAAGCAATAAATATGTCAAAATAGGAGATAAATGTTTAAAGGTATCTTTTCTAATTGTGGGAAGTAAACTGAGACTCTTCTTCTTCCTGCAATTAGAAAAGATACCTTTACACATTTATCTCCTATTCTGACATATTTATTGCTTAACTGTTCCCCTCCTTTAATTAAATCAAAACAACTTTTGACCTTATAACCTCGCTTGTTATTCGGTTTTGTCTTCGCGTATCTTAAAACATCTTCATCATGTTACATGTTCATTTGCTGTTCAGCCTCTGTCTATAAATTTGAACTCTTACCTTCCATTCCAATGTATTTGAGAAAGTGGGCGTACATGCGAAAGCTCATACCCTTGAATAAACCTTTGTTGGTCTTAAAGGTGCCCCTGGACTCTAAATTCGTTCCACTGCTTCAGACCAACACAGCCGACCTCCTGGAACAACCAAGTTTCAAGTCCTTATGGTTGGAAGTTCTAAATAAATACGTTCTGAACAATTCTCTAATGTCAAGGGAGGGCTACCTAGGAGTCAGGAAGATAGGCTTCCTTCTCTTTGTGACTTACTCATCACCTCTATATCCAGCACAGCCACAGTGGTAGCAGCGAAAAGGGCATTCAAGCAGAAGCCAAATTATGCTGACCCAGTAGGAGTCAAACTCCTCCAAGAAGTTCTGGGTGGCGTGAATTGTTTCCCGTTCTTCCATTTTATCTAGGGGTTTGAATCCAGGTCTTCCTGGTTCTGGTTCAACACAAAGACTATTAACCCACAATCCATCCAACTGTTGGGCAGTGGTCATGACACGGGCTTTTAAAATGAGCAAATTTGCTTTCTGTTTCCAGCACAACCAGAGACACCGCCTTGAATGGCTACTTTATCCCAAAGGAGATGTGCGTGTTTGTCAACCAGTGGCAAGTAAACCACGATAAGTGAGTATCTCCAAAACCTTCTATTGGCAATGTTCTGGGAGCAGCGTTCACGATGCTCCCAGAATTATGTCTGTCTGAACCACAGTATCTTTAACTGTGCAGCATCCTTTCGAATTTTATTTTACTTGCTTGACTTTATTTCTAGCTCACCTTTCTTGTGGAGATTCAGGATGGGTTACAAAAGGCAAAATCTGAGCTTTTTCAAATTTTGGTTGGGAATTAGGAGCTAGAAATTAAAGTGTTGGACTAGGATCTGAATTAGGGGCCAGAAATTAAAGCATTGGACTAGGATCTGAAAGATCCAGGTTCAAGTTTCTACACTGCCATGGAAGCTTGCATGGAGACCTTGGGAGAGTTGTACACTCTCAGTCTAACCTACCTCACAGGTTTGTTGTTCTAAGGATAAAATTAGGAGAATGTTGGAAGCCCCTTTGGGTCCCTGTTGGGGTAAAATTGGAGTAAATAAATTATTTGGCATGCAGAAGATCACCAGTTCAATCCCAGGCATCTCCAGTTCAAAGGACAAGGCAGCAGGTGATGTGAAAGGCCCCTGCCTGGGGCCCTGCAAGACTGCTGCCAGTTTGGGCAGACAATACTAATTAATTAATTATCATATGGCAGTATGTGTAGTATAGTCAGGAGATCGTAAAATTGTCTGGCAGCCAGAAGTTCTAGCTCTTTCAACGTTATGCACCACTAGATGGCGAGCTAGACTTGTTTTTAAGACAAGAGGTGTTTCAGAGGTGGTTTGCCATTGACTGCCTCTGCTTCACACCCCTGATATTCTTTGGAGATAGCCCATCCAAATAATAGCCAGGGCCAAATCTGCTTAGCTTCTGAGATCTGACGAGAACGGGCTAGTCTGGGCTGTCCAAGTGAGGGCAGCAGACAATACTAATGGTGATGGACTGATGGTCTGGTTCAATATAAGACAGCTTCATATGTTCATTTAGGTGGTATGAATTTTATAATTTGTGCAGATTTCATTTTTGACACATCGTCTGCTCAGATCACTTGGGATAGAGAACAAAACAAATGCATCGATACATGAAATAGGATGGATAAATGGCTAGTAAATATAGTCAAAGGGTTGCCAGGCTTTGAAAAAAATCTCTTCGAAGAAGCAAGGAAGTAAAAACATGCTTGTTTCCCAGGGACCTTTGGAAGGATCCTTCCGTCTTCAAACCAGAGCGTTTCCTTACCGCCAACGGGAAGGAAGTTAACAGAGACGAGTGCGAGAAGGTGTTGGTATTCGGTTTGGGCAAGAGGAGATGCGTCGGAGAGACAATCGGCCGATCGGAAGTCTTCCTCTTCCTGGCCACTCTGCTACAGGAGCTCCAGTTCTCGGTCCAGGATGGGGTCAAAGTGGACATGACCCCTCGGTATGGGCTGGTCATGAAGCTTGAGAGATGCGAGCACTACCGAGTGACCAAGCGCTCCCCAAAGAGGGCTGCTGAGTGAATTGCAAAGTCCGCTTATCGAGAGAAAAGGACATTGTGACACATATACACCCCTGCATGCCCTTGACTGTGCAATGCTTTCTTTTTCTCTTTGTGGTGAACGGGCCCGCTCTGGCCTGCAGGCCCTATTCCACCTTGCCCTCCAAGGGGTTCCCAACTCCCTGAATAGGCTTTTATTCCACTCTTGGATAGCCCGCCACCACTCCCTGACCTTTAGAAGGGACTGCCCATTGGGAGGGTCAGAACTCCTAGCTTCCCTTCCAAGACCTGAGGCCTTGCCTCTCCACCTCCTGCTGCCCAGTGCCTGGTCACCACGGGGACAGTTTACTGCCTTGTGCAGCCCTGGAGGAATAGCCACTTGCCAACTGCCTGCTTTCCCGTTGGCTCTCCTAAAATACTGTGTCCAAGACGGTGGAGGTCTATGTGGTACAGAGAACCTCTTTAAAAATATATATATAAGGGCCCAGTCACACGTTATGTATAAATAACTATCAATAAAACCAAGGGCTTATCAATCTGGTCTGACGCGTTTTGGCCTACATAGGGTAGACCTACATAGGCCGAAACGTGTCACGTCAGATTTATAAGCCCTTGTGTTTTATTGATAGTTATTTATGCATAACGTGTGACTGGGCCCTTATATATATTTTTTAAGTTGTGATCAATAAATACATGTATTTTTATATTTCCTTCATCAAGTTTTTAACATTGGCCCCCTCTCCTACATTTGACTGACCTTTGTCAGGATCTGGATTCTAGGTTTTAGGTTCAGTTTTCCCCCCCCCCCCTTTTTTTGTCCTCACAGAGAACCTCTTACCAGCATCCAAAGTTATAAAGCATTTAGTAAAAAGAAAAGGTTCATAGGCATACTTTTAGCACTGCATCAAATTGAGAAAGGGACGCCAAAAGAAATAGGTAAAATGCAAATCCTCTGTCTCTCTCACTATACATGCCCTATCAGATGTTATAATAGAACAGCCCCCTTTAGCTTAGGTATGTACAAATCCCTACAAAGTATCATTACCTTGAAGCTTGCTCCAGGTCTTGAGATGAGCACATGGTCAATGGCTGTTTTGTGAAAGGAGAGGTCTGTGTGCACTCATGGACATGACTTCCCAGAAAAGAAGGCCTCCTTCCTGCGGCAAGGATTTTTTTTGTAATTGTATCTGTTTCCCCTCCCACTGACCCAGCCAGGCCAGGTGAAAGAGGCACTTTCTGGAGTTTCTTCCTGGAGATTGTCCCTGGTGCCTTGCTAGCCTAAAATCCTCCAAATCTCTGTTTCCTGCTTGAATAAGGGGGGAGAACTTGACCCACCCATTATCTTTCTGACTAGATCCATTAGCATGTCAATGAAAGTGAGCATAGTTGCCTCTGGAAAACAATTGTCCAGACTTCCTCCCTTCCTTGCCTGTTCTTTGCCCAGAGGGGAAAAAAACTGTTAAAATGCAAAGTGGAAGTTTGGCTCCTTTCAAATCTCCCAGAAAAGAAAAAAATCATTTCTTCACACCCTTAAAGGTACCCATCATTCCAGCTTTCCCCTTCAGCCAAACTGGATGCCTTTCTGTCAAAGGAGATGCAATTTCAGTGTATGCTTCTGAGAGGCAGTGTGGCTCAGTGGTTTCAGTGGCAGATTGGGACTGGAGAAATCCAGGTTCAAATCCCTGCTCAAGGCTAAAACAGATATAGGCTGCATGTTCTGTATTCGTTAAACTTAGATCTTCTGGAGCCTGATTGGTATCTGGAGAATGGGCAGAGGGAAGGGGTAGTATGATATGCCAGCACTGATTTGCTGACCTGAAATGGCCCTGCGGAATTGCATGCCAAAAAATTAGGTTTAAAGGATAGCCAGCAGATCCAAACATGGTGCCTCTCTGGTTCACCTTCTCTGGGTGACTCTCAGCCAATAATTCTCTCTCAGCCAAACCCACCTTGCAGGGTTGCTGTGAGGGAAATAAAAGCTGAGGATAAAAATGTGATTAAGAGGTATCAAGAAGGGCAGAGGAAGAGCAGACTGCTTTGTTGTTTTAAAAGAGAAAAGATGGGTCCTCTAAAAGCATGCAGAAGGTCACAGAGGTGTCACACAGGAAGTGACATCATCACACCAGTGAGTTCTGGGCCACGCTCTGGTATCTGAGTAAAACCTCCATGGTAGAAGCCAGGTTTACCATAGAGTTTTTCACCAAATACCTGAATGTCATCTGGAAGTCGCTGACATGATGACTTCACTGGAAGTCGCTGGTGTGATGACATCATTTCCTGTGCAACGTGGGCTAGGTCTTCTTCTTTCTACTGGTGTCCCCTCCCATCCCCTACCAGTTGTCAGGAGAGACCTGGCAACCCTACTCAAATCCTACTCATACGCAGAAGAACACTCTTACAAGCTAAGGACACGCATGCACGGGAGAGAGTGTTGTATCCAGCCTCCTGGGCCCTGAACACGGGGTGGTCTTTCCCAAGAAAGAGACACCTCAAAACAACCCTGAACCTCCACAAAGCAGTGCCCTCATAAAGCCAGGCTTGGCTTAAACAGTGGCTTTTGCTGGGAGGCTAAGAGAACCATATCTTGGCTGGGAAAACTCAGGCCAAGTGAAGATTCTCGAGGCCGGCTGCACACAAACCCTCTCCCCACGTCTCTCCTGTCAGCTCAGTCCAAAAGGACTAAGAATGGACAAGTCTCTGCTCTCGCCTCAGGCATCTACTACTGACCAAATGGCTAGCCTTTTGTCTGTCAAATGTACAGGCAGGGAGGGACAAAGAGCCTCTGGTCTGTGCTATTGTCACGAATTAAGTACATTGCATGTTTCTAGCCCCGACTTCTGTTTCACTTGTCTGTCAGGAAATACCTTTGGAATAATCCTCTCGTTCCTGTCTCCATATATTTGTCTAAGATATCTGCATTCTTACACCTATGCCAGACCTATCAAGGTGAACGGTCTCTCATTCAGGTTCATCCCACCGCACAATAAGAAACATCACCTCTTTTGTCTGGCACCAGGGAAAGGCCAGGCCACTCTGTTGTTCCACAATGGACACTCCCAGCCCAGCCATCCAGCACCTGGCTTAATCCCATCAAGGCTATTGTGCAGCCAGACTCCGCCCCTCTGGAAACTCATTGGTCACACCTGAATTACGCTCCGCCTGGTACCACACCTCCACAGACACTAGACTCTATTGGTCTAGAAAATCTATTGTTCTCACCTGAGACCAGCCCCCAAGGCCTCCCATTGGTCTGCATTGTTTCCCAGTATCTATAGCTGTCAGAGCACACAGCCTCAGATTTTGTGTGTCTGCCCCGATGCCAACTGGCAGTTCACCCCAAAACCTTTGGTTTGGGCCATAATCTCATCTCCATGGACCCCTGAACGTCTGGACAGGTTGTATGACCCCAAAACTGACCCCTCTATCCGCTGTCAATCACCTGTTTTCTTAGTCTTGTATTACTTGCTCTTTTTAAATGCTTCGTGTGCTTGTAATTAGGGAAATTCCTCAATAAAATCTATTTAAATTCACTCTTCAAATTTGGAATCTTCCTACTGTGTCGGACCTTGGTATACAAGTGGCGTGTGCGATTCCTGTACCCCTCTGGCCTATCCTGCTGCATAGCTAATGTTCCTCAACAACAAGGCAGGCCACTGGTGGTGACAGTTACAGTAACTGGAAGCTCTGTCCTTAGTACATGCTCAGAGGCAAGTGGGTGAGGCTGGGCAAATGGCTAACCTGTGCTTGGGATGTTTGTTTTGCTCATCTTTTAAAGACTGGTTTTTTTTCCAAATACAAGACATAATAAAACAAAATAGAACACCTTCATGGACATTTTTGGATGGCTTCCTTTTCAAAGATCCTGCATTCCTGCACATATGAGGCTCCCTTACACAAGATCCCATCTGATTCAGAAGTCCCAAATTCCTGCATGTATGAAGCTTCCTTATCTAAGGTTCCTTGCTTTTCAGAAGCTCAAAATTGCTGCACATAGGAAACTTCACACAGGCAGGAATGCAGGACTTCTGAACAGGACGGAATTGTGTTGCTCATGAAACTCCCATATTACCAAAATCGGCACTGGTCCAATACCCCAGCCTTGTCCACTCTGACCAGAAGTGGTCGCCCACTCTTTCCAACTCCTGCTACTTGGGGTCCCTTTTTAAGGGAGGGGATCAGTGTTCCCTCTAAGCTGAGTTAGTGTGAGCTAGCTCACCATTTTTCAGCCTCCAGCTCGCACATTTTTGTCTTATCTCAGGAGGGATGGCTCCAGAGCAAATTTATGCCACAGCCAAATCACTTACTCACAACTTTAATGCCCAGTAGCTCGCAAAGCAGAATTTCTGCTCACAAGACTCCACAGCTCAGAAGGACCATTGGTGGGGATGCCAGGGATCGAACCTGGGACCTGTTGCATGCAAAGCGGAGGCTCTCCCACTGAGCCACAGCCCTTTTCTTCGCTGAGGCCCACCCTCTGCTGCTTTGAGCTTTCTTTTCATCGCATGATCTCGATCTGTCCTCCCCCCCTCCTGTTTGGCTCGAGGGGACACTGAAATCCAGCCAAACGGCTTCTCACGCAAACCTGGGCAATCTTTAACCAGAGCCTGACCTATGCACTCAGAGGGCAGAAGTCTTACAGATCAGGGCTTCTGGGTTTGAGATACCACCGAAATAAAAACCAAACAAACCCAGTACGCTGAGGATTGCCAACCTCCAGTTGACACCTGGAGACCTTCCACTAATTACAATTGATCTCCAGGTGGCCAAGATCACTTCCCCCGGAGACAAGGGCTGCCTTGGAGGGTGGATTCTATGGCATGGTAAGCCCCACCCTCCCAGTCCGCCCCCAAATCTCCAGGTTTTTCCCAAACCAGAGCCGGCAATCCTGAATGGGCATCTAACCAAAATTCCTGGGATGGGAGCGGGGAGATACCTGGCTGGACAGGACATTGTGTCCCCATAGCCAGATCATAAATACGGGTAACCTTCCTTCCCTTGACTTGAATTTTAGGTTGTAAGTTCAACTGCGAAATTATTGAAGTGACCTCATCAACTGTGACTGTTGGCCAAGAAGGAATATCCTCTAATGAATCAATTATAAGCGATGTATAATGTTGAAGTTTATGTAGAACCTCAAAATGTTTTCCCCAGGTTTCTGCTTGGATGCGGCAACGATGTTGTTCTTGTTCGAGTAATGTGGTTGACTCAATTACACATATACTCTTAACTCTGTGAATATTCCCAAGAAGAAAAACATCAGATACTTATTCCTCTACTTTCCAGATTTAAGCCATTACAATAATATGCTGATTTTAACCCTGAAATTCTTTAGATATACTATTTAGAAGACAGTCAAAAACCTCTATCTGTTTTGTGCCCTGGCTCTTAGAAAGCGGAACTATCTGTCTAAGAAAATGCTAAAGGCCAAAGTATAAATTTTATTTGTGCTGTGATTTTAATCTAGATGTGTCGAAGCTGTATTTTGACCTTGCTGGTCTCGACTGTAATAAATTTGAGCTGTGGTCACGCTAGCCAGATAATGCGGGGGTAGCAAGGCTATTTGCTCTGTATCAATTTGACCTGCATTTGTGCGATCACACGCTCCCGGTTCCCTAGCGAGTTTTCCGACACTGGGGAAATCAAGTACTTTCCAGGTATTTGTGCTCTGAATCCACGATTTTGCCTATCTCTCACAATGCTTGCAATCAGGTCATCCAGATGTCTTTCTGGTAGCTTTGTTTTGCAACTTCCACCATTATGTGCATGCATATGCATGCACATATGCGGATATGCACCTATGCAGATATGTACCAATGCACTTATGCACATGTGCAAATATTGCCCCTCTCACAATGCTTGCAATCAGGTCATCCAGATGTCTTTCTGGTAGCTTTGTTTTTGCAACTTCCACCATTATGTGCATGCATATGCATGCACATATGCGGATATGCACCTATGCAGATATGCACCAATGCACTTATGCACATGTGCAAATATTTTTTTAAAAAAATTGTGCCACACTGCCACTTGGGCAGCGTGGCCGTCTGCGATCACACGGGGACAGTCCGTCTGTGGCCCGTAGCAACCCATTTGATAGTGGACTTTCCCCAGTGTCTTTTAACTCCGCTCTTGCGGCCCACCCTTCACTACCCGAAGGTGTCTCAGAGCGGTTTACAATCTCCTTTCCCTTCCCCTCCCCACAAAAGATACCCTGGGAGGTAGGTGGGGCTGAGAGAGCTCTGAGAGAACTGCTGGTGAGAGAACGGCTCTGAGAGAACTTGTGACTGATCCCAGGTCACCCAGTGGGCTGGATGTGGAGGACGAGTGGGGTTCTCCTGGATTAGAGTCCCCCGCTCTTAACCAATACACCAGACTGCTGCTGGACTATAATTGAACTATTGCACTGCAGGCCAATATGGCTGCCCTCTGAAACTCTCTTCCTTGTCCAGCTGTCACATCCATAAAACAGTGAAAGGAAATGCCGTACTGTGAATTAAAATGTGGAATTCGCTGCCAAAGGTGGCCCCAGGAATAAACAGCTTTCAAAGGGGACTAGATAGACCCACGGAGGAGAAGTCTATCAGTGGCTACTAGCCATGGTGACTGAGGGGAACCTCCATGTTCAGAGGCACTAATCCTCTGAATCCCAGAGCCAGGAGGTAACATCAGGGGAAGGCCTCGGTCTCCATGCTCTGTTGTAGACCCTCTAGAAGAACTGGTTAGGCACTGTGTGAGACGGGATGCTTGACTAGATGGACCACTGGTCTGATCCAGCTGGGCTCTTCTGCTGTTCTTAGGAAGGCCTCGGCCTCTCTGCCCTGTTGTTGACCCTCCAGAAGAACTGGTTGGCTGCTGTGTGAGACAGGATGCTGGACTAGATGGACTGTTGGTCTAATCCAGCAGGGCTCTTCTGGTGTCTTTATGAATTACCTTGATTTTGGTCACCAGCGACACATCTGTACATTCAAGGAACTTTTCCAGATCCTTCATGGCTGCCCTTCCCAGTCTCAGTCTCTTTCAATTCGGTGTCGTGGTCAGGAGCGACGGAATCTAATCTGGGAGAACCGGGTTTGATTCCCCACTCCTCCTCCATATGCAGTTGCTGGTGTGGCCTCGGGTCAGTCATAAGTTCTCTCAGAGCTGTTCTCTCAAGAGCAGTCCTCGAAAGAGCTCTCTCAGCCCCACCTACCTCACAGGGTGTCTGTTGTGGGGAGGGGAAGGGAACGGAGATTGTAAACACACGCGCTTGGTTTTCATTCGCTTAGCTAGCTGAAGCATCAGAGTATATACACAGCTTCCTATGCCCTATCTATTATTCCTGACAATGACTCTGCAATAATGGGCAACAGACTGGTACTCCAATAAAGCATAACTTTCTGAGTGAAGTGTGTTTGGACTTGCTTGCTGTTGAACCTGACATTTGGGTAGTGAAGGGCAGGGTATAAATCCAACCTCTCCTCCTCCTCCTTCTTCAGATTTCTGGGTTCCAGCCTCCCTTCGGGTTGACGACTGAGCCAAGGAATAGAAAATCTCGAACCATTTCAGCGCCTCCATTGTCAAGCTTAACGCTCTGTAATGGTGTGCTCAAAACGCTGACCGTCTCGCTGGCTTCCAGGAATGAGGCAACCTCGCCGGAGACAGTCGGGAAAGTACCTGACAAGCAACCACCCTGCTCGGGCCCCGTTCTGCCAAAGTCCCGGCGCTTCCACTGTTGTCGTTGGAGTCGCTCCAGTTCTCGCTGCTTTGTCAGCCGGGACTCAGCTGCGATGAGGGAGGTTTGGCCACGGAAGGTGGATCATTCCCTCTGGCTGCAGTCTATAAAACGACCGCTTGAGCCCGCTGGGAAGGTATATCTCGTCCACCCGCCGAAGACGGAGATCCAGATTTGTTGCAGAAAGAGAGGCACGTTCAGACTGTGACGCACAGGTATTTCCTCATTCGGGGTCAGGATAAGCTGGGATCAGTGTTCCCTCTAAGCTGAGCTAGTGTAGCGGTTAAGGGTGTGGGACTGTCATTTGTGTCAAGGAAGCTCGCTGGGAGACCCTGGGCCAGTCACACACTCTCAGACTGGCCTTCCTCGCAGGATCGTTGTGAGGATACCGTGGAGGAGAAGAGGACAATGTCAGCGCTTTGGGTCCCGATTGGGAAGAAAGGCGGGATACCAATGAATTAGATAAATGTGTCTTTTTGCGCAGCACGGCTTTTTGGAGGAAGAGACAGGGACGCTTTTAAATGCTTTTTGAAAAAAGGAAACTGAAGCCAAGAAGATTCTAAGAGAAGGAAATTCCAAGTCTTGACTAGTGTTCCCTCTAAGCAGAGTTAGTGTGAGCTAGCTCACCGTTTTTTTAGCCTCTGGCTCACCCATTTTTGTCTTGGCTCAGGAAGGACGGCTCCAGGGCAAAGTGGTTTATGCAGCAGCCAAACCGCTCGCTCACAACTTTAAGGCCAGGAAGCTCACGAAGCAGGATTTTTGCTCACAAGACTCCACAGCTTAGAGGGAGCATTGGCTGGGGTGTGCCATTTTGTTCTTTTATTTGGTTTCCCAGTCGTGATGGACAAAGTGCCAAGCACGGTGGGTCTGGGGTCCCCGACGTGGCGCCCGTGATTTTAGAAGATCTGATAAGCTGTGCAGATTTTTTTAAAAAAACGTTGCTTTGGCAGCGGCTGCCCCCACACCGCAAGGAGGATTTAGGTTCAACAATGAATCGTTTTGTGGCTGGCTCTGCTCCCCCTGTGGCAGACATTTTGTTGCTGTGCTCAAAAAGGGTGGGGACACCCCCCCCGGGCTAGGTCCTGTATGGGATACTGCTATAGAAGAAGAAGAAGAAGAAGAAGAAGAAGAAGAGGAGGAGGAGGAGGAGGAGGAGGAGGAGGAGGAGGAGGAGGAGGAGGAGTTTGGATTTATAGCCCGCCCTTCACTGCCCAAAGGCTTACAAACTCCCTTCCCTTCCCCTCCCCACAACAGACACCCTGTGAGGTAGGTGGGGCTGAGAGAACTTCTGACAGAAACTGTCCTTGAGAGAACAGCTGCGCCAGAGCTTGTGACTGACCCAAGGTCACATCAGCAGCTGCACGTGGAGGAGTGGGGAATCAAACCCGGTTCTCCCAGATAAGAGTCCACGCACTTAACCACTACACCAAACTGGCTCAAATTGACCAATGCTGGAGGTTCCCCTCTGGTTCGGCTCTTAGATAGATCAGGGAATTGTTCATTTCTCTGCTCCGTGGCTCAGGGGGAGAGCATCTGCTTGGCACGCAGAAAGACACAGGTTCAATCCCCAGGATTCTCCAGTTACAAGGATCAGGTAGTGGATGATATGAAAGACCTCTGCCCGAGACCCCGGAGATGCTAACTTTGACAGGCCATGGTTCAGACCATGAGGCACGATTCAGGATAAACTGTGCTGTATCGTTTTATTCTTTTATCTGGTTTCCTAGTCGTGATGGACAACGTGCCGACCACAGGCGAGGTCTGGGGCCCTCAATGTGGTGGCCACGGGAGCCAAGGTGCTCTCAAACACGTTTTCTGGTGCCTGCCAGTATTAGGCAGCTTTAACTGGAGGTCCAGACTGGTGTCATGGTTAAGAGTGCGGATTCTAATCTGGGAGAACCGGGTTTGGATTCCCTACTCCTCCACATGCAGCTGCTGGTGTGACCTTGGGTCAGTCACAAGTTCTCTCAGAGCTTTTCTCTCAAGAGCGGTCCTCAAGTGAGCTCTCTTGGCCCCACCTGCCTCACAGGAAGTCTTTTGTGGGGAGGGGAAGGGAAAGGAGATTGTAAGCCACTCTGAAGGGCAGGGTATAAATCCAATCTCCTCCTCCCCCTCCTCCTCCTCCTCCTTCTTCTTGCAATGGGGCTAATAGCCGCTTGGGAGCAATTTTTATTCTAAAAATGGCATGGAGGGAAGAAATTAACCCACCAACACCATCTGTGTAGCAGAGCCCTGGTATACTACTGTAGTACACATAGAACCTTATCTGCGCTTGGTTGGCTCCAAAAAGAGTTCCCTCATGAGCAGACCTTTGACTCCAACTCATTGGGGGAGGGCAATAGCTTAGTCACAGAGCATATGCTTGGCAAGCTGAAGGTCCCAGGTTCAATTCCCGGCATCCCCAGTTAAAGGATCAAATTGTAGGTGATAGGAAAGAGCTTTGCTTGAGACCCTGGAGACCTGCCACCAGTCTGAGTTTGTAACCATTACACATACTGACTTTGATGGACTGAGCATCTGACTTAGAGGAGAAACTGAAATTATCATATGGCATTGTGCGTGGAATAGCCAGGAGGTCCCGGTAGGCTTGGCTGCCAAAGCTGTAGCTATTTTTTGACACCACTAGGTGGCGAGCGATGCTTATTTTTTTAGGCTGAGAGTGCTGTGACTTGCCTAAGGCCCCCCCAGCTAGCTTCAAGTGGGTAAGCGGGGAACTGAACCCGGTTCTCCAGATGACAGTCTGCTGCTCTTAACCACTGCACCAAACCAGTTCTCTGAGGGGAGGGGCAGTGGCTCAGTGGTAGAACATCTGGGGAAAGTCCAAGGTCCAGTCTCTGGCATCTAAAGTTAAAAAGACCCAGGTAATGTGAAAGCCCTCTGTCTGAGACCCTGGAGAGCCGCTGTCAGTCAGAGCAGACCGGATTGACCTCAATAGACTCAGTAGAAGACAGCTTCATGTGTATTAACACAGGACACCCATGCAAATGAGTATTGCTCGTGTGTCAGGATCAACCAGCATGTTTGCTAAGCATATTCCCCAGAACCCTTTTTTTCTGTGTCTATATTTGGTAGGACTTGATGGTCATTATGCTATTCCTTGCAAGCCTGGGCCTTATGTCGGCCGAGGAATTCCTCCTCGCTGCTGTTGTTTTCTGCCTCGTCTTTATGATCCTCAAATCCTCCTGGAAGCGGATACCCCAGGGACTCCGGGAACCCCCAGGGCCTGTGGGCTACCCACTGATTGGCAGCATGCTGGAGATAGGGAAAAACCCCCATCTGAGCCTGACGCAGATGAGCAAGAAATACGGGGATGTGATGAAGGTCCGCATCGGCATGAGACCCGTCTTGGTGCTAAGCGGGCAGGAGACCATCAAGCAGGCCTTGGTGAAGCAAGGAGGGGACTTCATGGGGCGCCCTGACTTGTACAGCACACGGCATATTACGGACGGCCAGAGCATGACCTTCAGCACAGATTCTGGGGAGGTGTGGGCGGCCCGCAGGAAGCTGGTCCAAAACGCCTTGAAGAATTTCGCTTCCTCTCCCAGCCCGGGCTCTTTGTCCTCCACCCTGCTGGAAGAACATGTCTCCAAAGAGGCGGAACACCTGGTCACGAAGCTGCAAGAGGTAATGGAGGAGCAGCAGAGGTTTGACCCCTTTCGGTACCTCGTGGTCTCCGTGGCCAACGTGGTCTCTGCCATGTGCTTCGGCAAACGCCACAGCCACGACGACCAGCAGCTGCTCGGCATTGTGAACGAAAGCGAGCAGTTTGTGGAAGTCGCCTCCTCTGGAAATCTCGTCGATTTCATCCCCCTGCTCAGACACTTCCCTGGGAATAGCATGAAGAAGTTCAAGGAGTTCAATCGACGGTTCACTCATTTCCTGCAGAATATTGTCAAAGACCATTATGAGAGTTTCAGTAAGGTAAGGAATTAGAATTATCGTACAGCATTGTGTGTAGTGTACCCAGGAGATCCAAGGATTGTCTGGTTGCCTGAAGCTCTAGCTGTTTTAGTAGTTAGCTAGGCTTCTTTTTTTGGGCTGAGAGAGCTGTGAAAGCACTGTGACTGACCCAAGGTCACCCAGCTGGCTTCATGTGGAGGACTAGAGAATCAAACCCGGTTCTCCAGATTAGAGTCTGTCACTCTTAACCACTACGCCATGCTGGCTCTCTCTCAGCTAGGATGATCCCATCAGATCTCTCAAGCTAAGCAGGGTCTGTCCTGGTTAGTATTTAGATGAGAAGTCATCGAGGAAGTTCAGGGTCCCTACACAGAGGCAGGCAATGGCAAGCCATCTCCGTTCAACTGCCCCCCCCTTGCTACATACATTTACAGCTTCGTTCTGGACCCTCTCCAAGCGGACGGATTGTGTGAACTGCCTCTGTCTTTTCAGGACAACATCCGAGACATCACTGACTCCCTCATTGACCTCAGCCAAGAAAAGAACAGAAATACAAAGATTCAGCTCCCCACTGAGAAAATAGTGAACCTCGTTAATGACATTTTTGGTGCTGGTAAGTGTCTTTCCAAAGTTCAGAGACCGAGTGGTGTCTAGAACAAAATCAGAAAAGGAGTTTGTGGATAAGGGATCCGAGAAAAATTGCTTAGCGACAACGGAGACAGACCTGTTTTCACTTGCTGTCTGTCCCTATTAAGATCCTTCACATGTGCCATGATGCTTTTACGGATACATCCTGGAGTATCTCCAGACAACATTCAAATCCTGTCATCTCTAGTCTGAGGATCTCAGGCAGCAAAGGTTGAAAAGAAGACTTTGGAGAGCCTGCCAGAGAAGACCACGCTGGGCTACATAGATCAAGCCTGATTCTGTTCAAGGGAACTTTCTAGGATTGTGCAGGAAGTATCTCACAAGCTGTTGCATTTATCCTTTTGGTATCTCCACAGGTTTCGACACAGTGACCACAGCCTTATCCTGGTGTCTCACGTACCTGGTAGTGTATCCTGAAATTCAGAAGAAGATCCAGGGAGAAATAGGTAAATCCAGAATTTGGTGAGCATTTAAGATCTCTTTCTGGGAAGCTGGTGGTTCCAGTCTCTCTCTTACTTCTCTGACCTGCAGATGAAACCATCGGCAGTGAGAGGAAGCCAAGACTGTCAGACCGGCCCCTGCTGCCTTATACGGAAGCCTTTATCCAAGAAATGTTCAGACATTCCTCCTTCCTACCTTTCACAATCCCCCACTGGTAAGTCCCCGGGGCATTTGAAAGGGACAACTGAGCATGTCCCAGCTCTCAAGCTTGTGACAGGTAACACCTGATCTCCGAGGCTATGTCTTCCTTGCATCTATGGAATCTGTTGCTGACGCTTGTCTATTTTGAGAATCTCCACTTTTAAAAAAGAAACCAAGGTTCTAGTCCCTATGGTTAGAGATTCTGCAGAAAACATGTTCCGAAGAACTCTCTAAAGTCAAGGTAGGGCTGCCTAGGAGTCAGGAGGCCGGCCTTCCTTCTCTGTGTGGCTCATTCATCACCTCTACATCCATTACAGCCATGGTGGAAAGTGCTGGCAAGTCGCAGCCAACTTATGGTGGAGTTTTCAAGGCAAGAGACATTGAGAGGTGGTTGGCCATTGCCTGCCTCTGCATAGCAACCCCTGAGCTTCTCTGGTGGTCTCCCATCCAAGTTCTAACCAGGGCTGACACTGCTTCGCTTCTGAGATCTGATGAGACTGGATAAGCCTGGACCATCCAGGTCAGGGCACAGTCACGGCACCTGCTCCTATACCTTACCTGTTCCTATCTCCATTCCTTCCTCATTTTCTACTCTCAGAGATCATTTCTGCATCTTATATTTCCAACACTTTACTGAGGGGTGAGACATTCCTGGCATATATTTATAGTTCGTCCTTCCTCCAAGGAGTCTGGGGTGATGTCCATGGATTTCCCATCTTCCTACAGCCAGTAGTGGTGTAGTGGATAAGTGTGCAGACTCTAATCTGGGAGAACCGGGTTTGATTCCCCACTCCTTCACATGCACCTAGCTTGATGACCTTGGGCAAGCCGTAGTTCTGATAAGAGCTGTTCTTGAAAAAGAGCAGTTTCTGTCAGAGCTCTCTCAGCCCCACCAACCTCACAGGGTGTCTGTTGTGGGGAGGGGAAGGGAAAGGAGTTTGTAAACCACTCTGAGACTCCTTTGGGTAGTCTCTTCTTCTTCTTCTTCTTCTTCTTCTTCTTCTTCTTCTTCTTCTTCTTCTTCTTC
Organism: Gekko gecko; assembly: GCA_029375565.1. Classification (NCBI taxonomy): domain Eukaryota; kingdom Metazoa; phylum Chordata; class Lepidosauria; order Squamata; family Gekkonidae; genus Gekko; species Gekko gecko. The sequence goes on along the minus strand of JAPDNY010000017.1, from coordinate 6,296,029 downwards.
TTCTTCTTCTTCTTCTTCTTCTTCTTCTTCTTCCACTTTATCTAGGGTTTTGAACCCAGGTCTTCCTGGTTCTAGTCCAACACTATTAACCTGCAATCCACCCAATTGTTGGCCAGTAGCCATGACACAGGCTTTTAAAATGAGCGAATTTGCTTTCTGTTTCCAGCACAACCAGAGACACCGTCTTGAATGGCTACTTTATCCCAAAGGATATGTGCGTCTTTGTCAACCAGTGGCAAGTAAACCATGATAAGTGAGTATTTCCAAAACCTTCTGCTGAGAGACCCAGTGTGGCATAGTGGCTAAGAGCAAGAGACTCTATTGGGTACAGTTTGGCACTTCTCTGCACAAAGCCAGCTGGGTGACCTTGGGTCAGTCACAGCTCTTTCAGAGCTCTCTCAGCCCCCCAAATAAGTCTAGCTTGCCACCTAGTGTTGCATAATGCTAAAAGAGCTAGAACTTCAGGCTGCCAGACAATCTTAGGATCTCTTGGCTATACTACACACAATGCTGTATGATAATTATTAATTATTATTAGGAATGAGTTTTAGAACTTGTGAGAATTTGGTTTTCGATGTGTTATCTGCCCTCACCCTTTGAGAAGGGTAACAAAATGAATGCATTAATACAGGGGTATCGAACTCGGTTACGAGGGCCGGATCTGACATAAATGAGGCCTTGTTGGGCCAGACCATGTGCGTCATAAAATGTAATGCCAGGTAGCGGAGATATAAACTTTATAAAGGACACGAACACAAAGGGGTTTTTGTTTACTTAAAATAAAAACATCCCTAAAACATGAGCACTCTTGCAATACTTTGTGTATTTAACAGTCTCTGATAACTGACACCTCTTGCTCTGAATTATTGCATCAAAATGTCTGTGCTGTTGCAATCTTGAGTCTGCTGTTCAGGTGTGTATCTGTAAGCTGTGAACCTACGATGACGCAGCAGCAGCAGAACTGGAAGAAGAAGCAGAAGACGGCCAGTTCCACTGCGGGCCTGAGAGAAGCCCTCCGGGGGCCTGATATGGCCCCCGGGGCTGCATGTTTGACACCCCCGCATTAACATATAAAATAGGACACATAATGGGTAAATACAGGCCTGTAGCCAGGATTTTGTGGCTTGTGGGGTGAAAATTTTTCTGGTGGGGCTGCCATTATTTTTCTGTCTGTCCCTAAACAACTGTACTTTTAAGTAATAATAAAGACAATAATACTAACAATAAATTAAATTAAATGCAGCACGACACCCCCCACAACAGCTACCCCAGACATGAATGAAATGCAAAAAAAACCCCACCCCCACCACCTTCCCCTGCCTAAAGCAATGAAATCCCTTACCATATTCAGCAGGAAATCTTGTGGGGCTGGCCCTTTAAGGAAGGGGGCGGAGCCCCCAGTAGCCCCGTTGTAGCTACGGGCCAGGGTAAATACAGTCAAAGGATTGCCAGGCTTTGAAACAAATATCTTTGAAAGAGCAAGGAAGTAAAAACATGCTTGTTTTCCAGGGACCTTTGGAAGGATCCTTCCGCCTTCAAACCAGAACGGTTCCTTTCCACCACCGGGAAGGAAATCAACCGGGACGAGTGCGAGAAGGTGCTGGTATTCGGTTTGGGCAAGAGGAGATGCGTCGGGGAGACGATAGCTCGGTGGGAGGTCTTCCTCTTCCTGGCCACTCTGCTGCAGGAGCTCCAGTTCACGGTCCAAGATGGGGTCAAAGTGGACATGACCCCTCGCTACGGGCTGACCCTGAAGCTGAAGAGATGTGAGCACTTCCAAGCGACCAAGCGCTCCCCCAAGAGGCCCGCCGAGTGAACTGTGAAGCGAAAAAAGGACGCACATAGACACCTGCGGGCACTCGATCGCGCATTGCTTTCCTTTTTGCCCTAGAAGGACCTATCCCGCTTTCCGCTTCAGCCAAACTAACAATTAAAACTGATTGTAAGAATTACAACTCTCAGAATTGGTCTCCAGACTACAGAGGTCAGTTCCCCTGGAGATAAAAATGGCGGCTACAGTCTTCCCCCCTGCTGAGGTCCCTCCCCTCTCCAAACCCTTCCCCTCAAGCTCCGCCCTCCCCCAAATCTCTAGGAATTTCCCAGCTAGCAGATAGGAACACTAGGACTGGCAAAATCCGAGTTCATATCCCTGCTCAGGGCTAAAACAGATAGGTTAACAAATACAGAACTTGCAGCACTTATCTGTTAATCTTGGAGAACCAGGTTTGATTCCCCACTCCTTAGGCCTGTAGCTACAGTGGGGCATCTTGGGGCCTGGCCCCCCGACTTACTGCCAATGCCCCCCTGACTTCCCATCCAGCCCAGGCCCCCAAACTTCCATTTTTAAATTTTATTTGTGGCGCTTCCTTGGGGGGGTGCCCTCAGAATTATTTAAAGGCCCCCTGAATTAAAAAAAAATCCTGGCTGTGGGCCTGCCACTCCTCCACTTGCAGCTACTGGATGACCTTGGGCAAGCCATAGTTCTGTCAGAGCTGTCCTTGAAAGAGCAGTTCTCAGAAGAGCTCTCTCAGCCCCACCTACCTCAAAGGGGAAGGGAAAGGAGTTTGTAAGCCGCTCTGAGACTCTGAGTGAAAGGTGGGGTATAAATCCAATCTCCTCTTCTTCTACTTAAGTTTAAGTTTAAGTTTTAGATTCGCAGAGGTCGGATTCATATCTGGAGAATGGAGCATGAGGAGTATATATGTGTGTTTGTGTGTTACCCTGACACTTTTTCACAGACCTGAAAAGGCTCTGTGGGATTGCATGCCTGGAAATTAAGTTTAAAAGATAGCTGGCAGCTCCAAACATGGTGCCCACCTGGTTTGGTCTTCCCTAGGTGACTCTTGGCCAGTAATGGTCGTAGGGTTGTTGTGAGGTTAAATCACAGGTGAGGGTAACAATGTGATTGACAGATTTCGAGAAGGACAGAGGAAGAGCACCCTGCTGTGTTGTTTTAAGGAGAAAAGACTGGTCTTCTAAAAGCATGCTGAAGGTCGCAGGTTCAATCCCTGGCACCTCCAGTTAAAGGACCAGGCAGTAGGTGATGGGAAAGACCTCAGCCTGAGAACCTGGAAAGCCACTGCTGGTCAGAGTGGACAATATTGATCTAGATGGGCCAAGGGTCTGATTCATTATATGGCAGCTTCATATGTCCATGTGTATTTTTTTCCCTTTGATAATGCCAGTAAGAAAGATCAGCTTTGGACAGCAAAACTGAGTGGACATTGGAGGGTTAAGCTCCCTCTCCCTTCCATGCGTGGCCCTGAGGCAAACCGAGGCTGTCCTCAGTTCACACCTTATGGACAGGACGAGGTGATTAATATGACCTGTCTGAGCCCTGAGCAAGGCAACTGCATCATATACCCTTTGACTCGGGGCTACGGGAAAGTGCAGCTTCCTATTAGAAATGGCTGCTGAGCATAGTTGTGTTATAGTCCTCTGATCTGTGACTTTACGGTCTTCGCCTTTTATTTGTCCATCCTGTCTTCCCAAGGACAGTTGGGACGCCTGGCACATTCAAGAAAGACAATTTGTATATTGCAATGTCTTGGTACTCAGGCACTGATGCGAAGTATGCAGAAAGGACGTACACTTTTTAGGGTATAGGGCATACTTGTTTTGCGGTTTTTTCCCTACTTGCCCCAAATGGGACAAAGTTTATTAAAGTTTTCTTTATAAGACAAATTAACATAAACAAACATTACATCTAAAACAGCCACAAAACATTTATGGGGGTAATAGTACAGATTACATGTTTATCCAAATAGCCTATAGTACTGTCAAATTATGCAATTTGAGTAACCAGGTGAGATTTAGGACCGCATATCTGGCATAATAAGCTTTATAATCAACTTACAAAGCCAATCTTCATCATTCATTGTATATTATTGTACTTATTGTACCAAGTGTAGAATCTTGACCAAGTGTTTTGGAATGTGGACTCTGTATGCTTTTTCAACAATAAAGTCAATTTATCCATTTCTGCCACCTCCAAAAATTTATTTACTACTTCTTTCTTTGTTAGAACTTCCAATACTTTCCAATACTTCGCATATAGTTATATAGACAATAAGGTAGTGGTCATTTTTTTTACAAGTATCCGGCAAAATATTTAACAATAGTATTTCAGGGCTAAAAGGTATGGTACATTCTAATATCTTTTGCAACATTTCATGGATCCAAACCCAATATTTTTTCACTTTATCACAGTGCCACCAAACATGATAAAATGACCCTACCTTATTCTGAAACTTCCAACATTTATTAGAACAGTTACCATCATTTTTAGCTAATATTTCTGGAGTTGCATACCATCTATAGAACATTTTATAAACATTTTCTTTATACGCAACTGCTTTTGTTATTTTAATGTTTTTCTTCCATAACTGGTCCCATTGGTCATGCTCAGTATTATGGCCTACATTTTGTGCCCACTGAGTCATATTGGTTTTAACAGTTTCATCCACCATCAAATAGTCAAGAAGATAAGCATACATTTTTAAAATAAATTTTTGGTCTGTGGAAGTCAGTATCTTTTTGATCTCCAATAAATTTTCATAGAAACCCAACTTTTTGTCTTTAATAAACCTAGATTCAATTTATGCCTTTTGCCACCATGTTAAATCTTTTAACGGCTTCAAGTTCAAATTAGTATCCAAAATGTCAGTGTATCGTCTTGTTTTCTCTTCATTGTAGGTTTTCGGAAACGTAAAAGCTTCTAGGGGTGCCATCAATTTTGAATTTTTTGTATAAAATTGTTTGTGAATTGCCTCCCAAGCTTTCAATAAAGATGCTCTTAGCCAGTGTTGCTGAAAATATTTGTGAGGTTGCTTTCCCATACCACAAAAATGCATGCCATCCCAGCATTAGATCGTGACCTTCCAATCTTAATATTCTCTGATCTTCTAGGGTGATCCATTCTTTAATCCATGCCAGAGCTGCCATTCTATAATAAAGAAGCCAGTTGGGTAGAGCAAAACTTCCTCTTTCTTTAAAATTTTGTAACGCCTTAAGTTTTATTCTCGGACTCTTCCCTTGCCATATATATTTTGAGATGGTCTCATCTAGTTCTTTAAAGACCGTTTGGCTTTGCAATATGGGTATTGTCTGAAAGAGAAATATCCATTTTGGTAAAATATTCATTTTGACAATGGCTAGCCGACCCATTAATGACACCTGTAGATTTTTCCATTTTTCCAAGTCCAACTTCATTGATTTTAGAACTTCTTTATAGTTATTTTCCTGTAGAGTGCTACATTTATTCATCAAAAGAATTCCTAAATATTTTATTTTTTCTTGAAGTTGGAAATTTGATTTTTCTTGAAGAAGTAAAGCTTGTTCCATGGTCATATTTTTTGTCATTATCTTTGTTTTATTTATATTTAATCTTAGACCAGCTACTTGACCATATTCCTGCAGTTTTTCCTTTAAGGCAAGGATAGAATCAAGGGGATTCTCTAAAATGAATAAAAGATCATCAGCAAAAGCCAGTAATTTAAACTCTTCTCCTTGCAATTTAAGTCCATTAATTTTCTCCTCTGCTCTAATCATCTCATTTAAAATTTCCAGTGCAAAAATAAATAATACGGGTGATAAAGGACACCCTAGGCATAGGGCATACTTGTTCATGCCTGTATAACTGATCCAGGTTACCTTGGATAACCTGGATACCTGACAGATCCATGCCTCGTTGATCTTCCTGTTGGGTTTTGCGAGTCTCATCCCTTCAGTCATGAAAGGGTTAAGCTGAAATTTCTGTAAGCAAATAAGAGCAAGTTTAGCATAGGACCAAGGAGGTGTTGAGTAGATTCTTCCCACCAAAAAGGGGAAGGTTTTATTCTTCATGAGGAGACCTTAAGGTTGCCTATTGGTTAATCAATGGTTCTCATGCTATTCTGCACCTACCCAAGGGGTGGGGCTTGGGGGGGGGAATTCCATTCCGTCTTTCTTAGGGCCAGAAGGAAGAAAGAAACAAGATGGATTAGGCCAGAACTAGAAAGGTGAGTTAGGTAGACGGTTGTTTTCTTCCCATGTAATCCTTTCCCAAATTTTGAAGTAAACTCTTCCCTACAACTTAAACACATGTCTGCGATTCATTATTCCCAGGGCTTTTTTTTGTAGAAAAAGCCCAGCAGGAATTCATTAGCATAATAGGCCACATCCCTGACAGCACAGCTCATTAGCATATTAGGCCACACCTCCATGTTACCAGAAATGTGGTCATCCAGCCACACCCACCTTTTGCTTCTTATTCTGTTGACCTTGTTTGTTGTCAAAACCCAGGGGGTTTTTTGCAGCAGGAACTCCTTCGTATGTGAGGCCACACACCCCTCAAGTAGCCAGTCCTGATAAGTTTCTGCTGTTGGGTGTGGCCTATTATGCTAATGAGTTCCTGCTGGGCGTGGCCAACTCGGGGGCCAGCCGGAGCTCCGTTCCTGTGCGTTCCTGCCCCAAAATAGCCCTGATTATCCCACTGAGCTTCAGTTACTCTGCTAAATATCCAACACTTCTTGGGAGTCTCCAAACTAAACGAACTTCCCGTCTTGGAGGAGGAGGAGAAGAAGAGAAGAGATTGGATTTATACCCCACCCTTTACTACCCAAGGGAGTCTCAGAGCGGCTTACAGACTCCTTCCCCTTCCCCTCTCCACAACAGACACCCTGTGAGGTTGGCGGGGCTGAGAGTGCTCTCTCGAGAACTGCTCATTCAAGAACAGCTCTGGCAGAACTACGGCTTGCCCAAGGTCATCCAGCAGGTGCAAGTGGAGGAATGGGGAATCAAACCCAGTTCTCCTAGATTAGAGTCCACACACTTAACCACTACACCAAACTGGCCCATGGGTTGGATCTGGCCCATCCAGGGCTCTTATGCGGCCCGTGAGCAACTGATACAAGGGAGGAACTGCTGGGGGGGAAGTGGGTGGAGCCACTCCGTTGTGGCTTCAGCACGGCAGAACAACCTCATCTACAGCAGTCAAGCATTGTGGGAGCATCTGCCCAGCGCTCCACAGCAGCATCTCCAGTCTGCCCGGGTGGGTTTTCCTCTGCCGCCTCCTCCCAACCCATGGGGCCGTGCAGTGGAGGATGCACCGACTCGGAGCTTAGCAGCTGCTGTCCTTTATACAGTTTCTATCTCCGGTACCTGGCATTACGTTTTACGGTACATATGGCCCAGCCCGACAAAGTCATGTTTATGTCAGATCTGGCCCTCGTAACAAATGAGTTCAACACCTCTGGTCTAGTTACTGTAAATACCTGTTGGAAGAGTAGTTTAGTCCACTTGTACCCTAAGGATCTGCGGTGGCTCAAGTGGTTAAGACACTGAACTGCAGGCTGTGGAAGGTCAGTAGTTCAGCAGTTCGAGACCCGAGAGTGCCACATGACGGAGTGAGCGCCTGTCTCTAGTTCCAGCTCCTGCCAACCTAGCAGTTCGAAAGCAAGAAACTGCAAGTAGATAAATAGGTACCACTTCAGTGGGAAGATAACAGCATTCCGTGCGCCTTGGTGTTTAGTCATGCCGGCCACATGGCCACGGAAGTGTCTTCGGACAGTGCTGGCTCTTCGGCTTTGAAACGGAGATGAGCACCGCAACCCTAGAGTCGGATTCGACTGGCTTTCGAGCAAGAGAAACCTTTACCTTTATACCCTAGGGGGAACTGTGGAGCATTCGCTAGCGTTTAGGATTTATCGAATGTTTTTCTCTTGCAGTTCGGCCCACTTCTTCTGGTTGTTTCTCTTTCCGCTGTGCGTTAGTACGTGTTAGCGCTTGTTCTCTGAAGGCCTCTCTGTTGCATTAATGGCCTGCAGTCCGCTATCGCCCTTTACAAAATCCTGCTGCGGTAAATTCACTGAAAGCGAACTCCGAAGTGTGGATTGGATTATTTCCTGAAGATCCGTGAACAATACTGTTGATGGACCCACGGTCGGATTCAGTGTCAGGCAGCCCTAAAATGCACGAGCAGGCCTACCAAACATCTTTTTGCAGCTTTTGTGGGCCTAAAAGCCGCTCTTGACTCAGAGGATAGGGACCGGCTTTGGTCGAAGCTGGCCGTTACGAACATCGATAAAACGGCAATGTGTTCGGTTAATCCTTCTGCAATCTTTGTAATCCCTTCCTTTAAAAAAATACTTCCTTTTACCCACTTTGACCTTTCCCTGCTGTTTCGTGCTTTAATAAACCATACCAGTTAAGCCCTTGGCTCTCCGTCTTCCTACTCACCAAGTGTCTTACCTTCCGGAGTGATTAAGACTCATATTCTCTCGGAAAAAAGATAGTCTACATCCGGCAGCACAGCCGAGGGGAGCTCACAGATTAATAAAGCTTGCTGACTGCAGTCCTCTCTGCGTAGAAGAACCAGGGTGGTGTAGTGGTTAAAGCATCGGACTAGGGCCTGGAAGACCAAAGTTCGAATCCACGCTCGTGCCATGGAAGTTTGCTGGGTGACCTTGAGCCCGTCACAGGCTCTCAGCCTAACCTACCTCACGGGGTTGTTGTGAGGATAAAACAGAGGAGAGGAGAGCGATGTAAGCCGCTTTGGGTCCCCATTGGGGAGAAAGGCAGATATAAGAAATAAATACAATAGAGGCAAGTGGAGGTGAAAAGGTCTGATTGGCCCAACGTCACCCGCCAAGCTTCCATGGCAAAGCGGAGATTCGAACCTGGCTCTCCCAGATTCGAATCTGACACTCCAACCTAATGCAATCTACCTAATCACCTCAATTTTTCTTGCTTTGCAGCATTTTCTCAGCTTTAATTTGTCATTGCATAAGGTAGAACGTAGCCTTTGGAATGTTGGAAGAGTTTCTGGGATCGGAGTCCTGAGAGCTGCCAAACTGGAGGTATGCTGCCACCTAGTGTTCTTTGCAAGCTATGCAGGCAAGTTGTTCACAGCTGTCCCTGCCCCAAAAGTAAACCCCCCGAAGCCGAGAATACCATTTGGTTCATCCCTTTTATTAGGATCAACCCAAGGACATATGACAGGTCGGGAGCTTCTGGGTTCACCAGTACTCTTCCTCAGGGCGGATGTTACAAAATTTAAAGAGGAGGGAAACAATAGATCTTAACCACATTTTCATAGGTAACGGTGTTAAGAAGACATCGCCAAGCGAGCATATGGTGGATTTGCTGGCAGGAAAAGAACTGGGTTTCAGGTCGCTATGGGATAGGGGCCATAAAAGCAAGCTGCAGTAAAACAATTAAACTCTATAGCATCAAGCCCCCCTCCCAAGTCTCCAATCTCCTCCTTTCAACATCAGATCTGGAGGAGAAAGAAGAAGAAGAGAAGAGATCGGATTTATACTTCACTACCCAACGGAGTCTCAGAGTGGCTTACAAACTCCTTTCCCTTCCCCTCCCCACAACAGACACCCTGTGAGGTAGGTGAGAGAGCTCTGACAGAAACGGCTCTTTTTCAAGAACAGCTCTGATAGAACTATGGCTTGCCCAAGGTTATCCAGCAGCTGCGAGTGGAGGAGTGGGGAATCGAACCCAGTTCTCCCAGATTAGAGTCCGCGCTCCTAACTACGACACCAAACTGGAGCTCTCTCAGAGCTCTTTCAGCCCCACCTACCCTGTGAGGTAGGTGGGGCTGAGAGAGCTCTGAGAGAGGTATAACAGGCGAGGGTGAGGTGTGAATTCTACAGTCCCCTCCCCAAATGACTACTAGTCCACAGAAGCTGAGGTTATCTTATGTTATTTACATTATTTATAGTCAGTTATACCTCTCTCAGAGCTCTCTCAACCCCACCTACCTCACAGGGTGTCCGCTGTGGGGAGAGGAAGAGAAAGTGATTGTAAGCTGCTTTGACCCTCCTTCGGGTAGTGAAGGGTGGGGTATAAAACCAACTTCTTCTTCTCCTCCTTCTCCAGTTTGGTGTAGAGGTTAAGTGCGCGGACTCTAATCTGGGAGAACCGGGTTCGATTCCCCACTCCTCCACTTGCACCTGCTGATGTGATCTTGGGTCAGTCACAGGTTCTGGCCCAGCTGTTCTTGAAAAAGAGCAGTTTCTGTCAAGAGTTCTCTCAGCCCCACCTATCTCACAGGGTGTTTGTCGTGTGGAGAGGAAGGGAAAGGAGTTTGTACGCTGCTCTGGGACTCCTTTGGGTAGTGAAGGGTGGGGTATAAATCCAACCTCCTCCTCCTCCTCCTCTTCTTCAAAGAAGGCTGAATTCGATTTTAGTGCAGAATTGCTTGGAAGACACCGCAGTGAACATGGACTAAAAGGAGAGTGCGGAAAGGGCCATAGTGACTGGGTTATATAAGATCTGGCCTTTTCAAACATTGTTGTATGCTTTTTCTGATATATTTAAATGAATAAAATTGTTCGTTAAAGAAACGACAACAGCTGCAAATGTTTACACTGGCAGTGCTACCCTGGACTTGTGCAATGCTGCGGGGGGGGGATTCCATTCTCACTCCCCTCCCTCGGGAAGTTCATCCCCCCTCCCCTTCCATGGGACCTCTGGGTATTGTACATCTCACAATAAGTCATAACTCTTGAAGGCCTGACCCTTCCTGTCCCGTCTTGCGGGCCTCTTCTGGACGCGCGCCGAGGACTTTAGAAGACAATACCAGAGTGTGCGAGTGGACGAGACAAAAAGAAGAGTCGGTTTTGTCCCGAATCTGGGAAAGGAAGTGGGGAAGATACAGAGATAACAGTGGAGGGGGGGCACCAGAACTGGTTTTTCCAGCTCATCTTCCTATACTGCCATTCCATAGCTACAAACGTGCTGGGTTAAATGCTGGGAGGGATGAGTGTGAAAGATGAGTTATGGCACCTCCATTACCAACTACTTTCTTTGGAATTGGGGTTGCCAGCCTCCAGGTGGGGCCTGGAGATCTCCCGTTATTACAATTGATCTCCGGACAATCGAGATCAGTTCCCCAGGAGAAGAATGGCTGCTTTGGAGGGTGGGCTCTGTGGCATTGTACCCCGCTGGGGTCCCTGTCTTCCCCAAACCCTGCCCTCCCCAGGCTCCACCCCCCAGCAGGCCGAAGAGTCTGGGACTTTTCTTTTTAAACCAAGAAGACTAAGGAAGGGGACATGATAAGAGGTTTATAAAATGATGCATGGGTTGGAGGGAGATGGCAAAGAGAAATTTTCTCCCTCTCCCAAAAGACTCGAACTTGAGGGCATCCAAGGAAGCTGATGGGCAGGAGGTTCAAGGTGGACAAAAGGAAATTTCATTTTACACACCGAGTGATTAAAATGTGGAATTCAGTGCCAGAGTATGCAGTGATGGCCACAGAAATAAACAGCTTTCAAAGGGGATTAGATTGATTTGTGAGGATAAGCCTAGCAATAGCTACTAGCCGTGGTGACTGAGGGGAACTTCCACATTCAGAGGCAGTAATCCTCTGGATCCCAGAGCCAGGAGGTAACATCAGAGGAAGGCCTCAGCCTTTCTGCCCTGTTGTTGGCCCTACAGAGGAACTGTGTGAAACAGGATGCTGGACTGGATGAACCACTGGTCTGATCCAGCAGGGCTCTTCTTATGTTCTTAGGATGATGGGCTAGATGGACCACTGGCCTGATCCAGCAGGGCTCTCCTTATGTTCTAACAGAGGCCTTGGCCTCTCTGCCCTGTTGCTGGCCCTCCAGAGGAACTGGTCAGCCACTGTGCGAGACAGGATGCTGGACTAGATGGACCACTGGTCTGATCCAGCAGGGCTCTTCTGATATTCTTATGGGACACACATTTGAAAAATAAACAAACAAAATTGCAGGAAGGATGAGAGAGCGATTCCTCGCCGATCTTCTGCTCCCCACCTCAGCCTCCAAGGTTGCTTTTCCATATGCAAAGGACACCAAGCGACCGCTGGTGAACCTCCTGCGTATTACCTGGTTTGGTTACACTGCAGAAATTTCGCTTCCCTTTAGTGGTTCTGTGAAATAAGGAAAAAAGGTGTCGTTTTCATAGTGAACTGCAGGTGGCGATGTCGCATCACCTCTGCACTCCACCTCCCCCTGAGAATGTCTTCTCACTGCGGTTGGCATGTTGCCCGAGTTAATATTCTCTCTCCCCTTCTTCCACAACCGGTCAGTTAAAAACCCAGGAAAGCTTACTCCCGGGGAAAACAGTCCCTACGTTTGCAGTAGCCTAAAAAAGGCATAAGAATAAGGAAAGAGCAGTTTCGGTTTCTCATCCGTAGCCGTTTCTACAGAGAAGTCAACACCTGTGGCAAAGAAACCCACGGTTTACAGCGAAACCACCAGGAAGTTTCCAGAATTATGGTCTCAAAGAGCAGTTCCTGTCAGAGCTTTCTCAACCCCACTCCTCCTCCATATGCAGCTGCTGGTGGGTCAGTCATAAGTTCTCTCAGAGCTGTTCTCTCAAGGGCAGTCCTCAAGAGAGCTCTCTCAGCCCCACCGACCTCACAGGGTGCCTGTTGTGGGGAGGGGAAGGGAAAGGAGTCTGTAAGCTGCTCTGAGATTCCTTCAGGCAGTGAAATTGGGGTATAAATCCAGTCTCTTTTTCTCTTCTTCATCTTCCATCTTAGACTGGCTTCTCTCTTTCTCTACCCGCCCCCATTGGTACTGTTATTCCTCCAAGTGACCGATTGCAAGGTATTTTACCCTCACCCCTGGATAAGGGGCACCAGGCCGCGCCCTCTTGAGAAGCCATCTGTATTAGTTGTTAATATTACTGTGAAAATTGTTTTAATTATTTCATTTGTTTGAATTAATCTTGTAGATATTGTTTACACAAATGCTATTGTTACCCACCCTGAGCCCTGCTGTAAAGGGGAGGGCGGGTTACGAATCCAATAAATAGACAACCAAAGAAATAAATAGTCCAGCCTCCTGTCGCACACAGTGGCCAACCAGTTCCTCTGGAGGGCCAACAACAGTATTGCATAGAGGCCGCGGCCTTCCCCTGATGTTGCCTCCTGGCTCTGCGATTCAGAGGTTGGCTGCCTCTGAATGTGGAGGTTAAGAACATAAGAAGAGGCCTGCTGGATCAGACCAGTGGTCCATCTAGTCCAATATCCTGTCTCACACAGTGGCCAGCTAGTTTCTCTGGAGGGCCAGCAACAGGACACAGAGGCCTTCCCCTGATGTTGCCTCCTGGCTCTGCAATTCAGAGGTTGAATGCCTCTGACTGTGGAGGTTAAGGACATAAGTCCATAAGAACATCAGAAGAGCCCTGCTGGGTCAGACCAGCGGTCCATCTAGTCCAGCCTCCTATCTCGCACAGGGGCCAACCAGTTCCTCTGGAGGTCCAACAACAGGGCATGGAGGCCGAGGCCTTCATCAGAACATCAGAAGAGCCCTGCTGGGTCAGACCAGTGGTCCATCTAGTCCACCCTCCTGTCTCACACAGTGGCCACCCAGTTCCTCTGGAGGGCCAACAACAGGGCATGTAGGCCGAGGCCTTCATCAGAACATCAGAAGAGCCCTGCTGGGTCAGACCAGTGGTCTATCTAGTCCAGCATCCTGCCTCACACAGGGGCCAACCAGTTCCTCTGGACAACCAACAACAGGGCACGGAGGCTGAGGGCTTCCCCCGATGTTGTCTCTTGGCTCTGAGGATTCAAAGGCTTAGTGCCTCTGAATGTGGAGGTTCTGCTCAGTCACCATGGCTAGTAGCTACTGCTAGACTTCTCTGTGAATCTCTCTCGTCCCCTTTGAAAGCTGTTTATTCCTGCGGCCATCACTACATCCTCTGGCAGTGAATTTTTTCCCCTTCCTCTCTTTCCCCTCTGCTGTGGGCTCAGACATTATTTTCATATGCAAAACCTCCCACGGTTTCTCAGCAGGGCGTTCCTCCCCCCCCCTCCCCCGCACCAGTTTCGATATGCTTTAGAGATATCCCACGCCCACGCAGGCTGCAAACAGCAGCCCTTAAAGCTTTGAAATACAATTTTTCGGAGTGTTTCCACCAGCAGACTTCAAAGGCTTTCTTTTTTAATCTCTCCCTTGGGGAGGCTGCTGTACACTTTTCTCTCCTTTCCTTCTCCAAACTCCCACTGCAAAGCTTTTGATAAGGAAAGTCATTCAGGGGGGTGGGGGGAGACACAGAGACTATCGCTGATATTTCTCCTTGCGAGCTCCCAGTTCAAGAGCTGTCTATCTGAGACTCAGTCCCTTCTGTAGGATAATAGTCTGCATTCCTCACTTATGTTGATGAAATTGCTTCATTCAGAGTCTGGGGTTCAGTCCCACTCAATTTTGTCCCGTGTGCATATCTTTCCCAAGACTTCACTGGAAAGCACAGAACTTGAACTCAGGACCTTATACATGCAAAGCAGGCGTTCTTCCACTCTGCAGCACTCGCCTTCCAAACTCAGAGGAGTTCCTTCCTTCCTTTATATCCTTCCCTCTTTTCTAACAGAGACTCAAAGAGGCTCACATCATTCGCCTCCCCTCCATTTTAACCTCACAACAACTCTGCGAGGTGGGTCAGGCGGAAAGAGTGCGATTGTCCCAACCTCACCCAGCAAACTTCCATAGCAGAGCCGGGGTTCGAACCCAAGTCTCCCAGATCCTACTCCAGTGTAGTCTAACCACTAGACCACACTGGCTTTCAACAGCTTGCCTTGTTTTAGCAAACCCACGGTGGTGGAACAGAAATCCCCCTTCACATTGCATGCTGCTTTCGCTTCCTTTGACTGGCGGATTTTATGGTAGCCTCCACACTCCATGCCACTTTCACTTTCTTCGATTATCAGATTTTATGGTACCTGCTAACGAATGCCGTGCAATGTAAACAATTCGTTTCACAATAATAGCTTTATCTGAGCGTGTAGCAATCTGAGTGTGTGCTGCATAGATTTATGGCTGTTTTGTAGCTGTTCAAGGGTGACTGCAATCAGTATGGCGTTGGCCCGGGATATCTGCATGTGCTTTTGAGCTGCACTTTTTCCTCCCAGTTGAGAAAATGTGGAGCCAACGCTAGATGCAGAAATCACCCTGTGACTCTATCGCATAATACTCCATTGAAGTCCCTCCCCTCCCAAAATCCCCCCTCCTAGGCTCCACCCCCCAAATCTCCAGGTATTTCCTAACCGGGAGCTGGCAACCCCACGGAACCAGCCATTTTCCCCAGGGGAGAGCTGATCTTTATTGCCTGGAAGTCAGCTATGTCAGACCGCGAGATGGAGACCCCTTGCGACCAGTGTTCCCTCTAAGCTGACTGAGTGTGAGCCGGCTCACAGTTCTTTAGCCTCCGGCTCACACCTTTTTGTCTTCGCTCAGGAAGGGAGGGCTCCAGAGCAAACCTAATTTAGGCAGGAGCCAAATCGCACGCTCACAACTTTAATGGCGGTAGCTCACCAAGCAGAATCTTTGCCCACAAGACTCCACAGCTTAGAGGGAGCGTCGCCTGCAACAGCGTCCCGGTTCTATTTTTAGTAAGGACTCACTCGCGGAGCGTGGGAGCGGCGGGGGCCCTCCTCCTCCGCCTCCGGCGTCCCCTTTCCGTCAATACAGGGGGACGGCCGGCAGGTGGCGCCGTCGCCTCTCGGCCTGAGCCCGCAACTACGGGGAGGGAGTGGAAAGGGGAGGGGGGATGGAGGGGGAAGAGAGAGAGAAAAAAAAACCAAAAAAAGGCAGGGCGGCGCAGGCGCGCTGCTGCAGGCGGACTGGTCCGGGCTCCGCTTCCCTTCGAGCCACCAGGCCCCTGCGAGCTCCCTGTGGCGGCGGAGGCTTGCGAAGAGGGAGCGGCGGGGGGCTGGCGGGCGAGGAGGCGAGAGGAGCCGAGCCGGCGCCGCCCCGAGTGGCTCAGGATCGCGCGGAGAGGCAGCCGCCCCCCCCCTCCGGATTCCTCGGGCGCGCCTGGAACGTCCGCGGCGCCAACGTTCCGAAGGGGAGACCGGCAACGTTCGAAATTGGAACGTCGGCGGGCGGCCGCGCGGCGACATTGTTTCCTCTGCCCCGCCCCTCCCCTCCCCCCTCTCCCCCCTGCCCCGCACCTCTCCTGCCCTCCCCCGATCGCCCCTCTCCTGCCCCCCTCCAGCACCCCACCTCTCCTTGCAGCCTCGTTCCCCCCCCCCCGTGCATGGATTACACTGAAGACCCCCTCCTCCTCCTCTGAGAAGCCGGCTCTCCACGGGAGGATCCCACCCACCCGCTTATCCACCCCCCGCCTTGGGAAGCGGAGACAGAGGTGAGTGGCAGAGATCTAACACACACACACCCGCGCCGCCTTCTATGCGCAATGCCAGGATCCCAGAGGGAACCCACCCCCTTCCATTATTGCACAGAGCTGGGCAGAGGATGCCCCCCCCCCGCCTCGACTTTGCAAGCCCTTGTGGGGGGGGCGAGGAAGCCCGCTTAAGTGCCTAGTCCCTGGGGAGGACTCGTGGGCGGGGGAGGAGAGGGTACCTTTCACCCATCAGATGCAGTGGGGGGGCTTCCTTGGGCGGTGGGGGGCACAGATGTTCCCTTGCCCTGAGGTCATCCTCTCCCCCCCTCCCCCCAGGAGGAAAGCTGGCTATTTGCTTTTGCCTTGGGTTGGCCTCTTGGGAAACCCGGAGTTCCCTCCTGCCCTGACTAGGCCTGCAGCCTCCTTCCTTGTCCCTTTCTTCCGTGTCGGGGCGAGGGACTACATTAAATGGCATGGGGGGGGGAGTTGGCCCATAGGAAGAAATAGGGTTTCTTGTTTCGTCGGGTTTTCTGGGCGTCGGGTTGTTGCCACTCCGCGTTCCAGTGCAAAAGGCATTTTTTATTTAGTAACTTGCCTGTGTTGACCAGGGAAGGGCGGGCCGCTTAGAATGCCAGATGGGGACTTCGGAGTAGGGCTTGGCTTCTTTTACGGGGCGGGGATCGCGCGGCCGCCTGGTGTGACAAGTTGTGGGACAGCCGTCCTTGTGGGTTTTATGGCTATTTTACAGATCCGTGCAACGTCCTTTCCTCCCTGGGAGTTCCAGATAACTCAGTAGCATCGTTGAGTTTTCTTTACAGGACATAAACAGAGACCCGAATGAGACCTCTGTGGCCTCCGTCTTCTGCCCACATCAAATGCATAATGTTGGTCGCTTGCGTAGTGCGCGCCCTCCCCCGACCCATGCGCTGGGTGGGTGGGTGTGTCCTGAATCAAGTCAGGCTGGGCCCCCCCAAAAGGCAGTTTATGGTTCCTCCTCTCAGAATGACGGGCAGACTGGGAAAGGAAACCGCACTGGCTGAGCGTGGCTGATCACTATCAGCTTCCATGCTTTTAAAAATACATATCTTTGTCAGTCGTAGGGCTTGCAGTGGCCCTACGGTGCGCGGCCAGACAATTTCAGATTCTCAAGGCAGGGAGACTCAACGCAGCTATGGATGTCTCCCAGTCGGGATCTTCCCTTTTCTTCTCGTTCGCCACCAACGAGTGAGTCACGTTAAAGCAAAAACAGCCACTGGACAGGCAGGCCTGGGAGTCTTGTGTTATCACCTTCGGTGGCCGAGCAGCTGCCGTTGGCGCGCGCCACCCTGGCTGGGGGCGAGGTGGCAAACAGGAAACCGCGGGTAGCTGTTTGATGGGATGAAAGGTTTAGGCGAAGACCAAGGACGTGGCCGCTTAGAGCGAGAGCGCCGCTAATGTAGAGAGCCTGGCGGCCGGCTGATTAAAACCGTCGCTTGTTTTTTGTGGCTGTGTGAACTCTGTCTGTCTCTCTCTTGAGTCTGGACTCAGAGATGCTCTCAGGAAAAACAGCTGTTCCCCACTGAATGGAGAAAGCCGCTCTTTTCGTGTGTGTACGTTTGTTTATTTCTTTCGGCCGGGGGAAGGGAATCGCAGCTTTGTTCCGGATGCCAGTCCAGAAGGGTGAATCGGGGGAACTGAAAACGTCTTTGCTAGTTGGTTCGGCTGGGTGGATAACCGGGGGAGCCGCACTGGCAATTCCGGCTGGCCCAATCTTGCCGGATATGGGAAGCTAAGCAGGGTTTTCCCTGGTTAGTACTTGGATGGGAGACTATTGAGGAAGCCCAGGGTTATTACGCAAGGGCAGACCACCTCTGTTTGTCTGCCCTGACCCAGATGGCCCAGGCGAGCCCGCTGTCATCAGATCTCAGAAGCTAAGCAGGGTCGGCCCTGGTTCGTACTTGGATGGGAGACTACTAAGTCTAGGCTTGCTCTGCAGAGGCAGGCAATGACAAACCTAAGAACGTAAGAGAAGCCAATGCTGGACCAGGCCGGTGGCCCATCCAGTCCAACACTCTGTGTCACACAGTGGGCAAAAATAGCAGGGGCCATCAGGAGGTCCAGCGGTGGGGCCACCTCTGACCGTCTCTTGCCTTGAGAACGGTACCAGGCTGCCTCAAGTCGACTGCGACCTGACAGTACTTTCCACCACTGAGTACCCTCGCGGTCGGGAAGAGAGTCAACTTCTTTGCGCCTGTATCTAATTTGTTTAGATATTTTTATACCCAGTGGCCCTGCCCCGTTGGGGGACCCAAGAACAGCTTACGACGTCATCCTTTTGCTCCTGCGGTTTATCCTCACAAGAACCCTGCAAGGTAGGCTGGGCGGAGAACGAGCGACAAGGCCGAAGGTCCCTCGGCGAGCTCCTGAGGCCACAGGGGGATTCGACCCCGCGATCCCGGATCCTGGTCTTTTGGGGCACTGTGCAAAAATAAGCAGTAATTTTATGGCATCTTTAAAAAGAGCAGGATTTGGTTCCTACGTCAAGGGAGTCTTTGGGGAAGAGAGTCCCAAAGCTGAGAATCAGCCATCTGGAGGAGGCCTATTTGTGAAGGTGGTCTCAGGGGGAAAGACCCCGCTAAGTTGATTGGCACCCACATAGTGCTGTTAGAAAGCCCCTGGCATATTCCACAACAAGAGGGTACTTATTAGTTGCTGTAGATTTTCCGGGTTGTGTGTCCGTGGTCTTGGCATTGTAGGACCTGACATTTCGCCAGTAACTGTGACTGGCATCCTCAGAGGTATAACACAGAAAGATGGAGTACTCGCTGTGTCAAGGAGGGTACTTAATTTTGTACGTGATGCTTGTGGACTTTGGCATCCGTTTCCCCAAATTTCTTGGGGCAAAGCGGACCGACCCCCCTGACATCAGAGCAAAAATGGCGGACAGAGAAGGCCTGAGTGACCATCTCCCCACTTCTACCAAGGTCACAGCCAGGGACTTCAAACATGGTTGCAGAGTTTGGGGATCCAGGTAGACTGAAGTCAGGAAGGCAGGAAGGATGGATGCTTTAAACGTTGCAGATTTTTAGCTGGCATATTCAGAGAAGGGACCTGTGCAACTTCCTTCTACCGAGTTAGACCCTGGAGCGGCTCTCCGGGATCTCTAGATCTTTCCCATTGCCTGTAACTCGATTGTCTCAACTGGAGGTGCCGGCGGGGTTGAACCTGGGACCTTCTGCATGCCAAGCAGGTGCGCTACCACTGAGCCAAGCTACATGGTCCTTTTCTTTGTCAGTCAGCAAGTCTCCGACCCAGCTTTGCTTTCCCTTCATTCAGCCAGCAGCCGCGGGGAACCGCTTGTTAAAGTGCCGCGGGTGCCCAGTTTGAGGATGCGAGGAGTGGAGAATGCCCTAAGATGTTGGTGGCAGTTTAGCTTTCAGCTTCTGCTGGTGTCACTTGGTGCCAAGGGTGAGAGCTGTTGGGTATATGAGGGGAAGCCCACATGCATGACATAATAAAGCTTCTTTTACCGACCACCTGAGATAACCGCTGACACTTCCATACAGACCGCAAGCTGTCGTTGGAGGTATAGGGCTTCCCCTGTCAGTCTTTTTTTTTTTTTTAGATCCCCTCCTTTCTCCAGTTTTTAACCTTGCAAGAAACCTGTGGGGTCAGTTAGGGAGAGAACAGTTGGCCCATGGTCATCCGGTGAACTCCGTGGCTGAACGGGAATTTGAATGTGGCTTTCCAAAGTGTGTATTTGCATTTATTTATTTATTTATTTATATATTTATTTATTTATTTATTTATATTGTGCTTTACTCCCCAGCTGGGACTTAAAGTGACTTTGAATGTCGATCTCTCCTCCTCCCCTCTCCCACAACAACGCTGCAAGGTAGGCCAGGCGGAGAGTTTGTGGCGGCCCCAAGCTCACCCGGCAAGGTTCCGTGGCAGGAGCAGGGACTCGAACCCAGGATCCTAGTCCAATGCTCTATCCACTGTGCCAGCCCGGATCTTGTGCCAGTCTCGGCCTGACACTCAATTCATTTTGCCAGAGTGGCTCATGAGAAAGGGAGAAAAACCTTTCTGTCTTGTCTCCACCCGGTTCATAATTTTATAAACTGCTGTTCTACTCCCTCTTAGTTATCTTTCCTCCCCACCCCCCAACTGGAAATGCTCAAATAGTGTTTCCTCTTAATTCACTGATATCCCATCTTCCTTCCCCACGGGGACCCAGAGTGTCTTACGGCGTTCTCCTCTCCTTCATTTTATCTGCACAACAACCCTGGGAGGTAGATCGAGATGGGTCACCGTGTTAGTCTGTCTGCAGCAGCAGCAGAAAAGAGCCCAGAGTCCAGGAGCACCTTAAAGACTAACAAAATACATGGCAGGGGAGGAGCTTTCGTGAGTCTCCACTCGCTTCTTCTGATATTCAGAGGTAGGTTAGGCTGAGAGAGTGACTGGCCCATGGTCGCCCAGCAAGCTTCTGTGACATGGGTGGGAATTCAAACCTGGCTCTCCCAGATACTAGTCCAACAGTCTGAACCACTGGTTCTCAGAAAGTGTCTCCTTTTTGGGAAGGTGGACATAAGAATGTGTGTAAAGTCATCTCAGTGGCGGTGAGGCATCCGCACCAAACTCAAGGTCTAGTTTGTTTGCAAAAGATGTCGACAGCCATGTTGTTCGTAAGAACATCAGAAGAGCCCTGCTGGATCAGACCAGCGGTCCATCTAGTCCAGCATCTCGTCTCACACAGGGGCCAGCCAGTTCCTCTGGAGGGCCAACAACAAGGCAGAGAGGCCGAGGCCTTCATAAGAACTTCAGAAGAGCCCTGCTGGATCGAGACCGGTGGTCCATCTAGTCCAGCATCCTGTCTCACACAGTGGCCAGCCAGTTCCTCTGGAGGGCCAACAACAAGGCATAGAGGCCGAGGCCTTCCTAAGAACATCAGAAGAGGCCTGCTGGATCAGACCAGCAGTCCATCTAGTCCAGCCTCCTGTCTCACACAGGGGCCAACCAGTTCCTCTGGAGGGCCAACAACAGGGCAGAGCAGCCGAGGCCTTCATCAGAACCTCAGAAGAGCCCTGCTGGATCAGACCAGTGGTCCATCTAGTCCAGCATCTCGTCTCACACAGTGGCCAACCAGTTCCTCTGGAAGGCCAGCAACAGGGCACAGAGGCCGGGGCCTTCATCAGAACATCAGAAGAGCCCTACTGGATCAGACCAGGGGTCCATCTAGTCCAGCATCCTGTCTCACACAGTGGCCAACCAGTTCCTCTGGGGGGCCAACAACAGGGCAGAGAGGCCGAGGCCTTCCTAAGAACATCAGAAGAGCCTTGCTGGATCAGACCAGGGGTCCATCTAGTCCAGCATCCTGTCTCACACAGTGGCCAACCAGTTCCTCTGGAGGGCCAACAACAGGGCAGAGAGGCCGAGGCCTTTATAAGAACGTTAGTAGAGCCCTGCCGTTAGAGAGAAGCTGTCTTGGAAAAGAGAGAAGTGGGAAAGGCCGCACTGATCCAGTCTGGGGTTTGCCCAGCAGCTCTGCGCATAGCTCTCGGCACACCGTTCCATCGCTAAGCGTTCTTGCTAAAGCCTTATTGTTCTTTATTCAAAATGAGCTCGGGGAGAGGAAAGTAAATAATGGGGCAGTGGCCGTATCATAGGGTTCTTGGTTTCAGATTAAGGGTTCAGTCCCAAACTGAGTTGCCCCCTCCTAAGGGTGTAGAGAGCCAGTTTGGTGTAGTGGTTAGAAGCGCGGACTCTGATCTGGGAGAGCCGGGTTTGATTCCCCACTCCTCCACATGCAGCTGGGTCAGTCTTGGGGCTGTTCTCTCAGGAGCAGTTTTCTGAAGAGAGAGCTCTCTCAGCCCCAACTACCTCCCAGGCAGTGTTCTCTCTAAGCTAAGTTAGTGTGAGCTAGCTCACAGTTTTTTAGCCTCCACCTCACACATTTGTGTCTTAGCTCAGGAAGGAGGGCTCCAGAGCAAACTAATTTATGCAGTAGCCAAATTGCCTTGCTCACAACTTTAATGCCAGTAGCCCACAAAGTTGAATTTTTGCTCACAAGACTCCACAGCTTAGAGGGAGCATTGCTCACAGGGTGTCTATTGTGGGGAGGGGAAGGGAAAGGAGTTTGCAAGCCACTCTGAGACTCCTTTGGATAGTGAAGGGTGGGGTATAAATCCAATCTCCTCCTCTTCCTCTTCTTCTAGAAGGGCATAAGTCTGTTTAGGACTGCACTCTAAGGAACTTACCGATTTCTGGAATGGAAATAGTCGTCCATGCGCACTCTCAAGACTGTGAGACTCGCACATGTTTTCAAAGGAGCGCCCAGTTACCAGTGCCAGGGTGGTGGTCCTGGAAATCACATACATGTGCTCTGCCTGAAAGTGTGGAAGCCATTGGTCACAGCGCATGTTCATCTGGGCTTTTTGTGAATGCTTAAATGTGGGGCGGTACTCAACCGGTTAACAGGAAATGGCTCGATGGAGTTCCGAGTCTTGTCGAGAGTGGTCTTGTCTGTGGCATTTCACGATTCAGGGGTTTTTTTGTCGTGAGAGGCATCCACGTATATTGATTATATGATGGTTTTTTTCCCCTTCTCCCTCAGCTAACCTGGCCGAGGGCCAGCCTCACCCGTGTTGTTTTAAGGGTATGATTTGCGCGTAAAATTATGGGCCTCCGTGGATCTCCTTTAGGCTAACAAGGGATTTCTTTATACAGTCACGGGTGGAGTCCGTCCCAAGGTTATTACCCTGAAATGACAATTCTTATGTCTACGAGTAATTTTCAGGCTTGTTTCAGATGCATCTGCTAAGGGTCAATCATAGGTCACCGTGTGCCTTTACGGAATTTTCTGGAGCGAGTGTGATGGAGTGCATGGTGCTGGTCTTCCTAGAAGTGTGAAGATCTGGACCCCCCCAAAAAATCTTTTCTGAGGACTTTTTCAGTTTACCTAACAATTAAAAATTTGGCGTAGCACTGAGAAAATAAAGACACCCTGTGAAATATTTTTGCTTCGGGTGTGAGTGAAGTGCTTTTTAAGACAAGAGAGCCAGTTTGGTGAAGTGGTTAGGAGCACAGATTCTAATCTGGGAGAACTGGGTTTGATTCCCTACTCCTTCACATGCAGCTGCTGGTGTGACCTTGGGTTAGTACCAAGTTCCCTCAGAGCTGTTCTCAAGAGAGCAGTCCTCAAGAGAGTTCTCTCAGCCCTACCTACCTCACAGGCTTTCTTTGTGGGGAGGGGAAGGGAAAGGAGATTGTAAGTCACTCTGAGATTCCTTTGGGTAGTGAAGGGCCGGGTATAAACCCAATCTCCTCCTCCTCCTTTTCTTCTTGTTTGCACTCAGAATTTTATTCATTTATATTGATTTATTTTATTTATACCCTGCCTTTCTCCCCGATGTGGACCCGAAGCGACTTACAGTGTGAGGTAGGTGAGGCTGAAAGTTTGAACCAAGGTCACCAGGCAAGCTTCAATGGCAGAGTGGGAATTCGAACCTTGGATCCTGCAGTGTGAAGATTTTTGTGAAAGATAATCTACGGCATTAGAAAATGACAGTTCTGTGTATGCTGTAGACCACATGCAACGTATTTTCAAGCGTATACTTACTGTTTACGTGTGACTAATTTAGTCCACAGTATGTCTGGATGTGTGTGATGAGAATACATAAACACCAAATTCTTCAATAAATGTGATAATCAAATAACTCGGCTATCTATGATATGGCTGTATGAAATTGTTCCTGTCCAAATAACACCCTTTCTTTTGTTTACTACTGAATTTGTGTTTTATGTTTTCCTACCACCCAGTGTGCAAAGACTATGACAAATCGGCTAAAGTAGCTTAAGCTGCAGCAGTTTGCAACTCTCTCTCTTTGGAATTGGCTGTATTTGCAGTTTTGCTTCTAGAAAATGGAAGTGTTTATATTTCTAAATTATATAAATATGACAAACAGGTGTGATCCGCTAACTAGGCTATCAGTGATGCATTTTATCTTGTTAAAACAAAGAAACAAAGTGCTGGATTGATAAAAATGTAAATAATGAATATGTTTCAACCCCAGTTCCGTTTTTTGTGAAAGAATCCCCCCCCCCCCCCATTGTAGCTTCAAAATGTCTGGAAAGCTTACGGCTCTCACTACGATGTGGCAGACCTGAGTTCAAAGTCTGCACTCTGCCATGAGGATTCCCTGGGTGACCTTTGACCAGTCATCCTCTGTCGCCCCCATCTACCTCATAGGAGCATTGTGAGGCAAACAGCAGGAGGGGAGAAATGGGATAAGAAAATGTCTAGACGGCCCCTGTAGAATTGTGGCACAATTTGAATAAAGAAATGTAGCAAATCTTTCTGTTCTCCTTTTCTCCGTCTGGACTCAAGGACGTGTATCAAAAATTAAAATACACAGATCAGACAAAAATCCACAGAAGGCACTGATAGCAAAGCTTCCTTTGAAACTCTAACCACCGGTACTAAAAGCCTTGTCTGACGTCTGAAACTGGATTTTAGCAAAAGAAACCATCTTGAGTTCTGGAAAGGTGGTTCCGATGGGGAAGGGGCAAGCACAGAGAAGGCCCTGAAGGGGCCGAGGTGGACCTCAGTTGCCTGCGTGAAAGGACAGCCCTGATTGGAGGAACTCAGTGGCCACATGATTTCATATGAAGTGAAAACTGAGGATACATTGCATGTTCGTGAATGGTTCTGTCTATCTGGGCCATATCTAAAGCCACTGGCTTTCCTCTCCGTGGGTCAGCCTCGGGATCAAATTTTCCGTTGCTGCCTTAACAAATGGCTCTCTGACAGTTGAGTCTTGGCCCTGTCTCAAGAGACGACTCTACCTGTTGATTCAGCCTCTCTGCTTTCTCGATGTGCAGCTATAGATTGGGTTTTCAGAAACCTGGGGTACAGGAAAGACATAGTGATGCTTGTGTTACCTAACAGAATTTGGTTCTGTTCATTGTGTATATTTAAGTTGCCCTGTTTGGTATGATGGTACAGTTTCTTTTCAGATAATAGGGCTGTTTGCTGTGGTCTAAGATACCATCGTGGGCAAACCGGCTTTCTAGGGCCCCAATGGCAGAGCTGGAACAATATTTATGACTGTGTCTAGCGACCTGTGGGTACCTTTCTCTGCCTCCCCCAGTTTTAATTGCATCTAATTCTGTCATCTCCTGCCAACCTAGCAGTTCGAAAGCAAGAAATCGCAAGTAGATAAACAGGTACCACTTCGATGGGAAGGTAACAGCGTTCCGTGCGCCTTGGTGTTTAGTCACGCCGGCCACATGACCACGGAAACGTCTTCGGACAGCGCTGGCGCTTCGGCTTGGAAACGGAGATGAGCACCGCAACCCTAGAGTCGGATTCGACTGGCTTTCGAGCAAGGGAACCTTTACCTTTAATTCTGTCACGCTCTCTCTTTTGCTGTGGCAATGTACACTGCTTGGCTCGTGGGGTTATCGAAGGCTCAATAAAGCCTGTCGCAAGTAGCCCGTTCGATGTACAGTGACTGACTCTTGAGCAGTGCACCCTCTAAGCTGTAGGGTCTTGTGAGCAAAAATTCTACTTTGTGAGCGACTGGCATTAAAGTTGTGAGCGAGCGATTTGGCTGCTGCATAAGTTAGTTTGCTTTGGAGCCATCCCTGCCTGAGCCGAGACAAAAAATGGGTGAGCCGGAGGCTAAAAAACCGTGAGCTAGCTCCCATTAACTCAGCTTAGTGGGAACGCTGCTCTTGAGGTTGTCGAAGGCGTAACAAAGCACATCACCCGTAGCCCGTTCAGTTGGACTTGTCTGCATCTAGGCAGTGGCCGAGTGGAGGTTAAATCAGGTCTCAGTTGCTCTCTGCGTCTGGTTTTTGTAGACCGCTGGCGGACAGTGTCTTTCTGAGTTTGCAGGAGGGGGACTTCGTTTTGGTGTCCTGTTTGTATGGCTAGCAGCCAGCGTGAATTATACCATGTTCCCAGCATGAGGCAAGCTAATTGTTTAGCCTGGTGTCTGTAACCAAGACCTAGGTTAACATCTACGTAACTGGGCTTAACGTGTGCCCCTTTTTGGGGTGACAGTCTGTCCCAGGATGGAGTTATCACCACCACTGCCTCTTCCAAAATGTATGAAGGAGTTGTTGAACTACTTGAACAGGGGCTAGCTGATATGGTGTAGGATAGCTTTATAATTTCCCATTTCCTTCCCTGCCTGCCGCAAATAGTTCTTGGCTTCAGGCTATCTGTTGGCATGGGGCTAATGGCGGCCTCTGCTGCTTTTGCTGCACTCCTGAGTTGTGGTTTCAAATTTTGGTTTCTCTGTTTTTATTTTATTCTGTGTGCTGGAGCTCGTATGGTCCGCCATGATAGCTTCATGCATCCCAGCTGCGTCGTCCGCCAGTGCTAGCCTGCAGAAGGGCAAAATAAACAACTGCTGGTACGTGGACTTTCTCTGTGGTGGCCCCTGCCTCGTGGAACGGCCTGCCCTTGGAGGCTAGGAAAACTCTCTCTCGTGGCTTTCCACAAACTGTGCAAAACCGAATTATCCAGGAGAGCTTTTCTACGCAGGGTAATAAGATGGCACCGTACAAAAGGATTCACAAAGTGACTCGGGACAAATTATTAGGGACTCTGGTCTATGCGGCTGCGTATAGTTTGCTGTAAGGCAAATCCTGCTGTGTAATTTTGCATCATTTACTGCGTTGTTATTTTAAAAAATTATTTATTTATCATGTTTATAACCCACTCTTCCCGCAAGTTCTCGGTTGCAGACACCAGGCTAAACAATTAGCTTGCCTCATGCTGGGAACGCGGTATAATTCACGCTGGCGGCTAGCCATACAAACAAGGGCACCAAACCTTCTGCAAACTCAGAAAGACACTGTCCACCGGCGGTCTACAAAAACCAAACACAGAGAGCAACTGAGACCTGTTTTAACCTCCTCTTGGCCACTGCTTGGATGCAGACAAGCCCAACTGAACGGGCTACCATAGTTCAGGCTAGTGAGGTAGGTGGGGCGGAGAGAGCTCTTTCGAGAACTGCCCTTGAGAGAACAGCTCTGAGAGAACTTGTGACTGACCCAAGGTCACACCAGCAGCTGCACGTGGAGGAGTGGGGAATCAAACCTGGTTCTCCCAGATTAGAGTCTGTGCTCTTAACCACTACACCAAATGCAAGTGGGGGACGGGGGACGGAAATGTCTAAGGCAGCAAAACCAAAACCAACTAAGGCTTGGCATACCATGATGAAGAAGGTTCTAGATGTTTTATTGATGTTGCTATGCTTGGATAACTGTCACCTGGCTCCCTCCCCAGAATTTAGGACTGTGCATGTGGTTCTTCCTTCCTCCATTGACTTCTCACAACGACCCTGTGAGGTAGGTAGGTGAGGTAGGTTGGACTAGGAGGTGCAGCCTCGAGAAGAGGAGGAGGAGGAGGAGGAGGAGAAGAAGAAGAAGAAGAAGAAGAGATTATATTTATACCCCACCCTTCACTACCCAGAGGAGTCTCAGAGCAGCTTACACACTCCTTTCCCTTCCCCTCCCCACAACAGACATCCTGTGAGGGAGGTGGGGCTGAGAGAGCTCTTGACAGAAACTGCTCTTTTTTCAAGAACAGCTGTGCCAGAACTACGGCTTGCCCAAGGTCATCCAGCAGCTGCAAGTGGAGGAGTGGGGAATCAAACCTGGTTCTCCCAGATTAGAGTCCCCACACTTAACCACTACACCAGACTGGCTCAGGCATCAGGCATTTCCAGCCTTTCTGTAGAACGCAAATTGCAGTCTTCTGCTGCCTCAGTTTCCATCCGGGGGCCCCGCGGGAGTGGGGCGGGAGAGGGAAAGGTTAACGTTTTCATCTCCACTTGGTTTTTCTATCCCACACTGGGTTCCCTGCTTTGTTGTAAGCACTTTAAAGGGGAGATAAAATAACTGTCTTCAAAGGGCACAGTGCTTCAAAGGTGAAAATACGGGGTGTTGGGGGGGTGTTCGCATGAGCTTGCAAGCGAAAGAGTAACCAGGGCAGACATTTCAGAGACTGCGGTAATATGTTCTCCTCACACTTGTTAACATGTAGGCGTCTCCACTCGACATTTCCACATTATTTTCTCAGGGACATGGAGCGCGTCACCGCAGCCTTTGAATGCCACAAGGCAGAGCCGCCGGGGTAGCTGCCATAGCGCCGTCGCCTGTTTCCACTGCAGAAACACGGCGTGGTGGCTACTGTGGCCGTGCGACTCTTTCTCTCCCTTCCTGGCACTGGTGCCAAGCAAGAGTGGCTAGAGGCATCCGCCATAGCGCCGCATTGTGCGTTTTACCGACTGGGGATGCCACAATGCAGCGCCACGGCGTTTCTATGAGCCTACGCTCCTTCCCATCTCTGCTCTCTTTCCCTTCCTTCCTGTATCTGCTGTCTTTCCCCCCTGTTTGTCCCCGACCCCAGAAATCTGATAGCTGCCCTAGTGCTGCTGCAGAGGAAGTGATGCAGCATTGTGCCATCTCTATGCGCTCTGATCCCGTCACTCTCCACAAGTCTGGCAGGTCTGTGAATGGCCCAGCGTAGAGTGAGCAAATGCTTTTGCAACTTCAGTTTGCATGAGTGAACCTACCTCCTCAGCCGGTTCGGCCTTCCGAGGAGTGACACGCTCTCTGTCACAGGTGTGTTTCCTGCTGTAGCGTGTGACACAGCCCCAGTGTGTGCAAAGATAGGCTTGAATGGCGCGGGCAATCGGCTAAATCAGACTTCTGGGGAACCTGAAGCCCTGGCATGAAGCCCGGTAGAGAGCCACACCTTGCCTTGCGAATTGGGGGGGAGCATGTGTTCTCTGGCAGGGCTTTGTTGTGTTAGGTGAGTACACAGCATGGGAGCATGGGCCGGTCTTGGCAGAGCACCGTGTGGCTCGCCGGGAATCTGGCTGGCGGAGTCGGAGCTACCCAAATCCTTTGGCCGATGAGCAAGCATCCTTTCCCTGAGTTTTCTGATAATTGCAAAGGATTTGGGGGAAGGGCCCTGATTTATCTAGTGCCAGTTTTGCGGGGCAAGAACGAGCATGCGAGAGGAAGAGAGAGAGAACGTGGTGTTTTTGGCTGTCTCCAAACATCCCATGTAAGATTGTGTGTGGGAGGGCGGGTGGGCGGGGCCGGCTGTTCTTTCCTTTTGCCTGACGTTTTTTAAAATTTCCGCCAAACCGGCGTTCTCTCTTGCGGCTTCTGTTGGGTGCCGCGCTAAATGAGACAAGACCCGTCGCCACCTCCTAGGCCTCTTGAACCTGTCGGGCTGGGGAGGGGAGGGGGGCAGATATCATATTTTTTTTTAGGAAGATGGCTTCTAAACCAAGGCCAAATTTGTGGCCCTTTTGCAAATGCATATTCTTTTTTTTTTTAGTAAATACAATTTATTATTGGATATATCACATGTTCAAACATTTTCAACCAACCTACATATCCATTTTTCTAATTTCCCTTCTCCCCCCCCCAAACAAGGCTTCCCGCACTGCTCCAACCCCATTAATATCTCTCTTATTCTGTTACAGTTATTTCTAAACTTATTTTCTCTAACAAACGGTAACAATTCAGAAATCTAATTCTATTTCATTTTCCACTTAATAACTATCAAAACAGATCAAACCACGTTTAATGTCCCAATTTTTCAACAAGTATTTTTGAAAGTCTTTCCAGTCTTCAAAAAAGTTTCATCTTCTTCGTTGTTTAATTTTCTTGTTAATTTGTCCATTTCTGCTAAGAACAACGTCTTTTTAATCCATTCCCATGTTTCAGGTACTTTATCTTGTTTCCAACATTGAGCAAAAGTCAGTCTTGCTGCTGTAATCAAGTACCATAGTAGTGTTCTCTTGGCTACATTTATTTCTTCCATTTTAAGACCTAGCAATAACATCTGTGGGTCTTTCTTAAAAGTACAATTCAAAATTTTTTGTATCTCATTGTGGATCTCTGTCCAATACTTTACTGCTTTATCACATGTCCACCACATATGGTAAAAAGACCCCTCATGTTTTTTACATTTCCAACATTTGTTGGACATACTTTCATTTATAATAGCAATTTTTTTAGGTGTCATATACCATCTATACATCATTTTATAACAATTCTCTTTAACATTTACACACGTTGAAATTTTCATTGATTTTTTCCACAAGTATTCCCAAGATGTCATTAATATCTCATTATTAACATTTACTGCCCATTTTATCATTTGCTCCTTTACAACTTCATCCTCAGTATACCATTTCAATAACACCTTGTACAGTTTAGAAATCATTTTTTTATCTTTCTCAAGCCATACAGTTTCAATTTCAATATTCTTTTCTCTAAAACCATGTTCTCTTTTATCGGTCTTAAATAGATCATAAATCTGTCTATACTTCAACCAATCATATTCAAATTCAACATCAGCAAATGCATATTCTAAAAGGGATTGGCTAGCTGTGCTCATCAGATGAGTCTGTGGCTCAGTTGGTAGAGCCTCTGGTTGGCATGCAGAAGGCCCCGGGTTGAATCCTGGGCATCACCCGTTCAAACGATCAGGGAGTTGGTGACGGGACAGACCTTGATCTGGGACCTTGGCTCAATGGTGGATCCTGTGCTTGGTTTGTAGAAGGTCCCAGGTTCAGTCCCCCACATCTCCAGTCCAAAGGACCAGGTCGTAGGTGATGGGAAAGACCTTGATATGAGGCTTTGGCTCAGTGGTGGCGCATCTGCTCAGTTTGCAGAAGGTCCCAGGTTCAATCCCCAGTATCACCAGTTAAAAGGACCAGGCATTAGGTGTTGGGAAAGACCTTGATCTGAGATGCTGGCTAAGTGGTAGAACATCTGCTTGGTTTGCAGAAGGTCCCAGGTTCAATCCCCAGCATCACCGGTCAAAAGGACCAAGGAGTAGGTGTCGGGAAAGACTTTCGTCTGAGACCTTGGCTCAGTGGTAGAGCATCAGCTTGGCGTGCAGAAGGTCCCAGGTTCAGTCCCCAGGATCTCCAGTTGAAAGGACCAAGTAGGAGGTGATGGGAAACACCTCTGCCTGAAACTCTGGAGAGCTCTTTTGGTGGAAGGGCTGCTTTTCAGTTGAAGAGCCTCTGCTTGGCATGCAGAAGGTTCCAGGTTGAGTCCCTGGCATTGCCCGTTAAAAAAAAAGGTCAGACCACAACTGACGTGAAGGCTTTCCACCTGAGACCCCAGAGAGCCGCTGCCAGTCAGGGTAGACTACTGATTTTGACGGACCAAGAGTCTGATGCGGTGTAAGCCCGTTTCATAGAGAGTGCGGGACTTCCGTTGTGTGGTGTGAAGAGGTGGGGCTATAGGCCCAGAGAGAAGGATTCTGGGCATGAAAGACCCACACCACGTTCAGATCCTGTCTCAGCTATTGAATTTACCAAGTGGCCTTTAGTTAACTACATCCATCTCAGCCTCTAAGGAGATGCACTAATGTCAAAAGCAGATAAAAATCCATCACTGACTTTTCTTTTTCTAAAAAAATTAAACCAGATCTTTGAACATTGTTTCTAAATATTTTAGGTATAATTATTTTCCCCTCCTTTCCTTCCTTCCTTCCTTCCTTCCTTCCTTCCTTCCTTCCTTCCTTCCTTCCTTCCTTCCTTCCTTCCTTCCTTCCTTCCTTTGAGAGCCAGTTTGGTGTAGTAGTTAAGTGTGCGGACTCTAATCTGGGAGAACCGGGTTTGATTCCCTACTCCTCCACTTGCACCTGCTGGTGTGACCTTGGGTCAAGTCACAAGTTCTGGCACAGCTGTTCTTGAAAAAGAGCAGTTTCTGTCAGAGTTCTCTCAGCCCCACCTACCTCACAGGGTGTCTGTTGTGGGGAAGGGAAGGGAAAGGAGTTTGTAAGCCCCTCTGGGACTCCTTTGGGTAGTGAAGGGCGGGGTATAAATCCAATCTCTTCTTCTTCTTCCCTCCCTTCCTTCCCCTCTCTCCCCCCCCCCACCCGCTGTTCTTCCCCACAAGAACCCAGAGTGGCTTACAACATCTTTTCCCTCTCCCCCATTTTTATCCTCACAACAGCCCTGCAACGTAGGTCAGGCCGAGAGAGACAGAGACTGGCCCGAGGTCACCCAGCAGGCTTCCATGGCAGAGCCATCATTCGAACCCGGGTCTCCCAGATCCTAGTCTAACCACTGTACCACGCTGCCTCCAAAGAGCTCAACCGACTGCCGGGTCTGAATTCCCTTTTACCCAGGTCTTGTATCCGAGATGGCTGTCAGCAAGATAATTATCCGTGCGTCTTTAGAAACCCTAGGCTGGATGGTCACAAGACAAAGTCTCTGGGGTAGCAGAAAAAGGGGGAAGTGGCTGTACGTAACATGCCGATTCAGTGTGCGCCAGTGGAGAAGATCCGGAGCGTTGGGAGTCTTCTCTTTCAGCGGAGCTTCTACTCCGTGGCCGTAATTTACATGGTGCTTGCTGCAGAGGCCAACTCATTCAGTGACCTGTCTAGATCTCCTTTGAGGAAGGAAGTGATTTGTGCTAAAAAAGAAGTGTTTGAGATCAGCCGTTCAGAGCCCCCCCCCCCCCGTAGTGGTGTTTTAATAGCTTGGAAGAGGATGAAGAAATCCACACCCCTTGTTTTTGAAAAATCGCAAATTTCAAAATTGCAAAGATCGACGAGGGCACAGTGGATATCTTTTTTTAGGCTATTCGCGGTGCAGTTGCCGACCTTTGCTTTTTGAACCCTCAGAAACAGGACCCGAGAGCCGGTTGGCTCTTCCGGAGGGTCCTTTGCTGCAATGGTGCTGTGTTTTGCTGCAAGGAAGTGCGGAAGTGAAAAAGAAAATAAATGAGGTGTGAAAGAGAGAGATGGAAGACTGTGGTATAACTAAGTCAGAGAGCCACAGCCGAATGCAGGGGGTCTCCGACATGGTGCCCGTGGGCGTCACGGCATCCGCTGACACCTTTTCTGGCACTCGCCAAGTGTTTTTAGAAAGTGGGTGGGGCCAGGGAGGGCTTTTGTCCAGCAAGCCTTCTGATTGGCTGTTGAAGATTTGATTGGCTGTGCAGATTTTTTTTTTTTTAAAAAAGCCATTGCTTTGGTAGCAGCTGCCACCGCAGCACAAGGATCTACACTGTGTGACTGAAGCCGTGGCAATCGTTTTTGTGGCTGGCTCCGCCTCCCACGGCAGCCATTTTGTGCCAGCCGTTTTGTTTCTGCGCCCCCCAGGCCGTGTCAGAATTCCAAATCTGCCTGCAGGCCCAATAAGGTCGGGGACTCCTGCCCGACCGGATTAGGTAAAGTGTATTTCCTTTTTTGTTCCATTGGTTGATGTAGTAATGTCGCGATCCGTTTGGTGCACAGTTTGGTGCGTTCGAGTTGGCAGTCTTTGGCTTATGGATTAGACCCTTGGAGCGCCACAGTTCAAGCCCAGCCCCGTCTCAGATGTGCCAGACGCATCCTTATGTGCCAGAGTCCGGCGTTTCCTCGGCGCTTTGCCATCCTAGTCCTTGGACGGAATTTTCTCTGAGTCTGTTTACAAGGAATTAAATTACCTGCCAATTAGGCAGAGTCTAAATTT
The DNA here is from genome assembly GCA_029375565.1 of Gekko gecko. Classification (NCBI taxonomy): domain Eukaryota; kingdom Metazoa; phylum Chordata; class Lepidosauria; order Squamata; family Gekkonidae; genus Gekko; species Gekko gecko. Next base: position 6,262,451 of record JAPDNY010000017.1, on the reverse strand, counting down.
AATTTCCAAATGGCTCGGAGACGCGAGGTCCGCAGAAAGAGGCTCTGCTCCGCGCTGATCACATCGCTCCGGACTCTGGCAGACACCAATCGGAACTAGTCCATCGACTGAAAATTAACTGCAGGCTCTCCGGTGCGCCAGAGCTTGACCCTTGAAAAGTAAAACCCGTTTTGTTAAAAAAAGCCACCTTAATGTTGCTTCAGATGCTTGAGCCGTGGGGCTCTCTCCCGAGGGCTTTGTTTCAGAGGTAACAGAAAAATCGCGGCTTGTGGACCTGCGAGCAAGCGCGGAAGGACCTTGGGGCTCGTGGGTGCAGTCCCCGTCCCCCCACCCCCACACACAATGCCCCCCAGTTAAGACATTTCCATGGTTTGAGGGCCCATCACAATTTGCCGTAGATGTAGATAGGTCACCATGTTAGTCTGTCTGTAGCCATTGAAAAGAGCAAGAGCACCTTAAAGGCTTAACAGAATTTGTCGCAGGGTATGAGCTTTCATGCCTCACTTCTCCCTTCAGTGAGCAGTGAGACACGGAAGTTCATAATTTGCCATGGCATCTGGAATCGGCAAACCACGGTTTACAGACCAGAGTCCCAAGCCGCGGTTGGTTTCTCGGTTGGGAATACAAGTTAGCAGAGCAAATGCAAAAAACACAGTGTGATTTTTGAGTTTGCTTAGTTTGCAAACATGCGTCAGGTCAAACAATTTATCATCCAGAGCATGAGAAAGGGGGAGGGACGGTATGTCTTTCTAGGGGCCCCCTCCCCTGCTTTTTATGCTGCTGGGTATATACTGCTAATTGTCATCTTTTAAAAAAAATATGTGTGTGTTAAATGCCGTCAAATTGCTTCTGACTCATGGAGACCCTGTGAATTAATGACCTCCCAAACGTCGTATTCTTAATTATACCAAATTTTAATTGGGTAGTGAAGGGCTGGGTATAAATCCAATCTCTTCTTCTTCTCTTCTTAATTAGACCACATTTTGATTTTCGTTTTTTGAGCCACACCAAGGGTGTTTTTTTGTGAAGAATGTGTGGTTCCAGTGTTTTAAATAAAGACAACGAACTCCTGGAATGCTTGCTGAGTTGTACCCTGGCTCCTGAGATTGTCCCATGTGCTGCTCCTTTGCTTTTAGGTGTATTGTAGACCCTTAAGGGCTAGAAACTTGGATTCTTTAAAATCAAAAAAGTGAGCGCTGAGGCTCTCACTGTTTGTTGTCCATTCCTGTGGTGATTTGATTGGCAGAATTGTCTGGAACAGGAGAACGTAAGAACAGCCTTGCTGGATCAGACCAGGGGTCCATCTAGTTCAGCATCCTGTCTCACACGGTGGCCAGCCAGTTCCTCTAGAGGGCCAACAACAGGGCAGAGAGGCTGAGGCCTTCATAAGGACATCAAAAGAGCCCTGCTGGATCAGACCAGTGGTCCATCTAGTTCAGCATCCTATCTCACACAGTGGCCAGCCAGTTCCTCTGGAGGGCCAACAGCAGGGCAGAGAGGTTGAGGCCTTCATAAGAACATCAGAAGAGCCCTGCTGGATCAGACCAGTGGTCCATCTAGGTCAGCATCCCGTCTCACACAGTGGCCACCCAGTTCCTCTGGAGGCCCAACAACAGGACATAGAGGCCGAGGCCTTCATAAGAACATGAGAAGAGCCCTGCTGGATCAGACCAATAGTCCATCTCGTCCAGCCTCCTGTCTCACACAGTGGCCAGCCAGTTCCTCTGCATCGCCAACAACAGGCCGTACCACCTCTTCCTCTGATCTTAAGTCATGTGGATTTGTTGAGTGCCTAGACAAGTTTCTGGACCTCATGAATTTGCAGATTGGTATAGAAAGTGCGCACAGAACTTTGCCTATTAAAAGGTTCTGGCATTCTTCTGTCTGGCTGTTGGTCCTTCCATGGACAGTCATTGACCCCAGTGCTCCTTTGCTTTGAAGTAACCGTTGGGTCAGGGTGGTGTGATGGTCATTTTTTTATTTTATTGGGTTTGTATCCTGCTCTCCCTGTGTCCAGGCTAGAATATTGGACTGCTGAGACCCAGATTCAAATCCCTGCTGGGTTGTGAACCTTATTTGGTAGTTTGTCCAGCTGCTGTCTCGGAGGCCGACCTCCCTCGGCAGGGTTGATATGAGGATCAAACAGAACTGTGTAAGGGGTGAGATAAATTGGTGATGGATGGGTTGAGTCATGGCTGCCATTTTGGGTGTGTGTTGTAGGATAAAGAGAGGCAGGAAAAACTCCAGACGGAGGGAAAACCCCACAGGGAAAGTACGGGGGTGGTTGCGGTTAGGCCCTGCCCATGTTTGCAAAGGATTTTTCAAAAAGTTTACTTAATTTGGTACCTGCCTTTCTCCGCACCAGTGCTCCCTCTAAGCTGCGGAGCACTGTGAGCAAAAATTCTACTTTGCGAGCTACTGGCATTAAAGTTGTGAGCGAGCAATTTGGCTACAGCATAAATTAGTTTGCCCTGGAGCCGTCCTTCCTGAGCGAAGACAAAAATGTGTGAGCCACAGGCTAAAAGCTGTGAGCTAGTTCACATGAACTCAGCTTAGAGGGAACACCGGCAAGGGACCCAGGATAGCTTACATCATTCTCCTCTCCATTTTATCCTCACAACCACCCCATGAGGTAGGTTAGGCTGAGACTGTGGCTGGCCCAAGGTCACCCAGCAAACTTCCATGACAGAGCAGAATTCGAACCTGGGCCTCCCAGGTCCTAGTCGGACTGTTGTCTTCCCAGCTACTTTTGGGGGGAGGTGTTCCTCCCCTATCACGTGATGCAGCTAGGTCATGTACTGGTGCGGGCAGAGCGATATCTACACCCACTTGATCACAGGTACCAAATTCTTCTCTTCCACCCCTCCCGGACTTGTTCTGTGATCTCTGCGGAGTCCCCTTCTCCCCGCGTATACTAGTAGCTTATGCTGCTTCCTGGTAAAGGATGGGAAACCCTTCCGTTTGGTTGATTTGCCTCGTTTGTGGACTGCCGCTCTTACCAAGAGCCCCAAGGTGGATCCCGTGGTGTAAAACCAACCCCCACCCAACCCAGTCGCATCTAATAAGCAAAGTGATACAGCGAGGATTACAAAAAACAGAGAGCACGCAAGGAGGATGTGACGGGCTGTCGAACAATGCAAGAAATTTGATTTACAAAAATTTAAAATCCTTGCCAAATTTTACAAATCTTTTAGGGGGGGCTGTATATTTCATATGTCTGTGTGTGTGCATCTGGCAGTCATGGCGGCCTCTGGTGACTGACCCCTACTGGGGGCCTGGAGGATATTCAGAGAGGTGGCTGGACAAAGCCTGCCCCCGCCTCCCTCCTCTGGTATTTCAAGGAGGTCTCCCATCCAAGGACTGGCCAGAGTCGACCCTGCTTAGCTTCCAAGATCGGGCTAGCCTGGGTCATCCAGGTCATGGTTCAATTTTACAAATCTTATTCAGAGTCGAAAGTGGGTGGATTTTTTCTTTTCTGCCAGCGTCTTAGCTTTTCTGCCAGCATCTTAGCTTTTTAAACCATCTGCAGATAGATAATGATGATGATGATAGATGGATGGATGGATGGATGGATGACAGGTAGATGATTGATAGAAAGATAGATGATAGGGAGATGACATGTAGATGATTGGTAGTTGGAAAGACACATGGTAGATAGATGATTGATGATGATGATAGGTAGATGACAGGTAGATGATTGATAGATAGAAAGACAGGTGATAGACAGACCGATCGTTTTCCCCTGGGTCAGAACCTGTTTTCCTTCTTTCTGCAAATGCATTGTGTGTGTCTCCGTTTGCCTCTCTAATCCCAAGCGGGTCAGCAAGTTTTTGACTGACGCCGGACCAGTCTGTGTTTTTATAAAACGTGGAAAGCTCGGGAAGGCTGGGGGGACGACGACGACAATTCCCTCCCCCTCCGGCCCCGCTGCCTTGCATGGAGCCAGTTGTGAAGCATTGGCTGAAACCCAGAGGAGGCGACCTGTCAGAAGGAGAGGCGGGGGAAACTGTCGAGACGCTGTGCTTCAAGCTGTTGGAGCCGGTACCCACAGCAGAACCTTGGATCTGGTGAATTCCCCCGGAAATCAGAACGTGCCGTTCTCTCGCCTGGGCTCTCCGTGAGCTAGATGAATTGAGCGCCTTTTGATTCCGGCTTTCCCACGTCTTTGGCTTCCTCCGGCGAAGGGACTGGGTGAATATGAGGAAGGGGGGCTTCGGTTGGGGGCCTGACGGCTACCATGCGTCGCTCCGGCGGTTACATAACGCAAGATGCTGCTGAGCTTCTGCTCCGGGCTTGTAAGTCCCTCGTTCTTCCTCTTCCGATCCTCGGTCTTTTATTCCCGGGCCCTTGGAGGCTTCATCTATAATTCAAGCCCATTGATGGGTTGTTGGCTCGGCCCCACGCTGCGGTCTCCGCTCTGCATGGAAGCGAATTCTTTTGCCGAATGACCGGCCAGGGTTTTCCGCCTCTTGAGGGGGATGAGATTTGGGGCGTCGATAAAGCAGGCTTTCTCCGGGTCGGTCCCTTGGGTGGTCGTGATGTCCACGAGAGGGGGAGGGGGGCTCATCTTGGAAATAAATCCAGCGGCTTCTTGAAGCTTTGCCTTGACAGTTTTGAAGGGGAGGAAAGCGGAGAGACGGTGTGCATGTACCGGTAGCGCGGGAGGCAGGATGGGGAAGGCGGTTTTGGCGAGTTGGGCTTCTCTCTGGCGACCACTCTCCTTTGCGGAGGATAACACGGTCACGTCTGTCCTGACAGGTCATTGAGAGGGTAGGGGGGAGAGAAATAAGAAGAGGAAAGAGAGCCGGGCTTGAGCGAACATGGAGGCCGTGCGTACCTGCAAGGAGCCACCACTGATCGCATGATCCTAATGACCCACGGAGCGGGATGCCATGTATCACCAGTTTGGACAAGCTGTGTGTGGGGCGAATGGAATCAGAGAGACTGGGGAGGGGTCTTTCCCTCCAGGTTTCTATCAGGTTCCCGTCTCCCTCTGTCCCCCATCACTTAACTGAATGTCAGCTGCATTTAGCATCTTGTGCCTTCTCAAGCACACTCAAGTCTTTTTCGTTTTATTTTTGGTTAAGCTAGAGGGGGGGAGGCATACCCGGGGTGTCTCCAAATCCCTGCTGTGTCTGCGGCTGGGCTGGTTTTGCCACTTCTACGATTGGCGTGGCGAGGGCACCCACTTTACTATAAGGCCGCGTGACGATTACGGGGCAGTCAGTTTGGGACAAACGGAAGGCAGCGCCTTTTCAGTCCCAAGATAGTAAAAATCCCAGTAGCAACCTTTATGATGAACAAACTTTATTGCAGCATAAGCTTTCAAGCAACACAGCTCTCTTTGTCAGATGCATCTGCGTTTCTCAAAAGCTTATGCTACAATAAAGTTTGTTCATCTTAAAGGCGCTACTGGGCTTTTTTCACTATTTTGCAGGAACAGACTGAAGAAGAAGAAGAAGAAGAAGAAGAGGAGATTGGATTTATACCCCGCCCTTCACTGCCCAAAGGTGTCTCGGAGCGGCTTACAAACTCCTTTCCCTTCCCTTCCCCACAACAGACACCCTCTGATGTAGGTGGGGCTGAGAGAGCTCTGACAGAAACTGCTCTTTTTCAAGAACAGCTGTGCCAGAGCTTGTGACTGACCCAAGGTCACATCAGCAGGCGCAAGTGGAGAAGTGGGGAATCAAACCTGGTTCTCCCAGATTAGAGTCCGCACACTTAACCACTACACCAAACTAACATGGCTACCTCCTTGGATCTATTCACTCCCAAGAATAATTGGCTCTAGAGAGTCACTGCTTCTAGCTGTAGTAATTGACTCGAGGTATTCATTCCCTCTGGCTTCGTTGATGGCTGCAAGCTGAGTTGGCTTGAAAACGGGGACAGACTCACAGAGGATCGGCCCGTCCACACATGTGGGCCATGACAGCTCAATGGAACCTCCATGTTCCAAGGCAGTGTACCTCTGTGTTCCAATGCTGGGGGGTGGGGTGGACGTTCAGCTAGGAGAGACTTTGGCCTCTGTTTGTAGGCCGTCTTGGGGCATCTGGTTAGCTGCTGTATCAAACAAGGTGTTGGACGACGTGGTCCGTCGGTCTGATCCAGAAAGGCTTCTCCTCTGTTCATTCCTTCTTGGGTGGTTTCCTAACTTAAATTTGGGTGTGGGGCCTGGCCGCAATGGACTCGGTAGCGGAAGAAATGTGCTTCTGCGCATGGCTGCTAGCCTTAGTGCTTCATTTGTTCCGGCAAGTGGTCCCTGACACTGAATAGGTACCGGGGCTCAACTGTGCTAAAACCCCTGACCATCTGCTTTGACCGGCAGTCTCTCTCTCCAGTTCTCAGCCCTCTCTTGCCCTTTGGATGGGGGGCGTGCCAAATTCAGTCCGCTTAGGTTATTTTGGGATTGCCACCTGTATTCATCCCCATTCATAGAACTGGATTCATTCATTTATTAATTCATTCTCGCATTCATTCATTCATTCTCTAGTCTCCAGGCTAGACTGTGATTGATTGATTCGTTCATTCATTCGTGGATGCATTCTCTCCGGGTTTGGGATTAACAGAACTTTGTTCCTCTGAGGGTTTTTTGTTTTGTAAATCCTGACGCGTCAGAAGCCACGGACCTTTCCAACTATCAAGCCTGTGGCTGACGTTTTTTCTGCTATTTTATTTTATATTCGCCATGTTCTGCCGTTTCCTTTCCTTTTTCTTTCGTAACTGAGCTTTGCCCTGCCTGACTGATGGCCCTTCCACACAGCACTGATAGCAATTCACTAGGGCTTCTGATAGCTTGGAGTGTTCTCGGTTTGGCTTTTTTTTTGGAAACTCTTTGCCTGGGTGGAATAAGATGTGCAGAACCATGTTAGAAATGCGGTGGTGTCTACTCAGTGGTAGAGCAACTATTTTGCATGCAGAAGGTCCCTGGCTCGATCCCTGGCATCTCCTGCTAAAAGGACCAGGCAGTAGGGGATGGGAAGGACCTCTGCCAGGACGCAACATCAGGGAAAAGTCTTGGCCTCTGTGCCCTGTTTTTGGCCCTCCAGAGGAACTGGTTGGCCGCTGTGTGAGACAGGAGGCTGGACTAGATGGACCACTGGTCTGATCCAGCAGGGCTCTCCTGATGTTCTTATGAAGGCCTCGGCCTCTCTGCCCTGTTTTTGGCCCTCCAGAGGAACTGGTTGGCCGCTGTGTGAGACAGGAGGCTGGACTAGACGGACCACTGGTCTGATCCAGCAGGGCTCTCCTGATGTTCTTATGAAGGCCTTGGCCTCTCTGCCCTGTTGTTGGCCCTCCAGAGGAACTGGCTGGCCACTGTGTGAGACAGGATGCTAGACTAGATGGACCACTGGTCTGATCCAGCAGGGCTCTTCTCACGTTCTTATGAAGGCCTTGGCCTCTATGCCCTGTTGCTGGCCCTCCAGAAGAACTGGCTGGCCACTGTGTGAGACAGGATGCCGGACTAGGTGGACTATCGGTCTGATCCAGCAGGGCTCTTCTGATGTTCTCCCTGAGACCCTGGAGAACCAGTACCAAACAGAGTAGTCAGTACTGATTGAGATGGACCAGGACTCGGCTAAATAAGAGCAAACAGTTCACGTGCAGAAGATCCCCGGTTTGATCCCCGCCATCTCCAGCTAAAGGGACCAGGTGATGTGAAAGACCTCCACCTGAGACTCTGGAGAGCCGCTGCCAGCCAGAGTAGGCAATACTTGATGGCCCAGTGGTTTGATTCTGAATCTGAGTTGGTAGAAGGCAGCTTCACGTGTGTATTCGAGAGCATGGCGCCTCTCACAGCCAGCCGACTTCTGTTTTGAGCTGGGACCACCATTTTAATGTCCGTTACTGTGTTTTATTTTTAACTGTATTTTAACTGCATTTATTTTGTATTTGATATGTTGTTACCCACCCTGAGTCCGCTATATTGTTTGATACATTGTTACATACCCTAATATGTTGTTACCCACCTTGAATGAATGAATGAATGAATGAATGAATGAATGAATGAATGAATGAATGAATGAATGAATGAGGCAAGCTTTTGGGATGAAATTTTTAAACCTTTGGGGGGGAAATGTCTTTTTGTAAGTGTCTTGGAGTGGGATTAGGATAGCATAAAACCTTTTCTCCCATCCCATTGTTCTCTGCCAGCTGCAACCCCAGGTTGCTCTGAGAGCTCTCTGTCCTGGGATAGGTGCCGGAGGTATATTCGCACATATTTTTTCCGTAGCGTGATATTACAGAGATTGTGGAAGCCCTCTTGGGAACAAGGTGGTCAAATGCTAACGTGGCAGAATGGACCCTGCCACTTCTGAATGTAGGGGGAGGGTTCTACCGCCAGCTGTTTCTTAGAATAATTCCCTGCAAGCAGAAAGCTAGCACTTCAGGAAGAACGCTCTGGAGTCTTGCATGGAGAGCCAGTGAGGTATAGTGGTTAAGACTGTCAGACTAATATCTGGAAGGCTGAGGTGTGAATCCCCATTCGTGCCGTGGAACCTCGCTGGGTGATCTTGGCCCAGTCATACCCTCGCAGGGTTGTTGCGAGGGTCGAAATGGAAGAGAAGAAGAAGAAGAGATTGGATTTATACCCCGCCCTTCACTACCCAAGGGAGTCTCAGAGCGGCTTACAAACTCCCTTCCCTTCCCCTCCCCACAACAGACACCCTGTGAGGTAGGTGGGGCTGAGAGAGCTTTTGACAGAAACTGCTCTTTTTCAAGGACAGCTCTTATCAGAACGATGGCTTGCCCAAAGTCATCCAGCCAGGTGCAAGTGGAGGAGTGGGGAATCAAACCCCGTTCTCCCAGATTAGAGTCTGCGCACTTAACCACTGCACCAAACTGGCTCCTTTGAAGAGAGGAGAAGGAGGTGAACCGATTTGGGTCCCCACTGGGGGGAGGGAGGCATCATATAAATGAATTATAAATGAATTCGACCCCTGCCCTGCCACTGTGGCCATCGTGCGGCTCTGTATTTTCTTGGAATCGGCGCATGGCTCCGGTCGCGTGTTTGGTTGCGGCCTGCCATTTAGATTGGGATAGGGCCAGGTGGCGCTACTGATGGCTAGGTTGCCAGTCTCCAGGTGGGACCTGGAGATCCCCTGCTGTTCCAGCTGACCTCCAGACAACAGAGCTCAGTTCCCCTGGAGAAAAGGGCTGCTTTGGAAGGTGGAATCGATGGCATTGTACTCTCCCGAAGTCTCTCCTCTCCCCAAACCCCGTCCTCTCCCAGCTCCAGTTTGGTGTAGTGGTTTAAGAGCGCAGACTCTAACCTGAGAGAACTGGGTTTGATTTCCCACCCCTCCACACGCAGCTGCTGGTGTGACCTGGGGCCAGTCACAAGTTCTCTCAGAGCTGTTCTCTCAGGAGCAGTCCTCAGGAGAGCTCTCTCAGCCCCACCTACCTCATGGGGAGGGGAAGGGAAAGGAAGAAGAGAAGAAGTGATTGGATTTATACCCCACCCTTCACTTTTGAGTCTCAGAGCGGCTTACAAATTCCTTTCCCTTCCCCTCCCCACAACAGACACCCTGTGAGGTAGGTGGGGCTGAGAGAGCTCTGACAGAAACTGCTCTTTTTCAAGAATGGTTGTGCCAGAGCTTGTGAATGACCCAAAGTCACGTCAGCAGGTGCAAGGGGAAGAGCGGGGAATCAAACCCGGTTCTGCCAGATTAGCGTCCGTGCACTTAACTGCTACATCAAACTGGCTCTCGGAAAGGAGTTTGTAAGCCTCTCTGAGACTCCTTCGGATAGTGAAGGGTGGGGTATTAATCCAATCTCCTCCTCCTCCTCCTCCTCCCCCTCCCCCAAATTCTCCAGATATTTCCCAACTCAGAGCTGGCAATCTTAGATAACACTCTTCTTGACCATGGGATCCTTCACCGACTGATTGTTGGAGATCTTTATACCCTGATTTTCTCCCCGGTGGGGAGTCAAAAGAAGCTTACAACATGGTTTCCCTTCTCTTCCATTTTATCCTCAGCACAACCCTGTGAGGTACGTTAGGCGGAGACAGAAGAAAAAGAAGAGATTGGGTTTAGACCCCTCCCTTCGCTACCCAAAGGTGTCTCAGAGTGGCTTACAAACTCCTTTCCCGTCCTCTCCCCACAACAGACACCCTGTGAGGTAGGTGGGGCTGAGAAAGCTTTTTCAAGACCTGCTCTGAGAGAACTTGTGACTGTCCCAAGGTCACCCAGCTGGCTGCATGTGAAGGAGTGGGGAATCAAACCCGGTTCTCCCAGATTAGAGTCCGTGCTCCTAACCACTACACCAAACTGGATCTGTCATGAAAGACCAAGCAATTGGCCCAGGGTCGCCCAGCGAGCTTTTGTAGCAGGACAGGATTAAGCGTGTGGTGCCCTGCGTTGTTTCGGTTCTGCCGCTCCCTGTCAGACAGGTTCTAGAAGATTGCCCCAAGCAAGGTTTACTCCACCCCATGGGAGTTGTTCCTGTGGGTCACTTCCGGGTTCAGTCCTGTCTCCTGTGCTCTTAACATGAAACTATTGGGGTCAGCATCAGGCTTATGATTCTCAGGTGTGTTACTTTTCCTTTTCCTTTGATTCCTGGGAAATTCATGAGCCAAATGCTTGGATTCAGTTTTGGGGCTGGCTGAGAGTGAAGAAACTCCTGGACCCACCTTGCTTAGTGCCCCGCCTGCATACTCTTCTGGGTGAGAGCAGCTTTGTTTGTTGCTCTCGGTTTGACTACTATATCACACTCTTTGCGGGGCTGCCCTTGGAGGTTGTTCGGTGGTCCAAAATGCAGCAGTTGGAATATATAACTGCTGTTGTAGTTGTCAGTTAATTTCTGGTGCTGATTTAGACCTTCAGTGCCCTGACCAGTGGTGACGTCCCTACCTGAGTAGGCCGCATAGAAATATTCTAAATAAATAAGCCACGGAACTCCCCGCCCAGGGTTATTTGCCTGGCACCTTCTCCATTTAATCTGCTTTCAGGAAGCAGATAAAGGCCGTCGCCTTCTGTACTTCTGTTTGACAAAAAGGTTTGCTGGGGAATTCTGTTGGGGAAATTCTGTCCTTGCTGGGCGGTTGCTTCGCTGCCAACCAATGCCGTGTCTAAGCTGTGGAGTCCTGTGAGCAAAAATCCTCCTTTGTGAGCTACTGGCATTAAAGTTATGAGTGAGCAATTTGGCCTGCTGCATAAATTACTTTTCTCTGGAGTCCTCCTTCCTGAGCAAAGACAAAATTCTGTGAGCTGGAGGCTAAAAAACTGTGAGCCAGCTCACACTAACTCAGCTGAGAGGGAACACTGCTGCCAGCGATATTACTTTCCCGCTTGACTTTTCTCGTTCTTGTTTTGTTGCTTAGATGTCACTGCCGAGTGTCTCAAGAACCTCGTCTAGGAAACAGCATGCACGCAACTAAATAAAGAGAGAGCCAGCGTCGCATAGCAGTTAAGGCGGTGGGACTGGTGTTTAGGCAACTCGGGTTTGAATCACCACCCATGTCAAGGAATCTTGCTGGGTGATCCTGGGCCAGCCACACACTTTCAGCCTGGTCTTCCTCGCAGGATCGTTGTGAGGATACAGTGGAGGAGAAGAGTACAGTGTCAGCGCTTTGGGTCCCGATTGGGAAGAAAGGCAGGGTACGAATGAATTAGATAAATGTGTCTTTTTGCGCAACACGGCTTTTTGGAGGAAGAGACAGGGGCGCTTTTAAATGCTCTTTAAAAAAAGGAAACTGAGGCCAAGAAGGTTCTAAGAGAAGGAAATTCCCAAGTGTTGACCAGTGTTCCTTCTAAGCTGAGTTAGTGTGAGCTAGATCACAGTTTTTTAGCCTCTGGCTCACACATTTTTGGCTCAGCTCGGGAAGGATGGCTCCGGAGCAAACTAATTTATGCGGCAGCCCAATTGCTCACTCACAGCTTTAATGCCGGTAGCTCACCAAGTGGAATTCTTGCTCACAGGACTCCACAGCTTAGAGGGAGCATTGGTGTTGACGCATTGGCGTGCAGATCGACGCGTGTATGACCTGGATCCTGCTTTGAACTCAGGAGTTCTGGTTTCTTTTTGTTGTGGGGGAATGTACATTTTTGTATTTGACGAAATGGTGCATCAGTAGGGCACCGTCTGCCTCCCATATGGTGTCTTCAGATCAATTTTATTTTTGGTAGCCAGAAGCGGGAAGGTGGCCAGGGGGGCGGGGGGGGCACACACCTCTCCAGACAGGCCTGTCTGCAGGAGAAAGAAGTTTTCCAAAGGCCACGTGCCACACTGGGAGATGGCGTGGGCCTCATTTGACACAGAGCCAGTGTGAATCTCTGGCTGGCCTGCAGCTGGCATCCGTCACAGATTTCAGGGGAGAGGTTGCTGCACACATGCAAATTGGGCAGAGGTGTGAACACAAATCGTATGCGTTTGGGGGAAAGTGCTTAGAAAGGGAGTGCTTAGAGGATGCCACCCTTGTAACTGCTCAACATCCCGCCTCCTTTCTTCATTCATAACTTCTGCTTCAGTGAGTGCCAAAAATGGACATAAAGAATCTTGGCCCCAGGAGGTCCAGGAGGGAGGAGGAGGAACGGGCGGAATTGGGAGAAGAGGGCAAATTTCCTTCCCTTACACCCTGACTTTCTCCCCTTTGGGGACCCAAAGTCGCTTACATTATTCTCCAGTGTATCTTCACAACAGCCCCGCGTGGTCGGTTAGTCTGAGAGCATGCGACTGGTTCGAGGTCACCCAGCAGGCTTCCGTGGCTGAGCAGGGATTTGAACCCAGATCTCTCAGATTCCAGCTTGAAACTGTTAACTACTACCCCACGTTACCGGCAGTCCTGAAATACAGCAGTCGTGAAACATGGTCTGTTGCTCAGCCGTGCTATAGATTTATAAATGCAAAACATGAAAAATAATATATGTGTACATATATATACATATATATGTGTATATATGTATATATATACACACACACATACAGATATATATATATTTACACACATACAGATATATATATATTTACACACATACAGATATATATATATTTACACACATACAGATATATATATATGTATGTGTGTATATATATATGTGTGTGTGTGTATGTATGTGTATATATATATATATAAAAAAAAAACTTGGTCATCCCCAATGTTCCCTCTAAGCTGTGGAGTCTTGTGAGCAAAAATTCTACTTTGTGAGCTACTGGCATTAAAGTTGTGTGCGAGCAATGTGGCTACTACATCAATGAGTTTGCTCTGGAGCCATCCTTCCTGGGCTAAGGCAAAAACGTGTGAGCCGGAGACTAAAAAACTGTAGCTAACTCACACTAACTCAGCTTAGAGGGAACACTGACTCATCGCCCGTGTGAGATTCTCGCATTTGACACAGAGGAGGGATAAAGGAACATAAAATGACTTTGCGAGAGGATTCCCAAGAAGCAGAATAGGAGCGCTTTCACACATGCTAAATAATGCAGTTTCAGTCCAGCAACCATCTTGCCATTTCACACAGTAAAATCCAGTTGCATAGTGCATTGAAAACGGATTGAAAGTGCGTTATTTAGTGTGTGCAAAAGAGGCCTTTCGAGTTTTAGAAGTGAGTCCCTCTTCAAAATGTCACTGCTGTGGAAATACCCATTTCGGATACCGCAGCTCAAAAGCATTGCTCGTGCATGTTTTTGTGTGTCCATGTGCCTCCCCCCCCTTTAATTAGTTCTGGCACTAAAATACAGGCAATCCTTGGCTTTTTGGCTCCATCTGCTGTCCCTTCCTTTTCTCCCCCATGTTGTCGAGCGGCTCCCGGCCTAAAAATAGACCCCCCGGGGAAGGAAGGAAGGAAGGAAGGAAGAGCTACACTTTTTGTTTAGAAAAGGAGAAAGCAAATTTAAAAATGAACTTCCAGAGGCCAAACACGTTCTGTTCTCAGCTGTCTTCCTGAGGACTTATTGCTGACTAATCCGGCCTCCCTCGCCTAAGCCGAGCCCTGCTTGGATTGTGGGTTTTCACCCACCAAATAGCCAGTTCTGGTGCTCCAGCCAACCCACATTTTGCCTCTTGTTGACCCTTCCGAGGGCTTCGCGAGGAATGCAGAAGATCCCAGGGAGAGGCCCTCTTGACTGTCACATCAGATAGGCTCCCATTCTGGCTGCATCTGAGGAAGTGAGCGGTGAGTCACGAAAGCTCCTCCCCTGCCACAAATTTTGTGAGCCTTTTAAGGAGCTCCTGGACTCTGACTCCTCTTCTCCATCAACCAGAGAAAATCGTCTGTTGGGTACTTGAGAGGGCCTTTTCGGTGGCAGCCCCGCAGTTATAAGAACATAAGAGAAGCCAATGTTGAATCAGGTCAATGGCCCATCTAGTCCAACACTCTGTCACACAGCGGCCAAAATATACCAGGTGCCATCAGGAGGTCCAGCAGTGGGGCCAGGACACTAGAAGCCCTCCCACTGCTGCCCCCTCCAGCACCAAGAATAGAGTGCATCACCTGCCCCAGACTGAGAGTTCCCCTCTATACCCTGTGGCTAATGGCCACTGATGGACTTCTGCTCCATATGTTTATCTAATTCCCTCTTGAAACTGTCCATGCTTGTAGCTGCCACCACCTCCTGTGGCAGTGAATTCCACATGTTAATCACTCTTTGGGTGAAGAAGTACTTCCTTTTATCTGTTCTAACCCGACTGCTCAGCAATCTCATGGAGTGCCCACGAGTTCTTGTATTGTGAGAAAGGGAGAAAAGTACTTCTTTCTCAACCTGCTCTGTCCCATTCATAATCTTATAAACCTCGATCATGTCACCCCTCAGCTGTCGTTTCTCCAAGCTGAAGAGCCCCAAGCGTTTTAACTTTTCTTCATAGGGAAGGTGTTCCAACCCTTTTATCATTCTAGTTGCCCTTCTCTGCACTTTTTCCAGTGCTATAATATCCTTTTTGAGCTGTGGTGACCAGAACTGTACACAGTATTCCAAATGAGGTCGCACCAATGATTTATACAGGGGCATTATGATACTGGTTATGGGACAACCTCCTCGAGGAGGGTGCACCCGATATCCCTCCCTTTCAAGCTTTAGGAGGCCGCCAAAGACGGTTTTCATTAGGGACTTCGGGGGAGTCTTAAATTGTGGTTTTTAGGTTCTTGGCTTTGTTAATGTTTTATTTATATCGTCAGCTGCCTTGACCTCCATAATGTGGAAAGACATCAAATAAATTGGTTCTCCAAAGAGACCTGTACCCTGACCCCCCCCCCCCTGCCACTAAAATATACACTGGGAAGTGCACTGATGGACCATTTAACCCTTAGAATAAACCTACAGGGTCTACTAGCCATGGTGACTGAGGGGAACCTCCACATCCCAGAGGCAGGAGGCAACATCGGGGAAGGCCTCGGCCTCTCTGCCCTGTTGCTGGCCCTCCAGAGGAACTGGTTGGCCACTGTGTGGGACAGGATGCTGGACTAGATGGACCCTCAATGGTCTGATCAAGCAGGGCTCTTCGTGTGTTCTTATAAAGGCCTCGGCCTCTCTGCCCTGTTGTTGGCCCTCCAAGGGAACTTGTTGGCCACTGTGTGGGACAGGATGCTGGACTAGATAGACCACTGGTCTGATCCAGCAGGGCTCTTCTGATGTTCTTATGAGGGCCTCGGCCTCTCTGCCCTGTTGTTGGCCCTGCACAGGAAGTGGTTGGGCACTGTGTGAGGCAGGATGCTGGACTAGATGGACCATTGGTCTGATCCAGCAGGGCTCTTCTGATGTTCAAATGAAGGCCTCGGTCTCTGTGCCCTGTTGCTGGCCCTCCAGAGGAACTGGCTGGCCACTGTGTGAGATAGGAGGCTGGACTGGATGGACCATCTGGTCTGATCCAGCAGGGCTCTTCAGATGTTCTTATGTTAGAATAGTTTAATCAAAGATTTTTCCTTTGGGCCCAAGCAGCCAATGATAGGGGCCATGGCTTGTGAGATCCTCTCTGATCCTGTGAGAATGATATTTACTTATTTTCCTTTCATTATACCTCGCCTTTCTCCCCAGTGTGGGCCCAAAGCGGCTTGCATTGTTCTCCTCTCTTCCATTTTATCCCCACAACAACCCTGTGAAGTGGGTCAGACTGAGAGTGTGTGACTGACCCCAGGTCTCCCAGCAGGCTCCCAGGGCAGAGCGGGGCCTCAAGCCCGGTTTCTCCCAGATCGTAGCCCAGCATGCCGACAACCATAGCCAACACCACTGGAGAAAGTGGTTTGGGAGCAGCAGGCTTACTCGTGAGTAGCGAAAGACTCTCTGCAGGCTGCCCCCCCCTCCGCTCAGTGGATCGAAACTGCTGATCGAGGCTTTGTTGGCAAAGAGGGTGAGCGCAAGGGAGCTGGGGCGGATCCTCGGGAGGCCCGTTCGCCTCTTAAACTGGTTTCCGCACCGAGCCAAGTTGTGAGAAAAGGCGTGTCGGGCTGGCTGACTCAGCCGATCGGGCCCGAGATTAATTCTGCGGAGTCCACAGCGAGCGAGCAGTCAGGGGTGTGTGGGAATTGCAACCAGGCCTGTAGTGCGGTTGGATCACTTCCGCTTGGGAGACCTGTGAACTGACGGCAGGGCGCCGAGGAGGGGCTGAGCAGATCGCGCTTAGAGGTTCGGCAACTTCTGTAGCCCCTTGTTCTGGCACAGCCTCGGCGGCTTCGTTCGGCGGGCCGTTTTTCGTATCCTTTAAGCTCCGGTTTTATCCCACGTTCCATCAAAGAGCTGAGTGCGACGTTCACGGTTGCCTTTGCGCAAATTCAGCTGTATTCCCCTTTTCTCTGCACAGAAGGGACTCAGAGCGGGTTTTAGGACAGCGGTCTCCCCTCCTCAGTTTTACAACTACCACCCCGTTGAGCGGGAGAAGGCTGCTCCCCCCCGTCAATGCTCCCTCTAAGCTGTGGAGTCTTGTGAGCAAAAATTCTGCTTCGTGAGCTACTGGCATGTAAAGTTGTGAGCGAGCGATTTGGCTGCTGAATAAATTAGTTTGCTCTGGCGCCACCCCTTCCTGAGCTAAGGCAAAAAATGTGTGAGCCAGAGACTAAAAAACTGTGAGCTAGCTCACACTAACTCAGCTTAGAGGGAACGCTGGCCGTGGCCCAGTGGCAGAGCCTCTGCTTGACATGCGGAAGGCTCCAGGTTCACTCCCCGGCATCTCCAGTTGAAAGGACCAGGCAGGAGGTGACGGGAAAGACCTCAGCCTGAGATTCTGGAGAGCTGCTGCCAGCCTGAGTAGGCAATACCGACTTTGATGGACCGAGCGTCTAACTCAATATGAGGCAGCTTCAAGGGTTCCCCTCCGCTTGCTTCAGCTCTGTTTTGCTTTCAAGAAGAGGCCGGACGAATATTTGTCAGAGGTCCTTTCTGCACTAGATCTTAAATCCTGGTTCGACCCTGTCGCCGAACTTACATTCTACACTAAAAGCGAGTAAATATCTCGGGGTATTTTTTGTTTCCACGTTACATTGAGGTCACCCCGGTTTCTCCCCACACTTGTCCTGGGGTAAACAGATGCTGTTATAACCAGGGATAAATGCAAGGTGTTGTATCCCAAGCTGAACTCCAATAAAACCAGGGATGAGATCCCAGTGCGGGAAGGACCAGAGATTCTTTAGGTTGGTCCTGCATTGGGCTGGGGGTTGGACTAGATGGTCTGTATGGCCCCTTCCAACTCTATGGTTCTATGAGGTAGGCCAGACAGAGCCTTTGGAATGGGCCCAAGGTCATCTAGTGAGTTTCCAGGGTAGAAGTGGGGATTTGAACCCAGGGCCCCCAGCGTCCTAGTCCCTCGCTCTGCCCACAACACCACATTGGCTCACAGTTTCTCCGTTCTTTCGTTCTGTCTTCAGAACAACAACCCCGTGAGTTGGGCTGAGAGAGTGCGCGCAGGGGTAAACGAAAAATAGCTTAATATTTGTTTGTTTGACTTCATTTATCCCCATCTTTCTCCCCAGGGGACACCAAAAGTGGCTTATACCTTCCCCCCCTCCATTTCATCCTCACAACAGCCCTGTGAGTTAGGTGAGTCTGAACATGTGTGTAGTACTAGTAATAATAATAATAATAATAGCAATCATAATGCTCGGTTTTTGTGGCAGGAACTCGTGTGCATATTAGGTGACGTATCCCTAATGTAGCCAATCCTCCAAGAGCTTACAGAGCTCTTCTTACAAGGGCTACTGTAAGTTCTGGGAGGATTGGCTACATTAGGGGGGGTGTCGCCTAATAGGCAAAGGAGTTCCTGCTACAAATAAGAGTCATAATAATAATAGTAATAATAATAATTGTATGGCCTTGTGTGTAGTATAGCTAGGAAATCCTAAGATTGTCTGGCAGCCAGAGGTTCTAGCTCTTTTAGCGTTATGCACCACCAGGTGGCGAGCTAGGCTTGTTCTTGAGGCAAAAGACGTTTCAGAGGTGGTTTGCCATTGCCTGCCTCTGTGCCTTCCAAATACTAGCTGGGGCCGACCCTGCTTAGCTTCTGAGATCTGACGGGATCAGGCCAGCTGGGGCGGCATGATTTATGGGGCATGTATGTGGTTGGCCCGAGGTCACCCGTCAAGTTTCCCTGGCAAAGTGGGGATTTGAACCCAGTTCTCCAAGATCATAGTGCAGCACTCTAACCACCCCACCGCGCTGTCTCTCAGAAACCAGTGGTATACTGTTAGTTGGTTTTGTTTTATTGTTCCAGTTCTCAGCAGGCTGAAGCCGTTCGGGAGGGGGGGTCAGACTGCACGTTTTCCAAATAAAATGAAATAAGTGATGCAACAATCCTAACCAGACTCGGGGTGGTAAACAAGCTCAGAGAAAGGGCAAGGTAAATGAACTTGGCGCTGAAAATTTGCCAGGCAAATGACCACAGGGAAGGCACTCCAGAGTCACGGTTCCACGATCAGGGTACATGTCTGTCGGCATGCGTTTTGAAAACACATTTCCACGTCTGCGGCGCCCACACAAAGACGCGATGTCTAATAAAACCCTGATTGATCCGGTCTCGAATATCCTATTGCATTTCCTGTTGGCTCTTCACGTTTTACCAGGTGGCGTCCCCCGTACCTTTAAGTTGCTCTCTGCCTCGGTGAGGATTAGAAACCACAGTTCTGAATGATGGGAAAGATAATGGCGAGATTCTCAAATTACTGATTTCTGTGCCAGAGATAGATTCATGGGAGATAAGTCTATCTGTGGTTACTAGCCATGGTGACTGATTGGAACCTCCATATTCAGAGGCACTAATCCCCTGAATCCCAGACCCAGGAGGCAACATCAGGGGAAGGCCTCGGCCTCTATGCCCTGTTGTTAGCTGTCCAGAGGAACCGGTTGGCCACTGGGTGAGAGAAGAGGCTGGACTAGATGGACCACTGGTCTGATCCAGCAAGGCTCTTCTTAGGAAGGCCTCGGCCTCTGTGCCCTGTTGTTGACCCTCCAGAGGAACTGGCTGGCCAGTGTTTGAGACAGGAGGCTGGACTAGGTGGACCACTGGTCTGATCCAGCAGCGCTGTTATGATGTTCTTGTGAAGGGCCTTGGCCTCTATGCCTTGTTGTTGGTCCTCCAGAGGAACTGGTTGGCCCCTGTGTGAGACCGGATGCTGGACTAGACGGACCACTGGTCTGATCCAGTAGGTCTCTTCTGATGTTCTTGTGAAGGCCTTGGCCTCTGTGCCTTGTTGTTGGTCCTCCAGAGGAACTGGTTGGCCACTGTGTGAGACAGGAGGCTGGACTAGGTGGACCACTGGCCTGATCCAGCAGGACTCTGCTTAGGTTCTTATCAGGGGAAGGCCTCAGCCTCTACGTCCTGTTGCTGGACCTCCAGAGGAACTGGTTGGCCACCGAGTAAGACAGGATTCTGAACTAAGATGGATCACTGGTCTGATCCAACAGGGCTCTTCTTAAAGTTCTTAAACCTGTGCCCCCCCACCCAAAAAGGGGGCAGGACTGGGGAGGCGGCTCTCTCACAAAGAAGATCTTGGAGGGGGTGGGGAGTCACCGTGGAGGCGTGTGTCTTCCCTCCTGTTCTTATGTTCTTATGGGACTGTGTTTGCCCCTTGCTTTCAGCAGGCATATGGAATGTTCTTGGTCCAGGATTATACCCTTCAATGTACCAAGGGTTTTCTGCAGTCCTAATTGGGCACTCCTAAATGTGGTTTGCCCAGACCTGGAGGGCCCAGGCTAGCCCTGACTCATCAGATCTAGGAAGCTGAACAGGGTCGGCCCTGGTTAGTACTTGGATGGGAAACCACCAAGGAAGTCCGGGGTTGCTACGCAGAGGCAGGCAGTGGCAAACAACCTCTGTTTGTCTGCCCTGACCTGGATGCCCCAGGCTAGCCCAGTCTCATCAGATCCTGGAAGCTAAGCAGGCTCAGCCATGGTTAGTACTTGGATGGGAGACCTCCAAGGAAGTCCGGGGTTGTGACGCAGAGGCAGGCAATGGCAAACCACCTGTGAACACCTCTTGCCTTGAAGGCCCCACGGGGGTCTGCTAGGACTTGACGGTGCTTTCCACCAACAACAAATTTGGTTTGGTGGATACAGACTTGACGGTTTCCATCACGCCTGGGGCTATCGAGAAAGTCGGCTTCCCTGATTACCGGGGAGAAGGATCAGCATTCCAGTTGATTAAATAAGCCGTAACGGAGAGACGACTTGATGAAAGTTGTTCTCCCCCCCCCCCGTCTCTCTCATTCCGGGAGCCTTTCCTGCAATAAACCTACTGCTGTTGCCGGAGACCATTTTAGATCTGTTTTGAACCTTTCGGAGTTTTGCTCTGTCTCCTCCCAGCTTCGTGGCGGAGACGGGATTTGAACCGGGGTCTCCCCAGTCCAACGACACCATGCGCCGCATGTGTTTCCTAGTCCATGCCACGGCTTGGCTCTGCTTTCTCAGCTGGGGGTTTCCGGACCCTCATTTGAAAGGGCTGTTATCGCTTCCTTTCCCCCTAAAAATGTCAACTGGGAAGCAACCTGTTCTTCAGAAGACAGACTAGCCGCTGCTCCCCAATTGCGCTGGCTACCAGCTGAGTACCGGATTCGCGTCAAGGTGCTGGTTATGACCTTTAAAGCCCTATGCGGCCTGGGACCGACATATCCAAGGGACCGCCTCTCCCCATGTATGCCACAGACAGCCTTGTGCACCACATGTCACCCTCTGCTGGTTCTCCCCGACACAAGGGGCGTTCACTTAGCCTCGACCAGGGCCTTTTCTGCCGTGGCCCCGGCCTGGTGGAACGTGCTCCTGATTGAGATCAGGGCCCTGTGAAACCTGGTACAGATTTCACAGAACCTGCAAAATGGAGCTGTTCCACCAGGCCTTCGGGTGAGGCGATGGGCGTCCATGAATTGGCCTCCCTGCTGCAATTGCTACAGTCTCTGCCAATGCTCCCTCTAAGCTGTGGAGTCTTGTGAGCAAAAATTCTGCTTTATGAGTTGCTGGCATTAAAGCTGTGACTGAGCGATTTGGCTGCTGCATAAATTAGTTTGCTCTGGAGCCCTCCTTCCTGAGCTGAGACAAAAATGTAGGAGCTGGAGGCTAAAAAACTGTGAGCTAGCTCACACTAACTCAGCTTAGAGGGAACGCTGGTCTCTGCTACTGATAAGCTGCTACTGAGAAGTTCTCTAGAGTTCTGCTGCAGCCCAATGATTCCCAATTATAGGATTGCTGGATATGTAATTGTTGCTATGTTTTGTTGTTCAGTCGCACAGTCGAATCTGACTCTTCGCGACCCCACGGAACACATCACGCCTCCTGTCCTCCATCATCCTCCGGAGTTTGCTCAACTTCATGTTCCTTGCATCGGTGACACTGTCTAACCACCTCATCCTTTGCCGTCCCCTTCTTCTTTGACCTTCAGTCTTTCCCAGCATCAGGGTTTTCTCCAGTGAGTGCTTCCTTCTCATTTGGTGGCCAAAGTATTTGAGCTTCATTAGTTGTTGTAGATTTTCTGGGCTATTATGGCCGTGATCTTGGCATTGTTGGACCTGACGCTTCGCCAGCAGCTGTGACTGGCATCTACAGAGGTATAACACAGAAAGATGGAGTGCTGTCTGTGTCAAGGTCTCCATCTTTCTGTGTTATACCTCTGAGGTTGCTGGTCAAAGTTGCTGGCGAAACGTCATTGTAGGACCAGACAGAACTCCATCTTTCTGTGTTATACCTCTGTAGATGCCAGTCACAGCTGCTGGCGAAGCGTCAGGTCCTATAATGCCAAGATCACGGACATAACAGCCCGGGAAATCTACAACAGCTAATGAACTCTGGCCGTGAAAGCCTTCGACAACATATTTGAGCTTCGGCGTCAGCATCTGGCCTTCCAGGGAACAGTCAGGGTTGATTTCTTTTAGGATTGACTGATTTGATCTTCTTGCAGTCCAAGGGACTCTCCAGAGGTTTTATTGCTTAATATTTATTTTTAATTTGTTTACCGGTTATAAATTATTGCAGTAACCCGCCCTGAGCCCATTCACGGGAACAGCAGGATATAAACCAGAAAGAAAGAAAGAAAGAAAGAAAGAAAGAAAGAAAGAAAGAAAGAAAGAAAGAAAGAAAGAAAGAAAGAAAGAAAGAAAGAAAGAAAGAAAGAAAGAAAGAAATCCAGCCGCTTCCCCGCTTCAGGGGGTCCCCTCACTTGGGCTCCTGTCTCCACTGTCCCAGGTCCCTTCCAGAGGCCTGACAGCGAACCCGAAGTCTTCCAGCACAGCCAGATGTGGAATAATCTCTTCCTTCGTAGGGTTTGGATCCTAATCCCCAACAGCCTGCGAGTGGCTTATGCTATTACGGCAGGGAGATTAATAACCATTCCCGCCCGCCCCTCCGCAAGTCCAGGGAGCCAAAATTCTCGATCCCATAGGGGCTTTCCTTTTCCTTACCCTTTCCTGGAAGCAACTATCAAGGGTTGGGCTGGCAGAGCCGTGGGGCTCTCTGCGTTCCTGCCCTGTGTAATGGGTCCCCTCCCAGGCCGCCTCACTAATAGGGCCAAGGTTGCACACTCAATAGCGGTGGGCGGATAGAGAAATCCACACGGGTTTTGTTTTGTTTTGTGCTTGGTTCTTTGGCTCGGTGAAATGTAGAATGCATCTTGAAAAAAGCGGCTGATGATATCTCCACACCGCCGTGGCGCATTACCCAGCAGAACAAAACCTAGCCGGGTGCAAGGCACCCCCGTTGTGTTGTGTGGCCGCGGAGCACGCCCTGTTGTTGCGTGGGAGAGTTTGCTCTTTTGTGGCACCGAGCGCATGATCCGTGGTGGAAAGCGCCGTCGGGTCACAGCCAACCTATTGTGAACCCTGCAGGGCAGAGGTGTCAACCTCATTTGTTACGAGGGCCAGATCTGACACAAATGGTGTGCCGTAAGATGTCATCTCAGGTACCAGAAATAGAAACTGTATAAAGGACAGCAGCCGGTCAGCTCTGAGTTGATATATCCTCGCCCGCAAGGCCCCATTGAGTGGGAGCGGTGTGCAGAGGAAAACCCACGTAGGTGGACTGGAGAGGCAGCTGGGCAGATGGTCCCACGATGCTTGACTAAGAACATAAGAGAAACCAATGTTGTATCAGGCCAATGGCCCATCCAATCCGACACTCTGTCACACAGTGGCCAAAAATACCAGGTGCCATCAGGAGGTCCAGCAGTGGGGCCAGGACACTAGAAGCCCTCCCACTGCGGCCCCCTCCAGCACCAAGAATACAGAGCATCCCTGGCCCCAGAGTCCCTATCTATACCTTGTGGCTAATAGCCACCGATGGATCTCTGCTCCATAAATTTATCTAATTCCCTCTTGAAGCCGTCCATGCTTGTAGCTGCCACCACCTCCTGTGGCAGTGAATTCCATGTGTTAATCACTCTTTGGGTGAAGAAGGGCTTCCTTTCATCTGCTCTTTTTATCTGTTCCTTTTATCTGCTGCAGACAAAGTTGTTCTGCCACGCAGAAGCCACAACGGAGTGGCTCCGCCCACTCCCGCCCCCAGCACTCCCTTCCTTGCATCAGTTGCCCGTGGGCTGCATGAGACCCCTGGATGGGCTGGTTCCGGCCCCCGGGCCTTATGTTTGACACCCCTGCTGTAGGGTTTTCAAGGCAAGGGATGAACAGAGGTGGTTTGCCATCGCCCGCCTCTCCGTAGCGACCCTGGGCTTCCTTGGGGGTTTCCCGCCCAAGTACTAACCAGGGCCGACCCTGCTTAGCTTCCCAAATCTGATCAGATCAAGGGTAGCCTGGGCTATCCAGGTTACGGCTCTCTTAACACCGGGGGTGCTTTCCCATACATTGAGCCAGTCTGGTGTAGTGGTTAAGTGTGTGGACTGTAATCTGGGAGAACCGGGGTTGATTCCCCACTCCTCCACTCGCAGCTGCTGGATGGCCTCGGGCAAGCCATAGTTCTGGTCAGAGCTGTTCTCTCAAGGGCAGTGCTCGAGAGAGCTCTCTCAGCCCCACCTCCCTCACAGGGTGTCTGTTGTGGGAAGGGGAAGGGAAAGGAGTTCGTAAAGCTGCTCTGAGACGCCGAGTGAAGGGTGGGGTATAAATCCAATTCAATCCCTCCTCCTTCTTTTTCTTCTTCTTTTTCTTCTTCTTCTTCTTCTTCTTCTTCATAAGGCACTTTCAATCCACTTCCAGTGCACTTTGCGACTGGATCTTACTGTGTGAAATGGCAACGTCCACGTGCAAATTGGTCAGCGGAGTGGATTGAAACGGCATTGTTTAGCATGCGTGGAAGCGCGCGGGCTTTGGGCTCCTCGCAGCTGGAGATTCTGACAACTAAACTTGGAACTGGGCCTTGGGTTTATTGAGTGTCAGTAAGTGTCTCCTCGGACTGGCAGTGGCTCTCCGGGGCATTTCTCACCGCTTACGATCTGCTTCTTTTAACCGGGAGGTGCTGGGGATTGAACCTGGGACCTTCTGCCTGCCATACGGATGCGCCTTTGCCACTCAGTTGGAGGCCTTTCCTACTGGCCTCTTAATACCTTGGTGGCGGAAAGTGTCCTCGCGTCGCAGCCGACGTACGGCAAGCCTGTAGGGTTTCAAGGCAACAGACGTTCAGAGGTGGGTTTGCCGTCGCCTGCCTCTGCGTAGCGACCCTGGACTTCCTTGGGGGTCCCCCTCCCAAGTACTAACCAGGGCTGGCCCTTTTTTTAGCTCCTGAGAACTGCCAAGATCAGCCTACCCTGGGCCGTCTGGATCAGGGCTGCACACTCCCTACAGCTGCCTTTTGCTTGGGCTCCGCTGCCCGGAAGACAGATGTGGCTTCACCGCAGTGCGTGAGGGGAGTGTGAGAGAGAGAGAGAAGGTGCCACCATTGGGGCTGGAGGCGAGGCAGAGCAGGCATGGCTAGAACTTGCCCTGGAGAGCAGGCGGGACCTCCGCGTAAGGCGAGGCAGAGCAGGCATGGCTAGAACTTGCCCTGGAGAGCAGGCGGGACCTCCGCGGCTCTCGGCGGATCAGCCTCTTTCCTAGCTGCTTTGCACAGACTGTACTAAAGGAGTGGCTCAGAGTGGTGGGGACCAATGCTCCCTCTAAGCTGTGGAGTCTTGCGAGCTTTGTGGGCGACCGGCGTTGAAGTGGTGAGCGAGCGGTTCGGCTGCAGCATAAAGCAGCCTGCTCTGGAGCCCTCCTTCCGGAACGAAGACAAAAATGTGTGAGCTGGAGGCTAAAAAAACTGGCTCACGCTAACTCAGCTTAGAGGGAACACCGGTGGGGATATGACTCAACGGAGAGCAGTGTCCGTGCGCCCTGGCCGAGGACACGATGCGCAGCGGGATGGGAGATGGCAAAATACTGGAGGACGGGAGAGTGGATGTGTAATTCGTGGTCCTTTGTGTTGAGAGAGTTGGGGTGCTGCGAGAATGACGGGGGCATCTGACCAGACGTCCGGCATCCCGTTTTCCCACGGCAGCCACCTCCCAGAAAGCTTCCGGGCCCAGTTGTTGTTGCCTCTGGTATACACAGGTACACTACCTTTGAACAGGGAGGCTCTGTTTGGCTCTCGTGGCTAGCTGCAGTGGCTGGGCCCCACCTGCATCTCACCGTCTTTGAAAGCCGTCTCATCTTGTGGCTGTTGCTGCACCTTGTGGTGGCGAGTGCCATAGGTTAACGGTGTGTGTTATGTGAAGAAATGCTTCCTTCATGCCAGCTGGAGTGCAGTGTTCCCTCTAAGTTGAGTTAGTGTGAGCCAGCTCACAGTTTTTTGGCCTCCGGCTCACACCTTTTTGTCTCAGCTCAGGAAGGAGGGCTCCAAGCAAACTAATTTATGCAGCAGCCAAATCGCTCGCTCACAGCTTGAATACCAGCAGCTCAGAAGGTAGAATTTTTGCTTACAAGACTCCACAACTTAGAGGGAGCATTGCTAGAGTGTTTTCTTCTGTTTCCGTTGAGTGGTGTGTCTTCTTAGCAGCAGCGTGGGTCCCCTGAGGGTACCCAGGCTTTCCGGGAAGTAACATGATCTACTGAGATCCCCAGAAGACTTGTTTTTTAAAAAAACTCCTGCATCTCACCTGGCTTTGCAAAACTGGCTGTAATCACTTGCTTTATTTATTTAAAACATTCTACTTAGCTGCCTTTGTCCCTTACGGGGTTCAAGGTGGTGTGCGGCATAGATAAAACACCTAACATAAAATACATTAAAAACATAAACACCAAGATTTTAAAAAACGCAGTTCAATTAAATACAATTAAATGGAGCCTCCAGGTTCAGGAGCAGCACAACAGATCCTAAGAGCCCTGCTGTGTCTGACCATCCACCCCAGCACCCTGTTTTCCAGCAGCAGTCAACCAGTTGCTTCCTGAAAGCCCACAAACAGGATACAGAGGTGCAGTTGTCCCTCCCCGGTGTTGCTGCTGCCCTTCAGATAGACTGCCTCTGAGCCTGGAAGTTCCATTTAGCTTTGAATAGGTCTAAATCGTCCTGTCCTCTGTGACTCTGTCTAATCCCCCTTTGAAGTGGCTGTCTTTGCACATCCTGTAGCAGTGAATTCCGCAGGTGAACGGCGCAGCGTGAGATTCTTCTGGTTATCGGTTTCTGGATGAGGATGCTCAGATGGAGGGCTGAACTGTCTCCAAACTGCTTCCCAGCAAGGAAGGGGAAGGAGTCGAAGGTCAGGGCCCGAAAAGTCTGCTAAGAATAGCATCTTTCACTTCTGCGCAGGATACGCTGAGTAATATGCCACTGTTTCTGTATGCGTCCAAGGCGATTTCCCCTAATACAACAAACAGCAGGATTTTAAAAAGAGAAATGACAGTAGGGGAACTCAAAAGATCATTGAAATCTGCCCCAAAGCCAGCAGAAAATAATCTGGATTTGACACTAATGGAAGGTTTTGGGTTTGTTTCAGAAAACCGAGGTGCCGCAACAGAAAAGGCCCTGTCCTGGTTGAATTAGAATCCTCACTTCTGGAGGGTGGGGTGGCATAGAGCACCCCCCCCCAAGCTCAGATCTTGTTGCAGGTACACACGGGAGCAGCCCGACCTTTAGGATCCGTACGGTCGTGTCCTCAAAACAGCATCCACAAGGTGGCCACCAGCTTTGACACATTTAGAAGGGAACGGGACACATATTTATGATGAATAGGTCTGTAGCACTAGAAAAGAGCCAGAGTCCAGGAGCACCTTACAGACTAACAAAATATGTGGCAGCGGAGGAGCTTTCTGAGTCATTGCTCACTTCTTATCTGGAGAAGCAAGCCCTGACTCACGAAAGCTCCTAACCTGCCACATATTTTATCAGTCTTTAAGGTGCTCTTGGACTCTTGCCCTTTTCTAGCGCTACGGACAAACATGGCTACCCGTCTAGGTCTATCCCTAGCTGTCCCTGGTTCAGGGACACGGTGCCTCCAGGGGTCAGATGCCAGGGAGTGGGCGAGTGGCAAAGGCTGTTGGCCACGGGCCCTGATGGCGAGCTTCCCTCCGGCGTCTTAACTGTCCCCTGTTGGAAACTGGATACTGGGTTAGGAGGGCCATTTGTTAGATCCAGCGTTGCTACCCTAACGTTCTTGTGGATTAGTCACCCCCGAGCCGCTTTGAAACATGTGTGCAGGAATTCTAGTCCACTTTGGCGAGAGTTGATAGTCACAGCGTGCGAAGATACAAACTTGGACCGGGGTGCCTCCTGCGTGGGCCGGTAGAGACGATGCTTCCCCTTTGGAAACTACAATTGAGGAATCGTCTGTGACGTTCTGCGCTCCCTTCCCTCTCGCCCCCAAATTCCTCCATTACTCCTGTAACCGATGTTGCGTGTTGCAGCACTCCAGTGCTAACCATGCATAAAGGGTGTCTTTAAGCCCACATTTGGAAACCGTGTTTCTGGGGACCCTTCTTCCAACTAGGAACTGGTTTCTGAACCCTTCTTCCAACTAGGGGTGCCAGCCTCCAGGTGGGACCTGGGGATCCCCTGGAATTAAGAGCTCAGAGATCTGCAGAGATCAGTTCCTCTGGGAAAAGTGGGTGCTTTGGAGGGTGGATTTCCACACTGAGGTCCCTGTCCTCCCCAGGCTCCATCCCCAGATCTCCCATCGCTTCCCACCCTGGATCTGGCGACCCTACCCTCCGTCCCCCTACCGGGGTTCCGGGAGAACCTGCCAACCCTAACTGTTAGTGGTCAGGGAGTCCTATACTGGCTTTCGTACAAGATTTCCGAGCAACTTTTTTTAAAAAACGGTCTTTTGCGGAGTGAAAGTCCCCCGCCCGCTTTCCATTTTTGAAAAAGTCGCATTCCGTCTGTCCAAAACCTGAACTGCAACAGCTGAAACAAAAACCAAAGACAAGAGAAGCAAGAACGGAACAAGTTGAGCTTCCGTCCTGAATAAGTATGGCTTCTGATGCAGCTTTGCAAGAGCTGAGTGTTTTGTGGGTTTTTTTTTTTTGCATTTTGCATTTCCTGGACTCTTTTGTTCCGTCGTCTTAACCACATTCAAAAGGGGGAGTTGCATTCAAAAGGGGGTGTTGCGGAGAGTCGCTCTGCAGCCGGCCGGCCCTGTCGCTGCTGTTATCTTGGCGTGTGTCGGTTACTGCTGTTTGCAAGACCCGGGGGGGGGGGGACGAGGGACGGACGGACTGCGACACTGTTGACGCTGGCACTTTTTCAGAGGCTGGGATTTTCTGGCGGATTCGAGTGGGGGAAATCTATCTCGTGGGGCCCTATGATGAAAGCGGCCATAAAAGTTTGTTCAGTAGCCGCCACTCCCAGCAATCTCTCCCCTTTTGCTTTCCCAGAGGCGGGACTTCGACCCCTGACGTGGGCAGGGCGTTGCGCATGCATGTTTTGACGCTGGGAGCCTGGAAAATGCCCGAGGGTTCGCTCATTGTATCCCTGCTTGCTTTCCTCCGCTTGCAGACTGTCAAATGCAAATGCCATTTCACAAGGGTTTGGGGGGGGCAAACCACACACTATGGTTACTTTACTCTAACCCTGCAAACTAGAGCGCCCCCCCCCCCCGGCCATCTTCAGAGCCGTCTTTCGGCTCCCAGAAGCCTTTGAAACCGTTTTTTCTTTCTTGCAAGTTGGAGAAAAGGGCAACTAGAATGATAAGACGGTTGGAACACTTTCCCTACGAAGAAAGGTTAAAGCAGCTTGGGGCTCTTTAGCTTGGAGAAACCACGGCTGAGGGGTGACATGATTGAGGTTTATAAGATTATGCATGGGATAGAGCAGGTAGAGAAGTAGAGAACTCCCTTTCTCACAGCACAAGAACTCGTGGGCACTCAATGAAATTGCTGAGCAGTCGGGTTAGAACGGATAAAAGGAAGTACTTCTTCACCCAAGGAGTGATTCACACATGGAATTCACTGCCACAGGAGGTGGCGGCAGCTACAAGTATGGACAGCTTCAAGAGGGAATTGGATAAGGTTCATCAGTGGCTATTAGACACGAGGTATATGTAGGAACTCTCGATCTGGGGCAAGTGATGCTCTGTATTCTTGGTGCTTGTGCGGGGGGGGGCAACAGCGGGAGGGCTTCTAGTGTCCTGGCCCCACTGGTGGACCTCTTGATGGCACCTGGTGTTTTTGGCCACTGTGTGACAGAAGATCTTGGGAAGATCTTGTCTCACTAACCTCTTAGTGTTTTTTGAGGGAGTGAACAAATATGTGGACAAGGGGGACCCAATAGATATTATTAACCTTGACTTCCAGAAACTTTTGATACAGTTCCTGATCAAAGGCTCCTAAGTAAGCTCAATAGTCATGGGATAAAAGGACAAGTCCTCTTGTCAATCAAAAACTGGCTTATAAATAGGAAACGGAGAGTAAATATAAATGGGAAACTTTCTCAGTGGAGGGTGGTAAGCAGTGGGGTACCACAGGGATCAGTACTCGGTCCAATGCTTTTTAACTTGTTTATTAATGATTTGGAATTGGGAGTAAGCAGTGAAGTGGCTAAATTTGCAGATGACACGAAGTTGTGCCGGGTGGTGAAAACCAGGGAGGATTATGAGGCACTCCAAAGGGATCTGTCGAGGATGGGTGAGTGGGCGTCAACGTGGCAAATGGGGTTCAAGGTGGCCAAGTGCAAAGTGATGTGCATTGGAGCCAAAAATCCTAAATATAAATACACATTGATGGGGTCTGAACTGGCAGAGACGAACCAAGAGAGAGATCTTGGAGTCATAGTAGATAACTCAATGAAAATGTCTAGACAGTGTGTAGCTGCAATAAAGAAGGCCAACGCTATGCTGGGGATTATTAGGAAGTTGAATTCAAAACAAATCAGCCAGTATCATAATGCCTCTGTATAAATCATTGGTGCGACCTCATTTGGAATACTGTGTACAGTTCTGGTCACCACACCTCAAAAAGGATATTATAGCATTGGAAAAAGTGCAGAGAAGGGCAACTAGAATGATAAAAGGGTTGGAATACTTTCCCTATGAAGAAAGGTTAAAACGCTTGGGGTTCTTTAGCTTGGAGAAACGACAGCTGAGGGGTGACATGATCGAGGTTTATAAGATTATGCATGGGATAGAGCAGGTTGAGAAATAAGTACTTTTCTCCCTTTCTCACAAGACAAGAACTCGTGGGCATTCAATAAAATTGCTGAGCAGTCGGATTAGAACAGATAAAAGGAAGTACTTCTTCACCCAAGGAGTGATTCACACATGGAATTCACTGCCACAGGAGGTGGTGGCAGCTACAAGCATGGACAGTTTCAAGAGGGAATTAGATAAGCATATGGAGCAGAAGTCCATTAGTGGCTATTAGCCACAAGGTATAGATAGGAACTCTCAGTCTGGGGCAAGTGATGCACTCTATTCTTGGTGCTTGGGGGTGGGGGCAGCAGTGGGAGGGCTTCTAGTGCCCTGGCCCCACTGCTGGACCTCCTGATGGCACCTGGTATTTTTGGCCACTGTGTGACAGAGTGTTGGACTAGATGGGCCATTGGCCTGATTCAACATTGGCTTCTCTTGTGTTCTTGAGAGTGTAGAACTGGACGGGCCATTGGCCTAATCCAGCATTGGCTTCTCTTACGTTCTTATGTCCTTACTGAGTGAGCTTGTGGGGAACTGATGCTCGGAGCTAGTCCTGGTTTCTGTAACCTCCACCGGCATCGGAATGAACGCTGGAAAATAGAGGAGCATGCAGAATTGGGCTTCGGTTGCAGAATGCCTGGTTGCAGGGTTTTAAGCGGCAGAAATTGACTTGAGGAGGGGCAGCAGGGGCAGCTTGTTTTTTAAAGCCACCCAATACCCACCTGTTTGTCTCTGCCCACAGCATACACGCCTCTCTGTCTCTCTCCTCCCCCCTCCCTTTGGTTCCGCCACCTCCCTTTCCGCATGACACCACCTTATCTCTGTTCCTCTTTCCCTGGTATTTTTAGCCCCACAGACCATAGGGGCTCGGTCGAGCTGTTTTGCTCCGTGTTGCAAAGAACTCGGGCTCTAAAGGAATAAAAGCTGCTCTTTCCTTTCCCGGCCTCCCGGCTTCTGTCTTTGTTCGCTCGCTGGGAGAGGTGATGGAGAACGGGTTGACGCGGCAGATGGAGCTTGAGTAAGCCGGGGCTAGTGTTTCTGTTCCCCCGCCCCTTCCAAATCCACCTCTTTTATTTAAAAAAGACCCTTTCGGCTGGAGCAGGCGATTACCTCAGGCGAGGCCACCCATCATAACGGGCCTTTAAAATCCAATTGATTCCCTCGTTCTTAAATGGCTTACCCCTCTCCATTGCCAAGTGGCAACGCTAATTATAAAAGGCTTTCTGGAAAAACAGGTCGGATCTGATTTCCGGTAGGGGTAACGGGCGGTCTTTGGTTGGGGGGCGGTCACCAGAAATAATGCCTGCCCTTACGGTGGGGCGTTGCCGGATCGCGGATGATGTAATCAGGGTTGAACGAATGACCGATCGCTTTTTTGGAAATCAATCTGGGATGCGGAGAGGCGTTTTCTTTCGTCCTGACCCTTTCTGCCTGTAGTAGCTTACTGCCCGGCATAGAGGTTCTGCATGCAGAACGGCTTTGCCTGTTGATGTCTGCCTTGAAATGCAGCCCTGTGCTTGAACGACAATAAAAACCACTTTACTGGTGTGGACAGGTGTGGCTGGTTACCCTACGGGCCTTCTGATTGGCCGTGCAGATTAAAAGACATCCCATTAAACAGATTGAGGTGGGTAGCCATGTTGGTCTGAAGCAATGCTCCTTCTAAGCTGGGGAGTCTTGTGAGCAAAAATTCTACTTTGTGAGCTACTGGCACTAAAGTTGTGAGTGAGTTCACACTGGCCCGTTCTGCATCTAGCATCCACTCTGTTGTTTTACCAAACCCACAGCGGAACAGAAAAAGATGCAGCTCGAAACCACATTCAAATACCCCGGGCCAAGGCTGTACTGACTGCAAAGTCACCCCTGAACGGCCATAAAACTGCTATAAATCTGTGCAGGCAGCAATGCACCCTCAAAGCACTGGAGTCTCGTGAGCAGAAATTCTACTTTGTGAGCTACTGGCCTTAAAGTTGTGAGCGAGGCTGTTTGGCTGCTGCATAAATTAGACTGCTCTGTGAGCCGGAGGCTAAAAGAACCTGTGAGCTAGCTCACACTAACTCAGCTTAGAGGGGACACCGGTCTGAAGCAGTCTCTGAGGAAGTGGCGTGGGCACATGGAAGCTCATACCTTGCATAAAACTTGGGCTTAAAGGTGCCCCCGGACTCAAACTTTATTTATTTATTTATTTTTCGCATTGATATCCCGCCCCATCCCGTAAACCGGCTCAGGGTGGGTTGACAGCATTTCAATAAATACAATAAAATTGAAAACACATTAAAACATATAAAATCAGCAGTCATGCTTGCCGTAGGGAGAATCCGGCCTGTTGAGGTAACTAAGTATGGCCGGCTATCAGTGTGGGGGAGACCACCACCTCGAGGTGGGGGGGCATATGTGGACGCCCGCTGCCTCAGCCCAAGGCCTGGCGGAACAGCTCCCTCTTGCAGGCCCTGCGGAATTGAATAAGATCCCGCAGGGCCCTGATCTCAACAGGGAGTGTGTCCCACCAGGTGGGGGCCAGGGCGGAAAAAGCCCTGGCCCTGGTCAAGGCTAGGTGGACGTCCTGTGGGCCAGGGGTCGCCAGGAGATGTTGACTCTCAGAGCGTAACACTCTCCGAGGCGTCTATGGGAAGAGGCTGTCGAACAGCGCTTCTTCCTGGGAGGCCGAAGAGTTGTTATGAGAGTTATGCATAACCTCCCTGTGTGACATTTTGTGGTTGGCTCTGCCGGGTGTGGCAGCCATTTTGTTTCTCTGCCTGCCATCCGTGTCAGAATGCCAAAGGTACCTGTAGGCCAAAAAGGGGGACCCTGATCAAAAACACCGGCAAGGAGAAAAGTTAGGGAAATATAATTTTTGTCGGTTTCAACCTTATTAGTTAATTTCAGTGTCCCCATTCCCCCCCCCATTGCTGTTTGGGGTCAAAATAACCCCTTGCCGGCGGAAATGTCCGAGAACTAAATCTTATTGGATAGAAGTGCATGAAATAATCCAAAAAAGTCTAGGTACTTCTGTTCCTTTCACTCCTGAACTCTTCTTGTTAACCATTCCACCAAAAGAATGTAAAAAACCCCCGACCTACATTGTATATTTCATATTATTATTGCCGCAAGAATCTGGTTTGCAAAATATTGGAGGAAAACTGATCTTACCACGCAGATCAGAAATTATTGCCGAAATATTGGAAGCGGCTGAAATTGATAAACTTACCTTCTACTTAAAAGATAAGACAGATAATGCTATTTGGGAGAATGTGGGCCAAAGGTCTATAGTTGGATTGAAAATCACGGTATGAGAAAATGAATGAATGTAATACGAAAAGACGAGAAAGATACAAGAGGCAGTATTAACAAAGGTTTAACCTGTTGTCGGTCATTGAGAATTACAATGGAGTAAAATTGAAGCAGTCTAGCATAAAAATGAGGATACAAAGGATTTATTTATTTATTTCAACTTTTACCCTGCCCTCTCCGCCAAAGCAGGGCAACTCACATAAAAGCAGTAAAACAATATATATTCAATACAAAAATATCTAAAACTGCATAATACAATTTAAAACACTAAATAAAGTGTGTTCAGATGCTGTCAACTGTACTACCACTCTGGAAAGCTTCAGCTCTAGATCGGCCCAGGGGTTACCGGAAGGCCTGCTGGAAAAGCTCCGTTTTCACGGCCCTGCAGAACTGAGAGAGGTCCCGCAGGGCCCTGATCTCACCAGGGAGCTCATTCCAGTAAGCTGGTGCTACTAAAGAAAACACCCTGGTCCTTATTGTTGTTCAGTCGCACAGTCGAGTCCGACTCTTTGCGACCCCATGGACCAGATCACGCCATGCCCTCCTGTCTTCCGTTGTCTGCTGAAGTTTGCTCAACTTCATGTTCGTTGCATCGATGACACTGTCTAACCATCTCCTCCTTTGCCGTCCCCTTCTTCTTTGACCTTCAGTCTTTCCCAGCATCAGGGTCTTCTCCAGTGAATGCTCCCTTCTCATTTGGTGGCCAAAGTATTTGAGCTTCAACTTCAGGATCTGGCCTTCCAGGGAACAGTCAGGGTTGATTTCTTTTAGGACTGACTGATTTGATCTCCTTGCAGTTCAAGGGACTCTCAGGAGTCTTCTCCAGCACCATAGTTCAAAAGAATCTATTCTTCGGCGCTCGGCCTTCCTTACAGTCCAACTCTCGCAGCCATACATTACTACGGGGAATACCATTGCTTTGACCATGCGGACTTTTGTTGGCAGGGTGATGTCTCTGCTTTTTATCATGCTGTTTAGGTTTGCCATCGCTTTCCTCCCAAGGAGCAGGCGTCTTTTAATTTCATGGCTGCAGTCACCATCTGCAGTGATCTGGGATCCCAGGAACGTGAAGTCTGTCACCCTGGTCCTAGTCGATGTCAATCTGGCCTCCTTTGGACCAGGGAGAGCCAGGTGGTTTTGGAGTCCTGATCGAAGTGCTCTCTGGGGAACATGCGGGGAAAGGCAGTCCCTCAGATAGACAGATCCCTGACCGTAAAGGGCTTTAAAGAAGCGGTAATAATAAAAGAAGTATTAAAAAAAAATAACCCCTTGCCTTCAGAGTATACACTGCAGTTTATTAAAAGCATTAAAAGCGGGGAATGGCGTGAAACTCCAGGGTCAATCGTCCTCACTGAGAATTGAGGAATACATAGGGTAAGGAGGTGCAGAACTCTGAAAATAAGTTATTTCGTTCCCCCACATCATGTGTCCGTTTCACCTGTTCAGACAAGAGAGGCACAAGAACCATCACAGAAATAAAGATTCAACCCACCCCCCAAATACACCCGATGCAGGAGGTCTGTGTTCGAATTCATGCCATCCTCTGGTTTTTTTTTTAACTGCCCCTAGGGGCAGAATTTTATTTAGTTTTCTGAACAACACTACAACAATACAATACAATACAATACAATACAATACAATACAATACAATACAATACAATACATACAAACTACATCACAACAACACAGTGCCATCCTCATTTTGATTTTGAAGCAGCCGTGGGGTGTCAAGCGCTCTAAACCGTATCAGAAAATTGGCACAGTGGAACAAAATAACCCCCCCCTCCCAAGTGGTGCCAGTAGCAATTTTGAAGGGAAGGGGGGCTCATTGGGGGCCATTTTGGCTGGAGAAAACCGGGGAGGAGGAAATTAAATGCTCATTCCCCAGCCCTGATCTAAGATGCAGTTCAGAGAGTCTCCCTTTTAGGTAAAAAAAATAATAAAACTTGGGGAGGGGGTCCCCCTAAGTCAGTGTCAGCTAGGCCTCTGTCTAGTCCTGGTTGCCATGGGAGGGCATGACTACTCTGGAATGTTAAGTTTTATTTCTGCTGTGTCTTCGCTGTTTCTATTATCTCTGCTTGACCTTTGAGGCCTGTTGTAGTGTTTCTCCTGGGAACTGAGGCCCGTTACTTTGGCGGGTTTCTACCTGGCTCCTCATTGGCCCTGGGCCATCAGGGGTGTCTCTCTTTGAGTAGTGTATAATTGCTTGCTTCACAGGCCTTTATCCAGTTCTAACACGAGATGGTTAAGATATCTGCCTTCTTATCAAGTGTCTCAATAAACTTCTTTGAATGAAAGTTGTTGGGAACTGATTGCTGCAGGAGTCTGACCGTCAGCCACAGCCACCCATTTGAAGAAGAGTTCTGGAGAACTTGGAAGCTTGCGCGGCCCTTTGTTTGATTTGGGTTGGTCCTCGGCCAGCAGCTTTTATTTATTTTATTTATTTACATTTACATCCCGCCCTCCCCGCCTTTCAGCAGGTTCAGGGCGGCTAACAACATACATAAATATGCATTAAAATTCCATTAAAACTGTCAATCAATATAAAATCATACTTCATAAACATAACTTATATTAAAAGATGGCGAATCTTCCAGTTCGACTGTCAACTGAATAGTGTCCATAAATTCACACCTGGCTATAAAGCCTCAGTTGGTGGTGCCGTTGGTACTGTCAGTACCGATGATGGTACAATTTTTGGTCCAGTTGGTAATCGAGCCAGGGCCATACAATTGAGGCGGCACCCTACTTAAAAGCCTGGTGGAAGAGCTCCGTATTACAGGCCCTGCGGAACTGTAAGAGGTCCCACAGGGCCCTGATGTCCTCTGGGAGCTCATTCCACCAGGGAGGGGCCGTCACAGAAAAGGCCCTGGCCCTCGTTGTAACCAGCCTGGCCTCTTTCGGCCCCGGAACAACCAGGCAATTCTGGGAACCCAATATTTGTGCTCGTTGGAGTACATGCGGGGAAAGGTGGTCTCTTAGGTAAGCAGGGGATACACAGCTACCTGCAACCTTCAGTCTGCTCTAGAAATACTTGAATGTCACCGTTGAAGAGTGGGATTCCAGACTGGAATGGGGGGGGGGTCTCTTGCCCGCCTTCTGGGTAACATTACCCAAGTTGGCCTCCATTGGTCCCTTTTGCTTAGGGCGTTCTCTAAAATTAATCTCCAGCATCATTTCATAAGACAGCGATGTTGAAAGATCCACTAATTTTTTAAAAAATATATTTCATTTTGTAGGGCGCCTTCGTCGTTCCGGAAAACCAAAATCTCAACTCGGTACCTGTTTCCATGATTGAGATCTGTTGCTCTTCACAGGATGTAGATAAGATCGGGGCCCAAAATATCTTCTCTCTTCCTCTCTCTTTTTAAAACATCGAGCCTCGAGAAGGATTCCGGAGAGCTTGGATGATGGTCTGGACGCTGGTTTGGTTTACTCTGCTGGCGGAAAGCACTGTGAAGCTGCAGCTGAATTAGGGCGACCCCCACACACCACCCCATAAGGTTTTCAACTGAAGAGGCATTCATAGTTGGTTTACCATTGCCTGCCTCTGCGTAGCAACCCTGGGCTTCCTTCGTGGTCTCCCATCCAAGTACTGACCGGCGCCGACCCTGCTTAGTTTCTGAAATCAGGCTAGTCTGGGCCCAGGAAGGCGCTAATAAAAAGGATTTTAATGGTTTTGTTTGTTTTTGGATCTGGCATTGAAGCAGGGCTGCTACTTGCAGCCTCAAAAATCTCCAAGCAGACAGGGTTTTTTGGCAAGACTGGGTAGAAGCCTCCCCCCCCCCCAAGTAACCCTGTTCAAGGGTTCTTGGATCCAGGTGGTACTGAGGTTCCAACCCCCCCTGTACATCCTTCTCTGGACATGTTTCTGCAATCATAAAAACATAAGAAAGCACTGCTGGATCAGACCAGTGGTCCATCTAGTCCAGCGTCCTATTCTCATACACTGGCCAACCAGCTCCTCTGGAGAGACAGACACGGGGCAGAGAGGCTGAGGCCTTCATAAGAACATCAGAAGAGCCCTTCTGGGTCAGGCAGATAGTCCATCTAGTCCAGCTTCCCATCTCACACAGTGGCCAACCAGTTCCTCTGGAGGGCCAACAACTGGGCAGAGAGGCCAAGACCTTCATAAGAACATCAGAAGAACCTTGCTGGATCAGACCAGTGGTCCATCTAGTCCAGCATCCTGTCTCATACATTGGCCAACCAGTTCCTCTGGAGAGACAAACACAGGGCAGAGAGGCTGAGGCCTTCATAAGAACATCAGAAGAGCCCTTCTGGGTCAGACAAATAGTCCATCTAGTCCAGCCTCCCATCCCACACAGTGGCCAACCAGTTCCTCTGGAGGGCCAACAACTGGACAGAGCGGCCGAGGCCTTCCCTGACGTTGCCTCCTGGCTCTGGGATTCAGAGGATTGGTGCCTTGGAGGGCCCCCTCAGTCACCATGGCTTGTAGCCATTGGTAGACTTCTCCTCCATGAATCCGTCTTATCCTCTTTTAAAGCTGTTTCTTCCTGTGGCCGTCGCTACATCCTCTGGCAGCGAATTCCACATCTTCGTCACTCTAAAGTAGTACTTCCTTTTGTCCACCTTGAACCTCCTGCCCATCGGCTTTGTTGGATGCCTTCGAGTTCTAGTCTTTTTGGGGAGGGGAGAGGGAATGTTCTGTCTGTCCACTCTCTCCACCCCGTGCATAATTTTGCAAACCTTTTCCATGTCCGTCCATCCCCTTAGTTGTTTCTTTCCCAGTCTGAAAAGTCCCGGGCTCTTCAACCTTTCCTGCTAGGGAAGGTGCTTCAACCCCTGAAACATCTTGGTTGCCCTCCTCTGTACTTTTCCCCAGCTCTGCAATGTCCTTCTGGCGATACGGTGACCGGAACTGTACACAGGATTCCAAATGAGGCCTCACCATAGATCTGTACAGGGGCATTACAACATTGGCCGTTTTATTCTCAATCCTTTTCCTAATAATCCTTAAAACATTGCTCCACCTCCCCGATGGAAAGACTTAAGCATCAGAGGTTCTACGACTGGTGTGGGGGATCAATAGGATGTCCACCCGTGCCTTGAGATATCACCGAACCATCAGTGGTGAAGAACTGGCATTAGAGAATCCCCCGGTCAATGTCTGCTCTTTTAGCGTAGGGGAATAACTCAGCCATGTGGTTGGTGATGTAATGAGGGCAGTGGTCGGAGCATCACAAAGAGCGTAGGCGTCGTGGCTTCCCTTCCTACTTCCCTGTGAGTCTAGAGTTCCTCTCTAGCTAGTACTTTTCTGTCTTGCCCTTCTTTAGGGCACTGTACACATTTCTCCCTTCCCCCATTTGATCTTTGCAACAAGCCTGTGTTCTTATTGTGCTATGTTTGTTAACTTATGTTCTTACAAAGGCCTCGGCCTCTCTGCCCTGTTGTTGGCCCTCCAGAGGAAATGGTTGGCCACTCTGTGAGACAGGAGGCTGGACTAGGTGGACCATTGGTCTGATCCAGCAGGGCTCTTCTGATGTTGTAATAAAGGCCTCGGCCTCCTTGCCCTACTGTTGTCCCTCTAGAGGAACTTGTTGGCCACTGTTTGAGACGGGATGCTGGACTAGATGGACCACTGGTTTGATCCAGCAGGCCTCTTCTGATGTTCTTATGAAGGCCTCGACCTCTATGCCCTGTTGTAGGCCCTCCAGAAGAACTGGTTGGCCAGTGTGTGAGACTGGATGCTGGACTAGATGGACCACTGGTCTGATCCAGCAGGGCTCGTCTGATGTTCTTACCAGGGGAAGGCCTCCACCTCTATGCCCAGTTGTTGGCCCTCCAGAGGAACTGGTGGACCACTTTGTGAGGCAGGATGTTGGACTAAATGGACTACTGGTCTGATCCAGCAGGGCTCTTCTGATGTTCTTATGTCTCCCAACGGATCCTGCAGTCAGAGCCATTATTTAATTTTTTACAGTGTGCACACAGCCAATCTTTGTTCCTCTGTCAGCTTTTTGCTTGCAGCGATTCTCCTTCCTCTCTGGTAGGGCCTGGCTTTCTCTTGCAGCTGTTTTGTCCAATCTGGTCTCTGGTTTTTGGGATGGGCCCTGTCTTTCTGCTGTGCTCTCTCTGGCTCTGAGACGTTAGCTCATTTGGGAGAGTGTTTTCCTGCATGATACAGGCCGTAGCTTTACGGTGCCGGCTCTTTCTCCTCCCGCCGCCTGCTGGTAATTCCCATATGGATCATTGTGCATGTTTATGGCTGCATTGCGCAATGAGTCCCCGGGCTGTGATGAAGACCGGTTTGCGTGTGGTGCTAGTTTCATCAGCTGGAAAAAAAATGACAACTTCCTTCGCCTGGGGGCCGGGGGGGGGGTGGGCCTGTGCATACATGCGCACTGCCATTGACCCACGGCAGAGAGGGGTCCCAGCTCAGGCACAGAACGCAGACTTTGCTTGCAGACGTTCCTGCTTCCAGTCTTCTGGTGCCTACGTGTGCAGAAGGGCCTTTCTTTGTCTGGGAACAGAGCTCATGTTCTAGTCATATTTATTTATTTATTTGTTTATTTGAACTTTTACCCCTGCCCTCCCAGTCAAGGGCGGCTCAGGGCGGCTTACAAACAGACAATTAACATTAAAAACATAATTTACGATTAAAACAATTCAGAACCATAATAAGTGCTAGTGATCGTTGTTATCTTTGATATCCATAAACAGTAGCAGCCATGTTTTCGTACCTTGAAAATAAGACGTTGGTTTTCGGGCGTGGGAGGGAGAAGAGTGTGTGCCCGATTTTCTGCCAGGCCGGTTTGGTGTAGTGGTTAGGGGCGCGGACTCTGATCTGGGAGAACCGGGTTGGATCCCCCACTCCTCCGCATGCAATGCTGGGTGTGATCTTGGGTCAGTCACAAATTCTCTCAGAGCTGTTCTCTCACAGGCAGTCCTCGAAAGAGCTCTCTCGGCCCCACCTGCCTCACAGGGTGTCTCTTGTGGGGAGGGGAAGGGAAAGGAGTTTGTAAGCCACTCTGAGACTCTCGAGTGAAGGACGGGGTATAAATCCAATCTCTTCTCTCTTCTTCTTCTTCAAACCTTTCCTCTGCCCTTCCTGGCCTGTTACCAGCCTCCACTACCTTTATTTCCACTCCCTTTTTTTTCCTGTAAGCCTCCTTCCGTCTTCCAGCCTCGCCCAGTGAAACAAGCTTGCTCTGTTGTCCATTCACTATTTTATTTTGTTTACTTCATCGACACTTCCCCTTTCTCCCCAGGGGCAACCCAAAGTGACTGACACCATTATCTTCTCCTCCATTTTTATCCCCACAACAACCCTGCGAGTTAGGTTTGGACTGAGAGAGGGTGACGGGCCCAAGGTCACCCATCGAGCTTCCACAGCACAAGGGAGGATTCGAATCTGGGTCTCCCGTATCCTGATCTGACACTGTTGAGTGCCACGCCATACTGGCTGAATCAGTGTGGTGTTGTGGGTGGGGAGGCAGAGGTAGCCAGGGCGAATTACAAGCGGCCAGATCTGGAATCTCCTGCACTGCTGTGAAGCTCTTTGAGTGACCCTGGATCTGTCACTCTTATCCTCACCTACCTCTCAGGGTCGTTGTGGGGGTTAGATAGGGAAGAGATAGCCATGTGTGCCGCCCTGGACTCCTCAGAGGACAGGTGAGATAGAAAACATGCTAGGTCGGATGATCTGAAGAAGAGAAGAGAGAGGAAGAGATTGGGTTTCTACCCCACCCTTCAGTACCCGAAGGAGTCTCAGAGCGGCTTACAAACTCCTTCCTCTCCCCACAACAGACACCCTGTGAGAGAGCTCTGAGAGAACTGTGACTGACCCAATGGAGTCACCCAGCTGGCTTCGTGTGGAAGAAGAGGAGATTAGATTTATACCTTGCCCTTCACTCAGAGTCACAGAGCGGCTTATAGTCTCCTTTCCCTTCCCCTCCCCATAACAGACGCCCTGAGAGTTGGTGGGGCTGAGAGAGCTCTTTCGAGAACTGCCCTTGAGAGAACAGCTCTGAAAGAACTTGTGACTGGCCCAAGGTCACACCAGCAGCGGCATGTGGAAAAGAAGTGGGGAATCGAACCCGGTTCTCCCAGATTACCTCCTAACCACTGCACCAGACTGGCTCTCACAGCAAACTGGCTGTGTTGCTTTTGCAGCCTGAAATCACACCACCGCCACATAATTCCAACTTGAGAGCATTGGGTCGGGCCGAGTTAAAAATTGGCTTTGGAAGAGATCCAGCGGTGCTCTGTGTCACCTCTCAAACTCCGGCTGCTCACTCGCCACCCCTAATTTGCCCTGGCCACCTACGCCTCCCCTCCCTGCAACCCCTCCAAGGGGGGATCCAGTTGAACAAGAAAGCCCGCGTTTGATGC
This sequence comes from Gekko gecko, assembly GCA_029375565.1. NCBI lineage: Eukaryota > Metazoa > Chordata > Lepidosauria > Squamata > Gekkonidae > Gekko > Gekko gecko. The sequence continues at coordinate 6,219,922 of JAPDNY010000017.1, read as the reverse complement.
TTTTCCCCAGTGATCTCATACATCCGGAGGGGTCAAGTCAACACGAACAATGGCCGGATTGTTCCGGGACCCACGCAGCAGGGCCCGTATCTCGGCTTGTGGGCTTGTCAAAACCCCTCGCCGGCTTACCGAAATGGAATCTCTCTTTCTTTTCTCTTCTGCACTCCCCGGTTTGTTTCTCCCCCACCCTGGGGTGAGTGTATGTGTGGACTGATATCCTTCCCATGGGAGGCTGGGACAGTCCGCTTGAGAACTGCCATGTTCGTCAGACTATGTTTACTTTGCATGCTCAGCCTGGAAGGTTCTTAGCGGTAGGAAAATGCCAACTGGGTTTTTGCATTTCAGGGAACGCGAGCCACTGACAGTGTTCGTCATGCGCAGCTGTGCTATTCTGTGAATAATTCTCCCCGGAAGAACTTCGTTGCAGTCTTGCAGTCCACTGGTGAATTACCCAAATGCGTGGGTTCCAGTCGAAAGAAGTTTGTTGGATATGGGCTTGCTTCAAACATAACGTCAGACTGTGGTCTGGTATTTTGCAAATGTGCCTGGGGAACTGTCTCACTCCCCCCTTCCCGTCTGCGTTTCTCGTACGCTACAATCTGATTACTAATTTCCTGGTTTGAGGCAAACCATAATTTGCTGTTCCATCGGAACCAGCAAGCCTGATTTTTAAACAGTAGTTTTAAGAACATAAAGAGTAGCCATGCTGGATCAGGCCAGTGGCCCATCCAATCCAGCACTCTGTGTCACACAGTGGCCAAAACCCGGGTGACATCAGGAGGTCCATCAGTAGGGCCAGAACTCCAGAAGCCCTCCCACTCTTGCCCCCCCCCCAAGCACCAAGAATACAGAGCGTCACTGCCTCAGACATAAAAACGTAAGAGAAGCCATGTTGGATTAGGCCAATGGCCAATCCAGGCCCACACCCTGTGCCACACAGTGGCCAAAACCCAGGTGCCATCAGGAGGTCCACCAGCGGGGCCAGAACTCCAAAGCCCTCCCACTGCTGCCCCCCAGTACCAAGAAGACAGAGCATCACTGCCCCCAACACAGTGTTCCGTCTATCCTTTGTGGCTAATAGCCTTTGATGGACCTCTGCTTCAGTATGTTTCTTCAGTCCCCTCTTGAATCTGTCTATGTTTGTAAGCGCCACTGCTTCCTGCAGGAGTGAATTCCACATGTTAATGATGCTTTGGGTGAAGAAGTACTTCCTTTGATCCGTTCTAAGCCCACCACATTAATTTCATGGAGTGCTCACAAGTTCTGGTATTGTGCGAAAGGGAGAAAATGACTTCTTTCTCTGCCTTCTCTATCCCATGCATAATTTTGTTTCCAGTTTGACCTAGGTTTGCGCGGCAAGTGAAAATGACATCTTACCAGTTCAGATATGGCGCAAGGCCTGTGAGATCACAAATCGGGAAGTAATGAATTAATTAGCTGATGGTGTGAGGCGGGGGGTCAAGCGAACCGCAGTTCGTGGCCGGATCGAAGCCATTAGAGCGCCGAACCGCAGTTCGGGGCCGGATCGAAGCCATTGAATTGTGCGATTTGGTCAGAAAACTTAGATAAGAAGGTAATTTAATAGATTATCCAATTAGCAGGCTGTCTCCCCCCCCTTAAATAAATCTTAGGAAATTGTGTGAATTCTGATTGGTCCATTGAATTGGCATATATTTGCTTATGATTTCAGGGCAACGTTCACGGGTTTCCTCTTGTGCTGTCCTCACAAAGACTCTGTGAAATGCCTGTTGAATTGGTAGCAGGCTGTACCGCAGGGATTGTGGGGTATTGGTTCCTTTCTGATTATAGTGGATCACCCTGGACGGGAGACCAGGAGGTTCACATCAAGGTCACGCCTGAGGGAGGTTGTAAAAGCCCCTTGCATTTGTGCATTCAATACAGAAATCTTGAGGTTTACAGCAACTGGGGAAGAGAACGTAAGAAACAAGGGAGCTATACCGGAACCTTGTTTTGCAGTAATGGGCAATTATTGCTGTTACTGGCCATTATGAATCGTCATTTCCACATTGTTATTGTTCTTTGTCATGATTACTCTGTTTGTAAGTACTTCTTGGTCTTTTGGCTACTTGTATTTTATCCGTCTTGTATCACACTATGTTATAATTGATCCCTATGATATAGCGGCCATGATATGACTACTGGTGTTATTCTGATTGTGTACTTGCATATTTAGTGGCAGTCTGAGGTGGGCAGCCCTTCTTCGGAGTTTCATCTTGTTGATTCTAGCAGCTCTTTTACACTCCGTGGGCCTTTGCTGTTTGTGCAGTTTGGTTGAGAGGGAGCAGTCTCCCCAAGGTCTCTGAGCTGGTGGGGATTTGAATTCGACTCCCAGGCGAGCCCGATCTCATTTTATCTCGGAAGCGAAGTATCTGAGCCACCGGGGAAGTCCGGGGTCGCTATGCAAAAGCAGGCAATGGCAAACCACCTCCTCTTTGTCTCTTGGGCTGAAAACCTTTATAGGGTCACCGTTAAGTCGGCTGTGACTTAACCGCCCTTTCCACCCGCACTTTGCGTTTTTAACCCTTTCCTCTCATGCCCGCGGATGGCCTGTAAGGTCCTTTTCGACTGCAGCTTTTGCTGGAATGTGTAATGGGCATTCTGGTGGAACAGATGGGCACCATCTCCACCCCATCTGTCAGCGGCGTGACAAGCCGCGGCAGACCCTTCTCAGTGTCTTTCCTCTCCCTCCGGCTGTGTGCGTACGAGAAGGGCCATCTCTCCCGGGCAAACCCCGTCTTTGGCCCTGGCGGTCTTGGTGCCACCCACCTGTCAAGGCAGATGTCTTTTCGAGTGCCAGCTCCATTAAGAGCAGATGCAGGGCTTTGGGAGCTTTCCCTCTGAGGACCAAAAACTGGGAATGCTAAATATAGTCCGGCAAGGGGTGGGGGGAGACAGCTGGGCAGGGGGAGGTTTGCAAAACAGACACGATTCTCCGAGGCCACCAGGAGAGGTCAAGCGTGCAGCAGAGAAGGCGGGCTTCAGGGAGAGAAATGTGGGAGAGCCAAGGTGGAGAATTGTTCCTTGTTTGGTTCAAACCCCTGTGAAAATACGGGGGGGAGGTTTTGAGGCCAGTCCCACTGTGTTCATGGCAGGGGCTGTTTTGGCACTTGGAAAGGCACGGTAGGGGAGACGAGATTGCATGGTGCCGCTGCAGCGGGCTCGATCAGGATCAGACCCTCATGGCAATTTTTAAACTGCTATGTTTCCCTCTAAATTCAGAACCGAAGAAGAGCCCTGCTGGGTCAGACTAGTGGTCCATCTAGTCCAGCATCCTGTCTTGCACAGTGGCCAACCAGTTCCTCTGGTGGCCAACTACAGGGCAGAGAGGCTGAGGTCTTCCTAAGAACACTAGAAGAGCCCTGAAGGATCAGACCAGTGGCCCATCCAGTCCAGCCTCCTGTCTCACACAGTGACCAATCAGTTCCACTGGAAGTCCAACAACAGGGCAGAGATGCCGAGGCCTTCATAAGAACATCAGAAGAGCCCTGAAGGATCAGACCAGTGGTCTATCCAGTCCAGCTTCTGTCTCACACAGTGGCCAACCAGTTCCTCTGGAGGGCCAACAACAGGGCATTATAAGAACATAAGAAAAACCCTGTTGGGTCAGACAGATAGTCCATCTCGTCCAGCATCCTATCTCACCCAGTGGCCAACCAGTTCCTCTGGATGGCCACATAGAGGTCGAGGCTTTCATAAGAACATAGCATAACATAATAAGAACACAGGTTTGTTGTGAAGATCAAATAGGATAAGGGAGAACTGTGTACATTGCCCTAAAGAAGGGCAGGGCAGAAATGTACTAGCTAGGTGAGGCTTTCGTTAGAACATAAGAGCCCTGCTGGATCAGACCAGTGGTCCATCTAGTCCAGCATCCTGTTTCACCCAGTGGCCAACCAGTTCCTCTGGAGGGCCAACAACAGGGCAGAGGGCCCCAATGTTGCCTCCTAGCCCTGCTGTTCGGAGGTTGATTGCCTCTGGACGTGGAGGTTTCCTTGCGTCACCATGGCGCTAGTGGCAAGTTCAGAGCCATTAGCCTATACTTGATGCTCCTCTAGATCAGAACAGCCCCCCCCCCCATCTGTTATGTTAAGATATGAAGAAAGGAGGGATACAGCATCGACCTTCTGCCTGCAGTTCTAGTTTTCTGGGGTTTGGCGACTGCTGTAGCCACTAAGCTACAGCGATGATGATGTCAGTTACCATTTCCTTAAAGCCTAAAAACTCTCCAAGGGCGTGGGGCAAGGAAAGTGTGGGAGACAACCACTGTGTGGACACTCCATTGCCGTCGTGAACTGCGGGAGGTGACGACAACGTGGCAAATGAAGTTCAGTGTTAGTAAGTGTAAAGTGATGCACGTTGGGACAAAAAAATCCCAGCTGATGTGGTCTGAACTAATGGGGTCTGAACTTGCCGAGACTGAAAGGGGGAAAAGATCTTGGGGGTTGTAGTGGATAGTTCCATGAAAGTGTCAACCCAGTGAAAAAAGGCAAACTCTGGGTTATGGATTCTTAGGAAATGGATTGAGAATAAAAGGGCTGATGTTGCAATGCCCTTGTGTAGAGCTTTGGTGCGGCCTCATTGGGAATCCTGTGTACAGTTCCGGTCACCGTATCTCCAAAAGGCCAGTGCAGAGCTGGGGGAAAGTACAGAGGAGGGCAACCAAGATGGTGAGGGGGTTGGAGCACGTTCCCTAGCAGGAAAGTCCGAAGAGTCTGGGACTTTTCTTTTTAAACCGAGAAGACTAAGGAAGGGGACATGATAAGAGGTTTATAAAATTATGCATGGGTTGGAGGGAGATGGCAAAGAGAAATTTTTCTCCCTCTCCCAAAAGACTCGAACTCGAGGGCATCCAAGGAAGCTGATGGGCAGGAGGTTCAGGACGGACAAAAGGAAGAACTACTTTACACACAGAGGGATTAAAATGTGGAATGCGCTGCCAAAGGATGTCGTGATGGCCGCAGGAATAAACAGCTTTAAAGGGGGATTAGAGAGATTCATGGAGCATAAGTCTGTTGATGGCGACTAGCCACGGTGACCGAGGGGAACCTCCACGTTCTAAGGCACTAATCCTCTGAATCACAGAGCCAGGAGGCAACATCAGAGGAAAACCTCGATCTCTCTGCCCTGTTGTTGGTCCTCCAGAAGAACTGGTTGGCCACTGTGTGAGACAAGGGTGCTGGACTAGATGGACCCCTGGTCTGATTCAGCAGGGCTCTTCTGATGTTCTTATGAAGGCCTCGGCCTCTCTGCCCTGTTCTTGGCCCTGCACAGGAAGTGGTCGGCCATTGTGTGACATCAAAATAACTGTCAAACACAAAGCGCTTACACCATTTGTATATGTTATTATAACTTTAAAACATTAACAACACAAAAATATACAATATTGTGTGGTTTCAGATGATCGTCCAGAATTTAACAGGACCAACGAGGAGACGGTGAACTCCGGAATGCTTTTCCCGTTTCGACTACAAAAGTCTTCTTCTGACCAGGATGAATCTTGTAGACTACTTTGGACTTCAATAATATGGCAACATTGTCACGGCAGTGCACAAACTTGATCACATTTTCAGACTGGATTTCATGTTCTAGAGCAAATTCTTTACAAACTTAACAGATAATGGTCAGAAGAAGACTTTTGCAGTCGAAACGGGAAAAGCATTCTGGAGTTCACTGTCTCCTTGTTGGTCCTGTTAAATTCTGGCCATTGTGTGAGACAGGATGCTGGACTAGATGGACTATTGTCCTGATCCAGCAGGGCTCTTCTGATGTTCTTATGAAGGCCTTGGCCTCCATGCCCTGTTGCTGGCCCTCCAGAGGAACTGGTTGGCCCCTGTGTGAGAGAGGATTCTGGACTAGATGGGCTATTGTCCTGATATAGCAGGACTCTTCTGACATTCTGATAAAGGCCTCGGCCTCCATGCCCTGTTGTTAGCCCTCCGGAGGAACTGGTTGGCCAGCGTGTGGGACAGGATGCTGAACTGGATGGACCACTGGCCTGATCCAGCAGGGCTCTCGTGATGTCCTTATGCCCATCAGCTTCCCTTGATGCCTTTTAGTATTTGGGGAGAAGGAGAAAGATGCTACTGGCGGACACAAGTTGGGCCCATGATTGCTGTAACATGCAGTTTGGCCCCATGCCTATATAGCTTTTGATTCAGAAGGAACATGGGAAATTGTTGCCTTGCTGGTCGTGGTCTTCTGGTGCAGACACACCCACACAGTTCTGGCTTGTGCAGCTGACCCACTGTTCTTTGTGGGGAGGCCGGCTTCCCGCTTCCTCTTCCTGGGCAACGGCAAACCACAAATGCCACGGAGAGTGTGAGAAGGCAGGTGGGGCTGGGAGGCGTTTGTAATACCAGTGAGCCTTCTGGCCCATCTCCGCCAGGTTAAGCGTGAACAAAAGAGTCGTAATGTATCCGGGCAGAAGGTTTTTGAGAGTCAGCAAGGAGGCTCCATTAGTGCCAGGGTTTGAAGGCAGCAGAGCAGGTACAACGCAGAGAGAAAGGTTTAGGTGTCACAGCCGGAGGGAGTGAACTAAAAATAGAACAGTTGCAGGGGAAGGGAGGGAAAGGACCTTGCCTTTATTCATTTCCCCCCCTCCGTCGGATGATGGAACGGCAACCGCTCAGCCAAGGAAAATGATGGAGCGACTCATTAATTTTTGAAGAGCCCCTTCGGTTTGAATTAGCTCAGGTGTGATGGGGGGGGAGAGGCCCGATGGAAAGACGACTCTGAGCAGGGTCGCCGAATACATATCTGCCAAATGCATATCTGATTCTCCCTCTTTCCCTTGCTCTTCCCAACCTGGGAAGCTGTTGACCTGCTACATACCTACGGGAACGATCTGCTTGCACCATGGCCTCCTGCAGAGGGGTCCCAATAGGGCTCACTTAATGACTACACCCAGTTTGGTGTAGTGGGGAGGAGCGCTTACTCTAATCCAGGAGAACCAGGTTCGATTCCCCACTCCTCCACATGCAGTCGTCTCTCAGAGCTGTTCTCGCAAGGGCAGTCCTCGAAAGAGCTCTCTTACCCCGCCTACTTCACAGGGTGTCTGTTGTGGGGAGGGGCAGGGAAAGGAGATTGTAAGACAAATTTAGAGCATCCCCGGCGGCAGACGGCACTGACCATTTCCAGTTTTTTTGGTGTATTTTGGTTAAAAATTGGAATCTGCTCTCCCAGTTAACTGGAGGTGCTTTAGTCGTGGATTGGAAGTCTTTAATTTAACGTGGTTGCTCTCAAAAGTGTGGGCCAGGACCCCAAAATGGGTCAGACCTCTCCCTCTCTTGGATGCGTCATGAGGAAAAGAAGGCAGAGAATCAGCAGAGACTCAGGGGGGGTGGAATCTCCATTGTGGGGTCAGTTTGGCATCTGCCTAACATGCGAAATGAAACAAAGTCACTCTGAAATCATATATCAGAGACACCGCAGACTTGAGTCTCAAGACTGAAAAGTTTTCTTTGGTTGACGTGCAAAACAGCCATAAAACGCCGGCCGCACCTGTGCCTTGCTCTAGATTTCGTAAATTTCAATAGATTGAAGACATTTCAAAACATAACAAAAGTAGAATAGAAACCCGTGTGAAGTCTGATTCTTGTGTGTGATGTTGGGGAGAGGACAGCAGTAACATGGAGTGGCTGTAAGAACACAAGGAGAGCCCTGCTGGATCAGACCAGTGGTCCATCTAGCCCAGCATCCTGTCTCACACGGTGGCCGACCAGCTCCTCTGGAGGGGCAACAGCACGGCAGAGAGGCCGAGGCCTTCATCAGAACATCAGAAGAGCCCTGCTGGATCAGACCACTGGTCCATCTGGTCCAGCATCCTGTCTCACACAGTGGCCAGCCAATTACCCTGGAGGGCCAACAACAGGGCAGAGAGGCCGAGGCCTTCATAAGAACATCAGAAGAGCCCTGCTGGATCAGATCAGTAGTCCATCTAGTCCAGCATCCTGTCTCACACAGTGGCCAGCCAGTTCCTCTGGAGGGCCAACAACAGGGTAGAGAGGCCGAGGTCTTAATTAGAACACAAGAAGAGCCCTGCTGGATCAGACCAGTGAGGGTCCATCTAGTCCAGCATCCTGTCTCACACAGTGGCCGACCAGTTCCTCTGGAGGGCCAACAACAGGGCAGAGAGGCCGGGGCCTTAATAAGAACACCAGAAGAGCCCTGCTGGATCAGACCAGTGGTCAATCTAGTCCAGCCTTCTGTCTCACACAGTTCCTCTGGAGGGTCAACAACAGCAGGGCGTAGAGGCCGAGGCCTTCCCCTGTGGTTGCCTCCTGGTACTGGGATTCAGGGGCTTAGTGCCTCTGAATGTGGAGGTTCCCCATCGCCACCATTGGCTTCATTGGATGCCCTCGAGTTCCAGTCCTTTGGGAAGAGGGAGGAAAAAGCTCTCCTTGCCCACTCTCTCCACCCCGCGCATAATTTTATAAACCTCTCTCATGGTCCCCCCTTAGTCGTCTCTGTTCTAAACTGAAAAGACCCAGACTCTTCATCCTTTCCTCCTCGGGAAGGCCCTTCAACCCCCAAATCCTCTTGGTTTGCCCAGCTCTGGACTTCGAAAGAGTGCAGTCCCAAAAAGCAGACTTAAGTTTAGAAGGTCTCATTAAAGAAAAAATTTAAAGGAGAAATTCTGGTGTAACGGATAATCGGTTTCAGCCGTGCTACCCGGCCAGAGATGAATACCTCACTCTTCCTCTGGGCTGGTTCATCCCCATTACCGTCGCCAGACATCAGCCTTTCTGTGGGTGTCTGCATGGAGAAAAGGACTATTAACTTCTCATGATTTATTTATTTTATTGCCTTTCTTCCATCGTGGAGCCAGCCACGGGCTCCCTAGAGGTGTCCTGCCCAGGCCTTTTATAGCTTCAGCACTGGGGCTGGGGCGTGAGCAGGGGTCCCTCTAAGCTGAGTTAGTGTGAGCTAGCTCACAGGTTTTTAGCCTCCGGCCCACCCATTTTTGCCTTAGCTCAGGAAGGACGGCTCCAGGGCAAACTAATTTCTGCAGCAGCCAAATCGCTCGCTCACAACTTTAGTGCCAGGAGCTCACAAAGTAGAAGTTTTGCTCACAAGACTCCACAGATTAGAGGGAACATTGTGAACCTTGAGATGACACCTACCCTGGGCCCACCTAGAATCTGCCGTCCCCATAGAGAATTCAAGGCAGCACGCGTCCTCCCGTTTACACGGCTGATAGAAAGATCGGGCGGATAGACTGGCCGCAAAGTCGCCCAGGGAACTTCCGTGGCACGAGTGGGGATTCGAACCTGGGTCCGACGCTCCAACCACTCCAGCATTCTGGCAGAGTGGGAGCTGGCCCGTGGCTACAGTGGGGTGATTGGGGGCCAGCCCCACGAGATTTTTTTTTGAGAATAATTTTTTTAGAAGAACTGGGGTGTGTGAACACAGCCCCCCCTTCTTCTCAGAAGCATTCAAAGGGATCCTTTAAATGCTTTTGAGGAGAAGCGGGGGATGGTGTGTGGTGCCCCCCTCCCTCCAACAAGACTTAAAGGGCCCTCTGGCTGACTGGTGGGCCACGTGCCCCCCGCCAATCAGTTGAAAGGCCCTTTAAGTCGTGCAGGAGGGAAGGAAAGAAGAAGGGATTGGATTTATACCCTGCCCTTCACTACCTGAAGGGGTCTCAGAGCGGCTGACAATCTCCTTTCCCTTCCCCTCCCCACAACAGACACCCTGTGAGGCAGGCGGGGCTGAGAGAGAGGTCTTTAATCACCATCATACCTTTATCAGCATCGTAAAAGGGGGAACATTAAACAAATACATAAATATGACGAGTTAAAATATCCCGAGGTTACAGTATATTGCCTCGTATAAAAACGGCGACGTATTAAAAATTTTTGCCACTGAATCGGTTATGTTGTCGTCAGTGTTGTTAAGCAGAAACGACAGTTTCTATGCATCAGGAAAATCCGTAATGCTGGATAAGACGGGAGATAAAATACTTTGTCTGGAGAGCTCTTTCGAGGACTGCCCTTGAGAGAACAGCTCTGAAGGAACTTGTGACTGGCCCAAGGTCACACCAGCAGCTGCATGTGGAGGAGTGGGGAATCAAACCCGATTCTCCCAGATTAGAGTCCGCGATCCTAACCACTACACCAAACCGGGAGAGGGCTGGCCGCCGGTGGTCGGGCTTGGGGCGGATTGGAGCTGACATAAAATAATGGCAGCCCCAACCAGCCCCTCGAGAAAAAAAATTTTGCCCCACAAGCGACAAAATCCTGGCTACAGGCCTGAGTTGGAGGTCGGCGGTGGGAGACATGTTTCTGATGGAATCCGGCCTCTGGATCGGAAGATCTTTGGGTAGCACCTTCTTTGATGGGGGGGAGGAGGAGAATTATGTGTGTTCTACAAAGCAACAGGACCAATGCTGCCTCTAAGCTGTGGAGTCCTGTGAGCAGAAATTCTACTTGGCGATGCTCCTGGCATTCAAGTTGTGAGCGAGCGATTTGGCTGCTGCATAAATCAGTTTGCTCTGGAGCCCTCCTTCCTGAGCTGAGGCAAAAAGGTGTGAGCCGGAGACTAAGAAAACGGTGAGCTAGCTCAGCTTAGAGGGAACACTGAACAAAACTCCTGGCGAACAGGAGTTGTCTCTTAACGCTGTTTGCCTCCTTCCCATAAATGCAGCTTGGCACTTCACGGCGAGATATTTTTCCTGTTGTGTTGGACCCTGGCCTCTACGCTGCCGCCGCTGCCGCCGCTCGCCACTTTTTCCAATTTGCAGATGGAAATGGCCGGGCCGGCTCTTCCGAGACGCAGCTGCCGGCCACCGCTGGCCTTCGATAACAATCATTCTTTGAAAGCTTTCCCTCCTAATCAATGGAGCTCTAATGGAGCCCCGGCGCTTCCCAAAGACGGCAATCCATCAGTTTCTCCGGATGCTGTAAAATTAAGCATCTGTCCAGGGGGATGTTCGGAAGCGAGCCGCCGGGTTTTTGCACAAAAGAGGAGCGCTGGAAAGGATTTTTTCCCCTGAAGGGGTAGACATTGTGCCCGGGGGGGGGGGGCACCGTGCGGGTGGTCAGTTGGCCCGCTGGGCGAAAAGGGTGGAAGGAAAAAGAGCAACATCAAACGAGGTGGGTGTTTGTTTGCCGTGCGGCTGAGGGTTGTCGTCTCAGTGGCATGCCAAAAGTCGCAGGTTCAGTCCCGAGCATCTCCAGTTAGAGGTTCCCTAGACAGAAGATCTGAAGAAAGGCTTTTCTCTGCCTGAAACGCTGGAGAGCCGAGGATGCAGACTTGGACTAGACAGACACCTGCGCCACGGCCTAAGAGACCTGCTTTCCATCCTCCTGCCTTTCGTTAAAATCTTGTAATATTGAGCCCGATGAAGAGACCTGTCGCGCCCGAAAGTTTGCACAGTTATTTCGTGCTGCTTTGGTTGTTCTGCTGTAAAGCACAACAAGGATTTTGTTTTTGTGGTCTGGGCTAATTATACAGCGATATGACTCAGTACAGAATAGATTTGGACATTTCGCTTAGGCAGCAATGATAGATTTCTGTGCGGACCCATCGCGAGCGGCGTTGGCTGTTCGTACTTTCCATTTATGTGGGGTGTTGTACCCGCAAAAGCACTTCTCTCTTTGTGTGTTTGAGGGGATGGTTATTCCCTTTTTAATGCAACGTGCTTTGCTACCGTTCTATTTTTAGACTGCTGGTTAGTTCCGCAACTCTAATCCTATTTGCGTTAACTAATATTGATTTTTTTTTACTTTTATTTATATCCCATCTTTTCCCCTAATGTGGATGCAAAGTGGCTTGCATTGTTCCCCTCTCCTCCGTTTTATCCTCACGACAACCCTGCGAAGTAGGTTAAGCTGAAGGCATGTGACTGATGAGCTTCCGAGGTCGCCCAGTGAGCTTCCACGGCACCGGGGGAAGGGGTTTCACACCTGGATTTCCCAGATCCTAGTCTGATACTTTAGCCACCACACTGGTTTTTTTGGTGTAGGGGTTAGGAGCGTGGACTGTAATCTGGGAGAACCGGGTTTGATTCCCCACTCCTCCACGTGCAGCTGCTGGGGTGACCTTGGGTCAGTCACGAGTTCTCTCAGAGCTGTTCTCTCAAGGGCAGTCCTCAAAAGAGCTCTCTCAGCCCCCACCTACCTCCCAGGGTGTCTGTTGTGGGGAGGGGAAGGGGAAGGAGTTTGTAAGCCGCTCTGAGACTCCTTTGGGTAGTGAAGCGTGGGGTATAAATCCAATCTCTTCTTCCTCCTCCTCCTCCTCTTCCTCTTCCTCTATGCCCCATTCCTCGATTGTACTGACACGCTCCGTGTAATCCTCCTCGAGTGCCAGTGTGAAAGGGGGTCTACGACTGATCTAAGTAAAGCAAAGCCATCTGCACCTGGCGCAGTATACATTTTCCTTTCTCCTTCTTCCAAATCCCTGGTTAAACCCCCTCCCCGCAATACATTCTGTGTGCAGTTACGGAAAGAGACGGGCCTTGCATCTGTTTAACTTGATACCATGCTGGTTTGTAAAGCTGCAAAGAGAAATGTTTCGGGTTTTTTTTAAATGCTTTGGTTTGCTTCCCTGCTGTGATGATCCGTGGAAAGAGAATCCCCTTGCGTGCACGAAGGCTTGTGCGAACGCAGCCGGAAACGGGTTGTTGATCTCGCCGTCTCCCTTTCTCGCCCTAGGTCTCATGGTACCAAGTGACGTGTCCTTCTTGTGAGATCCAGTCCCCAGAACCCCCCGAGAAAATGTCAGGAATGCAGGTAAGGGCCAAGGGACAGAGGGAATTGTGGGACGGAGCGGGAGCCCGGAATGCCAGAGCCCCGTCTTTTGCACGGGGACGGTGGATATGAAAGGGAGACCCACCGGCTATCAAATGCAGCCGTCCCCTGGAGGAGGGAAGCTCTGAGCATGAAAGACGTTGCAGGTTCGATTCCTGGCATCTCCAGTTCGAGCATCTCACTCGCCTGGCTTTGGGCACGATCCTGAGGTTCTGAGCCCCACCGCCAGACAGTGGAGACGGGCCTGAGTTAGTTGGGTTGATGGTCCAGGAGCTTCACATGTTTCTCTAACAGCGTTTGGCGGAGGAAAATGGGTTTGCTTGTTTCCCAAAGCGGTTTTAACAGTAGGGGAAAGAAACAAGCCGTTTCCTTTCAACACTCACCGTTGCGCGTGTTCTGTATTTATTTAAGGGCTGTGAAGGGGTGTGGCCGGTCATGTCAGGCACCGACAATGTTGCTTTCTGAAAGGAGTTCACTTCTTCCTAACTTGGTGCCTGGTCATGAAGCAGCCCTATATTGAATTGGACCTTCAGTCCATCAAAGTCAGTATTGTCTGTTCAGACTGGCAGCTGTTTCCAGGGTCTCAGTCTGAGGTCTTTCCCATCACCTACCGCCTGGTCCTTTTAACTGGAGGTGCCGGGGATTGAACCTGGGACCTTCTGCATGCCAAACAGAGGCTGTGCCACTGAGCCAGGGTCCCAGGTCAAGGTCTTTCCCATCACCTACTGCCCGGTGCTTTTAACTGGAGATGCCGGGGATTGAACCTGAGACCTTCTGCATGCCAAGCAGATGCTCTACCACTGAGCCAGTGCCCCAAAATTAAGGTCTTTCCCACCACATCCTGCCTGGTCCTTTTAACAGGAGATGCCAGGGATTGAACCTGGGACCTTCTGCATGCCAAGCAGAGGCTCTGCCACAGAGCCAGGGGCTCAGATCAGTACATATGAACACACACAAAGCTGCCTTATACCGAATCTGGGTCAGTATTGTCTAAGGCTGGCAGCTGTTTCCAGGGTCTCAGTCGTTCCCATCACCTCCTACTTGTTCCTTTAACTGGAGATGCTGAAGATTGAACCTAGCCAGTGACATGTGGCCCAGTTCTTACGGCCCGGGTTTTAATTAGATTCTGGGTGCCTTCTTGGCCTGTGAGCAGACCTGGATTCCCCAGGTTTTTTTTTTTTTTTAAGATTAATTTGGGTTCCCTATTTTTGATACATTTTTTCCAAAGTAAGTCCATCGCCCTTTCAGATCCAGAGACACATTATGGAAAGGTCAGGCAGTATTCTTTTTTTAAAAAAAGTTGTTGAAAGAAAGAATAACAACAGAAAGGTAACACAATAACAGAGAAATGACAAAAAGAGAAAAAACGTATAAAAGTTTGCTTCTGATTTTCTCTGTGACGAATATAAGTATGATTAGAAAATATTCTCTTACTCTATATTTACAAGAATAGCTCTCTTTTTTTCTATTGTCCATATTCCTTTCACATCAAACCCACAAAATTGGAATCAGGGAGCAATTTTTCTCCAGGCCAGTGTGGCTGGAGTTCTTGGAAGTTTTTTATCATCTTCTGGGCGTGGAACAGGAGCCACTGCGGTTGGGGGAGGGGGAGATGGTTGTAAATTTCCTGCATTGTGCAGGGGGTTGGACTAGATGCCCCTGGAGATCCCTTCCAACTCTATGATTCTAAGTCATCAAATCATTATTATCTGTTTCACGCAAAGAGTCGTATCAGTGGGTTCCAATCAGCGATAACCAAACCCATTATCTTCTCTCTAATCAGTGAAGCAAGTTTAGCCATCGCTGGAAGTTGAACGTTCAGGCAGTATTCTGCCCAATCCTTTTGCACGGAACCGGCTAGCTCCCGCCTTCCATTGCCCTAGCCAATGAGGGAGGACGCAATGACACTTGAGGGGGCCCAGCTCCGCCTCTCCCAGCCAAGCTTTGCGGTTGTCAAACGAGTCGGTCAAGGTGGAAAAGTCGCTCCCCATAATCCTTCCTCACCATTGACGCTGGCGACGTTGCCATAATGGACAGGCTTAGTTTGTATAATGGGTGAAGGATTTGCATGTGATGCAAATGAGGTGGGCTGGATTTGGGGAACTGGACTATGGCGACCCGGCCAGTGGGCCCTGGCTGTATGCCCAGTTGGCATCATCTTCCCACAGATACAGGAAAAATTCAAAACCAGGTCTTAGCTCACCAAGTTCCCACTAGCCGCATCAGGTTTTCCACCGCGAGAGACCCGAGTGGGGTATTCCAGTCTGCTTTCTCTGCCTTTTGTGCTTTCCTTCCTGTATCGACGGTATTGTCTGGTGAACATGTAACAGTTCAGCCAAAACTGTGCTTCTCCCCCCCCCCCTTTTCTCCCACTAGGCCGTCTGGCCATCTGGTACAGAATGTATTGCCAAGTACAACTTCCATGGCACCGCCGATCAAGACCTTCCGTTCAGCAAAGGAGATGTCCTCACCATCATCTCTGTCACCAAGGTAACCGGCCCATCCTGGACCGATCTCGTTTCCCGTTCTGGGGGTGGGGGCAAGGGGAAGACTTAAGGGGAAGTCGCATTGGTCAAGTTTGCTCTGAGCAAACCTTGTGGAGTAGCTTCTGACCCACCCTCCCGGAAGGCCTCCTTCCTCCCAGTGGTTTCTGTAGGGCAGGAGTCCCCAATGAAGAAGAAGAAGAGATTGGATTTATACCCCGCCCTTCACTACTCGAAGGGGTCTCAGAGCAGCTTACAAACTCCTCTCCCTTCCCCTCCCCACACCGTGTGAGGTTGGTGGGGCTGAGAGAGCTCTGACAGAAACTGCTCTTTTTCAAGAACAGCTGTGCCCGAACTACGGCTCGCCCAAGGTCATCCAGCCAGGTGCGAGTGGAGGAGTGGGGAATCAAACCCAGTTCTCCCAGATTAGAGTCCGGGGCACTTTACCACTACACCAAACTGGCTTTCCTGGCACCCACCTCGTGTTTTTAGAAAGTGGGCGGAGCCAGGTGAGGTTTTTGCCCACCCGGGCTTCTATCAAACCTATTGGAAGTTTGATTGGCCGTCCAGATTTTAAAAAAAACAAAAAACATTGCTTTGCCGCAGCCACCACCATGGCCCAGGGCTCTTCACTTAAATTTCCTATTTCTGTATTTTCACTGGAGTTTTTAACTGGTATATTTGTATACCTGAATAATGTTTGTTCCTGTCAACCGGATCTGGCCGTGGACCGTAATATAATGATCAATTGAAACTGTGTGGCTGAAGGGAAGCCATGGTGCCTCCCACGGCGGCCATTTTGTGGCTGCCCACACCACCCTGTGTCAGAATTCCAAAGGTTCCTGCAGGCTCAAAAAGGCTGGGGATCCCTGCTCTAGGGCCTATGTAGCACCTTGCGGTATGGGGTGAAATTCGAAAGCACTCTTTGGGGTTGCCCACCGGCTTGAGCAAGTTGGGAGAAAGACAGGCTGTATTAGTTTTGGCAGCTTTCTGGAGATGCCGGGCCGGGGTGGAGGAGAGGTAATGATTCCCTTGTCCTAAGAAGGCTGAAATATCAAAATAGAGGGTTCCAAAAGAAGGTCTTCCATGAGGCGACATTTGAGAATATCCACTGGGGATAACATGCCGGTATTTGCGGTATTTAGGGGTTCCCTGGTCTGCTTTCCTGCTTCCGTCGACTCTCCCTAGCGGCCTGAAAAGGGACGGGGAAAGCGATCCGTTTTTAATTAGTCTGAGCCGTTATTTAAACCTCTTTTCGAAAGTAAGTCACTCGGGCAAGTCCCAAGGAGAGGATCTCCGGGTTTAGGAATCCAAATTGTAGCTCTAAGGCAAGAGAAATAAGAGTCTGGCTGGATCTTACCCAAAATTCAGATAGTCCCGCATTTGGCCAATCGGATCTCTCCTAAAATCCCTCCAGCGGGACGGGACCGCCACAGGCTTTTCCACGCCCCCTCCAAAAGGCACTCTGAGGTGCACTGCCGCTGAACTTGGAGGCTTCATTCCTCCATCCATCATGGCTGCTGATTGACTTACCCTCTGTGTATTTGCGTATCGGTAGACAAATTCAAGGAGGAGGAGATCTATAGTGCGGCCTCATTTGGAATACTGTGCCCAGTTCTGGACACCGTATCTCAAAAAGGACACTGCAGAGCTGGGAAAAGTTCAGAGGAGGGGCAACCAAGATAATGAGGGGGTTGGTAGTACCTTCCCTAGGAGGAAAGGCCGAACAGTCTGGGACTTTTCAGTTTAGAAAAGAGACAACTAAGGGTGGGGACAAGAAAGAGGTTTATAAAATTATGCCTTGGGTGGAGAGAATCGACAAAGTGGAATTTTTCTCCCTCTCCCAAGAAACTAGAACTGGAGGGCATCCAATGAAGCTAATGGACAGTAGGTTCAGGGCAGAAAAAGGAAATACTACTTTACATAGAGAGTGATTAAAAGGTCGAATTCGCTGTCAAGAGGATGTAGTGACGGCCACAGGAATAAACAGCTTTAAAGGGGGGATTAGATAGATTCATGGAGTCTATCAGTGCCTACTATCCATGGTGACTGAAGAGAACCTCCACATTCGGAGGCACTAAACCTCTGAATCCTGGTGCCAACGCCAGGGGAACGCCTCGGCCTCTGTGCCCCCCTGTTCGCCCTCCGGGGGAACTGTTTGCCCACTATGTGAGACAGGATGCTGGACTGAATTGACTATTGGTCCGATCCAGCAGGGCTCTTCGTATGTTCTTAACCACTACAGTGGATAAACAGATAAGCAGAACATTCATGTTCAGAGGCAGTGTACCTTGGAATACTGGCTTGCTTGGTGATTTGTTTAAAGAGGTGACTATAGATAGACGAGGCACAGAGGCACCGACACATTATTTAGTGGTGTCCCATGGGAAGGAAAAAACATAACCGTGGGTGTCTGCGAGTAATTGGGGCAGGGTTTTATTTGCTGAGAAGGCTTCTGTGTGGCAACATGTCTTGCCGACTGGTCACACTTTATATCTGGCCGATGCTTTGCGAGTGGCAGGGACCCCTAAGGCCCTGTCTTTTGCACCACAATATCAACCCTCAGTGTGTATGTTCCCGCCCGGGAACTAAGATCACAGAGAGAGGCCCTTTTGTCGGTCCCTTTGACCCCAGAAGGTCATCTGGTGGACTCACGAGGGACGGCCTTTTTGGTGGCAGCCCCGTGATTATGGAGCAACCTCCCCAGGGCGGCGCACGTGGCCCCCTCACTCTCGACCTCCAGGAGGCAGCTGGAGACGGTTTTATTCACGGCATGTGATTAGTTTTACTCCTTCCGCCTACCTGCAGTTTGAAATGGTTGAGTTTAACTTGTGGTTTTTAGGTATTCTTACATATTTTATCCTGTTTGCATTGTAAGCTGCCTTGAATTCCCGGAAGGTGGAAACGCAGCTGCCCTGACCAGGATAGCCCACACTAGCCTGATCTTGTCGTATCTTAGAAGCTAAGCAGGGTCGGCCCTGGTTAGCATTTGGATGGGAGACCACCAGGGAAGCCCAAGATTGCTACTCAGGGGCAGGCAATGGCAGAACCACCTCTGAACGTCTCATTGCCTTGAAAAGAACAGCAGCTGCCGTAAGTTGTCTGCAACTCGATGGCAGAAAGAGCCCCAAAGAGGCAGCTAATAAATATTTAAAATTTTAAAATCTCCTCTTCCGGCTGGTGGTTTGAGCCGAGAGCGTTTGCCGCTCGCCGGAAGCCGCTGACATCTGCTTTCCCTCGCCAGGATCCCAACTGGTACAAAGCGAAAAACAAGGTGGGCCGCGAAGGGATCATCCCAGCTAACTACGTGCAGAAGCGGGAAGGGGTGAAAGCCGGTATCAAGCTCAGCCTCATGCCGTGAGTACGGACGGGAAGCGAGCCCGTTGCATCGTGGGTGGCTCCGATCTGATGTGGGCGGTTGGGTCGAATGAACTCTTAAGCTTGAAAGAGCTTAAATCTCAGACATTATGGCAAGGTGGTTTGCCAAGACAGAGTACAAGACGAGGACTGGTTAAGAATTTGGGGATCCCCAAGTAAATACCTCTAAGATTTTTAGCATATGATTTTAATCCGTTTAAAATTATACACAGATGGCATTTGCCGCCAATTAGACTGCATCACAGCTTTTTTTTTTTAGGAAAAAGGGGTGCCGGAACTCTCAAGAGGGAAATGAAGTTTTCAGTCTGTATACTGAAAACTCGTGAACTTCTAAACGTTTTTAAAATAATTTTGTTGAAGAGGTTCCGGAACGCTGTTCCGGCGCATTCCCCCAGAAAAAAAGCTCTGGACTGCATTGTGTATATCCCTCTGTCAGTAAAAAATGTTGGAAAAAACTGTGGCCAGCATGAAGACTTTCTTCTCTGCTGGTGGAACTGCCCAGTCATCAAAGAATTTTGGGATTTAATCCTGGTTACAGATTCAGAAAACCACAGGAGACAATTTACCTGCTATGCCGGAGACAGTCCTGCTATGTAATTGGTCGGGCCCTATAGAAAACAAAGGCAAAACAATATTAATTTCCACTCTTTTAGCAATAGCCAGAATCACGGTAAAATGGAGAGATAAAACCGGGGCCCCTTCTCTATATTTATGGCAAAATAAACTATGGGAGCATTTTATTTACGGTAAAATTGCAAGTCAGTCCTTAATGCCCAACTTGGAGAGCTACCAACAAACATTTCAAGCCGTCTGGTTCCCAGTAGTAGAATTCTTGGCCAGACAAAAAGGGAGTACCGAAGAACTGGTATTATCATGACCCGTTACTCTTTTAAGCTTGTCTAATTAGTAGAATAGATTGGTGGTGTTAAGTTAATGATACCTGAATGTAACGACTTGCTTTGAACGTACGACTGATTGTTAATCTTGAGACGCTCTCGTCAGAATTCTGAATGTTAATGTGATATAAAAATGATGTTAAATAAATAAATATTTTTTTTAAAAAAAAACCCTCTAGGCTTGGAGGAAAGGGCTGGCGGGCAAGGCTGGGGGGGGAGGGGGGAGTGGTTTGAGCAGGGTCCCCAACGTTGGGCCCGTGGGCACCATGGTGCCCATCCAAGCTTTTACTGGTGCTCTCCAAGTGTTTTCTAGAAAGTGGGCGTGTCCGGGTGGGGCTTTTGCCCAACAAAAATTCTGATTGGACATTGGAGATTTGATTGGCTTTGCAGAATTTTAAGAAGTTTTGCTTCGGGGGCAGCTGCCGCCATAGCACGGAGGTCTTCACGGAGTGAAGCTGCGGCAGCCATTTTAGGTCTGGCTCCGCCTCCTGTGGCAGCCATTTTGTGGCCCCGCCCACCACACTGTCAGAATTCTAAAGGCACCTAGAGGCTCAAAAAGGTTGGGGACCCTTGGCTTAGGGTGTCAGACTAGGATAGAGGAGAGCCACGTCTGAATCCCCGCTCTGTGGGTGACATCGGAACAGTCATTCGCTCTTCTGATAACCTACCTTGCAGGGTTGTTGTGAGGATAAATTAGAGAAGGGGAGAATGACATCATAGAATCATAGAGTTGGAAGGGACCTCCATGGTCATCTAGTCTCGTGGCCCGGAGAAAAATTGCCTCCCTGAGGCAACCCTTCCTGCCCTCCCTCTCATGATCTGCCTCAGTTCACAGAATTCGCATTGCTGTCAGATGGCCATCTAGCCTCTGTTGGAAAACCTCCAAAGGAGGAGAGCCCGCCACCTCCCGAGGAAGCCTTTTCCGCTGAGGAACCGCTCTAACTGTCAGGAAGTTCCTCCTAACGTTTAGCCGAAAACTTTTGATTTAATTTCAACCCATTGATTCTGGTCCGACCTTCTGGGGTCGGATTTATACCCAGAAAACAACTCCGCACCATCCTCTATATGAACAGCCCTTCAAGTGGTAAATCGCTTTGGTTCTCTACCGGGCAAAAGCAGGGTATAAATAAAGAACTGAGCTTGCTGGGACAACCTTCTGTAGCCTCAGTTTCCCCATGCGGTTCTGGGTTGGTAACACAGGCCTACCTTGCAGGGCCGAAATGTAGCAGTGCGATTCTTGTCTTGGTTCTTTTCCTCTCATGCAATTTGGCCTCTCTTGGGGCAGATGGTTCCACGGGAAGATCACCCGCGAGCAGGCCGAACGGCTGCTGTACCCGCCCGAGACGGGCCTCTTCCTGGTGCGCGAGAGCACCAACTACCCGGGCGACTACACCCTCTGCGTCAGCTGCGACGGGAAGGTGGAGCACTACCGCATCATGTACTCATCCAGCAAGCTCAGCATCGACGAGGAGGTGTATTTCGAGAACCTCATGCAGCTGGTAGAGGTGAGCCAAAGCTGCATCCCCATCCATCCCCCCAGGTCCCCCTTCAGCGGGGAAGCTGCGGTATCTGGCATGCCACAACGGTTAGAGGGTCGGACTTGGAGCAGAGAGACCCAGGTTCGAATCCCTGCTCTGCTTCCAAGTGCCCATGTCCATGTTCTCTTGCGTTCTCTCTCTGAGCCTACCTTACAGGACTGTTGTGAGGATAAAACTGAGGCGGAACTTTGAGTGATGCTTTCAGCTCCTTGGAGGGAGGATGAGCTAAAACGCATGATAGCTAGAAGGTAGATGTGAGGTAAATGTAGCGCAGTCCGTGATGTTCTATACGTTTTTGACCATCAGCCTGGAGTGGAAGGACACTCGGTTGCTTTCGCAGCACAAAAATGGTCTTTTGCAGGGTCAGGTTTATGAAGGGGACTAATGAAGCCGTCAGCTTTGCACTGATTGGCCGGCCCTTGAGTCAGTCTCAAAGGTACCTCCCCCCTTTTCCCAGGCAGGGCTTTGTACCCTCCTGATTGGCTAACCCTTGGATCAGTCACGCCAGCTGTTCTCTCCCCTTCTGGAGCAGCTTTGAAAATGTAAAAACGAGAGGCGGGAAGCCTGAAGAAATTAATGCAGCTCCGAATGATTGAATAATAATAAGCATGCAGGCGACTTGAAAATAAAATAGAAAATAAAACTGGATGTGTGTGGGAAGGTGAGGGGGAAAGCAGCTACACCCTACAAGCACCACGGCCCTAATATCTGCTTCGATTTCTCCGTACACCCGTATGGAGCCTTACTTTTCGTGCCAGTAAGTAATCTCTTTAGTAGGGAGAATAGTAGGGAGTTGGGAGCGGTTGTAGGGAGTTGATTCATTTGAAATGCGGTGTCGGAGGAGAGTTTTGTAGATACTTTGGACTGCCAAAAAAAGACAAAACAGTGGGTTTTAAATCAAATCTTTATCTGTAGATCTAATTCTCAACATTCCCCTGTGTGTGGCTATGTTAAATCTGCAGATGGGGGGCATACTTACCCCAAATGAGTTTTTCTGCAGACTTGGGTGAGCCTCTAGGTTTGCAGAAAAATCTGAAAGAAAAAAAAACCCATATTGGGGGGATGAAATTGCCCCCAAAATAAAAATGTGCTGTCTCTAGGCACTGCCACCACTACTGGTCTCAAAGGTAGGGAAAAAGAGGGAGGGAGAAAGAAGGGAGGGTTGGCTTGGGGGGGGGGAGAGAAAACAAAGAAAGAGGGATTGGCTTGGTGGAGGGTTGGAAAGAAAAAGAAGGGGATTGGCTTGGGGAGAGAAAGCAGGGGGGAGATGGAAAGAAGCAAAGGTGGAAGAATGCCCCCTCCCTGCAAGTTTCTTGTGGGTCCCCACTTGTTATATTATGTTAGACTTATAGCCAGCCTACCCATGCGCAGCAGGGCTCAGGGCTCAAGAACAAGAACAAGAGCCAACAATACATTAAAACGGTAATAAAATGATCATATAATAAATTCCAATTCATAACAACAGTTTTAAAATCAAACCATCAGATGGCGACCATAGATTTGATACAGCTAGTGCGTTGTCTCTCAAAGGAGATTGTGTTTCGTGTGTGACCGTGGGTGTTAGGATGGTAATTAACAGATGGACTACCAGAGCAAGGGGAGGCCCGTGCAGATGGAATTCCGCCACCTCAAATGGAGGCCTGGCGGAACATCTCCGTTTTACAGGCCCCACGGAACTGCATTAGATCCCACAGGGCCCGGATCTCGCTCGGATCAAGCCTGAACTCTCCCTAGAAGCTAAAATGGCTGAACTGAGGCTATCATACTTTGGTGACATTATGAGGAGAGTCACTGGAAAAGACAATCATGCTAGGAAAAGTGGAAGGCCCAACCTGACGTAGATTGATTCAGTTAAGGAAGTCACAGCCCTCAGTTTGCAAGGCCTACGGAAGGCTGAACCATGGTTAGGAAGCCAAACTAGATTAGGAAAGTATGACTTGAAGATGATTTGAATACCCCGGTTTAGCACTAACTGTGGTTGGTGCGACACCCGCATTTACAAATCATGGCTTGCTACTAGCCGGAACTGGAAACCATGGTTAGAAGTGAATTTTGAAAATCCATGGTTTTGTGTGATCGTTTGCGGCTGTTCAGAATTCACCAGGCTTTGTTCCTGTGCTACCAGAACTGGGAGCTCATGACATTGCAGGTTTGAGTGGACAGAGAAATAATATGGGCAGTGTTTAAATAATGCTTATGTGGTATGATTGGAAGCTCAGACTGTGAGAGCCAGTTTGGTGTAGTGGTTAAGAGCGCAGACTATTCTGGGAGAACCGGGTTTGATTCCCCACTCCTCCGCATGCAGCTGCTGGTGTAACCTTGGGTCAGTCACGAGTTTTCTCAGAGCTGTTCTCTCAAGGACAGTCCTCAAAAGAACTCCCTCAGCCCCACCTACCTCCCAGGTTGTCTGTTGTGGGGAGGGAAAGGGGAAGGAGTTTGTGAGCTACTCTGAGACTCCTTTGGGTAGTGAAGGGCAGGGTATAAATCCAATCTCCTCCGCCTCATCCTCCTCCTTCACTACTTCTTCTTCTTCTTCCCTGGTCTGTGGTGTGCTATAAATCCTGAATCAGGATCTTCTGAGTGGCAGTGATTCTCCTGGATTTCTGGGAAAGGCTTTTCCCTCACTCTGAGGCCCTTCTGAACGGCAATGCCGGGAACTGAACCCAGGACCTTTCCATCTGCAAAGCATGCATTTTGCCGCTCAGCCGTGGCCCTGTTCCCCGCATGCTTCTGTTCTGCTGCTCAAATGCCGTCCGATTTAAACTTCTTCCCTGACAACCCAGCCTGCATCTGTACACAGAAAAACCCTTCATTTAAGATCTCCCAGCTGTTTCTTTGTTTGCTCTTTCCCTTTCTTATTGATCCTCTTGGTGCGTTCCGCACCAGCTAGTTTGCAGATTCCTTTCCCAAGTAACATAGCCCTGGGTCGTGGGGTGTTTGGATAGACCCCTTGTTATGTTTCTGTACACTACTGTCATGATCCTTCACCCATTTTCAGCCCCGATTTTCCCCGTTTGTTTTTCCCTTTTATGCAACTGTAGTAGTGGTAGTGTCACGCTAGGATGAAGAAGAAGAGGTTGGATTTAAACCCCGCCCTTCACTACCCGAAGGAGTCTCAGAGCAGCTTACAGTCTCCTTTCTCTTCCTCTTTCCACAACAGACACCCTGTGAGGGAGGCGGGGCCGAGAGAGCTCTCTTGAGAACGGCTCTTGACAGAACAGCTGTGAAAGAACTTGTGACTGACCCAAGGTCACACCAGCAGCTGCACATGGAGGAGTGGGGAATCAAACCCAGTTCTCCCAGATTAGAGTCTGCACTCCTAGCCACTACACCAAGCCGGGAGACCCAGGTTTGAACCCCTGCTTCGCTGTGAACGCTCGCCGGATAACCTTGGGGGCCAGTCATGTACTCTCTGCCTATCCTACCCCACAGGGTCATTGTTAGGATAAAACGAAGGCATGGAGAACCACAAAAGGCTATTTGGGTCCCTGCTGGATAGAAAAGTCTACTTCTGTCCACTAAAAGTTTTAAATTATTGATTTTAACTAGTGTATTTTGTTGTGTTTTTATTATTATTTACATTGATTTCAATTTCATTTTTATTATATTACGGTCCACGGCCAGATCTAGTTGACAAAAAGAAACAATTATTCGGGTATACAAATATACAAGTTAAAAACTCCAGTTAAGATTTAGAAATAGAAAATTGAACAAAAAAACTAAATAAAATTATATCAAAAAGAGAAAAATAGATTACAAAATACATAACAAAGCATCATAGGTGACCATTTTTAAAATTTAAGCCAAGGTATTGAAGAACAAGAGCTGTATAATAGACCTCCTGAAGGAAACTTAAGTCAAGGCTCTCTCTATTTACATTGTAAGCTGTCTTAAGTTCCTGTAAAAGTTGAGATGCAGCTAATAACTGCTTTAAATTAATTAATAAATAGTAAATCAGTTTGAGACCCGAGTGTGCCGCATGATGGAGTGAGCTCCTGTCTCTGGTCCCAGAGATAAAATAGGTACTGCTTTGGCGGGAAGGTAACAGTGTTCTGTGCGTCTCAGCGTCTAGTCATGCTGGCAACATGACCACGGAAACATCTTCGGACAGCGCTGGCTCTTTGGCTTGGAAACAGAGATGAGCACCACAACCCTAGAGTCGGATTTGACTGGCTTTTGAGTGAGGGAAATTTTTACCTTTACTTTTTTCAATAAATGAAGTAAATAATAACTGGTTTTTTTAAAAAAAAAATCTGTTAATTCAACCAGACAAATCCAGGGCTAGAAAATGGAAAGCAGTGGGGAAATCGAGAGACTCGTGAGAGGGAGAAACAAGACTGAAAGAGGAAATTTTTGAAGTCAGTATCCTGGGTTGCAACATTTGGTAGAATCCCTGTTGGGACTGGCAGGAGGCCCTTGGTGGAGAATTTCCCCCTTCTTTCTTTCCTCCCTGTCTGATTGAAGTGTCAGATGCCAAGTATACCAAGTCGGGCTTCTGAACATAAGAGCAGCCATGCTGGATCAGACCCGTGGTCTGTCAGCCCCAACATCCTGCTTCACACAGCGGGCGACTAGATGCTCCCGAAGGCCTACGATCGGGACCCAGGAGCCAAAAAGAAGAAGAGCTGGTTCTATACCCTGCTCTTCACTACCCGAAGGAGTCTCAAGAGCGGCTTACAATCCCCTTCCTTTCCTCTCCCTACGGGAGACACCCTGTGAGGTAGGTGGGGCTGAGAGGGTTCCGTGAGAACAGTGACTGACTCAAGTTCACCCTTCGTGTGGAGGAGGAGTGAGGAATCAAACCCGGCTCTCCAGATTAGAGTCCGTCACTGTTAATTCCCACACCCAGCTGGCTCTCACCAAAGCTTCCTTTCGCTGTCGTCGCCGTCCCCAATTTAGCATTACTACCTCTGAACCTGCCCTCATGGCTCCTAGTCATTGGTGGGCCACGAATTTGTGCTCATCTGCCAAACTAGCAGCCGTTGTCCCATCCTGTGGCAGGGAGTTCCACAAGATAATTTACCATTAGAGTGAAGAAATCTGTCCTGAATCTTGTGGCCCTCAACCTCCTGAATTCTGGTGCGATGCGAGAGAGAGGAAAAGCTGTCTCTCTACTTTCTGCACCCCATCATACATTGTGTGAACTTCTGCCCCTTCTGTAGCC
This sequence comes from Gekko gecko, assembly GCA_029375565.1. Taxonomy (NCBI): domain Eukaryota; kingdom Metazoa; phylum Chordata; class Lepidosauria; order Squamata; family Gekkonidae; genus Gekko; species Gekko gecko. Next base: position 6,193,693 of record JAPDNY010000017.1, on the reverse strand, counting down.
TTCTCTTTCCGCACCAGTGTGGCGTATAGGCATGGGCACGAACTTGCTCACGAACTACAGTTTGTCACGAATTTTGGACGGTTCGTGGTTCGTGAAGCGATGTTTGCGCGCTGAAGAGCTGCCGTGAACGTCCACGAATTTTTAGGCAGTTTGTGGTGGTTCGTGAAGAGCAGAGAGCAGGGGAATAAACAGCTCCGAGAACCGGGTTCGATTCCCCACTCCTCCTCCTCATGAAGCCTGCTGGGTGACTTTGGGCTAGTCAAAGTTCTCTCCAAACTCTCTCAGCCCCACCTACCTCACAAGTCGCCTGTTGTGGGGAGAGGAAGGGAAAGGCAGTTGCGAGCTGCTTTGAGACTCTTCAAGGCAGAAGAAAGCGGGGTGTAAAAACCTGCTCTTCTAAACCAAAAAGTTCTTCTCTGGCCCAAAGCCTCTTCCCTGTTTCCGCGCTGCAGGCCCCGCCACAGACTGCCCTGCCACATGGTTGCTGGTGAGTGGATGTTGTCTTAGAGTTCTCTGCCAGCTCAGCAAGCTCCTGTCGGGCTTCACATGGTCACAGTCTGTGGGGCTCAGACATGCCAAAAGCTTCCTGCCTCTCGCCCCCACCCGGCACAGACAGGAAACCAGCTCTGAGCGATTTTGAAAGTGCTTGCTTTGTGGAGCAGGTATGGGGCCCCGTCTCGGGGGTGTATGCGGCATGCGCTGGCGCATGGTGGCGGAGGAGGGGGGTGGGAGGAAGGAAAGGGCGCTGGGTGTGATTGCTCGCTGGGGCTGTAAACAGCAGCTCGAGCCGAGGAAGAATGGACTGATGTGAACTGCCACCTGCCTCCGTCGTGGCAGGGGGAGGCCCAGCAGTGGTGCCGGGCGATGTGAACAAAACAGAACATGTGCGGGGGTGGGGGTTCTTCTCTGGGGCTGCAGAAAAGCTGCAGGAGCCGTTCTCGGCCTCATGGCTCCCCCTAGTGGGGGGACGGCTCCATTGCCGCCCATCTTGATGCAGTGTGCTTCTAAACGTAATCTTGCTTGTGTGAGAGAAAAACCAGTGGCATATCATGCTATATTTTTTTTAAAGGTCAAGGCGCTCCCATGAGGCAGCAGTTCTGTGGCTCAATGGCAGAGCATCTTTGTAGGCAGAAGGTCGCTGGCATCTCCAGTTGAAAGGACCAGGCAGCAGGGGATGGGAAAGACCCTCCGCCTGAGACCCTGGAGAGCGGCTGCCAGCCTGAGTAGACAACTCTGACCTTGATGAACTGACGGTTTGATTCAGTATCTGATCTCCAGATAGGGAAGGGGCTGTGGCTCAGTGGCAGAGACTCTGCTTGGCATGCAGAAGGTCCCAGGTTTGATCCCCGACATCTCCAGTTAAAAAGGACCGGGCAGTAGGGGGATGGGAAAGACTTCCGCTTGAGACCCTGGAGAGCTGCTTCCAGTCTGAGCAGACAATTCTGACCTTGATGGCCGGATGGTCTGACTCAGTATAAGGCAGCTTCCTCTGTTAACAGCATTCAAGGGAGGGGCTGTGGCTCAGTGCATCTGCTTTGCATGCAGAAGGTCCCAGGTTCAATCCCCGGCACCTCCAGTTAAACAGATCTGGCAGTGGGTGATGGGAAAGACCTCTGCCTGAGACCCTGGAGAGCTCTTTTGGACTCAGTTGAAGAGCCTCTTCTTGGCATGCAGAAGGTCCCAGGTTCAGTCCCCAGTATCTCTAGTTAAAAGGATCATAAGAACATAAGAGAAACCAATGATGGATCAGGCCAATGGCCCATCCAGTCCAACACTCTGTCACACAGTGGCCAAAAATACCAGGTGCCATCAGGAGGTCCACCAGTGGGGCCAGGACACTAGAAGCCCTCCCACTGTTGACCCCCCCCAAGCGCCAAGAATACAGAGCATCACTTGCCCCAGACTGAGAGTTCCTATCTATACCTTGTGGCTAATAGCCACTGATGGACCTCTGCTTCAAATGTTTATCTAATTCCCTCTTGACGTCGTCCATGCTTGTAGCCACCACCACCTCGTGTGGCAGCGAATTCCATGTGTTAATCACTCTTTGGGTGAAGAAGGACTTCCTTTTATCCGTCCTAACCTGACTGCTCAGCAATTTCATGGAGTGCCCACAAGTTCTTGTCTTGTGAGAAAGGGAGAAAAGTACCTCTTTCCCAACCCACTCTATCCCATGCATAATCTTGTAAACCTCGATCACGTCACCCCTCAGCCATCGTTTCTCCAAGCTAAAGAGCCCCAAGCGCCTCAACCTTTCCTCATAGGGAAAGTTCTCCAACCCTTTGATCAGGCTGTAGATGATGGGAGGACCTCAGCCTGAGACCCTGGAGAGATGCTGCCAGTCAGTGTAGACAACCCTGACCTTGACAGACCAAGGGTCTGACTCAGTAGAAGGCAGCATCGTGTGTATGTTTGATCCACTAGCTTGGATCAGGCCCCTGTAAAACGACAGATCTCTGGATCTGGGCACAACGAAGGGAACTCCTGTCTGCTTCTTGCCTCACCTCCGTTGGGCCCCCCCAATATTTTTATTTCCCTGTCCCTCCCGTCCCACTAGATTAATAATTGTCGTGTGGCATTATGTGTGGAATAGCCAGGAGATCCTAAAATTGTCTATCGGGCAGAAGTTCTAGCATTATGCACCACTAGGTGGCAAGCTAGAGTTGTTTTTAAAGCAAGAGACGTTTCAGAGGTGGTTTTGCCGTTGCCTGCCTCTGTGTCATGACCCTGGTATTCCTTGGAGGTTGCCCTTCCAAATACAAGCCAAGGCAGACCCTGCTTAGCTTCCGAGATCTGATGGGAAGATCAGATCTTCCGAGATCTGATGACCTGGCCCCACTGGTGGACCTCCTGATGGCACCTGGTATATTTTGGCCGCTATGTGACAGAGTGTTGGACTAGATGGGCCATTGGCCTGATCCAACATTGGCTTCTCTTATGTTCTTAAGAAGGGGGATTGGATTTAGAGTGGCTTACAAACTCCTTTACAAACACAACAGACACCCTGTGAGGTAGGTGGGGCTGAGAGAGCTCTGACAGAAACTGCTCTTTTTCAAGAACAGCTGTGCTAGGACTTGTGACTGACCCAAGGTCACATCAGCAGGTGTAAGTGGAAGAATGAGGAATCACACCCGGTTCTCCCAGATTAGAGTCTGTACACTTAACCACACACTTAACCACCAAACTGGGCTATCCACTAGAAGCTTGAATATACACTGTTGGCCCCAACAGCCTTCCTTCCCAAGTGTTTCCTACACTCCCAGTCTCTTCCCTTGTGTTGGGTGAGGGAGATGCTGGCATAGGGAGGGCCAGAGGAGAGAAGAGGGAGCTGAGCAACCTTGCCAGTAGCTGGTCGCCTAGGGCGATTTGCAGTTGCCTCCAGGCGAGCAAACTTTTGTAAACCGGGAATAGTGTGAACTCTTCTTGCAGGTGATGAACGGGACACAGAATGAGAAGAGCTACACGGGCAGGCTTGACTGATGTGTTAACGTTTGTAGACTTCTTCTGAGCTGGAAGGAGAAAGGGGAGGTGTGGGGTCAGACAGGAGACTAAAACTGCGGTGCATATTTCCCTTGCGCACCAGGGAAGTGCCACCACAACAAATCTGGGTTTGTCAGCCCAGTGTGATTTATATGTCTGGGGGGGGGAAGGGGCCGTCTTAACATCACTGCTTGGAATGCAGGAAGGCAGAAAAGTTGGATATGTTTTAAATGGTAATAAACGTATATCATTCGATTTATTCTTGTCTTCAAGGGGAACTTTGTGTGTAGTGGCGTGGGTCCCTCTAGTTCGGGGGTGTCAGACATTAAGGCCTGGGGGGCCAGAATCGGCCCATCCGGGGCTCTTATGCGGCCCGTGAGCAACTGGTGCACGGGACGGCATAGGAGACTGCTGGGGGGGGTGAGTGGGCGGAGCAATGGCGGAACTTCAGCAATGGCGGAACTTCAGCAATGGCGGAACTTCAGCAATGGCGGAACAACCTCGTCTTCAGCAGTCAAGCAGTGTGGGAGCCTCTGCCCAGTGCTGTACCGCTGGCTTTCCAGTCCACCCATGTGGGTTTTTGTCTACACGCACACACACACACACCGACCCGTGAGGCCTTGCAGTGAGGATACGCCAACTCAGAGCTTATGGGCCGCTGTCTTTTACACAGTTTATATCTCTGGCACCTGGCGTTACGTTTTATGGCACACGTTGCCCGACAAAGTGACATTTATGTCAGATCTGGCCCTCGTAACAAAGGAGTCCGACATCTCTGCTCTAGTTTATCCTCACATCAACCCTGTGTGGTAAAGGTAAAGGTTCCCTTGCTCGAAAGCCCGTCGAATCCGACTCTAGGGTTGCAGTGCTCATCTCCGTTTCAAAGCCGAAGAGCCAGCGCTGTCCGAAGACGTTTCCGTGGTCATGTGGCCGGCATGACTAAACACCAAGGCGTATGGAACGCTGTTACCTTCCCACCGAAGTGGTCCCTATTTATCTACTTGCAATTTCTTGCTTTCGAACTGCTGGTTGGCAGGAGCTGGAACTAGAGACGGGAGCTCAACCTGTCATGCAGCACTCGGGTCTTGAACTGCTGAACTACTGACCTTCCACAGCCTGCAGTTCAGCGTCTTAACCACTTGAGCCACTGCAGCTAACCTGTGTGGTAGGTTAGGCTAATAAATGATGGTTGGCCCCGGAACCTTCCTGCCAGGGCGAGGCTTCGAACCCAGACCTCCCTCTCGTGGTCCAACCACTGTGCCTCACTGTCTCTCCAACTCCCAGTTAAAACCTTTAATTCCTGGACACGCATTCTCCCTCGGCAGCACTACACCTCAGACGCTGACGGACTGTGCACACGCCTCATCAAGCCCAAAGTCATGGAAGGCACGGTGGCCGCCCAAGACGAGTTCTCGCGCAGTAAGTACTGCAAGTGGCAACGTAATTATATTTTGGGGGTATGGTCGTAGTTTGAGGTGGGCTCACACTCATCTAGTAAGTGCTTCGTCAGGAATTGGCGGTGTGCCTTGTATTTTGGAGTGTGCTCTCATCATATTGGTGGTGTGCTCGCACCCGCCCAGTAAGTGCTGCGATGAGGGATCGGTGGTATGCTCGTATTTTGGAGCGTGCTTGTGTTTCGCGGTGTGCTTGCATTCTCCCAGTAAGTGCTGCACGAGGAACTGGTGGTATGCTCGTAATTTGAGGTGTGTTCACACTCGCCCAGTAAGTGCTGCAATGGGGGATTGGTGGTGTGCTCGTATTTTGGAGTGTGCTTGTGCTTTGAGATACGCTCGCATTCGCCCAGTAAGTACTGCATGAAGAACTAATGGTATGCTGGTATTTTGAGGTGCGCTCACCCGCGCTCAGTAACTACTGCATGAGGAATCGGTGGTGTGCTCGCAATTTGGAGTGTGCTCGCATTTTGACATATGCTCGCATTCTCCCAGTAAGTGCCGCATAAGGAATCGGTGGGGTGTGCTCATATTTCAAAGTGTGCTCAGCACATTTGTGGCGTGTTCACACTCGCCCAGCAAATACGACATGAGGAATTGGCAGTGTGCTCGTATTTTTGGGGTGTGCTCGTGTTTCGCGGTGTGCTTGCAGTAAGTGTTGCATGAGGAACTGGTGGTATGCTCGTATTCTGAGCTGCGCTCACACTCGCCCAGTAAATGCTACATGAGGAATTGGGGGGGTGCTCATATTTGGGGGGTGCTCACACTCGCAAGCACAGATTGGCCTTTTATCCATTGCCTTTCTGTGTCCATCCTTCCTTTTCCAGGCGGATGGGCCCTCAACATGAAGGACTTGAAACTGCTGCAGGCCATCGGCAAAGGAGAATTTGGAGGTAAGTTGGTCTCTTTGTGGTTGGATGTATCTCTCTTGTCTTTGAGCAGGAAGGGTAGAATTCAGAGGCCTGTGGGCGGTATGGGGGAGCTAGGGAGAGGAGAATAGAAAGAGACTGAAAGGACTATTACTTCCTGAACTGAGCGACCGGCTTGCTGTTTTGTGAACGTGTCCAGACGGCGAAGGAAAACATGAAAATGGACTCTAGATGTCGATAAGAAATAATTACTGGATCAGGGAAAGCAACCCAGACATGAACCCGGAGAGGAAAATAAAGAAATAATGCACCGCTTGTGCAGAGGAGAAGGAAATTATCTCCCCTAAATTTAATAAGCGGGGAACATAATTTGATAATCATTCTCAATTAAATGACGGCGTTGGAATGGGGGAGGGGAGAATGGCATAAACCAAAGGAACTGATAAGGAAACCATGAGAACAGAACAAAATGGACTTTAGGGGGCTGCTAAAACGCCGGAGCCCTGGTGGGCTGGCAAAGGGGGGGGCGCTCTGGATTTCCAGTAAGTGGGATGAAATGGCTGGGGTGAGGGGGGTCTGAGATTTTTTTTTGGGGGGAGGGAGACACATGAAGCTGCCTTATACCTTCTAGATTCAGCCCTCTGCAGTCTTCTCTTGACTTTAGGCCAGAAGCCCTTCGTAAATTCCTCTTAGAAGACGTCCAGTGCTCAGTGACGTAACGCTGCGGCAAAATTTTGCTGCTTAGCTATTAGGCAACGCAAACTTTATTTTAGCTGGGAAAATCGTATGATTCTCTTAATTAACGTCGTTATCTTCGACTAATTTTACTAATCTTCTCTTGTTAATGTTTTGATACTGTGTTGTTATTGTTTTAATCCTTCTTGTATCAGAATTGTACTTGCTTTACTGGCTCTTGCTGTAATAAATCGTAGAATCATGGAACGTTCGAGTTGGAAGGGACCTTGCAGGCCATCTAGTCCGACCCCCTGCACTCTGCAGGAGCGTAGCCGAAAGATAGCCCCACAACACCCCCGAAAGGTGGTCGTCCAACCTCCGCTTGAAAACGTCCAGCGCGTAGAGTACGGTGGCCTGGTGGCTGAAAGTTCTCTGACAGAAATCCTGGGACCTCGCTGCCTTATACCGAATCAGACCCTGGGTCCCTCAGGGTCTGTTTTGGTGCGTCAGACTGGCAGGAGCTCTCCAGGGTCTCGGGTGGAGGTCTTTCCCATCAGAACCAGCAGGTTGAAATTAAATCCAACGAGTTTTTTAGCTAAACATCAGGAGGAACTTCCCGGCAGTCAGAGCGGTTCTTCAGTGGAACAGGCTTCCTCGGGAGTTGGTGGGTTCTCCTCCTTTGGAGGTTTTGAAGCAGAGGCTAGGTGGCCATGTGACAACAATGCGAATTCCGTGGATCTAGGCAGATCGTAACAGGAAGGGATGGGCCGGTGCTCAGTACTCATGGCCCTTTCTTATACGCCCAGGGTGATGTTGGTCGCCACCAGTGTTCCCTCTAATATGTGGAGTCTTGTGAGCAGAAATTCTACTTGGTGACGCTCCTGGCATTAAAGTTGTGAGCGAGCGATTTGGCTGCTTGTGTAGATTAGTTTGCCCTGGAGCCCTCCTTCCTGAGCAAAAACAACAGTGTGTGAGCTGGAGGCTAAAAACACTGTGAACTAGCTCACACTAACTCAGCTTAGAGGGAACACTGGTCGCCACTTTGGGGTCAGGAAGGAATTTTCCTCCAGGCCACGTTGACCCAGGGATCCTGGAGGTTTTTTGCCTTCCTCTGGGCATAGAGCAGGGGTCTCAGGGGGAGCAGTGTGGGGGAGAAAGTAGTTGTGAGCTTCCTGCATTGTGCAGGGGGTTGGACTAGATGACCCCCTGAGGTTCCTTCCAACTCTATGTTTAAGTGGTTAAGTGCGTGGACTCTAACCTGGAAGAACCGGTTTTGATTCCCCACTCCTCCACTTGCACCTGGCTGGATGACCTTGGGCAAGCCGTAGCTCTGATAAGAGCTGTTCTTGAACAAGAGCAGTTTCTATCAAGAGCTCGCTCAGCCCCACCTACCTCACAGGGTGTCTGTTGTGGGGAGGGGAATGGAGTTTGTAAGCCATTCTGAGATACCTTTGGGTAGTGAAGGGCGGGGTATAAATCCAATCTCTTCCTCTTCTTCTACCTCACAGGGTGTCTGTTGTGGGGAGGGGAAGGGAAAGGAGTTTGTGAACCGCTCTGAGACTCCTTTGGGTAGAGTGAAGGGCGGGGTATAAATCCAATCTCTTCTTCTTCTTCTTCTTCTTCTTCTACCTCACAGGGTGCCTGTTGTGGGGAGGGGAAGGGAAGGGAGTTTGTAAGCCGCTCTGAGACACCTTTGGGTAGTGAAGGGCGGGATATAAATTCAATCTCCTCCTCCTCCTCCTCCTCCTCTTCTTTTTCTTCTTCTTCTTCTTTCTATGCTATCTGGTTCTTTTAACTGAGGATACCAGGGGTTGAACCTGGGACCTTCTGCACACCGAGCAGAGACTCTGCCAGTGAGCCACGGCGTTCTGGCCAGGTGGAAGGATTGGGGGAGGCGGGAGGGCTTTGCTCAGGTCTGGAGACAGACACAGACGCAGCCTGAGGCAACTGAACGTAGATGTGCATTGTGCCGGCGTTTATCAAGTATTTTGCAACCACCGCCTTGTGCCCTGACCCTGAATGACAGTAAATCCCCAATAGACCGAGGCCACTGGCTGGAAGCTGTTCTGGACTGCACGAACCATCCGACTTCCTCCCTTGGTTGTGAAACACCCTGGCGTCTTAGAACAAGCATGGAAGGCATTTGTGTGTATCTTGACCTGCGCACCGAGGACATTTTTATTTCTCTGCGTGGAGCTCGGGGCTGGTTCTCCCTTCCTTCCATTTTATCCTCCCTGACGGCCCCGTTGAGCTGCGGGTAACTGGCCCGAGGTTATGCGGCCAGTCGGAGGCCACAGTGAGGACCCGAACCGGGGTCTCTCAGATCCTAGTCAGACGCTCTAACCATGCCTCCGTCAAAGGTGATTTTTCTGTGGTCCTTCTTTGCAGATGTGATGCTTGGCGATTATCATGGGAACAAGGTGGCTGTGAAGTGCATTAAAAATGACGCGACGGCTCAGGCCTTCCTAGCGGAAGCTTCAGTGATGACGTAAGTGCCAGGCCGAACGGGAGTAAAATGGTGCGTTATGAGGAAAGGTGCGAGATGAGGAAGGTGTTCAGGAAAGCAAAGATGTGACCGTAGTAGAAACTCGAACAGGGTTTTCACTTGGGTGGCCTGCTCTGGGTTCCCCTCAGAGACAGCTTGATATTGTGGCCTTGTGGCTGAAAGTTCTCTGACAGAAATCTTGGGATCTCGTTGCAGAACTTCAGAACATAAGAGAAGCCATGTTGGATCAGGCCAGTGGCCCATCCAGTTCAGTACTCTGTGCCACACAGTGGACAAAACCCAGGCGTCATCAGCTTACCCAGAGTTCCTTGAGGGAGGACATAATGTCTCTACCATCATGATTTACTTCACTTATACCCCAACTTATCCCCTGTGGGGACCCAAAGTGGATTATATCCTTCTCCTCCATTTTATCTTCATAATAGCCCTGTGAAGGTCGGGTTAGGCTGTAAGTGCATGAGTGGCCCAAGGGTGAAGCTTTTTAGGCCGCTGCTAACTTGTCATAATTTATTTAAATGGTGAACAATGCAGCGTGCCCATTACCAACCCTGGTCTGTCTCCCTTTTATCACATTTGTGGCCTTGTGGCTGAAAGTTCTCTGACAGAAATCCCGGGACCTCGTTGCAGAATGTAAGAACGTAAGAGAAGCCATGTTGGATCAGGCCAGTGGCCCATCCGGTCCAACACTCTGTGCCACACAGTGGCCAAAACCCAGGTGCCATCAGCTTACCCAGAGTTCCTTGAGGGAAGCCATAATGTCTCTACCACAACAGCCCTGTGAAGGTCGGGTTCGGCTGAAAGTGTGTGACTGGCCTAAGGGCATAGATTTTTAGGCCGCTGCTAATTTGTTATAATTTGTTTAAATGCCAAATAATGCAGCATGCCCATTACCAGCCCTGGGCTGTCTCTCTTTTATCACAGGGGCTTTCTCAGGGTTGTGGAGACCCCTTGGTGACATCTGTCTTCTGGTACCAGCCGGTTTATATAGCCATTGTGGGTTGGACTCGGGACGGTGTTGGGGACGGTGATCTGTGGGTGACCCTCTTTTGATCCTGTTCCCTGCGGATCTCTTTGCAGGCAGCTACGGCACAGCAATCTAGTGCAGATGTTGGGGGTGATTGTGGAAGAGAAGGGTGGCTTATACATTGTCACGGAATACATGGCGAAGGTAGGGGATTCTTCGATTCCTGCCTGTTTTAATTTTTCGAACGTGTTTCTATCCCGCTTTTTCTTTTTTTGAAAAATGTGGTTTATTTGTAAAAGCAGAATCGGGCAAAATGCAGAATGGGTTTAAAAATATTATAATATCCCCCCCCCCTCCAGATATACTTCCTAGAATTTTAAAGCGCTGAAGTCTTTTAAATCTGCTGTTCTTCGTAATCAATGCAAGAAAATAAACGGCTTGATGTTGTCCTCAAATCTGACTGGCAGAGAGAGCTTGGAGTGCCATTTTGGTGCCACAGACTCTAATCTGGAAGAACTGGGTTTTGATTCCCCACTCCTTCGCATGCAGCTGCTGGTGTGACCTCACAAGTTCTTTCAGAGATGTTCTCTCAGGAGCAGTTCTCAAAAGAGCTCTCTCAGCCCCACCTACCTCACAGGGTGTCTGTTGTGGGGAAGGGAAGGGAAAGGAGTTTGTAAGCCGCTCTGAAACTCCTTCGGGGAGTGAAGGGCAAGGGTATAAATCCAATCTCTTCTTCTCTCAGCCCTGCCTACCTCACAAGGTGTCTGTTGTGGGGAGTGGGAAGGGAAAGGAGATTGTACGCCACTCTGAGACTCCTTCGGGTAGTAAAAGGTGGGGTATAAATCCAGTCTCTTCTTCCTCTTCATACCCTGTTCTTTTTACTGTGTATATCTTTTTAATTTTAGAAAACAAGATAATGATATAAAAAGGATACAAAAGAAAAGTTATGCAGTAATATATAAGGAATACAAAAGGATACCTTACAGAGTATATAAAATAGAAAATATTTCTCCCCAACTCCCCTTCCTTAAGACATTTCAAACATTTTGAATTCCAGATTTCATAACGAATCTGTTTTACAACTGTATTATTAATTCCATCATTGCTACATATTCTGTGTTAAATGTATCATCATTTCTACTTACTATTTGTTGCTTTTAATATGCCGGATTTAAAGGAAAATCTATTATAGATCTCACAGTAAGGAACATAGTAGCACCGGAAAGACTAACAAACTATGTGGCAGAGTAGGGGCTTTCGTGAGACATCGCTCACTTTTTCAGGTACAGCTAGAATGCGAGTCCGTCTGTCCTTCTATATGAAATCACTCCACACTCCAAGATAGAAGGACAGACGGACTCCCATTCTGGCTGTACCTGAAGAAGAAGGCCGTGACTCATGAAAGCGTCTCCCCTGCCCCAGATTTTGTTAGTCTTTAAGGTGCTACGGGACGTCTCTTTTCTACTGCTACAGACAGACAAATACAGCTACCCATCTTGATCCATCAGTAGGGAATATACCCCACAGTAAAGAATTATATAATTTATATGTTCTATATCTCACAGTAAAGAATAGGGGGTGTTTTTGTTCAGAAATCAGTTCCCTACGCTTTCACATTCAAAGCTTATTCTCCTTCTGCTTCTGCATTAGGATAACATTTGTATGCCTTGCCATGCATTTATAGACCATTTTAAATCGTTTCTTGTTCTAAATTTTGAAGGTTTTTCTTTCTTCTTGGTCTCTAAGGTGCTATTAGACTCAAATCTAGCTGTTCTACCACAGGCGAACACACGGACGCCCTCTGAGACTATTATTCCAGTAACCCATCAAACCATTTCTCCGCACACTTCCCGGCTTCTTTCTTCCCTCTCTTTTAAAATACATCAAAACAGGCTTTTGAACCGTTCGATCAGAGAAAGAAGGCTTATGCCTATTGTAGCGACGGATTTATCGCTAAGTTGCTTACAGCGTCTTTCCCACCCCCTTTCAGTCGGAACGGGGCCTCAGAAATGTACGGCTGTGCATATAAATGCATTACGATGCGGAAACAGAATGGGAACGAGTTCTGGATATTGTCCTGGAATACAGGCGGGGTGAGGCAACGGAACAAGGCCACAGAGCCAGATCCCAGTCAAGGGTCCAGTCCGGGGGCCAAATGCCAGCTTAGCAGCAGTCAGAGTTCATGGGTCATTCAGAAAAACAGAGTCAAGGCAGTCCCAAGGTCGTTGATCAGCAAGGTTCAGGCAGGTCCGAAAAGCAGAGTCGTCTAAAGGTCACCGGAGGCAAGCAGAGTCCAGAGCAACGCTCCCTCTAAGCTGGGGAGTCTTGTGAGCAAAAATTCTACTTTGTGAGCTACTGGCATTCAAGTTACGAGTGAGCGATTTGGCTGCTGCATACATTAGTTTGCTTCCTGAGCTAAGACAAAAATGTGTGAGCTGGAGGCTAAAAAACTGTGAGCTAGCTCACACTAACTCAGCTTAGAGGGACCACTGGTCCAGAGCTGTGCTTATGAAGTTCACAGGGTTGTGACCAATGCTCCCTCTAAGCTGTGACATCTTGTGAGCAAAAATGCTACTTAGCGAGCTATTGGCATTAAAGCTGAGAGCGAGCAACATGACTACTGCATAAATTAGTTCACCCTGGGGCCATCCTTCCTGAGCTAAGACCAAAATGTGTGAGCCGGAGGCTAGAAAACCGTGAGCTAGCTCACACTAACTCAGCTTAGAGGGAACAATGGCTGTGACAGGTTGCTCCCACAATCTACAGTTCTCCAGGTCTGATTTATACAGGCATTCCTTAACAAGCCTGATTGACAGCCATCTGCCTGGAGGTGCTCCTGCACCTCCTCAGAGCGGCTATCGTGAAGCAACTGGCACTGAGCAAAGAGGTGAGCACTCTGCCTGCGTGTCCTTAAGTCTTGTCGGAGCCTTTTCCTTCGCTGTTCAGTGAATAAAGGGGAGGCTGGTGGGCTCCTTTCCTGCAGCCGTGCTTCAGAGCTGTGCCTGGGTGGGTTGAGGTCAGCTGCCAGCAATGACTCTTGAGGCTCCTGCATCTCTAATTCACTAACTTTAACTGATTCAGAGGTGGCTGCATGTGGCACCTCAGCTCCTGAGGAGTCTTCAGCCATGCTAGACTCAGGCTGTTCAAGCTGGCCCATGACAAATATAGAAGAAGAAGAGGAGGAGGAGGAGATTGGATTTATACTCCACCCTTCACTTGGAGTCTCAGAGCGGCTTGCCAACTCCTTTCCCTTCCCCTCCCCACAACAGACACCCTGTGAGGTAGGTGGGGCTGAGAGAACTCTGACAGAAACTGCTTGTGAGAAAACAGCTCCGACAGAACTTGTGACTGTCCCAAGGTCATCCAGCCAGGTGCAAGTGGAGGAGTGAGGAATCAAACCCGGTTCTCCCAGATTAGAGTCCGCGCACTTAACCACTACACCAAACTTGGCGTAGTGTATGATTATGAGGAAGTGGATTCTGAACAAAAATATCCATTATTTTTTATCTGATGTGTGGGATACATAGCAGACTTTCCTTTGAGCTTTGAAATACTGAAAGTTATAGCGAGTACGTAGAAACAGTGAAATATTTAACATAGAATGCGCATTAACAATAAAATGAATAGTGTAGTTGTAAAATAGATTAGTTATGAAATTTGGAATTCAAAACGTTTGACGTAAAAGGACCATTGTATTTTGTAGAAAATGTCTTGATGACTGTGGTGAAGGGGATGAGGGGGAGAAATTTTTACTTCCCCCCCACACCCCATATATCCTGCAATTTATAATGGTCCTGGTGCGCCTTGGTATTTAGTCATGCCGGCCACATGACCACGGAAACGTCTTCGGACAGCGCTGGCTCTTTGGCTTTGAAACGGAGATGATCACCGCAACCCTAGAGTCGGATTCGACTAGCTTTCGAGCAAGGGAACCTTTACCTTTTTACTGATATATATATAATTTGTTATATGATCCCTCTTTTCTTTTTGTGTCTCCTCTGTATTACACTTCGCTTTTTAAAAGGTGTAAGAATATCACACACACAGACCCCAAAAAAGAAATGGGGCTTCAGATTGAACCTAAGAAGAGCCCTGCTGGATCAGACCCATGGTCCATCTAGTCTCACACAGTGGCCAACCAGTTCCTCTGGAGGGCCAGCAACAGGGAATGGAGATTGAGGCCTTCCCCTGATGTTGCCTCCGGGCACTGAGATTCAGAGGCCGACTGCCTCTGAACATGGGAGGTTCCTTTTAGTCACCATGGCGTCAGGCTCCTTAGTCGGGTCACATAATGCAGGGCTTCATAAGAAAAATCTGTTTATTGGTGAATTATAACTAAAGACACATATATAGCTCGTGTCAGGAATGGCCGTGAATAATGGAGGGCCCCGACTTATAGTAAATTCAAACACCCCCCTAACTAGTTGAAGCCAATAAATACATTTTGCACTTACGGGCAAAGCAAGCAGAGCAAGAAAAGAATTTAAAAGGCTTTGATTCCCAGCATAGTGCTCAGCATCTGGAGGCACCACAAGGTCAGGCAAATGATAACATGTGAGCGATAGAACAGTACTGACGAGAAGCCAGGAGGAAGAAAGTACTCCCTCACATTCCATACATTTGACAGGGCTGCCTGACACATGGCCAGTAGCTACCAATAGAACTCTCCTCCATGAGCCTGTCGAATCCCCTTTTAGAGCCGTCTGTGTTAGTGTCCATCACCCCCTCCTCCGGCAGCGAATTCCACATTTAATCACTTGTCGTGCAAAGACTGCCCTGCCGAAACCCCTTCTTCCTAGCCTCTCACAAAGGGTAATGGCGTTTCTTGAAACCAAGGACCACACTTTCGTACCATTTGCACCAGCAGTTCAGAAATGAACTCGAATCTGGAGCCAACCGCTGCTCTTTGAGAGTGTCTGTGGGAATGCAGAGTCCAAGAGGGAAGCGCCACCTCCTGTTAAGTGCCTGTCATAGCACCCTCCAGCAGTTCCGTTCTGGGCCGGCCGCACCTTTGTTTGCCGAGAAAGCACTTGCGCTGACAGCGTTTAATTCTCCTTTTTGTTTTGTCTGCAGGGAAGCTTAGTTGATTACCTACGCTCCCGAGGGAGGTCTGTGCTGGGAGCAGACTGCTTGCTAAAGTTCTCCTTGTAAGTACCCAGGCTCGAAAACCTGCCTGCCGCCTCTTTCTCTTTCTCCACTCCCAATCTGGGTGTGTGAATCTGTCTGGTCACAAGGTTGGTTAGCACCCCTTTCAGATCAAGTTGGGGCTTAAAAATCTGCGGACACAGAAAGCTGTGGCCCTGGTTGATACTTGGATGTGAGACCACCAAGGAAGGTCAGGGTTCCTACGCCAAGGAAGGTCAGGGTTGCTACGCAGAGGCAGGCTATGGCAAGCCACGTCCGAATAGCTCTTGCCTTGACCTGGAGAGCCCAGACTAACCTGATATCATCAAATCTCGGAAGCTACGCAGGGTCAGTCCTGGTCAGTACTAGTGTGGGGGACCACTGAGGAAGACCAGGGTTGCTGCGCCGAGGCAGGCGATGGCAAACCACCTCCAAAGCTTTGTAGGGTTACCACAAGTCGGCTGTGACTTGACGGCGCTTTCCGCCGCCTCCAAGGGGAACTGATGGGCATCCAGCTCTGCTCCAGTTCCCCACAAGGCCCTCTTCAATTGCCGTTTCTCCCCCTGCAGAGACGTCTGCGAGGCCATGGCCTACTTGGAAGCCAACAACTTTGTCCACCGGGACTTGGCAGCAAGGAATGTGCTGGTCTCAGAGGACAACATCGCCAAAGTCAGTGATTTTGGGCTGACGAAAGAAGCCTCGTCCACCCAGGACACGGGCAAGCTGCCGGTGAAGTGGACAGCCCCGGAAGCACTTAGAGAAAAGGTGAGGAGGGGGAAGCGTTGGAGCACTTTTCCTAGGAGGAGAGGCCAAAGAGTCCAGGACTTTTCAGTTGAGAAAAGAGATGACTGGGGGGGGGGAGATGACAGAGATTGGGTGGAGAGAGTTGACAAAGAGCAATTTTCTCCCTCTCCCAAAATACAAGACCTTGAGGGCATCCAGTGAAGCCGATGGGCAGTAGGTTCAGGATGGAGAAAAGGAGATACTACTTTACACAGAGACTGATGAAAATGTGGAATTCACTGCCAGAGGATGTCGTGATGGCCGCAGGAATGAGGGGATTGGACAGATTCATGGAGGAGAAGTCTGTCAATGGCTACTAGCCCTGGTGACCAGTGTTCCCTCTCAGCTGAGTTAGTGTGAGCTAGCTCACAGTTTTTTTAGCTTCTGGCTCACACCTTTTTTGTCTCAGCTCAGAAAGGAGGGCCTCCAGAGCAAACTAATTTATGCAGTTAGCCAAATCGCTTGCTCACAACTTTAATGCCAGTCGCTCACAAAGTAGAATTTTTGCTCACAAGACTCCACAGTTTAGAGGGAACATTGCTGGTGACTGAGGGGAACCTCCACATTCGGAGGCACTAAGCCTCTGATCCCAGAGCTAGGAGGCAACATCAGAGGAAATCGGCCTCTGTGCCCTATTGTTGGCCCTCCAGAGGAAATGGTTGGCCACTGTGTGAGACAGGGTGCTGGACTAGATGGACTATTTTTCTGATATAGCAGGGCTCTTCTTATGTTCTGATGAAGGCCTCGGCCTCCATGCCCTGTTGCTGGCCCTCCAGTGGAAATGGTTGGCCCCTGTGTGAGACAGGATGCTGGACTAGATGGACTATTGTCCTGATATAGCAGGGCTCTTCTGACATTCTATCGGATGGACCACTGGTCTGATCCAGCAGGGCTCTTCTTATGTTCTTATGAAGGCCTCAGCCTCCATGCCCTGTTGTTGGACCTCCAGAGGAATTGGTTGGCCCCTGTGTGAGACAGGATGCTGGACTAGATGGACTATTGTCCTGATACAGCAGGGCTCTTCTGACATTCTATTGGAAGGACCACTGGTCTGATCCAGCAGAGTTCTTCTGATGTTCTAATGAAGGCCTCTGCCTCTGTGTCCTATTGCTGGACTTCCAGAGGAACTGGTCGGCCACTGTGTGAGACAGGAAGGTGGACTAGATGGATCACTGGTCTGATCCAGCAGGGCTCTTCCGGCGTTCTTAAGCCAGGGTGCGGGAGAATGAAGTTGGTGATGGAGCCAAATGAGCAGATCTCGTGAAGTCTCGCTGGTGCTTTGATAACCAGGTGATTTCCTTTGCTCTTGTGTAGTGGAGCTTTTCTTCTTCGGGAATGGAGATTCTCCTACTCCCGCAAATCACCAGCCTAGAGGTTGTGTGGTGTAGGCGTGTCTCAGAAGAAGGCCCCTTCCTTTAAGGAGGAAGATGTAGCTCAGCGGCAGAGTCTCTGATTTACATGCAGAAGGTCCCAGGTTCAGTCCCCGGCATCTCCACTTAAAAGAGCCAGCTGGCAGGTGATGTGAAAGGTCTCTGCCTGTGACCCAGGAGAGCTGCTGCCAGTCAGAGTAGACAATAGTGATTTTGATGTACCAGTGATCTGACTCAGTATACAGCAGCTTCATATGTGTTCATGAAGGGGAGGGGCAGAGCATCTGCTCGGCATGTGGAGGGTCCCAGGTTCTCTCCCTGGCATCTCCAGTTAAAAGGACGAGGTAATAAGCAATGGGGAAAACCTTGGCTCAGTGGTAGAGCATCTGCTTGGCATACAGACGTTCCCAGGTTCAGTCCCCGGCATCTCCAGTTAAAAGGGTCAGGTAGTAAGTAATGGGAAAGACCTTGATCTGAGATCTTGGCTCAGTGGCAGAGCATCTGTATGGTATGCAGAAGGTCCCAGGTTCAATCCCCAGCATCTCCAGTTAAAAGGATCAGGTAGCAAGTAATGGGGAAAACCTTGGCTCAATGGTAGAGCATCTGTTTGGCATACAGAAGTTCCCAGGTTCAATCCTTGGCATCTCCAGCTAAAAGGGATCAGGTAGTCGGTGATGGGAAAAACCTTGATCTGAGACTCTGGCTCAGTGGTAGAGCATCCACCAGGCATGCAGAAGGTCCCAGGTTCAATCCCCGGCATCTCCAGTTAAAACGATCGGGTAGTAAGTAATGGAGAAAACCTTGATGTGAGACCTTGGATCAGTAGCAGAGCATCTGCTTGGCATGCAGAAGGGCCCAGGTTCAATCCATTATATTTCTGGTTAAAAGGATCAGGTAGCAGGTGATGTGAAAGATCTCCAGTTAAAAGGAACAGGTCGTAGGTGATGGGAGAGCCCCTTGCCTGAGAGACCCTGGAGAGCAGCTGCCAGTCTGAGTAGACAATACCGACCTTGATAAATGCCAGGGTCTGACTCAGTAGAAGGAAGCAACATATGACCACTGGCCGTTGGCTGCGTTCTGTTCCTGTGACTGTCGCCTTATTTTTCTCAATGGGCCCTTTGTTTGTCATTTGCAGAAATTTTCCACCAAGTCGGATGTGTGGAGCTTTGGAATACTTCTCTGGGAAATCTACTCCTTCGGGCGAGTGCCTTATCCGAGAATTGTAAGTGGGGATCTCGCGCCGCAGCATTTCCTCTACGTGTTTCTTTCCGGGGCAGCTCCAGGGTCTGCCCATCTTTGGGGGACAGGCGGAGGAGAGCAGTGGGCGGGCTCCAGAGATCCCCCCTTCCCTTCATTCCTGTTTTCGAAGGCTTCCGGGGGGTGGTTTTTACATTCAAAGAAGGGGGAGTCGGGTGGCGGGGACTTTTTGAAAACGGCACCCCTCATGTGCAGTTCCCTGGACAGCACCAGGATTCTGTCACCTGGTTCTGCTGCAAACTTAGACCAGAATGGAGACATGGGGCAGCTTCGGGTTTTCAGAGTTCAGAGGCGAGACCTGAAGCAGATGCTTGCCAATTCTCAGTTATACCTTGCAGCTGTGTTGGAGCAGAACCTGGCCCCTTTCCTCCTGCACAGGGGTGAACCAAATAGGTGTGGTGAAGAGGGAGATCAGCCTCTGAATCCCAGTGCCAGGAGGCAATATCAGGGGAAGGCCTCGGCCTCTGTGGCCTGCCGTTGGCCCTCCAAAGGAACTGGTTGGCCACTGTGTGAGACAGGATGCTGGATTCGATGGACCGCTGGTCTGATCCAGTAGAGCTCTTCTGATGTTCTTATGAAGGCTCTGGCCTCTATGCCATGTCATTGGCCCTACAGAAGGAACAGGTTGGCTGCTGTGTGAGGCAGGATGCTGGACTAGATGGACCCTCACTGGTCTGATCCAGCAGGGTTCTTCTGATGTTCTTATGAAGGCCTCAGCCTCTCTGCCCTGTTGTTGGCCCTCCAGAGTAACTGGTTGGCCGCTCTGTGTGAGACAGGAGGCTGGACTAGATGGACCACTGGTCAGCTGGCTGCCATAACATTGGGGGAGGGGAGAGAGACCACTGCCTGCATTGGTACTTTCGTTTTCTGCTTGCCTGACACTGCCTGGCTTTCTCCGTGTTTTATGTGCCTGACTTTGAGTGCCTGGCTCTCACGCGACTTGTCTCATCTCTGGGGCCCGTTACTTCTGGCAGGCTCATCCTAATACCTTGATTGGCCACTGGCCATTGGGTTGTGCCCCTTTGAACCTAGTATATCCCACAGCTCTGTGCCTTTTTCCTTAGTCTTAACACAAAACCTGAAGTAGAGATGTACTGCCAATAATGTATCGGTAGACTTTTCTTCTGAAGAAGCAAGTTGTTGATCCTGATTGCTGCATGACTCTGACAGAGTGTTAAGATCCAGCAGGGCTCTTCTGATGTTCTCCTCAGGGGAAGGCCTCGGCCTCTATGCCCTGTTGCTGGACCTCCAGAGGAACTGGTTGGCCACTAAGCGAGACACTGGTCTGATCCAGCAGGGCTCTTCTTACATTCTTAAACCTGGCCCCCCAAAAAGGGGCGAGGCAGCTGTCTCACAGAGAAGATCTTGGAGGGGGTGGGGAGTAACAGTGGAAGCATGTGTCTTCCCTCCTGCCTGACGCCATCCCTGCAAGGTAGGCTGCAGAGAGGCTTGGTAAAGAGCTAAGAAGCAAGGGGCCTGACCCCACCCCATCCCAGGGGAGGAGAAACACTCTGTATCTGAGAGGCTTGCAGCTAAAATGCAGATTTCTCAGATGTAGGCTGGAGCACTGGCCCTTCTCTCCCCTGACCGAATAAGGTGGGCGTGCCGTGGTTCCTGGTGCCCCAGGCAGGTCGTTAGCAAGTACATTGTGCCGCTTCTAGCTAGACGGATCCACGGGGGGGTCCCAGCCAGAGAGCTGGACTCTGCGGCTGGATCCAACCCATCTGTTCTTCCGTCCTTACCCTCTTCTTTGCTCATCTCCCCCGGGCAGCCTCTGAAGGACGTCGTTCCTCGCGTGGAGAAGGGGTACAAGATGGACTCCCCCGACGGCTGCCCCCAGATTGTCTACGAAGTGATGAAGAAGTGCTGGCACTTGGACCCCGCCCACCGGCCTTCCTTCCACCAATTACGGGAACAGCTAGAGCATATCAAAGCCGGCGAGCTTTACCAGTGAGGCCTAGGCCGGAGGCGGGGCTTCCTCCGGACACGCCTCCTCCGCCACTTCCCGTGATCCGCCTCTCCCGCCCCACGTGCACATGTGTCGGGGGGGGGGGCCGAGAGAGGGACCGAGCGCGTCGATTTTGGGGTGTTGTTTTTTTTAAAAAAAAAATCAGGAATCGGAACCCGCCACTCAAAAGGACTGTACTTAGGCAAATATATTGGCCTCGTGCATATCCCCAAGGTACCTCGGTGGGTGGACATGGCGGGGTGGGCGGGAAACCTGGCTCCCCTTGCCTCCGTGGGAAGCGTTCCCCGGTATCTCTTCCGCCCCGAGATGCACACCTGAGAAGGAATGGCAGAACTGTTCCCCCCCCCCCCGTGCCCACTCGTCTCTAGGGTTCTCTTCCCTCCCCCTCCATCCTGTAAGAATCCAGTTGGCTAAGGAGGATTTAGTAATATTTTAGTGGCATGTTCTTAGCCTTCCATACACTCTCCCAGGCCGATTCCTCTCCGTGGATCGGGACACACAGCCCCCTTCCACCCACACCTCCCTTCCATCCTTCCTCCCAACTTTCTTTTCTCCCCTAGGACCAGTCTCGTATTTCTGCAAAGAGGAACTAAGAACTCTTCAAACATCAGCAGGAAGGGAAGGAGGTGCAGAGAAGGAAGGAGGGGTTCGGGGCGGGGGGAAATTGGGGGATTTCCCCTGCCCCTCTTGGTACTGCCGCCGTTTCGGGAACCGCCCGTTTACCAATCCAGTATCTTCTTTTTCCCCCCCCCCCCCGCCCCCCCGGCCCAGGTCTTACTTCGTTCCAGGTATTTTTTTATTATTATTATTATTATTATTTCGTTTTCCTTGTTTTCTCACCGCAGCAGGAAAAACAAAAAAAAACAGATCAGCTCGTCTGCTGAGTTTTACTAAAGTTACAAATCTTATTTTTTAATGTAATGATGAAAAAAAGGTTTAAAAAAAAAAAGAGAGAAGAGATCCACACGTACACACACACACTCAGACACGTTTCATCGAGGCTACCCATGGATTGACTGTTTTGGATCGTTCTGTTGCTTACGACCGTGTTTGCATGCCCATCTCCAGAGGCCTTTTCTGGTCCTGTCTTGTGCTTCTACGCTCATGTAATGCCGCCGGCCGTGAGATTAAACTGTAATAATAAAAAGAAACCATTCCATACAAACGCACGAACGCCTTGCTTTTTGTCTTTCCCCTCCCGAGTTTGTGGCAGGGGAGGTGAGAAACTGCAAGGGCTGAGAGGACAGTCGCCCCTCTGCTGAGCGGTTTGGAATCCGATCTCGCCCCGGAGTTTTTCCCCCCATAATACCCTCTTGCTTTCCCAGCATTCTAAGCATGCACATTTTCTGCACGGCGGCCCAGCTCAACTTGCCTGCCTTTAATAGCTGCCCCTTTGACCTGTTCTTTTCACAGAACTTTGAAGTGAGACCCATTTCTATGCTAACCTATGCTGACCTGCAGCTGCTAGTGTGACCTTGGCTCAGTCATAAGTTCTCTCAGAGCTGTTCTCTCAAGGACAGTCCTCAGGAGAGCTCTCTCAGCCCCACCGACCTCACAGGGTGTCTGCTGTGGGGAGAGGAAGGGAAAGGAGTTTAATGCCAGTCGCTCACAAAGTAGAATTTTTGCTCACAAGACTCCACAGCTTAGAGGAAACATTGGGGGGCGGTATGATCACGGTCACCGACGATGGAGTCTGGGCCCCCGTGGCTCCACCTGGAAGGACCCCCCCGATTGAGAACCGCTTTTGGAAGGCCTCCAGAACAGCCCACTATCAGGATTTCAACCAGACTGCGCACACAGCAAGGCCCATGGAGTAAAAGAGCTACTGGGGAAAAACGAGACGAAACTCCGAAATAAGGGCTGCCTGCCCGATACTCCCACAAAATGTACAGGTATATTAATCAAAATGACCGATCATCTAATCATGACCGTTACAACGTAGTGATCGATTATAATATAATGTGGTACAAGACAGATAAAATACAAGTAAGTCAAAAGACCAAGAAGTACATACAAACAGAGTAATCTTGCTAAGGAACGACGACAATGTGGAAACAAAGACTCATAGTAGCCAATAACAGCAGTAATTGCCCGTTAATAGCAAAACAGGGTCCCGGTATAGCTCCCGTGTTTCTTAAAGTGCTCTTCCTGTAAACCTCAAATCAAAATTTCTGTGTTGAATGCACAGATGCAAGGGGCTTTTACGATCTCCCTCAGGCGTGACCTTGACATGAACCTCCTGATCTCCCGTCCGGGATGATCCACTGTAATCAGAAAGGAGCCAATACCCCACAGTCCCTGCAGCACAGCCTGCTACTACCAATTCAACAGTGGAATGTTCTCAATTCACATGATATTATAATTGATCACTGTGTTATAATGGTCATGACTAGGTTATTGGCGCTATCAGAATTTCAGACAGCCTACGTATTCCGTTTCAGGAACTGTTCACTAACCTGGGGGCGGCGGTTTCTGTCACTTCAGACCGAACGGTTTAAGTAACTGTTCCATGACGGAATGTGTTTGCCTGTTCATACAGAAACGCTTCTGTCCCATTCGGGAAGCGCGCCTGAAGCGTCGTTCACTCAAACGGCTTTCTTCCGGTCTTCAATACCTTCTACCGCTTCAGAAGCACGATGGGATGCTGTATAAAATGCCCCGTAGCGCTTCCTGCGATGACAGTTCTTTTCGCGCCCCTTTTTCTCCCCCGCGCGCGATTGTCCTCTGTTGGTTTTTTTAAATGTCCTATCGGGAGCACTGTGGCGCTGATTCAGGACGACAAATCAGCACCATAGCGACCCCATTGAGATGCCTGGACTCCATTTAGATACGCTGACGTTCGCTACAACATCTCAGCATGGATTTTAAAAGGTAATTTTGGGGGCAGACGTCGTATTTATCGTGTCTGTTTAAAGATTAAATCACTGAAAGTGGCAGTAAGCACAAACGTACCAGCACAGCATGAGAAAGAAGGAGGAGCTTTACTAGTTTGGGTTTTGACAAATTAAAAAGCACTGGAATCATAGAATGCTAGAGTTGGAAGGGACCTCTACAGGCCATCTAGTCCAACCCCCTGCACTCTGCAGGAGCATAACCGAAAGATAGCCCTACATACCTACAACTTACCCGAAAGACATTATCGTCCAGCCTCCGCTTGAAAACGTCCAGGGAAGGAGCATCCACCACCTCCCGAGGCAGACTGTTCCACTGCTCAACCACTCTTACAGCTAGGAAGTTTCTCCTGATATCTAGCTTGTAACAACTCCCTCATAATTTCCACCCATTAGATCTAGTCTCGCAGTCCGGAGCAAGAGAGAACAGATCTGCTCCATCTTTTACATGACAGCCCTTCAAATACTGGAAGACTGCAATCGTGTCCCCTCTAAGCCTTCTCTTTCCCAGGCTAAACACAGCCAACTCTTTCAGCCTTTCCTCATAAGACTTGGATTCCAACCCTCTCACCATCCTGGTCACCCTCTTCTGGGCACGCTCCAGCTTGTCAACATCCTTCCTAAAGTATGGTGCCCAAAACTGGACACAGTACTCCACAGTGAGTACTCCGGAATAGCCTGCTACCTGGGTTTCAAAACTATCCGGTCCCCCGCCCCATGCCTGTGCACTTGAATTCTGTATCCAGTGAGCTCCTCGTTTCCAGGGGGCAGCAGTGGTGAATGTCAGTGTATCTAAATGGAATCTGGGCATCTCAGTGGGATCGCTATGGCGCTGGATTTGTAATCCTGATTCAGCGCTATAGCGCTCCTAATAGAATGTTTTAAGAAAAACCCACCCTGTCAGGGAGATTGTGTGCATGAAGGGGGAAATGGCGGGAAAAGAAAGCGGCAAAGTTTGAAATGCCAAACCGCTTCAGAGAACGGCTCCTTAACGGAAGGGAAAGGCTATGTGAAACAGCCGCCCCTGTACCAGTTTAGTCCATGATGGTACAATAACAGTTTTAAAAGGCTAATGTGAAATTCTTCTTAGTGATGGCGCTTGACTCCAGGCAGGGTTTTTGGCCTCTGGGGACCTGGTTGGCCACTATGTGAGACAGGATGCTGGACTAGATGGACCACTGGCCTGATCCAGCAAGGCTCTTCTGATGTTCATATCGGGAAGGCCTCAGCTTCTAATCTGTGTTGTTGGCTCTCCGGAGGAACTGGTTGGCCACTGTGTGAGATGGGAGGCTGGACTGGATGGACCATTAGTCTGATCCAGCAGGGCTCTTCTTAGGTTCTTAGGAAGGCCTTGGCCTCTAAGCCCTGCTGTTGGCTCTCCAGAGGAACTGGTTGGCCACTGTGTGAGACATGAGGCTGGTCTGGATGGACCATTAGTCTGATCCAGCAGGGCTCTTCTTTGGTTCTTAGGAAGGCCTCGGCCTCTCTGCCCTGTTGTTGGCCCTCCAGAGGAACTGACTGGCCACTGTTTGAGACAGAATGCTGGACTAGATGGACCACTGGTGTGATCCAGCAGGGCTCTTCTGTTGGTCTTATGTTGTTAAGGCCTTATGGAGAAATATCTTCTGTCCAGGAAGGTCAAGATCAGCTGAGTTTCAGGACAGCTTCCAAAGACCTTTGTGGCTGGGCATGCAGCTTGCCAGTTGTAAGGGTCTTCTCATGAACACATGCAAGCATATCACACGAACTTATGAAGCTGCCTTCTACTGAATCAGACCCTTGGTCCATCAACATCAGTATTGTCTACTCAGACCGGCAGCAGCACTCCAGGTTAACAGGCTGTGGTCTTTCCCATCCCCTCCTGCCTGGCCCTTTTAACTGGAGATGCTGGGGATTGAGCCTGGGACCTTCTGCATGCCAAGCAGGCGCTGTGCCAGTGAGCCACGGCCCCTTCCCAAGCATGGACTGTCGGAAGCAAATCCCACCGAGTTCTGTGGGACTGACTCCCTGGTAAGCATGCTTAGGTTTGAACATAAGAACATAAGGGAAGCCAATGCTGGATCAGGCCAGTGGCCCATCTAGTCCATCACACAGTGGCCAAAAATACCAGGTGCCAACAGGAGAGCCACCAGTGGGGCCAGGACACTAGAAGCCCTCCCACTGTTGCCCCCCCAAGCACCAAGAATACAGAGCATCACTTACCCCAGACATAAGAACATAAGAGAAGCCAATGCTGGATCAGGCCAGTGGCCCATCTAGTCCATCACACAGTGGCCAAAAATACCAGGTGCCATCAGGAGATCCACCAGTGGGGCCAGGACACTAGAAGCCCTCCCACTGCTGCCCACCCCCCAGCACCAAGAATACAGTGCATCACCAAGAATACAGTTGCAGCCATGGTCTGCTTTTTGGAGTGTAAACGCTTTCCCAACATTACCGCCACTGCCCCCCGCACAAAGCTCGCAAAGAGAGTTTTTATTCCTGAAAGCTTATACCCTGAAAATCTTGTCCATCCCTAAGGTGCTATTGGATTCGAATCACACTACTTTGAAACAGTGATAGATCAAATCAAGTTATTACTCTGTTTCTAGTAGGGATGCCAACCTCCAGGTGGTTGGCTGGAGATCTCCTGGGATTACAACTGATCTTGCAGGTGACAGAGCACCTGAAGAAAATGGCCACTTTGGAAGGTGGACTCTATGGCATTGTACTAAGTCCTTCCCCTCCCCAAACTCTGCCCTCCGCAGGCTCCACCCCCCCAAATCTCCAGGTATTTCCCAACACAGAGCTGGCAATCTCGATTTCTAGTCAGAATTTTCCCGTGGGAGCAGATATTCTACTCATCACCACTAGGTGGCTCTCTGCCTCCATGTTACAAGGCACCTTCCCTTGCTTCCATTGGTGAACAAAAATACCTCTTTCTTCCTATTGGTCCCAAGCAGCTCCAAGGAACCTGTGATGCAAAAGACTGTGCTTTGATCCTTTCATTCCTTCTTGGCCCCAGCTTAATTAACCAGTGGAGCTCACTGCCACGGGATCTAGCATTGGCTGACCAGTTTAACTTGGCTTTCCAAAGGTACTCAACAGATTCATAAAGGACAGGGCCCGTCAATGACTGTTAACTAGGAGAGCTATATGGAGACACACACATACCCGGATTGTATCTGGATTGGAGTTCACTTGGTTTACCCCCATCCAGTTCCATATAACCTTCCTACAACTGGTTAAGTTGGTCCACAGCTTTCCTGCGTATTTATGGAAAGGAAGAAGAGAAGAGATTGGGTTGATACCCCGCCCTTCACTACCCAAGGGAGTCTCAGAGCAGTTTACAAACTCCTTTCCCTTCCCCTCCCCACAATAGACACCCTGTGAGGTAGGCAGGGCTGAGAAACTGACAGAAACTGTGCTTTTCCAAGGACAGCTGTGCCAGAACTATGGCTTGCCCAAGGTCATCCAGCAGGTGGAAGTGGAGGAGTGGGGAATCAAACTCGGTTCTCCCAGATTAGAGTCCGCCCACTTAACCTGCTTAACTCTGTTAGGTAGGCTAGGTCGGGGGGGGGCACATTTTTGAGCCTGCGGATACCTCTAGAATTTTGTGATACAGTGTGGTGGGTGCAGGATTGCCAACCTCCAGGAGGCACCTGGAGATTCCCTGCTATTACAATTGATCCCCAAACGACCAAGGGCAGTTTCCTCTGGAGAAAATGGCAGCTTGAATGGGGGACTCTGTGGCATTATACCCCGCTGAGGTCCCTCCCCTCACCAAACCCCGCCCTCCCAAGGCTCCACCCCCCAAATCTCCAGGTATTTCCCAATCCAGAACTGGCAACCCTAGGTGCATGTAACCACAAAATGGCTGCCACTGGAATCGGGGCAGCCACAAAATGGCTGCCACAGCTTGTCTTCAGTCACACAGTGAAGACCCTTGTGCTGTGGTGGCAGCTGATCCACAAAGCCATGTGATTGAAATCTACGCTGCCAAACAAATCTCCAGTGGCCGATCAGAAACCTTGCTGGGCATCTGGATCCTCCCACTTTCTAAAAACACTTGGCAGATGCCAGGAGAGGGGTCGGTGGGCCCCTATGAATCCTCTCTACCCTCCAAGGAACCCAGCCACCTCTTTCCTTCTCCATACCAATCCCCACCCATGCCTCTTGCCAGTTTGGTGTAGTGGTTAAGTGCACGGACTCTAATCTGGGAGAACCAGGTTTGATTCCCCGCTCCTCCACTTGCAGCTGCCGGATGACCTTGGGCAAGCCATAGTTCTGTCAGAGCTGTTCTTGAAAAAGAGTAGTTTCTGCCAGAGCTCTCTCAGCCCCGCCTTCCTCACAGGGTGCCTGTTGTGGGGAGGGGGAGGGAAAGGAGTTTGTAAGCTGCTCTGAGGCTCCTTCAGGTAGTGAAGGGCGGGGTATAAATCCAATCTCCTCCTCCTCTTGTGGGGCATGGCTGTAAATTGAGGGGGCAGTGCCCCAAGATGCCCCAGTGTAGCTACGGGCCCACCTCTAGGATCCCGTCTAACTCTATGTCAAGAAACTGGCCTCCTTTAAGAGAGTTTTTCTGCCCAAGTGTTCGCTTTCTCGACTACAGAAGTCATCACCCCATCTGCCAGCTTGTTGTCAGACTTGATCTTTAGACTGGCAGAAGCGATTAACTTGCAGCAGCAGAGAACTGTTCTCTAAAGTGGTAGACAGCTTGCAATCCAGAGACCTATCCTCGGAATTCTGGCTTTTCTTTCTGCACTGAGAACTTCAGCCCCACCGGGGGGGGGAAATGCCCCACAAGCCACAAAATCCCGGCTACGGGTCTCCCTAAAGGTCACCTACTCCAACCCCCTTGCTCAGTGCAGGAATTAACTACAACACTCCACTCTGTTTAAAGGGGTGTACACATGATTTGGGGGGGGGAGCATTTACAGGAGAAATCCTAGTGGGGCTGTGCCTTTAAGAAAGGGGGTGGAGCCCCCCCCCCAAGCCCCACCATTGCTACAGGCAGTGTTCCCTCTAAGCTGAGTTAGTGTGAGCTAACTCACAGTTTTTTAGCCTCCGGCTCACACATTTTCACCTTAGCTCAGGAAACACGGCCCCAGAGCAAAGGTAATTTATGCAGCAGCCCAACTGTTCGCTCACAGGTTTAATGCCAGTAGCTCACAAAGTAGATTTTTTTACTCACAAGACTCCACAGCTTAGAGGGGGCATTGGCTACAGGCCTGCTTGAGGTTCATAGTGAGGGCAGCTGTGCAGTTTGTTGGTTTCTCAAAAACACCTGGTGAGCCACTGTAGCAAATGGAATGCTGGGTGGGCGCGAAGGTCATCGTTTGCCTCGGGTGCCGAGAAGCTGGTGATGGGAAACAAAAAGACATCCTTCCTCTCCTGTGTGTGTGTGTGTGTGTGTGTGTGTGTGTGTGTAAGTAAAGTGTTGTCAATTCGCAGCCGACTTCTGGCGACCCCAGCGAAGGGGCTTCCCAGGCAAGGGAGAAGCAGAGGTGCTTGGCCGTCGCCTTCCTCTGCAGAGCCTTCCTTGGTGGTCTCCCTTCCGAGTACCGACCCTGCTCAGCTCCCAACTTATGGTGAATCAACGTTCCCTCTAAGCTGTGAAGTCTTGTGAGCAATAATTCTACTTTGTGAGCTACTGGCATGAAAGTTGTGAGCGAGCCATTTGGCGGCTGCAAAAATTAATCTACTCTGGAGCCATCCTTCCTGAACTAAGGCAAAGATGTGTGAGCTGGAGGCTGAAAAACTGTGAGCTGGCTCACGCTAACTCAGCTTAGAGGGAACACTGATGGTGACCCCCCCCAGCAAGGGGCTTTCAAGGCGAGTGAGAAGCAGGGGTGGTGGGCCATTGCCTTCCTCTGCAGAGCCTTCCTTGGTGGTCTCCCAAGTACCGACCAATGTTCCCTCTAAGCTGTGGAGTCTTGTGAGCGAAAATTCAACTTTGTGAGCTCCTGGCATTAAAGTTGTGAGCGAGCAATCTGGCTACTGCAAGAATTAGTTTGCTCTGGGGCCCTCCTTCCTGAGCGAAGGCAAAAATGTGTGAGCCAGAGGCTAAAAAATTGTGAGCTTGCTCACACTAACTCAGCTTAGAGGGAACGCTGGTACCGACCCCGCTTAGCTCCTGAGATCTGGCGAGACTGGGCCATACCACGCCGCCTCCCCTCCCCTCTTCCCCTCCCTCCCGCCTCCCAGAGCTCTGCTCCCAGGTCCCCCCACAACAGCTTCGGGTACAGCTGAGCTGGATTTTGCAGCCGGATTGATTCCACGGGGCTCGCACGACTGATTGCGTTCCCAGAATCCGCATTTGCCCAGGTCATCTGAGGCCCCTTTTGCATCCGTGCGTTAATGGGATTTGCAATATGGCCCGTCGTTTTTCCACCCGGCACGACCAGACCTCGCTCGCCGATGTTAATAGACCACGGGCTTCCGCCCTCAAAACTCTCCTCCTCCTACAAATAAATGCTTTCTGTTCTTCCTTAAGCAATTCGGAGCTTCTTGAACTGGCAAGCATTCTTTGGGGAAGGGAGAGGACTGGAGCGCTTGTCCTTTCAGCAATCTGTCTCTTCTGGTGCATTTAAAAAAATAATAATCCTGCCCTCTCGACCAAGAAGCCCAGGATGGTGCAGGCAAATGTCCCTTCCTCTGTTTGGTTCTCACAACCAGGGCTATTTTGGGGCAGGAACGCACAGGAACGGAGTTCTGGCTGGCTCCCGAGTTGGCCACACCCAGCAGGAACTCATTAGCATAATAGGCCACACCAAACAGCAGAAACTCATTAGGATTGGCTACATTAGGGGTGTGTGGCCTAACATGCAAAGGAGTTCCTGCTACAAGAACAGCCCTTGTTGTTTTGACAACAAACAAGGTAAACAGAATAAGCAACAAAAGGCGGGTGTGGCTGGATGACCACACTTCTGGTAACATGGGGGTGCGGCCTAATATGCTAATGAACTGTGCTGTCATGGGG
Source organism: Gekko gecko (assembly GCA_029375565.1). NCBI lineage: Eukaryota > Metazoa > Chordata > Lepidosauria > Squamata > Gekkonidae > Gekko > Gekko gecko. Next base: position 6,163,396 of record JAPDNY010000017.1, on the reverse strand, counting down.
TGTGGCCTAATATGCTAATGAGTTTCTTGCTGGGCTTCTACAAAAAGAGCCCTGCATCCAAGTACTAACCAGAACTGACCCTGCTTAGCTTCTGAGATCTGATGAGATCAGGCTAACCTGGGCCTTCCACATTACGGCAAACTGCACTGCCAGTATTTGTATATTTACAAGCAGAAAGCGGGGCAGAAGCAAGCGCACAGGCTCAAAACTGCATTCACTCAGTACCTTGCAAACCTAAAAGCCCAAGCTGAAGCATGGTGAAAATGCTCAACACATTCACTGCAAAGTTCTTGGTATCTCTAGGGGAATGTGCCTCCCTCTGTGTGGCTCTATATGCATGGCCGCCAACTTCCCATTACCAATTTTTCCTGGGTCCTCTAAACAGTTCGTCCCAATTCCCTATTTTTAAGGACATCAGAAGAGCCCTGCTGGATCAGACCAGTGGTCCATCTAGTCCAGCATCCTGTCTCACAAAGTGGTCAAACAGTTCCTCTGGAGTGCCAGCAATAGGGCAGAGAAGCCAAGGCCTTCCCCTGAGAAGAACATCAGAAGAGCCCTGCTGGATCAGACCAGTGGTCCATCTAGTCCAGCATCCCGTCTCACACAATGGCCAACCAGCTCCTCTGGAGGGCCAGCAAGAGGGCATAGAGGCCACTGCCTCCCCCTGATGTTGCCTCCTGGCTCTGAGATTCAGAGAATTAGTGCCTTTTGGAAGTCCCTGATTAAAATCTGGCGAGGGTGAACAGCTAGAGTTGTTCAGAGCTCACCCTTTCCCCCCTAGTATCTCTTTGAGCGTGGATGTCTCTTGTACGCGCGCATCAGTGCGTGTGCATGAACACAAAGGCCCCATTACGTTCCTGCAGCCCACCTTGCAGCTGTTGAGGTACGCTTTGAACTGATGGCACATCACAACTCTTGCTAGATGTTTGACTGATGGTCCTTAGCTGTGAAGATGGGGGAAGACAGGCAGTCTCAAAGTAAACATGTCTGTTTTCCTCTGTGAAATAGCGGAGAGTGTGAAAAAGGCACATGGAGGACAAAAGAGAGAGTGCCCCCCCCCAAATGATGGCTCAGCTAGGGGGGGTGTCGTCCACCAACCAGTGTGCTGCTACCTTAGCATCTGAAAACAGCGTCTCTCGCACACGGCACAAGAGTTTTAAAATAGTTCTGCTTCACCAGGGTAAATTTATTCAGCGTTAAGCAAATATTCTGAGGCCTTCTTGGCTCTTTGTGGTGTTTTTTTTTGGGAGGGGGGGTTTGCCTTCCCTGCATTGCTGGTCAACTCCAAACCGAGTTCAGGAAACCCGGCTGTCAAAGAACATGGAAGCCAGAGCCTCTTTTAATGCTGACCCCGGGGGCACAAGAAGGGTCGAAAGTCAACGCGCAGTGCTCCGGCAATGATGTTGACTTGCACTGACATCTTTCACATCATCGGGACAGAAAACAAAAGCGAAAACAGCTGGAATGTAGCATCGATGGTCTTCCTGGCAGCGAGGGCTTCCCCCATTGTGGTAGAAACAGCCCAGTAGGAATTTAGTTTCTCATGAACCCAGAGGAAGCTGCCGTATACCCAGGGCTTTTTTTGTAGAAAAGGCCCAGCAGGGACTCATTAGCGTAATAGGCCACACCCAACAGCAGAAACTCATTAGCATAATAGGCCACACCCAACAGCAGAAGCTCATTAGCATATTAGGCCACACCCTTAACAGCACATCTCATTAGTATATTAGGCCACACCCCATGTTGCCAGAAGTGTGGTCATCCAGCCACACCCACCTTTTGCTTCTTATTCTGTTTACCTTGTTTGCTGTCCAAACCCAGGGCTTTTTTTGGAGCAGGAACTCCTTTGCATGTTAGGCCACACAGCCCTAATGTAGCCAATCCTAATGAGTTTCTGCTGTTGGGTGTGGCCTATTATGCTAATAAGTTCTGGCATGGCTAACTCAGCCAGCCGGAACTCCATTCCTGTGCGTTCCTGCCCCAAAATAGCCCTGCTTATACCAAATCCTGCTTATACCATCAGGGCTGGCATTGTCTACTCTGACTGGCAGCCGCTTTCCAGGGTTCTCAGGTGGCTGTTTTCATGTGTGCGTGTGTGTGTGTGTGTGTAAAGTGACATCAAGTTGTAGCTGACTTTAGGATGACTTTGTGGCATTTTCAAGGCAAGGGACATTCAGAGGTGGTTTGCCGTTTGTCTGCCTCCAAGTCAGGGCAAGAGATGTTCAGACCATTGCCTGCCTCTGCATAGAGTTCTCTCAGCCCCGCCTACCTCACAGGGTGTCTGTTGTGGGGAGGGGACGGGAGAGGAGTTTGTAAGCCGCTCTGAGACGCCTTTGGGCAGCGAAGGGCGGGGTATAAATCCAATCTCCTCTCCTTCTTCTTCTTCTTTCCCCTTTCTCTGGCGAGCCACGCTGTAATGCTATAGCACAGCTCAGAAGGGAAAGGGGGAAAGCTCTTTAAAGGGCTAAAAGGGGAAGGGGGGGCGGAATGTGGAGCTTAGCACCTCCCTTTTGGAGGCAGGGCTCAGCTCCTCCACCCTCCTCTTAGCGGCTGTGGGTGGAGCCTCCAGACAGAAGCTCCGCCCACCGTCACTCCACCGTTTCTGCTCTGAGCTGAATTAAAGCAGGCGTATTTTAATGCTGGATTCAAGAGGGAAAATATGGGAGCTGGAGGAGTCGCAGGGTTGCCAACGCCAGGTGGGGAAACTCCTGGAGATCTGAGCGGCGGTGGAGCCTGGGGAGGACAGGGACCTCAGTGGGGTACGGTGCCACAGAGTCCACCCATCTTCTCCAGGAGAACTGATCTCTGTCGCCTGGAGATGAGCATCATTCCAGGGGAACCCCAGGACCCACCTGGAGGCTGGCATCCCTAAATTGTGCCTAGATGTGGGACAATGTAATCTGGATGCTCTCCCACTGCCGACACGGGGGGGGAATAATCCCCATGTGCAAGCAGACTTTGTGGACGGATTTCTGGGTTCCTTGGAGGCTGAAGGAGGGTTTGCACATTGCAAGAATTCTCTCCCTGTTCCACAGGTCACACCTTGCTGAGAACCACGTCATGTGATTTTTCCAGTGTTTCCCCTCCCCAATCTCTAGACCAGGGGTGTCAAACATGTGGCCCGGGGGCTGGACCAGGCCCCCGGAGGGCTTCTATCAGGCCCGCAGTGGAACTGGCTGTCTCCTGCTGCTGCTTCCAGTTCTGCCGCTGCTGCGTCATTGTAAGTTTACAGCTTACAGAGACACACCTGAACTGCACACTCAAGATTGCAACAGCACAGACATTTTTTGATGCAATAATTCAGAGAACATAAGAGAAGCCAATGCTGGATCAGGCCAATGGCCCATCCAGTCCAACACTCTGTCACACAGTGGCCAAAAATACCAGGTGCCATCAGGAGGTCCAGCAGTGGGGCCAGGACACTAGAAGCCCTCCCACTGCTGCCCCTTCCAGCACCAAGAATAGAGTGCATCACCTTCCCCAGACTGAGGGTTCTCATTCTATACCCTGTGGCAAATAGCCACTGATGGACCTCTGCTCCATATGTTTATCTAATTCCCTCTTGAAACCGTCCATGCTTGTAGCTGCCACCACCTCCTGTGGCAGTGAATTCCATGTGTCAATCACTCTTTGGGTGAAGTACTTCCTTTTATCCGTTCTAACCCGACAAGAGCTGTCAGTTATCAGACACTGTTCAATAAACAAAATATTGCAAGAGTGCTCATGTTTTAAGCATGTTTTAATTTTAAGTTAAAAAAAACCCCTTTGTGTTTGTGTCCTTTATAAGGTTTATATCTCCGCTACCTGGCGTTACTTTTTATGACACACACGGGGCCCGGCCCGACAAGGTCTCATTCATGTCAGATCCGGCCCTCGTAACAAAAGAGTTCGACACCCCTGCTCTAGAACTTAAATCTCCACGTCGGGAAGGGCGCGAGGCCTTTCGTCTCCAGCACATACGGATGACGACAAATGCGCACGCGCCACCTCGCGGCTCGCGGCCTCCACTTCACACATCATAATTGCCAAGGTAGATTTGAATCATCTATTTCAGGACCACTTTTGTTGTGTGTTGTTTTTTCTCCTTCTGGTAAGCGCCTCTGACAAGAAGAAGCCCCGTCTTGCCTCTTTAAAGCCAAGCACATCTGGTTGTTCTAGAGCACAGAGGCCGCGTGGAGCTGTTAGCAAAATGTGTTAGGGGCAAAGGTGAGGGTGAGGGTTGCCAGGATCCAGGTGGCACCTGGAGATCTCCTGCTGTTACAGTTGATGTCCAGGCAAGCAAGATCAGTTCCCCTGGAGACAATGGCTGCTTTGGAGGGTGGACTCTCTGGCATCGTGCCCCACTGAGGTCCCTGTTGGATATTGTAACTCTGCATGCAAGAGGATCTGGGAGGGACGGGATTAAGAGAATTCTCTTACTGGGGGACACTTGGCAGATATCCCCCACATATTGGTTCGATGTTGAGCCTCTTTGGCCCTCGCTTGCCTTCTGTTTCATCTTATACAGAACCGTTCTTCTTCTCTCTCCCACCTGGGCTTGGAGCTGTAGCAAGTTAACCTTTTCGGAAGTTAATCCGTTCCCAGTAAGTTCAATGTACCCACGTGAATATGTAATGTAAGATGTGCTTCTATTTTTTTGTACGTAAAATTTCTTTCTCTGGTTCCCACTGGAGTCAGATCACCTTTGTCATTTGTCTGAACTGCAGTTTCCCTTAACTGGGAAACGTGGAGGATCAGGGATACTGTAGAAGGCTTCCAAGGCAAATTATTTTTTTTTTTACATTTAATCCAATAATTACACCCTGCTGCAGCCCCTCCCCTCCCCAAATACCCCCCAAATCTCCAGGTATTTCCCAACCTGGTGCTAGCAACCCTAGCGAGGGTCTTTGTCCCAAGAAGAGGGGCGTCACCGGCAGCCAACGGCATCACCAGCACGTCCTCACTTTCATTTCTGAAATATTGGACAGCTTGTAGATTCTGTTTATCCCTCTACATGTCTCCATAGTTACCACCGTAGTGTAGGAAGGGAAGTCACAGGTCTGAAAAGAAAACATGTCCAAACATGTTCCTGGGAGCCACGAGCGTGGGATGTTCTCCAGCATGTTTGCAAATATTCTTCCCCGTTTCCCAAGTCGCCCCGGTCATCACAGACAGAAGTGAGACCAAGGAGACAGAATACATGTTGCTAGTGTTGCCAACCTCCAGCTGACGCCTGGAGATCTCCCGCTATTACGACTGATGTCGAGACGACCGAGATCAGTTCCCCTGGAGAAAATGGCTGCTTTGGTGGGTGGACTCTCTGGCGTTATACCCTGCCTGAGACCCCTCCCCAAACCCCTCCCTGCCCAGGTTCCACTCCCAAAAACTCCAGGTATTTCTCATCCCAGAACTGGCCACCCTTCATGTTGCCCGTAACACGTGAAACGATCTGTGGAGCCGCAAACGGCCTTTGCTCAGGTCCCAGGTCAGAAGTCCGTTCCTTCCTTGTTTATGCTCCCCTGTTCTCCCCAAAGCCATTTCAGGGGTGTCAAACATAAGGCCCAGGGGACGAAACCGGCCCGCCCAGGAGCTGAAACTGGCCCACCTGGGACTCTTAGGCGGCCCGCGGGCAACTAGTGCAAGGGAGGGAACAGGAGGCTGCTGGGAAGGGAGTGGGCAGAGGTAGGCTAGGCTGAGAGAGACAAAGAACGAGCAGCCCCCAAGAGTCGCCCAGCAAGCTTCCGTTGCAGAGTGATGACTCGAACCCGCATCTCCAAGATTCTGGTCCGACAACTCTAAACATGACGTTATTCTGTAACCCATGAGAAGCATTAATGCAGGGGTGTAGAACTCATTTGTTACGAGGGTCAGCTCTGACATAAATGAGACCTTGTCGGGCTGGGCCCTGTGTGTCATAAAAAGTAACACCAAGTAGCGGAGAGATAAACTTTATAAAGGACACAAAGACAAAGGTTTTTTTAACTTAAAAGAAAAACATGCTTATTCTACAAGAAAAAAGGACACTATTATGGTATATGATTACATCGGCAAGAATGGCTTTTGCTCAACAATGGAAAACGGAGAAGGTGCCAGATATACATGATTGGTTAAGAAAACTGCTGATTTTTAGCCGAAATGGACAAAATGACAAAAAAACTAAATGGACAAATGGCAGAACTGTATTTAAAAGACTGGGAGGGCCTGAAACTGTATATGGAAACTGGATATAAACTGAAAGGGAAAATGTACAATCTTGATTTGTATTGAGAATGAATGAGAAATGAAATGAATATTTGATTGTTCTGTGCCTTGGTTGGAAATTATGTCTATAAAAGTCAGGCCTTTATATATTTGAAATTAGGTTACCTGGTTTGTAGATTGTTATAAGTCTAAACTTGATTACCTTTTAATTCTCTTTTTTTTTTGTTAATAGCAGTGTTGGAAGCCTATTAGGGGGGATGGGGGGACAGGGTAAAAATTTTGTGAAATTGTATTGGTAACGATGTTTAACAATGTTGAAAGTAATCCAATAAAATTTTGTTTAAAAAAAGAAAGAAAGAAAGAAAGAAAGAAAGAAAGAAAGAAAGAAAGAAAGAAAGAAAGAAAGAAAGAAAGAAAGAAAGAAAGAAAGAAAGAAAGAAAGAAAGAAAGAAAGAAAAACATGCTTAAAACATGAGCACTCTTGCGATATTTTGTTTATTTAACCGTGTCTGATCACTGACACCTCTTGCTCTGAATTATTACATCAAAATGCCTGTGCTGTTGCAATCTTGAGTATTGCTGTTCAGGTGTGTATCTGTAAGCTGCAAACCTACAATGACGCAGCAGCAGCAGAACTGGAAGAAGAAGCAGAAGACAGCCAGTTCCACTGCGGGCCTGATTAGAAGCCCTCCGGGGGCCTGATCTGGCCCCCCAGGCCGCATGTTTGACAGCCCTGCATTAATGTAACAGAAGGAAGCAGGGGAAAACCTTTGAAACAGCGTCTCTCGCACACAGTATGAGAGGTTTAAAACAGTGAACCTGATCGACGGGGGATGCAACAGAAGGGGCTGCATTTGGTGTTGGTGTGGCAGAATGAGCCGGCTCTGGTCTGTAGGCCCTGTTCTCTCCTGCCTTCCAAGGTTTTCCCCAACACCTGGAGAGACTTTTCTTTCTCTCTCGGGTAACCACTGCCACCACCTGACCTTTGTAAGGAATTCCCTGCTGGGAGGGTCAGAACTTCCAGCTTCCCTTCCAAGTTCTGAGGTCTCACCTCTGTGTCTCCCGCTGCCCAGCGCCTGGTCACCACGGGGATACTTAACTGCCTTGCGCACTTGTGGAGGAATAACCACTTGCCAACTGCCTTCCTTCCCCCTGGCGCTCCTTTTAAAATAGCATGTCTGAGATGGTGGAGGTCTGTGTGATACAGAGAACTACTCCAGCATCAAAAATTACAAAGTATTTATTAAAAAGAAAATGTTTATTAGCATACTTTTAGCACAGCACCAGCTTGAGCAAGGGATCCAAGAGAAATGGGGGAAATGCAAATCCTCTGTCCCTCTCTCTATGCATGCCCTATCAGATGATAAAATATAGGACAAGCCACTTTAGCTTTGGAAGTTACAAATCCCTACAAAGCTACCTTTACCTTGAAGCTCCCTCTAGCTCTTTAGGCCAGCAAATAGTCAAAAATGGCTGCCTTCCCAAAGGAGAGGTCTGTGTGCGCTCATGGACTCAGCACCCAAGGAAAAGAGACCTCCTTCCCCTGACCAGGTCACACCAGGTCAAAGAAGCTTTTGCTGGAGATCTCCAGGAATCTCCTTCCTGAAGACTCTCTAAGATTCTATTCCTCCAAATCTCTGTTCCCCGCTTGGGGAAAGGGGGAGATCTCGATCCACCCATTATCTCTCCTGCTATATCTATTAGCATTTGTATGAAGGTGAGCTGAGGTATATCTGGGAAGCAATTGAACTGATTTCCCCCCAACCTGGTTTCTGCCCAGACTGGGGTGGGGTGGGGGGAATAAATTTTTAAAATGTGACATGGAGGTTTCGCTCATTTCAAACCTCCCAGGAAACAAGGCCTTTCTTCACAGATGGCATATTAGAACAACGGAACATCAGGGAGAAGGGAAATTATGCGCAACAGAGAGTTTGGCCCCAAAGGATTTGCAAAAAATGCCTTAAGCCAAAGCTACGCACGATGCGCAGTCATCTATCAACAATCCCTCTCCAACATACACACAACTGACATCTCCTTTTGCAAATGACCGACGGAGGCTGAAATCTGTAGCAGGAAACTGGAATGGGGGGGGGGCCTTCTTCGCCCTGTCTTTTCTGGTTATTTTTCAGGCTTTTCTCCCTCCCCCCAATCCCCCCACCTTCCCCCTAAAAAATGACTGCCATGCAGCACCCGCGCGCTCCCTTCCTCCCCCCCCATATATTCTTTGCTCCCAGCCCCGAGGCTCATAAGCAGCTTTCCTTTGGGATGGATTATGAAGATTAAAATAATTTACAGTCAAAGCCGCACAAATGATGCTTGAAACGTTTGAAGACACAGAACTTCTGACAAGTCGCTTCACCCCTTCTGGATAAAAATAAGCCTGGCTCTTTCTCGTCGCCTGTCACCTGCTCCCTCTTTCTCCCGGCGCATTTCCGAAGTATTTTTGTCCCTGTCCTGATCTCTGAGAATCTTTTCACTTTATCACAGGTAAAAAGGGAAGATGTTTCAGCTGCGGGAAGGGGAGAGAAGAGAAGGCTTGTCTCGAAATCTCCCGGATGTGCCGTTTGTACGAGTCGAGCTTGCAATTTAGGACTTCTTAAAAAAAACCAAAAAAAACCCCAATTGTTTATTTCAATGTTCTTTTAAGCATAGGAAGAGACCAGGAAATATTAGCAAAACTTGTAAGTTAGAAGAGGTTGGATCCACAGAATCCTTCACACAAGGGGAAGCGGAGAGGTGCACGGAGAAAACAACGAAACAGAAAAAGCTTCAATTTGTTAACAAACGAGGAGGAGGAGGAGGAGGAGGAGGAGGAGGAGAAGAAGAAGAAGAGATTGGATTTATACCCCAGCTTTTACTACCCAAAGGAGTCTCAGAGCGGCTTACAATCCCTTTCCCTTTCCCTTCCCCTCCCCACAACAGACTCCCTGTGAGGTAGGTGGGGCTGAGAGAGCTCTTGACAGAAACTGCTCCTGAGAGAACAGCTCCAAGAGAACTTGTGACTGACCCAAGGTCACACCAGCAGCTGCATGTCGAGGAGTGAGTTCTCCCAGATTAGAGTCTGCACTCCTAACCACTACACCAACCTGCATTTGTTTCATTCATTTCCCTGTCTGGTTAGAGAAGGGTCCCCATGGGTGCCATGTTGCCTGCCAACACCCTTCCTGGGGCCCGCCAAATGTTTTAAAAAGTTGGCATGGCCAGGTGGGGCTCTTGTCCAGCAAGCCTTCTGATCGGCCAATGGAGATTCGATTGTGTGTGTAGATTTTCAAAAACGTTGCTTCGGCAGCTGCTGCCACCACGGCACAAGGGTCTTCAGTGTGTGACTGGAGGAAAGCTGTGGCGGTCATTTTGTGGCTGGCTCCGCCTCCTGCAGCAGCCATTTTGTGTCTGGCTCCGCCTCCTGCAGCAGCCATTTTGTGTCGACCATTTTGTGTCTGTGCCCACCACACTGGGATAGAAGTTCAAATGCGCCTACAGGGTTGGGGACCCCTGGTTGAGAGAGTTCAAGGACACCTAAATTTTCCAGTGATCCAAGTCAAACAGATCTTCCAAGGAAGAGAGAGGGGGAGAGAGGGAACAAACATCTAAGCCAGGGGTGTCGAACACATTTGTTACGAGGGCTGGATCTGACATAAATGAGACCTTGCTGGACCGGGCCGTGGGTGTGTCATAAAATGTAATGCCAGGGAGCGGAGATAGAAACTTTGTAAAGGACACAAACACAAAAGGGTTTTTAAATTTAAAATAAAAATATACTTAAAACATCAACACTCTTGCAATATTTTGTTTATTTAACAGTGTCCAATAACGGACACCTCTTGCTCGGAATCATTGCATCAAAATGCCTGTGCTGTTGCAATCTTGAGTGTATGCTGTTCAGGTGTGTCTCCGTAAGCTGCAAACCTGCGATGACGCAGCAGCAGCAGAACTGGAAGAAGCCGCAGAAGACAGCCGGTTCCACTGTGGGCCTGAGAGAAGCCCTCCGGGGGCCTGATCCAGCCCTCGGGCCTCATGTTTGACACCCCTGATCTAAGCTTTACCACTGAAACAAACATACTAACAATGAGCACGGGCAATAATGAACATAGAGAAAAATCAATGGAGCTCTTAAAGGGGAGGGTCCGTGGCTCTGCTCGGCATGCAGAAGGTTCCTGGTTCAATCCCTGACACCTCCAGTTGAAAGGATCAGGCAGGAGGTGATGTGAAAGGCCTCAGCTTGAGATCCTGGAGATCCACTGCCAATCTGAGTAGACAGCACTGGTAACTTGGGGGTGTGGCCTAATATGCTAATGAGCTGTGCTGTCAGGTGTGGCCTAATATGCTAATGAGCCTTTGCTGTTGGATGTGGCCTATTATGCTAATGAGCTCCTGCTGGGCTTTTTCTACAAAACAAGCCCTGGCTAAGAATAAGCTAAACCCTGGCCCCACTGCTGGACCTCCTGATGGCACCTGGTATATTTTGGCCGCTGTGTGACAGAGTGTTGGACTAGATGGGCCATTGGCCTGATTCAACATTGGCTTCTCTTATGTTCTTATGTTCTTATGTTCACCTATGACAATATACGGGGTGGGATAGAACAACATGAATATTTTAACATCGTTTGAATAAACATACAATCATTTTTTCAACAAGAACAATTAATGAACAGAAAGAGAAAAGTAAAATTATAATGTTATAATACCAGTAAGTCAATTGGGTAAGATCTATTTAGAAATGGCTCATTGACAGAGATAAACTCCTCCTCTAGTTTCTGCCAATAACGTGGTGTCATCTGTGTATCTCAAGTTGTTAACGTTCCTCCCACCGTTTCCCACTCTGCCCTGATCTAAATCTAATCCAGCTCTCCTTAAAAATTCTGCACACCGACTGAAGAGACAGGGAGATAAAAGAGGTTATACCGGAACAGAAAACCCAGGTGGATTCTTTGGTCACAGGCCTGGGGAATAATAAACGAAAGAACAGGCGATTGACCTGCAAATTGTTTTGCTGTGCTGTTTGAAGGCGTGGTGCGGATGGGCCCGTTGTGCAATGAACAATAAATGTATTCACAGCAAATACATAACAGCCTATGGAGAGAAGGTCGGATCTCCTAAAACGTTGGCTTGGTTCAGCCGAGTAGAGGGAGTAGCTGAATCGGGGGTGGACTGGCCGTTTAGAAGAAGAAGAGTTGGTTTTTATACCCCACTTTTCACTACCCGAAGGAGACTCAGAGCAGCTTCCTCTCTTCCTCTCCCCACAACAGATATCCTGTGAAGCAGGTGGGTCTAAGAGAGCTCTGAGAGAACTTGTGACTGGCCTAAGGTCACCCAGCTGGCTGCCTGTGGAAGAGTGGGGAATCAAACCCAGTTCTCCCAGATTAGAGTCTGCCGCTCTTAAGTACTGTATCATGCTGGCTGTCTTTAACTTATAAGGAAATTTCCCAGTGGGCTGCTGACAGCCACTAGGGATGCCAGCTTCCAGGTGAGACCTGGAGAGATCAGCTCCCTTGGAGAAAATGGATGCTTTGGGGGGGGAGGCTCTAGCCTAGGAAATACTAGGAGATTTTGTAGATGGAGCGTGGAAAGGGAGGAGTTTGGGGAGGACAGGGACCTCAGCAGGATATAATACTATAAAGTCCACCCTCCAAAGCAGCCCTTTTCTCCAGGGCAACGGATCTGTGCAGTCTAGAAATCAAGGGGAGATGTCCAGGTCCCACCTGGAGACTGGAGACCCTATCTGGCAACCATACCTACCAGGAACGAGCAGAATCAATCCCCAGTAGCTCTATCAACACTGCAGAGGCCATTCGGCTCAGACCTGCCCAGCAAGGCCAAAAATGGCTTTAGGGACCCCCCCTATTCTTATATGGACTGGGGATGCGGCGGCTCAGAAGTTAAGATGCCGAGCTGCAGACCAGAAAGACTGTAGTCCAGCAGTTTGAGACCCAAATGCCGCATGACGGAGTGAGCTCCCGTCTCTGGCCCCAGCTCCTGCCAACCTAGCAGTTCGAAAGCAAGAATTTGCAAGTCGATTAATAGGTACCGCTTCGGTGGGAAGGTAACAGCGTTCCGTGCGCCTCGGCATTTAGTCATGCTGGCCACATGACCATGGAGATGTCTCCGGACAGCGCTGGCTCTTTGGCTTGGAAACAGAGATGAGCACTGCCCCCTAGAGTCGGATTCGACTGGCTTTCGAGCAAGGGAAACCTTCACCTTTATTCTTATATGGACCTCCTATTCATATATGGCCTTGCTTTGGATGACCCAGGCTAGCCGGATCTCATCAGATCTCGGAAGCTAAGCAGGGTCAGCTCTGGTTGGTGTTTGGGTGGGAGACCACCAAGAAATATCAGACCTGTTACTCAGAGACAGTCAATGGCAAACCATATATAGACTTTCTGATCTGTTTGAAAGTTTTCTCAGGGTTGGATTTATGGTAAGTTTACCTGTGTTTTTTAAAATTAGCACGAAAACAAGAACTCGGCTTGGAGACGCTGTAGGGTTGCCAGTCTTTGGGTGGTAAGCAGTGCTCCTTCTGAACTCGGGTCTCGAACATTTTAGTCTTAGCTCAGGAAGGAGGGCTCACAATGCCAGTAGCTCACAGAACAGAATTTTTGCTGACAAGACTCCACAGCTCAGAGGAGCACTCGTGGTAAGTGACACCAAAGATACGAAAGATCAAACCGTACATAAAGAACGGAAAAAACATATATCCAGCATTCAATGAGTATGATAATCTAAACCTATTGTCAGGCGCTTTAGTCAGATCACACAACGCAGGGCTTCATAAGAAGATTCTGTTCATTGGTAAATCCTAACTGAAGGTGCATACACAGTTCGTGTCAGGAATGGCCTGGGATAATGGAGGCCCCTGACTTATAGTGAATTCAAACAACCCCCTGGTCTAAGTGAAGCCAGTGTCCATCCCCCAAATCTCTAGATATTTCCCAGCCCAGGTTTTTGTCATCTTCTGGGCGTGGAACAGCAGTCACTGCGGGTGTGGAGCAGGAGGTATTTGTGAATTTCTTGCCTTGTGCAGGGGGTTGGACTAGATGACCCTGGAGGTCCCTTCCAACTCTATGATTCGATGACCCTAAAGTACTGGGGAAGGGCCTGCATTTTGGGGCGGAGCGGACAAACTCCTCCTTGTTCAAGCTCTAAAATCCCATCCTTTGCGTCTCATCCTTTCCCTGAGCCAGGTGAGCTATTCCACAGGGCTCTCCTTCTTCTTCTTCTTCCTCTTACTGAAGATTGGCAGGAAAGATTGGGTGTTGCTTGGTGTCGACTGATGGAAGATCACCGCGGAGCTCTGGGGAATTGTCTAATCAGGGAGCATGAAACAATCGCGTCTGATTTAGGGAGCGATGAAAATAGCATTTTAAAGACCGCCACGAGTGCCGTGTGGAGTGATTGGGGAGCCTGCCCAGGAGCTGGAAAGAAGGTTCGTCGACAATGAAGAATGAAAGACCAAATTAGGAAGGCCGGCGTTGCGGAGCGTTCTTTCAAAGGGTGGCGGGGATGCTCAATAACACCAAGATTCAATTGTTCAGCTTCGGCGAAGTATTTGTTCCTCTCGCTTCCATGCAGGGCTTCTGGGAAACGGTTTTGGCGGACCGCCTCGAGCTGGGGGGAGCCTCGATTTGGGAACTCTAAAATCAACATTGTGGGATGATTTGAACACAAGTCGCACCAGCAGTCGGGGTTCGAGGGTCGCCTGCCAGCTCTGGGATGAGAAACACCTGGAGATTTGGGGAATGGGGCCTGAGGAGGGGGAGGTTTGGGAGGGGAGGGTGGCCACAGGGTGTGGTGTAGTGATTACAGTGTTGGACTAGTATCTGCGGCACCCAGGTTTGAGTCCCCACACACATACTCAGTCTAATCTACCTCACAGGGTTGTTGTGAGGATAAACTGGAGAAGAGGTAAACAGCGTAAGCTGCTTTTGGTCCAAGAAGAAGAACAAGAGGAGGAGGAGGAGGAGGAGGAGGGAGATTGATGCCCCGCCCTTCATTCGGAGTCTCAGAGTGGTTTACAATCTCCTTTCCCTTCCCTTCCCCACAACAGACACCCAGTAAGGTAGGTGGGGCTGAGAGAGCTCTGACCAAAACTGCTCTTTTTCAAGGACAGCTCTGACAGAACTACAGCTTGCCCAAGGTCACCCAGCAGGTGCAAGTGGAGGAGTGGGGGAATCAAACCCGGTTCTCCCAGATTAGAGTCCGCGCACTTAACCACTACACCAAACTAGCTCTACACCACACTTAACCACGACACCAAACTGGAAAAGAGGAAGGCCCATCATGGGATGGACTGACTCCATGAGAGGGAGGACAGGAAGGGCTGCCTCAGTCCTCAGTCCTCGCGGGCCTTTCTTACACGCCCAGGGAAATGCGGATGATCGCCACTTTGGGGTCAGGAAGCCATTCTTCTCCAGGCCTGGCCCATACCAAGGATTTTGTAATTTGGGGGGGTCTTTAAATAAGTCGGAGGGCACCGACATAACAAAATAAAAAATAACATCTTTAAAAACTCACGTTTGCAGCATTCACACTCTGCCTGCCTATGCAGGGAAGCAAGCCACGTTTGGGGGCGGGGCAGTGGTGGGGTAGTCCTCCAGGTGGCCCAGAGAGCCGGGGGATCTGGGGGCTGAACAGAAGTCAGGGGGCCTTGGCAGGAATTCGGGGGGCCAGGCCCTGAAATGCCTCAGTGTAGCTCCAGGCCTGTTCCAGGCCAGTTTGGCTGGAGATCCTGGAGGTTTCTTGTCATCTTCCAGGCACGGAACAGCGGCCACTGCGGGTGTGGAAGGAGAGGTATTTATGAATTCCCTGCATTGTGCAGCGGGGTTGGACAAGATGACCTCGGAGGTCCCTTCCAACGCTATGATTCTATTCTATGATTCCACGATCAAGGAAGCCGTGGCCCCCGGTTTGCAGGACCTGAGAATGGCTGTTGACTATAGGACATTTTGCAGGCCGTTCATTCACAGGGGCGCCACAAGTCGGAAACAACTTGACGGGACTTGAGACACACACCTCTTTTCTTTCATGTGCATCTGGGGACGGGGCTTTGCCTCGCGACGTCTCTAAGCAGAGAAGCGCCAGGGATCCAACCCGCCCGTAGGGACTCCCAGCTTGAAACCGTACGAAACCCTGCAATCGCGTCTTAATTGTAGACCGTGACGGGACGCAAAGTCATTGAGTGTCTGCGACGTGATGCCTGCCTCCCCGCCGGCAACCGTCTGCACAATACAGCAAGCCACATTTGCGGGAAAGTACATTCGATGCCTCCCAGGTAATGACGGTGAATTAATCCTTGAGCCGTAAGGCTGTATCATTTCCCCCCCAGGGAGGAGAAAAAATGTATATCTAAGAGTCTTCTGTTCGAATAGAGCGTTTGCTTTCCTCCCAGGCTTAGCCCAGAAGTCCAAAACTTGACTTCGGATTTGACGGCTGCTTTTTATCCCCATTAATCCATCTCGCTGCGTTTCAAAGAGGCCCCTCCCGGCAGATTTGAGGTGCCGCTTTTGGAAACCAGAAGAACAGAAAGAGAAGACTTTTATCACTGCAGATTTTGTGGCTTCTAGATATGTCCCCATCTTTTTAAAAGATTTTCCTGACATCTTTACAGCCCAGATGACTGGTATGGAAGAAGAAGAAGAAGAAGAAGAAGAAGAAGAAGAAGAAGAAGAAGAAGAAGAAGAAGAAGAAGGAGGAGGAGGAGGAGGAGGAGGAGGAGGAGGAGGAGGAGGAGGAGGAGGAGGAGGAGGAGGAGAAGAAGAAGAGGAGGAGGAGGAGGAGGGTTGGTTTTTATACCCCACATTTCTCTACCCGAAGGAGTCTCAAAGCAGTTTACAGTCTCCTTCCTTTCCCTGCCCCACAACAAGCACCTAGTGAGGCAGGTGAGGCTGAGAGAGTTCTGAGAGAACTGTGACTGGCTCAAGTTCACCGAGCAGGCTTCATGGGGAGGAGGAGGAGTGGGGAATCGAACCCGGTTCCCCAGATTAGAGTCCGCTGCTCTTAAAAACTACACCATGCTGGTTTGGTGTGGTCCAGTGGTTATTGTCAGATTAAGGAGACCTTTTTCAAAATCTCACTGCCCCAAAATTGCCTGGGGGACCTTGGGCCAGTGAGTCAGACCTACTCCATGGGGGGAGACAGACTTGGGGAGAGGAGAACACATACACACAAGAAGTTGGCTTAAACCAGATCAGATCACTGGTCCATCAAGGTCAATATTGTCTACTCAGACTGGCAGCGGCTCTCCAGGGTATCACGGAGAGATCTTTTCCTTCAGTTACTGCCAGATCATGAAATTGAGCAAACTTCAGCGGACAGCGGAAGACAGGAGGGCCTGGCGTAATCTGGTCCATGGGGTCGCAAAGAGTCGGACTCGACTGTGCGACTGAACAACAACAACTGCCAGATCTTTTAACTGGAGATGCCGGGGATTGACCCTGGGACCTTCCGCATGCCAAGCAGATGCTCTATCACTGAGCCAGGGCCCCAGATTAAGGTCTTTCCCATCACCAACTGCCTGGTCCTTTTAACTGGAGATGCTGGGGATTGAACCTGGGACCTTCCGCATGCCAAACAGATTATCACTGAGCCAGGGCCCCAGATTAAGGTCTTCCCATCACCAACTGCCTGGTCCTTTAACTGGAGATGCTGGGATTGAACTGGACCTCCGCATGCCAAGCAGATGCTCCACCACTGAGCCAGGGCTCCAGATTAAGGTCTTTCCCATCACCAACTGCCTGGTCCTTTTAACTGGAGATGCTGGGGACTGAACCTGGGACCTTCTGCATGCCAAGCAGGTGCTCTACCGCTGAGCCACAGTCCCTCCCTTGAATGCTATTAACACAGGAAGTTGCCTTATACTGAATCTGGGTCAGTATTGTCTCCCCTGCCTGGCAATGGCTCTCCAGGGCCTCGGGCTGAAGTCTTTCAGGAGATGCCTGGGACTGAACCTGGGGCCTTTTGCACACAAAGCAGAGGCTCTTCTGCCAAGCCAAGGCCCCTCCCCAACTGTGTGTATTGACATGAGCTTCTTGGAGGCACAAAAAATGTGATTAATAAGGACAACGCTGGTACCTTGTTGGCAATCTGTGATCAGATCTGGAGAAGGTCGCATGGTTTAGGCTGGTCCTGCATTGAGCAGGGGGTTGGACTAGATGGCCTGGATGGCCCCTTCCAACTCTGTGGTTCTATGATTTGAGTGGGGACATTTCCCAGAATTTTTTCAGATATTCATCTCTATTTCCCAAGTTGCCACAGTCATCACAGACAGAAGTAATAATAATTAATAATCATTATCATATGGCAGTGTCTGTAGTATAGCCAGGAGAGCCTAAACTTGTCTGGCAACCAGAAGTTATGCACCACTAGGTGGTGAGCTAGACTTGTTCTTGAGGCAAGAGATGTTTCAGAGGTGATTCGCCATTGCCTGCCTCCATGTCACGACCCAGGGATCCCTTGGAGGTCACCCCTTCCAAATCCTAGCCAGGGCCAACCCTACTTAGCTCTCGAGATCGGACGGAATCAAGCTAGCCTGGAATATCCAGGTCAGGGTACCGAGAGAAGTGAGCGGCAAAGGATATGGGATACATGTTGCCTGCAACGCAATAAGTGAGTGTGGACTAGCAAACAGCATTTGATAATGTCTTATGAGGAAAGGCTGAAAGAGTTGGGTATGTTTAGCCTGGGAAAGAGAAGGCTTAGAGGGGACATGATTGCAGTCTTCAGTTATTTGAAGGGCTGTCATGTAGAAGATGGAGCAGATCTATTCTCTCTTGCTCCAGATTGCAAGACTAGATTGAATGGGTGGAAATTACAAGGGAGTCAATACCGGCTAAATATCAGGAGAAATTTCCTAACTGCCAGAGTGGTTGAGCGGTGGAACAGTCTGCCTCGGGAGGTGGTGGCTGCTCCTTCCCTGGACGTTTTCAAGCGGAGGCTGGACGACCATCTTTCGGGTATGTTGTAGGTATGTAGGTATGTAGGGCTATCTTTCAGCTACGCTCCTGCAGAGTGCAGGGGGTTGGACTAGATGATCTGCAAGGTCCCTTCCAACTCTAACATTCTATGATTCTATGTCACAGGTCAGAAGCCCATTGGTTCTTCATTTCTACCCCGCCTTTCTCTCCAAAGGGAACCTGACGTAGATTAAGCCGTTTCTCTGTTTTATCCTCACGACAACCCTGCAAGTTAGGCTGAGAGTATGTGACTAGCTCAAGGTCACCTGGCAAGCTGCTGTGGCTAGGGTTGCAAGCTCCAGATTGGGAAATACCTGGAGATGATGGGGCTGGAGAAGGAAGGCAGGGTTTGGAGAGGGGCGGGACTTCAGTGGAGTGCAATGCCAGAGAGCAGGGGTGTCAAATATAAGAACCGGCCCATCCAGGGTTCTTACCCAACCTGCAAGCAACTGGTATGTATTTATGGTATCCCTAGGAAAAAAAACTAGTCTTGCATATGATTAAATACATTTATTGGGGCTTTTGTGAGTTCCCCAGCAAATCGATTACTTTCACTGCTAGGAAATCAATTGCTTTTGTTTGTATTTTGAGTAAAAAAATGATACTGTTGATTGGATCTCCCCCTGTCCTTTATAAAGTTTATATCTCCGGTACCTGGCGTTAACATTTTATGGCCCAACAAAGCGACATTTATGTCAGATTCGGCCCTTGTAACAAATGATTCGGACAACTCTGCCGTAGAGTCCACCCTCTGGAGCAGCCATTTTCTGCCAGGGAACTTGACCTCTGTCACCTGGAGAGCAGCTGTAACCTCGGGAGATCTCCAGCCACTATTTGGAGCTTGGCAACCCTATCCACGTCAGAGCAAGGATTCAAACCTGGGGCTCCCAGATCCTAGTCTGACTTCTAACAGTTGGAGTCCGGCCACTACACCCACACTGGCTCTTGGTCATTCCAAAGAGCAGCCCGGGATCAGCACAGGGAATAGAACCCCCTCCCAAAGGGGAGCTGTTGACCATCTCCCTCTCCTGCAAAGACCCACCTTCGGCTCAGAGTATCTTGATCAATGGTTGGATGAGGAGGAAGCCTGGAATGCAAAGTGTCCGTCCCCCCCAACGTGGGACCCACCAGTTTTTTTGGTTGGATATTGTAATTCTGCATGCAAGAGGACCTGGGAGGGAAAGGGTTAAGAGAATTCTCTCTCACTTGGGTACACTTGGCATCCATTAGATGCTGAGCCTCTTTGGCCCTTGCTTGCCTTCAGTGTTTCGTCTTATATGGGAGCCAGTTTGGCGTAGTGGTTAGGAGCGCAGACTCTAATCTGGGAGAACTGGGTTTGATTCCCCACGCCTCCACATGCAGCTGCTGGTGTGACCTTGGGTCAGTCACAAGCTCTTTCAGAGCTGTTCTCTCAAGGGCAGCTCTCGAAAGAGCTCTCTCAGCCCCACCTACCTGACAGGGTGTCTGTTGTGGGGAAGGGAAGGGAAAGGAGATTGTAAGCCACTCTGAGACTCCTTCGGGTAGTGAAGGGCGGGGTATAAATCCAATCTCCTCCTCCTCCTCCTCCTCTTCCCCCCCATTACCTGGACTTGGAGCTGTAGCTAGTTAACTTTTTGGAAGTTAATCTGCTCCCAGTAAGTTCAATGTACCTACATGACTATGTCGTATAAGATGCGCTTCTATTGCTGTAAGTAAAATTTCTTTCTCTTGTTACCATTGGAGTCTGACCATCTTTGTGATTTGTTTCAACAGCATTTTCCCCCTTAACCGGGAAACGTGGAGGATCTGGGATGCTGCATAAAACTTCTGTGCTTCCAAGGCAAATGATATGCTTTTTTATTTAACCTAACAGTTTTTCGGGGGCTGGGAGAGAGCGGTAACAATGCCACTTTGAGACGAGCACAGCCTGTTTCTGCACTTGCCGCCGGCGCCCCCGTACCACCTGCTCCACCTGGATACTTTATAAATAAACTGATCATTGCAAAAAAAAAACACATCAGAAATCTCTAGACCGCTCTTTCTCGCCTCCAAAGGAGACAGATAGTGGGAAGAAGAAGAAGAAGAAGAAGAAGAAGAAGAAGAAGAAGAAGAAGAAGAAGAAGAAGAAGAAGAAGAAGAAGAAGAAGAAGAAGAGGAGGAGGAGGAGGAGGAGGAGGAGGAGGAGGAGGAGGAGGAGGAGGAGGAGGAGGAGGAGACTAGATTTATACCCTGCCCTTCACTTGGAGTCTCAGAGCGGCTGACAAACTCCTTTCCCTTCCCCTCCCCACAACAGACACCCTGGGAGGTAGGTGGGGCTGAGAGAACTCTGACAGAAACTGCTCTTTTTCAAGAACAGCTGTGCCAGAGCTTGTGACTGACCCAAGGTCACATCAGCAGGTGCAAGTGGAGGAGTGGGGAATCGAACCTGGTTCTCCCAGATTAGAGTCTGCACACTTAACCACTACACCAAATTACCTGCTCTGAGTTTGCCACTGTGTGGAGGAGGGAGGGTGCAAAAGGCAACCGCTGTCCGTGTTGGCTTTCCAAATCCCCCTCCACTCAAAAACTTGGGTGCAGTGTTCCCACTAAGCTGAGTTAGTGTGAGCTAGCTCACAGTTTTTTAGCCTCCAGCTCACACATTTTTTGCCTTCGCTCAGGAAAGACGGCTCCAGAGCAAACTGATTTACGCAGTGGCCAAATCGCTCGCTCGCCGCTTTAATGCCCGTCGCTCGCAAAATAGAATTTTTGCTCACAATACTCCACAGCTTAGAGGGAGCACTGCTTGGGTGCCCTCTTCCCAAACTTGCTCCGGATTAAATGGCGTCGGCATCCTGATTTGTTTGATTTCATTTAAAACATTGTAAAGCTGCCTTTCTGTCCAGCTCTGGAGCCTCGGGCTGGAGCACAATTAAAAGACATTAAAGCGAGATGAAGCACACACAAACCTGTATTTTGTCTCCAAGTTGCAGCTGGGTTACGGTGACCTCTTGGGGTTTTCAAGGCAAGAGACGTTCAGGGTCGGTTCGCCATTGTCTGGTTCCCTTGGGGAGGTTTTCTTTTTTTTGGTATTTTTCATATGTGCATTTGTGTGCGCACACACGTGCACTTGGAAGTCATGGCGACCACTGGTGACTGACCGTGTGTGCACCTGGAAGTCATGGGCCCGTTCTGCATCACACATTCGCTCTGTTGTTCTACCAAACCCACGTTGGAACAGAAAAAGATGCGGCTCAAAACCACATTAAAAAAAAAACCTGGGCCAACACTGTACTGACTACAGAGTCACCCCTGAACGGCCACGAAATGGCCATAAATCTATGCAGACGGCTACCATAAAACTGAGAGATCAAAGGAAGTGAAACCGGCATGCGTTGTATAATAAAATGCGACAACCAAAGAAAGTGAAGGTAAAGGTTTCCCTTGCTCGAAAGCCAGTTGAATCCGACTCTAGGGTTGCAGTGCTCATCTCCGCTTCGAAGCCGAAGAGCCAGCGTTGTCCGAAGACTTCTCCGTGGTCATGTGGCCGGCATGACTAAACGATGAGGCGCACGGAACACTGTTACCTTCCCACCGAAGTGGTACCTATTTATCGACTTGCCGTTTCTTGCTTTCGAACTGCTAGGTTGGAAGGAGCTGGGGCCAGAGACGGGAGCTCACTCCGTCACGCAGCACTCGGGTCTCGAACTGCCGAACTACTGACCTTCCAGTCTGCGGCTCAGTGTCTTAACTTCTGAGCCACCGCGGCTCCAAAGACAGTGAAAGTGGCGTGCAATGTAGAGGGGAATTTCTGTTCCAACGTGGGTTTGGTAAAACAGCGGAGCAAATGCCAGATGCAGAATGGGCCATGGTGAGCTCTGGTGAATGACCCCTACTGGGGGCCTGGAGGATATTCAGAGATGTGGCTGAATAAAGCCTGCCCCCACCTCCCACCTCTGGTATTCCAAGGAGGTTTCCCATCCAAGGACTTGCCAGAGTCGACCCTGCTTAGCTTCCGAGTTCTGGCGAGATCGGGCTTTCCTGGGTTATCTGGCTCCTTGTACTGACCCTGGTCTTCCTTCGCAGTCTCCCATCCAAATACGAAACGTTGCAAAAAATACGTTTGATACCGATACCATTTAAACCAGAAATGTTTTTGCTTAATATTATGCCTGATGATGTAAAAGACAAGAAAGTTAAGTGCTTAATTATACATACAGTTACGGCAGCAAGAACTCTCTATGCTATGCACTGGAAGAAATCAGAGATACCAACGAAAGATGAACTCTGGACAAAAATCTTTGGAACGGCGGAAATGGATATATTGACGGACCCGTTGAAAGACCAAAGTAAGCAAAACGTGAGAGAAAACTGGATACCAATTTTATGAATGGGCGAAAAAAAACTCTGAAAAGGAACATTATGAATAATGGATTATGGTCACCGTAACTCAGTCACTTAGGATAAATGTAATTTGAACAGTAAAGAATGTGTACGTTTTCAGGAACTGTAACAGGAGATTTTAATGATTGGATTAATCGTCTATGCTTTTAGAAAGTATGTAAATGAAAAAGGAATGGAAACAAAGATTTAAGGTGGGAATTGTTATTGTAGCAGCTACTATATAAGCTTGATGGGAAATTTTCCTTTATCCCCTTCCCAATATCCTTCCCTTTCCCTTCCTAAAATGCCCTATATGTTAGTGAAAATCAAATAAAAGTTTAATTAAAAAAAACAGATACAAACCAGGGCTGACCCTACTTAGCTTCCGAGTTCTGATGGGATCGGGCTACCCTGGGCCATTCAGATGAGGGCAGACGGACAGAGGTGGCTTGCCATTTCGGTCCTGGCCCCAGCCTGGTGGAACATGCTTCCGACTGAGATCAGGGCCCTGTGAGACCTGCAACAGTTTTGCAGGGCCTGTAAAATGGAGCTGTTCTGCCAGGCATCTAGCAGCTGACCTCCCTACTGCTGCTACATGAGACGAGGGCTATTTTGGGACAGGAACGCACAGGAACGGAGTTCCGGCTGGCTCCCGAGTTGGCCACGCCCAGCAGGAATCCATTAGCATAACAGGCCACACCCAACAGCAGAAACTCATTAGGGCCCTGATGTGGCCTAACATGCAAAGGAGTTCCGGCTCCAAAAAAAGCCCTGGGGTTTTGACAACAAACAAGGTAAACAGAATAAGAAGCAAAAGGTGGGTGTGGCTGGATGACCACACTTCTGGCAACCTGGGGGTGTGGCCTAATAGGCTAATGAGCTGTGCTGTCAGGGGTGTGGCCTAATAGGCGAAAGAATTTCTGCTGTTGGCTGTGGCTTGTTATGCTAATGAGTTTCCTGCTGGGCTTTTTCTACAAAAAAAGCCCTGCATGAGACCATCATTTTATTTATTTATTATTCGTATTTACATCCTGCCCCGTCCCGCGGACGGGCTCAGGATGGGTGACGTCATTTGTAATGAATTTAAAACACAAAACAATATTAACATTAAAATTGGTAGTTACAGCTTAAAACAAAGATTCAGCTGGCTATAATGGGGTCTGGCCCATTGATACAGATGGAATAGCGGCCAGCCGGGCTCTTTTTGTAGCAGGAACTCCTTTGCATATTAGGCCACACACCCCTAATGTAGCCAATCCTCCAAGAGCTTACAGAGCTCTTCTTACTGTAAGCTCTTGGAGGATTGGCTACATTAGGTTTGTGTTGCCTAATATGCAAAGGAGTTCCTGCTACAAAAAGAGCCCTGGACTGGCCAGCTATCAGTGGGTAGATGACAGCAACCTCAGGGAGGCCATATATGGGCGCCAGCTGCCTCAGCCAAAGGCCTGGCGGGACAGCTCTGTCTTGCGGGCCCTGCGGAATTGAAGAAGATCTTGCAGGGCCCTGATCTCAATGGGGAGCATGTCCCACTGGGCTGGGGCCAGGGCGGAAAAAGCCCTGGCCATGGTCGAGGCAAGCCGGACGTCCCTCAGGCCAGGGACCACCAGGAGGTGTTGATCTTTAGAGCGCAGTGCTTTTTGGAGCGCATACAGGAAGAGGCGGTCCCTTAGATACATTATTGCCTGCCTCCGCATAACAATGCTGGACAACCCTTGGTGGTCTCCCATCCACATACTAACCAGGGCCGACCCTGCTTAGCTTCTGAGATCTGATGAGATCAAGCTAGCCTGGGCCATCCAGGTCACGGCTATCTTGGTGGCGGAAAGCGCTGTCGAGTCCCAGGTGACTTACAGCGACCCTCTGTTGTGTTTTCAAGGCAAGAGACATTCAGGGGTGGTTTGCCGTTGCCTGGCTCTGTGTAGCAACCCTGGACTTCCTCGGTGGTCTCCCATCCAGATACCAACGAGGGCCGACCCTGATCAGCTTTGGCGATATGACGCAAACGGGCTAGGCCCGGCATACAAATATATAAAAGTAATTAGAATGCATAGACAATCAAAACTCATGAAAGGGAGGCAGGGTCAATGAAAATCAGTCAGGGAGCGCCAGATGAAACCAAAAAAAAAAGGTATTTGTTGGTCGGCAGAAGACAATGATAGATAGAGAAAGGCAAATCTCACCGGGGAGAGAGTTCCAGAGTTCTGGTGCCGCTACTGAGAAGGCCCTGTCCTGGGTTACCACTCACCTAATCCCAGAGGGCAGGGGGACCCTAAGCAGGTCTCCCAAAGATGACTGTAGGGATTGGGTAGATTCATGCGGGAGTAGGAGGTCCTTAAGGTATGCAGGTCCCAAGCCTTAGAGGGCACTAAAGGTCAATAGCAGCACCTTGAATTGGGCCCAGAAGCCAAATGGGGTGCAGTGTTGACAGAATAAGACTGGAGTTATGTGGTCTCTACAACTTGCTCCAATCAAAATGCTGGCCACAGCATTCTGCACCTATTTTAGCTTCTGGACACTCTTCAAGGGCAGCCCCACAAAGAATGCATTACAGTAGTCTAGTCTACTATATATATTCTGGATCCAGTTCTTCCACTCTACCCCCTTGCCAGTCCGTCATCTCAACCTGCCTGCTCTCTAACTATCTTTCTGTTCGTTTCTATACACCCGTGCTAAGAAGAGAGAATCTATTGATCTGCCTGTCCACCCAACCTGTCCTTCTCAGTTCATTTGAGCCAGATTTGGGGTGGGGTGGGGAATCTCTAATTTATTATTTTATGAGGAAGATTATTTTCCCCATCCATGAAAGAAAAATGGCCTGTAAGAATGTTATTTCAGTTCCTAAGCTCAGTTTATGAAGTAGACAAAACCGGGAATGGGGGAGAGAAAAACCAGCGTTTAGCCAATCAGAAAGGACGACTGCTAACCAGTTAGTAATGTCTGTCAATGATGAATGCTAACGTCACTAACAATGAGACATCCAATCTCTTTGGCACTTTACGGAACACAATATAACAGTGTTCCAAGCATCTTGCCCGGAAGTCCCCTTCGCAGAGTGGAATCTTAATTGATTCCAGGTATTTAAAAGATTATTGTGGTTACTCGGTGCCCATATTTCTCACTCCTCCCTTGAACATCCCCTCAAACCTGTTCCGCTGCTAGTTCTGTTCGGCTTCGCTGATTGGAGCACTTCAATGTCAGTGTCATCTCTCCAGCTCTTACTCCTTCTCTCTCCTTGGACTCTTTATCTACATTGCTACGGGAAATGAGTCAAATGCATCGAGTTCATCCTTATCCCCATTGTTTTGTTACCCTCAAGGCTTCTGTGAATGGCGCCTTTGGGATTCCATTTCTTTTGGAACAGAAAGCAAGCCAGTGTTTCCCACCGATGTGAGCACTAAAACAAGCCGTTCATGTTCCCAGCCAGCCAGAGTCTCATGCTTCGGGGAAAGGCACAAAAAGAATATTTCCAGCTTCCGGCAGTGTATCCATTAATATAATGGGTCACCCAAGGATTTCCATTTCATTTCTTACAGGTTAGGGCCGAGAGCTTAAGCGTGAGTCATAACTTCTTCAAAAACATGCCGCAGCGACAGAACAGCTTAGCTCCCCAGAAGGAAGAAGAAAGGGCAAAGATTTGCACCTGGCATTTACCTGTTCAGAGCCGAAAGGAATACGGGGGGGGAACGACGTTACAAATCTGAAAAGCACACGCACACAAAGGGATATATGCAAAGAAGGAAAGAAACACTGAATTTCACACCCCTCAGTGTTCCCTCTAAGCTGAGTTAGCGTGAGCTGGCTCACAGTTTCTTAGCCTCCAGCTCACACATTTTTGTCTTGGCTCAGGAAGGATGGCTCCAGAGCAAACTGATTTGTGCAGTAGCCAAATCGCTCGCTCGCAACTCTAATGCCAGGAGCTCACAAAGTAGCATTTTTGCTCACAAGACT
Organism: Gekko gecko; assembly: GCA_029375565.1. Lineage (NCBI taxonomy): Eukaryota > Metazoa > Chordata > Lepidosauria > Squamata > Gekkonidae > Gekko > Gekko gecko. The sequence goes on along the minus strand of JAPDNY010000017.1, from coordinate 6,136,982 downwards.
CCACAGCTTAGGGGGAACACTGCTCAGGATGTTGTGTTTGACTCCAGGGTTGGCCCTGGCTAGTATTAGTATTTGGATGGGCGACCCCCAAGGAATACCAGGGTCATGACACAGAGGCAGGCAATAACAAGCCACCCCTGAAGCATCTCTTGCCTTAAAAACGGGTCCAGCTTCCCACTTAATGGTATGTAAAGCTAAAGGGCTGGAACTTCTGGCTGCCAGGCAATCATAGGACATCCTGGCTGTACCAAACACTACCACATGATAATCAATCAATTCTTTCATTAGCACCTTAGAGATCAGCCAGATTTCCGGAGGATAAGTTTTCAGGAGTCGAAGCTTCCTTCGTCAAGAGGTCCTGGTTGTTTGGTATCTGACAAAGGGGGGGTTGACTCCTGAAAACGTATACCCTGGAAATCTGGTTGGTCCCTAAGGTGTGGCAGGACTCGAATCTGGCTCTGAAAATTCTGAAGACACGTCGCTCCCGAAAGCTCATATTGAAAGAAATGTTGCCCATCTTTACAGTGCTGCTGGATTTGTGTTTTCTTTAGCTACAACAGACTACAACAGCTACAATAACCCCTTCGTAATTATAAGAACATAGGAAAAATCCTGCTGGATCACCCAGTGGTCCATCTAGTCCAGTATCCTGACTCACACGGCGGCCAGCCAGTTCTTCTAGAGGGCCAACAACAGGGCAGAGAGGCTGAGGCCTTCGTTAGAACACAAGAAGAGCCCTGCTGGAACAGTCCAGTGGTCCATCTAGTCCAGCATCCTGTCTCACACAGTGGCCAACCAGTTCCTCTGTAGGGCCAACAACAGGGCATAGAGGCCGAGGCCTTCATTAGAACATCAGAAGAGCCCTGCTGGAACAGACCAGTGGTCCATCCAGTCCAGCATCCTGTCTCACACAGTGGCCAACCAGTTCCTCTGGAGGGCCAACAACAGGGCATAGAGGCCGAGGCCTTCCCCTGATAAGCACATCAGAAGAGCCCTGCTGGATCAGACCAGGAGTCCATCTAGTCCAGTATCTTGACTCACACGGTGGCCAGCCAGTTCCCCTGGAGGGCCAACAACAGGGCAGAGACACCGAGACCTTCATAAGAACGTCAGAAGAGCCCTGCTGGGTCAGACCAGTGGTGCATCTAGTTCAGCATCCTGTCTCACACAGTGGCCAACCAGTTCCTCTGGAGGGCCAACAACAGGGCAGTGATGCCGAGGCCTTCGTAAGAACATCAGAAGAGCCCTGCTGGGTCAGACCAATGGTCCATCTAGTTCAGCATCCCATCTCACACGGTGGCCAACCAGTTCCTTTGGAGGGCCAGCAACAGGGCACAGAGGCCAAGGCCTTCCCTAATGTCACCTCCCAGCTCTGGGTTTCAGAAGTTTAGTTTAAACTTCCTTTTTAAAGCTGTTTATTCCTGTGGCCATCACTACATCCTCTGGCAGCGAAATCCCACATTTTAATCCCTCTATGTATAAAGAAGTATTTCCTTTTGTCCATCCTGATGGGCCATCTTCATCAGATGACCTTGAGGTCTAGTCTTTTGCTCCAGTGTAGATTTACCTCATTTGGAATACTGTGTACAGTTTTGGTCACCGTATCTCAAAAAGGGCATTGCAGAGCTAGGAAAAGCACAGAGGGCGACCAAGATCACCACAGCTCTGTCTGTCCTACGGAATGGGATGTGGGCTTCAACAGGCATGCAGAGAGCCGGGTTGCGCCGCTGTGGATTTCACAATGGCAAAAAAATGCACTCCCTGAAGTTGTGGGGGATTTGACGAGAATCCCGGGCAGGGATCATTCTTCAAAGTGTGGGTGTGGGAGGGATCCGCTTTGGCAAGAGCCCCGGCTTGTTTGGAGGCCGGAATTCTGCAATTCCACTCGGCATAATGGTTTCCCCTGCCCCTGAATCCACCCTTGCTGTTTACAAAAGAGCTCTCTCTTTCCTGGCAGATGCCACCCTTAGCCACGGGCATCCCTTGGACCAGCTTTTTACGCCCCCGCTCCCCTTTTCGAGAAGGAATTCATTTAATCACAGCAGCTGTGGCATGCGCTCTCTCTCTCTCTCTCTCTCTCTCTCTCTCTCTCTCTCTCTCTCTCTCTCTCTGTGCTGTGTGGTTGAATTCTCTGTGGCCTGTTGTTTCTGAACAATGCGCCTCGAGGGATCTTTCAGACCGCTGCCGGGGTCAGGCTGTCCGAAGAAGGAGGCCCATGGCCTTCTACCCCGCGAAAGCAGGAACGAACCCACGCAGCCCCACGTCCCAGCTCGGAAATATCCACGCGCTCTCAAGGATATTACGGGGAAAGGAGCGCATGTACGCCAAATGACACAAACGTGCACAGACAGACACGGACAACGAGCTGTGTAAACAGGCACATGAGGGAGACATGTGCCGCCTCAATGCCCTGGGGCCGAGAGAGACCCCTGCACATGTGCACAAGCTTGCATGCGCGCACGCACTCCCTCCCCAAAATTCCCCCACGGGGGATCTCTCCAGAGTTGTCTAGTTTTCCTTGAGACTCGGGAAGGGAGGTCAAGGCTCCCTACCGGAGGACAGGAATGTCTCTGCGCATCATTGTAGGAACAAGCACTGCGGGGGAGGGGTGTCGCAGGGCCGTGCGCCGTGCGCTCACTCCAGGAAGGCTCCGGAGTCTGGCCACCGGGGGATGCAGCAGAAGGCTTTCAGGCAGGCCCTAATTAGTGGCCCTGCTGTCTCCGGAGCGGTGAACGCAAGTCATTAGGAAGGCAGATTGCAAACGGGAGCCCTGGCGAAACTGGCAAAGCGTTCCGCCATCTCCTGTCGCTCGTAACTAGGGCAAACCTCACCGTACAATTAGGAGGTTGTGTCTGGGAGAAGAAAGAGGAGGAGGAGGAAGGCTCCTTCTGGCTTTATGAATGATGGGGAAGCACGGCTCCCCAGAAATACCAACCCCGGCCTGCTCTCCATAGAACCCAGTGCCGTTGGCAACCTTTAGCAGTGCCATAGCTGATGGGAGTAGAGCAGCACGAAGTAGCACGGTGTTGTGATTCGAGTGTCCGACTAGGAGCTGGGAGACCCGGGTTCGAATCCCTGTTCTGCCTATAGATTCAGGGGAAAAGAGTAGTTCCTCATATAGTGAGGGGCAGTGTTGTGTAGTGATTCAGATAGGGGTGTCAAACGTAAGGCCCGTGGGCTGAAACTGGCCAATCTGGGGCTCTTATCTGGCCCACAAGCAACTGATCATTAGCTTTATTGCCATAGGACAGAGTCTGTGCATTATGTCCCTGCACACTGTCCCAGTGTTAATGCGTAACAGGGGGTAGGCCAGGCGTCAGGGAGGTACTGTAAGGAAATACTGTAAGAGTGTTAATGTTTTAAGCAAATGTGTATTTTGAGTAAAAAATAATTTTGTTAATTGGCTTTGCCTGGGTCCCTTATAAAGTTTATATCTCCCGTACCTGGCATTGCATTTACGGCGCACGTGACCCGGCCCAACAAAGTGACATTTATGTCCAATCCAGCCCTCATAACAAAAGAGTTTGATACCTATGGATTAGAGTGTCACAGTGCTGTGTCACAATTAGGATGAGAAGAGAGAGAGAAGAACTGGCTAGCCAGTGTGTGAGACAGGATGCTGGACTAGATGGGCCACTGGTCTGATCCAGCAGGGCTCTTCTTATGTACTAATGAGGGCCTCGGCCTCTCTGCCCTGTTGTTGGCCCTCCAGAGGAACTAGCTGACCACTGTGTGAGACAGGATGTTGGACTGGATGGACCACTGGCCTGATCCAGCAGGGCTCTTCTGATGTTCTGATGAAGGCCTCGGCCTCTCTGCCCTGTTATTGACCCTCCAGAGGAACTGGTCAGCCACCGTGTGAGACAGGATGCTGGGCTAGATGGACCACTGGCCTGATCCAGCAGGGCTCTTCTCATTCTTATATCTGTTTGAGCCATCACGGCCACTGGGCCATGACAGGCGCTTTTGTGCGAGCTCCTTTAATCCAGATTTTGTGGCAGTGAGTTCCAGAAGATAGCGACCATGTGAAGCAGCACTACCTACAATTTTGCAGTTGGGAAGTGCAGAGAGAGAGAGAGAGAGAGAGAGAGAGAGAGAGAGAGAGAGAGAGAGAGAGAGAGAGAGAGAGAGAGAGAGAGAGAGAGCACTAATGGAAATAAAATTACCTGAAATTGAAGGGACAGCCGAGGGGCAAGGGGTTCTGCTCAGTTTTTGGCACGAAAATTATGGAATTCCCTGCCTAGGGATGTTTCTCTGTCCCCCTCTGTCACTGCCTCCCACCACTCAGTGAAGGCTTCCCTGCTTTGTTTGGTGTTCCCTCACTGGCCCGACTTCCCGTCTGTGTGTTTTGCTTAGCTGCTGTTATTATTAGTTTCATATGCATGTACTGACCTGGATAGCCAGGCTAGCCTGATCTCGTCAGATCTCAGAGGGGAATAAGCAGGGTCAGCCCAGTCAGTTCTTGGAGGGGAGACCGCTGAGCAAGTCCAGGGTGGCTATGCAGAGGCAGGCCGTGGCAGAACCGCCTCTGAACGTCTCTTGCCTTGAAAGCCCCATGACGGGTCATCCATAAGTTGGCTGTGACTTTATGGTAAGATGATAGCTAGCTAGATGGATGGAGGGAGGGATGGAGGGACGGAGGGATGGAGGGACGGACAGACAGATGAAAGAGAGATGATTGATTGATAGACGATTGATAGACGGTAGAGAGATGATTGATAAGTGATAGAGAGATGACAGATTGATAGATAGATGATAGATGACAGACAGACAGATAGATAGGTAGGTAGGTAGATGATAGATAGAGATAGATAGATGATTGATTGATTGATTGATTGATAGATGATAGAGAGATGACAGACAGACAGACAGATAGATAGGCAGGCAGGCAGGCAGATGATAGATAGAGATAGATAGATGACTGATTGATGATCAAGAGATGATTGATAGATGATAGATGACAGACAGATGAGAGAGAGAGAGAGATGGATGGATGGATGGATGGATGGATGGATGATAGATGATAGATGATAGGTAGATTATTGATTGATTGATTGATTGATTGATTGATTGATGATAGAGAGATGATTGATTGATAGATGATAGGGAGATGATAGATTGATAGATATAGATAGATGATACATAGAGGACAGACAGACAGGAGAGAGAGAAAGAGAGAAAGATGGATGAGTGGATGGATGGATGGATGGATGGATGGATGACACGTGATAGCTAGACAGATGATAGAGAAAGAGATGATAGATTGATAGATACAGATAGAAGACAACTAGATAGATGATAGACAAACAGACAGATAGATAAGCTGGTTTGAATATTTTTTGACCGCTCGCCGTCTCGGGGAACACAAGTTGGGCAGAAATGTGGCATAAAAATATTATAAATGAATCAGATAAAACCAGGTGTCCTCTCGGGGGATCTGCCGCCTTTGTGGGACCGACTCTCTGCCTCTTCTGATGCACTGTAGATAAAGCGGACCTAGAGGAGACATCAGAGGTCCCTGCTGCGCTCAGTCTCGTACAAAGGGAGCAAAGCCCCACGCTGCTAAACCTGGACTCTCTCACTGCCTGCCAGAATGAGAGGCGGGGACTCAGAAAATCAATGAGAACTGGGTAGGACTGCCGCAGAAAAATGTCCTCCGTGCGCTCCCAGGAACATGGCCCTAGATTATGGTTTCTCACGAGCTTTCAGCACCTGTTCCATCTTTCCTCGGGCCTTCCCTCCCGCAAAACCAAACAGAGAACACAAAGCAAAAAACCTTTCTTAAAACAGCAGATGCGCTTAGGACCCGGACAAACCTATATACAGCTGCAACCTTTTGCACATTCACCTGGGAGTAAGTCCCACTGAACGCAACAGGGGCTCGATACTACACAAACATGCACAGGATCGTGCTGCAAAGAGGCCCTCTTCCAGGGCCGACTCGGACGCAAGCCGTGTGAAACACGCAGAGGCTTATTTCCGAGTAGCCCCACACAGGATCCGGCCCCGGGGCCGCCACGCTGTGCCTTCTGCGCAATTACGCTCATGCCTCTGCTGAAGTTTCATTCGAGGGAGCATATTGTCGAGAGGGGCGCTGATTCGATCTGAAGGCTGCCCGGCCTCCGCGGAGAAAGGACGCTCTGGCTGTCTCTTTGAGATACACCGATTTTTTGGAGTAGTTTGCTCGCTGCGCATGTGGTTTTTCCTCCCCCCTTCTCTTTTACTGACCAATGGGGCCCCAAAGCAGCTTGCAATGTTGTTCTCCCCTGCCTCCATTTCCCCCCTTACAACAACCCTGCGAGGTAGGTTAGGCTGAAAGAAAGAGAGAGAGAAGGGGAGAGACTGGCCCAAGGTGACTTAGTAAGCTTTCATGGCAGGGCGGTAATTTGAATTTCGTTCTTCTCCAGGCACAAATTGCTCTAATTCCTTGTTAAAGTCAGCAAGCGTCGCTCCATCGTGTGGCAGAGAGTTCCACAAGTTAATCAGGCACTCTTTATGTACTTTATACCCTGCCACTCTCCCCAACGGCGGCCCAAAAGGGCTTACGGCATTCTCCTGACCTCCATTTTATCCTCACATTGACCCTCAATTAAATTGCTGAGCAGTCGGGTTAGAACAAATAAAAGGAAGTCCTTCTTCACCCAAAGAGTGATTCACACCTGGAATTCCCTGCCACAGGAGGTGGTGGCAGCTGCAAGCATGGACAGTTTTAAGAGGGAATTAGATAAACAAATGGAGCAGAAGTCCATCAGTGGCTATTGGCCACAAGGTATAGATAGGAACTCTCAGTCTGGGGCAAGTGATGCTCTGTATTCTTGGTGCTTGGGGAGGGGGCAGCAGTGGGAGGGCTTCTGGTGTCCTGGCCCCACTGCTGGACCTCCTGATGGCACCTGGTATTTTTGGCCACTGTGTGACAGAGTGTTGGACTGGATGGGCCATTGGCCTGATTCAACATTGGCTTCTTTTATGTTCTTATGTTCTCATGTTGACCCTGGGCAGTAGGTTAGGATGAGGGGGTATGACTGGGCCAAGGCCACCCAGCGAGCTTCCGTGGCACAAGTGGGGGTTCAAGCTTGGGTCTCCCAGTGCCTAGGCTGACCCTCTAACCACTATACCACACTGCCCCTCTAGCAACTCTAGCTCGCCACCTAGTGGTGTGTAAACACTAAAAAGTTCCAGAAGGTCTGGCTGCCAGACAATCTTAAGATCTCCTGTCTATAGTACACACACGGTCATAAGATAATTAATTAATTAATCACCCTGCCCCTCACAAAGGGAAGAGGTGCTCTTTTTATGTCTGGCCCTGAATATTCTGAAAAGGGGAGGGGGGGGAAATCTCTCCATCGCCTGACCTCCTTCAATCCATACTGTTGTAAACCTTTGCCATATCCCCTCACCTTAGTCCTCTTCTCTGGAACGAGAACCCACCTAGTCCTGTTCTGAGGTTCACTCCAACCGTTTCCACGTGGGGAGGATTCTCTGCGGCACTTGCTTTGCTGGTGGGAATCCAGAGGTACAGGCATTTTTTTTTTTAACATCAGGGGTCCCCAGCGTGGTGTCCCGGGGGCACCCGGGGGCCCACCAACATGTTTTCTGCCACCCACAAATTGTTTTTAGAAAGTGGGAAGGGCCATATGCGGTTCTTGCCCAGTAGGGCTCCTGATTGGCCACTGGAGATCTGATTGGCTGGGCAAATTAAAACTGTGTTGTTTCAAGCGGCAGCTGCCCCCAACAGTGTTGGCTTTAACCTCTCCCCCAATGTATTTTTAAAATTGCTCCAGTTTGGTGTAGTGGCTAGGAGCGTAGACTCTAATCTGGGAGAACCAGGCTTGATTCCCCACTCCTCCACTTGGAGCTGCTGGATGACCTTGGGCAAGCCGTAGTTCTGTCAGAGCTGTTCCCTCAAGGACAGTTCTCTCAGAGCTCTCTCAGGTCCACCTGCCTCACAGGGTGTCTGTTGTGGGGAAGGGAAGGGAAAGGCGTTTGTAAGCTGCTCTGAGACTCCGAGTGAAGGGCGGGGTATAAATCCAATCTCCTCCTCCTCCTCCTCCTCCTCCTCCTCCTCCTCTTCTTCTTCTTCTTCTTCTTCTTCCCCATGCTTGGGCTCCCTCTGTGCATGTCGCTCCGCCTCCTCTGGCAGATGTTTCCCATTTGGCTCCGCCTTCTCTGGCAGCCATTTTGTGGTGGTGCCCACCACCCCGAGCCAGCATTCCAAAAGTGCTCACATGCTCAGAAAGGTGGGCATCTCCTGATTTCCGTCTTCAGCTGTTCGCCTCTCCAACTGAGACTCGCGGTGGATTAAATGACATGAGACTATTTCAGTCCACAGGGATGAGACGTCCGACAGACGATGCAATAGAGATTTGGACGGCAGAAAACTGAAAACAAGCACAAATCTGGTAACAGAGCTAAAAGGTAAAGAGAGATAAAAGAGAACTGGTGACGGTGCTTCCACAGGTGGAGATTTCTACACCTTTCCTCTGTCAGCCCATTGCGATTTCCATTTCCCCCACATTTTCCCCCAAGGTCATTTTGAGCTCTTCCCCTATTCCCCCCCAATGTGAAAGGGAAACAGCGGATGCAAGGGCTGGAAGCAGAAAGCTAATGTCAAGGAGGAGGAGAAGGAGACTGGATTTATACCCTGCCCTTCAGTACCTGAAGGAGTCTCAGAGCAACTTTCAATCTCCTTTCCCTTCCCCTCCCCACAACAGACACCCTGTGACTCGTAGGTGGGGCTGAGAGAGCTCTTCCAAGAACTGCCCTTGAGAGAACAGCTCTGAAAGAACTTGTGACTGACCCGAGGTCACACCAGCAGCTGCATGTGGAGGAGTGGGGACTCGAACCCAGATTAGAGTCCACTCGTTTAACCACTACATCAGACTGGCCACCAAGTCCCCACTCCTCCACTTGCAGCTGCTGGATGACCTTGGGGCAAGCCATAGTTCTGTCAAAGCAGTTGAAAGAGCAGTTCTCTCCGAGCTATCTCAGCCCCCGACCAAACAGGGTGTCTGTTGTGGGGAGGGGAAGGGAAAAGAGACTGTAAGCTACTCTGAGACTCCGAGTGAAGGGTGGGGTATAAATCCAATTCTTCTTCTTCTTCTTCTCTTCTATCTAAGTAGGAACTAGAACTGACCCTGCTTAGCTTCCAAGATCCAACAGGATTGGGCTAGCCAGGGTCATCCAATTCTCACCCTATATTCTTCCCCCCAAAGAGCAAAGTATAGCAGGGCTTGGAAAGAGCCTATTGAGAGCAGGGGAAACCCAGAAAGCAGGACGCTTACAGCCCAACATCTTCGTGCAGGAACTCCCTCCACCACAGAAAGCGCCTCTGTTTTGAAGTGAAGGCTTCAGAAATAAAACTAATTAATTCATTCCATTACATGTGCAGCAAAACCTTCCCAGTGGTAGCAGCCTCTGGCTCGTGCATACACATGTTCCCACAAGAGAGGGTCTTCTCTGCCCCCTGGGCACAGGCTGCAGATTAACAAGGGCCAAAAGGGAGTCCGCGGAGAGGGGCGTGTTCGCGTGCGATTCTACTCCAGTAAACATTTTAATCCTTTGGGAAACGGGGGGAATAAGAAAAGAAGGCGGAGCTAGGAAGAGAGGAGGGGCAGGAGCGGCAGGCAGAGTTAAACTATCACGCTTCGGAAGCGAGGTCAGACCAGCCCGGGCTCTCTGGAGGCGACTGTGGACTGCGAGGGTCGAATCCGGCTCGGGGTTGGATCCGTGCGAACCCAAGACGTTTTTCCAGGCGGAGGTTGCTGTCCGCGCTTCGTGGTGCTGAAACGGAGCCCCCATCTAGTCCACAGAGGAAGGAGAGAATAGGGGGGGCTAATTGAGCCCTTCGGAGCTGTCCACAGCCTGCCAGTGCTGAAATCCACCAGACCCCCCCCAGAACGAATTCTCTCCCTCCCGAGCCGGCACATCGATGGGAACCGACCAAGAGGCTCATCCGCCCCGGGAGAAGATGCTGCTTTAAAGCCAGATCGGCAGCTGAGCTCAGACCAGCCGCCTAACCCTCTCTGCCGCCGCTTCGCGTCTCAGTCTGCACAGAGAACTCTCTTCCCCACCTCCCGCACACACCCCAGGCAGGCATGGCTTTCATGGTGAAGTCGGTGGTCGGTGGGCAACTGAAGAACCTGACGGGGGGTCTCGGAGGAGAGGAGAAAGGGGAAAGCGAGAAGACCCCGGCGGAGGCCCACGGGATGACGAGGGAGGAGTACGAAGAGTACCAGAAGCAGCTGGTGGAAGAGAAGTAAGTACTTGAGTAAGGCTGGAGAACCGTGTTGCCTTTGGGGTTAGGTACAGACTCTTTGGGATGTGCCTCCTGCAAAGCCAGCTTCTATATGGCCTTGCACCCCAGCAGGCGGAGAAAAGGGAACCAGAGAAAGAAAAAGGTTTCCCAACCAGTATTCCCTCTAAGCTGTGGGGTCTTGTGAGCAAAAATTCTACTTTGTGAGCTCCTGGCATTAAAATTGTGAGCGAGCAATTTGGCGACTGCATTAATTAGTTTGCTCTGGAGCCCTCCCCTTCCTGAGCTGAGACAAAGATGTGTGAGCTGGAAGCTTAAAAAAACCGTGAGCTAGCTCACCCTAACTCAGCTTAGAGGGAACGCTGTTCCCAACCCCCTTTCCCCCTCCTTTTCGGAGGAGCGGTTTTTGAGCCGACTCAAGGTGCGATGAAAATGTGACAGGTTTCGACTCATTGTTGGGTAAGGTGTATTTAAAGGCATCGCCTGGCCGGCAGAGTCAAGGCAAGCTGGAACGATTTCACAGCTCGGTCACGTCGATGTCGCCCCCATTCCTGTCGAGGGACACGATTCGTGGCTCCCACACTTTTTAAATGAGGATCTCGGAACAAGAGCGAGCTGCTTAAGGCTCGTGGTTCCATGTCTGGAAAGCAGAGGGAATCCAAACTAGTTAGCAAGCATATTCACAGAAGAGAGAGAATCCAGATCTGATTTCTCTGCTAGATGCATGGTTTAATTCTCCGCCACCATTTCCTAAGCTACCAATCCTAATGGGACACATCCAAGCCATATATCTGACATTTCACAAAGAGCAATATCCAGTCCCCAACAAAAAGAAACAGATTGTTGCGGCATTTTAGGTCCTTTCCGCACTTGGATCTCACCCCTGGTTTTATCAGAGTTCAACTCGCGACACGACACCTTGCATTTATCCCAGGTTATAACAGCATCTGTTTATCCTGGGACAAGTGTGGGTTGAAACCAGGGTGACCTCAATGTAACATGGAAACAAAAAATACCCCGAGGTAATCTCAGGGGTGAACTTGTGTGCAGTGTAGAATGTAAGTTCGGGGACAGGGTTGAACCAGGATTTAAGGTCTAGTGCGGAAAGGACCACAGTCTCAGGAGGGGAGCCACAATGGTCCGCACTAGAAGATCTGGATTCGAGTCCAGTTAGCACCTTGGAGACCAACAAGATTTGGGGGAAGTGAAAAAGAGCAAAGAGTCCAGGAGTACCTTAAAGACTAACAACATTTGTGGCAGGGCACGAGCTTTCATGAGTCACTGCCCACTTCTTCAGATACTGAGCGGTGATTCATGACAGCTGATACTCTACCACAAATTTTATTAGTCTTTAAGGCGCTCCTGGATTCTTTGCTCTTTTCTACTGCTACGGACAGACAAACCCATCAAGATTTTGGGGGTACAAGCTTTGGGGAGTCAAAGCATCCTTTGTCAGATCTGGTATTACAGAAACCTTCCCAAGAGACAGGGACGTACGGAAGATGACAAATAGACTGGGTTGATTCTACCAGGACATCCAATAATCTATGCCTACCATAGAAACAGGACAAACATTGAGAATGAAAAATAGCTCTAAGCACCGTCTGTGCGCAAAACCTACACAATCTCCCCTCCAAGCAGTTTCTGCGCAGGGTGCAGACTTTAATTCTATTTTAAAAACAACAACAACACACACCCATGCAGATATAAGAATCTGGGTTACAAAATGCAAATAGTGGGAGATGAGCTTTCCTTTTTAAGCACCGACTCGGAATCTGATGAAGGGGGCTTTGACTCTGGAACTCGTACCCCGAAAATCTCACTGGTCTCTAAGGGGCTACAGGACTCGAATTTAACTTGGTTAAAGAGACCCTGTCCGGTTGTGCTTTCTAAACCAGGAGGGGAAGGAGAGGAAGCGGACACGATACGTTCACATTTGTTGTGGAAGGTGGGGAATGCCGGTCAAGTATTTTAATGAAGCTCTAATCTTTTAATCCGCTTTTGCCTTGGAGAGATGGGATTGTTTTCTCGGGGAAATCAATAAAAAAAATAACTGTCTCTCACTCCAGCTTTCCCTCCGGAAGTTCCGATGTACAGTTTCCAATTCCTGGTTTTGAAAGGAAGGAAGGAAAAAAAAAACCAGATTGTTTAGTGCCACGCTCACACTTTCCGATACTTAGCTGCCTTCCTGTTCGCATTCTCCGTGTAATTCTTTGATAGTAACATCGAGTTCTGCTAGGGTTGAACCACCACTTTTCCGGCAGATCGCTTCCAAACATGTTGAGCTAAATCCTGTGGCTCTCTTGCAGAACAGACTGCATATTCTGCATTAAAAAAAACAGTCAGAAGAAGAAGAAGAAAAAGAGATTGGATTTATACCCCGCCCTTCATTACCCAAGGGAGTCTCAGAGCGGCTTACAAACTCCTCCCCCCCCACAACAGACACCCTGTGAGGTAGGCAGGGCTGAGAAAGCTCTGACAGAAACTGCTCTTTTTCAAGGACAGCTCTGACAGAACTATGGCTTGCCCAAGGTCATCCAGCAGCTGCAAGTGGAGGAGTGGGGAATCAAACCCGGTTCTCCCATATTAGAGTCCGCACACTTCACCACTAAACCAAACTGGCTCTCAATGCAGCCTGAAAGAACAGAAGTAATTCCCAAACCAGCTGCACTTACATTCCCATAGGCAGCGTGGTTTAGTGGTTGGAGGTTTGGACTGAGACCTGGGAAATCCAGATTCAAAACCTCCCTCTGCCATGGAAGCTCACCGAATGACCTGGGGCCAATCACACACGCTTAGTGTCGCCTACCCCCTAGGGTTGTTGTGAGCAGTGTTCCCTCTAAGCTGAGTTGGTGTGAGTTAGCTCACAGTTTTTTAGCCTCCGGCTCACACCTTTTATGTCTTAGCTCAGGGAGGATGGCTCCAGAGCAAACTAATTTATGCAGTAGCCAAATCGCTTGCTCACAACTTGAGTGCCAGGAGCTCACAAAGTTGAATTTTTTGCTCACGAGACTCCACAGCTTAGAGGGAGCACCGGTTGTGAGGATAAAATGGAGGAGGGAAGGACGTAAGCGGCTCTGAGCCCCTGCTGGAGGAAAAAGCAGTGCGTAAATGAAAATAAATGCAGATCTGCTTGTAGATTTGTTCCATAGTGAAATCTCACTGAACTACCACGGAAGAAGTGGAAACCCGAATGGGGAGGAAAGCAGGGCAGCGTGCTCCTCCCCCGGTTCCAGAGGACCACCCAGCCACTAACTGGGCAAGACCATACAGATTTCAGTGTACTGTTTTCAGTGGCACAGACTCGTGCTTCAGAGCAATCTTGATATGGGCACGGGTGGGTGGCCGTGTTGGTCTGAAGCAGCCGAACAAAGTTTGAGTCCAGTCAGGCGCCTTTAGGGCCAACCGAGTTTGATAAGCTTTTGTGGGCAGGCACATTTCTTCGGGCACCGATTGCGTGCATGCCCACTTTTATTTATTGTTTGTAAAGGCTTAAGTTGGCCACCTTCTTCGTACATATCTCTTATTCTGGTAAAGCCCTTTTCTTTAAGAACTCTCCGCCAATGGGGGTCATCAATTTCCTCATATAGACTTTCTAATGGTGCCCATTCAGAAGGTTTGCTCAACCAAATGGGTTGCCATTTATTCCATATTTTCAATGCTGTCCTTCTGGGTCCCATGTGTGCATGCCCACTGCTTCAGATACCAATCGTGTGCATGCCCACTGCTTCAGATACCAATCGTGTGCATGGCCACTGCTTCAGATACCAATCAAAGTGTGCCTGCACATGAAAGCTCATACCAAAAAGAAGAAGAAGAAGAAGAAGAAGAAGAAGAAGAAGAAGAAGAAGAAGAAGAAGAAGAAGAAGAAGAAGAAGAAGAAGAAGAAGAAGAAGAAGAAGAAGAAGGAGGAGGAGGAGGAGGAGGAGGAGGAGGAGGAGGAGGAGGAGGAGGAGGAGGAGGAGATTGGATTTATACCTTGCCCTTCACTACCCAAAGGTGTCTCAGAGCAGCTTACAAACTCCCTTCCCTTCCGTTCCCCTCCCCACAACAGACACCCTGTGAGGGAGGTGGGGCTGAGAGAGCTCTGACAGAAACTGCTCTTTTTCAAGAACAGCTCTTATCAGAACTATGGCTTGCCCAAGGTCATCCAGCAGGTGCAAGTGGAGGAGTGGGGAATCAAACCCAGTTCTCCCAGATTAGAGTCCGCGCACTTAATCACTACGCCAAAGTGTGATGGTTTCAAAGGTGCCCCTGGACTCAGACTTTGTCTTGATACAGACACATTCACTGAAGCATCACCTCATTAGCTATCCAAGCGGCATTTTCGGATTCTAGTCTCCCCACCCCATGGACCAGCTGGTAAACCCAGTTATGGAAAAGTTTTTTGTGCGAAAGCAATTTTGACGTTTCATCAACAAATGGACGTTACTAATAAGTCGATTTCACTGGTTCGATTTCACAACTGGGATCAAATCCCCCACTCTGCCTTGCTGGGTGACTTTGGGCCAGCCACAAACTGTCTCGCAGCCTAACCTGCCTCACAGGTAGCTTTAGGTGGGTAGCCGGGTTGGCCTGCAGAAGGAGAGCTGGATTCAAATCCAGGAGCACCTTAAAGATCAACAAGATTTTCAGGGTATAAGCTTTTGAGGGTCAAAACTCCCTGGCAGCTGATGAAGGGAGCGTTGACTCTCGAAAGCTTATACAGTGGGAGAAAAAAAATCGGTCCTTCAGATGCTACTGGACTTAGATCTTGCAGTTCTACCTTGCAGGGTTGTTGTGAGGATGAACTAGAGGAAAGGAGAATGCATTGGCTCCCCATTGGGGGAAAGGTGAAGTAAAAAGGAGTTAAATGTTTAAAAAAGTGATCTCATCAGTACAAAATACTGTGGAATTGGTTGGGAATTACCTTTAAGCTCTATCCAGCTTTTCGCAAAGAGAAGCAAACTGGTTGCTGATGAGTGGAATATCTTTTAGTTTCCTTCTTGCTTTGACATATAGAATAAATAAAGGAAAGGATAATATAAGTCCAAACAGGAGAAATAATAATCATAGAAAAATGACTGACTCTAAACAAATCTTTTTAATACACCAATACACTAAGTACATAAATATCAAATAGAAGAAATAACACCTCTGTGTCCATTTAACAAAACCCTTTACGTAAGGCATGTCTACCGATCAACAAAACTCCTTTAAATCACTATATTCTTACAAACATATAGAAAAGCTAATAAATACCAATGAACGATGCAATAAAGCTAAAAAGTATCCTCTTTCAAGTATTGTAATGTTGTTATTCCTATATGCTTTATGAGAAATTAGTCGTAAAGACAAAAATTGTCTCAGATGATATTGAGAGCCTTTTTCGCCATGCAATGGCAGTCTCCAGTCTTACGGGAGGTTAACCGGAGAACCCGTTTCATAGAACTTCCTCAGAGACGGCTCACTCTGAGTTACACTCTGAGAAGTCCACTGAAGTTACAGTCTTACGGAGGGTGCGGCTCTGCTTAGAACGGCACTGCTAACCCCCTTCCAACAGGGACTGTCAGCACCAGTGTTCCCTCTAAACTGAGTGAGTGTGAGCTAGCTCACAGTTTTTTATCCTCCGTCTCACACATTTTTGTCTTCGCTCAGGAAGGGATGGCTCCAGAGCAAACTAATTTATGCAGCAGCCGAATCGCTCGCTCACAACTTTAATGCCAGTAGCTCATCAAGTAGAATTCTTGCTCACAAGACTCCACAGCTTAGAGGTCAGCACCAACGGAAAAGAGCTGTATCCACATTAACAGTGGCGGCTAAGTGTTTCTAGAACAACAAATTAGTTTTCGCCACACCGGTAGACATGTAAGCTGTATAGCAGCCCTAGCTATTCTTTAAGGAAAACCAGTTATCCAAGGGGTTGGATGAAACCGGGCACTTGAGAATCTGGTTCTTGGTTTGAATCAAATCCCGCAAAGGCGGCTGTTGAAAGAGCGTAAGAACCCCAGTGCTAGATCACACAAAGGTCGTTCTGGTTCAGTCTTCTGTTACAAGCAGGGGCAAACTGCATGTCTGCGGGAAACCCACAAGCAGGGAAAGTCCACAATAGCCTTCCCCTGCTGTTTCCTGCTCAGGTAACAAAAATTCAGAACTGTCCCACTTCCCAGCATGGAGAGTTTTTGCAACGGTGACGGTAACCGATAGACCAGCCCATTGTGAATCTTCTTCGCCAGCTTTTAAAGCCATCTATCGGCTAGAGGCCCATTGCTTAGAGAATTCTTTTTACACTGTGTTGTATGGGCAAAAAGACAAGAGGATGGTTCCGGCAGGTCGAAGGCAACACTAAGGCCCTGAGCTGGATGGTACCTCAGTGTTCCCTCTAAGCTGAGTCAGTGTGAGCTAGCTCACAGTTTTTTTTAGCCTCCGGCTCACAGGTTTTTTTGTCTTCGCTTTGGAAGGATGGTTCCTGAGCAACCCAATTTATGCAGCCGCCGAATTGCTCACTCACAATTTGAATGCCGGTAGCTCACCAAGTAGAATGTTTGCTCACGAGACTCCACAGCTTAGAGGGTGCATCAATCCTGATCTCTTCAGGTTTCGGAAGCTAAGCAGGGTCGGCCCTGGTTAGTCCTTGGATGGGAGACCACTGAGGAGCTGCTATGCAGAGGAAGGCGACGGCAAACCGCCTCTGACCGTCTCTTGCCTCGAAAACACTATGGGGTTGCCGTAAGTCGCCCACAGGCAGCTGAACGGCACCTTACACACACGCAGATTGCTTTCCATAGACATTAAACGGCCAAGATTTTGCTAGTACCTCCAGCCTTCCCCAGGACACTGATCTCTTCTTCCCACACACTTCAGATTATGGAAGGGAGAAAGTCGTGAAGTTGATTGCAGTTCTCTTTTACGATAAAGATTCGCTTTCTATTTTTCTCAACGTACTTTTTTTCCCCCTTATCTTTTTTCTTAACGATACACCTCATCTGATCTCATCTGATCTCGGGAGCTCAGCAGGGTCGGCCCTGGTTAGTACTTGGATGGGAGACCGACAAGGAAGCACGGGGTCGCTACGCACAGGCGGGCGATGGTAGAACCACTTCTGAATGGCTCTTGCCCTGAAAACCCTTCAGGGTTACCAGAAGTCGGCTGTGACTTGACAGCACTTAATTATTGTCCTTGCCCGGATGGCTGAAGCTAGCCCGATCTCATCAGATCCCGGAAGCTAAGCTGGGTCAGCCCCAGCTAGTACTTGGATGGGAGACCTCCAAGGAATACCGGGGTCGCTATGCAGAGGCAGGTGACGGCAAACCACCTAGGTTTGTCTTTTCCCTGGCCCGGATGGCCCTGGTGAGCCTGGTCTCCTCTGATCTTGGAAGCTAAGCAGGTTTGGCCCTGGTTAGTCCCTGGGTGGGAGACCACTAAGGAAGCCCAGGGTTGCTACGCAGAGTCAGGCAATGGCAGAGCACCTCTGAACACCTCTTGCCTTGACATGGATGGCCCAGGTGAAACTGATCTCATCAGATCTTGGAAGCTAAGCAAGGTTGGTCTTGGTTAATACTTGGATGGGAGACCACCAAGGAATCCCAGGGTCACGATGCAGAGGCAGGAAACAACAAACCACCTTGGTTTGTCTTTTCTCTGGCCTAGATGGTCCAGGTGAGCCTGATCTCCTCTGATCTTGGAAGCAAGAGTCCAGGAGCATCTTAAAGACTAACAAAATTTGTGGCAGGTTCACTTCCGTGAGTCACAACTCACTTCTTCAGAGAGCTCCAACCCTGCCACGAATTTTGTCGGTCTTGAAGGCGCTACCGAACTCTGGCTCTTTTCTATGGCTGCAGATGATCTAACATGGCTGCCCACCTTGATCTGTCTTCATGTGGACTAGTGACTTGTAACACGCTGTTGCTTTTTGCTTAAATATGGTCGAAGAACGGGGGTTTTCCCTCACCTCCAGCGAAAAAAGTGGGCATTTCGGAGCACGTTGGCCAGTGTGGTTTTGGAACCGTTGGGTGCTGTTTGCTCTGGATTTCACAGCGCAGACAGAAGGAATATAACCTTATATGTCAGATACCAGAGAACGAAGCTCTCTGTAGGAGGTGACTGCAGAAGGTAACAGAAAGGACTGTATACAAGGAGAGTTGGACTAGATGGGCCATTGGCCTGATTCAACTTTGGCTTCTCTTATGTTCTTATGATCATCCATGCGCTGCATGCAGATCTATGTCCTGGACAGGGCAGTCCTAAGAGGAGTTACGCCCTCCTAAGTCTATTTGAAGTCAAAGGGCTTTGAAGGCCATAACTCTGTTTAGGACTGCTCTGTCTTTACAGTCCCTGTGCAGGATTGGAAGCTGGCCGTTATTCCAAACGAATGGTCCAAGAGAGACTGTGGCTCAGTGGTAGAGCATCTGCTAGGCATGCAGAAGGTCCCAGGTTCAATCCCCGGCACCTCCAGTTAAAAGAACCAGGTGATGGTAAAGACCTCTGCTTGAGACCCCAGAGAGCCGTTGCCAGTCTGAAAAGACAGTACTGGCTTTGATGGACCAAATGTCTGATTCAGTATAAGAAGAAGAAGAGATTGGATTTATACTCCTCCTTTCACTACCCGAAGGAGTCTCAGAGTGGCTGACAAACTCCTTTCCCTTCCCCTCCCCACAACAGACACCCTGAGAGCAATACTCCCTCTAAGCTGAGCAACAATTCCAGTCTGTGAGCTACTGGCATTAAAGCTGTGAGCGAACGATTTGGCTACGGCATGAATTAGTTTGCTCTGGAGCCCTCCTTCCTGAACTAAGATCAAAAAGTGTGAGCCGGAGGCTAGAAAACTGTGAGCTAGCTCCCACTAACCCAGCTCAGAGGGAACACTGCCTGGGAGGTAGGTGGGGCTGAGAGAGCTCTCTCGAGGACTGCCCTTGAGAGAACAGCTCTGAAAGAACTTGTGACTGGCCCAAGGCCGCGCCAGTAGCTGCAAGTGGAGGAGTGGGGAATCAAACCCGGTTCTCCCAGATTAGACTCCACGCTTTTAACCACTACACCAAACTGGGTCTCAGCTGCACATGTTCATATGTGTTCATGCGAAAGATGGTCTCCTTGGGGAATCCACCCCGATCAGCATCTGTAACGTGCTGGGATGCGGAGCCGAGATTGATGACCTACATCAGGGACTGTCGGGCTTTCTCCGCCCCCTGTAGCCAGCCTCCCCGGGGGTAGCCCTGGTCTGCCTCACTAATTAACCACCATTTTCCTTCCCCCCCCCGCTGTGTTCCCTGCAGAATGGAGCGAGACGCCCAGTTTGCACAACGCAAAGCCGAGAGGGCAACGCTGCGGAGTCACTTCCGAGACAAATACCGGCTGCCCAAGGTACGTTCTGGGGCCTCTGTTGCGAGGGTGGGAGGGAGGGGCCTTGCCGGATTTCAGGAGCGGTAGTCCTAAGGGGTGTTCCCTCTAAGCTGAGCTGGTGTGAGCTAGCTCACAGTTTTCTAGCCTCCAGCTCACACATTTTTGTCTCGGCTCAGGGAGGAGGGCTCCAGAGCAAACTGATTTAATGCAGCGGCCAAATCGTTTGCTCACAACTTTAATGCCGGTAGCTCAGAAAGTAGCATTTTTGCCCACAAGGCCCCACAGCTTAGAGGGAGCATTGGCCCTAAGTGGCCCAGGCTAGTGCAATCTCATCAGATTTCCAAAGCCAAGCAAGGTCAGCCCTGGTTAGTACTTGCATGGGAGATCATCGAGGAAGTCCAGGGTTGTTGTGCCAGCCCAGCCCCATTTTATTATATCTTGGGAGCTAAACGTCGGCCCTGGTCAGTACTTGCATGGGAGGCCCCTAAGGAGGTCTCACAAAGTGGTCAACCAGTTCCTCTGGAGGGCAAACAACAGGGCATAGAGGCCGAGGCCTTCATAAGAACATCAGAAGAGCCCTGCTGGATCAGACCAGTGGTCCATCTAGTCCAGCATCCTGTCTCACACAGTGGCCAGCCAGTTCCTCTGGAGGGTCAACAACAGGGCATGGAGGCCAAGGCCCTCATAAGAACATCAGAAGAGCCCTGCTGGATCAGAACAGTGGTCTATCTAGTCAAGCATCCTGTCTCACACAGTGGCCAGCCAATTCCTCTGGAGGGCCAACAACAGGGCATAGAGGCTGAGGCCTTCATAAGAACATCAGAAGAGCCCTGCTTAATCAGACCACTGGTCCAACCAGTTACTCTGGAGGGCCAACAACAGGGCATGGAGCCTGAGGCCTTCATTAGAACATTAGAAGAAGACTGGCTATCTGCTACCACTTTGGAACTTACGTCGTCACCTTACCAGAACCCATCTTGGAACTGAGAATATCAGAGCACCAGCACTTTGTTGTACTATTGTTATGTTTTTATCTTGTTTTAATTGTTTTAATTATGGCTTTGGCCCCAACTGTTAGCCACCCTGAGCCTTAGGGGAGGGCGGGATATAAATCGAATTATAAACAAACAAACAAACATCATAAGAGCCCTGCTGGAGCAGAGCAGTGGTCCATCTAGTCCAGCATCCTGTCTCACACAGGGGCCAGCCAGTTCCGCTGGAGGGCCAACCACAGGGCATGGAGCCTGAGGCCTTCATGAGAACATCAAGAGCCCTGCAGGATTAGACCGGTGGTCCATCTAGTCCAGCATCGCATCTCACATAGTGGCCAACCAGGTGCTCCTGGAAGGCCTACAAGCAGGGCTTTCACCTGTCATTGCTCTTCCAAGCAATGGATATTCGAAGATACACTGCCCCTGAACATGGAGGTTCCATCTAGCTATGAGCTTTTGCACCCTAGTCTGGGCCAGCTTCTGAATACCAGCTCTCTACTTAAGGAACTGAATTGGCGAAGGTAACCTGGACGCTCATTAATCCTGCCGCCTACACTACAGAGATCTAACCATCCAGAAGCAGAATTTTGCTGCCAGAAGATGCAGTGATGGCCACAGGAATAGACGGCTCTAAAGGGGGATTAGATAGATTCATGGAGGTCTATCAGTGTCTGCTAGCCATAGTGATTAAAGGGAACCTCCATGTTCAGATGCAGTCAACCTCAGAATCCCATTGCCAGGAGGCAACACCAGGGGAAGGCCTCAGCCTCTATGCCCTGTTGCTGGTCCTGCAGAGGAACTGCCTGGTTACTATGTGAGACAGGATGCTGGACTAGATGGACCACTGCTCTGATCCAGCAGAGCTATTCTTATATTCTTACACCATATTTTCAGCGGTTGCGCCTCATTCTAAGACATCGCGGCCCTAAAAGTTAATAGATGGCGTTTATTACCCTAGATCTCCCTAGATCAGGAAGCATGACTGTACCATATGGTGGTGTCGTGATCCGGGTACGCATGTCCTAAATTATTTTATCAACGTGAAACAGCAAGGGATGGGGGGGAGCTTTCCTAGCATTTGGACCTAAGTTGCGTTGACATCTCTGACAACGTGCAAGGAGGGAATCAGAGCAAAAATGAAATATCGGCCTTTAGACATGTGGCGTTCGGTGACGCCGAGAAAGCAGACGTGCAAACAAGAGACAGAGAGAGAGAGGGAGAGAGAGAGAGGAGCTCTAGTCAAGATCTGTCATGCTGTTCGCAGAGCCGAGATCCTGTCTGTAGATGAGGGATTAGCTCCCCAGCAGAGCAATATGGAACGTTTCGCAAAAAGTTCAGAATCGCATTCGTTAAGGCGCTGCCAGATTTCTCTGTCGTCGTCTCATTTATTTATTTGAAAAACCTTCACAAGCCCGTCTTCCCTCCCAAGCAGATGAGACTCAACGTGAGTGACAGATTAAAAAGCTGTACAGAACACAGGAAGTTTTAAACGGCAAACGACTGAAACGGTCGACGGGAAGTCTTTAAGGGTTAGCCGTAAGGGGCCCGACGAACTGCAGAATTGTTGCAAATTCCCCACACAAATTCCTGGAGTCATATCCAATGTTGTCTCTCGTGCACTAGTCGTCGACAATTTTGCAAACACCCTTTGCTCGTCCACTTTTAGGCAGTGTCCTGTAGCGCTTAGAAGGGGGAATGAGATGGAAGAATCTTGGGTGCAAATCCTCGCTCAGGCCTGAAACTCGGTTGACGTTAGACAAGTGCAGGGATAATAACACAGGGAAGAAAGACTCCAGGCCACCAGCCTCAGTCCCTTGAAGGAAGGGAAGGTAAAAATGTACAAAACTGATTAAGAGATAGTCCAGGGGTATTTCCCCCCTTTCTTTTGCTCTCAGCCAAATCCACCTCACAGGGTTGTTGTGAAAACAGGGCAGAGGAGGAGAGAGCCACGTATGTGAGTCTATGCTGCTTGTAGAAGGCCAGAATTCCAGTGAGAGCCATTCTGGTGTAGTGGTTAAGTGCGCGGACTCTAATCTGGGAGAACTGGGTTTGATTCCCCACTCCTCCACTCGCATCTTGGGCAAGCCATAGTTCTGGCACAGCTGTTCTTAAAAAAGAGCAGTTTCTGTCAGAGCTCTCTCTTGGCCCCACCTACCTCACAGGGTGTTTGTTGTGGGGAGGGGAAGGGAAAGGAGTTTGTGAACTGCTCTGAGACTCCCTTGGGTAGTGAAGGGCGGGGTATAAATCCAGTCTCTTCTCTCTTTTTCTTCAGTGAGATAGATATCACTTCCATACGAATTGTATTCGTACAGATGGGGAAAGAGCTCTGTAAAAGATCTCCAGAATGAATTTCCCCATTCGTTTATTTACTTTGTTTAAAGTCCGCCTCCCTCGTAGAGACTCGAGGTGGGACACGCAGTTAAAACCAGTTCACTAAAGATGGTATAAGGCAATGAAGAACGACAATGTGATGGAGCCAGCACAAAATGAACGAAGAAAAAAAACCATAACCTCCCTTTTAACACAGCTTAGATCCTGGACTGTGGCAAATTCCCACTGCTGTCCACATCTCTTCACATGAACACACGAAGCGGCCTTCTACCGAATCAGACCCTGGGTCCACCAAGGTCAGTATTGTCCACTCAAACTGGCAGCCGCTCTCCAGGGTCTCAGGGTGGGGGTTTTTCCCATCACCTAATGCCAGATCTTTTAACTGGAGATACTGGGGATTGAACCTGGGACCTTCTGCATGCCGAGCAGATGCTCCACCACCGAGCCACGGCCCCTCCCAACACAACCGCCTGCTTCCTTTGCCACCTTTCAACAGACAGGCTATGGATTCCAGTCCGACCAAGCACGTGCCCTGCGCTGGACTCTGAGAACACTTCATCTGTCCGTCTGTGTTTTCCTAAATGGAGCAGGCGAGATCCGGCACAGCATAGCTATTAGAGAGTCTGACTAGAACTGGGGAGGACCCAGTTCTCCAATCTCTGCTCAGCCTTAAAGCTCACTGGGGGACCATGGGCCAATCGCACTCTCTCCTGGCTTCCCCTTCCTCACAGGGCTGTTGTGAGGATCCGGTGGAGGAGTAAGAGAACCAAATGCGTTACCCTGAGTTCCTGGGTGGTGGAGGAAAGTGTAGTCAACCCACAACGGACTTACGGTGAGCCTGCAGGGCTTTCAAGGAAAGAGATGCATAGAGGTGGTTTGCCATGGCCTGCCTCTGCGTAGCAACCCCGGGTTTCCTTGGTGGTCTCCCATCCAAGTACTAACCAGGGCTGACCCTGCTTAGCTTCTGAGATCAGATGAGATCAGGCTAGCCTGGGGCATCCAGGTCAGGACAAGAGATGAACCGAGGCGGTTTGTCACTGCCCGCCCTCTGCGTAGCAACCCTGGACTTCAGTTCTGGTCTCCCATCCAAGTACGAACCAGGGCTGACCCTGCTTAGCTTCTGAGATCGGATGCGATCGAGCTATCCTGGGCCACGCAGGTCAGGGCGAGTCCCCCCAGAGTGGACCAAGAATATGCTAAAGAGAGACGACAGGTCTGAGAACTGTAGCAAAGGCGGGCTTTTCCTCTCCAGAATAAGCCCTCCCCCTCCCCCTCCCCGGGCTTTTAAAGCTGATTAATCACAGGAACGTTAACAGATTGATCAAGGGAGGATGAGCTCAGCGTGCATTTGCCTATGAATAAACTATAATCCCTGCAGAAGAAAAACACGTTTCCCTTTCCCTTTCTTTTGCAATAAGATCATATCAGCAGCTTGAGCAGTGCCCCCCCCCCCGCCCGTTTTGCTCGGCTGAAGGGGAAATTCCTCTTTAAGATGGCACGACCATCTGCCGTTTTTTGGGGTAAGCTTTTATTTAGGGGATATTTATAGCCCTTGCACTTTGTTCCGGCACTTGTAGCCGTCCGTGTGGCTCCCCCAAAATAAAAATCCGAACGCTTCAAGCCACAAACGAAGATCCGAATCAAAACCTGGACCGCTGACGTAAAAGCTCACATGGCCACAGAAACTAGCCACAACGGAACGGGGAAAATTAGACCAGGGGGCCGGATCAGACATGTGGCCCGGGCTTCTATCAGGCCCACAGTGGAACTGGCCGTCTCCTGCTTCTTCTTCCAGTTCTGCTGCTGCTGCTGCGCCATAGTAGGTTTGCAGTTTACAGATACACACTCGGACAGCTTACTCAAGATTGCAACCGCACATTTTGATGCAATAATTCAGAGCAAGAGGTGCCAGTTATCAGACACGGTTAAATAAACAAAATATTGCAAGGATGCTAAAGTTTTAAGTATGTTTTTATTTTATGGGGAGAAAACCCTTTGTGTTTGTGTCCTTTATACAGTTTATATCTCTGCTACCCGGCATTACATTTGATGACACACATGGCCCGGCCCAACGAGGTCTCATTAATGTCCCTCATAACAAATGAGTTCGACACCCCTGAATTAGATTAAACTTACCCTACTTGATGTGTGCTCTTGGGAATAAATGGGTGAAGAGTAGAATGCTGGTAGCTAATCACAGTGGCTCAGTGGCAGAGCATCTGCTTGGCATGCAGAACGGCCCCAGGTTCAATCCCCGGCATCTCCAGTTAAAAGAACAAAGCAGTAAGTGAAGGGGGAGACCTCCGCCTGAGACCCTGGAGTGCTGCTGCCAGCCTGAGTAGACAATACTGACCTTGATGGATCAAGGGTCTGATTCCATATAAGGCAACTTGGTGTATTCACAGGACAGGTTCCTCTGGGCCAAGGAAGTCAGGTACTGGCCTGCTGGGAGCTTTAAAAGAAATGTATTTATTTAAACAGGGCTCTTTTTGTAGCAGGAACTCCTTTGCATATTAGGCGACACCCCCCCCTAACGTGGCCAATCCTCCAAGAGCTTACAGTAGCCCCTGCAAGAAGAGCTCTGTAAGCTCTTGGAGGATTGGCTACATTAGGGGTGTGTCGCCTAATATGCAAAGGAGTCCCTGCTACAAAAAGAGCCCTGTTTTACAAACATAAGAACGTCAGAAGAGCCCTGCTGGATCAGACCAGTGGTCCATCTAGTCCAGCCTCCTTTCTCACTCAGTGGCCAACCAGTTCCTCTGGAGGGCCAACAACGGGGCAGAGAGGCCAAGGCCTTCATAAAAACATGCAGATCGAAATGCTGATCGCCACTTTGGGGTCAGGAAGCGATTTTTCTCTAGGCCAGTTTGGCTGGAGATCCTGGAGGTTTTTTGTCATCTTCTGGGCATGGAACAAGAGTCACTGGCGGGGGGGGCAATGCCCCCTCTAAGCTGTAGAGTCCTGTGAGCAAAAATGCTCCTTTGTGAGCTCCTGGCATTAAAGTTGTGAGCGAGCGATTTGGCTGCTGCATAAATTAGTTTGCTCCGGAGCCCTCCTCGCTGAGCTAAGACCAAAATGTGTGAGCCGGAGGCTAAAAAACTGTGAGCTAGCTCACGCTAACTCAGCTTAGAGGTGTGTGGGGGGGGTATTTGTGGATTTCTTGCATTGTGCAAGGGGTTGGACAAGATGACCCTGGAGGTCCCTTCCAACTCTATGATCCTATGATTCTCTGAAGCAGCCCATAGGCTTGACTCTAACTCCCACTTCTCTTCTGTCCCCAAACTGACGTCCCTCCCGTTAGAACGAGACCGACGACAACCAGATCCAACTGGTGGGGGGCGACGTGGAACTCCCCAAGGAGCTGGCCAAGATGATTGAGCAGGACAACGAAGAAGAAGAAGAAAGGGACTCTGTTATCGGACAGCTCACCAATATCCAAACTCTGGACCTAGATTCCTTGAAGGACAAGGCCCAGGCCACGCTGGACGACCTGAAGCAATCGGCGGAGAAGTGTCTCCTGATGTGACCTCGTCCGTAGGATCCAGCTCCTTCTCTCCCCGCCCCCAACGTAAACCTGTTGCATTGTGGGGTGGGGTGCGAGCCGTCAGCCATCCGGGTGGTGATGGTTTATGGGAACGACCCCTCCGGCTCCCGCCGAGTTAGTCTTCCTTCCCTCCTAGAGGCGTCCACCCCTTTTCTTGACTCCGAGTCCAAAGTTGTTTTTCTCGTCCCTTCCCCTGTCTGTGAACTTGGGGTGTGTTTGCCGGTCTCAGGTTAGAGACAGAGTATCGTCTTCCCCACCCGGTCCTGCAAATCAGACCTCTCTTATGCGGTCAAAACTTTACCCCCTCAACAGAGGGAAACCCAGAAGCACAGGGTATCCCGAGATTACAGACCTGGTTGCGTACGGTCAGAACTAATCCCACTGGGGGGAATGGAAGGTCATTGGACCATCCTTAAGATGCGGCCCAATCTTGTCAGATCTCGGAAGCTAAGCAGAGCCAGCCCTGGTCAGTACTTGGACGGGGGACCACCAGGGAAGTCCAAGGTCACTACGCAGAGGCAGGCAGAGGCAACCCATCTCTGCTCGTCTCTTGCCTCGAAATCCCTACAGGTTTGCTGTTAAGTCGGCACTTTCCGCCACCCACACCAAGGTGCGTCTTTGAATATCCAAAAGTGCTTCCCGTGCTTTTTAATAATCTTTACAACGGTCCTGCGAGGGAGGCCGAGGTTGTGGCAAAGGTATGATTTGAACCAGGGGGGCCTCCCAAACCATAGCTCATTCTCCCTCCACCATTTGTTCCTTGGAAAACAAGCCATTTGCCGCCACACCCCCACAAAGAAACGTATTACCAGTGACAAGCATCTCTCCTTTGTGTCTTCCAAGATGTCAAAGGGGCAGGGGGCGGAGACCCACTCCCTCCCTCCCCCCAACACTTATACAGCAATACAGAGAAATTGCAACCCTATCTTTTCGCTTCCTGCCATTTGCACCAGGTATGTTTTACAAAGGGAAGGGTCGCTGCTGCACTCTCCCCATTTTGCAGATGAGGAAAACTGAGAGCAGCGGCACCGTCCCGCTGGCCCTCTCTAGGCCGCATGGCAGGACAGGAACAGAAGCCAAATGGGGCAGGGGAGGTGCGCCAGCCCCACATGAGTGTCGGTCACTGGGATTCCATGGGTCACGTGGCACAACGGGACCCGTCGTCGTTGTTTCCGACAATGGGAGAGGGGGTACATCGCCCACGTGTAATGAATGTGGCAGTCAGTTTGTATGTTGTGATGTGACCATGC
This sequence comes from Gekko gecko, assembly GCA_029375565.1. Taxonomy (NCBI): domain Eukaryota; kingdom Metazoa; phylum Chordata; class Lepidosauria; order Squamata; family Gekkonidae; genus Gekko; species Gekko gecko. The sequence continues at coordinate 6,109,295 of JAPDNY010000017.1, read as the reverse complement.
AGTGTTGCTGTACCTTCTATGACACCCCTTCGTCCATGGTACTGTTGAGATTGGGGGAATAAATACCAAGAGTTCTCTATGCATCCCTTTGTCCTGCCTCTCTGTTCCAAGAAAAGAAGACGTTGCTCAATTGCATTACCCTTTTTTTCTCTACGTGTCTTGTTTCTTTCTCCTATTAAAAAAAATAACTAGCAGTGATACATGGGCTATAGCTCATAGCCTGGCATGCAGAAGGTCCCAGGATAAGTCCCCGCTGTCTCCAGTTGAAAAGACCATAAGAAAATCAGGCCAGTGGTTCATCTAGTCCAGCATCCTGTCTCACAAAGTGGCCAACCAGTCCCTCTGGACAGCCGACAACAGGGCAGAGATGCCAAGGCCTTCATAAGGACGTCAGAAGAGCCCTGGTGGATCAGACCAGTGGTCCATCTAGTCCAGCATCCTGCCTCACTTGGCCAGCCAGTTCCTCTGGAGGGCCAACAACAGGGCATAGATGTTCAGGCCTTCATAAGAACATTGGATCAGACCAGTGGTGCATTTAGTCCAGCATCCGGTCTCACAGAGTGGACAACCAGTTCCTCTGGACAGCCAACAACAGGGCATAGAGGCCAAGGCCTTTATAAGAACATAAAAAGAGCCCTGTTGGATCAGACCAGTGGTCTATCTAGTCCAGCATCCTGTCTCACACAATGGCCAACCAGTTCCTCTGAAGGCCCAACAACAGTGCATGGAGGCAGAGACCTACATAAGAAGAGCCCTGCTGGATCAGGCCAGTGGTCCATCTAGCCCAGCACCCTGTCTCACACAATGGCCAACCAGTTCCTCTGGAGGTCCAACAACAGCAGGGCATAGAGACCAAGGCCTTTCCCTGATGTTGCCTCCTGGCTCTGGGATTCAGAGGCTTATTGCCTCTGAATGTGGAGGTTCTCCAGGTAGTAGATGGTGATGGGAAAGACCTTGACCTGAGACCCTGGAGAACTGCTGTCAATGGCCTTACTCAGTAGTCCTGTCACATTACAGTGAATCTACATCCATACCAAACCTGTGCACACATATACAAATATGTATTTGTTTGTAAGAAGGAGTCTCTGTGTGTTTGCCTTACTAAGCAAACTGGTGACTAGTATCCAAACCGACATGGAGTTTCTATGACAAGTTCAGCTGTATATGCGTTGAATGTAACATGGGAATTATTCAGTGCATGCATATAGAAAAATCAAGGGTACACTGTACAGATTGTATGTGCATTGACTGTAGTGTGTGAATATGGCTGATATAAGGCACTGTCATGTGTTTGGTGTAGTGGTTAAGAGCGTGGACTCTAATCTGGGAGAACTGGGTTTGATTCCCCACTCCTCCACATGCAGCTGCTGGCGTGACCTTGGGTCAGTCATAAGTTCTCTCAGAGCTATTCTCTCAAGGGCAGTTCTCGAGAGAGCTCTCTCAGCCCCACCGACCTCACAGGGTGTCTGTTGTGGGGAGGGGAAGGAGATTGTAAGCCGCTCTGAGACTCCTTCGGGTAGTGAAGGGCAGGATATAAATCCAATCTCCTCCTCCTCCTCCTCCTCCTCCTCTTCCTCCTCTTCCTCCTCTTCTATATACTGTAGGCCAGTCTCAACAGAATCCTTTGGGATTTCTGTTAGAACCATTGAAAGAATTCCAGCTACAATATAAAAGACCCAGAATCAGAGTCTAGAGGATCCAGGATCCGTCAGTATGCAAAAGTTTCCAAATGTCGGTCCATCCTTGTGCACAGCAAAGGTCCAAATGGCTGTCGGAGGAAAGCCCAAACCACAAACCCCTCAAAGCTTCCCCAGAGCTGCTTGTGCACGGATTTTTCAAGGCACTGATTGGACGGTATCCATGACAACGAAGACATACACACACACACCACGCTTGGAACAGTTTTGGGAAATTTTAGAATATGCTTATACACGCACACACAAACAGACAGAGAGACATATCCTTTCTTTTCCTTTTAAAAAGAAAACAGCAGGTCAGAGCCATCTCTGTCTTCCAACAATGGTCTGCCAGACAAGAACATTCTTTTTTTATATATATATAAAAATCATTAGAAGAAGAACCCTGCTGGATTGGACCCTCTCTTCCAGTGTTCTGTTTTCTGCAGAACTGAGTGGGGTTGCAGAGGCCAAAACCTCTCTGTTATTTCCTACAACTGGCACTTACAGGTAGATAGCCACTGAATGTGGAGGTTTCCCCATCCTGCTTCCTCTCTAAGAGCATAAGAAGAGCCCTGATGGATCAGGACAATAGTCCATCTAATCCAGCATCCTGTCTCACATAAGGGCCAACCAGTTCCTCTGGAGGGACAACAACAGGGCATAGAGGCCAAGTCCTTCATAAGAATGTAAGAAGAGCCCTGCTGGGTCAGACCAGTGGTCCATCTAGTCCAGCATCCTGTCTCACACAGGGGCCAATCAGTTCCTCTGGAGGTCTAACAACAGGGCATAGAGGCCGAGTCCTTCATAAGAACATCAGAAGAGCCCTGCTGGATCAGGCCAGTGGTCCATCTAGTCCAGCTTCTTGCTTCACACAGTGGCCAACCAGTTCCTCTGGAGGGCCAACAACGGGGCAGAGAGGCCGAGATCTTCCCCTGATGTTGCCTCCTGGCTCTGGGATTCAGAGGCTTAGTGCTGGGACCTGGAAGAATAGGTGACATCAAAAAGTAGAGGTTTCCAAAGGGGGCCATTCGCCATTATTATCAAGTTGCTGATGTGGGGTGAGGGTTTCTGTCACCCTAGTGCTTGGGTTTTTTCAGAAAGGGAACCCCCCTACATACTAATCCATCTAGCAATTCTAGAGGGATGGTGGCTCAGTGGCAGAGGATCTGCTTGGCATGGAGAAGGTCCCAGGTTCAACCCCAGTATCTTCAGTTGAAAGGCCCAGGTAGAAGGTAAAGAGAAAGACCTCTGCCTGAAACCCTGGAGAGCTCTTTGAGGGAAGGGCTCTGTTTCGGTTGAAGAGCCTCTGCTTGGCATGCAGAAAGTCCCGGTTCAATCTCCAGCATCTCTAGTTAAAAGGATCAGGCTGTGGGTGATGGGAAAGACTCCTGCCAGAGACCCTGGAGAGCCGCTGCCAGTCTGAATAGACAATAATAACCTTGAGGGACCAACGGTCTGATTATGAAGCGGCTTCATATGTGTTTGACAGTTGGAGGTAAACAGTATCCCCCCCATTACTAATTGTTCATGTCACCATAGGTTGAGGGAGGGGCCATGGCTTAGTGGAAGAGCATCTGCTTGGCATGCAGAAGGTCCCAGGTTCAATCCCCAGCAACTGGAACCAGGCAGCAGGTGATGTAAAAGACCCTCTACCTGAGACCCTGGAGATCCATTACCAGTCTTAGCTGGCATTGCTGACTGGGTGGGGTTGTGGAACAATGGTAGAGCACCTGCTTGGTATGCGGAAGATCCCAGGTTCAATCTTGAGCATTTCCAGTTAAAAGGATCTGGCAGTAGGTGATGGGAAAGACCCTGACCTGAGACCCTGGCTCAGTGGAAGAGCACCTGCTTGGTATGCAGAAGGTCCCAGGTTCAATCCCCGGCATCTCCAGTTAAAAGGACCAGGTAGTAAGTGATGAGAAAGACCTTGACCTGAGACCCAGGCTCACTGGAAGAGCACCTGCTTAGCATGCAGAAAGTCCCAGGTTCAATCCCCTGCATCTCCAGTTAAAAGGACCAGGTATTAGGTGATGGGAAAGACCTTGATCTGAGACCCTGGCTCAGTGGAAGAGCATCTGCTTGGCATGCAGAAGGTCCCAGGTTCAATCCCCGGCATCTCCAGTTAAAAGGACCAGGTAGTAGTTGATGGGAAAGATCTTGACCTGAGACCCTGTCTCAGTGAAAGAGCATCTGCTTGGCATGCAGAAGGTCCCGGGTTCAATCCCCGGCATCTCCAGTTAAAAGGATCAGGCAGTAGTTGATGGGAAGGACCTTGACCTGAGACCCTGTCTCAGTGGAAGAGCACCTGCTTGGCATGCAGAAGGTCCCAGGTTCAATCCCTGGCACCTCCAGTTAAAAGGACCAGGCAGTAGGTGATGGGAAAGACCTTGACCTGAGACCCTGTCTCAGTGGAAGAGCATCTGCTTGGCATGCAGAAGGTCCCCGGTTCAATCCCCAGCATCTCCAGTTAAAAGGGTCTGGGCAGCAGGTGATGTGAAAGACCTCTGCCTGGAAACCCCGAGAGCTGCTGCCAGTCTGAGCAGATAATTCTGACTTTGATGGGGGTCTGATTCAGTATCAGGCAGCTTTGTGTGCTTATGCGTGAAGTATTAATCTATCCCAATAGGAATTCATGGGATCTGCTGCTACTCTATCACCAGATCACAACACTGGAGGCCGTGTCATCAGGCCCCATCCCCCTACCCCCAAAGAGAGACCAGCTCCGTGCCTTTCTGTCGAGCAGCTCTCTCTTTCTTTAGTGCGAGCGATTCAACATGGCCTTTGGGAAAACCAGAGACTTTTCAGTTCTAAAAATAGCCGCGACCTCACTTCTTAACATGAATCATTCTACAAACATCAGAGGGGGAAAAATCCATCTCGGAACAGACCGGCATCCAACACGGGGCCTCTTCCAACATGACAATTTCCTCCAGGATTTGGGGGAAAGATTCTCAAAAAGAGGCATATATTTGGACAGCGTTATGACAGCGCTGGAAGTCCACCTGGATTTTGCAGGAAGGATCTGTGAAGAGAGGACAGAAGGCACTCGGCATCCGTGCAAACTGGTCTCTCCTGCAAAACCCAACTGGGTCTTGCCTCTGTTTTCCATAGGCATGCCAGGGGACAGGGGGCTGCGTTGGCTCAAGTGGTTAAGGCGCTGAACCGCGGACCGGAAGGTCGGTAGTTCAGCAGTTCAAGACCTGAGTGCCGCGTGACGGAGTGAGCTCCCATCTCTGGCCCCAGCTCCTGCCAGCCTAGCAGTTCAAAAGCAAGAAATTGCAAGTAGATAAATAGGTACCACTTCAGTGGGAAGGTAACAGCGTTCCGTGCGCCTCGGTGTTTAGTCATGCCGACCATATGACCACGGAAATGTCTTTGGACAGCGCTGGCTCTTCGGCTTGGAAACGGAGATGAGCACCGCATCCTTAGAGTCGGATTCAACTGGCTTTCGAGCAAGGGAAACCGTTACCTTTACCTTTACCTTACTAAGTTAATGGCACAGGCTAGCCCTCTCTCACCAGATCTTGGATGCTAAGATCTGATCTCCCAGGATTTCCCAACCTAGAGCTGGCAAACCTACCCAGGATTTTGTGGCTTGTGGGGCAAAATCTTTTCCGCTGGGGCTGCCATTATTTGCCATAATGAAGAGGGGTGGCACGCGTCCCTCTCCCTCCCCTCCTGCAAGATTTAAAGGGCCCTTCAGCTGACCAGCGGGGAGCAGGTAGCCCACCAAACAGCTGGAGAGCCCGTTACATCTTGCAGGAGGGAGGGGGGTGCACACCACCCTCTGCTTCTTCTCAAAAGCATTTAAAGCATCCCTTTAAATGCTTTTGGGGAGAAGTAAAGGCCTTTAAGGAAGGGGGCAGGCCCTTTAAGGAAGGGGGCAGGCCCTTTAAGGAAGGGGGCAGTGCCCCCAGTAGCCCACTGTAGCTACCAGCCAGACTCAGGATGTTTTGGGTTGGGGAAATAGAGAAGGGGGGAGGTCTGAACCTCTCTCTCCTCATACACCACAGTCCCAATCCAAATCAGGCCCCATGCCTGCTCAAGATTAAGTTCCCAGCTCAGAACTCACAATACACATTGGATTGCGTCGACCCAGGGAAAATGTAACTTAGTCCCTGAAATATCACAAGACCTTCTCGGTCCATCAAGATCAGTAACAGGATGCTCGGGGGGGGGGGGGGCTGCCATGCATCACTTTTCTTGATTCCATTAATCCGTTCGATGTAGCACCATAAATTTCCCCCGTGCTGAACAGAGGCAATTAAAAATATAAATCTCCACAGAGGCGGCAATGCCGGGTGGAGGAAACGGGAGGCGCTGGTTATGAGGGGAACGTTATAGGTGCCTCTCGCAGCCCTGTCAGGGGGGATGGATTTATGGTGGCGTCTGATCATTTTCCTGTGGCGTCAGCTCATTTCCTGTGGCAACTGCTCACCCGCTTATTTACAATGTTTATACCCTGCTTTTCTGCCCTCTTCGGGGCCACAGAGGCGGCTTAGAGGTGAAAAAGATGTAAGATAAAAAACACGTCTCAAAAAACCCATGAAAACCAAACATCCTTTAAACCGGGGGTCCCCAACGTGGTAGACGTGGCTGCCGTGGCGCCTGCCAAGTGGGTGGGGCTGGATGAGTTTTGCCCAGCAAGACCGGCCAGTTGAGATCTGCCCTTTTAAAATAAAAATAAAAATGTTGCTTTGGAAGGAACTGCCACCACCGCACAAGAATCTTCATTGTGTGACTGAAGGTAAGTTTTGTGGCGGCCATTTTGTGGCTGGCTCAGCCTTCTGCGGCAGCCATTTTGTGGCTGTGCCCACCATTCCGTGTGTCAGAATTCCAAATATGCCTGCAGGCTCAAAAAGGTGGAGGGATTTAAACAATTAAAACCAACGTGTAGGAAAAGCTGCAGCCGGCTAGCCAGTTGAAGCTGGTAAAAGGCACTTTTGGCAGCAGCGGTCCCTTGCTTCTCTGGCAGTAGACCTGGGCCCCAAAACACCTCAGACTCCAGACCTACTCTTTCAAGGGAAATTCAACCCCATCCGGAACAGTAAGGTAAAGGTAAAGGTTTCCCTTGCTCGAAAGCCAGTCGAATCCGACTCTAGGGGTGCGATGCTCATCTCAATTTCCAAGCCGAAGAGCCAGCGCTGTCTGAAGACGTTTCCGTGGTCATGTGGCTGGCATGACTAAATGCTGAGGCGCATGGAATGTTGTTACCTTCCCACTGAGGCGGTGCCTACTTATCTACTTGCAATTTCTTGCTTTCGAACTGCTAGACTGGCAGGAGCTGGAGCCAGAGACGGGAGCTCACTCTGTCACGCGGCACCCAGGTCTCAAACTGCCAAACTACCTACTTTCTGGTCTGCAATTCAGTGTCTTAGCCTCTGAGCCACTGCGTGACACCTTAAATTCCGGGTCAGGTCTTCCGCTCACCAGCAGCGTTTCCATCTCGTTGGAGCAAGCTGGAACAACTTGTCCCAAATACCTAAAGGGAATCAGTGTGGTGTAGTGGTTAGAGAGTTCGAACAAGACTTGGGAGACCCAGGTTCAAATCCCCCATTCTGCCACCGAGCTTGTCAAGGGACCTTGGTGCAGCTGCTCTCTCTCTTGGCCAAATAAACTTTACAGGGGTGTTGTGAGGATAACGCGGCACCGGGAGAGACACTTAGGACCTCCTTAGGAAAGGATAGGATAAAAATGCCCTTGATGGAAGAGAAGTGAGATGCGGTAGCGAATCCCTGGCAGGGATGTGGGTTTTCTTTTTTCAGAAGTTCTTTTCATTCCCTCTTGTTTCCGTCCTTTGTTTTTCTTCCAGCGACTCACTCGACTCCAGATGTTTTATTCACAGAGAAACAGAGCCGCTAATGGTTCGGACAATACCTATTCTGGGCTCATCAGCGGCGATTCTTGAGAAGCTTCGGAAAGGGAGCCAGTTTGGCAACCGCACACAGGGCTACTCTGGAGTAAGACAGCCCGCCTGCCATCGACCGCTCAGAAAACGCGGCCACCCGTTGACTCTTCGGCGGCCTGGCGGCCATGCATTCCCTAAATGCGAGAAACGTTTTCTTATTGTTCGAGCGTCTATTCAGTCCGAGGGCTGTCTTTTCCAACGATCCCTTCTTTTCCTTGTTTCCTCTCCCCCCTTCTTTTTAACAACTAGCTCCGAAACCTCAGCTCTGGAGAGACCATGTGATGTTCCCCGGTTTATTTTAGGAGCCGATCTGACCTCCAGTCGTGAGAAGGGGGGGGAGAAATACACCAAAACAGCACATGTTATTCTGTCTGGAACTATAATATGCCACATACGAGCACGTATATAATCTAACGCGAGCTCTCGCTCTGGCCGGCTGAAACACGCAGATGGGGAGGGAGGTGGTTCTTTGAGAGACGGCGTGGTCCCCAAAGGGCCCTTAGGGAAGAGCTCTATGGTGTCCTTTTTGCAAAGACAGCCCGCCCTACAGAGAGTGTCACATGGCACATGGCACCCCAGCAGGCCTTGCGATCAGAACAAACTTGTGGTTGTGTGCAGCGCGTACATGTGTAGTGTGTTGTGCACACTTGCATGATGCACAGGGTGCATTTTTTAAATCTTATCCTTCTTTCAAGGAGCTCAGGGTGGTGTACGTGGACCTCCTCCCTGTTTTATCCTCACAACAGTCCTGCAAAGAAGACCAGTCAGAGAGAGAGAGAGAGAGATGGGAAGGGGATGTGGCTCAGTGGCTGAACATCTGCTTGGCATGCAGAAGGTCCCAGGTTCAATCCTTGGCATCTCCATTTAAAAGGGCCAGGCAGTAGTTGATGGGAAAGACCTTGACCTGAGACCCTGGTTCAGTGGAAGAGCCTCTGCTTGGCATGCTGAAGGTCCCAGGTTCAATCGTTGGCATCTACAGTCAAAAGGGCCAGGCAGCAGGTGATGAGAAAGGCCTTGACCTGAGATCCTGGCTCAGTGGTAGAGCCTCTGCTTGGCATGCTGAAGGTCACAGGTTCGATCCCCAGCAGAGATCCGTCCATGGCTATTAGCCACAAGGTATAGATAGGAACTCTTGGTCTGGGGCAAGTGATGCACTGTATTCCTGGTGCTGGGGGGGCAACAGTGGGGGGCTTCTAGTACCCTGGCCCTACTGGTGGACTTCCCGATGGCACCTAGTATTTTTGGCCACTGTGTGTCAGAGTGTTGGACTGGATGGGCCATTGGCCTGATCCAACATTGGCTTCTCTTAAGCTATGTTCTTATGTCCTCATCTCCAGTTAAAAGAACCAGACAGTAGGTGATGGGAAAGGCCTTGATCTGGGGCACTGGCTCGGTGGAAGAGCATCTTCTCGTCCTGCAGAAAATCCCAGGTTCGATCCCCAGCATCTCTGGTCAAAGGATGAGGGTGCTAGGTGATGTGAAAGACCTCAGCCTGAGATCCTGAAGAGCAGATGCCGGTCTGAGTAGACAATACAGACGTTGATGGACCAACGGTCCGATTCAGTCTAAGGCAATTTCCTTTGTTTGTCTCCACTGGGAAACCCTATTTCCCTTCCCCTTTCGGAAGGGGTGCTAGAGTGCGGAGACAACCCTTGCCGGCCATTAGTCCAGAGCCAGCTCCTCTGTCTGCGTACGCCGCAAAAACCTTCCCCGTTATTTGGATTAACGAGGTCAGCCTCGGAGATTCCAGTATTGCCGCAGCTGTTGTTAAATGAGCCGGCCTCCTTTCGAAAGCCCGCTCTAGCGGAGCTGACCCCTTGACATCTTTGCGGTGAAAAATTCAAACGGCTAAGGGCTGAAAGGGGGCTTTCCGAGCATTGGGCTCTAAATTTAGCATCCGTTAATGTCACCGAGTGCCTCGCCAGGAGAGAGGGGTCAAAGAAGACAGTAGATGGGGGGCGGGAGAGGAGAGACGGGATGGAGATGAGAACAGGCAGGCAGGTAAAACGCGGCAACTGGAGCTCGTCGACGTGAAGGTGCCTAAGGGGCACTTTCTCAAGGTTGATTATTTAATTCATTTATATCCCCGCCTTTATCCCTAACAGGGACCCAAAGCAGCTTACGTCATTCTCCTTTCCTCCTCCCTTTTATCCTCACAACAGACCTGTGGGGTAGGTTAGGCTGACAGACAGTGACTGGCCCAAGATCACCCAGCGAGCGCCAGGGGCGTGAGCTGGGATTGAAGACCAAGCCCTACAAGAAGAGAAGAAGAGACTGGATTTATCCCCTGCCCTTCACTCGGAGTCTCCGAGCGGCTTACACACTCCTTTCCCTTCCCCTCCCCACAACAGACACCCTGTGAGGTAGGTGGGGCTGAGGGAGCTCTGAGAGAAACTGGTCTTTTTCAAGAACAGCTGTGCCAGAACTATGGCTTGCCCAAGGTCATCCAGCAGGTGCAAGTGGAGGAGCGGGGAAACAAACCCGGTTCTCCCAGATTAGAGTCCGTGCACTTAACCACTACAGTCTGGAGAACAGGAGGATGAAGGGGGGATATGATTGCTTTCTTTACGCATTTGAAAGGATATCTCTCAGAGGAGGGCAGGGAGCTGCTCCCGTCGGCAGCAGAGTTTAGGACTTGCGATAATAGGTTTAAATTATGGCTTGGAAACATACTGGCTGGGTGTTAGTAAAAAAAAATACAGTAATAGGAGTCCAGCAGTGAAATTGGCTGCCTAAGGAGGTGGTGAGCTCCCCATCACTGGCAGCCTTCAAGCAGTGCTGGGAAAATACTCGTCAGGCATGCTTTAGGCCGACCCTGAATCAAGCAGGGGATTAAACTAAATGGCCTCTATGGCCCCGCCCAGGGCTTTTTTGGTAGAAAACGCCTAGCAGGAACTCATTAGCATAATAGGCCACACCCAACAGCAGAAACTCGTTAGCATACTTGCCGTACCCTTGATAGCACAGCTCATTAGCATATTAGGCCACACCCCCATGTTACCAGAAGTGTGGTCATCTAGCCACACCCACCTTTTGTTTCTCATTCTGTTAACCTTGTTTGTTGTCAAAACCCAGGGCTCTTTTTGGAGCAGGAACTCCTTTGCATGTTAGGCCCCACACCCCTAATGTAGCCAATCCTAATAAGTTTCTGCTGTTGGGTGTGGCCTATTATGCTAATGTGTTCCTGCTGGGCCAACTCTGTAATTTGAACCTGGATCTTCAGGGAGTAGTCTGATACTCTCAACCACTACACCACGATGGCTCTCCTTTCTTAAACAAGGCTGTGTTCAGACACAATTTGGTGTAACGGACACAAATGGGGATTGTTTCTCTTGCCCGCTCCTCACCATCCTGTTTTCAGTTTCGGATTTGAAACAAACTCTGGTTCTGCAAGACATATGAATGCAAGCGCCCAGCTAGACTGGAGTTTGCTGACGCCCTGACAAGCCAAGATTCCAAACCACAGTTTAAATCTGGACTAGAACTCACACGAATGAGGCAAAGATCACATGTCCTGGTCCATCCACAAAAGGCAAATGGCGGACTCCGGCAGCCTCAATTGATCTCGGAGCGGTGTGTGTGTGGGGGGTTAACCCTTCAACTGCCACTCCGTTTTGCTATTCGAAACTGGGCTGTTCTAATCACACACAAATTTGATGCAGATTTCATCAACCGGTTGGTTAACCAATTAAATATCCAAGAAGGCTGTTAAATGAAGTCATTTGGTGGTTTTTGCACATCTTTTTTCCCCCAGTTGAGTCCCACCCTCTTTTAAAGCAGTGCTTGTGTATGAACTCAGGGCCATCTTACGAGAGCCAGTTGGGTGTAGTGGTTAGGAGCACAGACTCTACTCTGGGAGAACCGGGTTTGATTCCCCACTCCTCCGCATGCAGCTGCTGGTGTGACCTTGGGTCAGTCACAAGTTCTTTCAGAGCTGTTCTCTCAAGGGCAGTTCTCAAGAGAGCTCTCTCAGCCCCACCTACCTCACAGGGTGTCTGTTGTGGGGAGGGGAAGGGAAAGGAGATTGTAAGCCACTCTGAGACTCCTTCGGGTAGTGAAGGGCAGGGGATAAATCCAATCTCCCCCTCCTCTTATCCATTAGGCAGAGTAGACACAGTGCCCAGAGCCCGCAACACTTTAAGAACCTACGGAAATGTTTTAATTCCTTTTAAAAGCAGAAGAAAAACAATGAACTTTTAGGGTCGAAGAAAATGTTTTAATTTTTTTAATCGCCTCAGGAAAAAATAAAATCTTAAGGCCCACCAAAACCTATTAAGTTTTGCCTAAAACAGCAAAAAAAAAAAAAAATTACCTTGAAGTGTTTAAAGTTATATCAAAAATAATTTTTTAAGATTGATATTATCATGGTGTGAGGGGGCCCAAGAACGCAAGGATGCCTACGGCCCACAAAAGTCATAATGCGGCCCTGTATGAACTAGTCAGTACGCGTTTATTTTTTTTAAAGGAGGTCTGATCCTGACTGGCAGATGTCACAGGCCGTGGCAAAGAGGCTGCCTGGATGCGGTCCACCTGGGCTGAGTCCATAGCACATGGCTTTCTGCGCACACGCTGCCACTGCAAGTGACACATCATCCGCTTCAGTATGCGCAGTGACATTTTGCAAGGTTTTTAGGGTTTTTTTAAAAAAAATTCAAGCCCCAATGCACACTGACTGCAATGCCTTTGGACAGGCGCTGACCTCATAACCTCTCAGCAGGGGGGGGGGAAGTTTTCCAGTTGCCAGAGCCCAGGAGAACGGGAGAGAGAAGCGTACACGTCCCCATAGTGGGATCCTTGTCACAGATCTATCAGAAGAAGCGCACGGCACCTCACGAAAGGTCGATAAATATGGTTAGACCTTCGGGTGTGCTGCGTTTTTGTTTTTGTTTTGCTTTGCTGCGACAGGCTCACCAGACTCCCCGTTTGCAACCAAAAGCGCAACGGCATCTGAGCAAAGAGGGAGTGCGCGGCGGCCACCGAAGCGGCCGGCGCACGGTGCTGCTCCTGTTAACAGCGAGGAGACACGACGCCTGCAGGGCAAGGGTTCTTTGTCTGTCACTCCGTGGCGCATAGTGTTCAGGTCTATTCTTCTGACCCGGCTCTCGCGCTGCTCATTTGTGCGCACAGGGAGCAAGCCCGGTCACAGACATCAGGCCGGGAATCAAAGCGCGGAACGGAACCTGGCAGATTGTCATCTGGTCTCTCTGTCTCTGATTCATTTGTTAAAACGTTTATATCCTGCCTGTCTTCGCGGTTCAAGGGGGCTTACAAGAATAGCTAGGAACAGGCCTGTAGATACAGTGGGGCGTCTCGGGGCTAGCCCCCCCCCAACTTACTGGAACGCCCCCCCAACTTCCCATGCAGCCCAGGGCCCCCAGGTGGTGGTAGATGTGGGGAAAGAGCTGGGTATTCCTTTAATTTGATTAACCAGTGCCCCCTAAGAAATTTAAACGCCCCCTGATTTAAAAAATCCTGCCCACAGGCAGTGTTCCCTCTAAGCTGAGTTAGTGTGAGCTAGCTCACAGTTTTTAAGCCTCCAGTGCAGATATTCTTGACTTATCTCAGGAAGAATGGCTCCAGAGCCAATCACCTGATCACAACTTTAATGTCAGTCGCTCACAAAGTAGAAAGTTTGCTCACAAGTCTCCACAGCTTAGGGGGAGCATTGGCTACAGACCTGGTTAGGAACATGCAATCTAAGAGGGTCAGGCTACAGGCAAATTAATCTTAAAAAATATACAAACGTTTATTAGGATGTACACGTAAATAAAACATAAAAAAGGTTAAAAGAAATAGTCTAAATATCAGACTCAAAGAACATATTTCATTCAGAACTGATTGTTATACATAGCCAATAGATGGATAAAACATTTGACCTAAGGACCATTCAGGTTTCGGCCCCTTTGGGCCTTCCTCATTGGTCAGTATTCCTTATTTTACAATGGCACACATCCAGAAATACATGCATCTTGACTATTACCTTTGATGGAGGTGACACACATCCTGATGAATGGGATATTCGATACCAGAATAATTTGGTGAATTTGCACAGCTACTATCCATGGCCCATTATACAAACTTGCAATAACTGCAAAGCATATAAGAAAGCAACACCTGGAGATATGGGTGGGTGGGTGGATAGATAGATAGATAGATAGATAGATAGATAGATAGATAGATAGATAGATGATAGATAGATAGATAGATAGATAGATAGATAGATAGATAGATAGATAGATAGATAGATAGATAGATAGATGGATGGATGGATGGATGGATGGATGGATGGATGGATGGATGGATGGGCGGATGGGCGGGCGGGCGGATGGATGGGCGGGCGGATGGATAGATAGATAGATAGATAGATAGATAGATAGATAGATAGATAGATAGATAGATAGATAGATAGATAGATAGATAGATAGATAGATAGATAGATAGATAGATAGATAGATGGATGGATGGATGGATGGATGGATGGATGGATGGATGGATGGATGGATGGATGGGCGGATGGATGGATGGATGGATGGATGGATGGATGGATGGGCGGATGGATGGGCGGATGGATGGGCGGATGGGCGGGCGGATGGGCGGGCGGATGGGCGGGCGGATGGGCGGGCGGATGGGCGGGCGGATAGATAGATAGATAGATAGATAGATAGATAGATAGATAGATAGATAGATAGATAGATAGATAGATAGATAGATAAATGGATGGATGGATGGATGGATGGATGGATGGATGGATGGATGGATGGATGGATGGATGGATGGATGGATGGATGGGCGGATGGATGGATGGGCGGATGGATGGGCGGATGGATGGGCGGATGGATGGGCGGATGGGCGGATGGATGGGCGGATGGGCGGATGGGTGGATGGGCGGATGGGCGGATGGATGGACATACATATATAATTCTTTATGCATGTATTTCTGGATGTGTGTGTGTCATTGTAAAATCACTCTGAGTTACGCTCTCAGAAGTCCACTGAAGTCAACAGTCTTACGGAGGGTGCAACTCTGCTTAGAACAGCACTGCTAACCCCCTTCCGATGGGGACTGTCAGCACCAGTGTTCCCTCTAAGCTGAGTTAGTGTGAGCTGGCTCACCGTTTTTGAGCCTCCGGCTCACACATTTTTGTCTTAGCTTCGGAAGGATGGCTCCAGGGCAAACTGATTTATGCAGCAGCCAAATCGCTCGCTCGCAACTGTAATGCCAGTCGCTCACAAGGTAGAATTTTTGCTCACAAGACTCCATAGCTTAGAGGCCTCCCTCCACCCTTCCCACCTTCAATTGGGAAGTTTCCGATGACCTTTTTAAAACCTGCTGCCTTCCCTTCCAGGGGACTGATCAGGGGACAATAAGATATCAGCTGATCTTGACTGCTTCTCTGACAGTAAAGGCTCGGAAAGCCCACATCATGAAGCTGCCCCCGACTGCTCCCCCACCCTGAGCCAGTGACATTTAAAGGTACACTGCCTCTGAAAATGGAGGATCCATTCAGCTATCATGGCTAACAGCCCGTCAATGGGCCTCTCTGGTGAGAGCCAGTTTGATATAGTGGTTAAGTGTGCGGACTCTAATCTGCAAGAACCGGGTTTGATTCCCCACTCCTCCACTTGTACCTGCTGATGTGACCTTGGGTCAGTCACAAGCCCTGGCACAGCTGTTCCTGAAAGAGCAGTTTGTGTTAACAGTTCTCTCAGCCCCACCTACCTCACAGGGTGTCTGTTGTGGGGAGGGGAAGGGAAAGGAGTTTGTAAGCCGCTCGGAGACTCCAAGTGAAGGACGGGGTATAAATCCAATCTCTTCTTCTACACTGCAATGAATTCAGACCCCACCAGAAGAGGCCCACAATCAGATGGGGTGGGGCTGAAGGAGCCAGGGGATACAGGCAAGAACTTAAATTGCCACAACTTGAACACATAAAATCCGCATTGGCCTGCCACTAAGTCCAGGGCAAAACAGCATCCAAATAGCCCGGGGCAACAGCAGGCTGAAACTGAGTTGACCACTGAAGGGAAGTAATGTAATGCAGAATAGGGGGGGAAACCTGGAATAAAAAGAAGGTTGAACTTGATTTTAGTGCAGAATGGGGGAAAGAACCTGGATTAAGAAGAAAGTTGAATTTGATTTTAGTGCAGAATTGCTTGGAGGACACTGCGGTGAACATGGATTAAAAGGAGAGTGTAACACTGCCTCGACTCAAACGCTGAGAAAATCAGCAGTGGTGGGCAAATGCGGAAAGGATAGCCTTTCCACACTAGACTTTAAATCCTGGTTCAACCCTGTCCCCGAATTTACATGATTTTACACTACACTCGAGTTCACCCCTGTAATTATCTCGGGGTATTTTTACATTTGACACTACACTTGAGTTCACCCCTGTAATTATCTTGGGGTATTTTTACATTCCACACTACACGCGAGTTCACCCCTGTAATTATCTTGGGGTATTTTTACATTCCACACTACACGCGAGTTCACCCCTGTAATTATCTTGGGGTATTTTTACATTCCACACTACACGCGAGTTCACCCCTGTAATTATCTTGGGGTATTTTTACATTCCACACTACACGCGAGTTCACCCCTGTAATTATCTTGGGGTATTTTTACATTCCACACTACACGCGAGTTCACCCCTGTAATTATCTTGGGGTATTTTTACATTCCACACTACACGCGAGTTCACCCCTGTAATTGTCTCGGGGTATTATTACATTCCATACTACATGCGAGTTCACCCCTGTAATTATCTCGGGGTATTTTTACATTCCACACTACACGGCGAGTTCACCCCTGTAATTGTCTCAGGGTATTTTTACATTCCACACTACACACAAGTTCACCCCTGTAATTGTCTCGGGGTATTTTTTGTTTCCACATTACATTGAGGTCACCCCGGTTTCACCCCACATTTGTCCCAGGATAAACAGCTGCTGTTATAACCAGGGATAAATGCAAGGTATTGTGTCACGAGTTGAACTCTGATAAAACCAAGGATGAGATCCAAGTGAGGAAAGGACCTCAGTTTAGTTATTTTAGCTTCTCAGGAGAGTTCGAACTTGATTGGATCCAAAACCTGCCTAATTTGTCTTTTTGGAAACCCTTCTCCAAAACACTTCAAAGAAATCCATTCACTTTCTTCTTATCAGCTTCTTGGGGGAACCATAAATGGGGGGGGGGAGGAGCTGATATCTTCAACCCCACCTCCTCAAGAAAAAACAAATAGCTAAGGACAGCTTGTGCAATAGACTCACCCCATCACTCCTCATCTGTTTTATTATCCTCAGATCAAAGAGTTACATAATGTCTGCAGAAAAACAACCCCAAGGGATTAAGCATTGTATGGAACTGTGCGTGAGCAGCGGGGGAATAATCCTGTTATCTTTATCACAATAAAAAAATGGAGCATTGTGTTCTAGCCAAACCCAGGCCAGCCAATCAGAGGAAGCCATCCACTGCAGCCTCATTTCTTCTGCACACACGTGCCCAACTTTGGGAATGGCATGACGGCATGTTCCCACTATGTCAGAACTGGCCGAGTCCGCTGGTAGGAAGGAGTGGGTGGGCAGGTGACCGGAAATGTGTTTAAAAAAAAACAAAGAGAAGGTATACCTGTTGGATTTGGGCCTGAAGTCCTGGAGGATGCCATTAGAGGAGATGAGGAAACAACCCACCACTCTGGGCTATTTCTGGATCAAAAGATGCTGTGAGAAAGCTTCAGGGGTCGCGCTACAGCAAATAAAATCTGCATCAAAAGAAATATATTTATTCTATAGTGTGCACAATATATCCAGGTCAGTAGCTGTGTTGGTCTGAAGCCGTAGAACAAATTTTTGCGGATCTGCACCTTTAAGACCAACAAAGGTTTATTCAAGGTATGATGAGCTTTCATGTCCATGCACACTTCCTCAGAGATGGTGAAACAGAAACAGAAATAACATACATATAGAGGGTGCGCAGTAGATTAGCATATGGAATGACGGTGTTTTTAACAGATTAAAAGAATAAGTTTAGTATATATGGCTAACATTTGATTGGGCTCAACTGGGGGGGGGAACATAGCATAGGTAATAAATATGTGAGAATTGGAGACTGGTGTTTCCTTAATTGTGAATGGTGAGCAGTGTTCCCTCTAGTGTGAGCTAGCTCACGATTTTTTAGCCTCCAGCTCACAAATTTTCGTCTCAGCTCAGGAAGGATGGCGCCAAACAAACTGATTTATGCGGCAGCCAAATCGCTCGCTCACGGCTTTAATGCCAGTCGCTCACAAGGTTGAATTTTTGCTCACAAGACTCCATGGCCTAGGACACTGGTTCCCAAAGTGGGCAATACCGCCCCCTGGGGGGGGGGGTGCTGGAACGATCCAGGTGCAGATCTGCAAACTGCCTCTTTTTGTCCACTACTTGAAGGTAGATTTCCAGGGGGGTGCTGAGTAATTTTTAAAATTATTTTCTGGATGTGTTTCTGAGAACTGCGTTGTATACTGTTGAGCACCGAGGAAGGCCTTTGAGGCCGGAACTTGCACAGTCTTGGGTTGGTCATTCGATATTTATCGACTCGGAATAGGAAATTATAACAGCTTATGTAAAGCTTATTCTTGACGACTGTTAACGTAGCCTGAAATTCAGGCCCTGTGTTTTTAATTATACTATTGTGTACACCGTGGAATAAATGTATTTCTTTTTATACAAATTTTATTGTGGGAGCTCAGCCCCTGAAGTATTCTCAGTACATTTCGGGTTGAGTTAGCTTCCCCCGTCTCCTTTGTTGGTTTCAAAAGACACTGTGACTAGGTTGCTTCACAGCAAGCCTATGAAGTAAGAAGGAGAGAAGAGATTGGATTTATACCCCACCCTTCACTCAAAGTCTCAGAGCGGCTTACAATCTCCTTTCCCTTCCCCTCCCGACAACAGGCACCCTGTGAGGGAGGTGGGGCTGAGAGAGCTCTCTCGAGAACTGCCCTTGAGAGAACAGCTCTGAGAGAACTTGTGCCTGACCCGTGGTCACACCAGCAGCTGCATGTGGAGGAGTGGGGAATCAAACCTGGTTCTCCCAGTTTAGAGTCCCGCACTCTTAACCACTACCACAAACTGGTTCCATAGGAAGGGCAGAACCTCTGCCGGTGGAGAGATTACAACAAGTCGTTTGCACCCATCCCAAGATTAGACCTGGCCCTAGAGATGTGCAGTGGTGAGGTCCTGAGATGGACATTGCACATGTGGTTGCCAGGATGCGACGGGCATTAACCCCTTCTTGCCCCTGTGCATGCACATGGGAATGACTTCCAGTTTTGACTGTGAAGAAACCAGGATTCAGAAACCTGCAAGACAGTGAATTTACTTGGGTACCCCTTCTTTGGGAGACCTGTGACCAGGTGCATTCATCTTGAAGCACATGCCTTGGTCAGCTATCTTTAACCCCCTTCTCCCGACCGCTGCCAACTTTCCAGACTCTTCTCCCTGGAGGTCTCCAGTGGGATATCTCTCAGTTGAGAACGGAAGTATCACAAACCGGCCAGGGTGGTGGCAGCATTTAATTAAAGTGCATTTCAATACGTGTTTAAAAAAACAAAACACTTGTGGGCTGGGTTGACCTGAATCTGTAGTTGTTGTTGTTCAGTCGCACAGTCGAGTCCGACTCTTCGCGACCCCATGGACCAGATCACGCCAGGCCCTCCCGTCTTCCGCTGTCCGCTGAAGTTTGTTCAACTTCATGTTCGTTGCATCGATGACACTGTCTAACCATCTCCTCCTTTGCCGTCCCCTTCTTCTTTGGCCTTCAATCTTTCCCAGCATTAGGGTCTTCTTCTCCAGTGAATGCTCCCTTCTCATTTGGTGACCAAAGTATTTGAGCTTCAGCTTCAGGATCTGGCCTTCCAGGGAACAGTCAGGGTTGATTTCTCTTAGGATGGACTGATTTGATCTCCTTGCAGTCCAAGGGACTCTCAAGAGTCTTCTCCAGCACCATAGTTCAAAAGAATCTATTCTTCGGTGCTCGGCCTTCCTTATAGTCCAACTCTCACAGCCATACATTACTACAGGGAATACCATTGCTTTGACCATGCGGACTTTTGTTGGCAGGGTGATGTCTCTGCTTTTTATCATGCTGTCTAGGTTTGCCATTGCTTTCCTCCCAAGGAGCAGGCGTCTTTTAATTTCATGGCTGCAGTCACCATCTGCAGTGATCTGGGATCCTAGGAACGTGAAGTCTGTCACTACTTCTACGACTTCCCCTTCTATTTGCCAAGGAGTGATGGGGCCAGATGCCATGATCTTAGTTTTTTTGATGTTGAGCTTCAAGCCCAGTTTTGCGCTCTCCTCTTTCACCCTGAGCAAAAGGCTCTTTAGGTCCTCTTCACTTTCTGCCATCAGAGTGGTATTGTCTGCATATCTGAGGTTATTGATCTTTTCCCCAGCAATCTTAACTCCAGTTAAATCCGTAGTAGATCCCACCAAAGGAGGATCCATTTTTTAAAAGATGGTTGCTGGGCTCATTCGGACCCAAGGATCGGCCGGCTGCTTGCCTCCCCGGGTGTCTAGTCAGTTTAAAGCAAGAAAATTCCACTGCAGAAGCAAAATGACGCTCTGCCCAAACTACACTTTCCGGACTGTCTTCAAGGGCTGCCCTGTGTAAACCAAGTTACAGTAATCTAGCCACAAGGGTTACAGAAGAATGGACCAGTGGCGCAATGCCGCTAGGGATTCCCATTCCCTCCTGAAATTGTCCTGAAATGCACTGCGCTGTCTCTAACAGGCAGGTGTGCCTCTTGGAGCACATAACGCGAGCCACATGCCAAAGGCCTGCACAAAGACTCTAGCTCAGAGCGCGTTCTACTTCTATTGGCCTAAATTGGATCCAACATGTGATAAAACCCAGGTGCATGGTCATCCTCTTGGGTATTCTCCCCAACCCCCACCCCCCATCCCTGACTCACTTCCAATCTCTCGGGGTTTCTAGCAGATGCATCAAAGGAAAGCTGCAGAACGGGAGAAGAATTTTAAACGCCAGCGAAGCAGCCGGCTTAACCTGGATTGTGCTTCCTCCCCCACCCCCCATTTTTCACAGAGCGTTGAGAAATCTCATCCTGCAGCCGTACTGATCCAGATGGAAGGAGTTGTGGGCGGGGGGAGAGCTTGAGAAAGGAAGAAGGAGAAGGAGAAGGAGAAGGAGAAGGAGAAGGAGAAGGAGAAGGAGAAGGAGAAGGAGAAGGAGAAGGAGAAGAAGAAGAAGAAGAAGAAGAAGAAGAAGAAGAAGAAGAAGAAGAAGAAGAAGAAGAAGAAGAAGAAGAAGAAGAAGAAGAAGAAGAAAAGATTGGATTTATACTTCGCCCTTCACTCGGAGTCTCCGAGCGGCTTGCAAACTCCTCTCCCTTCCCCTCCACACAACAGACACCCTGTGAGGTAGGTGGTGCTGAGAGAGCTCTGACAGAAACTGCTCTTTTTCAAGAACAGCTCTGACAGAACCATAGCTTGCCCAAGGTCATCCAGCAGCTGCAAGTGGAGGAGTGGGGAATCAAACCCCGTTCTCCCAGATTAGAGTCCCCGCACAAGGGGGAGAGAGAAGACAATCACTGGAACAGTCCTAAAGGAGAGGGGAGTTTTGTTGGTAAGAGAGGGAAAGAAGAAAGAAAAGGGCTTCCATAAGCTTGTTGGAGGGAAGAAAGGGGAAAAGGAGAAGAAAAGTTGGTAATAAACAACTTATCCTGAAGTCTGTGTAAGCAAGCTTTTTTTTTTTTACCAGTCCCAGTAAAACTACTGGTTTCGGGGGAGTAGCCACGTTGGTCCGTAGAGGAAGAGCGAGATTCAAACCCAGCAGCACACCCAAGGAAGCCAGCCATGTAGCCAGAAATTTTGGGTTGGTGGGGCACGGGGAAATTTTGTGGGGCAGCAGGGGAGAGGGAGGAGGGGGAGGGGCAGCCACAGGGCTTCCCTGAACTTCTGCTGATCAACGGGGGTGTGTGTGTGTGCGTGTTTAAATCTCACAGGAGAGGAGGGAGAAGGGCGGCTGCAAGATTTAAAGGGCCATGTGCTCCTGCACCATCAGCTGGAGGGCCCTTTTAATGTCACAGGAGTGGGGGGAGGGGGAGAAAGGCAGCAGCTGTTGGGGGGCGTGCCTCACGTTTGAGGGGCAGAGCCCCAAAATGCCCCACCGTAGCTACGGGGAAGGAAGGAAGGAAGGAAGGAAGGAAGGAAGGAAGGAAGGAAGGAAGGAAGGAAGGAAGGAAGGAAGAAAGAAAGAAAGAAAGAAAGAAAGAAAGAAAGAAAGAAAGAAAGAAAGAAAGAAAGAAAGAAAGAAAGAAAGAAAGATTAACTCATGAAAGCTCACACCCTGAAAATCTTGCTGGCCTCTAAAACGCTACAGGATTTGAATCTGTCTCTTCTACTGAGGAAGACACAGTGTCACTCTAGGTTTTTCAACTGTGTACTAGAAGGTGGAGGTCCTAAGGATTTACCCTTTGACTGCCAGCCTCAACTCTGGTGATTGGGCAGCGGGGGGGGGGCAGCAGTAACCAGGGCTCTTTTTATAGCAAGAACTCCTTTGCATATTAGGTGACACACCCCTAATGTAGCCAATCCTCCAAGAGCTTACAGTAGCCCCCGTAAGAAGAGCTCTGCAAGCTCTTGGAGGATTGGCTACATTAGGGGCGTGTTGCCTAATATGCAAAGGAGCTCCTGCTACAGAAAGAGCCCTGGCCGTAACCATTCACCGCCTTGTGTGTGTGCATCTGTGTTTTAGCAGCCACAAAGACCCAACAAGCATCAGAGCCCAGG
This sequence comes from Gekko gecko, assembly GCA_029375565.1. Taxonomy (NCBI): domain Eukaryota; kingdom Metazoa; phylum Chordata; class Lepidosauria; order Squamata; family Gekkonidae; genus Gekko; species Gekko gecko. Next base: position 6,086,924 of record JAPDNY010000017.1, on the reverse strand, counting down.
GCAAGGTTGCTGGTCAGTGGCGACACAGCGGTTCCAACCAGTGTTCCCTCTAAGCTGAGCTACTGTGAGCTAGCTCACAGTTTTTTAGCCTCCAGCTCACACATTTTTGCCTTAGCTCAGGAAGGATGTCTCCAGAGCAAACTGATTTATGCAGTAGCCAGATCACTCACTCACTCACCTTCAATGCCGGTCGCTCACAAAGTAGAATTGTTGCTCGCAAGACTCCACGGCTTAGAGGCAACACTGGTTCCAACATAGCCGTTTCTGACTCGCACACAACCCTCTGACAGTATACAGTTTCCCTCTCTCCTCTTGTCCACCACAATCTTCTCCCGGGCCCCCAAGAGAGCAGGCAGAGCAGAGGGTTGCCAGCCTCCAGATGGGCCCTGGAGACCTTCCGCTTTCACAACTGATCTCCAGAAAACAGAGATCAGTTCCCCTGGAAAAATGGCTGCTTTGCAGGGTGGACTCCTACGGCATTATACCCCACTGAGACCCCCTTCTTACACTGGATAGAGTGACTCAGCATGCCTGAACACTGGGGGGGGGCGCTACATCACTTTAAATGTGTATTGGTGTTATCTCCTTGAATGGGATGCCTCTTTGCCTTAACATGGGAGCAGCCCTCTGACCTACTGTGTCCCTTTCTCCTCTCCTTTTCTTCACGTGGCCTTCCATGGAGACAAATGTCTCTGCAGGTCTCTCCTGTATATACAATGGCCTTCATACTCCCACACACATAATGCTGGACAAGCTGGCCATATCTGAGAGGGAACATACTCTTTAGATGAGGCTTCTCTCTCTCTCTCCTTTGACTGCCTCCGGGATGTACTGGATCTACTTGAATAAATGCAAGTTTACCTTTTCTTCTTTGCAATATACTTCTTGGGAGTTTTATTTACTGCACTCAGGATCATACTTCTATGACTGGGCAAAACTCTGCTACATTAACCAAATATCCTGATACCCTAAACCTGCCCACTCCAGTCTCTACACCCAGATCTCCAAGAATTTCCCAATCCAGAGCTGGGAAGGAGGAGGAGGAGGAGGAGGAGGAGATTGGATTTATACCCCACCCTTCACTACCCGAAGGAGTCTCAGAACAGCTTACAATCGCCTTTCCCTTCCCCTCCCCACAACAGACACCCTGTGAGGTAGGTGGGGTTGAGAGAACTCTTTCCTGAGAGAACAACTGTGAGAGAACTTGTGACTGACCCTGGGTCACACCAGCAACTGCATGTGGAGGAGCGGGGAAACAAACCCGTTTCTCCCAGATTAGAGTCCGAGCTCCTAACCACTACACCAAATAGCACCGCCTCATTTAAGAACGGGAGCTCTACAGCCAAGCCTTTGGGCACAGCTGAAAAAGCGGAAGATTTGGGACTCTGGCAGCTTGGAAGAAAAATGCCCCCCTCCCCTCATGCCCAAGAGTGCAAATTTAAAAACCTATCCAGCTCACAGGGGCCTGGACATGTACAGGGTCCTGTCAAGGATTAAGGGGTGGAGGGGGGGGGGGCTGGTTAGCTATTAATAACAGCCTGCAAGCAGCCAGGGCAGAGACAAAGCAGATGGTTCCGGCAACCTCTTCCCGACTGCTAGTCGTGTGCTGTGGGGGCAGGGCATAGATGTGCACGGCGCAGCCGAGGGCGCACAGCCAATTAATCAACCAGTTTGGACCCACGGCCGTGAGCATCGCTCCGCACTCCGGTTATGACATCTGAAACGGAACAGCGCTACTGAAATATAGATGGCAAGCATTCTTCAGCCCAGAGCGGAAACTAGTTTTTAAAGACGCTCACAGTGCAGATACGGCTGTTAAAATCCTCAGCATCTCCCTGCCCCAGCTTTTGACCTCAGCACCAGACCCCTGGGATCCTGTGGGCGTGACAGCATCCTGAACGTGTCAAAAAATGCGGGCAGCTGGCTCGATCCACCGTCGAGCGATGTCCCTGAAACGCCGCTTTATTAGGGCTGACCAAAATGAGCAGGCTTTTGTGCCACACAGAACTCTTTGTATTAAATGGGCAACTTGATGACGAATTCTGTGGAACTCTAAAGCTTGCTGTTTGTTTAGTCTTGACAAGAAGGGTAACATTTGACTGTTGTTATTTTAACCTGTTTTGCACAATTGAACTCCCCACTGAGTTATGTCTGAGAAGCAGCCAACCTGACCTTGTACGGTTCAGACAAGACACGGAACCATGGCTTGTTTTAAGCACAGTTAAGAACATAACAAGAGCCCTGCTGGATCAGACCAGTGGTCCGTCTAGTCCAGCATCCTGTCTCACACAGTGGCCAGCCAGTTCCTCTGGAGGGCCAACAACAGGGCACAGAGGCCGAGGCCTTCTCCTGGTAAGAACGTAAGAGCCCTGCTGGATCAGACCGGTGGGCCAACAGCAGGACATAGAGGCCAAGGCCTTCCTAAGAACATCAGAAGAGTCCTGCTGGATCAGACCAATAGTCCATCTAGTCCAGCATCCTGTCTCACACAGTGGCCAGCCAGTTCCTCTGGACAACCAACAATACAGCATCGAGGCCAAGGCCTTTCCCTGATGTTGCTTCCTTGGCTGATTAAAAGGATTAGTGCCTCTCAGTGTGGAGGTTCTCTGCAGTCACCATGGATAGTAGCCGTGGATAGACTAAAGCTGTTTAGTCCTGTGGCCATCACGACATTCTCCGGCAGTGAATTCTACATTTTAATCGCTCTCTATGTAAAGTAGTATTTCCTTTTGCCTGTTCTGAACCTACGGCCCATCAGCTGAGTTAATAAAATCTGGGATTTGACTTGGTTGCTCAAAATCTTGGTTTTCTGACAGGAACTTAATTACTGGATACCATGTAGAAACAAATGACATTTGATAACCTTCACTGCCCTGATTAGAGATACCATTTGCAATTTTCCCCATAATAAATTGCATCCAGACCTTTTAATACTTCCCAGCAAGAGAAGGGCCTAGATTCGATTTCCGCTTAGAAGCAACAGTGAGTCTAGCTGGAGCGAATAGAAATTGTCTCTTTTTTTATTTTGGAGGAGGAGGAGGATCTGGCCATAATTTCAGTAGAATCAATTCAGAATTAAGGGGGAGTGCCACATTTGTAATCTCAGTTATTAGAGCAACCAGGGCTATTTTTGGGCCGGAATGCACCGGAGTTCCGGAGTTCTGGAATGCACAGGCCGGAGTTCCGGAATGTGAAGGAATGGGCATTCCGGCCCAAAAATAGCCCTGGTTGCCCACCCAGTTGGCCACACCCAGCAGGAACTCATTAGCATAATAGGCCACACCCAGCATCAGAAACTCATTAGGATTGGCTACATTAGGGGTGCGTGGCCTAACATGCAAAGGAGTTCCTGCTACAAAAAAATCCCTGGGTTTTGACAACAAACAAGGTAAACAGAATAACAAGGCTGGATGACCACGCTTCTGGTAACACGGGGGTGTGGCCTAATATGCTAATGAGTTCCTGCTGTTGGGTGTGGCCTATTATGCTAATGAGTTCCTGCTGGGCTTTTTCTACAAAAAAAAAGCCCCGAGAGCAACTACGTTCTTCCAAAAGGACTGGATATAAGGGCTCCTCCCTATGCGTGGTATGACTGTATACTTTAAATATACTGTGATTATTGTATTAAGCCTTTAGCAGGCAAATAAACTTGGGTTTGTGCTGATGCAATCTGTTTGGACTTTGTTTTGCTCATGAATATGTTAATTGTTTTCATTTAATAAAATTGTTTTTTGGGGGAAATCTTGGTTTGCCGCAATGAAAGTCGGTTTCGTCGCCTTCACTCTTCCCCTCCTAGAGATTGCAGGGGGAACCCCAGCCAAAATTTTACTAACGGCAGTACCAGAAGCAAACCAGGATGGGCCCCATCCATACATTACACAAAAGCAAAGTCAAGAGGCACTGGGGGTTAATAACCCAGATCCTGGCTTGACGTATCACTAACTGAGCACTGTCAGACGCACGTCACTCATAACGAAATACGGCTCAAGTAATGAAACCGCGGTTTCGTGTGTTGCCCGAAGTTAGTTTATCGGAACTTTGGTTCAGGCATGGTTAGATGATGAGGACAGCTGATGGGACGAAATATGATTCCTTTGAAATGTGGTAACAGAGAGCAAGGTTTTATGGATACGGTGGACTGCCCAAAAGACAAATCGGTGGGTCCGGGATCAAATCAAGCCTAACTCTCCCTAGAAGCTAAAATGACCAAACTGAGGCTATTGGGCTTTTGTCAGATTATGAGAGACAAGAGACACTGGCAGAGACGATACTGCTAGGAAAAGTTGAAAGCAGCAGGAAAAGAGGAAAACCCAACATGAGATGGGATTGACGCCATTAAGAAAGCCATGGCCCTTGGTTTGCAAGACCCAAGAATGGCTGCTAATGAGAGGACATTTGAGGGGTCATCAATTCATGTGGTGGAAAGGGCTGTCAAGTCACAGCCGCATTATGGCGACCCTGTCTGGTGATAAGGCAAGAGACGGTTTCCCATTGCCTGCCTCTTCATCATGACCCTGGTATTTCTTGGAGGTCTCCCATCCAAACACCTGCCAGAGCTGACCGTGTTTAGCTTCTGAAATCTGACAAGATTGGGTTAGTCTGGACTACCTGGAAGTGGCCATTAATTCACAGGGTCGCCCGCTGATGTGACAGCACATAACACAGCCACACAGTCAGTTTATGAAACCAGCTCACAGGCATTTCTTTCGATCTTGACTTGCCATGACGAACGCTAGCTTTAAAGCCAGAGAAGGTGGGTGAAGGGAATCAAGCCAGGATTAGGCCAGCATACGTGTCCGCACATCACACAAAACCACCGTTAAGACTGTGATTACTACACTGATTTCGGAACCTGGTTTGACAGTCCCTAAGCAAGCCACGGTTATTGGAGTGACGTGCATTCAAGACAACCAAACTTCAGTTCAAGATCAGCGCCAAGAATCTGCAAATAATGAAAGGAAAAACACAGCGCGACGAGCACAAAATGATGCACATAAATTAAAAGGGGGTACAAAGAAAGCTCCTGCCAGCCCAGCAGTCCGAAAGCAAGAAATTGCAAGTAGATAAATAGGTACCACTTCGGTGGGAGGGTAACAGCGTTCCGTGCGCCTCGGCGTCTAGTCATGCCGGCCACATGAACATGGACAGTGCTGGAAACGGAGATGAGCACCGCCCCCCCCTAGAGTCGGATTTGACTGGCTTTCGAGAAAGGAAAACCTTTACCTCTACCTTTACCAAGAAAGTAATACCCTCCTTGAACAGATGAGCAAAATTACAGAGACTCAATCAACCATTTGCATAACCCAAATGCCCGTAGGCAAAATATGGCGACTTTGTAAGTTCTCTCCTGGGAAAAGTCAGCAAGGAGGAGAGAGACAAGGTTGTTCAGATCTTCCTGGTAGAGTTTGGAGAAACTGGAGCGATATCACGTCCTTGTCGAATGGACGATGCGTCAGCACACGTTCAATAGACTCTGCTTTCCTTGTCTGACCCGGGCAAAGCCATTGAGGAAGGGCTGAAGGTAGAGCCATTAAAGCAGGGTCAAAATTCTCCGATATTCGGACAACCTGACCAGCTGTAGTCCGCCAAATTAAACCACAGTCTCACACAAGGGTTGAACTAGAGCCCAAGCGTTCAAGAGCTTCATGTTTTCCGCTCAGCACTGCACAACAACAAAAAATTAATTTTTACAACATCAGGGTAGATCAATAAATAACGCTCTCCCCGCGTACAAGCAAACACAAGTTTTTACAACCCGGGGTGTGTAATAAGGGCACTCGGTGTGTATACAAATTAAGTGCAGATCCACTCAAAGGCCCACTGGCCTCGGCCGCGTATCGGTGTCAGGGTGGGAGGATTGTCTGCGACTCGCCGGATGAGGTATCGAATCCACAGGAGAGAAGTCAGGCATGCGGGTTTACTGTAAAGTGCAGGCTGGAACAGAGAAGAGATGTTTTTAGCGTCGTTTTCAACTTGCATCAAAAGCCGAACTGACTTTCAAGAGAGTTGCCTTACAAATCCCGAACCAGACATTCTAAAGCAGGGTTCCCCAACGTGGTGCCCACGGGCACCGTGGTGCCCACCGACACTTTTCCTGGCACCTGCAAGGGTTTTTTAGAAAGCAGGCCAAGCCAGTGTTGCTTCTGCCCAGCGGGGCTTCTGATTGGCTGCGCAGACTTTTAAAAAATGCTTCAGCACCTGCTGCTTCCATAGTATGTGTGTACAGACACGTGGAGCTGACTTGCACTAAATCAGAATTTTGGTCCATCAAGGTCAGCATTGTCTATTTAGCCTGGCAGCAGCACTCTCAGGCAGAGGTCTTTCACATCCCCTAACTGCCTGGTCCTTTTAAGTGGAGATGCCGGGGACTGAACCTGGGACCTTCGGCATGCAAAGCAGACGCTCTGCCACTCAGCCATGGGACCCTCCCCTTAGTGAGCACATATGAAGAGCCAGTTTGGTGTAGTGGTTAAGAGTGGTGGACTCTAATCTGGGAGAATTGGGTTTGATTCCTCACTCCGTCCACATGCAGCTGCTGACATGGAGGAGGAATTGGTTTTATGCCCCGCCCTTCACTATCCGAAGGTCTCTCGGAGCAACTTACAATCACCCGCCCTTCCTCCCCACAACAGACATCCTGTGAGGCAGGCGGGCCTGAGAGAGCTCTGAGAGAACTGTGACTCACCCAGAGTCACCCAGCTGGCTTCACGCGGAGGAGTGGGGAATCAAACCCGGTTCTCCGGATGTCAGGTAAACCTGGCATTTGCTGCGGAGGGGGAGGGGGAGGAGAGAGGAGACATCTTTCACTGCTCTGCAATGCGGGAGAAACACCAAGTCTCCAGAGCCTCTAATTTACTGTGTCTACGCTGTGTCTTATCTAAACGGTTGGCCTTGGGTCCCGGGCCTCTTTGGCCTTTGTGGAAATGTCTGGTGGCTGTTAATTTTCTGCTTACTGCGCGCGGGAGATGTAACCATTGGCTTGTAGTGTGGGGGGGTGGCATTTCAAGGGGGCTATAACCGATGCTGTTCTGTATCACTCAGTATCACTGACAATGAAGGTGTCCATGTTGCTCTAAGCCTAGTCTTAATAAACGCTACATAAGAAGAACATAAGAACATAAGAGAAGCCAATGTTGAATCAGGCCAACAGCCCATCTAGTCCAACACTCTGTCACACAGTGGCCAAAATATACCAGGTGCCATCAGGAGGTCCAGCAGTGGGGCCAGGACACTAGAAGCCCTCCCACTGCTGCCCCCTCCAGCACCAAGAATAGAGTGCATCACCTGCCCCAGACTGAGAGTTCCCATCTATACCCTGTGGCTAATAGCCACTGATGGACTTCTGCTCCATATGTTTATCTAATTCCCTCTTGAAACTCTCCATGCTTGTAGCTGCCACCACCCCCTGTGGCAGTGAATTCCGTATGTTAATCACTCTTTGGGTGAAGAAGTATTTCCTTTTATCTGTTCTAACCCGACTGCTCAGCAATTTCATGGAGTGCCCACAAGTTCTTGTATTGTGAGAAAGGGAGAAAAGTACTTCTTTCTCAACCTGCTCAATCCCATTCATAATCTTATAAACCTCAATCATGTCACCCTTCAGCCGTCGTTTCTCCAAGCTAAAGAGCCCCAAGCGTTTTAACCTTTCTTCATAGGGAAGGTGTTCCAACCCTTTTATCATTCTAGTTGCCCTTCTCTGCACTTTTTCCAATGCTATAATATCCTTTTTGAGATGTGGTGACCAGAACTGTACACAGTATTCCTTCTTATGAAGCCTGGTGTTTGACTGACTATCCGGAGATCTTGACCAGATTAGCGTCCGCTGCTCTTAACCACTACACCAAACTGGCTTTCGCCGCTCGGCCTGCAGAAGGTCCCAGGTTCAATCCCTGGCGTCTTTAGTTAAAACGATCAGGCAGCAGGGGAAGTGAAAGGTCTCTACCACAGGCCCTGGAGAGCCGCTGCCAATCTGAGTGAACAATACCGACGGCGACGAGCCTATTATCTGGTTCGGAATAAGGCAGCTTCATGTTTTCATGTCATCCGACATCAGGTCCGCAGCCTGTGGAAGGATACGATTTTAAATCAGGTCAGGGAGGTCATTAACCAAAAGAAAAAGGATGCAGGTTCTTGAGTCCGGTCCTCATCCGGAACCGGGGTAGGAAAGAAGATAACCCGGCGGCACATCGGCCGTAGCAGGAGGTGTCACGGGCACAGAGCCACTTGGCAACTGAGCCCCGTTAAATTTGGGGATATCATTAAGTCGGCGTGTGTGGGAGAAAGCCTCTCCGTGGCATCGGGCCCAACGGCTGACGGAATCCCGCCGCCACCTCATTTGACTCTCCTGGGCCAAAGAGCTTATCTCGAGGGAAGATGAAGGATTAAAACAGTAAACCGGAGTCGACCGAAACGTGCTCTCTCTGGGGGGACGTGTAGGCTGAACGGTGGACTCCGAGCCTGCGCTACTGCTCCGTCCCAAAATGAAAGCGTGATAAAAAAAAAACGAATTAACCCCCTCACGCCACGACAGTGCTGCATCTGCCCCTCGCATAATCCCACCCTGCTGCGAAACTCCCTGACCGTCGGCAGCCTCTAACCTCTTTTCCTCCCATTGTCAAGCTAAACTGGAGGGACAGATGAACTAAACACACAGGACAAATTCAGCATCTTCGCGGTCTGGAGAAGCAGTGTCGGTCTTCCCAGCTTCCTGAAATCACATCCCCGTGCAGCGGCAGGGGAACAGTGGTGATGTCGAGTAACGACCTGGGTGATAAATTATCGGTCTAAGGGAGACCCCGGTACCAATCCCTGCAGTGCCACGAACCTCACTGGGTGACCGAACGGCAGGAATACTCTCAACATAATCAAGGGGGTATCTTGAGGATAAAACAGGGAGGGGGGGGAACTACAGACACCATCCTCAGCTCCTGGTCACACTGGCGGACCCAGCATAAATTCCCTTTCAATGACAGAAGAAGAAGAACAGGAGATTGGATTTATACCCCGCCCTTCACTTGGGTGTCTCAGAGCGGCTTACAGACTCCTTTCCCTTCCCCTCCCCACAACAGACACCCTGGGAGGTAGGTGGGGCTGAGAGAGCTCTTTCGAAGCACGGATGGCTTTGGGTCTAGGTGCGGGAGTCAAGCTAGAAAGAGCCTTTTCTAGGTGAGGGCCAAGCCCTCCCCACTAATGCTCCCTCTAAGCTGTGGAGTCCTGTGAGCAAAAATTCCACTTTGGGAGCCGCTGGCATTAAAGCTGGGAGCGAGCCATTTGGCCGCGGCATCGATTAGTTTGCTCCGGAGCCCTCCTCCCTGAGCTAAGACAAAAATGTATGAGCCGGAGGCTAAAAAACTGCGAGCTAGCTCACAATACGTCAGCTGAGAGGGAACACGGCTCCCCACCCCGGGCTACTTCCAGCACCACATCGTCAGAACGAGTGACAAGTGACGACTCTGTCCCACCAAAGGACGGCATCACTCGGCCCTTTTGGACAGCCCCCTGCCCCCCGTGAAGCTGGGGAGGCTTCCCCCGTGACCCGTCAAGCGTTCGGACAGCCAGTCCTCCGACCTTCCTTCTTGCCCGAGCTCATTCGGCATAAAGAGTTGGTTTATCTAGTGGGCTCTCGCTCTTTCCTTTCCCACCTGCTCTGCTTATCAGGGGCAGGGTCTGCATGGCGGATTATTCCAATTAACCAGTCAAGCACAAAAGGGACGGAGATTAGCGGCTGCCCGGGGACTCTTCCCGAGATGTAAGGAGGACATACAAAGGGCTCTCCTCCCTCCGGGGACAAGAAGAGTTGTCCACCTCTCCCCTATCTCGTAGATCCCGTTCTCAGAAGGGAACGGGCTGCGTCACCCTGCATCGCCCGCATCCCCCTAAAACGGGGGCTTCTCTCTTCCATCATCGCATTGTGTTGCCGCTCCAAAAATGAAATATTCCTATCCCACGGGAGACCCTCCTTTGTCCCTTCTCGTCAACACGAGCCGACAGTCGGCGAGGCTTAAGATGAATATTATTTGCACACGCACGCAAAAGCCGCAGCTGACCTAATTTCCTCGCAACACGAAGGAACGTGTCTGCATTCGCACCGTCAGGGCTGCTGCCGGGTTAGGGGGAGCCCTCGGCCGGTTGCCCAGGTATAGCCGCGACAGGGTGCAGAGGTGGAGGCACGCAAACGGCAGCTGCGGCCGGCCTCGATTTCTCGTTTCACTCGCTCGCCCGGGCAAACCAGCCACTCCTACCACGAGGACTGGCCCCCGCTGCTCACTCGCCAGTTCTCTCCCTCTGCTGGCGGCGGCAGCTGATTCTAACGGCCCTCACTCGGGCAGGTAAGTGGGGTAAGCGAGAAGCATTAGGTAATAACGTCACGAGTCCTCTGAGAGGCAAGGACAAGGGAAAAAATTCAGATGGGATTTTGGGGAAAAAAACTCCGAGGAATAGGCTTGAGCGATCGAGGGAAGGACTGGGCCGTTCAGATGGCCAAGGAGCACGCCCTAGAAGGACCGCTCAGCTCGGACACAGGGGGCGATGATAACAAGGGGCTCTGGGCTTATCTGTCCACTCCTCCCATGCTGATGCTGTCCAGGCTTGAGCTGAGCAGCCCAGTAGCACGGTGGACACCGCTCGGGCTCAGCTCAGCATACTGCCAACCAGTGATGGCCCTCTGGGAAGTTTCCCAGTAAGTCAAAGAGTCAATCTTGCACATTCATGCAAAGGCGGCAAGTTAACAGTCAGCCGCAAACGCGGATCATCACGCGCTTCACACTCACAGCTCCGCACGGAGTCCGGCAGGCCCTCCTTGCCCATGGCCTCGGCTTCCAGTTGCGACTCCTTCATCTGGGAGAAAAAGAAGGATTGGTCATTGCTTCGTCGCCTTCCGACCCGATCCTTAACTGGACGCACCGGCTCTCGGTCACACGGGGATCCCGACAGGCATGCCTAACACCCTACAGTGTCTCACATAACCATTTTTTTGGCCGTTATCCCGTTATTTTCTCACCCCGGCTACACCCAAGCATCATTTCTCTGGGCCTTGTACAGGCTTAGGACATAGGTGCAAACGGTCACATTTATGGGCCATGAAAGACACAATTCCCCCCCTGTTATTTCTGAGATAAAAGAAACAGATCACATTGCAGTAAGAGCTGGCCCGTAGCTATAGTGGGACTATTGGGGGCTCTGCCCATTCCTTAAAGGTCTAGCCCCACAAGATTTTTTTGAGAATAAGGTTTTCTTTAGAAGAACCGGCAAGGGGCTGCACACAGGCACCCCCCTTCTCAAAAGCATTTAGAGGGATTCTTTAAATCAGGGTTGTCAAACATGAGGCCCAGGGGCCGGATCAGGCCCACTGGAGGGCTTCTATCAGGCCCGCGGTGGAACTGGCTGTCTTCTGCTGCTTCTTCCAGTTCTGCTGCTGTTGTGTCATCGTAGCTTTGCAGCTTACGGATACACACCCGAACAGCACACTCAGGATTGCAACAGCACAGGCATTTGGATGCAGTAATTCAGAGCAAGAAGTGTCAGTTATCAGGAACTGTTAAATAAAACATTGCAAGGGTGCTCATGTTTTAAGCATGTTTTTATTTTAAGTTAAAAAAGCCCTTGTGTTTGAGTCCCTTATAAAGTTTATATCTCCGCTATCTGGCATTACTATTTATGACACCCATGGCCGGGCCCGACAAGGTCTCATTTATGTCAGATCCAGCTCTTGTAGCAAATGAGTTCGATGCCCCTGATTTAAATGCTTCTGAGAAGAAGCGGGGTATGGCGCACACCAGTGTTCCCTCTAAGCTGAGTCAGTGTGAGCCAACTCACAGTTCTTTAACCTCCGGCTCACACATTTTTGTCTTCGCTCAGGAAGGGAGGGCTCCAGAGCAAACTAATTTCTGCAGCCGCCAAGTCGCTCGCTCACAACTTTAATGCAAGTAGCTCACAAAGTAGAATTTTTGCTCACAAGACTCCGCAGCTTAGAGGGAGCATTGGCGCACACCCCTCCCCCCTGCAAGATTTATAAAGGGCCGCCAGCTGATTGGCGGGCCACATGCTCCCCGCTGAACAGCTGAAGGGCCCTTTAAATCTTGCAGGAAGGGAGGGAGAGGAGTGGCCACTTGTGGTCGGGCTTGGGGGCGGATCGGAGCTGACACAGCAATAACGGCAGCCCCACCAGAAAATTTTTTACCCCACAAACCACAAAATCCTGGCTACAGGAATGGGTAAGAGGCTCGTATCCCAGACCAAGATCCGCTCAACTTTCTGGGCCCCTACAAACGATACCCATTTCCTCTCCACGGCTGGGCTCCAAACCTAACCCACTCATCCCCATTACCCCACAGAATATCCGGGCACATACAAAGGAACACAGGAGCAGCCATGCTGGAACCAGGTCTGAGGTCCATCCAGACCAGCATCCCGTTTCCAACAGGGGACAGTCACGGGGAAGCCCACGAGCTACACCCGCAGCCAACGGCACTCCACGTGGAGCCGGCTTAAAAGCGTCTGACGATCAGAGGCGTTCTCCTTTTGACCCCACAGGCCCAACTGAGCGACCACGCCCAAAAGCCAGCCACAGACTGATCCGCCATAAATCCGTCCAACCCCGTTCTATATCCATCCCAGCCAGCAGCTTTGGCCGCATCTTGTGGTAGTGAGTTCCACAAGCCCACAATGCTTTGCTTTAACTGGCAGCCCGTGCAACGCAGTAGCCGAGTGCCGCAATTCGCCTGCCCCGCCTCTGCCGGGTCTGTTCTTCCGTACCTTTATCTGCTCTTTTAGATATTCTGCTCGCCCCATTAGAGTCTGGACCTGCCGACACAAAACCAGTTGTCATCTGCGTCCGTTCAGGAGGAAAAAAAGACAAATCTAGAGGGACCGGGGGTGGGGTGGGGTGAGAAAGGGTCACCAAGCCTACAGGTCGAAAGGCAAAATGTCGGGGGTTGGGGTGGAGAGGAATGATACTTGATGATTTCTAGGGTGGTGGAAAGTGCCGTCAAATCAGGGCTGACTTACGGTGACTCCGGTAGGCGAGAGACGTCCAGAGGCAGTTTGCCGTTGCCTGCCTCTGCGTAGCAACCCTGGCGTTCCTTGGTGGTCTCCCATCCAAGGTCTAGCCACAGCTGACCCTGCTTAGCTTCTGAGATCTTATGAGACTAGCTAGCCTGGGCCATCGAGGTCAGGGCAAGAGACAAACAGAGGTGGCTTGCCATTATGTGCCTCTGCATAGCAACCCTGGACTTCCTTGGTGGTCTCCCATCCAAGGACTAACCAGGACCAACCCTGCTTAGCTTCTGAGATCTGACGAGACTGGGCTAGCCTGGGCCATCTAGGTCGGGCAAGAGACATTCAGAAATGGTTCTGCCATGGCCTGCCTCTGCATAGCAACCCTAGCCTTCCTTGGTGGTCTCCCATCCAAGAACTAACCAGGACCAACCCTGCTTAGCTTCTGAGATCTGACAAGACTGGGCTAGCCTGGGCCATCTAGGTCGGGCAAGAGACATTCAGGAGCGGTTTGCCATTGCCTGCCTCTGCGTAACAACCCCAGCTTTCCTGGGTGGTCTCCCATCCAAACACCAGCCAGGGCCACCCCTCCCTAACTTTAAACAGAGCAACGGTGATTACTGACGTTCAAAGCCATTCCACTGTCGATCGCCGGGAAACTAAGAATACGATTTTGTAAACTGACAGGTATCATTTCCAACCAGTCACCCAGACCAGTTCCAAGAGACAAATCGGACCTTTGCGTTTTATACATTTATGTTAACCCATAATGGAAAACTTTATAAGATAGGTGGATTAGCCTGAGTGATTGCACCTATAGGAGATGGTACTGCAGGGTATTTATTGGGTGTACCACCCTCTTTTTGCTATTATTATAGTTCAATGTTTTCTGCCTTTGTTCCATGGGGCATGTTAAACTTTCGATAGTCCGGTTTCCTTAGAATGTCTTTGCCCATATTGATTGTTTTCGTTGCCTTGGTTAGTTTCTCATCGTGTCCCCTTGTAAGGCTTTCTAATGTCTAACCCTACCTCTGTTCCATTTCCTAAATTAGAGATGTGTTATCTGATTGAATTATTTGTATCAATTAAAAAAAGAAGAGAGAGAGAGAGAGAGAGAAATCGGGCCCATACCTCTGCATGCAACAGCTCTCTTCTTCTCCCCGCAGGCTCAGCTGGAAGCGAAAACCGAGAGCATTAGACAGAAGGAATTACTGCAACGCACAGTTCTGCCAACTCCGGGTTGGGAATTCCTGGAGAGTTGGGGGCGGAGTCTCGGTGAGGGCGGAGTTTGGGGAGAAAAGGGAGCTCAGTAGGGATGTGATGCTGTTATCATCCACCCTCAAAAGCGTCCGTGTCCTCCAGGGGAGCCGATCTCTTGTCGTTCTGGACACTTCTGTAATTCCAGGAGAGCTCCAGCCCCCACCTGGAGGGTGGCAACAGCACTTCAGACCCCAAAGTGCACTTAGCCTCATGGCTTGTCTTTGACAGCCGCAAGCCAGGAAACACACAAATAAGGGAAGAGGGAGACGTCCGGCCGCTGCTATCTGTCCGTAATATCTATTCACCAGCTTGTTCACAAGGATCCCTCCCATCCGCCAACCCTGCCTGGCATCCCTGGGCAAGAGAGCCAGTTTGGTGTAGTGATTAAGAGCGGTGGACTCTAATCTGGAGAACCGGCTTCGATTCCCCACTTCCCTACTTGAAGCCAGTTGGGTGACCTTAGGCAAGTCACAGCGCTCTCAGCCTAAAAATAAGCATTGCTCGCCACCTAGTGGTGTCCAAAAAGAACTACAGCTTCGGCAGCCAAACAATCCCTTCTGGGTTCTCCTGGCTATTCCACATACAATGCCATATGACAGTTACCTTATCCCTGGGCAAGCTGCCCCTTACCTGCTAACATGAGCAAGAGCTCCCCCAGGCTCTGCTGGTACAACTCCAGCGTTTCACCATCGTCGCTGCCTTCCTCCTCCTGGAACAGAGACAGAGAAAAGTTCTGCCACCGCCGGGAACACAAGCGCTTCTCCCGCCGACGGAGCTGCGGGGAAACGCGACCGACGCAAGACGCATCCGGGGGAGAGGGCCAGATGGATCCAGACCAGAAATAGCTCCTTCCCACCAGCAGTGTGCCGCGACAGAGAGTCATCACACACACTACCGCCCCCAGCACCAATTCCTGGCGCCGGTGCTGGATTCCAATCACTGCCAGGGCTCAGGGAAACCAAACACAAACAGGTCCTAGAGTTTCCATCAAGTCCTCAGAGCTAGGAGGGCTTCCTCCAACTTCTGATTATCCAGGGGCCCATTTGCGGGTATACCTAAAAAGGTTTGGGTGCAGGAAGAGCATTGATCCCTTTACTTTATTTATATACCGCCATTCTCCCCAACGGGGACCCGAAGTGGCTCATGTCATTCTCCTCCCCTCCATTTTACCCTCACAACAACTCTGCAAGGTAGGTCAGGGTGACAGAATGTGACTGGCCCAAGGTCATCCAACGAGCTTCCATGGCACAAAGGGGGATTTGAACCTGGGTCTCCCACATCTGAGTCTGACACTTTAACCACTACACCATGCTGGCTGTGTGTGGGATGGGCGGGGGATGGTTGTGCCCTGCTACAGACCCCTATGTTGCCCCCTATGCTGTCCCTCAGGGGGTCACTGACACACACCCCGGAACAAAATTGCCAAGGGCTGCAGCAAAAGGATGGAAACACGAAAGTCCCACATTGTGACATCCAGGGATGGTTAGATATGCACCTCTGATGGTTGCCCTCCCCTCCCCGCCGGCTCACCTTCGCCACGGCCGCTGCCGCCACTTCCAGTGCTGCATAAAGACGAGGCTTGTTCTTCGACATTTCTGCAACAAAATTGAAAACGAGCGTCAGTCAGCCAGCCAGCCAAGGACAAGCGGCTCAATCTCTCTAAGGAAGAAATGGAAAGACAAGGGCTTCATGCGCCGATAAGGTCCGCGTCTCCTATCTGGCGCCCTTTCTCCCATTCCCAGAGCCCTGATCAATACCAGGGGCCCCACCAGCATCATCATTAAACTGAGGACTAAATGGACTATTGGTCTGATCCAGCAGGGCTTGTCTTGTGTTCTTACAGGGCATCCAATGAGGCTGATGGGCAGTAGGTTCAGGGCGGACAAAAGGAAATACTACTTTACACAGAGAGTGATTAAAATATGGAATTCGCTGCCAGAGGATGTTGCGGTGGCCACAGGAATAAACAACTTTAAAAGAGGATTAGATAGATTTGCGGAAGATGTCTCTCAGGGGCTGCCAGCCATGATGGCTGAGGGGAACCTCCATATTCAGAGCCTAAGTCCCAGAGCTCCAAATCCCAGAGCCAGGAGGCAACAACAGGGCAGCGGGAGGCACAACGGAGAAAGCACGTGTACGGACAAGTAATTGATTTTGCCTACTTGTGGACTGGCACCTGCAGAAGTCCCTGCTGCTGATGTGAGAGGTGTCATGGTGGAGCATAGGGAGAGAGAGCTGGTCCCGCAAGCAAGAGGGGCCAAGGTCGTGAAGGACTTTGTATGGGATAGCCAAGACCTTAAACTTAAACCGGTAACAGAAGGGCAGCCAATGGAGTGTCTGCAGAATGGGAGTAAATTGCATCCTCCGTCTAGCGGAGCCAGTTTGGTGTAGTGGTTAAGTGCCTGGACTCTAATCTGGGAGAACCGGGTTTGATTCCCCACTCCTCCACTTGCACCTGGCTGGATGACCTTGGGCAAGCCGTAGTTCTGATAAGAGCTGTTCTTGAAAAAGAGCAGTTTCTGTCAAGAGCTCTCTCAGCCCCACCTACCTCTCAGGGTATCTGTTGCAGGGAGGGGAAGGGAAAGGAGTTTGTAAGCCACTCTGAGATGCCTTCGGGTAGTGAAGGGCAGGGTATAAATTCAATCTCTTCTTCTTCTTCTAGCTCCCGTTAACAGCTGAGCCGTGACATTCAATAAACAGACGGGCACAGATTGGGCGGGTTCTGCTACCACATGAAATACGGCTGAGAGAGACAGGTAGCTCCAGTCTAACTTGGGGATCTGTAGATAAGTGGAAGTTCCCCCCCTGGTGGCCAGAAGGTAGCATTGGTGGTGGAGGAAAGTGCCAGCAAGTTATGGCTGAATTATGGAGACCCCACAGGCCAGGTTTTCAAGGCAAAAGGCGTTCAGAGGCGGTTTGCCATTGCCTGCCTCTCCATAAAGACCCCACGCTTCTTTTGCTGTCTCCCCACCTCTGGCCCGGCACCTGAAGGCCAGTACAGTGGGCACCAGGCAACTCTCAAAGGGGAGGCCATTCCAAAGGTGAAGGTGCTACTACCGAAAAAGCCCCGTCACTGGTCGCTACCCAGCTCACCTCTGCAGGTGGGGAACAGGAAGTGAGAGTTTGGGAAGAGAATCTTCCCATGTGGGCTGAAAAGTACAAGGAGGAGGCAGCTACTGAAGTGCCCTGGCCAGTGTTCCCTCTAAGCTGAGTTAGTGTGAGCTAGCTCGCAGTTTTTTAGCCTCCGGCTCACACATTTCCCCCCAATATAATTTATTTAATTTTCAAAATTCCAATAACAAGTAAAAGCAATTGTTTGCAGGATAGTAAGGGTAAAGGTTCCCTTGCTCGAAAGCCAGTCGAATCCGACTCTAGGGTTGCGGTGCTCATCTCCGTTTCAAAGCCGAAGAGCCAGCGCTGTCCGAAGACGTTTCCGTGGTCATGTGGCCGGCATGACTAAACACCAAGGTGCACGGAACGCTGTTACCTTCCCACCAAAGTGGTACCTATTTATCTACTTGCAATTTCTTGCTTTCGAACTGCTAGGTTGGCAGGAGCTGGAACTAGAGACGGGAGCTCACTCCGTCATGCGGCACTCGGGTCTCGAACTGCTGAACTACTGACCTTCCACAGCCTGCAGTTCAGCGTCTTAACCACTTGCAGTATACATAAACTTAACAGCATAAAAAAGCATTTTTCATAACCCTAGCGTTGACATCAACATTTACCACCAATGAAGAGTGCCTATTATCTCTGATATTGTTCCTTGAGAAACTAGCTGGGATAAGATCGGTAGCCATATCATTGTAAATTTCACTATATTCGCCAGTAGATTTTGTTGGATTCATTATGTTGGGTATTTTTTCCATTATGTGTAAGTTCCATAACTTTTTGCACCATACGTTTAGGGATGGTTTAATTTCTGACTTCCACTCTGAAGCTATGGTTGTTTTGGCTGCGAATAATAATAAAGCGATTCTTTTTCTTCGTATAGCGGATAAAGCAGTTTCATTTCTAAGGTTCAAGTGTATAGATTCTGGGTCCTGGCTCACACATCTTTGTCTTCGCTCAGGAAGGGATGGCTCCAGAGCAAACTAACTTACGCAGCAGCCCAATCGTTCGCTCACAAATTTGATGCCAGGAGCTCACAAAGTAGAATTTTTGCTCACAAGACTCCACAGCTTAGAGGGAGCATTGGCCTTAAGCCATTTAGGACCTTAAAGATAAGACCCAGCACTTTGACTTCTGCCCGGAAACCAATTGAATTGCAGCAACCATGTAGGCTTTTCAAAGCAGGAGACGTTCAGAGGTATAATCATAGAATGTTAGAGTTGGAAGGGATCTTGCAGGTCATCTAGTCCAACCCCCTGCACTCTGCAGGAGCACAGCCAAAAGCCCTACATATCTACAACATACCCGAAAGACGGTCGTCCAACCGCCACTTGAAAACATCCAGGGAAGGAGCATCCACCACCTCCCGAGGCAGACTGTTCCACGGCTCAACCACTCTTACAGTTAGGAAGTTTCTCCTGACATCTAGCCGGTAACGACTCCCTCGTAATTTCCACCCGTTAGATCTAGTCTTGCAATCCGGAGCAAGAGAGAATAGATCTGCTCCATCTTCTACATGACAGCCCTTCAAATATTTGAAGACTGCAATCATGTCCCCTCTAAGTCTTCTCTTTCCCAGGCTAAACAGACCCAACTCTTTCAGCCTTTCCTCGTAAAACTTGGACTCCAACCCTCTCACCATCCTGGTTGCCCTCTTCTGGACACGCTGGTTTACTGTTGCCTGCCTCTGCGTAGCGAGCCTGGACGTCCTTGGAGTTTCCCCATCCAAATACTTACTCAGGCCGACCCCGATTAGTGTCCAAGATCCGACGAGATCGGGTTAGCCTGGGCTATCCAGGTCAGGGCTAGCAGACGGCATTACTGTCAATGATTGTTGTCAGGAAGGGCCGCTGTAATTATTTTGTAGACGACTGAGCTTTGCAAAAATAAAACAACCATCAGACTGCTTCTGTTGCATTTCACAGCCTTCGGACAGTTTACTACCCATTCCTACTGGTGAAGGTTCAAGAAGAAAGCGCCAGGGCGGGATTACAGCCAGAAGAAGAAGAGGAGGAGACTGGATTTATACCCCACCCTTCACTCAAAGTCTCAGAGTGGTTTACAGTCTCCCTTCCCTTCCCCTCCCCACAACAGACACCCTGAGAGAGCTCTTTCGAGGACTGCCCTTGAGAGAATGGCTCTTGGGAGAACTTGTGACTGACCCGAGGTCACACCAGCGGCTGCATGTGGAGGAGTGGGGAATCAAACCCGGTTCTCCCAGATTAGATTCCATGATCTTAATCACTACCCCAACAACTACTGGAAATTTACACAACTTTAAGGTCGATGACGAAGAAGCTGAAATTGTTCCAGATTTTCTGTTCCTCAGCTTGATCGTCAACAAAAAAGGAGACTGCAACTGAGAAACCGGAAGGAGAACGAAACCGGGTAGGGCAGCCATGAAGGAGCTAGAAAAAGCTCCTAAGTCCCAGGATGTATTACTGGCGACCAAGATCAAGGTAATTCATGATAAAGTATTCCCCATCACTATGTGCAGGTGTGAAAGTTGGACAATGAACCAAGCGGACAGGAAGGAACTTGATTCCTTTGGAATGTGGTGTTGGAGGACAGTTTTACAGGTAACCATGGACTGACAAAAAAGGCAATTAACTGGGTTCTAGAGCAAACCACACCTGAACTCTCCCTAGAAGCCACGGCCCAATGTTTGGAAGACCTGAGCCAGGTTGTTGATGAGAGGACATTTGGGAGGACATTAATTCATAGGGTCAACCTTGAGACGTGGGCTGAAACCGAGCTTCCCAGCTGGCCTGTACCTTTCAGGATGTCCCTCGCAGGATGTCCCAGCTGGAGGAGAGCTTTGTTATTGGATGCGACCAGGACTTTCAGCTGCTCCGCTCGCGAGATGTACTGGCTCACCTACGCCCGCAGGCAAAACGAAAGCTCAGAATGGCCCCATGGCAAACACCCCTTAAAGAAATGTTTACCATTCTGTACAGGGTAGAGAAAAGTGATGTCGGAACTCCCCCTGCCTACACTGCCGGGACTCTAGGTCACCTGAGACACACCGACTGGTTGCAGGACACACAAAACGTCTCTTTGCATGGTGGGTTATTAGCAGGGCTATTTTCGGGCAGGAGCGCACAGGAACGGAGTTCCGGCTGGCTCCCAAGTTGGCCACGCCCAGCAGGAACTCATTAGCATAATAGGCCACACCCAACAGCAGAAACTCATTAGGATTGGCTACATTAGGGTGTGTGTGGCCTAACATGCAAAGGAGTTCCTGCTACCAAAAAAGCCCTGGGTTTTTGACAACAAACAAGGAAAACAGAATAAGAAGCAAAAGGTGGGTGTGGCTGGATGACCAGACTTCGGGTAACATGGGGGTGCGGCCTGATATGCTAATGAGGTCTGCTGTCAGGGGTGTGGCCTAATATGCTAATGAGTTTCTGCTGTTGGCTGTGGCCCATTATGCTAATGAGTCCCTGCTGGGTTTTTTCTACAAAAAAAGCCCAGGTTATTAGTGAATGGAACTCATTGCCATGAGATGTAGCACTGAGGTGTTTTTAATAAAAGGAGATAAGGGAAAATTATGTCAGAGTGCTGAGCAAGGGCTGTTAGCTCACTGAAGCATAAAGGAAGGCTGAGGGGATCCAAAGGTTAAGAAAATCAGAATACAGCGCCACTGTTCACCATCTGACCCTGAAGGCTCTGATTCACAAATATTCGAATAACCACAGAAGTCGCCTCTATGTCGCTTTTGTGGATGTTTCTTCAGCTTTCGATTCTATCGAGCGTACTACACTTTGGACTGAATTAGCCCGTACAAATATCGATAGAAGGCTCCTCCTCAGGATTTTGAAGGAATTCCATTCTAACCTCCCAGTTAGGAATATAAAGGCCCAATAGTTCTGTGTCTAAACCTGAGGCGTAAATATTACCAAACATATGAAAATAGACGTGTATTTATTACAAATTCAATAAAAAACAAATACAGGCCCAAATAATAGCCTCAGCTCAGAATAAAATCAAACACTAATCCCAAAAGTTGACCATTATTGACCCTGACCAAATGTGTTCTGGCCAACTAGGCCTTCATCATTATACGGGTCATTATTTGTTTTTATTGATTTTGTAATAAATACACGTATATTTTCATATATTTGGTAATATTTATGCTTCAAGTTTAGACACAGAACTATCGGGCCCTTATAATCTGACTTCCTTGACCTTTTGGTTCTTAATTCAGCCCAATAAAGCATCCATGAACAGTGGCAGTATACCTCAGAATACCTGTCCTTGGGAGGGGAGGGAGAAGACAGGCTGGGCCCTTGCCTTCATGAGCATATTATGTGCTTTCCAGAAGCACTGTGAGAAACAGGGGTACTGTGCCGCATCCACCCGGCTCCTTCCCCACATCCACCACCACTTGCGGGCCCTGGGCTGGATGGGAAGTCAGGAGGGGCCTTGCCAGTAACTTGGGGGGGCCTAGCCCCGAGGTGCCCCACTGTAGGTACAGTCCTGTCCCTAACTATTATTGTAAGCAGTGCTCCCTCTAAGCTGAGTTAGTGTGAGCTAGCTCATAGTTTCTTAGCCTCCGGCTCACACATTTTTGTCCTAGCTCAGGAAGGAGGGCTCCAGAGCAAACTAATTTATGCAGAAGCCAAATCGCTCGCTCACAACTTTAATGCCAGTAGCTCACAAAGTAGAATTTTTGCTCACAAGACTCCACAGCTTAGAGGGAGCACTGGATACTGGACACCCAGTTCCAAGCACACGACGATCCCCCCCTTCCCAGAAATTGCAGAGAGGGGCCATCGACTCACCTTGGCCCTGATGGCTTCCTTCCTGCGAACGTCAACTTCATCTGAGAGAGACAAGAGAGACATCTCTGTAGTTGCGGATTGTCACCATGTCCACATCAGACAAAACGACAAACTGTAGTGTATTCTCTTGCCTATGAAAGTAGGATTAGAGGCTGATTTGGAACCCCAGTTTGTCATGAAGAAAGCAAACCACAGTTTGGCATTTTCCCCAAATGTCACAATAAGATACAGGCTGTTGTACGCCAGGGGAGAGAGAGCATGTTACTTCGAGAACGTCAAAGTTCTTGGATGGGTCTTGTGAAAGCAGCCTCTGTGTGTCCCTAGCTTAGTTCTGTCACTGGTTTTCAGTGAGATTTTACGGTGTTTTAGCTATTAGGCCATTGGCTGTGGGAGCCACAAGTGAAATCTTGACAGTCACCCCCATTCCTGTGATAAGAGCAGAACGAATCACAAACAAAGCGACTCTGGAAGGACAAGGCTGAGAAACAGGGGTTGCCAGCTCTGGGTCTGTAAACACCTGGAAAGTTTGGGGGTGGAGTCTGGACAAGGCCGGGTTTCAGGAGGGAAGGAACTCCAGCAGGGCACAATGCCATAGAGTCTGCCCTCCAAAGCAGCCATTTTCTCTAGAGGGACTGATCTCTGTAGTCTGGAGATCAACTGTAACAGACGGAGATCTCCAGGTGCCACCTGGAGGTTGGCAACAATAGCAGGAGCTCTCCAGGTGCCACCTGGAGGTTGGTAATCCTATTGAGAAGTCTATGACTCATCCGTAACCGTAGAACCACTTCTGGGAGGCAAATTGTTGCTATGTCACCGGTCCAAGGTAATTCTACTTCCTCTGGAGGAGAAAGGTGCATGGAAAGAGAAAATGGCGACACGGCCACTCACAGCGCAACGCAGGGACGAAATATTCTAAGGCCTTGGAATAGAGCGACAGGGCAGCCGAATAATCCCCTTCTTGGTCCTTCTTCACGGCTTCCGTTACAAGCGAGGTCTGCAAAGGGAAGAGAAGGCCAGAGAGGGAACGCAAGGTGTAGCCCACAGGTTCCCCACCCTTTTTGATCCGGTGGGCACCTCTGGAATTCTGACACAGCATGGTGAGTACAGCCACAAAATGGCTGCTGAAGGAGGCGGAGCTGGCCACAAAATGGCAGCTGTGGTAATGGCTTCTTAAAAATCTACACAGACAATCAAATCTACGGCCCCTGAGAAACCTAGTTGGCCTACAGCCCCTCCTGGCCTTGCCTACTTTCTAAAAACACTTGGTGGGCCCCAGGAAAGTGAACCCCACGGGGACCCCTGGTGTAGCCCAAAGCAGCGCCGGTGCTGGGCAAAAAACTGGAGACATTTTATATGTCCGTCTCATGGGATCAAGGAAACTCCACTCGCTTGGAGTAGAACATGACCTCTGACTTGCCTCCCTCCCACTGCTCTCTGATCAGCAGGGTAACCCAATCTTCCCCTGAAACTTCCATGGGTACTGGAGATATCAGAAGGGCAAAGTACACATCAGGAGAGATGTGCGGGGAGGCCTCTCTGCAGGGTCATAGCCAGCATTTTGTGGCTTGTGAGAATTTTTTTTCTGATGGGGCTGAAGTTCTCAGTGCAGAAAGAAAAGCCATTGAGCCAGTAGAAAACTGTTGCCAGGCTAGATCTCTAAATTGCAAGCTGTCAACCCCTTTAGATGACAGTTCTCAGCTGCTGCAAGTTGATCACTTCTGCCAGATGAAGCAACAGTTCTGAGAACAAGTCGGCAGGTGGGGGTGATGACTGCTATAGTCAAGAAAGCGAACCCTTGGGCAGAAAAACTCCCTTAAAGGAGACCAGTTTCTGGACACAGTGTTAGAAGGGATCCTAGAGGTCACCTACTCCAACCCCCTTGCTCAGTGTGGGAATTTATCAACCACAGCACCCCACTCTGCTTAAAACAGCGCATGCCTTTTAAAAAAGATGTTTTTAAATGTTTAATAAAAGCATTTACAGGAGGAAATCTTGTGGGGCTGTGCCTTTAAGAAAGGGGGCCCCCCCAAAAGCCCCACTGTAGCTACAGGCCTGCCTCCGCCCAGTAACATCCCCACTCACTGCTTTGTCCAGACTTTCGGCACAAGGCATGTGCTCCATGTCGACGAAGGGGTGGGCGAAGAACTCCTGGAAGGAGATGCGCTGTTGGGGGTCCCGCTTCAGGAGGTGCTGGAGAAGGTCCCGGCACTCTGAGGAGAGCCATGGGCGGGTGGGAAGCTGGGAAGGAAAGGAAGAGGGCGGGCGGCTGAGCCACAGGCTTGAACCAGGGGGTTGGCTCTCCTGATGAGCAACTCCGCAGCTGAACCAAAGCCGTGGCCAACAACTTACCTCAATGGGCTGGTTGCTGCGGATCTTGTCCTCCAGCTCGGCAAATGACTTGGACGCAAAGGGGGGTCTCCCAAACAGGGCCTCTAGGGTGGGACAGAAACCCGCATGGTAAGACTTTTTTTGAGAGAGAGCGTATTTTTCATATGTGCATGTATGTGTGTGCACGCAGGCAAGTGTGTATGCACCTGGAAGTCATGGCGACCTCTGGTGACTGACCCCTACTGGGGGCCTGGAGGATATTCAGAGCGGTGGCTGGATAAAGCCTGCCCCCGCCTCCCGCGTCTGGTATTCTGTGGAGGTCTCCCATCCAAGGACTTGCCAGAGTCGACCCTGCTTAGCCTCCGAGATCTGACGAGATTGGGTTTGCCTGAACGACTGTTTGTGCATTTCCTTCATTTCTACCCCACCTTTCTCCACAGCAGGGGAACTGAAGGGCCTTGCGTCGTTCTCCTCCCCTCCGTTTTATCCTCACAACACTCCTGTGAGGTAAGTTAGGCTCAGAACGTGTGACCCGCTTACGTCATTCTCCCCCAGTCCATTTTATCCTCGCAACAGCCCTGTGAGGTAGGCGAGGGTGAGAATGTGTGGCTGGTCCAAGGCTGACCAGTGAATTTCCATGACAGACTGAACCAGGGCCTCCCAGACAGATCCCAGTCTAACCAGTACACCACACTACCGTTAGGAGTGAGTGGGGCGCCTGACACAAGCTGTAACAATCAGCATCTCAAGAGCAAATCCTACCAGCCTAATGTCTCACAACAGCCATAAGACATTAAGAAGAGCCCTGCTGGGTCAGACCAGTGGTCCATCTAGCCCAGCCTCCTGTCTCACACAGTGGCCGACCAGTTCCTCTGGAGGGCCAACAACAGGGCAGAGAGGCCGAGGTCTTCCCCTGATAAGAACATCAGAAGAGCCCTGCTGGATCAGACCAGTGGTCCAGCTAGTCCAGCATCCTAAGAACAAAAGAAAAGCCATGCAGGATCAGACCAGTGAGGGTCCATCTGGTCCAGCCTCCTCCCTCACACAGTGGCCAACCAGTTCCTCTGGAGGGAAAACAACAGGGCCTAGAGGTCGAGGCCTTCCCTTGAGAAGAACATCAGAAGAGTCCTGCTGGATCAGACCAGTGGTCCATCTAGTCCAGCATCCTAAGAACAAAAGAAAGGCCCTGCTGGATCAGACCAGTGGTCCATCTTGTCCAGCATCCTCCCTCACACAGTGGCCAACCAGTTCCTCTGGAGGGAAAACAACATGGCCTAGAGGTCGAGGCCTTCCCCTGAGAAGAACATCAGAAGAGTCCTGCTGGATCAGACCAGTGGTCCATATAGTCCAGCATCCAGTCACACACAGTGGCCAGCCAGTTCCTCTGGAGGGCCAGCAACAGGGCATAGAGGCCGAAGCCTTCCCTTGAGTTTGACTCACCATAGAGAATCACTCCCACAGACCACAGATCCACACGGGCATCGTACTGCCGGCTGCACACCATCTCGGGAGCCATGTACAGCGGCGAACCCCTCAGCACGTGCTTCTCGTCCCAAGGGGACATGTGCTGCGCAAACCCGAAATCTGACAGGAAAAAAAACAGAAACAAACACACACCCCTGAAGCATGTTACAAGGCAGTTTATACAGGTTATTTTGGGGTTGCTTCTATCATTTTGATCTGCGGTTTTGTTTTATGTGATTGGCGTGGTCCAGATGCCACGGGAAACCACAGTTTAATTCAACTGATGAGGAATCCGAAGGATTGTCTGAACACATGAAGCCGCCTTCTACTGAATCAGTGCCTTGGTCTATCGAGCTCAGTAGTATCTACTCAGACTGGCAGCCGCTTTCCAGGGTCTCAGCCGGAGGTCTTCCCCATCACCTCCTGCCTGGTCCTTTTTAACTGGAGATGCCGGGGATTGAACTGGAGACCTTCTGCATGCAAAGCAGATGCTCTGCCACTGAGCCAGGGTCTCAGGCAGAAGGTCTTTCCCATCACCTCCTGCCTGGCCCTTTTAACTGGAGATGCCGGGGATTGAACCTGGGACCTTCTGCACGCCAAGCAGAGGCTCTGCCACTGAGCCAGGGTCACAGGCTGAGGTCTTCCCCATCACCTCCTGCCTGGTCCTTTTTAACTGGAGATGCCAGGGATTGAACCTGGGACCTTCAGCAGGTCAAGCAGATGCTCTGCCACTGAGCCAGGGTCTCAGGTCAAGATCTTTCCCATCACCTCCTGTCTGGTCCTTTTAACTGGAGATGCCGGTGATTGAACTGGGGACCTTCTGCATGCCAAGCAGAGGCTCTGCTACTGAGCCAGGGTCACAGGTCAAGCTCTTTCCCATCACCTCCTGCCTGGTCCTTTTTAACTGGAGATGCTGGGGATTGAACTGGGGACCTTCTGCATGCCAAGCAGAGGCTCTGCCACTGAGCCAGGGTCTCAGGCTGAGGTCTTCCCCATCACCTACTGTCTGGTCCTTTTAATTGGAGATGCCGGGGATTGAACCTGGGACCTTCTGCATGCCAAGCAGAGGCTCTGCCACTGAGCCCAGAGTCTTTCCCATCACCTGCTATGGAGGTTAGGGGCCTGACAACCCCACAGGTTTCCTGATTCTCTACTAGCCAGATAATAATTTAGGCAGTTGAAATAGAAGCTATCTTATATTCAATCAGACCATCAGTCTATCAAGGTCAGTACCGTCTACTCAGACAGGCAGTGGGCTCTCCAGAGTCTCAGACTGATGTCTTTCACATCACCTACAACCTGATGCTTTTAACTGGAGATGCCGGGGACCGAACCTGCAACCTTCTGCATACAAAGCAGAGGCTCTTCCGCTGAGCCACGGCCCCTACCCTTCTTTCCTGGTGCAATTGCGCTGCGGGGGTGCTAGGATACCGGCTGGGTCTCCACGGGGGAATGTATCGAGGCCGTGACACCAACATTTGTTAAAAAATAGCAGTATTGGATCGGTCCTCTGTAAGCCAAATCCCGGTTTCTTAAACTGTCCGAATGGGTTTGTTTTTAAATACTGTGTTGCTTTGCAGGGCCGAGAAGGAAAGAACAGATTTGACAGTGGGACAACCACAAAAGGATATCGGTGGAAGTGTTGATGAACCATCCCGGTAGGGTTGTCAGCTCTGGGTTGGGAAATACCTCGAGATTCTAGGGGTGGAGCCTGGGGAGGGCGGGGCTTGGGGAGGGAGAAGTAGCCATTTCCTCCTGGGGAACTGATCTCGGTTGTCTGGAAATGTGGAGGTTCCTGAAAAATCCTTGGTCTATCAAGGTCAGTACTGGCCAACCTGAAAAATCAGCAGTGGCTGAACACAGCTTAACCCAAACAGGACACAGCATTTGGTTCCAAAACACTGAAAGGCTGGACAACACTTCCAATTACCATGTCAGATTACATAGGGAAGCCATTGAAATTCATAAACATAAACACAATTTCAACAGGAGAGAAGAGAGTTTAAAAATAAATAGGGCATGGGTTTCCTGTCCTGAAAAGCACAAAACGCTCTACAGCTGACAATAGCACTACAGATAAGATTCGAGTCTCAACAGCCATTCCACACACAAAAGAACCTCCTCAGGAAACAATCCATAGACAAAAGGACCTCCTCAGGAAAGCGCCTCCATTAGCATGTTCATAGCCTGGAGAACTACACAAGATAATTGACTCAGCCCTACCCCACCTTCCAGGGTAGATATAAATTACCTGCCTACCATTTTTCTGCTCACCTTGACACAGAGAATACTCCATACCTCTGAGGATGCCAGTCACAGCTACTGGCGAAACATCAGGTCCTACAATGTCAAGCCCATGGCCACACAACCCGGGAAAATCTACAGCAACTAATGTCTGGAAATAATTTGTAATAGTGGGAGATCTCCAGGTGCTGCCTGGAGATTGGCAACCCAATCCCCCCAAAACCTTACTGACCTGCCAATTTGAGGTGAGGCTTCTGCAGAGAGCTAAGCAGGATATTCTGAGGCTTCAGGTCCAAATGGGAGATGTTCCTGTCGTGGAGGAACTTCAAGGCACAGGCTGGGTGGAGAAAGAGGGACGGTGCTGAAACAGGGACAGGGTGGGCATCGCTCCCCCGTAGAGACTTTTCTTACCAAAGCCCTGCTAGGAGACTTCCCGATTCAAACCTTCTAAATGGAGAGTGAACATTGGGACTGTGTTGCAGGCCCAGGTCAACTCTGCACCAGTCCCTCCGACATCTTCTGTTGCAATTAATCCAAGGCAAAAAAGCCAGTTTGGTGTAGTGGTTAAGAGCACAGGCTCTAATCTGGGAGAACCGGGTTCGATTCCCCTGCTCCTCCACAAGCAGCTTGCTGGTGTGACCTCAGGTCAGTCACAAGTTCTGTCAGAGCTGTTCTCTCAAGGGCAGTTCTCGAAAGAGCTCTCTCAGCCCCACCTACCTCACAGGGGGTCTGTTGTGGGGAGGGGAAGGGAAAGGAGTCTGTGAGCTGCTCTGAAACTCCAAGTGAAGGGTCGTGTATAAATCCAATCTCTTCTCTTCTTCATTTCCAGTTCAATTCCAGTCCCTTTGCTTCCCCAATCCCTCCCCAAGACTCAGAAAACTGATTTATCGCGCCCAGTCTTGCGTAGTGGCTCTTGCCAGAGATAATCTTTTTCCCAGTCATGAGAATTTTTTTTACTTTTCCGCCGCAAATCACAAAGATTGACCCTGGGACTCCTCCACGCTTCACGTATACTCTGCCACTGAGCCACAGCTCTTCCTAATAATTATTATTACTGTATGGCAGCGTGTGTCGTATAGCCAGGAGATCCTAAGACTGTCTGGCAGCCTCGAAGTTCTAGCTCTTTTAGCATTATGCACCACTAGGTGGCGAGCGAGGCTTGTTTTTTGGGCTGAGAGCTCCGAAAGAGCTGGGACCAACCCAAGGTCACCCAGCTGACTTCATGTGGAGGACTGCGGAATTGAACCCGGTTCTCCAGATCAGAGTCCATCACTCTTAACCACTACACCATGCTGGCTCTCTACAGTTCTTCCTCATCTACATCCACCGCGTAGTTATTTAGATTTTTTTTTTTTTAATTTCAAGTCTCAGGTGACTTATGGTGACCCTGTAGGGTTTTCAAGGTAAGAGACATTCAGGGCTGGTTTGCCATTGCCTGCCTCTGTGTAGCAGCCCTGGGCTTCCTTGGTGGTCTCCCATCCAAGTACTGGAGAGGCCCAACCCTGCTTACCTCCTTGAGGTCTGACAAGATTAGGGGTTTGGAGCACCTTCCCTCGGAGGAATGGCTGAAGCATCTGGGAATTTTCAATTTAGAGAAGAAGCAACTAAGGGGGGACACGAGAGAGGTTGATAAAATAATGCATGGGGAGGAGGAAGTTGAGAAAGAGAAATTCTTCTCTCTCTCCCCCAAAAGACTAAAACTCGAGGGCATCCAATGAAGCTGACGGGCAGTAGTTTCAGGACGGACAGAAGGCAATACTACTTTACACAGAGAGTGATTAAATGTGGAATTCACGGCCAGAGGATGTCGCGATGGCCGAAGGAATGAACAGCTTTCAAAAGGGATTAGATAGATTCATGGAGGAGAAGTCTATCAATGGCTACTAGCCATAGGGGCGGAGGGGAACCTCCACATTCAGAGTCACTAAGTCTCTGCATCCCAGAGCCTGCTTAGCTTCTAAAATTAAGAAGAAGAGAAGAGATTGGATTTATACCCCACCCTTCACTACCCAAAGGTGTCTCAGAGTGGCTTACATTCTCCTTTCCCTTCCCCTCCCCACAACAGACACCCTGTGAGGAGCTCTTGACAGAAACTGCTCTTTTTCAAGAACAGCTCTTATCAGAACTACGGCTTGCCCAAGGTCATCCAGCCAGGTGCAAGTGGAGGAGTGGGGAATCAAACCCGGTTCTCCCAGATTAGAGTCCGCACACTTAACCACTACACCAAACTGGCTCTCACACCAAACTGGCTCTGATGAGATCTGATGAGATTGGACATTTAGATACTTATACCCTGCGTTTCTCCTAAACAGCGATCCAAAGCAGCTTACAATATTGTCTTCTATTGTATCCTCACAACCCCCACCCTGAGATTTAGGCCAGGCTGAGAGACCATGAATGGCCCAAGGTCGCCAGTAATAATAATAATTATCGCATGGCATTGTGTGTAGTATAGCCAGGAGATCTAAAGATTGTCTGGCAGCCTTAAGTTCTAACTCATTAGCGTTATGTACCACTGGGTGGCCAGCTAGACTTATTTGAGGGGCTGAGAGATCTCTCAGAGCTCTGATTGACCTACGGTCACCCAGCTGTCTTCATGAGGAGGAGTATGGAATTGAACCCGGTTCTCCAGATTAGAGTCTGTCGCTCTTCACCGCTACGCCATGCTGGCTCACATCCCCCAGCGACAAGCTTCCACAGCAGAGTGGGGATTCGAACGCGGGTCTCCCAAATCCTAGCCGGACACTCTAACCCAGGGGTGGCCAAACTTGCTTAATGTAAGAGCCACATAGAATAAACGTCAGATGTTTGAGAGCCGCAAGACATGAACCAATATTACACGTTTTTACTGGGAAATATGCAGATTTGCTTTTTAGTAACATTAAACGAGGCTGCCAAAAATAATAACAACAGCGGTAGAAGCAAATATTGATAATGATATTTATTTGTCCAATGATAATTTGTTTGGTAATGATATTTTTGCTTCCCCAGCCGCCCTGCTGGGAGCCACACAACATGGGCGAAACAGCCGCATGCGGCTCCCGACCCACCGTTTGGCTACCCCTGCTCTAACCACTGTGCCGTGCTTTCTCACCAAGCTGTTGCAGGAAGATTCGAGCCACCTTCTCGGGGAGTATCCTTCGGGTGTGGATGAAGCGGGATAGGTCACCCCCGGCACAGAACTCCATGATCAGGTAGATGTTTTCTTTGTCCCACTAGGAAAGAGACGGAACACATCAGGGTTGCCAGAAACAGGATCTTCCCCTCTCTCATCCAAGCGTCGCCGAGTAACGTTACCGCTTCAGCCGGCACATGACGCAACAGTTTAGCCGCTTACGAGGTATGTTTAACCTAGGAAAGAGATGGCTTAGAGGGGACATGATTGCAGTCTTCAAGTATCTGAAGGGCTGTCGCGTAGAAGATGGAGCAGATCTATTCTCTCTGGCTCCAGAGTGCAAGACTAGATCTAATGGGTGGAAATTACAAGGGAGTCAATAATATCAGGAGAGACTTCCTAACTGTAAGAGTGGTTGAGCAGTGGAACAGATTGCCTCGGGAGGTGGGGGATGCTCCTTCCCTGGACGTTTTCAAGCAGAGGCTGGATGACCGTGTTTTGGGTATGTTGTAAGGCTCTCTTTCGGCTATGCTCCTGCAGAGTGCAGGGGGTTGGACTAGATGACCTGCAAGGTCCCTTCCAACTCTAACATTCTGTGATGCTATGAGGGTGGGAGGATGGAGGCACACACACACACCCCACAGCTAGTGTTCCCTCTAAGTTGAGTTAGTGTGAGCTAGCTCACAGTTTTTTAGCCTCCGGCGCACACATTTTTGTCTCAGCTCAGGAAGGACGGCTCCAGAGCAAATGAATTTATGCCATAGCCAAATTGCCCAGCTCACAACTTTAACGCCAGTAGCTCACAAAGTAGGACTTTTGCTCACAAGACTCCACAGCTTAGAGGGAACATTGCCTGACAGCCCAGTGTGCGATTGCGTTGCGCAAACCAGTCTGCCCCTGGTTTTAATTAAATTTATTACGGGATTTTTAAATGCCGCCTCTGTTGCTGTCACGTCACAGCTGACTTACGACAACCCTGTAGGGCTTTCAAGGCAAAAGATATTCAGGGGTGGTCGGCCACTGCCTGCCTCGGCATCGTGCCCCTGGGCTTCCTTGGTGGTCTAACCGGGGCCGACCCTGCGTAGCTTCCAAGATCCGACAAGATCGGGCTAGACTGGGACATCCAGATAAGGGCACCATAAAACATAAAAGTTACAATTTTAAAAAAATAACACCTTTAAAAACAACACCCAGCCGGATAGTTTAAAAAAAACAAACCAACCAACCTGAATTTAAGAACATGGGAATCTCTTGCCTAAACTTAAAATAAAAAAAAAATGATCTGCTTTCTTACATATTTATTTTATTCGGAGCATTTACTAACTCCTTTCCCCTTGCGGAACTCAAAGGGAGGGGGTTGGATTCTGTAACTTCCTAACTGTAAGAGTGGTCGAGCAGTGGAACAGACTACCTCGGGAGGTGGTGGGTGCTCCTTTCCTGGACGTTTTCAAGCGGAGGCTGGACGACCATCTTTTGGGTATGTTGTAGGTATGTAGGGCTCTCTTTTGGCTATGCTCCTGCAGAGTGCAGGGGGTTGGACTAGATGACCTACAAGCTCCCTTCCAACTCTAACATTCTGTGATTCTATGATCATACCCCGGCCTTCACTACCCAAAGGAGTCTCAGAGAGGCTTACCATCTCCTTTCTCTTCCCCTCCCCACAACAGACACCCTGTGAGGGAGGTGGGGCTGAGAGCGCTCTCTTGAGAACTGCTCCTGAGCGAACAACTCCGAAAGAACTTGTAACTGACCCAAGGTCACACCAGCAGCTGCATGTGGAGGAATTAATGAGCAGTAGGCTTAGAACAGATAAAAGGAAGTACTTCTTTACCCAAAGAGGAATTAACAGGTGGAATTTACTGCTGCAAGAAGTGGAGGCGGCTTCGAGTAGAGACAGCTTCAAGAAGGGACTGGAGAAACATATGGGACAGAGGTTCATCAGTAAGTATGGAACACTCTGTCTGGGGCAGTGATGCTCTGTATTCTTGGTGCTTGGGGGGCAACAGCGGGAGGGCTTCTGGAGTTCTGGGCCTACTGGTGGACCTCCTGAGGGCACCTGGTATTTTTGGCCACTGTGTGACACAGAGCATTGGACCGGATGGGCCATTGGCCTGATCCAACATGGCTTCTCTTATGTTCTTATGTAAGCCTTAGGCCAATCATAGTTCTCTCGGAATCTCTCTCAGCCCCACCTCCCTCAGATGGTGACTGTTGTGGGGAGAGGAAAGGAAGGTGGAGGGTAAACCACTTTGAGACTCCTTAGGGTAGAGAAAAGCAGGGTATAAAAATCTTCTCTTCTGCTTCTTCCTCCGCAGTGTTCAAACTGGTAACTTGGATTTTGGCGACTGTGTGACACAGAAAGTTGGACTGGATGGACCACTGACCTGATCCAACATGGCTTCTCTTACGTTCTTAATATCGGCCACCATGTAAAACAGGACGCCGGGCAACACGGGTCATTGGTCTGCTCCGGTCGGCCTGCTCTTTGGTTCTTACGTATCGTATACGGTTCATTTTACAAAATCTATAACCCGTAGCAAATACTCTTTCCTCCGAAGGGGAACCAATCCGGGGAAGCGCCTTTACCTCGAACTTCCCTCCACTCTGAGGAGCGGGGGGGGGGGGGTGCGTGACACTGAACCTTTGCCTCTAAGAGGGAATCGGAAAGAACTTTGGTCGGGGCTGTGAACGTTTGGCTGACTGCGCCGACGCACTTTGGTGGTTGAAAATACTGTACCGTATTTAACAGGCCAAAGGCCCATCTCTACCGTATTTAACAGGCCAAAGGCCCATCAAGGCGGCCCTGTTAGCTGCCCTGAGCCTGCCCTGATGGGGAGGGCAGGGTATGAATCAAATAAATCAAATAAATAAACACACACACACTAGAAGCCAAAGACGCCTCGGACTTGGGAGCCAAGTTTGGTTCTCCTGACCCACTCAGGATGCAAACGCCGCTGGGCTAGATTCGATCAGACACCCAAGCAGGGGCTCCCTCCGAGCTTGCAACTTCTCTGACCCACGCAACCGTCCCTCTCCATGCTCTATTCCTCACCTGGAAGTCCTTCAGCTCCACAATGTGTGGGTGGCGGATGGTCTTCAGTATCTCAATTTCCGTCAACAGGTTCTCCACGGACGCCTTGTTGAGGGTCTTCTTGTTGACGCACTTGATGGCTACCACCTCCCTGGCGTTCTTCTACCGGGGCGAAAGGAAAAAAAGGAAAATAGCTTCAAATTTGGTGCTTTCCGGAAGATCCTGGTGGACCGAGACCCGAGTTATCTAGACAGATCCGTTTCAGAGGACAGTCGTGTTGACCTCCAGTAGGAGAGCGAGATCCAAGTCCAGAAGGATCTTATGGACCACCAAGAGTTTCGGTCTGACCGAGTTTTGACTCGCGAAAACTCGCACTCTGAAAATCTTTTTGGTCTCTAGGGTGCTAGCGGACTCAGGTCTAGCCGGGCAGAACAGTTTTCCATACCGCGGAAGTTGCAGCCTCTTGCCGAAGACCCAATCCCTGACTCGGCACCCGGATGCAGGAGACGGAAGGGGCAGGAGAGATGGTTTACCTTGGGCAGATGATGCTGCCGCATACCGAATCAGAGCCTTGGGCCGTCAAGGTCAGTATTGTCTACTCGGGCTGGCAGCGGCTCTCCAGGGTCTCAGGCAGAGGTCTTTCTCATCACCTCCTGCCTGGTCTTTTCAACTGGAGATCCCGGAGGTTGAACCTGGGACCTTCTGCGTGCAAAGCAGAGGTTCCAGCACGGAGCTATGGCCCTCCCTCCTACCTTCTGCTAGGACCTGTGAGGGGCTAACCCTCCGAGACCCACCTGGTTTTCACAATCATTGCCAAAGCTTGACAGCATCTTTTACACTTCTGTATCACACACCCCAAAAAAAACTGTGTTTCCCCACTTTGCACGACACCAAGGCCACCTGCCTTTGCCCATCTTCACAACAATCCCCCGACAATCTCTCCCCCACTGGCCTATTTGGCTGGAAAACACTCTTCCGGATACGCACGCACACAAACAAAATCACCGTAGATGCACTCCTGTTAAACAATGGCTTTGCATGCATATAAGAACATAAGAAGAGTTCCTCTGCAGGTCCAGAAGATGAGGCCTTCCCATGAGAAGAACATCAGAAGAGCCCTGCTAGATCACACCAGGGGTCCATCTAGTCCAGCATCCTGTCTCACACACAACAGCTAACCAGTTCCTCTGGAGGGCCTACAACAGGACACAGAGGCCGAGGCCTTCATAAGAACATCAGAAGAGCCCTGCTGGATCAGACCAGTGGTCCATCTAGTCCAGCATCCTGTCTCACACAGTGGCCAACCAGTTCCTCTGGAGGGCCAACAACAGGACACAGAGGCCGAGGCCTTCATAAGAACATCAGAAGAGCCCTGCTGGATCAGACCAGTGGTCCATCTAGTCCAGCATCCTGTCTCACACAGTGGCTGACCATTCCTCTGGAGGGCCAACAACAGGGCAGAGAGGCCGGAGCCTTCATAAGAACATCAGAAGAGCCCTGCTGGACCAGACCAGGGGTCCATCTAGTCCAGCATCCTGCCTCACATAGCGGCCAACCAGTTCTTCTGGACGGCCAACTACAGGGCAGAGAGGCCGAGGCCTTCCCCTGAGGTTGCCTCCTGGCTCTGGGATTCAGAGGCTTAGTGGGGTTCTTGTTATGATACTTTCATTTGTCATAAGCTACCGGTAATTTTATGTCAAGGAAAGCGAGACGTTAATTTTCGCCCGCCAGCTCTCAAACTGCTGCCACTCAACTTCAGACTTGGAATTTCTTTTTCTACAGTCCCCATGGACTGCCCATGCATTTTATGTGCACGATGCAGAACTGCATACTCGGGATCAGGGTTCCCTCTAAGCTGAGTTAGTGTGAGCTAGCTCATGGTTTTTTTAGCCTCCGGCTCATACATTTTTGTCTTTGCTCAGGAAGGAGGGCTCCAGAGCAAACCAATTTATACAGTAGCCAAATCACTCGCTCACAACTTTATTGCCAGTCGCTCACAAAGTAGAATTTTTGCTCACATAAGAGCCCTGCTGGGATCTCTTAAGGCTTTATGAGCAAGGAATCTCTTAAGGCTTTATGTAGACCCTGCTGTAAAAGGTAAAGATTTCCCTTGCTCAAAAGCCAGTCAAATCCGACTCTAGGGGTGGTGCTCATCTCCGTTTCCAAGCCGAAGAGTCAGCGTTGTCCGAAGACTCTTCTGTGGTCATGTGGCCGGCATGACTAAACTGAGCAATTCTTAAGGAGGGAAGAAGTGACTTCTGCTGTCCAGAGCACAGTGAAGTGGTTAGAGAATTCAGGATAGGATCTGGGAGAGCCAGGTTCTAATTCCCGCTCTGCTATGGAAGCTTGCCGGGTGACTTTGGGATAGTTGCAGCCTGACATACCTTACAGGGTTGTTGTGAGGGAGGAAATAGAGGAAAGGAGAGCTCTGAGCTCCTTGGACGAAGGGCGGGATGAAAGTCGACTAGAACAGGAAGATTTGCTGTCAAAATCTCAGGCCATCAGGACTGGCTTAACCTGGCGCCTGAAGGAGAATAATGGCGGCGCCAGGAGAACATGCCTAGGGGAAAGGAAGGGCGGAATGAAAATGAGCTAAAGAGATAACCAGCATGCTTTGCAAGGGATCCGGCAACCAAAAGGCACTCAGAGAATCTGTGAAGAGCTTTGCCGGACCAGGCCAAGAAAGCAGAGGTGGCCTATCCCTCCCTAAGAAGGTAAGAGCAGCCCTGCTGGATCAGGCCCAAGTTCCTAGCTTGTTGTAGAGAGCATTTTGCCAGCCAATTTAAAATGGAAGGCTTCTAGCCGGGGAGAGAAGAGGACTGGTTGCTGCTACCATAAATATATACAGTGTTCACGGAGAGCTCTTAAGCCCGCACAATACAGGAGGATTTTGCACCTATATCAAAGAAGACAAGACCGGCTTGCTCCTTTATAAACACTTGAACATGGAACCGGAAGATTATTTGGAAAATATAAAGAAGAAATTAAACATTGAGTTGCTCCTAAACAGAACACTGAATTGTAGCAAGAGACTGACACCTTCATTACTATAGGATTAGACCTGAAGAAGTCGGGGACGAAATGAGTTTATATCCGGATGCTCGTTGAAAATGATGGACCTGTAATATTGCCAAGTTTTACAATATAATGTGATTCTTACCCAAGTTCCTTCTAGCCTAGTCTGCTGTTTCCAACCAGGGACAGCCAGTTGCTTCTCGGAAAGGCCCCAGCAAGGCATGGAAACAACAGCCCTCCTTGGAGCAACTGGTATTCAAAGGCAGGCTGCCTTTGAGCATGGAAGTTCCATTTAGCCTTCCCCACTAACCCTTAGAAAGGGGCTGTGGTGGCTCAAGTGGTTAAGACGCTGAGCTACGGACCGGAAGGTCGGTAGTTCAGCAGTTTGAGACCCGAGTGCCGCTTGATGGAGTGTCCTGCCAGCCTAGCAGTTCAAAAGCAAGAAACTGCAAGTAGATAAATAGGTACCGCTTCAGTGGGAAGGTAACTCCGTTCCATGCGCCTAGTCATGCTGGCCACATGACCACGGAGAAGTCTTCGGACAGCGCTGGCTCTTCAGCTTGGAAACGGAGATGAGCACCGCCCCCTAGAGTCGGATTCAACTGGCTTTTGAGCAAGGGAAACCTTTACCTTTACTTTTTAACTAACCCTTAGCATGGAGGTTCCTCTCTTAGTTCTCTGAATTAATTGTTGCAGATAGACACTGGTGCCAAAAACCTCCATAAACTCTGTGAGGGAAAGAGCAGCCACGCAGGATCAGATTCAAGGCGCCTCTGACCCAGCATCCTGTTTCCAACAGGGGTCAGCCAGATACGTCTCAGAACTAGCAGAGATCAAGAAAGCCAGTTGGGCAGGGTGCCTAGGAGCTGCACCCACACGGAGTTGTGCAGATCACACGATGGCTGCAAACCTTTGCAACTGGACTGGCTTGCCCATCAGGGGAAAATCCAGTAGTCAACACCAGCTGCTCACACGCCGACAGGCCAATCCCCAACAGTATGCAGTTGTAGCCTGGAAGGAACCATCAATTCCAGGTCCCAGCTGAAGACAGAATGCTTCTTCCTCCCAACACATACACAACTAACTAGAGTTGCCACCCCCCAGGTGGTGCCTGGAGATCTCCTGGCATGTCATCATTTCTCCAGGCAAGAGAGACCAGTTTCCCTGGAGAAAATGACTATTTTGAAGAGTGGAGTTTTTGGCATTATACCCTGCTGAGCTCCCTCCCCAGGACCCATCGTTATCGCGCAAGGAACAGGGCAACCCCACTAGGTTTCCAAGGAGAGACATCAACAGAGGCGGTTTGCCATTCCCTGCCTCTGCACAGCAGCCCTGGACTTCCTTGGGGGTCTCCCATCCGAGGACTAACCAGGGCTGGAGCCCTGCTTAGCTTGAGATCGGGCTGGGGTGCGCTGGACTGGCCCATCGAGGGCAGGGCAGACAAACAGAGGTTGGGTTGGCCATTGGTCTCCTCTCCAAGTACTAGCCAGGAATGGCCCTACTTAGCTTCCGAGATCTGAGGAGACTGGGCATGAAACGTTTACAGGTGGTTTGCCATTGCCGGCCTCTGCGTAGCAACCTTGGCCAGCACGGCCCCCGATCCCAAATACTAACCAGGGTTGACCCTGCTTAGCTTCCGAGATCTGACGAGACTGGGCTAGCGCGGGCCACACAGCTCAGCCTGGCATGTCCCCTGTTAGTTAAGCTCTTTCCCACTTGCATCCCTAAGCACACTGCCTCTGGACATGGAGGCTCCACGGAGCTGTTACGCGAGCCCTCCCCCGGCCCTGTCTTTGCAACCACGCGTTCTCACGTCCGCCGCCGCCCCCTCCCGTCCTGCCCCTGCGCCTTCCCCAATCCGAGGCCCGGATCCGCTTCCTCTTCCCTTGCGGGCGTCTTACTTTCCGGTAGGCTTTGAAGACCGTGGCGTAGGTGCCGCTGCCCAGCCGCTCGGTCAGGATGAAGTCCTCCAGGTGCGGGGGGCCCAGCCGGCCCCTGCCATCCCGGCGGCCGCCCCATGCACCGCCCGCGGCCGCCCAGCCGAGCCTCCCTGCTCTCCCCGGCCCCGCCGCCGCCGCCGTCCAATGCAAGCCAAGGCAAGGCGAGGCAAGGCGGGCGCCCCCGCCGCCGCTTCCTGCTCGCCCGCTTAAAGGGCCCGCAGAGGCGGGGAAGGCGCCGGGGATGCGGCTCTCTTTCCCCCCAAGCGGCAGCTCGGAAGAACTGCAGGATGTTCTAAGGATGCCAGCCCCCCCCCCCCCCCCGAATTTCAGCACATCTCCAGTCCAGACTACAGAGATCAGTTGTCCTGGAGAAAACGGATGCTTTGGAAGGTGCATTCTATGGCACTGTGCCCTGCCCTTGTAAGGGTTTTTATGTGTCTTTGAAAGAAACACTCTTTTGTCTATACTTATGTTTTTTTTAAAATTTTGGCCCTCAATAAGTTTTCTAAACTTCCTTTGGAGGTTTTTGCTTGGTTGGTTTAGTTTCCCGCCCCCCCCCTCGATTCTTTGGGTCCATCTCCAAATCTCCAGGGGTTTCCCTACCTGGATCTGGCAACCCTACCCACAGGGCTTTTTTTTCTTCTGGGGGAACGTGGTGGGACAGAGTTCCGGAACCTCTTCTACAAAATCCTTATTAAAATGTTCACGAGTCTTCAGTTATACAGGTTGAAAACTTCATTTCACTCTTGAGAGTTCTGGCATTGCAAGGAAGGAAGGAAGGAAGGAAGGAAGGAAGGAAGGAAGGAAGGAAGGAAGGAAGGCCGCTTGCCCCGCTGGCCACCCTACTCATGGCGAGGGGGATGACAATGTGGCAAATGAAGTTCAGGGTTGTCAAGTGTAAGGTGATGCCCATTGGGACAAAACCCTAGCCTTCAAGAATGGGCTAATGGGGTCTGAACCTGCTGAGACGGAGAGGGGAAATGACCTTGGGGTCGTAGCGGATAGTTCCACAAAAGTGTCAGCCCAGTGCAATGCAGTGGTGGAAAAGGCAAACTCTATGTTAGGGCCCACTAGCGCCTGAAAGACCTAACACAATTTGTGGCAGGGTAGTAAGAGATTTCGTCTGCCACTGCTCACTTCTTCAGACACCGCTAGAATGTTAAATCCGTCTGTCCTCTATATGTCCTTTATCAATTGCAACTGATAATGTAAATAAAGTGAGTTGTGGATTTTTTCCCTCTGTTTCTGCTGGCACGGCATGTGGCTCGGATCAGGACCACAAGTGGAGGAAAGGCCCCACCCTCCACCCATTTTGCCTGCACTGAAGGCATAAACCTGCTTTAGGAGAAACAGGAACTAAGGGTTCTTTCCCCTCGCCCTGGGCCTAGATTCAGGCACTCATTCCCATGAGCCCGCAGTCTGGGAGATGCCAAATTTTAGGTTGTAAAATTCCTTCGGGGCAAGATCGGTCAGTTGGTTATTCTCCCCGACACCCCACACATTGTTATCATATCCGGCATGAAGCAGGGGCTCGGACTCCCTCCCAAAACATCGATCCTTCTCGCCTTTCCTCAAAGCCCTGCTCTTCTGTGAAGTTTTTGATTTAATTCATCATTCCCCCAAGCCCCTATGAAATTAAGCCCAAAATTGTGCTGCATACTATTTCTTTACACAGAGACTGATTAAAATGTGGGATTCACTGTTGGACGATGTGGTAATGGCCACACGCATAGAGGGATTCATGGCAGAGAGGTCTATCAGTGGCTAGTAGCCCCGGTGGCTAAAAAGAACCTCTATGAATCCCAGCGCCAGGAGACAACATCAGGGGAAGGCCTCAGCCTCTCTGCCCTGTTGCTGGCCCTCCAGAGGAACTGGTCGGCCCCCGTGTGACAGGATGCTGGATTAGATGGAGCACTGGTCTGATCCAGCAGGGCTCTTCTGATGCTCTTATCAGGGGAAGGCCTTGGCCTCTATGCCCTGTTGTTCACCCTCCAGAGGAACTGGTCGGCTGCTGTGTGAGACAGCATGCAGGGACTAGATGGACCACTGGTCTGTTCTAGCAGGGGTCTTCTGATGTTCTTAGGAAGGTCTTGACCTCTATGACCAGTTGTTGGCCTTCCAAAGGAACTGGTTGGCTGCTGTGTGAGACAGGATGCTGGACTAGATGGACCACTGGTCTGATCCACCAGTGCTCTTCTTGTGGTCTTTAAAATTAAGGTTTTATTAATGCAATGCAAAGAATATTAGAATGTAATATCATTTAGAGCAGTTAGAGTGAAATGTATTTCTCTGAGACCATCAATGCTTTATCTGGGCACATGTTTTCGTATGCAAGCACACTTCTGGTGACGTGTCTGTGCATATGAAAGAACTTCTGCCTCACCTCCAATTTTGTCCGCTCTCTCGCAGGTCAAAGTTGAGATGAAGCACCCTTTGACATCCATATACAAAGCCGTAAGTTACAACACGGCTGGAGCATCGTCTGGTGGAATCTTTTCTACAGGTCTTTAAAAAATGACACACAAACATGCGCTTTCTCCCCTCCTGCAAGGTTCCCAGGACTCCTGAATCACGGAAAACCTATTAAGTTGCCATAAGTCGGCTGCGACGTGACCCCGCTTCCCGACACCGCCAGTGTTCCCTCTAAGCTGAGTTAGTGTGAGCTAGCTCACAGTTTTTTAGCCGCCGGCTCACACATTTTTGTCTCCACTCAGGAAGGAGGGTTCCAGAGCAAACTGATTTATGCAGCAGCCAAATCTCCTGCTCACAACTTTCATGCCAGTAGCTCGCAAAGTAGAATTCTTGCTCACAGGGCTCCACAGCTTAGAGGGAACACTGACCACCGGCCTTCCTTGCCTCTCCCAGGGCCAAAGGCTAGGCATCGTTTTATCCATCTCTCAGGTCCATCTCAGGTCTGTATCCAGGGAACCGGTAAGTTAAAGGCTGGGCAAAAACAACCCCCCCAAAGAAACTTTTGACCCTGTTCAATTCAAGGGCTAGTCTCGGGGGACAGATCCCCTGGTTTCACCGCACGACGGGTTCTTTTAAAAAGCCAATCCACCAGCGTTTACTAACAGTCTGTCATCTTTATTTCGTATTTAAGCACAAAAAGTCTGACATATACATTTTTTACATGTTGGGGGAGGAAGAAAAAAAAAATCAGAGGTGGAAAAGCACACCCGAGAAAGGGAAGAATTTCTTCGTAAAAATCTCAAAAGTTCTGCCGTCATTACATACATTCGAGAGAGACAAAGAGGTCAAAAAAGACCCCACAGATGTTGCCCTGTGATACACCGGGGGCTAGGGCAAACCTCGAGAAGGCGAGGCTTGGAAATTGTTCGAGGACGCTAACATTTGACGAGGGACGTGAGATCCTATGGGGGAGCAGAAGTCAAAGCCGGCTATGTTCTTCCGAACGTTGTGTCTTACTTAACCTACTCAGGGCCATCGGCGAGCCTATCAGCCTGGCAGATCTTTGTGTGCCTTTCGGACCAGCTTAAGGGACGTGTGCTAACGAAGAGACTGGATGACAGACTGCAGACTGTCTGCTACTTCTGCCCATCCAGATTTCCCCTAAGAAGCACACGAAGCAGACGGTTTACAGCGAAGTTTCGTTCTTGCTTCCAAAACTGGTTTCTAGCGAAGTTTCGTTCTTGCTTCTAAAATTGATTCGCTCGCACAGCCTACAAGAGGGGGCGCTCCCGGGCTACGCCCTACCATATCCTCTAAGTGTTTCTATCGCTCCTGAAGTCGCCCGAATTTGCAGCGTGGATCCTAGATCTCCCACATATGTGGCACAGCACTTCTTGAAACAACACAACATCCCCCCCGTCTCCTACATCAACTTATTGCCACGGCCTCCCTCTCCTGCCTTCCCCGCCATCTTTAATCCAGGTGTGTTCCTGCTTCTCCTCCACCCTGGGTATCAAGAAATAGGACTCGCCTTTCTTTCCACATACTCCGCTCCTGGAAAGTGCACATGTGGGGGGGAAAGAGAATATTTTCTACACCCTGCATCCATCGAGAAAGAGGGAGCAAAAAGTCTTTAATTCCAGGGATTTGCGGAGACTGGCGTGGGGGAGATCTCCCCGCCTCTCAAATTCCCCCGGGGGTGTGAAATCCACAGAGGCATTCATTCGGTACAGAGAAAACCACCAGTGCGCGTCACAGGAATCGCGCTCAACAACATGGCGGTTTCAGGACAGGCGTCGTTCAAGGTGGGCCCGAACGCGGCCCTTAGGAGCGGAAGAAAAGAAGGTTCCGGTCAGCCCACCTTCAGGACATGCAATACTCCACTTAACAACATTCTTTCTCTTTCTGATGTGCCTTCCTTGTATCTCAGAATCTCTTGTTCCAAGAGGTTCGAAAAGGGAGTGAAGGAGAGAGCGTCTGGAAAGCGGGAACGAGGCTAGCAGCAACCCAAAACCAGCGCTGGGTTATTGCAAAATAATAATAATTAAAAAATCTAACCGGATTGCTCCAAGGAAACCATCCTTTTCTCCTCCAGAGTGGTTTCACGTCTCGACCTCTGCTGCTTCCCCCGCTTTCTGGATTGCAAGAGAACGCGGCGGCTAGAAACCACTGGGTCATTCAACACTGCTGCCCCTGAAAAGCCACAGAGTCCAGAAATAACCCCCCAAAACGTCATAATCCCAAATAGGCGGCTACGGTGACGGATGTACCGTCAGTGGAGAACTCCAGGGTTAAAAATCCCCCATTCCTGGAGGCGCGGGGTGTGCAGATTCACGTTCCGCAGGGCAAACCTTTGGGGAGAGCTCACGCATCAGAAAACGGCGCTGGGAGAGAAAGGGCGCTGTTCGTCTCACGTGTCCCCCTTAGGCTGCAAAGCAAGCGCGCACCAAAACACGTACCAAAAATCCCTCATCGGCTGGCAGCTGGAGGGTCAGTGATTAATTAAAAAACTTATCAACCAAAGCGAAAAGACAAAATAAAAAAAATGGCCCGGGATGGGGGGCTGGGGGGAGCGCCGCAAATTCTGACTCCGGTTCCCTCCCACACGATGGAAGATGGGAAGAAGAAGTAACGGTAAACATATCCAGGATTTTGGGTTTGTTTGTTTTTTAAAAAAGAGAGAGATGTATTTGATTTGAGAAAAGAAAGGGGGGGTGGAGAGAGAAGACCCTGGCCTGACTGCGCCCCCCTCCCAGGAGAAAGACACTGGTGCAGGCAGGAGAAAGGGCTGAGAACCTCTTCTTGCCGGTATCTCGGAGCCGAGGCTGGTACCCGTGGGGGAAGCACACCCTGGAACGGTAGTGATGAGGGAGTGACGAGAGAAGTGGGGAACACGACGCAGGCCCCCTTTTCTGGGGGGGAAGGGGGTTAGTTCCCCCGGA
The DNA here is from genome assembly GCA_029375565.1 of Gekko gecko. NCBI lineage: Eukaryota > Metazoa > Chordata > Lepidosauria > Squamata > Gekkonidae > Gekko > Gekko gecko. The sequence continues at coordinate 6,042,285 of JAPDNY010000017.1, read as the reverse complement.
AAGCGCTCTGAGCGGCTGTAGAAGCTGCCCCGGCCGCGGCGTTCTGGAAGCCCCGGTTGGTGAGGATGCCTTGGGAGAACTCCTCCTGGGCTCTCTGGAAACTGGCTCCGGTCCGGCGATACAGAGAATGGACCTTCAAGGGAGAGACAGAGAGAGAAGAGATGTTAAGCGAAAGCCACGAACCCCTCCTTCATCGGACAAAACAGAGGGGAGCTACCTCGGAAGGGACAGGTGGAGAGTGGCCCCCGTTGCTCCTCTGGTGTGGGGCAGGGGGCAGGGGCAGTGTTCCCTCTAAGCCGAGTTAGCGTGAGCTAGGCTCACAGCTTTTAGCCTCCAACTCACACATTTTTGTCTTGGCTCAGGAAGGAGGGCTCCAGAGCAAACTAATTTATGCAGTGGCCAAATCCCTCGCTCACAGCTTTAATGCCAGGAGCTCACAAGGTAGGATTTTTGCTCACAGGACTCCACAGCTTACAGGGAGAGCACTGGTCGGGGGTGTCCCATCTGGGGTTGCTGCTCTGTCAGCCACCTGTGGTGCAAAGGGAGGAGACAAGCCAAGCCCAGTCACGTCGGGCAGGGGCGTGCTTTAATCTTTCCAGATTTCCAGCAACAGGATTGAGCCCAGATATTCCACTGGGGTTTGGGCAGACTGTTTCGTTTTCAGAGCCATTCGGGGGTCTCTCTTGGGACTGTACTGCCTCAAAATGCAGGTGGGCAGAGCCCATCTGAATGCGCCCCCGCCATAAACGCGCCCTTATAACATGTCAAAGGCCACTGTGCTGGGGAGAAAGCTTCTTCCAAAGTAGCTGGCTTCCCTCACGCACATCACTTTTCAGCAGGGATGTGTTCGCCCGTGCTGTCCCTCCTGACCTGTACTCTGGACCCTTAAAGAGTCGTAAGAACATAAGAGAAGCCAACGCTGGATCAGGCCAAAGGCCCATCCAGTCCAACACTCTGTCACACAGTGGCCAAAGATACCAGGTGCCACCAGGAGGTCCAGCAGTGGGGCCAGGACACTAGAAGCTCCCCCAATGTTGCCCCCCCCAAGCACCAAGGATATAGAGCCTCACTTGCCCCAGAGTCCCTACTTGTGGCTTATAGCCACCGATGGACCTCTACTCCATATGTTTATCTAATTCCCTCTTGAAGCCGTCCATGCTTGTAGCCACTACCACCTCCTGTGGCAGTGAATTCCATGTGTTAATCACTCTTTGGGTGAAGAAGGACTCCCTTTTATCTGTTCTAACCTGACTGCTCAAACAATGAAGGTCACAGCTACAAATAAACTATTAACAAAAGGCAAGAAAAGCTGCTATTCAAAGCACTGCATAATCTATATTTGATACAAAAATTACAGGTATTATACAAAAAATCCTTATTAAGAAGTCATGAAGACATAGAAGAGTTACAAAAAGTCCTTACTAAGAAGTCATGAAGACGTAGATTCCCCGGAGTACACTTCCGTTTCGTAAATTACTTCTTCCGAACCTTCAGGTAAACGAAAGTTGTGTCCTCTGTTCATTCAAAGATTGCAGTCTTTCAGAAAGGTAGTCATACTGATCTTAAATCCATCATACATGGTAACTCTCAAACGAGGGCATACCGCTGATGATAACGCAGTCTTTGAATGAACAGAGGACACAGCTTTTGTTTACCTGAAGGTTCGGAAGAAGTAATTTACGAAACGGAAGTGCACTCCGGGAAATTTTGCTAACCCGACTGCTCAGCAATTTCACTGAATGCCCACGAGTTCACGAGTCCCAAGATAATGGCCTCTTGTTGGTTCTCGGGAAGATCTCTCGGCAGTTCCTATTACCCCAGTTTTGCAGCAGCTGCACCGGCTACCAATTCGTTTCTGGGTCCAATTCAAAGTGTGTTAACTTTTAAAGACCTTATATGATCTGGGACCCTCTTACCTACGGGACTGCCTCTCCCGTTTTTATCCCCCGGTGCCCCCTTTGGTCATTCTCTTGGGGCCTCTTGCATGTGCCCGGCCCCAGGATGGTTCTGTTGGCCGTCATGAGGGGAATGGCTTTCTCAGTTTTGGCCCCTACCCTGTGGAATGCACTCTCTGATGACAGCCGTGCCCTGCGGGGCTTGCTTAGTTTCCACAGGGCCTGCAAGGCCGAACTATTCAGGTTGGCCCTTGGAGGTTAATCGGATGTTCTGGGCTGGTTTAAACAGCGGTAAGACTCCTGGCTTTTACAGAACTTTTTCTGACCAAGTGTGAAAGGTACACAATTGATTTTGACTCATCGCCATAGGAATAAGTGCACCTGACGAGGTCTATGACCAATATTCTTTCCCTTGGTCATAGGCTATAATTATCAGAATAACTTCATGTTGGTCCATTTATGATGTATGCAGGCTATATTATTACGTCAGGAGCCGTGTTGCAAAGTTACCAGTTTGAGCAATGAGGAGGAAGAAGCAGAAGAGAAGATTTTTATACCCTGCTTTTCTCTACCCTAAGGAGTCTCAAAGTGGTTTACACTCCACCTTCCCTTCGTTTCCCCACAACAGTCACCTTCTGAGGAAGGTGGGGCTGAGAGAGATTCCGAGAGAACTATGATTGGCCTAAGGCTCACATAAGAACATAAGAGAAGCCATGTTGGATCAGGTCAGTGGCCTATCCAGTCCAACGTTCTGTGTCACACAGTGGCCAAAACCCAGGTGCCCTCAGGAGGTCCACCAGCAGGGCCAGAACTCCAGAAGCCCTCCCACTGTTGCCCCCCCAAGCACCAAGACTACAGAGCATCACTGCCCCAGACAGAGTGCTCATGTGGAAGAGCGAGAAATCAAACCCAGTTCTCCAGATCAGAGTCCGCCACTCTTAACCACTACACCACGCTGGAAGGCCAACTGGGCCGAAACATGTCTTGTTAGGGCCAACAGTTGTCACTTTTCCACGTCCTTACAGATTATCAATGATAACTGACGCTATCATAACAGCCAATATTTGTTTTTAAACCACTGTGAAATAAATACATGTATTTTTGGATATTCGTTAATTTAAAAATTAACAGCATTATCTGGCCTGTGTGTTCATGTTTTCTTAACCTTTAGGTGCTTAATGTAATAGTGGTATGGTATGGAGTCATACATCTTAATATTTTATACCCATTATCTGATTTTGTTTTGTTTTGTTTTTTAACCTATTTATTATGTGGTTGGCTTCAGTGTTGTAAATTACTGCCAGACCCTCCAGCGGGAATTACCAAAAAAAAACCTAATAAAGAAATCAATTAAAATTGTGCAGGGTGGCAGAAAGTAATTTGTATTGGAAATATTTCAAGCTGCGGATGAAGTTAAGCCGCATCTCTTTGCAGAGCAGTGGGAATTTTTAAAAAGCTTTGTTTGTTTAATGTTTACAGTACGGAGGTGCGTGGTCATGCAAAGGAAGTGTGCACGTTGCAAAAGGGAGTTGTCATAAAGAAAAATCAACTGTTACTTCATTCCTCTCCGGGAACGCAGGAACTGGTTCTGCCAGAATGTCGACACCCTCACAGAACTGCAGGCGTCAGAATTCCTGGAAAAGCAGCCTTGGTATTTAAACTTGTCCACATTTGTGGCAAAATGATAGCTGAAAATAACTTCAGTATCTTAGTTGAGCTAGGACTGTATTGGCTCTATGGACTGAGTATTTTAGGGTGGCTAGGATCATATTGGCATCAAGTACTGAATATATAAGGCTGGCTAGGACCATATTGTCTCTAAGAACTGAATATCTTACGATGGTTGACTGTACTGGCTTCAAGAGCTGAGTATCTTAAGGCCACTAGAACCGTATTCACTCTAAGAATTTAGTTATCTTGGGGTGGCCAGGAACATATTGGCTCTAAGAACTGAATATCTTAGGGTGGCTAGGACCATGTGGCCTTAAGAACTAGCAAAACAAGGACTAGGAAAATGAAACCTGGTCATTGGAAAATGAATCTGCTCTGTCACAACAACGTAGCAGAGTCTCGTCTACCACAGGGACAAATCAGGATGCCAAGAAATCCTCGTTTTAGCATTATTCAGACGTTACCTGGCTTTATCTGAGGAGGCAGACTCCCCGTTTATGGTTCTGAAAACCCCAGCCAGAAAGGGCAAACAATGCCTTTTGGTGATTCTTAATTAAGACGAGAAACTTATGGAAAACATCTATTAACCTGCCTTTCGGCTGTAGGCTCTCAAGGCAGCTTACGACATCTTTTTAAAGCTGTAAAAACAGCAACGGCAGTAAAATACCGTCTGGCATCGACCCTCTATGAAGTACTAAATAGAAGCGGACGACACTCGCAGGAACAGACTGGTTCAGCACCATAGAGGCTATTAAAAATTTGAGAGAAACAAATACTTATCAACAAATACTGTAAGCAACGTTTTCTGCCTTTGATCCAAGTAGAATTTCTCTGGCGGCGTAGCCACCAGCAGAACAAATAAAGAGAAGGAGTTCTGCAGACCAGATGCCACCACTAAAAAGGCCCTGATATCTGTTAGCTGCCTTCCCTCAAAGGAATCCAATTCCACCAGCTCATCATTGGGAACTTGTCAGGGAGTGAACCGAACGGCAGGTACCAAAGTCAACGGGGTGGAGTGGGGGGAGACACGAAGAGCACAGACTCAGCAAGCAGGTCCAAACTATTTAAGGGGGCTTTTCCTGCACAGGTAATAAGGCTGCAGTGTACAAAACGGTTCACAAACTGACTTGGATGATTAACGATTGGGAACTGGGGTCTATACTGCTTGCATACAGCTTACCGTAAGCAGGACCCTATTATGTAAGTTCTGTACAGTTTCATATGCTGTGTCAATACTTATGCCGTGCGTCAGGTCTTTCTGGTGGTTCCAGACTTCTGAAATTCTCACACATTGTCTATTGCAGGGGTCCTCAACCTTTTTGAGCCTGCAGGGCACTTTTGGAATTCTGACACAGCCTGGCCACAAAATGGCTGCCACAGCTTCCCTTCAGTGCAGATCCATTGCTGGACCTCCTGAGGGCACCTGGTATTTTTGGCCACTGTGTGACACGGAGTGTCGGACTGGATGGGCCACTGGCCTGATCCAACATGGCCTCTCTTATGTTCTTATGTCTGGGACAGTGATGCTCTATATTCATGGTGTTTGGGGGGCAACAGTGGGAGGGCTTCTGGAGTTCTGGCCCTGCTGGTGGACCTCCTGATGGCACCTGGTATTTTTGGCCACTGCGTGACACAGAGCGTTGGACTGGATGGGCCATTGGCCTGATCCAACAGTGGCTTCTTTATGTTCTTGTGCTGTGCCGGCAGCTGCCTGCCAAAGCGACATTTAAAAAAAATCTGCACAGCCAATCAAACCTGCCAGATAAAAGCCCTCCCTGGCACCACCCATCTCCTAAAAACACCTGGCATGCCAGAAAAGGCGTCGGCAGGTGCCATGGTGCCCATGGGCACCGCGCTGGGGACCTGTGGTCTACTGAATGTCCCATTTTGTTGACTGTACTGATGCACTCTGTGTAATCCACCTAATGCCTCTGTGAGAAAGGTGGACTATAAATAACAGAAGACGAAAAAGAAGGAGAGATTGGATTTATATGCCGCCCTTCACTCGGGAGTCTCAGAGCAGCTTAGAACCTCCTTTCCCTTCCCCCCTCACAACAGATACCTGTGAGGTAGGTGGGGCTGAGAGAGCTCCAAGAGAACTGCCCTAGAGAGAACAGCTCTGAGAGAACTTGTGACTGACCCAAAGTCACACCAGCAGCTGCATGCGGAAGAGTGGGGAACCAAACCCGGTTTCTCCTAGATCAGAGTCCGTCCTCCTAATCACTACACTAGACTGACAGAGAGAGGAATGGAGGACAAAATTCCTATCACTGGTTCCCTTCATTAAACTGGGACGGGAACAACCGGAGCCCGCCCCAGATGGAGGGGGAGCAGGCTCCTCTCCAGGCACGAACTCACCCGCTTCAGCAAGAGGAGAGAGAGAACGGAGCAGACGGTGAAGAAGGTGGCCACCACCATCATGATGATCGCCACGGCCAGATTTATCTTGATCTCGGAGAGAGCCGCGATCCAACCACTGGAAGAGAGGCGGCGGAGATTCGGACGAGGGGCCCAGGAAGCCAGGTTGCGTCAGCAGGAGGGGAGGAAGGGAAAGAGACACACGACGACACAGACCCGGTTAGGATGCAGCCAGTTAATACTGTACATACCACGTTTGCTCTCCCCCCCCCCGCCCCACAGTTCGGCTATCGGGAATATATATGTTTGTACATCAGTTGCACTCAGACAATCAAGCGAGTTATCACCTTTCCTTGAACAGCACCTATCTGCTACCGCTCTGTTAGCTGCAGAAGAGCGTTAGAACGTTTTACAATAATTATTTGAAACTGTTGTGCCTGGACATTAAGGGGACGCATTTGGCATAGGCCTTGGGTTTTATTTTAGCAAGGAAACGTACACCTGCACTTAGAATTATGAAACCGATACTGCAGTTAGCACGCCGGTTAACTTTATAGCATTATCCACTGTTACTCCACCTCCCCACCCCGCACGCTTGTGGATCCAGCAATCTTTGGCGTGGCCCAAGTGAAACGGAAAGGGGAAAAAAGATCTAAGCTTCTTGAGGGCAGCTGCTGTCTGGGGGTATTCAATCAGAGAGCAAAGACTGTAATGCCTTCCTAGATTTTATCATGGATCATTTGATGGGCTCCTTTGATCTGCTTTTACAGCAAACTTATTCATTTAAAATGTTTATACTCCATTTTCCAGGCAACCCGGGGGGCTTACCTCAGAATGAACACAAAAATAATCCAATTAAATGACTTTCAAACTGCTAAAAACAACACATTACTCAGGCAATACATTCAGGGGTGCTGAACTCATTTCTTACGAGGGCCGGATCTGACATAAATTGGACTTTGTCGGGCTGGGCCGTGTGTGTCAGAGTTTATATCTCTGCTACCTGGCAGTACATTTTATGACACACATGGCCCAGCCCGACAAAGCCCGATTTATGTCAAATCCGGCCCTCGTAAGAAATGAGTTCGACACCCCCGCATTACATTGTCTAAGAGGACAAGAAATTTCTGTTCCCACTGGCCCCCTGAATGAAGGGGGTGCGGAGGACTGAGTAGGAGGGCATGACAGTGCCAACCGCCGCTGTCCTCAACCGAAGGCCTGGCGGAACATTCCTGCCTTGCAGGCCCTACGGAAAGGTAACAGATCCCACAGGGCACGGATATTCTCTGGCAGAGTGTTCCACCAGGCAGGGGCCTGGGCTAAGAAGGCCCTGCCCTAGTTGAGGACAGCTGGACCACTCTCGGGCCAGGGACCACAAGCAGGTTCTTACGGCTGGAGCACAGCGCTCTTCCAGGGACACACTGAGAGAGGCGGTGTGGCATCCTGCTTCTCGGCGAGACTGTTTCTCCTTTAAACCACACTGTGTACGTGAGCTTTGTAGATTTCTGCTGCCACCAGGAATTAAAAATTCCAAATCTCTCTCTTTTGGGAGAATGGCCCAGTGTCTGGGCGCTTCAGAGGACTATATGGCCCTGAGGAAGGACTGTTCTGATTGCTGGGATAAGCTTAAACAAATATTGATTTATTTATAAAAGAACAAAATAGGTTTCTGGGTGTTTTTGAACTGTTTTTGAAGAAAGAAAATGTAACTGACAAAACTTGGCGTCACACACAGTCTCTCAGACACCAAAACTCAACTCTGACAGGCTTATCTCTCTCTCATATATATAGCCACACAGGCTGAACTCTCTTGCTCATATAGCCACACAGGCTGAACTTTCTCTCTCACAGCCACGCAGGCTAAACTAAACTCCAGCTGCTTTCTCTGTCATATAGACTCTCACACAAACCCTCCACACTCCTCTCTTCATGAACACCAAATCACCTCAGAGACATCTCTCCTCCCACACTCTCAGACATCAGCCAATCACATCACACTTGTCTCCCTCTATCACTCTCCTTACATTACTGCAGCCACACTAAACATTTAAAGAAACACACACACCAAAACAAGAAATCATTACGGGCGGTCCCGAAGGTGTGTTGTGAGATGTTGTAAGGCTCAAGCCGCAGGTAGCTATGTGTCCTTGCGGCTCCCCCCCTCTGACAGAAGGGACTTTGAAACTTCTGTACATCCTTACTGCTAATGACCAGCTTAAGAAGAATGAATTATGCAAACACATTTATCTTTGCTTTTTTTTTTTTATCTTGGCGATGGAGAAGACTGAGAAGGGGGATGACAGCGCCTCGGTCAAGCAAGAGAAGCAGAGAAGGAAAGAAAGGACCGTCACAGTCACAAGCGGCATGCAGGGGGCGGGGTGAGCACAGAAAGGAGTCGGCGGTGTTAGGAAGAAAGGTGACGTGAATACGTGCCTTTCGGGCGAAGGACTAGAGCAGGAAGCTTGGAGTTAGAGGCCCTTCGGCTGGGATCTGTGGAAGCCGCGGAGGAGGAGAGAAAAAAAGAGAGAGAGGGAGAGAAAGAGAGAGAGCTTTAGAAGAGCGCGCTACGGAAGCCTCGGGTGCCGCTGTGAGCCGGCAGCAAAAGAGAGCCGGTCGTCCGCCGCCACTGTCTGGCGGGTGGTGGGAATCGGGCTTACCTGTCCCCCCAGCCGGGAATGCCGACGGCCTGGATGATGTAGATGGCTATCTGGCAGAAGAAGACGAAGAAGAAGACGAAGAAACTGAAGGAGCTGTCAGACCTGCCGAGAGAGATGGGACGTTTCAGGCCACGCGTTCTCGGAAGCGGGCGTCAAATCACAGAATCGCACAGAGTGGGAAGGGGCCATAGAGGCCATCTAGTCCAACCCCCTGCTCAATGCAGGATCAGCCTAGAGCATCCCTGACGGGTGTTTGACCGGCTGCTGCTTCAAGACTGCTAGGAAGGGGGAGCTCACCACCTCCCCGGGCAGCCGATTCCCCTGTTGCACAATTCTCACTGTAAAAAGGATTTCCTAATATCCAGCTGGTACCTTCCCGCCCTTAATTTAGGCCTATTATTGGAGGTCCTCTCCTCTGCTGCCGACAGGAGCAGCTCCCTGCCCTCCTCTAAGGGACAGCCCTTCAAATACTTCAAGAGAGCCATCCTGTCCCCCCTCGGCCTCCTCTTCTCCAGACTGAACATGCCCAAGTCCCTCAGCCTTTCCTCATAGGGCCCCCAATCATCCTCATTGCCCTCCTCTGCACCCGCTCCATTCTGTCTACATCCTTTTTGAACATTGCGAGCAGGGCCTGGTGCGAGTTCCAGAAGATAACAGGGTTCTGCTGCTATCCAGTCCTGATCCTCCAGCCATGAACTCGACTGTCTCTAAGTGCAGATGTGTCTGTAAAGCTGGTTTGGAACCAGACATGGGGACAACAGAGTGCTTGCTATGCCCGTGCCGAACAGCACACCAGGGCTGCTTCCACTTGAACTGACAGGGGCGCTGACCCAGGCCGCAGCCGACTATGCCACTCTCCAGTCCACTTCACAGTGGCCTAAAGAAGTGGATGAAACTTGCAGTGACAGACTGGTCCAGTGCAACAGAGACTATTAAAAATTTGAGAGAAACAAATACTAAAGGCTTGTTGATGGTGGAAACTAGCAGAACCAACTACGCAAGCGATTCCAGCTTCTCCATCCGGAAAATAGGCTTCCGGTTAGCAAGGACACTGGAGCGAGAAGCATGTGTACGTGTGACACGGGCATTTATTCTGAAAATCAGGACATTTGATGGGCTGTTTTGGGTTGCGGATGGGGACCAATTGATTCTTTTAGGAAGCAGCAAACAACAGTTTGGAGTTTGACACAGGATCTAAATCTTGCCTAGCTATGAAACTGCAAAGGGGCGGCCTTGAAAAGCCGTCCTGCTTTAGCCTTGCCTACCTCACAGGGTCGTTGTGTTTACCATACTGCCCAATGCTTCTTGGCAGACAGGTGGGTCTCAAGCAACCATAAACTCTACACTTGGAGGAAGAAAAAAAGACAACACACCCCAACTGCAACCAAGAACATTGTCCTCTCCCCTGCCCCCACCATCCAGAACACGGTACTCGCCTGAAAGCCTTATAAATTGGCCGATACCAACAGAGGAAAGCGCAGGGGGTGAACAGGACAAACCACAGGATGGAGAGGCCGAAGTCCACGCCTCTTTCGGGTACCACCGAGAACCAAGCGAGGCAGGCGAGCAGGTTGAGCAGCAGAGTGACCGAGTGAACTGTTGGTGGAGAGGAAAGAGTGAGTGATTAGTCAGGGCTGGAGACCTCCGTAACAAGCCGGAGCACTCCCTTTCAGAGGAGAGCCAGGGACGGGAAACAGGACACTGTGCATCCTCTGGCGAAACGTGTGAAGCCGGTGACAGCCAGCGTAAGCTACAGCACTAGGACTGGAACTGGCGAGGTCTGGGTTCAAATCCCCCCCTCAGTTGTGAACCTCATAGGGCGACCTTGAGCCAGTTTCTATCTCTCAACCTAATCTTCCACGCAGGGTTGGAATGAGGATAAAACCTGTTGTTTTCGCAGCTGAGGTCCATCTTTCTGCGAGTGTAAACACTACAGAAGGTGACACTTGTTGGTATCAACAAGGCCCTGCGGCGTTATGCGTCTCAGAGTCCCCTCTCCTTCTGGGAACTCTACTTGGATCAAAGGCAGAAAACAAAGCCGACAATATTTGTGGATAAGTACTTGATGTCGATGTCGAATGGGGAGCTAGATCGTCCTATTTTGCCAAAGCAATGGGATAACAGCCTTAAAAGTTTATACTTGCTCTCTCTGTGGATCTTAAGCTGAGACTTATTCAGCAAAATATATATATATATATGTTTAGGAGTGAGGATAAAACCTGGGGGCGGGGAATGAAGGAACTCTGTGTACAGCCCGCCCGCAACCTCTATTTTTGCCTCCAGAGAGAGTAAACACCAGCTCGGAGGGCAGGGCTTTTTAAAGCAAGAAAACAGGAGGACGGGGAAAAGAGCAAAGAGTCCAGTTGCACCTTAAAGCCTGTAAGACACAGGGAGGGAGAAAACAAACCTGACCTGAAAACAGGAATCAAGAACCACAAGGGTAAGAAAGAAGTCTAATAAAGGGCCAGTATTACAAACCTTCTTGAAACTTGTAATATACAAAAATACATGTATTTATTAGAAAGACAGTTAAAAACATATAAGGGCCCAATGAAAGCCTCGTTAAAAAGTTCCAGTGGCCTGAACACAAGGGCCAATACACATGACCCTGATGCGCTTCCGCCCTATTGGGGCCTTCTTCAGAGGTCAAACAATATTCAGGTGCACATATTACAATAAGATATCCAATGAGTGAATATTGGTCCAAGAAAAGGAAGGTTAAGCAGCAAGATCTGAAGACACAAGACAAAGATGTTCGTGAGGCCTCAAAAGGTGAAAGTCACGTGTCTGGTGCCAAATGCACAGTTGCTGAATTAGAACATCTTCCAGTTTAGGTCCAAAGAGAACCTGTGTGGCTAAGTCACACCTAGAGTGTCCTCAAGCAAACAGCAATTGTAAAAAATACATTTATTTTTGTATATTACAAGTTTCAACTAGGTTTTTAATACTGGGCCTTTATTAGACTTCTTTCTTACCCTTGTGGTTCTTGGCACCTGGGGAAGATCTTCTATAACACCACGAGGCACTGGTACCACCGGACTTACTTGGGACCAGCTACAGGACAAGATCATCCCCCCAAGAACTGATTGTCACAATCATGAGAGTGATTCAGGGCCATCTGGTTTATGGAGCACTTTATTCTGATCTGTTAGCTAACGGTTTTATTGCTTTTATCATGTTTTGTGTGGGCTCTGCCCCTCGTGAGTCGCCCTGAGCCCGCTTGCGGGGAGGCCGGGGTAAAAATGTCAAAAATAAATAAACAAAACCTTAACAAAATTAGCGGCAGGATATGAGCTTTCGTGAGTCACTGCCCACTTCCTTCAGATGCAGCTAGAACGTAGCTGCATCTAAAGAAGTGCACTTATATCTCGGAGAGCGGAGCAATTTCAGATTCCAAATGACAATAGCGGGCGTGATTGAATCAGGTGGGATCTGCAGAGGGGTCGCAGGCACGCGTATCACGCCTAATCCAATCACGCCTGCTATTGTCAGCCACCTGCTGTTCCCATTTGGCACCTGAAACCGCTCCACTCCCCAAGATATCGGGACAGAGGCTATCTGAAGCGGCTATCTGAAGAAGTGAGCAAGGGACTCACAAAAGCTCACACCCCGCCAACAAATTTTGTTGTAGTAGAAAAGAGCAAGAGTCCAGTATCACCTTAATGACTAACAAAATGTCTTCCGTTATCTGAAGTCAGCGGTGAATCACGAAAACTTGTACCTTGAATAAAACTTTGTTGATCTTAAAGGAGCCACTGGACTCAAACCTTGCTTTGCTGCTTCAGTCCAAGAGGAGGAAGAAGAAGAAAAGATTGGATTTATACCCTGCCCTTCACTCAGAGCGGCTTACAGACTCCTTTCCCTTCCCCTCCCCCCAACAGGCACCCTGTGAGGTAGGCGGGGCTGAGAGAGCTCCCTCGAGAAACTGCCCTTTCAAGGACAGCTCTTGCCAGAACTATGGCTTGCCCAAGGTCGTCCCTCTGGAAGCCCATGGATTTTGAAGAAGAGAAGAAGAGATTGGATTTATACCCCGCCTTTCACTACCCACAGGAGTCTCAGGGCGGCTTACAAATGCCTTTCCCTTCCTCTCCCCACAACAGACACCCTTTGAGGTAGGTGGGGCTGAGAGAGCTCTGACCGAGACTGCTCTTTTTCAAGAACAGCTCTGACAGAACTACGGCTTGCCCAAGGTCATCCAGCAGGTGCAAGTGGAGGAGTGGGGAATCAAACCCGGTTCTCCCAGATGAGAGTCTGCGCACTTAACCACTTCACCAAACTGGCTCTCACACCAACATGGCTACCCACCTAAACCTGCCAAAAATTTTGTTAGTCTTTAAGGCACTATTCTTTTCTCCTGCTACAGACGGACTCACACAGCTACCCATCTTGAACTATCTCAACGGGAGAAAGAGGAGGAAGGGGGAAAAGAAACTAAGAGCCCCTCTCCACTCGTGCCATTCTCCTCCCCCAAAAAAAGCAAACTGCAGCTGGAAAAGAAAAGGGATTACTTCAAAACGAGCCCGGGGAATCGTCCGGGGATCAAAAGAGCAGGCCTGCGGATAACCTAACACAAGCTACCCGATCCTTCTTAAAGGGAGATGCTGAAAACTGAACTCAGGACCTTCTGCGTGCAACACGGGTGCCCTACCACCGTGCGATAGCCCTGCCCTACGCCCGCGAGAGGTCCCGATGAGAGTCCCCAAGCGACCCCTCTTCGGTAGGTTTGACTCACACATCCACAGGTAATACAGCATCTTGCAGATTCGCTGGTAGTCGGCAGGGATGTCTGCGGAGAAGTCCTGGTAGAAGCAGGGCTTCACGGGACAGAACTTCGGGAGGGGAGGCCAGTTGTTTTGTTTGGCTGTTTAGAGAGAGGGAGGAGAAAAGTCTCAAGAAAGGGTACTCTGATATTTCCTCTTCACACTATGGTCTGGGGGGGGCGGGGGCAGAAATCACACGTTCCTCCCCCACCCCTATGTCTGTACACATCTCGGTTATTGCTTAAATTGTGTGCACTGTCATTTCGGTGAAAAGTATGTGGCCCTGAACTTTGGAAAAGATATAACCCGCTCCCAAGCCCAATTAAAGGTCAAAACTAACACCTTGAAAGCACCTATGTTCCCTCCAAGCTGAGTTAGTGTGAGCTAGCTCACATTTTTTTAGCCTCCAGCTCACACATTTTTGTCTTAGCTCAGGAAGGATGGCTTCAGCGCCAACTAATTTATGCAGCAGCCAAATCACTTGCTCATAGCTTTAATGCCAGCAGCTCACAAAGTAGAATTTTTGCTCACAAGACTCCACAGCTTAGAGGGAGCATTGCTTGGGACCAGGGTATCTGAAGGATTGTCTTACATAAGAACATAAGAGAAGCCATATTCAATCAGGCCAATGGCCCATTCAGTCCAACACTCTGGGTCACATAGTGGCAAAGACTCATGTGCCATCTGAAAATCCACCGGCAGGGCCAGATCTCCAGAAGCCCTCCCAATTTTGTCCTCTAAGCACCAAGATTATAGATCATCACTGTCCCAGACATAAGAACGTAAGAGAAGCCATGTTGGATCAGGCCACTGTGTCACACAGTGGCCAAAACCCAGGTGCCTTCAGGAGGTCCACCAGCGGGGCCAGAACTCCAGAAGCCCTCCTACTCTTACCCCCCAAACACCAAGAATACAGAGCATCACTGCCCCAGACATAAGAACACAGAGAAGCCATGTTGGATCAGGCCAATGGCCCATCCAGTGTCAACACCCTGTGTCACACAGTGACCAAAACCCAGGTGCCATCAGGAGATCTAGAAAACTAGTAAAGGGACAAAAGTTAAAAAACTCAATAGGTAAAGACAAAAGTACGTGAGTTTATTTAAAAAAACATATAAAAACCTTGTAAGGGCCCAAATAACGCCTCATACAATAATCAAAGTGACAAATGAACAAAAAGAACTGTATATGACCTGAAGCGTTTCAGCCCACAAGAGCCTTCTTCAGAGGCCAAATAATACAGAATACAACATGCAACAAAGCCCCTGTTGAGCTTGTAAGGCAGTAAACAATTGAGATAGGACCAAAAATGGAATGTTCCAATCTGGAATTGAATGACACACAAAAATTTTTATTTGTGAGGCCACAAATGTATCTGGCCTTGTGTCAGAAGCAATTACATATATTGGAGATAGTAATATTGCCAATATGAACCTTCCAGTTTAGGTCCTAAGCAATGCTCCCTCTAAGCTGTGGTGTCTTGTGAGCAAAAATTCTATTTTGTGAGCTACTGGCATTAAAGTTGTGAGCGAGCGATCTGGCTACTGCATAAATTAGTTGGCTCTGGAGCCATCCTTCCTGAGCTAAGGCAAAAAAGTATGAGACAGAGGCTAGAAAACAGTGAGCTAGCTCACACTAACTCGGCTTTGAGGGAACACTGGTCCTAAGAGTACAAGTAAAATCGCCTTATCAGGGCCAATGTAACACCAATATATTACACTGGCCCCGATAAGGTGATTTTACTTGTACTCTTACTTTGATGAGTCACTATGGGCAAACTGTTAACCATCCCGAAGGACTTCACTGGACAGGTCAGATCCAATGCTCCCTCTAAGCTGTGAAGTCTTGTGAGCAGAAATTCTACTTTGTGGGCTCCTGGTATTACAGCTGTGAGCGAGCAATCTGGCTACTGCATGAATTAGTTTGCTCTGGAGCCATCCCTTCCTGAGCTAAGGCAAAAATCTGTGAGCTGGGGGCTAAAAAACTGTGAGCTGGCTCACAGTAACTCAGCTTAGAGGGAACACTGGCTCAGATTCACAAGCAATCGGTACCGCTTGCTCCTAAGGCTCCTAAGGCAAGACACGACAACGTTGGCCTGGACCTCAGGACAACGACGGGTGCTACTCACGGTTGAAGCCCGCCGCGCTGTTCTGCAGTTCGCGTTCCTTTCTCTCCAACTCTGCGGCCTTCCTTTCTAGCTCCTCCTGCTGTTGAAGAAGGCCGGCCTGTGCAGCTGAGGCCACGGCCTATGTTGGGGAGGGGGAGAAAAAAGATAAATCAAAGAGAGCAAAGCAAAGAGTTAGTTGCTGTAGATTTCCTGGGCAGTCTGGCCATGGCGCTGGCATTGTAGGATGTGATGTTTCGCCAGCAGCTGTGACTGGCATCCTCAAAGGTATAACACAGAAAGATGGAGTACTCTCTGTGTCAAGGTGAGAAGAAAAAAAAATGGTAGGCAGGTAATTTATACCCTGGAAGGCGGGGTAGGGCTGAGTCATTATCTTGTAGCCCTACCCCACTTTCCAGAGTAGATATAGATTACCTGCCTACTATTTTTCTTCTCACCTTGACACAGAGAATACTCCATCTTTCTGTGTTATACCTCTGAGGGTGCCAGTCACAGCTGCTGGCGAAACGTCATGTCCTACCATGCCAAGACCACAGCCACAGAACCCAGAAAATCTACAGCAACGAATGAACTCCGGCCGTGAAAGCCTTCAACAACATATTAAAGCAAAGAGTGTTTCTCTAAGATAAAAAGGGAAATCTACGGTTCTGAGTGGTGGCCTCGAGAAGAAAGAGAATGAATGAATGATATGAATTCTTAAATGAATGACCACCAAAAGCACAACCTAGATATCCTTTCACATTATAAGTTTTTTCAGTTGCTCCTATAAATCGTGAGGTCCAGAAACTTTGTGTTTTTCAGGCCCAAGATCTCTGGATCCTACGAAAGCTATCAGGAGGTTCCTTTAGGCCTGCACTTCATGACTCACTGCGAAACTGTGGCCATGTTGAGGAGGAGGAGATTGGATTTATACCCCACAGCTTACAGTCTCCTTTCCCTTCCCCTCCCCACAACAGACACCCTGTGAGGTAAGTGGAGCTGAGAGCTCTTTCAAGAACTGCTCCTGAGAGAACAGCTCTGAGGCAACTTGTGACTGACCCAAGGTCACACCAGCAGCTGCAAGTGGAGGAGTAGGGAATCAAACCCGGTTCTCCCAGATTAAGAGTCCACGCTCCTAACTGCTACAACGTCAAACTGGCTGTATACCGTGAATGAACACTTCAGAGCAAGGGAGCCCCAACTTTTCTGAGCCTGCGGCCACCTTGACAATTCTGACAGTGTGGCAGGCGCAGCCACAAACTGGCTGTCCCAGCTTAGCCTCAGTCACACGGTGAAGATCCTGGTGCAGCGAAGGCAGCTGCTGCCCAAGCAATGTTTTTTAAAATAGGCACAGCCAATCAAATCTCCAGTGGTCAATGGAAGGGAAACTGTCCTCTCATCTGCCCCTAGCACAGGGATCTGGATGTACAGTGCCTTAAAGCATAGAGGCTTGACTTATATGGATCCTCTGCCTTTAAACGTGGAGGCTTTTGTGGCTCACAGCCATGGCTCTTTTTGTAGCAGGAACTCCTTTGCCTATTAGGCGACACACCCCTAATGTAGCCAATCCCCAAAAGCTTACAGAGCTCTTCTGACAGGGGCTACTGTAAGCTCTTGGAGGATTGGCTATATTAGGGGTGTGTCGCCTAATATGCAAAGGAGTTCCTGCTACAAAAAGAGCCCTGCTCACAGCTATCAGCTGCTGGAACTACCTGGCAAGGCTGAGCTTGCTCCATTCTCCCATTCCCAAGGTACAGAGATTGCAATGTGTGAAATATAAACCTTGCTGCGATGTTACCCTTTCTTCACGCACTCGAACCCTATGTCCCCCCATGGAAGGGAAGTAAAATATCTACCATGGATGCCTTGATATTTGAAGAGGAGCTTCATGACCAACTCCAGGGGTCCCCATCCAATGCTCCCTATAAGCTGTGGAGAGTCTTGTAAGCAAGAATCCTACTTTGTGTGCTACTGGCATTACAGTTATGGGTAAGCAATTTGGCTACTGCATCAGTTAGTTTGCTCTGGAGTCCTCCTTCCGGAGCTAAGACAAAAATGTCAGGCAGAGGCCAAAAAACTGTGAGCTACGGGGGTGTGCATTCGGTAAAGCTGAACTAAAAAAAACAACCCCCGAAAAAAACTTTTTCGGCATTTCTCGGGTATTTGGCATACCGAATTAGATCCCCTGAGCTGGTCCAATCTTTTCCAAACTTGGGGGGGGGGGCTTTTAGGGAGAGGCTCCAGCAGGTACAGTACAAATTTGGTGCCTCTGCCTCAAACCCCCTCCCCCCAGCCCCCTGAATACTTTTGGCTTTATTATACCCAAATTAAAAAAAAAAACATTTTTTTCCTGCACACCTCTAGTGAGCTAGTTCACACTAACTCTGCTTAGAGGGAACACTGGTCCCCGACCTTTTTGAGCCTGGGGGCAGCTTTGGAATTCTGACATGGCGTGGTGGGCGCAGCCCCAGAATGGCCGCCCCAGTAGGCAGAACCCGCCACAAAATGGCTGCAGTGGCTTATCTACGGCCACCCAGTGAAGATTCTTGTGTTGCAGTGGCAGCCACTGCCAAAGCAACATTTTAAAAACCCTGCACAGCCAATCAAATCTCCAGAGGCCAATCGGAAGCCTTGCTGGGCAAAAGCCCCACTTGGGCCCGCCCACATTCTAAAAACATTTGGTGAGTGCCAGGAAACATGTCGGTGGGGCGTCACGGTGCCCACGGCAGCCCCATAGCCAGGAATTTTTCAGGGCTGTGTGTGTGCTAATTAAATTACATTTAAACTTAATTAAAGGAGCAGGGATGGAGAGGGAGTGGGGGGGAGGGAAAGGAGTAGCAGCCCCTTACCCCGGCCGGCTTTGGCCGGCGCGACAAGCTCTTCCTCCCCTCCGCTGCGCCAACCCTTTCCAGCTCGCCGTCAGTAGGGGCGAGAAGCGTGGAAGCCACGGCAAGGCAGCGCCTCGGTGTGGAGCTCCGCCTCTAGGACGCTGGGCTGCTCTGATGGAGAAAGGGGGACCCCTCTCCCCCAAGCCGATCTGAGCGGGCGGCCCTTTGCAGGGAAAGCGGGGGAAATCCCCTGAAGAAGTGCACAATAGAGTGTGTGCTCCCCCCCCGCCCCCAGGAAAGAGCTTTTGCAGAAAGGGGGGAGGGGAAAGACATGATTTTTTGCAGCTTCCCTGCCTGGACAAGAAGGGAAGAATGGGTCTTAAAGAGGAAGGTGGGGGGGGGAGACTGGGGTGGGGCATTGAAGATTTGACAGGGGGTGCTGCCCCCTGCTGGCTATGGGCTTGGCCCATGGGCACCACGTTGGGGACCCCTCCATTAGAGCTTCCAGTATGGGAACTTCCCCTCTCCCACCCCTATTTTGTCAGGAGGCTTCGTGGCTGTTACAAAATGCAAAAAAATCCAACACCATTACCTTCCTGCTAGTTTCCCTACCCTTTCGCTACCCTTTGTACCTGGCGCTTATTCCAAGGGCTGGCGTCTTCTCCTAGCAACCTCTGCCTCTCTGAACCTTCTGAACTTGCTGAGATGAACTTAGGAGTCAGGTACTTGCTGGCCTGTTTAAGCAGCAACTGCAACACACAACTGCACTCTTGTCTAGGCTCACGGGACGGGGATTGTCGGATTGCTTGGCGAAACAGAGTCACTCACATTGTTAACAGGTCAAGGAAGTGACACACACACACACAGGAGGAGGTGAGGAAGGTTTACGGGTTCGTTTGTTTTTTAAAGCATTTGAACTTCCCCCTTTTAACGTTTATCAAAAAGCAATTTTCTCCATTAAAGCGAGTTGTAAGAGAAGTGCCAGCACTAGAATGTCAACAAGCAATCGCCTTACGAGGAGGAAGTGAAAGGTCAAATCGGAAAAGGGAGATCCACAAGAGAAGGGACCCGGGCTGAGCGGTGTACTGCTGGGCAGGGCAGTTGCAAAGGTGTGAGGCTGGTGAAATGCTGGGAAAGGAGCAGGGAGCCCAGGCAACAGGGAAACTGAGACACAGGAGGCATGGGTCACAGTGGGCAATGGACTGAAGGAAGTGTGAGTGCTGGAAGCAGAAGTTCGTAAGAGGCTGAGGGAAGAGAAAGTGGGGCTAGGTAAAGCCCTCCACATGGCCTAGCAACAGGAGGGACAATGCTGTGTTGGGGGAATGAACAGACAAGCCAGGGTGTACAGACTGTGAGAACATGGCCCATAAAGAGGGGTGTATAGAGGCTGAACGTCCCCAGGAAGATTTCAGCTAACCAGATTGCTGATCTCAGGTGTGGTGTTTGTAAAGCTTCCCTTCCCTTCTTTGCACGTGAGCCCTAAAGCTGCAGGAAGAGTCCAAATGGGTTCCCTGGCAACTGGGAAAGGGGACAGCCCCAGAGCCCAGCACTAAGCCCGACTAGCAGCGGTGCTGCCTACTCTGGAAGCAATGGACAGACTTCTCTCCCTAGAGATGCCGCTGAGCCACAGGAGGGGAGCAATACCTGGGGAGTGGGTTCCACGGATGGTTGCAACACGGCCGGCTGCGAAGGCCCCGTGGGCTGCATCGCCGGAGTAGTCTGAGCCACATTCGTCTGTGAGAGAGGGAGGGAAGGGGAGGAAAAGGTCAGAAGAGGATGAAGACGGCGTCCAGGCACCTCTCGGTTCTGCAGCTGTGACCGCATCGCCCAGCAGGTCTCCCGAGTGAAGAACAGACCCACAGCACCAACTCCCCCCCACCAATTCCATCCTAACAGAGATCCTTATTGACACAGACCACATGAACACGGGAAGCTGCCTTCTACTGACTTAGAGCCTTAAGAACATAACAGAAGCTGTGTTGGAACAGGCCAATGGCCTATCCAATCCTACACTCTATGTCACACAGTGGCCAAAACCCAGGTGCCAGCAGATCCACCAGCAGGTCCAGAACTCCAGAAGCCCTCCCATTCTTGCCCCCTCCAGCACCAAGAAGACAGAGCATCACTGCCCCAGACAGGGTGTTCCATCTATAAAAGGTAAAGGTAAAGGCTCCCTTGCTCGAAAGCCAGTCGAATCCGACTCTAGGGTTGCGGTGCTCATCTCCGTTTCAAAGCCGAAGAGCCAGCGCTGTCCGAGGACGTTTCCGTGGTCATGTGGCCGGCATGACTAAACACCAAGGCGCACGGAACGCTGTTACCTTCCCACCGAAGCAGTACCTATTTATCTACTTGCAATTTCTTGCTTTCGAACTGCTGGGTTGGCAGGAGCTGGGACCAGAGACGGAAGCTCACTCCATCATGCGGCACTTTCGGGTCTCGAACTCCTGAACTACTGACCTTCCACAGCCTGCAGTTCAGCGTCTTAACCACTTGAGCCACCGCAGCTCCTGTTCCATCTATACCTTGCGGCTAATAGCCACTGAAGGACCTCTGCTCCAAATGTTTCTCCAGTCCCCTATTAATGCCGTCTGTGCTTGTAAATCCCATCTTGAAGCTGCCTACGCTTGGTCCATCAAGGTCAGTATGGGCTACTCAGGCTGGCAGTGGCCCTCCAGGACCCCATGCTGAAGTCCTTCCCATCACCTACTGCTTGGTCCATTTAACTGGAGGTGCCGGGGATCGAACCTGGGACCTTCTGCTTGCCAAGCAGATGCTCTACCACTGAGCCAGGGTCCCTTCCCCAGTCGTAGGGTCTGTTTCTAAGGCTCTCATCCCATACTGGAATTAAAGACGAATCAGCTTTAAACACACACACACACACAAACCCCACGGGAACACCAGCCCTGCCAGGGGACTGCACTAAGAGGCTCTTAGAGGTTCCCTCTAAGCTGTGGAGTCTTGTGAGCAAAAATTCTACTTTGTGAGCTCCCGGCATTAAGGCTGTGAGCAAGCGATTTGGCTACTGCATAAACTAGTTTGCTCTGGAGCTAAGACAAAAATGTGTGAGCTGGAGGCTAAAAAACTGTGAGCTAGCTCACACTCACTCAGCTTACAGGGAACACTGTCTGGAACCCTGTGTAGGTTTATGGAGGGCCCATGTGGCACAGGGGTTGGATCACTGGACAAGAATATGGGAAAGCCAGGTTCCGATCCCCGTTCTGCCACGATACAACCCGGGTGACCGTGGGCCAGTCGCTCTCCCATCCTCACCTACCTTATAAGACTGTTGTGGGCATAAAATGCGAGGGGAGAGACCCACGTACACCACTGGGAAAACATGTTTGCACATGACGTCGCAGCGGACTCGTGGCCTCCCTTCACGGGGTTTTTTCAAGGCAAGAGACTTTCGGAAGTGGCTTGCCACTGGCCTGCCTCTGCGTAGCAACCCTGGGCTCCCTTGGTGGTCCCCCATCCAAGCAGCAGGCAGGGTCAGGCAAGATGAAGATGTCCCAGACAAGATCAAAATATATTTATCTAGCATCTTCTCACCCTGACCTTCTTCCAAAGAACTCAGAGCTACACACAAGACTCTCCCCTTTTCTCTTTATCTTCATAACAAACCCTTTTTATATATATATAGTGACAAAAAGTATATATATTTATTAAAAATTTCAAATGTTTAACAGAGCAATACAAACATTGTCAACTTGGTGAGCTACATTAAGAAAAGCATGCTAAAGAAAAAAAATCCCAGTTTAATAATACATTTTAATGTGCCCTTATACTATTTAGTTGAGTAGTGCTAATTACATAGATATTTTGTTTCAGGAGGCAATTTGAAGAAAAGGACTGAGCTGACTAAGTACTGATCTTTGACTATGAAAGGAATGTTAACTGCTTTTTAACTTTATATCAAGAGGTCTTTTCTCTCTAAAAAAAGTGACAATTTTTCCGATGGATTGTACAGTTCCCTCTCATTACAGCTCAGAAAGCGACTAGACCAAGATTGTCCAAGTTAACAGAATTCAGTTTGAGTCCAGGGGCACCTTTAAGACCAACACGGTTTAAATTCTGGATAGAAGGGTTCGTGTGCATCTGAAGAAGTGGGCGTGCACATGGAAGTTTATACCCAGAATTAAACTTTGTTGGTCTTAAAGGTGCCCCTGGACTCAAACTTTGCTCTCTTGCTTCAGACCAACATGGCTGCCCACCAGTGTTCCCTCCAAGTTGAGTTAGTGTGAGCTAGCTCACAGTTTTTTAGCCTTGGCTCAGCTCAGGAAGGACGGCTCCAGAGCAAACTAGTTTATGCAGCAGCCAAATCGCTCGCTCACAACTTTAATGCCAGCAGCTCACCAAGTAGAATTTTGCTCACAAACCTCTGCAGCTTAGAGGGAGCACTGGTGCCCACCTGAATCTGTAATCCAAGTACGTTTCAGGAAAAAATGGGAATCGGAACTGGGGATTCCCAGGTAACTCAACAGTCAGTTGCTTAGATAAGATCATAAGCTCAAGAATTCTCATTCTAACCATCTGGGTGCCTTTTCTTCACCCTCCCCGCCCGTCCCAACCATGCAATGCCCCTCACCATGTCAAGGACGTAACAGGAAGGGGAAGGGGCTGAAAGCTCCCACCTCCCTCTCCTGGTCTACCTTTGAATACTGTTGAAACAATGCTGTTCTTCAAGAAAAGTGGTGTGTAACGCCAGAGGCTTCTTTGCCTCTGGACAGTTCAACATTGCAGCACCCTGCCATTCTGAGCAGACCCTTCCGGGGCGCCTCCCGGCTCCAGTCGCCCTGGGAACCCGATCCGAGGCTGCACTTACCAGCCGAGAGCTCTCAGTGAAGGGGTTGAATTCATCCAGGCCTCCCTGGTTAGCGTTCGTCAACTGGGTGACCGAAGGATCCTGAAAGAGAAGGGTGGATACAAAGATGATTTAATACAGACACCTTCTAAGAAGAATCTCAAAACTAGGTGCGCATACAGGTAGGCCGGGGACAGAAAGCCGTATTTCCTTTCTCAGGACAGTGACCCCACCCAGTGCCGCCTCGAATACCATAGACCTGTTACAAAAGGTAGAAATTCACTAGAAGAAGAAGAGATTGGATTTATACCCCATCCTTCACTCGGAGTCTCAGAGCGGCTTACAAACTCCTTTCCCTTCCCCTCCCCACAACAGACACCCTGTGAGGCAGGCGGGGCTGAGAGAGCTCTTTCCAGAACTGTCCTTGAGAGAAAAGCTCTGACAGAACTGTGGCTTGCCCAAGGTCATCCAGCAGCTGCAAGTGGAGGAGTGGGGAATCAAACCCGGTTCTCCCAGATTAGAGTCTGCACACTTAACCACTACACCAAACTGGCTCCAAACCACTACACTACACCAAGTCACAGAATCTTAAGCAGAAGGGGTGGGGGGAAATCACTTGACTCACATGATCTCCCTCTCATTTCCTCTACATTGGGCTCCCCAACACTTGGTTGAGACCACATGCAACACTGACAATGCGCAGAGAGTGCCGTCACAAAAAAGGACGCTGCAAGGATGGGGCCAATCACACAACAGATTGGCTTTCGGGAAGAGACTCGGCGTGGCTTCAGCTTAAAAGAAAGAGCCGGGCTTTTTCTCTGCGGGGCCAAAAGCCGTGGCTGCCAAGCCCAGGGAGATAAGGAAGTCCACGCCTCGGGCCAAGTCAAGGGCGTGTGGCTGTGTGACCCGCGGCCTGGAATGAATACAGTTCTTTGTTGGTACTGGGATATTTGGTTAATAGAGCAGAGTTTAGCCCAGTCACGGAAGCGTGCAGGAAAGAAGTCTCCCAAGAAGGATACTGCAAAAAAGGTAAACTGACATTTATTCAAGTAGATCCGGTTCACATCCAGGCTAAAGACAAAAGGAGAGAGTGTGAATCTATACAGTACTTCCCCTATCACAAATGGCCAGCTTGTCCAACATCATGTCTGCGCGAGTATGAGGGAATTTTCTCTACAGGAGAGACCTGCAGAGACGTGTGTCTCCATGGAAGGCCATGTAGAGAGAGTGAGAGGATAAAGAGAGAGTAGAGGCCAGAGGGCAGCTCCCAGGTTATGACAAAGAGAGGCATCCCATTTAAGGAGCTAACACCTATACACACACACAGAGTGATACAGCGCCCTCCAATGTCCAGGCATGCTGAATTGCGCGCTCCAACAGTCAGTCCAGGGCTGTTGTGGGTTTTCCCCTCTTGGAGGTGTTTAAGTGGAGGCTGGCCAATTATTTGCCAGGGATGCTTTAGGTCATCTGGCATGGTGCAGGGGACAGGATGAAGACAGACCCCCCCCCCAATTTATAAGAGGAATCCCTTTATTTCTGCACCCTGACATGGAAACCCAAATGTCCTTGGCCTTTGCATCCAGCCAACAAAACCCTACAGGGCTAGGCGAGGGAGAAGAGCTATGGTTTTGATTCTAGGGCCAGGATTCACACCTGGGGTGTCATCTCCGCTTTCATGTCTCAGCGCATGCGGCCATGCTCCCGTTTAATGAATAACTTCAGACAAACAGGCTGGACTCCGACACTCCCTGCCCCGTCATCCGGTTGCATGAGTCGGTGAACCAGGAAGGTGAGAACAAGTAAAGGGGGGGGGAGACTCCTTTACCTTGCAAAATAAAGGCTGTGGGGCAAACAGAGGCATTAAGAAACAAACTAAGCAACCTGACAGGGTTCTTGGCACTCTCGGTGGAGGTGGCCGCCACACCAGGAATGTGAACCGCGAAAGCCGGGAGGGAGACTCCTTGCAAAGGTTCCCCCACAACACATAAAGCAAGCTGGACTTGATCCCCAGCACAACAACTTCAGGGTCAGGGTTGGTGGCAGGATTCCAACACGGCACGAGACGGTGAAGCCGTAAAATGCGAGCCTGGCCGCAAAAGGAAATGTCGCTCACTCCCGGTTGTGAAAAGCAACTCGGTTCTGCCACGAAAGAGGCAGTGAGTAACCACCTGGCTGCAGTCAAAGTGTTCAGCTTGGTGAAGGTGGTTTGTATGCACTGTAGGACTGGAAGGCTTTGCAGTGCCATCCTATACAGTTACTTCCTTCTCAAGCCAGTGATTCCAGGTTACAGATTTCAACAGGCATCGATGGGCGTAACTCTGGGTAGGGCAGCACCGTTTCTCACACACCCATCCCAAGCTCTCCCCCCGCCCCCCTGCCGCTCCCTCTGAATAGTTCAGTTGTATATTCCTCTGGACACAGATTAAGTGCATGGCTGGATTTTTTAAAAAGAAATCTGGAAGTTATAATCACACAAACTGAGTAATAAAAACGGGTTAAACACGTGCTTCTCTTTTAAAAGCTACAAAACGTTTCCGCACCAGCATACAGATACAGACGTAAACGGATTTTTTTTAAAAAAAAAAATTCCAATGAAAAGCGACTTGAGGTCTGATTTTTAGTATTCTCATTCCGTTTACATTGAGAACCAGTGTGCTGTCCTGATTAAGAGCAATGGACTCTAATTGGGAGAACTGGGTTTGATTCCCCAGTCCCCTGCACAAAGCCCGCTGGGTGACCTTGGGCCAGTCACGGTTCTCTCAGCGCTCTCTCAGCCCCGCCTGCCTAACCAGCAATGTTCCCTCTAAGCTGTGGAGTCTTGTGAGCAAAAATTCTACTTTGTGAGCGACTGGCATTAAAGTTGTGAGCGAGCGATTTGGCTACTGCATAAATTAGTTTGCTCTGGAGCCCTCCTTCCGAAGCCAAGATGAAAATTTGTGAGAAGAAGAAGAAGAGATTGGATTTATACCCCGCCGTTCACTGCCCGAAGGCGTCTCAGAGCGTCTTACACACTCCTTTCCCTTCCCCTCCCCACAACAGACACCCTGTGAGGGACATGGGGCTGAGAGAGCTCTTTTGAGGACTGCTCTTGAGAGAACAGCTCTGAGAGAACTTGTGACTGACCCAAGGTCACATCAGCAGGTGCAAGTGAAGGAGTGGGGAATCAAACCCGGTTCTCCCAGATTAGAGTCCACACACTTAACCACTACATTAAACTGGTTCTCGACACCAAGCTAGCTCGCACTCACTCAGCTTAGAGGGAACACTGCTCACAAGATGCCTGTTGTGGGGAGAGGAAGGGAAAGTGGATTGTAAGCCACCTTGAGACTCCTTAAGGTAGAGAAAAGCAGGGTATAAAAACCAACCATTATTAGTATTACATTTAAGCAGGAATGCCCCATTGATCATACAGCCTGTATACCTGCCTCAGAAATTTCTCCTAGAGGCCAGAAGTGGGTGGACTAAAATATTTTATTTCGGAACGGTCATGAAGCACACTGAACATGTTTTAACCGGCTCTTTGTTTAAGTACACCTACACACTATTTATTGCTATCTAGGGATGGCACTCTGACCTGGGTGGCCCAGGCTAGCCCGATCTCGTCAGATCTCGGAAGCTAAGCAGGGTCAGCCTTGGTCAGTACTTGGATGGGAGACCACCGAGGAGGTCCAAGGTCGCTGTGCAGAGGCAGGCCATGGCAAACCACCTCTGAATGCCTCCTGCCCTGAGAAACTCATAAGGTCTCCATAAATCAGCTGAGACTGTAACACACTTTACGCACACCTGGAAGGGCCATCTGAAAAATGCTGAGTAAAAATCAAACTCCTCGAATTGATTGGCATGGTACCCATTCAGTTTGGTGCAGTGGTTAAGTGCACGGACTCTAATCTGGAAGAACGGGGTTTGATTCCCCACTCCTCCACTTGCAGCTGCTGGATGACCTTGGGCAAGCCACAGTTCAGTCAGAGCTGTTTTTGAAAGAGCTCTCTCAGCCCCACCCACCTCACAGGGTGTCTGTTGTGAGGGGAAGGGAAAGGAGTTTGTCAGCCGCTCTGAGACACCAAGTGAAGGTCAGGGTATGAATCCAATCTCTTCTTCTTCTTCATTATAGCACTATTTTTGTGAAACAATCCCTTTTTAAGAAATGGGGGGGAAGAATTCCCCCAAAGTTTACTCTAATACCAAGTTGGTATCACAGACCTGCATTTCACACTAGAAAGACAATAATTACAGCTTGAGGAAAACTCAACAGTGGAGAAAGAACAAGTTTAGTTTTTAAAAAGGGACACATATTTTCTGTGATTACAGAAGAATTCCATCTACCTACAGCAGCGGGCACTGATGCCAATGTTTGCCCCCCCCTCGTGAACAGCTTCAGAAGACGATGGGGAAAAGTTGAAATGTTAATTAAGTGTAACATATGTAATGTAGTCTAAACATATTTGCAGACACAGGTCCTTTGAGGACCTAAATACTGGACATCACTGGGAGGAGCTGTGGCTGAGTGAGAGAGCATCTGCTTGGCACGCAGGAGGTCCCAGGTTCAATCCCTGGCGTCTCCAATGTGGAAGGACCAGGCAATAGCTGATGTGAAAGACTTTGGTCTATGGCCCTTGACAGCCAGTACTGGTCAGATTAGAAAAGGCCCCGGACATTCTTCGGAAATCAGCATGATGGCGAAAGCCTCTGAATATTTTCCCAGGATTTATCCGCAGGCATGGGAGAGGCAAGCAAACTTGCTGGGAAGCAATGCCATATACCCTTACGGTTCCAAATATAAAAGTGGAAGACTCATTTGTGCAGATGATCAGGGCTGGGACTGCAGTTTGGTCTACCGACTACGTTTACTTCAAAGGATTCCAAAGTAGGGTTGGTTTTGTTCTGTTTAAGCAATGGTAAGCGTTCCCCCCCCCTTGATTTGCTTTTTGAAAAAAACCCAAAAGTAGATGCAGGGAGTTCATGCCAACGCCACACATGAATTGCAGATCCTGATTTTTTAAAAACGTGCAAAGGAACAATTTGACTTCCATTAGATGTAGAACTAAGGATCTGAGCCCTGTGAGAAAGGATGACTTGGTCAACCTCAAAAGTTTCAAACTCACTAGACTTCTTGCCAGGACTGAGAAAATGAGGTCAAAGCTTGCATTACGTTTCAGTTTCAAGCATGAGACGGTCTGCGGGCAGCAGAATGATTCGTAGCACGAGCAAGGAGAAAGAGCGGACAGAGAAGTGAGCACCTGGATCCAGAGGCAGGCTTAACACCAGATGATGAGGGGGTTGGAGCCCCTTCCCTGGGAGGAAAGGTCGAAGAGTCTGGGACTTCTCAGTTAGAAAAGAGACCACTAAACGGGGACATGGGGTGGAGAGAGTTGACAGAAAAGAACTGTTTCTCCCTCTCCCAAAAGATTAGAACTTGAGGACATCCAAGGAAGCTGATGGGAAGTAGGTTCAGGATGGACAAAAGGAAATACTACTTTACACAGTGATTAAAATGTGGGATATGCTGCCGGAGGATGTAGTGATGGCCACAGGAATAAACAGCTCTAAAAGGGAGGATAAGTCTATCAATGTCTACTAGCCATGGTGACTGAGGCGAACCTCCACATTCAGAGGCACTAAACCTCTGAGTCCCAGAGCCAGGAGGCAACATCAGGGGAAGGTCTCGGCCCTTATGCCCTCTTGTCGGCCTTCAAGAGGAACTGGTTGGCCACTATGTGAGACAGGATGCTGGACTAGATGGACCACTGGTCTGATCCAGCAGGGCTCTTCTGATGTTCTGATGAAGGCCTTGGCCTCTCTGCCCTGTTGTTGGCCCTCCAGAGGAACTGGCTGGCCCCTGTGTGAGACAGGATGCTGGACTAGATGGACCACTGGTCTGATCCAGCAGGGCTCTTCTTGTGTTCTTATTAAGACCCTGGCCTCTCTGCCTTGTTGTTGGCCCTCCAGAAGAACTGGCTGGCCACTGTGAGAGATGGCATGCTGGACTAGATGGACCACTGGTCTGATCCAGCAGGGCTCTTCTGATGTTCTTAACACCCTCTTTAGGATATCTCTGAAAACCTTCCTTAGGGAGTTAGAACAGGAAAGGTCTCTGGATCTGTGTGTATCTGGAAACCCTCAGTTTAAGGCAGTCCCAAATCACACCATCAGTTTCCACGGAATAGAGAGATTTAAGCCTGAGTTCTACTACATGAGGAACTAGGACCAGAAAGGGCAGCTGTGCGCCCAGAGCACTTCTCCACAGTGCTACCGCACCATGACGGACACCCCTTAGTGCCTGACCCAGGCCATCGAGATTATAAGGCTGGTTTGGGAGCTGCCGGCTAACTCCCTTGGTAAACAAAGGGCATGTTTCAAAAGATGCACGGAGCTGCCAAGACAGCTGACTCAAATGGCAAAGCTGCACTCTGAGGACAGACAAGACTCCAGAACGCTTCATCCCCCTCCCAGCTGCCGAGAAAGGACAATGCCGGTCCTCTTGAACACTGTTATCCAAATTATCACAGCAGGGAGAAGTTATAATGGCTGGGGGATGCAGGCACCTCATCAGAGTCGGCTTGGCACGCACCGTTAAAACCAGCGAATGCAAGACATTTCGCATCAGGCGCACTTGGCGCCTTTGCACAGTTGCGACAGCAATTTCATCCCTTTGGCCGTTTCGGCAACTTCCTCTGCACCCGCCATCGCAAAAACAGAAGTCACGTGCATACCCTGCAAGTATTGTTTGGAAAGAGTTTCTTTCTCAGGACTGATTCACACATCATCGGCAGGACAGAAGCTTTGGAGGAATAGAGAGAGACCACTAAACCAATACAAGCACAATATGCACCATGAGATGGCAGCCAACAGACACACACGCTTCTTAAAGTTACTTATGAACTGGATTTTTTTGGTAGAAAAAGCCCAGCAGGAACTCATTAGCAAAACAGGCCACACCCAACAGCAGAGACTTGTTAGCATATCAGGCCACACCCCTGAGAGCACAGCTTATTAGCCTATTAGGCCACACCCCCATGTTACCAGAAGTGTGGGCATCCAGCCACACCCACCTTTTGCTTCTTATTCTATTTACCTTGTTCGTTGTCAAAACCCAGGGCTCTTTTTGGTAGCAGGAACTCCTTTGCAGACAGCCCTAATGTAGCCAATCCTAATGAGTTTCTGCTGTTGGGTGTGGCCTATTATGCTAATGAGTTCCTGCTGGGCGTGGCCAACTTGGGAGCCAGCCGGAACTCCCTTCCTGTGTGTTCCTGCCTCAAAATAGCCCTGCTTATGAATAAGACAATGGTGCTCGATGTAACTTACATGTTCTTTCTTATTTATATCAATACAAGTATTGCAATATATAACATTGTCTATTTCTTACATCGAGCACCATTGTATTATTCATAAGTAACTTTAAGAAGAGTCTGTGTCTATTGGCTGCCATCTCATGGTATATATTGTGTTTGCATTGGTTTACTGGTCACCACACCTCAAAAAGGATATTATAGTATTGGAAAAAGTGCAGAAGAGGGCAACTAGAATGATAAAAGGGTTGGAACACTTTCCCTATGAAGAAAGGCTAAAGCGCTTGGGGCTCTTTAGCTTGGAGAAACGACAGCTGAGGGGTGACATGATCGAGGTTTATAAGATTATGCATGGGATAGAGCAGGTAGAGAAAGAAGTACTTCTCTCCCTTTCTCACAATACCAGAGCTCGTGGGCACTCCATGAAATTGCTGAGCAGTCGGATTAGAACAGATAAAAGGAAGTCCTTCTTCACCCAAAGAGTGATTCACACATGGAATTCACTGCCACAGGAGGTGGTGGCAGCTACAAGCATGGACAGCTTCAAGAGGGAATTGGGAAAACAAATGGAGCAGAAGTCCATCAGTAGCTATTAGCCACAAGGTATAGATAGGGACTCTGGGGCAAGTGATGCTCTGTATTCTTGGTGCTTGTGGGGGGGGGTCACCTGTGGAAGAGGTTCTAGTGTTCTGGCCCCACTGCTGGACCTCCTGATTGCACCTGGTATTTTTGGCCACTGTGTGACACAGAGTGTTGGACTGGATGGGCCACTGGCCTGATCCAACATTGGCTTCTCTTATGTTCTTACTGTCCATGAGTCTGTAATTTGGTACGAGAGGCTACTAAAGACAGAAAACTGGCTGCAGCCACACACACAAAATAATCCACTTTCAGTGCACTTTCCAACTGGATTTTACTGTGTGAACTGGCAAAATCCAGCTGGAAAGTGGATTGAAAGTGGATTATTTAGTGTGTGCGACTGGAGCCACTGTTTGAGAGAGGAACTCCCCGCACAGTGACAGGAATTGTCACCACACTCCTATTCTTCACTCTTTTTGCAAGAGGAGGACTGGATGTCTGTAGCAGCTCAAAAGAGCTTGCTGCGTGCAAATTCCAGAATGTTACTTTCATTTTCGAAGGCCAAATTCCCGTGTTTTTGCACACTGCCGTTCAGTTAGTGAGATATAAATACCATTTCTTAGAAGCTGCTGCCTCTATCTTGAAAGCTCTGTGCCAGCCTCCCCAATCCATATGTGGAGAGGAACTGTAGTTAACTGGCAACATGAAAGGCTCAAAGGAACACTCTCCCTAATTATGCTAGGATAAAACATACATTCTCCTTGGCACGTTGCAGGTGTTTATGCTTGTTACAGCTTCAGATTTAAAAAAGTATTGAGAATGTTGGACTGTTCCTTCTCATGCTCCAGAAAGGAAGCCCAGAGACAAAAAAACAGCCATTGTGGAATAGTGGTTACAGTACTGAACTAGGTTCTCAAGAGGTCTGGATTCAAATCCCGATTCTGCCACAAACAGTTCGCTGGCTTTTGGGCCGCTCACTCTCCCAGCCTAAATTACCTCACAGGGCTGTTGTGAGGATGGAAATGGGGGAAGAAACAACGTACGCTGCTCAGACCCATGACCTGCTTTTGATTCCAACTTGCAACGTCATACGCACTTTGTGTGATTTCCTTTCTATATCCCGTTCTCTCTTTTTTCCCCCAATGACCAGATCCAAAGAAAATCAGAAACCTTCACCAGTTAGTCAGAAGAGAGACAGTGTGGTGTAGCAGTTGCACTACTAGACTAGGGAAGATACACGAGTTCAGATCCTACACACAGCCATTTTATTCCAGGTGTTTGTACCATTGCTTTTCTCCCAGTACAGGTTAAGATTGGCAACCACAGAATTCACCAGAGGACTCCGAGCCCATTGTTCCATCTCTCGGTCTGGCCTACCTCACAGGATTATGGTGAGGGCAAAACGGAATCTGAGGCAAGATCCCACGTACGCCCCTGAACTCCCTGGACAAAGTTTGGCATAAAGACACCACTAAATACTAAAATATTGTTATAATCACGCCTCCTACTACTAATAGAGAGCTCTCTATAAAGTACAACTAGATTCAAGTCCACCAGTGCCTTAGGTAAAGGTAAAGGTTCCCTTGCTCGAAAGCCAGTCGAATCCGACTCTAGGGTTGCGGTGCTCATCTCCGTTTCAAAGCCGAAGAGCCAGCGTTGTCCAAAGACGTTTCCATGGTCATGTGGCCGGCATGACTAAACACCAAGGCGCATGGAACGCTGTTACCTTCCCACCGAAGCGGTACCTATTTCTCTACTTGCAATTTCTTGCTTTCGAACTGCTAGGTTGGCAGGAGCCGGAACTAGAGACGGGAGCTCACTCCGTCATGTGGCACTCTCGGGTCTCAAACTGCTGAACTACTGACCTTCCACAGCCTGCAGTTCAGCATCTTAACCAGCGCCTTAGTGACCAATTAAGATTTTCAGAGAACACAGACCTGAGGAAGGGAGCTTTGACTCTCAAAAGCCTACAGCCCCAAAATCTTGTTGGTTTTAAAGGTGCTGCTGGACTCAAAGTTAGCAGTACAGAACGAAGTTTGAGTCCAGTGGCACCTTTAAGACCAACAAAGTTTAATTCCGGGTATGACCTTTTGTGTACATGCAGGCTTCTTCAGATTCATTGTATCTGAAGAAGTGGGTATGCGCATGAAAGCTTACACTCGGAATTAAAGCTTATACACGCAGAATTAAACTTTGTTGGTCTTAAAGGTGCTACTGGACTCAAGCTTTGCTGTGTTGCTTCAGAACCACACAGCTACCTACCAGAAACTAAAGAACAGCTTGCCATGCAGGGTAGTGAGGAAAAAATATACCTTTTGGATTTCCCCACAAGGCAACTTTGTACCTAGCACAAAGTTTCATCTCTTCCGTGAAGACAGATACAAGTAGTCAGCTGTGTTGGTCTGGAGCAGTAGAACAAATTTAGAGTCCAGCGGCACATTTAAGACTTTAAGGTTTATTCAAGGGATGAGCTTTCGTGTGCAAGGCACGCTTTTTCAATATTTGAAAAATATCTGAAAAGCTCATACCTTGAATAAACCTTTGTTGGTCTTAAAGGTGCCACTGGACTCTAAATTTTTCCATCTCTTTGTTCCCCTCCGCACAAAAAAGCCAAATACCAGAGAAATATCATTATTATTTGCAGCCTGCCTCTCTCACTGGGACCCTAGGCAGATTACAAGAATGAGAAAAAACCTTCACAGTGGATCACCAAGCGGATCACAAGATATGATAACATCTGGATCCCAAGCGACTAAGATTCCTGGGAAGGCAGAGCAATGCAGTTGGGCTGGAATTGTAAAGCAGGAGTAGGTGGGGGCCAGAGTAAGGCATGCAAATGTATCTGTTTAAGGCAATGCACTAATCAGTTCAAGATAAGACTTTCTCCCTAATCAGTCATCTCCTGAACAAGACTTTTAGCCCTTCTTACCTACCACTGATTGACAGAAGACACCTTCCTCCCACCCCACCCCTCAAGCTCCACAGCCAATCAGGGGGCGTGGCGAGGAGGCTTGTCTCCTCCCCTCATTTAGGGCGTGGCCTCGCCCCTCCCACCCTCGGGGAAGGCTGCGCGCGCAGCCCCTCCTCAACCCTAAACAACCCACCCACCCCCCGCACCCCCAGCGTAAGGAGACCCCATTTCGCGGCAGCCCCATCACCTGGAAGGGATTCACGTCCACCGGGTCCGCGAAAGGGTTCGTGTCGAAGGCCGACATGGCCGGTTCCGGGCTCGGTCAGGCCGCCTCCTGCCACCGCCGCAGCACCTGCTCTCAATCCGGTCCGCTTCCTGCTCCCTAGAAACCAGACAAGAAAGCCACTTCCGGCAGGACGGTTCCGCCTCCTACACGCATGCGCGTTGCGTCCGCCAGCGGCCGGCCGTTCGCAGCCGCGTGACAAAGCGGAGCTTGTGACTTCACCGGGGAGGGAAAGGAGCGGTAGGCCAGGCGCATGCGCAACAGGGAAAAGCGTTTCTGGCTTTGTACTCTCGGCCCTGGCGGGACTCCGGAGAAGGGACGATGCCTTCTGAGCATGCGCGTTAAGTGTTGGTTCGATCCCCCTGTGTATGTATTGTCTCGACTGGCTTGCAAATTGAGATGCTGGAAGCAGAAATTAATTCATGAACTGTATTAGCGGTTAATTAAGCCTTTTAACTGCGGCTTTCGGTTAATTATCTCCATTTAGTGATTGCCCATTTTACTGTTTAAAAGCCCAGTTCTTTAAAAAGTGAGCAGAATTGATAATTAAATAATGCAGTTTAATAGCTCACTATACTGGGCGCATGCAAGTCACAGAATATTGCTTCGTAGTAGTAGTAATAATTCTTAATAATCTGTCCCGGTGCCAGACAACAACGTTGCAGATTCGGGTGCAGCCCCACTATATAGCCCCCTTTTGCAAACACTTTTGTGGAAACCCGATGCAGAGGGGCTGCAAGTAAAAAAACGGGGGGGCTCCACTTTTTGTACTCGGGCCTGCCTCCGGGGCTTTACGGTGCAGAAACCGCCGCCCACATTCCACGGGTGCAGCCTCGCCCCTTCCACCCACGTGCTGCGACAAGGCGCTGCTTGCTGCACCCGTTGAATATCTGCCTGCTCCCCGCCCAGCAGCCCTGCCGGGAAGAAAAGGAGCAGCGCGCCTGCAAACGGGGGCTCCCCAGCTGCTCCGAATCTAACTCCGTTTTGGTCAATCCGCGATTTTGCAGCCTCCTCCTCCTCCTGCCAAGGAATTGGGGATCCGGAGCGGGGGAAACTACCTTTCCCGGCGTGCACGGCCCGGCGCCTGGAAGAGGCGGCGCCTCTCGGCTCCTTTTGCCGGCTGGGAAATGAGGCCGGGCAGCTTCGGAACGATGGCAGAGTTGAGAGGTGAGTGATTCAAAGCACGGCGCCGCGTGGAGGACGCGAGGGGGCGGGCCCAGAGCCGGGTCTACTCGGGAGTAAGCCCCCGGGGAGCACGATCCTCCGGGGCCGGCCTGCCTCGGAGGGCTTTCAGCCCCATGGCTTGGGGGGGGCGATGCACCCAGAGACGGAGAATGAACGCCTTTTCTTTCCCTGGGCTGGCAACTTCGTGGACGCAACCAGCCGTCCCCTGTTGGAAACGGGATGCTGGGTTAGGTCCGGTGTTCCCTCTGAGCCGACTTAGTGCGAGCCAGCTCACGGGTTTTTTTAGCCTCCGGCTCACACATCTTTGTCTTAGCTCGGGGAGGAGGGCTCCAGAGCAAACTGATTTATGCAGTCAGCCCAATCGCTGGCTCACAACTTTATTGCCGGTAGCTCACAAAGTAGAATTCTTGCTCACAAGACCCCACAGCTTAGAGGGAGCATTGGTTAGGTCTACAGCGAGGAGGACGGCTTGAAGCGGGATGTTCCTTTATTTTAAAAG
Organism: Gekko gecko; assembly: GCA_029375565.1. Taxonomy (NCBI): domain Eukaryota; kingdom Metazoa; phylum Chordata; class Lepidosauria; order Squamata; family Gekkonidae; genus Gekko; species Gekko gecko. Next base: position 6,006,468 of record JAPDNY010000017.1, on the reverse strand, counting down.
CTCAGTTGATTCAGGATGGACTGGAATCCAACTTTGTTCTTCTTGACGCAGAGAGTGAATTAAAACAGGGGAGGATGTAGTGGGGTCCACAGGCATAGTGGGCTTTAAAAGGGGATTAGACAGATTCATGGAGGAGAGGTAATATTAGTAGCCGTGGTGATTAAACAGAACCTCCAGATTCAGAGGCAGTCAACCTCTAAAGTGAACCTCTGAACCCCAGAGCCAGGAGGCAACATCACGGGAAGACCTTGGCTTCTGTGCCCTGTTGTTGGCCCTCCAGTGGTTGCCCACTGTGTGAGACAGAAGGATGGACTAGATGGACCACTGATCCGATCCAGCAGGGCTCTTCCAATGTTCTTATGAAGGCCTCAGCCTCTATATCCTGCTGTTGGCCCTCCAGAAGAAGTGGTCAGCCCCTGTGTGAGACAAGATGCTGGGCTAGATGGACCACTGGTCCAATCCAGCAGGGCTCTTCTTATGTTCTTATGAAGGCCTCGGCCTCTATGTCCTGCTGTTGGCCCTCCAGAGGAGCTGGTCAGCCACTGTGTGAGACAGGATGCTGGACTAGATGACTGACTAGTCTGATCCAACAGGGCTGTTCTGATATTCTTGGGAAGGCCTTGGCCTCTATGCCTTGTTGTTGGCCCTCCAGAGGAGCTGGCTGGCCACTGTGTGAGACTGGAATGCTGGACTAGATGGACCACTGGTCTGATCCAACAGGGCTCTCCTTATGTTCTTATGAAGGCCTCGGCCTCCATGCCCTGTTGTTGGCCCTCCAGAGGAACTGGTTGGCCTGTGTGTGAGGCAGGATGCAGGATTAGATGGACCACTGGCCTCATCCAGCAGGGCTGTTCTGATGTTGTCAGGCTGGATGTGGCAGACCAAAGCGTGACCTTGCGCCCAAACCAAGCAGCAGCAGGAAGCAATGAGACGGGTGGAGAACTGCCCTCTCGGTCACCATCACAAAGTGGCGCAAATGCATATTTATGTATGGAGACAGTGCCGTTTGCAGAGCTGTCAGCTGCTATGGACCACGTGGATAATCGAAGCCCGGAGATGCGGAAAGGTTATTCGAAATGCCAGTGGGGTCTATGTGATGCCTTCCAGGGCACAGCAGCCTGGCTCAAACTCTTCTCGACGGTCTCAAATTAGACCCACAGCCCATCTCGGGCACGTGACGACGGCTTTTCGAAGTGCTGTGGCTATTTATAGGGGCCAGAGAGCCTTTAGCATTTGGGAGCCTCGCTGGAATAATCTCTCATCATTCCCCCCTGCCCCCTCCCCGCTAGGATATGAAAGATAACTTGAGGGGTTTCTCATCGTACGGTTCACTGATCCTGGGATAAAAACCCCTTCGGCTTGCTTCTGCCTTCTGTTTGGTGCATGTCCCCTGCTCGACCTAAGAGCAGCCCTTAAGGTACCACCCGGTTCTTTTTTAGGACGGGACGTGGGCATGAAAGCCTTACGCTGCGCTGGATAATAGTTCTTTTTACCTTGTGGCACGTGCAAAAATATCCAGTTATCCATTCTTTTCTAATTTCTCATCCAAGCACGGCCTGCAGATTCTGAGGACCTCAGCGGGGTGGTGGAAAGGCCCGTCAAGTCACAGGAGACTTAGGGCGACCCTGTAGGGTTTTCAAGGCGAGAGGCGTACAGAGGTGGTCTGCTGTTGCCGGCCTCCGCGTCGCACCCCTGGTCTTCCTTGGAGGTCTCCCGTACCAAACCCTAGCCAGGGCTGACCCTACTTAGCATCCTAGATCTGAGGAGATCGGGCCTGGGGTACCCAGGTTAGGTGTCAGAAATGTCTGTTTGCTATTTCACACTGAGTCCATTGTTCTGTGTTCCCTATCTCATCCCTGCACTGCGCTTGCGTAGGTATGCTTGCAGTAACGTGGGAGCTTCTTCTCTGCTGCTCGGTCTTATCATGGTAGCCTTGAATGCAGGCTTTGGGCTATTCTTAAGCTTATGAGAATTTTCCAGTCCTGTGAAGACAGGGGGAGGAGGGAATCGTCTCCCGCCCATTAAGTAACTCTCCCGCCGGGAGTTTCCCGCACGCACGCTTACATTTCATTTGCTAGTTGCACTTTGCATCACACTATAACCTTGCTTGAGCCGCTTGTCCCGCCATTCCTGACAATGACCCTCCACTGTGGGTTTTAGCACTGTATTCCAATAAAGCCCTTCTTACTCAAAGAATGCTTGGATCTACTTGCTTTTGAACCTGACATTAGGGCTGATCGGCAAATAGGAATCCTTCTGAAGCAAGTCTTTTTTCACTTGGGAAGGAAATCCTGGTAATCTGTATCCAACAGGTTTCCCCGTTTTATTTATTTATTCATCCGGAACACTGATAAAGCCTGCCTTTCTCCCAGGTCACTGTGACTCAGAGCAGGTCATGGCGAAGAATAAAAACCTGAACGCGAAACATAAGGACACAAAGAAGATAACCACTGGGCAGTGTTCCCTCTAAGCTGAGCTAGTGTGGGCTAGCTCACAGTTTTTTAGCCTCCGGCTCACGCGTTCTTTGCTCAGGAAAGATGGTTCGAGAGGAAACTGATTTACGCAGCAGCCAAATCGCCTGCCCCCAACTTTAATGCCGTTAGCTTAGAAAGTAGAATTTTTGCTCACAGGACGCCACAGCTTAGGGGAAGCATTGCCACTGGAGGGGGGGATTTTCTTTGAAACGCCAAGACTTCTTTGGATGGTCCAGTTGCTAAATTCTGCCTCACCTGCTTGCTGTGTCCTGGCTTCCCTGCATTCTGTCAAAAGTTTTCTCTTTGATGCCAAAAATATATCCACACTTTGAGGTTTGCCGGGGATGCTTTAATTGGAAGCGAGGCCCTCGGCGTTATGAGGGGACGCGAGAAAAAATAGAGAGTCTTGCGGGATCTTGAAGATGAATCTATTTATCACCGTTTGAGCTGATGTGAGCCGAACCGCTGCCGGCTGGGGAGGAATTGTCGAAAAAGGATACGTCGGATAAACCTCTGCACAGAGATTGTTGCTTCCGACAGCCAGTTATCCATTCCCTCTTTCGACCAAAAGAAATAGCAGCCAAAACCATGTGCCTCTGGTGTAAAAAGCTTTTCCATCAAGGAAGAGGGGGTGGGCGTTGATTTTCCCCGTTCCCTCTGTAGACCCCTGTGCTGTTCCTGAGGTTCCACTGTGAGCCGTCCCCCCCGGGACACAATTTCACAGACCTTTTGGGCTGGGACAAGTGGGGTCCCGCTTCCCAACATCCACAGATAGTCAGCTATGTGCTGGTGTGTCTGGCTGGCACGTGAATTCCTAAATCAGTAGCAACTCTTGGAGACCCTCCCCCTTTTGGTGCTTTTTGCATTTGTGTGTGTTTGTGCCTCCGTGCCTTGAAGTCATGGAGACCTCTGGCGACTCCTACTAGGGCACGGAGGACATTCAGAGAAGTGGCTTTGATAGCCTGCCCTCCACCTCCCGACTCTGGTATTCTTCGGAGGTCTCCCATCCAAATGCTTGCCAGGGTCGGCCCTGCTTAGCTTCCGAGATCGGTCTTCCCTGGGCTATCCAGGTTGGCGCATTGGAGCTTCTCTTGTGATGTGGAACTGTAAGCGCCTTAAAGCATGTTTTCATACTTAAGTTCAAACTAAGTGGATTGGAGGGATACCTTAATTCAAACTGCAAAGGTTTGAAGCATGGAACCTGTATAATTTTTTTATTTTTCCAGGAGGGGGGAGACTGCAAGTTTGGCGGCTCCCTAGATGTGATTGCAGGCCAGGGGTCCCAAGTGTTTTTTCAACCTGCAGGCAGTTTTGGAATTCTGACGCAACCACAAAATGGCTGCTATAAAATGGCTGCCGCAGGAGGCGGAGCTAGCCACACAACGGCTGCTGCAGCTCACCTTCGGTCACACTGTGAAGGGTCTTGTGCCATGGTGGCAGCTGCCGCCAAAGCAACGTTTTTAAAAATCTGCACAGCCAATCAAAGTTCCAGTGGCCAATCAGAGGCCTTGCTGGGCGAAAGCCCCAGTTGGCCCCGCCCACGTTTTCTAAAAACACTTTGCGGGTGCCAGGAAAGATGTCAGAGAGCACCATGGTACTCACGGGCGTCACGTTGGGGACAACTGTTCTAGGCTGAGTTCCTTGAATTTGGGTCAAAGAGGGGTTCAGAGGGGTTGTTTATTCCTTGTGACATGAGGGAGCTCGAAGCAATGCCCGTTGGTTTCTCAGATGGCCTCTCACCCAGGCCCTGATCAGATATTGCCCAGCTTAGCTTCACTAGGGTTGTGCCACGACTTGGGCCTTCAGACCGTGCCCTGGGTGGCCAGATGGAGAGGCAGCGACAGGGTTTGCAAAGAGAACGGGTACACGTATGATTTGGGAGAATCAAATGCACCACAGACTCTTCTGACAAGAAGCATGTAGGCTGATGGTTGAGGCCAGGGCTAGAAGAAGAAGAAGAAGAAGAGAGCCAGTTTGATGTAGTGGTTAAGTGCGCGGACTCTAATCTGGGAGGACTGGGTTTGATTCCCCACTCCTCCACTTGCAGCTGCTGGATGACCTTGGGCAAGCCACAGTTCTGTCAGAGCTGTTCTCTCCCGAACAGTTCTCTCAGAGCTCTCTCAGCCCCTCCTGCCTCACAGGGTATCTGTTGTGGGGAGGGGAAGGGAAAAGAGTTTGTAAGCCACTCTGAGTGAAGGGTGGGGTATAAATCCAATCTTTTCTTCTTCTTCTAATGGTTGAGGCCAGGGCTAGCTAGCTCCTGTGGTGTCCTTCCATAATGACTTTTCCCTCTCTTCTTCCTTGCCGTTTCAGTCTTCCCCCTGGCCTGCGTGGTGCAGAACTACGCCTGGGGCAAGTTGGCCCGGGACAGCGAAGTGGCCAGACTGCTGGCCAGCAGCGAACCCATATTGCGGATTGAGTTGGACAAGCCGTATGCTGAAGTAAGTGCTCGCCCCGTTCCCTCCGGGGCTGACCCCATCGATCTTTCCCTTCTCCTGGGACCTGTCCTGTGTCAAGACAGCAGGAAGGGGCTGGTGGGGGAGTCCTGTTTGGCATGCAGAAGGTCCTGGATGCAGTTCCACTTTCAAGGACCTCTGATTGTAGGTAAGAATGTAATAACATTGGAAGTGCCCTGCTGGATCAGACCAGTGGTCCATCTAGTTGAGCATCCCGTCTCACGCAGTGGCCAACCAGTTCCTCTGGAGGGCCAACAACAGGGTACAGAGGCTGAGGTCTTCAGAAGAATGTAAGGAGAACCCTGCTGGATCAGACCAGTGGTCCATCTAGTCCTGCATCCTGTCTCACACAGTGGCCAACCAGTTCCTCTTGAAGGCCAGCAGCAGGGCACGGAGGCCAAGGCCTTCAATAGAACATCAGAAGAGCCCTGCTGGATCAGACCAGTGGTCCATCTCGTCCAGCATCCTGTCTCACCCAGTGGCCAGTTACAAGTATAGAGGAACCACGGTCATATGGTTACACATACAAAAAACAACTCCTTTGATCTATTTAAATGCTAAACATTGCTTCATGATCTCTGAGCACCAGTGTAGTGTGTGGGCTAGAGAGACTGACTAGGATCTGGGTTCAAGTCCCCTCTCGCCAGAGGATCTTAGGCGGTTCACGCTCTCCCAGCCTAATCAGCCTTGCACGGTTGTTGTGAGGATAACGTGGAGGAGGAGAGAGATGTGTCCACAAGCTGGGATGTACATGTGACAGATGCTAAAGACCATTGTAAGAGTGCGTTGGCGTAATGGCTTAGGAAACCCTGGTTCAATTCCCCACTGTGCTCCAAAGCTCACTGGGGTGTCCTTCAGAACAGATTTAGAGTCCAGGGGCACCTTTAAGACCAACAAAAGTCTATTCAGGGTATGAGATTTCATGTGGACACATGCCTTTTTCAAATTTTTGAAAATATGGTATTTGAAAAAGTGCATGCACACGAAAACGCGTACCTTGAATAAACCTTTGCTGGTCTTAAAGGTGTCCCACTGGACTCTAGATTTGTTCCACTGCTTCAGACCAACACGGCTGACCGCCTGGAACTATCTTCATGGGGTGTCTGTTGTGGGGAGGGGAAGGGAAAGGAGTTTGTGAGCCGCTCTGAGACGCCTTTGGGCTGTGAAGGGCGGGGTATAAATCCAATCCCTTCTTCTCCTCCTCTCTCTCTCTTTCTACTAAGCTTCACTGCAGAGTGAGGATTTGAACCCAGGCCTTCCTAGGCGTGATCCACCACTTCTCATCATTGCACCAGTGTGGAAAGCAACTGTGCAGGTTTTTAGTCAGACTCACCCCGGACTGCTGTTGACACACTAGCTGGAAAACTTTCCTCTGGAAGAGGGAAATGCAGCATGGCCTTTTTTTAGGTTTCTTTCTACATCTTCCCAAGCATGTGTTTACTGAGTCACGTGAACTGACGTCTCATCTCCCTCCCCTTCTCTCCCCTCTCTTGTCTTAGCTCTGGATGGGCACACATCCCAAAGGCGACTCCCTCATTCTGGACAACCGCATCCCCCAGAAGACCTTAGGGCAGTGGATCGCAGAGAATCCTGGGTGTTTGGGTTCAAAGGTCAAAGAGATGTTTCACGGGCAGCTCCCCTTCTTGTTCAAGGTGCTCTCGGTCAACACGGCGTTGTCCATCCAGGCGCACCCTAACAAGGTGAGACTTTATCGGTGTGGGCAAATCGAACACCGTCCTGCCACATATATCCATGTGCCACCTGTGGCGTTCAAGTGGCCTTCTCCTCGTGGTAGCCTCTCTCAGGACCATCCATTCGGCAATGGGCTTGTTCTTTGGGAAGACCAGTTCTGTTCTCCAGTAACGGATTTCATGGTTTTAGACCTCCTTGCCAACTGCCATCGGGAAGAGCCCGGATCCGGGGACCCTTTTGTTACCGCCCGAGCAAATCGCCCAAGACAATTGGAGCGGACCGAGGAGCTGGTTTAAAATGAGGAAATCATTGCTAGCGCTTTAGTATCAATTGGCGTTGTGATTTTATGTGTATTGCCGGAATATCATCCTGTTTCGTAAGCCGCCCTTGGCCGGGAGGGCAGGATAAGAAAAATCAAATAAATCAAATCAATGGTGGAATGAACCTAGGTCCATCAATAATGTTTACACTTCTTAGCCAAAGGCCGAGAAGCAATGAACCTAGGTCTCCCGGCTGCTAGTCCCCGACTCTAACCACTAGACCACACTGGCTCTTGTAATATGTTTTTGGTTAACGAATAACTTTGGTCCCACCTGCTCATGTCTCCCTCCATGCTTCCCTCATGCAGGCCCATGTCGGTGGCCTGCTGAAGTTGTGACCAGCTGTTTCCTAGTGGAGCCAGTGTGGGAGGTAGTCGTTAAGAGTGTCGGACTAGAATCTGGGAGACCCGAGTTTGAATCCCCCCTCGTGCCATGGAAGTTTGCCGGGTGACCTTGGGCCAGTCACGCTCTCTTGGCCTAACCTACCTCGCAGGGTGGTTGTGGGAATAAAATGGAGAGGGCCAACAACAGGGCAGAGACGCCGAGGCCCTCATAAGAACATCGGAAGAGCCCTGCTGGATCAGACCAGTGGTCCATCTAGTCCAGCATCCTGCCTCACACAGTGGCCAACCAGTTCGTCTGGAGGGACAACAACAGGGTACAGAGGCCAAGGCCCTCATAAGAACATTAGAAGAGCCCTGCTGGATCAGACCAGTGGTCCAGCATCTAGTCCGAGGTATTAATGAATTAGATATGCCAATAAAGGTATACGAATGCGTATTAATGAATTACATAATAATAAAGAGCTCAGGTTCAAGGTGCTTTGTTGCTCTCTGAGGTGAGGGCGACCTCTAAACTCTGTCCTCGCTTTCCTCCCAGGAACTGGCAGTGAAGCTCCATGCCCAGTACCCAGAGCACTACCCCGATACCAACCACAAGCCGGAGATGGCCATCGCCCTGACCACCTTCAACGGTCTGTGCGGCTTCCGTCCTGTTGAAGAGATCGTGGCCTTTCTTCAGCGTAAGTGAACGGTGGGGCTTTAAAACGAGGGGGAGGGGAAGCGATGGCTAATGCAGCCGTGAGGGCTGAACGGAACCTCCACGAGCAGGGGCAGTCTACCTCGGATCGCCGGCTGCCAAAGGCCAGAGTGAAAACAGGGGAAAGCTTTGGCCCTCCATGCCCATGTAGGTGACTCTTAAATCTAGTGAGTCACAGAGGGAAGGAAATACCGGACCAGATAGAGCTTCAGTGTGATCCAGCGGAGCTCTTCTTACATTTTTGCCGAATGACCGTTGCGGGTTATGGTAGGACACAGAATAAACAGAGGCAATTCTGTTTCTAGTTATAGAGAGGCACTGTTCTGTAGTGGACAGACTGGCGGACTAGAAGCTCAGGGCCACTCGGGTTTGAACACCGACTTCTTCCATGGAAGCTCGCTGGCAATGCTCCCTCTAAGCTGCGGAGTCCTGTGAGCAAGAATTCTACTTTGTGAGCTGCTGGCGTTAAAGTTTTGGGCGCGTGACTTGGCCATTGCAGAAATTGGTTTGCTCTTCAGCCGTCCTTCCCGAGCGAAGACAAAAATGTGTGAGCCGGAGGGTAAAAAACTGTGAGCTAGTTCACACTAACTCTGCTTAGAGGGAGCACTGCTTGCCGGATGACCTTGGGTCCGGAACAAACGCTCGGCCCGGCCAACCTCACAGGGTTGTTGTTGTGAGAAAATGGGGGAGGGGACAGCGATGTGCTGAGCCACTTTTGAGTCCCAACGATGGGAAGGCAAGAAGAAGAAGAGAAGAGGTTGGGCTTGTACCCCGCCCTTCACTACCTGAAGGAGTCTCAGACTGGCTGACAGTCTCCTTCCCCTCCCCACAACAGACACCCTGTGAGCACCGCCCCCTCTAAGCTGTGGAGTCCTGTGGGCAAAAATTCTACTTTGTGAGCTACTGGCATTAAAGTTGTGAGCGAGCGATTTGGCTCCTGAATAAATTAGTTTGCTCTGGAGCCCTCCTCCCTGAGCTAAGACAAAAAATGTGTGAGCCAGAGGCTAAAAAAGCTGTGAGCTGGCTCACACTAACTCAGCTTAGAGGGAACACTGCCTGTGAGGCAGGTGGGGCTGAGAGAGCTCTTTTGAGAACTGCTGTTGAGAGAACAGCTCTGAGAGAACTTGTGGCTGACCCAAGGTTGCACCAGCAGCTGCATGTGGAGAAGTGGGGAATCAAAATCAGTTCCCGCAGATTAGAATCTGCGCCCCTAACCAAACCCTAACTACACCAAACAGACAAGCGGGATATAAATAAATGCCAAAATCAATGCAAGTAGTGTTAGCTGGACTAGGGTTTGGGAGACTTGGGGCGTTCTTCCAAGGTGTTGCCTTCTCGCTGCGTTGGACCCGCGGGTGCGTTGCGGTGCTTGTCAATAGTGCACGTGTCTGGGTTTCCCGCAGAGGTTCCTGAATTCCGAGCCCTGATCGGGAACGTGGCCGCCGAGCAGCTGGAACGCAGCGTGGCTGACGACCCGCGGGGAGTGACGGCTGCGCTGCGCATCTGCTTCACCAGGATGATGAAGAGCGAGAAGAAAGTCTGCGCGGAGCAGCTCAACCTGCTGGTGAAACGGATTACCCAGAAAGGTGAGTTCGGAGGACTGTTTTGTAATGTGCTTCGTAACCTTCTAAGCACTGGCTTGATGGAGCGACTGGCTGTACTTTGTGGCCGTTTCCCACCGGAGCCAGAGACCGACCCGAGCGGGGGCATCGAGCTTCCTAGAGCAGTGTCCTCTCCTGGTTCAGGCTGTTCCTCCTGACCAATAAACCGTGCTAACAATCCAGTGTTGCAGTCCTGTGTTACCTTGTTGGTCTCTAAGGCGGTACTGGACTCGAATCTAGTGTTTCTTAGGAAGTGGCACTCAAAGGGGAAGGGTCCTGGCTGGGAGAGGGGATGTGGCTCAGTGGAAGAGCTTCTTCCTGGCATGCAGAAGGTCCCAGGTTCAATCTCCAGCATCTCCAGTTAAAAGGACAAGGCTGTAGGGGATGGGAAAGACCTTGATTGAGACCCTGGCTCAGTGGTAAAGCCTCTGCCTGACATGCAGAAGGTCCCAGGTTCAATTCCTGGCCTCTCCAGTTAGAAGGAATAGGCAGTAGGTGATGAGAAAGATCTTGACCTGAGAGACCCTGGCTCAGTGGTAAGTACAAGGCTGCAAGCCGGGCTCCCTCTTAAGCCGTGGAGTCTTGCAAGCAAAAATCCCACTTTGCTCACAAATGCCACTTTGCCGGGCCGGGCTACCTGTGCCATAAAATGTCATGCCAGGTACCGGAGATATAAGCTTTATAAAGGACACAGGCAAACCCAATTAACAATATTGTTTTTTTACTCAAAATACAAACAAGAGCTATTGATTCCTAGCAGCGGATGCTATTGATTTACTGGGGAACCCACAAAAGCCCCGATAAATGTATTTAATCACGTGCAGTAATCTAGGTATATACAATAAGCAGTGAGTAAACCATATTTGCCCTGTTTGCCTTTTCTCAGTTTTAATCGGGATATTAAAAATACTGAAAGATCTCCCAAATTACCACAGACATAGAGTATCAGTTACATCAGGAATATCAGCTTCTCAGATATTCCATAATGGGGAACCAAATCGCCGCAAAGTTCGATGAAGATGTTTGGGAGGTAAGGTACGATAAGATGTCAGTGATTTCGGCCATGATATAAAGGCCCCATAACTTTTTGTGCCAGAGCGACAGTCCCGGGAGTGTTTTATCTTACCTGCGTGCAGCAAACGAAAGGAGATAGAGCTGGCTTCGGATTGAAAAGAGGGGCGAGGACCAGTTAAGAAAGAGCTGATCCGGAGTGGGAAGAATTTCAGTACCAGTTGTGTTCTGGGTTTGTGTAAGGACCAGTGTTCCCTCTAAGCTGAGTTAGGGTGAGCTAGCTCACAGTTTTTTAGCCTCCGGCTCAAAGCTTTTGTCCTTGCTCAGGAAGGATGGCACAAGAGCACACTAATTTAGGCAGCAGCCGAAATCGCTCGCTTACAAACTTTAACGCCAGTCGCTCACAAAGCAGAATTGTTGCTCACAAGACTCCACAGCTTAGAGGGAGCACCGGTAAGGACCTGTGTTCCCAGGAGGCTCGAATGTAAGGACAAGGAAGCCAGCAGTTCAGATAACCCCCTGCCGTCCGCGCTTTGTCCAACAAAAGGGACTCGATGCATGAGAGATGTGAGCCAGCTTTTGCGATGTAAGGTACCGGAGCGGCAACCACTTAAATGCTTGAAGTTTCATTGACAGTATCTTCGAATTAAATGGAGACGAGCCCCATATAGTCTCCCAGTCGGTCATTGTTATGTCTTTATTTTATTTTTATGCTATTGTTTCAATTTATACCCGCAAATGGGCTCAGGGCGGCTTACATAAATTGGTAGCCAGTACCATAAAAACCCTCCTGCCAACCTAGCAGTTCGAAAGCAAGAAATTGCAAGTAGACAAATAGGTACCACTTCGGTGGGAAAGTAACAGCATTCCGTGCGCCTCGGTGTTTAGTCATGCCGGCCACATGACCACGGAAACGTCTTCGGACAGCGCTGGCTCTTCGGCTTTGAAACAGAGATGAGCACCGCAACCCTAGAGTCGGATTCGACTGGCTTTCGAGCAAGGGAACCTTTACCTTTACCTTACCATAAAAACCATATACAAAGTTCAAGCATTTTTTTTTTGGTACAATATGTTTTATTCATTTTGAAATATAACAAGAAAAAATTAAACATTAAAACATCCAAGTGCATACAAGATGCTAATAGCATAATATTACATAAACAAGTAAGTAATTAACAGAAAGATATAGGATGAAGAGCCTTATTGAGAACAGAGAATAATTTATCACCAGGTTGTACCAGTATTTAGGTTGTCTGCGTAGTTTTTAAAGGAGGAGTACCAAATACAAAGGAGCTGTGGTGGCTCAAGTGGTTAAGACGCTGAACTGCAGGCTGTGGAAGGTCAGTAGTTCAGCAGTTTGAGACCCGAGATTGCCGCATGACAGAGTGAGCTCCCGTCTCTAGTTCCAGCTCCTGCCAACCTAGCAGTTCGAAAGCAAGAAATTGCAAGTAGATAAATACGTACCACTTCGGTGGGATGGTAACAGCGTTCCGTGCGCCTTGGTGTTTAGTCATGCCGGCCACATGACCATGGATATGTCTTCGGACAGCGCTGGCTCTTTGGCTTGGAAACGGAGATGAGCACCGCAACCCTAGAGTCGGATTTGACTGGCTTTCGAGCAAGGGAACCTTTACCTTTACCAAATACAAATGTCTTTAAAAAACAATGCCCGGAGCAAGTAAACTAATTACCATAGCCCTAGAACATCCATCACTTTGGGATAGTCTGTGTGATTAGTTAAGTAATCTAGTAGAGACAGCCAGGTTGCTATAAAAGAGGAGGGAGCAGGTTTTTTATTAAATGGTGTAAGATTGTCCGAGAGTTTGGCCATAATATATAAATTCCACAGCTTATTATGCAAAGTTAAAACATTTTCACATTAAAACTGTCCAGTAATTAATGTGCTAGTGCTAGTAAACGTCTTCCATTTAATAGGACGGTGTACTAAAGGTATACAACAGTTATTCCCACTTCAGTGATCCTCAGCATTGAGCGATGGTATGACACACTCTCCCGGCCAGAGCCAACCCATAGCCACAGATGTTGGTTGTGGTGGTATGGTGTGGCAGCTCCTAATTGAGGGCCTGGCGGAAGAGCTCCATCTTGCAGGCCCTGCGGAACTGTAGAAGGTCCCGCAGGGCCCTGATCTCCTCCTGGCCCCACTGCTGGACCTCCTGATGGCCCCTGGTATTTTTGGCCACTGTGTGACACAGAGTGTTGGACTAGATGGGCCATTGGCCTGATTCAACACTGGCTTCTCTTATGTTCTTAGGAGCTCATTCCACCAGTAAGGACTTCAGCAGTATGTTTGATATTTCATTAGTTGTAGATTTCCCCGGTTGTCCGGCCGTGGTCTTGGCATTGTAGGACCTGACGTTTCACCAGCAACTGTGACTGGCCATCCTCAGAGGTATAACACAGAAAGATGGCGTACTCTCTGTGTCAGTGTAATCCATCTTTCTGTGTTATATCTCTGAGGATGCCAGTCAGAGCTGCTGGCGAAACGTCAGGTCGTACAGTGCCAAGACCACGGCCGGACAACCCGGAAATCTACAGCTGATGAACTCCAGCCATGAAAGCCTTCGACAACATTTTGATACTTCAATTGGGATGTTTCAGCCTGATTACATAAAATCTGAGTTTTGGTGTTGTTTGGCTCCTTAATTATAAAAGGCTGCTAGTCTTATTATAATAAGACAGGGTCTTATTAAGGTGGAGGACCCGAATGAGAGGCCCCTTCCGCTCGCTCTTGAGGGGTTTCCGTGTCTCCTTTTCCTCAGCCGCTCTCGGAGAAGACACCTCGGCCAGCTGCGGGGACCTTCTTCTCAAGCTTCACTCGCAGTTCCCCGGAGACATCGGCTGCTTCGCCATCTACTTCCTGAATCTGGTGAAGATGGAGCCGGGAGAGTGCATGTTCCTTGGGGCCAATGAGCCGCACGCCTATCTCCACGGAGGTGAGTGTCGGCACTGAGCCCCCGTGAGACGTGGCGGCTGCTGTGTCCTGCTAGGACTGGGGGGACCTATTCATTTATCACTCTGTTCCAGGGGTCCCCAACATTTTGGGAGCCTGTGGGCAGCTTTGGAATCCCGACACAGGGTGGTGGGCGCAGCCACAAAATGGCTGCCTCGGGAGGTGGAGCCAATTAAAAATGGCTGCCGCGGGAGGCGGAGCCACACACAGGGAGGAAGCCCAAGAGCAGGAGAGGAGAGAGGTGATTTTAAAAACTGCATTGGGGGGAGGAGGAGTGAGAGAATAAAAAGAAATGCTGTGGCAGCAGCCGCTGTTGAAACAATGCTGTTTTCATTTGCGCACTGCATCAGATCTTCAGTGGCCATTCGGAAGCCCTGCCAGGCAGGAGCCCCACCCGGTTTCTAAAAACACTCGGTGGGCACCATGATGATGCCCAGGGGCACCATTTTGGGAACCCCTTCTCTTTTTTTTGGGGGGGGGGGGGTTTAAAAGAAAATTGTGTGTGTGTGTGTACCTGGAAGTCATGGTGACCTCTGGTGAGCCTGGAAGATATTCAGAGAGGTGGCTGGATAAAGCCTGCCCCCGCCTCCCGGCTCTGGTATTCTGTGGAGGTCTCCCATCCAAGTACTAGCCGGGGCTGAACCAGCTTAGCTTCCGAGCTCTGACGAGACCGGGCTTGCCGGGGCCACCCAGGTCAGGGCCGGTGTTCCCTCTAAGCTGAGTGAGTGAGAGCTAGCTCACAGTTTTTTAGCCTCCTCCGGCTCACACATTTCTGCCTTAGCTCAAGAAGGACGGCTGCAGAGCAAACTAATTTTTGCAGAGCCAAATCGCTCCCGCACAACTTTAATGCCAGTCACTCAGAAAGTAGAATTTTTGCTCACGAGACTGCACGGCCTAGAGGGAGCATTGGTCAGGGCCCGTTCTCTGTTTTTATCACATTTTTATCTCTCCAGTAATTCGGCATGGCTTAACTAGTTCTGTCCCCCCCCGCCGCCCCCCCCACTGTTGTTCTCACAAAATAACGCAGGCTGGGCCACGGGTTACTGATTTGTGTTCTTATTTGTAACTTTTCCTGGTTGTCACTAATATGGCAGTCGTCTGGTTCAGAAGCCCGTCAGTTCAGAGCCGTTAGAGGAGGAAAGAGGGAAAGGATGGGGCTCCGTTCCTAGAGTGCCCCGCGCCCTTTTGTCCCCAGGAAGGCTTCCGCGCACGCTGACCATTGGGGGTGTGTGGTGGTGGTGGTTGTTTTTTGTTTCTAACTCTGCAGACTGCATTGAGTGCATGGCCTGCTCTGACAATACGGTGCGGGCAGGCCTCACGCCCAAGTTCATCGACGTCCTCACCCTGTGCGAGATGCTCAACTACACTCCAGCCCCGGCCAGCTCCAAGCTGCTGACCCCCACCCAGAGCCGCCTGGACCCGTGCGTCACCATCTACGACCCTCCTGTCCCAGACTTTGCGGTCATGAAAATCGAGGTGAGCTCGGATGTCTCTGGAGAGGGGCGCGAGGAAGCGAGCTTTTTGCACACGTTTCTCCTTTTCTAGGGTTGGGGGCCGTCTTGCTGGCAGCCCCCGAGAGCTTTTGGGAGCCGGGCAGGAAGTGACGTCACTGCGAGTGGCGTTGCGGCAACGCTGTAGGAAGTTCCGGAATCTCTAGATTCAGTAAGAACATAAGAGAAGCCATGTTGGATCAAGCCAGTGGCCCATCCAGTCCAACACTCTGTGTTGCACAGTGGTCGAAACCCAGGTGCCCTCAGGAGGTCCACCAGCAGGACCAGAACTCCAGAAGGCCTCCCGCTGCTGCCCCCTAAGCACCAAGAATATAGAGCATCACTGCCCCAGACATAAGAGCATAAGAGAAACCAACACTCAGGAGGTCCACTAGCAGAGCCAGAACTCCAGAAGCCCTCCACTTGCCCCAAACATAAGAGATGCCTTGTTGGATCAGGCCAGTGGCTCATCCAGTCCAGCAATATGTTGTCACACAGTGGCCAAAACCCAGGCGCCATCAGGAGGTCCGCCAGCAGAGTCAGAACTCCAGAAGCCCTCCCGCTGTTGCCCCCTCCCAAGCACCAAGAAGACAGAGCATCATTGCCCCAGATGTAAGAACATAAGAGAAGCCATGTTGGATCAGGCCAATGGCCCATCCAGTCCAACACTCTGTGTCACACAGTAGCCAAAAACCAGGTGCCATCAGGAGGTCCACCAGTTGGGGCCAGAACTCCAGAAGCCCTCCCACTGTTGCCTCCCCCAAGCACCAAGAAGACAGAGCATCCCTACCCCAGACAGAGTGTTCCATCTATACCTTGTGGCTTATAGCCACTCATGGGCCCCTGCTCCTTAAGTTCATCCAGTACCCCCTTGAAAGTGTCTGTGCTTGTAGCCACCACCACTTCCTGCAGCAGTGAATTCAGAAAGCGTTTAGTACGCCATCACTTTTTTTCTTTAGTTTTTTTGCTCCACGTGCTTAAGTCTTGGGCTTGACTTCCCGGTAGCAAAGGGGGGGCATGGGGCTCCAGAATCCTTGAGCAGGAAGCGGCGGTCCCCCGCCGCCTCCCCTGACCCGCGTCTCTCCCCTTCCCTTGCAGATACCTTCCACCGTCAAGCTGTACCTCGTTTCGGCCATCGACTCGGCCAGCATCCTGCTGGTGCTGAAGGGAGCGGCCGTGGGCACCTCCACCGCCGCCACGGCAGACATGCCCCTCCGCCCCGGCACCGTGCTCTTCATCTCCGCCAACGAGAGCGTCTCCTTGCGCCTCTCCGTGTCGGAGGGGATGTTGCTGTTCCGGGCCTGTTGCCTCTTATAACACGGAATGCTTTAACCTTCTGATCCCTGGTGTCATTTGATTTTAGAACCGGTAGCGAACTGGCCTGCCGCCTCTGAGGTTTCCCGTCCCTCTGCCCGCCACCTCCGAACCCCCTCAAGAATCGAGGCTTGCCCTTCTGCGGCCGGTGGCTGTTTCCCTACCTCCTGAGACCCAGGCAGACCAGAAGGTTTGTTAATTGTAACAGCGGCGCTGTTTTAAGGTAGTAGAATCTCCCGCTTAAGTGGAGAGAGATTTAATTCCCCCACCCCCCCGATTGCTGGGTATTCTTCCCAGCGTGTAGAAAGCCAAAGTTTCAGCTTTAGGATCTTTTTCCTCCTCTTCCTGTTTTCTTCCTGGTGCTCTGTCGAAGGGAGACCTGCCCCACGACTTCCATTTTGGAAGCTAGTGTATCGAGGGTTGGGAGACTCCTGCCTCCAACAACCACCTGCAAGGGAGATTGTCGGTTCAGAACAAAGCCCTAGTGCTGTTTGGTTCGGTGCCTGTGTCATTCCTTCCCGGCTGTCTCAGAAAGGGCCTCTGGAGTGTGAAAATCAAATCTTTCTGTGTGTGTGTATGTTATGGTCCCTTCCACTAGCAACCCTCGAGCAGGGGACTAACAGATGCTTCCAGTAACTGGTCTCCAGAGTCTTCATTCGCTGGGTTGGGACTCTCGGGTGGGCTGCAGAGCTACTTGTTTTGGGAAGGAACTGCTGTTCGAGTGCATGTGCAGAGAGCCAGGGTGCCTCCTGCGTCTCTTGACAGACACAGGAAAGTGGCGCAAGGTCACTCTGCAGTGGTCCCTCGTTGGTACCTTACTCCTTTCTACCTCCTGGAGCTCCGTATGTGTCACCCGCCCCCCAGCTCTCCCCATTCACAGTCCTGGCCTTTAAATCAGCGAGGTCATAAATTTTGCCCCGCCCCTTCCTGTCACGTGATGGGTCCCCAGTATGGAAAGGCTAAAAACCGCCGCTCTGCCCCATCATATAGAAAACCAGTTGCTCACAGAGCACTGCTTTGTCGCCCTCTGCTGTCTGTCCTCGGGACTGACCAAAAACGGTAACGTGTCGCTCAGTTCTCCCTAATCCTACTTCGTAGGGGCTACATCGGCCTGCCGCAGTAGCATCTTCACCCTGCCCAGGGCACTAATCACAGTCTGGAGTTGTACAGTGTCATGGTACTTTTCACAGCTAGTGTAGGAAGCATCTCCTTCCGACCCATTTATGGCCACGGGACCCGCCCACTATAGCCTGCCACCCGGGGCGAGATCACTCTGTTTCCAGGCCTCCAGAGCCTCTGGGTTGGACCTGACACCAGCTTCCCCTGCTGAAATCCAGACGGAGTTTGAAACAGGCCAAAGAATTCCGCCTAGTGTGTGTCCTTCTGTCGAAATCTGTACTGGCCAGCAAGGCAGAAACTCGCCACTTAACAGGGTTACCTTTCCAAGCCAGACCACTAGAACAGTGTCGGGCTGTGGATGCTATTTTGGGAGGACCTGTGGATCGAGGCTGGTGCTCAGCTTGGTCCCCATTTTTAAGGGGAAGAGGGTCTGTGTTCCTCTTACCGGGCCAGGGGAGCAAGTTGGTTTCTGTTATTCTCATTGTCTGCTTCTCTCTGCTGTCCACAGCTCAGCCCCAGTGGGTTTAGGACGAGCTCGGGGTAAAAAACTGGTGCTTGAATATATATTACACCAACAGGGAAGAATAATAGTGAGGTCTCCTGTTCCTTTAGCTTGTGTGTGTATGTTTCTAATGGTCGGTGATCGTATTTGGACGCAAGTTTCAAAGTTATAAAGTTTGGCCGACGCTTTCCCTGAAAAGTAACCGTCTGGAAAACTGTGTGACTCTGTTTATAAACAGGTTTATAAAATCATGCATGGGGTGGAGGGAGCTGACATAGAGAACGTTTTTTCTCCCTCTCCCAAAATACTAGAAATTCGGGGAAGCGGATGGGCAGTAGGTTCGGGATGGACAAAAGGAAATTCATCTTTACACGACAAGTGATTAAAATGTGGAGTTCACTGCCAGTGGATGTAGTGACGGCCACAGGCGTTGATGGCTTTAAATGGGGAGTTGAACAGATTCATGGAGGTTAGATCTAACAGTGAGTACTAGCCATGGGGACTAAAGGGAACCTCCATGTTCCGAAGCAGTCATCCTGTGGATTCCAGTCCCAGGAGGCAACATCAGGAGATGGCCTCGGCCTCTGTGCCATGTTTGTTGGCCCTCCAAAGGATCTGGTTGGCCCCTGTGTGAGACAGGATGCTGGACTAGGTGGACCCTCACTGGTCTGATCCAGCAGGGCTCTTCTGATGTTCTTATGAAGACCTCGGCCTCTCTGCCCTGTTGTTGGCCCTCCAGAGGAGCTGGTTGGCCACTGTGTGAGACAGGAGGCTGGACTAGATGGACCACTGGTCTGACCCAGCAGGGGCTCTTCTGATGTCCTTGTTTATACCTCTCTCCTTGCAAGCACACTTTGTGAAAAGGCAAATGTCCTGTCCCTGAGCCTCTTGGCCAGCAGTGTTCCCTCTAAGCTGAGTTAGTGTGAGTTAGCTCACAGTTTTTTTAGCCTCCTCCGGCTCGCACATCCTTCTCTCAGCTCAGGAAGGGATGGCTCCAGAGCAAACTAATTTCTGCAGTCGCCAAATCGCTGGCTCACGACTTGAATGCCAGTCGCTCACAAAGTGGAATCGTTGCTCACAGGACTCCCAGCGCCTTAGAGGGAGCATTGCTTGCCAGTAGTCACGTTATAGATTCAGATATACTTAGCAGCGAGAGCTTTCCTGCAAAGACCCACGGGAGTATCAGTTCTGTGGCCTAGAATATCTACTGCTGTTGGGGGGGAATCACAATACACCTCCTATGAACCCGTTAAAATCTGTAGGGGCGCTTGTACCTCTGAGAAAGGGACCAGAGATGAACTCATAGCTGCTTTGATTTCACACCAGTGTTCTCCACCCCCCGTCCCCCGGGTGCTATTTATTTGATTGGCAGAGGAAGTTCCTCAAATTTGTCCCAGGCTCGCATAGGAAAAGGACCCTCTCTAAGGAGAGGGTTTAAGCCTGAGTGCAATAGCTGAATCTTGCCAGCTTTGTATTTGAAGGGAAAATATTCCACCATCAGACCGCAAAGTAGCGGGACCAGACTTGAAGAGACAGGGCGGGGAGCGTGCAGCCACTTAGGGGCACGGCACCAGGGTTTGGATTCTCAGTCCAGAAAAGTAGCGCATTGAAGACTAAATTTGTGGTAGGGTATGAACTGTTGCGAATCACTGCTCACTTTTTCAGATGCCAAATGACAATTGCAGGTGTGATTGAATTAGGTGTGATATGCAGAGGGGTAGTAGAAGAAGAGGAGATTTGATTTATACTCTGCCCTTCACTACCAGAAGGAGTCTTAGAGTGGCTTACAAATCTCCTTTCCCCTCCCCATGACAGACACCCTGTGAGGTAGGTGGGGGCTGAGAGAGCTCTTTCGAGGACTGCCCTTGAGAGAACAGCTCTGAAAGAACTTGTGACTGACCCAAAGGTCACACCAGCAGCTGCATGTGGCGGGGTGGGGAATCAAACCCGGTTCTCCCAGATTAGAGGCCATGCTCTTAACCACTACACCAAACTGGCTCCAAATTCGGTGTGCATAATCACACCTAATCCAATCACTCCTACAATTGTCATTTGCCAATGATTGTCATTTGGCTTCCGAAATCACTCCACTCTCTAAGACAGGGGTCCTCAAACTTTTTAAACAGGGGGCCAGTTCACTGTCCCTCAGACCGTTGGAGGGCCGCCGCGTTCGCTCCCTCCCCCCACCAGCCTGCTTGCCCCACCGCCGCGTTCGCTCCCCCCCCACCAGCCTGCTTGCCCCGCCGCCGCTTGCCTTGCCCCCCCACCAGCCTGCTTGCCCCGCCTCCACGTTCGCTCCCCTCCCCCCACCAGCCTGCTCGCCCCGCCGCTGCGTTCCGCTCCCTCCCCACGACCAACCTGCTCACCCCTTCCTCATCCTCAGTTCCTGGGCGCTCTTGCTGCCCAGGGCTGCTGGAGGAAGAAAGAGGCCGCGAGGGGGGGCGGCACTTGCCGCCCCTAAGAGCCCGCCGCCCTAGTGAGCGAGCCGGCAGTGCCTCTCCCAATGGGGCTACTCGGGAGGAGGAGCCCAGCAGGTGGGCGGGGTGCTGCTGCTGCGCTCCCCGGGGAGGAGGCAGCTCCGGGCGGGGGGGGGGCGGGCATAAACACTCGGCGGGCCGCATAAATGTCCTCGGCGGGCCGTATGTGGCCCGCGGGCCGTAGTTTGAGGACCCCTGCTCTAAGATATAAGGACAGACAGACTCGCATTCTAGCTGTATTTGAAGAAGGACACAGCGACTCACAGAAGTTCCTACCCTGCCGCAAATTTCGTTAAGTCTTTATGGGTCTTCTGCTACAGACAGAGTAACACGGCTACCCATCTCGATCCAAGTTCAGAAAGCGTTTCGAGATTCCAGTTTCAGAAACGGGGGGGGCCCACCTCACACCGCTTTTGGCTCGAGAATGTTATCGGTGCTGGACTTCAGTTACGGGCCACGGCTTGCAGGAATTAACATTTCGAACCACGTCCATTCAGCACCTTTGATTGAACGGAAAAGGGAGACAGGGCCTAGTAGTGTACTTGTATGGAAAAACCTCTTCATTTTGGACCCAAGCGGTCAGACGGCAATTCCCAGTATATCTCCCCCCCCTACCCCCAAAGTCCTTATTGAGGGCTAATAAACCCTCTAGGAAGCAAGGATGGAAAAGAATAACCCAATTCCTCTCTCCTGGAGTACAGCTGTCGGGGGGAGTGAAATGTGATTCAATAAAAAGAATTTGCCACCCCCTGAACCACATGCCTGGTTTGTTGTCTTCAATTTAAAAAAAAAAAATTTCCAAAAAGGGGACCCTGTGGATTCGCAGGAGTTATCTATCTTCTAGAGTGGGGTTAGGAGAGAGATTCAAGGTTCCGAACGGAAGATAACGGGACAGACCGGGGAGGAAAATGGGGTAGTCGGAGATATGAATTCTGCAGGGGTGTGCGTAAAGTGACATCGAGTTGCAGCCGACCCCATAGGATTTTCAAGGCAGGAGGCTCACAGTTTGCCATTTCCCTGCCTCCGGCGTCGCAACCCTGGATTTCCTTGGCGGTCTCCCATCCAGGTACTAGTGGGCCTGACCCTGCTTAGTTTCCAGGATGGGAAGAGGCTAGGCTAGCTTGGGCCATTGAGCTCAGGCCATAACGTTCTAGCAAGTCGCAGCTGACTTATACGGCCACCCTGTAGGGTTCCGAGGCAAGAGACATTCAGGGGTTAGGGTTAGCCGTTGCCTGCCTCTGCCTAGCGACCCTGGACTTCCTTGGTGGTCTCCCTTCCAAATGCTGACCAGGATAGACACTGTTTTGTCTTCCAAGATCTGATGAGATCGGACCAGCCAGGTCAAGGCAAGAGACAAACAGAGGCGGGTCTGCCATCGTCTGCCTCTGCGTAGCGACCCTCGACTTCCTTGCTGGTCTCCCATCCAAGATCGAACCAGGGCTGACCCTGCTTAGCTTCCGGAAGGTGATGAAATCGGGCGTCGCCTCGGCCATGCAGGTCAGGGCGAGAGTTCTGCATACATGCTAATAATCTTACGTGGTCAGTTAGATTTGGAATAAAGGCGTATATAACACTATGCACAAATTACGACAATTTGAAATATGATGTCTTGGGGAGGGGAGTTAGAAAGGACCTTTCCGGTGGGATTCTGATTTGGCCTCAGCCCAGCGTCCGATACCAGTGCAAAAGGAAGTGACTGGAGGGGAAGGAATTACCCGTCCGATTTCCTCCCCGCTTACCCTTTTGGTACCTCTCTGCAGTCAGGAAATGCCTCCAAGTGATCACGAAACTGCAACAGAGTTCCTGAGCTCTGTGCGATGTCCTCGTGTTGCACCAGTCTGATTGATGGCTTTGCTTTCCCCTAGGAACAGAAAGGTTCTCCTAAAGAGTGAAAACAGCATTGCTACTGCAGCTGTTTACAACCGGGAACAGAAAAAGGGGTGAGCAGTGGGGCCAGGCTGGTGCAGTGGTGAAGAGCACGGACTCTTATCTGGGAGAACCGGGTTTGATGCCTCACTCCGCCACATGCAGCGGCTGGTGTGACCTTGGGTCAGTCACAAGTTCTCTCAAGGGCAGTCCTCGAAAGAGCTATCTCAGCCCTGCCTACCTCACGGGGTGCCTGTTGTGGGGAGGGGAAGGAGATTGTAAGCCGCTCTGAGACTCCTTCGGGAAGCGAAGGGCAGGGTATAAATCCAATTTCTTTTTCTCTGGGGAATCAATATGTCCTTTTAAGGAATGGGTACAGATGCGGCAGTTCCCAAAGATATGGAAAGATGCTTTTCTTTGGAGGGGAAGCCCAGATAGAACACAACAGCCTTATTATATTATTTGAAAGCCTTCTACTTCAACTCGACTCTTGATTCAGAGACCCTCCTCCCCAATCAAATGACTTACCAGGACAACAGGAAGACAGACACAGTGTCGGTGCGATACCAAGGCAGAGTTTTATTGATACACTTCCCTTGATCATCACCATATATAAAACTGATAATCCTCTAATATATAATAGTATTAAATACGTAGCAAGATTGTCCTCTGTGCATGTCAGTATATTTAAGGCAGCTTTTTCAGCCCCTCCTCGAAGGGACAGCGAGTCACCCATCTCCACCTCCGCAGCCTTACTCACACCTTCACCTGCAGAGCTCGGGGGGGGGGAGGGGGCATCGTCATCTCCACCCTCCCGCTATGTCCTTCCACCCCCCCTCCTCCCAAAAAAATCCCAATCTATTAAAGTTTATTGCAACTTGAGCTTCAAAGTGTCCGGGGGCACGCCTGCCTTCTGCCACCGGGAGAAAACACGGCACGCGGCACCCATATAAATAAGAAAACGAAAAGGCCGTTAAGAAGAAATCTGCCTCCGTAAGGAAGTGGCTCCACCAGGGACCCGCTCTGCAAAGTACGGCGTCGTGCATTCACGGGCCGCGAGGGCCGCGTCTCCCCGTCCTCCGATCGCTCGTGACTTTATTTCCCGGCGGAGCGACAGGGCGAGGGTACCTCTGCAGGGAAGCCCCCAGAGGACATCCTGACCTTTGAGAAGTATGGCCGGAGCACCCCGAATGGGATCTTCGGCGTTCCGCCAGGAACAACCCCTCTCGTGGAGCAGGCCCGAGGAAGGACATCGTCCGTTTGGGGATCCCGCGGCCGCAAAACGGGCAGGCCTTTCTTTCGGCAAGATACGGCTAACGACTAGGACAGAGAACAGACAGGTCTTTGGCTGCCGTGGAATGCTTAGAGACAGGCAGCATGGGGGGCGTTTTGGAAATCCAAGCGTTAGTGAAATTTAAAGAGTTGGGGCTTCCACCAAATATGGAAGCTGTAGTGTGTCGGCTGCAGCGGCCACAGCCAGCAGTGCAACGTACCCGGCGAGCGAGTCAACGTGGACTTTAAATTAGATTCAGCCGGGTGGCCCTAAGACCAAAAAAGTTTAATTCTGGGTATGAACTTCCGTGCGTATCTGGAGAAGCCTGCCTGCACGTGAACGCTCACACCCAGAATCAAACTTTGTCGGCTTGAAGGGGCCACTGGACTCAAACTTTATTTGATGAACTTTACATCTTTGTTCTTCTCTCCCCTCCCCTAGTACAAGACAGCCCCAGTGGTAACGGGGAAAGGGGAGAGGGTGAGCGGCGTCGACGGCTAGCAAAGCCCACTCCAAAACGCAATCCCTCGTCAATTAGAAAAAAAACTGACCTAGCAAGTTGTAACAGCCTTCTATAATTCCTACGTTAAAAGCAACCGAGGCAGATGAACTGCGGTTGGCGGTAAAGGCAATTCTGGGCTCTTTTCGACTCCCAAAGATCACTAACTTCACATGTAGAAGGGCTCTCGACAGTGTTCCCTCTCAGCCGAGTTACTGTGAGCTAGTTCACAGCTTTTTAGCCTCCTCCGGCTCACACATTTTTGTCTTAATCCAGGAAGGGCGGCTCCAGAGCAAACTGATTTATGCAGCAGCCAAAGCGCTCGCTCACAGCTTTAATGCCAGCAGCTCACAAAGTAGGATTCTTGCTCACAAGACTCCACAGCTTAGAGGGAGCATTGGATCTCGCCCTTATTATAAAGCTTCCTAGGGGTCATGCGAAGGTGAGAAACGGCCTTGTACGATTGGCCCCGCGAAGGAAGGCGGGGTCATGAAGTGAACTGGGTAGGGTCCCCTTCCACCACATAGGCCTGAGGGAGAGCCTGCTGGTCTAGCTAGCGGATGATTCACTCCGGCGCAGATGCTCACGGAGACCGGAGGGGCGTGGTCAACAAGACCCCCGGGGTTCCCTTTTCGCTTCAGGAGGGGGCAGGGGGCCAACTCGTCTCACATCTGCTGAGCCTGCTACCAAAGCACGGAGCGGAACCGGCTACAAGCTAGGGGGTGGTCTCCAATCCTCCGGGCCAGACTCTGCTGCTGTCTCCCGGGCCTGTCTGAAAAGCTCATCCCCGGAGGCTTAAGCCAAAGCCCCTTTCCCAAACAAAACCCCCACACCTCCAGAGGTTTGGGGGGGGTCTCTTACAAGGCCTGGGACCTCCAGTCAGGACTGCAGTGCTCCCAGCTCCTTTGGATGGGGAAGAGGGTGGGGTTTTAAAAAAAAAAAACAGGACAAGCCACCAGATGACGAGGCGATGCTCCGGAATCCGGTTCACCAGTAGGCTATCCGGGCTCGATCTGCAGAGTTGCCTCTGCTCCCGGTCCTGCCCCACCCGACGAAGACGCATCGCCTGCAATTACTTCGGCGCCCGGAATGCGTCCTTGTTAAGGTTTGGAAGTGCAAAGGAAAAGGAAAATTGTGCTCACTCGGATCCTACATAACACCCTCTCTTTCCCACAATTCCAAAGGTTTACAAAGAGTCCCAGCCTGCCTTGACTCTGTATCCCCTTTCATGAAACGAGAGCCTGGCAGCTCCCCTCCGAAAGATCGGACCCGGACCCCTTCTCCCGCCCCTTCCCACCGAGAGGCCAGCCTCGGCCGGATAACCGGCAGGCCGCTTCCCCCCAGCAGTCCGAGAGTGTACTGCGGAAATAGTTTTAGGGGAAATGCTCGACGTTCCCCAGAACAACCAGAGGGTGCAACGGCATGCCCTGCTCTGCCTGCCCGCTCAACTGCTTTGACCCGTGTTTTGACAGCGGGCTCGGCGACCTCTAGTCGGGCATCCGCAAGTCCCCCTCCGGAAAAAAGTGCTGGTGTCTTGACCTGTGCCGCGTCGCCCTTCCAGGCCACCCCTCACTGGATGGAGCAAGAGGCGGATTCCCCGAAGCAACAGGAACAAGGCGAGGATGAGACGGGCTTGGGAGGAATAAGGTCGAGGTCCTCGTCGTCCGGGACTTCGTCCAGGTGATAGCCGTCCTGCAGCAGCTGACGGTTGAGATCCTGGTTCACCTGGGAAATGGAAGGGAAGAAGAAGAAGAAGAAGAGGAGGAGGAGGAGGCCAGGAGGCACGGAAGGAGGAGGAGGAGGAGGAGGAAGAGGAGTTTGGACTTATACCCCGCCCTTCACTGCCCAAAGAGCATCTCAGAGTGGCTTACAAACTCCTTCTCCCTGTCCCCTCCCCACAACAGACACCCTGGGAGGTGGGCGGGGCTGTAGAGAAGTTCCTGACAGAAACAGTCCTTGAGAGAACAGCTGTGCCAGAGCTTGTGACTGACCCAAGGTCACATCAGCAGGTGCAAGTGGAAGAGTGGGGAATGAAACCCGGTTCTTCCAGATAAGAGTCCGTGCACTTAACCACTACACCAAACTGGCTCTGTGGAAGGTGAAGGCATCTGCCAGCAATGGAATTCACTGTTTGGGACAGACCGGGCTGTACCTGGATCTTCCCAGTGCCTTTCAAAGAGCTACTTTGGGCCACATGGGGAGGAGGAGAAGAAGAGATTGGATTTATACCCCGCCCTTCACTACCCAAAGGAGTCTCAGAGCAGCTTACAAACGCCTTTCCCTTCCCCTCCCCACAACAGACCCCCTGTGAGGTAGGCGGGGCTGAGAGAGCTCTTTCAAGAACTGCTCTTTCAAGAACAGCTGTGCCAGAACTATGGCTTGCCCAAGGTCATCCAGCAGCTGCGAGTGGAGGTGTGGGGAATCAAACCTGGTTCTCCCAGATTTGAGCCCACACACTTAACCACTACACCCAACTGGCAACAGCCCTACACACCAATGCATATTTGTTAACTGAAACCTGCATGCTACCCTGGATCCCCAAGCTTAGGAGTCCCCAGCCTGGTGCCCACGGGCGCTACCTTCCCTGGTGCCGGCCAAGTGTTTTTACCAAAGGGTCAGGTGGGGTATTGATCACTGGAGACTTGATTGGCCATGTAGATTTTTTTTTTTCAAATCCTGCACTGCCACCAGGACACAAAGATTTGCACAGGGCGGCTGAAGGTAAGCTGCAGCAACCGTTTTGTGGCTTCCTCCACCACATTGTGCCGGAATTCCAAAGTTGCCCACCGGGTCAAAAAGGCTGGAGACCCCCGCCCAAGCTGTCACTGAGACAAGCAAGCTTTTTAACCTTTAGAGGATGAGCTGCTGCACCGGAGTAGTTTCAATTTGTGGAATCATGGGGTTCGTTTACTTATTTATAAAACCTACCCTTGGCTATTTCTATATAAAAAGTTAATTAAAACCTAGGTACCCAACCTCATTCCTAAGACTTAAGGACATCAGGTTATGGAGGAGGGGGGGAGTAATTTCCAATGGTTCCACCTTCTCCACTGCTGAGACCCGCTCTACCCCCTACGTCTCCCCACTTCCCGGTCTCCAAGAGGAGGTAGTTCCCGTGTTCAGAGTCAAACCATCTCTCCCCTCCAAATATGAACACAGGCAAGCGTGTCTTGAAATCTGCTCCTCGTGTGGTTTGAACCACAACCTTCCGATGCAAAGGAAAAACGACCGGCAGCAGCCGAGCCTTCACAGCCGGGCAGGACAGAGCATGCTCTATGCCTTCCCCACTGTACAGATTCTACAATCTAATGTGAAATTCAGCAGCTTGCCAAATACCTCTCAAGAATGTGCATGAATTTGGGGAGGGGGGCTTTCAAAAGGATGCTGGACAGCCAGTTGATGCAATGGTTAGGGGTGCAGACTCTAATCTGGGAGAACCGGGTTTGATTCCCCATGCTTCCACATGCAGCTGCTGGTGAGACCTTGGGTCAGTCACAAGTTTTCTCAGAGCTGTTCTCTCAGGTGCAGTCCTCGAAAGAGCTCACAGGGTGTCTGTTGCAGGGAGGGGAAGGGAAAGGAGATTGTAAACCCCTCTGGGACTCCGAGGGAAGGGCAAGGTATAAAACCAATCTTTTCTCTCTTTATTTTTCTTTGGTGCATTCAAATCCGTATGGGCTGTCTTGCAGCCAGAAGGGGTTCTCAAAGCAGCCTACACCTTCTTTTTAAAAATTCCAAAATGCAATCGGAATTCTGTCATTGACTGGACTGAGTGATATATTTTAAACTCGGCGGCCTTCAACCTGTTTGCTAGTTGAGGAAGTATACAACATGCAAAGAGGGCTCTTTCTTGCGCGAGGAAAGAAGCCACCAATGATGTCCAATATTCCATCACACACTCTAAGGACACACGCACCAGGTTCAAAGCCTTAGCGCACTGCCACTGCCTAGACAGAAGGAAATATGAAAGAGACCCCCCCCACACACACACAAACTCAAGGGTACAGGAGTTTAAGCAGCGATGTGGGGTGGAAAATCTCCCACTCCACACATGTAAACGTAGTCTACCTATAGAAGTAGAACAGATTTAGAGTCCAGCGGCACCTTTAAGACCAACAAAGGTCATTTAAGGTATGAGCTTTCGTGTGCACGCCCACTTTCTCAAATGTTTGAAAAAGTGTGCATGCCCATGAAAGCTCATACCTTGAATAAACCTTTGCTGGTCTTAAAGGTGCCCCACTGGACTCTAAATCTGTTCTACTGCTTCGGACCAACACGGCTGACCGTCTGGAACTATCTACCTATAGCAGTCAGAGCTGTTATGCTGTGAAATCCATCATGTTACAGCAGGAGTCTCCAACTCGGTACCCAGGGGCACCCACCAAGTGTCTTTTGGAAGTGGGTGTGGCCAGATAGAGTCCTGCTCAAGTAGGGCTTGGGACTGCCCATTTGAGATCTGATTGGATGTCCAGATTAAATTAGCATTTCCGCAACAGCTACCGCAACCGTGTCGGTTTTATTCTCCGACTCCTCTTCCCCATCTGAGATTTGATTGGCTCCACAGATTAAACTAGCGTTTCCGCAAGTGCTGCCATTACTGTGTCGGTTTTTATTCTCTTCCTGACTCCTCTTTGCCTGGTGTATCTTTAAAAATTTACTCATCCCTTTCATTTGAGCTCCTCCATGTCCACGGTTGGTTCCAATCTCCCTCATGGGCCAGTTTGTGGCTGTGCCCATCGCCCTATGCCAGAATTCAAAAGTTGCCTGCAGGCTCAAACAATTTGGGGAACTCTGTGTTAGAGGGACTATTATTATTATACTGAGCCGGCCATGGCTGGGAGGGCGGGGCATAATCAGGCTTGCCGAGAACTTACCATACGCCGGCGGGGGATGGATACGTCCTGGCAGGACCATCCCCAGGGGAAGGAAAGACGCAGCGCACGATGCCGTCGCCAGGAATTAACACTGGGCGACGCTCTGGCAATGGGGATGAAAACTCGATGGTACCATCGAGTTTCCAGCCCCATTGCCAGAGTGTCGCCTGGCATCACTTCCTGGCGACGGCATCGTGCGGCGTGGGTGTTGCCCAGGGGAATGTTCCGGCCGGGGACTCTGTGTCCCCCGCCGAAATATGGTAAGTACTTGGGAACCCTAGGCATAATCTAAGTACCTAATTGCATATATTTAGGAAATGATCATGCGATGTGTGAAACTGCTTTTGGAAGAAAAGGGTTTCACAGCCCAACATATTTCCCTTTAGTTATGAGGACATGAAATGGCCTTAAGCTGAAGCAAAGTCAGTAGTGCGTATTCAGTCTGGCAGCTGCTCTCTAGGGTATCAGGTTGTGGTCTTTCACATCTCCTCCTGCCCGGTCTTTTTAGCTGTGGATTGAACCTGGGACTTCCTGCATGCCAAGCAGACGTTTTACTCACTGAGTCTGAGCCCGTCCTCAACTGTGATGTATTTCGCTGTATTCTTATACGCTATTGAAACTAGCTGTAGTTTTAGGGTGAGTTGACTTTTCCAGCTCCTTTCTGCTTCCAGTTCTTGAACTGAGAGTCAGATTCAGACTGGACTATCACACTGCCCGGTCTCTATAAATATAATAAATAAATAGGGTCCGAAGCACTGACAAACCGCACGGTGTATTTGCCTCCTTTCGCTAACGGTATTTAAACGTTAGTAAAATTTAGATACAGACTGGAAAGTTTCCCCAGCCTACGGAAAAGATTCAGACCTACCTCTGCAGAGGAGTAGCCAGAAGAGCACCGGGATTCCAGCTCCCCGTCACTAGAAGAACGGTGAGAGTCAAAGAGAGTCAGAGGACATTTCTTAGTATCTTGCTGGGGGTGGAAAAAGGGCTGTAAAGTCACAGCCCGATTATGGCGACTCCCGTAGGATTTTCAAGGCAAGAGACGGAACAGAGGTGGTTTGGCCTGGACTTCCTTGGTGGTCTCCCATCCAAGTGCCAACCAGGGCCGACCCTGCTTAGCTTCTGAGACTGGGCTAGCACGGGCCATCCACTTCAGGGATCTTAGCATCTTGAACACATGAGGCTGCCTTATACTGAATCGGGCCAATGGCCCATCAAGGTCAGCATCGTCTCTGTAGACTGGCATCAGCTCTCAGTGCTGGTGATTGAACCTGAGACCTTCTGCATGCAAAACAGATGCTCTTCCACTGAGCCAGGGTCTCAGGTTAAGGTCCTTCCCATCACCTACTACCTGGTCCTTTTTTTAA
This sequence comes from Gekko gecko, assembly GCA_029375565.1. Classification (NCBI taxonomy): domain Eukaryota; kingdom Metazoa; phylum Chordata; class Lepidosauria; order Squamata; family Gekkonidae; genus Gekko; species Gekko gecko. Next base: position 5,976,127 of record JAPDNY010000017.1, on the reverse strand, counting down.
ACTGGAGATGCCGGGGAGTGAACTTGGGACCTTCTGCATGCAAAGCAGATGTTCTTCCACTGACCTAGGGTCTCAGGTCCAGGTCTTTCCCATCACCTACTACCTGGTCCTTTTATCTGGAAATGCCAGGGACTGAAACTGGGACCTTCTGCATGCCAAGCAGATGCTCTTCCACTGAGCCAGGGTCTCAGGTCCAGGTCTTTCCCTACTACCTGGTCCTTTTTTTAAACTGGAGATGCCGGGGATTGAACCTGGGAACCTTCTGCACGCCAAGCATATTATCATTGAGCCACAGCCCCTCCCTTTACTGTTTCCCACTTTGCCAATAAGTTAGAGGACTTTGTGCTGGGCCAGGGAACCACACCTAACTGGGAACTCCTTGGCTTTTCCCTCCTCGACGCCCCAAAGAGGTCCCAGCTCTGCCCTCACCTGTCCGACTCCAAGCACACCAGGGTTTCATCCGAGGTCTGACTGAGTGCGGCATAGCCCTTATTGAACTTCACCGGCCTGAAGGAAGAGAAGGCAGAAGTCAACACAAAGCAGCCGGGTGGGGTTGGGAGGGCGGGAAGAGAATGCAGCAGGGAGAAGGTGCCGCAGAACAAGGAGCTGGGAGAATAGTGCGATCCAGGGATCGGCACATCGTATTTGGACACAGAAGGCTGATGTTCTAATCCCAGCCTGCTTCAGGAAGTGGTGGCGGCTACATAGACAGCTTCCAGAGGGGACTGGAAAAACAGATGGAGCAGAGGTCCATCAGTGGCTACCACTCACAAGGTATAGATGGAGCACTCTGTCTGAGGCAGGGATGCTCTGTACCCTTAGTGCTTGGGGGACAACAGTGGGAGGGCTTCAGGAGTTCTGGCCACGTTGGTGGACCTCCTGATGGTGCCTGGGTTTTGGCCACTGTGTGACACAGGGTGTTGGACTGGATGGTCCATTGGCCTGATCCAACATGGTTTCTCTGATATTCTTATGTCTGGAGTAGGGATGCTCTGTATTCCTGGTGCTTGGTGGGGGGGCAGCCATGGGAGGGCTTCTAGTATCCTGGCCCCGCTGGTGGACCTCCTGATGGCACCTGGGTTTTGGCCACTGTGTGACCCAGAGTGTTGGGCTGGATAGGCCAAGGGCCTGATCCAACATGGCTTCTCAAATGTTCAGCTGGGACAGGTCCCTTGGGCAAGGCTGCTTTCGCTTAGGTGGGTGCACCTTGCAGGCTTACTGCTTGACAAATCAAGTGACAGTGTGATATATAACAAAGCCCTTGGGGAACCACAGGGGATAAGAGCTGCAGAACACTATATCAAAACATAAGAACATAAGAGAAGCCAATATTGAATCAGGCCAATGGCCCATCTAGTCCAACACTCTGTCACACACTGGCCAAAAATACCAGGGGCGATCAAGAGCTCCAGCAGTGGGGCCAGGACACTAGAAGCCCTCCCACTGCTGCCCCCTCCAGCACCAAGAATAGAGTGCATCACCTGCCCCAGACTGAGAGTTCCCATCTATACCCTGTGGCTAATAGCCACTGATGGACTTCTGCTCCATATGTTTATCTAAGTGTGATCTTTTAAAGAAAAGGGATATCTTTGTGGAGCTGTAAATACTTTGCAGGACATTCAAGTACCAAAAAGGGTTAGAAGCACTCTCACATTCTGTACCATCTCACTACACTTTTTTAAAAGGCAGAAGCAGAGATCCACAGGACATTCGCTTCTGCACCCAGCAGCAATTTCTACAGCAGCACGATGCAGCACGGAATGGTGCCAAGCCCTGCGTTGCATCGCCTCAACCTACAGAGACACTTAGCAGATTTCATTTGCCACACTGTTTGGCAAGCAATTGGTGGGGGGTCACTGTAGTGCAGTGGATAAGAGTGTCGTTGGGCTAGTATCTGAGAGACCCAGGTTCAAATCCCCATTCGTGCCATGGAAGCTCGCCGGGTGACCTCGGGCCAGTCACATTCTCTCGCCCTGACCTACCTTGCAGGACTGTTGTGGGATAAAACAAGGAGCGAGAGAATGGTGGAAGCCACTTTGGATGAGAAAGGCGGGGCATAAATGAATTAAATAAAGAAAGAAGAAGATGAGGAGGAGGAGGAGATTGGATTTATACCCCGTCTTTCTCACAGTCTCAGAGTGGCTTACCATCTCCTTTCCCTTCCCCTCCTCACAACAGACACCCTGTGAGGTAGGTGGGGCTGAGAGAGCTCTCCTGAGAACTGCCCTTGAGAGAAGAACTCTGAGAGAACTTGTGACTGACCCAGGGTCACCCAGCTGGCTGCATGCGGAGGAGTAGGGAATCCAATCTGGTTCTCCCAGATTAGAGTCTGCCACTCTTAACCACTACACCAACAGAGGAAAAGGAAACAAAGTAGGCCTTCGTTGGGTCCTATTGCGGTGAAAAGTGTGGAATATAAATGAAGGAAAATAATATTTTTTTTTAAATGGCATTGGTTTCTGCGATGGCCTGTCTCCCGAGAGCAATGAGCTCTGGTCACTCGACAGCCGGAGAGTCTCTATTTCATTCCTCAGTCCTCCCAAGAGGGATACCTGGGCGACTCCCCCCAGCCTATTCCCCAGTCAAAGGATAATAAAGGAAGGAGGACTTTGACCTCTTGGCTGACGGTTTGGGTTGTTGTCGGGCGGTTCCCCCGAGCACGCCTTTCCTCCGCAGCATCGCCTTCGCCATCTCCCGATGCTTCTCTGCAACCCAAAACAGCAACGTGATCCAGGGAATCCAACAAACACACGGCAAGGCTGAGCAAAACGTGGAAAATAACCGTGCAAACAAAATCAAAGTGCACAGTTCTAATATACTACTATAGCTTCGTTAACTAATTAAATCAGGTAATTATCATATACAATAAAGACCCTAGTATAACCCGATTATTATAATTAACAACAATAGTATAGAGATACAATAAATATAACAACATTCAATCTTGAAAATGTCCGAAGTTACAGGGACAAATGTGCAGACGAGGTTCAATGTTGTGACTGATTCGCTTTAAAGAGGAGACGTGGCAAACACCAGGCTGGCTGTCTTTGCTCTCAAAAAGGACGCCGCAACACGCCTCCCAGGCAAAAACGGCGCGTTTTGAGAAATTCTTCTTCAGGCAAATCACTTCTCCTGGAACCAAAGCTCACCAATGCTACAACGCACAAGTCAGAAAATTCTCTACGGGGCTTCTCCGGTTCTCCAGGTTATACTAGGGTATTTCTTATATACGATAAGTATATGACTTAATTAATTAACGAAGCTACAGTAGTATATTAGAATTGTTTGCTTTGTTTTTGTTTGCACGGTATTTTCCATGTTTTGCTCAGCCTCCAGGTAGCTTGGTGGCCACAGTGGGAGGGCTGCTGGAGTTCTGGCCCCGCTGGTGGACCTCCTGATGTCCCCTGGGTTTTGGCCACCGTGTGACCCAAAGCGTTGGACTGGATGGGCCACTGGCCAGATCCAGCATGGCTTCTCTGATATTCCGATGTCTGGGCCAGTGATGCTCAGTATTCTTGGTACTTTGGGGGGGGGGGGGTGTTAGGATAAAAGGACTCCGAAACTACAGAGATCAGCTCCCCCGGAGAAAATGGCTGCTTCAGACGGTGGACTCCAGGGCATCATACCCTGCCGAAGCCCCTCCCTCCCCAAACCCCGCCCTCCCTGGGCTCCACCCCCAAAATCTCTTTCAGTTTTTCCCAACCCGAGTTTGACAACTCTAACTGCTTTGTATAAGCGGCCTCTGCCCTCTACAGGGCCTATCTTTATTGCCCAGAGGCTGCTTAAAGAGTCAACTGTCCATAGCTCGGTTGACACCAGACCGATCTCGGAGAAATTCAGTTCCCTCTCCAGCTCATGAGCCGTGTTCCCTCTAAGCTGAGTTAGTGTGAGCTGGCTGACCGTTTCTTAGCCTCCGGCTCACACATTTTTGTCTTCGCCCAGGAAGGATGGCTGAAGAGCAAACTAATTTATGCAGCAACCGACTCGCTCGCTCACAACTTGCGTGCCGGGAGCTCACAAAGCAGAATTTTTGCTCACAAGACCCCACAGCTTAGAGGGAGCGTCGCTCATGAGGCTGGTGATGTTCCGCCCCAGTAGGATCCCAGCTGAGATTGGGGGAACAGGGGACGGCTGGCTTTTGACTTACGTAGCTTGTCTTGAATAGACGGCGTTTTGCTCATGATGTACGGCCCCTTTTTTTCCAATGAGGCTTCCCTGCTTCTCTTCTTCTCTCTCTGCCCCTGATCGGAAGGAAGTCAAAAGTTCAACGGAAATCCCAATCGATCACCCCTTTCCCTCCTTTCCACTTCCTTTATCTTTTAACAAGACTTCAAGAAGAAGAGAGAAGAGATTGGAATTCTATCCCCGCCCTTCACTACCCGAAGGAGTCTCAGAGCGGCTCACAATCTCCTTTCCCTCCTCCCAACAGACACCTTGTGAGCAGTGATCCCTCTAAGCTGAGTTAGTGTGAGCCAGCTCACAGTTTTTTAGCCTCTGGCTCAAACACTTTCGTCTTCGCGCAGGAAGGATGCAACCTCAGAGCAAACTCATTTGTGCAGTAGCCAAATCGCTCGCTCACAACTTTAATGCCAGTAGCTCACAAAGTAGAATTTTTTCGCACAAGACTCCACAGCTTAGAGGGAGCATTGCTTGTGAGGTAGGCACGGCTGAGAGAGCTCTTTCCAGAACTGTCCTTGAGAGAACACCTCTGACACAACTTGTAACTGACCCAAGGTCACACTGGCAGCTGCACATGGAGGAGTGGGGAATTAAATCCAGTTCTCTCAGATCAGAGTCCGCGCTCCTAACCACTACACCAAACTGGCGCTCTCAAACTGGCAGAGGTCCGCAACATGGTGCCCGTGAGCGCGGTGGCACCCGCCAAGTGCTGTTAGAAAGTGGGAGGGGCCCGGTGGGGCTTCTGGCCAGCAAGGTTTCTGATTGGCCACTGAAGATCTGATGGGCTGTGGAGATATTTAAGAACACTGCTTCGCCAGGAGCTGCCTCCACCGCACAAGGATCTTCACTGTGTGACTGAAGGTATGCTGTGGCGGCCGTTTTGCGACTGGCTCTGCCTCCTGAGGCAGCCACTCCATGGTTGGCACCCCCCACGCCGTGCCAGAAGTCCACAGCTGCCCCCTGCAGACTCAAAAAGGGTGGGAACCCCTGGCCTGCAATTTCCTTGGAAAAGCTTGTGGGTTTAGTCTCTTCCCGATTCTTCCAGATTCCCAAGATGTCGCCTGTTCTGATCTGTGATCTTGAGATCCCGAAAACTGCCAGAACAGCTTTTTTGCTGATATACCCCTTTGCACGCTTTAATCACGGAACTAACTGCAACTGACTCCCTTCTGCATGCTTCTGCAGTTTGTTGCGTGACTAAAATACGAATGGACACGAATCTAACACGATTTTTAAAGTTTTATTTATTAACTTCATTGATACCTGGCTTTTCTCCCCGATGGGGACCCAAAGCTGCTTACACCGCTCTCCTCTCTTCCGTTTTGTCATCACAACAACCCTGCAAGGTAGGCTGGGCTGAAAGAAGGTGACAGGCCCCAGGTCACCCAGCGTGCTTCCGTGGCACGTGGGGATTCGAACCAGGCTCTCCCACATACCAATCTGACACTCTTAACCACTACATCAAGCTGGCTCTCCATGGCCACACTGAGAGGCCAACAGAAGAACATTCCGGTGTCCCGCGATCTGCCACTTGCTGGTCTCACTTTCCAGAAAAGGGATTCCAAGGGACACTCCAGCATGACACCGAATTAAAAATTCAACGGGACGTTGGATAACATCTCCAGAGGCCTCGCTTTTCTCAGCCATTGCGTGCATCGACTAACCTAGTAACACCAGGGCTATAGCTTTTATCACCCTTTACTGCTACGGTTAAAGGCGCGTCGGCTTTTCTTGACTGCATTTGAACGTTACTGAATTACATCTCACCTTGCGCTTGCTCACAATGTCATGGCCCTTTAAACTATGGGGTTCAGTTTTTGGGGTTTTGTTTTGTTTTTTTTAAAAACAACTTCCTCTTATGTACGAAATTTGCCTACTGAGGGCCTCACTCAATGCCTCTGACAAAGTGGTTTCCAGTTTAGAGAAGTTTAAAGACTAATAAAGTTATATTTCAGCATCGGGACACGGACAGAGAGATACACACAAGACCCTGCTTCATCTCTGTCGCAAAGACAACAATGGCTGTATCTTTTAACCTCTGTTTAACGGACACCCCCTTCCAGGCCCAAGGGAACCTGACACAAACATGCAGATGATTCACAAGTTCACAACAACTGACCCAAGAACTGAACAGGGACACAGGATTCTAATTTTCTGCCCTCAAGCATTCATCCCCCGCCCAGCTCTAATCATGCAGATTTCAATATGCATGGTACCTCTGCATCCAGAATAAGAAGAGGAAGAGGAGGAGGAGATTGGATTTATACCCCGCCCTTCACTACCCGAGGGAGTCTCAGAGCGGCTTACAAACTCCTTTCCCCTCCCCTCCCCACAACAGACACCCTGTGAGGTAGGTGGGGCTGAGAGAGCTCTGACAGAAACGGCTCTTTTTCAAGAACACCTCTGACAGAACTACAACTTGCCCAAGGTCATCCAGCAGGCGCAAGTGGAGGAGTGGGGAATCAAACCCGGTTCTCCCAGATTAGAGTCCGCGCACTTAACCACTGCACCAAACTGGCTCTCAAGCATTCTTAGCAACCCGCCTCCCACTTTCTAGGATAAAAGGGCTCAGAGGAGTTCATTTCCACAATCCCCGGCATGTCCAGTTGTACGGACAAGGCAGAAGGCGATGGGAGAGACCTCATCCGGAGACCCTGGGGAGCGGTTGCTGCCAAGCCGAGTAGACAGTGCTGACTTGGAGGGAACGATTAGGTGGAAGGCAGCCTCGAATTTGAATTTATTCACTGCCAAACCCCACAGTTAGTGTAAATGGCAGCTTCGTGTGTGTACTCTTGTCCAATGAAGGGATCTCAAAAACTTCTGTCTTTAAACTCTTTGTCAGTCTCCAAGGTCCTACTGGATTCGAATCTCACCGTGCTACTGCAGACCAACGTTGTTACCCTCTGAAACTAGAAGCATACAGAGGCGTTTCAAGTGTGCACGTCGCTCACGCCATGGAGTTGTTTCTAAGTGGGTGTGGGCAATTTAAACTGAATGCGGGCTGCATGCATGGAGGTGAGTGTTTAAGTGACCTAGGAAGGAAGGGGTGTTGTCAGTCAGGCCGTAACTGCAGGGCAGGGCAGACTTCCTCCTGGTATTTTGTTTTTCAGCACTTTTTGTTTGGCACGGTTTGACTCCCCTGATGGCCGGGGGGTGCCCCAAGGTGGCAACTGCCAGCACCTTTCCTTACACCCACCAAGTGCTTTTAGAAATCAGGTGGGGGCAAATGAAGCTCTTGCCCGGCAGGGCTTCTGATAGGCCGCTGGAGGTCTGAGTGGCTACACGGACCCAAGTAACAGCTGACACCACAGTGTTTGTTTCATTCCCTCCGGCCCTGCTTTCCTGGCATATTTTTAATTACCTCTTTTCTCTCCCTCATGCCGGTCCACATGACCACGGAAACATCTTCGGACTAGCGCTGGCTCTTCGGCTTGGAAACTGGAGATGAGCACCGCAACCCCAGGAAGTCGGATTCGACTGGCTTTCAGAGCAAGGGAACCTTTACCTTACCTTTCCCTCCTGTAGCTTGGGTTTCCTCTGTGTAGCGGGGCACCAACTCCCCCCCCCCCCACAGCAGCCATTTTCTGGCTGCGCCCAACACCTCGGGTCATAATTAATGCTCCCTCTAAGCAGTCCTGTGAGCAAAAATTCTACTTTGTGAGCTCCTGGCACGCAGTGTTCCCTCTAGGCTTGAGCTTAGTGTGAGCTAGCTCACAGTTTTTTCAGCCTCCGGCTCACACATTTTTGTCTCGGCTCAGGAAGGGAGGGCTCCAGAGCAAACTGATTGGTGCCGCAGCCGAATCGCTCACTCACACCTTTAATGGCAGTAGCTCACAAAGTAGAAATTTTGCTCACAAGACTCCACAGCTTAGAGGGAACATTGCCTGGCATGAAAGTTGTGAACAGGTGATGTGGCCCCTGCATAAATTAGTTGGCTCTGGAGCCCTCCCTTCCTGAGCGAAGGCAAAAATGGGTGAGCCAGAGGCTAAGAAACTGTGAGCTCGCTCACACTCACTCAGCTTAGAGGGAACACTGGCTATAATCCCAAAGGTGTCCAAAGGCTCAAAAAAGTTGAGGATCCCCAACAAACAACATCTACAGTTCAGCACACAGACCTCGATAGCCACAAAACTTGGGCCTCTGCCCTCACTGCCAGACATTAACTGGCTCAGTTCATTAGAACATAAGAACATAAGAGAAGCCAATGTTGAATCAGGCCAATGGCCCATCTAGTCCAACACTCTGTCACACAGCGGCCAAAATATACCAGGTGCCATCAGGAGGTCCAGCAGTGGGGCCAGGACACTAGAAGCCCTCCCCACTGCTGCCCCCTCCAGCACCAAGAATAGAGTGCATCACCTGCCCCAGACTGAGAGTTCCCATCTATACCCTGTGGCTAATAGCCACTGATGGACTTCTGCCCCTGATATTTATCTAACTATTCTTCCATCTAACACCTCTCCCCAAAGCATTCAGTCCTGATGTTCGAACAGAACCTCCGTGTTCAGAGGTAGTGTACCGCTGTGTGCCAGCTGGGAGGTGCAAACAGGGGAAGGTCTCCGCTGGGAGAGGAGAGTGGAAGAGGCAGCCCGTCTTCTGGTCTCCGGATTGCTCCCCGGCCTGGCTGTCATGGTTCATGCCAATTCACACAAGCAGCTGGCTGACCCCCATTGGAAACAGGAGGCTGGGCTAAAGGGACACTGGACCCGATCCAGCAGGGCTGCTCCGGCCTTCTCATACAGAGTGAGGGACATTTCCGTCACATGACTGTTAACTGTGAGAATTAGGGCTCGGAACCAACACGGTTAAAGGCAGCACCATTTGCTATTAGCCCCGATTGTTCAGTGAAGCCTCCGTAATCTGAGGTATTGTACCTCTGGAATCTCCCAATTCACAGAGGCCAAAGGAGCTGGGACGACAGATACCACCATGCCTCGCTCGCACCCTCTGACTGCCGATGCTGGAAACAGGACAGTGCGCTGAGTGGAAAGGTCACAAAGTTTCTGGCATGCAGCTGTTAAGCAGGGTCTTATGCAGTGGTTAGGGCTAATTAATTATTATATAGCACTCTGTGTAGCATAGCCAGGAGATCCTATTATATAGCACTGTGTGTAGCATAGCCGGGAGATTGTCTGGCAGCCAGAAATTTAAGCTCTTTAGAGTTATGGACCACTAGGTGGCAAGCTAGACTTATTTTTTAGGCAAGAGACATTTCAGAGGTGGTTTGCCGTTGCCTGCCTCTGCATCACAGCCCTGGTATTCCTTGGAGGTCACCCTTCCAAAGACTAGCCAGGATCAACCCTGCTTAGCTTCTGAGATCTGGAGGAGATTGGGCTCCCCTGCGCTATCCAGGTCGGGGCAGTGGTTAGGGTGTCAGGCTAGATCTGGGAGAGCCAGCTTAGAAACCCCTCTCCTGCCATGGAAACTTGCTGGGTGATCTTGGGCTGGTCACACCCTCTCAGCCTTACCTACCTCCCAGGGCTGTTGTGCAGATAAAATGGAGGACAGGAAAATTTACTTATTTACTAAAACATTCACATCCCGCCTTTCCTTGTGCTTCAAGGCAGCCTACAATCATCGTTAAAAAATACATTTCCAGTTAAAACCAAGAAATAAAACAGCAAAACCTTAAATCTTTGTTTTTCCTCCCCCTCAAAAAAATGCCTGATGATGTTAACTGCTGAGGGTTCTCCACTGGGGATGCAGGTGGAGCATAAGAACATAAGAGAAGCCAATGCTGGATCAGGCCAATGGCCCATCCAGTCCAACACTCTGTCACACAGTGGCCAGAAATACCAGGGTCCACCAGGAGGTCCAGCAGTGGGGCCAGGACACTAGAAGCCCTCCCACTGTTGCCCCTTCACCAAGCACCAAGAATACAGAGCATCCCTTGCCCCAGACTGAGAGTTCCTATCTATACCTTGTGGCTAATAGGCACTGATGGACCTCTGCTCCTTATGCTTATCTAATTCCCTCTTGAAGCTGTCCATGCTTATAAATGAAGTAAACAAAATGAAACGGGAGAACCAAGAGTGGCCGCTCTTACTTTTAAAGGTCTTGCAGATACCATTAGCCCTGACCTCCTCGGATCTCAGAAGCTAAGCAGGGTCGGCCCTGGTTAGTATTTGGAAGGGAGAACACCACGAAAGTCCGGGGTTGCTACACAGAGGCCGGCAATGCAAAACACCTCTGAATGTCTCTTGCCTTGAAAACTCCATGCGGGGTCACCATATGTCGGCTGTGATTTGACAGCAATACACACATATACACAAGGGTTACCAGCACAGTTCCCTCTAAACTGCACTAGGGTGTGATGGTGCACAATATTTCAGAGGTCAGCTCAGAGGATTTCTGCTTCAGCTCACAAGCAAGCCTCCATAGGAAACAATGGAGGATGGGGGCACCTCCTTCTGGGGCCTACAGAATTGGACCCCCTGGTCCTATCTTTTTTGAAACTGGGGGGGGGGGGTCTGAGGAGAGGAACCAGCGAGCTATGCTGCAAATTTGATGCCTCTACCTCAAAACAATCCCCAAGTTTCAAAAAGACTGGACCAGGGAAAAGTGTGAAATAAATATCTGAATAAAGAAGTCGTTTGGGCAGGTGCTAACATTTAAACAACTTCCTGTTTGTTAGGTTAGGCAGGGTTCTGACAGTGATTATTCCTCCTCTGTTATACTTGACCTGTAATGCCGGTTGTCATATTTCACTAAAAAAAACCAAAGTAGACTGCAAGAGTCCCCCACCCCCAAGCACTGGTATGTTTTCCAAGGATCAACGCAGGACAACAGTCCAAGGCCAGGACTACTACCAATATAGTGGACTGGGGTGGGTAGACCTGTTCTCTGGAGGCCAGGTCTACCAATCTAGTGGAAAGGGGCAGGTAGACCTCCGGAGACCTCGTCTACCCCGTAGAGGACAACATTTTGTGTAATGAAATTTAACTTGATTCTGTTTTCTCTTTAAAAATGTTTAAATTATTCTTAAAATACAGTTTAAATATAGCTTAAAAGAATTCATTCTGAGACTTTTATAAGGTTATGGAACGATCTTCTAAAAAAACCAATTTACGCAATAATCAAATGTAGACTTGTTCACAACTTTAATGCTACTAGCTTTTCTCGCTCACAAGGTAGAATGTCTGCTCACAACACTGTGGAGCTTAGAGGGAACACTGGCTACCAGATCCTTCTCTCCCTCTCTCTCGTCCACCCTCTTTTGGGCTCATTAAAAAAAAAAAACTGGTGAAAATGTCTTGTTTTGGGGTTGGAAGGTTAGGACTATTCCTTTCCCCTTACTCAAAAGCCAGTCGAATCCGACTCTACGGTTGCGGTGCTCATCTCCGTTTCAAAGCCGAAGAGCCAGCGCTGTCCGAAGACATTTCCGTGTTAGTAGCAATTATCACCGCTTAAATAACAGGGGTATTTAAACTGAGATTTGTCACAGCAATCACTTGCTTGTAGCCCCTCTAGAAATATGTCTTCCTTTTTGCTTTTCAAAATATGGCGGCAACCCTAACATGAACATGTATGAAAGAGTCCAGCAGCACCTTAAACACTAACAAAATTTTTGGCAGGGTTTCATGAGACGCTGCTCACTTCTTCAGATACCTAGAACTGAAGACGCGAGCAGTAGTTCAGGAAAGCTCCCTACCCAGCTACGAATTTTGCGAGACTTTAAGGTGCTCCTGGACGCTGGCTGTTTTCCACGGCTACAGACAGACTAACACAGCTACCCATCTTGATATATCTCCGTGGAAGGCACCACAGTTAGCCATACAGAATACGAATATCAGCCTTGTGAAGAAACCTGCACCGTTCCAAACAGGCATCATCTTTCTCACCAAATGCAGAAGACTTAACAGTATACCAAAGGGACTGAGCATTTTAAAAAACCCACTACCATCCGCTTACTCCACAAACTATGGTGAGAGCTTGAGTCTCGCACATACCTGCAGAACTTGAGCAGTAAATCACAAATGCTCCTACCCTGCCACAAATTTTGTTAGCTTTTAAGGTGCTAAGGATTCTTGCTCTTTTCTACTGCTGCAGACAGACTTGGAGCAATCCTAAACAGACGCACTCACAGTCCTACTCAGGTCTGCTCGATGGGGGCTTACTCCGAAGCTGACTTCGCCGGATACAAATGAGAAATGAAATCTCTTTGCATCTGAAGAAGTGAGCGGTGACTCAGGAAAACGCCTCCCCTGCCACGAATTTTGTGGGTCTTTAAGGTGCTCCTGGACTCTTGGCTCATTTCTGCTGCTACAGACAAACACGGCTACTCATCTTGATCTACACACACAGATAAGACAGACAGACGCCATGAACCACGACAGCTCAGTGGAGCCTCCACGTGCAGAGGCAGTCTACCTGCTGCAAACAGGGACGGTTCCTGCTGTGAGATCCTCCCTGGGGAGGCTTCCTATCGGCCCCCTACTAGGGTGTGGGGGCCCTGCCCCTCCTCACCGTGTTGCCGCTGGGCCCAGGCGAAGGCCCGGCCTCCCTCCGCCTCGGCGGCTCCTCCTCGCCCTCCTCTCCCGCCGCCATCGCCGCCTCCATCTCCCCCGGCCGGCCGCTGCCCGCCAGGCTCCGCCTCTCTCTTCAACTTCACCACCCAGCCCACCAATCCTCATCGAGGCTGTCGCGAAGTCCGAAGTGACGGACAATCGGTCAAGCCATCGGAGTCCCGCCTTCAAGGCTCCGCAGGCTACGGCGATTGGCTGTTTGAGTCATTTTTCCCCCTCCCCTCCAAAGAGGCTGACCAGTCCCTCCTCTTCCGACGGAAACAAGGAAAGGGATGAGGTGTTGCCAGAACACGGACCTTCTAGGCATCTGCCAATCACTCGCTCGTTCTTTGGCCGCTCTTCCCCCGGCGTGTTTCCTCCCGAAGCTTGGCTGTCGAGAACGGAAGGCTTGCAGTCTTCGGCAAGCGACTGGGCAATCTGACCTTCTCCCCCAACTGAGTTTTATGCGCCTTGTAGTAGGTAGATGAATAAGAACCGGGGACCCACCTTCAGCCTCCCTTTTTCTGGGACGGCTGAGCAGCCGGGGATCCTCCGGGAGCGCAACCCCGTGCAGAGTTACTCCAGAGCAGCCCCACTGAGCAGCATAAGAAATGGCTGATGGCAGCCTGGTCGAAGCTCCTCACGGAGAGGGCAAGACACCTTTTCGCTTTGTCTGCAGCACTGAAAGGGTTAAACTGACAAGAGTCGTTTTCTAGAGAGGCCGAGCAAGGAGGGGGAGAGGGAAGGTCCCTGGGAGAGAAGGAAGGGTTTGCTTCTGAATGGGGAAAGAGGACAGGAGGGGCTTCAAACGTGCAGCAGCGGGAAAAAGAATGTGCAGCCGGATCCCGGGAAGGTCAGCTTGGAAGTAAGGCACCCAGGAATAAGCTCTGAGATCTTGGGAGGGAGGGAGGCTGGGGTCATTCTCAGCCGTGGTTTGCATCGAGTTAGCAACGCCCGGATGCAAAATGTTTTTCGGAGGGTAGATTTTGACACAGGTCTGGTTCGGGGACGGGAGGAACTGAGATGGTCCTAGAGTCGTCCTTCCACCACCCCACATACACAGTACAGGTGTTTTCTCCAGGGGGACTGATCTCTGTCAGCAGCAGGTCGGTTGTAATTCCGGGAGAACTTCAGGCCCCACCTGGAGATTGACAACCCTGTTAGGTGCCAGTTTTTGCACCGCCATGCAACCAGTGTTTGCTGGGACGGGGGTGGGGATGATAATGAACGTTTTTCAGTCCAAGAAACGTTAAATGAACAAAACGGATGTTCTATTGCTTGCTGGTCATTTGAATCTCCAAGCAAACAAGAAGCTGGTCTTTCCCCCCTTAGATGAGTAGGAAAGGCCTTTGGGGGGGAAAGGAACTCTGTCCTTTTTGGAATCAACTGCAGCCCCATCCTAAGACCCCGATGCCTTCCCACTGGGGGGCTGCCAGCCGGCCTCCAAGGCCTGCCCAGCAGAGGAGAGGAACATTTTAAAAAACAGATGTGAAGGTGGAGAGAGAGATGCCAGCGAAGATCATGGAGACGCCACCGGAGGTGACTCCCCCCAGCCAGGCAGAGAGGGGCGGAGCATGCTGATGTGGCCACACCCCCTGGTCTCCACCTCCCACAGACACAGACCAGGAGGAACAAATGGGACAGGGGCAGACATCACTGTGAGGATTCTGGTGTGAGTGACATAAAGGCACCAGGGTATGCACCCTCAAGAGGGTTTTGCAAAGTGGACACACAGGGAGAGAATCGCCTTTTCCCCATCACTCCACAGCTGACTTGGCAGAGGCAGTAGTAAGACTGCCAAAGTATCCCTCCTGCACTGGGGTTTTGGTGGGAGGAATGGCATCCCTTTGACAGGTGAGAAGAGGTACAGACCCCTGGGTGACACACACGCCCCGCCAGCAGCCATCTAACCACAGGGTACCTGTGAGAGGCTTAGCAGCCACCCAAAGCTGTTCAAGGACTGGGCTTGGGCTTGTTCTCACAACAGGCTGGACTCTGGAAAACGGTCCTTCGAGCACGGTGAGTTCAGATAAAGGGGCCAGGAGAAAACTGTGATTCTCTTCTGGAGGAAAGACTTGTGATATCCGCCCTGCCTCTTCAAGTGGTAAAAAGCTCCAAGGGAGACTGTTAGGAGGGCTGGAAGGAGAAAACCTGGGAGCCTTCTGGTGTCTAATTTGCTTTAGTGACAAATATTCTGGCAGAGCTGAGCACTGCTGGAAGCCAGAGGAATTCCCACAGAGCAGGAGGTCCACTGCCCCACAACAGATGCCCAGGAGGAGCATTCCTGTGCTTCAAGATTCTTGAGCTGCATCTCAGCCAGAGCCCGTCTGCCTTTCTCTCCCGATCTCAGCTGCTCCTTCTTCCCACAGACACATTCCTGCCCCTTCCCCCCGGCTGGGTGTTCGGACAGAGCTCTGACCCAACACTTCAGTCCTGCTGAAGAGATACATAGAATGGTTAAGGGGTCACCAGTCCCTCTTGTCCTTTTGGGGCTCCACTTTACCTCAAGAATTAGCCCCACAGACAGATTTTCTCTAAGAACCAAAGAGGCATATTTAAAATAATGTGTGTAATGTGGCAAAACGATTTTCATCTGTTCTACAAATCACAAGGAGCGCTTTTGTTCTGATCCACTGAGGCAATTCTTGGTTGTCTCCTGAGCATATGAAGGTTTGTGATGTTCAGTGGTGTATCTCCATTCTTTTTTATTTTCCTTTTGACCCGTTGCTGTCTGTCCCCCCAGGGAGAAGCCTCTCTTCAGAGCCAAGTGAATCAAGGCGTCTTTTCCCAGTCCAAAGTGACCCAAGAGGAGGGGCAGGAGATGGAAGAAGAGGACCCAGGAGGACCTGGGATTGGCGAGACGGCAAGGAAAGGCCCCCGTCCCGTCCAAGCTGGGAGTGGTGTGGCATTCTGGGAAGGAGCTGTGCCAGAGATCCTGGCTCAAGACGCCATAACCTCAGATGTAGATCGCCAACACTTCCGGCTGTTCCACTACCGTGAGGCTGATGGGCCCCGAGAGGTTTGCAGCCAGCTCCATGGACTTTGCAGCCACTGGCTGAAGCCGGAGAGGCACACCAAGAAGCAGATGGTGGACCTGGTGATCCTGGAGCAGTTCCTGACTCTCCTGCCCCAGGAAATGCAGTGCTGGGTGAGAGGATGCGGGCCGGAGAGCAGTTCCCAGGCGGTGGCCTTGGCCGAAGGTTTCCTCCTGAGTCAGGCAGAGGAGAAGAGGCAGGCAGAACAGGTGAGGGGATGTCCAGGCATGTCCGATTCAAGGAACAATATCTGGACTTATCCTAAACTTTCCCTGCCAGACATTTATAAGAGTGTTAGTCATCCCAATGGGAGTGGGGCAGGACCCCTTGCTCCGTCTCTTCCATTCCATCTTTTCCCCCTCTCCCTCCCTGCTGTTTCAGCTGTCGGGACCGTCTGTGAAGACAGAAGCTACAATCCTCAAGGAACAAGGAGGTCCTTCTGAGGAAGGGCAGAGGGTGCAGGCCAGGGGGCATGCCCAGGTTGTGCTCTCCCATGGTAAGGATTTGTCATGTCTCAATGTGATTGGGACACATTATAAGTCTGATGGATAGAGAGTTCAGGCCAAGAAAACAATCAAACCCTTCTTCACACAACACAGAGCTTGTTTGCAGCATTCGGTGTCCACTAACTTGAATGTCCTCTAAAAGTTGATTAGACAACTGCATGGAGGGCCGTTCCTCCCATTGATTTAAATATTAATAGCTTACCTTCCTTCCATAAGAGGTGGCTCAAAGGAGAAGAGGCAGACAACCGTCAGCAGAGCAATTCAGCCTAGTGCATAAAGGGAGCCTCCACCTTCTGGGGCAGCAGAGCTCTGAAAAACAGTTTCTAGGGGACCAGTAATAATGGGGAAATTTTGACTTCTGTGCCCGTACTTATAGTGCCATCTGGCGGGCCGCTGTGAGAAATGGAATTCACTGCCACAGGAGGTGGTGGCAGCTACAAGCATGGACAGTTTCAAGAGGGAATTAGATAAACATATGGAGCAGAAGTCCATCAGTGGCCATTAGCCACAGGGTATAGATGGGAACTCTCAGTCTGGGGCAGGTGATGCACTCTATTCTTGGTGCTTGGGGGGGGGGGGCAGCAGTGGGAGGGCTTCTGGTGCCCTGGCCCCACTGCTGGACCTCCTGATGGCACCTGGTGTATTTTGGCTGCTGTGTGACAGAGTGTTGGACTAGATGGGTCATTGGCCTGATTCAACATTGGCTTCTCTTATGTTCTTATGTTAGGATGCCGGAATGGGGAGGGCTGGGCATCCCGGGGAGCTTTGGGAGACAGATGTGGGGTCACGATGACGTTGCGTCTGGCTGGAAACCGGGTTGTGAAGTTAGCGTGCCGAAGAGACACTCTGAAAACTCATCCCTATTACCCTCGATTCTCCGGATATACTCCTGTCATGTCTGGGCTGAATGCGATGTCATTTCCTCCTCTTTCCCTCACCTCCGGCCAGACTCGGGTGGGTCTCACAGAAGTCTGAAATATGCTGGCAGCATTTATAATCCCTGAGGCTCATGGTTACCTGGGGCTTCTCTTCTGTCTCTCCCAGAATTTAGTAAAAAGTGTTAAAACAATTGTTGAGTGTACACGGGGCAAGGGGGTGTGTGGAGCAGGGAAGAAACAAGCAAGCACCCTTCCTTCCTCCTTTGTCTCAGTCACAGGCCGTGAAGAGATGCCGTTGAGCCATCGTCTTTTCAGAGGCATGGAAACGGCTGCTGCACCTCCGGTCCAGGTAGGGGAGATGAGCAGGGGACAGCCTGGGTCCCTCCTCCTTTCTCAGGGGGGGCTTTCGCTCCTGCAGTTTCTACAAGGTGTCCGGGCAAGAGATCCTCTGAACGCCGTTCCCTTTACCCATAACAAGCCAGACATCCTGTAAGTACCCGGACCACTCCCTTCCAGTGTGCCGTCTCTGCCCGGCGTGATCTCTGAGGAGGGAATCTGCCTTTTCTTTCAGTGTCCCTTTTCCTTGGAGGAGGTGTCCGTCCATTTCACGGAGGCAGAATGGGCCCTGCTGGATCCGGGACAAAGAGCTCTGCACAGGGAAGTCATGCTGGAGAACTACGGGAACGTGGCCTTTCTGGGTAAGGATCTTTCAGAGGTGCCCAAGGTGCAAATTGTTGCCATTGTGATGAGGCATGACTCAAAATATTGAACAGCAATACACTGTTTTGAGGCCTGTCCCGCTATTTGAGGAGGGGCTCTGGCTCACTGGCAGAGCATCCTTTTGGCATGCAGAAGGTCCCCGGTTCAATCCCCAGCATCTCCAGTTTAAAGAATCAGGTAGGAGGTGATGTGAAAGACCTCTGCCTGAGACCCTGGAGAGCCGCTGCCAGACTGAGTAGACGATACTGACTTCAATGGACCGAGGGTCTGATTCTGTATAAGTCAGCTTCCTGTGTGTGTACTTGCCCAGGGGCCACTGAGGCCAGTATTGTGGCCATCACCCAAGCCAGAGAAGGTGTCCTGGCCTGAGTAAAGGCGATGAGAGGCCCACAAGATGACTCTGGCAGGGGCCAGATCCTCATTTCTCTGTAGACAACCTTTACAACAGACCCTTCCCCCTGGGTGGCATTGCAAACGTCCGCTCTGCCTGTGATCTGGAAATGATCCTGTCAAAAACCGAACCTGGGTCCCCCTGGGTCACTTCTCTTTGTACCTGAGCAGCACCCAGTTCAGTGGGTTCACAAGGAGAGTGTCCACAAGTAAAGCAGACCCCTTTAAAATATATATAACGGTTTTTAAAGGATTTCTTCAGCTCAGCAGCAGAAAAACAAGAAAAGCTAACTTTTCTATCTAAGACACGAAATACCTGGTATTAGATGGCACCTCGTGTTGCAGCATAATTATTCCCGCTGTAGCCTAAGGAGCTGCGGTGGCTCAAGTGGTTAGACGCTGAACTGCAGGCTGTGGAAGGTCAGTAGTTCGGCAGTTCGAGACCCGGGTGCCGCATGACGGGGTAAGCTCCTGTCTCTAGTTCCAGCTCCTGCCAACCTAGCAGTTCGAAAGCAAGAAATTGCAAGTAGATAAGTAGGTACCACTTCGGTGGGAAGGTAACAGTGTTCCGTGCACCTTGGTGTTTAGTCATGCTTGGCCACATGACCATGGAAACGTCTTCGGATAGCGCTGGCTCTTCGGCTTGGAAACGGAGATGAGCACCGCAACCTAGAGTCGGGTCGACTGGCTTTCGAGCAAGGGACCTTTACCTTTACTAGCCTAAGTTACTCCCATAAATTTGTTAATCGTGATGAAGCAAGAAAATATCAAGGCACACTAGCAAGGCACATTAGCATGGCTTCCCTCTGGTCTAGACTCGTATTATACTTTCTACCACTCTAGGGTCGGGTGGCCCTAATGACCCAATCAGGGCTTCTCCTTCACAGAATTTTCTGGAGGCTGTCAGCACCCTCCTAACCCCCACTCCTTCCTGGTTACACATCTGGATACAGGTTCTCACGATGAACCGATTACCACATTCCAGAGCGGTAAAAAGATAAGGATGTTGGCTGCAGGGAAGCCCAAATCTTGAACACCTGCAAGTCAGGCCAGGCCACTTAATAATCACGTTAACCCTTGGGGGAACTAGGGTGCTTTCCTCACAGTTCCATTCCCCTTATACCGGTTCGGATTGTGGGCTTTAATCTTGACCATGGTTTTGTCCTTCCAGAAGAATTTATACTCTCAGATTTCCTTCCTTCCCCATGTAGGAATGATCACTTTCTCTCTACACTTATCTGGATACTCAAGGCTAGCCCAATCTGGTCAGATTTTGGAAGCTAAGCAAAGTCAGTCATGGCTAGTATTTGGAAGGGCAACATCTAAGGAACGCTAGGGCCATAATGCTGAGGCGGGTGATGGGAAAACAACCTCTAAATAGTCTCTTGCCTAAAAAACAAGTTTAGCCCACCCTCTAGTTCTGCATAACACCATAGAGCTGGAACTTATGGCTGTCAGACAATCTTAGGATCTCCTGGCTACACAACACACTGCCATACAACAAATAAATAAATAAATAATCTCTCTCCCCCCCCGCTCTCTCTCCCTCTATGAAAGAAGCCAGAAGTATTAGAGAGAATATGGTGGAGACAGACAACAGCCTTAGATCCAAAGAAGAACTGGAGAGTTCCTCAAGAGGATCCCAAGAGCATATTTCCTTCCCATATGAGCTGGCTGTGAGTGAGTATCGTTCACGATTATGTCAAGGGAATAGGCAAGGAATAGGCATAGGGGGATTTCTGATTCACTTGTGAGCAACATTTGGTTTGGTACAGTCATACAGCCTATCGGGTAAGGAGGGAGGGAGACCTTCTGGAGGCCTGAAATCTGGATGCTCAGAAACTCCTTCTTGGCAAGATCTCAGCTGTGGCTCTTGAGGGGCTAAGGTATCTGTAAATATTAGATATTCTGGGGAAAGGTGGAGGGGTGGTTAAGATCAGCCAAGCTGGATGAGCTCAAGGGGCCGTCAGTCTTTTCCTACTGCAGTCACATAGATGCCTTTGGACCAGGTGCTAACAGAATCTCTCGTTTTATTCCAGCAGAGAATGATAAGAGGAATGAGGAAGGTGAGGAACTTCATCAGCAAATCCCACATGAAGTTAAAAAAGAAGACTTGAAAGAAAACTTCAGGAATCAAGGCAGAGCTAAGAGAAAGAAAGGCGGCTGTACAATTGAGAAGAGAGATGAAAGAAAGAATACTGTACATTTTCTGAAGCACAGAATAATGAAGACACATAAATCCATGCCGCGTGGAAAGTACTTCAGAACTAGAGCAGAGCTCCTGATGAACCAAACAATACACAGACGGGAGAAACCTTTTGAAGACTCACAGTGTGGGAAGAAATTCAGTCAGAGTGGCAATCTTCAACTGCACCGAAGAACCCACACAGGGGAGAAACCTTTTAAATGTTCTGTGTGTGGAAAGAGATTCAGTGTGAAGGGGACACTTCAAATGCATTACAGAACCCACACAGGGGAGAAACCTTTTAAATGCTCAGAGTGTGGAAAGAAATTTAGTCGAAATGGCACTCTTCAACTGCACCGAAGAATCCACACAGGGGAGAAACTTTTTGAATGTTCAGAGTGTGGGAAGAAATTCACTCGGAGTCTCTTTCTTGAACAGCACCAAAGAACCCACACAGGGGAGAAACCTTTTGAATGTTCAGTGTGTGGAAAGCGATTTAGTTTCAAGGCGACTCTTCAAAAGCATCAGACAACCCACTCCGGAGAAAAACCATTTCAGTGCTCAGAGTGTGGAAAGAGATTTAGTCAAAATGGCAATCTTCAAGTGCACCGAAGAATCCACACAGGGGAGAAACCTTTTGAATGTTCAGAGTGTGGGAAGAAATTCACTTGGAGTCTCAGTCTTGAAGTGCACCAAAGAACCCACACAGGGGAGGAACCGTTTCAATGCTCAGAGTGTGGAAAGAGATTTAGTCGAAATGACACTCTTCAACTGCACCGAAGAATCCACACAGGGGAGAAACCTTTTGAATGTTCAACATGCGGAAAGAGATTCAGGCAGGGTTGCCATCTGCAACAACATCAGAGAACCCACACAGGGGAGAAACCGTTTCAATGCTCAGAGTGTGGAAAGAGATTTAGTCTAAATGGCACTCTTCAACTGCACCGAAGAATCCACACAGGGGAGAAACCTTTTGAATCTTCAATGTATGGAAAGCAATTCAGTGAGAAGAGGACTCTTCAAAAGCATCAAAGAACCCACACAGGGGAGAAAACTTTTGAATGTTCAGAGTGTGGGAAGAGATTCAGTCACAGGGGGAATCTTAAACAGCATCAGAGAATCCACACAGGGGAGAAACCTTTTGAATGCTCAGAGTGTGGGAAGAGATTCAGTCACCGGGGGAATCTTAAACAACATCAGAGAACCCACACAGGGGAGAAACCTTTTGAATGTTCAGAGTGTGGGAAGAAATTCAGTGGTAAGGGGACTCTTCAAAAGCATCAGAGAACCCACACAGGGGGGAAACTGTTTCAGTGCTCAGAGTAAGAGATTTAGTCGAAATGGCACTCTTCAACTGCACCGAAGTATCCGCACAGGGGAGAAACCTTCAGACTGTGGGGAAAAAATTGTTTCGAGTCACACTCTTGAACTGCACCAAAGAACCCACATAAAGGAGAAACCTTTTTAATGCTCAGTGTGTGGAAAGAGATTCAGTTTCAAGGGGACTCTTCAAATGCATCACAGAACCCACATAGGGGAGAAACCACTGCAATGTTCAGAGTGTGGAAAGAGATTCAGTCAGAATGGCACTCTTAAACTGCACCAAAGTACCCATACAGGTAAGAAACCTTTTGAACGCTCAGTGTGTGGAAAGAGATTCAGTTTGTTTCCATCTTCTACAGGACCTAAGAACCTACATGGAAGAAACATTCTGAGTGCTCAGAGTGTGGAAAGACATCGAGTAACAGTGGCAGTCTTCAACATCATTAGAGAAGCCATGTAGAGGGAAAACTTTTTGAACGCTCTTAGTGTGGAGTTTTACTCAGCATGGAAATCTTCTACAGCATCTGAGACCTCATATGAGGTTAACCCATGTAACTACTTTGCCCATGAAAAAGCCGCCCTGAGCCCATGTGGAAGGGTGGGATATAAATCCAATGAATAAATAAATAAATAAATAAATTTCTCTTATTTCAGACCTAAAAGACAACTAGGTATCTGAAGAAGTGAGCAATGACTCACGAAAGTTCATACCCTATCCAAATTTTGTTAGTCTTTAAGTAACTCCTGGAGTTTTAAACTTTCATATGTGTATATGTTAGTGTTACCACAATATTTTGAAAAGCAAAAAAGGGGACATAGTTCTCGAGGGACTATTTCAAAGAAGTGATAGCTACGACAAATCTAATTTTAAGTACCCCCTACTATTTTAGCAGTGATAATTGCTAATCGCTAGGAATAGTCCTAGCCTTCGAACCCCAAAAGAGGACATCTTCATCAGTTCTGAGCGGGGGTTGTCAATTGTTGTGGATTATCTGTATTGTGAATTTTATGTACATTTGTGCCATGTTCCCTTGAGCCTGAAAGAGAGTGTGCGTGTGTAACAGAGTTTAAAAGAAATAGCCATTTTTGCCTTTAGAGGAAATAGAAACAAAAAGCCTTTCACGCTGTGAGCTAAATTAACAGAGAGAGCATTAAGTTGCAGTGAAAATATGAAAGGTCTCATCTGATGAAACTTTAAGGGAAACGGTTTAATGAGAGCTGCACCATCGTTAAGATATTTGAGACTGCGTACTTCAAAGGAAACAACTTTAATGTTTTGTAAAGGAAACGACTCTAACACAGGACACATAAAAATATTGTTCTCTAATTGTCTAAACCAGGACTTCGTTATTATATCACAGTTGTTTTCTTAACAAGCTACTGTCTGTCCCGTGATCGCTCTTCTTTTGACATGATTATGCAAATGGATTGACTTGCAAAGGAACTGAGGGATTCCTGGAGGTTTCCCAGAATGCCAGCAAGGAGGACTCCCAGGATGCACCTGGGCGGACCAGGTCAAATGGGGTGGGAGAGTGTGATGTAGGATGGGTGGAGTCAGAGGTTTAATAAAAGCGCTTGCTCCCAGGAGGGAGGGTCCCTTGGCTCTTGATGCTGGCCCTTGGAAGAGGACAGACAGCTGAGCTCTGGTCAGCAGGCCAGCTGGCATCCATCTTGAACATGCAGCTAGGTCTGGCTGGATGCAGGATGCCAGAGGTCATGAAACATCGTTAGAACATTTTGTAACTTTTCTATGCTTGAAATTGCCTACTCCGCTTCAACATTTAGCTAGGGTACGTTCTAGAACAAGGGACAGGGGATGTGATTATGACCAACTTTTATTTACCCTTCTGGTTGCTGATCTGGTGCTGTGCTAAAAGTATGCTTGCAACCTTTTTCTCTTTTTAATAAATATTTTACTCTTCAAAGCCGGTAGTGTTCTCTGGACCACGTAGTTCCCCCAATAACCACCTTAGACTACTCTACTGTAAGAGGGGAGTCCCAGAAAGGGGGAAGGCAAGCTGTCAAGGCATCTGTTGCCAACCCTCCAGGGGCCCCCCCAAAGGAGGAATTTGGTCCCTGTGATAAGCAGGCACTGGGTAGCAGGAGGCCAGAGACAGAACCTCAGTTTGAGAAGGGCTATCAGGAGTCTGTCCCTCCTGGCAGGAAGTCCCCCAAGAGGACAGTGGTGCAGCATACCCTAGTGGAAGGAAGTGGAATAGCATCCTCCAGGAACTGGCACCAGCCAAGGAGGGGGCTAACAGAACCGGGTCTATAAGTCAGAGCAGGCCTGTTCTGTTATACTAAGTATAAGGTGAAGGATGTTGGGATGAAAATCCCAACTTCAAGTATAAGCCAATGGGGTCTGAACTTGATCTTGGGGTCAACACTAAGCCTCTGAATCCCAAAGCCAAGAGGCAACATCAGGGGAAGGCCATCCAGAGGAACTGGTTGGTCACTATAGGAGAAAGGATGCTGGACAAGATGGACCACTGGTCTGATCCAGCAGGGCTCTTCTGATGTTCTTAGGACTTGATGGCAATACTACTACTAATAAATAATAATGGAACATGCATATTATTCCCATTCTACAGACACTCCATTGGCTTCCCATCCGTTGCCAGAGGCAATTTAAAGTCTTGGCTACTACATACAAAGCCCTTCATGGCCTCAGACCCTCTTAATCGCGAGACTGCCTCCCACTGTGTTCTGCCACAATGGCTTTGCTCCTCTGAGGGAGGTCTTCTGCAGGTGCCAATACACGTGCCTTTTCTCTTGCTGCCACCACCTTAAGGAATGGCTTGCCTGACAAATACGGTTGCCGTATTCGTTGGACCAGCCAGCAGGAGTTGGGAAGGGAGTGGCGAGGGAAGAAGCCAGAAATGGGTGTGACTTACCTACATCACCCAGAAGTTATGTGGGCACGTTGGGGATGATGCTGTGGTTTGTGGGCAAAACCTTCCGGTCTGCAGTTCAGCATCTTAACCACTGAGCCAACTGCACTTGCAATAACTCTATTATATTGTTTATTGAATGCCTCATCTTGTTGATTGTATGGACTCCCTTTGTGTAATCTGCCTTGAGTCCAAGTGAGAATGGTGGAATATCAATGATGTCAATAAATAAATAATATCTGGCTGACGCTCTTCATTTCCCCAAGACTTGCCATATCCAAGGCTCAACCCCCAAATCTCCAGGAATCCCCCAACTTGGAACTAGAAACCCTGGCGAAGCCAGTCCCTAATGAATCCCTCCTCAAAGGCCAAAACAGCCCTGAAAAGGACCCTGCCCTCTCCCCCTGCCTATCACTCACGGAAACCCAATGTGGAATGCTGTGGTCGCCTAGCAACAGGCACTGAGGGAACCCATTTCTTAAAGCTACAGGTGCTCCTTTTATCCTTTTGGATTGTTTTCGTAAACATTTTCCCCTAATAGAGTTCATATTTTTCTGCAACCCGGGGGAAATTTTCAGTTTGTAGAAAGTTCTCTCTTCCCATCCACAGCTCCAGCCATTGCATTTAGATATGCTCAGATTTGTCCAAGTTGGCTATTAGAATATGGGATTTGTTTTATTATAAAGCCGTGGCAAACCAGCAGCCCTTGCAGTGCCTCTGGAAGAGCTACAAAGAGGGGCCTCACTCACCTGGGTGAATGGTACGTCTTAAATCAGGGGTGTCAAACATAAGGCCCAGGGACCAGAACTGGACCATCCAGGGCTGTTAATGCGGTTCACGAGCAACTAGTGCAAGAGAGGGAGCAACCTCATGTGCAGCGGTCAAGCACCATGAGAGCGTCTGCCCAGTGCTGCACCGCTGGCTCTCCAGTCCGCCCATATGGGTTTTCTTTTGCACCCCCTCCCACCCCATGGGGCCTTGCAGCATAGGCGTCATCTTCAGGGGGGCTGGGGAGCTCAAGCCTCCCCCGAAAGTACTGAGCCCCCCCCGGAGGCAACTGGTGTCAGCCAGAGCCTTGCTACCCCCCTCCCGTCCTCCACCCCATTTTGAAAGCGGAGGTTTTTCCCCTCCGCTTTCTGAGACTGTTCGGCTGGCCTGGGAGGGAAGTCAAGGGGTGGGGGCTTGCTTCCTCCTGGAAGCTAAGCTCCACCCACAGTTCCCAGCAGCCCCGTTCAACGTGGAGAGCTGCACGTGGAGGCTAGCTTCGAGGCAGCACATGCTGCCTCTGCTTGCTGCCGCCACCAGCCTGAAGGGTAAGTAGGTGGGGGTGTAAGGAGTGGGGGATTGTTTCAGGTGGGGTGGGGTGGGTGGGAGCCCAGGGAGCCCAGGGTTGCAGCCACCCAGCCATCCTGCAAGTCCAAGCAGGGGAGGTGGGAGAGGATTGGAGGATTGGGGAGGGAGCTGGGCAAGAATGGAGGGAGGGGGAAGGTGGGGGGCCCTTCTGTGGCCTCTGGTTGCCCCTGCCATCGGTGAGTGGCTTGCTTTCTCCTGCAGTCCAGTTTAAACTGGGCTGCAGGAGAAAACAAAACCCAGGAACCCTTGTGCTGCACGGAGCACATTGCTCCAGGATACAGAAAATCCTGGGCTCACTTTCTCCTGTAATCGGGGGGGGGGGGGGCTGCGCTTTCTGTCCCTCTCTCTCTTTCTGTTTCTCTTTCCCTTTCCCTTGAGATGTGTGAGAGCTGGAAACGCTGGGAAGCTGCCCCACCCCCACTCCAGGCTGCTTCTCTTCCATTCTGACTTTCTTCCCTTCCCTCTGTCTTTCATTTCTCTCTCCCAATCTATATGTTTTTTCCCCCAGCTTCCCCCCTCTCCTTTGCTAAAATAGCCCCAATTAGGATTGCCAGGTACCCCTGGCCACCTCTGGGGGATGAGGGGAGGGTGGCCCAATCCAGGTTAGGAAACTCCTGGAGATTTGGGAATGGAGTCTGGGGAGGACGGGGACCTCAGTGGGGCACAATGCCATAGAGTCCACCCTCCAGAACATCATTTCCCCCCCCAGGAAAACTGATCTCTTTAGACTGGCAATGAGCTGTAATTCCAGGGGATCCCCAGGTCCCACCTGGAGGCTGGCATCCCTAGCTCCAGTGCTGAAATTGGAAGCTCTGGTTCCGCTGTGTGACTTGGTGCATGCAAACCTCTGGCATTGGCTTACATTTGCCAAACCACCCAGGTGGAGGAGGGGAGGGGTGTCATTCTACCAAAAATGAGAGTGTTTGGGTTTCTCTGTGAGTTTGAGTACTGGAACTGGCACTGAAGTGAGATTGGAAAAGTTTGTGTGGCTTTCTTGTGTTACAGTAATAATTATGCTACAATACAGTTTGTTAGTCCTAAAGGTGCTACTGAGTGTTTTACTATTTTGTATGCTATGGCAGTGATATGAGAGCCAATTGAGCTGTGGGTCCATCTCATGCTACTGACAGTAGTTATACATTACACCTTGCCCAAATGGTTCTGGGCATTAAAGCGCACTTGCCCTGGTGTGATGTAAAATGCTAGCAAGTCATAGCCAACTCATGGTAACCCTGTAGGATTTTCAAGGCAACAGACATTCAAAGATGATTTGCCATTGTCTGACTGTGCATCATGTCCCTGGTATTCCTTGGAGATCTCCCATCCAAATACTAGTCAGAGCTGACTCTGCTTAGCTTCCAAAATCTGATGACATCAGGCTAACCTGAGCCATCTGGGTCCATGGCATGGTGCTGTGTGGGTGCTTCCCAGACAATAATCTTCAACCTATTCTTGGAAGCCACAATCATTAGGAAAGAGCCATGTGATAGAAGTGTAATAATAATTTACTCATATTTGCAAGAGCCAATAAGATTTGAGTTTGATGGGGGATTGGGCAAATTGATCTAAGGAACTGAAAGAAGAGAAAGTATTAGCAAGCTCAGTGGTTAAGGATTTGAATAGAGCTCTTTATAGTCCAATCCTGAGGACACTGAGAAAGAATGTCTGAAAATGTCATACAGGTTTCTGTGGACCTTGCAATAGCATTGTAGCTAACCCCAACTGAGAAACTTCCATGCTGTTTCTATAATTTCTCAAATGTACTTCACACCAACTG
The DNA here is from genome assembly GCA_029375565.1 of Gekko gecko. NCBI lineage: Eukaryota > Metazoa > Chordata > Lepidosauria > Squamata > Gekkonidae > Gekko > Gekko gecko. The sequence goes on along the minus strand of JAPDNY010000017.1, from coordinate 5,948,386 downwards.
TGCATCTCCATTCCTTTCTAATTCCTCTCAACTATGTACAGCTTTCTATGTTGTGCTTCATTTGGACTGCTTTGCTTTCTCAGTTCCTAGCCCCCTTCTTTTCTATAACCATGGATCTACATCCCCTTCCTCAAGCCTTGCTGCTTGTCCCAACTCTCTAAAGTCAGACCAGTTTGGCCAGTGGCAACCGAAAATACATCTGTCTGTCCAGGAAGTTCAACTAAATGCCACTAGAGGTTTTGTCACCACTGCTACATCACTTAATGCATTACAATATAGGTTCATGTTCAGGCTATAATTTATGATGTTTTAGTTTGGGAAGATCTGTGTTCTTGGTCACATCAGTTGGTGCTATTTTTTTCCTGTAAAATCCTCTTCCATCCCAATGGACTCTGCTGCTCACATGTTGTCTGTCAATCCCCTCTTTATTCCACCCTTCCTCCAGTCTCCCTTCCCTTATATTGACCTCACAACAATGGCAATATCACCCAGCCTGATGAAGGGGGCTTTGACTCTTGGAAGCTTATTCCCTGAAACTCTTGTTGGTCTCTAATCTGCTCCTGGACTCAAATCTAACTGTCCCAGTATCACCGAGTAAGTGTCATGCAAAATGTAGATCTGAACATGGGTCTCCTCAGTCCACACTGGTCTTCATGCCATTAGTCCATCTACTTCAGCATGGTCTGCTCTGATGCAGGTGAGCTCTACAGGCTCAGACAGAGAAAGATCCTTTCCAACAGCTATTCTCTTAGACCTCCTCGGTTTAAACCTTTATCCTTTGGCACGCAAAGCATGGTCTCTCTACCATCAGTCCATCAGTGTAATCATTGTCTGCTCAGACTGGCAGTGGTTCTCCAGGGTTCTTTGCAGAGGATTTTGCCCATGCCGTGCTTTGTTTCTGAGCCATTGGGGCTGGGGGGAGGATGCAGGCGGGCTGCTTTTATTTGTAATGCAAAAGTATATTACCTCTTTCTAACAACATATGTCCATGCAAGATGTACATATGTTCACTGTAATATGTAAACAGGGCTTTTGTTTCTCCGAGTGGTGAGCAGGAAGAGAGGGAAATGGCAACAGATAAATTCTTGGTATGTACACCATCCAGGGAGAACACTTAACACTTAACTCATGTTTATGCCACACATCATTATCCTTGATTGGCATGCAGATCAGAGGCCTTTTAAAATTTCCTTTTGCCCTGCGTGCAGTCCAGAAGGAACATTGGCAAGGAATGTACACTCTATACGTGTGGTACAGTTTCAAAGGGACAACTAACCGGGATGTAAAAAAGAAATGACAGGATTGCCCATTACAAACTATGAGAGAGACTTGAAGGCCCACTGGAGATAATAGGAGCCAGGAATGCCACATGGCTCCGCCTCCATAAATAGTGACAATGGCCTGTGATGTCACTGGCTCATCTCTATGATGTCACTGGGCCTCGGTTCTTTTAAGGACCTAGCACAGCAATGCCTCTGGCCCAGCCCCAGCCCCCCCTGGGAAATTGGAAAGTCTACGCCCTTGCCTTGCAGTGAGGATACAACAACTCAGAGCTTACCAGCTGCTGTCCTTTATACAGTTTATATCTCCGGTACCCGGCATTACGTTTATGGCACACATGGCCCGGCCCAACAAAGTGGCCTTTATATCAGATCCGGCCCTCGTAACACATGAGTTCCAACGTCTCAGTCTTAAATCGTTTGTGTGCCAAAACATTAGCTTTTGGGTTACTGTGAGAATGCTGCTGAGTTCTTTTAGAACGTTGCATTTGCAGGAGAAAAAGGACAGAGAGAGAGAGAAGCAGCATCAATCCCGAGGTTTAAACAACGGGATGTTTCAGGCACGTGTTTGGAATTGCAACTGCTTCAGTGGCGGTGAGGGGAGACCTGTTCTGGGAAAGGATGTTCCAACCTTACGGGTGAAGTTGGTGTACAGAGACTCAGCATAAAGTAGAATTTTTGCTCACAAGACTCCACAGCTTAGAGGGAACATTGCTCTGGGGCCTTGTTCCCATCTGAGGTCTGTCCCCCGGCCCCACACCGGGCCTTTCCCAGAGCTCACCCCCAAAACGTCAATTTGCCATCATCCGGGAGTTGTCAACCTGATGCAAACCATGGCTGAGACTGACCCCAGCCTCCCTCTCTTCCAAGATTTAAACCCCCCCCCCCGCCTTACTTCCAAGTAAACCTTCCCGGGATCCGGCTGCAGGGCTTTTCCCTGCTGTTGCACATCCGAAGCCCCTCCTGTTGTTCCTCCCCATTCAGAAGAAAACTCTTCCCCCCACACACATAGGAGCCTTTTCTCTCCCCCCCCAGGCTCGGCCTCTCTACCTCTGTCCCTTTAACCCTTTCAGTGCTGCAGACAAAGGGAAAAGGTCTTCCGCCCCCTCCATGAGGATCCTCTCCAATTTAATCTCCTCCCCCAACTGAGGAGTTCGCTGTCCTTCATTTCTGTGGGAGAAGAAGGAGCGGGGACCCGGCTTCAGCCTCCCTTCTTCTGAGATGGCTGAACCTCCCCGGGATGCTCTGGGAGCGCAGCCCCCGTGCAGAGTTTCTCCAGGGCAGCCCCGTTGAGCGGCACAAGGCGCCCCTGACGGCAGCCCGGCCGAAGCTCCTCCTGGAGAGGGCGGGACACCTTTTCCCTTTCCCTGCAGCACCGAAAGGGTTAAACCGACAGAGCCGTTTCCTAGGGAGGTCGAGCGGGGGGGGGGGCGGAAAAGACGAGGAAAGGCTCCTTTGTGCGGGGGGGGGAGAGTAGGGGTTGCTTCTGAACGGGGAGAGAGAACAGGGGGGCTTTGGCGATGCAACAGCAGGGAAAAGCCGCGCAGCCGGATCCCGGGAAGGTTTGCTCGGAAGTAAGGCGGGGAGAGGAGATAAGCTTTGAGATCTTGGGAGGGAGGCTGGGGTCATTCTCCGCCATGGTTTGCATCGGGTTGGCAGCTCCCGGATGGGAAATCCCTGGACCTTTGTTTTTTTTGGGGGGTGGATTTTGGGAAAGGCCCGTTTGGGGATGGGAGGACCTCAGATGGGGGAAAGGCCCTAGATTGTGTGTGTGTGTGTCCCCGTACAGCCATTTTCTCCCGGGGAACTGATCCCTTTCAGCGGCAGGTGTGTTGTAATTCTGGAAGAACTTCAGCCCCCCCCCCCCCCCCCGGAGTTTGACAATCCTGTTAGGCATCAGTTTTGCACCGCTCTGAGACCAGAGTGTGGGTTTTTTTTGGGGGGGGGGCACGATGCTCAATGTCTTTCACTACAAGAAAGGTTGAAGGAACAAAACTGATGTTCTATTGCTGGTTACTTTAATCACCAAGCAAAAAAAAAGCACTGGTCTTTTCCCCTTAAGGTAAAGGTAAAGGTTCCCTTGCTCGAAAGCCAGTCGAATCCGACTCTAGGGTTGCGGTGCTCATCTCCGTTTCCAAGCCGAAGAGCCAGCGCTGTCCGGAGACGTTTCCGTGGTCATGTGGCCGGCATGACTAAACACCAAGGCGCACGGAACGCTGTTACCTTCCCACCAAAGTGGTACCTATTTATTTACTTGCAATTTCTTGCTTTCGAACTGCTAGGTTGGCAGGAGCTGGAACTAGAGATGGGAGCTCACTCCATCTTGCGGCACCCGGGTCTTGAACTGCTGAACTGCCGACCTTCCACAGCCTGCAGTTCAGCGTCTTAACCACTTGAGCCACCGCAGCTCCTCTTTTCCCCTTAGAAGAGTAAAAAAAAGCTTGGGGGGGGAACTCCTGCCTGTCTTGGAATCAGCCGCAGCCCCGCCCTAAGACCCCGATGCCTTCCCACTGGGGGGGGGGTTTGCCAGCCGGTGTCCAAGGCCTGCCTAGCAGAGGAGAGAGACATTTTAAAAATCGGTCCTAATGGTGGAGAGAGCCATGCCATCAAAGATCATGGAAACCTGACCAACCAACCAACCCCCCCCCCCCCCGGCACAACAGGAGGTGACCACCCCACCCCGCCATGCTGGAGCATACTGATGTGGCCACACACCTCTGACCTCAGCCTCTCACAGACACAAGGCCTGGAGGAAGAAGTGGGACGTGGGCATACATCATGGTTAGGATCGTGGGGTGAGTGATGTAAACAAAAATGTTCCCTCTAAGCTGTGGAGCCTTGTGAGCAAAAATTCAACTTTATGAGCTACTGGCATTAAAGCTGTGAGCAAGTGACTTGGCTACTGCATAAATTAGTTTGCTCTGGAGCCATCCATCCTGAGCTAAAATGTGTGAGCTGGAGGCTAAAAACCTGTGAGCTAGCTCACACTAACTCAGCTTAGAGGGAACACTGCCGGGGATCACCAGGGATGTGGTTTCAAGTACCCACCCACAACCGTGTTTTGCAAAGTACAACCATAGAGAATTGTCCCAGGCCCATCACTTTGCAGCTCTCTTGGCAGAGGCAGCCATAACATAGTGCCACATTCTCCCTCCTGCACTGGGGTTTGGGGGGGAGGAAGGGCACCCTGTTGCCAGGCAAGAGAGGAACAGACCCCCAGTCAACACAACAGCAGTAAACAGAAGGGCACAGTCACAGGAGGTGTAGTTTCAGGTCCCACTAAGGGGGATGCCAGCAAGAAAGCAAAGCTCGCCTTTTGGTAGTCCGGAGGCCCGGAAAGGAATCCCAGATGAGACCAAATGGGATGACTCTTTCATGATGATTGCCTGGCCCAAATGTCAAGCATTTCGCTTGGTTTGCCCCCCACCCCCCCGGCCACCGTCTCCAGTGGAGGACCAGTGAGACGCACAGTAGCCGTCCAAAGCTGTTCAAGGACTGGGCTTAAGCTTGTTCCCAAAACAGGCTGGACTCTGGAACACGGTCCTTCTCTCAGGCTGAGTTCGGATAAAGGGGCCAGGAGAAAATTGTGATTCTTCCCTGGATGAAAGACTTGTGATATCCGCCCTGCTTCTTCAAGTGGCAAGAAACTCCAAGGGATCCTGTGTCCCAGGGTTGGTTTCCCTCGGAAGGAGAAAAAACCCGGAGCCTTCTGGTGTCTTGTTATTATTTCTCCTAATGACAAATATGCTGGCAGAGCTGAGAAGAGAAGCCAGAGGAATCCCCAAAGAGTAGACATTCCCCTACCCCACAACAGAGGCCCAGAGGGGAGGGTTCCTGTACCTCAGGATTCTTCACGCAAATCCCAGCCGAAGCCCGTCTGCCTTTCTCTCCCGGTCTCAGCTGCTCCTTCTTCCCACAGACACATTCCTGCCCCTTCCCCTCAGCTGGGTGCCTGGACAGGGCTTTGGCCTAACACTTCAGTCCTGCTGAAGAGAGACATACAATGGTTAAGTGGTCACCAGTCCCTCTTGTCCTTTGGGGGCTCCACGTTACCTTAAGAGATAGCCCCTTGGACAGACTGAACCAATGTAAGAACAGGCTAAGTTTGTAACATTTTTAAACAGCGAAACAGAAATCCTAAACTTTCCCTAAGAACCAAAGAGGCACATATAAAAATAATATTCAATTGTTCTACAAGCCAAGCCACAAGAAGGATTTTGTTCTGATCCACCAGGGCAATTCCCAGTTGTCTCCAGAGCATATGAAAGTTAATGATGTCAGTGGTATATATCCATTGTTTTTTTATTTTCCTTTTAATATGTTACTGTCTGTCTCTTTTTGTCCCCCCAGGGAGAAGCCTCTCTTCACAGCCAAGTGAATCAAGGCAGCTTTTCCCAGTCTGAGGTGACCCAAGAGAAGGGGCAGGAGATGGAAGAAGAGGACCCAGGAGGACCTGGGATTGGCGAGACAGCAAGGAAAGGCCCCCACCCCCTCCAAGCTGGGAGTGGTATGGAATTCTGGGAAAGAGCTTTGCCTGAGATCCTGGCTCAGGACACCATAACCTCAGATGCAGATTGCCAACGCTTCCGGATGTTCCGCTACCATGAGGCCGATGGGCCCCGAGAGGTTTGCAGCCAGCTCCACGGACTTTGCAACCAGTGGCTGAAGCCGGAGAGGCACACCAAGAAGCAGATTGTGGACCTGGTGATCCTGGAGCAGTTCCTGACTCTCCTGCCCCAGGAAATGCAGTGCTGGGTGAGAGGATGCGGGCCGGAGAGCAGTTCCCAGGCGGTGGCCTTGGCCGAAGGTTTCCTCCTGAGTCAGGCAGAGGAGAAGAGGCAGGCAGAACAGGTGAGGGGATTTCCTCCAGGCATGTCCCATTCAGGCAACGATATCTGGACTTATCCTAAAGTTTCCCTGCCAGACGTTTGTCCCAAGTGTTAATCATCCAAATGGGAGATTTAATAGCCTCCTTCCGCAGCCACTTCTACTAGAGAATGTCTCATCCCTCCAGATAACTCACCAGGTCTGCTGATTGAAGGGTGCAGCGTCTGGGAGTGGGGCAGGACCCCTTGCTTGGTCTCTTCCATTCCATCTCTTACTTCTCTCCCTTGCTGCTCTTTCAGATCTGGGGACCATCCATGAAGATAGAAGCTACAGTCCCTGAGGCAGAAGGAACTCCCTCCTGCCAGAGGCTTTTCTCCTTCTGAGGCAGGGATCTCCGTCTTGCTCCTTCTGTCTCTGGGGCTGCAGGCGGAGAGTTTCCTCCCGGGGACAGAGCAAGGGCTTGAATGTGTGGCATTTGCAACCACTGGCTCCTTTCTCTGAATCCGGGCTCCGTCCCGACCCTCCCAGACCATCAGTTGCTGATCCACCACCTTGCCGTCACAGGGATTCAGGGGCTGGCCTTGCAATGACTTGTTTCCTTTCTCCAAGGTCGGGGACAGAGGGTGGTGCTGGGGAGCAGACGTCCCAAAGGCACCCACTGATCTGCGGGGTCCCCCAAGGGGTGGTGCTGTCCTCAATGTTATTTAACATCTACATGCACCCTCTTGTCCAGATTGCCCGGAAGCATAGGCTATGGCGTCACCAATACCTGGATGACACCCAGCTATATCTGTTGTGGGACAGCCAGTCCGACTCTAGCCCAGAGGACGTGGATCGGGCGCTCCAGGACGTGGCAGGCTGGCTGAGACTGAGCCAATTGAAATTGAATCCGACAAAGATGGAGGTCCTGTGCCTAGGTCGGAGCGGGTCAGGTTTACATAAGAACATAAGAGAAGCCAATGTTGAATCAGGGCAATGGCCCATCTAGTCCAACACTCTGTCACACAGCGGCCAAAAAATACCAGGTGCCCTCAGGAGGTCCATCAGTGGGGCCAGGACACTAGAAGCCCTCCCACTGCTGCCCCCTCCAGCACCAAGAATAGAGTGCATCACCTGCCCCAGACTGACAGTTCCCATCTATAGTAAAGGTAAAGGTTCCCTTGCTTGAAAGCCAGTCGAATCCGACTCTAGGGTTGCGGTGCTCATCTCCGTTTCAAAGCCGAAGAGCCAGCGCTGTCCGAAGACGTTTCTGTGGTCATGTGGCCAGCATGACTAAACACCAAGGCGCACAGAACGCTGTTACCTTCCCACCGAAGTGGTACCTATTTATCTACTTGCAATTTCCCATCTATACCCTGTGGCTAATAGCCACTGATGGACTTCTGCTCCATATGTTTATCTAATTCCCTCTTGAAACTGTCCATGCTTGTAGCCGCCACCACCTCCTGTGGCAGTGAATTCCATGTGTTAATCACTCTTTGGGTGAAGAAGTATTTCCTTTTATCTGTTCTAACCCGACTGCTCAGCAATTTCATAGAGTGCCCACGAGTTCTTGTATTGTGAGAAAGGGAGAAAAGGACTTCTTTCTCAACCTGCTCAATCCCATTCATAATCTTATAAACCTCGATCATGTCACCCCTCAGCCGTCGTTTCTCCAAGCTAAAGAGCCCCAAGCATTTTAACCTTTCTTCATAGGGAAGGTGTTCCAACCCTTTTATCATTCCAGTTGCCCTTCTCTGCACTTTTTCCAATGCTAGAATATCCTTTTTGAGATGTGGTGACCAGAACTGTACACAGTATTCCAAATGAGGTCGCACCAATGATTTATACAGGGCATGATGATACTGGCTGATTTGTTATCAGTTCCCTTCCTAATAATCCCCAGGTTGTGAATGGGAAGAGAGCGTTGCCAACAAATATTATTTTTAACAAGAAAGGTTAGGGATCCCATCACCGACCTTTGATGGGGCATCGCTGGTGCCAGCGCCGAGGGTCAGGAGTTTGAGAGTGCTCCTGAATGCCACCTTAACAGTGGAGGCCCAGATAGCAGCCACTGCCAAGGCACTGCACTAGCTGCCAATAGCATACTGGATTTGCTTCAAGGTGCTGGTTTTGACCTTTAAAGCCCTATGTGGTCGGGGACCTGCCTACCTGAGGGACCGCCTTTCCCCACGTGTTCCCCAGAGAGCACTGAGGTCTGGGTCGCGAAATCGCCTGACTCCCCTTGGTCCGAAAGACGCCAAATTGGCGGTCACCAGAGCCAGGGCCTTCTCAGTGGCGGCTCCATACTGGTGGAATGAGCTCCCAGAAGACATCAGGGCCCTGCGGGACCTTTTACAGTTCTGCAGGGCACGTAAAACGGAGTTCTTCCACCAGGCCTTCGATTAGGAGCCTCCACTGAGGAATGAGCACTGGAAACTGAACCATCAAGGACCTATGTCATGTCACTGACATCTAGACAACTGGACACCGGCCTACTTACACCAGCCTACTTCGGCAAACACCATCTGCACCAATTGCACTTTATGTATTTTATGGTTTGGAATTTTACTGTTATGTATTTATGTATTTGTATTTTATGGTATTTTAGTCTATGTGCGCCGCCTTGAACCTGCGTTCAATATTGTTCAGCACTCTGAGATGGGCACCTTCTGGTTGCGTTTGAAGTCCTGTGTTTTCTCTCCATTGGGAAAGAGAGAAAGTCAGAAATCTCCACTCATCCCTTTTTAAACGATGTCTAACCGCCTTCCCCAACTTGAGCTTCATGGTCCTTATATAGGTGGATGAATAAGGACCTGGGACCCTTTTCCTGAGATGGCTGAACGCCATGGGATACTCTGGAAGCGAATTCCCATGGAGAGTTACTCTAGAGCAATCCCATTGAGCAGCATAAGGCATCTCTGATGGCAGGCTGGTCGAAGCTCCTCCTGGAGAGGGCGGGACACGTGTTTCTTTGTCTACGGCACTGAAAGGGTTAATCTCACAGAGCCATTTGCTAGAGAGGCGGGGGGGGAGGCAGAAAAGAGGAAAGGCTCCCTTGGGTGGTGAGGAGGGTTTGCTTCTGAATGGGGAAAGAGAACAGGAAGGGCTTCAGATCTGCAACAGCAGGAAAAAGCCCTGCAGCTGGATCCCAGGAAGGTTTACCTAAAAGTCAGGTATGGGGGGATAAGTCTTAAATGTGGGAAGGGAGGAAGGCTGGGATCATTCTCAGCCATGGTTTTCATCAGGTTGGCAACTTCCCAAGTGGCAAATTACTGCCGGTTTTTCGGGGTGTGGATTCTGAGAGAGGTCTGGTTTGGGGACGGGAGGACCTCAAATGGGAACAAGGCCCCAGAGTCCCCCCTGCCCCAATACAAGCATTTTCTCCCGGGGAACTGATCTCTGTCAGCGGCAGGTCGGTTGTAAATCTGGGAGAACTTCAGGCCCCACCTGGAGGTTGACAACCCAGTTAGGCACCTGTTTTGCATCATTAAGTAATCAGAGTTTGGGTTTTTGAGGGAGGGGCCGATAATGTCTTTCAGTACAAGAAAGGTTAAATGAACAAAATGGATGTTCTGTTGCTGGTCATTTTAGTTACCAAACAAAAAGCTGGTCTTTTCCCCCTTAGATGAGTAGGAAAGGGCTGTGGGGAGACTCTGATGCCTCCCCATTCTCGGGCCAGCCAGGGCTGCAAGCTGGTGTCCGAGGAACATTTTAAAAAACAGGTTGTGAAGGTGAAGAGAGCGATGCCAATAAAAATCATGGAGACACCACCAGCCACCCCCAATCACAGCAGGAGGTGACTCAGGAGGACCTGGGATTGGCGAGACAGAAAACAATGGACCCCATCCCCTCCAAGCTGGGAGTGGTATGGAATTCTGGGAAAGAGGATAACTCACCAGGTCTGCTTATAGAAGGATTTACAGTCTGGGAGTGGGGTACGACCCATTGCTTGGTCTCTTCCATTCCATCTTTTACCCATCTACCTCGCTGTTGTTTCAGATGTTAGGACCATCCGTGAAGGTAGAAGCTACAATCCTTGAGGAAGGAGGAGTTCCTTCTGAGGAAGGGCAGAAGGTGCAGACCAGGGAGCATGACCAGGATGACGTCTCCCGTGGTAAGGACTCGTGTCTGGATGCGATTGGGGCACATTGTAATTCCGATGGATAAAGAGTTCAGTAATCTGTGTGGAAAAGACGCTAACACTGGTACGATAATGACCGAAGTATTGATACGAATACAACCGTATAAGCGCAATCAAGTCCAATCTTAAAGTAGAAAAGTTCTCTCTTGAGGTGAAGATGTATAAAGAATGATAAACGAGGAATCCGGATATTTAGAACTCCGTTTCCAAGAACTTCCTCAGTAACTGAACAATATATCTTCAAATAGGTTATATACTCTCTTGTGAGTTACAGCAAACACATCTCATAAATGGGCAGTTATTGCCAGCACATAAGATGTAAAAAGTGTCAAAAATTGTTGAGTGAACACAGCGCAAGGTTACACAAACCTGGGAAGGGGCTGTGTGAAGCCGGGAACAAACAAGCAAGCACCCTTCCTTCCTCCTTTGTCTCAGTCACAGGCCGTGGAGAGATGCTGTGGAGCCGTCGTCTTTTCAGAGGTGTGGAAACGGCTGCTGCACTCCCAGTCCAGGTAGGAGAGATGAGCAGGGGACAGCCGGGGTTCCTCCTCCTTTCTCAGGGGGGCTTTTGCTCCTGCAGTTTCTACAAGGTGTCCGGGCAAGAGATCCCTTGAACGCTGTTCCCTTTACCCACACCAAGCCATGCATCCTGTGCCTTCCCAGACTACTCCCTTCCAGTGTACAATTTCTGCCTGGCGTGATCTCTGAGGAGGGAATCTGCTTTTTCTTTCAGCGTCCCTTTTCCTTGGAGGAGGTGTCCGTCCATTTCACGGAGGCGGAATGGGCCCTGCTGGATCCGGGACAAAGAGCTCTGCACAGGGAGGTCATGCTGGAGAACTCTGGGAATGTGGCCTTCCTGGGTAAGGAACTTTCATAAGTGCCCGAGGTGCAAATTGCTGCCATTGTGATGAGGCATGACTCAAAATATTGAACAGCAATACACCATTTTGAGGCCTGTCCTGCTACTTGGGGAGGGGCTGGTGCTCACTGGCAGAGCATCCTCTTGGCTTGCAGAAGGTCCCCGGTTCAATCCCCAGCATCACCAGTTTAAAGAATCAGGTAGGAGGTGATGTGAAAGACCTCTGCCTGAGACCCTGGAGAGCCGTTGCCAGACTGAGTAGATAATACTGAATTGAATGGCCCAAGGATCTGATTCCATATAAGGCAGCTTCCTGTGTTCATTTGTGTGAACTTGCCCAGGGGCCACTGAGGCCAGTGTTGTGGCCATCACCCAAGCCAGAGAAGGTGTCCTGGTTTGGGACAAAGGGGATGGGAGGCCCTCAGAAAGACTCTGGGAGGGGCCTTTGCAGCAGACCCTTCCCCTTGCAAGCATCTGCTCTCCCTGTGATCTGGAAATGATCCTGCCTAGAACCGAACTCTGGGTCCCCCTGGGTCACTCCTCTTTGCACCTGAGCAGCACCCAGTTCAGTGGGTTCACAAGGAGAGTGCCCACAAGTAAAGCAGACCCCTTTAAAATATATATGACGGTTTTTAAAGGATGTCTTCAGCTCAGCAGCAGAAAAACAAGAAAAGCTAACTTTTCTATCTAAGACATGAAGTACCTGGTATTAGATGGCACCTCGTGTTGCAGCGTAAGTATTCCCGCTGTTGCGTAAGTTATTCCACATAAAATTGTTCATTGTGATGGAACAAGAAAATATCAAGGCATACTAGCATGGGATGAGCATAAAGTTAGCATGGCTTTCCTCTGGTCTAGACCCGTATGATACTTTCTGCCTCTCTAGGGTCAGGTGGTCCTTACGACCCAATCAGGGCTATTCCTTGACGGAATTTTCCAGAGGCTGTCAGCACTCCTAACCCCCACTCCCTCCTGGTTACAGATCTGGATACAGTTTCTCACAATGAACAAATTACCACATTTTGGAGTCTGAAGTTTAATAAGATAAGGATGTTAGCTGCAGGGGAATTCAAATCACGAACGCCTGTAATTCGGACCAGGTCACGTTAACCCTTGGTGGAACTAGGGTGGTTTCCTCACAGTTTCATTCCCCTTATACAGGTTGGGATTCTGGGCTTTAATCTTGACCACGGTTTTGTCCTTCCACATGAAGAGTTTTTCCTGTTCAATTTCTTTCCCTCTCCATATAAGAATGATCACTTTCTCTCTACACTGACCCAGAAAGCCACAGCTAGCCTGATCTGGTCAGATTTCAGAAGCTAAGGAAAGGTCCATCATGGCTAGTATTTGGAAGGGCAACATCTAAGGAATGCCAGGGCCATACTGCTGAGGCAGACAATCGGAAAACAACCTCTAAATAGTCTCTTGCCTGAAAAAGAAGTTTAACCTACCCTCTAGTTCTGCATAATGCCATAGAGCTGGAACTTCTAGCTTTCATACAGTCTTAGGATCTCCTGGCCACATGACACACTGCCATAAATAAATGAATTCTCTCTCTCTCTCTCTCTACAAAAGACGCTGGAGAGTTCCCCAAGAGGATCCCAAGAGCATATTTCCTTCCCAAATGAGCTGGCTGAACGTGTATATCCTTCATGATTGTGTGAAGGGAATAGGCAACAAATAGCCACAGGGGATTTCTGATTCACTTGTGAGCAACATTTGGTTTGGTTCAGTTATACAGCCCGCTGGGTAAGGAGGGAGGGAGGCCTTCTGGGGGCCTGAAATCTGGAGGCTCAGAAAATCCTTCTGGGCAAGAGTTCAACTGTGGCTCTTGAGAGGCTGAGGTATTCTTAAATACTTAATAATCTGGGGAAAGGTCGAGGCGTGGTTAAGATCAGCCAAGCTGGATGAGGCCAAAGGGCCGTCAGTCTTTTCCTACTGCACTCACATAGATGCCTTTGGACCTTACCAGCCCTCCCAGGTGCTAACAGGATCTCTCGATTTAATCCAGCAGAGAATGATCAGAGGAATGAAGAGGGTGAGGAACTTCATCAGCAAATTCCAAATAAAATTTTAAAAGAATTGAAAGAAAACATTAGGAATCGAAGCAGAGCCAAGAGAAAGAAAGGCGGCTGTACGGTTCAGAAGAGAGATGAAAGAAAGAATACCATACATTTTCTGAAGAACAGAATAATGAAGACACATAAGTCCATGCCGTGTGGAAAGTACTTGAGAACTAGATCAGAGCTCCTTGTGCACCAAAGAATACACAAACGGGAGGAACGTTTTGAACATTCACAGTGTAGCACTCTAGAACTGCACCGAAGAACCCACACAGGGCAGAAACATTTTAAATGCTCAGTGTGTGGAAAGAGATTCAGTGTGAAGGGGACACTTCAACTGCACCGAAGAACCCACACAGGGGAGAAACCTTTTAAATGCTCAGTGTGTGGAAAGATATTCAGTGTGAAGGGGACACTTCAACTGCACCGAAGAACCCACACAGGGGAGAAACCTTTTGAATGTTTATTGTGTGGAAAGCGATTTAGTTTCAAGGAGACTCTTCAAAAACATCAGAGAACCCACACAGGGGAGAAACCGTTTCAGTGCTCAGAGTGTGGAAAGAGATTTAGTCGAAATGACAATCTTCAACAGCACCGAAGAACCCACACAGGGGAGAAACCTTTTCAGTGCTCAGAGTGTGGAAACAGATTTAGTCAACATGGCAGTCTTCAACGGCATCAAAGAACCCACACAGGGGAGAAACCTTTTCAATGCTCAGAGTGTGGAAAGAGATTTAGTCAAAATGGCAATCTTCGGCTGCATCAAAGAATCCACACAGGGGAAAAAACTTTTCAAAGTTCAGTGTGTGGAAAGCGATATAATTTCAAGGAGACTCTTCAAAATCATCAGAGAACCCACACAGGAGAGAAAGCATTTCAGTGCTCAGAGTGTGGAAAGAGATTTAGTCAAAATGGCCATCTTCAACAGCACCGAAGAACCCACACAGGGGAGAAACCTTTTCAATGCTCAGAGTGTGGAAAGAGATTTAGTCAAAATGGCAATCTTAAACTGCATCGAAGAATCCACACAGGGGAGAAAACTTTTCAGTGTTCAGTGTGTGGAAAGCGATATAATTTCAAGGAGACTCTTCAAAATCATCAGAGAACCCACACAGGAGAGAAACCTTTTCAATGCTCAGAGTGTGGAAAGAAATTTAGTCAAAATGCCAATCTTCAACTGCACCGAAGAACCCACACGGGGGAGAAAACTTTTGAATGTTCAGTGTGTGGGAAGAAATTCACTAGAAGTCAGTATCTTGAAGCGCATCAAAGAACCCACACAGGGGAGGAAACATTTCAATGCTCAGAGTGTGGAAAGAGGTTTAGTCGAAATGACACTCTTCAACTGCACCGAAGAATCCACACAGGGGAGAAACCTTTTGAATGTTCAGAGTGTGGGAAGAAATTCACTTGGAGTCTCAGTCTTAAACTGCACCAAAGAACCCACACAGGGGAGAAACCTTTTGAATGTTCAATGTGTGGAAAGAGATTCAGGCAGGGTTGCCATCTGCAGCAGCATCAGAGAACCCACACAGGGGAGAAACCTTTTGAATGCTCAGAGTGTGGAAAGCGATTCCGTCAGAATGGCTATCTTCAACTGCATCGAAGAATCCACACCGGGGAGAATCCTTTTGGACATTCAGAGTGTGGAAAGCAATTCAATGAGAAGTGGACTCAGAGAACCCACACGGGGGAGAAACCTTTTGAATGCTCAGAGTGTGGAAAGAGATTCAGTAAGACTGCCTATCTGCAAAAGCATGTGATAACCCACACAGGGGAGAAACCTTTTGAATGTTCAGTGTGTGGAAAGAGATTTAGTCGAAATTTCAGTCTTCGACTGCACCGAAGAACTCACACAGGGGAGAAACCTTTTGAATGCTCAGAATGTGGGAAGAGATTCAGTCAGAGGGGGAATCTTAAAAACCATCAGAGAACCCACATGGGGAGAGACCATTTCAACTCTCAAAGAGTGGAAAGAGATTTAGTTTAAATGGCAGTCTTCAATTGCACCGAAGAATCCATGCAGAGGAGAAAACTCTTGAATGTTCAGAGTGTGGGAAGAAATTCAGCGATAAGGGGAATCTTAAACAACATCAGAGAAACCTTTTTAATGCTCAGAAAGTGGAAAGAGATTCAGTTATAGTTGCTCTTGTAAACAGCATCAGAGATCTCACGCAGGGGAAAAACCTTCTGAATGCTTAGAGTGTGGAAAGAGATTCAGTTTCCAGGGGACTCTCCAAATGCATCACACAACTCACACAGGGGAGAAACGGTTGCAGTGCTCAGAGTGTGGAAAGAGATTCAGTCAGAATGGCACTCTTTAACTGTACCGAAGTACCCATACAGTTAAGAAACAGTTTGAATGCTCATTGTATGGAAAGAGATTCACTTGGAATTGCACTCTTGAACTGCACCAAAGAACCCACATTGAGGAGAGACCTTTTGAATGCTCAGTTTGGAAAGAAATTCAGTAGGAGTGGCAGTCTTCAGCAACATCAGAGAACCGACACAGTGGAGAAATGCTTTGTATGCTCAGTGTGGAAAGAGATTCATTCAGAGTGTAACTCTTCAGCTGTACTAAAGAACCTACACTGGGGAGAAACATTTTGAATGCTCAAGCATGTGGAAAGAGATTCAGGTGAGACACCATCTTCAACACCATCAAAGAACTCACACGTGGGAGAAACCTTTTGAATGCTCAGTGTGTGGAAAGAGATTTCATTTGAGTGGCACTCTTCAACTGCACCGAAGAACCCATACGGGAGAAACTGTTTGAATGTTCAGTATGTAGAAAGAGAGTCAGGTTGAGTGACACTCTTCAAAAGCATCTAACAACCCACACAGGGGGGAAACCTTTTGAATGCTCAGAATGTGGAAAGAGATTCAGTTTGTTTCCATCCTCAACAGGAGCTAAGAACCTACATGGAAGAAACATTTTGAGTGCTCAGAGTGTGGAGAGACATTGAGTAACAGTGGCAGTCTTCAACAGTGTTAGAGAACCTGTGCAGAGGGAAAGCCATTTGTTCATACCCTTCCCAAATTTTGTTAGTCTTTAAGTGGTTCCTGGACTTCTAAACTTTCATGTTTGTATGGGTTACCACCATATTTTAAAAAGTAAAATAGAGGACATATTTCTCGAGGGACTATTTCAAAGAAGTGATCACTATGAAAAATTTCATTTTGAATACCTGTAATATTTTAGCGGTGATAATTGCTACTAGCTAGGAATAGTCCTAGGTATTAGCCAAATTGCTGTATTTCTTAATAATAGATTGGGGAATTATAATATTAATGAGCAGTTGGCATAAAATATGGGACTATGACCTGTGTATACTGCAGTCAAAATCCCCAGAGCCCAGGAATAGATGCAGAGGAGACCAAGTTGCTGAATTAATTGGTTTTTTAATAACACTCAAACTTACAAAAATAAGTAAGCAATACAGAACTAAGAAAGCAGAGGTGATTGATAGCTAAAAGAGGGGTCAGTTATGGGGTGATACTACCTGTCCAGATGTGCAGATGTCCATGAAGAAGGGATTATGGCCCAAACCAAAAGTTTGGGGGTAGACTGCCAGTTAGCATCAGGGCAGAGGCACACAGTCTGAGGCCATGTCCGTAGACACATATAGACATTGGGAAACAATGCAGACCAATAGGAAGTCCTGAGGGGCTTGTCTCAGGCAATGACAAAAGTTTGCCTGGGCCAATCCTGGGTCCCAGGGGGTGTATGATGCCAGTAGGGACAGAACCCAGGCATGATCAGTGAGCATTCAGAGGGGCAGAGTCTGGACTGACAACATCTTGATTGGATTAGCTAGGTGTTGGATGGTTGTACTAGGGCTAGATGAATGGATTTTATAACCGTTGTCGAAGGCTTTCACAGCTGGAGTTCATTAGTTGGTGTAGATTTTCTGGGTTGTGTGGCCATGGTCTTTGCATTGTAGGATCTGATGTTTCGCCAGTAGCTGTGACTGGCATCCTCAGAGGTATAACACAGAAAGATGGAGTACTCTCTGTGTCAAGGAGTACTCTCTGTATCAAGGTCTCACCTTGACACAGAGAGTACTCCATCTTTCTGTGTTATACCTCTGAGGATGCCGGTCACAGCTGCTGGCGAAACATCAGGTCCTACAGTGCCAAGACCACGGCCACATAACCCGGAAAATCTACAGCAACTAATGATTTTATAACTATTGATGGTTCTGCCAAGGCAGTTGAATAGGTTCCCAGGTATAGACAAAAGATGGGAAATGGATCCCTCATTAGTATCAGAAAGGATCCCTAATCATTTGAATGTTTGATTGGTTTATCTCAGTATCCTGAGGGATGGAGCAAGGAAGGACAAGTATTGAGAAAAATAATTCTCACATAGATATGGGATCACACAAAAGAGCTAGGTGAGGTTCTGGAGAAAGGAGGGCTATTCGCCAGGTGGCTTTCAGACTACTGGTCAAGTTACTCTCGGCAACACTCTTTTTGGCAGTGATATGTTTATTGAATTATAAGCAAGATCCAGGTCATAACTGTACCATGTCAGAACTGAAGATTTTGTCAGGTACAGTCAAAGATTTAGGTAATTCAAATGAAACCCCTCTTAATGACCACTCATCCATCCCGCCTAACCATAGTATTCCTACCCCCTCCACCCGGGAAATATACGATCCCATTATCTACGCAAGCAAGCTGGCACCAAAAGTTTCAAGGACATTCCTCTGGGAGAGGAAGGCTTCTTTGGAAGAGTAACGGCCTCTAAGATAGTGTAGTCACACAGATCACACTCCCTTCCCTCCACCTAAGGAATTCTCTTCCCCCAGCATTCATGGCAAACTGAGAAGAGCGATGTTGGACAGTGGCCTCTGAATAGCTTTAGAAATGCAGATACTTTACCTGGTGGAACCCATTATTATTCCATAAGCATATCTTTGCTGGGTGGAGGGGGGGGAGAGACTGGAGGTTTGCTCTGAGGGCTGCCTTGTATCACCTGAATATGGAGAGCCTTTTTCCAGAGGTATGACTTGCTCTGTGTTCCAGAACCAAGAGTGTCTTCCTTGGCCTGAGTTTTGTAGGTCAATGGGTTAGGTTAGGGGTGGGGTGCCCCTGCTATTGGAGCTACCCAAGGGTAAGGCAGCGCCTTTGGTTACATAGCCTTCAAACCCAAAAAGAGGATATTTTCATCTGTTCTAAGTGGGGGGTCAATTGTTGTAAACTTGTGAATTATCTGTAATGTGTCATGTTTCCTTGGGCCTGTTTCCTTGGGCCTGAAAGGGTGTGTGTGTTAAACAGAGATTAAAAGAACAACCCATTTTTATCTGCAGGAAATACGAACAAAAAACTCTGTGATATGCTGGCTAACACATGTAGTAATTTTTTTTTACAATAATCACATAAATCATTTGTCACAATATAGAGAAGTACATCCTTACAGTACAAAGAGAAGTCCGTCCTCGTGATTTTACAGAATGGGCACCTGGATGTAGGCTCCTTTCCTCAAAGTCTTCCTCAGTAGTATTCCTATATTCTTCAGTTATCATCCTCTTGTTAGAATTCCATGTTTATCTTGGGAGCAAGCCAGTCCTTAACCTCTTCTCTAAGCAGATGCAAAAGCCTTCTGAATTTGGCTGGCAAGATGCTCTGTGCAAACCTTTATTTTCTTCAAACTTATTATCCTCTCAATACCACCTAAGTGTTTACATTTATATTAGGATCAAGCCAGTTAGTAGTCTAATTCTAGAATAATTTTAGCCAAAGAGTATTTGAATCAGTCGACAAACCTGGTAACAAATATGCAATGTGTCAGGTTGTGCGTTACTTCCATCAAAGGTAAGTAGTCAAGTTACATACTGCTAACATTACATCAATATATAGTAGAATCCAGGGATGATGCAATCACCCACATCCATTGCATAATACTATTGCCAAGAGAGGGATTTCAAGGTGGGATGGGGTAAAGAGGAGAGAGAGAAAGCTAAAAGCGGGGAGGAATCACAAGGTCAGCACTACCAAATACAGGATGGCAGGTATACATTTTTTCAAAAGCAGCCTCTTTATTCAGTCCTTGAGGAGTTAATGTCTGTAGATGATGTATTCAAAATATCTCTTTTATTTGGAGAAGTTTGAGCATGTTTGAAGTTGTCATCTGAATTGTTTTTGTAATCCAGAATTTCAGCTGTTTTTCAGTATGTCCTGAGTCCAGGTAGCGATTGACAAGTGGAGCATTCCTTTTCTTTAATCTGATGCAACTCTTATGCTCACCAGTTCTTACTTTCACTGGTCTAGATGTCAACCCCACATACATTTTTTCACAAGGACACTTGACATAGTAAATTACTCCTCTGCTGCTACAGTTACAGAATGAATTTATAAGAAAAGTTCTAGTTGCTGCAGATTTTTCGGGTTGTGTGGTTCTAGTCCTGGCCAATGTTCCCTCTAAGTTGTGGAATCTTGTGAGCAAAAATTCTACCTTGTGAGCTACTGGCATTAAAGTTGTGAGTGAGCGATTTGGCTGCTGCATAAATTAGTTCGCTTTGGAGCCACCCATCCTGACCTGAGACAAAAATGTGTGAGCTGGAGGCTAAAACACTGTGAGCTGGCTCACATTAACTCAGCTTAGAGGGAACACCAATCCTGGCAGAATTTTGAAAAGGTTTTTTAGCCTCAGCACAAGTACATATAGAGCAACTCCCATGTGGTAAAAAGCCTGTAGGTGCATGACTCCCCCTCATGCAGCTGGTGTCCTTCAGTTCTGGAAGCCTGCTTCTAACCAGTATGTCTCTGAGGTTTTTAGCTCTCTTGGCTGTGAACAAAGGAGGATTTTGGCATCTAGGGATGTTAGATAGAAGGTGCCAATATCTATTTATACTAGTCTGTCCTGTTTTAAATATGCAGTTGTAGGTTAAAAATATAATCATCCTATCTACCCTCTGATTCTGAGCCTTAGGGGTAAGTAAAGATGTTCTAGATGTATTTATAGGCTTTGTGGAAAGCTCTTTTCAAATTTCTGAATGAATAACCCCTGTTAGCAAGCTGACCCATTAAAATGCCTGCTTGCCTCTTAAAATCACTGTCTTCACTGCAATTACATCTCAGTCTTAACAACTGAGGGTAAGGTAAATTTCTTTTAATGTGTCCTGGGTGGAAGCTATCCATTGTTAAGTAAGAGTTGGCATCAGTGGGTTTTCTGTACACTTCAGTCTGTATAGCATTTCCTATCCTTCTAATTTCCACATCTAAAAAACGTATTTTGTAATTATCATATGTTAATTCAGATTTAATTGTGTTATGTACCTGATTTATATATTGGCCAAATTCAATCAAAGATTCCATCGTGCCATTCCAAATCATAAAGATATCATCCAGGAATCTTTTGTAAAAAAAATAGTGCTTTTTGTAAAAATTATTGTTTTGGAAAATGAATTTTATTTTCAAGCCTATCCATAAATAGGTTAGCTAATTCAGGTGCAAATTTGCATCCCATTGCAGTTACTGAAATCTGCCAAAAAAATTCTCCTTGGAACTGAAAAAAGTTTTTCTTTAGACATAGTTCAACAATATGGCAGAGGAATGATGTAGGGGGATGGACTGTTTTGTTCTTTTATCTAATACCTCCCATAAAACATCCAAGGCCTCATCTTGTGGAATGTTAGTGTACAGAGACACTACATCCAGACTGGCAAAAACCATCTCTTCTGTCTGCAGTTGTAAATTACTGATATGGTTGAGGAAATCCATGGTATCCCTTAAATATGAGTGCGTGGTTTGAACAAGGGGCTTGAGGGAAAGGTCTTGAGGGAAATATTGGGCCAAGGGTTCCAAAATGGACCCACATCCAGAAACAATTGGTCTGCCCAGGACTGGGAGAGTGCCTTTGTGTATTTTAGGTAGAAGATAAAATTGTGACACCCTTTCCTCTTATTTTAGGAGGTAATCATATATGGTTTTATCTATATAGCCTTCTGCTATTCCCCCTCCAGGAGTACCTGTATCTCTTTCTTGATTATCTTAGATGGATTTTCTTTACTCCTTCTATAGTGTGCTACATTATTCAATTGTCTGTACACTTCTGTAATGTAATCATCTCTGCTCCACACTACTGCTGCCCCACCATTGTCAGCTGGTTTAATCACAATATCCTCTGCTCTAGCCATTTTAATGCTTGATGTTCCATAAATGAGAGGCAATTTTGTAAAAAGGGGGGGATGCCCTCCCCCCCAAATTCGATGCCCAGGCCAAACCCCTGCACCAAGAAACCCAAAATAAGGGGAGTGCATTCCTACCATGAAGGGCTGTGGTGGCTCAAGTGGTTAAGATGCTGAACTGCAGACTGGAAGATCAGTAGTTCAGCAGTTCGAGACCCGAGTGCCGCATGATGGAGTGAGCTCCCATCCCTGGCCCCAGCTCCTGCCAACCTAGCAGTTCGAAAGCAAGAAATTGCAAGTAAATAAATAACTACCACTTCAGTGGGAAGGTAACAGTGTTCCATGCGCTTCAGCGTTTAGCCATGCCAGCCACATGACCACGGAAATGTCTTTGGACAGCGCTGGCTCTTTGGCTTGGAAATGGAGATGAGCAGCGCATCCCTAGAGTCAGATTCGATTTGCTTTCGAGCAAGGGAAACCTTTACTGATTCCTACCATGACATCAACCCCCCCCCCCGAGGAGATTTCTAAGACCCCTAAGGGGGTAAAAAGAGGCAAAATGTGTTCCCCCAATTGTTTTCCATGCACCTGGCAGACTTCTGCCTCCTTCCCCCCCCCATTGGTCAACTGTCTCTTGCACTCACCTCCCTCCGAGTGCAGTTAAAAGACACTGCAAACAGTTGAGGACAGTTACACAAATCAGCGATTCAAGACTCCTGAACAGACATTTTTCAAAAAAGCCAGCATGGCAATTGAGTTAATGAATGTTCACGGAGAGATAATAAAGGACCTTTCTAGGAACCATTTCCATGCGTGCCTCCCTCACGAACCTGAAGACATGTCCACCACATTCACCACTCCCTCACACCAACTCCCCCTCACACCTCTCACCTCTTACTGCCCCCAAGAAAGCTCCTGCCAAACACCGAGCCAGATACACCAGTGTGCTACCAGGAGGAGGTGGCTTAGGAATGTGGCAAAGACGTTTGCACTTAGTACTCCTGCGAGATCACCCTGAGGTGCTCAGAACAACGCAGTCTCCATATGAGCAAAACAACCCAGGGACACAAGTAGAGAGGCCATCACTTTTGTGGAAAGTAGCAGGAGTTGACTTAACAGACGACTGCTTCTTAAAAGGGCAGCTCTATGTGGCCTGCTCAAGACTGAGCTCACCAAGCAGCCTGGTGATCCTGGCACCTGCGGGCAGAATCACCACTGTGGTCTAGAGAAAGGCCCTTCAGTAGAGGGGGGGGGAAAGTACATATGTCTCACTTCATTTTTTTTGCTACAAACTTCTCCATTAGAATTCCCAGAACAAATGTCACATTTCAGATTTCACATCATCAGTATTAAAACTGATTAAAGTTAAAACGCTTGGGGCTCTTTAGCTTGGAGAAACAACGGCTGAGGGGTGACATGATCGAGGTTTATAAGATTATGAATGGGATTGAGCACGTTGAAAAAGAAGTACTTTTCTCCCTTTCTCACAGTACAAGAACTCGTGGGCACTCCATGAAATTGCTGAGCAGTCGGATTAGAACAGATAAAAGGAAGTACTTCTTCACCCAAAGAGTGATTAACACATGGAATTCACTGCCACAGGAGGTGGTGGCAGCTACAAGCATGGACAGTTTCAAGAGGGAATTAGATAAACATATGGAGCAGAAGTCCATCAGTGGCCATTAGCCACAGGGTATAGATGGGAACTCTCTGTCTGGGGCAGGTGATGCACTCTATTCTTGGTGCTGGAGGGGCAGCCGTGGGAGGGCTTCTGGTGTCCTGGCCCCACTGCTGGACCTCCTGATGGCCCCTGGTATATTTTGGCCGCTGTGTGACAGAGTGTTGGACTAGATGGGCCATTGGCCTGATTCAACATTGGCTTCTCTTATGTTCTTAGTATTATAAGTGGATTTATGGAACTTAAATACCATAGCGAAGCACGGGTAGCCGGCTAGTAAGAACATAAGAGAAGCCAATGCTGCATCAGGCCAACGGCCCATCCAGTCCAACACTCGGTGTCACACAGCGGCCAAAAATACCAGGTGCCATCAGGAGGTCCAGCAGTGGGGCCAGGACGCTAGAAGCTCTTCCACTGTTGCCCCTCCAGCACCAAGAATACAGAGCATCACTTGCCCCAGAGTCCCTATCTATACCCTGTGGCTAATAGCCACTGATGGACCTCTGCTCCATATGTTTATCTAATTTCCTCTTGAAGCTGTCCATGCTTGAAGCTGCCACCACCTCCCGTGGTAGTGAATTCCATATGTTAATCCCTCTTTGGGTGAAGAAGTATTTCCTTTTATCTGTTCTAATCCGACTGCTCAGCAATTTCATGGAGCACCCAAGAGTTCTTGTATTGTGAGAAATGGAGAAAAGTACCTCTTTCTCTACCTGTTCCATCCCACGCATAATCTTATAAACCTCGATCATGTCACCCCTCAGCCATAATTTCTCCAAGCTAAAGGGGTATTATCAAGGAAAAGGCTGTTCTGGCAGTTTCTGGGATCTCAAGACCAATGGTCCCTAAACTGTGGGGGGGTCTCATGAGCAAAAATTCCACTTGGTGAGCTGCTGGCATTAAAGCTGTGAGCGAGCGATTGGGCCACTGCATACCTTAGCATGCTCTGGAGCCATCCTTCCTGAGCGAAGACAAAATGTGTGAGCCAGAGGCTAAAAAACTGTGAGCTAGCTCACGCTGACTCAGCTTAGAGGGAACACTGACCACCGATCAGAACAGGACACGGCTCTGAGAATCTGGAAGGGAAGGGACTAAACCCACAAGCTCCTCCAAGCACACTGAATCAGACCATGGGGTCTATCAAGGTCAGTTCCTAGATGCATGCCACTCTCTCTCTCTCTCTCTCCCTCTCTCTCTCTCTCTCTCTCCTCTCCCTCTCTCCTTCTCCCCCTTCCTCCCCTTTTCTCCTTCCCAGGCAGGGATCTCCCTCTTTTCTCCTTCTGACTCGGGCTGCAGGCGGAGTTTCCTCCCGGGGGAGACACAGCAAGGACTTGAACGGGTTTTTCCTGTCTTTCCAAATCTAGCCTCCTTTCCCGGAATCCGGGCTCTGTCCCTCCCCGAAATATGGTCCGACCAGCACCCCTGCGTTTTCTCTCCACGGGGCAACAGAGAAGGTCAGCGATCGATCAGTTAACTCTGTCTAACCTTCGCCTCCTCTAGTTGAGGAGTTCACTGTCCTTATATACTCTGTGGGTGGATGGATAAGGAACCGGGACCCGGTTTCAACCTCTCTTCTTCTGAGATGGGTGAACCCCCCACCCCCTCCGCGATACTCTCTGGGAGCGCAACCCCGAGCAGAGTGACTCCAGAGCAGCCTCCCGCTGAGCAGCTGAAACCGTCGCCGACGGCACTCTGGCCGAAGATGCTCAGGGAGAGAACAGGAGACATGCAATGTTCGCGTGTTCCCTTTGCCTGCAGTGCTGGAAGGGTTAAACGGACAGAGCTGTTTGCTAGAGAGACCGAGCAAGGGGGGGGGCGGCGGAAGAGAGGAAAGGCTCCTTTGTGGGGGAGGGTTTGCTTCTGAATGGGGAGAGAGAACGGGGAGAGCTTCGGCGGTGCAACAGCAGGGAGAAGCCGCGCAGCCGGATTCCCGGGAAGGTTTGCTTGGAAGTAAGGCGCCTGCGGGGGGATAGGCGTTTGAGATCTGGGAAGGGAGGGAGGCCGGGATCGTTCTCAGCCATGGTTTGCATCAGGCTGGCAACTCCCGGGGGCAAATCCCTGGACGTTTTTTTGGGGGGGGATTCTGGGAAAGGTCCAGTTTGGGGACGGGAGGACCTCAGATGGGAACGAGGCCCCAGAGTTGTCCCCCCCCCGCCGCCCCAGTACAACCATTTTCTCCCGTCTCTGTCAGCGGCAGGAGGGTTGCAATTCGGGGAGAACGTCAGGCCCCGCCTGGAGGTTGACAACCCTGTTAGGTGCCAGTTTTGCACCGCTACATAATCAGAATTTGATTTTGGGGGTGGGTGCAATAATCAGCGTTTTTCACTGCAAGGAAGGTTAAATGAACAAAGCTGAAGTTCTGTTGCTGGTTCCTTTAATCACCAAACAACAAAAAAAGCTGGTCTTTTAGTGTAAGGTGAGTAGGAAAAAACTTAGGGGAGTGGGGTACTCCTGCCTGTCTTGGAATCAGCCGCGGCCCCACACTAAGACCCCGATGCCTTCCCACTGGGGGGCCGGATGGGGCTGCCAGGTGGTGTCCGAGGCCTGCCCAGCGGAGGAGAGGGACATTTTAAAAATCAGTTGTGAAGCTGGAGAGAGCGATGCCAGCAAAGATCATGGAAACGCCACCAACCAGTGTTCCCTCTAAGCTGAGTTAGCGTGAGCCAGCTCACAGGCTTTTAGCCTCCAGCTCACACATTTTTGTCTTCGCTCAGGAAGGGATGGCTCCAGAGCAAACTAATTTATGCAGTAGCCAAATTGCTCATTCACAAACTTTAACGCCAGTAGCTCACAAAGTAGAATTTTTTGCTCACAAGACTCCACGGCTTAGAGGGAGCATTGCCACCAACCCCTCCCCCCAGCTCAGTAGGAGGTGACCCCACCCCCCACATGCAGAGAGGGGTGGAGGAAGAAATGGGACATGGGCATACATCACTGTCAAGATCCTGGTGTGAGCGAGGTAAACAAACTAACCACCCACAACAGGGTTTTGCAAACTGGGCGCACAGGAAGTGCCCCGTCACTCCTTGACTCTCTTGGCAGAGGCGGCCATAACACAGTGCCACATTCTGCCTCCTGCACTGGGGTTTGGGTGGGAGGAAGGGCATCCTGTTGCCAGGCGAGAGAGGCGCACACCTCTGGGCAACACAACAGGGAGAGACACAAGGGCACAGTCACAGCAGGCATGGGTTCAGATCCCGCTTAGGGGGATGCCAGCAAGTATACAAAGCTCATCTTTTGGTAGTTCGGAGGCCCAGAAGGGAGTCCCGGATGAGATCACATTTGATGAATCCTCCATGCTGATTAGCTGGCCTGAATGTCAAGCATTTTGGATGGTTCCCTCCCCCAGCAATCGTCTCCATCGGAGCACCAGCGTGATGCTTGGTAGCCACCCAAGGCTGTTCAAGGACTGGGCTTAGACTTGTTCTCGGAACAGGCTGGATGCTCGAAAACGGTCATTCTGTCAGGGTGAGTTTGAATAAGGGGCCAGGAGAAAACTGTGATTCTCTTCTGGATGAGAGACTTGTGATATCCACCTGCTTCTTCAAGTGGTAAGAAGTTCCAAGGGATCCTCTTTCCCAGGGTTGATTCCCTTTGGAAGGAGAAAGCCCCGGAGCCTCCTGGTATCTTGTTATTATTTGCTTTTAATGACAAATATTCTGGCAGAGCTGAGCATGGGTTGAAGCCAGAGGAATTCTCACAGAGTAGGGGGGTCCCCTACCAATGCTCCCTCTAAGCTGCAGAGTCTTGTGAGCAAAAATTCTCCTTTGTGAGCTACTGGCATTAAAGTTGTGAGTGAGCAGTTTGGCTGCTGCATAAATTAGTTTGGTCTGGAGCCCTCCTTCTGGAGCTAAGACAGAAATCTCTGAGCCGGGGGCTAAAAAACTGTGAGCTAGCTCACACTAACTCAGCTTAGAGGGAACACTGTCCCCTACCCCACAGCAGAGGCCCAGTGGGAACGTTTCTGTGCCTCAGGATTCTTCAGCCAAATCTCAACTGAAGACTATCTGCCTTTCTCTCCCAATCCCAGCTGCTACTGCTTTCCACAGACATATTCCTGCCTGTAATGATTTCAAGTTATATGTATGTGTTTCTTTCAATCCTTGGTAAGTGTCAGAAGAACGGGGGGGGGGGGGGGGTGAAAGAGGGAGAAGAGTGAGTGAGGTGATTGGCTGGTGACTGAGAGTGTGTGGGCGGAGCTAGGATAAAGCTGTGTGTGTGTGGAGAGGGAGAAGGCAGAGTATTCAGTCTGAAGTTTGAAGTCAGCAGTCAGCAGCTGTGGTCCACAAAGTCAGAGAAGCAGTCTTCCAAATAGAATCATATAGAAGTGCTGTGAAAGGCATTAAGATTCTAAAAGAGGAAGAACATATACTTAAAGGAGCATATTAGGCAAAATCAAATATTGTCAGAGTGTTTTAAGAGTGTGAGGGAGAAACCTGACAGAAACCGGAGTTAGAAGGGAAAGATTTTACTAAGCAGTTTAACAAAGCATCTTGTAACCGATACACTTCCTTTACCAATAAAGTTTTATCTTCTTTAGTGTTAACCCAGAGTCATAAGCTGTTTAAAATATAACATCCTCAGAACCGCATAGTCCAACGAAGGGCACAATAGTGTGGGAAGGGTCAATTAAAGTTTGGAGAGCCAGTTTGGTGTAGTGGTTAAGTGCATGGACTCTAATCTGAGAGAACCAGGTTTGATTCCCCACTCCTCCACTCGCACCTGCTGGATGACCTTGGGCGAGCCATAATTCTGTCAGAGTTGTTCTTGAAAAACAGCAGTTTCTGTCAGAGCTCTCTCAGCCCCACCTACCTCACAGGGTGTCTGTTGTGGGGAGGGGAAGGGAAAGGAGTTTGTAAGCCACTCTGAGACTCCTTTAGGTAGTAAAGGGCGGGGTATAAATCCAATCCCTTCTTCCCTCCTTCTTCTTAAAGACTGGAAATAAATTCCTGGTGGCAGCGTTAGATACTTTGAGCGAGAGAAAGAAACAACAAGAAATTTAAAACTACATCACACTTAACCACACAAAATAAAAGGGAGGTACAGTCACACTGGCCCTTCCCCTGAGCTGGGTGCTTGGACAGGGCTCTGGCCTAACACTTCAGTCCTGCTGAAGAGATACATACAATGGTCAAGAGGTCACCAGTCCCTCTTGTTCTTTTGGGGCTCCACTTTACCTTAAGAAATTAGCCTTTCGGTCAGACTCAACTACACAACAGTTACGTCGCGGCTTGATTACTGTAACTTGCTCTACGCCGGGTTGCTTTTGAAGCTGATGCGGAAGTTACAGCTTGTCCAGAATGCAGTGGCTCAGGTCCTCATGGGAACTCCAATAAGTGCACATATACAGCCTGTGCTTCACGAACTGCACTGGTTTCAAACTGAGTACTGGGTCAGGTTCACGGTTTTGGTCTTGACCGTTAAAGCTCTGAACGGTCAGGGACCAACGTAGCTATAGGACCACCTCTCTTGGTATGTCATGGGGAGAGCATTATGCTTAGGACATCAACACCTACAGGAAGTCCCCAGTCCAAAGGGCATCAAGCTACCCTCCAGCCTGGTGGAACTCTCTGCCTACTAGCCTCAGGGCTGTGCAGAACTTGTTATTATTCTGCAGGGGGCTGCAAAGGCAGAGATGTTCCGCCAAGCATATGGTTGAGGACATCAACGGTTTTTTAAAAACAATTTTAACAACTATCTGGCTTTTAACTGCTTTTCACCCCCTCTCCCCCCACGCTGTGGTAAATTGTGGGGTCAGAAATTTGTATCATGGTGCCAATGTAGATGCTAGGTTTTATGGATTAGGATTTTAGACAGTTTAATGTATGTATTTGTATTTTATATGAATCTGTTGTGCACCGTCCTGAGTCTGTTTGCAGGTGGTATAGAAGCTTAATGAGCCAGACAGGCAGGCAGGCAGGCAGGCAGGTAGGTAGATGTAATGAGAGGCTAAGCCTGTAGCATCCTTAAAGAACCAAACAGAGATACTAAGCTGTCCCTAAGAACCAAAGAAGTATATCTCAAATAGCTTGGTATGCAATATGGCAAAATTATATTAAACAGTTCTGCAATCCACAAGAAGAACTTTCATTCTGACCCAGCAGGGCAATTCTCACGTCTCCTGAGCATATTGGAGGTTTGTGATGTCCAGTGGTTTCCCTTCATTTTTATTTTCATTTTGACATGTTGCTTTCTGTCTCTCTCTGTCCCCCCAGGGAGAAGCCTTTCTTCATAGCCAAGTGAATCAAGGCATCTTTTCCCGGTCTGAGGTGACCCAAGAGAAGGGGCAGGAGATGGAAGAAGAGGACCCAGGAGGATCTGAGATCAGCGAGACACCAAGCAAAGGCCCCCATCCCCTCCAAGATGGGAGTGGTATGGAATTCTGGGAAGGAGCTGTGCCAGAGATCCTGGCTAAGGACGCCATAACCTCAGATGTGGATTGCCAATGCTTCTGGCTGTTCCGCTACCATGAGGTCGATGGGCCCCGAAAAGTTTGCAGCCAGCTCCATGGACTCTGCAACCACTGGCTGAAGCCAGAGAGGCATACCAAGGAGCAGATCGTGGACCTGGTGATCCTGGAGCAGTTCCTGACTCTCCTGCCCCAGGAAATGCAGTGCTGGGTCAGAGGATGCGGGCCGGAGAGCAGTTCCCAGGCGATGGCCTTAGCCGAAGGTTTCCTCCTGAGTCAGGCAGAGGAGAAGAGGCAGGCAGAACAGGTGAGGGGATTTCCTCCAGGCATGTCCCATTCAAGCAACAATATCTGGCCTTATTCTAAAGTTTTCCTGCCAGACATTTGTCTGAGTCTTAATCATCCCAGTGAGAGATTTAAGAGCCTCCTTCAGCAGCCTCTTTTCCTAGATAATATCTCCCCAGATAACTCACCAGGTCTGCTGATCGAAGGGTGCAGCGTCTGGGAGTGAGGCAGGACCCATTGCTTGGTCTCTTCCATTCCATCTCTTACTCCTCTCCCTCACTGCTGCTTCAGGTGTGGGGACCATCTGTGAAGACAGGAGCTATAATCATTGGGGCAGAAGGAGCTCCTTCCTTCCAGAGGATTTTCTGCTTCCCAGGCAGGGATCTACCTCCCTCTCCTTCTGTCTCTGGGGCTAAAGGTGGAGAGTTTATTCCCAGGGTCAGAGCGAGCACTTGAATGGGTGTGTCTGTGTGTCCAAATCCGTCCTCCTTTCTCTCATTCCGGGCTCTGTCACTTCCCTCCCAAAGATATTGTTTAAAAACTCCCAAATGGGCACTCTCTGATCAGATTTGAAGTCTTGCATTTCATCTCCGTGGGGCAATGGAATGTTAGCAATCTATACTCGTCTGTTTAAAGAATAGCATCATCTAACGATGTTTAACTCCCTCCCCCAATTGAATTTTACAGTTTTTATACTAATGAAGCGGGGACCTAGCTTCAGCCTCCCTTTTTTCGAGATGGTTGAAAAGCCCGGGATGTTTTGGGAGCGAAACCCCGTGCAGAGTTACTCCAGAGTAGCCCTATTGAGCAGCATAAGGAGTGGTTGATGGCAGTCTTGGTGAAGCTATTCATGGAGAGGACTGGAGGACACATTTTCCCTTTGTCTGCAGCACTGAAAGGGTTAAGCCGACAGAGCCATTTGCTAGAGAGGCTGAGCAAGGAAAAGAGGAAAGACTCCTTTGTGTGGTGGGGGAGAGGCTTGCCTCTGATTGGGGAAAGAGAACAAGAATGGCATAGAATTACAGAGTTGGAAGGGACCTCCAGGGCCATCTAGTCCAATCCCCTGCACAATGCAGGAAATTCACAACTACCCTCCACACACTCACCCAGTGACCCCCTGCTCCATTTCCAGAAGATGGCAAAAAAACCCAAAACCCTCCAAGGGTCCCTGGCCAAACTGGCCTGGAGAAAATTGCTTCCTGACCCTAAAACGGTGATCAGCATTTCCCCAGGTTTGTATGAAAGGGCAGCAAGAACTAAGCACCGAGGCAACCCTTCCTGCCCTCCCTCTCACAATCTGCCTAAGTTCACAGAATCAGCATTGCTTTCAGATGGTCATCTAGCCTCTTGTTTAAAAACCTCCAAAGAAGGAGAGTCCATCACCTCCCAAAGAAGACTTTTCAACTGGGGAATCGCTTTAACTGTTAGGAGATACTTTCTAATGTTCAGCCAAAAACTCTTGATTTCATTTCAACCCACTGATACTGCTCCGACCTTCTGGGACAACAGAAAACAACTTCACACCATCCTTTATATGACAGCCCTTCAATTACTTGAAGAGGGTTATCATGTCACCTCTCAGTTGTCTCCTCTCCCGGCTAAACATACCCAGCTCCTTCAACTTTTCCTCATAGGACTTGGTCTCCAGACCCCTCACCATCTTCATTGCCCTCCTTTGGACATGTTCCAGCTTGTCTATATCTTTCTTAAATTGTGGTGCCCAGAACTGAACACAATACTCTAGGTGAGGTCTAACCAGGGCAGAGTAAAGTGATACCATCTCTTTGCGTGATCTAGACAGTGTGCTTCTGTTGGTACAGCCCAAAATCGCATCTGCCTTTTTAGCTACCGCATCACGCTGCCGACTCATGTTCAGTGTATGGTCTACTAAGACCCCTAGATCCTTTTTGCACATACTACTGCCAAGACAAGCCTCCCCATCCTATAATTATGCACTTGATTTTTCCTAACTAAATGCAGAACTTTACATTTATCCCTGTTGAAATGCATTTTATTTGTTTAGCCCAGTTTTCCAGCCCGTCAAGATCATCCCGTATCCTGACTCTGTCTTCTGCGTTATTTGTTACCCCTCCCGATTTAGTATCCCTCTATCCCTTCATTCAAATCATTGATAAAGATGTTGAACAAAACAGGTCCCAGGACAGATCCCTGAGGCATTCCACTTGTCACTCATCTCCAAGAAGATGAGAAACCATTAACAAGCACACTTTGGGTGCAATCTGTCAACCAGTTACAAATCCACCTAACAGTAATAGGATCCAAACCATATTTTGCAAACTTTCCAACAAAAATAGTATGTAGAACCTTATCAAAGCCTTACTGAAATCAATGTCTACAGCATTCCCCTGATCCAGCAAGATATTAACTTTCTCAAAAAAAGAGATAAGGTTAGTCTGACATGACTTCTTCTTGAGAACACCATGCTGGCTCTTAGTAATCACAGCCATCTATATATCTAATTCCCAAGTGGCCCCCTGTGTGCGGATATCTAAATCCGCACATCGGGGGCACCTGGGGGGCAAGGAGATTTTCCTGCGCACGTGGGGCAGTCCCCACGTGTGCAGAAAAATCTAAAAAGTTTTTTAAAATGTATGGGGAATATTTAAATTCCCAAAAAAGTACGAGCGTTCCCTTTAAAAGGCCCTATATGCTTGCCTGCAGGAACAACTTTAGTTTTGCCCCATATTTAGTTTTGCCAAAGGCTATTTTTGGGCAATGACTCATCTATTAAACACATCTTTGAAGAAGCCCTTCCCCCCCTCTGTTTAATCTTTACACCCAGGGCTATTTTTGGGCAGGAACGCAAAGGAACAGAGTTCTGGCTGGCTCCTGAGTTGGCCACGCCCAGCAGGAACTCATTAGCACCCAACAGCAGAAAGGATTGGCTACTTTAGAGGTGTGTGGCCTAACATGCAAAGGAGTTCCTGCTACAAAAAAAGCCCTGGGTTTTGACAACAAACAAGGTAAACAGAATAAGAAGCAAAAGGTGGGTGTGGCTGGATGCCCACACTTCTGGTAACATGGGGGTGTCGCCTAATAGTCTAATGCTGTGCTGTTGGGGGTGTGGCCTAATATGCTAATGAGTTTCTGCTGTTGTGTGTGACCTATTATGCTAATGAGTTCCTCCTGGGCTTTTTCTACAAAAAAAAAGCCCTGGTTTTGCCCCATATTTAAATTTGGGGCAGAGCAGGCAAAACAGCTAGTGGGAAACAGGGCAAGTGATATCCTTCCTTTGGGTATTTTAAAGTTCCAGGCAAGATTTGGGCACTGACATCTGATAATACTATGCAGTACAACTAACTAATTACCCCCACATTCACATCTTGACAGTTGTTCTCCATACAAATGCCCACATGTTACACTTGCTCAGGAGAGGCGCTCTCCTGATTCATCAGTGGATTTACAGGTAAATCGGGAATATCCAGGTAGCAAATTGGCAAAACTTAGTGATTGCATCTAAATTCCTACCAGTCTCCTGGCAACTGAAAAAAATTCATGTAAGAAGAAGAAGAAGAGGAGAAGAGATTGGATTTATACCCCGCCCTTCATTGCCCCAAAGTGTCCCAGAATGGCTTACAAACTCCTTTCCCTTCCCCTCCCCACAACAGACACCCTGTGAGGTAGGTGGGGCTGAGAGAACTCTAACACAAACCGTCCTTGAAAGAACAGCTGTGGCAGAGCTTGTGACTGACCCAAGGTCACATCAGCAGGTGCAAGTGGAGGAGTGGGGAATCAAACCCGGTTCTCCCAGATAAGAGTCCGCGCACTTAACCACGACACCAAACTGGCTCTCCCCAGTTGTACAATGCTTCACTATTGTATTTAGTCAAGCCTGGTTTGAAGAAAATACATTTCTTATCACACATTGAGAGAACCAGGGGCGGATTAAGGCTCACTGGTGCCCTCAGCACTGGCCAATCTTGGTGCCCCCCCTCCTTTCCACACTGACCCCCAGTCCATTTTAGTTGTTGACCTGTCTGACCAGATATACAATGCAGGTTGCAGCAATACAAGAATTTATTCCTATGATAACACAATATCCTGTACAAACTAAGCCAAGCTTTGGCTACATAAAGTTTGACAAAAATGCAGTACAACATCTATTTTACAAATCTTCATTCTTTTTTCTTCTTTTAATATATTTTTTTCTTTTATTTTAAATGCAAACCATATAACAATCACAAAGATTGCAAGTATCAGCAATCAAAATAGGAACAAACAACAACAACAGTGACAAAAACACTAAGCAATTGTATCAACAACAAGTATAAACTAGTCCGTTCACATATAATAAAAAACTTCATAATATTTGCTTGGAACATTGAAATGCTTTTCACCCTTTCCCCAACTCTGTGGTGCCCTAAGCACATGCTTAGTCTGCTTAATGGTTAATCTGCCACTGGAGAGAACTCTGGCATCTGATATGCAAAAGCAGGAAAAAGCTGTGCAGCTGGATCCTGGGAAGGTTTACATAGAAGTAAGGAATCGGAGGATAAGCTGTCAGATCTTGGAAGGACCTCCTGCTGGACCTCCTGATGGCACCTGGTATTTTTGGCCACTGTGTGACAGAGTGTTGGACTGGATGGGCCATTGGCCTGATCCAACACTGGCTTCTCTAATGTTCTTAAGCGAAGGAGGCTGGGATCATTGTCAGCCATAGTTTTCCTCAGGTTGGCAGCTTCCAGATGGCAAATTCCTGGAAGTTTTGGGGGATGGATTCTGGGAAAGACCCAGTTTGGAGACGGGAGCAAGGCCCTAGAGCTGCCCGCCTCCCCCAGTACAGCCATTTTCTCCAGGGAAACTGATCTCTGTCAGTGGCAAATCAGTTGTCATTCTGGAAGAACTTCAGACCCAACCTGGAGGTTTGAAAAGCCTGTTAGGCAACCCAGTTTTGCACAGCTGTGTAATCAGAGTTTGGTTTTCGGTGGGCAATAATCACTTGCTTTTCACAGGTTGAATGAACAAAACTGATGTTGTGAAGCCAGAGGAATTCCCACAGAGTAGGGGGTCCCCTACCCCACAACAGAGGCTCAGAGGGGAGGGTTCCTGTGCCTCAGGATTCTTCAGACAAATCTCAGCCAAAGCCCATCTGCCTTTCTTCCCGATCTCAGCTGCTCCTTCTTCCCACAGACACATTCCTGCCCCTTCCCCTCAGCTAGTTGCCGGGACAGGGCTCTGGCCTAACATTTCAGTCCTCTTGAAGAGATTCATACAATGGTTTTGGGGTCACCAGTCCCTCTTGACCTTTCGGGGCTCCACTTTACCTCAAGAACTAGACCCTGGGGCAGACTGAACCAGTGTAATGAGAGGCTAAGCTTGTAACATCTTTAATGAGCCAAACAGAGAAACTAAACTTTCCCTAAGAACCAAAGAGGCATATCTAAAACAGCTTGGTATGTAATATGGCAAAATGATATCAAAGTATTTTAAAACCACAAGAAGTACTTTTGTTCTGATCCACCAGGGCACTTGTCTCTTGAGCATATGAAGGTTTGTGATGTTCAGTGGTGTATCTCCATTCTTATTTATTTTCCTTTTGACCCATTACTGTCTGTCTCTTTCTGTCCCCCCAGGGAGAAGCCTCTCTTCAGAGCCAAGTGAATCAAGGCATCTTTTCCCACTCTGAGGTGACCCAAGAGAAGGGGCAGGAGATGGAAGAAGAGGACCCAGGAGGATCCGAGATTGGCAAGGCAACAAGCAAAGGCCCCCATCCCCTCCAAGCTGGGAGTGGTATGGAATTCTGGGAGAGGGCTGTGCCCGAGAACCTGACTAAGGACGCCATAACCTCAGATGTACATTGCCAATGCTTCCGGCTGTTCCACTACCATGAGGCCGATGGGCCCCGAAAGGTTTGCAGCCAGCTCCGTGGACTCTGCAACCACTGGCTGAGGCCAGAGATGCACACCAAGGAGCAGATCGTGGACCTGGTGATCCTGGAGCAGTTCCTGACTCTCCTGCCCCAGGAAATGCAGTGCTGGGTGAGAGAATGTGGGCCAGAGAGCAGTTCCCAGGCGGTGGCCTTGGCTGAAGGTTTTCTCCTGAGTCAGGCAGAGGAGAAGAGGCAGGCAGAACAGGTGAGGGGATGTCCTCCAGGCATGTCCATTTGAAGCAACGATATCTGGCCTTATCCTAATGTTTCCCTGCCAGACATTTGTCCGAGTGTTGATCATCCCAGTGGGAGATTTAACAGCCTCCTTAAGCAGCCTCTTCTACAAGAGAATGTCTTATCCCTCCGGATAACTCACCAGGCCTGCTGATCAAAAGTTGCAGAGTCTGGGAGTGGGGCAGGACCCATTTCTTGGTCTCTTCCATTCCATCTCTTACCCGTCTCCCTTGCTGCTCTTTCAGATGTTCAGACCACCTGTGAAGATAGAAGCTACAATCCCTGAGGAGGAAGGAGCTTCTTCCATGGAAGGGCAGAAGACAGAGGCCATAATGTCTGCCCAAGATGCCCTCTCCTGTGGTAAGGACTCATTGCATCTGCATTCGATTGTGGCACAGTGTGAATTTGATGGGTAGAGAGTTCAGGTCAGGGGAAAAAATTAATACGTCTTCACACAACACAGGGTTAATTTGCGGTACTGAATGCTGAATGTCCACTAATTGTGATGTTTGAAAAAGGAGGTTACAGAAGTTCATGGAGGATAATTACTGATATTTAATTAAATATTCATATGTCACTTTCCTTCCGTAAGGGAACCTCAAGGTGGCTGAGAAGAGAAAGGGACGACAAACCTCAGTAGAGCTATTCAGCCTGGTGAATAAAGGGAGCCGCCAATCTCTGAGGCAGAAGAGCTCTGAAAACCAGTTTCTAGGGCCCTATAATAATCAAGGCTGCAGTAGCTCAGAGGTTAAGATGCTGAGCTGCAGACCAGGAGGTCGGTAGTTCAGCAGTTTGAGACCCTCGTGTGCCACGTGATGGAGTGAGCTCCCGTCTCTGGCCCCAGCTCCTGCCAGCCTAGCAATTCGAAAGCAAGAAACTGCAAGTAGATAAATAGGTACCGCTGCGGTGGGAAGGTAACAGTGTTCCATGCGCCTTGGCGTCTAGTCATGCCGGCCACATGACCACAGAGAAGTTTGGGACAGCCCTGGATCTTTGGCTTGGAAACGGAGATGAGCACCACCCCCTAGAGTCAGATTTGACTAGCTTTCGAGCAAGGGGAACCTTTACCTATAAAAATGGAAAGTTTTTGACTTCTGTGCCCATGGCTTGTAGTGCAATCTGACGGGCTGCTGTAGGTAATAGGATGGTAGAGTAAGTATGGCAGGCTTTGGAGTGGGGCTTTGGGAGGGGCTTGGGGTAGATATGGTGTCATGTTGATGTTGCGTCTGGCTGAAAACCTGGTTGTTGAAGTTAGCGTGCCAAGAGACACTCTGAAAACTCATTTCTATAACCCTTGAATCTCTAGATGCGCTCAAGTCATGTCTGGCCCGATGATGGTGACGTGTCATGTGATGTCATTTCCACACTCCTCTTTCCCTCCTCTCAGGCCAGACACAGGAACTTTCCCAGAATTCAGTAAAAAGTGTTAAAACAATTCTTGAGTGTATACGGGGCAAGGGGGTCACGACCCTGGGAAGGGGTTGTGTGAAGCAGGAAAGAAACAAGCAAGCACATTTCCTTCCTCCTTTTTTTCAGTCACAGGCTGTGAAGAGATGCTGTGGAGCTGCCATTTTGTCAGAGGAGTGGAAACGGCTGCTGCACCTCCAGTCCAGGTAGGAGAGATGAGCAGGGGACAGCCGGGGTCCAATGCTCCCTCTAAGCGGGGGAGTCTTGTGAGCAGAAATTCTGCTTTGTGAGCTATTGGCATTAAAGTTGTGAGTGAGCAGTTTGGCTACTGCAGAAATCAGTTTGCTTTGGAGCTGTCCTTCCTGAACTAAGACAAAAATGGACGAGCCGGAGGCTAAAAAACTGTGAGCTAGCTCACACTAACTCATCTTAGAGGGAACACTGCCTGGGTCCCTCCTGCGAAAGGGTCCTGCTCCTGCAGTTTCTACAAGGTGTTCGAGCAAGAGATCTCCTGAACGCTGTTCCCTTTACTCACACCAAGCCAGGCATCCTGTACCTTCCCAGACTATTCTCTTCCAGTGTGCCGTCTCTGCCTGGCGTGATCTCTGAGGAGGGAATCTGCCTTTTCTTTCAGTGTCCCTTTTCCTTGGAGGAGGTGTCCGTCCATTTCACGGAGGCGGAATGGGCCCTGCTGGATCCGGGACAAAGAGCTCTGCACAGGGAGGTCATGCTGGAGAACTACGGGAATGTGGCCTTTCTGGGTAAGGAGCTTTCGTAGCTGCCAAAGGTTCAAATTGCTGCCATTGTGATGAGGACTGAATCAAAATATTGGATAGCAATATACTGGTTTTTTATTATTATTTTTATTATTATTATTATTATTATTATTATTATTATTATTATTATTATAGTTTTTATAACATACTAAACACACATACAAAGAAGAGACAACATTGACATTAACAACTGAAACAAAACGAACAAGCAAACAAACAAAAAACAACAACATAAATTATCACCTTTTCGTTACTTCGTTATCTTACATTTGCAGAAAATTTCCATTTCCATTTAATATTTCTTTTTTCACTGACATTAGCTATTTGCCTATCTCCTTAATATCTTTAAATCTACATGCATCACCAAAAATCCAACATGAAATACTAAGTTCTCCTTTCTAGCCACCTATAAAAACTCAACCAATAATTTTCAAAAGTTTCAGGGTCTTTTTCGTGTCGTATAAAAGTTAATTTCTCTAATTCCGCTACATCTAATATCTTAAAAATCACCTCTTCCTTTGTGGGTATATCTTCATCCTTCCATCTTTTAGCAAAAGTAATTCTGGCCACAGTAAGAATCTGCATTGCTAGATACGTTTCATTATTCTTAAAGTTTTCCGGAATGAAATTCAACAGAAAGCATTCTGGTATTAATATAATTTTTTTATCCAGTACCTCCTCCAAAATGTCCTTTATCATTACCCAATACTTTCTTGCCTTCTTGCATGACCACCATAAATGAAAATACGATCCCTCAATAAATTTACATTTCCAGCAGTTTTTCCCTATTCTATTATCATATTTATTTAGCCTTGTTGGGGAAATATGCCACCTGTAGAACATTTTAACAATATTCTCTTTAAACGCGGTTGACCTCATGTATTTAATATTTATTTTCCAGACCAGGAAAATGGAAAAAGCAATATACTGTTTTGAGGCTTATCCTGCTACTTGGGGAGGAGCTGTGGCTCACGGGCAGAGGATCTTGTTGTCATGCAGAAGGTCCCAGGTTCAATTCCCAGCATCACCAGTTGAAAGAATCAGGTAGGAGGTCATGTGAAAGACCTCTGCCTTACAAACATTAGCTGTTCCTCTGACCTGGAAATGATCCTGTCTGGAACCGAAGCCTGAGTCTTCCCAGGGCAGTACTCTTTGTATCTGAGCAGCACCGAGTTTAGTGGATTCACGAGGAGAGTGCCCACAAGTAAAGCAGACCCCTTTAAAATATATATAAAAAGGTTTATTTAGAATTTTAAAATAAGACGTCACTAAACAGCACGGTTTCTGCAGCTCAGCAACAGAAAAACAAGAAAAGCTACCATTTGTCCCTAATACATGAAATACTTGGTATCAGATTGCACTTCTTGTTGCACCATAACTATTCCAGCTGTACTCTAAGTTTCTCTACCTAAAATATTAATCATGATAAAGAAAGAAAATATCAAGGTGTACTACCATGACACGAACATGGCTTTCCTCTAGTCTATACCCATATTATCCATTCTGTCTCTCTAGGGTTAGATGGTCCTAATGACCCAATCAAGGGTCCTCCTTTTTTTTAAAAAAAAATTCACAGTTCATTAATTTTTATAGTGAACAATGATACTTGATGGAGTTTTCCAGAATCTGTCAGCACCCTCCTAATCCCCTCTCCCTCCCGATTACACAACTGGATACAGGTTCTCACAATGAACCAGTTACCACATTCTGGAGTCTGGCCTTGGAAAAGATAAGGATGTTGGCTGCAGAGAAACTCAAATCATGAACACCTGCAAATCAGAGCAGGCCTCTTAATAATCACATTAACCCTTGGGAGAACGAGAGTGCTTTGCCTCACAGATCCATTCCCTTTATACGGGTTAGGATTAGGCAGGGCAACCTCCAAGGAATACCAAGGCCATGATGCAGGGACAAGCAATGGCAAAACCACCTCTGAATTGCCTCCTGCCTAAAAAACAAATCTAGCTCACCACCCAGGAGGTGCATAATTCCAAAGAGCTGGAACTTCTGTTTGCCAGAAAATCTTAGGATCTCCTGGCCCCACTACACATTTCCATACGATAAATAAATAAATAATTTCTTTCTCTTTCTTTCTGTGTGAAAGAAGCTGGGAGTATAAGAGAGACTATGACGGAGACAGACAGCAGCGTTGCGTCCAAAGAAAGGCTGGAGAGTTTCTCAAGAGGATCCCAAGAGCATATTTCCTTCACAAATGGGCTGGCTGAGCGTGAGTATCCTTCATAGTTATGCCAAGGGTACAGGCAAGGAATAGCCATGGGGGATTTCTGATTCACTTCTGAGCAACTTTTAGTTTGGTATAATCATACAGCCTGCTGGGTATGGAGGGAGGGAGGCCTTCCTGAGGCCTGAAATCTGAAGGCTCAGAAACTCCGTCTGAGCAAGAGTTCAACTTTGGCTCCTGAGAGGCTGAGGCATTCTTAAATACTAAATAATCTGGGGAAAGGTGAAGGGGCAGTAAAGATCAGCCAAGCTGTATGAGGCCAAAGGGCCGTCACTCCTTTCTTACTGCAGTCACATAGATGCCTTTGGACCTTACCAGCCCTCCCAGATACTAACAGGATCTCACATTTTATTCCAGCAGAGAATGATCAGAGGAATGAGGAGGGTGAGGAACTTCATCAGGAAATTCCAGATAAAGTTAAGAAAGAAGAATTGAAAGAAAATGTCAGGAATCAAGGAAGAACTAAGAGAAAGAAAAGCAGCTGTACAGTTGAAAAGAGAGATGAAACAAAGAATAATATACGTTCTGTGAAGCACAGGATAATGAAGGCAAGTAAATCCATTCACTACGGAAAGTACTTGAAATCTAGGTCACAACTCCTTGTGAAGCAACAAACACGCAGAGGAGAGAAAAGTTTTGGATCCTCAGGGTGCGGAATGAAATTCAGTGAGAGTGGCAGCCCTCAGCTGCACCGCAGAGCCCACACAGGGGAGAAACCTTTTGAATGCTCAGAGTGTGGAAAGAGATTCAGTCAGAGTGGCACTCTTCAAAGGCATCTGACAACCCACACAGAGGAGAAACCTTTTGAATGCTCAGAGTGTGGAAAGAGATTCAATCGAAGTGGCAGTCTTCAACTGCACCAAAGAACCCACACAGGGGAGAAACCTTTTCAGTGTTCAGTGTGTGGAAAGAAATTCAGTCAGAGTGGCACTCTTCAAGGGCATCTGACAACCCACACAGGGGAGAAGCCTTTTGAATGTTCAGTGTGTGGAAAGAGATTCAGTCGAAGTCGCACTCTTCAACTGCACCAAAGAACCCACACAGGGGAGAAACCTTTTGCATGTTCAGTGTGTGGAAAGAGATTCAGTGACCGGGGTAATCTTCAGCTGCACCGAAGAACCCACACAGGGGAGAAACCTTTTGAATGTTCAGTGTGTGGAAAGAGATTCAGTTACAGGGGGAATGTTCAGCGGCATCAGAGAACCCACACAGGGGACAAACCATTTGAATGTTCAGTGTGTGGAAAGAGATTCAGTGATCGGGGGAATTTTAAAAGGCATCATAGAACTCACACAGGTGAGAAACTTTTTGAATGTTCAGTGTGTGGAAAGATATTCAGTGACAAGGGCAATCTTCAACAGCATCGAAGAACCCACACAGAGGAGAAAACTTTTGAATGTTCAGTGTGTGGAAAGAGATTCAGTGACAGGGGGAATCTTCAACGGCATGAGAGAACCCACACAGGGGAGAAACCTTTTGAATGTTCAGAATGTGGAAAGAAATTCAATCAGAATGGCAATCTTCAACAGCACCGCAGAACCCACACAGGAGAGAAGCCTTTCGAATGCTTAGAATGTGGAAAGAGATTCAGTCAGAACGGCACTCTTCAACAGCACCGAAGAATCCATGCAGGGGAAAAAGCTTTTGAATGCTCAGAATGTGGAAAGAGATTCATTTGGAATCGCGATCTTCAGCAGCACCAAAGAACCCACACGGGGAGAAACCTTTTGAATGCTCAGAGTGTGGAAAGAGATTCAGTCAGAGTGGCAATCTTCAACTGCACCGAAGAACCCACACAGGGGAAAAACCTTTTGAATGTTCAGAGTGTGGAAAGAAATTCAGTCTGAGTTGTACCCTTCAACTGCACCAAAGAACCCATACAGGGGAGAAACCTTTTGAATGTTCAGTGTGTGGAAAGAGATTCCGTGAGAGAGGGACTGTTCAGAAACATCAGATTACCCACACAGGGGAGAAACCTTTTGAATGCTCAGAGTGTGGAAAGGAATTCACTTGGAGTCGCTCTCTTCAACTGCACCAAGGAACCCACATAGAGGAGAAACTTTTTGATTGCCCAGAGTGTGGAAAGGGTTTCAGTCTGAGTGGCAGTCTTCAGAAACACCAAAGAACCCACATAGGGGATAAAACATTTGAATGCTCGGATTGTGGAAAGAAATTCAGTCAAAGTTGTAGTCTTCAACTGCACCGAAGAACCCATACAGGGGAGAAACCTTTTGAATGTTTAGTGTGTAGAAAGAGATTTACTGAGAGGGGAAATCTTCAAAAGCACCAGAGAAGGCACACAGGGGAGAAACCTTTTGAATGCTCAGAGTGTGGAAAGAGATTTACTCAGTGTTGCTATCTGCAACAACATCAGAGAACCCATACAGGGGAGAAACCTTTTGAATGCTCAGAGTGTGGAAAGAAATTCACTTGGAGTTCTGCTCTTCAAATGCACCAAAAAATCCACAGAGGGGAGAAACCTTTTGAATGCTCAGAGTGTGGAAAAAAATTCAGTCAGAGTGGCCATCTTCAACTGCACCACAGAACCCACACAGGGGAGAAACCTTTTGAATGCTCAGAGTGTGGAAAGAGATTCAGTCAGAGTGGCCATCTTCAGCTGCATCGAAGAACCCACACTGGGGAGAAACCTTTTGAATGCTCAGAGTGTGGAAAGAGATTCACACAGTATTGCTATTTGCAACAGCATCAGAGAACCCACACAGGGGAGAAACCTTTTGAATGCTCAGAGTGTGGAAAGAAATTCACTTGGAGTTGTGCTCTTGAAATGCACCACAAAACCCACAGAGGGGATAAACCTTTTGAATGCTCAGAGTGTGGAAAGAAATTCAGTCATAGTGGCCATCTTCAGTTGCACCACAGAACCCACACAGGGGAGAAACCTTTTGAATGCTCAGAGTGTGGAAAGAGATTCAGTCAGAGCAGCAATCTTCAACTGCATCGAAGAACCCACACTGGGGAGAAACCTTTTGAATGCTCAGAGTGTGGAAAGAGATTTGCACATTATTGCTATTTGCAACAGCATCAGAGAACCCACACAGGAGAGAAACCTTATGAATGCCCAGAATGTGGTAAGAAATTCAGTCAGAGTGGCAATCTTCAACAGCACCGTAGAACCCACACAGGGAAGAAACCTTTTGCATGCTCAGAATGTGGAAAGAAATTCAGTCAGAGTAGCCATCTGGAACAGCATCACAGAACCCACCGAGAGAATCTCTTTTGAAAGCTCCAAGTTTTTAAAAGATTCTGTCATAGTGGCAGTCTTCAGCCACTACAAACGACCCACACAAGAGAGAAACGTTTTGAATTCTGAAGAGTGTGGAAAGAGTTGAGTTGCCACTTTCAACAGCATCAGAGATCTTACACAGGGGAGAAACGTTTCAAATGCTTAGTGTGTGGAAAGAGATTTAGGTTGAGTTGCCACATTCAACAGGGCCTAAGAACTCAACATGGAAGAAACGTTTTGTTTGCTCAGAGTGTGAAAAGACGTTGAATAACAGTAGCAGTCTTCAACGTCGTTAGAGAAGCCACACAGAGGAAAAACCTTTTGAATGCTCTGAGTGTGGACTTTCACTCAGCAAGGAAATCTTCTACAGCATTGAAGAACTCACATAAGTAGAAACCATGTAACTGCTTAACCCATGAAAAGAGGTTTTCTTATTTCAAACCTAAAAGACAGCAACACACCATATTGATGTGTGCACTGATATTATATAAGCAGTTGTAGAAAGCTTGAATCTACACAGAAATCTTACCTTAACTGGAAAGAAACGTTAAAAATAGTTGTACTATGGAAGGAGGTTAAATCATGTTTGAAGCCCTCTGCCAGTTGAAAGAGATTCAAGACCAGCTCATGTCTCCTTCAGCCTGGGGGACTCCTCATGAGGGAGGAACCTCATAAATGCTCAGTGTGTGGCAAGAGCTTGAGGCACAGATCCAATTTTCATGTTGTGAAGAAAATGGTTCTCTAAAATTTCTTGTCTTGTATTAAAGGTTGGGTTCAGGCCTGCTTCTGAGTTACCAGAGTCCAAAAAACATTGCTGAAACAAGAGCAAGCTGACCTTGTGAAACTGCAGGTAAAAGCCCACTGCAAGGGGGGAATTAGAGCTTGATACTGGCTTCCAGTTCACCACATTCTATCCATTTAAGTACCTGTGGGAAAGGGGACGAGCCTAGCTGCAGATTGGTTCAGGTCCTTTCTGCCAGGTCAGATCACCACTCAGGTCATCTGCTCAGT
Organism: Gekko gecko; assembly: GCA_029375565.1. NCBI lineage: Eukaryota > Metazoa > Chordata > Lepidosauria > Squamata > Gekkonidae > Gekko > Gekko gecko. The sequence continues at coordinate 5,903,923 of JAPDNY010000017.1, read as the reverse complement.
CATTGGCCTAATTCATTGGTTATATGTCATCACCTAGGGTCCCTGTTGGTCTTTCAGGCCTGAAACCATGAGGGCCCCTTACCCACAAGGAAAGAGAATTCTAGTTGATTCTCAGCCTGATGGTGACTACCTGAAATCTGGACATGCAGTCACTATCCGGCTGAAAGAGGCCATTTTGAATGCTTGCTTGTGAGGGCTGGACAACTCTGGGCCCATGTTGACTCTGGATAGAGACACTTTGGATTACGGAGAACATTCAGCTGAGAATGGGTATCATCTGCCGGTTTGGAACCGATATCTTGCAGTATGAGCTTGTTCTGAAATTCTAGTGTTCTTGTTTTATCCTCACAGTTTCTTGTTCGTGTTTGAAGTATTTTTGCACCCTAATAAATACATACATTTGAATTAATTTTGTGGTTATTTGCCTTCAGCCAGCTTCAATCTAAATCCATAGCCTTAGACTGGCTGACCACCTTACCCCAGTAATTGTTTTTGTGAGAAACTCATTCTGCAAGCTCACCTTACGGGGTGGACTTTCTGGTTTAGTCCCAGGAAGGTTGGAAGTTTGCCCTTTGGCTTCTAATCATTGGTATAGTGAAAAGGGGCTGGTGGCAGACTAGTGGACTGGTATGTGAGGAGTCACACTCCAGGATTTTGTAATTGTGTGTTTTGCAGCCCTTACCCCAAAGGTTTGTGGGCCAGGATTGGACCCAGGAACTTTGACATGGTTTTCAGCGGTGAGGATTGAGTTGAGCTTGAGGATTGAGTGGAGGTTCTGTTTTTAAATCCGTGCAAAGATATTGAACTGTGCTGTGAGAGTTTTTTGTTTCCCGGTTAACCTTCGTCAGGGCAATTGCAGAAGGACGCACAGAAACTGATGTGTTTGATCTGGAGAATGGCAAAGCGACTCTCCAGTCCTGTGGATGTGACCGGAATTCCTGACCTCTCTGTAGAACTGCAAGAGAGTCACGTCCAGCAGTCTTGTGAGGACAAGAATGCGAACCTTTGAACCAGGAGAACTTTCTCCTTTTGGACAACCAGACAGGCCAGAGTCACTGCAGGCATGCTTCTGGCTTTCAAGACACGAGGGAGCAAAACGATGAGCAAGGAAATGATGGTCATGACTGTTTGGGCATTGAGTGTGATAGAGGGGATAGCTCGATGTGAGGAAGACACCAGCCTTTGATCCAGCATTCTGGACAGCAGAAAGAAAGGTCTCGAGCAGAGCCCAGAGATAGAAGTGCCATGGACTTGCTTATATCCCTTCATGCTGGGAGACAAAGCGATTTACCCTCCTGGGACATATGACCAACGTGTGTTCTGGAGAGCTTTTAGAAAAGTGAGTAAGACTCTGTGGTCAACCAGTTTATACGTGGCAGCTGTGAAGCTTTCCCAGAATTTAGACCACTGGCTAGCTTCTGAGGAGGTTAGTACTTTTTGTGACCTGAGAGAATTAATTCTCATGGAGCAGTTCTGTAGTCTCCTGCCCGATGAACTATCCACCTTAGTGCAGGATTGCTGACCCGGCGGAGCGCATGAAACTCCATTGCCAGAAATCTCTGGGAAAATAGCCTTTTGCCAGAGGAAGCAGTGCAGCTGTTGCAGATGCGAATAAAACGTCCAAGCTGTGGGGGACGACGACCTGATAAACCATCCAAGAAAGCTCCTCTTCCCATGGCTGAGGTCTGCCTGCATGTGACTTCCCAGTGCGGCCTTTACTTCTGTAAAAAGCCTAGACATGTCAATTTGGATTGTCCTGTGTTAAGGGACCAAGAGAAAAAGGAGACAAGCACCCCTGCTGTGAGAGCAATCCAGCAAGACCCTGCCAGAATTTCCTGGATTAATCCTTGACCGCCTCATTGGGCTCAGCTTGGATTTGGGAGTGAAATTCATATTAACCACATCCAATTAGTTGGCCCTAGAGCTTCGGGATTGGATTTGTCTTCGGTACACAGAGACCTGTTGCTGGGTGGACAAATAATCTAGGGAAAACAATACTGGGTGACTTCTTATGCCAACGCACCTATACAGAGGGGCCATGCTAGGGCAACTGTTGAATATTGGGAATTTTGTGGTGACTTACCAGTCCTTGTTCATGTTTTAAATTGGAATGCTAAATGCCTGATAGGTAATGACCTTTGTTTTCAGCAACTTCTGTGTGAAAGTGCAAAAAAAATAATCTCTCACCTCTGAGAAAACGTCTAAATGTTCTGGTTGCTGTTCAAACTGCTCTTGAGAGCTGCGAGGTTGTAAATTCTCTCACACAGCTTCCCTGCCATCCTGTCCGAGTGAGAGAACAGCCAGATGTTGAACCTGAGGAAGGGTAAAGGTAAAGGTTCCCTTGCTCGAAAGCCAGTCGAATCCGACTCTAGGGTTGCGGTGCTCATCTCCGTTTCAAAGCCGAAGAGCCAGCGCTGTCCAAAGAAGTTTCCGTGGTCATGTGGCCGGCATGACTAAACACCAAGGTGCACGGAACGCTGTACTAGTGGGTTTAAACTCAGCAGTTTCAGCTACAGAGGGAGAGTTGCAGCCTTTTCCTAACGTGGTAACTGATACTGAATTTGAAGCAGATGATTCTTTAGAGGTATGCCATGCTTTGGTTGGTTGTGATCCCAGGGCTTGCTCAGATAAAAGAGTGAGATTTTTTTTGTGGAAGACGGTTTGTTATATTGTGAACACCACCCTAAATGGTTGGCTCCAGAGTGCATATTGCAGAAGTAACTAGTTGTTCCACAGAAATACCACGCCAGTATGCTAGCGTTAGCTCACCAAACAGCTTTTTCTGGACATTTTGGAATTAAGATGACTTCGGGAAAAGCCACCAGACAGTTTTGCTGGCCAGATGTGTACCAGAGTGTGAAAGATTGTGTGAGCAGTTGTGACTCCCGTCAGAGAGTGGGTTATGATCATTACAGCTGACTCTCTTGGAAACAGAAACCTTTGCTAAATGGGGTAAAGCAACAAGATCTGGGGGGAAATTTATCCTGACCCTGATTGACTTCTGTAGGCATTATTGTGAAGCCATACCTTATCCCACAATTAAAGCACCTAGTGTGGCAAAAGCTTTTTTTTGACAGTCTGTTGTTGCTGGGGTATTCCAAAGACTAGAGCCTTGGATTTAGGCACAAGTTTTGTTAGTGGCCTTATGCAGAATTTTTTTCGACTTTGCCAGAATTGAACAGCATGGCTTATTGCTACTGGCCAAATGGTCTTATTGAGAGACTGAAAAAAACCCATGGGCAGTTTGCTTTAAAAATATGCCCTCGAGCACAGTAATGAGTGAGATCAGAATTTGTTGTTTTTCTTGAGTGCTTATCATGACACAGTCCAAGACAGTCTTGCTTTTTTGCCAAAATCCGCATGTTTTGGGCCATTCGTTGAATACTTCTCTGCAGTGTTCCCTCTAAGGTGAGTTAGTGTGAGCTACCTCACAGTTTTTTTAGACTCCGGCTCACACATTTTTGTGTTAGCTCAGGAAGGATGGCTCCAGAGCAGATTTAATTTATGCAGTAGCTAAATCACTCACTCACAACTTTAATGCCAGTAGCTCACAAAGTAGAATTTTTGCTCACAAGACTCCACAGCTTAGAAGGGAGTATTGCTCCTCTGAGCTTATTCAGACAACAGCGGGAAGGTCTTGCAGAGTCATTGTCTGTGGCTGAATCTGAAAAACGCTTTGTCTGACATATGGAAAGCAGCCTAGCGACACCAGAAAGCAGCTCAGCAAATTCAGAAATGTGTGTATGACAGATCAGCTATGCAAAGCGATTTTTTTTTCCAGGAGAGAAGGTTTTAATTTTGAAAGCTATTAAGCCACCCAAAATAAGTGTTAAATGATTTGAGCCGGGGGAGATTGTCAGACAATGGAGTCCTGTGAATTATTTAGTGTCTTGCCCTGTGGAACACCCTAAACCAAAAGTGTATCACATAAATTTTCTGAAGAAATATTATTTGCACCTGCCTGGCATGTTTATGCAGCAAAGGGAGAGTGACCCCCCCGACCAGCCAATGGATTTACTTTCAGAATGTTAGCAACCAAGAGGGGCTGAAGAGATATTTTTAAATCCTTTTTAAAGAAGACCAGATTGTTCAGCTGCATACTGTCTTAGCGAAATTCAGAAATGTGTTCACCAGCCAGCCTGGTAAAACTCATTTGATTACCCATTGTATTAATACTGAAAATGCCATGCCTGTTGCCTGCCATCCTTACTGAGTAAGTGGCCAGTATGGAAAGGACACTGCTAATGAGATTCAAAGCATGCTAGACATGGGTGTGATTCAACCAAGCACTTCACCATGGAGTAGTCCAGTTGTTTTAGTGCCAAAGAAAGATGGAGGAATCCGTTTTTGCGTTGACTACAGAAAACTGAATGCTGTAATTGTGCCTGACCTGCTCTAGCTGAAGTAGAATACTTGGGGCATAAAATCGAAATAGGAACCATCAAGCCGCTGGAAGCAAAAGTGCAAAGACCAAGTGTCCCCAAGACCAAACATGAAGTTCAGAGCTTCTTAGGCCTAGTTGGATACTACAGGTGCTTCATTAAGCATTTCTCAACCATTGCTACACCTCTTACTGACCTGTGCAAGAAACAACCTGTTAAAGTTTTATTTGGACTGTGCAGTGTCAAACCGCTTTTGACATTTTGAAAAGACGTCTGATCAGATGTCAGTGAAAGTGGCCTGGGTGCCTAGTGTTGTTAACAGAAAGGCACAGATGCAGAATTACATCTTATAGTGGTTTCGAGCAAAACCTACTGCCAACAGAGAAAAATCTATCATTGAAAAAGGATGGCTTGGAATAGTTTGGGCTTTCACTAAACTAAGACCATATTTGTGGGGGTCAAATGTTTCACCTGCAAACTGATCATTCTCCTTAGTGTTGACTAAATAGAGTTAAGAATTCCAACCAAAATCTTTTAAGATGGAGTTTGGCCTTGTGAGACTTTGGGTTTTTGGTTGAGCATATCAAAGGGAGAGATAATTCTGTTGCAGACGGATTATTTAGAGCAGGGCTGTTAAACATGGGGGCCCGGGGCCAGATGAGGCCCCCAGAAGGCTTCTATCAGGCCCGCAAGAGACTGACTGTCTCCTGCTTCTTCCTCCAGTTCTGCTGCTGCTGTTGCATCATAGCTTGCTTTCCTAGACTCTCTAGAGATAGATAGGCAAGCTTCTGCTCCCTGCACTGGGCTGAGGCACCTCCCCCTCCCAGATTGCTACAGCACAAATATTTTGATGCAGTAATTCAGAGCAACGAGTGTCAGTTATCAGAGACTTTTAAATAAACAAAATATTGCAAGAATGCTAATGTTTCAGGCATGTTTTTATTTTAAGTTAAAAAAAAGCTTTGTGTTCTTTATAAAGTTTATACCTCCACTACCTGGCATTACATTTTATGACATGCACGGCCCGGCCTGACAAAGTCCAATTAATATCAAATCCGGCCCTCCATAACAAATGAGTTCAACACCCCTGATTTAGAGCTTATTATTCTGATTACAAAATTGTAATAAATGAATTAACCTAACCAACCTGTTTTGCCTTCTGTAATCTGAAAACCTGCAACTTTGATTTTGTATTGCCTGATGGAAAGTATTATCCATCACTGCCATGACTGTATTTCACCAACCTATGCTTTGCTTTCGGAACTGAGAATTCTTGCAGTGCTGCTTCAGTTTCCATGTGTGACCAAGTGTTACCTCACAGTGTGCTGTTATTCCCTGCTTTGTTCCTTATTTGTCTGTTAAACTAGAATGTATTGTAATTAAGGTGTATTATGGGAAATGGGTATCTTAAAAGTGTATTTTTAAATTTTAGCATATTTTTAGTAATTAGCTAAGATGAAATTTAGAGTAAAAACCCTGCAATTTCATCTCCTTAAGGGGGAAGGTGCGAAGAAGATGGTTCCCTAAAATTTCTTGCCTTGTGTTAAAAGTTTGGTTCAGGGTGAAGGCCTGCTTCTGAGTTACCAGAATTCAAAGAACGTCACTGAAACAGAGCAGGCTGACTTTCTGAAACTGTACATAGCACCCCACTGCAAGAAGGGAAATCAGATACTGGCTCCCAGTTAACCACATTTCATCCAAATAAGCACCTGTGCAAAAGGAGGACGAACCTAGCTGCAGATTGGTTCAGGTCATTCCTGCCGGGTCAGATCACCGCTTAGGTCATCTGCTTAGTCATTGGGCTAATATATTGGCTATATGTCATCACCTAGGGTTCCTATTGGTCTTTCAGGCCTGAGACCATGAGGGCCCCTTACCCATAAAGAAAGAGTTGATTCTCAGCCTGATGGTGACTACCTGAGATCTGGACATGCAGTCACTATCCGGCTGAAAGAGGCCATTTTGAATGCTAGCTTGTGAGGGCTGGACAGCTCTGGGCCCACGCTGACTCTGGATAGAGACCCCTTGGATTATGGAGAACATTCAACTGAGAATGGGTAACATCTGCCGGTTTGGAACCATCGTCTTAATGTGTTAGCTAGTTCCTAAATTCCAGTGTTCTTGTTTTATCCTCACAGTTCCTTGTTCTTGTTTAAAGTATTTTTGTGCCGTAATAAATACATATATTTAAATTAATTTTGTGGTTATTTGCCTTCCACCAACCTCAGTCTAAATCCATAGCCTTAGACTGGCTGACCACCTTACCCCAGTAATTGTTTTTGTGAGAAACTTATTCTGCAAGCTCACCTTGCAGGGTAGACTTTCTGGTTTAGTCCCAGGAAGGTTGGAAAGTTGCCCTTTGGCTTCTAATGTTTGGAACAGTGAAAAAAGGTGGCAGACTAGTAGACTGGTATGTGAGGAGTCACACTCCAGGATCTTGTAATTGTGTGTTTTGCAGCCCTTACCCCAAAGATTCGTGAGCCAGGATTGGACCCAGGCCCTTTGACACATGTTCTTAAGAGAATCCATACATGTGTGAAACAAGTCCTATAGTTGGTTCTGATGAGGCTCTTCTTGAGGCGCCCAGATGTTAGAGGTTCAGGAAGGCTCAGAAAGTAGTTACACAAAGGAAGGGCCTTTTTAGTGCTTGCCCTCCTCTGTGAACCTTTTCTGCTTCAGGTTATCTGCCAATCTAACTCTTTCTGACTTCTACAAACCTGGCAAAAACATTTCTTTTCCCAAGTCCTGTGAGCAGACAGACAAGTCAAGGGTAACATATCTACAGCTTGCTCTGCTACTGGCATAAGCATAGTGTGCCGAGCTGGCATCCTTAATTCACAGACATTTTTATCTGACAAGCAGTTCTAGAGAGGCATTACTCAACCCTAATCCCACCCCACCAGTCCAGCCTGCTGTGAGCTTTTTTTTGGTGGTGGGGGTGTGTGTGTCACAATATTGAAGCCGAAAGAGTTCTGGCAATAGGATTTATTTGGGTTGGAAGGAAAACCTCATTCCCCTAACCCAACAAAGTAGTAAATTCTAAGGGGTCAGACCACCCCCCCCAATATCATCCACAGCATTGTGGAAATGGACTGATATCCAGGGAGTTGGCAGGTGAACCTCGTGGGACACAAATTCTCCACCCCCTCCAAGAATTTCCCAGAGAGAATTGGGAAGGAGAAAATTCGCTCCTGTGGCTCTGGAACTCGCTTCCCCCCCAGTCCCATGAGCCAGAAATGACCTGGAGTAATCTCTGGGCCAAGGCTGACTCCTCAACTTTTGGGGGGTTTATAAGATTATAGGTTTATAAGATTATGCATGGGATAGAGCAGGTTGAGAAAGAAGTACTTTCCCCCCTTTCTCACAATACAAGAACTCCTGGGCACTCAAATGAAATTGCTGAGCAGTCAGGTTAGAATGGATAAAAGGAAGTACTTCTTCACAGAGTTCCAGCTGGCTCCCGAGTTGGCCACGCCCAGCAGGAACTCATTAGCATAATAGGCCACACCCAACAGCAGAAACTCATTAGGACTGGCTACATTAGGGCTGTGTGGCCTAACATGCAAAGGAGCTCCTGCTACAAAAAAGCCCTGGGTTTTGACAACAAACAAGGTAAACAGAATAAGAAGCAAAAAGGTGGGTGTGGCTGGATGACCACTCTTCTGGTAGCATGGGGGTGTGGCCTAATATGCTAATGAGTTGCACTGTCAGGGTGTGGCCTATTAGGCTAATGAGTTCCTCCTGGGCTTTTTCTACAAAAAAAGCCCTGGTAATGAATGTTGTTCAGGTAAGATGTTGACTGCCATTTTGGAGGTGTTGAGACATTCATGCCTTTGTTATCAAGTGTCCACAGTTATGTTCTGGGCAGCTTTCCTAAGCATTGGGTGAATATTCCCTGACCTTACTAGGCTAATTTTTTACTCCCTTTTATTTTCTGCTTGGCTTTCCATTCACTGACAATGCATCTGAGCATGAACAGAATGTCTTGCCAGTCCCACTGAGCAACCACAGCAATTAATTGGGAAGAAGAAAAGACATGTCACAAACCCTATCTCTGGCATTTCATGGCACTCTGCCCATTTTTTCCCATTTTCTTCTGCTGTGGATATGATGCTACCTTCTGGGAGTTCACTCAGTTTATATGACAACTGGCCCGGAGCTAGAGTTACCAACAGGTCTGAAGAAAAATGTCCCTTTAGTAGAGGGAACAGGCAGCTGAAGCTTTACATGGCATGGAGGTAACTTACACAGGGGTCATTTCATAGAAAAAGAGGTGCAGGAGCTCATTAGCATAATTTTTTGCATATGCCACACCCCCTGACATCACTGGAAGTGTGACAAAAACTGAAAAGGGGGGGACTCAACCCAAAACCAGCTGCGAACTAAGAGGGTCAAGCTACAAACTATATTATACAAAAATACAAAATATTTATTAGGGTGTACACATACTGCGGTTAAAAGAAATAGTCTAAGTCTCAAGCTTAAAAGGCTTATACAACCAAGCTAGTTATTATACAAATACAACTGATGGGTACAATCTTTTGACCTTAGGACCATACGCGTTTTGGCCCCTTCTTTATATTACAATGACACACATCCCGATATGTGCACACAAGAAATTTTTATATATATGACCAGATGTTTTCTTGTTGTGCTTTTCCAATTGCTACAAGTTTGTATTGTAGGCCATCAAAAGTAGGCCCTAAATAGTAGCCGTATCAATTTTTCAGATTACTCTGGTGTCAAAGATTCCATTAGTCAGGATGTGTGTCATTTCCACCAAAGGTAAAAGTCAAGATGTTAATTGGTTTCAATAGAACAAACATTTATTATAAAACCAACAACTCTACAATTAATGATGAGACAGGAGTCGCAGCAATTTTCTTCAGTCTAGTCCCAGAGCATAGAGTCTATTCCTAGGGACTGTCTTTACACTCTGGGGGCTGTCATTCCAGTCCCAGAGTAGCCTATCCGGGCCCAAAGACCTTAATGGAAAAATGCAAGGAGGAATAGTCTATGGCAGCCAGGGCTCGGTTCTCTCCCCACCTCCAAGCAAAGGGACGGGAGAGCTTGTGTGTGTTTGCTTGCAAGGGAGGAGGGGAAATGTTGCTACTCCAGGAACTGCATTCCTGTGTGTTCCTGCTCGAAATGACCCCTACATCTACAACATCCTTAGGTAGAGCTAGGAGCTACTGAAAGATAGGAGATAACGTGTCTGCAAATATGAGGGATACTCCGGTTTGCATAAAAAAATCTGAAAAGTGGAATTTAAAAATGGGAGTTGTGTGTCACAGCACAGCCAACACAGAGATGCCAGCAAGGGGCTTTCAAAGCAAGTGAGAAGCAGAGATGGGTTTGCCATTGCTATACCATGCCGCCTTCCGTCCCGAAAACGGGGGTTACAACCCATCCAAATTAGCCACCAATGTTTCCCCTTGCTCAGACATTACACTAAAGTGTCTGAAATGTTGGGTTGCCTAGCATCTGAAGATCTGAAGAGTGCCACGAAAAGGACAGCTGGCCGGATTGCAGGAAAGATTGGGTGGAATGCAGGCAGCAGGGTCTTCTGCGATGGGTCAGGGTTGAAAGTGCACTGGGCATGCTTTTAGCTCCAAGCCCCCTGAACTGTCTGGTTGTAGCTTGGGGCTTCAGTCACGGCCTCAGGCTAATGGGGGTCGATCGGCTGGGGGCTACACAGCACAGGGCCAGGGGCTGGCCGTGGAAGGGCTCCCCCAGGGGTCTTGCAGGTCCCCCCTGCTTGCACATCAGTCAATTTGTTAAGAGTTCGACAAGACCTGGTGCAGGATTTAACCGACTAATAATCAAACGGAGATGTTATATTAATGTGTAGAAAAAACCATTTACCCTGTCCTGTACAACTTTATTTTATTTTATTTTTTTGCAGATGGTGGCTAATTTTATTTGCATATTTTTCCACATAAAAATTGCTTATCAAGGAGAAGAAAAGGAAAGATTCAAAAGTTGCGTTTTTGGCATTTCTATCCTACTTTGTTGTATGTCGTACACAACAAAAGTGATAAAAGTTCAGAACAATATTTAAAATACATAATAAAAACAATAAAACATTGTTTTAAGAATCAAGATGCAATTATCTATAGCGATTCTGGGGGGAAAAACAGATTCTCAGCATCTAAAGATCAACTTATAAATAAAAACATTTTCAAAGTCCTCCTTAAAATAACCCATGTAGCAGAACTTGCATAGCTCTTCTTAGATTATTGTTCAGAAACAGGGCTACCCCTCCCAAAAAAAGCACTCCATTTCTAGTAGTAATCAATTGTTGACAAACATATTAGTAAGTCCCAATACATTGGTTCAGTACAGAAAATGGTAGCACTAGGACCTAAAGGAAGGCCTTCAAATCAAAACTTACAAGATGGACTATTTGGGAATCCTGTACAATTTTTAAACATCATCGGGACAAACATCTCATCTGCCAGCGGAGGGCACCTCCAAAAACCAACCCCAGGAAAGGTGACTTCTGGCTGGCCAAACTGCCGTGAGGCTGTTTCCAAGGGCCGCCCTTTTGGGCTTCAGGACAACAGCCGGACTCGAGGCCAGACTCCTGCTTGGTCTCTAAGGCAGTGCTGGACTCAAACCCGGCTGCCCTGCGGCTGCTTTCACAAGGATGGGTTTTTGGAGCACCCACATGACCTCATCCCCAGACAGTGCGCCAGGACCGTAGCCAGGATTTTTTAAAGTCAGGGGGGCATTTAAATTTCGGGGGGGGGGATACTGGCTAATCAATTTAATCCGGGAGAGACACCCTGGGCTGGTTGGGAAGTCAGGGGGCCTTGCCAGCAAGTCAGGGGGCCTTGCCAGCAAGTCAGGGGGCCTAGCCCCGAGATGCCCCACCGTACCTATGGGCCTGCTGTGCACCCTCTTTGCCACGCCACACCACCTGGCTGCAGTGTTTTCCAAATTTGGGAAAGGACCTTTGTTCACCGTGTGGGCAAGGAAATGCACATTTTTGCAGGTTGGGCCCACGTGGGGACCATTTTTCTTGCCTCAGAGCACCCTACCCCTGGTTACAGTACTTTTGCACAGGTTTCTCCTTGTACGTGACCAAATGAGGCGTGAGGACCCAGGAAGAGCAACAAACTAGTTTTATTACGGAATTTAACAACTCTAGATTAATAACAAGAAAAACGAGCAAAGTAAAGGCAGGTAAATCAGTAAAATAATAAATCCTAAGGCGTCTGCCTGCAGTCTTAGCCTTCCCTGGTCTAACTCACCCTTTTTGGACGAGGGACCCCTCCTTCTGCAGCACTTTCCACCGGCTCTGATCCCCGAGAGAGAACCGCCTCCCACTCTGGCTAAAGCCTTTTATCTCTTCTTCCCGGGCACCGCCCTCGGTTCCCCTGCTGGTGTGGTTTTCCAAAATCTCCTGTTACCCAATCACAGGGTCCAGAGGGAACCAGGGAAATGGAGACCCTGATGACTACTCCGATACAGGCTTCCTTAGAGCCACTAGGCCTCCCTAGGGCCTGTAGGCCGCACCAGTAGGCCCAAGACCATGACGCTTCCCCCTCACCTCTCTGGCCAGAAGGAAGGTCAGGGGGGAAAGGACGTGGGGGTTGCCAACAGGAGGGAAACAGGAAATAGTGTGGAGGGCAGGGCGGGAAAGTGAGGTACCCTGCCAAGTCCTTGAGGGCTCCCTACAATGCAGGTTGGCCTGGCCGAGTGGTTGGCATCACACAACTGGGCAGTAGTTTTCCTGGGTAGAGGTTGCTGGAGGAGGGGACAGGGAGAGCGGAAGACAGAGGGGCAGAAAAATATAGGTTGGCTAAAGGGTGGGAAGGAGAGAAGGAAGCATGAAAAGAGGAGGTGTTATGGCAGGGGTGTCGAACTCACTTGTTACGAGGGCCGTATCTGACATAAAGGAGACCTTGTCGGGCCGGGCCGTGTGTGTCATAAAATGTAATGCCAGGTAGCAGAGATATAAACTTTATAAAGGACATAAACACAAAGGGTTTTTTAAACTTAAAATAAAGACATGCTTAAAACATCAGCAGTCATGCAATATTTTGTTCATTTAACAGTGTCTGATAACTGACACCTCTTGCTCTGAATTATTACATCAAAATGTCTGTGCTGTTGCAATCTTGAGTGTGCTGTTCAGGTGTGTCTCTGTAAGCTGCAAACCTATGATGATGTAGCAGCAGCAGCAGAACTGGAAGAAGAAGCAGAAGACAGCCAGTTCCACTGCGGGCCTGATGGAAACCCTCCATGGGCGTGATCCAGACCCCGGGCCACATGTTTGACACTCCTGTGTTATGGGGTCATTCAGGAAAGATAAATTTGAAATAGTGGGGCGAAGGGGAAATAAGATGGATCCCACAAGTCCTTACTGGTTCCCACTTGGAAATAAATAAATACAGAAGTCCTAAGATTATTCATCTATCAAACACATCTTTGAAGAAGCCTCCCCCACCCCTCACTGTTTAATCCTTACACCCATCAAGCAAGGTCTGTTAGCCTGAAAATGTGACAGGCCAAAGGGCATCCAAAGACCTTCCAAACCTACTTGGAGAGTAGAGCAGCTGTAGATACCTGTTACCCTCAACTTGTTGATTTCTTCACAGATTTTGGAAATGTTTTTGCCAGTTCTGTAGATGTCAGAAGGAGTTAGACTGGCAGATAACCTGAAGTAGCGAGTTGCACAGAGAAGGGCAACCACTAAAAAGGCCCTTCCTTTGTGTAATTGCTTTTTGAGCCTTTCTGAACCTCCAACACCTCAGTGTCTGAAGAAGACCCTAATCAGAACCAGCTATAGGAATGTTTCACCCTCACATGGATTCTCTGAAGAACATGGAAATCAGATCTGTGCCTCAAGCTCTTGCCGCACACACTGAGTATTTATGAGGTTCCTCCCTTGTGTGGACTCCCCCAGGCTAAAGGAGACATGAGGTGATCTTGCATCTCTTTCAATCAGCAGAGCCCATCCTTGTTCTTCCCCATGAGATGTATTTGAGGGCTTCAAACATAGCGTTATGACCCCAGTGGGTTGCCACCTTCAGCTGCCACCACTCTGGACTTTGGGTTGCTTGAGAAGGCCCAGAGTACCCTCCCAAGCCCCACCAATATGCCCCTTTTAAGCCGAGAAACATAGGTGTGATGACTAGGCAGAGAACATTTAAACTGCGGCAAGGAAAACAAGACAAGGTGCTTTAAAATATACAACAGTGTTCAAAGGCAAAATAAACAACTCTAATGCGACTACCTATTTCACTTAACTGGTTACTACTTAAGGCCTACAGCCTCTTATACCAGGCCTGTACTCGCTCTGTCCCAAGTGAGGGATCTTTCTCTCAGGTCAGACTCTGTGTGACAAGACTGCAGTAGAGAAAGAACATAGTCCCCCCAGTTTAACTCGGTTAGAGGAAAGAACACGGTCCCCTCAGTTTAACTCTGAGAGAGGAAAGAACACAGTTTCACAGTTCAGAAAGCTTAAGAGACAATCCCCTCATACACTCTCTGGATACCGATTGGCTACAACCGTCACTAAGCATTGTGGGGATTGTAGACTGCATGCTTTCCACTCCCACACAGGTCTCTTAGGGCCTTGGCCTCTAGGCCGTGTCTCAGTCCTGCACAGATCATGACACATGGCTAAAGCTTGTTCCACAGTCCAAGCATTTGTAAGATTTCTTTCTGGTTCGGGTAAGATTTCTGTGTAGATTCAAGCTTTCTACGAGAGTTTATATCATCTCTGTAGGCAGAAATTTTTGGCTAGTGGGGCATGAGCTGGGGTGGGGCAGGGGAGCAGGGAGCAGGGGTAGCGAAGGAAAGTGTAAGAGAGAAGGCATGCCTTTCCTTCCCCAGCACTCCCCCCTTACAGCTAGGAAAGGAAAGCCCTGCTGCTTCTGGTCAGTTTCACTGCCGGGAGCCTCTGTCACTACAGGGACAAGGCACAGCAGGGGTGGGAGAGTCTGAGGGGGGCCTGTCATCCTTTCGGGATGGGGCAGGGCTCGGCCATGATGGGGCTCCGCTCTGAAATGCCCCACCGTAGCTACAGGCCTGGTTTATATACTGCCAATGTTTTATATGGTCTGTTGTCTTTTAGGAGTAAAATAACAGAAAGCCTCTTTTCACAGGTGAAGCAGATACATGGGTTCTCCTCATCTGAGTCCTTAGATGCTGAAGAAGATTTCCATGCTGAGTAAAACTCTACATTCTGAGCATTCAAAAGGTTTTTCCTCTGTGTGGGTCCTCTAATGATGTTGAAGACTGCTACTATCTACTGTCTTTCCAAACTTTTCAGCACTCAAAATCTTTCTTCCATGGGGGTTTTTAGGTCCTGTTGAAGGTGGCAACTCAATCTGAATCTTGTTCCACATGCTTAGAATTCAAAAGCTTTCCTCCCTTGTGTGTGTTGTCAGACATTGTTGGTGTGTCACTCAACCTAAATCTCTTTCCGCACTCTGAGGCTTCAAAGGTTTCTCCCCTGTGTGAGTTCTCTGATGCTTTTGAAGAGTCCCCTTCTCACTGTATCTCTTTCCACACTTTGAACATTCAAAACGTTTCTCCCCTGTGTGGGTTATCAGATGCCTTTGAAGAGTGCCACTCTGACTGAATCTCTTTCCACATACTGAGCATTCAAAAGGTTTCTCTCCTGTGTGGGTTCTTTGGTGCACCTTAAGAGCTCGACTCCAAGTGAATTTCTTTCCACACTCTGAACATTCAAAAGGTTTCTCCCCTTTGTGGGTTCTTCGATGCAATTGAAGAGTGCCACTATGATTGAACCTCTTTCCACACTCTGAGCATTCAAAAGGTTTCTCCCCTGTGTGAGTTCTCTGATGCTGTTGCAGATGGCTACTATAACGGAATGTCTTTCCACATTCTAAGCATTTAAAAGGTTTCTCACCTGTGTGGATTCTTTGGTGCTGTTGAAGACTGTAACTCAACCTGAATCTCTTTCCACACTCTGAGCAAATAAAAGGTTTCTCCCCTGTGTGGGTACTTTGGTGCACTTGAAGAGTGCTGCTTCGACTGAATTTCTTTCCACACTCAAAGCATTCAAAAGGTTTCTCCCCTGTGTGAGTTCTCTGATGATGTTTAAGAACATTACTATGACCGAATCTCTTTCCACATTCTGAGCATTCAAAACGTTTCTCTCCTGTGTGGGTTCTCTGATGCTTTTGAACAGTCCCCCTCTCACTGAATCTCTTTCCACACTCTAAGCATTCAAAACGTTTCTCCCCTGTGTGGGTTGTCAGATGTCTTTGAAGAGTCTCCCTCTTACTGAATCTCTTTCCACACTCTGAGCATTCAAAATGTTTCTCCGCTGTGTGGGTTGTTAGGTGTCTTTGAAGAGTGCTACCCTGACTGAATCTCTTTCCACACTCTGGGCATTCAAAAGGTTTCTCCCCTGTGTGGGTTCTCTGATGCAGTTGCAGAGCCCCCCTCCCACTGAATCTCCTTCCACACACTGAACATTCAAAAGGTTTCTCCCCCGTGTGGGTTCTTCGGTGCAGTTGAAGTTGGCCATTCTGATTGAAACTTTTCCCACAGAATGAGCATTCAAAAGGTTTCTCCCCTGTGTGGGTTGTCAGATGCCTTTGAAGAGTGCCACTCTGACTGAATCTCTTTCCACACTCTGAGCATTCAAAAGGTTTCTCCCCTGTGTGGATTCTCTGATGCTGTTGAAGAGCCCCCCTCTCACTGAATCTCCTTCCACACTCTGAGCATTCAAAAGGTTTCTCCCCTGTGTGGATTCTCTGATGCTGTTGAAGAGCCCCCCTCCCACTGAATCTCCTTCCACACTCTGGACATTCAAAAGGTTTCTCCCCTGTGTGGGATTTTTGGTACTCTGAGTGTTCAAAAGCTGTTCCCCCTCTGTGTATTCTTTGGTGCGCAAGGAGCTGTGATCTATTTCTGAAGTACTTTCCACACTCAGTGGATTTACTTCCCTTCATTGTCCTGTGCTTTGGAAAATGTCCATTACGCTTTCTTCCATCTTGCTTCTCAACCATATGGCCCCCTTTCTCTCTCTTAGGTCTGCTTCGATTTGTGATGTTTTCTTTCATGTCTTCATTTTTAACTCTATCTGACATTTGCTGATGAAGTTCCTCACCGTCCTTGTTCCTCTGGTCATCCTCTTCTGTAATTAATAGCGAGATCGTGTTAGCACCTGGGAGGGCTAGTAAGGTCGAAATGCATCTATTTATGTGACTGCAGTAGGAAAGGATATTATAGCATTGGAAAAAGTGCAGAAAAGGGCAACTAGAATGATAAAATGGTTGGAACACTTTCCCTATGAAGAAAGGTTAGAGCATTTGGGGCTCTTTAGCTTTGAGAAACAACAAGTGAGGGATGACATCATCAAGGTGTACAGGATTATGCATGGGACAGAGCAAGTAGAGAAAGAAGTACTTTTCTCCCTTTCTCACCATACAAGAACTCGTGGGCACTCAACGAAATAGCTGAGCAGTCAGGTTAGAACAGATAAAAGGAAGTACTTCTTCACCCAAAGAGTGATTAACACATGGAATTCACTGCCACAGGAGGTGGTGCCAGCTACAAGCGTGGACGGCTTCAAGAGGAATTGAATAAACATATAGAGCAGAGGTCCATCAGTGGCTATTAGCCACAATGTACAGATAGGAACTCTCGGTCTGGGGCAAGTGATGCTCTGTATTCCTGGTGTTGGGGGGGGGTGGGGTAACAGTATCCTGGTCCCACTGGGGGACCTCCTGATGGCACCTGATATTTTTGGCCGCTGGGTGACAGAGTGTTGGACGGGATGGGCCTTTGGCCAGATCCAACATTGGCTTCTCTTATGTTCTTACGGATGGCCCTTTGGCCTCATCCAGCTTGGCTGATCTTAATCATCACTCCATCTTTCTTCAGAATATCTAGTGTTTAAGGATACCTCACCCCCTCAAGAGCTGCAGGTTAGCTCTTGCCCAGAAGAAGTTTTTGAGCCTCCAGATTTCAGTCTCGCAGAAGGCCTCCCTCCCTCCTTATCCAGCGGGCTGTATGATTGTACCAAACCAAATGTTGTTCAGAATTGAATCAGAAATCCCCCATGGCTATTCCTTGCCTGTTCCCTTGACATAATCGTGAAGGATACTCACTCTCAGGCAGCACATTTGGGAAGGAAATATGCTCTTGGGATCCTCTTGAGGAACTCTCCAGCCTTTCTTTGGATGCAAGGCCGTTGTCTGTCTCCACTGTAGTCTCTCTTCTACTTCTGGCTTCTTTCACAGAGAGAGAGAGAGAAAGAGAGAGAGTGATCATTCTAACATGGAGAATGAAAGAAATTCAAGAGTAAAAATTCTTCTAGAAGGATGGAACCATGGCCAAGATCAAAGCTCAGAATCCCAACCAGTATCGTTTGAATGCATCTGTGAAGGAAAGCACCCCCGTTCCCCCAAGGGTTAACATGATCATTAAGCTGTCTGGTCTGACTTGCAGGTGTTCGTGACTTGAGTGTCCCTGCAGCCAACATCCTTATCTTTTTCAAGGCCAGATTCCAGAACGTGGTAATAGGCTAATGGTGCGACTCTGTATCCAGTTGTGTAAGCAGGAGAGAAGGGGGTTAAGGAGGGTGCTCACAGCCCCTGGAAAATTCTGTCAAGGACCACCTGCTCCTAGAGAGGCAGAAAGTATAATACGGGCAGGGGTCTTTTTGGGGGGGGAGTGCACCGGAGCACAGCTCCGGCAGCTCAGGAGCCAAGCCCCACCCCCAGCCGGCTTCCCAGGAGTCTTTCAGGCAGCTGAATGTCAATTTCAGCTTCATTATATCCTATGGGCCATTGAAGTCAATGGTGAAAACATAGGGTATATTCTGGGGGCTGGAGGGGAGGGGGTTTGAGGGAGAAGTTCCAAACTCACAGGGTAGCTGATGGAGCCTCTCCCCAAGATACCCACCAAGTTTCAAGAACATTAGACCAGGGGGTCCAATTCTATGGGCCCCCAAACAGGTTGCCCCATTCCCTCCATTGTTCTCTATGGTGGGAAAAAAGGGCAAAGCTTCTAACCCTCCTGGGTCTAAATCAGAAAGTCCACCCTGCGAGGTAGGCTGACAGAAGGAGTTTCTCACAAAAGACAAGTTACACGGGTAGATGGTCAGCCAGTCTAGGCTCTAGAGTCAGACTGAGGAACTGTGAAATCAAATGAACACAAAGTTACATTAAAATATATTTCTATGAAGGTGTAAGAATATTGTAAATAGGAACAAAACACTGTGAGGATAAAACAAGAAAACTAGAGATTTAAACGCTAACGGAAACCCTAATGCCTTGTTTCCAAGTTACACGATATTACCCATTCTCGGATGGATGTTCCAGTCAACCAAAGTGGCTCTACTCCGGAGTCACCACAGGCCAGGGTTGAAAGGCCCAGGCAAGCAAGCATCCAAGATGGCCGCAGTGAGCAAGATCTTAGGTAGCCATCATGAAGCCAAGGACAGACTAAAATCTCAAGTCTTTACGGGTAAAGGGGCCCTCGTGGTTCCAAGTCTATGAGCCAATAAGGTCCCTTAGTGATGACACATAGCCAAAGTGTTAGACCAAGGGTTGAACAGGTGATTTCAACAGTAGTCTGACCTGGGAGGAAGGAACGCGGCCAACTGGCAGCTAGGCTCGGCTGCTTTCCCACAGCTGTAAATCGTGGCCTAATTGAAAGGAACGTGGCTCACGGGAAAGTCGGTCCCAGCTTCTCGGCTCCCTTTCTGCAGCTGGAGTTATCAGTGCTGTGCGAGGACACCAGCCTCTTTCTCAGCAAGGCAGTTTCAAACTGTTTAACTCACACACAGGCCGCATTCGAAGCCTGAACCAAACTTTGAATCAAAACAAAATTATAAGGGAACCAAAAGTTCTTTATAACTTGGTCCATCGAAGTCAGTATTGTCTACTCAGTCCAGCAGCGGCTCTCCAAGGTCTCAGGCAGAGGTTTTTCACATCACCTCCTACCTGGTCCTTTTAACTGGAAATGCTGGGGATTGAACCAGGAACCTTCTGCAAGCCAAGAGGATGCTCTGCCGGTGAGCCACACCCCCTCCCCAAGTAGCAGGACAGGCCTCAAAACGGTGTATTGCTATTCAATATTTTGATTCATGCCTCATCACAATGGCACCAATTTTCTCCTTTGGCAGCTATGAAAGATCCTTACCCAGAAAGGCCACATTCCCGTAGTTCTCCAGCATGACCTCCCTGTGCAGAGCTCTTTGTCCCGGATCCAGCAGGGCCCATTCTGCCTCCGTGAAATGGACGGACACCTCCTCCAAGGAAAAGGGACACTGAAAGAAAAAGCAGATTCCCTCCTCAGAGATCACGCCAGGCAGAGATGGCACACTGGAAGGGAGTCGTCTGGGAAGGCACAGGATGCCTGGCTTGGTGTGGGTAAAGGGAACGGCGTTCAGGGGATCTCTTGCCCGGACACCTTGTAGAAACCGCAGGAGCAAAAGCCCCCCTGAGAAAAGAGGAGGGACCCCGGCTGTCCCCTGCTCGTCTCTCCTACCTGGACTGGGGGTGCAGCAGCCGTTTCCACACCTCTGAATAGACGACGGCTCCACAGCCTCTCTCCACGGCCTGTGACTGAGACAAAGGAGGAAGGAAGGGTGATGGCTTGTTTCTTCCCAGCTTCACACACACACACCCTTTCCAGGTTCTGAAACCTTGCCCTGTGTACACTCGACAAGATTTTGTAACACTTTTTATCAAATTCTGGGAGAGGGAGAAGCACCAGGTACCTATGAGCCTCAGTGAGTATAAGTGCTGCCAAAATGTTTCAGACTTCGGTGAGACCTGTGTCTGGCCTGAGGGGAGGGAAAGGGGGGCGGAAATGACATCATATGACACGTCACTGCCACATTCATCTCAGACGTGACCGGAGTGCATCTGGAGACTTCAGGATAGTAGGAATGAGTTTTCAGAGTGTGCCTTGGCACCCGAACTTCACAAGCAGTTTTGCAGCCAGACGCAACATCTACATGACCCCACGTCTGCCCCAAGCCCCTCCCAAAGGCCCATAGCCTGCCCTCCCTACTCCAGCATCCTATTTCCCACAGCACCCCAACAGATGCCCCTATAAGTCAGAGCACAGAAGTCAAATTTTCCCATTATTACTGGGCCGTAGAAACTGGTTTTCAGAGCTCTGCTGCACCAGAAGTTGGAGGCTGCCTTTATTCACCAGGCTGAATAGCTTTGCTGAGGATTTCTACCTTTCCTCTTTTGAGCCACCTTGAGTTCCTCTTATGGAAGGAAGGTGGGATATGAATTTTTCTAATCCCCTTTTACAGGCATCACTATTAGTGGACACTGCCGCAAATGAACTCTGTGCTGTGTGGAGAGGTAGTTCATTTTTTCCTGACTTGAACACTCTACCCATCAAATTCACAGCGTGCCCCAACTGCATCCAGGCACAACGAGTCCTTACCGCAGAGGAGGGTATCTTGGGTACGCTTCATGGCCTGCGCCCTCTGCCCTTCCTTGTAAAGAGCCCCTTCCGCCTCAGGGACTGTAGCTTCTGTATTCACAGATGGTCCCCGCACCTGAAACAGCAGCAAGGGAAAGAGTAAGAGATGGAATGGAAGAGACCAAGAAATGGGTCCTGCCCCACTCCCAGACTCTACATCCCTCAATCAGCAGACCTGCTGAGTTTTCTGGACTGAAAAGATATCACCCAGAGGAAGAGGCTGCTGAAGGAGGCTTTTATATCTCCCATTCGGATGATTAACACTTGGGACAAATGTCTGGCAGGGAAACTTTAGGATGAGGCCAGATATCGTTGCTTGAATGGGACATGCCTGGAGGAAATCCCCTCACCTGTTCTGCCTGCCTCTTCTCCTCTGCTTGACTCAGGAGGAAACCTTCGGCCAAGGCCACCGCCTGGGAACTGCTCTCTGGCCCGCATCCTCTCACCCAGCACTGCATTTCCTGGGGCAGGAGAGTCAGGAACTGCTCCAGGATCACCAGGTCCACGATCTGCTTCTTCGTGCGCCTCTCCGGCTTCAGCCAGTGGTTGCAAAGTCCATGGAGCTGGCTGCAAACCTCTCGGGGCCCATCAGCCTCACGGTAGCGGAACAGCCGGAAGCGTTGGCAACCTGCATCTGAGGTTATGGTCTCCTTAGCCAGGATCTCTGGCACAGCTCTTTCCCAGAATTCCATACCACTCCCAGCTTGGAGGGGGTGGGGGCCTTTGCTTGCTGTCTTGTCAGTTCCCGGTCCTCCGGGGTCCTCCTCTTCCATCTCCTGCCCCTTCTCTTGGGTCACCTCAGACTGGGAAAAGATGCGTTTATTCACTTGGCTATGAGAGAGAGAGAGAGAGAGAGAGAGAGAGAAGAGAGAGAGAGAGAGAGAGAGAGAGAGAGAGAGAGAGAGAGACAGCAACATCTCAAAAGGAAAATAAAAAAGAATGGAGATACACCACTGAACATCACAAACCTTCAAATGCTCAGGAGGCACGTGAGAATTGCCCCAGTGGATCAGAACAAAACTACTTCTTGTGGTTTTTAGAACACTTTAGTATCATTTTGTCATATTACAATACCAATCTACTGTAGATATTCCTCTTCGTTTCTTAGGGAAGGTTTAGTGTCTGTCTGGCTCTTTAAGGACGTCAGAAGCTTAGCCTCTCATTATATTTGTTCAGATTGTTCTGGGGGCTAATTCTTAAGGTAAAGTGGAGCCCCAGAAGGACAAGAGAGACTGGTGCCCTGCTGGAGACGGTTTCCGGGGCTGGGGGTGTGGGACCAGCAAAGATGCTTGACATTCAGGCCAGCCAATCCCATTTGGTTCTACCTGGGACTCCTTTCTGGGCCTCCTAACTACCAAATGGGAGCTTCGTATTCTTGCTGGTTCCCCCTTTAGCAGGGCCTGAACCCATGCCTCCTGTGACCGTGCCCTTCTGTTTCTCCCTGTTGTGTTGCTAGGGGGTTGTTCTTCTCTCCCCTGGCAAAGGGATGCCCTTCTTCCCACCCAAACCCCATTGCAGGAGCTGGAATCTGACATTGTGATATGGCCGGGGCTCTTTTTGTAGCAGGAACTCCTTTGCATATTAGGCAACACCCCTAATGTAGCCAATCCTCCAAGGACTTACAGAGCTCTTCTTACAGGGGGCTACTGTAAGCTCTTGGAGGACTGGTTACATTAGGGGTGTGTCGCCTAATATGCAAAGGAGTTCCTGCTACAAAAAGAGCCCTGGTTACGGCTGCCTATGCCAAGTGAGCTGTGGAGTGACTGGGCAGGGGTGATGTGGTTGGAACAGCTGTGTTCATCCCTGTGCGTCCACTTTGCAAAACACTGCTGTGGGTAGATACCTGAACCCACATCCATGGTGCTTGCTCCCTGGTGTGTTAATGTTGCTCACACCAGTGATGTGTGCCGGTGCCCCTTTAGTTCCTTCTGCCCTTGTGTCCGTGGGAGGTGGAGACCAGGGGGTGTGGCCATATCAGCATGCTCTGCTCCCTCTGCCTGGCTGGGGGGAGTCACCTCCTGCTGTGACTGGCAGGCATGGGTGGTGTCTCCATGATCTTTGCCGGCATCTCTCTCTGCACCTTCACAACCTGTTTTTTAAAATGTTCCCTCTTCTCTGCTGGGCAGGCCTTGGAGACCAGCTGGCAGCCCCGGGAAGGCATCAGTGTCTTAGGATGGGGCTGCGGGTAATTCCAAGACAGGCAGGAGTTCCATCCCCCGCCCCTCCCTGCAAGCCCTTCTCCCCCCTCATCTAAGGGGAAAAGACCAGCTTTTTGCTTGGAGATTAAAATGGCCAGCAACAGAACGGCAGTTTTGTTCTTTTAGCCTTTCTTGGACTGAAAGACACTGATGGTTGCCCCCTCCCCCCGCAAAAAAACAAACAAACTCTGATCCCACAACGGTGCAAACCTGGCGGCTAACAGGGATGCCAACCTCCAGGCGGGGCCTGAAGTTCTCCCGGAATTACAACCCACCTGCCGCTGGCAGAGATCAGTTCCCCTTGAGAAAATGGCTCTGCTGTATGTGGGGGTGGGTGACTCTGGGGTCCCGTTCCCATCTGAAGTCCTCCCGTCTCCAAACCGGGCCTTTCCCAGAATTCATCCCACCCCCACCCCCCAAAATAGCCCACGAATCTGCAAGCCGGGAGTTGCCAATCCTATGCAAACCATGGCTGAGAATAACCCCAGCTTCCCTCCTTTCCAAGATCTCAAAGCTCATCCCCCGGCGCCTTACTTCCCAACAAACCTTTCCGGGATCCGGCTGCGCGGCTCTTCCCTGCTGCTGCACCGCCGAAGCCCCTCCTGTTCTCTCTCCCCATTCAGAAACAACCCCACCCCTTCCCCCAAAGTAGCCTTTCCTCTCTTCCGCCCCCCAGCCTTACTCGGCCTCTCTAGCAAGCGGCTCTGTGCCTTTAACCCTTTCAGTGCTGCAGACAAAGGGAAAATGTGTCCCGCCCTCTCCATGAGGAGCTTCGGCCAGGCTGCCGTCAGGGACGCCTTGTGCTGCTCAGTGGGGCTGCTCTGGAGGAACTCTGCACGGGGTTGCGCTCCCGGAGTATCCCGGGCTGTTCAGCAACACACACTTCCCCCTGGATGGGATGGCAAACATCCGCTCTTCCTCTGACCTGGAAATGATCCTGTCCAGAAGTGAAGCCTGGGTCCCCCTGGGACACTCCTCTTTGCACCTGAGCAGCAACCAATTCAGTAGGTTGTCATCTGCAAGTTTAAGGAGAAGTCCATCCATCCCTTCATCCAGATCATTTATAAAAATATTGAAATGTACTGGGTCTAGAAGCGAGCCCTGCAACACCCCACTGGATACCTCCCCTCCATTCCCATGAAATGCCACCGACAACTACACTTCCCCAACCAGTTCCTTATCCACCTAGCTCAGGGGTGTCAAACATGCAGCCTGGGGCCAAAGCAGGCCCCCAGAGGGCTTCTATCAGGCCCGCAGTGGAACTGGCCATCTCTTGCTTCCAGTTCTGCTGCTGCTGCGGCGGCAGCGTCATAGCTTACTTCGCCAGACTCTCTCAGTCACTCAACCATTTCCTGTTTTAACCTGGGTCCTGGAGATTTCTGTGGTGAATGTCAATAAATCAAAAGTAGGTTTGCAGCTTGCAGATACACAGCCGAACAGCATACTCAAGATTGCAACAGCACAGACATCTTGATGCAATAATTCAGAGCAAGAGGTGTCAGTGATCAGATACTGTTAAATAAACAAAATATTGCAAGAGTGCTCATGTTTTTAGCATGTTTTTGTTTTAAGTTAAAAAAACCACCCTTTGTGTTTGTGTCCTTTATATAAAGTTTATCTCTCCGCTACCTGGCGTTACATTTTATGACACGCACGGCCCGGCCCAACAAGGTCTTGTTTATGTCAGATCCGGCCCTCTTAACAAATGAGTTCGATACCCCTGACCTAGCTGTTCTAGAGTCCAGTCCGCAGTCCTCCAGTTTACCCATCAGAACATCATGGGGATCCCTGTCAATTGTTGTTGTTCAGTCGCACAGTCGAGTCCGACCAGATCACACCAGGCCCTCCTGTCTTCTGCCGTCCTCTGAAGTTTGCTCAATTTCATATTCGTTGCATCGATGACACTGTCTAACCATCTCCCCCTTTGCCTTCCCCTTCTTCTTTGACCTTCAGTCTTTCCCAGCATCAAGGTCTTCTTCTCCAGTGAATGCTCCCTTCTCATTTGGTGGCCAAAGTATTTGAGCTTCAGGTTCAGTCCCTGGCCTTCCAGGGAACAGTCAGGACTGATTTCTTTTAGGATTGACTGATTCGATCTCCTTGCAGTCCAAGGGACTCTCCAGAGTCTTCTCCAGCACCATAGTTCAAAAGAATCTATTCTTCGGCACTTGGCCTTCCTTATAGTCCAACTCTCGCAGCCATACATTACAACTGGGAATACCATTGCTTTGACCATGTGGACTTTTGTTGGCAGGGTGATGTCTCTACTTCTTATCATGCTGTTTAGGTTTGCCATCGCTTTCCTCCCCAGAAGCAGGCGTCTGTTTAATTTCACGGCTGCAGTCACCATCGGCAGTGATCTTGGATTCCTGGAACGTGAAGTCTGTCACTACTTCCACAACTTCCCCTTCTATTTGCCAAGGAATGATGGGGCAGGATGCCAAGATCTTCATTTTTTTGCTGCTGAGTTTCAAGCCAACTTTTGTGCTCTTCTCTTTCACCGTCAGCAAGAGACTCTTGCTCCCTTGTCAATAGCTTTACTGAAATCCAGGCTGACAATGGTGCCGGTGATCCCATGATCCAGTAAGCTCATCACTCGATCAACAAAGGAAAGGGAACAAAGAAGCCTTGTGGAGTAAGTATGGGCAAACCACCCTCTCAGCCTAGCCTACCTCAAAGGGTTACCGGGAGGAAACATGGAGAAGGCCAGAACAGCATACATCCCCCCTGAACTCCTTGGAGGGAGGACATGTTTTAAAAGGACTTAAATAGCTTTAAAAACCATAGCATTGTCCTTGTGGTGCCCTGGGACAGGGAGGGGCTGTGTTGAGCGGGGCCACATTATGACTTTCCCGGGCCTTAGGCATTTCTGTGTTTGTGGGGCCCTCCCACTAGGGTTGCCCAGGTCCCCCCTGACCACTGGCGGGGGATGAGGGGGTAGGGTTGCCAGATCCAGGTTGGGAAATTCCTGGAGATTTGGGGATGGAGCCTGAGGACGGGGACCTCAGTGGGATACAATGCCATAGAGTCCACCCTCCAAAGTAGCCCATCTTCTCCAGGGGTTCTGATCTCTGAGGTCTGGAGATGAGCTGTAATTCCAGGGGATCCCCAGGTCCCACCTGGAGGCTGGCACCCCTAGCTCCCACCACAACCATATCAATATTCAAAATTACTTTTGATATATCTTTAAATACTTCAGCATTATTTTTTGTTTTAGGCAAAAATTAGGAGATTTTCATGGACCCTAACCCCTCATTTTTTTTCTGACCTGAGGGGGAAAAAACTATTTGAACCTAAAAGTTCATTTTTTCCCCTTCTGACTTTAAAATAAATTAAACCATTTTCATGGGCCCCTGAAAGTATTCTAGGCCCTAGGAACTGCGCCTGCTGTGCCTAATGCATAAATGGGCCCTGGTGATGGGAGACCAGCCTCCATTTTAGGATCAGCCTCCGGCTGTTTTAAACAGGACTGTTTTAAAGCTTGTTTTAAACACCATTCACCAAGGGGCAGATCCTTCTGGGCGGCAGCCTCGCTGAGGACTGGCAGCTTCAGAAGGGGCAGCTTTGCCGTCCCAGGAGGTTGCCGAGCCCCAAGGACCCACCTCACCCACAAATTCATTTTCTTTAAGCCCCACACACACACACACCCACACACACCCTTGCCTCTTGTTTGCAACATCTCTGGCCAGCCGCCTAGGGTTGCCAACTCCAGGGCGGGTGTTAAGTATGAGACTTAACTCGATTTCAGCAAAAGTGACTTCAGCTTCATTCCAAAGTGATAACAGCTCAACAATAACCAGAACAGCGAACGACTTAAACCGTGGAGCACAGCTCTTTTTAAACAGTCCGGGCGAATATAGCCACGCCTACTCTACAATAGGTAACCAATAAGATTACAAAGATAACATCCAATGAGGTTCGTTTCCTCCACGACATTACACTGAGTTCTGATTGGATGGTACTACAAAGGATTGTAACACAAATAGGAGTTCAGGGATTACAATCCTTGCCTTGGCTCAAGTTTAACACTGCATTTCAATGGAGACATAACAGCAGGAAATACCTGAAGATGGGGGTGGGGGCAGAGCATAGGCATGGGGGAGAGGGTCTGGGGGGTAGTGAGATCTTCGTGGGGAGTAATGCCATGGAGTCAGTCCACCCTGCCAAGTAGTAGCCATTTTCTGCAGGGGAAGAATTGATCTCTGTCGCCCGAAGAGACCTTGCAGCCCTTTCCTTCTTGCGGCTCCCTGGCTCAAATCCCCTCCTCCCAGCCCCACCAAAGAGCAAGCGGTGTTTCAGATGCACACACGCAGCCCTTCCACCCACACATGACCTTGCCCGACACCGGGTCCATCGAGGTCAGTGCCTTCCCCGTTTTCCCTCCCAGCCAGAGGCTTTTCTCCTTCCCAGGCAGGGATCATCTCCCTCTTTCTCCTTCTGTCTCTCGGGCTGCAGGCGGAGAGTTTATTCCCGGCGGGAACAGAGCAGAGCGAACACTTGAATGGCGGGTGTGTCTCCCCCCCCCCCCCGAATCCAGCCACCTTTCCCAGGATCCGGGGACTGACCCTTCCCTCCCAGAAATATTCCCAGATGGGGGGCCCTTTAGTCGCATTTGCAGGCATCTTTCTCTCCGCGGGGTAACAGAGAAAGTCAGGGATCCACACTCGTCCCTAGTGAAAGAACAGCATCATCTAACAATGTCTTCCCCCCTTCCCACCCCCCAGTTTCACGGCCCCCCTGATGTTACCTGGAAGAATAAAGAGCGGGGACCCAGCTTCAGCCTCCCTGTTTCTGAGATGGCTGAACAGCCCGGGATCCTCCGGGAGCGCAGCCCCCGTGCAGAGTGACTCCAGAGATGAGCCCCACTGAACAACACAAGGCGTTGTTGACGGCAGCCGGGCCGAAGCTCCTCCTGGAGCGGGCGGGACACCTTTTCCCTTTGCCTGCAGCACTGAAAGGGTTAAACCCACCGAGCCGTTTGCTCGAGAGGCCGAGCAAGGAGGGGAGAGGAAACGAGGAAAGGCGCGGAAAAGCCGCGCAGCCGGATCCCGGGAAGGTTTGCTTGGAAGTAAGGCGCCGGGGGATAAGTCTGGAATCTTGGAAGGTAGGAAGACTGGGACCATTCTCAGCCTTGGTTTGCATCGGGTTGGCAACTCCCGGATTCCAAATCCCTGGACCTTTTGGGAGGTGAATTCTGGGAAAGATGTGGTTTGGGAACGGGAGGATTTTAGATGGGAACATTTTCTCTCCAGGGGGACTGATCTCTCTCAGCGGCAGGTCGGTTGTAATTCCGGGAGGACTTCAGGCCCCACCTGGAGGTTGACAACCCTGCTAGGCGCCAGTTTTGCACCGGTATGCAATCGTGTTTGGTTTTTTTGCGTGTGGGGGGAGGCGACAGTCAATGACTTCAGTATAAGGAAGGTCACATGGACAAAATTGCTGTTCTGTTGCAGGTACTTTTAACCTCCAAACAAAAAGCTGGTCTTTCCCCCCCTTTAGATGATAAGAAAGGGCTTGAGCGGGGACACATACACAAGACTCCTGCCTGTCTTGGAATCAGCCACAGCCCCATCCTAAGGCCCCGATGCATTCCCACTGGGGGGCTGGAGCTGCCAGCTGGTGTCCAAGGCCTGCTCAGGAACGGTTTAAATAAAAGTTGTGATTGTGCAGAGTGATGCCAGCAAAGATCATGGAAACACCCCCAAGCACAGCAGGAGGTGGCCCCCCCCTCAAACTGGCAGAGAGGGGCGGAGCATGCCTATCTGGCCACACCCCCTGGGGCTAGCCACCCACAGACACAAGGCAGGAGGAACGAATGGGACAGGGGCATACATCCCTGTCAGGATCCGTGGCCTGAGGGAGATAAACACACCAGGGAGCTCCAGGGATGTGGGTGCAAGAACCTGCCCACAGCGTGCTTTGCAAAGTGGACGCGCAGGGAGAGAATCGCCCCGGCCCCATCACTCCACAGCTGCCTTCGGAGAGGCGGCTGGAACGTAGTGTCAGTTCTCCCTCCTGCACTGGGGTTTGGGTGGGAGGAGTGCGACCCCTGGGCAGCACACCAGGGAGAAACAAAACCATAGTCACAGGAGGCAGGGGTTCAAGTCCTGCTATGGGGAATGCCAGCAAGGATACAGAGCTCACCTTTTTGGTGGTTGGAGGCTCAGAAAGGAGTCCCAGATGGAATCAAATAGGATGAATCGTTCATGGTGATTGGCTGGCCCGAATTTCAAGCATTTTGGCGGGTTTCCCCCTCCCCCACCGACTGTCTCCAGCAAGACACCAGTGAGAGGCTTAGTAGCCACCCAAAGCTGTTCAAGGACTGGGCTTGGGCTTGTTCCTACAACAGTAGAATACTGTGGAGGGTCACCGTCACAACGAACTGCAAATGAAGACCAAAAGGAAACGGTGCAAAATGCCCTTATGTTACATCACATGTCCATAATATCAAATACCATTGCAACTAATGTCATTACGACAGGCCGGACTCTGGAAAACGGTCCTTCGGTCAGGGCGAGTTTGAATAAGCGGCCAGGAGAAAACTGTGATTCTCTTCTGGATGAAGGACTTGTGACATCCGCCCTGCCTCTTCAAGTGGTAAGAAGTTCCGAGGGATCCTGTTTCCCAGGGTTGGTTCCCCTTGGAGAGAGAAAGCCCCGGAGCCTTCTGGTGTCTTGTTATTATTTGCTTTAATGACAAATATTCTGGTAGAGCTGAGGACGGGTGGAAGCCGGAGGAATTCCCACAGAGAAGGGCGTCCCCTACCCCGCAGCAGAGGCCCAGAGGGGAGGGTTCCTGTGCCTCAGGATTCTTGAGCCAAATCTCAGCCGAAGCCCGTCTGCCTTTCTCTCCCGATCTCCGCTGCTCCTTCTTCCCACAGACATGTTCCAGCCCCTTCCCCTCACTTGGGAGTTTGGACAGGGCTTTGGCCTGACACTCTAGTCCTGCTGAAGAGATAGATAGAATGGTTAAGAGGTCATCAGTCCCTCTTGTCCTTTCGGGGCTCTACTTTACCTTAGGAATTTGCTCCTAGGACTGTTAAACTGTTCGCCGAAACACAAAAAGCACCAGGGCAATTCTCGCTTCCCTCCTGAGCATTTGAAGGTTTGTGATGTTGACTGTTGTATCTCCATTCTTTTTTTATTTTCCTCTTGAGACGTTGCTGCCTGTCTCTCTCTGCCCCCCAGGGAGAAGCCTCTCTTCAAAGCCAAGTGAATCAAGGCATCTTTAAAGATTATGGGGTCACCAGCAATGCTCCCTCTAAGCTGTGGAGTCTTGTGAGCAAAAATTCTACTCTGTGAGCTACTAGCATTCAAGTTGTGAGCGAGTGATTTGGCTGCTGCATACATTAGTTTGCTCTGGAGCCATCCCTTCTTGAGCTAAGGCAAAGATCTGTGAGCCGGAGGCTAAAAAACTGTGAGCTAGCTCACACTAACTCAGCTTAGAGGGAACACTGGTCACCAGTCCCTTTTGTCCTTTGAGGGCTCCATGTTATCTTAAGCATTATCCCCTTGGACAGACTGAACCAATGTCAAGTGAGGGTAAGGTTGTAACATCCTTAAAGAGGCAAACAAAGATACTATTCCTAAAAACCAAAGAGCCATATCTAAAATAGCTTGATGCATAAAATGGCAAAATGATATTAAACTGTTCTATAAACCACAAGAAGCAATTTTGTTCTGATCCACCAGGGGACTTGTCCCCCAGGGAGAAGCCTCTCTTCACAGCCAAGTGAATCAAGGCATCTTTTCCCAATCTGAGGTGACCCAAGAGAAGGGGCAGGAGATGGAAGAAGAGGACCCAGGAGGACCCGGGATTGGCAAGACAGCAAGCAAAGCTGGGAGTGGTATGGCATTCTGGGAAAGAGCGGCGCCAGAGATCCTGGCTGAGGACTCTGTAATCTCAGATGCAGATTGCCAACGCTTCCGACTGTTCCGCTACCATGAGGCCGATGGGCCCCGGGAGGTTTGCAGCCAGCTCCATGGACTTTGCAATCAGTGGCTGAAGCCAGAGAGGCGCACCAAGAAGCAGATCGTGGACCTGGTGATCCTGGAGCAGTTCCTGACTCTCCTGCCCCAGGAAATGCAGTGCTGGGTGAGAGGATGTGGACCAGAGAGCAGTTCCCAGGCAGTGGCCTTGGCCGAAGGCTTCCTCCTGAGTCAGGCGGAGGAGAAGAGGCAGGCAGAACAGGTGAGGGGATTTCCTCCAGGCATGTCCAATTCCAGCAACAATATCTGGCCTTATTCTAAAGTTCCCCTTCCAGACGTTTGTCCAAGTGTTAATCATCCAAATGGGAGATTTAAGAGCCTCCTTCAGCAGCCTCTTTTATGAGAAAATGTCTTTTCCCTCCAGATAACTCACCAGGTCTGCTGATCGAAGGGTGCAGAGTCTGGGAGTGGGGCAGGAACCATTGCTTGCTTGGTGTCGTGATTAAGTGCGCGGACTCTAATCTGGGAGAACTGGGTTTGATTCCCCACTCGTCCACTTGCACCTGCTGGGTGACCTTGGGGAAGCCACAGTTCTGGCACTGCTGTTCTTGAAAAAGAGCAGTTTCTGTCAGAGCTCTCTCAGCCTCACCTACCTCACAGGGTGTCTGTTATGGGGAGGGGAACGGAAAGGAGTTTGTAAGCCACTCTGAGACTCCTTCGGGTAGTGAAGGGCGGGATATAAATCCAGTCTCCTCCTCCTCCTCCCTCTTTTTCTTCTTCCTCTTCCTCCTCTTCCTCTTCTTCCTCCTCTTCTTCTTCCTCTTCTTCTTCCTCTTCCTCTTCCATTCCATTCCATCCCATCTCTTACCCTTCTCCCTCACTGTTGTTTCAGATGTCAGGTCCATCTGTGAAGACAGAAGCTACAATCCCTGAGGAGGAAGGAGCTCCTTCCGAGGAAGGGCAGCGGGTGCAGGCCATGGAGCGTGCCCAGGATGCCCTCCCCTGTGGTAACGACTCTTTGTGCCTGGATGCGATTGGGACACCATATGAATTTGATGGGTGGAGAGTTCAGTTCAGGGGGGAAAAAAACCTAAATACTTCTTCAAAGAACGCAGAGTTAATTTGCGTCACTTAATGTCCACTAATTCTGGCGCCTCTTGAAAAATATTAGACAACTTCATGGAGGGCAAGTTCTGCCATTCATACCTCACCTTCCTTCCCTAAGAGGACCTCAAGGTGGCTCTGAAGAGAAAAGGTAGATACACCTCAGCAGAGCCATTCAGCCTGGTGAATAAAGGGAGCCTCCACCTTCTGGGGTGGCAGAGCTCTGGAAACCGGTTTCTACGGCCCAAGAATAATGGAAAACTTTGACCTCTGTGCTCTTACTTATAGGGGCATCTCTTGGGGTGCTGTGGGAAATCGGATGCTGGAACAGGGAGGGCAGGCTATGGCCGGGCAACCCCAGGAGGGCTTTTGGGACGATCTTGGGGTAGATGTCGTGTCGCGTTGATATTGCATCTGGCTGAAAACCTGCTTGTGAAGAAAGCATGCCAAAAGACACTCTGAAAACTCATTCCGATTACGCTCGGGTCTTCAGACACGCTCCAGTCACGTCTGGGCCGCATGTGACAATGACACGTCACGTGACGTCATTTCCGCCCCACTCTTTCCGGCTCCCCAGGCTAGACACAGGTCTCGCAGAAGCCTAAAATATATCATCCCTAAGGCTCATGGTTACCTGGTGCTTCTCTTCTGCCTCTCCCAGAGTTTAGTACAATGTGTTAAAACCATTGTTGAGTGTACACAGGGCAAGGGGGTCACAACCTTGGGAAGGGGGGGTGTGGAGCAGGGAAGAAACAAGCAAGCCGCCTTCCTTCCTCCTCTGTCTCAGTCACAGGCCGTGAAGAGATGCTGTGGAGCTGTCGTCTCTTCAGAGGCGTGGAAACGGCTGCTGCAGCTCCGGTCCAGGTAGGAGAGATGAGCAGGGGACAGCCGGGGTCCCTCCTCCTTTCTCAGGGGGGCTTTCGCTCCTGCAGTTTCTACACGGTGTCTGGGCCAGAGATCCTCTGAACGCCGTTCCCTTTACCCACACCAAGCCAGGCATCCTGTATCTTCCCAGAGTACTCCCTCCCTGTCTCTGCCTGGTGTGATCTCTGAGGAGGGAATCTGCCTTTTCTTTCAGTATCCCATTTCCTTTGAGGAGGTTTCCGTCCATTTCGTGGAGGCAGAATGGGCCCTGCTGGGTCCGGGACAAAGAGCTCTGCACAGGGAAGTCATGCTGGAGAACTCTGGGAACGTGGCCTTCCTGGGTAAGGAGCTTTTCATAGGTGCCCAAGTTGCGATTTGGTGCCATTTTGCTGAGGCGTATATCAAAATATTGGATAGCAATACACCGTTCTGAGGCCTGTCCTGCTACTTAGGGAGGGGCTGTGGCTCACTGGCAGAGCATCCTTTTGGCATGCAGAAGGTCCCCACCTCAGTCTCCAGCATCTCCACTTAAAATGATAAGGTAGGAGGTGATGTGAAAGGCCTCTTCCTGTGACCCCAGAGAGCTGCTTCTGGACTGAGTTGGAAATACTGACTTCAATGGACCAAGTGTCTCATTATGTCTAAGGTAGCCTCCCTTGTTCATGTGTGTGTCCTTGCCCAAGGGCCACTGAAGCCAGTATTGTGGCCATCACCCAAGCCAGAGAAGGTGTCCTGGCCTGAGGCAAAGGGGATGAGAGGCCCTCTGAAAGACTCCAGAAGGGGCCAGGCCCTCATTTCTCTGTTGCCAGCCTTTGCAACTCACCCTTCCCCCCTGGATGGGATTGCAAACATCCGCTCTGCCTGTGATCTGGAAATGATCCTGGGTCCCCCCGGGTCACTACTATTTGTACGTAAGCAACGCTGAGTTCAGTGGGTTGATGAGGAGAGTGCCCACAAGTAAAGCAGACCCCTTTTAAATAGGTATAAAGGTTTATTAAAAATTTTAAAGTAAGACATCACTCAACAGCATGGTTTCATCAGCTCAGCAACAAAAAAAACAACCTATTCTCTCTAATACATGAAACACTTGGTATCAGATGGCCCCTCTTGTTGCAGCTTAGCTATTCCAGCTGTAGCCTGAGGTACTGTCATAAAATCTCCCTGGTAGCCAGCTTGACCGGACGACTGACCAACCTGATAACAAAACTTACTCTGATAACGACACCTCCTTTGAACACCCAGCTGAGATAAAGCCCATCAGTCTTCAAGGACAGGAGATGCAAGTTCTTGACAACACGCCGGCTGTAGCCGATGTGCCCTCTCCTCCAGCTGCAAGCAACTTACCAGCATCCAGGCCAAGCTTGGAGGAGAATGAGGAGGCCGGGCCCAGTGTTTCTCCAACACCCCTTGAGTGCTGGCACCATCAGACCTGAGAGCCCGTTGCAGTGAGCATCTGGTGGATTGCAGACACCTGTTGCCAGATGAGTACCTGCAGGGATGCGTGGCACAATTAGCAGCAGCTAAACAGCCCATGGAGAGCCAGCTATAAATCCAGGCAGGGGAAGCTGCTCATTGTGGACGCAACTTGTACCACGGCTGCATAACTACTCACCTTGGTCCTTTCCGCACTAGACCTTAAATCCTGGTTCAACCCTGTCCCCGAACTTATATTCTACACTATACTCGAGTTCAGCCCTGTAATTATCTCGGGGTATTTTTACATTCTACACTACGCTTGAGTTTACCCCTGTAATTATTTTGAGGTATTTTTTTGTTTCCACATTACATTGAGGTCACCCCAGTTTTGCCCCATACTTGTCCCGGGCTAAAAGGATGCTGTTATAACCAGGGATAAATGCAAAGTATTGTGTCCTGTGTTGAACTCTGATTGGTTTATTATTTATTTATTTATTTTGATTTCTATCCCGCCTAGCCAGGGATGAGATCCAAGTGCAGACAGGACCGTAACAGCATCTGTTTAATATAATATTAATAAGAGAATTGCACAGTTTTTCCAGCTGAAATAAGTTTGCGTTTCGTAATAGCTAAGCAACAAAATTCTGTCACAGCGTAAGTCACTGAGCTCTGAACGTCTTCTAAGAGGAATCTACAAAGGGCTTCTGGCCTAAAGTCAAGATAAGACTGCAGAGGGCTAAATCTAGACAGAAGTGGCAGTATAAGATGGTCTCGTTCCTTCTGATAGAATCTACAGAACAGGAGGACATGAGTAACATGGCATACTAGCATGGCATGAACAAAGTTAGCATGGCTTCCCTCTGGTCTATACCCGTCTTATATTGTCTACCTCTCTAGGGTTAGGTGGTCCTAACGACCCAATCAGTGGTCCTCTTTGATGGAATTTTCCAGAAACTATCCGGCCCCTCCTAATCCCGCCTCCTCCTGGTTACACAACTGGATACAAATTGTCATGATGAACCAGTTACCAATTACCACATCTGGGAGTCTGGCCTTGAAAAAGATATGGATGTTAGCTTCAGGGAGACTCAAATCATGAACACCTACAAGTCGGACTAGGCCACTTAATAATCACCTTAACCTTCGGGAGAACAAGGGTGCTTTGCCTCACAGATCCATTCCCCTCATACTGTTGGAAGGGCAATCTCCAAGGAATACCAAGGCTATGATGCAGAGGCAGGCAATGGCAATGCCACCTCTGAATTATCCTTGCCTAAAAAACAAGTCTTGCTCGCCACCTATGGTTTCATAAGTCCAAAGAGCTGGAACTTGTGGCTGCCAGACAATCTTAGGCTCTCCTGGCTACACTACACACTGCCGTACGATAGATAGAAAAATAAATAAATAAATACTTTCTCTTTCTTTCTCTTTCTCTGTGAAAGAAGCCAGAAGTATAAGAGAGTCTACGGTGGAGACAGACAACGGCCTTGCATCCAAAGACGAGCTGGAGAGTTCCTCAAGAGGATCCCAAGAGCATATTTCCTTCCCAAATGAGCTGGCTGAGCGTGAGTATCCTTCACGGTCATGTCAATGGAACAGGCAAGGAATAGCCATGGGGGATTTCTGATTCACTTCTGAGCAAAGGCTGGTTTGGTACAGCTTGCTGGGTAAGCATACAGCTTGCTAGGTAAAGAGGGAGTGAGACCTTCTGGGGGCCTGAAATCTGGAGCCTCAGAAACTCCTTCTGTGCAAGAGCTCAGCTGTGGCTCTTGAGGGGGTCAGGTGTCCTTAAATACTAGATCAGGGGTGGCCAAACTTGCTTAACATAAGAGCCATGTAGAATAAATGTCAGGTGTTTGAGAGCCGCAAGACATGAACAGGTATAACCTAAACATTTTTATTGAAAAATACACAAGTCTGCTTTTTATTAGGATTAAATGAGACTGCTAAAAATAAAACCAAAAGGGATAAAAACAGATATTGATAATGATATTTAACTTTAGATGAGGAGGGAGGGGAGAAAGAAAGAGAGAGAAAGGAAAGGGAAGGAAAGAAAGAAGGAAGGAAGGAAAGAAGGAAGGAAAGAAAGATGGAAGGAAGGAAAGAAAGGAGGAAGGAAAGAAAGAAAGAAGGAAAGAAAGAATGAAGATGGGGGGAGGGAGGGAGAGGGGGAAAGAAAGCAACTTTAAATTTAAATGCATCTTCCAAGTCCCCCACACTGGCTGGCTTGGCTTGGAGAAGGGATTTAAAGAGACAAATGCTTTCTCCAAGCCAGCCGGGGGGGGGGGGGGCTTTAAGAACACACTTAAAGTTGCTTTCTTTCTCTGCTCCCCCCGCAAGCCTACCCAGGGAGGGGAACACAGGATGGGGAAGGGAAGACTGATTGGGGAGGCATGCTTCCCCTTCGCTTCCCTAGCTGCCTACCGGGAGCCGCACAATATGGGTGAAAGAGCCACATGCAGGTCCCGAGCTACAGTTTGGCCACCCTTGTTCTAGATATTCTGTGGAAAGTTGGAGGGGTGTTTAAGATCAACCAAGCTGAATCATGCCAAAGGGCCGTCAATTTTTCTCTACTGCAGTCACATAGGGACCTTACCAGCCCTCCCAGTGCTAACAGGATGTCTCGATTTATTCTAGCAGAGGAGGCTCATAGGAATGCAGAGGGTGAAGAACTTCCTCAGCAAATGCCAGATAAAGTTAAAAACGGAGACTTGAAAGAAAACGTCAGGAATCGGGGCAGAGATAAGAGAAAGAAAGGTAGCGGTATGGTTGAGGAGCAAGACGGAATAAAGCGTAATGTACATTTTCCAAAGCACAGGATAACGAAGGCAAGTAAATCCAATCATTATGGAAAGTACTTGAGAAACAGATCACAACTCCATGAGAAGCAAAGAATACGCAGAGGAGATGAAAGTTTTGGATCGTCAGAGTGCAGAAAGAAATTTAGTCAGAGTGGCACTCTTCAACTGCACCGAAGAACCCACACAGAGGAGAAACCTTTTGAATGTTCAGTTTGTGGAAAGAGATTCAGTGACGGGTGGCACCTTCAACAGCATCAGAGAACCCACACAGGGGAGAAACCGTATGAATGCTCAGAGTGTGGAAAGAAATTCAGTCAGAGTGGCAATCTTCAACAGCACCAAAGAATCCACGCGGGGGAGAAACCTTTTGAATGCTCAGAATGTGGAAGGAGGTTCAGTGAGAGAGCGACTCTTCAAAAGCATCAGAGAACCCACACGGGGGAGAAACCTTTTGAATGTTCAGTATGTGGAAAAAGATTCAGTCAGAGTGGCAATCTTCAACTGCACAGCAGAACCCACACAGGAGCGAAACCTTTTGAATGTTCAGAGTGTGGAAAGAAATTCAGTTGGAGTGGCAGTCTTCGACTGCACCAAAGAATCCATGCAGGGGGGAAACCTTTTGAATGCTCAGAATGTGGAAAAAGGTTCACTTGGAATGGCAATCTTCAGCAGCATCAGAGAAACCACACAGGGGAGAAAAGTTTTGAATGCTCAGTGTGTGGAAAGGGATTCAGTGAGAGGGGGAATCTTCAACAGCATCAGAGAACCCACACAGGGGAGAAACCTTTTGAATGTTCAGTCTGTGGAAAGAGATTCAATGACAGGGGGCATCTTCAGCAGCATCAGAGAACCCACTCAGGGGAGAAACCTTTTGAATGCTCAGTGTGTGGAAAGAAATTCAGTCAGAGTGGCAATCTTCAACAACACCAAAGAATCCACACAGGGGAGAAACCTTTTGAATGCTCTGAATGTGGAAAGAAATTTAGTCAGAGTGGCAATCTTCAACTGCACAGCAGAACCCACACAGGGGAGAAACCTTTTGAATGCTCAGAGTGTGGAAGGAGATTCAGTGAGAGAGCGACTCTTCAAAAGCATCAGAGAACCCACACAGGGGAGAAACCTTTTGAATGTTCAGACTGTGGAAAGAGATTCAATGACAGGGGGCATCTTCAGCAGCATCAGAGAACCCACACAGGGGAAAAACGGTTTGAATGCTCAGAGTGTGGAAAGAAATTCATTCAGAGTGGCAATCTTCAACAGCACCGAAGAATCCACACAGGGGAGAAACCCTTTGAATGCTTAGAGTGTGGAAGGAGATTTAGTCAGAGAGGCAGTCTTCGGCTGCACCAAAGAATCCATGCAAGGGAGAGACCTTTTGAAACCTTTTGAATTCTCAGAGTGTGGAAGGAGATTCAGTGAGAGAGTGGCTCTTCAAAAGCATCTGAGAACCCACACAAGGGAGAAACCTTTTGAATGCTCAGAGTGTGGATTGAGGTTCAGTCAGAGTGGCCATCTTCAGCTGCAGCAAAGAGCCCACACAGGGAAGAAACCTTTTGAATGTTATAAAATGTGGAAAGAGATTCAGCCAAAAGTGGCTGTCTTCAGCTACACCGAATAACGTACACAGGGGAGAAACCTTTTGAATGCTCAAGTGTGGAAAGAGATTCAGCTTGAATTGCCATCTTCAATAGGGCCTCAACTCACGTGGAAGAAATATTTTGTATGCTCAGAGTGTGAGAAGACATTGAGTAGCAGTAGAAGTCTTCAGCGTTGTTACAGAATGCACACAGAGGAAATACCTTTTGAATGCTCAGAGTGTGAAGTTTCACCCAGCATGGGAATCTTATACAGCTTCTAAAAACTCACACAAGTAAAAACCATGTAACTGCTTAACTCATGAAAAGAGCTTTTCTCTTATTTCATTCCTAAAAGATAGCAACAGACCATATAAGGCACTGATACTACATAGATACTTGTAGAAAGCTTGAACCTACACAGAAAACATACCCTAACCAGGAAAAATGTTAAAAATGCTTGGACTGTGTAAGGAAGCTTAGCCACATTTGAAGCCCTCTGACAGTTGAAAGAGATTCAAGATCAGCTTATGTCTCTTTTAGCCCGGAGGAGTCCACACAAGCGAGGAACCGCAAAAATGTTCAGTTTGTGGCAAGAGCTTGAGGCACAGATCCAATTTTCAAGGTGTAAAGAAAACGGTTCTCTAAAATTTTTTGTCTTGTGTTAAGCTTGGTTCAGGGCAGGCTTCTGAGCTTAAACAAGAGCAGGCTGACCTTGTGAAACTGCTGATAACACCCCGCTGCAGAGGGGAGTCAGAGCTTGGTACTGGCTCCTAATTAACCACATTCCATCCAATTAGGCACCTGTGGGAAAGGGGAGGAGCCTAGCTGCAGATTGGTTCAGGTCCTTCCTGCCAGGTCAGACTACCGCTTAGGTCATCTGCTTAGTCATTAGCCTAATACATTGACTATATGTAGGCTCCCTACTGATCTTTCAGGCCTGAGACCAGGAGGGCCCTTTACCCATAAAAAAAGAGAATTCCAGTTGATTCTCAGCCTGATGGTGGCTATCTGAGATCTGGACATGCAGTCACTTTCTGGCTCAAAGAGGCCATTTTGAATGCTTGCTTGTGAGAGCCAGACAGGTGTGGGCCTGTGCCAGCCCCACAGCTAACAAGTTTTTTTGGGGGGTGGGGGCAATGTTTTGCTTGTGGGGCCTGCCATTATATGTCTGTGTGGAGCCGTCGCACCATGCTCATACTTATAAATAATAATTAATTAATAATAAATACAAGTGTCTTAAAAATGGCCAGAGTGTGGTGTGCTGCTTATTTGGGGGGTGGGGACTGTTTTTACTTTAAATTACACTTTGTATATAAACTGGGTAGTTTTCTGCTGCCACCAGGAATTCAAAATTCCAAAAATCTCTCTTTGCTGCTGGTAATATGACCTAGGGTCTGGGCATTTTAGAGGTCTATGTGGCCCTGAGGAAGGATCATACTGAATTTTGGGATATATTTAAACAAAAATTGATTTATTAATTAAAGAACAAAATAAGTTGTTGGTTATCTTTAACTGTTTTGGGGGAAAGGAACTTGTAAATATAACTGGCAAGGTATCACACACAGTCTTTCTGACACTAAAATTCCATGCTGACAGGAATCTCTCATATAGGCAGCCACACTGGCTAAACTCTTTGTCTTAGGCACACAAGATAAAACATTTGTCTAACTA
The DNA here is from genome assembly GCA_029375565.1 of Gekko gecko. Lineage (NCBI taxonomy): Eukaryota > Metazoa > Chordata > Lepidosauria > Squamata > Gekkonidae > Gekko > Gekko gecko. The sequence goes on along the minus strand of JAPDNY010000017.1, from coordinate 5,863,542 downwards.
CACAGTTTAGACACTACTTGTTTCTTTATCTTATGGACTCTCCTTCTCAAAACTTCAGAATCACAGAAACCCTCCTCATAGCTCTTCCACACTTCACTTTTCAAAGACACATACAGGGTATGTTCAGATGGGCCGTTTAGTCCGCTTTCAGCACACTTCAATAACAGATTTTATATCCACGTTCACACACCCAACATCTGCGCATCGCCCCCAGCTGTCGCTTTCCAGCTCAACCCCCCTTTAAAATGGAGTATTTTGATACCAGGTCCCCAAGTGGTGTTTTCCTGATTCTCTGGTTCTAGCTGCAGTTTTCTGTCATCTGATCACTCCTTTGGTGTCGAGCCGCTTCCGGTTTAAACCCCCTCCCCACTCGAAAGCTGTCAGTCCAGTCCCACACAGATTCTGTTCCCAGGGGCTGTCATTCCATAATGCTCCTGCAACTCTCAGGGGCTGTCATCCACTCTGGGGGCTGTCATTCCAGTCCCAGAAAACATCTGCTACCCCAGGGGCTATCATTCCACTCTGGGGGCTGTCATTCCAGAGACTTTAATGGAAAATCCATTCCGCATTTTCTTTGCAACTCTTCTTGTGCTGTAATGAATTTCAATGGAGCCCATGCAATTCAGTGGCATTCCTGGCTTTCATTCTTGGAGAATGTGGGGGGGGGATGCATGGACTGCCCCAGCCAGCAAAGAGTTGCCACCAGCCCCCTATTGCCCACTGCCCTCCCCCTCTCTTCGCAGCTGCCCAAGTTTGGAAGCTGCTTGGGGCGTGCTTCTGGAGGAGAGCCTGTTGCCTGGCCTCAGTCGGCTGTGAGTGCAGAGGTGAATGGTGGGGGAAGAGCTAAGGCTCAGGGTGTGAGCCTGTAAAAACAGCTGGGGGTCAGGCCCTGTGCTAGCTAGACATTTCCATGGTCATGTGGCCGGCATGACTAAACGCCAAGGCGCACAGAACGCTGTTACCTTCCCACCGAGGCGGTACCTATTTATCTACTTGCAATGTCTTGCTTTCGTACTGCTAGGTTGGCAGGAGCTGGACCCAGAGACGGGAGCTCACTCCGTCATGCGGCACTCGGGTCTTGAACTGCTGAACTACTGCCCTTCCAGCCTGCAGTTCAGCGTCTTAACCACTTGAGCCACCGCATGTCACCTTACAATAACTCTAATCCTATTATATTGTTTACTGAGTTTCCCATCCAAGTGAGAACGGTGGACTATCAATGATATAAATAAATAAATATATATCTGACTGAGGCTCCTCACCTCCTCAAACCCCACCGTACAAAGAACCCTCGAAAGAAAGAAACCTGAGAATCAAACCGGTTAGAGATATTCCCAGTTCAGCAAATCTTGCCTGCTGTGACTGCTACCTTGGTAACCATGTTCCAGGTTTCTCCTTTATGTGTGCATGTAGAGACGCAAACATGCTCACACCCAGGCCCGTAGGGAGAGGTGGTCCCACAGATAGGAGGGGCCCAGCCCATGAAGGGCTTTGTTTGTGATACCGAGTACCTTTCCTTTCTTCCCCCAGCCTCCATGCCCCTGTGGGGCTAGGCACACTGGGGGGTGGGGGTGTCTGGCATCATCAAATGGTGGGGCAGGGCTGGTGGGTGGGGACGCTCTGCCCCCAAATGCCCCACCACGCCCACGGGCCTGGATTGACCCTTAGCCAGAGGCTCTTAACACCTTGTTTAAGGTAACTATGATTTCTGGATGGAAACTGTAAAGATAGGGAGATAATTTTAGAATTATCGTTTCAGGGCTGTGCTATCTAATGGGACCCGAAAGATTCGCCAAGGGGTAGATCATTCCAGGCAGGCTCACTGAGGACTGGCAGCTTTGCCTTCCCAGGATCCAGTTGAGCCACGAGGACTCACCTCACCCCCAAATGGATTTTCTTTAAAACAAAACCCCCCCACACACACACACTGCCTCTTGCTGGCAACATCTCTGGCCAGCCGCCCAGGGTTGTCAACTCCTGGGCAGGAGATACCTGCAGATTGGGGGGGGGAAGCTTAGGAGCATAGGTTTGGGGAGGAGTGAGACCTCGGTGGGGAGTGATGCCATGGAGTCCACCCTGCCAAGTAGTAGCCATTTTCTGCAAGGGAAGAATTGATCTCTGTGGCCTGGTGACCAGTTCCTAATTCTGGGAGATCTCCGAGGCCCCACGGGGAGGTGGACAGTCCTCTGTGAGCCCCCCTATTTCCAGCATCGCAACCCTTCCCTTCGCTGCTTTGGGGCTCCCTTGCACAAATCCCCAACCGCCCAGCCCCACCCAAGAACAGGCTGCTGTTTCAGACGCACCCATGAAGCTGCCTTGATAATGAGAGAGTCCGTCTGGGTCAGCGCCTAGATGCGTGTGGGAAGGAGAGGCCTCCCGCCCGCCTTCTGCATTTTTCTTGCCAGCCGCTTCTCTCCTTCCCCCCCTTTCCTCCTCGTGTCTCTGGGGCTGCAGGCGAAGAGTGTCCGTCCCCCCCAAAGTAAGCACTTGAACGGGGGAGGGGGGTCCAACTCCAGCCTCCTTTCCAGGAATCCGGGCTCTGTCTTTCCCCTCCCAGAAATATTGATTAAAAACTCTCCGATTGGCGCTTTCCGGTCGCATTTGAGGTCCTGCGTTTATCTCCAGGGGGCAACAGAACATCAGTAACCTTCACTCATCCTTTTGAAGAACAGCATCCTTAATCATGTCTAACCACCCCGTCTCCCAAATCAGGAGTTTTAGGATCCTTTTACTAGCTGCAGAAATAAGGAGCGGGGACTCTCCCTTCTTCTGAGATGGCTGAACAGTCCGGGATACTCCGGGAGCGCAACTCTGTGCAGAGTTACTCCAGAGCAGCCCCATTGAGCAGCACAAGGCATCATTGATTGCAGCCTGGTCGAAGCTCCTCATGGAGAGGGCGGGACACATTTTCCCTTGGTCTGCAGCACTGAAAGTGTTAAAGGCACAGGGCCGCTTGCTAGAGGGGCGAGGCTTGGGGAGGGGGCGGAAGAGAGGAAAGGCTACTTTGGGGGAAGGGGAGGGTTTCCTTTTGAATGGGGAGAGAGAACAGGAGGGGCTTCGGCGGTGCAGCAGCAGGGAACAGCTGCGCAGCCGGATCCCGGGAAGGTTTGCTTGGAAGTAAGGCAATGGGGGGGTGGGGTTGAGCTTTGAGGTCTTGGAAGGGAGGGCGGCTGGGGTCCTTCTCAGCCATGGTTTGCGTAGGATTGGCAACTCCCGGACTGCAAATTCGTGGGCTATTTTTTGGGTGGGTGGGATGAATTCTGGGAAAGGCCCGGTTTGGGGACGGGAGGACCTCAGATGGGAACGAGACCCCCGAGTCACACACACACACCCCCTCACATACACCAGAGCCATTTTCTGAAGGGGAACTGATCTCTGCCAGCGGCAGGTGGGTTGTAATTCCGGGAGAACTTCAGGCCCGGCCTGGAGTTTGGCACCCCTGTTACCCGCCAGGTTTGCACCGTTGTGGGATCAGAGTTTGGTTTTTTGCGGAGGGAGGGGGAATCATCAGTGTCTTTCAGTCCAAGAAAGGTTAAAAGAACAAAACTGCCCTTCTGTTGCTGGCCATTTTAATCTCCAAACAAAAAGCTGGTCTTTTCCCCTTAGATGTGGGGGGAAAGGGCTTGCAGGGAGGGGGGGGAATGGAACTCCTGCCTGTCTTGGAGTCACCCGCAGCTCCATCCTAAGACGCCGATGCCTTCCCACTGTGGGGCCGATGCCTTCCCACTGTGGGGCCGGGGCTGCCAGCTGCTCTCCAAAGCCTGCCCGGTAGAGAAGAAGAGACATTTTAAAAAATAGATTGTGAAGGTGCAGAGAGAGATGCCGGCAAAGATCATGGAGTCACCACCCGTGCCTGCCAATCACAGCAGGAGATGACTCCCCCAGCCAGGCAGAGGGAGCAGAGCATGCTGATATGGCCACACCCCCTGGTCTCCCCCCACACACAGACACGAGGCCAGGAGAAACAAAAGGGGCACCGGCACACATCATCACTGTGAGGATCCTGGTGTGAGCAACATTAACACACCAGGGAGTGAGCATCATGGATACGGGTTCAGGTATCTACCCACAGCAGTCTTTTGCAAAGTGGACACACAGGGATGAACACAGCTGTTCCAACCGCAGCCCCCCTGCCCAGACACTCCGTAGCTCACTTGGCATAGGCAGCCATATCACAGTGTCAGGCTCTCCCTCCTGCACTGGGGTTTGGGTGGGAGGAAGGGCAACCTTTTGCCAGGGGAGAGAGGTGCAACCCCCTGGCAACACAACAGGGAGAAACACAAGGGCACGGTCACGGGAGGCATGGGTTCAGGCCCTGCTAAAGGGGGAACCAGCAAGAATACGAAGCTCCCATTTGGTAGTTAGGAGGCCCAGAAAGGAGTCCCAGATAGAACCAAATGGGATTGGCTGGCCTGAATGTCAAGGATTTTCGCTGGTCCCACATCCCCAGCCCCGGAAACCGTCTCCAGCAGGGCACCAGTCTCCCTTGTCCTTCTGGGGCTCCACTTCACCTTAAGCATTAGCCCCCGGAACAGTCTGAACAAATATAATGAGAGGCTAAGCTTGTGACATCCTTAAAGAGCCAGACAGAGACACTAAACTTTCCCTAAGAAACAAAGAGGAATATCTAAAATAGATTGGTATGTAGTATGACAAAATGATATTAAAGTGTTCTAAAAACCACAAAGAAGTAGTTTTGTTCTGGTCCACTGGGGCAATTCTCACGTGTCTCCTGAGCATTTGAAGGTTATGATGCTCAGTGGTGTATCTCCATTCTTTTTTTATTTTCCTTTTGAGACGTTGCTGTCCCTCTCTTTCTCTGTCCCCCAGGGAGAGGCCTCTCTTCATAGCCAAGTGAATAAACACATCTTCTCACAGTCTGAGATGACCCAAGAGAAGGGACAGGAGATGGAAGAAGAGGACCCAGGAGGATCTGAGATTGGCAAGACAGCAAGCAAAGGCCCCCATCCCCTCCAAGCTGGGAGTGGTATTGAATTTTGGGAAAGAGCTGTGCCAGAGATCCTGGCTAAGGACACCATAACCCCGGATGTACTTTGCCAAAACTTCCGGCTGTTCCACTACCATGAGGCCGATGGGCCCCGAGAGGTTTGCAGCCAGCTCCATGGACTTTGCAACCACTGGCTGAAACCAGAGAGGCACAGCAAGAAGCAGATTGTGGACCTGGTGGTCCTGGAGCAGTTCCTGACTCTCCTGCCCCAGGAAATGCAGTGCTGGGTGAGAGGATGCGGGCCGGAGAGCAGTTCCCAGGCGGTGGCCTTGGCCGAAGGTTTCCTCCTGAGTCAGGCAGAGGAGAAGAGGCAGGAAGAACAGGTGAGGGGGTTTCCTCCAGGCAGGGCTCTTTTTGTAGCAGGAACTCCTTTGCATATTAAGCGACACACCCCTAATGTAGCCAATCCTCCAAGAGCTTACAGAGCTCTTCTTATGGGGGCTCCTGTAAGCTCTTGGAGGATTGGCTACATTAGGGTGTGTCGCCTAATATGCAAAGGACTTCCTGCTACAAAAAGAGCCCTGCCTCCAGGTATATCCCATTCAAGCAGCAATATCTGGCCTTATCCTAGAGCATCCCTGCGAGACATTTGTCCAAGTGTTAATCATCCAAATGAGGGATGTAACAGCCTCCTTCAGCAGCCTCTTCTACTAGAGGATATCTTTTCCTTCAATATAACTCACATGGTCCTCTGATCGAAGGGGGCAGAGTCTGGGAGTGGGGCAGGACCTGTTGCTTGATCTCTGCCATTCCATCTCTTACCCCTCCCCCCCCCCCCAGTAAAACCATTTTCTCCAGGGGAACTGATCTCCGTCAACGGCAGGTCCCTTTGTAATTCCAGGAGAACTTAGGGCCTCACCTGAAGATTGACAATCCTGTTAGACACCAGTTTTGCACCACTGTGAAATCTGAATTTGTTTTTCTAGGGGGGACAATAATCATTGTCTGCCCCTCAACGGATGCCCAGATGGAGCATTCCTGTGCCTCAATATCCTTGGGCCAAATCTCAGCCAAAGCGTATCTATCTTTCTCTCCCAATCTCACCTGCTCCTTCTTCCCACAGACACAGTCCTGCCCCTTCCCCTCAGCTGGGTGCCTGGACAAGGCTGTGGCCTAATGCTTCAGTCCAGGTGAAGAGATACATAGAATGGTTAAGGGGTCACCAGTCCCTCTTGTTCTTTTGGGGCTCCACTTTACCTTAAGAATTAGCCCCTCGGACAGACTGAAACAATTTAATGAGAGCCTAAGTTTCCAAAAATTTTTAAAGAACCAAACAGAGAAATTAAACTTTTCTAAGAACCAAAGAGGCATATCTAGAATAGCTTGATTGGTAATATAGCAAAATAATATTAAATTGTTCTACAAACCACAGGAAGTACTTTTGTTCTGATCCGGCAGGGCAATTCTCATCTCCTGAGCATATGAAGGGTAGTGATGTTCACTGGTTCATTTTCCCTAAGAACCAAAGAGACATATCTAAAATAACTTGGTGTATAATATGGTAAAATGATATTAAAATATTCTACACACCACAGGAAGCAATTTTGTTCTGATCTACCAGGGCAATTCTCACTTGTCTCCTGAGGATATGAAGGTTTGCAATGTTCACTGTTGTATCTCTGTTCTTTTTTATTTTCCTTTTGACACGTTGTGGCTGTCTTTTTCTGTCCCCCCAGGGAGAAGCCTCTCTTCATAGCCAAGTGAATCAAGGCATCTTTTCCCAGTCTGAGGTGATTCAAGAGAAGGGGCAGGAGATGGAAGAAGAGGACCCAGGAGGACCTGCAGTTGGTGAGACAGCAACCAAAGGCCTCCATCCCCTCCAAGCTGGGAGTGGTGTGAAATTCTGGGAAAGAGCTGTCCCAGAGACCCTGGCTAAGGACTCCATAATCTCAGATGTACGTTGCCAATGCTTCCGGCTATTCAGCTACCATGAAGCCAATGGGTCCCGAGAGGTTTGTAGCCAGCTCCATGGACTTTGCAACCACTGGCTGAAGCCGGAGAGGCACACCAAGAAGCAGATCGTGGACCTGGTGATCCTGGAGCAGTTCCTGACTCTCCTGCCCCAGGAAATGCAGTGCTGGGTGAGAGGATGCGGGCCAGAGAGCAGTTCTCAGGCAGTGGCCTTGGCCGAAGGTTTCCTCCTGAGTCAGGCAGAGGAGAAGCGGCAGGCGGATCAGGTGAGGGGATTTCCTCCAGGCATGTCCCATTCAAGCAACGATATCTGGCCTCATCCTAAAGTTTCCCTGCCAGACATTTGTCCCAAGTGTTAGTCATACAAATGGGAGATATAAAAGCCTCCTTCAGCAGCCTCTTCTATGTGAAAATGTCTTTTCTCTCCAGAAAACTCAGGAGGTCTGCTGATTGAGGGATGTAGAGTCTGGGAGTGAGGCAGGACCCATTTCTTGGTCTCTTCCATTCCATCTCTTACCTCTCTCCCTCGCTGCTGTTTCAGGTGTGGGGACCATCCGTGAATACAGAAGCTACAGTCCCTGAGGCGGAAGGGGCTCTTTACAAGGAAGGACAGAGGGCACAGGCCATGAAGCGTACCCAAGATACCCTCCTCTGTGGTAAGGACTCGTTGTGCCTGGATGCAATTGGGGCACGCTGTGAATTTGATGGGTAGAGAGTTCAAGTCAGGAAAAAATGAACTACCTCTCCACACAGCCCAGAGTTCATTTGTGGCAGTGTCCACTAATAGTGATGCCTGTAAAAGGGGATTAGAAAAATTCATATCCCAGCTTCCTTCCATAAGAAGGAAAGGTAGAAATCCTCAGCAGAGCCATTCAGCCTGGTGAATAAAGGGAGCCTCCCCCTTCCGGGGCAGCAGAGCTCTGAAAACCAGTTTCTACGGCCCAGTAATAATGGGAAAATGTGACTTCTGTGCTCTTATTTATAGGGCCATCTGTTGGGGTGCTGTGGGAAATAGGATGCTGGAGCAGGGAGGGCAGGCTATGGCCGGGCACCCCCAGGAGCTTCGGGGAGGGCCTTTGGGAGGGGCTTGGGGCAGACGTGGGGTCATGTAGATGTTGCGTCTAGCTGCAAAACTGCTTGTGAAGTTCGGGTGCCAAGGCACACTCCGAAAACTCATTCCTACTACCCTGAATTCTCCAGATGCACTCCGGTCACGTCTGAGATGAATGTGGCAGTGACGTGTCATGTGATGTCATTTCCGCCCCCCTCTTTCCCTCCCCTCAGGCCAGACCCAGGTCTCACCGAAGTCTGAAACATTTTGGCAGCACTTATACTCCCTGAGGCTCATAGGTACCTGGTCCTTCTCTTCTCCCTCTCCCAGAATTTGATTAAAAGTGTTACAAAATCTTGTCGAGTGTACACAGGGCGAGGTTTCAGAACCTGGAAGGGGTGTTTGTGTGTGTGAAGCAGGGAAGAAACAAGCAAGCCGCCTTCCTTCCTCCTTTGTCTCAGTCACAGGCCGTGGAGAGAGGCTGTGGAGCCGTCGTCTTTACAGAAGTGCAGAAACGGCTGCTGGACCTCCAGTCCAGGTAGGGGAGACGAGCAGGGGACAGCCGGGGTCCCTCCTCCTTTCTCAGGGCCCGTCTTCTTCTGCTCCTGCAGTTTCTACAAGGTGTCCGGGCAAGAGATCCCCCGAACGCTGTTCCCTTGACCCACACCAAGACAGGCATCCTGTACCATCCCAGACGACTCCCTCCCAGTGTGCCGTCTCTGCCTGGCGTGATCTCTGAGGAGGGAATCTGCTTTTTCTTTCAGGGTCCCTTTTCCTTGGAGGAGGTGTCTGTCCATTTCACGGAGGCAGAATGGGCCCTGCTGGATCCGGGACAAAGAGCTCTGCACAGGGAGGTCATGCTGGAGAACTCTGGGAATGTGGCCTTTCTGGGTAAGGATCTTTCATAGCTGCCCAAGGTGCGAATTGCTGCCATTGTGATGAGGCATGAATCAAAATACTGAATAGCAATACACTGTTTTGAGGCCCGTCCTGCTACTTGTGGACGAGCTGTGACTCACCGGCAGAGCATCCTCTTGGCTCGCAGAAGGTCCCCGGTTCAATCCCCAGCATCTCCAGTTAAAAGGACCAGGTAGGAGGTGATGTGAAAAACCTCTGCCTGAGACCCTGGAGAGCCGCTGCCGGACTGAGTAGGCAATACTGACTTCATTTGACCAAGTTACAAAGAACGTTTGATTCCCTTATAATTTTGTTCTGATTCAAAGTTTGGTTCAGGCTTCGAATGCGGCCTGTGTGTGAGTTAAATAGTGTTCGAAACTGCCTTGCTGAGAAAGAGGCTGGTGTCCTCGCACAGCACTGATAACTCCAGCTGCAGAAAGGGAGCTGAGAAGCTGGGACTGACTTTCCCGTGAGCCACGTTCCTTTCAATTAGGCCACGATTTACAGCTGTGGGAAAGTAGCCGAGCCTCGCTGCCGATTGGCCGCATTCCTTCCTCCCAGGTCAGACTACTGTTGACGTCACCTGTTCGACCCTTGGTCTAACACTTTGGCTATGTGTCATCACTAAGGGGCCTTATTGGCTCATAGGCTTGGAACCACGAGGGCCCCTTTACCCGTAAAGACATGAGATTTTAGTCTGTCCTCGGCTTCATGATGGCTACCTAAGATCTTGCTCACTGCGGCCATCTTGGATGCTTGCTTGCCTGGGCCTTTCAACCCTGGCCTGTGGTGACTCCAGAGTAGAGCCACTTTGGTTGACTGGAACATCCATCCGAGAATGGGTAATATCGTGTAACTTGGAAACAAGGCATTAGGGTTTCCGTTAGCGTTTAAATCTCTAGTTTTCTTGTTTTATCCTCACAGTGTTTTGTTCCCATTTACCATATTCTTACACCTTCATAGAAATATATTTTAATTTAACTTGGTGTTCATTTGATTTCACAGTTCCTCAGTCTGAATCTAGAGCCTAGACTGACTGACCATCTACCCGTGTAACTTGTCTTTTGTGAGAAACTCCTTCTGTGAGCCTACCTGGCAGGGTGGACTTTCTGATTTAGACCCAGGAGGGTTAGAAGCTTTGCCCTTTGGCTTCTGACTATTGGGTTAGTTCTAAGGGGATGGAGGCAGCCTACCGGACTGGTGTGTGAATAGTCACACCTCAGGGTTTTCTAATTTTGTGTTGCAGCCCTGTACCAAAAGGCATTTGGCCCATGCTGGGCTACATGATCTTTTGACACAAGGGTCTGAATCTGTATAAGGCAGGTTCCCTTGTTCATCTGTGTGTACTTGCCTAGGGGCAACAGAGGCCAGTGTTGTGCCCATCACCCAAGAGGCAAAGGGGATGAGAGGCCCTCAGAATGACTCTGGAAGAGGCCAGATCCTCATTTCTCTGTTGCCAGACTTTATAATACACCCTTCTCCCTGGATAGGACTACAAATATCCACTCTGCATATGATCTGGAAATGATCCTCTCAGGAACTGAAGCCTGGGTTCCCTTGGGTCACTACTCTTGGTGCCTGAGCAGAACCAGGTACAGTGGTTTCTCGAGGAACGTATGCAGAAGTAAAGCAGACCCTTTTAATATATATATATTTATATGTATGTGTGTGTTTAGATTTATTAAAGATTTTAAAATGATACTTCGCTAAACAGCATGGTTTCTGCAGCTCAGTAACAGAAAAACCAGAAAAGCTAACTGTTCTATCAGATGCATGAAATACTTGGTATTTGATGGCACCTCTTGTTGCAGCGTAGGTATTCCAGCTGTAGCCTATGTTGCTCTGCATAAAAGCATTCATCATAATGAAGCAAGAAAATATCAAGGCGTACTAGCGAGGCATGAGCGTAAAGTTAGCATGGCTTCCCTCTGGTCTATACCCGTATTATACTTTCTGCCTCTCTAGGAGCAGGTGGTCCTTGACAGAATTTTCCAGGGGCTGTGAGCACTCTCCTAACCCCCCTTCTCTCTTGCTTACACAACTGGATACAGAGTCACACGATTAGCCTATTACCACGTTCTGGAGTCTGGCCTTGAAAAAGATAAGGATGTTGGCTGCAGGGACACTCAAGTCATGAACACCTCCAAGTCAGACCAGGCAGCTTAACAATCATGTTAACCCTTGGGGGAACAGGGGTGCTTTCCTTCACAGATGCAGTCAAACGATACTGGTTGGGATTCTGAGCTTTGATCTTGGCCATGGTTCCGTCCTTCTAGAAGAATTTTTACTCTTGAATTTCTTTCATTCGCCATTTTAGAATGATCTCTGTCTCTCTTTTTTCTCCCTCTCTCTCTCTCTGTGAAAGAAGCCAGAAGTAGAAGAGAGACTACGGTGGAGACAGACAACGGCCTTGCATCCAAAGAAAGGCTGAGGAGTTCTTCAAAAGGATCCCAGGAGCATATTTCCTTCCCAAATGTGCTGCCTGACAGTGAGTATCCTTCACGGTTATGTCAAGGGAACAGGCAAGGAATAGCCATGGGGGATTTCTGATTCACTTCTGAATATGCTTGTAGCTGCCACCAACTCCTGTGGCAGTGAATTCCATGTGTTAATCACTCTTTGGATGAAGAAATACTTCCTTTTATCTGTTCTAACCTGACTGCTCAGCAATTTCGGTGAGTGCCCACACGTTCTTGTATTGTGGGAAAGGGAGAAAAGTACTTCTTTCTCTACCTGCTCTATCCCATGCATAATGCTGTACACCTCGATAATGTCACCCCTCAGTTGTTGTTTCTCCAAGCTAAAGAGCCCCAAGTGCTTTAACCTTTCTTTAAAGGGAAAGTGTTCCAACCATTTTGTCATTCTAGTTGCACTTTTCTGCACTTTTTCCAATGCTATAATATCCTTTCCTACTGCAGTCACAAGGATACATTTGGACCTTACTAGCCCTCCCAGGTGCTAACATGATCTCTCTATTAATTACAGAAGAGGATGAGCAGAGGAACAAAGACGGTGAAGAACTTCATCAGCAAATGTCAGATAGAGTTAAAAATAAAGACATGAAAGAAAACATCACAAATCGAAGCAGACCTAAGAGAGAGAAAGGGGTCCATATGGTTGAGAAACAAGATGGAAGAAAGCGTAATGTACATTTTCCAAAGCACAGGACAATGAAGGGAAGTCAATCCACTGAGTGTGGAAAGTACTTCAGAAATAGATCACAGCTCCTTGTGCACCAAAGAATACACAGAGGGGGAACAGCTTTTGAACACTCAGAGTACCAAAAATCCCAGACAGGGGAGAAACCTTTTGAATGCTCAGAGTGTGGAAGGAGATTCAGTGGGAGGGGGGCTCTTCAACAGCATCAGAGAATCCACACGGGGGAGAAACCTTTTGAATGCTCAGAGTGTGGAAAGAGATTCAGCCAGAGTGGCACTCTTCAAAGGCATCTGACAACCCACAGAGGGGAGAAACCTTTTGAATGCTCATTTTGTGGGAAAAGATTCCGTCAGAATGGCCAACTTCAACTGCACCGAAGAACCCACACGGGGGAGAAACCTTTTGAATGTTCAGTGTGTGGAAGGAAATTCAGTGGGAGCGGGGCTCTGCAACTGCATCAGAGAACCCACACAGGGGAGAAACCTTTTGAATGCCCAGAATGTGGAAAGAGATTCAGTCAGGGTGGCACTCTTCAAAGACATCTGACAACCCACAGAGGCGAGAAACGTTTTGAATGCTCAGAGTGTGGAAAGGGATTCAGTCAGGGTGGCACTCTTCAAAGACATCTGACAACCCACACAGGAGAGAAATGTTTTGAATGCTCAGAGTGTGGAAAGAGATTCAGTGAGAGGGGGACTCTTCAAAAGCATCAGAAAACTCATACAAGGGACAAACCTTTTGAATCCTTAGAGTGTGGAAAGAGATTCAGTAAGAGGAAGAGTGTTCAAAAGCATCACAGAACCCACAAAGGGGAGAAACGTTTTGAATGCTCAGAATGTGGAAAGAGATTCAGTCATAGTAGCGTTCTTAAACATCATCAGAGAACTCACACAGGGGAGAAACCTTTTGAATGTTTTGAGTGTGGAAAGAAATTCAGTCGAAGCAGTACTCTTCAAGTGCACCAAAGTACCCACACAGGGGAGAAACCTTTTATTTGCTCAGACTGTGGAAAGAGATTCAGGTTGAGTTACACTCTTCAACAGCACCAAAGAACCCACACAGGTGAGAAACCTTTTAAATGCTTAGAATGTGGAAAGACATTTGGTTATAGTAGCCATCTGCAACAGCATCAGAGAGCTCACACAGGGGAGAAACCTTTTGAATGCACAGAGTGTGGAAAGAGATTCAACCACAGTGGCACTCTTCAATTGCATCGAAGAACCCACAAAGAGGAGAAACCTTTTGAATGTTCAGAGTGTGGAAAGAAATTCACTTGGAGTCGAGCTCTTCAGGTGCACGGAAGAACCCACACAGGGGAGAAACCTTTTGAATGCTCAGTATGTGGAAAGAGATTCAGTCAGAGTGGCACTCTTCAAAGGCATCTGATAACCCACACAAAGGACAAACGTTTTGAATGTTCAAAGTGTGGAAAGAGATACAGTGAGAAGGGGACTCTTCAAAAGCATCAGAGAACTCACACAGGGGGGAAACCTTTGAAGCCTCAGAGTGCAGAAAGAGATTTAGGTTGAGTAACACACTTCAACAGCATCTGACAACACACACAAGGGAAGAAAGCTTTTGAATTCTAAGCATGTGGAACAAGATTCAGATTGAGTTGCCACCTTCAACAGGACCTAGAAACCCCCATGGAAGAAACATTTTGAATGCTTAAAAGTTTGGAAAGACAGTAGATAGTAGCAGTCTTCAACATCATTAGAGGACCCACACAGAGGAAAAACCTTTTGAATGCTCAGAATGTAGAGTTTCACTCAGCATGGAAATCTTCAGCATCTAAGGACTCAGATGAGGAGAACCCATGTATCTGCTTCACCTGTGAAAAGAGGCTTTCTGTTATTTTACTCCTAAAAGACAACAGACCATATAAAGCATTGGCAGTATATAAACCAGGCCTGGAGCCACAGTGGGGCATTTCAGAGCGGAGCCCCGTCATGGCCGAGCCCTGTCCCATCCCAAAAGGATGACAGCCCCCCCCCCCCCCAGACTCTCCCACCCCCGCTGTGCCTTGTCCCTGCAGTGACAGAGATGCTGGGGAAGGAAAAGGAAGCTGCTCTGCTGCTTCTGGTCAGTTTCACTCCAGGCAGTGAAACTGACCAGAAGCAGCAGGGCTTTCCTTTCCTAGGTGTTGGGGGGGGTACTGGGGAAGGAAAGGCATTTCCTTAGCTACCCCTGCTCCCTGCTCCCCTGCCTCACCCCAGCTCATGCCCCATCAGCCAAAGATTTCTGCCTACAAAGATGATATAATCTCTCGTAGAAAGCTTGAATCTATGTAGAAATCTTATCTGAACCAGGAAGAAATCTTAAAAATGCTTGGACTGTGGAACAAGCTTTAGCCATGTGTCCTGATCTGTGCAGGACTGAGACAGGGCCTAGAGGCCAAGGCCCTAAGAGACCTGTATGGGAGTGGAAAGCAGGCAGCCTACAATCCCCGCAATGCTTAGTGATGGTTGTAGCCAATCGGTATCCAGAGAGTGTATGAGGGGATTGTCTCTTAAGCTTTCTGAACTGTGAAACTGTGTTCTTTCCTCTCTCAGAGTTAAACTGAGGGGACCATGTTCTTTCCTCTAACCGAGTTAAACTGGGGGGACTGTGTTCTTTCTCTACTGCAGTCTTGTCACACAGAGTCTGGCTTGAGAGAAAGATCCCTCACTTGGGACAGAGTGAGTACAGGCCTGGTATAAGAGGCTGTAGTCCTTAAGTAGTAACCAGTTAAGTGAAATAGGTAGTCGCATTACAGTTGTTTATTTTGCCTTTGAACACTGTTGTATATTTTAAAGCACCTTGTCTTGTTTTCTCTGCCCCAGTTTAAATGTTCTCTGCCTAGTCATAAAGGGGCATATTGGTGGGGCTTGGGAGGATACTCTGGGCCTTCTCAAGCAACCCGAAGTCCAGAGTGGTGGCAGCTGAAGGTGGCAACCCGCTGGGGTCATGACACCATGTTTGAAGCCCTCAAATACATCTCAGGGGGGAAAACAAGGATGGGCTCTGCTGGTTGAAAGAGATACAAGATCATCTCATGTCTCCTTTAGCCTGGGGGAGTCCACACAAAGAAGGAACTTCGTAAATACTCAGTGTGTGCGGCAAGAGCTTGAGGCACAGATCCGATTTCCATGTTCTTCAGAGAATCCATGTGAGGGTGAAACATTCCTATAGCTGGTTCTGATGAGGGTCTTCTTCAGACACTGAGGTGTTGGAGGTTCAGAAAGGCTCAGAAAGTAGTTACACAAAGGAAAGGCCTTTTTAGTGGTTGCCCTTCTCTGTGCAACTCGCTACTTCAGGTTATCTGCCAGTCTAACTCCTTCTGACATTACAGAACTGGCAAAAACATTTCTTTTCCAAAATCTGTGAAGAAATCAACAAGTTGAGGGTAACAAGTATCTACAGCTGCTCTACTCTCCAAGTAGGTTTGGAAGGTCTTTGGATGCCCTTTGGCCTGTCACATTTTCAGGCTAACAGACCTTGCTTGATAGGTGTAAGGATTAAACAGTGAGGGGGGAGGCTTCTTCAAAGATGTGTTTGATAGATGAATAATCTCAAGACTTCTGTATTTATTTATTTCCAAGTGGGAACCAGTAAGGACTTGTGGGATCCATCTTATTTCCCCTTCGCCCCACTATTTCAAATTTCCCTTTCCTGAATGACCCCATAACACAGGAGTGTCAAACATGCGGCCCCGGGGGCCGGATCAGGCCCACGGAGGGTTTCCATCAGGCCTGCAGTGGAACTGGCTGTCTTCTGTTGCTTCTTCCAGTTCTGGTGCTGCTGCGTCATCGTAGGTTTGCAGCTTACAGATACACACCTGAACAGCATACTCAAGATTGCAACAGCACAGACCTTTTGATGCAATAATTCAGAGCAAGAGGTGTCAGTTATCAGACACGGTTAAATAAACAAAATATTGCAAGAGTGCTGATGTTTTAAGCATGTCTTTATTTTAAGTTAAAACCCTTTGTGTTTGTGTCCTTTATAAAGTTTGTCTCCTCTACTTGGCATTACATTTTATGACAGACGTGGCCCGGCCCGCCAAGGTCTCCTTTATGTCAGATACAGCCCTCGTAACAAGTGAGTTCGACACCCCTGCCATAACACTTCCTCTTTTCATGCTTCCTTCTCTCCTTCCCACCCTTTAGCCAACCTATATTTTTCTGCCCCTCTGTCTTCAGCTCTCCCTGTCCCCTCCTCCAGCAACCTCTACCAAGGAAAACTACTGCCCAGTTGTGTGATGCCAACCACTCAGCCAGGCCAACCTGCATCGTAGGGAGCCCTGAAGGACTCGGCCGGGTACCTCACTTTCCCCCCTCTGCCCTCCACACTATTTCCTCTTTCCCTCCTGTTGGCATCCCCCATGTCCTCTTCCTTCCTGACCTTCCTTCTGGTCAGAGAGAGGTGAGGAGGAAGCGTCATGATCTTGGGCCTACTGGTGCAGCCTACAGGCCCTAGGGAGGCCTAGTGGCTCTAAGGAAGCCTGTATCGGAGTAGTCATCGGAGTCTACATTTCCCTGGTTCCCTCTGGACCCTGTGATTGGGTAACAGGAGATTTTGGAGGGAAAACAACCCCAGCAGGGGAACAGAGGGTGGTGCCCGGGAAGAAGAGACAAAAGGCCTTAGCCAGAGTGGGAGGCGGTTCTCTCTCGGGGAGCAGGGCCGGTGGAAGGTGCTGCAGAAGGAGGGGTCCCTTGTCCTAAAGGGGTGAGTTAGACCAGGGAAGGCTAAGACTGTGCAGGCAGATGCCTTAGGATTTATTATTTTACTGATTTACCTGCCTTTACTTTGCTCGTTTTTCTTGTTATTAATCTAGAGTTGTTGTTAATTAATTGTTATTAATCTAGAGTTGTTGTTAAATTCCTTAATAAAACTAGTTTGTTGCTCTGCCTGGGTCCTCATTTGGTCACGTACAAGGAGAAACCTGTGCAAAGTACTGTAACAAGGGGTAGGGGTTGGGTGCTCTGGGCCAGCCCCGTAGCAAAGGAGTTTGGGGGGGGGCACCAACCAATTAAATCAAAGTTAATTAAATTCCTAAGGCAGCCCCGGCTGCAACTGAGGGGGAGGAGAGCGCCACTGCCAACAGCAGGGACAGGCCCTCGCACCGTGGGCAAGCCCTTAGGTCTTGTGGGCACGCCAGGGCACTCTCTCTAGATCTCTCTCCGCCTCCCTCGGCAACTGCCAAGCTTCTCCGCCTTCCTCCAGTTTGGTGTAGTGGTTAAGTGTGCAGACTCTAATCTGGGAGAACTGGGTTCGATTCCCCACTCCTCCACTTGCACCTGCTGATGTGACTGTGGGTCAGTCACAAACTCTGGCATAGCTTTTCCTGAAAGGGCAGTTCTGGAAAGAGCTTTCTCAGCCCTCACCTCCCTCCCAGGGTGTCTGTTGTGGGGAAGGGAGGGGAAGGGAAAGGAGTTTGTAAGCCGCTCTGAGACTCCAAGTGAAGGGCAGGGTATAAATCCAATCTCCTCCTCCTCCTCTTCTCCCTCTCGAGGTAGACATGGACAGATAGGAGGCAGCTCCCTAGACGGCTGCCTTGCCCGATGCCTCGCCCCCGCCAGGCCCGCTGCTGCTGACTCTGCCGGGAGGCCGCCAGTGCCTCTCGCTTTGCGAGGCGCATTTTTGAAAAATCGCCGAGAGTTCCGAACACGGAACTCCTGGCGAAAGTCTGGATTGGCCATGTTTTGCCTCAGCAGAGGACCATGTAGGCTGGCAGTGTTTGTCTCCTCTAGATAGATACCAAGACTCCGACTGAACTCTTACCCGAGTGGAGCCTCCTCAGAGCAAAGGTTTAAAAGTCTCTGGGAACTCTGGACATGGAACTTTCAACCATGTCTAGCCGGGCAGTACAGCGATCGTGCTCAGACTGGCTCCCAGGAGCAGCAGCAGACGGTGCGGAGTCACTGGCCGTTGAGCTAAGGGCAGTGTCTGGGGAGAGGGAGGGGAAGCTGAGGATTGGCGAGGGGCCAGTAAAACCACAGGGGGTGGGTGGGCCCCATGGTAGCTCCGGGCCTGCTCCCACTGAGACCCATACCAGAGTGGTGGCAGCCAACAGTGACCCTTCCTAGCTGCTGCCCATGACAGGGAGACTCACCTGATGCGGCAGGGAAGGGCCATAGATCTTCCTGGGTAGTGGTGGCTCCACTAAGGCCCAGATGACCAGCTGGTACTACCGGCTGGCCGGCACAGCAGGAGGGCCCTTCCTTGAGTCCTGGTTGGAACAAGTACCTCCCTTTATAGGGTCTGCAGGCAGATGCAGGACCTCCAAATGTTGACCAGCAGCCAGTGAGCCAGCCGCCAGGTAAGTTGATGAGCTTTGCACGAGGATGAAAATTCCTCCACTGAAGCCTGGAAATCAGCATACAATGTAAACAAGTTAACCCTAAAATGACTGGATTATGAGACCTTGCAAATACATTTCCGACAGTGGGAAGGCACGCTGGCCCTTAGTGCCAGGTGTGGGGGTGGATGGCATGGTCCAGGAAAACCATTCATTGTGTGCTCAAAGGTGCTTTTCTTGGATATAAAATATTAGGGCTGTCACCCCCTTGAATGCTTCATAGATTGTCAATCATATAGCAGTGGCCACCTCAGAGGAGGGATTCGCTCTTCTTGCATGCCTCCAGGTGGGAGTATCTCTTTTGAGAGCCAGTTTGGTGTAGTGGCTACATACACAGACTCTAATCTGGGAGAACCAGGTTTGATTCCCCATGCCTCCACTTGCAGCTGCTGGATGACCTTGGGCAAGCCAATGTTCTGTCAGAGCTCTCTCGGTCCCACCTACCTCACAGGGTGTCTGTTGTGGGGAGGGGAAGGGAAAGGAGTTTGTAAGCTGCTTGTAACCTTGCAAAGCAACAAATGCCTGGGTAGGGATGGATTCCCTGCAGAATATTATAAGAAATTCTCTCATCTATTATCGGGTCCTTTGGCAGAATTATGTAATCAAGGTTTACTCCAGGGAATTATACCACTGTCCTAGTCTAAGGCAAACATAACAGTCATACCTAAAAAAGACAAAGATTTGACAAATCCTAGCTCTTACAGACCAATCTCCCTGCTGAATCAGGACATGTAAATTTTTACAACCCTGCTAGCTAGGAGACTGAGCCAGTTCATTGATGACTACATCCACATTGATCAATCCAGCTTTATCAGATAATATTTGTAAAAGTTTGGAGATTATCACCTACTGTAAGTGTTCCAACATGAAAGCAATTATACTCTCTTTAGATATAGTGAAATCATCGATAGAGTGGAGATCAGTTTTCTGAAAGCAATATTACATTCCGTAGGTTTTTGATGTTAACTTCTCTAGAGCTCTTAATGCATGATATTCGGCCCCAAGAGCTTGAGTTAGGAACAACAGCGCAGGCACTGAAGATTTTCTAACATCCAGAGGTACAAGGCAAGGTTGCCCGCTCTCCCTCTTTTATTTTTGTTAGCTATACAATGCCTTGCTTCAGCAATCAGGTCGGGCTTCCAAATTAAAGGTGTGAGGGTTAGGGACAGAGAATTCAAGGTCTGTTCACAGATGACCTGACATTTTATATATCAGATATGGAATCCTCTTTATAGGAAATCCACAGCACAAAATTCAGCTTGCTTTCAGGTCTCACAATAAATCAAACCACAATGGAAATATATCCCATAAGTCTGACTACTTCTTTAATAAAATATATTAAAGATAATTTTCCTTATATGTGGATAACAACTTCCTGGCACTATTTAAGTACACAGATTCCCTTAGACTTGAAAGACATCTTAAAAGTTAATCATGTGGCAATACAACAATCAACAATTTTATCTTTTTTAAAAATGCAATTGATTAAAGTCTTTGTTTTTTCCAAATTTTTATTTTTCTTCAGAACCTTACCAATTTTGATTCCATCCTTTTTTTTAAGCAGTGGCAAAAAACATTCAACGATTTCATATGAAATTATAAAAGACATAGAGTGGGGCTTAACATACTTAAAATACCTTCAAAATTAGGTGGTTTGAATTATCCAGACATCAAAATATAGTATGAATCCTCACTATTGACTAATCTAATGATGATGTTATCAGATTCTCACCATGTGAATGACAGTGGATAGAGCAAAGTTACATCTCTCCACTAACTATACAAGAAACCATTTGGACCAAACATTCTTGCAGGCCCATCCACCTCAGTAGCAATGATTTTTTATTTACTACACTACGAATATGGCCTTCAACAATTTGAGGAGGGCTAACATAACAAGAATTTTAGATGTTATGAAAAAAGGCCACATTATTGATAAACAGGATTTAGAACAAATGTTGTCTGTGAACTTACCTTGGCATCAGTATTTTCAGTTGAAACAACTAATAGAATCCCCTACAGTTAAAGAGAATCTTAAGAGAGAACTCACAAACTTTGAACTTTTACTTAAAAATGGCACAGGAAAATATAAAGGCCTTATATCGAATATATGTAACATTTTACTACAGATAGACTTTTCAGATTTGCTTGGTTACTAAAAACGCTGGCAGTTAGACTGCAAATTTGACTTTACAGACTTTCATTGGCAACAGATTTGGAGGTCTTATTCCCTCACGACTTCTGCAATAAACATCAAGATGTAATCCTTTAAGCCGCTCACCAGATGGTATCTGACGTCTTTGAAGATCCACCACATGTGCCCTTCAAGTCAATCATTTTGTTGGAAACAGTGTGGCAAGACTGCAATTTATATTCATTGCTGGTGGGACTGTATGTGTATAAGATTCTGGCTACAGATTACAGAGCAGATTTGACAAATCACCGGCTATTTGCTTCTGTTGCATCCAGAGCTAATTCTACTAAAACTATGGGAGGACTGCAGTGTGCCTTCATCAGCTAAGACACTAATCGAGATTTTGTTAACAGCAACAAAAGCATCTATTGCCATGAACTGGAAAGATCAATCTCCTCCATCTATTACAATGTGGTTCAATAGAGTATGGCACTATTACATTTTGGAGAAGATAGCATCCAGAGTCACCCTGAGTATTACAATATGGTATCAGTCTAATTTCGTAGAGACTTGTTTCCAATGCTGAACTATATGGTAACAGATGACATCGTGATTAACAACTCATACCCGAAAGATGTGTTACTTTTCTAGGTTGCCGCTCAAAACGTGTATATACTAGGTAAAATGGTTAGTTGAGACAGTTAAGTTTCTTATTTTGGTTTAGATTGTTAGTGTGATACTTGTTACTTTATTGTATGTGCTTGAATAAAAATAAAGTTTATTTTTGAAAAGGCCCTCCTTTGTGTAACTACTTTTTGAACCTTTCCGAACCTCTAACAGCTGGGCACCTGAAGAAGACCCTCATCAGAAGCAGCTATAGGAATGTTTCACCTTAGTATGGATTCTGTGAAGAACATGAAAATTGGATCTGTGACTCAAGCTTATGACGCACACCGAGCATTTATGTGGTTCCTCCCTTGTGTTGACTCCTCCAGGTTAAAGGAGACAGGAGATAATCTTGCATCTCTTTCAACGGGCAGAGCCCATCCTTGCTTTCTTCCGTGTGAAATCTGTTTGAGAGCTTCAAACACAGCTAAAGCTCCTTCCACAGTCCAAACATTTTTAACATTTCTTCCTGGTTAGAGTAAGGTTTCTGTGTAGATTCAAACTTTCTACAAGAGTTTACATAGTGTCAGTGCTTCATATGGTCTGTTGTAGTCTTTTAGGTGTGAAATAGGAGGAAAACACTTTTCATGAGCTAAGCAGTTACATCGTTTCAACTTGTGTGAGTTCTTAGATACTGTAGAAGATTTCCATGCTGAGTGAAACTCCACACTCTGAGCATTCAAAAGGTTCTTCCTCTGTGTGGGTTTTTGCTTGACAACACTGAAGACTACTACAGTTACTCGATGTCGTTCCACACTCAGAGCACTCAATATGTTTCTTTCAGGTGGGTTCTTAGGTCCTGTTGAAGATGACAACTCAAATGGAATCTCTTTCCACACTCTGAGCATTCAAAAGTTTTCTCCACTGTGTGGGTCGTCAGATGCTGTTGAAGAGTGTCAAACAAACTGAATCACTTTCCACACTCCTGAGTAATCAAAATTTTTTCCCCTGTGTGAGTTCTCTGATGCTGTTGAAGATGGCCATTCAACCTGAACCTCTTTCCACATTCTGAGCATTCAAGAATTCTCCCCTCTGTGGGTTCTCTGGTACAGCTGAAGAGCACCATTCTGACTGAATCGCTTTTCACACACTGAACATACAAAGGGTTTCTCCACTGTGTGGGTTCTCTGATGCTATCGAAGACTGCCACTTCTACTGAATTTCTTTCCACACTCCAAGCATCAAAAGGTTTCTCTGCTGTGTGGATTCTATGGTGCAGTTGAGAAGTGCTACTCTGACTGAATCTCTTTCCACACACTAAGCATTAAAAATGATTATCCCTTGTGTGGGTTCTTTGGTGCTGGTGAAGACCCTGACTCTGAGTGAATTTATTTCCACACTCTGAGCATTCAAAAAGCTTCTCCCCTGTGCGGGCTCTTCAGTGCAGTTAAAGAGTGTCACTCTGACTGAAGCGCTTTCCACATTCTGAACATTCAAACCGTTTCTCCCCTGTGTGACTTCTCTGATGCTGTTGAAGTATCTTCCTTTCACTGAATCTCTTTCCAAACTCTAAGCATTCAAAAGGTTTCTCCCGTGTGAGTTCTCTGGTGCTGTTTAAGAGTGCCACTATGACTGAATCTCTTTCCACACATTGAACATTCAAAAGGTTTCTCCCCTGTGTGGATTCTCTGATGCTTTTGAAGAGTCCCTCTCTCACTGAATCTCTTTCCACACACTGAACATTCAAAAGGTTTCTCCCCTGTGTGGGTTCTTTGATGCCCTTGAAGAGTGCCACTCCGAATGAATCTCTTTCCGCACTCTGAGCATTCAAAAGGTTTCTCTGCTGTGTGAGTTGTCAGATGATTTCGAAGAGTGTCACTCTGACTGAATCTCTTTCCACACTCTGAACATTCAAAAGGTTTCTTTCCTGTGTGGGTTTTCTGATGCTGTTGAAGATTATTACTCTGACTGAATCTCTTTCCACACACTGAACATTCAAAAGGTTTCTCCCCTGTGTGGATTCTCTGATGCTTTTGAAGAGTCCCTCTCTCACTGAATCTCTTTCCACACACTGAACATTCAAAAGGTTTCTCCCCTGTGTGGGTTCTTTGATGCCCTTGAAGAGTGCCACTCCGACTGAATCTCTTTCCACACTCTGAGCATTCAAAAGGTTTCTCTGCTGTGTGAGTTGTCAGATGATTTCGAAGAGTGTCACTCTGACTGAATCTCTTTCCACACTCCAAACATTCAAAAGGTTTCTCTCCTGTGTGGGTTCTCTGATGTTGTTGAAGATTATTACTCTGACTGAATCTCTTTCCACACTCTGAGCATTCAAAAGGTTTCTCCCGTGTGTGGGTTCTCTGATGCTGTTGAAGATTGTTACTCTGACTGAATCTCTTTCCACATTCTGAGCATTCAAAAGGTTTCTCCCCTGTGTGAGTTCTTTGGTGCCGCAGAAGATTGCTGCTCCAAGTGAATTTCTTTCCACACTCTGAGCATTCAAAAAGTTTCTCCCCTGTGTGGGTTCTTTGGTGCAGTTGAAGAGTGCCATTCTGACTGAATCTCTTTCCACACTCCGAGCATTTGAAAGGTTTCTCCCCTGTGTGACTTCTCTGATGCTGTTGAAGTGTCTGCCTTTCACTGAATCTCTTTCCACATTCTGAGCATTTAAAAGGTTTCTCAATTGTGTGGGTTCTCTGATGCTGTTGAAGATTGTTACTCTGACTGAATCTCTTTCCACATTCTGAGCATTCAAAAGGTTTCTCCCCTGTGTGGGTTCTTTGGTGCCGCAGAAGGTTGTGGCTCCAAGTTAATTTCTTTCCACACTCTGAGCATTCAAAAGGTTTTTCCCCTCTGTGTATTTTTTGGTGCACAAGGAGCTGTGATCTATTTCTGAAGTACTTTCCATAATGAGTGGATTTACTTGACTTCATTATCCTGTGGTTTGGAAAACGTGTATTACATTTTCTTCCACCTCGCTTCTCAAACATACGACCGCCTTTCTTTCTCTTAGGTCTGCCTCGATTCCTGACGTTTTCTTTCAAAGCTTCATTTTTAACTCTGTCTTGCATTTGCTGATGAAGTTTGTCACCTTCCTCATTCTTCTGATCATCCTCTGCTTGAATAAATAGAGAGATCCTGTTAGCACCTGGGAGGGCTGGTAAGGTCCAAAGGCATCTATGTAATTGAAGTAGGAAAGGACTGACAGCCCTTTGGCCTCATCAAGGTTGGCTGATTTTAACCACCCTCCACCTTTCCCCAGAATATCTAGTATTTAAGGATACTTCACCCCTCTCAAGAGCCACAGCTGAGTTCTTGCCCAGAAGGAGTTTCTGAGCCTCCAGATTTCGAGCCTCCAGAAGGCCTCCCTCCACCCCCAGCAGGCTGTATGATTGTACCTAACCAAATATTGCTGAGAAACTAATCAGAAATCCCCCATGGCTATTCCTTGCCTGTCCCCTTGACATAACTGTGAAGGATACTAACTCTCAGCGAGCTCATTTGGGAAGGAAATATGGTCTTGGGATCCTCTTGAGGAACTCTCCAGCCTTTCTTTGGATGCAAGGCCATTGTCTGTCTCCACTGTAGTCTCTCCTATGCTTCTGCCTTCTTTCCCAGAGAAAGAGAGAGAAAGAGACAGACAGAGAAAGTATTTATCATATGGCAGTGTGTAGTGTAGCCAGATGATCCTAAGATTGTCTAGCAGTCAGAAGTTCCATTTCTTTG
This sequence comes from Gekko gecko, assembly GCA_029375565.1. NCBI lineage: Eukaryota > Metazoa > Chordata > Lepidosauria > Squamata > Gekkonidae > Gekko > Gekko gecko. Next base: position 5,838,710 of record JAPDNY010000017.1, on the reverse strand, counting down.
GAGTTATGCACCACTAGATGCTGAACTAGACTTGTATTTTAGGCAAGTGACAATTCAAAGGTGGTAATGTGATTGCCTGTTTCTGCATCATGGCCCTGGCGTTCCTTGGAAGTCGCCCTTCCAAATACTAGCCAGAGTTGGCCCTGCTCAGCTTCCGAGACCTGACAAGATTGGGCTAAGTTGAGTTGTCCAGGTCAGGGAAAAGAGAAAATGATCATTCTTATATTGGGAAGGAAAGAAATTCAAGAGGAAAAATACTTCTGGAAGGATGGAACCATGGTCAACATGAAAGCCCACAATCCCAACCAGTACTAAAGGAATGAGGCAAAGCACCCCAGCTCCCTCACGGGTTAAGGTGATGATTAACTTAGTATGACTTGCAGGTGTTTGTGATTTGACTCTCCCTGCAGCTAACATCCTCATCTTTTCCAAGGCTAGAGTGAGGTAACTGGTTGTGAGAACCTGTATCCAGTTGTGTAACCAGAAGAGAGGGGGGATCAGGAGGAGGCTGAAAGCTACTGGAAAATTCATCAAGGAGAACCCTTGATTGGGTCATTAGGAACACCTGACCCTTGAGAGGCAGAAAGGATAAGACGATTATAGACCAGAAGGAAGCCATGCTCACTTTATGCCCATGCTACTATGCCTTGATATTTTCTTGCTTCACCATGATGAACAGTTTTATGTACAATAACTCAGGCTACAGCTGGAATACTTATGCTGCAACAAGAGGTGCCATCTAACACCAAGTGTTTCATTTATTAGAAAGAACAGGTAGCTTTTCTTGTTTTTCTGTTGCTGAACTGCAGAAATCCTGCTTTTTAGTGATGTCTTATTTTTAAATCCTTAATAAACCTTTATATCTATATACTAATAGTGAAGTTGGTCAACTCTTTGGATACTTCAATCCAGTGACTAGAGCTGTAAGTGGGCATGACAGATCATTCCACAAACCTGAAAAGGGGCCCAGGTTTGCAGGAAAATGTGAAATCTTTTTTTAAAAAATACATTGGAGGATTTAAAAGGAGGGCCTGTAGCTTTAAGCAACGGATTTCTTCAGTGGTTATTCTAGGCAGCCACAACATTCGAAGCTTAGTTCAGTCAGTAAAAGGTAGGGGGAGGGCGCAGGGTCCTTTCCAGGGTTGTTTTGCCTTTGAGGGGGAAATAATTAGAGCCAGATCGGACAGCAGCCACTGGATGACTTGATGCCACCTTACCTGCATGGCTCACCAATGCCTGGCTCCTTGCTACTGTTCAACAGTAGCCACCCTGTGAAAGTGATTGTAGTGTACAGGGCTATTTTTGTAGAAAAAGCCCAGCAGGAACTCATTAGCATATCAGGCCACACCCAACAGCAGAAATGCATTAGCACATTAGGCCACACCCCCTGACAGCACAACTCATTAGCATATTAGGCCACACCTCCATGTTACCAGAAGTGTGGTCATCCAGCCACACCCACCTTTCACTTCTTATTCTGTTTACCTTGTTTGCTGTCAAAACCCAGAGCTTTTTTTGGAGCAGGAACTCCTTTGCATGTTAGGCCACACACCCCTAATGTAGTCAATCCTAATGAGTTTCTGCTGTTGGGTGTGACCTGTTATGCTAATGAGTTCCTGCTGGGTGTGGCCAACTCGGGAGCCAGCTGGAACTCCGTTCTTTTGCATTCGTGCCCAAAAATAGCCCTGGTAGTGTAGCAGTTTCAGAGTAGGGTCTGGGAGACCAGGGTTCAAATCCCCACCTTGCTGTGGAGGCTCACTGGGTGATTTTGGGCCAGCCACATGCTTTCAGCCTAATGTACCCCACAGGGTTGTTATGTGGCTAAAAAGGCAAAGAGGAGTATAATATAAGCTGCTTTGATCCCCAGTGCAAAGAAAGGTGGGGTATAAATGAGGCAAAATAAACAATAAATATAGCTGGAAGATAGGAGGCCGATAAAAGGTAGGCTGTTGAATGGCTGACAAGGCAAGAAAGAGGCGGGGAAAGGGGAGAGGATATAGGTGTCGACTGGAGGAAGAAGGAGGAAATTAGCGTGGGAAGGGGAATTACAGGGAAAAGTGAGGTACCCTACCCCAGGTCCTTGAGCATTTCCTACCATGTAAGTGGTCCTGGGCCAGTGGCCAGCACCACACAACTGGGCCATCACTTTCCTAGGCAGAGTCTTCTGGTGGGGGGGCGGGGGAGAGAACGTTGAAGACAGATTGGCAGATAAATGTATGCTGGCTGTTGGGTAAGAAGATGAGAAGGAAACCAGAAAAGGGGAAAGGCTATGGGGAGTTTTCAGGAATGAGAAAGAGGAAATAGTGGAGGAGGAAAAAATTCCGCAAGTCCTTGCAAGTTCCCACTTGTGTGTGTGTGTGTATTTTAAAGGGGTCTGCTTTACGCGTGTGCACTCTCCTCGTGAACCCACTGAACTGGGTGCTGCTCAGGTGCAAAGAATAATGATCAAGGGGGACCCAGGCTTCAGTTCTGGACAGGATCATTTCCAGATCAAAGACAGAGTGGATGTCTGTAATACCATCGAGGGGGAAGGGTGTTTAACAGAGAAATGAGGATCTGGCCCCTTCCAGAGTCTTTCTGAGGGCCTCCCATCCCCTTTGTCTCAGGCCAGGACACCTTCTCTGGCTTGGGTGATGGCCCAACACTAGCCTCAGTTGCCCCTGGGAAAGTACACACACAAGAACACAGGAAGCTGCCTTATATGGAATCAGATCCTTGGTCCACTGAAATCCGTACTGTCTACTCAGTCTGGCAACAGCTCTCCGGGGTCTGAGGCAGAGGTCTTTCACATCACCTCCTACCTGATCCTTTTAACTGGAGATGCTGGGGATTGAACCGGGGACCTTCGGCATGCCAAAAGGATGCTCTGCCAGGGAGCCACAGCCCCTCCCCAAGTAGTGGGACAAGTCTCAAAATGGTGTATTGTTATTCAGTATTTTGATTCATGCCTCATCACAAGGACAGCAAATCGCACCTTGGGCACCTATGAATGATCCTTACCCAGAAAGGCCACGTTCCCGTAGTTCTCCAGCATGACTTCCCCGTGCAGAGCTCTTTGTCCCGGATCCAGCAGGGCCCATTCCGCCTCCGTGAAATGGACGGAAACCTCCTCCAAGGAAATGGGAGGCTGAAAGAAAAAGCAGATTCCCTCCTCAGAGATCACGCCAGGCCGAGATTGCACACTGGAAGGGAATAGTCCGGCTAGGCAGAGGATGCCTGGGTTGTTATGAGTAAAGGGAACAGCGTTCAGGGGATCTCTTGCCCGGACACCTTGTAGAAACTGCAGGAGCAGAAGCCCCCCCTGAGAAAGGAGAAGGGACCCCGGCTGTCCCCTGCTCATCTCTCCTACCTGGACTGGAGGTCCAGCAGCTGTTTCCACACCTCTGAAAAGATGATGGCTCAATGGCATCTCTTCACGGCCTGTGACTGAGACAAAGGAAGAAACAAGGGTGCTTGCTGGTTTGTTCCTGGCTTCACACACACCCCTTCTCGGGGTTGTGGTTCCTTGCCCTGTGTACACTCAACAAATTTTGTAACACTTTTTACCAAATTCTGGGAGAGGCAGAAAGGAAGCACCAGGGACCTATGAGCCTCAGGGGTTATGAATGCTACCAAAATATTTCAGGCTTCTGTCCTGTGAGACCTGAGTCTGGCCTGGGGGGAGGGAAAGAGGAGTGTAGAAATGATGTCACATTTTACATCACCGTCCCATTCGGCCCAGGCGTGTGTTGAGCGGCTCTGGAGACTCGAGGGTAATAAGGTAAAGGTAAAGGTTCCCTTGCTCGAAAGCCAGTCGAATCCGACTCTAGGGTTGCGGTGCTCATCTCCGTTTCAAAGCCGAAGAGCCAGCGCTGTCCAAAGACATTTCCGTGGTCATGTGGCCGGCATGACTAAACACCAAGGCGCACGGAACGCTGTTACCTTCCCACTGAAGTGGTACCTATTTATCTACTTGCAACTTCTTGCTTTCGAACTGCTAGGTGGGCAGGAGCTGGAACTAGAGACGGGAGCTCACCCCATCATGCAGCACTCACGGGTCTTGAACTGCTGAACTACTGACCTTCCACAGCCTGCAGTTCAGCGTCTTAACCACTTGAGCCACCGCAGCTCCCTCGAGGGTAATAGGAATGAGTTTTCAGAGTGTCTCTTGTCATGATAACTTCAGAACCAGGTTTTCAGCCAGGTGCAACATCGACATGACACCACATCTGCCCCCAGCCCCTCCCCAAACTCCTGGGGGTGCCGGGCCGTAGCCTGCCATCCCAACGCCAGCATCCTATTTCCCACAACAGCCCGCCAGATGTCCCTATGAACATGAACAGAGAAGTCAAATCTTTCCATTATTATTGAGTCCTCGAAACCAGTTGCACCCAGAAACAATGAGTCCTTACCACAGGGGAGGGCATCTTGGGTACTCTCCATGGCCTGTGCCCTCTGCCATTCCTCAGACGGAGTTCCTTCTGCCTCAGAGATTGTAGCTGCTATCTTCAGGGATGGTCCCAACACCTGAAACAGCAGTGAGGGAGAGGGGGTAAGAGATGGAATGGAAGAGACCAAGCAAGGGGTCCTGCCCCACTCCCAGACTCTGAGCCCTTCGATCAGCAGACCTGGTGAGTTAATCAGGAGGGATAAGACATTCTCTAGTAGAAGAGGCTGCTGAAAGAAACTGTTAAATCTTCCGTTTGGATTATTAACAATTGGGACAAATGTCTGGCAGGTAAATGTTAGGATAAGGCCAGATATTGTTGCTGGACATGCCCAGAGGACATCCCCTCACCTGTTCTGCCTGCCTCTTCTCCTCCGCCTGACTCAGGAGGAAACCTTCGGCCAAGGCCACCGCCTGGGAACTGCTCTCCGGCCCGCATCCTCTCACCCAGCACTGCATTTCCTGGGGCAGGAGAGTCAGGAACTGCTCCAGGATCACCAGGTCCATAATCTGTTTCTTGCTGTGCCTCTCCGGCTTCAGCCAGTGGTTGCAAAGTCCATGAAGCTGGCTGCAAACCTCTCGGGGCCCATCAGCCTCATGGTAGTGGAACAGCCGGAAGCGCTGGCAAAGTACATCTGAGGTTATGTTGTCCTTAGCCAGGATCTCTGGCACTTTTCTTTCCCAGAATTCCATACCACTCCCAGCTTGGCGTGGATGGGGCCCTTTGCTTGCTGTCTTGCCAATCCCAGCTCCTCCTGGGTCCTCTTCTTCCATCTCCTGCCCCTTCTCTTGGGTCACCTCAGACTGGGAAAGGATGCCTTGATTCACTTGGCTGTGGAGAGAGGCTTCTCCCTGGGGGGACAGAGAGAGACAGACAGCAACGTGTCAAAAGGAAAATAAAAATGAATGGAGATACACCAGTGAATATCACTACCCTTCATATGCTCAGGAGATGAGAATTGCCCTGCTGGATCAGAACAAAAGTACTTCCTGTGGTTTGTAGAACAATTTAATATTATTTTGCTATATTACCAATCAAGCTACTCTAGATATGTCTCTTTGGTTCTTAGGAAAGTTTAATTTCTCTGTTTGGTTCTTTAAAAATGTTAGAAACTTAGCCTCTCATTACATTGGTTCAGTCTGTCTGTGGGGCTAATTCTTAAGGTAAAGTGGAGCCCCAAAAGGACAAGAGGGACTAGTGACCCCTTAACCATGGTATGATATCTCTTCAACAGGACTGTACGTGTCAGGCCAGAGCTCTGTCCAGGCACCCAGCTGAGGGAAAGGGGCAGGAATGTGTCTGTGGGAAGGAGAAGCAGCTGAGATCGGGAGAGAAAGGCAGACGGGCTTCGGCTGAGATTTGGGTTCAAGAATCTTGAGGCATAGGAACCCTCTCCTCTGGGCAACTGTTGTGGGGTAGGGCACTTCCTACTCTGGGAATCCCTCAGGCTTCCACCCATGCTCAGCTCTGCCAGCATATTTTCCATTAAAGCCAATAATAAGACACCAGAAGGCTCCGGGGCTTCCTCCTTCGAAGGAGAACCAGCCCTTGGAACTTCTTACCACTTGAAGAAGCAGGGCGGATATCACAAGTCTTTCATCCAGAGAAGAACCACAGTTTTCTCCTGGCTCCTTTATCTGAACTCACCCTGATGGAAGGACCATTTCCCAGAGTCCAGCCTGTTGTGGAAACAAGCCCAAGCCCAGTCCTTGAACAGCTTTGGGTGGCTACTAAGCCTCTCACTGGTGTCTTGCTGGAGACAGTTGGTGGGGTGGGGGTAAGGTAAAGGTAAAGGTTCCCTTGCTCGAAAGCCAGTCGAATCCGACTCTAGGGTTGCGGTGCTCATCTCCGTTTCAAAGCCTGAAGAGCCAGCGCTGTCCGAAGACGTTTCCGTGGTCATGTGGCCGGCATGACTAAACACCAAGGTGCACGGAACGCTGTTACCTTCCCACCGAAGTGGTACCTATTTATCTACTTGCAATTTCTTGCTTTCGAACTGCTAGGTTGGCAGGAGCTGGAACTAGAGACGGGAGCTCACCCCATCATGCGGCACCCGGGTCTCGAACTGCTGAACTACTGACCTTCCACAGCCTGCAGTTCAGCGTCTTAACCACTTGAGCCACCGCAGCTCCCTGGGGTGGGGGAAACCAGCCCAAATGCTTGAAATTCGGGCTATCTAATCAGCATGAATGATTATTTCTTTTATTATTTTAATAATGACACATGAAGCGCCTACAAACAAAATGATATATATAGACACAACAAAGAGTGAGGATGAGCATGGATGATTCATCCCATTTGATCCCATCCGGGACTCCTTTCTGAACTTCCACCTACCCAAAGGTGAACTTTGTATTCTTCCTGGCACCCCCCCCCTTAGCGGGACCTGAACCCACACCTCCTGTGACTGTGCCCTTGTGGGGTCTGTCCCTCTCCCACCTGGCAAAAGGGTGCTGTTCCTCCTATGCAAACCCCAGTGCGGGAGGGAGAATGTGGCATTGTGTTACGGCTGCCTCTGCCAAGTGAGCTGTGGAGGGAAGGGGCTGGGGCGATTCTCTCCCTGTGCGCCCACTTCGGAGAACTCCGCTGTGGGTGGGTAGTCGAACCCACGTCCCTGGTCTTCCCTCACTGGTGTGATCCTGACCTTGATGTATGCCCCTGTCCCATTTGTTCTTCCTGGCCACCTGTTTGTGGGAGGCTGAGACCAGGGGGTGTGGCCACATCAGTATGCTCCGCCCCTCTTTGCCTGGCTGGGGGAGGTCGCCTCCTGCTGTTCTTGGGGGGCCTTGGTAGTGTTTCCATGATCTTTGCTGGCATCGCTCTCTGCACCTTCAGAACCTGTTTTTTTAAAATGTTCCTCTCCTCTGCTGGGCAGGCCTTGGACACTGGCTGGCAGCCCCATCCGGCCCCACAGTGGGAAGGCATCGGGGTCTTAGGACGGGGCTGCGGCTGATTCCAAGACAGGCAGGAGTCTCCCCCCACGCCAATGTCCTTTTGTACTCTTCTAAGGGGAAAAGACATGTTTGTTTGAGGATTAAAATGACCAGCAAGAGAACATCAGTTTTGTCCATTTGAACTTTCTTGGACTGAAAGACATTGAATATTGCCGCCGCCCCCAGCAAACCCTGACTCCGTAGCAGAGCAATACGCGCGCCTAATGGGGTTGTCGACCTCTAGGTGGGGCCTGAAGTTCTCCCGGAATTACAACCGACCTGCCGCTGATAGAGATCAGTCCCTCTGGAGAAAACGGCTATATAGTGTGTGGGGACACACACACACACAACTCTAGGGCCTCGTTCCCATCTGAGGTCCTCCCGTCCCCAAACCGGGCCTTTCCCAAAATCCACCCCAAAAAACGTCCAGGAATTTGCCATCCGGGAGTTGCCCACCCGATGCAAACCGTGGCTGAGAATGATCCCAGCCTCCCTCCCTTCCAAGATCTGAAAGCTTATCCTCCAGCGCCTTACTTCCAAGCAAACCTTCCCAGGATCCGGCTGCGCGGCTTCTCCCTGCTGTTGCACCTCTGCAGCCCCTCCTGTTCTCCTCTCCCCATTCAGAAGCAGCCCCCTCCCCGGGAGCCTTTCCTCTCTTCCCTCCTTGCTCGGCCTCTCTTGCAAACGGCTCTGTCGGCTTAACCCTTTCAGTGCTGCAGGCAAAGGGGAAATCTGTCCTCTTGTCCTCTCCAGGAGGCGGCTTCTGCCAGGCTGCCGTCAGCGACGCATGGAGTCACTCTTCACGGGGGTTGCGCTCCCAGAGTACTCCGTGCTGTTCAGCCATCTCGGGAAAAAGGGAGGCTAAAGCGGGGTCCCCGCTGCTCCTTATTCACCCACCTAGTATAAGGAGGACCGTGAAAACCCCTTAGTTGGTGGAGGAAGGGTTGGCATTGATAGATGATGCGGTTCTTGAAATAGAGACCAGTGGGGGTTACTGGCTTGGCTTTCTCTTGCCCCGTGGAAATAAAACGCAGGACCTCAAATGCGACCAGAAAGCGCCTTCATGTGTTTGTCTGAAACAGCAGCGTGTTTTTTGGTGGTAGGGCTGGGCGGGGGGGATTTGTGCATATTACTGCAATGACCCCAGGCAAGATGCTGGTTGGGAAGGCCTGAGATCTGAAACAATACCGTCTTTCCCACTCCCAGGAGCTCTGCAACACGGAATTATCCAAGAGGGCTTTGTCTTCACAGGCAAAAGATAGTTTGTCAAAATTGAACAAATCCCGCTTTTATAATGACCTCTGAGGTCTACTCTAGGCTTTATGGCCCTCAATCTGTGTCAGGATGTCTTCTCATGTTCTTGACCAGCACATGAAGCAATATGTGCAAAAGGTTGCAATGCATTTCATGTTTTCTTCTAGGTCCTAGGCTCAGAACACTGAGCATGAGATTTCTGAAATTAACGTCAATAAATCAACAGTAGGTTTGCAGCTTACAGATACACACCTGAACAGCTTACTCAAGATTGCTACAGCATAGACATTATGATGCAGTAATTCAGAGCAAGAGGTGTCAGTTATCAGACACGGTTAAATAGAGGAAAATATTGCAAGAGCGCTTGTTTTAAGCGTTTTATTGAAAATTTTAAAAAATCTTTGCGTTTGTGTCCTTTATAAAGTTTATTCTCCACTACCTGGCATTGGAGCTGTGGTGGCTCAAGTGGTTAAGACGCTGAACTGCAGGCTGTGGAAGGTCAGTAGTTCAGCAGTTCGAGACCTGGGTGCCGCATGGCGGAGTGAGTTCCCGTCTTTAGTTCCAGCTCCTGCCAACTTAGCAGTTCGAAAGCAAGAAATTGCAAGTAGATAAATAGGTACCACTTCGGTGGGAAGGTAACAGCGTTCCATGCGCCTTGGTGTTTAGTCATGCCGGCCACATGACCACGGAAACGTCTTTGGACAGCGCTGGCTCTCTTCGGCTTTGAAACGGAGATGAGCGCCGCAACCCTAGAGTCGGATTCGACTGGCTTTCGAGCAAGGGAACCTTTACCTTTACCTTTTACCTGGCATTACATTTTATGATACGCATGGCCCAGCCCAACACGGTCTCATTTATGTCAGATCGGGCCCTCATAACAAATTATTTTGACACCCCTGCATAGATCATAAATTCCTTCTAATTCTGTGAAGAGTTGAACTTGGCAGGCATGCGAACAAGGGCAAAATTGGCAGGAAGGAACACAGAGGGGAGGAGATGCCCCCTCGCCAGAAGAATAAGGACAATCAAAAACCAAAACAGGAGTAAAGAAAACATTCCTGTGATGCAAAACAACTTTTATCAAAAGGGGTAAAAGAATTACAATGGAACCAACTTGTAATACGGATTTTCCAAGCACATATAAAAGCAAACTTGACACTTGTTGGGTTTACCGATGTGTGTCGGGCAGAGCGCTGGCGGGAAATTACTATCAGGTCTGGAATTTAACCTAGTCAGTTCAGTTGCCCTCTTGGCAAGGAGGAGAGGAAAGGAGAGGATTTCTGTTCTGCAGGAACATAATAAAATTCAGAAACTGGTTGACGTTATGTACTGAGACAACCTGAATCTCAGAACTATGATGGAAAGGTGGAAGTTCCAATACTCTGGTGGACGGGTTTGAGAAAACGGGTACCAATTCTCTGTACCGTGGGCTGAGAGAGGCAGGATCCAGATGCTGTTCCGGAATGGAATCCCCCACAAACATGGGGTCCAGCCGGAGCTGATTTCTTTGGAGGGAAGCTCAGTCAGAGATTGTAATTTGAGATACATAACTTGTAAACGAATCAAGACTTCTTTCTGAGAAGAATTATTGGGGAAAACATCCTATTTACTGGCTATTTGGATCTCCAAAAGTAGTTCAGAAGGAGTCTTTTGCAGTTGGCCCTTTGACATATTATTAGTATTTCTCTGCACAAAAGGAAGGATGTTATACCAGGAGAGGGTATTGGACAGTATGATTCTGGAGAGGCCCTGCTTTTATCACCAATATCTAATGCTCCACAAACCTGTTAGATGGCGGGATGGAATGCACAGCTGAGCGGCACCGAGAAGTGCATCGGAGCAGTGAACGCCTCAGATTTTGCTGAAGCAGAACTGGGATCCCTGTCTGTGTGGACTGTCTGCCATCTGAGGATACTGATATAAGGTGTTAAAGCCATGCCCAAAGTCCAATATACAAACTCCACTAGTAGAAAACACCATCAAAGATTGCTAAAACAATATATTAAACAATTATAAAGTTGGCAGTGTCACAACAACATTTATGCATACTGTAACTATATTACAGCATAAGATACAGTATTTCCTCCTTTGAAGACATGACAAAGTCCATGTATTCAGTGTACACTTGATAGGAGTCTACATAGTCATAACATATTTCAAACGGCCTTTGCAAAGACACCCATTTCCTTTGACTTCTTCAGTTTGCTGGCTGTGTGAGTGGAACCTGATTTCAGCAATTTCAACAGACCACAAGGTTCATAGTGCCAGAGAGCCAGTTTGGTGTAGTGGTTAAGTGCGTGGACTCTAATCTGGGGGAACTGGGTTTGATTCCCCACTTGCACCTGCTGATGTGACCCTGGGTCAGTCACAAGCTCTGGCACAGCTGTTCTTGAAAAAGAGCAGTTTCTGTCAGAGTTCTCTCAGCCCCACCTGCCTCACAGGGTGTCTGTTGTGGGGAGGGGAAGGGAAAGGAGTTTGTAAGCTGCTCTGAGACTCCTTTGGGTAGTGAAGGGCGGGGTATAAATCCAATCTCTTCTCTCTTCTTCTTCGTAGTGTAAGGAGCGAATCATCGGTTCGATCTAGAATGGACATCTTTGCAAAGGCTGTTTGAAATATGTTATGACTATATGGACTCCTCCTACCAAGTAATCAAGTTACACTGAATACATGGATTTTGTCTTATCTTCAAAGGAGGAAATATTGTATCTTATGCCTTTAATATAGTTACAGTATGCATAAATGATGTTGACACACCATCAACTTGATAATTGTTTAATATATTGTTCTGTCAATCTTTGATGGTGTTTTCTACTAGTGGAATTTGTATATTTGGGATTCCTGGGACACTTGTCTTTTCCCCTTGTTGTGTGGATGCCCAAAGCCCCGGTTGTCAACCCCCCCTGGGCAACGGTCCATGTCAATTTGGTCAGAGAAGCTACAGTGACTAGACACTATTTACAACCATGTGCCGGAGGCAGAGTCCCTGTGTGATCCGTGTAAAGAATCTCAAAAGGCCGAGAGCCCTTGGGAAGGGGCCTGGGCGGGGGTCTGGCTATGTTTGAGGGTTTAACCAAAAAAACATGATTTGCGGTTAGCCGCATTGTGGACAAGTTGTTTAGCCAGACTGGGACACCAATATTTACTCTGGAGTACAAGGACAGTGTCCTCGTTTCCCAGGTGGAGGAAACACAACCCTTCATAAGCCACTTTGATAAAAGACATGCGTAGAACGAGGAGGGACTGTCTTTGTCTCCAGCTTTGGGGAGAACTTGCCCGAATGTGAATGTTTGTGGATCACCCCTGGGGTTTGGTTTGCTGGTGTCTACACATGCTTGTAAAAATCATCATTCGAAAAGAAGAAGAAATTGGATTTATACCCCGCCTTCGCTTTACAACCTGTTCACAACGGCTGGAAAAGACTGTTGTCTTGTTTCCTTTGCAGTCGCGTCAGCAGCAGAATTCCCAGGGACACAGAGACTCTGAGTTTGAGGTACTTTTATGGGATGAACATAAGGCAGCTTCCTCTCATAGAAGAATAAGAAGAGTTTGGTGTTGTACCCTGATTTTCTCTACCCGAAGGAGTCTTAAAGTGGCTTACACTCACCTTCCCTGCCTCTCCCCACAACAGACACCCTGTGAGGTAGGTGGGGCCGAGAGAGTTCTGAGAGAACTGTGACTGACCCGAGATCGCCCAGCTGGCTTCACGTGGAAGAAGAATAAGGAGGATTGGATTTATATCCTGCCCTTCACTACCCGAAGGCGTCTCAGAGCGGCTTACAATCTCCTTTCCCCTCCCCACAACAGACACCCTGTGAGGTAGGTGGGGCTGAGAGAGCTCCTTCAAGAACCACTCATGAGACAACAGCTCTGAAAGAACTGATGACTGACCCAAGCTCAGATCAGAAGCTGCATGTGGAAGCGTGGGGAATGAAACTCAGTTCTCCAGACTGGAGTCCGTGTCTCTTAACCACTTTACCACGCTGGCTCGTAGAGTTCAGCTAATGGTTCCCAGGTCTGCTTGCCTTTAATTGCTTGCCCCTGGAATCAAGGAAGCCATGCTGCTTCCAAAATGAGAGGTGAGAAAGAAAAGCCCTATGAATATAGTGGCTGTCTGAAGAGATTGCTTCCAGAACTGCCATCAATTGAGTATGCTGGGCTGTAACGTCTCCTGCTGGAAAAATTTCCTTTTCCAGTAAAACAAATTTCTCTGCGTGAGTAAATACACCCTTAACATAAGCATATCTATTGGAATATGTGTGCTTTGTTCCTCAGACTTGGACGCTGCTGCTATCTGTATAAAGGAAAAATTTTAAATTACCATAAGGGGATGTCTCAGCCTCCCTGATTCCGTAGGAAGAAGGATTTGGGGAGTATATTGAAGGGGTGATAAGCAGAGTCATAAATACAAGAGACATCTTCAGCATTCCTGTCATGATCTGTTTAAGACTGGGAGACAAGGCCTAGAGGCCTAGGCCTCTAGAGACCTGTGTGGGAGTGGAAAGCAGACAGCCTACAATCCCCACAATGCTTAGTGATGGTTGTAGCCAATCAGTGCCCAGGGATTGTGTGAGGAGATGTGAACTTAAGCTTTCTGAACTGTGAAACTGCATTCTTTTCTCTTCTGCGGTCTTCCCTCACACAGAGTAAAACTGAGGGAACTGGTCTGAAAGGAAGATCCCTCACTTGGGACAGAGTGAATACAGACAGGCCTGGTACAGAAGGCTGTGGGCCTTGAAATAGTAACACTTAAGTGAAACAGGTAGTCGCATTAGATTTATTTTGCCTTTAGACACTGTTATATATTTTAAAGCACCTTGCGTTGTTTTCCTTGCCCCATTACTGTATTAATAAACCATTTGTTTAATTGTTCTCGGCCTGGTCATCATGCTTATAGTTCTCGGCTTAAAAAGGGGCATTTTGGATGGGCTTGGGAGGGTACTCTGGGCCTTCTCAAGGAACCCAAAGTCCAGAGTGGTGGCAGCTGAAGGTGGCAACCCGTTGGGGTCATGAGAACTCCTTTGCCCTACCCACTGGATCCAGAGAGTATGGAATGCCCTATTGCCATGATTCTGAGAGTGTTGAAGAACTCACAATACAGTGATTGAAGATGAAAAAATACATGCTGCCCTGCCATGAGATCTCTAAATTAAGGAAAGCATCATTCATAGTAGTGAGGATCTGCTTTTCTTGAGTAATTCTGAGTTCAGCGTTTGTAAAAACATGGGAGGAAGGGCTGCTTTTCTCCGCAATAGTGGCGCTTCAGTGTGAATCCTCGGAGGCACGGGTTAACAGAGCCCTGCAGTTCTCATTGACTCTTAGAGAAAGGTGTAACTGGGGTTGTTTGGACCTCTTCAGCCCTTTAGTCTTGGGGAGCTGCCTAGGTGGGTGGAGTTTCTTGTTCTTGTTGTCAATTATGCCCTGAGACAACACATTAGTTGTGCTGAAGACCTGCTGAGCTTCATCTCCCTACTCCCTCTATTGAGACTGCCTCAATTCCAGAACCAATTGTCTGTCGTCTCAAGGCCGACCCAGTGACCCAGCAGCCTTGGTTTCACCCCCTTGCTGTGGGCTCTCAGCACTACAACTCAGGCCTTTTCAGCACAGGGGCTGTTTCAGGCAGAGGCCATGATTGCTGTTGCCATCGACGTTTTAGAGCTTTTTTCAAAAAAATGAGAGGAAGCTCTGATGCTACCAATAACGTGACCAATGATGACAGCATCCTCCCTTGAAAATCCACAGTACATTAGTCATGTGTGGAAGAAAAGAAACTGACTTCAAGACTATAAAAATGCCCCAAACTGATTCCAGTGCTTCTGGATCAACTCCCAAGAAAATCAGGAGCCACTGGGGAGTGCAGAAAAGGTCTGAAACAGAGAAATGAAAACAGAATTCTCTCAGTCTACTCAGTAAAGGGACACGCTTGAGGGATGGGAGCTCTTAGGAGTTAGAGGTGGGGAGTAAGCCCCGAACCAGGTCATTTCTAGCTCATGATGTTTGGAGGGGGCATTTCAAAGAAGGGAGGAGTCTTACCTCTTCTTCCTAATTCTCTCTGGGAGAATCTGGGGGTGGGTGGGGAGGACAACTGGGATTGGGGAATTTGTATCTCACACAGCTTAGGGCCAACACCAAGGCCAACAACACCCTTTTCTACAATACTGAATGTTGTTGGGGAGCCTGCCCGCTTTGAATTTATTGAGTTTTTGGGGGGACATGATGTTTTACTTTCTACCCAAATTAGTCCTACTGCCAGAACTCCTTGAGCTGCAAAATGGTGAGACCCCCAAAAGATTACAGCAGGCTGGACCGGGGAACAATTAGGGTTTGGGGGAATGCCTCTCTAGAAGACCTTGTCAGATGAAAATGTTCGTCAATTAAGGATGCTGGCTGTTCACACTATGTTTGCACCAGCAGCAGAGAGGCTGTCGTTACCTCCCACACTTGCCTGTTTCTTCAGAGGATTTGGAAAAGAGAAATATTTTTGCCAGTTTGACAGAGGGCAGATACCCTGATGGTAGTGGAGGAGGGTAACTACCAAAAACTACTTTCAGAGCCTTTCTGAACCTCCAAGACATGAGTGTTCGAAAATGAACTTCAACAAAACCCGTTATAAGAAAATGTCACCCTGGTGTGGATTCTCTTAGGAATAGGATCCCTCTCTACCTCAGGATCGTGCCATATCTTGAACATTTATGATGTTTCTCCGCTCTGTGGATTCCTCGATGCTTAAAATGATAACAACTGGTCTTCGGTCCCCTTTCACTCTCAGAGCACATGCTTGCTTATTACCTGTGAGATCAACTTGAGACTTCTTTCATGGTTAAAGCTCTTTCCACACTCCATGGATTTATGTCATGTCTTCCTGATTAGGGAAACGTTTCTGTGCCAATGCAAACTCTTCACAAGAGATAACATGGTATAAAACCTTTCTATAATATGAAGGGTTTTTTAGGTACGCAAAAAAGGGAGAAGCTGTTTTTACAGATTATGCAGTTACATAGTTTCTCCTACTGTGGGTTCTTAAATGTTTTTCAAGAGCGCCACACTCTGAGTATTCAAAAAGTTTCTCCCCTGTATGGGTTGTCTGGTGCTGTTGCAGATGGCCACTCTGATGAAATCTCCTACCACATTCTGGGCATTTAAAATGTTTCTACCCAGTGTGGGATGTCACATGACTTTGCAGAATGCCACTCCAACGGAATCTCTTTCCACATTCTGAGCATGAAAAACATTTCTCCTTTTTGTGAGTTCTCTGATGCTGTTGAAGAGGGCCAGTCTAATGGAATCTCTTTCCATACACTGAGCATTAAAAAGGTTTCTCCCTTGTGTGAGTTCTCTGATGCCGTTGCAGATGGCCACTCCGAAGGAATCTCTTTCCACACTCTGAGCATTCAAAGGGTTTCTCCCCTGTGTGAATTTTCTGATGCCATTGAAGAGAGCCACTCAGACTGAATCTCTTTCCACACTCTGTGCATACAAAACGTTTCTCCCCTGTGTGGGATATCTGATGATTTCGAAGAATGCCACTCCGACTGAATCTCATTCCACACTCTGAGCATTCAAAAGGTTTCTCTTCTGTGTGGGTTCTTTGATGTTGTTGCAGATGGCTACTGCAACTGAATCTCTTTCTACACTCTGAACATTCAAAAGGTTTCTCCCCTGTGTGGGTTCTCTTATGCTGTTGCAGATGGCTACTGGTACTGAATCTCTTTCCACATTCTGAGCATTCAAAAGGTTTCTCCCCAGTGTGGGTTCTCAGATGACTTTGAAGAATGTGACTCTCACTGAATCTCTTTCCACACTCTGAGCATTCAAAGGGTTTCTCCCCTGTGTGAGCTCTCTGATGCCGTTGAAGAGAGCCACTCAGACTGAATCTCTTTCCACATTCTGAGCATTCAAAAGGTTTCTCCCCAGTGTGGGTTGTCAGATGACTTTGAAGAGTGCGACTATGACTGAATCTCTTTCCACACTCTGAGCATTCAAACGGTTTCTCCCCTGTGTGAGTTCTCTGGTGCTGCTGAAGATAGCTACTCAGGCTGAATCTTTTTCCACATGCTGAACATTCAAAAGGCTTCTCCCCAGTGTGGGTTGTCAGATGACTTTGAAGAGTGCAACTCTCACTGAATCTCTTTCCACACTCTGAGCAAACAAAAGGTTTCTCCCCTGTGTGGGTTCTCTGGTGCTTTTGCAGATGTCCACTCCGACGGAATCTCTTTCCACACTCCGTGCATTCAAAAGGTTTCTCCCCCGTATGGGTACGTCCATGCAGTTGAAGATAGCCACTCCGACTAAATCTCTTTCCACACTCCGTGCATTCAAAAGGTTTCTCCCCTGTATGGGTTGTCAGATGCATTCGAAGAGTGCTACTGTGACGGAATCTCTTTCTACACTTTGAACATTCAAAAGGTTTCTCCCCTGTGTGGGTTCTCTGGTGCTGTTGCAGATGGCTACTGTAGCTGAAGCTCTTTCCACACTCCAAGCATTCAAAAGGTTTCTCCTCTGTGTGAGTTCTCTGATGCCATTGAAGAGTGCTACTCAGACCGAATCTCTTTCCACACTCTGAGCATTCAAAAGGCTTCTCCCCTGTATGGGTACTTCGGTGCAGTTGAAGAGTGCCACTCTGACTGAATTTCTTTCCACACTCTGAACATTCAAAAGGTTTCTCCCCCGTGTGAGTTCTCTGATGACATTGAAGAGTGCTACTCAGACCGAATTTCTTTCCACACTCTGAGCATTCAAAAGGTTTCTCCCCTGTATGGGTACTTCGGTGCAGTTGAAGAGTGCCACTCTGACTGAATTTCTTTCCACACTCTGAGCATTCAAAAGGTTTCTCCCCTGTGTGGGTTCTTTGGTGCTGTTGCAGATGGCCATTCTGACGGAATCTCTTTCCACATTCTATGCATTCAAAAGGTTTCTCCCCTGTGTGCGTACGTTGGTGCAGTTGAAGAGTGTCACTTCGACTGAATCTCTTTCTACACTCTGAGCATTCAAAAGGTTTCTCCCCTGTGTGGGTTCTTTGATGATTTTGAAGAGCGCCAATCTTACTGAATCTCTTTCCACACTCTGAGCATTTAAATGGTTTCTCCCCTCTGTGAGTTCTCTGATGCCACTGAAGACTACCTCTGTGACTAAATCTCTTTCCACACTCTGAGCATTCAAAAGGTTTCTCCTCTGTATGGGTACTTCGATGCAGTTGAAGAGTGCCAGTCTGACTGAATCTCTTTCCACACTCTGAGCATTCAAAAGGTTTCTCCCCTGTGTGGGTTCTCTGGTGCTGTTGCAGATGGCCATTTTGACGGAATCTCTTTCCACACTCTTTGCATCCAAAAGGTTTCTCCCCTGTGTGGGTACGTCTGTGCAGTTGAAGATTGTCACTCCGACTGAATTTCTTTCCACACTCTGAGCATTCAAAAGGTTTTTCCCCTGTGTGGGTTCTCTGATGCTGTTGCAGATGGTATCTCTGTCTGAATCTCTTCCCGCACTTTGAGCATTCAAAAGCTTTCTCTCCTCTGTGTATACCTTGGTGCACAAGGAGCTGTAATCTCTTTCTACCGTACTTCCCACATTGAATGGATCTACTTGCCTTCGTTACCCGGTCCTTTGGAAAATGTACATTGCACTTTCTTCTATCTCGCTTCTCAACCGTATGGCCACCTGTTTTTCTCTTAGGTCTCTCTCGAGTCCTGACGTTTTCTTTCAAGTCTTCATTTTTAACTCTGTCTGGGATTTGCTGATGAAATTGCTCACCCGCCTCATTCATCTGATCACCCTGTGCTGGAATAAACAGAGTGATCCTGTTAGCACCTGGGAAGGCTAGTATGGTCCAAAGGCATCTAAGTGACTGCCGAAGGCAAGGAGTGACAACCCTCTGGCCTCGTCCACCTTGGCTGATCTTAACCACCCCTCCACCTTTCATAAGAGTATCTAGTATTTAAGGATACCTCTGTCCAAAGTCCCTGTCCCAACCCCGGGTAAAGACTTCTGGTTACACGCGGGGTGTGGCAAAACAAAGTTTCAAAATACGAGAGAGAGAGACTAATTCCCACCCTAGTCTTGGTAGGTGCCACCAGTCCTTTCTGATCTATCCCAACAGCCCAGCAGGGAAAGGACAAGTCTCCCAGCTCCTCAGAAAATTAACAAGAAAAGTCAGCCCTGCAGAGGGGGACTGCAGACTGAATTTCCAAACACAAAATAGTTAGCTGGTAGGTGGTCAAAGGTTAAGACTCTAGATAAAGGCTTTGAGGTCAATGAAGGCAAAACCCATGACAGAATAAAAATATAGTTATTTATTTAAGGTGCAAGAATATGTGTTGTATTGTATTGTGTGAAGAAATAAAATAAAAGTCTGTCCTCTGGGACATACATACATACATACATATATACATATACATATATACATACATATATACATATACATATACACATATACATATATATACATATATACACATATATATATTCAAACAAGACTAGACAGTGAAAGAAATAGAACAATTTAACCCAAGCTTTTCCAGCATAGCTAAAACATAGAATCAAGGTTCCAGTTCCCATTCTGGTTCATCACAGGCAGGCCGTTCCAGCAAGACAGGATGCCTAAGGCCTTAGCCCTTCCAAGCAGCAATCATACGGGATGCCATATCGGGAGCTGCACAACCACTGGCATACTCCTGTGCCAAGTGGTCACCCAGCTCTTGCACTGTTGTGCCATAGTGCAAAGACTAACTAGATTTATGGAAAAGGTCTCCGATTGACGCCAGGCCGGTTGGACCAATCAGACACCTGAGAGATGATGTGACTCTCTTTTGGTTGCTAGGCACATGACATCCAAGGAAGGACTGGAGTGGGGGGGGGAGAGAGAGAAATGAAACCGTACTGCGAATAAGTCTCGCCCGTTCCCACACAGGTGCCCACAACTTCAGTTGCGTGGAATGTGCTGACTGGAAGTGGGTACCCCCTAGCACTCCAGCTGCAAATAATTAGGCTAGCAATGTCAGTGCGTTCCAACTGTCTCCGACTATCTCTGGGGAGATCTCTGGAGGCCTCTCTGCAGCCTGAACCAAAGAGTTTACGCCACAGAGCAAAGCAAGGAACCATTTTTCTTTACAACCTCAGCCCCTCAAGAGCTACGACTGAGCTCTTGCCCAGAAGGAGTTTCTGGGCCTCCAGATTTCCGGTCCCTAGAAGGCCGCCCTCCCTCCTTACCCAGTGGGGTGTATAATTGTAGAAGAAGAAGAAGAAGAAGAAGAAGAAGAGATTGGATTTATACCCTGCCCTTCACCACCCAAAGGCGTCTCAGGGCGGCTTACAAACTCCTTTCCCTTCCCCTCCCCACAACAGACACCCTGTGAGGTAGAAGAAGACAAGAGATTGGATTTATACCCCCGCCCTTCACTACCCAAAGGTGTCTCAGAGCAGCTTACAAACTCCTTTCCTCCCCCTCCCCACAACAGACACCCTGGGAGGTAGGTGGGGCTGGGAGAGCTCTTGACAGAAAGTGCTCTTTTTTCAAGAACTGTACTGTAGTAAGAGTTTATGGATTTTTATATTAAGGTTTTATTAGGATGTAATAAAAAGCCTATTAAGTGGAAAGGCCTCTCCTTTGTAGGTTAGAGTGTCTTTTTAGCTGATGCTGGCAGACAAGAAACTATTCTTTTTCTTCTTTCTTGTTGTTTGGATGAAACAGCTATCTAGCTGTCTGGTGTTTTTCACAGGCCTTCAGTGCAGTATTGCTGGTACAGCAGAAGACAGGCTTTTCAATAGATGTATTTGCTTGAAGTATAGAGTTCACGGTTTTAGGTGTTTGGAGTAAAACTCCACAGTGTCTGGTTCAAATAGGGCTTTCGTTTCATATCAGAAAACAACACCTTTTTCCTTTGGGTATGAAGAATCCTTGGGTATTATTATTAAGGTTAAGTGAAATAAGCATGTGAGATATCATATAGGGCACACCTTTTCCTGGAACTGACCAATGAATAAATGACTACTCAGATGATGCTCTGACATTTTTGTGAGCAATTATGATTTCTCGGTGTTATCTTTCCGACTATGTCATTCTGGGTATAAAATTTCATGCGCTTCCTGATATATTGCTCAGAAAGCAGTCAGTTTTTGATAGGCTGGTTTGGCCTAACTGTTTTCAATTGTTTAATAACAATTAAATAATCAATGAACATTCCTCCTCATTCTGACTTCTCTTTGTTGGCTTGGGAGTCTATGTGTACAGCAGTAACACACCAAATGTTGCTCAGAAGTGAGTCAGAAATCCCCCATGAATGGCCAGGGTCCGGCGTATCTAAGGGACTGCCTCTTCCCGTATGTACCCCCAAGAGCACTGCGATCGGGGAACAGCCATTGCCTGGAAGTACCAGGCCCTCGAAGTGTGAAGCTTGCCCAAACCAAGGCTAGGGCGTTCTCAACGGCGGCTCCCACCTGGTGGAATGAGCTCCCAGAGGAGATCCGGGCCCTGCGGGACCTAGTGCAGTTCCGCAGGGCCTGCAAGACGGAGCTCTTCCGCCAGGCCTTTGAGGAGGAGCCGCCGCCGCTATCATGCCATCACTGAGAGCCTATCATCCATCTGCCCCATTATCTGGAAAGATGGATGCCGTCCGTGAGCTGGGATATACTACTCCTGGTGCCCATGCGATTAAGAAATCCGCCGCCAGTGTGGGATACCGTGTAACGTGCATCTTGGATTTACATGAATTTTACTGCTGTATTGAATTTTTTTTTATTGTATGTAATATTTTTATTGTTTTTAGTTCTGAAACTCGGCTTGGCCGCTTGTTAGCCGCCCTGAGCTACTGGGTAGGGCGGGGTATAAATCCCAAAATAAAATAAATAAATAAATAAATAAATTTGTTGCCTGTTCCCTTGATATAACCGTAAAGGATACTCACTCTCAGCCAGCACATCTGGGAATGAAATATGCTCTCTGGATCCTCTTGTGAAATTCTCCAGTCTTTCTTTGGATGCAAGGCCGTTGTCTGTCTCCACCGTAGTCTCTCTTATACTTCTGGCTTCTTTCGCAGAGACAGAGAGGGTATTTATTTATTAACAGTATGACAGTGTTTGGTGTAGCCGGGAGTTCCTAAGATTGTCTGGCAGCCAGAAGCTCCAGCTCTTCAGTGTCATGCAGAGCTAGGTGGTAAGCTATAGTTGTTTTTTAGACAAGGGATGATTAAAAGGTGGTTTGTCATCGCCGGACTCTGATTCATGGCCCTGGGGTTCCCTGGAGGTTGCCCTTCCAAATACTAGCCATGGTCAACCCTACTTAGCTTCCTAGATCTAACAGTATTGGGCTTGTCTGGGCTATCCAGGTTAGTGCATCCTTATCTTTTTCAAGGCCAGACTCCAGAATGTGGTAACTGGTTAATAGTGAGAACCTGTATCCAGACGTGTAACCAGGAGGAAGGGGGGGGGTTAGGAGGGTGCTGACAGACTCTGGAAAACTCCATAACGGAGGACCCTGGATTGGGTCGTTGGGAATACCTGACCCTAGAGAGGCAGAAAGTCTAATATGGGTATAGACCAGAGGGACTTTACGCTAACTTTATGCTCATGCCATGCTAGTACGCCTTGATATTTTCTTGCTTCATCACAATGAACCGTTTTATGTAGAATAACTTAGGCTACAAGTGTAATAATTATGCTGCAACAAGAGGTGCCATCTAATAAAAAAGATTTCCTGTATTAGACAGACCAGTTAGCTTTTCTCGTTTTTCTGTTGCTGAGCTGCAGAAACCGTCCCGTTTAGTGATGTCTTATTTTTAAATACTTAAAAATCCTATATAAATACACACAACACACACAAACATATATGCAAACGCACACAGAGACACATATTTAAAGGGGTCTGCTTTACTCGTGGACTCTCTCTCCACGTGAACCGTCTGAACTGGGGGCTGCTCAGGTACAAAGAGTCGTGACCCAGGGGGACCCAGAGTTCGGTTCTCGACGGGATCATTTCCAGATCACAGGCAGAGCAGATGTTTGTAATTCTGTCCAAGGGGAAGGGAGTGTTGTAAAGGTTCTCAACAGAGAAATGAGGATCTGGCCCCTTCCAGAGTTCTGTTTACCTCGGGCCACGACACCCTCTCTGGCTTGGGTGATGGCCACAATACTGGCTTCAGTTGCCCTTGGGCAGGTACACGCCCAGGAACACAGGAAGCTGCGCTCTACGGAATCAGAACCTTGGTCCACTGAAGTCCGTATTGTCTACTGAGCCCAGAAGTGCCTCTCCAGAATCTCAGGCAGAGGTCTTTCACATCAGCTTCTACCTGATCCTTTGGACTGGAGATGCTGGGATTCAACTGGGGACCTTCAGCATGCCAAGACGACGCTCTGCCAGTGAACCACAGCCCCTCCCCAAGTAGCATGACAGGCCTCAAAACAGCACGTTGCTATTCGGTGTTTTGATTCATGCCTCATCACAATGGCAGCCATGGATACCTAATGAACAATCCTTACCCAGAAAGGCCACATTCCCGTAGTTCTCCAGCATGACTTCCCTGTGCAGAGCTCTTTGTCCCGGACCCAGCAGGGCCCATTCCGCCTCCGTGAAATGGACGGACACCTCCTCAAAGGAAATGGGGCACTGAAAGAAAAAGCAGATTCCCTCCTCAGAGATCAGGCCAGGCAGAGATGGCACACTGGGAGGGAATAGTCCGGCTAAGTACAGGATGCCTGGGTTGTTATGGGTAAAGGGAACGGCGTTCAGGGGATCTCTTGCCCAGACACCGTGAAGAAACTGCAGGAGCGAAAGCCCCCCCCTTAGAAAGGAAGAGGGACCCCAGCTGTCCCCTGCTCAACTCTCCTACCTGGACTGGAGGTGCAGCAGCCGTTTCCACACCTGTGAAAAGACGACGGCTCAACAGCATCTCTCCACGGCCTGTTACGGAGACAAAGGAAGAAAGAAGGGTGCTTGCTTGTTTCTTCCCTGCTTCACACACCCCCTTTCAGGTCTGTGAAATCTTGCCCTGTGTTCACTCAACAATTTTTTTGAACTCTTTTTACTAAACTCTCGGAAAGGCAGAAAGAAGTACCAGGTAACTAAGAGCATCAGGGATTCCACATGGTGCCGTCTCCTGTGAAACTGTGTCCGGTCTGCGGGGAGGGAATGAAGGGGTGTGTGTGTGTGTGGAAATGACGTTCCATGACAGGCCACCGTCCCCTTCGGCCCAGGTGTGGTTTGAGAACAGCTTGAGACTCAAGGACAATATGAATGAGTTTCCAGAGTGTCTCCTGGCATGCTAACGTCTCAACCAGGTTACCAGCCGGAAGCAACGTGAACATGACACGACAGAAGCCAATTTCCCCCATTATCTTTCAGACCTAGAAACTGGTTTTCAGAGTTCTGCTGCCCCACAAGGTGGAGCCTCCCTTTATTCACCAGGCTGAAGTGCTCTGCTGAGGTTAGTCAATCTCTTCTCTTTAGAGCCACCCTGAGTTCCTCTTATGGAGGGAAGGGGAGATATTCACTTTTGAAACAGTGGGAAGAACGGAGGCCCGTGAAGTTGTGGAATCTCCTTTTACAGGAAACAAGAAGTGAGTGAACAACTGAGTGCAGCAAATGAACTCTGAGTGGTGTGAAGAAGTATATAATTTTTCCCTGAACTGAACTCTCTACCCATCAAATCCACTCTATGCTCTTATCATGTCAGGCATGCTGAGTCCTTACCACAGGAGAGGGCATCTAGGGAATGCTCCACAGACTGCCCCCTCAGCCCTTCCTCGGAAGGAGCTCCTTCCGCCTCAGGGATTGTAGCTTCTGTCTTCACGGATGGTCTGAACATCTGAAAGAGCGGCGAGGGAGACGGGTAAGAGATGGAATGGAAGAGACCAAGCAATGGGTCCTGCCCCACTCCCAGACTCTGCACCCTTCGATCAGCAGACCTGGTGAGTTATCCGGACGGATAAGACATTCTCTTGTAGAAGGGACTGCTGAAGGAGACTCTTAAATCTCCCATTGGGACAATTAACACTCAGACAAATGTCTGGCAGGGGAACTTTAGGACAAGGCCAGATATTGTTGCTGGAATTGGACATGCCTGGAGGAAATCCCCTCACCTGTTCCGCCTGCCTCTTCTCCTCCGCCTGACTCAGGAGGAAACCTTCAGCCAAGGCCACTGCCTGGGAACTGCTCTCCGGCCCGCATCCTCTGACCCAGCACTGCATTTCCTGGGGCAGGAGAGTCAGGAACTGTTCCAGGATCACCAGGTCCACGATCTGCTTCTTGGAGTGCCTCTCCGGCTTCAGCCAGTGGTTGCAAAGTCCATGGAGCTGGCTGCAAACCTCTTGAGGCCCATCAGCCTCATGGTAGCGGAACAGCTGGAAGCGTTGGCAACCTGCATCTGAGGTTATGGTGTCCTGAGCCAGGATCTCTGGCACAGCCCTTTCCCAGAATTCCATACCACTCCCAGCTTGGAGGGGGTGGGGGCCTTTCCTTGCTGTCCTACTAATCCCAGGTCCTCCTAGGTCCTCTTCTTTTATCTCCTGCCCCTTCTCTTGGGTCACCTCAGACTGGGAAAAGACGCCTTGATTCACTTGGCTATGAAGAGAGCCTTCTCCCTGGGGGGACAGAGAGACAGACAGCAACGTGTCAAGAGGAAAATAAAAAAAGACTGGAGATACAACTTTGAACACCACAAATCTTCGATTGCTCAGGGGAGAAATGTGAATTGCTGAAATGGATCAAAAGAAAAGTGCATCTTGTGGTTTACAGAACAGCCTAACAGTCCTAGGAACAAATTCCTCAGCTAACTTGGAGCCCCAAAAGGACAAGAGGGACTGGTGATGACCCCGTTAACCATTGCCTGTATCTCTTCAACAGGATTAAAGTGTTAGGCAAGAGCTCTGTCCAAGCATGGGGAGGGGAAGGGGCAGGAATGTGTCTGTGGGAAGAAGGAGCAGCTGAGACTGGGAGAGAAAGGCAGACGGGCTTTGGCTGAGATTTGGCTGAAGAATCTTGAGACACAAGAATCCTTCCTCTGAGCCTTTGTTGTGGGGTAGGGGACCCCTACTCTGTGGAATTCCTCTGGCTTCCACCCATGCTCAGGTCTGCCAGACTATTTGTCATTAAAGCAAACAATAACAAGACACCAGAAGGCTTTCTTCTTCCAAGGGGAACCAACCCCAGGAAAAAAGGATCCCTTGGAACTTCTTACCACTTGAAGGAGCAGGGCAAATATGAGACATCTTTCATCCAGAGAAGAATCACTGTTTTCTCCTGGCCCCTTATTTGAACTCACTCAGACAGAAGGATCATTTTCCAGAGTCCAGCCTGTTGTGGGAACAAGCCCAAGCCCAGTCCCTGAACAGCTTTGGGTGGCTACTAAGCCTCTCACTGATGCTCTGCTGGAGATGGTTGCTGGGGGGGCGGTTGCCAGGGGGTCTGTACCTCTTGCCTGGCAAAAGGGTGCCACTTCTGCCACCCAAGCTCCAGTGTAGGAGGTAATATTTGGCAGTCTTACGGCTGCCTCTGCCAAGTCAGCTGTGGAGTGATGGGGAAAAGGAGCTTCTCTCCCTGTCTCTCCACTTTGCAAGACCCTGCTGTGAGTGGGTAATTGAACCCCCATCTATTTCGCTCACTGGTGTCTTTTTGTCACTTACAGCACGATCCTCACAGTGACCGATGCCCCTGTGTCCCATTTGTTCCTCCTGGCCGTGTGTCTGTGGGAGGCGGAGACCAGGGGGTGTGGCCACTTCAGCATGCTCCGCCCCTCTCTGCCTGGCTGGGGGGGGAGTCACCTCCTGCTGTGATTGGGGTGGTGGCAGTCATGTTTCCATGCTCTTTCCTGGCATCGCTCTCTGCACCTTCGGAACCTGGTTTTTAAAATGTTCCTCTCCTCTGCTGGGCGGGCCTTGGAGACCGGCTGGCAGCCCCGGCAGCCCCATCCGCCCCCCACCCAGTGGGAAGGCATCAGGGTCTTAGGGTGGGGCTGCGGGTGATTCCAAGACAGGCAGGCGTTCCCATCTCCCCCAAAGCCCTTCCTTACTCATCTAAGGGGAAAAGACCAGCTTATCATTTGTTTGGAGATTAAAATGACCAGCAACAGAACGGCAGTTTTGTTCAGTCAACCTTGCTTGTACTAAAAGACATTGATTATCTCCCCCCACCCCACCCCGTGCAAAAAAACAAACTCTGATTGCATAGTGGTGCAAAACTGGTGCCTAACAGGGCTGTCAACCTCCGGGTGAGGCCTGAAGTTCTCCCCGAATTACAACTGACCTGCCGCAAACAGAGATCACTTCCCCAAAGAAAATGGCTGTATGAGGGGGGACGGACACGACTCTAGGGCCTTCTCCCCTTCTGAGGTCCTCCCGTCCCCAAACTGGACCTTTCCCAGAATCCACCCGCCAAAACATCCAGGGATTTGCTAACCAGGAGCTGCCAACCCTATAAAAACCACGGCGGAGAATGACCCCGGCCTTCCCCCTTCCAAGATCTCAAAGCTTGTCCTCTGCCCCCTTATTTCTACATGATCCTTCCTGGGATCCGGCTGCACGATTTCCCCCTGCTGTCGCACATCTGAAGCCCCTCCTGTTCTCGCTCCCCATTCAGAAGCAAACTCTTCCCCCCATCAGAAAAGTTTCTTCTTTTCCACCACTCCCTTCTTCAGAGACTCTAGCAATGGCTCTTTAAGTTTAACCTTTTGAGTGTTGCAGAGAAAGGAAAATGTGTACTCTGTATGAAGAGCTTCAGCCAGGCTGCTGCTCAGTGGGGCTGCTCTGGAGAAACTCTGCGCAGGGGTTGGGCTCCCAGAGCATCCCGGGCTGTTCAGCCGTCTCAGAAACAGGGAGGCTGAAATTGGGTCCCAGCTACTTATTCATCCACCTAGTATAAGTACCATAAAAGTCAGCTGCGGGAAGGGGTTAGATTGTTACATGATGCTATCCTTTAAACAGACGGGTGCAGGTTATTGACTTTATATTTGCAGCAGGAAGATAGAATTCACAATCTCAAATGCGACCAGAAAGTGCCTCTCTGGGAGTTTTTAACAATATTTACGGGAGGAAAGGGACAGAGCCCGGATTCCGAGGAAGGAGGCTGGGTTTGGACAACCCTCCGCTGTTCAAGTCCTTGCTCTGTCCACCTGCAGCTCCAGAGACAGAAGGAGAAGGAAGGAGATCCCTGCCTGGGAAGGAGAAAAGCCTCTGGCAGGAAGGAGCTCCTTCTGCCTCAGGGACTGTAGCTTCTATCTTCATGGATGGTCCCCACACTTGAAACAGCCGCGAGGGAGATGGGTAAGAGATGGAATGGAAGAGACCAAGCAATGGGTCCTGCCCCACTCCCAGACTCTGCACCCTTCGATCAGCAGACCTGGTGAGTTATCAGGAGGAATAAGACATTCTCTTGTAGAAGAAGCTGCTGAAGGAGGGCTGTGAAATCTCCCATTTGGATGACTAACACCCGAACAATTGTCCGGCAGGGAAATTTTGAAAAAGGCCAGATATTGTCGCTGGAATCGGACATGCCTGGAAGAAGCCCCCTCACCTGTTCTGCCTGCCTCGTCTCCTCTGCCTGACTCAGGAGGAAACCTTCGGCCAAGGCCACCGCCTGGGAACTGCTCTCCGGCCCGCATCCTCTCACCCAGCACTGCATTTCCTGGGGCAGGAGAGTCAGGAACTGCTCCAGGATCACCAGGTCCACGATCTGCTCCTTGGAGTGCCTCTCCGGCTTCAGCCAGTGGTTGCAAAGTCCATGGAGCTGGCTGCAAATCTCTTGGGGCCCATCGGCCTCATGGTACCGGAACAGCTGGAAGCACTGGCGATCTACATCAGAGGTTACGGCATCCATAGCCAGGATGTCTAGCACAGCTCTCTCCCAGAATTCAATATCGCTCCGAGCTTGGAGGGGATTAGGGGCCTTTGCTTGCTGTCCTGCCAATCCCAGGTCCTCCAGGATCCACTTCTTCCATCTCTTTCCCCTTCCTTTGGGTCACCTCAGACTGGGAAAGGATGCCTTTACTCACTTGGCTACAAAGATAGGCTTCTCCCTGGGGGGACTGAGAGAGAGACAGCAACAGGTCAAAAAGGAAATAAATAAGAAAGGAGCTACAGCACTGAATATCACAAACCTTCATATGCTCAGGAGACAAGTGATCAGAAAAGTGGTTCTTGTGGCTTGTAGAACAGTTAAATATCATTTCGTCACATTAAAGATGAACCTGTTTTAGACACGTCTCTTTGGTTCTTCAGGAAAGTTTAGTATCTCTCTTTGCCTCTTTAAGGGTGCTACAAGCTTAGCCTCCCACCACATTGGTGCAGACTGTTCCAGGGGCTAATTCTTAAGATAAAGTGGAGACCCAAAAGGACAAGAGGGATTGGTGACCCTTTGACCATTGTACGTATCTCTTCAACAGGACTGAAGTGTTAGACCAGAACCCTGTCCAGGCACCCAGCTGAGGGGAAGGGGGAGGAATGTGTCTGTGGAAGAAGGAGCAGCTGAGACTGGGAGAGAAAGGCAGACAGGCTTCGGCTGAGATTTGGCTGAAGAATCTTGAGACACAAGAATCCTTCCCTCTGAGCCTTTGTTGTGGGGTAGGGGACCCCTATACAGTGGGAATTCCTCCGGCTTCCATTCGTGCTCAGCTCTCCCAGTATATCTGTCATTAAAGCAAGACACCAGGAGGTTCCAGGGCTTTCTCCTTCCAAGGGGAACCAACCCTGGGAAACAGGGTCCCTCAGAGCTTCTTACCACTTGAAGAAGCAGGGCGGATGTCACAAGTCTTTCCTCCAGAAGAGAATCACACTTTTCTCCTGGCCCCTTAGCCGAACTCACCCTGACAGAAGGACCACTTCCCAGAATCCAGTGTGAGAGCAAGCCTAAGCCCAGTCCTTGAACAGCTACAGGTGGTTACTAAGAGTCCCACTTGGGCCCTGCTGGAGACAGTTGTGGGGGGGGACAACCCATCCCAAATGATTGACATTTGTGCCAGCCAATCAGCATGAAAGACTCATCCTATTTGCTCCCATCCGGGACTCCTTTCTGGGCCTCCTAATTACCAAAAGGCAAGCTTCGTATTTTTGCTGGCATCCCCCTTAGCGGGACCTGAAACCACACCTCCTGTGACTGTGTCCTTGTGTTTCTTGCTGTTGTGTTGACTGGGGGTCTGTACCTTTCTTGCCTGGCAAAAGGGTGCCCTTCCTCCCACCCAAACCACAGTGCAGGAGGGAAAATTTGGCATTTTGTCACGGCTGTGGAGTGACAGGGTTGGAGCCATTCTCTCCCTTTGAGTCCACCTTGCAAAAAACCAATGGGGTGGGGATTTGAACCCACATGCATGGTGCTTGCTCCCTGGTGTGTTAATCTCACTCACACTGTGATCATAACTGCGATATATGCCCCAGTGTCCCATTTGTTCCTCCTGGCCTTGTTTCTGTGGGGAGACTGGTCCCAGGGCTTGTGGCCAGATTGGCACGCTCTGCCCTTCTCCACCTGGCGGGGGGGGGGAGTCGCCTCCTGCTGTCATGGGGGGGGGGTTGGTCACGTTTCCCTAATCTTTGCTGGCATGGCTCTCTCCACCTTCACAACTAATTTTTAAAATGTCCCTCTCCTCTGCTGGGCAGGCCTTGGACACCTCCTGGCAGCCCCATCCAGCCCCCAGTTGGAAAGGTATCGGGGTCTTAGGTTGGGGCCCAGTTGATTCCAAGACAGGCAGGAGTTTCCTTCCCACCAACGTTCCCTCTAAGCTGTGGAGTCTTGTGAGCAAAAATTCTACTTTGTGAGCTGCTGGCATTAAAGTTGTGAGCGAGCAATTTGGCTACTGCATAAGTTAGTTTGCTTTGGAGCCATCCTTCCTGAGCTAAGACAACGATGTGTGAGCTGGAGGCTATAAAACTGTGAGCTAGCTCACACTAACTGCTTCCCACCCGAGCCCTTTTTTACTAATATAAAGAGGGAAATAACAGGTTTTTTGTTTGTTTTGAGAGTAGGATTACCAGCAAGGGAAGGGCACTTTTGTTCATTCGACCTTCCTTATACTGAAAGACCCAAAAGGAGTCCGTCCGTCTCCCCAAACACTGATTTCATAGCGGTGCAAAATTAGCGCCAAACACGGTTGCCAACCTCCGGCCCGGGGGTGGGGGGGAGCTGCAGTTATTCCCGAATCGTGACCTACCTGGCCGCTGAAACAAATCATTTCCTAGGGAGAAAAGGGCTGCCGCGGGGGAGGGGACCCCACTCTACCGCCTTGTTCCCGTCTGAGGTCCTCCCGTCCACAAACCGGGCCTTTCCCCAGGAAACTCCCCCCACCCCCCAAGTGGCCAGGGATCTGCCCCCCGGGAGTTGCCAGCCTGATGCAAACCATGGCTGAGAACGATCCCGGCCTCCCTCCCTTCCCAGATCTCAAACGCCTATCCCCCGCAGGCGCCTTATTTCCAAGCAAACCTTCCCGGGATCCGGCTGCGCGGCTTTCCCCTGCAAGCCCCTCTTGCGCTCTCTCCCCATTCAGAAGAAAACCTCACCCCCCCCCCCACGCCCGGAAGGCGCCTTTCCTATCCTCCGCCCCCTCCTTGCTCGGCCTCTCTAGCAAACGGCTCTGTGTTTTTAACCCGCTCAGTGCTGCAGACAGAGGGAAAAAGTGTCGAGGGGGAGTTTCGGCCAGGCGGCCGTCAACGACGCCTTGTGCCGCTCAGTGGGGCTGCTCCGGAGTCACTCTGCACGGGGGTTGCGCTCCCGGAGGATCCCGGGCTGTTCAGGCATCGCCGCAAAAGGGCGGCTGAAGCTGGGCTCCTATAGAAGGACCCTGGAGCTCAGTTTGGGGAAGGGGGTTTGCATTATCAGGGGACGCTATTCTATAAACCGGGAGGAGCGCAGATCACCCTGACTTTCCTCTGTTGCCCCGCGGAGAGGACGAGATGCAGGATCTCAGAGGCGCCCACCCGGCCGGGGGGTTCTGGGCAACAGGACAGAGCCCGGATCCCGAGGATGGCGGCTGGGTTGGGGGGGAGAAAGGAGCGAAGCCTCTGGCAGAGAAATGGGGAAGAGGCCTCTGATCCCCGCTGGTCTCCAGCCGCTGTCCTCGATGGTAAAGGTAAAGGTTCCCTTGCTCGAAAGCCAGTCGAATCCGACTCTAGGGTTGCGGTGCTCATCTCCGTTTCAAAGCCGAAGAGCCAGCGCTGTCCGAAGACGTTTCCGTGGTCATGTGGCCGGCACGACTAGACACCAAGGCGCACGGAACGCTGTTACCTTCCCACCGAAGTGGTACCTATTTATCTACTTGCAATTTCTTGCTTTCGAACTGCTAGGTTGGCAGGAGCTGGAACTAGAGATGGGCACTCACTCCGTCATGCGGCACCCAGGTCTCGAACTGCTGAACTACCGACCTTCCACAGCCTGCGGTTCAGCGTCTTAACTACTTGAGCCACCGCAGCTCGATGGACTGATGCTCTAATTCCGTATCCTGCAGCCGCATGGGGGCGTGGAGGGGAGGGGGCATCTGAAGCAGCAGCCAATTCTTTGGGGGGGGGGTTTGGATTTGTGCCAGGGAGCCGCAAGAAGGAAAGGGCGGCGATGCCTGAAAAGGTGTCTCAGAGAAGATTTTAAAAATGAAAGGGGTTCCTTCCTCCACACTTTCTAGAGATCCACGATCTTCAAAATGGGCAACCCTCTTACTGTTGCCAGTAACCCAGGAGTCATATCTTTGAACACTAATTTAATGCAGCCGTGCAGAAGTAACGTTTCTTAATAGCATATATATTGCTTTTGTGAATCCATAATTCACATAAAGCAAATTCACTTAGCATTACAGAAAGCATGAAAAGTCCTGTGTATTAAGTCCATATGGAGAGTAAGATTTCAGTGCCTGTATCCAATATAATTCTTTTTGTAGTAAGATCTTTTTTTTACATCAGTTCTAGTATACTGGTAGGATTCAAATGTATATATTCCAAAGAATTCAAAATCATTGAAAGTATGTTTTATTTCAGTACAGTGATTCACCAGTGGGGCATCTATAACCTCATGTTTCAGACGGGATTTGTGGTCCATTATTCAAGCCCTGACTGGTCTCATACTCATACCCACATATAGCACCCCACAACAATTAAAAACAACCCATCTAGAATTACAGTTAATAAAATGTTGAAGTTCAATTTTAATTAATCCATTAGGGTGCATAAATAGTTTTCCAAAGAGTTTTCACAGATGGAACAATTCCCGCATTTGAAATGTCTGTTGAGGTCTACTCTAGGCTTTATTTTAGACAAGATGTCTGCTCTTGCAATATAATATCTAATGCTGTTTGTTTTTCTAGTCCTATAGAATTAAGTTTGCTCTATGAAATTGCATCAGTGGCTGTGAGGGGAGCCCTGTTGTGGGAAAGGGATGGTGTCTCTGCTGACTCTCGACCGATAGCATAGATGATGGTATCCTTTTCTACCAGGTAGCCAGGATGGTAAATGGGGGCACCATCCTCTGCTGGTTCCGGTTCTGTTTGGCTGATCAGTCACAAAAGTGGGCCGAGGGGACCCCTGCTTGACATGTGCAACAGGGTCCCAGAGTTTCCTCTCTTGTGCTCCATGTTTTGGATTCTGGAATACTCTGAGGGATTTTGAGAGTCTCAGAGGTATCTTTGCTGGAGTCTCTGTTCGGGCCTTGAATGTATGGCTCCTAGAGATATTGGACAGGATTGCTTTTCGGTACCCTCTCCCCTCCTTCAAACAGGAGACTGGCTTCACGGTTTACTCTGGAGCGGGAAGAACTGACCAAGAAAGCCTCAGTGAAGTCACACTTTTCTATGAACTTCAAACTATGAGCTTTGGACTGTCCTGTTAAAGAAGGATTACAGAAATGTGGGGTGGAAAACTTTCCAGTCCTTTTTTTTCTGCTAAAGCATTTTCATTTCTAAAGATGTCTTGTTTCCTAAAATTAATAATGAATGGGTACCTTTGCCAATACAATATTCAGGTTACTCTCCCGGCGTTGGGCGGCCCGGGGTTTTTTTCACAGAGGGGTGGGGGGCATTTTGGTGCCCCTGCAGGGCCGGCGCCCTAGGCGAGCGCCTAGCTCGCCTAGTGGGTGAGCCGGCCCTGCCCATGATGCAAAACAAATATTTTATCAAATGGGATTTTCCAAGCACGTATAAAAGCAAACTTGCCACTTGTTAGTTTTACCAATGTGTGTCGGGCAGAGCGCTGGCAGAAAATTACAATCAGGAGGAGGTTTGGAATTTAACCTACTCAGTTCAATTGCCCTCTTTTCGCAAGGAGGAGAGGAAAGGAGAGGATTCCTGTCCTGCAGGAACATCATAAAATTTGGAAACTGGTAGACGTTATGTACTCGGACAAACTGAAGCTCAGAACTATGACGGAAAGGTGGAAGTTCCAATACTCTGGTGGACGGGTTTGAGAGAATCGGTACCGACTCTGTACCGTGGGCTGAGAGAGGCAGGATCCAGATGCTGTTCTGGAATGTCATCCCCCACACGTGGGGTCCAGCCAGAGGCAATTTCCATGGAGGGAAGCTCAGTCAGAGATTGTAATTTGAGGCACATAACTTGTAAACAAGCCAAGACTTCTTCTTGAGAAGAATTATTGGGGAAAACATCCTATTTACTGGCCATTTGGATCCCCAAAAGTAGTTCAGGAGGAGTCTTTTGCCGTCGGCTCTTTAACATATCATGAATACCTCTCTGCGCAAAAATGTTATACCAGGAGAGAGTATTAGACGGTATGATTCTGCAGAGCCCCTGCTTTATCACCACTATCTAATGCTCCACAAACCTGTTAGATGGCAGATGGAACGCACAGCTGTGCTCCACTGAGAAGTTCATCGGAGCAGCAAACGCCTCAAATTTTGCTGAAGCAAAACTGGGATCCCTGTCTGTGTGGGCTGTCTACTGTGTGGGGATACTGATATAAGGTGTTAAAGCCATGCGCAGGAGGCAGAGTCCCTGTGTAATCCATGTAAAGAATCTCAGAAGGTTGAGTGGCCTTGGGAAGGGGGCTGGGCGGGGGTTTGGCTATGTGTAATGTATCTGAAGAGTATAGTTTCAACTGGGGCTGTTTGGAGCCCTTCAGCCCTTCAGTTTTGTAGGCTTGGGGTTCAAGAACAGAGTTCAAGAACGACAGGAGACAAGATCTGCAGCAAGCTTTCTCAGTTAACAGCAGACTGAGCAGCGTTTTATTAAAACACCCCCCTTTTCTTCCCCCTGCTCCGTTTACAGAAAAGACATTGCTACTATCATACACATAACAAGCTATTGTTTTTCTCCTGTCTTTTCTCTCTCCCCCTGTTGCATATACAGAGATAGTTACAAGCATATAAACCTATTGTGCTAAGTTGCAAGTATGCTGTAAAAAGAACATGATGTGCTTTGCCGGACAGCTCGTATCTCCAATAAGTTTCTACTCTCCCTGTTTCTCAGTAAATGTTCACTGCAGCCTTGTGTTAATATTATTCTCAATATTTCCCTGTGGGAACATTAATATAGGAACATAATGTAGGCATTTTCACTTCCGGGTTTGCCTCACAAAAGTTGCCATACCTACACAGTTTTGGGGAGCTGCCTAAGTAGGTGGAGTTTCTTGTTCTTGTTGTCAATTATGTCCTGAGACAACACATTAGTTGAGCCGAAGACCTACTGAGCTTCATCTTCCTACTCCCTCTATTGAGACTGCCTCAGTTCCAGAACCGATTCTCTGTCGTCTCAAGGCCGACCCAATGACCCAACAGCCTTGGTTTCACCCCCTTGCTGCAGGCTCTCAGCACTACAACCGCAAGTTGATCTCACAGCCAGCAAGGATGTGCTCTGAGGGTGGAAGGGGACTGAAGACCAGATGTTAAGCATCGAGGAATCCACACAGCAAAAAGGAAGAAGCTGTTTTTACAAGTTATGCAGTTACGTGGTTTCCCCTAATATGGGTTCTTAAATGTTTTAGAAGAGCGCTACTCTGCTGGAAACTCTTTCCACACTCTGAGCATTCAAAAGGTTTCTCCCCTGTATGAGTTCTCCAATGCCGTTGGAGATGACCACTCCAACTGAAACTCTTTCCACACACTGAGCATTTAAAAGGTTTCTCCCCTGTATGAGTTTTCCAGTGTCGTTGAAGGTGACTACTCTGACGGAATCTCCTTCCACACTCTGAGCATTCAAAAGGTTTCTCTCCTGTGTGAGTTCTTTGATGCTGTTGAAGAGTGCCACTCAAAAGGAATCTCTTTCCACACTCTAAACATTCAAAAGGTTTCTCCCCTGTATGAGTTCTTTGATGATTCTGAAGAGCGCCACTCTCATTGAATCTCTTTCCACATTCGAAGCATTCAAAAGGTTTCTCCCCTGTATGAGTTCTTTGATGATTTTGAAGAGTGCCACTCTGCTGGAAACTCTTTCCGCACTCTGAGCATTCAAAAGGTTTCTCCCCTGTATGAGTTCTCCAATGCCGTTTAAGATGGCTACTCTGGCGGAAACTCTTTCCACACTCAGAGCATTCAAAAGGTTTCTCCCCTGTGTGAGTTCTTTGATGCTGTTGAAGAGTGCCACTCAGAAGGAATCTCTTTCCACACTCTAAACATTTAAAAGGTTTCTCCCCTGTGTGAGTTCTTTGATGCTCTTGAAGAGTGCCACTCTGACTGAATCTCTTTCCACACTCTGAACATTCAAATGGTTTCTCCCCTGTATGAGTTCTTTGATGCCGTTGAAGAGTGCTACTCAGACTGAATCTCTTTCCACATTCTGAACATTCAAAAGCTTTCACGGCCATGTGAGTTCTCTGATGCTTTTCCAAACAGCCTCTCAGACTGAATCTCTTTCCACACGCTGAACATTCAAAAGGTTTTTCCCCAGGGTGCATTGCCAGATGACTTTGAAGGGTTTCTCTCCGACTGAATCTCTTTCCACACTCTGAACAATCAAAAGGTTTCTCCCCTGTGTGGGTTCTCTGGTGCTGTTGCAGATGGCCACTCTGACGGAATCTCTTTCCACACTCTGAGCATTCAAAAGGTTTCTCCCCTGTGTGAGTTCTTTGATGCTCTTGAAGAGTGACACGCTGATGGAATCCCTTTCCACACTCTAAGCATTCAAAAGGTTTCTCCCCTGTGTGAGTTCTCTGATGCCGCTGAAGATTGCTACTCAGACTGAATCTCTTTCCACACTCTGAGCATTCAAAAGGTTTCTCCCCTGTGTGAGTTCTTTGATGCTCTTGAAGCGTGCCAGACTCATGGAATCTCTTTCCACACTCTAAGCATTTAAAAGGTTTCTCCCCTCTGTGAGTTCTCCAATGCCGCTGAAGATGACCATTACGACTGAATCGCTTTCCACATTCTGAGCATTCAAATGGTTTCTCCCTAGTGCGCGTTTTCAGATGACTTTGAAGAGTGTGACTCTTACTGAATCTCCTTCCATATTCTGAGCATTCAAAAGGTTTTTCCCCAGTGTGCGTTCTTTGATGCTCTTGAAGAGTGCCACTCTGACTGAATCTCTTTCCACACTCGAAGCATTCAAAAGCTTTGTCTCCTCTATGTATACCTTGGGGCACAAGGAGCTGTAATCTCTTTCTGCAGTACTTTCCACACTGAATGGATCTACTCGCCTTCATTACCTGGTACTCTGGAACATGTACAGTGCACTTTCTTCTATCTTGCTTCTCAACCATACGGGCACCTGTTTTTCTCTTAGGTCTCCCTCGATTCCTGAAATTTTCTTTCAAGCCTTCATTTTTAACTCTGTCTGGGATTTGCTGATGAAGTTCCTCATGTTCCTCATTCATCTGCTCATCCCCTGCTGGAATAAACAGAGAGATCCTGTTAGCACCTGGGAGGTCTGGTATGGTCCAAAGGCATCTAAGTGACTGCCGAAGGAGTGACAACCCTTTGGCCTCGCCCACCTTGGCTGATCTTAACCACCCCTCCATCTTTCCCCAGAATGTCTAAAAGTTAAGGATACCTCATCCCCTCAAGAGACACAGCTGTGCTCTAGGCCAAGAAGGAATTTCTGAACCTCTAGATTTCAGGCCTGCAGAAGGCCTCCCTCCCTCCTTACCCAGTAGGCTGTATGATTTTCCAAAGCAAATGTGGCTCGGAAGTGAATCAGGAAACCACCATGGCCTGTTCCCATGAAGGATATTCACTTTCAGCCAGCTCATTTGGGAAGGAAAGATGCTGTTTGGATCCTCTGGAGGAACTCCCCAGCCTTTCTTTGGGTGCAAGGCCATCGTATGTCTCCACCGTTGTCTCTCTTATACTTCTGGCTTCATTTGCAGAGATGGAGGGGGTATTTATTTATTAACAGTATGGCAGTGCTTGGTCTAGCCAGGAGTTCCTAAGATGGTCTGGCAGCCAGAACTTCCAGCTCTTCAGTGTCATGCACAGCTAGGTGGTAAAGGGATGATTAGCTAAGGGGTGGTTTTGTCAAAGGTGGTTTTGTTATCGCCTGACTCTGCCTCATGGCCCTGGTGTTCCTTGGAGGTCACCCTTCCAAACAGTAGTCAACCCTGCTTAGCATCCGAGATCTAACAAAATTGGGCTAGGCTGAGCTATTCAGCTCAGTGCAAGGAGAAAGTGAGCATTCTTATATGGGGGAGGGGGAAGAAATGCAAAAGTAAAAAATTCTTCTAGAAGGATGGAACCATGGTAAACATCAAAGCTCACAACCTCAACCAGTACAAAATGAATGGATCTGTGAGGCCAACTACCCTAGTTCCCCCCAAGGGTTAACATGGCTCTTAAGAGGCCCAGTCTGACTTGCAAGCGTTCGTGATTTGAGCCTCCCTGCAGCTAACATCCTTACCTTTTTCAAGGCCAGACTCCAGAATGTGGTAACTGGTTAATTGTGAGAACCTGTATCCAGTTGTGTAACCAGGAGGGAGGGGGGATTAGGAGGGTGCTGACAGACTCTGGAAAACTCCATACAGGAGGACCCTTGATTGGGTCATTAGGAACACGTGACCCTAGAAAGGCAGAAGGACCAGAGGGACTTTACACTAACTTTATGCTCATGCCATGCTAGTACGCCTTGATATTTTCTTGCTTCATCACAATGAACCATTTTATGGAGAATAACTTAGGCTACAAGCGGAATACTTATGCGGTGATAAGGGGTGCCATCGAATAACAAATATTTCATGTATTAGATAGAACAGTTAGCTTTTCCTGTTTTTCTGTTGTTGACCTGCAGAAACCGTCCTGTTTAGTGATGTCTTATTTTTAAAAAACTTAATAAACCGACATACCTGTGGGCACACTCCTCGTGAACCAACTGAACAGGGTGCTGTTCAGGTACAGAGTCGTGACCCAGGGGGACCCAGAGTTCGGTTCTCGACGGGATCATTTCCAGATCACAGGCAGAGCAGATGTTTGTAATTCTGTCCAAGGGGAAGGGTGTGTTGTAAAGGTTCTCAACAGAGAAATGAGGATCTGGCCCCTTCCAGAGTTCTGTTTACCTCAGGCCACGACACCTTCTGTGGCTTGGATGATGGCCACAACACTGGCCTCAGTTGCCCTTGGGCAAGGACACACCCAGGAACACAGGAAGCTGCCTGATACGGAACCAGAACCTTGGCCCACTGAAGTCCGTATTGTCTACTCAGCCCAGAAGTGCCTCTCCAGAGTCTCAGGCAGAGGTCTTTCACATCAGCTTCTACCTGATCCTTTGGACTGGAGATGCTGGGATTCAACTGGGAACCTTCAGCATGCCAAGAGGACGCTCTGCCAGTGAGCCTCAGCCCCTTCCCAAGTAGCAGGACAGGCCTCAAAACAGCACGTTGCTATTCGGTGTTTTGATTCATGCCTCATCACAATGGCAGCCATGGATACCTAATGAACGATCCTTACCCAGAAAGGCCACATTCCCGTAGTTCTCCAGCATGACCTCCCTGTGCAGAGCTCTTTGTCCCCGGACCCAGCAGGGCCCATTCTGCCTCCGTGAAATGGACGGACACCTCCTCCAAGGAAATGGGGCACTGAAAGAAAAGGCAGATTCCCTCCTCAGAGATCATGCCAGGCAGAGACGGCACACTGGAAGAGAATAGTCCGGCTAGGTACAGGATGCCTGGGTTGTTATGGGTAAAGGGAATGGCGTTCAGGGGATCTCTGGCCCAGACACCGTGAAGAAACTGCAGGAGCAGAAGACCCCCCTGAGAAAGGAGGAGGGACCCCGGCTGTCCCCTGCTCATCTCTCCTACCTGGACTGGAGCTGCAGCAGCCGTTTCCACACCTCTGAAAAGACGACGGCTCCACAGCCTCTCTCCACGGCCTGTTATGGAGACAAAGGAGGAAGGAAGGAAGGGTGCTTGCTTTTGTTCCCTGCTTCACACACACACCTTGCCCTGTGTACACACAAGAAACTCTTTTTGCTATACTCCCAGAAAGGCAGAAAAGAAGCACCAGGTACCTATGAGCGTCAGGGATTCCACATGCTGCCATCTCCTGTGAAACTGTGTCTGGTCTGGGTGGAGGGAACAAAGGGGGTTGCAATGATGTTCCATGACAGGTAACCATCCCATTCAGCCCAGATGTGGCTTGAGAGCATCTTGAGCCTCAAGGGTAAAATGAATGAGTTTTCAGAGGGTCTCTTGGCATGCTAATGTCTCAGCCAGATTATCAGCCAGAAGCAACATCCACATGACACGACAGAAGCCAACATTTCCCATTATCACTGGGCCCTGCAAACTGGTTTTCAGAGTTCTGCTGCCCCACAAGGTGGAGCCTGCCTTTATTCATCAGGCTGAATAGCTCTGCTGAGGTTAGTCAGTCTTTCTCTTTAGAGCCACCCCGAGTTCCTCTTATGCAGGGAAAGTGGGATATTCATATTTGAAACCGTGGGAGGAATTAAGATCCATGAAGTTGTCGAATCTCCTTTTACAGGAGACACAGTTAGTGAACAACGGAGTGCAGCAAATGACCTCTGAGTTGTGTGCAGAAGTTTATAATTTTTTCCTGACCTGAACTCTCTGCCCATCAAATCCACTCTAGGCTCTTATCATGTCCAGGCATGTTGAGTCCTTACCACAGGAGAGGGCATCTTCGGCACGCTCCGTGGCCTGCACCCTCTGCCCTTCATCAGAAGCAGCTCCTTCCACCTCCGGCATTGAAGCTGCTGTCTTCAGAGATGGTCCCAACGTCTGAAAGAACAGCGAGGGAGAGGGGTGAGAGATGGAATGGAAGAGACCAAGCAATGGGTTCTGCCCCACTCCCAGACTCTGCACCCTTCTGTCAGCAGACCTGGTGAGTTATCTGGAGGAAAAATATATCCTCTAGTAGAAGAAGCTGCTGAGGGAGGCTCTTAAATCTCCCATTCAGATGATTAACACTTCGACTAAAGTCTGGCAGGGAAACTTTAGGATAAGGCCAGATACCGTTGCTTGAATGGGACATGCCTGGAGGAAACCCCCTCACCTGTTCTGCCTGCCTCTTCTCCTCTGCCTGACTCAGGAGGAAACCTTCGGCCAAGGCCACCGCCTGGGAACTGCTCTCTGGCCCGCATCCTCTCACCCAGCACTGCATTTCCTGGGGCAGGAGAGTCAGGAACTGCTCCAGGATCACCAGGTCCACGATCTGCTTCTTGGTGTGCCTCTCCGGCTTCAGCCACTGGTTCCAAAGTCCATGGAGCTGGCTGCAAACCTCTCGGGGCCCATCGGCCTCATGGTAGCAGAACAGCCGGAAGTTTTGGCAAAGTACATCTGGGGTTATGCTGTCCTTTGCCAGGATCTCTGGCGCAGCTCTTTCCCAGAATTCCATATCACTCCCAGCTTGGATGGGGTGGGGGGCTTTGCTTGCTGTCTTGCCAGTCTCCGGTCCTCTTGGGTCCTCTTCTTCCATCTCCTGCCCCATCTCTTGGGGGAAAGCTGGGAAAAGCTGCCTTGATTCAAATGGCTATGAAGAGAGGCTTCTCCCTGGGGGGATGGAGAGAGACAGAGAGCAATGTGTCAAAAGGAAAATAAAAAATGAAGGGAAAGCACTGAAGGTCATAAACCTTCATACGCTGAGGAGACAAGAAGTGCCCTGCTGGATCAGAATAAAAATGGTTCTTGTGGTTCGTAGAACAGTTAAATATCTTTTTTGCCATATTACATATCAAGCTATTTTAGACATGCCTCTTTGATTCTTCAGGAAGGTTTAGTATCTTTGTTTGGCCCTTTAAGGCTGTTACAAGCTTAGCCTCTCATTATATTGGTTCAGTCTGTTCCAGGGGCTATCTCTTAAGGTAAAGTGGAGCCCCAAAAGGACAAGCAGGACTGGTGACCCCTTAACCATTCTATGTTTCTCTTCAGCAGGACTGAAGTGTTAGGCCAGAGCTGTCTGAGCACCCAGTTGAGGGGAAGGGGCAGGAATGTGTCTGTGTGAAGAAGGAGGAGCTGAGATTGGGAGAGAAAGGCAGACGGGCTTCGGCTGAGATATGGCTGAAGAATCTTGAGGCACAAGAACCCTTCCCTCTGAGCCTCTGCTGTGGGGCAGGGGACCCCCTACTCTGCTGGAATTCCTCCAGCTTCCACCTGACCTCAGCTCTCCCAGTGTTTTTGTCAGTAAAGGAAACAATAACAAGGCACTAGAGGGCTTCAGGGCTTTCTCCTTCCAAGGGGAACCAACCCCGGGAAACAGGGTCCCTTGGAACTTCTTACCACTTGAAGAAGCAGGGTGGATATCACAAGTCTCTCATCAAGAAGAGAATCACACTTTTCTCCTGGCCCCTTATTCGAACTCACACTGACAGAAGGCCCGTTTCCCAGAATCCAGTGTGAGAGCAAGCCTAAGCCCAGTCCTTGAACAGCTAGGGATGGTTATTAAGAGTCTCACTGGGGCCTTGCTGGAGACAGTTGCTGGGGGACAGACGGACACCCATCTCAACTGACATTTGTGCCTGCCAATCAGCATGAAAGATTCATCCTATTTGATTCCATCTGGGACTCCTTTCTGGGCCTCCTAACTGCCAAAAGGTGAGCTTTCTATTCTTGCTGGCATCCCCCTTAGCGGGACCTGGACCCACACGTCCTGTGACTGTGCCCTTCTGTTTCCTGCTGTTGTGTTGATCGGGGGTCTGTTCTTCTCTTGCCTGGCAAAAGGGTGCCTTTCTTCCCTGCCAACCCTCAGTGCAGGGGGGAGAAGTTGGCATTGTGTTAGGACAGCCCCTGCCAAGTGAGCTGTGGAGTGACGGCGCAGTGGCGATTCTCTCCCTTTGCATCCACTTTGCAAAAAACCGCTGGGAGTGGGGATTCGAACCCACATGCAGGGTGCTTGCTCTGTGGTGTGTTTATCTCATTCACTCCATGATCCTGACTGTGATGTAAGCCCGTGTCCCATTTGTTCCTTATGCCTTCTGTCTGTGGGAGGCTGGTCCCAGGGGGTGTGCCCAGATTGGCATGCTCCACCCTTCTCTGCCTGGTGGGGGGGGGAGTCACCTCCTGCTGTCATGGGGGGAGGCGTTGGTCACGTTTCCATGATCTTTGCTGGCATGGCTCTCTCTCTTCACAACCGATTTTTAAAATGTTGCTCTCCTCTGTTGGGCAGGCCTTGGACACCAGCTGGCAGCCCCATCCGGGCCCCCACTGGGAAGGCATTGGGGTCTTAGGGTGGGGCTGCGAGTGATTCCAAGACAGGCAGGTGTTCCCTTTCCCCGAAACCCCTTTTTTATTAAGATAAAGGGGGAAAGACCAGTTCTTTTTTTTTACATTAAAATTACCAGCAACAGAAGGGCACTTTTCTTCATTCGTTCATTCGACCTTCCCTATACCGAAAGATTGATTATCGCTCCCCCCCCCAAAAAAAAACAGCAAACACTGATCACATAGCGGTGCAAAACTAGCGCTAAACACGGTTGTCAACCTCAAGGTGGGGCCTGAAGTTCTCCCCGAATTACAACCCACCTGCTGCTGACAGGGATCAGTCTCCCGGGAGAAAATGGCTATACTGGGTGGGTGAGTGGGTGGGGGGGATGACACGACCCTATAGCCTTGTTCCCATCTGAGACCCTCCCGTCCCCAAACCGGGCTTTTCCCAGGACGCACCCCCCCCCCCAAAAAAAAAAAAATGTCCAGGGATTTCCCACCTGGGAGTTGCCCACCCGATGCAAACCATAGCGGAGAACGACCCCAGCCTCCCTCCCTTCCAGGATCTTAAACCTCATCCGCCCCCGACTTACTTCCGAGCAAACCTTCCCGGGATCCGGCTGCGCAGCTTTTCCCGGCTCTTGCGCCTCTGCAGCCCCTCCTGCTCTCACTTCCCCATTCAGAAGCAAACCCTCCACCACACGCAGGAAGGCGCCTTTCCTCTCTTCCGCCCCCTCCTTGCTTGGCCTGTCTAGCAATCGGCCCTCTGTGGTTTTAACCCGCTCGGTGCTGCAGACAGAGGGAAAATGTGTCCCGCCCTCTCCAGGGGGAGCTTCGGCCGGGCTGCCGTCAACGACGCCTTGTGCTGTTCACTGGGGCTCATCTCTGGAGTCACTCTGCACGGGGGTTGCGCTCCCGGAGGATCCCGGGCTGTTCAGGCATCCCCGGAAAAGGGAGGCTGAA
This sequence comes from Gekko gecko, assembly GCA_029375565.1. Taxonomy (NCBI): domain Eukaryota; kingdom Metazoa; phylum Chordata; class Lepidosauria; order Squamata; family Gekkonidae; genus Gekko; species Gekko gecko. The sequence continues at coordinate 5,794,660 of JAPDNY010000017.1, read as the reverse complement.
GCTGGGCTCCTATAGAAGGACCCTGGAGCTCAATTTGGGGGAAGGAGGTTTGCATTGCCAGGGGACGCTATTCTATAAATCGGGAGGAGCGCAGATCACCCTGACTTTCCTCTATTGCCCCGCGGAGAGGACGAGATGCAGGACCTCAGAGGCGCCCAGAAGGCGCCCACCCGGCCGGGGAGTTCTGGGCAACAGGACAGAGCCCGGATCCCGAGGATGGAGGCTGGGTTTGGGGCGGGGGGGAGAAAGCAGCAAAGCCTCTGGCAGAGAAAACGGGGAGGAAGGAAGGGGCCTCTGATCCCCGCTCGTCTCCAGCCGCTGACCTCGATGGACCGATGCTCCGATTCCGTGTCTTGCAGCCGCAGGGGGGCGTGGAGGGGGGGGTGCATCTGAAGCAGCAGCCTGTTCTTCGGGGGGGGGGTTGGATTTGTGCCAGGGATCCGCAGGAAGGAAAGGGCTGCGAGGTGTCTGAGAGAGGGTCGTCAGCCTCCCCGTGGGGCCGCGGAGATCTCCCCAAAGGAGAACTGATCTTCGGGCGACAGAGATCTATTCTCCCCCTGCAGAAAATGACTACTTGGCAGGGAGTGGCATCATTTCGCAGGGAGGCCTCACTCCTCCTCAAAGCCCCGGTGTTTATGTGTGTGAGACCAGGGCCCACTTACACATTAGGCACAGAGACCTGCAACGGTAAACTGTATTAGTATCAATAAGGAGCATATATATATAAATAAATTCAACAACAAACAAGCATATGTTGTCAGCAGTGCTCCCTCTAAGCTGTGGAGTCTTGTGAGCAAATATTCCACTGGGTGAGCTACTGGGCATTAAAATTATGAGTGAGCGATTTGGCTACTGCATGAATTAGTTTGCTCCGGAGCCCTCCTTCCTGAGCTAAGGCAAAAATCTTGTGAGCTGGAGGCTAAAAAAACTGTGAGCTAGCTCACACTAACTCAGCTTAGAGGGAACACTGGTTGTCAGTGTCCTAAATCAGTTGCAACCTTAAAACCTTTCCATTCATTCACAAAGAGTAAACAAGCGCTGGCCTCTGTAATTTATAGTCTATAGAAGGCAACCTGGACGGATCCCTCAGCAAGGAATATATCCAGAAAGCCTTAGCTGTTAAATAAAGATGGTATTCTTCAAAGTCTGGTTTCTGTGTTTAGTAGCTGATTTAGGACTTCTAGTCTTCACAGGTCCCCAAGTCAGTTCCCTTTTCAAGAATTCTTTTGTCAGGTCTCCTGTGTGTCAATTTCACTTTCAGGGGGAGCTCTCTATCAATAGAAATGTAGTCCCATCGATATAGTTTGTTCTCATTTTACACGGGTGCATGCCTCCAGTAATTAGCCTGTGATTTTATTTTCTATGACTTACCCAATAGAAGAAAGGTTTTAAAACCGGAAGGGGTTGCTCCACACTTTTTAGAGAGCAACGATCTTCACAACTTTAGAATGGGCAACCCTCTGACTGTTGCCAGTAACCCAGGAGTCATGTCTTCGAACACTGATTCAATGCAGCCGTACAGAAGTAACGTTTCTTAATGGCACAGACATTCCTTTTGTAAATCCATAATTCACATCAAGCAAACTCACTTAACATTACAGAAAGCATGAAAAATCCTGATACGTATTAAGTCCATATGGAGAGTAAGATTTCAATGTGTGTATTCAATATAATTCTTTTCCTAGTAAGATTTTTTTTTTACATCTAGTATACTGGTAGGATTCAAATTTATATATTACAAAGAATTCAAAATCATTGAAAGTATGTTTTATTTCAATACAGTGATTCACCAGTGGGGCATCTATAACCTCATGTTTCAGTCGGGATTTGTGCTCCATTATTCAAGCCCTGACCGGTCTCATACTCATACCCGCCTATAGGACCCCACAACATCTAAAAACGTAACCCATCTAGAATTACAGGCAATGAAATGTGGAAGTTCAATTTTAATTAATCCATTAGGGTGCTTAAATTGTTTTCCAAACAATTTTCACAGATGGAACAATTCCCGCATTTGAAATGTCCGCTGAGGTCTACTCTAGGCTTTATTTTAGACAATACGTCTGCTCTTACAATATAATATCTAATGCTGTTTGTTTTTCCAGTCCTGTAGAATTAAGTCTGCTCTATGAAATTGCATCAGTGGCTGTGAGGGGAGCCCTGTTCTGGGAAAGGGAGGGTGTCTCTGCTGACTCTCCATCGATACCATAGACAGTGGTATCCTTCTCTACCAGGTAGCCAAGATGGTAAATGGGGGCACCATCCTCTGGTGGTTCTAGTTCTATTTGGCTGATCAGTCGCAAAAGTGGGCCGAGGGGACCGCTGCTTGACATGTGCAACAGGGTCCCAGAGTTTCCTCTCTTGTGCTCCATGTTTTGGATTCTGGAATATTCTGAGGGATTTCGAGAGTCTCAGAGGTATCTCTGTTAGAGTCTCTGTTCAGGCCTTGAATGTGTGGCTCCTAGAGATATTGGACCGGATTGCTTTTCGGTACCCTCTCCCCTCCTTCAAACAGGAGACTGGCTTCACGGTTTACTCTGGAGCTGGAAGAACTGACCAAGCAGAGCCTCAGTGAAGTCACATTTTTCTATGAACTTCAAACTATGAACTTTGGACTGTCCTGTTAAGGAAGGATTACAGAAATGTGGGGTGGAAAAACTTTGCAGTCCTTGCTTTTTCTGCTAAAGCATTTTCATTTCTAAAGACGTCTTGTTTCCTAAAATTAATAATGAATAGGTGCAATTGCCAATACAATATTCAGTAAGTTTCCATACTGTCATGAATGTTGTTCAAGTAAGATGTTGGGTAGCCTTTGGGGGTGCTGAGACATTCACGCCTTAGTTATCAAGTGTTCACGATTAGTTTCTAAACAGCTTATTCTTTTCTAAGCATGGGGTGAACGTTCCCTGACTTTATTGGGCTAATTTTTCAATCCCTTTTGTTTTCTGGGGGGATGTTTATCGAGGTAGAGGCACCAAATTTGCAGCATAGCTGCTGGTGCCTCTCCTCAACAACCCCCACCCCCAAGTTTCAAAAAGATTGGAGCAGGGGGTCCAATTCTAGGGCTTCAGAAGGAGGTGCTCCCATCCTCAATTGTTTCCTATGGAAGGGAGAAAATGTTGTGAGCTGAAGCAGAAATCCTCTGAGCTGACCTCTGAAATGTTATGCTGTAGTGCCCTCTAGCACAACTTAGAGGGAACTGTGAATGTAACCACATATAAACGGCCTAAATTCATACAACAAGTCTGAGCCTTCCAGAGAAATGAGGAGGCAGGAGTCTTGAGCTAGGGCAGTAAGGGAGGACAGAGGCAGAGTAGCAGCAAAATACCAGCATATTCTCTTAGCTGCTGCCTGTATCACAGGGAAATTTTGATGAAAGACAGCAGGAGAGAATAGAGTTTGTTTATCATGTATAAAAGTTACACAAACATCTAAAACTGTAGGATCTGAAGCAAAAAAGTAAGGCATTTCAATCCACAGCCAACCACCAGGAAAAGTGTAATAGTTCAGGCTGACAGAGGGGAGGAGACGCCCCCTATTCAGAAGAATAAGGACAATAAAAAAACAAAACATTTTTATGATGCAAAACAAATATTTTATCAAATGGGATTTTCCAACATGTGCCACAGGGTCCCAGAGTTTCCTCTCTTATGCTCCATATTTTGGATTCCGGAATATTCTGAAGGATTTGGAGAGTCTCAGAGAGGTATCTCTGCTGGCGTCTCTGTCTGGGCCTCTGAAATGTGCTCCAGCGCCCTCTAGCACAGTTTAGAGGGAACTGCGAATGTAACCCCATATAAATGGCCGGAATTCATATAACAGGTCTGAGCCTGCCAAAGGAATGAGGAGGCAGGAGTCTTGAGCTAGGCAGTAAGGGAGCTCAGGGGCAGAGGGGTAGCAAAAATCCCAGCACGTGCTCTTAGCTGCTGCCTGTTGTCAGGCCTCCAGTTAACTCACTCTCAAACACAGGCTTTCTTGAGAGAAAGCTTATTGAAGATACTGTAAAGGTGAACTCTTTGTCAGGAATGGGGGAGGGGGGCAAGTGGGGACCCGGTGTATAACTAAAACCCACATACCCTTCTGTGTATTCTCTGAGGAACAGGATCCCTCTCTACCGCAGAATCTTGCCACATCTTGAGCATTTATGATGTTTCTCTGCTGTGTGGATTCCTCAGTGCTTAAGAAGATAACATCTGGTCTTCGGTCTCCTTCCACCCTCAGAGCACATCCTTGCTTTTTGGCTGTGAGATCAACTTGAGGCTTCTTTCATGGTTAAAGCCTTTTCCACAATGTATGAATATATGTCATTTCTTCCAGTTCTTAGGGTGACGTTTCTGTGCCAATGCAAACTTTTTACAAGAGATAACATCATGCGAAATCTTTCTACAGTATAGAGGGGTTTCTAGGTAAGCAAAAAGGAAGAAACTGTTTTTACAAGTTATGCAGTTACATGGTTTCCCCTAATGTGGATTCTTAAATGTTTTTGAAGAGCGCCACTCTGCTGGAAACTCTTTCCACACTCTGAGCATTCAAAAGGTCTCTCCCCTGTATGAGTTCTCCAGTGCTGTTGAAGATAACCACTCCGACTGAAACTCTTTCCACACTCTGAGCATTCAAAAGGTTTCTCCCCTGTATGAGTTCTCCAATGCCGTTGAAGATGGCTACTCTGACGGAACCTCTTTCCACACTCTGAGCATTCAAAAGGTTTCTCCCCTGTGTGAGTTCTTTGATGTTCTTGAAGAGTGCTACTCTGACTGAATCTCTTTCCACACTGTAAACATTTAAAAGGTTTCTCCCCTGTGTGAGTTTTTTGATGCTCTTGAAGAGTGCCACTCTGACTGAATCTCTTTCCGCACTCTGAACATTCAAAAGGTTTCTCCCCTGTATGAGTTCTTTGATGCCGTTGAAGAGTGCTACTCAGACTGAATCTCTTTCCACATTCCGAACATTCAAAAGCTTTCACAGCCGTGTGAGTTCTCTCATGCTTTTCCAAACAGCCTCTCCGACGGAATCTCTTTCCACACGCTGAACATTTCTCCCCAGGGTGCATTGCCAGATGACTTTGAAGACTTTCTCTCCGACTGAATCTCTTTCCACACCTTGAACAATCAAAAGGTTTCTCCCCCGTATGGGTTCTCTGATGCTGTTGCAGATGGCCACTCTGACGGAATCTCTTTCCACACACAGAGCATTCAAAAGGTTTCTCCCCTGTGTGAGTTCTTTGATGCTTTTGAAGAGTGACACGCTGATGGAATCCTTTCCCACACTCTAAGCATTCAAAAGGTTTCTCCCCTGTGTGAGTTCTCTGATGCCGCTGAAGATTGCTACTCAGACTGAATCTCTTTCCACACTCTGAGCATTCAAAAGGTTTCTCCCCTGTGTGAGTTCTTTGATGCTCTTGAAGAGCACCACTCCGACTGAATCTCTTTCCACACTCGAAGCATTCAAAAGCTTTGTCTCCTCTGTGTATACCTTGGTGTACACGAAGCTGTAATCCCTTTCTGCAGTACTTTCCACACTGAATGGATCTACTTGCCTTCATTACACGGTAATCTGGAAAATGTACACTGCACTTTCTTCTATCTCGCTTCTCAACCATACGGCCACCTGTTTTTCTCTTGGATCTCCCTCGATTCTTGACGTTTTCTTTCAAGCCTTCATTTTTAACTCTGTCTGGGATTTGCTGATGAAGTTCCTCACCCTCTTCATTCCTCTGATCATCTTCTGCTGGAATGAACAGAAAGATCCTGTTAGAACATATGCAAATGACCTCTGTGTTCTGACTGGCTATGGGGCGGAGAGGAACAGCAAACTGTTTAGAATGTTGGAGGCAGGACTCAGGCAACACAGCCAGTGGATAGGGAAACCTGATTGACAGTTCAGGGAGCAAAAGGCTGTGGAAGCGTGTGGAACTTTGAGGCAAGACGGACACGAAAACTCAAATATATATAAGGAGATATAACTTAGGCTACAAGTAGAATACTTATGCTCAGGGGTCTTTTTTTGGGGGAGCGCACTGGAGCGCAGCTCTGGGAGCTCAGGAGCCAAGCCCGCCCCCAGCCGGCTTCCCGGGGAGACTTTCAGGCAGCCGAATGTCAATTTCAGCTGCATTATATCCTATGGGCCATTGAAGTCAATGGTGAAAACATAGGGTATATTCTGGGGGCTGGAGGGAGGGTTTGAGGGAGAGGCTCCAAACTCACAGGGTAACTGATGGAGCCTCTCCCCAAGATACCCACCAAGTTTGAAGAACATTGGATTAGGGGATCAATTCTATGGGCCCCCAAACAGGTTGCCCCTATTCCCTCCATTGTTCTCTATGGTGGGAAAAAGTAAGTTTTTTTCCCACCATAGAGAACAATGGAGGGAATAGGGGCAACCTGTTTGGGGCCCATAGAATTGGACCCCCTGGTCCAATGTTCTTGAAACTTGGTGGGTATCTTGGGGAGAGGCTTCATCAGCTACCCTGTGAGTTTGGAGCCTCTCCTTCAAACCCCTCCCTCCAGCCCCCAGAATATACCCTATGTTTTCACCATTGACTTCAATGGCCCATAGGATATAATGGGGCCGAATTGCCACCAAATTTCTTTCATTACCTCCTTTCCTTCGCTCTTTTTCCTCTTTCCCTCCTTCTTCTCTTCTCTCTTTCTTTCTTTCCCTCCCCTTTCCTTCTCTTTCTTTCCCTCTTTCCTTCCTTCTTTCCTTCTCTCTACTCTCTCTCTTTCCTTCCCTCTTTCCTCCTTCTGTGGCCCAACTCTCATGAGAAGTTTAAACTTTAAACCCCTTCTCTCTTAGCTCCCCCACCCAGACCAGCTGGGGAAGGGAAGGGGAGGCTTTTGAAGATGTCTCCCCCCCTTTTGCTTCCCCTTCTGACATCACTTCCGGTGATGTCAGGGGGCGTGGCATATGCTAATAGCCTAATAGCTCATTAGCATACCATATGCTAATGAGCTCCTGCAGCTGTTTTTTTACGAAAAGACCCCTGCTTATGCTGCAACAAGAGGTGCCATCGAATAAGAAATATTTCATGTATTAGATAGAACAGTTAGCTTTTCTTGCTTTCCTGTTGTTGAGCTGCAGAAAACATCCTGTTTAGTGATGTCTTATTTTTAAAAAACTTAATAAACCGACATACCTGTGGGCACTCTCCTCGTGAACCAATTGAACTGGGTGCTGCTCAGGTACAGAGTCGTGACCCTGGGGGACCCAGAGTTCGGTTCTCGACAGGATCTCCTCCAGATCACAGGCAGAGCAGATGTTTGTAATCCCAACCAGGGGGAAGGGAGTGTTGTAAAGGTTCTCAACAGAGAAATGAGGATCTGGTCCCTTCCAGAGTCTTTTTCTGAGGGCCTCTCATCCCCTTTGCCTCAGGCCACGACACCTTCTCTGGCTTGGGTGATGGCCACAACACTGGCATCAGTTGCCCCTGGGCAAGGACACACCCAGGAACACAGGAAGCTGCGCTCTACGGAATCAGAACCTTGGTCCCCTAAAGTCAGTATTGTCTACTGAGCCCAGCAGCGCCTCTCCAGAGTCTCAGGCAGAGGTCTTTCACATCAGCTTCTACCTGATCCTTTGGAATGGAAATGCTGGGATTCAACTGGGGACCTTCTGCATGCCAAGAAGATGCTCTGCCAGTGAGCAACAGCCTCTCCTTCAAGTAGTGGGACAGGTCTCCAAATGGAGCATTGCTATTCAATATTTTGATTCATGCCTCATCAGAATGACAGAAATGGACACCTATGAAAGAACCTTACCCAGAAAGGCCACATTCCCAGAGTTCTCCAGCATGACTTCCTTGTACAGAGCTCTTTGTCCTGGATCCAGCAGGGCCCATTCTGCCTCCGTGAAATGGATGGACACCTCCTCCAAGGAAATGGGACACTGAAAAAAACAGCAAATTCCCTCCTTAGAGATCACCCAAGACAGAGATTGCACACTGGAAGGGAATGGTCCAGCTAGGTACAGGTTGCCTGGGTTGTTATGAGTAAAGGGAATGGCGTTCAGGGGATCTCTTGCCCGGACACCTTGTAGAAACCGCAGGAGCAAAAGCCCCCCCCTGAGAAAGGAGGAAGGACACAGGCTGTCCCCTGCTCATCTCTCCTACCTGGACTGGGGGTGCAGCAGCCGTATCCACACGTCTGAAAAGACGAGGGCCCAACAGTCTCTCTTCATGGACTGTTATGGAGACAAAGGAGGAAGGAAGGAAGGAAGGGTGCTTGCTTGTTTATTCCCTGCTTCACACATACACCCTTTCCAAAGTTGTCAAACTTTGCCCTGTGTACAGACAACAAACTCTTTTTACTAAACTCTTGGCAAGGCAGAAAAGCAGCACCAGATACCTATGAGCGTCAGGGATTTCACATGCTGCCATCTCCTGTGAAACTGTGTCTGGTCTGGGGGAGGGAATGAAGGCGGGGGGGAATGACGTTCCATGACAGGCAACCGTCCCCTTCAGCCCAGACGTGGCTTGAGAGCATCTTAAGGCTAATATGAGTGAGTTTTCAGAGGGTCTCTTGGCGCGATATCATCTCAACCAGATTATCAGCCAGAAGCAACATCCCCATGACCCAACAGAAGCCAATTATTCCCATTATTACTGGGCCCCAGAAACTGGTTTTCAGAGCTCTGCTACGCTGTAAAGTGGAGGCTCCCTTCATGCACTAGGCTGAATTGCTCTGCTGAGGTTAATCAGTCTCTTCTCTTTAGAGCCACCCTGAGTTCCTCGTATGGACGGAAGCTGAGATATTCATATTTGAAACAGTGGGAGGAACCGAGATCCATGAAGTTGTCTGATCTCCTTTTACAGGAATCACAGTTAGTGAACAACTGAGTGCAGCAAATGAACTCTGAGCTGTGTGAAGAAGTTTATAATTTTTTCCTGACCTCAACTCTCTACCCATCGAATCCACATTGTGCCCTTATCATGCCCAGGCATGTTGAGTCCTTACCACCGGAGACGGCAACATGGGCACACTCCGTGGCCTGCGCCCTCTGCCCTTCGTCAGAAGCAGCTCCTTCCACCTCCGGCACTGAAGCTGCTGTCTTCAGAGATGGTCCCAACGTCTGAAAGAGAAGGGAGGGAGAGGGGTGAGAGATGGAATGGAAGAGACCAAGCAAGGGGTCCTGCCCCACTCCCAGACTCAGCACCCTTTGATCAGCAGACCTGGTGAGTTATCCAGAGAGATAAGACATTCTCTTGTAGAGAGGCTGCTGAAGGAGGCTCTTAAATCTCCCATTTGGATGATTAAGGCTTCAACAAACGTCCGGCAGGAAAACTTTAGGATAAGTCCAGATGTCATTGCTTGAATTGGACATGCCTGGAGGAAATCCCCTCACCTGTTCCGCCTGCCTCTTCTCCTCTGCCTGACTCAGGAGGAAACCTTCAGCCAAGGCCACTGCCTGGGAACTGCTCTCTGGCCCGCATCCTCTCACCCAGCACTGCATTTCCTGGGGCAGGAGAGTCAGGAACTGCTCCAGGATCACCAGGTCCATGATCTGCTTCTTGCTGTGCCTCTCCGGCTTCAGCCAGTGGTTGCAAAGTCCATGGAGCTGGCTGCAAACTTCTCGGGGCCCATCAGCCTCACGGTAGCGGAACAGCCGGAAGTTTTGGCAAAGTACATCTGTGGTTATGCTGTCCTTAGCCAGGATCTCCGGCACAGCTCTTTCCCAGAATTCCATATCACTCCCAGCTTGGAGAAGATGGGGGCCTTTGCTTGCTGTCTTGCCAGTCCCAGGTCCTCCTGGGTCCTCTTCTTCCATCTCCTGCCCCTTCTCTCGGGGGAAAGCTGCCTTGATTCAAATGGCTATGAAGAGAGGCTTCTCCCTGGGGGGACAGAGAGAGACAGAGAGCAATGTGTCAAAAAGAAAATAACAAATCAAGGGAAAGCACTGAACATCACAAACGGTCATACTCTGAGGAGACAAACTGCCCTGCTGGATCAGAATAAAAGTGGTTTGTAGAACAGTTAAATATCTTTTTTGCCATATTACATATCAAGCTATTTTAGATATATCTCTTTGGTTCTTCAGGAAAGTTTAATATCTTTGTTTGGCCCTTTAAGGCTGTTACAAGCTTAGCCTCTTCTTACACTGGTTTAGTCTGTCCCAGGGGCTAATTCTTAAGGTAACATGTAGACCGAAAAGGACAAGAGGGACCATTTTATGTATCTCTTCACCTGGCCGAAAGTGTTGGGCCAGAGCCCTGTCCAGGCACCCAGCTGACGGGAAGGGGCAGGAATCTGTCTATGGGAAGAAGGAGCAGCTGAGATTGGGAGAGAAAGGCAGACGGGCTTCCGCTGAGATATGGCTGAAGTATCCTGAGGCACAGGAACCCTCCCCACTGGGCCTCTGCAGTGCGGTAGGGGAATGTCTACTCTGCTGGAATTCCTCTGGCTTCCACCTGACCTCAGCTCTTCCAGTATTTCTGTCATTAAGGGAAACAATAACAGGATACCACAAAGTTCCAGGGCTTTCTCCTTCCAAGGGGAAACAACCCCTAGAAGAAGCAGGGCGGATATCACAAGTCTCTCATCCAGAAGAGAATCACACTTTTCTCCTGGCCCCTTATTCAAACTCACCCAGACAGAAGGACCACTTCCCAGAATCCAGTGTGAGAGCAAGCCTAAGCCCAGTCCTTGAACAGCTATGGATGGTTATTAAGAGTCTCACTGGGGCCTTCCTGGAGACAGTTGCTGGGGGTGGGGGGGACACCCATCTCAAATTATCGACATTTGTGCCTGCCAATCAGCATGAAAGATTCATCCTATTTGATCCTATCTGGGACTACCAAAAGATGAGCTTTGTATTCTTGCTGGCATCCCCCTTAGTGGGACCTGAAACTACACCTCCTGTGACTGTGCCCTTCTGTCTCCTGCTGTTGTGTTGACCAGGGGTCTATACCTCTCTCACCTGGCAAAGGGTGCCCTTCCTCCCTCCCAACCCTCAGTGCAGGGGGAAGAAGTTGGCATTGTGTTAACAGCTGCCTCTGCCAAGAGTGACAAGGCAGAGGGGGGGGGCTGTCCCTTTGCATCCACTTTGCAAAAAACTGCTGGGACTGGGGATTCGAACCCACATGCACGGTGCTTGCTCTGTGGTGTGTTTATCATACTCACACCATGATCCTGACTGTGATGTACACCCCTGTATGTCCCAGGCCCCAGAGTGAAATCGGGCCTGTCATTCCAGTTCTTGAACACTCCTGGAGCTGTCATTCCACTCCGTGGTATCTCATTCCAGTCCCTGAACACTCCTGCTACTCCCTGGGGCTGTCATTCCACTCTGGGGCCTGTCATTCCAGTTCCAGAAGACTCCTGCTACACCCTTGGGCTGTCATTCCACTCCGTGGTCTCTCATTCCAGTCCCAGAACAATTTTGCTACACCCAGGGGCTGTCATTCCACTCCTTGGTCTCTCATTCCTGTCCCTGAACACTCCTGCTCCACCCTGGGGCTGTTATTCCACTCCCTGGTCTCTCATTCCATTCCCAGAACAGTCCTGCTGCACCCTGGGGCTGTCATTCCACTCCGTAGTCCCTCATTCCAGTCCCTGAGCACTCATTCTCCACCCTGGGGCCTGTCATCCCAGTCCCTGAACACTCCTGCTCAACCCTGGGGCTGTCATTTCACTCCATGGTCTCTCATTCCATTCCCAGAGTAGTGTATTTTTGCCCAGGGACTCTAATGTAAAATCCATTCCGCATTTTTTTTGCAACTCTCCTTGTACTGTAATGTATTTCAATGGAGCCCATGCAAGTCAATGGGCATTCCTGTTTCCCATTATTTCCAATGGGCCTTCAAGGGTTTCCCATTATTTTCAATGGGCAATCCTGTCCTTCCCTTTAGCACATGCCACTGAAGGACATCGATTATCGCTCCCCCCAAAAAAACCCCCCCAGCAAACTCTGATCGCATAGCGGTGCAAAACTAGCGCTAAACACGGTTGTCAACCTCAAGGTGGGGCCTGAAGTTCTCCCCAAATTACAACCCACCTGCTGCTGACAGGGGTCAGTCCCCCGGGAGAAAATGGCTATACTGGGGGACATACACACACGACTCTATGGCCTTGTTCCCATCTGAGGTCCTCCCACCCCCAAACCGGGCCTTTCCCAGGACGCCCCCCCCCCCCAAGTGGCCAGGGATTTCCCACCCGGGAGTTGCCCACCCGATGCAAACCATGGCGGAGAACGACCCCAGCCTCCCTCCCTAACCAGATCTTAAACCTCATCTGCCCCCGTTGCCTTACTTCCGAGCAAACCTTCCCGGGATCCGGCTGCGCGGCTTTTCCCGGCTCTTGCACCGCTGCAGCCCCTCCTGTTCTCACTTCCCCATTCAGAAGCAAACCCTGCCTCTCCCCCCCCCCCCACACACACACACACAGGAAGGCGCCTTTCCTCTCTTCCGCCCCCTCCTTGCTTGGCCTCTCTAGCAATCCGCTCTCTGTGGTTTTAACCCCCTCAGTGCTGCAGACAAAAGGAAACCGTGTCCCGGCCTCTCCAGGAGGCGCTTCGGCCAGGCTGCCGTCAACGACGCCTTGTGCCGCTCAACGGGGCTCCTCTAGAGTCACTCTGCAAGGGGTTGCGCTGCTAGAGGATCCCCTGCCGTTCAGGCATCGCCGGAAAAGGGCGGCTGAAGCTGGGCTCCTACAGAAGGACCCTGGAGCTCAATTTGGGGAAGGGGGTTTGCATTGTCAGGGGACGCTATTCTATAAATCGGGAAGAGCGCAGATCACCCTGACTTTCCTCTATTGCCCCGCGAAGAGGACGAGATGCAGGACCCCAGAGGCGGCCAGAAGGCGCCCACCCGGCCGGGGGTTCTGGGCAACAGGACAGAGCCCGGATCCCGAGGACGGAGGCTGGGTTTGGAGGAGTGTAAAAGAAAAGGAGAAGGAGAAAAGCCTCTGGCAGGGAAAACGGGGAAGGGGGGGGGGGCGCTCTGATCCCCGCTCGTCTCCAGCCGCTGACCTCGATGGACCGATGCTCTGATTCCGTATCTAGCAGCCGCAGGAGGGCGTGGAGGGTGTGTGTGCATCTGAAGCAGCAGTTGCCAGTTATTGGGGGGGGGGGTTGGATTTGTGCCAGGGAGCCGCAAGAAGGAAAGGGCGGCGATGCCTGAAAGGGTGTCTCTGCGAAGATCGTCAGCCTCCCCGTGAGGCCCCGGAGATCTCCCCAAAGCAGAACTGACCTTCAGGCGGCCACAGAGATCAAGGCTTTCCCTGCAGAAAATGCCAACTCCTCCGGCTGCTAGGAAGGCAAAGCTGCCCCTTCCGAAGCTGCCGGGCCTCAGTGGATCTGTGCCGGGTAGGAGGATCTGCCTATTGGCGAATCTTCCCTGGGCCGGAGGCTGATCCTGAAATGGATACTGGTCACCCATCACCAGTAGGCCTATGACCCACAGTGCTTTTAGCCCACAAAACATGTTTTATTTCAAAATCAGAAGAAAAAGGAACTTTCAGGGTTGGAGAACAGCTAGGCGGATAGGGAACCGGTTGGAGAACCACACCCAAAGCTTAGTCGTCAATGGTGTTTCATCTGATTAGAGGGAAGTATCCAGTACCAGGGCTTCTTTGGTAGAAAAAGCCCAGCAGGAACTCATTAGCATAATAGGCCACACCCCCAACAGCACAGCGCATTAGCATATTAGGCCACACCCCCATGTTGCCAGAAGTGTGGCCATCCAGCCACACCCACCTTCTGCTTCTTATTCTGTTTATCTTGTTTGTTGTCAAAACCCAGGGACTCCTTTGCATGTTAGGCCACACACACCTAATATGGCCAGCCCTAATGAGTTTCTGCTGTTGGGTGTGGCCTATTATGCTAATGAGTTCCTGCTGCGTGTGGCCAACTCGGGAGACAGCCCACTAGGTTCCTGTGTGTTTCTGCCCCAAAATAGCCCTGTCCAGTATGGTGCTGCAGGCCTTGGTTCTGGACCCAGGACTTTAAAAAAAAATTATAAATGATCCGGTTGAGGGGACTTCTCGAATTTGTAAATGAGACCAAATTGGGAGGAGCAGCAAACACAATGGAAGACAGAGGTAGAATTCAAGGAGATGGGAACATGTTGGGAAATTAGGCAGATGTGAATTAGAAGCAGTTCAACAAGGGTACGTTCGGAGTTCTCCATCTGAGTAACAAAAACGAGGAAAATGCATACTGGGATCGGGGCGAGGGGCAGAGGCTCATTATAGCACAGGGTCTGCTCGGCCTGCAGGAGGTCCCAGGTTCAGAGCAGCTGCCAGTCAGAGTAGGCAAGACTGACCTTAACAGAGATCATGAAGGTTGCCATCTGGCCTGGAGAAAATTGTCCTGTCTCTTTCATAGGGGCTCCCTGTGTGGAGATGAGGAGGGAAAGGTTTTCATGGCATGGAGACAATGCCCCATTAAGTCAGCCTCTCCCAAAGGGATGGAGCCAGACTGGTGTGGGTCAAATGGCTGAAAGTGAACCAATGGGAAAAGACCCCAGGCAAGATGCTGGTTAGGAAGGCCTGAGATCTGAAACAACATTGTCTTTCCCAGTCCCACAAGCTCTGCAACACAGAATTATTCAAGAGGGCTTTATCTTCACAGGCAAAGGAGTTGCACTGTGCTAAACGATTCACAAAGTTAACTTGGATAAATTATTAGGAACTGTGGTCTATCCTACTGTGTATAGCTTCTTGCAACTGGGATCTCACTATGGAATTTTTGCATTACTTTATTTCTTGGTTACTTTATTTGATTAGATTAGATCTCTAGCCAGCTTGCCACCAGATACACACACAGACCCACTTGCTTGCAACATCTCTGGCCAGCTGCTGAGGCTTGTCAATTCCCAGGAGGGAAATACCTGAAAATTTGGGGCGCAGAGGAGCATAGGCATGGAGTGGCCTGGGGAGGAATCTTCCGTGGGGAATAATGCCACGGAGTCCGCTCTGCCAAGTCGCCATTTCTGTCAGGGGAATTGATCTCTGCTGCCTGAATTCAGTTCTAATTCTTGAAGATCTCCAGAGCCCCATGCTGCTGTTTGAGATGCACCCATGAAGCTGCCTGATGCTGAGTCAGCCAGAAATTTTGTAATGCACCCCATGAGTGGACGTATGTTGTCGGTGTCATCAACCAGTTGCAACCAGTTGCAACCTTTACATTCATTCACAAAGAGTTAACAAACACTGGCGTCTGTAACGTATAGTCTATAGAAGGCAACCTGGACGAATCCCTCAGCAAGGAATATATCCAGAACGTCTTAGCTGTTAAATGAAGATGTTCTTGTTCAGATTCTAGTTTCTGGGTTCAGTGGTTCATTTACAACTTCCCATCTTCACAGGTCCCTAAGTCAGTTCCCCTTTCAAGAATTCTTTGTCAGGTCTCCTGTGTGTCAATTTCACTTTAAGGGGGAGTTGTCTATAAATATAAATGTGCTCTCATCAATATAGCTTGTTCTCATTTTACATAGCTGCAAGCCCCCCGTGATTAGCCAGTAATTGTAATTTCTATGACTTACCCATTGGAAGAAAGGTTTTAAAAATGGAAGGTGTCGCACCATACTTTCTAGAGATCGACAATCTTCACAACTCCAAAATGGGCAACCCTCTTACTGTTGTTAGTAACCCAGGAGTCATATGTTGCAACACTGTTTCTTAACGGCATAGACATTCCTTTTGTAAATCCATAATTCACATAAAGCAAACTCACTTAACGTTACAGAAAGCATGAAAAATCCTGATGTGTAGTAAGTCCATAGGGAGAGTAAGATTTCAACCTGTGTATTACTTCTTTTGGTAGTAAGATTTTTTTTTTACACCTGTTCTATTATATTGGTAGAATTTCAATGTATATATTACAAAGAATTCAAAATCATTGAAAGTATGTTTTATTTAAATACAGTGACTCACCAGTGGGGCTTCTAAAACCTCATTTTAGATGGGATTTGTGCTCCGTTATTCGAGCCCCGACAGGTCTCATACTCATAGCCACACATGGGAACCCAACAACATTTTAAAACATAAATAACCCGTCTAGAGTTACAGTTAATGTAATGTTGAAGTTCAGTTGTAATTAATCCACTAGGGTATATAGATTGTTTTCCAAAGAGTTTTCACAGGTGGAACAATTCCCGCATTTGAAATGTCCTTTGAAGTTTACTCTAGGCTTTATCTTAGGCAATATGTCTGCCCTTACAATGTAATTCCTAATGCTGTTTGGTTTTTTTCCATCCTATATATATTCTTGCTTTATGAAATTTCATCAGTGGCTGTGAAGGGAGACCTGTTCTGGGAAAGAGAGGGTGTCCCTGCTGACTTTGCATCGATACCATAGACGGTGGTAACCTTCTCTGCCAGGTAGCCAAGATGGTAAATGGATGCCCCGTCCTCTGGTGGTTTCAGCCCTATCTGGCTGATCAGTCCCAAAAGTGGGCCAAGAGGAGCCCTGCTTGACGTGTGCCTCACAGGGTCCCAGAGTTTCCACTCTTGTGCTCCATGCTTTGGATTCTGGAATATTCTGAGAGATTTTGAGAGTCTCAGAGGTATCTCTGCTGGAGTCTCTGTTCGGGCCTTGAATGTGTGGCTCCTAGATATTGGACAGGATTTCTTTTCAGTGTCCTCCCCTCCTTCAAACAGGAGACTGGCTTCATGGGAGTCTTGAGCTAGGCAGTAAGGGAGGTCAGGGGCCAGAAGAGTAGCAAAATTCCAGCTTATTCTCTTAGCTGCTACCTGTACTACCAGGAAATTTTGATGCAAAATAGCAGGAGAGAATAGAGTTTGTGTATCATGAAGAAGAAGGAAGAGGAGGAGGAGGAGATTGGATTTATACCCCGTCCTTCACTACCCAAAGGAGTCTCAGAGCGGCTTACAAACTCCTTCCCCTTCCCCTCCCCACAACAGACACCCTGTGAGGTAGATGGGGCTGAGAGAGCTCTGACAAAAACTGCTCTTTTTCAAGAATAGCTGTGCCAGAACTATGTCTTGCTCAAGGTCATCCAGCAGGTGCAAACGGAGGAGTGGGGAATCAAACCCAGTTCTCCCAGAGTCTGCGCACTTAACCACTATACCAAATTGGCTCTCAAAAGTTTGTAGAAAGTTACATGAATGTCTAAAAATGTAGGATCTGAAGCAAAAAAATGAGGCATTTAAATCAACAGCCAACCACTCGGAAAAGTGTAATAGGTCAGGTTGACAGTAGATCGCAAACCCCTTCTAATTCTGTGGAGTCCTAAACTTGACAGGCGTGCAAACAAGGCCAAAATCTGCAGGAGGGAACTGAGGGAGAGGATATGCCTCCTCATCAGAAGAATAAGGAGAATCAAAAAACAAAACAGGAGTAAAGAAAACATTCCTATGATGCAAAACAACTATTTTATCAAATGGGGCAAAAGAATACAATGGAAACTAATTGGTAACACGGATTTCCCACAGCCTCATAGCTAACAACTTTTTGCTGGGTGGGGGCATGTTTTGCTTAGTGACATATTAATCTTCTAAATCCAGCTGAAGATGCCCAGAACTGAAACAAGAACCAGGCCAGGCCCCACCACACTAAGCCACATGGAAAACAGAAGGAAGGGAGAGTCAGTGGAAATACACCTCCCCATCCACCCCCATTCTTAAAGCAAACTTGACACTTGTTGGCTTTACTGATGTGTGCCGGGCAGAGCTCTGACAGAAAATGAGTATCAGGAGGTTTGGAATTTAACCTAGTCAGTTCAATTGCCCTCTCCTGCCATGGCGGCGACGAGAGGATTCCTGTTCTGCAAGACCATAATAAACTGGTTGATGTTATTTACTGGGACAAACTGAATCTCAGAACTATGATGGAAAGGTGGAAGTTCCAATACTCTGGTGGACGGGTTTGAGAGTACTGGTACCAATTCTCTGTACTGTGGGCTGAGAGAGGCAGGATCCAGATGCCGTTCTGGAATGTCATCCCCCACACATGTGGGGTCCAGCCAGAGGCGATTTCCTCAGAGGGAAGCTCAGTCAAGAGACTGTAATTTGAGGTACATAACTTGTAAACAAACCAAGACTTCTTTCTGAGAAGAATTATTGGAGAAAACATCCTATTTACTGGCCATTTGGATCCCCAAACGTAGTTCAGAAGGAGTCTTTTGCAGTCGGCCCTTTGACATATTATTAGTATTTCTCTGCACAAAAGGAAGGATGTTATACCAGGAGAGGGTATTGGACAGTATGATTCTGGAGAGGCCCTGCTTTTATCATCAATATCTAATGCTCCACAAACCTGTTAGATGGCAGGATGGAATGCACAGCTGAGCGGCACCGAGAAGTGCATTGGAGCAGTGAACGCCTCAGATTTTGCTGAAGCAGAACTGGGATCCCTGTCTGTGTGGACCGTCTGCCATGAGAGGATACTGATATAAGGTGTTAAAGCCATGCCCAAAGCCCTAGCTGCCAACTCCCCCTGGGCCATGGTCTGTGTCAGGGCTTAGTCCAGGTCATTTCCAGCTCATGAAGGCTGGGGGTGAGGGTGTTTCAGAGAAGGAGGAAGGGAGTCTTACTTCTTCTTCCTAATTCTCTCTGGGATAATCTGGGGGTGGGTGGGAAGGACAACTGGGATTGGGGAATTTGTGTCTCACAATGCTTACGGCCAACACCAGCAACAGAGAGGCTGTCGATACCTCCGGCACTTGTCTATTTCTTCAGAGGATTTGGAAAAGAAATGTTTTTGCCAGTTTGACAGAGGGCAGACAGAATTATATTGGAGGATATCCTGATGTAGGAGAAAAGGGTAACCAGAAAAAACTACTTTCTGAGCCTTTCTGAACCTCCAAGATGTGAGCGTTTAAAGATGAACCTCGACAAAGACAGTAATAGGAAAATGTCACCCTTGTGTGCATTCTCTGAGGAATAGGATCTCTCTCTACCTCAGGATCTATCTCAACCTCGAGATCTTGCCACATCTTGAGAAGGAATTATGTTCCTCTGCTGTGTGAATTCAGTGATTAAGAAGATAACGTCTGGTCTTCAGTCCCCTTCCACCCTCAGAGCACATCCTTGCTTTTTACCTGTGAGATCAACTTGAGGCTTCTTTCGTGGTTAAAACTCTTTCCATAGTCCATGAATACATGTCATTTCTTCCTGGTTAGGGCAACATTTCTGTGCCAATGCAAACTCTTTACAAGAGATAACATGGTGCAAAACCTTTTTATAGTACAGAGGGTTTTTTAGCTTTGCAAAAAGGAAGGAGCTATTTTTACAGGTTACGGAGTTACATGTTTTCTCCTAATGTGGGTTCTTAAACGTTTTTGAAGAATGCCACTCTGCTGGAAACTCTTTCCACACTCTGAGCATTCAAAAAGTTTCTCCCCATGTGAGTTTTCTGATGCCGTTGAAGACTGCCACTCTGACTAAACCGCTTTCCACATTCTGAGCATTCAAAAGGTTTCTCCCCTGTGTGGGTTATCAGATGATTTTGAAGAGTGACAATCTGACTGAATCTCTTTTTACATTCTGAGCATTCAAAAGGTTTCTCCCCTGTGTGAGTTCTCTGATGCCGTTGCAGATGGCCACTCAGTCTAAATCTCTTTCCACACTCTGAACATTCGAAAGGTCTCTCCCCTGTGTGGGTTGTCAGATGACTTTGAAGACTGCAACTCTCACTGAATCTCTTTCCACACTGTGAGCAGTCAAAAGGTTTCTCCCCTGTGTGGGTTCTCTGGTGCTGTTGCAGATGGCCCCTCCGACGGAATCTCTTTCCACACTCTGTGCATTCAAAAGGTTTCTCTTCTGTGTGGGTTCTCTGGTGCTGTTGCAGATGGCCATTCTGACTGAACCTCTTTCCACACACTGAACATTCAAAAGGTTTCTCCCCTGTGTGGATTCTCTGATGCTGTTGTAGATGGCTACTGCTACTGAATCTCTTTCCACACTCTATGCATTCAAAAGGTTTCTCCCCTGTATGCGTACTTCGGTGCAGTTGAAGAGTGCCACTCTGACTGAATCTCTTTCCACACTCTGAGCATTCAAAAGGTTTCTCCCCTGTGTGGGTTGTCAGGTGCTTTTGAAGAGTGCCCCTTTGACGGAATCTCTTTCCACACTCTGAGCATTCAAAAGGTTTCTCCCCTGTGTGGGTTCTCTGGTGCTGTTGCAAATGGCCATTCTGACGGAATCTCTTTCCACACTCTGAGCATTCAAAAGTTCTCTCCCCTGTGTGAGTTCTCTGATGCCACTGAAGAGTGCCACTCTGACTGAATCTCTTTCCACAGTCTGAGCATTCAAAAGCTTTCTCCTCTGTGTGAGTTCTCTGATGCAATTGAAGAGTGCCTCTCAGAAGGAATCTCTTTCCGCACTCGGAGCATTCAAAAGGTTTCTCCCCTGTGTGGGTACTTCGGTGCAGATGAAGACTACCACTCTGACTGAATCTCTTTCCACACTCAGAGCATTCAAAAGGTTTCTCCCCCGTGTGGGTACTTCGGTGCAGATGAAGAGTACCACTCTGACTGAATCTCTTTCGACACACTGAGCATTCAAAAGGCTTCTCTCCCGTGTGGGTTCTTTGATGCTTTTGAAGACTGCCAATCTGATTGAATCTCTTCCCACACTCCAAGCATTCGAATGGTTTCTCCCCTGTGTGAGTTCTCTGATGCCATTGAAGAGTGCCTCTCAGACTGAATCTCTTTCCACACTCTGAGCATTGAAAAGGTTTCTCCCCTGTATGGGTATTTTGGTGCAGTTGAAGAGTGCCACTCTGACTGAATCTCTTCCCACATTCTGAACATTCAAAAGGTTTCTCCCCTGTGTGGGTTCTCTGGTGCTGTTGCAGATGGCCGCTCTGACGGAATCTCTTTCCACACTCTGAGCATTCAAAAGGTTTCTCCCCTGTGTGGGTACGTCGGTGCAGTTGAAGATTGTCATTCCGACTGAATCTCTTTCCACACTCTGAGCATCCAAAAGGTTTCTCCCTTGGTTGGGTTCTTTGATGCTTTTCAGGACTGCTACCCTGACTGAATCTCTTTTTGCCCTCTGAGCATTCAAAAGTTCTCTCTGCTCTGTGTATACCTTGGTACACAAGGAGCTGTAACCTCTTTCTGCAGTACTTTCCACACTGAATGGATTTACTTGCCTTCATTACCCTGCAGTCTGGAAAATGTACACTACACTTTCTTCGATCTCGCTTCGCAACCATACGGCCACCTGCTTTTCTCTTAGTTCTGCCTTGATTCCTGACATTTCCTTCTTCATTTTTAACTCTGTCTGGGATTTGCTGATGAAGTTCTTCATCCTCATTCCTCTGATCATCCTCTGCTGGAACAAACAGAGAGATCCTGTTAGAACCTGGGAGGGCTGGTAAGATCCAAAGGCATCTAAGTGACTACCGAAGGAAAGGAGTGTAAAGCCTTTGGCCTTTTCAAGCTTGGCTGATCTTAACCACCCCTCCACTTTTCTTCAGAATATCTAAAATTTAAGGATACCACAGCCCCTCAACAGCTACAACTGAGCTCTTGCCTAGGAGTTTCTGAGCCTCCAGATTTCAGGCCCCTAGAACAGAGGTGTCAAACATGCAGGCCACAGGCTGGATCAGGCCCTTGGAGGACCCCTGTCAGGCCTGCAAGGTCCTGGCTGTTTCCTATTTCCATTTGCAGTTCTTCTGCTGCTGCCGTGTTACAGCTTGCTTTACCAGTCTCTCTCAATCGCACAGAAGAGATCGATAGGCAAGGCCCTCTGTGTGACTGAGAGAGTCTGATAAAGAACTGGCTGAGACTCCTCCCCCTCCTCCTCTCAGGGGGAGGGAAGGAACAGCTGGAGCTCGCTTTCTGGCAAGGCTGCAGGAGACAAAGGGAAGCCTTTCTTTCCTTCCATTGACTGAGGCTCCTCTCAGAAGGGAGGGAGGGAATGAGGGAGAGCTTGTTTTGCTGGGCTGCCTCAATCGCATGGGAGAAATACCAAGCACCTTTAAGACCAACAAAGTTTTGTTCAAGGTATGAACTTTTGTGTGCCTTGCTACAGTGTGTGTGCATGTGTGTTTTGTTGGGCTCTTTATGCCAGGGCTCTCCTGGGTGCAACTGGATTCCCTCCCCCTTTTCATGTCCTCATGATCCAGTCTTTCTCAGTAAGAAAGCAATGTGAACGATTTTAGAGGAGGAATAACAAGAAGCCAGTGAGGTGGATTAGACTGGGAGCGTATGTCCAGACCAAGTTCACCCCCTTGGTAAGAAGTTATTTCTCTGGGGAAGAGTATAGTTTTGTAGACAAACACATGACCCTCAATCTGCGTTAAGATGCCTTCTCATGTTCTTGACCAGCACATGAAGCAACTTATGTACAGAAGGTTGCAATGCCCAGCCATTTCATATTTTCCCCTGGGTGCTAGGCTAAGAACACTGAGCAAGAGATTTCTGTAATAAATGTCAATAAATCAAAAGTAGATTTGCAGCTTACAGATACACACCTGAACAGCATACTCAAGATTGCTACAGCACAGACATTTTGATGCAATAATTCAGAGCAGGAGGTGTCAGTTATCGGAGACTGTTAAATAGACAAAGTATTGCAAGTGTTCTAGTGTTTTAAGCATGTTTTATTTAAAATTTAAAAAATCTTTAATTGTGTTTGTCTGTGTCCTTTATAAAGTTTATATCTCCACTACCTGGTATTAAATTTTATGACAAACATGGCCCAGCCCAACAAGGGGCTGGCCCCACTGCTGGACCTCCTGATAGCACATGGTATTTTTGGCCGCTGTGTGACAGGGTGTTGGACTAGATGGGCCATTGGCCTGATTCAACATTGGCTTCTCTTATGTTCTTAAGGTCTCATTTATGTCAGATCCGACACTCATAATAAATGAGTTCAACACCCCTGCCCTAGAAGGCCTCCCTCCCTTCTTACCGTGAAGGATGATTCTTGCGGTTTGAAGTTATACATCTGTCCTATTCAGAAGAAGACTTATGAAACCAATACTTTATCCGGAAATTTCATCAATCTATTGTTTTGGACCTTTGTTCTGGACTTTATTGTCATATAGTACTTTGTACCTTACACATCTCTCTATATGATAATTCTTTTTTGGCCGTGGACTCTCCTGAACATTCCACATGCTCCCAAATCAGTTGGCTCCCCGATCTGTCACTCAGAAGCTGTCCCTATCCACTGGCTGCATTGCCTGAGTCTCGCCTCCAATATTCTAAACAGTTTGCTGTTCCTCTCCCTCAATAGCCAGTTGGAACACAGAAGTTATTTGCATATGTGGCCTGATTGGCCTTTGCCTCTAACATTCTAAATAGTTTGCTGTTGCTGTTGGGAGTCATTGAATGTGTCCTGAGGTAAAATACAAATCCCAATTTTCCCTTAAACAGTCACTGGAGTTGCCAAAATACATATCCCCATCTTCCTTTAAATGGTCACTGGAGTTGCCAATCTCCTTGTGGGGCCTGGAGATCTCCCAAAAATCACTGTGTTCCTCAACC
This sequence comes from Gekko gecko, assembly GCA_029375565.1. Lineage (NCBI taxonomy): Eukaryota > Metazoa > Chordata > Lepidosauria > Squamata > Gekkonidae > Gekko > Gekko gecko. The sequence goes on along the minus strand of JAPDNY010000017.1, from coordinate 5,771,265 downwards.
ACAGCACATCATTTTCCCTGCAGAAAATTTCCCAGCTATTACAATGGCTGATTTGGGCAGTGGACTCTATGGCATTATACCCTGCTGAAGCCCCTCCGTACCCCAAACCCTGCCCTCCCCAGGCTCTACTCCTCAAATCTACAGGTCTGGCCCTCCCCTTAATATTGCCAGCCTCCAGGCAGCACCTGGAGATCTCTAAGATCAGTTCTGCTGGAGGAAATGGCTGCTTTGGGCAATGGACTCTATAGAACCCTGCCCTCTCCAGGCTCTACGCCTCAAATCTACAGGTATTTCTCAACCCAGAGTTGGCAACCCTGTAACAGGCTATGGAATCGCTTTCAAGACCCTTGGAAGACATGGCATAGGAGAAGGTGCTTTTCTACTTTAGCTGCCACTGCATAACCCCAAATCAGCATAAGTCAGGGGTGGAGGGAACCCTACCAGTTATCATGAGGTTGTCCTCCCATACTACCCACTTGGGGCAGCAAAATGACTTGAGACAGTCCTGTCTTATAGCTAAGCAGAAGGAAATAAACATGGCTTGCCTCCCTCTATTTTCCCCCTTCCCTCTGTTGCCCCACCAGCCACAGCCGGGACACTCACCTGGAGCTTCCTTCTAGAGTCCGTTGTATTTCTTCCCACAATGGGCCTTACTCCTAGTTTATCCATATTGCATTGTTATTGTCATATATTACACTATTTGGACACTATTCATAAGTAATGGTTTACTTTGGCATCTATACGCAGCTTTGTGTTTTCTGTTTCTTACTGTTTATCTGTGGCTGTGGTTCTCTGTTTTTTATGGGATACTCACGCTCAGCCAGCTCATCTGGGAATGAAATATGCTCTTCGGATCCTCTTGAGGAATTCTCCAGTGTTTCTTTGGATGCAAGGCTGTTGTCTGTCTCCACCGTAGTCTCTCTTATACTTCTGGCTTTTTTTGCAGAGACAGAGAGGGCATTTATTTATTAATAGTATGGCAGTGTTTGGTGTAGCTAGGAGTTCTGAAGATTGTCTGGCAGCCAGAAGTTCAGTGGTATGCACTGCTAGGAGGTAAGCTATGTTGGCATATAAGCTTCAGCACTCTGATCATAAGGATCTAAGCGACAGCTGACAGCTGCACTGAACCGGATTCAGTCAGTTTGGACTTGAGCAGAGGCATGCCAAGTCACCATGATTGGCTGACCAATGTATATAAGAAGAAGAAGAGATTGGATTTATACCCTGCCCTTCACTGCCCAAAGGCGTCTCAGAGCGGCTTACAAACTCCTTCCCCTTCCCCTCCCCACAACAGACACCCTGTGAGGTAGGTGGGGCTGAGAGAACTCTAACACAAACTGTCCTTGAGAGAACAGCTGTGCCAGAGCTTGTGACTGACCCAAGGTCACATCAGCAGGTGCGAGTGGAGGAGTGGGGAATCAAACCCGGTTCTCCCAGATAAGAGTCCGCGCACTTAACCACTACACCAAACATAAGTGAATGCATTGTACAGTAGTTACTTCTTCTGATGGTGTATGGTGGAGCAGTTTATTGGAGAGCTGTATAATTGGCAAATAAATTCCTGTATATAGTAACCACTGGACTGTCTCAGTGTGGTTGACTATTGGAAAACCTCTGGAGGCAAGGAGTGACCGCTGGGTGAGTGCTAGTGTGACTGAGTGTGCTGGCTCAAGTGTTCCAGGCACGCTGCGCAACAAGCTAGAGTTGTTTTTTTAGACAAGGGATGATTAAAAGGTGGTTTTGTCATCGCCTGACTCTGCGTCATGGCCCTGGTGTTCCTTGGAGGCCACCCTTCCAAATACTAGCCTTGGTCAACCCTACTTAGCTTCCTAGATCTAACAATATTGGGCTTGTCTGGGCTATCCGGCTCAGTGCAAAGAGAAAGTGAGCATTCTTATACGGGGAGGGAAAGAAATTCAAAAGTAAAAATCCTTCTGGAAGGATGGAACCATGGTAAACATCAAAGCTCACCACCTCAACCAGTATAAAAGGAAGGGATCTGTCAGGAAAAGCATCCAAGTCCCACCCCCCCAAGGGTTAACATGGTTCTTAAGAGGCCTAGTCCAACTTCCAGGTGTTCGTGATTTGAGTCTCCCTGAAGCTAAAATCCTTATCTTTTTCAAGGCCAGACTCCATAATACGGTAATGGGTTAATTGTGAGAACCTGTACGAAGTTGTATAATCAGGAGGGACGGGGGATTAGGAGGGTGCTGACAGACTCTGGAAAATTCCAAAAACGAGGACCCTGGATTGGGTCATTGGGAACATCTGAGCCTAGAGAGGTAGAAACTATAATATGGGTATAGACCAGACGGACTTTACACTAACTTTATGCTCGTGCCGTGCTGGTATGCCTTGATATTTTCTTGCTTCATCACAATGAACCGTTTTATGTAGAATAACTTAGGCTACAAGTGGAATACTTACGCTGCAGCAAGAGGTGCCATCTAATAACAAATATTTCATGTATTAGATAGAACAGTTAGCTTTTCTTGCTTTTCTGTTGTTGAGCTGCAGAAACCGTCCTGTTTAGTGATGTCTTATATTTTAATACTTAATAAACCTACACACACAGACACATATACACAAATATATATATATATATATTTAAAGTGGTCTCCTTTACTGGTGGGCACTCTGCTCATGAACTGACTGAACTGGGTGCTGCTCAGGTACAAAGAGGAGTGACCGAGAGGGACCCAGTGTTTGGTTCTTGACAGGATCTCTTCCAGATCACAGGCAAAGCAGATGTTTGTAATCCCATCCAGGGAGAAGAGTGTGTTGTAAAGGTTGTGAACAGAGAAATGAGGATCTGGCCCCTTCCAGAGTTCTGTTTACCTCAGGCCATGACACCTTCTGTGGCTTGGATGATGGCCACAACACTGGCCTCAGTGGCCCTTGGGCAAGGACACACCCAGGAACACAGGAAGCTGCGCTCTACAGAATCAGAACCTTGGCCCACTGAAGTCCGTATTGTCTACTCAGCCGAGTATCGCCTCTCCAGAGTCTCAGGCAGAGGTCTTTCACATCAGCTTCTACCTGACCCTTTGGACTGGAGATGCTGGGATTCAACTGGGGACCTTCTGCATGCCAAGACGACGCTCTGCCAGTGAGCCACTGCCCCTCCCCAAGTAGCACGATGGGCCTCAAAATGGTGCATTGCTATTCAGTATTTTGATTCATGCCTCATCACAATGGCAGCCATGGACACCTAATGAAAGCTCCTTACCCAGAAAGGCCACGTTCCCAGAGTTCTCCAGCATGACCTCCCTGTGCAGAGCTCTTTGTCCCGGATCCAGCAGGGCCCATTCTGCCTCCGTGAAATGGACGGACACCTCTTCCAAGGAAATGGGACACTGAAAGAAAAAGCAGATTCCCTCCTTAGAGATCACGCCAGGCAGAGATGGCACACTGGAAGCGAGTAGTCTGGGAAGGTACAGGATGCCTGTGTTGTTATGGGTAAAGGGAACAGCGTTCAGGGGATCTTTTGCCCGGACACCTTGTAGAAACTGCAGGAGCAGAAGCCCCCCCCGAGAAAGGAGGAGGGACCCAGGCTGTCCCCTGCTCACCTCTCCTACCTGGACTGGGGGTGCAGCAGCCGTTTCCACACCTCTGAAAAGATGACGGCTCAACAGCATCTCTTCACGGCCTGTGACTGAGACAAAGGAAGAAACAAGGGTGATGGCTTGTTTGTTCCCGGGTTCACTCACACCCCTTCCCAGGTTTGTGAAACCTCGCCCTGTGTACACTCAACAAATTTTGTAACACTTTTTACTAAATTCTGGAAGAGACAGAAGAGAAGCGCCAGGTACTTATGAGCCTCAGGGAGTATAAGTGCTGCCAAAATGTTTCAGACTTCGGTGAGACCTGGGTCTGGCCTGAGGGGAGGGAAAGAGGGGGGGCGGAAATGACATCACATGACACATCAGCTTCAGATTCATCTCAGACGTGATCGGAGTGTATCTGGAGACTTCAGGGTAGTAGGAATGAGTTTTCGGAGTGTGCCTTGGCACCCGAACTTCACAAGCAGTTTTTCAGCCAGACGCAACATCTACATGACACCACGTCTGCCCCAAGCCCCTCCCAAAGGTCCTCCCTGAAGCTCCTGGAGGTGCCCGGCCATAGCCTGCCCTCCCTCCTCCAGCATCCTATTTCCCACAGCACCCCAACAGATGGCCCTATAAGTCAGAGTGCAGAAGTCACATTTTCCCATGATCACTGGGCCCTCGAAACAGTTTTCCAGAGCTCTGCTGCTCCGGAAGGGGGAGGGTCCCTTTAGTCACCAAGCTGAACGGCTCTCTTGAGGTTTTCAACTTTTCCTCTTTTGAGCCACCTTGAATGCCCCTTATAGAAGGAAGGTGAGAGATGAATATTTAAAGCAATGGAAGGAATGGCCCTCCATAAATTTGTCTAATCTCCATTTAGAGGCATCACAGCTAGTGGACATTGAGTGCCGCAAATTCACTCTGAGTTGTGTGAAGAAGTGTTTACTTTTTTCCTGACCTGAACTCTCTACCCTTCAAATTCAAAGTGTGCCCCTATCACATCCAGGCATGTTGAATCCTTACCACAGGAGAGGGTGTCTTGGGCATGCTCCATGGCCTGTGCCTTCTGCCCTTCATCGGAAGAAGCTCCTTCCTCCTCAGGGAATGTAGCTTCTATCTTCAGGGATGGTCCCAATATCTGAAAGAGCAGCGAGGGAGAGGGGTAAGGGATGGAATGGAAGAGACCAAGCAATGGGTCCTGCCCCACTCCCAGACTCTGCACCCTTCGCTCAGCAGACCTGGTGAGTTATCTGGAGGGATAAGACATTCTCTAGTGGAAGAGGCTGCTGAAGAAGGCTGTTAAATCTCCCATTTGGAGGATTAACACTCCAACAAAATTCTGGCAGGGAAACTTTAGGATGAGGCTAGATATCATTGCTTGAACGGGACATGCCTGGAGGAAATCTCCTCACCTGTTCTGCCTGCCTCTTCTCCTCTGCCTGACTCAGGAGGAAACCTTCGGCCAAGGCCACCGCCTGGGAACTGCTCTCTGGCCCGCATGCTCTCACCCAGCACTGCATTTCCTGGGGCAGGAGAGTCAGGAACTGCTCCAGGATCACCAGGTCCATGATCTGCTTCTTGGTGTGCTTCTCTGGCTTCAGCCAGTGGTTGCAAAGTCCATGGAGCTGGCTGCAAACCTCTTGGGGCCCATCGGCCTCATGGTAGTGGAACAACCGGAAGTGTTGGCAACGTACATCTGAGGTTATGGTGTCCTTAGCCAGGATCTCTGGCACAGCTCTTTCCCAGAATTCCATACCACTCCCAGCTTGGAGGGGATGAGGGCCTTTGCTTGCTGTCTTGCCAATCCCAGGTCCTCCGGGGTCCTCTTCTTCCTTCTCCTTCCCCTTCTCTTGGGTCACTTCAGACTGGGAAAAGCTGCATTTATTCACTTGGCTACAAAGAGAGGCTTTTCCCTGGGGGGACAGAGAGAGACAGACAGTCCTGGTAAACAGTATCCCTTGGAGCTTCTTACCACTTGAAGAAGCAGGGCAAATAAAAGACATCTTTCATCCAGAGAAGAACCACAGGTTTCTCCTGGCTCCATATTTGAACTCATCGTGACGGAAGGACCAATTTCTGGAGTCCAGCCTGTTGTGGGAACAAGCCTAAGACCAGTCCCTGAACAGTTTTGGGTGGCTACTAAGAGTCTCACTGGAGCTCTGCTGGAGACAGTTGCTGGGGGGGGTTGCCTGGGGGTCTGTTCCGCTCTTGCCTGGCAAAAGGGTGCCACTCCTCCCACCAAACCCCAGTGCAGGAGGTAGTATTTAGCAGTCTTATGGCTGCCTTTGCCAAGTCAGCTGTGGAGTGATGGGGAAAAGGTGATTCTCTCCCTGTCTGTCCACTTTGCAAGACCCTGCTGTGAGTGGGTAATTGAACCCCCATCTATTTCGCTCACTGGCGTCTTTATGTCACTTACAGCACAATCCTCACACTGATGTATGCCCTTGTGTCCCATTTGTTCCTCCTGGCCCTGTATCTGTGGGGAGTAGAGACCAAGGGGTGTGGTCACATCAGCATGCTCCACCCTGCTCTGCCTGTTTGGGGGAGGGTCACCTCCTGCTGTGATTTGGGGGGGGGGGGGGTGTTGGTCATGTTTCCATGATCTTTGCCGGCATCTCTCTCTGCATGTCGACAAGCTGTTTTTAAAAATGTCCCTCTCCTCTGCTGGGCAGGACTCAGACACCGGCTGGCAGCCCCATCTGGCCCGCCCCCCAGTGGTAAGGCGTCAGGGTCTTAGGGTGGGGCCGTGGCTGGTTCCAAGACAGGCAGGAGTTCCCATCTCCCCCCAAGCCCTTTCTAACTCATCTAATGGGAAAAGACCAACTTTTTCTTTGTTTGGAGATTAAGATGACCATCAATAGAACATCAGTTTTCTTAATTTGACCTTTCTTGTACTGAAAGACACTGATTATTCCCCCCACCATGCAAAAAAACCCATACCTCTGTCCACATAGCGGTGCAAAACTGGTGCCTAACATGGTTGTGAACCTCCAGGTGGGGCCTGAAGTTCTCCCCGAATTACAACTGACCTGCTGATGACAGAGATCAGTTCCCCCAGAGAAAATGGCTATACTGGGCGGGTGTGTGTGTGACTCTAGGGCCTTCTCCCTGTCTGAGGTCCTCCTGTCCCCAAACTGGGCCTTTCCAAGAATCCACCCACCAAAACGTCCAGGAATTTACTGTCCGGGAGTTGCCAACCTGAGGAAAACCACGGCGGAGAATGACCCCAGCCTCCCTCCCTCCCAAGATCTCAAAGCTTGTCCTCTGCCCCCTTATTTCTACATGATCCTTCCTGGGATCCAGCTGCACGATTTCCCCCTGCTGTTGCACATCTGAAGCCCCTTCTGTTCTCGCTCCCCATTCAGAAGCAAACCCTCCCCCCCCAAAGGAGCCTTTCCTCTTTTCCACCACCCCTTTCTTCGGACACTCTAGCAAAGGGCTCTGTAAGTTTAACCCTTTCAGGGTTGCAGAGAAAGGAAAATGTGTCCCGCCCTCTCCATAAAGAGCTTCAGCCAGGCTGCTGCTCAGTGGGGCTGCTCTGGAGAAACTCTGCACGGGGTTGGGCTCCCAGAGTATCCCGGGCTGTTCAGCCGTCTCAGAAAAAGGGAGGTTTGACATTGGATCCCAGCTACTTATTCATCCACCTAGTATAAGTACCGTAGAAGTCGATTGCAGGAAAGATTGTTAGATGATGCTATTCTTTAAACAGATGGGTGCAGGTTATTGACTTTATATTTGCAGCATGGATATAAAACGCAGGACCTCAAATGCGACTAGAAAGTGCCCATTGGGTAGTTTTGGACAATATTTATGGGAGGGAAGGGACAGAGCCTGGATTCCGAGGAAGGAGGCTGGATTTGGACCACTCCCCCCCCCCCTCAAGTGACTGCTCTGTCCCCAGGAGGAAACTCTCCGCCCGCAGCCCCGGAGACAGAAGGAGAAGGAGGGAGATCCCTGCCTGGGAAGGAGAAAAGCCTCTGGCCGGAAGGAGCTCCTTTCACCTCCAGCATTGAAGCTGCTATCTTCAGGGATGGTCCCAACATCTTAAAGAGAAGCAAGGCAGAGGGGTAAGAGATGGGATGGAAGAGACCAAGCAAGGGGTCCTGCCCCACTCCCAGACTCTGCACCCTACGATCAGCAGACCTGGTGAGTTATCTGGAGGGATGAGAAATTCTCTAGTAGAAGAGGCTACTGAAGGAGGCTCTTAAATCTCCCATTTGGAGGATTAGTACTCTGACAAAATTCTGGCAGGAAAACTTTAGGATAAGGCCAGATATTGTTGCTTGAATGGGACATGCCTGGAGGAAATCCCCTCACCTGTTCTGCCTGCCGCTTCTCCTCTGCCTGACTCAGGAGGAAACCTTCGGCCAAGGCCACCGCCTGGGAACTGCTCTCCGGCCCGCATCCTCTCACCCAGCACTGCATTTCCTGGGGCAGGAGAGTCAGGAACTGCTCCAGGATCACCAGGTCCACGATCTGCTCCTTGGTGTGCCTCTCCGGCTTCAGCCACTGGTTGCAAAGTCCGTGGAGCTGGCTGCAAACCTCTCGGGGCCCATCGGCCTCATGGTAGCGGAACTGCCGGAAGCGTTGGCAACGTACATCTGAGGATATGGTGTCCTTAGCCAGGATCTCTGGCACAGTTCTTTCCCAGATTTCAATAGCACTCCCAGCTTGGAGGGGATGGGGGCCTTTCCTTGCTGTCTTGCCAATCTCAGATCCTCCTGGGTCCTCTTCTTCCATCTCCTGCCCCTTCTCTTGGGTCACCTCAGACTGGGAGAAGATGCCTTGATTCACTTGGCTGCAAAGAGAGGCTTCTCCCTGGGGGGACAGACAGCAACAGGTCAAAACAAAAATAAAAAATGAAGGGAAAGCATTGAACATCACAAACCTTCCTGCAACTCAGGAGATGAGAACTGCCTTGCTGGATCAGAACAAAAGTGCTTCTTGCGGTTTACAGAACAATTTAATATAATTCTGCCAGATTACGGTTCCTGCTTTGAGATCCTCCCTGGGGAGGTTTCCTATCGGCCCCCTGCTAGGGTGTGGGGGCCCTGACCCCGCCCCTCCTCACCGTGTTGCCGCTGGGCCCAGATAGCGGCCCGGCCTCCCTCCGCCTCGGCGGCTCCTCCTCGCCTTCCTCTCCCGCCGCCATCGCCGCCTCCATCTCCCCCGGCCGGCCGCTCCCGCCAGGCCCCGCCTCTCTCTTTGGCGTCATCACCAAGCCCACCAATCACCACCGAGGCTGTGGCGAGACCCGAAGCGACAGGCGATCGGTCAAGCCATCGGAGTCCCGCCTTCAAGGCTCCGCTGGCTACGGCTATTGGCTGTTTGAGTTATTCCCCCCTCCCCTCCCCTCCAAAGCAGCTGACCAGTCCCTCCTCCTCCGACGGAAACAGGAAAAGGGTTGAGGTTTTGCCAGGACACGGTCCTTCTAGGCATTTGCCAATCTCTCGCTCGTTCTTTGGCCGCTCTTCAACCGGCGTGTTTTAGCCCGCAGCTTGGCTGTCAAAGTCAAAGCGGCGTGGAGTGCGGAGGCTACCGTGAAACCCGATGAGCATGGTGCCTGATACTGCATCAGACCATCGGTCCATCTGGGTCAGTTCCTAGATGCATTTGGGGAGGAAAGACCTCTCCCCCCACCCCACTTCTCTATTTTCCCTGCCAGATGCTTTTCTCCTTCCCAGGCAAGGATCTCCCTCTTTCGCCTTCTGTCTCTGGGGCTGCAACTGCAAGCGAGGAGTTTCCTCCCGGGGAGAGAGCAAGGGCTTGTCCCCAGATCCAGCCTCCTTTCCCGGAATCCGGGCTCTGTCCGTTCCCTCCCCCAAAAAAATATTGTTTAAAAACTCCCTGATGGACGCATTCTGGTCGCATTTGAGCTCCTGCCTTTTATTTCCACGGGGCGACAGACAGTCAGTTGCGGAGAACGGTATCCTCATCTAACCATGTCTAACCCCCTCTCCCAACTGAGGAGTTTTAGGGTCCTCCTTATACCAGCTCCTGCCGACCTAGCAGTTCGAAAGCAAGAAATTGCAAATAGATAAATAGGTGTCGCTTCGGTGGGACGGTAACAGCGTTCTGTGCGCCTTGGCGTTTAGTCATGCCGGGCACGTGACCACTGAAACGTCTTCGGACAGCGCTGGCTCTTCGGATTGGAAACGGAGATGAGCACCGCAACCCTAGAGTCGGATTCCACTGGCTTTCGAGCAAGGGAAACCTTTACCTTTTACTTTTTTATACCAGGTGGTGGATGAATAAGGAGCGGGGACCCCGCTTCAGTCTCCCTTTTTCTGAGATGGCTGGACAGCACAGGAGCGCAACTCCGCGCAGAGTTACTCCAGAGCAGCCCCACTGAGCAGCACTGACGGCAGGCTGTTCGAAGCTCCTCCTGGAGAAGACAGGACGGTACCTTTTCGCTTTGTCTGCAGCACTGAAAGGGTTAAACTGACAGAGCCGTTTGCTAGAGAGGCCGAGCAATTGGGGGCGGGGGAGGAAAGGCTTGCGGGGGAGGGAGGGTTTGCTTCTGAATGGGGAAAGGCAACAGGAGGGGCTTCAGACGTGCAGCAGCAGGAGAAAGCCGTGCAGCCGGATCCCGGGAAGGTCAGCTTGGGAGGGATCAGCTTTGGAAGGGAGGGAGGCCGGGATCGTTTGGAAGGGAGGGAGGCCGGGAGGTTGGCAACTCCCGGATGGCAAATTGACGTTTTGGGGGGTGAGTTCTGGGGAAAGCCCAGTTTGGGGACGGGGGGAACTTCAGATGGGAACAAGGCCCTAAGGTGCCCCCCCCCATACAGCCATTTTCTCCCGGGGAGGCAGGTGGGTTGTAATTCAGGGAGAACTTCAGGCCCGACCTGGAGGCTGACAACTGTGTTAGGCACCAATTTTGCACCGCTACGTGATCAGAGTTTGGTTTTGGGGGTGGGCTGCAATAATCAATGTCTTTCACTACAGGAAAGGTTAAACGAACAAAACTGATGTTTTGTGGCTGGTCATTTTAATCTCCCAACAAACGAAAAGTTGGTATTTTGCCTTTAGATGAGTAAGAAAGCACTGGGGGGGGACACACTCCTGCCTGTCTTGGAATCACCCGCAGCCCCGTCCTAAGACCCCCGATGCCTTCCCGCTGGGGGCTGGAGGGGGCTGCCAGCTGGTGTCCGAGGCCTGCCCAGCAGAGGAGAGGAACATTTTAAAAAATCGGTTGTGAAGATGGAGAGAGAGATGCCAGCAAAGATCATGGAAACGCCACCAATGCCCCCGCCAGTACAGTAGGAGGTGACTCCCCCCCCAGCCAGGTGGAGAGGGTTGGAGTATGCTGATGTGGCCATACCCCCTGATCTCAGCCTCCCACAGACACAGGCCAGGAAGAATAAATGGGACTGGGGCATACATCACTGTAAGGATTGTGGACGGAGTGACTAAATGTTGTGGGAATCAAGAGTCCAGGAGCTTTTCCTAGGAATCATCCCCACCCGGCTCAACAAAGATGGGTTGTTGTTGTTTTTTAAACTGGCAGGAACGCCATAGTTTGAGAGAAAGAGAGAGAGAGACCTGTTCCAAAGTATCTGTGATTTAGTGAAAGAAAAACTGCACACATTTTCAAGCAAGCAGCAATTTCAGTATTCATCTTACAGAAAGGAACAGACAAACTTCTAAACAAATAGTGCACTTATTATTCATGCAGGCGTTATTATCTGTTTAGGCATGACAGAACAGTCTGTCTCCTGAGCGTATGAAGGTTTGTGATGTTCAGCGGTGTATCTCCATTCTTTTTTATTCTCCTTTCGACATGTTGCTGTCTTGTCTCTCTCTGTCCCCCCAGGGAGAAGCCTCTTCTCATGGCATCTTTTCCCAGTCTGAGGTGACCCAAGAGAAGGGGAAGGAGATGGAAGAAGAGGACCCAGGATTGGCAAGACAGCAAGCAAAGGCCCCCATCCTCTCCAAGCTGGGAGTGGTATGGAATTCTGGGAAAGGGCTGTGCCAGAGATCCTGGCTAAGGACGCCATAACCTCAGATGTAGATTGCCAAAACTTCCGGCTGTTCCGCTATCATGAGGCTGATGGGCCCTGAGAGGTTTGCAGCCAGCTCCATGGACTTTGGAATCACTGGCTGAAGCCAGAGAGGCACACCAAGAAGCAGATCGTGGACCTGGTGGTCCTGGAGCAGTTCCTGACTCTCCTGCCCCAGGAAATGCAGTGCTGGGTGAGAGGATGCGGGCCGGAGAGCAGTTCCCAGGCGGTGGCCTTAGCCAAAGGTTTCCTCCTGAGTCAAGCAGAGGAGAAGAGGCAGGTGGAACAGGTGAGGGGATTTCCTCCAGGCATGTCTGATTCAAGCAACAATATCTGGCCTTATTCTAAAGCTTCCCTGTGAGACATTTGTCCCAGTGTTAATCATCCAAATGGGAGATTTAATAGCCTCCTTCAGCAGCCTCTTCTACAAGAGAATGTCTTATCCATCCGGATAACTCACCAGGTCTGCTGATCGAAGGGTGCAGAGTCTGGGAGTGGGGCAGGACCCATTGCTTGGTCTCTTCCATTCCGTCTCTTACCCCTTTTCTTCGCTGCTCTTTCAGATGTTCAGACCATCTGTGAAGACAGAAGCTACAATCCCTGAGGTGAAAGGATCTCCTTCAGAGGAAGGGCAGAGGGTGCAGGCCGTGGAGCATGCCCAAGATGCCCTCTCCTGTGGTACGGACTCGTTGTGCCTGGGTGCGATTGAGGCACACTGAATTTGATGGGTGGAGAGTTCAAGTCAGGAAAGAGACTGAATACTTCTTCACACAAGACAGTGTTAATTGGTGGCACTCAGTGTCTATTAACTGTGATGCCTCTAAATGGAGATTAGACAAATTCATGGAGGGCAAGTCCTCCCATTAATTTAAATACTGATATCTTACCTTCCTTCCATAAGTGGAACTCAAGGTGGCTCAGAAGAGAAAAGGTAGAGAGACCTCAGCAGAGCTCTTCAGCCTGCTGAATAAAGAGACCCTCCACCTTCTGGGCCAGCAGAGCTCTGAAAACCACTTTCTACGGCCCAATAATAATGGGAAAATTTGACTTCTGGGCCCATGTTTATAAGGGCTTCTGGCGGGCCGCTGTGGGTAATAGGATGCTGGAGTGGAAAAGGCAGGCTATGGCCGGACACCCCCAGGAGCTTTGGGGAGGAGCTTTGGGCAGAAGCGGTGTCCAGTTGATGTTGCGTCTGGCTGAAAAACTGTGTGTGAAGTTAGCTTGCCAAGAGACACTCTGAAAACTCATGCCTGTTACTCTTGAGTCTCCGTTCATCTGGACCAAATGGGATGGTGGCGTGTCATGTGACGTCATTTCCACCTCTCTCTTCCCTCCCCCCAGGCCAGACACAGGTCTCACAGGAGTCTGAAATACATTGGCAGCATTTATAATCCCTGAGGCTCATAGGTACCTGGTACTTCTCCTCTGCCTCTCCCAGAATTTAGGAATAAGTGTTACAAAATGCATTGAGTGTACACAGGGAAAGGTTTCACCACCTGTGAAAGGGTGTGTGTGAAGCAGGGAAGAAACAAGCAAGCCCCCTTCCTTCCTCCTTTGTCTCAGTCACAGGCCGTGGAGAGATGCTGTGGAGCCGTCATCTTTTCAGAGGTGTGGAAACGGCTGCAGCACCTGCCATCCAGGTAGGAGAGGTGAGCAGGGGACAGCCTGGGTCCCTCCTCTTCTCAGGGGGGCTTTTGCTCCTGCAGTTTCTACAAGGTGTCCAGGCCAGAGATCCCCTGAACGCTGTTCCCTTTACCCATAACAAGCCAGGCATCCCGTCCCTACCTGGACTATTCCCTTCCAGTCTACAATCTCTGCCTGGTGTGATCTCTGAGGAGGAAAACTGCTTTTTCTTTCAGTCTCCCATTTCCTTGGAGGAGGTGTCCGTCCATTTCACAGAGGCAGAATGGGCCCTGCTGGATCCGGGACAAAGAGCTCTCTACCGGGAAGTCATGCTGGAGAACTACGGGAACGTGGCCTTTCTGGGTAAGGATCTTTCATAGATGCCCAAGGTGTGAATTCCTGCCTTTGTGATGAGGCATGAATGAAAATATTGGATAGCAATACACCATTTTGAGGCCTGAGGCTACTTGGGGAGGGGCTGTGGCTCAATCTTTTTGGCATGCAGAAGTTCCCCAGTTCAATCCCCAGCATCCCCGATTAAAAGGGTCAGGTAGGAGGTGATGTGAAGATCTCTGCCTGGGACCCTGGAGAGCCGCTGCCGGACTGAGTAGACGATACTGACTTCAATGGACCAAGGTTCTGATTCTGTATAAGGGAGATTACCTTGTTCATCTGTGTGTACTTGCCCAGGGGCAACTAAGGCCAGTGTTGTGGCCATCACCCAAGCCAGAGATGGTGTCCTGGCTTGAGGCAAAGGGGATGAGAGGCCCTCTGAAAGACTCTTGGTTTTTTTATTTTACCATTTAAAGGGATACAGAATGGAAAAGGGAAACATAAAACATCATTTGTTAAATAAATGTTAAGGACATAGCATAATATAAGAATATATAACATGAAAAAATATCATAGCAAAGAATATCATGGCAAATCAAAATATGGGTCCTCAGAAAGACTCATTTCTTCTTTGCCAACCTTTACAACACGCCCTTCCCCCTGGATGGCCTTACAACCCACTGCTCTGCCTGTGATCTGGAAATGATCCTGTCAAGAACCGAAGCCTGGATCCCTACTCTTTCCACCTGTGCGAGTTATTCAGTGCCGCTGAAGACTGCAACTGTGACTGAATCTATTTCCACATTCAGAGCATTCAAAAAAGATTCCCTCTGTGGGTTCTGTGATGCTGTTGCAGATGGCCACTCTGACTGAATATCATTCCACACTCGGATTGTTCAAAAAGGTTTCTCCCCTCTGTGGTTTTTTTTGGAGCATTTGAAGAACACTAGTCCAAGTGAATTTATTTCTATACTGAGCATTCAAAAGGCTTCTCCTGTTTGGGTTGTTTGATGCTTTTGAAGATTCCCTCTGTCAATGAATCTCTTTCCACACTATGAGCATTCAAAAGGTTTCTCCCCGGTGAATTCTCTGATGCCCCTGAAGATTTCCTCTGTCACTGAATCACTTTCCACACTCTGAGCATTCAAATGGTTTCTCCCCTCTTTGGGTTTCCCCTCTGTGGGTTCTCTGATGCATTTGAAGAGTGCACTTCTTACTGAATCTCTTTCTACACATTGAACATTCAATTGGCTTTCCCCCTGTATGGGTTCTCTGATACTGTTGCAGATGGCTACTGCAATTGAATCTCTTTCCACACTCTAAACATTCAAATGGTTTCTCCCCTCTGTGGGTCCTTTGGTGCAGTTGAAGAGTACTACTCCAACTGAATCTCTTTCCACACTCTGAGCATTCAAAAGGTTTCTCCCTGTGTGGGTTCTCTGATGCATTTGAAAAGACCCCCTCTCACTGAATTTCTTTCCACACACTGAGCATTCAAAACGTTTCTCCCCTGTGTGGGTTCTCTGATGTCTTTGAAGAGACCCCCTCTCACTGAATCTCTTTCCACACACTGAGCATTCAAAAGGTTTCTCCCCTGTGTGGATTCTTTTGTGCAGCTGAAGACGGCTACTCTGACTGAATCTCTTTCCACACTCTGGACATTCAAAAGGTTTCTCCCCAGTGTGTGTTCTCTGATGCTGTTGAAGACTCCCCCTCACACTAAATCTCTTTCCACACTCTGGGCATTCAAAAGGTTTCTCTCCTGTGTGGATTCTTTTGTGTAGTTGAAGACTGCTACTTTGACTGAATCTTTTTCCACACTCTGGGCATTCAAAAGGTTTCTCCATTGTATGGGTTCTTTGGTGCTTTTGAAGACTGCTGCTCACCGTGAATTTCTTTCCACACTCTGAGCATTTGAAAGGTTTCTCCCCTGTGTGGGTTCTTTGGTGCTTTTGAAGACTGCTGCTCAACGTGAATCTCTTTCCACACACTGAGCATTCAAATGGTTTCTCCCCTGTGTGGGTTCTCTGATGTGTTTGAAGAGACCCCCTCTCACTGAATCTCTTTTCACACACTGAGCATTCAAAAGGTTTCTCCCCTGTGTGGGTTCTCTGATGCTGCTGCAGATGGCCACTCCGACTGAATCTCTTTCTACACAGTGAGCATTCAAAAGGTTTCTCCCCTGTGTGGGTTCTCTGATGCATTTGAAGAGACCCCTTCTCACTGAATCTCTTTCCACACTCTGGACATTCAAAAGGTTTCTCCCCTGTGTGGGTTCTCTGATGCTTTTGAAGATTGCCCCTCTCACTGAATCTCTTTCCACACACTGAGCATTCAAAAGGTTTCTCCCCTGTGTGAATTCTATGATGCTCCTGCAGATGGCCACTCCGACTGAATTGCTTTCCACATTCTGAGCATTCAAAAGGTTTCTCTCCTGTGTGGGTTCTCAGATGGTTTTGAAGGGACCCGCTCTCACTCAATCTCTTTCCACACACTGAGCATTCAAAAGGTTTCTCCCCTGTGTGGGTTCTGTGATGCTGCTGCAGATGGCCACTCCGACTGAATCGCTTTCCACACTCTGAGCATTCAAAAGGTTTCTCCCCTGTGTGTGTTCTTTGGTGCTTCTGTAGATAGCTACTCCAAGTGAATTTCTTTCCACACACTGAGCATTCAAAAGGTTTCTCCTCTGTGTGGGTTTTTTGGTGCTGCTGCAGATGGCCACTCCGACTGAATCGCTTTCCACACTCTGAGCATTCAAAAGGTTTCTCCCCTGTGTGGGTTCTCTGATGCTCCTGCAGATGGCCACTCTGAAT
Organism: Gekko gecko; assembly: GCA_029375565.1. Classification (NCBI taxonomy): domain Eukaryota; kingdom Metazoa; phylum Chordata; class Lepidosauria; order Squamata; family Gekkonidae; genus Gekko; species Gekko gecko. Next base: position 5,754,951 of record JAPDNY010000017.1, on the reverse strand, counting down.
GAATCGCTTTCCACAGTCGGAACATTCCTCATTCCTCTCGTCATCCTCTTCTGTAATAGATAGAGAGTTCCTGTTAGCACCTGGGAAGGCTGCTAAGGTCCAGAGACATCTATGTGATTGCAGTAGGAAAGGATTTACAGCCCTTTGGCCTCATCCAGCTTGGCTGATCTTAACCACCCCTCCACCTTTCCACAGAATATCTAGTATTTAAGGGTACCTCACCTTCTCAAGAGCCACAGCTGAGGTTTTGCCCTGAAGGAGTTTCTGAGTCTCCAGATTTCAGCCCTCAAGAAGGCATCCCTCCCTCCTTACCCAGTAGGCTGTATGATTGTGTCAAACCAAATATTGCTCAGAAGTGAATCAGAAATCCCCTGTGGCTATTCCTTGCCTTGAGGGATAGTGTCATGGGCAGCAGCTAGAAGAGCTCTTTAATGGGTGCCACCACTCTGATATAGGTCTCCTTGGGAGGGCCCAGAGCACCCACCCTACCCCTTTATACACTTCTTTTCCAGCAGGTTCCTCCTTGTATGTGACTGTATGAGGCGTGAGAACCCAGCAGAGTAACATACTATAACAACAACTGTAATTCTATAACATGCACAGTAAAGGTAGCTAAACCAGCAAAATAAGAAATCCTAATGTGTCTGACTATACCACTGCTAGTCTTCTCTAGGTATCTGGCCTCAAGCTAACTCACCCCCTTTGGATGAGGGGATAACTCAATCTGCAGCAGCTCTGCTCTCTAGGAGCGACCCACCTCCCTCTCTCAGCAAGGCCTTTTATCTCTTCTCCCCAGGCAACACCATCTACTATTCTACTGGTGTACGTTTTCCCTCCAGATCCTCTGTTAGCCAATCACAGGGTCCAAAGGGTGAGCTGGGAAATGTAGGCCCTGATAGGTACTCTAATACAGGCTTCCCTGGACCCACTAGGCCTCTCTAGGGCCTGTAGGCCACACTACTACAGGCCTAGGATCATGACAGATACTCACTCTCAGCCAGCTCATTTAGGAAGGAAATATGCTCTTGGGATCCACTTGAGGAACTCTCCAGCCTTTCTCTGGATGCAAGACTGTTGTCTGTCTCCATCATAGTCTCTCTTGTACTTTTGGCTTCTGTCAGAGAGAGAGAGAGAGAGAATTTATTTATTTTATCATATGGCAGTGTGTCTTGTAGCCAGGAGATCCTAAGATGTAAGCTCTGTAGCATTATGTGCCACTAGCTGGCAAGGTAGATGTTTTAAAGACAAGAGATGATTCAGAGGTAGTTTTTCCATTGCCTGCTTCTGTGTCATGGCCCTGGTGCTCCTTGGAGGTCACCTTTCCGAATACTAGCCAGGGTCAACCCTACTTAGGTTCTGAGATGTGACGAGATAGGGCTAGCCTGTGCTATCCAGGTCAGAGCAGAGAGAAAGCGAACATTCTTATATGGGGAAGGAAAGAAATTCAAGTGTAAAAATTCTTCTGGAAGCATGAAACCAGTAAAAGGGGAATGGATCTGTGAGGCAAAGCACCCTAGTTCCCACAAGGGTTAATGTGATAATTAAGTGGCCTGGTCCGACTTGCAGGTATTCGTGATATTAGTCTCCCTACAGCTAACATCCTTATCTTTTTCAAGGCCAGACTCCAGAATGCAGTAATTGGTTCATTGTGACAACCTGTTTACAGTTGTGTAACCAGGAGCAAGGGGGTGCTGACTACTGATGGGCACACACCCAAACTCCAAGCTAAAGTTCGGCTCGGATCTTGACCAGTCCAAGGCTCGGGTGGCTTGGTTTGAAGGTCACGTGTTCTGACCCGGAAATCTCTGCGCTTCTCAGCCCGGCTTGGAAGTTCTCTGATGCTCTCAGCAAAGAAAACCCCACCCTTGTAGTTTCGCGCGGAAAAGCTGGCGTGGCTAGGATTTTTCAGCCATCGAAGGACTGATAGGGATCATCCAAAGCTGACAAGCAAGTCTCCTCTCAACTGAGAGACGTCCGTCTGCCTCCATCAGGACGGGAGTGGGGAGGCACTCTCCTTTCCTTTGTTCACGTCAGGACTTTGTGAGTTCTGAAGTCCTTGTGTTCATGAAAAATAGCTGCTGGCAGGGCTGCTAGGTGAGGGAAACCAGTGGGGGACTAAGCAGGAGATTCTGGGAGAGGGGAAGGAAGAAACACGACTGAACTGCAAAGCAAGTTCTGGCTATCACGTTTAAAAGGACGTTCCTTTTAAATGCTTTCTCTCCATTGGAAATAATAGAGGATGGGGGCACCTTCTTTTGGGGCTCATAGAATTGGACCCTCTGGTCCAATCTTTTTGAAACTTGGGGGTTTTTTTTTAGGAGAGCCACTAGAAGCTGTGCTGAAAATTTGGTGCCTCTACCTTAAAAAACAGCATCCCTGGAGCCCCAGATACTCACGTTATAAAATACGGGGACTGGTCTCCATTGGGTATAATGGAGGGGATGTCATAAAAGGAATGACAGGATTGCCCATTGGAAACAAAGGGAGGTGTGAAGCCCCATTGGAAATAATGGGAGCCAGGAATGCCAGCTGACTTAAATGGGCTCCACTGACATACATCACAACAGAAGAAGAGTTGCAAAGAAAATGCGGAATGGGTCTTCCATTAAGGACTCTGGGCCCAGACAGACTACTTTGGGACTGGAATGATAGGTCCCAGAATGGAATGACAGCCCCTGGGAGTACAGATGTGTTCTGGGACTGGATTTACAGGCCCCACAGTGAAATGACAGCCCCTGGGGGTAGCAGTTGTGTTCTGAGACTGGAATGACAGCCCACAGAGTGGAATAACAGTCCCTACATGTAGCAGTTGTGTTCTGAGACTGGAATGACAGCCCACAGAGTGGAATAACAGTCCCTACATGTAGCAGATGTGTTCTGGGACTGGAATGACAGCCCCCAGAATGGAATGACAGCCCCTGGGGTTAGTAGTTGCATTCTGGGACTGGAATGACAGCCCCCAGAGTAGAATGACAGTCCATGGGGGTGGCAGTTGCGTTCTGGGAATGGAATGAAAGCCCCCAGAGTGGAATGACAGTCCCTGGGGGTAGCAGATGTGTTCTGGGACTGGCTTTACAGGCGTCAGAGTGGAATGACAACCCTTAGGTAGCAGGTGCCTGTGTCCCACTGGGCCCACTCACCCACTGCTGACAAGGCGAATGCAGGGCAAAGTCAACCTCCCGCCCTGCAAGGGGCCCAGGAGCCATCTGCACAGTCGTGAACTGGACTGGTATTTTCTGGCCTGTGCCCATCCCTAGTGCTGATAGTCTGGAAAATTCCATCAAGGAGGACCCTTGATTGTCTCGTTAGGACCACCTGACCCTAGAGAGGTAGAAATGATAATGCAGGTATAGACCAGAGGGAAGCCATGCTAACTTTTTGCTCATGCCACACTAGCATGCCTTGATACCTTCTTGCTTCATCAAATGAACAATTTTATGTACAGGTACTTAGGCTACAGCTGGAAGACTAATGATGGATCAAGCAGTGCCATCTAATGCAAAGTATTTCACGTATTAGTATTAGAGAGAACCATTAGCTGGTCTTGTTTTTCTGTGGCTGAGCTGCAGGAACTGCTGTTTAGCGATGTCTCATTTTTAAATCCTCAATAAACTTTTCTATATTTTTCAAAGGGGGTCTGGCTGTATTGTGTGTAATTTCTGCATGAACCCATTGAACTGGGTGCTGCTCGGGTACAAAGAGGAGTGACCCAGGGGGACCCAGCCTTCGGTTCCGGACAGGATCATTTCCAGATCACAGACAGAGCAGATGCTTGCAATCCCATCCAGGGGGAAGGGTGTGTTGCAAAAGCTGACAACAGAGAAATGAGGATCTGGCCCCTTTGAGAGTCTTTTTCTGAGGGCCTCCCATCCTCTTTGCCTCAGGCGAAAACATCTTCTCTGGCTGTGGGTGATGGCCACAACACTGGCCTCAGTTGCCCCTGGGCAAGCACATACACATGAACATATGAAGCTACATGATGCAGAATCAGACCTTGGTCCATCACGTTCAGCATTGTCTATTCAGTCCAGCAGCAGCCCTCCAGGGTCTCAGGCAGAGGTCTTTCCCATCACCTCCTACATTAGCCTTTTAACTGGAGATGCTGGGGATTGAACTGAGGACCTTCTGCATGCCGAGAAGATGCTCTGCCAGTGAGCCACAGCCCCAACCCCAAGAAGCAGGACAAGCTCCTATGAAAGATCCTTACCCAGAAAGGCCACATTCCTGTAGTTCTCCAGCATGACTTCCCTGTGCAGAGCTCTTTGTCCTGGATCCAGCAGGGCCCATTCCGCTTCCGTGAAATGGACGGACACCTCCTCCAAGGAAATGGGGCACTGAAAGAAAAAGCAGATTCTCTCCTCAGAGATCACGCCGGGCAGAGATCGTAGACTGGAAGGGAGTCGTCTGGGAAGGCAGAGGATGCCTGGCTTGGTGTGGATAAAGGGAATGGTGTTCAGAGGATCTCTATCCCGGACACCTTGTAGAAACTGCAGGAGCAAAAGCCCCCCCCCGAGAAAGGAGGAGGGACCCCGGCTATCCCCTGCTCATCTCTCCTACCTGGACTGGGGGTGCAGCAGCCGTTTCCGCATCTCTGAAAAGACGACGGCTCCACAGCACCTCTTCATGGCCTGTTATGGAGACAAAGGAGGAAGGAAGAGAAGCACCGGGTACCCATGACCCTCAGGGAGTATAAATGTTGCCAACTTATTTCAGACTTCTGCGAGACCTGTGTCTAGCCTGGGGTGAGGGAAAGGGGTGTGTGGAAATGACGTCACTGTCACATTCAGTCCAGATGTGATTTGAGCGCCTCTGGAGACTCAAGGGTAATAAAAATGAGTTTCCAGAGTGCCCTTGGCATGATAACGTCACAATCATGTTTTCAGGGAGAAGCAACATCTGCGTGATATCACATCTGCCCCAAGCCGCTCCCCAAAGCTCCTGGGGGTGCCCGGCCATAGCCTGCCCTCCCTACTCCAGCATCCTATTTCCCAAAGCAGCCCACCAGATGCCCCTATAAGCACGGGCACAGAAGTCAAATCTTTCCATGGTCACTGGGACCTCTAGAAACTGTTTTTCAGAGCTCTGCTGCCCCAGGAGGTGGAGGCTCCCCTTTATTCACCAGGCTGAATAGCTCTGCTTAGGTTGGTCTCCCTTTTCTCTTCTGAGCCACCTTGAGGTCCTCTTATGCAAGGAAGGTGAGATATGAACATTTAAATTGATATGAGAAGTTGCCCTCCATGAAGTCTATTCTCCTTTTAGAGGCATCACAATTAGTGGACATTCAATGCCACAAACGAACTCTGTGTTGTGTGAAGAAGTATTTTCCCCCCTGACCTGACCTGTGTGCCCTAAATGCATCCAGGCATGACGAGTCCTTACCAAAGGAGAGGGCAGTTTGGGCATGCTCCACGGCCTGCGCCCTCTGTCCTTCCTCGGAAGGAGCCCCTTCCACCTCAGGGATTGTAGCTTCTGTCTTCATGGCTGGTCCCCACACCTGAAATAGCAGCGAGGGAGAGGGGGTAAGAGATGGAATGGAAGAGACCAAGCAATGGGTCCTGCCCCACTCCCAGACTGGACCAAACTATTTTAGACTCTGCACCCTTCCATCAGCAGACCTAATGAGCTATCTGGAGGGAAAAGACATTCTCTCCTATGACAAGCTGCTGAAGGAAGCTCTTAAATCTCCCATTTGGATGATTAACACTCAGACAAATGTCTGGCAGGGGAACTTTAGGATAAGTCCAGATACTGTTGCTTGAATGGGACATGCCTGGAGGACATCCCCTCACCTGTTCTGCCTGCCTCTCCTCCTCTGCCTGACTCAGGAGGAAACCTTCGGCCAAGGCCACCGCCTGGGAACTGCTCTCCGGCCCGCATCCTCTCACCCAGCACTGCATTTCCTGGGGCAGGAGAGTCAGGAACTGCTCCAGGATCACCAGGTCCACGATCTGCTTCTTGCTGTGCCTCTCCGGCTTCAGCCACTGGTTGCAAAGTCCATGGAGCTGGCTGCAAACCTCTCGGGGCCCATCGGCCTCATCATAGCAGAACAGCCGGAAGCGTTGGCCGTCTGTATCTGAGGTTATAGTGTCCTGAGCCAGGGTCTCTGGCACAGCCCTTTCCCAGAATTCCATACCACTCCCAGCTTGGAGGGGACGGGGGCCTTTGCTTGCAGTCTCCCCAGTCCCGGGTCCTCCTGGGTCCTCTTCTTCCATCTCCTGCCCCTTCTCTTGGGACATCTCAGACTGGGAAACTTTGCCTTTACTCACTTGGCAATGATGAGAGGCTTCTCCCTGGGGGGACAGAGAGAGACAGACAGCAACAGGTCAAAAAGGAAATAAAAAAGAACAGAGATACACCACTGAACACCGCAAACCTTCATACACTCAGGAGGCAAGTGCAAATTGTCCCGGTGGATCAGAACATAAGTGCTTCTTGTGGTTTGTATTACATAGCAAAAGGTAAAGGTTTCCCTTGCTCAAAACCCAGTCAGATCCGACTCTAGGGTTGCAGTGCTCATCCCCGTTTCCAAGCACTGTCCGAATACGTTTCCGTGGTCATGTGGCCGGCATGAGTGGACCAAGCTATTTTAGATATGCCTCTTTTGTTCTTAGGGAAAGTTTAGGATCTCTGTTTGGATCTCCCATACAAGAACTGCTCAGAGTCGACCTTGTGCAGCTTCTGAGATTGGATGAGATCAGGCTTGCCTGGGCTACCCAGGTCAGGGCCCGAGGGGCTAATTCTTGAGGTAAAGTGGAGCCCCCAAAGGACAAGAGGGACTGGTGACCCCTTAACCATTCTATGTATCTCTTTCAAGAGGACTGACGTGTCGGGCCAGAGCCCTGTCCGAGCACCCAGCTGAGGGGAAGGGGCAGGAATGTGTGAAGAACGAGAAGCTGAGATCAGGAGAAAAAGGCAGACGGGCTTCGGCTGAGATTTGGGTTCAAGAATGCTGAGGCACAGGAACCCTCCCCTCTGGGCCTCTGTTGTGGGATAGCAGACCCCCTACTCTATGGGAATTCCCCAGGCTTCCACCCGTGCCCAGCTCTGCCAGTATATCTGTCATTATAGCAAACAGTAACAGGACACCAGAAGGCTCCGGGGCTTCCTCCTTCCATTGGGAACCAGCCCTGGGACACAGGATCCCTCGGGGTTTCTTACCACTTGAAGAAGCAGGGTGGATATCACAAGTCTCTCATCCAGAGAAGAACCACAGTTTCCTCCTGGCCCCTTTATCCGAACTCACCCTGAGAGAAGGACCGTGTTCCCGAGTCCAGCCTGTTGTGGGAACAAGCTTAAGCCCAGTCCTTGGACAGCTTCTGGTGGCTACTAAGTGTCTCACTGGTCCCCCGCTGGAGACGGTTGCTGGGGGGGAGGGGGCCAGCCAACAATTTTGATATTCGGGTCAGCCAATCAGCATGAATGATTCATCCCATTTGATACCAGCTGGGCCTCCTTTCTGGGCCCCCTAACGGCCAAAAGGTGAGCTCTGTATTCTTGCTGGCATCCCCTTTAAGCGGGACCTGAACCCACACCTCCTGTGACTGTACCCTTGTGTTTCTCCTCATTCTGTAGCCCAGGGGGTCTGTACCTGTCTCGTCTGGCAAAAGGATGCCCTTCCTCCCACCCAAACCCCAGTGCAGGAGGGAGAATTTGCCATTGTGGTACAGCTGCCACTGCCAAGTCAGCTGTGGAGTGATGGGGCTGGGGCGATTCTCTCCCTGTGCCTCCACTTTGCAAACCACTGCTGTGGGAGAATTCTTCAGCCCACATCAGTGGCACTCCCCGGTGTGTTTCTGTCGCTCACAACCGGATTCTCACCATGATGTATACCTCTGTCCCATTTGTTTCTCCTGGTTTTGCATCTGGGAAACTGAGACCAGGGGGTGTGGCCATATCAGCATGCTCCGCCCCTCTCTGCCTTGCTGGGAGGTTTCACCTCTTGCTGTGATTGGGGGGGGGGGAGTTGTTGGTGTTGTTTCTGTGATGTTTGCTGGCATCGCCCTCTGCACCTTCAGCACCTGTTTTTTAATATAGTCCTCCCCTCTGCTGGGCAGGCCTTGGAGACCAGCTGGCAGCCCCCCGCCCCCCCCCATAGGAAGGCATCGGGGTCTTAGGACGGGGCTGCGGCTGATTCCAAGACAGGCAGGAGTCTCCCCCCCACACCAATGTCTTCTAAGGGGAAAAGACATGTTTGTTTGAGTTTTAAAATGACCAGCAAGAGAGCATCCGTTTTGTCCATTTGAACTTTCTTGGACTGAAAGACATTGAATATTGCCGCCGCCCCCAGCAAACCCTGATTCCGTAGCAGAGCAATACGCGCGCCTAATGGGGTTGTCGACCTCCAGGTGGGGCCTGAAGTTCTCCCGGAATTACAACCGACCTGCCGCTGACACAGATCAGTCCCCCTGGAGAAAACGGCTATATAGTGTGTGTGGGGGACACACACACACACACACACACACAAGTCCAGGGCCTCGTTCCCATCTGAGGTCCTCCCGTCCCCAAACCGGGCCTTTCCCAAAATCCACCCCAAAAAACGTCCAGGAATTTGCCATCCGGGAGTTGCCCACCCGATGCAAACCGTGGCGGAGAATGATCCCAGCCTCCCTCCCTTCCAAGATCTCAAAATTTATCCTCGATCGCCTTACTTCCAAGTAAACCTTCCGGGGATCCGGCTGCACAGGTTTTTTCCTGCTGTTGCACATCTGCAGCCCCTCCTGCTTTCTTTCCCCCATTCTGAAGCATACCCCCACCACGAAAGAGCCTTTCCTCTCTTCCGCCCCCCTCCATGCTCGGCCTCTCTAAGCAAACGGCTCTGTCGGTTTAACCCTTTCAGTGCTGCAGCTAAAAGGAAAAATGTGTCCCGCCCTCTCCAGGATGAGCGCCTGCCAGGCTGCCGTCAGCCACGCCTTGTGCTGCTTAATGGGGCTGCTCTGGAGTAATTCTGCGCACGGGGTTGCGCTCCCAAAGCATCCTGTGCTGTTCGGCCATCTTCGGGAAAGGGAGGCTGAAGTTGGGTCCCAGCTCCTTAATCACCCACCTAGTAAAGTAAAGGTAAAGAGTCGAATCCGACTCTAGGGCTGAGGTGCTCATCTTTGTTTCAAGGCCGAAGAGCCAGCGCTGTCCGAAGACGTTTCCGTGGTCATGTGGCCGGCATGGCTAAACACCGAGGCACACGGAACGCTGTTACCTTCCCAGCAAAGTGGTACCTATTTATCTATTTGCAATTTCTTGCTTTCGAACTGCTAGGTTGGCAGGAGCTGGAACTAGAGACGGGAGCTCACTCCGTCATGCGGCACCCGGGTATCGAACTGCTGAACTACTGATCTTCCACAGCCTGCAGTTGAGCTACCGCAGCTCCTAATACCCACCTAGTATAAGGACCCTAAAACTCCTCCATTGAGGCAGGGGGTTAGACAGTGTCAGATGAGGCTGTTCTTTAAACAAACGAATCCAGATTACTGACTTTGTATTGCCCTGTGGAGACAAAACGCAGGACCTCAAACGCGACCAGAAAGGCCCAGAGACAGGAGGAGAAAGAGGGAGATCCCTGCCTGGGAAGGAGAAAAGCCTCTGGCAGGAAAAAGGGGAGAAACAAAAGGGGGGAGAGGCCTCTCCTCCCCACATGCATCTAGGCACTGACCTTGATGGACCAGTAGTTTGGCTTGAAGGATTGTTTGGGCAGCAGAGTGCTGAAGGCACATATGGCAGCACAGTCTATCTGGTTGGGTGTGTGCTGACAAGAAACAAAAGTTACACACTGTCCCAATAAATAACACACACTGAGCCTCTTTGTCTTTGCAAAAAGCTAATATGAATCCTCTATTGTGAGGAACTCCATTCTAGACAGGATCTAGACCCAGGATTCTAATCTAGTCTAACTAGCTAGGATGGATAGAGATTCCAGGAGGTCTGTCCTGCCCTCATGGGGCCAAGATGGAGAAGAGAAGCTGTTAAGTATGCAACTTAACACCATTGATTTCAGCAAAACTGAATCAGCTTTATCTCAACAGCAAACTTCAACTCTGGAACACACCACAAAACAAGTGGAGCACAGCTCCCTTTTTAAACTATCCCGGGCTGCCGAAGCCACGCCCATAATAAGTTAAGGACCAATAACAATACAGGGATAAAGGCCAATCAGGACCGTTCTCTTTAGAATACATATTTACACAGTGATTGGTTGATTCATACAATTCCATAGGAATGTTACATCTTACGATCCTGTACTAAGAATCAAGCTTTACATGGAAAAGAGTAGGCAGCGTTCACGGTTAAGACATAACAGAAGCATAGTGTGGAGAGAAGGTGCCAGGCCAGAAGGAAGGAAGATTCCCTGAGAGTAGCAATCTACACATCAAAGGGAGAGGTCTAGAAGGGAAGGGTGATCAGGGTCCTCCTGCCCTATCTATCTCTCTGTGGTCCAACCTCTGAAGTCTGAGGCTAAGGGACAGGGCAAAGTCCTTCACTTCCAACACCTCTGAAACAAGCAGCGTGTTCTTTGGTGGGGCTGCGAGGGGGATTTGTGCCAGGGAGCCGCAAAACAGAAGGAAAGGGTTGCGATGCTTGAAGGGGTATCTCACAGAGGATTATCCAACCTCCCCTTGGGAACTTGAGAGCTCTCAGAATTAGAACTGATCACCAGAACTGATCAATTCTTCCCCTGCAGAAAATGGCTTCTTGGATGAATTATTAAAGAATGTGGTCTATACCAGTGTTTTTCAACCTTTTTTGTGCAAAGGCACACTTTTTTCATGAAAAAAATCACGAGGCACACCACCATTAGAAAATGTTAAAAAAAATTAACTCTGTGAGCCAAAGCCGCATGTTACGGATGAAATTGGAATTTTTCCCACGGCACACCAGACAATATCTCACGGCACACTAGTGTGCCGCGGCACAGTGGTTGAAAAACGCTGGTCTATACTGCTGTCACTGTGTCTAGCCTCTTGAAACTGGGATCCCACTGTGGAATATTTGCATCCCTTAATGCGTCATGTTAATTCTTACACTTTCCTCAAGCCTCTCTAGCCACCTGCATCTGCCCTAGGGTAGCTTTGAGGCTAGACTACTGCCATGCACTCTGCATAGGTCTCCCCAAAATCCACTCGGAGACTCCAGCTGGTGCAGAATGCCGCCCCAAGGCTATTGCTGGGAGCTTGCAGGAACATGCGTATTAGTCCCAGGCTACAGTCACTCCATTGGTTGGTTTTGAGTTACTGGGCTCATTTTCAGGTGCTCGCTATCACATGCAAAGCACTTCATGGGCTGGGCCCCTCCTCTCTGTGGGACCACCTCTCCCTACGGGCGTGGGCATGTGTTTGCATCTCTGCACGCACATATAAAGGAGAAACTTGTATCATGCTTACCAAGGTAGCAGTCAAAGCAGGCAGGATTTGCTGAGCTGGGAGTATTTCTAACCAGTTTGAGCCTCCAGGGTTCTTTGTTTTCATGGACGTTTGGGGAGGGTGAGTGATTTTTAATTTGGAGGAGTTTCTTAAAGGCCTGCCGCAGACCAACCCTCTGGAGAGACCAGGCTACCAGACAGATGCTCCTCTAACCCTTGGCCTGGTGGTGGCAGCAGAGAGTCAGTCCCAGATGTCCCTGGGAAGGCTTGGGATCAAGCTGAAGTGAACTCCTTTGTAAAGATCTAGCAGTTCAAGGTCTGGTGTGGTTAAGTCAATCGGAGGTCCCGGTGGTCCGAAACAGGTGGCTGCAGAGCCTGTTTTCAAACATTTCCAAAATCTGTAACAGGCATATCCTGATAAGGTCGTTAACACTGATAGTCAACAGGAAAGCGTTTACCAAAGAACGGTTGGATGCTTTACACCTGGCAATATTAGGAGGTCATTATAATGGGATCCCGTACAAAGAACGTGTCTGCGCTTGTGACCAGAAATCTATTGAGGATCGAGGCCATGTGGCTGTCTGTTGTCCATGATTTGCATTAGAACGTGGAAGGTATCTCGAGAATATTTTATTACAATGTCCAGAGCAGACAGTGACAGACTTGCTTGCCGACAAAAGTAAACGGGTAATGCTGCAAATGGCAAAAGTTTGCTGCACAAGTGGTAAAGACATTAGTTGTTGTTGTTCAGTCGCACAGTCGAGTCCGACTCTTCGCGACCCCATGGACCAGATCATGCCAGGCCCTCCTGTCTTCCGCTGCCCTCTGAAGTTTGCTCAATTTCATGTTTGTTGCATCGATGACACTGTCTAACCATCTCATCCTTTGCCGTCCCCTTCTTCTTAGCCTTTTGTTACTGTCCATGGGGTTTTCTTGGCAAAGATACTGGAGTGGGTTGCCATTTCCTTCTCCAGTGGACCACACTTGGTCTGAGTTCTCTGCTGTGGCCTGTCCGTCCTGGGTGGCCCTCCATGGCATAGTCCACAGCTTCATCAAACCACGCAAGCCCCCTCGCCACAACAAGGCAGTGATCCATGAGGGAGATAAAGACTTTAGTTGCTGTAGATTGCTGTAGGTTGTCCAAAACAAGGCGGCCGATGAATAAATCCTTGCATTATGTTGTCTGACTGATTGAATTCTTGTTCTTTTAAACTTAAAATTGTTGTCGCTTCACAATTTTAAAACTGTATATAGATCTGTAATGGAGATGAAGAAGAAGAAGAGGAGATTGGATTTATACCCCGCCCTTCACTACTCAAAGGAATCTCAGAGCGGCTCACAATCCCTTTCCCTTCCCCTCCCCACAACAGACACCCTGTGAGGGAGGTGGGCCTGGGAGAGCTCTTTTGGGAACTGCCCTTGAGAGAACAGCTCTGAAAGAACTTGTGACTGCATGTGGAGGAGTGGGGACTCACACCCGGTTCTCCCAGATTAGAGTCCGCGCTCCCAACCACTAAACCAAATTGTTATTACGATTGCTGTTTTATGGTTTCAATGTTGTTTTTTGGCATTTCGGTGTCATTTGTTAAGGCTTTGAGCCGATGCAAAGTCACTAAGGTTACAACTTTAAGAACTCTTTCCAGGGAGTAAGCCCCATTCGCTGAATTGGGATTGACTTCTGAGTAGACCTGTTTAGGAGAACTCCAAAGAGACTGCTCTCTGAATCTGGAAGTCCCTGCTTCCACTCGTGCTTCTGCCATGAACTTAGGAGCCATAAGCAAGCCACTCTCTCCCAGCATCTGCCCTGCCCCGCCCCTTCATCCCTCTGCAGTACGAGAGTAATTCTACATACCTGCCTGATAGGGCTTGTCAGTAAGGGTTGCAACGAGACAAGATTAGTGTGCTCTCACTAGGTTATCTCTATGGAGGTATCAAGTACTGGGTGATGGCAGAAGACTCATCCCTGAACGTGGAGACTTCTGTTGTGGAGTGAATTTACCAGGGCACAGTTCTGGTGTAGGAAAAAAAACTCCTTCCCACTTTCTAACACATGCACAGGTCCATGCAAAGCATGTATATGCCCAGGTGTCATTTCATAGAAAAAGAGGTGCAGGAGCTCATTAGCATAACTCATTAGCATAGCTTATTTGCATATGCCACACCCCCTGATATCACTGGAAGTGTGTCAGAAGGCAACACCCACCACTCAGGCTCCACCCAAGGGACTGTCTTTCTACCCTGGTGGCTGTCATTCCCGTCCCAGAGTATCCTATCTGAGCCCAGGAGGAATGGTACACGTGCTGCTTTGCGCTCCTGCTGGGAACTGGGGGTGGGGCTTGCCGCCGCCTGTGCTTCTGACTGCCAGAGCTCTGCTCCTGCTCCAAATGACCCCTGGTATATGCCTACCATCAGGGTTGGAAGCTTATTTATTATTTACAATATTTATAGTGCAGGGATGATGCAGAAAAACACACACACCCCTTTTAGGCCATGTATGCATGTGCTAACGGCATTACATCAGAAGCGATATTCCCACCTGGATACATACAAGAAGAGGGAATCTCTCCTCTGGGGTGTTCACCGCTATACGGGATATAAGAACATAAGAGAAGCTAATGTTGGATCAGGCCAATGGCCCACCCAATCCAACACTCTGTCCCACAGTGGCCAAAAATATCAGGTGGCATCAGGAGGTCCAGCAGTGGGATATGATTTATGATCTAGTAGGAAGCATTCAAGAGGGTGACTGCCCTACTTGTATTTTATATCCAAGAGAAGCACCTTCGAGCACACACTGGATGGTTTTTCCTGACCCTGCCAGCCATTTCCGGACAGAGAAAAGGTTAGATCTGTGGCTTAGTGGTAGAGCCTCTGCTTTGCATGAAGAAAGCCCCAGGTTCAATCCCCCGGCATCTCCAGTTGAAAGGACCAGGTAGTAAGTGATGGGAAAGACCTCAGCCTGAGATCCTGGAGAGCTGCTGCCAGTCTGAGTAAACAAGACTGATCTTGATGGACCAAGGGGTTTGATTCAGTAGAAGGCAGCTTCATGTGAAATGTCCGTATGAAATACTTTATGCTACTGAACAGCTATTTATAATGGGGGAAATTGCAGAATGGCATTTCTGATCGATCTAGTGAAGATTACCAAACACCTTTTGTTCCTACGTGGTTTCCAATAATTCAGTTCCTTTCAGACAAAGAAGTACTCCCCTCTTAGGTCAAGGATAAAAGCTGGCTTTGTTTCTGAATGTGATGTTCAGAACGCGGTATTGTTTTTTTATCTTTGTGGGAGATTGCGGTATTCCTGCAGTTTAAAGCGTTTACGGTACTGAAGTTAAGTTTGCAGATAATCCATGTACGTGTCGTCGTGAATTGTTTGGATGATGCAATGTTTCTGGTTATTATTATGTTTATTGTTATACTTATTTAATGATTTTTTTTTAAAAAAAGAGAGACAGTCATGAAAAGACATTGCGCCTGCTGTAAGAACACCTTCATTGTCCAGAAGCCTTATTTTTTCCCAAGGTCATCTAGCGGCAAATATAAACGGCATACTCAGGCAGAGGGACAACTGGAAGCTTAGCATGGGGCACACAAGCCAGGGGATTTCAACTGCCACGTCTGCCTTTTCACAAACCCTGATGAGCAACAGAAGGCAGCCGGGTTTGGCGCAGGGAACTGGCGGCACCTTGGATGACTTGGCTGCCTTTTCTGCCATCTGCTCAGCCCAAGTTGCCTCAGAGCGTAGTTATTACGAGCAACTTTTTTGCTCAGATGGGGAAGCGTAACCGTTAAGAGCTGCTTTCGGGCCTAGAAGAGCAGAAGATCTGTAGAATGTTGTCTTTCTGTTGCACAGTTCGTGTTGATAGCAGCATGTTTTTTAAAAAAACGGGTGGTTTGGCTGCTCAGTTTCCCATGTGGCTGTTTGTCGCACAAGTCTCGTCTAGAGAGACCGCAGGAAACAGCTGATTAAGAGTCAAGCTTGTCCACAAGAGACGTGCTGTGGAAGATGGAGAACTGATGGGAGAACAGGGATTCAGGTGTTAAGTTTGACGCAGCAGAACAAAGTTTGAGTCCACTGGCACCTTTAAGATCAACAACATTTTAATTCTAGGTAAAAGCTTTTGTGTGCATCCACACTTCTTGAAGTGTAAAGGTTCCCTTTCTCGAAAGCCAGTCGAATCCGACTCTAGGGTTGCGGTGCTCATCTCCATTTCAAAGCCGAAGCGCCAGCGCTGTCCGAAGACGTTTCCGTGGTCATGTGGCCGGCATGACTAAACACCAAGGCGCACGGAACGCTCTTACCTTCCCACCGAAGCGGTACCTATTTATCTAGTTGCAATTTCTTGCTTTCGAACTGCTAGGTTGGCAGGAGCTGGAACTAGAGATGGGAGCTCACTCCGTCTTGCGGCACCCGGGTCTTGAACTGCTGAACTACTGACCTTCCACAGCCTGCAGTTCACTGTCTTAACCACTTAAGCCACTGCAGCTCCTCATTGAAGTGTACATGCACACAAAAGCTTATATACCCAGAACAAACCTTTGCTGATCTTAATTCAAAACTTTGTTCTGTTGGGAGGACAGAGCAGTGAGAATTCAAGTGTTCTTCCCTCTCTCAAAGAGGATAAGAGAAAGTTCATCAAAGTGTCCAAAGCCAAGATGTGGGTCGGTATCCAACACACACACCCCAACAAAATTCTGCACTGAGAAAAAGCTGCTGACGGGTCCTTGAACGAATTGTTAATTAGCGTGATTCTTACATCACACAAATAAATCTTTGCAATTACTTCTGCTGTTTTGCTCCGTGCGGGAAAGGCCGAGACGCTCTACGAGGGTAGCAGTGCCCTGCCATTTGAACCACAAGACTCTTACGGAGTACCTCCTGTGGCTTCCAAGATCTCACCGGGAAACCCCCCACTCATTTTCAAGCCCCTCCCATAGCCACGGGATCAAGAGAGTCGGCACCCCTGCACTCTGTGGCCTTTCTGGTGCCCCAGAACGGCAGCGGCAGAATCCCATATGCAAGGGACAAAACATCCACTTCCCCTTGAGTTTCTCACGTTTCACGCAGGGAAGCGGCATGGTGCTCATCCAAAACTGCCATAATCAAGTTATTAACACAGATCGTTGCAAAGAGGGGTGAGTGTTGGGTCATCCCACCGTGGTGTTTCGTTTTGCCTTTGGAATGCGCTCAGTGTACAGCTGCTAGGCATGCTTTGCCTGTCTTATCGGCTTTCTGGCCTTGAATGCTCCTTTCTCTAGGCGCGGGTGTCTCTGCTATGTCCTGCACACGTCTGAACCGTTATACGCTTCCCCGCACTTCCTAATAATTGCTTATTGGCCTCCAGGTGTCGGGGGTACCGTATGAACCGACTCCAATTGTTTCGGCCACTTTGTATGCCTGATTCCTGACTCGAACGTTCATAGTAACTTCATCTCGACTGATCGATCAACCTGAATCTTCTAAAGAACCGGGCGTTGATGCTGCGCTATTGACGTGCCTGACAGTGAGAAGTAGAACTCTGCTGGTTGCGGTACTGGCTGGTTGTGACCACCTCTAACCGGTGCTCCCTCTAAGCTGAGTTAGTGAGAGCTGGCTCACAGTTTTTTAGCCTTTGGCTCACGCATTTCTGTCTTAGCTCAGGAAGGAGGGCTCCAGAGCAGACTAATTGATGCAGCAGCCAAATGGCTCGCTCACCACTTGAATGCCAGTAGCCCACAAAGAAGAATTTTTGCTCACAAGACTCCACAGCTTAGAGGGAGCGTTGCCTCTAATGTACACAGAAGTACTGAAATTCGTGTTGGGCTGGGAAATCCTGTGCATTAAGTTTTATATGGAGGGGTTCTGCATAGATGAAGGGGAGCTCGATGGGTTGATGAGGGTACTGGTCAAGACCAGGGGGGTCTCCATCGTGGGGCCTATGGGTGCCCTGGCACCTGCCGGCACCTTTTCTGACATTTGCCAGGTGTTTTTAGGAAGTGGGCAGGGCCAGGTGAGGCTTTTGCCCAGCAAGACTTCTGATTGGCCATTAGGGAGTTGATTGGCTGTGCAGATTTTTTTAAACATTGCTTCGGCAGCCGCTGCCACCACAGCACAAGGATCTACACTGCGTTACTGAAGTTCAGCTGTGGCAATCATTTTGTGGCTGTCTCCGCCCCCTCTGGCAGCCGTTTTGTGGCTGTACCTACCATCCCGTTCAGAATGCCAAATGCACCCGCAGGCTCGGAAAAGGTTCGGGGACCTCCGCTTAAGACCCTCCCAAGATTCCAGAACATTTTAACTCGCTTCTCTCTTTGGGAATGCGCACCATTTCTTCTTCTGGATAATCACACAGACCACAAGGACCAAGCTCAGTTCAAACCAGGTTTTCCCTTTATTACGCCCAGTGTCACCACACATATTCCAGGACTCGTTAACAGGAAGAATTTATTTCAAATAAGTAATATTATAACATCTGTCTCCAGACAATTGTTGTACAATCAGGTAGCTTGAACAATAAACCCGTGGGCAGCTCATCTGGAAGAGAACGGATACTGGGAGTTAGTCTGGGTACATCTGTGTCCTGATGCTGTCTTTCCCTGCTAACCCAAAACCTCTGGATGAAACAGGCGAGAACAACCCAATCTGTGCAGGGCACTGGCAAATGAATGCTTTGCTACATAAAGCCATTCAAAAAGACCTCCATATGACCACTTTGCAGCACGCTGCTCTCTCTTCCCCAAACATGTGTACAGGCTAAAATCTTATGGGCTGATTTATTACCTTTTATGTACAGTTGTTCCTTTGCATCAGAGAATCAGTCCTGCAAAGTTATCACTCTTTAAAATAAGATTTGCTAACTTTTCCCCCCAGCCCATTAAATATTGCATTCTTAACAAGCCACACTCAAACTGAGTTTCAGAATGTTTTGGCCAGGCTTAGAACTTAGCAATGACTTGGCAGGGAAGAGCTTCAGAACACAAGGAAAATCGATTCAGTTGTATATGCCCTTGACTTTCATTCAAGGCCTGCATAAATGTTCTGTTCCTCAAATGAGTGCCAGGGGACATACACGGGACTCCTTCCCCAATCTTAGCCTCACAACCACCCTGTGAGGCAGGCTGGGCTGTGAAACAGTGTTGATTGATGATTTGAACCTGGGTCTGAGAGCACATCAAAGTATCTTTCCACCAGATCAAAGCTGCACAAAGACAGATACACCAGAATTCTTCATTACTCTGGTTACTTGCCAAATGAACTTGGGTGGCTCCTCCCAGAGGGAGGAAGATTTATTCTTTTACCTGAGAATGTTTACACTTTGTCCAGGCCAAGTTCTTCTGGAGTTGAGACTCCCAGTTCGTTCAGAGTTGGTCTAAGTTCCTGGATAATGTAGGGGTAGATTTCTTTGTGGGGCCCAGCTTTGTCCTAATTGAAAGAAAACACGTTATTCAAAATAAAAGACCCAGCAAAAATGATAATGATGATAATAATTAATTGCTGTAGATTTTCCGGGTTGTGTGGCTGTGGTCTTGGCATTGTAGGACCTGACGTTTCTCCAGTAGTTGTGACTGGGATCCTCAGAGCTATAACGCAGAAAGACGGAGTGCTCTCTGTGTCAAAGTGAGCAGTAAACTGATAGGCAGGTAATTTATATCTACTCCAGAAGGTTGGGTAGGACTGAGTCATTATCTTGAAGGAATTTGTTTCCATAGACAAAAGAACCTCCTCAGGAAAGCTCCTCCATTGGCATGTTCATAGCCTGGGGAACTCCTGCAAGATAATGACTCAGCCCTACCCCACCTTCCGGAGTAGATATAAATTACCTGCCTACCATTTTTCTTCTCACCTTGACACAGAGAGTCCTCCATCTTTCTGTGTTATACCTCTGAGGATGCCAGTCACAGCTACTGGTGAAATGTCAGGTCCTACCATGCCAAGACCACGGCCACCCAACCTGGAAAATCTACAGCAGCTAATGAACTCCGGCCGTGAAAGCCTTTGATGATGATGATAATAATGGTTGATTTATACTCAAGATCCAAAGGTTAGTTACTTTATCCCTAACTGGTTAAATAAACCTTTGGCGCTTAAAACAAAAGTTGACAAAACGTAAGAGACACATACAGTCAAGAGTAATAGGCAGCAGTTTACCCCTTCAAAAATCCAGCTGTCACAATTACCAAGTGGTACCCAAACACAAAACTGCACAAAAAGATGGGGGAATCTGATCTAAGGGCTGTAGCTCAGGGGTGAAGCCCCCATCCTCTACACACAGCAGAACCCAAATTCAGTCCCTGACATTTCTTGTTACAGGGTCTTAGGCTGTACACTCTTCTGAGGGAAGGATTGGAAAGTTAGCCTCAAGCAGAGCAGACAATGCTGGCTAGACAGAACACTGGATGGGCAGAGACGTCTCTTACGCAGGAGAGTCACACTAGGCAAAATGTGATTCTCCAGTAGAAGTGGAGTCTTGAACCTGTTGGGAGCTACGTAGCTACGTAGAGGAAACATGCCTAGACAGAAAAGGAGGAACAGCAGCAGGATTCAAAGGCGCTGCACTGACCTTTACAACTTCTAAGATACGGACTGCGCTAGCAAAGTCGTTTAGTCGCCTGGATGCCCTTAAAGCAGCGTCGATGATTTTTGGTTCTGGAACCACGTCATAACCAACCAGGGTGTTCACACCTGTCAAAAGGCACAAGCAATTTCAGAAGGGTACAGTTTTTTTCTTAAATTCCATCCTTCGTCTCAATATTCATGATATCTCTACAGATACCCAAGAGTCCCGGAAGGGCTCAATTCATATCAGTAAGAACTTTTCTACCCCAAAAGTTTCTTCCAGGTTCCTGATCTCACGCATTTGATACATCTACAGTACATATAGAGTAGCACAGCAGACATAAAATGGTGCTAAAATTTAGGATATAACGTTTATCAGAATAGCAGCTGTTCCAACGCTGAGGGATGTTAGCATAAGCTTGAATTATTTAAAAGTGCCTTTGGAAACTGACCTGCAGCTGTGCTGACTGTTTGAATCTATTGTTGGTTTTAATGCTTACGGGATTCTCTATCTATCTGGAAGCCACTTAGAAAGCAATATACAAATATCTTAAATAGGATCTGATTCATACCAGAACTACACACTGTAACTTCAGTGCTAAAATTTCAGCCCTGCCACTCTTACTTCAACCCAAACCCCCAAATTTACAAAGTGATTCAGAGATCCACAATGAGGTTATGTTTCTGGCTTTGCTGTTACAAATATCTGGATTTCAAAGCTATTCATAAAGTTCTGTTTCCTTCGGATTTAGGCAGCCCTCACATCCGTTGGGGAAGCTGTCTATTTTTGTTGAACAAAAGTTACTCATTAAACTGCCAACTGCTGCTTCACCTCTGCTCTTAAAGAGACAGTCACCACCAATGCTCCCTCTAAGCTGTGGAGTCTTGTGAGCCAAAATTCTACTTTGTGAGCAACTGGCATTAAAGTTGTGAGTGAGCGGTTTGGCAATTGCATCAATTAGTTTGCTCTGGAGCCCTCCTTCCTGAGCTAAGACAAAAAAACGTGTAAGCTGGAGGCTAAAGAACTGTGAGCTAGCTCACACTAACTCAGCTTAGAGGGAACACTGGTCACCACATACGAGACAGTAAAACATACCACTGTGTCTCCATTTACAAGAGGGGAAAAAATGACAACTCTAAACTTGAAATGATTCCCTTGCATCCATTTTCAAACTGAACTCAACAATACCCAAGTTCAATGCTCCCTCTAAGCCGTGGAATCTTGTGAGCAAAAATTCTACTTTGTGAGCGACTGGCGTGAAAGTTGTGAGCGAGCGATTTGGCTGCTTGCATAAATCAGTCTGCTCTGGAGCCACCCTTCCTGAGCGAAGACACAAATGGGTGAGCCGGAGGCTAAAAAACTGTGAGCTAGCTCGCACTGACTCAGCTTAGAGGGAACACTGCCCGAGATGTACAAACCCTCTTCTCAGGTTTGCAAGCAAATTAAGTGCATGACCCAGCAGAGAGAAGTATTCCCTTATTCTTCAGGCCTTCAAGTCAGTCAGCGCTGCAGACGTCCAGCACAAGTCCTTTTTATGACCAGAGGTACGCTGTGAAGTCTGCTTGGAAGACTGAATCAGTATTTTAAATATTTTGGTTTGATTTAACAGATTATGAACTAGCGGGCCTGTAGCCGGGATTTTTTTTTGTTCGGGGGGGGGGGCATTTAAATGTTTAAGGGGCAGTTAGATCACAGTTAATTAAATTAATCTGAATGCCTGTCTTTAAAGGGGGAGGCTCCAAGCCTGTTTCTAGCCCTTCCGTTCAAGGGAGAGGGCAGCGAGCGCGTCGGAAAGGGGGATTTGTTGGAGAGGCATTGAAGGTGCCACTCTTGACTGCCCTTCGAAGCTTTCTTGCCCTGCGGAAGGGAACTCAAAAGGCATTTAAATGCCTTCTGAGCCGTCTTTTCCCAGATCCCATGATCTCCCCACCCCAATTCCACAGTGGGAGGGAGAGGGAATCCCAAGGACAAGTTGCGGCGCTCTCACCCTGGCTACTGCCAGCAGCAGGGGGTCTCTCCTCAAAAATAAGGTTTCAGGCATGGCTGTTTGTGGGGCGGGGCTTTTGATTAAGGGGGCAGGGCCCCAAAACGCCCCGCCGTAGTGACGGGCCTGTGAACTAGTTTGAGTCTATTGTTGTAGCCGTTAGAATAGCACGGCTCTACTGCCAGCTCCATTAAAGACAATGAGCTACACCAGAGCAGACTACTGGACCGTGACACATCCTGAACATTTCTACTTAATTGCTGTAAGATTCTGCGCTCATATCATATTAACATTCCACCTCCCTTCAAGCACAGAACTCAAATGGGGTATATAAGGTTCTGAAGCTCTGAAACCTCTCTCTGCTTCTCATCAGCAAGGTTCCTGTTGCCGTGGTGCCCTCCGATCATATCCTGACATCAGCAATAACAGCATGTTCTAAAAACATGAAGCTGCCTTATACTAAATTAGACTTTTGGTCCATCAAGGTCAGTATTGTCTACTCAGACTGGTGGCAGCTCTCCAGAGTCTCGAGCAGAGGTCTCTCACATCACCTGCCACCAATCTTTTGTGACTGGAGAAGCCAGGGATTGAACCACCTGAGACTTTCTACGTGCAGAGCAGATGCTCTGCTGCTGAGCCACAGCAAAAGCACTGCATTGTGAATAGAAGAAGAGATTGGATTTATACCCCGCCCTTCACTACCCGAAGGCATCTCAGAATGGCTTACAATCTCCTTTCCCTTCCCCTCCCCACAATAGACACCCTGTGAGGTAGGTGGGGCTGAGAGAGCTCTTTCCAGGACTGCTCTTGAGACAACAGCTCTGAGAGAACTTGTAACTGACCCAAGGTCACACCAGCAGCTGCATGTGGAGGAATGAGGAATCAAACCTGGTTCTCCCAGATTAGAGTCTGCACTCTTAATCACTACAGCAGAGTGGCTCTCCTCAAGAATAAGGGAGCGTTTCCATCCTAAGATGTGGACATTAAAGATCATTACCTTTTTTGAACTCCCAGTCATCGATATCTGGTTTATTGAAGTATGTCACCCAGCGAGCATCAAACTCTTCATCTGACTCTTGTGTCCCATGAGCATAGCAACGTACAGGCAAGGCCGCTGTGAAACAGACAGGGTGTGTGTGTTGGGGGGGGGAAAGAAAAATGGTAAAGCACTCATTGCAAATCTTTAATGAAACAGATATAACACCTGTGAAGCCACTAATCTGCACTAAATCCAACAGGCCAGTGGCGTAGCAGTGTTGGTTGCCACTCATCCAAGGGACCTGGGCTGAGAAGCTGCGGTAAAATATACCCCTTGCCTCTTCACTTGAGGCACCCCCAAGCTACCATAA
Organism: Gekko gecko; assembly: GCA_029375565.1. Classification (NCBI taxonomy): domain Eukaryota; kingdom Metazoa; phylum Chordata; class Lepidosauria; order Squamata; family Gekkonidae; genus Gekko; species Gekko gecko. The sequence continues at coordinate 5,731,731 of JAPDNY010000017.1, read as the reverse complement.
GAGAACATAAGAGAAGCCAATGTTGGATCAGGCCAACGGCTCATCCAGTGCAACATTCTGTGTCACACAGTGGCCAAGAATATCAGGTGCCATCAGGAGGTCCAGCAGTAGGGCCAGGACACTAGAAGCCCTCCCACAGTTGACGCCCCCCCCCCAAGCACCAAGAATACAGAGCATCCCTTGCCCCAGAGTCCCTATCTATACCTTGTGACTAATAGCCACTGATGGACCTCTGCTCCATATATTTATCTAATTCCCTCTTGAAGCCGTCCATGCTTGTAGCCGCCACCACCTCCTGTCCAGCCTCCAAGGATATACATCAAAACATTATGACAGTTTTCAAGCCACGCCCCCCAGAAGCAAAGCAGAGGGAGCAGCTGACAGTTAAGACCAAATTACAATATTTCTGTTTAGCGTGTGTTTCTAAAAACTACAGCTAGATCAAATTTGGGATTGCTTTGTTATGGAACATTTATCAGATGGATTATTACAATCGGAACTTGATAGTTACTGTTCCACATTGGTGGAACAGTGGTAGTAGTCCCCATTCTTAGATTATATGGCACGAACGGGTCTTCTGCCTTACAACCCATATCTTATGTGTGATACCTTATACTAGGTTTTAATGCTTCCTTATTTTTCACCTACTGAATATATACAGAACAGTAAGTTGCACTCGACTTCTCCTAACATAAAACTTGATTGTTTGCTTGTATGCTTAGGTGTGTTGTGGTTACGGTTGGTTACTTTTCCTAACATTTATCAGATGTCAATGCTATCGTATCGTACTGAAATTGTTAAAATTAATAAAAATTATAAATTCAAAAAACAAACAAATGACCACAAAAGATCAGTAAGAGAGCCCCAACATTTCCAAAAAACATCAAAATCAGAAACATAAAGAGGGGGAAAGATTACTCTGAGACTGAAAGCACAGTTCCCATGAGCAGTGGTTCTCGGCCTTTTGGTGTCTCGCGCCCCACTGATCACTCTACCGAAGATGTTGGGGGGGGGAAAGCCCACTTTTCCCAAGGAGTACATTTATATGTTTCTACACATTTGGTTCTTTACCATTTACAGTAAGTTTTAACACCATGAACTGCAGAAGCACCATGAGTAATCCAAGGCAAGTAAGGAGCAGTGCTCCCTCTAAGCTGAGTTAGTGTGAGCTAGTTCACAGTTTTTTAGCCTCCGGCTCACACATTTTTGTCTTTGCTCAGGAAGGACGGCTCCAGAGCAAGCTAATTTATGCAGCAGCCAAACTGCTCGCTCACAACTTTAATGCCAGTAGCTCACAAAGTAGAAATTTGCTCACAAGTCTCCACAGCTTAGAGGGAACGTTGGTAAGGGGCAGAAGGTCCCTTACCACATCGCAAGTGCAGGCAGATATCTATTTGCTTTATTTATATCCTGACTTTCTCTCCAATAGGGACCCAAAACGTCTTACGCTGTTTCCCTCTCCTTTGATTTATCCTAACAACAACCCTGTGAGGTAGCTTAGTCTGAGAATGTGTGACCGGCTCAAGGTCACTCAGCAAGTTTCTGCAACAGAGTGAGGATCTGAACCCTGGTTTCCCAGATCCTATGGGGATTTAAAGGGCAGTGAATTCTTAGCAATTGTTTTGAAAACCCTACAACTCATCGGTGGTGGGTTGAGAAGAACCACTGCTTTATAGCATTGCCCCATTTGGGTGAACACCTGTTGTACCTGCCATATGAACTTTTTTTTTTTAAAGAGGATGTTGTTTTACAGTTGATTTGATACAGCAGAAAAAAAACCAACCTACTGCTGAAAGATCACTAAACAGAGGGCTTGGTATCTCAAGCGTTTAATTGTGGAATGGTAAAGAGCTGATGTCAAAAGGGAAGTTAGTTGTGGCTGACGAGGATGGGGGGCGAGAGAGAGAGAGAGAAACAGAACTAATTCTTCTTTGTAAGAATGAAGAAAAATGTGATGGACGATTTAGAAACAAAACTAACAAAGCCCTGCCTGCAGACTTACAAACGAAATTAACAGGCAAATGAGGAAAGAGGAAGGGAAATAAAGGAAAAAAACGGGAAGTTAATATCTCAATTAGCAATGCTAATGTGAAAATAGATATGCCTTGAGACACTTAAGCGGAAGGGACTGATTATCTGAAGGCAATGAGTTTGAAAGGTCAGGTCCCACAAAGAAAGGGGCAGAAGGAATGACAAAAACATACATGATCTTGTTTTACGTAACAGTTTGTGTTCGTCTGGATATAGCAATAACCAAATTTCTAATGCAACATACTGGTGAAAACATTAGGGAACACATGAAGCTGTCTTATACTGAATTGGGCCACTGGTCTGATCCAAGCCACTGCTAGTCTTTATCCTGAATTGGACCACTTTATATCGGCAGCAGCTCTCCAGGGCTTCAGGCAGCGGTCATTCCCACCACCTAATATCTGATCCTTAACTGGAGACTGAACCTGGCACCTTCTGCATACCAGGCAGACGGCCTGCTATTGAGCTAGTGCCCCCACACTGTCTTGAAATAAAATACGAATCTGACCAGATTTATGAACACTCACCTCAGCCCCAAAGTTCATCCCTGTCTTGACTGTCCTCCTTTCCCTATCCTGCTGGCCAGTTTTTAAAGCGAACTTTGAGCCAGCTCAACCAATTTCACATAAGACAGAGCCAAAACAGAGAGTAGATACATTTCCCCTCTTTGATTTCTTCTTTATTAGTGCGTTTTCATTTTGTTTTCACTAATAAAACACCTCAAGGGCCAAATACTTTGAAGAAGATAGTTCGACAAGTAGAATAAAACCTTCAGATGGTTATGATTTACTGGTATGAAAAAAAACCCAGTGATAATACTTCATGCGGTAAGCATTTGTGTGGGTGTTCTGGAGCTATAGTGTAGGTACACTCTCTGAAATAATCCCTCTAAGGGCAATCCATACGTTGAAGCACTAATAGCCTATCAGGACGTGAGGGCAGCAAACCAGACTCTTAATAAATCCTAGTGTAGGAGCCTGGAGTCAGACCTCACATGACCCTGTTAAAGAGAGCACTGAAACACCCACACTTGAAGGGTCTGTGATGGCCACATCAATCATAACAGAGCTGGTGCAAACCTGAGAAGTAATTACACAGCAAACAAGAAGTAATGCCCTAGTAGCGGCTTTTGGAAAGCTACTCACGCTCTGCTGTACACGTACATGCTCGGGGTGAGGCTAGGTGTGTCCCATGGTATTGTTTAACTGGAAGTAACAATATCTGCTTTAAAACACTACTGAGAAATTTAAGCAGATTATAACTGTGTGCGTGCGTGAAATCCAAGTCAATTAACAGCAGTATAGGCTTCGCTAAAAGGTTAAAGTTTTCAAGGTCAGTATGTCAAAAAACAAATTGGAAAGCAGAAGGCAGGTTAAAATTAAGTATTCAAAAAACCTTGTTGCCTAGGCATGGCCATGATATGGAAAGCAAGAAGAGAGACAAGAGACTATATAGAATGTTAGACTGTAGAGCATTTTAGCCAGTTCCCAAAAGATAAACTTGCGGCCTCACATGAAAACACATGAGCAAGTTGAAGATACCTGTTGCACATGAAGGTCATATTCATTGTTAAAAATGCCCTAATGGTAAAACTCAGTGGACATGGGTTTTTGCCCGTTTTTTTTTTAAAAAGAAACACTGGAGCACTCATTATAAGAACATCAGAAGAGTCCTGCTGGATCAGTCCATCTAGTCCAGCATCCTATCTCACCAGTTCCTCGGGCCAACCAGTTCTGCTGAAGGTCCAACAACAGGGCATACAGGCTGAGGCCTTCCCCTCTTAGCATTTCAGAGGTTTATTGCCTCTGGATGTGGAGGTTCCCTTTAGTCACCACAGCTAGTAACCACTGATGGACCTATCCTCCATGAATGACCCTGAGTCAAGACACCCTTTCTCACGCCAAGAATTTTTAAAAAATTGATAACAATGATCAATATACTGCCATCCTAATCCCAACAGAAAACCCAGTTTTCTAGCTGAGCCCACCCTTCTGGAGCAGAAAAGCACTGATTGAGAGAACTGTATGGTGCAGTGGTTAAAGTGTCAGACTAGGATCTGGGAGACCCAGGTTCAAATCCCCACTCTGTCCTACGAGCTCGCTGGGTGACCTTGCACCAGTAACACAATCTCAGCCTAACCCACCTCACAGGGTTGTTGTTAGGGTAAATCAAAGGATACAAGGATGCTGTGAGACGCTTTGGGTCCCCATTTAGGGAGAAAGGCGTGATAGAAATAAAACCACTTTGGGTCCCCGTTTAGGGAGAAGTGCTGAGTATAAATGAAATAAGCTGCATAAGCTGCCTTGGGTCCTCACTGGGGATAAAAGCAAGATATAAGCACAGTAAATCAGTAGAGGGCTGCTGCCTCACAAAGGTTTAGCAGGCCCTGATAAAGTAGCTACATCATCAACAAAAGCACAGCCCGCTTCCCCTAGGCCAGGTGGAGTCAAAAAACCCAAAGAATGAGGAAGGAAAAGAGGAACAAAAGGTGGACGGTGATGAGAAAACCGCACTGCGGATCTAAACAGAGGAGGCTTGTGACTTTGCTGTCTGGGGCCGTACCTAGTGTGGTTTCCTTGAAGGTGCGGAGCCCTCGCCATCACCCCACAAGTCTCCCCCCCCCCATCCAGAACTGCTTTTGTGCCCCCAGCCCGTTCAATGTCACCTTCCTGCCCAGCAGGAGAAAGAGCGACAGCCGCGGCCGAGGGAAGGAGGGCGACCCCTTTGTCCGGCCAGGGAGGAGAGAGAAGGCCGGCCTCTCATTCCCCCTCCGCGGCTCCCTTCTTCCCCCTCTCCGGCCGGATGACCTCTAGGCCGGCCAGGGAGGCACGTGGCCCTCTAGGCCGCAAGTGCCGCCTGCCCTCGAGTGGCTTTGCCCGGCTACGGGGTCACGGCAAGGTCATTCCGCGAAGCCGGAAAGGTGCGTGGAGGTTGGGGTGGGATGGGGGAGAGACGCGATCCCGCCGCCGACTGGGCGGGCGTCGACGAGCCGACTCACCAGCGGCGAAGGCCCTCGGGGCGAGGCCGCGGAGGGAGAGCGCGGCGCAGCGGAGCTGAGCGGCGGCCAGCATGGCTGAGGAAAGACGAAGAACAGGAAAAGAGGCGGCTGAGGTGAATGGAGGAGGAAGGGTGCGGGGTGGGGGATGGGCGGGTGGGCGCGCGCCCGCCGTCGGCGTTTGCTTCCCTTCTCGGCTTCCTTAGCTGGACCCTGACAGGCAGGCACACACACGCGCGCGCGCGCACACACCCCGGCCACGCGCCGTCACTCCTGCTGCGGCTCTGCCACGGTCGAGGGCAAAAGTGGGTAGGGCCGGGAGTACGGCGGCGGGAAGTGGACAAACTTCATCCGCTGAACAGGAGACCGGGGGGAGAGAAAGGAAACACGGAGAGCGCGAGGAACTGGGAAGGCAAAGGGGCGTGGCTTCGTTTTTAGAGGTGGGGCGATGGCGAGCCAACCGCCCTGTTTTGTTTCTCCTCCTAATAACAGAGGAGGCGCTGGTGGTGGGCGGGGCCAGCATCCTGTGGCGTCGCAACGGTCGGGGCGCGAGGGGCTTTGAAAACTGCGAGCCAATCGGGGGGGGGGGGGTTCTGCTGTTGGTTTCACCCGCGCCAAAGGGAGGGCGAGTCCGGTGGAGGTTTTGATAGGGGGGAGGCCCCCCACGTGACCTTCGGCTGTCTGTCTGAAAGTTCTTGGCGTGCTTTCCAAAGCTGCGCCCTCAATCTCAAGAGGTCTATGGAACTCCCTGCCACAAGATAGGCGTGGACGGATTTAAAAGGCGCATTTCCCCCTTCTATACTGCTGACTTTTTTTTTAAAGATAAACTTCCAGATTGCAAAAATAAGAAAACCTGATAAAAGAACAAAAGAGCCTGTACTTCTTAACCGATCAGATCAAGTATCTAAAGAAGTGTGCGTGTGCATGAAAACTTATACCCAGAATAAAGCTCTGTTGAGTCTTAAATGGACTCAAACCTTGTTCTCTCAAGTGCACTGTCAATACCTTTAGCTGTATGTTAATTGCAGTGTGTCTGTCTCATTCCAATATCCAGTCAACAGTCGTTATTGTTAAGTATCTCCTCTGTGTGCCTTTTCTCTCTCTCATGGGTATGTTTATACCCAGTAAGTGAGCTAGTGTGCTGGAGCCGATAGAGTTGTCTCTTGGCAACCTGGGTATGAATCCCCATTTCTGTCATGGAAGCTCAGGGAGTGACCTTGGGCCTGTTGCAAACTCTGCTTGGTCGGCCTCACAGGGTTCCTGTCGTGGGAAAACGGAGGCAAGGGGAACGAAGTTCTAACCCTCTTTCAGTCCCAACTAGGGACAAAAGCTGGATATAAATATATGCATATTCATGTATATTTGTTGCTGTTCAGTCGCACAGTCGAGTCCGACTCTTCGTGACCCCGTGGACCAAATCACGCCAGGCCCATCTGTCTTTCGTCCTGCTCCGGAGTTTGCTTTGCTTAACTTCATGTTCGTTGCATCGAAGACACACACACATATGTGTGTGTTTATGTGTGTATGTGTATATATATGTATATGTGTATATATGTGTTCCGTGCGCCTTGGTGTTTAGTCATGCCGGCCACATGACCACGGAAATGTATTCGGACAGCGCTGGCTCTTCGGCTTTGAAACGGAGATGAGCACCGCAACCCTAGAGTCGGATTCGACTGGCTTTCGAGCAAGGGAACCTTTAGCTTTACCTATATATGTCTATGAGAGCCAGTTTGGTGTAGTGGTTAAGTGCACGGACTCTGAACTGGGTTTGATTCCCCACTCCTCCACTTGCAGCTGCTGGATGATCTTGGGCAAGCCATAGTTCTGTCAGAGCTGATCTTGAAAGAGCAGTTCTGGAAAGAGCTCTCTCAGCCCCACCTGCCTCACAGGGTGTCTGTTGTGGGGAGGGGAAGGGAAAGGAGTTTGTAAGCCGCTCTGAGACTCTGAGTGAAGGGCGGGGTATAAATCCAATCTCTTTTTCATCTATCATCTATCTATCTATCTATCTATCTATCTATCTATCTATCTATCTATCTGCAGTCATGAATACTGTGTAAAGTTCATTTTCCAAGATTGTTGTGATCCCACTGATTTCAGTGTCTCCTCGATAAATGTGCATAACCTGAATTCCGCAGTTTCGCAGGGCCTGCAAGATGGAGCTGTTCCGCCAGACATTTGGTTAAGGCAGTGGACGTCCCCCCCCCCAGCTTCTCTGGCCTTAATTCTCCTGACCCAATTTTTCTGGCCAATTGTCCATCAATGGCCTGAGTTGGGTTAGCCATCTGATCGTTTTATGACTCATGGTATTTTATTATATTTATATGTAAATTGTTATTTTAAAAATTTTAAGTGTATTATTTAACTGCTGTACACCGCCCTGAGCCCATCTGGGGAGGGCGGTAGATAAATCTAATAAAATAGCAAATAAATAAATACTAGAGACTCTCCAGTCATTCTTCCTCTTGCTTTCTGGTAGCTCGTGGTGCTGAAAGTATTGACTTGGGTAGTTAAAAATGGGTTGAATGCCTGTGATGAAGCCGTCATGTTTGTTCTTTGCCACAGATTCAAAAGGTGCATGAGATTCAGGGGCCCAAACCTGTGTGACTCTGCGGGGCATGTGCTGGCTGAGAATCTGAGCCTGGGCTCAAAAGGATGCACTCCCGACTGTGGGCGCAACTGAACGGCTACAGTTGGCTCCACCATGCTGAATGGTTGTGCAAATCTTGCTCCAGGACCTGGGAAAAGAGAAAATGACCCCTTGGTTCCACAGTACCCCTGGCTGGTCTATGTACTTACTTTTGACACATGAGCTATTGGTCTGCTGCCCCCTTGTGGCTATGGTGGGCCTTTTCATGCCTATATCTTTGAATTCCTCGCTGAATTGTGGGATCATCCAAACGCTTTCTTCCAGTTTTACACTCCTCCTGCAAAGAAATCACCTTTTCCTAGTGTCTTCCACAGCACTGTGTTGTCAGGAAAACTAAACTACGGCTGCCAGCCTCCGCCTGGCCACCAGTGGGGTACCGGGGGTATGGTTGCCATATCCAGGTTGGGAAACTCCTGGAGATTTGGGGATGGAGCCTGGGGAGGACAGCGACCTCAGTAGGGTACAATGCCACAGAGCCCACCCTCCAAGATATACGTTTTCTCCAGGGGGAACTGATCTCTGTAGTCTGGATATGAGGTGTAATTCCAGGGAACCCCCAGGTCCCACCTGGAGGCTGGCATCCGTATTGTCAAGATCCTAGATTTCCCCATAGACTCTTGTTCAGGCTTGAAACTTTGGTTTGGGCATAAATTCGCAGAACATGGGAAATCCCTGCTTTCTGTGCACCTACACATTCCATCTAGTCAATGCGAGGCTTTATGGGAGTGTTTGTGGATTGGACTGGGTGTAACTGCAGAACGCTAGATCCTAATTGGCAAGCTCACCTGATTGGTTATTTCACCCGGTCATGGGGATGCCAGCCTCCAGGTGGGACCTGGGATCCCTCAGAATTATAGCTCATCTCCTGACAAAAGGGATCAGTTCTCCTGGAGAAGATGGCTGCTTTGGAGGGTGGACGCTGTATGGCATCGTACCCCACTGAGGTCCCTGCCCTCCCCAGGCTCCATCCCCAAATCTCCAGGAGTTTCCCAGCCTGGATCTGGCAACCCTGCCCCCTCACCCCCTGTCAGTGGCCGGGGGGGAACCTGGCCATCCTGTCTGGTCAGCAACACCGATGGTCGAGCGGTGGCCCTCGCTGGGCATACTTTGTAGGGCTGCCAGCTCTGGGTTGGAAAATACTTGGAGATTTTGGGGGTGGAGCTTGTGGAGGGCGGGGCTTGGGGAAGGGGAGGGACCTTAGCAATGTAAAATACCAGCGCGCTCTCATGGCGTCGGGATGGTCTGATCGGGCTGTCCCGACTCTGTGCCATTGTTGTTTTCCCCATTTCAGTATGCGCATCATCACACCCTCCATAGGGGGCCTTCAGTGCGGAGAGGCGGATCATCGATTCCCCCATTTAAGCGCACTGGAAACATGCGGCAAACACTCAGTGGCGGGCTGCCCCTGCAAACTCCCAGGGACTGTGTGATTGCGCAAATGTGGGTCAAATTGCTATGGAGCAAATAGCCTCGCTTCCCTCCCGCATTATCTCATGTGTGTGACCGCAGCCTAGGAGTAGCTATTTAGCTTTTGTTATTTTATTCCCGCTGCTCTTTGCTCTTATTAGTTTACTCCTGCACTTCCTTTTAACAAAGCACAATTATAAGGTGTGTTTTTGCATTTGGGTGAATAATAACAATTTATCGTATGGCATTATGTGTAGAGTAGCCAGGAGATCCTAAGATTGTCCAGCAGTCACAGGTTCCAGCTCTTTTACCGCTATGCACCACTAGGTGGCGAGCTAGACTTGTTTTAAGGCAAGACGTGAACAGCAGAGGTTCTAGCTCTTTTACTGTTATGTACCACTAGGTCAAATTGCTTCAAGAAAATTGGAGAAATCAAGGGAACGTTCCATGCAAAGCTGGCCATGATAAAGGACAAAACTGGTAGGGACCTAACAGAAGCAGAAGAGATTAGGAAAAGATGGCAAGAATACACAGAAGAACTATACAAGAAGGACCTCGATGTCCTTGACAACCACGATGGTATAATCACTGACCTTGAGCCAGACATCCTGGAAAGCGAAGTTAAATGGGCCTTAGAAAGCATTACTAACAACAAAGCTAGTGGAGGTGATGGTATCCCAGCTGAGTTATTCAAAGTCTTAAAAGAAGATGCTGTTAAAGTGCTGCACTCAATTTGCCAACAAATTTGGAAAACACAACAGTGGCCACAGGATTGGAAAAGGTCAGTTTACATTCCAATCCCAAAGAAGGGCAACGTCAAGGAATGTTCAAACTATCGCACAATTGCACTCATTTCACACGCTAGCAAGGTCATGCTCAAAATCCTACAAGCTAGGCTCCAACAGTACGTGGATAGAGAACTGCCAGAAGTACAAGCTGGGTTTCGAAGAGGTAGAGGAACTAGAGATCAAATTGCCAACATTCGCTGGATTATGGAGAAAACAAGAGAGTACCAGAAAAACATCTATTTCTGCTTCATTGACTATGCTAAAGCCTTTGATTGTGTGGATCACAATAAATTATGGCAGGTTCTTAAAGAGATGGGAGTACCAGACCACCTCATATGTCTCCTGAGAAACCTGTATAAGGGTCAAGAAGCAACAGTTAGAACCAGATATGGAACAACTGATTGGTTTAGCATAGGAAAAGGAGTTCGACAAGGATGTATATTGTCACCTTGCTTATTTAATTTATATGCAGAGTACATCATGCGAAATGCTGGCCTGGATGAATCACAAGCTGGAGTTAAGATTGCTGGGGAAAAGATCAATAACCTCAGATATGCAGACGATACCACTCTGATGGCAGAAAGTGAAGAGGACCTAAAGAGTCTCTTGCTCAGGGTGAAAGAGGAGAGTGCAAAAGTGGGCTTGAAGCTCAACATCAAAAAAACTAAGATCATGGCATCTGGCCCCATCACTCCTTGGCAAATAGAAGGGGAAGTCGTAGAAGTAGTGACAGACTTCACGTTCCTAGGATCCCAGATCACCGCAGATGGTGACTGCAGCCATGAAATTAAAAGACGCCTGCTCCTTGGGAGGAAAGCGATGGCAAACCTAAACAGCATGATAAAAAGCAGAGACATCACCTTGCCAACAAAAGTCCGCATGGTCAAAGCAATGGTATTCCCCGTAGTAATGTATGGCTGTGAGAGTTGGACTATAAGGAAGGCCGAGCGCCGAAGAATAGATTCTTTTGAACTATGGTGCTGGAGAAGACTCTTGAGAGTCCCTTGGACTGCAAGGAGATCGAATCAGTCAATCCTAAAAGAAATCAACCCTGACTGTTCCCTGGAAGGCCAGATCCTGAAGCTGAAGCGCAAATACTTTGGCCACCAAATGAGAAGGGAGCATTCACTGGAGAAGACCCTAATGCTGGGAAAGATTGAAGGTCAAAGAAGAAGGGGACGGCAAAGGATGAGATGGTTAGACAGTGTCATCGATGCAACGAACATGAAATTGAGCAAACTTCAGAGGACAGCGGAAGACAGGAGGGCCTGGCGTAATCTGGTCCATGGGGTTGCGAAGAGTCGGACTCGACTGTGCGACTGAACAACAACAACACCACCACTAGGTGGCAAGCTAGAATTGTTTTAAGGCAAGAGGTGAACAGCAGAGGTTCTAGCTCTTTTACTGTTATGCACCACTAGGTGGAGAGCTAGACTTGTTTTAAGGCAAGAGGTGAACAGCAGAGGTTCCAGCTCTTTTACCGTTATGCACCACTAGGTGGCGAACTAGACTTGTTTTAAGAGAAGAGGTGAACAGCAGAGGTTCCAGCTCTTTTACCGTTATGCACCACTAGGTGGCGAGCTAGACTTGTTTTAAGGCAAGAGGTGAACAGCAGAGATTCTAGCTCTTTTACTGTTATGCACCACTAGGTGGCGAGCTAGACTTGTTTTAAGGCAAGAGGTGAACAGCAGAGGTTCTAGCTCTTTTACTGTTATGCACCACTAGGTGGCAAGCTAGACTTGTTTTAAGGCAAGAGGTGAACAGCAGAGGTTCTAGCTCTTTTACCGTTATGCACCACTAGGTGGCGAGCTAGACTTGTTTTAAGGCAAGAGGTGAACAGCAGAGGTTCCAGCTCTTTTACCGCTATGCACCACTAGGTGGCGAGCTAGACTTGTTTTAAGGCAAGAGGTGAACAGCAGAGGTTCCAGCTCTTTTACCACTATGCACCACTAGGTGGCGAGCTAGACTTGTTTTAAGGCAAGAGGTGAACAGCAGAGGTTCTAGCTCTTTTACCACTATGCACCACTAGGTGGCGAGCTAGACTTGTTTTAAGGCAAGAGGTGAACAGCAGAGGTTCTAGCTCTTTTACCGTTATGCACCACTAGGTGGCGAGCTAGACTTGTTTTAAGGCAAGAGGTGAACAGCAGAGGTTCCAGCTCTTTTACCGCTATGCACCACTAGGTGGCGAGCTAGACTTGTTTTAAGGCAAGAGGTGAACAGCAGAGGTTCCAGCTCTTTTACTGTTATGCACCACTAGGTGGCGAGCTAGACTTGTTTTAAGGCAAGAGGTGAACAGCAGAGGTTCCAGCTCTTTTACCACTATGCACCACTAGGTGGCGAGCTAGACTTGTTTTAAGGCAAGAGGTGAACAGCAGAGGTTCCAGCTCTTTTACTGTTATGCACCACTAGGTGGCGAGCTAGACTTGTTTTAAGGCAAGAGGTGAACAGAGATGGTTTGCCATCGCCTGACTCTGCGTCATGACCCTGGTATTCCTTGGAGGTCGCCCTTTCAAATACAAGCCAGGGCCGACCCTGCTTAGCTTCCAAGATCTGACAAGATGGCTTCAGTCTGACTCCAGTTACCTTGGCCCGGCCAGCTGCAGGTACCAAAGTAACTTGCTTGTATTTGTCTGTTTTACTTGAAGACTCGGCCTGTAGGCAGTTTGCCTTACCGGGAGAGTCAGTTTTGTTCTCTGTCCAGCCTTTGTCCGCCCTTTTGTTGCCCATTTCTTGAGTCGCCTTGACAATGACATCAGCAAATCACACCTATTACATACTGCATGCAGTGTGCATACTGACCTTACAAGCACCTACTGGACCGTGCCTGTTACATCCTGTGGAGAGCGCCAGAAGTCCTGCCCCGTGTCATCTTTTACAATTATCATCTTCTTTTCGAACCCCTGATACGTGTTCTTGAGAGGCTGGATTCCCTGCCTGAATCAGGAAATCCGCGTGCACCTCTTTAACCTCTACCCCAAAAGAATAAGAATCAAGATGACATCAATTTTTAAAAATAAAATACTCTAGGGTAGGCTGCATGTTCCCAATGCTGGAAGACACTTCTCTCTAACGAATACACACTTGGATCTAGTTATCTATTTAGATCCAGGATCCCCAACATAGAGCCAGGGGCTTTTGCTGATACCTTTCCTGGCGCCCACCAAGTGTTTTTAGAAAGGGGGCCATGCCAGAATGGGGCTTTTGTCCAGGAGGGTTTCTAATGGGTCATGATGAGATGTGATTGGCTGGGCAGATTTTTTATTTAAACAAAACGTTGCTTTGGGAGCAGCTGCCACCACAATACCAAGATCTTTACTGTTTGGCTGAAGGTGAGCTGTGGCAGCCCTTTTGTGGACGGCGCCACCTCCCGTGGCACCTATTTTGGGGCAGCCATTTTTGTGGGTGTGCCCATCACGCTGTGTCAGGGTTCCAGAGGTGTCCGTAGGCTCAACATATTGGGGGCCCCTGATTTACAACGATACCAAGTTTCAGTTTTCTACCGGTGCACCTTCAAGGCAGACACGTCATTTCCCCTGTTTTGAGGTGCACGAATGTCTGCTTCTAGGCATTTCTAAAAACCAGGAAGCCTTGGGCAAAGTGTACACCAAATTTCAGCTTTCTGGATGGTGTTTAGTACCTTACCTTAGCTTTTCTGGAGCAACATTAAATCAAACCACCGGTCCATCAAAGTTGGTCTTGTCTCCTCCGGTTGGCAGTGGCTCTCTAGGGTCCCCAGCAGAGGTCTTTCCCGTCACCTCCTGCCTGGTCCTTTTAACTGGAGATGCCGGGGCTTGCACCTGGGACCTTCTGCATGCCAAACAGGTGCTCTACTGCTGAGCCAGGTCTCAGGCAGAGGTCTTTCCCATCACCTCCTGCCTGGTCCTTTTAACTGGAGATGCAGGGGATTGCACCTGGGACCTTCTGCATGCCAAGCAGAAGCTCTACCACTGAGCTAGGGCCTCAAATCAAGGTCTTTCCCATCACCTACTGCCTGGTCCATTTAACTGGAAATGCTGGGGATTGAACCTGGGACCTTCTGCATGCCAAACAGGTGCTCTACTGCTGAGCCATGGCCCCTTCCCTGACAGTCTTGAACACATGAATCTATCTGCCTTCTACTGAATCAGAACCTCGGTCCATCAAAGTCAGTATTGTCTACTCAGACTGGCAGCAGCTCTCCAGGGTGTCAGGCAGAGGTCTTTTGGTGTAGTTTGGTGTAGTGGTTAAGAGTGTGGACTCTAAACTGGAAGAACCGGGTTTGATTCCCCACTGCTCCACATGCAGCTGCTGGTGTGACCTGGGGTTTGTTACAAGTTATTTTGGAGCTGTTCTCTCAAGGGCAATCCTCGAAAGAGCTCTCTCAGCCCCGCTGACCTCACAGGGTGCCTGTTGTGGGGAGGGGAAGGGAAAGGAGATTGTAAGCCGCTCTGAGACTCCTTTGTGTAGTGAAGGGTGGGGTATAAATCCAATCTCTTCTTCTTTCCCATCACCTACTGCCTGATCCTTTGACAGGAGATGCTGGGGATTGAACCTGGGACCTTCTGCTTGCTAAGCAGATGCTCTACCACTCTACCAATAGCCACACAGGTGCTTTTTGGACCTAAATTGGAAGATGTTCCAGTTCAGCAACTGTGCATTTGGCACCAGACACGTGACTTACAACTTTTGAGGCCTCACGAACATCTTTGTCATGTGTCTTTAGATCTTGCTGCTTAACCTTCCTCTTCTTGGTCCAATATTCACTTATTGGTTATCTTATTGTAATATGTATTTAAGTTACATGCTTCTCAGTATTGTTTGACCTCTGAAGAAGGCCCCAATAGGGCAGAAACACGTCGGGTCATGTGTCTTGGGCCCTTGTGTTTAGGCTTTACTTTTTTAACGAGGCTTTCATTGGGCCCTTACGTATGTTTTCAACTGTCTTTCTAATAAATACATGTATTTTTGTTTATTATAAATAGCAACTAGGTTTTTAATATCGGCCCTTTCTTCTCACCCTTTTGGTTCTTGATTCCAGTTTTTGGGTCAGGTTTGTTTCCCCCCTCCCTGCATTTTACTGACTTCTGGTGGGCTTTGGATGTTTCAGAGAGCTGGCTTGCTACGGCCTGCCTCTGCCTCCCAGCCCTGGTATTCCTTGGAGGTCTCCCATCGAAGTAACTCGCCAGGATCGGCCCTGCTTAGCTTCCAAGAACTGACAAGATCACGTGCCCCATTTTCCCAGGGCTTCTTTGAATCACGGTATTGTGGACTACGCAGGTATCCCATTTCAGCTTCCTAAACTCCCTGGAAGAATCCTGAGAATTCTGGTACAATTCTGTGTTGGTCCATGACAGATACCAAACATCTTTTATTGGGGAGAGCTCCCGCATCCCGAACAGCTACACGCGAGGCAGAAATTCAACAGATAATGCTTTCCCCAACTCAGACTCTGCCTGCCAGGGAGGGAAAAACCTTACCTGCGGAATTTCTGCTCGTTATGCAACAATTCACGGCACACAAAACAGTGCCGGAAAGAAATAACAGGATCTCTGATAGCGCTTGCCATATCTCGAAAGCGCACAGCACGTCTGCAGCTGTAATGAATAAAAGACTCTTGTGGAGACAGATCCTCCGGGCTATTTTAAGATGCTTTTTATTTTTGGTCACGGAATTAATTTAAACAAACTCCCCCCTGCCGCCGCCACCCCCCCCCAGCCGGCTTGCGGAATTCTTGATCAGCCGCCAAGGCATGAAGGACTTTTAAGTCTCCAGAGCCCCGTTGCTTTCATAGCTTGAAATTGCCTGCATCTAAAATCAATTAATAATCATCTGAAACATTTGCAAAATGTTAAACGGGGAAGAGGACGGGGAGATTTCTTTCTCCTTCTCCCTCCCCTCCAGCCGTGAGCAGTCAGATGCAGCGTGGAGGAGAGAGAGGAATTCGGGAGGCTGCTGCTCTGGCGTTTTTTTTATTCATTAGGCAAGGTCACAGAGCGGAGATCTCTCTCAGAGCAGGCGATTTGCGGTGAGGGCTAAATGGAGCCTCCATACGCAGAGGCAGTATACCTTGGTAAACCAGTTCCTGAAGGTGCAACTGTTAAGGGAGGCTTCAGCCTTCATATCTCACTTGTGGGCTTCCCAGAGGCATCTGCTTAGCTACCGGAAGTTATAATGTTGCCAACCTCCAGGTGGGGCCTGGAGATGCCCCCAAATTACATCTCCAGACTACAGAGAAGAAGAAGAACCTGGAGAAAATGGTGGCTTTGGAGGCTCCACCCCCTCAAAAGATTTCCAGGAATTGCCCAGCCTGGAGTTGGCAACCTTAGACTACCGGACCAGATTGAGTTTGAGTCTGATCCAACAAAGTTTTCATGTCTGTCCCTTTTATTTTTTTAAACAAGGGTGAAGTTTGAGAATATATATATATATATATTTGATAAAGTAAGAAGATGTAGATTTCATATGATCGTTTTCATGAACCAGTGGCTGTTTTTAAATACATCGTTCTGGTCTACGATTCAATGAAGATGAGTCACACAGAAAGAATTTGCCTACTGACCCTTGGTAATGAATGCTAATGTATGTTTTCGACACCGTAGCCTTTACTGAAACCCAGGGACTTCATACTAGCAGATCAGAAATTATGCTGAGGGCTCACCAAGGTTGCCATCCTCCAGGTAGCACCTGGAGACCCCCCACACACTATTACAATTGACCTCCAGACAACCCAAGGGCAGGATAAAAATGTCTTACCTTGCTCCCCCTAGTGGTGACAGTGGGGAAAGCAGCTGGGTGCAGGGAAATGCCCTTGAGGTCTAGTAACTTGGGCAGAGGTGAGTCAGTTCCTCACCTCGGAAAAAGGCGCCGATCGATTTACTGCAGCACGCCTAGAACTGCCCTGCACCACTGCTTGAATTTCCCCTTTCCCTTTTGATCTTTAAAGTATAAGGTAAAGGTAAAGGTTCCCTTGCTCGAAAGCCAGTCGAATCTGACTCTAGGGTTGCGGTGCTCATCTCCATTTCGAAGCCGAAGAGCCAGCGCTGTCCGAAGACGTTTCCGTGGTCATGTGGCCGGCATGACTAAACACCAAGGTGCACGGAACGCTGTTACCTTCCCACCAAAGTGGTACCTATTTAAAGTATACAGATGCAAAAAAAAGCTTCATCTCGCCAACCTTCCGCGCCCCACGACGGCTACAAGGCTACGGACAACCTCCCCTCGTACAGAAGGGGGAGGGAGACATCCATCATCTCCTTCAACCGTGGCCAAACTGCACAACCGGCCACAAATTAAACCCATCAATCAGCTCCGCCTGTACAGTTGCAGGGGAGCCGGGCGGGACTCTGAAGTTTTGTTCCTTTGTCGAGGAGGGAGGCGGCGGAGGCGGCCGGTGTCCTCGACAGCAGAACTGGCAGGATCAGGACCGGGCTTGGATGCTGCACCCTCTAGGCCCGCTCGACAGAATCTCAGCCGATGCATCAGACAGGATGCTCTTTCGAACGGGGGAGGCAGACGTGAGGGATGATGAATGAGACCAGAGAATCCGGCGTTGCTCAGACCGAGAGCAACAGAGAGAAATCGGGAGAGATTCTTTTGAGATGTGAAGGGCCAGTGATTCTTCAGACGTGCTCTGCGGATTCCTGCTACTTACCCCTGGCAAATCTCAGCTCTTTTCTTACTTGTCTCGGGCCTGGCAGGTGTTAGAAACTGCCTTCCACTCTTCACGATTCCTCGGACTCTTCCAGAGGGGTAGCCGCCTCTGTCTGCCACGGCAGAAATAAACGGGCATCTCCTGGCACCTGGAAGACTATCAACATTGTATTCCAGCATCAAGTTTTGCAAATTAGGGAACCCACGTCTTCGGGGGAGGCTCTCAAAAAGATCATTGCCCAAAGGTTTATCTAACTTATCTAATTAAATCTTTATACACCCCCCACTCAGAGACCGAAAGCAGCTTAGATCTTCATTCTTCTGTCCTCTATTTTATCCGTACAACAACCGTGTGAGGATGGTTAGGCTCAGAGAGACTGACTGCCAGTCTCGGTCAGACAGACAGCTTCCAAGGTAGAGTAGTGGGGTTTTGAACCTGGGTCTCCCTGGGACAGGGTTTGGAATGATTGCCCCCCTATTCATGGGGCCTAGGGTAGCTGCCCTGGTTATCTCTGGGTCTCCCATATCCCGTTCTGACACTCTAAGCAGTGCACCATGCTGGTGGCACCCCTAAGGTTGTAAATACCACTAGGGGAAGCAGTTATTACTACTTTCAGATTAAAAAAAGCCCTTTCCGAAGAGCTGGCCTACCCCTTTCCCTGCCCAGTGAGTGCACAGGACTGCCAATTCAGAATGTCTCATTCATTTCAAGGCAAAAGTAATGGAAGAACGTAAGAATATCAGAAGAGCCCAGCTGGATCAGACCACTGGTCCGTGTAGTGAGCATCCTATCTCACGCAGTGGCCAACCAGTTCCTCTGGAGGGCCAACAACAGGGCAGAGAGGTCAAGGCCCTCATAAGAACATCAGAAGAGCACTGCTGGATCAGACCAGTGGTCCATCTAGTTCAACATCCTGTCTCACGCAGGGGCCAACCAGTTCCTCTGGAGGGCCAACAACAGGGCACAGATACCGAGGCCCTCATAAGAACATCAGAAGAGCCCTGCTGGATCAGACCAGTGGTCCATCTAGTCCAGCCTCCTGTCTCACACAGCGGCCAACCAGTTCCTCTGGAAGGCCAACAACAGGGCAGAGAGGCCGAGGCCTTCATCAGAACGTCAGAAGAGCCCTGCTGGATCAGACCAGTAGTCCATCTAGTTCAGCATCCTGTCTCACACAGGGGCCAACCAGTTCCTCTGGAGAGCTAGAAAAGGCATAGAGGCCGAGGCCTTCATTAGAACATCAGAAGAGCCCTGCTGGGTCAGACCAGTGAGGGTCCATCTAGTCCAGCCTCCTGTCTCACATAGAGGCCAACCAGATCCTCTGGAGGAGCAACAAGAGCATGTAGAAGCCAAGGCCTTCCCCTGATGTGGCCTTTTGGCATTGGTATTTGGAGGCTTACTGCCTCTGAATGTGGAGGTTCCCACCCAGTCACCACAGCTAGTAGCCACGGATAGACTTATCCTCCATGAATCTGTCTAACTCCCTTTCAAAGCTGTCTATTCCTGTGGCCATCGCTACATCCCCTGGCAGCGAATCCCACATTTTAATCACTCTCCGTGTAAAGAAGGGAGAAGGTCAGTGACTGATGAGCGGTTAAATTCAAAAAATAAAACCAAACCCAAGGATGGCTTAGCTCTCGGTCCTGCGATTCCATCCATCATTGTCTCACTCACTTTATTGCTTTGAGGACTAACTAAGAGTCAGGGTTGCCAACCTCCAGGGGGCACCTGAAGATCGCCTGCTACCTCAACTGATCCCCAAACAATCATGGTCAGTTCTCCCAAAAAAAATGACTGCCTTGAAGGGTGGATTCTATGGATCCACTGTAGGGTTGCAGGGGTATCAGTCTCCAGGTGGGGTCTGGGGATCTACCAGAATCACATCTTATCTTCAAGATGTCACATCTCTCGGACACAATGGTTGCTCTGAGGGTGGACTCTCTGGCGTTATAGCCACCTGAGTTCCCTCCCAGGGCTCTGCCTCCCAAATCTCCAGGAATTTCCCAAACCAGAGATGACAACCCTAGATGGACTTCATCCCACCTACGGATGCCAGCCTCCAGTTGGGACCTGCCCCCCCCCCCCCCGAATTACAGCTCATCTCCAGACTGACCAGGGTTGCCAGTTTGGTGTAGTGGTTAAGAGCGCAGACTCTAATCTGGGAGAACCGGGTTTGATTCCCCACGCCTCCACATGCAGCTGCTGGTGTGACCGTGGGACAGTCATAAGTTCTCTCAGAGCTGTTCTCTCAAGGGCAGTTCTCAAAAGAGCTCTCTCAGCCCCACCGACCTCACAGGCAGTGTTCCCTCGAAGCTGAGTTAGTGCGAGCCAGCTGACAGTTTTTTAGCCTCCGGCTCCGCCTTAGCTCAGGAAAGGATGACTCCAGAGCAAACTAATTCATGCAGGAGCCAAATCACTCACTCACAGCTTTAATGCCAGGAGCTCACCAAGTAGCATTTTTGCTCACAGGACTCCACAGCTTAGAGGGAGCGTTGCTCACAGGGTGTCTGTTGTGGGGAGGGGAGGGGAAAGGAATTTGGAAGCCGCTCTGAGACTCCTTCGGGTAGTGAAGGGCAGGGTATAAATCCAATCTCTTTTTCTTCTTCTTCTTCTAGCCAAGTCCCGCCTCCCCCCACAGCCACCAATAGGGGATGGGGAGGCAGGGTTGCCATATGCAGGTTGGGAAACTTCTGGAAGATTTGGGGATGGAGCCTGGGGAGGACAGGGACCTCAGTGGGGTACCATGCCATACAGAGTCCACCCTCCAAAGCATCCCTTTTCTCCAGGGGAACTGATGTCCCTCGCCTGGAGATGAGCGGTAATTCTGGGGGGGTCCCCAGGTCCCACCTGCAGGCTAGTATCCCTACGAGACCACAGAGATCAGTTCCCCCTGGAGAAAATAGCTGCTTTGGAGGGTGGACTCTCTGGCATTGCTCCCCCCTGGGGTCCCCTGTCCTCCCCAGGCTCCAAGCCCAAATCTCCAGGAATTTCCCAAACGGGAGCTGGCAACCTTACGACCTCCATCCCCCACTGGCGGTCCCCCCCGGGTACTGGCAACCCTAATCCCCACCAGAGTGTTCTCGCACAGCCAACTCTCCTGTCCTGACAACTTTTGGGGAAGGTTGATTTTTTAAAAAAATGAATATTCAATTATGCAGACGCCAGATAAGCGCGACCAGCCAATCTGCGGCGCAGGCAGATAAGCGGCAGCATCCAGCCCGGAGGATCTGCCGCCTGTCGAGAGATAATGGGGAATGTTCACAAGCAAAGCCCGGGGCTGCGCGGTCCCCCCCCAAGACCTGTCCTCCATTTCTCTGTCCCACCGGGCTGGTGTCTTCCAAAAGGATGGGGTGGTGGTGGTTTTTTTGCAGAAGGCAGACAAAAAGGAATTCAAGCTCCCCACCCCGCTCCGTCCCCGGAGAATGCATGTTTTCTAGGCCTTCTCTTGCCCCTCCCCAAATCCGACACCCCCTCGCAGGATTAGAAAAGGAAGCCGGGTGAGATACTGGCAGAAAGGGGGGATTGGTATCTCTCCCTGCTGGCTCAGGGACTTATGCAAACAATGAATACACAGGACTGCCTGCGGATGCTGATAGGGAGCGTATTTTCTGTGGAAGGCTGAAAAGGGAAGCTGTCGGCGCGTACAGCGTCTTCGGGCATCCAGGCTTTTGCAAGCCGCCCTGTCAGAAGGCAGAGATACAGGGATAAGGAGCCGCTGCAAGCCTACGGGGAGGTATACACAAGCAGCAGCAAAGAAGCAGTTTGCATTCCCCTCCCTGGAATGGATGTTTGCGCTTCAGGGCCAGAAAAAGCAGCTGTCGAGATCTATCTGGCCGGCTGGCATCTCCGCTAGGCCTCTGAAAGAGTACAGGTTTTCTCTGGAGTTGCTCAGGCCACACCGCCACCGTGTCTCCTTAACGGCCATGTTGTCTTGCTGGAGATTGCAGGCTATCGGGTGCACTGCAGGGGATTCGAACCCAGAACTCGGAGGCCAGCAGCCTTGCGTTCAGGGACAGCCGCTGGGCCAAGCTTCTCTGCGCCACAGCGCCTTGCCTTAAAGTGGCCGACAGAGGAAGCGCACCCTGTCTGAAAGGGCCCAGTGGGAGCTGCCAGGGAACAGCTGACCGGAGGGTCCAATCAGATTCAGCCTGCAGGTATAAAGCATCTGCCTCCAGGATGGTTCTTCAGTCTGAGCGGCTTTGTCCATGCTAAAGCTTTGTTAGCGTGCTCCTTACCTATTTTGGGTAAGTTTCAGAGGCTGAGTTCAGCCTGGCCTACCTAGTTCTTGATCTATTTGGGATATGCATTTAACCTTCACCATGTGCTAACAGAAAACAGGACACGTATTTGGAAAAATCAAACTCTGATGATTTTATTTTGATCAAAAGGTTCTTGTTCGCCGCCGGACTGCAGTAGCCTATCTAGAACGTATTTTTGTCTGACCTTTCCCCCCCAAGGAGTTCGGGGTGGCATAGACTGGTTTTCTCATTCCCCCATTTGATCCTCACAACAACCCTGTGAGGGAGGCAGTGCAGTCTTCTCCTGCTGGGGATTGCTGTGTGTCTGATGAAGTGGTCTCCAGCTTGTGAAAACAGAGAAACCTGCTTCTCCCTCTAAGGTGTTGTCTTCAACATTCTTGCTTCTGCTCCCAAACCGCAAGCGGACAAGGACGGCATTTTAGCCAAGGAACAAAATGTCATGTACGGCCACCAAAACTTTCAGCCGTGGGGTTGCTAGGTCCCTCACTGGCTACCAGCCCGGGGTATAGGGTTGGCAGCTCCAGGTTGGGGGACTCCTAGAGATTTGGAGATGGAACCTGGGGAGGACAGGTGCCTCGGCAGGGTACGATGCCATAGAGCAGGGGTGTCGAACTCATTCGTTACAAGGGCCGGATCTGACATTGTTGGACCGGGCCATGGGTGTTCATAAAATGTAATGCCAGATAGCGGAGATATAAACTTTCTAAAGGACACAAACACGAAGGGGTGTTTTTTTTACTTAAAATAAAAACACGCTTAAAAACATTAGCGCCCTTGCAAAATTTTGTTTATTGAACAGTGTCTGATCACTGACACCTCTTGCTCTGAATTATTACATCAAAAAATGTCTGTGCTGTTGCAGTCTTGAGTCTGCTGTTCAGGTGTGTACCTGTAAGCTGCAAACCTACGATGACGCAGCAGCAGCAGAACTGGAAGAAGACGCAGAAGACAGCCAGTTCCACTGTGGGCCTGAGAGAAGCCCTTCAGGGGCCTGATTTGGCCCCCGGGCTGCATGTTTGACACACCTGTCATACAGTCCACCCTCCAAAGCATCCATTTTCTCCAACGGAACTGATCTCTGTAATCTAGAGATAAGCTCTAATTCTGGGAGATCCCCAGGTCCCACCTGGAGGCTGGCATCCCTATTCGGCCTAGTTCTGGTGCTGTTTAAAGGGTAGGGGATATAACCCAGCTCGGGAGACGTCCAGGCCTTACCGCGCTCCCTCTCCCTTGCCTTCGTGCCCACCCCCTGACCTCGCATCTCGTCCCTGCTCGATCCCCGTGCCCCGCAGGAGACCGCCGATCAAACGCGGAGGAAATCCGTTTCAGCCTCGAGCCCAGCTGACAAGCAGAACCAGGGGGGCTCTTTGAGAGACTGCTTTTTATCACTCTGATGAGAAATTAGCCATGCGGTGCACTGCCCTGGGCAGGATTTGCTGATCTGGGAGGGAAGGGGAGGCGGGGGGGAGACAACGGTTCCTTTCCAACCATCTGCGTCTTCCCGATAAATGCTGATTTGGCTCAAATGTCGGCGCAGGACCGAGCTTCCCAGTCCCTCCCTTCTTTTACAAGCCAATTTTTGGGGGGGTGTTGTTGTTTTTTTTTGCGTGTACCTAGGAAATGAGAACGGCCCTGGGAACCGGCAGAATTAATTGGATGCTTTCGGAACTGTGTATCTGTCAGCACTCGGCGTGTTTTTAATGGACGGTTCGTATTTCAGAAGCTTTGTGCTTGATAAGGAGGAGGACAAAACGCCCCGAAACTTATTATGAATGGAGGCTTGCCCGCATTCTCTGCTAAGCAAGACGAGCCCAGTGGAGGACAAATCAATTTGGCATGAATGACGGTGGACAGGTGATGTGCTTGCCATTCGGAGAGAGTGAATTTAAATGACAAGTTTCCCGTCATTCTGGAATGGTCCCCATCGCTGTCTGCTCCGAGTTACTTCAATGTCATATCAACCCAATTTCCTTCGGTGCGGAGAAGTCCCAGCAAAAGTGGGGGACGTGTTCTGTGTGTCTCATTTTCGTTCCCTCCTGCCTCCGGGGAACACAGGGTGGTGGGCATGCAGGGTTCCCCCTTCCTCTTATTCTGCCCTCAAACCAACCCCGTGAGGTAGGCCAGGCTGAGAGATTGGTTTGAAGCTTTCCGCCCACTTAAATGCTCGAAATGGCTGCCTAAGGCTGGAGGAAGGCATCCGATGTAGTGGTTATGGTGCCACACTAGGATCTGGAAGGCCCTAGACGGAGGGAGAAAGTGTGATTAAAACGTGGAATTCGCTGCCAGGGGACGTCGTGATGGCCACAGGAAGAAACAGCTTTCAAAGGGGATTCAATTGATTCATAGAGGATAGGTCTATCAGTGGCTGCTAGCCACTGTCCAGAGGCACTATTCCCCTGAATCCCAGAGCCTGAAGGCAACATCAGAGGAAGGCCTCGGCTTCCGTGCCCTGTTGTTGGCCCTCTAGAAGAACTGGTTGGCCCCTGTGTGAGATAGGAGGCTGGACTAGATGGACCACTGGTCTGACCCAGCAGGGCTCCTCTGATGTTCTTATGAGGACCTCGGCCTCTGTGCCCTGTTGTTGGACCTCTAGAGGAACTGATTGGCCAGTGTGTGAGACAGGATGCTGGAATAGATGGACCACTGGTCTGATCCAGCAGGGCTCTTCTGATGTTCTTATGAGGACCTCGGCCTCTGTGCCCTGTTGTTGGACCTCTAGAGGAACTGGTTGGCCAGTGTGTGAGACAGGAGGCTGGACTAGATGGACCACTGGTCTGATCCAGCAGGGCTCTTCTGATGTTCTTATGAGGGCCTCGGTCTCTCTGCCCTGTTGTTGGACCTCTAGAGGAACTGATTGGCCAGTGTGTGAGACAGGATGCTGGAATAGATGGACCACTGGTCTGATCCAGCAGGGCTCCTCTGATGTTCTTATGAGGACCTCGGCCTCTGTGCCCTGTTGTTGGACCTCTAGAGGAACTGATTGGCCAGTGTGTGAGACAGGAGGCTGGACTAGATGGACCACTGGTCTGATCCAGCAGGGCTCCTCTGATGTTCTTATGAGGACCTCGGCCTCTGTGCCCTGTTGTTGGACCTCTAGAGGAACTGGTTGGCCAGTGTGTGAGACTGGATGCTGGACTAGACGGACCACTGGTCTGATCCAGCAGGGCTCCTCTGATGTTCTTATGAGGACCTCGGCCTCTGTGCCCTGTTGTTGGACCTCTAGAGGAACTGGTTGGCCCCTGTGTGAGACAGGAGGCTGGACTAGATGGACCACTGGTCTGATCCAGCAGGGCTCCTCTGATGTTCTTATGAGGACCTCGGCCTCTGTGCCCTGTTGTTGGACCTCTAGAGGAACTGGTTGGCCAGTGTGTGAGACAGGATACTGGAATAGATGGACCACTGGTCTGATCCAGCAGGGCTCTTCTGATGTTCTTATGAGGACCTCGGCCTCTGTGCCCTGTTGTTGGACCTCTAGAGGAACTGGTTGGCCCCTGTGTGAGACTGGATGCTGGACTAGACGGACCACTGGCCTGATCCAGCAGGGCTCTTCTGATGTTCTTATGAGGGCCTCGGTCTCTCTGCCCTGTTGTTGGACCTCTAGAGGAACTGATTGGCCAGTGTGTGAGACAGGATGCTGGAATAGATGGACCACTGGTCTGATCCAGCAGGGCTCTTCTGATGTTCTTATGAGGGCCTTGGTCTCTGTGTCCTGTTGTTGGCCCTCCAGAGGAACTGGTTGGCCACTGTGTAAGACAGGATGCTGGGTGAGATGGACCACTGGTCTGATCCAGTAGGGCTCCTCTGATGTTCTTATGAGGGCTTCGGCCTCTGTGCCCTGTTGTTGGACCTCTAGAGGAACTGGTTGGCCACTGTGTGAGACAGGATACTGGAATAGATGGACCACTGGTCTGATCCAGCAGGGCTCTTCTGATGTTCTTATGAGGGCCTTGGGCTCTCTGCCCTGTTGTTGGACCTCCAGAGGAACTGGTTGGCCACTGTGTGAGACAGGATGCTGGACTAGATGGACCACTGGTCTGATCCAGCAGGGCTCTTCTGATGTTCTTATGAATGCCTCGGCCTCTCTGCCCTATTGTTGACCTCCAGAGGAACTGGTTGGCCCCTGTGTGAGACAGGATGCTGGACTAGACGGACCACTGGTCTGATCCAGCAGGGCTCTTCTGATGTTCTTACGTACCTGGGTTTGAATCCATGGAAGCTGGCGGGGGTGACCTTGGGACAGTCACATACTCTGAACCTAACCTGCCTCACAGCGGGCTTGTTGGAAAGAGAAAACGGAGGAGAGGGGAACCAAGTTAGCTGCTTTGGTTCTCCTGTGGGAAGAAAGGCAGGGTATAAATAGTAAATAAAATAAGATAAACTTCAAAGAACTGAGTGGCAGGACACAGGCCAGTGAGGGTGGCCCAAGTTTGCCCAGGGAGCTTTGTGTCAGAGCTCTAACCACTGCCCCACACTGGCCCTAAATTGGAGGGTAATTGGAGTCTGACCTTGTGGAGTCAGCTCACATCGTCCTTTTCCTCACTGTCGTACTGCTGGCTTTGTCAGTGCCCGCTTCATCTCCACCTCCTGTTCACACAAACAGCGAATGTTGGTGGACAGGCCGTGCCTTTCTTAGGCTGTTGCTGGAAGTCACGTTTCAGTCCTTCATCCGCCGGGTTGTGAGCCCTAGTCTGCTCTGGCCGGATTCAGCCTAGCCATTTGGCTCGCCCCTCCTCGTGAAGGTTCGTGACCCGTTCTGGCAGATGACCCGGGAAGACTGGCATCGCTCCACCTTGAAACCTTGCCCGGATACCTGAGGAGCCCGCCTCCCACCTGTTCCACCGGCCAGGTGGAAACGCGTTCCACAGAAGAGAGGGGGAAGCTGATACTATCTCCTCTGTGAAGTGCGAGCGGCTGGCTTGTTCTCGCTTACTCTTCCGAGCAAGAGTGGCACTGGGTTAGGGATGCTTCTATGGGGGCAGGGGAGGAGGGTCCGAGAGGGAAGAAGCGAGTAGAAGGTGTCCTGTACCTCCAGAAAGAAAGACATGCAGTGCTTGGTAAATGAACTGAAAGTTCAAAATTTTGGAAACACTTTAGCTCAGTTCTTGATATGGTCAATCGCTGTCAGGGCTGCACCCTTCAGACTGTAGATGGGGGCTGACTTGTGTTCCTTCGTACAAAACATCTCCTTACTTTCAGAAAGCTAGTGTATCAGGGAGAACCTAGGCTAGAACCAATGCTCCCTCTAAGCCGTGGAGTCTTGTGAGCAAACAATTCTACTTTGTGAGCTACTGGCGTTAAAGTTGGGAGCGAGCCATTTGGCTGCTGCATGAATCAGTTTGCTCCGGAACCATCCTTCCTGAGCTAAGACAAAATGTGTGAGCTGCAGGCTAAAAGTGGAGGCTAGCTCACACTAACTCGGCTTAGAGGGGACACTGGCTAGAACCCTTCTCCCTAATAAATTAGTTTTCTGTTTAAGAAAGGGGGTGGGGTTGGTAGAGAGGAGGATGCTCTCATCTTCTCTGTGAGCAGTTGGAATGTTCATGCACATTCCGTAGCATCTCATCAAGTCAGCTTGCTGATATGAAGGCAGAAGGAGGAAGAGAGAGAAGCGAACGGCTGCCAGGGATCCAAGTGCGAATTGTGTGCAGGTTCATTCCAGAACACTAAAAGAAGCAAAGGGGGGGGGGACTCCCGTGTGTGGTTTCTTGCAGGATCTCATGCACACCGCTTTCCCAATAAATCGCAGCAAGCATTGGTTTGGGTACGGAAACCTTATGGTTTATGAATCAACATGTCAGTTGTTGCCAGTGTTATGTCATTTGTTATTCAAATAGGCTTTCTTAGACTGTCCTTTTGTTAATCCACATTTTGACCACATTTGGCCAGGTCAATGTGGATTAACGAAATGTGGATTAACAAAATGTTAATGTGGATTAACAAAAAGACACACCCCGAACTAGAGTTGCCAGCTCCGGGTTGGGAAACTCCTGGTGACGGGGGGAGACGGGGACTGGAGGGGGCTAGAGTCGCCAACCTCCAGGTGGTACCTGGAGATCTCCTGGGATTTCAACCAGTGTTCCCTCTAAGCTGAGTTAGTGCGAGCTAGCTCACTGTTTTTTAGCCTCCGGCTCACACCTTTTTGTCTCAGCTCAGGAAGGATGGCCCCAGAGCAAACTAATTTAAGCAGTAGCCAAATGGCTCGCTCACAACTTTCATGCCTGTAGCTCACAGAGTAGAATTTTTGCTCACGAAATCCCACAGCTTAGAGGGAGCATTGATTTCCAATGGATCTCCAAGCAACAGAGATCAGTTCCCCTGATGGAAATGGCCGCTTTGGAGGGTGGACGGTATGACAGTTATACCCCTCTGAAATCCCTCCCCACCCCAAACAACGCTCCCTCTAAGCTGTGGAGTCTTGTGAGCAAAGATTCTACTTTGTGAGCGACTGGCATTAAAATTGTGAGCAAGCAATTCGGCTGCTGCATAAATCAGTTTGCTCTGAGGCCATCCTTCCCGAGCTGAGACAAAAAATGTGTGAGCTGGAGGCTGAAAAACGGTGAGCTGGCTCACACTAACTCAGCTTAGAGGGAACCCTGAATTCCCAAACCCCACCCTCCCCAGACTCCACCCCTCTGAATCTCCACGAATCCCCTAACCTGGGAGCTGTCAGCCCTAGATTGGAGTTTTGTAAGAGGAGGGACCTCAGCGGGGTATAACACCATAATGCCCCTTCTCCAAAGCAGCCGTCTTCTCCAAAGGGAACTGACGTCCGTAGTCTGGAGACGAGCGGTAAAGCTGAGGATCTCCAGGCCCAACCTGGAGGCTGGCAACCCCTGCCCTGGGTGCCGTGAAAAGGAGGTCAATCCCCTCAACTCTGTCATGACCCGTGACTTGAGCCCCGTGGCAAGTGCTCCGGCGAAGCACTCAACAGGCAAAGGAGGCCACCGTCCCGTCCGCCCGTCTGTGCGCCTTACTCAAAATGAATCATTTGGCCCTGAGCTCGGAGGCCTCCATTAATAAACCTGACAGCTCCGTCTCTCAGCGCCGATAATGAAGGTGTTACTTCGGCAGGCTGTGAGCCAGCCATCCTTCCTGACGGCCCAGACGTCTCTGTCAGCTCCCTGCCACCGGATGCCCGAGAGCGACGCAAGGAGGAGTATTTCTTGTGTTGGCTGTTTTTAAAAAACCCTGCACCCACTTTCAGCGTGAGCCAGTCCCATGCAGCCCTGGGACTCATCCATCACCCCACTTCTAAATCGATCACACCGAAAACCATCTCAGGGGGTACAGACCACGACTGAAAAGAAGAAGAAGAGATCGGATTTATACCCCGCCCTTCACTACCTGAAGGAGTCTCGGAACGGCTGACAAACCAGCACTCCCTCTAAGCTGCGGAGCCTTGTGAGCAAAAATTCTGCTTTGCGAGCTACTGGCATAAAAGCCTGTGAGCCAGCGATTTGGCTACTGCATAAGTTAGGTTGCTCTGGAGCCCTCCTCCCTGAGCGAAGACAAAAATGCGTGAGGCGGAGGCTAAAAAGCTATGAGCTACCTCACACTCACTCAGCTTAGAGGGAACATTGCTTACAATCTCCTTTCCCGTCCCCTCCCCACAGCAAGACACCCTGTGAGGTAGGTGGGTCTGAGAGAGCTCTCCCGAGAACTGCCCTTGAGAGAACAGCTCTGAAGGAACTTGTGACTGACCCAAGGTCACACCAGCAGCTGCATGGGAAGGAGTGGGGAATCAAACCTGGTTCTCCCAGAGCAGAGTCCACGCTCCTAACCACCACACCAAACTGTGACAGCTTCTTTGGCCCTGCTTCTGTGCTTTGAACAGCACTCAGACACTCAAGGATGTGGTGGGGAAAGCCTAGAGTTCAGGCGAGCGACTGTAGCTCAGGGGCAGAGCCTCTGCTTGGCACTCAGAAGGTCCGGGGTTCAATCCCCAGCAGCCCCAGCTTAAAGGGGATGTGAAAGACCTTCGCCTGAGACCCTGGAGAGCCATTGCCAGTCTGACTAGACGATACTGGTCTCGATGGACCAAGGGTCTGATTCCCTAGGTGTTGGATTGCCATCTTTGGGCTTGGGAATTCCTGGAGATTTTAGAGTGGAATTCTGGGAGACTGGGGTTTGGGCAGGAGAAGAACCTCAGTGGGGTATAATGCTGTATAGATTCTACCCTCCAGAGCAAACCTTTTTTCCCAAGGGAAATGATGCCTGTCATCTGGAGAACAGTTTTAATTCTGGGAGAGCTCTAAATCCCAGAGCAAGGAGGTGATGTTGAGGCAGGCCTCAGCCTCTATGCCCTGTTGCTGGGCATCAGGAGGAAGTGGTTGGCCACATTGTGAGACAGGAGGCTGGATTAGATGGACCACTGATCTGATCCAGCAGGGCTCTTCTGATGTTCTTAGGAAGGCCTTGACCTCTGTGCCCTGTTGCTGGCTTTCAGAGGAACTGGTTGGCCTCTGTGTGAGACAGGATGCTGGTCTGATCCAGCAGGGCTCTTTTGATGTTCTTGTCAAGGGAAAACCTCAGCCTCTATGCTCTGTTGTTGACCCTCAAGAAGAACCAGCTGGCCCCTGTGTGAGACAGGATACTCACTAGATGGACCACTGGTCTGATTCAGCAGGGCTCTTCTGATGTTCTTAGGAAGGCCTTGACCTCTGTGCCCTGTTGCTGGCTTTCAGAGGAACTGGTTGGCCTCTGTGTGAGACAGGATGCTGGTCTGATCCAGCGGGGCTCTTTTGATGTTCTTGTCAAGGGAAAACCTCGGCCTCTAAGCTCTGTTGTTGACCCTCAAGAAGAACCAGCTGGCCCCTGTGTGAGACAGGATACTCACTAGATGGATCACTGGTCTGATCCAGCAAGGCTCTTTTGATGTTCTTATGAGGGCCTCGGCCTCTCTGCCCTGTTATTGGCCCTTCAGAGGAACTGGTTGTCCACTGTGTGAGGCAGGAAGCAGGACTAGACAGACCACTGGTCTGATCCAGTAGGTCTCTGCTTATGTTCTTATCAGGGGAAAGCCTCGGCGTCTATGCCCTGTTATTGGCTGTCCAGAGAAACTGGCTGGCCGCTGTTTGAGACCGGATGCTGGACTGGATGGACAACTGGTCTGATCCAGCAGGACAGTGGGGTTTGGGGAGGGAGGGACTTTGATGGGTTATAATGCAGGAAATCCAAAGCTGAGAGCATCTCTGACCCATCATGCAGTGCGAAAGCACGTGTCAGCTAGGCCTGTGGCCTGGCTGTCATGAAGATGGGGGAAGTGCTTTGGAATGATGAGTTTAGTTTCTGCTGTGCCTACACTGCGTTTATTATCTGTCTTCTGTGTTATATGACCTTGAGTGCCCGGTGTAGTTTTTCTCCTGGGAAATGTTACCCGTTACTTTGGCGGGCTTCTGCTGCCTACCTGATTGGCTGGGGCTATCAGGGAACCCCTTTGAGTTGAGTATATCTATTTGCTTTACATGCATTCTCTTTAATTCTAACATGAAATAGTTATGATACCTGTAGCCAGTGTTCCCTCTAAGCTGAGTTAGTGTGAGCTAGCTCACAGTTTTTTAGCCTCCGGCTCAAACATTTTTGTCTTTGCTCAGGAAGGATGGCTCCAGAGCAAACTGATTTATGCAGCAGCCAAATTGCTCGCTCACAACTTTAATGCCAGTAACTCACAAAATATAATTTTTGCTCACAAGACTCCACAGCTTAGAGGGAACATTGCCTGTAGCACTGCTCTCTCAATAAACTTCACTTCTCTGAATGAACGTTGTTGGGAACTGATTGCCTCGGGAGTCTGACAGCATGCAAAAAGCCCTTGCTAGGGAAACGCTGGCGATCCCGTTGTTGAAGAAGTCTTGCACGCTATGAGAAATACTCCCGATTATGGCAAGGGAATGGACTAAAGAACTCAGAGGAAGAAACCATGTAAGAGAACTTGGTCATTTCATCTCAGAAGAAGTGGCCTCTCTTTTGTAAGCAGAGCCCAGATCTAGATAAAATCTGCCGTGTTTGTCAAGCGATCTCTACTTGGGCAAAAGGAAGAGGCGCCACTTTTCCAGGGCTGGGAGAGAGCTGCCAACTGTCCTTCTTCACCTAGGAGGACCAATTAGGGCTGCCAACTCCAGACTGGGCTATTACTGGAGATTCGGGTTGGATCCTGGGGAGGGCGGGTTTGAGGAGGAGAAGGACTTCAGCAAGGCATAAAGGCATAGTGCCCACCCTCCAAAGCTGGCATTTCCTCCAGGGGAAACAGATCTCTACTGTCGGGAGGTCAGTTGTAATTCCGGGATTTCTCCAGGCCCCGTCCGGAGGTTGGCAACAAGGAATCTTGTGACAGCTTCAAGACCACAGCAGAAGAGTTCACCAGCTGGAATCCACTTTGCTCGGTGTGTGTTGAAACGGATCGGTACTGAAGGGTATTCTAACTCATCTGGGTCTGAGACAATGGGCTTCCCCCCTACCATTGCTCCCTCTAAGCTGTGACGTCTTGTGAGCAAAAATTCTGCTTTGTGAGCTACTGGCATTAAAGTTGATAGTGAACAATTTGGCTGCTGCAGAAATCCGTCTGCTCTGAAGCCCTCCTTCCTGGGCTAAGACAAAAAGGTGTGAGCTGGAGGCTAAAAAAACCGTGAGCCAGCTCACACTAACTCAGGTCAGAGGGAACACTGGTTCCAACCTCCCACTTTCTACCTTATACTTAGAGAGGGGGAATGCCACCAGGGTTTGTGACTCCGTAGTCGTGGCATGAAAATGTCCACTTCGATCTCTCTTCCCCCTTTTGCAAACTGAACGCATGAGTCATATTTGTGTCCTTTTCCGTTTCATTGCACCGTGTGTCCCCCCACATTAAACTGGCCCCATTTTGCATGTCCTTTTTGCGTCTGCTGCAACAACACTGAAACATCTAAATGAACATAATGTCAAAGAAACCTGGCCCATTAAAACGCAATTAAAAAGCTCAAATCAGCAGACCAGCTGGATGAAGCTGTTTATCCACTGCTATCCTGCCTCCCTCCCCCTACAAGAAACAGAGTTCACCTGGTTTCAGGTGCACCTCTGAATACCAGTTACCACAGAGCAGCATCCACAGGGATTCTTTTTGTCCTTTGACCTGGTTTGTGGATTCATAGAGGCAGCTGGTTGATGACACCATCCCCTCGAAGTCCACAGTTTCCCAGGCAGAGTCTCTTCCTAAATGGACTTTTAAAAGGAGATGCTAAGCACTAAAACATCGGGACACATTCAGAGGCACTAATCTTCTGAATTCCCAGAGCCAGGAGGCAACATCAGGGGGAGGCCTCAACTTCTGTGCCCTGTTGTTGGCCCTTCAGAGGAACTGGTTGGCCACTGTGTGAGACAGGATGCTGGACTAGATGGATCCAGCAGTGCTCTTCTGATGTTCTTAAGAAGGCCTCAGCCTCTATGCCCTGTTGTTGACCCTCCAAAGGAACTGGCTAGCCACTGTGTGAGCCAGGATACCGGACTAGATGGACCACTGGTCTGATCCAGCAGGGCTCTTCTGATGTTCTTAAGAAGGCCTCGGCCTCTATGCCTTGTTGTTTTCTCTCCAGAGGAACTGTTTGGTCACTAGGTGAGCCACGATGCTGGACTACATGGATTGCTGGTCTGATCCAGGAGGGCTCTTCCGATGTTCTTACAACAGCATATGTGCCTTTCCACTAAGCAACTTCCTTCTTTGGATAGCAAACTTCCATGCTGAGATATTCCACTGGGTTTTCTAGTCATGGTCTGTCTTCTGGGGCGGGAGCTTGCATTTGGCAAAAAGTGGGGCCTACTCCGATCACTAGGGGTGGGTAGTGCCGTCAAGTCGCAGCTGACTTGCTACCCCTAGCAACCCTTAGCGTTATTTTCAAGACAAGCGACATTGAGAGATGGATTGTCATTGCCTGCCCCCAGGTTACGACCCTGGTATTCCTTGGTGGTCTCCCGTCTAAGTACTAACCAGGGCCGACCCTGCTGAGCTTCTGAGAACTGGTCAAACTGGGCTTGCCTCAGCCACTGTTCCCTCTAAGCTGAGTTAGTGTGAGCCAGCTCACAGTTTCTTAGCCTCCGGCTCACACATTTTTGTCTTAGCTCAGGGAGGAGGGCTCCAGAGCAGCGTTCCCTCTAAGCTGAGTTAGTGTGCGCCAGCTCACAGTTTCTTAGCCTCTGGCTCACACCTTTTCGTCTTAGCTCAGGGAGGATGGCTCCAGAGCAGCGTTCCCTCTAAGCTGAGTTAGTGTGCGCCAGCTCACAGTTTCTTAGCCTCCGGCTCACACATTTTTGTCTTAGCTCAGGAAGGAGGGAGCAAACTAATTTACACAGTAGCCAGATCGCTCGCTCACAGCTTTAACGCCAGTCGCTCACAAAGTAGAATTTTTGTTCACAAAACTCCAGAGCTTAGAGGGGAGCATTGGTCAGGGTCTCGTAATTGCATGCAGTCACGTCACAGCCAGCTTATGGCAACAGTGTAGGGTTTCCAAGGCCAGAGATGTTCGGGGGTGGTTGGCCCTTGCCTGCCTCTGCATTGCAACCCTGGACTTCCTTGGAGGTCTCCCATCTAGCCCAGGCCGACCCTGCTTAGCTTCCGAGATCTGATAAGGTCAAGCTAGCCTGGAGTATCCCCATCAGGGCGCTCTTGTTATTATGAAAGCTTGAACAGCGATGGAAACCTTCTCAGTATTCCTAGCTCAGAGCCCGATAAACGCATTCCAATTCCGGCTGAAAGCTCATAAAGGCTCCCTCAACCGGACTGAGGGGGAAAAAAAATCTCTTCCCCCCCCCCTGCTTTCTGTATTGCAGAAGGGGCAGGCCGCTGTCAAAGGGCTCATCTCAGCATCCCTTGTGAAAATAAAACGCTCCTACTTGAGCATTCTGGACAGAGACACACGTTTTGGTAGGGAGGGGATCGGCCCCGCCGGGATCCGAGCAGAGCCCAGCCTCCTCCCCTTAGAACGACCCCACTCCGAGTCAAGGCAAAGCCTCCCTTCTCTAGCTCCAGAACAGAATATGTTTGGACGATAAGCCACATTGCGAGCGGCAAATAAGATACAGGGTGATTTGATTTGTACGACATCCTCGCCTCACCCCCGCCCCCCCCCAGTCCCTTTCTCCAAGAATTTCCAGCAGGGAAGATAATGCTCCGTGGTCTGTAAGAGGGTATGAGAGAGAGAGAGAGAGAGAGAGAAATAATTTTTGTTTAACCAGGAAAGAAAGAGCGGGCATTCTCAACGGTCTATTTTGCAAAATCAGGCAGATCTCATAATCAGGAAATGCCAGAGGAAGCAGACACCTGGGGAAATGAAAAGCGTTTTGCGCCTTTCATGGGATCAGAAGAGCAGCCCAGCTGGATCGGATCTTCCGAGTCTAGCATCCCCCCCCGTTTCCAGCAGCTGGTCACCAGATGCTCCTTGGGAGCCTGCCTGCGGGGGCGTGACGGAGACGACCCCTCCCTCTCTGTCACACTGAAGGCAAAAAGGATAATCCAGAGGTATACTGCCTTTGAACCTGGAGGCTCCACTTAGCCGACTGGTCTGCCCTCCACCATTTTATCTTCTCCCCCACCCCCACCTCTGGGAAGTCATCTAAGTCACCACCAATGCTCCCTCTAAGCCGTGGAGTCTTGCGAGCAAAAATTCCACATTGTGAGCTTACTGGCATTAAAGTTGTGAGCGAGCCATTTGGCTGCTGCATCAATTAATTTGCTCTGGAGCCCTCCCTTCCTGAGCGAAGATGAAAAGGAGTGAGCTGGAGGCTAAAGAACTGTGCGCTAGCTCACACTAACTCGGCTTAGAGGGAACACTGAGCACAATGCCCCCTCTAAGCTGAGCAGTCCTGTGGGCAAAAATTCTGCACTGTGACCTACTGGCACTAAAGTTGTGAGCGAGCGATTTGGCTACTGCATAAATTAGTTTGCTCTGGAGCCTGCTTGAAGACAAAAAGGTGTGAGCCGGAGGCTAAAAAAACTGTGCGCTGGCTCACACTGACTCAGCTTAGAAGGAACACGACTCGCCACCCCTGAAATCACTACAGTAATGACGTATTTAAATAAAGTTTTTAGAATCACAGAATCACAGAGTCGGAAGGGGTCCTACAGGCCACCTAGTCCAACCCCCCTGCTCAGTGCAGGGTCAGCCTAGAGCATCCCTGACCAGTGTTTGTCCAGCCGCTGCTTGAAGACTCCCAGGGAGGGGGAGCTCACCACCTCCCCGGGCAGCCGATTCCACTGCTGAACCCCTCTGTTTTGAACCCTACTAGGTATTAATTTATCTCCTTCATTACTAGGTATTAATTTATCGCCTTTCTCCCCAATGGGGACCCAAACCAGCTTACATTGTTCTCCTGTCCTCCTTTTTAACCTCACAACAACCCTGCGAGGTGGGTTAGGCTGAGTGTACGACTGGCCCCAGGTCACCCAGCGAGCTTCCATGGCAGTGTGGGGATTCGAACCAGGGGCTCCCAGATCCTAGGTCTGACGGTCTAACCACTGAGCCACGCTGGCTCTCAGTAGGGCCCCAAGTTTTGATATCGCTATTGCGTGTGTGGGAGGGAATCAGTCTCTGTTTGAAGTTTTAGAATGCTGGACCTGTCTAAATCGTTCCTTTAGCTGTTAGTCTTTCAATTGTAGTATTGAAGCTGCCGATCTGCCGATTCTGTGCCATTTTGCAGTGTTTCGACTAGAATATAAGAAGGGCCCTGCCAGACCAGACCAAGCAGTCTGCCTAGTCCAGGTTTCGGTGGTCAACTGAATGCCCCAGAAAGCCCACAGAAGGATACGGACCCCAAAGCCTCTCCAGGAAGAAGAAGAAGAAGAAGAAGAAGAAGAAGAAGAAGAAGAAGAAGAAGAAGAAGAAGAAGAGGAGGAGGAGGAGGAGGAGGAGGAGGAGGAGGAGGAGGAGGAGGAGGAGGAGGAGGAGGAGGAGGAGGAGATTGGATTTATACCCTGCCCTTCACTTGGAGCCTCAGAGCGGCTTACAAGCTCCTTTCCCTTCCCCTCCCCACAACAGACACTCTATGAGGTAGGTGGGGCTGAGAGAGCTCTTTCGGGAACTGCCCTTTCAAGGACAGCTCTTGTCAGAACGGTGGCATGCCCAAGGGTCATCCAGCAGCTGCAAGTGGAGGAGTGGGGAATCAAACCCGGTTCTCCCAGATTAGAGTCCGCGCACTTAACCACAGTGGCTCTAGCTGCCGTCCTCCCTCCAGCCACCACCAGCCCCATTACAGACGGTTTCATCAAAATCGTTTATTGTAGGCGTTGTCCTGTTTTCACGGTACCGATTTCTAATTTTGCTATCCAGTCTTATCGTGTCGCCTCTCGGCGGGAAAGACGGGCTATAAATGAAGCCAGCAAAATAAAGGAATAGCATTCCGAGGTACGCTGCTCCTGGACATGGAGGTTCTATTTAGCCACCGCAACTCATCGGGCCCCCCTTCTGTGAATTTGTCTAATCCTCTCTGAAGCCCATCTTAGCCAGTGCCCCATTGCTACGCATCCCAGCACGGCAGTGTGTCCCACGAGCTAATTATGCCCAGCGTGAAGAAGACATTCCCTTTGTTCGTCCTGAATCGGCCAGCCCTTCCATCATGTTGAGCGTCTGCAAATTTTAGTATTGAGGGAATCAAATCAAGCCTGAACTCTCCCGAGAAGCTGAAATGACTAAACTGAGGTCACATTATGAGAAGATGAGACTCACTGGAAAAGACAATCATGCCAGAGAAAACGGAAGGCCGTAGGCAGAGAGGAAGGCCCAGCATGCAATGGATGGACTCCATCCAGGAAACCACAAAGGCCCTCAGTTGGCAAGACCTGAGCAAGGCTGTTGATGATGATGGGGGACAGTCATTCATAGGTCACCATAGGTCAGAAGCGACTTGATAACACACACATGGGGGGGCGGGGGGGAATCTCTCTATACAACCGTCTCTGCACCGTGCATAATCTTATCGACATCTAGCATGCCTCATTGTCCTGTCGTCTGTTTTTAAAACTCCAAAGCGCCAAACTTGAATGTGTTCCTACCCCTTAATAATGTTGGTCTTGTTCTTTCTTTCTTTCTTTCTCTTTCTCTCTTTCTTTCTTTCTTTCTTTCTTTCTTTCTCTCTTTCTTTCTTTCTTTCTTTCTTCCTTCCTTCCTTCCTTCCTTCCTTCCTTCCTTCCTTCCTTCCTTCCTTCCTTCCTTCCTTTCTCTCTCTCTCTCTCTCCCCTTTCTCTCTCTCCTCTTTCTTTTTTTCTTTCTTTCTCTCTCTCTCCTCTTTCTTTCTTTCTCTCTTTCTTTCTTTCTCTCTTTCTTTCTCTCTTTCTCTCTTTCTCTCTTTCTCTCTTTCTTTCTCTCTTTCTTTCTCTCTTTCTTTCTTTCTTTCTTTCTTTCTTTCTTTCTTTCTTTCTTTCTTTCTTTCTTTCTTTCTTTCTTTCTTTCTTTCTTTCTCTTTCTTCCCTCCCTCCCTCCTTCTCTCTCTTTCTCTCTCCCTTCCTCTCTCCCATTTATTTCCAGCCATTCTTTTATTTATTTACTGATTTCCCTATTTAATCGGGAACCACCTGATCCTGAATT
Organism: Gekko gecko; assembly: GCA_029375565.1. NCBI lineage: Eukaryota > Metazoa > Chordata > Lepidosauria > Squamata > Gekkonidae > Gekko > Gekko gecko. The sequence continues at coordinate 5,693,424 of JAPDNY010000017.1, read as the reverse complement.
GAGAGAGGCAGGATGCACATATTTCAACTAAACCAACATATAAATAATATCACAGGAGGGGGAAAGAAATATCTCTCTTCGCTTCCTCTACACCATGCATCATTTTATTAGTGTCTGTCATTCCTCCCTCTGAGCTGTCTCAACACGGAAGGTAACTGATGCAGTTCACTGGGGGGGGGACACCCCCTCTTCGAACACATGATGTGCCAACAGTGAGCCGGACAGAGACACGCACTGAACATTGTCGCCTTATGTAGCTCATCCCTAGTGTGTATCTAGGCTCTCGTGTGCTTTGCTAGATGCAATTGTGAAATAATTAAACATGAAATGTCCACACAAGCTGTCCTTGACAAAGCCAGACAGCTTTCTGGGTCTTCCCCCAGCCAAATGCATATTCAGCCCCAATTTATCCCTGCCTGTGCCAGCTATGCAGGATCTGGTCGATGGGCTATCTAAAACCCGCATTGTGTCCCCCAAAGTGCCCCCAGCCGAACCCACAATCTGGGGACACAGAGGCCGAAGCGTCTCCCTGGCGTCGCCACCCCCTGCAGCCTCTTCTACAGGTACACTGCCTCTGACCGCAGAGGTTCTATCAATCCCCCAAGATAGTATCAGGTATCCTTTGTTATCTGACGAAGGGAGCATTGACTCTCGAAAACTTATCCCCACCTCCCAGTTCTCGTTGGTCACTAAGGTGCCAATGAACTCCAATCTAGCTATTGATCCATCCGCGGCTCAAAATGACGGACGGACCTCCCTGCCGTTAATCTGTCACATCTCTTTGTGAAGAGATCTCTCTCCTGTGACCGTTCCCCAAGCCAGTTATGCATCTCCCCACCACCACCCACATTGCAATGTCCTTTGCCTCCGCTGTTATTTTTTAAAGATTGTATGTTCCTCAGGGCAGGGATCTGAGTTCTCTCACTCCTTCAAGCGTCGGTGGCCCTTGAGCAACCCGTTAACGAGCACACAAACATCGCCTTCGACAGAAGGCATAACCCTGCCTCGCTGGAACGGTTCGCTGCGTGGCACTGCGCTACCCCCTGGCCCTTAGACAGCCACATCCTACGCCACATAGAAACAGAAAATAACCCTCCTTGGTGTGACCAGGTGCCGATCGAATGCTCTCTCCGTCTCCCTCTCCTTATACAGCATCATGGCCTGTCTAAATGGGCCTCCCCTCATGCATTTGATGTAGGAAGCGGACTCCTAATAACCACCCGGCGGACTGGCTGGAAAAGGAAGAATTCTCGCCACCACCACCCCGCTGCCGCCCCTGGCTAAGTTTTCTTTCTCTTTGCACATCGCCCAGGACCATTAACACAGAAAGGTCTAGCTCCATCGCCCCTTTATTCATTAGCAAGCTGCTACAAAGTCTGGAGGCCACGGGATTTGGTACAGATAGGATTGTCCTTGCTATGTGGGCGACCTATGGCTCGGATTGGCTGTCTCCCGGCGGTACGTCCACATCAACAACCCGCCACGGTCCCCAAGTCCTCCTGAAGATCCTGTACCTGTAAAGGCGGCTTCTTGGCATTCTGCTCCTCCCCTTCTTCACCTGGGGCCGATGCCAACCTTCTCTTGACCCCCTTCGGGGAAGAGCCGGACCTCTCCTCAGGCACGTCCTCCTCCTCCTCCTCCTCTGTCCACAGGCCCCCCGGAGGATCCGGGAGTTGGTAGCCCATCTGGTTGGGATCCAGGGGGTCCTTGGAGAGGAGGATACAGATGGAGGGCACGTTCTTGTGGACGGTGAGATGTTCAGCGGGGGCCCCCTCGGGCTTGGGCTCCCGGCTCTCCCAGACCTCCCGGACGGTCTTGTACTGCACCTTGGTGACCTGGTGGAGGCCACCTAGCTTCCTCTTCATGATCTCCACGCAGGTGACCGTCTTGGTGACCGCCCGGCCGCAGCCACTGAAGATGATGCGCCGAGTGGCCTCCTGCCCCATCCGGGCCATGGCGAAGCCCATGAGGTTCCGGATCTTGCTGCCCTCCTTCACCTTCATCTCCACCACGTCGGGAGCCAAGTCGGAGAAGGGCGAGGGGCTCTCCTCCTCGGAGGTCTTCACCTTCCTGAAGTTCTCCATCCTGGACTGGGAGGCGGCGCCGGCAGGGAGTCCCGGAGCGGGCTCGGCTCCTTGGGAAGCCGTCTCCCGGGGCCAGGGGGCGTCCGAAGAGGAGCCCACCGGCTCGAAGTCTCCCGGGTGCATGTCAGGGACGGGTTTCGGAGATCAGACCGGGGTCTCCATGCGGCTTTCCCGAGTGAAAAGTCGCCTGGCTGGCAGTTTCCGAGGGAAGGCTGGATTCTCCGGTTGGAAGGCGAAGCCCGGCTTGGCAGTGCCAGCTTAACCCGCCGGACCGGTGCGTCTCCCCCCGCCTGTGCTTCATGCTGGGCTTTCTCAGCAGCCCCCCGAGAGTCCTCCCGAGCGCTGGGGGGTGGGGGTCACTAGCCGGCCCTCCCCCTTCGCCTTCCTCCTCCTCCCCCCTCGCCTCTTCCCTGCCCGGTTCGGCTTCTCCATAGCAGATCACGACAGATCAGAGCATCCACTCCCGCCGGGCTGACTTTTCTCTCCGTCCGAAGGAGCGGCTGCGGGGACGGCGCTCCTCTCCGGCTTCGTCTCGCCGCGGCTGCTGCTGCCGCCGCCGCCGCCGCCCGCGTCTCCCCACCCCGGCTTCTCGTGGGCGACGGATCCGGCCCGCTCAAGGACGGCGTGGCGCTCAGAAGCGCTGGTGTCAGCAAAGTGGAGGCAAAGCGGCTCCTGCTGCGGAGGCCGACGCCTCTCCCCGCCTCCCGCCCCGGGCTGGGCTGGGCTGGGCGGGAGCTCCCGGCGGGGAGGGGAGGGCGCCGAGGGACGCTTCCAGGCGAAACCCGCCGGGAAGGAACGGGGGGGGGGCAGGGAGCGGGGAGGCTGGGTCGCCGGGCTCGCTTCCTTCCTCTCCGAGGGGCGGCTCGGGTAGGGTCAGTCTCGTTGACAAGTTCGCCCGCGGCTATACGAGCCCCGGACCCGGAGCCTGCAGCCGTTGGGACTGGAGACTGAGGTTGCCAACTTTTTCTCTAGCTGCTGCTCCTCTGCAACTTCCTTGGCAGCTGTCGTAACGGGTTAGTCTGGAACGGCTGCCGGGTTTGCCCTGGCTATAGGAGCACCAGACTCAGCGCCTGCAGCCGTTGGGACTGGAGACTGAGGTTGCCAACTTTTCCTCTAGCTGCTGCTCCTCTGCAACTTCCTTTGCAGATATCGTAAAGGGTTAGTCTGGAACAGCTGCCGAGTTTGCCCTGGCTATAGGAGCACCAGACTCAGCGCCTGCAGCCGTTGGGACTGGAGACTGAGGTTGCCAACTTTTCCTCTAGCTCCTGCTCCTCTGCAACTTCCTTTGCAGACGCAGTAATGGGTTAGTCTGGAACAGCTGCCAGGTTTGCCCTGGCTATGGGAGCAGCAGATCCAGACCCTTGGAATGGTTGGCACTGGAGACTAGGGTTGCCAACTTTTTCTATAGCTCCTGCTGCTCTGCAACTTTCCTTTCCGTATGCATTAACGGGTTAATCTGGAGCAGCTTGCCAGGTTCATCCCGACGATATGAGCACCAGACTCAGAGCCTCGAATAGTTGAGTGGGGAGACGGGGAGTTGCCAACTTTTTATCTAGCTCCTGCTCTTGTGCAACTTCCTTTGCAGATGCAGAAATGGGCTAGACTGGAGCCGCTTCCAGGCTTGCCCCAGCTTTAGGAGCTCAGAGTGGTTGCCACAGGAGACTTGGGTTGCCAGCTTTTCAACCTACCTCCTGTGCCTGTGCAACTTCCCTTGTAGATTCAATAACGGTTAGCCCTGGCTATGACAGCATTAGACCCAGAGCCTACAACAGCTGGGATTGGAGACTTGGGTTGCCAACTTTTTCTCTAGTGCCTACTCCTATGCAGCTTCCTTTTCAGATACAGAAACGGGCTAGTCTGGAGCAGCTGCCAGGCTTGCCTAGGCTATAAGAGCACCAGACCTAGCGCCTGAAGTGATTGAGACTGAAGTTGGGTTGCCAAGTTTTTATGTAGCTTGTGCTCCTGTGCAACTTCCTTTTCAGATTCACTAATGGGTTTGTCTGAGAAACTGCTGGCTTGACCTGGCTGTACAAGCACTAGACCCAGAGCCGACAATGGCTGCAACAGGAGACTTGGGTTGCCAACTTTTTATCTAGCTCCTGTTCCTATACACTCAGATACAGCTTCCTTTGTGGATTTGGTTAGCATTCCCCTGGAGCAACTGCCAGCTCCCCCTGGCTACAAGAGCACCAGACCCAGAGCCTGAAATGGTTGAAACTGGAGGCTTGGGTTGCCAACTTTTTATTTAGCGTGTGCTCCTGTGCAGCTTCTTTCCCAGATTCAGTTACAGGTTCATCTGGAGCAACAAGCACCAGACCAGAGCCTGCAAGGCTTGCAACAGGAGACATGGGTTGCCAACTTTTTTACTGGCTCCTTTAGTTGTACTTCTGTGTACTGAAAAGCTGGTTTCTGCAGGTCAGGCATATGCAGCCGCTTCTCGGGCTTTGGGTGGGGACCAGGAGGTTGGCAGCTGCTCTCTCACAGGTGGATAAGGAAGGAGGAAGAAAAACACAGGGGGGGGGAACACTCGGATTTGCTTCTGCATCGTATGCAAAATGGTTATAGAATATCAACTGCAGCTCGGTAACACTAAACGTCAAAAGCACAGGGGGAGATTAATTATATCAATTATACTAAAATCATTATATATATTACATAAAAATCAATTATATAAAAATATGAAATGCCTGCATGTAAGTGCTGTGGGGGGGAGGGTGAATGTCGGGGAGGGGCTGTGGCTTAGTGGAAGAGCCTCTGCTTGGCATGCAGAAGGCCCCAGGTTCAATCCCCGGCACCTCCGGTTAAAAGGACCAGGTAGGAGGTGATGCAAGCATGGAATCCCAAGGAGACTGGGAAGGGCAGCCATGAGAGAATTAGAAAAAAATCCTTAAGTGTAAGGATGTGTTGCTGGCAATGCTCCCTCTAAGCTGCGGAGTCTTGTGAGCAAAAGTTCTACTTTGTGAGCTCCTGGCATTAAAGTTTTGAGTGAGTGATTGGGCTGCTGCATAAATCAGTTTGCTCTGGAGCCCTCCTTCCTGAGCGAAGACAAAAATGTGTGAGCTGGAGGCTAAGAAACTGTGAGCTAGCTCACACAAACTTGGCTTAGAGGGAACACTGGTTGCCGGCGACCAAGATCCAGATAGTTCATGCCACAGTATACCCCATCACTATGTATGGGTGCGAAAGTCGGACACTGAAGAAAGCGGACTGGAAGAATGTGGATGACACGGAGGAGAGTTTTGCGGATCACCCAAAAGACAAATTGGTGGGTTCCGGATTCAGATTGAGCCTGAACTCTCCCTAGAAGCTAAAAGGACCAAACTGAGGCCATCAAACTTTGGCCACATTACGAGAAGACAAGAATAACCCGAAAAAGACAATCATGCTAGGGAAAGTTGAAGGTAGCAAGGGAAAAGGAAGACCAACAGAGACGGATTGACTCCATCAAGGAAGCCACGGCCCTGAGTTTGCAAGACCTGAGCAAGGCTGCTAAACCATAGCACCTTTAAAGGTAAAGGTTTCCCTTGCTCAAAAGTCAGTTGAATTCAACTCTAGGGGGCAGTGCTCATCTCTGTTCCCAGCCAAATAGCCGGCACTGTCCAAAGACATTTCCGTGGCCATGTGGCCGGCACGACTAGACGCCAAGGTGCACGGAACACTGTTACCTTCCCACTGAAGTGGTACCGTTTTATCTATCTGCACTTTCTTGCTTTCGAACTGCTAGGTTGGAGGAGCTGGAGCCAGAGATGGGAGCTCACTCCGGCACGTGGCACTCGGGTCTCGAACCACTGAGCTACAGACCTTCTGGTCTACAGCTCGGCATCTTAACCTCTGAGCCACCGCAGCCCCCCATAGCACATTTAGGAGGTCATTAATTCACAGAGTCACCATAAGCTGGAAGCGACTTGATGGAACTTTCCATCACCCCCGGCTCTCTTGCCCATTTCAATGAGCCCGGTTGAAACAGAGCTCTTTTGAAGAGCAATCTTCATGTGATCCTAAGAAGCTTTCCCTGGGAGTAAGGCCTGAGTAGACATGCTTGCAATTGCTTCTCTTTGACTCCTCTAGAGATTCGCTCGGTGGATATCCATCTCTGCTTGGGAGAGTTTTTTTTAAAGTTTTTCCTGCTGAAAGTTTTATTTCTGTCATTTTTAGGATCGTGTGTCCCTTGTGTGGATTTTACTGTTGTCATCTGTCTTGGGTGCCACTGACCTGGGAGAAAGGTGAGCTTATACCTGTTTTAAATAAATAAACAGAGTGTTTCTGTCTCGTACAAGCCAAGTTATAAATGTTCCCCTGCCCTACGCCCCTCTAAAAGTATTTGTTCTTGATCTTGCTGCCAAGTCCCAGCTGACTTACGATGATCCTATTGGGTTTTCAGGGAAAGAGACGTTCAGAGGTGGTTTGCTGTTGCCCACCTCTGCGTAGTGACCCTGGACTTCCTTGCTGGTCCCCCGTCCAAATACTAGCCAGGGCAAGCCCTGCATAGCTTCCAAGATCTGACGAGATCATGCTAGTCTGGACTGTCAAGGGCAGGGCTCCCAAAGTATAATTCCTGTAAGGAAACCAATAAAATGTCATAAAAATAGCAATCAAGACTGTGTCCGCAATACCCACGTCCTCGATGCGTACCAGAAAACATATAGACCTAGTAAAACCAGCTGTCGGCAATAAAAAAAGACAATTCCGTATGCAGCAGTAGCAGTAAAAGCTGCCATGGCAAAAAGATGATCGAATAAAAAAAAACACATGTTAAATATTAGGCTAATAAAAGAGGAAAATATTAAACAAAGGACAAGCAAAATACATGCTGTAGTAACGTGAGACGGAGAGAAGGTTGGGCTCATCCAGTGGTTTGCAATGAGGGGTTTCGAACCTGTGGCCTGTGGGCTGGAACCAACTCCTTCAGGGCTCTTCTCTGGCCCACAACCAACTGCTGTGAAATGAAATGGCTAGGGGGCAGGACTATGAGGCTGAGGGAAAATAGTGTGGGGGGAATGGCAGCAGAGGCAGAGAAAGAGGGGGGCGTGGTGGTTTTTCCCCCCTCCAACTTTCTCCGACCGCAGCTCAGTGAGGATCGGAAGAGCCACGACATGGAAGGGAGGAGCTGAGCGGCCTGCGCTGCCACTGCTGCACCAACTGGCCTCGCGTTCTTTCAAATGGCGCCCATGAGAAGGTTGGCGAGAATTTGCCAACAAAGGGATGGGGCTGGCAGGGGAGAGAGGAGAAGGAGGGCCGGCGCATGGATTGGGAAGCAACTGGGCTGTCTTGTGCATGCCGCTCTGAGGGGAAAGATGTCCCGGCCTCAGAAGTGAGTGGAGGAGCGAAGGGGGAAAGGGGCGCTGCTGTTGCACATCTGAACAGCCAAGGCGCCGGGAGGCAAAGTGTTAGGGGGTCTCCCCTCCCTTCTCCCCCCACCTGTTCTCGGCCTTGTTGGAAATATGTGTGTTGCAAGGTCTAAATTCAGTCATTATAGGGTTAATGTGTTTACCTTGTGTGCTGTTGTTTAGACTGGCCTGGAAGGTAACCAGGCACAAAACCAATGGGGAGAAAGCCCGGGAAACTGGAGCCTATTTACTAAGAATCATTGGTTCTATGCCAATAAAGGTTTTGAACTGAATTGATTGAACAATCGTTGGTTAATGTATTCAGGTGATCTCCTTCTAGGGTCATGAAGAAAGAAGAATCTCCATTCTTTTTGTACATCTAGCTCTTTTAGGAGATGAGCCACCTTCCTTGAAAATAAATAAGGTAGATTTTCAGCAACCTCCCATACGTCCCCACTATACGTCCGGTCCCAGCAGCCCAGCATGGATAGTCAGTCTGTTGTTGTACTTGTAATAGTAATAATGTAGTTGTGAGTGTTTGTTGTTTTGTAGATTTCATGTGTACCTTTCCTTTTAGAAATAATTTTTTTTACATAGGAAGAATATGCTTCCTCTCCAGTGAACAAAGATCTGTTGCAAGCTCTGAATATCTAACTACTTTTACCAAATTACCCAGCAAGCCTTGAGGGAAAAGGGGTCTTGGGAGGACAAGAAGAGCCCCCCCCAGAAGGTTTCAGAAAGAGCCTCTCCATCAGGCCTTCGCCTCAGCCCCACCACTTCTGTGGGAAATGCAGGAGGGAGGAGAACTGGGGGTGGGGGAGATCTGGGAGACCCAGGCTCAGACCCCTCCTCCTGAGCCAGGACCCTGTTGTCTGGTTCACCTGGGGCCGGTTGCTCAGCCTGGCCCACCTCACAGGGCTGGTGGTGGTGGTGGGGAAGAGGCAGTGGAGGAGGTGTTTGGGGTGCCTCCTCGAGATTGTCACAGGTAGGACAGGGAGAGAGGAAGAGCAAAGAGAGAGAGACAGATCATAGCTATGCTGGGCTGCTGGGACTGGACATATAAGGGGGACATATGGGGGGTTGCTGAAAAACTACCTTATTTACTTGCAAGGAATAAAGCTCATCTCCGAAAAGTGCTAGACATACAAAAGTGACTAATTTGTGCGGAAATGTAAGATAGGTAAAGGTAAAGGTTCCCTTGCTCGAAAGCCAGTCGAATCCGACTCTAGGGTTGCGGTGCTCATCTCCGTTTCAAAGCCGAAGAGCCAGCGCTGTCCGAAGACGTTTCCGTGGTCATGTGGCCGGCATGACTAAACACCAAGGCGCACGGAACGCTGTTACCTTCCCACCGAAGCGGTACCTATTTATCTACTTGCAATTTCTTGCTTTCGAACTGCTAGGTTGGCAGGAGTTGGAATTAGAGACGGGAGCTCACTCCGTCTTGCAGCACCCGGGTCTTGAACTGCTGAACTACTGACCTTCCACAGCCTGCAGTTCAGCGTCTTAACGACTTGAGCCACCGCAGCTCAAATGTAAGATAGGTAAAGGTAAAAGGTTTCCCTTGCTCAAAAGCCAGTCAAATCCGACTCTGGCGATGCGGTATTCATCTCCGTTTCCAAGCCGAAGAGCCAGCGCTGTCCAAAGATGTTTCCGTGGCCATGTAGCTGGCATGACTAGATGGCGAGGTGCACGGGACGCTGTTACCTTCCCACCAAAGTGATACCTACTTGCAATTTCTTGCTTTTGAACTGCTAGGTTGGCAGGAGCTGGGACCAGAGACGGGAGCTCACTCCGTCATGCGGCACTCGGGTCTCGAACTGCTGAACTGCTGACCCCCTTTTTATTGTATTCCTTGGAAAAACCTATTCTTGCATATGATTAAATAAGTTTACTGGGGCTTTTTGTAGATTTCCCAGTAAATCAATTGCTTTCACTGCTAGGAATCAATTGCTCTTCCTTGTTTTCTGGATAAAAAAGTATATCATTTGGGTTTGCCCGTGTCCTGTATAAAGTTTATATCTCTGGTGTCTAGCATTACTTTTTATGGCACAACGTCCTGGCCCAACAAAGTGACATTTATAACCAGATCCGGCCCTCGTGACAAATGAGTTCGACACCTCTGCTGCTAACCTAATTCCAACGCAATAACCAAAAAGAAGTATTGGTATTAAATATAAATAGCCAAAATAAATCTGAAGAAACAAGATCGATAATATCAGTGAGCGAGCCTGGGTCGAATGGATCGCTAAAGCCGCGGCCATAAAACCAACGGGCCGCAACGGAGAATAATTAGAAAGAACCACAGCACTGATAAAAGACGTTCAAGTGCCAAGAGGGAGGAAGCTATCTCTGCGCAAGGCTTGGGTGGGAAGGAACGTTAAGAGCCTAGCAGGGGAAGGGAGACTCGCGGTGAAGGAAATCAGTGTGGGCAGTGGCAGATTCACCATTAAGCTGACTGAGCACGTGCTTAGGGCGCCGGGGCCAAAGGGGGCACCACAAAGTTGGGAAAAGGGTGAAAAGAAAGAAAAAAAAAGAATGAAGATTTGTAAAAAAAAAGAAAAAAAAAGATAAAACTAGTGCAAATTGATCATTGTGCACCCTAGGATTATCTTCTATTTTTTGTTGGCGAGGTGCAGTGTCATAAAAGGAAAAGGTAAAGGTTCCCTTGCTCGAAAGCCAGTCGAATCTGACTCTAGGGTTGCGGTGCTCATCTCCATTTCAAAGCCGAAGAGCCAGCGCTGTCCGAAGATATTTCCGTGGTCATGTGGCCGGCATGACTAAACACCAAGGCGCACGGAACGCTGTTACCTTCCCACCGAAGTGGTACCTATTTCTCTACTTGCAATTTCTTGCTTTCGAACTGCTAGGTTGGCAGGAGCTGGAACTAGAGGCGGGAGCTCACCCCGTCATGCGGCACCCGGGTCTCGAACTGCTGAACTACTGACCTTCCACAGCCTGCAGTTCAGCGTCTTAACCACTTGAGCCACCGCAGCTCACCACAGTGTCATAGGCTATGTTTAAAAGTAAAATGCATGTGTTTAAAAGTAAAACGATGGAGACAAATTCAAATGGACTGGGTCAGTGTGGAAAGGAGGGGGGGCACCAAGATTGGTCAGGGCTTAGGGCACCAGTGAGCCTTAATCCAGAGTGTGGGGGCAGGAATTCCAGGACAGTAATGCCAAAACAGAAAAGACCTCATCTTCCCTGACCACCCTTAATTCAGGAGATGGGAACATGCAGACCAGGGCTTCCAAGGGATCAATTGATGGGCAGGTTCACACGGGATACGTATGTCAGGAAGCATATGTACATCTGGAAGCATCTTGTTTTGAGATGTATGTCAGGAAGCGTCTGTACGCCAGGAAGTATTTTGGCTCAAGGTGTATGTCGGGAAACGCTCATGGGAGCTGGGTTTCCCCAATGCCTGCTTCAGACCCCACATTGCATGTCTCTATGGGAGGAAATATTTAACAGATTAGAGTCTTCCATCTTCAGCGCCTGAAGAAACCAGCGATGGGGAATTTGGGACTGGCGGTGCTAACGCTGCGCATCAAAACAGGCTAACTGGCTGGCTGTAGCAACCATTAGAGCCGGCAGCTGCTAGAGGCTGCAGGAGACCTCCACACCTGTAGAAACTGGTTCACAAGCTCCTGTGTGGCCCTTTGCATAGCGTCACACTGTTCCCCTTCCAATGCCGGACAGCTCTTCCCTCTATCAAGGATCTGAAAATGTCTGGGGCAGAGGTGTCAAACTCATTTGTCGTGAGGGCCGTATCTGACATAAATGTCACTTGGTCGGGCCGGGCCATGTGTGCCATAAAATGTAATGCCAGGTACATAAACTGTATAAAGGACATCAGCTGGTAAGCTCTGCGTTGGTGAAAGGCCTCATGGGCTGGGAAGGGGGTGCAAAGGAAAACCCAGACGGGGTGGGACTGGCGAGCCAGCGGTGCAGCCCTGGGCAGACGCTCCCACTTTCTCTATATAATTCTGTATATTTACTCTTTGGCCTCTGTATCTTCCTATGACGGATTCTATTGGGCATATCGACTTCTTGTAATAGAAACATTACACTTTAAATGAAGCTTCTTTGCGGGCAGTGTTCCCTCTAGGCTAAGTTAGTGTGAGCTAGTTCACAGGTTTGTAGCCTCCGGCTCATGCATTTTTGGCTCGGCTCAGGAAGGCTGGCTCCAGAGCAAACTAATTGATGCAGCAGCCAAATTGCTCGCTCACAACTTTAATGCCGGGAGCTCACAAAGTAGAAATTTTGCCCACAAGACTCCACAGCTTAGAGGGAACATCGGTTGCGGGTCATATAGCACACAGTTGTTTTGCTAGTTTTTTTGTAGCTTTCGAGATCTGTCAAGATCGGGCCATCCTGGGCTAATCCAGGCCAACGCTAGACATGCCTAGCTCTCACGAAACAAATAAATGTTGTGCTGCCCGCGAAGGAAACCGCCACGATTCTAGTAACATATTTTTTTAAAAAAAAAAAACCCACACCAGATAAATGTGTATTGCTTTGGTCGAATGCTGCGTGTTGGCCTGAAATAGCAAGCTGTGTTTTGCCCGGCTCAGAGACTGGAAGCCGAGAGGCTTCGCGCCGCAAGTATAATCCCCGTGGCGCATCCTTGTGTACGATAACATTATGGTTCAGTGGGGCCGGGCGGGGAGGGGGACTCCAGGGCTCGGCCGTGCCTCTGAATTTCTATGGAAAAGGGCTCCTGTTCCAGTGAGATAATGCTATGCCTCCCATCTGTCTTTGCAAATGCTTTTCGGGAGATAGGACCGGGGATTTTCTGGCCGATCATTTTTTGTGATAGGTCCCCCGCGGCCTTTTGGCCCAGCACCATAATGGTTTGGTTTTTTTCTCGGACGCAGGGGCGAAAACGGAACCTTTATCTGCAAACGCACACCGTCTCCTCTGTCTGGTTTTTTCTTTTTTTCTGCCAGAGTTTGTTGAACCGGTATTTTATTACTTCCCGGGAGTTGCTGCGTGATAGCCAGGAGGGTAAATCCTGATCCTGTATATGTTTAAGCCTCGCTGGGGTCACACTCTCTCCGGCTGTCCAATTTACCCAGGACAAGTCCCCGTTTTCTGGTAGCCTTCCCAAATAAATCATTGGCCCTGTTGGGTAGCCGTTTTTGCCTGCTGGGGATACTTTGTCCAAATGCTTAGTGGAGGATGGTGGAAATGTAATTCTTCTGAGCTCAGTTTCCAACTGCCAAGCCTCCAGAAGTTCGTTCTCTGCATGGGAAACGGATGCATCTCCTATCTCGTGCGCGTCTATGTCGATACATGTGCATGGACGTTAAGGCTCCGTGCACAGTGACTAGCCTGCCATTTCAAATACTATAAATGCTAGGGATGCCATCCTCCAGGTGGAAACTGGGGGATCCCCTGGAATTACAGCTCATTTCCAGACTACAGAGATCAGTTCCCCTGGAGAAAATGAAGAAGGAGGAGGAGGAGGAGGAGGAGACTGGATTTATACCCCGCCCTTCACTACCCAAGGGAGTCTCAGAGCAGCTTAGAATCTCCTTTCCCTTCCCCTCCCTGCAACAGACACCCTGTGTGGTAAGTGGGGCCGAGAGAGCTCTGAGAGGACTGCTTTTGACAGAACAGCTCCGAGAGAACTTGTGACCGCCCCAAGGTCACACCAGCAGCTGCATGTGGAGGCGTGGGGAATCAAACCCAGTTCTCCCAGATTACAGTCCGCGCTCCGAACCACTACGCCAAACTGGAGAGTGGACTCTCTGGCCTTGTCCCCCACTGAGGTCCCCGTCCGCCCCAGGCTCCATCCCCAAATCTCTAGGAGTTTCCCAGCCTGGAGGTGGCAACCCTGAATGCCGAAGAAAGTTCCAGGAGGCAGCTGTGTTGCTCTTTGGTAGAAAAGTGAGATTCGAGTCCAGTAACATCTTACAGACCAACAAGGTTTTCCGGATGTGAGCTTTCAAGAGTCCAGGCTTCCTTCGTCAGATACTCCGAAAGTCTTGGTCTCAAAGGTGCTGCTAGACTTGAGTCTCGCCGTAGATGCCGAGATATATTTCCAGTGTCTGCTCCTCCGTCTGCCCGTCTTCTTTTTACCCCTCTCGTCTCCCCCCAGGAACCTTGATGTGTCATCGCATGTCCTCCCTTTCCCGCTCTTTGTCTTCGCAGCAGCCTTTCCCGCTCTTTGTCTTCGCAGCAGCCTTGTGAGGCAGGTTAATCTTGAGAAGGCACGATGGGCCCAAAGTCGCCAAGTGAGCTCCACGGCTGTGTGGGGATTTGAACCCAGGACTCTCAGCTTCTCAGATCTCGGAAGCGACGCAGGGTCGGGCCTGGCTGGTATTTGGGTGGGAGACCGCCAAGGAAGTCCGGGGTTGCTCTGCAGAGGCAGGCAGTGGCAAACCCGCCTCTGAACCAACGCTCCTTCGAAGCTTATGGAGTCCTGTGAGCAAAAATTCTGCTCGGTGAACTGCTGGGCATTAAAGTTGTGAGCGAGCGATGCGGCTGCTGCATACATCAGTTTGCTCCGGAGACCATCCTTCTCAAGCGAAGACAAAAATGTATGCGCCGGAGGCTGAAAAGCTGTGAGCTGGCTCACACTAGCTCAGCTTAGAGGGAACACTGCTCTGAACTCCTCTTGCCTTGAAACCAGATAGAGTCACCGTATGTCATCATCTCTCAGAAGATGCATCCCGTTTGGTGTAGTGGTTAAGAGTGTGGGCTCTGATCTGGGAGAACCGGGTTTGATTCCCCCACTCCACCCCATGCAGCTGCTGGGTGACCTTGGGTCAGTCACGGTCCTCTGAGAGCTGTTCTCTCAAGAGCAGTTCTCGAAAGAGCTGTCTCAGCCCCGCCTACCTCACAGGGTGTGAAATTACTGAGTTCGAGACGCGTATAGTGATCAGCTCATAGTTTATTAGTGATTTCAGCTTAACTCGAAGACTGCTCTAACAGGGTTGGCGCCCTGCTTATATGCATGCAAAACACCCCACCCCACACCCACCCACTTCCTGTGACAGGCTATTTACAAAACATTACTACTTGATTGGTTTATTCCAGAGTCCTGATCGGCTATTGTCCTTGTGCCCCAAGCTCAGCCAGTCTCTAGGGTGATCCAATCAGGGTGATTCAATCAGCCAGTCTCTAGGGTGATTCAATCAGGGTTGATTCAATCCCAATACATAACAGGGTGTCTGTTGTGAGGAGAGGAAGGAGACTGTAAGCCACTCTGAGACACCGAGTAAAGGGCGGGGTATAAATCCAAGTCTTCTTCTTCTTTTTCTTCTTCTTCCTCATCCTCTTCTTCTTTTTCTTCTTCTTCTTCTTCTTCCTCCTCCTCCTCTTCCTCTTCTTCTTCCTCATCCTCTTCTTCTTCTTCTTCTTCTTCTTCCTCCTCCTCCTCTTCCTCTCTTCTTCCTCTTCTTCTTCCTCATCCTCTTCTTCTTTTTCTTCTTCTTCTTCTTCCTCCTCCTCCTCCTCTTCCTCTCTTCTTCCTCTTCCTCCTCCTCCTCCTTTTCTTCTTCTTTTTCTTCTTCTTCTTCCTCCTCCGCCTCCTTCTCCTCTTCCTCTCTTCTTCCTCTTCTTCTTCCTCATCCTCATCCTCTTCTTCTTTTTCTTCTTCTTCTTCCTCCTCCTCCTCTTCCTCTCTTCTTCCTCTTCTTCTTCCTCATCCTCTTCTTCTTTTTCTTCTTCTTCCTCCTCCTCCTCTTCCTCTCTTCTTCCTCTTCCTCCTCCTCCTCCTTTTCTTCTTCTTTTTCTTCTTCTTCTTCCTCCTCCGCCTCCTTCTCCTCTTCCTCTCCTTCTTCCTCATCCTCTTCTTCTTCCTCCTCCTCCTCCTCTTCCTCTCTTCTTCCTCTTCTTCTTCTTCCTCCTCCTCTTCCTCTTCCTCTTCCTCTTCCTCTTTCTCCTCCTCCTCTTTTCTTTTTCTTCTTCTTTATATGGGAGGGGGTGTCTCAGCCCCTGATCCTCAGTAGAGGAATCGGGGTGTTGCAAATGGGCCCTTATGTTTGTCTGTGAAATACTGGAGGGCACAGGCTAAGGTGGTGGTTAATGATCGACGGACCCCTTTCTCGTGATCTCATTCTTTACCTATTCATCCTCGGAGCAGCTCAGGGCAGTCTGTTACGGTTCCCCAGCCCCTTAATCTAAATAACGAGCTCCTGGGGCTCAGGGAGGGTGAGGCTTACATCAACGACGCACAAGAAAGCCGCCTGCAGCCTTGGGTCTAAAAAAAGCAGAGCGTGTGGTTCTTTAGAAGGAGGCCGCTGTCCGCAGCAAGGGTCGCCAGGAGATCTCCCACGTCTGCAACTGACCTCCCGACTATGGAGATCATGTTCCCCTGGAGAAAAATGGCTGCTTTGGAAGGGGGACTCTGTGGCATTGTATCACGCAGAGGTCACTCCCTCCAGGGATTTCCCAACATGGAGTTGACACTTCTAGTCCACACCTGCTGATGGGGCTACCACCAAGGAGAGGCGTCTTTGAGATTGGCAGCCTCTAGGTGGTGGGATTCCAACTGATCTCCAGGCGACACAGAAAATGGCCGCTTCGGGAGGTGGATTCTATGGCATTACACCCCACTGAAGTCCCTCCCCTCCTCAAACCCCACCTTCTTCAGGCTCCAGTTTGGTGTAGTGGTTAAGTGCGCGGACTCTAATCTGGGAGAACCGGGTTTGATTCCCCACTCCTCCACTTGCACCTGGCTGGATGACCTTGGGCAAGCCATAGTTCTGACATGAGTTGTTCTTGAAAAACAGCAGTTTCTGTCAGAGTTCTCTCAGCCCCACCTACCTCACAGGGTTAGGGTTCTGAGAAGGGCCACCATCGGGCATTGTTAACTGCACAGAGTTGCCCTGTACCCAATCAGCCTATTTGCCTACTCTGACTGGCAACTGCTCTCCGACGTCTCAGGTTGAGGTCTTTCGTATCACTTGCTGTTTGGGCCTTTTAACTGGAGGTGCCGGGGATTGAATTTGGGACTTTCTGCATGCCAAGTAGGTGCTCTACTGCTGAGCCACAACCCCTTCCCTGACAGTCTTGAACACATGAATCGATGCCTTATACTGAATCTGACCCATGAGGGCAGAAGTCTTTCCCATCACCTACTGCCTGGTCCTTTTAACTGGGGAAGCTGGGGCTTGAACCTGGGACCTTCTGCATGCCCAGCCATCTGCTCTATCACTGAGCCAGGGCATTTCCCATCACTCCCTACCTGTTCCTCTTGACTGGAGCTATTGGGGATTGAGCCTGGGACCTTCTGCGTGCCAAGCGGATGCTCTACCACTGAGCCAGGGTCTCAGGTCATGGTCTTTCACTTCACCCCCTACCTATTCCTCTTAACTGGAGCTATTGGGGATTGAGCCTGGGACCTTCTGCGTGCCAAGCAGATGCTCTATCACTGAGCCAAGGTCTCAGGTCATGGTCTTTCACTTCACCCCCTACCTATTCCTCTTAACTGGAGCTATTGGGGATTGAAACTGGGACCTTCTGCGTGCCAAGCGGATGCTCTACCACTGAGCCACAGACGTTCTCTAAAGAAAACTGATTCATGCTGAGCCAAATCCTTGATCTATATTGTCTATTCTGAGTGGCAGCAGCTCTCCAGAGTCTCAGATCAAGGTCTGCCTCATCACCTACTACCTGGTCCTTTTATCCTGGTCAGTTTTGTCTACTCTCTCTGACTGGCAGCAGCAGCTCTCCAGAGTCTCAGGTTGATATCTTTCACATTGCCTGCTAACTGGTCTTTTTAACTAGAGATGTTGGGGATTGAATCTGGGACCCTCTGCACAACAAACAGATTTGTTACCACTCAGTATAAGGCAGCAGCAGCCTGTGTTTATGTATGTATGTTAACAGTACTACTCAACAAACTGTGGTTTGTCGATACGGAGGTTGCAATTAGTGCAAACTGCAATTAGCAAACCGGCTACGAGCTCTAGGCTAAAATTCCAGTTTGACTAGCCAGCAAACTCTGTTTGCAACTGGACATCGTAACTACCTGGACTTTGTTTATAAACTGAGGTTTATTCTCTGCACGTGGCCTCTGTTTTACCAGTAACATGTTATCTTTTGGTGTGGAAGGAAGGAGGAAAACCTTATTTGGCTTTAGCTGCATTTTTGCTATTCCGTAGCGATCTCTGCCGTTCTCCAGGAGCTCCCCGTATTGTCTAATACATCTGTGGAAAGTGTCAAATATTGTGACAGATGCTAAATTCTGCTCGTCTGTTTTTTATATTAAAAAAATTAAAAGACGCAGATGGTAATTGCAGAACGCGCAACCCTCGGGCTGCGACCTGATTCTCGTAACTTAGCTGGGATGATTCTAGAGAGGTTAATGAAGCTCCGTAGATTTATATCCCCGCTAGAAGGTCTCTGTTCTCTTAACCACAGGCCGTGTAGAAAGGTTTGCATCTGGGAAGCAGGCGTAGTAGGGGGAGCCTGGGAGGTTAAAACCGTCTTGCATCAAGCGGAGGCAAATGGTTCCTGTGAGACCGGCAATGCCGGAGAAACATAATGTTTTGTGTTGGGGTAAGTTTCTGGAGTCGTCATTCTTCCCTCTCTCCCCAGTGTCCCTGGAAGTAAAATATCTGAGAAGGGGGTGATCCTCATGTCTTCCATCTCTTATATGGGTACAAAAGAATCCACATGGATGAGGGATGCCAGCCTCCAGGTGGGATCTGGATTCCTCCAGAATTACAGCTCATCTCCAGACTACAGAGGTGAGTTCTCTGGAAGAAAAATGGATGCTTTGGAGGGTCTGCTGTGTATAGCATCATACCCCACTGAGGTTCCTGGGCACCCCAGGATGCATTCCCCAAATCTCCAGGAATTTTCCAACCTGGATCTGGGAACCCTACCCTCGCATTCCCCGCTGGCGGTCAGGAGGGACCTCACAACTCTAGCATGGACCCAGGGCTATTTTTGGGCAGGAACGCACAGGAACGGATTTCCAGCTGCTCCCAAGTTGGCCACGCCCAGCAGGAACTTATTAGCATAATAGGCCACACCCAACAGCAGAAACTCATTAGGACTGGCTACATTAGGGGTGTGCGGCCTAACATGTAAAGGAGTTCCTGCTACAAAACATGTTGACAACAAACATGGTAAACAGAATAAGAAGCAAAAGGTGGGTGTGGCTGGATGACCACACTTCTGGTAACATGGAGGTGTGGCCTAATATGGTAATGATATGTGCTGTCAGGAGTGTGGCCAAATATGCTAAATTGGGTCAGTCACAAGCTCTGGCACAGCTGTTCTCTCAAGGACAGTTTGTGTTATAGTTCTCTCAGCCCCACCTACCTCACAGGGTGTCTGTTGTGGGGAGGGGAAGGGAAAGGAATTTGTAAGCTGCTCTGAGATGCCTTTGGGCAGTGAAGGGCGGGATATAAATCCAAACTCCTCCTCCTCCGCCTCCTCCTCCTCCTCCTCCTCCTCTTCTTCTTCTTCCTCTTCTTCTTCTTCCTCTTCCTCTTCTTCTTCTTCTTCTTCTTCTTCTTCTTCTTCTTCTTCTTCTTCTTCTTCTTCTTCTGAGTTTCTACTGTTGGGTGTGGCCTATTATGTTAATGAGTTCCTGCTGGGCTTTTTCTACCAAAAAAGCCCTGATGGACCCTATGGCACTATACAAAGTGCCATCCGCCAACGCACTTTGTACATGAGCATTATGGCACCCTAGTCACTGTCGGCGCGCCAAAGTATATTTTGAACACTTGAAAACTTTATAAGAGAATCATATTATCCTTTAACTAAAAGAACAGAGCTTTTTTTAAAAAAAACTAAATCTGTGCAAGAGAGGATGACGCGGAATATTAATACAGCAGAGAAACCACAGGAGGGATGGAACATGGAGCGGTGCCTAACTGCGTCCACCACGTGGGGAGTGAGTAGGCTCAAGCAGTGATCTTTGGTGTGAGGCTAGTGGTGTTACCAGCACGTCCCTGTTTTCATCTGTGAGAAATGTTCGAGGACGTGAGGGCGATTTGTCTAAGGCCACCGTGTGGATTCACTGTTGAAGAGAGATTCTGATTTGTAGGGCAAAACCAAGGATTTGGGCACCCTGGGCGAATGACTTGGCTGTCCCTTGCTCCCCAGGGAAGCCACTGCCCACTCCCCTTTCCCTACGCCTCTTGCCATGGCAAAGCTTGACACAGTGGGCGGGGGGCGGAGCAGTGACAGGGCTGGTTTGGGCACCTCTCCACCTCTGGCACCCTAGGCGATCACGTAGGTGCATCTAATGGATTGGCTAATTGTGGATACCAGAGGCAATGAGGATTCTTTTTTTATATATTTTTGCATTTGTGTGTGTATGTGTGGCTGTTTCTGGAAGTCACGGTGATGTCTGGTGACTCCTACTGGGGCACGGGGGACATACAGAGAAGTGGCTTGACAGCCTGCCTCTGCCTCCCAACCTTGGTATTCTCTGGAGGTCTCCCATCCAAATAATTGCTTAGCTTCTCAGATCTGACGTGATCGGGCTTGCCTGGGCTATCCAGGCCAGAGGCAATGAGTTTTTTTAATGAGCAGTCAGACTTACACATTGCAGTTTTATCCTTTTCCAGCTGAACGAACAAAGCTGAAGATGTCGTGCATTTTTCCCAGCCCTTTAAAATGTACTCTGCATAATGTGCTTTCTCTTTCAAGTGCACCCTTGTAAAGTGCTTTCTGTTTAAAGTGCCCCCTGCAAAAAATACTTTCTGTTTAAAGTGCCCCCTACATAAAGTGCTTTCTGTTTAAAATGCACCCTATGTAAAGTGCTTTTTATTTAAAGTGCACCCACATAAAGTGCTTTCGGTTTAAAGTGCACCCTGCAGGAAATGCTTTCTGTTTAAAGTGCACTCTATATAAAATGCATTTTTTTTAAAAAAAACACCACACTATGTAAAGTGCTTTTTATTTAAAGTGCACCCCACATAATGTACTTTCTGTTTAAAGTGCATTCTGCAGAAAATGCTTTCTGTTTAAAGTGCACCAAGCATCAAATGCAGTCAATGCTGTGTGATGGTGGTTTTTTGCGTTCTGTAAAATCAATGAGGAGTCTTTTATTCTTCTTCTTCTTCACCCAAAGAGTGATCAACACATGACATTCACTGCCACAGGAGGTGGTGGCAGCTACAAGCATGGACAGCTTCAAAAGGGAATTAGATAAACATATGGAGCAGAGATCCATCAGTGGCTATTAGCCACAAGGTATAGATAGGAACTCTCGGTCTGGGGCAAGGGATGCTCTGTATTCTTAGTGCTTGGGGGGAGCAACAGTGGGAGGGCTTCTAGTGTCCTGGCCCCACTGCTGGACCTCCTGACGGCCCCTGGTATTTTTGGCCACTGTGTGACAGAGTGGTGGACTGGATGGGCCACTGGCCTGATCCAACATTTGGCTTCTCTTATGTTCTTATTTTTAACAATGATTTGAATGTAAGAATATACAAACATTATCCAACAAGTTAACCTTAAATGCTTATTTGTTGGAAACAACACCATATCTTAGTTCCCTCCATTTCTCAGTATAAGTTAACGCCTATCCCAAATATCTCCTTACCCTTTCCTGTCTCAAATTCTCCTTCTGTACCTCCCCTGTATCATTTCAGCTGACAGTGCTCGGCTCCAACGCAGACACGACAGCTACTGTCCCCCCGTACCCATCATAACGTATCCGATCCTCCTGCGGATGCTTAAAACTAAAGTTTGGGCACAAGGCGTCCTCTGGGGCCTAATGAAACTCAAGAGCAGCATGCTCAGAACAACCGAGGCGCTCGATCTTGTGCAGATGTCAGAGGCTCTAACGCACATCTGGGGAGCCGTTCGCTTTACACAGCCCCGTGTGCATCGCTCCTCTCCGTGTCAGAGGCCGGCTGGCGGCGATGCGAAGCCTACCGCACGACAGTGTCTGGTGCAGATGTGCTTTCAGGCCCGCTGGGTATTTTACTCCCCCCCACCCCACAAAGGGGACGTTGGAATGACAGCCTCCCTTTCTGTGCGGCCTCCCCTCCCCAGAGGCTGGGTTGATTGGCTATTGAATTCCCAGGCAAATGCTTGGCATCTCGGTTCCCCCCCCCGTATTTCAGCCTCCTAAATGAGGACGATGAGGTGCAATCATGTTAAACAGTTTCCACCTCGCTGAAGCTGATTGGTAGGGAAGCCTCTCCCGCCCCCCCCCAGGCTAGCAATCTTGGTGGGATGTGCTGGGGGGCGTAATAATGACACAGGCCCGCTTCCCGGCTTACTCTCTTTCTCTCTCTCCGCAGTGCTTAAAATGTAAATGAATTTCATTATTAGCAACTCCAATCCGCTAATTGCCATCCGAAGCCATTCATTACCCTGTCAGCTTATTGGCTGGAGGACAAGAGCGGCTCATTTATCCCAAGCGAAGGGAAAAGGCTGAAATTAGCTCATGTGTATTTATTTTTTTTTAA
Source organism: Gekko gecko (assembly GCA_029375565.1). Lineage (NCBI taxonomy): Eukaryota > Metazoa > Chordata > Lepidosauria > Squamata > Gekkonidae > Gekko > Gekko gecko. The sequence continues at coordinate 5,671,620 of JAPDNY010000017.1, read as the reverse complement.
ACACAGAGAGTGGGATGTTGTGGGGGGGGGGTGAGCAGGAGGCAGAGGTGGCCTAGGTTAGGGGGAGGCCGGGCGGGAAAAGACAAGGCAGAGCCGCGGAGGGAGGCGCGCAGGGCGAGGAGAGGACGGCTTAATTGTTTTAAAAGAGGAGAGAGAGAGAGAAGAGGAGGAGGATTAAAATGGAGGGGGAGAGGGTGGGTGGGAAATGGTTGAGAGAGGAGAGCGGGCTTGCAGGCAATTATCTGTCTGTTTGGCGAGTGGTGTTCCTTTTCAGAGTTTCGCAAATGGAAATCAGGACGGGGTTGTTTCACCCCCTCAGTCTGGCACCGTGGACTGATTTTCTGAGGCCTGTTCGGCCTCCTTCCCTTAATGGACGGAGCCTCAGTAGCACGCAGCAGTGCTGGGGTGGATTGGGAGTACAGGGTTGTTTCACCCCCTCAGTCTGGCACTGTAGACCGATTTTATGAGGCCTTTTTGGCCTCCTTTCCTTAATAGATGGAGCCTCAGTAGCACGCAGCAGTGCCGGGGTGGATTGGCAGTATGGGGTTGTTTCCCTTGCTTGAAAGCCCATCGAATCCGACTCTAGGGGCGCGGTGCTCATCTCTGTTTCCAAGCCGAAGAGCCAGCACTGTCCAAAGACGTTTCCATGGTCATGTGGCCAGCATGACTAGATGCCGAGGCTGTTACCTTCCCACAAAAGCGGTACCTATTTATCTACTTGCAATTTCTTGCTTTCGAACTGCTAGGCTGGCAGGAGCTGGGGCCAGAGATGGGAGTTCACTCTGTCATGAAGCACTCGGGTCTTGAACTGCTGAACTACTGACCTTCTGGCTTGCAGCTCAGCATCTTAACCTCTGAGCACCTAACCACTAATGCACCTACTCTGTGGGAAATGGCCCCTTTGCCTTGCTGTTGAAATTTGTCCTGCATCACGTTACGCTTCAGCATCCAGGCCTTTAATCTTCGGAGACACTCCAGAATGTGTTTGTCGATCCTGCCTCTGCTTTGCCCATCATTTGCCGGAAAAGGACATGCTCTGTTTGGCTCAGGTGCAAGAGGAGCCGTACCTCCCAGTCCCATTGAAACAAGGACGAGCGGCTGTCCGTCACATCTATTGAGAAAGTCACGGATGAAGGGAAAGAGGATTCACCACCCGAATTATATTTGGAAAGAAGAAAACTCCCAATAGACAAGAGTCCAAGGAGCGGATTCATGCAGACGAGGCTGTGGGACAGAAGAGGGATACCATGTGTATGTCTGTTTTATGTTCCCACTGAGTACAAAATCTTAGGAATTTTTTTAAAAATGGGAGTTTCTGCAGAAGAAGATTGGAACAACACCTGTCCATACTCTAGATACATACATAACGCTTGCAGGCATGCATACGGCTTGCAGGCTCCAAGGATCAGGCTCCAGGGGTCAGGCAAGGCACAGCTATTCAGTCCAAGGTCAGGTTAAGAACATAAGAACATAAAAGAAGCCAATGTTGGATCAGGCCAATGGCCCATCTAGTCCAACACTCTGTCACACAGTGGCCAAAAATATCAGGTGCCATCAGGAGGTCCGTCAGTGGGGCCAGGACACCAGAAGCCCTCCCACTGTTGCCCCCCCCCCAAGCACCAAGAATACAGAGCATCACTTGCCCCAGACTGAGAGTTCCAAGAATCAGGCAAGGCAGAGTCAGTGGTTTAGCATCTGTTATACACGTTGCATCTACACCTAACAGCTTCTTTTCACTGGTTTTCTAGCCACACACCTAAGGGTCAGGCTTGCAGCCAGCTGCTCAGAAGCAATCCTGCAACTACTCATCTTCATGATCAGCAAGCAGCTGGTGTTGAGCCAGGAGACGTGCACCTTGCCGTCTTGTCTGTAGGTCTGTTCTCAGCCTTCACCTGTGGCACTCTAAAGGTGTGAGTGATACTGGTGGGCTGGGAATAGACAACTAAGGTTCACCTGCTGAATCAGGGCCAGAGGGTGTCAGCGGCTGTGTACCAGCTGTTGGCTGTGAATCCTGACAAGACTGCAGCTCATTTTCCTGCTCGTCAGCTTCTGTTGACTCAAGATTGGCTCCACAGGGCTACTCTTCTCCTGAGGAGTCCTTGCTATCACTGAGCCCTGGCTGACTCTTGACACCCAGTGCTGTTGAGTTGCAACGGAGTTATGGCGACCCCAGAAAGGGGCTTTCAAGGCAATTGAGAAGCAGAGGTGGTTCAGTCCCCAGCATCTTCAGTTAAAAAGATCAGACAGGAGGTAATATGGAAGATCTCGACTTGGCTTAGTGGTAGACCATCTGCCTGGCACTTACCTGCACAGCAAGAAAATCGCCCACTTTGATTTAAAGGTAAGCGAGGACTGAGCAGCTGTCAGGAGAGGCTGTGGCTCAGTGGTAGAGCCCCTGCTTGGCATGCAGAAGGTCCCAGGTTCAATTCCTGGCATGTCAAGTTAAAAAAGATCAGATGGGGAGCAGTGTTCCCTCTAAGCTGAGTTAATGTGAGCTATCTCACAGTTTTTTAACCTCCAGCTCACCTATTTTTGTCTCGGCTCAGGAAGGACGGCTCCAGAGCAAACTAGCTTATGCAGTAGCCAAATCGCTCACTCACAACTTTAATGCCAGTAGCTCACAAAGTAGAATTTTTGCTCACAAGACCCCACAGCTTAGAGGGAGCATTGGTAGGGAGTGATGTGAAAAACCTCTGCCTGAGACTCTGGAGAGCTGCTGCCGGTCAGAGTAGGTAATACTGACCTTGATAGACCAGTGGAAAGACTCAGTATAAAGCAGTTTCATATGTGCTTATTAAGGGGAGGATCCCATGGCTGAGTGGCAGAGCATCTGCTAGACATGCAGAAGGTCCCCAGTTCAATCCCCGGCATCTCCAGTTAAAAAGGACCAGGCAGGAGGTGATGGGAAAGACCTCTGCCTGAGGCCCTGGAGAGCTGCTGCCAGCCTGAGTAGGCAATGCTGACTTCGATGGACCAAAGGTCTGATTCAGTAGAAGGCAGCTTCACGTGAGCTTTTAAGAATGCGGGGTGCACACAGAGGTTTACCCAAACCGAACTGCATTTTCCAACTCCCGACCTGCCAGATCAAAGTCACCGAGTCTGTCTTTGCAGAGTCCATCTTCGATGCTTCAAGGGTACGGGGCAGGCCAGTTCTTCCTTGCTTGGGAAATCCCTGCGCTTCTGGTGGTCCGGCCGGCCACTTGCCAAGCCGGCCCAAAACGCCCAGGTGACGCAGAAGAAACAGGGAAAGAAAACAGCCTGGCTCCCGGAGAGAAGGACAGAGCAAGAGCATCCAGAGAGATTCAGAACCTGCCCGACCCCTTATGACAGCAATACAGAAAGCCGACACGTACGACACGAGATAATCCTTTTTTCCGTGACCTTCTATCTCTGCCTCGCATCACCCCTTCTCAGATCTCTGCCACTCGTCACGTTGTGGCTCGAGGACAGCTGAGGGGGGGGGAAACCGATGTCTTCCACCAGCCATTTTTTGTGGAGGTTTCTGCACAGCACAGAACCCTCCCGCTGTTGCCACCGATGTTCCCTGCAAGCTGTGGAGTCTTGTGAGCAAAAATTCTACTTGGTGAGCGACTGGCATTAAAGTTGTGAGCGAGCCATTTGGCTGCTGCATAAACTAGTTTGCTCTGGAGCCGTCCCTTCCTGAGCTGAGACACAAATGTGTGAGCTGGAGGCTAAAAAACTGTGAGCCTGCTCACACTCACTCAGCTTGGAGGGAACACTGGTTGCCACCCCTTTGAATCCTTCCTCCTCCTCCTCCTTAGCGGGTCAGTTCAGGGTAGCTCTGAAGGCGGTGGTTCCACGCAGTGATAACACAACAGCAAATCTCGCAGGCAATTATTAGACTGCTTAAAGGAGAGCAAGGACGTGAGGGGTGGGAAACCAGCGGGAAGGAGGACTATTGCGGGTGTCACGAAGATGCTGGGGAAATTTGGGGGGTCCTCTACCCAGTTGTGCTTTATGTTCAGGGACAATCAGCGAAGCAAAGTCTTTTAGCACGAATGAAGGACTCTGAGAAAACAAGGGGGGAGAAAGAAGAAGAAAAGAAAGAGAAGGGGGCCTGCTCCCGTGCCTGGGAGTTGGGTAGAAAAATACACTTCCTGCACCAACTGTTTGGTTGGTATCTGAAGAAGTGAGCAGAGACCTATGAAAGCTCCTAGGTAAAGGTAAAGGTTTCCCTCGCTCGAGAGCCAGTCGAATCCGACTCTAGGGTTGCGGTGCTCATCTCCGTTCCAAAGCCGAAGAGCCAGCGCTGTCCAAAGATGTTTCCGTGGTCATGTGGCCGGCATGACTAGACACCAAGGCACACGGAACGCTGTTACCTTCCCACCGAAGCGGTTCCTATTTATCTACTTGCGATTTCTTGCTTTCAAACTGCTAGGTTGGCAGGAGCTGGGGCCAGGGACCCTGGAGAGCTGTTTCCAGTCTGAGTAGCCAAGGCTCACTGTTACGTATTGGGATTGAACCATCCCTGATTGAATAACCCCAGAGACTGGCTGAGCTTGGAGCACAGGAACAATAGCCTACCAGGATTCTGAAAGTAACCAATCTAGTAGTAAGGTAAAGGTAAAGGTTTCCCTTGCTTGAAAGCCAGTCGAATCCGACTCTAGGGATGCGGTGCTCATCTCCGTTTCCAAGCCGAAGAGCCAGCGCTGTCCGAAGACGTTTCCGTGGTCACGTGGCCGGCATGACTAAACACCGAAGCGCACGGAACACTGTTACCTTCCCACCGAAGCGGTGCCTATTTATCTACTTGCGATTTCTTGCTTTCATACTGCTAGGTCGGCAGGAGCTGGGGCCAGGGACGGGAGCTCACTCCGTCACGCGGCACTCGGGTCTCGAACTGCCGAACTACTGACCTTCCGGTCTGCAGTTCAGCGTCTTAACCACTTGAGCCACCGCAGCCCTTAATCTAGTAGTGATGTTATGTAAATAGCCTACCACTGGGAGTGGGGTGCGTTTGGGTGTGGCAACTGCATGCTATTTAACAGAGCTGAGGCTCTGGAGTCTGGTCTTGCTCTTGCTGGGATCACAAATAAAGTTGAGCCGATCACTAGACCTGGGCCTGCTCATCTGTGGAACCCCCACTACTGAACACTCACCTTGATGGGCTGAGGTTCTGATGCAGTATAAGGCAGCTTCACGTGGATTACCCACCAACTTTACTGTGCATCCCCCTATTTTAGTGTTCTGGGAAAGGCTGCTCTCGGCTATCACCAAAACAAAAACAAAACGCCTCTCCCCAAGTGAGAGGAAAGACTTATGGAGATCAGTGTCCTGGATCTGGTCGTACTAAGGGTTACCCACCTCCAAGTGGCACCTGGTCACCTGCTATTACAGGTGATCTCCAGGTGACAGAGATCAGTTCCCCTGGAGAAAATGGCTGCTTTGGGAGGGGGGACTCTGTGGCTTTATACCTTGCTGTCCCTCTCCTCCCAAAACCCCGCCCTCCACAGGCTCCACCACCCCAAATTTCAAGGTATTTTCCCACTCAGAGCCAGCAACCCTGGGTCCTACTGAGGCCAGTGTCAATGTACCACTACTGACGAATTTTGATTAGAAGCAGCAGGGCTTTTTGGTAGAAAAAGCCCAGCAGGAACTCGTTAGCATAATAGGCCACACCCATCACCAGAACTCATTAGCGTATTAGGCCACACCCCCGACAGCACAGCTTCTTAGCCTATTAGGCCACACCCCCATGGTACCAGAAGTGTGGTCATCCAGCCACACCCACCTTTTGCTTCTTATTCTGTTTACCTTGTTTGTTGTCAAAACCCAGGGCTTTTTTTTTGTAGCAGGAACTCCTTTACATGTTAGGCCACACAGCCCTAATGTAGCCAGTCCTAAAGAGTTTCTGCTGTTGGGTGCGGCCTATTATGCTAATGAGTTCCTGCTGGGCGTGGCCAACTCGGGAGCCAGCCGGAACTCCGTTCCTGTGCGTTCCTGCCCTAAAATTAGCCCCGAGAAGCAGTTTGTGTGCTCCCCCATCCGCCTTACTGGATTGTTGTTGTTGAACTTTATGGTAATAACATGTACGCATGTTTCAAATTCATAAGGCCAATGTTTTGTGTCAGTGTTGGAAACTTGTTACAGTTGGCTATCACTGTCATTTCTTTTTCCCCAGTTATATTGCACCGATATGTGAACGCTTCTGTACATTTATTAACATCGTCTTTGCTCCATAGTGTATAATTATGGGGGGGGGGGATGTGTGTGTTTGTGTGTGCGCAAGCTCAGTTTCCATCGCTTCCAAAGCTAGCTTTTTACTTGCTGTCTCTCCCACCTCTTTGTTTTGGCTGTCCGCCCGATAAATCAATGGCCATGACAGTTGCTTGTTAATTTGGCGTTTAATGTTCAAATATGGAGCTGGCAGAGGGATACACAGCTTTGTAAAGGAGATCAGGACGGGAGAGGAACAAAGTTCGAGCCTGGTGGTGCCTTTAAGACCAATAAACTTTTATTCAAAGTAGTAGAAGAGATTGGATTTATACCCCGCCTGTTGCTACCCGAAGGAATCTCAGAGTGGCTTACAATCCCTTTCCCTTCCCCTCCTCACAACAGACACCCTATTTTTTTTTTAAGCCCCCGGAGGGGATTTTTTTATTGCATTTTTTATAAACTACAAACTACAATGAAAAAAGGAGGCCAACATCTACATCTAGGGAGAAAGTAAAGACAACCACTAATAACTAAAACCCCAAGAACAGGAGATCATTACTTCAGCTTATATAAGTGTTAGTCTACAATGCTAGTAATACATTGAACATAGTCGATTAAGCTATATTATTTATCTTTTTAACCATTTTTTAAAATTGTTTAAAGACCACCCCCAAGAGCATCATTTATCACAAATGCTTTATGGCACCCTTCAGAGTTCTTCAGCCTTCACTTTGTTTTATCTTTTCTAATCCTCAACTGGTATTCTCGTTTAGGGGCAACCACCCCCTTTTCTGACTCAGAGTCCTCATCAGAAGACACAGAGTCCAATTCACCACTAGATTTGCCGTTGTCTTGTTCTTTAGCATCCTCATCTGATTCTCCCAGTTGCAGTCTCAGGAACTCATGTGATTTAGTAACAGAGTCAATTTTTTCTTCTTTATCCTGAATTTTGAAACAGAGGCCTTCAGGGGTTAGCCATCTGTAAGAAATGCTTGTAAAAAAAGAATTGTCCTTATACTTCTTCCTCTTCTTCCTTATTTCAAGTGGAATATCTTTTAGAATCCTAATGGTGTTGCCTCCCATTTTCCGGGGGTGTTTCTGCAGTCGCTTTCAATATTAAATCCCTCACATGTCTCTTTGAGAATCTCACCACTATTTCTCCAGGCAGATTATTTTTCTTGATATAAACGGAATAGGCCCTGTAGACCACAACCATCTTGCTTATAAGGTATTCCGCCTTTAAATCTGTAACTGCAACTAATGCGTCACTCAGAAGTTGCTTTAGATTCTCATCTGTCGCCTCAGGGACCCCTTGGAACCGGAGGACCAGGTTAGCTTTATCCATTTGCAGTTGTAAAAATTGAGATTTGCCTGAAGCGTGCTTCCTTTCCAGCATTTGCACCTTGACCTTTTTAGTGTTGGCATCCATTTCCTTTACTTTCTCAGCTGTTTGCTCCATCTTTTTTGTGGTTTCAGAGAGTTGGAGCTGCTGATCTGCAAAGTTCTGGTTTAGAGTTGTCAGCTGCTGGTTAATGTTAGTCATCTGATCCAACAGAGGGCTCAGAGAGTCCGTCAAAAGTTTAGAGAACTCAGTGGTCTCATCCGGTTGAGGGCTCATGCTCCCTGGTGGTTTCACTTTTGCTTGTTTTTCCTTCTCCGTTTTTTCCCATGCCATTTTTATGGATTGTTTACTTTTGTAAAAACTTGCTAAAGTCTCTGAAATTCGGCCAATTGCTTATTCACGCTCTGGTAGGTTTCTTAAAACAGATTTCCATGCTTTTATTTCTACTCTCCCTTTGTTAAGTCACTTTTCAGTCTCTGTGTATGAAAGGGGTCTCTCCCCCACTCGCTTTCCTCGCTGTTCCCGGGGGTGTGTGTTTCTCTTTAAATTGTCGGTGTTTGTTTTTACACGACTCACTGTTCATTGTTGGTCATTAGACCTTGCTCGGCATCTGCTTTAATTGCTCAATCTCCGACACTTGTTCCGGTCAGCGGCTCTAGTTCCATATGGATGCTAGCGGCAGGACCATCAGGGCGGAAGAGCACCTCAATTCACCAGCAGTGCACTGGCAAAGAGGCCACCCCTCAAAAGCCCCATGGCTAGGAGCCTTTCCTAAAGGCTCCGGGGGTGGCGAACAATTGCCCCCCTCCTATCCACTTGTGCGCAGATCGCACCCCCGGGAGGTCCGGGAGGTGCATCTGCCTGCGTGTCGCTATAAACCGGAAGTCCAATAGACACCCTATTGATTGGGCTGAGAGAACTCTCTCGAGAACTGCCCTTGAGAGAACAGCTCTGAAAGAACTTATAATTGACCCAAGGCCACACCAGCAGCTACACATGGAGGATACGCTTCCATGTGCACACACCCAGGGGTTTTTTATTGTAGCAGGAACTCCTTTGCACGTTAGGCCACACACCCTTAATGCAGCCAATCCTAATGAGTTTCTGCTGTTGGGTGTGGCCTATTATGCTAACGAGTTCCTGCTGGGCGTGGCCAACTCGGGAGCCAGCCGGAACTCTGTTCCTGTGCGTTCCTGCCCAAAAATAGCCCTGTCAACTACTGCTAGATAATTTTAACTGGAAGTGTCAGGGGTTAAATCTAGGACCTTCTACATTGGGGGTGTCAAACATAAATCCCAGCAGCTGGAACCAGCCCATCCGAGACTCTTATGAGGCCTGTGAGCAACTGGTGCAAGGGAGGGAACAGGAGACTGCTGGGAAGGGAGTGGGCGGAGCCTCTCTGATTGTGGCTTCAGCAACAGCGGAACAACCTCGTCTGCAGCCGTCAAGCAGCGTGGGAAAGTCTGCCCAGTGCTGCACCTCTGCCCAGTGTTCCCTCTGAGCTGAGTTAGTGTGAGCCAGCTCACAGTTTTTTAGCCTCCAGCTCACACATTTTTGCCGTAGCTCAGGAAGGGATGGCTCCAGAGCAAACTGATTTATTCAGTAGCCAGATTGCTCACTCACAACTGTAATGCCAGTATAGCTCACAAGGTAGAATTTTTGCACACAAGACCCCACAGCTTAGAGGGAACATTGCCTCTGACTCTCCAGTCCCACCCCATGTGGGTCTTCCTCTGCACCCCCCTTCCAGCCTATGGGGCCTTTCAGAGAGGGTACAACATCTCCGAGCTGACCAGCTGCTGTCCTTTGTACAGTTTATATCTCCAGTACCTGGCACTGTGCTTTATGGCACACGTGGCCCAGCCCGACAAAGGGACATTTATGTCAGATCTGGCCCTCGTAACAAATGAGTTCGACACCTCTGTTCTGCATGCCCAGTAGATTCTCTGCCTTCCCAAATTACTTACGTAATTTGTGACTGACATCTGGCAATCCCAGGAAGGGCCTTTCAAGGACATGTGAGAAGCGGAGATGGTTGGCCATAGCCTTCCCCTGCAGAGCCCTCCTTGGTCATCTCCAGGGCTTTTTTTGTAGAAAAAGCCCAGCAGGAACTCATTAGTATAATAGGCCACACCCAAGAGCAGAAACTCATTCGCATATTAGGACACACCCCCATGTTACCAGAAGTGTGGTCATCCAGCCACACCCACTTTTTGCTTCTTATTCTGTTTACCTTGTTTGTTGTCAAAACCCCGGGGGGGGGGTTGTAGCAGGAACTCCTTTGCATGTTAGGCCACACACCCCTAATGTGGCCAATCCTAAAGAGTTTCTGCTGTTGGGTGTGGCCTGTTATGCTAATGAGTTCCTGCTGGGCATGGCCAACTCGGGAGCCAGCTGGAACTCCGTTCCTGCCCCAAAATAGCCCTGGTCGTCTCACATCCAAGTAGCGATCCTGCTTAGCTTCCGAGATCTGATGAGATTGGACTGTATCACGCTGCCTCCCCTCCCTCCTCCCCAAATTAACAAGAGGGAAAATGCCGTTTGCTTAGATGTTCAGAGGCATTCCTGAAAAGTTCCAAAAAATGCAGCTTCCGATGTGGCGAGCTGGAAGGGGAGGGAGGGGGGAGAGATATAATTACACACTCAGAGGAGGAAGCTGGGAATGTTCGCACATTTCTGCACGTACACAAGGCAAATGCACAGGTGTGCTGCGACAGTGCTTGCAATGTGCGCGAAAAAGGAGCGCTAGATAACACACACACGCCTTCCTGCAGCAGTATATGACCAAATTCAAAATTCACCAACTACCCCTATGTGTTTTTATGTTCTTCCTTAGGATATTCCCTGGGTGCGGGAGAGGGAATCCCCCCTGGCCACTGGGGGATGGGGGGGGGTAGGGTTGCCAGATCTGGGTTGGGAAACTCCTGAAGATTTGAGGGCGGGGCCTGTGTCAGGCAGGAACCTCGGGGAGGGGGTGAAATGCCATAGAGCTCAGTCTCCAGTGCAGCCATTTTCTCCAGGGGAATTGATCTCTGTAGTCTGGAGACAAACTGTAATCCCAGGGTATCCCCGGGTCCCACCTGGAGGCTGGCATCCCTAAGCTCGGGTGTCCATTTTTCTCAGTCCTAGATACCTTCCGACTCAGCCTGCATTGGCCGAGCTCTTCTGTGGGAGAGCGCTCTCTCGAACTTGCGTGGCTGTGTGATTCAAGTAGTCACGTGACCTCCTCTAGGCCTCCTCCACGATGCGCAAAAAATAGCAGTGCCAGAGAGAAGCTTTATTTAGAAGGGAGGAGGGAGGGGGAAGGGAGGGAGACGCTGGAAGGGAGATCTTTATCCTCCTTTAAGCCGAGGTCAGTTTTCAGGATGGGTTTGCAAGTCCTTTCCGATGCCTCCGAGGCAGTCCCTCCACTGCCTGAACGGTGCTAAGGCGCATTAGCATCAAAGGCCAGTGCCTTTTCTTGGGCTGGCTCAGAGCCAGCGTTGGTGCGCTCATGAATTTTCCTAAATGGAGCAAAGAAGCTCGGCGTCCTAGGGAGAGATAACTGGGAGCTGTTGTGACTTTAGCGGGGAAGGCCCGTCTCTTAACACGCCACACGGGATTTATTTATTTATTACATTTATACCCTGCCTTCCCAGCCATGGCCTGCTCAGGGCTATTTACAACAGCATAAAAACAACAATAAATAATGTAATCATCCAAAAACCATAACAATCACTATATTAAAAAGGTGCTAACGATAATAATCCAATTGCCAATAAACAGATATCCATCTGAGATGGCGCTCAAACTTCCGTGCCATCCTAGTGGTCGATCCCGATCCAATGTTGTACGGGTGGCTCAGGCTGCTTTAAGAATTTCAGGGGACAGGGCATTCTCCCCCGGGGCGGCTCCTAATTGAGCGCCTGGTGGAAGTGCTCCGTCTTGCAGGCCCTGCGGAACTGCATAAGGTCCCGCAGGGCCCTGATCTCCTCCGGGAGCTCGTTCCAGCAGAGAGGAGCCGCCACCGAAAAAGCCCCGGCCCTGGTTGTTGCTAGCCTGGCATCCTTTGGCCCAGGAAGGGTGAGTCAGTGTTGAGATCCTGATCGTGCTGCTCTCTGGGGAACGTGGGGAAAGGCGGTCCCTCAGGTATGTGGGTTGTGGAATCTGATGCCGCAGGGTACCAAGTTGTTGCTTGCTTAACGGCGCGACTCTGTGCCATTTGCACTGTGAAGTGTCTTCAGGAGGCGTTTAGATAAATTTGCAGAGGGCAGGCCCATTGTTGGAGAGCCACTTTGGGGTAGTGAGTAAGAGCGTGGACTCTAATCTGGGAGAACTAGGTTTGATTCCCCACTCTTCCTCCATATGCAGCTGCTGGTGTGACCTTGGGTCTGTCATAATTTCTTTCAGAGCTGTTCTCTCAAGGGCCGTTCTCGAGAGAGCTCTCTCAGCCCCTCCTACCTCACAAGGTGTCTGTTGTGGGGAGGGGAAAGGGATTGTAAGCCACTCTGAGATTTCTTCTGGTAGTGAAGGGCAGGGTATAAATCCAATCTTCTTCTCCTTCTCCTTCTTCTTCTCCTTCTTCTCCTTCTCCTTCTCCGTCTCCTTCTCCTTCTCCTTCTCCTCCTTCTCCTTCTCCTTCTCCTTCTCCTTCTTCTCCTTCTCCTTCTCCTTCTCCTTCTCCTTCTCCTTCTCCTTCTCCTTCTCCTTCTCCTCTTCTCCTTCTCCTTCTCCTTCTCCTTCTCCTTCTTCTTCCATGTTTAGAGGCAGCAAATCCCTGAACACCAGTTGCTTGGAGTGGGAGCGGCTTTGGTGTGCTTATAGGTTTTCCAGTGTCCACTGTGTCAAATGGGGAGCTGGCGTGTTTTGGTCTAGCACCACTTTTCTTATGTTCTAAAGCCAAGTCCCCAACATCATGCCCATGGGCACAGTTGCTGACCTGCAGGTGGTACAACAACATACACTGCAACAACGGCTAACAAAGAGACTATAGACAAAAAGTATTACAAAAATATGTTGTGCATTTTTTAGGTAAGATTTTTTTGATCATACGTTCATAAATGCATAATTTACACAGACCGTATTGAAACGTAGAATTTGATCACACGTTCACGGTTTCATTGTTGAGACACGCCATATATATTCACTGTTTCACACCATACGATAATCAAAACAATGCCATAAATGCCAAAAGACGTCTAAAGTGCTCAGCGCTCGTAGGATTGTCCGCTATTTAAGCAGTTCAAAACTAAGCACAATGGGCTGTTGTTAGAAATCCCCTGGTAATAACACTATATCAGATGTTTTTCATTTTTAAGCATTCCGTGATTCTCTAATCTTCACAACACTGATGTTATAGCCGGCAATTCCAAAGTGCCTCAAAGCACTCCAGATGACTAGAGATCGGTTCACCTGGTGAAAATGGCTGCTTTGGAGGGTGGACTCTATGGCATTATGTCTATTGAAGTCCCTCCCCTTCCCAAACCCCACCCTCCTCAGGCTCCGCTCCCAAAATCTCCAGGTATCCCAGAGCTGGTGACCCTACATGGGTGCCATGATGCCTGCTGACACACCCTTTGTGGTGCCTGCCAGGTGTTTTTAGAAAGTGTGTGAGACCAGGCATGGCTTCTGGTTGGACATCTGAGATCTGATTGGCTGTGCACATTAAAATAACACTGTTTTGGTGGCATCTACCACTACAGCAGGGCTGTCAAACATGCGGCTCGGGGGCCGGATCAAGCCCCTGGAGGGCTTCTATCAGGCCCACAGTGGAACTGGCTGTCTTCTGCTTCTTCTTCTAGTTCTTCTGCTGCTGCTGCGTCATCGTAGGTTTGCAGCTTACAAATGCACACCTGAACAGCCATACTCAAGATTGCAGCAGCACAGACATTTTGATGCAATCATTCAGAGCGAGAGGTGCCAGTTATCAGACACTGTTCAATAAACAAAATATTGCAAGGGGGCTAATGTTTCAAGCATGTTTTTCTTTTAAGTAAAAAAAACCCCTTTGTGTTTGTGTCCTTTATAAAGTTTATACCTCCGCTACCTGGCATTACATTTTATGACACCCACGGCCCGGCCCAACAAGGTCTCATTGATGTCAGATCCGGCCGTCATAACAAATGAGTTTGACACCCTTGCTCTAGCCTATAAAGGTTTGCTATACTTGACTCACAGGTTTTTTGTAGGTCTGTGAAGGCAAAACTCCTTACTTTAAATGAAGGAGAGTGCTGATATTTGGAGAATTCTATTGCTGTTCAGTAGAAGTGGTATCTGTTTTGTTCTTATGTGTACTGATAATGTGTGCTGATAATAGATACTAAATCTGTGCATAGCATAGCATCTTGGTTTACAAGTAGGGCTTATCAAATAGCCACTTTTTGGCCTTGATAGCAGATTGAATGACTTTGCTCATGCTTTCTGAATATTGAAATTCTGAAAGAGATAGATGTCGGAGTCAGATTGCTACGGCTCTGAAAGTGTACAGGTCTGGTGTTATCTAAACCATGTAGAAATGTGTCAAGGAAATATAGAACCTAAGGCTGTACAGTGGTATCTTCTTAAAATCAGAGAAGAGACATCATCTATGTTCAGCGAAGTTAAGATTTTACCGAAAGCCTGTTAGTTAATTGCTAAATCCACATAACATGACCTGGGTGGAGATTATAGAAAGGAAACTTATTTCCGAGTTGTTGTTTTTGCTGTTTTTGTCTCCTCCTCGGATGTTTGATCTCTTTACACAAAATTTGTCAGTAACAAGAAAACTAGAGAGGAGAAAAACAGCCCTCTAACACTGGGCAGGATGGATCCTAATACTGTGATCCACAAATTAATGCTGCGACCCCATGTGCTATATTGTGGGGGATGTGAATTCGTTGATGTTCCCTTGCTGGATTGTATAGTTATTTAAACGCGATCCCCTCAAGAACATTTCTTTGCTACGGTTTCACTTTTGACTTATGTTGGTTGCTCGCTGTGGCTGAGTACGGCCTACCGAGGACAACCAGAAAGACAAATCAGTGGGCTGTAGATCAAATCAAGCAAGCCCGAACTCTCCCTAGATGCTAAAGTGACTCAACTGAGCCAGGGCTCTTTTTGTAGCAGGAGCTCCTTTGCATATTAGGCGACACACCCCTAATGTAGCCAATCCTCCAAGAGCTTACGAAGCTCTTCTTATAGGGGCTGCTGTAAGCTCTTGGAGGATTGGCTACATTAGGGGTGTGTCGCCTAGTATGCAAGGGAGTTCCTGCTACAAAAGAGCCCTGACTGAGGCTATCGTACTTTGGTCACATTATGAGAAGACAAAGAGCCACTGGAAAAGACAATCATGCTAGGAAAAATGGAAGGTGGCAGGAAAGAGGGGGAAGACCCAACGGGAGATGGGTTGACTCTTATCAAGGAAGCCGTGACCAATGCTCCCTTCTGAGCAAAAATCCTACTTTGTGAGCTACTGACATTAATGTGGTGAGCGAGCGATTTGGCTGCTGCATTAATAAGTTTGCTCCGGAGCCATCTTTCCTGAGCTAAGGCAAAAATGTGTGAGCCGGAGGCTAAAAAACCTGTGAGCTAGCTCACACTAACTCAGCTTAGAGGCGACACTGGCCACCAGGCCCGTAGCTAACACGGGGCCCACGGGGCCCGGCTCCCTAATGTTTCTTCCAGGGCCCCAGCCAGTGTTCCCTCTAAGCTGAGTTACTGTGAGCTAGCTCAAAGTTTTTTAGCCTCCGGCTCACACATTTTTGTCTTCGCTCAGGAAGGATGGCTCCAGGGCAAACTAATTTATGCATAGCCAAATCGCTGGCTCACAGCTTTAATGCTAGTAGCCCACAGAGTAGAATGTTTGCTCACAAGACTCCACAGCTTAGAGGGAACATTGGCCCCAACCTGAGCCTTGGCTTCTCCTCCCCCTGAGCTCCAGAGCAGCTACGTGCCTGTCGGTCTAACAGGGGCTGCATAAGATCAGAGGTCCGATCTCACAAGACCATCTCCTCTGCAAACTTAAGAGTGAGTTTCTCTTCAAAGTTCCGCAACCAGGGAGAGGCGAGTGACTCTCCCCATCTTTGCAGAAGGAAGAGGCGATCCTATGGTGCTGGGGGAGGTGTGTGTGGGTGTGTGTTGTGTGACTGACAAGCGGCCTCGCCAATGCCTGGAGCGGAGGGAGAAAGAAGAAGAAGCACAGGCAAGGGAGCTCCGCCCCAGCCTGAGCCACCAATGGGCATGGCTTGGGGAAGGGAGGTAGGATCGCCTGGAGGTGGGCTGGGAGGGCTGTCCGGGAGGGCACCTTCCTAAGCAGCCGCCCAGAGCAGGAACCAGCTGGGGAACCCAAGACGGCAATGCTGCAAAAGTGTGGGTGAGGCCGGGCAGTCCTCCCAACGCCTCGCAGGAAAGTCATTGCACGGGGCAAGGAAGAAGAAGAAGAAGAAGAAGAAGAAGAAGAAGAAGAGGAGGAGGAGGAGGAGGAGGAGGAGGAGGAGGAGGAGGAGGAGGAGGAGATTGGATTTATACCCCACCTTTCACTTTTGAATCTCAGAGCGGCTGACAAACTCCTTTCCCTTCCCCTCCCCACAACAGACACCCTGTGAGGTAGGCGGGGCTGAGAGAGCTCTGACAGAAACTGCTCTTTTTCAAGAACAGCTGTGCCAGAGCTTGTGGCTGACCCAAGGTCACACCAGCAGGTGCAAGTGGAGGAGTGGGGAACCGAACCCGGTTCTCCCAGATTAGAGTCCGCACACTTAACCACTACACCAAACTGGCTCTCAGGATCCCAGCCGTGGGCTCCGCAGCTCTGAAGTACACCGGCTTGCAGTTAGTCGATCGGCCCCATCTGAACCAGCACGGTCCGGGGTGGAGAGGAGGAAAGAATGTGCATAGCTCCACACGGACATATAATGGCTGGCCCCCCAAGCAAAAAATTGCCCCTCCCCGCAAAAAGTTGCTAGCGACGGGGCTGCTGGCCACGACCCTCAGTCTCCAAGACCTAAGCAAGGCTGTTGACGATGGGGCATTTTTTGGGGAGGTCATTAATTAATAGGTTGTCGTAAGTTGGAAGCAACTTGACTGCATTTAACACACACGTATGCAAGGTCTTTAAGGTAACTCAGGACTCCGGATTTATAAATTTCTGTGGATTACAGCCCACTTCTTTAGATGAAGAACATGTAGCCCACTGGTTCCCGAAGTGGGCAATACCGCCCCCTGGGGGGCGCTGGAACAATCCAGGTGGGCGGTAGGAGCCTTGGGTGCAATTGGAGGGCGTTGAATAAAAATAAGGGGGCGCAGGGCTCCTTTTGTAGCAGGAACTCCTGTACATATTGGACGACACACCCCTAATGCAGCCAATCCTCCAAGAGCTTACAGGGCTCTTCTTACCTCCTGTAAGCTCTTGGAGGATTGGCTACATTAGGGGTGTGTGGCCTAATATGCAAAGGAGTTCCTGCTACAAAAGAGCCCTGATGGGGGTGGTGGAAGCATAAAGAAAGAAGAGTCCAGGAACTATTTAAAGCAGCCTTTTCCTGCCTTCTCCTGGTCTTCCCTGAGAGGGGTCTCCACAGCCAATCATAGCCTTCGTTATCTTAATTTTCTGTGTGTGTGCAAATGTCACTATGATTGATTTTATAAAAGACTTTTATGATTTTGAGCCTCAAAGTGCCTTATTGACAACAACATCTTTCTTTACTATGTGCAAATTTGTCACTGCATCTTTTTGTCCGCTTCTTGAAGGCAGATTTCCAGGGGGGCGCGGAGTAATTTTTTTTTCTGAAAAGGGGGAGGTAGGTCAAATAAGTTTGGGAACCTCTGATGCAGACCATAAAAGCCTGTGTCATAAGAAATGTTAGTCTTTATGAAGCCACGGGAATCTTTGGCATCCAATCAGAGACTTAACACAGCTATTTCTCCGGAATCTTACATAGTCCGCAATGCTGAGATTGTAACAAGAATGTGTATTTAGGACTGGAGTTCCGAATCCCATTTTACTAAGTATGAACACAAAATGTTGATAACAGCACCACCTTGAGGTTCACATAAGATACTGCACTTTCTAGTCCATTAAGGATTAGGTAAAGGTAAAGGTTCCCTTGCTCGAAAGCCAGTCAAATCTGACTCTAGGGTGGCGGTGCTCATCTCCGTTTCAAAGCTGAAGAGCCAGCACTGTCTGAAGACGTTTCCATGGTCATGTGGCCGGCATGACTAAACACCAAGGCGCATGGAATGCTGTTACCTTCCCACCGAAGTGGTACCTATTTATCTACTTGCAATTTCTTGCTTTCGAACTGCTAGGTTGGCAGGAGCTGGAACTAGAGACGGGAGCTCACTCCGTCATGCGTCACCTGGGTCTCGAACTGCTGAACTACTGACCTTCCACAGCCTACAGAGCATGCAGTTCAGCGTCTTAACCACTTGAGCCACCGCAGCTAGAGGAACAAAATTTAGAGGCCGGCGGCACCTTTGAGACCAACAAAGATTTATTCAAGGTACGAGCTTTCATGTGCATGCACACTTTTTTCAAATACATTGGAATGGAAGGTAAGGTTCAAACTCATAAGACAGGGACTTAATGGCAAATTAACATGTAACATGATGATGTTTAAGATATGCAAAGCCAGAACTAAATAACCAGCTATGGTTATAAGGTCAACAGTTGAAAAGCAATAAATATATCAAAATAGCAGATAAATGTCTAAAGGTGTCTTTCCTAATTGTGGGAAGCAAACTGAGATCATCCCAGGCGTGGAAATCACTTTATGAGGTGGATGCAGTGTCTTGTCAGTGAAACACCCCAATATTCCTTGCATAACATTCAGGACTAGAGGAAACAACAAGGAATCTTGTGACAGCTTCAAGACCACAGCAGAAGAGATCACCAGCCGGAATCCACTTTGCTCGGTGTGTGTTGAAACAGATCGGTACTGAAGGGTATTGTAACTCATCTGGTTCTGAGACAATGGGCTTCCCCCCTACCATTGCTCCCTCTAAGCTGTGGCGTCTTGTGAGCAAAAATTCTACTTTGTGAGCTATTGGCATTAAAGTTGTGGGCAAGTGATTTGGCTTCTGCATAAATTAGTTTGCTCTGGAGAAATCCTTCCTGAGCTAAGACAAACGTGTGTGAGCTGGAGGCTAAAAAACTGTGATGGGACAGGGAAATGGTCCCTTCCTTTTACAGGCTTAAACAAAAGAGCGACCCTTTGTTATATTTTTGCCCTCTGCTGTTACCTGGAAGGGTACCTTTGGGATTGCTGATGACTGCCTTGCTCGGGTTCAGTAGGTTTTACACCAGGAGCCCCCAACTGTGGTGCCCGCTGACACCTTTTCCAGCACGCACCAAGTGTTTTTATAAAGTGGGTGGGGCCATATGGAGCTCTTGCCCAGCAGGGCTTCTGATTGGCTACTGGAGATCTGATCGGTGTCAGGTTCCTGGCTGAATCCGTTCTCGATGCCAGTCAGTTACAGAAAGCTAACTTTATTGAGACAGTTGATAGATACCATCCTGGACACATCTATTGTTAGGACTAAAGGTGAACGCGCGAAAGTTGCAGATATAGTTTGTTCAAACAGAAGCAATAACGATCGAGACCCAATCACACACACACACCCGTATTTACCCACCAGAACTAACAGTCAACTACCCCCCCCCAACACGTAGCCTCTACATAGCAAGGAAACGGAATAACAGACATTTGAGAAGCTGGGACATTTGGCTCCACTAAAGTGGCAAGCCCTGGGTACATCAAAGGAAGGGGAGCCTCCTCCCTCAATGGCAGGCGAGCTGTAAAATTCACAGAGAGACTGGCAATTGGCTGGGCAGATGGAAACAAAGCCAGTTTGGTGTAGTGGTTAAGTGTGTCGACTCTGATCTGGGAGAACCGGGTTTGATTCCCCGCTCCTCCACTTGCAGCTGCTGGATGACCTTGGGCAAGCCATAGTTCTCTCAAGAGCAGTCCTTGAAAGAGCTCTCTCAGCCCCACCTACCTCACAAGGGTGTCTGTTGTGGGGAGGGGAAGGGAAAGGGATTTGTAAGCCACTGTGAGACTCCAAGTGAAGGGCGGGGTATAATCAAATCCAATCTCTTCTTCTGTTTAAACAGTTAGTCCAGGGCTGTTGTGGGTTTTCCCACAACAGTTTGGTGTAATGGTTAAGTGTATGGACTCTAATCTGGGAGAACCAGGTTTGATTCCCTACTTCTCCACATGCAGCTGCTGGATGACCTTGGGCAAGCCATAGTTCTGTCAGAGCTGTTCTTGAAAGAGAAGTTCTTGAGAGAGCTCTCTAAGCCCCACCTACCCCACAGGGGAAGAGAAGGGACAGGGGAAGGGAAAGGAGTTTGTAAGCCGGTCTGAGACTCCGAGTGAAGGGCGGGGTACGAATCCAATCTCTTCTTCTTCTTCTTCTTCTTCTTCTTCTTCTAGCTGCCCCAACAATGTTTCCCCCCGCTCACTCCTGTTCCCCAGTGTATTTTTTTAAAAATTGCTCCTCTTCCTCCCTGTGCTGGAGCTTCTGCTGTGTGTGTGTGTGGCTCCGCCTCCTGGGGGGCAGCCATTTTTGTTTGGCTCCGCCTCCTCCGGCAGCCATTTTGTAGCTGCGCCCACCACCCCGAGTCAGAATTCCAAAGGTGCCCACACGTTCAAAAGGTCGAGGGGCCCCCCTGGTTTATGCAATGCATTGTCTATTGCGAGCTGCTGACATTCCAAAACGACCCCAGCGTCATTGAATTCGTCTAAAATTCTGCAAGGAAGAGGAATATATAACGGTGTCTCATCTCGATGACTTCCTACTTGTATCCGACTCTTGAAAGCGTAGACCCTGAAAATCTCGCTGGTCTCTAAGGCGCTGCTGAATTCAGATCTAGCTCTTCTACTGCAGACCAAGAGGGCGACCTTCCCTGAAATTATCTACACCAGGAGTGTCAAATGTAAGGCCCGGGGGCCGGAACTGGCCCATCCAGAGCTCTTATGCGGCCCACGAGCAACTAGTGCACGGGAGGGAACAGGAGACTGCTCAGGCGGGGGGAGTGGGCGGAGCCACTCCGATTGTGGCTTCAGCAATGGCGGAACAACCTCGTCTGAAGCAGTCAAGCAGCGTGGGAGTGTCTGTCCAGTGCTGCACCGCTGGTTCTCCAGTCCACCCATATGGCTTTTCCTTTGCAGCCCCCTCCCAGCCCATGGGGCCTTGCAGTGAGGATACACCAGCTTGGAGCTTACCAACTGCTGTCCTTTATACAGTTTATATCTCCGGTACCTGGCATTACGCTTTATGGCACACATGGCCTGGCCCGACAAAGTGGCCTTTATGTCAGATTACAGCCCTCGTAACAAATGAGTTTGACACCCCTGAGCTACACTATAACCTTGAAACAAGGGTGCTGTTTTCAAAGGAAGGGGGGGGATTTAACCCCTCATTTCCTGCAGGCTGTTTGACTTCTGCTTGGACCAGGGAAACCACCTTCTACTGTTCCCAGATGCTGCCCTAATTGCCAGCAATCACAAACAATTATCCAGGTTGGGATTTCGCCAAGGCCGTTTCCCCTCTTACAATAAGCAGGCAGCATTTGAAGAGAAAGATGCGGGAGATCGATTGGGTTGCGTCTACAGACAAAATGAGATATTGGCTTTCCAAATGAATTTCATTTCCGATGTTTGAACGGCTGCCGTTGGCACAGAGAGGCTCCAGAGTGGGTCAGATGGTCCTGGCAGTCTCCTTCCCACATGGGTTAAATCCCCTCCTCCAAGCCAAAGGGGTAAACTGCTGCTGGCCTTCTCAGCTCCGGTTGTAAGCGAGTAAAGCCACAGGCTATAAGGGAAGGACACTCTTCCCCAAACTCCCTGAGCTGTCAGTCCATAGGACCTGGTGGAGAATTCCTTCACCATGCCAGAATGTGGTTGTCCTGGAATACAGGCAGAGTAAGGCCACAGAGCTAGACTCCAGTGAAGAAGAAGATGAAGAAGATGGATGAGGAGGAGATTGGATTTATACCCCACCCTTCACTACCCAAAGGAGTCTCAGTGCAGCTTACCATCCCTTTCCCTTCCCTTCCCCTCCCCACAACAGACACCCTGTGAGGTGGATGGGGCTGAGAGAGAGAACAGCTCTGAGAGAACTTATGACTGACCCAAGATCACACCAGCAGCTGCATGTGGAGGAGTGGGGAATCAAACCTGGTTCTCCCAGATTAGAGTCCGCCATCTTAACCACTACACCAAACTGGCTCCAGTCCGGGGGCCAAATGCCAGTTTAGCAGCAGCCAGAGTTCATGGGTTGTTCAGGAAAGCAGAGTCAAGGCAGTCCATGGTTGTTGATCAGCAAGGTTCAGGCAGGTCTGAAAAGCAGAGTCAAAGCAAAGCCTCCAAGGAATACCAGGGTCATGATGCAGTGGTAGGCATTGGCAAACCACCTCTGTTGGTCTCTTGCCCTGAAAACCCTACAGGATTGCCATAAATCATCTGAGACTTGACAGCACTTTCCACCCTCACTGTAATGACACTGAACCATAGGAGAAGAGCACCACCTAATGGTGACAATCACCAATAGCTCCTATTGTGTGACAATTTCACTTGACTTGCAGTGCAACCTTAAATGGAGTTACACCCATCAACAGCCATTGAATTCCCTGGAAGGCCATAAGTCAGCTGAAGATTGCATTGTTTAACCCAGTCAACCCCTCTTGGCTCAAGGCTGCAAGCCCCATGAGCTGCAGAGACTTTGTTCTCCGTCACTACACCACAATGACACCGTCTGATCGAACCTTCTCCTTTCAGACCTGCTGATAGAAGAAGCAACTACTTCTGGTCCTAGCTAGTGCCTGGTAGCTACTGGGGATTAAACTTGGGACCTTCTGGATCCAGTGGTGCATGGGAATTCAATGCAGCGGCCAGATTCTCTAATAAGAATGCTTTCTATTATTGCTATCGCACAATTTTTAAAACGGGGCACCCACGATCTGCAAAAGGGGCACCTGCAAGCACAAATATTGAAACTGGTGCCATCCCTGCTGACAAAGGGAAGACGATCATCATCCGGAAACCTTTAGAGCCTGATTAAATGAATGAATGTTTTATTTCCCCTGACTCATCTTATTGATCTGTCTAATGTTTTTATAGAGTTTGAGTCTGTTGTTATTTTCAGTGGTTCACACCATTTGCCTGGGGCTCAGCGTCAAACTCCAACTGGCAGTACCTATTTTTTTCTTCTTCTTGGGTAAGCAAAGCAAACTGGGGGGTGGGTGGGCTCTATTTCCATTCAGGGAATCATGGGGGCGGGAGTTAACTCTCACTTTGCCAATGCCATGGCCCTGTTTCAACCCTCCCTTTTTTGCAGATGAATTATATATCTGGGGATTTGAAAATAGACCCTCCAGTGTCACATAGAGTGAGGCCTTCTGGTTATGAAGGGACCTGAGATTACGTGGCATATATTTGCTTCATGTCTCTTTCACTGTAGATTTTCAGCTCTCGGTGGCCACTTGAGGCCACAGGAATCCATGAAGCCGCCTTATGACTGAGTCAGACCTTTGGTCTATCAGGGTCAGTATTGTCTACTCTGACCGGCAGCGGCTCTCTTGGGTCTCAAGTGGAGGTCTTTCCCATCACCTCCTGCCTGGGCCTTTGAACTGAAGATGCTGGGGGTGGAACCTGGGCCAGTTTGGTGTAGTGGTTAAGTACGCGGACTCTAATCTGGGAGAACCGGGTTTGATTCCCCACTTCTCCACTTGCAGCTGCTGGATGACCTTGGGCAAGCCCTAGTTCTGATAAGAGCTGTCCTTGAAAAAGAGCAGTTTCTTTCAAGAGCTCTCTCAGACCCGCCGACCTCACAGGGTGTCTGTTGTGGGGAGGGGAAGGGAGTTTGTAAGCCACTCTGAGACATCTTTGGGTAGTGAAGGGTGGGGTATAAATCCAATCTCTTCTTCTTCTTCTGCATAGCAAGCATATGCTCTACCACTTTACTACGACCTCTCCCTAGGGCTCAGACAGTTGGCACAGAAGCACGCTAAATGAATAAAACAAAATGAAAGTAGGTTTTAGGTCTGAAAAGACATTACATTTCAAGTGCACTTCTGAGTCTGTTAATGTGATCTCTGTGTGTGTGAGGAGGTTAACAGTTTACTCAGCAAAAATAAATAGGAGCCTACAGGCCCTTGAGCAGAATTTTATTTGCCATAAGTTTTTGCCCTGCCCTGGATGTTCCAGGTGAACCTGGTTTCAACTGATCTTGAAAGCTAAGCAGGGTTGGCCCTGGTGAGTACTTGGATGGGAGACCACCAAGGAAATCTAAGGTTGCTATGCAGAGGCAGGCAGTGGCCAACCACCTCTGTCTGTCTTTTCCCTGACGTGGATGGCCCAGGTGAGCCCAATCGCATCTGATCTTGAAAGCTAAGTAGGGTCAGCCCTGGTTCGTACTTGGATAGGAGACCACCAAGGAAGTCCAGGGGTCACAATGTAGAGGCAGGCATTGGCAAACCACCTCTGTACATCTTGCCTTGAAAAGCCTAAAGGACTGCCGTAAGTTGGCAGCAACTTGACGGCACCCTCCACCAAGTTTTTGCAGCCCCTCCATCCCATTTCTTCCCATGCAGCAAGGGGCTCCTTACTAGGCGAACCTTCTGAGAGCCCGTTTGGTGTAGTGGTTAAGTGCACGGACTCTAATCTGGGAGAACCAGGTTTGATTCCCCACTCCTCCACTTGCACCTGCTGGGTGACATTGGGCAAGCCATAGTTCTGGCACAGCTGTCCTTGAAAAAGAGCAGTTTCTGTCAGAGCTCTCTCTCAGTCCCACCTCCCTCACAGGGTGTCTGTTGGGGGGAGGGGAAGGGAAAGGAGTTTGGAAGCCGCTCTGAGACTCCCTTGGGTAGTGAAGGGCGGGGTATAAATCCAATCTCCTCCTCCTCCTCTTCTGTGGGGGGAGGTAGGGGGGAAAAATTAACCGCAAGGGGTCCTGAAATGAAGGAAACACCATGGTGAAATGCAATTCTACCAAACTCGCCTCTCATCAAGAACGATGCACAGACAGTTTGCAAGTTTGGCTCAGCTAGTTAACACCTGAAATGGGCCATGGCGTCTGTGTGTGAAGCGCTATCAAGTCACAGCCAGTTTATGGTGACCCCTCATGGGTTTTTCAAGGCAAAAGACGTTCAGAGGTGGTTTGTCACTGCCTTCCTCTGCACAGCAGCTGTGAACTTCCTTGGCGGTCTCCCATCCAAATACTGACCAGGGCTTCTGAGGTCCGACAAGATCGGACTAGCCTGGACCATTCAGGTCAGAGTGGGAAATGCCTATGGTGGAAAGTGGTGATTTATAGCAATCCCATAGGGTTTTGAAGGCAAGAGAGGTTCAGAGGTGGCTTGCCATTGTCTACATGTGCATCGCAACCCTGGTCTGATCCAGCAGCACTCTTCTTGTGTTCTTATTAAGGCCCCAGCCTCTCTGCCCTGTTGCTGGCCCTCCAGAGGAACTGGTTGGCCCCTGTGTGAGACAGTATGCTGGACTGGATGGGCCACTGGTCCGATCCAGCAGGGCTCTTCTGATGTTCTCATGAAGGCATTGGCCTGTATCTGCTGTTGTTGGCCCTCCAGAGGAACTGGATGGACACTGTGTGAGACAGGAGGCTGGACTAAATGGACCACTGGTCTGATCCAGCAGGGCTTTTCTGGTGTTCATATGAAGGCCTTGGTCTGTATCTGCTGTTGTTGGCCCTCCAGAGGAACTGATTGGACACTGTGTGAGACAGGAGGCTGGACTTGATGGACCACTAGTCTGATCCAGCAGCGCTCTTCTTGTGTTCTTATTAAGGCCCCAGCCTCTCTGCCCTGTTGCTGGCCCTCCAAAGGAACTGGTTGGCCACTGTGTGAGATGGGATGCTGGACTAGATGGACCATTGGTCTGCCCCAGCAGGGCCCTTTTGACGTTCTTATGAAGGCCTCGGCCTCTAGGCCCTGTTGTTGGCCCTCCAGAGGAACTGGTTGGCCGCAGTGTGAGACAGGAGGCCTGACTAGATGGTCTGATCCATGTTATGTTCTCGAGGCCTTTTCTAAAAGGAAATCCAACTGCGGGCTCTGTCCGGTGCTCACCATCGCCCGTCCCTGATTTCGCAAACAAACAAACAAACGCCCCACCAATCGGCTTCCTGCTCCCCCTCCCCGGCGGCGCCCGGCCTCTTTTCAGCACCTCGGACAGCGTCTCCTCCGGGCCCCGCCTCTGCCGGCGCTGGGCGAAGCCGGAGTCGGCGGCTGCGAGCCTCGCGAGAGCTGCGGCCGCTGCAGCAGGAGGCGCCGGCGGGCGCTGCGGGTCGGATCCGGGGGAAAGCGGGGCTTGCGCGGGAGGGGGCCCGCGCCGACCGGGGCTTCGAAGCGGTGAGTGTTTGTTTTTTGGAGGGGGGGAGGAGGCCTGGCGGGTGGCGAGTGCGGATCCCGTTGCAAAAAAGGGGGCCTTTCCCCCCCTTAGTCTCCGTTGCCCTAAAGGCATCTCCCTCCCCCAGTTAGCAAGGCGGAGATGGTCTCTATCCAGCCCCCGCCCCCGGGACGTGAAATGCAACCTTTGCAGAGAAGGCCTGCGAAGAAGAGCTTTCTTCCCAACGCCCCCTCCCCTCCAGCTCCACCCTTGCAGAAATTGCACGGCGGGTGTGCAGATGGGGAAGAATTGGGGGTACGTTGGGTCCTCCCCTGCTCCCTGCATGCACGCACGTACCTACGTGCGGCGGGGCAGAAGGGCCCAGCGATGCCCACCGCCTCCCTTTCCTCCCTCCTCCAAAGCCCTGATAGGATCTAAAAGAGGTCACCCGCCGGCTGATTCTTCTCTCGGGAGGCCTCCTGCCCGCCGGCTTTGCGGGAAGCGCGGGCGTGTGGGGGGGAGCGGAGAGCCCTTTTGCACGCTGACCCACAGAGGCCGCTACCCTTGGGGCGAACCTGGGTTCCTCTGCTTTCCAAGGCTCTTGTTTCCTTCCTCTCCCCCCAATCCTTGCCTGACTGTGCGGAAAAAATATATGTGGGGGACGTGACTTCAGCAGCGGACTGCTGTGAGCATTATCTAATTTGATATCTGCCCTTCGGTGGTGTTCAATCGCCCTATGCTTTTTAGTCACATTGGGTGCGTGTCTGGTGTGTTTGTAATGGCCAGTATCTGACGCCCTTCTATAGATCAGCGGTGTGTGGCCTCATTTGGATGACTGTTTACAGTTCAGGTCACTCTGTCTATCTGTCTACCTACCTACCTGCCTGCCTGCCTATCATCTATCTATATCTATATCTATATCTGTCTGTCTGTCTGTCTACCTGCCATCCATCATATCTATCTATCTATCTATCTATCTATCTATCTATCTATCTATCTATCTATCTATCATCTATCATCTATCTACCTACCTATCTACCTATCCCTATCTACCTATCTATCCCTACCTACCTACCTACCTGCCTGCCATCCATCATATCTATCTACCCACCCACCTACCTACCTGTCATCCATCTATTTATCTGTTTATCTACCCACCTACTTGTCATCCATCCATCTATCAATCTATCCATCCATCCATCCACCCATCCATCATCTGTCTGTCTATCAGTCTGTCTACCTACTTGTCTGTCTATCATATCATATCTGTCTGTCTGTCTATCTATCCATCTATCCATCTATCTATCTATCTATTATCTATCTATCTATCTATCTATCTATCTATCTATCTATCATCTATCATCTATCATCTGTCATAGAACTAAAAACAGTGCAGAGAAGGGAGGCCCCACCTATCTCACAGGGTGCCTGTTGTGGGGAGGGGAAGGGGAGAGAGATTGTAAGCCACTCTGAGATGCTGAGTGAAAGGTGGAATATAAATCCTTCTTCTTCTTCTTCTTCTTCTTCTTCTTCTTCTTCTTCTTCTTCTTCTTCTTCTTCTTCTTCTTCTTCTTCTTCTTCTTCTTCTTCTTCTTCTTCTTCTTCTTCTTCTTCCTCCTCCTCCTCCTCCTCCTCCTCCTCCTCCTCCTCCAGGGGTCTCAGCACCTTCCCTATAAGGAAGGCTAAAGCATTCAGGGGTTTTTAGTTTAGAAAACAGATTAATGGGGGAGACATGATTCAGATTTATAAAAAATTACGCACAGTCTTGAGAAAGCAAAGACAGAACATTTCTCCTCCTCCCAGAATACTAGAAGTTCGGGAGCACCTTGAGAAAGGGATGGACACCTTAAGACTGAGAAAGGAAATGACTTGTTCACACAATGAGCAATTAACCTGTGGAACTCACTGCCACAGGACATTGCAGCGGCCACTAGGGTAGGCCCCTTTAAAAGGGAATTGGATAACTTCATGGAGGACAGGTGTATCAACAGCGGTGAGGCACGATACAATCCACAAAATATTGTCCAAGATTGTTGGATCATAGGATTATTTGAAACGAGGGTGGGGCTTTTTTTGTTAATTGGTCTTGAATACCTTTTATTAGCAGGCACACCACATAATAGCCCTAGATTTAAAAATCTGTCCTCTTGAACACAGATTGTGTATCTGAAGAAGTGTCATGGTCAGAATTGTCTACTTAGACTGGCAGCAGTTCTCCAAGGTCTCAAGTGGAGGTTTTTCTCTACAACTGGAGGTGCCAGGGATTGAACCTGGGACCTTCATGCGCATCAGGCAGAGGCTCTGCCACTGAGCCAGGGTCTCAGGTCAAGGTCTTTCCCATCACCTACTGCCTGGTCCTTTTAACTGGAGGTGCCAGGGATTGAACCTGGGACCTTCTGCATGCCAAGCAGATGCCCTACCACTGAGCCAGGGTCTCAGGTCAAGGTCTTTCCCATCACCTACTGCCTGGTCCTTTTAACTGGAGGTGCCGGGGATTGAACCTGGGACCTTCTGCATGCCAAGCAGATGCCCTACCACTGAGCCAGGGTCTCAGGTCAAGGTCTTTCCCGTCACCTGCTGCCTGATCCTTTTAACTGGAGGTGCCGGGGATTGAACCTGGGACCTTCTGCATGCCAAGCAGATGCCCTACCACTGAGCCAGGGTCTCAGGTCAAGGTCTTTCCCATCACCTACTGCCTGGTCCTTTTAACTGGAGGTGCCGGGGATTGAACCTGGGACCTTCTGCATGCCAAGCAGATGCCCTACCACTGAGCCAGGGTCTCAGGTCAACGTCTTTCCCGTCACCTCCTGCCTGGTCCTTTTAACTGGAGGTGCCGGGGATTGAACCTGGGACCTTCTGCATGCCATGCAGATGCCCTACCACTGAGCCAGGGTCTCAGGTCAAGGTCTTTCCCATCACCTCCTGCCTGGTCCTTTCACCTGGACGTGCCAGGGATTGAACCTGGGACCTTCCGCCTGCCAAGCAGGGGCTCTTCCACTGAGCCACAGCCCCTTCCTTGCCTTCTTGATAGAACATGAGGAGGCTATAGCCACATTATCTTCCAGAAAAGCAGTGGGCGTGCTTTCAGCCTTCTAAATGCCACTGCTGATGTCAGCACTGGGACTGATCTGTAGGCAATCTTGACTGGAAATATGTTGCATTTCATTCAGTTTGGACTTATAAGGACATGCAATTATCGTCTCCACTATTTTGGTAAAAAGCGAGTCCATCAGGACATTTTAGCCTTGATGCAGTACACCCGTATCTCTCTTTAAAATGACGGCTGGGCGAAACCCTCTTCCTACACAATAGGAACATATTGTATCGTGTCTTTAGAATCACAGAAGCATTGGAAGGGGCTATACAAGGGGCCATCTAGTCCAACCTCCCGCTGATGCAGGATCAGCATAAAGCATCCATGGCAAGTACTTTTGCAATGTGAATCAAACAGAGCATTAAGGCAGGAGTCCCTATCATGGTGCCTGTGGGCGGCCGCTGACACCCTTCCTGGCACCCTAGTGTTTTTTTAGATGGTGGGTGGGGCCAGGTGGGGCTTTTGCCCAGCAGGGTTTCTGATTGGCCATTTGAAGCCATTGATCCGATTGGCTGTTCAGATTAAAATAACATTGTTTCTATGGCATCTGCCCACCGCGGTGTTTGTTTTATTCTCTGTCACTCCTGTTTCCCGGTAGAACAAGGTCAGAGTCCGGCGGCACCTTTAAGACCAACAAAGTTTTATTCAAGGCGTGAGCTTTTGTGTGCACACGTCGTCAGACGATGAAATGGAATGACAGATCATAGTTGTAGTATATAGAGACGAATGGTTTGTTAAATCAGCATGCAAAATAGTGAGGACACATTTTTTAAAACAGATCAAAAGAATGACAAGTTAGTTCCTGGTTATCATCTGTTTTGGTTTAAACTGGGGGGGGGACACATCATCGAGAGCCAGTTTGGCGTAGTGGTTAAGTGCGCGGACTCTAATCTGGGAGAACTGGGTTTGATGCCCCACTCCTCCACTTGCACCTGCTGATGTGACCTTGGGTCAGTCACTAGTTCTGGCACAGCTGTCCTTGAAAAAGAGCAGTTTCTGTCAGAGCTCTCTCAGCCCCGCCTATCTCACAGGGTGTCTGTTGTGGGGAGAAGAAGGGAAAGGAGTGTGTAAGCCGCTCTGAGACTCCAAGTGAGGGGCGGGGTATAAATCCAATCTCTTCTTCTTCTATAGATAATAAATATGTCAGAGCTGGAGACTGATGTACCCTAAACAGTGAGAATTCAGTCATTAGACCCCATCCATCTCCTTTCTAGCAAGGAGGCAAACTTTACAGCATCTGGGCTCTGCAGACTATTTTCCTTGTCCCCGGAACAGAGAACGACATTTAAATCTGCCATTCCAAATTACATTACATATTCGCTCATATTCTTAATTGCTAAGAGTAGTAATAACATTTTGCTTCAATAAAACATGGAGTTAACTGATAGAATCCTTTCCCCTGGGGTACAGTGTTATGTCAGAGATCAACAAGATAATTGCATTGCATTACAGTCACTGTTATCATAAACTACCTAAAAAAGAAAAGAAAAACATCAAAATATAGGGGATGTAGAGCCCTTCTTGGTGAGAATACATATGTGAGGACTGAACGAGTTAGCATGTGTAATGGGATCAGTTGGCATCTGGGCTTATTGCAAGCTCTGGTACCCGTGCGCACGAAAGTTCACACCTTGAATGAAACTTTGTTGGTCTTAAAGGGGCCAATGGACTCTAACTTTGCTCTATCGCTTCAGACCGACATGGCTGCCCACCTTGATCCTGTTCCCCAGTGTCCTTTTAAAATTACAGCTTTTCTCCCCTGTTCTTGGGGTCCCTATGTGTGCATAGCTCCGCCTCCTGTGGCAGCCATCTTGGAGTCGCATCCTGTATTGAAATTCCAGAGGTGCCCACAGGCTGAAAAAGCTTGGGGACCCCTGTATTCAGGACTTGCCTGATGGCCAATGGACACAAAGATGCAATGGAATGCATGCCCGAGATCTGAGCATCATATGTATAGGGCAGGGGTAGCCAAACTGCATGCGGCTCTTTCACACATATTGTGCGGCTCCCGGCAAGGTGGCTGGGGAAGCTAAATATCATTAGCAAACAGATTATCATTGGACGAAGAAATATCATTATCAATATCTGCTTTTACTGCCTTTGTTATTATTTTTGGCAGCCTCATTTAACGTTAATAAAAAGCAAATCTGCGTGTTCCCCTGTAAAAACAGTGTAGTATTTGTTCATGCCTTGCGGCTCTCAGACATCTGATGTTTATTCTATGTGGCTCTTACGTCAAGCAAGTTTGGCCACCCATGCTAATCAATTTGTATTGGTGGATTACAGAATATGGAAACCATACGACTAGACCGCCACTAAATAATCCGGACTAGGATTACAGGTTTAGAAACCAAACCAAAAAACAGTACAAAATGCGGCATACTGGTGACAGTGCGGAGAATGGAATGTATTTATTTGTTTGCGTTATTTGTAGTCCGCTTCTCCCAACCAGACTCAAGGTGGGGTACCCGGTGTAAGTCAACGCCATCGATTGGATAAGATGTCTAATACACAATATAATAGAACTGGAATTGCAGAAATCGGAAACACTTGTGTATGTAAAGTGCCGTCAAGTCACAGCTGACCAGTCTGGTGTAGTGATTAAGTGCGCGGACTCTAATCTGGGGGAACTGGGTTTAATTCCCCACTCCTCCACTTGCACCTGCTGGATGACCTTGGGCAAGCCATAGTTCTGACAGGAGCTGTCCTTGAAAGAACTGTTCTTGAAAGAGCTCTCTCAGCCCCACCTACCTCACAGGGAAAGGAGTTCATAAGCCACTCTGACACTTCAAGTGAAGGGCAGGGTATAAATCCAATCTCCTCCTCTCTTCCTCCTCCTCCCATAGGGGTTTCATAAGAACATAAGAGAAGCCAATGTTTAATCAGGCCAGTGGCCCATCTAGTCCAACACTCTGTCACACAGTGGCCAAAAATACCAGGCGCCATCAGTTTTCAAGGCAAGAGATGAACAGAGTTGGTTGTCATTGCCTGCCTCTGCATAGAGACCCTGGACTTCTTTGGTGGTCTCCCATCCAAGTACTAACCAGGGCTGACCCAGCTGAGCTTCCCAGATCTGACGAGATCGGGCTAGCCTGGGCCATATAGAAGGTCCCAGGTTCAATCCCTGGCATCTCCAGTTAAACGATCGGGCAGAAGGTGATGTGACCTACTGACCTTGATGGACCAACAGTCTGATTCAGTATAAGGGCAGCTTCCTGTGTTCAAGACTGTCAGGGAAGGGGCCATGGCTCAGCACCAGAGCATCTGCTTGGCATGCAGAAGGTCCCAGGTTCAATCCCCGGCATCTCCAGCTGAAAAGACGAGGCAGTAAGTGATGGGAAAGACCTCTGCCTGAGACCCTGGAGAGAGCAGCTGCCAGTCTGAGTAGACAATACGGACCTTGAGGGACCAATGGTCCATTTCAGTATAAGGCCGCTTCATGTTACCATTAGGGCTGGATGGTTCCTGGCCTCCCTCCCTGCCCTACCTTGTCATTTTGGTGCTGTCAGAAGGAGCTGTTTTCACTTGGGAATGAACCCAAACCAATCAATACAGCAAGGGAGGACGTGACCATCCAGGTGGGCCCCTCTGTGTGTGTTTGGTTCAGCCCGAAGCTCTTGCTTTCTCTGACTCCTCTCCTGGGAAGCGCACGGCAAAGCCCAAGACTGCCACAAATGCTCGCCAGCCCCTCGGAAGCTGAGCCGGCTCCTCTCGTGTGGCTATTCTGGTCCATTTCCCAGGAGGGCAGATCCCTTTCTGTGGATTAAAGCGCAAAAGGGTCAGTGAGAGGTCAGATGTAGGGCACCCAGGTAGAGTCAGAGACTAATGATATCTCTCCCATGTTGCCAAGTCTTCAAGTCATCTCTCCCCGCGGCCCGCCACAGCTTCACTGGCAGACTTGAGACCTTGGAAATTGGTGAACATCGGTTGTGTTTGGCGATGGCTGGTAAGATTTTGTGTGGACTTCAGCACAAAGTCTTCCCAGTTCTGGTGGCTGGGATACTGTACCAAGGCTGGCATAGTTCAGAAGGGTCTTGTTGTCCTTTTGAACCTGAACTGAACACGCGAAGGTGCCGTAGCCTGAATAAGACCCCTGGTCCATCAAGGTTGGTATTGTCTGCTCAGGCTGGCAGTGGCTCTCCAGGGTCTCAGGCTGGGGTCTTTCGCATCACCTTCGCATCGCCTGATGCTTTATAATTGGAGATGAGGGGGATTGAACCTGGGACCTTCTGTGTCCCAAGCGGATGTTCTACCATGTCTCAGGTCAAGGTCTTTTTCATCAGCTACTGCCTAATCCTTTTGACTGGAGATGGCAGGTGATGAACTTGGGACTTCCTACTGAGCCAAGGTCCCATATCAAGGCCTTTTCCATCACCTAATACCTGGTCCTTTTAACTGGAGATGTCAGGGATTGAACTTGGGACCTTCTGCATACCAAGCAGATGCTCTACCATTGAGCAAGGGTCTCAGGTCAAGGTCTTTCCCGTCACCTCCTGCCTGGTCCTTGTAAGTAACTGGAGATGCTGGGAATTGAACCTGGGGCCTTCTGTATGCCAAAGCAGATGCTCCACCACTGAGCCAGGGTTTAGGTTCAAGGTCTTTCCCATCACCCCCTACCTCTTCCTTTTAACTGCAGCTTCTGGATATTGAACCTGGGACCTTCAGCATGCCAAGCAGATGCTCTACCACTGAGGCAGGATCCCAGGTCAAGGTCTTTCCCATCACCTCCTACTTGTTCTTCATAACTGCAGCTAATGGGGATTGAACCTGGGACCTTTTGCATGCCAAGTGGATGCTCTACCACTGAGCCACAGCCCCACCCCCCAAGCTTTGCATTTATTCCATCCTGATGTCACATGAACACATGCAGCCTTATACTGAATCAGACCCTTGGTCCATCAGGGTCAGTATTGTCTGCTCAGACCGGCAACAGCTCTCCAGGGTCTCAGATGGAGGTCCTTCACATTGCCTACAATCTGGTGCTTTTGACTGGAGATGCTGGGGTTTGAACCTGGGACCTTCTGCATGCCAAGCCGATGCTCTGCCACTGAGCCACGGCCCCTCCCTGCTAAAAAGAGGGCATTGTTGTTTAACATAATACCCAGCCAGCACAAAACATGTTATGGTCCATCGCCTGCCGTTAGAAGCAGGAAGTTAAGCAGATAGCGAACGTGCCATTTTCCTGTATTTTTAAAAAAAGAACCCTGTTCCCTTTTAAGCTCACGGCTTTTCTCCTGCTCTCTTTCAGCTTCGGTGGTGTCGTGAAGGGTTGTTTTGTCAGGCTGCGGCATAAAAAGCGGAGTCACCATGGGAGGTAAGACCAAGGTTTCCTTGTGTAAGGGGCGGGCGGGCATTGGTTTCAGCCAGGCCAGGTGGCATCCACACTTACCATGGGAGAATTTCCCGAATCCATTTCAGTCCCGGACTTGTTCATGTGCCTACGCCAGGGGTCCCCAACCTTTCTGAGCCTGTGGAGACCTTTGGAATTCCGACACAGTGTGGTGGGCGCAGCCCCAAAATGGCCACTGTGGCTTCGGTCAGATGGTGAGGAACCTTGTGCTGTGGTGGCAGCTACTGCCAGAGGGTCATTTTTAAAATATCTGCACAGCCAATCAGAAGCTTTGCCAGGGATGGATTGGACAGTTCAGACTTCCCATCCATTTTGTGTGTGCTCCCGTGAGTTCAGACATCTGGAAACATGGGGTGAGTGCGTGGACATCCGTAAGTACCAGACTTGCTCCAGTGGCTGTTTACTCCTCATCCAACTCCTCGTACGATGGGGTGAGCACGACTGGGGTATGGGCACTGAATGTGGCTGTGTGAATGAGCCCATTTAACCTGTAAGGGAAGAGCGACTCTACTGGGCCAAACTGCCCATCTGACCACAGCCTAAAGTTAAGTAATTTACTAGTCTACCAGTATCAAGCCTCTGCTTGGAAGAGGCATTTCCCTCTCCCATAGACAAGGCATGTGTCTTCTGAGCTGATGCTACGATGAGGCATCCCTGCATCATCAAAGGAGAAAGGAAGTTTGTCGCTTCCCCCCGCCGTGTGTGTTTACTCCTTCAAATCTTGAATCAGTGTTACTGATAAATAAAATGCATATGATTAATCCAACTCGATTTCTTCCACTTGGGTCGACTGTCTTGGTGTAAATACGGAGGACCGCCCTTTCTGTTTGGGAGGAACCGACGGAGGGAAAAGAAACAATCTGGGCTTTTTCCTTTCAGAAAAAATGAACAATTTCCCTCCCCTGCCTCGCTTCATCCCCCTGAAGCCGTGCTTCTATCAGGATTTCGACGAGGAGATCCCTCCCCAGCACCGGACCATGGCCAAACGCCTCTACTACCTCTGGATGCGTGAGTTGCGGCTCGGGAGGGCGGAGGGGGGCACATTTGCCAGGGAGGAGGAAGGAAGGGGTAAGAGATCCCTGTCTCTTCCTCCCCTCTCCATGTTTTTTCATGCTTGCTACTTATGGACGGGTGAGAGCAGCGGCAGGAACTGGCTTGAGAGCCAGTTTGGTGTAGTGATTAAGTGTGCGGACTCTAATCTGGGAGAACTGTGTTTGATTCCCCACTCCTCCACATGCAGCTGCTGGTGCGACCTTGGGTCAGTCACAAGCTCTGGCACAGCTGTTCTCTCAAGGACAGTTTCTGTCAAGAGCTATCTCAGCCCAATTTGGACAGAATCAAGCAGCGAAGAGGACAGCGGCCCAGAGGAGGGAGGCGCTGGAGCGGGAGACGTGAAGGCTAAAGAGGGCCCATCTTACAATTTGAGAGATACAAAAAGAAGACAACCTAAGAAATAACTGTTCGTGAAATGTCTGAAAGGAGCTGATTAACTACTAACCCCAAGGGACTTTACTAACTTTACTAACAGAGTTATTTTGGACTCTTGAAAGGTAAAAAGAAGATCTCCCAACCACGGTGGTTGCCAAAAACCGTATTTTTACTGACTAAAACTAACTTTTTAACAGAAAAATTCACTCCCCCTTTTCTTAATCCATCTATATACCCTACCTCTTTTCTATTATAAAAAGCAATAAAATTCTCTCCTTTTTAGGAGGGTTTATTACATAAAACAAGAGCTATCTCAGCCCCACCTACCTCACAGGGGAAGGGGAGGGGAAGGGAAAGGAGTCTGCAAGCCGCTCTGAGACGCCTTTGGGCAGTGAAGGGCAGGGTATAAATCCAATCTCTTCTTCTTCT
The DNA here is from genome assembly GCA_029375565.1 of Gekko gecko. NCBI lineage: Eukaryota > Metazoa > Chordata > Lepidosauria > Squamata > Gekkonidae > Gekko > Gekko gecko. Next base: position 5,635,507 of record JAPDNY010000017.1, on the reverse strand, counting down.
TCTCTTCTTTCAAGAACTGCCCTTGAGAGAAAATCTCTGAAAGAACTTGTGGCTGACCCAAGGTCACACCGGCAGCTGCATGTGGAGGAGTGGGGAATCAAACCCGGTTCTCCCAGATTAGAGTCCGTACTCCTAATCACTACACCAAACTGTATCAGATGATATATCTGATTGGTTCAGATGTGAGGAAACAGCATACAGCACTGCTTCTGGGCCAAACCCCAAGATTGTTGCTTAGTCTGTGTTTAATTCATTCATCTCTCCCAGGTTTGTGACTACTCTCTGGGGCTGGCTGAGCTCATAAATTACCTTGTTTTCAGCCACTGGGAGCCTCTTTAGTGTCTCTTTTTTTGAAGAAACGCCTTTGGGACTCCAGAAACTCCCAGCGTTTTACGTGTGTTCTTCCCACATCTTTGATTCACTGCTCTCGTCCAGTCATTAACCGGCTTCCTTTTTTGCTTGTTTGGTCTTGAGCTGTGACACGTATATGCATGAAAATCCATAACTGGTTTAACTTTGTGAGATTAAATTTCTGCTAACACCATGCTGTTTGGAGAGGACCCTTCCGGTGATTGCGGAAAGATGTACTCAGAGTGCAGGGCTTGGGAAGCACAGTTCGTTTTGAAGCCAGTTCTGTCAACAGGAAACATCTGATTTTGGACAGGGGATGTGATTTGCAGCTTGGGGCATTCTGCCCAGTGGCTTTGAATTCTCCTTTGCTGAGCCTTCAGGTGCTCTGGAACTTGGACGGAGTTTGGAGAGACTGTGCCAAGAGTGGTAGAAAAAGCAAACTCTGTGTTAGGATTAGGAAGGGGATTGAGAATAAAGCAGCTGATATCGTAATACCCCTGTAGAGAACTATGGTGCAGCCTCATTTGGAATCCTGTGTAGAGTTCTGCTCACTGTATCTCAGAAAGGACATGGCAGAGCTGGAGAAAGTACAGAGGAGGGCAACCAAGATGATGAGGGGTTGGAGCCCCCTCCCTAGGAGGAAAGGCCGAAGAATCTGGGACTTCTCAGTTTAGAAAAGAGGCAGGTAAGGGGGGATATGATAGAGGTTTATAAAATTATGCATGGGTTGGAGACAGCTGACAAAGAGAACTTTTTCTCCCTCTTCCTAAATACTAGAACTCGAGGGCTTCCAATGAAGCTGATGGGCAGTAGGTTCGGGATGGACTAAAAGAAACACTACTTTACACAGAGAGTGATTGAAATGTGGAATTCGCTGCCAGAGGATGTGCTGATGGCCACAGGAATAAACAGGTTGCAAAGGGGATTAGATAGATTCATAGAGGATAGGTCTATCAGTAGGTCCTTGCTGTGGTGGCTGAGGGGAACCTCCACGTTCAGAGGCACTAATCCTCTGAATCCCAGAGCCAGGAGGCAACATCGGGGGAAGACATTGGCCTCCCTGCCCTGTTGTTGGCCCTCCAGAGGAACTGGCTGGTCATTGTGTGAGACAGGATGCTGGACTGGATCCAGCAGGGCTCTTCTTCTGTTCTTAGGAAGGCCTCAGCCTCTGTGCTCTGTTGTTGGCCCTCCAGAGGAACTTTTTGGCCACTGTGTGAGGCAGGATGCTGGACTAGATGAACTACTGGTCCAATGCAGCAGGGCTCTCCTTATGTTCTTAGGAAGGCCTTGGCCTCTCTGCCCTGTTGTTGGCCCTCCAGAGGAACTGGTTGGCCACTGTGCGAGACAGGAGGCTGGACTAGATGGACCGCTGGTCTGATCCAGCAGGGCTCTTCTTACATTCTTATGTTATGTTTTTATGAAAGAAACTTGGCAAGAGGGTATTGAGAAGTGCTGTGAATGCGCTCTTGCTCTGTTGCTAACGGGAACTGCAGTAGCAAAAATGACAGGCCCTTTCTATTTGCCAGTGTACATGCTTCTCACCATTTGGATCCCGGCCCGTTTTTCGCCCAGCCCTAGAGTATGTTTACTTAGACTCAGATCTTGCCCAGTCGGCAAGGCTTGGTTTTTTCCCCAATGGTTTCTTTGTAAGAGGCCCAACCCAAACCACCATCTGATATAAAACCACCCTGGTTGACTTGGAAGGCGACACAGAACAACTGGAAATCAAAACGGCTATTAAAGAAGCAAAACCATCAGTAACAGAGCAGGGAGAGAAGCGTGTGGGTAGACTGTCTGTGCCATCCTATACGCAGCTACCCCGACAGTGGACACCACCCCTAGCTCTACTGCCATTTCCCAAGCATGTGGGCTTAGAACAGCAGTCTTTTCCTTTAAAAAAGTCATTGCTCCAAATTTGTGTTGCCTTTAAGAGGGATGTGTGTGTGTCATTTTCTATTTATTGGATTTGGACGTGTGAACCCCCGTGCCTTTCAGAGAAAACTATCTGGGTGCCTGACAAGAATTTAAGGACATAAGAACACCAGAAGAGTCCTGCTGGATCAGATCAGTGGTTTGTCTAGTCCAGCATCCTGTCTCACGCAGTGGCTAGCCAGTTCCTTTGGAGGGCCAACAACAGGGCAGAGAGGCTGAGGCTTTCATCAGAACATCAGAAGAGCCCTGCTGGATCAGAACAGTGGTCCATCTAGTCCAGCATCCTGTCTCACACAGTGGTCAACCAGTTCCTCTGGAGGGCCAACAACAGGGCCTAGAGACTGAGGCCTTCCTAAGAACATAAGAAGAGCCCTGCTGGATCAGAGAGCCAACAACAGGGCATAGAGGCCGAGGCCTTTCCCTGGTAAGAATCTAAGAAGAGCCCTGCTGGATCAGACCAGTGGTTCATCTAGTCCAGCCTCCTGTCTCACACAGAGCCTAACCAGTTCATCTGGAGGGCCAACAACACAGCATAGAGGCTGAGGCCTTCCCCCGATGTTGCCTTCTAGTTCTGGGATTCAGAGGCTTAGTGCCTCTGAATGTGGAGGTTCCCCTCAGCCACCATGGCTAGTAGCCGTTGATAGACTTATCCTCCATTAATCTATCTAATCCCTCTTTAAAGCTGTCTATTCCTGCCGCCATCACTGCATCCCCTGGCAGCGAATTCCACATTTTAACTAATCTCTGTGTAAAGTAGTATTTCCTTTTTTCCTTCCCGAACCTACTGCCCATCAGCTTCATTGGATGCCCTCAAGTGCTAGTATTTGGGAAGACAGAGAAAAATCTAATGTACTCTCAAAGCATCCCGTTAAAAATCACACGAGGATAGTACAGTGGGGATCAAAACTCATTAAATCAGGCTGCTGGACTCTTGAGTGTTTCTTCACTGGCTACATGGTGTTCTGACACCCCGGGAGGGGAATTTGAGAAATGCCCCATGGACAATGCGGGAGGCGGGGGAGAGAAGCCTGTTTGTTTGGGATCTGATCTCCGGACTCTCATCGCCGGAAGGGTCTTCTCCGGCGCTCTGCTTGCGGTGCTGACCTGCCACTGTGGCCCCTCCTCTCCGTGTGTCTTTCTCTCTCTCCACGTGTGTTTGCAGTGAACAGCATCACCTTGGCGGTGAATCTGATTGGCTGCCTCGCGTGGATGATTGGCGGCGGCGGAGCGACTAACTTTGGACTGGCTATTCTCTGGCTCATTCTCTTTACGCCCTGCTCTTATGTCTGCTGGTTCAGACCCATTTACAAAGCCTTCAAGTGAGTGCCGGGTTCCTGTCGTCTCTCTTCCTTTCTCACCTGTCCGGGCTCCGTTTCCTTTCAGGACTTGGAAGATCCTGAAGTCACCACGGTCCCATTCGGGGCTGGCGTCAGAAATCGGCTTGGCGGGCCGTCCACCGAGGCCTGCAGCATGATAAAGGGGCTTCCACCAAGAAATGGGAGCTTGCCCCCGAGCCTCCTGGGAGATCACAAGGCCTTCTGGGATGATCTCCTAGCTCTTGACGGGATGTATTGTGGAGCGTGGCACTCTCTGTCCCGTCAGGCAGGTCTTCCAACAGGAAATGCAGGAATGTGGTGTCACAGGAGACGGTCTCCTACTTCCTGGTGGAAGGGCCAGACTGAAGAGGCTGAGAAACGTGGCTGTCTCGTGTGAGAGTCGCGTTCCTCTACTAGGAAACTGTCCCGACAGGAAATGGAATGATGTGATGTCACAGGAGCCGGGGGCAGTCAGTCTCCCATTTCCCGGCGGGAGGATAGCAAGCAAACTAGGAAATGGCTATCAACTGCCCAGCCTCATGTGTCCTTGGGAAGTCCCCATCTCTGCCTTTTGGTTTTGTGCATGCCCAATCGATAGCGCTGGGCTAGTGGTTCATGCCTCATGGCATGACGGGGAATCAGATCAATGAGGATCAATAGCAATAGTTGATCTGTGTCTTGTTTTTAGTGGAGGAGAGCTCATTTTGGGTGCAAGAACGGCAGTATGGTGAACACCCAGGACACACAAAGCTGTCTTTCATTGAATCAGCCCCTGGGTCCATCAAATTCAGAATTGTCTACTCAGATTGGCAGCGGCTCTCCTCCAGGGTCTCAGGCTGAGGACTTTCACATCATCTGATCCATTAACTGGGGATGCTGCGTGGGGAAGAAACCACAGAGGCTTGGGGGGAGTCAATGAAAGAAAGGGGGAATGAAGTAAGTGGCTGGAAGGATACCAGGTGGGTGGGGTCAGCAAGTGGGGAACTGAATTTCCTCTCCCTCGTGAGTCCTCGCGGGTCCCCCTTTTGTTAATATTCTAATGCCTTAACACCAATAAGATCAATAATGGTATCGATCAGCTCCATCAGTTAGGGAACACAGTGGCAGAAAGCCGCATCAAAACTTGTCAGATGGATAAAAACAATTCAGTAGCTACCACAGCCCGACATTACACCAGACAGTCTGGCAGCAAAAATGTCGAAACGCCAAAGAGAAAATTGCAGAGAGCCAAAAGAGGAGATGTTATATGATAGTCAAAATGCCTGGGTGATTTTTTTTTTAAAAAAAGTTTTCACCTAGCGCCTAAAATTTTGAAAGGGACAGGGGTCATTTCCTATAAAAAGAGGTGCAGGAGCTCATTTGCATAACTCATTTGCATATGCCACACCCTGTGACAAAGTTATGCAATGAGTTATACAAATGAGTTTAAATCCCACCCCCAGTCTCAGGGGGGAAGGCAGGTATGTCTGCCTCTGTGTTCTCCCTGTCTCCAGCCAACTCGCCGGCGGGCTGCCTGGAGACAGGGAGGGCACAGAGGCAGTCATGCCTGGCTTCCCTGCCCGATCTTCTCCAGGTGGGCATGGAGAGGGGCACCTGCAGGTCACCTGGAGAAGGTTGGGCGGGGAAGCCAGGGATTTAAATCCCCCCGTCTCTCCGCAAAAGCAGAGAGGCTCAGGGGGGAAGGCAGTCATGCCTGGCTTCCCTGCCCAATCTTCTCCAGGTGGCCCCTGGCTGCGGGGCACCTGGAGAAGGTCAGGCAGGGAAGCCAGGGTTTTAAATTCCCCCTCCCTAAGTGTCTCTGCGGGCGGGTGGGGGGTGCGGCCTGGGCTCCTTTCTGCTGGGGTGCTGCTCTGGGCCGCTCCGGCAGGAAACGGCCCCTGGAAAGGGCTGAGGGCCAAGTACGCTGCTAAGGAGGAGAATGTTCCCGATCTGGGAGGCCACCACCGAGGAGGCCCCATCTCCGGCAGCCTCTCATCTTGCCTCCAGAGAGGAAGGCCTTAGAAGCTGATCTTAATCGACGGGCAGGTTGAGACGCAAGATTTTGTTTCTTGCAAGCTGCTCGAGGAACCAATTCTGCCTGATAAGCTGGAGAAAACTCTAACCAGCAACACTGCAGAGTAGACCAGACTGCGGGACCGCACCTTGCTAGTGATTTGAACCTGGACATTCTTACATCCAAGCCGAGTGCCCTGTCCAGCAACTTACATTGTCACTTAGCTTGATTTTAATCCCCCCGGTAAATGCCTGCTTTCTCTCTCCTCTCTTTTCCTTGCAGTGGCTCTGATCCTAGCAGGGCCGTCTCTGTCGATCTCTTATCAGCGATGGCTCTTCTTGGAGCCACTGAAGGACTGCTGGTGACAGGAGAATTGTTGTCCTGGTGGTGATGAGCTTTTAATTTTTTCCCCCTTTCTTTTGTAGGACAGACAGCTCCTTCAGCTTCATGGCTTTCTTCTTCACGTTCATGGCACAGCTGGTGATCAGCATCATCCAAGCGGTTGGGATCCCCGGCTGGGGGGTCTGGTAAGTCTTCAGGCTAAAGGGAGAATCCTTTTCTCCTCCACAGAATCTTAGTGCCGCTCACTGGCTGATTTCCTCCTCGAGCAGAGAGACCAAGAACTGGTCTGCATGCATCTGTGACTTAGGTAAAGGTAAAGGTTTCCCCGTGCTTGAAAGCCAGTCGAATCCGATTCTAGGGTGCGGTGCTCATCTCTGTTTCCAAGCCGAAGAGCCAGCGCTGTCTGAAGACGTTTCCGTGGTCATGTGGCCAGCATGACAAGACGCCAAGGCACACAGAACACTGTTACCTTCCCATCGAAGTGGTACCTATTTATCTACTTGCAATTTCTTGCTTTCGAACAGCTAGGTTGGCAGAGGCTGGGACCAGAGACGGGAGCTCTCTCCGTCATGCGGCACTTGGGTCTCGAACTGCTGAACTACTGACCTTCCAATCATTTTTGACTTACTTTGTGCATATTTAACACACTCTTCTGCAGGCGGCATTGATAGTTCTGCCCTCTTTTCTTTTATCCTCACAACAACCCTGGGAGGTACGTTAGGCTGAGAAAGAATGGCTGACCTGAGCTCACCTAGTAAGTTTTGTGACAAATGGAGATTTGAATCCAGATCTCTCAAGAGAGAGAAAACAAAACAGGGAACGCTGGCTGCCGCAGAAATAACAGGTGTGTGTGTGTGGGAGGTCTGAATATAGCCGTGGAGTGATTCACAGTTTTTTTGACAGCTGATTGCAGCCTGCGAGATGTATGGCGTTCCTCTCCAAGTTAATTTCCTGTCTGCCAGTGATACACAAGGCTTCTTGATTCCTGCAGGCTATATGTTCGGCAGCATCCTCAGTTGTAGAACACTCAGAAACCGGCAGTCGCAGAACATGCGGGTTAGTTCGGATCAGGGGCGAATGCCTGCCCTGGCTGCTGTTGTTCTTCAGGGTGGCCAGGGCATGTTGCGGAAATTGCCACAGGCGGAATTCTCCTGCCAGGATCTCGACCCTTGTCCTAACAACCACTTCCTTTCGCCACAATGTCTTGATCAGCATCCTTTTCCTCCCCACCTCATCGTATATAACCCCTCCTGACATTCAGTGATGTGACTTTCAGTGTGTCTTGCCTCAATTTGCCTGTTTTTCAGAGTGCTTTTTTCCTTTGGGTTTCCTTTTCTCATTTCGTTCCCTGCTGTTCAGCCTCCTGGCCTCTGGGTTTCCTGACCGTCCCCTTCCACCCTCCTGTGAACCCTTTCCAGTCTTCAGCCTGTCCTTTGCGAGGTTTTATGTCCAGCCAAATTGACACCTTTCTTGCGCCTCATAGAAGTTGGATTGCGAACGGTCCAATTCCTTGAGCGACTGAACATTCCATACCATTCCTTACCCGCTTATTCAGTTGGCTTTGCTGCTGTGAACACTTAGACAAGAAAGATTTAACTCACAAAATTACTAGAAAGCTTCCATGGGCAAAAGAACAGGTAGCAGATTCTTTAGGTATGCTACACCCAAAGCATTTAGGGCTTTAAGAAGAAGAAGAGAAGAAGAGGAGTTTGGATTTGTACCCCACCCTTCACTCGGAGTCTCAGAGTGGCTTACAATCTCCTTTTCCTTCCTCTCCCCACAACAGACACCCTGTGAGGTGGGTGGGGCTGAGAGAGCTCTTTTGAGGACTGCTCTTGAGAGAACAGCTCTGAAAGAACTTGTGACTGACCCAAAGTCACACCAGCAGCTGCATGTGGAGGAGTGGGGAATCAAACCCAGTTCTCCCAGATTAGTCTACACCAAACTGGCTTTCTTTAAAGGTCAAATCTTGTGGTAAGAATTGGGCCTGGAAAAAAAATTGGCATCCACTGAATGAAACAGAGGTCAGGTGCTCCATATGGTCGACTGCAGATGACAAGTGGATGGCTACACTTTGGGCTAGACCAGAGGTCCCCAAACTTTTTGAGTCTGCGGGTGTCTGTGGAATTCTGACACAGCACGGTGGGCACAGCCACAAAACTGCTGCCACAAAATGGCTGCTGAAGGAGGCGGGGCCAATCACAAAATGGCTGCCGCAGCTTCCCTTCAGTCACACTGTGGTGGTAGCTGCCACCCAAGCAACATCTTAAGAAATCTGCACAGCCAATCAAATGTCCAACAGCCAATCAGAAGCCGTGCTGGGCAAAAGTTCCACCCGCTTTCCAATAACACTTGTGGGCACGAGGAAAGTTGTTGGCAGGCACTGCAGTGCCCCCAGGCACCATACCGGGGATGCCCAGACTAGACATTTCTGATAACTTTACAAATGTAGGCCGACATAGATCATGTTGTGGTGGAGCGATGTGGGGGTATTGGCAGCAGGTCGCACAGATGTCTCCAAACTTCTTTCTGGTTTCCCCGCAGCGGCTGGATCGCGGCCATCTCCTTCTTCGGCAGCAACGTGGGCTCAGCGGTCGTAATGCTCATCCCCACCATCCTGTTCACAGCCATGTCTGTTTTCTCCTTCATCGCCCTCAGCATGGTAAGAGCCCCGTGGGTGGGAAATGCTCGTATCCGTGGACGGGTTGCATAGGAACGTCAGAAGAGCCCTGCTGGGTCAGAGCAGTGGTCCGTCTTTGTCTTGTTTGGCAAAAATACCCAATTACACTTTCTGGCCCTCCTCCTGACGTTGTTTCTTCATGTGTTTTTAATCTAATTATCATTTTTAAAATATATTTTTAATTCGTCAAATATTTTAGTTTTGTTACGGGGGCTGCCCCGTGGACCCTGATCGGGTGGAAAGGTGGTATTCAAATGTTTAAGTGAATCGCTTCTTGCTCCTGTGTTAAGAAAACATTTATTTAGGTATTTCTTTTATACCCTGGCCTTCCCCACCCCCCAATGAACTCACATCGTTCTCCTCTCCTCTGTTTTATCCTCACAATGGCCTTGTGAGGTAGGCAAGGCTGAGCGTATGCGACTGGCCTGAAGTCTCCCAGCAACCTCCAATTGGCAGAGCAGGAATTTGAACCAGGGCCTCCGAGCTCCTAGTCCCCTAGTCTGACTGCTATACCACACTGTTCTCTTAGGGAAGCAAACAAACGTAGCCCTGTTGCCCAGTCTGGGATGGAAAAAACCTGGAGATTTAGGGGGGTGGAGCCTGAGGAGGGCGGGGTTTGGGGAGGGGAGGGATTTCAGTGGGGTAGAATCCCATAGAGTCCACCTTCCAAAGCGGCCATCTTCCCCAGGTGAGCTGACCCAGTGTTCCCTCTAAGCTGAGTGAGTGTGAGTTAGCTCACAGTTTTTTAGCCTCCAGCTTACACATTTTGGTCTTAGCTCAGGAAAGAGGGCTCCAGAGCAGTCTAATTAATGCAGCAGCCAAATCACTCACCACTTTAATGCCGGGAGCTCACAAAGTAGAATTTTTGCTCACAAGACCCCACAACTTAGAGGGAGCATTGGTTGTAAGCCCAGAGCTCTTTTTGTAGCAGGAACTCCTTTGCCTATTAGGCGACACACCTCGAATGTAGCCAATCCTCCCAGATCTTACAGAGCTCTTCTGACAGGGGCTACTGTAAGCTCTTGGAGGATTGGCTACTTTAGGGTGTGTGTCGCCTAATAGGCAAAGGAGCCCCTGCTACAAAAAGAGCACAGTGGGAAATCTCCAGTTACCGCCTGGAGGCCGGCGACCTCCCACCCCGACGATTCCCGCCTCTCCTCTTCCTGTCCCCGACGCAGGTGCATAAATTCTACCGGGGAAGCGGCGGCAGCTTCAGCAAAGCGCAAGAGGAGTGGACCACGGGGGCGTGGAAGAACCCGCACGTCCAGCAAGCGGCGCAGAACGTGGCCGTCGGCGCCGCCCAGGGAGCCATGATGCAGCACGAGACGCAGTATTCGGCCACCCCCAACTATAACTATCCCAACGAGATGTGAAGGGAAGGTTGCGGCTCGACGCGGGCGGGTGGAACCGGAGCATTTGTCCGTGGGCGGCTGGGTGTCTATGGGTTCTGCAGGGTCGGGGTGGGAGGGCCGGGCCGGTCGTACGACAACTTTCCCGACCGAGGAGGCGTGTTCTCCTTCCTCCTCTCGACTTTGGAACGGGATCCTTTTGCGGGGTCCGCGTGTCCCTGGAGATAAATACATATATATATCTATATCTATTTTTCTCTCCCTTTCCGTTCGAAGAAGCCGTGAGTCGATCTGCAGGACAAAATGGTGTTTGTGCTGTAGTTATCGTACGTGTGTGCTCGATATATATTTCTTTTTTAATCCCCCTCCCTGTGAAACTGTGCAGTGGTGGTTTTTTTAAAATTACTGTGGTGGTAGGTGGTATTTGTAGCGGGGAAACTGAGCGCCCCCCCAAATGGCAAATGAAGACAGACACCCTCCCCAGAAGGTAGCCTACAACTGGCTGTGCTTTCAGTGAGAATTGGACCATGTTCTTACTGTCCCGGGAGCTCCCAATGCCTCAAATATTTTGGACGGCTGCCTTATTATTCCTGCCCTCCGCGTCGCTTCCCCGCCCTCTTTGCGTCAGAGTCTGCGGACTTATCTTTACCCTGCCGTTGTGAGCAAAGCTAAATCAGTTTCCTCCCCCCTTCCGGTGTCCGTGCAAGGAAGACAGTATTTGGGCGTGACTTTCAAAGAGATGGCACCCCTTTCATTCTCGTGGCACCCCTGCTTTTCAGCGTGAAATTCTCCGCATTCCAGGTCTTCTCCCATCCAAACAACCCGCTTTTAAGTTCCCCGCCGATGTTGTGGGTTCTTTTCGTCAGTCAAGAACCTGAAAAGGTAAGTCACATTGAGTGGAGGGCTGACCATTAAAAACTAATGTATAAATAATATGTAAAAATACATGTATTTATTTGTAAAGAGTTAAAAAACATATAGGGGCCCAATCACACCTCATGTAAAAATTCCAAGATCATATATGCACAAGCGCCAATGGATTTGACCAATGCTCTCTCTAAAACTGTGGACTCTGGTGAGCAAAAATTCTCCTTTGTGAGCTACTGGCATTAAAGTTGGAAACAAGCGATTTGGCTGCTGCGTAAAGTAGTCTGCTCCGGAGCCATCCTCCCTGAGCTGAGACAAAAAAATTGTGAGCCAGAGGCTAAAAAATTATGAGCCAGCTCACATTAACTCAGCTTAGAGGGAACGCTGGACTTGACCTGATGTGTTTTGGCTTGTTAGGGCCTTCTTCGGAGGTTAAACACAACGAGGAACAAATTGGCTTAGAGTAGACCATAATGCATAATACAAATATGATCATACAGCATGGCTACAAAAGGGACCAGAAAGAAATGGCTGTGAAAAACTAACCACAACACGTCAGGTCAAGTCCATTGGCCCCTGTGTACATATGATTTTGGAATTTTTACATGAGGTGTGATCGGGCCCCCATGTGTTTTTTAACCCTTTACAAATAAATGCATGTATTTTTACATATTATTTATACTTTAAGTTTTAACTGTTGGCCCTTTACTTAGTTTGACCTCCCTTTTCAGGTTCTTGGTCCCAGTTTTCAGGGTTACGTTTGCTTCCCTTTTTTGTCCGTAGTTTCTTTTCCGTAGGTCGCCACGCTTTTCAGCAGGTTGGCACCAATGCTCCCTCTAAGCTGTGGAGTTTTGTGAGCAGAAATTCTACTTGGTGAGCTACTGACATGAAAGCTGTGAGCGAGCGATTTGGCTGCTGCATAAATGAGTTTGCTATGGAGCCCTCCTTCCTGAGTTGAGAGAAAAATGTGTGCGCCGGAGGCTAAAAAACTGTGAGCTGGCTCACACTCACTCAGCTTAGAGGGAACACTGGTTGGCACTCTTCAGGGGAAGGATTGTTTAAGATCCAGTTGGGTGTAGGGTCTTCCATGGCTTTTGACAGAGCACCGTAGAGACTGTGGTTCCTCTGTGTGGTTTTCTGCTCACCTGGGCGAGCCGCAGTTTCTCCTAGGCGATCAGTCAAACGGCACAGAAACCTGCCTGCCCACCCGGGCTGTCATAGCAGCCGGTTGGAGGACGCTGCAGAACTCTGTGGCTGTCGTGTGCATTCGTACGCTTTTGTATGGCAGAAGAAAAGAGTCTTCTACCTAGGCCGCTGTGTAAGTGGGGCAGGTGGACTATCTGGAGATCTTAGGCAGGCAGCTTTTCTGATGTAGGCTGTTGAGCGGAGCCATTCTATGCTTTTCTGAACTGGATGGAGCATCAACGAAGGCTCTGGTATATGTATCTGGGGAGGGGGGGTGCGGAGAAGGAACAGTACGCTAATGCTGCTTTGTGCATTAATAAGGAACATGCAGCCCATATCTGGATGGGAAAGCAGCTTGGAAACCACACACTTTCCACCTTCATTTGCTGTGGGAAGCGGTCCTCTCTGACCATCAGGGGCTTTTTCTTGCATGGCAGCTCTTCACCCAGTATTTTTGTTTTCGACCCATGCTTTTTAAGGACATAAGAAGATCCCTGTTGAATCAGACTAGTAGTCCATCTAGTCCAGCATCCTGTCTCACACAGTGGCCAACCAGTTCCTCTGGAGGGCCAACAACAGGGCACAGAGGCCAAGTCTTCCCCCTGATGTTGCCTTCTGGCACCGGGATTCAGAGGCTGACTGCCTCTGAACATGGAGGTTCCCCTCAGTCACCATGGCAAGGAGCCATAGATAGACTTTTCCTCCATGAATGTATCTAATCCCCCTTTCAAGCTGTTTGTTCCTGTGGCCATCACTATGTCCTCTGGCAGCAAATTCCACATTTTAATTCCCCTCTGTGTAAAGTAGTGTTTCTTTTTGTCTGTTCTGAACCTACTGCCCATCAGCTTCATCGGTTCCCCTCGAGTTCAAGTCTTTTGGGAGAGGGAGAAATTTTTTTCTCTGTCGACTCATGGATAAGTTTGTAAACTTCTATCATGTCCTCCTTTAGTGGTCTCTTTTCTAAACTGAAAAAAGACTCTTCAGTCTTTCCTCATAGGGAAGGTGCCCAACCCCCTAATCATCTTGGGTGGTGGCAGCAGAGTCTAGCTAGATCTGTGTTCCGATTCTCCCAGCATTTTTTTTTAAAAGCTGGTATAAACTGAATGAGTTTTGTGGGATTGGGTGGAAGGGAAGAGAGGGAGTGTAATTCTTTTCCACTGTTAATGGCTCTCAAAAAATAATAAAGTGGTCCATGTTTCCTTTCTTTTGAAGGCAATGACAGCACCAGGAACAGGGATAACAGTTTAGATCGGAAAAACCACATGGGAAGGGGAAGAGTTAGATCCCCTTTGCTGATTTGGTATAGCGGTTTGGTGTAGTGGTTAAGTGAGCAGACCCTAATCTGGGAGAACCAGGTTTGATTCCCCACTCCTCCGCTTGCACCTGCTGATGTGACCTTGGGCAAGCCATAGTTCTGGCACAGCTGTCCTTGGAAAAGGGCAGTTCCTGCCAGAGCTCTCTCAGCCCCACCTACCTCACAGGGTGTCTGTTGTGGGGAGGGGAAGGGAAAGGAGATTGTAAGCTGCTCTGAGACTCCCTTGGGTAGTGAAGGGCGGGGTGTAAATCCAATCTCTTCTTCTTCTTCTGATCCCCGATCCGAACCAGATCCCCATAGAATGTTTTAAGACCATCGGTTTGGTCTGCAGTGCATTGTGGGTGGAGCTTCTGTACTTCTATTGAGACTGGAGTCATTCCTGATATAAGGGGGGGAATCAACCCAACAACTTTAATTCTCATGATGTTCAGGTTCGTGGTGGTAGAAAGTGCCGTTCAAGTCACAACTGGCTTACCGTAGGGTCTTCAAGGCAAGAGATGCGAACTGAGGTGGTTTGCCATGGCCCGTCTCTGCGTAGCAATCCTGGGTTTCCTTGGTGGTCTCCCATCCAAATACTAACCAGGGCCGACCCTGCTGAGCTTCTGAGATCTGCCGAGATCGGGCTAGCCTGGGGCATCCAAGTCAAGGCAACATTCACAGTTCTAGGAAGCATTTCAGTGACAAGACGGGGAGCCCCCGTCTTTGCGTAAGTGGTTTAGATCTTCTCTTCCTCTCTCCTTTATTCTGTTGCTTCCTTCTGCCTTCCCATTCCCCCCCACCGGCACGCCTAGCTAAAGATTAAAGCTTCCTAAGACCCCCCACTTAGAATTTAACCTCGCTCTCTGGCCAAGAAGGAGCGCTCGTTCCCCTTGACCTTTCTTTGTATCGCAAAGCTACGTCTTGTTGTTTTGGCACCACGCGTGCGTCTGTCCGTGCTCTCTAGTTACCCCGGAGAAACCTCTTTAACGAATAATCCAATTAAACGTCGTAATCCCGCAGGGGATCAAGACTATCCCGTAGATGGGCGGTTTCTCAGCTCATTCGGATACGCGGTGTTTCGCTCTTACATTCCCACAGCTTTATCTCCCCAGTGGGTTTCCAACCTCCAGGTGGTGACTGGAGATCTCCCAGGATTACAACGGATCTGCAGTCCAGAAATCAGTTCCCCTGGAGAAAATGGCTGCTTTGGTGGTTGGACTCGCTGGCGTTATACCTCGCCAAGGTCTCTCCCTTCTCCAGACCCCGCCCTCCTCTGGCCCCACACCCAAAATCTTCAGGTATTTTCCGACCCACAGGTGGCAACCCTGTCTTCTCTCTCCCTTGGCTGTTTGGTTGTTTTTCTTTCCCCCGTGAGCATTTTGTCCCATTGTCTTGGCGGACCGTGAAATGGAATGGGGGTGGGGCCTGAGGAGGGTGGGGCTTGGGGAGGGGCTTCAGCAGGGCATGATGCCTCAGACTCCACCTTCCAGAGCAGCCATTTTCTCCCAGCAGGACAAAGATCACAAAAAGCTGTAGCAGATGCGCTCATATGTCATTTCTCGAGGTATATAAACCAGGGCTATTTTTGGGCAGGAACGCACAGGAACAGAGTACCGGCTGATTCCCAAGTTGGCCACACTCCAGCAGGAACTCATTAGCATAATAGGCCACACCCAACAGCAGAAACGCATTAAGATTGACTATATTTGGGGTGCGTGGCCTAACATGCGAAGGAGTTCCTACCATGAAAAAAAGCCCTGGGTTTTGACAACAAACAAGGTAAACAGAATAAGAAGCAAAAGGTGGGTTTGGCTGGATGACCACACTTCTAGTAACATGGGGGTGTGGTCTAATATGCTAACGAGCAGCACTATCAGGGGCGTGGCCTAATATGCTAATGAATTTCTGTTGTTGGGTGTGGCCTTATATGCTAATAAGTTCCTGCTGGGCTTTTTCTACAAAAAAAGCCTTGATATAAACGATTTCAAATACAGTGTTACAACAACAAGAAAGTAACTTAACGCCGAAGAAATCTGAAGAGGTTGAAGGCAGTGCTCCCTCTAAGCTGTGAAGTCCTGTGAGCAGAAATTCTACTTTGTGAGCGACTGGCATTAAAGTCATGAGCGAGGGATTTGGCTACCGCATAAATTAGTTTGCTCTGGAGCCCTCCCTTCCTGAGCAAAGGCAAAAATGTGTGAGCCGGAGGCTACAAAACTGTGAGCTGGCTCACACTAACTCAGCTTAGAGGGAACATTGGAAGGTTTAACGAAACTCCCCGGCGTACATGCCCGTTTCGTAATGCGACTTCTTCCAAATGGCATCAGTGAACACAAAGTGTTGTCTTCTATTTGTACATCGTGGCTAAATTCATTCAGGAAAGACTCTTTCAGATCCTAGTACTTAGCACATGAAAATGTCAAAGCAATGGGCAGGCTTGCAAAGCCAATACTGTGAACATAAGAACATAAGAGAAGCCAATGTTGAATCAGTCCAATGGCCCATCTAGTCCAACACTCTGTATCACACAGTGGCCAAAAATACCAGGTGCCATCAGGAGGTCCAGCAGTGGGGCCAGGGCACTAGAAGCCCTCCCACTGCTGCCCCCTCCAGCACCAAGAATAGAGTGCATCACCTGCCCCAGACTGAGAGTTCCCATCTATACCCTGTGGCTAATAGCCACTGGTGGACTTCTGCTCCATATGTTTATCTAATTCCCTCTTGAAACTGTCCATGCTTGCAGCTGCCACCACCTCCTGTGATCTTTTTCCTGGTGGGTATACAGCTGTAACCTCCAGGTAGGCCCTAGAGGTCTCCTGGAATCACAAGGCTACAGAGATCAGTTCCCCTGGAGAAAGGGGATGCTTTGAAGGGTGGGCTTTATAGTGTTGTGTCCCCGTTGGGGTCCCTCCACTACCCAAATAACATCCTTTTGGGGTTTTTTTTCAACTGGCAAGTGCTTCCTGTTCTGGGACAGAAGCCAACTCATGCCCTGTTCACAAGTTACAAGGAACACACATACGTCTTGCATGCATATATGTACATAGGGTTGCCAGCTCTGGGTCAGGAAATACCTGGAGATTTTAGGGGGGTGGAGCTTGAGGGGGTGGTCCACTTCTGAAGCAGCCGTTCCCTCCAGGCGGTGTGATCTCTTGTCGCCTGGAGATCCGTGGTGGCAGCGAGAGATCTCCAGCCACCAGCTGGAGGTTGGCAACCCTGCTTTGAAGCCAGGACCCAGTCTCTGGGTAAATGTGGGGCTTGCCTCACGTATCCAGCTGTATATGCGTTGGGTGTAACATGAAAACTACTAAATGTACATTTTTTAAAAAAATCAAGTGTGCACTGTGAACTTGTAAACAGGACTTCTGTTTGGGGCAGATGGAGTTTAGAGCTTTGACTTGCCTCGGCCTCCCTCTTTGAGCAGCCTGAGATCCACGCAGCCTGACCCCATCTGCTTCCCCGTGGCTGCTTTGGCTCCCGAGCTTTCTGTTTTTTGAGCATCCATGTGATGCCACGGTCCAATCATAGGCGGGGTTCTCTGGGGTCTCCCCTGGTGCCTCCCCTCTCCTTTGCCGCCAGCGAGAGCCGGCGTGGTGTAGTGGTTAAGAGCAGCGGACTGTCATCCGGAGAACTGGCTTCGATTCCCCACTCCTCCACGTGAAGTCAGCTGGATGACCTTGGGCCGGTCACGGTTCCCTCAGAACTGTCTCAGCCCCGCCTACCTCACAGGGTGTCTGTTGTGAGGAGAAAAAGGGAAGGAGATTGTAAGCCGCTGTGAGACCCCTTAGGGTAGAGAAAAGAGGAGCGTAAAAACCAGCTCTTCTTTTAAAAATCTCTGTAGCGGCCATGGCGCTAAAAGGCTTGTAACGCTCTAGCACGGGATTGCCAACCTCCAGGTGGCGCCTGGAGAGTGCCTGCTATTAGAATTGATCTCCAGACCACCAAGGTCAGTTCCTCTGGAGAAAAATGGCGGCTTTGGTGGGTGGACTCTCCGGCATTAGACCCTGCTGAGGTCCTGCCGTAAATCCCGCCCTCCCCAGGCTCCACCCCCAATGCCTCCAGGCATCCCCCAACCCAGAACTGGCGACTCTACAGTCTAGCAACAATTGACTTAAAAAGTTAGCCAACAGCCTGGCCCGGGGGCGGGGGTGGAGACGGCATAGAGTTGCCAGGTCCTGTGCTCTCGCCGGGGGCGGGTGGGAGGGAGCTTTCCAGGACTGGGGGGAGGGTGACGTCGCCACGCATGATGTCCCCAAAGGGATGACGATGTCACACGAAAGTGACCGTCACGCCGTCACACGAAAGTGACCGTCACGTGTGGCAACGCTCTGGTATTTTGGGTAAAACTCTAAACCATAGAGTCTGGCCCGAAATACCAGAGTGTCGCAGTGCGACACCCCAGGTGTGATGATGTCACTTCTGTGTGACGTCATCACGCTGGGAACGTCACGCTGGGTTGTGGCAGTTGAGGGCGGGTCTTCCCCCCCCCCAGCGGCCAGCTGGCCAGTGGCGGGCCGGAGCCCACGAAATCGAGGGATTCCCCCGTTCCTACCTGGGGTTGACAACTCTTGAGGTGGCAGGCACAAAGGAGACGCATAGGGAAAAAGGTATCAGCAGAGGAGATCTAAAAATCCTTACCAGACCATTCACACAGTGGGGAAGCCCACTGTGAAATACAGTCTTTCTGGAAAGACCAGACCCAATGAGGGTTGCGAACAACACTCCCTCTAAGCTGTGGACACTTGTGAGGACAATTCTACGTTGTGAGCATAACTGGCATTAAAGTTGTGAGCGAGCGATTTGGCTGCCGCATAAAGTAGTCTGCTCCAGAGCCCTCCTCCCTGAGCGAAGGCAAAAATGTGTGAGCCGGAGGCTAGAAAACTGTGAACTGGCTCACACTAACTCGGCTTAGAGGGGACACTGGTTGCGAACCTCCAGGGGATTGCTGGAGATCGCCCGCTATTGCAGCCGATCTCCGGGCAAGAGGGATCAGTTCCCCTGGAGAACATGGCCGCTTTGGAGGGTGGACTCTGTGGCATTGTACCTCCTCGAAGCCCCTCCCCGCCCTCCTCAGGCCCCACCCCCCAAATCTCCAGGTCTTTCCCAATGTGGAGCTGAGTACCCTAGACCAGACCATGTTTTGGGGAACCACAGAAGGACACTGGAGAACCACTGTATGACTATATCATGTGGTCACTCTTAAAAAACAAACTCCGGTTTGAGAGCCAGAGGACAGCCAAACAGCTTTGTGGAGGCAGGTTGAGTCCTGCAATGGTGCTCTGAGAAAGCTCAGCCATGAAGAGGTGGCAGCTACAGTGGAGATGACACTCGTAGATCCCCACCTTCAACTAGTAGAGCCAGTTTGGTGTAGTGGTTAAGTGCGCGGACTCTAATCTGGGAGAACCGGGTTTGATTCCCCACGCCTCCACTAGCAGCTGCTGGATGACCTTGGGCAAGCCATAGTTCTGTCAGAGCTGTTCTCTCAAAGATAATTCTGGAAAGAGCTCTCTCAGCCCCACCTACCTCACAGGGTGTCTGTTGTGGGGAGGGGGAGGAATTTGTAAGCCGCTCTGAGACTCCCGAGTGAAGGGCGGGGCATAAATCCAATCTCCTCCTCCTCCTCCTTTTCGCCAACAGTTGAGCAGCGTTCGTTCATTGGCGTCTGTCAAGGAGTCCTAGACTGAACCCCAGCGATCGTAACGGGGCTGTTGCACATAAGGGATCAGACATGTCTTTCATTTTTTAAAAAGTTAATAGAGCTTTATTCAATTGCTGCCAAAACAGAAGTTCAGTCTACAAGCAAAGCATTGCTTTAGAATCATACAGCAGCAAAAAACAAGAAAACTAACTTAACTGTCTAACACTTTCCAGGACCTGTGTCAGATGGCACAAAGATTAAATGCAAGAACCAAAAGGCCACATTTCAGGCATTCTCTACGTTGCTAGCAATTGCAATTCAAGTGTGACGTAGCCCGGGCCTTCAGTCCATCAGAATCCAAGCTAGTCTTTCCAGGTTCTTAGCTCAGTTATAGTTTTTTGGCCAAGCAGTGTCAGGTGAGGATGACATCCAGTCAGCGCACAGTGTTGCTGGAACCCTCTAGAAAATTACCCCACCACTCCTCTCACCTCCTCCCGCGCATCCTGCGGGCCACAGATCCTCATGAGAAGCCAATTTCCACTTTTCAGCTCTGGCCTTGAAGATGATAAGGGCTGTGGAGGCCGAGAAATCGATTAGTAACACCTGTGGGGTGGAAGGTGCCCAGTACCAGGCACATTAACCCGTGAGGGGGATGTCAAGAGGGCTTTGCCTCACAGTATCCCTGGCTGGATTGAGTTTAGGAGAGTGAACACTGTTGCCAACGACTTTCTCTCAAATAAGGGAAGATCGCCGACTTGGCGACGCCCGCACTGGAATCCCTCTGGATCGGCTCTTCTTTTGGCGCGGCGGAGACCTGCCGTCGGCTCGGCTCCATCCCGGCACAGATCTGGCAGTCCTGTTCCACATTGCTTTCGGTTGGTAGACTTCCAGAGTTAGCTGTGGTGCCATAAGTAATCATGTCAGTGTACCTTATTGACAACGGAATTTTTAAAAAACCACGTTCTCTATAAAAACGGGGGCGGTGGGGCAGTGGGGAGAGAGGATGGACTTTGGAAATACGGGGACCACTCGTGATTATCTAGTCATTCCATGTTTGTCCCCGATGAAACCGTGTCAATCTGGAGACTAATAAACAAGTTCTATCAAAGATGGTACCTTTTGGTGGTCTCGTCTTGTGCTCGGAGAGGTGGAGGCTCGCTGCAAGTGGTACATACGTGGAAGGGGACGTGCGTGGAAGGGGGGAAAATAAGGGGAAGGGGGGAAGGATGGGGCCTAGGAGGGCGGAGGGGGAGGAAGAGAGATTCTTCCAAAGTCTTCAGGGACAGGGAGGTTGGCGTGGGTTGGGATTCACTCGCCGAAACGTTGGCTCTAAGCCTCTGTTTGTTTGATTGGTGGTTAATTATTATTTGGGATGCAGTTCAGTTTTATTTTGTTAGGTTTCATCTCACCTGTTCTTTTAACACAGGAAGCTGCCTTATACTGAATCAGATCCTGGGTCCAGTAAAGTCAGTGTTGTCTACTCAGACTGGCAGTCAATGCTCCCTCTAAGCATTGTGAACAACAGGGCTATTTTTGGGCAGGAACGGAGTTCCGGCTGGCTCCCGAGTTGGCCTTGCCCAGCAGGAACTCATTAGCATAATAGGCCACACCCAACAGCAGAAACTCATTAGGATTGGCCGCATCAGGGGTGTGTGGCCTAACATGCAAAGGAGTTCCTGCTCCAAAAAAAGCCCTGGGTTTTGACAACAAACAAGGTAAACAGAATAAGAAGCAAAAGGTGGGTGTGGCTGGATGACCACGCTTCTGGCGACATGGGGGTGTGGCCTGATATGCTAATGATCTGTGCTGTCAGGGGTGTGGCCTAATATGCTAATATGTTCCTGCTGGGCTTTTTCTACAAAAATAGCCCTGTGAACAACAGTTCTGTTTTTTGGGCTACCGGCGTTCAAGTTGTGAGCCAGCAGTTTGGCTGCTGCATAAATCAGTTTGCTCTGGAGCCCTCCTTCCTGAGCTGAGACAAAAAAATGTGTTAGCCGGAGGCTAATAAACTGTGAGCTAGCTCACACTAACTCAGCTTAGTGGGAACACTACTGGCAGTGGATTTCTAGGGTCTCAGGCAGAGGTCTTTCACATCACATCTTTCACTGCATGCTCCTTTTAACTGGAGATGCCGGGGATTGAACTTGGGACCTTCTGCATGCCAAGCAGATGCTCTAATACTAAGCCTCGGTCTGTCTTCAAGAAGCTCAAGGCAGCATGCTTGGTCCCCTCGCACCCCTCATTTATTCTCACAACAACAACCCTGTGAGGTAGATTAAAGAAAGGCTATCCCTGGCTCAAGGTCACCCGCTGAGATTTATCCAGTGAAGAGTGGCCTGGAACCCACACCTCCCTCCTCACAGCTCAGCCCTTGAAACACTATGCTGGCTGTCTATCCTCGTGCCTGCTCCATTTTTATATTTTATTTTATTTATTCAATTTGTATCCTGCCCTCCCCGCCTTGGTGGGCTGAGGGTGTTTTACAGAATACATATATATTAAAACAACAAAATATGATTACAACACAAAAAAATTGAATTAATCCATCCAAGACCCACCTCCAGTTTCTGCAATATGCATGAGGTGGAGCAATGAATAGAGAGAGCTTCTTCTCTTCCTATAACACTTGAACCTGAGAAGGGGCACCCCAAAAAGTTAAGAACATGAGAAGAGCCCTGCTGGATCAGACCAGTGGTCCATCTAGTCCAGCCTCCTGTCTCACACAGTGGCCAACAACAGGGCACAGAGGCTGAGGCCTTCCTAAGAACATCAGAAGAGCCCTGCTGGATCAGACTAGTGGTCCGTCTAGTCCAGCATCCTGTCTCACACGCTGGCCAACAACAGGTCACAGAGGCTGAGGCCTTCCCCTGGGGTTGCCTCCTGGCTCTGGAATTCAGAAGCTGACTGCCTCTGAACATGGAGGTTCCCCTCAGTCACCATGGCTAGTAGCCACTGATAGACCTATCCTCTATCAATCTATCTAATCCCCTTTTAAAGCTGTTTATTCCTGTTGCCATCACTACATCCTCTGGCACCGAATTCCACATTTTAATCACTTTCTGTGTAAAGAAGCATTTCCTTTTTTCCACCCTGAACCTACTGCCCATCAGCTTTATTGGATGCCCTTGAGTTCTAGTCTTTGGGGAGCAGGAGAAAAAAGTTCTCTTCGTCCGTTCTCTCCAGTCCATGCATAATTTTATAAACCTCTATCATGTCCCCCTCTTAGTCATCTCTTTTCCCAAACTTTCCTCACAGGGAAGGTGTTCCAGCCCCCTCATCATTCCAGTTGCCCCCTCCCCCGTACTTTCCCCAGAAGGTGATGGGCAAAAGATTCAGGACAGACGAAAGAAAATGCTTCTTCATTCAGTGGCGAGATACCAAAGGAGAGAATCTCATTTCTTTGCAGTTAAACAAACAGTTGACCTACTCTCTAGTAATTATTCGGTTAGCTGTAATGTACTTGGAAAAGGTAGGCAAATTTTTGCACATTTATCTCTTACTTTTCTGCATCCCTAATTCTGGGACAAGCCCTGAAGCCAGGTGTGTGCCGCAGCGAATTCACCTCGATGATAGTTTTTCTCTGTGCCGTGGAGTGTGTGTAGGGCACAGCTTTCAATGTGCTTCCTCCAAAGTTTCTGCGCCCTCCAGCTCCAACCCTGCGAAGATGGACAAATAACTGGGACTCAGGAGCAGAAGAATAGGTGAGACATTTATTGCATTGTGGAGCTTCCGTGTGCCAGGTAGGCTTGCCAACCTCCAGGCGGTGGCTGGAGATCTGGAATTACAACTGGTCTCCAGTTCCCCTACAGCAGGGGTGTCAAACTCATTTGTTACAAGGGCCGGATCTGACATAAATGAGACCTTGTCGGGCCGGGCCGTGGGTGTCATAAAATGTAATGCCAGGTAGCGGAGATAGAAACTTTATAAAGGACACAAACACAAAGGGGTTTTTTTTAAAAAAACTTAAAATAAATACATGCTTAAAACATTAGCACCCTTGCAATATTTTATTTAACAGTGTCTGATAATAGACACCCCTTGCTCTGAATTATTGCATCAAAAAATGTCTGTGCTGTTGCAATCTTGAGTGTGCTGTTCAGGTGTGTATCTGTCAGCTGCAAACCTACGATGCAGCAGCAGCAGCAGAACTGGAAGAAGCAGCAGAAGACAGCCAGTTGCACTGCAGGCCTGATAGAAGCCTTCCGGGGGCTGGGCCGCATGCTTGACATCCCTGCCCTGCAAAAACTATGTGGCATTGTACCCTGCTGAAGTCATTCCCCTCCTCTCCCCAAACCCTGCCCTCCCCAGGTGAGTCCACCCTCAAAATCTTCAGGAATTCCTCAACCCTGAGTTGGCAACCGTAAATGCCAAGCAGATACTCTACCACTTGGGGTCCCTAACTCTTTGAGCCTGCAGGCAGCTTTGCAATCTTTTTTCTGTATTTCTCCCAGCCTCACTCCATTTTGCCTTCACACAACAACCCTGCAAGGTAGGTTAGGCAGAGAGTTGTTGTTCAGTCGCACAGTTGAGTCTGACTCGTCGCGACCCCATGGACCAGATCACACCAGGCCCTCCTGTCTTCTGCCATCCTCTGAAGTTTGCTCAATCTCATGCTTGCAAACTAGGGTTTGTAGTCAGTCTGTGGACTACAGTTGATAGCAAGATGCTTTAAAGTTTGCCTCCATGCTAGAAAGGAGATGGATGGGATCTAAGGACCGAATCCTCACAATTTTTTGTTGTTGCTGTTGTTCCGACTCTTCGCAGCCCCATGGACCACATCATGCCAGGCCCTCCTGTCTTCTGTCATGCTCCAGAGTTTGCTCAGCTTCATGTTCGTTGCCTCAATAACACGGTCTAACCCACTCATCCTTTGCTGTCCCCTTCTTCTTTGACCTTCAGTCATTCCCAGCATCAGGGCCTTCTCCAGCGAGTGCTCCCTTCTCATTTGGTGGCCAAAGTATGTGAGCTTCAGCTTCAGTCTCTGGCCTTCCAGGAAACAGCCAGGATTGATTTCTTTTAGGATTGACTGATTCGATCTCCTTGCAGTCCAGCTTCTGCAAAACAGTCCATATTAATTTTAAAGGACTCGATTTGAAACTTGTATGGAAAAAGGCCCTAAAAGTGAAAATTACCTACCATTTACCCTCAAATCCAGTTTTATGTATGTTGTTCGCATGTTTGTCAATGGAAATAAACAAAATGAATATGAAAAAGAGTTTTCTCCAGCACCATAGTTCAAAAGAATCTATTCTTAGGCGCTCGGCCTTCCTTAGAGTCCAACTCTGGCAGCCATACAGTACTGCTGGGAATACCATTGCCTATCAAAGTCGATAGGCAAAGAGAGAGAGTGCTGCATTACAGGCCCGAGGAACTTCAGGTAGGGCTGAGTAGAAACGTGGATCCAGGTCTCTCCACGTCTCCTCTGGCACTGTGCTCCTACCGCCAGAACTCCTCTTCCTTCCCTTCAAGTTTTACAATTTAGGAAGGGCAGAACTACAACTCCCACAAACCCAAGGAACCTCGAGGGAGGCCAATGATCCCCCCTATTAAGATCACAGCCTAGAGGGTCCCATTTCGTCAACTTCCGGAAAAGTACAGCCGCCATTCTCATTAATAGCGTCGCTCTAGGCCTTAGCGTGTCTATAGAAAAATCCCCCCTCCCCGTTGAATAGAGCGGAGAACCCGCTTTCGGTGTTGAAAATGGGAAAGGAAATAAAAGAATCTGCCTGGGGTGGGTTTTTTGTTCGTTTATAATTTCCCGGCTCCTTGAGGAGAAATATCCAACGTAGAACTACAACTCCCATACTGCTTCAGGGGAAAGTCGGCGGGAATAGGGCCGCGATTTCCGGGAATGGCGTATATTTCCGGAGGCAGTGTGCGCCTGCGCATTCGCGACGGCGCTCTAAGGGAGGAGGGAAGTGAATCCGCTCTGCGGTGGTGTCCAGCAGGGTCGCGCTGGGTGACGTAACAGCGCACGTGACTGGCTCTGTTTTGGGGCGAAGGCACGTTGTGGGGGCGCGGAATGGTGCTTTGGGTGGCTCCAGGAGGCCTCATTTGTGTCAGGGTCAGAGGGGAGGCGTGTAGGGAGTTAGACAGTACCAGGCCCTCCTCTGAGCGTGTTTAAAGTGCTTCCCCTCGCCGCCAGATATCTGGCACCAGTGTCAGGGCAGCAGTTAACGGTTTCCATGAACATGTGCAGAGTTTTGTCTCCATGGATTAATTGCTATCAGTGTCTGGGGCAGAGGCTCAGCGTTTGTGATGTGAGGTAGTAGCAGAAGTTCCTCTGAGTATGTGTGCATTTATTTTGATTCGTTTATACCCTGCCTTTCTCCACCCAGTGGCTTGCATCATTCTCTCCATTTCCCCTCACAACAGCCCCATGAGGTGGGTTAGGCTGAGAGAATGTGACCGGCCTGTGGTCCTTCAGGGAGTTTCCATGGGACGAGTGGGGTTTTGAACCTGGGTCTACTGAGATACTAATCTGACCCTGGTTAACCGCTGCAACGCACTGGCAGGGAGCGGAGTTCTCACCAATAAACCATTGGTATCAATGTTAGGGTAGAGAGCAAATGCATAAAATAATAGTCAAGTTCCTTGTGTTGCATGCAGAGTTCTCTTCTCCCCAGTAAAATAAGAAGGCCAGGGGTACATTAGAGGCTAAGAAAACATATTTCAGCATTGGTTTCCAGGCGTCAGGAGCTCACTTCCTCAGATGCAAGGCATCAGTTCTGACTCAGTGGAAGCTGAGGCGGGAATAAATTGTGTTTAAGGTTACTAGCTGTGGTGGCTAAAAGGAACCTCCATGTTCGGGGGCAGTCAGCCTCTGAATCCCAGTGCCAGGAGGCAACATCAGGGGAAGGCCTCGGTTTCTATGCTCTGGTGCTGGACCCCCGGAGGAACGGGTTGGCCACTGTGTGAAATAGGATGCTGGACTGGATGAGCCACTGGTCTGATCCAGCAGGGCTCTTCTGGTGTTCCTAAAATGCCCCTTTATTTAATCACAGTTGACTAGTATGGCTAACCCTCTGGAATTATCCTCATCCGTGAATACCAGGTATCAGTGTCTGGATAGAAGCCAGCCATATTTGTTGTGAAATAATAGCAGCCGTTTCCCCTGGGCATTTGCAGTGTTTCTCCCCCCCCCCCATCACCATTGACAAAAGTTGCAAATAGCTGCCTTAGTCCACATTAAAATCTAAATGCAAAACCAGATAACATGCTGATAAATAAAAAATCTCTGTCCCTGGTTTAAATGGTGAGAGCCAGCGTGACGTAGTAGTTAGAGTATCACAGACCGGGGAGACCCAAGTTTGAATCCCCATGTCTCGTGGGTAATCTTGGGCTAGCTATTCTCTCTCAGCCTGGCCTACCTGACAGGATTGTTGTGAGGATTTTTTTTTTTAAATAAATGTTTTGTAACCCACATTGAGTCTCTGTGAGAATGAGGGTTGATAAATGCAGTAAATAAATAAAATGCATGCTGCCATGAGATTTCTGGAGGAAGGGTAAGGTACAATTTGACAGATTTGGGGCTTTCTTAATGGCTAGATGACTAATCCTCTGAATCCCAGAGGCAGGAGGTGACATCAGGGGAAGGCCTCGGCCTCTATGCCCTGTTGTTGGCCCTCCAGAGGAACTGGTTGGCCACTATGTGAGAAAGGATGCCGGACTAGATGGACCACTGGTCTGATCCAGCAGGGTTCTTATGTAGTAAAGGCCCTGTTTTCTCCTTCCTTGCTGATAGAATGTGATTGCTACCTAAAACGACGATGAATCTCGTGACGCCTTTGCAGCCGCAGTCTCCTGCCGTTGCCATGCAGAAGAACATCCACGTCCTTGTGGGGGTGACCGGAAGCGTGGCTGCCTTAAAACTGTCGCTTCTCGTAACAGAGCTTCTGAAGATACCTGGAGTGAGTAGCTGGTACAGAGATGGATCCAAATTACTGGGGTTTGTGTGTGTGTCACACTTCCAAAGGGAAGGGCAAACGTTGATGTAATGCTCGATACATCTTGCAGATTTTAGCACTGGGCTAACGGTCCTGGGAAGAGCTTCCAAAATGACCAGATTAAGAAAGTCGCATATGCCAAGTTTGAGCCCTGTAGCATCTTAGAGACCAGTAAGATTTTCAGGGTATAATAGGCTTTCGAGAGTCAAAGCTCCATTCCTCTGTCACATATGCCCGTGAAGTTTTCACAGTGCTCAGTGCTACTGCTAGGGAGTTCCGGATCCCAGGATTGTTTCCTGAGACCCTCGATCCCATCAGAGTTCAGTTTGGCTGGATGGAGACTGGCTAGCGATCAAATCTCTTCTGAGAGAGAGAACTGGACAGCTGTGCCAGACCAAAAACGATTTCTTTGGAATTCAGGAGTACGCAGAAGAAAATCTCAAAATCCCAAATGCATAACATACAATATAAAGGAAAGCCCAATACCTAAGATAGAGTGCACTGAATATATAGGAATATATTCCTGTCTGCCAGCCAAGACTCACACAGACTCACCAGCCCACAAGCATTATATACCTTTCTGAAGTCTATAGAATCAAGCGTCGATGTCAGTTGGGAATGTGGCATGCTTGACAAGAACCTCATAAGTAGGCGGTATGAACTTTGCCCAAAGTTAGAATAATTATCTATGAGGTCAGGAAGCTCTAGACGAGTCCCTCCCTCAAGGAGAGAGAGCTAAGGAGCCGTACCACCTACTAATCTACGTGTTTAGACTCTGAGCCTGGTATCCTTGGCCCTTGGAATGTAAACCATGCTCGTGTGTAAAGGTCATAGGCAGAGCAAACGTATCTGAAAGAAAAGAACACAAGCGAGGCTGCAAAGTCTTGTGGGAGATAGAACCAAGGAATAGATGTCAAAGCCAATTCGAACTGATGTGCAGAAAGGCCTAGACTCAATTATATGGTAATTCTGCAACAGCCACTAATACGTTTTCTTCTCTGCTGCTTTGCCCCAGCGCTTCTTCTTAACCTCAAACTAGTGGAAGAGGTTGGGGTGGGTGGGATGCCCCTACCATGCCGAGTCTCTTTGAGTGGGGAGATGGGCAGGAAGGGTCTCCCGCTGAGTTCAGGAAGCCTCGGATAGCAGTGGGGCATCTCGTCGTTTTCGGAGCCTCTCTGAAGCGTGTGCGTTGGAGTGAGTGAGATTCCTTGGTCTGTCGTTCAGCTGAGGAAGGCACGGAGCTTCAGCCCCTCGCTTGTCTTAGAACAGATAAAAGGAAGTCCTTCTTCACCCAAAGGGTAATAAACACATGGAATTCACTGCCATGGGAAGTGGTGGGGGCTACAATAGACAGCTTCAGTAGGGGACTGGATCAACATATGGAGAAGAGGTCAATCAGTGGCTATTAGTCGTAAGGTATAGATGGAATGCTATGTCTGGGGCAGTGATGCTCTGTCTTCTTGGTGCTTGGAGGGCAACAGTGGGAGGGCTTCTGGAGTTCTGGCCCCACTGGCAGACCTCCTGATGGCGCCTGGTAGTTTTGGCTGCTGTGCAATACGGAGTGTTGGGCTGGATGGGCCGTTGGCTTGATCCAACATAGCTTGTGTCATGTTCTTAGGTTCTTGTTTCTATGTTTTTTCAAACTTTTCCAAACCCTAGGAGAAGCATGGAACCATAACAAATGGATTTGTAGTATTTTTACTACAGATATTTATAAACAGAAGAGCAGCAGCAGAAGGGTAGATTTTTATACCCCGCTGTTCACTACCTTGAGGAATCTCAAAGCAGCTTACAATCCCTTTCCTTTCCTTTCCTTTCCTTTCCTTTCCTTTCCTTTCCTTTCCTTTCCTTTCCTTTCCTTTCCTTTCCTTTCCTTTCCTTTCCTTTCCTTTCCTTTCCTTTCCTTTCCTTTCCTTTCCTTTCCCCACAATAGGGACCTTTTGAGGTAGATGGGGCTGAGAGAGCTCTGAGAGAACTGTGACTGGCTCAAGGTCACCCAGCAGGCTTCATGAGGAGGAGCAGGGAATCAAACCCACCTCTCCAGATTAGGGTCCGCAGCTCTGGACCCCACTACACCAGCTGGCTTATCGGAAGAAAGAAAAAATTAAGAATTTCCACACTCTATTTTCCCCCCCTTGTCTGAACTCTTGCTAGGATCACGAATAATGGCCCTGATGGCGAAGTGGAACCTCCATGTTTGGAAGCAGTGTATCTTTGAATACCCGTTTGAAACACCCGAAACAACAATTACAAAAACACATAAAAGGTCACAGTTGGAAAAACTCCGGTTAGGACTGCCAATAGATCAAAACTGAATCTGTCAAATGCAGTCTTAGGTAAAACTATATCCAGCTGCCTCCTGAAGATCAGCAGGGCGGGGGCCAGGCGCCCCTCCCTGGGGAGGTGGTTCCATAATCCTGGGGCTGCCGGTGAAAAGGCCCTGTCTCAAGAGGCCCTCTCCCCAGTTTCTTGGCTCTCTGGAGCTGTTGCACAAATGACCTGCAGGTGGCGCCAGTAGCCAAGTATAGGAGAAGGCGCCCCAGGTCTCGTGCTTTGGGTGCTGAAACGGCCGCTCTAGCAGTCAGACAGGCTGCACCCACCACTACCCTCTTTTACTTTAGGAGAGTAAAAGCTTCACCTTCCGAGGCTTCATCTTCCCACCTTCCAGGTTCCTCCTGAGGTATATCCCCGTTCAGCGCTCAGCACTCAGCTTAAGTGTAAATCAAGTTTATTGGTGTTATGACTGTTGCACGGCATCAACCACTCAATTACAGGCAATAAGCATAAAACAAATGAGCCCTGCTGCTGCTGTCTAAAAATCTGTCTATCTAAGACTTTAGAAGGACTGTTTTCAAGCATCCCAGAATAGCTTTCTGCAGTCGTCCATCTCACCCATCCTGCAGAATATGGGTGCTCGACTGGTGTAGCATGGAGGCATCTGAGGCTGAAGGAATAAAGAGATGAGAGGGTAAACTAGGTGTGTTAAGAAACCATTCTGTTCCAGCTGACGATGCTTCCCTTGGCTACTCAGCTACCAGTCAGAACCAAACTGCCAGATTTGCGTCTCAGCTGTGAATAAAAAACTAGGGAGGACAGAACTGCCTGCCAGGGTCGAACCTCCGGAAATGAGAACTGCTCCAGAAATGAAAGCCAGTTTGATGTAGTGGTTAAGAGCGTGGAGTCTAATCTGGGGGAAACGGGTTTGATTCGCCCCTCCTCCACATGAAACCTGTTGGGTGACCTTAGGTCAGTCACAAGTTCTCTCAGAGCTGTTCTCTCAAGAGCCGTTCTCTCAGAGCTCTCTCAGCCCCACCTACCTCACAGGGTGTCTGTTGTGGGGAAGGGAAGGAGATTGTAAGCCGCTCTGGGACTCCTAAGTGAAGGGCGGGGTATAAATCCAACTCTTCTTTTCTCTGCAGGTGCTAATGATCAGCAAAGGGAGCATTTCTGAGTAAGCCAGAATCCAAACAAGGCTAAGAGTTCTGAACCAGAGTTCAAGCCTCTTATTAGAACCTAGAACTTCAGCTATCAAGTTCATTGCATCAAGGCTAGCGAAAGGATGCTTTTTCCAGATTTTCCCCTTAGAAAAATCAAACAGAAACCAAGTGGCACCTTTAAAGAACTGCTAGCACAGAATCTAAGACCTTCTGCTGCTCCACACCAACGCGGCTGACCGTCTGCATTATTTTTGTTTGTTATTTATTTAATACGTTTTGTCTCCCCTGCTTTTATCGGCTTCTCTCCTTCCTCTTGGCAGGTGGAAGTGCAGGTGGTGACTACGGAGAGGGCCAAGCACTTCTACAGCCCCCAGGAGCTCCCGGTGACCCTCTACTGTGATGCTGATGAATGGGAGGTCAGTCCCACAAAAGTCTCACGGATCGAAGACGGATACGATTTGTTTTCTGTCTCCCAGTTGGCATAGACCCTGGCAGTTCCCATGTGTTTTGGTACGGTGTCCCACAAGTCCCAATTTCCTTGGTGCGGTGACCCGGCCAGGGCCAGCCCAAGGCTTTTTGGCACCCCCGGCAAACTACGACCTTGGCACCCATCCAGTTCTGTGTCCCGTCTTCTGCAGCGGCTCACCAGATGTTTTTGAGAACCCAACAAGCATCACGCAAAAAGGGCACAGCTGGTTCCACTGTGAACCCCAGGCAGGTGGCATTCTGACAGAAACAGCCCTTGCGTATGGGGGTGACATTGCAGCCTTTAGAATCACAGGAACATAGAGTGGGAGGGGACCTGAGCCCTGCGAGGAAAGGCTAATAAGGGCCTTGGGAATGTTTAGTTTGGAGAAGAGGAGACTGAGGGGGGACACGATCGCTCGCTTGAAGTATCTGAAAGGCTGTCATTTGGAGGAGGGCAAGGAGCTGTTCCAGTTGGCAGCAGAGGAGAGAACCCGAAGCAACGGGTTTAAATTACGTGCAGAAAGGTATCGGCTGGAAGTTAGGAAACACTTTTTCACAGTCAGAGTGGTTCAAAGGTAGAATCAGCTGCCTAGGGAGGTGGTGAGCTCCCCTTCACTGGCAGCTTTCAAGAAGAGGCTGGACGAATATTTGCCGGAGATGCTTTAGGTGGGTCCTGCATTGTGCAGGGGGCTGGACTAGATGGTCTGTATGGCCCCTTCCGACTCTGTGATTCTATCTAGCCCAACCCCTGCACAATGCGGGAAATTCACAAATACCTCCCCCTCCATACCCGTGGTGACCGCTGTTCCACACCCAGAAGATGACAAAAAAACCCTCCAGGATCCCCGACCAAACCGGCCTGGAGAAAAATTGCTTCCTGACCCCAGATGGCTTCCTGACTACCCTCTCCTCCTTCATTGCTCCCTCTAACCCCCCCCCCTGAGATTCTTGCACTAGTAAAGGTAAAGGTTCCCTTGTTCGAAAGCCAGTTGAATCCAACTCTAGGGCTGCGGTGCTCATCTCTGTTTCAAAGCCGAAGAGCCAGCGCTGTCCGAAGACATTTCCGTGGTCATGTGGCCGGCATGACTAAACACCATGGTGCACGGAACGCTGTTACCTTCCCACCAAGTGGTACCTATTTGTCTAGTTGCAATTTCTTGCTTTCGAACTACTAGGTTGGCAGGAGCTGGAACTAGAGACGGGAGCTCACTCCGTCATGCGGCACCTAGGTCTTGAACTGCTGAACCACTGACCTTCCACAGCCTGCAGTTCAGCATCTTAACCACTTGAGCCACCGCAGCTCCTTCTTGCACTAGTAACCAACAATAAATATATGCAGTGGAGAAAAAAATGCCAGCTAATTATGGCATGGGAAATACTGTTTGCAGGGTCGGATCTTGGCTTCCAAAACACGAAAGGGAGCGATGGAAAGGTGAGAGGTGGCCATTAGGGGGGCTGGCCCTCTTTCAGAGGCTTCACGATCCCCTTTTGGGTCCCCACCCAAACGTTGGGAAACTCAGGCGCAGAGAAGCTAGAACGAGCCGTCTTGAGTAGGCAGCAATGCTCCCTCTAAGCTGTGAAGTCTTGTGAGCAAAAAATCTGCTTTGTGAGCTACCAGCGTTAGAGCTGTGAGTGAGCAGTTCGGCTACTGCATCAATTAATTTGCTCTGGAGCCCTCCTTCCTGGGCTAAGACAAAAATGGGTGAGCCCGGGGCTAAAAAACTGTGAGCTAGCTCACACTCACTCGGCTTAGAAGGAACACTGGTAGGCAGTAGTGACTTTGACAGACCGATGGTCTACTTCAGGCTACTCGTGGGTTCATGTGGGCGGGTAATCAACAGCATCCTTTGGCACCTTGAGGGGTCTGGTGTCCTGCTTGTTGGTTGGCCTACAGGCATGCTTCAGCGCTAACGCCAAGTCGTTTGCTAAAACCCAAGCGATCTCTCTCCCGCAGCTGTGGAAGGGGCGCACGGATCCCGTCCTGCACATCGACCTGAGGCGATGGGCAGACCTCATGGTGGTGGCCCCTCTGGACGCAAACAGCCTGGCCAAGATTGCCAACGGCATCTGCGACAACTTGCTGGTGAGTCGCTCAAAGCTTCATCTGCCAGTCTGGTGTAGAGCGTGGACTCTAATCTGGGAGAACCGGGTTTGATTCCCCACGCCTCCACATGCAGCTGCTGGATGACCTTGGGCAAGCCACAGTTCTTTCAGAGCTCTTCTCTCAAGAGCAGTCCTCAAAAGAGCTCTCTCAGCCCCACCTACCTCACAGGGTGTCTGTTGTGGGGAGGGGAAGGGGAAGGAGATTATAAGCCGCTCTGAGACTTCGTGTGAAGAGCGGGGTATAAATCCAATCTCTTCTTCTGCGGCTGCTGCTATGTCCCTCCACTATGCATCGATGACTTTTGTGTGCCAAGTTCCCTTCTGCTGATGCCCAGACCAAGTCAGTCTCTCTTTCTCTCTCTGTGTCTCGAGTTAAATCGGAACCCCTGCAAAAGCTACGCTAGAAGCATGTCAGGCAGAAGTTGAAATCCACTCGCCGTCGCTTCTCATTTGCGGGCAGAGAAGGAAACA
Source organism: Gekko gecko (assembly GCA_029375565.1). Taxonomy (NCBI): domain Eukaryota; kingdom Metazoa; phylum Chordata; class Lepidosauria; order Squamata; family Gekkonidae; genus Gekko; species Gekko gecko. Next base: position 5,602,138 of record JAPDNY010000017.1, on the reverse strand, counting down.
CCCTTCAGCATTCCAGGAGGCTGTCCAGCCTTTAATGCTCTCCGTTTTTTTGCAGACCTGCGTTGTTCGTGCCTGGGATCTCAGCAAGCCACTGCTCTTCTGCCCCGCCATGAACACGGCCATGTGGGAGCACCCGGTCACGGCCCGGCAAATCGAGCAGCTCACGAGCTTCGGCTACACGGAGATCCCTTGTATAGTGAAGAAGCTGGTCTGCGGAGATGAAGGTCAGTTGCGTGGGCCGCCGTCACCACCCAGAAGCTTGAATCCTGATGGATTTGTTAGGGGGCAGAACCTTTCATGAAACGACTTACATAAGAACATAAGAACATAAGAGAAGCCAATGTTGAATCAGGCCAATGGCCCATCTAGTCCAACACTCTTGTCACACAGCGGCCAAAATATACCAGGTGCCATCAGGAGGTCCAGCAGTGGGGCCAGGACACTAGAAGCCCTCCCACTGCTGCCCTCCCCCCAGCACCAAGAATAGAGTGCATCACCTGCCCCAGACTGAGAGTTCCCATCTATACCCTGTGGCTAATAGCCACTGATGGACCTCTGCTCCATATGTTTATCTAATTCCCTCTTGAAACTGTCCATGCTTGCAGCTGCCACCACCTCCTGTGGCAGTGAATTCCACAGGTTAATCACTTCATCAGATGCATCACTTCATCAGATGCATGAAGTGTTAAATTGGGCCGGTGTGTATACATATGCACAAGGGCATAAAAGGGAGGTGGGAAGGGGAAAAAAGTATAGGATGCTATAAAATAATGGAAGCCAGAATGGTGTAATGGTTAAAGTCTCTGAGTTGGATCTGGGAGACCCACGTTTGAATCTCCAGTCTTCCATGAAAGCTCGCTGGGTGACCTTGGGCCAGTCACACACTCTCAGCCTGAGGCTACCTCGCAGGGCTGTTGTGAGGGCAAAAATGGAGGAGAGGAGAATGGCAGGATATAAATGTAAATAAATTAAAAAAAACAAAATAAGTCCAGGAGGACTGTCAGTAGTTACTAGGAATGGTTACCAAAATGAACTCCTTCTCTGGACGTTTTCAAGCGGAGGCTGGACGACCATCTTTTGGGTATGTTGTAGGTATTTAGGGCTGTCTTTCAGCTACGCTCCTGCAGAGTGCAGGAGGGTTGGATTAGATGACCTGCAAGGTCCCTTCCAACTCTGACATTCTATGATTCTATAATCGCCATGTACCGAGGCAGTCAGCCCCTGAATACCAAGGCTAGGAGGAAATCAAGTAGACGATTCGGCCTCTCTGCCTTGCTTTGGGGGACTGTAGGGCAACAGGATGGCGGCTGCATGAAACAGGATGCCGGACCAGGTGGACCACTGGTCTGATCCAGCAGGGTGCTTCCGAGTTCCTAAGGTTCTGTTTCCCAGGTGCACGCATCTCCCATTGCTCCACAGGCTTCAGACGGAGCCAAGATCCAGTCAAGGGAGCAAGCGGTTAGATCGGCAAGGCGGGGTGGGTGGGGGAGGTTGGCACTTCCAAAGGGTGAAGCATTGGCAAAGGGAGGCGGCCTAAAAATCTAGAGAGGAGCCGTTGTTGTTTTTTTTACAGTGAGCTAACCGCTCCCAGTTCCTATCAAGGCCCCGATTGACTATGCAGGGATTGAATTTAGAGTCCGGGGAGGGCACCTTTAAGACCAACAAAGGTTTATTCAAGGGATGAGTTTTTTTGTGTGCATGCACACTTTTTCACTCCAATGAATTTGAGAAAGTCTGCATGCACACAAAAGCTCATACCTTGAATAAGCCGTTGTTGGTCTTAAAGGTGCCCCCCAGGACTCTGAATTTCTTCTACTGCTTCAGACCAACACGGCTGACCGCCTAGATCTGTCTTCATGCAGGGATTGGTAAGCGTATTTAGCATATGATGGCCAAGATATCTGCTGAGAAATCTTCTGGACCTAAGATGTGGGATGAAATGCATACACGGACACATCAAGATGCCCTGCACTGAATCAGACCCTTGGTCCGTCAAAGTCAGTATTGTCTACTCAGGCTGGCAGTGGCTCTCCAGGGTCTCAGGCGGAGGTCTTTCACATTGCCTCTGTCATGACCCCAGCGGATTGCCACCTTCTGTCGCCACCACCCTGGACTTAGGTCCCTTGAGAAGGCCCAGGGTACCCTCCCAAGCTCTGTCAAATTGCCCTTTTGTAGCCGAGAAACGTAAGCGTGATGACCAGGCAGAGAAACAATTAAACAAAAAGGGTTTATTAACACAGTACTGGGGCAAGGAAAACAAGGCCAAGGTGCTTTAAGAGATATAACAGTGTTTAAAAGGCAAAATAAACTCCTAACGAGACTACCTAGTTCACTTAACTAGTTACTAATTCAGGTCTACAGCCTTCTTACCAGGCCTCTTGCCTAGCACTCATGCTGAGCCAAGTGAGGGATCTTTTTCCTCAGGCCAGACTGTCCCCTCACTGAGACAAGTCCACAGAAGAGGAAAAGAACTGTTTCCTCACAGCACACAAGAGTTTATATCACAGTCCCCTTCAGTTTAGCTCTATGAGAGGAAAGAACACCATTTTCCACTGCTCACAACTTACATCAGAATCCCCACACAAGGTATGCAACAGTCTCTTCACAGAATCTCTGTACACTGATTGGCTACAACCATTGCTAAGCATTATGGGGGTTGTAGGCTGTCTGCTCTCCAGTCCCACACAGGCTCTAGGCCTTTCTCCCAGGCCTACACAGATCATGACAGCCTCCTACCTCATCTAACTTAATTGGAGGTGCTGGGGATTGAACCTGGGGCCTTCTGCATGCCAAGCAGATGCTTCTGCCATTAAGCCACGGCCCCTCCCATGATTAAAGCTCTGCCATTGGGTGGAGATCAGCGTCGGAGGCGAGAGCAGACCCTTCTTCCCAAAGAGCTGGAACTTGACCGGGTTCTGCCCTTGCTGTTCAGGTCGCGGCGCCATGGCCGAAGTCTCGACCATCGTGGGGAAAGTGAAGACGACCCTAGTGGAGCGGGGCTTGCTGGTGCAGAGCTGACCCCCCTGGAACGCTCTGCGTTTTCTCCTCCTTCCGGACGGTGGTCGGGCTGTGAAGGTGACGTGGACAGAACAGAATCGAGTCATCACCAACTGCTCAGACTCCAGCCAAGCTGGGGGCTTCTCCGGAAGCCAAGAAGGTTTGGGGGCGTTCCCCGATAGCCCAGTGCTCGTTCTTTCCTGGAAGGCGGAAGTTGTGGTTACTCACGCATCTTTGGACATGGTAAGAGGAACAGAACTGTGTATCGGCGTGTGCGTTTGGGAGGGGAAGGTCCTCATTCTTAAAATGTCCGGCCCTCCCGAAGCATGTCTGACCTGTGGTCTTTCTCCATAGCTCTGCTCACTGTATTTCCTTAGAAAGATGCTTGCGCGGCTACACACACACTAAAAGAAGGGGTAGGAAAGAGCAAGCGTCCAGGAGCACCTTGGAAGACTGGTGAAATTTGTGGCTGGGCAGGAGATTTTGTGAGTCGCCGCTCACTTCTTCAGGTACAGGGGAACCATGAGTCCATCTGTCTCCAAGACAGAAGGAAAGACGGGCTCCCATTCTAGCCATATCTGAAGAAGGGAGCCGTGACTCACGGAAGCTCCTCCCCCTGCCACAGATTTTGTCAGTCTTTGAAGGTGCTCCTGGACTCTGGCTCTTCTCTACTGCTGCAGGCGGAATAAACACGGCCATCCCTCTTGGTTTATATTAAGAGAAGGGTGGAAATGCGCCGAGGATTCCAGAAGCACAGAGTGCAGGTGGGTCCCTGGAAGGAAAGGAGGCAGAAACGGTTGGCCACCCATGTGTGTCCTTGGGGGTGCCGTATTATCCGAGGGTGGCACACGGAAAGAGGTGGCATCTTTCTCGCCCTTCATTCCCTCCCACAACCCAGGCACAAGCCAGCAAGGGCAGAACAGGAAGAGGGTTCGGGGGGTAGTTCATTGTGCTTAAGTTCCTAGGTGCCGCTGACTGGCACATTCCGTATCTTGAGGGTGATGGTTGCAATCAGGGCTGTTTGGGGGCAGGAACGCACAGGAACGGCGTTCTGGCTGGCTCCCGAGCTGGCCACGCCCAGCAGGAACTCATTAGCATAATAGGCCACACCCAACAGCAGAAACCCGTTAGGATTGGCTACATTAGGGGTGTGTGGCCTAACATGCAAAGGAGTTCCTGCTACAAAAAAAAGCCAGGGATTTTGACAACAAACAAGGTAAAAAGAATAAGAAGCAAAAGGTGGGTGTGGCTGGATGACCACTCTTCTGGTAGCATTGGGGGTGTGGCCTAATGTGCTAATGAGCTGTGTTGTCAGGAGTGTGGCCTAGTATGCTAATGAGTTTCTGCCATTGGGTGTGGCCTATTATACTAATGAGTTCCTGCTGGGCTTTTTCTACAAAAAAAGCCCTGGTTGCAATAATGTCTTTTTGTGGTCAAGAGATTGTGCAGCACGATTGGGGTCAGCAGTGAACATTTGGAGTGACTGGAGTAGACTTTTTATGGAGGGTTGGACCAGCCTTCTCCCCCCCGCAGGGTCTCCATCAGGAGTACCCCTCTGGCGCTCTTATCCTTTGCCTGTCTCTCTTTTGTGTCCACTGGTGCCTTGACAGCTTTGTGCTCTCACACATACACACACAGAGAGACACACACACAGTGCATTACACTGAATCAGACCCTCGGTCTGTCAAGGCCTGTATTGTCTATTCGGATTGGCGGTGGCTCTCCAGGATCTCAGGCAGAGGGGTTTCGCATCACCTACTGACCAGTGTTCCCTCTAAGCTGAGTTAGTGTGAGCTAGCTCACAGTTTTTCAGCCTCCGGCTCACACATTTTTGTCTTCGCTCAGGAAGGATGGCTCCGGAGCAAAGTAATTTATACAGCAGCGAAATTGCTCGCTCACAGTTCTGATGCCGGTAGCTCACAAAGCAGAATTTTTGCTCACAAGGCCTACTATCTGGTCCTTTTAACTGGAGATGCCGGGGATTGAACCATGGATAAGAACATAAGAACATAAGAGAAGTCAATGTTGGATCAGGCCAATGGCCCATCTAGTCCAACACTCTGTCACACAGTGGCCAAAAATACCAGGTGCCATCAGGAGGTCCATCAGTGGGGCCAGGACACCAGAAGCCCTCCCACTGTTGCCCCCCCCACCAAGCACCAAGAATACAGAGCCTCACTTGCCCCAGACAGAGAGTTCCTACCTATACCTTGTGGCTAATAGCCACTGATGGACCTCTGCTCCATATGCTTATCTAATTCCCTCTTGAAGCCATCCATGCTTGTTGCTGCCACCACCTCCTGTGGCAGTGAGTTCCACGTGTTCTGCATGCCAAGCAGAGGCTCCTTCCCCTGCGCCACGGTCCCTCCCCTCCCTTTATCTCCCTCTGGGAGAAAGCCAGACAGAATCTCGGAAGGACAAGGTCTCCTCTGGTCTCTCCCTCCTACACACGGCGGCTCTTGGCTCAGTAACTCAGGAAAGGGTAAAAAAAAAAAGAGAGAGCGAGAAAGAAAAGTCCTGGGAACTCTTTTTTTCCTGAGAAATAAATCTTTCGAAAGCTCTCGGCTGGTTTGAAATTTAACAGCTTGTTATGCCGGAGTTGGGAAAGCGGGCTGCCCAGCGTCAGCCAGTCCCGTGGAGGCTATCCAGGCTCATCCTGCCTCTTTGATCTTCGCCAGGGGTGCATCTGGGAGGAAAACGTCAGGGCAGGTCAGCCGGCCACTCTCGTAAACACCACCAAAGTTTTGCTGACACATCCCAGAGAATGGATTCCCCCCCCCTTTTCCCATTGCTAAACAGGTCCCATTCAAAAAACAGAGCCGTCTAGTACGGAATGTCCCTTGCAGGACTACCTTTGGACCACTCAGCAGTGGGGCAGGCCGAAGCCTGATCGGTCCCCGTGAATAAAAACCTCTCTGAACTTCTGTGGGCCTTGACGCCTTTCCCTTGGTGAGGTAGTGGCTCATGAAGAAGAGAAGGAGAGGAGGTTGGATTTATACCCCGCCCTTCACTACCCGAAGGAGTCTCCTTGTCAGTAATGATTCTGTATTGTTCCACACTGTGTCCATTGTGCTGTGTTCCCTATCTCGTCCCTGCTTTTGCGCTTGGGTAGGTATGCTAGCAGTAACGTGGGAGCTTCTTCCCTGCCGCTCGGTCTTATCACGGTGGCCTTGAGTGCAGGCTTTGGGCTATTCTTCTTTGTATGAGAATTTTCCAGTCCTGTGAAGACGAGGGGAGGAGGGAGCCGTCTCCCGCCCATTAAGTAATTCTCCCGCCGGGAGTTTCCCGCCCGCGCGCTTGCAGGTCATTTGCTAGTCGCAATTTTGCATCACACTATAACCTTGCTTGTGCCACTTGCATCGCCATTCCTGACAATAACCTCTACACTGTGGGTTTTAGCACTATATTCCAATAAAGCCCTTCTTACTCCTAAGAATGCTTGGATCTACTTGCTTTTGAACCTGACACTCCTTTCCCCTCCCCTCCCCAAAACAGACACCCTGTGAGACAGGTGGGGCTGAGAGAGCTCTTTTGAGGACTGCTCTTGACAGAACAGCTCTGGAAGGACTTATGACTGACCCAAGGTCACACCAGCAGCTGCGTGTGGAGGAGTGGGGACTCAAACCCAGTTCTCCCAGATTAGAGCCTGCACTCCTAACCGCTACACGAAACTGAAGCCAGTGAATTGGCGCGTCAGGTCAGAAGCTTCCTATTCTGGGGTGGCATGCTGGGTGAGCGGTCTAGGAGGGCATTGGTTCGGATCCCGCCTCTGCCACAGCGTCTCTGGGTGGCCTTGGGCAAGATGCCGCCTCTCGGCCTCGGTTCCAGTCTGCAGTATGGGGCTAGGGGGCAATCATTCTGGCCTATCTTAGAGGCCTCTGAGGAGGATTAGCAGGATAATACACCTCAAAGCGCTTTGGACACTGGAAACGCTACCCAGATGCCAAAGCCAAGGGTCACCAACACTATGATGCCCGCCAAAAAGGAGTTGGTGTAGTGGTTAAGAGCGCGGGCTGTAATCTGGGAGAACCGGGTTTGATTTCCCCCTCCAAAGGTGCTTGCAGGTTCAAAAAAAGGTTGGGGGGATCCCTGTGCGAAACATTACTGATTCTGTGCCGAAGTGGTCTTTGGAGCAGGAAGGAGTGTTTGGAACACCTGAAGGGGAGGGCGTGTGTTGGTGTGTGGTGGGGTAGAACCGCGAAAAGGAATATGATTCCAAAGCAAAGGAGCTTGCTTTAACCACCGTCCCAAGACCTCGATGCTCCGAATGCCTCTCGACCCGTTGATCTTGCAAAGAGGATTGCGTCCTTCCTTCCGAGGCCTGCCAGTCCCCAGGTGGGGCCAGGAGACCCCAATGTTGTCGCCTCCAGCCTGGGGGAAACTCCACCCCCCAAACAGACACCCCTGCATGACATGGGCAACATGCTGACATCATTTCCAGAAGTGACATCACATCAGGGGGGACATTCTACTTTTGGGTCGAAACTCTATGGTTTGTAGCCATTTTTACCTCAGAGTTTTCCCCCAAAAGTAGAGTGACGTCGCCAACGCGATGACGTCACTTCCGGAAGTGACGTTAGCATGTTGTCGATGTCCCCTGCCCCCCAAATCCCCCCACTGACAGGAGGAAGGCAACCCTGTTCCTTCCCCAGTCACCCCGACCTGCCTTGGGAAGAAGGAGATTCCAGGAGAAGCCAGCGTCTCCGTGTTCCCCTCGATAGTTTGCTATGAAGATGAGTGGATGGTGAGGAAGGGTTTGTGTAGCCTCCAGGTGTGCGAAAAGCCAGGGTCCAAAGCTCAGAGGTGAGAGGAGGCCGTGTTCACAAGCACCGGCGCCGCATGCAGATGGCTGGCCAACTGGCCCCCGCAGAGGTCCGACGCGGTGCTCTTGGAAAACGCCGACAGAAAGTCTGCGGTCTCTCTGTGGAAGCTGTCCAAGGTCTGGGGAGCAGCACCCGTCCCGTGTTTCGCATGGCCCTTTGCAGAACTGAAACTGCATGTCGCTGAGTTCCGGTGCTCCGGCCACGCTGAGGAAGGCCACGCTGACGATGCCTCTTTTTTTAAATAAGAGAAAGACCTTGGGTTCTGTTATTAGAGACTCAACACGGGGATGGTTCCTTCAAGAGTTGATAGGTAGAAACGGATAAGAATTGTGATTGCAACACGCTCGGATAAAGCAATTCTTGGGAAATGGATTTGTTTATATTGCGCAGTATCCGTTGCGCACGTGAGCGATAATAGAAGAGAATTTTCTACAGAAGTTACACCAGTAAATGATTTTGCAAACCTGCAGGTGGTGGCTGGAGCTCTCCAGGCGACAGAGTTCGGTTCCCCTGGAGAAAAATGGCCACTTTTGACTTATCTGTGGCGTTATACACCATTGAAGTCCCTCCCCTCGCCAAACCCCGCCCTCCTCAGGCTCCACCCCCCAAAAATCTCCAGGTATTTCCCAATCTTGAGCTGGCAACCCTAATATGTGTGTGGGGGTAACTCCAGTTAACTCACACCTCTTCATTTGTACTCTTGGATAACCAGAGTTTGTTTTAAACCTGGATTCTTTCCTTGAGATGGACAAGGAGCCTCCATATTCAGAGGCAGTGTACTTGAATGCTGTTGCTGAGAGGTAACAGTGGAAGGAAACAGAGCTTCCATGCCTTGCTGAAGAACATCAGAAGAGCCCTGCTGGGTCAGACCAGTGGTCCATCTAGTCCAGCCTCCTGTCTCACACAGCAGCCAACCAGTTCCTCTAGAGGGCCAACAACGGGGCAGAGAGGCCGAGGCCTTCCTAAGAACATCAGAAGAGCCCTGCTGGATCAGAGCAGTGGTCCATAGTGGCCAACCGGTTCCTCTGGAGGGCCAACAACAGGGCAGAGAGGCCGAGGCCTTCCCCTGATATCGCCTCCTGGCTGTGGGACTCGAAGGTTAGTGCCTCTTAATGTGGAGGTTCCCCTCAGTCGCCATGGCTGGCAGCTATTGCTAGACTTGTCCTCCATGAAGCTATCCAACTTTGAAAGCCATTTATTCCTTTGGCCATCGCTACGTCCTCTGGTAGCAAATTCCACATGTTAACCACTCTGTGCATAAAATAGGTGTATGTGGGGGGGTTTCAACAAGAAAGGGCCACGAGAGGCGCTCCGCCTAAATTTACACAATCTGGCTCTTATTTGCAAATCTCCAGGACACGATCTGCTTGGCTCAAATTTACTTCTGTTGAAATTGGCGCAGCAAATGTCTGCACCCAGCCCATTCTGGGCATCGTCTACTCTGTTCGGGGAAGCTCGTTGTAGTCTGTGCCGAATGAACCCCGGTCCCCTTATCTGATTTACATCGCACCGGGTTCTGTTTTCATTGCCAGGCTGGTCACATGGAGCCGCCTCGCGCTGAATCAAGTTAAGAGTCCAACTGCCCCTTTAAGACCAGCAAAGTTTTATTCAAGGTGTGAGCGTTCGTGTGCACGGCACTCTTCGTCAGACGATTAAATGGAATGACAGATCGTAGGTGTGTATATAGAGAGTGGCTTGTTAAATCAGCGTGCAAAATAGTGAAGATGTTTTTTAACAGATAAAAAGAAGAGGAGGAGGAGGAGATTGGATTTATACCCTGCCCTTCACTACCCAAAGGTGTCTCGGAGTGGCTTACAAACTCCTTTCCCTTCCCCTCCCCACAACAGACACCCTGTGAGGTAGAAGAAGAGGAGATTGGATTCATACCCCGCCCTTCACTACCCAAAGGTGTCTCGGAGCGGCTTACAAACTCCTTTCCCTTCCCCTCCCCACAACAGACACCCTGTGAGGTAGAAGAAGAAGAGGAGATTGGATTCATACCCTGCCCTTCACTACCCAAAGGTGTCTCGGAGCGGCTTACAAACTCCTTTCCCTTCCCCTCCCCACAACAGACACCCTGTGAGGTAGAAGAAGAAGAGGAGATTGGATTCATACCCCGCCCTTCACTACCCAAAGGTGTCTCGGAGCGGCTTACAAACTCCTTTCCCTTCCCCTCCCCACAACAGACACCCTGTGAGGTAGAAGAAGAAGAGGAGATTGGATTCATACCCCACCCTTCACTACCCAAAGGTGTCTCGGAGCGGCTTACAAACTCCTTTCCCTTCCCCTCCCCACAACAGACACCCTGTGAGGTAGAAGAAGAAGAGGAGATTGGATTTATACCCCACCCTTCACTGCCCAAAGGTGTCTCAGAGCGGCTTACAAACTCCTTTCCCTTCCCCTCCCCACAACAGACACCCTGTGAGGTAGAAGAAGAAGAGGAGATTGGATTCATACCCCGCCCTTCACTACCCAAAGGTGTCTCGGAGCGGCTTACAAACTCCTTTCCCTTCCCCTCCCCACAACAGACACCCTGTGAGGCAGGCGGGGCTGAGAGAGCTCTGGCAGGAACTGCCCTTGTTCAAGAACAGCTATGCCAGGACTATGGCTTGCCCAAGGTCATCCAGCCAGGTGCGAGTGGAGGAGTGGGGAATCAAACCTGGTTCTCCCAGATTAGAGTCCGGGCACTTAACCACTACACCAAACTGGCTCTCCAGATAAAAAGAATGATAAGCTCGGGTTTCTGGTCATCATCTGTTTGGGTTCAGCTGGGGGGACGGGGCAATATAGGTAATAAATATGTCAGAACTGGAGAGTGATATACCCTAAATTGTGAGAATTCAAGGTGGGCAACTATGCTGGTCTCAAGCAACAGGACAAAGTTAGAGTCCAACGGCACCTTTAGGACCAACAGAGCTTTGTTCAAGATGTGAGTTTTTGTGTGCACGCACACTTTTGTCAGACGATGAAATGGAATTACGTATCATAGTCGTATATATAAGTGGCTCGTTAAATTAGCATGCAAAGTAGGGAGAATATTTTTTTAAGCAGATCAAAAGAATGGCAAGCTGGTTTCTGGTTATAATCTGTTTCGGTTCAGCTGGGGGTGGGGTGGGGGAACAGCGTAGGTAATAAATATGCCAGACCTGGAGATTGACGTGTCCTAATTTGTGAGAATCCTCCCCCATCCATCTCTATTCTAGCATGGAGGTGAACTTTAAAGCCTTCTTGTCCCCAGAACAGAGAATTACATTTAAATCGACCGTTCCAAATGACATTACATACTCAATTATATTCTCAATTGTTAAGAGTAGTAAACTGAGATTATTATTTTTTTTAAAGTAACATCTTGCTTCACTAAAACATGGAATCAACTGGCAGAATCTTTTACCCGGGGTGCAGTGTTATGTGTCAGACTGTGAATCCATCAAGATCAGTATCGTCTACTCAACTGGCAGGGGCTCTTAGGGTCTTTGCCTGGTTCTTTTTTCTTTTCTTCCCATGTTTATTTATAAGTTTTACAAAATACAAAAAAACATTGTATCACGAAATCAAATCTCATACGTTTTGGGTCTGTCTAATTCTGTGTCTATCCATTTGTACATTCTTGACATCTTTTCAAGTATATGTCTTCACCCTTTTAATAACAAATTCAGTCTGTCCATTTCTGCTATATCTAGTCATTTGTATATTATCTCCTTTTTGGAGGGTTTTTTCCTCCTAATTTCCAGTATTTGGCCAACAAAATTCTAGCAGATGTTAGAATATAAACCAAAAGGTAGACATCATTTCCCCCTAAACCTTCAGACGTTATATTTAGTAAGTAGGTTTCTGGTATTAACTTCAGACTTACATTTAAAACTCCAAAAATTATCTTGCAGATCATTCGCCAGTATATCTGGATTTTGGGACATCGCCACCACATATGATAAAACGTTCCTGCATTTGATTTGCATTTCCATCCATTATTAGAGACATTTATATGGCATCTTGCTATTTTGTCCTGAGACCAATATCATCTATGGAACATCTTGAATATATTTTCCTCGTATGATATAGCCCTCATATATTTAGTCGTTTTCCATATTTTCAATCACTCATCTATCTCTGTGTTGTGGCCTATATCCCGCATCCAGGCGATCATCGTAGTTTTTACTATTTCGTCCTGCATATAATCTTCTAATAAAAATTTGTACAATTTTTGAATCATTTTATCATTTGATGATAACCAAATCTTATCCAACTCATTTTTAGCATCATAAAAGCCATTTACCACGTCCTTATTATAGATAGACTTGAACTGTACATTTTCCCACCAAAAAAATTTGATATTATGTTGTAACAGCAGGTTCTCTTCTATTTTATTTTGTTAGTTTTATCTAATAGCACCTCGTAGCTTTCTCTGTTGTATCTAGTAATAAGTGATGGTTTTATAAACGCCTCTAAAGGCGAGACCCATTTAGGAGTTTTTGTATAGAATCTCTGTATTAGGACATTCCAAGTTTTAATTAAGGCACCCCTTACTATATGATGCTGAAAGTTAGAGTGACTTTTATCTTTCCTGTACTATACGTAGGCGTGCCTGGTTCTTTTAACTGGGGATGCCGGGGACTGAACCTGGTACCTTCGGCATGCAAAGCAGAGACTCTTCCACTGAGCCAGGAACTCAGACCAACACATATGATCACACAGGAACCTGTCTTATGCTGAATCTGGGTCAGTCTTGTCCTCTCTGACTGGTAGGGGCTCTCCAGTGTCTCAGGCAGAGGTCTTTCCCATCGCCTCCTGCCTGGTCCTTTCAACTGGAGATGCTGGGGATTGAACCTGGAACCTTCTGCATGCCACAGCCCCTCCTCACTTTTTTGCGAAGGGACAGATGGGCACAATCCTGACACCCCATTAATGGTAGTCCTTGGAAGCTAGTGGGAGAACATTTCGTGCTCACAGATTACTCTGCGGCTGTCCTGTTCTTCAGCAAAAGGAGACACACACACCCTCCGTGTGCTATTCAGTAAAGTTTAATTGTGTTCATCTAGGACTTGAGCAAGACCTGGGCTTTCTGTCTTTGGCACTGGAAACCTGTGATTAGCACTGCCTGCTCCCTTGTGAATTGTCTGCCAAAAGGTTACAAAAAGGTCGTCGGGCACTTTCCAGCTTACTGGAAGCCAGCTGCATCCGGCAACCCATCCGACAGGGCACATTCCGGCAAAGAGTTACAAGACCAGCTTTGATCAGGAAGACGCGCCCGTCTCTGGGCACCGTCCAGATGCCAGTTGCCTTGACAGGTTCTTGGATCTTAAAAGAGCTCCACCCAGTTCTTTTATTTTTTGTTTTTAAGAAGTGGGAGTGGTACTCAGATATATCAAGTAGCGCTGATTTCCATCAGTCCCCTCTTAGGACTTAGGGGACCACCCTCCCAAAAAGGTGCTGGTATTCACTACCGGTGAGTGCCAATGCAAAAAAGCCCCTGGCTGCACCCTGTCTGTAGATCCTAGCTTCTTACTTGAGTAGGATCCAGATCACCTATGAGATTTTAGTCAAAGCATTTTCCTCCGCTGTTGCCACCCAAAAGCTCGAACCATTACAGATTTGTTTCGTGAGACTACTTCATCAGATACATGACGTGTCAAATTTGGTTGGTGTGTATACGTAGGCACAAGGGCAAAAACACTTTTCGCCTGGTGAGTGGTTCCGCTGGTATTGGGTGTGCTGCGCGCTATGGATTAGGAACACGGTATGGAAGAGGGGGTTGGCTTTCCTTCCCCCCCCCGCTGTATTTCTGATGAAAATGGCCCTCCATCCCCCATGCATTGCTTTTTTAGGGGGGAAAGTAGTACAGTACCTGACTCCCCGCCCACACAAGGGTTAAAAGCAGATTGGGAACATTTTTGATAGTGGAAATCCTAAGAGGGAAAAGTTTACCCTCTGTTCCCTAGTCCTGCTGTCCTCATCCTAGGGATGCCAACCTCCAGGTGGGACCTGGGGATCCTTTGGAGTTACAGCTCATCTGCAGACTACAGGAGAAGAATAAGAAGAGACTGGATTTATACCCCACCCTTCACTACCCAAAGGTGTCATAGAGCAGCCTACAAACTCCCTTCCCTTCCCCTCCCCACAACAGACACCCTGTGAGGTAGGCGGGGCTGAGAGAGCTCTTGACAGAAACTGCTCTTTTTCAAGGACAGCATTTATCAGAACTACGGCTTGCCCAAGGTCATCCAGCCAGGTGCAAGAGGAGAAGTGGGGAATCAAACCCGGTTCTCCCAGATTAGAGTCCGTGCCGTTCCCAGGCCCGTAGCTATGGTGGGGCTTTTTGGGGGGAGGGCTGTCTGTCCGTTCGAGAAGGCACAGCCGCACAAGAATTTCTCCTGTAAATGCTTTTTTCAATCATTTTAGAACATTTTTGTCCTTTAAGCAGAGTGGGGTGTTGTAATTGAGTAATTCCTGCACTGAGCAAGGTGGTTGGAGTAGGTGACCTCTAGGGTCCCTTCTAATTCTGTGTCTAGAAACTGGTCTCCTTTAAGAGAGTTTTTTTGCCTTTCGCTTTCTTGATTATAGAAGTCATCACCCCCACCTGCCGGCTTGTTATCAGAATTGTTGCTTAGGGCTGGGAGAAGTGATTAACTTGCAGCAGCTGAGAACTGTCCTCTAAAGTGGCTGGCAGCTTGCAATTGAGAGCTCTATCCTGGCCACAGCTTTCTTTTCGCTAAACGGTTAATAGGCTAAAGGTGATGGCCAGCATAGGAACACCTAGGTAGGACAGACAGCTTGAGAAGACTCAGAGAGAGGAGAGTAGCTGAGTCGTAATCCTCAGAATTCTGGTTTTTCCTTCTGCACTGAGATCTTCAGCCAAAATTTGCCCCACAAGCCACAAAATCCTGGCTACGGGCCTGTCAGTTCCCCTGGAGAAAATGAATGATTTGAGGGTGGGCTCTATGGCCCTGGACCCGACTGAAGTCCCTGTCCTCCCCAGGCTCCATCCCCAAATCTCCAGGAACTTCCCAACCTGGATCTGGCAACCCTACACCCCCCCCATCCCCCACCGGTGGCCAGGAGAGATCTGGCAACCCTACCTGATCCAGATCCCCCCTCTAGCTGGCTGCTTTTTGAGGCAAAAATTACGCATCAGAGATTGAGAACTAAGATCCCAGGGAGATCCTGACCGTCCCATTGATCGAAAGAACTTGTCTGGTGGGCACATGAGAGAGAGAGCCTTTTTGGAACAAGAAGAAGAAGAGATTGGATTTATACCCCGCCTTTCACTCAGAGTCTCAGAGCAGCTTACAGCCTCTTTCCTTTCCCCTCCCCACAACAGACACCCTGTGAGGCGGGGGGGGAGGCAGGCGAGAGAGCTCTGAGAGGACTGCTGTTGAGAGAACAGCTCTGAGAGAACTGTGGCTTGCCCAAGGTCAAGAACCAAAAGGGTGAGAAGCAAGTCTAATGAAGGGCCAATATTAAAATCCTAGTTAAAACTGATAATATACAAAAATACATGTATTTATTAGAAAGACAGTTAAAAACATACATAAGGGCCCAATGAAAGCCTCGTAAAAAAAGATAACCAATTGCAATATGTATTTAAGTTACATGTACCTCAGAAAAGGATATTATAGCATTGGAAAAAGTGCAGAGAAGGGCAACTAGAATGATAAAAGGGTTGGAACACCTTCCCTATGAAGAAAGGTTAAAATGCTTGGGGCTCTTTAGCTTGGAGAAACGACGGCTGAGGGGTGACATGATCGAGGTTTATAAGATTATGAATGGGATTGAGCAGGTTGAGAAAGAAGTACTTTTCTCCCTTTCTCACAATACAAGAACTCGTGGGCACTCTATGAAATTGCTGAGCAGTCGGGTTAGAACAGATAAAAGGAAATACTTCTTCACCCAAAGAGTGATTAACATATGGAATTCACTGCCACAGGAGGTGGTGGCAGCTGCAAGCATGGACAGTTTCAAGAGGGAATTAGATAAATATATGGAGCAGAAGTCCACCAGTGGCTATTAGCCACAGGGTATAGAATGAGAACTCTCAGTCTGGGGCAGGTGATGCACTCTATTCTTGGTGCTGAAGGGGGCAGCAGTGGGAGGGCTTCTGGTGCCCTGGCCCCACTGCTGGACCTCCTGATGGCACCTGGTATATTTTGGCCGCTGTGTGACAGAGTGTTGGACTAGATGGGCCATTGGCCTGATTCAACATTGGCTTCTCTTATGTTCTTATGTTCTTAGTATTGTTTGACCTCTGAGGAAGGCCCCAATAGGGCAGAAATGCATCAGGTCAAGCGTATTGGCCCTTGTGTTTAGGCTTTACTTTTTTACGAGGCTTTCTGATAAATACATGTATTTTTGTATATTACAAGTTTTAACTTTAATATTGTCCCTTCATTAGACTTTCTTCTCACCCTTTTGGTTCTTGATTCCAGCTTTTGGGTCAGGTTTGTTTCCCCCTCCCTGTGTTTTACTGCTTGCTCAAGGTCATCCAGCAGCTGCAAGTGGAGGAGTGGGGAATCAAACCCGGTTCTCCCAGATTAGAATCTGCACTCCTAACCACTACCCCAAACTGGGTCTCCAGGGAGGTGACCTGGGCCCCCTCCCTTTTTTATCTTCTGGAGGCAGCCGAAGACAGTTTTATGCAGGACTGCGCTTGATTAATGTGGTCTTAAATTGTGATTTTTAGATTTGGCTTTATGCCTTATTGTACATTATCTTATGGTTATTGTGTATACCGCAAGCCACCTTTTGCTCCGTATGGAAGAAAGGCGGCTCAGAAATGTTTCAAATAAATAAATAAATTGTAGCTTGGCCCGGCATCAGGTGTCAATGAGGAGTCATCGTGAAATCTGGTGACCCTATTCTTAGAAGCTGCCGCAGAGCGGAGGCAGGGGGGCGGGGGACTCCGGTGGCCAAAAGTGGGAAGTACGGTAACCGGGTGATTCGAAAGCTAGGTTTTGCGGCAGAGGAAGACGCAAGAGGAAGCGAGATTCTTTGAGGCTGCGATTCTGCACACGCTTACATGGGAAGGAAATCCTGGAACTCGGTGAGACTTCGTCCAAGGAAAGATGCGTCAGGCCGAGCTGGTGGATTTCGCCAGGCCGCAAAGAGGATGTCGTGGAGAGGAAGAGAAACCAGTTGATAATGCTTCTGAGGGGTGCCATGGAAGGCGCGTGTGGGCTCTCTGACTGCCCTCAGGCCCAAATGTTGTGGGCCGTTCTAATTTAGGACGGGCAGGAGAGGAGGCGTGGCTTTTCCACACTGCATCATTAACCTGTGGGATTCACTGTCACTAGAGCAGAGTGTCCCCGTGGCCTCCTTTAGAATTTTCACGCAGGTGGTGGGCACAGCCACAAAATGGCTGCCGCGGGAGGCCGAGCCAGCCACAAAATGGCTGCCGCGGGAGGCCGAGCCAGCCACAAAATGGCTGCCACGGGACGCAGAGCCGCAGGCACAGAGGAAGTCCAAGCGCTGGGGAGAAGAGGGGTAGTTTAATAAATGCCACCGGGAAGGAAGACTGTGAGAGAGTAAAGCCGATACTGGTGGCAGCTGCCAAAGAAATGTTACTTTAATCAGCCAGGTCAATCAGCTCTCCAGGGACCAATCAGAACTCCTGCTCAGCATGTTGACCTACTTGGTCCCCACTTTCTAAAAACATTCGGTGGGCACCGGGAGAGGTGTTGGTAGGCACCTTGGTGCCGATAGGCACCACATTAAGGACCCTTGCAGTAAAGGTCCTCCTGCCAATCAAACAAGCTCATCTGGTGGACGTATGAGACAGAGCCTTTTTGGTGGCAGCCCCACAATTATGGAACAACTTCCTCAGGGAGTTGTGCCTGGCCCCCTCACCGTTGATTTTCAGGAGGCGGTTGAAGACCAATTTATTTAGGGCTGCATTTGACTAATTCAGTTTTTATTTATTGGCAGTCCAAATTGGAGATTTTAAATTGTGGGCTTTTATGTGTTTTTATAATTATTATTTTTGTGTTTTTTTACAAATAATTTTATTTATATCGTAATTCACGTTGAGTTCGCAGAGAAGTACTAACTCCGCTTGGGTAAGTAGATCTTCCCTATTCAGTGACACTATACCTGAGAATGCTGGCCGCTTGGGTTCACTGAGGAAGTCTGTTGGCTTTGTACTTTGATCGTGGCCTTCCTGGAGACAGTTGGCTGGCCCCTGTTTAAAAGAGGGTGCGGGGCTAGCTGGATCCAGCGGAGCCGTTTTTATCTTTCCTTCCGGCTTACATTTAAAAAAAAAAAGCTTTGCGGCACCTTAAAGTTGTATTGTGCTGTCAGCTTTCATGGCCAGAGCTTACTTCATCAACTGCATGAAGTGTATCGTCAGTTAGATATATATATATATATATATATATATATATATTTATTTACATTAACATACTCTCTCTTGCAGCCTAATCTATCTCAAAGGGCTGTTAAGAGGCTAAAACAGAGGAGGAACGGTGTTTGTTTCTCCAGGCTCCTTAAAGGGAGGGCAAGATAAAAAAAAAGCAAAGTCATCCAAATCTGTCAGTTTCCGACGTGGTACAGCCCTCTCTTATTAGAGGACTGTATCACCTAGGAGGGAACTCATGTGAAAGGGGGACAAATTGCCAGTTTGAAGGAAGCCTTGCGTTTGTGTGCGGCTTCTGGAACTCCTTACTGAGTTTCTAAAAAGCCTGCAGTTTGTACGAGGAGCTATATTTGAAGTCCGAGTCCTGGGGGTGATTAATTACAGGCACACGGAGGCTGCCTAGCAAGGGCAGGTGGCAATTAGTGCCAGCGTGCTGTGCCAGTCCCCCGCCCCTGGGGGGTTCTCAGTTGTTCTCCTGGAAGAATTGGCAGCTCAGGTCGCTTCCCAGAAGACAAGCAACCACCTCTGGCTGTTTCATCAGCCGTTAACCCCTTAGAACTCCGCCGGAGTCTGTCCAGAAGCAGACCTGAGATGGTTGCAACCCGCAGCGGCAAGGATCGGAAGGCGACTCTTTTAAAACTGATTCCAGCGGAGAAACTGGGTCCCTCTGTTGCGGCCAAGGGGAACAGGGTTCTTGTGGCGTCTGAAAAACAAACAGGTTTTTATTCTCATGCCAGCTTTGGAAGACAAGAGCTGACTTTGCCAGATATACCATGCACTGCGGTGGCTCAAGTGGTTAAGACGCTGAACTGCAGACTGGAAGGTTGGTCGTTTGGCAGTTCGAGACCCGAGTGCCGCATGACAGAGTGAGCTCCCGTCTCTGGCCCCACCTCCTGCCAAATTAGCAGTTTGAAAGCAAGAAATTGAAGTAGATAAATAGGTACCGTTTTGGTGGAAGGCGACAGCGTCCCGTGCTCCTCAGCATGTAGTCACGCTGGCCACATGACCATGGAAACGTCTTTGGACAGTGCTGGCTCTTCGGCTTGGAAACGGAGATGAGCCCCGCATCCCTAGGGTCTGATTCAACTGGCTTTCAAGCAAGGGAAACCTTTACCCATGTGTGCATATGTATGTCTGCCAGTTGGCAGTCCACTTCATGCACCGGACGAAGTGGGTCCATGCTAAATTAAAAAGACTATTCTTGTGCCACAAGTTTATTTTTCTTAAACCTGCTCAGCGGAAAGATTTTGACGCCAGTTTGTTTTTAAATGTGCGGTATGGCTGTGCCCTTAATTCAAGGCGGTGATAAAAAAGGCGTAACACAGAAATCGTATTTCAGAACCCACAATGGAACCTATTCAAAGCTGTGGAATAACATCACAAAAAAATTAAGCTTTCACCCCCCCAAAAAAATGTTTGTAGGCACAAAAGGTGTCCATCACCCCAAAACGCAGAAGATAGAGCCTTGAAGCGGGAGTAGTGGTTAGAATGTCAGACTATGGCCTATGAGACGTAGGTTTGAACTGCCGTTTCTGCCGTGGAAGCTTGCTGGGTGGCCCTGGGCCGGTCACTCACTCTCAGCCTAACGTACCTTGCAGGGTTGTTGTTTGGGTCCCCACAGGAGAGAAAGATGGGGCATAAATGAAGTAAAAAAGAAATTAAAAATCTAAAAATTATATGTATTATTTTCTAATGGGTGGAGATATGTGTCTTTAGGGGGGGAACTAGAAAGGTAACTTGTTGTGATATCTGTGCATTTTAATCCTTTCCTTCTTCCTGAGGGCTTATAGTGGTATACATGGCCCTCCTGATGGCACGTGGTATTTTTGGCCGCTGTGTGACAGAGTGTTGAACTAGATGAGCCTTTGGCCTGAGTCAACATTGGCTTCTCTTATGTTCTTATGTTCCCCCCATTCATCCTTACAACAATCCTGTGAAGTAGGTCAGGCTGAGGGTAAGTCACTAGCTGAAAAGGAATTTGAACTCAGGCCTTTGTCTCATACTGTAATCTTTACATCCCTCCCTGGTGGCCCTTTAGAGGCTATATGAGGGCCGGATCTGACATAAATGAGACCTTGTTGGGCCAGGCAGCGTGTGTCCTAAAATGTAATGCCAGGGAGCAGAGATACAAACTTTATAAAGGACACAAACACAAAAGGGTTTTTTTTGCTTAAAATAAAAACATGCTTAAAACATTAGCTCTCTTGCAATATTTTGTTTATTTAACAATATCTGATAACTGGCTCCTCTTGCTCTGAATTATTGCATCAAGATGTCTGTGCTGCTGCAATCCTGAGTACGCTGTTCAAGTGTATATCTGTAAGTTGCAAACCTACTTTTGATTCATTGACATTCACCACAGAAATTTCACGCTCAGACTTCTGAGTCCAGGACCCAGGTTAAAACATGAAATGGCTGAGAGATTGAGAGAGTCTGGCGAACTAAGCTATGATGTAGCGGCAGCGGAACTGGAAGCAGGAGACGGCCACTTCCACTGCGGGCCTGAGGGAAGCCCTCCGGGGGCCTCATCCAGCCCTTGAGCCACACATTTGACATCCCTGCTACACACTGTCTCCTTCAGCTACCACGAGGGAAGATGTAGGTTTAAAAACTGGAAGTGGACAGAAGAGCTAGAATATTTTGAGTTCCTTTCCTGCTGAAAACAAAATTTAAAAAAACCCTTCTCTGTACCACAGGGGTGCAGCTGCTGTCAGCGACAGGATTTGAGAGGAACGGGGAGCTATTCCGAACTAGGCGTAGGACGCAGATAAGAACTTAGGGAGCCTCTTCCAAAAGTTACACACTGTGCTCGATGTCCTTTTTATGCATTGCATTGTTCTGACGAAATTACGGTAAATGGCCCGGGCGTGCTGCACAGATCAAGGGCACCACGCTATTTGAAAGAAGCGATGGATAGTGAAACGTGTACAGTGTTCGTTTTATTTGGTAACTTTGATTCCCACCCTTCCTTTGGGGAGTTCAGGGTGGCATACACGGTGTTCCCCTTCTTCCGTTTTCATCCTTACAGCAACCCTGTGAGGTAAGTTAGGCCATGGGGGGAGTTGTCTTGGTTGCTGTAGATTTTCCGGGTTGTGTGGCCGTGGTCTTGGCATTGTAGGACCTGGCGTTTCGCCAGTAGCTGTGACCAGGGCCGGCTCGCTCACTAGGCAAACTAGGCGTTCGCCTAGAGTGTGCTGGCCCTTAGGGGCACCAAAAGCCCCCCCGCTCAAAGCCCTGCCAAAATCCCCGCCCCTTCCCTGGCTTGCTGGTGCACCCCGCAGCTGCGGGGCGCGCTGGCAAGCCGGCGCTCAGATGGAAGAGACAGGGATTTAGCCCCCCGCCTCTTCCCTGGCTTGCTGGCACTCAGATGGAAGGGAAGGGGGTTTAAACCTCCTTCCCTTCCTTGGCCTTTGCCAAGGAAAGAGCACCGGGGCGGCGGCAGAAGGTGTCCTTGCCTACTGTGCAAAAACACCTGGGGCCGGCCTTGGCTGTGACTGGCACCCTCAGAGGTATAACACTGAAAGATGGAGTGCTCTCCATGTCAAGGTACCATGCAAAGAACCCGGAAAATCTACAGCAACTAATGTCTTCTTATTGTTCCCGTGGAATCAGGAGCGGAGGAAGGAAAAGGTGCCCACTCAAAACCACATTCACATACCCTGGGGTGACGCCATACTGACTGCAAAGTCACCCCTGCATGGCCATAAAACTATGTAGATGGTATCTTAAACCCGATGAACAAAGAAAGTGAAAGCGGCATACAGTATAGAGGGGGGGGGGCAATTTTGCACTGGCTTTTCCCTCCATTGTTTTAGCAAACCCAACTTGGAACAGAAATTCCCCCCTGCATTGCATGCTGCTTCCACTTTCTTTGTTCATCGGGTTTTATGGCACCTTCTGCATAGATTTGTGGACGTTCAGGGATGACTTTGCAGTCAGTATGGCATTGCCCCGGGGTTATTTGAATGTGTTTTCGAGCTGCACCTTGTCCTGTGGGAGCTGTGGCGTAGAGACCTATGAAGAGAAGAAGAAGAAAAAAGACTGGATTTATACCCCGACCTTCACTACCCAAGGGAGTCTCAGAGCAGTTTACAATCTCCTTTCCCTTCCCCTCCCCACAACAGACACCCTGTGGGGTAGGTGGGGCTGAGAGAACTTCTGACAGAAACCGACCTTGAGAGAACAGCTGTGCCAGAACTACGGCTTGCCCAAGGTCATCCAGCAGGTGCAAGTGGAGGAGTGGGGAATCAAACCCGGTTCTCCCAGATTAGAGTCCGCACACTTAACCACTACATCAAAGAGGCAAAAGTGTGGGTTTCCAAGCTACCAAAACATGGTACTCAGTGGTAAAACTGGTACCTGTTGGCATCTTAACGATGAACAAAGTTTCTTCCAGCCTCGGGTGTCGTGAGCCAAAGAGATCTCTTCCTTCTGTGCGTCCGAAGAACTGAGGCTGGGATCCTGCGTGCCGATGCTAGAATGAATTTTGTTAGTCTCGAAGGTGCCCCTGCCCTGTCCTGACCTGAATGGGCCAGGCTGGCCTGACCTTGGAAGCGAAGGAGGGTCACCCCCCCCCACCGGGTACTGCTTGGATGGGAGGCCACCAAAGAAGTCCAGGGTCGCTATGCAGAGGCAGGCAACGGCGAACCAATTCTGTTCATCTCAGGCCCGTAGTCAGGATTTTTTTTTTAATGGGGAGGGGCCTTTTAAAAAATCAGGGGGCACTGAAATAAAAAATAAACATTCATGTAGGCTGAGGTAAAAAGACCTCATGTAAGATGGGGCGGAGGCCGCATGCGTCTACGCTCCAAGGCGTGAATTTGTGGCTTGGAGTGCAGGCACACAGCCCCCGCTTCTCCCCCAAAGCATTTAAAGGGACAACTTCACAGGTGGGAGTGCAGACGTGCGCAGCCCCCCCCCCCACTTCTTCCCAAAAAGTCGGGGGGGGGCTTGTCAGGAAGTTGGGCCTGGTTCATCTCTTGCCTTGACCTGAATGGCCCAGGTGAGCTCGATCTCGTCAGATCTCAGACCTCAAAATGTCAGAGAGTTTGGTGGTTGTCTCGTGGCAGCCATTTTGTGACTGGCTCCACCTCTTCCGGCAGCCATTTTGTGATTGCGCCCATTGCCCTGTGTCAGAATTCCAAAGGTGCCCGCAGGTTCGAAGAAGCGGGGGACCCTTTGGGCATAGGGTGGCGTTTGGCCAGCCACGTAGAGAGGGGGCTTCGTCAGTCTATCTGGGATGGTCTTCCAAGGCTTGTCTTTTCCTCGTCAGGTTTCGTCAGGAGGGTGAGAGAGAAACAGCAGCCATGGAAGAAAAGATCGGGGCCCGAGAGAGCTTTAATTGCTCAACACGGCAAGAAAATTGCAGGGCCTTTTGGGTCAAACGCCTTGGAACCTTTCCAGGAAGGGAGACAGGGTTAGAGACCGGCAAGAGTTATTTCCTGTGCTAATTGGCTGTTTGTTTACCTGGCACCGTGACACTTTGGCAGGGGTTGACTCTGAGGACCATGGTAAATACCGGGGAACTGCACGATTCTCTTGCCTGATATATGTCTTGTTGTTATGGTGGTTCTGTTTCACTTTGGAAAGGAGAACACTGAAATGCTCTTTTAAAAAGTGGTCTCTGCCGGGCGGCTTCTTGCAGTTCAAGGGCGCAGTTCTTGAAAGAGCTCTCCCGGCCCCACCTACCCCACAGGGTGTCTGCTGTGGGGAGGGGAAGGGAAAGGAGATTGTAAGCTGCTCTAAGACTCCTTTGGGTAGTGAAGGGCGGGGTAGAAATCCAATCTCCTTCTCCTGTTAGAATTCTGGGAGATCTCCAGGCCCCACCTGCAGGTTGGTAACACTAGCCAAGTCTTGAACGATCTCTGCACCTCTCTCCCCTTTACCCTCTGTGCCGCTTGAAATAGCTCCAGGAGCTGGCACACAAGCCATGCAGTTACTTTGGACGTCCCCAGGGGCTTTCAAATTCCTAGCGGAGCCTTTCGCATCTTTTCTGAGCAGAGCGGAGATCCCCTGGCACCATGCAAACAACTTTAGGAGCTCTGCCAGGTTTCGAACGCGGCGCCTCGTGAAAGGCTAATGTTTGGGAAGCCTTTCTGGGGCTCGTGGAGCTAGTTGGCCAGTTGACAAACTGGGTTTTTTGGACTCCTCTTCCCCTTGCCTCGCTTCTACCAAGTGAGCAGTTCTAGCAAGCCCTGAACAAGCTGTCTTCCCCAGAGGATATAACTTCATCTGATTACTGTATCAGCGACCAACTGGTTTCAAATGCTGATATGACACAGGTCTGCATAGCTGAGGGCTATAAGTGAATTCTGCATTAGGAAAGAAGGCCCAGATCTACCGAGGCTGTCTGTAGACTGCAGGCTTCTCTTGGCCTAGGATGTAGATCGGTGTCTGCGTTCACAAACTAGGGTTGCCAACTCTGTGTTGGGAGATACCTGGAGATTTGGGGGGGGTGGAGCCTGTGGAGGGCAGAGTTTCAGGAGGGGAGGGACCTCAGCCAGGTATAATGCCATAACCTACCCTGCAAAGCGGCCATTTCCTCCTGGGGAACTGATCTCTGTTGTCTGGAGATGGGTTGTGATACCCAGGAGATAGACAAGCTCCCGCTGGAGGGTGGCAACCCGACCCCAAACCCCGGTGACCGTACCATAGAATCACAGAATGTTAGAGTTGGAAGGGACCTTGCAGGTCACCTAGTCCAATTCCCTGCACTCCGCGGGAGCGTAGCCGAAAGATAGCACTACAACATACCCAAAAGCCTCTGCTTGAAAATGTCCAGGGAAAGAGCATCCACCACCTCCCGAGACAGTCTGTTCCACCGCTCAACCACTCTTACAGTTAGGAAGTTTCTCCTGATATTTAGCCGGTATCGACTCCCTTGTAATTTCCACCCGTTAGATCTAGTCTTGCAATCCAGAGCAAGAGAGAATAGATCTGCTCCATCTTCTACGCGACAGCCCTTCAGATATTTAAAGACTGCAATCATGACCCTTCTAAGCCTTCTCTTTCCCAGGCTAAACATACCCAACTCTTTCAGCCTTTCCTCGTAAGACTTGGGACCCCAACCCTCTCACATTCCTGGTTGCCCTCTTATGGATCTGTGACAAATGGGCCCCGCATGGTAAAATCACCTCAGGATACACTGGATACGCACAGAGAATCTGGCAATCATCTTTGTGAAGTTAAGAAGCACCTTTAAAATGTTTCTGAGCTATTAAAAAGAAGCGTTACGGCATGCCGACCTACCTTAATCAGCCCTGGAGGAAGTTTCTCATAGAAGGACTCCAGGTGCTCAGATCTGCCTTTGGATGCAGTCTTGTGATCCACTCCCTGTGTAGGGCTAGCTGGCTCTCTCCCATCACCATTTTATCCTCACAACGACCCTGCGAGATAGGCTAGGTTGCTAGGCCCTGCCTCGTTGCCATTAGGGGACCTTGGGGGCATTCCTGGAGGGAGCGGGGACATCTCCAATGTGATGATGTCTCTCAGAAGTGACGTCATCACGTTAGGGACGCAGCCCCACGGAAGGCGTTGTCGGCGCCGGCTTGCAAGAACCGTGTAAAGGGAACCTTCCCTTTAAGTGGTTCTTGTAAGCGGCACGCCGCTGCTTGGAATTCAGGCTCACACGGCCCCCACTTACAAAAAAGCATTTAAAGGGACCTTCTATATGCTTTCTGCAAGTGGGGGCTGCCACCACGCACACCTGAGCCCCAAGCGACAAATTTGCCACTTGGAATGCAGGTGCGCAGCCAGCAGCCGCCCCTTTCCTTCCTCTTCCCCTCATGCGAGATTTAAAGGGCCCTCCAGCTGACTGGCAGGCCACATGCTCCCACTGATCCACTGGAGGGCCCTTTAAATCTAGCAGGAGGGGAAGATAGAGGGGTGGCTGCTGTTGGGGGCGGGGCTTAGGGGCAGGATCCTGCAAAGTTGGGGAATCCCCCGCCCCCACCTGGGGACTGGCATCCCTAGAGACAGGTTCGGCCAAGAGAGAATGACTGTCCCAAAATCGTTGGGTGAAATCAATGGCCGAATGGGGACTTGAATCCAGTTCTCCCTGAGAATGGCTGGCCCAGGATTGCTGGGTGAACTCAGTGGCTGAGTGGGGATTTGAATCCAGGTCTGCCTTGTCTGACACTCTTAAATACCACATCTCGCTAGTTTAGGTTGCACGTGTTCCCCCCCCCCTCTTTTTATTGATTGTTATCAACAGAATTACAATAGAAGTGTATCATAAATACAACTGTAATGTAAGACGTCTGACACACAATCCAGCAACAACAAAGTACAAAGAAATTAATACATTTCAACTACAATTGTATCTACTACAAATGAAAAAAATCCAAAGTAAACATAATAATAATAATAATAATAATAATAATAATAATAATAATAATAAGCCAGTAATAATGATTAAAATTCCTCAACTGTTATGAGACAAGAATTGCATTCAACGTGGTAACAAAATCTTCCTTATCGGATAAATACTCCAAAAATTGAAACCATGTTGCTGTGAAATTAGAGTGGTAGTTTTCATTACTTTGCTGTCTTAAAGATTCAGTAATCTTATCTAACGTACATGACTCACTAACTTTTAAAATCCAGGTGCTAACTGATATCGGACTAGAGCTTTCCCCGAACTTCGCCAAATCCTTCTGTCTTTATGTTTAAAACGCCTTCCGAATATTGCTGGATTGCGCAAACGCGCGTTACTCTTCTGGTTACCAGTTTCACAGTTTTTTCTCACTGAGCAGCTGGCAGCGAGAGGTGCCTCGGAGTCTCTTGCAAGAACCAGTTACAGAGGAAAAAGAAAATCTTGCCGCAAGCTTGTTTGACCTCAGTGTGGCCACCTTTGAGGGTTAAATTAGGAAGACTTGTGCAGATTTACCCTGATTTGTGAAGTTCCACTTGCAAATTGGTTTTGTGGAATTTAAATGGGGGGGGGTGGAGGGAGAAGCCATTGGGTCTTGCCGGCGCAAGCGAAAGGGAAAGAAATGAAGAAACTGCTGAGATAACAGTTTCTGTCTTCCCCAGAATAAAACAGCCATATCAGCTGTACCCTGTGACACCGCAAACGTGTTGTAATTAACTTGCACAATTGGGAATCAGAGCTAGAAAAGAGTCCAGTAGCGCCATAGAGACCAACAGAATTTTTGGTGTAGAAGCTTTTGAGGGTCAAAGCTCCCTTTGTCAGATGCCAAGGTATGCTGCCTCTGCACCTGGAGGTTCCATTTATCTCTCACAGCCTATCGCAACTGATAGACCCAGCCTCCGTGAATCAAAGCAGCAGCTTTATACAGAGTCAGACCGCTGTCCCAGACTGTCCATTCCAAGGCGTTGGGTCTCCAGAGTTTCAGGCAGAGAGAAGTTCTTCCTAAAACCTACTGCCTCCTTTAACTGGATATACCGGAACTTGAACCTAGGGCGTTCTGTGTGCAAAGTATAACACTCTGACTCTGAGCTGTTATCTTTACCTTCAACTAGTAATAATAATTGATTGTGTTTGTGGCTTCCCTTCTTACGAGCGTGGTCATTTATTTAATTGCTTTATTTATATCCTGCCTTTGATTCCAGCGGGGACCCAAAGAGGCTTAACGTTGTTCTCCTCTCTTCCGTTTTACCCTTACAACAACCCTGTGAGGTAGGTTAGGCCAAAAGGGGGGTGACTGCAGGGTCACCCAGTGAGCTTCCCTGTCAGACCAGGGATTCGAACCGGAGTTTCCCAGTTCCTAGTCCGACACTTCAACTGCTATACCTCACCATGTTTGAGATTCTTTGTAGGCGGAGGGCAGGGGTGAATTGGGTAAGGGGACAAAATGACAGGATGTTTCAGAACATCGCTGACTAAGCAAATGTGGCCTAATCGCAGAATCACAGAGCTGGAAGGGATCTTCAGGGTCATCTAGTCCAACCCCCTGCACAAATGCAGGGAATTGACAACTACCCCCCCACGCCCCCAGTGACCCTTGCTGTATGCCCAGAAGATGGCAAAAAAACCCTCCAGGATCCCTGGTCAAACTGGCCTAGAGAAAATTGCTTCCTGACCCCAAAGTGGCAACTGGCATTTCTCTGGGCGTGTAAGATAGGGCCACGAGAACTAAGCATGGAAGCAACCCTCCCTGCCCTCCCTTCTCATGATCTGCCCAAGTTCACAGAATCAGCATTGCTGTCAGATGGCCACCTAGCCTCTATTTGAAAACCTCCCAAGAAGGAGAGCCCACCACCTCCCGAGGAAGCCTGTTCCGCTGAGGAACTGCTCTGACTGGCAGAAAGTTCTTCCTCATGTTTAGCCGAAAACTCTTTTGATTTAATTTCAACCCGCTGGTTCTGATCCAACCATCTGGGGCAACAGAAAACAACTCCGTACCATCCTCTATAGGACAGCCCTTCAAGTACTCGAAGATGACGGTTGTCTTTTAGAAATAGAGAAGTTGTTTTGCAAAGCTCGGGAGACACGTGGGCATTCTCAATAAAGGCAAAAGAAATACATGCTTGGCAAAATGTGCTTGTATAGATAGTAGCAGTTTATGCCGTGTAAGCGTAAGATGTCTGCACATGTCTCAAGGTTGTTTGTTACACTGTATAAAAGGTTAATGCTGATGCCTTACTAACAGCTTCCTTGGTGTTTTGCTGCTGAGGTCCCCTTTATTTGAATAAAATTCTGTCTGCTTCTTGACTCTCACTGGCTGTGTTCATCATTGGGTGTTGGCACACCAGGCAATAGGCCCCATTTGGCTAATAATGCCCAGATCCCAGAGAATCCGAACCCATTTGGACCTTTTTAACTGTGCACCTGTTCTCGCAATGTTCAGGTTTCAGACCCACATAGGTTCTAAAGCAGGGGTGTCAAAGACGCAGCCCGGGGGCCAGATGAAGCCCCTGGTGGAACTGGCTGTCTTCTATTTCTTCTAGTTCTGCTGCTGCTGTGTCACTGTAGGTTTGCAGCTTACAGATACACACCTGAACAGCATACGCAGATATTTTGATGCGATAATTCAGAGCAAGAGGTGTCAGTTATCAGACACTGTTAAATAAACAAAATATTGCCAGAGTGCTCACGTTTTAAGCACGTTTTTATTTTTAGTTAAAAAAACCCCTTTGTGTTTGTGTCCTTTATAAAGTTTATATCTCCGCTGCCTGGCATTACATCTTATGACACCCGCGGCCCGGCCCGACAAGGTCTCATTTATGTCCGATCCAGCCCTTGTAACAAATGAGTTCGACGCCCCTGCTCTAAAGTATTTCTTGCGTCATTGGTGGTAGTGGTGGGGAAACTAACCTCTCTTGCCTTGATTCCTTCTTTCTCCCGCCTTCTTTCCTGGGTATCTCTGCTTGCACCCACCACTTACGGTTTGCTTGAAGCCTTTACAAAACCCATTCCTTCCGACGATGGAGCAGAGGCGTAACAACCCAAATCACAAGATGTCAATAGTCCCACTGTGCACTGCCTTGGTCAGGCCGCACCTGGAGTCTTGTGTGCAGTTCTGGAGGCCTCACTTCGAGAAGGGATGTGGACAGGAGATGTGCAGAGGAGAGCGATGAGGATGACCGGGGGCCTGGAGACCAAGCCCCGCGAGGAAAGGCTGAGGGACTTGGGCACGTTCAGTCTGGAGGAGAGGAGGTTGAAGGGGGACAGGATGGCTCTCTTGAGTTCTTTGAAGGGCTGTCACTTGGAGGAGGGTAGGGAGCTGTTCCTGGTGGCAGCGGAGGAGAGGACTTGCAAGAATGGGTTTGAATTAAGGGTGGGGAGGTACTGGCTGGATATTGGGGAAAACTTTTTTACAGGAAGAGTTTTGCAACAGTGGAACCAGCTGCCTAGGGAGGTGGTGAGCTCCCCCTCCCTGGGAGTCTTTAAGCAGCGTCTGGACTAATACTTGTCAGGGATGCTCTAGGCCAATCCTGCATTGAGCAGGGAGTTGGACCAGATGCCCTGTATAGCCCCTTCCAGCTCCGTGATTCTATGATTCTGAATAAGAGAGTGCTGGTAAGGGAACGTGCCCAGCTGCGCGGCTCCCGTTCTTGTGGCTTTGGCTTAAAGCATGCGACCTGCCCTCCACACTGCCAGGGTTTGCGGGGATGAGCGGCACAATAGCCCTTTGATCTGAGAGCTCAATGGCATCTCTGTGCCGCTTCTGTGCCTGGAGCCAAGAGAGAGCTCCTTGAGTGCACACGTCCCAGTGACTGTTACCCGTTTGCAGGGGAGTGAAAAGACAAAGGAGGAGACAGAGAGGGAGAGGAACGCAAACTCTTTCACTTCAGCTTGGTCGATCTGGTCGGCTGTCCGTTACTGGCCTCTGCCCTTTGTTCCCCTCCCCGTTCTTGTCTAATCTTTGTTTTCCGGCTTCCAGTTCGCAGCACTCTTATCTCCCTGTTGATCTGTCTGCACCCTTCTTTTCTCCCCAGCGGGGAGCCGAAGCTGCGTCCAATTTCCCCCCTCTCCCTGCCTCTGTTTCATCTTCACAACAACCCCTTGAGGTAGGCTAGGCCGAGATTTGGGACCGGCCCAAGGTCAGCCAGCGGGCTTCCCTGGCAGGAGTGGGGGTTCAAACCCGGGCTCGTTCCGTTTCAGCCGTCCGAGATCTGTGCTTCGTGCCAAGCTTCTCTTCTCTCCTACCCCAGTGTGGAGGGTCTTAGCGCAGCTCCATCCCACCTCCCAGGCTGTGTGCAAATACACTAGAGCTATTTCTAACCAGAAGGAAGGGGAGGGAAGAGAACAAGGAGGAAGGGGGGTGGAGAACTAGGGATTCTGGCTCTCCTGGATTACCTGGAAGTCTACTGGAATTGCTGCTGCTCTATTGTGTGTTCTGGGAAACTCTTGTTGTTCGGTCGCACAGTCGAGTCCAACCCTTCACGACCCCACGGACCACATCATGCCAGGCCCTCCTGTCTTCTGCCGTCCTCTGAAGTTTGCTCAATTTCATGTTTGTTGCATCGGTGACACTGTCTCACCATCTCATCCGTTTCTGTCCCCTTCTTCTTTGACCTTCAGTCTTTCCCAGCATGCAGCAGGGCCTTCTCCAGTGAATGCTCCCTTCTCATTGGGTGGCCAAAGTATTTGAGCCTCAGCTTCAGTCTCTGGCCTTCCAGGGAACAGTCAGAATTGATTTCTTTTAGGATTGGCTGATTTGATCTCCTTGCAGTCCAAGGGACTCTCAAGAGGAGATACCTTTCCGTAATCACCTGGAGATCCCATAATCACCTGGAGATCCCATAATCACCTCTGTAATCACCTCCGTAAAAAGGAGGTATCTTTCCGTAATCACCTGGAGATCATAGTGGTAGAGTTGCTAGCCATCAAGGTGGGGCCAGGGGATCCCCTGGAATTACAACTGGTCTCCAGACTACAAAGATCAGTTGCCTCTGGAAAAAATGTTAGCTTCCGAGGGTGGAAGTCTCTCCCCAAGCTCCACCCCCAAATCTCCAGGCTTGCAAACTAGGGTTTGTAGTCAGTCTGTGAACTACAGTTGATACCAAGATGCTTTAAAGTTCGCCTCCATGCTAGAAAGGAGATGGATGGGATCTAATGACTGAATCCTCACAATTTGTTGTTGTTGTTATTGTTCAGTCGCACAGTCGAGTCCGACTCTTTGCAACCCCATGGACCACATCATGCCAGGCCCTCCTGTCTTCTGCCGTCCTCTGAAGTTAGCTCAATTTCATGTTCGTTGCATCGGTGACACTGTCTAACCCTCTCATCCTTTGCTGTCCCCTTCTTCTGTTACCTTCCATCTTTCCCAGCATCAGGGGCTTCTGACATCTGGCAGACGAACCAAAGTTTGCCACGCCACAAACCACAGTTTATCTGGAGGGCGATTGAGACGACGGCATACAATCCTGCAATCGCTTGAGAAATAGAAGGAGAGACGGAGCAGACTGCGGTTAGGCGGCTAATCAGCCTTCCCAAAAGGGAGGAGGAACCCTATTTATCAGACCTGAAGACTTATAAATCTGTGATGCACAGCATGTCTAACATAGGCCCTTAATCTGGAGTATATGGCGTAACCTACCTAACGGGGTTGTTGGGAGGATAAAATGGAGAAGGGGACAACATTGTAAGCCACTGGTGGTCCTCGTAGGTTGGGGAAAAGTAGGGTAGAAAGTGAAGAAAATAAATAACATAACTGTTTGGTTTCCCAACATAGTCTTCCCTTAGGTCTGAAATAGTCAGGAATGATCGCTGCTGCCTCTGACGTAGGCTTCCTTATTGGTTTCTGATTGGCATCGTTAACGTGGTAAAAAGGATACTCCAAGGCAATCTATGCCAGTTCATTATTTCTCAGGAAACCTAACAGCCTAGACTGCAGGTGTTGTACAGAACCCTTATTGATGTGCAAACAGGCTGAATTGTTTTATTGAGTCTGCATAACGAAGCCACCGGGTTTATCTGTTCTCTCTTTTAATGGAGGGACCAGTTCGTTATCTCCCCTCTCTCTCCCTCTGCTACGTTTCCTGTTCTACAGAACTTAACGGGTATTAACTCGATCTGCTATTAGCAGTCGTGTTAATTTCTTTTTTTTTTTTTAACGTCTCCCATCCGGCGATTCAGCAACACGCACGCCGCTTTCGGGGTATAACTGCATCACTGCAGGTATCTCGGGGACTCGGGAGTGAGCTTAGGCAACCCGGAAAAGTGTGTTGTCTTGATAGAACACCACTAGATATACATGGCTCCTGCCAACCTAGCAGTTTGAAAGCAAGACATTGCAAGTAGATAAATAAATACCACTTTGGTGGGAAGGTAACAGCGTTCTGTGCACCTTGGCGTTCAGTCATATCGGCCACATGACCATGGAGACGTCTTCGGACAGCGCTGGCTCTTCGACTTGGAAATGGAGATGAGCAGTGCCCGTAGAGTCAGATTCGACTGGCTTTCGAGCAAGGGAAACCTTTACCTTTATATATATATATGAACCTGACCTGGATGGACCAGGCTAGCCTGATCTCATCAGATCGCGGAAACTAAGCAGGGTTGGCCCTGGTCTAGTACTTAGATGGGAGACCACCAAGGAAGTCCAGGGTTGCTACGCAGAGGCAGGCAAGGGCAAACCACCTCTGAACGTCTCTTGCCCTGACCTGGGTGGCCCAGGCTGGCCTGATCCTGTCAGACCTCGGAAGCTAAGCAGAGTCAGCCCTGGTTAGTACTTGGGTGTGGGGCAGCACCAGGGTTGCTATGCAGAGGTTAAGCAATGGCAAACCACCTCTGAATTTCTCTTGCCTTGGGGTTGCCGTAAGTCGGCTGTGACTCGTCGGCACTTTCCACCTCATATACATATGTGCAGGGCTTTCTTTGTAGAAAAAGCCCAGCAGGAACTCATTAGCATAATAGGCCACACCCCTGACAGCACAGCTCATTAGCCTATTAGGCCACACCCCCATGTTACCAGAAGTGTGGTCATCCAGCCACACCCACTGTTTGCTTCTTATTCGGTTTACCTTGTTTGTTGTCAAAACACAGGGCTTTTTTTGGAGCAGGGACTCCTTTGCATGTTAGGCCACACACCCCTCATGTAGCCAATCCTAATGAGTTTCTGCTGTTGGGTGTGGCCTATTATGCTAATGAGTTCGTGCTGGGAGTGGCCAACTCAAGAGCCAGCCGGAACTCTGTTCCTGTGCGTTCCTGCCCCAAAAAGAGCCCTGCGTATGTGTGTTTTGGTGCCTAGTAAGGAGAGAGAGCCGGGTGTTGGACTAAGACTTCTGAGACTCGAGTTCAAATCCCCACACCGCCATGGAAGCTCACTGGGTGACAATGCTCCCTCTAAGCTGTGGAGTCCTGTGAGCAAAAATTCTACTCTGCGAGCTACCGGCATTAAAGTTGCGAGCGAGCGATTCGGCTCCTGCATAAATCGGTTTGCTCCAGAGCCGCCCTTCCTGAGCGGAGACAAAAAAATGTGTGAGCTGGAGGCTAAAAAACTGTGAGCTGGCTCACACTAACTCGGCTTAGAGGGAACACTGCTGGGTGACCTTGGGCCAGTCACCCCTGCTCGGCCTAGCCTACCTTACAAGGTTGTTGTGAGGATGAAACAGAGGAGAGACACGTAAGCCATCTGGAGTCCTCATTGGGAAGAAAAAGGGGGGGGAGTTGTGTGACTGAAGGAAATAAATTATGGACAGAAGTGTGCCCATCTGTGTTCTCACAACACATTTTTGTTCACCGTACACGTTGTCCCGTTTCTCTGGTCTTATTCTCCGATTTTGCAATCGAGCCTGGCCGTATTCTTCGCAGTACGTGTCATAACGTTCCGTTGCTATGCAATGTACTGCTTCTTGGTGATCTGCTCTCTAATTTATGGTAGTCCAGTTTCTTCCCCCGACCCTTGCATATATCACACGGTCCACTGCATTGGATTTTGATCTGGTAAGTCGACTCAAGTCTTGGCAAGGCTGGTGGAATATAAATGGAGGAGGTAAACACATAAGGAGTTCTCATCTGTCTCCTTGAAGCAGCAGGTGAGGCGGTGGAAACTGAGGTCAAGTCCCAGTCAATTTATGGCAACCCCGTAGGATTTCGGAGGCAAGAGACGAACAGAAGTGGTTTGCCAGTGTCTGCTTCTGCGTGGCGATCCTGGACTTCCTTTGTGGTCTCCCATCCAGGGGTGAGTGAAGTCTCACCGGTGCCCTAAGCATTGACCAATCTTGGTGGCCCCCTCCTTTCCACACTGACCCCCAGTCAATTTCCGTTGTTGATCTGTCTGACCAGATATATACAATGCAGGTTGCAGCAATGCAAAAATTTATTCATACGATACCATTAGCATAATAGGCCACACCCTCGATAGCACAGCACATTAGCATATTAGGCCACACCCTCATGTAACCAGACAACAAACAAAAAACAGGAGATAACCCTAGGGTGCACCATGATCAATTTGCCCTAGTTTTATCATTTTTATTTTTATTTTTTACAAATCTTCATTCTTTTTTTTCTTCTTTTCACCCTTTTCGCAACTTTGTGGTGCCCCCTTTGGCCCCCTGTGCCCTAAGCCCCTGCTTAGTCAGTCAATCTGCCGCTGCTCCCATCCAAGTACTGACCGAGGCCGACCCCGCTTAGCTTCTGAGATCTGATGAGACTGGATAAGCCTGGGCCATCCAGGTCTAGGCAGAAGACACGAAGTGATGGTTGGCCATTCCCTGCCTCTGCGTAGCAGCCCCGGACTTCCTCGGTGGCCTCCCGTCCAAGCACTAACCAGGGCCGTCCCTGCTTAGCTTCTGAGATCTGATGAGGTTAAACCAGCCTGGGCTGTCCAGATCGGGACTTCCTTACCTCAGTGGTGGAAAGTGCGGTGGCGTCGCGGCTGGCCTACGGTGACCCCCACTGGGTTTTCAAAGAGACATTCAGAGGTGGTTTGCCATTGCCTGCCCCGGTGGCGTGGCAACCCCGGACTTCCTCGGTGGTCTCCCATCCAAATACTAACCAGGGCCGACCCTGCTTAGCTCC
Source organism: Gekko gecko (assembly GCA_029375565.1). Taxonomy (NCBI): domain Eukaryota; kingdom Metazoa; phylum Chordata; class Lepidosauria; order Squamata; family Gekkonidae; genus Gekko; species Gekko gecko. The sequence continues at coordinate 5,566,542 of JAPDNY010000017.1, read as the reverse complement.
CGAGATCTGAGGACACCCAGGTTGGGACAGAGTCTTAACTGTGTAATGTGAAACCTGCAATTAGCAAGAAATCAGTCTGGATTTACAGCCCCGGGAGGCACCACCTTTTGCCACAGGTTAGCACCAAGGGGCCAGTGAGATTCCTGAGCGTAGCTAGAGACGACGGATCATGCGGGGCCGTGTAAGAACGAAACCCACTGAGGGAAGTACACTCTTCAGGGCCCAGCGTGTGGGAGGCGTGGCTGGCAAGCCGGGGTCTGCTTTCGAGACAGGTTTGAGCTTGAGCCGGAGATGAGATAATGGAGCCTGGAGAGGCAGTTGCCTCCGGATGCCCCTCTGGGGAGGATGGAAGGGCTCTGTTGGGAGCAGCGCTCCCTCTAAGCTGCGGAGTCTTGTGAGCAAAAATTCTACTTTGTGAGCCACTGGCATGAAAGTCGCGAGCGAGCAATTTGGTTGCTGCGTCCGTTAGTTTGCTCTGGAGCCATCCCTTCCTGAGCGAAGACAGAAATGTGTGAGCTGGGGGCTAAAAAAATGGTGAGCTGGCTCACACTAACTCAGTTTAGAGGGGACACTGGCTCTCCGTCCTCCTTATTTTATTTCTAATTTGGGATGGTAGATTGGCCTACTGATTGTAATGTATGTAGGTATTTAGTTGCTGTAGATTTTCCAGGTTGTGTTGCTGTGGTCTTGGCGTTGTAGGGCCTGACATTTCGCCAGTAGCTGTGACTGGCATCCTCAGAGGTATAACTCAGAAAGATGGAGTACTCTCTGTGTCAAGGTGAGAAGAAAAATGGAAGGCAGGTAATTTATATCTACCCTGGAAAGTGGGGTAGGGCTGAGTCATTATCTTGTAGGAGATCTCCAGGCTGTGACATGCTAATGGAGGAGCTTTCCTGAGGAGGTTCTTTTGTCTATGGATTGTTTCCCAAGGAGGTTTATATGGTTACCATTTGTTTGGGATGGCTATTGAAACTCTAATCTTATCTGTAGCGCTGTTGTCAGCTGTAGAGCCTTTTGTGTTTTTCAGGCCAGGAAACCCATGCCCTATTTATTTTTAAACTCTCTTCTTTCCTGTACAAATTGTGTTTATGTTTATGAATTTCAGTGGCTTCCCTGTGTAATCTGACATGGTAACTGGATGTGTTGTCCAGCCTTTCAGTGTCTTGGAACCAAATGCTGTGTCCTGTTTGGGTTAGCCACTGTCCAGCATGTTCAGCCACTGTTGGTTTTTCAGGTTGGCCAAGTCTGCAGTGTCTTTCACTGTTGCATATAGATGGCGGTGGTCTCTCCAAGGCAATGTTAGATGGTAGCGAATGGTTAGAACGTAATGCAATTTGGAGTGGTCGATTGGAACACGTTTCTCTGGTCTGGGGACGGAGGAGACGTAACAACTGCATAGCCAATTATCCCACCTCAAAGAAAAGGATGCCGTGAACTTCCCTCCACACTTGAGAGGAGGCGGATGGAGCGTAACAGCAGGGCCTCAGTTAATTACTCTCAGCATTCCACAGTTAAGAAGGGTGCATCGGCCCATCCGTCTCCAAACCGGATATATTCCTTTCTTTCACTATGTTCCCCCCTTCGGGGAGGGCGGGATACAAATCGAAACAAATAAATAAATAAATAAATAAATAATCCCAAACAAATGGTAACCATATAAACTAAGCTTGTTTATTCCAGTTCGGTCCTTGCATCTGCTAAACGTCTTTTATTATGCTCATCCCAATGTGCTGCTCAACCCCTACCTATACGTACGGACCGGTAACTTCTGTTTCAGTGTATCTGAGGAAGTGTGCGGGCACAGGAAAGCTCACGTGGCAAATGAAACCTGGTTGGCCTACAAAGTGCCGCTAGACTCGAACTTTGATCGGCTGCTTCCGGCCGACACGGCTGCCCGTCGGAATCTATCTCTTATGACCAAAATCAAAGAAAGGGTGGGAAGGGGGGAAAGGAGGAAGGATTATAGCAGAGAGACCGAGAACAAAGAGAGACCTGTTATAAATCTGGTGGTAAATCAGCCGTTCAGGTGTGAGTGCACCTAACGTTGATGAGAGAGGTTGGAGGCTCCCACTTCAGCAAACCCAGTCTAATCCGGGAAGCTGCAGGGTAATAAGGTTGTCACCCTCCAGGTGGCACCTGGAGATCTCCTGCTATGACAGTTGTTCTTCGGATAACCAAGATCAGTTCCCCTGGAGAACATGGCTGCTTTGGCGGGTGGGCTCTATGGCATTAGTAAAGGTAAAGGGTTCCCTTGCTTGAAAGCCAGTCGAATCCAGCTCTAGGGTTGCGGTGCTCATCTCCGTTTCAAAGCCGAAGAGCCAGCGCTGTCCGAAGATGTTTCCATGGTCATGTGGCCGGCATGACTAAACACCAAGGCTGTTACCTTCCCTCCAAAGTGGTACCTATTTATCTACTTGCAATGTCTTGCTTTTGAACTGCTAGGTTGGCAGAAGCTGGAACTAGAGATGGGAGCTCACTCTGTCTTGCGGCACCCGAGTCTTAAACTGCTGAACTACCGACCTTCCACAGCCTGCAGTTAAAGTCTCTCCCCTTCCCAAACCCCGCCCTTCTCAGGCTCCACCCCCCCCCCCCAAATCTCCAGGTATTTCCCAATCCAGAACTAGCAGCCCTAAGGATAAAGCATAAGGGAAGGGTGATAGGGTGATGACATGACATGAGGATATCGTTTATTTTTATTTTTTAATTACTTGATTTGTGCCTCACCTTTCTCCCAGCAGGGACCCACAGCAGTTGGCATTGTTCCCCTCTCCTCCGTTTAGTCCTCACAGCAGCCCTGCGAGGTAGGCTGGAAGAGTGTGCGGGTGGCCCAAGGTCACCTAGCAGACTTCCGTGGCAGAGCAAGGATTCGAACCCGGGCCTCACGGATCCTAGTCCAGCACTCTTCGCCGTTACCATACTCTATCCATATTGATTCCCCCCCCCCTCTTTTTGGGAACTATTTTGTAGTCCTTCACACAGAGAAAACATGTCCAGGAGAAAATTCAGTGAGCCGAGCTTGCTGTCAATGTGTGCGTGTATCAAGTGCTGACTTACGGTAACCCCAGAAAGGGGCTTTCAAGGCAAGTGAGAAGCAGAGGTGCTTTGCCCTTCCCTTCCTCTGGGTTGCCTGGTCCCCCCTGACCACCGGCTGGGGATGAGGGTTGCCAGATCCAGGTTTGGAAACTCCTGGAGATTTGGGGGAAGGAACCTGGGGAGGACAGGGATCTCAGTGGGGTACCATGCCAGAGAGTCCACCCTCCAAAGCATCCGTTTTCTCCAGGGGAACTGGAGGAGGAGATTGGATTTATACCCCACCCTTCACTACCCGAAGGAGTCTCAGAGCGGCTTACAATCCCTTCCCCTCCCCACAATAGACACCCCCGTGAGGTGGGTGGGGCTGAGAGAGCTCTTTCGAAGATTGCCCTTGAGAGAAAGAACTTGTGACTGACCCAAGGTCACACCAGCAGCTGCACGTGGAGGAGTGGGGAATCAAACCCGGTTCTCCCAGATTAGAGTCCGCACACGTAACCACTGCACCAAACTGGCTCTCACGCAAACTGATCTCTGCAGTCTGGGGATGAGCTGTAATTCCAGAGGGATCCCCAGTTCCCACCTGGAAACTGGCACCCCCAGCTCAGTCGTCCTTGGTGGTCTCCCTTCCAGCACCAAACCTGCCTAGCTTCAGAGATCTGATGAGATTGGGCTATACCAGACCACCTATACAATATTTTAACTCGCCGTTCCGTGTGACAAGCTGGGTACGAAAAGTTAACTTAAATCACTGCCTTCAGGCATGTCAGGTAAACCAAACTGAGTTGTCCATTTCACTCGCCGCTTGTCTAACTATACTGTAATGCCGGACAAAGAGTTGGCATTTCAAGACAATTCTCTGTTCTTTTTCTCTTCCGCTTGCCTGCATTCTCGCCTCTGCACGTTTGTGCCGGAAAGATGCCTCAGTCCCTGGATGGCCTCTTGCCAATAATAATAATTTGGGGAGGAAGGCCACCGTTGGGTGCTTTCTCTTTCCGTCAAGCGGCTCTGGAGGTCAGGATGACCTGAGATGGAAGGCAATTGAAAGCAATTTCTGCTGGTTATATCATTCTTTGGATGGCCCTGGGTGTTGCCAGGAAAAGATACAACCGAGATTTAAACGGCTGTTACCTTATTGTACAAACCGGGGAGAGAGATCACGGGATGGACGATGGAGAAGAATGAAACGACCATGATCTATTATGCCGAAGAAACAATCCACAGACTTCTAAGCTCGCGCTCAATGTCCAGTTTACTTAGAACAATGCAAACGCCATAAACACCACAACAGACCATGCACATCTGTCTTGTTTTGTTTCCAAACTTTGTCAAACTGGGTAGCGTTGACATTCCTGTGTGATTAATTCATTAGGCACACACTCTGGCCATTTCTCATGGTAACAATCTTCAGTCCGGCATAAAATATCACGGTTGTTCTGTTCTTCTCCATCGTTACCTTATTGTAGCCAAGGCTGGCTGGGTTGGCACTGGGGTTGCCAGCTCCAGGTTGAGAAATACCTGGGATTTTGGGGGGTGGACTCTGAGGAGGGCGGGGCTTGGGAAGGTGAGGAACTTCAATGGGGTAGAATACCATAGAAGTCCACCCTTCCGAAGCAGCCGTTTTCTCCAGGAGGACTGTTCTCTGTCACCTGGAGATCTAGTTGTAATCCCAGGAGGTCTCCAGCCACCACCTGGAGGTTGGCAGCCCACATTGATGTTGGGTGTGGTGATGGACACCGTTGGACCCCCATCAGCCTGGATGGGAATCCCTTGACTTTGTCATCAAACCAGTGCAATATCTGCAGGAGCTTGGAGGTCTCTGGGAAAGCAAGTTAAACAAAACGTGTGTTTGCTTCGCTGCACAGCTTCAATACACGCTGGGCCTGCACAAAGTCGCAGAAGGCAGTAGGGATGTCAGTCTCCAGGTGGGACCTGGAGATCCCGTGGAATCACAGCTCAGCTCCAGACTACAGAGATCGGTTCCCCTGGACAAAAATGGATGCCTTGGAGGGTGGACTCTGTGGCATTGTGCCCCAGTAGGGTCCCTGTCCTCCCCAGGCTCCATCCCCAAATCCCGACCTGGAAGTGGCAACCCTACACCCCCCCATCCCCTGCCGGTGACCAGGAGGGACCTGGCAACCCTACAAGGAAATCTCTGCGCTTCACCGGCATCCCATTTAAAGCAGACCCGATACGACATCTTGCAGAAATGATGAGCTTTTATACAGTATTTTTTATTTATTCGGGTCCCTGTTAACTCACCTTTCCCCAATCAAAGACTCCTTGTTCTAGTGCTCTGGAAGGCAGCCCTGTTGATCTGCAGTCGGAGAGCTAGATCCGAGTCCAAGAATGCCTTAGTAATCAACAAGATTTTCAGGGCATGAGCTTTCGAGCGTCAAAGCTCTCTTTGTCTTCCAAAAACCTTGTTGCTGTAGTGCTGAATAAGGTAATGGGGAGAGGAGAGTGGCTATGTAGGGGTGCCAGCCTCCTGGGGATTGTTTGAAGTTCCAGGTGCGATGTCCCTGCCCCGGCTTCCAGACTTCGTGGCGAGAGAGACTAGATAGCTAGATGGGCACACTGACCTTTCTTCCTGTGTTTACTCTTCTGCTACTGTTCCCTTCGATAAGTAGACTGTGTTCTCAGGGACAATTTCCTTCCTTCTGTTCAGTCTTCTCCAATGATGACGAACTCTCTCCCTGCACACACCAAGAGGGATGGCATGCTGTCCTCTCTTGGCGCCATGAGGCAGATGGGCCTCTTGCCATCTGCTTCCATCCTTTAGCTGGTAATTTAGTACACTATTCTGTCCCTACTCTTTCCTATCCAAAGTGTACTTCTCAAATAAAGAGAGAAGTATTTCTCTTCTGAACTTGCAATGTATGTAGCTCTGTGTAGCTTTGTAAGCTGAGTAACCTGGTAAAGTGATGCTGTTGCGTTTGTAGTTTTCTTTAAAGGACTCTGCTAACTAGTGGGAACTGGACTAACCACACCAGTTAACCCCAATAGGGATCCCCTGGAATTACAGTTCATCTCCAGACTACAGAGATCAGTTCCCTTGTGGAAAGTGGATGTTTTGGAGGGTGGATTCTATGGCATTGCCAGTTTGGTGTAGTGGTTAAGTGCATGGATTCTAAACTGGGAGAATGGGGTTTGATTCCTCTCTGCTGGATGACCTTGGGCAAGCCATAGTTCAGAGCTGTTCTTGAAAGAGCAGTTCTTGAAAGAGCTCTCTCAGCCCCACCTACCTCACAGGGGAAGGCGAAGGTAAGGGAAAGGAGTTTGTAAGCCGCTCTGAGACTCCGAATGAAGGGCAGGGTATAAATCCTCCTCCTTCTTCCCCCACTGAGGTCCTTGTCATCCCCAGGCTCCACCTCCAAATCTCCAGGAGTTTCCCAGCCTGGATCTGGCAACTCTGCCCTCCCCATCTCCCACCGATGGCTGGGAGGGACCTGGCAAGCCTCGGGTCATGTGTTAGGGGAGATTTCTAAACTCTAGTATAAGCCCCCCTTTCCCGAGTTCTGCCTGGTAGAGAAAAAGATCTACTAACAAAGCAGGCAGTTTTATTAAGCATGATCATTCTGATGGGAGCTCCTTAGAGTGCTGTAATTCACTCTGCCCTCTGTTTAGAGTACATCCTACACTCCTCAGAGGGAGATAAGGAAAACAAATCTTCTACACCAGGGGTGTCAAACATGCGGCCCGGGGGCGGGATTAGGCCCCCAGAGGGCTTCTATCAGGCCCGCAAGGGACTGGCTGTCTCCTGCTTCTTCCTCCAGTTCTGCTGCTGCTGTTGCATCATAGCTTGCTTTCCCAGACACTCTCAATCGCTCAGGAGAGATAGATAGGGAAGCTTCTGTTCCCTGCACTGGGCTGAGGCCCCTCCCCTTCCCCGATTGCTACAGCACTAACATTTTGATGCAGTAATTCAGAGCAACGAGTGTCAGTTATCAGAGACTGTTAAATAAACAAGATATGGCAAGAATGCTAATGTTTCAAGCATGTTTTTATTTTAAGTTAAAAAGATTCTTTGTGTTGGTGTCCTTTATAAAGTTTATATCTCCGCTACCTGGCATTACATTTTATGACACACACGGTCCGGCCCGACAAAGTCCAATTTACGTCAGATCCGGCCCTCCACAACAAATGAGTTTGACACCTCGTTCTACACATTTCCCTGAAGGGTAACGTGGCACAGACCATTGACTGAGAGAAGGTTAGTAAGAGATCAGAGGTCAAAGAACAGATTTTGGGTAAGGGTGAGAGGAAGGCCAGGAACATCCTAAAATACAGCAAATCAATCAAAAAGATAGATTCAGATGGGTAGCCCTGTTGGTCTGATGCAGAAGAACAAGGTTTGTGTCTGGTGGCTCCTTTAAGACCAGCAAAGTTTTATTCAAGGTATATCTTCTTCAGATATAGTGAAACAGAATTTCCTCAACCATTGCATATAGGAAGGGGGGGGGGTGTTAGTTGCCAGGAAGGGCCACTTAGAGTCAAGACGGAGACAGAAACAAAAATGGAAATTACCAGTCCATATGTGTCGGTAGAGGGTGAGCAGTAAATTATCATACAGCATAATGAAGATGTTTAACAGATTCAAGGATCAAACAGGGATAATAAGCTTGGCTTATATGGTTACTAGTTGTTTGAGTTCAGTTCTAGGGGAAGGGAAACAGTGAAGGAAATAAATATGTCAGAATTGGAGATTGATGTATCCTGGGTTGCTGAGAGGCATTAACTAAGACCCTCCCATCCGTCTCCTCTCAAGCATGGAGGCGACTTTACAGCATCTTCTTCTTTGAAGTGGGGTGATTGGCTGTGCAGATTTATCTCTCCTGTCCCCAGACCAGAGAAATACATTCCAATTTTGACTATTCATTATGTTACATTACAATCTACTATTCTAATCTATTATTCCGAATAAGAGATAAAATAAAATGGCCCTTCTGGGGCATTGGTGAGTACAGATGTAAGGGCTGAATGAGGTTAGCATATGTCATGAGACAAGAAACCAGTATCCCTGTTAAGTCCACAACTTGCAACTCAGTAATTTCCCTTTCTAGTCTGTTCCTGAAGTTCCTTTGCAATAAGACAGCTACTTTGAAGTCACCTATCGAACGTCTTGGAAGTCTGAAGCGTTCTCCTACAGGTTTCTCAGTCTTGTGATTCTTGATGTCATATTGGTGTCCATTTCGCCTTTGGCGTTGGGTTTGACCCGTTTGCCCTATCCAAAAGATTGCCTAGTCCAAAAGATAGTAGATCAACCTTTGGCTCACCGATCAAAGTAATTGCTAGGATGTTAAGTCTTTGTTAAATTTTTAATGGTGAAATAAAATACTCAAACACTGTGGCTCAGTGGGAGAGCCTCTGCTTGGCATGTAGAAGGTCCCAGCTTCAATCCCCAGCATCTCCAGTTAAGAGGACCAGGCAGTAGGTGATGGGAAAGACCTCTGCCTGAGACCTTGGCTCAGTGGAAGAGCATCTGCTTGGCATGCAGAAGGTCCCAGGTTCAGTCCCTGGCATCTCCAGTTAAAAGGACAAGGCAGGAGGCGAAGGGAAAGACCTCTGCCTGAGACCTTGGCTCAGTGGAAGAGCCTGTGCTTGGCATGCAGAAGGTGCTAGGTTCAATCCCCGGCATCTCCAGTTAAGAGGACCAGGCAGTAGGTGATGGGAAAGACCTCTGCCTGAGATCTTGGCTCAGTGGGAGAGCATCTGCTTGGCATGCAGAAGGTGCTAGGTTCAATCCCCGGCATCTCCAGTTAAGAGGACCAGGCAGTAGGTGATGGGAAAGACCTCTGCCTGAGACCCTGGAGAGCTGCTCCCGGTCTGAGTAGACAGTAATGACTTTGATGGACCAAGGGTCCGATTCAGTATAAGGTAGCTTCAAGTGACAGAGATGCCAGCTCCGGATTGGGAAATACCTGGTGACTTGGGGGGCTGGAGCCTGGGGAGGGCGGGGTTTGGAGAGAGGAGGAACCTCAGCAGGGAATAATGCAAAACCAACTGCATTTATTGCCAGCTGAGTACCGGATTCGCTTCAAGGTGTTGGTTTTGACCTTCGAAGCCTTATACGGCCCGAGTCCAACATATCTAAAGGACCGCTTCTTCCCTTATGCGCCTCGAAAAGTGTTTCGCTTGAAAGATCAACACCTCCTGGTGGTCCCTGGCCCAAAGGACGCCCGTCTTGCCTCAACCAGGGTCAGGGCTTCTCTGTCCTGGCCCCGGCCTGGTGGGACATGATCCCCATTGAGACCCGGGCCCTGCGGGATCTCCTTCAATTCCGCAGGGCCTGCAAAGTGGAACTGTTCCTCCAGGCCTTTGGTTGAGGCGACGGGCGCCCATCTATGACCTCCCTGAGGTTGTTGTCACCCGTCTGTCACCTGTCTACCGAACACGGACCGCTGGCCTTTAACTCATCGTACCATCGGGCCAGAACTTTATAGCCAACTGACGCCGTTCCGAGCTGTACCGATTGTTTCAATCGTTACGACGTTTTATCGTGTTTCAATGTTTAAGGTTTTAAAGTGACATCGTATTTATTCTAATGATGTGACCCGCCTTGAGCCGCCCGCGGGATGGGCTGGCTATAAATGCAAATAATAAATAAATAAATAGAGTCCACCCTCCAAAGCAGCCTTTTTCTCCAGGGGGACCGATCTTGGTCATCTGGAGAGCCATCATAATACCAGGAGGGACCTGGAAGTTGGCAACTCTATACATGGACGCATATATGTTCTCTGCCAGAATTAATGGAAGGGACCGAGGCAGAAAGGACCTGCCGTTTTATCAGTTTCCTGCCCGAGGGATTCAGGTTTGGTACTTGCACGTTCTTTTGCTGTACATGTTTATACGTGTTTGTATTTATACCCTGCTTGTCTCACCGATGGGGCTCCTAAAGCGGCTTCGGACATTTATCCTCTCCAACTCCATTTGAGCCTCACAACATCGACCCTGTGAGGTAGGCTGGGCTTGGTGAGAACGGCTGGCCCAAGATCATCCAGTGAGCTTATGTGGCAGAGCATGGATTTGAACCCGGGTCTCTTGGTTCCTACTCTTACACTCTTATTGGGTCAAATGTAAATATATATATATATATATATATATTTTGCCTTGAAAGCACAGAAGCTTTACGCAGTCTCCCCGACTCTCCACATTTCCCGGTTAAGGGGGAAAAGGCTGTTCAGACAAATGACAAAGATGATCTGACTCCAGTGGTAACAAGAGAAAGAAATTTTACTCGCAGAAATTCGAAGCACATCATACATGACATATTCATGGAGGTCGTTTTTAACGTGCTGTGAACCGATTAACTTCAGAAAGGTTAACTTGCTGCAGCTGCAAGCCCAGGAAAGTGAGAGAAGAAGAGAGGTCCTATATGAGATGGAAGACAAAGCAAGCAATGGGCAAGGAGCAGTGTTCCCTCTAAGCCGAGTTAGTGTGAGCTAGCTCCCAGTTTTTTTAGCCTCCAGCTCACACATTTTTGTCTCAGCTCAGGAAGGGCGGCTCCGGAGCAAACTACTTTATGTAGCAGCCAAATCGCTCGCTCACAACTTTAATGCCGGTAGCTCACAAAGTAGAACTTTTGCTCACAAGACTCCACAGCTTAGAGGGAACATTGGCAAGGAGGCTCAGCATCTAACGGTGCCGGCTGCCAGGTGTACCAAGCGAGAGAATTCTCTTAGCCCCCTTCCCTCCCAGATCCTCTTCCATGCAGAGTTAACAAAATCCAGCAACTCTAACCGCTGCCATCACACTGGCAAAGCACCTAGCACAACGCACCGCCTGCTGTGCTCCTTTTAGTTTTTGTTTGGCAGGGCTCTGAGGTTCTAAAAGGTTTGTGAGGCAGACAGTCATTTGATAGGCGCAGCTTCTAATGGCAGGGCTACACAGCGGCAGGAGAAGCTGCGTTGGCTGGACGTTCACCATTTGTGCTGCAGTTCGATGCACTGGAACTCTGCCAGGATAGAGGAAACGGCCGTCCAGATTAATAGTTCTGCTGGAAAAGAAAATTAATATGAACCCTGTCGGTCCAGCACAGCAACACGACAAGCGGAACAGGATAATGAAAGGAGAACTCTTGGAGGCTTCTCTGCGTCTGCTGGTGGCTTTTCTTCCTGCTTTGACTCGCTTGGCTGCCTTCCAGCATCATCCAGCCCTGCTGCCGTACCCGTGACCGAAAATTGCTTATCTAGAATGACTCACGGTCTGATTCTGGGTCTGATTCACTTCCTCCCATTATTGCTCATATAGCTTGCTGGCCTCCAGCGGGGGATTCCCAAGTCTTTGGTTTGCTTATGTTCTCCTTTCCCAGTTTCAGCCGCAACTTGGCATCCGCGGGTGCTCGCGGGTTCTCATTTTCCTAAGTTCTGCCCTGCTCTTCTTCTCGAGAGCTCGGGGCATTACCTGGGCAGCTGAATGGAGCTTTTGAGAGTTGTGCAGAAACCGGCATTCAAACATGTCGTCCCCTACCTTCTGAAGTGGTCCAGTCCTATAAGGGATGTAACCATGTACCGTTTTGGAATGTATAAGTTAGCCTAGTGGTAGGCAGGGGCCTTGGCATGCAGAAGGTCCCAGCTTCAGTCTCCGACATCTCCAGCAAGGGATTTGGCTACTGCATCAATTAACATCCTCTGAAGCCATCCTTCCTGAGTGAAGACAAAAATGTGTGAGCGGGAGGCTAAAAAAGTGTGAGCTACCGCACACTAGCTCAGCTTAGAGGGAACACTGATTGTAAGCTGTTCTGAGACTCCAAGTGAAGGGCGGGGTATAAATCTAACTCCTCCTCCTCCTTCTTCCTCCTCCGCCTCTTCTTCCTCCTCTTCTCCTTCTTCCTCCTCTTCTCCTTCTTCCTCCTCTTCTCCTTCTTCCTCCTCCTCTTCTTCTTCCGCCTCTTCTCCTTCCTCCTCCTCTTCTTCTTCCTCCTCTTCTTCTTCCTCCTCTTCTCCTTCTTCCTCCTCTTCTCCTTCTTCCTCCTCCTCTTCTTCTTCCGCCTCTTCTCCTTCCTCCTCCTCTTCTTCTTCCTCCTCTTCTTCTCTCCTCCTCTTCTCCTTCTTCCTCCTCTTCTCCTTCTTCCTCCTCCTCTTCTTCTTCCTCCTCTTCTACTTCTTCCTCCTCTTCTCCTTCTTCCTCCTCTTCTCCTTCTTCCTTCTCTTCTTCTTCTTCCTCCTCTTCTTCTTCCTCCTCCTCTTCTTCTTCCTCCTCTTCTTCTTCCTCCTCCTCTTCTCCTTCTTCCTCCTCTTCTTCTCCTTCTTCCTCCTCTTCTCCTTCCTCCTCCTCTTCTCCTTCCTCCTCCTCTTCTCCTTCTTCCTCCTCTTCTTCTTCTTCCTCCTCTTCTTCGTCTTCCTCCTCTTCTTCTTCTTCCTCTCTCATATGCTTTTATCTCACCTCTCTTCAAGGAGTTTGGGGATGACACCCCAGTTCCCCCTTCCTCAGTTTGCCCTTACAACAGCCCTGTGAGGCAGACAGTGCTGAGAAAGAGTGAGGCTGGCTCAGCGTCAAGACTTGGCGTTCCCAGATCCTAGGTCAGCGCTCTTAGCTCTAAACTCCACTGGTGAAGCAGGGAGTTGAATTGGGTCCCCCCAGGCCAATCTTAACATGCTAACCCCCCGCGCCACCCTTTCCCTTCCCAACAGTCTTTCGGTCCATGCCTGTCAGATGTGGCTGCGTTTGCCCTTCTGCTTGGTCAGTTTCTGTGATCTAAATTAGTGGTCAAGTCACAGCCAGCTCAAGGTGACCCTGCAGGGTTCTCAAGGCAAGAGGCGTTCGGAGGTGGTTTGCCAGCACCTGCCTCTGCCCAGCGACCCTGGTATTCCTCGGAGGTCTCCCATCCAAGTAGGAGCCTGGGCCGACCCTGCTTAGCTTCCGAGACCTGACAAGATTGGGCAGTTCTGGCCAGTCCAGATCCCAGTGTAATCGAATCTCCTGAAATGACCGTACCGCTCGTTTGGGAACCCGAAAACAGAAACAATCTATATCGGCGTCAGATGAGCTCGAAATGATTGTCGCCGCCGACTTTCTCACGGTGAGAATCGTAACCAGCGGCTGCTCCCTAAACCACCAGGATACCCCGTATTACTAATACCAACAAAAGCCTTTGATATTAATACATTTCTGGTATCGCACTTAGGCTTTGTGGAAGAAGATTGGCCGATAACGCGAAACACACGTGAGCGTTGCCAGTCATCTGTGCTTTCAATGTGAGAAAGTCTGTTTCTTGTGGAAGCCCGGGCAGGGGTTTCACGCAGAAGTGAAAGCTGCAGAAATCCCTTTGACGCCTTCTCGAAACAAAGAAAGAGACCCAAGCGGTGGCCAAACCTTTAAAGAAGATTGTGGGCTAACTGGAATAGGTCAGAGGAGGTCGACGGAGACAGTCGGGCGCAGGGTTGGACGAGATGGCCACCGTAGTCCCTTGCAGCCGTAAGCACCTACAGTGGTCTGCAGCTCGGACGTCACAATTTTGTCTTCGCCCAGGAAGGACGGCTCCAGAGCAAACCAATTTGTGCAGCGGCCAAATCGCTCGCTCACAACTTTGATGCCAGGAGCTCACAAAGCAGGATTTTTGCTCACGAGACTCCGCAGCTTAGAGGGAGCATTGGCAAGGAAACCATGCACAGTCTCATGGCCTGTCGCCGGCTATTACAGCTGACCTCCAGACTACAGAGATCAGTTCCCCTGGAGAAAGTAGTTGCTTCAAAGGGTGGACTCTATACCAGGGATGTCAAACACGCAGCCCGGCGGCCGGATCTGGGCTTCCATCAGGCCCGCACTGGAACCAGCCATCTCCTGCTTCCAGTGCTGCTGCTGCAGCGTCATAGCTTGCTTCACCAGACTCTCTCAATCGCTCAGCCGTTTCGTGTTTTAACCTGGGTCCTGGACTCAGAACTCTGAGCCTGAGATTTCTGTGGCGAAAGTCAGTAAATCAAAAGTAGGTTTGCAGCTTACAGAGACACACTTGAACAGCAGACTCAGGATTGCAACAGCACGGGCATTTCGATGCATTAATTCAGAGCAAGAGTTACCAGATACTGTTAAATCAACAAAATATTGCAAGAATGCTCATGTTTTAAGCATGTTCTTATTTTAAGTGGGAAAACCCCCTTTGTGTTTGTGCCCTTTAGAAAGTTTGTATCTCCGCTACTTGGCATTACATCTTATGACACCCATGACCCGGCCCGACAAGGCCTCTTTTATGTCAGATCCGGCCCTCGTAAGAAATGAGTTTGACGCCCCTGCTCTACAGCATTATACCCTGCTGGGGCCCCTCCCCTCCCCAAGCCCCGCCCTCCCCAAGCCCCACCCTCAAAACTTCCAGGGATTTCCCTGCCTGGACCTGACAACCCTACACAGGATTGACCCTCCAAAGTAGCCATGTTTCACACACACACACACACCCGCCATGGGAACTGAACTCTGTAGCCTGGAGATAAGTTGTAATTTTGGGAGGACCCCAGGTCCCACCTGGAGGCTGGCAGCCCAGCATCAAAGACCTCCCCACCTGCTTTAGCTTCTCAGCCTTGTCAATGCCTTGGATTAAACAGAGAGTCAGTCACATTTGGCCTTAGGGGTTTGAATCTCCTTCGAGCCACATGTATTTATTTTTTCAAAAAGCCTTTCCACCCGGCCTTCCTGTCCCAAAGGGAATCTGCCAGGTCAGCGTGACAGCAGAAAACATCCACAAGGCCAATAAAAGCAATTCTCCACTCGATTCACCCCTCTTGGATGGCAAACTGCCAAGTTCATAAACCTTCCTGAAAGGGTTAGGTGGGGTAATGGTTAGAGCACTGGACTGGGAGGATCAGGGAGAGCCAGGGCAAACCCCGCCCTCTGTCACAAAGCTTTTGGGGCGACGTTTCGTCCTGTCACACTCTCTTTCAAGCCTCTCCTGCCTTGCAGGAGTGTGGGGAGCAGAGTTGCCAACCTCCAGGTGTAGCCTGGAGATCCCCCCCGAGTTATAACTGGTCTCCAGACTAGAGAGATCGGTTCCCCTGGAGGAAATGGCTGCTTTGGAAGTTGGACTCTATGATATTATACTGTACGGAGGTCGTTCCCCTCACCAAATCCCGCCCTCCACAGGCTCCGCCCCCCAAATCTCCAGGAATTTTCCAACCCAGAGCTGGCAACCCTAGCTTGTGATGAGAACATAAGTCAAGAGGGAGCAGAGATCGTGCCTTGGGGGAAGAACAAAAACATACTGGATAGATAAAACTTTACAGTTGCAGAACAAAGGCCCAGTGAGGCCCAGTGAGGCTGCCCAGTAAGGCTGCTGAAAGTGAGAAAGCTCATACCCTACCACAGATTTTTGTTAGTCTTTTTTTTCCAAATTATTATTATTCTTAAAATACAATCACAATTAGCATCACAATAGTTCTCAGGTAGAATAATTAGCCAGAGGTCGAGAGGGTTAACAGAGATTGTATTGTATTGCTACCAACCATATACACATCATGTCAAATGCATGTCTGGAATTTCTCCTTGTCCCCTTAGATATTCTAAAATAGGATTCCAAATGGCCATAAAAGCAGGGTTTATTTTTTTCCACCTGGTTTACACACCAAATCAGCTGAAATCTTGGCCATAATAAAGTGTGTCCACCGTTTATTATGCCATAGTGTCAGTTTTGGAATCTCTGGCCCTTTCCACTTTGAAGTTATAGCTGGCTTAGCTGCCGCCTGGAGGACCGACAAAGTTTCTTTAATGTGAAAAGGGAAGTTCACACCTAAGCGTACGCGTAGAAGCAATACCAGTGGCTTGAGTTGAACCTGAATACCAGTTGTACCTTTAATTTTGTTGATAATTGATTTCCAGAATGGTTCTAGCTTGGGACAAGTCATCCAACAATGGCAGGCAGTGCCCATTATTGCCACACCTTTTGTTAGTCTTCAAGGTTCTACTGGACTCTTTACTTTTTTCTTTTGCCAATGCGCCCTCTAAGCTGTGGAGTCTTGTGAGCAAAAATTCTACTTTGTGAGCTCCTGGCATTAAAGCTGTGAGCGAGTGATTTGGCTACTGCATAAGTTAGCTTGCTTTGGAGCCATCCTTCCTGGGCTAGGACAAAAAGGTGCGAGCCAGGGGCTAAAAACCTGTGAGCTAGCTCACACTAAGTCAGCTTAGAGGGAACTGGCTACCCATCTTGATCTATCTTGCTGAAAGCGAGTCGCATCTATTATCACAGAACAAGGTTTGAATCTAGTGGAACCTTTAAGCCCCACGAAGTTTTATTCTGGGTTATAAACTTTCAAAAAGTTATGGCCAGAATGAAATGTTGCTGGTTTTAAAGGTGCCCCTGGACTCAAAGTTTGCTCTGTGGCTTCAGACCAACCTGGCCACCCACCTGAATAATATATCTATATTAGCACGGTACAACAGCCCTGTAAGGTAGATCGTTGTTATTACACGGGGGGGGGGAGGCTGAGACTTGGAGAGAGCAGCTCGCCTGTGATGAGTTTGTGGCTGAGATGAGATCTGAACTGGCAGCGATCCTGATCTCCACTCTTTTTTCTTAGCCACGCTGCGGCCACACCCTGCTCTGGGAGAAGAAGAGAAAGGGGCTATTGTCTTCTGATCACAGCCTCAAAGGCCGCTTCCGAAGGCTCATGGCACTGTCAACAGTCACGCCCAATCAGCAATAAGAGATGCTTATTGCTATCTGAAGAAGTGAGCCGTGACTCACGAAAGCTCCTACCCTGCCACCAATTTTGTTAACCTTTAAGGCTCTTGCTCTTTTCCACTGCAACAGGCAGGCTAACACGGTGACCCCCCCTTGCTCTTCATTCAGCCACTTTCAGGGGACTGGGTGCAGCTCAGCGGAAGAGCCTCTGCTTCACACACAGAAGGTCCCTGGTTCGATCCCCTGTGTACAGTTCTGGTCACCACATCTCAAAAAGGATATTATAGCATTGGAAAAAGTGCAGAGAAGGGCAACTAGAATGATAAAAGGGTTGGAACACCTTCCCTATGAAGAAAGGTTAAAACGCTTGGGGCTCTTTAGCTTGGAGAAACGATGGCTGAGGGGTGACATGATCGAGGTTTATAAGATTATGAATGGGATAGAGAAGGTTGAGAAAGAAGTGCTTTTCTCCCTTTCTCGCAATACAAGAACTCGTGGGCACTCCATGAAATTGCTGAGCAGTCGGGTTAGAACAGATAAAAGGAAATACTTCTTCACCCAAAGAGTGATTAACATATGGAATTCACTGCCACAGGAGGTGGTGGCAGCTGCAAGCATGGACAGTTTCAAGAGGGAATTAGATAAACATATGGAGCAGAAGTCCATCAGTGGCTATTAGCCACAAGGTATAGATGGGAACTCTCAGTCTGGGGCAGGTGATGCACTCTATTCTTGGTGCTGGAGGGCAGCAGTGGGAGGGCTGCTAGTGTCCTGGCCCCACTGCTGGACCTCCTGATGGCACCTGGTATTCTTGGCCCCTGTGTGACAGAGTGTTGGACTAGATGGGCCATTGGCCTGATTCAACATTGGCTTCTCTTATGTTCTTATGTTCTTATCTCCAGCTAAAAGAATGAGGGTAGCAGGAAAGACCTCTGTCTGAGACCCTGGAGATCTGCCGCCATCCGGTGTAGACTGAATAGCTGATTAGTCTGACCTTACAGAAGGTGGTTCCCTGCACTCATGTGTGCGTGTCGACCTTAGTTGCGGTAGTAAATGACCTGCTTTTTGTGGCCCAGGTGGTTAGGTTTGGTGTTGTGGTTAAGTGCGCAGACTCTAATCCGGGAGAACTGGGTTTGATTCCCCCACTCCTCCACTCACAGCTGCTGGGTGACCTTGGGCAAGCCACAGTCCTGGCACAGCTGGTCTTGAAAAAGAGCAGCTTCTGTCAGAGCTCTCTCAGCCCCACCTACCTCACAGGGTGTCTGTTATGGGGAGGGGAAAGGAAAGGAGTTTGTAAACCATTCTGAGACTCTGAGTGAAGGGCAGGGTATAAATCTAATTTCTTCTCCTTCTCCTCCTTCTCCTTCTCCTTCTCCTTCTCCTTCCTCCTTCTCCTTCTCCTTCTCCTTCTTCTAGAAGGGAGTTCAGGAAAACCCCATCGCCTTTTGTAAGGGCCCCCCTGTGTGTCTCTGCAAAGGGGAGCAACCAGCAGAAAACACCCCTTATCATCTTTTACACCCCAACGCCCTCTGTGTGTAATTACTAGCCCCATGTCAGGCCTAGAAGTCGGCCAGAGCGTGGCTTGGAAATGCACATCAAACCAAGATGGAGCAGAGCCAGCGATATGGTTCCCAGCAGCAAAGAACACGTCTGAACTTGCTGTGTCGGGGAGGCGGCTTTAGGGCATCTGTCAAACAAATAATCTCCCCCACAACAACAAAACAAAGAGAAAGAAGATCTCCTCCTGATACAAAACCCTATCACCTGGCTTACCTTTTCCTGGTCAAATCACCCTAATCAATAGGCTATCCACACAACTGGGTAGCCCTTTCTTTCCAGCAGTCAGGGATCATCAGTGGATCATTAACTTCTCACCTTCCTAGCCCACATTCCAACAGAAACATTAACAGTGCCTGTTTGTTTGTTTGTTCGTTTATTTATTTAATTCTATTTGTATCCTGCCCTCGCTGCCAAGGCAGGTTCAGGGCGGCTTCCATTTCCTGTTTGCGCCAGGAAATCCATTCATCCACTCAGATGCAAAAATATGACGTCTTTGTCTTCTCCTGGGAAGCTACTCGGAGCCTCCCCTACACATTGTTCTGGTCCCAGTTAATCCCTTCAGCAGCATTGTTTCCAGGAGGAGTTGCATTAGCATGCCCTCAGGTCCCGTTTCCCCTATAACTAGGCAGCCCCAGCTCCATTGCTGTGTGTCTGTCCTGGGCGCCTACAGACTTGCACCCCCAAACTTCCGTTTGGGTCACTTCCCACCTTCACAGTCTCTGCTCCATGGACTCCTGATCTCCTGGGTAGGTAAAGTATCATTCCCCCAACACCCTCCTTTTATTCCCACTCACCTCTCTACTTCCGTTACCCTGTGTGCAATGCTCCCTCTGAGCTGTGGAGTCTTGAGAGGGAACGCTGCCTGTGTGTACGTTATAGCGTGTATTTTATCCTCCGCTTGCATGCACCGTGTAGTATTTCTTCTTTTAACAAAGCAACCCTTTTGGTTAAGCCACTGCCTGGTTCAATTCTAAGAGCTTCTCTAAAGGAAAGATCCTCGTAAAATAAAGGTGGAGAATCTCTCTGGTTACCTCCCACCCGCAAGCTTCCCTGTCTTCTTGCTACTCCCCCTAATAAGCAGGAGACAGCCTTTTTGGACAAATATAGCATTTGAGGTAACACTTTGAGGTGGATTCTCCTGAGGTTGGAAGAATCCCTGTTGTGTAATGCGATATCCACAGCTGCTGACCCGCCCCCAACTGTCCCCTTTTGTTCACAGTCCTGGAAATTGCATAATCCTACCATCTGATTCACAGGGCTGTTATTTTTCTTTAAAAAAAAAAAAATCACGGCGGTTTTAGGGAAGAGGTGACCCGCGATTTCGACACGCTTTGAAGACACACCAAAGAATCCACAAAGCCGTCATCAGTCAAGAATTGCTTCTCATTGTGGTCACCCCTCCTCATTAGCTAACTGTTGGTTTAAAAGGAAAATGGGTCCGTCATACAAGAGTCCCTTGAACGGAGCCTTTTTCCTGGAAGGAATTCACAGCTCTTCATCTGCTCAAACAGTGATCCCTCTGAACCGTGGATGTCCACTATCAGAAAGATAAGATATAACCAATTATGGAATGCGGGGCTAAAACTGGGTATTCGGGGCTCTTTTCATGAAGCCACAGGTTTCAGGAATCTGGGGCAGAAACGGTCTTTGGACGCAAACAGACAGAAGCTGACCTATCGGAAGGCAGCTACCTAGACCTCAGCAGACGGGAAGCCATAACAAAGTGACTCCATCCAGGACAAAGGCAATCTCCCAAGGACAATTCGGATCAGCCAGCTACGTTTTTGAGAACAGAGTTTTGCAAAGGGAATGCAAGGCTAGAAAAGAGCAGAAGGTTTACTCAAGAGCAGCCAGGGGTTACCAATCAGTTTGGTGTAGTGGTTAAGTGTGCGGACTCTAATCTGGGAGAACTGGGTTTGATTCCCCACTCCTCCACTTGCAGCTGTTGGATGACCTTGGGCAAGCCACAGTTCTGACAAGAGCAGTCCTTGAAGGAACAGTTCTTGAAAGAGCTCTGTCAGTCCCACCTTCCTCGCAGGGTGTCTGTTGTGGGGAGGGGAAGGGAAAACAGATTGTAAGCTGCTCTGAGACTCCAAGTGAAGGGCGGGGTATAAATCCAACTCTCTCCTCTCCTCCTCTTCTTCTTCTTCCTCTCCTCTTCTTCCTCTCTCTTCCTTCCTCCTCTCTCTCTCTTCCTCCTCCTTCTTCTTCTTCTTCTTCTTCTTCTTCTTCTTCTTCTTCTTCTTCTTCCTTCTTCTTCTCTCTATTGGCACACTTGCTGCCCGAGACCCCACTCTATCAGTAGTGGGTCCCTCCCCAAACCAGTTCACACTTTAAAACATACACACAATCTGCTAATTTACTCACTTTTGTATCAAACCTGAGATGTGAATTTTTTGCATTTTTTTAAAAAACTGGTAAAAATACATAGCCAAAATAAAATGCATTTTTTTTTAAAAAAAAATCTCTATTTCCTATGTAAGTTGTAACTTGGTCAAATGCAGCCTGATCTCGTCAAATCTCAGAAGCTAAGCAGGGTCGGCCCTGGTTAGTATTTGGGTGGGAGACCACCGAGGAAGTCCAGCGTTGCTGTGCAGAGGCTGGCAATGGCCAACCACCACTGATCATCTCTTGGCCTGACTTGGCTGGACCGGACGAGCCGGATATCATTAGATCTCAGAGGTTAAACACAGTCAGCCCTGGTTAGCGCTTGGATGGGAGACCACCAAGGAAGCCCAGGGATGCTTCGCAGAGGTAGGCAATGGCAGACCACCTCTGAACGTCTCTTACCTTGAAAATCCTACTGGGCCGCCATAAGTTGGCTGCGATTCGATGGCGCTTTACAGGCACCCAAAGTGCAGTCTAAGGCTGCAGTCACACGCACAGAATAACCCACTTCCAATCCACTTTCCTTGCACCTCCGAATTGGATTTTGCCAGTTCGCCCAGTAAAATCCAGTTGGAAAGTGCATTAAAAGTGTTGTGGAAGGCTTTCACGGCCGGAGTTCATTAGTTGCTGTAGATTTTCCGGGTTGTGTGGCCATGGTCTTGGCATTGTGGGACCTGACATTATTAAAAGCGGACGATTTATTGTGTGTGGTCGTTGCCTATGAATCCACCCCCTTCCGATCCGGCCACA
Organism: Gekko gecko; assembly: GCA_029375565.1. Classification (NCBI taxonomy): domain Eukaryota; kingdom Metazoa; phylum Chordata; class Lepidosauria; order Squamata; family Gekkonidae; genus Gekko; species Gekko gecko. Next base: position 5,545,208 of record JAPDNY010000017.1, on the reverse strand, counting down.
CCGTGCCCAGACTAGAGCTTCTGGAGATATAATGTCTTGAAATATTAAATAGAGGTGCTTTGGAGCAAAAAGAAACTCCTTGTGGTGGATTTCCCACTTCAGGTGTCGCTGTGTGAAATTGGGTTCGGACTATTGGGACGACGGCCCTGACTGGGATAGCCCAGGCTGATCCAATCTTGAATGCAGGAAAGGATGGGCCGGAAGACCAAGCTCATGGTTGTCCTGAACGATCTCTGGTTTTGGTGGGCAGCAGTGTTGGTTTGAAGCAGCTGGTTTGAAGCAGTAGCAGTTCGAATCCAGGAACACCTTTAAGACCAGCCAGGTTTTATTCACGTACACTTCCTCAGATACAGTGAAGTGGACGTTATCAGTCCATATCTATAGGCAGAGGGCGAGCAGTCAATTAGCACGAGACACAATGAAGATCCTTATCCCATTCAGGAATAACAAGCTTAGTTCATATGGTTACCGTTTAACAGAATGAAGATGTTTGAACAGAGGCAAAGACCAAACAGAGATAACAAGCAGAGTCCACGTGATCACCGTTTGTTTGAATTCAGTTCCGTGGGAAAACTCAGAGAGGCAAATCGCCTATGTCAGAACAGGAGACGGATGTGTAGATGTATCCTTCTTAATTGTGAAACGTTAAGAGTGATTAAGTGAGACCCAGCTGTTATGCTCCATTCGCCACAAGTCCTTTCGGGCCTGCCCTCTCAGGAGCAGTCCTCGAAAGAGCTCTCTCAGCCCCACCTGCCTCACAGAGTGTCTGTTGTGGGGGAGGGGAAGGGAAAGGAGCTTGTAAGCTGCTCTGAGATGCCTTTGAGCAGTGAAGGGCAGGGTATAAATCCAATCTCCTTCTCCTCCTCCTCCCTGCCCCTCCTCCTCCTCTTCCTCTCAGGCTTCCTCTGTGCTTGAGAAGAGACAAATGGAGAGCAACAACAGGGTCTCGGTTAATTACTCTTAGCCTTTCACATCTAAGGAGGCATTACAGCTCATGTCTAGACAACAGATGTCCATTCCCCTGGAGCAAATGGCTGCTTTGGAGGGTGGACTCCATGGCATTGTGCCCCACTGAGGTCCCTGTCCTCCCCAGGCTCCACCCCTAAATCTCCAGGAGTTTCCCAGCCTAGACCTGGCCACCTGACCTCCCCACCCCCCGCCAGTGCCCAGAGGGGACTTGGCAACCCTCGGATGAAGCATTCGGAGCGACCATGGAGGTCTTGGAGACAATCCACCCTGGAGCCTCGCCTTCATTCTCCTGCAAGCCCGGCCTCCGGTTACATCATGGCCCTCATTAGCAGCCAGGTCCCCCGGGGTCCCATCCTTGTTGATCCTGATTTGTCTAGAGAAGGATTTGTAGACTCGTAAAAGGTCCCCCCTCGGGAATGCTTTGGGATCTGCTTTCGTTATTAGTTTTCCCCCTCCAGCCTCTGGCGCCTGCTTCTGACTAGGCCGTGTGCTGAATTAATTTCATCGGTGGCTATTATCGCCCGAGGAGCTTGCAATCTTGGCTCACGGGCTAGAGAGAGAGAGCGCACCTGTCACCCAGAGACCTTTGTGACCCGCCCAGTCGGACGGGAATCTGAGGGTTGTGTCCGTTTGCGGAGGGAGCATCAGCACAGTTGCCAACCTCCAGGAGAACATAGTCAGGGTCCGGTGGTACCTTTGAGACCAACAAAGTTTTATTCAAGTTGCGAGCTTTCCAGGGCCATGCACACATTACAGATCACAGTTGTGTATATATAGAGGGTGGCTTGTTAAATTTGCAAAATAGTGAAGCTTGTTTTTTTTTTTTTTTAACAAATCAAAAGGGTGACCAGGTCAGGTTTCTGGTTATCATCTGTTTGGGTTCAACTGGGGGGAAAAACAACAGAGGTAATAAAAATGTCGGGACTAGAGATTGATGTACCCTAAACTGTGAGAATTTGGTAATTAGAAGACGAAGAAGAAGAAGAAGAGATTGGGTTTATACCCCGCCCTTCACTCGGAGTCTCAGAGCAGTTTACAATCTCCTTTCCCTTCCCCTCTCCCACAACAGACACCCTGTGAGGTAGGCGGGGCTGAGAGAGCTCTTTCCAGAACTGCCCTATCAAGGACAGCTCTAACAGAACTGTGGCTTGCCCAAGGTCATCCAGCAGCTGTAAATGAAGGAGTGGAGAATCAAACTCAGTTCTCCTAGATTAGAGTCCATACACTTAACCACTATACCAAACTGGCTCTCAGATCCCATCCATCTCCTCTTTTTGGCATGGAGGCTAATTTTACAGCATCTTTGCTGCACAGAGTTAACTGGCAGAATCCTTTTCCCGGGGTACAACCTCCAGGAGGTTAGCAATAGATGAGAGGTCAGGGGCAATGCTCCCTCTAAGCTGCGGAGTCTTGTGAGCAAAAAATTCCACTTTGTGAGCTGCTGGCATTAAAGTTGTGAGCCAGCGATTTGGCTACTGCATAAATAAGTTTGCTCTGGAGCCATCCCTTCCTGGGCTAAAATGTGTGAGCTGGAGGCTAAAAAACTGACCTAGCTCACACTAATTCAGCTTAGTGGGAATACTGGTCATGAGAAAAGCAGTTAAGAAGAACCAAAATACAGCTGTGATATATAATTACTCAGTATAATATTGTACGGGCAGTTGAACGGTTTACCAAACACATTCATATAAACATATAGCATGCAAAGGTTATAAGGGATAAATGTTTTAAATAAATAAAGTACTCATGCCAAAGTTCTGTTCTAATTATTTCCTTATCAGTTTCTTCTTGTGCGTATTTGGTCCAAGCGTGGCAACTGTCGGGTCTTCCCAACGGGCCACCTAAAGATCCCTGTTTCTGTCCTTTCTCAAGGTAAACCTGGCAGTCAAACCTATCTTGTCAGATTTGTAGAATTCTATTAGAAAAGAAGAAGAAGAGATTGGATTTATACCTTGCTCTTCACTACCCTAAAGTGTCTCAGAGCGGCTTACAAACTCCTTTCCTTCCCCTCCCCACAACAGACACCCTGTGAGGTAGGTGGGGCTGAGAAAGCTCTTATCAGAACTACGGCTTGCCCAGGTCATCCAGCCAGGTGCGAGTGGAGGAGTGGGGAATCAAACCTGGTTCTCCCAGATTAGAGTCCATGCACTTAACCACTACACCAAACTGACTCTCACAACTATTACACAACTTCGATCCATCTCAATTGGCAAGCTGCAGCAAAGAACCCTCCCCAGAACAGACACCCTGTGAGGTCGGTGGGGCTGAGAGAGACAGCTCTGACTGAGAACTGCTCGTGAGAGAACAAGCTCTGAGGGAACTTGTGACTGACCCAAGGTCACACCAGCGGCTGCATGTGGAGGGGTGGGGAATCAAAGCCGGTTCTCCCAGATTAGAGTCCACTGCTCTTAACCACTACACCCAAATGGAGGTGGAGTTTGGGAAGGGGAGGGACCTCCGTGGGGTATTTATTTATTTATTTATTCCATTTCTCCGCTTCCCTGCAAGCGGGCTCAGGGCTACAATAGGGCAACCAGTGCCAAGAACAAACAGGTTAAACATATAAAACCGCTAAAACATTCCTACATCATAAAGTGCTCTATATTACTCTATATCTCAGTCCGATGGCATCAAATGATCATTAGACACAGCAATGTTGGTCACGGCGGGACCAATAGATCTCGTCGCTGTCCCCTCCCTCTACATAAGTTAGTGAAGTTGGCGGCGGAGGGGGTGGCGCCAAGGAAGGAAGCGGCGGCTCCTACTCGAATGCCTGGCGGAAGAGCTCCGTCTTACAGGCCCTGTGGAACTGCGAGATAATCGCATATAGTCCACTCTCTAAAGCAGCCATTTTGTCCGACGGAACAGACCGCCGTAGCCTGGAGATCAAGGCCCCACCTTGAGGTTGGCATGGTCAATTAGACTAAAATTGTCTCTTCAATGCTTTTGAAAAAGGAGAGCCCTCCACCGCTTCCGGCTTGCATTTTGGCATGGTTTGAAGAGAGAGGAGGTTTCAGAGACGGAGGGAGAGCAGATCTTAGAGACACCTCTCGGCCCACCTTTATTGTTTTGGAACTATTAGTGCAGCTGTGCTTTATTAGAGTGGTCTTTCTGGGGTGTTCCCATGGAGAACCGGAGAAGCCTTCTGTAGAATTCTTGACTTGTGCACTGTAGCATTGGGAGCTTTGGGTGAGTACAGCAAGCCAGCTTGTTCTTTTTTTCCCCCTGGTTACTGTGTAAAGTATATTGTGTTATATTGTATTTGTAATTCAGTTCCAGGAAAAAGATGTCTGCCTGAAGAGGAATCTGTTGAAACACACAATTTTTGCCTGGGAGGCGTGTTGCTTGCTTTGATGCTTGCTGAATCAGTTTTTATGGAGAACATAACAGCCTGCTGCATCTCTCATGCTTGCTTTGATGCTTGCTGAATCACTTTTTGTGGAGAACATAACAGCCTGCTGCATCTTTCATCATTTATGACTGTAGCAATGTTCCCTCTAAGCTGTGGAGTCTTGTGAGCAAAAATTCTACTTTGTGAGCTCCTGGCATTAAAGTTGTGAGCGAGCGATTGGGCTACTGCATAAATTAGTCTGCTCGGGAGCCCTCCTTCCTGAGCTCAGACAAAAATGTGTGAGCTGGAGGCTAAAAAGTTGTGAACTAGCTCACACTAACTCAGCTTAGAGGGAACACTGGTTGCAACCTTCATCAGTCTGTTATCAGGAGCAAGACAGTCTACAGGTCTCTGTAGCTGTGGACTTTTCTGTTAGTAGATATATAATGGTCTTTAGGTTTTTGTATTATAATGAATATGTATAAGATACACTAGGGTCTCTATTGTATTTAAATCAATTTATGAAGACACTATGCATATTAGTAGAGTGTGTTTTGTTCTAACACAGTGTTTCTTCACGTTTGCCCACTTTTATTATTTGCCTCCCAATTGAGTGTATTGGGATACAATAAAAAAAAATGACAGAATGATCTTGGTACGAATCCAAGGCAAACCATTCAACATCACAGTAATCCAAGTCTATGCCCCAACCACTGACGCAGAAGAGGCTGAAGTGGACCGGTTCTATGAAGACCTACAACACCTCATAGAACTAACACTAAAAAACGATGTCCGCCTCATCATAGGGGACTGGAATGCTAAAACAGGAAGTCAAAAGGTAACCGGAATAACAGACTAGTTTGGCCTTGGAGAACACAGTGAAGCAGGGGCAAAGGCTAACAGAATTTTGTCAAGAGAACACGCTGGTCATAGCGAACACCCTTTTCCAACAACCTAGGAGGCAACTCTACACATGGACATCACCAGATGGGCAACACCGAAATCAGATTGACTGTATAATTTGCAGTCAAAGATGGAGAAGCTCTATCTAGTCAGTAAAAAGAAGACCAGGAGCTGACATTGCAAAATTCAGAAGAAAACGGAAGAAAGTTGGAAAAACCACTAGGCCATTCAGGTTTGACCTAGATCACATCCCGATTAATATACAGTAGAGGTGAAGAATAGGTTTGAGGGACTAGATTTGATAGATAGAGTGCCTGAAGAACTATGGGCAGAGGTTCGTGACATTGTACAGGAGGCAGCAAGCACCACCATCCCAAAGAAAAAGAAACACAAGAAAGCAAAGTGGCTCTCTGATGAGGCTTTACAAATAGCAGAGGAAAGAAGGAAAGCGAAAGGCAAAGGTGAAAAGGAAAGATTTACCCAACTGAATGCAGATTTCCAGAGAAAAGCAAGAAGAGATAAGGAGGCTTTCCTGAATGAACAATGCAAAGAGGAAAACAATAGAACGGGAAGGATCTCTTCAAGAAAATTGGAGAAATCAAGGGAATGTTCCAAGCGAAGCTGGCCATGATAAAGGACAAAAACAGTAGGGACCTAAAAGAAGCAGAAGAGATTAGGAAAAGATGGCAAGGATACACAGAAGAAGTATACAAGAAGGACCTCAATGTCCTTGACAACCACGATGGTATAAGCACTGACCTCAAGCCAGACAGCCTCGAAAGCGAAGTTAAATGGGCCTTAGAAAGCATTACTAACAACAAAGCTAGCAGAGGTGATGGTATCCCAGCTGAGCTATTCAAAGTCTTAAAAGATGATGCTGTTAAAGTGCTGCACTCAATATGCCAACAAATTTGGAAAACGCAACAGTGGCCACAGGATTGGAAAAGGTCAGTATACATTCCAATCCCAAAGAAGGGCAATGCCAAGGAATGTTCAAACTATCGCACAATTGCACTCATTTCACATGCTAGCAAGGTCATGCTCAAGATCCTACAAGCTAGGCTTCAACAGTATGTGGATAGAGAACTGCCAGAAGTACAAGCTGGGTTTCGAAGTGATAGAGGAACTAGAGATCAAATTGCCAACATTCACTGGATTATGGAGAAAGCAAGGGAGTACCAGAAAAACATCTACTTCTGCTTCATTGACTATGCTAATGTCTTTGATTGTGTGGATCACAACAAACTATGGCAGGTCCTTAAAGAAATGGGAGTACCAGACCACTTCACATGTCTCTTGAGAAACCTTTTTAAGGGTCAAGAAGCGACGGTTAGAACCGGATATGGAACAACTGATTGGTTTAGCATAGGAAAAGGAGTACGACAAGGATGTATATTGTCACCTTGGTTATTTAATTTATATGCAGAGTACATAATGCGAAATGCTGGCCTGGATGAATCACAAGCCAGAATTAAGATTGCTGGGGAAAAGATCAACAACCTCAGATATGCAGACGATACCACTCTAATGGCAGAAAGTGAAGAGGACTTAAAGAGCCTCTCGCTAAGGATGAAAGAGGAGAGCGCAAAAGTGGGCTTGAAACTCAACATCAAAAAAATGAAGATCATGGCATCCAGCCCCATCACTCCTTGGCAAATAGAAGGGGAAGTCGTGGAAGCAGTGACAGATTTCACATACCTGGGATTCCAGATCACTGCAGACAGTGACTGCAGCCATGAAATTAAAAGACACCTGCTCCTTGGGAGGAAGGCGATGGCAAACCTAAACAGCATGATAAAAAGTAGAGACATCACCCTGCCAACAAAAGTCTGCATGGTCAAAGCAATGGTATTCCCAGTAGTAATGTATGGCTGCGAGAGTTGGACTATAAGGACGGCTGAGCGCCAAAGAGTAGATTCTTTTGAACTATGGTGCTGGAGAAAACTCTTGAGAGTCCCGTGGACTGCAAGGAGATCGAATCAATCAATCCTAAAAGAAATCAACCCTGACTGTTCCCTGGAAGGCCAGAGACTGAAGTTGAAGCTCAAATACTTTGGCCACCAAATGAGAAGGGGGCACTCACTGGAGAAGACCCTGATGATGGGAAAGATTGAAGGTCAAAGAAGAAGGGGATGGCAAAGGATGAGATGGTTAGACAGTGTCATCGATGCAAAGAACATGAAACTGAGCAAACTTCAGAGGATGGCAGAAGACAGGAGGGCCTGGCGTGATCTGGTCCTTGGGGTCACGAAGAGTCGGACTCGACTGTGCGACTGAACAACAATTGTTTGCCTAGAAGGTCCCATGCAGGCCGAACTGGGAAACCACCCATCGGCCATGTTTTCTAAGGACACGGAGCAGCACCTCTCTAGGCTTTGGCATCTCTGCGGTCGAAAAAACTCCCAACTGGGAGTGAAAAAACAAGTTTTTGTGTAAATAAAGATTGTCTGCTTGAGATATTTATAGTTGATCTCTGAGATCAACTCAGTGAAAGACGTCATCTCTTAGGCATGCAGGATTCAAGCCCTCTTAGAACTCACAGGTTGGTCTTGGCCCTTTGAAGCAGGTTAGCTAAATTGACTGGGCCCGAGAAACTTGCTATGGTCAGAGCCCAGGAGGTGGTCATGGAGAGTTCTCCTTGTGCCAGGATTGCCAGCCTCCAGGCTGGAGATCTCCTGGGATTAAGACTGATCTCCAAGTGACAGATCAGTTTACCTGGAGAAAATGGCTACTCTTGAAGGTGGACTTGATGGCATTTTACCCCGTTGAAGTCCCTCCTCTCCCCAAACCCTGCCTTCCTCAGGTTCCACCCTCAACATCTCCAGGCATTTCCCAACCTGGAGCTGGCAACTCCACCCTCATGCCTCTGTTTTTGGATTCCAGGGGCTGGACCAACGTGGCTACCGATTTGTGTCCATTCAGAGCTGCCACCATGCAGTCCTGTTGAGACCGAACCTGCGTATTTGGAAAAGGTGCGCGGTACAGCCCCACCGTGAGAGATCTCCAGCCCCAGCCTGGAGGTTGTATAAATATAAGCCAGTTTGGTGTAGTGGTTAAGTGCGCGGACTCTAATCTGGGAGAAACGGGTTTTGATTCCCCACTCCTCCACTCGTAGCTGCTGGATGACCTTGGGCAAGCCATAGTTCTGTCAGAGCTGCCCTTGAAAGGGCAGTTCTCGAGAGAGCTCTCTCAGCCCCGCCTACCTCACGTCTGTTGTGGGGAGGGGAAGGGGAAGGAGTTTGTAAGCCGCTCTGAGACTCCGAGTGAAGGGCGGGGTATAAATCCAGTCTCTTCCTCTCTCTTCTTCAGAGTAGACAATACTGACTTTGATGGACCGAGGGTCCGATCCACTATAAGACAGCTTCATGAGAGAGCACAATTTTAGAAGTTTGAATATGTCTGTGCTCAGCCAGGGGTGATCCCCTGAGGATATCTCCAGAATGAAATTCATTGAGTTGCTGAACAGGGACAATGCAGGCTCTCCGGGGCCATGGTATGGAGGGGGTGGGGTGGAACACTGCCTGTGTTTTGTAATTCGAATCTGTGACAGAGAGGAAGCTTTGGTATGCAAACTCTGATTTTAAAGCAATTTGGATAAGAGAAATGTGGATGCCTTCCAAACCAGTGCTTGGTCTTGGTGTCAAAGAGCTTCCAGTTCCTTGCCAAAGGTCGCAATCCCAGAGCTGGTATGCCTCATCGATTGCAACAGGATTTTGTATCTGGATGCTGCCGTATAGGGTTGCCAAGCTCCAGCTGGGGCCTGGAGATCTTCCAGAATTGCAAGGGACCTCCAGATGAGAAAGCTCAGTTCCCCCTGGAGAAGAGAGAATGTTAGCAGTCAGACCCGTCCTCCCACAGAAGGGTCGTTAGCGTGGGAGAGAAATGAAAACACCCTTCATGTAGATATCACCTCCAAAAATCATAACTGTAAGACACTGCGTGGTCTGAAATATCACACAGAATGGATGCCAGCAAGAGTCAGACCAGAGACAGGCCTGGGGAGATATTTCTGTTTTTGGAAGGTGACAAATCAGGCAACAGGCTAACTACCCCCCTCCCCCCGGAGATGCGTATTTTAGATCAAAGGGTTTCCCCGAGAAAACATATTGCTTATCATCAAAGCTTCCTCCTGACCCTTTGTATCCCAAGTTGCAATCTTCTCCCCTCCAGAAATTGGGGGGGGATCATAAAACAGCCCTGCACCCATAGTTTATCCCAAGCACAGGTACATGAAAAACATTTACACTTCCCAAGTCGGGAAGTCTCACCAAAGTCCTCACACTTCAGTATTTTATCTCGCGACAAAATCATCAAAGCCCCTGTCCATAAGTCTGAACCTTCCCTTCCCTTCCCGAATATTTGGAAGAGTGTGCGTGCACAGGAAAGCTTCTACCTTGAATAAAAGTTTGTTGGTCTTAAAGGTGCCCCTGGACTCTAAGTTGGTTCATCAAAGCATTGTTTTGGGGGCCAACACGTCAGCTTGTCCTCCCCCAAGTAACATTTTTCTCTATAAAATATGGGACTCTGTGCCATTAACAGGGGGTATGTGTTCTCAGCGCCTTTCTCGCATCCCCACTTGTGTGCGGGCTTTCTTCTCTTCCGTAAAAACGCTGGCGGTTTTCGCTGCAATCTCCATGGACATCTTCTTCCAGACTGGTAAATATTGCCTCTCCCACAATCTATCCCCCCTCCTTTTCTCCCTATTTTTCTCTTGTGTGTGTGTTAAAGTGTGTTATCTGCGTGTATGTTTGCTCTTTTATTCTTTTTCAATAAAAACCTTTCTGGTTGAACAGCTGCCTGGTTGATTCGGAGAGTCCTCTGAGGGAAAAATCCTGGTGTACATAACATCGGTGGAGATCCCTGATACCCCGTCTCACTTGTCTCTGGCCCAATCTGCGTCTTGCATTTGCTCTGCTGCTTTACCAAACCCACACTGGAAGAGAAATTCCCCTCTGCATTGCATGCCGCTTTCGCTTTGATTGATTGTCAGATTTTATGGCAGTGTCCAGACTGCAGGCCCCTCTCACTTCCTTTGACCTCTCGGTTTATCGTAGCCATCTGCATAGATTTATGGCTGTTTTACGACCGTTCAGGGGCGACTCTGCAGTCAGTACAGTGCTGGCCCGGGTATCTGAGTGTGGTTTTGAGCAGCATCTTTTTCGGTTCCAGTGTGGGTTCAGTAAAACAGTGGAGATTGGGCCTCTGTTAAACTTATTCCCAACTAAATTAGGAGACTACCGATTTGGCTAATATCTACGGGTTTATACCCTGCTAGTGGCTGAAGTGGTTAAGACGATGAACCACAGGCTGTGGAAGGTCAGTGGTTCAGCAGTTCGAGACCCGAGAGTGCCGCATGACGGAGTGAGCTCCCGTCTCTAGTTCCAGCTCCTGCCAACCTAGCAGTTTGAAAGCAAGAAATTGCAAGTAGATAAATAGGTACCACTTTGGTGGGAAGGTAACAGCGTTCCGTGCGCCTTGGGGTTTAGTCATGCCGGCCACATGACCACAGAAACGTCTTTGGACAGCACTGGCTCTTCGGCTTTGAAACGGAGATGAGCACCGCAACCCTAGAGTCAGATTCGACTGGCTTTCGAGCAAGGGAACCTTTACCTTTACCTTACCCTGCGGGGGTCCCTCACTTCCCCTTCCACAAAACACGCCTCCCCCAAGGCTCTGCCCTCCCAAGTCTTGGAAAATCCCCCAGTTTTAAGTTGCCAGGTCTGGGTTGGGAAATACCTGGAGATTCTGGGGGTGGAGCCTGAGGAGGGCGGGGTTTGGGGAGGGGGCATGACTTCAACGAGGTCTCAGGCCATAGAAAAGAGCCAGCGTCCAGGAGCACCTTGGAGACTAACAGAATTTGTGGCCGGGTAGGAGCTATTGCGAGTCACGGCTCACTGCTCTGAAGACGTGAGCGGTGACTCTCAAAAGCTCCTGCCCCACCACAAATGTTGTTGGTCTTTAACGTGCTCCTGGACTCTGGCTCTTTTCTACAGCTAGAGTCCATCTGTCCTTAGATCTTGGAGAGTGGGGGGTGATTCCAGAGACAGATGGATTCACATTCTGATTCACATTCTAGCTGTATTGGAAGAAGTGAGCCGTGACTCTCAAAAGCTCTTAAGGTAAAGGTAAAGGTTCCCTTGCTCGAAAGCCAATTGAATCCGACTGTAGGGATGCGGTGCTCATCTCCGTTCCCAAGTCGAAGAGCCAGCGCTGTCCGAAGACGTTTCCGTGGTCATGTGGCTGGCATGACTAAACCCCAAGGCGCACGGAACGCTGTTACCTTCCCACCAAAGTGGTACCTATTTATCTACTTGCAATTTCTTGCTTTCGAACTGCTAGGTTGGCAGGAGCTGGAACTAGAGACGGGAGCTCACTCCGTCATGCGGCACACTCGGGTCTCGAACTGCTGAACTACTGACCTTCCACAGCCTGCAGTTCAGCATCTTAACCACTTAACCCCACCACTAATTTTGTTAGTCTTTAAGGTGCTACTGGACTCTTGCTCTTTTCTGCTGCTACAGACAGACTGACACGGTGACCTATCTTGATCTAACGCCATAGAGTTCACCTTCCACTTTCTCCAGGGGAATCGATCTCCGTTGTCCGCAGATCAGTTGTTAACAGTGGGAGAACTCCGGCCACCACCTGGAGGTTGGCACCCCCAGCAGCACAGAGACAGAAACTGAGGGAAAGGCCAAAGGGGATTCAAATGACTAACCGACTGCACAAAAATAACCAACGGGTTGCCAACTGGGCATCAGCTCTGAACAACCGGTCTGATACTCAGATTACGATCTCGCCGTAACCGAGCATTACGTGTTTTCAAACAGAACATTTATGAAAGATAAAAGTTAAAGAACATTTTGTTACATTAAATAGGTATCACGTATTTGAAAGGCTGCCGCTTAGAGGAGGGCAGGGAGCTGCTCCTGTCGGCAGCAGAGGATAGGAGCTCCCAATCACAGGTTCAAATTACGCGTGGAAAGGTACCTGCTCGATATTAGGAATTTTTTTTTAACAGGAAGAGTAGTCCAGCAGTGGCATGGGCTGCCTCGGGTGGTGGTGAGCTCCCCCTTGCCAGCAGTCTTCTCAGGGATACTTTAAGCTGATCCTGAATTGAGTAGGGGGTTGGACTAGATGGCCTCTATGGCCCCTCCCAGCTGTATGATTCCATGAAAGATGAATAGAAAGATAGATATAGATGTGTGCCTGTGTGTGTGTGTACTGTCAAAATATTGTACCTGTCCTCGATAGCCCTGGCTAGCCCAGTCTCATCACGTCTCGCAGGCTAAGCAGGGACAGCGGTGGGCAGTACTTGGAAAGGAGATACTAGGGTCATGACCCAGCGTCAGGCAATGGCAAACCGCCTCTGAACATTTCTCGCCTCAGAAACCCTACGGGGTTGCCGTAAGTCGGCTGCAGCATGACGACACCTGCCACCGCCCCCACACACAAAAAAATTGTTGTTGTCCAGTCACACAGTCGAGCCCGACTCTTTGCGACCCCATGGACCACATCACGCCAGGCCCTCCTGTCCTCTTGTCATCCTCCGGAGCTTGCTCAAGTCCACGCTCGTCACATCGATGACACTGTCTAACCATCTCATCCTTTGCCCGTCCCCTTCTTTTTTTTCCTTCCATCTTTCCCAGCATGCATCAGGGTCCTCTCCAGTGAGGGCTCCCTTCTCATTGGGTGGCCAAAGTATTTGAGCTTCAGCTTCAGGATCTGCCTTCCAGGGAACAGTCAGGGTTGATTTATTTTAGGACTGACTGATTCGATCTCCTGGCAGTCCAAGGGACTCTCCAGAGTCTTCTCCAGCACCATAATTCAGAAGAATCTATTCTTCGGCGCTCGGCCTTCCTTACAGTCCAACTCTCGCAGCCATCCATAACTACTGCGAATACCATTGCTTTGTTGGCAGGGTGATGTCTCTACTTTTCATTATGCTGTCTAGGTTTGCTATCACTTTCCTCCCAAGGAGAAGAAGAAGAAAGAAGAGATTGGATTTATACCCCGCCCTTCGCTTGGAGTCTCCTTTCCCTCTCCCTCCCCACAACAGACACCCTGTGAGGTAGGTGGGGCTGAGAGAGCTCGAACACAAACCGCTCTTTCAGGAACAGCTGTGCCAGAGCTTGTGACTGACCCAAGGTCACATCAGCAGGTGCAAGTGGAGGAGTGGGGAATCAAACCCGGTTCTCCCAGATTAGAGTCCGCGCACTTAACCACTACACCAAACTGGCAGGCGTCTTTAATTTCGTGGCTGCAGTCGCCGTCTGCAGTGACCACAAAAAAAATACTGTCCTGTTTCCCCACAGTTGACAAGCAGAGCCCTTGAGATTCCCCCAGGAGGGCATGCAGATGACCACCTTTTTTTTTTTTTGGTGGTGTACCCTTGTCAGTTGCTACTCAAAGGTACACTGCCTCTGAACATGGAAGTTCCATTTAGCCACCAAGGTCTAAATGGTGGCTCTCTGTAAAAAGGCAATAATTCATGGAGTCGTTACCTTTACCGCTTCTCCCATCTGGACAACGAGACTGCCTTAAAAACCAACCCAGCCACCCAGTCTAAAGTTACCACCTGATGCACAAGGGAGCGAATTTCTGAAGCGTGTGCCTACATCGACGTACACGGGATTGGGATTCTCTGCGCCCGCTTGCATGCCAAAGCGCCCGGCCTCCTTGAACGCGGTTGGAAAAATCCCAGCGACGGGTTCCTCTGGCAAGCACAGGACGGGGGCGTCCTTATGTTTAAACTCATTTTTCCTAGCGTGACAATCGCCAGTCTCTACGCAAACAAGCCAGGTGCGCTGGGCGTACGGAGTGGCACATGAAGAATGCCTTCCAGCCAAGCGACGCTCGGTGTGATGTGACCTGCCCTCCCAAAGGGAGATGGGAAAGCTATCCGGTGTCAGCCCCCCCCCCTTCCGACCAGCCACGCAGGTGGGAGAATGCAGCAGCCAACCTGTTTGTCTCCTCTCCGGGAGAGATTCATGGAGGTTTCTTGATACACCAGAGGGTGGGGCAGAGAAGGACTTGATCTGCTGGACGACACATTCTAGCAACAAGGAGAAGAGGTGGCTGTCTGGTCACCGTCCCCTTTCCTGGGGTGAATCTTAGCTGATTTCGGAGGGATAAATATAAGAATTCAGTAGATGGTAGTCAGTCAGGCAGTTAGTTTATTATTACAGTCATCGACCAGGACGTCGACCAGTAGACGGCACAAGCCAAACATGACAACAGGGCATAGAGACAAAGGCTCTCATAAGAACACCAGAAGAGCCCTGCTGGATAAGACCAGTGGTCCATCTAGTCTAGTATCCTGTCTCACACGGTGGCCAACCAGTTCTCCTGGAGGTCTAACAACAGGGCATAGAGACCAAGGCCCTCATAAGAACATCAGAAGAGCCCTGCTGGATCAGACAATAGTTCATCTAGTCCAGCATCCTGTCTTACACAGTAGCCAACCAGTTCCCCTGGAGGTCTGACAACAGGGCAGAGAGGCCGAGGCCCTCATAAGAACATCAGAAGAGCCCTGCTGGATCAGACCAGTGGTCCATCTCGTCCAGCATCCTGTCTCACACAGTAGCCAACCAGTTCCTCTGGAGGACCAGCAACAGGGCAGAGAGTCCGAGGCCTTCCCCTGATGTTGCAGAATTTGCTCATAAATGAGACTAGGCCTTTTTGAGGAGCATCTCAAATTGGCTTTAACATGTATTCTTTGGTTCAATATCCCACAAGGCTTTGCATCCTAGCCTAGTGCTATATTCGTTCACATAAGCGTTGCCCTGCCTTTGTCCTTCACATATGAGCATAGTTGACATTCCAAGAGACAAGAGTACCAGGTGTGAGTGTAAACATATTATTGGTTTGTGAGGCTCCTTAGCCCCCTATCCTTGATGCTTGGGGGGCAACAGTGGGAGGGCTTCTGCAGTTCTGGCCCTGCTGGTGGACCTCCTGATGGCACCTGGGTTTTGGCCACTGCGTGGAAGAAGAGTGTTGGACTGGACGGGGCCTTGGCCTGATCCAACATGGCTTCTCTTATGTCCGTAAGCCATTTTGTGCCGTGTAACCCTATTTCTTGAATAGTTCCATTCTGAAAGACAAACCCCCCTTTGAGCCTTGGGGTATCCTGTTAAGGAAAGGGTCTTTGGTGGCCAGTGGCTGGTCACACAAATATCCCTCGGTTGGGTAGCGTATTTCAAATGTAGATGGAGAAGGAGAAAATAATCGGTGTTTGTCTTTGGGTTTGGAAAAAGGGAACTTTTGATGGTGGTGGTGGTGAAGAAGAGAACGACATGCAGTGGCACGCTGTTTGCTTTCTGAGAAACGGACAGATAGTGCTTCCGAAGTGGTGTGTAGATGTTTGACAGATTCGTCATATTTGAATTGTGTAACTGCAGATAACTGGTACAGAACTAGAGTTACTGATTCTCACTATTTTCTTGTGGAAAACCGTCCTGGAACTTCTTATGGCTTGGGGAACTGGAGAACACAACCCCGGACTGTCTTCCCCTTTTTTCTGGTCCTAGGGGTGCACAGTCGGCAGATACTTTGGCATTCCTGTTAAGAAGCAGGGATGCACGTGCATTTTGCAAATCACAGGTTCAGAATATGGGTTTCCACGGCTTGTGGCACTTTAAACAAAAACGAGTCAGCCACCCCTTTCCTGAAACTCTCCCTTTGTTTGTGATTAATAAAGAGGTGTAATTCGAACCTAAGTTCTTGCACTTGCATGGCTGATACATTTACCAGATGCAGTTGGTGTGTGCTCAGAAGTTGTCAGTGTTTGCCAGCCTTCTGAGTCAGGCGTTACCTTCTGGGAAGCAGTAGGGGAACTTCCACGGACCCCAATATGTGCTGGGGCCAGAGGACAAGAGGACACCTTGATTGTGGTGGTGGTAGAAAGCGGCATCAAGTCACAGGGGACTTACGGTGACCCTGTAGGGTTTTCAAGGCAAGAGACATTCAGAAGAGAAGAAGAAGAAGAGATTGGATTTATACCCCGCCCTTCACTGCCCAAAGGCGTCTCAGAGCGGCTTACAAACTCCTTTCCCTTCCCCTCCCCACGACAGACACCCTGTGAGGTCGGTGGGGCTGAGAGAACTCTTAACACAAACCGTCCTTGAGAGAACAGCTGTGCCAGAGCTTGTGACTGACCCAAGGTCACACCAGCAGGTGCAAGTGGAGGAGTGGGGGAATCAAACCCGGCTCTCCCTGATAAGAGTCCGCGCACTTAACCACTACACCCAACTGGCTCTCTTTGGTGCTGGGGGGTTTGCCATTGCTTGCCCCTATGTAGTGACCCTGGACTTCCTTGTCGGTCTCCCATCCAAGTACTAAGCAGGGTCATCAAGATCTGATGAGAATGGCCCATCGGGGTCAGGGCTTGCATCACCCCAAGGCTTCAGGTCAGGCTCTCAGGAGCCCCTTGTGTCCGGTGTCCCCTCTAAGCTGAGTTAGTGTGAGCTAGCTCACTGTTTTTTAGCCTCCGGCTCACGCATTTTTGTCTTTGCCCAGGAAGGAGGGCTCCAGGGCAGACTAATTTACTCAGCAGCCCAATGGCTCGCTCACAACTTGAATGCCAGTAGCTCACCAAGTAGAATTTTTTGCCCACAAGACTCCACAGCTTAGAGGGAGCACTGCTTGGACCCCCCTGGAACGAAAACGACACTTTGCCCAGCACATGCTGGGTTACAGTCAGAGGTAATGGGGGGGACGGGACTCAACCTATAAAGTGTTTGCTCACTTGGCTCTACAAGGCAGGAGAAGGAGATTCCGGCTTCCTTCCCGCCCTGCTTTCGCCAGCCGAAACGGCTTTTTGTTTAGTTCCATGCATCCTTCCTAGTGTATGTGGAACCAGGGGAAAGGAGCTGCAGTTTCCACTAGTGAAAGCGCTGCGGGAGGGAAACCGAAAGCTCCTTCTCTCTGCTTCAAGTGCCAAGCAAACAAGTGCTGCTTAAGGTGAGTTCCCCCGGTGTATCTCTGACTGTGAGTCAGTTGGCACACCCCTGACTCGGCACATGTCAGGTGTAACATATATTTTGGCCCCAAAGAGCCAGTTCGATGTAGTGGTGAAGTGCGCGGACTCTAATCTGGGAGAACTGGGTTTGATTCCCCACTCTTCCACTTGCACCTGGCTGGATGACCTTGGGCAAGCCATAGTTCTGGCAAAGCTGTTCTTGAAAAAGAGCAGTTTCTGTCAGAGTTCTCTCAGCCCCACCTACCCCACAGGGTGTCTCTTGTGGGGAGGGGAAGGGAAAGGAGTTTGTAAGCCGCTCTGAGACTCCTTTGGATAGTGAAGGGTGGGGTATGTCTCTTCTTCTTCTTCTCCTTCTCAGATAAGCTTGCCAATTTCCAGGCGGGGCCTGGAGATCTCCCAGAATTCCAACTTATCTCCAGATTTCCGAGATCAGTTCCCCTGGCGAGAATGGCTGCTTTGGAGGGCAGACTCTACGGTATGATACAGTGTTGAGCAATGCTCCCTCTAAGCTGCGGAGTCCAGTGAGCAAAAATTCTACTTTGTGAGCTGCTGGCCTTAAAGTTGCGAGCGAGCGATTTGGCTGCTGCATCAGTGAGTTTGCTCTGGAGCCCTCCTTCCCGAGCTGAGACAAAATGGTGTGAGCTGGAGGCTAAGATACTGTGAGCTAGCTCACACTAGCTCAAGCTTAGAGGGAACGCTGGCGTTGTGGTCCCACCCCAAACTCTGCCCTCCCCAGCCTCTACTCCCAAATCTCCAGGAATTTCCCGACCCAGAGCTGGCAGCCTAGACAAGGCTCCTCTCCCCAAAGTACATTTGCTTCAGTTGGCCTTTGCAGTTTCCTGTCAATTGTTCTCGGAGCCGGTCCCTGCTGAAAAGTGGAGCAAAGATAGGAAGGAAAGAGAAGCCTCAGAGTTGTATCTCCGGGCGACCCCTCCGTGACCCCTTGGTAATGACGCCCCGGGAGAGTCCATTAGAAAGTCTCCTTCGCCCACAACCAATGCTCCCTCTAAGCTGTGGGGGCTTGTGAGCAAAAATTCTACTTTGTGACCTACCGGCATTAAAGTTGTGAGCGAGCGATTTGGCTACTGCATAACTTAGTTTGCTCTGGAGCCACCCTTCCTGAGCTAAGACAAAAATGTGTGCGCCGGAGGCTGAAAAACTGTGAGCCGGCTCACACTAACTCAGCTTAGAGGGAACATTTCCCACAACACCGGTGCAATAAGTAATTGCCCCCCATGTGGCACTGTGAGCCACTGCTCAGAAGGTGGGCTTTTTAACCGTGCCGGTGGCATCCGTAGACCAAGGCCCTTTCCGCATCCAGCATTCACTCCACTATCTTACCAAACCCACACTGGAACAGAAATTCCCCTCTACATTGCATGCCAC
The DNA here is from genome assembly GCA_029375565.1 of Gekko gecko. NCBI lineage: Eukaryota > Metazoa > Chordata > Lepidosauria > Squamata > Gekkonidae > Gekko > Gekko gecko. The sequence continues at coordinate 5,526,639 of JAPDNY010000017.1, read as the reverse complement.
TTTCACTTTGATCGATTGTCGGATTTTATGGCCGTGTCCAGACCGCCAACCTAGCAGTTCGAAAGCAAGAAATTGCAAGTAGATAAATAGGTACCACTTCAGTGGGAAGGTAACAGCGTTCCGTGCGCCTTGGTGTTTAGTCATGCCAGCCACATGACCACGGAAACGTCTTTGGACAGCGCTGGCTCTTCGGCTTTGAAACGGAGATGAGCACCACAGCCCTAGAGTCGGATTCGACTGGCTTTCGAGCAAGGGAACCTTTACTTTTTACCGCATGCCCCTTTCACTTCCTTTGATCTCTCGGCTTTCCGGTGGCCGTCGCCCAGGATATCTGAATGTGGTTTTGAGCCTCATCTTTTCCTGTTCCAGTCTTGGGTTTGGTAAAACAAGGGAGTGAATGCGAGATGCGTCAAGGGCCCAAGTAGGCAGGGTAGTCATCTCTCTGATCACAACGGAGGTATACCAGTCCGTCGTGGTCTTTGGCTTCAATTCATTGCATCATGTGTGGCTTTCAAGGTCAGACCAAAGCACCACGGCTGGTTTGTGGTTTTCTGTCTTGTTTTTTAAAAAGATTTTTATTGGTTTCATTAAGAAAAACAAGAAATTAAAGACAAAAGAAAAGACAGAAATACAGAATGAAACTATACTCAATAAACGATTTTTTAACATACACCCATAAAGTCCATTTCTTTTAGGCCCCTCTATGCCTTTTATATCTTATAATTAGCGCTCTTCCAAATATGTTTGTAACCACTTGTAAAATTTCGCCCATTTCTTTTTAAAGTCACTCTCTGTTTTTTTCATTCAGTCATTGTGACAGATTGTCCATCTCTGCTGCGTCCATAAGTCTAAGAATTAGCTCTTCCCTTGTAGGCGTTTCTTCCTTTTTCCAGTATTTCGCATATAAAATTCGAAGCTGTAGTTACTACATATACAATCATATATACCTCATGAACGTTCACGTTCATTGGTACAATATTCAATAAAAACAATTCTGGTATAAATGGTACAGTTATATTAAGCATTTTTGGTAACATTTCATGTATCCAAATCCAATATTTTTTCACAACACTGCATGTCCACCACATATAGGAAAATGTGCATTTTACATTTGCATTTCCAACATACATTTGACATATTTGGACACCATTTAGATAAGTTTTCTGGTGTAGTGTGCCATCTATAAAACATTTTATACAAGTTTTCCTTATAAGAAACTGCTCTAGTAAGTTTCACGTTAACTTTCTAAATCTTTTCCCATTGCTCTGTAGGTATATTATGCCCTATATTTTGTGCCCATTTAATCATCACATCTTTTACAACCTCATCTTGCATTTTCATTTCTAGCAGAAACCCATGGAGTAGTTTAATATGCTTCCCTTCTGTAGCCCATACACTTTTATCTAATTCAAGCTGTGTATTATAGAATCCCACCTTTTTATCCTTCACATATCTAGAATCTAGTTGTGCTCTTTCCCACCAGTTTAAATTAATGCCTTTCTCTTTTAGTTGTTCTTGGATTTGTGGTTTTCTGTTGTAACTCGACCTTCTCCGGTAGATATTCAGCACGTATGTACATTTGACAAACTGAGGCAGCCAGTTTTCCTGCCTCTCATGTCCAAGAGAATGAAGCAGATTGTAGACTTTTTGGCATCACAGCGTGCCAGAGAAAGCTCAGGCGGTTGAATTTTACCTTCTTTGCAGTTGTTAGAAAAACAGGGCAGGGGGGAGAATTCGAAAGAGACCCAGCGTGGTGTGGTGGTTAAGAGAGGGGGACTCTAATCTGGAGAACCGGGTGTGATTCCTTACTACTCCACACAAAGCCTGCTGGGTGACCTTGGACCAGTCCCAGTTCTCTCAGGACTCTCTCAGCCCCATCTGCCTCACAAGGTGACTGTTGTGGGGATCCTAAAACTGTATGGCACCCTGAAGTTCTAGCTCTTTAACGTTCTTGAGGTGGACCACAAGAGACGAGCTATGATTGTACCTTAAGAGAGACAGTTTGGTGTAGTGGCTAAGAGCGGCGGGCTCTAATCCGGAGAACTGGGTTCGATTCCCCACTCCTCCACATGCAGCCAGCTGGGTGACCTTGGGCCAGTCACAGTTCATTCAGAGCTCTCTCAGCCCCTATAAACAAGTCTAGCTCGCCACTAACATAATGCTAAGAGCTAGAGCTCGTGAATGCCACACAATCTCAGGATTTCCTGGCTATTCTACACACAATGCAATACGATAATTATTAATTATTATTCCATTATTCTGAATTTGAGAAGGAACTCAAATTCAGCAGTCTCAGGTTGTAATCTCTCCTCGAAGTGTCTTTGTTTCACGATCGCTGCTATGGCAGTTTCTTTGCCTTTAGTACCTCTGTGTGCTTTCCCAAGTTGATTGGAATGAGAAGTGGTGAATGTCTCCTTGTTTAACAATGGCAAGGTGTTCTGTGGAAAGCCAGGAGGGGTGCAAATAAGGAAAAGGCATGGAGGCCAGGTAAATCATCTGACACACCTGTCTCCGGTTGCAGTGATTCAACTGTCATGCAAAAAGGAAGTCAACCGACTCCTGGCCGAGCTTGGTTGGAAGGGCCGCAGACCGCGTAAACAGAAGTGGAAAAATAAAAGTGATCTTGGCACACTCCCACCATGACAAAGAATTCTTGACTGCTGAAATACTATTAGGGTTGTCGGCCTCTGAGAATCTCCAGATTTATAAATCACTAGTTTATTAGTTGTTTATTTAAAACATTGATTCATAAGAATATAAGGACAGCCCTGCTGGATCAGACCAATAGTCCATCCAGTCCAGCCTCCTGTCTCACACAGTGGCCAACACCAGTTCCTCTGGAGGGCCAACAACAGGGCACAGAGGCTGAGGCCTTCCTAAGAACATAAGAAGAGCCCTGCTGGATCAGACCAGTGGTTCATCTAGTCCAGCCTCCTGTCTCACACAGTGGCCAACTCCAGTTCCTTCGGACAGCCAGCAACAGGGTATAGAGGCCGAGGCCTTCCTAAGAGCATAAGAAGAGTCCTGCTGGATCAGGTCAGTGGTCCATCTAGTCCAGCATCCTGTCTCACACAGTGGCCAACACCAGTTCCTCTGGAGGTCCAACAACAGGGCAGAGAGGCCGAGGCCTTCATAAGAACATGAGAAGAGCCCTGCTGGATCAGACCAGTGGACCAGCATCCCGTTCCAAACAGTGGCCAACCAGTTCCTCTGGAGGTCTAACAAAAGGGCAAAGAGGTCGAGGCCTTCCTAAGAACATAAGAAGAGCCCTGCTGGATCAGGCCAACGGTCCATCTAGTCTAGCATGCTGTCTCACACAGTGGCCACAAGAACTGGAATACTGTGCCAAAATGATGCTGAATAATAAATATTATAATAAAATATATTGGCTTTGATGTGATATGAGTATTATAGAGTGATTCTCTTACTGGATAATAGCATTGCTTATATTGTGTACTGAAAATAAATATTGTGCTTTGTGATTACCTTGAAGAAAGACAAGGTCACACCAGCAGCTGCCTGTGGAGGAGTGGGGAATCAAACCCGGTTCTCCCAGATCAGAGTCTGCTGCTCTTAACCACTACACCAGACTGGCTCTGGAGGCCGGTAACCCTTGCCTGGAAACATATTTTCTCTCCCTCTCCCCCTTTTTTGTACCTCTCGCCTGGAGAAAACCTTTGCAGTCCTCCAGAGCTGCCTCTCATGCCTTTGTGATGTTTTGCCTGGTCTTAACCATAGGCTAGGGTCATAAGAATGTAAGAACATAAGAGAAGCCAATGTTGGATCAGGCCAACGGCCCATCCACCAGGTGCCATCAGGAGGTCCAGCAGTGGGGCCAGGACACTAGAAGCCTCCCACTGCTGCCCCCTGAGCTACCAAGAAATACAGAGCCTCACTTGCCCCAGACCGAGAGTTCCTATAAGAACATGAGAGAGGCCAGTGTTGGATCAGGCCAATGGCCCATCCAGTCCAACACTCTGTCACACAGTGGCCAAAAACACCAGGTGCCATCAGGAGGTCCAGCAGTGGGGCCAGGACACTAGAAGCCCTCCCCGCTGTTGACACCCCCCTCCAAGCCCCAGAGTCCCTATCTATACCTTGTGGCTAATAGCCACTGATGGACCTCTGCTCCATATATTTATTGCCAAACACGAGATCTCCTGGTATCACCACTCATTCCAAACTACAGGGATCAGTCCCCCTGGAGAAAACGGCTGCTTCGAAAGGTGGACTCTATGCCACTCCACCCCCGTGCTGAAGTCCCTCCCTTCCAAAAACCCTGCCTTCCCTGGACTCAAAACCCGAGTCAGGGCTTTCCCAAGCCAGCGTTGCCAGTGCTAGCCAAAGGTGTTTCCTGACTATTGATTGAAGATGCTAACCTCCGGAGAGCCAGTTTGGTGTCGTGGTGAGGAGCGCGGACTCTAATCTGGGAGAACCGGGTTTGAGTCCCCACTCCTCCTCCTCCACAAAATGCCAGAGAGGAAGAAAGAGAGACAAAATTAGTATTTCGTTAATCAGATGCCTTTGCAAAGGCATTAATCGTAGTTTCATATGCTGCATGTAATTTACTTATTTTAATTATTAGAGAGCCAGTTTGGTGTAGTGGTTAAGAGCGCGGACTCTAATCTGGGAGAACCGGGTTTGATTCCCCACTCCTCCACAGGCAGCTGCTGGTTGACCTTGGGTCAGTCACAAGTTCTTTCAGAGCTGTTCTCTCACGAGCAGTTCTCTCAGAGCTCTCTCAGCCCCACCTGCTTCACAGGGTGTCTGTTGTGGGGAGGAGAAAGGAAAGGAGATTGTAAGCCACTCAGAGACTCTGAGTGAAGGGCAGGGTATAAATCCAATGTCGTCGTCGTCTTCTTCTTCTTCTTCCTGCATATCAGATTGCCTTTCAAGGGACAGTTATTGGAAAGCGGGACGTGCTACCCAGGTTTTCCAATGGCTGGCCACCCTAATTGCGTCTGGTCGCCCCAGCCTAGATCTCACTAGGTGTTTTGCTTGCTTGGAAATCTCCCCCCTCTCCCTTGCAGATTTCTCTCTCTCCCTGCCCATGGGTCTTATTAGAAGAAACTTTCCGTCAGGGCTGGCACCTTGTCAGAAAAGCCTGAAGGTTCTTGCATCATTTTCTCTCCATTCCCTGGCTGGGGAAAAGGCTGTCAAGGCGGGGAAGAGAAGGGAGGGGGAGGGGCAGACAGGTGAAAGTATTTCTGCAATCAAGCGGGGAGCCAAAACATCAAAGAACCCAGCAGCGCCATTAAGGACAAGTAACACGCCGGTTGTGCCAGCACAGGCTGGTGGATGCGTGAAGCGTCACAGCGTAATCATATAGATACACACAAGGATACAAACAGGTAGGGGGAGGGGAGAGCTATATTGCAAGGGATGCTTGTTGTAGGTGGGATATGAATGAACCAAATAGATCAACTAAATAATTAGCAAAAACGATAACACGAGCTAGACGCAGCCCCAGAAGGGAGGAGGAGGAGGAGGAGGTTTGGATTGATACCCCGCCCTTCACTACCCAAAGGAGTCTCAGAGCAGCTTACAATCTCCTTTCCCTCCCCCTCCCCACAACAGACATCCTGTGAGCAGTGTCCCCTCTAAGCTGAATTAGTGTGAGCTAGCTCACAGTTTTTTAGCCTCTGGCTCCAGAGGAACCTAATTTATGCAGCAGCCCAATCGCTTGCTCACAACTTGAATGCCAGGAGCTCACCAAGTAGAATTTTTGCCCACAAGACACCACAGTTTAGAGGGAGCACTGCCTGTGAGATCGGTGGGGCTGAGAGAGCTCTCCCGAGAACTGCCCTTCAAGGTCACACCAGCAGCTGCGTGCGGACGAGTGGGGAATCAAATCCGGTTCTCACAGATCAGAGTCCACGCTCCTAACCACAACACCAAACTTGCTCTCAGAGAACTAAGAAATCTCAAAGAAGAACAAACCAGGACCTAAAAGTCTGCTTCACTGCAGTAACTATTGTTGAAGAGGACAAGAGGTGAAGAAAAGCAAGTGATAAAATGTGGAATTTTTACGTCCATCCGTCAGCCTTCATTCTGTTCTTCTCTCCCCTCTGTGTAGTACAATTTAAGGAGTTCACCTACGGATCAGCCAGTTGGGTAGCTCTGAAAGAGGCACGTACCAGATAGGGTTTAACCAGACAGTTAGCCGTGATGGGAAAAATGGAACCTCCACGTCCAGAGGCAGTATATCTCTGGATACCAGTTACCAGGAGGCATGGTCGCACGGCATGGCTTCCGTGCCATAGATGTTTCCTGGAGTCAGTCACGTGGAAACAGGATGCTGGCCTAGGCGGAATTCGTGCAACAATCCAGCAGGAATCTTTTTACAACAGGGCTCCCTCTAAGCTGTGAAGTCTTGAGAGCAAAAATCCTACATTGTGAGCTACTGGCACCAAAGTTGTGAGCCAGTGATTTGGCTGCTGCATAAATTAGTTTGCTCTGGAGCCGTCGTTCCTGAGCTAAGACAAAAACGTATGAGATGGAGGCTAAAAATCTGTGAGCTGGCTCACACTAACTCAGTTTAGAGGGAACCCTGCTGCCAACTTCCAGGTGGGTTGAAAGGAAGCAAACAACCATGATATATAATGCCAAAAAAAAAAAAAAGGTTCTTCACAGACTTGTAAATTCTTTTTTCAGTATTCAGTTTACTGGAAGGCATTCAAACGCCATCAACACCGAACCATACTTATAACATCTTGTTTCGTGTATATCTTTATCAAAGTGGGTGGCGTTGAAATACCTATATAATGTTAATCCATTTGGGTTGAAAGGAAGCAAACAACCATGATGTATAATGCCCCCCAAAAAAGGTTCTTCAAAGACTTGTAAATTCTTTTTTCGGTATTCAGTTTACTGGAAGCCAGTCAAACGCCATCAACACCAACGAACCATGGTTATTACATCTCGTTTCATGTATATCTTTATCAAAGTGGGTGGTGTTGAAATACCTAAATGATGTTAAATCCATTTGGCAAACACTCTAGTCAAATCCCATAGTCACACTAATGGATTTGAAAAAAGAATGTACAAGTCTGTGAAGAACCTCTTTGTTTGGCATTATACATCACGGTTGTTTGCTTCCTTTCAACTTCCATCCCATGATCTCTCTCTTTGGTTTGCAGCCTCCAGGTGGGGCCTGGAGATTTCCCAGAATTACAACTGATCCCCGGACTACAGAGATCGGTTCCCCTGCAGGAAATGGCTACTTTGGAGGGTGGACTCTCCAGCATTATAGCCCACTTGGGTCCTTCTCCACGGTCCACCCCCCACCCAAATCTCCAGGAATTCCTCAATCTGGAACTGACAACCATCTAGCTCTACAATAGAGTTGCCATCTCTGGGTTGGGAAATACCTGGAGATTTCGGGGGGTGGATCCTGAGGAGGGTGGGGTTTGGGGAAGAGAGGGACTTTGATGGGGTATAATGCCCTAGACCAGGGGTGTCAAACATGTGGCCCGGGGGCCGGATGAGGTCCCCGGAGGGCTTCTATCAGGCCCGCAGTGGAACTGGCAGTCTTCTGCTTCTTCCTCCAGTTCTGCTGCTGCTGCGTCATCGTAGGTTTGCAGCTTACAGATACACACCTGAACAGCATACTCAAGATTGCAACAGCACAGACATTTTTTGATGCAATCATTCAGAGCAAGAGGTGTCAGTTATCAGACATGGTTAAATAAACAAAATATTGCAAGAGTGCTCATGTTTTTAGCATGTTGTTATTTTAAGTTAAAAAAAACCCCTTTGTGTTTGTGTCCTTTATAAAGTTTATATATCTCCGCTGCCTGGCATTACATTTTATGACACCCATGGCCTGGCCCAACGAGGTCTCATTTATGTCAGATCCGGCCCTTGTAACTAATGAGTTTGACACCCCTGGACTAGAGTCTACCTTCCAAAAGCAGCCATTTCCTCCAGGGGAACTGTTCCCAGGAGGAACAGGAGATCTCCAGTCGCCACCTGGAGGTTACCGACTCCATAAGGGGATGAGACAAATTCACGGAAGAAATGTCCACCAAGGGCAATCAGCTCCGTTCACCGATCAGAACCTCCACCCTCAGGGACAGTCTACCCCTGAATATCAGTCGCCAGGGATGGCCATGGTCCTCGTCTCCCGGAGACATCTGGATGGCCTTTGTGAGGGAAGAAAGAACATCTGGACTTGGGAGGCTCGGGTCCCGCAGGGCTCCTCCAGGAGTGGAAATGCCTGTTCAGAGGGATTCCTGCAACTGATGCGACTGAAAGGGCTGAGGCAGGAAATTGTTTCTGGCTTTCTCATATCACAAGCTTCGGGGAAGTGGGAGTTTTGTGGAAAGGAATTCAAGGGAGTTTTCGGCTTGCCAGGCGTTTGATAAATGGTGCAGTCCTGCGCCTGTCTCCAATCTTTCTTTCTTGCCTGTCTTGAATGGTCAATTTCAGAAAGGCTTTTGAAAAAGAGGGAACGGGGTTGAGGTTAGGGGCGCCAACCAGTGTTCCCTCTAAGCTAAGTTAATGTGAGCTGGCTCGTGGCTTTTAGCCTCCGGCTCACCCATTTTTGCCTTAGCTCAGGGAGGATGGCTCCCGAGCCAACTAATTTATGCAGCGGCCCAATCGCTCGCTCGCAACTTTAATGCCAGCAGCTCACAAAGTAGAATTTTTGCTCACAAGACTCCACGGCTTAGAGGGAGCGTTGGGGCCAGCTCCAGGTTGGGAAATTCCTGGGGACTCGAGGATGGAGCCCAGGGAGGGACTGGCGTGGGGAGGGGCCTCGGCCATCAGGTCCGCCCTCCGAAGCAGCCATTTCCTGCAGGGGGAAGTGATCCCAGGAGACGTCCAGCCACCACTTGGATGCTGACAAACCCCAGTTTGTAATTCTTATCTGTGAAATTACAGCAGCCTTTATCCCATTACTTTCTCACAACACAAGAACTCGTGGGCACTCAATGAAATTGCTGAGCAGTTGGGTTAGAATGGAGAAAAGGAAGTCCTTCTTCACCCACAGAGTGATTCACACATGGAACTCACTGCCACAGGAGGAGGTGGCAGCTAAAAACATGGACGGCTTCAAGAGGGAATTGGATAAACATATGGAGCAGAAGTCCATCAGTGGATATTAGCCACAAGGTATAGATAGGAACTCTGGGGCCAGTGATGCTCTGTATTCTTGGTGCTTGGTGCTGAGGGGCAACAGTGGGAGGGCTTCTAGTGTCCTGGCCCCACTGCTGGACCTCCCGATGTTACCTGGTATTTTTGGCCACTGTGTGACAGAGTGTTGGACTGGATGGGCCACCGGCCTGATCCAACATTGGCGTCTCGTATGTTCTTATGTTCATTGTAAATATTCATCTTCCCCAGTAGACTGCTTCCAAGCAACTGGACATCGTGCTCCTGTGCATATTTACTCAGAAGTAAATCCCACTGTACTGAATGGCTCTTACTCCCAGGTAAAGGCATGCAATGAAGCAGCGGGTTTGGAAACTTGGAGGCCCCCATTGGGTCACTGCAGAGCAGAGACAGGGCAAATTAAAGGGTTGCCAACATCCAGGTGGAAACTGGAGATCTCCTGGAATCACATCTGGTCTCCAGACCACAGAGATCAGTGGATCCAGGAGAGGGCCGGCTTTGGGGGAGGGGAGGGGCCTCCGCAGGGCACAAGGCCCTAGAGCCCACCCTTCAAAGTAGCCCTTTTCTTCAGGGGAACTGATGTCTGTCAGCTGGAGGTCAGTTGCAAAAGCGGGAGATCTCCAGGCCCCACCTGTAGGCTAGCAACCCTGCTCCCCCCTGAAATCTCCAGGTATTTCCAACTCGGAGCCGGCAGCCCTAAATTTTTGCCCTTTTCGGAATTCAGTCAGATCTTGACCTGTGGAACTCTCTGCCCCGTGACGAGAGTTCCACAGGTCAAACCCCCCCCTTCTTTCTGCCTGCAGCGGGACTTCCTTTTATTGAATCTGGGTGGCTCGGGACGGGGGTGGGGCGCGAAGAGGGAGAGCCAGTCGCGCAAAGCAGCGGGACTTACTTCCGAGTAGAACCCATCTGGAGCCCGGCGGGCACCTTGTGAGACCAACAAAGGTTCATGCAAAGAGTGAGCTTCCGCGTGCATGCACGCTTCTCCCAATACTCCCGAGTAGACGCGTCGCAGCCCGGGGGTAGGAGAAGCACGTGGCGGGTTCGAGGAACAAAACTGCCCCCCCCACCCACCACCTCCCGGCTCACTTTCTCTTTCGCGGTTCCCCCCACCCCGCCCCCGGGGCCTCTTTCCGCTCCTGGAGGCCAAGCCCTCCGGCGGCGGATCCGATTGGCTCCGAGCGTCCCGAATCCGAATCACGAAGGCGGTCGAGGGCGAAGCGCCCCCCCCCGGCTCCTCCCCGCCCGCCGGCTCCCTCCTCCTCCTCCTCCTCCTCCCCCCCCCCGGTTTCCTCTCTCGAGCTGCGGAGGGGGCCGGGAGGCAGAGTTGCAAGCGGAGCGGAGCACGCAGCAAAGCAGTGTCGGCGGCTCTGGATTCAAGGCCGGCGCGGCTTCCCATCCCGGTTTGGCGCGTTTACGCGGGAGCGGAGGATTAAGGCAACCGGTTCTGCAAAAAGAGAGAGAGAGAGAGAAGGAATCCGAATCAGGCGTCACTCCGGATTTACAAAGGAAGCGGGAAGGGTCTTCCGAAATTTCTCTTTCGGCCCCGCGCGACTTTCTCTCCCCCCCCCCCCCCGGCCTCGCCTCATCTAGACGGCTCCCCCTGCGGGAGGATCCGCGTCCGCACGCGCCGACTTCGCCTGGGCGGGACCCGGGTTCGAATCCGAACCTTCGACGAGCGGTGAATCCCCCGCCCCGGGGAGTAAGATGCGCTTGCCGGGGACACCCTTACCGGCGGGGAGCGACGGATCGGGACCCAGGCGGCCGCAGGTAAGAGCGGCCTTTCTGCTCCTCTCCGGGAGGCAGTGGAGATCTCCCCTCCCTTCCACCCCGGCTGCGAGTGGATCGAGGCCGTGCATGTGGGCTTGCAGCTCCGAGAGGATCGGGTCCGGTGGGGTCTAAAAGTGGTGCACAGTAAAGCGGACCCCTCCCTATCCAGACAGAATAGCAAGCTTCCCTCTTGCATCAGATTCGTGAGCTGGGGGAGGGCGAAGGCAGCTGTGCCGCCCCCCCGAGCACAGCTGGATTTCCTTCTAAGGCAACCAGCGCGGACCCAGCTGTGCGAGGAGGACCCAGGTGTTCTGGGGAGGGGGGAGGGCGTTTGGGTTCCAGAGCCTTTCAAAACATATATATCCTTGTTTAGTCTGCTTGGGATGGATTTGGAAGGGTGCCCGAAAGCCTCGCTTCCCGAAGGGATCTGTTGAGACTAAGCACAGACTGTCTTGCTTGGTGCGGCGGGGGGCGGGGGGTGTACTTAAAACGATATGAGCCACTCCCGAGGGAACTCTGTCCAGTTCAACCCCAAATGCTCAAAATGCTTTTGTAGAAGGAGAGAAGCTCTGTCTTGCCGGGATTTCTAACTTGAGGGGGGGGTTGAAAGCACTCTGTACATGCTCAGGGGCAACGCTCCTTCTAAGCTGTGGAGACTTGTGAGCTATAAATCTGCTTTGTGAGCTCCTGGCCTTAAAGCCGTGAGCGAGCAGTTTGGCTGCTGCGTCAACCCGTTTGCTCCGGAGCCCTCCTTCCTGAGCGGAGACAAGAATGTGTGAGCTGGAGGCTAAAAAACTGTGAGCTCGCGCACACTAACTCAGCTTAGAGGGCATATACATTCTTGTGTTGAACCCTAGTCTACTTCGGCAGTTTCCGTGGATCGGGTTGGAAAGGAATCAAGTGTCCCACGTAACAGCTGATGACTGATTGGAACAAGCTGACAGATGTTCGAGCCACCTCTTCCCAACACAGATGTTCAAGCTGCCAAACTGGATAATTGACCGAAAACAGAACTCACATAATTGTTTTAACTACCTATTTTTTGGCCGTCGAATCACAGCTGACTTGTGGCGACCCCTCATGGGCAAGAGATGTTCGGAGATGTTCTTGCTCGAAAAGGGTAACCAAATCCCACCTCTCGAGAAAGGCTGGTTTTCATCTTCCCCTTTTTAATTCCGCGAATTCTTCTTCTCCCGAGTTAACCCGTAGCAGAGAGTTAACCATAGCAGACTTTTCTCTCTCGGTTCTCACGAGATCGGCTGCCTTTCCTTGGATGGGTTTTGCAAATACGGTGCCTTTGGGTTCTGGATTTCACTCTTTTGTAGCCATTTATGATTTGCCCAAAGTTGTGCCTGTGGTTTAGGCAGGGGGAGGGCGTGTGCGGGAGGCTAAGAATGGTTTGCCTGGAGACACGTGGCCGACTTCAGAGGAAGCCACCCCACTGCGCCAGTTCGTCTGTGGGCAGCGCCCAGCCTACGAAGCGTTACTCTCTTTTGCTCCGTAACTATAGCGCTCGTGTACACAAATGTGCCCAGTGGGCAGAGCTTAGGAAATGCCATTGGTGTGAGTCTGTGAGGATCGGGGAAGCGTCACAGGAGAAGTGTTTGGCTGTGTTTCTCTGCAGAAGGCCAGAATCATGCGTGCTGGGGAAGAAAATAAGAGATGTCCTTAAGCCCCTTCTGTTTATGTGGACTGATCGGGGAGTCACGCCTGCCGGCCCTGCCTGTAAACTCCATGTGCTCAAGTATGCGCTTTGCCATTATTGTTTGAATAAGCTCCCGTTTGCAGGATCTGGTGCTCTGAAAGATGCACGGTTTCTGGGAGTGTGTGAGCCTATGTTTGCTCAAATGCTGCAACTGATACATGAGCCCGTGGAGATCTGGGCCAGTTAGTAGATCCAGGTGGTCAGCTGTGTTGGTCTGAAAGCAGTAAAACAAATTTAGAGTCCAGGGGCACCTTTAAGACCCACAAAGTATGAGCTTTTATATTTGAAAAAAGTGTGCATGCACATGAAAGCACATACCTTGAATAAACCTTTGTTGGTCTTAAAGGTGCCCCACTGGACTCTAAATTGGGGCAATCAGTGACCCTCCACCCTATACAAATGAGCACCCCAAGTGGACTTTGTTTTTGTACTTGGCCAAAAAACTCTGGGGTTCCCCCTTCCTTGTATTTATACATCCAGAAGCACAAATTAAGAAGTTCTGTAACATTCTCCCTGAACAATAGTGAAGTTATCACCAACGGTAACCCAAAGCACTGGCTACAGATTTATTTATTTTTTAAAAAGGATGCAGCCCTGTTGCTCCGTTATAATTGAAAGCATTCTGTATTCTGAGAGACAGCATGGTGTAGTGGTTAGAGCAGGGGTGTTGAACTCATTTGTTATGACGGCCAGATTCTGACATAAATGAGACCTTGCCGGGCCGGGCCGTGGGTGTCATAAAATGTAATGCCAGGTTGCAGAGATAGAAACTTTATATAAAGGGCACAAATACAAAGGGTTTTTTTTAACTTAAAATAAAATCACGCTTGAAACATTAGCCCCCTTGCAATATTTTGTTTATTTAACCATGTCTGATAACTGACACCTCTTGCTCTGAATGATTGCATCAAAAAATGCCTGTGCTGTTGCAATCTTGAGTATGCTGTTCAGGTGTGTATCTGTAAGCTGCAAACCTACGATGACGCAGCAGCAGAAGACAGCCAGTTCCACTGCGGGCCTAATAGAAGCCCTCCAGGGGCCTGATCTGGCTCCCGGGTTGCATGTTTGACACCCCTGGGTTAGAGTGTTGGGACTAGGAATGAGCAGGTCTGGGTTCAAGTCCCCCCACATTGGCATGAAAGCTTGCTGCATCACCCTTGTCTGGCCACTTTCTGTTGGATTCTCCTACCTCATGGGGTTGTTGTGAGGATAAAATGAAGGGGTCTGGAGAACTCTCTCTGCCCCTTGGTATGAGGGTGGGATATAAATGCACGAAAGTGAGAGGCGACCACTACTGTTTGAATATGGGTACTGCAAGGAATTTAATATCAGTTGTGGTTTAATGCCCTGCCGGTGTTGCTCAGCCGGATATACCGTGCTGTATCACCGCAAGTCATGCAGCTGTGCCTTCCTCAGTAGCTGTGACCACAGCCGTGCATTTCTTGTGGGGGGGAAAAGCAGCATTAAGTGGGGGAGACACAAGAAAGAGCTCTGCATCTAGCAGCTGGAAAGGATCCGTGACTCAAACTTCTTGGGTTCGTTGCATGCCCCAGATGTTCGGAACGACACAAAGAGATTTGGGTGATGTGCGGAACCAGCCCGGGTATGGCTGTTTTGCTGCAACAGTATTTTAATGGGACTCCCGATTGGGAATCACTGGGATCGCCGATTGGTTATGAAGCGAAGCGTTTTGAGTGTTTATTATGAACCGTGTGCTGCTTAGCGAACAGAACGGCGAGCGGACTCGGTTTCCGATGTGGGCTGGGCCGGAGTTGTTATGATGGACGGCGCTCTGTCCTCGCGGACACGGTAATTCCCCCTGGGAGACAGGGTGCTTCCCCACCCCCTTCATTTACAGCAGCAGGGCTGTCAAAACGGGCGGTAGAAGTCAGAGTTCTGGACTTGCCTGGGGGAAACCCTTTCCTCTGGCTGCACCCAGAGCCAGTTTGGTGTAGTGGTTAAGTGCGCGGACTCTAATCTGGGAGAACCGGGTTTGATTCCCCCACTCCTCCACTTGGCACCTGCTGATGTGACCTTGGGTCAGTCACAAGCTCTGGCACAGCTGTTCTTGAAAAAGAGCAGTTTCTGTCAGAAGAGCTCTCTCAGCCCCGCCTACCTCACAGGGTGTCTGTTGTGGGGAGGGGAAGGGAAAGGAGACTGTAAGCCGCTCTGAGACTCCAAGTGAAGGGTGGGGTATAAATCCAATCTCCTCCTCCTCCTCCCCCTCCACCCAAGTTGGAAAACGGGCTTGACTCCTAGAATGTCTTCAAGGTAGCAGGTAGCCAGTGTGGCCAGCTTGAACATAAGAGAAGCCAATGTTGGGTCAGGCCAATGGCCCATCCGGTCCAACACTCTGTGTCACACAGCAGCCAAATGCCATCAGGAGGTTCACCAGTGGGGCCAGGGCACTAGAAGCCCTCCCACTGCTGCCCCACCCCCCAAGCACCAAGGATACAGAGCATCCCTTGCCCCAACATGAGAGTACCCATCTATACCTTGTGGCTAACAGCCACTGATGGACTTCTGCTCCATATGCTTATCTAATTCCCTCTTGAAGCTGTCCATGCTTGTAGCCGCCCTGGGCGGCAGATGACTGGGCTGTGACACACACACCCCTCCCCCATGGTGTCAATCACGCAGTCGTATTTTGAAAAACCACGTTCCACCCATTCCTTGCAGTTGCAGGTCAGCTGCGGACAGGCAGTTTCTGGAAGGAGTCCTTTGTCCTCGCACCCTTGGTCTTTATCGTTGAATTGGAGCCCTGCTGCCCTCACAAGAGCCAGTTTGGTGTAGTGGTTAGGAGCATGGACTCTAATCTGGGAGAACTGATTTGATTCCCCACTCCTCCACATGCAGCTGCTGGTGTGACCTTGGGTCACTCTCAAGTACTCTCAGAGCTGTTCTCTCAAGGGCAGTTCTCCAAAGAGCTCTCTCAGCCCCACCCACCTCACAGGGTGTCTGTTGTGGGGAGGGGAAGGGAAAGGTGATTGTCAGCCGCTCTGAGACTCCTTTGGGTAGTGAAGGGTGGGGTGTGAATCCAGTCTCTTCTTCTTCTTTTCACTTGCTGTTCCTAGACAGTAGTTTTTTGGTATTTTTAGCCACTAGTTGCAACACCTGGTTGGAGACGGGAAAAAAAAATGGATCGTCTTTCTTGACTCCTATTTTTCTCTCTCTTTCCCATTAAAGGTATCCAGAAGTCAGTTTGAATCTTTGGCAGACTGACTGTGGTTGAATAATAGGGACTGGTTGTTTTTTAAAAAATCATTGGCTAAAAATTCTTGGTTTGTGCGGTCACAGAACATGAGTAGATTGGGTGGAATGAGTGCCGGATGGGCAGAGACTTCGTCAAGCCCTGCCATTGGGAATTTATCAGCCTCAAACCTATAGTGCCGTTCTTGGTAAGGAAAAAGAACATAAGAACATAAGAGAAGCCAATGTTGAATCAGGCCAATGGCCCATCTAGTCCAACACTCTGTCACACAGTGGCCAAAATATACCAGGTGCCATCAGGAGGTCCAGCAGTGGGGCCAGGGCACCAGAAGCCCTCCCACTGCTGCCCCCTCCAGCACCAAGAATAGAGTGCATCACCTGCCCCAGACTGAGAGTTCCCATCTGTACCCTGTGGCTAATAGCCACTGGTGGACTTCTGCTCCATATGTTTATCTAATTTCCTCTTGAAACTGTCCATGCTTGCAGCTGCCACGACCTCCTGTGGCAGTGAATTCCATCCTGTGGCAGTGAATTCCATTGAAACCCAGCATAACATAGTGGTTGAGATAATTGGACGAGTACCTGGAAGACCCAGGTTCGAATCCCTGCTTCTTCTCATATAATGTTAGGAAAGTGCTGTCAAGCCACCACACAGCTGACTTATGGCGACCCCCATGGGGTTCAAGGCAAGAGACATTCGGAGGTGGTTTGCTCTTGCCTGCCTCTGCATAACGACCCTGGTAGATGGCCAGGGTGGTGCAGCGATTAAGAGCGACGGGCTCTAATCTGGAGAACCAGTTTCGATTCTGCGCTCTTCTGTATGAAGTCAGCAGGGTGACCTTGGGCCAGTCACGGCTCTCTCAGAGCTCACTGAGCCTGCCAAAATAAGTCTGGCTCACTGCCTAGTGGTGCATAACGCTAAAGAGTTGGAACTTCAGGCTGCCAGACGACCCTACGGCACAGTGCCGTATGATAATTGTCATCGTGATCATTATGACCCTGGTATTCCTCGGAGGTCTTCTATCCAAATACTAGCAAGGGACAAGATTGGGCTCGCCTGAGAGCCAGTTTGGTGTCATGGTTAAGAGCACGGACTCTGGGAGAACCGGGTTTGATTCCCCACTCCTCCACTTGCAGCTGCTGGTGTGACCTGGGGTCAGTCACAAGTTCTTTCAGAGCTGTTCTCTCAAACACAGTTCTCCAGAGAGCTCTCTCAGCCCCACCGACCTCCCAGGCAATGCTCCCTCTAAGCCGTGGAGTCTTGTGAGCAAAAATTCTAATTTGTGAGCTACTGGCATTAAAATTGTGAGCAAGAAATTTGGCTACTGCATCAGTTAGCTTGCTCTGGAGCCATCCTTCCTGAGCTAAGACAGAGATGTGTGAGCCGGAGGCTAAAAAACTGTGAGCTAGCTCACACTAACTCAGCTTAGGGGGAACATTGCTCCCAGGGTGTCTGTTGTGGGGAGGAGAGGGGAGAGGAGTTTGTAAGCCGCTCTGAGATGCCTTTGGGTAGTGAAGGGCAGGTATAAATCCAATTTCCTTTTCTTCATCTGAGCTATTGAGCCTGCCCCCCCCCCCCACGTATAATACAGGCACGTATATCGGGCAGCTGGGATTGGCCAGAGATTCTCCACTGTGGGGATACATGCTGGTGAACGCAGTGTCCAGAGCCATGCTTGATGTAATCTGTAGAAACAGTCTTGGATTGTCTGCATTCTCGGGGATGTGCCGTTTGCCTTGTGTTCCAGGGATGTTCTGGGCTCCATTGATACACATGAGACGGCTGTTGTGTTCTGTCCACACTGCTAACTCATTGGAGAGAGAATCCTATTGAAGCACATAGTGGTACCCTTGAGAAGGCAAGCTTGGAGTATCTCATGAACTAGCTGGTTATGATGAACATTGGTGGTGCGTCCTCAGGGACATCAGGCCAGGTGAACAGTCTATATTGTCGGTCAAACCCCCGACTTTTAGAGTGTTGACTAAGGTGCATGGCTTGCGGGATTCTTCCAAACGGTTCAAGAACCTCATGAAGACCATCAGAGTTTGACTGGATCTTGTTTTCATCTGTGCCTTGTGATAGCACGTCCCTGGGAAACCGGGCCTGTCTTAGCGCTTCCCCAGGCTCCCGGCCCTATAAACATCTCTGCCAGCTGACAGTAACACTTCGTGCCGTGGAGGGCGAAGCCCGAATTCCCAGCTGCTGATGCCGCCATAAAATTTGTTCATCTTTCAGGGCCCCGCAGGGCTGTTCGTCGTTAAAATCAAGGCTCTGCTTCATGCACCCTTGTTATGTACCTCTGTGTTGGCAGGAACGGCGTGGATTTTTGCAGTCTGCACAACTGGGACGCTGTGAGTGGGTTGCAAAGAAAATAGCGACGTTGCGCACTTGGCTGGCTTTCTGGCTTTCGAAAGGCTGAGCCGATTGCTGGGAACACAAGTGGCGGTTTTCATCCGGTGTCTGCAGCGCTTGAGTTCTTTTTTCCTCCAGTGTTGCAAGCTTTTTGGAGTTCTCTGGGACACTTTTCCCCCTGCTAGGAAATTCTACCGAATGAAGCGTAAACCTACTGGTGTGTTCATTTGCTTTCTTCTTTTTTTAAAAAAACGGATGAGCTGGTTTGAATTGAGCGAAAAGATTCTAATCTGGCGGTAATGTTTACCACGGGGCTATCTTTCCTTGTGTACCTTTGCAAAGGAGTGGGAGGGAAGGAGGAGAGATCAATGGCTTGGTTTCAAAGATGGCATTCGCCTGTCTGCCTCCTCTGGTCACCCTCTTCTCCCCTTCCATGATCCAAAAACCCTTAGGAGTTAGCCATATTAGTCTTTTGCTGCAAAATAGTAAGAAGCCCAGTAGCACCTTTAAGACTAACAAGCTTAATGCTGCAATAAAGTTGGTTAGTCTTAAAGGTGCTACTGGGCTTTTTACTATTTTCTAAAAATCCTTGGCACTCTAACTTTCTGTTATTTCAAGGCAAGCTGCTGGTGTAACCTTGGGTCAGTCGCAAGTTCTCTCGGAGCTGTCCTCTCACGAGCAGTCCTCAAAAGAGCTCTCTCAGCTCCACCTACCTCACAGGGTGTCCACTGTGGGGAGGGGAAGGGCAAGGGGATTGTAAGCCGCTCTTGAGACTCCTTCGAGTAGTGAAGGGCGGGGTATAAACCCAATCTCCTCCTCCTCCTCCTCCTCCTCCTCCTCTTCTTCTTCTTCTTCTTCTTCTTCTTCTTCTTCTTCTTCTTCTTCTTCTTCTTCTTCTTCTTCTTCTTCTCCTTCTCCTTCTCCTTCTCCTTCTCCTTCTCCTTCTCCTTCTCCTCCTCCTCCTCCTCCTCCTCCATTAAGAGGCAGCTGTCCTGCTTTTGCCCATGTTCGAATTGCCTCTCCTTGTGAATATGTGATGCTGCAGAGATTTGAACCCGTGGCCTTGGAAATGGCTGAAAAATACAGGACCCAGGCAGTTTGCAGGCTGGTGACCTGTTGGCATTTCTCCGTGGGCTTCCCCCCCACCTCCGTTGGCAGTAGCTTCAAGGTGCAAAGCGTGGGTGGAAAGGTGCTACGAAGGAGGCCTGCCCGCCCTGCTATCTCTCCCGGCGTCTGGGCGGTGGGGAGGAAGGGCAGATAAGTTCTAGGCACAGGCCTTGTGATGCACCAGGGCCTCCCCCCCAGGGCTGGAGTGATAAGATATAGACAGTAAGTCTTTTGACAGTCCGCCAGGAGAGAGGCGATACAGTTACAAAGAGCCTGTTTATTCGTGGCTTCTGACGCAGGGTCTGGTTTATGGGGGTTTTTTTTGTCTGTGTGTGTGCCACTCTTTGATGCATCTCCCTTCACCAGCTGGGGTGGGGCGGATAAGGAAGCCAGGGGGTGGAGAAACCCTCCTCCCCAGTGTCCTTTCGATGCCCTAGATAACACGGCGACAAATATTTATCTTCTGCAATGTGGAGCCCCTGTGATGCTCTCTCTCTCTCCCTCTCCCTCTCTCTCTCTCTCTCTCTCTCTCTCTCTCGTTGGTTCTGCCGCCAGCCACAGTGGGTGCTTCTGGGAAACCCCCTTCCGAAAAACGGCCCAATTTATCAAACTGGGCCCCGCCCCTTTCCGAGGTTTTGAGATTGCTCACCCGAGGACTTTGCACGTGTCAAAATTGCGGCGGGCGTTTCCCCTGCTTTTTAAGCACATTTTGCTTTCTTGTTGCGTGGGGGGTGATGTCAACGGCCTTTGGTTTCCTGGCTTGTCAGGTTGTTGTTGGTGGGGCTGCCGGGGGTGCCTTCTGGGGCAGGGGAAGTCCCCGTCCCATTCCGGGGGCCCTTCATATGCTTCTTTAGCCTGTTTCTGTGTCCCCTGCCCTGTGATAAAGTTCCGACGGTCTCCTAGGACAGTAAAAAGCCCAGTAGCCCCTTTAAGACTAACAGACTTTGTGGTATCAGAAGCTGGCCTGAGATATATAGTTGGTAAGGGGGGGGAGAGGATGCAGAACGGGCCATGTAAATGCAAAGCAGTTGCAGAAGTCATGAAAAAGGTAGAATGGTCAATCCAGGCTGGGCGTGACCCCCTTCCTTCTATTGATGAATCTGAATGGAACACCTGAAAGGCAGTTCCTTTTGGTAAGGAGAGAACCATCCAAAGCCCCTATTCAATCCAAGTCTGACTGAGTCAGATTTACATACAAATGCCAATTCAGCAGCTTCCCATTGGATTTTGGTTCTGAAATGTTTTTGTTGAACTATGGTGACCTTTAAGTCCAGGAATGGCCTGGTAGATTGAAGTGTTCTCCGACTGGTTTCTGGATATTCCCATTTCCGGTGGCAGATTTGTGTCCATTTATTATTTTGCGTAGAGGTTGGCTGGTTTGCCCTATGTACAGAGCAAAGGGGCACTGCTGGAACATGAGAGCATATATCACATCGGAGGATGGTCAGCTGTAAGAAGAAGACGATGACAACATTGGATTTATACCCCGCCCTTCACTACCTGAAGGAGTCTCAGAGCGGCTTACAATCTCCTATCCCTTCCCCTCCCCACAACAGACACCCTGTGAGGTAGGTGGGGCTGAGAGAGCTCTTTCGAGAACTGCTTTTAAGAGAACAGCTCTGAGAGAACTTGTGACTGATCTAAGGTCATCCAGCAGCTGCATGCGGAGGAGTGGGGAATCAAACCCGGTTCTCCCAGATTAGAATCCAAGCTCTTAACCAGTACACAAACTGGCTTTCAGGAGTAAATTGATTGAGGAGTAATTTGATTGAGTAATTTGATTGAGGAGTAATTTGATTGATAAGTTGATTGAGGAGTAATTTGATTGAGGCAGCGGGTAGCGGGGCATCTGCCAGCCGGCCTCCCTATTATTGCTGCTGCATGAGACCACTATGATGAGAGAGAATAAAACTAACACTGTGTTGGCGAGTCAGTTGATTGAGGAGTAATTTGATTGAGTAAGTTGATTGAGGAGTAATTTGATTGAGTAAGTTGATTGAGGAGTAATTTGATTGAGTAAGTTGATTGAGGAGTAATTTGATTGGGGCAGTGGGCATCTGCCAGCCAGCCTCCCTATTATTGCTGCTGCATGAGACCACTATGATGAGAGAGAATAAAACTGTGTTGGCAGCTGCCGCCGAAACAACATTATTTTAACCACTAGGAATAAGGCCCGTTGTGGAAATAAATACAATGAGCTCTAAAAAGAGGCTCTGGGAGAGTGCCAAGGCCTTGGACACTCAGCGTCCATTTGCTGTGGTGACCTCAGCAGGGTATAATGACACAGAGTCCACCATTTTCTCCAGAGGAACTGATCTCTGCTACCTGAAGAGCAGTTGTAATTTTGAGTGATCTCCAGCCCTCACCTGGAGATTGGCAACAATTGTTACTCAGGAAGAAATGGCTGGTTTGGAGGGTGGAGTCTATGGCATTGTACCTGTCTGAGGTCCAACCGCCCCTCAAACCCCACCCTCTCCAGGCTCCACCCCTCAAATCCCCAGAATTCCCCAAACTGGAGTTGGCAACCCCATCTCCTTCCCAGCTAACCATCAGCGTACCGTTATCTGCCCCTCTTACTGCAGCTGACTTCTGCTGTCCCAGATCAGTTGTAATTCTGAGTGATCTCCACCCCTCACTTGGAGATCGGCAACAGTGGTTCCCCAAGAGGGAATGGCTGGTTGAGAGGATGGAGTCTATGGCATTGTACCTGTCTGAGGCCCCACCCCTCTTCAAACCTCACCCTCTCCAGATTCCATCCCTCAAATCTCCAGGAATTTCCCACCTGGAGTTGGCAATCCTATCTCCTTCCCAGCTGAGCATCAACCTACCTTTATTTCCTCCTCCCTCTTCAGCTTTCCATCTCCCCCCCCACCTGCAGCCTCTACGGTGCTCTGAAACCCTGACTGCCACGTCACATTGACTGTCATGGGGGGGCATCTCAGCAGGGTATAAGGACACAGAGTCCACCATGTTCTCCAGGGGAACTGATCTTTGCCATCTGGAGAGCAGTTGTAATTCTGAGTGATCTCCAGCTCTCATCTGGAGACTGGCAACGATGGTTTCCCAGGAGGAAAAATAGTCTTTCTCTGCAATGGGGACCAAAGCAGCTTTCATCATTTTCCTCTCCGTGTTTTGATTTGCACAACAACCCTGTGAGGTACATTAGGGTGAAAATCTGTGACTGGTCCAAAATCATCCACTCAGCTTCTACAGCAAGAACCTGGATCTAGCAGACCCTGCTCTGAAGTACTGACTGCGATGCCTAGGGTAGCCAACCTCCAGGGGGAGCTTGAAGATCACCAGGTATCACAACTGAACTCCAGACAACAGATCTCTTCCCCTTCCGAGAAAATAATTGCTTTGGAAGGTAGGCTTTATGGCATTCTGTTCAGCTGAGGCTTCTCCCCTCCCCAAACCCTGGCTTCCATAGACTGTACTAGAAAATCTCCAGGAATCTCCCTACCTAGAGCTGGCAATCCTAGTAAGGACTGGCCCCAATGAGTTCCTCACAAAGGCCTGCAAAGGGTTTCCTTCCTTTGTCTGAACCAAGCTTGGTTGCCTACTGTAGTGAAACGGGCTCCAGTTTACATCTCAGCTGTTCACCTCCCACCCTCATCCCATGGGCGTATCTCACTCCTTAAATTTGCTGCCATGACTCACTGACACAATTATGGAGCACACAAACACTAAATAAGGCACAACTGTAGGAGTAAGCACACCATGAACCAACAGGCATAAATCAACAGGGGTTAAACGCAATCCTCTTTCCCTACACACAACACTCTGGAGGTTGTGTGCTCAGGACAGGATTTCTCCTTGGACTGGCTCTGCTTCAGCTCTCCCTCTTTTGCCCGAGAGAGGAGGGAAACTTCCATTCATTCCCCAGTCCAGCCGACTGTGGAGTGGCTGAATTTCTGCTGCCTCCCAGGGTTCCCCCACGTCTCTGACTTGTGGCCTAGCTGGAGCCTATATTGATGCTGGCATGCCCCTTGGGTCGGTCCCTCTTTTCCCACACTTTTTGGCCTTGCTGCAGCTGGGAACTGTAGGCCGGCAGATGAGGAAGCCCCATTCAACCCAGTGAGTGATACCTCTGCAGGCCCCTTTCTGGAACTACAGCTAAATTAAGCCTTCTGGGGGAACATTTTAAACACAGAGATGGCAGCCATCTTACAGGCACAGGTAACTGCCATTTTGTTACACCTACCAACAGCTACTGAGGGAAAATGTTACTCTCACACAGGAGGCAAGCATCTTCGTCAAGAGAGAAAGCCATCTGCCAGAAATTCTGACAGGGCACAGAGGTTGAAGGAATGGGCAGGGAAGAGGAGCAAACCCAGCACCCAGCCAATGGCACGCTTGAGTGGCAGCTGGGCGGGACTCAGGCAACGCAGCCCGTGGCTAGGGACACGTTCTGAGTGACAGATCATTGAGCCAACTGTTGGCAGCATGTGGAATGTTCAAGAGAGTCCATGACCAAAACAGAACTATATTATAGAGAAATAGCCGGTTGGAACTCCAGTGGCTAATCAGAAGCCTTGCTGGGCAGGAGCTTCCTCCCAGCCCCACCAACTTTCTAAAAACACCAGGAAAAGTGTTGGCAGTTGCTGTGGTGCCCCTGGGCGCCATGTTGGGGACCCCTGTTCTAGTTTATTTAACGCAGTTCTTTTAAGACATATTACACCCTCCCTCCCTTCTCCAATAAAGGTAGACTGGTTTGCCCAGTTAGGCCCGAGCTTGTCAGGACTGCCCCCCCCCGGAAGGCAGGGGTTACTACATGGAGGAGGGCAATGGCAACCCCCCTCTGCTCATCTCTTGCCTTGAATGCCCCCCACGGTTGCCATGAGCTAGTTGCAACTCAATCCCGTGTTGTTCTTCTCCTCCAGCAAAAGACTCCAAAGCGAGTTGACCTTTATAAGCGACGCTCTTCAGCGCGACCGCATTCTGGTTTTAATCTAGTGGGGTTTTATTGGTGCGTATATTTTTTGGGAAGAGACCCAATTTTCCTTGCTTTGCAGTCTGGGCGTGGGTGCGTGCAGTGGTGTCAGGGCCAGCTCTTAAACTTGACCCCGGGCATCGCTTCAGCCACATAAATCTTTGTGGGCAGCTGAGCCTCTGTACTGTGCACAGTCCAGTATGTGCCAGGAAGGAAGTATTTTCTGCAGCTCTTCAGTGGGTGTACCGCCTACCAGTGCTCCCTCTAAGCTGTGGAGTCTTGTGAGCCAAAATTCTGCTTTGTGAGCCACTGGCATTAAAGTTGTGAGCGAGCAACTTGGCTGCTGCATCAATTAGCTTGCTCTGGAGCCATCGTTCCTGAGCGAAGACCGAAATCTGTGAGCCGGAGGCTCAAAAACTGTGAGCTGGCTCACCCTAACTCAGCTTAGAGGGAACACTGCCGCCTGCCTCCTCACTGTGTACATTCAGTAAGAGCAGCTGGGTGTGTGGTTCAAGCAGCCAGCATCTCTCCAAGCCTTGGCCTGACTGGACGGTGGCGTAACTTGTGTCCTGATAACAGGAGGTATTCTGAGAAACGGAGGGCCAGAAGGTTAGAACAGCGGGTGATGTCATTTTAACGGGGGAGTTTACATTTCTGTACTCCCAGGACTTCTGCACAAGGGAGAGAAGGAAGCGTAAAGAAAGAACGGCAGCTGTTGATTTGAAGAAAGGTTGCCAGCCTCCAGGAGTTCCCCTGCAATTAGAAGTGCTCTCCAGTTGACAGAGCCATTTCCCTGGAGAAAATGACAGTGTGGAAGCCTGGACTGTATGATGTACCTATAGGGTCTTGGAGAAATGGAAGTCCTAGACTGACATCCCATCCCTACTTAGCTCAGACCTGTGGCCAGTTTTTGTGTGTGTGTTTTTGGTTCAGGGGGCATTGACATTTTTTTTTTGAGAAATTGCCACTAAGGGCGGACTTTTATTTTCCCAGCTACACTACAACGATACAATACAACACATCAAAACACAATACACTACATGCAAACTAAATCACACAACATATAACACATATGGGGGGTATTCACCTAGTTCTTTACATCATATTCCGTGCCTCTTATCTTTCAAAAATTCTATTAACTTTTTACTTGAGTTTCCCTTATATCAAATCCGCTGTATCTTCCCTAGTTTTCTCTTTTATTAACCAATGTACAATCTTATCCCTCCTAACCATTTAAATTGTACCATTCATAGAAACGTAGCCAAGTATTTTAATGTGCTGCTTGTGATAATTTCATGCCAAGTCAAATTGTCCGTAGTCATATTTTTTGTTCCTCAAGTAACAGAATGACTTTCAGTCTGGAAGAGAAAAAAGAAGTGCTAATGTAGCATTTTTTTCCAATTTTCCCAAAAATTTCTATTTTTTAAAAAAAAAACAGAAAAAAAACTGGATTTTTTTTCTGAGCTTCAAAATTTCCAGAAATTTTACATCTCTAGCCACATCAAAGTTTAATATTGGCGATTCCCAGCCACCAGAACTTAAACGCAGTAGCGTGGCACGAATATAGTATGTGAACCAGTACTAAGGATCGTGAAACCTTGCCTTCAGTCCTTCAAGATTGTGATGAATCGACAGCAGCAGACAAACCTGATGAAGAATACGCAAACGGAGTGATTACTAGAACACCGTTGTTGACGTCTTAGTTGTTTTTGTAAGAAGTACATTAGACTAGGACCTTGGGCCTAAGATAAGACCTCATTATTGGCTGTAAATATTTCCACAGAAGTGACGACGTAAATATTTCCACAGAAGCGACGTCGTTCTGAATGCGCTGTTGAGCTTCATGCTTCATGCTTAAGTTGTGTTTCTGTTAACAAATCATTCTAAAAAGACTTTTAAAATTCACGCTTAGCCTAATAGAAAACCAGGAAAAAACCTGTAAAATTATACATGGTGATTTAGTGTATTATTTAGTCACATGCACCGTGGTCCGGTTTGTTGCAATGACTATCTGTGGAGCAGGGCCCCCAAATGCCCTACTCTAGCTATGGGCCAGACGGAGCACCTTCCTGTCCTTTTTTTTTCTTTAAACTGTCCCAAAGGACAAGATTTTATTAAGTTTTTACATAAAACAAAACAGTACAAAACAAACATCACTCAGCATAAAACATATATGGGGGTAATACATACCCTTGTTTAACATCTAGTCTGTGCCTCAAAGATACAGTAAATTTGGCTTTACAAAGACTGAGCATATCTCCTATCAGGGCTCTTTTTGTAGCAGGAACTCCTTTGCATATCAGGCGACAGGCCCAATGTAGCCAATCCTCCAAGAGCTTACAGAGCTCTTCTTACAGGAGCTACTGTAAGGTCTTGGAGGATTGGCTACATCAGGGTGTGCTAATATCAAGGGTCCCTGCTACAAAGCCTACCTCTATCTTTCGCCCTCTTGCTGGGTATATATTCATATTTCACCTTATGAGTGTCCTTAACTATATCAGCCTACCCAAGATTAGTGTACCAGTTATAAAACCTTGCCCAAGTGTTTTGAAATGTGGAATCAGAAAGTCCTTTCATCAATAACGTCAATTTGTCCATCTCTGCTGCTTCTAAAACCTTGTGTATGTATTCTTGCTTCATGGGGGTCTGAGTAGTCTTCCAGTATTTAGCATATAAAATTCTTGCCACTGTAGATAAATATACAAGGAGATAACGGTCATCCCTATTAAAGTCTTTCGGCAAAATGCTTAATAACATTACCTCCGGCGTAAATGATATAGCCGTACCTAATACCTTTTGGATCACCCGGTGGATCCATATCAAATATTTTTTGCTTATTTCACAACACCACCACATATGGTAAAAAGAACCCGCCTTATTTTCACATTTCCAACACTTATTTGAACATTTACTATCATATTTTGCCAGCCTCTCTGGTGTTACATACCATCTGTAAAACATTTTGTGTAGATTCTCTTTGTAGGCTACAGCCTTTGTAATTTTTATATTTTTCTTCCACAATTGCTCCCATTGCTCTAAATCTATATTATGGCCCATATTTTGGGCCCATTGATTCATATTTCCCTTAACTGTCTCCTCTAACATCATCTCATTAAGTAACAGTGTATGGGCTCTTTTATAAATTTCTGGTCCGAGGCAATCAATACCTTCTCAGTCTCAGTCAAGTTCTCATGAAAGCAGTTTTCTTATCTTTTGAATATATGGATTCTGTTTGAATTTTTTGCCACTACAACAGGTCTTCCAACGATTTCAGCTCATTCTTAGAGTCTAAAATGTCCAGATATCTTCTTGGCTTATCTTCATCATAAATATTTGGTAGAGTAAATGCTTCTAAGGGAGCAATCAGTTTTGAGTTCCTTGTAAAGAATAGCTTATGTATACCTTCCCAGATGTTTAACAAAGAAGCATGTAGCCAATGTTGTTTAAAGTACTTATGTGAAGATGCCTTTCCATACCATATGAATGTGTGCCATCCCATCATAAGGTCATGGCCTTCTAATTTTAATATTCTGTTATCCTCTAACATAACCCACTTCCTAATCCATGCTAGTGCTGCTGCTCTATAATACAACATCCAGTTTAATCAGCAAAATCTCCTTTTTCTTTCAGATCTTGTAGTGTCTTCAGTCTTATTCTAGGTCGTTTTCCTTGACAAAAATTTTTTGAAACTACTTGGTCTAAATCTTTAAAGACTTTTTGATTTTGCAAAATAGGGATTGCCTGGAATAGAAATATCCATCTAGGAAGGATATTCATTTTAATCAAAGCGATTCTTCCCATTAAAGGTAATTGTAGATTTTTCCATCTCTAAATCTTGTTTAGTTACCTTCAGAAGCTCTTTGTAGTTATTCTCTTGAAGTGCACTGCATCTGTTTGTCATCACTATTCCCAAATATTTTATTTTCTCCTGTATCTGAAAACCTGAAGCTTCTTGTAATTTTGGCTTCTGTTCCATTCCCATATTTTTAGTCAGGATCTTCGTTTTATTTATATTTCAGTCCTGCAAAATGGCCATAATCATAAAGTACCTTCTTCAATTTAGATATTGAAGATAATGGATTCTCCAAAATAAATACTAAATTGTCTGCAAATGCCAATAGCTTATACTCTTCTCCGCTCGTCTTGAGCCCAATAATCTGTTTTTCATTTCTAACTACGTCATTTAGTATTTCCAAAGCAAAAATAAATAACAGCCGTGAAAGGGGACAACCTTGTCTTGTCCCTTTTTGAATCTCAAAGTTTTGCGTCCGGTCCCCATTAATCATGACAGAGGCATTTTGCCTAGTATAGATGGCTTGGATCATGTTGACAAATTCTGCTCCTGCCTCTGCTATTCTCAATGCTTCCATTACAAAAAGCCAGTTCACATTATCAAAAGCTTTCTCTGCATCTAAAAATATCAAAGCCAATGATTTTTCTGGATGTACTTCATAATATTCTATTACATCTATAATACATCTTAAATTGTTCTTTTTTTGTCTTTTAGGTAAAAATCCCACTTGGTCTTTGTGGATTATTTTAGATAATATTTTTTTAAAATATTTCGGCTAATATTGAGGCAAAAATCTTGTAATCCACATTTAGAAGTGAGATCGGTCTGTAATTCCTAATTTCTTTTTCTTCAGAATTTTGCTTATGTATTAAGGAAATTATTGCTTCTCTCCATGAGTCTGGTATTTCTCCATTCTCTGTTATCATATTACAAATCTCTTTTAAATGAGGAAGTAATTGTTCTTCAAATATCAAATAAAACTCTATTGGCAGGCCATCTGGTCCTGGTGCCTTACCCTTATTTTGCCGCCACAGTGCTTCTACCAGTTCCATCATCACAATAGGCTGATTAAGTATTTTCCTTTGATCTTCTGTGAGTTTCCTCGTTTGGTGTGTTTCTAGGTATCCCTTTATTTGTTCTATAGCTATATCCTTTTTCCTGTACAAATCTCTGTAAAAGTCCTCTACTATAGTTTTCATCTCTTGAAGTCGATTTGTTTCAGTTCCATCTTGTTTAAGGCTTTTATATAAGATTTCTCCTTTTGATGTCTAATTTTGTAGGCAAGCCATCTTGTAGGTTTATTGGCATTTTCAAAGAAATTTTACTTATCGAATGCCTATTTCTTAGCTAGTTCATGTGTAAGTAGACATTTCATCTTATATTGTAGGAGCTTAAGTTTGGATTTTGTCCCCGACGAATTTGAGTTCTCCATTAATCTCTCTTCTTGAATCTGGATATCTTTTTTGAGGTTGGTATATTCTTGTTTCCTCTGTTTATTTAGTTGAGCAGATTCTTTTATCAGTTGCCCTCTGGCAAATGCTTTAAACGCATCCCACACCACTTTCAAAGGCATGTTTGGTTGGATATTTTCTTTAAAAAAGAACTGAAAATCTTCTTTCAATTTTTTTTTACCAGTTTATCATTCTTCAAAAGAGATATATTCAATGTCCACCTACTTTTAGGTCTTGTCTCTTGCAGTTCCAAGGTGATGGGTTTGTGGTCAGCGTAGATTCCAGCCTCAATCTCTGCTTCTAATAGGTCTTTAATGACTGAGCTCGAGATCCAACACATGTCCAGTCTCAACCATGAATCATGTCTAGCCAAAAAATACGTATATTGTTGTTTCTTAGGATTCCTTATCCACCAAGCATCTACCAGCCTTAATTGCTCCACAAGGTGGCATAACATACCAGGAAATTCACTGCCTCCTCTCTTTTCCCCTGGGTACTTGTTTTCCTATCTTCCTTTTCATGAAAAACTGTATTGTAGTCACCAATAATACAAATCTCCTGAAAGTCTTGTTGAGTAATAAGATTTTGTAACTTGTCATAAAAATTTTCTTGGTGTTGATTTGGGGCATAGATGTTAACAATAAGCATTCTTTTCATCTGCCTTTGTATCGCCACCATCAAAATTCTTCCATCCTGAGATGCATATATAAATTCAGGCTGAAGATGATCTTTCACGAATGTGACTACTCCCCTTTTCTTTTTCTCCTTATCCGAAGCTATGAAGATTTTCCCTAACCCTTTAACATTTAAGTGCTTTTTGTCCCCTTTTTTAATATGTGTCTCTTGAAGGCATGTTATGTCCGACTTTTGTTTTCTAAGTTGATGAAATATTCTTCTTCTTTTCTGAGGTCCATTTAAGCCGTTTACATTTACTGAGATAAACTTTATTCTTCCTTTATCGATCCTGATTTCAGTTCTGTTGTCTCGTGTTAAGTGGCGATTTCCTTGTTCCATATCTTCTGTATCTCTGTGGTTTCGTTGAACGCTGCTGTCGCACCCTGTAAATGTTCCTCCTTCTCCTTCCTCTCCTCTTCCCTTTCTTCTTGGTTCTGCTGATAGCTCATCCCCATAAGTCTTCAGAAAATCTGCTGCCTTGAAAGTTGATGTTATTCTATATCTTTTACCTTTAAAGGTAAAAATCAGGCCTTCCGGTAAGAGCCATCTGTAATTGATCGTGTTATTTCTCAGCAGTGTCGTCAAATTGGAGTATTCTTTCCTTTTTTTCTCTGACTCTCCAAGGAATTTCTTTCAGAACATTTATTTCTATTTCGTTCATTATCAATGTCGAGGCAGTCACTTCTCTTAGTATCTTGACTCTGACTGCCCTCTTGTGGAACCGGATTTGTACTTCTCTTGGTAATTGAAATCATCTAGCATAAGCTGAGTTCATTCTAAAAGCAACATCTATTTCCCGGGCAATCTTCTCTTCATCTTCCATGTCCACATGCTCCGCCAAAAGTTTTGCCATTTTGTCAGTGAGATCTTCGTTTTTTTCTTCTGGTACATTTTGAAATCTCAAAACAAACGCTGCCCTCTCGACCTGCAGTCTTGTAACGTCTTGCTCCAAAGTATTCTGTCTCTCCTCTGACTCCATAATCTTCATCTCCATTTCTTTCATCTTAGTTTCAATCTTCCCTGTTGCAGTATTTAATTCAGTAATTTTATTGGTATTATCCGTTATCTGTTTCTGAAGTGCATGTAAACTCTGAGAGAATTGGTCAGTTACATCTTTCATTGCAACCTTAATGGGATCGACTGCCATGGGAATGGAATTCCTAATTTCCTCCATCGCTAATTTAAGTGGATCGACCACCTCGCTGATGGAACTCTTGGTGACCTGGACCGGAGCCTGCATCTCCTTTTGTGCTGGGCCTGCAAATTTAGCAGTGGCTGTGCTAGGAAGACCAGGTGAAGAGGCTGGTATTTTTACTTTAGCTTGACCAGCTTGACTTGACTTCCTGAATAGTTATATCCCATTAATTATAATATTTCAATTCTGGCAAATTGCCCCAAATTTTTATCCCGCTTTACCTCCAATAATTGTTTTCTTCTTTACTAGTTTGTTTTGGTACATTCAAATTTCACTGGCCAACTTCCCAGAACTTGTTTAATTAAACCCCGGCAATTGTTTGGGAACACTCAAAAACCTTGGCTATTTGCCCAGAATTTGTTTAGGTTACTTCAGGCACTTGTTTAGGCTTCTTCAATCACCATATCTTTAAAACCAAAACCACAAATATGCCACCACCACCCGGTTCCCTTCTCTCCTCTCAGCCCCTTTTAACCCAGAAAAACCTGAAAAGTATAGCTTTTTTTCTTTTAAAATCACAAATTTTTAGCCAGACCATACCCATACAACAAGCCTTTAATAATGCCAAGTCCAAATTTTACTTTTCTTCTCTTATTATATTCACTTTTGTTTCTCTAGCTCCTTGAAGGTTTGTAGAGGGTTTCCCAGGTAAACCACTCCCTGCCCTTGTTGGAGAAAAAATTGGGGTTGTTGAAATAGATCTTTCGCCAATTCCACTCTGCCCCTGTAGGGTTAAATAATTGAGTTCATTGCAAAGGGGCTCCAGATGCTCCGCCTGCTTCTCTCTCCTGTGGACCCCTAAGTTTCATAAAGGGTAACTAGCACTCCGTACCCTACCCCCAATGGGGCAAAAATTGGGATCGACGCAAAGAGGTCTCTACAAACTCCACAGACTCCACTAGTCACTAATTAGCTAAACTGGCCATCCATTTCATAAGATTAAACAGCAAATGAGGCTCATTCTTGCTGAGAATCGCCCTGTGCTTGCAAATGAAAGTACCGTTGTTTCCATCTACTGCGTTTGCTAGCCGCTTATGTCTCGGGGAGGGGGAACCACCCACCTTCGTTTCTCCCTTTTGGGACTAAAATGTAGCGGATTCCCTCACTGTATGCCCCAAACAAGAGTCTTACTCATGGGAGTGCTTCTTCAGCAGCATTTTCTAACAACCCCCTCAGTGCAGGAGCAACGGCTTTGCCCATGCGAATGGGCTCCTCTGCGGGTCCTGCGTTGGGGATGATCCCTAGTTCTCCCTGTGAGTAGCCACCCCACAGGGGTCCAGATCAAGCCCCTTGCTACCTGCTCGCCCCTCCCTCGCGGCGGTGAGGGATCTCCGACTAGTCAGGAGACCCTTTAAAAAAGCCCGGAAGTGGCTGACGCGTTCAACGCGACCATCCCGCTGCGCCACCACCTGCTCCTCCTATAGGCCAGATGGAGCACCTTCCTGACCTTAAACTCCACTCTTCCCGAGGACGGCCCACAAATCTCCAGGAATTTTCCAGGCCAGACCTGGCAACTTTAATTTTTGAAGGAAGAATGATTTATGGATGGAACCAAAGGGGGAGGGGGAGAAGGTCTCAGTGGAAACGATACAGAAGAACTCCTTTCGAGTTCACAGCTGGGCAGGATCTGTGCTTCCGATCAGGAGTTGTCAATAAACGGTGGAGTTGGTGGCGGGGGAACTTGTTACAACACCCAGATACGTCTTGTCCGTTGGAACATGCCCAGCAGGAGAGTATGAATGAATGAGGAAGCAGGCTCTGATTTCACAATCTGTCTGCTTTGATTTGGATGGCCTCGATTTTGATTTCCTTTCGCCTTTGCTGCTTTTTGCTTCCCGGTCGGTTCCTCTCTTCCCTTGTGCTGAACTTTTTTTGTGTTGAATGCCGGGCGGGATGGGCGCAGGGGGGTGTCAGTTCCGCCTCCCTTCCAATCCAGGCAGATTTGATGTAAAGATCTTTTGGGGGGGTCCTGGTACGACTCATCATTTGCGGTGAATGTTGCACTGAATCAGATTGTCTAGCTAGGACTGTCTGCTTGGGAAATTCCTGGAGATATGGGATGGGTGGAATTCAGGGGAAGGTGTTTTGTAGAGTTGCCAGCTTCCAGGCAGGGCCTGGAGATCTCCTGGAGTGTCGACTGGTCTCCAAAGGACAGAGCTCAGTTCCCTTGGAGAAAATGGCCGCTTCAGAGTGGGGAGCATATGGCTTTAGATTCCTGCTGAGCTCTCTGTAGGTTAACCAAATCGGGGTTGGGAAATCCCTGGAGATTTGAGGCTGGAACCTGGGGAGGGGGGGCGAGGTTTGCGGAAGAGAGGGACCACAGCAGTGTATGATGCTGTGAAGCAGGGTTGGCCCAACTGCGGCTCAGGAACCACATGCGGCTCTTTCACATGTATTGTGCGGCTCCTAGCAGGGCAGCTGGGGAAGCGAAGGGAAGGCACGCCCTCTCCGATCAGTCTTCCCTTCCCCAGCCTGTGTTCCCCTCCTTGGGTAGCTTAAGGTAGGGGGGGAATAGAGAAAGAAAGCAGCTTTAACTTTAAATGCATTCTCAAAGCCCCTCCCCAGCCTAAAAGTAAGGTATAGGTAAAGGTTTCCCTTGCTCGAAAGCCAGTTGAATCTGACTCTAGGGGGCGGTGCTCATATCCGTTTCCAAGTTGAAGAGCCAGCGCTGTCTGAAGACTTTTCCGTGGTCATGTGGCCGTCATGACTAAACATTGAGGTGCATGGAATGCTGTTATCTTCCCGCCAAAGCGGTACCTATTTATCTACTTGCAGTTTCTTGCTTTTGAACTGCTCGATTGGCAGGAGCTGGGTCCAGAGACGGGAGTGAGCTCCGTCATGCAGCACTTGGGTCTCGAACTGCCGAAGTACCAGCCTTCCAGTCTGCAGCTCAGCATCTTAACCTCTGAGCCACTATGGCCCTCAGCCTACAAGTATCATTGGATAAATAAATGTCATTATCAATATTTGTTTTTACCCCTTTTGTTTTTATTTTTGGCAGTCTCATTTAATGTTAATAAAGAGCAGATTTGCATATTTTCCAGTAAAAATGTGTAATATTTGTTCACGACTTGTGGCTCTCAAACGTCTGACGTTTATTCTTTTTTTATTAATTTATTTATAGATTTTATATTTCATTGATCATATAGTTGCTTAACATATATCTTACAGAGCTTCTTCCACGGTACTTCATAATAACTGCTACACCATAATCAAAATTTAAATTAAATTTAAATTAAATTGAACTTATTCAAGTTTTCTTACATTCTATGAATCTCGGCATCCTATCAAATACACTATATATGAAACTTATTAGAAAATTTCCTAAGCATTTATAAACTCGATACCAATATTTTTCAAAAACTCCTTCGTTTTTACCTTGTAGGGTAAATGTTAATCTCTCCATTTCTGCGACTTCAAATGGTTTATAGCTTAAAATCATCTCTAGTTGCAGTGTTTTCATTTTTCCAGAGTTTTGCAAAACAAAATCCTTACCACTGTCAAAATTTGCATAATCAAATATACAGGGCTTTTTTTGCAGAAAAAGCCCAGCAGGAACTGATTAGCATAATAAGCCACACCCAACAGCAGATAATCATTAGCATATTAGGCCACAACCCTGACAGCACAGCTCATTAGCATATTAGGCCACACCCCCATGTTACCAGAAGTGTGGTCATCCAGCCACACCCACCTTTTTGCTTCTTATTCTGTTTACCTTGTTTGCGGTCAAAATCCAGGGCTTTTTTTGGAGCAGGAACTCCTTTGCATGTGAGGCCACACACCCCTCATGTAGCCAATCCAAATGAGTTTCTGCTGCTGGGTGTGGCCTGTTATGCTAATCAGTTCCTGCTGGGCGTGGCCAACTTGGGAGCCAGCCGGAACGCCGTTTCTGTGCGCTCCTGCCCAAAAATAGCCCTGCAAATATACATTGAGGTTTTTAAATGTATCCGGAATTATATCTGGCGTTTATTCTATGTGGCTCATATGTTAAGCAAGTTTGGCCACCTCTGCTCTAGAGTTGACCTTCCAAGTCAGCCATTGCCTGATCTCTGCTGTCTGGAGACCACTTGTAATCTTGGGAGATCTCCAGGTCCCACCTGGAGGCTGGCAACCCCATAAAGTCCCCTCCCCAAGTTCCACCCTCCTCTACTCACCAGGAATTTGCCAAGCTGGAATTAGCAACCTTAATAGCCGCCCCCTCAAATCAAAATGAGATGTTCAATAACCGTTCTATTAGGACAGGGGTCCCCAGCTTCTTTGAGCCCACAGGTGCCTTTGGAATTCTGACACAGGGCAGTGGGCACCAGCACAAAATGGCGGCCACAGGAGGCGGGGCTAGTCTCAAAATGGCAGCCGCAGGAGGCAGGGCCAATCACAAGATGGCGACCATAGGAGGCGGGGCCAGTCACAAAATGTCAGGGAGTGAGGTTAAGTGTAGCTGTCACAACTCTTCTGACATTTCAGACAGAAGTTTGTTTAACAGGATGCCTTTTAATCTGCACAGGCAGTCAGAAGCCCTTGTGGGCAAACGCCCCACCTTACCCCTCTCGCATTTGGTGGGCACGTTGGGGGCCCCTGCACTAAATTGTGAGAATTTCACTGAGACTATCTATGCTTATTCCATGCAGCCTCTGATTGTTTACACACTATTTCAGTGATATTGGGGGAGGTATATTTTCTCGGCTAATGAAAACCCCTCGAAGGCACCAGATTTTAACAAAGAAACACCTTACGAAACTGTACGGTTTTGTCATAACTTCCTGGTTCCTTGTTGAAAGAAGGAGAGAGACAGCAGGTTAAAACAAATCACCATTGTGTTGTGTCGCAATGATTCCCCGCTCCTTCTCTGGACACGTTTTCTACTCGAGTGGAGGTTTGCTTCCATTTCTTTTCAAAAACGGCGCCTCCATTTTGTCTGCAAGAATTTTTGTCCTCCCAAACGTTCACTCTGCTCATCAGAACTCCAAATTCCCTCACCCAACTTATAAGCAGCATACAAATATTACCTCAAAGATTACCTCATTTTGAAATCTGAGTTGTTCCAGAATCTAGACATGGATCCTTCAAGGTCTCTATATGTAGTTGGCAGAACTGGACTCCATCTTGAGCCATCCCCCCCACCCATTAAGTTCTTCTGTTTTAGAGGATTCACATGACCATAATTTTATCCCACTGTTCTCCCCAATCAGGACCAAAACTGGCTTGCAATATTTCTTCCCTTCCCTATTTTATCCCCACAACAATCCCGTGAGGTAGGTTGTACTAAGAGGGTGTGATTGGTGCAAGAAGAAGAGAAGAAGAAGAGGTTGGATTTATACCCCGGCCTTCACTAGGAGTCTCAGAGCAGCTTACAATCACCCCTCCCCTCCCCACAACACACACCCTGTGAGGTAGGTGGGGCTGAGAGAGATCTCTCGAGGACTGCTCTTGAGAGAACAGATTTGAGAGAACTTGTGACTGACCCAAGGTCACACCAGCAGCTTCATGTGGAGGAGTGGGGGATCAAACGCTCCTAACCACTACGCCAAACTGGCTCTCAAGGTCAACCACCAGGTTTCCGTGGCAGAGGGGAGATTCAAACGCTCAGAACCTTGTCTGACACTCAAACCACATGAGAGTCTGTGGAGTTGGGGGGAATTTTTGAAAACTGACTTCCTCTCTGACAGAAGTGCATTTTTTCTGTTTTGTAAATGGGGTGCAGGGTCCGTGCCTTAAAAGAGCATGTGGGATGAAATCTGAAAACCACGGAGGAAAAATTGAGGAGGAACAAATGTCCACATCATTGGGGTTTGTGAAAGAAACATTCTTAAAAACTGCTTGGGAACTTTGGGAAGATTAGCTCAGGCCTTAGGAGGAACAGGATGTGTAATCACACTTGGGAAGTGGCGAGTCTCGATCCCGAGCTGTGTCTTGAATCAGAGACGCGACGGAAAAGTTCCCTCACTGACTCCTCTTCGGAAGTCAATTGTAGGCCTCTGACTGATTGTCGATAGCTGGAAAGTGGGTGGCCATACCTAGAAGATTAGTCGCTTGAGCAAGAAATAGGTTTGGGGCCTAGCTTAGTTAGTTTTCTCACACTGAGCATGTTCAGGTCCATAGCCCATGTGGTGGGGATACTGGAGCGTGGGTTCACATCCCAACTTAGTCATGAAGCTCACTTGGGCTAGTCAATCTCTCAGCCTACCTCACAGGGTTGTCATGAGGGAAAATGGGCAAGGGGGAAAGCACCATTTTGCAATTGGCTATCTGTGCTCTTAGCATGCTGCAGGATAGGTTGTGGCAGAGGTCCCACGTCGCGTCTCACTGTTCTCGTTACCGCTTTGGCAAAGAACCCCAATCGAATAGCTCCGAATAAGTTAGCTCAAGCAGAATTCAGAGAATGGCTATCAACTAAGGTTGCCAATTGGCCTGGAGGAAAATGTCCTTTTCCTCTAATGGAGGCCTGAAGGTTTGCTGCCGAGGGGGTAAATCACATCACCTTGTTAGGGACAAAGAAATCAGGCAAAATAAGAGTGGAGATGTTTTCAAAAATAATAATCTTTAATCAGCTGTGCAGCAGGGAAGCTCAAGTCTGCGTTAAAAGACCCAGACAAGGAGTTCAAAGATTCTGTGGTTAACGTACAGCTTTTATACAGTAGCATCATTAACATATTCAAGCCTTAATGTCCTATTCTGATAGGCGAAAAATCCCTGTCACCAGACTTACAATCTAATTAGTACTGCCAGATTATCCTGCATTTCTTTGTTTTAATTTAATCACACCCCTCTCTCTCCCCATTTTCCTGTTATGCTAATTCCATATATGTACATACGTTCTTTGTCAAATATGATTATATATATTGCAGTAAAAGCCAGATGCTTTTCTGTTGCCAAGCGACCGAGATGCTATCTCCTTTTCTTTTCTTCTTGTGACATGGTAGATGTATAATTTCTTAAGTTATAACATCTTTTCCCACTTTTATTAGAGTCTGGCCTTTCAAATATCTATCTTTTTTTATCTATAGTATCCTGCCTTCTGCTTTTAGTTTGTCAATTAACCTTTTTTATGACAGAGCAGGGGTCATTTCGTAGAAAAAGAGGTGCAGGAGCTCATTAGCATAGCTGATTAACATAACTTATTTGCATATGCCACACCCCCTGGCATCACCAGAAGTGTGTCAGAAGGCAACACCCACTGCTCAGGCTCCACCCCTAGGGACTGTCTTTCCACTCTGGGGGCTGTCATTTTAGTCCCAGAGTAGCCAATCTGGGCCCAGGAGGAATGCTGCATGTGCTGCTTTGCACTCCTGCTGGGAGCTGGGGGCGGGGCTTGCCACCGTCTGTGCTTCCAACTGCTGGAGCTCTGCTCCTGCGCGCTCCTGCTCCAAATTACCCCTGTGACAGAGTTCACCCTTTTCTTTTGTGTGTGTCATCTCCTAACAGCAATCTCTAATAATCTTGTCCTCCTAGTGTCCTGGATCCACTGCTGGACCTCCTGATGGTACCTGGTGTTTTTGGCCACTGTGTGACAAAGTGCCAGACTGGATGGGCCACCAGCCTGATCCAACATTGGCTTCTCTTATGTTCCTATGCTCTTATGAATACTGGTGATGTGTTCCCAAAAGTTCCCTATCAATTTCTCCCCTTACAACCTGGGAAATAACTTCCCATTCAGCCTCTATTAAGGGTACGGTAACGGGACATATGTTCTCCAGGCCACTTAGCCAGCCTGGATTGATGCCTTCGTTATTTTTCTAAAATCTTTTTCTTTCCAGGTGAAAATTAGCTTCCAAAGTGGCCCGCAGGAATCAAAATCTTTTAATATTTATTTATTTATTTACTTTATACCCTGCCCTCCCCACCAAGGCAGGCTCTGGTTGGCTAATGAAAGACTAATAGCAAACATTTTTGCCAGGTGGGAGAGCTTTGTGTTAAATGTTGCTTTGGACAAATCAGACCTGTTCATATTCTGCAGACGGAAAGGCAGTGGCCGTTGAGGGCAGTTTCCTTAAAAAAGAGAATTCCTCTCTCTTTTTAAAAATAAGCTGTTGCGAAACGTGAAAAGATGCTAATCCCGACCCGTTTGCGGTGGCGATGCCCTTGCTGAGAAGCGTGACACTGAAGAGGTCTAGAGATAAGATTGATCCGTGCCTCCCCGAGAACGTACTCAGGGTTGCGTGCTGTCAAGACTGTTTGGTTTTCCCTTTTGCTGACTCCATTTTAGCCGAAGGCACATCACTGCAAAAAAACCCCCACCAAAAATCTTACAGCTCCCTGAAGGTTAGCACGTTTATCCCTGGTAGTGTGGTGAAGTAGGTAGAACAGGGATCCCCAAGCTTTTGGAGCCTGTGGCCGCATTTAGAATTCTGACATGGTTATGCCGGCCGCAGCAACAAAATGGCTGCCACAACAACAAGGCTGCTGCAGGAGGCCGAGCCTGCTGCAAAATGGCTGCCACAGCTAGGTGTTTTCAGAAAGTGGGCAGGGCCAGGTGGGGCTTTTGCCCAGCAAGGCTTCTGATTGGCCACTGGGGATTTGATTGGTGGTGCTGCAGCTGCCACCACAGAACAAGGACCTTTGTTGTCTGACTGAAGGTAAGCCATGGCGGTTGCCATTTTGTCTCTGGCTCCACCTCCCGCAGCAGCCATTTTGTCACAGCTGTTTTGTGTCAGAATTCCAAAGGGTGCCTGCAGGCTGAAAAAGGTCCATAGATAAAATATACCGGGTTCAGACGCGTCGAGTGATCAGCTCGTGCTTTATTCGTGAGTTAAACTAAACTAAGATACAACTCTAGCGGGGCCGGAGCCCTGCTTAAATGCGTGCAAAACACGAAACCCAACACACACCCCACTCCCAGCGATAGGCTATTTACATTACAACTGCTGTTCAATAGGTGCCTTCCAGGATCCTGGCTACTGATTGTTCTGGCAACTTAAACTAGGTCAGTTCCTCTGGCACAGTCCGAACTCAGTACATAACAATAGAATCATAGAGTTGGAAGGGACTTCCAGGGTCATCTAGTCCAACTCCCGGAACAGTGCAGGAAGTTCACAAACGCCTCCCTCCCCACACCCCTTCCTTATATCCTCCCGTGCAACAGTTGGCGATCCTTGAGTCTGTTTCCTTTCCAGTGGAGAGCTCTTCCTCCTCATTCTTCTGCCGAAGGCCAGTCCTTTTCAATGGTGGCTCCCGCCCTAGGGAAGGTTGCCAGCCTCCAGATGGGGCCTGGAGACTTCCCAGAATTACAGCCGACCTCCAGATGCAGAGATCACTTCCCCTGGGGAAAACAGCTGCTCTGGAGGATGGACTCTGGTATTACACCCAACTGAGGCCCCTCCCCTCCCCAAACCCCACCCTCCCCAAACTCCACCTTCCAAATCTCCAGCATGTTTGAAAAACCCTATAAGAAGTCCATGGCCCCCCCCATCTTCTTGTTTTTAAAGAAATGTTGTAAGTTGGTATGTTTTGCCAGGGCTTTTAGTGGGATAGAAATGGGTTTTTTTGCTTCCTTGTTTTGTTTTGCATGCTTTGGTTAATATTCCTTGCTGAGGACTCTTCAGAAATGCCTGCTTGTTGTGGTTTTAATCAAATGTTGGCCAGGCGTCTTGAAGCTATGTTAATAAAGATACCAGAGTTTTAAAATAGACAACTGCATGACTCCATAGCCTCTGGCACATGAAAGCTACAACAAATGCTAAGGTTTCACAGGACGGCTGCCTCTCTCTGCTCTTCCGGCTTCCACCGGCCAACCCGGCTTGCCCTGTTGCAATTTGTCAAAAATAAGCTATGGATGCATTATGGCACCTATAGAATGTGATAGTGAGGGGTACCAACCAATGCTCCCTTCTAAGGTGTGGAGCCTTGTGAGCAAAAATTCTACTGTGTGAGCTACTGGCATTAAAATTGTGAGCGAGCGATTTGGCTGCTGCATCACTTAGTTTGCTCTGGAGCCATCCCTTCCTGAGCTAAGACGAAAATGCGTGAACCGGAGGCTAAAAAACTGTGAGCCGCCTCACACTGACTCAGCTTAGAGGGGACACGGGTACCAACGGGCCTGGGGAAAGATGTCCCGCCCCTTTAATAGAGGCCTGATGCGTGGAAATGGCCAGGTGAGGCTTTGCATGGCATGATGGAGGTGAATAACATCGCTTGGTAAATAACTGCCCATTGAGTTTCTATTAAAGAGAAAGGTCATCTTCCTTTCTCCAAGCAGATAGCAACTTAGAGGTAGCTAACCCTGCAGGGGACGGTTAAAGAGCAAACCCTGTCAATAGCGTGATGTAGTGGCTAGAGTTCGAATCCAACCCCACCCTGCTCTGCGGGGAAGTTCTCTCGGCAACTGCCCATCAGTCATACTTTCTACGCCTAGCCTACTCGAAGGATTGGCGCGAGGGAAAAAGCAATTGCCCAGGGAGGGAAGCAGCGAAGCGCCCACAGCGAATCTAGTTGGTGCTGTTAAAACTGCAGAGCCGGTTGATCGAAGTAGCCTGCAAAAGTGTCTTTGGAAGGAATCGTCCCAAAGTCTTCCAAGTCGGGGGCTGCTCTAGCAATAGTGGGGTCTTGTAGAGAAATTCCGAAGTGCCCTCTTGGGGGGAGGGGATCAAGGCTGGTTGCGACGCTCTTTAAAGCCCCACTACCAGCCGATCTCAACTCCCTCTCGGGCCGATGCTCGTTGCTAGTCACTCCCCTGCCTGGGGAGATCTGCGGTGGGCTGTTTGTAGCCCACCCTGTCGTAAAGACCCTCCGTATGCTCTGGGAGCTCTGAGAGCAAGCCAGAACACGTCAGGACACCATGGATCCCAGACCGGAAGCCAAAGTTCTGCTGTCCTAATGTTCTATATTTATATCATCTAGCCATCAGCCAGTTGTGTCCCAAGGCAGACTTCATAACATGTTTCCAGTTCGGGCGACTGTGCAATTTATATGTGATGGGAAACATCCTTATGTTATGGGAACGGTTTCCTTTATTTGGTTGTTCCCAGCCAGAGCACATTCCGTTCCCCCATTTGCTAGGAAAAGATCCTTCTCCATTCAACAGCAGCTCTCCAGGGTCCCAGGCAGAGGTCTTTCACAACACCTACTGCCTGATCTTTTAACTGGGGATTGAATGTGTGACCTTCTCTACCACTGAGCCAGGGTCTCAGGTCAAGGACTTTCCCATCACCTACTACCTGGTCCTTTGAGGTGGAGAAGCTGGGGATTGAACCTGGGACCTTCTGCATGCCAAGCAGGTGCTCTACCACTGAACCAAAGTCTTAGGTGGAGGCCTTTCACATCACCATTACTTAACTGTTATCAGGCTAGCCTGATATCTTCAGATCTCTGAAGCTAAGCAGGGTCGGCCTTGGCTTGTGTTTGGAAGGACGACCGCCAAGGAATACCAGACCCGTGACACATAGGCAGACAATGGCCAACCGCCTCTGAAACGGCTCTTGCCTCAAAAACAAGTCTACCTCACCACCTAGTGGTGCATAATGCTAAAAGAGCTAGAACTTAATTGATTATCGTATGGCCTTGTGGGTAGTACGGCCAGGAGATCCTAAGATTGTCTGGCAGCCAGAAGTTCTAGCTTCAGAAGTTCTACCCTGCCAGGGAGATGCTCTACTACTGAGCCATGGTCCCTGAAGTGTGCTTGCTTTTGGATTCTACAAGACATGGGAGACTGAATGTTTAATGGGGAGGAAGAGAGCAAGTCCTTTCGAGGCCTGGTGACAAAGTCCAAAGTCTGCAGTTGCTGTCTTGAAATGCTGCTGCCTAAAAGGGTTTACTTTAGATGATGCTGAATAAAAACAGATTCCCCCCCCAGCTGAATTAAGTTGCTGGGAGCAATATGGCATTCTGTCTTCAGTGAATCTGAGCCTGTATGGGGTGGCAGTTAGACTGACAGACTAGGGTGTGGGAGACCCAGGTTCGAATCCCCACTCCGCCATGGAGCCAGTTTGGTGCAGTGGTTAAGAGCATGGACACTAATCTGGGAGAACCGGGTCTGAGTCCCCATTCCTCCACATTGCAGCTGCTGGTGTGACCTTGAGTCAGTCATAAGTTCCTTCAGAGCTGTTCTCTCAAGGGCAGTTCTCGAGAGAGCTCTCTCAGCCCCACCTGCCTCACAGGGTGTCTGTTGTGGGGAGGGGAAGGGAAACGAGATTGTAAGCCGCTCTGAGACTCCTTCAGGTAGTGAAGGACAGGGTATAAATTCAGTCTCCTCCGCCTACCAAGGCCTGACCCTAGAAACTGCATCTTCCATGTCGTACATTAGCTGGTAGTTTTTCTTTCCTTGCTGATCAAAGTGAAACATGTCCTGATGCTACCTGAGTGAGTTTCTTAGACTCTTAAAGGGGGTTAGAGGGAGAAATGGAGAAGGAGAAAGTGGTCAAAGGCTGGGACGTAGCCTCCACGTGCCAAGGCTGGGTATGTTGGAATGCCACTCGCTTGGGGTTCATAAGGGGGCAGCTGCACCCTTTGTGTGATGTTTGTTGGTTTCCCGAAAACATCTGGCTAGCCGCTGTAGAAAATGGAATGTGGAACTAGATGGGAGCCCAGGTCATAGTTTGTCTAGGGTGCCCAAAAACAAAACAAAACCTTGGCCCACCACCAGTGTTCCCTCTAAGCTGACTTAGTGTGGTTAGCTCACAGTTTTTTAGCCCCCGGCTCACACATTTTTGCCCTAGCTCAGGGAGGGACGGCTCCAGAGCAGACTAATTTATGCCGTAGTCCAAATTGCTCACTCACAACTTTAATGCCAGGAGCTCATAAAGTAGAATTTTTGCTCACAAGACCCCACAGCTTAGAAGTAGCATTGGTCACCGCACCAAGTAAATCTGAATGTGGCTCACGGTACCGAAAAGGTTGGGAACTCTGGTCAAGCTTATGTTGGCTAAGAAAGTAGCACATTTACAACAGTCTTCGTGCGCCACCTGCTGGAACCCATGTTTGGTTTCAAGACCTTCAGAAAATGTTGGCCTCTTTTTAGTTCAGGGGGAA
Organism: Gekko gecko; assembly: GCA_029375565.1. Lineage (NCBI taxonomy): Eukaryota > Metazoa > Chordata > Lepidosauria > Squamata > Gekkonidae > Gekko > Gekko gecko. The sequence continues at coordinate 5,482,370 of JAPDNY010000017.1, read as the reverse complement.
AGGAGATTTGGAGGCGATGGGGCAGGTTTTATAAAATTATGCATGGGATGGAGAAGGCAGATACGTGGGGTTTCCTCCCCTCCCATATGGCTAGAACCAAGGATCGCCCAGTGAAATTAACGTAATGTTGGCTTGACCTGCTTTGGTGTAGTGGTTTGGTGTAGTGATTAAGTGAGCGGAGTCTAATCTGGGAGAAGCGGGTTTGATTCCCCACTCCTCCATGTGCAACTGCTGGTGTGACCTTGGGTCAGTCACAGTTCTCTCAGAGCTGTTGTCTCAAGAGCAGTCCTTGAAGGAGCTCTCTCAGTCCCACCTACCTCATGGGGTGTCTGTTGTGGGGAAGGGAAGGGAAAGGAGTTTGTAAGCCACCCTGAGACTCTGAGTGAAGGGCGGGGTATAAATCCAATCTCTTTTTCTTTGTCATCTTCAAGGAAAGATGAGATAAAAATGTGACTGATAAAGAATTCTGTCTTGTTGTTCTTTTTTGTAGTCTGTGTGTCCTCTAAATTTCCAGTAGAAACTTTAACACGTCTCTTGAACCGTCTCCCGAGGGTTAGGAACCTGTTGGAATGCAAGCCCAGATGCTACAGGGCCCAAAACAGAGACAAAACAAACTGGAGATTTTTGACCCAGAGGAGTTAGCCGGGTTAGTCTGTCGCTGAAAAATAGTAAAAAGCCCAGTAGCACCTTTTAAGATTAACAAACTTTATTGGAGCGCAACCTTTTGAGAAACACGGCTCTCTTTGTCACATGCATGTGACAAAGAGAGCTGTGTTTCTCGAAAGCTTATGCTACAATAAAGTTTGTTAGGCTTAAAGGTGCTACTGGGCTTTTTACTATTTTGGAGATTTTTGAGAGCGTTGCAGAGAGCAGCCATGTTTCTCTGTCGTAGAAAATCTTGATTCGAACCCAGTAGCCCCTTAGAAGCCCAACGAGTCTCAGGGGATGAGTTTTCAGGGTCAAAGTTATCTGACGGATGGAGCTTTAACTCTCAGACAGCTTATGCCTCTTGTTGGCCTTTGTGGTGCTTTTGGATTCAAATCTGGGGACTGTCCAACAGTGGTGTACCGATATCCTTAATCATAACCCTCAGTTCGTTTCTAATCCTCAGTTTGTTTTTAAGCATGGGTACAGGGGGAGACCCCTCCCCCCTCCTTAATCGTGGTGGTCAAAGAGAAATTCAAGAATGCGCATAAAGTGATTTTTTAAATCCACCATGTGTGGCCACTTTCATCTTGGCTGCTGGTGGCAAATCTTTGGTGTTGTGTAGTACCAGTTTGGTGTAGTGGTTAAGTGCACAGACTCTAATCTGGGAGAACCAGGTTTCATTCCCCACTCCTCCACTTGCACCTGGCTGGATGACCTTGGGCAAGCCACAGTTCTGTCAGAGCTGTTCCCTCAAGGACAGTTCCCTCAGAGCTCTCTCAGCCCCGCCTACCTCACAGGGTGTCTGTTGTGGAGAGGGGAAAGGAAGTGAGTTTGTAAGCCGCTCTGAGACTCCGTGTGAAGGGCGGGGTATAAATCCAATCTCTTTTTCTTCTTTTCTGTCTCTGTTTTTCTGTGATGGATTCAGATGGCTGATCTTTGTTTCCTCTCTCTCTCTTTCTCCAGAGTGTTTCTTCCACTGCATTTCGGCGGCGGGAGGCAGAGAGAGCCGCGTGATGGCCGAGAAGCGGCGTTTGGAAGCTGCGGGTCCCGTGGCCTACAGCAAACTACCTCGGCTGGAGGCGGATCCGAACCACGTCCACGCGGCCGGCTTGTGCAGATCCGGCATGCTGCCTGGCCACGCCCCTGAAGGCCATTATAGCTACCAAGGAACCTATTTTGGCTACCCACTGCAGTGCCACGAATCGCCTGAGCTCTCGGTACCTTGGAGTCCCACGGAGCCTTACATGTCTTGTACGGACGGTGGCATAAGCCAGCAACTCAGGCCGGAGAAAGGACGTTGTATGTTGTACAGGCAAGAGTCAGGGGGCTTGGGGACGTGGGCACAGAACCCTAGCTATGAGAAGAGGAAGGACTGCCTGGCGGGAGATACGCTGGCTGCTCGGGAGAAATGGACTAATTATAACGGCCACACGGACTTTATTCAACAGGGTTGGGTCCAGGGGTACCCGATGCTGCATTCCTCACAAGTGCCGACGGGCTGTGCTCCCTTGTTGGCGCCCAAACCAATTTACCGAAATCACGTTTACTGTACAGATGCCGGTTGTAGGCCCAAAGGCTCTCTGGCGCCGGGGATGCCAGCGGTAAGCCCCTCGAAACGGCTGACAAATGTAGAATGGACTCCTCCATCTTCCGGGCACGCGGTCAACGCGAGCTGTGGAAGCGCCGCGGCAAAAAAGGCCCAGGTTGCGGAATCGGATTTCCTGCCATTACCCCAAAGTTGGAAAGACGCGGTTGCTGCCTCGGCCAACTTTTCACCTTACCACAAAACATTCGAAGACCTCTATGTAGCGCCAAGTGCCTCGCCGGTGGATCAAAGCTACCCTGCTGGGTGTAAGAACCGGAAAAGCCTCCCAGAAGAGTGCGCCAGGAGCCCTTGCGGGAAGGGCTGGTCTAAGCTACCTCCTCCTGCCAGCCCGTTGGCAGCATCCCAGGGCCTTATCTGTCAAGAGAGGTCATCAGCATGCTACCCGCTGCCTTCCTACCCGCTAACCTCACACGAGCAGCTCGTGTTTTATAATCAAAGCGTAGCCCACGCGGAGAAGCAGAAAGCTCTCTTTGCCTTGCCAGCTTGCAAAAGCTTTCATTTCCCAGCTGGTGAGGATCCTCAGCTGCTGCAAAGGACTTGCTTCCCACCAGCACCCCGGAGTTGCTATCCTGGTTATCTGGAGAGCGATTTCTACCGAGCGCCTGGCTCCCCTCTAGCGCCCTCTCCTGGCCTTAAAGCTCCCAGGGAACACGAGTCTCAACAGAATTCCCAATCCAAGATTTCCTTTGAGCAGAGGAACTCCACCTCCACATGTTCCGTGACCGAAAGGGCTTCACGGGGCAACTCCTTACCCAGCCGACAGGGTCCGCAAGATTGGCCGGGGGCCAAGGGCTCAGCAAAGCCAGCGAACGAAAGTTTTCAGTGCCAGCAGGCAACTCCCCAACCCCATGCCTTTCAACTGCTTCATTCTGCCGAGAGGTCCCCCCGCTGCGTTGATGGATACAGGCGAACGCAAGAGGCCTTCTATGGTGCGGGCCCTTGTCTGCTGGGGAAGGGCCACTCAAGGGAGGTGGGACCATCGTATGCAGAGAAGCAATCTGGTTTGAGCTTCGAAGACAAGAAGAGGGACACCGGCAAACCTCTTCAGTCGGGAGCGTGCATAGTGATCCCAGATAGCCCTGTCGCATCGCACGATTCCTGCCTCAAAGGTGATTCGCGGAGGAGTCGAATTTCCGAAAGTTCAGATTCCCGTGTCCAGCATGTGCTGCAGTCCCCAGACAAAGAACCGAGGGACTTAGAACGAACTGAGGCTCCCCCGTCTCCTTCCTCTCCTCCCATGCCAGTGATCCACAATGTCTTTAGCCTCGCCCCTTACCGAGAGTACCTCGAAGGATCTGCTGTTTCCCTGCACCCCCCATCCTCGGAAGGATGTCCGGTGGAGAAGTCCTCCTCGGAGAAGTCATGGCAAAAGGCGGGAGGAATGACCTCCCCTCGTCCTCCCTCGGCTGGATCATCTAAAATGCCTGGAGTGTTGCTAGATCAAGGGAAAGACATGGCCTACAATGCAGTAGCAGAAGGCGGCAGAAAGGACCCAAGCGGCAGCTGTATCGTGCCGGAGAAAGAAAGTAGAGGCTACCGGGGGTTCTGCGAGAGTTACCAGGGGTGTCAGAATGCGCCTGCAACTAGCCGGCAGGGCGCGACAGGCTGTGCGAGTGAATTCACCACGGAGGATCATGCGTTAGACCTCAGCTTGAAAACAGAAGGGTTGCCAGACGTCCTCCATGCTCAGAGGCCAGCTGGAAAGACTCTCGAAAGGGCAAACGGCAAGACAGATGGAGAAAGTGTGAAAGGGGACCTAGCCAAGGGGCAGGAGGCGATCCAGGAGACCAACTCGCCAGCTTTACAGCCCCAGCAGAAACCCCGCTCTGAGGAGAAGAGCAATTTTCAGAGCTCAGCAGCGTTCTTGTACAAAAAATTCAAGATCCTGAAATCTCATGCCGCAGGGCCAGGCTCCACGACACAAACGAACTTGTTTCAGTCAAATTCCCAAATAGATGCTCTGTCTAATAACGTCTCCTTGCAACGAGATTCTGCGCAGGCAGCGACTCAGCGAAACCACCTGCCTGTTCCACAGAGTTCCCGACGGGTGGTGACGCAGCAAAACGGCCTGCCTGTTCAGCAGAGCTGCCAGCTGGTGGTAATTCAACAAAACCACCTGCCTGTTCAGCAGAGCTCCCAACGGGTGGTGACTCAGCAAAACGGCTTGCCTGTTCAGCAGAGCTGCCAGCTGGTGGTGATTCAGCAAAACCACCTGCTTGTTCAGCAGAGCTCCCAACGGGTGGCGACTCAGCAAAACCATCTGCCCGTGCAGCAAACCTGCCATCAACCAGTGACTCGGCAAAACAGCCTGTCTGCTCAGCAAAGCGGCCAGCAGGTGGTGACTCGGCAAAACAGCCTGCCCGTGCAGCAGACCCACGATCTGCCAGTGACTCAGCAAAACAGCCTGTCTGCTCAGCAAAGCGGCCAGCAGGTGGTGACTCGGCAAGACAGCCTGCCTGCTCAGCAGACCCACCATCAGCCAGTGACTCGGCAAAACAGCCTGTCTGCTCAGCAAAGCGGCCAGCAGGTGGTGACTCAGCAAAACAGCCTGCCTGTCCAGCAGAGCTGCCAGCAAGCAGTGACTCGGCAGAACAGCCTGCCTGTCCAGCAGAGCTTCCAACAAATGGTGACTCGGCGAAACAGCCTTCCTGCCCTGCACATTGACCATGAAAAGTCAGCCAAGCCCAGCGCTCAACGCTTGTCGCGCAAGTGCCTTAAACAGCCCGAAGCTTCAAAACTCCTGCTTCTTGCTGTACCCGCCGGGTCTCCCGCTTTGGGAGAGGTCAGCACCTCGCTCCCCCCCAGCTGCGAATCTCCCACCCAGCGTCCTTCACCCAAGCAGTATTTCACTGCCCTGCATACCTCCATCTGCGCCGCCATTTCCGATTCGGTATCTACCTCCTCTCCAGAGCTGCTCAGGGAATGGCTGGAGAAGACAGAGCCCGAGAAGGAGCCAAAGCCGAAGGCAGCCAGCTCGGCCAAGGCCAACAGCGGACCTAAGACCCCCGAGGCTCCGAAGCCCTCCAAAGCCAAGCAGGTCTGGCTGGCCTTCAAGGACGCAGCAGGGCTCCTCGACCGGCTGCAGTCTCGGCTGGAGACCTTCTTGCTCATCCGCGAGTGCCCCTTCCCCCACGTGGTGAGGGCGGGCACCATCTTCATCCCCATCCACGTGGTGAAGGAGCAGCTGTTCGGCGACCTGCCGGGCACCTCCATCGACCACGTCCTGCAGGCCCACAAGGTGGAGCTGCGTCCCACCACCTTGACGGAGGAGAAGCTCCTGCGAGAGCGGGACCTGAAGACCTGCACCTCCCGCATGCTGAAGCTGCTGGCCCTGAAACAGCTGCCCGACATCTACCCGGACCTCCTGGACCTCCACTGGCACCACTGCGTCAAGCAGCAGCTAGGTAAGCGTGGTCGGCCAATGGGCTGTCTTCTGAAACAAGGGAATCCTTTCTTTTTTTGTTGTTCAACGCACTCTTGGTCTCTCTCTCTGTATGTGGTCCTCAGACACCCGTTCCCGGATGAGTTGTCTCTTTTTTATTGAAAATTTTAACATCGGATACAAAGACAAACCGGTGACAATAAACCGTCATAAACATGTGAGGTCATAGTAAATGATCAAGTATCAATTAATCGACATAGCGAAAACATCTATAACACAATTCTGACCAAACCGGTCTTTGTTTGGGGCAATGCAATTTAAAACAGGGTGTACCAAGAATTATAGTAATCAAGAGAGGCAGAGTTAAGGGTCTTTATTTGAGGTTTGTATCGGTATCCTTTCCACTGTGGGAGAATCCCGGATGTACCAAGTCCTGAACACATGGCCCGGCCTTATATTTCATTTATGCATTTATTACACTGTATTTGTGAATCGCCTGATCCCCACGATTGTGGGGCACTAGGCTATCTACGGGTTTAAAACCATAAAAACTGTATCCAACATATTATACAAAATTGAACGCAAGTAGCGATGTTTTGTGGCTCCCATTTCTGGTCTGTGGGAGCATCATGAGCATTGGGGGGGAGCTCCACGGGTGGGGTAGGGGGTCCAAGTAGGATGCCAGCCATGGTGTAAACTGTCGCTGTCCTCAACCAAATGCCTGGTGGAACATCTCTGCCTTACAGGCCCCGTGGAATTGCATCGGATCCCACAGGTGCCTGATGTTATACGGCAGAGAGTTCCACCAGGTCGGGGCCAGGGCCGAGAAGGCCTTGACCCTGGTCGGGGACAGCCGGATATCTTTAGGGCCAGGGACCACCAGCAAGTTGTTCTGTGAAGAGCGTAACGTTCTCCCAAGGATACTGAACGTAACGGAGAATACTGAATCAGACCCATGGTCCATCAAGTTGAATGTTGTCTACTCAGACTGGCAGCAGCTCTCCAGGGTCTCAGGCCAAGGAATTTTGCATCACCTGCTGCCAGATCTTTTAATTGGACATACAGGGGGTTGAACTAGGGACCTTCTGCGTGCCAAGCAGAGCCTCAGCCACTAAGCCACAGCCCCTCTTCTCAATGGAATCTGGAAACCTTCAGAGCTTGAGTGAAACATCCACCAAATCTCTTATTCTGCCCTTCCTCCATGGAGTTCAGGGTGTTGGACATGGTCCCCCCCTACTTTGCCTGCACAACAACCCTGTGAGGTATGCCTGTGATGGGCCCAAGGTCACCCAGTAAACTTCTGGGGTCAGGGCTCTCAAACTCTAGTCCAATACCTACAGCTCTCTGGCTGTCTAAATCCACACTGGACTTCGCACGAAACCTAGTGGCTTCCGTAGAATCGGATGAGTTCCGCAGTGGCCGGTTGGCCCTTTGAATTTGGATAGGACAGGAACCCAAGTTCCCCCCTCTCCTGTTGAAGGGACCAGGTAGTAGGTGATGTGGAAAACTTCTGCTTAAAATCCTGGAGAACCACCGCCAGTCTAGGTAGACAATACAGACCTTGATAGACTGATGGTCTGATTAAGTATAAGGCTGCCACATATGTATGTGAGTCTTGTGTACGTGCATTATTATTTAGTTCATCGGATTGTCCCAGCCAGAGTTTTATGTTCACATGACTATGTGGCGTGGTGAGGAAGAGGCTACGGCACAGTGGCAGAGCCTCTGCTTTGCATGCAGAAGGTCCCAGGTTCAATTCCCAGCATCTCTCTTTTAAAAGTATCTGGTAGCTTGTGCCAGGAAAGACCTTGACCTGAGACCCTGGAGAGCCACTGCTTGGCAGAGTAGACCAGGGGTCCCCAACGTGGTGCCCATGGGTGCTGTGGCACCTGCCCACACCTTTCCTGGTGCCTGCCAAGTGCTTTCAGAAAGCGGGCAGAGCTAGATGGGGTTTTTACTCAGCAGGGCTTCTGATTGGCTGCACAGATCAGAAGGCATCTTGTTAAACAGAGCTTCTTCCTGAAACGGCAAAAACGGTACTATTAGAGTTAACGATGACCATTCTCCCTGACATTTTGCGGTTGGCTCCGCCTCCTGCAGCAGCCATATTGTAACTGACCCCGCCTCTTGTGGCAGCCATTTTGTGATTGCGCCCACTGCCCAAAGGTTCCTGCAGGCTCAAAAAGGTTGGAGATTCCTGGAGCAACATGTTCTCGAGACCTTCTCCCCCTTTTCAGTCACACGCTTAAGTTCTCTCTGCAGAAGAAGAGACAGATCCTGGAATTAACTAGCCCCTGCCCTTCTCCACCCCCACCACCCCCAATTAATTTTGTGACCATGACTTCTGCTTTTCATTTCAGATGATTATCCCTAACTTTATTTTTTCCAGGTTCAAGTTCACAGGCTGGTCTCCCTGCCTCCAAGTAGGTATCTGCTGTTTGTGTGGGTGCCTTTATGTACATCTGCTTGAAATGAAAAAATAATAGTGGCCGACGGCTGTCATGGAAGACTGTTGGGAGAAAGGGGGCAGATGGGTGCCCGAAACGAAATGGTCGTTGGGGGTTTGGGGGTCACTTTGCTAGAGAGGGAGAGCTTGCCGCCAAACCGAGTACATGACGCAAACTTCGCACAATTTAGCGAGGGTTCGTGCTGTGGGTTTCGTTATTCGTGGCCTTTGGACTGAAAAAGATCCTATGCTCGTAATGCTGATTTCTGCACTGTGGCGTCGTGGCCTTTATAGGTGTCAAACTAATTTACGTCCAGGCACAGTTTCGGTATACCCCCGCAAGAAAGAGGGGAGAAAATCTAAACGAATGAAGCACAAACCTCCAAAGGAAGTTTAGAACTTGAGGGCCAAAAGTTAAAAACATAAGTCAGTGTACACAAGAGTGTTTATTACAAAGACATCTCAAAACCTAGCAGGGGCCCAAATAAAGCCTCATCAAATGTTCAGAGTTACAAATACACACAAAAAAGGGCAGTATCTGACCTGATGCGTTTCGGCTCAAAAGAGCCTTCTTCAGAGGTCAAAATAGCACCAAATACAACAAGCAATGGAATCCCTGTCACACATGTCAGGCAATTAAGAATAAATAAAATAGGACCAAAACTGGAATGTTCCAATATGGAATTGAATGACACACCAAAAAGTTTCCATTTGGGGCCACAGATATATCTGGCCTTGTGTCAGAAGTTGTTGTATGAACCAGAAATATTACGTACCTTCCAATTTAGGTCCTAAGAGTGCAAATAAAATTGCCTTGTCGGGGACAATGTGCCATCAATATGCAACAGTTTCACTATACCCTAAATTCTTAGTGCACCCCCCCCCCGCTTTCTCTGTGGAATTCGGGACAATTGTTCTTCCTCCCTTCCTTTTTATTCTCACAACCACCTTGTGAGGTAGGCTGGGCTGAGAGCTGGTGGCTAGCTCAAGGGCATCCAGTCACTGTCATAACTGACCAGGGAATTGAAACCCTGTATAAATCAATGGTGCTGCCTCATTTGGAATACTGTGTACAGTTCTGGTCACCACGCCTCAGATAAGATATTGTAGCATTGGGAACAGTGCAGGAAAGGGCAACTAAGATGATTAAGGGGGGTGGAACAGCTTCCCTATGAAGAAAGGTTAAAGAGGTTGGGACTCTCTAGCATGGAGAAACGAGGATTGTGGGGTGACATGATGGAGGCTTAGAAAATCCTGCTTGGGCTACAAAAGGTAGAGGAAGAAGTACTTTCCTCCCTTTCTCACAATGCAAAAACTCTGGACACTCAGTGAAATTAATGAGCAGTCGGGTTAGAACAGATAAAAGGAAGCACTTATTCATCCAAAGAGTAATGAACACATGGAGTTCACTGCCGCAGGAAGTGGTGGCAGCGACAAGCATAGACAGCTTCAATAGGGGAATTAGATAAACATATGGAGCAGAGGTCCTCGAGTGGCTGTTAGCCACAAGGTATAGATGGAACACTCTGTCTGGGGCAGTGATGCTCTGTGTTCTTGGTGCTGGGGGGGGCAACAGTGGGAGGGCTTCTGGAGTTCTGGCCCCACTGGTGGACCTCCTGGTGGCACCTGGTATTATTGGCCACTGTGTGGCACAGAGTGTTGGACTGGATGGGCCATTGGCCTGATCCAACATGGCTTCTCTTATGTTCTAAAGCCCCATCGCCATGATCTAATTCCGGCACTTTTATACAGCACTGGCTCCCTGATAAGTTATCCCTTGCCAGGACTTTTTCCAGAGCAGGAAGTTGTCAAGACTGCTTCCATTCTGAGAACCTTTTTCTAAAGAGACTTCCTTTGTCTTGCAGAGGATTCTGGGACACCACACTTACTATTTACAAAATTCTGACCCTGCCTTTCAGCCCTCCTGAGAGCCACCAAGGCAGCTAGCAGATTAAAAACACATATAATTTTTTTTAAAAAATCTCTAAAATGGCTAAACCCAAGAAGTACACATCATTTAAATAATTACAACTATGTCAGAATGTGTGCAATAGAATAAAGTAATAATCATCATAATTGTGCGCGGTCAAGTTGCAACCAACTTGTGGCAACACCAGGACTATGGGGGTTTTCAAGGCCAGAGATGAGCAAATATGGTTTGCCATTGCCTGCTACCCTGGACTTCCTTGATTGCCTCCCATAGAGAGCCAGTTTGGTGTAGTGGTTAGGAGCATGGGGAAGAACCGGGTTGGATTCCCCACTTCTTCTCCACGTGCAGCTGCTGGTGTGACCTTGGGCCAGTTACAAGTTTTTTTCAGAGCTGTTCTCTCACGAGCAGTCCTCAAAAGAGCACTCTCAGCCCCGCCTCCCTCACAGGGTGCCTGTTGTGGGGGAGGGGAAGGGAAAGGAGATTGTAACCTGCTCTGAGACTCCTTCGGGTAGTGAAGGGTGGGGTATAAATCCAATCTCCTATGCCTTCCATATGAATGGCTGATCCTGCGTAGGTTCTGAGATCAGACAAGACTGGGCTCTCACCTGGACTAGCCAGATCAGGCCAAGAGATGTTCAGGGGTGGTTGGCCATTGCTCGCCTCTGCATGGCAGTCCTTGGCTTCGTTGGTGGTCTCCCATCCAAGTGCTCACCAGGGCCGACCCTGCTTAGTTTCCAAGATCTGACGAGATCGGGCCAGCCTGGCCCATCCAGGTCAGGGCAAGAGAGGAACAGAGGTGGGTTTGCCATTGCCTGCCTCTGTGTAGCAACCCTGGACTTCCTTGATGGTCTCCCATCCAAGTACTAACCAGGGCTGACCCTGCTTAGCTTCCAAGATCTGACAAGGTTTGGCTAGGCTGGACTATTGGTCTGTTATAATAAAATACACATACAGAAGAATAACAAAGACATAGCAGGGAGGAGAGCAGTGCTCCCTCTAAGGCCTGGAGTCCTGTGAGCAAAAATTCCACTTTCTGAGCTGCTAGCATTAAAGTTGTGACTGAACTTTGTAGGAAAACAACCGTGATGTGATAACAAAGTCGTGTTTAGGGGGAGATACATCTTCTTTAATTATTGAGTGAATGACAAACCGTTAAAATAAATTGAAATAAATTTCAAGTCTCAAGTCTTTCTGATGGTCAGGGCTTTTTTTGTAGAAAAAGCCCAGCAGGAACTCATTAGCATAATAAGCCACACCCAACAGCAGAAAATCATTCTCATATTAGGCCACACCCTCATGTTACCAGAGGTGTGGTCATCCAGCCACGCCCACCTTTTGCTTCTTATTCTGTTTACCTTGTTTGTTGTCAAAACCCAGGGCTTTTTTCATAGCAGGAACTCCTGTGCATGTTAGGCCACACACCCCTAATGTGGCCAATCCTAGTGAGTTTCTGCTGTTGGGTGTGGCCTGTTATGCTAATGAGTTCCTGCTGGGCGTGGCCAACTCAGGAGCCAGACGGAACTCCGTTCCCTGTGCGTTCCTGCCCAAAAATAGCCCTGCTGATGGTACAGCGCTCAATGGACTGTTTCACTCAAGGTTTCGTCGGGTGAGACCTTACACTAGAAAATATACAGGAATGCATAAAATTGCCACCACTTTTAGTCTGAATGCACCCAGAACAGAGGTCAGAATACTTTTGTCTATAAAGGAAAAACCCCAAAGTAATTCACCCTTTCGTATTTTCTCTGCAACTTTTCCCCTGTTCTTTCTTCCTTTCTAGCTTACATCAGCTTTGTTATTCGCTGGATAATTAAGGAAGATATATTTTTCCCTGAACACGACTTCATTATATCACAGTTGTTTTCCTATGAAGTTCAGCCTGTCCTGTGATCGCTTGTCCTTGACTCCACTGGCATTAAAGTTGTGAGCAGGTGATTTTGGCTGCTGCATCAATGCGTTTGCTCTGGAGCCCTCCTTCCTGAGCTAAGACAAAAATGTGTGAGCCGGAGGCTAAAAAAACTGTGAGCTAGCTCACGCTAACTCAGCTTAGAGGGAACACTGGAGGAGCGGGAACACACCGAAATCACCAGCATCTTGATATTGCCAGGTTTTAGGATATTTTCGTGCTGATCTTGTGACGGGACGTTTGAAAGAATTACCTTGCAGTGCAAGATTTCTGGGTTTTAATTAAAAGATGTGCACACTAGTTGTGTTTTAGTCCAGCGGCTGAACAAGGGTGTTTAAGTCAGCTACGAAAGATCAGAGTTAGATGTGTCAAAAGAGGCTGCAATATACCAGCGAGAGAATCCAGAGGTAGCAGAGGTCGCAGTCAAAAACTATTTACTATACATTCAGGTAGCCGTGTTGGTCTGAAGCAACAGAACAAAGTCTGAGTCCAGCGGCACCTTTAAGACCATCGAAGTTTAATTTTGGCTATGAGCTTCCGTGTGCATGCACACTTCTTCAGATATTTAGTATACAATCAGGCAGTCACACAAAGATGCTGTCCCGTTCCCAGTTTCTGGTTTAAAAAGATAACCCTTGATTGTAGCCTTTTGGACATGTTTGTGTCGTCTGTCTACATATTTTTTCAATGATGATAGAAGGCAAAAACAAGTGTAGTTAACAGACTCAACAATTACAACTCCTCAAAAAGCTGAAGAACATGTAATAGAGAATAATGTATACAAAGTAGCTGCAATGACAAAGTACAACATTGTAAACAAAAGAGAACCAGTATGTGCTACAATGTATAAACAATGGAAAACTGCGAAATAATTCAACGTTGTGTCCGGATGTTTGATAACAACGTTTCAAAGTTCATCCTTCATCAGGGCGTTCCCTTTAAGCTGCTGTGGTTTTCGTACACATACTGACATGCATTGGGAACAGTAACAGTACAAAACCGGACGCCAATCTCAACATGTAATTAGCTTCAATAGCTTCAGACTTGCAGCGGGACCGGCAACTACACTTGTTTTTGCCTTCTATTATCATTATATAATAGTGTAGTGAACATTATTGAATACGTATTTTGTTCAAGCCAGAATTCTTGTGATCTCCGGATCAGTATATAGACCCAGGTGGTCAGCCATGTTGTTCTGAAGCGGCAGAAGAAATCTAGAGTCCAGTTGGCACCTTTAAGACCATCAAAGGTTTATTCAAGGTATGAGCTTTCGTGTGCACGCCCACTTTTTCAAATACCTTCCATTCCAATGTATTTGAAATTTATTTGGAAATGTGTGCATGCACACTAGCGCTCACACCTAGAATAAACCTTTGTTGGTCTTAAAGGTGCCACTGGACTCTTAACTAAGTTCATATATCCAGTGTGTCTACCATGGATTTTTAAAGAAGTGAGGCACAACTTAAAATCTGTGTCGACAAAGATCCTGACTATGTGTTCTGGTTTAAGAGCAGAAGTCGCACCTGGCAGGATCAGGCCTAGATCTAGCCACATTCATAGAATCATAGAATGTTAGAGTTGGAAGGGACCTTGCAGGTCATCTAGTCCAGCCCCTGCACTCTACAGGAGCATAGCTGAAAGATAGCCCTACCACATACCCGAAAGATGGTTGTCCAGCCTCCGCTTGAAAACATCCAGCCTCTGCTTAAAAACGTCCATCATCCCCTCCCCAAAGAACCTTGGGAAGAATAATCCCAGTTGGGAAATGGTCACTTGGCCAGCCAGTGGTTATCTTCTGCCCATCTGGTAGGCTAGAAGAACTTTCTCTATATCGCTTGAATTTTAATAGGCACCCCTTGATGCTACCAGAGGGGAAGGGAGCCCAGAGTTGTCTTCAAAGTGAAAAGTAGGACTGACCACGTTTGAAGTAGTCGGGTAGTGTGGGAAGGGGTTTATTCACCAGAAAATTTTGTTCTTCTGTTTCCCAGGTGAACCTGCAGAGGAGATCCGGAGCGAGGGCCTCGAAGCTGCAGAAGCGTCCAGATGTTTACAGAGCGCAACCCACGTGCTCCGTCCGGGAGTCCGAGGGAAGCCCAAGCAAGGCAGAAAATGTGAATCGACACCCCAGGGGGAGGCTCCCGGCCCGCTTCCCGAGACCCGCCACCCACCACCAAAGTCTCAGGGATCCTCTTCTTCATCCTTCCACAAAAGGGATGCTGCGTCAGCGCCCACAAAGCGGCTGGTTGTGGGGACCAAACGCTTCCCGCTTTGCTCTGGTGCTAAAAGGCAGCTTTTCCGCGCTTGTCAACTCTCCGGGGCTCTCCAGCTTAAAGTGGCCGATCGGGTTACCCGGAGCACCTCAAAGGTCCTTCGCCTCCGGAAGTCCGTTGTCCGCATCAAATTCCAAAACGCTCTGCGAGAGAGGCAGGGGCGTCCCATCCTCACGGGGAAGAAGCAGAAAAGGCCAGCCTTGCTACTCCCAAGGAGCTTTCGGCGACAGAGAACGGGGGCGAGACGCACTCCTCGGCGCCGCGGATACCCGGAATTAGTCGGCAAACGGATCAGGCACTTGTACGAGGAGAAGGACAAGTCCGAGGCCTGGTACCGGGGGGTGGTGCTGCGGGTCCACAAGCCCCACAAAGACCCGCTGAAGACGGTGTACGAGGTGAAGTACGACAGCGAGCCGGAGTGGCAATATTACCTCGAGATCCTACAGGATTACAAGAAAGGCTGGCTGGAGGTGGATGAATGAAATCTAGGAGGCTTGAAGGCTAGATGGTTCAGAAAGCATGGGTTGTTGGTTTTTTGCCTTCCCAGGTCTAGTACGGGTCTAATCCCAGCCCCCTTGTGGCAGGTCTGTCTCCAAACTGAATATTCTTTTTTTGTGGCAGGGTGCCCACCAAAAAGTCCCTGCAGCACGGGCAACTTTCCACCTGGCTACCGAAAGCTCAGCTATAATGTGTGTGTTTTATGGGGGGGGGGGGGGAGAAGAAGTCACTATAAAACAAGGCCCTGTTTGGAATGAGGGCAAGGTGATCTCAGAATGACTACCAAAGTCTGTCACGTTTTGGAGGCGAGTGGGCACTTTGGCCAAAGCTTGGCACTGTGGGCCGGATCGTAGGTCCCCCAGCCTTCTGTGAGGGGGTGGACCCGCGGTGACCCACGGTGAGGCAGCAGTGTATGAGCCAGCATGATCGGGGACACGGGTACCACTTCTTGGCTTTGTGAATATGGCGGTCCAGTTCATTGCCTACCCCCCCACCTGCCCTGCTTATGTAATGCACTCCTAGGAAGTGGTGTTTGTTCATGTGTTTGCGCCAGCTGGTTCATGATCTCTCTCCTGTAGCTGTGCCCCCCTCCAGAGGAGCATTTTAGAACAAACCTTTGTTAGGCTTTCTCACGAAGGAGAGAAGAGCTTTCTGCCTGGTCCTTCGAAGTAGTTTCCACCCTTCTCCGTATTCCTGTAAATCGGCTCAGGCGTCCCTTGAGGGAGAACACTTCTGGAACTGATACGGAGACAGGCCATCTATTTGGATTACCCAGTGGGCTTCCCAATAGGGCAAGCAAGCCTAGCGTGGAAACTTTCCCATGTGTCTCCTCTCCTCCCCTCCCCTCAAACGACAACCACCTGCCCGTTCCTCTAGAGAATACCACATTTTTGGAGATCTTTCCTTTGCTAAAGCCAGAGAACGTTGATCTGAAGGCACTCTTCTGGGGCTGGGGTGGCCGTTGAGGTATTTCAGGAGACCATCGACGTGCGTGAGGCGGGCGCACCCTTCCCTTGTGTGGTTGGGATCGCGATAACCCTTGCACGGAGCAACTGACAATCGGAAGCTCTTTCCGCCCAGGGGGCCTGCTTCCGCAGCAGGCGGTGGGGTGCATCGGGGAGCCCTCTTCCTTTCACTTATTTCAAAACCGGCCATTGCATTCCTTGTTTGTCCCCCGTTTTCTGAAGCCACGTCCCTGCCGGTATGGCCCATGTCTGAGAGAGGGCAGGTCTGAAAAGATGGTAAAGGTCCATGCCAGCGGCTCGAGAACGGGTCCAGAACCCGCTTCTGTTTGTGCTCGTGGACAGCCTCGGGGAGAGGAAACGTGGGTCACCTGGTTTCCCTGCAAGCCGTGTAATGCTCCCGTGGGTCTTCTGTGCATCGTGCAATAGCCCCCCCCCATGAAAGACTTGAGGGGACAGCGAGGTCCGTGCAGGGGGGAACACCACGGGGTGGAAAGATGCACACGAGAACACGCGGCTTTAACGCTTCCCCCTTCCTCCCCCAGTCCCGAATCCATCGCTCCTGGGGTCTGCGAGTAATTGCAAGCTCAGGAATCCCCGGTGCTGCCAGTGCGTTCCACCGGGTAACCTGTTCAGCAGACTGCAATAATCTCTTTTCTCCCTTGAATAATCTCCCTTTCTCCCTCATATCAGCAGTGCCCTCGGTCGATGTTCAAGGCCATCATAATTCCCTTGCTTGTTAGAACAGAGCTAGGATGAGTGGGCCAAGGGGTCCTCGGCACATCAGAGCAGGAAGAGGAGGAGAAAGGCCATGAGGAGGTGACCCCTCCAGAGGGGTAGTCAACTACTCGTGTTTACACCTGGCTGTTCTGTTGGCATCACAGAAAGGGCTGTGTTTCATAGGTCTTCCTTACCTGTTACCTTATTTTGGTAACAGGACACCCTTGTGGTTTTGATCCTCTCCATTCTTTTTGGGGGGGGGCAGCTTTCCTACTTTCCTTACTGTGTTCTTTACCCACATTTTTTTCTCTCCTCACAAAGAGCTGGTGAAATGGTACATTTCTTTCCAGGCTGTCTCTCCACAGACTGAAGTTGAGCGGGACTCGCATGACTGGATGTGCAGTCCTTAAAACCCCCACCTCCGAGTTCTCTGCACGTGGAAAGCTAGAGTTTCAGGGAAACAGGTTCTGGCTTCTCGCCCTGACATGCTAAGTTTCGAGGTGCAGAGAATCTTCATTAGGGAAGAACAGTCGGGCATTGTGATTTTGAAGTAGGGCAGTCGCCTTTCTGCCTGCTCTTTGTGAAAGATAGACCTTTGTTTAATCCTCCTGGGGATGCCTTCATGATTTAAATGCCGGGTGGGTTTTTTCCCTGTTTTAGGCTGTGAACTTTCTGTATGTGTTTACCTCAGGGGGAGGGGAACAACTGCTGAACGATTTGGTTTCCACAGTGATGTGATTTTGTGAGGTGTGTTTGTAACCTAAACTAAATGACCACATTTTAGAATTTCGCCCCCTACATTTTACATTCCTGTCTTCCGGGGCTGTCGTGAGATACCTGATCATCTTTTGTGATGTTTACTTCCCCTTCCCCCCCAAAGTTGATTGTCCTGTCGCTTTAGAACGCCTGTTACCTCTCTTGGAAAGATAACCAGAACTCACAACCCGTGCCGATATCAGGAGATCCAAAAAAAGACACTTGAAGAAAAATGTTTACACAGAGCGCATAGCGATGTTGTTCGGAAAATGGAATGATGTTGGGGCAGGGGGCATGGACCATTCTTTCGAAAGATCAGTGACGTCAGCGTCTACACATGTTGGTGTGGGACCAGTTGTGGAAGACGGAAACCGTGCTTGAGACCTGGCGTTTCAGTTGACGCTCTGAACAGGATGGAGTTTTGTGTGCCTCCCGAGGAAGGACTTGGCCTTTCGACGCACATGTCCCATGCTGGTGAACTTCAAAGTTCAGAAAGCAGAGAAAGACCTTTGGGCACATAGGAATAAACTCTCCTAAGGAAATCATAAATGGCTGGTGTCTTGTGAAGACCGGGAGGGTGTTCCCGATGCCCCTGGAGGAGACTCTTGCTGTATTTTGTACTCTATTAATAATAATAATAATAATGTTTTGTACTGAAACGGTAGATCGATTGGGAAGGGGGGGAGGGGGTTTGATGTTGCTCTCCCACCCTGCCCCCTCTACGAAAAAGGACTGGGCAACCCTGTGTTGAATACTGTAAATGTTGTATAAAGTTTCCCAGGAAAGCACATTTGACGTATTTAAAAATTTTGTAAAAATGACGGTTTCTAAGAGGTGCTTCACGGAAATTAAAATGTCTGCAGGATTTCTTTTATGTTTGGATTGGTGCTCTGTCTTTTTGCAGCTCCGAGTCCCGTTTGGTTCTGTCTCACCCAAATGGGCATGACTTCTATCCCTCACTTAGTGTTGCCAGCTCTGGGTTAGGAAATACCTGGAGCTTTAAGGGGGTGGAGCTTGGGTGGGTGTGGTTTGGGGTGGGGCTGGGACCTCAACAGGGCACAGTGCCACAGAGTCCAGCCTCCAAAGCAGCCATGGTCTCTCGGGGAATTGATCTCTGTTGCCAGGAGATCAGTTATAATACTGGGAGGTCTCCAGATCCCACCTGGAGGTTAAAAAATACGACAACCACTGTGTGAAACAAAACAATAATTATTATAATGATAACAATAACACTCTCTGTGTTCAACCAAGCCAGTTTGGTGTAGTGGTTAAGTGCGTGGACTCTAATCTGGGAGAACTGGGTTTGATTCCCCACTCCTCCACTAGCAGCTGCTGGATGACCTTGGGCAAGCCACAGTTCTCTTAGAGCTGTTCTTGAAAGAGCAGTTTCTGTCAGAGCTCTCTCAGGCCCTTGTCTGTTGTGGGGAGGGGAAAGGAAAGGAGTTTGTAAGCTGCTCTGAGACTCCTTGGGTAGTGAAGGGCGGGGCATAAATCCAATCTCTTCTGTATTAGAATAAATTCAGTAAGTCAATAGCCACAGCACAATGAGCATATAGATATATATATACACACACACCAACTGGTGTTAATTCTCACAAGAAAAGTCTCTTTGATTTTTCTTCTGTTGACAGAATGAAGCAATCGACACACTCCTCTGGACTGTAAGTAAGTAGTTTCAGTCGAACTTCCTCAGGACTGCAAATGGACTGGAATCAAAACCTTCAAATATTATACAAAGCAGAACAGAAGCTTCCAATCGGGTCAAACAGCTGCCTCATCTCTTTTCAGCTCAGCAAAATGGTTCTCTGGAGGTTGGCAGCTACCCACACTTCCTCTAAGGAGGGTCGGGGTGCTGTTTGTGATCTTTCTTTTTTTTGCTCTTTTCACAACAGCCCTGTGAGGTAGATGTGGCTGAGCGGGTGCTGTGGCCCAAGGGCACCCCATTTGCTTCATGGTGGAGTGAGGGACAGAGCCGCAGTTTCCATGTTGCACATATCGCACAGGTTCTCCCTTGTGACTTATCCCCTTAGAACCTGGGACGCTCCCACCGTATAGTGGTGGAAAGTGCCGGGAAGTCACAGCTGACTTCAGGCGACCCTGTAGAGTTTTCAAGGCAAGAGATGTTCAGAGGTGGTTGGCCATTGCCTGCCCTGACCCTGGTATTCTTTGGAGGTCTCCCATCCAAATCCTAGCCAGGGCTGACCCTGCTTAGCTTCCAAGATCTTGCAAGATTTGGCTAGCCAGGGCTATCTAGATGAGGGCTCCCACTGTGTATATGGGACTATTCACCCAGGCCTCGAAGGGGCAGGTTGGGGTTAGTGTATTATAGGACGGATGCATTTCTTTCTGTCATGTTTAACTACAGAATTGGGACATGGATCTCTGCAGACTATAAATCTATATGGTGCAGCGTCATTTGGAGTACTGTGTACAGTTTTGGTCACCACATCTCAAAAAGGATATTACAGCATTGGAAAAGTTGCAGAAAAGGGCAACTAAAATGATTACGGGGACGGAACACCTTCACCTATGAAGAAAGGTTAAAGAGGTTTGGGTTCTTTGGCTCAGAGAAAGGACGACTGAGGGGTGACATGATTGAGGTTTCCAAAAATTATGTGTGGGATTAAGAAGGTAGAGAAAGAAGCCCTTTTCTCCCTTTCTCACAATACAAGAACTCCTGGACGCTCCGTGAAATGAATGAGCAGGAGGCTCAGAACTTTTAGCCTCTTGTTACTGTCCGTGGGGTTTTCTTGGCAGATACTGGAGTGGGTTGCCATTTCCTTCTCCAGTGGACCACGCTTTGTCTGAGTTTTCTGCTGTGGCCTGTCCATCCTGGGTAACCCTCCACGGCATAGCCTGCCACCTTATCAAACCACGCAGGCCCCCTCGCCACGTCAAGGCAGTGATCAAAGAAGAAGGGGACGGCAAAAGATGAGATGGTTAGACAGCGCTATCGATGCAACAAACATGAAATTAAGCAAACTCCGGAGCATGATGGAAGACAGGAGGGCCTGGTGTGATGTGGTTCATGGAGTCGCAAAGAGTCTGACTTGACTGTGCGACTGAACGGCGACAACAGCAGGCTCAGAACAGAACAAAGGAAGTACCTCTTCACCCAAAGAGTCATGAGCATGTGGAATTCACTGCCGTAGGAAGGTGGTGGCAGCAGCTACAAGCACAGACAGCTTTAAGAGGGGGTTAGATAAACATGGAGCAGAGGTCCATCAGTGGCTATCAGCCACCAGGTATAGATGGAACACTCTGTCTATGGGGAAGCGATGCTCTCTATTCTTGGTGCTTGGGGAGCAACAGTGGGAGGGCTTCTGGAGTTCTGGCCCTGCTGGTGGACCTCCTGATGGCACCTGGGTTTTGGCCACTGTTCGACACAAGAGTGTTGGACTGGATGGGCCAGTGGGCTGATCCAACGTCATGGCTTCTCTTATGTTCTTAAGAGTTAACAACTGATTTCTTTCCTGCTGTGATGGTTAATACTTTTGCCACTGGGCATATTTGTAAACCATATTTCTTGGCCAGCCCCGAGCTTCTGCACACACGACCTTATCTCTGACGCCCACAAACAACAGACCTTCTGCAAACCCATGTGCTTGAGGGGACAGAGAGGAACCAAGCG
The DNA here is from genome assembly GCA_029375565.1 of Gekko gecko. Classification (NCBI taxonomy): domain Eukaryota; kingdom Metazoa; phylum Chordata; class Lepidosauria; order Squamata; family Gekkonidae; genus Gekko; species Gekko gecko. The sequence continues at coordinate 5,461,615 of JAPDNY010000017.1, read as the reverse complement.
AGCGCAGTAGGCAACTACTTCCCTTGGGTTTGGGCAGCTGAAAAATGCTCACGAGGACAGTCAAGGGTGTCTGTGATGTCTCTTTTTTAACATGTTCTGTGCTCATTGTCCAGACCGGGACGACAGACACTGCTTGTACGTGGAAAGAAACCTGATGTGTGACGTGACTTTCAGCCCAAAAGATGACTGGCTTTCTACTCCTCATCAGCATGGCAGTTTTGGAAGCATGCAAGTTCGGCTGATGGCTGTCTGGCAGGGCTGGTGTCAGCATAACTGAGGTGCGGCAGCTGCTACGGCCTAGGCTTTCTGGCGGGGCCACTGCCTCTGACCCCACCCCACCCCTGCTTCCTCTCTGCACCGGTGCTTCCAACTGGTGGGAGGCCCTGTGTGCTGTCTGTCTAGTGCCCCCACCCCCCGACAACCTGGGACCGGCCCTGCTCTCTGGGCACTGTGTTGAGGCCTGGCCTGGCTTGCTCTGTCTCTTTCATGGCGTCCAGCCTCCTCTCCCATTTTGTCCATTAACACGTGTCGGAAGAGGCCTGCTAGGTCAGACTGCGGGCCTGTCTTGTTCTCTACGCCCAGGTGCTTTGAGGAAGCCCACAAATATTTATTTATTTGGCTCAATTTCTATCCCGCCCTTCCTGCGAACGGGCTTGGGGTGGGTTGCAAACATTAATACGAGACAATAAAATCAAATAAAACTATAAACTTAGCCCTTAAAACTATAAGCCCAGTTTGGTGTAGTGATTAAGTGTGTGGACTCTAAACTGGGGGGACCGGGTTTGATCCCCCACTCCTCCACTTGCACCTGGCTGGATGACCTTGGGCAAGCCGTAGTTCTGATAAGAGCTGTTCTTGAAAAAGAGCAGTTTCTGTCAAGAGCTCTCTCAGCCCCACCTACCTCACAGGGCGTCTGTGGTGGGGAGGGGGAGGGAAAGGAGTTTGTAAGCTGCTGAGACTCCTTTAGGTAGTGAAGGGCGGGGTATAAATCCAGTCTCTCTCTTCTTCTTAAAATGATGGTGATCAACTACATCTCAACTATTACAGGGGTGCCCTGGTGTTGACCAATTAGAAGCCGAAAGGGCTAAATCTCCTAAGGGATTCCAGATTGTAATTACCCTACCTCGGCTAAGCCAAGCTGGTTATCATTCTGTGTTCTCGAAAATCGAAGACCATGATTGATGGTAACAGAACAGTAACAAAATGGTAGCAGGAGGGGCTAGATGATATTTGACATTTGTTGCCTCGCCCAAAAGCCTGGTGGAAGAGATCCATCTTAACAGACCCTGCGGATCTGTAAAAGGTCCCGCAGGGCCCTGATCTCTAGTGGGAGCTCATTCCACCCAGTTGGGGCCAGGACCTAAAAGGCCCTGGCTCTGGTTGAGGCCAGACGGACGTCTTTGAGGCTGGAGATCACCAGTAAATGCTGATCTAAATGAGAGCAAGACTCAAGGGGGCACACATGGGGAGAGGCAGTGCCATAAGCAGGGCTCTTTCTGTAGCAGGAACTCCTTTGCATATTAGGCGACACACCCCTAATGTAGCCAATCCCCCAAGAGCTTACAGAGCTCTTCTTACAGGGGCTACTGTAAACTCTGGGAGGATTGGCTACATTAGGGGTGTGTCGCCTAATATGCAAAGGAGTTCCTGCTACGAAAAGAGCCCTGCCCGTAAGTATGTTGGTCCCCGGTCATCAAGTTCTGTTTTTTTCCCATTTTAACTTTTAATTTTAGCGACATTTCTATTTTATTATTAAGAAAGTTGAGAAAAGAGTAAAGGTCAATAAAAAAGATACTAGTAAGTGTAACGCGGTTTCTTGTTTCTCGTAATTATCCACTAGACAGCTCAGGTCCTTACGTTTCAAGACGTATTAATGTGAAGAACGGTGTTTTTATGCATTATATGATAATTTTTAGCTACTTGTGAGCCGCCCTGAGCCAGCCTAGGCTGGAAATGGGCAGGGTAAAAATAAATAAGTAAATAAAATAAAAAATAATTGAATATCCTACAGAAATGAAATGATTCCCTCCCCCCCCAGAAAAATAATTTTCCTGCCAGCTATCTGTGTCAATGTGAAACCGCTTCTGTTCTACTGTGAGGTTTCCCTAGTTCCCCAATCCATGTGGGTTTTTAGCTTGCAGAATCACAAGCTTTGTAATAACTTATGTTCAGCCAGCGATAGCAGCGTCCTGCGTCTGCTGGCATTTCATCCTTCTTGTTATTGCCGAGTTTTCATAACACATGGAATTCACTGCCACAGGAGGTGGTGGCAGCTACAAGCATGGACAGTTTCAAGAGGGGATTAGATAAACATATGGAGCAGAAGTCCACCAGTGGCCATTAGCCACAGGGTATAGATGGGAACTCTCAGTCTGGGGCAGGTGATGCACTCTATTCTTGGTGCTGGAGGGGGCAGCAGTGGGAGGGCTTCTAGTGTCCTGGCCCCACTGCTGGACTTCCTGATAGGACGTGGTATTTTTGGCCGCTGTGTGACAGAGTGTTGGACTAGATGGGCCATTGGCCTGATTCATCAACATTGGCTTCTCTTATGTTCTTATGTACTTCTTAAGGTTCCTGATATGAGGGAAGGTCTCTCACTGAGAGTACACCCTTCTTGGATGAGGGATTTCCACCAGCCCCGCTCCCTGAGAGAGAACCCCTGGGCCTTCAAGTTGTACTCTTGAGGTATACTGCCTTTGAACCTGGAGGCTTTGTTTTGCGGTTGCAGCTATTACTTATCGATAGAGGGCCCCCGCCCCCGAATTTGTCTAACCTGTGAGGTAGGTGAGGTTGAAAGAGTGTGAATGGCTCAAGGTCACCCAGCGAGGTTCCATGGCACAAGTGGGGATTTGAACCTGGCTCTCCCAAATACTAGCCTGACAGTCCTAACGACTACAGCACACTGGCTCACAAAATTGCCGAAGGGGAGGCGGAAGAGGGAGGAATTGAGAAAAGAGAGGCTTGGTATAATAAGTGAGTGTAAATTAGCACTCGCAAAATTCTAGCGGCTTTCTTTCCGAAAAGAGGGAGTGCCAAGCCTTCCTTTCAAGGTGGCATCAAAAGGTTTGCCAGAGAACTCTGATCTAGGCACTGATGGGCCCACGACGACTGGCCTCACTTTCGCGGGACAGCATCATTCTCTGCTTTCCAGCAATACCTGGGCATGTGAAACCGCACTCCACGTCCCATGCCTCCCAGGGCATGCTCGGTTCTCATGAAGCTTCTTTAGAAGTAGAGTTGGATTTATACCCTGCCCTTCACTACCTGAAGGAGTCTCGGAGCAGCTTACAGTCTCCTTCCCTCCCTCTCCCCACAACAGACACCCTGTGAGGTAGATGGTGCTGTGAGAGCTCTTTCGAGGACTGCCCTTGAGAGAACAGCTCTGAAAGCACTTGTGACTGACCCAAGGTCACACCAGCAGCTGCATGTGGAGGCATGGGGACTCAAGCCCGGTTCTCCCAGATTAGAGTCCGCGCTCCTAACCACTACGCCAAACTGTCTCTCAGTTAAACAGATTTTGATTCTATAAAATGAAGAAAGGCACACTTTCCTGACTGCCTCTTACATATGCAGATAGCATGCCATTTTATCGTATTTATCGGTTTTATTGCATGTTATACTTACGTAAGCCGCCTAAAGCCAGTTTGCACCGGCAAGGCGGGATATAAATTGCAAGTAAATAAAATAAATAAAAATAAGGTGACCCTCATTTCTCAGCCCTGCAGAGAGGGGCTCTGTCACTTAGGGTCCCAGGTGAGGAAGTGGAAATTATACATAGGTAGAGAAGAGGGGTAACAGCGTTCCGTGCACCTTGGGTGTTTAGTCATGCCGGCCACATGACCACGGAAACGTCTTCGGACAGCGCTGGCTCTTCGGCTTGGAAACGGAGATGAGCACCGCAACCCTAGAGTCGGATTCGACTGGCTTTCGAGCAAGGGAACCTTTACCTTTACTTTAGAGAAGAGGGGAGAAATGGTCAACGTGGGCCCTGAAAAGTAAGCAGCCCCGGGCCATTTCTAGGCAAAGCATAAATGTATACAAGAGATGCACTGGGGCCCTTCGCAACAGCAGTGCTCGCCCATAGCACCAGCAGTCACCAATGCGCCCTCTAAGCTATGAAGTCTTGTGAACAAAAATTCTACTTTGTGAGCTACTGGCATTAAGGTTGTGAACAAGCGGTTTGGCTACTGCATAAATTAGTTTGCTCTGGAGCCGTCCCTTCCTGACCTGAGACAAAAATGTGTGAGCCGGAGGCTAAGGAACTGCGAGCGAACTCACACTAACTCAGCTTAGAGGGAACACTGGGCCGGTCACCAAATTCCTTCTGCTCAGCAATTTAAGAAGTAGATTCAGGTGCGCAGCTTCGTTGGTGTGAAGCGGCAGAACAAAGTTGGGGGTCCGGAGTGGCCCTTTCAAGACCGACCAAGCTTTGTTCAAAATGTCAGCTTTCGTGTGCCAGCCCACCTCTTCGGATAGGAGAAGAGATTGGATTTATACCCCGCCCTTCGCTCGGAGTCTCAGTGCACACAAACCAAAGAGTATGAATACAACCAACAGGGTGGTGGCAGTGGCCACTGAAACTGTTATTTTTATCTGCCTAGTCGATTGGATCTCCTGTGGCCAATGGGAAGCCCTACTGGGCAAGTGCCCCAACTGGGCCCTGCCCACTTTCTAAAAAGTGCCAGGAAAGGTCTTGGTGAGTGCCACTGTGCCCACAGGGGGGACGCACAGGCAATGCTCCCTCTAAGCTGGGGAGTCTTGCGAGCAAAAATTCTACTCTGTGAGCTCCCGGCTTTAAAGCTGTGAGCGAGCGATTTGGCCGCTGCATAAATTTTAGTTTGCTCTGGAGCCACATCCGTCCTGAGCTGAGACAAAGATGTGTGAGCCGGAGGCTAAAAAACGGTGAGCTAGCTCACATTAACTCAGCTTAGAGGGAACACTGCACATGGGGACCTCTGCCGTAGGGCTTTCAAGGCAAGAGACATTCGGAGGTGCTTGGCCATGGCCTGCCTCTACGTAGCAACCCTGGATCTCCTTGGTGGTCTCCCATCCAAGGACAAACCAGGGCAGACCCTGAGTAGCTTCCGAGATCTGATGAGAGCGGGCTACCCTGGGCCATCCAGGGCAGGGCAGGAGACGTACAGAGGTGGATTTCCATGGCCTGCCTCTGCATAGCAACCCTCGTGTTTCTTGTTGGTCTCCCATCCAAGTACTAACCAGGGCCGACCCTGCTTAGCTTCCAGGAGCTGAAGAGATCAAGCTAGCCTGGGCCGTCCAGTTGAGGCACTGCTGAGTTCCCTGCTATGAGAAACTTCCCTGGATGATTCCCGTGTATCAAATTTAAGCTAAAAGCATAGGAGCAGGTCGGGATCTTTTCCCCTGGCCACTTGGCCACACCCCTCTCCTTTGCTACAAAAGCCGTGATCTGGATAGCCCAATCCGGTCAGATCTCCGAACCTAAGCAGGGTCAGCCTTGACCGGTATTTGGAAGGGCGACCTCCAAGGAATACCAGGGCTGTGACGCAGAGGCAGGCAATGGCAAACCACCTCTGAAACGTCTCTTGCTTTAAAAAACAAAGTCTAGCTCGCCACCTAGTGGTGCATAACGCTAAAAGAGCTAGAACTTCTGGCTGCCAGACAATATTAGGATCTCCCGGCTATTCTACTCACATTGCCATAAGATGATTAATTAATTAATTAATTCTGCTACAAAGCCAGACTTTTCGTATTGATCTTAACTGTTTTTTCTCCCCAAGGGGGACCCACAACCTTCCCTCCTGCACTGAATCCTCACAACGACCCTGTATGGTAGGTTAGGCAATGAGTGTGTTTGGTTGGCCCAAGGTCACCCTGCAAGCTTCAAAGGCAGAGCTGGGATTTGAACCTGGGTCTCCCAGCACCTAGTGGGACACTCTACCCACTACACCACACTGCCCTTTCCGATTTGCTCAACTAGGGCTCCAAAGTTAGCCTTAGCGAGGTTAGGGATCTAATTCTTCCTCCAAAGTGTCCAGAGAGCCTTGTAAGCTGAAGAGGTTTTTTTTTGGGGGGGGGGCAGTGTTTCCCACTTAGAAGCAGTTAGGAAGGGTTGCCAACTTACCAGACCTATGCTTTTTGAAGCAAAACAAAAAACAGGACCGTGACAATTTCCCCGGTACACAGGTTCATCTTGCTGGCTGCAGATCCACACTGCAGTAAAAGGCACAGCGACGGGAGCCAGTTCAACAAGCTGGCAACCCCGTGTTTGGAGACCACATGCTGGTTGAATACACTTGAGGGAAGAGGAAGCCTTTTTCTTTCTTTGGGATTGCAGTGGAAGCTGAGAGACAGACCCTGGGCAGTTTCTACTTAGGTGCAGAGTTGCCAAATGGGGGGGAAATAGAGTTCCGGCCTGCAGAGGGTTGCCAACTGACCCGAAGAAAACACCTCTGGCTTGTGTCTGGGTGCGGGGTTGCCAACTGACCCCAACAATCTCCGTCTAGCCTGTTCGTGTGCTCAGAAGTGAAGGCAAAAAAAAGGGCTTACTGTGGCGGTCCGGGTTTTTCTGAAATCCCATAAGCCTGGTTGCTTAGAGAAGCGGATTAATAGGGTTGCCAGCTCTGGGATTGGGAAATTCCTGTTTATTTTGGGGACGGCGAGGTGCGGGGAAGGACCTCGGAGGCCACCTTGACAAAGCAGCCATTTTCCTCCAGGGGAGCTGATCCCCGTCGCCTGGGGCGCGATTGCCATTCCGGGAGATCTCCAGGCCACGCCTGGAGGCTGGCAACCCCGCTCGACGCCGCCGGAGAGCCGCACAACAAAGCCACGTGGGGAACCCCCCCCTCCGCCTCGCCGGGAAGAGCTCCATTGGTCCAACCCTACCCCGGGGTCTGCGCCCATCCTCACTCTTAGCCAAGGGGTCAAACGGTCTTCGGAACCGGGGCGGGGAATCCGTGGCGCCTACCTGTCCCCGCCCCACTTCCTGGGGGTGGGGGGGGGAGATGCAATAAGAGGAGGCTCGGAGGGGGCCGGCCGGGTGTCCATTCTTGCCGCCCTCTGTGCCTGCGCAGCTACTCCGAGGTAAGAGCCGCGGCTTCCCTCGCCACGCTTGCAAACCGGAGTGGTCGGCGCGTCCTTGGCCGAGGGGCGCGAATTCGTCTGGCTCGCTTTGGTTGCTCGCATTTGCACGGCCGGCGAAGGGAGCGCTGGAAACTGCGTTTTGCTGCAATTTTGCGTAATGCAAACTTTTGCATTAGGAGCATCGAGGGGAGGGTGACGCTTGTAAGGGTTTGTGTGTGTGTCCCCCCCCCCACCCGGGCAAGATTGCAGGCGAGTAAATGGCTTGTTCTGGATGGGTAGGTTGGGGGGGGAGGGGCGCTAACCTGCGCTAAGCGAAGCTGGGAAGAAAAGGAGACGAATGGAGTTCGGTTTGTTTCTTCGTTCCTTTGTTTTTGGCCACTGAGTCTGCTTAGCAGCGCCTTTCCCTCGAGGTGGCGTCCAGAGGACTCCTGTGGGTTGGGGGGATGTATCCTGTCCTTCCATTTCCCTCCTGGGGAAGCCGTTCTTCCCAACGCTGACCAGATTTGGATCGGAGGTTGCTTGCCACCTGCAGGGTTGAGAAATCTCTGGAGATTTGGGCGGCGGGGGAGGCTGGCGGGGGTTGTAAGGCCGCCTTCCAAAGAAGCCATTCTCTCCAGGGGAGCTGGTATCTGTAGAGGAGAGATCCGTGGTGATTCTCAGAGATCTCCAGGTCCTACCTGGAGGATGGCAACCCCACCTGGATTGTTTAGTTTCTGCTCCTCTCCCTTATGGGTGTGTTCTGGAGATGGGGGGGGGAGGTGAGCCCTAAACAGTATCTGCCTCCCCTTATTAAGTGTTTCCTTTTCTAGGCAGCATTGAGCCTGCAGGTTTGAATGTTTTTCCATACAAATTCCCTTAGAATTGGGGGCGACGACTGGATTTGGCCTCATTTTATAGGTATGTGGGTTTCTGTGTGTATTGGGGGGGGAGAATTTGCTTTCTATTCCTCAAAACTGATCTCCGAAGCACAAGGCCCAAACGGATCCCTTCCAGTTCCCTACCACCCGTGTCTTCCCAACAGTTTCTGCTTTCAGAATCCTGACTCCTAAAAGCAAGTGTCTCTCTTGCAGTTCCAAACAGCTGCCCTGTGGTTTGCCAACTCTCAAGGAAGAGCAACTGTTATGTATTTGCAGCTGAGGGTATAAAAGGTAGCTCCTTTTTGTGTTTACCTGTGTGTGTAAGTAACCAGTAGTTTACTCTAGTCCTCAAAAGAATTCCCAACTAGCTTGTGGTAGAGCCTCCAGTGTCAAGAGCAGTCACAGGAATAAATTGCTTTAAAAGGGGATTAGATAGATTCGTGGAAAATGTCTGCCGATGGCTACATGTGGCTGAGGGGAACCTCCACATTCAGAGGTTCTAAACCTCTGAATCCCACAGCCAGGAGGTTATATGAGGGGAAGGCCTCGGCCTCTATGCCTGTTGTTGGCTCTCCAAGTTCCTCTGGTTGGCCACTGTGTGAGACAGGAGGCTGGACTAGATGGACCACTGGTCTGATCCAGTGGGGCTCTTCTGACATTCTGATGAAGGCCTCAGCCTCTCTGCTCTGTTGTTGGCCCTCCAGAGGAACTGGTTGGCCCCTGTGTCAGACAGGATGCTGGGCTAGATGGACCGCTGGCCTGACCCAGCAGAGCTCTTATGTTCTTACCAGGAGAAAGCCTTGGCCTCTCTGCCCTGTTGTTGGCCCTCCAGATGAACTGGTTGGCCCCTGTGCGAGACAGGATGCTGGACTAGATGGACCCCTGGTCTGACCCAGCAGGGCTCTTCTTATGTTCTTATGAAGGCCTCATCCTCCAGGCCCCTGTTGTTGGCCCTCCAGAGGAACTGGTTGGCACTGTGAGAGACAGAATGCTGGACGAGATGGACCCCTGGTCTGACCCAGAAGGGCTCTTCGGATGTTCTTAGGCAGGCCTCGGCTTCTCTGCCCTGGTCAGCCACTGCACAAGAAAGATGCTGGACTTGATGGACTGCTGGTCTCATCCAGTGGGGCTCTTTATTTACTTGGTTCAATTTCTATCCTGCCCTTCCTGCGAACGTGTGCCGGGCAGGTTACAACTAATTATTGAACATGAATTATGTTCCCTGCTGGGCATTCTTTAAAGGCTTTTGGTAGTGTTTTGGTGACTGTCTCCTGCGGATACCCTGGCTGGATGGCCCCAGGCTGGCCTGATCCCCTCAGATCTTGGAAGGTAAGAAGGGTTGGTCCTGTTTAGGACTTGGATGGGAGAGCACCAAGGAAGTCCAGGGTCGCCAGGCAGAGGCAGTCAGTGTCAAAACACCTCTGAATGCCTCTTGCCTTGACCTGGGTGGCCCAGGCTGGTCCGATCTCATCAGAGCTCAGAAGCTAAGCAGGATCGGCCCTGGTTAGTACTTGGAAGGGGAACCAGACCCCCAAGGAAGTCCAAGGTTGCTACAGCGAGGCAGGTAATGGCAAACCACTTCTCTTCCCTTGATCTGGTTGGCGTGTGCGATGTGCGTGATGTGGAGAATGATGCATCGACACGGCACTAAGTCCTGGGGTGCGTGAAAAGCTTTCAGACGGCTTGGCTTGTAGGCGAGGGCCCACATCACCGGATGTACGAAGGGTCTTTGGTTGTCGGCAGGCGTATCCCTGAGTGTAGAAAAATGATTAGTAGTGAGGGCGGGAGGTGGTGGGCTCTCCTTCTTTGGAGGTTTTCCAACAGAGGCTGGATGGCCATCTGACAGCAATGCGGATCCTGTGAACATGGGCAGATCATGAGAGGAAGGGCAGGAAGGCTTGTCTCACTGCTTAGTTCTCGTGGCCCTTTTTACACACCCAGGGAAATGCGGATTGCCACTTTGGGGGTCAGGAAGCAATCCTGGAGGGGTTTTTTTGTCATCTTCTGGGCATGGAACTGCGGTCACTGTGGGTGTGGAGGGGGAGGTATTTGTGAATTTCCTGCCATTGTGCAGGGGGTTGGACTAGATGACCCTGGAGGTCCCTTCCAACTCTATGATTCCATGGTTGCTGGGGGGCAGCAGTGGGAGGGCTTCTAGTGTCCTGGCCCCACTGCTGGACCTCCTGATGACACCTGGTATTTTTGACCGCTGTGTGACAGAGTGTTGGACTAGATGGGCCATTGGCCTGATTCAACATTGGCTTCTCTTATGTTCTCATGGTTGGAAAGTTGTGAAATGTAAGAGGTACAGGGAAAGCAAAATCCCGGTATGCACAAACTGAGCACTGCGATCACAGGAGTAGGGCTGCTCTTGAGACTGGAGGCTCTACAGCTGGCTAGTGGGGAAATATCCCAAGGACTGGGTTAAATTTCCAGTCGCTGAACAACCTTATGTTTCCGCATGTAGTGGCATGCAAGTGGTAATCATCCCCACGGACTCCCCGCATGAGGAAAGATAGTGCTTCAGGCTTGCCTAGCTGGAAGCCGCTAATAGCCCGCGTGCAGGAAATGCATGAATTTAAATTATTTAATTCCCATCCTACCTCCGAGGAGTGCAGGTTGCCATACTTCATTCTTCCTTTCTCCCCTTTGGCAGCTTGAACCTTGTGAGGAAGGCCGGGCTGGGTGTGAGGAGCCTTCAGGGACTCGTGGCCAAGTGGGAATTTGACTTGGGGATCCTGAACGTGATGCCCATCGATGCTTTTTCTGGTGCTTGCCGAGTGCTTTTAAAAAACGAGTGGGGCTTTTAAACAAGAGGGCTTCTGATTATTCTGTGCAGATTATAAAAACATCCTGTTAACCCGAGCTTCTTCCTGAAACGTTGAAGTGTTATTACGAGAATTATAAGAACCAGTTTAGAGCCCCAGTTGGCACCTTTAAGACCGACAAAGTTTTATTCACGGGATGAGCTTTCCTGGGTACGCACACTTTGTCAAATTCACGGGAATGGGAGGTAAGGTTCAAACTTATAGACGGGGGCTGAATAGCAAATTAACGTGGAACACGATGAAGATGTTTTAGGGTATGCGAAGACGAAACTAAGTAACAAGCTGAGGTTATAAGGTCAACAGTTGTAAAGCAGTAAATATGTCAAAATTAAGACTGAGACTCTCCATTCCCTCCTCTCAGGTGTGAAGGTCACTTAACAGCATTTTTCCCTCCCTTGTCAGCCAAACATTCCAATATTCTCTTACTTCCCGCAATTAGAAAAAACACTTTTAGACATATATCTGCTATTGTGACATATTTATTGCGTTAAAACTGGTGACCTCATAACCTTAACTTGTTACTTAGTTTTTCACTTTGCATAACTTAAAACACCGTCATGTTACATGTTGATTTGCTGCTAAATCCCTGTCTATAAGTTTAGAACCTCCTCTGCCATTCCAAACAGGGTTCCCTCTAAGCTGAGTTAGTGTGAGCTAGCTCGCAGTTTTTTAGCTTCCGGCTCACACCTTTTTGTCTTCGCTCAGGAAGGATGGCTCCGGACCAGACTGATGACTGCAGTAGCCAAATCTCTTGCTCACAACTTTAAAGCCAGTAGCTCACAAAGTAGGATTTTTGCTCACAAGACTCCCCGTCTTAGAGGGAGCATTGATTCCAATGTATTTGGACAAGTGTGCCTTGCACACGAGAGCTCGTATCGTGAATAAACCTTTGTCGGTCTTAAAAGTGCCGTTGGACTCTAAATTTGTTCTGTTTCAATATTCCTTCTGCGACATTCAGTATTCTATGCTATTCTGAAAAAGAAATACACTAGAATACAGAGGATGTATAGTCCCTCTGTATGAGAATAGGATTGAATGAGTTAGCGTATGTAATGAGATAAGAAACCAGTATATGAGAATTATATATGAGAATTATATATATCCTTGCTCCCTGGCATTTTGTGATTGGCCCGCCTCTTGCAGCCGCCATTTTGTGGTAGTGCCCACTGGTCTGTTTCAGGATTTCAAAAGTGCTCACAGGCTCAAAGGGGTTCAGTGCTCCCTCGAAGCGAAGACAAAAATATGTGAGCCGGAGGCTAAAAAACTGTGAGCTGGCTCACACTAACTCAGCTTGGAGGGGACACTGGAAAAGAGGGTCTTTCATGGGGGCCCTGTGTTAGTTTTGCCACTGTTCAGGTCAGCTGGGGAGATGAAGACCCCTGGGGCTGATAAAGAAGGAGGTCAAAATTTGTGCGGCTTGAACAGCTAGCCAAGGCAATGGGATTTGTTCACATGTGATGGTTGCGTTGGTATGGGGTGGTATAATGGGGTTAGAACCCTTGGTGGGTGCAGGGTAGCTCTTCCTGGAGACCACTCTATCTGCATTCACGTCCCCTACGATCAGTACTCATGGGGATCTGCCTTCCCTATGTTGCTAAAACAAAATTGTGATATGCGAGGGGGTGTGCCCTGAGTTCGAATCTCACCCCGGCCAGGAATTTGTTAGGTAGCCTTAGGCAAGCCAGTTCTTGGCCTAGCCCTCTCCCGTCTGTAGTATGGAAATAATGTGGGACCACTTTAATAGCCTTTGGTAAGGACTGCAGTAAGGTAACACAAAAGAAGTGCTTTGAAACTGGAAAACGCTCTTGTGTATTCAAAGCACCCATATGTTTAATGTGTATGTAATCATGGGATTCCTTTTGGTACCCAATTTTGATTATGTATGATTAGTAATTACTGTTAAGCATACCAGCCAAATTAGTGGTGTTGGTATATCTTTAGTAAGAGCATACAAATAATAACATAATTTTTCACATCTTATCCTTTTCTGCACAGTTTGTTCTATTTTTTGGTCTTTGGACTGTGCAGTCACCGTGATTTGTTGCCCTTGCCACGGGAACAGCTGACAGCCCATCTGGTATAGTGGTTAGGAACACAAACTCTAATCTGGGAGAACCGGGTTTGATTCCCCCACTCCTTCACATGCAGCTGCTGGCATGACCTTGGGTCAGTCACAAGTTCTCTCAGAGCTGTTCTCTCAAGAGCAGTTCTCAAAAGAGCTCTCTCAGCCCCACCTACCTCACAGGCAGTGTGTCCCTCTAAGCTGAGTTAGTGTGAGCTGGGTCAGAGTTCTTTAGCCTCTGGCTCATGGATTTTTGTCTCAGCTCAGGAAGGATGGCTTCAGAGCAAACTAATTTATGCAGCAGCCAAATCTCGCGCGCTCACAACTTTAATGCCAGTAGCTCACAAAGTAGGATTTTTGCTCACAAGACTCCAAAGCTTAGAGGGAACATTGCTCACAGGGTGTCTGTTGTGGGGAGGGGAAGGGAAAGGAGATGGTAAGCTGCTCTGAGACTCGTTTGGGTAGTGAAGGGTGGGGTAGAAATCCAATCTCCTCCTCACGAAGATCTTCACTGTGTGATTGAAGGTAAGCTGTGGATGGTAGCCATTTTATGACCTCCTGGAGCGGCCATTTTGCGGCGGCCATTTTGCACCTCTGCTCATCACAGTGTGTCAGAATCCCAAAGGGGCCCTCAGGCGGTTGGGGAGCCCCGTACTAAGCGATAGGTTCGATTGCTGTTCTGTTTCCCAAAAACTAAGTCTCTTCTCTTGTCCTCCTTCCAGTCCCTTCCAGTCAAGTGGCCATAATGGAGACATCTGTGGGAAGCCAAGAGGTGGGACCATCGGAGAGGATTTTGGCTCCTTCCAGAAGGCTCACAAGAGGCGGGAGAGTAGCTTCGTGTTTAGCTAGGAGCTCGGTGTCGGTTGCCCAGAGGCGGCAGATCGTCTTGGCCGTCGTCGCTTGCCTGCTTACCGGCACCGTTGCGCAGCGCGAGGGATCTTCGGGTGCGCTCTACCAGACTCCCCGAGGCGCAAGAGAAGTATCGTCAGCCTCCTTGGTCTCCCGGCACTCAACAGAAGCACGGCGGACGGTTAAACAAGGCTTGCAGAATCCCTCTACGGCGGTCCAACCGGATCTGCTTGCCCTCGGAAGAAATCTGTATACTAGAAACTTGGTGGTTGACCCGGTAGATCCTACAGTCCCTGTTCATGTCGCTGGTACCTCCTGGGGTCCAAGCAAGGCCACTGAACTCCTGAGCTCTAGTTCTCCTGTAGACAAGAACACTTCAGAAGTTCTAGATTTTGAAACTTCCTCCTTGGGTGGTACGTTGGCTAAAACGCTGGCTAAAACAGATCCTTCCCTTATCGCTTCTTCTGAGGGGCTCAGAGAGTCCACAGATGTCTCGCAACCTGTGGAAAAGGGGAAACCAGGATTATTTCCCACCGTCTCTCCAACATCACCACTCCTTCCAGACGTTGGTCACGCCTCACATTTTAACGGGACTCCAGCTTTCCAAATGGCGCTTGCCTCTCCTTCGACAGCCACCACTCCGCACGCGGCTTCTGGTATCGCCCGGCCGACCGCTGCCACCAGCTTAACTTCAGCAAAGCCACCTGCTTCTGAAGGTGGCCCTCGAGGTGAGGAGGACCTCCCTGGAACATCGTGGCCTCTGCCCGAAATTAGCCACACGGCCCGTCTCGGCCAGAAGTCTACCAGCCACAGTGGTGACGTTCTTCCTTCTGCGGAGATGGCCTTCATCACTCACCGGGCCGTGAGAGAAGCATCTGTGAGCCCCAAGATGTTAGGAACGAGTCCCTCTCCCCCGACACTTCTCACAGGGATGGTCCCATCTGAAGCCACCCATGTCGCAATAGATGTCTTCCATTCCAGTAGCAATGTGACGACCCGTGGCTTTGCAGAGTCCATACTGCGTGTTTCTACTGGGATGCGTTCCGGCTTTCTTCCTACACAATCGCCTGAAGCGAGTTCGAGGAGTGTGACTTCACTTCAGGAGGCTGTGTTGATTGGCCATGGACCTGGGGGTGCTGAACCAATGGCAAGAGACCCTTTGGGAAGCACAACTCTGCCTCGGTCTTCCTCTTGGCCCTTATCAAGCTCCTCTCACGGTCACACTACCCTTCCTGACCCTGTCGCTCGGGCGGCCTCCTCGGAGACTGAAGGACTTTCCACTCACGGTCTATCTCAGTATAGATTGGTTCCTTCAAGCTTAGGATCTCCGAAGGTGGACGATGCTACCGCGTTATCGACGCCAACCAGTGGAGCCCCAGCCACTGCGGAGAGGGGCACAGAGGTTCCTCTGAGTATAACTTCTCGGATGGAGACGTCAGAGGCTCGCTCTGGAGTTGGCGATGGCACGGTTCTGTCGGTCCGTGACTCGGCCACCATATCTGCTCTGGCTGGCAAGGAAACTCTGGGTCCCTTGTCCACCCTGCGGAGCATTCCGGGGTCGGAAGCCACATCTGGATTTCCTGTTAGCCACGCTAGCTTATCTGCATCCCATGCTCCAAGAACTGACTCTCTGTCTTCCAGTGGTGCAGCTGGTGAGATGGAAACAGGTCCCATCACCCACTCCCTCCTATCTCCAGCTGTTTCACCTAGTGTCCACTTTTCCCAGTCCACCATGCCGCTTGAACTTGAGACAGTAGCTGCTGCTAACTCAACAGAAGATGTTCCATCTGCTCACTGGAGTTCTACACTGGGGGAAGGCAGCACACATTTGGGTTCAACCTCTTGGGTCAACTTGCCTGCATCTCTTGGTACTACAGAGGAACAAGAAGGTGTCCCACCAACCAGGGTTCTTCCGAGCCCTTCTCCAGGTGAAGGGACTGGCCGTGAGTGGAAGGAAGGGGTTCCATCTATTGCAGAGCCCTCTACTGAGGTTCCTAGACATACCTCCATCTTGGATGGCCAGAGGGAGCCCACCCGCCTTGACGTCAGCAGTAGCTTCCTTCCTACGGATGCGTCGAGTCTCCTGACCTTAAGCGTGGTACATGCCAGAGGTGTAGCAACTGGGTACACTGTCCCCTCCCTGCACTCCTGGACACCTTCAAGCACCTTTGAAGGTCTCCCATCTGTAGATGTGACTGATTCTGGCCACCACAGGGAAGAGACGCAGCCTGAACTTCGTGATGGAACAGGGCCGATCACATCAGCAGCTGGGAAAGTACCTGATAGCATCTCGGAGCAACCAGTTGCAGCTTCATCGACGGACTCTTCTTCCAGCTTAACTTCAGCCACACCCGGAGTTCCACCAGCTCTTTCTACAGAGAGGACCAAATCAACGACATCTGGGATGGCCACCTCTAAGGAGTCCTCTGAGCCGGAGACTCTAATGGTGTCCTTGGCCATGGAGGGAGCTAGTGGTGTCTCTGGACCCACATCTACAACAGTGAGCAACACATCTACAATGATGAGCAATGCAACTCTGTCTTCCCAGTTCCTAGACGCAACAGGGGCTGTGCAGCCAGTCCAGACAACTGCTGGTGGAACACAACATGTTGGCATAGTCACAGTAAGCCCCTCTACTGGTCCCAGGAGAGAACTTTTCAACAGGACTCCATCTGAGTGGAGACTTCCACTTCTGACACCTTCGCAAGTTGCAGCCAATAGAACAGAAGTGATGGATACCTCTAGAGCAATTGATACTTCAACAGGTTTCTTTCTCCGTAGCACGAGCTACAGAAGCTCTTCTCAAACGTCTGCCAGTCTGTCACATGTAGAGACCAAGTCTACCACGGTGCCTCAACCTACCACTACCCAAGCTGTGTCTCAGTCATCTACTGCCACAGATCTGCTGGCAAGTTCTAGAATTCTTCCTACCACCCAAGATGTGTCTCCACCATCTACTGCAACAGATCTCCTGGCCCATTCCAGAATCCTTCTGGCCACCCAAGCTGTGTCTTCGTCATCTTCTGCCACAGATGCGCCAGACAGTTCCGGAATCCTTCCCACCACCCATGCTGTATCTCTGTCATCTACTGCCACACATACACCGGCCAGTTCTAGAACCCTCCTTGTCACCCAAGCTGTGTCTCTGTCATCTACCACCACAGGTGCACCAGCCAGTTCTAGAATTCTTCCCACCACCCATGCTGTATCTCCGTCATCTACTGCCACACCTGCGCCAGCCAGTTCTAGAACCCTTCTTGCCACCCAAGCTGTGTCTCCATCATCTACCACAGATGCACTGGTCAGTTCTAGAACCCTTCCCGCCACCCAAGCTGTGTCTCCGTCATCTACCACCACAGGTGCACCAGCCAGTTCCAGAATCCTTCCCACCACCCAAGCTGTGTCTCCATCATCTTACGCCACAGATGCGCCGGCCAGTTCTAGAACCCTTCTTGCCACCCAAGCTGTGTCTCCGTCATCTTCCACCACAGATGCGCCAGACAGTTCTAGAATCCTTCCTACCACCCATGCTGTATCTCCATCATCTACTGCCACACATGCGCCGGCCAGTTCTAGAACCCTTCTTGCCACCCTAGCTGTGTCTCCGTCATCTACCACCACAGGTACACGAGCCAGTTCTAGAATCCTTCGTACCACCCAAACTGTGTGTCCATCATCTTCCATCACAGATGTGCCAGACAGTTCTAGAATCCTTCCTACCACCCCGACTGTGTCTCCGTCATCTTCTGCCACAGATGTGCCAGACAGTTCTAGAATTCTTCCTACCACCCAAACTGTGTCTCCATCATCTTCCGCCACAGATGCGCCAGACAGTTCTAGAATCCTTCCTACCACCCAAACTGTGTCTCCGTCATCTACTGCCACAGATGCTCTGGACAGTTCCGGAATCCTTCCCGCAACCCAAGTTGTGTCTCCATCATCTACCGCCACAGATCTGCCAGCCAGTTCCAGAATCCTTCCCACCACCCAACCTGTATCTCCATCATTTACTGCCACAGATGCACTGGCCAGTTCCAGACTCCTTCCCACCACCCAAGCTGTGTCTCTGTCATTTACCGCCACAGATGCACCGGCCAGTTCTAGAACCTTTCTTGCCACCCAAGCTGTGTCTCTGTCATCTTCTGCCACACATGCGCCAGACAGTTCCAGAATCCTTCCCACCACCCAAGCTGTGTTTCCGTCATCTACAACCACAGATGCGCCGGCCAGTTCTAGAACCCTTCTTTCCACCCAAGCTGTGTCTCCGTTATCTTCTGTCACAGATGCACCAGACAGTTCCAGAATCCTTCCCGCAACCCAAGCTGTGTCTCCATCATCTGCCACCACAGATCTGCCAGCCAGTTCCAGAATCCTTTCCACCACTCAACCTGTGTCTCCATCATCTTCAGCCACAGATGCACCAGCCAGTTCTAGAATCCTTCCTGCCACCCAAGCTGCATCTCCGTCATCTTCTGCTACAGATGCTCTGGCCAGTTATAGAACCCTTCTTGCCATCCAAGCTGTGTCTCTGTCATCTACCACCACAGATGCACCAGACAGTTCTAGAATCCTTCCTACCACCCATGCTGTGTCTCTGTCATCTTCCGCCACAGATGCGCCGGCCAGTTCTAGAACCCTTCTTGCTTCCCAAGCTGTGTCTCAGTCATCTACTGCCTCAGATGCTCTGACCAGTTCTAGAATCCTTCCTGCCACCCAAGCTGTGTCTCCATTATCTTCCGCCACAGATGAGCCGGCCAGTTCTAGACTCCTTCCTGCCACCCAAGCTGTGTCTCTGTCTTCTTCCACTGCAGATGCTCTGGCCAGTTCTAGAATCCTTCCTGCCACCCAAGCTGTGTCTCCATTATCTTCCACCACAGAGGCACCGGTCAGTTCTAGAGTCCTTCCTGCCACCCAAGCTGTGTCTCCTTCATCTTCCACCACAGATGAGCTGGCCAGTTCTAGAATCCTTCCCGCCACCCAAGTTGTGTCTTCGGCATCTACCACCACAGATCAGCCAGCCAGTTCCAGAATCCTTCCTACCACCCATGCTGTGTCTCTGTCATCTTCTGCTACAGATGCTCTTGCCAGTTCTAGAACCCTTCTTGCCACCCAAGCTGTGTCTTCGTCATCTTCCACCACAGATGAGCTGGTCAGTTCTAGAATCCTTTCTGCCACCCAAGCTGCGTCTCCATCATCTTCCACCACACATGCACCAGACAGTTTCAGAATCCTTCCCACCACCCAAACTGTGTCTCTGTCATCTTCCACCACAGATGCGCCAGACAGTTCTAGAACCCTTCTTGCTACCCATGCTGTGTTTCCGTCATCTTCCACCACACATGCGCCAGACAGTTCCAGAATCCTTCCCACCACCCAAACTGTGTCTCTGTCATCTTCCACCACAGATGCGCCAGACAGTTCTAGAACCCTTCTTGCTACCCATGCTGTGTTTCCGTCATCTTCCACCACATATGCGCCAGACAGTTCCAGAATCCTTCCCACCACCCAAACTGTGTCTCTGTCATCTTCCACCACAGATGTGCCAGACAGTTCTAGAAGCCTTCTTGCCACCCAAGCTGTGTCTCCGTCATCTTCCGCCACAGATGCGCCAGACAGTTCTACAATCCTTCCTGCCACCCAAACTGTGTCTCTGTCATCTTCCACCACAGATGCGCCGGCCAGTTCTAGAACCCTTCTTGCCACTCCATCATCTTCTGCCACACATGCGCCAGACAGTTCCAGAATCCTTCCCACCACCCAAACTGCGTCTCCGTCATCTTCCACCACAGATGCACCAGACAGTTCTAGAATCCTTCCTGCCACCCAAACTGTGTCTCCGTCATCTTCCGCCACAGATCCGCCAGTCAGTTCTAGAATCCTTCCTGCCACCCAAGCTGTGTCACCTTCATCTAACATCACAGATCCACCAGCCAGTTCCAGAATCTTTCCTGCTACCCAAGCTGTGTCTCCATCATCTACCGCCACAGATCTGCCAGTCAGTTCCAGAATCCTTTCCATGGTACCCGTGTTGATTACAAGGGCTGCTTGCAGTGATGCCCATTGTCTGAACAACACCCGCCCGGCATCCTTTGCTCCACTTCCAAGGACATCTACTCAGCTGCCCATGACTTCTCAAACACTTTCCTCAAAGATTGTGGTTACTACCCTGGGGTCAACGGTTGGAATGAAAGGGACCAGAGCTGGTTCCTCTACCAAGGTGGACATCCCAGAGGTGACCTACACAACGGCACTCACTGGCATGAAGCCAGGGACAATGACTAGAGATGGTTCTACTTCAGAACATCTTGCGTCGACACCAAGAGCTTCAACAGTTGGCCAGACTGCCGAGAGAGACAACATCACCTTGAGCAGAAGAACGCTGGCTGTTTCCATTCTGTCCCTGGAGTTTCACCTTACCAGAATTGAATACACAGAAAGTTTGGCAAATAAGTCTTCTGCTAGATACAGGAATCTGGAGAGAGAGGTCATCTTAACCGTAAGTATTTCCTTGAGAGATCTTAGCTTTGCTGTTTGTTGTAAAAGCCAAAGGAATGTGGTTATCTAGTACCACGGTGGAAAACGCAGACTTGGTCAAATACTTATTAAGCTCAGATTTGGTGAGACAATAGGTAGGAAACCATGGATCAGGGGCAGAGCTTCTGCTTGGCATGTAAAAGGCCACAGGTTCAATTCCTGGCATCTCCAGTTGAAAGTTCCAGTTAGTAGGTGATAGGGAAGACCTTAGCTTGAAGTCCTGGCTCAGTGGCAGAACATGTGGTTTGCAAGCAGAAAGGCCCAGGTTCAATCTCTGGCATCTCCAGCTGAAAGGACCAGACGATAGGTGAGAACATAAGACAAGCCAATGTTGGATCAGGCCAATGGCCCATCCAGTCCAACACTCTGTCACACGGTGGCCAAAAATACCAGGTTCCATCAGGGAGGTCCAGCAGTGGGGGCTCAGTGGACACCTAGAAGCCCTCTCCACTGTTGGACTTCCTCCCCCCAAGCATCAAGAATACAGAGCCTAACTTGCCCCAGAGTACCTATTTATATCTTGTGGCTAATAGCCACTGATGGACCTCTGCTCCATATGTTTATCTAATTCCTTCTTGAAGCTGTCCATGCTTGTAGCTGCCACCACCTCCTGTGGCAGTGAATTCCATGTGTTAATCACTCTTTGGGTGAAGAAGTACTTCCTTTTATCCATTCTAACCCGACCGCTCAGCAATTTCATTTAGTGCCCACGAGTTCTTGTATTGTGAGAAAGGAAGAAAAGTACCTCTTTCTCTACCTGTTCTATCCCATGCATAATCTTATAATGTTCTATCCCATGCACAATCCCACCCAAAATTAACCTCCCACAACAGGCAAGAAGCCAGCAGTAAATTCAACGTGTCTGCATCACCTGGAAATGCTGTAGGCACATTGGTGACATTGGGGAAGGGGTGACACTCTGATTTTTGAGCAAAACTCTATGTTAGAAGCTAACTCTACTATAGAAGATTTGCCCATCAACCAGAGCGTCACCCCTGACATGCCTACGTCACTTCCGGGTGATGTAGACGTGTCGTGTTTATTTCCTTCTTCTTACCTCTCCGCTCCCAGTAAATTCACCCCCATAATCTAATAATCTTATAAAAGGTGATATGAAAGACCTTAGCCTGAAATCCTGGCTCAGTGATAGGACATCTACTTGGCATGCAGAAGGTCCCAGGTTCAGTCCCCGGCATCTCCAGTTAAAAGGACCAGGTAGTAGGTGATGGGAAAGTCCTTGACCTGAGACCCTGGCTCAGTGGTAGGGAAGGTCCCAGGTTCAATCTTCAGCATCTCCAGTTGAAGGGACCAGTCAGTAGGTGATGTGGTATCCCTCTGCCTGTGACCTGTGCCTGTGCGCTGCCAGTCTGAGTAGACAATACTGATAAATGGACCAAGAGTCTGATCCAGTGGAAGGCATTTCTGTACCACCTGATCTCCCAGATCCTAGGCCAAGACTCCGGATGCTACACTGCACTACCTTCTCCAGATCTGATCACAGACTGACAACAAAGTAAGCAGTTTTGGCCTTCTGGATTACATTTTTATTCCTACGAGAAGCTCATGACAACATACGCAGTTAGGGAGGGGCTGTGACTCAGTGGAAGGTCCTGTGTTTTGCATGCAGAAGGTCCCAGGTTCAATCCCTGGTATCTCCAGTTGAAAGGACCAGGCAGTTGATGATGGGAAAGATCTCAGCCTGAGACCCTGGTAGGAGTAGTTAGTACTGACCTTGACCATGATGGAGCTAGGGACCAATGTTCCCTCTAAGCTGTGGGGTCCTCCTGTGAGCAAAAATTCTACTTTGTGAGCTGCCAGCATTAAAGTTGTGAGCAGGCAGGTGATTTGGCGACTGCATAAATTAGTTTGCTCTGGACTGGAGCCATCTTTCCTGAGCTATGACAAAAGTGTGTGAGCCGGAGGTTAAAAAACTGGGAGCTAGCTCACACTAACTCAGAGGGAACATTGCCAAGGACTAGGGTTGGCAGACCCCCCAGTGGGGGCAGGGGTTCCCTGATTTTGGGTGCTCCTCTCCCACCCAAAATTAACTTCCCCCAACAGGCAAGAAGCCAGCAGTAAACGCAACATGTCTACATCACCTGGAAGTGAGGTTAGGCACATTGGTGACGTTCCGGTTTTGGGCAGAACTCTATGGTAGAAGCCAGTGTTCCCTGTAAGCTGAGTTAGTGTGAGCTAGCTCACAGTCTTTTGGCCTCCGGCTCACAGATTTTTGTCTGAGCTCGGGAAGGAGGGCTCCAGAGCAAACGGATTTATGCCATAGCCAAATCGCTCACTCAGAACTTCAATGCCAGGAGCTCACAAAGTAGAATTTCTGCTCAGAACACTCCACGGCTTAGAGCAGGGGTATCAAACATGCGGCCCGGGGGCTGGATCAGGCCCTTGGAAGGCTGCAATCTGGCCCGAAAGGCCCTGGCTGTTTCCTGCTTCCTTTGCCGGCTCTGCTGCTGCGATAACTCAGAGCAAGAGGTGTCAGTTATCAGGAACTGTTAAATGGACAAAATATTGCTAGTGTTTTAAGCATGTTTTATTTAAAGTTTTAAAAATCTTTCATTGTGTTTGTGTCCTTTATAAAGTTAACATCCCCGCTACCTGGTCTTACATTCTATGACACACACGTGGCCCGGCCCGACAAGGTCTCATTTATGTCATATTCGGCCCTCAAAACAAATGAATTCGACAGCTCCTGGCTTATGGGGAATATTGGTAGAAGCTAATTCTACTGTAGAAGATTTGCCCACCAACCAGAGCATCACCCCTGAGGTGCCTATGTCACTTCCGGGTGATGTAGATGTGTCGTGTTTATTTCCTTCTTCTTCCCTCCCTGCTGCTGCTAAGTTCGCCCCCATCCCCTGCTGGCTGGTCCGATGGATCTGGCAACCCTACTAGGGACCAGTGGTCTGATTCAGTGTAAGGCAGCATGTATGCTCATGTGCGGGGCCTAAAGGTATAACTGTTGTAAGGGACTCCAAGTGCTGGACTCACGACTGCTTTTCAGAAACACTTGATGAGTCAGAAATGTGGCTTGGGTTGCAATTATCTGTTGTGTTTATGTTGTGGCATTTGGATCGTGGTTGGTCCGCCTTGCTTTGGAGACTTGTGGCGCCGTAAAGATCAGCAAGCTTTTATCCTAGCATCTCCTATGATGGGCAAGAACCCATCTCATTCGATGACTGTGGTGGTCCTTCCATTGGTGGACGTGGAGGCTCCATCTTGTGGAGGCAGATGGAGCAGACTCTAGTCCATGTAAAAAGGTACTAGGATTTTCCAAGGAACGTGTTAGCCTTTAGGGTCCTAGAAGTCTCCTCTTTATTCTTGCTCCCGCAGACTAATGCAGTTGCTTATTTGAAGTTATTATCGGGGAGCTGAAGGTGTCTCCTGTCTTTCAGATGTGAAGGTGTCTCCTGTCTGTCCATCTTGGCCAGATGCCCAAGTGGCCAGTTGGGTCCAGGTTTAGCTTTCTGTGTCAAACCACTGGGCCCCTTAAAACTTGTTCTTGAGCCCCTACTGGGAAGGAGAGCAGATAGCTTCCTCCTGGGAGATAATAGCTTCTGCTTTACTGCGTAAACATCACTGTGGAGGAAACAGTTATCTTGTATGGTAGAGACTCCAAACAATAGATTCTCTGCCCAGGTAGCAGTAAGGCTTACAGATGAGCTGTGTTTGATCTACATGGTGTCCGGGGGACATGCTGGGTGTTTTTAAGAAAGTGGGTGGGGCCAGATGGAGCTCTTGCCCAGCAAGTCTTCTGATTGGCCATTGGCGATTTGATTGGCTGTGCAGATTTTTTTTAAAGAAGGAATGTGGCTTTGGCGGCAGCTGCGACCAGAGCGCACTGATCTGCCCTGAGTGACTGAAGGGGTAAGATGCAGTGGCCATTTTGTGGCCGGCTCTGCCTCCCGTGGCAGCCATTTGTGGCTGCGTGTTCGAATATGCAAGTGTCGACACTTGTGTCATGAAAGAGTTAATCTGTTGCTCGAATCTGCAAGTGTCGACACTTGTGTCATGAAAGAGTTAATCTGTTGCTCGAATCTGCAAGTGTCAACACTTGTGTCATGAAAGAGTTAATCTGTTGCTTGTGTTTACAGATAGTTAGCATTGACCAATTAGACATCGTGTAGAAGTTCCCGCTAGAGAAGGAGGCGGTGATATTTTTAAGGAAGTGATCTGAGATTCCTTATTGGTTAATCAGTTTTATTGGTGGGGGTACGACATGCTTTTAGTCACGTCCTCAGTTGTGGGGAGTTTGAGGGGCGTTTTCTGTTTCTTTGTTCTTGAGACCACTAAAGTTTTAGCCAAGATGGAGTTTTAGACTGAGAGAAATTTTTTAAATATTTTCCATTCCAAATGTATCCCTTCCCTTTTAGTAATGGTTTTCTTTATAGCTAAATGCACGTGGCTCTGTGCCGCTTTTATTCTGCTGCGCAGTTCTAATGCTCCGCTAATTTCCCAACACTGCGCCTACCATGCTGTGTCAGAACTCCACAAAGGTGCCCATTTTGGTGTGGTGGTTTATGAGCGCAGACTGTAATCTGAAAGAACCAGGTTTGATTCCCCACTCTTCCACATGCAGCTGCTGGTGTGACCTTGGGTCAGTCACAAGTACTCTCAGAGCTGTTCTCTCAAGGGCAGTTCTCAAGAGAGCTCTCCCAGCCCCACCTACCTCACAGGGTGTCTGTTGTGGGGAGGGGAAGGGAAAGGAGATGGTAAGCCGCTCTGAGATTCCCTTGGGTAGTGAAGGATGGGGTATAAATCCAGTCTCTTCTTCTCCTCAAAAATATTGGAGTCCCTGGCTCATCTTGGTATTCTCTACAGTTGACCGGCAAGTACGCTCTCTTGGCATCCTAATTAACAAAAGCTCTTTTGCTTTCCAGTCCGTTTTTAACTAAAGAAGGGACAGGTTGAACCTGGGACTTCCTGCATCGAAAGCAAGTCCTCCGCTGAGCTAAGTGTCGAACAATAAGGACCCCTTGTTTGCAACTATGATTAGAAGCTGTGGAGGAGAAGGAAAACCACACTGAGATCGAGCTCCGAGGGTGTGTTGGCAACCGAACCTCAGAATTCTGTGCTCTGCTAAATATTCCCGCAGAATTCTGTGTTCTCCTAAATCAGGGGTGTCGAACTCATTTGTTGCGAGGGCTGGATCTGACATAAATGAGACCTTGTTGGGCCGGGCCAGGTGTGTGATAAAATGTAATGCCAGGTAGCGGAGACAGAAACTTTATAAAGGACACAAACACAAAGGGTTGTGGTTTTTTTACGTAAAATAAAATCATGCTTAAAACATTAGCACTCTTGCGATATTTTGTTTATTTAACAGTGTCTGATAACTGACACCTCTTGCTCGGAATTATTGCATCAACATGTGCTGTTGCAATCTTGAGTACGCTGTTCGGGTGTGTATCTGTAAGCTGCAAACCTACGATGACGCAGCAGCAGCAGAACTGGAGGAAGAAGCAGGAGACGGCCAGTTCCACTGTGGGCCTGAGAGAAGCCCTCCGGGGGCCTGGTCTGGCCCCCAGGCCACGTGTTTGACGCCCCTGTACTAAATGTTACGGTTGACCAATCTGTTGAAGGAGCTCTCTCTTCTGCTTCCAGCTCAACAAAATGCTGTCTTCCTTTGAGACCTTCCTTCGGGCGAACGTCCTCCGTTTCTTGTAAGTACTTGGTCAAATGCATTTGCTCAGCTTCTCGGGGTTGACAGTCCCCAGGTGGCCCCTGGAGATCTCCTGCCCTGACAACTGTTCACTAAACGATAAGAGATCGGTCCCCTTGGAGTGCAGGTCTGCTTTGGAGGCTGTCCCTGGCTGAGGTCTTCCTTCTCCCCAGACTCCACTCTCAAAATCTCCAGGTATTTTCCCAGCCCAGAGCTGGCAGCCCTAAAACCAGAACGGCCTGCCCGAGGAGGGCAGGAAGGTTCCCGTTCTCCTGGCTTTCTGCAAACTGTGCAAAACTGAATTATTCAAGAGGGCTTTTTTCTACTTTCCTACTGTACTAAATGGTTCACAAAGGTACTTAGGAAAACCATTTAGGGACGGTGGTCTCTGCTGTTGTGCATAGTTGCTGGACCAAGGGTCATCCTACTATGGAATTTTGTACGGTTTAATGTGTCGTGTTAACACTTAACTTGGGATGTCAAACTCATTAGTTATGAGGGCTGGATCTGACATTAATGAGACCTTTTTGGGCCGGGCCATGGGTGTCATAAAATGTAATGCAAGGTAAAGGTTCCCTTGCTCGAAAGCCAGTCGAATCCGACTCTAGGGTTGCGGTGCTCATCTCCGTTTCAAAGCCGAAGAGCCAGCGCTGTCCAAAGACATTTCCATGGTCATGTGGCCGGCATGACTAAACACCAAGGCGCACGGAACGCTGTCACCTTCCCACCGAAGTGGTACCTATTTATCTACTTGCAATTTCTTGCTTTCGAACTGCTAGGCTGGCAGGAGCTGGAACTAGAGACGGGAGCTCACCCCGTCATGCGGCACTCACGGGTCTTGAACTGCTGAACGACTGACCTTCCACAGCCTGCAGTTCAGCATCTTAGCCACTTGAGCCACCGCAGCTCTGCCAGGTAGCAGAGATATAAACTTTATAAAGGACACAAACACAAAGGTGTTTTTTTACTTAAAATAAAAACATGCTTAAAACATTAGCTCTGTAAGCTGCAGATCTACTTTTGATTTGTCGACATTCAACCACAGAAATATCCTGCTCAGACTTCTGAGTCGAGGACCCAGGTTAAAACACGAAATGGCTGAGTGATTAAGAGAGTCTGGTGAAGCAAGCTAGGATGCAGCAGCAGCAGCAGCAGAACTGGAAGCAGGAGACGGCCAGTTCCACTGTGGGCCTGATGGAAGCCCTCCGGGGGTCTGCTCTGTCCCCCGGGCTGCATGTTTGACACTCCTGACTTAGGCGTTGCTTCAGTTCTGTTTTTAGACTTCTGGTTGGTTCTACAACCCTAATCCTAGTGCATTGTTTCTTTTGTGTGTATGTGTGTGCTTGCATGCCTGGAAGTCATGGTGACTTCTGTTGACCCCCTAGTGGAGATTTGGACATTTCAGAGAGGTGGTTTGTTAGCCTGGCTGGTATTCCTTGGAGGCCTCCCTTCCAGTGACTTGCCAGAGTTGGCCCCGCTTAGCTTCCGAGATCTGACAGGATCGGGCCTGCCTGGGCTATCCAGGACAGGGCCCTCTTGCCGTCTTTACTGAATGTTCCATCCTGTCGATTGTATTGACAGCGTAATCCGCTTTGTGAAGGGTGGGTTTACAAATAAAGTAAATAAATTAGCTTAGTCCAGAACCTAGGGTAGGGTTTTAACCTGGACAAGGTATCGTGTTGGCAGAGCACGGGTGGGTTTTTGGAGTGAACCTTTTCTGTCCAAACGGTTTCCCCCTGAACCAAGAGCGACCTCTTATGGTTATTTTTATTATTACAGTCTTAAGACCAACATACAATAAAAGCATAATATGAGATAGAGATAATATGCAGAATAAAATTCTAAATTTTAAAAACTTTTAAAACGCGACTCCTGCAATCGAAGAATCAATGCACAGAACTCAGCAACAGCATCTCTCTGCATTCTTATCTGATAGAAGCCAGTGAAGCCTTGCTTTGTTTGGGTTAATGTGACCAGGTATCCCATCAACTAATAGGGGTAATAATTTTAAGACGAGCCTCTCTGTAGCATGGGCAACTGAAAAACATATGCTCTACCGATTCAACCTCGCATGAAGTGTGTAAACATAGCCTTTCAGGGTAGGGGTTTTTATTGTACCTGCCTTGAATAACCGCAGATGGAAGAGTGGAACATCTAGCTAGGGCACGACCTCTTGTAATATGTTCATGGATCTCGAATGGCTGTAAGCCATGGGTTGGCTCGAAAACTGGGTCTGGTCAACGTCCGGGTTCCCCTTTCCTGCAGGAACGGCTCTGTGGTAGTCCAGACCGAGGCGCTGTTCCGAGGAGACGGCCTTGTCCCCACGCCCTCGGGCTTGATTCGAATGATTGTCACTGCGGCGCAGCAAAGGGAAACGGATGCCTCCTTTGACTGGAGGGTGGATCTGAGGTCCCTCCATTGCAACGGTGAGCGCTAGTGAAGCTAAGCGTGGTACAGATGGCTGGTTCTCGTTGCCGAAATGGGTGCCTCCGGTGGGCATGGGGCTGAAGCTCTGGCAGTCAAAAAAAGGTGATGCCTGAGCTGGGCTTTTGGGGGGGTCACTTCAGCTCGAAGGTCTATAAATTTATTTATTTAAAAATATTTATTAGCCACCTTTCTTCCTTACAGAGCACAAGGTGCTTAACAACACAGACGGAATACGTAAAAACATAAAACCCAAAATTTAAAACCACAAGTTCCGAACGCCTCGTAAACTTAACCAAATGTGGCCCTAAATAAAATCATCTTCTGCTGCCTCCTAAAGACTGAAAGTGAAGGGGCCAAGTGCATCCCCCTGGGGAGGTTGTTCTATAATCACGGGGCTGCCGTTGAAAAGGCCCTGTCTTGTGTGCCCACCAGATGAGTTTCTTTGGTGGATGGGACAGTCAGGAGGGACTCTCCCTGGGATCTTAATTCTGGGGCAGGAACGATGGGAGAAGATGGCCCTTCAGGTTCCCCAGTCTCAAGCCATGTTGGGTTGTAAGGCTCGAAACCAACACCTTGAATTGGGCTCTGAAGTAGATTGGTAGTCTGTGTAATTGCTATAGTATCGGGGTCACATGTTCCCAGTGGCTGGCTCTGACCAGCAGTCTAGATGCAGAGTTCTGCGCTGGCTGCCGCTTCTGAACAGTCTTCAAGGGGAGCCCCAAGCAGAGTGCATCGCAGTAGTACAGTCTAGATGTAACTAAAGTGTGGCTCACTGTGGCGAGATGTGCCCGAACCAGAAATATGGGGTTTTCCCCAATTTGCATGCACATTTAAAATGGAGAACAATATATAATTTTCAATATGATATGAAATTAGTGGCAGTCCAAGCTGGGGAAAACAACACTTTGCATGTCTTGCTTCGTCTTGCTAGGAATGGAGATTTGCCTTGTGTGCTTCAGTGCGCAAAATGTAAGGACTATCATCCAGGAGACTGCAGTGAGGAAGACATTGGGTGCTTTTACATGCACTAAGTAACACACTTCCAATCCACTTTCAGTGTACTTTGCAACTGGATTTTACTGTGTGAAATGGCAAAACCCGCTTGCAAACAGTCGCTGAAGTGGATTGAAACAGCATTATTTAGCATGTGTGAAATCTCCCATTGTGTGATCGGGAAACAGTCTGCAAGGGAGGGACTGCTCACAAACCTAGTGGGAGGCAGCATCTGTCTGGTGTGATCTCCCCAAAGAATCTTGACTACATGATCTTTCTTTACTAGGATTCACCTTGAAGAACTTGGATCCCGAGGTGCTGGCTATCTCCTTCACCGTTCTCGGACACGGGTCTGTTGCAACCTTCGGCGGCTTGGCCGACTGGGGACCTTTGGAAAGTCTGAGATACGAGGTAGCCTGCAGAGTGGTCGCTCCACTGCTCTGGCAGTTTCCCCGCTGAAAATCCGTACATCGACAAACTCAACTTACATCTTTTTTTCCTGTCTGTAGGTGGTCCAGTCGCTTGGCATCCGGTACAGAGTGCAGAACTTCTCACTCATTCAAGTCAGGTATCTTTTGAGTTAATCAATCAATTGTCGTATGGCTGTGTGTGTCGTATAGCCAGGAGATCCTAAGATTGTCTGGCAGGCGGAAGTTAAATAGCTAACAAACCAAGTGTAATGCACCATTTGGTGGCGAGCCAGACTTGTTTCCGAGACGTTTCCGAGGTGGTTTTGCCATTGCCCTGCCTCTGCCTAGCAACCCGGGACTTTCTTGGTGGTCTCCCATCCAAGTACTAACCAGGGCTGACCCTGCTTAGCTTCTGAGATCTGACAAGATCGGGCGAGCCTGGGCTATCCAGGTCAGGGCATCTCTGAGTTGATTTCTCCTCTTGCAGGGCCACTGCCTGGCTTGCCATTTGGGGTCATATCACGTTGTAGGGGGCTGATCTTGTCAGATCTCAGAAGCTAAGCGGGGTCGGCCCCGATTAATACTTATCTGGGAGACCACCAAGGAAGTCCAAGGTTGCTACGCAGAGGCAGGCATTGGCAAACCACCTCTGAATGTCTCTTGCCTTGAAAACCCTACAGGGTTGCCGTAAGTCAGTTGCTTTACACACATACACAACAAGTTTTATAGATATACACGACAAGCAGTGCTCCCGGTAAGCTGTGGAATCTTGCGAGCAACAATTCTGCTTTCTGAACTACCGGCGTTAAAGTTGTGAGCGAGCGATTTGGCTGCTGCATAAATCAGTTTGCTCTGGAAGCCCTCCTTCCTGAGCGAAGACAAAAATGCTTTCGCCGGAGGCTAAAAAAACTGTGAGCTAGCTGACACTAACTCAGCTTAGAGGGGACACTGATGAGAAGCTTTAGTAGCCTATCTACCTGCCTCTGGGTAGGTTCTAGTCTTGATGTCTAAACCCTAACGTATCCGTATCCAGAGTTGTAGTCAACAGCGGCGATCCAGATGGTTGCTTCCAGAAAGCCCCTGAAGGCAAAGCTCTGTCCTGCCATCTGACTCCCACCAACTGATATTCAGAGGTAGACTGGCCTTCTGAACACGGCCGTTCCATTCGTTTCTCATAGCCAAAGCTGTTTGTGTACATGGTAGAAGCGCTAGGCCTTGTGGGTCAAGGGGATTTCACAGAACTTCCCTACAGAAGCTGTCTTTCTTGACCAGTGGGTAGGAAACAGTCTACAAGGGAGGGATTGTCCAAAATGGGGAGCTTGGGAAGGGTTGTGGCAACATCTGGAGACCACGTTGACAAGGCTACTGTGTCTTCTGTTGCGTAGAAATGTCCAAGGTGATCTGGACATAAGTGGAGAGATCTGTGTGAACACCGTCGCTCATGTGGACATCAGCTGGGCTCTGGAAGCGTTGAAGGGGCTTGCGAACTACTCGGTCGATCTTGGATCTCTCTGCATCAATGGTTTGTGGTTTGTAGCAGCTGGCAAAGGCGGACTTCTGCCTGACTCGTTTCTGGGTTGGGGATGGGCCATAGGGGAGAGGTCCCACTTCGCTCTGCTCTGCTTAGACCTCACTTAGAGTATTGTGTTCAGTTTTGGGCACCACGATTTAAGAAGGTTAGAGACAAGCTGGAACGTGTCCGGAGGAGGGCAACGAAAATGGTGAGGGGTCTGGAGACCAAGTCCTGTGAGGAAAGGTTGAAGGAGCTGGCCAAGATTAGCCTGGAGAGGAGACAACTGAGAGGTGATGCTGTAACCATCTTCAAGAACTTGAAGGGCTGTCATCTAGAAGATGGGGCAGAGTTGTTTTCTGTTGCCCCAGAAGGTCAGACCAGTACCAACTGGTTGAAATTGAATCAGAAGAGTTTTCAACTAGACACAAGGAAGAACTTCCTGACAGAACGGTTCCTCAGTGGAACAGGCTTCCTTGGGAGGTGGTGGGCTCTCCTTCTTTGGAGGTTTTCAAACAGGCTGGATGGCCATCTGACAGCAATGTGGATTCTGTGAACTTGGGTAGATCATGAGAAGGGAGGGCAGGGAGAGTTGCCTCAGTGCTTAGTTCTTGTGGCCCTTTCTTGTGGCCCTGGGAAATGCAGATTGCCACTTTGAGGTCAGGAAGCAATTTTTCTCCAGGCCAGTTTGGCTGGAGATCCTGGACAGTTCTTTGTCATCTTCTGGGCGTGGAACAGCAGTCGCTGTGGGTGTGAAGGGGGGAGGTATTTGTGAATTCCCTGCCTTGTGCAGGGAGTTGGACTAGATGATCCTAGACGTCCATGCAATTCTGTGGTTCTATAGGTATCCTGTCCAGTCTGACGTGATGCTCTTATTCTTAGGTTCTAGGCTGAGTCTACAGATCTTTCCCATTTCCTTCTTGGTAACCAACAGAATCTTCAGTGAGAAACTACTGGATCGTTCTTCTACGGCCCACCAGAGCCTCTCCTGGGATCTCTCAAAGGCGGTAGGTGTGATACGTCAATGAGAGAGATCTCTTAAAGAACCCTACCGGTGTTCCCTCTAAGCTGAGTCAGTGTGAGCTAGCTCACAGTTTGTTAGCCTCGAGTGCACGGATTTTTGTCTTGGCTCAGGAAGGACGGCTCCAGAGCAAACTAATTTATGCAGTAGCCAAATTGCTCACTCACAGCTTTAATGCTAGTAGCTCACAAAGTGAATTTTTTGCTCCCAAGACGCCACAGCTTAGAGGGAGCATTGAAACTGACCCTTGTTCCTGCTGGCAATTCTTGATATTTTTCTATGTGGCTTCTCTTGGCAGCAGAGCTCCAAGGGTAACTCGTGCGGTAAACAACCCGAATAGTGTCAGCAACCACAAAAGCGAAGAATCAAAACAAACCCTTGTTCTGGTAGGGGAAGGCGAGCAAATTGTCAAATCAGATGTATGGGTGAATAAACAGTTGATCCAGTGTAGTGTAGTGGTTAGGGTGGTATTAGGCTTTGGAATTCCTGGATTCAAATCCCCACTGTACCATCTGTGATTTTAAGATCATGAGAAGAGCCCTGCTGGATCAGACCAGTGGTCCATCTAGTCCAGCATCCTCTCACACAGTGGCCACCAGTTCTCTGAGGCCAACAGCAGCAGATACAGACCAAGGCCCTCATAGAATATCAGAAGAGCCTCCTGGTCAGACCAGTGGTCCATCTAGTCCAGCATCCTCTCACAGTGGCCAGCCAGTTCCTCTGGAGTCCAGCACAGGCACAGAGCTGAGGCCTTCATAAGAACATAAGAAAAGCCCAGCTGGGTCAGATCAATTGTTCATCTAGTCCAGCATCTTGTCTCACACAATGGCCAACCAGTTCCTCTGGAGTCCAGCAATAGGGCTTTGAGAAGAATGATCAGGCTGTTGGGTGGATTAATCCTTATTTGTCTGGAAACTGGATCAGACCTCGCCACATTGATCCATGCACAGTCACCTCCAGATTGGATTACTGCAATGCCCTCTACATAGGGCTACCCTTGAAAATACTTCAGATTATTTATTGTATGGCAGAGTTACACACAGGAAGCATATAATAATATAAGATACGTAACCGAGTGGATACAGTGGGTATGCAGACCAATTGAGTAATCTCCCTAAATATTAATATTGAGATTTTCAAGCCAGTCAGTCGCACCTGGGGAGAGTTCAAAGAGCTCCATCACATCTCCCTGGAGAGCACGATGCTCATGTTCCTGTGACAGATGGGAAATAGTTTGGTGGGCTGCACCACAATCGCATTCGGGTCCTGGGATTTTGCCCCATTTCAACTACAGGTCTGCCCAACTGCCAAAGCCTGTTCGTATTCTATTAGCCGTCTTCCATACTTTATGTGGCAAGGATTTAACACTTTGGAAACTGCGGGTGATCCAGAATGCAGCTCCCAGGTTGCTGACTGGAACATCAGTCAGGTCATATTAGCTCAATTCGGAAGCAGCTGCACTGGCCACCAATTAGTCTCTGGATCCAATTCCAGGTGTTGGTGTTAACCTTCAAAGCCCTCAGTGGTCTGGGATCCTCATACCTACAGGACATCTTTCCTATTACAACCCCCTCTCCCTTCGGTCATTGTCCAGGGGCGTCTTGCAGATGCCTGGCTCCAAGATGGCTCGGTTAGCTATCACACCAGGGGAAGGGCCTCCTCAGCTGTGGCCCCTGCCCTGTGGAATGCACTCTCGGATGACACTCGTGCAGGGCTTGCTTAGTTTTTGCAGGATATGAAAAGCTGAATTACTTAGGTTGGCCTTTGGCGAATAATCACACATTTGTGTTTTAACAGTGGTATGGTGATGGCCACATATTTTTAATATTTTAATGTTAATGTTTTGTATTTGCTATTTGCTTTTATGTTGTTGTTTTTTACCTTATTTGTTTTAATGTTGTAAGTCACCACGAGGCCCTTTGGGTGAGTGGTAACAGCAACAAAAAATCAATCAAATAAATAATTGCTACCCCAGGACAAAAAACCTGCTAAAATATCATTTCTCCTTTGGAGTGTAGAAGGAAAATAGGTATAGGTGGGAAACAGACTGGAATCTGCAGGACATAATCTGGCGCTTCCGTAATGCCTTAGTCAGTGTTGGAAAAGCTTTCCTGGCCTCGATGACTTCTGTTTGCCAGTGGAACTCCATGCCTCATGAAGAGCCACATGTACAATCACCATCAACCAAAAGATCTACCTTCACTTCTGTTCCCTGGCATGAAACTGGCATCTCACGGAGGCTCACAGCTTACCCGTTCTCTGGCAGCAGCTGTTTGAAGGTGGAAATCACCTGCCAACCGCAAGCTCCACTGGGCAAGGGCCTTGGCCATTTCCCTAAAACATGGGGCAGGTGCCCCAGTAGGGAATAGCTGTTAGAAAAGCCAGAGGGAGCTCCCAAGCCACTGAGTATTACTGCGGTATCCACCTTGGCTGGTAGGCATACGCTTGAAACTGCCTTATACTGAGTCAGAGCCCTGGTCCCTCGAGGTCCGTATTGTCTACTCAGGCTGGCAGCTGCTCTCTCCAGGGTCTCGCACAGAGGTCTTTCCCATCACCTACTGCCAGATCCTTTTAACTGGAAATGCCGGGGATTGAACCTGGGACCTGCTGCGTGCCAAGCAGATGCTCTGCTGCTGAAGCATGGCCTCTAGGGAGGGGGGAACGTGAGTGATTATTGCAATGCCTTGGCTTTTACAGTCGCTGTTACCATTTCTTCTTCCAGCTCATGCATACCCTGGGGCAGTACAAAAATCTCCTGCAAGTGACCATTCGCGAGGTCAGGTAGGCAAATGTCGAACAACTTCTACATGCTGCTGCAATATCTAACTGGTCTCGGGTGCTCTTCTCTTTGTGAGCCTTGAAATTGGCGTGGGCATAGCGATTCGAGGGTTGGAGGGGGTAGCTCCGGGTTCGAGTCCCACCTCTGCTGCCAAACTCATTGTTGTGCGTTTGGAGTTGCCTACCTGACAGGGCTGCTGTGAGGTCAAAGTGGAAGAAGAGTCCAGGGTAAGCTTGCTTTGATGGAGACATTGGAGGAACCTGCCTAATCTCTAGTTCTGTTTCAATTACAGAGGTGGATCTTTAATATGTTACGCTGATGTGATATTCCAACCTCCTGCTCCAGAAAGCAAGGATGTTGTCCGTGCCCTTGCGCTCTCGATAGGCCCAAAGAATTATCTGGGCGCCTCAGGGATTCAAGTGGATCCGTTCTCCTTCACTGTAGCAGGTATGCCAGTTGAACTTTCCATGGGCCGTTGACTAGGATTACACTATTTCCCCCCCGCCCCTTACAATAAGCATCCTGCAGTGCTTGTTCAGATTCAAAGGGAATGTCCCCTGCCGG
The DNA here is from genome assembly GCA_029375565.1 of Gekko gecko. NCBI lineage: Eukaryota > Metazoa > Chordata > Lepidosauria > Squamata > Gekkonidae > Gekko > Gekko gecko. The sequence continues at coordinate 5,426,048 of JAPDNY010000017.1, read as the reverse complement.
GATGCCACCTAGTTATAATTATCATATGGCATTGTGTGTAGTATAGCTAGGAGATCCTAAGGTTGTCTGGCATCCAGAAGTTCTAGCTCTTTTAGCATTATGCACCACTAGGTGGCGAGCGAGATTTTTTTTTTTTTTTTTGAGGCAAGAGATGTTTCAGAGGTGGTTTGCTGTTGCCTGTCTCTGCGTCACAATCCTGGTATTCCTTGGAGGTCGCCCATCCAAATACTAAAGCCAGTTTGTCATAGTGGTTAAGAGCGCAGACTCTAACTTCAGAGAACTGGGTTTGATTTGTCACTCCTCCACATGCAACTGTTGGTGTGACCTTGGGTCAGTCACAAGTTCTTTTGGAGCTGTTCTCAAAAGAGCTCTCTCAGTCTCACCAACCTCACAGGGTGTCTGTTGTGGGGAGGGGAAGGAGTTTGTAAGCTGCTCTGCGACCCTCGAGTGAAGGGTGGGGTTATAAATCCAATCTCTTCCCTTCTTCTTCTTCTACTAGCCAAGGCTTGAATCTCCTTTCAAGCTAGAACATGGTACCTTGCTTGGGTATGTCTACTCTCAGCTGAAAGTGATTACACAGTAATACACAAGCAACACAAGAAAAAAACTGTGTTAAAAATGCTAACCAAAAGGAACAATGTCTATAATATCAGTATTCAAAATACAAACAAATTTAGTACGGATATCCAACAGGTAAGTAGCTAGCAAACATTCAACAGGTAAAGACAATATAAGTTTCAATGCTTTCAACAAGTATTGATATCAATGTTTTCAGCAATAGTTGCAATTGCCTTCAACAGGTAAGTCCTTACAGCAACAATATAACTACCATTCAACAGGTGAAGACAGTTCCAGTGCTTTCAACAGGTAACCTACTCATCAAAAACAACACAGTTTTTTTCTCGTATGGCTTGTCTGCTCTCACCTGTCGTCAAAACCATCAAGAGTTTACAGCCGCATCGGTGTGAATGGATTGGAAGCCTCACCAAGGGTAGATGGGGTGTTTTGGGGGGCAAGGTTTGAAAACCTGGGTGGTGGGAAACGCCGTCAAGTTGCAGCCGACATCACGAGGACCCCAGAGGGTTTTCAGGGCGAGAGATAAACAGAGATGGTCTGCTATCGCCTGCCTCTGCGTGGCGACCCTGGACTTCTTTAGTGGCCTCCCATCCAAATACTAACCAGGGCCGACACTGCTTAGCTTCTGAGATCTAATGAGATCGGGCTAGCCTAGGCCTTGGTATGATGCAGTCCAGAAGCCCTGACCTGTAAGGTCTCATCAGGTCTCGGAAGCTAAGCAGGGTTGGCCTTGGCTAGTATTGGACTGGGCGACCTCGAAGGAATACCGGGGGGGGACACAGAGGCAGGCAATGGCAAACCACCTCTGAAAGGTCTCTTGCCTTAAAAAAAACAACAACAACAACAACGTCTAGTTTACCATCTAGCGGTGGATAACGCTAAAAGAGCTGGAACCTCTGACTGCCGGACAATCTTAGGATCTCCTGGCTATCCCACACACATTGCCGTATGATAATAATAATTATTATTAGTCCAGAGAAATCTTGTAGCTAAAGGGGTCCAATTTGCTGCGATACTGATCTCCCACTCTAGCTACTGTCCCATGTGGCTTTTGTCCCAAGCGGGTCCCCGAATCCCTTCTGGTGGACTTCCACTCTCTTCCACCAGTGGAAGAGTTGGTAGGATACCGCCCAGTATCTTGGCTGGGCAACTGAAGAGCAATAATGAACTCCTTCCACTGCCGTGACGTTCCTCTGCAAGTGATAACTTTTAAGACCAGCATTAGCAGGGCCGCACGCGGATACTCTGAAAGAACCAGGCCAAGGAAGCATTTCTGCTACTAATATCTGTCTCTCGTGTGTCCTCCCCCCCCCCATCCATTGCCAGGTGCAACGGTGGAACCTCCCTTCGCCAATCCGGGAATTCCTGGCTATGGGATAGCTTTAATTGTCCTGACTGGCTTGGCGCTGATCATTATACCGCTCTTGGTCCTGCTGGTAAAACCGTTTTTGTTAAGTGCAACAAATGCATCTTTTCTTTTTTGGGGGGTCACAGCTGCAGAATATTTGGGTCCCAACCAGTGCTGCCACAAGATGTAATTTGAATCTTTCTCCGCCCCTCTCTGGTGGAAATCCGCCTACTGTGTTTCTAGATTTTCCGCTCTTAATGCAAAGCCATGAGTGTTGGCTGTATAAAACATGGTGGAGAATGTTAGAACTTAAGAAGAACCCTGATGGATCAGACCAGTGGTCCATCTAGTCCAGCATCCCGTCTGATACAGTGGCCAACCAGTTCCTCTGGAGGGCCGACAACAGGGCCTAGAAGCCAAGGTGTTCACAAAAAGAGCCCTGCTGGATCAGACCAGTGGTCCATCTAGTCCAGCATCTTGTCCCATACTGTGGCCAGCCAGTTCCCTCTGGAGGGCCAGCAACAGAGCACAGAGGCCGAGGCCTTCCCTGTTGTTGCCTCTTGGCTCTGGGGTTCAGAGGCTGACTGCCTCTGAACATGGAGGTTCCCTTTAGTCACCATGGCTTAAAGCTGCCTATACCTGTGGCCATTGCTACATCATCTGGCAGCAGATTCCACATTTTAATCACTTACTGTGTAAAGTAGTGTTTCCTTCTGTCAGTCCTGAACCTACTGCCCACCAGCTTCGTTGAAGTTCAGTTATTTTGCATAATTTTATAAGCCGCTATCATGCCTGCCCTTAGTCGTCTGTTTTCTAAGCTGAAAATTCCCAGTCTCTTCTTTCCTCCTAGGAGAGGTTATCCAACCCCCTCATCCAATCTAAAAGTGGCCGTTAGAAATACGGGTCTATGGGCGACTGATGAATACACCGATTAAAAAATTGGGTTAACGAAGATCGCTAGTGGGTGTTTTCTAGTTGCCCAGATATTCAACTCTGTGTTGCAATATGTTGTGCCAAAATACTAAAAGTTCTAATGGGATGTGCCAAAATACTAGATGTTCTAATGGGAATCGCCAGAAACTTATCTAGTCAAGAGGTCCTGAAGGTGGGTTAAAAGTGCAAATGACTTTCAGTTACTTACCAAGTCAAAATAATTCAGTGGCATCCAATACTCCCTTCTAAGCTGTGGAGTCTTGTGAGCAAAAAGACTGCCTTGTGAGCGACTGGCATTAAAGTTGCGAGCAAGCAATTTGGCTACGGCGTAAATGAGTTTGCTCTGGAGCCATCCTTCCTGAGCTGAGACAAAAATGGGTGAGCTGGAGGCTAAAATACTGTGAGCTAGCTCACACCAACTCAGCTTAGAGGGAACACTGGTGGTACCATACTTAGGCTTATAGGCGTGAAGGTCTTGTATCTTAAGGCAAATGGGTCGGCCGGCCAATATGGATTGCTCTGGGGGCTGCTTGCTTTTGGAATAGGGGGCTTATGCCCCTCAAGCCCCCCTGAACTGCAGCGTACCAAGGTCAAGTTCTTTCCTCTTGATGTGGAGGCCCTGCTAGCTGAATCGCTTCTAATTCCGACGTCCTTCTCTTCCAAGTACAAGCATCTTGGCTGGAAAGAAAAGATGGTAATACACAGATTCCGGGACCCCGAAGTGATGGTGGAGACCTTTGAACTGGACAACCCAACATTCCGTCCCCTTACAGAGGTACTCGGGAGATAGATCGAGAGGGGTTGCTGTGTTAGTCTGTCTGTAGCAGTAGGAAAGAGCAAAGTCCAGGAGCACCTTAAAGACTAACAAAATTTGTGGCAGGGTTGGAGCTTTCCTGAGTCGCTGCTCAGTTCTTCAGATCCGAAAAGAGCAAGAGTTCATTTGCATGGTCGGATATCTGAAGAAGCGAGCCGTGACTCACAAAAGCTCATCATACCCTGCTACAAATGTTGTTAGTCTTTAAGGTGCTCCTGGACTCTTTGCTCTTTTCTAGAGATACTTGGAGTGCACAGAGAGCCACTTTGGTGTAGTGGTTAGGAGCACGGGTTGTAATGGAACTGATATGGTCTGTTGAGCACCGACTTATAACTGTTTTATAGATGATTGTTTTCTGTTTATTGTTTTATGTATGGCATGTTGCCTCTATGTTCGCGGCCCTGAGCCCATGTTGGAAGGGCGGGATACAAATCTAATAAATAAATAAATCTGAGAGAACTGGGTTGGATTCCCCACTTCTCCACATGCAGCTGGTGGTGTGACCTTGGGTCAGTCACAAGTTCTCTCGGAACTGTCACTCACAAGTTCTCTCTGAGGGCTGACACTTCTTAGCTTCCCAGATCTGACAAGGTAGGGCTATCCTGGACTATCCAGATGAGGGCTGGGGAGGAAGTCAGGGTAGAAAAAATACACGGCGGACACAAGAACATTGAGGATTAGAACCGAGATCACATGTGGAAGCTGTAGAGGGGATGCCGCTTAGCAGGAAAGGATGATCCCAGTTAAGAGGCAGGACGAGGGTTTAGAGATCTCCTTGATAGCAAATCAAGCGTGAATCTTTCCCCTCTTTTGCAGGAAAACAGCACACAATCCACCTCACCTACAGAAGCGCTTGGCTAGAGAGCCAACAGTTTACAGTGAAGATGTGTCGAGCCGTTCGATGGCCTCTGGGATCAGAGGTCTGATGTTTTGAGTTTCCGACTTCCCGGCAGCACAAGAGAGAATTTACCAGGAAGCCGAGGATGATGGGCCACGTCACTGGCCTTGAAGCAAAACTTGTTTGCTGGTTCCGGGCAAGTCTGCCTTCTTGAAATAAAACTTGGAGGGAGCCAAAAGTACCGGATGCCAAAGAGAAATGTGTGTGCCGAGGCTTCCCTTCTGTAATGTGCTGCTGTTTGCACCCGGGCAATCTTAAAACTAGAAATGAAGGTTTTTATTTCTTGGAAAGGTGGACGCAAGGAGACGGCTGCTTCTTCCATGTATATCGAGAGATGGGAAAAGAATCTCCAGATGTGGAATGTGAGAGGTCTCTCTCTTTTGTGTTCTGACTGCTTCCCAGTCCCCTGCCCGAGTCCTTTCCATTCCTCCGATCTTTTCAAAACGGTGTGGGTGCTTTTTAGAAAGTTGCATCTCTTTTAACGTGTTGAAAGTATTCCCCCCCCTTTCTTACGTGGGATTTGGCTGTAGAAAATCCTGATCCGATCTTTTCTGGGATCAGGGTGCCGGAGTGAGAATCTGGGTTCTTTTGGGAATTAGATCGAGCCCAAAGGCATGGGGATGGGTGGGTGGGTGGGAAAGCTCTGTGTATGTATATTTCTGACGGTCAGATTCTCAGTGGCCTACACGTTTGCGATTGGTGAGCATCTCGAGTCTTGCCTAAGATAGCTCGGTCAGTTTGGGGCACGGCTGGAATGTCTCTCTCGGTCCGTTGGAGTGCGGGGGGCTTCCACTTCCCCCTGAAGATTCTGAAAGGTGTTGTCGACCGCAGATTTGAAGGGCGGGGTGGGTGGGTTAGAGAACTGAGCACATGGCCACTGCTGAAGTCTTCAACCCAGTCCGGTGCAGTCCTAAGTCTTGACATAGAGTGTTTCTAGGACTGAGCTCAGAGCCTCTGGGTTGCGTTTGAGGCCCCCCCCCCGAAAGTTACTGAGACATTTTGAAAGCAAGCAACTGACGAATCTCAGGGAATCCCAAGTGTTGCTGTGTTCCCCGAGGCACAGAAGGAAGAGACTGGCCAGAATTCTTAGGGAGCATTGAAGTTTGGTCTGCGGAGTATCTCTTGCTGGGCATTAACTGCTAGGTTGCAAGCCTTGTTTTGTTGTTTGGCACCATGAACGGTGGTCACAGTAGCCCCGTTTGGATTGTCGGAACTCAATGATGCCTGTCTGACGGCAGTGCGTTCTACTTAGGTTGCCTTTCGGAAAAGCATTTCCCATCCTTTCCCCCCCTTTAAAGGCTTTTATGCAAACCTCTGTCCCCTTCCACGTGTCTCTGCCACGTCACCGGAGCACAACTGGTATGACGGATTATTATTATTTTTTTTTATAGCCAACGAGTTGAAACCTGTCTGCGGAACGCGATATACCTCTTTGAAGCTTGTTTGCCAAGATGATGGAGAATGTTATGTACTCATGGATAATAGTTGGAAATAAAACTCAAAAGATACTTTACTGGAGGTGTGCTCATTTGGGGGAGTCACTAGTGCTGGATGAATGCAGGCCGGATGGTGTATTGGGTAAGAGATAATGTGAGTGAATTATCATGTTCTGCTTGGAAGAAGCTACCTTGGGTAAAAGAAAAGTGGCAAATGCTTGTCCTGCGGAGCTTACAAGTTCAGAATAGAGTTGCCGTTTTGGGCTGTCCTGTCCAGCGTTCCCTCTAAACTGAGTTAGTGTGAGCCAGCTCACAGTTTTTGAGCCTCCAGCTCATGCGTTTTTGTCTTTGCCCAGGAAGGAGGGCTCCAGGGCAAACTAATTTATGCAGCAGCCAAATCGCTCGCTCACAACTTTAATGCCAGTCGCTCACAAAGGAGAATTTTTGTTCACAAGACTCCACAGCTTAGAGGGAACATTTTGGTCCTGTCCCAATTTTTGAGTCGGAACATAAGAGTGGCCACGCTGAGTCAAGACCAGTGGCCCATCCCGTCCAACACTCTGTGTCACACAGTGGCCAAAACCCAGGTGCCATCAGGAAGTCCACCAGCGGGGCCAGAACTCCAGAAGCCCTCCCACTGTTGCCCCCCAAGCACCAAGAATACAGAGCATCACTGCCCCAGATATATACTGAATTCCCCAATGTGGTCTACTTCTCTTCTGTGGTTGTCTAGACCTGGGGGTGTTGAGGAATAGCACATGCGTTGATAGCTCTTACGCCAGTGGTCTTCAACTTTTGCCATCTTGGGATCTGCTAAACTGCAGGTATGCAATACGACACCATAGTATTCACCATTACTATGTATGGGTGTGAAAGCCAGGCAGTAAAAAAAGTTGACATGAAAGACCCAAAGAATCATTAACACATGGAATTTACTGCTTTAGGAAGTGGTGGCAGCTACAAGCATAGACAGCTTCAAGAGGAGATTGGATAAACAGATGGAGCAGAGGTCTAGCGGTGGCTATTAGTCACAAGAAGAGGAAGAAGAGATTGGATTTATACCCTGCCCTTCACTCAGAGCGGCTTACAAACGCCTTTCCCTTCCCCTCCCCACAATAGACACTCTGTGAGGTAGGCAGGGCTGAGAGAGCTCTTTCCAGAACTGCCCTCTCAAGGACAGCTCTGACAGAACTATGGCGTTCCTAAGGTCATCCGGCAGCTGCGAGTGGAGGAGTGGGGGATCAAACCCGGTTCTCCCAGATTAGATTCCGCGCACTTAACCACTACACCAAACTGGCTCTCAAGGTATAGATGAAACACTGTCTGGGGAAGTGATGCTCTGTCTTCTTGGTGCTTGGAGAGCAACAGTGGGAGGGTTTCTGGCGTTCTTGCCCCACGGGTGGGCTTCCTGATGTCCCCTGGATTTTGGCCCCTGTGTGAGACACAGTGTTGGACTGGATGGACCATTGCCCTGATCCAGCCTGGCTTCTGTTATGTTGTTCAGTAGATTCCTTTGAAATCTGGTGTCAGAGGAGAGTTTTATGGCTACTGTGGTCCGCCAGAAAAAGACAAATCAGTCAGCTCTTGGTCAAATGAAACTCGACTTCTCCCTAGAAGCTAAAGTGACCATACTGAAGGCTTATTGTACTTTGGTCACATTATGAGAAGACAAAGAGTCACTGGAAAAGACAATAATGCTAGGAAAGGGGGAAGACAGACCCAGCAGGGGATAGTTGGACTCTACCAGGAAAGCCACAGCACTCAGGTTGCAAGACCTGAGCAAGGCTGTTTCAGGACAGGAGTTTTTGAGGTCATTAATTCATAGGGTCACCGTTAAGGTCAGAAGCGACAGGATGGCACTTCACACACACAACAGGAAGTTGCCTATTGACTTCACTTAAGCCCCCTTTTCTCCCTAGTGGGGAACCAGAGTCGCTTATGACCGTCTCCTTTTATCCTCATAACAACCTTGCGAGGTACACCTAAGCCTTTTGGTGTGGTGACCCGCACGTTCAAACTTTTACTTGATAGAGTGACCTATTTTTGTTCTTTTTAAAGCAGAAAAAGAGCCTGCACAAATTGCTAAAACAGCAAAAGCCTGGCGCCATTTTCACTAGCGCTAGGGGCCCACCTTTTGGGAAACAACGGGTTAGGCTAGATTGGAGTCCAGGGGCAACTTAAGAAGAGAAGAAGAAGAAGAGTTTGGATTTATACCCCACCCTTCACTTCCCAAAGGTGTCTCAGAGCGGCTTACAAACTCCTTTCCCTTCTCCCCACAACAGACACCTGTGAGGTAGGTGGGCCTGAGAGAACTTCTGACAGAAACTGCTCTTTCAGGAACAGCTGTGCCAGAGCTTGTGACTGACCCAAGGTCACATCAGCAGGTGCAAGTGGAGGAGTGGGGAATCAAACCCGGTTCTCCCAGATAAGAGTCCGTGCACTTAACCACTACACCAAGCTGGCTCTCAGAGACCAACAAGATTTGGGGGGCATTGATTAATTATTGGGGGGCTCAGAGGTTAAGATGCTGAGCTGCAGGCTGGAAGTTACGGGCAGTCTGAGGCCCAAGACTGCCCTTTCTCATGGTGCTGGCCATGTGAGGACAGACAAACGCCTTCGCGTTTGAGTTTTCCCCTGATTAGCGAGTTATTAAATACTCTGAATGCTTTATGACATCACTCCCTTTCTTCCTCTTACATCACAATGAGTTGCCATGGAAACAATGCTTTCTTGTTGCCTAGGGCAGCCCACTGCCTCTCAGTCTCAACCCCCCCACACACACAAACACACTCTCTGGAGCCCATACTGAGCTGCTTCTAGCTTCTGTACCTTGACTTGAAGTCCGTGAGCCAAGTGGGCAGCAGACTCTCGCCCCTCAGTTAGCTCTGAGACTTCAGCTTTCAGCTGGATGTTTTCTTTCTCCAGTTCTGCCAACAGTTTGGTTCTCTCACGGAGCTGAGAGCTTTCCTCAAACATCCGGGCATTCTCTTTTAATATGGCGCGAAGACTCCCTTCCACCTCATGGCATCGTTTCTCTTTTTTCCTCCACCTCCTGCCTGAGGTGTTCGCATTGGCTCTGTTTTTCCACAAGTGGTTTTTCTAAACGCCAATATTGAGACTCGGAATCTCTTTTGAAGATGCTGCCGTGTCGCTGAACGCCTGTGCTCGTGGCTCTCCATCCACGTTAGGTCTGTTCAGTGGTTTTGGTTTCTCCTTCGCCAAAGAAGAGCCCTCCAAAGCCACATGGATGGTTGATGGTGCTTCCTGATGTATGATGCCTGATGGAGAAGACCCCTTGGGAGCTCTTCTGGAGGTCTGAAGAGAATCCGTCTGGGGCCTGAGTGCTGTTTGTCTTTGTAACAGGAGCGCATCTGACTCTGTGGTGTGCACAGAGGGGTTCTCCTTGAGGGATGCGAACTGAGCCCACAGTTCTTGACACTCCTCCTGCAAGGTGTGATTCTGCTGGTCTTTGGCCAGCAGGACACTGGCTTGCCCATCTAGATCTTTCTGCTCCCGCTCTGGAGCAAACATCTTCTCCCTCAATTCCGGACCAGAGGAATTTGGGTCCCTTGGTACTGCAGGCGAGGAGGCCTGCCTGGATCTGCACAGGGACCCTGCATGCAAAGGCTCCCCTTCAAAGCGCTCCAAAATATACTTTAGGAAGAGCTGGTTCTGCAGCTCCAGCTGCTCCTCTAGCTGGCGGATCCGGAAAGCTTGCCCCCCGTCAACTTCCCGCTGGAGCTCGTCCGAGAGTTCCCGGAGTTGGGCGCGGCACTCTGGGCTCAGCACACCACCGGAGCCTCCATGGCTCTTGCTCCCGTGGATGACCAGCTCCTTGGCCAGCTGATGCTGCAAGTCGCAGGCCTGGCGCATGGCGCTGCCTCGCTCCTTTCCCAGGAGATCCCGGGATTCTTTTCTCTCTGCTTCTTTCCAGCGCAGGAGCTCCCGAATCTCAGCTTCTCGTTCCCTTTCGTTCGTTTCCCTCAGCTTGTCCAGTTCACGGGCCAGGCGCTGCTCCCATGTGGACTGGAGCCTGCCAGCCAGCTGCTGTTGGTCACGCTGGGCCTTCTCACGCAGCTCTCGAACTTCAATGGTGAATCGGTGGCGGGCATCTTCTAGTTTGGCCCGCAGTGTGTCTCGTTCCGGCCGGAGGTCATCGTAGGAAGTCCTGCAGCCGTTTCCCCTGCTGGGGCTGCCATAGGAAGATTGGTGTGGAATGGTGCCCAGGGGTGTAGGCCCTTGGACCTTTTCCAGAAAGACTGCCCTTTCTCATGGTGCTGACCATGTGAGGACAGACAAACGCCTTCGCATCCCCTGAAGGAATGAGTTTTTCCCTGACTAGCGAGTTATTAAATACTCTGAATGCTTTATGACATCACTCCCTTTCTTTCTCTTACATCACAGTGAGTTGCCATGGAAACAACCCTTTCTTGTTGCCTAGGGCAACCCACTGCCTCTCAGTCTCACCCCCCCACACACACACACTCACAGGAGCCCATACTGAGCCAGCCAATGGTTGGACTTGGTACAAGGCTGCTTGGTCCGTACCCGCCCCAGGCAAGGAGGACCAGCCTGCAACAAATCCTAAATAGAGTTACACCCTTCTCAGTCTATTGTAGGATTTTGCACTGTCAGTTCCTTCTTGGGGGATGTACTAAAAGGAAGGACAGGATTGCCCAGGATACCCCAGTGGAAACAGGCCCATGGGAAATAATGGGAGCGAGGAATGCCAATTAACTTGCATGGTCTCCACTGAAATACATTACGGTACAAGTAGAGTTCCGAAGAAAATGCAGAATGGATTTTCCATTGAGGTGTCTGGGCCCAAACAGACTACTCTGGGACTGGAAGGACAGGCCCCAGAGTGGAATGACAGTCCCTGGGGGTAGCCAATGAGTTCTGGGACTGGAAGGGCAGGCCCCAGAGTGGAATGAAAGTCCCTGGGGGTAGCCAATGAGTTCTGGGACTGGAAGGACAGTCCCCAGAGTGAAATGACAGTCCTTGGGGGGTAGCAGGTGTGTTCTGGAAGTGAACCAAATACCACAAAATGAAATGCCAGCCCCTGGAAGTAGCTGGAGTATTCTGGGACTGGAAGGACTGGCCCCAGAGTGGAATGCCAGCCCCTGGGGGTAGCAGGAGTGTTCTTAGACTAGAATGACAGGCTCCACCACATTCCCAAGATCTCCAGGAATTTTCCAAGGCAGCGTTGGCAACCTGATACCACAGCTGGGGAGTGGATCGATGCTCTTTCAAAATTGCCATTCTTGCCCCAAGGATTGAGAGGAGGAGAAGAAGAGAAGAGATTGGATTTATACCCCACCCTTCTCTACCTTGAAGTCTTAAGAGTGGCATACAATCCCCTTCCCCTCCCCTCCCCACAACAGACACCCTGTGAGGTAGGTAGGGCTGAGAGAGCTCTTTCGAGAACTGCCCTTGAGAGAACAGCTCTGAAGGAACTTGTGACTGACCCAAGGTCACACCAGCAGCTGCATGTGGCGGAGTGGGGAATCAAACCCGGTTCTCCCAGATTAGAGTCAGCGCTCCTAACCACTACACCGAACTGGCTCTACACCTATATATATTGCTGATTCCTCTTCTTCCTCTTTGTATCCTTGAACCCCGTTTATTCAGCAATAGCCTGTCCCATCTTCCCTGGGTAAAGAAGCCAACCTGCTCTTTTTCCTCCTTTAAAAGTGAAGAATGTCCAGTCACACCTTTCCTCTTACAGTGATCTCATTGGTTCAGGTGGGGCAGCCGCGTTGGTCTGAAGCAACAGAATGAAGTCTGAGTCCAGCGGCACCTTTAAGACCAACACAATTTAATTCTAGGAATAAGATTTTGTGGGCATGCATACTTCTTCAGAGACCCAGAATTAAACTATGTTGGTCTTAAAGGTGCCGCTGGACTCAAAACTTCATTCTAGTGATCCAATTGGATTTATTGTAGAGTAAATCCACCCGTGGGCATGTAACAGATACTTTCATATTGGCAGATTACAGATAGATAGAACTGGCCAATACCGGTTTGGTGTTGCACCATACAATGAACCAGAGCTGGAACTGGGAGACCCAGGTTCGAATCCTGGCTCTGCCACGGAATGTTGCTGGGTGATTTTATTCAACATAGGGAAGAAGAAGAAGAAGAAGAGATTGGATTTATACCCCACCCTTCACTCGAAGTCTCAGAGCAGTTTACAAACTCCTTTCCCTTCCCCTGTGAGGTAGGTGGGGCTGAGAGAGCTCTTTCCAGAACTGCCCTTTCAAGGACAGCTCTCGTCAGAACTATGGCTTGCCCAAGGTCATCCAGCAGCTGCAAGTGGAGAAGTGAGGAATCAAACCCGGTTGTCCCAGATTAGAGTCCTCGCACTTAACCACTACACCAGACGGGCTCTGAGGGGAAAGTGTCGGGCGAAATCAGGGGTAAAATTCCTGAGGTAACTCAAATAACTCTGAGGTAAAATCAGTAGAGGCATAGACTACAGTTCATATGTTTCAGGCTAAGGAGAGTTTCTTAAAACTCTTCACCATGACTTAAAATCTTTACGATGAGAGGCTTTTGTTTCCAGTGTTTCCCAAACACTCCAGTACACTTTCTCTGAGTATTCGCTGACTGTTTCGGTTTCCAGAAGACTGGGACACTCTATCCAGTACCCAACCCCTTCTCTAAACACACCAGTACTTTCAGCCTGACCTATCCCACAGGGTTGGCGTGAGGATAAAAATGGAGGAGAGGAGAATGACATTAGCCAGTTTGGGTTCCCATTGGGTAGAAAAGGTGGGGTATAAATGAAGTACAGCTATTACAGTTATTACTAGGCAGAGCCTGTGTTTCCTGGAGTCTAGCATTCATTTCCACACAGCAGCCAACCAGTTGCCCGGGGGGGGGCGGCCATTAACAGCACAGAGGCAGAGGCCTTCCTCTGATGTTGCCTCCTAGCCAGCGTTCCCCTTAAGCTGAGTTCTTGTGAGCTAGCTCACAGTTTTTTAGCCTCCGGCTTACAGATTTTTGTCTTAGCTGCAGGGTTGCCAGGTCTGGGTTGGAAAATACCTGGAGACTTTGGGGGGTGGATCCAGGAGAGGGCGGGGTTTGGGGAGGGGAGGGGCCCCAGCATGGTCCAGTACCATCGAGTCCCCCCTTCAAAGCAGCCATTTTCTCCAGGGGAGCTGATCTCTGTCAGATCAGTTGTCAAAGTGGGCAGTCCCCAGGCCCCACCTGGAGGCTGGCAACCCTACTTAGCTCAGGAAGAATGGCTCCAGAGGAAGCTAATTTATTCAGCAGCCAAATTGCTTGCTCACAAAGTGGATTTTTTGCTCACAAGACTCCACAGCTTAGAGGGAGCATTGGTCCTAGCACTGGTTTTCAGAGACTGACTGCCTCTGGATATGGAGGTTCGCTTTCGCCCTTATGGCTAGTCGCCTCCATGAACCTGCCTGGCCCCTTTCTTGAAGTTATCCATGCCAGGGTGGTGTGGTGGTTAGAGTGCCAGATTAGAATCTGGGAGACCCAGGTTCGAGTCCCCATCCTGCCGTGGAAGCTTGCCGGGTGACCTTGGGCCAGTCACATGCTGTCAGCCTGAGCCCACTTCACAGGGCTGTTGTGAGGATCAAACGGAGGGGAGAGGAACGGTGTTGGCTGCTTTTGGGTCCCATCGGGGAGACTGGCAGGGTATCAATGAAGGAAAACAACAAGAGATACAGTGCAGGCCACAGCCTGTGTAAGTGTTTTCAGAGTGCGGGCCAAAGGAATCACTGCAGAATCCGGACTGTCTGCAGCTGAGCCTGATTTCCTATCAGTTCTTTCCCTGGCCTGCCCTTGGAAGAAAGGGAGAATCATTCTCTCTCAGTCGTAACTTCTAGCAGCTGTGGAAGGGGTGGAGTGGTAGCATATAAGGATTCCCTCGAAGGCTGTTTCTTTTCTGAAGGGGTTTGCTGGATCCAGTAGTTAGGATGGGAGGCCCAGGCCAGCTTAGTGTCGGCGTGCTGTGCTTCATGGCCACCTTCGTTGCCTCTTACAACCCTCGGGATTTCTCTGGGAGACACTCGGGCCTCTTGAGCCGTCCTCCAACGGCTGCTCCTGAGAGGCAGCTGGTGGACTCTCCTTCCTGGTCCCGTTCCAACTCCTGGGCGGTGGTGGACGTCTCCCAGCCGAGGGCTTTGTCCGCCTTGACCCCCGTTTCGGTTCAGTGTGAGGAAGCCCAGGTGGTTGTCACGGTGCAGAGGGACCTGTTTGGGACGGGGAGGCGGGTCCAGGCGGCGGACCTGAGCCTGGGCTCCTCCAGCTGCAAGCACACCTCCCTCGACGCTGCCGAGGAGACGGTGGTCTTTGAAGCTGGGCTCCACGAATGCGGTAGCACCTTGCAGGTAAAGTTGCTTCCCCCCCCCTTTCCTTAATGCTGTCCCATTTAGGGCTGCCAACTCTGGACTGGGGAACTTTTTGGAGGTTTGAGGGCAGAGCTTGGGAAAAGTGGACTTGGAGGAGAACCTCAGGAGAGCCCTGCTGGATCAGACCAGTGGTCCGTCTAGTCCTGCATCCTGTCTCACACAGCGAGCCAACCAGTTCCTCTGAAGGGCCAACAACAGGGCAGAGAGGCCAAGGCCTTCCTAAGAACATCAGAAGAGCCCTGCTGGATCAGACCAGTGAGGGTCCATCTAGTCCAGCCTCCTGTCTCACACGGTGGCCAACCAGTTCCTCTGGAGGGTCAGCAACAGGGCCTGGAGGCTGAGGCCTTCCCCTGATGTTGCCTTTTAGCACTGGAATTCAGAGGTTTAGTGCCTCTGAATGTGGAGGTTCCCCTCAGTCAACACAGCTAGGAGCCATTGACAGACTTATCCTCCATGAATCTCTCTAACCCCTTTTTAAAGCCGTTTATTCTTGTGGCCATCACTACACCCTCTAGCAGCGGATTCCACATTTTAATCACTCTCGGTGTAAAGTAGTATTTCCTTTTTGTCCACCCTGAACCTACTGCCCATCAGCTTCACTGGATGCCCTCGAGTTCTAGTACTTAGGGAGAGGGACTTTTTTTTTTGGCTTTGTCCACTCTTTCCACTCCATGCATCATTTAATAAACCTCTATCATCTCTCCCCCCACCACCTTAGTCGTCTCTTTTCTAAACTGGAAAGTCCCAGACCCTTCATCCTCTCCTGCTAGGGAAGGTGCTCCAACCCCCTGATCATCTCGGTTGCCCCTCCTCTGTACTTCCCCCAGCTCTGCCATGTCCTCTTTGAGATACGGTGACCAGAAATGGACACAGTGCTCTAAATGAGGCTGTACCGTCGATCTATAGCGGGCATCGTACTGGCCGTTTTATTCTCAATCCCTTTCCTAAGAACCCCCAACGCTGAGTTTACCTTTCCCACACTGGGCTTTGGTTGAACTGTCTACTACAACCCCAAGATCTTTTCCCCTCCCTGTCTCAGCAAGTTCAGACCCCTTTAGCCTATACTTGAAGTGGGAATTTTTTTTTTGTCCCAGAGTACTGGAGGGGAGAGAAGAGAAGTAAGCAGGGATATGATGCCGTGGGTCCATTCCCTGAAGCTGCCATTTTGTCCGGGGGAACTGAACCCTGTCATCTGGAGCTCAGTTGTCCTTCCAGGAGAACTCCAGCCCCCCAGCTGGAGCTTGGCCACCCAAGTTCTGTTGTAACCCTAGCTGTGGAGATGGGATTGCAGTGAACTGGCTCAAGGTCTTCTCGGCTGTTGGAAGTTCCGGTCCTTGAACAGTCTCTCTCCCGGCTTATTTGTTTTATTTACAATATTTGTACCTCGCCTTTCTAGAGAGCCAGTTGGGTGTAGTGGTGAGGAGCGCGGACTCTAATCTGGGAGAACCGGGTTTGAGTCCCCACTCTTCCACGTGCAGCTGCTGGTGCGTCCTTGGGTCAGTCACAAGTTCTCTCAGAGCTGTTCTCTCAGGAGCATTTCTCGAGTGAGATCTCTCAGCCCTGCCTACCTCACAGGGTGTCTGTTGTGGGGAGGGGAAGGGAAAGGAGACTTTCAGCCAGTCTGAGACTCCTTTAGGTAGTGAAGGGCAGGATATAAATCCAATCTCTTCTCCTCTCTCTCTTCTTCCTTTACAAGGGGCACCAAGTTGGCTTAACAATTTAAAACATACATAATAAAGTCCTGTTTTAAAACCATTAAAAGCAACCCCTCCCCAGACATACAGGGTTAAAACAATTTATTATGTATCTACATTATTTATATCGCAACCTTCTCTCCCAGTGGGAAGCCAAAGTAGCTGACGTCCCTCTCCTTCCCTCCATTGAATCCTCACAACAACCCTGTGAGGTAAATTCAGGTGGGTAAGTCGGTAAGTCTGAAGCAACAGAACCAAGTTTGGGTCCAGTGGCACCTTTAAGACCAACTAAAGTTTAATTCTGGCCCCGACTTACACTTTGCTGGTCTTAAAGGTGTCACTGAACTCAAACTCAGTTCTGTTGCCTCAGACTAACCTGGGTGTAAGCTTTTGTGAGCATGCACAGTCCTTCGGATACATATACATAGAAGTTTATACCCAGAATTAAAACTTTGTTGGTTTTAAAGGTGCCACTGGACCCAGACTTTGTCCTGTGAGGTAGTTTAGGCTCAGAGTGTGTGCACTGGCCCAAGGCCATCCAGCAAGCTTCCATGGCATGGTTGGGGATTCGAACCTGGGTTTCCCAGACCCTAGCAGTCCAACACTTCAGCCACCACATCACGTTGGCCCTCCAGCATTAGAAACAGCTTAAAAAACTGAGTCAAAATACTTCTCTCTCTCTCTCTTTTTGCCATCAAGTTGGCCTTGGCTAGTATTTGGAAGGGCGACCTCCAAGGAATACCAGGGTTGTGACGCAGAGGCAGGCAATGGAATGTTTTTTTGCCTTAAAACAAGTCACCACCTAGTGGTGCATAACACTAAAGAGCTAGAACTTGTGGCTGCCAGACAATCTTAGGATCTCCTGGCTATCCTACACAATGCCATACGATAATGATTGTTAGAACAAATTTAGAGTCCAGTGGCAACTTTAAGACCAACCATGCTTTATTCAAGGTATGAGCTTCCGTGTGCATGCACTCTTTTTCAAATACATTGGAATGGAAGGTAAACTTATAGACAGGGGCTGAACAGCAAATTGACCTGTAACATGATGGAGATGTGCAAAGACACAAAACTAAATAACAAGCGAAGGTTATAAGGTCAACAGCTGTAAAGCAATAAACATGTCAAAATAACAGATACATGTGTAAAGGTATCTTTTCTAATTGTGGGAAGTAAACAGATACTCTCCATTCTCTCCTTTCAGATATGGAGGTTGGTGTAGTGGTTAAGTGTGCGGACTCTAATCTGGGAGAACCGGGTTTGGTTCCCCACTCCTCCACTTGCACCTGCTGGTGTGACCTTGGGTCAGTCACAAGCTCTGGCACAGCTGTTCTTGAAAAAGAGCAGTTTCTGTCAGAGCTCTCTCAGGCGCACCTACCTCACAGGGTGTCTGTTGTGGGGAGGGGAAGGGGAAGGAGTTTGTAAGCCGCTCTGAGACTCAAAAGTGAAGGGCGGGGTATAAATCCAATCTCTTCTCTTCTTCTTCTTATCATTATTGACCAGGGCCAATCCTGTTTAGCTTCTGAGATCGGGCTCGCCTGGGCTATCCAAACATGTAAACACTGATTAGGAAAGATTCATAATTGAGAGAATGCCAGATGAAACAAAATGGTCTTCACTCACCGGTGGAAGATGACAAAAAGGTGCAGCCGGGGCTTAGTGTCTCTCCAATTAAATAGATGTTCCATTTAAATCCAAGTATGTAAATGGATCCTTGGTCTCTTAAGCTCACAAGCCTGGGCTTTAGGAAAGCCTTGCATTTTGCTTCAGTGCACATGCCAGGGTTTTTAATAGTGGGACGAGATACATCTTGAGATATAAGCCTGTAAAGCTTAATATAGAACATATACATTCTCAAACACACAATTCTCAGACACACAATTGGAGGCAACAAGATGTAGCTTCACAAAGTTTTGAGTCCGGTGGCACTTTCAAGACCAAAAGTTTTATTCTGGGTATAAGCTGTTGCGTGCACGCAGGCGTCTTCAGAGACATTATCAAATCTTGGTGAGATGGAGGTCCTGGTCACATGGTCATTGTGATTGGGTTTCACAACTGTTCCCTAGCGCATTTAAAAGGGCTGATCAGACAGCCAGTTCTGTCTCCCGTATCAAAGCGGACTCACCCCCTGCAGTCCTCCCAGTTTTCTAGCATGTTTTCCGACACTGGGAAAATCAAATGCTTTCCTACTACTTGTGCTGTGAATCTCCAATTTCTCCTATCTGGACAGCCATCTCTTGCTACAAATGTGATTAAGTCATCAGTATGTCCTTCTTGTGGTAGTTCCCCCTCCCCCCCGGCTTTCACCGTTGTGTGCATGAACAGCCCTGCGCTGCACATATTAAATGCATGAACACTCAAGCGCACATAAAACAGCGCTTGGTTACCCATCGGTAGTTCATTTTATTCTCTGTTTGGGAAGGAAAAACCACTGCATCTAAGCAGGAGCCGTGGTTTGTGCATGTGCTTATGTGCATATGTACACATGCGCATATGTGTATATGTGCATGCGCATGCACAGACATTTTTTAAAAATTGTGCCACACCACCACTTGGGCAGTGCAGCTGTCTGGGCGGTGCCTGGACCTTGTGCAATGCAAGCGGTTGGGCAAGAGATGTGTGATCATCTGAACCCGCCAAAAATATCCCCAATCAAATCTACAGTGGGAACAAATCACGGTAAGCTTGCTGTGTGACCACGTGGAGTAACATCAGGGTTGGGTAGCTTGAGTCAAGTCCAGGAGAAAAGAGCCAGAGTCCAGGAACATCTTAAAGACTAACACCTGGTATTTTTGGCCACTGTGTGACAGAATGTTGGACTAGATGGGCCATTGGCCTGATTCAACATTGGCTTCTCTTATGTTCTTCTGTGGCAGGGAAGGAGCTTTCGTGAGTCACGGCTCCCTTCAGTCTTGCTGACCTGAACACTGCATCCAACTCAAAAAGTGCTGTTAAGTGTTCTCCACCCCTGGGAGGAGAGAATGGAGATTCTCGGTTTGCTTCCCACAATTAGAAAAAGGCACCTTCAGACATTGATCTGCTATTTTGACATGTTTATTGCTTTACAACTGTTGAGTTTATAACCTTAGCTTGTTATTTAGCAATTTCTAACTTTGCATAACTTAAAAATCCCCGTGTTACATGTTAATTTGGTGTTAATGTCTATGAGTTTGAACCTTACCTACCAGTTTGGTGTAGTGGTTAAGTGCGCGGACTCTAATCTGGGAGAACCGGGTTTGATTCCCCACTCCTCCACTTGCACCTGGCTGGATGACCTTGGGTCAGTCACAAGCTCTGGCACAGCTGTTCTTGAAAAAGAGCAGTTTCTGTCAGAGCTCTCTCAGCCCCACCTACCTCACAGGGTGTCTGTTGTGGGGAGGGGAAGGGAAAGGAGTTTGTAAGCCGCTCTGAGATTCCGAGTGAAGGGCGGGGTATAAATCCAATCTCCTCTCCTCTTCGTCTTCTTCTTCCAATGCATTTGAAAAACTGTGCCTTGCACAGGAAAGCTCATACCTTGAATAAACCTTTGTTGGTCTTAAAGGTGCCGCCAGACTCTAAATTTCTTAAGGCGCCCCTCTTTCTTCCAGATGACCCCAGACTCTCTGATCTACAGCACCCGTCTCTACTACAAACCGGCACTCGGAAGCAACCCGGTCATCATTCGAACCAGCCCTGTCGAGGTTCCCATTGAATGCCATTATCCAAGGTGGGGCCCTCTGAAATCCTGCCCCTGTGACTAGACTCGTTCCTCGGGGGACCTGGCTTCTCAACTGAGGTCTCTCCTCTTTCAGGAAAGACAACGTCAGCAGCAAGGCCATCAGGCCGACGTGGGTGCCCTTCAGCTCCACGCTGTCTGCCGAAGAAAGGCTGGTCTTCTCCTTGCGCCTCATGAACGGTAGGTGGGGTTGCCAGTTTTGGGCTGGGAAATATCTGGAGGCAGGGCTGTTTTGGGGCAGGAACGCACAGGAACGGAGTTCCGGCTGGCTCCCGAGTTGGCCACGCCCAGCAGGAACTCATTAGCATAACAGGCTACACCCAACAGCAGAAACTCATTAGGATTGGCTACATGAGGGGTGTGTGGCCTAACATGCAAAGGAGTTCCTGCTCCAAAAAAAGCCCTGGGTTTTGAGAACAGACAAGGTAAACAGAATAAGGAGCAAAAGGCGGGTGTGGCTGGATGACCACACTTCTGGTAACATGGGGTGTGTGGCCTAATATGCTAATGAGCTTTTGCTGTCATGGGGTGTGGCCTAATAGGCTAATGAGGTTTTTCTGTTGGCTGTGGCCTATTATGCTAATGAGTTCCTGCTGGGCTTTTTCTACAAAAAAAAGCCCTGTCTGGAGTTTGGGGATTGGAATCGGGGGAGGCTGGGGTTTGTGGAGGGACCTCAGCTGAGTGGAATGTCGTCGAGTCCAACCTCCGAAGCGGCTGTTTTCTCCAGCTGAACTTGGTCATCTTGAGATCAGTTGTAATAGTGGGAGATCTCCCGGTGCTACCTGAAGGTTGGCGACCCTAAATTGGTAGCTAGGGATCAGCTGAAGGAAGGAAACACTACCTGCTCCCAAGATCTAAAAACTATCTCTTGACCACGTTGGTTTTGGGTTCAAGTGAGGAAATAGCTCGGCTCATGAAGGAGGCTTTAGCCAGCCCGGCGGAAGCCCAGCGGGCAGAAAGGGAAGCCAGTCGCAAGACCAGCAAAGCCCTACTGGAGGCCCTGCGTGAAGAGACCAGAAATTCTGAGCCGCTCCAGAGCAGACTTAATTTCTGCAGCAGCCAAAATCGCTCGCTCACAACTTGAATACCGGTAGCTCACAAAGGAGAATTTTTGCTCACGAGACTCCACAGCTTAGAGGGAGCATTGGTTGTGAGCGAGCAATTTGACTATGGCATAAATGAGCTTGCTCTGGAGCCATCCTTCCTGAGCGAAGACAAAAATATGTGAGCCGGAGGCTAACAAACTGTGAACTAGCTCACACTAACTCAGCTTAGAGGGAACACTGGTCCTGCCCTCTCTATCTGTCTAGACTCTTTGGCGGCATCTCTCATGTTTGAGGCAGGACACAGCGCAAAGCCCTCCAGTTCTAACAAGGCTCACCCAGTCTTGGAAGCGAAGCAGGGTCGGCCCTGGATAAGACTTGGATGGGAGACGGCCAAAGGAAGCCCAGCAGAGGCAGACGATGGCAAGCCACCTCTGTTCACCCCTTGCCCTGAAAATCCTTTGGGGTCAGCATGAGTCAGCTGTGACCCAATGGCATGGTCCACCGCTAAAATATGTGGCTGAGAGGACAAGCGTCCCCCAATTGAACAGTTGTGTTGTGCCATTGCTAAGTCCAGGAATCCTGCCAGGGCAAGAGTTGGTGGGCCTTTCCAGTTGGGGAACGACAGTTGTGTGTTTGAAGAACTCA
This sequence comes from Gekko gecko, assembly GCA_029375565.1. NCBI lineage: Eukaryota > Metazoa > Chordata > Lepidosauria > Squamata > Gekkonidae > Gekko > Gekko gecko. The sequence continues at coordinate 5,404,559 of JAPDNY010000017.1, read as the reverse complement.
AGAGCCCCCTTCTAGTGTCTTGGCCCCACTGGTGGACCTCCTGATGACACCTGGTTTTGGGGCACTGTGTGGCAGAGTGCTGGACTGGATGGGCCACTGGCCTGATCCAACATGGCTTCTCTTATGTTCTTATGTCCAGGGCAGTGATGTTCTGTAATACTTGTGCTTGGGGAGCCACAGTGGGAGGGCTTCTGGAGTTCTGGCCCTGCTGGTGGACCTCCTGATGGCACTTGGGTTTTGGCCACTGTGTGACAGTGTGTTGGACTGGCTGGGCCACTGGTCTGATCCAACATGGCTTCGCTTATATTCTTATATCTGGGGCAGTGAGGCTCTGTGTTCTTGGTGCTTGGGGGGCAACAGCAGGAGGGCTTCTGGAGTTCTGGCCCTGCTGGTGGACCTCCTGGTGGCACCCGGGTTTTGGCCATTGCGTGACACAGAGTGTTGGACTGGCTGGGCCACTGGTCTGATCCAAGATGGCTTCTCTTATGTTCTTATCGGTTTCTTCTCGATTGCCTTCCAGATGACTGGACGGCCGAGAGAACCTCTAAGAGGTACCAGCTGGGAGACGCCATGCACGTGCAGGCGGATGTGAACACAATCAACCACGTGGCTTTGAGGCTCTTTGTGGACCACTGTGTGGCCACCCTGAGTCCAGACCAAGACTCCTCTCCCACATACTCGATTATCGACTTCCACGGGTAAGAATGTCTCCGGGACTTTTGAGATGTTTCCAATGTTGTCTCTTTAAATGGCCACAATCCTACCTTGCAAGGTCGCTGACTCTGCTTTTGGGTCCAGGTGCCTGGTGGATGGGCGATCGGAAGACTCCAGTTCCGCCTTTGTGTCTCCCAGGACCAGACTTGATTCTCTCCGGTTCACGGTTGATGCCTTTAGGTTTGCCCAGGAACAGGGAGACCTGGTAAGTCACCGCGTAAAGTCCTTAAGATTTCTTTTCCTGCCTAAATCGACAGTCATTTTCCCCAGCATGTATTTGTTTACTTAATTCATATCCTGCCTATCTCCCCAGTGCCCAAAAGTGTCTTATATCGTTCTCCATTTTATCCTCACAACAACCCTGTCAGGTAGGTTAGGTTGAGTGTGTGTGACTGGCCCAAGGTCACCCAGTGGGGATTCGAACCTGGGTTTGGCAGCTCCTTGTCTGACACTCTAACCATTACACCAGACATACATTTATTTATTTGGTTACCTACAGTCTGCCTGGCCCTGATCTGGATAGCCCAGTCTTGTCAGGGCCAGCATGGAGTGGTGGTTAAGAGAGACGGACACTAATCTGGAGAACTGGGTTCGATTCTTTACTCCTCCACATAAAGTCAGCTGGGTGACCTTGGGTCAGTCACGGCTCTTTCAGAGCTCTCTCAGCCCCCCCCAAATTAGTCTAGCTCATTACCTAATGGTGCATAACGCTAAAAGAGATAGAACTTCAGGCTGCCGGACAATCTTAGGATCTCCTGACTATACTACACACAATAGGGTAATTATTAGAGTTATTTCAGATCCCAGAAGCTAAGCAGGATTGGCCCCGGCTAGTATTTGGATGGGAGACCTCCAAGGAGCACCAGGGGCATGACGTGGAGGCAGGCAATGGTGAACCAACTCTGAATATCTCAAACCTTGAAGACCCGATGGGGTCGCCATAAGTCAGCTGTGATTCGATGGCATTTTTCCGCCACCATAGTCTGCCACCATAGTCCGCCTTTCTCACTGAGTCAAGGCAAATTCCACAGTGTAAGCCAAGTACGACCAACAGGGTGGGGCACACAGTGAACAGTCCAATGGGTTTGGATTACAAGAATCGGAAAACAGACCTGTGTCCCAGGAGCATCTTAGAGGAAATGAGGTTTTCAGGGTATAAGCTCCCGCAGTCAGACACTGTGAAAACAAAACAGAAATTGCGCACAGAGATGAAGCAAGACCTGAGCTCTTAAACATGAGTACATTAAGTGGTGTAGGAACTACCTCTTCTGGGGCATACTTGCAGGGAGATGCAGCAGTAAAGTAGTACGCCTACATACAGAGGAAAGGCTGTGTCCAGTTTTGGGTACCACATTTTAGGAAGGATGTTGACAAGCTCGCACGTGTCCAGAAGAGGGCGACCAGGATGGTGAGAGGGTTGGAATCTAAGTCTTATGAGGAAAGGCTGAAAGAGTTGGGTATGTTTAGCCTGGGAAAGAGAAAGAGGGGACACAATGGCAGTCTTCAAGTATTTGAAGGGCTGTCATGTAGAAGATGGAGCGGATCTATTCTCTCTTGCTCCGGATTGCAAGACTCTAGATCCAATGGGTGGAAATTACGAGGGAGTCGTTACCGGCTGAATATCGGGAGAAACTTCCTAACTGTAAGAGTGGTTGAGCAGTGGAACAGACTACCTCAGGAGGTGGTTGGATGCTCTTTTGCTAGATGTTTTCAAGTGGAGGCTGGATGACCATCTTTTGGGTATGTTGTAGGTATGTAGGGCTATCTTTCGGCTATGCTCCTGCAGTGTGCAGGAGGTTGGACTAGATGACCTGCAAGGTCCCTTCCAACTCCCAACATTCTATGATTCTAAGGCTAGGTAGCATCTGGGTCTGGTAGGCTCTTGTTCTCTGATTCAGCATATTCTCTGATATCTCATAAATGGTAGAATTAGAGTTGTCAGCTCTGAGTTAGGAGATTCCTGGAGACCTGTGGGATTGGGGATGGGGACGGAGGAGGGGAAGGACCTCGGGGTGGGATCATGCCATAGAGTCTGCCTTCCACAGCGGCCGTTTTCTCCAGGGGGACTGCGGTCTGGAGACCAGTTCTCAATTCCAGGAGGTCTCTAGGACCCACCTGGAGGTTGGCAACCCCATGTGGAATTGATCTCAGTTGGACGGAGAGCCAGTTTGGTGTAGTGGTGAGGAATGTGGACTCTAATCTGGGAGAACCGGGTTTGATTCCCCACGCCTCCGCATGCAGCTGCTGGTGTGACCTTGGGTCAGTGACAAGTTCTTTCGGAGCTGTTCTCTAAAGGGCAATCCTCGGGAGAGCTCTCTCAGCCCCACCATCTCCACAGGGTGTCTGTTGTGGGGAGGGGAAGGGATGGTAAGCCACTCTGACACTTCTTTGGGTAGTGAAGGGCGCGGTATAAATCCGATCTCTTCTTCTTCTTCTTCACATTGGGGAAGGGGTTTAGCACTTCTAAAGCAAGTCACCTTTAACATAGGAGGTTAGCTTGGGCTTCAGCTTTGGAGGTTATGCTGAGTTGCTCAGTGTATAAGCCAGAAAGCGGACTGGCTTACGTCCGGCTGCCTCTTGCTGCTTCCCCCCCCCCCCTCTCCAAGGTCTACATCACTTGCCACTTGAAAGTCGTAGCCGGTGACCAGTCTCCGGATGCTCTGAACAAGGCGTGCTCCTTCAACAAAGCACGGAGCAGGTGAGTGACGTCCGTGAGCTCGTCGGGAAGGGGCTTGGGAGTGGCTGCGGACATGACTCTCTCCTCCTCTCCGTTGCAGCTGGTCTGCGCTGGAAGGCCCCAACGGCATCTGCCGCTGCTGTGAGACCAGGAACTGTGGGACAAACCCTGGTCAGTCCCCAGGAGCTAACTCTTGGTGGGGAAGGCCAGGTGGGCGCTTCCAGAGAGATCTTCCTTCCACCCAGGGTGAGTGCTGGACCTTTGTCTTGAGGATTCTCTGGATTAAAGGGATGGTCCAGGCTAGCCTGATCTTGTCAGATCTGGGGAACCAAGCAGGGTCAGCCCTGGTTAGCACTTGGATGGGAGACCATCCAGGTAGTCCAGGGTTGCTATGCAGAGGCAGGTAATGGCAAACCACCTCTGTTAGTCTCTTGCCTTGAAAATCCTATGGGGGTCACCAGGGCTACTTCTGGGCAGGAACGCACAGGAACGGAGTTCCGGCTGGCTCCCGAGTTGGCCATGCCCAGCAGGAACTCATTAGCATAATAGGCCACACCCAACAGCAGAAACTCATTAGGATTGGCTGCATTAGGGCTGTGTGGCCTAACATGCAAAGCAGTTCCTGCTCCAATAAAAGCCCTGGGTTTGGACAGCAAACAAGGTAAACAGAATAAGAAGCACAAGGTGGGTGTGGCTGGATGACCACACTTCGGGTAACATGGGGTGTGTGGCCTAATATGCTAATGAGCTGTGCAGTCAGGGGTGTGGCCTAATAAGCTAATAAGTTCCTACTGTTGAGTGTGGCCTATTATGCTAATACGTTCCTGCTGGGCTTTTTCTACAAAAAAAGCCTGCCTGTAATACTCTGGTATGAGTGCTGGAATGGAATGGAGAGAGAGTAAAACCAACATGGGGTTGGTGGCTGCCACTGAATGGAAACAGATGAGGAACTCTGGCTTGTCTATACAGGGGAGTCCTCCATGGGTGAAAGCGAAGCGGACGTTCTGGTGGGACCCTTCATCCTGGAGGAGCTCAAGACTTCCCCGCACCTTGCAGACGAGAGGACGTCGAGGTCGTCGTCACAAGGTAGCCGCAGTCTGAATCTCGAAATGCTTTGGTGGCTCAAGACAGGGATCCCTGACCTCTTTGAGCCTGCGGGGCGCCTTTGGAATTTTGACACATGGTGGTGGGCACACCTACAAGATGGCTGTCGGAGGAGGCGGAGCTAGCCACAAGATGGCTGCCAGAGGGGGTGGAGCCATCCACAAGATAGCTGTCGGAGGAGGCTGAGCTAGCCACAAGATGGCTGCCAGAGGGGGTGGAGCCAGCCACAAGATGGCTGTCGGCGGAGGCGGAGCCACATACAAACAGGAAGCCCGAGTGCTGGGGAGAGGAGGTGTAGTTTAATAAATACCACTGGGAAAGAGGAGTATGAGAGAGATTAAAACCAACATGCGGGTGGGCAGCTGCCACTGAAACAAAGTTATTTGAATCTGGCAATCAGATCTCTGGTGACTAATTAGAGATCCTGCTGGGCATGTGCCCCACTCGGTCCCACCCAGTTTCTAAAAACACCCGATGGGCACCAGTGCTCCCTCTAAGCTGTGGAGTCTTGTGAGCAAAGATTCTACTTTTGTGAGCTACTGGCATTAACGTTGTGAGCAAATGATTTGGCTGCTGAAGAAACGAGTTCGCTCTGGAGCCCTCCTTCCTGAGCGAAGACAAAAAATGCGTGAGCCGGAGGCTAAAAAACTGTGAGCTAGCTCACACTGACTCAGCTTAGAGGGAACACTGGTGGGCACCGGGAAAGCTGTTGGCAGGTATCATGAGGCCCCGTGGGAACTACGTTGGGGGGGATCCCTGGTTTACAACCAAATCCATATGGGAAGGCCTCCGTGTATAGATGGTGGTCTTCATGGGGGTTGGTGTAGCAACGTGGAGCTCTTTGCATCACACAGGAAGGGCTGTTGCAGCTTCTCAGTCTGGGAAGGGGGAGTGAGGCGGGCCCTTGGCTCTTCCTCCAGCGCTTGGTGCGAGAACTTGGCCAAGCAACAAACTGTTGGACCAGATCTGGCTGTTGTGCACGGAACAGGAACTGGTAGAAGCTCTTTGTGTTTGCCTGCGGCTGGTACAGGAAGGAGAATGCTCAGAGACCACCACAGTGTCATGGGAGGGAGATGCTATACTTTCCAAAGGCCCCGTTGCTGGGTTCCCCACGGTATGGGGGTCAGGACCATGATTCTGGTGCCAGGTTCCCCTGGGGAGGGGCAGGCGTGACACTGCTGCTGAGGTACAAGGTGGCAGCCCGAACACTCTCGCCTGGTTGTGGTCTTCATGTGTGAGTGAGCTCCGGATCTATGCGAGGGTGGAGGCTGAAGAAGAGGAGATGGGATTTACACCCCGCCCTTCACTACCCGAAGGAGTCTCAGAGCGGCTTACCATCTCCTTCCCCTTCCCCTCCCCACAACAGACACCCTGTGAGGTAGGTGGGGCTGAGGGAGAGAACAGCTCTGAGAGAACTTGTGACTGACCCAAGGTCACACCAGCAGCTGCGTGGGGAGGAAGTGGGGAATCAAACCTGGTTCTTCCAGTTTAGAGTCCACGCTCCTTACCACGACGGCAGACTGGCTCCCCACCAAACTGAGGAGTGTGGGACTTGGGGGAGGGAAGGGAGGGAACTTCAGGGCAGGTATAATGCCATAGTCCACCTTCCAGAAGCCGCCATTTTGTCCTGGTGAACTCGTCTCCTTTGCCCTGGAGGTCTGTTGTAATCCCAGGAGATCTCCAGCTACAAAGGTGGCAGCCCTAGGTTCTACATGACTGATGACTCTCTTGACCAGAGGTCTCAAGCTTAAACAGAGCCAAAATAAAATTATAGCATCAGTTGGTATTACAGAGGAGAATTAGAACAAATCCAGTAAAACAAATCTATATGAGCTCTCTGTTGAATAAGCTTGCTCGGAGAGAGCCAGTTTGGTGTAGTGGTTAGGAGCACGGACTGGGAGAACCGGGTTTGATTCCCCACTCTGCCACATGCAGCGGCTGGTGTGGCCTTGGGTCAGTCACAAGTTCTCTCAGAGCTGTTCTCTCAAGGGCAGTCCTCGAGAGCTCTCTCAGCCCCACCTACCTCACAGGGTGTCTGCTATGGAGAGGGGAAGGGGAAAGTGATTGTAAGCCACTCTGAGACTCCTTTGGGTAGTGAAGGGCACGGTATAAATCCAAGATCATCATCTTCTTCGGATGAAGCAGCCACAGTGGGCCCAGCCTGACTTGTGTGGACCGAGATGAGTCACTCAGCCAGTGCCTGACATCTCTTTTCAGATGCCCAGGAGAAGTCTGTGCTCATCATGATGGGACTGACGGTCATGACCGGTCTGCTGGCCTCAGCCTCGGTAGTTCTGGCGTTTTTCCTGGGCTGCAGGAAATACAGACGCTCCAGCGTCTGAGACAACCTTGAGCATGGGACAAAAAAATAAAAGAAATGGGTGGAATTCCAAAAAGTGTGTATGTCTTCTGTAATGGCATGCGGTGTTCCCTCTAAGCTGAGTTAGTGTGAGCCTAGCTCAAAATTTTTTAGCCTCCAGCTTGCGCATTTTTGTGTTCGCTCAGGAGGGATGGCCCCAGAGGAAACTAATTTATGCAGCAGCCAAGTCGCTTGCTCACAACTTCAATGCCAGTAGCCCACAAAGTAGAATTTTTGCACACAACACAGCTTAGAGAGAGCATTGTGCTATTTGTGTTGATGTGGGGGTGGTGATACATGAAGGGGGTGCTGCCTCTCATTGGTAAGTAGGGTTGACTACCCCCTAAGTTGGGGCCTAGAGATCTCCCAGAAACACAACTGATTTCTAGATAACAGATCAGTTTCCCTGGAGGAAATGGCTGCTTTGGAGGGGTGGGACTCCATGCACACATGAAACTGCCTTATATACTGAACCAGACCACCAGTCCATCAAATTCAGTATTGTCTACTCAGACTGGCAGCAGATCTCCAGGGTCTCAGGCAGAGGTCTTTCCCATCACCTCCTGCCTGGTCCTTTTAACTGGAGATGCCGGGGATTGAACCTGGGACTTTCTGCATGCCAAGCAGATGCTCTGCCTCTGAGCCAGGGTTCCAGAGCAAGGTCTTTCCCATTACCTCCTGCCTGGCCCTTTTAACTGGAGATGCCAGGGATTGCCTGGGACCTTCTGCATGCCAAGCAGATGCTCTGCCACTGAGCCAGGGTCTCAGGTCAAGGTCTTTCCCATTACCTGCTGCCTGGTCCTTTTCACTAGAGATGCTGGGGATTGAACCTGGGACCTTCTGCGTGCCAAGCAGAGGCTCTTCCTACTGAGACACAGCCCCGCTCCTTAAACATACCTGACTGAACACGTGAAGCTGCCTTCTACCGAGTCCATCAAGCTTGGACTGGCAGCAGCCCTCCAGGGTCTGAGGTCTTTCACATCACAACCTGATCCTGACTGGAGTTGCTGGGGATTGAACCTGGGACCTTTTGTGTGCCAAGCAGAGGCTCTACTACTGAGCCACGGCCCCTAGACTCCAGGTCCCTTTGTCCTGAAGCTGATGGCTGCTTTGGAGGGTGGAATCCATGGCATTACAACCTGCTGAGGTCCCTGCAATTCCCCAAACTCCACCCTCTCCAGGAATTTCCCAGCTAGGGTTGCCAGGTCACCCCTGGATACCAACAAGGATGGAGGGGGGGTAGGGTTGTCCGACTGGGACATTCCTGAAGATCTGGGAACAGAGCCTGGGGAGGACAGGGAACTCAGCGGGGTGTAATTGCCATTAAAAAGAAGAGTTGCTTTTTACACCCCGCCCTTCACTACCCAAAGGAGTCTCGGAGTGGCTTACAATCGCCTTCCCTTCCTCTCCCCACAACAGGCACCCTGTGAGGTAGGTGGGGCCGAGAGAGCTCTAGGAGAGCTGTGACTGGCCCAAGGTCACCCAGCTGACTTCATGTGGAAGAGTGGGGGGAATCAAACCCCGTTCTCTAGATGAGAGTCTGCTGCTCTTATCCGCAACACCGCATTGGCTCTCCCTTTTTCCTCCAGGGGAACTGATCTCTGTAGACTCTGAGAAGATTTTGTGATTGCGGCAGGTCTCCAGGTCCCACTGGGAGGCCGGCATCCGAGCCCTGAGTTGGCAGTTCTAAACTCCCAGCAGGGTCTGGCGGAGAGAACCTGGCTTACCCTCCTGTGGACACACCCTGTGCCCCTCCCGCCCCAAGCTCTGAGAGCTTACTGTAAGGTAAAGGTAAAGGTTCCCTGCTCGAAAGCCAGTCGAATCCGACTCTAGGGTTGCGGTGCTCATCTCTGTTTCAAAGCCGAAGAGCCAGCGCTGTCGAAGACGTTTCCATGGTCATGGCCGGCATGACTAAACACCAAGGTGCACGGAGCTGTTCCTTCCACCAGTGGTACCTATTTATCTACTTGCAATTTCTTGCTTTCGAACTGCTAGGTTGGCAGGAGCTGGAACTAGAGACGGAGCCCACCCGTCATCGGCACCGGTTCTCGAACTGCTGAACTACTGACCTTCCACAGCCTGCAGTTCAGCGTCTTAACCACTGAGCCACCGCAGCTCCATGAGAGCTTACTGAGAACCCCCAATTAAGGAAACCTCCCCAGCAGTTAAACCGCGTTAGCTTTCTTTTGTCCTGGGCCTGGCTCCTGTCCCTCGAGGCCAAACCCATGAGAGTGTTTGGACTCCAGTGAGATTTGAGTGGGTCGTCGCTGGGAGCTATTTGTTGGGAAGCACTTGGCTTGTGGAGAGATTTCTCCTAGGGTTGCCGGGGCAGGGCGTTTCTCCCCACCACCACCACTGGGGGAGGATGGGGGGTAGTATTGCCAGCTCCTGGTTGGGAAACTCCTAGAGATTTGGAGATGCAGCCTGGGGCGGACGGGGACCTCAGTGGGGTACGGTGCCAGAGAGTCCACCCTCCAAAGCAGCCATTTCCTGCAGGGGAACTGATCCCCCTGCAGTCTGGAGATGAGCAGGCATTCTTGTTTCAGAACAACAGGGTTGCCCACCTGAATGGTTCTATCAGTTTGCTGTATCGCGCCAGTTCATTCTTTTCGACTAACGCGTTACTATTTTTCTTCCTTATATCCACACCCTGTATCTTGCCTGATGGACTACACTCATTCTGGGAGAACTGGGTTTGATTCCCCCACTCCTCCACTTGCAGCTGCTGGATGACCTTGGGCGAGCCATAGTTCTGGCACAGCTGTCCTTGAAAAAGAGCAGTTTCTGTCAGAGCTCTCTCAGCCCCACCGACCTCACAGGGTTTCTGTTGCGGGGAGGGGAAGGGAGAGGAGTTTGTAAGCTGCTCTGAGACTCCTTGGGTACATAAGAACATAAGAACATAAGAGAAGCCAATGTTGAATCAGGCCAATGGCCCATCTAGTCCAACACTCTGTCACACAGCGGCCAAAATATACCAGGTGCCATCAGGAGGTCCAGCAGTGGGGCCAGGGCACCGAAGCCAGGGTCTCAGGGTAGTGAAGGGTGGGGTATAAATCCAGTCTCCTCCTTCTCCTTCTTCTCCTTCTTCTTCATTGTATTGATCAGACACAGGGCTTCTTAGATGTCTCTTTGTGTGGAATGCTGCCAATTTTGAATTGTGAGACTGGAGCCCAGTTGCACTTTGGAGACCCGCAAGATTTTCGGGGGATGCTTTTGAGAGTCAGCGCTCCCTTTGTCCCCTCATCGCTTGTATCTGACGAAGGAAGCTTTGACCGTTGAAAGTTCCTGTCTGGAGAATTTTGTGGGCTTCTAAGGAGCTACTGGATTTGAATCCCGCTCTTCTACTGCTGACCAACCTGGCCGCCCTGTGAAATGACTTAACCCTGCGTAATCGGCTTTGAATCTCATTGAGAGAGTTGGACTGTAACATAATGAGTTTTGTAGCAGAGCAGAGGTTGGAAACTGGGCTTTCTGTAGCCAGTTTGGTGGTTAAGTGCACGGACTCTAACCTGGGAGAACCGGGGTTGATTCCCTGCTCTTCCACATGCAGCTGCTGGTGTGACCTTGGGTCAGTCACAAGTTCTCTCAGAGCTGTTCTCTCCCTCCCAGCCCCACCTCCTTCCCAGGGTGTCTGTTGTGGGGAGGGGGAGGGAAAGGAGTTGGTAAGCTGCTCTGAGACTCCCGAGTGAAGGGCGGGGTATAAATCCAATCTCTTCTTCTCCTTCTGCTGGAGATCTCAAAGAATTACAGCTAGGGATGCCTGTCCCCCGCCCCCGCCTCCAGCCATCGGTGGGGGACGGGAGGGATTGGGTTGCCAGATCCAGGTTGGGAAACTCCTGGGGACTTGGGGGTGGAGCCTGGGGAGGACAGGGAACTCTGTGGGCTACAGTGCCATAGAGTCCACTCTCCAAACCATTTTCTCCAGGGTAACCAATTGCTGTAGTCAGGGGAAATTAGGGTTACTAGGTCTGGGTTGAAAATACCTGGTAGACTTTGGGGGTGGAGTCAGGAGAGGGCAGGGTTTGGGGAGGGGCCTCAGCATGGTCCAATGCCGTAGAGTCCACCCTCCAAAGCAGCCATTTTCTCCAGGGAGTTCATCTCTGCCAGCTGGGGATCAGTGGTAAAAGTGGGAGATCCCCAGGCCCCGCCTGGAGGCTGGCAACCCTAGAGGAAATGGCTGCTATGGAGGGTGGGCTCTATGGCATTGTACTCCACTGAGGTCCCTCCCCACCGCAAATCCTGCCTCCTCCCCAGGCCCCACCCCCCAAATGTCCTGGGATTTCCCAGCTCAGTGCTGCCGACCCTCCGACAGTGTCATGGCTAAGCAGGCTCTTGCGCCAGTCGAAGAGGCCTCCTTCAACCGGAGGGGTACCCAGGTTAGTCTGTTTCAGCACAAATAAACAGGAGTCTTCTGACGTCTTAAAGGAGGGTTACCAGATCTCCTCTTTTTAGAGGGCGTGTCCTGGTTTTTTTTGGTATCTGTTCTCTTTTGGACCTTTTTAAAAAAAATGAACGGAAATGTCCTCTTTTTGGTTTGGAAGCAGCGTTCCCTCTAAGCTGAGCTAGTGTGAGCTAGCCCACAGTTTCTTAGCCTCCGGCTCACACGTTTTTTGTCTTCGCTCAGGAAGGAGGGCTCCAGAGCGAACTGGTTTATGCAGTAGCCCAATTGTTCGCTCACCACTTTAGTGCCAGTCGCTCACCGAGTTGAATTTTTGCTCACAAGACTCTCCACAGCTTAGAAGGGAGCGCTGGCTAGAAGGTTAGGAATATTCCTAGCGAGTAGCAGTAATCACAGTTTTCAATAGTGTGTAGGGGTCTTTCAAATGAGGTTTGCCATACCGATCCCTTGTTTGAAGCAGTCGGGAAAGACGTCCTCTTTTTTTTGCTTTTCAAAATATGGTAACCCTGGTGCTGCGTGACGGAGTGAGCTCCCGTCTCTGGCCCCAGCTCCTGCCAACCTAGCCATTCGAAAGCAAGAAACTGCAAGTAAATAGGTATTGCTTTGGTGGGAAGGTAACAGCAGTTCATGCGCCTCGGCATTAGCCATGCCAGCCATGTGACCATAGAAACGTCTTCGGACAGCGCTGGCTCTTTGGCTTGGAAACAGAGATGAACACCGCCACCTAGAGTTGGATTCGACTGACTTTTGAGCAAGGGAAGCCTTTATCTTTACTATCTTAAAGACTTAACAACATTTTTATTCTGCCACTAGCTTTGTATGGACTACAGCTTGCTTCTTCAGATGCAAAGTTTCCAAGATGCCCTGAGGCTCCTGTGTTTGTTTTTCCCTTCTGAAACCCACTTCCTCACCCAGGTGCTGAGGCGTCCGTTCACCTGGGTCTTATTTCGCACTGATCTCCGCCACTGAAGGGAACTTTATTCTCACCTGCCAGATACCTTCAATGAGAACCGACGTTTTGCGATGGCTTGTTCTCTACCGCCATCTAGTGGCGACAATGCGTTCACCGTTTTTCAATGGCGTGGGAGGTTCAATTTCTGAATCGGGGTTTACCTTTTGAAATTGTTGCTTTCAACGCTACGAAACAGAGATTGCTAGTCATCTAACAGTCGCTATTGCAAGCAGTGCCAGTCTTTCCCAGATCTCTTGGCATTTTTTTTTAAATAAGACCTTCTGGAGTTTAAATAGCTTGAGAGGTGTTCAAGTGTAGTACCAACAAGAATTTGGAGGCATAAGCTTTTGAGGGTCAAAGCTCCATTTTGTCAGATATGAGGTATGTTGACAGTTGCAGTCCTAGATGACTTTTAAAGATTTAGGGAAACTCATGGATGATAGGTCTATCAGTGACTAGCTAGTGGAGCCTCCAGATTCAGAGGCAGTATATCGTGAGTTGCTATGGAGGGGTCGACAAGTTGATCAAGTTCCTCCTGGAATCCTGTCTGCCCTTCCTCCAAGGAACTTAGTGCAGTGGATATGGTAAAGGTAAAGGTTTCCCTTGCTCAAAAGCCAGTCAAATCCGACTCTAGGGGGCGATGCTCATCTCCGTTTCCAAGCCAAAGACCCAGCGCTGTCCAAAGATGTTTCTATGGCCATGTGTTAGGAAACAACAAAAGGGGAGGGGGAACCCAACCTGAAAACCAAATTAGGAACCTTAAAGGTCGAGCAGTTAAAACATGAAATAAAATACAACTAATTATTACACAGCGCACCATAAATTTAAGATTAAAAACAACCTACACAGAATGTAAATAAAAGCTCAGAACATAATACACAGCAACAGGTGTAAGTTGCACATACAATAAATACCGTATCTCAATAATGGTTACGCATATATAATAACCACAGGATTGAAAGTGTTTTGGCCCAGGGGGCCTTCTTCAGTGGTCTAAATTATAGTAACACACCCATAAAAATGTGAATATAAAATATCTTTTTCCAGCCAAGCAGGTTGTATATGAGTCACTGAAAAAGTGTAGCCCCAAATAAAAGTTATAAATCAGGTCTGCATATACTGAGGAAGAAGAAAAGTTGGATTTATACTCCAGTTTGGTGTGGTGGAGAGAGCCAGATTGGTGTAGTGGTTGAGAGCAATGGATTCTAATTTTGAAGAACTGGGTTTGATTCCCCATTCCTCTACATGCAGCTGCTGGTGTGACCTTGGGTTAGTTACAAGTTCTCTCAGGGCTGTTCTCTTGTGAGCAGTTCTCGAAAGAGCTCTCTCAGCCCCACCTACCTCACAGGGTGTCTGTTGCGGGGAGGGGAAGGGGAAGGAGATGGTAAGCCGCTCTGAGACGCCTTTGGGCAGTGAAGGGCGGGGTGTAAATCCAACCTCTTCTTCTACCCTGCCCTTCATTTAGAGTCTCAGAGCGGCTTACCATCTCCTTTCCCTTCCCCTCCCCACGACAGACACCCTGTCTTGGGGCTGAGAGAGCTCTTTCAAGAACTGCTGTTGAGAGAACAGCTCTCAGGGAACTTGTGACTGACCCAAGGTCACCCAACTGGCTGCATGTAGAGAAGTGGGGAATCAAACCCAGTTCCTCCAGATTAGAGTCCGCCGCTCTTAACCACTACACCAAACTGGCCCACACTGACCAGAGATGGTAACTATGAACCCTCTTTCTGTCCTTGGCTGTTGCTCTAGTCCCAGTGTGTGTTGATGTGGAAACCAGAAATGAAGGGATATGTTTCTGTCTTCCACATTTGAATCCTCACAGTCAGGGCTATTTTGGGGCAGGAACGGAGTTCCGGCTGGCCCCTGAGTTGGCCACGCCCAGCAGGAACTCATTAGCATAATAGGCCACACCCAACAGCAGAACCTCTTTAGGACTGGCTACATTAGGGCTGAGTGGCCTAACATGCAAAGGAGTTCCTGCTACCAAAAAAGCCCCGCGTTTTGACAACAAACAGGGTAAACAGAACAAGAAGCAAAAGGTGGGTATGGCTGGATGACCACACTTCTGGTAACATGGGGGTGTGGCCTAATATGCTAATGTTGGGTATGGCCTACTGCTGGGCTTTTTCTACAAAAAAAAGCCCTGCTCACAATAACCCTAGGAGGTAGGCTAGACGGCGAGTGATTGGCCTGGTCATTTGGCAGTTTTCATGGCACTGTAGCGACTGTGATGATCTTTGACGCCCTGTTGGGAGGTGCGCCTGTAGGTGTCAAGGGAAGGCCCCCGTTCCTTCCAGATACACAAGAACAGACATGAAGCTGCCTTATCCTGAATCTGACCCATGATCCGTGGAGGAGGTCAGTATTGTCCACTCAGACCGGCAGTGGCTCTCCTGGGTCTCAGGTGGAGGCCTTTCACACCACCTACTGCCTGGTCCTTTTAACTGGAGTCGCTGGGGATTAGAACCTGGGGACTTCTGCACGCCAAGCGGAGGCTCTTTCACGGAACTGCAGCGCCTCTTCCCTGTTCTACTAGCCAAAAGAAGGTTGCTCCAGGAATGGGTTTGTGTGTGTGTGAAGTTCTAGGGCTACCAATCTCCATGCGCGGCTTGAAAAACTCCCAGAATTACAACTGATTTCTGGACTGCAGAGGTCAGTTCCCCAGGAGGAAATGGCCAGTTTGGGGGGGGGTGGACTCTGTGGGAGTCTATCCCAGCCTCCCCAGGCTGTATCCCCCAAATCTCCAGGAACTTCCCAGCGGGGAGTTGACAACCCAAGGCTCAGCCGTCTTTAACACTTAAAGAACCAAACTATATTGGAAGTCGGAGCATGGGAGCAATGGAGGCGGGGGGAGCTGGTATGAGAAAGTCCTTTTACTGGTAACTGGCATGTTGATCGATAAATCTATACAGGTTTTGCAAAATCTGGTTGTTGGGGGTCTTTTATTAGGAAGAAGTAGGGCTATTTTTGGGCAGGAATGCGGGACTTCTGGCTGGCTCCCGAGTTGGCCACGCCCAGCAGGAACTCATTAGCATAACAGGCCACGCCCAACAGCAGAAATTCATTAGGATTGGCTACATTGGGTGTGTGTGGCCTACCATGCAAAGCAGTTCCCGCTCCAAAAAAAGGCCACACCCAACAGCAGAGACTCATTAGGAATGGCCACATCAGGGGTGTGTGGCCTAACATGCAAAGGAGTTCCTGTTCCAAAAAGAGCCCTGGGTTTTGACAACAAACAAGGTAAACAGAATAAGAAGCAAAAGGTGGGTGTGGCTGGATGACCACACTTCTGGCAACATGGGGGTGTGGCCTAATACGCTAATGAGCTGTGCTGTCAGGGGTGTGGCCTGTTATGCTAATGAGTTCCTGCTGGGCTTTTTCTACCAAAATAGCCCTGGGAAGAAGCACATGTGAGGTCTCGTAACAATTATAAACAGGAGCACCCCACAGGGTGGCCAGCTCCCGGCTGAGAAATACTTGGAGATTTGGGGGGTGGATTGGTGGAGTTTGGGGGAGTGACTTCAGAGGGGCAGAATGCTAGAGAGACCCATCCTCCAAAGCAGCCATTTTCTCCAGGGGGGACTGGTCTCTGTTGCTTGGAAATCATTTGTAATCCCAGGAGAGCTCCAGACGCCATCTGGAGGCCGGCAGCCAGTTCAGTGTACTGGTTAAGAGTGGCAGACTCTACTCTGGAGAGCTGGGTTGGATTCCTCATTCCTTCCCATGAAGCCAGCTGGGCGACCTTGGGCCGGTCTCAGTTCTCTTGGAGCTGTTCGTGAAAGAGCTCCCTCGGCTTCACCTACCTCACAGGGTATCTGCTGCGGGGAGAGGAAGGGAAGGTGATTGTAAGCTGCTCTGAGACGCCGAGTAAAGGGCAGGGTATAAATCCTCAACTCCTCCTCCTCCCCCATGCAATGGTTTTTAGTACTCTGGAATGAATCTGCACATGAGTTGAACCTGGATGAGTGGCAAACATTTACCTCTAACATTTCCCCTTGTGTAAAGAGGTCACATGTGGATGTGAGTGCTGTCAAGTTGCAGCCGGCTTAAGGAGACCCCAGCAAGGGGCTTTCGAGGCAAGTGAGAAGCAGAGGCGGTTTGCCATGGCCTTCCTCTGCAGAGCCTTCCTGGGTGGTCTCCCTTCTAAGTAGTAACACTTCTTAGCTTTCCCCAGCAAGGGGCCTTCAAGGCAAGCGAGAAGCAGGGGTGGTTGGCCATGGCCTTCCTCTGCAGAGTCTTCCTTGGTGGTCTCTCATCCAAGTACCAACCCTGCTTAGCTTCTCCCAACAAGGGGCTTTCAAGGAAAGTGAGAAGCAGAGGTGATTGGCCATCACCTTCCTTTGCAGAGCCTTCCTTGGTGGTCTCCCATCCAAGTACTAACCCTGCTTAGCTTCTCCCAGCAAGGGCCTTTCAAGGCAAGTGAGAAGCAGAGGTGGTTGGCCATTGTCTTCCCCTGCAGAGCCTTCCTTGGTGGTCTCCCATCCAAGGACTAACCCTGCTTAGCTTCCCCCAGCAAGGGGCTTTCAAGGAAAGTGAGAAGCAGAGGTGATTGGCTATCACCTTCTCCTGCAGAGTCTTCCTTGGTGGTCTCTCATCCAAGTATTAACCCTGCTTGGCTTCTCCCAACAAGAGGCTTTCAAGGAAAGTGAGAAGCAGAGGTGATTGGCCATCACCTTCCTCTGCAGAGCCTTCCTTGGTGGTCTCCCATCCAAGCACTAACCCTGCTTAGCTTCTCCCAGCAAGGGGCTTTCAAGGCAAGTGAGAAGCAGAGGTGATTGGCTATCACCTTCTCCTGCAGAGTCTTCCTTGGTGGTCTCTCATCCAAGTATTAACCCTGCTTGGCTTCTCCCAACAAGGGGTTTTCAAGGAAAGTGAGAAGCAGAGGTGATTGGCTATCACCTTCTCCTGCAGAGTCTTCCTTGGTGGTCTCTCATCCAAGTACCAACCCTGCTTAGCTTCTCCCAACAAGGGGCTTTCAAGGAAAGTGAGAAGCAGAGGTGATTGGCCATCACCTTCCTTTGCAGAGCCTTCCTTGGTGGTCTCCCATCCAAGTACTAACCCTGCTTAGCTTCTCCCAGCAAGGGCCTTTCAAGGCAAGTGAGAAGCAGAGGTGGTTGGCCATTGCCTTCCCCTGCAGAGCCTTCCTTGGTGGTCTCCCATCCAAGGACTAACCCTGCTTAGCTTCTCCCAGCAAGGGGCTTTCAAGGAAAGTGAGAAGCAGAGGTGATTGGCCATCACCTTCCTCCTGCAGAGCCTTCCTTGGTGGTCTCTCATCCAAGTAGTAACCCTGCTTGGCTTCTCCCAACAAGAGGCTTTCAAGGAAAGTGAGAAGCAGAGGTGATTGGCCATCACCTTCCTCTGCAGAGCCTTCCTTGGTGGTCTCCCATCCAAGCACTAACCCTGCTTAGCTTCTCCCAGCAAGGGCCTTTCAAGGCAAGTGAGAAGCAGAGGTGGTTGGCCATTGCCTTCCCCTGCAGAGCCTTCCTTGGTGGTCTCTCATCCAAGTAGTAACCCTGCTTAGCTTCCGCCAGCAAGGGGCTTTCAAGGCAAGTGAGAAGTGTAGGTGGTTTGCCATGGCCTTTCTCTGCAGAGCCTTCCTTGGTGGTCTGCCTTTCAAATTCCATCCTCGCTTATCTTCAGAGATCCGAAGAGATTGGGCTGTCCCACGCTGCCAGCCCTCCGCCAGAAAGAAGATGCATAAAAAATCTTTTGTATTGCTAGCTATTCCTTCCACAGGCTGGTTACTCTAGCCTTCCTAATGCAAAGCTTCCTCTCTCTCTTCTCTCTCTCTCTTTTCCTCCTGCAAGAATCAACCACGTTTCCAGGGAATTTATCTCCGTGCAAACGTGAAGTCCGGGGCTAGAGTTCCGACCGCCTTGCAAGGAACGTGCAGGACCAACGCTTTGTGGCGTGGACCGGCCTGCATCTCAAGACGGCAAGGCATTGGTATGTCGGTTGGGGCATGGAGGAAGGGGAGATCTAATTTGTCCAAGGCCTGCTCCGCTCGCACCTGCTTCTTCTGAGGCTCCGCAGGGAAATCGGTTCTGTTTGCCGTGGCCAGAGGTGCTTTGCCTTGCCTTTGATCTGCCCGGACGCTCTTTCCACAGTCATTTCCGCCGAGGTTTTTCCCCCCACTCGCCTTCTCTTCCCCTGTGGCTTCGATGCCCTTTCATGTTCAGAGAACTGGAATTTCAGCCGAATTTCAGAGGCAGCGAAGGAGACTTCCTGAAATTTGCAGCTCAGAGGCCGGAACTTTACTGCCTGGCTTGCTGCGTGTTTGAGGCGCTCTGGATCAGGGCCTGCCCTACCTGAGTGGCAAACCAGGCGCCGAGCTGGGGTGCTAAGATTCCAGGGGAGCCAGGGAGCAATTGCTGCTGTCTGGAGGAGGTGCGGGGTTGCCAGCTTCCAGGTGGGGCCTGGAGATCTCCCGCTTTTGCTATTGATCTCCAGGCTACAGAGATCAGCTCCCCTGGAGAAAATGGCTGCTTTGGAGGATGGAGTCTAGGGGGCGTTGTACCCTGCTGAGGTCCCTCCCCTCTCTAAAACCCGCCCTCTCCAGGCTCCGCCCCTCACATCTTCAGGTGTTTCCCATCCAAGAGCTGGCAGGCCTGAGGAGGTGTATCCGCTGTATGGAGCTTTTGTGTTGTGTTTTCCTTCTAGCCGTTTCAGTCCCTGAAGAAGAAGAAGAGGAGATTGGATTTCCACCCCACCCTTCATTACCCAAAGTAGTCTCAGAGTGGCTTACAATCTCCTTTCCCCTCCCCTCCCCCACCCCACAAGAGACACCCTGTGAGGTACGTGGGGCTGAGAGAGCTCTCCCGAGGACTGCCCTTGAGAGAACAGCTCTGAGAGAACTTGTGACAGACCAAGTGTCACCCAGCTGGCTCCATGTGAAGGAGTGGGGAATCAAGAAGAAGAAGAGAGAAGAGATTGGATTTATACCCCGCCCTTCACTACCCAAAGGTGTCTCAGAGCGGCTTACAAATTCCCTTCCCTTCCCCTCCCCACAACAGACACCCTGTGAGGTAGGTGGGGCTGAGAGAGCTCTGACAGAAACTGCTCTTTTACAAGGAGAGCTCTTATCAGAACTACGGCTTGCCCAAGGTCATCCATTCAGGACCACTTAACACAGATTTGCTGTACCTTCTGTGTAAATGGAATCCTGAGTATCTACAATCCACTTTTAAAGGCGACCCTGCATCATGGGCATTGCCGTTTGCTTTTTTTAAAAAAAGCAAGCCAATGAAGATTAGCAAACGGCTCATTCCTCCCTGAATTTCCCCTTTCTCTTCTCCTCATAGGTACTTCTGACGTGGTCCACCTGTGGTCATTTCACGCTTTGCCAGCAGAGGCCCTCCTTCATTTGAGACAGTTGTTACTCAAAGCATAGACAGCCGTCTTTGAGCAGAGAAAGCTTCAGATGTGTTGCAGGGTAAGTCCCTTTCCTTTCCTTTCCTTTCCTTTCCTTTCCTTTCCTTTCCTTTCCTTTCCTTTCCTTTCCTTTCCTTTCCTTTGGGTCTTCGAACCACAGTTTTAGAAAACTTTATATAACCAATCTGATGTAGTGATTAAGAGCATCAGACTAGGATTTGGAAGAGCCAGATTCGAATCCCCAATTGTGCTGTGGAAGCTCGCTGGGCGACCTTGGGCCAGTCACACTCTCTCAGCCTGACCAACCTCACAAGGCTGTCGTGAGGGTAAAATGGAGGAGAGGCGAATGATGTAAGCTGCGCTGGGCCTTTGGAGAAAGGCGGGGGACAAGGAATTAAATCATAAACAGACTGTTCTTCATATGTAGCATCGCACCATTTCCCTTTGCTGATGTGGGTTAATTCTTTCGTGCTTCAGACTGCCTCTTCCTTAATTGGTTTGTTATTTGCCCTGCTTTATTGTCCTTTTTATTTATCTTGCCCACATGGGAGAGCGGCGGCGACCTCTGACCTCCCCCATCATTCCTTATGTATAACTAGAGAATCATACCTGATTAGGCTTGGCAACCGGGCTTTTTTGATAGAAAAAGCCCAGCAGGAACTCATTAGCCTATTAGGCCACACCCCCGTGCTACCAGAAGTGTGGTCATCCAGCCACACCCACCTTTTGTTTCTTATTCCGTTTACCTTGTTTGTTGTCAAAACCCAGGGCTCTTTTCGTAGCAGGAACTCCTTTGCATGTTAGGCCACAGCCTCTCATGTAGCCTGTCCTGATGAGTTTCTGCTGTTGGGTGTGGCCGATTATGCTAATGAGTTCCTGCTGGGCGTGGCCAACTCAGGAGCCAGCCGGAACTCCGTTCCTGTGCGTTTCTGCCCCCAAATAGCCCTGCTTGCCAACTTCTAGGAGGTGGCTGGAGATCTCCTGGGATTACACAGCTGATCTCCAGGCGACAGAGCTCAGTTCTCTTGGAGAAAGTGGCCATGTCGAAAGGTGGACTTGATAGTGTTACACCCCACGGAAGTCCCTCCCCTCTTCAAACCCCGCCCTCTCCAGACTCTACCCCTCATATCCCCAGGAATGTCCAACTCAGACTGGGCAACCCTGCGGACCTGATATATCACATGACGCCTGTCTTTGTTGAACCACCTCCCCTCCTGCAGCGTTCTTAAAATGAGGTAAAATTGTGTTCTTTCTTTTTTTTTTGTATCTGAGGAAGTGGCCTCCGAGTCCTGACAGCTCACATGGGAATAAGCGCCGTTAGTCCTTAGTGGGCCTTTGGACGTCTGTTTTAAAATGAAAGCAACAAATGAAAAGGTGGAAACTCTCCCAGACAGTTTTTAAGACAAGTAATGATACTCGTAGGAATATATTAAATATATGGAATACGTAAACACACACAGCGCTTCCAACTTTTCATTTGAAGTGCTGTCCGTGTTTACATATTCAATATATTTAATATATTCCTGTGAGCATCATTACTTGTCTTAAAAACTTTCCGGGAGAGTTTCCACCTTTTCATTTGTAGATTTACACTTTCCCTTCCTGGTTAGTTTTGTGTTAAAATGAAATCAAGCTGTATGGTAGCTTACCCCCTTGGGCTTAGGTGGGGAACCTACCTACCTGTCTACGTACCGAATTTATATCCCTCTCTTTTCCCCGGTGGGGACCCTAAAGGAGTTTACACCATTCCCCTCACCTCCATTTTACCCTCGCAACAACCTTGTGAGGTAGATATGTTGTCAAAGGCTTTCACGGCTGGAGTTCAGTAGTAGTTGTAGATTTTCCGGGCTGTGTGGCCGTGGTCTTGGCATTGTAGGACCTGATGTTTTGCCAGTAGCTGCGACTGGCATCCTCGGAGGTATAACACAGACAGATGGAGGACTCTCTGTGTCAAGGTGAGCAGAAAATGGTAGGCAAGTTAAGGTAGGTTAGGCTGACAGAGTGTGATTGGCCCAAGATCACCCAGCGAGTTTCCATGGCAAGAGTGGGGATTCGAACCTTGGTTTCCCAGATCCTAGTCCGACACTTTAACCCCTACCCCACGCTGGCCCTGTGTTCTAAAGAAATAGCAACGGGGACAATGGAGAGAACAGTGCTGTCTGTTGTACGGGCCCATTGTATGGGCTGCAGTCTGTTAGGCACACTGAGATGTCGCTGAAATGAAATCCTCGTCTTGGGAAACTTCTAGTAGCGCGCTGGAAAGAGCCAGATTTGTTACGCGTTTAGCTGGGTGATTTTGTTGACCGTGTCGTGTTTATGGATTCTGCTTTTGCTCGTCTGGCAGTATACTAATTTCTGTGGCATTTGATTGGCCTCGACTGTTTTTATAACGGCTGTTGTGTATTTTCATGCGTGCGTCCCCAGGAGAACTTCTGCTGTGAAGTGGTATAAGAATGATTTGGAGAAAAGCATGCACTTCAGTTCACAGAATATTGCCTCCTGTTTCTGTTCCGATCCCTACAAGCATCACTTATTTAGATCCGGCTTATGGTGGGGGTTATATTCATGCATAAAGTACATATAACTGCTCTGATTGGAGGGAGTGGATACCGACCCCTCCATGCTCATAATTCTGGAACTTGCTGGCATCCATTGAACATGATGGGCGGTAGAAGAAGAGACTGGATTTATACCCCGCCCTTCACTACCTGAAGGGGTCTCAGAGCAGCTTACAATCTCCTTTCCCTTCCTCTCCCCACAACAGACACCCTGTGAGGTAGGTGGGGCTGAGAGAGCTCTCCTGAGAACTGCCCTTGAGAGAACAGCTCTGAGAGAACTTGTGACCGAGCCAAGGTGGCGGAGTGGGGAATCAAACCCGGTTCTCCCAGATTAGGGTCCGCGCTCCTAACCACGACACCAAAGTGGTGCAGACAGCAGAAGAACGTTTTCTTTGCCCCCGGCTGGTGGAACTCATGGCCACAAGATGTTGCAACTGACAGTTGGCTCAGTTGGTTTTAAAAGGGGGGTTAGACATTTTAGTGCAAGTGAGATACGCCACCGCATATCAACCGGAATAGGGAAATGGAGCCTCCATCTTCAGAAGGCGATGTACCGCTGACTATTCAGTGGCTTAGGGTTGCCAGCTCCGGGCTGAGAAATTTCCGGCAATTTGGGGGTGGAGCCTGGGGAGGGCGGGGTTTGAGAAGGGGAGGGACCTCAGCAGGGTATAATGTCATAGGGTCCACCCTCCAAAGCAACCCTTTCCCCCAGAGGGAACTGATCTCTGTTATGGGGTAAGGGGGTGGAGTAACATTGTCAGCTCCAAGTTGGGGGACTCCTGGAGACTTGGGGGTGGAGCCTGGGGAGGACAGGGACCTCTGTGGGATACAATGCCTTAGAGCCCACCCTCCAAAACATCCCCCTTTTCTATAGGGGAACTGATCTCTGTGGTCTGGAGATGAGCTGTAATTCCGGGAGATCCCCAGGCCCCACCTGGAGGCTGGCACCCTTCTGACCGGAGATCAGTTAAGAACATAAGAACATAAGAGAAGCCAATGTTGAATCAGGCCAATGGCCCATCCAGTCCAACACTCTGTCACACAGTGGCCAAAAATACCAGAGTGCCACCAGGAGGTCCAGCAGTGGGGCCAGGACACTAGAAGCCCTCCCACTGCTGCCCCCTCCAGCACCAAGAATAGAGTGCATCACCTGCCCCAGACTGAGAGTTCCCATCTATACCCTGGGGCTAATAGCCACTGATGGACTTCTGTAACCCCAGGAGATTTCCAGGCCCCACCTGGAAGCTGGCAACCCCATGGGGAAGGCGTTGGCTTCCGTGCAGTCCTACCCTGAGCCCTTCTGTAACACTGGGAGAAAACAGGACGTTGCTTCAGGCTGATCCAACAGAGTTCTTCTTACATCCCGGCTGGGAAAAACCCCTCTGGGCTCCGCTCTCTTCCCGTTGTCCCCTTTCCCGCCTCGCTCCTGAAGGGTTAACGCCGAGGAGAATGTGCTGAATCCTGCTCATTCCAGGCCGTCTCTGCCCTGACCTGCTTTCCCAGGCCCCAGAGCTTGGGAACTTGGCCGCTCTTGACGTGTCGGGATTACTGCCTAATCTCGGGAGCAAGGCCTGGTGAGGCTGGAACCGCTTTCCCCTGCCAGGGCCTTTGCAGAATAGGAGGTGCCTGGGAGACGCTGCTGTCTCGGGGGCCGGGTGAAGCGAGGGCGTCCTGGCGGAAGCACCCTGGCTGCCCCGGACTTCTCACCACTGTGGAATGGGGGGGAAAGCAATATCTGTGGTGAGCAGTGTTGCCAGCCACCAGGTGAGGCCCAGAGATCACCAGCCGGGGCCTGGAGGTTTTCGGGAATCACAATGGATCTCCCGGCGACATAAATCTGTTCCCCTGCAGGAAACGGCTTGCTTTGGAGACTTTATGGCAGAGAAGAAGAAGAAGAGGAAGAGGAGGAGGAGGAAGAGGAAGAGGCAGAAGAGGAAGAGAAAGAGGAAGAAGAGGAAGAGGAAGAGGAAGAGGAAGAAGAGGAAGAGATTGGATTTATACCCCGCCCTTCACTTGGAGTCTCAGAGCAGCTGACAATCTCCTTTCCCTCCCCCTCCCCACAACAGACACCCTGTGAGGTAGGCAGGGCTGGGAGAGCTCTAACACAAACTGCTCTTTTCAGGAACAGCTGTGCCCGAGCTTGTGACTGACCCAAGGTCACATCAGCAGGTGCAAGTGGAGGAGTGGGGAATCAGACCCGGTTCTCCCAGATTAGAGTCCGCGCACTTAACCACTACACCAAACTGGTGTCAAATTCATTTGTTACGAGGGCTGGATTGGACAGAAACGTCACTTTGTCGGACCGGGCCACGTGTGTGCCGTAAACGAATGGCCCGGTACTGGAGATATAAACTGTATAAAGGACCGCAGCTGGTAAGCTCTGAGTTGGTGTGTCCTCACTGCAAGGCCCCAGGGGCTGGGAGGGGGGGTGCAGAGTGAAACCCACGTGAGCAGACTGGAGAACCAGTGGTGCAGCCCTGGGCAGACGCTCCCACCCTGCTTGGCTGCTGCAGACGAAGTTGCTCCGCCATTGCTGAAGCCATGATTGCAGTAGCCCCGCCCACTCCCTCCCCAGCAGTCTCCTGTTCCCTCCCTTGCACTAGTGTGCTTGTGGGCCGCATAAGATCCCTGGATGGGCCGGTTCCTGCCTGCGAGCCTTATGTTCGACATCCCTGCTTTATGGCATTATATCTTTCCGAGCAGGGACGCCAGCTTCCACGTTGGGCCTGGGGGGTCCCCTGGCATTACAGCTCATCTCCAGACTACAGAGATCGGGAATGATGCCCTTCTGGGGTCCCTCCATTCCGCAAACCCCGCCTTCCCGGGCTCCACCTCCAAATCTCCAGGATTTTCCCACCCTGCAGCTGACAGCCCTAGCGGTTCGCCCCCCTTCTGCTGACGGAAGAGGGTGCCAGTTTTGAGTGAAAAGGAAAGTCTCTGTCAGTTCACTCCAGTTCAGATGTCACACAAAACCGGGGCGAGCCTGTGCCGTGAATGCCGCTCAGTCGGGTGATCATGAGCCTCTTTGCTCGTGCACAGAGAATCGTTGTGAGCAGTGTGTGTGTGTGTGTTAGTGCCGCACCCCCTTTTGGATCATTATACAACTAGGAGTCACTGGGGGGGCAGTATGAGTGGGATGCCAGCGGCCTTTGAAACCGTGAGATCGAAACTGGCGTGTTTTGCTCTCTGTCCCTCTCCGGTTTCCTTTGCCAGTCCTCCAGGACTAGCTATTTATTGCTGCCTCCACAACACCGAGGGAGGAATCACCTTCCATTTACAGGTCTCTCTTTTTGAAAGCCACAGCATTTCCAGTTACGGGCAAGCTGACTCAGTTCTTCCTTGTAAAACAGACCAGTGATTCATGAAAATTGGGCACGGAGTTTTGGCTTGGGCCACTGTTGGATTGGTCTTTGGGGAAGTGCCGTTGTTCAGCAGAACACCACGTGGTTCAGTGTGCAGAAGGATCCCGGGATCGATCCCGGCCTGGCACTTCTGTTCCCTAAAGTGTCACAGGTGCTCCCTTTCAAAGTTTTCTCCTGTTAATATTTCTGTGCATATCCAGATGGTCCCTTGAAACCCCTTTGTCGGCAGCCCTGTTCTATGGCTAGGGATGCCCGTCCCCAGGCGAGGGCAGGGGATCCCCCAAGTTTTAGGGCTGCTCCCAGATGGCCGGTGGGGGAAGCCCCACCCCCCAACAGTTGTTACAGGGACCGCCCACGTCGCTTGCAGGGGAGGTGCACGCAGCACCCACTCTTTTGAAGTAGGGGCCACTTGTGCCTACCCTGCAAGCAGCAAACTTGTGGCTTGCAGGGCAGGCACGGATGTTCCCCACTTTCCCCCGACCATTTAAAGGGAAGGTGCCCTTTAAAAGGTTGGGGGAAAGCGAGGGGGTGCATGCACAGACGGTGCTGCATCCTCGATGTGATGACATCACTCTGTGTGATGTCATCATGTTGAGGCAGCCCCTCCCGGCACGCCCCCAAATCCCCCCGCCAGGGGGAAGATAGGACCTGGCGACCCTCTCTACAAACACGCCATCAAGTTTTCTATCACAAAGAATGAGGGGAGACTTGTGAGGAAGCTGATCTACCATCACCCCCTGTTCCTTTTTGCTGCTGAACTGTCTCACCTTCTCCCCAGCTCAGCCATATATCTGACGGTCCTCTGCCTGCCCAGCTGTCCAGCTTCCTGATCTTCCTTCTGGTCTCTCTTCTCCCCCACCACAGCTCAAGAGAGAGCCGCCTCCTCCTCTCCCAGAAGAGCAGGAGACAACAATAACATTGTTTGGAGTTGCCTTGGCAACCCCAAACTGGTGCCCGAGATCTCAGCGTCCAAGTATGTGGGAGTGGTGAGAATTGTGATATCTGGGTTTGTGAAAATTTCACTATTTCTTTTTGTCGTCATCCCCCCCCCCACTTTGAGTTTTTAGATTTTTCTGCAAACCTAAGGCGGTCTCTCAGTCTGTATCCTAGCCCTGAATGGCCCCAATGTACAGATATTTTGGTCCATGTAGTGGAGCTCTCCATGGCTATTAGAGCCATAGATGACCTTACTAATGTAGACTCTTATAGATGCTGACAATATAAGGGGGGAATATTATCCTCTGGGGTCCCATCTCTTCCCTCCACCACTCAGTGACTGACAGTCTTCACTTGAGAAGAAAATCGAGACTAAAGACAAAGTATTTATAAAAGTATTTAAAGTGACAACTTGTATTTGACTTGTGTTCTCCAGTGGGACTTCCATCTCCTGTTGAGGTGAGATGTTGGGAAATGATTTCCTCTTCATATCTGGCCAGCTTGAAAGAGTTTGGGATTGGGATCTGTGGGGCTGGGCTGGGGGTGGGTGGGGCTGGTTGCCCTCATATCACCCTAGCTGAAATCAAGACCTGTAAAAGAAATCAAGAAAAGGATATATTATTCTCTTTTGCAAGTTATTCCTTGGGATTAACCCCCACTGAATTTAGAACCGAACTAGATGAGATGCAGGGAGATCCCTGATTAGCTATCCCTGTGAGTTTGAATTCACGAATAGCGGCTGAGGGGAAAGAAATCAGATTGGGAAGAGGTAGATTTCACTCTCCTCCCATGCCATTTCCTCAATGCAAGGAGGCGAGGCTGTCCCTCCAATTTCTGGAGCTGAGGTTTGCCCCGTGGGAAACCAATTAGTTCACCAGCAACCACAAAACAACTGGTTCACCAATCTATGTGGAAAGTGCTGTCAAGTTGCCATTGACATGTGATGACATATTAGCAAGAATGCATGAAGCTGTCTTACACTGAATCAGACCCTTGGTCCATCAAGATCAGTATTGTTTACTCAGACTGGCAGCAGCTTTCTAGGGTCACAAGCTGAGGTCTTTTGCATCACCTACCTCCTGATCCTTTTAGCTGGAGATGCCGGGGATTGTACTCCATAGTTTTTCAAGACAAGAAACATTCAGAGGTGATTTGCCATTGCCTTCCTCTCCATAGAGATCTTGGTGGTCTTTCATCCAGGTACTATCCAGGATTGGCCCTGCTTAGCTTCCAAAATCTGATGAGATCGGACCAGCCTGGGCCATCCATGTCAGAGCAACATGACTCCAGTCTTATTATATATTTAAAGAACTGTCTTTTCCTATATATTCCTGCCTGTCATTGAGATCATTGTTCTAAGCCCCTGCTCTGCCTCTCTCCTTTTTGCCAGAGAGGCAGGGGGAAGCTAGGGACAGGGCCTTTTGTGTCTTGGTGGCCCAGTTCTGGAATGCCCTCGCTCTGGATCCTCACCCAGAGACAGATCTGCTATCTTTCTGGCATGGGGTGAAAATTTAATTTGCACAACCAGGCTAGGGATGGGCACAAAGGCTGATGAACTAAAGTTTGTCACAAATTTTGGCTGGTCCATGGTTCGCGAACTGAAGAAACACCACAAACTTCTATGGAATTTTGGAGCAGTTTGTGGTGGTTCTTGGTGAAGAGCGGAAAGCAGGGGTTTACTTCTGTTTGGAAACCTCTGCTTTCTGCTCCCCGCAGCTTTTCTCAGGGAGCAGAAAGCACAGTTTAAATGGCTTTGAGCTGTTTAAACCACCACTCAGCTGCTGGAAACCTCTGGGGTTTAAACTTTAAATGGCTCACGAACCGATACAAACTGTGTTGGTTCGTGAACCGTCTTCCCAGTTCATATGGTTTTGTGGTTCGGTTCGTGGTTCGGTCATGAACCATGAAACGAACTGCAAAAAATGTGGTTCATGCCCATCCCTAAGCCAAGCTTTCATGTGTGGGGGGTGTTAAGTGCGCGTGTGTGTGTGTAAGGGGGTCCTCCCTTCTCCCCACTCTGAATTACAGGCTGATAGTGGCTGCTACTGGTCCCAGTGTTGAATCTGATATTTGTTCAGCTGTTTCGACCTTGCTGATCAATGGTTGCTTTGTAAAAAGGGTGGTGGCTGAGGAAGCGTGGTTCACTGGAAAGCCACAGAACAAAGTCATGTGCGAGAATTTGTATATGTGCTTGTTGTTTCCTGCACATACGTTAATCGTATTTCTCCCCTCCTCAAACTCCGCCCTCCCCAGGCTCCGCCCTCAGATCTTCAGGAATTTCCCAGCCCAAGGGTGGCAACCCACTCACAGGGCTAAAGATTCTCTCTCTCTGCTTCCCACAGTGGTATGAAATTCAAGCTCCAAAGGGGTTTGAGTCAAGCTTCAGAATCTGTTCTGTTCTGGAAGACTTTCTTCCCTAAAACAGATCTGCGTTTGGATGCTGAACATTTGGAACTTTTTGCTTTTGGGTGTATGGTGGTTCTTCATCTTTTCCTAAGATTTGGCAGAATCAGAATTGGTATCTCTGCCCTGAAGGATTGTATCGGCCCAAGGAAATCCGCACTGATCCATTCTTCCCCAAGCCAACCTCCAGGTGGTTACACCCCACCAATGTTCACTGTGCAAAAATGATTCTAGTCCAATTACAGTCCACGAATTTGCTTCTTCTTCTTCTTTTTGCTTCATTATTTTATGTCATGCAGTGCTGCTGCTGCTCCCAACAATTGCCATGGGACTACAGATTTCCCGGGTAAACAATCTGTTTCCCTCAATGCTTCGTCAGGTCGCTTTATACTTGGAGCCCATGCTCTACGTCTGCTACGCAGAATTAATCTTATATTTTCTCGGCATCTGCTGGCTCTCATTGGTGGGGTGCAACCTTGGCTGAGCCGCTGTGGTCTGGATCAAGGCATTCGACAACAATTTTAAGAAAATTCAGGCAAGATTTTCCCGACAACTTTTAGGCGTCTCTAACTGTACACCGTATTCAGCCCTTTGTATAGAATTCGGCCAGCATTTTATTGAAGCAAAAATGTGGCTAATAACCTTTAAATTTTGGCTCAGGTTACATTTCCGAATTTCTTCAAACTCTTTACTTTCAAAATTAAAAAGTGATCTGTATAGTATTACCCTGGCTTTCAACGAGCAAAAAGAAAATACAACAATCGGGCTTTCCAATCGATTTCTTCCTGCCCTTCAATGAATCTGCTATCTTCCAAACCATAAAACAAAGGCTTCTTGACCTAGAATTTCATAACTTAAATCCTCGGCTGCCTCATTTTTCTTCCCAGGCCAAACTAAATCTCTCCATCCAGCAAGGGAAAATGGCCAGCTGCTTTTACAACCTTGATCACCCTTCTCATCGTAGAGCTTTTACATTGGCCCGACTAAATATTTTCCCCTCAAAAATATTAACTGGTTGGTATAACAAAGTCCCTTTCCATGAAAGGCAACGTTATCTGTCCTCTAAAATCGATAGATTCGATCCATCACATTATCTTGGAATGTCAATTGCAGGCAGGTTCACGGAAGAAACTCCTTTCCTCTCCACTGTATCCTAAGCATTGTGTTAACAATGACAGTGTAATCTAGTGTCTATTAAATGACACAAACCCGGACATCACAACTCTGGTTGCTAGGTTTTTGGCTGAGGCGGTTAATGATAGATACAAGCTTTCTGTACAACGGGGCTTTTTTTGTAGAAAAAAACCAGCAGGAACTCATTAGCATAACAGGCTACACCCAACAGCAGAAACTCATTAGCATAGTAGGCCACACCCTAACGGTACAGCTCATTAGCATATTAGGCCACACCCCCACTCCACCAGAAGTGTGGCCATCCCACACCCACCTTTTGCTTCTTATGCTGTTTATCTTGTTTGTTGTCGAAACCCAGGGCTTTTTTTTAGTAGCAGGAACTCCTTTGCATATTAGGCCACACACCCCTAATGTAGCCAGTCCTAATGAGTTTCTGCTGTTGGGTGGGGCCTATTATGCTAATGAGTTCCTGCTGGGTGTGGCCAACTTGGGAGCCAGCTGGAACTCCGTTCCGGTGCATTCCTGCCCCAAAATAGCCCTGCTGTATGATCTGCCTTATTCTGCTGTCTCTGTAACACCTCCTGGCTCATATTTTATCACACCATGTGTTTTATTGATATGCCATTAAAGGTATTTGACTTTGATTTGAGTCACTGTAGTCCATTTGTGGCTGGAACCTCCAGGTGATGGCTTGAGGTCCCCCGAATTACAACTTGTCTTCAGGCCACAAAGATCACTTTCCCTCTAGAAAATGGCTGCTTTGGAAGGTGGACTGGATGGCCTTATTGGCATTATACTCTGCTGAGGTCCCGCCCCTCCCTAAACCCCATGGTCCCCAGGCTCCACCCCCCCCCCAAATTTCCAGGTATTTCCCAACCCACAGCTGGCAAAGCTCAAGATATTCCTAGATCTCATCTTCGGGGCAGTTGTTCTTTCCCATTCCAAGCCCATTCCCCCCCCCCCCAGCATTTATCCAAATGACGGATTTTAACAGGAACAGCGTTCTGTCTATATAATTTTTGGGGGCGAACACTCCCTTTCCTCCTCCTTTCCCCCCTTCTCAGTTCCTCGGTCAAAATCAACAAGTCTGGCCGGGCAGTTCTGGGAAGGCCTCTGTTTATGCTGGCTGTCCGGTGGACGTGGTTAAGTACTAACAGGCCGGCTCTGGTCAGCAAAAACACGGAAAGGCCGGGGCGGGGAGCGGGGCGGGGCGGGGGAGCAGCTCTGGGAGATCAAAGCTCCAGCTTGTGGTTGCCAGGGAAGTCTGTGGCCTCAGAACGCAGTTGGCTTTCCTCTTTCGGAGCACCTGTGACTAGAGGATTCGATGCGGAGCTGAGCCAGCGGGCCACGGAGCTTATTTGTTTTTAGTTCTCCTAACTGGCAGTGGCTTTCCAGGGTCTTAAGCAGAGAAGAGTCTTTCCTAGCATCTGAAGAAGAGCTGTCGGAAGAAGTGGCTCACAAAAGCTCACACCCTGACGCAAATTTTGTTAGTCTTTAAGATGCTGTTGGACTCTTGCGGTGTGGTGGTTAGGAGTGCAGACTCTAATCTGGGAGAACTGGGTTTGATTCCCCACTCCTCCACATGCAGCTGCTGGCATGACCTTGGGTCAGTCACAAGTTCTTTCAGAGCTGATCTCTCACGAACAGTTCTCGAAAGAGCTCTCTCAGTCCCGACTACCTCACAGGGTGTCTGTTGTGGGGAGGGGACAGGAGATCGTAAGCCGCTCTGAGACTCCTTCAGGTAGTGAAGGGCATGGTATAAATCCAATCTTCTGCTCCTCCTCCTCACATCCGCAGTCCAAGAGCCTTCAGCTGGAAGTGTCAGCATGGGTGTGGGTTAAGGTTTCCATCTCTGGGTTGGGAAATTCCCAGAGATTTTGGGGAGTGGAGCCAGAAGGCAGGGTTTGTGGAGGGGAGGGACTCCAGTGGGGTATACTTCCACCTTCCAAAGCAGCCACTTTCTCCAGAGGAACTGGTCTTTGTCACCTGGAGAGCAACTGTAATTGTGGAAGATCTCCATCCACCACCTGAAGGTTGGGAAAACTGAGTCATAGATGGACACACGGGCCCAAGTATTTCTCCAGAATACTATCTGCTGCACGAGATTCAAAGAAGTGGGACGTGTTGTTCCTTGGGAGGAAGTGTGGAGCTGGGATGCAGAATAGGGGACTGAGCATGAAGGTGGAAATACTAGAGTAACATGTGCTCCTTGGTTTCCCTTTTTGATTTCTAGAATCCATGGGGTTCCCAGGTCCCTCCTGGCAACTGATAGGTCGGGGGGGACTTACTGGCAGTGGGCAAAAGCCTAGGCTGGCAACATGGTAAGGTCTAGGAATTTCTCCTGGACTCAGTGGAAAAGACCATAGAGACTAGGGAAGGCAGCCTAGAGTATCACCTAGAAGTGACATCAAATTCCATCCTTCCTAGGCACCACCTAGTTTTATCACCACCTGCACACGCCCCAGGGCAGGAGGCTCAGAGGCTTGGTTATGCACGAACAATCCTGTAACGATCTTTGCACGCGGACCTACTGGGAGATCTTGCAGTTGGTAGTGGCCACATAGCGCCCGGTGTAGTGGATGTTGCATCTCACCACATTGTTGGTGAAGTCCGACTCCATCACGATGTATTTGGGGTTCACCTGAACCTGGGGAAACAAGCGGTGTGAGTCAGCCTCCAAACTGGAGATGGGAAACCGACAATTATAAGCAAAAATTATCTTTTGTAGCAGGCCTGTAGCTACAGTAGGGCATTTCGGGGCTCTGCCCCCTTAAGTGAAAGCCATGCCCCACAAATAGCCATGCCACAAACCTTACTTTCGAAATCGAAAGATACTTTTGAGGAGAGACCCCCGCTGTTAGCAGCGGCCAGGGTGAGAGTACCAGCCGCTTGCCCTCGGGCTTCCCTCTCCTCCCACTGTGAAATTTTGGGGGAGACTCATGGGACCTGGGAAAAGACAGCTCAGAAGGCATTCAAATGCCTTTTGAGTTCCCTTCCACAGAGCAAGAAAGCTTAGAAGGGCACTCGAGCGTGGCATCTTCACTACATCTCCAACGATTCCCCTTTCTGCTAGCCCAGTCCTCTTGTACACCACCTAGGTCACAGTGAGTCTTTTCAAAGCATTCCCATGAGCCTTTGGGAAACATGCAAATTATTTTAATGAACTGTAATCTAACTGCCCCCTTAAAAATTTAAATGCCTCCCCCAAGTAAAAAAAAGTCCTCCTGGCTATGGGTAGGAAGTAGAAGGCAACTTCTTGAAATTTGTTTGGATGTCTGTCGGTAGGCTGAGGGTCAGACTAGGCCTGGAAGACCCGGGTTCGAATCTCTGCTTGGCCATGAAGGTAACACCTGGTGGCCATAAGCAGGCCCCCTCCCTCTCTCATCCTACTGTACCTTGGGTTGTCAAGCTCCAGACAGGTCCTGGAGAATTCCTGGCTCTTGTGGAGAGCCAGTGCAGTGTCATGGTTAGAGCGCTGGACGGGTCTGGGAGACCCAGGCTCAGATCCCCATTTCTGCCACAGAAGCACACTGGATGACCTTGTACCTTTCACACACCATCAGCCTACCCTCCCTCACAGGGTTGTTCTGTGGATAAAATGGCAGAGAGGAGAGCAACGTTGGCCACCTTGGGTCCCCTCATTGGGAGAATGGGAGGGGGGTACAAAAGAAGTAAATAAATAAAAGTGCTGGGATTACAATTGATCTCCAGACGACAGAGACCAGTTCCCCTGGAGTAAGTGGCTGCTTTGAAGGGCGTTATACCCTCCTGGGGTCCCTCCCCTCTCAGTTCCTACCTCCTCAGGCTCCACCCCCCAAAACCTCCAGGAATTTCCCAACCCAGAGCTGGCAACCATAAGATTACCTCACAGAGGAGGCCAACAAAGTGAAGGAAGAACCATCTACGCCACCCTGAGACCCACAGGGGGCGACGGGGATAACAACGTGCAGACGACGTCTAATTTGGCTGTTAGGCAGAGATTGGTTTTGCTTAAGTTTCCTACCTTGAGCTTTCTTTAGTCCCGGGGCACCCAGAAATGCTGTCAAAAGAGCAACTGACCTTTAGGATGTAATTTCCCGGCTGCACGTCCGTGATATCGATCCACTGGCAGTCGATGTCCGCGTTATATGTGTCGTAGCAACCGGGACTCAGACCCTGGACAGAAAGGAAAGACATGGCTTCAGGCCCGTAACCAGGATTTTTTAAGTCAGGGGGCATTTAAATTTCTTAGGGGGGCACTGGCTAATTGAATTAAGGGAATACCGGGCTCCTTCCCTGCACCTGCTGTCACTTTGGGGCCCTGGGCGGAATGGGGAGTCAGGGGGCATTGCCGGTAAGTCAGGGGGCCTAGCCCCGAGATGCCCCATTGTAGCCATGGGCCTGCATGGCTTGGAGATTGGTCATAGGGGTGTGCAGGATATCCATGGCTTCTCTTTTGCCAAGGACATGTTTGGAAGCAGGGATGAGAAGGATCTAAGCTTACCAACCTCCAGATGAAGCCTGGAGATCCCCTAGTTTTACATCTGATCTCCACGCAACAGAGATCAGTTCCCTTGGAGGACATGGCAGCTTTGGAGGGTGGACTCCATGGCATTATACCCTGCTGAACTCCCCGCTCCCCAAACTCCACCACCTCCAGTTTCCACCTCCATGTCTCCAGAAATTTCCCAAGTAGTACACAACCCCTTTTTGACATGCTGGTTGGGAGTAATCCTAATGGAATCGGGGAAGTGACGCCACAGTTGGAGGCATTGCCCCTCTTTCCCTTCTGCCGTTTTCCTGATCTCAATTGCCTTCTTCCTCAAACTCCTCTTTGGGGTAGAGGAGATACAGGTTCTGGCATGGAATGGAAGGACTGCCTTCTTCCATAACGTCTGGCCTGCTGGTTAAGGTCTTCATCTCAAGGGGTGCTCTGTATTGCCCCCACGTGATCATCAGTCCCCAGAAGCAGGGCTTTTCTGGTGGCGGCTCCCCACCTGCACAGCTACATCTCTATTGGCTCCTGGCTGCATTGAATTTTTCTGACCGAGTGAGAAAGGTACAGAATTGAACCATTACTATATGAAAGGGTACCTGACCATGGTAGCAAACTATTACGAATGAGGCCTCTGATTAATATATTGTCGCAGGCAATAATCATTAAAAAACTTCATCTTGGTCAATTCATAAGAAATGATTGTTGTAATGTCAGGAGCCGTTCTGGAACATCATTTATTTGACCACAGAGGAAGGCCCATGGGCTGAAACGTGTCTGGTCGGGGTCAATAATGGTCATTTTTGCTTGTCACTGTACAATTTGATTCTTAATTGAGGCTATCGCCAGGGTCAATATTTATTTTATTTATTTTTTATTTTGTATCCCGCCCACCCCATATAGCAGGCTCAGGGTGGGTTCCAAACATACAGATCTGCAAATAATGCAGATTTCCAATCAAAAATCATATTCATCGATACAGCAACCATTAAACTCACTAAATTCACTAAAACACTAAACAATACAACGTGCCTCAACGGATGATGTTAATTCCAGCAGTGTTGTAGTTCCAGTCGGCGGCTAGGATCTGCAGTCACTGGAGGGGGGGGGGGCAGATCTGTTTTTAAATCTCCTTTGTAATAAATGCGTGTGTATTTTTGTACATCGGTCAATACTGAATGTTTTTAATTTGGTCTAACTGAATTATCGGGCCTGTACGTCCAGATCTTCTTAACCTTTAGGCTCTTAATTCAGGATCCTCTTCTGCCCTGGAAGTTTCCCTGGTGCCGAGGGAAGAGGGTTCTATTGGCTTTGAGTCGAGTCCTTAGATTAGTCCGTCCCATCCCCCCCCCCCCAGCTTTCCTGACGGCTCTCACCTGCGTGTGTGATGTGCAGGCGTAGCGCTTGAGGTTCCCAAAGTCGCAGGTGGTGTCCTCCAGGCAGAAGCTGGCCTTGTGGCCTTCCGCCACCTTCTTGCCGGTGGCCGCGTCCAGCAGGTCATAGTGGCTGAACTCATCCATGCTGTGGTAATGCCTGAGGGAGAGAGACCAGGGCATGAGGAGCGCAGGAGGGCGGCTGGGCCTCACTTACACGCACTGTGGTGCCAACGGGGCTGCCAGGTCCCTGCGGCTTGCCAGCGAGGGGTTTTGGGGGGGTGTTCCTGGGATGGTCAGGGACATCGCGCATGATGTCAGGGACGTCATGCAGTGGCGCTCTGCATTTTGGGTAAAACTTTATGGGTTATTTTGACCTAAAACCGTAGAGTTTTGCCCCCAAAGAGAGTGTTGCCATGTGACGTCTTGATGTGATGATGTCACTGCTGCGTGATGTCATCACATTGGGCACATCCCCATGTGATGTCCCTGTTTGGGGGTGGGGCTTCCCCCACCGGCCAGTTGGCCAGCGGTTGGGGGAAAACCCACCCAGACTAGGGGGTCTGGCAACCCAATTTCAAATTATCCTGATTTTAAGACCTTCTCCTGTCAGGATACGTTGACGCTTCTGCCAGGCAAAGAAGACTGGGTTCCACATTACTGTTAGCCATAAAGGCAAGAGGCCATACAGTGGTCCTAGTAAAAGTATTACCTGGGTGGTGTTTTGGGCTTTGGGGTTTTCACTTTGGGACCTCTGCTGCTGTCAACAGCTTGTCCCCAAGGTTCACTCAACAAGTGTTTGTGGTGGAAGAGGGATTTGAACCCAGGTTTCTTAGATCCTAGTCTGACATTCTAACCCTTCTGCTAGGGGTCCCCAGCCTTTTTGACCCTGTGGGCACCTTTGGAATTCTCACATGGTGTGCTGGATGCAGCCGCAAAATGGCTGTCACAAAATGGCTGCCACGGCCTACCTTCAGTCACACAGTGGAGATCCTTGTGCTGTTATGACAGCTGCTACCCAAACAAAGATTTGAAGAAGAAGAAGAGATTGGATTTGTACCCCGCTCTTCACTCAGAGTCTCAGAGCGGCTTACAATCTCCCTCCCCCTGCCACAACAGACACCCTGTGAGGTAGGTGGGGCAGAGAGAGCTCTTTTGAGGACTGCTCTGGAGAGAACAGCTCTGAAAGAATTTGTAACTTGTAAATTTGCAGAGCCAATCAGAATCCTGGCTAGGCAAAGGACCCACCTGGCCCTGCCCAGTTTCTAACCCCCGCAGGAAAGGTGCTAGCAGATTCCATGGTGCCCACGGGCACAACGTTGGGGGCCCCTGCACTCTGCCATACTGGCTGGCCATTTCCTCCTTCCCAGCCACCCACAACCCCTGCGATACAGAGATTTCTCACTCACTGATGGCAGCTGTGCCACTCCCAGGTATGCCGAGCCCGGTTGGGCAGGAAGTCCGCCGTGCCCTGGTTCTTCACTCGCTGGGGGAAGCGTAGCAGCACTCGGACGTCATAGTCTGTCGCTTCGGGCGTATAGGCAGTGCTGGAAGAAGGCAAGAGCAGACGTGACAAGAACGGGGGGAGGGGCTCTGTGGAAATGCACCGGCCCTGAGTGCGAATGCTTCTATATAGTGTAAGCCTTGTAAAAAGGATTACAATCAGGGCATTTCTTTTGGGAAAAGAGGTGCCGGAACTCTCAAGAGGAAAATAGAGTTTTCAATCGGTATACTGGAAACTCATGAACCTTTAGACATTTTGAAAATAATTTTGTCGAAGAGGTTCCGCAACTCTGTTCCGGCGTGTTCCCCCAGAAAAACAACAACCCCAATTACAATATTTTTTAAAAAAATTAATTCCCCCAAGCAGAAAGAAGATTTAAAAAGAAAACACAACCACAAACAGCAGCAAGTGTACATATAAGCTCCTAGAAGAGGTTTCCAAGGTTTTTTTTTTTAAAAAAATACGTCCACACGCAATTGTTGTCTGTTTGCTATACACAGGAGTTGCTAACTCTGGATGGGAAATGCCTGAAGATTTGTGGGGTGGACCCTGGGGCTGGAGAGCCAAGACCTCAATGGGTTCTAATGCTAGCGAGCCCATCTCCAAAGCAGCCATGTCCAGAGTAACTGGTCCCCTGTCACCCAGATATATCAGTTCTTATTCCAGGAGATCTCCTGGAGGCTGATAACCTGATGCTTGGTAAAATTGAGTCCTCAATCCATTGAATTATTGGAGGTGGGCATTTGTCTGTCTATTGTTGCAATATAAGTCTTTTAGCAACTGTCAGGGCGCGGAGGGAAGGTCCATTTTTGTTGACCATTGCTTAGTCTCCAGGGGACAGGTAGATAGTTTAAAAGTACATCAGCATCCCCAAAGACCAATGAATACTCTAATGCAAAACTGATATGAACAATTGCTTTCCTCCCTATGGCGTTGCCAGCTCTGGTTTGGGAAATACATGGAGATTTTGGGGGCGGAGCCTGTCGTGGGGTCTCTGTGGGGTTCGTCATCATCATCACTTTATTACTTTATTACGACGCTGAACTGCAGGCTGTGGAAGGTCAGTAGTTCAGCAGTTCAAGACC
The DNA here is from genome assembly GCA_029375565.1 of Gekko gecko. Lineage (NCBI taxonomy): Eukaryota > Metazoa > Chordata > Lepidosauria > Squamata > Gekkonidae > Gekko > Gekko gecko. Next base: position 5,366,154 of record JAPDNY010000017.1, on the reverse strand, counting down.
CGGGTGCCGCACGACGGAGTGAGCTCCCGTCTCTAGTTCCAGCTCCTGCCAACCTAGCAGTTCGAAAGCAAGAAATCGCAAGTAGATAAATAGGTACCACTTTGGTGGGAAGGGAACAGCGTTCCGTGTGCCTTGATGTTTAGTCATGGTGGCCACATGACCACGGAAACGTCTTCGGACAGCGCTGGCTCTTCGGCTTTGAAACGGAGATGAGCACCGCAACCCTAGAGTCGGATTCGACTGGCTTTCGAGCAAGGGAACCTTTGCCTTTACTTTAACCAGCATAAAAAACAGTCCAGGTACATCAAAAAACTGGATAGCAAAATATAACTATAATAATATGAAATTTAGATACTAATATAGAGACAGAACAAAACTGAAGCGTTTACAGATCATTAGAATAAAATATCATACAATCTATTTCTATATCGGACCTTGACATACTGTTCATGAATTCTGTAGGCTGCTGCTAAAAATCTTGCACACACCAACGTGATCTCTGGGTTAGAATCTGATAGAAGCATATTTCTTATTGCAGCATTTGAAAAACCTGAAACTCTTTCCTGTATAGGCTGAATAAATCTAGCTCATATTTGATTGTAATACCCACAACTAAGCAGGATATATGTGATCGTATCCACTTCTCCAATGCCACGGAGTCCGCCCTCCAAAGCAGTTTTTTCCTCCAGGGGAACAGATCTCCGTAGTCTGGAGATCAGTCATCTCAATGCCCCCTCGAAGCTGTGGAGTCTTGTGAGCAAAAATTCTGCCTTGGCGAGCAACTGGCATTCCAGTTGGGAGCGAGCGATTTGGCTGCGGCATAAAATAGTTTGCTCCGGAGCCATCCCTTCCTGAGCGAAGACAGAAATGTGGGAGCCGGAGGCTGAAAAAACTGTGAGCTGGCTCACAATAACTCAACTTAGAGGGAACACTGGTCCTCATACCGGCAGATCGCCAACTCCCACCTGGAGGGTGGCAACCCTATAACTGGACAGGCCCAGAGCACATGTTTAAGAGATGCGTCTTGTTTAAGTTACAGCGCCAGCAATTAGACGCTTTAGTTATTCCTCTTCTAAAAAGGCACTGGGGTGAGAATGCTGATAGCTTAGTTTCATTCTGTGCTCTGGAACGCGTCAGCAGCTGATCCCTACAAATTACCCCTCTGTTTGAGGCTTTGGTGGCTGGATCTCCCCCCCCCCTTCTCTTTTCCTGTTGCTTTAGTTCTTGGGCCTTCTAGGGTTTTGAAACAAAATAATTTGTGGGAAGCTGAGCTCCTGTTTGGAAAATACCGGCTGCTTGCCCTGAGTTGTTTTCTAGTGGATGAAGCTGTATTTATTTTGCTTTCCCTGCCCATTCAGGCAGAAAGGCCTCCTGGCTAAAGTTGCCAAATGCCTCCCCCCCAAAAAAAAACAAAACCCCAGCCTGATTTCTCCATTTCCTGTATTATTACAATCCATTGCTCCCTTTAAGAACATAAGAACATCAGGAAAGCCCTGCTGGATCAGACCAGTGGTCCATCTCGTCCAGCATCCTGTCTTGCACAGAGGCTGGGCAGTTCCTCTGGACGGCCAACAACAGGGCAGAGAGGCCAAGGCCCTCATAAGAACATCAGAAGAGTCCTGCTGGATCAGACCGGTGGTCCATCTCATCCAGCATCCTGTCTTGCACAGAGGCTGGCCAGTTCCTCTGGAGGGCCAACAACAGGGCAGAGAGGCCAAGGCCCTCATAAGAACATCAGAAGAGCCCTGCTGCATCAGACAATAGTTCATCTAGTCCAGCATCCTGTCTCACACAGCGGCCAACCAGTTCCTCTGGAGGGCCGACAACAGGGCAGAGAGGCCAAGGCCCTCATAAGAACATCAGAAGAGCCCTGCTGGATCAGACCGGTGGTCCATCTCATCCAGCATCCTGTCTTGCACAGAGGCTGGCCAGTTCTTCTGGAGGGCCAACAACAGGGCAGAGAGGCCAAGGCCCTCCTAAGAACATCAGAAGAGCCCTGCTGCATCAGGCAATAGTTCATCTAGTCCAGCATCCTGTCTCACACAGCGGCCAACCAGTTCCTCTGGAGGGCCGACAACAGGGCAGAGAGGCCAAGGCCCTCATAAGAACATCAGAAGAGCCCTGCTGCATTGGACCAGTGGTCCATCCAGTCCAGCATCCTGCCTCACACAGTGGTCAACCACTTCCTCTAGAGGGCCGACAACAGGGCAGAGAGGCTGAGGCCTTCCCCTGACGTTGCCTCCTGGAAGGCCTCAGCCCTGTTGTTGGCTGTTCTGGAGGAACTGGCTGGCCACTGTGTGAGAGAGGATGTTGGACGGGATGGACAACTGGTCTGATCCAGCAGGGCTCTTACGTTCTTAAAGGGAGCAATGGTTCGTAATAATACAGGAAACAGAGGAACCAGGCTCGGGCTTTTTTTGGAGGGGGCAATTGGCAACTCTAGCTAGGAGGCCGGCAGATGTGGCCTGGATGAACTCCCAGCCAGGATTCCCAACCTCCAGGTGGTGCCTGGAGATCTCCTGTGATTGCAACTGTGATAATTTCATTTGTAGAAAATGGCTGCTTTGGAAGGTGGAATCTATGGCATTATACCCCATTGAAGTCCTTCCCCTCCCCCAACCCTGCCCTCCTGTGGCTCCACCCCCCAAATTGCCAGGTATTTCCCAACCCGGCACTGGCAACCCACCAAGGAAGTAAATGAACATTCATAGTGGTTCTAGAATGCAAGTAAAATCCCCAGGCCTGAAACAAACAAACAAAAAATGGCAGATTGAAGGGGAGGCACTTTATGGGTGGGTGGCAGAGCACCCGTTTTGTATTGTGAAGGTCCCAGATTCAAATCCTGGTGTTTCCAGGGTTCCCCAGGAGCAGATCTTGACAGAAACTGTTATGTATTTGCCTTGATACTGCCATTGTAAGCTAACCCAGAGCTTCAGTCACAAGCTCCATAAACTCATAGTATTCTAAACCCTACAGTCGGATTGGTCGCTGTTGTGAGACAGACCAATCCGGAAAGACTCTGACCTTCGGCGGGAACGAATCCCATTGGTCCGAAGATTGCAAATGTGATTGGACGTTACTATACTGGGGGGGGCGTGGCCTCACTAGTTCAAAATATATGTAGTTGGATCGTTCTATGAGTGTTGTGTTGTGTTCTGAGCCGAATAAAGAAATCACTCATTTGAAACGCTGCCTCGATCTCAGTATGCAATAGAAACCTTTCTGCCTGAGTCACAGTCGATTGGCACAGAAAGGTCTCTCAGAATTTGGGTCCATGGCAGGGCAGTTAAAGGTTTTATAGGGCTGCCATCTCCAGGTTGGGAAATACCTGGAGGTTTTAGAGGTAGAGCCAGAGGTAGGTGGGATTTTAGGAGGAAGAGAATTCAATGGGGTAAAATATCATAGAGTCCACCCTCGAAAGTGGCTGTTTTCTCCAGGTGAACTGCTCTCTGTCAGCTGGAGATCAATTGGGATCCTGGGAGATCTGCAGCCCCACGTTGGAGGCTGAGTAAACCAAAGAAGGGATCACAGTTACAGGAAATATATCAAACAAACAAATAAACACTGCGATAAAAATGACAATAGCATTTAATAAATCTTATGAACATCAAATTAGATTACAGCCAAAAACTTTTACAATGCTACTAAGGAAATTCTAACGTTTTCAAGGAAAAGTCCATCATCCTCAATGAGCACCTGGTTAGACACTCATTTCACCAATCTTCCTCAGGAGTAATCCTATTATAGTAAAAGGTGTCAGCCCCTTGATACAGCTTAACTTCTTTTTTTTACTTTCCTCAGATTTTTACAGCTTAAATTCTTTTTAACTTCCTTCAAATTATCTTCTGGTTCCATTTTCAAATTGTTACAGCTTCACTCCTTTTCTACTTTCTTCAATTTATCCTCGAACGAACGTGGTTGTTTAGAATGGAGAGAAAAAATGAAGCTGAATGGAATACTGTTTTGTTATAACTTTTGAAATAACTAATGGCTTTTAACTTTTGACTTATTTCTAGTGGCATTTGAAGTATTTAAGTTAGGAGCAAGCCAGGTGCTCATTAAGGATGGTGGACTTTTCCTTGAAAATGTTAGAATTTCCTCAGTAATATTGTAAAAGTTTCAATTGTCATCTAATTTGATGTTCATAAGATTTATTAAATATTAACAGGGGTCATTTCGAGCCGGAATACACAGGAATGGCGTTCCGGAAGTAACAAGCCCACCTTACCCCCCCCCGACTTCCTGCTAAGGCTCCCAGCCTTCAAGCATTTGTTTCTGTCAGTAAAATGTAGGGGGAAAGAGCATGTCAGGCCTGACAGCAGCCACCATGCAACTTGCATAACTCATGCAGTTGCTACTGCTCAACAGCTGCTGCCCATGAAGTGTTGTTGTAGTGGTTAGTGTTCCAGACGAGGATTTGGGAGACCCAGGTTTGAACCTGAATTGGGAAATACCTGGAGATGTTTGTGGTGGAGTCTGAGCGGTAGGTGTTGTCTTCTGACTCACTTCCGATGATGCCAGGGGGTGTGGCATATGCAAATGAGTTATGCTAATGAGCTCCCGCACCTCTTTTTCTACAAAATGACCCCTGAATGTTATTGTCATTTTTGTTTGCTTGTTTGATATACTCCCTGGAGGCTGGCAACCGTACCAAAGCATCTTGGGTAAGGGTAACCGATGTTGGAGCTGCTTATTTTTGGTGGTGTGCACTGTAACCCTGGCAGTGCAGGGGCATTTCTTACACTCTTAATGACGGTGTTCTGTGGCTCAGTCTGTAATATTTTCAAGGTCGGTTTTGATGCAGCATTGCATGACGGTAGATTTTGTCTTTGTCTTTCCCCCTACCTTTCTCTCAAATGGCACTTAAGATAAATCTATGCACTTCACCCATATTTGCATAATTGACTCAGTTTTGCATAATTGCAGCTCCGTTGAGGGCTCTGCATTTACAGTGATTTGGAATTGGTGATTTCTTCTCTCTCTGTCTCTCTTTTTCTCTCTCTTTCATGAGGAAATGGTGACAAGATAGAGATTGGGAGGGTGGGGCGGAAATAGGAAAATATCCCCTTTCCAAATTTTTTCTCTGTAGCCACTAGGGGTGGCAGAGGGAACAGAGGAGACAAGAAGAAGAAAAGGAGATTGGATTTATACCCTGCCCTTCCCTCGGAGTCTCAGAGTGGCTTACAAACTCCTTTCCCTTCCCCTCCCCTCAACAGATACCCTGCGAGGTAGGCAGGGCTGAGAGAGCTCTTTCGAGGACTGCTCTTGAGAGAACAGCTCTGACAGAACTATGGCTTGCCCAAGTTTATCCATCAGCTGCAAGTGGAGGAGTGGGGAATCAAGCCTGGTTCTACCAGGTTAGAGTCCGACGCACTTAACCACTTCACCAAATGGGCTCAAACCTCTCTAGGGTTGCCAACTCCAGGTTCAGAAATAAGTGGAGATTTGGGGGTGGAACCTGAGAAGTTGGGGCTTAGGGAGCAGAAGGAACTCAGTAGGGTATAATGCTATACAATGTACCTTCCAAAGCAGCCATTTTAAAATAAATAATAAACAAGTATGTCCTCTATGTAGCCTGGAGATCAGTTGTAATTCTGGGGCTTCTTCAGCCCCCACCAGGAGGTTGTCATCTCTACTTGGAGCCTGGAAAGCTTGCCTGTAAATAGAACCGGAACCCTGATTCCTGCAAGCTAGCAAAACCTGCCCACACCAAATAAATTAGCTTATGCGTTTCGCCTCGATCTTATCGGAGGAAGTACCTGTCTAGGACCGCCATCCTCCATCAAAATATTCTGGAGACCCGCGGGTGGCCTTGTAGTTAGGGGACAGAACACCGAGAAGCGAGAGATATTAATAACATAACAGCTTTGCTCTTCCTGGGGCCACTGGCCATAAAACTGCCATAACAAACCGCCAGCGAATCAATCTCATCTTGCCTAACATCTGTAGAGGAGAACAAGATGTATAGTATGTGAATGAGGGATTCGAGGAGAAGGAGGGCCGCCGACCTCCAGGTGGGGGAATGGCGTCCACCCGATATTACAACTGATCTCCAGGCTTGTCAGGATCATCTCCCCTGGAGAAAATGGCAGCTCTGGAAGGCGGGGCCCCTGTGGCATTGAGGGTTACCATAGGAGGCAGAAGCAGGTGGGCCTTTTCAGGCCTCAATTGCAAAGATCGCTCTTAGGTTGTTTTCAGAGACGGTAGACCTCTGAATATGACTTGCTAGGGGGACATAAACAGGGGAGACTTGGGTCGGCTTGTGGGCATTTTAGAAGAGAAGAGGAGGTTGGATTTATACCTCGCCCTTCACTACCCAAAGGAGTCTCAGAGCAGCTGACAATCTCCTTTCCCCTCCCCACAGCAGAGACAGCTCTCCTGAGAATCTGCCTGTGAGAGAACAGCTCTGAGAGAACTTGTGACTGGCCCAAGGTCGCACCAGCAGCTGCATGTGGAGAAGTGGGGAATCAAACCCGGCCCTCCCAGATTAAAGTCTGTGCTCTTTACTGCTATACCAAACTGGCCTCTGAATACTATTTGCTGGGGGGAGGACAAACGGGGGAGACTTGAGTCAGCTTGCAGGCATTTTAGAAGAGTAGAAGAGACTGCGTTTATACCTCACCCTTCACTACCAGAAGGAGACTCCAAGTGGCTTAAAATCCCCTTCCCTTTCACTCCCCTGTGAGGTAGGTGGGACTGAGAGAGCTTCTTCGAGAACTGCTGCTCTCGAGAGAACAGCTCTGAGAGAACTTGTGACTGACTCAAGGTCACACCAGGAGCTGCACGTGGAGGAGTGGGGAATCAAACTCGTTTCTCCCCGATTAGAGTCCGCACTCCGAACCAAGACACCAAACTGACTCTGGTTTGCCACCAGGGGAAAGAAAATTGTGGAAACTGCTCTGGGCTGTCGTGTCTTTTGTGAGGAGGTCTTGTGCCTTCAGCTGGGATGTGAAAACAGGAGCCCGTCCTACCTTGCAAGGCATTTTTCCTCGGCGGCGCAACGGAGGGAGTAGAGGTGAGCTCTCTGGACGTAAGTGGAAGCCTGGACGTAGTTTGGATCGGGCACAAGATCTGGGAGGCCTGAAGAGAAGAGGGGGGGGACACACACCGTGCGTTAAGGAGAGACAGCAGCGAAGGTTGCCAGCCTCCAGGTGGGGCCTGGAGATCTTCTGGAATTACTGCTGATCTCCAGGCGATCAGTTCCCTTGGAGGAAATGCTGGCTTCAGAGGGTGGATTGCGAGGGTGTCCCATGCCTGCTGGGCATCGTCCCCTCTACAAACTCCACCCTCCCACCCACAGACCTTCAGGGATTTCCCCACCCAGAGTTGGCGGCTGTGACAACCTCATGAGCCCAAGCAAGACAGCATTTAAGGCACTGTTGTAATTGAAGAAGAAGAAGAAGAGATTGCATTTTATACCCTGCCCCTCACTACCCAAAGGAGTTTCAGAGCAATTTATAATCCCTTTCCCTCCCCCTCCCCACAACAGACGCCCTGTGAGGTAGGTTGGGGCTGAGAGAGCTCTCTCGAGAACTGCCCTTGAGAGAACAGCTCTGAAAGAACTTGTGGCTGACCCAAGGTAACACCAGCAGTTGCATGTGGAGGAGCGGGGAATCAAAATCAGTTCTCCCAGATTAGAGTCCATGCTCCTAACCACCACACCAAATGCAGCGATAGCGGGTACAAAGGTTAAATCTGGACACAGAGCCCTCAAGATAATCGGCGGCAGCCGATTGGTCCACCCGGGATGTGTGGGGTTGTTGCCCCCCATCACCCGAGCTGTTTTGAGCAGGGGTGCTCAACTTTTTCAGCCTATGGGCACCGTTTGGAATCCTGACGCAGCGCGGTGGGCGCAGGCACAAAATGGCTGCGCCGGGAGGTGGGGCCAGTCACAAAATGGCCGCTCCAGGAGGCGGAGCCAGCCACAAAATGGGTGCAGTAACACGGAGAAGATCCTTGTGCTGTGGAGGCACTGGCTGCCGAAGCAATGTTTTTGAAAAGCTGCGCAGCCAATTAAAATCTCCAATAGCCAATCAGAAGCCCTATCAGACAAGACCCCTACCTGGCCCTGCCCACTTTCTAAAAAGACTTGGCGGGCAACAGGAAAGGTGGCGGGTGGGCACCATGCTGAGAATCCCTGCTTTTGAGATTTTTTTTCTTAGAGTGAGTGTGTGTTTAAAACCAAGGCGTATAACTTCTCATTCTGGGGAAAGCACGCCGCTGGGTCACATAAGGCATTTTTATGTGTCTAACGGCCCTTTTGGGATTTCTCTGCTGTTTACAACTGTTAATGTTGTGTGACTGATGTATGGCATTCCTTTTAGGGGAAGACGGACAACCCTGCCTGTGCACGGCCTGTTATTTCTCTCTCTGTCTCTCCTCTCTCTCTCTCATTGTGTTGGCAAATCAGCCTTGCGTCTTTCCCAAGCCTGCCTAGTGTGGTTTCTCTGGAGTTGATTAAATCGGTCCTTTCATTAGCTGAGCTGCCTGTTCCGCGGGTACACGCCTCTTTTCTTCCTCCTCCTCCTCCTCCTCCACAGCACTGACTGGCCATTCCTATGCCGCCATTTGCAGGCAGTTTCGTATAGTGGTTAGAGCGGGGGAGGGTGTCTCCGTTTGGAGTCTGCAGGCACATTTGGAATTCTGACACAGTGTGGCGGGCACAGCCACAAAAGGGGATGCCCACAAATGGCTGCCACAATTTCAACTTCAGTCACACAGTGTATAGATCCTTGTGCTGCTGTGGCAGCTGTTGCCAAAGCAACGTTTTGAAAAATCTGCATGGCCAATCAGAAGCCTTGCTGGGCTAAAGCCCTACCTGGCCCTGCCCACTTCCTAAAAACACTTGGCGGGCACCAGAAAAGGTGTGGGCAGGTGCCATGGTGCCCATGGGCACCACGTTGGGGACCCTTGGGTTAGAGTGTCAGCCTAGGAAGGGGGAGACCCAGGTTCGAATCCTCACTCAGCTGCGAAACTACCCGGACCTGTCTCTCTCTATCCCCTGATAGCTGGGAGCAAGGGGTTTGAATGGTGTGTGGGAAATGTGTTCTGATTCCCCCGATACAGAAGCAGAAGGAGTAGGGAATACTTAGAAAGGAACTGCTGGTTGAAAAGACTTTCTAGAAGTTCCAGGCAGGCTGGTAGCCAGGATTTTGTGGCTTGTGGGGCAAATCTTTTTCTGGTGGGGCTGAAGTTCTCAGTGCAGAGAGAAAAGCCATTTTGCCAAAAGAAAGCTGTTGCCAGGATAGATCTCTAAATTGCAAGCTGTTGACCACTTTAGATGACAGTTCTCAGCTGCCGCAAGTTAATTGCTTCTGCCAGCCTAAGCAACAATTCTGAGAACAAGCTGGCAGATGGGAGTGATGACTTCTGTAGTCAAGAAAGCTAACTCTTAGGCAGAAAAACTGTCTTAAAGGAGACCAGTTTCTTGACATAGAGTTAGAAGGGATCCTAGAGGTCACCTACTCCAACCCCCTTGCTCAGTGTGGGAATTAGTCAACTACAGCACCCCACTCTGGTTAAAGGAGCGCATGCCTTTTAAAAATGTTTTAAGAATGATTGAAAAACGCATTTACAGGATAAATTCTCTTGGGGCTGTGCCTCTAAGAAAGGGGCAGAGCCCCCCAAAGCCCCACCGTAGCTATGGGCCTGGTTCCAGGGAAAAGCTTTGAGGCATGTGATCAAAAATAAAGCAGGCATCTCATTCTCGCTTGTGTTTTTGGTCTTAGCTCCTCCTATGTCCTTTGGATGAACAACAGCAGCTGGTGTTATCTTGACGGGCATTTTTCTTTTCTTCTTCCTCCGCCACTGCTCAGAGCATCCCTGCTGAAGGACTGGCGACCCTAGATGCCCCAGAGTCTGCCTTCCAAAGCTGTCATTTTCTCCAGGGGAACTGATCTTTGTAGTCTGGGGAGATCAATTGTCATTCTGGGAGGACTCCAGGTCCCATCTGGAGGCTGGCATCCCTAGTCCTTCTTGGTAGCTTGAACTCTTGCAGAGCACAAATACTGGATGGGGGAGTAGTGTATGCGAAAGAGATCTTGGGGTAAGAGTGGACTGTAAACTGAATATGAGCAGTCAGTGTGATGCGGTGGCAAAAAAGGCAAATTCAGTCTTGGGTTGTATTAAAAGGGCCATAGTATCGAAATCGCAGGAGGTCACAGCCCCTCTGTATACTGCCTTGGTCGGACCACACCTTGAGTACTGCGTGCAATTCTGGAGGCCTCACTTCAAAAAGGGTGCGGGCAAAATCGAGAGGGTGCAGAAGAGAGCAACGAGGATGACCAGGGGTCTGGAGACTGAGCCCTACGAGGAAAGGCTAAGGGCCCTGGGAATGTTTCGTTTGGAGAAGAGGAGATTGAGGGGGGGACATGATCGCTCTCTTGAAGTATTTGAAAGGCTGTCATTTGGAGGAGGACAAGGAGCTGTTCCATTTGGCAGCAGAGGAGAGGACCCAAAGCAACGGGTTTAAATTACGCGCAGAAAGGTACCGGCTGGATGTTAGGAAAAACTTTTTCACAGTCAAGAGTGGTCCAAAGGTAGAATCAGCTGCCTAGGGAAGTGGTAAGCTCCCTTTCGCTGACAGCTTTCAAGAAGAGGCTGGACGAATATCTGTCAGGGATGCTTTAGGCTGGTCCTGCATTGGGCAGGGGGCTGGACTAGATGGTCTGTCTGGCCCCTTCCGACTCTACGATTCTACGAATGCTGAGCTAAGGTGGACATTGGGACCGATCCAGCAGCATACATTCTAAAGGCGGACCTGGAGGGGCTACTTAGCTCAGATTAGTTCCTAAGCATGCAGTTCTTGCATTGTGAATTAAAGCCACGCCAGCAGGCCACAGGGGAGGGGGGGGTCCATAAAAATAATAATAACAATACGTACTCCCCTTGACAGAGCCTGTCTTTTGCACATTTCGGTGGAAGGCCCCCCGTCCCCCCCGTCCCCCAGTGTGTGTTTTCAAGAACAAAAAAGAACAATGTCTTCTTGTTTCTCGAGCCGTTCTCCCCGGAGGGAATCACGTCACCTTTCTGGCGCTCGTTTCCTGACTCCGTGCTTGGTCATTCTTGATGATGTAATCCACTGGGGATTCTTGTGGAAAGGGAAGTCGGGAAAGCGTTTCTCTAACGGAGCGGTTCCCCCTTAAAGAAATAAAACTGAGCTCCCACCCGGGGTCTCCCGGAACTGAGCGAGTGTTCGCGATTTGCGGCATGAGATAAAAAAAGGGGTTTTTTGTCGTAGTTTATTAAAATGAGGCAAACGTTCCCTGGCCCGTATAAGAAGAAGAAGAGAAGAAGAAGAGATTGGATTTATACCCCGCCCTTCACTGCCCAAAGGCGTCTCAGAGCAGGCTTACAAACTCCTTTCCCTTCCCCTCCCCACAACAGACACCCTGTGAGGTAGGTGGGGCTGAGAGAGCTCTGACAGAAACCGCTCTTTTTCAAGAACAGCTGTGCCAGAGCTTGTGACTGACCCAAGGTCACATCAGCAGGTGCAAGTGGAGGAGTGGGGAATCGAACCTGGTTCTCCCAGATAAGATTCTGCCCACTTAACCACTACACCAAACTGGCGTAATGGGTTGTCAAACTGGCATAATGGGTTGTCAAGAGAGGAACTGTTTTTCCTGCAGTGTGGAGAGCCCCCGGCATGATTTGAACCTTGTTCTGTTGCAGCAGGTAGGTCCCGATGAGCACCAGGCTATGGAGGGGAAGGGGCTGTGGCTCAGTGGGAGTGCAACTTGCCTTGGCATGCAGAAGGGCCGAAGTTCAATCCTCGGCATCTCCAGTTAAAGGATCAGGCAGTAGATGAGGTGGAAGACCTCTGCCTGAGACCCTGGAGAGCCGCTGCCAGTCCCGGCCCGTAGCTACAGTGGTGCATTTTGGGGCCTGCCCCCCCGACTTCCTTCCAAGGCCCCCTGACTTCCACCCAGCCCCCAGGTCCCCCAGCTCTGTGGGCCACCCAGAGGACTCCTGACTCTCTGGGCCACCTACAGGACTTCCCACCGCCACCCCTTCCCCTTGCATGGCTTGCTTCCCTGTGTAGGCAGGCAGAGTGCGAATTCTGCAAAAGGGAGATTTTTACAAAATCGTGGCTATGGGCCTGTGCTAGTCTGAGTAGATAATACTGACCTTGATGAACTGACCATCTGATTGAGTATAAGGTAGCTTCATGAGTTCATGTAGCCCTGACCTGGGATAGCCGAGGACAGCCTGATCTCGTCAGATCTCGGAAACTAACCCAGGTCGGGCCTGGCTAGTGTTTGGAAGGGCGATCTCCAAGGAATACCAGGGCCATGACACAGAGGCAGGCAATGGCGAACCACCTCTGAAACGTCTCGTGCCTTAAAAACCAAGTCTAGCTCGGCCACCTAGTGGTGCATAACTCTAAAAGGGCTAGAACGTCTGGCTGCCGGACAATCTTAGGATCTCCTGGCTATGCTACACACAATGCCATAATAATAATAAGAGAAGAGATTGGATTTATACCCCGCCCTTCACTCCCCGAAGGAGTCTCAGAGCGCTCTACAATCCTTTTCCCTTCCCCTCCCCACAACAGAGTTAGGGTTGCCATATTTTGAAAAGCAAAAAAAGAGAGGACGTCTTTCCCGACTGACTGCTTCAAACAAGCGATCCCTGTGACGGATCTCATTTTAAGGACCCCGAATATTTAAGCTGTGATGATCGCTACCGACTCGGAATATTCCTAACCTTCCAACCCAGGAAGAGGACATTTTCATCTGTTTTTTTTGGGGGGGGTTTTTCCTGAAAAGAGCCCCCAAAAGAATGGTCATGCCTCTGAAAAAAGAGGACATCTGGTTTAACCCTGTCTGAAATCATCCAGAGCCGGATGAGGTTAGCGCCTTTTGGCGGAATCGGAAAGGGACCACAAATTTTGCTAGCTGGACTCCGCTAACGCTGTTTATAGGCGGAACGGGGTTTCGGTAATTGAAGCTGCGCAGGGAATTTCCGATAAGCCAGCAGTGAATTACTCAGATGGGAGAGCGGCCAAGAGACGGCTTCCTGCCCCCCCACCCCGCCGCCTCTTCCTCCTCCTGCGAAAACTGTCAAGGAATTTTGCAGGCCAGGCAAGGTCAAGCCAGACCTCAGCATTACCTCCCCCCCCGCCCCCAGGACTCCAATTCGGCACCTTCCGTAGACGCAGGACGGAGGGAATGGAGGATGGAGATTGGTGGATTCAGTGTCCAGGGTGCGCAAAGCGTCTTGCAATTGGAAAAGGGGTTTGTGGAGTCACCCCCGACGCCCACGCCGTGAATCAAAACCCCATTGGGAATCCAAGATAAATATGCTTGGCTGGGCTGTTGCTAAGTGACCATTGTACATATGCGGCAATACAATGGGAATGAATCTAATCGGAGACATGTGGAGGCCGAGGGAGCAGGGGAGAGCCTGCTCAAAGCAGGACGCCGCTTTACGGTTGCCAATTCCTGGAGATTTTGGGGGGTGGAGCCTGGCCAACGCTCCCTCTAAGCTGTGGGGTCCTGTGAGCAAAATCCTACCTTGTGAGCTCCTGGCATTAAACTTGTGAGCCAGCGATTTGGCTGCTGCATAGATTAGTCTGCTCTGGAGCCATCCTGCCTGAGCGAAGGCAAAAATGTGTGAGCTGGAGGCTGAAAATCCGTGAGCTAGCTCACACTTGCTCAGCTTAGAAGGGACGCTGGCATGAACCTTGGTAGGGTGTAATGCCAGGCAGCCCACCTTCCAAAGCACCCATTTTTTCCGGGACACATGGAACAAATATTTTAAACAAATAAAGAATAAGTGGCAAGGGGATGCGGCGCAGAGGTAGAGTATCTGCTTGGCATGTAGGGTTCAGTCCCCGGCACCTCCAATTAAATGGACCAAGCTGTAGGTGAAGAAGAAGAAGAGGAAGAGGAGGAGGAGGAAGAGGAGGAAGAGGAAGAGATTGGATTTATACCCCGCCCTTCACTCGGAGTCTCAGAGCGGCTTACACACTCCTTCCCCTTCCCCTCCCCACAACAGACATCCTGTGAGGTAGGTGGGGCCGAGAGAGATCTTTCCAGAACTGCTCGTGAGACAGCAGCTCTGAAAGAACTTAGAACTGACCCAAGGTCACACCAGCAGCTGCATGTGGAGAAGTGGGGAATCAAACCTTGTTCTCCCAGGTTAGAGTCTGTACTCCTAACACTACACCAACCTGGTTCTCTGTGTGTCTGAAAGAATTCCACCTGAGACAATTGAGAGCTGCTGCCGGTCTGAGAAGACCAATACGGACCTTGATGGACCAAGAGTGTGATTCAGTATAACTTAGGCAGCTTCATGTATGATTTATGTAGTTTGGAGAGCAGCTGGGAGAGCTCCAGGCCTCACCTGGAGGATGGCAACCCAACTGGCAGGGCAGGCAAAGCTCGTCAAGAGCGCTCTTTTCTTTTGAAACTCCTGGCAGGGTCAGGTCTGCATCTCTGCTAACTAGGATCTTCCCCACTATTGACCAGAGCCAGACTGCTGAACTATTGAGCTCTTGCAAAGGTGGAACTAGCAGGTCACCTCATGCAAAGCCTGAATGGGCGATTCTGCCATCTCCACCCCTGACGTTTTACATCCTGAACGAAAATGATCATCAGACCTAAAGTAAATGACGGAGTTTTCATTCGGGGCGTAAACTGTCCAGGAGGTGTTGCCAATCATAGCTGTAAGCAGGGGTCATTTCGAGCAGGAACGCGCAGGAACGACGTTCCGGGAGTAACCAGCCCCCACACTCCCCTGACTTCCTGCCTAGGCTCCCAGCCTTCAAACATTTGTTTCTGTCAGTAAAATGTAGGGGGAAAGAGCATGTCAGGCCTGACAGCAGCCACCATGCAACTTGCATAACTCATGCAGTTGCTACTGCTCAACAGCTGCTGCCCCATGAAGTGTTGTGTAGTGGTTAGTGTTCCAGACAAGGATTTGGGAGACCCAGGTTTGAACCTAAGTTGGGAAATACCTGGAGATGTTTGGGGTGGAGCCTGAGCGGTAGGTGTTGCCTTCTGACTCACTTCCGATGATGTCAGGGGGTGTGGCATATGCAAATGAGTTATGCTAATGAGCTCCCACACCTCTTTTTCTATGAAATGACCCCTGGCTGTAAGATGAGCTTTGCAAGAGGTGACCTGCTAGATCCACCTTTGCAAGAGCTCAATGGGCTGGTTAGTGGTTTCAAGTCAAGTCTGGCCTACACAGGCAGAGCAGAACAAGAGGAATAGGCTGTCATTTACTAATTGGTGTTGGAAGAGGAAAAGTCGTAACATCATGAATTGTAGTCCGTTCTTAGGAACATGGCCTGAGTGGATATAAACATATCCATCCCTTTTTAGCATATTATTGCTTTATGGAGCTCATGGTGCCATACGTGGTTGTCCTAGTTCCCAGTTTAACACCCCCACAACAACCCTGCGAGGTAGGATAAACAGAGAGAGGGTGAACAGCTCAGCCTATGAGTTTCAGGATAGTTTTGAAGCTGTGTTTCCTAGACCCTAATCCCACGCTCTCACGCAACTAAACCACTCCGGCTGTGGAAGGAAAGAAAAAGCTCTACCGTACTTCCTTTGGTTTCCGGGCTTATAAACAGCGCTGCCAGTACATTTTCAATATATATTTTTTTTCCGTTTGAGGTCAACCAAGCTGCGTTTTAGCCAATGAAAAACCGTCCCCGAACCACGTTCTGTACTGAGCCCTTGGCCGTGCCAAGCACGATCACGCTGGCAGAAAATCCACAGTCCTGGATGTAACTCGATGTATGAAGAACACATGGACGCCCGGTGCCAGGAGGTTTTTAACCCTTTCCTAAACGGCCTCCCAGAATAACTTATTGACGGGAAGGTAGGCCAGGGTAACGTGAACTGGAATCTTATGAGACGAGAGGTTGAATCGGAGGCCTCATTAGTGGCCTAACAGAGGATCGGAAATTATTTCTTTTCCCCCAATTTTGGGTTGTTGTTGTTTTTTTTAAAAAAGACTGGCTATAGCCAAGAAGAGAAAGGGATATGTTCGATTTCAGTGCAACATGGTAGTTCCTGGACTTCTTTGGGGTCTGCTCCATCTTGAGAAAGATCTGTACAAAATTTGTGTCGCTGGATCCTCCCTGTCCACCAGTGGGAGGTGGGGGCTGTACAGTTGCCAGCTCCAGGTTGGGAAATTCCTGGAGATTTGGGGGTGGAGCCTAGGGAGCGCAGGGATCCCAGTGGGATGCAATGGCACAGAGTCCACCCTCCAAAGCATCCATTTTGTCCAGGAGTCTGATTGACGTGGGTAGCCATGTTAGTCTGCCTGTAGCAGTAGAAAAGAGCCAAGAATCCAGCAGCACCTTAAAGACTAACAAAATTTGGGGCAGAGGAGGAGCTTTCGTGAATCACGGCTCACTGCTACAGACGCCCACAAAAGCTCCTCTCCTGCCACAAATTTTGTTAGTCTTTAAGGTGCTCCAGGACTCTTGGCTCTTTCCTACTGCCCCAGGAATCTGGACTTTGTAAACAGGACATGTGCTTTTCCCTCCAGGTTGGAAGAAGAGTACTGCTGTTACCCTGTTTCCCAGCCCCAGGAAGCCCGGCGCATCTGCATGTAATACTTTTGGTGAGGTGAAAAGGAAGGGGGTCTCTTTCGGTACCTGTGCTGTTCCCAAATATTTGTAATGGCCGCCAAGACCCGGAAGAGGCATCCTAAGTGGAGAGAACTGACAAAGAAAACTCCTTCTCCCTCTCCCCAGATAAGAGAATTCGAGGGCACCCAATGAAGCCGATGGGCAGTAGATTCAGGACAGACAAAAGGGAACACTTCTTAATACAGAGAGTGATTAAAATGTGGAAATCACTGCCAGAGGAGGTAGTGATGGCCAGAGGAATAAATAGCTTTAAAAGGGGATTGGACAGATTCGTGGAGGGGAGGTCTGTCGGTGGCTAGTAGCCAGGGTGACATGGAATTAACACTTGGAATTCACTGCCACAGGAGGTGGTGGCAGCTACAAGCATGGACAGCTTCAAGAGGGAATTAGATAAGCATATGGAGCAGAGGTCCATCAGTGGCTATTAGCCACAGGGTATGGATAGGAACTCAGTGATGCTCTGTATTCTTGGTGCTGGGGGGAGCAACAATGGGAGGGCTTCTAGTGTCCTGGCCCCACTGGTGGACCTCTTGATGGCACCTGGTATTTTTGGCCATTGTGTGACCGAGTGTTGGACTGGATGGGCCATTGACCTGATCCAACATTGGCATCTCTTATGTTCTTATGACTAAAGGGAACCTCCATGTTCAGAGGCAGTTAAACTCTGAATCCCAGAGCCAGGAGGCAACATCAGGGGAAGGCCTCGGCCTCTATGCCCTGTTGCTGGTCCTCCAGAGTAACTGGTTTTCCACTGTGAGAGAGGATGCTGGACTAGATGGATTATCGGTCTGACACACAGCAGGGCTCTTCTTAGGTACTAAGTGTAAAAGTAAAGGGATGAGACAAGCTTCCTTCTGTGACTGGACTTTAAAAAAATCTAAGTTCACTGCCCGAAACATTGCCTCATTTGTTTACTCTGTGGTTCCCAAAATCTTATGTAAAAAAGCCTGGCTTGTCAGATTCTCGACCTGGTACACGCTAAACAGTTCTAGAAGGGGAAACTGATTTGTTTCAATCTACCCGGCTACCGAAAGGGGGGACCTTTCCCAGTCAATTTCTTTCTCTGTCAATTTCGCTGTCAATCAGCAATTGTTCAGGGGGCGAATCCAAGGCCTGGGTACTGACTCAGGTTTTTCGGCTGTATCTGAATTGCCTAGAACAGCTGGACTCCCTCTTCAGCTCTGAAACTTGAGAACATTGGCTTCCTCCTTAATGGGGACAAGCGGAAAACAGGGAAGGCAAAGGCCAACTTGACGGTCGCTTCGTCTTTAGAAAGCTGACCGATGTCAGAGAAAGCTGACCAGAAAATTCACACGTCCTTTGGCCTCCCGAGACTGTGGAGATGCCAGAAGGAAATGAGGTTAAACTCATTTTGTGTCTCCCCCCCCCTTGTCTGGGATTTGGATAGGACTCCGAGAGGGTCTAGTCTCAAGGGCAAACTCAGGGCTCGGTGTCTCTCTGGACTTCCAGATTTCCAAACCCCCACTGTTCCAGACAGCTGCTTGTCAACAGAGGCCGCTAGAGAAGAGGGAGAGGGGGCCGAATGCAGTTCCGGCATTTTGTTTGTTCACCAATTCACCAATGCGTGTGTGCTTTAAAGAGAGAACCGGGGACCTGGGAAAACATGGCTCTTCAGTCTCGTGTGCAGTTGTGCATGTGTTGATTGTCAAGGAAGAATAGCTCGGTAGGGATCATAAGAAAAATATATGCGGGACGGTGACGGCTTGTTCCCCAAGCCTTGGAAAGAGGGCGAAAGACCAATGTCAACACGTCGATAAAGGAGGGGCCGTGGCTTAGCGGTAGAGCCTCTACTTGGCATATGCAGAAGGTCCCAGGTCCAATCCCCGGCATCTCCAGTTAAAAGGACCGGGTAGCAGGCGATGGGAAAGACCTCTGCCCGAGACCCTGGAGAGCTGCTGCCAGTCTGAGTAGACAATGCTGACCTTGATTCAGCATAAGACAGCTTCATGTGTGTTCATATGCATTGATCTGAGCCCTTGTCTCACTGGAAGGGACTCTGCTTTGCATGCAGAAGGTCGCAGGTTCAATCCCCACCAACTCTAGTTAAAAGGACCAGGTAGTAGGTGATGGGAAAGACCTCTGCTGAGACTCTGTGGAGTAGAAGAGACTGGACTTATACCCCGCCCTTCACTTTGGAGTCTCAGAGCAGCTTACAATCTCCTTCCCTTCCTCTCCCCACAGCAGACACCCTGTGAGGTAGGTGGGGCTGAGAGAGCACTGAGAGAACGGCTCTTGAGAGAACAGCTCTGCGAGAACTGTGACTGACCCATGGTCACCCAGTTGGCTGCAGATGGAAGAGTGGGGAATCAAACCTGGCTCTGCAGATTAGAGTCCATTGCTCTTAATCGCGACACAAAACTGGCTCTCTCGTTGGTGGACCGAGGGTCTGATTCCCCTATACGGCAGCTTGATTTGTGTCACGCGTGCCTGCACAGATGAGTAACCTTGCAGCGACCCATATGCTCCTGGTACCTGCGTGTGGGAAGTGCTTAAAAATGGAGAAGGTGAGAAGGTGGCCTCCTCAAAGCCAACCCCCGAAGGCTGGGGAATTAACTGCTCTGGCCATTCCAATCTCATGCCTCCTTTGACGGCAGAAAAACCTAGGTGGGGGTGGGGGTGGGTACAGGATAATCCCACACCTCTAAGAGTCATGCGTGACTTTCTGAGGACAAAATGGGGGAGAGAGAGAACTGTGTATCCTGTCTTTTGCTCCTTGGAGCAAGGATGGGCTAAAACACATCAGATGGATGGATTCCGGGCACGCGCATCATGTGCGTCTGCTCAAATGTGTCCTACACCGGTCAGCTATCTTTGCTGCAGGGTATAGGTTTGCTGTGGGGGGCATTTGCGGCATGGCATTATGCGTATATATTAGGGATGTACGGATATGACTTTTCCTGGTTTTTTTAAAATACATTCTGTTTCTTTTTTGCCCATTTTCACGGCCAGTGTTTCCGAAACATTGTGCATCATTTTAATACCATTTACATGCAACCTGAGGCCAAGAAAGCATTAACAAAAATGGGTAGATTTCGGGGAGAAAATTCGGTGCAAGGTAATAGAGCGAAAATTAGGATGCCCAGGAAAAAGCAAAAATGCGATAAATGTGTGTTTGTGGGGTGGTTGCATTTCTGTGCGGTTGAAACCGGGGGGGCTATGAAATTCAGTGGGCGGTAGATGAAATGAGGGGCTATGAAATTCAGTAGCGTATTTACTAAGTATGTGCGATCTTTGGACAGGGGATAAGACTTCATGGACCCGATGAAAAGGGGTTTCGCTCCTGAACATTTGTGCCACCACAAATGTTTAGTCTTTTAGGTGATACAACCCTATTCAAGGGTTTCCTACCTTAACCCCTCCTCCCCTAGGGACTGAAGTCGAAGAACAGTCCCAGGATGCACTATGTCTCCCCTCCCCAATGACCCGCCCACAAGCCGCCAGCGACTCACCCCGTCCGTTCTGATTGGGTCTGTAGATGCTGCCCACGCTGACCCGCGCTTGGTTAACACCTTGGTTGTCTGGAATCCGTTGGGGAGACTCAGCGTTCCTGATAGGAAGGTAGGGTTCAGGCCTAGGGACCCCTTGGGGGTCTAAGGGCCGGAAAGGTGGCTGAGGTTCCACGCTGCGAGGAGGGACGTAGGGCTCCGCCGGTGCTTCTCCAAAAGGGGGATATTGCCCCACCCATGGTTCATTCCCGTATCGAGTGCCAGTACCCACGGGAGATCCAGAGTTGAGATGCAAGTTGTCCGCCACGGGGACCCCTTGTCCCACTGCTGGTTGGTTCTGGGTGGAGGAATAAGGGTCCTGGGGGACATTTTGGTCATAGCTAGTTCCAGTGTCATGATAGAGACTGTGGGAATACCTTCTGTCTAGGCCGTCAGAGGGCTGAAGCTGTTGGGGTACCTGCACGTAGGATCTCTCCTGAACGGGGTAGTACCCTTGGGCCCCATAAGGATTCTGGTCTTCTGCATACTCCTCGTACCTCACCCTGGGCTGGAAAGGGTACACGACTCCAGCACTGGCTGCGGCGGATGCGACGGCACTCCCCCCGGCTCCTGTGCTCTGATAGTAGGTGTAGCTCTCGTCATATGCACGGGGCACCTGGGGATCATAGCTCTCATACTGGTTTACGTAAGGCGGCTGAGGGTATGAGGCCTGCGGGTAGACTTGTCCATAGGAGGCAAAGGCAGAAGAGGAGGAAGCCGCTCCGACCTGTCGCTGCCGAATGGTGGGTGACCGGGGTCGCTGGGAATTGGCGCTACTGTCTCCGGTGGGTCCGTCCCGCCAGTTGTCCGGGACTTGTCCAAAGCCAAACGGATGTCGCGTGTGTCCCCGGATGGTCTCTGAACTGGCTCTGACTGGCAGACTGGGAGCCTGTCGCCTGGTGTTCCCTTGAGATCTTCTACCTTGGCCTGTGGCGGTGTCCGCTAGCAAGACCCTGGCACTGCTGTCCGCCCGCACGTGGCTTGCGGGCACATACTCCGAGCCCGTGTTCAGGAGGCTGTACACCCTGCCGTTGTTTTCCCACTGAATCATTTGCCTCCAGCGTCCGTTGTCTCCCTGGGGATGTTGCCCATGGACAAGCAGGAACAGTCCGCAGCCCGTCAAAGCCCACAGGTCCCAAAAGCCAGGAGATGTCATTGTGGCCAAGTTCGAAGAGATCGAGCTTGGTGGATGGGTTCAGGAGAAGAAAGCACAGCCCGGTAGCCCGGGTGTTCAGTGGCAGTCCTCCTGGCTTCCTTTCTCTCCAGAGCCTCCCCTTCTTTTTTAGGGGAATAAATCTCAACTCTGTCCATTCCTGGCTCGTTTCAAGCCGCAGGGGAGTCCCACAAGATTCATGGTGAGCAGGCGAAGGAGAACAAGACCGCGAGGCTGACGAGTCTCTTTAGTTCTCGAAAAGGTCTGCAAAGTTTGGCTCCCTTGGCTTTTTCCCCCTTTACATTGCTGCTGTTCCTGCGCAGGGAGGTCGGTTTATCCCCGCTCGGCTCGTTCCCTGTTGGCCGGACAGGGCTCTGCTCCTGATCTGAATGAATAAGCAACAGGCTGCAAAAAAATAATAAAAAAAAATGTTGGGAAGTTTCAGGGCTGTGGGTGAGCGTCTGCGGCTCAGGGTCCTAAAATCCATCCCGTTTTGACCGTGGCTGCCAGGAAAGGAGAATCGAGTGGATTCTTTCAGGGCAACACATTCCCGTTAATGGATAATAAAAGGTGTTTAATTCTTTTCTTTTTTTAAAATTATTTCAGCATTCTGCTGTTCAGAAAGTTGTTAAGCCTTCTTGTTGGACGAAGACTGGACGCCGCTGATACTTGCAGGTGGGGCAGCCGTGTTAGCCTGAAGCAGCAGAACTTTACGGTGGGAGTCCAGTTTGGGGCAGCTCTAAGAGCAGCAAAGTATTATCCAAGGTAGGAGCTCTCGTGTGCACGCACGCTTCCTCAGATATATCGCTTTGCTCCACTAATAACTTCTTATTATCACTGTTTATCATCATCATGTTTTTCTGGTCCTTTTCAATTGTGGCTGCCAGCTTCCAGGCAGGGCCTGGGGATCTCCCAGAATTACCACGGGCCTCCAGACTACAGCGAGCCATCCCCCTGCAGGAAACTACTCCTTTGGAGGGTGGGCTCTATGGTATTAGAGGGTGGGCTCTATGGCAGTTCCGCAGGGCGTGTAAGACGGAGTTCTTCTGCCAGGCTTTTGAGTAGGAGCTGCTGCCGCTGTACCAACACCAACAACTAGGTTGGGTTAACAATGTTCCCTCTAAGCTGTGGAGACTTGTGAGCAAAAATTCTACCTTGTGAGCTACTGGCGTTAAAGTTGTGAGCCAGAGATTTGGCTACTGCGTAAATCAGTTTGCTCTGGAGCCCTCCTTCCTGAGCTAAGACAAAAATCTGTGAGCCGGAGGCTACAAAACTGTGAGCTAGCTCACACTAACTCAGCTTAGAGGGAACACTGGTTGGGTAACATCGGCGGGGGTGGGGGGGCGGGGGCTGAGATGGCCCAGTGACAAATGAACGACAGTGCTGCCTGGAACTGATATTATCGATTAGGGACCACTACCGTCAGGATGCCATCTTGTTACTGTAGGTTCTTTCTGAGACAAGAAGAGCACTTTGTTTTGTTATATGATTGTGATCGACTGTTTTATCTTGTTTTTAATTGTTTTAAGTACTGGCGTACGTGCCCAGTTTTTTAGCCGCTCTGAGCCCGTTGGTGGGGAGGGGCGGTCTATAAATCTAATGAAATAAATAAATATTATACCCTGCTGAGGCCCGTCCTCTTTTGAAACCCTGCTCTCTCCGGGCTCTGTTCCCAAATCTACTGGAATTTTCCAACCTGGAAGTGGCAACCTTCTATAACAGCTGCTGTTGGCGTAGCTGCCATGTGTACGGGGAAGAGTGCGCTATGTGTCAGCCTCTCAGTACGCCCATTCACTGTTTCGTGTGAATAGGGCACTGCACATATTTTCCAGCTTTGGTGCCTGCCACCAGAAACTCAGATCTTGGAGGGTCCACTTTCAAGTACCGTACCTGGAAAATGCATGTGTTGCCCTGTTCATGCCAGACACGGCACACTCTGCAAGTAAACTTAAAACCAGCCCTTTGGGCTGTGTCTGGGAGATGATGGGTGTGTGTGTGTCAAGACAGATGGTGGACCTTGGATGCACCGTGAAGCAGAAGAGATTTCTCCAGTTCCCCACACCTACAGGGGTGCCAAACAATGGCCCATCCGAAAATTGAACACTAGTTGAGGAACAAGTTCCGTGTTTACTTTGATCGATGCTCTGTGGCTGCTACAGCACAGAGTCACATGACGACACCATGTGATTACAGTGGCCTATCACCAATGCGTTTTGGGTGTATGCTTTCTCCACCTCTTGTCACGCTCAGTAATTCACTCTAGTGTTGTAAGCTGTAAGAGAGCCAATGTGGTGTAGCGATTAAGTGCGCAGACTCTAATCTGGGAGAACTGGGTTTGATTCCCCACTCCTCCACTTGCACCTGCTGGATGACCTTGGGCAAGCCATAGTTCTGTCAGAGCTGTTCTTGAAAAAGAGCAGTTTCTGTCAGAGCTCTCTCAGCCCCACCTATCTCACAGGGTGTCTGTTGTGGGGAGGGGAAGGGAAAGGAGTTTGTAAACCACTCTGAGACTCCTTTGGGTAGTGAAGGGCAGGGTATAAATCCAATCTCCTCCTCCTCCTCCTCCTCCTCCTCCTCCTCCTCCTCCTCCTCCTCCTCCTCCTCCTCCTCCTCCTCCTCTTCTTCTTCTTCTTCTTCTTCTTCTTCTTCTTCTTCTTCTTCTTCTTCTTCTTCTTCTTCTTCTTCTTCTTCTTCTTCTTCTTCTTCTTCTTCTTCTTCTTCTTCTTCTTCTTCTTCTTCTTCTTCTTCTTCTTCTTCTTCTTCTTCTTCTATCTCTTCTTCTCTCCTTTTTGTGGCCTACATTTATGGAGTGTATGTGAAACCACAAAAAGTTTCCCCAGGCAAACCCCCGTGACCCATCACAACCAATGGGAATGTTGTGTATCTATCCTATAATTTTGTAAACTTTGAAACTCAGGAATCAACACATGTGTTATCAAGTCAGTTGGGCAAACGGACACATATCCCAGAGAACACCCGAGTTTCTTCAAATTGCTTACCCTTGAGACTGTTTCAGGTTGGGGAAAGTGACGAGGGAGGGAAGGCTGAAGTCCTCCCTCCATATGAACCATGGCCCTGATCCTAATCCAGGACCACATATACAGGAACGGAGGAGAACCCACACAACTCATGTGTTATGTTTGTCACAGGGTGGGGACCTCAGACCCAACCTGCATACTCTGTAATGTGTGAAGAGGTCACTTGAGCTTCAGGGACCAGCAGGGCTCTTTCTGTAGCAGGAACTCCTTTGCATATTAGGCGACACACCTCTAGTGTAGCCAATCCTCCAAGAGCTTACAGAACTCTTCTGACAGGGGCTACTGTAAGTTCTTGGGGGATTGGCTACATTAGGGGTGTGTCGCCTAATATGCAAAGGAGTCCCTGCTACGAAAAGAGCCCTGGCAGTGTTCTGACTTGGTTTAAGGTGCCGTCACTGCTGAGAGGGAAAGATCTTTGGGACTGGCCTGAATATCCCACGTGTCGGGATCACGCCACTGGGTGAAGGCTTCCAGGCCAGGATGACCTTTGTGTCTGGAAGGCCCTCATTTGCAACAGGCGAGATTTGATTCTCGGTTTCGTGCCAGTTCGGAAGGTAGTCCGCTTGGTATGCGTGTTGCTTTGAAGCTACTCGAGACGCGCCACATACGGAAGGAAGATTGCAACCAGGTGCCTTGCGTGTCGAATGGAATTCAGAGTTTGTGCCTTCGGGGGGATCGAGGAAAGCGGGGAAATCAGTCATGGGGTGGATGGGGGAGGTAATTGTGTGCAAGTTCGGCATCAGTCAGCATTCTACTCTAGCCCCGGGGAGAATGTAAGGAACTGACAGAAATGGCTGTTTCTAGAACGTTCTCTCTGTGTTTGCCTCAGATGAGAAGTTCCTAGACTTTATCGGTAGGACCCGAAATCCAGGCCCTGTCGTTTCCCTGTTCCTCAGCAGGCAGACTTACCCGAGTTCTTAATAACCCACATAGCCTCGGGAAAGTCAGTCTCACCCAGCGAGAGCCATTGCGGGGTAGCGGACAGAGTACAGACTTAGGACCCAGGGCGACCCGGGTTCCAAACCCCCTCTTCGACGACGGAAGCTCGCGTTGCGTCCTTGGGTCCATCGCAAACTCTCAGCCTGGCCTACCTCACCGGGTTGCTGTTGGGGGAGAACGCCGTTCTAAAAGCTGCTTCGAGTCTGAACTGGGGAGAAAATGGGGATATAAATGAACAAACGCAAATGCATCCGCAGCTCCCTGTGTCCGGACTTTAGAGGAAAGGCAGAGCTCTTGGAAGCATCCCCCCCCCCCATGAACTCATTAAAGTCCTCACGGCTTCTGTCAGGAAGGAAGTTTGCAGCTTGAACAACTCTCCCCCAGTCTCTCGAGAAAGGAATGCTTTCTTTCACCCCTGATGCAGTGGATTTTTGTTCAGCCTCCCTGGGATCAGTCCTGCCTTTCAGGGACGGATGTTCTGGGAAGTCCAAAGTAGAAGAAGAAGAGATTGGATTTATACCCTGCCCTTCACTACCCGAAGGAGTCTCAGAGCAGCTTACAAATCTCCTTTCCCTTCCCCTCCCCACAACAGACACCCTGTGAGGTCGGTGGGGCTGAGAGAGCTCTCTGAAGGACTGCCCCTGAGAGAACAGCTCTGTGAGAACTTGTGACTGACCCAAGGTCACACCAGCAGCTGCACGTGGAGGAGTGGGGGGAAATCAAACCCGGTTCTCCCAGATTAGAGTCCGCGCACTTAACCACTGCACCAAAACTGTTTTTCCTCTCCTGGTTTACCTCCTACTCAGGTTCTGCCCTCTGTCAGTTCCCCGTGCTGCACTGGTAGGGTTCCCAACCCCCAGGCAGGGGCTGGAATTCTGGAATTATGACCAATCTCCGGACTGCAAAGATCCACAAGTAGTAGTTAGAGTGTCAGACTCGGATTGGGGAGTCGCAGGGTTCTAATCCCCACTCTGCCATGGGAGCTTGCTGGGTGACCTCGGGACAGTCCCAAGCTCTCCTCCTAGCCTACTTCGCAGGGTCGTTGTGAGGCTAAAAGGGAGGAGAGGAGAATGGCGTAAGCCATTTTGGGTTCCTGTTAGGGTGGAAAGGCAAGATAGGAACGTAGCGCATAAATCATTTCCCTGGAGGAAAGGGCAGCTTTGGAGGGTGGGCCTTATGGCACCATCGCCCTGCTGAGCTCCCGCCCCTCCTCAACATCTGTCTTTCCCAAGCTTCGCACCCAGATCTCCAGGTAGGGATGCCAGCCTCCAGGTGGGACCTGGGGATCCCCCGGAATCACAGCTCATCTCCAGACCACAGAGATCAGTTCCCCTGGAGAAAAATGGCTGCTTTGGAGGGTGGACTCTATGGCATTGTAGCCCACCGAGGTCCCCTGTCTTCTCCAGGGTCCGCCCCCCAAATATCCAGGAGTTTCCCAACCTGGATCTGGCAACCCTAACCCCCCCGTCCCCTGGCAGGCTCTGGCAACTCTATCTCTAGGAATTTCCGTACTTGGAACTGGCAGACTCCTGTGAGGGAGCTAGAATATGGGGTGAGGCGACGGAGAGGGACCGGGTGAAGGGAGTTGTTTAGGAAGGGCCCTGGGTCATCGCCGGACCCCTCTGCAAAACATCAGGCCAGGAAGCCGTTAAGAGGCTCCCCCCCCTTGTGTCAACTCTGACCACATTTTCACTGCTTTTCCCTCGGCGGCTGGCTTCCAGCTCTCAGCCCTCACGCCGGGGAACGTGGCCAGCTCCGGCAGAGAGGACGGAGTCGGTGGCCAAACCGGGCCCGGTCAGGCCGCCAATTGCCCCACACCCTCGGGTGGCTTGAAACAGCAATGGGACCTTTCTCTCTAGCGAGCCAACGTCTAGGTCCCTGCAGAACTTTGTCCCGTGGTGGGCTATTTTCCTGTTTCTTCTCTCTCTCTTTCTTTCTCTCTCTCTCTTCGCCCCCCTTCCTTCCCTCAGGGACTGGAAATACCAGAGCTGATGTCACAACCAGGCTGCGCTTGCCAGAAAGAAAATCTTGCATAAACTCGCGGGCTCCAGCCGGTCTCCCTATGCCCCCCCAACCCCCAACCCCTGGCCTTTCCTGCCCGCCATCTATAGATCCTCTTCTCTTCTCTACCGGGGCTGAGGTGTGGCCAACCCGGGCTGCCTCTCATTTGGGTTACACCTCTCCTGCTAGGGTAGGGTTGCCAACCTCCAGGTGGGGACTGGAGATCTCCCAGAGCTACAGCTGATCTCCAGGCAGAGAGCAGTCCCCCTGGAGAAAATGACTGCTCTGGAGGTAGAGGAAGAAGAGATTGGTTTCTTCAGTAACTCATGAAAGGTGCTACTGGGCCCTTGCTCTTTTCTGGAGCCCACTTTGACAGGGGCATGAAGTGGAATTACAGTTGGCAGAGACAGACAGATAGATAGATATGTATGTGTGTGTATGTGTATATCTATCTATATTGATAGATATAGATAGATATAAAAGAATCTACCAGTTTGGTGTAGTGGTTAGGAGTGCAGACTCTAATCTGGGAGAACCGGGTTTGATTCCCCACCCCTCCGCTTGCAGCTGCTGGATGACCTTGGGCAAGCCATAGTTCTGTCAGAGCTGTCCTTGAGAAAGAGCTGTTTCTGTCAGAACTCTCTCAGCCCCACCTGCCTCACAGGGTATCTGTTGTGGGGAGGGGAAAGGGAAAGGAGTTTGCAAGCTGCTCTGAGACTCCTTCGGGTAGTGAAGGGCAGGGGGGAAATCCAATCTCTCTTCCTCCTCCTCCTCCTCCTTCTTCTTCCCTATGCCTCTGACCAAGTCGGCTCTCTCCTAGTTCACGAGAGCTTTGGCTAGAATAAAAATGTGTCCGTTTCCCCAGCGCCTCAAGACTCCCCTTTATTTTTGGATCCGCACAGCTAATCTTCTCCGGAATTCTAGAGGCAGGGAACGATTGTTTAGGTCGCTTGCTGAAAATCCCAGGTCATCCTCTGCTCTTGGGCGTTTCTCTTGTGGAGATGGGCCCTGGCCTCAGCTACCATCTCCGCTATTGTGTTTACATGAGAGCGCTTATCCCTGGATGGAAAAGAAGCAGAGCTGAGAGAGACTGGCCTTGTCCCGGGTTCCGTTCCAAGCTGCTTGGGCCTCTGATTCATCCCTTGAACAGGCAAACAAAATTAGAGTTTGAGGATTGCTATCACTGGATCTTTGCAGTCTGTAAACATGACAGTCACGGTTCCTTTGGGACTCTTGGGGTCTGAGCCAAGTTAGACCGCAGCAAACAGTCCTGTTTTTCTTTTAAGGGTACTAATAGACTCTCTGGGCTATTCTTCCTGGCGGGGGTTGACAATTCTGGGTTCCGAAATTCTTGGGGATTGGGAGGTGGAGCCTCAGCAGGTTATAATGCAATAGAATTTGGGTTGCCAACCTCCAGGTAGTGGCTGGAGAGCTCCTGGAGAGCCAATGTGGTTGTAATGGTTAAGAGCGGTGGACCCTAATCTGGAGAACTGGGTTTGATTCCCCACTCCTCCACATGCAGCCAGCTGGAGTGACCTTAGGTCAGTCACAAGTTGTCTCAGAGCTGTTCTCTCGAGAGCAGTCCTCGAGAGAGCTCTCCCAGCCCCACCTACCTCACAGGGGTCTGTGGTGTGGAGGGGAAGGGAAAGGAGATTGTCAGCCGCTCTGAAACTTTGAGCGAAGGGCAGGGTATAGATCCAATCGCTTCTTCTTCCTCAGGATATGCAGGCCTGATTTATAACTGCTATTCGGAGCCACACTTTTTCAGCAACTCTTATACTGCCTGCTTGGCCTGGAAAAGATATTTTATATTTACATTTTTATGGGTGTGTTAGCAGACCTTTTTTTTGTAGAAAAAGCCTAGCAGGAACTCATTAGCGTATTAGGCCACACTCCTGACAACATAGCATATTAGGCCACACCCCCATGTTCCCAGGAGTGTGGTCATCCAGCCAGACCCGCCTTTTTCTTCTTATTCTGTCAACCTTGTTTGTTGTCAAAACCCAGGGCTTTTGTTTGGAGCAGGAACTCCTTTGCATGTTAGGCCACCCCCCCAATGTAGCCAATCCTAATGAGTTTCTGCTGTTGGGTGTGGCCTATGATGCTAATGAGTTCCTGCTGGGCGTGACCAACTCGGGAGCCAGCCGGAATGCCGTTCCTGTGCGTTCCTGCCCCCAAAAAGCCCTGTGTGTCAGTACAATTCAGACCACTGAAGAAGGCCCTCTGGGACGAAGCACGTTCAGTCCTGTGGCCATTTGGTCCTATGGAGGGGTATAAGTCCAACTCTCCTTCTCCTCGTCCTCCTGGGATTACAATTGATCTCCAGCCGACAGAGATCAGTTCACCTCGAGACCACAGCATCATACTCCACTGTAGTCCCTCCTTCCCCCCAAATCCACTCTCCTCATCTCCACCCCCTAAACCACCAGGTATTTCCTGAGCCGGAGCCGGCAACCCTTCATGAACTCCACCCTCCCAAGCAGCCCTTTTCTCCAGGGGAAACTGATCTCTGTAGTCTGGAGACGAGTTCTAATTCTGCGAGATCCCCAGGTCCCACCTGGAGGCTGGCATCCCTATCTCCAAAGCAGCCATTTTCTCCAGGAAAAAACTAATCTTTGTCGTTCGGGGATCAGTTGTAATTCTGTGGGAATCTCCAGGCCCCACCTGGAGTCTGACAACCCTCTATCCGTGTAGGGGTTGCCAGGTCATCTCTGGCGACTGGTGGGGGATGGGGGGGTTTGGGTTGCCACCTCCAGGTTGGGGAACGCCTGGAGATTTGGAGGTAGAGCGCGGGGAGGACGGGGACCTCCGTGGGGTACAAGGCCCTGGAGTCCACCCTCCAAAGCATCCATTTTCTCCAGGGGAACTGATCTCTGTAGTCTGGAGCTGGAATTCTGCAGGATCCCCAGGTCCCACCTGGAGGCTGGCATCCCCATCCTGGCTCCTCCTCTGGTGTCCAGACCGCAGGGAGATGCGTAAGCTCTATGGCTCTGTTTGACCAGGGAAAGAGTGTTATTGTCGATCTGGAGAGTGTTGCGGGTGGGGTGGGGGCGGGAAGCTTGTCTGCTGAGCAAGCAGGCTCAGGGGGTGGGGAGAGAAGGGGGTGTGTGGGTGGGGAGGTGGATTGCTCCCAAGGAACAAAAAGAAGTCAGCTTGTTGACCTAATTTCACTGGCAAGAAAAATTCATTCCAGAGAGGGTGGGGGGAAAGGAGGAGGTTCCAGGGAAAAGGGAAGTTTGCCTCTGGGGAACTGGAGTTTCAGTCAGGGACAGGAGAGAGAGGAGAGACGAATAGTCCCCTCCGACTGGCAAAACCACCCAGGCAAGGCCGAAGCCTCCCCTTTCCGACCTCGCTGCAGCCCTCTCCAAACCAGGTCTCTGCTGCCGCAGTTTACCTTGAAAATCGGCTGGGATGATCCATCCATACAGTTGCCTGGAGACCTCATAAGAACACAAGAGAAGCCATGTTGGAACAGGCCAATGGCTCATCCAGTCCTGCACTCAGCATTGCGCAGTGGCCAAAGCCCAGGGGCCATCAGGCGGTCCACCAGCGGGGCCAGAACACTAGAAGCCCTCCCACTGTTGCCCCCCCCCCAGCACCAAGGACACGGAGCATCACTTGCCCCAGACAGAGTGTTCCATATAGACCTTGTGGCTAATAGCCACTCATGGACCTTGGCTCTTAAAATTGGCTGGGATGATCCATCCATACACTTGCCTGGAGACTTCATAAGAACACAAGAGAAGCCATGTTGGAACAGGCCAATGGCCCATCCAGTCCAACACTCTGTCACACAGTGGCCCAAACCCAGGTGCCACCAGGAGGTCCACCAGCGGGGCCAGAACACT
This sequence comes from Gekko gecko, assembly GCA_029375565.1. Taxonomy (NCBI): domain Eukaryota; kingdom Metazoa; phylum Chordata; class Lepidosauria; order Squamata; family Gekkonidae; genus Gekko; species Gekko gecko. Next base: position 5,335,057 of record JAPDNY010000017.1, on the reverse strand, counting down.
AGAAGCCCTCCCACTGTTGCAGGCCTGTAGCTACAATGGGGCATCCTGGGGCCTGGCCCCCCGACTTACTGCCAAGGACCCACAACTTCCTTTTTTTGGGGGGGCGCTCCCTTGGGGGTGTGCAGGGTGCCCCCTGACTTATTTAAAGACCCCCCGAATTAAAAAATCCTGTCTACGGGCCTGCACTGTTGCCCCCCGCCCCAAGAACCAAGAAGACCGAGCACCACTGCCCCAGACAGAGTATTCTATCTATACCTTGTGGCTAATAGCCGCTCACGGACCTCTGCTCCCTCTGTCTGCTTGTAGCTGCCACCACTTCCACACGTTCGATCCTCCCCGAATTGCAACTGTTCTCCCGACTGCAGACATCAGTTCCCCTGGAGAAAATGGCCGCTTCGGAGGGTGGGCTCTATGTAGGGTTGTAACCCATGCTCCCTCTAAGCTGCGGAGTCCTTTGAGCAAAAATTCTATTTTGTGAGCTACCGGCATTAAAACTGTGAGCGAGTGATTTGGCTGCTGCCTGAATTACTTTGCTCTGGAGCCCTCCTTCCTGAGCTGAGTCGAAAATGTGTGAACCGGAGGCTAAAAAACTGTGAGCTAGCTCACACTAACTCAGCTTAGAGGGAACACTGGTTGCCAGGTCCCTCTGAGTCCCCAAGCGGGGGACTTTGGGGGAGGGGGCGTTCCAGGGGGGCGGGGACAGCCCCAATGCGATGACATCACACAGAAGTGACATCATCATGTTGGAGTCCAACGCCTGCTCCCTGAGCCTCGAATTCGTGGCTTGGCTTGCATGCGCACTGCAACCCTCCCCCCTTCTCCCCCAAAGCATTTAAAGGGTCTCGTTAAAAGCTTTGGGGAAGAAGTGCGGGGGGAGGGTGCCTGCATGCCCACCACTCCGTCGCTTCTTCTCAGAAGCATTTAAGGGGATCCTTAATTCTCAGAATTCTCAGAAGCATTTAAAGCTCCTTCCTCCCTCCTGCAAGATCTGAAGGGCCCTCCAATCAGCGGAAGGGCTCTTTAAATCTTGCAGGAGGGGAAGGAGAGGGGTGGCTGTTGGCGACCGGGCTTGGGGGTGGGGCTACCCCCCATCGACCAGCTGGCTGGCAGTGGATTGGAGCCCCCCAAACCAGGGGAAACCTCACCAGGACCTGGGGGGTGGCAACCAGTTTGGTGCAGTGGTTAAAAGCGCGGACTCTAATCTGAGAGAACTGGGTTTGATTCCCCACTCCTCCACTTGCAGCTGCCGGATGACCTTGGGCAAGCCGTAGTTCTGTCAGAGCTGTTCTTGAAAAAAGAGCAGTTTCTGTCAGAGCTCTCCCAGCACCACCGACCTCACAGGGTGTCTGCTGTGGGGAGGGGAAGGGAAAGGCGTTTGTAAGCTGTGCTGAGACTCCCTTGGATAGTGAAGGGCAGGGTATCAATCCAATCTCTTCTTCTAATTGATGCAGCAGCCAAATCGCTCGCTCACAGCTTCAGTGCCAGTAGCTCGCAGAGTAGAATTTTTGCCCGCAAGACTCCCCAGCTTAGAGGGAGCATTGGCGACCCTAACTCCCTGGCATCATGCCCTGCTGAGGCGCCTCCCTTCCCCAAATCCCGGCCTCCCCAGGCTCCGCCCCCAAACCTTCAGGAGTTTCCCAACACGTTATGTTCAACGTTGATCGGGCGGCAGGTGCAGGTTTCCCATTCTGTGGTGAGGGTGTGTCGGATGCAGCTGCCGGATGGCGGACTAGGGTTGCCAGCCTCCAGGTGGGGCCTGGAGACCTCCCGCTTTTACAAGTGACCTCCAGCTGACAGAGGAAATGGCTGCTTTGGAGGTTCGACTCTAGGGCATCGGACCATGCTGAGGCCCCTCCCCTCCCCAAACCCCGCCCTCTCCTGGCTTCACCCCCAAAGTCTCCAGGTATTTTTCATCCCAAAACTGGCAACACTATGGTGGATTATGGGGGGCGGAGAGAGAACAGCCCCCACCGTAACCTTCTTTGGCTGGGTAGCTAAAGCACCTTTCCTCCTAGGGCTTTAAACACAGTGTGGCAAGCTGCGCATGCCATAGACTTGCCAACCTCCAGGTGGCACCCGGAGATTTCCTGTCATTGCAATTGATTTCTATTTTTTTGTGGAATCTCCTGGTGTCTTATGGTTCTACCAAGCCCCCATAGCTGCTCTGTGGTGACTGGTCCCGCCTACTCCATAGCAGCCATTTTGTTGTGGTGCTAGGCTTGCTGTTTGCCGGCTGGCGGCAGGTAGACACAACCTCCCTACTGGGTGACCTGGGGTCAGTCACAAGTCCTCCCAGAGCTGTTCTCTCAAGAGCAGTTCTTTCAGAGCTCTCTCAGCCCCACCTACCTCACAAGGTGTCTGTTGTGGGGAAGGGAAGGGGAAGGAGATTGTAAGCTGCTCAGAGACTCCTTTGGGTAGTGAAAGGTAAAGGTTTCCCTTGCTCAAAAGCCAGTCGAATCCGACTCTAGGGTTGTGGTGCTCATCTCCATTTCCAAGCCGAAGAGCCAGCGCTGTCCAAAGACATTTCCGTGGTCATGTGTCCAGCATGACTAGACGCTGAGGTGCACGGAACGCTGCCACCTTCCCACCGAAGCGGTACCTGTTTATCTACTTGCAATTTCTTGCTTTCGAACTGCTAGGTTGGCAGGAGCTGGGGCCAGGGACGGGAGCTCACTCCGTCATGCCGCACTTGGGTCTCGAACTGCTGAACTACTGACCTTCCAGCCTGCAGTTCAGTGTCTTAACGACTTCTTCTTCTGTTGGGGAATTGAACTTGTCACCTTTTGCTTGCAAAACAGCTGCCCTGCCACTGAGTTGCAGTCTTTTGGGACCAGGTTCGCCTACTCAGACCTCCTAGTCTTGTAGATGTAAAGTTTATCATCTTGGCAAGGAGATCCAGACAGCACTAGATGGTGCCCTAATCCAGCAGTCCGGCGACCCCAAATGCCTGTTGGCTCACACTCAGATTTCAAGAAATTCCGTCCACCTCGTTGGTGTAATCCCGCCTCGATCTCCTTTGTGCTCCCGTCCCCGATCCGGCGTGTTGTTTTGTGGTGGCAGAAATCAGGTCGTCCACATTTTTTTTGCTGTCGAGCTACATCTCTTGCTGCGAGAATTAATTTTAGCCTGGATCTTGGGCATGATTCGATCGGTCAGGGGTGCCGTTTGAGTGTATCGCTCTGATGAATCACTCTGTGTCGTTTTAATTTTTCCAAAGAGCCGTCTCGGGAGCCGTAGGCTGACGAAGCAAGGGTGAACGCCGAACACACATCTGTGAACACTTGCATCTTCTGTTTAAAGAACCAATGCATGGGTCAGTCAAGGTCTGTGCCATCGACTGTGGCTGGCAGCATCTCTCCATGGTCTTGGGTCGAGGTCTTTCCCATCAGCTACTGCCTGATCCTTTTAAACTGGAGATACGGGGGACCGAACCTGAGACCTTCTGCATGCTAAGCAGAGGCTCTTCCACTTAGCCTAGGAGTGGTTTCAATGTAGGGCATGTGCTTTGTGTGTAGAAAGCTGGAGCCCGGATCCTTGATAGACCCGTAGTTCAGTCCTGAGCAGAATTACTCCCCGACAGGTTATGACTCAATGGGAAAACATCTGCTTTGCATGCCGATGGTCTCAGATTCTATCTTTGGTCCTTTTGAGCATTTGACTGCCCCTCTGGAGTTTCTCACTGTTCAAGTAGAGGCAACTTAAGTCCATGGCAAAACAGCATCCAAATAACCCAAGCGCAACAGCAGGCCGAAACCGGGCTGAGCCCTGAAGGGAGGTGATGTAATGCAGAATGGCGGGGGGGGACGGACTCAATTTTAGTGCAGAATGGGGTGGGGGGAAACCTGGAATCAAAAGGTTGGATTCGATTTTAGTGCAGAATTGCTTGGAGGACATCGCAGTGAACATGGATTAAAGGGAGGGTGCCGAAAGGGCTTTTGACAGCCCAGCGGTGCAATTTCGAGCAGTGATGCCCGTCTAGGACGTAACTCAGTGGTAGGCAGGGTTGTCATTTCCCTGGTGGAGGTGGGGGGATCTTGCAGCACCAGCAGGTACTTCCTGACACCACTCATCTTGCTGGTGGCAGGAAAAATGGGGGCGATCTAACATGCTGATGCTACTCCCCATGAAGTGAAGTCAATGTGTTGCCAGGTACTCTCTAGCATTTGGGCAAAATCCTATGGTTTAGCCATAGACTCTGGTTTAAGTCTACGGTTTGACCATAGAGTTTTGCCCAAATGCTACAGCATCGGCATGCTGATGTCACTTCCAGGGGAGTGACATCAGTGTGTTGCCGGTGACCTCATTATGCCGCTGGTGAGGCATAACTGAAGGTCTCCAACAATGCTCCCTCTAAGCTGGGGAGTCCTGTGAGCAAAAATTCTACTTTGTGAGCTGCTGGCATCACAGTTGTGAGCGAGCGACTTGGCTGCTGCGTAAATTAGTTCACTCTGGAGCCCTCCTTCTTGAGCTGAGAAAAAAACGTGTGAGCCAGAGGCTAAAAAACTGTGGGGTAGCTCACACTGACTCAGCTTAGAGGGAGCACCGGTCTCCAATTCGATTGTGGATTGAAGGCCTCCAATTCGATTCTTAACCATCCAACGGTGCATTCCGAAACAGAAGCACTCCTCTGACCCCATTGAGTTCGACAAGAAGGTTTCAGCTCTCCTCAAGGTTTTCGTGTAATGGTCTAACTCCGTGTAGGGTAGATTCAAGTTGACTACGTAGGATGACGAGCCCTCGCGGTACCCCTCCCCTCTCCGATAGCTGGCTTCCGCACCGATAGGGGAAAGGATAACTTGGTTAAAGAAAAAGAGAGAGAGAGAGAGATTAATTATCTCTCCCGTTTCTTTTGTTGAAATGGCAGGGAAGCTAGCAATCTACATGCCAGTCAGGGGATGCTAAAATGATTACCTTTCAACCGGCTCCTGGCAAGGTATTTATTATCGGTTGTTTACTTCGAGGGAAAACAATAGGTCTTTTTTATCCATACGGGGTTGCTCACTTGAACCCAGCAAGCACTTCTGCCAACACACGGCTAGGCATCTGGCCCTACTTAATGATACCTCCGGCTCGGTTGGCTGTCACTCGGGGGGGACTAGTCTCGCACGTTGCAGGAGATTCGAGGCGTTTGCAGTGTGGATGGCCCCCAGTTTCCAACAAGGGGGGGAAACAAAGAGAAGAACGGTCCCCAGCAATGAATTCTGCAAATAAACATTCCCCTGTTTTGGCCTCGGTCGTAATTTTGGCTCACTGCTCGCCCTGATCCGTATTTCGTTAAACGTTGCCAAATGTCTTGATATCCAGGATTGGATGCCCCGGTTCAGGGATATGTGAATACGCCCTTTGTTTTTGCATGTTGCTGTTGTCTGTTTTCATGGCTGGTTCCAATCTGATGGGCATTTTGTGCCCTGTTTTCGTGCCACGTGCGCATCAGACGCCGTTTAGAGGCAATTACGGTGGAAAGCGTGCCAACGGCGGTATTCGTTTAATGGGAGGAAAAATTCAGCCCAAGGAAACGGTAGCGGTCCAATAAGGAAGCCTTTGTGGATTTGATTTGCACAAAGGAGAGAAGTAAAAGACAAAAATGGAGATTTTGGATCTGAAACAAGAGGGTAGCAATTATTTGGTAGCAAGGTGGGTGTAGGTGATTAAAGTGTAGTACTAGAGCCGGGGAGATCTAAGTTTAAATCCCTGCTCTTCCATGAACAACTGCTCATGTAAAACTATAGACGTTGCTTCTATTTGGAGCAGGGAGTCACGCCCCCTATTGGGATATTTGGTTAATATAGCAGAGTAATATGGCAGTCATAGAAGCGTGATCCTGAGTGCAGCAAATAAATCTCCCAAGTAGTATACTGCAAAAAAGGTAAACTTACATTGATTCAAGTAGATCCAATTCACATCCAGGTTGCAGTCAAGAGAAAGAGAAGCCTAATCTAAAGAGTACTTTCCCGATCACAAATGGCCAGCTCGTCCGGCATCATGTGTGGGGGAGTTTGAGGGCACTGAATTCACAGGAGAGACCTGCAGAAGACATGTGTCTCCCTGGAAGGCCATGTGAAGAGAGTGAGAGGACAAAGCGAGAAAGAATGGGTCAGATTGCAGTTCCCGGGTTAAGAGAAAAAGAGCCATCCTATTCAATGAGATAACACCTATACATTCTTAGAGTGTTGTAGGCCCAGTGTTCCCTATAAGCTGAGTTAGTGTGAGCTAGCTCACAGTTTAGCCTCTGGCTCACACATTTTTCTCTCAGCTCAGGGAGGATGGGCTCCAGAGCAAACTAAGGTATGCAGTAGCCAAATCGCTCACTCCCAACTTTAATGTCAGCAGCTCACCAAGTAGAATTTTTGCTCACAAGACTCCACAGCTTAGAGGGAACAGCACTTCCCAACATCCAGGCGTGCTGAGTCATCCGCTCCAACATTTCCCTCCCTAGATTGCGGACTTCTTCTTCAAGCCTGCGTCCACTCTTGGCTTGGTAGATCAAATCCCTCCTCTCTCTCTCTCTCCCTGGCCTTATTGTGTGGATTTTTTGATCTTCACTCTAAGGACTGGTTCAGAATGAGATATGGTAATACAAACAGTGAAACACTGCGTACTCTGGAGCCGCGATAGCAGTTATAAGTTAGATCAATGTTTGATAACTTCAGCGAGGGGTTGGGGCTACGGTACAGGAAGGGCGCATTGTCTCAGTTATGATGTCGACCCGTCTCTGGCATTCTCCGTCTGCCTGCTTGCTGGGTCTAACAAAGTTCTCCCCCGGGGGGACAAGAAACCAAATGAATTCTAGTGGAGGTGAACGTTAGTGTAAGCAGAGACGGGGCAGAGAGGCAGTTCTTGGCATGCTTCCCTTAATGGCTTCCCCCTCATACAGCCACCTTTTATAAAATGCAATTAAACTGGGTAATGAATTGAAACAAGGATGGCGGGACCCCTGTTCTTACCCCCCTGCCGTCTCTCTACTTGACTAGCGATACACGAGATTGCTAATGATTACAGATGGGGCGAGCACAACCCCAAAGCCGTGGTCTTCATGGTTGAACACTCTCACCGCTTAAGAAAACACTTGTCGCTCCCCCACTGAATGCAAATCAAGCTTTCCGTCATTTGCTGCTTCTTTTTTTAAATGAACATTTCATTTTTTTTTAAAAAAAAGTCGATAATAATAGATAATCCGCTCTGCAGGTTTAAATGGACTCCCGGCGCACCGTTTTGATTTTTCACGAGACGATTTCGGTCTTCTCCCGCCGAGTTTGGGCATTTCCAACCCCCCCCCCTTGAAAATGTTCATTAATCTTCATCTGGGGCCGGGAAGGGTTGAATCGGCAGGCTGTGGGCTTTCTCGCTCGGATGCAAATAGAATTTGGGAAGCGGTTGAGAGTGATTGGTTGTAAATTGGTTCTGCCCCCACGCACAGGGGTGTTTTTAGGAGATTGCAAGAAGATGATCAGAAAGGCCAGTTTCTACTGATCATCATGTTACCCTGAGTTCTGAGACCATCACTGCATGCAAGTCTGTCGCATGCGAATCTGTTGCAGGGGAAATGAGCCGGATTTTTGCGGCACGAAATTTCGTTTCAGCACTCAGCGTCTGTAGACTAGAGCCTACTTCTTTATATGCAGTGAGGGCCAGTCTGGTGTAGTGCTTAGGAGCGCGGGCTGTAATCTGTGGAGAACTGGGTTTGATTCCCCACTCCTCCGTGTGCAGCTGCTGGTGTGACCTTGGGTCAGTCACAAGTTCCTTCAGAGCGGTTCTCTCGGGAGCAGTCCTCGAAAGAGCTCTCTCAGCCCCACCTACCTCAGAGGGTGTGTGTTGCAGGGAGGGGAAGGGAAAGGAGATTGTAAGCCGCTCTGAGACTCCTTCGGGTAATGAAGGGTGGAGCATAAATCCAATCTCCTCCTCCTCCGATCTGTTTGTCAACGCTTGTATTTGTATGCTTATTCGCTACCATTCACAGGTCTTACCAACTGCTTTAATCCAATCTCAACTGTATTTACCACCCAGCAATGCTCCCTCTAAGCTGTGGAGTCTTGTGAGCCAAAATTCTGCTTTGTGAGCTACTGGCATTAAAGTTGCGAGTGAGGCATTTGGCTGCTGCATCAATTAGTTTGCTCTGGAGCCCTCCTTCCTGAGCAAAGACAAAAATGTGTGAGCCGGAGGCTAAAAAACTGTGAGCTAGCTCACACTAACTCTGCTTAGAAGGAACACTGCCACCCAGTTGCTTATGCATCTTGACTCTAACTAGCCCGTCCTAGCAACTAACCCTCCCACCCTCTGTCTCCCTATGTATAAAGCTTGAGGAAATCTGTTTCAATGTATCTGAGGAAGCGTGCATGCACACACGACAGCTTGTACCGAGAATTCAATTTCGTTGGTCTTAAAGTTGCCCCTGGACTCAAACGTTGTTCTGTTTCTTCAGACCAACACGGCTACTCACCTTAATCCATTAGTAATCAAAGTTATTTTGTGACGTGATACACATCATTTCATTATGAAATATGTTTGATTGTTTATGGTTTTATGCAGGGCTACTTCTGGGCAGGAAGGCACAGGAATGGAGTTCCGGCTGGCTCCTGAGTTGGCCACACCCAGCAGGAACTCATTAGCATAATAGGCCACACCCAACAGCAGAAACTCATTGGGATTGGCTACATTAGGGGTGTGTGGCCTAACATGCAAAGGAGTTCCTGCTACAAAAAGAGCCCTGGATTTTAACAACAAACAAGGTAAACAGAATAAGGAAAAAAAAGGTGGGTGTGGCTGGATGACCACACTTCTGTCAACATGGGGGTGTGGCCTAATATGCTAATGAGTTTCTGCTGTTGAGTGTGGCCTATCATGCTAATGAGTTCCTGCTGGGCTTTTTCTACAAAAAAAGCCCTGGTTTTATGGGATCCTTAGTATTCTTTTCAAGATGCAGAAGAGGCGGGTGGTATGTTGAGTTGTCGACATTGCGCTATTCTGCATTGGCTTTTCCCTCCGTTGTTTTACCAAAAGCGCGGCTCAAAGCCACATTCAAATAACCTGGGAGCAACGCCGTACCCCCGAATGGCCACAAATTTATGCAGAAGGTGCCGTAAAACCAGATGATCAAAGGAAGTGAAAGCGGCCTGCAATGCAGAGGGGAATTTCTATTCCGACGTCGGCTTGGTAAAACAACGGAGGGAAAAGCCGATGCGGAATCGGCCCTTTCGTGCCTGACTCAGCTGCTGCAGCAGTGGTCTTTGTTCTGTCAAGTTGCGAGACGTCGACAGGAGGACTGGTGCCCTCTGAGAACCACTTTCGCGTGGCTTGACAAAGCGAGCTCTTGGTCATGAAAACCAACGTTTCAATTAACAAAAGAGGAGCGTTCAGAGGGCTGCAAGCTCCGTATCAGTTTGTGCCACAAGGAACTCGGCTGGCTACCTCCCTAGAATAGAGACAGTGAACTGATCCTGGCTGAAAGTCCCGCACAGTGTAGTGGCTAGAGTGTCAGACTATTATCTGGGAGGACCAGGTTCGAATCCCCACCATCCCACAAAGGTTTGTTGGGTGACTTTGGGCCAGTCACACACTCTCAACCTAACCTACCTCACAGGACAAAATTGAGGAGAGGAGGAGGAAGAAGAAGAGGAGGAGGAGGAGGAAGAAGAGGAGGAGGAGGAGGAGGAGGAGGAGGAAGGGGTTGGATTTATACCCTGCCCTTCACTCAGAGTCTCAGAGCAGCTTACAATCTTCTTCCCCACCTGTGAGTTAGGTGGGGCTGACAGAGCTCCGAGAGGACTGTTCTTGAGAGAATAGCTCTGAGAGAACTTGTGACTGACCCAAGGTCACACCAGCAGCTGCATGTGGAGGAGAATGTTGTAAGTCACTTTGGGTCTCCATTGGGGAGGACAATGGGATGTGAACAAAGTAAATAGATTTCCTTGGAGAGTTTTAGAAGAACGGGAACCAGAGAACGTTTCTGGAGGGTGCCATCTGAGGTGTTTGTAAGATCCCCGGGATAATGTCCTATCATTTCATCTGGATCGTGGCAAGCCAGCACAAAGCGACACAAAGACAAAAACGTTATTTATTGATCTATGACCAGGTGATGGAAACGGACAGTGCAACAAGGCGCTCTTTCCCGCCCAGCAGCATGCCAAGAAGACGTAGTCTGGAACAGTAGATAGTACAGAAGTATCCCCAATAGGTCCTTTCTCAGTGGTCTCGTCTAGCAAATCTCGGACCGTTCCGACTGTGGTTTTACCGTAATCGTAGTTCTGCCGAGTGTCTTAGGAGAGGAGACGGGTGTGGCCATTCAGAGTGATCTCTGTTGCCGTCTCTCACTGCCCTGAGGGGGTTGAGAAGATGACGTGTGTCAACTGGACCCGTTAGAGAAATGGACTGTCCAGCTGTTGTGGTGGACAGATTCTACGGGTGGACGCTGGCTGCCTCGACAAACTCTCCGTCCCCAGCATTTTATGAATTCCACACTACGAAAACTGGAGGGAGGGCAGAAGAAAAAGGGAAGAGCAGGGCGGAAGAAACCCTCATAAATTCCCAGTTCCTAAATACTTCCCTCGCTCTTATTCACACGTCCTCTGCCCCCATCAGGAGACATTTTGCCCTGGTCAAGACTGGATGTAATTCTGGGAGGCCTCTAGCCACAACCTGGAGAGTAAGGAAAACGGAAGAAAAAGAAGAGGAGGAGGAGGAGGAGGAGGAGATTGGATTTATACCTTACCCTTCACTCGGAGTCCCAGAGTGGCTTACAAAGTCCCTTCCCTTCCCCCTCCCCACAACAGACACCCTGTGAAGTAGGCGGGGCTGAGAGAGTGCTTTCCAGAACAGCTCTTTCGAGAACAGCTCTGAGAGAACTTGTGACTGACCCAAGGTCACCCAGCAGCTGCAAGTGGAGGAGTGGGGAATCAAACCCGGTTCTCCCAGATTAGAGTCCGCGCACTTCACCACTACACCAAACTGGCTCACAGGATAAGGGAGCAGAAAATAGTCAGTGACAACCGTGATATATTTACGAAGGGAATATCACTCTCTCTCTTTTTTTTTTTTAGATTTTCAAAGATAGATAAATATTAATACATTTCTGTGCCTTCACACAAGAATAGCTATCAAAAGAAGTCTCCACGGTGTTGACAAGCGCAGTCCAATAATCTAAAGTTCTTCTCTGTCGCGGGAGCCTGCCTGGTCGCCTTCCCCTCCAGCGCCATCCAATGCAAATGAAGTGCAACAAACAATAAATCTTCTCTGCATCTTTCGCATTCAGAACTCTCCCAAGCCTTTGTGAGAAAGTATCCAGAGAGGAAACGGAACAAGAGAAGACTCCGCCGCCGAGGGTGAGCGTTACACAGGGAGACGACAAGCAGGGATGAACGCCGGGCCGGAAAGGATCCACCGAGTCTACACGTCCTCTGCTCCGAGGAAGCCTATTGAAACTGGGGTTTGAGCAAGCCTGTTTGCGCATCCGTGACCCTTTATGCTTATTTGTCTACGATTCAACGTGAACGCAATGCTTGTCAACATGGTGGGGCCATTTTTTTGATGTCTATTCTTGTGGGAATGTACGGAGTTGTATTAATATTTATCTATTTTTGAAAATCTAAAAAGAGAGAGAGAGCGAGAGAGTGATATTTCCTTCGTAAATACATCACGGTTGTCCTTGACTATTTTCTAGTACCTGGAGACTGGCACGCCTAAGCTCAGGCCCATAGCTACCGTGGGGCATCTCGGGGCCAGGCCCCCCTGACTTGCTGGCACGGCCCCCTGACTTCCCATCCAGCCCCGGGTGTCACAGCCTTCTCCCTGGGATTAAATTGATAAGACAGTGCCCCCTAAGAAATTTAAATGCCCCCTGACTTAAAAAAATCCTGGCTACGGGCTTGCCTAGGCTGCCGGAAGAGAAAGGAACATGAGAAAGCTTCACATTCCATGCACTGAATGGCAAGGCTACTGCTCGGTAGAAAGTGGTAAGTATCAGTATCCAGTGCCCTGATTTGGGGGACCAACAAGGAGGTCCAGGGTTGCTACGGTGGGGCAAATGACAAACCACCTCTGCCCATCTCCTGCCCCTGACCTGGATGGCCCAGGCTAGCCCGATCTCATCAGATCCCAGAAGCTAAGCAGGGTCGGCCTCGGTCCGTTCTTGGATGGGAGACCGCCAAGGAAGTCCAGGGTTGCAACGCAGAGGCAGGCAATGGCCAACCACCTCCGAATGCCTCTTGCCTTGAAAACCACATGGGGGGGGGGGGGGTTGCCGTAAGCCATCCGTAACTCGACAGCAAAATATGCCAAGCGAAACAAAAAAATAGGGGACAGGCGGGTCAGGCTCATCACCTTCATGAGGATCGGGCCTCAGGTTTGTCCCCCCTGTCCCTTCCCTGCCCGACCAGTCTTCCCACGACTGACCTATGGACGGTGCCCCATTCCCTGGCACCTGTCTTGGCCCGTCTTGGCCTTCGGTGTTTCCAGACCGAGGCCTTGGTGTGCTTTTCTCCCAAGCAGCGGGAAAGGGAGCAGTTGTCTTAACTGCCACGCCAGCCCCCACCACAGGTGGTGCCTCCGCACCATGCTCCCTCGGCAGGTGGTCCAAGCCATGGCCCCGGACTGCCCCCCTCCTTCTCTCCTTTCTCGCCTCTTCGTCCCGTTGAGGGCTCCCTGCTTTCCCTTCGTAAAACTGAGGCGGGAGAGAACTGGCGGCAGTTGGAATTCCAACACTGCTTCGGGATGTTCTGTTTGGCTCAACTGCTCAGAGGAGGGCCGCCAACAGGCCCATAGATACAGTGGGGCATCTCGGGGCCTGCCCCCCCAACTTACTGCCAAGGCCCCCTCCAACTTCCCATCCAGCCCAGGCTTCCATTTTTTAATTGTATTTGTGGCACTCCCTTGGGGGTGGGGTGGGGTTTTTTGTGCAGGGTGCCCCCAAACTTATTTAAAGGCCCCCTGAATTTTTTAAAAAAATCCTGGTTATGGACCTGGTTACCAACCTCCAGGCATGAGAACATAAGAACATAAGCCAATGTTGAATCAGGCCAATGGCCCATCTAGTCCAACACTCTGTCACACAGCGGCAAAAATATACCAGGTGCCATCAGGAGGTCCAGCAGTGGGGCCAGGACACTAGAAACCCTCCCACTGCTGCCCCCCCCAGCACCAAGAATAGAGTGCATCACCTGCCCCAGACTGAGAGTTCCTACCTATAGCTTGTGGCTAATAGCCACTGATGGACCTCTGCTCCAGATGTTTATCTAATTCCCTCCAGGCAGGGCTTGGAGATCTCCCAGAAAGACAGCAGCTCTCCAGATGACAGAGATCAGTCCCCCCAGAGAAAAATGGGTGCTTTGGAAGGTGGGCTCTCTGGCATTATGCCCTATTGAGGCCCCTTCCCTCCCCATAGACTCCATCTTCTACACCAGTCCCTTTTTCTCCAGGGGAACTAATATCTGGAGATCAGTTGTAATTTTGGGTTAACTTCAGCCCTCGCCTGGAGGTTGGCAGGCCCCAAAGGACCCCTCCTTCCTTTTCCACAAGTGGAAGAGTTGGCGGGGTCCAATCCACCGGCTAGGAATTTGATAATATGTTATCTAATTGCTCACCCACCTTTGTTCTTTTAAATTACCTCCAGTCATGTCGGCAGCCTAACCCGCTCCAGCGTGGAATCGCTTCGGATGGAGAGGAATGCGAGCAATGCTTGCAAATTATTTCTAATTTATCAGCAATTGTCAGTGAATGGCACCGAGCGTTTGATCACAGGATTATCTCATGTGGCGCACCTGGGAAAATATCCCGAGGGCTTTCTCTCTTAACGAAACACGGATATCGTGTACAGGTGGGTCACGTCTTGTACCTGTACACCTGTATGAGCACAGGAGTTAACTCGTAACTTTCTGATTTAATAAGTTTTTGAAAAAAAAGATTTCAGTCCTTCAAGGGGTTATAAGGAACTGGATAGCCCCAGTGACTTATACCGCTGTTCCGTGTTTGGGTTTTTTTGAAAAAAATCCTTGGAATTTACGGGGAAGAGAGGTGGATCTGTGTCAAAAACTGCTCTCATATTTCTGCCAGATGTTTTAAGAAGTACCTGCAATAGCTGGTCTCGGGAGATGAAATCACATGGGGTGTTTTTGTGAGAGTGAATGGTCTTGTAAGACGTTCCCCAGCTAATGGGTTTGCCAACCTCCGGGTGGCTGAAAGGAAGCAAAACAACCGTGATGTATGATGCCAGAAAAAGTTCTTTACAGACTTATAACTTCTTTTCCAATATCCAATTTACTAGGAGCAATTCAAACGCCATCCACAGCACAACGGAGCATGCATATCACGTCTCATTTCGTATATAAAGTTACACCTGTATGAGCACATGAGTTACCTCCTAACTTTCTGATTTATTAAGTTTTTGAAAAAAAGGTTTCAGTCCTTCAAGGGGTTATAAGGAACCAGTTAGCCCCAGGCATCACACTAATGGATTTGACGAATGTTACTATGAGATATGACTAGAGTGTTACCAAATGGATTAAAATTATGTAGGAATTTCAACGCCACCCACTTTGATAAAGTTTATCTACGAAACGAGATGTGATATGTATGGTCCATTGCAGTGTGGATGGCATTTGAAATGCTCCTAGTAAATTGGATATTGGAAAAGAACTTATAAGTCTGTGAAGCCCCAGGCATCACGCTAATGGATTTGATGAATGTGACTATGAGATATGACTAGAGTGTTTGCCAAATGGATTAAAATTAAGTAGGAATTTCAACGCCACCCACTTTGATAAAGTTTATCTACGAAACGAGACGTGATATGCATGGCCCGTTGCGGTGTGGATGGTGTTTGAATTGCTCCTAGTAAATTGGATATTGGAAAAGAACTTACAAGTCTGTGAAGATCTTTTTTCTGGCATCATACATCACAGTTGCTTTGCTTCCTTTCAACTTCCATCCCGCGATCTCTCTCTTTGGTTTGCAACCTCCGGGTGGTGGCTGGAGATCTCCTGGGATTACAACGGATCACCCAACGACAGGGATCAATTCACCTGGAGAAAATGGCCCACTTTAGAAACTGGACTCTGTGGCATTCGGCCCCATTGGAGCCCCTCCTTCCTTAGACTGATCCTGCGTTGAGGAAGGGGTTGGACTAGACGGCCTGTATGGCCCCTTCCAGCTCTGGGATTCTGGGATTCTAAACCCCACCCTCCTCAGGCTCCGCCTCCAAAATCTCCAGGTGTTTCCCCAGCCCACAGGGGGGGAAGTAATTGCTCATATCAATTTTGCATTAGAATGTTCGTTGATCTCTGGGGACGCTGATGCTCTTTTAAACTATCTGCCTGTCTCCTGGAGGCTAACCAACGGTCAACAAAAATGGACCTTCTGTGCCCTGACTGTTCCTAAAAGGCTTATATTACAGCAGTAGACAGATAAATGTCCACCTCCAGTAAGCCAATCGATTGAGGACCTTATAACTTTACCAACGTAAGGTTATCAGCAATGCTCCCTCTAAGACCTTGTGAGCAAAAATTCTACTCTGGGAGCTACTTGGCATTGAAGTTGTGGGCGAGCGATTTGACGACAGCATCAATCAGTCTGCTCTGGAGCCCTCCTTCCTGAGCTAAAAGACAAAAAGGTGTGAGCCGGAGGCTAAAAAAACTGTGAGCTAGCTCACGCTAACTCAGCCTAGAGGGAACCCTGGTTACCAGCCCCCAGGTGGGCCCTGGAGATCTCCCAGAATAAGAACTGATATCCGGGTGATAGAGATCAGTCACCCTGGAGAAGACTGATGATTTGGAGGGTGGATTCTGTGGTACTATAAAACACACAGAGATCAGTCCAGTCTAAGCTGTGGAGTCTTGTGAGCAAGAAATCTACTTTGTGAGCCACTGGCATTAAAGTTGTGCGCGAGCGATTTGGCTGCTGCATACATTAGTTTGCTCTGGAGCCATCCCTTCCTGAGCCGAGACAAAAAAGTGCGAACCGGAGGCTAAAAAACGGTGAGCTAGCTCACACTAACTCAGCTTAGAGGGAACACTGGTCCAGGGGGGCACTTTTCAGACCAGTAAAGTTCAAATCTCTGTATAAGCTTCCGTACGCATGCACACTTCTTTTGAAACACTGAGGCAGCAATGCGTCTGAAGAAACGTGCGTGCACACGGAAGCTTATAGCCAGCATAAACCTTTGTTGGTCTTAAAGGTGCCACTGGACTCAAACTTTGCTCTTTTGCTTCAGACCAACGTGGCTGCCCTCACCTGAATCTGTGGCACTATAGCCCACTGAGGTCCCGGCCTCCCCAAACTCCTCCCTCACAAGGCTCCCCCCCCAAGTCTCCAGGAATATCCCACCCAGAGATGGCAGCCCTATCTCGCCCTGGTACATTAAATTTTGGCTAGATTTGCAGGGGGGGGGTTGGCTCCAGCACACTGGGCCTTTGGCCTGTGCGTGACTGCCCTCTGTTGGCAGAACAGAGTTTCTGGTCAGCTTGGCTTTGCGGGGAACGGGGGAAGGAGGGCTTCAGGGGTTCACTCCTGTCTCTGTGAGGCCCAAACTTGACACCAGGGCCCCAGATGCTCCTCTAGGTTTGCAGCTCGTGCTTCTGAAGCCAACTGTGGCTCAGTAAGGAAGCAGATGTGGCTATTTTGAAAAGAAGGAAATGAATGGTTCAAGTGAAGGTGTGCCAGAGGGGTAGAGGGGATTGCTAGATCAGAGACCCTCGGTCCATCAACGCCCAGTCTTCTCCACTCAGACTGGCGGTGGCTTTCCAGGCTCTCAGTCACCTCACCTCTTACCTGGGCCTTTTGACTGGGGATGCCGGGGATTGAACCCGGGACCTTCTGCACGCCAAGCAGAGGCTCTTCCACTGAGCCACGGCCCCTCCTGAAGGATGTGAACGGAATGGCAGGCAAGGATTTGGATCTTAAAGACTAACAAAATGAGTGGCGGGGCACGAGCTTTCGTGAGTGACCGCTCTCTCCTCCAGAGGCCCTGCCGTGAATTTGTTAGTCTTTGAGGTGTAGCTTTGAGCTGCTACAGACAAACTAACACGGTGACCCACCTCAATCTATCTGAAGAAGTGAGCAGTGGCTCACGAAAGCTCCTACTCCGCCACATATTTGGTTAGTCTTTGAGTTGCTACGGGGCTCTTGCTTCTTTCCCGCTGCTACAGACAGACTAATACGGTGACCCCTCTTGAAGGATTTGGCCGGAACTCAGGGGTTTCTTAGAAACGCTTTGTGGGAAGGGAAACGGGAAAGGCGAACAGTTGCCAGGGAACCGAATGCGTGTTCCCTCCGAGCCCTAAGTCCTGCCGACCCAGGCTCCACCTCCAAAATCTTTGTCTCAGTTATTGTTGCCGAACTCCATGTAAGACCTGGAGGTCTCCCAGAATGACAACTGATCTCCCAGACGAAATAAATCAGTTTTCCCAAGGGAAAAAAGGCCTCTTGGTGTAGTGGTTAAGAGCGTAGACTCTAATCTGGGAGAACCGGGTTTGATTCCCCCCACTCCTCCACATGCAGCTGCTGGTGTGACCTTGGGCCAGCCATAAGTTCTGTCAGAGCTGATCTTTCAAACTTGACACCAAGCTCTCTCAGCCCCACCTACCTCACAGGGTGTCTGTTGTGGGGAGGGGAAGGGAAAGGGATTGTGAACCGCTCTGAGACTCCTTCGGGTAGTGAAGGCCGGGGTATAAATCCAATCTCCTCCTCCTCCTCCTCTTCTTCTATGGAAGGTGGACTCTTTAGCACGATCCTCTCCTGACGTCCCTCATAAGAACATAAGAGAAGCCAATGTTGAATCAGGCCAATGGCCCATCTAGTCCAACACTCTTGTCACACAGCGGCCAAAATATACCAGGTGCCATCAGGAGGTCCAACAGTGGGCCCTCCCCAAACCGTGCCCTCCCCAGGCTCCACCCCCACGAAATCTCCAGGAATTTCCTAACCTGGAGTTGGCAACCATGCTTTTCACCCCCACCGGCTCCAATGCCGCCTCAGCGCTGTATTTATTTTTTTAAAAAAGCCCATCGAGTCGCCCTCCTCACAAACGTGACTCTGGTTAATGAGTGGCTGAGACGATTTGACATTTCCGTGAGGCGGAGGGGGAAGGCTGAGGGGGGCGTTTAATGAACTAAATCCTGTCACTCGGGTAATCTCACGGAGGCCCCCGCTGAGCCGCTCCCTCTTTCCCCTGTTGAAGTTTTCCAGCCCAGGTAATACGTCCTCCCCGTCCGCCCCGTCTGGCGTGCCGTGTCAATTTCTTTCCATCCCATTTAGCAATTAGCATCGATTTTCCACTCCCCCGACGCACCTCTCTCTCTCTCTCTCACACACACCCCCTCTCCTTCCAGGGAAGCTTATAATTAACACAGCGCCTGATTTACTTCCTCGTGTTGCGTGCAAAACTTGTCGGAGGGAAGTCACGCCGCGAAGCGTTTGCACGCCATTTCCCAGAGTTGGAACTGTGCTGCGGGGAAGTCTGTCAAAATGGAGGCGAGGGTCTGCAGAGCCAGGAGGAGGAGCGGGCCTTCTTTCCTTAGGCTGGGGTAGGATTCTCGGCGGCCTCTGGACTGTCAAACGATTGTCCCTTTACTGAAGAATGCGCAGGTGTTAATAGGTCTTAAGGACCTCAGAACAGCCCTGCTGGATCAGACCAGTGGTCCATCTAGCCCAGCGTCCTGTCTCGCACACTGGCCAACCAGTTCCTCTAGAGGGCCAACAACAAGGCATAGAGGCTGAGGCCTTCATAAGAATGTAAGAAGAGCCCTGCTGGGTCAGACCAGTGGTCCATCTAGTCCAGCATCCTGTCTCACACAATCATCATCATCATCATCATCATCATCATCATCATCATCATATTTATACCCCATCCCTATCCAACCAATTCCTCTTGAGGGCCAACAAGAGGGGTATAGAGGCTGAGATGTTTATAAGAACATCAGAGGAGCCCTGCTGGATCAGACCAGTGGTCCATCTAGCCCAGCATCCTGTCTCATACGGTGGCCAACCAGTTCCCCTGGAGGGCCAGCAACAGGGCAGAGAGGCTGAAGCCTTCATAAGAACATGAAGAGCCCTGCTGGATGAGACCACTGGTCCATCCAGTCCAGCATCCTGTCTCACCCAGTGGCCAACCAGTTCCTCTGGAGGGCCAACGATAGGGCAGAGAGACTGAGGCCTTCATAAAAACATCAGAAGAGCTCTGCTGGATCAGACCAATGGTCCATTTAGTCCAGCATCCTGTCTCACACAGTGGCCAACCAGTTCCTCTGGAGGGCCAACAATAGGGCAGAGAGACCGAGGCCTTCATAAGAACATCAGAAGAGCTCTGCTGGATCAGACCACTGGCCCATCCAGTCCAGCATCCTGTCTCACACAGTGGCCAACCAGTTCCTCTGGAGGGCCAACAATAGGGCAGAGGACCGAGGCCTTCATAAGAACATCAGAAGAGCTCTGCTGGATCAGACCACTGGCCCATCCAGTCCAGCATCCTGTCTCACACACTGGCCAACCAGTTCCTCTGGACAGCCAGCAACAGGGCATAGAGGTTGAGGCCTTCATAAGAACATCAGAAGATCCCTGCTGGATCAGACCAGTGGTGACAGAGATCAATTCACTGAGAGACAATGGCCACTTTGGAAGGTGGACTCTATGGCATCATGCCCCATTGAAGTCCTCCCTCTTTAAATCCCACCCTCCTCTGGCCCTGCCCCCCAAATCTCCAGGGATTTCTCAGCCCAGAGCTGGCAACCCTTTAGGGAGGAAGTAATTTCTCATATCCATTTTGCACTAGAATATTCATTGATCTTAGGGGATCAGTTCACCTGGAGACAATGGCAGCTTTGGAAGGTGGACTCTACGGCATTGTAGCCCACGGGAGTCCCTCCCTTCTGCAAACTCCATCCTCTCCTGGAATTTCCCAACCCAAAGCTGGCAATCCTAAACTCACAGTGGGGTCTGGCAGAGATAACCAAGCTGCCCCCTCTATGGACACCTCCCATTGTCGTGAGTCAGCCCGAAAGAGGAGCCTTTGCCAGCCCCTGGGGGAGAAGAGGCTCCAGCTTCAGCGCAGGAGGGGCAGCAAGGCAAAGAGCCTGAGGTGCAGTCGGAGGCAGAGCCTGCCCCAGAGACTGGCCCAGCACCCCCAGCTGGAGACACCCCGAGGCCAGAGTCCCCACCTAGCTTACCTGACTGTCCCAGACGCAAGGCATGCCAGGCTCTGGAGGTGCGGAGGAGAAGGAGGAGTGCCAGATGTCAGCTGTTGCAGAGGCATTGTAGAGGGGCCGTGAGACTTTGCAGGTTGCCTCCCAGGGAAGGGAGGTTCTGGCCCAATGTTCCCTCTAAGCTGTGGAGTCTTGTGAGCAAAAATTCAAGGTTATGCGCTACTGGCATGAAAGTTGTAAGCAAGCGATTTGGCTGCTGCATAAATCAGTTTGCTCTGGAGCCCTCCTTCCTGAGCTAAGACAAAAATGTGTGAGCCAGAGGGTAAAAAACTGTGAGCTAGCTCACACTAACTCAGCTTAGAGGGAACACTGGTCTGGTCATAAGCAACCATGCTCACTTGCTTTGGTCTGGATGCAACTGTGTGATCTTGGAGCTTGTCCCGGCTGCCAGCCTCCACTCCTTGCTCCTGAAAACTCTGACTGATTTCCCGGCATTCTGACCCTCGGCTCTGTTTCTCAGCTTGCTTTTGGACTGCTTATCCAGCTTTCAGTGAAGTGTACCCGTGGCGACTGTCCAGACTCAGCACACCCATGCCCTTTCCTCTGTTTGGCTAGGGGGCGTCACTCCCCCCAAGCTCTGAAGCGTTAACTTCCTTTTGTTATGGGCCTGGCTCCCATCCCTTGAAGCCAAACCAGTCTCAAGGGTTTGACCCGCTGAGGTCCCACCCTTCCCCAAATCCCTCCCCACTCCAGCTCCAACCCCCAGATCTTCAGGTACTTCCCAACCCGTGTGTCTTTCCATGAGCTTACCTGTTTCTTCTTCTTCCTCCTCTTCCTCCTCTCCCCCTCTTCCCCTCCCCCTCTTCCTCCTCTCCCCCTCTTCCCCTCCCCCTCTTCCTCCTCCTTCTCCTCCTCTTCTTCTTCTTCCTCTTGCTCCTCCTCCCCCTTACTGTCCCCTCTTTTCCTCCTCTTCCTCCTCTTCTTCTTCCTCCTCCCCCCTTACTCTCCCCTCTCTTCCTCCTCCTCCTCCTCTTCTTCCTCTTCCTCCCACTCCTCCTCCTCCCCCGTTCCTCTTCCCCTTCCCCTCCTCCTCCCCCTCCTCCTCCTCCTCCCTCCTTATATCCCGCTCCTTTCCCAGCCAAGCAGGGCTCAGGGCAGCTTAATTATGCATTTAGTTCTGCCTTGTAGCAGTGCCGACTGGCAACTATGGCTGCCAACCTCCAGGTGGCCTCTGGAGATCCCCTGGTTATCAAAAACGATCTCCAGACGTCCAAGACCACCCCCCTGGGGAAAATGGCTGCTTTGGAAGGTGGCACTGTCTCCTGATGAGGTCTCTCCCCTCCCCAAACCCTGTCCTCCTCACCCCCTCCTCAAATTTCCAGGTATTTCCCAACCCGGAGCCGGCGACCCCTAATGAGCAATTGCCGATATTACCTATGCGCAGGGTGGCGCCGTCAGAAGCGTCTTCTCCTTCCAGGGCCGTGTTTGCATGACCCATCTGCCTGGAGGACCCGATCTGTCAGCCCCCATTACCCCAATCCCGCTATCTGCCTCTCTCCTGTGCATCTGGGAAGCATTACAATCCTGGAGCGCGCCCTTAATCCTCTCTTAACCAAACTGCTCTCCCCGTCGCCGAATATATAATTTATTCCCCGCTCTTCTGAGACTAATGGGATTCCGCTCAGCCTCTGAGCTACATTTAAGAGAAGCGCTTTAATGGCCGAGGCGGGACGCCGCGAGACGCCAAAGCAAAGCCGCTCTTCCTGCGCCAGGGCCAGGCTCGAGGTTCCCGGCTGCTCTCTGAAATTTAATAAAGACGTCACCCTAATGTGAATTGTTCTGCCCGGGAACGAATCTGTCCTTTATCGCCACTCAATTCCTGCCTTAGGTTTTTTTTTCGGGCCGACGTGGTTTGCTTGAATGTTTTGCCACCCAGTCGAGTGAATAGAACAGCCAGAGATGGCACTTACGTTCTACCATGGTGGGCAAAGGAGGACCCAAGGTAGATCTGCTGGCGGGCCTCTCGATGGCACCTGGGTTTTGGCCATTGTGTGACACAGAGTGCTGGAGTGGATGGGCCACTGGTCTTACCCACCATGGATTCTCTGATTTTCTTATGTCTGCGGCAGTGATGCTCTGTGTTCATGGTGCTTGGGGGGGGGCACAGTGGGAAGGCTTCTGGAGCTCTGGCCCCACTGGTGGACCTCCTGATGGCACCTGGGTTTTGGCCACTGTGTGACCCAGAGTGTTGGACTGGATGGGCCACTGGCCTGATCCAACATTGGCTTCTCTGACTTCTCTGATGTTCTTATGTCTGGGCCAGTGATGCTCTGTCGTCTTGGTACTTGAGGGGCAACAGTGTTCTGGAGGGGCTTCTGGAGTTCTGGCCCCACTGGTGGACCTCCTGATGGCACCTGGGCTTTGGCCACTGTGTGACTGGATGGGCCACTGGCCTGATCTAACATGCCCTCTCTGATGTTCTTAGACGTTACGGAGTACAGTTTTTTTATTTCCTGTTTTTACTGTGCAAATAAGACAGGCATCCAGGTTTGAATCCCCCACTCCTGCCATGGAACCTCAGTGGGTGACCCTGGGCCACCTACCTTACAAGGTTGTTGTGAGGAAAAAGAGGAGGAAAGGAGAAGGTCATAAGCCACGGGGGGAGATGGGGATAATAATGTGCAGATGATGTCTAATTTGGCTGATGAGCAGATATTGGTTTTGCTCACCCACACCGTTAAGCTGGGGCATCAGGAAATGTTGTCCAAAGAGCAACTGAGCTATAGGATATAATTCCCTGGAAGGTACCTATTGGTCCTATTCCTATTTCCAATATATGCAATTACTTCTGACACCAGGCCAGATACATTTTTGGCCCCACAAACAAAAGTCTTCCTGTGTGTCATTTAATTCCAGATTGGAACATTCCATTTTTGGTCCTGTATGAATGGTTTAAAAAAAGGTTTCCCTTGGTTGAAAGCCAGTCGAATCCGACTCTAGGGGGCGGTGCTCATCTCCATTTCCAAGCCGAAGAGCCAGCGCCGTCCGAAGTGTGTCTGGCATGACTAAACGCCGAGGCGCACGGAACGCTGTTCCCTTCCCACCAAAGTGGCACCAATTTATCTACTTGCCATTTCTTGCTTTCGAACTGCTAGGTTGGCAGGAGCTGGGGCCAGAGACGGGAGCTCGCTCTGTCCCATGGCACTCGGGTCTCCAATTGCTGAACTACAGACCCTCCAGTCTGCAGCTTCAGCGTCTTAACCTCTGAGCCATCGTGGCCCCCACGAATTGTTTGCTGCCTTCAAATGTAGCAGGGACCGTGTTGCGTGGTGTATTTTGTACTCTGTACTGTTTGACTTCTGAAGAAGGCTCTTGTGAGCCGAAATGCATCAGGTCACGCCTTGTTCTTTTTCAAGCGTTGGTCACTTTGAGATTTTAGGAGGCTTTATTTGGGCCCTTACAGGGTTTTTATGGGTCTGAAAGAAACTTGTATACTTTTGTTAATGCCCATTGACTTTTTTTTTACTTCTGGCCCTTGTTGTGTACCAACGGAGGGCTGCACACGCGATCGGGTTAGCACGTGGTCATGTGAATAAGCAAAGCTTCGCATCCAGAGACAATAGCCAGCCCGGTTCCTAGAAGGGACCTATCAGGTAGCCAGGATCCGAGCAATGACCTATGGGATTTGGGGACACTATAAATAATCCTATCACGGGTGTGGGTGGGTGTTTGGGTGTGGTTTGCAACGGGGATTTAAGCAGGCCTCCGGTCCTGCTTCGTTGTCTCAGTTTTCTCTAGCCGAATAAACTATGAGCTGATTCACTACACAACGCGTCTTGAACCCAGTATATTATAGCCCTTAATTGGTTTTCTAAACTTCCTTTGGAGGTTTTTGCTCGGTTGGTTTAGTTTTTCTTCCCCTCTCTTTGCGGATATAATTCCCAGCCTGCATGTCTGTGACATCAACCTAACTCGCAGGGTTGTTTTGAGGATAAAATAGAGGAGAGGGGGATGCTGTAAGAGACTTTCGAGTCCCCGTTTGGGGGAAGAAAGGCGGGGGGTATACATGGATAAAGATAAATAAATAAACAATTTACAAAATTTCTACCCTGCCTTGCTGCCATTACAAGGGGGGGCACCGAGATGGCTAACGATTTAAAACATGCACGAGGAAATCGCGTTTTAAAAGTTTTAGGATCAGCCCCCCCCTCTGTCAGAAGGCTGAAGCTCTGTATGATCACTTACACTGTGTCCATTGTCCATTGTTTACTATCTTGTCTCCTGCTTTGCGCTTGCGTAGATCTGCCTGCTGTAACGTGGGAGAATACTCTCTTGCCGCCTCCTCTTATCACGGTGGCCTTGACAAATAGACTTTGGAGCGTTCCTCAGTCTGGGGAATTTTCCAGTCTTACGTGACTAGGTGGTGGTGGGGGTAGTGTTCCCGGGCATTAAGTAACACTGCCGCCGGGAGTTTTCCCGCCCGCGCGCTAAAAGTTAATTTGCTAGTTGTGGCCTTGCATCATACTATATCAGTGTCTAACTGATCCCACAGGGCCATTCCTGACAATAGCAGTGTTACTGTGGGCAATATCCTTGTATACCAATAAAGCATATATCTATCTGAAGAAGGCCTGGATTTACTTGCTATCGAGCCTGACACCCTCTCCCAAACACACATTAAAACAATTTTAAAAGAAAATTAAAACACACACAAAATAGAGTTGGAATACATACGAAAACGTTAAAACAGTCGAGAAGAAGGAAGGATCTTTGGGGCCATGCCGAATGAAACAAACAAAAAAAGTCTCCGCCCACGGTATCAACCTCAGTCTTGCTACGCGGAGGCAGGCCACGGCCAACCACCCCGAATGTCTCCTTTTTCGAAATCCCCACGAGGTCACCGTATCAGCTGTTGACTCGATGGCAGGATATATCTGTAACGCCTGGCCGTTGTTTTGAGCTCAGGTCGGAAACACCTGGACCGCCTCCCTCCCCAGCCGGGCGTGTTTGTCGAAACTTCGGGATAATAAAAAAGGATGCTGCAGATTCATCAAGAGTTAGGGAACTGTCGGTGGAAAGAGACATACCCTGCGTGATGGGGGAAGAAATCCATACCCTGGTCTAATGAGCACACCTAGCGCCAGAACAAAGCTATTTAGATACTGTCACATTTTATCTCTTCTGCTCCTCCGCTTTATCAGGTTAATGCAGCAGAGAATGCACTGGGAGAGCAATAATGAAAGGGGGGCCACGGGGGGGGGAGACGCAGTCGGATGGGGCGAGTGCCGTGAGCCGCAGCCAGGTTCCATCCAAGACAGGGCCCGATAAGATTGACGGAGACCATGGGATATAATGCCTGGGTTTTTCGTACAGTATTGTATTAGCTATAGGGGCCGCAGTGGCTCAGAGGTTAAGACGGTGAAGCTGCAGACAGGAAGGATGGTAGCTTGGCAATTCGAGACCCGAGTGCCGCGTGACGGAGTGAGCTCCCGGCTCTGGCCCCAGCTCCTGCCAAGCTAGCAGTTCGAAAACAAGAAATGGCAAGTAGATAAATAGGTACCGCTTCGGTGGGAAGGTAACAGCGTCCCATGCACGTTGGCATTTAGTCATGCCAGCCACATGACCACGGAAATGGCTTCGGACAGCACTGGCTCTTCGGCTTAGAAACGGAGATGAGCACCGCCCCCTAGAGTCAGCTTCCACTGGCTTTCGAGCAAGGGAAACCTATAGTAGGACTGCTGTTTAAAATGGGCACCGCAAATGTTCCTGTGCCTATCTGACGTCCTTGGACTGAGTCATTCCGCTAGTCTGTCTTGCTCAGTTTTGTCTAAGGTTGGTGGGAAAGGCTCTGCAATAGTGTTGTTATGGGGAGGAGAATTTCTTTTCCCCCCAACATTCACTTCTTCCCCCTCCTCCCCCGGATCTTGCCAATGAGTCTTCTTATTCCCCTTTAACAGAGGGATTTCTCTTTAGTTTCTCTTCAATTTCTCTTTCAGGAGAAATCAGTGCAGCCTTTTGTGACATCAGCTCTGGCAGATGTTTTATGTTCCGCACCACAAGGTGGCGCTCTAGCGGGAGGACAGGAAGGTTTGGGAAGACATTGGCTGCCTTGGCAGAAATTCTGCAAAGCCTCGTTCCTGGCCCCCTCCTCTCTTTGAATTTCTCTTTTGATCAAAACGGACTTGATTCCAAAACAGGCACCAAATTCCAAAAAGGGGGAAGGGGGAAAGAATGGGATTGCTGGATTTCAGGGAGAAGCGGGGTGAAGAGGAATTAACAGAATTTCCCTTCCAGAAAGCTGACTCTCAAGGGTTTGAGGCAAAGGTCTTTCGTGATGCCTGGCGCTTGAGATCCTTTAAAGTAGAGATACCAGTGGGGCTCTTTTTACAGCAGGGACTCCTTTGCATTTTAGGCGACACACCCCTAATGTAGCCAATCCTCCAAGAACTTACAGAGCTCTTCTTACAAGGGGCTACTGTAAGCTCTTGGAGGATTGGCTACATTAGGGGTGCATCACCTAAGATGCAAAGGAGTTCCTGCTACAAAAAGAGCCCTGGCTCATACCAGGCATTAAACCCAAGAGGACTTCTGCAGGTGAAGTAAGCATGCTAACAGCTGGGCCACAGTGAAAGAAAGGGGAGGATAAAATTTATAAAATTATACATGGTTTGGAGACAGTGGATAGAGAGAACTGTTTTCTCCCTCTCCTGTAATACTAGAACTCGGGCGCACCCTATGAGGTTGACGGGTCCGATTTCCAAGCAGAGGAAAGGAAGTGCTATTCTAGGCCGCACACGATTAACCTGCGAAACTCACTGCCACTGACTGAGCTGGCTTCAAAAGGAGATCAGACCAATATATGGAGTCTGAACTGCTGATACCAAGTTTCAAGCCATTGTGGTTTTCTGGCTTATCTTGTGACGCTTCTCGGCTGGTGGAACTTGGGGGACTGCAGAAAGCATGAAAGCCGTAACCACATGAACCACATGAAGCTGCCTTACACTGCCTCGGTCCATCAAAGTCATTCTTGTCTACGCAGACTGGCAGTGGCTCTCCAGGGTCCTAGATGGAGGTCTTTCATATACTCCGCCACCGAGCCAGGGTCTCAGGTCAAGGTCTTTCCCATCGCCTACTCCCTGGTCCTTCTAACTGGAGATGCTGGGGATTGAACCTGGGACCTTCTGCATGCCAAGCAGATACTCCACCACTGAGCCAGGGTCTCAGGTCAAGGTCTTTCCCATCACCTCCTACTTGGTCCTTCTAACTGGAGATGCTGGGGATTGAACCTGGGACCTTATGCAGGCCAAGCGGATACTCTACCACCGAGCCAGGGTCTCAGATCAAGGTCTTTCCCATCACCTCCTTCCTGGTCCTTCTAACTGGAGATGCTGGGGATTGAACCTGGGGCCTTCTGCAGGCCAAGCGGATACTCTACCACCGAGCCATAGTCTCAGGTCAGAGGTCTTTCCCATCACCTACTGCCTGGTCCTTCTCACTGGAGATGCTGGGGACTGAACCTGCGGCCTTCTGCATGCCAAGCAAGTACTCTACCACCAAGCCATAGTCTCAGGCAGAGGTCTTTCCTATCACGTCCTACCTGGTCCTTCTAACTGGAGATGCCGGGGATTGAATCTGGGGCCTTCTGCATGCCAAGCAGATACTCTACCACCGAGCCAGGGTCTCAGGTCAAGGTCTTTCCCATCACCTACTGCCTGGTCCTTTTCACTGGAGATGCTGGGGACTGAACCTGGGGCCTTCTGCATGCCAAGCAGGTACTCTACCACCGAGCCAGGGTCTCAGGCAGAGGTCTTTCCCATCACGTCCTACCTGGTCCTTCTAACTGGAGATGCTGGGGATTGAACCTGGGGCCTTCTGCATGCCAAGCAGATACTCTACCACCGAGCCAGGGTCTCAGGTCAAGGTCTTTCCCATCACCTACTGCCTGGTCCTTCTCACTGGAGATGCCAGGTGTGAACCTGGGATCGTCTGCCTGCCAAACAGAGGCTCTACCACTGAGCCACGGCTCCTCCTCCCCAGCCAGCAGGCAGTCTTCAGAAATGCACAGCTACGGGTGAGTTAAAGGCACAGAATAATTTGCTAGGAGGATTAGAATGTTACAAGCCAGGCCCTGGAGGCAATGCTGGCAGGCATGGGAGAGGCGCCCAGCAGATGCCAGTTTTTAGTTGGCACCGCCAGACGCAATTGTTCTGTGCCTCGGTAGCAAAATAGCTTTCAGGCTTTTGGGGGGGAGGGGGACGGAGGAGTAGCAGAGAGTTTCCAGGGCTTCCTTTTGTTACACGGATATTGATTCATCGGCCAGTTAACAGCAAAAAGGTGTGACTATATGATATGCTAAATGTTTATTTAGCCCAACCTTATTAATTCTGCCCAAGGGTTCTTTATACCCCAAAGAAAAGGTGTTATTTTCAGATATGAAGCTAAAGCCCTTGTTGGCCCAGACACTGTGAAGTTTTACCCTCAACAACTAAGACCGTGAACTCTGTACTAGGAAAAAGCCAGGCAAATACGTCCATTAAAAAAGCCCTATTCTCCACTTCACCGGCAAGGCTACAACTGAAGGCCTAAGAGAACTGCCAGACCGCTAGATAGCGATTCCATCCAAACAACTTGATAGAAGAAGAATGTTCATTCCTTGTCTGCTAGCATCAGCTAAGAAGACGCTCTAACCTACAAAGGAGAGGCCCTACAGCTTCGTAGACTCTTATTAATCCCAATAAGATCTTAATATTAATCCTAATAAGATCTTAATATAAAAATTTAAAAAGCCAGAAAAAATATAAGTATAGGAATAATCTGAATTAAAAATTATTATATATTCCCATGCTCACAGCTGCCCGCTGCCCTTTTCCCTGGTAGCGCTGGGCAGTGCATGCAGCTGGGAATATGAGTTCCAAGTGAGTAGGAATGGGGGCTGCAGAGGTTAAGACGCTGAGCTGCAGACCGGAAGGTCTGTAGGTTGGCAGTTCAAGACCCGAGTGCTGCGTGACGGAGTGAGCTCCCGTCTCTGGCCCCAGCTCCTGCCAGCCTAGCAGTTTGAAGGCAAGAAATGGCAAGTAGATAAATAGGTGCCGCTTCAGTGAGAAGGTAACAGCGTTCCGTGCACCTTGACGTCTAGTCATGCCGGCCCCATGTCCACAGAGAAGTCTTCGGACAGTGCTGGCTCTTCGCCTTGGCAACGGAGATGAGCACTGCCCCCTAGAGTCGGATTCAACTGGCTTTCGAGCAAGGGAAACCTTTACCTTTTTATGAGCTTTGTAAGGGAAAATTTGTGGTAGGCTATGAGTTTTCGTGAGGGAGAAATTTGTGGTAGGGTATGAGCTTTTGTGAGGGGGAAATTTGTTGTAGGGTGCGAGCTTTCATGAGGGAAAAATTTGTGGCAGGGTATGAGCTTTTGTGAGGGGGAAATTTGTTGTAGGGTGCGAGCTTTCATGAGGGAAAAATTTGTGGCAGGGTATGAGCTTTCGTTGGGGTTGCGGTGGCTCAGAGGTTAAGATGCCGAGCTGCAGACCGGAAGGTCTGTAGTTCAGGAGTTCGAGACCCGAGTGCTGCATGATGGAGTGAGCTCCCGTCTTTGGCCCCAGCTCCTGCCAACCTAGCAGTTCGAAAGCAAGAAACTGCAAGTAGATAAATAGGTACCACTTCAGTGGGAAGCTAACAGAATTCCATGCGCCTCGGCATTTAGTCATGCTGGCCACGTGACCATGGAGATGTCTTCGGACAGCGCTGGCTCTTCGTCTTGGAAACAGAGATGAGCACCGCCCCCTAGAGTCGGATTTGACTGGCTTTTGAGCAAGGGAAACCTTTACCTTTTTAAGTGAGTGGGAAAGATAGGCGTGGTCATAAGCAGCGGGTCCTACTGGACACCTTAGCATCTGTACCAGTGTCCCATACGCTGACGACGGCCCAGTTGGTGGCTTTAAAGCAAGACATGTTGTTTAAGGATAGGGGGGAGGGGGAGGGCTCATTCACATGCAAATGAGGATGCTTTCATTATTTCCCCAGCCCATTTCGGAGACATTGCGGAAGCAGCGAGGTGTGTTCAGAGCTAATTAGCTCCACAATCTTCTCCTCGTCACCCTCCTGGGCTCTTTGGGGTGTAACGTCTCCCCCCCCCATTTTCTGTAGGGAGGTTACTCCGGGTGAGGGCTGCGTGGGTCGTTAAAATCCAAGGCCGAGAGCCGGATTGCCAATTATGTCTCGAAGTGCCGGAATACCGCGTTCGGGAAGCCAAAGCCGTGGGCCGCCCAGCGGATGGCCATTTTTCGAGGCTCAGAGGAGTCGGAGTGAGGGAGCCATGCTCCGGAGCCACCCCGTCGGTTTCGGCTGTGGCTCAGGGACTCTCCCTCAAAGCGGGCGAGTCAGCTCACGTCAGGGTGCCAACCTCCGGGCGGGGCCTGGAGTTCTCCGGTAATTACAGCTCATCTCCAGACTACAGAGATCAGGTCCCCCGGAGAAAATGGCTGCTTCGGAGGGGGGGGGACCCTAGAGGGCATCATGCCCCCGTGGAGCTCACTCCCTTCCCCAAAACTCCACCCTTGCCAGAATCCATCTCCAGGGACTCCCCAACCTGGAACTGGCAGATCTTCTTCTAGGACGGACATTTAACCTTCCGGAGCAGTTCGAAAGCAAGAAACTGCAAGTAGACAAATAGGTACCACTTCGGCGGGAAGGTAACAGCGTTCCTTGCACCTCGGTGTTGAGTCACGCTGGCCACACGGCCGCGGAAACGTCTTTGGACAGCGCTGGCTCTTCGGCTTGGGAACGGAGAAGAGCACCGCCCCCTAGACTCAGATCCGACTGGCTTTTGAGCAAGAGAAACCTTTACCTTTACCTTAAACTATCTCGGTAGCCCAAGCTTCCTTTGCATCAGCTTGTTTGAACGCCTGCCTCTCCACCTCCTCCCTCTACAGAATTTACTTCTTCTGTCTGTTTTCTCATTTGCGGTGTGATTTGCTTGGCTTTAATATACATAGATTATTGATTAGATTTAGAAATCCCTCAATCCCTGACTACTCCGGGCTCTGAGCGATGAACGACAATGGTAAAAACATCATTTAAAAACATCCCGACAGTTAAATGAACGAATTGAAAACAAGTTCATGGATAGCATTATTCATATGGCACTAATACATTAAATTGCAAATGGTGTCTCTGCCTCATAAAAGGGCAGGGAGGGAGTGTGGTTGAAAGTTGGAGGGGAGAAGGAGGAGGAGGGGGGAACGCCAGCCAACATGGTGCCCGTCATTGTCCTCCGCCTAACTGGCGGAACGTCTCTACCTTGCAAGCCCTGCGGACTTGTATCAGGTCCCACGGGGTGGGTGTCACTTGCCGGAGAGTTCCACCAGGCCCTGGTCAAGGACAGCCGGATGTCTTTTGGGGTCGAGGATCACCGATAAGTTGTTCTCGGCAGAGTGTGATGCTCTTCAGAGGACATACTGGAAGCGGCAGCCCCGAAGGTACACTGGTCCCAGACTGCTTAAGGCCTTATGAAGAGCCAGTCCGATGTAGTGGTTAGGAGTGTGGACTCTAATCTGGGAGAACCGGGTTTGATTCCCCACTTGTCCACATGCAGCTGCTGGTGTGACCTTGGGTCAGTCACAAGTTCTCTGAGAGCTGTTCTCTCAAGAGCAGTCCTCGAAAGAGCTCTCTCAGCCCCACCTACCTCACAGGGTGTCTGTTGTGGGGAGGGGAAGGAGGGAATGGAGTTTGTAAGCCGCTCTGAGACACCTTTGGGTAGTGAAGGGCGGGGTATAAATCCAATCTCCTCCTCCTCCTCCTCCTCCTCCTCCTCTTCTTCTTCTTCTTCTTCTTCTTCTTCGCCTGCCTGAGGAGGTCTCCCATGTTGCTGTCGTTCCACAGAATGTGCAAAACAGAAATGTCCGAGTGGGCATTTTTAGAAAGACATTAGAAATGCAGTAGAATGGAACAGTCCGGGAGGGTACTTTATAACGGAATAGGATTGTAGTCCATGGCCAAGGTTATTGTAGGTGCTACCGGCTTTTACTGCATTTGTTATCCACTTTCTGTATTGTTTATAGGCGAGCCTGCCTTAGACCATCTGCTATTTGCATCACTCTCGAATTCTGTAATTCTAGTTCAGTCGCATTGTTTGTTTTATACCCTCTGGCTGTACTGCTTTACATTCTGCAATCCGCCTTCGGTCTCCACACGAGCAGTTTTCCAGTTCTGTCATCCTTCCAGGTTTGGAAGACCCGCCGGCCGGCCTGAAACATCTTGCTCGCCTTCTTGATCGGCAAACTGCCCTTCTTCTGAGGACTTTAAGGTGATGTATGTCAGCCTCAGAACGACCCTGCCAGGTAGGTTAGGCTGAGAAAGAGTGACCGGCCCCAGGATACCCCGCTGCGTTTCATGCTTGGGTATCCCCAGTCGTGGTCCAACCACAGCTATCCCAGCGCTGGCTCACAGTGATGTATTTCTGTGCAGCTCTCCTTTGTTTGCTTTGTTACCATTTATTTCCCTCTGTTCTCGCTCGCTCGTCGTAAGATTATCCTCCCGCGGAGAGTTTCCTCTTCCAAGCTTGCAGCTGTTATCTTGGACTCATTGTGGAGTTCCTCGGGAGAGGACGAGCCCCCGAGCCCTCTTTGGCTTGTCTTGTCTTATGCGTTTCAGAGCACGGTGCCAAATCTGACATCCATTACCGAGGGTCTTCTCGGGGGGTTTTCCGCAGGGGACTTTGCCCGTAGAAGTCCTCTCTTGGCCCAGTCGTCAGCCCGCCTGTCGCTACAGATTCCTCTGGGTGCCGCATGATTGTTTTTTGATGGGGCCGTGCGTCCTATTGATTTGCTCAAGGAGTGCCAATTATGAGCCTGCCTCTAATGCGGTTCTGCTTTCCTAGTCCCTCGAGTTGCCGTGTTCCGTGAACTCGGACAAATTGCTAACGAAGGCAGCGATGGGATCCTCAGGCTTTCCGCCGTTCTGGGAGGAAAACAAATGTTTCCGCGGACAATGAGGTTAACTCTGAGCAATCTTCCCAGTTGCCTTTCCCCCTTGAGTTCAAGTGTTTTGAGCGCCAGTAAACTCAGCCTGTTCACCCCTCAAGAGGGCAACAACCCCGGATAACGTTATCCTACCTATCGAGCGGGAAACAGGGAGGATGGATGTTGTTGTGATGACCATAAATGAGTCTTTCCAGTGGCATGTGAAAGCATTGGTGGGCCCTGGGAAAGGTATCAGCTAGCCACCCCCTATATAAATGGATGCACCAATGTGCATAGAGGGGGGAACAGCACTGATTGGTCCCCGCTTGTGACCCCACGGACTTGTCTCACATCCCCACCTGGGTGCGCTCATTCCGATGTGGACACGGCCACCTTCACATGGACCTGCACAGACTCCGTCCTTGTGCCCGGGAGAGCCAATGCGGTGTAGTGAATAGACTAGCGGACTGGGACCCCAGGGCGACACGGGTTTGAATCCTCACTTCTACCATGGAAGCTTGCTCGGTGACCTTGGAGCTGTCGCAAACTCTCAGCCTGGCCAACCTCACAGAGTAGTCGCTGTGATAAAGTAGAGGAGGGAAGACCAATGCTCTAAAGCCGCTTTTGAGTCCCAGCTACAGGGAGAAAAGTAGTATATAAAAATAAACACGCTATAAAAATGAATGCAGCCGTTCTCACCTAGTGGTCCCGCAACGGGTGGGCCCTTGCCCCCTGCCATTTTTGCCCACTGGGAAAAGCAACCTCGAGTCTGTTACTGTGGGTTACACCTACATCGTTACCTGGCAGTTAGGAATTCGGCAACAGTATCACAGCTTTAGCTGCGGATGTTTCCTAAGTGGGAAATTTTTCTTCCCCTCTCCTTGTGGATATAATTGCCAACCTGAAATGATTCTTTGTAACACATTGGCTTTTTTTCCCTTCAAGAAGAAGAAGAAGAAGAGGAGGAGGAGGAGGAGGAGGAGATTGGATCTATACCCTGCCCTTCACTTGGAGTCTCAGAGCGGCTTACCATCTCCTTCCCCTTCCCCTCCCCACAACAGACACCCTGTGAGGCAGGTGGGATTGAGAGAGCTCTTTTGAGGACTGCTCTTGAGAGAACAGCTCTGAGATAACTTGTGACTGACCCAAGGTCACACCAACAGCTGCATGTGGAGGAGTGGGGATTCAAACCCGGTTCTCCCAGATTAGAGTCCGCGCTCATAACCACTACATCGGACTGGCTATGATCCCAGAGGCGCCCTCTGGTGGTTTGTGGAGAGTCCCCTGCTCCTATGGAGTTGTGGATATCCTTTGCTGCCACTTGGGAGGACATAACATTTAGGCACAGGGTGTGGGTCATTTCACCCTCTGGGCCCCACCACTGCAAAGGGCTGGAGAGAGAGGCTATTTCGGGGGTCCCCGGCCTTTTTGCGCCCGCAGGCACCTTTGTCATTCTGACAGGATGTGATGGGAGCAGCCATAAAATGGTTTCCGCAGGAGGCGGAGCCAGCTACAGAATGACCGCCACAGCTCAATGTCAGTCAGACACACAGTGTGTACATCTTTGTGCTGCAGTGGCAGCTGCTGCAAAGCATAAGAACATAAGAGAAGCCAATGTTGACTCAGGCCAATAGCCCATCTAGTCCAACACTCTGTCACACAGCGGCCAAAAATACCAGGGGCCATCAGGAGGTCCACCAGCGGGGCCAGGTCACTAGAAGCCCTCCCACTGCGGCCCCCCGTCCAAGCATCAAGAATACAGAGCACCACTTGCCCCAGACCGAGAGTTCCTATCTATACCTTGTGACCCACAGCCACTGATGGACCTCTGCTCCATATGCTTATCTAATCCGCCCTTGAAGCCATCCATGCTTGTAGCTGCCACCACCTCCTGTGGCAGTGAATTCCATGTGTTAATCACTTTTTGGGTGAAGAAGGACTTCCTTTTGTCTGTTCTAACCCGACCGCTCAGCAATTTCATGGAGTGCCCACGAGTTCTTGTATTGTGAGAAAGGGTGAAAAGTACTTCTTTCTTGACCTGCTCTATCCCATGCATAACCTTATAAACCTCAATCATGTCACCCCTCAGCCGTCGTTTCTCCAAGCTGAAGAGCCCGAAGCGGTTTAACCTTTCTTCATAGGGAAAGTGTTCCAACCCTTTGGATCATTCCAGTTGCCCTTTTCTGCACTTTCTCCAATGCCATAATATCCTTTTTGAGGCGTGGTGACCAGAATGGTACACAGTACTCCGAATGAGGTTGCACCATTGATTTATACAGGGGCA
Source organism: Gekko gecko (assembly GCA_029375565.1). Taxonomy (NCBI): domain Eukaryota; kingdom Metazoa; phylum Chordata; class Lepidosauria; order Squamata; family Gekkonidae; genus Gekko; species Gekko gecko. Next base: position 5,299,694 of record JAPDNY010000017.1, on the reverse strand, counting down.
TGATGATATGGGCTGATCGGTTTTCAATTCCCTTCCTAATAATTTTAAACATTTTCAAAGCATTTATAAAAAAACAGCCGATCAAAATCTCCCGTAGTTGACCAGAAGCTGTGTTGGATGAAAGGCCTACCTGGCTCCATCCATGTCCCAAGAACACTGGCAGGCTCCAGAAATGGTGTCAGCGAGCACCGTGGCACCTTTGGGCACCAAGGTGGGGGCCCCTGGGCTATTTTATCCTTTCCCTACTTGGCTTTTTCTGTGCCGCAGATTGCTGCCACCACCCACCTGTTGGTAACCCCTGCTGGAGAGAGATGACAAAAATCATAGAATCACAGAGTTGGAAGGGTCATCTAGTCCAACCCCCTGCACAATTCAGGGAATTCAACTACCTCCCCTCCCCACACCCCCAGTGACCCCTGTCCCATGACCAGAAGATGGCAAAAGAAACCCCTAAGAGCCATTTTGGTGTAGTGGTTAAGTGCGCGGATTCTAATCTGGGAGAACCAGGTTGACCGTGATCCCCACTCTTCCACTTGCAGCTGCTGGATGACCTTGGGCAAGCCATAGTTCTGTCAGAGCTGTTCTTGAAAGAGCAGTTTCTGTCAGAGCTCTCTCAGCCCCATCTACCTCACAGGGTGTCTGTTGTGGGGAGGGGAAGGGAAAGGAGACTGTAAGCCACTCTGAGACTCCCTTGGGTAGTGAAGGGCAGGGTATAAATCCAGTATCATCATCATCTTCTTCTTCTTGTAAATTTCCTTCCACCAGGAATAATTGCGGGAAGAAGCAGCAGCAGAAGAAGAGATTGGATTTATACCTTGCCCTTCACTTGGAATCTCAGAGCGGCTTACAAACTCCTTTCCCTTCCCCTCCCCACAACAGACACCCTGTGAGGTAGGCGGGGCTGAGAGAGCTCTTTTGAGACAACAGCTCTGAGAGAACCATGGCTTGCCCAACGTCATCCAGCAGCTGCGAGCGGAGGAGTGGGGAATCAAACCCGGCTCTCCCAGGCTAGAGTCCGCGCACCTAACCACTGCACCAAACTGGAATAGTGGCAATGTTCAGCATGTGGGGGGGGGGAGAAACCCCCCCAAGCAAACCACCTGTCAAAGAGACCAAACTGCCTAACCAGTCGGCTGCGTAGCTCTCTTCCTTCTAATGAGAGCAACCCCAGGTTAAGTTCCCTTAAGTCGCCCGGGAAGAGGTTCCCCAAACTGGAGATAACGAGGAGTTCTGCCCCTCTGTTTTCATGCCACCGGGGGGAAAAGGCTGCGCTGGAATAATTGAAACGGATTTGCATGAACAAATGAGGCCGGGTCATCTCCCGGCTCCGGGAGCGGTGTCAGCCTTGATGGACGCGTCTATTGTCTGCGCGCGTAAACGGGCCTGAATAATTCATTTCGGGGGAAAAGCAACTAATAAGTAACATAACGGGCGGCGAGCGTTCCGAGGCTGCCCATGCGCCGCCCCCTCCGTTCGGCAGGAAGAATCGCCATGAATATTTCAAAGGGGACTATAAAGCGGCAGATCCATTTTTAAAGAGCCTGGGATGCTGGAGAGCAGCCAAGCAAAAACAACAACCAAAATAGTCGAGAGAGAGAGAGAGAGAGAGAGAGGAGAGGAGAGGAGAGGAGGAGAGAGCGGGCCTGAGAAATGGCCTGGCACCGGGGGACCGCTGATGTCCCTGTTAAGCTTTTAAATCCAGCCTTGCGTGATCTCCGGGAAACGGTCCGGAGCCTGTCTCCCCACTCCCTCCCCGGCCTTTCCATCGTTGGTTGCTGGGAGGCTCCAGCGGAGGAGACGGCCTCGTGGTCGCAAGGGTACCACATCCATAATGGATAGGGCCCGGGAACAAACGGTGGGGCTGTGATCTATATTTCATGGGGAGCGCCAGGCTTGGCGGCCCCAAGGAACCTGCATTTCAGCCCGGGAGTATGGACTCCTTCTCTGTCTCTCTCTCTTTCTCTATCCATCCATCCACCTACCGACCCCTTTTCTCCCTCCCTCCTTCTATCATCCATCCATCCACCTACCAACTTTCCTACCTACGTACCTACCTTTCCTTCCTCCCTCCCTCTATCATCCATACATCCACCCACCAGTGTTCCCTCTAAGCTGAGTTAATGTGAGCTAGCTCACGGTTTTTTAGCTTCCGGCTCACACATTTTGGTCTTAGCTCAGGAAGGAGGGCTCCAGAGCAAACTAATTTATGCAGCAGTCAAATCGCTCGCTCACAACTTTAATGCCAGCAGCTTACAAAGTAGAATTTTTGCTCACGAGACTCCACAGCTTAGAGGGAACATTGCCACCCACTACCCACACTCCCTCTCTTTATCATCCATGCATCCACTCACCTTCCTTCCTTCCTTCCTTCCTCCCTCCCTCCCTCCCTCTCTCTCTCTCTCTTTCTTTCTTTCTTTCTTTCTTTCTTTCTTTCTTTCTTTCTTTCTTTCTTTCTTTCTTTCTTTCTTTCTTTCTTTCTTTCTTTCTTTCTTTCTTTCTCTCTCTCTCTCTCTCTCTCTCTCTCTCTCTCTCTCTCTCTCTCTCTCTCTCTTTCTCTCTTCCTTCCTTCCTTCCTCTCTTTCTTTCTCTCTCCCTTCCTTCCTTCCTTCCTTGCATCCACCCAGGGCTTTTTTTTGTAGAAAAAGCCCAGCAAGAACTCATTAGCATAACAGGCCGCACCCAACAGCAGAACCTCATTAGCACATTAGGCAACACAGCTCCCTCCCAGGATCGGTTTCCCCAGGTGCCCCAGGGCTTGCGCGGCGCATGGGGAACCTGAGGGAAGGAAGGCAGTTCCTGGATCGGCCTTAAACTGCCTTCCCTCCCTGGATCAGCTTGGCTTCCCAGGCGCCCAGTGGCGGATTGTGGGGCACCTGGGGAACTTGGGGGGGGAGGAGGAGGCTGTAGGCGTTGCCAACTCAGAAGCCAGCCGGAACTCCGTTCCTGTGCGTTCCTGCCCCCAAAATAGCCCTGCATCCACCTATCCACCTTAATTCCTTTCTTCCTTATTGAATTTGTGAGTTGTTACATGGGGCGAAGAGGCATATCCGTGGCACAGTCAACCATATCCGACTGGCCATGTAATGTTCAGCATTACTCTATGTGGTAGAACGTGTCCCGTTCCACCCTGCCCTCCTAGGGGGCTCCCAACTCCCTGGAGGGGTTTTTCCTTTTCCTCTCAAGTTACCACTACCACGACCTGATCAATATAGGTATTTCCCACTGATGGGATCAGGACCCTCAGCTTCCCTTCCCAGCTCAGAGGCCTCGCCTCTGTGTGTCTCCCACTGGCCCGGGTCCTGGCTACCACGGGGACAATTTACTGCTTTGTGCGCTCCTGGGGGGATAGCCACTTGCCAACTCCCTCCCTGGGGCTCCCTTCAGAATAGCATGTCCTAGTTGCTTGGAGATCTATGTGGTACAGAGAACCACTACCAGAATCAGAAGTTTAAAGTATTTATTAAAAAGAAAATGTTTACAAGCATACTTTTAGCACAGCACCAGATTGAAGCAAGGAAGAACAAAAGTAAGTGGTAAAAATGCACATCCTCTGTCCCGCTCTCTAAAACATGCCCTAACTAGGCGTTAAAATTAGGACAGGCTCTTCAAGCTCAGGCTATTGTAAAATCTCTACAGAGACTCCAGTACCTTCAGGCTTGCTCCAGCCGCATGGTCAAAATGAGCTCAGAGCTGTCCTCAATGCAGCATTCCAAGGAAAAGAGAGCTATTTCCTGTTGCCCCGAGAATTTATCACCTCTGTTTCCCCCTCCCACTTGACCCAGTCAGGCCAAGACAGAAAAGCATTTCCTTCAGCCCCTTCCCGGAGATTAGGTCTGGAGCTTTGCTAGTCCAAAGTCCTCTAAAACTCTATTTCTTGCCTGGGGGTGTGGGGGGGGAAACCCTCTCTTTCTCTCTCCTGCCAGAGCTATTAGCATATTTCTAAAAGTAAGCATTTGGAATGACTTCCCCCTTCCTGCTTGGTCTTAGCTCTGAAAGGGAAAAAAATGATTAAGATGCACAGCGGAGCCCTGCTTGTTGCCAACCTCCCAGGAGACAAGGCATTTCTCCACACTCCCTCCCTTGCATGAGACTCCAGCAATTTATTTATTCATCGATTTCATCCCTGCCCCACTTCGCTCCCTAAAGGGCTCCCAGAGCGGCTCGTAACATTCTCCCCTTCTTCGTTTCATCCTCACAACAGCTCGGTGAGGTTGGTTAGCCTGAGACCGTGGTGACCGGTCCGAGGTCGCTCAGCGAGCTTTCCATGGCAGAGTGGGAATTCGAACCAGAACCCGGCCCGACAGTGACACGCTAACCAGCACCCTCTGCTTGCTCTCAGAACGGCTGGTGCGTGGAATTGTCGTGGTAGATCAAACCTGAGTCCTAGCCAATGCTCCCGCTAAGCTGTGGGGTCCTGTGAGTGAAAAATCCACGCTGTGAGCTGCTGGCATTAAAGCTGTGAGCGAGCGGTTTGGCTGCTGCATCAGTTAGTTTGCTCTGGAGCCCTCCTTCCTGAGCGGAGACCAAAATCTGTGAGCCGGAGGCTAAAGAACTGTGAGCTAGCTCACACTGAGCAGCTTAGAAGGAACACTGGTCCTTTCTATCCAGTCCCCGGGACCTGTGCCAATGGGTGTTTAATGAGGGTGCTCTTTTAGACAAAAGGTTAACGCTCCAGTCAAAGTCTGCACCGTGGTATCATAGGATTAAAAAAGATCATTTAAGAGCCTTCTATTTGTCCGACATTGTAGTCTACAGTTTAAGAGCAGCATTTACTGCCCGTTGCTTTCAGTCCGTGCCCACTGAAGTGCTGTTTGGATGGTATACCAACAAACCACAGGGACAACGTGTATGCGTGTGTGGTCAGTGTTCCCTCTAAGCTGAGTTAGTGTGGGCCAGCTCACAGTTTTTTAGCCTCTGGCTGATACATTTTTGCCTTCGCTCAGGAAGGAGGGCTCCAGAGCAGACTAATTTCTGCAGCAGCCACATCGCTCTCTCACAACTTTAATGCCGGTAGCTCACAAAGTAGAATTTTTGCTCACAAGACTCCACAGCTTAGAGGGAACGTTGTTTGTGGCACCGCAGTGGGAGAGCTATTCCACTATATGACGGTTTGTCCTTTATATTCAGACCTAAGAAGCAGATTTCTATCTGGAATTTTAAGCCAATTTTGCAACCTACCCGACAGTGAAAAGTTGGTTTTCCTCTTGTCCGGTATGTATCCCCTGGTTACTCGCAAGGCAGCGCGTTTTGCGCTCGCAGCCAGAAAAGTTAGATCCAAGGCTGTTTCCTAGAGCTACAAAACGGGTAGCCTAGCTTTCATGATTTTAAAACCTTGATGGTTTTATTCGTTCAAGCGCTATACGGTCTTATTCTGAAGGCTTTCCTTTTTAGAACAGGACTTTTGAACCCTACATTTATATTTTGCATTTGTATTTTATATTGTAATGGCCAATGGCCATATACAATCAAGTTACTTACTACTACCAGTCCAGGGTTCTTTTTGTAGCAGAAACTCCTTTGCATATTAGGTGACACACCCCTAATGTAGCCAATCCTCCAAGAGCTTACAGTAGCCCCCGTAAGAAGAGCTCTGTAAACTCTTGGAGGATTGGCTACATTAGGGGGTGTGTCGCCTAATATGCAAAGGAGTTCCTGCTACAAAAAGAGCCCTGACTACTACAATCTATCCAGTCCAAGTACTAGCCGGGGCCGACCCTGCTTAGCTTCTGAGACCCAGCATGGCTGGGCTCACCTGGGTCATCCGGTGCTCAGCTGTCCAGGTGCCGAGTATCACGTGAGAATCACTCATCATGTGTATAAAAATCAGTCAGGAGTGCACTGTACGCGGACTGCAGGTGCATTTGCTGTCTGTAGGGAGTGTGGGGACAGGTTGAGAGGAGCATGGAAAACAGAAGAAGGTGCCCGTTGAGATGGGAGCCATCGCTGTCCTCAAGCAAAGGCCTGGCAGAACATCTTTGCCTTGCAGGCCCTGAGGAATTGCAGAAGGTCCCACGGGGCCCTGATGGTATTTGGCACAGGGCTCCACCAGATTGGGGCCAGGACCGAAAAGGCCGTAGCCCTGTTTAAGGCCAGCCGGATATCCTTAGGGCCGGGGACCACAAGCATGTTGTTGTCCAAAGAGCACGGGGCCCTTCTGGGGACATAACAGAGGAGACAGTCCCGTAGATATGTTGGATGCTGGACTTGACGGACCATTGGTTCTTAATGGCTACCATGCAAGAGATTCCTTTGGGCATGATTTCCAATTGGGGCAGAGGTTATTTCTGTGTAAAGTAAAGCTGGCATAAGAACATAAGAACACGAGAGAAGCCAATATTGGATCGGGCCAATGACCCATCCAGTTCAACACTCTGTGTCACACAGTGGCCAAAAATACCAGGTGCCATCAGGAGGTCCAGCAGCAGGGCCGGGATACTAGAAGCCCTCCCACTGTTGACCCCCCGAAGCACCAAGAATACAGAGCATCACTTGCCCCAGACTGAGAATCCCTATCTATACCTCGTGGCTGATAGCCACTGATGGACCTCTGCTCCATATCTTTATCTAATTCCCTCTTGAAGCCGTCCATGCTTGAAGCTGCCACCACCTCCTGTGGCAGTGAATCTCATGTGTCAATCACTCTTTGGGTGAAGGAAGACTTCCTTTTATCTGTTCCATCTTGGTTGTTCCTCTCTTCTCAAGGCCCAGAATCACTTGGATAAAACTCAGATTATGGGCTTTTCCACATTCTCATTTTCCTTGCTTGTAAGTTCCTGTTTCTTTCTGGTTGTGTGTGTCGGAGGGTGTCTGTTCCACATCTGATTTGCTGCCTCTCATGGTTTATTCCATATTACACCAACTTATGTCTGGCGTAAAAACCTGCAGTTTAAATCTGCAGGGAGCTATGCCAGACATAAACTGGTGTAATATCAAATTGATCAGTAGAGGGAGCGAAACACACGCAGAACGGAAAATAAACACCTGGAGAAACAGGAACTTACGAGCAAGGGAAATGAAAATGTGAGAAAAGCCCTCTACGACATTCAACTTCCCACCTCCTCATCCACCTGTTTCACTTGAGCCCAGCGGTAGAGCACATATGTTGCGTACATAAAATACCAGTTTCGATCCTATGTCTTAGCGAGTCAAAAGCATCTGAAATTGGCAGATGCGGAAAGATTGCCCTGTAGAGTGGACGATGCTGGACTAGACAGACCAGTGGGTCTTCGTAGATGTAAAGCAGCTGCAGATGTATGTTGGGTGGTGCCGCCCGTATTAGTGCGGTGCACACCAGCGCATGACGGTTGTGCGCACTAACACATCAGCAGAGCATTTGGCTCCTGTCACCATTAGGATGTTTATTGAAAATATGCATTAAAGGAAGGGTGGGGGGAGAGAATTCACAGGAAAAGACAACAGGACTTTGAGAACATCTTGTTCCAGGCCTATTTGGGCTCCATGCCGAGTCTAGGAAATAACTTATTTATAGATGAATGGTTAACATGCGATGCTGTTGAATCTTTTATAAGCTCCAGTGCTGAATGGAGATTAATTAGGCAACAGAATGCCAACGCGTTCAGCGGGAGAGAAATTTAGTCCGGACAGCGACGGGGCGTCCGGGGTTGCAATGCCACGGATGCAAAAACCCAAGCCTTGGGCATCTGGTGACCCCTTCTGTGGAACCGGGTTGAATCAAATGATTAGCAACCCCTAATTAGCCCTGTTCCTCACCCACAAGGTCTTTCAAGGCTTGCCGACTCTGGATTAGGAAATTTTTACAGATTTGGGGGGTTGAAACCCGGGGTGGGCAATTTGGGGAGGGGAGGGGCCTCAGTGGGTTATAATGCCGTGGAGTCCACCCTCCCAAGCAGCCATTTTGTCCCCAGGGGAACTGATCTCTGTAGTTTGGTGATTGGTTGTTCTAGGAGACCCCCAGATCCCACCTGGAGGTTCAGAACCCCGTTATAGGTAGAGGTTTAAGTTTGGAAGGGATTTTTAAAGGCTGTCTAGTCCAACTTTCAGCCCCACATAGGATATCCACTGGCTCCATTCTTGAACTGCTCTTGATCTAGGGAGTTTCTCCTGGTGTTCCACTGGAATCCACCCTCCTGTCCATGAAGCTGACATGATCTAGTTTTGCCAAGTCTTTGCCCTATGCCTCAGTCTTTCAGGTGTTTGAAGACTGCAGTCTCGTCTCTCTTCTTCAGGCCAAACAGAACCCGTTCTGTCAACCTTTTCTCTTAGGACTTGCTCTCTACATGCCACCCGTACTGTTGTTAGCGATCTTTGGCCCCAGCCTCAGCGACAGTCTTGCTTCATTGGACAAAAAGGGAGCTTTGACTTCCGAAAGCTCATCCCCTGAATATCTTGTTGGTCTCTAAGGCTCTACTGAACTTGAACGTGACTGTTCCACTGCAGTAGAAAAGTGCAAGAGTTCCGTAGCATCTTAAAAGGCTAACAACATTTGAGGCAGGGCGGGAGCTTTCGTGAGCCACGGCTCACTTCTTCAGATAGATCGAGGTGGGTCGCCGTGTCAGCCTGTCTGTAGCAGTAGAAAAGAGCAAAGGGTCGAGAAGCACCTTAAGAACTAACAATATTTGGGGCATGGGCTTTTGTGAGTCACTTCTTCAGCTATCTGAAGAAGAAGAAGAGAGCAGTGACTCATGAAAGTGCCTACTAGAGTTGCCATTCCCTCAGTGGGGCCAGGGGATCCCCCAGTTTCGGGCCCCCCAATCCGTTGCAGCCCAGCTGGCCAGTAGGGAAAGCCCCACTCCGAGAAGCCCCCTCCCAGTGCCCAAGCGCCAGCATGATGATGTCACCTACAAGTGACGTCATCATGTTTCCGATGTTGTGGGCGATGCTCTAGGTTTTGGACAAAACTCTATGGTTTTGAGCAGGGCTTTTTTTGTAGAAAAAGCCCAGCGGGAACTCATTAGCATAGTAGGCCACACCCGACAGCAGAAACTCATTAGCATATTAGACCACACCCGACAGCACAGCTCATTGGCATATTAGGCCACACACCGCCATGTTACCAGAAGTGTGGTCATCCAGCCACACCCACCTTTTGCTTCTTATTCTGTTGACCTTGTTTGTTGTCAAAACCCAGGGCTTTTTTTTGAGCAGGAACTTCTTTGCATGTTAGGCCACACACCCCTCATGTAGCCAATCCTCATGAGTTTCTGCTGTTGGGTGTGGCCTATTATGTTAATGAGTTCCTGCTGGTGTGGCCAACTCGGGAGCCAGCCGGAACTCCGTTCCTGTGTGTTCCTGCCCAAAAATAGCCCTGGTTTTGAGTCCTAAAAACCCATAGAGTTTTGCGCAAAACTTAGAGCATCACCCCCAGCATCGGAAATGTGATGTCACTTCTAGGTGATGTCATCGCGGTGCATGCACCAGAAGAACTCGAAGGATCGGGAGTCCCCCCCCGCCAGCAGCCAGGTAGGACCTGACAACCTCAGCTCCTCCCCTGCCACATATGTTGTTAGTCTTTCAAGTGTTCCTGGACTCCTGCTCTTTCCTGTCGCTACAGAAAGACTGACACGGAGACCCATCTGGATCTGTTCTGCTGCAGTTGGTTTTGAGTCCAGCCGCACCTTAAGAGACCAACACGAGCCTCAGGGTATGAACTTTCGAGAGTCAAACAGCCCTTCGGTCAGACGCCAATAGAGTGGAAGTCAGAAGATGGGAGGGGTGTGGTACAGACCAGTCTTCCCTCTAAGCTGTTAGTGTGTGAGCTAGCTCACAGTTTTTTAGCCTCTGGCTCGCACGTTTTTGCCTTCGCTCAGGAAGGAGGGCTCCAGAGCAGACTAACTGATGCAGCAGCCAAATCGCCTGCTCCCATCTTTAATGCCGGTAGCTCACAAAGTAGAATTTTTGCTCACAAGACTCCATAGCTTGGAGGGAGCATTGGTAGAGACTGCTTGTAAGAATTGCAGAGGTACCCTGCATATTGCAGTCTGCTTGATTTGAGCAGGGGGGAAACGCTCGAGGGCAGAAAATTAGCATCTGTCCTGAGATAAAAATCCTGTGTCCCTGTTCAGCCTGGGTGTATGTGTGGGTGTGTCCTGAACTGGTGAAGGAATTCAGGTTCTACTACAGACCAAAGGGGCGGCCTTCGGAGATGCGCTTCGTTTCACTTCCAAGGTGGGCCACTAGATGGCGCCCTTGAGACAAGGTGGGCGCTCTCTCGCCAGTGGAAGGCGTGGGGGGGAGAGAAACAACTTCAGCAGCAATTTCCAGATTGACAGAGAAGACAGGCGACAAACATCCGTGACTCCCCCAAGGAGGAGACGAACCGCTGAATTCACAACAGCCCCCCCCCCTTCCAGAAACAGCCAAGCCATTTGATTAGCACCCGCTCCTTCCGCGCCCCACCTCCGATTCCCATTTCCATGATTTCCCGAATGTCAAAACTGGAAGCTTCTCCGCCGCGCCTCCGTTCCTTGGCATTCCCACCCCCTTCCCCATCCCCTGGATAGCCTGTCGACATCACTTACCAAAAATGGAAGAGGAGAATTGCATTAGCAAGGCAAAGTGGATAATTATATGTGTTTTTTTTTTAAAAAAAATTGGTCGGCGACGTATTTATTTATTTATTTACTTATTGCAAAGTCGTTTATTTATAGGGAGCTGGCGATGGGCGGCTCAACAAATCCGGAAACTTTGGGGAGATGTTCTCTCCGGCTCCAGCAAGGGCAGCCCTGAATTGGCACGGTTTCTTACTCTCGGTGGCCACGGGCAGGTCTTGAATGCGGCGGGAGAACCAGTCTTGGTAGAGCGGCCGAGTGCCCCCAGGTAGGCAGGGATGCCAGCCTCCAGGCAGGACCCGGGGACCCCCCAGGATTACAGCTCATCTCCAGGCTACAGAGATCAGTTCCCCCGGAGACAATGGCTGCGCTGGAGGGTGGCCTCTCTGGCATTGTACCCCACTGAGGTCCCCGTCCTCCCCAGGCTCCAGTCCCAAATCTCAGGAGTTTCCCAGTCTGGAGGTGGCAACCCTATCTCTCCCTTCCCCTGCCGGTGGCCAGGGGGGACCTGGCAACCCTGAGAGTGGGTAGCCTTGGATCTCCGGGCTACACAACACACACTGCTGTACGATAATTATCATTCTTAGCCGGATCGGCCCTGGTTAGCACTTGGATGGGAGACCTCCAAGGAAGTCCGGGGCCGCTACGCAGAGGCAGGCAAGGCCAAACCGCCTCTGCTCCTCTCTTGCCTCGGGAACCCTACGGGGGTCGCCCGAAGTCGGCTGTGATTCGACGGCGCTTTCCACCACCTGATCAATTATCATTGTGGAGGAGAGGAGATTGGATTTATACCCCGCCCTTCACTGCCCAAAGGCGTCTCAGAGCGGCTTACAAACTCCTTTCCCTTCCCCTCCCCACAACAGACACCCTGTGAGGTAGGCGGGGCTGAGAGAACTCTAACACAAACTGTCCTTGAGAGAACAGCTGTGCCAGAGCTTGTGACTGACCCAAGGTCACATCAGCAGGCGCAAATGGAGGAGTGGGGAATCAAACCCGGTTCTCCCAGATTAGAGTCCGCGCACTTAACCACTACACCGAACTGGCTCTCACACCGAACTGGCACCGAACTGTGCACTTGCCTTTCTTAAGACAGCTTTCTCGGCCTTCACTTCGCCGGAGAGCCTGGCGTTGAAAAGAAACCCCTTGGATTTTTAAAATGCATTTCAGAACCCTGATTTAAGATTTGCCCGTAAAGGTACGTATCTGTTATACGATTGTGGCCTTAAGAGATGTTTTGTCGTGCGTAACACAGTTCTCTGGCGTCTTCAGCCCAGACATAGTTAAGCATTAGTGCTTTTTCTAACCTCTCTTTGCACTTCATCTGCAGACATCTGTTGTCCTTACCTTGTTTGGTGTAGTGGTCAAGTGGTTCTGGGAGGACCGGGTTTGATTCCCCACTCCTCCACTTGCACCTGGCTGGATGACCTTGGGCAAGCCATAGTTCTGGTAAGAGCTGTCTTTGAAAAAGAGCAGTTTCTGTCAGAGCTCTCTCAGCCCCACCTACCTCACAGGGTGTCTGTTGTGGGGAGGGGAAGGGGAAGGAGATGGTAAAGTGCTCTGAGACTCCTTTGGGTTAGAAAGTACTGAGACTGATGCACTGGAGAGTGATTTCAGCTCATACTTATTGATTACATGGAGAACTTGAGATACTTGCGGGACCCGAAGGTCCGCTTATATTCCCATTCCAACCACACCCAACACACACCCCTGTTCCCATAATAGGGTTATTTTCATAGTCTCTGTCCCTCATTGGTTCCCTTTAGAATCTGAACTGGCCAATTGGTGCATTCTAGGATCCTCTGCTGCCTTTGTTCTAGATGCGAAGCTCGGCTTGTTTGCATGTCCACGTGTTAGCCCCACCGTATGTGCAGTCTCACTCAGTACATAACAGGGTAGTGAAGGGTGGAGTATAAATCCAATCTCCTCCTCCTCCTCCTCCTCCTCCTCTTCTTCTTCTTTCTTCTTCCTCTTCCTCTTCCTCCTCCTCCTCCTCCTTTTTCTTCTTCTTCTTGTATTGTTATTAAATTCTTAAATAAAAATTGTAAATGATAAAAAAACACATTTCATCTCACTCACAAAGTCCAAGAGTTCTGGATTCGCACTCGCTGCCGGGTTTTGCTGCCGTTCCCGGGTTCTGTACCTCGGCCCTGGCGTCTCGATCAGGCCCGTTACCTTAAGGTGTGTATTGACCCAGACACATCATGCCGTTGCCCAGATTTCTGCCAGCCAAGATGGCCGGCTCTTTTCCCATTCTTCTCTGCAAAGCGGCGCAGACCCAATTTCCAAGTCAAATGGAGCCGCTTCGCCTTCCCTCCCGGTGATCTGAAGAGACGCCGAATGTCAAAAAGAGTTTGGGAAGTGAAGAGTTTTCAGGCCTCGGAGCGCCATCGGCCAGGATTTGATTGCCCGGCTCCGTGCCGAGAGGGCTTTCCCTCTCCTAGGACGGGCTTATGGTGGCAATAACGAAAAAGGGAGAGCGCGGAATGATCAGATCAGACGACGCTAAGAGGAAAGCAAATGATGCAGCAAAGACCGCAGGCTGGGGAAGGAATATTGATGGCTCGGGGGGCTCTCTGAGCATACGGGCCCGTGGCAATGTTTATGGATAAAAACGCCGGATGGAAGCAAAAGCTCTGACAGGGTAGCAGACAGTTGAGTTGTGCCGAGAAGGGAGGTTTAATCACAGACCAGAGGAGAAAGGGTTGGGCCGGTAGCCAGGATTTCTGTTCCTGGCTTTAGAGTTCTTTGTTCTGTAGAGAAACCTTCAACAGATTTTGGTCTGGAATGGGGGATACGACCGGAGCCATCGCGGTGTGGAAGTTAGAGCATCAGGGTGAGGCTGGGGAGGCCCGAGTTCGAATCTCTGCTCAAGGGATGCCAGCCTCCAGGTAGGGCCCGGGGATCCCCCAGAATGACAGCTCATCTCCAGACAGAAGAGATCATCTTTTCCTGGAGAAAATGGCTGCTTTGGAGAGGGGGTTTTATGGGAACTGTACCCCATTGGGGTCGTTGTTTTCCCCGGGCCCCACCTCCAGATCTCCAGGGGTTTCCCAACCTGGAGCTGGCAGCCCTAACCCCATCCCCTGCCCGTGCCTGGGGAACTTGACAACCCTACTCTGCTCTGTCATGGAAGCTCGCTGGGTGAGCTTGGGCCGGTCACCCACCCTGCGGGGTTCCCTCTAAGTTGAGTTAGTGTGAGCTAGCGTATGTTGTTCTGTCCAGGTGGCCCACTCGTAAATGCGTCGTGTATCGATACGATCGGTGAGGAAATTCTTCCTTGAAGCATTAAAATTATTGGCACTCCATTCAATGCTGTACAAAGAATAGAAGACACGTCATTGTTATCTGTGGTCCTGTTCGGATGAAACTTTCTCGGAACGATTTGACAATCCGGAGAACTTCATCAACAACAATTGTGATCTGGACCCCCTTTTTTCCACTTTGTATATGCTATTGTCTGAATATTTACATTATATAGTACTTAATACATCTAAGAGATGGTATCTAGTGCATGTTTACAGCTTTCTCGTTTCTTTATCCCCGATTGGGGGCAGGGGATCCCCCGGTTTGGAGCTCCTCTCCCCTGCTTCAGGGCTATCAGAAAGCGGGGAAGGGGAAATAACTGCTGGGCGCTCCATTATATCCTACGGAGACCGGTCCCCATAGGATATAATGGAGAATTGATCCCTGGGTATCTGGGGCACTGAGGGGGCTGTTTTTTCAGTTAGAGACACCAAATTTTCTGCATAACTGCTGATACCTCTTCTCAAAAACCCCTCCTAAGTTTCAAAAAGATTGGACCAGGGGGTCCAATTTTATCAGCGCCCCCCCCACAAGGTGCCCCATCCTCCGTTATTTCCAATGGAGGGAAAGCGTCAAAAAGGAAGGCAGTCCCTTTAAAGATTATGGTAGCTCACCCAGAACTGGCTTCAGAATTCCCTTTCCTGGAGCTGAGCCCCCCGCCCGCCCGCTGGCCTCACCTGGCAACCCCGGGAATGGTCCCCTTTTTGGACCGAAACGTCCAGGTTCCGATTCTGTCCAGTGAAATTGGCTGTGGATGCTCGAGTCCCGGGCATCCGCAGAGGATCCAGAGCTTCGCGCGGTGAGAAGAGGGACGCCTCTCCCTAGCTAACCGAGACAGTTTGGGGGCGAGTTCGAGAAGGAGATCCATCAGAAGGGAAAGCCAGAAGCCAAGAGGAGCTTCCATCAACAGTTCGCACCTGGATCGCAGACAAAGCCGGCGCTCTGGGGAGTTGTGTTTCTCTTTCAATTATAGTAATTATATGCAAATTTGCATCTCTGGCTGGAAATTAGCATATGCAGATAGTGTCCTCTTCCCCCCATCTTTTCTCTTCTTCCTGAGAGCTCTTGTCTTCTCTCTTCGGTCCTCAGTTGACGGCTACCCCGATCAAAGACAGCCGGGACGAGGCGATAAATGCGCACCCGGAAGTTGAAGGCGGAAAGCGGAGAGAATGCAGAGGACGAATCCTTGACGACACAGTGCGGACAAGGAGTTGTGTCTGTGTATCTTTCTTAGGGAAGGAAAGAGTCAGGCCTCTGTTTTCCGAACTACATCTTGCAGGAGTTCCTGTTCCCGTGACAAATCTCGCTTCTTGTCTCGATCGCTGTAGGGAATCGTTGTTGTCCAGAAAGTGATGGGTGTTTACACGGGGCTGGGGGGGATATATAAATACAAAGTTGAGCAAAACAAATAGTTTTGTTTGTTCGGCTCCTATCTAATTTACGAGCTTCTAGGGGAGCAATTAGTCTCTGTAACAGGAGAGAGGAAGCGACATTAGGATAATTGGTTGCACGGTGCCGGACTCTGTGTTGCATAATGCCGCCCCAGAATCCGGGCACATTCGTCTTTCAACGGGTGCGTACCCCATGCATGCATATGCCATTCTGTACAGAGGAAGCCTCGCGGGGAGGGGCTGTGGCTCAGTGGTAGAACATCTGTGTGGCATGCAGAAGGCCCCAGGTTCAATCCCCGGCACCTCCAGGTCAAAGGATCGGGCAGCTAGGGGATGGGAAAGGCCTCTGCTTGAGAACCTGGAGAGCAGCTGCCAGTCAGAGTAGGTGATGTGGGAGACCTCTCTCTGCCTGAGACCCCGGAGAGCTGCTGCCAGTCTGAGTAGATGAGACGGACCCTGATGGACCGAAGGCCTGATCCAGTATACGGCAGCTCCATGCGTCTGTGTGGCTGTCGTAAGCAGAATGGAAGAGGGACCCCATCTGGTGTAGTGCTTAAGAGCAGTGGACTCTAATCCAGAGAACCAGGTTTGATTCCCCACTCCTCTACATGCAGCCAGCTGGGTGACCTTGGGCCAGTCACAGCTCTCTCAGAGCTCTCTCAGCCCCACCTACCTCACAGGGTGTCTGTTGTGGGGAGAGGAAGTAAAGGAGATTGTAAGCCGCTCTGAGACTCCGAGTGAAGGGCGGGGTAGAAATCTTCTCCTCCTTCTCCTCCTCCATCACCACCACCAGAGCCAGGGTCTTTTTGGCCCTGGCGCCAACCTGGTGGAACTCTCTGCCAAATGAGATCCGTGCCCTGCGGTTCCTGATGCAGTTCTGCAAGGCCTGCAAGACAGAAATGTTCCGCTGAGCCAACGGCTGAGGACAGGAATCGATTTCCACCTAACCCAGCTTCCCCCTTTCCCCCTACGGGGTGAGGCCGCAAATCGGTGTGCCTCTACGCGCCACCTGCCAGCTGCCAATTGTTACTGTATTTTAAGGTGTTTTAGATTGTTTAATGTTGTCTAACTGGAAGTGTTGTTCCCCACTCTGAGCCCTGAAGCATAGGGGAGGACGGGTTACAAGTCAAATTAAAATAAATAAATAAAGTAAGTAAGTAAGTAAGATGCTGGAGATTAAGATAGGATCCTTTGACGTGTCTATTTTCTTCCCAGGAACAGTGAAGGGGATCTGGGCCTCAGTGGGAGAGGGTATGCTTTGAATGTGGGAAGTCTCATGCTCATTCTCCATCATCAACCAACCAGCAATGTTAAGAAAGACCTTCTGCCCGACACTCAGAAGAGCTGCCTCTGATTGGAGGAGACAATCCGGAGCTCGATCAGCTGGCCTGGATCCCCGGCTTGAAGTCCCTCCCCCCCAAAGCCGAGTCTCTAGGTCTTCTAGATTCAGAAACAGAAGGAGGGCTGTCGAGTTGCTCGCTCCTGAGGTCTGACCTCAGGTCTGGGAAGGGGGGACACGGCATGGTGTGCCACTCACAGCATTTCTCAGATAGCTATGGCATTCAACAAAGACGAAGAGTTGGTTTTGTACCCCACCTTTCACTACTCGAAGAGTGGCTTACAATCTCCTTCCCCTCCCCTCCCCTCCCCACAACAGACACCCTGTGAGGTAAGTGGGGCTGAGAGAGCTCTGAGAGAGCTGTGGCTGGCCCAAGGTCACCCAACAGGCCTCATGTGTCTCAGAGTGGCTTACAATCTCCTTCCCTTCCTCTCCCTACAACAAACACCCTGTGAGGTAGGTGGGGCTGAGAGAGCTCTGAGAGAACTGTGGCTCGTGCAAGGTCACCCAACTGGCTGCATGTGGAAGAGCAGGGAATCAAACTCAGTTCTCCAGGTTAGAGTCCTGCTACTCTTAACTACTAAAAAGAAGAAGAGGAGTTGGTTTTTGTACCCCGCCCTTCACTACCCAAGGGAGTCTCAGAGCAGCTTAGAATCTCCTTTCCCTTCCTCTCCCCACAACAGACATCCTGTGAGGTAGGTGGGGCTGGGAGAACTCTGAACGAACTTGTGACTGACCCAAGGTCAGCCAGCTGCCTTCATGTAGAGGAGTGGGGAATCAAACCTGGCTCTCCAGATTAGAGTCCTGCTGCTCTTAACCACTACACCACAGCTGGCTCTCAAAGCCATTTGGGGGGCTTCCTAGGGTGTCACTGATACTGTGATGATGTCATGTCCAGGTATGTGGAAGGAGATAGCGTCATGGCTTTGCAAGCTGCTGAACTGCAATAGTGTCCCAGCTAGTAGGCACCACAGGCCCCTGAGCAGAGAGGCATTGCCAGAGCAGTCTAGAAAGCAAAGTCAAAGTCAGTTCAAGGGTCGGTAATTCATTAGGTGCAGACAGGTCCGAGAAGCAGAATCCAAAGGCAGTACAGATAGCAGAGTCCAAGGTAAGTCCAAAAATCACAGGGTGCAAGGCAGGAGCTGTGGTCACTGGGTTCACAGGTATGTGACTAGTTGCCTCCATGGCTGGAAAGGCATGCCAGATGGGTTTAAGTAAGCCTCTCACAAGGAGCTGAGTTATGCAAGGCAAGGTCCTGCAATCACTCAGGACTGCTGTCAGTGAAACACCAGTGCTGAGCCAAGGGATGCGCACTGCGCTTTCTCTCTGTAAGTTGCTGGCGAGATCACTCCCAGCATTGTTCTGCTGCTGAGGGAGAATTGGAGGAGTTGTCCTGCCCCAGCTGGTGTCCCTCATTCCCTCCCATAGTCTGCCTGGAGGAGTCAGGGTCAGCGTTGAATCGTGGAGCTCCTGTCTTTCCTCAGCTGTTTCTTGTGAGGTGGGCCCAGGTTCTGTGACACTTGAGGAGTCTTCCTCCAGGCTGAGTTCTGACTGGTCCAGCTGCCCCATGACAAACAGTTTCTACCCTCCCATGATTATAGTTGCCAACTCTCGCTTGGGAAATTCCAGGAGTTTTGGGGGTGGAGCCCGGGGAGGACAAAGTTTGGGGAGGGAGGGACCTTGGAATGCCATAAAGTCCACCCTCCAAAGGTGCCATTTTCTCCAGGGGAACCCATCCTGGTCGCCTGGAGATCAATTCCAATCCTGAGAGAACTGAAGGCCAGTGAGCCCTCTGAGTCAGTGTGAGCTCGCTCAGTTTTTTAGCCTCTGGTTCAGACATTTTTGTCTTAGCTCAGGAAGGATGGCTCCAGAGCAAACTAGTTTATGCAGTAGCTGAATCGCTTTGCTCACGGCTTTAATGCCAGCAGCTCACAAAGCAGAATTTTTGCTCACAAGACTCCATAACTTAGAGGGAGCATTGCTCAAGGCTCTGTCTGGAGCTTGGCAACCCCACCCTGCTTGCAGAGGGCAACACTCAAAAGAAGGGGGGGGTGTATGTGATTTTCTGCAGGTTGCCAACCTCCAGGGGATGCCTGGGTGTCTCCTGACATTACGATTCCTCTCCAGACGACAAGAGATCAGTTCCCCTGGGGAAAATGGCCGCTTTGGAGGGCGGACTCTGTGATATTTTACTCTACTGAGGCCCTGCCCCTCCCCAAACCTTGTCCACTCCAACCTCCTCCCCTCCCCAGACTCCAGGAATTTTCCAACCTGGAGCTGACAACCTTAAATGTGGAAACAGACCTGTTCTGCCTCCCCTTTGCTGTAGCCAATGGGAGGAACCACAGTAGTGATTGACAGGAAGCAAGAGGTTTCCTATGGCCATCAGCTGCTTCGCCAGGGCTTGGGAAATAGCCCCAGGAAGGGCTTGCAGCAGTAATTAGTAGCTCCTGCCCGTGTATTCTCCATTTGAGGCTCCAGTCAGTAAGTCATTTTAAGGGGAGGGGAGGGGGGAAATCATCTCATGCTTGTTTGTGAATGTCCAGACCGGTGTAGTGCAATGTTCCCTCTAAGCTGTGTCTTGTGAGCAAAAATTCTACTTTGTGAGCTACTGGCGTTAAAGTTGTGAGCCAGCCATTTGGCTGTTGCATAAATTAGTTTGCTCTGGAGCCCTCCTTCCTGGGCTAAGACAAAAATGTGTGAGCCGGAGGCTAGAAAACGGTGAGCTAGCTCACACTAACTCAGCTTAGAGGGAACACTGGTGTAGCGGTTAGGAGGGCGGACTCTAATCTAGGAGAACCAGGTTTGATTCCCCACTCCTCCACAGAGCCAGTTTGGTGTAGTGGTTAAGTGTGCAGGCTCTAGTCTGGGAGAACCGGGTTTGATTCCCCACTCCTCCACTCGCACCTGCTGGATGACCTTGGGCAAGCCGTGGTTCTGGCACAGCTGTCCTTGAAAGGGCAGTTTCTGTCAAAGCTCTCTCAGCCCCACCTTCCTCACAGGGTGTCTGTTGTGGGGTGGGGAAGGGAAAGGCGTTTGTAAGCCACTCTGAGACTTCCTTGGATAGTGAAGGGCGGGGTATAAATCCAATCTCTTCTCTTCTTCTTCCACATGCAGCTGCTGGTGTGACCTTGGGTCAGTCACAGGTTCTCTCAGAGATGTTGTCTCAAGGGCAGTTCTCGAGAGAGCTCCCTCAGCCCCGCCTACCTCACAGGGTCTCTGTTGTGGGGAGGGGAAGGGAAAAGGATCGTAAGCCGCTCTGAGACTCCTCCAGGTAGTGAGGGCCGGGGTATAAATCCAATCTCTCCTTCTTCTTCCCCTGAAACTAGCAGCAGTTGGTTCAACCAAATACAAATCCGTCTCTTTTTTCCAAACTCTAAAAGGACAGACGTTGTCAATCCTTTCCCCGGCTCTGTCTGTAGGGCCAGGAGCGGCGGAGGCATAAAGACATCACAGAGCTCTGCCTGGCAAATCCCAGTAGGGAGATGGTTCCGTTATAATTGTGCAAGCAGGAGATACCTTTCTTCTGATTTGCAAGGGTTTCTTTGCATTGCCACGGCTGGCCAGGTCTGGAGCTCTCCCGCAGCCGCTGTTTGCAGCCGTGGGCTCGTTTCCTCCCCTCTCAACTGCACGCGGCATTCTGTGCCAGAGCAAGGGTCCCCAAGCCGGTGCCCACCAAGTATTTCTCGAAAGTGGGCAGGTCCGATTGGGTTTTTTTGCCTAGCGAGGCTTTTGATGGGCCGTTGGAGATTTGATCTGCTGTGCATATCTTTTTGTAACGTGTTGTTTCGGCGGCAGCTGCCTCCGCAGCACGAGGATCTTCACTGTGTGACTGAAGGTAAAGTGCCGCAGCCATTTTGTGGCTGGTTCCGTCGCCTGCGGCAGCCATTTTGTGAGTGCGCCCGCCCTGCTGTGTCAGAATTCCAGAGGTGCCTGTCGGCTCAAAAAGGTTAGGGACCCCTGTCCTAGAGCATACTCAAGCTGTTCTTGAGGGGTTTTTTTCCCTTGGGGCTACCTTACGAAGCCAGCCAGTGTGGTGTAATGGTTAGAGGCTCTGAGTTCGGATCCCCGCTCTGCCATAAAAGCTAGCCTAGCCTTACCTAACAGGTTTCTTGTGAACCTTCTTTGGAGAATTTCAAACAGAGGCTGGATGGCCATCTGACAGCAATGCAGATTGTGTGAATTTAGGCAGATCGTGAGAAGGGAGGGCAGGAGGGATTGCCTCAGTGCTTAGTTCTCGTGGCCCTTTCTTACACGCCCAGGGAAATGCCAATCGCCACTTTGGGATCAGGAAACAATTTTTCTCCAGGCCAGTTTGGCTGGAGATCCTGGAAATTTTTTGTCATCTTCTGGGCGTGGAACAGCGGTCACTGTGGGTGTGGAGGGGGAGCTATTTGTGAACTTCCTGCCTTGTGCAGGGGGTTGGACTAGATGACCCTGGAGGTCCCTTCCAACTCTAAGATTCTATGATTCTATAAAACAGAGGAGAGGAAAATGACATCAACCATTTTGGGTCCACAGTGGGAGGAAACGTGGGGGTGTACGTGAAGTAAATAATAATATTTCTCCATACCTAGAGATTCTTGTGATGGGCAGCAGAAGCCTGCTTCTTGCCTCTTTAAATGGGGAGACTGTGTGGCTCAGCAGCAGAGAATGTGCCTTCCATGCGGAAGCTCCCAAGTTCGATCCCCCAGTGTCTCCAACTGAAAGTTTTGTTCCATTGCTGTGTCCACCCCCTTTTAATATTAGTTAATTATCTTTTTTAAAAAACTGCTGGTAGTTTATTCTTTGGGTAAGCCACCCTGAGATATTTCTCAACCAGAAGAGCAAAAACAAAAGAAAGAAATCTAACAAATAAATGGGGCCAATACATTCCACGCTGCTGTGGACCCACTTTCTATGGGCTGAAACGGTGTGGGGAGAGGGTACCAGGGGAGAAGGGGGTTCTGGGATAGGTGTGTAAGCCCTGTGAGAGTGGAGGACTGAGCCACATGGGTTGTTTTTTGTCATCTTCTGGGCGTGGAACAGGGGTCACTGGGGGTGTAGGCGGGAGGTGTTTGTGAATTTCCTGCATTGTGCAGGGGGTTAGGCTAGATGACCTTGGAGGCCCCTTCCAGCTCTATGATTCTATGATTCTACTCCCATACAAACATACCTGGCTGCTAAGATCTTTTGAAGCTCTGCTTTGGGTGGCCTTCTCAGCTGTGGCACTGAAACACTGCAACTCTCCTTTGTCAGATGTCTGTCGTGGGGTCCCTTTGAGCGGGCCAACCTTGTCATGGTGGGCTGCCAGCTCTGGGTTGGGAAATTCCTGGATATTTTTTTGGGGGGTGGAGCCTGGGGAAGGCGGGGTTTGCGGAGGGGAGGGACCTCAGCAGGGTAGAATGCCATAGAGTGCTTGGGGCTCTTTAGCTTGGAGAAACGACGGCTGAGGGGTGACGTGATCGAGGTTTACAAGATGATGCATGGGACAGAGCAGGTTGAGAAAGAGGTCCTTTTCTCCCTTTCTCACCATACAAGAACTCGTGGGCACTCTGTGAAATTGCTGAGCAGTCGGGTTAGAGCGGATAAAAGGAAGTCCTTCTTCACCCAAAGAGTGATTCACACACGGAATTGACTACCACAGGAGGTGGTGGCAGCTACAAGCATGGGTGGCTTCAGGAGGGCATTGGATAAAAATATGGAGCAGAGGTCCATCAGTGACCATTAGCCACAAGGTGTAGATAGGGACTCTTGGTCTGGGGCAAGTGATGCTCTGTATTTTTGGTGCTTGGGACAGTGGCCACAGTGGGAGGGCTTCTAGTGTCCTGGCCCCACTGCTGGACCTCCTGATGGCCCCTGGTATTTTTGGCCACTGTGTGATACAGAGTGTTGGACTGGATGGGCCATTGGCCTGATCCAACATTGGCTTCCCTTATATTCATGAGTCCCTTCTCCAAAGCAGCCATTTTCTCCAGGGGAACTGATCTTGGCCCTCCGGAGAGCCATTGTAATAGCGGGCAATCTCCAGGTTAAGTATGATTAAGTGGGCGGACTCTAATCTGGGAGAACTGGGTGTGATTCCCCACTCCTCCACTTGCAGCTGCTGGATGACCTTGGGCAGGCCATAGTTCTGTCAGAGCTGTTCTCTCAAGGGCAGTTTCTCTCAGAGCTCTCTCAGCCCCGCCTACCTCACAGGGTGTCTGTTGTGGGGAGGGGAAGGGAAAGGAGTTTGTCAGCCACTCTGAGACTCCAAGTGAAGGGTGGGGTATAAATCCAATCTCCTCCTCCTCCCTCCTGCCATTCTCCGCCAAGACAGTCTGAAGAAGCGAGAGCTGGCCTGTTTGGAAAGAGGCAAAGCCTGCGATGCGCGGCCCCAAATAAGCTTTAATGATAGCTTGTTTGGAGGTAATGCCGCCGCATCTCTGGAGGGGCCTTCGTGGCAGGGCTCCTTTGGCAGAGAGAGCCTTTATCCTCGCATAATCAGTCCCCCCTCCCCTGTTATTACCGACAGAATTAGCGCCCCGCTTATCGGCTTCCTTCCTTCACAATTCGGCGGCTGCGGCTTAATCCCACGGCGAACATGTAATCTTCCTTTTCAGGCGACCCGAGTCGCTGGTCCAGATTAAAGCGGAACGGCCCCGGCCGTGTCACCTCTGCCGAGTGACATCCCCGGCTGCTGCTACGCAGACCGTGAAATCCGGAGATCGCAGGCCAGAGCCGAGTCCCGTGAACGCGAGGAGCAGCTGGGCGCTCCGGGGTCACCCGCGGCAGACGGGAGCCCGCGAGACCCCGAATCAAACGGACTGGCTCAGAAGCACTCAAGGGGTGTGTGGCGGGAAATGGGTCCGGCGCTTTTATGGTAAGTCATGACTGAAGTGCAAAGTTTGATTGGCTGCGGCTGGTGGGCGGGGTAGCCAAACAGACGGGGGCAGGAGGGGGAAAAAGCTGAACCTAAAACCTAGAATCCAGAACCTGACAAAGGTTAGTCAAATGTAGGAGAGGGGGCCAATGTTAAAAACTTGATGAAGGAAATACAAAAATACACACGTCAGGTCAGATTCATAAGCCCTTGTGTTTTATTGATAGTTATTTATACATAACGTGTGACCGGGCCCTTATATATATTTTTAAAGTTGTGATCAATAAATACATGTATTTTTATATTTCCTTCATCAAGTTTTTAACATTGGCCCCCCTCTCCTACATTTGACTAACCTTTGTCAGGTTCTGGATTCTAGGTTTTAGGTTCAGTTCCCCCTCCCCTTTTTTTGTCCTTGTTTGAATTTGGGGGGCAGGAGGGGACCATCAACGTCAGGGGTCCGCAACATGCTGCCTGTGGGGGCCCTCCAACACCTTTTCTGGCACCCGCGGGGTGTTTCTGGGAAGCAGGCGAGGCCAGGCCGGGCTTTGGCCCAGCAAGGCTTTCAACTGACGATCGGCTGTCTGATTGGCTGGGCAGTGTCGCCCTGCAAGGCGCTGACAGCGCTCCGATGGACTTATCGCTCAGAAGTGATAAAAACGGGGCTGGGCAAGTTGTGTGCAAGAAAGGGACTGAGCTGTGCGGGGGTGACCCAGAAGTGGTGCCAGCTGCAGACACACGCCAGCAGAGGAAAAGCCTCCTCCCTGAGACGATGTGCCGGTGGTTCCTGAGGTTACCTGCCCTCTCTTCCCCCCGGTGCAGCAAGCAGAGAGACCAGCTCCCTGGACACAGAGAGCACATGGAAAATGGTAACCGTGTCCTATGGGGAAAAGGACATATTTTGCAAAAAGGGCTTAAAATCCTGAAGAGACTCCAGAAGCCAAACCGTTCCTTCAACATGCAGGGCCACCCCCCACCCCACCAGAGGATGCATTTTAGGCTCCACAGCATAACAAAGGAAGGGACTAGCCGGCCGACTCATCACTCAACTCATCAGCCACAGCCATTAGAAGACAATACCCCTGGACGAAGCCATTGTTCTCCACGGGGCTTTTTTTCCCCGTAGAAAAAGCCCAGCAGGAACTCATTAGCACAATAGGCCACACCCTACAGCGGGAACTCATTAGCATATCAGGCCACACCCCTGGCAGCATGGTGTATTAGCATATTAGGTCACACCCCTCTGCCTTCCCTTGGCTTGTCCGGGTGCCCCGCGGCTGTGGGGAACCTGGGCAAGCCAGGCCTTGGACAGGTCGGGGAAGGCATGGGGAGGCATTTAAATGCCTCCCTGATCCTACCAGGCCTCCCCCCGGCCCGCCCACCTCGGAGTCGTGGTGGGGTCGCTCTCCAGGCCTTCCCCCTATAGCCATGCATGCAGAGGTTTTGGCTATAGTGGGCGTGGCCAACTCTGAAGCCAGCTGGAACTCCATTCCTGTGCGTTCCTGCCCTAAAATAGCTCCAGTTCTCCAAAGGTGCTCACTGGTAAAGTGATTAGATTCAACATTGCCCAACCCAGCCCCATCCACAACAGACACCCTGTGAGGTCGGTGGGGCTGAGAGAGCTCTGACAGAAACTGCTCTTTTTTCAAGAACACTTCTGACAGAACTATGGCTTGCCCAAGGTCATCCAGCAGCTGCAAGTGGAGGAGTAGGGAATCAAACCTGGTTCTTCCAGATTAGAGTCCGCACACTAACCACTACACTTACGCCACAAGGGCAAGAAAGAAGTCTGATAAAGGGCCAATATAAAAAACCTAGTGTAAACTTATAATATAGAGAAAGACAAATAAGGGCCCTTTATCAGACTTCTTTCTTTCCCTTGAGGTTCTTGATTCCAGTTTTAGGGTCAAGTTTGTTTTCCCATTCCTGTGTCTTACAGAATTCCAAATGTGCCCACAGGTTCAAAAAGGACGCCCCCACCCCGATCTACAAGTTGATTTAAGACAGTGTGCCAGATTTGGGCTATATGTTGCTAGACTGAAAAGGGTGAAAAGAACCCTCCTTTCCCATGCAAACGTGTAGAAATGGACCCTGGGTGGGAGGAATTGTTCCCGCTGCCCCCCACCTCTACTTGACCGCAGTGCTGTTTGCATTTGGGTCCCTCTGGGCTTATGCTCAAACAGGGGCTCCCTCTACGAGCTACAGCCTGCACAAAAACACGGGGCCCTCTTGTACGGAACACACACAGAAATCCTATGATGATGAGGATGTCTTAAGATACGCAAGGACGGAACTAAATAGCAAGGTCAGGTTATAAGGTCAACAGTTGTTTTGATTTAAAACAGCAAAGCGGTAAATATGTCAAAATAGGGGATAAATGTGTAAAGGCATCTTTTTCCGATTGTGGGAAGTAAACTGAGACTCACCATTCAGGAAACATGTCATTTGATGTTCAGCCTCTGTAAGTCTAAACCTTATTTTCCATTCCAATGTATTTGAAAAGAAGTGTTGCGTGCCCACGAAAGCTCATACCTTGGATAAACCTTTGCTGGTCTCAAAGGTGCCAACTGGACTCTAAATTTGTTCTATTGCTTCAGACCAACACGAGTGACCATCTGGAACTATGCAAAAAAGGAAACTGGTACATGGGATTTCTAAACGCCACCTTGAACATGTGGTGGCCGGGGCCCACGAGTGCAGTTCTGGGGTTTACGAAGGCGCGGGGGCGGGGGACACGGACAAACATGGTTATATTGCCCCTGTTAAGTTACAGTTCTCAGCCGCTTTGAGTCCCAGCCAGGGAGAGAAGCAGGCTATCAGTAAATAAATACAAATGCATGTTGTGTATTAAATGCAAATGTATCTGGGAATATTTCTGTCTTACAGGCCTGTCTTGGAGAAATCGGAGTCTGTGGCAAAAGGAATGGCAATGCTCCTCTACAACTGTAGATGTCTCCTCAATGGGCCCTCCGCGTTCGGAAACTGCTGTGGCCGGGCACCCATCGGGGGGCTTGGGAGAAGTGACCCTCCCAGTGAGGAGGCTGAGGTGCACATCTGGGTGGAGAAACAGCTGTTCTTTCAGTTGCAAGTTCTCTCAGAGTTGTTCTCTCAAGAGCAGTCCTCGAAAGAGCTCTCTCAACCCCACCTCCCTCACAGGTGTCTGTTGTGGGGAGGGGAAGGGAAAGGAGATCGTCAGCTGCTCTGAGACTCCTTTGGGTCGTGAAGGGTGGGGTATAACTCCAATCTCCTCCTCCTCCTCATCTTCTTCATCGTCTTATTCTGTTTCAATTCCAGAAGAGGCAGAGAAAGAAGAAGCAGACAGCCACTGTTGTGAGTTGGCTGGAAAAAACTTGAGGGTCTTGGATCTCTCTCTGGAGATCTAACGCCGGGCAATGGATCTACCAGCTGGGAGGAGTGTCTCTGTGGCTTCAGTCGTGTTTCACCTTTGATCAGGCTTTTCTGCATTCTCATTTTTGCTTGCTTGTAAGTTCCTGTTTCTTTGATCCCCCCTTGTTCTACACATATTTTGCTCCCTCTAGTGGCCGATTCAATCTTATATCGGTTTATCTCTGGTGTAAAAACCTGCAGTTTAAATCTGCAGGGAGATTTGCCGGACATAAACCAGTATAATATCAAATTGACCACTAGAGGGAACAAAACATGCGTGGAACAGAGATTCCCCCCCCCACAATGGAAGAACTTACAAGGAAAAAAGTAAGAATGCAGAAAAGTCCACTGAAGCAAAATGCTGCAAAAATTCCTTACGTCTCCTGTGCTTTCTTTTCCAAAACCGAACCGACCTGGGTAGGGGCTAGGGTAAGTGCTGGGTAACCAACTTGGGTAAGTGCTTGTGTCTTCTCAGCAACCCTGGGAGGTAGGTTAGGCTAAGACTGTTGTGACTGGACCATGTTAACCCAACAAAATTCCATGGCAGAGTGGGGATTTGAACCCAGATGTCCCAGATCCTAGTCCGACACTCTTAACCATTGTAGCATGTTGGCTGTCATGTGTAATGTCATGTGCCTTAGAAAGCCAGCGTGGTGTAGTGGTTGAAAGCGACAGACTCTGATCTGGAGAACCAGGTTTGATTCCCCACTCCTCCACATGAAGCCAGCTGGGTAACCTTGGGCCAGTCACAGCTCTTTCAGAGCTCTTTCAGCCCCTAAAAACAAAATCTACCTCACCACCTAGTGATGCATAACGCTAAACAAGCTAGGACTTCAGGTTGCCAGACAATCTTAGGATCTCCTGGCTACACTACACACTATACCGGATGATGATGAGGGTAATTTTTACTGTGCCTTAGTGTCCAATGAACAAAGAAGTGGTCTCTGTAGGGGAGTGGGGTGGGTTTTTTTCTGTCAGTTGGACATCATCGTTCTTTTCCCCCAGCATATTTTCTTGACAGACGATGTGTGTTATTTCGGACAGTTTCTTCAAACCTTTGGCTTTGCTTCGCTGAGTCTGACGGACTGAGAAAAGCTAATTAAAGACCTGCTTTTTTAAAAAAAAAGGAAAACGAAACACACCGTCCTGGTCAACTTACTGTCAAAAACAAACCTGATCTTACTGTTTGTTTATCAGCAAGGAAAGCAGGAGAGGAAGTAATGGGGGGGGAACTCACTTGGTCATCCTGGCCCTGTGTTTGTGAGGCAGGATGAGTGGTTAGTTAAGCTTTTCAGCCAGCGTAAAAACCCTTCTGGTTTGGAACCTGGACTTCAAAGAGGAATAGGGTCGCCGGCTCTGGGTTGGAAAATACCTGGAGATTTTAAGGGCGGAGCCTGGGGAGGGCGGGGCTTGGAGAAGGGCGGGATCTCAGCAAGGCCATGCAGCCCACCCTCCAGAGCAGCCCTTTTCTCCAGGGGGAACTGATCTCTGTAATCCTGGGAATCGGTTGTAAGTCTGGGAGCTCTCCAGACCCTACCTTTTGTTTTATTTATTTATTCTTCAGTTTTGCACCCTGCCCGCCCAGCCAAGGCTGGCTCAGGGCGGCTTACATAAAATCACACACACAAAAACATTTCAAATAGTACAATAAACCATTTTAAAAAGCATTGAAAGCAATACGTTGGCGAAGGCTTTCACGGCCGGAGTTCATTCGTCGCTGTAGATTTCCCGGGGTTGCGTGGCCGTGGTCTTGGCACTGTAGGACCTGACATTTCGGTGATGGGTTTTTTTCCTAGGAAAGGGACTACAAGAATTCCTCTGAGGATGCCGGTCAGAGCTACTGGCGAAACGTCAGGTCCTACAATGCCAAGGCCACGGCCGTACAACCTTGGAAAATCTACAGCAACTAAAGTACTAAAACAGATTCGCAATTCTATCGTAAGTGCTCGCTTTGCTGTTATTGAGTTCGTGATGGCTACCCTCACCTCTTCCTCCCCATTGTCGGCTTGCAGGTATTCTGGAGATGTCTTTCCGGTGTCCTTCAGACAGCCGGAACAGGCTGTTGATATAAATTCCAGAGGCAACAGGCCTCCTTATCCTAGTCGTTCGAGGTGGGAGCGGCTCCGAAAGCCTGGTGGTAGAGCTCCCTTTTACAGGCCCTGCAGAACCGTAAGAGGTCCCGCAGGGCCCTGATCTCCTCCGGGAGCTCATTCCGCCGGGATGGAGCCACCACCAAGAAGGCCCGCGCCCTAGTTGTCACCAGCCTGGAGGCTGGCCACCCTAAAAGGGAACTTGACTTAAAAAAAAAAAAGGTTGTGGGTTGATTCCTGCCTGTATAAACAGCACCCAGTTATTGCGCCCCCGGAGCCAAAATCCGAATGTGTGAACTTTTTTCACAGGGACGTGTGTTTTGATGTCAAGGCAGATGAGTCTTGGCTTTGCCGGTTTTCCTAGGAAAGGGAATTTGGAGCATCGTTAAATACATGTGAACCTACATGAAGCTGCTTTATACGGAATCAGACTGTAGGTCCAATCAAGGTCAGTATTGTCTACTCAGTCTGGCAGCAGCCCCCCAGGGACTCGGGTTGAGGTCTTTCACATCCCCTACTCCCTGCTTGTTTTTAATTGGATATGCTGGGGATTGAACCTGGGACCTTCTGCATGCCAAGCAGAGGCACTTCTGCTGAGCCACAGCCCCTCAAAAGGGTAGTCAGGGCTCTTTTTGTAGCAGGAACTTCTTTGCATATTAGGCGACACACCCCTAATGTAGCCAATCCTCTAAGGGCTTACAGAACTCTTCTTACAGGGGCTATTGTAAGCTCTTAGATGATTGGCTACATTAGGGGTGCGTCACCTAATATGCAAAGGAGTTCCTGCTATAAAAAGAGCCCTGCTATAGTTAAGATCAGTGATTCTAAGCTGCCTTATAGTTATGATCATTGATTCTTAAGGGGGGCCATACACCTCTAAGGTGACCTATGAGTTTTGGGGGCAAAATGGGACCATTGCTAGGATTTTAGGTAGCCCCTTCTCCCCATTTGCAATGGCTTTTGACAGAAAGAGGAGGAGAGTTCTGTTACAGGGTGATTAACACGTGGTCTTCACTGCTACAGGAAGTTGTGGCAGCTACAAGCATAGACAGCTTCAAGAGGGGATTGGGTAAACATATAGAGCAGAGGGCTATCAGTGGCTATTAAAGTAGATATGGAACATTCTGTCTGGGGCAGTGATGCTCTGTATTCTTGGTGCTTGGGGGGCCACAGTGGGAGGGCTTCTGGAGTTCTGGCCCCGCTGGTGGACCTCCTGGTGGCAGCTGGGTTTTGGCCACTGCGTGACACCGAGTGTTGGACTTGATGGGCCACTGGCCTGATCCAACATGGCTTCTCTGATGTTCTTATGTTCTTACTGTTCACTGCGTCCTGAGGATAAAACCCTGGATTTCTCCTGCAGGCCCTTAACATAGTGACACACAGCAAATAGGAATGCACCCTACGGTAAGAAGTTGGCTGGTCTACATGCCTGAGATGGGAGCATCGTATTGCATATATTGGAAGTATAGCTATACAAGCAAAAGCTGAGTCCAGTAGAACCTCGAAGACCAACATGATTTCCCAAAATTTGGTCTTTAAGCGGTTGCTGGAATTAAATGTTGTTCTTCTCCCGAAGACTCAAATGGCTACCCACTGGAAATGACCTAAATAAAGTTGTCTTGCCTGGATTGTAGTTTTTGTGTCCCAATTTTTATGCGTGGCTGGGGGGAGGGAGGTTGATGCTGCTGTGCACTTGAGGGGCAGTACGGGATTAAAGGTGAAAAACCACCGCTTCAGATGGAAAGCCAAACCATTGGTGCGACATGAACAGACTCCTCTCCCACTCCTTTGCATGGGCAGAGTCAACGAATGAAGTCCAGTTTTGCGCAACCCATTATCTTCTGATGCACCGCAGCCAGGAAACGATAATCTGCAGTTCCTCAAACGAAGATTCCAAAACATGCTCTGCAGTACTGCCTGGCCAGTTCTGGGTTGGTGAAGTCCTAGAAATTTGGGGGAGTAGAATCTAGGGAGGGCAGGAGTTGGGGAGGGGAGGGACCCCAGCAGGGTATGATGTCATAGAACCCACCTTCCAAAACAGCTACTTCCCCCCAGGGAAACTGATCTCTGTAGCCTGGTCCCTGGCAACCACATGACCCCTAGTCATTAGAGAACTTAGGTGCTACGTGTCCAGGGACCTCACGGGCCAGCATTTCAACTGTACTAACATGAAACTTTATAGGTAGCATTTCCAAATGACACAAGCCCAAAGGACCTGATGTAATCCCACCATTGAATGGGAATTTGTGGAAACTACCTCTAGTAACATCAATAACCTGAAGTAACCTTCCACACTAACTGGTCATTTTGACAATTGACCTATAGTAAGCCAAGTGACCTGAAGTAACCCCTAGCTGATTTAGAAATTTTGAAAATTGACCTATAATAACCCCAGTGACCTGAGGTAACCCCTCCACTAACTGGAAATTCTGAAATTTGACCTCTAGTAACCCCAATGACCTGAAATAACCCCTAGCTAGTTAGAAATCTTGACAATTGACCTATAGTAACCCCAGTGACCTGAGGTGACCCCTGTACTAACTGGAAATTCTGCAATTTGACCTCTAGTAACCCCAATGACCTGAAATAACCCCTAGCTAATTAGAAATGTTGAAAATTGACCTATAGTAACCCCTGTGACCTGAGGTGACCCCTGCACTAACTAGAAATTCTGAAATTTGACCTCTAGTAACCCCAATGACCTGAAATAACCCCTAGCTAGTTAGAAATCTTGACAATTGACCTATAGTAACCCCTGTGACCTGAGGTGACCCCTGCACTTACTGGAAATTCTGCAATTTGACCTCTAGTAACCCCAATGACCTGAAATAACCCCTAGCTAGTTAGAAATCTTGACAATTGACCTATAGTAACCCCAGTGACCTGAGATAACCCCTGCACTAACTGGAAATTCTGCAATTTGACCTCTAGTAACCCCAATGACCTGAAATAACCCCTAGCTAGTTAGAAATGTTGAAATTGACCTATAGTAACCCTGTGACCTGAGGTGACCCCTGCACTAACTGGAAATTCTGAAATTTGACCTCTAGTAACCCCAATGACCTGAAATAACCCCTAGCTAGTTAGAAATCTTGACAATTGACCTATAGTGACCCCTGTGACCTGAGGTGACCCCTGCACTTACTGGAAATTCTGAAATTTGACCTCTAGTAACCCCAATGACCTGAAATAACCCCTAGCTAGTTAGAAATCTTGACAATTGACCTATAGTAACCCCAGTGACCTGAGATAACCCCTGCACTAACTGGAAATTCTGCAATTTGACCTCTAGTAACCCCAATGACCTGAAATAACCCCTAGCTAATTAGAAATGTTGACAATTGACCTATAGTAACCCCTGTGACCTGAGGTGACCCTGCACTAACTGGAAATTCTGAAATTTGACCTCTAGTAACCCCAATGACCTGAAATAACCCCTAGCTAGTTAGAAATCTTGACAATTGACCTATAGTAACCCCTGTGACCTGAGGTGACCCCTGCACTAACTAGAAATTCTGAAATTTGACCTCTAGTAACCCCAATGACCTGAAATAACCCCTAGCTAGTTAGAAATGTTGAAAATTGACCTATAGTAACCCCTGTGACCTGAGGTGACCCCTGCACTAACTGGAAATTCTGCAATTTGACCTCTAGTAACCCCAATGACCTGAAATAACCCCTAGCTAGTTAGAAATCTTGACAATTGACCTATAGTAACCCCAGTGACCTGAGGTAACCCCTGCACTAACTGGAAATTCTGCAATTTGACCTCTAGTAACCCCAATGACCTGAAATAACCCCTAGCTAGTTAGAAATCTTGACAATTGACCTATAGTAACCCCAGTGACCTGAGGTGACCCCTGCACTAACTGGAAATTCTGAAATTTGACCTCTAGTAACCCCAATGACCTGAAATAACCCCTAGCTAATTAGAAATGTTGAAAATTGACCTATAGTAACCCCTGTGACCTGAGGTGACCCCTGCACTAACTAGAAATTCTGAAATTTGACCTCTAGTAACCCCAATGACCTGAAATAACCCCTAGCTAATTAGAAATCTTGACAATTGACCTATAGTAACCCCTGTGACCTGAGGTGACCCCTGCACTAACTAGAAATTCTGAAATTTGACCTCTAGTAACCCCAATGACCTGAAATAACCCCTAGCTAGTTAGAAATCTTGACAATTGACCTATAGTAACCCCAGTGACCTGAGGTGACCCCTGCACTAACTGGAAATTCTGAAATTTGACCTCTAGTAACCCCAATGACCTGAAATAACCCCTAGCTAATTAGAAATGTTGAAAATTGACCTATAGTAACCCCTGTGACCTGAGGTGACCCCTGCACTAACTAGAAATTCTGAAATTTGACCTCTAGTAACCCCAATGACCTGAAATAACCCCTAGCTAATTAGAAATTGTTGAAAAGTTGACCTATAGTAATCCCAGTGCCTGAGGTGACCCTGCACTATTGGAAATTTTGAAATTTGACCCCTAGTAACCCCAATGACCTGAAATAACCTTTGCCAGGGACCTGAAATAACCCTTCATTGAAAATTCTGAAATTTGACCTCTAGTAACCCCAATGACCTGAAATAACCTCTGGCCAATTAGAAATTTTGGAAATTGACCTATAGTAACCCCAGTGACCTGAACTAACCCCTCAGCTTATTGGAAATTCTGAAAACTGACCTATAGTAATCCCAATGATGTGCATGACCCTTGCTAATTAGAAATTTTGAAAGCTGACACAATGACTTCAATGTCCTGAAGCAACTCCTCTGGTAATTGGGAATTTTGAGAAAAAGATCTATAATCACTGCAACGACCTGAAGTGACCCTCTGCTAATTAGAAACGTTGTATGCCCATTCAAGCACTTGGGAGCCAACAGGAAAATATCCTATCCTGGGTCAGACACACGTGAGGCAGCATTCTATGTCTTGGCCCACGTTTTCACTGTAAGAAGCAGCAATCTTCAGAACGTGGCCTTTCAGCCGGGCAGTGGGGTTCTGATCATCTCCTGAAATGTCTGTGTCCAAAGAGGGATGTGGCAAACAGTTTCTTGGGAGGGGGAGGGGGGATGCACAATTCTGTTCCACACCCAGTGAGGTTTCCCTGTTCCCAGCATCTGTTCACCCTCATTGGACCCAACATGGTCTCATCTGATTCCATGTGTCCTCCACACACTCTGCCTTTAACAATTTGATTGATTTTTATTTCCTTTATTTTTTATTTTATATTTATTTCCTTCATCGATCATCCGTACATGGGAAAGAGCACAGAGACAGAAACCCTAGGGTTAACAATGCCTCTCAGTTTCCAGTTGATTTGGGAAATCCACTGATTTCTTCTTGAACTTCCTGCTGTGCACAGCTGCCCCCTACAGGGAAGAAGAGAAACACAATGGTTAGTGACACAATGTGGTGGACAGACTTGGCCATGGCCAGCTGTAAACTTCTGGTAGTAAGATGAAGCCTGGTGGTAGAGGTGGCCTGGAGAATGCCCAGAATTACAACTGATCTCCAGACTACAGAGGTCAGTTCCCCTGGAGAATATGGCTGCTTTGGAATGTGGGCTCCATGGCATTATGCCCTGCAGAGGTCCCGCCCTTCCCCAAACCCCGCCCTCCTCAGGCTCCACCCCCAAATCTTCATGCATTCCCTGATCCAAATATGGTAACCCTAGATGGCCATAGATGGTTCCACAGTATTTCAAACTTCCCCATCCACTTGATGTTGGTGGCTCAGTGGCAGAGCCTCTGCTTGGCATGCAGAAGGTCCCAAGTTCAATCCCCGGCACGTCTAGTGAAAAGGATGAGGTTGTAGGTGATAGGAAAGACCTCAGCCTGATACCCTAGAGAGCTGCTGCCAGCCAGAGTAGACAATGCTCACCTGGATAGACCAATGGTCCGACTCAGCAGAAGGCAGCTTCATTTGCTCCAACTACATTCTGATGCAAAAACACTTCTGAATGCAATCCAATGGCCTCTATAACGATTGGGGCCCTTTTAACCACAGGACCTGCAAGAACAATCAACACATCACATTAAGAACATAAGAAGAGCCCTGCTGGATCCGATCAAGAGTTCACGTAGTCCCGCATCCTGTCTCACACGCAGTGGTCAACCAGTAGTCCTGGAGGGCCAACAATTAGGGCACAGAGGCCATGGCTGTTCCTTCAATGTTACCTCCCTCCACTGCTATTCTGAAGTTTGCTGCCTCTGAACAGGGAGGTTCCCTTTAGCCATTTTGTCTAGTAGCCAGTGATGGACCTCTCCTTCACAATTCTTTGAAAGCAACTTTTAACAGCCACAAGGGTCTAACGTAACCCTCAAAGACCTGTCATACCAATGACGCACCTTCAGTAAACCAGAAGCAGAAGAATTAGGGAGGGTCCATGGGTCAGAGGTAGAGCGTCTGCTTGGCATGTGGAGGGTGCCAGGTTCAATCCCCAGCATTTCCAGCTGAAAGGATCAGGGAGTAGGTGATGGGAAAGACTTCTGCCTGAGGCCACCAGTCAGAGGAGACAGGAGTGAGCTTGAGAGACCAAAGGTGTAACTCAGTAGAAGACATTTCATGAGAATTGTAGGTTCTTACTCTGTAGCCACAAAATCCATGTCCTGGGGAGAAGATGGAGAAAAGGCAGGTAAAATATAGCTGTGAGACAGCATGATTAGAAAACACCTGAGGGTCTGTTTCCTCACAGATGAAAAGAACCATGTGGTAGAAGATGGGAAAGACCTCCGCCTGAGACCCTGGAGAGCCGCGGCCAGTCTGAGTGGACAATACCGGCCTTGATGGTTTAGAAAGTCTGATTCAGTAGAAGGAAGAAGAAGAAGAAGAAGAGATTGGATTCATACCCTCAGGGCTATTTTTGGGCCGGAACGCACCGGAACGGTGTTCCGGCTGGCTCCTGAGCCTGCCCCGCCCCCCGCAGCATCCCCGGCCGCGCAGGAGCACTGGGCCGGGGGACGCTGGGGAAACACCCCCCCCCCCGCCGCCCCTCGCAGCGTCCCCAGCCCGCGCAGGAGCGCTGGGCCGGGGGACGCCAGGGAAAAAAAACCCCGCCCCTCGCAGTGTCCCCGGCCCACGCAGGAGTGCTGGGCCGGGGGACGCTGGGGAACACCCCCCCAGCCCCTCACAGCTCCTGCGTGGGCCAGGGGACGCTGGGGAAACACCCCCCTGCCCCTCACAGCATCCCCGGCCCACGCAGGAGTGCTGGGCTGGGGGACACTGGGGAACCCCCCCACCCCTCGCAGCGTCCCCGGCCCAGCGCTCCTGCGTCTCCCATTGCAATCCCCTGTGCTCCCTTCGGTCATCATTTAGGGGCCTCTTGCAGGCACCTGGTTCCAGGATGGCTCAGCTAGCTGCCACCAGGCGAAGGGCCTTCTCAGTTGTGGCCCCCTATCCTGTGGAATGCGCTTTCAAATGACACCCATGCCCTGCCGGACTTGTTTACTTTGTGCAGGGCATGCAAAGCTGAATTGTTTAGGGTTACGCACATGTTTGGGCTGTTTTCCTAGTGGTGTGGTGACAGCCATGCATTTTTAATATTTTAAGGTTAATAGTTTATATTTGTTGTTTTGTTTTTAAAGTCGTTCTTACCTTACTGGTTTTAACGCTGTAAGTCGCCACCAAGACCCTTTGGGTGAGCGGTGGCTAAAAGATTCTAATACATACATTTCAGCTGTAAATTCCCAGGTGCCTGTAGGTCTACTTGCATCAATACAGCCAGCAGGTCAGGAAGGATTTTACACTCATATCTGTTTGCAGAAAGTAGAAAATGGAACTATTCAGGAGGGTGTTTTTTTAAAATAAATGGAATAGAGCTCTAGTAAAACAGAGTCCTGTAAGGTAGGGTACTTTCAATACAGTAAGGACATTCTGATTTTAATTTCCTATGGAGTTTTTATGCCATATATATATGAAGGTGCCCCATGCTGAATCAAACGATCAGTCTACTGAGTTCAGTTTTGTCTACCTAGACTGGCAGCGGCTCTCCAGGGTCTCAGGCACAGGTCTTCCATATCACCTGTTGCCTGGTCCTTTTAGCTGGAGATGCCAGGTATTGAACCTGGGTCCTTCTGCATGCCAAACAGATGCTCTGCCACTGAGCCAGAGTCTCAGATAAAGATCTTTCCTATCACCTGTTGCCTGGTCCTTCTAACTGGAGGTGCCGGGGATCGAACCTGTGGCCCTCCGCGTGCAAAGCAGAGGCGCTTCCGCTGAGCCGCTTCCCTCCCCACTTCTATCCAGCATTGTTTATTGGATGCGTTCCACCATTTGTGTTTTCTTCATTCTTTAGCTGTGAAATCCAGCTTATTGGATCATTGCTCTCTAACTGTGAAATCCAGCTTATGCGATGTTCTGGACTGTTTCCATTCCCTTCTTCTTTAATTGCGTAATCCAACTCTGTCGTCTTGTTTCTTGCATGCCTTACACTGTCTCGGCAGCCCGTTTTATTATAACTCCGTACTCTGCCGTGGGCCTCCCCTGGATAGGCCAGGCTCACCTGGTCGCGTCAGATCTTGGAAGCTAAGCAGGGTCAGCCCCAGTGTTCCCTCTAAGCCGAGTTAGTGTGAGCTCGCTCGCAGTTTTTTTAGCCTCCCGCTCACACATTTTTGTCTCAGCCCAGGAAGGAGGGCTCCGGCGCAAACTCATTTATGCAGTAGCCAAATCGCTCACCGACAACTCTAATGCCAGTAGCTCACCAAGTAGATTTTTTTGCTCACAAGATTCCACAGCTTAAGAACATAAGAGAAGCCAATGTTGGATCGGGCCAATGGCCCATCCAGTCCAACACTCTGTCACACAGTGGCCAATAATACCAGGGGCCATCAGGAGGTCCAGCAGTGGAGCCAGGACACTAGAAGCCCTCCCACTGTTGACCCCCCCCAAGCACCAGGAATACAGAGCATCACTTGCCCCAGACATAAGAACATAAGAGAAGCCAATGTTGGATCAGGCCAATGGCCCATCCAGTCCAACAGTCTGTCACACAGTGGCCAATAATACCAGGGGCCATCAGGAGGTCCAGCAGTGGAGCCAGGACACTAGAAGCCCTCCCACTGCTGCCCCCCCCAAGCACCAGGAATACAGAGCATCACTTGCCCCAGACATAAGAACATAAGAGAAGCCA
Source organism: Gekko gecko (assembly GCA_029375565.1). Classification (NCBI taxonomy): domain Eukaryota; kingdom Metazoa; phylum Chordata; class Lepidosauria; order Squamata; family Gekkonidae; genus Gekko; species Gekko gecko. The sequence goes on along the minus strand of JAPDNY010000017.1, from coordinate 5,261,673 downwards.
ATGTTGGATCAGGCCAATGGCCCATCCAGTCCAACACTCTGTCACACAGTGGCCAAAAATACCAGATGCCATCAGGAGGTCCAGCAGTGGGGCCAGGACACTAGAAGCCCTCCCACTGCTGCCCCCCCAAGCACCAGGAATACAGAGCATCACTTGCCCCAGACATAAGAACATAAGAGAAGCCAATGTTGGATCAGGCCAATGGCCCATCCAGTCCAACACTCTGTCACACAGTGGCCAAAAATACCAGGTGCCATCAGGAGGTCCAGCAGTGGGGCCAGGACACGAGAAGCCCTCCCACTGTTGCCCCACTCAAGCACCAAGAGTACAGAGCATCCCTTGCCCCAGAGTCCCTATCTATACCTTGTGGCTAATAGCCGCTGATGGACCTCTGCTCCGTGTGCTTATCTAAGCTTAGAGTCAGCCCTGGTTAGTACTTGGATGGGAGATGACCAAGGAAGTCCAGGGTCGCTCTGCAGAGGCAGGCAATGGCCAATCAACTCTGTGCCTCTCTTGCCTTGGCCTGGATCTCAGATCTCAGAAGCTAAGCAGGGTTGGCCTTGGTCACTATTTGGATGGGAGACGACCAAGGAAGTCCAGGGTTGCTACGAAAAGGCAAGAGATTGTAAGCCGCTCTGAGACTCCGAGTATAAACCCAACCTCCTCTTCCTCCTCCTCCTTCATGTGACCAAAGCAGGATAGTCTTAGTTCAGCCATTTGAGCTTCTAGGGAGAGCTCAGGCTTGATTTGATCTGGAACCCACCGATTTGTCCTTCGGGCAGTCCGCAGTATCCGTAAGACGCGCCTCCAGCACCACATTCCAAACAAAGCTACTTCCTTCTCATCAGCGTTCCTCATCTGTTAAAGTTCTCTTTCCCCCTCTCCTCCCAGCTCGCAAAGCGGCTACCCGGATGCAAGACAGTATCCTTGCCTGGCACTCCCATCCCTCCATACCTTTCTTGAAGGAAGAGGCCCGGTCGCTAAGGCAACCGGTGCTCAGAAACCTCTGCCTGGCTCCGCCACCTGCATTACTGGGTACCGCCGTGCTGATTCAGGAGGAGTTACTTTTAAATTTCCACTCAGCGTTAATCTGGCTGATTAGGGATAAGCATGCATGGAGGAGACGGGGAATGGCGGGGGGCGGGGGGTTGCCGGTGTGGGCCCCACAGCTTTGGAAAAATGCCGGCGGTAATCAGTCCGATTAAGAGCGCCTCTTCTCCGCCCTCCCGCCCTCCAAACTGTTTACTTGTTTACTTCGGGCCTCCTCCTGTTCCCCAGTCAGGGAGAAATCAGAAATCCGGGGCCGTTGCATAAAACATGAGCCTCCCTCGAATTAATGGCATCTCACTCACCGCCCGCCTGCCGCTCCCTTCCTCTTCACCTGATTCCAGATTTTTTTTTGGGGGGGGGGGATATTTGCAGCCTGGCGAAAAGGTCCTTGAGAAATTCGGAGTGGCCTGGGAGAAGAACTTTTGTGTTGGCGCAAGCGCTTTCAACAAGGGCCACGGGGCAGAACGGAAGCATTCTGGTTCCGATAGGAAGGGCTTGAAGCAGATTTGGGAGCTGGGTGCGGAGTCCAGTCTCACAGGGAACATAGAAGTAAGCCCGCTGTATGAACTGGCTGAATCATAGAATCACAGAATTGGAAGGGGCCCAACAGGGCGTCTAGTCCAACCCCCTGCTCAATCCAGGTTCAGCCTAGAGCATTCCTGACAAGTGTTCATCCAGCCACTGCTTGAAGACTGCCAGTGTGGGGGGAGCTTAAGTGCGCGGCCCCTAATCTGGGAGAACCGGGTTTGGTTCCCCACTCCTCCACTTGCACCTGCTGGATGACCTTGGGCAAGCTGTAGTTCTGGCATAGCTGTTCTCGAAAAAGAGCAGTTTCTGTCAGAGCTCTCTCAGCCTCACCTACCTCACAGGGTGTCTGTTGTGGGGAGGGGAAGGGAAAGGAGTTTGTGAGCCGCTCTGAGACTCCTTTGGGTAGTGAAGGGCGGGGTATAAATCCTTAACCTTCCCGCCCTTAATTTAAACGCATTCTTGCGAGTCCTCTCCTCTGCTGCCAACAGGAACAGCTCCCTGCCCTCCTCCAAGTGACAGCCCTTCAAAGACCTCAAGAGAGCCATCCTGTCCCCCCTCAAGCTCCTCTTCTCCAGACTGAACATGCCCGAATCCTTCAGCCTTTCCTCGCAGGGCTTGGTCTCCAGGCCCCCGGTCATCCTCGTCGCTCTCCTCTGCACCCGCTCCAGTCTGTCCACATCCCTTTTTGAAGTGAGGCCTCCAGAATTGCACACAAGACTCCAGGTGTGGCCTGACCAATGCAGTGTACCTGCAAAGGGTTTCAATATCCTGGCGGACAAGAGGCCCCACCTGTTCCTGGGCTTCATCTGGCCAGGGATTGATTGAGCCCTGATCCTGTAAAGCTCTAGATGTGCTCAGGCCGTGATCGGGCTTCAGTAGCTGGAACACAGGCCGCCAGCCTGACACTTCTCCGTTGCTGCATTGCCTCCTTGTGGACTTCCCATCTCTGTTGCTCTCACTGGGTGTGGGGAGAATTTGGGGGACTAGTAGCCCAGGATCTGACCCTGTCTGGCAGGAAACTTGCTGCCCTGGGTTCTGGCATTTTGACAGCATTGCCTGGAACTAAACTTTCAAGGGAAGGTCCTTTGACTGAGGCCTTGGGATCCAGGGGCTCTGATCCAGAAGAGGCTCAGGATCTTAAGAACATAAGAAAAGAAGAGCCCTGCTGGATCAGACCAGTGGTCCGTCAAGTCCCGCATCCTGTCTCACACAGTGGCCAGCCAGTTCCTCTGGAGGGCCAACAACAGGGTAGAGAGGCCGAGGCCTTCATAAGAACATCAGAAGAGCCCTGCTGGATCAGACCAGTGGTCCATCTCATCCAGCATCCTGTCTCACACAGTGGCCAACCAGTTCCTCTGGAGGGCCAACAACAGGGTAGAGAGGCCGAGGCCTTCATAAGAACATCAGAAGAGCCCTGCTGGATCAGACCAGTGGTCCATCTCATCCAGCATCCTGTCTCACACAGTGGCCAACCAGTTCCTCTGGAGGGCCAACAACAGGACACAGAGGCCGAGGCCTTCATAAGAACATCAGAAGAGCCCTGCTGGATCAGACCAGTGGTCCATCTCATCCAGCATCCTGTCTCACACAGTGGCCAACCAGTTCCTCTGGAGGGCCAACAACAGGGTAGAGAGGCCGAGGCCTTCATAAGAACATCAGAAGAGCCCTGCTGGATCAGACCAGTGGTCCATCTAGTCCAGCCTCCTGTCTCACACAGTGGCCAACAAGTTCCTCTGGAGGGCCAACAACAGGACGCAGAGGCTGAGGCCTTCATAAGAACATCAGAAGAGCCCTGTTGGATCAGACCAGTGGCCCATCTAGTCCAGCCTCCTGTCTCACACTGTGGCCAGCCAGTTCCTCTGGAGGGCCAACAACAGGACACAGAGGCCGAGGCCTTCCTAAGAACATCAGAAGAGCCCTGCTGGATCAGACCATTGGTCCATCTCATCCAGCATCCTATCTCACACAGTGGCCAACCAGTTCCTCTGGAGGGCCAACAACAGGGTAGAGAGGCCGAGGCCTTCCTAAGAACATCAGAAGAGCCCTGCTGGATCAAACCAGTGGTCCATCTAGTCCAGCCTCCTGTCTCACACAGTGGCCAACAAGTTCCTCTGGAGGGCCAACAACAGGACGCAGAGGCTGAGGCCTTCATAAGAACATCAGAAGAGCCCTGTTGGATCAGACCAGTGGCCCATCTAGTCCAGCCTCCTGTCTCACACAGTGGCCAACCAGTTGCTCTGGAGGGCCAACAACAGGACACAGAGGCTGAGGCCTTCCTAAGAACACAGCAGTTACTGGGAAAGCACAGCCCTCTGCTGGAGCCTGGGTGCCAGTGGACAGACCAGTAGTCCACCCAGTCCCGGCATCCTGTCTCACACAGTGGCCAACCAGTTGCCACAAAGAGCCAACAACAGGGCACGGAGTCCAAGACCATCCTCCTAACTCTGGTATTCAGAGGCTTCCTACCTCTGGACATGGAGGCTCCCTTTAGCCACTGTGGCTAATAGGCACTGATGGACCTATCCTCCATGGATCTGTCTAGTCCCCCTTTTAAAGACCATCCATTGAGCTGTGGCAGGTCCTTTCTCTCTTGAAGCCAAGAAAACAATCCATACCATAGGTTTTATTGGGAGGAAGAAGAGGAAGAAGATTTTGTACTCTGCCCTGCACTACCTGAAGGAATCTTGGAGCAGCTTACAACCTCCTTCCCTTCCTCTCCCCACAACAGGCACCCTGTGAGGTAGGTGGGGCTGAGAGAGCTCTGAGAGAACAGTGACTGACCCATGGTCACCCAGCAGGCTTTATGTGAAGGAATGGGGAATCAAACCCAGTTCTCCATTAGAGTCCCCCACTTAACAGTTGACTGTTAAGTTGACACATGTATGCGAGTTGGTAGTTCCCTAGAACTTGTGGACTGTGTTCTTGGTTTTACGATTTTACTTTTGGAGAGACACAGCTGTAAAGAACTCCTTCCTTTCTTGGCCTCTGTGCTTCTGAGCAGGCATCAAAATGCAAACTGAAGAATAATTCAGATTCTTGTAGGGTAGCGTCCCTGAATCGGCTGCGTAAAGTCCATCCAGTGCCGGTACGGTTGCCAGAAAGGTTATCGCTGCAACTGCCGCAGAGAAGGGAATGTCTCTTAGCTGATATCGGCAAAGGAAACTGCTTCCTAACAGATGGCAGACGCGAAAACCGAAATGGATAAAGTTTCATAAAACTCCGGCGGACTTTCCAAGTAAATGTCTCTTTATGGAAACCGGAGAGAAAAATTAAGTCTCAGAGCGTAGGGTTGCAATTTTTCACCGGGAGGGAGAAATACAATTCAATCTCTCGTTCCGCTTTTCAGCAAAACCTTGGAACGCCCTTGATTGCGGCGGGGGCGGCGGGAATGATAAATGGGGGAGAGAAGTTGCGCTTTGCCAGAGAGTCCATTTGCCAGTAGAAGGCGAAGGGTTAACTTTTAGAATAGAGAAAAAGGAAGCGACTTTGATAGTCTTGGGAATAAGCTGTTAGCTCGACCCATGCCACGAGGCAAAAGGGGGGGGGCTGGCATTTCAACCAAGTGAATGGAATTATGGGAGTGAGGCAGAGAACCTCTGATTCCTCCCGAGGATTAGTGTGAATAGTAACGGGTTCATCCCATCTCACAAGTGTTACTAATTGGGCCTTTTTTGCCCACATGCCCCTTATGAGAGCCAGTTTGGTGTAGTGGTTAAGAATGGCGGACTCTAATCTGGGAGAACCGGGTTTGATTCCCCACTCCTCCACATGCAGCTGCTGGATGACCTTGGGTCAGTCATGGCTCTCTCAGAGCTCTCTCAGCCCCACCTACCTCACAGGGTGTCTGTTGTGGGAAGAGGAAGGGAAGGCGGTTGTAAGCAGCTCCAGGTAGTGAAGGGCGGGGTATAAATCCAGTCCCCTCCAGTCCCCTCCTCCCCTTCCTACTTGTTTTTCTACTTCTCTTCAAGGCCATACTAAAGAATGGGATAATTGGCTCATCGTGAGAACCTGTGAGCCCAGGATGGGACGGGGAGAACCGGGACTTGTGAGGTAGTTTTCTAGAAGGTTCTAGCAAGAACGTGTCCGGATTGGATTCTCATCATCACCTGATGCCAGTTGGCCAGAAAACTAAACGGGGCTGAGAGCCTTGGGAAAGAGAGCGGACTTGGATTCCGATGGACTAAAGGCCTTGAATATGATATGCTGAGATCGCAATGGACGGCGACGTAGAAAACGCTTGAGCTGCGGCCTCTGGTTCCGGGACTGTGAGATCTTGCCGTCTAATGCAGATTTCAAAAGTGTTAGACAGTTAAACTTGTTTTTCTTATTTTATTTTTTTTAGCCGAGAGACTTCCGAGTTGTGTGTTGCCTAGAAGTAAAATTTGTGCCTGAAATAGTATTCTAATAAATTCTCTCTTTATATATATTTTTACAAAGATTGTCTGTCTTGTGCACAACAGCTCAGGGGACCCACAGGGGACCCACAGGGGACTGACGGGGTTCATGCCTGGACTCCTCGACAATAGAGCTATGGGATAATTTGGGTTTTTGCGACTTGCTCCAGTTGGGAAAGAGCAAAAGAGGGGGACCCTCAGAAAGGACTCAGGTTATTTTGGATCCTTTGAACTGGAGGTACTTGAGAGTGGATTTGAGAATATAAAAGAGACCCCCGTTCAGTGCCCTCCTGAGCCGAGTTAAAACCTTTGAAGGGCATTGAAATCAATCGGACTAGAAGAGCTCAGCTCCGTTTGAGGACCACACTAGAAAGAGTCCAGCATCCTATCTCCCAAAGAGGGTGACTGGAGTCACCCAGGAAGAGTCACCAGAGGATGTCGTGATGGCCACAGGAATAAACAGCTTTCAAATGGGACTAGATAGATTCATGGAAGAGAGGTCTATCAGTGGCTACCGCCCATGGTGACTCAGGGGAGCCTCCACAGTGCCAGGAGGCAACATCAGGGGAAGGTCTCGGCCTCTGTGCTCTGTTACTGGCCCTCCAGAGGAACTGGTTGACCACAGTGTGAGACAGGATGCTGGACTAGATGGACCCCTGGTCTGACCCAGCAGGGCTCTTATGAACCCTGTTGTTGGCCCTCCAGAGGAACTGGGTGGCCACTGTGTGAGACAGGATGCTGAACCAGATGGGGAGGGGAAATGAAAGATCTGAGACCCCGGAGAGCCGCTGCCGATCTGAGTAGACAATACTGACCTTGATGGCAGGCCTGTAAGCCAGAATTTTGTGGCTTGTGGGACAAAAATTTTTCTGGTAGGACTGCCATTATTTGCCATAACAAAAGGGGGGGGGGCAGCACATACCCCTCTCCCTCCCCTGCTGCAAGATTTAAAGGCCCTTCAGCTGATCGGCGGGGAGCATGCTGCCTGTCGATCAGCTGGAGGGCCCTTTAAATCTTGCAGGTGGGGAGGGAGAAGGGCAGGTGCCACCCACCACTTCTTTTCAGAAGCATTTAAAGGATCCCTTTAAATGCTTTTGGGAAGAAGCAGGAGGATTTTTATGGAAGGGGGCTGGCCCTTTAAGGAAGGGGGCAGCACCCCCAATAGCCCCCCTGTAGCTACAGACCAGCCGGATGGACGGATGGTCTTTCAGCATAAGGCAGCTTCCCATGTTCATCTGTTAACCATGAATAAGTGGATAAACAGCTTCATTGAGGGCTTTCTTTTGTAGAAAAAGCCCAGCAGGAACTCATTAGCATAATAGGCCGTACCCAACAGCAGAAACTCATTAGGATATTAGGCCACGCCCCTGACAGCGCAGCTCCCTCCCAGGATTGGCTTCCCCAGGTGCCCCGCGGCTTGCGGAGCCCATGGGGAACCCAAGGGAAGGAAGGCAGTTTCTGGATTGGCTTTAAACTGTCTTCCCTCCCTGGATCGGCTTGGCTTCCCCAGGCACCCCCTGGCTTGCAAGGCGCCTGGGGAACCCGAGGTGGGGGGAGGTTGTAGGCGTGGCCAACTCAGAAGCCATCCGGAATGCCATTCCTGTGCGTTCCGGCCCCAAAATAGCCCTGCCTTCATCCTTTCCCCCCTAAAACAGCCCTCCCCTGGGAATATGCTCCATTCCTTTGCCCCTCCCCTCCCGAGTCTTTTGCTCAGCTCTACAATATTTCCTTCCTTTCAACTTTCATTTCACTTCATTTAGAAAACGTATAGCTGGCATCCCCCAGTCAAGACGACAAAAAAGAGATCTAAAACCTCACTCAAAGGAGGGGGGAAATGCCGACTCGGATCTAATTAAAACAATTGCATTAATACCATCGCTAATCAGTCGCCAAGAAATGTTAAGAACAGCAGAGATCTCGAATCAATAAAACATGAAAGATCTCAGCAACAGATTAAAGAAGTCCGTCGAGTTTCAAAGGCCCTCCCTACTTTCCGGCTTTTATATTTTCACTGACAAAAGATGACAAACAATTTCTCTCCACTGATCTGGGGAGCGTTTCCACAAAGAGGAGAAAGTTGACGAGCGACACGCGTAACCTTTTGCGTCGCCGCTGCTTGTACCACTTATATAAAGGGAAAAAAAATAGTTTTAAAGTATATCTTGGGAGGGGAGAGATAAGGCCACCCTTTCCTGCAGGCCTCCATATAAAAACAGCACAATGGAAGATCCCGCATGCATCCGTTCCACACGGGAAAGGAGAGAACTTCAGAGGGAGAGAATTTCAGAAGTGTTTCGAGTTCAAACAAACAGACGCCATTTTTTAATCCAGACCAAAAAAACCCCTACAACAATAACAAATGGCACGGTTTGCGCAAATGGGGAAAAGCAAACACGAATACCAATTTGGCGCCTGCCCTCCCTCCGCTTTTCGTTACTAACCTCTTCCATCGGCTTCCGCCCATGATGCCGAAGTCGCCCCGTCGATTGTTTTGGCCTCGACATTTGGTAAATGAGAGGATTTCAAAAACAAAACGCTCCAGCGTCTCCCGAGGTGTACAACCACTTCAAGGCCAAGTCATTAGAGGAGGTTAGCCGGTAACACCTTGACCTTCCGTTCGGGAAACCGAGTCGGCTGATGCACCACCAGCACTTGCAAGGGGAACAGAAGGCCCCCCCCTCGTGGTTGGCTCTCGCACCCCGGGGGATCTGCCGTCTTGCTAATGAGGAAAGAGAGAAAATAATCATTGTGATTACTAATAAACCTTTCTGCCAAGGCAATGTTTCCTTGCCAGCGGCACGTGGAAATCCATTTGCTTGACCCCGGAGTCTGTTAATACTTGGATCCAGAACAACGCTCCCTCTAAGCTGTGGGGGTCTTGTGAGCAAAAATTCGACTTTGTGAGCGACTGGCATTAAAGTTGAGAGTGACCCGAGTGCCGCATGACGGGGTGAGCTCCTGTCTCTAGTTCCAGCTCCTGCCAACCTAGCAGTTCGAAAGCAAGAAATTGCAAGTAGATAAATAGGTACCACTTCGATGGGAAAGTAACAGCGTTCCGTGCGCCTTGGTGTTTAGTCATGCCGGCCACATGACCACGGAAACGTCTTTGGACAGTGCTGGCTCTTTGGCTTTGAAACGGAGATGAGCACCGCAACCCTAGAGTCGGATTCGACTGGCTTTCGAGCAAGGGAACCTTTACCTTTACCTTAAATTAGTTTGCTCTGGAGCCCTCCTTCCTGAGCGGAGACAAAAATGGGTGAGCCGGTGGCTGACAACGGTGAGCTAGCTCATACTAACTCAGCTTAGAGGGAACACTGATCCAGAACCAACTTTTAGCCAGCTGTGAAGTCACGGCCAACTTACGGCGACCCCGTAGGGTTTTCAAGGAAACAGATGCTCACAGGTGGTTGGCCATGGCTTGCCTCTCTGTCGCGACCCTGGACTTCCTTGGTGGTCTCCCATCCAGGTACAAACCAGGGCTATCGCTGCTTAGCTTCTGAGATCTGATGAGACCAAGCTAACTTGAGCCATCTAGGTCAGGGCAGAGACAAACAGAGGTGGGTTGCCATTTCCTGCCTCTGCACAGCAACCCCGGACGTCAACGGTGGTCTCCCATCCAAGTACTAACCAGGGCCGACCCTGCTTGGCTTCTGAGATCTGGCTAGCCTGGGCCATCCGGGTTGGATCTTTATAACCGCTTTATCCTACTCTGCCCATTTCTAGACATCTGGGAATGGTCCTCTCCCACTCCGAATGAAGCTACAACTCGTAGACTTTCTACCTGACCTCTCTTTATAGCATCTCCCCAGTTCCCCTCGGTATCAGTCACTTGCGACTTTGAACGTGGATACGGCTGCTGCAGGCGGCCTCAAGGCAAGAGACGTCGGTTTGCCATCGTCCGCCTCTGCCTAGCAACCCCAGGCTTCTGTGGTGGTCTTCCATCCCAGTACTAGCCAGGATGGAGTCTGTTTAGCTTGTGGGATCTGACGAGATCGGGCTAGTCTGGGCCACCCAGGTCAAGTTGTGTGGCAGATTAAAAAAAGGGTAAAGGTTTCCCTTGCTCGAAAGCCAGTTGCATCCGATTCTAGGGTTGCAGTGCTCATCTCCATTTCCAAGCTGAAGAGCCAGCGCTGTCCGAAGACATCTCCGTGGTCACGTGGCTGGCATGACTAGACACCAAGGCTCACGGAACGCTGTTGTCTTCCCGCCAAAGTGGTACCTATTTATCTGCTTGCAATGTCTTGCTTTCGAACTGCTAGGTGGGCAGGAGCTGGGGCCAGAGACGGGAGCTCACACGAGGGTCTCGAACTGCCGAGCTACAGACCTTCCAGTCTGCAGCTCAGCACCTTAACCTCTGAGCCACCATGGCCCCTTTTGTGTGGCAGATACCGGGGCGTAAGTCGGCCAGCAAGAAACCAATGGGTCCTTTGGCATTCACCAATGCAATGCCTTCCCCAGTTCACTGCCTCTGCACAGGGGCAAGTACGCTGGGGAGGAGGCACACGGTACATAGGAAGCTGTGGAGGGAGGGCAGCTTCTTCCTCGGAAGGAAGCGATCGATCCGTCTCGGCGTTCGGATGAAACCCACACGGCCCCCTGCTCCCCTCTCTCTTCCCTACCGTTCTCGCAGCTGTTGCCTCCTTCAGAAAAATCCACCACCTTCATTTCCAATTCTGATTTCCATCCAATGAATATTTTAATATCAACCTGTTATCCCACAAGGGAAACGAGCGCTTCCTTCCTCTCCCGAACACTTCACTTAAATTTTTATTTTTATTTTTTTTGCTTCATCATCTCCTATACCTCGTTCTCCTTCCTGGATGTCTTCGGGCTGGTTTCTATTTTTTTTTTTCATGTCGGATGGAAAAAAAAGCAAAGGAGATACCAGAAGGGAAGGACGTCTTTGGGGCAGCGCAGCGCCTCTTTGTCCCCTGGGGTGATGGAAAGTGCCAGCAAGGGGCCGCCGTCTTATGGTGACCCCATGGGGTTTTCAAGGCAAGAGAGGAACAGAGGTGGTTGCCCATTGCCTGCCTCTGTGTCACAGCCCTGGGCTTCCTTGGTGGTCATGTGATGAACCTGACGGGCAGTAGGTTCAGGATGGACAAAAAGAAATGCCATTTTGCACAGAGAGTGATTAAAGGGTGGAATTCACTGCCAGGGGATGTTGTGATGGCCGCAGGAGTAAACAGCTTTCAAAGGGGATTAGATAGATTCATGGAGGATAAGTCCATCAGTGGCTACTAGCCAGGGTGACTGAGGGGGACCTCCACATTCAGAGACAGTAGAAGAAGAAGAAGAAGAAGAACAAGAAAAGAAGAGATTGCATTTATATCCCACCCTTCACTCGGCGTCTCAGATGCCTTTCCCTTCCCCTCCCCACAACAGACACCCTGTGAGGCAGATGAGGCTGAGAGAGCTCTGACAGAAACTGCTCTTTTTCAAGAACAGCTCTGACAGAATTTGTGACTGACTCAAGGTCACATCAGCAGGTGCAAGTGGAGGAGTGGGGAATCAAACCCGGTTCTTCCAGATTAGAGTCCGTGCACTTAAACACTGCACTAAACTGACCACTACAGTAATCCTCTGAATCCCAGAGTCGGGAGGTAACATCAGTGGAAGGCCTCAGCCTCTCTGCCCTGTTGTTGGCCCTCCAGAGGAACTGGTTGACCCCTGTGTGAGACGGGATGCTGGACTAGATGGACCACTGGTCTGATCCAGCAGGGCTCTTCTGATGTTCTTATGGCCTCCCATCCAAGTACTAACCAGGGCTGACCCTACTTAGTTTCTGAGACCTGACAAGATCTGGGTAGCCTGGGCTATATAGGGTCATGGCATCCTAGAGTTGGAAGGGACCTCCAGGGTCATCTAGTCCAACCCCCTGCACAAGGCAGGAAGTTCACAAATACCTCCCCCCTCCACACCCACAGTGACCTCTGTTCCACGCCCAGAAGATGACAAAAAACTTCCAGGATCTCTGACCAAACCGGCCTGGAGAAAAATTGTTTCCTGACCCCAAAGTGGCGATCGGCATTTCCCTGGGCGTGTAAGAAAGGGCCACGAGAACTAAGCACTGAGGCAACCCCTCCTGCCCTCCCTTCTCACGATCTGCCTAATCCAGCCTCTGTTTGAAATTCTCCAAAGAAAGTTCACAAGAAACCTAGGTAGGCTAGGCTAGCTTTTATGGCAGAGTGGGGATTCGAACTCAGAGCCTCTAACCATTACACCACACTGGTTGGCTTTGTAAGGTAGCCTCAAGGGAAAAAACCCTCAAGAACAGCTTGAGTATGCTCTAGGACAGGGGTCCTTAACCTTTTTGAGCCGACAGGCATCTCTGGAATTCTGACACAGCAGGGCGGGCGCACTCACAAAATGGCTGCCGCAGGTGACGGAACCAGCCACAAAATGGCTGTGGCACTTTACCTTCCGCTGAGGAGCCGCTCTAAACTGTCAGGAAGTTCTTCCTAATGTTTGGCCAAAAACTCCTTTGATTTAATTTCAACCCGTCGATTCTGGTTTGACCTTCTGGGGTGACAGAAAGCCACTCCATACCATCCTCTATAATGACAGCCCTCGGAGTCCTTGAAGATGGTTCTCATATCCCCTCTTAGTCGTTTCCTCTCCAGGCTAAACATACCCAGGTCCTTCAACCTTTCTTCATAGGTCAGGACTACCTCGATGGTGGAAAGTACTGTCAAGTCACAACTGCCTTACGGTGACCCTGCAGGATTCTCAAGGCAAGAGACGTTTCCATGGTGCTTGGCTATTGCCCGTCTCTGCGTAGCAGCCCTGGCCTTTCTTGGCGGTCTCCCATCCAAGTACTAACCAGGGCTGACCCTGCTTAGCTTCCGGGATCTGACGAGATCGGGCTAGCTCAGGCTTTAATCTTCTGCAATACAAGCCAATACTTTCCGAGCCCTCTGCCTTGTGGGGGGGGGCACCTGCCCCTCCTTTCCCGTATCCATGAGCTGGACCAGAGCTCACACGTAAAAGCAGGGATGCTCGCCAAATTCTCTACCACCCAATTGGTGTAGTGGAGAGCCCGTCTGGTGTAGTGGTTAAGTGCCCGGACTCTAATCTGGGAGAACCGGGTTTGATTCCCCACTCCTCCACTTGCACCTGGCTGGATGACCTTGGGAAAGCCATAGTTCTGGTAAGAGCTGTTCTTGAAAAAAAGAGCAGTTTCTGTCAAGAGCTCTCTCTCAGCCCCGCTTACCTCACAGGGCGTCTGTTGTGGGGAGGGGAAGGGGGAGGAGTTTGTAAGCCGCTCTGAGACACCTTTGGGTAGTGAAGGGCAGGGTATAAATCCAATCTTTTCTTCTTCTACTACTGTATGTGATCGGTTTGGTGTAGTGGTGAAGTGCCCCGGACTCTAATCTGGGAGAACCGGGTTTGAGTCCTCACTCCTCCACGTGCAGCTGCTGGATGACCTTGGGCAAGCCATAGTTCTTTCAGAGCTGTTCTCTCAAGGACAGTTCTCTCAGAGCTCTCTCAGCCCCGCCTGCCTCACAGGGTGTCTGTTGTGGGGAGGGGAAGGGAGAGGAGTCTGTAAGCCGCTCTGAGACTCCAAGTGAAGGGCGGGGTATAAATCCAATCTCCTCCTCCTCTTCTTTTCTCTCAGATACGCTGAAACAGACCTGGCCTACCCCCCCTTTCCCCATCTCTCTCCTTTCAAAAAGAGTTTCTGATGCCGTTTTTATAAACAATGTTAACAGCTTCATCTCTCTCTCTTTCGAGTTGCAGCACCAAATCTTACAGAAGTCTCTAGGCCGGACACCCTGGGATGGGGCGAATGACCTCCTGGCCAGTGACGCTTCCCGTGTAGGCTTGCCAATCTCAAGGTGGTGACTGGAGATCTCCTGGAATTACAGCTAGTCTCCAGACAACAGAGATCAGACCCCCTGGTAGAAAAATGGTTGCTTTGGAAGGCGGACCGGATGGCATTATACCCCACAGAGGCCCCTTGTTGGATATTGTCACTCTGCCTGCAGAAGTATCTGGAAGGGAAAGGGTTAAGAGGATTCTCTCACTGGGGGACACTTGGCGGTTGTCCTCCACCCGCTCATTGGCTAGACCCCGAGCCTCTGTGGCCCTTACTCGCCTTCTGTCTTTCACCTTATATAGGACCTCGCTTCTTCTCTCCCTCTTACCTGGGCTTGGAGCTGCAGCAAGTTAAACTCTTTTGAATTTAATCCGCTCACAATAAATTAATATGCACCTGCATGAATGTGTCATGCAAGATGTGCCGCTCCTTCTTGTGAATAAAATTTCTTTCTCTTGTTACCATTGGAGTTGGGTCATCTTTGTCACTTGCTCGAACAGCTGAACAGCATTTTCCCCTTACCCAGGAAGTGTAGAGGATCGGGGATACTGCACAAAGCTTCTGTGCTTCCAAGTCAAATGTTGTTTTTTAAATATATATTTAATCCAATACCCCAAACCCTGCTGTCTCCCCCCCAAACCCCCAGTCTCCAGGTAGTTCCCAACCCTAATCCTGTTTCCTCTCCACACAAACCAACCAATACACACACGTGCACAACCCCAGGGAAAAGTACACGGCTGACGTGTTCATTCGGGCAAACATTTAGGAAATGTCATCTCTGAGGCAAAAGTCAAATAAATACTCCAAATACACATTTTCTGGCAGGAGCAGCCAAACGGTTCTCGAGGAGAGGAACAGAAGGCCAGAGGAAAAGAATGCAGATAAACAGAAAAACTGGGATAGGAAGAAACCCTGAGAGGATTTGCTCGCCGCTGTTTGAGAATGCAAAAGATCCTTCCTCTCAGGAGAAGAACCATCTGCTCAGAGAGAGAAAGTGGCACCGTGGCTCAGCAGGACAGCATCTGCTTGGCATGCAGGAGGCCCCCAGGTTCAATCCCCGGCATCTCCAGTTGGAAAGATCAGGCGGTGGGTGATGGGAAAGACCTCGATCTGGGCCCCTGGCTCAGTGGCAGAGCATCTGCTTGGCGTGCAGGAGGTCCCAGGTTCAATCCCCGACATCTCCAGTTAAAAAGGATCAGGGAGCAGGCGATGGGGAAGATCTCTGCTCGAGACCCTGGAGAGCCGCTGCCAGTCTGAGCAGACAACACTGAACTTGAGAGAGCACGAGCATGACTCGGTATAACGCGGTTTCACGTGCCACTCCGCAGCTCGGTGCCATCTACTTTGCATGCAGAAGGTCCCAGATTTAATCTCCCAGAACCTCATGTTAAAAGGACCAGGTAATAGGCGATACTTCTGTTGGATGCCTTGGAGAGCTGCTTCCGGTCAGAGCGGACAATACTGACCTCGATTGACCCGTAGTCTGACTCAGCGCAAAGAAGCTTCGCGTGTCTACTTTTCAGCATTAAGGGCAAAGGAGAAGCCCTTCCCAAGATTTGTGGTGGCCAAATACTGACCCGGAGACCTTCTGCACCCAAAGCGCCAGCTCCGCCACCTAGCCACGGTGCCTTCCTGGAAGGCCGACGTCTCTCTGTATGTGGGGACAAGGCTGCTTCCGGGTTTAGGAGGGCCCTAGCAGAGAGTGCCCGAGGGCCCACTCTTTGCCTCTGACCACCATCAAGAGCTCCGCTACAAGGTGGCTGGCAACTGGTGGGAGAGTGGTGCAGCATTCCCAGGAGAAAAACTAGCAAGGAAAATAAGTCCTCAGCTGCTTACCGGAAGTTGTGACCACCACAGAGTTCCTGGCGATTCCTAGAGGTACCCAGAAGCGACAAGGGTAGTGCTAGCAACTGCCAGAAGCTCTATGGTAAGATTACAATAGCGTTCCTGGCAACTTCCGGGTAGATCTAGGAACTGCCGAGAACTCTGTGGTCAGAACTTCCAGTAATCAGACAAGGACTTTCTTTAATTTACATTTTTCTCCCCAGGAGGCTGTTGTACTCCAGTTCCCGCCCGCTGATCAGCTGACAATTAGGGTTGCCAGTTCCAGGTGGGGAAATACCTGGAGGTTTGGGGGTGGAGCCTGAGGAAGGTGGAGTTGGGGAGGGGAGGGACTCTTGTACTGGGGCAAGGGATGCCCTGTATCGGTGCCTGTGGGGGACAACAGTGGGAGGGCTTCTAGCGGACCCACTGGTGGACCTCCTGATGGCCCCTGGTATTTTTGGCCACCGTGTGACAGAGTGTTGGACTGGATGGGCCATTGGCCTGATCCAACCTTGGCGTCTCGTCTTCATGTTCAGTGGTGTATAATGTCACACAGCTTGCTTTCCCAAGTGGCCATTTTCTCCAGGTGAACCGATCTAGTGGTTAGGAGCGCGGACTCTAATCTGGGAGAACTGGGTTTGATACTCAACTCCTCTGCATGCAGCTGCTGGTGGGACCCTGGGTCAGTCACAGTTCTCTCAGAGCTGTTCCCCCTCAAGAGCAGTTCTTGAAAGAGCTCTCTCAGCCCCACCTACCTCACAGGCTGTCTGTCGTGGGGAGGGGAAGGGATTGTAAGCCGCTCTGAGACTCCTTCCGGTTGTGAAGGGCAGGGTATAAATCCCTTCTCCTTCTCCTCCCCCCCCCGTTTGTGAGTCTTTGCGTAGACGGTGTGACCTTTCTCCGATGGCGCTGGGCAGTGTATGCAGATGGGAACATGCCTGCCATGCCCACAAAGAGTGCTGCCATTGTACACTGCCTGTGCCTCTTTCCCTGGGAGTTTGTATTTGGGGGGCTCTGCGGATGTGGACCCCACCAGCAACCCTGGGTCCCGGTAGCTGCCACCACCTTAGCGTATGCTAACACCGGCCCTGTGTGGGGACACTGTTCTTTGGCACGGTGCCCCTTCGTTTCACAGCGAACTGTTTTCTTCTCTCTGAACGGCTTTCTCCGCCAGCCTTTTACGCACCGGCACAGAAGCAGGTTGTTTAGGGAAGTAATTTTAACACTTGTAAAGGATTTATCAAGTCTCCCGGGGGAACCGCATATCTTCGAAATGCCTCTCCGCAGGAACCGAAGGTGGTTGAGATGGGGGGGAAGGAAGCAGATAGCAACAACACGGGGAGGTATTGATCGTACTTGGGAGAACTGGGCCAGTCTGGCGTGTTATTTGGAGACGGTCTTCCGGAATTCCTTTTCATAACACATCGAGGACGGTGTGTTCATGCTGGCGGAGGCCCACTTCCCGCTCCCAAAGGTGGAGGAGGACATTCAAAGACCCTGGATCAAAGACCCCTCTTCCTGGTCACAGCTCAAGAGACATGATAACTACAACATCTGAGGCTCTCGCCCCTCTCCTGAAGGTGGAGGACATTCCAGGACCCTAGACGAAGCCCCCTCTATCCTCCCGGCTGTAGCTCCAGAGATGCGATCATCACAGCTTCTGAGTTCCTCATCCCTTTTGCAAAGGAGAAGAAGAAAGGCATTCCAGGATCATCATGTAAAAGCCCCTCTACCTCCTGGCTGTAGCTCCAAAAAAATGATCACCACCAGATCTGAGTCAATCGTCCCGTTCCCAAAGATGGAGGACATTCCAGTACCTCTCAGATCAAAGACCCCTCTACCTCCTGGTCAAAACCCCAAAGACACGATCACTACCACATCTGAGGCCCTCATCCTTTTCCCACAGGTGGAGAAGAAGGACATTCCAGGATCCTAAAGATCCCCCATCTCCTGGTCACAGCCCCAGAGACATGATCACCACAACATCTCAGTTGATCATCCTGTCCCCGAAGGTGAAGGACATTCTGGTACCTTAGAGCAAAGACCCCTCTATCTCCTGGTCAAAGACCCAATCGCCAACACATCTGAGGCCTTCATCCCTCCCCCAAAGCTGGACAAGGAGAATATCCCCGGACCCTAACACAAAGTCTAAGGACCTCATCTTTCCCCCAAAGCTGGAGGAGGAGGACGACATGCCAGGATCTTAGAGCAAAGACCCCTCTATCTCCCGGTCAAAGCTCCAGAGACACGATCACCACAACATCTGAGACCCTCATCCCTCTCCTAAAGGTGGAGAAGTAGGATGTTTCAGAACCCCAGAGCAAAGACCCCTCTGCCTCCTGGTTGTAGCTCCAGAGACACGATCACCACAACATCTGAGTTGATCATCCCGTCCCCAAAGGTAGAGGACATCCCGGTACCTTAGAGCAAAGACCCCTCTATCTCCCGGTCAAAGCTCCAGAGACACAATCGCCAACACATCTGAGGCACCCATCCCTCTCCTAAAGATGGAGAAGTAGGATGTTTCAGAACCCTAGAGCAAAGACCCTTCTACCTCCTGGTTGTAGCTCCAGAGACACAATCACCACAACATCTGAGTTGATCATCCCATCCCCAAAGGTAGAGGACATCCCGGTACCTTAGAGCAAAGACCCCTCTATCTCCCGGTCAAAGCTCCAGAGACACAATCGCCAACACATCTGAGGCACCCATCCCTCTCCCAAAGGTGGACAAGGAGGATGTTTCAGAACCCCAGAGCAAAGACCCTTCTACCTCCTGGTTGTAGCTCCAGAGACACAATCACTACAACATCTGAGTTGATCATCCCATCCCCAAAGGTGGAGGACATCCCGGTACCTTAGAGCAAAGACTCCTCTATCTCCTGGTCAAAGCTCCAGAGACACAATCGCCAACACATCTGAGGCCCCCATCCCTCTCCCAAAGGTGGACAAGGAGGACATCCCTGGACCCTAACACAACATCTGAGGACCTCATCTGTCCCCCAAAGCTGGAGGAAGAGGAGGACACGCCAGGATCTTAGAGCAAAGACCCCTCTATCTCTTGGCCACAGCTCTGGAGACACGATCTTCACAACATCTTCGGACGGTCCTTGCCCAGCACAACCTACCCTGTAGCTTCTTCACTGATAGGTTCCACCGACCGCTGGTGATGTTTAGGGTTTTGAAGGTCAAAACCAGCGCCTTGAACTCAGCCCAGAAGCAAGGTGGAAGTCAAGACCGCTCAGACAAAACAGGCCAAAGACCTTCCTTGCAATGTGTTCCACCTGCTCTTCTTCTGTAATCTTCAAGGGCGGCCCCATGTGGAGCCAACGTTTGGTAGTAGCAAGCACGTCGGGCAAAGACCCGGGAGTCTCAAATTCAAACCCATGCTCTGCCATGGGTGACCTTGGGCAAGAAGAAGAAGACGAAGAAGACGAAGACTACGACATTGGATTTATACCCCGCCCTTCACTCGGAGTCTCAGAGCGGCTTACAATCTCCTTTCCCTTCCCCTCCCCACAACAGACACCCTGGGAGGTAGGTGGGGCTGAGAGAGCTCTTTCGAGAACAGCTCTGACAGAACCATAGCTTCCCCAAGGTCATCCAGCAGCTGCAAGTGGAGGAGTGGGGAATCAAACCCGGTTCTCCCAGATCAGAGTCCACACAACCACTACACCAAACTTGGGTCGCCACTCTGAGCCTAGGCCACCTCACAGAGTTGTCAAGAAGATAAAAAAGAAACGAGGACGGGAGAACGAGTTCCCCGCCTCCCTAGGAGGAAGAAGGGTACAATGACAACGAAGAGACGGCACGTTGTGATCTCCCGACGGAGGTGTTACCAAGGCGAGTTAATAAACACGAAGGACTTTGAAGACACTCAAGTGTGCAAGAGAAGCGCCGAGCATTATTATTTTTTCCTTACCTTGCCCGGAAAAAGCAGGCCCCGCTTCTCGCAAACCCATTAAATGCTCCGAAGCCGCGGCAAAGCGAAAGCGGAAAGGCCTCGCCGAGACAAGAGCCGCACTTCAAGACAAAGCCGGAGAGGAGCAACTTTTTAACAGGCAAAGCCGCCGCCCTTTTCATCCCGTCGCCCCCTTTAGAAAACGGGGCTGCAGAGATTTCATCAAATCCTCAGAGAGAGAGAGAGAGAGAGAGAGAGAGAGAGAGAGAGAGAGAGAGAGAGAGAGAGAGAGAGAGAGAGAATATAAAGATATAACCTCCAGCTGGGATCAAGGGCAAAGCAGAAATCTCGCCTCCCTCTTCTTCTCCGACAGAATTGATCAGAGGAGAAATGAGACGAAGTTCTGTGGCGGGTGGCTCCGTCGTCGGATCGAGGCTCGGGAGTTCAGTCCCGCTCCGTTCCGATCCACGAAAGATTTGATACAGGCTTCAAAGAACGGAAGATCATTATGAGAAATAGCGTGCCTTGTTATTTTTTTTTTAAAGAAATGTAAGAAAAAGAACCGGTGGACAAGGTGGAGTTTTTTTTGTGATGTGGATTTCTTTGGAAGTCCTGGAGAGGTGTCTTCGAATGTTGAGCGTCTTTGACAAATCAGCCGCCCGTTCTTCTCCAGCGAGCCAGTTTGGTGCAGTGGTTAAGAGCGCGGACTCTAATCTGGGAGAGCCGGGTTTGATTCCCCATGCCTGCACATGCAACTGCTGCTGTGACTTTGGGTCAGTCGCAAGTTCTCTCAGAGCTGTTCTCTCCAGAGCAATCCTCGAAAGAGCTCTCTCAGCCCCACCTACCTTACAGGGTGTCTGTTGTGGGGAGGGGAAAGGAAAGGAATTGTAAGCCGCTCTGAGACTCCTTTGGGTAGTGAAGGGTGGGGTATAAATCCAATCTCTTCTTCTTCCAAGGAAGCCCCAGTGGCTCCCACCATCCATCCATCCATCCATCCATCCATAGATGTGTTGATACTTAGGAAGGCAGGGTCACCTTTAGCCATCAGGAACGGGACTGTGGCTCAATGGTAGAGCATCTGCTTTGCATACAGAAGGTGCCCCGGCATCTCCAGTTAAAAGACTTAAGTAGTAGGTGATGGGAAAGACCTTGATCTGGGACCCTGACTCAGTGATAGAACACCCACTTGGCATGCAGAAGGTCCCAGGTTCAGTTCCCAGCGTTCCTAGAATCAGGCAGCAGGTGATGGGAAACACCTCTACCTAAGACCCTCAAAAGCTGCTGCCCTTCCAAGTAGGCAATACTGAGTAGACAATATTGGCCTTGATGGACCAAGGGTCTGATTCGGTATAAGACAGTTTCATGTACACCAGTTTGGTGTAGTGGTTAAGTGCGCGGACTCTAATCTTGGAGGACTCTAATCTGGGAGAACCGGGTTTGATTCCCTACTCCTCCACTTGCAGCTGCTGGGTGACCTTGGGCAAGCCACAGTTCTGTCAGAGCTGTTCTTGAAAAAGAGCAGTTTCTGTCAGAGCTCTCTCAGCCCCACCTACCTCACAGGGTTTCCGTTGTGGGGAGGGGAAGGGAAAGGAGTTTGTAGTGAAGGGCAGGATATAAATCCAATCTCTTCTCTCTTCTTCTAAGCGGCTCTGAGACTCGGAGTGACGGGCGAGGTATAAATCCAATCTCCTCCTCCTCCTCCCTCTTCTTCTTCTTCCTCCTCTTCCTCTTCTTCTTGCACACATATGCACACAGGTGCTTTAAACAGAGGCTGAGAAATGGAAGAAGAAGAAGAGATTGGATTTATACCCCACCCTTCACTCAGAGTCTCAAAGGGGCTTACAATCTCCTTTCCCTTCCCCTCCCCACATGAGACACCCTGTGAGGTAGGTGGGGCTGAGAGAGCTCTTTCGAGGACTGCTCTTGAGGGAACAGACAGAACTTGTGACTGACCCAAAGTCACACCTGCAGCTGGAGTGGGGAATCAAACCCGGCTCTCCCAGATTAGAGTCAGCACTCCTAACCACTACACCAAACTGGCCCCTTTCCTGGTCTTGACGGCATCTAACCCTCCACCTTCCTGGCCTTCTACAACCACAGAAGATTCTCTTTCTTCAAAATATAGCTATTCTTCATTAACGAGACTATTCGAGGATTGATCGAGGGTCTATTTCTTTTTAAGCCGTCGCCAGGCTGCACATCAGACCAAGGCTCACCCTGTAATTTGCCTGTGCTCCTGATCCATAAACGGCGAAGGTCAGAATGATAATAATCGGATAGAACTTAACTTCCTCTTTATGGGCAATTCCAGACTCCCTTGAGATTGAAAGGAGACGCTTCTTGGCACGCCTTGACCGGAAGGGGTTGTCGGGTGGAAATGCGACCCATCTTGTGGAGACCCCCAATGTTTAAGGTGGATGAATCGGGTCTTTTATCAGTCCCTGCACGGCACAGTGATTAGATTGTTGGACTGAGATTTGGGAAACCCAGGTTCAGATCCCCAGCTTGCCACAGAGCCTTGCTGGTTGACCCCGAGCCGGTCATACACGATCAGCAGAGCCAACCTCACAGGGCTGTTGTGAGGGTAAGGTGGAGAACAGGAGAAAGGTGTAAGCTGGTTTGGGTTCCCGTTGGGGAGGAAGGCAGGGTGTAAATGAAGTAAGGGGCCGCGGTGGCTCAGAGGTTAAGATGCCGAGCTGCAGACCGGAAGGTCTGTAGTTCAGCAGTTCGAGACCCGAGTGCCGCGTGACGGAGTGAGCTCCCGTCTCTGGCCCCAGCTCCTGCCAGCCTAGCCGTTCAAAAGCAAGAAATTGCAAGTAGATAAATAGGTACCGCATCGGTGTGAAGGTAACAGCATTCCACGTGCTTTGGCGTCTAGTCATGCCGGCCACGTGACCACGGAAACGTCTTTGGACAGCGCTGGCTCTTTGGCTTGAAAACGGAGATGAGCACTGCCCCCTAGAGTCGGATTCGACTGGCTTTTGAGCAAGGGGAAACTTTTACATTTAAATGAAGTAACCAAATAAACAAACCCTGATGTCCTGCAGATTTCTTAACAATGGTTCTGGAAGTCCAAATGAGACTAAACGAATGGGATCCATCCAACATAGAGGAAAATGAAACACGGGATATTGGGGTGACCTGCTTTAGTCCGCTGGAAATAGGATGCTGTGTTCTCCCAGCGGAAAGAAGAACTGCCAGCAGGTAGCTAACTGTGTTATATTAGGGTTTGATCAGCTGATGTGCTATAGCCACATGGGTTAGACCTTACGCCTGCACTGACTCCTATGACCCCCGTCCATCCAGTCTTCCTCCTCCGACAGAGAGAGACATCTCTCAATAAAGAAAGACTTTTCTCCATCAGAGGAGAACAAAAAAATCCATTCTGTATTGGAAGAAGTCTTTCGCTGCCAAAAGCAGACTTAGCAGAAGGCAGTCCTGGGATCCAACCCAGACAGGAATTCGACCCATGTGGGATTCGTCCCGAGTTAGATTCATTGATCCCCCTCGATCATTGCCTTCCATTGGAGGAAGTCTTTGTCTGCGGAAGAAAAGCCTAGCGGAAGAGGGTCAGGAGTCCCAACCCACATAGGAATTCGACCCATCTTTCCCCAGGGAGATTTGTTACTTCCCCCATAATCACTGTCTTCTACCATCAAGGGAAGACTTATCCCTTTCATTTGGCATTCCCTTTCTGAGACAGGAACCTGTCTAATACTGAATCGGACCCTTGGTCCATCAATTTTCAGTATTTTGTCGAAGTTTTTCACGGGACGGAGTTCGTAAGTTGCTGTAGATTTTCCAGATTGTATGGCTGTGGTCTTGGCATTGTAGGACCTGACGTTTCACCAGTAGCTGTGACTGGCATCCTCAGAGGTATAACACAGAAAGATAGAGTACTCTCTGTGTCAAGGTGAGCAGAAAAATGGTAGGCAGGTAATTTATATCTACTTCGGAAGGTGAGATAGGGCTGAGTCATTATTTTATAGGAGTTCCCCAGACTATGAACATGCTAAAGGGGGAGCTTTCCTGAGGAGGTTGTTTTGTATATGGATTGTTTCCTAAGGAGGTTCTTTTGTATGTGGATTGGCTGTTGAAATTCTAATCTCATCTGTAGCGCTATTGTCAGAAGTAGTGCCAGTCATAGCTACTGGCAAAACGTCAGGTCCTACAATGCCAAGACCATGGCCATACAACCTGGAAAATCTACAGCAACTAATGTTCAGTATTGTCTACTCAGACTGGCAGCAGCTCTCCAGGGTCTCAGGCTGAGGTCTTTTACATCACCTAGTTTGGTGGAGTGGTTAGGAGAGTGGACTCTGAGAGACCCAGGCTTGATTCCCCACTCCTCCACATGCAGCAGCTGGTGGGACCTTGGGTCAGCCACAAGTTCTCTCAGAGCTGTTCTCTCATGAGCAGTTCTCGAAAGAGCTCTCTCAGACCCACCTACCTCACAGGGTGTCTGTTGCGGGGAGGGGAAGGGAAAGGAGATTGTAAGCCACTCTGAGACTCCTTCTGGGAGTAAAGGGCAGGGTATAAATCCAGTCTCTTCTTCTTGTATTACTACTGCATGCTCCCTCTAACTGGTGATGGCAGGGACTGAACCTGGGACCTTCTGCATGCCAAGCAGATGCTCTGCCACTGAGCCACGGCCCTTCCCCATAGACTCCCCTTCCTGGTTCTGCATTTTAATGGTTCATGTGCTTGGTTTCATTCTTATTCTTCATTGGTTTTATGACATGTATTTTTTAAAAAGTCGCAAGAAAGGTTGTGGGGGCTGCAAGCCGGGTGGAAAGGTGACGTTCCAAACGTCCCAAGCAAAAACAAACGCCTGTGAAAGAGAGAGCTCGGACAGTGTCCGCATCACTGCCACGGCGCACTCCCCTTCTTTAATAATGGATCTCTCCGCTGTTGCCCTCCCCTCTGTGTTTCCCACTGCTGTGGCAACGCGTCCCTCATCCGTTCTCCGTTTCGCAACCCCGGTTTGCGTCTTCCGCAATCTCTGCCGCGGAAACCAGCTCTGAACTCTCTCCGCCTCGGGCATCTGGCAAAGACAGCCGGACGGGAAGCCCTTCTATGCATCGACCCACACAATGCAGGCAGTCCCGGCAGGTGTGTGCGCGTGCTTCCCTTTTGCTCAGCCTGGGATATACTTGCCGGCGGTGGAGCACACAGCTCCCCCTCCTGAACAGCTGCCAGGAATTTTGAGCGGGCAGATGTGCCGAGCGGGCAGAACCGTGCTCCAACGGCGTCCGCCGGAATGTGCTCTGCCGCTTCATGGCCTGCCGTGGTCTCGGTTGACTCGGAGGGCATCCAGGCTGGGACGGGGAGGCCTGGATGGAACCAGGGTTCCCTCTAAGCTGAGTTAGTGTGAGCTAGCTCACAGTTTTTTAGCCTCCGGCTCAGACATTTTTGTCTCAGCTCAGGAAGGAGGGCTCCAGAGTGAATTAATTCCTGCGGCAGCCAAATCGCTCGCTCACAACTTTAATGCCAGGAGCTTACAAAGCAGAATTTTGGCTCACAAGACTCCACAGCTTAGCGGGAGCATTGGGTGGAACGGGCCTCATTAGCCAATCTCCAAAGCAACCTCCACAGCTTAGCAGTCGGTAATGAAAGTGGGCCGGCAGGTCACCGACTGGCAGACCTGGAAAGAACGCGAGAGAAGAGGGTCGCCGGCTCTGGGTTGGGAAATTCCTGGAGACTGGAGGGTGGAGCTGGGGGAGGGAGGGGTTTGGGGTGGGTGGGGAGGGGGGGCTCAGCAGGGCGGGGGTGCCGTAGAGTCCACCCTCCGAAGCAGCCGCTGCTCCCAGGGCAACTGGTCCCTGTAGTCTGGAGATGGGTTAGCAATCCTGGGAGAACCTGGAGGTTGGCAACCCTAGAAAGGGGGAACGTTTGGACCTCAGGAGAGGCAGGGCCATGGCACTCGGGCAGTCCAAACCACGGATGGTGTCTTTGCTGTATGGCACAAGAGAAACTAACTGCATTTCCTGTAGAACGGAGCTGGTTTCCAAAGCTGGACCAAAAATAATCTGTGGGGTGTGTGTATGTATGTGTATATATATATATATATATATATATATTATATATATATAGTTTTTTATTTATTTTATACCCTGGCTTTTTCCCAATGGGGCCCCAAAGCAACAAACATCCTCCTCTCCTCCAATTTTATCCTCACAACAACCCCGTGGTGTAGGTGAGGCTGAGGGCGTGTGACCGGCCCGAGGTCATCCAGCGAGTTTCCGTGGCAGAGTCGACATTCGAACCCGGGTCTCTCAGAACCTCGCCCGACACTCTGGCCACTGTGCCACATCAGCCGTGATCTGGATGACCCAGGCTAGCCAGAAGTTGTCAGACCCTGGAAGCTGAGCAACTTTGGCCCTCCTTGGTATTTGGATGGGAAACCTTGAATGGGAGACCACTACGAGGAAGCCCAGGGTTGCTACGCAGGGGCCAGCAATGGCAAACCACCTCTGCTCATCTCTTTCTCTGACCTGGATGGCCCGGGCTAGCCAGAATTCATCAGATCCTGGAAGCTGAGCAATTTTGGCCCCGGTCAGTATTTTATTTATTTATAATTTTTATTTATATACCACCCTTCCCTGAGTTTTCAGGGCTAATGTTGGTTGACAACAACAAAAATACAATATAAAACCAAGAAGAAGAAAGAACAAAAAACAAGGGGGAAAGGGGAAGGAAGGGAAGAAGGAAGGGAGGAGGAGATTGGATTTGTACCCCACCTTTCACTACCTGAAGGAGTCTCAGAGCGGCTTACCATCTCCTTCCCTTCCTCTCCCCACAACAGACACCCTGTGAGGCAGGTGGGGCTGAGAGAGCTCTGAGAGAACTGCTCTTGAGAGAACAGCTCTGAGAGAACTTGTGACTGACTCAGGGTCACCCAGCAGCTTCATGTGGAGGAGTGGGGAATCAAACCCGGTTCTCCTAGCTTAGAGTCCATGCACTTAACCACTACTCCAAACAGCTAAATTAAAGTTAAAAGAACATCCGATGGCACCAAAGTAGAGACAAGCAGAAGAAAGCAAGGTGGGATGGAAGACCCTGGATGGGAGACCACCAAGAGGAAGTTCAGGGTTGCTACGCAGAGGACAGCAGTGGCAAACCAACTCTGCTGGTCTCTTGCCTTGAAAACCCGGGGGGGGGGTCACCCCAAGAAGCTAAGCAGGGTCAGCCCTGGTTTGTACTTGGATGAGAGACCACCAAGGTAAGCCCAGGGTCGTCACACAGAAGCTGGCAAAGGCAAGCCGCCTCTGTACATCTTTGGGCTTGACCTGGATGGCTCCGGCTAGCCTGATCTCATCCCATCATGGAAGCTAAGCAGGTACAGCCCTGGTCAGTGTTTGGATGGGAGACCACCACAAGGAAGTCCAGGGTTGTTGCTAGGCAGAGGCTGGCAACGGGAAGAAGAAGAAGAAGAAGAAGAAGAGATTGGATTTATATCCTGCCCTCCACTTGGAGTCTCAGGGTGGCTTACAAACTCCTTTCCCTTCCCCTCCCCACAACAGACACCCTGGTAGGTGGGGCTGAGAGAGCTCTGACAGAAACTGCTCTTGTTCAAGAACAGCTGTGCCAGAACTATGGCTTGCCCAAGGTCAATCCAGCCAGGTGCAAGTGAAGGAGTGGGGAATCAAACCCGGTTCTCCCAGATTAGAGTCCGCGCACTTAACCACTACACCAACAAAACCCCCACCATTAACAGCTGTTCCTCTGACCAGAAGCGGCAGGGCGGCTTCCCTTTCCTTCCCCAGCAGTGGAACGGGGAGGGGCTGGGGAAGGAGGGAGAGAGAGAGAGAGAGAGAGAGAGGCACGCCTCCTCTCTTTCTCTTTGTTTCACTTCCCCCGCTCCCCACCTTCCTGTCCCAGCACCCCACTGTCAAGTTCTCCAGACAGTCAAACACCAGGCTTCAGCAGAAGATAGTGTTTACTGAAAGCAAACTAGAGATGCAGGTACAAGCTCTTTGTCAGTGATGCCATACAACAGAAAGCAGGCTAAGTTATAGCCCATTCAAACTACCCCCCCCTTCCTACAGGCCAATAGCTATAGTTTGCGCGCGTGAAATGGCCTCTAATTTACTTAAAGAAATAACCCAGACCAGTATATTCTCAGCGCCAGGATGGCAGGAGACCCAAGGTCAGGCAATTGATAAGACACAGCACAGACGCCACTAAATCAGTGAGAGCCGAGAGGCGCCCTACACTCCCGCATTCCAACAGTTGAATGGATGCCTTCTTCCTCCCCACAATGGCAGGGTTACCTGACACCGATCCCCCTGCCCCACCAGCCCAAAATTTCTGGCGCCAGGGCTGCATATAAAACATAAAAACGGCCATTAAAGCCTTTGTCAGGAAGGAGGGACTGTTGAGGGAATGCCAAACAAAACCAAAATGTCTTCAACCCACTAGGGGAGGAGAGCAACGTAAGGGGGCAGATGGATCTCCCTGGGGAGAGAGTGCTGGAGCGAGTGACTCCGCATGCCTGGACACTGGGGGGCACTACATCACTCCAAGTGTGTATAGGTGTTGTCTCCTTGAACGAGACGCCCCTTTCTGTCTTCACTTGGGAGCTGCCCTCTGACCCCTCCTCCTTCTCCCTTTGTCCTCTCCCTCACTGCACATGGCCTTCCATGGAGACATTTGTCTGCGCAGGTCTCTCCTCTGGAGACAGTACCCTCAATACTCTCAAACACAGGGAAACGGGCTCTTAAGATTAGGCTCCCTTTCGACGGCAACCTGAATGCGAACTGGATCTACATGAAGTTTACCTTTTTTTGCAATATACTTCTTGGGAGATTTATTTACTACATTCAGTATCACGCTTCTGTGACTGGGCAAAACTCTCCTATATTCACCAAATATCCCAATAGAGAGTTCCACAAGATAATGACTCAGCCCTACCCCACCTTCCAGGGTAGATACAAGTTACCTGCCTACCATTTTTCTGCTCACCTTGACGCAGAGAGTACTCCATCTCTCTGTGTTATACCTCTGAGGATGCCAGTCACAGCTACAATGCCAAGACCACGGCCACACAACCCGGAAAATCTACAGCAACTGAAGAAGAAGAAAAGTCACACTTCCTTGCTACTCAAAATCACTTCTAAAGTGGGAGGCCCCTTTCGGGTAATCCAGAAGGTGCCTCAATTCAGTTTGGGTTTTTCTTTAAATTCCCTGTCATCTCTCTGCTAGAAAACGACACTGTCTTTACTGAAGGTCTCGATGTCTCCACAAAGCCTTTCCTATTCAAGAATGAGGCATGCCAGTCGGGTGGGGAGAGGAAGACGGCAATCCGTTTTGGCGGCCGGGGGGGGGGGATGATAATGTCTGTCGCTTTTCTGCCTTCTCCCCCCAAAAAAACCCCCCCAAATTTGCAGAGATCAGATTTCAAGCCAAGGCAAATGATTTTCTTTCTCTCTCTCCCTCCCAGTAGCCTTGTACCTGTACATAATTCAATCTTCTCCTTGGAACTCTTGCCCGGGGTTTAATTCCGCCTACAGCTTGTGAGAGCCGGAGGGGTGGTGGTCAACGTTCCCTCTAAGCTGTCGAGTCTTGCGAGCAACAATTCTACTTCGCGAGCTACTGGCATTAAAGTTGTGAGCGAGTCATTTGGCTGCTGCATAAATTAGTGTTGCTCTGGAGCCCTTCTTCCTGAGCTGAGGCAAAAATGTGTGAGCCGGAGGCTAAAAAACTGTGAGCTAGTTCACACTAACTCAGCTAAGAGGGAACACAGGTGGTGGTGGTGGAAATGCCTAATTCCTTTCCTAGTGAATGTGGGGAGAAAAATCCTTCCTTGAACATGGTATGCGTTGTTGTTTTTTTTAAAAAATGTAATATTACTCCAATGGAATAATCTTGTTAAAAATCTCAGCGGGGAGGAAATGTAATCAATACTAAGAGACGCCGTCTGGAATGACCCTTCCTTCACCTGCAAAGTCAGTCATAACGTGGTTCATTTTCCCCCATCTCGGAAATGTTCCCCCTCCCCCTTCCCAAATTAAAACATCAAGGCTATATTTCTCCAGAGATATTGGGCCGGATACAGAAGTGCAATTAACGCAGGAAGACGGTAAATGCAATAAATCCTCCCCCCCCCCCGAAAACATGGTTAGCGGTGATTATCGCAGTGGAAAAGCTACTTCGAAGGCCAGTGCAAAAAAGATACTCTCTACCATTTTGGCGGAGCGACTAACCTGAGAGCCAGCGTGGTGTAATGGTTAAGAGTGGCGGACTCTAATCTGGAGAACCGGGTTCGATCCTTGACTCATCCTCCACATGAATCCCACTGGGTGACCTTGAGCCAGTCACCGTTCTCTCAGAACTCTCTCCGCCCCAGCAGCCTCCGAAGGTGCCTGTTGTGGGGAGAGGAAGGGAAGGCGATTGGGAGCTGCTCCAAGACTCCTTAGGGTAGAGAAAAGTGGGCTATTAGGACCAAGTCTTCTTCTTCTAGCCTGTTGTTCTGAAACCGCGGCCAAGGGCAGTTGCCAGCTATGAGTCGGGGACTACCTGGAGGCTTGGGGGTGGAGCCTTAGTAGAGTGGGATTTGGGGAGGACGGGGACCTCAGTGGGGCACAGTACCATAGAGCCCACCCGCCAAAGCAACCATTTTCTCCAGGGGGACTGATCAGTTGTACGAGTAGGAGGTCTCCAGGCCCCACCTGGGAGTTGGCAACCCCTAAAGCTGCCCTCGGTTACTTGGCCCACAAGGTGATGATCTGCCACTCCAGTGCCCTAGGGGATCCTGAATGGTCCTGCCACGAAGGGTCATAGTCAGGGCTTTTTTTTGGTGAAAAAGCCCAGCAGGGACTCATTAGCATAATAGGCCACACCCAACAGCAGAAACTCATTAGGATATTAGGCCACACCCCTGGCAGCGCAGCTCCCTCTAGGCTTTCCAAGAACTTACTGTATTTCAGCAGGGGACGGATACGTCCTGGCAGGACCATCCCCGGGGGAAAGAAAGACGCACGCACGATGCCGTCGCCAGGAAGTGACGCCAGGCGACGCTCTGGCAATGTGGCTAGAAACTCAATGGTACCATCGAGTTTTCAGCCCCATTGCCAGAGCATTGCCTGGCATCACTTCCTGGTGACGGTATGGTGCATTACAGGGAGGACTGGTCCGGCCAGGGAGCATGCGTCCCCGCTCCCACGTGGTAAGTACTTGGGAACACTAGCTCCCTCCCAGGATTGGCTTCCCCGGGTGCCCCACGGCTTGCAGGGCACATGGGGAACCCGAAGGAAGGAAGGCAGTTTCTGGATCGGCTTCCCCAGGTGCCCCGCAGCTTGTGAGGCACCTGGGGAACCCAAGGAAGGGGGAGGCTATAGGCGTGGCCAACTCGGAAGCCAGCCGGAACTCCGTTCCTGCCCCAAAATAGCCCTCGTCACAGTATACAAAATACTGGAAAATCCGTGAATGGATGGCTCACTAACATGACCCGCTACAGTGGGGGTGGGGGTGGGAGGGAGCAATTCACACCACAGCCATGGCAAGGTGGTTGCTGCTGTACTGCCTTGCCCGGTGCAAGGAACCATTGTGATTCCAGAGAAGCATCAGCACTCTTCCCTCGACGACTGGGGAAGGCAACACTGTTGTAAGGAGAGACCTATCAGCACAATCCTCTTCAGTGGCAAGATGGATATAACTTTTTGGTTGGTCAATGCCCCTGTCACTTACAGATCTGCTGAGTTACCCAGTCTGTTCACTCTCTGTCCTCCCTCTTCTTCCCTTCTTAAACCTCCCTTCTTAAACCAGAATTCATCCTGTTAAGGCACCAGAGTCAAAGTCAGATTTGGATATTTTCTCTTTGTTATCCAAGGTGGTTTGTTTGCAAGCTGGATTAGTGATGATAACAAATAGCAAAGATAGATTAAATTCAGGTTTTGATTAATCACCCTCCGACTCCCCATTCCGATTTTTATGTCTTGCATTACCAGTGCCCGTCTTTGGGTTGACGGCTTTCGAAATGCGTCTTTAACAAGGCTTCGATCCATAGGAATTTACTGATAATCATGAATTTCCTGTATTGTGTGGGGGGTTGGACTTGATGACCCTTGGGGGGTCTCATCCAGCTCTATGTTTCGATGGTTACTTCCATGGCACGAAAAAAACTCCTTCTCCTGCCGATTGCTGCAGCTCAAACTGCCGTGAACGGCAGAAGAACAGGCCAGTAACCTTCTAGTGGCTAGTTGGCGACCAGAGCAGTTCCTTACACAAAGGAATAAAAAAGTACAAAACCAAACAGCAACTGACTTTTATAGATAATGCGTTATCTCCTTGCAATTCATTATGATAGGCTTCAGGGAATATACGCTGTATACTAAAGATTTGCTGTAATTGGGCTCTTTATGCCGCAGTCAATGCCCCCTCTAAGCTATGGAGTCCTGTGAGCAAAAATTCTACTTTGTGAGCTACTGGCATTCAAGTTGTGAGCGAGCCACTTGGCTGCTGCGTAAGTTAGTTTGCTCTGGAGCTCTCCTTCCTGAGCAAAGACAAAAATGTTTGAGCCAGAGGCTAAAAAACTGTGAGCTAGCTCACACTAACTCACAAAGAATGGACGATATATAGTCCCGCTGTATGAGAATACATATGTGAGGACTGAATGAATTAGCATATGTAATGGGAGAAGAAGAAGAGGAAGAAGAGAAAGAAGAATAAGAAGAGAAGGAGGAGGAGGAGGAGGAGGAGATTGGATTTATACCCTGCCCTTCACTACCCAAAGGAGTCTCAGAGAGGCTGACAAATTCCTTTCCCTTCCCCACAACAGACACACTGTGAGGTAGGTGGGGCTGAGAGAACTCTGACACAAACTGCTCTGTTTCAAGAACAGCTGTGCCAGAGCTTGTGACTGACCCAAGGTCACATCAGCAGGTGCAAGTGGAGGAGTGGGGGAATCAAACCCGGTTCTCCCAGATTAGAGTCCGTGCACTTAACCACTACACCAAACTGGCTCTCCAATAAGAAACCCAGGGCTATTTTTAGGCAGGAATGCACAGAAACGGAGTTCCGGCTGGCTCCCGAGTTGGCCATGCCCAGCAGGAACTCATTAGCATAATAGGCCACGTCCAACATCAGAAACTCATTAGGATTGGCTGCATTAGGGGTGTGTGGCCTAACATGCAAAGGAGTTCCTGCTCCAAAAAAAACCCTGGGGTTTTGACAACAAACAAGGTAAACAAAATAAGAAGCAAAAGGTGGGTGTGGCTGGATGACCACATGTCTGGTACAGGCCCGTAGCCAGGATTTTTAAAGTCAGGGGGCATTTAAATTTCTTAGGGGGCATTGGCTAATTGAATTAATCCAAGGGAGAAGGCCTTGTTGCCCTGGGCTGGATGGGAAGTCAGGGGGCCTCGCCAGCAAGTCGGGGGGCCTAGCCCCGAGATGCCCCACTGTAGCTACGAGCCTGGTCTGGTAACATGGGAGTGTGGCTTAATATGCTAATGAGCTGTGCTGTCAGGGGTGTGGTCTAATATGCTAATCAGTCTCTGCAATTGGGTGTGGCCTATTATGCGTGGTGGGCCCGGAGGCAAACCATGGGACAATCATTTGGAAAGTCTCTTATACTTTCCATTTCCAAGTATCTGCTCCACAGTCTCGTGAGACACAAGCGAATGTACATTGCTCCAATATACATCTTCCAACCAAATGCAACATGGATAACTCGTGCCAGCAACTAGTCAGTTTGACGACACTCTGCACCACCCCGCTCAGATCCCTGCCTCCTGTCTTGTCAGCGTGCCAGCAGTGACTAAATAGTACTCCAAGCGGTCGGCAATTAGCACGCTCCAAGCACATCCTGGCTCCCGCTAGTACTCAGGTCTAAACGAGCGCTGGGTGCGCATGCGTGCTTCTTGCTGCCGGACTGCCATGTCCCGTCAGCGCTGCTCTCGCAAACGAGACACTGGCGGCGGCAAATCGGGGGGCATGCCAGGCAAGCGGAGATCTGCCCCAGCTCTTGCTGGGCCCACCTCGGCACTCACCACGGTGTCAGGTGTGGAGGTTTCTGATGACGGGAGCTCATCCCTGGCGGGACTTAGTTCTTCTACTGGAGCCAGGGGCTCGGGCTCAGCAGGCGTCGTGACACCCGAGCACCAAGAAGACAGAGCATCACTGCCCCGGACAGGGTTCTGACACTGTGTCATTCACAGTGTGACACAGCGTGGTGGGCCCAGCCACAAAACGGCTGCCACAAAATGGCTGCCATCGCCACAAAATGGCCGGTACAGGGCATGGAGCCAGACACAAAATGGCTGCCCCAGCGTAGCTCCAGTCACCCAGTGAAGATCCTCATGCTGTGGGGGCAGCTACTGCCAAAGCGGCGTTTCTAAAAACCTGCACGGCCAATCGAATCGCCAACGGCCGATCAGAAGCTTTGCTGGGCAAAAGCCCCACCTAGCCTCTGCCTGCTTTCGAAAAACCCTCAGTGGGCGCTAGGAAAGTTGTCAGCTGGGGCCTTTGTACCCACCGGCCCCACGCTGAGGACCCCCAACTACACCAGGGATCAAACCACCAGTGACTTTCCGGGCCCTCCCCTCGCTAAAAGCCACCTGCACCTCAAGGTTGTTTCTGGTTATCAGGCTTAGAAGTTGTAGTGGCTACAGTTCTGTGTATGTTTTTTTCCTTTTTTCTTCAGAGAGAGAGGGGGGGGGGAGGTCAAGAAGAAAACCTCCCCCTGCTGAGTCCTTAAAGAGTTACGCTCATTAAAATTCCCCCCCCAACGGATGCCAAACAGCTGGAGAAGCCGGGTTTTAATTGCAAAGGCAAAAAAAGGTGCAGCCGGCGTGGAAGTTTCTGAGGCCCTGCGTTCAGAGCTTGCCGTCTGATGAAAATCTGTGCCGAGATACACACACACAACACACACTCCACAACCCCAACAACAACAACGAGGCGTCCTTGACGCCACGCCGGCTTCTTTCGTGCAAAACTCCGTGTGAAAGCTCCGCGTGCAGTTTCCCCAAAATGCGTCGTCACTTTATTTATTTGGGGTTTCTAAAACCCAGGGCTATTTTGGGGCAGGAACGCACAGGAACGGCGTTCCGGCTGGCTCCCAAGTTGGCCACGCCCAGCAGGAACTCATTAGCATAACAGGCCACACCCAACAGCAGAAACTGATTAGGATTGGCTACATTAGGGATGTGTGACCTAACATGCAAAGGAGTTCCTGCTACCAAAAAGAGCCCTGGGTTTTGACAACAAACAAGGTAAACAGAATAAGAAGCAAAAGGTGGGTGTGGCTGGATGACCACACTTCGGGTAACATGGGTTGTAGCTCAATATGCTAATATACTGTGCCATCAGGGGTGTGGCCTAATATGCTAATGAGTTCCTGCTGTTGGGTGTGGCCTGTTATGCTAATGAGTTCCTGCTGGTCTTTTTCTACAAAAAAAGCCCTGCTAAAACCTGCCCCCCGCCTTTCAGAGAACCCCGTCAAGGCAAGACGATCTGAAAGGAGCAACAGTTTGCACAACACATCTCGAACAACAGAGGCCGGCAAGCGGGTTTGTTGTTCAGCTGTGGCTGTCTTGCGCTACGGAGGCTGTAGGAGAGGCGCAGAGGAAACAATGCAACGGCACTAAGTCAAAGGCAGTGGAAGGAAAACATTCTTGAGCAGTGTTGCCAGGAAGCCGCCGCCAGCATCTAGAACTCGGATATCAGAGTTCACATAACAAGCCATACCAACCAGCCAAGCCGAACTGTAGGGTTACCAACTCCAGGTTGGGAAATACCTGGAGAGGC
Organism: Gekko gecko; assembly: GCA_029375565.1. Classification (NCBI taxonomy): domain Eukaryota; kingdom Metazoa; phylum Chordata; class Lepidosauria; order Squamata; family Gekkonidae; genus Gekko; species Gekko gecko. The sequence goes on along the minus strand of JAPDNY010000017.1, from coordinate 5,226,411 downwards.
AATGTAGCATACTGGTTAGAGGATCAGACTAGGATCTGGGAGAACCAGGTTCGAATCCCCACTCTGCTTATGGAAGCTTGCCGGGTGACCTTGTGCAAACGCATATGCTCTCAGCCTAACCAACCTCACAGGGTTGTTGTGAGGAAAAAACAGAGGAGAGGAGAATGATTTAAACTGCTTTGGGTCCCCACTGGGTATAAATGGATAACACACACACACACACACGGGCGCCTCTTTTGGAGGGGCCACAGTGGCAACCCCAATGTCACAACTGCCCCAGACACCAACTAACCTTTGCCCCATCAGAAGCATTGGAAGGTCCCCACTGGCTTAAGGGAAGGGCCATGACTCTGTGTTAGACAGGCTTGCCAGTCCCAAGGTTGGGGAGGGGTTTCCCTCGATTTTTTGGCTTCTGCTCACTGCCGACCGGCTGAACGGTGGGGGAAACCCCACCCCCAAACAGCCACGTTCCCGCATGACTTCCCCAACATGATGATGTCACCTGGAAGTGACATCATCATGCTGGGGATGCCGCACAGGGACACTCTGGTTTGAGGGCAAAACTCTATGGTTTTAAGTCATTCTACTGTAGAGTTCTGTCCTCAAACCAGAGCGTCCTGGTGTGATGACGTCACATCTGGGTGATGTAATCATGTCAAGGATGTCCTGGAACGCCCCCCAAATCCCCCCGCTGGAGCGATGAGAAGACCTGGCAACCTTAGTGGTAGATCCTCTGCATAGCATGCAGAAGGTCCCAGGTTCAATCCCCAGTAAAAGGACCAGGCAGCAGGTGATGGGGAAGACCTTGATCTGGAACTCTGGCTCATTGGTAGAGCATCTACTTGGCATGCAGAAGGTCCCAGCTTCAATCCCCAGCATCTCTATTTCAAAGGAACAGGTAGGAGGTGATGGGAAAGCTCTGCCTGAGACCCTGGAGAGCAGCTGCCAGTCTGAGTAGACAATACTGACTTTGATGGACCAAGGGTCTGATTCAGTATAAGGCAGCTTCATGTGTTCATGTATCCATATGAAGCTGCCTTAGATAGAGTCAGACCCTAGGTCTGTCAAGTTAATTACTGTCCACTCTGACTGGCAGCTGCTCTCCAGGGTCACAGAATCTTTCACATCATCCATTACCTGATTATTTTGATTGGAGATGCTGGAGATTGAACGTGGGACCTTCTGTATGCCAAGCAGACGCTCCTCACTGAGCCAAGGTCTCAGATCAAGGTCTTTCTCATCACCTACTACCTGGTCCTCTCAACTGGAGATGATAGGGATTGAACCTGGGACCTTCTGTATGCTAAGCAGATGCTCCTCACTGAGCCAAGGTCTCAGATCAAGGTCTTCCCCAGCATGTCCTACCTGAGTCTTTTGACTGGAGACTGAACGTGGGACTTCGATGGACAGATGCTCTAACACTGAGCCAAGGTCTCAGACCAAGGTCTATCAGCTGCTCCTTGATCCTTTAAACTGGAGATGCCAGTGATCAAATGTGGGACTTTCTGCATGCCGAACGGATGCTCTATCACTGAGCCAAGATCTCAGATCAAGGTCTTCTCCATCACGTCCTACCTGATCCCTCTGACTGGAGATGCCAGGGATTGAACTTGGGACCTTCTGCTTGGGCAGCAATTGCTATACTCCAAAGCTAGGGCTCCATCCCACGAAACTCCTTCTTTACTTGAACACATAAAGTGGTTTCTATCAAGTTGGACCATTGCTCTATCAATGACAGTCTTGTCTGCTCTGACTGATGGCGACTCTCCAGGGTCTCCAGTCGAGGTCTCTCCCATCACCTGTTCCCTGATCCTTTCAAGTGGCAACGTCAGGGACTGAATGGGGACCTTCTGTATGCTAAGCAGGTTTTTGGCCCCTGAGCTGGGGTCCCACCCCACCTGGGGCATTTCTCATCTCCGTTCCCCCACCTACTCCACTTTATTCATCAATTAAATGAAGTGTGTCAGAGTGCATTGCTACCGACTCCTCTGGTCTTGGGTTGCCAGGTCCCCCCTGGCCACCAGCGGGAGATGGGGGTGTAGGGTTGCTAGATCCAGGATGGGAAACACCTGGAGATTTGGGGATGGAGCCTGGAGAGGACAGGGACCTCAGTGGGGTACAATGGCAGAGAGTCATAAGAACATAAGAGAAGCCATGTTGGATCAGGCTGGTGGCCCATCCACTCCAACATTCTGTGCCGCACAGTGGCCAAAACCCAGGGGCCATCAGGAGGTCTGCCAGTGGGGCCAGAACTCCAGAAGTCCTCCCACTATTGCCCCCAAGCACCAAGAAGACAGAACATCACTGCCCCAGACAGAGTGTTCCCTCTATACCTTGTGGCTAATAGCCACGGATGGACCTCTGCTCCAGATGTTTATCCAATCCCCTCCTGAGGCTGTCTGTGCTCATAGCTGCCACCACGTCCTGCGGCAGTGAATTCCATGTGTTCATTACTCTTTACCACTCCACCTTCCAAGCAATGTTCCCTCTAAGCTGTGGAGTCTTGTGAGCAAAAATCCTGCTTTGTGAGCTACGGGCATTAAAGTTGTGCGCAAGTGATTTGGTTCCTGCATCAATTAGCTTTCTCTGGAGCCATCCTTCCTGAGCGGAGACAAAAGTGTGTGAGCCGGAGGCTAAAAAGCTATGAGCTAGCTCACACTAACTCAGCTTAGAGGGAACACTGCCTCCAAGGGGGCCATTTTCTCCAGGGGAAGTGATCTCTGTAGTCTAGAGATGAGCTGTGATTTGGAGAGATCCCCAGTCCCCACCTGGAGGTTGGCATCCCTCCTCCGGTCCCTGCTTGGAGAGCTGCCTTTGCAACGGGATTGTCCTGCATCAGCAAAAACGTCTGAAATAATAAATTCCAGTTTGCCGGGGAAAGGAGAGCTACGGCTCCCCATTAATATCCACCGGATGCTTCCCTTGCTTATTAGAGGCTCTGCATAGGCGATCGGCAGATTTTCTGCTCCACCTGCCAACCTGAAAGAGAAGGAATGAATTCCTGAGCCCTGCCAGAGCCTCTCCTCTCTTTAACTCCGTGGGGATTTATGTTGTTTCCAGGGGTTCTGGGTCTTTGTAGGAGATGACAAAGTCCGATTTGCGGAAGAGCGCCGGAACTGGCTTGGGATGTCTTCAACTGATGTGAGACAGGGTCCCTTCCGGAGCAATTGCTCTGGGCTCGGATGAAAATTAAGAAGGGAAGAGAGAAATTTTGCTTGTTTCAAATAAAATGGGCTTGCCGGCAGTGTCCCCTCTAAGCTGAGTTCGTGTGAACTAGATCACAGTTTTTTAGCCTCCGGCTCACACATTTTTGTCCTAGCTCAGGAAGGAGGGCTCCAGAGCAAACTAATTTATGCAGTAGCCAAATGGCTCGCTCACAACTTTAATGGTAGTGGCTCAGAAAGCAGAATTTTTGCTCACAAGAGTCCACAGGTTAGAGGGAGCACTGAGTTGTCGGGTTTGTCCACAGCTCAGATCTTTGGCAGGTTCCCCGAGATTTGAAATGTGGGGTTGGAGGAGAGTTTTATGGACACGGCGGAGAGCCACAAAGACAAACCAGTGGGTTCTAGATCAAATCAAGCCTGGACTGAGACCCAGTTTGGTGTACTGGTTAAGAATGCAGACTCTGATCTGGGAGAACCGGGTTTGATTCCCCACTCCTCCACATGCAGCTACTGGCGTGACCTTGGGTCTTTCCCAAGTTCTTTCAGAGCTGTTCTCTCAAGAGCAGTTCTCAAAAGAGCTCTCTCAGCCCCACCTACCTCACAGGGTGTCTGTTGTGGGGAGGGGGGAGAGAAAGGAAAATGTAAGCTGCTCTGAGACTCCAAGAGAAGGGCAGGGTATAAATCCAATCTCTTCTCTCTCTTTTCAACTCTCTCTAGAAGCTAAAATGACTAAACTATCGTACTTTGGTCTCATTACGAGAAGACAAGAGTCAGAGGAAAAAACACGTGGAATTCACTGCTGCAGGAAGTGATGGTAGCTACAAGCACAGACAGCTTCAAGAGGGGACTGGAGAAACAGATGGAGCAGAGGTCCATGAGTGGCTATTAGCCACCAGGTGTAGATGGAACATGACCACGGAAAAAGTCTTCAGACAGCGCTGGCTCTTCGGCTTGGAAACGGAGATAAGCACTGCCCCCTAGAATCAGATTCCACTGGCTTTCGAGCAAGGGAAACCTTTACCTTTTTTATAGATGGAACAGTCTGTCAGGGGCAGTGATGCTCTGTATTCCCGGTGCTTAGGGGGCAACAACGGGAGGGGCTTCTGGAGTTCAGCCGCCTGACAGAATTTGAGCGATATCTTCTCCAAGATAGGCTATGTTTGCAGCAAGGGTTCCGATGGGACCCTAGGAAATACGCTATTATAAGAGTTTTAGACTCACAAAGAGAAATTATTGTGCCTTACATCTTGTATGTACATTGCAGTCCTTCAAAAAGACTGCATTCCATACGGTAAATTACAAGAGTCCCCTGGGACTGGTGGTTGTGAAACTGACAAGGTGCTGTTTGAATATTTGAACACAGTGTAAACCTGCACTTTGATGTATTGTTTGGGTGAAACCTATGTTCGGTAACATTTAACACCAATATTTATAGAACAGTATAGAAAAACAAATAAATAAATAGCACAGAATCTACCTTAAGCATACTTCTACTATACACAGAGTCATATACTTTCCCATAATCCCCAGGCAGCGCCTGGAGGTCTCCCAGAATTACAACGGATCTCCAGATGACAGAGAGAACTTCGCCTGGAGAAAATGGTTGCTTGGAAAAGGTGGGCTATACGGCATCACAGACCAAGGAGGTCCCTCCCCTCCCCACCCCATCCCTCCTCCACCCTCCCAAACCCCCAGGGATTTCTCAACCTGGAGCTGGCAACCATACATTGTACCCTGATGGAAACCCCCCAAATCCTGCCTGCCCACTTGACTACTACCTTTGATGGAAGTGACACACATCCTGACTAATGGAATCTTTGACACCAGAATAATCTGAAAAATTGATACGCCTACTATTTAGGGCCTACTATGGATGGCCTACAATACAAACCTGTAGCAATTGTAAAGATATACAAGAAAACTACATCTGGTCATATGTGTGTGTGTGTGTGTGTGTGTGTATATATATATATATATATAAAAATTTCTTGTGTGTACATTTCTGGATGTGTGTCATTGTAATATAAAGAATATTGACCACTGAGGAAGGCCCGAAAGGGCTGAAACGCATATGGTCCTTAGGTCAATAGATTTATACCCATCAATTAAGAACATAAGAACATAAGAGAAGCCAATGTTGAATCAGGCCAATGGCCCATCTAGTCCAACACTCTGTCACACAGCGGCCAAAAATACCAGGCGCCATCAGGAGGTCCAGCAGTGGGGCCAGGACACTAGAAGCCCTCCCACTGCTGCCCCCTCCAGCACCAAGAATAGAGTGCATCACCTGCCCCAGACTAAGAGTTCCCATCTATACCCTGTGGCTAATAGCCACTGGTGGACTTCTGCTCCATATGTTTATCTAATTCCCTCTTGAAACTGTCCATGCTTGTAGCTGCCACTACCTCCTGTGGCAGTGAATTCCATATGTTAATCACCCTTTGGGTGAAGAATTGTATTTGTATAATAACTAACTTGGTTGTATAAGCCTTTTTAAGCCTGATACTTAAGACTATTTCTTTTAACCGCAGTATGTTTTTGCTATGTGTACACCCTAATAAACATTTTGCATTTTTCTACCTCCAAATCTCCAGGGATTCCCCAACCTGGAGTTGGCAACTATCACACAGGGCTGTCATCTAGAGGATGGGGCGGAGTTGTTTTCCGTTGCCCCAGGAGGTCGGACCAGAACCAACGGGTTGAAATTAAATCAAAAGAGTTTTCGGCTAAACATGAGGAAGAACTTCCTGACAGTGAGAGCGTTTCCTCAGGGGAACAGGCTTCCTCGGGAGGTGGTGGGTTCCAGCGTTCCCTCTAAGCCGAGTTAGGGTGAGCCAGCTCACAGTTCTTTTAGCCTCCGGCTCACACATTTTTGTCTTGGCTCAGGAAGGAGGGCTCCAGAGCAAAACTCATGGATGCAGTAGGCCAAATAATTCGTTCACAACTTTAAATGCCAGTAGCTCATGAAGTAGAATTTTTGCTCACAAGACTTTACAGCTTAGAGGGAGCATTGGTGGGCTCTCCTTCTTGGGAGGTTTTCAAACAGAGGCTGGATGGCCATCTGACAGCAATGCGGATTCTGTGAACTTGGGTAGATCATGAGAGGGAGGGCAGGGAGGGTTGCCTCGGTGCTGAGTTCTCGTGGCCCTTTCTTACATGCCCCAAAAAATGCTGATTGCCGCTTTGGTGTCAGGAAGCAATTTTTCTCCAGGCCACTTTGGCCGGGGATCCGGGAGGTTTTTTGTCATCTTCTGGGCATGGAACAGCAGTCACTGTGGGTATGGAGAGGAGGGGTATTTGTGAACTTCCTGCATCGTGCAGGGGGTTGGACTAGGTGACCCTGGAGGACCCTTCCAACTCTACGATTCTATGATTCTATGAACCTAAAGAAATAAATGCGCTGTTCTTCCAATGCTCCTCACAGCAAACACTGGCGACGGCCACTCAGCCCCAACAGATGCCCGGCTGCTTCAGCTCCTGGGGGGGTCTATTTAAACGACGCCCCCCCTTCCCACCCGCCTGTCTCCTTTGATAAGTGTCAAATCCCGGTTCTGTGGACTCTGTCAAGGTCACTTTCAACATGTCACACTCCACTGGGCCGCCGCGCTCCGTTACATTTGCAATTTTCTTCCCTCCGCGTTTGCTTATTTCGGGCCTAAGTAGCCAAGCGCCCGTGGAATCGGCCGCCCGCCTCGGCAGAGAGGGGAGGAACAGGGGTCAGGAGAGGGAACGGTGAGGGAGGCAGGCGCCCCTCCCCAACCTCTCCCAGCCCCCCCCTTAGATGAACGCGTGGATCACGCAAAGCAATCTGTTGGTTGAGATCGCTGTGAAACGAGAGGCCAAAACCCGCTTGAAAACAAGCAGGAGAAGTCTCACTCTTGGAAATCAAGCTCATCTCAGAATATCGTGGGAGAGGACAATTTAAGGCACGGCACAAGCAGGGTTGCCAACCTCCAGGCAGGGCCCGAAGCGTCCCCAGCGCTTGAGGCTACGGAGTTCAGTTCCCCTGCTGGAAAGTGAAGCCTAGGAGGGTGATTTCTACGGTCTCACATCCCTACAGGGTCTGCTGTAACTGAACACACATGAACACACACACGAAGCTGCCTTGTACTGAATCAGACCACTGGTCCATCAAAGCATGTATTGTCTACTCAAACTGGCAGCAGCTCTCCAGGGTCTCTGGCAGAGGTCTTTGCCATCACCTCCTGCCTGGTCTTTGAAGGTCTGGGACCTTCTAAATGCCAAGCAGATGCTCTACCACTGAGCCAGAGTCTCAGGTCGAGGTCTTCCCCATCACCTACTGCCTGGTCCTTTTAACTGGAGATGCTGGGGATTGAACCTGGGACGTTCTAAATGCCAAGCAGACGCTCTACCCCGAGCCAGAGTCTCAGATGGAGGTCTCCCCCATCACCTACTGCCTGGCCCTTTTAACTGGAGATGCTGGGGACTGAACCCAGGCCTTCTAAATGCCAAGCAGATGGTCTACCCCAAGCCAGTCTCTCAGGTGGAGGTCTTTCCCATCACCTACTGCTTTGGCCCTTTTAACTGGAGATGCTGGGGATTGAACCTGGGACCATCTGCATGCCAAGCAGATGCTCTGCCATTAAGCCAGCGTTTCAGGTGGAGGTCTTTCACATCACCTACCACCTGATCCTTGAACTGAAGATTGAACCTGGGACCTTCTGCATACCAAGCAGATACTCCACCACAGAGCCACGGCCCTTTTCCCAGGTCCCACCTGGTGGCCGGCATCTCTACTAGCAGGCCATATCTGCATCCAGGAGCAGTTAGAGAGAACCAATGCTCCCTCCAAGCCGTGGAGTCTTGCGAGCAGAAATTCTACTCTGTGAGCTCCTGGCATTAGAGTTGTGAGCGAGCGATTTGGCGACTGCATAAATTTAAGTTTGCTCTGGAGCCGTCCTTCCTGAGCTAAGACAAAAATGTGTCAGCCGGAGGCTAAACAACTGCGAGCTAGCTCACACTAACTCAGCTTAGAGGGAACCCCGGGAGATTCACAAGGATTTGGGGAGATAAGCTTTTGAGAGTCAACGCTCCCTTCGTCAGATATCTGACAAAGGGAGCGTTGATGAGAGCTTATGCCTCCAAAATCTTGATGTTTTCTTTAGGGGCGACCTGAGTCGAACCTCGCTGTTCTGCTTCAGACCGACACGGCCGCCCTCTGAACTATTGTCACAGATCACGTGGCCATTTGCCAGACTAAAAGATGCAACGTAGAAATTAACAATGTGTGAAAGCTAAAAGGGGGGAAAGGGGACTGACCTGGATAGCTCAGGCTAACCCGATCTCATCAGATCTCACAAGCTAAGCAGGGTCTGCCCTGGTTAGTATTTGGATGGGAGACCTCCAAGGAACACCAGGGTCATGACACGGAGGCAGGCAATGGGAAAAAAAAACCTGTAAACATCCCTCTCCTTGAAGAAGATGACGACGACATTGGATTTATACCCTGCCCTCCACTACCCAAGGGAGTCTCAGAGCAGCTTACAATCTCCTTTCCCTTCCCGCAACAGACACACTGTGAGCAGTGTTCCCTCTAAGCTGCATTAGTGTGAGCTAGCTCTCAGATTTTTGTCCTAGCTCAGGAAGGGCGGCTCCAGAGCAAACTAATGTATGCAGTCGCCAAATCGCTCGCTCACAGCTTGAAATGCCAGGAGCTCATGAAGTAAAATTTCTGCTTACAAGCTTAGAGGGAGCATTGCAGGTAGGTGGGGTTGAGAGAGCTCTTTTGAGGACTGCTCTTGAGAGAACAGCTCTGAGAGAAGTTGTGACTGACCCAAGGTCACACCGGCAGCTGCAAGAGGAGGAGTGTTCCCCCAGATTACAGTCCGCACTCCTAACCACTACACCAAACTGGCTGTCCAAACTGAGCCAGTTAACCTCATCTTGACCAAACTCATTCTCATGAGCTCTGCCACTTTTTCTGCCAGGCAAGATAACCCATTTGTGAGGTTCAAAGTGGAAGAGATAAATTAATTGCATTTGTCATCCTTCTTTCCAGGGTGTCTGTTGTGGGGAGGGAGAAGGGAAAGGAGATTGTCAGCTGCTCTGAGACTCCTTTGGGTAGTGAAGGGCGGGGTATAAATCCAATCACTTCCTCCTCCTCCGATTCAGAACTCCCCCTTGTGGCACTCCTTCCCAGGCAATCCCAACAAAAACTGCTGGCACATTTCCCCTTGTAACTCCCCAGCATAAAGGGCAAAGCATGTATGTTTAAAAAAAAAAAAAAAACAGCAAGGAATTTGGAGGGGGCACGCCACATTTCAGAGGGGGGAATTGCCTCCATAAGCCCCCCCCCGGTAGCTAGAAGCCTGGTTTCCACCCCCCTCAGAAGAAGAAAACTTTTCAAAGAGACAACAGCCATCAGTCTTTACCTTCTATCAGAGAGATCATCTTCTTCTGGGAATTCTAGCAAACGGCTGCTGACTTGATGCTTTTGGTAAATCAGCGCATGGCCTGACCACAGCTGCCTCGCTTTTGCCCTGAGCTGTGGCCTCTCTTCTCCTGTCCTTTTGCACTGCTACCTCCTTTCGGTGCTCCCCACTGCAAATAGCTCAGGAACACATGGGGCTGCCTTCTACTGAGTCAGGCTGATTGCTCAGTGTAGATCAGTATTGCCTGTTCTGACTGGCAGCCTCTTCCCAACAGAGGTCTTTCACAGTACCTGCTATTGAGATAGTTAACTTGTGATACCAGGACAGGAACTTCTGCCTGCAAAACACCTGCTCTACCACAGAGAGCTCTTCCTCCTTTCATTGGCTCCTCCCCTCCTGCTGCCAGGTGGCCACACCCACCACTTTTAACCCTTTCTTTATCCAATTTGGAGCATTTTTTTGGGCTTTCCCTGTGAAATGCAGGTCCCTTCCCTACAGATTGCACCGGGATTTTTTTGGGTGCTGCGCTTTACAGACATGCGCTTGTGCTCCTGCACATGAGGTCCAATGCACAACCATGAGATCACTTCTCCTTTTATATCAGTGGCTTTTACCCTAAAGCACACACAACAGTTTGGTCACTGCAAAAAGGGGAGAAAGGAAGCAAAATGGATCAAAGGCATGGGAGGCTGTGGAGAAATTCTCCTTGTAGGGTGCTCAGTGCAAAACTTAGCATTGCCTTTGGGCGTCCTTGGTGCTTTTGGGTTTATAGGTTTCTAGTCAGGGCTCTTTTTGTAGCAGGAACTCCTTTCCTTTGCCTATTGGGCAACACACCCCTAATGTAGCCAATCCTCCAAGAGCTTTCCGAACACTTCTTACAGGGGCTACTGTAAGCTCTTGGGGGATTGGCTACATTAGGGTGTGTGTCGCCTAATAGGCAAAGGAGTTCTTGCTACAAAAGAGCCCTGGAACTTTCTTCAGTGAGCTGGTGACCAGCTGAAGTGGAAGCAGTTTATGGTTTTTATAGACTGGGTGGGGGACTAGAGTTGCCAACCTCCAGGTGGAGCCTGGAAAGCCCCCAGAATGACAACCAGGGTTATTAACTCTGGGTTTGGAAATGCCTGGATGTCTTGTGGGTGGAGCCTGAGGAGGGAGGGGTTTGGGGAGGGGCAGGACCTCTGTGGCATAAAGCCATAGAATCCATTCTCCGGTCATCGACTGACAGTCTCCATAGCAACCACTGTCTCCAGGAGAACTGATCTCTGTTGCCTGGAGGTCAGTTCAAATGCTGGGACATCTCCAGACCCCACCTGGAGGTTGGCAAGGCTAATCACAACTGATCTCCAGATTACCGAGATCAGCCCCACCCCCCGGACAAAAATGCCAACTTGTTTTTTTTTTTGGGGGGGGGGGTTCTATGGCATTAGACCCTGCCTGAGGTCCTTCCCCTTTCCAAACCCTCCTGTTCCCAGGCTCCACCCCCAAATCTCCAGGAATTTCCCAACCTGGAGCTGGCAGCCCTACTCGGATCCAATATTCAGCTTTACCCAACTGTACCTAAATTTATGTGGAAACGCCCCCCCCATCTCCCCTATCTTGACCCCCAGGGCAAGAAGGATGACACACGCAGTTAACTTATCTCTTCCACGTTGAACCCCATAAACGGGTTACCTGGCAGAAAAGGTGGCAGAGCGCATGAGAATGGGTTTGGCCAAGAAGGGGTTAACTGGCTCGGCTCCAGAACCCCCTTGTGGCCCCCCTTCCCAGGCAATCCCAACAAAAACCACTGGCATTTTTCCCCTTTTATCTTCACAGCATAAAGGGTAAAGCAGGTATGTTAAAAAAAAATGGCAAGGAATTTGGAGGGGGCATGACCCATTTCAAAGGGGGGAACTGCCCCCATAAGCCCCCTGTAGCGAGAAGCCTGGTTTCTACGGTCCCCGGGCTACACCCCCAAATATCCAGGAATTTCCCAACCTGGAGTTGGCAGCCCTACTCGGATCCAATATCCAACTTTACCCAACGGTTCCTAAATTTATGGGGGGAACAGCCCCTCAAATCTCCCCCTATCTTAGCACTGATGGCAAGAAGGGATAACGCAGGCCATGAATCCGTCTCTTCCACACTGAACCACACAAACGGGAGCCCGGGGTGAGGATCCGCTCCCAGCTCTTTTCTGTTCGGATTGCTCGAGCCTTTTTATTTAAAACATGGCCTCTTTATTGTTCTGGCTGGTTGAAGAACTTCTGCAGCTCCTGCGGGACCTGGGGACGAGAGGAGGACCGTGAGGACCGCTGTAAAAACAGGTTCCTTTTCTCTTTCCGACACACTCTTCCAACCAGAACTGGCTCCGGGCTTTTGTGGCCACCGCTAGGCAAGAGGCCCACCTGCTACCCAAATGAGCGTCAGTTGCTTGCGGGATTTCTGCCATCCTTGAACCAAGCTCTCCGCTGGTCCCCAAGCACTGGATACGGACCACTGCTAGGGTTGCCAGCTCTGGGTCGGGAGATGCCTGGAGATTTCGGGGGGTGAAGCCTGGGGAGGGCGGGGTTTGGGGAGGACAGGGACCTCAGTGGGGTACAGTGTCACAGAGTCCACTTTCTAAAGCTGGTTCCCTTCCTGGACTGCAACGACTTGGCCACAGTGATCCATGCGACTGTCACCTTGAGACTGGACTACTGTAATGCTCTCTACACGGGGCTGCCCTTGTCGCAGATTCGGAAGCTGCAGCTAGTGCAGAGTGCAGCGGCCCAGGCTTTTGATGGGTCTCCCTAGATGGGAGCACATCCAGCCTGCACTGGCTGCCAAGGTCCTGGTACTTACCTATAAAGCCCTATATGGCCAGGGTCCGACATACCCGAGGGACTGCCTTTCCCCATACATACCCCAGAGAGCACTACGGTCGGGGTCTCAACATCGATTGACCCTCCCTGGTCCTGAGGACGCCAGGCTCGTTATCACCAGGGCCAGGGCCTTTTCAGTGGTGGCTCCATACTGCTGGAATGAGCTCCCGGAAGAGAGTGGGTAGTAGGGATGGGGAAATACATCTCTGAATATAGAAGTTCCCTTCCAATCTTGAGTCAGCTTGAAGCCTGCAAAAGGGGGCACTCAACGGGTTGAAGAATCTGGGGCTGTGGGATGACGAAAAGGAGGGGGGAGTTGGAGAGTTGGGGGAGCTGAACCTGGTAATGATCCTGCTCTATAGTCTGTAAGGATGGCTTCTTGGGAGTCCCATCCCAGATATTCAAGGTTCCCTCCACATCCACAAGCGAGTGGCTCAGAAGGTGACAAGGACAAAGGACACGGCGTGTTACCTTTTGTTGACGTTTCATGAGAAGCTCGTAGGTGGCGCAGGCCTTGGAGATCAACTCGTTGGCTTCCAGATCGATGAGGTTGTTGCACAGCTGGAGGGGGGAAGGAAGAGATCCTCATCAATCACCTTGAGCTTGTGGGTTCCCGATGGGAGAAGGCTGACGGTTTTGTTTGCAAACAAGAGAATCACATCTGGCGTGAGAATATCCTCAGACGTGCATTGGCATGATCAAAAAGACGTGAGCTTTCCGTTTGGGGCATAGTCCTCAAGGAAACAATTTATGTGGAGGAATCGGCATGCGAAGGAAGGAACGGGTTACCAAACGGTTCCCCACAAAAGGACGCCCGCTGGTATTTAAGATGTAGAAAGTTGCCTAACAAGAAGACAGAGTCAGGTGGGGTCGCCATGTTGGTCTGAAGGAAAAGAACAAAGTTTGATTCCAGAGGCACCTTTGAGACCAACAAAGTTTAATTCTGGGTATGAGCTTTGGTGTGCAAGGCGCACTGCATCTAATTTCAGTGTGCGCACACATGAAAGCTTGTGCCAGAATTAAACGTTGTTGGTCTTAAAGGCGCCACTGGACTCAAATAAGGAGACAGTCCCTTAAAACTACCAGATAGATAATTTCCTCCTCCCATTAAGAAGAGGAGGAGAAGGAGAAGGAGAAGAAGAGGAGGAGGAGATTGGGTTTATACCCCACCCCTCACTACCTGAAGGAGTCTCAGAGCGGCTTACAATCTCCTTTCCCTTCCCCTCCCCACAACAGACACCCTGTGAGGTAGGTGGGGCTGAGAGAGCTCTGAGAGAATTGGGCACGAGAGAACAGCTCTGAGAGAACTTGTGACTGACCCAAGGTTACCCAGCTGGCTGCACGTGGAGGAGTGGGGAATCAAACTCGGCTCTCCCAAATTAGAGTCCATACACTTAACTACTAACCAAACTGGCTCTTAAGTTTCTGACTGAAGCTGTTCTCCCTCAACCAGTTATTTTGTATTCGTCTCTCGCTGCAAATTCAAAAAGTGAAAGATTCTACATAGTTCCTGCGATAAACTGTATTTCTCTCTGATGCCTCTAGAACACCCCCCCCGGTTTGGTGCTGTGTTTAAGTGTGCAGACTCTAATATGGGAGAATCTGGTTTGATTCCCCACTCCTCCACATGCAGCTGCTTGATGACCTTGGGCAAGCTACAGTTCTGTCAGAGCTGTTCTCTCAAGGGCAGTCTCAAAAGAGCTCTCTCAGCCCCACCTACCTCACAGGGTGTCTGTTGTGGGGAGGGGAAGGGAAAGGAGTTTTTCAGTCGCTCTGAGACTCCTTCGTTTAGTGAAGGGTGGGGTACAAATCCAATTTCTTCTTCTTCTTCTTCCAGCATGGCTGCTGAAGATAATGAGGGGCCTATTGAGAGGTAGCCCTACTGACAGATATTCTGGATGGTAAGACCAAAAAAACTGTGCAGAAGGATGCTAAGAATAGAACAGAATAATAAAACAATTTACTTATGAGTAACAACAATATAACTGGTAGTAATTCAACTAAGAATACGACATATGTAGTATTTACAAAAATTCAACAGGTAAATCTACAATTTTATCAATAATCCAACAGGTAAATTTTCAACAATCCAACAGGTAATCATACAACAGGTAAGTCTACAATTAACCTAGTAGTAATTCTACATATGCAATGTTTACAAAAATCCCACCAGTAAGTCCACTATTTAAACAAATAAGATTTCAACAATCCAGCAGGTAAATCTGCAAAATTATTAATTCAACAGGTAAGTCTACAAAGGACAAAATTCAACAGGTAAATCCACAATTTCATCAATAATCCAATAATCTAAGTTTTCAACAATCCAATAGGTAATAATACAACAGGTAAGTATACAATGAAGCTAGTAGTCATTCTACATATGCAGTGTTTACAGAAATCCCACAGGTAAGCCCACTATTTTCAACAACCCAACAGGTAAATCTGCAATATTGTTAACCCAACAGGTAAATCTACAATGAATGACGAAGAGTCTGGATTATAGAACTTCGTTTCAAATAGCCTTCCTCAGCAGAAGCTGATTAAGGAACTCTTTAAGGATTCATCAACTGTTTCCAAGGTAAACATCAGCAAAACGGCTCTCCAATTCATAATAAAAAATATTGACAGGGCAGCCAGTCAACATTCATAGGGGGAAATATCCAAAGTCTTATGTTGCTGGTATGCCATAAATCTGATGAGGCTTGACGGCACTTTTCATCCATCCATCATTGACCGATGTACCTGTCACAGGTTGTTAGTAAGATCTAGAATTTCAGGTCTCCTGCTTTGTTGTTGTTCAGTTGCACAGTCGAGTCTGACTCTTCGGGACCCCAAGGACCACATCACGCCAGGCCCTCCTGCCTTCTGTCGTGCTCCGGAGTTTGCCTAATTCTATGTCCGTTGCTTCGATAACATTGTCTAGCCATCTCATCCTTTGCCGTCCTCTTCTTCTTTGACCTTCGATCTTTCCCAGCATGCATCAGGGTCTTCTCCAGTGAGTGCTCCCTTCTCATTTGGGGGCCAAAGTATTTGAGCTTCAACTTCAGGATCTGGCCTTCCAGGGAACAGTCAGGGTTGATTTCTTTTAAGATTGACTGATTTGATCTCCTTGCAGTCCAAGGGACTCTCAAGAGTCTTCTCCAGCACCGTAATTAGAAAGAATCTATTCTTGGGCGCTCGGCCTTCCTTATAGTCCAATTATATTATTTATTTATTTACAAAACACACACCCCACCTTTCTGCTCTCATTAGGGCCACCAAGGCAACTATCAGATTAAAAAAACATACGTAATAAAAGCAGAGTCTTAAAAACCCTTAACACCAAACAGAACACAGCACTCAGACAATTAAAACCAAAGCTAAAGTATGCAAGCAAAAAACCCAGAAAAACAGGTATTGGAAAAGAGTACGAATCATAGAATCATGGAGTTGGAAGGGACCTCCAGGGTCATCTAGTCCAGCCTACTGCACAATGCCAGGAATTCTCAAATACCACCCCCTCTCCCAGGGGCAGATTAAGGCTCCCTGGTGCCCTAAGCACTGACCAGTCTTGGTACCCCCCTCCTTTCCCCACTGACCCCCAGTCCACTTTAGTTGTTGACTTGTCTGACCAGATATACAATGCAGGTTGCAGCAATACAAAAATCTGGCTCCATCATTTTACTTTTAAACACATGCATGTTACTTTTAAACATAGCCTATGACACTGCACCTCGCCAACAAAAAATAGAAGATAACCCTAGGGTGCACCATGATCAATTTGCACTAGTTTTATCAATTTTTTTTTTTACAAATCTTCATTCATTTTTTTTCCTTTCCACCCTTTCCCCAACTTTGTGGTACCTCCTTTGGCCCCGGTGCCCTAAGCACGTGCTCAGTCTGCTGAATGGTTAATCTGCCATTGCCCCCTCGGCACCCGCACTGACCGCTGTTCCAAGCCCAAAAGGTGACAAAAAACCTCCAGGCTCCCCGGGCAAACTGGCCTGGAGAACAATTGCTTCCTGGCCCCAAAGTGATGATCAGCATTTCCCTGGGTGTAAGGAGGAGGGATTGTTGAAAGAGTGTGAGACAAATTATTTTGGAAAAGGTGTTCACGCTGTGGTGGAAGATGGCAACAAAAGGGAACAGGGGAATCTCCCTGGGGAGACATTTCCAGAGATTTGGGGCTACGACCGAGAAGGGCCTTTCCCGAGTCGCCACCTTCTTAACCTCAGAAGGCAGGGGCACATGAAGCACAGACTTGGAAAATGGCCCAAAGGGCTTGATAGTTTTGTGGGGACTTTCCAACACCACCACTTCACAGTTTCTTACGTGACCCAGAGTTTCCGTAACAAAGCATCTAGTGCAGGCGTGTCAAACATAAGGCCTGGGGGACGGAACTGGCCTGTTCGGGGCACTTACGCGGCCTGTGGGCAACTAGTGCAAGGGAGGGAACAGGAGACTGCTCAAGGCAGAATGGGCGGAGCCACTCCGATTTTGGCTTCAGCAATGGCGGAACAACCTGGTCTGCAGCAGTCGAGTAGCGTGGGAGCGTCTGCCCAGTGCTGCACCGCTGGCTCTCCAGTCCCACCCCATATGGGTTTTCCTTTGCTCACACCCCCTCCCAGCCCATGAGGCCTTACACCAACTCAGAGCTTACCAGCTGATGCCCTTTATACAGTTTATATCTCCTGGTAACTGGCATGATGTTTTATGGGACACGTGGCCCAGCCTGGCCCGACCAAGTGACATTTATGTCCTATCCAGCCCCTTGTATCAAATGAGTTCGACACCTCTGATCTAGCGATACCTTAAAGATAGTTTCCACAGGTAGCTTGTAGTATTGGGAATCCCAAGCTACTGAGTGGTGAGTTTAAGCCTGGGCAGATGATGCCCTCTGTTATTGGGGCACCCAAAGGTTGCCTGTGCCTAGGGTTGCCAGCTCCAGGTTGCAAAATACCTGGAGACTTTGGGGGGTGGATCCTGAGGAGGGCGGGGTTTGGGGGAGGGGAGGGACCTCAGCAGGGTACCATGCCAGAGAGTCTACGCTCCAAAGCAGCCATTTTCTCCAGGGGGAACTGACCTCCGGTTGTCTGGAGATCAACAATAGCAGGAGACCTCCAGGTGCTCCCTGGGGGCTGGCAACCCTGCCTGTGCCGGAACTCCTGGGCCCCCCTGCTCACCATTAAGATGTCATCTCCGCTCATGTCTTTTTGGAGGATCTGGTCTCTCACCATCTGGAGCATGGTGTAGGCAACGATCACCTGGAAGTTTCTGCAGGGCTTTCCGGTTAGAAACACCTGGGAGGAGGGAGACACAGGCTAAGATCAGCTGGGGGGTGACTGAGGGTCAGGGCTATTTTTGGGCAGGAATGCACAAGTTCCGGTTGGCTCCCAAGTTGGCCACACCCAGCAGGAACTGATTAGCATAATAGGCCACACCAGGGGTCATTTGGAGCAGGAGCGCACAGGAGCGGAGCTCCGGCAGTTAAAAGCACAGGTGGTGGTAAGCCCTGCTCCCAGCAGAAGTGCAAAGCAGCAGGTGTACCATTCCTCCTGAGCCCAGATAGGCTACTCTGGGACTGGAATGACAGCCCCCAGAGTAGAAAGACAGTCCCTAGGGGTGGAGCCTGAGCGGTGGGTGTTGCCTCCTGACACACTTCCGGTGATGTCAGGGAGTGTGGCAAATGCAAATAAGTTATGCTAATGGTTTATGCTAATGAGCTCCTGCATCTCTTTTTCTACAAAATGACTCCTGGGCCACACCCAACAGCAGAAACTCATTAGGATTGGCTACATTAGGGGTGTGTGGCCTAACATGCAAAAGAGTTCCTGCTCCAAAAAAAAGCCCTGGGTTTTGACAACAAACAAGGTAAACCGAATAAGAAGCAAAAGGTGGGTGTGGCTGGATGACCACTCTTCTGGTAACATGGGGGTGTGGCCTAATATGCCAATGAGATGTGCTGGCAGGGGTGTGGCCTAATATGGTGACAAGTTTCTGCTGTTGGGTGTGGCCTATTATGCTAATGAGTTCCTGTTAATGAGTTCTACAAAAAAAGCCCTACTGAGGGTGTATGGACATCATGGCCAATATTTGTGCCAATTTCTCTGTCCGTTTTGTCACCTGTCAGGTTTGGGAAGAGGGGGTTGGTTGTGTGAGAAACCCTCCTTTTTAAAGGACCGTGTTGGGTTCCATAGATACCTGTTTTTGCATTGTTAAACTGTTTACCAGACGAGTTAGATAAGAGTCACAGATATTGTGTTTTAAATGTTATAACAGCTGCCAGAATCTTATTTGCAATGACATGGAGGACACTGAAGATTCCAACACTACATGAGTTGATATCGAAGATTACGGAATGTGCTGAAATGGACAAGGTGACAAGTATATTTAAAGGGAAAATGGAAGAAGAATTTATGGGACCCTGGAGGGCATTCTATGACCGGTTAAAACTTAAGTATTAAGATAATAAGATTGAGTGAAGAATAATGAGAATGATAGATGAAGTGGCTGTGGAATTGTAATGAGAAGATATACATGCAGAATGCGAAACCGGAATTTTAAAAAATATTTCTGTATTTTTCTTTTCTTCCTTCCTTTCCCCTTCCCCCCCTTTCCGTATATAAACTAATAATTTTTTTTCAAAAAAAAAATCTGTTTTTTACATAGAT
Source organism: Gekko gecko (assembly GCA_029375565.1). Classification (NCBI taxonomy): domain Eukaryota; kingdom Metazoa; phylum Chordata; class Lepidosauria; order Squamata; family Gekkonidae; genus Gekko; species Gekko gecko. The sequence goes on along the minus strand of JAPDNY010000017.1, from coordinate 5,207,362 downwards.
GCCTTGAACAGATGAAACTATACACGAACACCTGAAACTTATATTGAGTTTGGTTCATCAAAACCAGTATTGCCTACTATGGCTGGCAGAGGGTCTCCCAGGTCTCAGGCAGAGGTCTTTCCCATCACCTACTGCCAGGTCTTTTAACTGGAGATACTGGGGATTAAACTTGGGACCTTCTGCATGCCAAGCAGATGTTCTGCCACTGAGCCACAGCTTATCCCTTGGGTTAGGAGAAAGGAGGGTTTAGAAATAAGGAAATCAGGCACGATATGCTGGGGAAGACCTTGATCTGAGACCTTGGCTCAGTAGTGGAGCATCTGCTTGGCATACAGAAGGTCACAGGTTCAATCCCAGGGGTCTCCAGTCAAAATAATCAGGTCATGGATGATATGAAAGACTCTGTGACCCTGAAGAGCAGCTGCCAGTCAGAGCAGGCAATAGTTACCTTGACGGACCTGTTGTTGTTCAGTCACACAGTCAAGTCAAACTCTTCGTGACCCCATGGACCAGATCACACCAGGCCCTCCTGTCTTCCATCGTGCTCTGGAGTTTGCTCAATTTCATCTTCGTTGCATTGGTGACACTGTCTAACCATCTCATCCTTTGCTGTCTCCTTCTTCTTTGACCTTCAGTCTTTCCCAGCATCAGGGCCTTCTCCACTGAGTGCCTCCTTCTCATTGGGTGGCCAAAGTATTTGAGCTTCAGCTTCAGTATCTGGCAGACCTAGGGTCTACCTAAGGCAGCTTCGTATGAATACATGAACACATGGAGCTGACTTATACGGAATTAGACCCTTGGTCCATTGAAGTCAGTATTGTCTACTCAGACTGGCAGCTGCTCTCCAGGGTCTCAGGCAGAGGTCTTTCCCATCACCTCCTGCCTGATCCTTTGAACTGGAGATGCCTGGGATTGAACCTGGGACCTTCTGCATGCCAAGCGGATGGCTCTGCCACTGAGCTACAGCCTCTCCCTTGGGTGAGGAGAAAGGAGGGCACAGAAATAAGGAAATTAACCAACCTAGGAGGATTGAGAGCTGTACCTTGCATATTGCTCTGAGCTCCTTGGAAGAGAGATGGAATAAAAATGAGACAGGAATAAAAATGGGACACTGGGAGAGTTAGAGAGTTAATCCTAAGCAGGTCTACTGAGATCTGTTCAGTGGGGCTGGCCCCCAGGAAAGCATTCTTAGGATTGTGGTATAGTGATCAGGGGGTTGAGCTGGGACTCATCAAACTGACCGGGAGACCTTGAACCGGTCCTTCTTGCTCGGCCTCATCTTCCTCACAAGGTGGTTGTGAGGAGAAAACAGAGAGTGATGAGTTCTGCCCAAGTTCAGGCCTGTAGCCAGGATTTTTTAAGTCGGGGGCATTTAAATTTCTTAGGGGGCACTGGCTAATTGAGTTAAAGGAATACCTGGCTCCTTCCCTGTACCTGCTGCCGCTCGGGGGCCCTGGGCTGGATGGGAAGTCAGGGGGCCTCGCCAGTAAGTCAGGGGGCCTCGCCCTGGGATGCCACACGGTAGCTACGGGCCTGCCGAAGTTAGTAGTAGAAGAGATTGGATAGAGAGAGCCAGTTTGGTGTAGTGGTTAAGTGCGCGGACTCTAATCTGGGAGAACCGGGTTTGATCCCCCACTCCTCCACTTGCACCTGCTGATGTGACCTTGGGTCAGTCACAAGCTCTGGCACAGCTGTTCTTGAAAAAGAGCAGTTGCTGTCAGAAGTTCTCTCAGCCCCACCTGCCTCACAGGGTGTCTGTTGTGGAGAGAGGGAGGGAGAGGAGTTTCTAAGCCGCTCTGAGACTCCTTTGGGCAGTGAAGGGCGGGATATAAATCCAATCTCCTCTTCTTCTTCTACCCCGCCCTTCGCTACCCAAAGGAGTCTCAGAGCGGCTTAGAAACTCCTTTTCCTCTCCCTCCCCATAACAGATAACCTGTGAGGTAGGTGGGGCTGAGAGAGCTCTTTTGAGAACTTGTGACTGGCCCAAGGTCACATCAGCAGCTGCATGTGGAGGAGTGGGGAATCCAAACCTGGTGAGGTATAATCCAATCTCTAATCTTCTTCTTCTTCTTCCTGTATGTAATTCAGTCTTTATTCATATAGTATTTTTGGTACATTGCAATATTGATTTTGTAAAAAATATATTGTAAAATATTTTGTATCATTATAAGGTTTCAAGAGGTCCTGTCCACATGAAGCCAGTCGAAACAAATTTGTATTCCGGGAAACTTCGTCAACCTGCACCTTTTTCCTTTCCTTCTTCTTTGTATCATTGTCGTTTATACATGGTTTGACATTAGCACTATAAAGTTTTTCCATGTGTTTTGAGCATTGATTCTGTATAGCGCTTGCCTACAGCTTGCTTCTTCTTTTGTATTTGGAGCTTTGGAGCTGTGATTCTCTTATTGCACACTGTAGGTATGGGATACAGGCAATCCTCCCTCTACGCTGTGGAGCAGAAGTCCATCAGCGGCTATTAGCCACAAGGTATAGGTAGGAACTCTCAGTCTGGGGCAGGTGATGCACTCTATTCTTGGTGCTGGGGGCGGCAGCAGTGGGAGGGCTTTTAGTGTCCTGGCCCCACTGCTGGACCTCCTGATGGCACCTGGTATTTCTGGCCACTGTGTGACAGAGTGTTGGACTAGATGGGCCATTGGCCTGATCCAACATTGGCTTCTCTTATGTTCTTATGAGCCTCATGAGCAAAAATTCTTTGTGAGCTGCTGGCATTAAAGTTATGAGCGAGCCATTTGGCTACTGCATCAACTAGTTTGCTCTGGAGCCGTCCTTCCTGAGCTAAGATGAAAATGTGTGAGCCGGAGGCTAAGAAACTGGGAGCTAGCTCACACTAACTCAGCTTCGAGGGAAAACTGGGAGCTAGCTCACACTAACTCAGCTTAGAGGGAACACTGGATACAAGTCTTGGTATGGAATTAAGCGGACTCCTTGGCAGCGCCGCCTTTGGAGATCGCAAACCTCCGACCCAGATGGCGATTTGCCCTCTCCCCTCTCCGCCGTCTAATTAAAGCGGAATGGCTGGCGTGTGAGCGCCCCGTCAGCAGGAACACCAACTGCCGGGAGACTCTGGGCAAATATTAATTGAAATAATAAAAGCAACCAAAGCCCAGGACGGAGGAGGAGAGCGAGCAGCAAATGGTTTCTGTTTGGCGGGTCAGAAATCCTGCGGCTGCGGCAAACCCGGCCTGCGTCTGGGATTTGACTTAAAAGGCCCTTGCAGAAGCGAGGAAGTCGCTGCCAACGCTAATACAGGCCAGCTGTGCCTTTGGCAGGATCCGGCGACTCGCGTCAACAGTCAAAAGGGGCCGCTCAGCTACTGTGGCTTCCAGAACTCAGAACCCCCTTCCCTTCCACCCGTCTTCGGCTCCAAGAGGCAACAAAGCAGAGCAAGGAGGCAGCAGGGTAGGACTGGATTCTCTGTTTCCAATCAGAATCCACTGTGTGCACAAGATTAGGTCATTCTTGAGGGCGTCCGGCGAAGCCGAGGGGCGGTACCTTCAGGAGGGCAGAAGGAAAGGCTTCTTCACACAGAGAGGGAGGGAAATGTGGAATTCGCTGCCAGAGGATGTAAAGATGGCCAAAGGCATAAACGACTTTAAAAGTGGATTAGATCGATTCATGGGGGAGAGGTCCTTTAGTGGCTATTTGCAGTGAGGTCCATTAGAGGTCCATTAGTGTTCCCTCTAAGCTGAATTAGTGTGAGCTAGCTCACAGTTTTTTAGCCTCCGGCTCACACATTTTTGTCCCAGCTCAGCAAGGAGGGCTCCAGCGCAAACTAATCTGTGCAGCAGACAAATCACTTGCTCACAACTTTAATGCCAACAGCTCACACAAGTAGAATTTTTGCTCACAGGACTCCCTGGTGACTTAACGGAACCTCCATGTTCAGAGGCAGTCAGCCTCTGAATCCGAGTGCCAGGAGGGAACACCAGGGGAAGGCCTCAGCCTCTCTGCCCTGTTGTTGGCCCTCCAGAGGAACTGGTTGACTGCTGTGTGAGACAGGAGGCTGGACGAGATGGACCCCTGGTCTGACCCAGCAGGGCTCTTCTGATGTTCTTAGGAAGGCCTTGGCCTCCATGCCCTGTTGTTGGCCCTCCAGAGGAACTGGTGTGTGAGACAGGATGCTGGACTAGATGGACCACTGGCTTGATCCAGGAGGGCTCTTCTTATGTTCTAAGGAGGAGGAGGAGGAGGAGGAGGAGATTGGATTTATATCCCGCCTTTCACTCAGAGTCTCAGAGCGGCTTACAAACTCCTTTTCCTTCCCCTCCACACAGCAGACATCCTGTGAGGTGGGGCTGAGAGAGCTCTTTCAAGAGCAGCTCTGACAGAACTATGGCTTGCCCAAGGTCATCCAGCAGCTGAAAGTGGAGGAGGGGCCTCTGTGCCTCACTGCTGGATCTCCAGAGGATCTAGTTGGCCACTGTGTGAGACAGGAGGCTGGACTAGATGGACCCTGACTGGTCTGATCCGGCAGGGCTCTTCTTATTCTCACTGCAAATTCACAGACTGGTTTCCAGGACTGCGTTATGGAACATTTTTTTCTTGAATATTTATGTGTTCATTTGTACCCTGCCTTTAACCCCAGTGGTACCCAAAGCAGCTTGCCTCATTCTCCTCTCCTCCATTTTTGCTCTCGCGACAACCCTGCGAGGTAGGTTAGTCTTTTCTCTTCTCCAGCCCTTTTTCCCCGCTCCAGTCGAAGCTATGTGACTGTTAACCTGTTTGTTGGCACTAGTGGTAGGGGAGGCCAGGAGACACCTTGACAGGTGCTGTGGTGCTCACAGGTGCCCTGCTGGGAACTGCTGATAAAAGAATTGCCCCTGAACTCCCCGTCAGGAACTGAAGGGTGTCCTTAGTCAGCTATCGATCTCCTCGAGGGCCACGAAGGAACCAACCGAACAATGAGAAAAAAACTCACCTCCCAGAGTCTCCAGACGTCGTCAAAGGACTTGAAGACCCGCTGGAAGAAGAGGCAGAACCACGGGAACAAGGACTGAACCACTTCGCCTTTTTCTTCTGGAAAAAGTCAGGAGAACCCAGATCAGGTTTCCGTAATCCTCTCTTAGCACACGTGAAGTTGTCATTCCGAGTCAGACCCTGGTTTCTCCTGAGGTCAGTATTTTCTCCTCAGATGGGCAATGGCTCCCCAAGGTCTCTCACGCAGAGGTCTTTCACCTCGCCTACTACTGAATCCTTTCAACTGGAGATGCCGGGGATTGAACCTGGGACCTTCTGCATGCCAAGCAGATGCTCCACCCCTGAATCAGAGACTCAGATCAAGGTCCTTCCCATCACCTACTGCCTGATTCATTTGACTGGAAATGCCGGGGACTGAACCTGGGACCTTCTGTATGCCAAGCAGATGTTCTACCACTGAGCCAGGGTCCCAGGTCAAGGTCCTTCCCATCTCTACTACATGGCCTTTTTAACTGGAGAGATGCCAGGGATTGAACCTGGGACCTTCTGCATGCCAAGCAGAGGCTCTTCCACTGAGCCAGGGTCTCTCAGGTCAAGGTCTTTTCAATCCCCATTTACCTGATCCCTTCAACTGCATATGTCGGAGACTGAACCTGGGACATTTTGCACACCAAGCAGATGCTCTATCACTGCGCCAGGGTCTCAGGTCAAGGTCTTTTCTATCACCCACTACCTGATCCTTTTAACTGGAGCTGGGGATTGAACCGGGGGCCTTCTGCATGCCAAACAAATGCTCTACCACTCAGCCAGGGTCCCAGGTGGAGATCTTTCCCATCACCTCCTACCTGATCCTTTAAATTGAGGATGCTGGGGACTGAACCTGGGACCTTCTGCATGCCAAGCAGGTGCTCTACCACTGAGCCAGGGTCTCAGCTCAGGGACTTTCCCATCACTTGCTACCTGATCTCTTTAACTAGCTGCCGGGGATTGAACTGGGGAGTCGGGACCTGCTGCATGCAAAACAGATGCTCTGCCCCTGACCCACAACACTTCCCTTATAGCCAGTGTGCCACCAGAGTGCTACCAGAGTGCCACCGGTGCCATAGTTACATCACTTCCAGTCGCCAGAGAAATGACATCATTGTGTCAACAGTGACATCATTGCATTTCCGTGTGTGTGTGGGGGTGCTCCTCCCGCCTGTTGCTGGCCTCACGGCGCAACTCAAAGGAGAGTTAACGCCCTTCTTATGCCATTTAAGTCAGTGGTCTTAGAATCATGAAACTCTGGTCAGGATGGCACAGTGAGTTTCCAGGTCAGGGTGTCCTGCTGTTACACCTGCCATATATGCTCAGAGGTGGTTTGCCATTGCCTGCCTCTGCATAGTGCCCCTGGTGGTCTCCCATCCAAGGACTGACCAGGGCCGACCCTGCTTAGCTTCTGGACTCCGACCGGATCGGGCTATCCTGGCCCATCCAGCTCACAGCACATTCCTCTAGCCCTGTGGAATCACTGGAGGGGAAAGGAAACATTATCGAATCCTTGCAAAGACAGGCTGGGCAGGGGAGCTTACCCAGGTGCTTAGCAAAGGCGGGATCCATGAAAGCAATCAGGCCTTTCAGCATGGCCAGGTTCTTCTCCACCCCAATGTTCAGGATGCAGCTGTTCTCCTGCAAAAAAACCAACCCTGTTGTTATGTATCGGATATACATAAATAGCCTAAGCTTGAATCTCACCCCTATCTAAGCCTGGTATTGAAAACAGCAAACTCTGATTGGCTACTTTGTGTAGTAGACCAATCAGGATACTAGAACGGCTCTGGAGGGAGATGTTCTTATTGGTTGTTATGTTACTGTTCTGATTGGTTCTTAAAGCAACAAGGGGTGTGGTTATGCCAGCCCGGATAGTTTAAAAGGAGGGCCTGCTGCTATCTTGCTTTTGGGTTTGTTCCTATCTTGTAAATAAAGCTGAAGCACTTATTATGAGCTGCTGCCTTAAGTCTCATACATAACATCTGCAAAGCAGGGATCCCAAAACGGGAGAGCGTTTGAAGGGACACGGAGAGTCCAGATGGCTTTGCTTGGCCGCGTCCTCCTCTTAAAACGCTGAAATTAATCATCCCCGAGATAGCCACAGGTATCAGCAAACCAAGATGGTTTCGCAGGCAGCCCGGATTCCGCCAGAGCTGGTGCGTAAGTCCCCCATGCTGAGTGTTTGGCAAAGTGCAGCTGGGCTTCCTTCTGTCGCCCAGTCCGGAAGGTAGCCGAGAAATTCCTGTACCTCGCGGCTCCAAGAGACTGTTCCGGGCCGGAATCAGGGGTGGGAATGTCTGGCCACCTGCAAAGTCCATTTCCTGGCAGATGGCTCGCCACCACCTCCGACTAGGCACGCAGGAACAAATCCACCACTTCCCAGTACAGGAAATAACTGCTGGCCATGGAGGGTGCTGAGCACAAGAGAATTGTGGTTGGCTGGTTTTCCAAGGCTCTCCTCCTAAATCGCCTCAAGTGAGCCCCCACAAGGTTGCAGGGCAGGGTTCCACAATGTCGTAGGGCAGGGCCCCCACTGAACATTTTCCTGGTCCCTGCCAAGTGTTTTTAGAAGGTGGGCAGGCCAGGTAGGGCCCTTGCCTAGCAGTGCTAGTGCTTCTGATTGGCCTTTGGGGATTTAATGGGCTGTGGAGAGGTTTAAAAACGTTACTGTGGGAGCAGATATCACCACAGCTCAAGGGTCTTCACTGTGTGACCAAAGGTAAGCTGCAGTGGCTGTTTTTTGGCTGGCTCTGCCTTCTGTGGCAGCCATTTTGCGGCTGGGTTTGCCTTCTGTGGCAGCCATTTTGCGGCAGCCATTTTGTGGCTGGCTCTGCCTTCTGCGGCAGCCATTGTGTGGCAGCCATTTTGTGGCCGGCTTGGCCTTCCATGGCAGCCATTTTGCAGCTGTGCCCACTAGGCTGTGTCAAGATTCAAAAGGTGCCCACAGGCTGAAAAGGGTTGGGGACGCCTGTTGTAGGGGATTCTGGGGTTATCAACCCTTTCTTAGAAGAGCTGTGACTAGCAGCAAAGATAGGGCTAAAAGGAATGAGAGAAAGTCTCTCCTGTGTAGGCATAATGGGGGGAGAAGACAAGATCCACTACGGGAAGAGAAGGCAGCTGCAATGTATACTCCACCTTTACCTTTGGCTCACGGTTGAAGCTCTCCTCCAATCTAAGAAGGCTTCCTCCAAATTAAGAACATAAGAAGAGCCCTGCTGGATCGGATCAGTGGTCCATCTAGTCCAGCCGTCTGTCTTACACAGGGGACAACCATTTCCTCTGAAGGGCCAACCACAAGGCATAAGGCTGAGGCCTTCATAAGAACATTGGAAGAGCCCTACTGGATCAGACCAATGGTCCATCTAGTCCGGCATCTTGTCTCACACAGTGGCCAACCAGTTCCTCTGGAGAGCCAACAACAGTGCCTAGAGGCTGAGGCCTTCATAAGAACATAAGAAGAGCCCAGCTGGATCAGCCCAGTGGTCCATCTAGTCCAGCATCTTGTCTCACACAGTGGCTAACCAGTTCCCCTGGAGGGCCAACAACAGGGCAGAGAAGCTGATGTTGCCTCCTGGCTCTGGGATTAAGAGGTGTAGTGTCTCTGAATGTGGAGGTTCTCCTCAGCCACCATGGCTAGTAGCTATTGATAGACTTATCCTCCATGAATCTATCATCTAACCCCTTTTAAAGCTGTTTGTTCCTCTGGCCATCACTATATCCTCTGGCAGCAAATCCCACATTTTAATCTGTGTCAAGCAGTGTTCCCTCTAAGCCGAGTTAGTGTGAGATAGCTCACAGTTTTTTAGCCTCCGGCTCACACATTTTTGTCTTGGCTCAGGAAGGATGGCTCCAGAGCAAACTAACGTATGCAGTAGCCAAATTGCTCACTCACAACTTTAATGCTGGGAGCTCACAAAGTAGAATTTTTGCTCACAAGACTCCACAGCTTGGAGGGAGCTTTGGTGTCAAGTAGTATGTCATTTTGTCCATCCTGAACCTACTGCCTGTCAGCTTCTCTGGCATTCTAATCTTCTGGGAGAGTGAGAAAAAATTATCTTTTTCCACTAGGGTTGCCAGCCCCCAGGTCCCAGTGGGGGTTCCCCCACTTTTGGGGTCTGCAATCCACCACTGGCCAGCAGGCCGGTGAGGAAACACCACCCCCAACTAGGGACGTCGTCGGCTGCCCTCCCCAATGCAATGATGTCACCAGAGTGAGTTTTCGCCCCCAAACCAGAGCGTCACGTGTGACTTCGCTGTCATGATGATGTCACTTCCAGGTGATGCCATCACATTGGGACATCGCCTAACAACATCCCGCCCACCTCCAGAAACCCCCTGAATCCCCCGCCGCGATGGTGAGGGGACCTGGCAACACTATTGCCCGCTCTCTCCACCCCACGCATAATTCTATAAACCTCTATCGTGTTTCGACCTCCCCTTAGTTGTTTCTTTTCTAAACTGGAAAGTCCCAGACTCTTCGGCCTTTCCTCCGAGGGAAGGCGCTCCAATCCCCTCATCATCTTGGATGCCCTCCTGCAGGAAGTGCCATTCGAGTCGGAGGAATGCTGCTTAGGCTGGAGGCTTTTTGGAGTACGGCTGGGTATGCCCTGGCGGCTTGGAGCTGTGTCTAGCTTTCCCGTCTCCGGGTCCCCCGAGGATTTAGCGCAAAGAGTTTCCAAAGTGTCCATCTAGCGTTAGGAGCAGGGGCAGATTCACCATTAAGCCGACTAGGCAGGTGCTTAGGGCACCAGGGCCAAAGCGGGCACCACAAAGTTGGAGAAAGGGTGAAAAAATGTAGAAAGAATGCCTTTCAGGTCATGAATATTGGAACTTTGATATGTTTAACTTGTGAAATATTAAAATAGATGTATTGCATTTTTGTAGAACTTTATGTAGTCAAAGCTTGGCTGAGTTTGTACAGTATATTGTGTTATCCTATGAATACATTTTTGTGTTGCCGCAACCTGCATTGTCTATCTGGTCGGACAGGCCAACAACTCAAATGGACTGGGGTCCGTGTGGAAAGATGGGGGGCACCAAGATTGGTCAGTGCTGCCTGAGGGCACCAGTGAGCCTTCATCCGCTCCTGGTTAGGAGTAATATTGACCGGCTGATTTGACAGCAGGTCTATGTCCCTCCTGGTATTTGGCTGCTACACATTGCATTGACGACGTGCTGGATTGCCCTCTCCTCTTGCCGTCTGAGGGGCCGTCCATGGAGGTAACAACCAATGCTCCCTCTAAGCTGTGGAGTCTTGTGAGCAAAAATTCTACTGCATTAACGCCGTGAGCTGGCGATTTGGTCGCTACATGAATTAGTTTGCTCTGGAGCCATCCCTTCCTGAGCTGAGACAAAAATGCGTGAGCCGGAGGCTAAAAAACCTGTGAGCTAGCTCACACTAACGCAGCTTAGGGGGAACCCTGGTAACAACTCTCTAGGACCTGCTGGTTGACCTCCTGATGGCACCTGGGTTTTGGCCACTGTGTGGCACAGTGTTGGGCTGGATGGGCCATTGGCTTGATCCAACATGGCTTCTCTTCTGTTCTTATGTTCTTGGACAACATAAGACACTGGATGACCCCAGGCCAGCCCCAAGCACCGATTCCCTCAATCACACCGGCAACAGCCAATGAAGAAACCTTCTGTTTTTCCTATTCCCTCTTTCTTTCTGTATCTCTTATAATAAAAAAGTCAAGGTAATTTTCTTTTTAAAAAAAGGAACCTACTGTTTTCTGGAGAAAGAACTGGAACAGCCAATAGATTTCGTGCTCCTTTTCCACAAATAGCCTGAAGAGCAAAAGCATCTCATGGAAACCCTGCTGATATTCTGGGCGGGGGAAGAGAACCAGACGGATGAAACCAGCAACCAAAAAACAAAGCCCTGATCGTGGTCTCCCCTGTTCTTCCCCATTCCCCATCTCAATTCCCTGTAGTTTCTGTCTCTGCTCCAAGGACATTCTCCACACCAGCCTGATGTCCCCACGTAGGTCACAGCCTTAACGTCATCTCCCAGAAAATATTCCCTTTGTAGCCCAACGTATTCAATATCCTCCCAAAATTCTCACCCCAAGTTGTCCCCAGATATTGGAGATTTGAATCAGTTGGTCTTCTTCCTGAACGAAGAATGCAATAGGGATTCTCCACTGTTCTGTTTCTTGGTTCCAAATATTGGTCACTGCCCTGCACGTGTGCCATTAGCCACAGATTTCACTTCCTCCCATTCACACGCATTTGTTTATCAACACACATTACCAAAACACCGCAAAAAGAAAACTCTTATAAGAGCAGTGTGCCTCAACACAACGTGCACCCAAAGAACCTTGATGCGGTCTCACATCTCACCAAGATTGCTTTTTTGCAGTATCTTAGCACTGTGTACATGCATGCTGATAATGTAGAGGAAGGAAAGAGACACATGCCCAATTTAGATATATTTTTTAAAATGGAGTACTCCTATGGCCGGGGTCCCCAACGTGGTGCCCCATGGTTGCCACGGAGCCTGCCCATGCCTTACCTGATGCCCACCAAATGTTTTCAGAAAGTTGTAGGTCATGTGGGGCTCTTGCCTAGCACAGTTTCATTTCTCCTTGCCTGCATTTGAAATTCTGGGTGTACGTGTGGCTCCACCTCCTGCAACCTCTGGTGGCAGCCATTTTGTGGTTGACTCCACCTCCACTGGCAGCCATTTTGTGGTTGACTCCCCCTCTGGTGGCAGCCATTTTGCGGTTGACCCCCTCTGGTGGCAGCCATTTTGTGGTTGACTCCCCCTCTGGTGGCAGCCATTTTGTGGTTGACTCCCCCTCTGGTGGCAGCCATTTTGCGGTTGACTCCACCTCCTCCAGCAGCCATTTTATGGTTGACTCCGCCTCCACTGGCAGCCATTCTGTGGTTGCACCTACCACCCTGTGTCAGAATTCCAATCCTTCCCACAGGCTCAAAAACATTGGGGGCCCCAGTCCTAAGGCATTGGTTCCACTTCTGAATGAAGAGATAAGTAATTTGGAACCCCAAAGTCCATGGAGCAATGTAGTTGAGGGATGTACCCCTTAATCCTTTTTCTTACCTGCCTCCACGTTGCACACATAGTTCAGCAGAAGGATCTTCTCCAGCTGACTCTTGTCCATCACTGAGTTGCCCTGCGCATCTTTGATGTAAAGCCTCTGCACGTCGGACTCTGTTAAGGGTGTGGGACGATGAAGGAAAGGCCACATGAAGCTCTCGCCATGGAGACTAGACCGCAGAGACAAGACTCTCCAAGGCCTCTGTGTGGTAGCCGGTGCAGCCCAAGCCAGAACTGGGATTCCATCCTGACCAATGCTGTGATAGATGCCAGCCGCTCCAGAAATACCTCCTCTTGCTGATTCCAGCTCTATGTACAGGAAGCGTGGTGGCCATCTTCATCCCACCCTCTTTCCAGTCCAATCCAATCCTGTGGCCCACCATTTTATTTCCCACAATGCACCAGGTCTTTTCTAACAGTTCCTGCTGGGATGAAGCAGCCAAAACAAGAAACAGGCTCAAGGAGCCAACAATAGAAGCTGTCATTTCATTGAGGAGGGGGAAAGAACCAGAAACAGCTTGTTTCCACAGGGAGTGGCCACGGAGCATTTGCTCGGCAGGCGGAAGGTCCCAGGTTCGATCCCCAGCATCTCCAGTTAAAAAGATCATCTGGTAGGTGATGTGAAAGACCTTTACCTGAGACCCTGGAGAGTGGCTTGCCAATCTGCGTAGACAACACTGATCTTGATGGACCAAGGGTCTGGATTCAGTATAAGGCAGCTTCATATGCTCATGTGTTTCATAAGAACATAAGAGAAGCCAATGCTGGATCAGGCCCATGGCCCATCCAGTCCAACATTCAGTCACACAGTGGCCAAAAATACCAGGTGCCGTCAGGAGGTCCATCAGTGGTCCTCTCTATATCAGCGGACCTCTCTATATTCTCTCTATATTAGCTGACAGGAGGGCTGCCAGCTCGAGATTGGGAAACACCTGGAGGTTGTAGGGGTGGAGCCTGAAGAGGGCGGGGCTTGGGGAGGGGAGGGAGTTCACTGGGGCATAAAGCCATAGACTCCACCTTCCAAAGCAGCCATTTTCTCCAGGTGAACTGACCTCCGTTGCCTGGAGATCGTTTGTAATCTCAGGAGATCTCCAGCCACCACCTGGAGGTTGGCTACCCTAGCTGTGAGTGAGCATAGCTCAGTGGTCAGACTCTCAGCCTAGGAGCTGACAGATCCAGCTGGAGACCTCATCCCGCCATAACACTCATGGGGCCATCTTAGACCCGTCTCTTTCTTTTTCATGACTTACATGTCACAGAATCGACAAGGTTGGTCCAAGGTCCCTGCCCTGCATCAGCAAGTTGTTGGTTCTCCTCAGTTCCCATGTGTGCGGTTGTCTGGTTTAGATCATGAGGGCTGCCCGGTCTCCTGCTATATGCTTTAACCATAGAGTTGTGTAAATCCTAGTGCATGACATCACTTCCTGTTTTTACCGGAAGAGACATCAGGTTGCTGGGGTGATGCTAGCATGCCAGTCCCTGCCCCCAAAGTAATTCATGGAGTTGCCAGCCGTTGCCTGACACACCTATTTGGATCACAACTGAAGCGTTCATGAAGAAAGGCCTTCGGCCGTGTCCCCAGTGTGGTTTTCTCAACTTGAAACAGGCCCGGGGGCGCAGTATTTGGCCCACTGGGGAAACTCATACGCACCACAAAAGCAGAAACTGTGGAGAATCCACCACTCACAATCAGACTGTTTCACACAATACAAGGCAGGAACTGTGGACCCTACCAATGGCTCCCTCTAAGCTGTGGAGTCCTGTGGGCAAAAATTCTACTTTCTGAGCTACTGCCATTAAAGATGTGAGCAGGTGATTTGGCTGCTGCATAAATTAGTTTGCTCTGGAGCCCATCCTTCCGGAGCCAAGACAAAAATGTATGAGCCAGAGGCTAAAAAACTGTGAGCTAGCTCACACTAACTCAGCTTAGAGGGAACACTGGACCCTACCTGTACACTTAGGGATGCCAGAGTCCAGGTGGAACTCGGAGATAGGGTTGGCAGGTCCCCCTGGCCACTGGTGGAGGATGGGAGGGGTCACAATGGCCGGATAGAGCCTGGGAGGGACAGGGACCTCACTGTGGTAGAGTCCAGCCTCCAAGGCATCCATTTTCTCCAGGGGAAGTGATTTCTGTAGTCTGGGGATGAGCTGTAATTCCAAGGGATCCCCAGGTCCCACCTGGAGGCTGGCATCCTAGATCACCTGGGAAAACAGCTCATCTCCAGACCACAGAGAACAGTTCCCCCTGGAGAAAATGGAAGCTTTGGAGGCTGGACTCTATGGCCTTGTACCCCACTGAGTTTCCTGTCCTCCCCAGACGCCCCCCCCAAATCTCCAGGAATTTCCCAACCTGGGTCTGGCAGCCTTATGTGTACTCCACAGGACATAAATCTGCCACAGTTAGGGTTGCCAGCTCCAGGTTGGGAAATCCCTGGAGATTTGTAATGTGTAGCCTGGGGAGGGCAGGGTTTGGGGAGGGGAGGGACTTCAGCAGGGTGCAGTGCCATAGGCTCCGCCTTCCAAAGCGGCCATTTTCTCCAAGGGAACTGATCTCTGCCTCCTGGGGGTCAGTTGGAAAATACCAGGAGATCTCCGGCTGCCGCCTGGAGGTTGGCAACCCAAGCCTCGATCTCCCTCACAGATTTGCTGTGAGGAGAAAACAAAGAAAACATTGTACACTTTCCCCAGGCCCTTTGAAGGAAGGGCAAGGGGGGGAGAAACATGACCATTTATTGCTGCGTGTGGAGATGAGGCGGCCCATTGTCAAGTATTGAGGTCGGCTGTAAAAAAAAATAAATCCAAAATAAAAAGCAGTCAAGTGGTTTAAAAACGAGCGGAATGTTTTAAAATCGACCTGACAAGGAGACACGCGGGTGGGGGTGAGGAAAGAAACACATACACCCCGGACTGCCCTTGACGAGTACAACTTTGAGGGACTTTCCCCATAAAAGCGGGAAACGGATTTCATTTTATACCAGTTCTCTGGCGGAGGAAGGGCGATCTGAGGGGAACGTTTCCCGGGGTATGTGACCTGCTTAAGGAATTCGCCGCTCGGCGGGAGGGAGAATGTACTACTTCCGAAGGACCAGTCGGAGTCCCACCTTCGCCGTAAATCTTCTCCCGGGCTCACTGGGGCTGATTTATGTGGCTGACGCTGATTTGTAACATTAATTTTGCTGTATCATTTAATATTCCTTTTGTTATACAACTGGGAGAAGCTGGGACGGAGAGTCTGAATATAATCAGAATAATCACTTGACATGGTTCTTTTCATCTGTGAGGAAATAGGCCCTCAGGTGTCTCCCAGTCCTGCTCTCTCACAGCTATATTTTACCTGCCTTTTCTCCGTCTTCTCCCTGGGCCGATCTTTGTTTCTACAACTTTTTCTTTTTTTTTTTAGTCAGGGGGAGTTTTTGACCTGGATTTTGAAGCCTGCTGGCTCCTGACTATCGAATAAGAAGCGGTCTTCTATTCTGTCAGATTTTTGGTCTCTCAAGCTCGACATCGTCTCCTTTGACTGGTAGTCTCAGGCCGAGGTGTTTCCCGTCACCTACTATCTGATCCTTTTAACTGGGAATTCCAGGAATTGAACCTGGGACCTTCTGTATGGAAAGCAGATGCTCTACGAGTGAGCCATGGACCCCTAGCTAAATGAAGCCATCTTCTACTAATTCAAACCCTTTGTCTATCAAGGTTAGTAATGTCTCCTCTGACTGGAAACGGGGTCTTAGGTCGACATCATTGTCTGGAGATGCTGGAGATTGAACCTGGGATTTTCTGCATGCAAAGCAGATGCTCTACCACTAAGCCATGGCCTCCTACTTGACTGAAGCTTTCTAGCCTCAGTCTACAAAGCTCACTATTGTCTCCTCTGATTGGTGATAGTTCTTCAGGGTCTCAGGCTGAGGACCTTCTCCCTGATCTTTTTATTTGGAGATGCCAAGGATTGGACCTGGGACCTTCTGCATGCCAAGCAGATGCTCTTCCACTGAGCCAGGGCCGCAGGTCTTTCCCATCACAAAATGCCTGGTCCTTTTAACTGGAGATGCCGGGGATTGAACCTGGGACCTTCTGCATGCAGTGAACTATGGCGCCTCCCTAAATGAAACTGCCTTCTGCTGAGTCAGACCTTTGGTCCATCAAGGTCAGCATTGTTTCCTATGACTGGGAGCAATTATCCAGGGCCTTGGGTAGGTATCACCATCTACCTGACCCTTTTTTGAACTGGAGATGCCAGGGATTGAACCTGGAACCTTCTGCATGCCAAGCAGATGCTTGGGGTCTCAGGTCAAGGTTTTTCCCATTATCTCCTCCCTGATCCTTATAACTGGAGATGCCAGGGACTGAACCTGGGACCTTCTTCGTGCTAAGAAGATGCTCTACCACTGAGCCACAGCCCCGCATCACCCAAGATGACATGTGGGGACTTAGGAACAATACATGGGTTGTGAATGCTACATATTGGAAACACACGTTGAAAAAGAGGAGTTCATTTACATTGATAACTGTTCACTGGTTGAGGTGAACCTTCTCTCAGCCCAGCAGTTGGAACTGATCCCATCAGAATTCACCACCACCAGCTTTGACTTGGCATGAACTTCTTGCCCTCTTCAAGCCAACTACTTACTGATGAAGTTGCGAACTTCCATGAACTCCCGGTGCTCCGTCTCCAGCAACGGCTGGATCTTGTCGCACATGTTGCACAAGGACTCGTAACTTTTCCTGCACGGGGAGAAGGAAAGAGTCACATCACATAGAGCAGCACTGGTGTTGCCCTCCCCGCAGCCCGGGATAGCTAGCTCTAGAACAACAATCTCCATTTCCAAATTGCAGACATCCAGAAGAAATTTAGCAGAATCCTAAGTGGCTGGCCCTACCCCCCGACACAGTGGCCTTTGCTACTGAAATATCAGCTTGCTAATTCTCCAACTGGCCCTTGGGTTGCCAGCCTCCAGGTGGGCCCTGGAAAGCTCCCAGGATTTCAGTTGTTCTCCAGGCGACAGAGATCAGTGCCCGCTGCCCTTTTGGCACGGCATGCCTCCAACCTGCCTTCTTCAGATCCAAAGTCAGAATCCCTATTCTTCTGGCCACACTAAAACAACCAGAAAAACTGTCCATTGGGTCTAGGGTTGCCAGCCAATCTGGTGTAGTGGTTAGGAGCACGGACTCTAATCTGGGAGAACCGGGTTTGATTCCCCGCTCCTCCACATGCAGCTGCTGGTGTGACCTTGGGTCAGTCACCCAGTTCTCTCAGAGCTGTTCTCTCACGAGCAGTCCTCCAAAGAGCTCTCACAGCCCCACCTATCTCACAGGGTGTCTGTGGTGGGGAGGGGAAGGGAAAGGAGACTGTAAGCTGCTCTGAGTCTCCTTCAGGTAGCGAAGGGTGGGGTATAAATCTAATCTCTTCTCTTCTTCTTCCTCCAGGCGGGGTCTGGAGATCTCCTGGAATTACAACCGAATCCCCAGACTACCGAGATCAGTTTTGGAGGGTGGACTCTGTGGCATTGTACACTGCTGAGGTCCCTGTCCGTCACAGGTGCCACCCCCAAATCTCCAGGTATTCCCCAACCCAGAGCTGACAACCCTATGAGGTCACTCTTGCTGCAGTCTTAAGCAGTGTGACGCCCTTGTAAGTCAGTTGAAGTCAATAAGTTTAGCATGGCTTAACTCTGTTTAGGATTTCCCTGTCTGTCCTCCTCCTATGAAGCAATATCCTGAAATAGTCGCAACAGGAAATCACTTTCATTTTTCAACCCTCCCCCCCCGCGTGGCCTTATCATTAAGAACCTAAGAACATAGGAGAAGCCATGTTGGAACATCCAGCACTCTGTGTCACACAGTGGACAAAACCCAAGTGCCATCAGGAGGTCCACCAGTGGGGCCAGAACTCCAGATGCCCTCCCGCTGTGGCCCCCCAGCACCAAGAATACAGAGCATCCCTGCCCCAGACATGAGAACATAAGAGAAGCCATGCTGGATCAGGCCAATGGCCCACCCAGTCCAACACTATGTGTCACCCAGTGGCCAAACCCCAGGTGCCATCAGGAGGTCCACCAGCAGGGCCAGAACTCCAGAAGCTCTCCCACTGTTGCCCCCCAAGCACCACAATGACAGGGCATCACTGCCTCAGACAGAATGTTCCATCTATGTTGTTGTTTAGTCTCACAGTCGAGTCCGACTCTTCGCGACCCCACGGACCACATCACGCCAGGCCCTCCTGTCTTCCGTCGTGCTCTGGAGTTTGCTTAATTTTTAAAATTTGTTTAATTACTTACATCTCCGCCTTGTGGCTAATAGCCATTCATGGACCTCTGCTCCATATGTTTCTCCAATCCCCTCTTCGAGCTGTCTATGCTTGTAGCCGCCACCGCTTCCTGCGGCAGTGAATTCTACGTGATAATCACTCTTTGGGGGAAGAAGGGCTTTCCTTTTATCTGTTCATTGATCCATCCAGTTTGACTGACAGTCGTTTTCCTAACATTCCGGGCAGATTTCCCAGCTGCGCGGCCAAAATTAGTTTAGCTTGAAATACCAGAGCCGGAATTTGGGACCCTGCATGCTCCGTCTTCATTGAGCTTTGGAACCCTTCAGTATGTTTGCTGCTCAGTCAAGATACAGGAGATTTAGACATCTCTTAGTCTGTAGCCGGCTGGAATTTCCTGCCAAGAGATCTCCCGCATGATCTTGGAGATCTTCAGCCCACCCTTCCTCCAAAGACTTCAGGGCTGGGCAGGGCTCTTTTTATAGCAGGAACTCCTTTGCATATTAGGCGACACACCCCTAATGTAGCCAATCCTCCAAGAGCTTACAGTAGCCCCTGTCAGAAGAGCTCTGTAAGCTCTTGGGGGATTGGCTACAGTAGGGGTGTGTCGCCTAATATGCAAAGGAGTTCCTGCTACAGAAAGAGCCCTGGGGCTGGGTATGTGGTTCTCCCTTCTCCTCTGTCATCTTCACCACAACCGCGTTAAGTAGAGTTGTTCTCCTATAGGTGGGGCCCAAAGGTAACCCAGAATTAGAACTGTTCACCGAACGGGAGATCAGTTCCCCTGGGTGGAATGGCGGCTTTGGAGGGTGGTCTCTTTTGGCATCGTGTCCCTGCTGAGCTTGCGGATGCCAGCCTCCAGGTGGGACCTGGGGTTTCCCCTAGAATTACAGGCCTTCCCAGTAGTTGCTCTACCACTGGGCTCCAACCCCAGACAGACATGCAGGAGGAGGAGTCACGGCAGGTGAAAAGATCTCCCACTTCTGGAAAAGTAGGACGTGAGAAGCCACCGAGGCCGCTCTGGATCCGTCTTTACCTTCTCATGCTTTCAATGGTGAGTCTCTCGTCGTGAGACGTTTGCCATGAGTAGTATCCCGTGAGAAACTTCCAGGCTTCCGGCCTCACCGCGGGATCCAGACCCTGCCAAGGAACAACAGAGGGGCATAAGGTCCAAAAGGAAGGACTCTTTATCAGGGTTCCCTCTAAGCTGAGTTAGTGCGAGCTAGCTCAGGTTTTTTTTAGCCTCTGGCTGACTCATTTTTGTCTTCGCTCAGCAAGGAGGGCTCCAGAGCAAACTTAACTTGTGCTGTAGGCCAAATCGCTCGCTCCCAACTTTAACGCTAGTAGCTCACACAAGTAGAATTTTTGCTCACAAGACTCCACAACTTAAAGGGAGCATTGCTCTTTAGTCTTCTGAGCTGGAGGCTGTTGTAGGTCTGCCCTGAGCTGTCCCAATTTTCTGCCCAGAGCTGTCATTTCATTCCTCTGCCATCTAACAATATCACTCTTTCAGCACTTACTTACTCCACTGAGAAAGGTGTTCCGTACTTTGGTTCTTGGTAGGGTCCCCAGGTTGCCACTGGCCACCGGCAGGAGAGAGAGGGCAGGGTTGCCAGATCCAGGTTGGGAAATTCCTGGAGATTTGGGGGTGGAGCCCGGGGAGGACAGAGACCTCAGCAGGGTACATGCCCTAGAGTCCACCCTCCAAAGCATCCATTTTCTCCAGGGGGACCGATCTCTGTGGTCTGGAGATGAGCTGTAATTCCAGGGGCATCCCCAGGCCCCACCTGGAGGCTGGCATCCCTGGTTGTTGGGAACGTTGATTCTTACGCACTCCCCAGCCTACAGGGCTGCAGCAGGGACGGACTCAGCCAGTATGCGACAGGGTCGTCTGCCCCAGGCCCCACACTTGGAGGGCCCCGATCACCCACAACCACGCCCCTACGGGAGGAGGCAGAAAAGTGAAAGAACAAATGCCTAACACCCACTTGCCCTAGTCATGTCTGGGACTCAGGCAGAGAGCCAGTTTGGTGTAGTGGTTAAGTGTGCGGACTCTAATCTGGGAGAACTGGGTTTGATTCCCCCACCCCTCCACTTGCACCTGCTGATGTGACCCTGGGTCAGTCACAAGTTCTGGCACAGCTGTTCTTGAAAAAGAGCAGTTTCTGTCAGAGCTCTCTCAGCCCCACCTACCTCACAGGGTGTCTGTTGTGGGGAGGGGAAGGGGAAGGAGTTTGTAAGCCGCTCTGAGACTCCAAGCGAAGGGCGGGGTATAAATCCAATCTCTTCTTCTTCTTGTGGCAGCAGTAGAAGCTTCTGCCCACCTCGTGTGGGGTAAGGGACGCTCCTTGCTTGGCCCCCATATACGTAGGGTTGCCAGCTATGGAGTGGGGAATAGCTGGTGATTTGGGTGTTTGGGGAGGGACCTCAGTAGGGTACGATGCCATGGAGTCCATCCTCCAAAGCAGCCATTTCTTCCAGGGGAACTAAACTTGGTCATCTGGAGATGAGCCGTAATTCTGGGAGATCTGCAGGTGCCACCCATGTGGGGTGGAGGTGGGCGGGGAGTGATTCTGGGGGCCCATCCTGGACCTTTGCTCCATGCCTGGAAATCACGAAGAACACCGCTGGGCTACCGAGAGCCACCACTGACCTGAAGACCAAGCTCTCCACTGCAGGAGCGAAGCAGGGTCGGCCCTGGTTCCTACTTGGATGGGAGAGATGACCAAGGAGGTCCAGGGTTGCTACGCAGAGGCAGGCAATGGCCTTGGCCTTTAGCCTCAAAACCCCTACAGCACAGGTGTCGGACTCATTTGTTACGAGGGCCGGATAAATGCCACTTTGTCGGGCCGGGGCCGCGTGTGCCGTAAAACATAATGCCGGGTACCGGAGCTATAGACTTTATAAAGGACAGCAGCTGGTAAGCTCTGAGTTGGTGAGTCCTCGCTGCAAGGCCCCATGGGCTGGGGGTGGGGAGTGCAGCGGAAAACCCATATGGGCGGACTGGAGAACCAGGGGTGCAGCACTGGGCAGATGCTTCCATGCCCCAACAGAGGACTGTCTGCCTTCCCCCCATGTGCAAATGCTGATTTGATTTATTAGATTTCTGCCCCGCCCTCCCGCCCTGTGGCCATCCGGGACAGCATCCTTGGAGCCGCGGGCCAAGTGGAGAGGTATGAATGCAGCTGCACTGGCTCCCAATTCACCAGTCCCTGAAGCGAAGTGGTTCGGCTTGACTGCTGCAGACAGGGGTCCTCCTGCCGCGCTAAAGCCGCAATTGGAGTGGCTCCACCCCCCTGCCCCCCCGATCAGCTTCCCTTGCACCAGTTGCTTGCAGGCTGCATAATAGCCCTGCGCAGGGCCGGTTCCAGCTCGCGGGCCTTATGGTTGACACCCCTGCCCTATGGGGCTCCCATGTGACTTGACAGCTCTTTCCATCACCAGCGTGAAAAAGTTAATCACCGGTTAATCAGTGTGAATAAGTTAATCACTGGTTACTGGCAAAATGTCAGGTCCTACAGCGCCTACAATGCCGAGACCACGGCCACACAACCTGGAAAACCTACAGCAACTAACTAATCACTGATTCTCTCTGTTTGTGCCGTACCTTTCCCCCTTCCTTTGATCCCCCTATATTTATATCCCGGCCTTTCTCCAAAGAGCTCAGTGGAGAACATCTCCTCCCTCCCCATTTTCTCACCGCAACGCTCCTGTCAAGCTTGAAAGAAAGGGACTGTCCCAATTTTCAGACTTCCCCTTCCCCTCAGTAAAAAGAGCCGTGGAATTTATAGATGCACCCCTGGCTCTCCAGACTCGCAGGGCATCCTGAACTCCCAGGATTCTGTCATCTTAGGCTTCTGCCTCCGGTGCTCTACAGGACCAGGCCATAAGGAGGTAACTTGTGCATTACCACAGAACAGCTTAATTCTACATCGCACAGTTCCTAATGTGCGTTTGTGACTGGTGGCTGGCGTCTGGTAATATGATAAAAGCATTGGATCTCCAGTGATCGCCCACCGCTGCACGGAAGATTCCAGCCACGGTGAAAAGGCAGATTATTAATGCGAGTTCATTGGAAAGCAGGGATCGTTGACAGTTAAGCCTTCTGCCGCTTTTGTTGAGGCAATGCCATCCACCGGAGGATTTTCAAACAAGTCGTAAAGGTTAGAAGCCGGGGGAGCATTATCTAATTTCCGTAGAGGATCAAAGTTCCCCTTCTGGATTAAGGTTCTAATGAACCACTTGGAGATATTAATATAAAGATCTGAGAACTTAAAGGCTGAGGAATTAATGGGGGGAAAAAAGGATTTGACATTTGATTTCTCCTTCTCTCTCTTCCTCGATCGGTGTGAACGGCATTGTGATTTGAATTATACTCGGTTTTATGATGGTGTTGTTGCCGACGGGACTTTTCTCGTCCTTAAGGAGATTTTGATTTAATGCTGGACGTTTGATCATTCGCTCTCTCTCCTTTTTGTACTATTGATGAACTCATTATCGTCACATGAATTGTGATGTGATTACGGACTGAGAAATTACAGGCAACCTGAAGCGCCATCCTAAGATGAGTTAAGGCCTTCTAAATCCGTGGAAGTCAATGGGATTAGAAAGGAATAACTCTACTTGGGCTTGCACTGTTGTTTTGAGACATTTCATCATGTGTCCTCTGAAAACAGAGAAGAAGAGGAGGAAGGGAGGAGATTGGATTTATATCCAGAGCAGCCTACAGTCTCCTTCCCATCTTCTTCCCATAACAGACGCCCTGTGAGGTAGGTGGGGCTGAGAGAGCTCTGGGAGAACTGCTCTTGAGAGAACAGTTCTGAGAAAACTGTGACTGATCCGAGGTCACCCAACAGGCTGCACGTGGAGGAGTGGGGAATCAAACCCGGTCCTCCAGATTAGAGTCTGCTGCTCCTAACCACTACACCAAACTGGCTAGCTGGCAAAGGACAAAGAAAGTCAATCCATGCTCAGCTTTCTTCACCCAAGGAAGAACCTTTTCCCTTCTAGAATGAATTTCTGTAAGAGTTATTGAAATCAAACTTGATTTTTAAGAACGTCATTTCTATTTTGCTCTCTTTTCACCAAAGGCAGTCAAGGTGCATGCTTTTGTGTCTATGTATTCATAGCCTGCTTTTCTTCCCAGCTGAGATTCAAACTGGCCTTTAGAACACTGTCCTCCACTCCTCCATGTTCTCACCAAAACAACCCTGCAAGGTAGGCTAGGCTGAGAGTTTGTGACAGGCCCAAGGTAACGCAATGATCTTCCATGGTAGAAGTGGGGATTCGAACACTGGTCGCCAAGGGTTTTAGTCCTCCACTCTGTTCGCTACAACATGCTAATTTATGGAAAATGAAACAAAACGGCTAAGACAAAAAAATAGCATACTATAATTACCTATTAAAATAGCAGCAGGGAAAAAGAGATCACTTACACAAAAATAACAGCAGTAACAGCCACTTTCTTAGCAGCCTCAGAATAGAAGGAGCAATAAAATAAAATTTAAAATAAAACTCCCCCCCAACAAAATTAATGCCATGAGTCAGACAGGGTTCAGCGATAGTGAAGAGTCCTCAGGAGAAGAGGAGTCCCATGTAGACAGCCTTAACAGAAGCCGACCAGCAGGAAAATGAGCTGCTGGCTTGTCAGGATTCACTGCTAACAGCTGGCGAGTAGCCACTGACACCCTTCAGCCCCAATTCAGCAGGTGAACCTCATTTGGCCACTCCTAGCCCTCCAGTATCACCTACACCCTTAGAGCACCACAGAAGGAGGCTGAGAACAGAGCTACAGACAAGTCAGCAAAGTGCACGCCTCCTGGCCCAATGCCAGCTGCTTGCTGATAACAAAGAAGAGTAGTTGCAGGATTGTTTCTGAGCAACTGGTTGCAAGCATGACCCTTAGGCATAAAGCTATAAAATCAGCCAAGAGTGGCTGTTAGGCATGGACAAAAGGCATACAATAGACACTAAGCCACTGACTCTGCCTTGCCTGACTTCTGGTCCCCTGACCTTGGACTGAATGACCATGCCTTGCCTGACTTCTGGCACCTGCTACTTGGACCCTGCAGACCAGTACAATTAAACTGGAATTGAAATAAACAGAAGTAACCATTTAGACAGAGACCTTTGCTTACTTCCCATCACCCATCGCTTCTCCATTTCTATCCATCCTTGGGCCCCCTAACATGTCGTGTTTTCATAAACTCTATACTTGCTCCTGTTCATACCTGGAATTTTCTCCCAAGAGCTACACACAGCCACATCATTCCCTTCCATTTTCAAACTCTGGACACTCAGGAGAGAGGAGTGCATTCTTTAGTTCCCAATAAGAGGAAGAAAGGAAGTTCTGCCCAACAGCCAATAAGATGAGAGTATGCAAATAAGGTTTGGACCATTGATGCATGATGATAACATAAAGTTCTCAAGAACGGTAGATCCCTCAAGAATGAGACGGGCCACTTTAAGGGTATCTTGGGACAAGAACAACGTTTTTAGCGAAAAATTTGGCAAAGCATTGAGACAAGGAAAGACTTAGAGGCTCTTTCTGCAGGAAGTTCACAACCACATACCTGAGAATACGTTTCTGTGGGGGAAAAGGGGTGGGTGGGAATAGACCTGTAGACAAAATGAAATTCTGCCAAACTTAGCAAATAAAAAATTGCACGGTCAAATCCCAATTGACTCATGACGCCCCAAAGACCGTGGGGTTTTCAAGGCAAGGAACAGAGGTGGTTTGCCATTGCCTGCCTCTGCATAGCAAGCCCGGTCTTCCTTGATGGTCTCCCATACCAAGGACTAACCTGTTTAGTTTTCAAGCTCTGATGGGATTGGGCTAGGCTGGGCTGTCAGGCTGCTAAGTAGCTAGCCAAGCCATTAAAACTGAGCGAGTAAAGGCTGGGGTTTGTTCCAAGAAAATAAGAGTCACGGTATATGATGTGAGTATGGAAAGAAAAAATAAAATGGGGATTATCCAGTTATTACCAGAAGGCTGAGTGGAAGAGCACCTTTTCCCCATGCCAGAGGCCCTAAAATTCAATTACTGCTATGGCCAATTAAGCTCTTCTGTGTATCAGATCACCTTCTGTTGTTTGGAACCTTGGAGAGCTCCTGCTCAGAAGGTCCCAGGTTCAATCCCCGGCATCTCCAGTTACAAGGATCAGGTAGGAGGTGATGGGAAAGACCTCTGCCTGAGACCCTGGAGAGCAGCTGCCTGTCTGGGTAGACAATACTGACTATGATGGACCAAGGGTCTGATTCAGTGGAAGGCGGTTTTGTGTACTCATGTGACTCGGCAGATGGCAACTTCATGGGCTCATAAATTTGAAAAAAGATGTGTGCCATGCTTAACAGTGCAATCCCATGCAAATCTGCACCGTTCTCAGTCCACTGCGGTGGCTCAAGTGGTTGAGACGCTGAACTGCAGGCTGCGGAAGGTCAGTAGTTCAGCAGTTCGAGACCCGAGAGTGCTGCATGACGGAATGAGCTCCCCTTTCCAGTTCCAGCTCCTGCCAACCTAGCAGTTCGAAAGCAAGAAATTGCAAGTAGATGAATAGGTACCACTTTGGTGGGAAGGTAACAGCGTTCCATAAGCCATGGTGTTTAGTCATGCTGGCCACGTGACCACGGAAACGTCTTCGGACAGCGCTGGGTCTTCGGCTTTGAAACAGAGATGAGCACCGCAACCCTAGAGTCGGATTCGACTGGCTTTCGAGCAAGGGAGCCTTTATCTTTACCTTTTACAGTCCATTGAACTCAATAGGCTGAGAAGGCTGTAACTCTGTTTAGGACTGCACTGTAAGTCTCCTGCTGAAATCAGTGGGGCTCTAAAGGGGTTAACTTTCACTGGATTTGGCTGTTTGGCTGGCTAATGCCCTGTGAGAGCCAACCTTTCACATCCAAGGCTGTAAACACTAGATATACAGAGCAATAAAAGACAGGCTGTCCAGAAGGCACAGACAAATTAGAGGCAATTCACACTATAATTGTTAATGATATAAGAGCATAAGAGTGTAAGAAGAGCCCTGCTGGATCATATCAATGGTCTGTCTAGTCCAGCATCCTGGATCACAAAGTGGCTAATCAGTTCCTCTGGACGGCCAACCACAGGGCACGGAGAAGAAGGAGAAGGAGAAGGAGAAGGAGAAGGAGAAGGAGAAGGAGAAGGAGAAGGAGAAGGAGAAGAAGAAGAAGAAGAAGAAGAAGAAGAAGAAGAAGAAGAAGAAGAAGAAGAAGAAGAGATTGGATTTATACTCCACCCTTCACTACCTGAAGGAGTCTCAGAGCAGTTTACAATCCCCTTCCCTTCCCCTCTCCACAACAGACACCCTGTGAGGTAGGTGGGGCTGAGAGAGCTCTCTTGAGAGAACAGCTCTGGAATAACTTGTAACTGACCCAAAGTCACACCAGCAGCTGCATGTGGAAGAGTGGGGAATCAAACCCGGTTCTCTCAGATCAGAGTCCGCTCTCCTAACCACTACACCAAACTGGCCGAGGCTTCTGGCAGTGCATTCCATATTTTAATCACCCCTGTGCAAAGAAGTGTTTCCTTTTGCCCACACAAGATGCTGTCTACGGGTAGGGAAGAAAAGCAACAGAACATTGTAAAATCGGGCGGAAGGGGTTGAAAGGAAAGTGGGTAATAGGTGAACCAAAGTTTCAAAAAGGGAAAGAAAGGAACCTTGCTGCTATAGCTAAAAAAATGAAGTGTTAAAGAGAAAAGGGAGAGAATATGGAGGATAAAACAATAGCAGCTTCAAGCCGGAAAACAGATAGATAGAGACCATCTGACTGCTTGAAAAGGATTCAAACAGCAGGGGAAAAAAGCGATAATCTATGATAATTTAGTTTCTAAAAAAAGGGAGATAGCTCAACTTTGAATTGGTTCATTGTTTGGGAAGCTTTCAGCACTGGCATGAGAAGCAAACTTCGGGCGGGGTGGTGGTGGTGGGAGGAGGAAGAAGATAAAAAATCATTTGATCTCAGAAGCTAAGCGGGGTCAGCCCTGGTTAGCACTTGGATGGGAGACCATCAAGGAAGTCCTGGGTTGCTACGCAGAGGCAGGCAACGGCAAACCAATTCTGGACGTCTCTTCTTTGAATAACACTCTGGGGTTGCCGTTGGCTGCAGACTTGACAGCAGCTTCCAACCTCAAGATTGGAATATGGAGGCCCTGTCCTGGACGGCCCAGGCTGGACCAATCTCATTGGAGCTTGGAAGTTAAGCAGGGTTGGCCCTGGTTAGCACTCGGATGGGAGACCACCAAGAAACATCAGGAACGCTATGCAGAGCCAGGCGATTGCAAGCCACCTCTGAACGTCTCTTGCCTTGAAAACCCTACAGAAGAAGAAGAAGAGGAAGAGATTGGATTTATACCCCGCCCTTCACTTGGAGTCTCAGAGCAGCTGACAAACTCCTTTCCCTTCCCCTCCCCACAACAGACACCCTGTGAGGTAGGCGGGGCTGAGAGAACTCTAACACAAACTGCTCTTTCAGGAACAGCTGTGCCAGAGCTTGTGACTGACCCAAGGTCACACCAGCAGGTGCAAGTGGAGGAGTGGGGAATCAAACCCGGTTCTCCCAGATTAGAGTCCACACTCCTAACCACTACACCAGACTGGCTCTCCACACCAAACTGGCTTCACAGCCCTTTCCACTGCCATCCCCCAATCTCTCTAGACTTCTGTCACGAACTTGGGCCTCTAGTGGTGCGGCCTATGGGCTCCGGGGAGGCCTAGCGGCTCCAGGGAAGCCTGTATTGGAGTAGCTATCAGGGCCTACATTTCCCAGGTCCCCTCTGGACCCTGTGACTGGCTAAAAGGGTATCAGGAGGGAAAACGTATGCCGGTAGAGGAGTAGAGGGTAGTGCCCGGGAAGAAGGACTAAAAAGGCCTCGCCCAAATTGGGGGGGGTTTTCACTCCCAGGGAGCAGAGCTGGTGCAGCTGCTGCAGAAGGAGGGATCCTTCATCCAAAGGGGGTGAGTCAGTCTGAGACCAAGTACCGAGAAAAGGCAGTAGGGTCATATAGTCCAGGTGTATCAAACATGCGGCCCGGGGGCCAGGTGAGGCCCCCGGAGGTCTTCTCTCAGGCCCGCAGTGGAACTGGCCGTCTCCTGCTTCTTCTTCCAGTTCTGCTGCTGCTGCATCATCGTAGGTTTGCAGCTGACAGAGACACACCTGAACAGCACGCTCAAGATTGCAAGAGCACAGGCATTTGGATGCAATCATTCAGAGCAAGGGGCGTCAGTGATCAGACACGGCTAAATGAACAAAATATTGCAAGGGTGCTGATGTTTCAAGCGTGTTTTTAGTTTAAGTAAAAAAAAACAAAACCCCTTTGTGTTTTGTGACCTTTATAAAGTTTATATCTCCACTACCTGGCATTGCATTTTATGACACCCACGGCCCGGCCCAACGAGGTCTCATTTATGTCAGATCCGGCCCTCGTAACATTGAATTCGACACCCCTGGTATAGTCAGATGCATTAGGATGTATTATTTTGCCAGTTTACCTGCCTTTACTGTGCCCATTTTTCCTACACATTATTAAATTAAATCGCTTCTACTAAATGAAATCTCTTTAATAAAACTAGTTTGTTACTCTGCCTGGGTCCTCAAACCTCATGTGGTCAAGGGAAAACCTACTGGGGAAAGGAGTGTATAAAGGGGTGGGGGGCAGTGTTCCCTCTAAGCTGAGTTAGTGTGAGCTAGCTCACGGTTTTCTAGCCTCCAGCTCACACATTTTTGTCTCAGCTCAGGAAGGATGGGCTCCAGAAGAAACTAATTTATGCAGCAGCCAAATCACTTGCTCACAACTTTAATGCCAACAGCTCACACAAGTAGAATTTTTGCTCACAGGACTCCACAGCTTAGAGGGACCACTGGTAGGGTGGATGGCAGCCATTAGAAAAGCTCACTATGGGGCTTCCGTTCTGGGATTCATGGCGTCCTGACGTGCTCTGGCTTGCTCGTAGAGCTCCCAGAGCAAACGGAGGGTCTTGACGACAGGGTGGGCTTCCAATAGCCCACCGCAGATCCCCCCAGGCAGGGGGTGACTGGCAGAGAGCCTGGCCCGAGAGAGGAGTTGAGATCGGCTGATAGCGGGGCTTTAAAGAGCGCCGCGACCAGCCTTGATCCCCTCCCCCAGAGAAGGCACTTCGGAAAATCTCTACAAGACCCCACCGAGTTGGATTCTCAACATAAGAACGCATGACCCAGACCTCCAAGACATTCTACAGAAACTGATATCAAGGAAACACTGCCATAACAAGACACTGACTTTGAAGGTAACTTTTTAAAATTGCTCACCGGAGACGCGTTTCGGCCGAAAATAAACAACATCCGATGAAGCGCATGATCGTGCACTATCTGTTGTACTAACATTGGAGCGGAAAAAGTGCAGTTAAACAGCTAAAAAAGGCCAAAAAGCCGAATTGTTGATCATTCCTGCGGTTAAATTATTGACTTTAAAATAGAAACTAACAGTAACTCCGTGAGAATTGCAGTGGAAAAGTACTGGAGCTGCTGCAGCAGAAATCAGCAAAACAGGAAGTGACTTCAGAACAGACAAGTAATCATCCTAGAGAAGACCAAGGAGGCCGGAAGAAGGGAAGAAATCAGGAACAAGGGGGACCATTAAGATTGCCGGACAGGAAGTGAGTACCCGGAAGAACCATTTACCATAGAGAAATTGCGCCCGCCATTTTGGGAAGGTCAGAAAAATTTTCTTTGATTTTAAACGAAAGACTTAATATAAAAAAGTGAAACCAGTGCGATTTAGGTGGGCACAAGAAGGACTTTGATTTAGAGTGTGTTGGAGGGAAGATTGTGAACAACGGCTTACGACCTGCGGCAACGACAGAGGGCAAATACCTGGTCCTCCCCGAAAATGGCTGGAAAAGAGGAAAAAAAGCTACAGGGCATGATGGAAGCTATGGAAAAACGAGTGATGGACGCGATTCTGAAGCTTGAAAAGACCGTTATATCAGAGGTAACAGAGCTGAAAAAAGAAATGTCTGGAATTACAAAAGAGATACAGACGCTGACCAAAAGAGCAGATGAGATGGATGTAAGGGTGAAGGGAGTAGCATCTAATATAGCTGAGGTCACTTTAGAAACAGATAAAGTGAATGTGATGGTCCAATACAATGCAATGATTAATCATATGAGATTCAGGGGGATCCCTGAAGATAAGAATGAGGACATCCATTCAGTCATGGTAGATGCTGTTGCAGATTTTTTGAAAATGGAAGAGGAGAGAGTGGCGGCACAGATTGATGTGGTATACAGAGTCAATTCTGCGATTGCGCAAAGGAAAAAATTACCTAGAGATGTAATTGTCCAGTTTATATCTAAGAAGTTGAAGGAGGATTTGTTTAAGCAACAATTTCAGGACGACTTCACAATTGGCAACAAGAAAATCATGGTCCTAAAGGAACTACCCAGAGCGATGCTTCAGGACAGACGACTTTTTAAAGACCTGATTGACAAGCTGAAATCAGAGGGCATAAGATATAGATGGGAAATTCCTAAAGGTGTCAGTTTTTCATTCAAACAGAAGAGAGTCACCATCAAGTCAGTTGACCAAATGACCAGATTCATCAATGATAATTTTATAGACTCTGATAAATAATTACAGAATCAACATGGAGAGTCAAATAATTTCATGGAATGTTAATGGACTGAACTCACCCCAAAAAAGGAAAAATGTCAGACTCTGGTTGGAAAAACAGAAATGCGATATTGTTTGCTTGCAAGAAACACATATTAAAAAATCAGATGCCAAATTTTTGATTCAAAAAAGATTAGGAGAGGAATTTTATTCACTCTCCTCTCAAAAGAAAAAAGGAGTAGTTACATATATTAAAAAAGAGTTGGAACCAAAAGAAATTTTCAAAGACAATGAAGGGAAATTTTTGGCGGTAGAAGTTGTGCTGCAGAATAAAAAGACATTAATTGTTAATCTCTATGCTCCCAATGGGGCAAAAGAAAACTTTTTTCAGAATTTGTGGGAACAACTACGACAGTTGACCTATGAGCAAATGATTTTAATGGGCGATTTTAATGGTACTGTTGACAATGTTGTTGATAGAAAATCAAAAAAAGGAATTGAGGCCATGGGCAAACTTCCTAAAGTCTTTTTCCAGTTGATTAAACATGAACATTTGGCAGACGTTTGGAGAACTAAACATCCCAGAGACAGTGAGTACTCTTTTTATTCATCAAGACACGAGTCTTTTTCCAGGATAGATATGATGTGGATGACAGAGAACCTAATCTTGCAAACACGCAAAATTGAGATACTACCTAGGACTCTTTCTGACCACAGTCCGATAAAATGGTCAACGTATGTTAAGAGAAAAAAATTTCGATGGCGACTCAACGAAGATTTGCTGGACAAGCAAAATATTGTGGATAAAATAAGGACAGAAACCCAAACATACTTTCAACTGAACTTAAATAAAAGTGTACAGACGCAAACGGTATGGGAAGCCTACAAGGCTGTGATGAGAGGACATCTGATTGCAATTAATAATAATGAAAGGAAACAACAAATGAAAATAGACAAAGAAATTTTGGAAAATATTCGGAAAAAAGAAACAGAACTTAAGAAAAGGCCTGGTAAAAAGAAGATTTTGAGAGAATTGAGGATCCTAAGGGAGCAATATGCGGCAAGGTTGAACAAAGAAGTATTTTGGAACTTGAAAAAATTGCAACAGAAATCCTTTGAAGGTGCAAATAAACCTGGCAAATATTTAGCATGGCAATTAAAGAAAAGAAGAGAGAATAAAACAATCACTTGTTTGAAAGATGGAAATAAAGAGATTTTGGACCCAGGAGGAATTAAAAGGGAATTTTTCAAATACTATGCGACTCTCTTTCAATCGAAACAAGCAGATCCTCAAAAAATGTTGGATTACCTATCCAAAGTTAATTTGATACAACCAAATCCAGAAATGAAAACACTCCTAAATGCTGCAATAACTAAGGACGAAATTAGTAAAGCAATAGCCGAGGCAAAAATCTCCAAAGTCCCAGGCCCGGATGGCTTTTCAGCTAAATTTTATAAAAAATTTCATGAAGATTTGGTTCCGGTGCTGGAGATTCTTTTAAATGAAATTAGAAAGACAGGAAAGATCCCTGACTCCTGGAATGAAGCTGCAATCACCTTAATTCCTAAAGAAATGCAAGATTTAACAAATGTTAAAAACTATCGGCCCATTTCATTATTGAACAACGATTATAAAATATTTGCAAAAATATTGGCAGAGCGCCTTAAAAAGTTTTTGAAAGATACTATTGTGGAAGATCAAGCTGGTTTTTTACCAAATAGACAAATTAAAGACAATATAAGGGTTGTATTGGACGCAATTGAGTATTATGACAAACATCCTGAAAAAGAAGTCGCTTTTTTATTTTTGGACGCAGAGAAGGCCTTTGATAATTTAAATTGGGAATTTATGTTTAAAGTGCTTGAGAAATCTATGATGGGCGTAGAATTTACAAGAATGATCCAATCGATATATAAAGAACAAAAAGCTTCGGTGATTGTTAATGCAGAATCAACAGATATGTTCCGGGTAAGAAAAGGTACTAGACAAGGTTGTCCCCTGTCACCATTGTTATTTATCTGGATTTTGGAGATTTTGCTACAAGCGGTCAGAGATGATGTTAATATAAAAGGGTTGAATATTGGAGGTTTTTCATTTAAATTAAGAGCATTTGCGGATGATATCATGTTTATTGTTGAAGATCCTGTTAATAATATGCCTAAGGTATTTGAAAAAGTAAGAGAGTTTGGTGATCTTGCAGGGTTTTATGTCAACAAAAATAAATCTAAGATACTGTGTAAAAATATGATTGGTACAAAGCAACAAATGTTACAAAATGTGACAGAATGTGAAGTGGTTAAAAGGGTTAAGTATCTGGGAGTTGAAATTACAATGAAAAATATAGATTTGTTCAAGAATAATTATGAAAAATTGTGGGGTTCGATAAAGAGGGATTTAGAAAAATGGGAAAAACTAAGGTTATCTCTTCTTGGAAAAATTGCCGTTATTAAAATGAATGTACTGCCCAGGTTAATGTTTTTGTTTCAGACAATACCAATTGTGAAAGATGGAAAAGTGTTGGTAAAATGGCAAAGAGAAATCTTTAAGTTTATCTGGGCAGGGAAGAAGCCAAGAATAAAAATGAAGATAATGTATGATACTAAGGACAGAGGTGGCTTCCAAGTCCCGAATTTGCGTTTGTATCATGAAGCAGTATGTATGTCTTGGTTATCTGAATGGGTAAATTTGGAAAATAGAAAACTTTTAGCTCTTGAGGGGCACGATTGCAGATTTGGCTGGCATGCCTATCTTTGGTATGGGAAAAACAAAGCTGACTCCATGTTTAAGCATCATTATGTAAGGAGGACATTGTTTGATGCATGGACCAGGTATAAGGATACAATATCGGATGAAAGGCCTTTGTGGATTGTTCCAGCTGCAGTTATACATTTGTTTTCAGAATATAGAGGCAATGATTGGTTGAAGTATCAGGAATTGTTGCAAAGAGAAGGGAAAAAATATGTTTTAAAACCAAATAATGAATTAGAATTTGAGTATGGTTGGCTACAATATTGTCAAATAAGGGACATTTATAAAAAAGATTGTAAAGAGTTTGGTTTTAGGGCTATGAATGATGATTTTGAGAATATATGGTTGAAAAAAGAACGGAAAATGATATCAAAAATGTATAAAACTTTGTTGACTGTATATACTTTGGATGAAACCGTTAAAGAACAAATGATAAAGTGGGCCATAAATATGAACAAAGAAATTTCTATGGAATCATGGGAATTTTTGTGGAAAAGATCTTTTAAAATGTCCACTTGTATTAACGTAAAAGAAAATTGCTATAAGATGATGTATAGATGGTATATGACACCAAAAAAGATTGCTAATATTAGCATGGATAAGAACTTGAGTAATAAATGTTGGAAATGTAAAAAAGTAGAGGGTTCTTTTTACCATATGTGGTGGTCATGTGATAAAGCGAAAGCATATTGGTCTAATATACATTGTGTGATGCAGAAAATATTGAAAACCCCAATTGAGAGAAAGCCTGAACTTTTTCTCCTCGGTTTGACAATGGAAAAAATTCCACAAGAGAAAAGGACACTGTTATGGTACATGATTACGTCGGCGAGAATGGCCTTTGCTCAGCATTGGAAAATGGAGAAGGTACCAGATATACATGACTGGTTGAGAAAATTGTTTTTTTTAGCAGAAATGGACAAAATGACAAAGAAATTAAATGGACAAATGGCAGAACAGTACTTAAAAGACTGGGAAGGATTGAAATTGTATCTAGAAACTGAATATAGAATGAAGGGGAAAATATATAATTTGGATACGTACGGATATTGAATGAGAAGTGAAATGAATTTTGAACTGTATGTACTGTTATACATAATATGCTGAAATTGTAGAGGTTATATATAATTTAAATGTGTTACCTGGTTTGTCGAGGTATTTAAGTCTAAACTTGATTGCCTTATAATTTTTTTTGTTTGTTATTAGCAGTGTTGGAAGCCTATTAGGGGGGTGGGGGGATTGGGATCTTACTTTTTGGAAACTGTATTGGTAACGTGATTGGAAATGTTGAATATATCCCAATAAAAATTTTGTTTCATAAAAAAAAAAAAAAGAAAAGCTCACTATCTGCTGCCCGGGGCAACTTCATTGCCAAATTTATTAACTTTAACCCTCCAGGACGTAGGAGGTTCCTTTTCTCCCCTGCAACCCCCAAGCTCTCGATTTATTTTCTTCAGCTTGGCGAGAGAAATGCTTTCCCCACTTTCTCTGGAAACAGCTGCGAAAAGTCCAGACGAGCCCGGGGAAACCTGCCACTTTTGGCCTGAGCTGTGAAAAACTCACTTCCCCGCCCCTCCCTCCCTCCCTCCCTCCTCCTCCCTCGGCTCTACAGGCTGTTATAAATGTTAGTCTTGCCCTTGATAAATTTAGCTGCTGCTGCGACCCCAACAGAGCCTATTTATCCCCCGTGTAATTTTCCGGGGAAGCTGTCAAGCTCTTCGCATCTGCATCTTTCGCGACGATTATCCGAGCCGCCGCATCTGTCTTTGGGACTTGGAGAGCGCCGTTTCCAACCTCTCAACTTGTTGCTCCTGTTCCTGGGAAGACGCTTTGATGGCCTGTGATTGCCTGCTCGAGTTTAATTATCCTCCAGTGCATTTTTTTCCCCTGGAAAAATTTGCTTGAGGTTAACGTGTACTGGAGCTCCTGTCATCTTCTATAAAATGCCTCTCCCCGTTTAGGAAAGTGGGCCGGTGAGTTGTAGGTATAGTGGTGGAGAGTGCTGTCGAGTCGCAGCCGACGTGGAGAATCCGTAGAGTTTTCAAGGCAAGGGACGAACAGGGGCGGTTTGCCATTCTCTCCCTCTGCGTAGCAACCAGTGTTCCCTCTAAGGTGAGTTAGTGTGAGCCAGCTCACAGCTTTTTAGCCTCCAGCTCACACATTTTTGTCTTCGCTCAGGAAGGAGGGCTCCAGAGCAAACTAATTGATGCAGGAGCCAAATCGCTCGCTCACAACTTTAATGCCAGTCGCTCACAAAGTAGAATATTTGCTCACAGGACCGCTTAGAAGGAACATTGGTAGCAACCCTGGGCTTCCTTGCTGGTCTCCTACCCGGGTACTTACCAGAGCTGAGCTGACCCTGCTTAACTTCTGATGATATCAGGTGAGCCTGGCCCACCCCAGTGAGAGCAAGAGATGAACGGAGGTGGTTCTGCCATTGCCGGCCTCTGCGTAGCAACCCTGGGCTTCCTTGCTGGTCTCCCATCCAAGTACTATGCAGGGGCGCCCCTGCTTAGCTTCTGAGATCTGATAGGATCAAGCTAGTCTGGGCCAACCAGGGCAGGGCAGAGACAAACAGAGGTGCTCTGCCATTGCCGGCCTCTGCGTAGCAACCCTGGGCTTCCTTGGTGGTCTCCCTTCCGGGTACTAACCAGAGCTGAGCTGACCCTGCTTAAGTTCTGATGAGATCAGGTGAGCCTGGCCCACCCAAGTGAGAGCAAGAGACGAACCGGGGTGGTTCTGCCATTGCCTGCCTCTGCGTAGCAACCTTAGGGCTGACCCTGAATGACTTCCGAGATCTGATGAGACTGGGGCTACCCAGGCCATCCAGCTCAGGGTCTACACTGGTGGTGGAAAACAATGTCAAGTTGCAGACGACTTGTGGTGACCCCATAGGGTTTCCACGGCAAGAGACAAACAGAGGTGGCTTGCTATTGCCTGCCTCGGCACTGCAACCCTGGACTTCCACCCGAGTACTAACCAGGACTGACCCTGCTTAGCTTACGAGATCTGGTGACATCGATCCAGCCGGGGCCATTCTGGTCAGGGCCAGTGCTCCCTCTAAGCTGTGGAGTCTTGTGAGCAAAGTTTTTACTTTATGAGCTACCGGCATTAAAGTTGTGAGCGAGCAGCTTGGCTCCTGCACAGATTAGTTTGCTGTGGGGCCATCCCTTCCTGAGCGAAGACAAAAATGTGTGAGCCGGAGGCTAAAAAACCGTGAGCCAGCTCACACGAACTCAGCTTAGAGGGAACACT
This sequence comes from Gekko gecko, assembly GCA_029375565.1. NCBI lineage: Eukaryota > Metazoa > Chordata > Lepidosauria > Squamata > Gekkonidae > Gekko > Gekko gecko. The sequence goes on along the minus strand of JAPDNY010000017.1, from coordinate 5,170,458 downwards.
GGTCAGGGTGATTTTGGTGGTGGAAAAGTGCCGTCCTGTCTCAGTCAACCTATGGCGACCCAGTAGGGTTTTCAAGGCGAGACACACACAGAGGGGGTTGGCCATTGCCTGCCTCTGCATAGCAACCCTGGACTTCCTTGGTAGACAACCCCGGACCTCCCCTCCCCAGACTCCACATTCCCCAGGCTATAACTCACAAATCTAACAGGTATTTCCCAACCTGGAGTTGGCAACCCATATTTAGAAGGAGACCACTCTTCTAAAAGTTCGAGCACCACCGGCTTTAGTTAATCGCCGAGGGACACATTAACGAACGGCACTCTGAGTGAGTCACGCCTCTTCGATTTTTGAGACGATGATGAAAAGATGAAAGAGGCAGTCTTAGCATGGCCTTTCCTACGGCAGCTTTTCTTGAAGGTTATATTTTACATTCCACGGGGTCTCCGGAAAAGGTCACCTATACTGAGACGTTGCCCAGCCAGCAGATCTATTTCAGGTTAATTGATGAACAGGTCAAAATTGAGCAATAACAACAACAAAAATCCTTTAATGGTCTGATAGCTCTTCTATACATAGCCCTCCACACTCTCCCCTACCCAGGTACTGAGTTAAAGAACATTATTGCTATGTCAACCCCGAGAATCCCAGTGCATTTTGATGCCAACCCCAAGAATCCCAGTGCATTTCTATGTCAGTCCCGAGAATCCCAGGGCATTTCTATGTCAACCTCAGAATCCCAGTGCATTTCTATGTCAGTCCTGAGAATCCCAGAGCTTTTTGATGTCAACCCCAAGAATCCCAGTGCATTTCTATGTCAGTCCTGAGAATCCCAGGGCATTTCAATGTCAACCCCAAGAATCCCAGTGCATTTCTATGTCAGTCCTGAGAATCCCAGGGCATTTCAATGTCAACCCCAAGAACCCCAGTGCATTTCTATGTCAGTCTTGAGAATCCCAGTGCACTTCTATGTCAGCCCCAAGAATCCCAGTGCATTTCTATGTCAACCCCAAGAATCCCAGTGCATTTCTATGTCAGTCTTGAGAATCCCAGGGCATTTCTATGTCAGTCCTGAGAATACCGACCCAATGTTTTCTCCAGAAATCCCAGTGCAATGCAAATCAGTATGGCTGGAAAGCTATTTGTTGACCATTTCCACACCCATGAAAAAGAGCAGCCTCAGAGAGATGCCTCTTTCTGAAGTTGCTAAGGTTCCTAATCACCATGGCAACCTCACCTTGGTGCAGGAGATGTGCTAAGTGAACTCCGAGAAGAAAAGCCACATCTCTTTCACATCTGTGAGGTGCTCTGAGACATCCATTTTTTGGCAAGAAGAAATGAAGCCAGGTTGGTCTGACCTTACAAACAACCTTGCAGGATTTAGGAAAACCCAGAATTCCCCTTTCACAGTGTGAAGACTAATAACTCACAGCCTGTAATAAATAACAGCCTCTACATATAGGAAATGCCATTCTGGACACCTGCAACTTACAATATGGTCTCAGCTGCCCTGGAAAACTACATTTCCCAGGGCCTTTTGCTCCTGGGAATTCACTGATGTGTTATTCAAGATGCTCTGAATGATGGTGTCCACATTTAGAGTGAGAAAAAGACAACCAAACTCTTTTCTGCTGTTTGGGGATAGCTCTTGGTTAGCCAAGCTGCATTCTGAATCAAATTAGAGGGAGTTCACCCATTAGTAAAGACTATATTTAGCCAGGTGGAAAACATGGAAACAGGATGAACAGAGGATGACCAGCACATGAACAGTCCCGAAACAGTTTGGCAGTAAGGGAGACAAAGTGGAGCAGAACGTCTGTATGGAAACACCCTGAATTAAAAATGCACAGATTAGGAAGCACACGGAATTTTTAAAAAATGCCCAATTAAAGCCACCCATGCACGTGCCTGTAAAATCTTTGCTCCTTGCTGACTCTCTCCATATCTGTCCCATTCTGACCTAGTCACGGTGATTCATGCCACAGTCACCTCCCACCTAGACTACTGTAATGTGCTCTATATAGGGCTGCCCTTGAAGGCAATCCAGAATGCAAGCGGCAAGTTTGCTGATGAGTTCTTGGAGAGTTTATATCTGTCCTGTCCAATGCTCCCTCTAAGCTGTGGAGTCTTGTGAGCAGAAATTCTACTTTGTGAGCTACTGGCATTTAAGTCGTGGGTGAGCGATTTGGCTGCTGCATCAGTTAGTTTGCTTTGGAGCCCTCCTTCCCGAGCGAAGACAAAAATGTGTGAGCCGGAGGCGAAAAAACTGTGAACTGGCTCACACTTAACTCAGTTTAGGAGGAACACTGGTCCTGTCTCGAGACAGCTGCACTGGCTGCTGATTGAACTCCAGATAAAATTCAAAGTACTGATGAACCCTAAATAACCTGGGACTTTCATACCTGGCAGACTGACTCTTCTGACATACCCACTCCCCCCGGAAATTTGTGTTCTTCAACTCACAACCTGCTTGTGGTGCCTGGCCCCTGGGACGTTTGCCTGGCATCCACCAGAGGGAGGGCTTCCTTTGTGGTGGCCCCAGGCTATTGAAACCAGCTCTCAGACCATACACTAGCCCTGCAACTTCTACAGGGCCTGCAAAACAGAGCTCTTCCACTTGGCTTTTAGTTAGTTGGGTTTGTTTATGTGTGCTGCTTTTTTTTTTAGTTTTATTTGTATTATGTTTTAGACGAAGGCTTGTTAATGTTTTCACTGTAGTTAGCTTCCTCGAGACCACCTGGAGGCGAGAGGCGCCATATTAGTGTAATAATATATAAATAAACAATAAGCTTGAGTTTTGGCCACTGTGTGACACAAAGTGTCGGACTGGGTGGGCCATTGGCCTGACCCAACATGGTTTCTCTTGTGTTCTCATGACTTACCCTCTCCAAGATTTGGGATGAAACAAACTCTTGGGACTTCAGAAGATGGCCACTTTCGTCAAAATAACTTTCCCACTCGGCCCTGTCGATGGGCATCTTCTTAAGCTTCTGTAAACAGAGCGACAGCTTTGAAGTTAAATAGCATCAAACCTGGAGAGAGACAAGCTGGAAAGCCCAATCGATATATATTTTTTTTTGCAGCATTTTGAAATTTGTCAACAGAAGAGCTCTCCCCAAATTACACTTTTTAAAATTTTGCTTTTTAAAGCTGACTTGATAGTATACTTTTAAAAGAACCAGTCTTAGGCTGCCATCATACGCACCATTAGACCTGACATAAGTGCGAATGCCGGGCGGATTTAAAGGGTGCGATCAGACAACAGCATCAGGGAAGCACCCTGCAGCTGTCGGCAAGCCGTTCTGCTCCACCGCAGAAGCGGAGTTTAAAGACACTGGGGGAAATCCCATGTCCGATCACTCCAGTGTGCTCTCATGGCATCGGGATGGTCTGGTCAGGCCAGGCCATCCCGACTCCGTGCTGTTGTCCCCCCCACCCCTTCGTAGTAGGCGCATCATCGCAAACCCCATAGGGAGCCCTCGGTGTGGAGGTGCGACTCATTGATCCCTCGGTTAAGCACATGGAGGGGGAAATGGCACACACACAAAAAGACTCCCCCGCAGTTGCGTCTGATCACGCACTGACGGACTACGCCCGCAGCTTCAGAGGGAGGTGTGATCGTGCAACTGCGGGTCAAATTCCTGCAGGTTTCGGTTCCTTCAATTCGCCCTCCAGTTAGAGACACTGGCTTGATGTTGTGTACCAACTGGGAGAAGTCCCTTGAGTCTGTGAAGAAGAGCCACACTCTGCCGTCTCTTCCAGGCGTCCACCGTAAATGGAGCAGAGTCCCCTTCATGTGGATGTGAATCCTCATTTTTAGTAGTCAGGGCTTTTTTTTGTAGAAAAAGCCCGGCAGGAACTCATTAGCATATTAGGCCACACCCTCTGACAGCACAGTTCATTAGCCTATTAGGCCACACACCCCCATGTTGCCAGAAGTGTGATCCAGCCACACTCACCTTTTGCTTCTTATTCTGTTCACCTTGTTTGTTGTCAAAACCCCAGGGCTTTTTTGGTAGCAGAAACTCCTTTGCATGTTAGGCCACACACCCCTCATGTAGCCAACCCTAATGAGTTTCTGCTGTTGGGTGTGGCCTATTATGCTAATGAGTTCCTGCTGGGCGTGGCCAACGTAGGAGCCAGCCGGAACTCCGTTCCTGTGCGTTCCTACCCAAAATAGCCCTGTTAGTAGTAGAGAAGAGCCAGAGTCCAGGAGCACCTTAAAGACTAACAACATTTGTGGCAGGGTGGAGCTTTCGTGAGTCACGGCTCACTTCTTCAGATAATCTTATGTTAATGTTATCTGAAGAAGGGAGCAGTGACTCAAGAAAGCGCCTCCCCTGCCACAAATGTTGTCAGTCTTTAAGGTGCTACTGAACTCTGGCTCTTCTCTACTGCTACAGACAGGCTATATCCAGACAGGCAGGTTGCTGCGGCAATATCACACGGAGAAAAGAGCCGCTGGAGTTAGGTGTGTTTCACAGCATTCACACTGGTCCTGCAATGCCAGCTGCATTGGGTAGCCAGCCTGTGAGGGCCGGTTCACATCGCTACCACGCCACCAGCATGGAGCCATGGCTGATGCACCCCTCTGATTGGTTGGGTTGCTGAAAATGGTGTCCTGCTGTGCCGGAAATGGGAGGGGCGATCACACAGCTCCCATGCTTCCACGGCGCACCTGCACTTTCAGATGCCAGAAAAGCCGCCACGGAAGCGCCTGACCTGGAAAACCACCAGATTTTCCCCGTGGCTGTTTAAGGCATAGGGGAGTCATTTTGCAACGGGGTAGGGACGGATGGCTGCCAAGTGCCAGATGTGTGTGTCTGATCATGCTGCTTTGATCCGGGTGTGTGTGTGTGGCTATGCCGGCCCAAATTGCCTGTGTGATCACAACCACAGACTAACACGGCTACCCATCTCGATCTATCTCCTTATTTTTAGTTATTTCATTAATACCCCACCTTTATGTCCAGTGGGGACCCAAAGACATAGTCTTGGGTTTCTGTCTTTCCCAAGAATTACTTGTTTTGTTTTAACCAGCAATGCTGGGGCTTGAACCTGGGACCTTCTGCGTGCGAGGCAGATGCTTTCCCAATTGAGCCACAGCAGTAAAATAGTAATGGGTGGGGAACTTACCAGTAAGGAGGAGAATGAGGCTCTGAGTCCTGAAACATCCTCTTGTGATGAACTGGAGCTACCAAGCCTTTCCCGGTCTGTGACTTTGATCATTGTTTGGGGGAAAAGCACTCTTAAATAAGTACCGATCCAAACTGAATGGATTCAAGCCTCCCCGAACACTTCTAAGTTTCTCTTAACGTCTCCCCTCCTCCTGGAAGGGTCTCCACGGAGATGCGATGGATTGTTTTCTTCGGAACTGACACAGTTTACCATAGAGCTGAAGAGGTCACAAAGACAGGAGGTCAGCTGTCTTGCCAACATTCCACAGAAGGGGTTCAGGGCAAGCGTCTAACACCCCCGTGCTCACCTGTGGTGAAAGCTCCACTCGAGGAGACCCCAACATTTTTGTGCCTATAAAGACCTTTGGAATTCTGAGAAAGGGTAGCGGGCGCAATCACAAAATGACTGCCACAGGGGGCGGAATCAGCCGCAAAATGGCTGCTGCAGTGGGTGGGGCCAATCACAAAATGTCAGGGATAGAAGTTCTATACAACTCTAGCAACATTTCAGGCAGAAACTCTATTTAACTCTCCAGTTAAAAGGACCAGGCAATGAGAAAGACCTTGACCTGAGGCCCTGGCTCAGTGGTAGAGCATCTGCTTGGCATGCAGAAGGGTCCCAGGTTCAATCCCCAATAGCTCCAGTTAAGAGGAACAGGTAGAAGGTGATATGAAGGACCTTGACTTGAGACACTGGCTCAGTGGTAGAGCCTCTGCTTGGCATGCAGAAGGTCCCAGGTTCAATCCTTGGCATTTTCAGTTAAAATAACCAAGTAGTCGATTATAGGAGAGACCTTGACCTGAGACCCTGACTCATTGGTAGAGCAACTACTTGGCATGCAGAAGGTCCCAGGTTCGATCCCCAGCATCTCCAGTTAAAAGAACTGGGTAGGAGGTGATGGGAAAGACCTTGATCTGAGACTCTGGCTCATTAATAGAGCATCTGCTTTGCTTGCAGCATGTCCCAGGTTCAAATCCCAGCACCTCCAGTTATAATAACCGGGTAGTAGGTGATAGGAAAGACCTTGGCCTGAAACCCTGGCTCACGGATAGAGCATCTGTTTTGCATGGAGCAGGTCCCAGTTTCAAATCCTAGCACATCCAGTTAAAAGAACTGGGTAGCAGGTGATAGGAAAGACCTTGGTCTGAGACCCTGGCTCATTGGTAGAGCATTTGCTTGGCAGGCAGAAGGTCTCAGGTTCAATCCTCAACATCTCCAGTTAAAAGAACCAGGTAGTAGGTGATGGGAAACACCTTGACCTGAGACCCTGGCTCAGTGGAAGAGCCTCTGCTTGGCATGCAGAAGGTCCCAGGTCCAAACCCCAGCACCTCCATTTAAAAGAATCAGGTAGGAAGTGATGGGGAAGACCTTGACCTGAGACCTTGGCTCATTGGTGTAAAGCATGTGCTTTTCATGCAGAAGGCCCCAGGTTCAATCCCTGGCACCTCCAGTTAAAAGAACTGGGTAACAGGTGGTGGGAAAGACCTCTTCCTGATACCCTGGAGAGCTACCACTTGACAGATGATACTGGCCTTGGTGGACCATTGGTCTGTTGTAGAGTAGGTTCACGCGTTCATTTCTTCTGCTCAAAAATGTAACTTCTAGAGATCCCAGGGAGAAAGCTGAATGAAGAAGACAAGTCACAAGAATGAAGTCTGAACAAGTCACCCCCCTCCCCCCACAAAAATCTGGACAAAATCATGATTTACCAGGAATTGGTACCAGAAATTAGCCATTGCCTCTGAGAAATAGGAGGATACGGGTCTCTTAAAGACTAAGATTCACTGAACAGGCAATTTTTTTAGGAACAAGGACTTTGGAGGATACTTGGTATGACAAATTAGCACCTCGGGATGGTAGCGTAATTCAGTATATTAAAGGTTAAATGCTCTTCACGGTGCTTTCTACCTGCTGTTAGTCATCTCATGCGGCAGGTTAGAGCTGTGGGGAATTCTTACAAGCTGTGTATCTGGGCTTCCTGTCTTCATTGATATCGATTTATGTTTCCCGTCTGCTGGAGTTGTCTCCTGCCCCCCTCCAAGTGGATCAAGGCAAGGGAGACGGGTTTCCCCCCTCTGTTTCCTATCTTCTGTTTTCATCCTGCTAAGAACAACCATGAGCCCTCAAGACAAGCTTTCCCTCTAGTTTTCGTCACTCAGGCCCAAGCCAAACTCCCTATGTATTGCTTTATAAGCAGTTATTAGCTGCCTTCCTACCTTGCAGAACTGAAGGCAGCTTATGATGTTATGGCAATCTCGCCCTCTTCCCTCCCTCCCTCACAGGATTTACCCCTTGATGTATTCTTTCTTGCTTGCTGAGCAGCCCCGATATCTATTTTCTTCTTATTAGTTGGTCTATGGCTGTCCCACCCTGTCATGTTATTACATATTTTGATGCTGTCCCAGTCCAGGGACTTGAGGGAAGAGACAAAATCACCCTCTTATATTTTACTTCTGTAATGGCACACAGGAGGCTTTTGTAAGTTCAAAAATAAACAAAATATTTATTTAATTTGGAGGGGGAAAGGTTAGGCGGAATCAGGGGTAGGATGTATGAGGTGAATCGATGATAAAAACTGAGGTAAATTTGTAATCACACTAAATCCAGATAATCAGGGCTCTTTTTGTAGCAGGAACTCCTTTGCATATTAGGTGACACACCCCTAATGTAGCCAATCCTCCAAGAGCTTACAGAGCTCTTCTTACAGGGGTCACTGTAAGCTCTTGGAGGACTGGCTACATTAGAGGTATATCCAGGGCCGGCTCGCCTAGGGTGTGCCAGCTCGCAGGGGCGCCAAACTGCGCCCCGCCCCCCGTGAAAAGCCCCCCACCACTGCCACCAACTGCCACCTCCCCGCCGCCGCCAGTGAAGAGCACCCCGGCGAGGTGCAGGAGGCGGCGGTGGAGCTTGCCTGCCCTCCCCCTCCCCCCCGAGGGGGGGAGAGGAGGTAGCGGCAGTGCTCGGCGCCACCAGTGAAGAGTGCCCCGATGGGGCACAGGAGGCAGTGGCGGAGCTTGCCCACCCTCCCCTTCCCCCTTGGGGGGGAGGAGGCAGGGGCAAAAGGGTTTCCTGGCTCCACCGGGAGGTTGGCATCTGCGCCCACCTAGGGTGCAGAACCACCTCAAGCCAGCCCTGGATGTGTCACCTAATATGCAAAGGAGTTCCTGCTACAAAAAGAGCCCTGCAGATAATAGGGTTTTTTGCTTTTCAACAAGGCCTTTGAAACTCTGATGAGAGAGGCTTTCTTTTTTGTTTCTGCTTTAACTCACAAGCACAGATTTCTGAGTTTCACTGACACTTTGCATTTAGAAGGCAGGAACATACAACCAAGCTCCCAAAATCCTTTTCTGTACACAGACCAGGGATCACTCCTCATTTTAGTGCTATTTCCCTTTCCACTGGGCAAGGATTATTTCTCTTGACTAGAAGCTCTGTCCCTTTTCAGTTTGAATGAGGATCCAACTGTGATCCACTCACTCCTTCAGCCTCTTTCCCAGTCCTCAGTCAGTGCTAAACTGTCTCTTCTTCAACTGTCAGTTCTTCACTGTCATGTAACCCTTGACAGTCTGTCACAGATGTAAATAAAACAATAACTATTAAAAAATACATAGAAGACCAGTTAAAAATCACAACTAGGACTGCCCACAAACTAAAAACAACAACACTGAATGAGTTGCATGCCATCCTAAATAAAACAATTTTTAACTGCTTCCTGATGATCAAAAGGGAAGGGGCTGCCACCGAAAAGGCCCAAGGTTAAAGACAACAACAACAACAACAACACTGTGATAATGTGCCACAAGGATTTACTGCATGAGATATGATTAGAAAGAATTTTCGGTAATATAATCACGGGAAGCTTTCAAGGATACAAAACTTGTGGCAGGGCATGAGCTTTCTTGAGTCACTGCTCACTTTTTCAGGTACTTGGAAAATGGCGAGAGTCCAGTAGCATCTTAAAGACTAACACAATTTGTGTCAAGGCATGAGCTTTCGTGAGTCACTGCTCACTTCTTCAGATATTTCAGAAATTCTTGGCAGTAGCGGCAAAAACATTGATAGTAACAACCATCGGGCAGGCATCCGGAGAAACACCCCGTTTCGTTGTTTTCTTCTTCAGCTGCTCCTTACACTGGCTAGACTGATGAAGGTAAGCCATATCAACACAGAGCAATGCCAGCCTCATCAGGTTTCCTTTTTCATCAGGCAGGAGCACATTTAGGATGCCACGCTGACTTTAACTTTCTCCTTACATCGGGATCCCAGTTTTTATTTATTCATTTATTAGATCCCCCAGAATTACAGCTCATCTACAGACTACAGAGATCAGTTCCCCTGGAGAAAATGGAGGCTTTGGAGGATGGACTCCTTGGCATTGTACCCAACTGAGGTCCCCGTCCTCCCCAAATTGATGGCACATTGTCCTTGACAAGGCAATTCTATTTGTACTCTTAGGACCTAAACTGGGAGGTACATAATATTTCCAGTTCATACAACAACTTCTGACACAGGGCCAGATATACTTGTGGCCCCAAATGGAAACTTTTTGGTGTGTCATTCAATTCCATATTGGAACATCCTAATTTTGGTCTGATTTTTTTTAATTTATCTTATTTCTTGTTAATTGCCTTACGTGTGTGACAGGGACTCTGTTGCTTGTTATGTTGTGCACTATTTGACCTCTGAAGAAGGCTGTTGTGAGCCGAAACGCGTCAGGGTCATACACTGTTCCCTTTTGTGTGTATTGGTAACTTTGAACATCTGGGGATTATTAGGAAGGGAACTGAAAACAAATCAGCCAGTATCATCATGCCCCTGTATAAATCAATGGTGCGACCTCATTTGGAATATTGTGTACAGTTCTGGTCACCACACCTCAAAAAGGATATTATAGCATTGGAAAAAGTGCAGAGAAGGACAACTAGAATGATAAAAGGGTTGGAACGCTTCCCCTACGAAGAAAGGTTAACACACTTGGGGCTCTTTAGCTTGGAGAAACAACGGCTGAGGGGTGACATGATCGAGGTTTAAAAGATTATGCATGGGATAGAGCAGGTTGAGAAAGAAGTACTTTTCTCCCTTCCTCACAATACAAGAACTCGTGGGCACTCAATGAAATTGCTGAGCAGTCGAGTTAGAACAGATAAAAGGAAGTCCTTCTTCACCCAAAGAGTGATTCATACATGGAATTCACTGCCACAGGAGGTGGTGGCGGCTACAAGCATGGACAGCTTCAAGAGGGAATTGGAAAAACAAATGGAGCAGAGATCCATCAGTGGCTATATTAGCCACAAGGTATAGATAGGAGCCCTCAGGCTGGGCCAAGTGAGGCTCTGTATTCTTGGTGCTTGGGGGGGGGTCAACACTGGGAGGGCTTCTAGTGTCCTGGCCCCACTGGTGGACCTCCTGATGGCACCTGGTATTTTGGGCCAATGTGTGACAGAGTGTCGGACTGGATCCAACATTGGCTTCTCTTATGTTCTTATGAGGCTTTATTTGGGCCCCTGCTAGGTTTTTAATATGTCTTTGTAATAAACACTCTTTTGTACACTTACTTATGTTTTTAACTTTTGGCCCTCAATTCGTTTTCTAAACTTCCTTTGGAGGCCTATCCCCAAATTTCCGGGAGTTTCCCAACCTGGACCTGGCCACCCTACCCCTCCATCCTCCTCTGGTGGTCAGGAAGGATCCAGCAACCCTACCCAGCATTGGTCAGCTGGGTGACGGGGTAAAACTGCTGGCAGCCTGGCCTACCTCACAGGGGGGTTGTGAGGACAAAATGGGGAGAACCACATTTGCTGGCCCCTTGGAGGAAAGATGGGTTCAAAAACGGTAGGAGAGCCCTGTGGAAAAGCCTTCCCTGCCTTCACTGATGGGATCATGGGGATTTCCAGGTGTCTCGGAAGAGGGAGGCTTCCTTCCACAAAAGAGCAGGAGCTAATTGTAAATGGATCGGAAGGGCATGTAATGGAGGGGAAGGAAGGAGGGAGAGAGAGAGGGAGGGAGAGAGGGAGAGAGACTAGAAGCCAAAGACCCTGGCAAACTCTGGGGACAGTTAATGGAGGAGGGAAAGTCGGTTAATTACCTGCCGTGAAACCGATCCACTTCAAAATGAATTTTTAATGGAAAAATAATGCACTTTCCTAGCAAACGTACATTAAAAAATAGCAACGCAGGAGAGGCTATGAGACCCTCATTTGAGCTTGCTGGCGTCGTGCCTGTTGGGCTTCGGAGAAGAAGGGTAAACCATGCGCTAGTTTAGCCGGAGGAGGGGAAATAGACACGGTATTCGCCAACCAGGTGGTGAACGGACAGCAGCAGGCTGCAGAGATTTCTGCTAACTTTTGATGGTGTTAAAGGGGATTTGGACAAATTCATGGTGAAGAGGTCCATTGGTGGCTGGCGCCGCAAAGTACAACATCCATGTTGAAAGGCAGTATATCTGAAACCCAGCTACTGGGAAGCAAGCAGCAAGGAGAGGCTTTGGCCTCTAAGATCCTGCTATGGGCAGTCCATGGCATCAGGTTGACCGTTGCGGCAGAACAATTGTCAGCCTAAATCAGGGATCCCCAGCGTGGTGCCCATGGGCACCAGTTGATACCTTTCTTGGTGTCCATCAAGTGTTTTCCAAAAGTGGGCGAGGCCAGGTGGGGCTTCTGCCCAGCAAGTTTTCTGATTGGCCTTTGGAGGTGTGATTGGCGGTACAGTTTTTTTTAAAACATTGCTTTGGAACAGCTGCTCCCATAGCAGAAAGAAAACATGTGACTGAACGTAAACTGTGGCAACCATTTTGTGGCTGGCTTTACCTCCCATGGCAGCCATTTTGTGGCTGTGCCCAACACACTGTGTCAGAATTCCAAAGGGGCTTGCAGCCTCAAAAAGGCCAGGGACCCCTTGTCTAGATGGATACTTCTTCTGATTCAGCAGGGTCCTTCTGAAGTTTTCTGTAACTCTGCTGTTAACAAAACGTGCTTTCTTCATAACTATATATATGTATGTGTGTCTACCATCACAGGCTACACTTCAGGCATCTTACAAAGTCACACTTCCATTACAAGGAACTTCAGGAACAGAATGGAAAGGGAAATTGCTGGGATACCAGTTACTACAACACTTGGAACAAAAACCTCCCCAGGACTCAACAGGGATATTGGTTTCTTATCTCATTACACATGCTAACTCATTCAGCCCTCACATACGTGTTCTCAAAAAGAAGGACTATACATCCCCTGTATTTTAGTGTATTTCTTTTTCAGAATAGTATATTAGAATACTGAATGTAATGCAAGGAATATTGGAATGTTTTGCTGACATAACACTGCACCCACCTCAAAGAAGAAGAAGAAAATGCTGTTAAGTTACCTCCACGCCTGAGAGGATATGTAGAGTCTCAGTTTACTTCCCACAATTAGAAAAGAAACCTTTACACAAATATCCCCTATTATGACATATTTATTGTTTTACTGTTCTATCCCCCCCTTAATTGAACCAAAACAATTGTTGACCTTATAACCTTAACTTGTTACTTAGTTTTGTCTTTGCATATCTTAAAACATCTTCATCATGTTACATGTCAATTTGCTGTTCAGCTGCTATCTATAAATTTGAACTCTTACCTTCTATTCCGATGTATTTGAAAAAGTGTGCACGCACACGAAAGCTCACACCTTGAATAAATCTTTGTTGGTCTTAAAAGTGCCAACTATTTGTTCTAGAATTAAGTAGTTATTAGTCTCATTTGAACTGAAACGTGGGCTCCGTGTGACTTTGTAAACTTGCAAGTGCATGGCAGCTCCGGGACAAAGCACTGCTGCGTTAAAGCCTTGTGCACTCTGGTGATGAACTAAAGAAGGAGATGGACCACCAGAACCAGTACCCCTTCCAATAACTCCAACACCAGACGAGCATTCCTGGGAATACTTAATATCAGTGCTTCACATCACACAATCTCTGGTTTCAATCGCTGGCAACGGATGGTGGATGTTTAACATTGTTCAGTGGTTGAAGCCCGATGGCATTTAACGCTTGGCAGTTTCTATACGTCATGGTTGTGTCTGATCGCTGACGTTCAGTGGAACGGACAGCAGCCGACAGTGGATGAGATTTCATATTTAAATGCCTGCCATAATCAAGAGAGACCAACAAGACTCAAGCGTGTGGTTTCAGCATCTGGCCATTAAAATCACACTTTTTTGTGGGGAGGGGGGAAGAAATGCATTTTAAAAACAGCATAAACAGGGAGGAGGAGGAGGAGGAGGAGTTAAAATTCATTACTAGAACACAGTTTTATTTCAGATCATTCCTTACATTACATATTGATTGACCTTACTCATAAGAAGATAAGAACATAAGAGAAGCCAATGTTGAATCAGGCCAATGGCCCATCTAGTCCAACACTCTGTCACACAGGGGCCAAAATATACCAGGTGCCATCAGGAGGTCCAGCAGTGGGGCCAGGACACCAGAAGCCCTCCCACTGCTGCCCCCTCCAGCACCAAGAATAGAGTGCATCACCTGCCCCAGACTGAGAGTTCCCATCTATACCCTGTGGCTAATAGCCACTGATGGACTTCTGCTCCATATGTTTATCTAATTCCCTCTTGAAACTGTCCATGCTTGCAGCTGCCACCACCTCCTGTGGCAGTGAATTCCATATGTTAATCACTCTTTGGGTGAAGAAGTATTTCCTTTTATCTGTTCTAACACAACTGCTCAGCAATTTCATGGAGTGCCCACGAGTTTTTGTATTGTGAGAAAGGGAGAAAAGTACTTCTTTCTCAACCTGCTCAATCCCATTCATAATCGATGCAGGAGGAGTCATACATATGACTGCTTCAAGCTGTCTTTTTTGGCAGTGTTTTACTGATGAATATGTGGGCAGGTCGATTGGTACAACAACACCACACAAAAACAATCTTGATGCAACTGACGGTACCATCACATCAAGATAGATATTGTATCCAGATATGACAGCACTCCAAACAGTGAAGTTTGACCTGTAACACTGATAATAACACTAAAAGAAGTCATACATATGACTGTGTCAAGATTGTTTTTCTGCAATGTTTTACTGATGGATGCGTGGGCAGGTCACCACGCACAAAAAAATTCTTGATGCAACTGACAGTACCATCACATCAAGATATTGTATCCAGAAATGGTGGCACTCCAAACAATGATGCTTGACCTATAACGTTGATAATAACACTGATAAAAGTCATGCACACGATTGTGTCGAGATTCTTTTTCTGCAGTGTTTTACTGATAAACCTGTGAGGCAGGTCCATTGGTACAACATCACACACAAAAAATCCTGATGCGACCAACAGTACAATCATATCAAGAGGCCATCTCCTGAAAAGATGATACTCTGAACCAGGTTTCATTGATCGATCCTAAAGCAGAAGGTAGAAGAAGAAGAAGAGGAGGAGGAGGAGGAGGAAAAGATTGGATTTATACCCTGCCCTTTACTACCCAAAGGAGATTTACAATCAGTGTTCCCTCTAAGCTGAGTTAGTGTGAGCTAGCTCACAGTTTTTTAGCCTCCGGCTCACACATTTTTGTCTTAGCTCAGGAAGGATGGCTCCGGAGCAAACTAATTTATGCAGCAGCCAGATCACTTGCTCACAACTTTAATGCCAGGAGCTCACAAAGCAGAATTTTTGCTCAAAAGACTCCACAGCTTAGAGGGAGTATTGCTTACAATCCCTTTCCCTTCCCCTCCCCACAACAGACACCCTGCAAGGTAGGTGGAGCTGAGAGAGCTCTTTCAAGAACTGCCCTTGAAAGAACAGCTCTGAGAGAACATATGACTGACCCAAAGTCACACCAGCAGCTGCATGTGCAGGAGTGGGGAGTCAAACCTGGTTCTCCCAGATTACAGTCCATGCTCTTAACTACTATACCAAACTGGGTGTAGGAGGGGGGAACCTGTGGGGAAAAAAGCTCCCACTATGGCCCAAGTCCTTGCTGATGCCCCCAAAGAACTGATTTATATCTTAGGATAGCGGTCCCTTGTCCATTCTGAGCCCTGAGGCACCTTTGGGATTCTGATATACTTTGGCAGGCCCAGCCACAAAATGGCTGCCACAAAATGTCTACCCCATGAGGTGGAGCCAGCCACAGAATGACTGCTGTAGCTTCCTGTCAGTCACACGTTGAAGATCCTTGCGTTGTGGTGGCAGCCAAAGCAACATTTTTTAAGAACCTGCGCAGCCAATCAAATCTCCAAAGGTCAGTCGGAAGCCTCGCAGGGCAGGCAAAATCCCCCAACCTAGCATCCGCCTCTTTCTAAAACACTTGAGGGGAGCCAGAAAAGATGGCGGCGAGCCCCGTTGCGCCCATGGGCACCACACTGGAGACTCCTCTGTCTTAGGAAACCCTCTGCCTTTAAAATAAAAAGCTGCCAATGTTTCATGCTAAGAAAGTCACTTTCCAGCTGCCGCTAGCGTGGACGAGATTGGATTTGACTCCTGCCATGTGGGGGGGGAAAAGACGGGGCCCCCCCGATTCTTGTCGTAGGTAAACTGTTCTCGGAGCCCACATCTTCATAATAACTCTTTTAGATTCTCTGACACCCTCGTTCATCTTTTATGGATGGAGGGCTGTGAGCGGTCCCTCTCGGCCCCTATGTGTCCCCCCCCCACACGCACTTTTTAAAAAACGGCTCCATCAAAGAGATCTATGAAAGGCTCAGCTCTCCGCCGACAAGCCATCTATTTAAAGTTTACATACCCGGCAACTCTCTGGAAGATGTATTAACGGGAAATTGCTGGAGGAGCCGCGGCCCCCTCCCGGCTTTGCACGGAAGGCACTGTGCAAACATGTACCCATCAAAGTTTAATGCTCCCCCGTTAAGAAAATATAACGCTCCCTCATCATTCTTCTTTTCCTTTCCAGTTTAAACGCTTGAGAGAATTGGCTAGTTATGGAGAGGCGGCGAGAGAGTGACATCAGGGGTGGTGGCAGCGGCGGGGGGGGGGCAGTCATAAATGCCATGTGTGGGAGCCAGACGTTGGAGCCGCCTGGTAGCCTCAGCCACCAGTGCACAGCTTTCCCACAAAACTGGCGTGGCACGGATTTCGTGGCCAGCATGTTTGCTGGGGAACGTATCTCAACGGACAACCGTGATGGCCTGTGAGCAGGGCCTTGGAGGAGCTCTTGGCCTGAGGGACAGTGGTGAACGACTCCACAGCTGTGCTAGTTTTGCCAGCTCCGGGCTGGGGGATACCTGGAGGGTTTGGGGGTGGAGCCTGAGGAGGGCGGGGTTTGGGGAGGGGAGGGGCCTCAGGAGGGTATAAGGCCAGAGGGCTCGCCCTCCAAAGCAGCCATTTTCTCCAGGGGAACTGAGCTTGGTCATTTGGAGATAAATAGTAAGAGCGGGGGTAGATCTCCAGGTACCACTTGGAGGATGGAAGAAGGAAGAGGAAGAGGAGGAAGAGGAAGAAGAAGAGGAAGAGAAAGAAGAGGAGGAGGAGGAGGAGGAGGAGGAGGAGATGGGATTTATACCTCGCCCTTCACTACCTGAAGGAGTCTCAGAGTGGCTTACAACCCACTTCCCCTCCCCACCTCACAACAGACATCCTGTGAGGTGGGTGGGGCTAAGAGAGCTCTCTCGAGAACTGCCCTTCAGAGAACAGCTCTGAAAGAACTTGTGACTGACCCAAGGCCACACCAGCAGCTGCATGTGGAATCAAACCCGGTTCTCCCAGATTAACGTCTGCACTCTCAACCACTACATCAAAGTGGACACCCTAGGCTGCACGGTAGTGACGCAGCTTCATTTCGTTCTGCCTTGTAGGCATCGTGTATCAAATCAAAACATACGGTGTGAGGGAAGGCAGCCAATCACGGCAGCCCTTACACACAACACAAATCAGGGCTGGATCCTGAGCTGGTCTAGTGAGAAGTGCCCCATTTTGTTCAGTGGGTCTCATTCCTAGGAAAGTGCTCTTGTGCTTGCACCATAGGGATGCCAGCCTCCAGGTGGGACCTGGGGATCCCCTGGAATTACAGTTCATCTCCAGGCTATGGAGATCAGTTCTCCTGGAGAAGAGGGATGCTTTGGAGGGTGAACTCTATGGCTTTGTACCCCACTGAGGTCCCTGTCCTCCCCAGGCTCCATCTTCCAAATCTCAAGGAATTTCCCAACCTGGAGTGGGCAACCCTTCCCCCCCCCCATCCTCTGCGGGTGGCCAGAGAGGACCCAGGAGGCCTGTTGCACAGACAGGCAGAGAGACTGGACCTATGGCATAAATTGGATATAGACCCAGTGCCACTGCTGATGAAATTGTAGCTGAGCAGAAAACAGACTTTTCCTCTCTTTTTTAAAGGAATTTGGAGCCGGCTTCTAACTGATTCCATTTTCATCAGAGGGAAATACGAGGAGGGGAAGGGAACTGTGCAGCATTTCAGCATTCCACTCTGTATATGCTCAGAGACAGGCAAAGTCTCTCCAAACCTTCCTTTTCTCCTGCTAGAGAACTATGCTGGGTCACAGAACATCAAACAAGCGCAAGGTGCTGATGTTACCAAAGGGGACGTTGGTTTTTCACCAAAGAGGAATCAAAGGGAAATGAAAAAAGAAATCCCTTCTTCAAAAGCGGGGGGGGGGGAGAATTTGAAGAATCAATGGCTAGATCTAAAAAAAAAATTCCCTCCCCAGAACAACCTCATCCTATTGCCAGAGGGAAGCCCTTCGCTCCTCAAATGCTCATTTTTACGGCTGATAAATAGGGTTGCCAGCTCTGAGTCGGGAAATGCCTGGAAATTTTGGGAGTGGCGCTGAGGGGGCGGGGTTTGGGAAGCGGAAGGGCCTCAGTGGGACGTAATGCTATGCAGCCCACCCTCTGATGCAGCCATTTTCTCTGGGGGAACTGATCTCTGTAGTCCGGAGAACCGTTGTAACTCCAGGAAATCTCCAGTCCTTACCTGGAGGTTGGCGATCCTACATATACTGATGGAGCCGCCATCAAGGGGTCGTGAGGCTCTTCAGAACTGTCTGCCGTCTGTGCTTGACGTTGTTGGATATTGTAACTCCGCATGCTAGAGGATCTGGGAGGGAAAGGGTTAAGAGAATTCGGGTAGATGCTACGCCTCTTTGTTTTATCTCATATAGGATCTCTTCTTCTCTCTGACCTGGGCTTGGAGGTGTAGCAAGTTAACTTTTCTGAAGTTCATCTGTTCACAATCAGGGCCTTTTTTTCCGGGGCAACGTGCCAGAATGGAGTTCCGGAACCTCTTGGACAAAATTCTTTTTAAAATGTTGAAAAGTTCACGAGTTTCCAGGATACAGACTGAAAACTTCATTTCCCTCTTGAGAGTTCCAGCACCTCTTTTTCCATAAAAAAGAGCCCTGTTCACAATAAGTTAAATGTGCCGACATGAATATGTCATGCTTCTATTTTTTAAAGTAAAATTTCCCTCTCCCATTCCCATCGAAGTCAGATCATGGTTGTAATTTGTTGGATCAGCTTTTCCCCTTAACTGGTAAATGTGAAGGATCAGGGATATTGCATAAGGCTTCTGTGCTTCCAAGGCAAATAATATTTTTGTTGTTGTTCTTGTTCAGTCGCATAGTCGAGTCCGACTCTTCATGACCCCATGGACCACATCACGCCAGGCCCTCCTGTGTTCCGTCGTGCTCCGGAGTTTGTTCAATTTCATGTTCGTTGCGTCAACAACACTGTCCAATCATCTCAGCCTTTGCCGTCCCCATCTTCTTTGACCTTCACTCTTTCTCAGCATGCATCAGGGTCTTCTCCAGTGAGTGCCCCCTTCTCATTTGGTGGCCAAAGTATTTGAGCTTTGACTTCAGGATCTGGCCTTCCAGGGAACAGTCAGGGTTGATTTCTTTTAGGATTGACTGATTCGATCTCCTTGCAGTCCAAGGGACACTCAAGAGTCTTCTCCAGCACCATAGTTCAAAAGAATCTGTTCTTCGGCGCTCGGCCTTCCTTACAGTCCAGCTCTCTCCGCCATACATTACTACTTGGGAATACCATTGCTTTGACCACACGGACTTTTGTTGGCAGGGTGATGTCTCTACTCTTTATTATGCTGTCTCGGTTTGCCATCGCTTTCCTCCCGAGGAGCAGGCATCTCTTAATTTCATGGCTGCAGTCACCATCTGCATTGATCTTGGATCCCAGGAAGGTGAAGTCTGTCACTACTTCCACTATTTCCCCTTCTATTTGTCAAGGAGTGATGTGGCCGGATTCCATGATCTTCATTTTTTTGATGTTGAGTTTCAAGCCAACTTTTGTGCTCTCCTCTTTGACCCTTAGCTAGAGGCTCTTTAGGTCCTCTTCACTTTCTGCCGTTAAAGTGGTATCGTCTGCCTATCTGAGGTTGCTGATCTTTTCCCCAGCAATCTTAATTCCGGCTTGTGATTCATCCAGGCCGGCATTTCACATGATGTACTCTGCATATAAATTGAATAAGCAAGGTGACCATATACATCCTTGTTGTACTCCTTTTCCTGTGCTAAACCAATCAGTTGTTCCATATCTGGTTCTGACACTTCTTGACCCTTATACAGGTTTCTCAAGAGACAAATAGACATTTTGTTTATGCTTTAAGGCTCCTCTCCCATGCTGCCCCCCTCCAGTACCAGTTGCAGCCACAACAACAGCTCTGAAAGCAGAGAGACAACAGAAGCAAGTTGTCGGTGCCCTCCTTGCTTGTTTTAGAGTGAAGCTACACTTTCTTACAAAGTACGAGAGGGCAACCCTGTGTCTTTGAGATCCGAGCCTGATTTGCAAGCATCCAAGGAGCTGCCACGGAAAGGTACAGCGATTGCGTGAATGGATAATAAGACAGCCGAAGCGTCTTCGTCCATGAACTGAAGCAGATAAACTTTGCCCTCCTGGCAAGGTTATCCCGGGAACGTTCTTGTGAGCTTGGGCGTGTGGAGAATCACAAGGCGTATTCCATCTACAGCGAGCCACGCACCATTTGCTTATCCCCTGCGAGACCTTTCTCTTCTCACAGCCGGCCACAGTGTCACGGAATGTTCGCAAACATTACCGCTGAGGGTGGAAAGACAGCCAGCAGAAAGAGTAGGCATGTCATATCATAGGCGGAGGGAGCTGAATTTTACATTGATTCGGAATTGTCAAATGAATCACTGGCTGCAGGATTGTATCCATTTCTTTACTGCGGGGTGTCTGTGCATGCTGTGCGGAATCAATCAGGGGAGGAAATCCCATGTCCTCCCCACCTCCAGTGGTCCCTACTTTACCCCATCTTTTGATGCTTTTTCTTTTTGCTCACCCACCAAGCCGCATCATTTCTTCCACCCTCCTCAAATTGCCCAAATGCCCGTTGTTTGGTCTCAACTGGCTGATCCCATTTTTTTTTTAAAAAAGCCCTCTTTGTTCTCATGGCAATAGCCAGATTTCACTTGCTACTTTTTGAGTGAGGCGGGGTTTAACCCTTATTTAAACTCGTCATATTTTTGCGCAACGTTTTCAGGAAAAGACATATCCTGGCCTTCGGTGGGTGAGTCTCCTTGCACAGTTTTTTGACGTCCGTGGCAGGAAGGCTGCAATGCACGCAACATGCAGATCAAGGGGCATTTTCACACTGTTCCCTCGCCCTGATTTTTCTCTGTGGCTGCCTCAAATCCTACTTTGTGAGCGACTGGCATTAACGTTGTGAGTGACCGATTTGGCTACTGCATAAATCAGCTTGCTCTGGAGCCGTCCTTCCCGAGCGAAGACAAAAACGTGTGAGCTGGAGGCTAAAAAAATGGTGAGCTAGCTCACACTAACTCAGCTTAGAGGGAACACTGGCCCGGAGATCTCCTGGAATTTCAATTGGTCTACAGACAACAGAGATCAGTTCCCCTGGAGAACATGGCTGCTTTGGAGGGTGGGCTGTATGGCATTAGACCCTGCCAAAGTCCCTCCCCTCCCCAAGCCCCGCCCTCTTCAGGCTCCACCCCCAAATCTCCCCTCCCCAAGCCCTGCTCTCTTCAGGCTCCACCCCCACATCTCCAGGAATTTCCCAACCCAGAGTTGGCAACCCTACATACTTCCCAATTTTTATCCATAAAACACTGAAGAATATGCCCCTCACAAAGACACACAACCAAGCTCAAGGCTCAGAGAGGTAAGCAGTGTTTCCTCCAAGTTGAATTAGTGTGAGCTAGCTCACAGTTTTTTTGGCCTCCGGCACACACATTTTTGTCTTAGCTCAGGAAGGGATGGCTCCAGAGCAAACTGATTTATGCAGCAGCCAAATCGTTCGCTCACAACTTTAATGCCAGTCGCTTGCAAAGTAGAATTTTTGCTCACGGGACTCCGTAGGTTAGAGGGAGCATTGGATACCAGTGCTTCTCTAGAGGTTATTTTGCTTTATTTTTATGCTAACGAGGACGGCGCGTCTGGTGATAAACAATCCTGAGTCATCGATGGTTTTGAGTCCTGCTGAATCCTGACCTCCAGCCCACATCCCCCCCCTGCCCCCCCCGCGCACTGTTTTTAGTGCGTTTCCTGATAGCATCCGAACCACGCGGCGACGAGCTTGAGAGAGAATATGAAAGATTAATGGACCTCGGTCTCCAAAGGCTTGGAAACGAGGCTGTTCCAGAATGTTAACTTTCCCACCTTCCCCGGTGCTGATTTGGCACGTTAAATCTTTGAAGAGATGGCTTTTTATGTGCAGCCGTGGAATCCAGGGAGCTTTGTGGGAGAGTGAAGAAGAGAGGTTACTGAAGCCTGGTCTCTTGGGCTTCCCTGCCAGGGATGGGGCGGTCTCTCTGATCCGGCTCATCTGAGAATCAACGGCCACAAACGACACCACCTAAAGAGCAGTGGAGCAGTTGTGTCTATTCAGTTGTGACAACAGACGCGATTGTGTGGTGCAGGGGTCCCTTACGTTTTTGAGCCCGTGGGCTCCTTTGGAATTCTGACACAGGATGGTGAGTGCAACCACAAAATGGTCGCCCCAGGGGGCGGAGTCGGCTGCAAAATGGCTGCCATTGGAGGTGGAGGCTGCTGCAAAATGGCTGCCACGGGAGGCTGAGCCAACTACAGAATGTCAGGGAGTGAGGTTATGTGTGATTCTTCAACGTTTTGGGCAGAAACTCTGTAACGAGATGCCTTTCGAAATGAAACTGTTGTTTGTAAATGTTTTCTTGGATATACCTTCGCTCATACAGTGCTGTGGCAGCAGCTCCTGCCAAAGCAGCTTCTAAAAAATCTGCGCAGCCAATCAGTTATCTGATGGCCAATCAGAAGTTCTGCATGGAAAAAGCCCCATCTGACCCTGCCCACTTTCTACTGACACTTGATGGGTGCCCAGAAAGGTGTTGGTGGGTGCCATGTTGGGGACCCCTGGTGCAGTGGCTTGAGTGGTGAACTAGGATCCTGGAAGACCCAGATTCGAATCCCTGCTTCTTCCATGGAAGCTCGCTGGGTTACCCTGGGCCTGTCACAAACACTCATCCTGGCTGGCCTTGCAGGGTTGTTGTTGTGAAAAATGGAGGGGAGGGACGGATGTTCTAAGCCACTGTGAGTCCCAGCTGGGCAGCAAAGTGGGCTAGAAATAAATAATTGCCAAAAAATAAATGCAAATGCCCCAGCATGAACTGACACTTCAGAGCCTAACTAAGGAGCTATTTATTCGTTAAGAAGAACTACCTGCCAGATCCAGGTCAAAACGTCCTGTTGTGCTCTTGAACAGCAAAAGACTTCACAGCTTTGTCTTGAGGCTTAGCTCATCCCGGAGTCCTTGAGACAGACGCTGAGACAACTGCAGCCTGAAAGCAGGGCGTGCGAGGCCGACTCCCAAAACTGCAGCAAAACCGTTAGAGTGCTGTTAGGCAGATCCTGCCGTATAGCACAGCAGACGCTTGTAAAGGCTAAGGCATCACAGTATGGTGTAGTGGTTAAAGAGTCAGACTAGGATCTGAGAAATCCGGGTTTGAATCCCTGCTCTGCTATGGAAACCTGCTGGGTGGCCTTGGGCCAGTTACACGCTGTCAGCAAAACCGACCCCACGGGTTTGTTGTGAGGATAAAATGATTTGAGCCACTTTGGGTACTCAGTAGGAGAAAAGTGGGCTTTAAATAAAGTAAATGAACAGAAAAGAATAGAAATGCAGTCCCTTGGACTGCAAGGAGATCGAATCAGTCAACCCTAAAAGAAATCAACCCTGACTGTTCCCTGGAAGGCCAGATCCTGAAGTTGAAGCTCCAATACTTTGGCCACCAAATGAGAAGGGGGCACTCACTGGAGAAGACCCTGATGCATGCTGGGAAAGAGTGAAGGTCAAAGAAGAAGGGGATGGCAAAGGAGGAGATGGTTAGGACAGTGTTATCGATGTGACGAGCATGGACCTCAGCAAACTCCGGAGCACGACGGAGGACAGGAGGGCCTGATGTGGTCCATGGCAGTGTTCCCTCTAAGCTGAGTTAGTGTGAGCTAGTTCACAGTTTTTTTAGCTTCCAGCTCATACATTTTCGTCTTCGCTCAGGAAGGATGGCTCCAGAGCAAACTAATTTATGCAGCAGCCAAATTGCTCGCTCACAACTATAATGCCAGTAGCTCACAAGGTAGATTTTTTGCTCACAAGACCACAGCTTAGACGGAGCATTGGTCCATGGGGTCGCGAAGAGCTGAACTCGATTGTGTGACTGAACAACCACCACCACCACAAAAACGGATAGAATTATACCTGTGTACAGAAAGACGCTGAAACAACACAAAGTAGTATATTAAAAGAACAATAAATACCAATAGAGTGCCTTAAAGCTTCAAAGAGCACATACTAACTTTGAAAAACCAGTATGATCTATCAGAAAATTACCTGTATGATCCCTAGAAAAACTTCGGCTAATCAGAATTAACTGTGGGTTTGTTTTTTTATACATTGTATGTACACTTTGAAGGTTTACGGCACTCTGTATTTATTGTTCTCTTAATGTGCTGGCCTTTGTGCTGTTTCAGCTGCCTTCTGTACGCAGCTTTTTTCCTCTGGGTTTTGCAGACTGCTGTGTGATCATCTAATGCACATTAGAATTATACCTGGACAGCCTTACGCTACAGACCACGAACCCAAATCCTGCGGTCAGGGCAACCCGGGTCCGCAAGCCGTAGAAACTTATTCAGATTAAATGTGTTGAGAAGCATAACATACCTGGGCCCTCGGAAACCTGTGTGGAGGCCGCTTTCTGCCCTCACCTGGATGGCCCGGGCTGGTTCTGTCTCATCAGATCTCAGAAGCTAAGCAGGGTCAGCCCCGGCTAGCATTTGGAAGGGAGACCACCAAGGAATTCCAAGGTCGTGACGTGGAGACAGGCAATGGCCAACCTCCTCTGAACGTCTACCTTGAAAACCCTACCTGGTCGCCATAAATTGGCTGCAGCCTGCAACTGGAGGGCACTTTCCACCAACAACAACCTGGAGTTGGAGAGAGGAGCTCTCCAGGGTGCTGAAGTCACACGCCCTTCTACTGGAAGCTCCGACAACAGGAGGTGCCCTGCTGGGTTCAACCAGGAGGAGGAGGAGGAGGAGATTGGATTTATACCCTGCCCTTCACTACCTGAACGAGTCTTTGAGCAGCTTACAGTCTCCTTTCCCTTCTCCTTCCCACAGCAGGCACCCTGTGAAGTAGGTGGGGCTGGGAGAGCTCTTTTGAGAACTGCTCTTGAGAGAACTTGTGACTGGCCCAAGGTCACACCAGCAGCTGCATGTGGAGGAATGGGGAATCAAACTTGGTTCTCTTGGATTAGAGTCCACACTCCTAACCACTACACCAAACTAGTCCGGCATCCTGAGGCTCTTTCAGCCCCACTTAATCACTCTTTGGGTAAAGAAGGACTTCCTTTTATCTGTTCTAACCCAACTGCTCAGCAATTGCATTGAGTGCCCATGAGTTCTTGTACTGTGAGAAAGAAAGAAAAGTACTTCTTTCTCTACCTGCTCTATCCCATGCATAATCTTGTAAACCTCGATCATGTCACCCCTCAGCCATCATTTCTCCAAGCTAAAGAGCCCCAAGAGCTTTAACCTTTCTTCATAGGGAAAGTGTTCCAACCCTTTTATCATTCTAGTTGCCCTTTTCTGCACTTCTTCCAATGCTATAATATCCTTTTTGAGGTGTGGTGACCAGAATTGCACACAGTACTCCAAATGAGGTCACACCATCGACTTATACAGGGGCATTATGATACTGGCTGATTTGTTTCCAATTCCCTTCCTAATAATCCCCAGCATAGCATTGGCCTTTTTTATTGCAGTTGCACACGGTCACTCTAGACATTTTCATTGAGTTATCTACTATGATTCCAAGATCTCTTTCTTGGTCAGTCTCTGCCAGTTTGGACCCCATCAGTGTGTATTTATAGTTAGGATTTTTGGCTCCAATGTGCATCACTTTGCACTTGGCCACATTGAACCCCGCATTGACGCCCACTCGCCCATCCACGACAGATCCCTTTGGAGTGCCATACAATCCTCCCTGGTTTTCACCACCCTGAACAACTTCATGTCATCTGCAAATTTAGCCACTTCACTGCTTACTCCCAACTCCAAATCATTAATAAACAAGTAAAAAAGCATTGGACTGAGTACTGATCCCTGTGGTACCCCACTGCTTACCACCCTCCACTGAGAAAATTGTCCATTTATACTCACTCTCTGTTTCTTATTAAGTAGCCAGTTTTTGATCCACAAGAGGACTTGTCCTTTTATCCTGTGACTATTGAGCTTACTTAGGAGCCTTTGATGAGCAACTTTATCAAAAGCTTTCTGGAAGTCAAGGTAAACAACATCTATTGTGTCCCCCTTGTCCACATGTTTGTTCACCCCCTCAAAGAACACTAACAGGTTAGTGAGACAAGATCTTGCCTTACAGAACCCATGCTGAGTCTGCCTACTGTCTGAGTATTTTGTTCATCAACGTGCTTACTAATTCTTTCCTACTAATGTGCCTACTAATTCTTTCCTTAACAACAGTTTCCACCAATTTACCCGGTATCGACATCAGACTGACTGGCCTGTAATTTCCCAGATCTCCTCTGGAACCCTTTTTAAAGGTTCCCTTTTGTCACCATGGCTAACAGCCACTGATGGACCTATCCTTCATGAATCTATCTAAATTGAAAGCTATGTCCGTGGCTATCACTGCATACGCCGGTCATCCGACGCAACCCACTCAATCCCCACTTCTAAGATTCCATTTGATCAGGCATTGCCTGTACAATGTCGCCGATTACCTTGACAACCGTCGAGAGTTGGAAATTTCACTCGGGCACATCCATTTAAACAGGACTAGGAAGGGCATAAACATGCCAATTATATCTAGACATCTGTACACGGGAGCGACGCTTCTTAGGGAGGTCATCTGTCGACCTTCGTACCGCGCAGAGTTCGGTCTGCGCGATTATGACTCGACGAAGGTCAGCGCCAATGTTATGTATTATGAGTTGGCTTGACTTGAAAACTCTGGGGCTGGAATCTTCTAGATACTTCCTGTGAAGACACCACAGTATGACCCCGGAGAAATCCCTGCCTCTGATCACAGGTCTCTTTCATATCCTTCCCACAAAGAGCTTGTGTCAAGGGGTCCCGGGTTGAACCCCGTGGGGCCCCAGGGCAGTTGTACACAAGTAATCAGATGGTGGTTTAATTTTTAAAGAGATTTATGAGGACTTCTTTCAATTTATTCTGTAGGCAACACATTACTCTGAAATCACGCAGGAAGAAAGCAAAGAAAAACTAGCGCAACTCTTCTCAGAATGTGTATCAGAAGGCACAAACCTGAATATTCAGGAGTCAGAGACCGAATCTCGGGTGCTCCCTATGTTGCTGGCAATTGCAGTTCAAGCAGGCCACAGTTCAGGCCTTTCGTCTGTCAAAAGCCCAGCTAGTCTCTCTTCTTCAGGGCCTTAGCTCAATTATAGTTTTTGGGCCCCGGCAACATCAGGTGAGGATGACATCCAATCAGGATACGTTTCCAGGGGAAGCTTCTAGAAGACTGCCTCATCACCCCCAGGTTCTCCCCCTCCCATCGCACGGACCGCAGGGTTCTTGTGAGAAGTTAATCACCACACGTCCCTCCCTGTCCTTGAAGATAATAAGAACTGTGCAGGCCAAGAGACCAATTAGCAACACCTGCAGGTCGGACCAGACCTGGCTCTGCTCACATTAACCCTTGAGGGGGAGGCCAGGAGGGGTTCTGCCTCACAGCCCGAAAGGTCGGACAAATTAGCATCGATTTGACTTCCGCTGCCCGGCTTTGCGAACCGGAGTTCACCTCAGCCTCCTTCACAGAATCAGCCCAGCCTTGGCGACTGGCAGAGGAATGGCTGAAGGAGGAAGTATTAAAACATCGATGGGAACAGAAAATGAAATATGACTGAAAAACCCGCAGGCGGGTCAGACGAAGCTCGCTCGGTAACCCCCAAATGCATCCAGAGCTGAGTTTCGGTTCTCGGCCATGAAGATACAGGCCAGGATAACATCCTGTTTTTCGCTCACTCAGATTCTAAGCCTTAGACTGTTAGATATACTGGCGGAAAATGCCGTCAAAGCACAGCCGACTTAGGGCAGCCCCTGTAGGGTTTTCAAGGCAAGAGACGTTCAGAGGCAAACCTCCTCTGGTAGCCTCTTGCCCTGATCTGGATGGCTCAGGCTAGCCCTGATCTCATCAGATCTCAGAAGCTAAGCAGGGTCGGCCCTGGTTAGAACTTGGATGGGAGACCGCCAAGGAAGCCCAGGCTTGCTACACAGAGGCAGGCAATGACAAAACCGCCTCTGAACGTCTCTTGCCTTGACTTGGATGGCCAAGCTTGCCTGATCTCACCAGATCTCAGAAGCTAAGCAGGATCACCCCTGCTTACTACTTGGATGGGAGACCACCAAGGAAGTCCAGGGTTGCTGTGCAGAGGCAGGCAATGGCAAACCACCTCTGGTAGCCTCTTCCCCTGACCTGGATGGCCCAGGCTAGCCCAGTCTCATCAGATCTCAGAAGCTAAGCAGGGTCAGCCCTGGTTAGTACTTGGATGGGAGGCCACCAAGGAAGTCCAGGGTTGCTGTGGAGAGCTCTGTTTGTCTGCCCTGACCTGCATGGCCCAGGCCAGCCCGATCTCAGAAGCTAAGTAGGGTTGGCCCTGGTTAGTTCTTGGATGGGAGACTGCTAAGGAAGCCCAGGGTTGCAACACCAGAGGCAGTCAATGGCAAGCCACCTCTGAATGTCTCTTGCCTTGAAAACCCTCCAGGGTCGCCATAAGTCATCTGTGACCTGATGGCCTCTTTCACCACCAGAGAAGGTGGGTGCTCAGGAAGATTCACAGTGCCCTCTCCCTCCTTCCTCCTCCTCCTCAATGCGCAGGGGCCCATACATCATCTGAACCAGCCCGCAGCCAGATGACAACATCAGAATGACCTTCTGTTTTTTTTAACCTCAGGTTTTCTAGCCAGTCTTCCTATCCAACCTAGCTGAGAATGGGCGGAACGGGAAGCACCCCCAGCTGATCTTTCCCACCCACCCTCCTTCCCATCATGCCCATCATTTAGAAACTGCCACAAAAGAGATGTTTTGGGGGCCAGTTTGGTGTAGTGATTAGGTGTGCAGACTCTAATCTGGGAGAACCGGGTTTGATTCCCCCACTCCTCCACTTGCACCTGCTGATGTGACCTTGGGTCAGTCACAAGCTCTGGCACAGCTGTTCCTGAAAGAGCTGTGTTAGAGTTCTCTCAGGCCCGCCTACCTCACAGGGTGTCTGTTGTGGGGAGGGGAAGGGAAAGGAGTTTGTAAGCTGCTCTGGGACTCCAAGTGAAGGGCGGGGTATAAATCCAATCTCTTTGTCTTCTTCTTTTCCTCATGGACGAAGCTCCCTCCCCTCCCCCTATCTCCCAAAATGTGCAACATCTCAAAATGCTGCTTCAACATGGAGTCCTATCAAAAGGCTGGCCGGGGGGTGGGGTGGGGTAGGGACGCAGGAACGGCTCCGGCAATCTGAAGATCTGAAGGGAACCTTTGAAACGAGACCTTTTCCGCCTGACATCAGCAACCTACTTTCCCAAAAAACGCGGCGCCGAGTTGCTGGCTGTTGCACAGAGCTGGACATTCATAAGGCTGCAAATTCAGCCCCGGAGGCTAACCCAAGAATAACATTTGTCGGCGTTAGCACTGTCAGTTCCGACAGCCCCCTTTTGCTGGATGGACAATTGGAGCAGCGGGCTGTTCTTTGATCGAGGCAACCGAGGCATCCGCTGCCGCTTGGTCCCTGAAGGGAGCATTCCGACACAGGGGTTCTGGAATAACATGTGCCGGGGTGCCAGATCTGTGCCTCCGGGTGCCAGGTGGACCACTGCAGACATTCCCAGCCTTTCATATGGAAACATCTTAATTTACCTAACTTATA
Organism: Gekko gecko; assembly: GCA_029375565.1. Lineage (NCBI taxonomy): Eukaryota > Metazoa > Chordata > Lepidosauria > Squamata > Gekkonidae > Gekko > Gekko gecko. The sequence goes on along the minus strand of JAPDNY010000017.1, from coordinate 5,140,907 downwards.
TCCCGCTTTTCTTCCCCATGGGGACCCAAAGCAGCTTATATCATTCTCCTGCCAGTGTTCCCTCTAAGCCAGGGCTGTCAAACCTGCGGCCCGGGGGCTGGACCAGGCCCCTGGAGGGCTTCTCTCAGGCCCGCAGTGGAACTGGCTGCCTTCTGCTTCTTCTTCCAGTTCTGCTGCTGCTGCGACATCGTAGGTTTGCAGCTGACAGAGACACACCCGAACAGCAACAGCACAGACATTTGGATGCAATCATTCAGAGCAAGGGGCGTCAGTGATCAGACACAGTTAAATAAACAAAATATTGCAAGGGTGCTGGTGTTTCAAGCGTTTTTTTTATTTTAAGTCAAAAAACCCCTTTGTGTTCGTGTCCTTTGTAAAGTTTATATCTCTGCTACCTGGCATTACTATTTATGACACACACATGGCCCGGCCCAACAAGGTCTCATTTATGTCAGATCCGGCCCTTGTAACAAATGAGTTCGACGCCCCTGCTCTAAGCTGCGTTGGTGTGAGGCTAGTTCACAGTTTTTCAGCCTCCGGCTCACACCTTTTCGTCCCAGCTCAGGAAGGATGGGCTCCAGAGCAAACTGATTCACGCAGCCGTCAAATCGCTTTGCTCACGGCTTTAACGCCAGTGGCTCACACAGTAGATTTTTTTGCTCACAAGACTCCACAGCTTAGAGGGAGCATGTTGTCCTCACCATGAACCTGCGAGTTGGCTGAGAGAGTGTGAATGGCCCCGGGTCGCATGTGGTCGCACATAAAGCTGCAATATACTGAATCAAGACTGTTGGCCTATCAAGGCCAGTATTGTCTAATCAGACTGGCAGCAACTCCCCAGGGTCTTGCGCATCATTTACTTTCTGATCCCTTTTTTTAACTGGAAGTGCCGGGGATTGAACCCAGGATCTTCTCTGCATGCCGGAGGCTCTCCCAGAGTGCCACGGCCCCTCCCAAGAAAACCAGCTTCCAAGAAATGCAGAGCCTTCACTTTAATTTGCTCAGACTGCGGACAACCATCAGTTCCAGAGGATAACAGTCACCTTTCAATAGGCTTGCCAACCTCCAGGTGGTAGCTGGAGATCTCCTGCTATCAGAACTGATATCCAGGTGACAAGGATTGGTTCCCTTGGATAAAATGGCCACTTTGAAAGGTGAACTCTATGGTATTATGCCACATTGAAGTCCCTCCCCTTCCCAAACCCCACCGTCCTTAGGCTCCACCCCCAAAGTCTCCAGAGTGTTCCCAACCCAGAGGTGGCCCTTTCAGACTGACCAGCTCCCCACTCTTCACCTCCACCTACTTCCACTTGGGTTCCAGAGCTTGCTTTGGTGTAGTGTAGTGTAGCCAGTTTGGTGTAGTGGTTAAGTGCGTGGACTCTAATCTGGGAGAACCAGGTTTGATTCCCCACTCCTCCACTTGCAGCTGCTGGATGACCTTGGGCAAGCCATAGTCCTGACAAGAGCTGTCCTTGAAAGGGCAGTTTCTGTTGGAGATCTCTCAGCCCCACCTACCTCACAGGGTGTCTGTTGTGGGGAGGGGAAGGGAAAGGAATTTGTAAGCCACTCCAGGACTCCTTTGAGTAGTGAAGGGCGGGGTATAAATCCAATCTCTTCTTTTTCTTTAGAATAATTCTGATTTTTCTTCTTACAAAAGAAAGAAAGAAAGAAAAGAAATTGTGGAGGTTGGTGCCCTTCAAAAGCAGTCTTTCTTCTCCCTGACCTGGATAGCCCAGGCAAGCCAGTTTGGTGTAGTGGTTAAATGCGCGGACTCTTATCTGGGAGAACCGGGTTTGATTCCCCCACTCCCCCACTTGCACCTGCTGGTGTGACCTTGGGTCAGTCACAAGCTCTGGCACAGCTGTTCTCTCAAGGACAGTTTCTGTCAGAAGTTCTCTCAGCCCCACCTGCCTCACAAGGTGTCTGTTGTGGGGAGGGGAAGGGAAAGGAGTTTGTAAGCCTTTGGGCAGTGAAGGGTGGGCTATAAATCCAATCTCTTCTTCTTCTTCTCAGAAGCTAAGCAGGGTCAACTGTGGTTAACCCTAGTCTGATGGGAGACCTCCTTGAAATACCAAGTTGGGAGGACAGGGACAGGCTTTATTCAGCCACCTCTCTGAATATCCTCCAGGCCCCTGGTAGGGGTCAGTCACCAGAGGTCAACGTGACTTCCAGGTGCACACCCCTACACAATCCCCTCCCCCCAAAAAGTGGTCCTTCTTTTACGTAGTAATGATGAAACCAGTGTAGTAAGTCAAAATAGATCAGTTATCAAGTTCAAAACCTAAAACTTAAAATGATGACTACAATTGTACCTCAACAGAAATAAGAACTATTGTATTTTATAGATAATACCTTTAAAATTATAATGAAGGGGGTGAAAGGGAAAATATTCTCTGCCCGGTTCATTATGTACTACAGGATTGTCTTTAACAAACATAATTATATTGTATAACCCTTTCGCCCCCCTTTCTTTTCTCTACCCCCACTGCTTTTCTAAAATAAAATTTAAAAATGATTCTTCTTCAAGCTGCACCCTAGAGATGCATAACTCGTCCTTATTCTGTTTCTTTTTACATCCGTTTATATTTTTATCTGGAGTTTTGGTCATGCATGTTAAGTCTTGAGGCCTTTATGCACAAGATGTGTGGTGTTTATGCCGTGTACAGTGTTCATCACAGGCACACGTGTGCTTTGCAGAATGCAGAATGCTGCTTTATCGGCGTGCAAGAAGACACAAGATATTGCTGAATAACAGTTTAAAGATGCATACGCTTCCTAGGGGCAGTTCAGCAGAAGGAAAAATAGAACAGTGAGATAACTGCGGCTTCGGTTTACAGAACAGAGAAGCGAAACTGAAATGGAGGTTTCAGACCATCAGACCGACTTGCTTTGGCCCTGCAAGGTTCCCCCCAGCTCAAGATGGATTTTTCAAGAGAAACATCATCTTACCATACGGAAGAAATCCTGAACAAAATCCTTCTTTACCTGCTCTGATTTGGGGCACAGTAAGATGCTTCAAGGGGACACAGTAAATTAAAGACATTGTTATTTATTTAACGAAGGTATTTTTAAAAAGTTTTTAAAGCTTAAAATTGACTGGTGATCCAGGTTATCTGATTCTTAGGCTAATCATTCATAGGTATTAAAATACAAAGAGGCACCAGGGTTATAGCTTATTCTGCCAAGGGTGCGGAGATCATAGGCTCCGTGAACAAGAAGAGCAAGAAGAGGAAGAAGAAGAACAAGAAGAGGAGGAGGAGGAGGAGGAGGAGGAGATTGGATTTATACCAAGATTTAATCTCTTAATTTCATGTGACAACTGACTTGCTCGATCAACCAGCATTCTGTGCAAGAACAAATTAATTAAAATGCAATCAAGTAAAACAAAATCCCAAAATGGAAAAAAAAGAAAAAAGAAGAAAGAAGGAAGAAGGAAGGAAGAGGAGGAGGAGACGGAGAAGGAGTTATTATATCCCACTTTTTTCCACCTTAAGGAGCCTCAAAGCAGGTTACAATTATCTTCCCTTCCTCCCCCCACAACAGGTGCCTTGTGAGGGAGGTGGGACTGAGAGAGTCCTGAGAGAACGGTGACAGACCCAAGGTCCCCCAGCAGGCTTCATGTGGATTAGCAGTGGGGAATCAAACCCAGCTCTCTAGATGACAGTCCCTTGCTCTTAACCACGGCACCATGTTGGCCTTCAACTGACTTCGATCCTGTATTATGATAGTACTCCCTGGGGACTGTTTTCTCCTTCCCTGTAGGGCAAGACCTGCATCCTGGTTGAGAAATCTCTGGAAATTTGGGGGGTGGAGCCTGGGGAGGGGAGCGTTTGGGGAGAGGAGGGACTTCAGTGGGTTATAGAGCCGTAGAGCCCACCCTCCAAAGCAGCCATTTTCTCCAGGGGGAACTGATCTCTGCAGTCTGGTGGTCTGTTGTAATTCTGGGAGCTCTCCAGGCCCCACCTGGAAGCTGGCAACCCCGCACCCACCCTAGAGCACCCATCACTTGGAGGAGCATTCATTCTTCTAACGAAAGGGAACCTGCCCGTTGCAGAAAGAACCTGGACCTCAGAATAAACGAGCTTCTTCTTGACCTACTTCTTCCAAAACAACAACAACCCTTGATTCTCAAACCTGGTGTGCGTGTAGTGTGTGTGTGGGGGGGACCCTGACTGTAACCAGATTGCTGTGCTTTTCATCCAAGATTAACGAGACGGTAAATAATACTAATTCGTTTCCGTCTTGACAGCACCTTTCATCTGCGTGGCTCAAAGCGTTTTCTCATCTACCTGACACAGGGGAAACCAAAGCCGTGGGGGAGCTGAAATGAAGTGGGCAGGGGGCCAATTGGTGGTGGTTCTTTGTGCTGCCAAGGAGAGGGGAAACCCTGGGGTCCTTGAGGCCTTCCATTCCGGCTGGCGGCCCACAACAGGCTCACGCTCCATAACCCTCGTCTTAACAACCTGCCCCCCAAACTGGGCTCAAGCCCAGGATCCTCTGCATGCAAAGCTCTGCCGCCACTGAGCTGTGGCCTCTTTCCGACGTGGACCACATGAATCACAGCTGGAAGAAACTACAGAAGAAGGCAACCAAGACGATTGGGGATTGGAACTCCTTCCCTTGGAGGAAAAGCTGAAGAGTCCGGGACTTTTCCGCTGAGAAAAGACGTGACTAAGGGGCAACACGACAGAGGTTTATAAAATTATACATGGGGTGGAGAGAGTTGACGAAGAGAACCTTTTCTCCCTCTCCCTAAGTACCAGAACTCGGGGGCATCCAATGAAGCTGATAGGCAGTAGGTTCAGGATGAACAAAAGGAAATACTACTTTACACAGAGAGTGATTCCAATGTGGCATTCACTGCCGGAGGGTGTAGTGATGGCCACAGGAATAGACAACTTTAAAAGGGGGATTAGATAGATTCATGGAGGATGAATCAATCAGTGGCTACCAGCCGTGGTGACTGAGGGGAACCTCCACATTCAGAGGCACTAATCCTCTGAATCCCAGAGCCAGGGGCAATATCAGCGGAAGGCCTAGGCCTCCATCCTCTCTTGTTGGCCGTCCAGAGGAACTTGTTGGCCCCAGTGTGAGTCAGAACACTGGATTAGAGGGACCAATGCTCTGATCCAGCAGGGCTCTTCTGATGTTCTTATGAAGGCCTCGGCCTCCATACCCTGTTGTTGGCCCTCCAGAGGAAGTGGTTGGCCGCTGTGTGAGACAGGATGCTGGACTAGATGGACCCCTGGTCTGACCCAGCAGGGCTCTTCTGATGTTCACGTGGGGATTACACATATGAACCATCTGAATCACAGGTGGACCATATGCGTGATAATAAGAAACTTGTGTATACTCAGTCAGACCATTGTTCTATCCAACCCAGTCTTACCTACTGCCCTTCAGAGTAGAGTGGTCCAGGTAGGGAAAGTTCCTAGTGGACTTTTGCACTGGGGAGCCACTAGGAACTGGAGAGCCAGTTTGGTGTAGTGGTTAAGTGCGCGGACTCTAATCTGGGAGAACCAGGTTTGATTCCCCCACTCCTCCACTTGCACCTGCTGATGTGACCTTGGGTCAGTCACAAGCTCTGGCTCAGCTGTTCCTGAAAGAGCAGTTTGTGTTAGAGTTCTCTCAGCCCCACCTACCTCACAGGGTGTCTGTTGTGGGGAGTTGAAGGGAAAGGAGTTTGTAAGCTGCTCTGAGACTCCAAGTGAAGGGCAGGGTATAAATTCAATCTCTTCTTCTTTTTCTTCTTCTTCTAGGTGGCCAGAAGTACCCAGTAGCTCCGGAGGTCCTGGTGGCCAACCAACACCCGTTGTCGTGAAGTCTGAAATCCAAGCCAAGTAGCCCTCGTGGCTCCATGCAGACTGCTCAGCTCAGCTTGCTGTGGGACTGCACTCGACATTACAATTCTCCCCTGGTCTTCCTGGTCTCAATGGGAGGTCTTCTCCAGCGTCTCCTGCTTGAGATCTTCTAAACTGGAGATGACCAGTGCCTAAGCCAGGGACCTTCTGCAACCAAAGCCTTTGCTCCGCCGTTGATTCCACAGCGCCCCTCACCTCTTCCTTTGCAGCTAAAGTGTGAAGCAGACCTCAGACTCTTTAGCTGGAATGGAAACATCCAGAAAAATCATGTGCGTCTTGAAGACTATGAAAGACCCTTCTCAACCAGGCCCCTGTTGGTTGCGCCTCCTGATGCTGTTCTTCTTATCCCACCAAGCATCAAGACATGCCTTGCTGTAGGTTTTCCGGGTTGCGTGGCCGTGGTCTTGGCATTGTAGGACCTGACGTTTCGCCAGTAGCTGTGACTGGCATCCTCAGGGGTATAGCACAGAAAGGTGTAGCACTCTCTATGTCAAGGTGTGCAGGAAAATGGTAGGCAGGTAATTTCTATCTACCCTGGAAGGTGGGGTAGGGCTGAGTCATTATCAAGGCATGCGTTTTAACGTCTGCTTTCTCTCCGTCTCTTCAAAAAAACTTGCCGGAGCGGAGAGACCAGCCTCGCTTTCCCGTTTGAGTGACACGTTCTCAATTCCACCTCCCTTTATCACTGTCTCGAATATGATCGTCCTATCAGACGTTGATCAGAAGCGTGTACGTCGGGACTGATGCGCCGGGCGGCTTCTCTCTCTCGCCGTCAACATCAAGGCCCCGAGGGTTGTCATTCAGGCTGATGCGGCGTGGTTCTTTCCCGTAACAAAGTGATGCCGTCAAACTTCTCTCCGTCTGCAGACAAGGGTTTTCAAAGACGCCTCTCCCCTTTCCGCACGCCAAGAGTTCTCAGTCATTCCCTCTTTCATTGCGATCACAGGCGTCGCCGGGGCTGCGATCAAAGTCGTGTTCCTTTGTCAGGAAGTGATGCAAACTGATGTGCTGGAAATGGTTCACTGACTATAAATAGGGCCATGGATTCCTTTTAGGCTGAGCGATGCCCTCCGTCTGCCTGACGGTGCACTCGATGACTTGGGGGAGGCTGTGGCTGAGTGGAAAAGTGTCTGCTTAGCATGCAGAAGGGCCTAGGTTCAATCCCTGGCATCTCCAGCTAAAAGGATCAGGTAGTAAGGAATGAGAAAGACCTTGACTCATGACCCTGGCTCAGTGGAAGAACATCTGCTTTGCATGCAGGAGGTCCCAGGTTCAAAACCCTGGCATGTCCGGCTAGAAGGATCTGCTAATAAGTGATGGGCAAGATTTTGACCCCAAGACCCTGGCTTGGTGGTAGAGCATCTGCTTGGCATGCAGAAGGTCCTAGGTTCAATCCCTGGCATCTCCAGCTAAAAGGAGCACGGCAGAAGACAGGAGGGCTTGGTGTGATGTGGTCCATGGGGCTGCGAAGAGTCGAACTTGACTGTGCGAGTGAACAACAACAAATAAGTGCTGGGCAAGATCTTGACTCAAGACCCTGGCTCAGTGGCAGAACATCTGCTTTGCATGCAGAAGGTCCCAGGTTCAAACTCTGGCCTCTCCAGCTAGAAGGATCTGGTAATAAGTGATGGGCAAGAATTTGACCTGAGATCCTGGCTTGGTGGTAGGGCATCTGCTTGGCATGCAGACAGTCCTAGGTTCAATCCTTGGCATCTCCAGCTAAAAGGATCTAGTAATAAGTGATGGGCAAGATCCTGACTTGAGACCCTGGCTCAGTGGTAGAACATCTGCTTCGCATGCCAGAAGGTCCCAGATTCAAAGCCTAGCATCTCCACCTAAAAGAAACTGGTAATAAGTAATGGGAAAGATCTTGACCTGAGATCCTGACTCAGAGGGAGAACATCTGCTTTGCATGCAGAAAGTCCTGGGTTCAATCCCCAACAGCTGCAGTTAAGAGGAAGAGGTAGGGAGTGATGGGAAAGACCCTGGCTCAGTGGTAGAGTGTCTGCTTTGCATGCAGAAGGTCCCAGGTCCAGTCCCCAGCATCTCCAGCTAACAGAATCTGGTAGCAGGTAAAATGAAAGGCCTCTTGATCCTAGGCTGAGATCCTCTCATGAGCCCCTTCCAAACAATGTGGACAAGAACGACATCAATAGACCAAGGGTCTTACTCAAGATAGCTTCATCTGCTGGCCCCAGATTAAAACATTTGCTTTTATCCAAGCTTTTCTTTATCCAAGGCACAAGTTTCAGTCCCTGGCATCTCCAGCTGAGCCATGGTCTTGGGTCAGGGTTTTTCCCATCCGTTACTACCTGATCCTTTTAGCTGGAGATGCCGGGGATTGAACCTGGGACCTTCTGTATGCCAAGCAGATGATCTGTCCCTGAGCCAGGGACTTGGGTCAAAGAGAGCCAGTTTGGTATAGTGGTTAGGAGCGCGGGCTCTAATCTGGGAGAACCGGGTTTGGTTCCACATTCCTCCACATGCAGCTGCTGGTGTGACCTTGGGTCAGTTGTAAGATCTTTCAGAGCTGTTCTCTCAAGGGCAGTTCTTGAGAGAGCTCTCTCAGCCCCGCCTACCTCACAGGGTATCAGTTGTGGGGGAGGGGAAGGGAAAGGAGATTGTAAGCTGCTCTGAGACTCCTTTGGGTAGTGAACGGTGGGGTATAAATGCAATCTCCTCTTCCTCTTTCTGTCTGTCTGTCTTGTTGTGTTTTTACTGTTTTATTCTGTTCCCACTCCCAGAATGCTAGACTGAAGCTTCTTCATCCTTGCCACAGTTAAAAAACATTTTTTAAAAAAGATCTAACTTATTATCATCAGATTTGATGGTATCTCATTGTTTGCAATTATTTATATTTCTTCACTGCCTCAGAAACTTTTGGAGATCTATAAATTCATATAATAAATAATACATTTAAGCAAAGCTGGAATGAATCACCAGGAGGACTTGTGCACCAGTATTTTTTAACGTTAAGAAACAGAGTTTTGGACCTGCTAAAACGTTCTTCAAACAACCTTGAAACTTCAGAGTCTCCCACATTATTCTCCTTTTGATGTCATTGGAGGGGGAGTTTGTTCGTTTTTGGTTGGCTGCAGGATCCAGCCAATCAGGGATCATATTATGGCAGCAGATAGACTATCAGGTTTGGCTCTATGGTAACATCAAAAGGAGAACAACAATGCTTTTGGTTCTCGTTCTATGTGGGAGAAGCATTTTTGGCCCATTTTTGCAGCCTCCCCCCCCCCCAGATTACCCAAACTGGAAAGGGGGGTTGTAACACCAACCCTCCTTTCCCCTAGTCCTGAAGTGATAGGAAAGCCAACTTAAGTTCCTTAATTTCAAGAAAGACAGAAGGCGGTATGGTATAGCTGATCTCTATCAGATCTCAGAAGCTAAGCAGGGTCGTTACTGGGAAGGGAGACATCCAAGGAAAACTAAGCAGAGGAAGGTAATGGCCAGCCACCTCCACTTCTCACTTGCCTTGAAAACCCCTCGCTGGGAGAAGCTAAGCAGGGTTAGTACTTGGAAGGGAGACCACCAAGGAGGGCTCTGCGGAGGAAGGCATTGACCAACCACCTCTGCTTCTCACTTGCCTTGAAAGCTCCTTGATGGGGGAAGCGAAGCAGGGTTGGTACTTGGATGGGAGACCACCAAAGAAGGCTCTGCAGGGGGAGGCAATGGCCAATCACCTCCACTTCTCACTTGCCTTGAAAGCCCCTTGTTGGGGGAAGCTAAGCGGGGTCGGTACTTGGATGGGAGACCACCAAAGAAGGCTCTGCAGGGGGAGGCAATGCTAGCCACCTCCACTTCTCATTTGTCTTGAAAGCCCCTTGTTGGGAGAAGCTAAGCAGGGCTGGTACTTGGAAAGGAGACCACCAAAGAAGGCTCTGCAGGGGGAGGCAATGGCCTATCACCTCCACTTCTCACTTGCCTTGAAAGCCCCTTGCTGGGGGAAGCTAAGCAGGGCTGGTACTTGGAAAGGAGACCACCAAAGAAGGCTCTGCAGGGGGAGGCAATGGCCAATCACCTCCACTTCTCACTTGCCTTGAAAGCCCCTTGCTGGGAGAAGCTAAGCAGGGTTAGTACTTGGATGGGAGACCATCAAGGAAGGCTCTGAAGAGGAAGGCAATGGCCAATCACCTCTGCTTCTCACTTGCCTTGAAAACCCCTTGCTGGGGGAAGCTAAGCAGGGTTGGTACTTGGATGGGAGACCACCAAGGAAGGCTCTGCAGAGGAAGGCAATGGCCAATCACCTCTGCTTCTCACTTGCCTTGAAAACCCCTTGCTGGGGGAAGCTAAGCAGGGTTGGTACTTGGATGGGAGCCCACCAAGGAAGGCTCTGCAGAGGAAGGCAATGGCCAATCACCTCTGCTTCTCACTTGCCTTGAAAACCCCTTGCTGGGGGAAGCTAAGCAGGGTTGGTACTTGGATGGGAGCCCACCAAGGAAGGCTCTGCAGAGGAAGGCAATGGCCAATCACCTCCAGTTCTCACTTGCCTTGAAAGCCCCTTGCTAGGGGAAGCTAAGCAGGGTTGGTACTTGGATGGGAGACCACCAAGGAAGGCTCTGCAGAGGAAGGCAATGGCCAATCACCTCCAGTTCTCACTTGCCTTGAAAGCCCCTTGCTAGGGGAAGCTAAGCAGGGTTGGTACTTGGATGGGAGACCACCAAGGAAGGCTCTGCAGAGGAAGGCAATGGCCAATCACCTCTGCTTCTCACTTGTCTTGAAAACCCCTTGCTGGGGGAAGCTAAGCAGGGTTGGTACTTGGATGGGAGACCACCAAGGAAGGCTCTGCAGAGGAAGGCAATGGCCAATCACCTCTGCTTCTCACTTGCCTTGAAAACCCCTTGCTGGGGGAAGCTAAGCAGGGTTGGTACTTGGATGGGAGCCCACCAAGGAAGGCTCTGCAGAGGAAGGCAATGGCCAATCACCTCTGCTTCTCACTTGTCTTGAAAACCCCTTGCTGGGGGAAGCTAAGCAGGGTTGGTACTTGGATGGGAGCCCACCAAGGAAGGCTCTGAAGAGGAAGGCAATGGCCAATCACCTCTGCTTCTCACTTGCCTTGAAAACCCCTTGCTGGGGGAAGCTAAGCAGGGTTGGTACTTGGATGGGAGACCACCAAGGAAGGCTCTGCAGAGGAAGGCAATGGCCAATCACCTCTGCTTCTCACTTGCCTTGAAAACCCCTTGCTGGGGAAGCTAAGCAGGGTTGGTACTTGGATGGGAGACCACCAAGGAAGGCTCTGCAGAGGAAGGCAATGGCCAATCACCTCTGCTTCTCACTTGCCTTGAAAACCCCTTGCTGGGGGAAGCTAAGCAGGGTTGGTACTTGGATGGGAGCCCACCAAGGAAGGCTCTGCAGAGGAAGGCAATGGCCAATCACCTCTGCTTCTCACTTGCCTTGAAAACCCCTTGCTGGGGGAAGCTAAGCAGGGTTGGTACTTGGATGGGAGCCCACCAAGGAAGGCTCTGCAGAGGAAGGCAATGGCCAATCACCTCCAGTTCTCACTTGCCTTGAAAGCCCCTTGCTAGGGGAAGCTAAGCAGGGTTGGTACTTGGATGGGAGACCACCAAGGAAGGCTCTGCAGAGGAAGGCAATGGCCAATCACCTCTGCTTCTCACTTGCCTTGAAAGCCCCTTGCTGGGGGAAGCTAAGCAGGGTTGGTACTTGGATGGGAGACCACCAAGGAAGGCTCTGCAGAGGAAGGCAATGGCCAATCACCTCTGCTTCTCACTTGTCTTGAAAACCCCTTGCTGGGGGAAGCTAAGCAGGGTTGGTACTTGGATGGGAGACCACCAAGGAAGGCTCTGCAGAGGAAGGCAATGGCCAATCACCTCTGCTTCTCACTTGCCTTGAAAACCCCTTGCTGGGGGAAGCTAAGCAGGGTTGGTACTTGGATGGGAGCCCACCAAGGAAGGCTCTGCAGAGGAAGGCAATGGCCAATCACCTCTGCTTCTCACTTGTCTTGAAAACCCCTTGCTGGGGGAAGCTAAGCAGGGTTGGTACTTGGATGGGAGCCCACCAAGGAAGGCTCTGCAGAGGAAGGCAATGGCCAATCACCTCTGCTTCTCACTTGCCTTGAAAACCTCTTGCTGGGGGAAGCTAAGCAGGGTTGGTACTTGGATGGGAGCCCACCAAGGAAGGCTCTGCAGAGGAAGGCAATGGCCAATCACCTCTGCTTCTCACTTGTCTTGAAAACCCCTTGCTGGGGGAAGCTAAGCAGGGTTGGTACTTGGATGGGAGACCACCAAGGAAGGCTCTGCAGAGGAAGGCAATGGCCAATCACCTCTGCTTCTCACTTGTCTTGAAAACCCCTTGCTGGGGGAAGCTAAGCAGGGTTGGTACTTGGATGGGAGACCACCAAGGAAGGCTCTGCAGAGGAAGGCAATGGCCAATCACCTCTGCTTCTCACTTGTCTTGAAAACCCCTTGCTGGGGGAAGCTAAGCAGGGTTGGTACTTGGATGGGAGACCACCAAGGAAGGCTCTGCAGAGGAAGGCAATGGCCAATCACCTCTGCTTCTCACTTGTCTTGAAAACCCCTTGCTGGGGGAAGCTAAGCAGGGTTGGTACTTGGATGGGAGACCACCAAGGAAGGCTCTGCAGAGGAAGGCAATGGCCAATCACCTCTGCTTCTCACTTGCCTTGAAAACCCCTTGCTGGGGGAAGCTAAGCAGGGTTGGTACTTGGATGGGAGACCACCAAGGAAGGCTCTGCAGAGGAAGGCAATGGCCAATCACCTCTGCTTCTCACTTGCCTTGAAAACCCCTTGCTGGGGGAAGCTAAGCAGGGTTGGTACTTGGAAGGGAGACCACCAAGGAAGGCTCTGCAGGGGGAGGCAATGGCCAATCACCTCTAGCTTCTCACTTGCCTTGAAAGCCCCTTGCTGGGGGAAGCTAAGCAGGGTTGGTACTTGGAAGGGAGACCACCAAGGAAGGCTCTGCAGGGGGAGACAATGGCAACCCACCTTTACTTCTCACTTGCCCTGAAAGCTCCTTGCTGGGGTCACCATGAGCCACTTGTGACTTGAGGGCACTTTACACACACACACAGTGCCAAAGAAAAAGAAAAGCACGCGCTTAATTCTCTGCTGTTCAAATCTGCTTGTTTACTTAGGTGTGAGTCCTACCCCAAACAATGAGACCTACTTGCTCAAGATTGTGCTTAAGCTTGTATTTTCAATAGTGGCTGGCTCAGGCGGTGTTTCTAAATTTTTAGCATGGCAGAAATCGGGTTCGTTTCCACCAAGCCTTGCAGATTTGACGCTCCATCCCCCCCCCACTTCCTTTTCCCCTGGAAATTAAACCGTGAAGTTTAAATAGAGACTGGGGGAGAGGGGGGGAGCTTGCATTACATTTACTTGGAGGGAAAGAGTCATTTAATCAATACAATGTAATATCTTTTATTCCCGGGCAGAGCTAGATTAAGGCTGGTGGCAGACTTCTGGGGCAAAAAGAATGAGACGAATTCGCACATTACGGCCTCATTAGTAAACATGAGCAGCTCCTCCAGCACCATTCGGTCCCTCATCGGCACAGTCTCCCCGATATCGTTCCAAGTGCTTTAGAGCTAATTGGACAGCTCTGGAGTCAATTGAAATGCATGGAAGTATGGTATGACGATTTAAAAAAACCCCAAACAAACAGGACTTTCGGCAGAGCTTTTCCTTTACTTAACTCTATAATCAAAGACTGTTTCTTAAAATTCTTATTTGCATTATTTATGGTCTGCCTTTCTCCCAGGGACCCAAGATGGATTACACATAGTGAGTCCGTAAAATTGACAAATGGGACATTCCCATAACTAATGCATTACGATTTTAGACGTCTGGAACCACCAGAAAGAACTGAAGCCTAGCTTAAGTACTCACGTGACTCATTGAGCGGTACAGGAATTACATAAATTGGATCGTACTTACAATAAGCAATATGCCACAATGTAGAACGCAGTCCCTAATTATAAAAACATAAGAGCCCTGCTGGATCAGACCAGTGGTCCATCTAGTCCAGCATCCTGTCTCACACAGTGACCAACCAGTTCCTCTGAAGGGCCAACAACAGGGCAGAGAGGCTGAGGCCTTCATAAGAACATCAGAAGAGCCCTGCTGGATCAGACCAGTGGTCCATCTAGTCCAGCATCCTGTCTCACACAGTGGCCATCCAGTTCCTCTGAAGGGTCAACAACAGGGCAGAGAGGCCGAGGCCTTCATAAGAACATCAGAAGAGCCCTGCTGGATCTGACTAGTGGTCAATCTAGTCCAGCATCCTGTCCCACACCATGGCCAACCAGTTCCTCTGGAGGGCCAGCCAGAAGGCAAGGAGGCTGAGACCTTCACAAGAACATCAGAAGTGCCGGACTGGATCAGACCAGTGTGGTCCATCTACTCCAGCATCCTGGGGGCCAACCAGTTCCTCTGGAGAGCCAACAGCAGGGCAGAGAGGCCCAAGGCCTTCCCTTGATGTTGCCCCCTGGCTCTGGGATTCAGAGGTTTAGTGCCTCTGGACATGGAGGTTCCCCTCAGTCACCACGGTTAGTAGGCACTGATAGACCTCCCCTCCATGAATCTCTCTCATCCCTTTTAAATGCTGTTTGTTCCTGCGGCCATCGCTGCATCCTCTGGCAGCAAATCCCACATTTTAAGCAATCTCTATGTAGAACAGTATTTCCTTTTGTCCTTCCTGAACCTACTGCCCATCAGCTTCATTGGATGCCCTCGAGTTCTATTATTTTGAGGGAGGGAGAAAACGTTCTCTTTGCTAACTCCCTCCAACCCAGGCATGATCTTATAAACCTCTATCCTGTCCCCCCCTTAGTCATCTCTTTTCTAAGCTGAAAAGTCCTAGACTCTTCAGCCTTTTCTCACAGGGGGAGGTGCTCCAACCCCCTCCTCATCTCGGCCGCCCTCCTCTGTGGTTTTCCAAGCTCTGCCATGTCCTGTTGGAGATACAGTGACCCGAACCGTACACGCTATTCCGAATGAGGCTGCTCAGAAGAGTTTTCAGCTAGACACAAGGAAGAACTTCCTGACAGAGCAGTTCCTCAGTGGAATAGGCTTCCTTGGGAAGTGGTGGGCTCTCCTTCTTGGGAGGTTTTCCAACAGGGGCTGGACAGCCTTCTGACAGTACTGCTGATTCTGTGAACTTAGGCAGATCATGAGAAGGCAGGGCAGGAAGGGTTGTCCCAGTGCTTCGTTCTTGTGGCCCTTTCTTACACGCCTTAAACAGGGGCCACTGGGGGTGTGGAGAGGGAGGTATCTGTGAATTTCTTGCATTGTGCAGAAGGGTTGGACTAGATGACCCTGGAAGCTGATCACTAGACTAGGATTTGCACCCGGGTGTCCCAGATCCATCGCAGAGCTGGGAAGAGTGTGACTGAGATGATTCAGGGGTTGAAGCCCCTTCCTGAGGAGGAAGGGCTGAAGGGTCTGGGACTTTTCCATTTAGAAGAGAGATGACTGGGGGTGGGGGGGGACACGACACGAGAGGGGTTGCTAAAATTCTGCACGGGGTGGGGAGCGCTGAAAAAAAGGAATTTTTCTCCCTCTCCCCAAAGAACAGAACTCGAGGGCATCCTGTGAAGCCAATGGGCAGGAGGTTCAGGACGGGCAAAAGGAAAGACTACTTTACACAGAGAGAGATTAAAATGTGGGATTCGCTGGCGGGAGGACGTAGGGACGGCCACAGGAATAAGCAGCCAGAAAAGGGGATTAGACAGATCCAAGGAGGATAAGTCTTTCGATGGCTACTAAGCTTCCACATGCAGAGGCACTAATCCTCTGAATCCCAGAGCCAGGAGGCCACATCCAAGGAAGGCCTCGGCCTCTCTGCCCTGTCGTTGGCCCTCCAGAGGAACCGGCTGGGCACTGCGTGAGACAGGACGCCGGACTAGGCGGACTATCGGTCTTCTGACGTTCTTATCCTAGCTCTAGCTACCGTGCGACGCATGCTACAGTGGTGCGACTAAACGACAAACCGATCAAGATGTGCCGGCTTATGATCCTTCAATACATGGAGATGGTGGCTACAAGTCTGGGTCAGATCAGAACCAAAAGCCCGATCCGCTTTCTTTTTAGGGTTGCCAATTCTGGGCTGGGGCATCCCTGCAGATTGGGGCGGGGGGCGGATCACGGAGCAGGCGGGGTTTGGAGAGGGGGGCCTCTCAGCTGAGTAGAGTGCCCACCTCCCAAAGCAGCCATTTTCTCCAGGGTGTCCTGCCATCTGGGGTCAGGCGCGGTGTTCCCTCTAAGCCGAGTGAGTGTGAGCTAGCTCACAGTTTTTGAGCCTCGGGCTCACCCATTTTTGTCTTCGCCCAGGAAGGAGGGCTCCGGAACAAACTAGTTTACGCGGTGGCCAACTCGCTCGCTCGCAACTTTCATGCCAGCAGCTCGCCAAGTAGAATTTTTTGCTCGCAAGACTCCACGTGCTTAGAGGGAGAGTTGGTCAGGTGCAGTGTTCCCTCTAAGCTGAGTTAGTGTGAGCTAGCTCACAGTTTTTTAGCCTCCTGCTCACACATTTTTGTCTTTGCTCAGGAAGGAGGGCTCCAGAGCAAACTGATTTATGCAGTAGTCAAGTCACCTGCTCACGACTTTAATGCCAGGAAGCTCACAAAGTAGAATTTTTGCTCACAAGACTCCACAGCTGAGAGGGAACGTCGGTCAGGTGTAACACGAGAGATCTCCAGGCCCCACCTGGAGGCTGGCAACCCTATTCTATCCCCCCCACCGCCAGAGCATCTTTCTTTGGTTGTGGCAAAGGCAGGACTCCAGAGCCACGGATGTCTCTTCCCTGGGCCTTTTTTTTTTTTTTTAAAAAGTGCCTCCTCTCATTTATGTCTTTGTTGAAGGCTCCGGCTACTTCTGGAGAGCTGGCAGGTGGCGGGAGGGCAATCAATACGCTGTTAAATGAATTAAGTCTGCAGAAGGGGAAGGCTGGCATTGCGCTGGGCTCCCCGGCTGAGGTGGAGCCCTTGAGAGTTTCCCCTTCTGCCCTGCTCCAGCCTGAGCCGTGGGTACCGCAAGCACTGTTAGGCAGATCCTCCCCCCCCCCCAGCTGGATCGAGTCCAGCAGGCAAGAAAAGGGGGGAAGGTTATTAAACAGGCTGGCAGGACGTGGCTGCCCGCCGCCACTCTTCAGCCTGGCATGCTAATTACGGCCTCCCTCCGTCTTATTAGCCTTCCCCGGCCACGGTTGTTATGTATGAACAGCCGATGGAACCACTGGAAAAGATGATGTCCGGCTGTAACTCCTCGGAGCGCGGACATGCTTGCAGCAAAAACCTGGTCTGTACTTATGGAGGCCGAAGAGGGCCCCTGTGACTTCTCTGGGGTTGCCAACCTCCAGGCAGTGGCGGGAGACCTCCCGCTCTGACAACGGATCTCCAGCGTAAGGGAGCAGTTCCCCTGGAGAAAATGGCCGCATTGGGAGGAGGAGGAGGAGGAGGAGGAGATTGGATTTATACCCCACCCTTCACTACTCAAAGGAGTCTCAGAGCGGCTTACAAACTCCTCCCCCTCCCCACAACAGACACCCTGTGAGGTGGGTGGGGCTGAGAGAGCTCTGACAGGAGCTGCTCTTTTTCAAGAACAGCTGTGCCAGAGTTTGTGACTGACCCAAGGTTACATCAGCAGCTGCAAGTGGAGGAGTGGGGAATCAAACCCGGTTCTCCCAGATTAGAGTGCAGCCACTTAACCATGACACCAAACTGACTCAATGGCATTGTACCACAATGAAGTCCCTCCCCTCCCCAAACCCCGCCCCCCTCAGGCTCCACCCCCAAAATCTCCAGGGACTTCCCAATCCGGAGCAGGCAACCCCGGCCTTCTCCCTTATATATCCATTTCTGTGAGATGAGAGGATGAGAAATAAGGAATCTTTCAAAAGTGAGGCATCTGCTTGGCCTGTTATTGCTACAGAGGAATGCCCCTGGCACTTTGCCCCATCAAAACTTCAGATTTTGGAGTTCTCATTTGTGCCCCAAACAGGGCACCAAAAATACAGGTTGAATTTGATTTTTATTTCAAATGAGGAGGAGGAAGAGGAGGAGTTGGCTTTATACCCTGCCCTTCACTCGGAGTCTCAGAGCGGCTTACAATCTCCTTTCCCTTCCTCTCCCCACTACAGACACCCTGTGAAGTAGGTGGGCCTGAGAGAGCTCTGAGAGAAATGCTCTTGAGAGAACAGCTCTGAGAGAACTTGTGACTGGCCCAAGGTCACACAGCTGGCGGCACACAGAGGAGTGGGGAATCAAACCTGGTTCTCCCAGATTAGAGTCCACCACTCTTATCCACTACACGAAACTGGCTGGGTGACCTTGGACCAGTCCCACACTCGCAGCCGTGACTACCTCACAGGGTGGGATTTGAATGCTGGCTTCCCCAGAACTGTATGGCTTTCCTACAGTCCAGGACAGAAGTCTCCAACATGGTGCCCACCCACACTTTTCCTGCCACCCACTGAGTGTTTTTAGAAAGTGGGTGGGGCCAGATGAGGCTTTTGCCCAGCAAGGCTTCTGATTGGCCACCGGAGACTTGATTGGCTGTGCAGGTTTTTTCAAAATGTTGCTGTGGCAGCCACCACAGCACAAAGACCTTCACAGTGCGAATAAAGGTAAGCTGTGGCCGCCATTTTGCGGCTGACTTTGCCTCCTGTGGCAGCCATTTTGTGGTTGACCCCCCTCTCTGATGGTGTGTCAAGATCCCAAAGGTACCCACAGGCTCAGAAAGGTTGGGGACCCCTGACTGAAGGGAAAATTGCAGGAAAAGGAGATTGCCCCCGGTATGTAGGGATGGCAGGAAGGTTTACCCATGTTTCCGTGTTTAGCAGAAGCAAAATAAAAATACCTTCCTTCCTTCCTGATCTGATTATAGCTGTTCTACTGAAGGCCAACACAGCTACCTTCTGATTCCTTCCTTCCTTCCTTCTTTCCTGCTGCCTTCCATCCTGATTTGATTCTAGCTGGTCTGCTGAAGGCCAGCACAGCAACCCTCTGAATCCTCCCTCCCTCCCTCCCTCCCAAATCAGGTATACAAGCTGCAGAACACAGATCTCGTTCATGCCAGACGTGGATGAGCAGAATGAATAGCACCATCTATTAGCTGCTCTGACTGTGAAGGATGAGAGGCGCACGTCCCATGCTCCAGGCCCCTTGGCTTGGTGTTCACTAGTGGGATCCCTTGCCCTGCAGGCATCTGTGACACATAACACATGGTGCTCATTTCCAACATCTGCTCAGGAGGCGACGAACCAGTTCCGTTTTTTTCCCCCCATTTCGGGGAGCCAGAGCCGCAAGTGGGCAGCGGCAGAGAAGCGCCCTGCATCAGGCACAGGGGACAACGTACACAGAGGTTGTGTTCCACACGGCATTGGACTGCAAATGATGACGGCAGTGGAAAGCAGCATCGAATCAGGCTGTCGCCACATTGGGGCATTTCGGGGCCTCGCCCCCTTAATTAAAAGCCCTGCCCCACAAACAGTCTTGAAAGGGAGGGCTAGAAACAGGCTTGGCGCCTCCCCCTTTAAAGACAGACATTCAGATTAATTTAAGTAACTGCCCCCTTAAACATTTAAATGCCCCCCGGACAAAAAAAAAATATTCCTGGCTATGGGCCTGCATCAAATAGCAGCTGACACGGCAACCCCTGTAGAGTTTTCGAGTTGAGAGAGGGTGGTTTGCCATTGCCTGCCTCTGCGTCATAACCCTGGTATTCCTTTGTGGTCTCCCATCCAGATAGTAGTCAGGGGGCTGACCCTGCTTAGCTTCTGAGATCTGACGATGCTGGGCTAGCCTGGGCCATCCGGGTCAGAGCAAGAGACTAACAGAGGTGGTTTGCCATTGCCTGCCTCTGCATAGCAACCCTAGACTTCCTTGGTGGTCTCCCAGCCAGATACTAACCGGGGCCATACTTGCTTAACTGCAAAGGTTTGATGAGATTGGGCCATCCAGAACAGGGATAATGATAGACAGCTATAATTCAGTGATATTACAATGTTTATGGATGTAGCTGTAAAGCAGGGGTGTCAAACTCATTTGTTATGAGGGCTGGATCTGACGTAAATGAGACCTTGTCGGGCCGGGCCGTGGGCGTTAAGTATGGAACTCAACAACGAAATGATTTCAGCAAGTGATTCCGGTTTATTCGTAACAGCAACTCAGAACACCACAACAACACACCAGCAACCAGTGGAGCACAGCTCCTTCTTTTAAACTCTCCCGGGCTGTCAAAGCCACTCCCATAGTAAGTTAAGGACCAATGAAAATACAGTGATAAGGTCCAATCACAATTGTTCCCGCTTTGCAACATATTTACAAGCTGATTGGTTCTGTACAGGGGTTTCTCAGAAACCAGCCAATGGTAATGCGACAGCTGAAGAGCCACATTTGAAATCAAGCTTAACATAGGAATGTATAGCCCAGATTCACATTCCAATACACAACAGTGGGTGTCATAAAATGTAATGCCAGGTAGACAGAATAGCGAAGTGTTACAAGGGTGTGCCTGACATATGCTGGAGATGTAGGAAAGGGATAGGAACATATATTCATGTTTGGTGGGAGTGTAGAAAAATTAAAAAGTGTTGGAAAATGATTAATAAAATTATTGAAGATATTACTAAGCTGAAGCTAGAACTCAAGCCTGACTGAAACCTTTCTTCTTAACATTTTACCGGTAGAAATTAGGAAAGAGGATGCAAGGATCATACTTTATATAGTTACAATGTCAAGAAATGAAATTGCAAAACGTTGGAAAAAAGATGATGCCCCTAATAGGGAAGTAATAATGGAGAAAATTATGGAAATAGCGGAAGTAGATAAGTTAAATTTAATTCTTTTAGGAAGAGACGATTCAATTTACCAAAACAGATGGGAAAAAGTATACAAATGGCTGGGGAAAAGTTTAAAATACCCATTGTGACCACAAACTAATGGAAAATTACTAGATATTTTCTTGTTTGTTTAGTAGGTCGGTGGTGTTTGGATCATTATGGTTGTGTGTGGTGTGTATTATGTGGTGTGGTGCTTTTGTATGTTTTTATTGTTATGAAAATAAACTATAAAAAAAATGTAATGCCAGGTAGCGGTGATATAAACTTTATAAAGGATATGAACACAAAGGGGTTTTTTTTTACTTAAAAGAAAAACATGCTAAAAACATCAGCACTCTTGCAATATTTTGTTTATTTGACAGTGTCTGATCACTGACACTTCTTGCTCGGAATTATTGCCTCAAAATGTCTGTGCTGCTGCAATCTTTGAGTCTGCTGTTCAGGTGTGTCTCTGTCAGCTGCAAACCTCCGATGACGCAGCAGCAGCAGCAGAACTGGAAGAAGCAGCAGAAGGCAGCCAGTTCCACTGCGGGCCTGAGAGAAGCCCTCCGCGGGCCTGATCCGGCCCCTGGGCTGCATGTTTGACACCCCTGGTCTAAAGGCTTAGCCAACCCCCCACCCCACACACAACAGAACCCTAACCCAAAGCCACCCCAAGCAGGCCACCCAACCTAAAGTCAAAGGACACTAATTTAAAAGGTCCTTTTACTAATACCCTCCTTTAAAAAGGCCCCCAAGTCTTACCTTTTAGATGTCTTCTTCAGTCCAAGTAGAGTCCACCACGATCCACGCAGCCAGGCAGACCAAGGTAGGCACCGAGCAACAGCAGCCGCTGAAGGCCTAAAGGCCAGCAGCGGCCACCACACAATAGCCCAGCAGCAACACCAGTCTTACAAGGGTGCACATTGCAAATGCATGGCTGTGATTGGCTGTGGGGACACCTCTTCCCCTCCCCTCCCTCTCTGATCCCAGGGGAAACCAGGAGAAGGCAGGAAAAGGCTGCTTTAGATCGGTCCTGGACTCTTCTTTCTTTATGCTTCCACCGCCCCCATCAGGGCTCTTTTTGTAGCAGGAACTCCTTTGCCTAATGTAGCCAATCCCCCAAGAACTTACAATAGCCCCTGCAAGAAGAGCTCTGTAAGCTCTTGGAGGATTGGCTACATTAGGGGGGGTGTCGCCTAATAGGCAAAGGAGTTCCTGCTACAAAAAGAGCCCCGTGCCCCCTTATTTATATTCAACACCCCCCAATTGCATCCAAGGCTCCTGCCATCCACCTGGATTGTCCCAGCACCCCCCAGGGGGCAGTATTGCCCCCTTTGGGAACCAGTGCTCTAGGCACTATGTGAGAATGTCTGGATAACTGTGGAAGAATCGGGGTGTGTGTGTGTTGGCGTAGTGGTTAGAGTGTCAGACTAGGATCTGAGAGACCCAGGTTCAAATCCTCACTGTGCCATGGAAGCTCACTGGGTGACCTTGGGCCCAGTTAGACACCCTCAGCCTAACCTACCTCACAGGGTTGTTGTGAGGATAAAATGGAGGAGAGGAGAAGGACATCAGCTGTTTCGGGTTCCCACTGCGGATAAAGGGGGGGGGAGAAATGAAGTAAATAAATGTTTTGCAATGATACCTGCTCTGTTGAATGGCTGCGGGCACCCAGCACATGAGAAGATCCTTGAATCACTTTGATGGGAGACCTGAGAGAGACCTGCAGAGACATGTGTCTCCATGGAAGGCCATGTGCAGTGAGCGCGTGTCTCCATGGAAGGCCATGTGCAGTGAGTGAGAAGACAAAGGGAGAGGAGATGGCAGAGGGCAGCTCCCAGGTGAAGACAGCGAGAGGCACCCCATTCAAGAAGATAACACCTATCCACACTTAGTGACATATATCCAGGCAATCCTGAGTCCCTCGCCCCAGCAGAATTGAACTCTGTCGCCTGGAGATTCATCTTAAAAGCAAGAGATCGTCAGCCGCCACCTGGAGTTTGGCAACCCTATCAAGGGAGTATAAATGTTTAAAATCAATCTGGAAAGGGGGGGAGGGAAACCCACCTGACCTCATGAAAACTGGATGTTTGCTTTGTTAGAGAAGTGCTCCAGGCAGTATCACGAAAGCAAATTCCTGTTTTTATAAAGTGCGGAGGGGGAAACGCTGGGAGGATGGTGGCCCTGTTAAGAAACACAACCCCCCCCGTCCTGGCTCGTGGGTTTGTTGTGTGCGTTCCGCCTTTCGCAATCCCGTTCCCAGAGCCTCCTTTGCCTCCCTTCCTCCACACGGGGATGCTATTGTGCGCTCTTCGGGACCCCGTTACGGCTCTTTCAAGGGCACGTTACATTTATATAAAAATGAGATGATTCACGGAGACCCGGCAAAAGGGAATGGTTAATCAATTCACATTTGGCCGCGGTTCAGAAACAGCTAAGACAGGAAATGGGATGACACTGAAACATGGTATTTTTCCCCCTCCCCCCCAAAAAAAGCATAAGAATCCATTAACTGGCTACTTGCTGATAAAACCTGACTCTGTTTCAGTGGCGCTGGAGCCGTGAATCGCGGGTATGGCCTTTCGGGGAAATCGTGGTTTTAGAAGTCATGGGTGCATCAGAAGGGTGTGAAGCGGGACTTGGGTAAATTCAGCTTTACTAAGATGGCATTAGATGGTAGAAAGAGTGATTCCCCCTCCCCAAAAAAATTACCCAGTAAGCATTATGGCTGAACAGGAATGCGCACCTGAGATGCTGATGTACATGGCTCTTTTTGTAGCAGGAACTCCTTTGCCTATTAGGCGACACACCCCTAATGTAGCCAATCCTCCAAGAGCTTACAGTAGCCCCTGTCAGAAGAGCTCTGTAAGCTCTTGGAGGATTGGCTACATTAGAGGTGTGTCGCCTAATAGGCAAAGGAGTCCCTGCTCCAGAAAGAGCCCTGCTGATGCATATACCGAATCCATTATGCTATTAGACAGTGAGGCAATAGGAAAATGAGGATGAGCGAATATTCCCCATTTGTCTTCCTTTGTATTTCTGGTGTTTTTTTTGCTTTTGGTTTTGTGGAAGGCCCAGGCTAGGGCGATCTCGTCAGATTTCAGAAGCTAAGCAGGGTCGGCACTGGTTTGTACTTGGATGGGAGACCACTGAGGAAGTCAAGGGTTGCTGCACAAAGGCAGGCAATATGGCAAACCACCTCTGCAACGTCTCTTGCCTTGGAAACCCTACAGGGTCCACATAGGAAGCTAAGCAAGTTCAGCCCGGGTTTGTACTTGGATGGGAGACCACCAAGGAAGGCCAGGGTTGCTACGCAGAGGCAGGCAAGGGCAAACCACCTCTGCACGTCTCTTGCCTTGGAAACCATATAGGGCCGCCATAAGTCAGCCACGATTTGACAGTGCTTGCCGCTGCCACCACCCAATGGGGTCCTTACTTGTGGTGGCAAAATTATGGAACTCCCTCGCTGGGGATATTCCTCTGCCCCCTTCCATCTCTGTCTTCCACCAGGGGGTGAAGACTTCCATTTCGTTAGGCATTCCCTCTGGGACCCCTCCTTGCTACCTAGGGTTGCCAACTCCAGCTGGGGAAATTTTTGGAGATTTGGGGGGGAGCCTGAGAAGGACAGAGTTTGGGGAGGGGACAGCACTTGGCGAGGAAGAGATGCCTTTAAAATTCACCCTCCTGAGATGCCATTGGCTGCTAAGGAATGGATCTCCGTGGTCTGGAGATCAGTTGTAATTACAGGAGAACCACAGGTGCTGCCTGGAGTTCAGCAACTTTAGTCTGGTGTGTAGGGCTCAGCCCCCTCCCTTAAAGGGATGGCCCCACAAGATTCCTCTTCCTTCATGTGGAGGAGTCTTCTCCCTGCTTACTAGCAGGAGGAGGAGGAGGAGGAGGAAGAAGAAGAAGAAGAAGAAGAGGAGGAAGAAGAAGAGGAGGAGGAGGAGGAGGAGGAGGAGGAGGAGGAACTTGGTATTTTTGGCCACTGTGTGACACAGAGTGTTGGACTGGATGGGCCATTGGCCTGATCCAACATTGACTTCTCTTATGTTCTCATGTTCTTAAGAAGAAGAGGAGGAGGAAGAAGAGGAGATTGGTTTTATACCATGCCCTTCACTACCAGAAGGAGTCTCAGAGCAGCTTACAAACTCCTTTCCCTTCCCCTCCCCACAACAGACATCCTGTTGTGACTCAGGTGGGGCTGAGAGAGCTCTTTTGAGAACTGCCCTTAAGAGAACAGCTCTGAAAGAACTCATGACTGGCCCAAGGTCACACCAGCAGCTGCACGTAAAGGAATAGGGAATCAAACCTGGATCTCCCAGATTAGAGTCCACGCTCCCAACCACTACACTAAGCTGGCTCTCCTCCATGGCCGGCAACGGAGGCCACGCAGCCGCCCCGCTCTCTTCCCCTGCCAGCCAGCTGAGCAGAGAGGGGGGTTTAATGTTTAAACTCTCTGGAGTCATTCTGCATCTGTGGCACGGTTTCTTCACTGTATCCAGTGGAGAAATTGTGTCATCAGTGCAGCATGGCTCCAGTGAGGGGGTTTAAAGTTTAAACCGCTTCTCTGCTCAGGTAGGGGGAAGAGAGGGGAGGCACATTTAAACCCTGGAGGAGTTTACATTTTTATTTTAAATTAAGCCCCCCCCCGCCCGGAACCAGCAGCCCCACCAGAATCCTGGAGCTCCGCCCCCCACAGATAAAAAATCCCGGTTATGAGCCTGACTTTACTCCAACCTCTGAACTGTCATCTTCTCCAGGGGACGAGATCTCTGTAGCCTTTAAATCAGTTAAAATTCCATGCCATACTTGTAGGCTGGGAAATCCATTCCAACCCTATGTTTTAGTTGCCAGTTTCTGTATATATATGTGTGTGTGTGTGTGTAATTTAGCTTTGGTTTCATTATGAAGAAGACGAAGAGATTGGATTTATACCCCACCCTTCACTACCCAAAGGACTCTCAGAGCAGTTTACAATCTCCTTTCCCCTCCCCTCCCCACAACAGACACCCTGCGAGGCAGGTGGGGCTGAGAGGGCTCTTTCGAGGACTGCCCTTGAGACAACGGCTCTGAGAGAACTTGTGACTGACCCAAGGTCACACCAGCAGCGGAAGGAGAATTTTGCAAAGAAGAATTTAAATGAGGAGGAGGAGGAGAAGAGGAAGAAGAGGAGGAGGAGATTGGATTTATATCCAAGCCTTCACTCGGCGTCTCAGACCGGTTTACCATCTCCTTTCCCTTCCCCTCCCCACAACAGACACCCTGGGAGGTAGGTGGGTCTGAGAGAGCTCTTTCGCGGACTGCTCTTGAGAGAACAGCTCTGAGAGAACTTGTGACTGACCCAAGGTCACACCAGCAGCTGCCATGTGAAGGAGTGGGGAACCAAACCCGGTTCTCCCAGATTAGAGTCCGCGCTCCTAACCACTGCACCAAACTGGCTCTCGTGTGGGTTTTTTAAAATCACGCTTTATTTTTAATTGTTAGCCGCTTCGGTGGCCCGGGTCGAGCAGAAAGGCAGGGCGTAAATCTTGTAGAGAAATAAACGCGGGTGGCAGGAATACCTAGAATTGCTACAACGAAGGGAAGTCAGTTGGTGAGCAGCACCTTGAGGAGCCAACTGAGGGTTGCCAGGTCGGTCAGAAATGCCATTGCGAGGATGGGGGGTGTTCCTAGAGCCTGAAGTGTTGCCGTGCAACATGCCTACGTCACCTCTGGGTGAGGTAGGCACGTCACATTTATTTCTGGGGAAGTCACTGTTGGGGAGGAGGAGATTTCCTCCCACCAGCCAGCTGGCCAGTGGTGGGCAGGAGCTCACATAACCAGGGGGTCCCACACCCCCAGCTGGGGAATGGCAATGCTAGGCAAATTTAGAGGACACCGTGTCCTTGATACCGTATCCAAACTCGACAATATGGTGTCCAGCCTGCAGCCTGGCAACCCCGTTCCCATGCCAGCCCATGATTGCCATGGATACCTGGTTGGGTCGGGGAGGAGGTACCCTAGGGGGCAGAGTGGCATCATCCCAGCCCTTTACTGCTGGAGCAGCAATTGGGGAGGGAGGTGGAAGCCAGTTTGGTGCAGGGGTTAAGAGCGCGGACTCTAATCTGGGAGAACCAGGTTTGATTCCCCACTCCTCCTCAGGCAGCTGCTGCTATGACCTACCATCATGCCCCTGTATAAATCGATGGTGTGACATCATTTGGAGTACTGTGTACAGTTCTGGCCACCACACCTCAAAAAAGATATTATAGCATTGGGAAAAGTGCAGAGAAGGGCAACTAGAATGATAAAAGGGTTGGAACACCTTCCCTATGAAGAAAGGTTAAAGCGCTTGGGGCTCTTTAGCTTGGAGAAAGGAGGGCTGAGGGGGGTGACATGTTCGAGGTTTATAAGATTATGCATGGGATAGAGCAGGTAGAGAAAGAAGTATTTTTCTCCCTTTCTCACAACACAAGAACTTGTGGGCACTCCATGAAATTGCTAGAGCAGTCAGGTTAGAACGGATAAAAGGAAGTACGTCTTCACCCAAAGAGCGATTAACATGTGGAATTCACTGCCACAGGAGGTGGTGGTGGAGGCTACAAGCATGGACAGCTTCAAGAGGGAATTAGATAAGCATATGGAACAGAAGTCCATCAGTGGCTGTTAGCCACAAGAAGAAGAGACTGGATTTATACCCTGCCCTTCACTACCCAAAGGAGTCTCAGAGCGGCTTACAAACTCCTTTCCCTTCTCCTCCCCACCACAGACACCCTGTGAGGTGGTTGGAGCTGAGAGAACTCTGACACAAACTGCTCTTTTCAAGAACAGCTGTGCCAGAACTTGCAACTGAACCAAGGTGACATCAGCAGGTGCAAGTGGAGGAGTGGGGAATCAAACCCGGTTCTCCCAGATTAGAGGCCGCACACTTAACCACCACACCAAACTGGCTCTCAGGTATAGATTGGGACTCTCAGTCTGGGGCAAGGGATGCTCTATTCTTGGTGCTTGGGGGGAGCAACAGTGGGAGGCTTCTAGTGTCCTGGCCCCACTGCTGGACCTCCTGATGGCACTGGTATTTTTGGCCGCTGTGTGACAGAGTGTTGGACTGGATGGGCCATTGGCCTGATCCAACACTGGCTTCCCTTATGTTCTTATGGTCTTAAGCCACAGCTCTCTCAGAGCTGTTCTCTCACGAGCAGTTCTCAAAAGAGCTCTCTCAGCCCCACCTACCTCACAGGGTGTCTGTTGTGGGGAGGGGAAGGGAAAGGAGACTGTAAGCCTCTCTGAGACTCTGAGTGAAGGGTGGGGTATAAATCTAATCTCTTCTTCTCCTCCTCCTCCTCCTGTTGGTATAGGAATGCCAACTCCAGGGTGGGAAATTCCTGGAGATTTGGGGGGTGGAGCCTGGGGAGGGCAGGGAGCTCAGCAGGTACAATGCCAGAGAGCCCACCTGCCAAAGCAGCCACTTTATCCAGGGGAATGGGTCTCCAATGCCTGGAGCTCAGTTGTGATTCTGGGGGATCTCCAGGCTCCACCTGGAGGTTGACAACCCAGCCAAGAAATGAATGCTGGCCCAGGTAGGAGCTAGGGTGAAGTTGCTACCCAAGTTCGTTGCCAGCAGGCTGCCATAGTCGCCGCCCATCCTTCCAAAGTCGATAGTCTAAGGAAGCGGATCGGCCTGCAGATTTAATAAAACCTCATGCAATCCGGAGGGCCTTCTTCTGGGGCTGCTGGGTACACACACGGCTGGATCTGGCCATCCGCTGCACCAGCTAGCAAGTTTAACAAGAGGTTGGGTGTGTGTGTGTGTGTGTGTGTGTTATGCAAGCGACAAAAAGATCCCGGGGACGGCCGCAGCACGCCATTGCGCCTCGCGGCCCATTAGAAGGTGAATAGATCCTGGCTATCGTTCAGGAACATGTTGAGGCAGCAGATGTGGCCAATATCACTAACAATGTGACATTTTTACAGGGACACGCCGTTAAGCACTTTAATAAGGGACTTTTGCTCCCCTCCAGGAAAAAAAAAAGGACTAGAATAGCGTATGCGGCTTGGCAGCGAGCCCCGCTTCCCTTTTGCTAGTCAGATTGTTAGCGAGCGAAGAAATGCTTTCTCCCCCCCCTTCACCCTCTGGACATCTCCTCCTCGCCGAGCCGCCAAGATGCTGCAGTTAGTCTTCTTCGTGTTCCTGCAGAAATCAAGGTCGTTTTCCTCTGGGGAGCTCTAAAGAACGGGAGGCCGACTCCCCTCCTCTCTACCCCCCTCTCCATAAAGAGAAAGTCCTCTGAGCACCTGAGATTTTTATATTATAGGCACATATTTCTGGGACAGATGCCACGGAACTGGCAAATCTTTATTGGTTTCCCAAAGGAGGTGTTTCCAAGGGAGTTTTGTTTTTTAAAGGCCCGGTCCCTTCCCTGGGAAAAGACTCAGGAACGGTCCTGCCTTCCAAACTGGGAATGTTAATCTCCCTTTTCCTCCAAGCTGTTGGGGAATCTCGAGATTGGCCACTGCTGGTTGAGGTGGTCAAATCCCATAGGGTAAGAGGTGCTGAACTCATTTGTTCTGAGGGCCAGATCTGACGTACATGAGACCAGATCTGACGTACATGAGACATAAATGGGCCGGGCCATATGAGTCATAAAATGTAATGCCAGGCAGTCGAGATATAAACTTACACCATTAATTTTACTTAAAATAAAGACTTGCTTAAAACGCTAACACTCTTGCAATATTTTGAGTATTTTGAGTATGCTGTTCAGGTGTGTATCTGTAAGCTGCAAACCTACTTGTGATTTATTGACATTCATTACCGAAATCTCATGGTCTGTGCTCTGAACCTAGGACCCAGGGGAAAACATGAAATGGCTGGGCATTGCGAGCTTTTGTACATAAATTGCTCCGTGTGCTGGTCAAGAACATGTGAAGGCATCATAACACAGAGTGAGGGCTAGGTGTTTTGTCTACAAAACTATAGTCTTCCCAGAAAAATAACTGCAATTTCTATGAGGCAGTGCAAGAATAAAGAGACAGCCATGTATAGTGGTCAGTATCAGCCTAAGTCTAGGCTCAGAATCCCCAGTCTACAAAGGAATGTGCTGGGTGCACTTGGTGTGGACACACACTCTCAGCCTAATCCAGTTCACTGGCTTGTTGCTCTTCCTCATTTAAATAGTTCACATTGCTTTCCTACTGAGAAAGACTGGATCATGAGAGCATGAATACAGTGATAAAGGGGAGGCAAACCCAGCTGCACCCCGGAGAGCCACAGCATAACAAGCCCAACAACACACACACACACACACACACACAGCATAACGAGCCCAACAAAATGCACACACATTGTAGCAAGACACACAAAAGCTCATACCTTGAATGAAACTTTGTTGGTCTTAAAGGCGCTTTGTATTTCTCCCATGTGATTGAGGCAGCTGAGCAGAGGGGAGGAGCCTCAGCCAATGGAAGGGAAGAAAGGCTTGCCTTTGTCTCCTCTGCAATTGAGGGAGCTTGGCCAGGGAGCAAGCTCTGACTGGTTCCCTCCCTCCCCCTGGAAGGAGGAGGGGGAGGCGCCTCAACCAATGCAGAGAACAGAGCCTTGCCTGGATTGGGAAATATCTGGTGATTTTGGGTCGTGTTGCCTGGGGAGGGAAGGGTTTGGGGAAGGGAGGGACTTCAGTGGGGTCTAATGCCATAGAGTCCAACCTCCAAACCAGCCATTTCCTCCAGGGGAAACTGATCTTGGTCATCTGGAGATGTGTTGTAATAGCTGGAGGTTGGCAACCTCATAGGGTTTCCAAGGCAAGAGACATTCAGTGGTGTTTTGCCATTGCCTGCCTCTGCCCAGTGACCAGTGTTCCCCCTAAGCTGCGTTATTGCGAGCTAGTTCACCATTTCTTAGCCTCCAGCTCGCACATTTTTGTCTTCGTTCAGGAAGGATGGCTCCAGGGCAAACTAATTTATGCAGTAGCCAAATCACTCGCTCACAGCTTTAATGCTAGTAGCTCACAAAGCAGAATTTTTGCTCACGAGACTCCACAGCTTACAGGGAGTCTTGACAGTGACCCTGGACTTTCTTGGTGGTCTCCCATCCAAATACTAACCAGGGCCGACCCTGCTTAGCTTCTGAGACCTGATGAGATCGGGCTAGGCTGGGCCATCCAGGTCTGGGTGTACGTTGAGGCGCTAGGGTTGCCAGCTGAGGGGGATGGGGGCGGGGTTGTCAGCAATACTTCCTCTAAGCTGTGGAGTCTCAGGAGCAAAAAAACTACTTTGTGAGCTACTGCCGTTGAAGATAAAAATGTGTGAGTCGGAGGCTAAAAAACGGCGAGCTAGCTCACACTAACTCAGCTTAGGGGGAACACTGGTTGCCAGATCCAGGTTGGGAAGTTCCCGGAGATTTGGGGATGGAGCCTGGGGAGGACGGGGACCTCAGTGGGGCACAGTGCCATAGAGTCCACCCTCCAGAACATCCCTTTTCTCCAGGGGAACCGATCTCTGTAGTCTGGAGATGAGCTGTGATTCCAAGGGAATCCTCTGG
Source organism: Gekko gecko (assembly GCA_029375565.1). Taxonomy (NCBI): domain Eukaryota; kingdom Metazoa; phylum Chordata; class Lepidosauria; order Squamata; family Gekkonidae; genus Gekko; species Gekko gecko. The sequence goes on along the minus strand of JAPDNY010000017.1, from coordinate 5,109,719 downwards.
TCCCACCTGGAGGCTGGCAACCCTACTAGAGACTGGCCTGAAATCTGGCGGGATCTGAGGTCTGGCTAGGATTGCGGCAGGGGATGGGGATGAGTAGGGCTGCCAGATCCAGGTTGGGAAACTCCTGGAGATTTGGGGATGGAGCCTGGGGAGGACAGGGGACCTCAGCGGGGTACAATGCCACAGAGTCCACCCTCCAAAGCATCCCTTTTCTCCAGGGGAACTGATCTCTGTAGTCTGTAGTTGAGCTGCAATTCTGGAGGTGGTCCCCAAGTCCCACCCGGATGCTGGCATCTCTTTGAGGCAGAGAGGCATTATCCGAGGCTCTTGAAAAATTGGTTTTTAGGGCTGCCAGGTCCACTGTGGGGGCGGGGGTTTGCCCGCCCAAAGGGCCCCCAACCCACCAGTCCAGATCTGACCAGCAGGGGGAACCCCCACCCCCAAAGTGCCCAGATTGGGGCAATGATGTCTGCCGGAAGTGACATCATCGTGCCGGGCACGTCGCCGGGCGACGCTCTAGCAATCAGCCTGAAAAACTCTATGATACCATAGAGTTTTCAGGCTGATTGCTGGAGTGCCGCCCAGTGACGTGCCCAGCGTGATGATGTCACTTCCGGGTGACGTCATCGCGGCTCGCGCACGCTATGTGCACGTGTGAATGTCCCGGGCTGGTACCAACTCTCCCCTGCTGCACAAGGTAAGTGGCTTGGTGACCCTATTGGGTTTGGGGGTTCGCCCGATTGCTATCAGGGCCTTGAACATTTCAGACGGCGGTTTGTTACGAGGGCCAGTCCGAGCTGTTTCAATTGTGCATTCTCCCGTTGCACTTTCAAAAAAACCCCCACCCCAATTAAAGAAAACAGTGACAGCTCAGGCCGTCGTGATTCTGGCAGAGATTGCAAAGCTGAACAAACATGATCTGGGGAATCCCTGCGGGCGGCATCTTAAGCTCTTTATCTCTTAGCAACTCCCTCTTTTGTGTTCCTCTGAAGCCTCTTCCTCTGAAGCCTCAAATCCCTGTGATAGGAATGATCACGCTTCGCCTTTATCGTTCCACCTCTCCCCCCACCACCCAAATCCACTCCTCCTATTATCCAGTGATGGGGACGCCAACTTTGGGTTCGGAAACACCTGGAGCTCGAGGGTGGAGTGTAGGGAGAGGAGAGGCCTCAACAGGGTAGAATGCCCCATAGGCCACCTTTGGAAGCGGCTCTTTTCTTCCAGGAGAAATGGAATAAATGCTTTAAATGAAGGAGTAATAAAGAGATAAGCGACTCACGTGGTCCGGAGATCAGCTGTGGTTCAGGGGGGTCTCCGGCAGTGCTCCCTCTAAGCTGTGGGAGTCTTGTGAGCAAGAATTCCACTTTGTGAGCTGCTGGCATGAAAGTTGTGAGCGAGCCATTGGGCTGCTGCATAAATCGGTTTGCTCTGGAGCCCTCCTTCCTGAGCAGAGACAAAAGCGTGTGAGCCGGAGGCTAAAAAATGGTGAGCTAGCTCACACTAACTCAGCTTAGATCAGGGGTGTTGAACTCAGGGCTACTTTTGGGCAGGAACGCACAGGAACAGAGTTCCGGCTGGCTCCCAAGTTGGCCACGCCCAGCAGGAACTCATTAGCATAATAGGCCACACCCAACAGCAGAAACGCATTAGGATTGGCTACATTAAGGTTGTGTGGCTGAACATGCAAAGGAGTTCCTGCTCCAAAAAAAGCCCTGGGTTTTGACAACAAACAAGGTAAACAGAATAAGAAGCAAAAGGTGGGTGTGGCTGGATGCCCACGCTTCTGGTGACGTGGGGGTGTGGCCTAATAGGCTAATGAGCCGTGGTGTCCGGGGTGTGGGCTAATATGCTAATGAGTTTCTGCTGTTGGGTGTGGCCTATTATGCTAATGAGTCCCTGCTGGGCTTTTTCTACAAAAAGAGCCCTGGTCGAACTCATTTGTTCTGAGGGCCGAATCTGACGTAAATGAGACCTTGTTGGGCCGGGTCATGGGTGTCATAAAATGTAATGCCGGGTAGCGGAGATATAAACTTTACAGAAGACACAAACACAAAGGGTTTTTTTTAACTTAAAATAAAAACATGCTTAAAATATGAGCACTCTTGCAATATTTTGTTTAACAGTGTCTGATAACTGACACCTCTCGCTCTGAATTATTACATCAAAATAAGGGGACGGGAAAGGATGAGATGGTCAGACGGCGTTATCGATGCAACGAACATGAAATCGAGCAAACTTCGGAGGACGATGGAAGACAGGAGGGCCTGACGTGATGTGGTCCGTGGGGTCACGAAGAGTCGGACTTGACTGTGCGACTGAACGACAACAACAACAAAATCAGCATGTATGTGTGCATTGATTGTTTGTGTGTGGGGGGGACATGCTGAAGGAGCTGAAAGTTGCTGTAGCCTTTAAAATGCACAGTGCCCTGGTCAGAATGGGGATCAAGGAAACAGAACTGTCGAGATTTCCTATTTCCTAATGCTTTGGGAAACAAACGGCAAGTTATTCAATATTCCAAAACGTGGGGAGGAATTGGGACGAAGAGAATTTCCGAAGCATCCCTCGCCTGGCCTGTTGAGGATTCAAAGATCCCCCTTGGGTCCCGCCGACCAAGGGAAGAGATTTCCCAGAAGTCTCCCCGGACCCGCTGCGCCTTTCCATTTGTGAAAGTAAATAGCTATCGATCTCCTAGGCTGTTGATGTAAAGAAGGGAATAAAGCATTGATCTCAGGAAAGTACAGGACAACGTGTATAAATAAAGGCAATTGGCTTCCAGGGCCTCATGGAGACATCGGTACAGATCCAGAGAGAGAGAAGTTGATGAATGAGCGGCGTGGCGGGGAGAGGAACAGAGCACCCATTTTGCGGTCTCCTCCTCTCTCTTAGCCAGAAAAGTATCGCCCCACATTTCTCGGCGCTATAAACATCCGTCCATCGGCTCAAAAGGTAGACGTTAGTGGTGGTATTGCAGCCGCCCTGCATTTCTGTTCGGGTGATTTAGCAGCTCTTAATTTCACATGTTGTAGACTAAGCCAGGAGGAATAATTCTGAAGCAATTGGAAGGCAGCCAGATGGCTAGGAAGTTCTCCCTCGGCTACAGAGGGACGTTGCGAGAAGTTTTCACATTTCAATTTCTCTCTGAATGTCGACATTTGGAATTACCTGGTTCCATCTCCAAGCAAGGGTTGCCAGCTCTGGGTTGGGGGTGGAGCCTGGGGAAGGTGGGCACTGGGGATGGGAGGGACCTCAGCTGGGTATAAAGCCCTAAAGTCCATCCTCCATAGCAGCCATTTTCTCCAGCGGAACTGAACTTGGTCATCTGGAGATCAATTGCAATAGCAGGAGATCTCCAGGTGCCACATGGAGGTTGGCAACCCTATTACAAAGGGAACAGATTGCGAGTTGCAAGGTCTAAGATTCAGTTATTATACGGTTAATCTGTTGTTTACCTTGTGTGCTATTGTTTAGCCTGACCTGGAAGGAAACCTGGCACAGAGCCAATGGAAAGGTAGCCCGGGAAAACTGAAGTCTGTTTTGTAACATTGATTGGTTAATGCAATCAGGTAACTTCCTTCTAGGGGTCAAGAAGAATAATAATCTCCATTGTTGTGTGACCATGTGTTCTGTCTGTTTGTAGCTGTAAAGATGTAGTTCTATGTATCTTTTTTATTTTGTAGGTTTCCTGTAAACCATTTCCCCTTAGTAATAAAGATTTTTACTCAGAAAGAAATGCCTCCTCTCCAGTGAAGCAAAGATCCATTGCAAACTCTGAATATCTAAGTATTTTTGCCTATTTTTCCCGACACAGATGTCTAAGAAATTCTCCATTTCCCCCTCCCCTTGGTGACAGGAAAGGGGGAGGGACATGGGGGGTGTATGACATCAGTGATGTCAGTGATGGCATGATGTCCTTTCCAGGTAAAACTCAGCAGTGACAAAGAGTAGCTCTAGGAATCCCTGGAAACTCTATGGTAAAACCATTGAGTTCCCAGTGATTCCTAGAGCTACCCTATGCCACTTTCAGGTTTTACCCTAGAAGTGACGTTGCAATATCGGCACTATCACTGCTTAAAAAAATTATCCAGGCGTTGCTCCACATGGTGGAACTTGCTGGTGCAAAGACTCCCGCCATAGCAAGAGACGGAGCTATCCTACTCTCCACCCAGTTTGTTTTGTACAGACCACTGTGTGGGCGTCTTTGTTTGGGAGGTGGGGTTGCCAGCTCCAGCTTGGGAAATATCTGGAGATTTCGGGGCGGAGTCTGGGGAGGGTGGCATTTGAGGAGGCGAGGGGGTCCGCAGCAGGGTATAATGCCACAGAGTCCACCCTCCAGCACAGCCATCTTCTCCAGTGGAATTGATCTCTGTTGTCTGGAGAACAGTTGTAATCCTTGGTGATCCCAGCCACCTTCTGGAGTTTGGAAACTCTACTGGGAGAAGAGGAGATTTGATTTATACCTCGCCCTTCACTACCCAAAAGAGTCTCAGAGCGGCATACAATCTCCTTCCCCTTCCCTTCCCCACAACAGACACCCTGTGAGGTAGGTGGGGCTGAGAGCAATGTTCTCTCTAAGCTGCGGAGTCTTGTGAGCAAAAATTCTACTTTGTGAGCAACTGGTATTAAAGCTGTGAGCAAGCAATTTGGCTGCTGTATAAATTAGTTTGCTCTGGAGCCATCCCTTCCTGAGCTAAGACAGAAATGTGTGAACTGGAGGCTAAAAAACTGTGAGCTAGCTCACACTAACTCGGCTTAGAGGGAACACTGGCTGAGAGAGCTCTTTTGAGGACTGCTCTTGAGAGAACAGCTCTGAGAGAACTTGGTCACACCAGCAGCTGCATGCGGAGGAGTGGGGAATCAAACCCGGTTCTCCCAGATTAGTCTCCGCACTCCTAACCACTACACCAAACTGGAGGTACCAAGACGGCAACCATCGCAGACGCTTTGAAACCTTGCTTCTTTTAATTTTGTTTTGGACTTTATACTTTCCTCCATTCACAGTGGCAAATATTAGCCCAGTAGTGCAGTCTGATGGAAGCCTTATCTCGAGGAAATGTTCAACCCTGAGAGGCCTTCTTCTCTCTGCTTTGATCTTCTGAGTTTCCGTGAGGATCCAGTGAAGTTTTAATTGGCCGGCGACCCCACTTGCCCTCCTCTGGACCATTCCTATTTGTCTACATCCTCCAGCTTCAGAAGCAGGGCACCAGACCCCAGGTGAGATGTGACTAGCACAGAGGGGAACCGGACAACAAGGAGAAACCGGCCGGATGGATTGTGCTCCGCAAACAGGACTAATTCACACGTTCCTTTGCCGGACATCTACCCTGCCACGGCAGTTACTCACGTCTCGGACCGCAAGGTGTAAACAGTGGACGACTTCCCACCCCCCAGGTTGTTTTCAGCCTCTTTGAAGCCTCAGCCTACAGAAATTCCATCCAGCCGGGCCGGAGTCACACAGCATCCAGTTTCACTATGGTAACAGCGAGAAGATAACCTTCTGTGTCCAAGAGAGATACAAAAGGAAGAAAAAGAAGAGAACCGGGAAGCCGAGGGGGAAAGAAAGTGCAGGAGGAGGCAGAGAAAAACGGAGGGGATGCCTAGAGAGACAGAGAGAGACACAGAGAGAGAGAGAGACTTTAAAAAACAAAGCACTCAGTTGAAATAATGAGCACCAACCCTCCAAACAACAAAAAGCAGTGGGTGACTTTGGGGCAATGCACTCCCCTCAATTTTGTTAGAAGAAGAGATTGGATTGATACCCGGCCCTCCACTCGGAATCTCAGAGCGGCTTACAAACTCCTTTCCCTTCCCCTCCCCACAACAGACACCCTGGGAGGTAGCTGAGGATGAGAGGTGAAGAACATCCTCCAAACAGTGCAGATATAAAGAAAAAAGGTGTTTGGGGGGTGTAGCCATGTCGGTTTGCAATAGAAGAGGCGGATTCAAGTCCGGTAGCATCTTAAGAATCCAACAAGATCTCCAAGGCAGCGCCAGTTTGGTGTCATGGTTAAGAGCGGCAAACTCTAATCCAGAGAACCAGGTTTGATTCCCCGCTCCCCCACATTAAGCCAGCTGGGTGACCTTGGGTCAGTCACAGCTCTCTCAGAGCTCTCTCAGCCCCACCTACCTCACAGGATGTCTGTTGTGGGGAGCGGAAGGGAAAGGAGATTCTAAGCCACTCTGAGACTCTGCGTGAAGGGCAGGTTATAAATCCAACTGTTCCTCCTCCTCCTCCTCTTCTTCTTCTTCATAAGAACATAAGAGAAGCCAATGCTGGATCAGGCCAATGGCTCATCCAGTCCAACACTCTGTCACACAGTGGCCAAAAATACCAGGGACCATCAGGAGGTCCAGCAGTGGGGCCAGGACACTAGAAGCCCTCCACTGCTGCCCCCTCCAGCACCAAGAATAGAGTGCATCACCTGCCCCAGACTGAGAGTTCCTATCTATACCTTGTGGCTAATAGCCACTGATGGACTTCTGCTCCGTATGTTTATCTAATTCCCTCTTGAAACTGTCCATGCTTGTAGCTGCCACCACCTCCTGTGGCAGTGAATTCCATGTGTTAATCACTCTTTGGGTGAAGAAGGACTTCCTTTTATCCATTCTAACCCAACCACTCAGCAATTTCATTGAGTGCCCACGAGTTCTTGTATTGTGAGAAAGGAAGAAAAGTACCTCTTTCTCTACCTGCTCTATCCCATGCATAGTCTTATAAACCTCGATCATGTCACCCTTCAGCTGCCGATGAAGCAGAAGTCCATCAGGAGTGGGGAATCAAACCCTGTTCTCCCAGATTAGTGTCCGTGCACTTAACCACTACCACTACACCAAGCTGGCCCTAAGGAGCCCCGAGCTACACCAAAGAGCCCCGAGCGCTTTAACCTTTCTTCATAGGGAAAGTGTCCCAACCCTTTTATCATTCTAGTTGCCCTTTTCTTCTCCTCCTTCTGCTTCTCCTCCTCCTCTCCCTGGGTATAGGGCGAAGGAAGCTTTGAGTCTTGAAAGCTTATACCCCGAAGATCTTGTTGGTCTTCAGGGACCTTGTTGGTCTTCAATGTGATATCAAGTTCTTAGGCCTCCCGGGAAGTGCTGGTGCTGGGTGAGGGGAAGCCCTGCAATTTAGATAAGTATAATAAGCTTTGCAAAGATGACGGGAGAGTTCATTGAGCCTCTAGGCCTGGCATGCAGAAGGTCCCAGGCTCAATCCCCGGCATCTCCCGAGAAAAGAACCAGGTAGGAGGTTGAGGTGAAAGACTTCAGTCTGCGACCCTGGAGAGCTGCTGCCGGCCTCTCCTGACCCGGATGGACCAGAGGCCTGACTCAGAAGACAGCTTCGTGGGTTCGTACAGTATTTCGACAAGGCACCCCGAATCTTGAAAATAAGGAAAGCTGTTTGCCAGAGATTGGGACCAGCAAATTGCAGATTATCCCAAGAGCATGCTTGGGGTGACATGGGTGGCCCAGGGGAGCCTGATCTCATCAGGCCTCAGAAGCTAAGCAGGGTCCGTTTTAGTTAGTACCTGGATGGGAGACCACCAAGGAAGCCCAGGGTTGCTGTGCGGAGGCAGGGAGTGGCAAACCGTGTCTGTGCACCTCTTGCCTTGGAAACTCAACAGGGTTGCCATTAAGGGTGCCAGCCTCTAGGTGGGCCCTGGGGATCCCCTGGAATTACAGCTCTCATCTCCAGACAACAGAGATCAGTTCCCATGGAGAAAAGGGATGCTTTGGAGGGAGGACTCTGTGGCATCGTACCCCACTGAGGTCCCTGTCCTCCCCAGGCTCAGTTCCCAAATCTCCAGGCATTTCCCAACCAATGCTCCCTCTAAGCTGTGGAGTCTTGTGAGCAAAAAAATTCTATTTTGTGAGCTGCTGGCATTAAAGTTGGGAGCAAGCGATTTGGCTACGGCATAAATGAGTTTGCTCTGGAGCCATCCTTCCTCTGCTCAGACAAAAGTGCATGAGCTGGAGGCTAAAAAACCGTGAGCTCACTCACACTAACGCAGCTTAGAGGGAACACTGTTCCCAACCTGGAGCCGGCAACTCTGCCCCCTGCTGATGCCACTGGGGGAGGCTAGCAACCCCGGCTCTGACTCAGTGGCACTCTCCGCCACCAGCACCGCAGTACAGTGCCGTCTTAGACGCAGGCTGCTGGAGAAATCTCCCCGCCATCTCCAATTCCTGGCAGAGAAACTTGGCTGAACCTTGAGGTCAGGTGTTCTCTTCCCCCAGAATCCTCTGCGGCTCCACAGGCCCAGAGCAATCTATCCTCTTCAGCCTGTGCTCTCTCCCAGCCCCGCGCTGCCCGTTCTTCAGCGGCCACAGCCGATTCAGCAGAACAGGTTCTGGCTAATCCTCCACGCTCGGTGCTTCAAGAGAAGTCATTGCTGGGGAGGGGGGGCACAAGGCAGGCAGAGATCATTAGGGGCTCGGAATAGAAGGCCATCGCTGCCTGGGGTCGCCACTGCTGCTCCCTCTCAGCCGTGGAGTAGTTGGTGTGGTGGTGAAGCGCGCGGACTCTAATCTGGGAGAGCCGTGTTTGATTCCCCACTCCTCCACTCGCACCTGGCTGGATGACCTTGGGCAAGCCATAGTTCTGACACGAGCTGTCCTTGAAAAAAGAGCAGTTTCTGTCAGAGCTCTCTCAGCCCCGCCTACCTCACAGGGTGACTCTTGTGGGGAGGGGAGGGGAAAGGAGTTTGTCAGCCGCTCTGAGACTCCCTTGGGTAGTGAAGGGCAGGGTAACAAATCCCATCTCCTCCTCCTCCTCCTCTTCTACTTCTTCTTCTGAGCAAAAGTTCTACTTTGTGAGCTCCGGGCATTAAAGTTGTGAGCGAGCGATTTGGCTCCTGCATAAATTGGTTTGCTCTGGAGCCATCCTTCCCGAGCAAAGACAAAAATGTGTGAGCTGGAGGCTAAAAAACTGTGACCCGGCTCACAAGAATGCAGCTTAGAGGGAACACTAGTTGCCACTCTCCAGGTGGGGCCTGGACATCTCCCCGGATTACAACTGGTCCCTAGATGACAGAGATCCGTTCCCCCAGAGAAAATGTTTGCTCTAGGAGGGCGACTCTGTGGCATTATACCTCACGGAAGGCCCCTCCCCTCCTGAAACCCCACCCACCCCAGGCTTCACTCTCAAATTTCCTGGAATTTCCAGACTTGGCCAGCCTAGCTTCAGCAAAGGAAACCCGATAGGGGTGCCAGCTCTGGGTTCAGAAGTACCTGGAGATTTGAGGGTGGAGCCTGGGGAGGGCGGGGCTTGGGGAGGGGAGGGGAGGAGCCTCGATAGGGTAGGATGTCAAGCAGTCCTCCTTCCAAAGCTGCCGTTTTCTCCAGGAGCAGGGGAATAAGTGTTTTAAATAAATATTTAATGAACAAGTGATTTATATAGTCCGGAGATCAGTTGTAAGTAAAGTAGAGGTTCCTTGCTCGAAAGCCAGTCGAATCTGACTCTAGGGTTGCAGTGCTCATCTCCATTTCAAAGCCGAAGAGCCAGCGCTGTCCAAAGATGTTTCCGTGGTCATGTGGCCGGCATGACTAAACACCAAGGTGCACGGAACGCTGTTACCTTCCACCAAAGTGGTACCTGTTTATCTACTTGCAATATCTTGCTTTCGAACTGCTAGGTTGGCAGGAACTGGAACTAGAGACGGAGCTCACTCCGTCTTGCAGCACCCGGGTCTTGAACTGCTGAACTACTGACCACAGCCTGTAGTTCAGCGTCTTAACCACTTGAGCCACCGCAGCTCCAAGTTGTAGTTCCAGGAAATCTCCAGCCACCACCTGGAGGTTGGCAGCCCTACATGGGACTCTGGACAAGGGCCCCCTTCAGTCGTTTCTAACCACGGAGTGCAAATCAGGGGGAGCAAATCCTGCCACACAAGATCGGCACCCTTTATGAAACAAACCCGAATGACACTGCAAAGACGCTTAGACGTACCTGAGAAGTTTCGGGCTTCCCCAGGGCAATCCCGCTCATGGGACTGGAGGCGTTTGGATCTGTTTTTGTGCCGGCCGATTCCAACATCCCCCCCCGCCCTCTTCTAATGTAATACGAACAATGTACATGCAAACAATGCAATAAAGAGCGGATTACAAAATTAGAGAAGACATGCGGAAAACTGTATGATACGTACAATAAAACAAGGATGACAAAATTGAAGAATGCATCAAAGACAGGATAATATATACAGTGAGCAATGCGATGCATTCCTTTGTAGAGATTTGGAAGCAAGGTCATTTCTCCTCTCCTCCAGTTTATACTCACAATGACCCTGTGAGGTAGGTTAGGCTGGAAGTGAGGGACTGGCCCATGGCCACCCACAGTGTGCTTCCATGACGAAGCGGGGATTCGAACCTGGGCCTCCCGGTTCCTGATCCAACATTCTAACCACTCCACTCCACTGGCTGTCAGACAATTATCTAACTTGTTGTGGGAGGGATGCAGCAAGCGTATCAATCAGGGAGTTAAGTGCGCGGACTCTAATCTGGGAGGACCGGGTTTGATTCCCCACTCCTCCACTTGTAGCTGCTGGATGACCTTGGGCAAGCCATAGTTCTGGTAAGAGCTGTCCTTGAAAGGGCAGCTCTTGAGAGAGCTCTCTCAGCCCCACCTACCTCACAGGGTGTCTGTTGGGGGGACGGGGAAGGAAAAGGAGATTGTAAGCTGCTCTGAGACTCTGAGTGAAGGGCAGGGTATAAATCCAATCTCCTCCTCCTCCTCCAGAGAGGTAACCTCTCATTGGCTTGGATGATGAAAGCTGGAAACGAGCCTGATTCACACTAACCGGTTGGGCAGAACATTGCTTGAACATTGGCTTCATATCTGTAAGTCTAAAAAGGTGCAACACAAAATTATTTCAGTCCAAACCCTGGATTTCAATGGAGAATCTCTGCTAGCAACCCTTGGTGCTTGCTTCTACTCTAGAGCAGGAAATGGGGGAGGGAAATAAGGGGCACTGTGATGCTGTGATTTCACTTCCAGCATGATCCTGGAAGTGACATCAGTGTCCTGGCATGACACTCTAGGGCTCTCACAAAACTTTGTGGCAAAACTATAGAGTTTGAGTGGAATCCTAGAGCATTGCATCGGCACAATATCTTCACTTCTGGGATCATACTGGAAGTGATGTCATGGCATCAGAATGCTGCTTATTTGAATGCCCCTTCCTCTGACACTTTCTGCCAGTTGCCAGCACAGGACTGGAAGCCCTAATCTTTGCATGCATTGCTAGAGGCTCACTTAAAAAAAACCCAAACAAAACACCTGGGAATCCAGATCAGTGAAGGGTCCAGATGTGACATGTCCAGAATCCATCCAAACCCAGACAGCTATGCAATATAAGAACTCTAGTCAGATGAGATTTGTGGCTATATAGTGGTTAAGAGCGCTGTCTCTAATCTGGGAGAACCGGGTTTGATTCCCCACTCCTCCACATGCAGCTGCTGGCGTGACCTTGGGTCAGTCACAAGTTCTCTCAGAGCTGTTCTCTCAAGAGCAGTCCGCGAAAGAGCTCTCTCAGACCCACCTACCTCCCAGGGTGTCTGTTGTGGGGAGGGGAAGGGAAAGGAGATTGTAAGCCACTCTGAGACTCCGAGTGAAGGCTTGGATATAAATCCAATCTCCTCCTCCTCCTCTTCTTCTTCCTCTTCTCCTCCTCCTCCTCAATTAAATCCTTCTTTGCAAAATTCTCCTTCCGCTCCAAATCACCTCTCTTCGGTTCCTGTGAACCCGCCGTTCCCTGTAGGAGCGTGGAATGAAGCTCTACTCCTCCCTGCGTTCCTCAGACTCCCCGGAACACCCCCCCCAATTTTATTTATTTATTCATGAAGACGTTTACGCTCCAACTTCTCAGCACCAAAGACTTCCGAGTTATCATTAGAACTCGGAGTTATAATTAGAATAAGTGCCGAGAAGCTTCCAACTTGTAGGGGAAACAGTGTCATATTTAATATGGAAAAAGCTGTTCAAAGCAAACAGGAAACCAGGAGGAAGGGCGAGAAGCATCGGCCGTAAAATGTGTTTAAATTAAAAAGCGAAACAAACAAACAAAAAAACGGCCCTCAGATTGCTAGACCCATGTGGGGAGAGACAGAGAGACTCGGTCCCCCGAACAGCCCAATGTACAGCCTCCATTCCGTGCTGCTCGGCACGAAATTTGATTTACATTCACTTGGCCTGAGATGGAAGGCATAGGAGATTAACTCGAATTGATTTACGGGGCAGGTAGGAAAGAGAGAGGGCAGAGGCCTGTCACCCCTCCGTTGGTACGGAACGCACAGCATAGCGCTCCGGCAAAGAAAAGTCCAACTCCTCCACATTGTCATTTAATTGTCTGGAACCAAAGAGCTCCCTTGGTCTGAACAACCAACGCCAGGCGTTTCCCAGAGACAGGAGGAAACTGGCAAGCAGTTGGTGGGATTGCAGGTGACCACAGGCCTGGTTCGGAGACGCCATCTCCAAGCCAGGAGGTTGAACACGTATGGAACACCCTTATACCGAGTCAGCTCCTAAGTCTGTTGTCTACTTAAGTTGGCAGTAACTCTCCAGGATCTCAGCTGAGATCTTTCCCGTCACTTACTTACCCAATCCTTAAAGACTAACGACATTTGTGGCAGGGTATGAGCTTTCATGTCTCCCTGCTCACTTCTGCAGGTGAGCCGTGACTCATGAAAGCTCTTCCCCTGCCATGAATGTTGTTAGTCTTTCAGGTGCCACTGGACTCTGGATCTTCCCTACAGCTATGGACAGACAGAAACAGCTGCCCATCTTGATATACCTGATCTTTTTAATTGGGGATGCCGGGGACTGAACCTGGGGCCTTCTGCACAACAGGCAGATGCTCGACCACTTGGCCTACGACCCCTCCCCATGGTCTGTACCCTGTCTTTCCTTCCAGGAAACTCGGGGCAGTTCTGTAGCCCTCCCCATTTTGATCCTCACCCCAGACTCTGAGCTTCATCACAGAGTGGGGATCTGAACAACCTGAAGCAGATTCAAGACAGGAAGGGTCACAAATAGCCCAGTTTCTAATCTGAACCTCCAAGCACTACACAGCACTGACTGCCTTGGAAAAGTCAGGAGGTTTCACTGTGGTAGGAGCCTCCTCCCAGAGGCCTTTGGGCCTCCAACAAATATATGAAGCTGCTTTATACTGAGTCAGACCCTTGATCTACCAAGGTGGGAGCAGTGGCGCAAGGCGTTAAGGCCTACAAGGTTATCTAACCGAACAAGCCAACGGCTGTTCAAGTCCCACCGTGGTCGGGGTGAGCTCCCGGACCATTGTCCCAGCTCCCGCCCACCCAGCGGTTCGGAAGCCCATACGAGCAAGTAGATAAATGGGTACCTGCTCCTTACAAGCGGGGGGCACCCTTCCCTCCCTCCCTTGGGATCGGTGTTAGCAGTGGCTGAAGCAGTGGCGATGGGCTGGCGAAGATGGCGGCAGCAACAGCAGCGAAATGATGAGCGGCAAGCGCGAGCATGGAGACTGGTCCCAGAGAGGCGTGGCGGCACAGCGAGGCTGGAGCCGATTGGATGAGAAGCCGAGTTCTGCAATCATGCGCTGAGGGGGCTGTTTCCAGAAGAAGTCACTATCGCAAGAAGATCTGTGCCTCGGCATCGAGATGTCTTCGCCCCAAAGAGAGAGAGAATCTACCACTGAAGCCAATAGATCCTGCTGTCGGGTTAGGCATACACCTCCCCTTATCACTGTGCCCCTAGTATAGATTAAACTATGTGTTCTGTAAACCGCTCTGAGCCGTATGGAGAGAGCGGTATATAAATCGCAAATGTAATGTAATACTGTCTACTCAGACTGGCGGCTGCTCTCCAGGGTCTCAGGCTGAGGTCTTTCCCATCACCTCCTACCTGATCCCTTTAAATGGAGATGCTGAGGACTGCAGCTGAGACCTTCTGCATGCCAAGCCAATGCCCTACCACTGAGCCAAGGTCTCCGAGAGAGGTCTTCCCCATCACCTACTGCTGAGTATTTTAAATGGAGATACCAGGGGCTGAACCTGGGACCTTCTGCATGCCAAGCAGATGCTGTGCCACTGAGCCAGAGCTCCAGATCAAGGTCTTTCCCATCACCTACTGCTGGGCCTTTTAAATGGAGATACCAGGGATTGAACCTGGGACCTTCTGCATGCCAAGCAGATACTTTGCCACTGAGCCATGGCCTCTCCCTTGAAAGCTGTGAGCTCCCGAAGCTGTCTTATAACTAAGACCATTGGTCTATCATTGTCAATATTCCTCCTCTGACCAGTAGCCGCTCTCGAAGGTCACAGATGGAAGTCTTTCACATCACCTCCAACCTGGTCATTTTAGGAGAAGATGCTGGGGACAGAAGGTGGGGCCTTCTGCATGCCAAGCAGATGCTCTTCCACTGAGCCAGGGTCTCAGGTCAAGGTCTTTCCCATCACCTACTGCCTGGTCCTGTTAACTGGAGATGCCGGGGATTGAACCTGGGACCTTCTGCATGCCAAGCAGAGGCTCTTCCACTGAGTCAGGGTTCCAGATCAAGGTCTTTCCCATCACTTGCTGCCTGGTCCTTTAACTGGAGGTGCCGGGGATTGAACCTGGGACCTTCTGCATGCCAAGCAGAGGCTCTTCCACTGAGTCAGGGTTCCAGATCAAGGTCTTTCCCATCACTTGCTGCCTGGTCCTTTAACTGGAGGTGCCGGGGATTGAACCTGGGACCTTCTACATGCCAAGCAG